>OY728156.1:1185674445-1194724445 GCA_963277665.1 Viscum album | reverse complement strand
ATAATAAATAATAAATAAATATAAATAATAAATAAATATAAATAATAAATAATAAATAAATATAAATAATAAATAATAAATAAATATAAATAATAAATAATAAATAATAAATAATAAAGAATAAATAATAAATAATAAATAATAAATAATAAATGAAATTAAATAATAAGTAATAAATAAATACAAATAATAAATAATAAATAATAAATAAATAAAAATAATAAATAATAAATAATAAATAATAAATAATAAATAATAAATAATAAATAATAAATAATAAATAATAAATAATAAATAATAAATAATAAATAATAAATAATAAAAATAATAAATAATAAATAATAAATAATAAATAATAAATAATAAATAATAAATAATAAATAAATATAAATATAAATAATAAATAATAAATAAATATAAATAATAAATAATAAATAAATATAAATATAAATAATAAATAATAAAAAATAAATAATAAGTAAATATAAATAATAAATAACAAATAATAAATAAATGTAAATAATAAATAAATATAAATAATAAATAATAAATAAATATAAATAATAAATAATAAATAAATATAAATAATAAATAATAAATAATAAATAATAAAGAATAAAGAATAAAGAATAAATAATAAATAATAAATAATAAATAATAAATAATAAATAATAAATAATAAATAATAAATAATAAATAATAAATAATAAATAATAAATAATAAATAATAAATAATAAATAAAATTAAATAATAAGTATTAAATAAATACAAATAATAAATAATAAATAATAAATAAATAAAAATAATAAATAATAAATAATAAATAATAAATAATAAATAATAAATAATAAATAATAAATAATAAATAATAAATAATAAATAATAAATAATAAATAATAAATAATAAATAATAAATAATAAATAAAATTAAATAATAAGTAATAAATAAATACAAATAATAAATAATAAATAATAAATAAATAAAAATAATAAATAATAAATAATAAATAATAAATAATAAATAATAAATAATAAATAATTATAAATAATAAATAATTATAAATAATAAATAATAAATAAATATAAATAATAAATAAATAATAATAATAATAATAATAATAATAATAATAAATAATAAATAATAAATAAATATAAATATAAATAATAAATAAATATAAATATTAAATAAATATAAATAATAAATAAATATAAATAATAAATAAATAATAAATATAAATAATAAATATAAATAATAAATAATAAATAATAAATAATAAATAATAAATAATAAATACATATAAATAATAAATAAATATAAATAATAAATAAATATAAATAATAAATAAATATAAATAATAAATAAATAATAAATAAAAAGTAAAAATAAATAATAAATAATAAATAAATATAAATAATAAATAATAAATAATAAATAATAAATAATAAATTATAAATAACCAGTAACAAATATTATTATTAATAATAATATTTTATTATTAGTAATAATAAATAATAAATAATAAGTAAATATAAATAATAAATAAATAATAAATTAAAAATAATAAATAATAAATAATAAATAAATATAAATAATAAATAATAAATAAATATAAATATAAATAATAAATAAATATAAATTATTAATAATAAATAAATATAAATTATTAATAATAAATAATAATAAATAATAAATAATAAATAATAAATAATAGATAAATATAAATAATAAATAATAAATAAGTATAAATAATAAATAAATATAAATAATAAATAATAAATAATAAATAATAAATAGTAAATAAATAATAAATAAATAATAAATATAAATAATAAATATAAATAATAAATAATAAATAATAAATAATAAATAATAAATAAGAAATAAGAAATAATAAATAACTAGTAACAAATATTATTATTAATAATAATATTTTATTATTAGTAATAATAAATAATAAATATTAAATAATAAGTAAATATAAATAATAAATAAATATAAATAATAAATAATAAATAAAAATAAATAATAAATAATAAATAATAAATAATAAATAATAAATAATAAATAATAAATAACCAGTTACAAATAATAGATAATAAATAATAAATAAATTAAAGTATATTATAAATAATAAATAATAAATAATAAATAATAAAGGAAACACATGAAAAAGTATGAAAAGACGTGATAAGGGATGAAAAATCCTGAAAGCGCATGAAAACAGATGGAGAAGCATATGAAGAATGATGCATTAGAAAGAATGAGAACGCATGAAAACTCATGACAACTCTGGAAAACCCCTTAATAATTCAACATAATCATCATAATAACCCACAAAAAACCATTGATAGAGATAACAAGTCATGGAAACCCAAATAAACAGTAATAAATGGAGCAACCATTAAAACCCGTCAAAACGGTCATAAGGAGACAAAAACATTGGACTCACATTAATGGAGATAACTTATGATCCGAGAGTCCGTTTTAGATCTGCGACCAGCCAAATCAAAGATCCTGAAACGATCTTCGACCTGAAAGGTGAAAGAGTCCGAATAGATAGGCGGATCGGAAGTTACGACCATTTAAAAAAAAGCTGACAGGGAACGAGTGCTAGAAACGAGGCATCGAAAAAAACATAACAAACCCGATACCCACTAAAAAGGCCATAACATATGATCCAGGAGTGCATGTGGGCGCTGCGACCAGTCAAACTAAAGCTCATGGAATGAGCTATGATCTGGCAGGTGGAAGAGTCCGAACTGACACGTGAATCGAAGTTAGGTCCGTTTGAAGACAAGTTCGACGGGACACCGGTGACGGAAACGGGGTTTCAGAGGCCTTCAGAGGGGTTTTTGGGGTCAAGAAACACGACAGAAGCTTGCTTGTATTGAATTAGTGCGTAGCTCTCTTCACTGGCTTCGATTTGATATGTGGTAGAGCCTAAACGGACACCCGGAGTGAAAGTTATGGTCGTTTGAAGTTGGAGAACTTTTTTCAACTTTCTTATAACTCTAATATCTTCCGCACCTTAGACCGTCTCACGGTTTTGATTATATGTGCCTCTATATCTCTTCATGAGCTTCGATTTGACTGGTTGTGGTGCTCCAACGGATGCCCGGATCAAAAGTTATGGTCGTTTTAGTGATTTCGGGGTTTCTCGTGTTTTTTTATTTTTTCCTTTCATTTCACAGCGGTTTTACCGAAACCGCCGCTATTTCGCGGCGGTTATTAATAAAACCGCCGCTAATCCTCGAAAAAAATAAAAAAAAATAAAAAAAAATAAAAAAAAATAAAAAAAAATATGGCATTTCGCGGCGGTTTCAAAACCGCCGCGAAATGGCGGCCCGAAACACTTTTAGCGGCGGTTTTTAAAACCACCGCGAAAAAACCGCCGCTAAACGACCGTTTTCTTGTAGTGTACTTTGGAGAAATCACAAAATGAAAGAAGCAACATGGGAACCAAAGGATTCTATGAAAGATAAATACTGACATATTTTTTAAGGTAATACCCCTGAAATTTTAAGGTTGAATTTTTTTAGGAGGGAATAATGTTGTACCTGAATACTTTACCATATTTTCCTTTTAGAATTAATTTAATTTTTTTGATAGCCATGCAATACACACAACACCATATTTAAACAAAACACTATTTAGTCACGTTTTAAACAGTCAATCGAATTATAACACTTTTAGAGAGTTTATATAGAGAATTTATATATTATATATTCAATCAAATATTTTTTAAATTTATCCAATAGATTTTATAGACATAAGATAAGAACAAACCCAATATTTCACATAAAAATCAATATTTTTATAAAAGTAGTTTTACCAACTTTTAATGAAGAACCTATTCTAATTATTTTTTTTACTCTTTTATTAATTTCATATGTAAAAATAAACTTCATATTTGAAGTAGGAATATAGAAATTATCTTAGAGTTAGCTTTTGGTATTTTTCTGTGAAGTTTGATTTTTTAATGAATAGTGAAAAATACTGAATTTTATTTCAAAATAGTTTTTTCTTATAATTTATTTATAAGGTTAAATAATATTTTAAATTGGTTTTAAAGTTTAATAAGATCAATTTTTTATTAATTAATCCAATTTAGGTCATTGGAATCAATTTCACTTTTAATTTGGATATAAAAACTTAGCAAACTTTTGGATGTTTTTACTTTAAAAACCCACATTGTCGTCCCGTCTATGAGATTAAATTTAAATTAATTTCTGCCACTTATGTGATTAAAATTTGGAAAACTGGATTCAATATTTGGAATCATAATAATTTATAATTTATAATAATTTCAACTTATTTTCTGATAAAAAATATTAGTGAAAGTAATTAAAATTAATTACAAGGATTAAGGTGAAATTAACCTTAACAAGGGACTAAACCTTAAATTTAAGGGCCAAAATGACCTAAATTTTTTTCAAAAATTCATTTTATGGTAATATTTCTACCATATCCTCTATTTTATATAATTTGGGCCATTATTGGAGCCACTTTCAATGGAAAAAACATGGGTGGAATTCCCTTTCAAAAAATTTTCAAGAATGACACTCCTCTTCCACTATAAAAGACACTCACCCCTACCACTACCTCACACATCTCAATCCCTTTTTATTGACCAATATCTACCTAAAAATCTCCTAAAAATACCTCCCCTCAACCTATAAGCCTCACCTTTTGAATAAATCCATCCAAGGAATCCCTTTGGTGGAAACCAAAAGGAGTTACCCAAAGAAGAGGCAACATCCTTCCTCAAGCTCTTTAGTTTTATTTTCAATATACACCCCTCAAATATTATTATTACCATATTATATAAAAAAATAAGTATCCTAAATATAATGTTATGTTTTTTTGTTAAGGGTTTGACCTTCACTTACACACACATCCATCTAATGGGTAATGAACCTACCATTTATATGTACAACGAACTACCGCCTCACGAAACAATGATTGTTTGTTTTTATTTTTCCACCTCTCATGGTGGGAATTATGATGGAAAAACTATTTATATATGATATTTATAATGTAATTATTCTTATTTAATTTTTATACAACACATACCCTTATGCTTTCCATTTTGTGTAAATACGATAACATCGTTTATGGAAGTGTGGACCACCGCCCCCTCAAAGCGATGTGATTCATTCACACTATACATGGATTGTATAAAGGATGGTTTTATTAAACCTATGAAAATTATATAAAATAAATATAATAATATAATTATAATATACATATATATCATTTACCTTTCATTCTTTTAATACTACAAAGAAATGAAAGTAACGTTCATGCGTACGTACAACCTATCGTCACAATGAATGGTGTATTTAATTCCCTATCTCCAAATATTATGAATTATTATAAATACATATAAAATGAATATATATGACATTTATATCATGGTTTAAATTCTGGATATGATGAAACCATAATCTAATTAATAACAACAACAAGTAACAAGTTAAATCATACTCAACAAACTAGGCAATTAACACTCAAAATTGTGAAAATAATGAAATATTTTTATAAAATGAATAATAATATATTATAAGAAGATAACTATGAAATAATAAATATGAGTATTTTTATACTATAAGTTATTAACATGTTTCAAACTACAATATACGAGGTTAAATAACACACAATAAAAGGAAGGATAAGGTAAGGGATTTTGTCTCAATTTACACTCCATTAAGACTTATTTGTTGTTATGCACCACTTCAATTTTATATGGTGCATATAATACCCTTTTAAATGTTCTATCATGAATCTCCTTATTCTAATGATATTATAAGTTTCATTTAATGTTATTACTTCATGAATATTATGATTCAAATGTTTCAAAGTGGTATGAGACACTTTGGAATGTTTAAAGATTATTCTCCTCAAAAACATTTTTAATGATTATCTTTGCAATATCACTTTATTTGTGATTGTTAAATTTATCTTAAAATAACAAATTTATTATAATATTTTAAATATCCACATTCTTGGGTGATGGATATTATTATTTCCTGAACTGTATACCATTTTTACATACGGTGTTCAATTTGACAGTTATTTGATTTAATAGGGAAATATTGATAAATCTGTATCTTTTATTCAATACAGATATTTGATAAGGAATATTTTATATTGATTAAATCGATTATTTGATATGAGAAATTATTTATACATGTAATTATAGGTGGGTCTTGGACTTTATACAGCCCCTCAATGCATCGACAGGTTCTCCTGAGACAAATAAGTTGGACAAATTAAATAGGTTTCTACCCATAGTTTTAAACTATCTAGAGGACAGATCTTGAAATTACAGGTTTTCATGTGCCACAGAAATGAAATCCAACAATTCACAATTTACTTCATAGATATTTCATTTATCATTTTTATTATCCATGAGGTTTTCATATGATAAAATTTATGGATGCATTTCATTCTCAGTTTATTGGATAAATGGGATGTGTTTTCATTTATTTACCTTTCCATACATATTATGCCTTATCCAGTTATTTGAATGGAATGTGTTCTCAGTTTCTTACCTATCCATGTTAATTTATTCTTATTGATTCATTATTTCTTCTACTTTACATACTCTTATTGAGAATTTGAGCTCACTCTTATTCTTATTTTATTTCCCCAGGTTATAAAGAGGAATCCTTTGAATGAGTTTCAATGCTGCTGAGATTTTACTTATATTATGATTTATTTTTTTTACAATATATTATGGGTATCATGTATGTAATATAGCTTTCCAAAACTACTAAACTGATTGGTACTTTTTGGATTTTATTCCTTTTAATCATGCCATTGTAATAAAATAATGCACCGAATCTGGTCTTCTAGGGTTGGGGCATTACAAGTAAGTATATTTTCTCATATTCTCTATCTTGATAGTAAAATAATCCCTCAAATCCATGAAATGAATCTTTAAATAAAAATTTTATCCTATTACCTTCATTTCTGATAAAATGATGGTCTTATTTATCCTCTATTGATTTATGGTTTTTTCATCATTAAATTTGTCATAACCATGTTTTATATCACTTTTTATTATTCCTTGGATATTATTTTTCTCCTCCATGTCTATATTTTAACTTCCTACTAATATTATCTTTATATGGAAACCCAATTATGTGTTATTATTGGTGAAATTTTTGTTTTCACCTTCCTATTTTAAAAATGATGTTTTATTATCTCTTTTTACAATGTGGGTTTTCAATAAAGGTGTTTTTAAATAATAAAAAGGTTTTTCATTTTATGATCGTATATTTTATTTTTCTCCTCAGAATTGATTATGAATATATTTTAAATCCTTTTTTATTGGGCATGAGATAAAATTTCAAGGACATAATTTCTTTAAGGGGGTAGAATGGAACACCCCGATATTTTAGAATTTTTTTCGTTAAATATTATATTTGATAGTGTATGGAATACACCACACCAATATTAAACAAACATCGATATATTGTTATTTAAATATGGCCTTTATGACCCATCCATTGGTTTGGAAGACATGAATAGGAATAAATATATTATGAAATATGTGTTGATAAAATTTCATTAATAAATGAATAATAAATCATACACTGATTATCAATGTAACGTCCCAGATTCGATGCCACTAAAATAATGCCAAAAACTGGTGGGTTATTAGACCTCAAGCATGCCTCCTCACACACCAAAGGCTACTGAAAAGTAGTGAGGGCCCAGGGTGTGATAGTGGGGATACTATACCCTCATATTAGAGTAAGATAACAATGTAAATAGATAAGTATCATACACAAAAATAAACAATAAAGTGTGAAAGTAGTAGATAGATTGAAATAGAACATTATATAATAATAAATGAAAATGCTATAAAAGACTGAACATCTATGTCATATATACAACACTGGTCACCCACTGGGTTGACCATACAGATTAAAATGTACTAAAGAAACTAAAATAAAAGTACAAGGATATATTACTAACTTTGAGCTAGACCACATGCCCAGTATCCAAACACTTTCAAACTACACCAGCCCAATCAGAAGATCCCACATGAGCAAATCTACTTGAACATACAACTATAGGACTCATCCCTATCTACTATGAAACTGTGCTCAACCTAAAAAGCAGACATAAGGTCTATACGTACATCAAGGTGCATGTGCATGGGGGAGAAATAATCTTAGTAGGCCACCCCAATGAGGAACCTATAAAATACACTGGTGTAAGTGTATGAAAAATAAAGGTGCTCAACCTAGCTAAGACATAACTAAAAAGATAGGTTAAACCAAAATGTGAAACCATAGCTGAACCCCGGGTCCGTAATCCTGGACAACTAGGAATGTGCCACCATGGATGTCCATATCTATATAAATATACATGTATAGTCCCATACCTATACATATATACATAAATATGAATATTCATGAGTAAGTGAATGAAATAACATAAAACTAATCAGTAGTCTATCCTTGGGTCTATAATCCCAATCATCTGGACATCCTGTGAAAAGGAATTGAGATGGATGTCATACCAATCAAGTTTTGTATCATTAGTTTAATATATAGGTCTATAATCCCAATTTACATGTATGGGATTTGGAAAAAACCAGAAATATCTTTGAGAAAGCTACGTCACCACATGGGGATACTTGTTCTACACTTGGGTTCACCCGTACTCACCTCCAATAACTGAAATCATGGATTCCAGGGAATTAAATCCATATATTCTATAAATAGTCACTGATCTAGACACCATGATACCCATTACATGTAAATCCAATCCAATTTCTGATCCCTAGGTCTCATTTTGTGGAGGTCATGGCATTTGGAACTCGGATAATCCCTAAGAGTCTGACTCTTAGGTGATCTATAATGAGAACTCACTGGTGAAATGCCATACTCACCCCTGAAGCCTATAATAAGTGAGAGCTTAATCATCCCTATCATCCAAAAGAGTATAATCATTTCAAGAATCCAACGATGTGAGACGCCATGAAACACATCGCAGTCAAGTAACCAATTATAGAGAGCTTAATAATCCCTATCATCATCTATCTATAGAGGAGAGCATAATAATCCTCATCACTAAGGAGAAAAGAATCATCCAAAATTATAATTATTAGGGTTTCATACTCATATATTATAGTATAATTTACAATAGATAGATTCCAGAAAACACCAATGGACATTCAAATAATATAATAATAAAACATACATCCTCAACAGCCAAACCTCAGGTAGTACCTCTGGGTATACAAGTAAATATCAAAAATAACATGGATCAGAAGCCAGATCCTATGAAAGTATGTCTTGGAATCCCAATAATTAATAAATATCTCAAGAAGAATGTCCAGGTATCCCATGGAAAATGAAACAACCCTCATGTTAGGATCAATAGCCACTAACCAGGGATCACCTCTGGTAAACATCGTTGAATTAGCAATAAACATGTGAAAGATAAACAAAGAGTGGGGGTAGCCGAATGTCTAAACCCAACACTACTACCATATTCCAATGGGATTAGAAGTTTAATATTGGTTCTAAGGTGAAACTCACTACCATCTCTACCCAAAACTGACATAACAACTCAGGTTTGATCAAACAATGGGCACCTGCTGGGTCTCTCAAGTCAAAAACTAAAGAGGCATCCTACTCAGGATCCTCAACAGAAAATGTGGATAATGAATCCTACATAGGATCCTCAAGGTCCAAGAATAATGAAGGAATACTACTTGGGATCCTTAGCTGTAATGGTAAGGGAGGAATCCTATAAGGGATCCTTTAATGGAAAGAAAGACAAATGAATCCTTCTCAGGATCCTTGGAATAACACAGGTGAAGGAATCCTACAGGGCCCCCTCTGTAATCATATAAGAAGGCAGAGGCATACAATAAGGGATCCTTGGAATAACATATAGGTAAATGGATCCTATAAGGTACTCCCTAAGTCTTTTCATAAGAAAAGAATCCCTCAGGGGATCCTTGGTAAATAGAAATAAGGTATAGGCATCCTACATGGGATCCTTTGGGTTGAAACATAAATAGAGGAATCCTTCATGGGATCCCCGATAACAACTGGTCTCACAGACTTGTAAGAAAAAAGGGAACATATAACAAGGGATATTTACTCAAGTAAAATCTATATATCATAGCATAAGAGATATATCTCCTGAATCATCTCAGAATAGTTCTCATTCTTAGGAGACACTGTATACAACAGCTGGAGGAATAACCTCTCCATTCATGAAAGGCATGAAACACAACTCAGGAGTTCTAAAAACACATCACAAGTCTTACCATTATGATCCAAGTGAAAAGATACTTAGAATGGAATACTCATGGGTTCTAATTCTAAATTTTGGAAAAAAAAGATACTAAAAACCTAAGAAGGGTTACAAGGAGCAGTACAGGGAGTGTCCCCATGGGTACATGAAGTTTACTCCCAAAGCCCCCCATAGGTGTGTACTCCCACCGTCCTGGGTGTGTAAACTCCCCAAGTACACAACATGTTAAATGGGTACACAACATATACCCAACATGGGGTACCTTACCATGTCCCTCAACCGACCTATTCATTTACTTGGCTTGGACATGTACTTCTATATGGCATGTGACCCACACTAGGTCTAGTCGTGTACTCTACATGGTTGTGTTCCCCAACACGGACAACCTTGGCTAGGTACTTAGCTACACAACTGAGACCTAGTACATATCCTGTACACCCTAGTACATGACGTGTAATTCAAAACTTCATATTCCATGAATGGGAAGAACACACAACGTGTCACCCTAAACCACATGCCATGTAGCCTGGTTTTCCCAAACAAAAAACCTTTAAATTGCTCAAAACCCCCATTTTCATCCCCAAATTATCAGATTGGGCCTCCAGGGTCCATAAAAAATCATAACAGGGATTTAAATTTAGAAAAGAAAATCTATAGGGATCTACGGTGAACACTTAATGTGGCCTAACTTTGGGTGGAAACCGCCAAAGCTTTTCTCAAATCCGCGATCCATGGTTGTTACACATTGATCTATCAGGTCAAGAGCTTTGTGAAGGTACCACTTTATATCCCTCTCTATTTATATTTTTTTTATGTCCATATGTTCTCCCAAAATTGTGTGGCATAGGAGGATCCCAAAGAGAAGCATACATGAGAAGCATAAGGAAGAAAGAAGAAAAGAAAAAGAGAAAAAAGAAAAATGAAGAAAAAGAAAAAGGGGTCCAGCTTGACCTCGATGCCCAACTCGAGTTTATGCCCCACCTAGAAAAAAGTACTTGTTCTAGAATCAACAAAAATGAAAAAATATCAATCCAATTCTCCATTTAAAATATATCATCGAATGAACCTGCACGAATAAATTAATATTTATTTAATTAAATATAAAATATTAATAAGTTTCACTAATATTATAATGACTCAAAATTCTACCAAACTCTTTTACTAGGGTAAGAACCTTATTTCTGGACCAAAATAGTGGTCAAAAAAATTATCCGAGATAATATTATAGGGTAAAAATACCATTTTACCCCTTTTCAAGAATCTGAAAGAAAAAATTCAAATTTCTACCCAAAACCGTAGTTTGAAAAAACATGGTTCCTTACAATCTACCCACCATAAACCTTATCATCCCCAATAATACTGGTAAAAAGACCAAAATCCATGCTCTCAACCTGAGCATCCACACAACCAAGCTATCTGGACTACCTAATGACCAATATCATAGCATCAACAACTATATCCTACATAGAAGACATTCAACCACATCTGATCTGTTACTACCCACCATAGGAATACCCTTATCATTATCTCAAAACTAACACCGAGCCTGAAGACCCATGAAAAACATTAAATATCAACTGAAAGTTAGTGTTACCACCCTCAAAGAACCAATGGTGAACTCCCCACCATATGGATTACCTTACACTATTCCTCAAGCATAACCTCAAGAGGTTTCCTCATAAATCATGAAAAACATTTGGAAAGAAAAGGAGTTTAGCATAGGGCCAAAACTCTCTCAATGTACTCAAGATGAATTCAAGACAGAGAATTATCTTCTCTAACCAAGAGTACAATAAGATTCTATAAAAGAGAATGTACAACTCTCTCTAAGTCACACTCACATATTTTCCAACCTGACCAAGATTCAGCCACAGAACAACTATTTCACGGTACCCCATTTGTTCTCAATGTCACATCTACCAAAGAGGGACATTTTTCACTCAACCACAACTCCTAAGAAACACTTTCATGACAAGTCTTTGAAACCATTAGTACTCGGCTCTCACCCGACCACTCAACGATTAAGATTCAAATAACATCATGTGCAACTAGCATGTACCTTTATCACCGACTCATACTCCAATAAGTCTTCCATTACAAGGATAAGATTTCCACACTACAAATAATGTAAGTGTCATTAATTCAGAAGCTCCTTTTGAACCCCTATTCATAATAGAGCACCTCACCCATGCCAAAATTTATTCCATGACCGCCCGTCACACGACATCATTCCTGTCATGAGTGTCTACCCATGATATGACTACATTTGCAATAGCAGAAACAACGATAAAACAAAAAAGTCACCCTAACAGTCTTTCTCATTGAAATAATTTTTTTTAAAAGTAACCAAGGTGTTTCTTCAAAAGATGAAGGCATTAACATGCCTATAACGCAAAACTCGAGCACCCACCATGCCTTGATCATAGACGAGCATAAAACCAAGATCACTTCCTAAAAAGGCATCATAAAAATGGGATAACCTCTCTTGCAGGTTTCCCTTTAACAAAAAGATGTCAACCTATAAGGGTCTGAGTCAAACTAAGGGTCTCTAGGTCTCCCACCTATCCCTACAAAACAATCCTCATAACTGGGTCACAAGGTCTAACCACCTAGACTAAAATATCAAACCTCTATAAGTAAGGTAAAGATCATAATGACCTATGAGGTTTAAAACTGAAAACACTGAATATAAGGGATTTATCCTCACTAGGCATCCTCATAAGGAATTTCTCCCTAGAGATTGTGATACCAACACAGAAGAGAAACTGAAATGACACTCACCAGGCATCCGCATATGGTAATACCCCCCTTGAGGTCCAGTTTAAGAGATAAGTCCTAATACCTATCGACAACGTACTCAGTGATCTGAAAATATAACCATGACCTAAGAAACAACACCCTACAAGGGGTAAAATATAAAGGAATCACATTTCATATCGACCTACTAGGGTCACTACACCTCTCATTTACAAGGACCAAGTCATCAACCTCAACACCAATGCCTCAACGTAGATCCACAAAACCCACCATCAGAATGAAATATATATATTTATATATGTAAGCAGGTCTAATCAAATACGCATCACTCATCATTAAAATCACACACCGGAAGGCCTATATGATGTGAATCCTATGTGTTAAATATGATGCATGATACACTTCTTGTCTTTGCTAGGAAAGAGTCAAAATCCATCTCTGACCTCTTTCCAATGGCCAAGAGCCATAGGTCCATAATAAATCATAACATCTACATAACATGTGCGTTGTTCAAGGTGAAAATCATATAAAACTGTAACATCAAAGATTCAAACAATAATTGCATACCCCTGGAAACTAAGACTTCCTAATGGAACAAGTGTTCTTGACGCCCCGGTATGATATCCATCATAGGTTCTGACACATTTCTAATAATCCTATCTACTATATCTCAAATTGTAAATACCAAAAAAAGAACATCTATGAAACCACTTTGTAACATCCTGACCTAGATACCACTAAAATGGTGCCTTGATCCAGTGGGTTACTAGGCCTCAAACATACATCCCTGTATTCTAGAGGCTACTAACTAGAAATGAGGGAATAGGGTGTGATAGTGGGGAGACTATGACCTCATATCAGAGTATGAAAACAATAGAAATAGCTAAGTATCATACAAAAAAATAAACAAAAAATGTAGAAGCGATAAATAAACTGAAATAGAACATGCTATAATAATAAATGAAAAATCTATAAAATCCCAAACAACTATGCTATACATACAAACCTGGTCACCCAATGGGTTGTCCATATAGATAAAAAAGTACAAAAGAAACAGAAATAAAAGCACATGTATCTACTACTAACTTTGATCTAGACCACATACCCAGTCTCCAGACACTATCGAACTGCACCAGCCTAATCATAAGGTCCCTCACGAGTATCTCTAATCAAACATGCAACTCTAGGCCTCAAACCTATCCAATATGAAACTATTATCAAATTGAAAAGAAGACATAAGGTCTAAACATACACCAAGGTGCACGTGAAGGGGTGAGAAATAATCTCATTACTCCACCCTAATGAGTAACCTATAAAATGCACTACTATTTGTGTATACAAAAGCAAGGTTCTCAGCCCATCTAAGACATAAATGAAAAGATAAGTAAAACCAAAACATAAAACCATATCCGAACCTGGGTCCGTAATCCCAACCAACTAGGAAAGTGACACTATGGATGTCCATATTTATATACATGTACATGTATAGTCCCATACCTATACATATATACATAAATATGAATATTCATGAGTAATTGAATGAAATAAAATAAAACCAATCAACAACCGATCCTTAGGTCCATAATCCTGATCACCTAGGAATCCTGTGCAAGGGCATTGAGCTAGATGTTGTACCACTCAAGTTGTGTATCATTAGGTCAATCTATGGGTCCGTAATCCCAATCTACATGTACCTTATTCATCCAACACTGAAAATATATCTGATCAAGCTACATCTCCATAGGGGGATACTCTTCCTATAACTAGGTTCACCCATATTCACCTTCAATCATTGAAATCATGGATTCTTGGGAATTACATCCAAACATCCTATAAATGGTCACTGAGATAGATTCCATGCTAGCCAAGGCATGTAAATCTAGTCAAATGTCTAATCCTTAGGTCTCAGTCTGTAGGTGTTCATGATATTTGGAACTCGGATAATCCATAAGGTTTTGAACCTTAGGTAATATGTAAGGAGAACTCATCATAGAGATTCCATACTCACCCCTAAAGTCTCTAATAAGGAAGAGCATAATCATCTATATCATCTAGAAGAGAATAATCATTCAATGAATCCAACGATGTTAGATGCCATGCAATACACCACAGTCAAGTAACTAGTTGGGGAGAGTGAAATCATACCTATCATCATATATCAATAGAGGAGAGTGTAATCATCCTCATCACTTGGGAGAGTGAAATCATCCACGATTATCATTACTAGGGTTCCATGCCTATATATCACAGTAGTAGGAACAATAGATATATTCTAGGAAACACCTCTCGACATTCCAATAATATAATAATCAAATATACATGCTCAATATACAAACTCTAGGTAGTACCTATAGGTATAAAAGTAAATATCAGTAATAATATGGATCAAAAGATGGATCCTAGGAAAGCACGTATGGGAATTCCAACAAGTAAGATGGGTCCTAGGAAGAATGTCCGGGCATCCCAAGGAAAAATAAATACACCTCACATTAGGCTCAAAAATTACCAACCAGGGAGAACCTCTAGTAAAAACCACCGAATCAACAATAAACATGTGAAAGATATAAAAAGAGTGAGGGTGGCTGAACACCTAAACCCAACACTACCGCCATAGGCCAATGGGATTACAAGTTCAACATAGGTTCTAAGGTGACACCTGCTACCGTCTCTACCCAAACCCAATGTAACATATTAGGGTTAATCAAACAACAAGAACCTACTGGGTCCCTCAAGTAAAACACTGAAGAAGCATCCTACTTGGTATCCTCAGTAGAAAAGGTAGAGGAGGAATCTTACATGGGATCCTCAAGGTCCAATAATAGTGAAGGAATCTAACTTGGGATTCTTATATTTAAATATAAGGGAGGAATCATACATGGGATCCTCTATTGATAAGAAATATAGAGGCATATTACTTGGGATACTCAAAACAACACAGGTGAAGGCATCCTACAAGGGATCCTCTATAATTGTATAAAAAGGTAGATGTATCCAACAAGGGATCCTGGGAACAATATACTGGTAAAGGGGTCCTACAAGGGACTCCTTAAGTCAAATCACAAGTAAAGGAATCCCTCAGGGGATCCTCAATAAAAAAAAGATGGTAGATACATCCTACATGAGATCCTCTAGGTCAAAACATAAACAGAAGAATCCTACAAGGAATCTATGATAACAAATGGTCTCATAAACTCTTAGGCCATAAGGGAACATATCATAAGGGAGATTTCCGCAAGAAAAATCTGCACAACATAGGTCAATATAGATAGTTCATGGATCATCTCAGAATAGTTATCACTCTCACGAGACACTAAATACAACAGTTGGAGGAAAAACCACTCCATTCTTGAAAGGACTGAAATTCCACTTGGGACTTCTCAAAACACCTCATGGGTCCTACCATTGTGATCCATGAAAAGATACTTAGAATGGATTACCAATGGGTCCAATTTTGACTTCTGGGAAAAAATATATGAAAAACCCAATAAGGGTTACATGGTGGGTCCCCATGGGTACACAACATGTACTCCCAAATCCCCACATGGGAATGTACTCTTTTCATACTGGGCATGTAAATGACCTAGATACATGATATATTAAATGGGTACATGACATGTACCCAAAACAGGGTACCTTCCCATGTCCCTCAACTACATTGGCTATTTACCTAGCCTGGCTATGTACTTCTAAATGGCATGAAAACCACATGGGGTCTGGACATGTACTCTACATGGTCGTGTTCCCCTACATGGGCAGCCTTGGCAGGGTACTTAGCGACAAATTTGAGACCCAATACACAGTGTGTACACCCTAGTACACGACGTTTACTTCAAAAATTTCATATTCCCCAAATGGGAAGAACAAACAGCGTGTCACCCTGAACTACATGTTGTGTAGCCTGGTTTTCCTGAATGAAAAACCTATGGATTGCCCAAAACCCCCATCTTCATCCCAAAATAAACAGATCGTGACTCTAGGGGCCATAAGAAAGCATAAATGGGATTTAAATTTAGGAAATATAAAATCTATGAGGATATATAACAAAAACATAAATCGGATTACCATTTGGAAGAAACCACTGAAGCTTTACTCAAAGCTGCAGTCCACAGTTGCTGTATGTTGATCCCGCGCGTCGAGAGTTCCATGACGATACCTCTTTCTCTCTTTATATCTTTCTATTTATCCCTCTCCCTCTTTTCTCTCTCGGTTGAGTGGCGTAGGATGAGTCCATGGAGGGGTGTATGCGATAAGCCTGATAAAGAAATAATAAAATAAAAAAAAAAATAAAGAAAAAGGAAGAAAAAAAAGAAAAGAAAAAGGGGCCTAACCCAGCCTGGGTGCCCAACTTGAGTTTATGCCCTGCCAAGGCAAAAATCCTCGTTTCAGACTCAAAAAAGGAGATAAAATATCAATTAGACACTATCTTTAAAGGATATCTCTGAATGAAACTGTGTGAATAAATTAATATTTATTTAATTAAATATTAAATATTAATTATTCTGCTAAAATTTTAATGGCTCATAATTCTACAAAACTCATGTATTAGGGTAAACACCCTATTTCGAGACCAACAGAGTGGTTAGAAAAATTATCCAAGATCATCTACTAGGGTAAAAATACCATTTTACCCCTTTTCAAGAATCCAAATCAAAAAATAAAATATCTACTCAAAACTGCAGTATGAAAAAACATGGGTCCTTACAATAAATTAGTTTAAAATAGAGATAAAATATTTTTAAGGTAAAAATGGATGTTTTTCAATTAACTTTTTTTTATGTGTGTAATGTATTTTTATATTAATAGATCAAATTTATCATTTTTGATAAATTATTATAATAAAAAAAGTATATTATATATATAATTTAATGAATTAACATTTATTTAATTATAGTTATTAGGAAAGAAATGAGAATAAAGTCATTTTATGATTTAAAAATACATTTTCTTCAAAAATGGGTTTATTCCATTTTTCACGTGGAAGTTATAATTAATTTCGACAACATTTAGAAACTATATTTGAAAAAATTGAAATAATTTTTGAAGTCATCATGTAATAATAGTATTAGGATGAATTTGGTATGTTTTGAAAGGATTGATTTTGGAGTGAATAGTGAAAATTACCAATTTTTTTGTAAAACTGCTATTTATATTCATTAAATAAAGTAATTTTAAAGTATAATTTTATTTATTAATTTAACATTAAATTAAAATAATTAAAATTTAGTTAAAAAAATATAATTAATTAAATAGGGATCAAAATTATACTTTATTTTTGTATAAGTTCATTTTTGGGCTTAAAAATGCATTTTTATAAAAACTGTTTTTCATAGCATTTTATGTATTTATATTAAAATTGATTTCTTCCACTACTAGAAATTGAATCTTGAAAAAATCAATTACATTTTTTAATTAATAGGTTCAAATTTAGTAAAAATATCCCTTTTATTTATTTTTCATTATGAATAATAATCATGGTAATGATTTGGGCCTACGGGTCTCTAGGGCCTTCGGGTCATCAAAGGCCTTCAGGCCATAGGGCCTTCAGGCCACGTAGACCATGGAGTAGCCTAGTTCACACAGAACATGCCCCAGAAGAGGAGCAGAGCAACAAGAGTAGCAGCCACCAGAAGCAGAGCTAACCAGATTGGAAGAATGAGAGGGTATGGCAGCCGCCATTGGGACCAAACACCGTGAAGATTTGTACAGGGCAATGCTAGACGATCAGTAATGAAAGGTGGGGTTCTACGTGATCAATGATGCAGAATCTAGGGAGGGGCAGTTCAAGTGGGCTAGGCCTACGGGTCATGTACTGGGCATTGTATGCCTCTAGGCCTTCGGGTCATGTATTGCGGGTCAGTCAGGCCTTGTGCCTTTGGTCTACAGGTCATGTATGGGTTCCCCTTCAACCCTTAAAAATGGGATTATCCATAATAAAATAAAAAAGAATGCCTTTGGGCCATTTGAGTAAATAATAAATACAAAATGTCACTCTTTTTATTTTAATTTGTATTATATGTTTTAATAGGGATAAAAAGGAGTAATGAAAAAAATATAAAAGGTTATTTTGAACATAAGTAATTTTTTTTATGATATTTTTTTTTTAATTTTTAGTGATGATATTATTACCCTAAATGCTTATGCAACACCCATACAGTTCTTGTGCAAGCAGTAGAAAAATCAAGGTAAATGATTTTAAAAATAGTAAAATTAATATTTTTTGGATGAATTAATATATTACATGAATCTAATAGATAATTATAAATTATAAATGGTGTTAAATGCATTCATATTCTAATTCCATTATTGTCTTGATATTTTTGAATTCAAATTAAATATATAGTCCCAAAAATGACTTTAATGATATTTTATGATAAATAATATTTTATTAAATGATTTAAAAATAAATAAATCATGAAATAGGATAGGTGAATTGGTAAATGGTATAAAATTTCTCCCATAGACCATTTTTGATCCACTTTTTTCATTATAAGTAAATTTACGACCCTTAAATTCTGAAAAACATGTTACCACGGTTAAAGTTAAAAAGAGTTAATAAAGGGGATAAAGAAAAATATATGGTTTAGAATGACACCAAAACATATCCAAATTTTATTTTTTGATGATATTTAAACCTTATACTCTTTTTATTTTATTCCATGTCCATTTGGAATAATTTTAATTAAGAAACACATTTATTTTATTTATATCTTTTAAGTAATTCCAACTATGTGATCTCATCACTTATAAAAGGGAATCTTCTATCCATCTCCCTCACACATTTTGAGCACACTACATCATCAAATAAATACCCAAATTACTTCCTAACCTTCCTACCCAAGACCTATAGGCAATGGTATCATCAAAATACCAACATACACTACAAAAAAACTTGGCTATTAAAAGGGGTTATAACCCCTTTTAAACACTTTAGTGGCAGTTACCCAAAGCCGCCGCTAAAGTGCCCACCTACTCCGATTAGAGGTGATTCTGAGCAAGTGCTGGTAAAATGGTTCTGCGTTTAGTGGTGGTTAGCTTATAGGGGGTTTTAACCCCCTCTAATCTCACCCAAAATTCACCTGAAACAGACCAATTAAAGGCGGTTCTGGCCACCCCAAATTTATGGATTCAATTAGGGGAGGTCATAACTACCTCTAATTAAGGTCCTAAATTCAAATTTAGGGGCAGTTATATAACCACACCTAATATAGGATCTTATCTTTTTTAGGGAACAACCCCATGATCCCACAAGACACACCCCCCACACCCCACTCAACACCCCTGACACCACTACATACACCAGGACCCCCCCATACAGTGCTTGTGCAAGTAGTAGAAAAATCAAGGTAAATGATTTTAAAAATAGTAAAATTAATATTTTTTGGATGAATTATTATATTACATGAATATAATAGATAATTATAAATTATAAATGGTGTTAAATGCATTCATATTCTAATTCCATTCTTGTCTTGATATTTTTGAATTCAAATTAAATATATAGTCCCAAAAAAGACTTAAATGATATTTTAGGATAAATAATATTTTATTAAATGATTTAAAAATAAAAAAATCATAAAATAGGATAGGTGAATTGGTAAATGGTATAAAATTTTGTCCATGGAAAATTTTTGATCCACTTGTTTCCTTATAAATAAATTTATTATGTTACCATGGTTAAAGTTAAAAAGAGTTAATAAAGGGGTTAAAGAAAAATATATGGTTTAAAATGGCACCAAAACATATCCAAATTTTATTTTTTAATGATATTTAAACCCTATACTCTTTTTATTTCAGTCCATGTCTATTTGGAATAATTTTAATTTAGAAATACATTTATTGTATTTATATCTTTTAAGTAATTCCAACTATGTGATCTCATCACCTGTAAAAGGGAATCTTCTATCCATTTCCCTCACACATTTTGAGCACACTAAATCATAAAATAAATACCCAAATAAATTCCTAACCTTCATACCCAAGACCTATAGGCACTGGTCTCATCAAAATACCAACATACACTACAAAAAAACTTGGCTATTAGAAGGGGTTATAACCCCTTCTAAACACTTTAGTGGCGGTTACCCAAAGCCACTGCTAAAGTGCCCACCTACTCCGATTAGAGGTGGTTATGAGAAAGTGATGGTAAAATGGTTCTATGTTTAGCGATGGTTATCATATAGGGGGTTTTAACCCCCTCTAATCTTACCCAAAATTCACCTAAAAGAGACCAATTAAAGGCGGTTCTGGTCACCCCAAATTTATGGATTCAATTAGGGGAGGTCATAACTACCTCTAATTGAGGTCCTAAATTCAAATTTTGGGGCGGTTATATAACCACACCTAATATAGGATCTTTTATTTTTTAAGGGAAAACCCCATGAGCCCACAAGACACCCCCCACACACCCCACTCAAAACCCCATGACACCACTACATACACTGGGACCCCCCCATACAGGGCTTGTGCAAGCTGTAGAAAAATCAAGGTAAATGATTTTAAAAATAGTAAAATTAATATTTTTTGGATGAATTATTATATTACATGAATCTAATAGATAATTATAAATTATAAATTCTGTTAAATGCATTCATATTCTAATTCCATTATTTTCTTGATATTTTTGAATTAAAATTAAAAATATAGTCCCAAAAACGACTTTCATTATATTTTATGATAAATAATATTTTATTAAATGATTTAAAAATAAAAAAATCATGAAATAGGATAGATGAATTAGTAAATGGTATAAAATTTCGTCCATGGACCATTTCTAATCCACTTTTTTCATTATAAGTAAATTTATGACCCTTAAATGCTGAAAAACATGTTACCACGGTTAAAGTTAAAAAGAGTTAATAAAGGGGTTAAAGAAAAATATATAGTTTAAAAAGACACCAAAATATATCCAAATTTTATTTTTTGATGATATTTAAACCTTATAATATTTTTATTTTAGTCCATGTCCATTTGGAATAATTTTAATTTAGAAATACATTTATTGTATTTATATCTTTTAAGTAATTCCAACTATGTGATCTCATCACTTATAAAAGGGAATCTTCTATCCATCTCCCTCACACATTTTGAGCACACTAAATCATCAAATAAATACCCAAATCACTTCCTAAACTTCCTACCCAAGACCTATAGGCACTGGTCTCATCAAAATACCAATGTACACTACAAAAAAACTTGGCTATTAGAAGGGGTTATAACCCCTTCTAAACACTTTAGTGGTGGTTATGCAAAGCCACTGCTAAAGTGCCCACCTACTCTGATTAGAGGTGGTTCCAAGCAAGTGTTGGTAAAATGGTTCTGAGTTTAGTGGTGGTTAGCTTATAGGGGGTTTTAACCCCCTCTAATATCACCCAAAATTCACCTGAAACAAACCAATTAAAGGCGGTTCTGGCCACCCCTAATTTATGGATTCAATTAGGGGAGGTCATAACTACCTCTAATTGAGGTCCTAAATTCAACTTTAGGGGCGGTTATATAACCACACCTAATATAGGATCTTATCTTTTTTAGGGAACAACCCCATGATCCCACAAGACACACCCCCCCACACCCCACTCAACACCCCCTGACACCACTACATACACCAGGACCCCCCTATACAGTGCTTGTGCAAGCAGTAGAAAAATCAATGTAAATGATTTTAAAAATAGTAAAATTAATATTTTTTGGATGAATTATTATATTACATGAATATAATAGATAATTATAAATTATAAATGGTGTTAAATGCATTTATATTATAATTCCATTATTGTATTGATATTTTTTAATTCAAATTAAATATATAGTCCCAAAAAAGACTTAAATGATATTTTATGATAAATAATATTTTATTAAATGATTTAAAAATAAAAAAAAAATCATGAAATAGGATAGGTGAATTGGTAAATGGTATAAAATTTCGTTCATGGACAATTTTTGATCCACTTGTTTCCTTATAAGTAAATTTATGACCCTTAAATGCTGAAAAATATGTTACCACGGTTAAAGTTAAAAAGAGTTAATAAAGGGGTTAAAGAAAAATATATGGTTTAAAATGACACCAAAACATATCCAAATTTTATTTTTTAATGATATTTAAACCTTATAATCTTTTTATTTCAGTCCATGTCCATTTGGAATAATTTCAATTTAGAAATACTTTTATTTTATTTATATCTTTTAAGTAATTCCAACTATGTGATCTCATCACTTATAAAAGAGAATCTTCTATCCATCTCCCTCACACATTTTGAGCACAATAAATCATAAAATAAATACCCAAATCACTTCCTAACCTTCCTACCCAAGACCTATAGGCACTAGTCTCATCAAAATACCAACTTACACTACAAAAAAACTTGGCTATTAGAAGGGGTTATAACCCCTTCTAAACACTTTAGTGGTTGTTACCCAAAGCCACTGCTAAAGTGCCCACCTACTCCGATTAGAGGTGGTTATGAGCAAGTGATGGTAAAATGGTTCTATATTTAGTGATGGTTATAATATAGGGGGTTTTAACCCCCTCTAATCTCACCAAAAATTCACCTGAAACAGACCAATTAAAGGTGGTTCTGGCCACCCCAAATTTATGGATTCAATTAGGGGAGGTCATAACTACCTCTAATTGAGGTCCTAAATTTAAATTTAGGGGCGGTTATATAACCACACCTAATAAAGGATCTTATATTTTTTAGGGGACAACCCCATGATCCCACAAGACACCCCCACACACCCCACTCAACACCCCATGACACCACTACATACACCAGGACACCCCCATACAGTGCTTGTGCAAGCTGTAGAAAAATCATGGTAAATGATTTTAAAAATAGTAAAATTAATATTTTTTGGATGAATTATTATATTACATGAATCTAGTAGATAATTATAAATTATAAATGGTGTTAAATGAATTCATATTCTAATTACATTATTGTCTTGATATTTTTGAATTCAAATTATAAATATAGTCCAAAAAATGACTTTAATTATATTTTATGATAAATAATATTTTATTAAATGATTTAAAAATAAAAAAAATAATGAAATAGGATAGGTGAATTGGTAAATGGTATAAAAGTTCGTCAATGGACCATTTCTTATCCAATTTTTTCATTATAGGTAAATTTATGACCCTTAAATGCTGAAAAACATGTTACCATGATTAAAGTTAAAAAGAGTTAATAAAGGGGTTAATGAAAAATATATGGTTTAAAAAGACACCAAAAAATATCCAAATTTTATTTTTTGATGATATTTAAACCTTATACTCTTTTTATTTTAGTCCATGTCCATTTTGAATAATTTTAATTTAGAAATACATTTATTGTATTTATATCTTTTAAGTAATTCCAACTATGTGATCTCATCACTTATAAAAGGGAATCTTCTATCCATCCCCCTTACACATTTTGAGCACACTACATCATCAAATAAATACCCAAATCACTTCCTAACCTTCATACCCAAGACCTATAGGCACTGGTCTCATCAAAATACCAATGTACACTACAAAAAAAATTGGCTATTAGAAGGGGTTATAACCCCTTCTAAACACTCTAGTGGTGGTTATGCAAAGCCACT
Organism: Viscum album; assembly: GCA_963277665.1. NCBI lineage: Eukaryota > Viridiplantae > Streptophyta > Magnoliopsida > Santalales > Viscaceae > Viscum > Viscum album. The sequence continues at coordinate 1,194,699,816 of OY728156.1, read as the reverse complement.
GCTAAAGTGCCCACCTACTCTGATTAGAGGTGGTTCTAAGAAAGTGGTGGTAAAATGGTTCTTCGTTTAGTGGTGGTTAGCTTATAGGGGGTTTTAACCCCCTCAAATCTCACCCAAAATTCACCTGAAACAAACCAATTAAAGGCGATTCTAGCCACCCCTAATTTATGGATTCAATTAGGGGAGGTCATAACTACCTCTAATTGAGGTCCTAAATTCAAATTTAGGGGCGGTTATATAACCACACCTGATATAGGATATTATCTTTTTTAGGGGACAACCCCATGATCCCACAAGACACACCCCCACACCCCACTCAACACCCCCTGACACCACTACATACACCAGGACCCCCCCCATACAGTGATTGTGCAAGCAGTAGAAAAATCATTGTAAATGATTTTAAAAATAGTAAAATTAATATTTTTTGGATGAATTATTATATTACATGAATCTAATAGATAATTATAAATTATAAATGGTGTTAAATGCATTTATATTCTAATTCCATTATTGTCTTGATATTTTTTAATTAAAATTAAATATATAGTCCCAAAAAAGACTTAAATGATATTTTATGATAAATAATATTTTATTAAATGATTTAAAAATAAAAAAAATCATAAAATAGGATAGGTGAATTGGTAAATGGTATATAATTTCGTCCATGGACAATTTTTGATCCACTTGTTTCCTTATAAGTAAATTTATGACCCTTAAATGCTGAAAAATATGTTACCACGGTTAAAGTTAAAAAGAGTTAATAAAGGGGTTAAAGAAAAATATATGGTTTAAAATGACACCAAAACATATCCAAATTTTATTTTTTAATGATATTTAAACCTTATACTATTTTTATTTCAGTCCATGTCTATTTGGAATAATTTTAATTTAGAAATACATTTATTGTATTTATATCTTTTAAGTAATTCCAACTATGTGATCTCATCACCTGTAAAAGGGAATCTTCTATCCATTTCCCTCACACATTTTGAGCACACTAAATCATCAAATAAATACCCAAATCACTTCCTAATCTTTCTACCCAAGACCTACTGGTCTCATCAAAATACCAACGTACACTACAAAAAAACTTGGCTATTAGAAGGGGTTATAACCCCTTCTAAACACTTTAGTGGCGGTTACCCAAAGCCACTGCTAAAGTGCCCACCTACTCTAATTAGAGGTGGTTGTGAGCAAGTGATGGCAAAATGGTTCTTTGTTTTGCGATGGTTATCTTATAGGGTGTTTTAACCCCCTCTAATCTCACCCAAAATTCACCTGAAATCGACCAATTAAAGGCGGTTCTGGCCACCCAAAATTTATGGATTCAATTAGGGGAGGTCATAACTACCTCTAATTGAGGTCCTAAATTCAAATTTAGGGGCGGTTATATAACCACACCTAATAAAGGATCTTATATTTTTTAGGGGACAACCCCATGAGCCCACAAGACACGCCCCCCCACACATGCCTGTTACACCCAGCCGGTAATGGCTGAAAAAATCCATGATTGGAGGGACTCGAACCCTGTATCAACTCCATAACTGCAGAACTTTAGACCAACCAACCTATTTTCCTTTTGTTATATTATGGACAATATTATATATTTATTTACATATTTTAAGTTATACATACTTATATACAAAAATATTATATATATATATATATATTTGTGTATATAAATATAAATAATATAATATATTTTGGTATATATAATATATTTGTGTATAATATTTATATATAATATATATAAATAATTATATTTACATGTATAAATATATGTTTATACATTTATATTTGTGTGTGTGTGTATTTATGTATTTATAGATATAATATAATTATAATATATATATATATATATAATTATTTTTATATACTTATATATATATGTCTGTGTGTGTGTAACAATAATATTATTAATTATTATTGTTATTACATATATTTTTTTAAACTATAACAATTATATGTTGGTTTTATAAATATTATAAATTTATATATTTTGTGATTTATATTATACATATATTATATTAAATACATTTATATTATATATTTATGTATGTAATTATATACATTTATATTAAATAATGTACACACACATATATACACACAAAAATAAATACATTCATATAATTAGAAATATAAAGTATAATTAAATGATATATTTATATTTATATTTTTATATTTACTAAATTAATTTATAATTAATATGGTATACTAAAATATATATAAAATAATTATATAATATATATATATATAATAAAATATTTATAATAAAATATTTATAATGCAATATATATAATATAAATATAATATAATTATTTATATTTATATTTAATTTCATCTATATTATATATATTTGTATAAATAATATAATATAAATGTATTTATACATAAATATACAATAAAAATGCATTTAATATAATATATGTAAAATATAAATCATAATATACATGTATTGTATATATAAAACCATATATAAATTTTATATATTTGAATAAATATATTTATAATTACATTTATACCATGTATACCAATATTTATATATTTTTACATTTTTGTTTATATGTATAAGTATTTATTTAAAGTATTTTTATAATGTATTTATATATAGATATATATATTTGTGTGTGTGTGTGTTTATAATGCATTTAAATACATTTATATAATTTTCTTATGTAATATATATACACACACACATGTGTGAACACACACACATATAATATAAAATTTGAATTTATATGAGATTTATTTTAAAAAATAAATAAAAATTAAGTCGGGTTAAAAAAACCTCTCTAATCAAATAGATTAAATGCGGTTCAGAATGCCCTCTAATTTCTTGATTTAGAGGAGGTTGATAACCCCCTATAATGTCATAGATTATAGGGGGTTCACAACCCCCTCTAATTTCTTAAATTAGAGGGGGTTCAAACCCCCCTCTAATTTCTTGAATGAGAAGGGGTTCACAACCCCATCTAATGTCATAGATCGGAGGGGGTTCACAACCCCCACTAATTTCTTAAATTATATGGGGTTCAAAACCCCATCTTATTTTTTGAATTAGAAGGGGTTAAACCCCCTCTAATCTAAGGGATTAGTCATGGTTCATAACCCCTCTAATTTCTTATATTAGAGGGTGTTCACAATCCCCTCTAATTCTATACATTAGAGGGTGTTCAAAACCCCCTAATATCCAAAGGAATATATATATATATATATATATATATATATATATATATATATATATATATATATATTACACCTCTAAAATCTAACCAAACATATAAAACCATTAATTATTAAATTAGCGGTGGTTTTAAAATAACCACCTCTAAAATCCAACCAAATATTTAATAAACAATGCTAAAAAGATTTATATGGGGTTATGAACCCCCTCTAAATTCGATGATTAGAGGGGTTTGTGTAGAACCCCCTCTAAAAAACTGCCGCTAATCTGATTTTGTTTTGTAGTGCTAGAAGGCGTAAGGTGTAAGTCAAAGGTGGTTTTTGGAAGAAGAGGTATAACTATTAACTGAGCATTTTCATTTTAATTATTGTTCTAACTAATTAAAATATTTTTAAACCATGATAATATAATAACATCTATATCTCCACTATTCTAAACTTTTATTATGATTATTTTAAAACCCCCTTTCAACTCCTTTTCCATTCCATGGGGAATGAAAACATCATTCATGCGTATGTGTGGATTACCACCTCCATGAAATGATGTGTTTTGTTTTCCATCACTACCTCTCATGGTTATTTATAATGATAAATTTAATGTATACATATGATATTCATGACATAATTATTATTATGTAAAGATAAGATATTAATTACATTTTTACCCTTCTAACCGTTAAAAAATGATAACGTCGCTCGTGCGTATGTGTGGAATACCACCTCTATGAAGTGATGTGATTTGTCTTTCATTTCATCCTTTAATGAATGATTATAAAACTATAATTAATGTATAAATATGATAATTATGTCATGATTAATATTATGGAGATAATGTAATAAGGAATCCTTTGACCATGTTTAACCCATTGAAGTTTTTTTTGGGGATTATGAACCAAACATCCTCAAAATGACTAACATGAACTTAAATAATTTAATAACTATATAAGGCATGGTAGTAATTTTTTTTAATTTGGGGTAAAGACTTTTTATTAAACAAAGTAAACACCTCTTTCTATCTGGGTAGAGGTAAACCCATTACATGGCCTTGTAGGCCCATATGCTCTAATTTATAATAGAAACTTGGTTTTTAGGCCCAAGAACCAGCTCAAAGTACCTAGATCACTCCTTTACTAAGGTGGTCTACTGGACCAAGCTATCCTATACACAACTTCACTATCAGATTTTCCTAATTTCCAAACTATGTGCGTATCCCTCCATCTATAAAATTTTGTTTCCTCTAGACCACCGGTGATGCTCCCCACCATTATCCTGTCTATAGCCCATGCACTTTCCACTGTCAGATTGTCACCACCAAACATAGGTTGTCACCTATTTCAATCTTCCATCAACCCTAAGATCAAGACCATGCATGTCACCCACCGACTACGAGTCTGACCACTTCCAAACCACATGAAGTCGTCATCCCCTACCGGCATCATGACCACACTAACCCTCCTGCATCACGTATTCAAGAAATATAAAAATCCCACCCCCTAATGGAGGATCAGTGGGAAATAGCTGAGAATTGAGCCCTTCCGTAGTGGATGCACATTAAAATCCCCAAGGAACTAGACTGAGGATCATTTATACATGGTAATAAATGAAATAAAAGAGATTATAATAAGGTATTAAACCAAAAAAAGTATCTTAAGTTGGTAAATGGTTAATATAAGTTTATTACAAGAGTTAAATAGCATATGTGACAAGTTAGTAGATGAGGTAAGATATTTCTAGTACCAATTTAATTTCATTGTGAATTAATCTATTTTCACAACATGTTTTATTATGTGCTATGTATAAATATCATTATGGATGTATTTTATCATTATTATCTAAAAATTAAAGTGTTTACAAATCCATTCAAATCTATTTATTTAAATGTTTCATTGGTTTAATAGTTATCAAGTCATAAGGGATAATATATCTTAAAACTTAGTTTTAAGACGTTTTGAAGATTTATTTCTAATATTTACCCTCCTTATCCATATTGTTTGATGTATGTGTAAATATTTAAATAAATGAATTAAAAAGGTAACTTTAACTCTGCTTTAAATTTATTACAAAGGTATTCAAAAGGAATATTTTTCACATTTCATACAAAATGTTTGAGTTTCTTTACAAAGTATAAAATGAATGTTTTTTAATATATATGACATCAAAGGATATTCCCACCACCACAAATATTTTTTGATATTTGGATTCCTTTACAAGCTTCTATTTTTTTTTCTTTACAGAAAATACATTCTTCTCTTTTCTTTAGGTATATTAGTTTTGAAAATGGGGTTTTAAAGTAATGGGATATATCAATATTATAAAATGTTTTACTTATGGGTTTAAAAGTATATTTTTATGAGTTTGATGATAGAAATGTAGTTTTTTATGTGTTTCATGAATTTTATGATCCTTGTACATTTTTTATGATATAGGGTGAGCCCAATATATCTATCCAATGCATTGGGTAATAATTATGTTCTTTGTTGAATTATATTGGAATTAACTGAGTAGGTAATTCCATTTGTAAGTGTTCTTGTAAGGGTTTTATGAAGATGGTTTCCTAAAGAAACTGGATGAATTTTCTATGCTTGAAAATGAGTTTTCATTGAAATATTTTTATTTCATAAGGTAATATATTAATCTATTTTTTAAAGGAAATATTATTACCTTTAAGAGTAAGGTGGTATGTTTTCAATAAAATGTTTTTCATGGGTTCTCATGTTTTTTAAGAAACAATCATGATTATATTTTTTAATTTATGTTTTCTTATAAAGAGTTTTATGAAAAAAATGGGTAATAAATATGATTTAATGTGTAAGTAAATGATTATTTAAGCTCAAAGTTTATTATGTTAAAGAAAAACTCTCTTATATGATTTCATGGTTTTAAAATGGAATAATGGGTTTCTTTTTTTTAAATGAACCATACTGATATTTTTGTGTGTATATCACATTTTCAAATATTTTTCATAGGGTTTAAGTATGATTAAGAACAATGATGAAGTCAAGTTAAAAATATTGAATAATTTTCATTAAAAGAAAAAATATTTTATTTTAAAAGTACTGTATTTTGGAAAAAATTGATAATGAGAAGAATTTTCAACTTTTTAATGTGTATTTTATTATGTTAGAGTTATGAAATAATTATCTAAAAATATAAACCATAAAGATCCTCAAAATGTAAGAAAATTAATTCTTGATTTAAAAATCTAGATTTTGTAACATTTTAAGGTTGGGACCTTATATTACATGTTTTTCAATCAAAAGGAGGTGAACACTCACATGCATCAACTAATCAAAATAAATAAATCTCATCTCACCACCAAAACCCTTGCAAGAAATGGACCCTTTAAAATTTCAAACATTTAACATGAAACACATAGCATTCCCCTCAGTCCAAAAACCATATTAAGTAAAATCAGATAGGGGACCAATGGGTCTTGTATGCAGACACCATTTGAAAACCATTTAAAGTTCTAAATGGGTAATGACTAAAACTCATATCAGGGTTATAAGACCTTTCTAAATGGTTCTAAATTCCATTTCAAACTATTATTTAGAATCAAACCATTAAAATTAATTTCTAAAAAATTTTATAAATAATTCATAAAAATCCATTTGTAAATCCATCATGAAATCATCTCACTTTTTCATTAAGAATCATCAAAGGTTCATGTAAAAATCCTCATCGTGACGTGTTATAAAATTAAAAGGAAATTTAAAATTTTCCTCTATCAAGGGGTTGTTTGGTGAATTCATATCTGATTATGAATTCTGAGAGTTAAATCCTCTTTTTGGAAGTGTTTTGGGTTTGGTTGAAGCTTCATTAGGTGACTCAGGTTCTTGGGTGAAACTCTAGAGATTTGGGTTTGAGTTAGAGTTTTCGAGCTATTTTTGGACTGGTGTATAGGTTGGTGTGCACAATTTAGTGAAAAAATGTGAACCACTAAGGATATAGTTTTTTTTAGTTCTATTTCTAAATCATATGATTCAATTTAATGGATTGATCATGGTTTGGAGGAAACCGTGTGAGTTTTATAGGAAACCATATGAGGTGGGTGTCTCTTAGGTTTAGGGCACACAACTTGCACATGGATTGTGAACAACTATAGAAAAACCATAAGAGGTATAATATTTGGGTATATATCCATTTATAATGATTAGTGCATATTTATTAAACCATGAAACCAAACCATGCAGGGTAGTTTTGTTTAGATAGTTCCTTGAATGCGATTGGTGCATAGTTTTTCGAACCGTGAGGCTCACCAGTTTGGATAAAAAAGTGGTAAAAGACCAAAAAAACCCATAAGTATTTTATCCTTACCTTAACCCTCTTTATCCCTTACGTATGAATAGACTACCCCCTTTACCTCTCTATTTATTCCTTTAAACCCCCTTTAATTTAGAGTCATTTCTGGGTGGGTTATTTGGACTTTGAGGTTAGAATATTCCTCTCATTACACATTTTTTCTTCATCCTCCCTTGTGGTTTATTATTCTATCCACTTATTTTTCAGTTTTTATTAAATTAGATCATGGTGGATTCATCTAAGGATGATGGGGATTTAGCATGGCTTGGTGAGAAGAAATCTCAGTATGGGGTATGCACACAATCACTCGTTATTTTAGTGGAGGTATGATGATTATTAGAATTTACCTTGAATTTCAATTAAATTTAATAGAATTTATGATTAAATTGGTGTCGTGTGTTAGGTATTTTTCTTATCTTGGCACCGAGGGTGCGTTGTATGCCTTCTATAGGAATTTGGTCAAGTTTTCAGAAGGTGTAATCCCCTTAGTGAGTTTTAAATCATTATGCCTATTTGGAATTAAATTGATTAATTCATTTTAATTGTATTAATTGAATTAATTTACTTGTCTTGTGTGATTTAGGTGATTCGGTTTTTGGTGGAGCATAGTTTCGAGCTCAAATCTTTGACGGTTACACCACGAGGTAGTTTAAGGGTTTGAGTTTTATATCATTTCCCTTTTTATATTCATTTAATTTAATTTAATTATTGGATTGATTTTTGAGAACCCCTTGAGGGTTATTTTATTTTAGTTTAGAAAAGGATTGGATTTTAAATACCTTTAAGAGGAGTCTTTGTTTGAAGGACTCTCATTCTTGGTTTGGTTCTAAGGGAACACCTCACATTTTCCAGGGTATTGTGTAATAGTGGTGATGTAGAGGTTCTTAGTTTTCCTCATCTTCCTTGAAATGATTTTGGGCTTGTTAATAGTCCCTTCAGTGTGTATCTCCCAAAGTGGGATGTGACAATGAGTCTTGTGGACACTTATCGTCTATAGTGAGTTTCTTTGAGTGAGCTGAGGATGGACATGAGGTTCGCCTCATGAACTTGGTTTTAGAAACCTATAGGTGAGAGGTATGGGATGAAACCCTAATAGGGTCATGATTTAGATGCTTCCTTGGCCTTAGGGTATGATGAGGGTATGTTTCTGAGGATACTTTGGGCAGTTCTTGGAAGTTGGGAATAAGAGATGTCTTGGTTGGGTCTGTTGGGACGTTTCTTAGATCTCAATCACATTTCTTGTGGTTATGTGGGTTGGGTTTTTGAGAAGTTTCTCAAGGTTTCCCCTTTGAGTGGTGAAAGAGATAACATTTTCAATTATTTTACTTTTAATTTCATTTTTTAATTCCACTAATGTTATATTTTATGGGAAATTATCACATTTTTAGGTTTTAGTAGTAATTTGAGTTTAATTTAAAAAATGGCATAATTTTAGATTTTTAACTATTTTTTATTTACTTTTATATTTTATCCATGAATCCTTCTATAATAATACAAAGTTTTAAATTCATATTTTTTAGGATTTAATAATTCATTATCTCTATTTCATAAAATTTCAATAAGTGATTAATCCAAAATTATGAGGCCCAAAAGCAACTCACATGTTGGGCTTTGGAATCTGTGCCCAGATCTGGAGGCTTTCAAAGGTGGAACCATATCTCAAATGTGGCTAATCCAATTATGTTTAAAGTCCACATGGAGATAGAAAACTGACCAACGCACATTTTTTTATAAATATGGACCCATTTAATTATTTATACATCAAGTTCATAATGGCATGGTAGCTCTATTCATTGGAATATGAATAGTATCTTGGCCATAAATATGTTCTTGAGTAAAAACATCATCACTTATGATGGGTTTTATATGATCATATAATGATCATATGTTGCGGAATACAACCCAAAACATGGGAGATCTATCTTTATGAAATTAACATGTAAATACTACTATAAAACATAGTACTTGGTATTCATGAATAGAAACAATTTCCATCTTCCTTCCATGGAGAGTGTTTGAGAAAGATTACAAGGATTAGTGAACAAAATCACCCTGCCTCCAATGGAGTACATTGGACAATGGTTCCACAAAATATTTTTAAGGAATCCTAAGAAACTGAATAGATGTTATCACCTTCTCAGCTGAGATGAATAGTTTTTAGGAAGAAGGAATATTTGACTAAGGCTCATACACATCTCATTCTACAAACACCTAACATGAGAGAATTTCATCCTCTTATATAGCCGAAGCCTGAGGCTCACACTTCATAACATATTATATGTGTTTCTATTTATTAGGTATAATTCATTTAACATTTTCAATGAAATAATGAAAATCCTTTAATCCATTCATAATGTATTATAATTGAAAGATAAATCATTCGAGAGAAATAAATAATATATATATATATATATATATATCATATATATATATATTATATTCATGCATCACATGCATGAAAAATACATGCATCATATGTATATATTAAATGTACACTATATATAATATCATATTATATATATATATATGTCTCATGAATTATATTCATTTTTACATGAATCTCATGTGTGTGAATTTTTAGTGTACATCCAACAATCACCCACTTGAACTAAAATCCCATAAAAACATTTTGAAAAAATTATTAACTCATTGTGAATCCATACAAAATCTTTTGGAAACAAATTTTCATCAAAATCTATTTTTTTAAACAAATTTTTTTTCCAAAACTTTATCCTTTTTAAATAGAATAACTATGTGACCTTGTGGGCCTTAATAGCATTGACAACAACTATGAACTCCCAATTTCATAGATATAAGAAAAGAGTGACCTCTAGCAAAGCATCAGTGATACTCAAGCTACTAAGGGGCATGGTGTGATCTCTATCAAACATACTCATATCTCTATATAAACACATACACTACAATATTAATAATATAAATTGTATGTATACCTATATAATTATTTTTTCCATAACATCGAGTGACCACTATACATGGAACATGTTAATCTAGTACTGATAACTCATCTTTTCTTGATTCCAAAAAATAGACTAACCAAGTCAATGAATACATCAAATTTTATTTATCTAATGGATGAGTATATCACATGTCCCTTATAAAAGTAGTTAAACACATCATATGTGAATAAAAAAAGCATGACCACACATTTCTTCAGTCTAATTCAATCAAGGTCCAAATGTATTTTCATGTCATACAAGTGGAAAAATCCCATCTTGGATGCACTCCAACTAACAACATGATCAACAAAGTACCCAACCAACCCTCATATTAGGTAAGTTCATATGTTTAATTTTGTAAGTAGGGTGTAAAAGTATGAAGGTTATCATACTAGGTATCTCACCAACCTCAAGTAATAATGATTGATAATAAGCATACAACCCTATGTATATTTATGACCATATGAAATTCCAAGAGATATACTTTTTTGGACCAGTCCAAGTAATAAGTATCTAATTATTACCTCAATAATTTATTATTCATATCTCATATACAAAACTTTGTAATAGATATAATAATATATTAAAACTAACCTTTGCATATCATCACAACCCATTATACTCTATGATGATCATCGGTTAGGGACAACTCAAGGTTTTTACTTTGAGGGGATATTTATCATTAGACTATTCATTCAAAGAAAAGTTACAACGAACATGAATGAATGATAAATAAATATTTACTTTATTAAAGATACATGATATTTTTACAACCATTACAAATAATCATTTAAAATATTCTACATAAATTTCATGTTATTGCTAAAGAAATAGTTTTTGAACATTACATCCATATGTAATTCTTTCCATACCTTTATGTGACCATATGATAAAATAATCCTACTAACCTATTAGTGAGATACATCTATAAAGAAAAATAGTTTTAATAATGGTGATACTTAGGAATTATATTTCTTAAGTTCAACTCTTTGAACCTATATTAAAACTTCTTAACTTCATTGCATCAAATGATATAATTTTATCTGATGTTGCCTACTTATAATTATTTCTAAATACATAAAATCATTCTTAGAACCCTTTCCATAAAACTTTATCCTTGTAATATTTTGTAAATAATGTAACTATTTATATCATCAATTTACCAGTATATCCTAAAATATTTTAGGATAAAGTGATATCCACTTGGTTACGGTGAATAATGAAACTTTTAAATTTTTCTTTATCAATATAATCTAAACTCTTTTAGGATACCAATTTATATACTTTGTGTATTGATTGGTATAAACCTTTAGGGAATAGTGATGTGCACTTTTTATAGTAACTAATTAAAACTCTTTAAATTTTAATTTACCATCACATATCCTGAAATTTTTTAGGATATTAAGTGAAGAATATCTATAATCTTAGATTGGTAAAACACTATTGTTAATAGTGACATTCACTTTGTCACTATAGATAAATGTAACTATTTTAATTTTTTACTTTACTTTCACATACCCCAACTCTTTAGAATATTTAGTAAAAAATCACTCAAATTTAGATTGGAAAAATCTTTTATTTATTATATTTAAACTTCTATAAGTACAAAAATATCCCCACTAGCCTCAAAGACATCATATTATCTTCAAAATATATTTATAAAAATCAACACAAACTAATTTTTGTTCTAGGAAAGAACATTTATTTACTTCTAGTAGGAATATATAAAAAATAAACTATTTTTCCATATATCACATAACATTCTATCTGTATAGAGTATAGAAGGATAAACACTTTATCCTGGATAAAACAATTTTATCCACATATTCTTCTCAAAAAATGTTATAGAATCTAATGAATCATAAAATCAATGTATACAATTAATCATCTCATATTGTTCATAACAACTCTTTTTTAACACCTATTATCATATCAGATAAGTGAGATAAAGATAAATTCCTTTATGTATATTCATCCAAAATTGATAAACACAATCACATTAAAATTTTAGATGTATAAAATATTTACTTCATTACTTGAATACAAACTATATGTTCTTTCAATTCTTTTTATTATTTTGAACTCCTATATATTCAAAACACTTTAAAACATACAATCAACATCATATATACTCTTAAATAAAAGAATCAATTTCTATAACATTAATACCTAACATGTAAATTCCATGGAGTTATAAAACCCCTTAAGGTTTTTTAGATAATCCCATCATATGGAATCATTACCCAAACATGATAATACCCTCTGGTTTCAAATAACCTTAACTGGATTCTTAAAGGAACATTATTAGACTTTATAACTTTATCTATTTTGGTTTTAAAATTTTACCTCCTTGTACTATCTGTATAGTACCATAATTTAGACATCATATTCCTAGTTCATTTATTATCAACACTTTAATAATATCAAGTAAATTGTTATTTAATTCATCCATTCTACCAGAACATTTCAATATATGATAATATAATAAATTCCTTAACTAGAATAAGCCTTATAGGAATTATTCAGCCTCTCTAAGAATAATCAATCATATTTAATACCATTGACATACCCAATCATATTCAGTATATGAGAATAGAATTCATTAGGTCAGTTATCATCTATTTCCTTCAAAACCTTAAATGAATCATTCTATGCTTTTATATGCATCTTGATTTTATTATTGAACAACTTCAACACTTGGTTACTCAGGATGGAACTGTTCCAACACATTGAATATTTCTCTTGCTCAATAACTTTTCTAAATATACTAGTATTATGAGTTACTTACTTTAATATTGTCATTTCAAGGATTAATTTCAAAGTTTAGTTTGATGATGATGATTCTTTTATCTATAATAAGAAAAATTATCAGATGAGTATAATGTCTAATATATTTTTGTTAAATAATTTTAATGATAGTGATCCCACTAAAATTAATAACCCTATACATCATATCCATTTAGTGATACAAGATCCCTATTTCACTAATAAATGAACCCACTTTGGAATGAAACACATTACTTCAAATATTTAGGTAGGTATTTATAACAATCATAATAGTTGTGATTCTTGGATAGTTGAGTGGATAAATCTTTATCCAAATCCATTATATGGATTTAATCAACTCTATTCCTCTGTTATCCCAACTCTTGGAATTTCCCAGCTAAGTTTAACCTAAATCAAACATAAAAAAATAATCTAACACAAGACAGTCCAGGGGCACCCCACTTTGGTGTGAAACTAGCCGGTTATATGATCAAGTTCTTCAAAAGTGTTTATTTAGAAGGAATATCACACTTAGTATTTGTGTGGTTTCCTTTTTAAAGTCTCATTAATTTAATAGAAATCTTATTAATATCAAATTTATAACTATTAAATCACATTTTTAACACCCCAAGATTCCACGATATGTTTCTCTTTGAATAATGTAATAGCTTGCGATGTACTCAACTTGGAGTTTTAGCACACCACGACCAATCAAACTAGGCATTATGAATAGTAATACCCAATTTTTAAAATTTTTAAAATTTTATTTTTCAAAATGGACTTTATTTTTTTATTCGGAATATCAAATTTATCTTAGGGTGAATTTTTGGTATTTTTATGAAAAATTTCATTTTTTAATGAATAGTGAAAAACATTGCGTTATTGTTTAAAAATGAATTTTTATTTAAATAACTAGTTATTTTATTTAAATTAATTTTAGGTCAAAATATATACATAATACCTATATATGTTTAATTTAATTCATTGGAGCCTTTTTATACTAATATTATATATATAAAATTTTATTGAACTTTTAACGTTTTTACCCAACCTTCTAGGCACATTTGAAAATTTGCATAAAACATAATTTTACCGCTTCTATGAATTGAATTTCAAAAATCTGAGAGACACGGTTGACATCAGAAAGTAAAATTTGGTTCAATAGGATGAAAATAATTTTTTGTGAATAGTAACTTTTGAATTTTATTTACCACGGTTAAAAGTAAATAAGGTAATTAAATGTAAAAATGATATTATAATTACCCTAAAACATGTACTAATTCTATTGGATAAGTTTATTTCGACCAAAATTAACCTTTGGAATAAAATATGATCTTTTTGGTCCACTTGGATTAGATTAGGACAATTATTATTATTTTATTTAAAGAAGAGTTAAAAGTGTGAAATTCAAATTTTAATAACTAAATTTTTTTTAATATAGGGTTATACATAAGAGAAATTTGACTATAAATATTCATTAGAAATATAAAAATATTTCCTACGTATTGGTATTTTATCTATAATTTTTATACATTAAATAATTAAATTTATTTATGACACAATGATGATGCAGTAATTACCTTATTATTGAAATATTAAAATAATTGATATTATAAATATTAAAATAATTGTAAATTGAGAATTTTTATGTATTCAGAGAATTTTATAGGTTAATATGACATGTTAGGGTTGATTAATTTTTTTTAAATGATAAAGTTTTTATGACTTTTACAAAAAAAACCAAATACTAAATAGTGTCAAAATTGACATAAATGAGTTTTTAAAACAAATACTATATTATTTGTCGATATAATATTCTTAAAAATATAAGGTTTGGCCAAAGTACTTATATAAGCTTAGATATATCAATAATAAACCACTTGGGGTTCTCTTGTCTTTTTATATTAAGTTGATTAACCATTTATTATAATAATACAAGAATACATGGTAAAAGTTAAACTATTTAACTAAGAGTTAAATATAAAATATAAGGTTAATATGATAACCTAAACCTGTATAAAACACATTTTTTGAGAGTTTTTAGACCCATACCTACCTTATACTAGAAATAAATCTTTTTTAAGCCATTTTAAACCAAATATGATTGTATAATAAATTAATATTTTAATCTTTTCCTAAAGTGACTCTCACCTCTCTTATAAAAGGGTACTCCCACTTCTCTCAAAATCACACCTCCAAATCCATTTGGTTTAAACAAAGATTGCTCAAATATCCTCCAAAATACCATAAATTCAACCTATAGTCATTAATTTTATCATAAATCCATCCTATGGTTCCCTTTTGATCAAATCAAAAGGAACCACCCGAAGAAGAGGTAATAATTTCATCACCTCTTTCAAAGTTCTTTTCTTCTTCCACTTCCTCTTTCTTTGTTGTTTCCATATCAAAATAATAACTCCAGTAAATTATAAATACTGTGATGTTATTATAAATATGGTACAACCATATTCATTATTCTATCAATCCTATGAATGACAAAGTCACCATACGTGCGTATGTACGACTTACCATCTCCACGTCGTGGTGCAGTTTGTTATTCAACACTTAATTATTTGGATGGGTATAATAATGAGTATAATTGATTTAAATAATAAATATAACATGTTAATGATTATTTATATATGATATACCATCCAATTACATATGATTTCACCATCAATATAATGATATTGTCGCTCGTGCGCACGAACGAATTACCGTCTCCACGAACGTGATGGGATTCATTCCCCATCATAACCATTCAAGAATAATTTTCATTTTATGAATAAAAATAATATTTAAGAACTTAATATCATTTTTTATATGAATAAAATACATCCTATCCATAACAAACATGACTTACGTAACAAAACATATAAAGGAAAACTAATCAGTTAACACCCAAAACAATCATACTGCTGAAATATTATTAACAAAGCAATATTAGAAGATCATATATCATATCATATTTATGTATATGGTTATTGTATAATTTAATAACAATAATTTAACTATTATACAGGAGGTTAACATACCCTCGACCAAGGAAAATTAAAAGGTAAGGGTTAATTCTACAATCTCTTCATTATCTGAGGTTGTTTATGCATGAGTATCTACTGAGACCTCTTTATCATCCACATCTATGTTTCTTAAATATATATTTCAAAACATTTTTACTATTTCATATACTATGGGTTAAATTCATTTATACCCTTGTTTTAATTTTTATAAAATTTTTATAAAGGAATCTTTCCGTTGTTTTCCAAACAAGGCCTTTTATGACCTTTTCAACAAAATTAAGGAAAGAATGTTTTTTTAACTTATACGACGAGTGTAGATATTTTCCACCGTTATAATACCTTAGAAGTTTACATTACAATCTTATAAGAATATCTTCAAAATAAATGTTTTCTTTTATAATTACATGACTTTTAAATGATTTCAAAATAGAAATAGATATTTCTCTCAAATAGTTTTGATTTCATCTATGTCAACATCATTTGATGGATTTTACACTTATTTGAAGTTGATTCATTATGATAAAATATTCCATATTGTATTGAAGGTTTTGTGATATGTTTGACTATGGATGTGTTATTTTTATACCATTCATGTCATATGGTTAAAGTATTAACATTTAGTATAATAATTTTAATACGAATGTTTATGTTGTATTTCAAACTTTTCATATGAGGAATGCATTGGACTTAGTAAGTGAAAAGTGGAGCCTACTATAGCTCCTCGATGAATTGATAGGTCTCATGAGACAAACTAGTGTCTTGGAACAAGTCCTTTACAAAATCTTATTTGTAGTCTGGGCACGAGGCATTGACTATATGTTTATGATGTCCGACATTATGCATTCCATCATTATGAAATTGGATATTAATATTATATGTGATTATTTGACTAGTAGAATATCCATTTGAATAAATAAATTACATTATTTGATTTATCTTTTCTATATTATGCTGAAGTTTAAGTTTAAAAGGCTTGTGTTTTAGTCTTATAAATTTTCTTAAATGTTTATGATTATTTATGAAATTTTCCGCTATATTGTTATCCTTATTGAGCACCTGAGATCACCCCTATCTATATTTTATTTTTCCAAGGATGCAAAGAAATATATTATGAATGACCTATAGGGATATTTTAAGGGAGATGAATGTGTTTAAAGGAGACACAATGTTGTTGTTTTTCAATTCATAATGTAATGTAAAACTTATGTTTGTATCTAGTACTTCCAAGGCTACTAAACTGATCATTATTTTAGGATTTGATCCCTTGTGATCATGCCAATATTATGTAATAATGCACCAAATCTAGGTAACTAGGGTCGGTGCATTACAGTTGGTATCAGAGGAAGTTTAGTACAAACCTTGGAAGATATATTTGGAAAAAAACTCTGATTAGATAACATTACCCTAAGATAGACTTTGAGGATTAGTATAGAAAAATTCTTATAATTTTTGTAATGTAGATATTTTGTGTATTTTCCAAGCAATACATCCCTATCTTGATATAAGCAGGTAGAGGTGGCTCTGGCACAAATGTACCTAGGAGTAAAAACTCTGATAAGGAATTTTGGGCTTGTCTCGGGGTATCTTGGTACACGATAATGGGCCTTACTGCACTCTTGGTTATGACACTCCTATAGGAAATGCTTAGGATAATTCACATTTTCTTTACAAACCATTATAAAGGATTTATGAGTAAATACTTTCTCAAAGAATTTTTTTTTATGATTATGGGTTATATGCATAAACTCTTCAATTTATGTTAGGTATTTTACTAGTTTGAAATTATGTATTACAATTCATAAACTAATCTAGTGTATTCAATTGTTTAGAAATGAAACCTAGTGGAAGGAATGTAAACTGTATCAATGCATGTAATCCATGTAGGAATTTCCATCCTACTCAAGATAATTATAGTGCAACTGGTGATGCAACCGGTGCTGAAAAACTTATTACCATATTGGGAAAATGACGCACGCCTATCGTAGGGCATGAAAAAACAATTATTTATTAAGTTAAAATTCAGTAATGTGGTTGACCTAGGATATCTCTCGAAGAGGAGTGCACACAAAATAGTTTTTCACTTTAAAATGAGGGTAATTTTTTTTTGTTTTTTAAATGAAATTTGAAATTCAATTGATTAAAAAACTATGATATTAAAAAGGGTGATTAGGTCGAGGTCGTTTTCCCAATTATAATGTTATCCTTGTTTAATTTAATTTAAAACTATTCTTCTATGTTGATTAAAGTGAGTTTCCACAATCGTTTCCTCTCACTTCCTTGGTAAAATTATGATGGTGAGAGAAAACCTTACCAAGATCTTAGTTTGGTCAACTCTCCTTCCATGTGAAAAATAGTTATATTGAATATCCTTAATTGAAATGGGAAATATCCTATTGGGTCTTGTTTATCCTAAACAATCAAGAACATTCACTACCCTTTTTACACGTACTGACGATCGTCGAGTACTTCACCACTAATCCCTAGTCTATTCCATCGTATATAAACCAGAAATTAGTGGAGGGAGATAATGATTATTTTACCAAGGAAAAAATAAATAACTGAATTAAAATTCAAGAACAATAACACTTGATAATAAAAATATGCTATATGAAATTTAAAACAACTTTGAAGAAGAAATAAATTTCATGCAATTACGTCCAAGAACTCAAGCATTATAAAATAGAAAACCAACCCTTTCCCAATCAGTCCAAATGTTTACCCCACCATGGTAAGGGTAATCGAGATGAATGGGGAAGAAGAAGTCATTACAAAAATATGTAAAATAAAAGAAATAAAAGAGAAAAAAAGACTAAAATTTCTCCTCCTTGGTGTCCCAGAAGGAATGGGATGGAATGAGGGACGCTTTGAGAGGGAGGAGCTCTCCTCCTTTTATAGCCAGAATTTGTACCCATAATGTTGACGTGTTTTAGCCACATTAAATGACATATTCACGTGTTTCACCCTTCTTGAATGTTTTTAATAATTCTCTTGGTCGTTTACCCTCAAAATCTAAGCGGATTCGGACAAGTATTCCGAGAGTTATGCCTGTTTTACTCTCACAATTTATTCTGTCCAGTTAGACTAATCACAAACCTCCAGATTAGGATGCATTAATGACCCTTAAAACGTCTAATTCCCATGTCCTTATATTCATAAAAGATGTTCCAAAACTCCTTGCATGTCCACCCACCAAATTTCACAATAATTCCCCCCCCAAGAATGAGTTTGGGACCCCACATCAAAACATGGAAGATCTATAAACAGTTTTCATGATCCCACTTGTGAGATTCTTTTGAGCTTCTATATGACCAATTCAGATTTTGGTATAAAAGGATGAAATGAATCCCTGGATGCGTAGACTCTGTAAAAGAAATAATTTTTCAATTTTGATTATTTTAGAAAATGTTATGGCCAAATGACAGAAATAATTTAAAATAGTTAAAAATCCGAAATGGGCCATTTTTACTATTAAGCTCAAAATGTTACCAATATCATAAAAAGGTAGCAATTAATCTTAAAGTAACACTTTGGTGAGATTTAAAACAATGATATTAAATATAAATTAATTGAAAATATTTTATCTATCAATTCCCCCACACTTAGCACTTAGACTCCTGGACAAGTAAACATCAAAATCAAATCAAATAAAATCCAAAACACATACCAATGAGATCTACCAAATCAATACTAAGAAATAAAAAGATATCATACCTCATCAAAAACAATTATTTCAAGTTCACCATTTTTAGATTTATTATATTTAAACTCATTTCTTATCCCATGCACACAAAACACCCACATCACATGAATTTTCTCTCATCTTACAAATATAAATGTTAATCAAGGATTTTCTCATCAAAACTCACCCAAGAGTCACCATAGGCTTGATAAATTTCTAATTCTCCACATGATGTGTGTCAAGGACATGTGTTTATCATGATGAATTTTCAGGGTTGTTCTGTGGCTTCCAGTTCGTAGGATTTAGATGTTAAAAATTATGAGGCCGAAAAAGGCGGGCTTGGCTCTTTATGAAGAAAAATTGAAAGATTCTAATTTTCACTCAAGAATGGTCTCATTCTCTTCCACTTTGTAGAAAATAGGCTTCATCATCTTGATAACTCAATGAATTTTCATTCCATTTAGCATTTCACCAGCAAAAATATATTCTCAAACATATTTTTTTTCATGAAAGCTCCGGATAGGCACAAATTTCTTTCTACTTTGGAAGCTCCAGAAAAGCATATCTTCTTTTATCATGAAAGCTCTGGAAAGGCATAGATTTTAACAAAATGAAATCTTCAGTAGATACATCAGATATTTAACATTTTATATTTCACCAAAATTATCACCAAATAAGGTAGTACACTACAATACATCTTTCCCATACTTAAGTTCAACTAGATCATGCAATTTCACTTCAAGAGCAGGTTGGATAGGGAAAATTGGCTTGTAATGTGGCTAACCTAACAACTATTCATGGATTCTAGGGTATACAATAATTAATGTAAGGTAGTCCATAATAAAAAGGATAATTTTGAAAAGGTGGATTAAAACCAAATAAATGCCTCAATCATTTAAAACACATGTACCCCAGACCCTCAAGTTTTGAAAGAAATAAATCAAATTCTGGTTAAAGCAAGCATGGTCTGTTTCTCACAAGAAATGAGGAGAATGAAATTAATATGCCAAAAATGGTTCCGAAGCCTCATTGGAAAGTGATTTCAAAGATATAGATAGTGAAATATGGCATGGGATTCAAAAATAAATGTTCTTTTCATTAAATTACAAAATATTTGTACTTGAAACAAAGTCATTTCAACATTAATTTAAGCTCAGTTTCATGAAATAGATTGGTTCACTCATTGAAATGGGTTTCAAAAATATAAATGATAATCATTTTAGCTCAAAAGTTTTGAAAACACACTACATTTCAAAAATAAACAAATAAATATCTGAAAAAAAATATCTTTTTTTTATGAAAATAGTAAACCAAATATAAGATGAAAACCTTAAACTAGAATGTTTCCCTCCCCCAAACTTAAATGATATAGTGTTCTCAGTGAATTTAAATGGATTAAACATGTAATAATATTTGAAAATGAATCACAGCAAGCAAGACAATGTAAAGTAGAGGTACAACCTGACTTATTGGCAATGCAATGTTGAGTGAAGCTACTAAGTGTTGATTTTTGAAAACCTAAAGAAGTAAAAAGACAACATAAGAAATTTATTAAAAGAAATAAAAATAGAAATTGAATAAGAAAATAAGGATAAATCTTGGTTTAATCCCCCAAGTGGGCCCCGGGTTTTTATTGCCTCCAAAGGGGCAGTTCTAATCATTTATCCCCAATCTGATGGTGGGTGAGGTTTCTTGCTCATGAACCAATAAAAATTATTCTTTCAAGCATATAAATCTTCCTTTTTTTTAGGACTCTAAGTATATGTCATTAAAAATACACCCCTATGAGAATTAAATAATACTAGAAATGTGGGGGTAGGATAATGAATGAGTCCTCTTCCTTCTTGGTTTCCATTTACACAACATCTTCTTTATGCTCCAGTGGTTGTTGAAGGTATGCTACATCAATAGAAAAATCAAAGGGAATGTTAGAATGTAATTTTATTTGAAAAAAATTAAAGTATGATGTGTTAATATAAAATTCTTCCCTTTCAATTTCTATGTATTGTGTTTCTATTTCCTCAGGCTAATCCACTTTGATCTCCTCTTGAACACCCTCTAATAAATGTTTAACAAGTTTGGGGAGCTCCAGATGTTCCTCTTCAGATGAATCTTCTTTTTCAGTGTCTTCCTCTAAGGAAATACATGTATTGGATGATTCTAAAAAATTAAAACAAGGGTAGTTAATACTCAATTCAGTTTCAACAAAATCAAAAGATAATGAGTTCATGAAAAGATTATCTCCCTGAGTTTGTTCATCTTCAATCTATTCTTCAATGGACAACACCTCTTGGAGTTGAGTAGTACCAGGTAGAGGCAGGTAGTCAGTATCCACTATATCTTGGATCTCCATAGAAAAATCAGGGATGACTAATGGGGGGTCTTCTTGGACCTTGGAAACTTCATAAAATTCTGGAAAGTATTGGGAGAAATCAATCAGATTTTGGGCCATCACTTCAAAAACTTCTTTGTTCATGTCCTCCCTTAGTCTATCTATGAATTGTTTGAATGTTTTCCCCTCATTATTTGTTTTCCAAAATAACCTCGCCTATCTAAAAATTGAAGAAACACCATCCTCCTCAGAAAATTTTGAGTCAATAATTTGTTCATTTATTGGTGGGTAATTGTTCCATGAATTAAAGAAATAATAATTTGAAAACAACATGGAAAAATATTTTTTTTTGTTTTTTTTAATTTGAAAAGAGTAAAATATTTATAATTAGTTTGTGGCACTGCCTTCCCATATACGGTGCCAAGTTTTGATGCACACCTATCGTAGGGCATGGAAAAATAATTATTTCCTAAGTTAAAATGTAGTAATTTATTTGACCTAAGATATCTCTCAAAGATGAGTGCACACAAAATAGTTTTTCACTTTAAAATGAGGGTAAAAATGTTGTGTTTTTGAAAGGAAATTTGAAATTCAATTGATTGAAAAACTATGATATTAAAAAGGGTGATTAGGTCGGGGTTGGTTTCCCAATTTTAATGATATCCTTGTTCAATTTAATTCAAAACTCTTATTCTATGCTAATTAAAGTTAGTTTCCACAATCGGTTCTTCTCACTTCCTTGGTGAAATTATGATGGTGAGAGAAAACCTTACCAAGATCTTAGTTTGGTCAACTCTCCTTCTATGTAAAAAATAGTTGTATTGAATATCCTTAATTGACATGGGAAATACTCGATCGGGTCTTGTTTATCCCAAATAATCAAGAACATTCACTGCCCTTTTTACACGTACTGACGATCGTCAAGTACTTAACCAATAATCCCTGGTCTATTCCATCATATATAAACCAAAAATTAGTGGAGGGAAATAATGATTATTTTACCAAGGAAAAAATCAATAACGGAATTAAAATTCAAGAATGATCATACTTGGTAATAAAATCTACTATATGAAATTGAAAACAACTTTGAAGAAGAAAGAAATTTCATTCAATTATGTCAAAGAACTCAAGCATTACAAAATAGAAAACCAACCCTTTCCCAATCGCTCCAAATGTTTACCCCACCATGGTAAGGGTAATCGAGATTAATGGGGAAGAAGAAGGAATTACAAATTTATGGAAAATAAAATAAATAAAAGAGAAAATAACTCTAAAAGTTCTCCTCCTTGGTGTCCCAGAAGGAATGGGATGGAATTAGAGATGCTTTGAGAGGGAGGAGCTCTCCTCCTTTTATAGCCAGAATTTTTCCCCCGAATGTTGACACATTTTATCCCCATTAAATGACATATTCAATCATTTCACCATGCTTTAATGTTGTTCATAATTCTCTTGTGCGTTTCCTCTAAAAATATCAGCGTATTTGGACAAGTATTGTGGGAGTTATTTCCATTTTACTCTCATAATTTATTCTGTCCATCCAGACTTTCCAAATAGAAAAACTCTATATTAAGATGCTTTAATGTCACTTAAAAAGGCCAATTCCTACAACCTTCTCTTCATAATATATGTTCCAAAACTCCTTGCGTATACACCTACCAAATTTCACAACAATTGGGCCCACAAAGAATGATTTAGGGACCCCACACCAAAACATGGCATATCTGTAAATAGTTTTCATGCTCCGACTTGTGAGCTTCTTTTGAGATTCCATATGAACGATTAAGATTTTGGTATAAAAGGATGAAATTAATCACTGTATGTTTAAACTCTGGAAAAGAAAGAATTTTTCAATTTGGATTAGTTTAGGAAATTTTATAGATAAACTACCAAAATAATTTAAAACAGTTAAAAATAAAAATGGTTCATTTTTACTATTAGGCTCAAAATATTACCAATATCATACAAATATAGCAATTAATCTTAAATTAATAATTTTGTGGGATTTTAAACAATGATATTCAATTTAAATTAATTAAAAATATTTTCTCTATCAGAAAACTCACTCAGGTTATGAATAATAACCTTACCCGTATGGAGCACCCTGATCCACAATGAGGAGGATCAATGTTAGACCGCTTCATGAGGAAACAACCACCAAAATTAAATGTGACTACAAATAAATTTGTAGTTACACAATTTATAAGTTCCTTAGAGAAAATATTTCATGCTTTGGGGAGTAGTGAAAGGGAAAAAGTTGTCATGGCAGTTTATCGCCTCACGGGCGATGTAGATCAATGGTGGTCATTAATTCAAAATACAAAGGAGGATGAAGAAGTATCAAATATAGAATGGAGGGAGTTTAAAGAGATTTTCTTAGAAAAATACTTTCCTAGTGACCATCGAGTGGATGTGGAAAGACAATTTCTGAGTCTGAGGTAAAAGGAGGATGAGAATGTTGCAAAGTATAAGGCTAACTTTACAAGGTTATCAACGCATGCAACATATTATATAAATAACCCAAAGAGTAAGATTGATCGATTCCTCTATGGGTTAAAACCATTTATCCATCGATAATTAGTCTCACAATCCTTCTCATCATATGAATATATTGTCTCATGTGCTATAAATACAGAAAATGAATTCTTTAAGTCTTACGAATTTAAATCAAAGAAAGAGAAGAAGAATTATGCTAAACACTATGGAAATGGAAATAAGGGGAAGAAGGGAAAAGTTGAATTTTCATCCTATAGTAAATATGGGAAGAAACACCTCGGTACTTACCGGAAGGGAATAAGAGTCTGTTACAAGTGTGGTGAAAAATTCCACCAAGATCATGATTGCAAGGGAAAGAAAGATGTTTTCAATGTTGAATGCTACAATTATAGAGAAATGGGGAATTATGCAAATGAATGTTTTAAGCATCAGGGAAACATACCTCAGAAAAGGAAAAGGGAGCAAGGCCAAGCTTATGCGATCACTACTGCTGAGGTTGAAGCTCTAAATGATGTGGTGGTAGGTAATTTAATGGTTTACTCAAATTTAGACAATGACTTATTTGATTCTAGATCATCGCATTGTTTAATATCTTCTTAGTTTGATTAAAAAATTAGATATTTCCAATTTGGTTTAACAAGGAAGTTGTCAGTAAAAACTCCTAAGGGAAGTATCATTGTAATAAATTTTTGTGAATCAGTCCCCATTAGGGCATATAAATGTTCTTTATCTGCTGATCTCATCATCATAACCATGATTGAATTTGATATAATCCTTGGTATGGATTGGATTTAGGACCATGATGCGAAAATTTATTTTAAGAAGAACGAGGTTTCAATTTTTGATGATGATAAGGAGTACCTTATCTTTAGATTAGAAATGTCACCATCTGATTCTTATCTAGATCCACCCCCAGTAGCTATACTAAATTCAATTATTGGGGAGGAAGAGAATGAAATAACTATGGGTGAGGAAAATAATGTTTAAATATAGAACGTACCTATTGTGCAAGAATATGTTGATGTGTTTCTAGAGGATTTACCTATACATACTCGAGAATGAGAAATTGAGTTTTCCATTGATTTAATTCCTGGTTCAAGGCCCATATCAAAGACCCCTTATATAATGGAAACTGTAGAATTAGGGGAACTAAAGAAACAATTAGAGGAACTGAGTAATAAAGGATTTATTCGCCCTAGTGTTTCTCCATGGGGATCCCCTTTTCTTTTTGTTAAGAAAAAAGATAGATCTATGAGGTTGTGCATTGACTATAGGGAGATCAATGATATAATAATAAAGAACAAGTATCCCCTACCTCACATTGATTATTTATTCAAAAAGCTTCATAGAGCTCAATATTTTTCAAAGATTGACCTTCAATATGGATATCATCGGTTATGTGTGAAGAAGGAATACATTCCAAAAACAACATTTTGAACCAGGTACAGGAATTAAGAGTTTACTGTAATTCTTTTTGGACTGACTAATGCACCCTCTGTTTTCATGGATCTAATGAATAGAGTTTTCAATGAATATCTTGATGAATTTGTAGTGGTATTTATTGATGATATCTTGGTATACTAAAAAACATACAAAGATCATGAAAATCACTTGCGCACTATTCTAAAAACCCTCAGAATAAATGAATTATATGGGAAGTTTAGCAAGTGTGAATTATAGCTTTAGGAATTTTCTTTTCTTGTCCATATTGTCTCTAAGGATGGAATCTATATCAATCCTTCAAAGACCAAGGCAATCCAAGAATGGCCAGCACCGATAAGTATAACTGAGGTACATAGTTTTATTGTTTTAGCAGGTTATTATCGGTGCTTCATCCAAAATTTTTCCTGATTGGAAAACCCATGAACCAAGCTCATACATAAAAGGGTTAAATTTGTTTGAAAAAAAGAGTGTGAATAATGTTTTTAAGAACTGAAGAGAAGATTAGTCAATGCTCCTATCTTGACTCTACCATCCGGGAATGATGGATTTGTTATATATAGTGGTGGTTCAAAGAAAGGACTTGGTTGTGTGCTTATGTATAATGATATATTTATTGCCTATGCATCATGAAAGCTAAAAAATCATGAACAAAACTATCTCACTCATGATCTTGAGTTAGCAGCTGTAATCTTTTCTTTGAATATATGGAGGCATTATCTCTATGGTGAAAAATGTGAGATATATACCAATCACAAGATTTTGAAGTATATTTTCTCATAAAAATAACTCAACATGAGGCAAAGACAATGGCTTGAACTACTCAAGGATTATGATTACACTATACACTACCACCCGGGGAAGGTAAATAAGGTGGTATATGCTTTGAGCAGAAATGATCGTGGAGTTTTGAATAAGATGAGAGTTGAAAGGGATCCTATGTTAATGAATCTAGTAAATATGGATATGGGAATAATCATGGAAGGTGAAACATAAATAATTTTTTAAATGGTTTCCAAACCATATTTACTAGAAAGGATAAAAATTTCTCAAACTGATGATGAGGAGTTTAAAAAGAAAATTAAAGCTATGAATGATGGGATATTGATTGACTTTGTATATGAAGATGGAATTTTAAAATTTGGAAAGAGACTTTGTGTTCCTGATATACCTGATCTAAAAAGTGAATTGTTGGATGATTCTCATAGCTCCAATTTCTCTATACACCTTAGTAGCACTAAGATGTATAGAGATTTGAAGGAACATTTTTGGTGGGACAACATGAAGAGGGAGATTGCTGATTATATGTCAGTATTTATGGTTTTTCAATAGGTTAAGGCTGGAAGAAAACATCCTAGAGGATTCATGCAACCTCTTCCCATACCTGAGTGTAAATGGGATGATATTATGATGGACTTTATTATGGGGCTACCAAAGACTCCTAGAAGGAATGATTCAATATGGGTAATTGTTGATTGTCTTACCAATTCAGCACATTTTCTTACTATAAGAGAAGATTTACCACTTGAACATTTAGCAATACTATATATTAATGAAGTTTTAAGACTTCATGGTGTACCTATATCAATTGTTTCTGATCATGATCCCCATTTTACATCAAGATTCTGGAAAAGTCTTCAGAAATCCCTAGATACTGAACTTCGTTTGAGCACTACCTACCACCCTCAAACTGATGGATAATTAGAATGGACTATTCAAACCTGAGAAGACATGTTGAGATCTTTCTCACTTGACTTTAAAGGTATGGGAGATCAGTATTTACCTATGGTAGAATTTTCCTATAACAATAGCTTCTATTCAAGTATTCAGATGATGCCATATGAAGTGTTATATGGAAAGATATGTTTCACACCAACTTGTTGGGATGATGTTGGTGAAAGAAAACTCATAGGCCCAGAACTTGTTGAGGAAGAAATGGAAAATGTTAAGATTATCCAAACACACATCAAAGCAGATAAAAGTAGTCAAAAGATCTATGCTGATAAATGAAGGAAGGATTTGGAATTTCAAGTAGGAGATCATGTTTTTTAAAGGTATCTACATGGAAGGGTGTTTTATGATTTGGTAAGAAGGGTAAATTGAGTCTTAGGTACATCAAACCTTTCAAAATTATAGAATGAATTGGAGTTTTAGCTTTCCATTTGGAAATACCACCAAGTCACTCCAAAGTTCATGATGTGTTCCATGTATAACTATTGAGAAAATACATGCCAGACCCAACACATGTACTTACCTATGAAGAAATAGAACTAGAACCTGATCTACCTTATTGTGAAGAGCTTATCAAGATTCTTGATACTAGAGAACAAGTGTTGAGAAACCGGAAGACTCATCTGGTAAAAGTTCTATGGAGAAACCATAAGATGGAAGAGGCAATGTGGGAACCCAAGGAACTTATGATGAAGAACCACCCAAATCTTTTTATGTAGTAGTATTATAGAAATTTTGAGGATGAAATTATTTGAAGGAGCGAAGAATGTAACACACCAATCTTCCATGGTACGTTTCTCTTTGAATAATGCAATAGCTTGCGCTATATGCAACTTGAAGTTTTAGAACACCACAACCAATCAAAGTAGCTATTATGAATAATAATACCGTCTTTTTTAAATTTTATAAATTTAATTTTTCAAAATGGACTTCATTTTTGGATTCAGAATATCAAAATTAGCTTAGGGTAAATTTTTGGTATTTTTCTGAAAACTTTCGTTTTTTGATGAATAATGAAAAACACAGTGTTATTGTTTAAAACTGACTTTTTATTTAAATAATTTGTAATTTTATTTAAATTTATTTTAAGTAAAAATAGATACATAATACCTATATATGTCCAATGTAATACATAGGATTTATTTTATAAAAATATTAGATATATAAAATTTTATTGAACTTTTAACGTCTTTTACCCACCTTCTAGACACATTTGAAAATTTGCATAAAATGCAATTTTAACACTTCTATGAATTGAATTTTAAAAATACTAGAGACATGGTTGACATCAATAAGTAAAATTTGGTTCAAGAGGATGAAAATATTTTTTGTTGAATAGTACCTTTTGAATTTTATTTACCACGGTTAAAAGTAAATAGGGTAATTAAAGGTAAAAATGATATTATAATTACCCTAACACATGTCATAATTCTATTGGATAAGTTTATTTCAACCAAAATCAACCTTATTAATAAAATATTATCCTTTTGGTCTACTTGGATTATATTAGGATATTTATTATTATTTTATTTGAAGAAGAGTTAAAATTGTTAAATTCAAATTTTAATAACTAAATAATTTTTAATATAGGTTTATACATAAGAAAAATTAGACTATAAATATTCATTATAAATATAAAAATATTTCCTTCATATTATTATTTTATTTATAATTTTTATATATTAAATAATTAAATTTATTTATGATATAATGATGATGTAGTAATTACCTTATTATTAAAGGATTAAAATAATTGATATTATAAATATTAAAATAATTGTAAATTGAGAATTTTTATGTATTAAACGAATTTTCTAGGTTAATATTAAATTTTAGGGTTGATTAAATAATTTTTTTGGAAATGATAAAGTATTTTTAATACTTTCACAAAAACCAAATACAAAATAGTGTCAAAATTGACATAAATGAGTTTTTAAAACAAATACTATATTATTAATTGATATAATATTCCTAAAAATATAAATATTGGCCAAAGGAATTATATAAGGTTATATATATAAATAATTAACCACTTGGGGTTCTCTTATCTTTTTATAGTATGTTTATTAACCATATATTATAATAATACAAGAATACATGGTAAAAGTTAAAATATTTAACTAAGAGTTAAATCTAAAAGATAAGGTTAATATGGTGACCTAAACCTATCTAAAATCTATTTGTTGAGAGGTTTTCGACCCCTACCAACCTTAGCTATGAAATAAATCCTTTTCGAACTATTATAAACTGAATATGATTGTATGATAAATTAATATTTTAAGCTTTTCCTAAAGTGACCCTCACCTCTCTTATAAAACGGTACTTCCCCTTATCTCAAAATCACACCACCAAATCCATTTGGCATGGACAAAAACCACTCAAATATCCTAAAAACTACCATCAAATCAACCTAGAGGTCTTACTTTGATCAGAAATTCATCCTAAGGATCCCTTTTGATCAAATCAAAAGGAAGCACTCGAAGAAGAGGTAATAATTTCATCACCTCTTTCAAAGTTCTTTTCTTCTTACACTTCTTTCTTTGTTTTTTACATAAAAAAATAATAACTCCATTAACTTATACATACTGTGATGTTATTATAAATATGTTACAACCATATTCATTCTTCTATTCATCCTATGAATGACAAAGTCACCATACGTGTGTACGTACGGCTTATCGTCTCCACATCGTAGTGTAGTTTGTTATTCAACACTTAATTATTTGGATGGGTATAATAATGAGTATAATTGATGTAAATAATAAATATAACATGTTAATGATTCTGAATATATTATATACCATCCAATTACATACAATTTCACCATCAATAGAATGATATTGTCGCCCGTGCATAGGAACATATTACCGTCTCCACGAACGTGATGAGATTCATTCTCCATCGTAACCATTCAAGAATAATTTTCATTTTATGAATAAAAATAATGTTTAAGAACTTAATATCATTCTGGATATGAATCAAATACATCCTATCCATATCAAACATGACTTACGTAACAAAACATATAAAGGAAAATGAATCAGTTAACACTCGAAACAATGATAGTATTGAAATATTATTAACAAAGAAATATTAGAAGATCATATATAATATCATATTTATGTATATGGTTCTTTTATAATTTAATAACAATGATTTAACTATTATACAGGAGGTTAACTTACCCTTGATCAAGGAAAAGTACAAGGTAAGGGTTAATTCTACAATCTCTTCATTATCTGAGATTATTTATATGTGAGTATATACTAGGACCTCTTTATCATCCACATTCGTGTTTCTTAAAAATGTATTTCAAAACATTTTTACTATTTCCTAGACTATAGGTTAAATTCATTTTTACCCTTATTTTAATTTTTATAAAATTTTTATAAATGAATCTTTTCATCATTTTCCAAACAAGGTCCTTTACAACCTTTTCGACAAAATTAAGGAAAGAATGTTTTTTAACTTATACACCGAGTGCGGCTATTTTCCACCGTTATTGTCACGACCCGTCCTCGGGGCCCGTGCCGTGACTACCCCAAGCCCGCCTTCCATAGGCCAGGGGCTGGCGACTAGCACCAAGGCGTAAATCTCGGAAAAAGGGAAGGCATTGCCTTTGAATAGTAAACAAGCACCACAGAGTAAGCAAGCGGAAAAGTAAATACTAAGTAAAAACTGTAACAAGCTGTGCTGAAAGCAAAAGGGGCCGAAAATACAAGCCCAACTGTAAAGTACAACTGAAAGGGAAAAACAACAACTGAAAAGAAAAGCCGCAGCGTCGAGCTGTCCTCTGGGAGTCCCACCTGAAGGGTGGGTACAGATAGCCTCCACTGCTCCTCGGGTCCACCTGACCGCTCTGAGTACGTCCCGCCCAGTGGTCCACCTCCAGGTACCGTCCTGCTCCGCACGCCTCCACCACGATCAGCGCTGTCCGTCGTCTGCAACCAACACCACGAAGTGCGGGCATAGCCCGTGCAGGGGTGAGTATAAGCTACTCAGTAGGGACCCCGAGACCCCCGAAGGTCTCCCGAAATCCACAAAGGATAATCCACAAAGGAAAGATACAATCATGAAGTAACATCTGACACGGCTTAGGTATATGCCCATACATATACCTAAGTCATCAATTCTCGTTCGGCTCCAACGTCCGAGCCCAAGCACAACCCAGTCCACACAGGAAAGCAAACGTATACCCACACAGGATAGCACAACACAATCCACAAAGGAGAGTAAACAGTAATCCACATAGGATAGCTCAAAACAATCCACAAAGGAGAGTAAATAGAAGATTCAGCTCACACAGGTATACTTCTTCGGATGACGATAAAGATGATCACTGATCCATCTAAGTTGTCGGACCCACAAAGGATCGATAGGTACTAACCCCCGCAAAGACCCACACAGGATCGGGCCCACACAGGACCTGTAGGTGCTGGCTCACACAGAACCGCTGAGCGCTGACCCACACGGGATCGGACCCACACAGAATCGGGCCCACACAGGACCTGTAGCACTGACCCGCAAGGGATTGCTGAGTGCTGTAGTCGTCGCAATCCACTGAGGATCTCTGCACAGTCGTCGTCGCAGTCCACTGAGGATCTCTGCACAGTCGTCCTCGCAGTCCACTAAGGATCTCTGCACAGTCGTCGCTGTAGTCCACTGAGGATCTCTACACAGTCGTCGCTGTCGAAGTAGCAGTCGCAGCCAGTACTAGGGTTCCCGCACACAGCAAGCTCGTTTGGGAGGGTCCGCTCCACGAGCCGAGAGGCTGATACATCAACTTACACAAAGTCTGAAGTTGATGTATCCAAAAGTTCCGTATCGTCAACAGGAACTCAACGTCGCAGACGGCGCGTCAATCAGACGCCCGGTCTGAGAGTTATTGGCTTTTTCGTCCCAGGGGTCCGGTTGGTTTTTAAGGCAAAACCAACCCGACCGTACTCCACCTGCGTCCAAACCTCGGTCTGAGTGAGCCAAAAGATCCGTCTCACTGAGAGGAATTCAACAAAGCTGACGGCACGTCAATCGGACGTCCGTAGCTCAAGATATGAGTGTTTCCGCTCCGAGGGCCCGGTTGGTTTCGTGTATGAACCAACCCGGACGAACCCAAAGTATTCTGAAACCTTGAGTTCGATATACCGAAACGACCGTCTCGATCCAAGGATCGCGTTTACGCTGACAACGCGTCGTTCGGAGGCCCGTAGCTCAAGTTACGGGAAAAAGACCGAAAACGGTCCGAAGACGGGGGGTCCGGGCCCGGGCCAACCCGGCCCGACCCCCCCTGGGTCGGCCGAACCGGGTCGACCCGACCCGGTCCAACTCGGCCGGACCCGGTCCGGCCCGGCCAGGGCACGGCCCGGCCGGTCGGACCGGCCTGGCTCGGCTCGGCCGAGCGGCCGAATCGGCCGTGCGCCGCGGGGCGCTGCCCCCGCGGTGTGTAGGTGTCATGGCCCCCCGCGTGGGGCCGCGCTGGATCAAAGGACGCGGCTTTGCCGCGTCCGAGTGCGCCGGACCTGCGCGACCGCGGGCGCCGCCGCCGGCGGCTTCCGCGGGCCACCGGAGTCGCTCCGGTGGTCCGATTCCGTTCCCGTCTGCGCCGCTGCTCCTCCCGGGATTCGTTCTTCACTGCGGAAGCATCAAATTTCCGTTGCGGCACGTTCCGTCGTCGCCCGTCAAATCCGCACAACAACGAAGAATGGCAGAGGGTTGTCGTGCCGTGTTTGTTTGGCCCGCACCCTCCGCGTTAGAGATAAACAACGGGAGAAAATAATTCAACATATGATACAACAATTTTAATAAATTAAAATTGTTCATTTGCATTCGGTTCTTTAGTTTTAAAGAAACATTCACGGGAATAAGGGCATTTCCAAAAAAAAATTCCCTACCTCGTCAAGTCGTCACCGCGGGTTCTTCGCGGATTGAGGATCGTCGCGTCGTCGCGGTATCCGGCGTCGTGTCGTCGCAGAAGGGGGTCGCATCGACGAACTCTGAGGTTCAAGAACAAAAAGATTTAATTAAAAATAATTAAATCATTCTTGAGTTTAAAACCGCAAAGGAAATTAAAAGAAAAACCGAAACCCTCACCTCAACGGATGATCGAAGGTTTTTGTTGCGGATTAAGGAACGTCGCCGAAGAACGTCGTGTGAGAGGAAACGTCGGCGTCATGGCACACGGCATCGCGTCGTCGATTTCCGTGGGTTCGGCTTTCTTCGTCGGAGGCCGACATTCTTCACGTTCTTCGCATTCTTCGTGTTCTTCGCGTTCTTCGCGAAGAAGGGTGAAGGCATAAGAACTTCTGTCAAAAACCTCTCAACGTGTAATCCTCCAAAATTCGGTGTTGGTCTTATTTTTATTATTACGCCAACAAACGAAAAAGAGGTAAGTAACGACCCATTAATTTACAGAATTAATTCAACAAAAGAAACTGCCCATTTAATTCACGAATAAAACCGCCCAATTAAATGGTGCGTTAAGAATTTAAGAAAACGCGTTAGTTGACTTTCATAATGACGGGTTTTCGCGGGTGCGTTACTTAGCGGAAAAGAAACGGCGGGGCTCGTGCGGGCCCCACCTCACAAATATCCTACCAAGAGGGTAGGATATTTTTGGATAGTACCCTATCCGTTTCAACTCAGTTTAAGTGGCTTTCAAGTGGCTTAAGTGAAATAAAATAAAGTTTGTCGAACAATTTATTTTATTTCTTAACTTTAAGCCCAAAAATTAAAAACCACACACGAGCAAACGCAACTCTAGAAGAGGCGTTTCTAAGCAAATATTGGCGCTGCGATTTCATCGGTGCCCTCAGAATTCGATTCCGGGCACCGGTTCAAAAGTTAGAAATACCCGCTCGTCCGTTCACTGAACGTACCCGAGCCAAACTTCGGAAAATGATTCCGGGCACACCGGGCCTCAGAATCAGGTTCCGTCAGAAACTACGTTCTTGTAAAATTCCAAAGAAAATTAAGAAAAAAAATTTCCTTGAAATTTACGGGTCTTTACATTACTCCCACCTCAGGGCTTTACATCCCCATAAAGATACATCAAAAACTAGGGTAACAAATGTGGGTACTGAGCACGCATCCGAGCCTCCCGCTCCCAAGTGCTCTCCTGGAGGTTCCCGTGCTGCCATCTGATGCGCACAAGAGGAATCGATCGCCCACGTAGGACCCGCTCCTGTCGATCCTCTATCTCCACCGGGACCTCCGCAAAAGTCTCCCCATCATCCACGTCTAGCTCCCCATAGTCAATGATGTGCGTCGGGTCGTGCACGTATCTCCTCAGCTGAGATACGTGGAAGACGTCATGCACCCGGTGCAACTGAGGTGGTAGAGCCAGGCGATAAGCCACCTCGCCAATCCTGTTGAGGACCTGGAAAGGTCCGATGAAGCGTGGAGACAACTTTCCGCCTCGGCCAAATCTTCGCAAACCACGTCGAGGTGAGACACGCAAGAAGACGTGGTCGCCATCCTCGAACTCTAGTGGCCTCCGCCTCCTGTCAGCATAAGACTTCTGCCGGATCTGAGCTGTCCTCATCCGCTCCTAGATGACCTGGACCTTCTCTGTCGTGGCCCAGACCATCTCTAGTCCCACAAGTGCTGACTCCCCAGGGTCTGTCCAGCGCAAAGGAGATCTGCAAGGTATGCTGTACAACGCCTCGTATGGTGCCATCCCGATGGTGGAGTGGTAGCTATTGTTGTACGTGAACTCCACCAAGGGTAGGTGGTCCTCCCAGCTGCGACCAAAGTCGAGGACACATGCGCGGAGCATGTCCTCGAGAGTCTGAATGGTCCTCTCCGTCTGACCATCCGTCTGAGGGTGAAAGGCGGTGCTCAGACGTATCCGCGTCCCGAACGCCTCCTGCAACCCCTTCCAAAGCCAGGAAGTAAAACGAGCATCCCGATCAGAGACGATAGTCGATGGCACACCGTGAAGCCGTACAATCTCCTGAACGTAGAGACGACCCAAGCTCTCCGCTGAGCCCTACTCTCGGATGGGTAAGAAGTGTGCCGACTTGGTGAGTCGGTCAACAATCACCCAAATGGAGTCGTGACCTCTGGAAGTGCGGGGAAGTCCAGTAACGAAGTCCATAGATATCTCATCCCACTTCCACTCCGGGACCTCCAAGGGCTGTACCAAGCTTGCTGGTACTTGATGCTCTGCCTTCACCTGCTGGCAGGTGAGGCACCGTGAAACGAACTCTACCATAGCCTTCTTCATGCCCGGCCACCAGTGCTATCGTCTGAGATCCTGGTACATCTTCGCCACTCCTGGATATACCACCAAAGGAGAAGTGTGAAACTCTCTCAGCACCTCCTCTCGAAAAGCGACTGGTACCAAGGTACGTCCTCTGAAAAGGACGTTGTGCTCTGCTCCAAGGGAGAAACCATCAGGTGCCTGTCCCGAGGATATCTGTGCACGCCGTGTCTCACAGTCAGTGTCCCCACGCTGAGCCTCTCTGAACCGCTGTAGAAGTGGAGGAGAGACGGTGAGAGACTGAAGGAAGGCTGCTCCGTCTCTATCCATGAAGGATATCTGCAAAGCTGCTAGCTGCTCTGTCGCCTCCTCAAGTAGATGAATGCCCGTCCTCCTACTGAGGGCATCAGCTACTACTTTCCCCTTCCCAGGAGTATAGACTATCTCAAAGTCATAGTCTTGGAGGAACTCGAGCCATCGCCGCTGTCTCAGGTTCAGGTCCTTCTGAGAGAATATGTACCTGAGACTCTGGTGGTCAGAAAAGACTGTAAAGCGCTCGCCCATCAGATAGTGCCGCCAAGTCTTCAGTGCGAAGACCACTACTGCTAACTCCAGGTCATGGGTAGCGTAGTTCTGCTCATGCGGCCTCAATTGACGTGATCCATAGGCAATCACGGCCCGCTCCTGCATCAGGACACATCTGAGTCCGGTCCCTGATGCATCGCAGTAGACTACGTATCCAACTCCCTCCTCAGGCAACCTCAAGATAGGTGCACTGGTCAATCTCTGTCTCAGCTCCTGAAAGCTCTGCTGACATCTGTCTGACCACACAAAGGGTTTCCCCTTCTTTTTCAAAGATGAGAGTGGCGTCGCAACTCTAGAAAAGTCTGGCACAAATCTCCGATAGTATCCGGCTAGACCCAAGAAACTCCGCACCTCCGTCACGCTCCTGGGTGGCTCCCAAGCTAGCACTACCTCGATCTTCGCGGGATCCACTGCAACTCCCGACTCAGAAATGAAGTGCCCCAAGAAGTGGACCTCACGTAACCAGAACTGGCACTTCAAGATCTTACCATAAAGCTGGTGCTCTCAGAGTGTGTCTAGTACAACCCGCAAGTGGTAGGCGTGCTCCTCCTCCGTGGTCGAGTACACCAAAATGTCGTCGATGAAGACCACGACAAATCGATCGAGGTATGGCTAGATGATCCTGTTCATGAGGCTCATGAACACTGCTGGAGTGTTGGTTATGCCGAAAGGCATAACCAAGAACTCATAGTGGCCATACCGACACCTGAAGGCCGTCTTCTGCACGTCCTCATCTCGAACTCTGAGTTGATGATAGCCTGACCTGAGGTCTATCTTCGAGAACCACCATGCTCCCTTGAGCTGATCGAAGAGGTCATCAATCCTCGGTAGCGGATACTTGTTCCTCACTGTCACCTGGTTCAGGAGACGATAGTCGACACACAGTCGCAAGCTCCCGTCCGCCTTCTTTGCGAACAAAATCGGGGAAGCCCGGGGTGAAACACTAGGTCGGATGAACCCCTTGCCCTGCAAGTCCTCCAACTGTACCCGCAGATCTCGAAGCTCAGCGGGGGCCATCCGATACGCTGGAGTGGATATCGGGGATGTCCCGGGGTACAGGTCAATATAAAAGTCTACCTCTCTATGAGGAGGTAGCCCTGGAACATCATCGGGAAAGACGTCCGCGTACTGATCCACCACTGCAGGAAAACTAGGACTCCGCACGTCAACTGCTCCAAGGATGAGGCTAGCCAACTGATGAGTGATGGGCTGCCCTCTCCTCTACGTGAGTCCATCCTGTGCTGCAAAGGCTCCCTTCTCGCCGGTGAAGGTGAACCTGCTCCCGTCGGTGCGCACACATCGCACCTTGCGCCTAATGCAGTCAATCTGAGCATGGACCATAGATAACCAATCCATGCCCAAGATGACGTCGTAAGGCCTCGACTCCGCTACAAGAAGATCCCAGCCGAAGCTCTCGCCTCCTAGAGTAAGCTCACACTGCCGGCACCAGTGTGTAATCGTCTAGTATGCTCCCGTAGGGGTCTCTAGACGTAAGGATCGAGTCAAAGGCTTTGTCGGAATCTCCGAGCTCTGAACAAGGGCAGCGGCTATGAAAGAGTGACTCGCTGCTGTGTCTATAAGAACTGCAGAAAGGGTGGAATAGACACAGATAGTACCTTGAATCATCTCTGGTGCACTGTGGTCATAGGCCTCTGCTGCCTGGAGCTGTGCCTGTCTCTGCCCTCCACCTCCCTGTGGTCGGGGCGGACCTCCTGGTGGTGGTGGTGGCAGAGCCTCAAAGCGTCGCCCACCACCTGCTACTCGGCCATCTCCTCTGTCTCGTCCGCCTCCTCCCTGCGGACCGCCACAGTCGACCCTCTGCCTCTGCCTGGGTGGACCCTCCACCATCTGTTTCTCCTCAGTACGGCGGGTCGGGCAGTCACGAGCCATGTGGCCCTGCCCACCACACGAGTAGCACTGCCTGCCTCTCGGAAGACTGGCTCCGCGCTGTGTGCCCCGCACTGCTGAGCCAGTGTCCCGAGGTCGTCTGCCGGAAGGTCTGGTCTACCTGGAACCCTGAGTCATCCGTCAGCTACCTGCTGCCGAAGACTCCGCTACCTGCCGACCTGCGGTAGGTCTTGCTGTGGACTCTGCCAGAAAGCTCTCGATCAGAAGGGCTCGCTCTAGCACTCCTGCCTGGGTCGAGATGCTGAGGGAGATCAGCGATGCCCTGATATCGTGTCTCAATCCCTGCTCGAAGGTCCGGTCCCGGAAGAAGGGGTCCCGTAACATGTCGGTCGAGTAGCGAGAAAGATCAGTGAACCTCGCCGCGTACTGGGCGACCGTCAAGCTGCCCTGCCGCAAATGAAGAAGCTCCTAAATGCGCACCGCACGGAGGGTGGCTGGGATGAACTCTGAGCGGAAGAGGCTCTCGAAGTCCATCCAGATGAGGGAGGCCTCATCGTGCACCTGGAGCATAAAGCTCCACCATCGTCCTGCTGCTGCGTGCAGTAGGCTCTCTGCGAGGATCACCATGAGGTCTGCTGGTGTCCTCACTAGCTTGAAAACTCGAACGACCGCCTCCAGCCAGTCCTCAGCTGCCTGGGGGTCCATCTCCCCACGAAACTTGGGTGGTCACTGGTGCCGGAACTCGTGTAGAGCTTCGAGGCGACGTGCATCGTCAGTGGTCAGTGCTGGGAGCATCGGGGGATCGACGGGTAAAGGTACCGCCGGTGCCTCTGCTATCAACGGGCCCTGTACCGAGGCCTCGTCGCTCGGCGGGCTGTCTTCGCGCTCTACTCTCGGAACCCTAGCTGGCTGCCGTCGTGGGGCCATCCTGAAAAGGAAACAAGTGTGCCACGGTCAGAACAATATACCTGGTGAGCTGACACAAGTAATCACAAAGAAATCTTGAAACACACATGCAATCAATGCTTTCGTGCATTAAGTCAGAAATCAGAAGTCAGGGTCCTGGTGTACGGATACGTCGGCCGCCACACCAATACTGGACTCCCTGGACTGATAACCACACTCAATACGCTAAAGACTATTGCTTCTCATAGAAGGAAGATCAGAGTCTGCGGTAGAACCGACCACCTCTGATACCAATTTGTCACGACCCGTCCTCGGGGCCCGTGCCGTGACTACCCCAAGCCCGCCTTCCATAGGCCAGGGGCTGACGACTAGCACCAAGGCGTAAATCCCGAAAAAAGGGAAGGCATTGCCTTTGAATAGTAAACAAGCACCACAGAGTAAGCAAGCGGAAAAGTAAACACTAAGTAAACACTGTAACAAGCTGTGCTGAAAGTAAAAGGGGCCGGAAATACAAGCCCAACTGTAAAGTACAACTGAAAGGGAAAAACAGCAACTGAAAAGAAAATCCAAAGCATCGAGCCGTCCTCTGGGAGTCCCACCTGAAGGGTGGGTACAGATAGCCTCCACTGCTCCTCGGGTCCACCTGACCGCTCCGAGTACGTCCCGCCCAGTGGTCCACCTCCAGGTACCGTCCTGCTCCGCACGCCTCCACCACGATCAGTGCTGTCCGTTGTCTGCAACCAACACCACGAAGTGCGGGCATAACCCATGCAGGGGTGAGTATAAGCTACTCAGTAGGGACCCCGAGACCCCCGAAGGTCTCCCGAAATCCACAAAGGATAATCCACAAAGGAAAGATACAATCACGAAGTAACATCTGACACGGCTTAGGTATATGCCCATACATATACCTAAGTCATCAATTCTCGTTCGGCTCCAACGTCTGAGCCCAAGCACAACCCAGTCCACACAGGAAAGCAAATGTATACCCACACAGGATAGCACAACACAATCCACAAAGGAGAGTAAACAGTAATCCACATAGGATAGCTCAACACAATCCACAAAGGAGAGTAAACAGAAGATTCAGCTCACACAGGTATACTTCTTCGGATGACGATAAAGATGATCACTGATCCATCTAAGTCGTTGGACCCACAAAGGATCGATAGGTACTAACCCCCGCAAAGACCCACACAGGATTGGGCCCACACAGGACCTGTAGGCGCTGGCTCACATAGAACTACTGAGCGCTGACCCACACAGGATCGGACCCACACAGGATCGGGCCCACACAGGACCCGTAGCACTGACCCGCAAGGGATCGCTGAGTGCTGTAGTCGTCGCAGTTCACTGAGGATCTCTGCACAGTCGTCGTCGCAGTCCACTGAGGATCTCTGCACAGTCGTCGCTGCATTCCACTGAGGATCTCTGCACAGTCGTCGCTGTAGAAGTAGCAGTCGCAGCCAGCACTAGGGTTCCCGCACACAGCAAGCTCATTCGGGAGGGTCCGCTCCACGAGCTGAGAGGCTGATACATCAACTGACACAAAGTCTGAAGTTGATGTATCCAAAAGTTCCGTATCGTCAACAGGAACTCAACGTCGCAGACGACGCGTCAATCGGACGCCCGGTTTGAGAGTTATTGGATCTTTCATCCCAGGGGTCCGGTTGGTTTTTAAGGCAAAACCAACCCGACTGTACTCCACTTGCGTGCAAACCTCGGGCGGAGTGAGTCAAAAGTTCCGTCTCACTTAGAGGAATTCAACAAATCTAACGTCACGTCAATCGGACTTCCGTAGCTCAGGATATGAGCGTTTCCGCTCTGAGGGCCCGGTTGGTTTCGTGTACGAACCAACCCGGCCGAACCCAAAGTATTCCGAAACCTTGAGTGCGATATACCGAAACGACCGTCTCGATCCAAGGATCACGTTGCCGCTTACAGTGCATCGTTTGGAGGCCTGTAGCTCATGTTACGGGCAAAAGACCGAAAATGGTCCGAAGACGGGGGGTCCAGGCCCGGGCCGACCCGGCCCGACCCCCCTGGGTCGGCCGAACCGGGTCGACCCCACCCGGTCCAACCCGGCCGGACCCGGTCCGACCCGGCCTGGCTCGGCACGGCCGAGTGGCCGAATCGGCCGTGCGCCGCGGGGTGCTGCCCCCGCGGTCTAGAGGTGCCTGGCCCCCCGCGTGGGGCCGCGCTGGATCAAAGGACGCGGCTTTAACGCGTCCGAGTGCGCCGGACCCGCGCGGCCGCGGGTCCGCGGGCGCCGCCGCCCCCGGCTGTCGGCGCCGCCGCGCCGGTGACCCGCGCCGCCGGCGGCTTCCACGGGCCCCCGGAGTCGCTCCGGTGGTCCGATTCCGTTCCCGTCTACGCCGTTGCTCCTCCCAGGATTCGTTCTTCACTGTGGAACCATCAAATTTCCGTTGCGGCACGTTCCGTCGTCACCCGTCAAATCCGCACAGCAACGAAGAACGACGGAGGGTTGTTGGTCCGTGTTCGTTTGGCCCGCACCCTCCGCTTTAGAGATAAACAATGGGAGAAAATAATTCAACACATGATACAACAATTTTAATAAATTAAAATTGTTCATTTGCATCCGGTTCTTTAGTTTTAAAGAAACTTTCACGGGAATAAGGGCATTTCCAAAACAAAAATCCCTACCTCGTTAAGTCGTCGTCGCGGGTTCTTCGCGGATTGAGGATCGTCTCGTCGTCGCGGTATCCGGCGTCGCATCGTCGCGGAAGGGGGTCGCGTCGACGAACTCCGAGGTTCAAGAACAAAAAGATTTAATTAAAAATAATTAAATCATTCTTGAGTTTAAAACCGCAAAGGAAATTAAAAGAAAAACCGAAACCCTCACCTCAACGGATGATCGAAGGTTTTTGTTGCGGATTAAGGAACGTCGCCGAAGAACGTTGTGTGAGAGGAAATGTCGGCGTCGCGGCACACGGCGTCGCTTTGTCGATTTTCGCGGGTTCGGCGTTCTTCGTTGGAGGCCGGCATTCTTCGCGTTCTTTGCGTTCTTTGCGTTCTTCGCGTTCTTCGCGTTCTTCGCGAAGAAGGGTGAAGGCACAAGAACTTCTGTAAAAAACCTCTCAACGTGTAATCCTCCAAAAGTCAGTGTTGGTCTTATTTTTATTATTACGCCAACAAACAAAAAAGAGGTAAGTAACGACCCATTAATTCACAGAATTAATTAAATGAAATAAACTACCCATTTAATTCACGAATAAAACCACCCAATTAAATGGTGCGTTAAGAATTTAAGAAAACACGTCAGTTGACTTTCATAATGACGGGTTTTAGCAGGTGCGTTACTTAGCGGAAAAGAAACGGCGGGGCTCGTGCGAGCCCCACCTCACAAATATCCTACCAAGAGGGTAGAATATTTTTGGATAGTACCCTATCTGTTTCAACTTAGTTTAAGTGGCTTTCAAGTGGCTTAAGTGAAATAAAATAAAGTTTGTCGAACAATTTATTTTATTTCTTAACTTTAAGCCCAAAAATTAAAAACCACACCCGAGCAAACGCAACTCCGGAAGAGGCGTTTCTAAGCAAATACTGGCATTGCGATTTCATCGGTGCCCTCAGAATTCGATTCCGGGAACCGGTTCACAAGTTAGAAAAACCTGCTCGTCCGTTCACTGAACGTACCCGAGCCAAACTTCAGAAAATGATTCCGGGCACACCGGGCCTCGGAATTAGGTGCCGTCAGAAACTGCGTTCTTGTAAAATTCCAAAGAAAATTAAGAAAAAAAATTTCCTTGAAATTTACGGGTCTTTACAGTTATCATACCTTCAAATCTTCCCTTACAATATTATAAGAATATTTTCAAAATAATTTTTTTTCTTTTATAATTATGTGACTTTTAAAAGATTTCAAAATAGAAAGAGATATTTCTCTCAAATAGTTTTGTTTTCATCTATGTCAACATACTTTGATGGATTTTACACTTGTTTGAAGTTGATTTATTTTGATACAATCTTCCATATTGTGTTGAAGGTTTTGTGATATGTTTGACTGTGGATGTGTTATTTTTATACCATTCCTAGTTTATGGTTAAAGTGTAAACATTTTGTATGCTAGTTTTAATACAAATGTTTATGTTGTGTTTCAACCTTTTCATATGAGGAATGAATTAGACTTAGTAAGTGACGAGTGAAGCCCGATATAGCTCCTCGATGCATCGGTAGGTCTCATGAGACAAACTATTGTCTTGGCACAAGGCCTTGACAAAATCTTATTTGTAGTCTTGGCATAAGGCCATGACTTTGTGGTTATGATGTCTGACATTATGCATTTCATAATTTTGAAATTAGTTATTGATATTACATGTGATTATTCGAAAAGTAAAATATCCATGTGAATAATTAAATGGAATTATTTGATTTATCTTTTCCATATTATGCTGAAGTTTATGTTTTAAAGGCTTGTTTTTTAGTCCTATACATTTCCTTAAATGTTTATGCTTATTTATGAAAGTTCCCGCTGTATTGTTATCCTTACTGAGCACCTGAGCTCACCCATTTCAATGTTTTATTTTTCCTAGGATGTGAAGAAGTATATTATGACTAACCTGTAAGGATAGTATAAGGGAGATTAATGTGTTAAAAGGAGACACAATTTTGTTGTTTTTTAATTCATAATGTAATGTAAAACTTATGTTTGTATCTAGCACTTCAAAGGCTATTAAACTGATCAGTCTTTCGGGATTTGATCACTTGTAATCATGCCAATTTTATATAATAATGCATCGACTCTACGTAACTAGGTTCGGGACATTATAATATTTAATCTTTATTTTTCATGTTTTATTTCATTTTCTTTTCTTGTGTATGGATACTTATAAAAAATTAGTGTTGGAAATCCCAATTCCAACCACCAAATTAATGTTTTCAAACCATATTAATGTGTAATGTTTACACAACTAAAAAGTCTATGTTAATCATCCAAAAATTGATGTCAAGTATATTTATACATATCCAAATTAATAATATGCATATGGTTCATGAATTATTTATATAAATTCATAGAGTTATATGATATTAAAAAAATCCTTGTAAGTAAGCACTGAGTGATAGATAGACAACCAAATTCACTTTCATATCCTAAGAAAGCCTCTAGGAAAGTAGGTTCTTGAACCCCAAGTCCCTCTACCAGGGGAGAATTTAATCGAGGGAGAATTTAATTCATGAAAACTCCAATATCTTATATTTACAAAATATGAACAAAAAATATTCTCAAGGTCATAATTAAAATTATAAATCAAGGCCAAGGTAGAT
Source organism: Viscum album (assembly GCA_963277665.1). NCBI lineage: Eukaryota > Viridiplantae > Streptophyta > Magnoliopsida > Santalales > Viscaceae > Viscum > Viscum album. The sequence continues at coordinate 1,194,655,088 of OY728156.1, read as the reverse complement.
GAAAACTAAATTTTATGATATCAAACCTAGAATCATATGCAAGGCTCTATCCTAGAAGTAGTTTATCATATAAGGCATACACAATATTAATATTCCATAAAAAATTTATCAAAAATAAATATCATGGAAATTTAACAAATAAAAAACAATTTATTTATTTTCCAAAAACATGAGACATTCACAAACTATTTATAAATAAATTATAATTATAAACATTTTATAATTTAGTAATAATATAAACATTTTATATTCATTTCAATATTAACCCATTCATATTTTATATTAAATGGAATTTATATGATATTTTATGAATCATAAACATTTTATAATTCAATATATATTATATAAAAATTTTATATAATCTAACTATCATATATTTTTTAATTTATAAACACTTTATAAATCACCTCTTATGGTTTCTAAATAAACCATTTATTTCTAGATTAAAAGGTATACCATTTAATTTTTCAAAAGGTATTTTAAGATATTAACCCTTAATATTTTAAAAAAATGATTTATAAATATTTATTTAATTAATTATAAACAGTTTATAATTAATTAAATAATAAATAAGATCCTTATAAATTAAAATATTCCAAGATACATTTTATTTTAATTTATAAACATTTTATAAACTATAAAATTCATTTAATATTTTTTTAAATATAGTTTTCTCTTACCCTTATGCAGAATCCCTATTCAGTGTAAGGGTATCCTCTCTTTATCCTTATGTAGGTTTTCTGAAATTTTTTACATATAGGTAAGCTGATACTTATCTTTACATAGGTTAGATTTAATTCACTGCATAAAGGTAACATGAATATTACCCTTACATAGATCATTTTGTTTAAGGGTATAGAGGATATTACCCTTACATGAACACTTCATGTAAGGGTAAGTCTCAATTTACCTTTACACAACACTATTGTGTTAGGGAACTACCTTTATACAACTCATTTTTGTAAAGGTAACAAAGAGGTTACCCTTATGTAGACCTTCTGTGTAAGGGTATGACCTTTATGTATCTCCCTCACATAACAGTATTACCATCATGCAACACCTTTGTATAAGGGTGATCACAATATTTCATATTCTATGTAAAGGTAAAAATTAAGAACCTTTATATAGAGGTTATAATACCTTTACATGTAAGGTTAAGGTTCCAATGAACCTTACATAAACCCCTTTGCATAAGGGTACTACATTTACACAACACCCCTTGAGTAAGGGTACTACTTTTACACAACACCGCTTATGTAAGGGTATTACCTTTATACAATCCATTTTCATAAAGGTAATAATGAGGTTTCCCCTATGTATACCTTATACATAAGGGTATTTCATAAGGGTAAAGGTATATCTACCTTTATGCAACCAACTCATGTAAGGGTGTAACCTTTATGTAGACAACTTACGTAAGGGTTTATAATTATCCTCCATTTTTATGAGAATGATTTTTTTATTTATTATTTGAAAACTAGTGAAAAAACATAATTAATTATTGAATAAACTATCTCTAATACCACTAATGTATTTTTATGATCATCTAATGATCATATGTATACAACCCAAAACATAGGAGATCTATCTTCAAGTAATTAGCATATAAATAATACTATAAAATAGAGTACCTAGTATTCATGAACAATAGTAGTTTTCATATTCCTTCTATGGAGACTATTTAAGGAATATCATGAGGATCTGTAAACAAAATCACCCTACCTTTGATAGAGTGAAGTGGACAATGGATCCATGAAATATTTGTGAGGACACCCAAGAAACTGAATGGTTTCTATCACCCTCTCGAGTGAGATGAATAGTTCTTGGGAAGAAGAGAGATTCAGTTTAGGATCATACAAATCACATTCCACATACACCCAATAAGAATGGATTTTATTCTCTTATATGTCCAAATATGGAGGTTCGCACTTAATATTTCATCATGTTAATTTATTTCTAATGGGTATAATTCATTGAATATTTTTAATGAATTAACATAACTCCTTTAAACCATTCATAATGAATTATAATTAATAAATAAAACATCCAAGAAAAATAATATATATACATGTATTATATTCACGCATCACATGCATGAAAAATACATGCATTGTATGCATATATTAAATGTACACTATATATAATATAATATAATATATGTATATATGTCTCATTCATTATATGCATGTGTACATACATTACATGTATGAACATTTTTAGTGAAAATTTAACAAATTATTGTAAAATTTTCCAAAAAAGATGAAATTTTTTGTGTGTACACTCAATACATAGTGGAACAACTTTTAAGAACATGAATCTTTATAATTATACCATATAATATTCCAACAACCCATAAACTTTTAGCAGAAATATTTAGATCCAAAATTTTTACTTCTCTTGTAAATTTGTAATCCACCTCCTTTCAAAGGAGTTGGCATTCTAGTTTCCCATTTTTGGTAGTTTTGTAGGTTATTTTATATTGAAATAGTATTATACATTTTTAATATATATCATTCTACTTATTATTATCAATATTTTATTTTTATCTTTTGTGTTTCCTCCCCATTCTTATTGACTATGATCTCTAACACTTGTGATCATGAGTAACTTACCCAAGGAATATCCCAGGGGTATGAATCCGTATTGAACCAAAGTACTAACACATTCATGTTTTATGTTTATTTTTTTCTTTGAATTAATCTAAGGATTATATTTGGTTAGAGTATTCCACACTATGATCATCTAAGGATTAACTTATTCTTATATATTTTTCTTCCTCAATCGAGGAGGTGGATGTGCAGTGTAATTAGTGAATGTTGAGTGCACCACATATTCCCAACCATGGAAGAAGATTGTGACCACACATATGATGGAGTGTGATCATTAATTTAATATGAAGCTATTAATTAGACAACAAAGGTTCACTCTGGGTTATTATATTGGGAGTATTTCCTTTCTTACTGACTTCATTCACTATGTCTATATCCTACATTACATATTTACTTTCTTATATTGAATCAATTTTCTCAACAATACATATTACTATTTTTTATAAAAAAATAAAAAAATAAAATAATTTTAATTAATAATGGTGAACATTTGGATTGTAAAATATCCTTAAGTGACATGAACCTGGTTAACTACTATATTGCACTGGGAAATATAAATTATAGATTTTTCACCACCCTATGGTAGGCACGTCAGGAGGGTTGGTATTTCTATTTGAGGTTTAGATCAAGATGAGCCTTGTTTGGGTAGATATAATGCCATGAGGTATCAAGTATAGTTGGTAGCCAAGAGTATATGTTGATATAGGTCCTAGGGACTAGTGTGGATTCACTTATGGGTGAGGTAATACCTGAGGGTGGTTTGTATGATAAGGAGGCCTACTGAGGTTTTCTTATGAAGGAATTTTCCCTAATGTTTCACTTGTATTAAGGATCCACCTGTGGGGTTTCTTTATCTTTATATAGTATCAAGGATAATTTATGACACCCTTATTGGCATGCTAGTGATTTTGGATTTCCTTGTAGACATGCTATTGGTTGAGGGTCAGTTGGAGGGCATTGAGGGCTATTTGGATATTTTTTTCATGCTGGATTTGGTCTAAGATTTTATAATATATAAAGGAACCCATAGTATGGTGTTTTAGATAGTTGAATTTTCATTTTATGGGAATTTCCTAAGAGCTTTGGTTTGGTAGGGGAGACCCTAGTAGGACGTACCTTTGTGTTGTAACCCCAAGGACTATGGGAGCCTTGAGTTTTGGTTGACCCCAAGGAGGTTTGGTGAGATCTCATTGTGGATATTTTAGGGATGATGAGATATAGGAGACCAAGGGATTCACATTATATATTAGTATATAGTTTATCAATGATTTTATTTTAGTTATTTGGATGATGGGTTCAAGAGTTTGATCAAACCATGCTTTGATAGCCTTTGGACAAGGTGTTGAGGCAGTTCTTACTAAGGATTCGATGTGAGAGGAGCCCTTGGGTTATATTGGACTAGGATTTAGCCCTTAGATTTTATTTAGGGCCATAATTTGCTGTTTTGTTGTTATTATATGAGTATACAGAGCTAATGGATGATCTAGAGTAGTGAAACCCCTCTCTAGGACTGTATATATATTACCCCAGTTGGGGATTGGGATTCCGTGTTCTTGAATGTTTGATGGACCCTGGTCATAGACTTAGCGAACTTAAATTTATTTTATAGATCTGGTTTATTCTATAGGACAACCATGTTCTGTATAGGTTCTCTCAGAGTTAATAGAGTTTATATCGCTAGTTTAGATCTTTCCATTGGAGTCCTAGAGCCTGATAGATGCATGTTATTGTCATAGATACCTACGGTTATACTATGGGGTCTCACATCCATTCATGTTGTGTTTTAGACATCTTTTAGATCCTATTTAGTTAAAGGGAACTCGTGATGTCATGTGGCTGGGTGATCAAAATGTTATAAATACTCTAGCTTGGTCCAAAGTAGGGGTATATTTACCTTGAGAGTTATACTATAACCCACAGTTGTATTTTTTATTATTTTCCCCTTTATTTTATGTAGTTGTTTATTCTATGCTAGTTTTTATTCGGTTTCAACTAGGTTGGGCATATAATTTGTGCATCCACTTGTTATAATAGTATATTATTGGTACAACACTGTGGATGGCCTACTGATATTTATTTCCCACCCCGATATGAGTACCTCAGTGCACGTACAGATCATATATCAAATTTTAGGTTGGAGAACAGGTTGCAAAATAGATCAAGAAGAGGCCCATTATTGCTTGATCAAGTAGAGCCACTCATGTGGAGTCTCAAGATTAGGCTGGTACTACTTGAGATTCATATATACTGGGTATGTATTCTAACTCATAGTTAGAAGAGTAGCCTTGTATATTTATTATTTTTAGGTTTCTTTTATTTAATATCCATGGTCGGCCCAGTGGGAAACCAATTGTTTTCTTTTACATGATTTGGGTCTATATGAATGTGTACTACATTTCATTTATTATAGCATTTTTTATTTTAGTTTATTTATATTATTTACTTTAATGTTTATCCCTATGTATGATTTTGGTTATTTTCCACTATTATTACACTATGGCCAGTGGGTATAGTCTCCCCACTATATCTTTTAGAGCCTCGACACTAGTTAGAAGTATTTGGCATATAGGGAGGTGTGCTTTAGGCCCTGTGGTGGTCCATATCTAGTGACATGTTAATTAGATCCAAGTTGATTCACTACAAAATGGCATAAGATCCTATCTTTTATTTTGACTTGGGAAGTCAATAGATAGGTGGTTTAGGGATTTTTGGGAACATGTGATGGATATCATACTGGTGTTCCATGAACATCATTATTAATAGAAATTAGAAGTTTCCATGGCATGTGATATTTTCTCTTAGTTTAAATTTTTATGATTGTATGATTTATCATAGTGTGATGCACTTATGTTTATGGATTTATGGTTTATTGTGGTTTTTGGTTATTGGCCCATGGGAAAGAGGCCAGTGTTCATGAATCATTCTAGGCACATAATATTCACATGACATATCAATACTAAAAAACTAGGTTTATCTAGTACTAAAACTTTAACAACGCCATCTAAAAGTGTTGTCAAAGAACCCCTTTATTAGCGCTAAAAAAGAGATGTTAAAAGGGGTCTTTAACAATGATTTTTTAGCACTATTGAAGGAGGCCTTTTATAGTGATAAAAAAGTGCTGTTAAAGGGTCACCTTTATCATCAATTTTTTATAAACACTAATAAAGGTTTAACTTTTATTAGTGCTTTTAAAAAAGCCCTGATAAATGGGTTCATTTATCAGTGCTGGTAAAAAATCATTGATAGGGGGTGTTTATCAGTTCTTTTTTAAAAGTGATGATAAAGACCCCCTTTATCAGTACTTTTTTAATAGCACTGATAAAGGGTATATTACAAAAACATTCATTGATAATAATATATTCATATATTTATATTCATATAAATATAATATATATTTTTTAAATATGTTTTAGATAAGGGAAATAAGAATTTACACTTAAGTTAAAGATATTTAGTGAAAATATATTATAAAATAAATAATTTTTTTTGAATTAATAATTTGAAAATTATTATCGAGTAATAGTCATTTAATATCAATTGGAAGATAAAAAATCAAAAAATTAATAAATGATCTAAAATATGTTGAAAACATAATTCAAACTTCAAATAGCCATAACTTTTGATTCATGTGTCTTTTTGGGCTCTAACACATATAAAATCAAATATTGAGATGATCTTTATGCCCTTGTGACTCATTTTAAACCCTCAGTCACATTTTTTTCATCCAAAAAGGCCTAGAAGGCCTCCAAAACATAGTTTTTTAGTTGGGCTAACCAAATTTTTTAACATTAGATGGATTTTCAGCCTCATTTAAGGGGGGTATTTTGCACTTTTTAGTGGGGAATGAATTTATTCCTAGGTATTACATTCATATTGATATTATGGATTTAAAATTTTATCATTTTTCATAATGTACTATTATTTATAATTAAATATATAAGAATATATACATATTTATTTATATATTCACACATAAAAATTTAATTTTATAAATAAATTATTAAAAATATTTACATGTAAAATATATTTATTAATATATAAACATATATATAAACATGTATATATAAATATATGAATAAAAAATGTAATAATATATTTATATAAATATATAGATATATCATAAAATGTAAAACAAAATAGTATAGGGGAGTTGAAAAGTCACTGGTCTATAAGCTGGAGGTCTTAGGTTTGAAACTCACTAAAGGAAGGGTGTGTGGGGCAGGGTTGGATTATCTAAATCACTGTAAAAGGGGTTGGGGAATCGCTGATAAAGGGCGGGTTAGGGGAATCACTGATAAGTTTTTTCTCTAATGATAGATGTTTAGTTGTTTAAAATGTCCACAAAGACCTATATGGAATGTCACAAAAAGTTATTTGGGGTTATTATAGTCAACTAAACCACATGTATATATTTTCTTCTGATAGTAGGACATGTGGGTCTGATGGAGATATATTCTCCTATGATAGAGATGTAGTCTCTTTGTCAAAGGATTCATGGAGACCCTTGTGGGTCAGTGCGAGATCTAGAATCCATGGATGTAACTCGATGAGGGAAAGGATGCCTAGGAGTTTTTTAGATCAAGCTCGAGTTTCCTTGGTTTTTTGGTTGATCAATGAGAGTGGCCTTGGTTTTTAGGCTGTTTAAGAGGGAAATTTTGGTTAGATTCCTAGACTTTCTCATCTCTGGTTTCACTTCTAGTAGTGTGGTGGGAGTGTGGTTTGATTCTCATGGTTTAAACGATTCCCATGAGGTGGGTGGTTTTGTAGTTAGCTTTGGATATCCTTAATTTACCTTCATGAGGAGCATGGTCTGTGGTTTTAAGTGTGTCATCCTAAAATCTATAGCATATGGATCATGTGAGTGTGAGTTTGGTTTATTTTTGGGTTTCATGGATATGTGCACATGTGGTGTTCGAGGGAGCCCGAACAATTTAGCGCATAAATTAATGTGCATTCTAGTTTATTTTATATCTCGAGAAACCTAAAAATCGTTTTCATGGTGGGAATATTTAGGTTAGTGATTGATGAGAAAAGTAGGGTAAGATTTATTGTGGGAATCCAACCATAAGGCATTTAAGGGTAATGTTATTGGTGAGCTAGGAATAGGTGATGGTTTATATTTTAGGTTTGGCACTCAGGTGAGAGAGGGTTGGCCATATCCAATCACCCATTTTATAGTGTATGGAGCACGGGTCATAGATCTTAGTGTTATATTACAATGTGATGATGAGGGTACTCCTATGGTGGGAAGCATCCTCTCATCCATTGGTTATCCTTTGTGGCTTCATAATGCTAGTGTGCACTTGGATATGGATAGATCTGGTTTCATGGGAAGTACCAAATTCAAATTTAGAGGAAATTTCAGATGGGAGTTCAGATATTTTCATTAGGCTTTGGTTATGTTGGTGTGATCCAAAGGTGATTTGGACCGGTGGTTCATCGATAAATGATTCCAAGCTCTTTGGGAGGATTCATCTTAAATAGGCATGACTAGTGATTTTTTATAGATTTAGATGTGGATAGTTGAGAAAAACATCAGGAATGTCATTTGAGACATAGTCTAGGTGGTCCAGGAATATAATATTTCCTTTTCAAGGAAATTTTGAAGCATCTAGTCTTGGTTTTTTGAGATTAATTATGGTAGAAAATCTATTTTTTTAATATCTGAAAAAACTATTTATTTATGAATTTGAGGCCTAGGTAAGTCGAGCTTGGTGGTTTAATGATCATCGAGGCTTCTTGGGGTCGAGAATCATTTATGGTGGGGAGTTTATAATGATCGTCATCATTATAGGTTATATAATTCATAGGAAATTTCATTTTTTGGCCTGTCAATGGGCCATTTAGCTAATTCAGATTCAGTTATGAATTCTTAGAGTTAGAGACACTTTTTGGAAGTGTTTTAAGTTTTTTCTAGGGCTCGAAAGGTTGATCGAGAAAATCTCGAGATATTTGGGTAAAATTTAGAGTTTTTAGGATGTTTTAGGATAGTTTATGGTATGATTTTAATGGTTTAGTGAAGAACATATTGAAATATTAAGCTTTGGGTGTTTTTAGTTATGTTTCTAAAGCACATGGATCATATGCATGTATTGAAATGGGTTTAGAGGAAACCATGTGATTTTCAAAGGAAACCATGTGAGGTGGGTAGCTATCAGGGCCAAGGTGCATGAAATGCATATAGTTGTAGAAAAACTATGTGAGGTTTTGTATAGGATCCATGAGTTATTTGGCATGGTTGGGACATAATTGGTAAACCATGCAGCCAAACTGTGCATGGTGGTTTTGTCTAGGCAACGCCTTGCACATGTTTGGCATACTGTTTGGAAAACTGTGTGGACAAAATGCATGAATTTCTATATTGGTTTAAAAAGTTATAAAAAGGAAAAAATCTACCCTTATGCTTTTAACCTCTCCCCAACCATTTTTATCCACCTTGCATGCACAGACCAATGCCTCCCCCTCTCCCTTTCTTCCTTAAAACTATGACAACCCTGCTTTTATTACACACTTGACATAATTTATTACATAAAAACTTCACTTGATAAAACAAATAAGATAGAGAGATATAGTGTCTTTGGGGATTAGGAACATTACATTACAACTTAAAACATAAAATTCAACATCTTATTGAAAACTTCCTTTACATGACCACTACATTCCCTTGTACTTAGCAATGAATGGGATAACCTGAGAACATACATAAGAAAATGGTGAGCTATAAAGCCCAATAAGGGAGTAAAAAAATAATAAAATGAAGATTATAATACATTTTAGTCAATAGTAATATCAATGTAGTGAAAGAGAAACATAAATATAAAATCATGATAAAATATGATAAACATAACATGGAGATGTGGCAACAATATTTAACATGATATTAGCATGAACCAAGGATCATTGCACATAGATCATGAGTAAACCATCATTGTAAGTAAATCATGAGTAGAACCTCATTGCAATTGAATTATAATGATTCAAAACTCATTGCACATGATGTATCATGATACTATACTTTACCCAATGCATTGGAGCTCTATTAGGGCACACCCTTCCTAATCATTTCATTTCATGCATAAGTGTGCCACATGGATCATAAAACATGGATTCATCAAACATAATAATTTATTCCAAGATAAAGGAGTGTGGAATTTATACATGAAACTCTTTAAAAAATAATTAAATGTGTATAAAGGTGAATACCCTCGATAGAGAAATGGGCATGGTATTCACTACACAATGACTTTGTCTTGGAAAATCATGGTGCAACTTCGGCAGCGTAACGACGTGACATAAGAACTCCTAAAAATGGTTTATGAGATAGAAAGGGGTGTATCATCATATTTACCTGAAATTTATAGTAAGGGGGTCATATATAAACATGTCCCAACAATATTAATGGAATTTAGATTCATGATACAAAAGAATTACTTGAATGTAAATGAGGAGAGAGAAATTCCATACGGAATTTCGGTATGGTAATGGGTATACATGGAAGGAATCAATGAGAGATAAATGGATCTATAATCATTAAAAAATAAATAGTATAGTATAGGGGAGGTTAAAAATCATACCCCAATATTTATAATTGAAAATAAATGGGATAACAATATTAAGAAACTTGGATAAAAAGAGAAAGGAAGGAATCCCTTACTTGGAAGTGTGGTACCAAAGTCTTGGGAGGGGATTGATAGAGACTTATTAAGAGATTGGGGAACCTTGGGAGTATTATAGAGAGAGGAGGGTAGATGTTTTATGAACTCCAAAGGCTTTTAGTGAATAGGAAGTGGGAGCTTGGATGGTTTTATATAGGAAAGGAGAGGGAATTCTTTATTATTTAGATTTGGGACACCACACATTAAACTAATCAAAACCACAAATCAGACCATGGTTTTTGCCCATGTTTTTTTCCAAATGGGAGTAAAAAACAATATTTTATAAGGATAATGGACAAACTTCTTAAAATAATAGGGTTTCTTATGTGGAGGTGAGTCACACTCTCAAGGAAATCAATTTAAAAATGTTTTATAAGTCTTGAAGGGTCCACTAAAGATTTATAAAATAAATCAAACCTAAAATCACATTATTTTAATGGTAAAACATATATTGGCCAAACATAATGTTTATAGTATTTTTATTACATCACTATTGGGTCATTATGATTTCATAAAACACATTATATATTTAAACGATATTTAATTTTTACCCAAAAATTCGACTGTCTCAGAAACTTATGAAAAATTCACCATTGGATAATTTTGATGTCATGATTCCAAAAATAATATTCATTTTATACAAATAATTTTCTAAATATGTGTATTTTTACTTTCAAAATAAAAACTGACATTTATCGAAAATTCATGGGTTTTGACAAAAATAGATTTCAAACCATAATAAAAATTACAATTGTATTCATAAAAATTATACGATCATTTATAATAAATAAAAAATAATTTTAATAATAATAATATTTTATTAAAATATTATTTAATTCAAAAATACATTAATTTATCAAAATATATTCCTTACTTGAACATTAACTAAAAAAATACTATTTGTGCTTTAAAAACTATTTACAAAGTAAAAATAATAAAATGAAAGTATATTCTTTATTATATACAAAAATAATGTACATAATCATAATGCTAGGGTCTTGTTACATAACCCCTTAAAACACCTGCATAAGACCTTAGGGTAAGGTGTGCGATGGTGATAGACTCTTGGGGTGGCTCGGATAACATCACTCGAGTGTTAATCTCAATCAAATTCCACTTATCCCGTAGGCGGTTCCGCTCAAGCTTAAAATATTCAAGATCATCTTGGGATTGGTTAAGAGTGAATCTCAATGAAGCCACCTCCTTTCCAAGCTCTGACAAATGGGCTTCATACGGGGTAAGTCTACTGGATGAGTCCATCACTTCCTTTGTGTGAGTAAATTGTATTTTTTAAAGCCCTATATTTATACTAATCATATGATCACTATTCAATGACTATAATAGAAATGGTCACAATTCTTAACGGTATTTTATAATCCAAAAAATAAAACCAAATAAGTGCATATGTTTTACATAACCATAAGAATATATTTAAATAGACTAAGAGGAATTTTCATTAATGAATTTTTGGGTCGTTACAATCTTCACCCTTTAAGAAATTTTGCCCTAAAAATTTCCTTTTCCCACACTAAAACAAATGTGGGTAACTCTGCTTCATCACTTCTTCTAATTCCCACGTCACTTCTTCAAACTTGTGGTTTTTCCACAACACCATGCCGAGGGGAGTTGTCTTATTTCGTAGAACTTTTTCTCTACGATCTAACCTATTCACTAGTTTCTCCTCGTAAGAAAGATCATACTCTAGATGTACTACCTCTGAAGAGAGTACATGTGAAGGGTCTGGTATGTACTTCCTTAATAGGGATACATGAAAGACATCATGTACTTTGGCCATGGTAGGTGGAAGTGATAGTTGATAGGCCACAGCTCTGACACGGTCAAGAATCTTGAAGGGGCCGATATACCTAGGACTTAACTTCCCCCTATTTACAAACCTCATGAACTTCTTCCACGGAGATATGCATAGAAACACCATGTCTCCAACTTTTAACTCAAGGTCTCATCAACGGTTATCTGCATAACTCTTCTGTCGACTTTGGACTGCCTTGATATGTTGCTGAATGGTTTTCATATTTTCAACCATTTCTTCGACCATTTCAGGTCCTAACAGCTTACGCTCACTGAATTCATTCTAATATACTGGTGTTCTGCACCTTTTCCCATAAAGGGCTTCATATGGTGCCATTTGGATTCTCCAGTGGAAACTGTTATTATTGAAGAATTTAACCAGTGGAAGATGTTGGTCCCACCCTCCTTTGAAGTCCATAGAATATGATCTTAATATATCTTCCAGTGTCTGAATAGTTCACTCAGATTGGCCATCAATTTTAGGATGATAGGCCGTACTGAAGTTCAGTTAAATGCTTAGAGCATGTTGGATACTTTTCCAGAACTTCAAGGTGAATCTAGGATCACGATCGGATACAGTAGATAGTGGTACTCCATGAGGTCTTACCACTTCTTTGATGTAAATCCATGCAAGTTGATCCAATGAGAATTACTCTTGAATCACGATAAAGTGATATGTCTTTGTAAGATGATTCACAACGACCCATATAGAATTATTTTCTATGGATGTACTTATAAGTCTAGTGACAAAGTCCATGGTAATGTTGTCCCACTCCCATGTTGGTATAGGTATTGGTTATATCATCCCCTTAGACTTTTTCATCTCAACCTGCACTTGTTGATATACTAGGCGGTTTGATGTATATTCAGCAATCTCCGTTTTCATATTGTCCCGCCAAAAGTTTTCTCAAAGATCTCGATACATCTTTGTGCTCCCCTGGTGAATAGAGAAGGTTGAGCTATGTGTGTCATTCAGAAGCTCCTTATTTATCTCTAGATTGGATGGTACACATAGTCGTGACCCAAATCTCACAATTCCTTGTTAACAATGAACTCAGAGGATTTCCCATTTCTGATAGCTTTCACCTTTTTCAAAATTTCTACATCCTTTCTTTGACCATCCTTTATTTTCTCCAAGAGGGATGGTTAAGAAATAATTTGAGAAAGGATTGATGATTTTCCTACCTTAATGATTCTCATGTCTATCCTCTAAAAATCTAAGAAGATTAGATCATTTTCAATTCTCATCATTGAAAAAGATACATGATGCTTTCTACTTAGAGCATCTGTCACCTTGTTTTCCTTACCAGGATGGTATTGGATTGAGAATTTATAATCCTTGACAAGTTCTATCCATATTCATTGGTGAATATTAAGCTCTTTTTGTGTGAATATATACTTGAGGATCTTATGATCAGTATATATCTCACACTTCTCCCCATAGAGATAACAATGCCAGATTTTCAATGCAAAGATCACAACCACCAACTCCAGATCATGCATGGGATAGTTTTGCTCATGTATTTTTAGCTACCTTGAGGTGCAAGCTGTCACTTTATCATTTTTCATCAATACACAATCCAAGACCTTCTTTGAAGAATCACTAAATACCATAAAAAGTTCTCCATTCAGGGGTAATGTGAGCACAAGCGCAGTGATAAGCCTCCTTTTCAACTCCTTGAATCTTTCTTCACATTCTTCACTCCAAGAAAACTTTACTCCCATCTGAGTTATCTTGGTAAGAGGGTTTGACAATTGTGATAAATTTCTCACAAATCAGCGATAATATCCTGCTAACCCCAAGAAGCTATGGATATCCGTTACCGATGTTGGCCTCAGACATCCCTCAATTGTAGCTATCTTAGATGGATCCACACATATCCCATTTCTTGTGATGATATGACCCAAGAATGAGACCTCCTTCAACTAGAACTCACACTTTTTGTACTTTGCATAGATCTTCTCCTTCCAAAAATTCTTTCGTACAGTTCTTAGATGCTTCTCATGATCCTCCTTGGTTTTGGAGTATATTAGAATATTATCTATAAAGACTACCACAAATTTGTCAAGGTAATCTCTAAATACACTATTCATAAAGTCCATGAATATTTCTGGAGCATTAGTGAGTCTGAAAGGCATTACTATGAATTCATAGTGCCCGTATCTTGTACGAAAAGCAGTCTTGGGGATATCTTCCTTCTTTACCCTTACTTGAAATAACCTAACCACAAATCTACCTTGGAGAAGTATTGTTATCCATGTAGCTGATCAAATAAGTAATCAATTTGTGGGAGAGGATACTTGTTCTTTATTGGGATTTTGTTAAGCTCATGATAATCGATGCAAAGGTGCATTAATCCATCCTTCTTCTTGACGAAGAGGACTGGTGCACCCCATGGTGAAGCTATTGGGCATATAAAACCTTTATCCATATTCTTATGTAGTTTCTTATTCAACTCCTCAATCTCCACAACAACTATTCTATATAGAGTCTTGGATATTAGAAACTCCCCAGGTATAATATCAATTGAGAATTCAACATCACTTCTAGGAGAAAGACCAGACAATTCCTCGGGAAACACTTCAGCGAATTACCTCACAATAAGCATGTCTTCAAGGATGGTTTCCTCCTTAGAATTAGTCATCTGAGCCAGATAAGTGTGCTCATAGGGCAGTAATATCTACTCTTGAGATGATAGAGCTAAATAAGATTTATCTTCCTCCTTGCACTTGTACAAAATCGGGGGTTGATTCTCCACATGGAGAGTGATTTCCCTATCATGAAAATTTATGCAGGCTCTATATAGGGAAAGAAAATCCATGATAATAATTGCATCAAATTACACCAAAGGGATTATGATGAGATTTCTCGAGAAGTTCAATCCACCGATTATGATTGGGGAGGAGCTAAATTAATGGGTTGCAATTATTTCCCCATTTTTCGTACTCACTGACATCTCCACTTCCATGATTTGTGGTGATGTTTGAATTGTTCTACTAAACTTTTAGGATATAAAAGAATGCGTAGAACCGGAATCAAAAAGTATGTTTGATATTCTTGAATGAATAACTAACGTACCTGTCACCACTTCATTGTCAAGGTTCACTTTGGTATTAGTGATAGAAAAAGCTCACCCTTGGTGCCTTGGAGGTTGTTGGTTACCTTCTAAAACCCTTGGCTTAGGGCACTAATTTTCAAGATGCCTTGGTTATTTGTAGTTGAAGCAATGAACAACACATTGAGAGTTGAATGGAGTGTTCCAATCCTCTATCGTAGCCGTGAGTTTTTCTTGTCAGTAGTTAACAACTAGGTTTCCTTCTCTTCCACAACTAAATCATTTCCTCATCCCCTTAAAGAAATTTCTAGGGTGATTCTTTTCGCACCTTTGGCAAGGGGGTGATGGATATTCTTAACACCATTTTATTTATCCATCAGACCACCAGAATTGAAGTCTACCTTATGCTTCTTATCCCCATGATACCCCTGAGATTTTCTGATCTCTATTTCAACCTTGAGGGCACATTGGACAATTTCCTCATATCTGTCGAAGTCACGGATCTCCAAGTATTTCTGTAGGTTAGGTTTTAGCCCACCAAAGAAGTGGTCAACCTTTCATTTAGGGGTAACGACAAAGACATAGGCATATTGTGCAAGCCTTGTGAAGTTTTACTCATACGCTCTGATGGATTCATTATCTTTTTGCTCGAGTGAAAAGAAGTCTCTTTCCATCTTAAGTCGGAGGGTGCACGAAAAATATTTATAAAAAAAATATTCTGGAAATCCTTCCATTCCAATGCCTCGATCTCCTCCTCAGGATTCATATTTTTTATCAATGTCTACCATTTATCAGCTTCACCCTCCATACAATAAGCATCCAGGAGAACCTTCTCTTGTTCAGAACATTGAAGGATGGAGAATATCTTTTCAATAAAGTTGATCCATTGTTCGACGATTGAGGGATCGAATGATCCATTAAAATTAGGAGGCCTTTGTCTCATAAAGCTTTTGATAGCGACTTGATGTTTCTTATGGGGGTTTAATGAGAGAGTATCATGACAAAGTTCACGATTCCCACTCCCATCGGATAGGGGATCTCATTAGAATAGTCATCACATTGATCTTCACATCAGTTGTTAGCCTGAGTCCTCCTATTACTAGCCATTAGCTAGAATAAAAGGAAAATTAGGGGTAACACATAAAGGGTAATCCAAAGAAAAAAATGGATGACTTATAAATAACTTTTATTTCATTAACTTATGAATTTATAGGCTTCAATATATGTTATCCATGATTTACTTTCTAACATATATTATTAGGGGAATTTTTTTAATTCCATTAATAATGGTTCATATTAAGCTTGTGAATTTAACAAAGCATATCCCCTGGGAGTGTCGTAACCAAGAGTGTAGTAAGGCCCGTTGTCATGTACCAGGATACCCTAGGTCAAGCCCAAAACTCCTTGTCAGAATTTTCACTCCTAGGTACATCTATGCCGGAGTCGCCTCTACCTACTCGTATCCAGACATGGATGTATTTTCTTGATGAACCACTTTATCAATAATCACCAAAACTTAGGTATGTTTTTATTATACATTGTATTATCCCTGATTATTTCACTAGGGTTTTTTTATCCTAATCACAAAAATAACTAAACCTGTCCTCTGATACCAACTATGAAAAACCTGATTTTATTACACACTTAACATAATTTATTACATAAAACCTTAACTTGATACAACATAGAAGATCGATAGCTCTAGTGTATTTGGGACTTAGGAAAATTACATAACAACTTAAAACATAAAACACAACATCTTATTGAAAACTTCCTTTACATGACCACTACATTCCCCCGTACTTAGCATTGCATGGAATAACCTGAGAACATGCATAAGAAAAGGGTGAGCTATAAAGCCCAGTAAGGGATTAAACAAATCATAACATGAAGATTAAAATACATCTTATTCAATAAGAATATCAATAGAGAGCAAGATAAATATAAACATAAAGTCATGATAAAACAAGATAAACATAACATGGAGATGTGGCAATAACATTTAACATGATATTAGCATGATCCAAGGCTCATCGTACATAGAGCATAAGTAAACCCTCATTACACATAAATCACGAGTAGAACATCATTGCACTTGAATTATTATGATTCAACACTCATTTCACATGATGTATCATGATACTATACTTTACCCAATTCATTGGACCGCTATCAGAGCACACCCTTCTTAGTCATTTCATTTCATGCATAAGTGTTCCAGATGGATCATAAAACATAGATTCATTAAACATAATCATTTATTACATGATAAAGGAGTTTTTAATTCATACATGAAGCTCTTTAAACAATAAGTAAATGTTCATAAAGGTGAATACCATTGATAGAGAAATGGGCATGGTATTCACTACACAATGACTTTGGCTTGGAAAATTGCGGTGCAATTTCGGCAGCGTAACATCGTGACATAAGTACTCATAAAAATGGTTGATGAGAGAGAAAGGGGTGTCTCATAATATTTAAATGAAATGGACAGTAAGGAGGTCATATAGATACATGTACCAATAATTTTAATGTAATTTATATTCATGATACAAAATAATTACTTGAATGTAAATGAGGAGAGAGAAATTCCTGACGGAATTTCGGCATAGTAACGGGTATACATGGAAGGCATCGATGAGAGAGAAATGGGTCTATCATCATTAAAACATAAAGAGTAAAGTATGGGGGAGGTAAAAAATCATACCCTAACATTTATAATTTAAAATAAAAGGGCATAACAATATTAAGAAACTTGGATAAAAAGAGAAAGGAAGGAATCCCTTACTTGGAAGTGTGATCCCAAAGTCTTGGGAGGGGATTGAGAGAGACTTATTAGGAGATTGGGGCACCTTTAGAGGATTATATAGATTGGAGGTTAGAATTTGGATGAACTCAAAAGGATTTGAGTGAAGAGGAAATGGGATCTTGGGTGGGTTTATATAGGAAAGGATAAGGAATTCTTTATTATTTAGGTTTGGGAAACCACACATTAATCTAATCAAAACCACAAAACCATCCCATGGTTTTTTCCTAGAGTTTTTTCCAAAGGGGTGTGTAAAACAATATTTTATAAGGTCAATAGATGAACTTCTTAAAATAATAGGGTTTTTTATGTGGAGGTGAGTCACACTTTCAAGGAAATCAATTTTAAAAACTAAAATGTTTTATAATTCTTGAAGGGTCCACTAAATCTTTTTAAAATAAATCAAAAAAACCTAAAATCACATTATTTTAATGGTAAAATATATATTGTTAGAACATAATGTTTATGGTATTTTATTACATCACTACTGGGTCATTATGATGTTATTAAACACATTATATATTTAAACGGTATTTAATTTTTACCCAAAAATTCAACTGTCTCGGAAAATTATGAAAAATTCACCATTGGATAATTTTTATTTCCTAATTCCAAAAATAATATTCATTTTATCCAAATAATTTTCTAAATATTTGTATTTTCACTTTTAAAATAAAAACCGACATTTATAAAAAATTCATGGGTTTTGACAAAAATAGATTTTAAACCATAATAAAAATTACAATTGTATTCATAAAAATTATATGATCATTTATAATTAATAAAAAGTAATTTTAATAATAATAATATTTTATTAAAATATTATTTAATTCAAAAATCCATTAATTTTTCAAAATAAATTCCTTAGTTGAACATTAACTAAAAAAATACTATTTTTTCTTTAAAAACTATTTACAAAGTAACAATAATAAAATAAAAGTATATTCTTTATTATATACAAAAATAATATACATAATAATAATTCTAGGGTACTGTTACATAACCCCTTAAAACAACCACATAAGTCCCTAGGGTAAGGTGTGCGATGGTGACAGACTCTTGGGGTGGCTCAGATAACATTTCTTGAGTGGTAATCTCTATCAACTTCCACTTCTCCCGTAGGTGGTTTTGCTCAAGCTTAACATATTCAATCTCAAATTTTTCTTGGTCAAGAAATAATACCAATGACTCCACATACTTTACAAGATCTGAAAAATGGGCTTCGTATGGGGCAAGTATACTGGATGAGGTCATCGCTTCCTTTGTTTGAGTAAATTGTATTTGTTAAAGCCCTATATTTATACTAATCATGTGATCACTATTCAACAGCTATAATAGCAATGATCACAATTATTAATGGAATTTTAAAATATAAAACATAAAACCAAATAAGTGCTTACATTTTAAATAACCATAAGAAGATATTTAAATAGACCAAGAAGAATTTTCATTAATGAATTTTTAGGTCATTACACAAACCCCCTTCAATTTAGGGTGGTTTCTAGGTGCATTCTTCAGTGTTTATGGTTAGAGTATTCCTATTATTACTCCTCTTACTCTTCCTCCTACCTTTAAATTTATTTTTATGGTTTTTTACTTAGGTTTTTGTTTGATTCCACTGGATCATGGTGGAATCAACCAAGGATGATGGG
This sequence comes from Viscum album, assembly GCA_963277665.1. Taxonomy (NCBI): domain Eukaryota; kingdom Viridiplantae; phylum Streptophyta; class Magnoliopsida; order Santalales; family Viscaceae; genus Viscum; species Viscum album. The sequence goes on along the minus strand of OY728156.1, from coordinate 1,194,635,501 downwards.
GATTTGGTATGGATTGGTGAAAGGAAATTATGAGATGGTGTCTATACACTGATGCTCATTATTTCAGTAGAGGTATGATGTTGGATATATTTTTCCTTAAATTTCAATTAAATTGAATGAAATTTACAATTAATTAGGTTTCTTGTGTTAAGTATTTTTCTGGGATTGGTGTTGGGGGTGCATGATCGGCCTTCTCCAGGTGGATGGTTGAGGTTTTTGAAGGTATAATCCCCTAAATGAGTTTTAACTCATTATGAATCTTTTGAATTAAATTGATAGATTGTTTTAATTGATTTAATTTCCTTGTCTGGAATAAGTTATGTTCTTAGGTTATTGGAAGAGCATGAGTTTATGCCTGAATTTTTAGAGGTTACATCACGAGTTAGGATGGGTGTTTAGTTTTGTGTTGTTCCCTTCATGGCTCTGCTTATGTACGGCTGATGATCTTCGTCATTAATATTATCCTTCCTTCTTATTCTAAAAAAATTATTTGCATGGTTTTTGATAATTCCTTGTGGGTTTTTTTGGAAATTTTTGGGTTTAAAATTCCTTAAAGAGGGGTATTTGTTCAGAGTACCCTCATTTTTGTCTTAGTTTTTAAGGAAAACTTCATGTGTTATATTGTGTTTCATAGTGGTAGTGGTGTGGAGGTTCTTGGGTTCCCTTCTCATCATTGAATCGATTTTAGTCTTATTCATAGTCCCTTATGAGTGTCTCCCCTCAAGTGGGATGTGTTAGTGAGGCTTGTGGGAACTTTGGGGCTGCAATGAGTTTCTTTGAGTGAGATGAGGATGGAAATGAGGTTCCCCTCATGGACTTGGTTTTAAAACCTATTGATGAGTGGTGTGGGATAATACCTAGAGAGGGTATTGATCTCAATGGTGCCTTGGAATTGGAATGAAAAGGGTATTTGTTTTTGGGAGAGTTTAGATAGTTCTTGGAAGTCAAGAATGAGATATTTCTTGGTTAAGACTGTTGTAATGTTTCTTAGACATCAAGATGATTTATTGTGGTTGTGTGTCTTGGGTTTGAAACTGATTTCTCAAGGGTTCTCCTTTGGGTGGGTTGGTGTTTCTATTTGATGTTTGGATTTAGAGGACCATTATTTGGTTGGATATGATACCATGTGGTGTCAAGTATGATTGGGATCCATGAGGAGGTGTTGATATGGGTATGAGGGACCATTGTGGATGATATTAATGGGTAGGTAATACCCCAAGATGGGTTATATATTAGGGAGGCCAACTAAAGTTTTCTTGTAGATAGATTTTCCTTGAGATTTATCTTATTTTAAGGAGCCCCCTATGGGGGTTTATTATATTAATATGGTCACAAGGACCATTATGGATGACCTTATAGATTTTATAGTTATTTTGTTTGACCCTAAAGGTGCATTGTTTATTGAGGTTTAGTTGGAGGTCATTTAGGGATGTTTGGAGATGTTTCTCATGTCGAGCTTGGATTGAGTTTTTAGAAGAGATAGAGGAACCCCTAGTAGGGTGTTTTCACTAGTTTATGTTTCATTTTATGAGCATAGACTAGGTTTTTGGATTTTTAGGGGATCCCTTAGTAGGAAGGCCCTTTGTGAAGTGACCTCAGGGACCGTGGGTCCCCTAAGTCTTGTTTGACCCTAATGAGGGTCAGTGAGAGCTCATAGTGGCTATTTTATGGATGATGAGATCTAGGGGACCAAGAGAGAACCATTATTTATTATCAAAGATTTGATCAACACTATTAGTTCAGTTATTTGGATGTCAGATTCAATAATTGGATCAAAACATGTTTTTATGGACTTTGGATTTGGAGTTAAGGTATTTATTACTCAGGATTGGATGTGAGAGGAGACCCTTGGTATATCATAGAATGGTGTTGGTATTAATATTTTATTTGGTTCTCTCCTCTTCTATTTGGATACTATTAGATAAACATAGGGATCCAATTGATGATTTGGAGGAGTGAAACCCCTCTACAAGCCTTCAAATGCATTACCCCATCTAGGGATGGGGATTCTGTGGTTATGGAAATTTGATGGACCCGGGTCACCAGCCTAGCCATCCTAAATTTATTTTATGGATCCAGTTTATTATGTTATATTTTCATGTTCTGTATAGGTTTTTCAGAGTTATTAGAGTTCCTGTTTCTCATTTGGATCAATCCATTAGAGTCCCAGAGCCTGGTAGACACATGTTGTTATTGTGTATGCCTATGGTTATGTTCTATGGTCTGACATCCATGAATGTTGCATTTTAGACATCTTGGAGATCCTGTTTAGTTTTGGAAGACACACCTAATGTCATGTGGTTTTGGTGATCCACATGTTATAAATCCTCTGGTGTGGTCTAGATTGGGGATAAATTTAACTCGGATGTCATACTAGAACTTACAACTTTTTTTCTTGGTTTTTGTTTATCCCCTTTATTTTATATAGTTTTTTATTCATATAAACTGTTATTAGTTTTTTAATAGGATGGACATATCATGTGTTTATACACTTTTTATGATAGAAGATTATAGGTTCACCATTTGGGGTGGTCTATTGAGATTTATTTCTCACCCACTATACATGTACCTTAGTGAACATATAGACCATATACATTCTCTCAAGTCAGTGCATAGGTTTCAAAGTGGATCAGGTGGAGGCCCAATGTTGCTTGATTAAGAAAATCCAACCATGTAGAGTATTAGGATTGAGTTGGTGTTGCTGAAGATTCATAGAGGTCGGGTATGTGATTTTCCTAGGAGTTGGAAGATGCGCCTAGTGTATTTTTTTTTGTTTTGTTTATTTAGTATTTGTGGTCATCATAGTGGGTGACCAATTATTTTCTTTTATATACTTTAAGTTTGTATGACTATATGTCACATTTTATTTATTATAGCATATCGTTGTTTTAGTTTATTTATATCACATAATCTGATGTTTATCCCCATGTATGAATTTGGTTATTTTACACTATTATATAACTTTGATAAGTGATTATAGTATCCCCAATTTATATTTTAGACCCTTACCACTATTCATAAACCATTGTCATATGGGGAGGCATACTTAAGGCCTTGTGGTGAGCCATATTGGGTGACGTGTTAGGCTGATTCAGACTAGTTCATCACAGTTCATAACACCACCTTTCAATTTATTTTATGATATAAAATGGGTCAAAAAACTTCAAACATAACACTTTATTCTAGACAATCCTTTAAATATTTTCTAAATGCTTTTCATTTCAATTACCACTTGAAATTACAAGTAAAATCCTTATTCTAAGAGAAAAAACCAATTCTAAAATTTATAAAATCAATTTTAACTATCATATATGGGAATAATTACAAAAATAGAACATTTAAAATCCTCAATCATCCAATGGAATAAATTTTATAAAAATACACAAAAACTCCTACCTCATTTCAATGGAAATCAATCCATAATTCATCAAATTCATTAGATAATGCTCCAAAAAGAATCAAGGGAACCGAAGAAATATCTTAAAATAAAAAACCCTAATAATAAGCCTACCCAAACCATAAAATTGACCCACATCATGATTAGGTTGTGTGAGAGGAAGATAGAATCAAGTTAAGGATGAAGAGAGGAGAGAAGAGGAGAAAACAAAAAAGAAAGAGAGAATTACCTAAAAGAATCAATTTGAAATAGGATTGGAGGAACTCAAAAATAGGAGGGAAAGGGGGAGATTTCCTTGTGTGTTCCTTAGTTTGGACAAAAAAGAGGGGGAAAAGTGGTACAAACCCTAAAAATTGAAGGATTAAAAAAATAGGAAAGATAGAAAAATTTAAAGAACTGATAGGTCTCCACACCTTTCTCCATGGCTTGCACCACACCATGGTGCCCTTCAGGCAACCCAACAAACACCCTTGACCATTATCAACACCATACACACCCCCTAATATGAATTTTATAATATCACCCAAAAAACCCAAAATAGGGATAACCACACTATGGAGCTCCTCCTGGACTTTCCAAACACCCACCAAATAGGGTCTATGAAATTTTTATTACTATTTTACCTTCATAAAAAAAATCCAAACACCTCCTGCATGCCTAAAACCATGTCCAAGTCCACACAACATGGTCTATATCTATTACCTTGCACCCTTCACTATTTATACACCCACCATGGAATGCACCACATCATGGTGGTGTCATCCATTTCCCAAAGGGGAAACCCTTTGAGAATAATGGCCACTAAAATGAACCTACCTTGGGTTCCATGATGTGGTTCCATGAACCCTAGAAAAAATCCCTCTAGGTTTTCCAAAATACCCATAAACCAACAAAAACACTCAAAAAATCTAAAAAACTTAAAATAATCCAAAAATTAATTAAAATCAAAATAATAGTGACATTGGGGTTTTACAATTCTCTACATTATGCCTCTTTTTTCCCAAATAAAGTCATCGACCAAGGTAGAAGACAATAGAAAATGAAAACCACCATACCCCAAGTGGGATGAGAGTGGGTTGGGGAAAATTAAGGAATTGGATAGTGGAAAAGAAGCATTGAATAACCTAATAAAAACCTTATACAATGAGAGCTAAACCCTCAAACGTCACCAAGAATATCTAAGCACAACCAAACTAGAATAAAGAAACATGCATCTTAATAATGATTGAGACTAGTAATTGGTCTCATCACCATTTAGAATTAATCTAAAATAGTGATATAAGGGAAGAGAGATAGACTAGAATAAAAATCCACCACTAAAATAACACACATCCAAAAATACCCAAAAATTAAAATAATTACATGAACCATGAAAGAAACTATAAGGAACTAGTTATAAATATCAAAACAAGAAAAACCCAATAAAAACCTAGCATCCACAGAACCAAATCCATCAAAAAGTTTAACAATGTGTTTCAACCACAAAAATCACTAAGAACAATCAAAACCAAGCCTCAATAAGAAATAACATGGGATATAAACCTGGGTTTTCATACTCAATGTGTAAACTATGACCTCAATCTTAGAACACCATTCCATGATGAACCCATAAAAATAAAATTAATACCATTTAGTTCCCACCAATAGTTACCTAAGAACTAACCCTAAGGTCTCCCATGCCCAACCCATCATCCCAACCCCATGAATAACTACCTCTATAAATCCAATACCATCGAATCTCCATAGAAGGAAAAAAAGAGGAATGAACCTACCAAAGCATCTTACACTAATTAATTATAAACCCCAATATATCCAAGAACACACCATATAAAAGCTTCCTCAAACCCACACTACTTTACCCTAATTAATAATGAATCCCAAAATAGGACATCACCTAAAAACTCCAAAAAGATTGGTCCTCATCAACCCAACTGGCTAACCAAGTATCACTAGGAATATTCTACCCATATTAACCTACACTATTTAAAAAAAGATATATAACAATCACAACTCAAACCATTTATAAGACAACCCACTAAACTATCAAAATAAGTGAACAACACTTTCAACTCTATCTAGAGTCTGTGAAGATCCAAGAATAAGGAAAAGAATACCCCTAAAGATAACCAATCCACCTTTTCTCAAGACCTTATTGAGAGGTATATATTAAACAACTAGAAACATGAACCCAACCTGGTCATGTCTCCAAAAATATAACAAAAATTCCCAACATTAAACATGGGTAAAAAACCAAACAAAAAATAAGCAAGTCAGTTTCAAATCCTTCCCTTTTAAACATCTCATCTTCTATATTTTGAAAACTAAAATAAATCCATTTCAAAATTTAATTTCTAAATTAAAAAAACCATATTGGTTTTGAAAACCACTAGTCTTTTTCAAATTATGAAAAATGATAAAAAATTTAAAATTATTCTTTATTTAAAATACCTCTCCCTATAAAATATTTCTAAACGCCTCTTGTTTTTTTATTTTAAATTAACAACTGGTTTTCAAACCATTTTTTTGTATTTAATAATTAAATAAACCAATTTTAATTTTTTTTTAAAAATTGAACCCATTTTTTAAACAAGCCCCAAGGTTTTATTTTCAACTAAAAACAATTTTTCTAAAATACACTTTTCACACACACACAAAACTCATTTAAAAAAACACATTCAAAATTCCATTTTGAAATTGATTACCTTTGAAAATAATCAAACTAATCAATTTTTAAAATTTTGTTGAAGTTAAAAACATTTCACACACAAAAAATATTTCAAAAAATTCTCATAATACCATAATCATCAATAAAAATCCAATCTAACAACATAAAATCATCATGAAACCCACTTTGATCCTTTTCCCATCAACAATAATAAATCAAAAGAATAAAATAATTTAGGGGTCTAAATAATTGAACCAAGTGATATTCAGAACCATTCTTGACTTGGATGCATTGTTGATGGGTCATGTAATAACCATCAAACAATTCCAAAAATGTTTTAAAAATCAAGTTCTTGGTAACTGTATAGTTTTTCAGTCCATGCAAGCTGACCTCATGTGTCTGATTATTTTTTATTCCATAAAAAAATATCAAGGGAGACCCCCAAGGAAACTTATACCATGCCAGCGAGGATTAAAATACCATCATATCACATAAAAATCCATAAAATTTACCCATAATAAAATTTAAAATCAATAATTAGAACCCCAAGACCTATGGATTTTTTTTCATGAACCAACTTGGGTGCTCCCTTGAACTGGGCACCTAGGCCAACATGTGACATACCTAAAGCATGTTACCGATCAACTAGGGATAAAAACTAGTTACAGGAAATCAAAACATAGTTAGTATTAATTATTTCACCCTATGAATCCAAATAAACAATACAAGGATTCAACTTGGAAATCTGGAATGACCCATCCATAAGTTGGATGTCTATTCCATTTGATAAACAGATCAATAATAATAAAACTACTATAAAAAAGTACACAAAATATGTAAATAAAGATATGTAATAAAATAAATAAAAAAGTAAACATCATATAAATAAACCAAAGTGATCCTAGCCATAATGGTTGATACATAAGTGTCCCAAAAGGAAAAAAATTAAAAACGCATGAAAAACTACTATTATCCCCATGTGATCCCTTTCCCACTCTCCACATTCCAAGATAACTTACACTAAACATCTTGAACACCCAACATGATAGAAATTAAATATAAGGAACTAGAAAAGAAATCATCAGAGTTAAATGTCATAAAACTCTCCATCTAATGATACTACAAGGAGGGGAGAGAGATAATGATCCGCAAGTCCCACCTCCAGTAGGCCCCGTGTTGGAAACTAGCACTAAGGGTATAAAAATATCATGAAATTAGAGGCATTACCCACTATAATAATATAATATCAAAAGTTAAGATGAATCATACACAAAAAAAAAACCCGAAAATAATATAAAAAGAAACCAAAACCATCCCACATACATGCATAAATAAAACTAATACAAATAAAAGTATCCAAAGTAAATACCCAAAAGCAAAGCAAAAGCAACAACTTAGAAGCTATAAAAAGGTCCATGATAGTAATGCCAAACATGGTCCATGTAATCCTATTGGAAACCTAAAAACAATTTTATATATGTTGGATGAGCATACAAGTATACTCAGTAGGAAAACCAAAGTATATTGTGCACATGTGAAAGAAGAATACTAATGTACCAATGAGTAAAAAATAGAACAAACAACACCTAAACATGTCAATTGTCCATCCCAACCTCACCAAGGAACATTCACCAAATAATGCAAGCCAAGTTTATTAACATAATAAGAAGAATATCGATAAAGGGTACCCCACACCAATTTTTGATTTATTTTTTGCTTTCACACCCCAACATTGTATGTCCTGGTGCTCCCATATATTTCGAAGAACATATACCACCACCTCAAAGTATAGTCACATCACATCAGAGCCATAAACACCTATTCCACCTCCCCATAGCACGACCATATCACATCTCGCTAGAAAACACTTGGTCCATAACATCATAACCATAACCGGCATAGTGGGGTATCATGAACATGAAGTACATCAATCTCATGCCCTCCTCCTACCATAAAAAACCCCCTCCACAAGCTTCCCCGCAAAGCAGTCACATCACATATTACTTAAAAGCACATGGGAAATCACATCACAACCATAACCAGAGTAGTAGGGTATCATCAACATGAAGGATTTCAATCTCATTAAATCCTCATACTATGAATGACCCCCACCATAAGCCTCCCCATAACACAGTCATATCACATCTCACCTGAAAACACTTGGGCCACCACCCCATATCACAGTCATCACATCTCACCTGAAAACACCAAGTCCACCGCCCCACAACACGATTATTACTCCTCTCCTGAAAACACCTAGTCCATTACCTAGTACACTAATAGACCTTCGTCTATCATAGCATGTGCATATCTACTTTCCTAGAAGATAGAGAGGGAAATAGCGAGTAGCCATCCATCCATCCTCTTTACTGGGATATTGGGAAAACACCCTCATATAATGATACAGGTTTCCATATATAGTTATCGGCATGGGTGGGGTGCATATAGAAATCATAAGGAATATATAAGTATACATATATATCCAAACACAATCCTAACCTATGGGTACACAACAAAAACACTAATCAATTCACAACATCCCCACTTTCATTTCCATCTCTAAATTCATAACACCACATCAGCCAAAAGCCATATTCCATATTTACAACCAAACCCATTATCAATCCCATTCGTTTTAGTATTAATCATCATCCAATTTAAAACACACAACCCATCATTTATTTTTTCAATAATAATTTTCAAGCCATTAACCAAACTAAATCCTATCCATTATAATCATTATTAACCAATTATTTATTCCATCACTACTTGGGATTCTAGCGTAATGAAACCACACATCATAAGTTTCCCATCATATTCATCACACCATCACCCTGCCACAAAAAAATAACAGACAAATAACCACCACCTCGCCACCCCAAAATTATAGCCAAACAACAACCACTTCACTGCCCAAAAATCATGACCAAACAACCACCACCTCACCATACCAATAGCACAAACACATCTCACCCATCAATCCCACATCACATCATAACCACACATCGCTACCCCACAAGCAAAAACATTTATCAAAACAAATCAAAGACCATTTTACAAATTTAACAAAGGTAATTTCATCAAATTTTACTTTATGTTAGGGGCATTATCATGTAATCCATAATCTTGGGATAGCCATATCATTAGCCAAATATAATTGGTTAGCCAATTTACAATTTAGGGTGATATCACAACAACAAAAATAGAAATATTAGTCACAAAACATATCATCTAATGAAAACAAAGCTCACAAAAATCACAATTTTTAGTGGGTAATCAAGCCCATACAATCACAATATCATAATAACACCAAATCTATAAAAGCATGCCAATAATTCACCTTTCCCCCATTTAATTTGAAATATAAAATTACTTATGTTTGATTATGATATAAAAAAAACCCCCTTAGATAAACAAGAGTAAAACCCTCCCACATGATACACAATAAAGAGAAACAAGAGATTTACTACCTTAAAGAATCTTTTATAGCTTGTTGTGTGCTGCATGGTGGAGAAGAAACACTCACAAACTACAACAGGACATGGGAAACCATAGATCAAACTACACCACACCAAATATCCATCAAAACATAGCTAAAATCACACACTAAAACAAAACCACACCATCACAGTGGGTTACTGAAATAATAATATGATAAGAAACACTAATAAGGGAGAAGAAATTACTACCGATTTCCAAAGGGTATCCACCAGATCCAACAAATCAAATCAGGAGGAAGGGGGATAAAAGAGCATCCCAAGGTGGATAGAGATATTCTAAAATGAGAGAGGGATGGAAAGAACAAATGGAAGAAAAAATGTCCAAGAAAGGGACTTTAATTCTTGGATCCCTCTAATATCATGTTGTGCAATATATATACACGATGTGAATTCAACAGGTTTCCCAAACAAATTAATTTTTCTAAAAACACATCACCTAAAACTTTATTTAATACACATAATGAATTATACTTACTTGATTTGTAATCCATATCATAGGTTCCCCATTTTCTGATTTACAAGTCATGAACTCACCAGCTATACAATCCATGAAACACCAGTTCACATCATGTAAATATTACATGATGAAAATTCCCTATAGAAGCTCTATTGTACCTCCAGCTTCCATTTAAAACTCTAAAAACTTTCCTTGAACACCTACAACCTCAAAAATATAAAATTAAAAAAATGGGAAGGTGCATACCATTAAATTACATACACAAAATGGTTTATGTAGGGTGTGAGTAAAACTGATCCCAATAGAACCCCACTAAGGAGTTTTTGTAATTTTTTTACAAATGACAATTCATTTATACTAGTTTAAAATGTACAAAAAATTAGTTTTTATTCATGGGTATATAAAATCCAATAACACATCAAACAAATTTTTAAAAATACAATTTCTTTATTTTAAATGAGAACAATCACTTAAATAAAATTTCCTAGACCTTAGTCCCTTTTTAAATGAAAACACCCATTTTGAATCCACTTTCAAAGTAAATTTATAATTACACTTTTAAAAATATTTTTAGAATCATTTTAAGTAAATAATATAAATTCAAGAACATAAAAATAAAACACCATGGTGCAATAACACAAGGGAAAGGGTGAAAGGAAAATAAGTATTTGTTCCATGCATTCCAATCAGGCAATGGAACACAAAATAAAGGAATTTACCTAAGGATAATCATCAAGTAAACATGGGAAATTACTAAAGATCTACTAAGTTGATCCTAGATGTACTTGGGTTGGAATCATGTGTTAGCATATTGATGTATTCCTACATCTATAAATAACTAAATAATCTAAAGTATCATTCCCAAAGGCACTCACATAAGGCCTCTGAAACCATAGAGGATCTAGTTCATCTAACCAAGAATATATATTAAGTGACTCAAATTCCTTAACAACATTCATAGGATCTTCATGTATGTTAACAAAAAGGAGGAAATAAACCACTTAAATTAGTAAATCAAAATCAATAAATATCATCTAACCTTCAAAACCCTTGCAAGAAACATCCCCATTCACATTTAAAACATATCACATGAATTACATAGCATGCCCCTTGGTCCACAATCCATATCAAGCCCAATTATATAGGGGCTTAAGAGGGTCTCACATACACACACTATTTGAAAACCATTCAAAGTGAAAAATGGTCCTTGACTAAAACTTAGATCAGGGTTCCAAGCCCTTTCTCAGTGGTTTTAAATTGATTTTCAAACCATTATTTATAATCAAACCATTGAAATTCATTTCTTGAACATTTTCTAAAACAATTCATCAAAATATTTTTAAAAATCTATTATGAAATCAACTTGGTTTTTTATTAATAACCCACAAAGGTTCAAAACACCACATTTCAGTTTATTTCATAAACCAAATGGGGTCAAAGAACTTCAAAAATCTTATTTTATTTAAAACAATTATCTTAACATTTTCTAAATGCTTGAAAATTCATGTACCAATTGAAATACCATGTAAAAACCATATTCTAAGAGACAAACCCATTTTAAATATTTATGACATAATTTTTTAACTATAAAACATGGGAATAATTAAATAAATATAATATTTATAAACCTCATAAATCCAATGATATTCCATTTTAATAAAATACAAAAAACACTTATCTCAGTTAAATGATAATTGATTCATAATTCATTTCCTTTAATGGAGAACACTACAAAAACCATCAAGGGGCATAGAGAAAGCCCTAAACATAAAAAATACAAATAATAATCCATCATAAACCAAAAAATTAACCCATTCCATGATTAGTTTTTATAGGCAGAAGAGAGAACTAAGGAAAGGAGGAAGAGAGGGAAGAGGAGGAGAAACAAGTTGGAAAGAGAGATTTAAATTAAGGAATCAACTTGGAATGAGATTGTATGAGATAAAAAATTGAATGACGGTAAGGGATATCATCCCTCATGCATTCCCTAGTTTATTATAATGGAAATAAGGATAAAAAGTGGTCCAAACCCTTAAAATTGGAGAAAAAAAATATGAAATCCATAAAATTTTAAAGAACTGGGAGGTCACCATTCCCTACAATATGACTTGATCCATGATGTGGTTCCCTCCAAGTTTCCCACCAAACACAACCAACCATGAATGGCTCTACGTCCATCCCCCTATTGGGTGTTCTAGAATTACACCTTGAAAACCCAGTACAGGGAGCACCACGTTTTGGATCTACTCATGGTCCTTCCAAACACCAACCAAATAAGGGCCACATCATTTTGATGACCATTTCTCACTTCTGAGATAAACACCAATCACCTCCCATTCACTCGATACCAAGGCCAGGTCCACACCCCATGCTCCATGTCTAGACCATCACGATCATTTATATTTTATCACCCACCATGACATGCATCACACCATGGTGGTGCCAACCATTTCTTACAGGGGAAATACATTGAGAAAAAATGGCCACAAAAATTCCCTAGCCTTGGAAACTGTGGTGTGGTGCTGTAGACCCTATCCAAAAACCCCTTCTTGCTTCCCAAAATTCTTTAGAAACAACAAAAATTCTCAAAAACGTCAATAAACTTAAAATAACCGAAAAATTAATTAAAATAAAAAACACAGTGACACCAGTGTGTGACAACATGGGTTCACATTATTATCGAGGGAGGTAGTTGTTAGGTGAAGGGATCATTATAAGATCCTTGAAATAAATAATAAATATTTTATAAAATATTTTATGTTCACTCAATATTAAAAATATAGTTAACTATTTTTTGGTATTTATAATTATACATTATGATTATTTATGATAAGGGATTCTCTCAAAGTTATTTCTTAAATTATAGGTCAATATTAATAAAATTTAATTCAACTGTAATTGATTTTTAATATTTTAAAATAAATATTATTTTTATATAAAATTTATCTTTTTGGTTTAATACATTTTAAGGAAATTTTATTAATGTATAAAACCCTGTGTTTTGATTTAAAAATGTTTGTGTCATAAAATAACTAATTTAACTATATTTTTATTTATTATTCTAAGATATAAGTAAATGGATGTTTAATTAATATATTTTAATTTAAAAAATTATAATTTAACTATATTTATTCATAAGTTATGATTAAAATTATTTTATATAGTTGAATGTTTAAGTGATATTTTAATTAAATTAATTATTGCTATTTTGGAATTATTTGATATATAATAAAAAATAGCAAAATAAAAATAAATATTTTAGTTGTAATGTAAAATTTATTAAGAAATTAAAGTATTATCATGAATGTATAAGATAATTATAATAAGTTTAAATTATATCTAATATATATAAGAAATGGTATATACTTAACAATTAAAATATAGAAAAATATTAATGAAGAATTAGTGATTGTAATAAATATAAAAACTATTCATAAAGAATTTATTAGATTATAATAGTTATAATACTTTATAATATTATATTAAACTTATAAAAGATGAAATTTATATTAGTTTTTGAAATTGATATTTAAGTAATAAATATTTGATAAGTTTATTTTTAGCAAAGAAATTATATATTTATTATAAAAAATAGGGTTAAGCCAACCAAACTAACCTATGAAGAGATCAATACATTCATCAAGGAGTCCCTCCAATAATCATATATATATTAGGAAATATTTCATAGATATTTTAGAGTTTTGGAAGGTGCTAAGTGGGGTAGGGTGCATGTATGAGTCTGGCATGAAGTACGTGAGACGAAGGAGTGAATACTTAGCTTTCACTTGCGTAGGACAACACGGTTGGCCACAGGTGAGAACCATCACACAAAATACTTCATATTCCATATAATATTGCATCCTAATATATAAATAATATCTCACTAGTTTGAAAAATTTACGTGGTATACATTTAAAATGGGAACTGCTCATCACTTTAAAATGATTTTCACACACGATCCACTTAAATTGTTGCATGTATCATCATATCTCCAAAAAAAATTCCTAATTACATAAATAGTTTTGTGTGTATATATATATATCAATAATATTCTAATGATTTTCATACTGATTTTTTTTAATGAATCTTGAGTAAAGAAATCAAAATTTACTAAGTTGTTTTTATCAAATTTTCATGCCCTAGTAGTAGTATTCAGTGTATTAGACAAGAAAATAGAATCTTTACCATCATGAAATATTCATATTTAGAGAATTATAGATTATTATATAGGTAGAAACAAGTATTGATTTGGGATATAATCTAAGAATTATCTCTAGTATTACCATATTTATTCATTCATGCTACTACTTTATTTTTTAAAAGGTTAAAATATAATATATATGAAAAATATAAGATCAAGGATAATTATATTTTATTGATGTTATTTTAGATAATATATCCTGATATTTATTACATGAATCCCAACCAATCCATGCATTCTATATATCATACTAGTGTAGTGTGAGAATAAATAGTAAGAAGCTATATTTTAAGAAACCCATTCCCATTGAAATTTTATAATCTTTCATGACCTAAGTAAATAAAACATGTAAACCTATCACCATGTATATATTTAATGATTATATTTTTTATTTATTAAAATTGAAACAAATAGTAGGGTTCACCTATAAAATAAAATTCTCATGGAAACATAATGAGGAGGAGGGGTAGTTATTATTCCTAGTCTGGCCATAATATCTTTCTATATCTATCTTTTGGGTTATGATCCTAATAATGAGTCATTTTTTTATCCTAGGAGAGTTTCAAGGGGGATTATTTCTATAAGATCCTATCTCTAAATAATGGGAATGCATAAAATTAGTTTGAGTTGATATGGTAATGGGATTAATATTTATTTCAAAATTATTGTTTTATTCAAGGATTCAATTTCTTAGTGTTTTTTTATTTTTGAAAAACATATTTTATTTAGAATAACCCCTCTTTGTGGGTTAGTCATTAAAAGATATTCTCAAAAAATAATTCAACATAAACCTATAGTTTTTTATATTTGAAACCATTATTTTATGTTTTAAAGTCTTTATTACCTTAAATATTTTTACATTTTTATCAATGTGACATGATGGTATTGAGATGATTTTTATCATATTGATTGATTTTAAATGATGTTGTATATGGATTTAAAATAAAGTTTAAATGAGTTCCCATAAATGAGCTATGCATTTATTGATATAATTTCCTATCATGGATTGATTTTTAAATTATCATATTTATGGATGATTTTATAAAAATTATGATGAATTATTCATGGTATTAAATGTTTTGATTTTATGATATGGTACTTGGGAATTATTGATGAAATAAGGAATGAGTAGTGGGTCCAAACCCTTGAGGGAATTTTTACACTATGTCATGGGTGGGTCCATTAAATCCCTCCAATACATTAGGTAATGATTATGGATTTAAATGGATATAATATACCCCTAATATAATTGTTGAAATTATCTAGTTATGTGATTCCATTAACATATGAAGTTGAAATTATCCGGTTAGGTGATTACATTAAGACATGAAGTTGGACTTATCTATTTAGGTGATTCCATTAAGATATGAAGTTGAAATTATCCATTTAGGTGATTATATGATGAAATGATTATGAATATAGTTCCTCAAGATGTTATTATGATTTTTCTATGATTACAATAAGGTTTTAAAAAAATATTCAGATTTTATGAAATGAAATTATTTTTGATAAAAAGGGTAGATTTTATCCTTTCTTGGATAAAGGTTTTGAACTTCAATAAAAATACATGGTGATATTAAAATTCAAAGTTTTGTGTTTTCAATAAAATAAGGTTTTACTTCAATATTTTTATGTATCTTTCAAGAATGTTTAAAAAAATTCCTCCACCAATATGGTTTATGAAACTGTTTTATGAACCTTTTTGGGAGAAAATATGATTTCATGCTTAAATAATTGTTTTATAAAATTTCAATGTTTTTAGTATCTAAAAATAACACTTGATTAAGTATTTTTCTTATGTTTTTTAAAGGTTTAACATATCCATACATTTTAAAAATTCCTTACTGGGATTTTTTTGTGATTATTCCAAGTTTTAAAATATTTTTCATAGGGCTTATAAATTAGTAGGATCAATTATGAAGTCAAGCCCTGATTATGATTTTTAGCCTGAGTGATCCTAGTACAACATTTGAAGAGTTATGTTTGAGGGAAATTACTTTTTAATGTGTACTATGACTTTTGATATGCAATTTTATTCCCAATTATATAAATCTATGAACTTAATAATGTTTTGATGGTGTTACGGCTCAATAAGGATTAATGATATTTTAAATGTATGGTTAAGTTTAGGTCACTTGAAATTAGTATAAAATATAGTATGTTAAGAATTTTTTTGATTCCATACATAGGAGTGCGGGGCCCGGGTTGTCATAGTAGTCATCCACATTAGAGGCGGACCCTATTATTAAATATTGGTGCACCTTGTTTTTTTATTTCTTATTTAAAGTACTTGAATGAAAAGTAAAGGTTAGAAAAGAGAGATTTAGTTTTATTCACTAAATTGTTGTAGTGATAAGAGAGGGGAAAGTTTTAATTGGTTAAAATTCACCACACTGATTCACCCCTGCCCCTCTCAGTGTGGTTTCACCGATACTGGTGTAAAAATAACTACATTACATGTAAATAACCTATGGATAATGATTGGAAGAAAATGTGAGTGAGATTAGTTGCTGAGAAAGGTGATGTATTAACCTATAAATTATTGAATTATTATCAATTGAGAGAATTTATGGAGTTTTAAGCTGAGAACTATTATGGTAGTAGATTTTTATCTAAATACTTAATAAGAATACATAGATTCATAAAGTTTCTTTATGCATTTTACTGAAGATGTTTTGTGAAGGATTGATAAACTACCTAAGTCATTTATAAAGTTTTCTATTGAATTGGAATGATTGGAGAAGCCTTGAGAATGTTTGAAAAGGTTTTGAGATGATTTGAAGATGTTGTAGAATTCTGAGTTGAAGCTAAAGAATTGGTAACGGCATGGAATACATAACTTTTTTATCAGAATCTGAATATTGGAAAAGGACTAGAGATCTCTACGATACATAAGATTCTTAGGTTTATATATAAGAAGAAAAAATAGATGAATATGAATAATTGGAAAATACCTTGAGAGTTTACACTATGATACATAACATATTACATATGGTACGTAAGATATTTTATTAATATGTGATATATCTCAATGTATATAGAATATATTTAGTATTTCCTTATTAAAATACATTAAATGAAACGATATAATCAATATACATAAGATATTTTCTCATAAAAAATATATTATAATGAGTGTATACTGAAATGTATCAAAGAAAAAGATCATATATTGGTACATATTATATTTCACATACAAAAAAAAATTATTGAAGAGAACCCTAAAATATGTAAAAGGAATGATATTATGTTGATATGTAAGATATTTTAGAGAATAAAAAATATTTTTCTAAGTGAAAATTAGAAAATTAAAAATACAAATTATGATATATAATATATTTGGATCATATGTAATATATTAAAGATGGAATCTAAGATATTATAGAGTGAAAATTATAAAAGGAATGTATAAGACATTTGAGAATACATAATATTCTTATGATATATATAAAATATATTCTGAGCATGTGTAATATATTTTAACACATTGATGTGATATGTAAAAAAATACATTTCTTATGTAAGGTTTTCCAATTAATAAAAATACAATATTTATGAAGATTAAATTCAGATGGCGATACGTTGATCCTTAAGTTTGAATATCAAAATTCTTTGAGTAACCATGATTCTATCCAAGAATAATGGAGGTGAAAATTGAGAAAGAACATTGTTCCATAATGAGGGATTCCACATCATAATGGTTTCTGCATCTGCTCAAATAGACATGTTGTAATGAAAAAGTAGATTTTGTAGAAGAAAGAAGGAAAGAAAATACCAATATTTAAGGAGATATTTGAAAAATAATTATGGAGTTTCAAATGAAAATATTTGAAAAAAATTATTGAAGATCACAACTAGATCTTCAATCAAGAGATATTTTGACCAATTTTAAATGGAAAATAATAAAAATTTTGGAGATCTTTTCTATATTATAATTATGGAAATAATATTCACAAGATTTTATGAATAAAATAAATAATAATAATAGAATTTGGTGTGTAAAAATTAATAAAAATATTAATATAACCAATACTTTATTATATTGTATATTCTAAGTATCGAAGAAAAAGAATTAAATAGAAATTGATGATATTGTAGAAATAGGACATCGTGTGGTGATGAATAATTAAAACAAGGGAAGAAGAAGAAGGTGGATAATGATGTTTTGATAATTTATAACCTATTATCATAGAATAAAAAAATAAAATAAATAAGAGGAAGAAGGAAAGAGAAGGATATTATTGTGAGAGAGAGACCAGGAAACACCATTGCTGCTATTTATCAATTATGTTGAGCCTCTCAAAGATTTAGGAGTTACTGTGAATAAAGATCATAGAAGGATAAAATAATATTGAGTTGAGCGAGAAAGGACAATTATTTCAATCCTGAATAAGGTTCAAATGTTAGGATACTTGAGACAACAAGGCCGATGTGCATACGACTTTAGCAGGATACACATATATGATTGGGATTCAAAGAAATGCTAGTGAGGAAGAAGATATAACTAGTTTATATAGTGAAATCCAAGAGAAAATAGGATATCCTTTTCATTGGGGAGTTTATAATGATCCATCGTACACTAGAAGGATCCCATATAAACAAACCAGTTGGGAGACTATAAATTTGTTTGATCCAATATAAAGAACCTATCAAGAGATAATGATTTTCCTAGGGATATAGATATTGACATACCCTAAGGTTTACTCTAGAGTAAAAATATTTAATGTAGTTATTGATTTAAGAATGATACCTTCACACCCATTTTAACTAGTGATAAAATATGTGTCTCAGAACTCAACCCAAACATAGTAAGGGGTAGATTCCCACATTGGGGTTGACCCTTGTAAAAATACCAAGTGCAGTTTCTCTTGATTTATTTACTACTTTTCATGTATTCATTATGTGATGGATAATTATTATAAAAATCATATATTTTAACTGATATATAGGTTAAAACATAAATGGGGAAATATAAAATAAAAAATGAATTTTATAAAATAGGTTCACACTGATTCACCCCCCTCTCAGTTTGACTACACAATCCTATTGGGGGATTTCTATTAGTATTAGAGCTAATCAAGGTTCTATATTATTGGATATATTTTATTTCCAAGTTGATTTTATTATATATAAAGGAATTATAGATTTGAAGAATTTTTATAATTATCTCACATGGAGAATGTAGTTTCCATCCCTACCATAAAAAACATGGAGGTTTCAAGAAAAACCTTGATGAATGGGAAGAATTAAGAGAAAAATATATTGATAAAATTTTCAAATTAGTTCTAGGGTACACTACTATTTTTAGGTAATCAATGTGTAATTTTATCTATAAAATATTTTGGTAACAATCCTCAATAAGTATCAATTTCAGTATGTAAAGAGAATGTAGATAATGAGTCACTTACTAAATTTTACTATAAAGTAATGGATTACTTGAAAAATGTTCCTACAAACGTTTTCACTTTTATTTTTTTATACATCAAGGATATACCTAATGAAAAATAATAGATAGAGATAGAATTAGATTCTATAGAAATTGGGTTAACTGAGAAGTTGTAAAAGTAAAACACTATCTTCAATGAAGTGAGACTCATAGAACAATCATTAATGACAAATAAAGAAAAAATATTCATGGATGGAGAATTATTTAAAAATAACATTGATATAAAAGCTAAGGTAAGTAGAGTCTAAGAAGATAAGATCCATGCATTTTATAAAACTCAAAGAGCAGTCAGAGATGTTAATAATTCTTAGTTGGGGATCAAAGATAGAATGGTAATGTAAATTGATAATTCTTTGTAAGAAGTAAGGAAGTTGTATGAAGATCAAATTTAGAAGGTATATAAATAATAGAAAGATATATTGAGATCTATTGAGGGTGATAAAAATACCTTCAACTTGAAGTGTCTTGAACTAGAAGTCAAATTGAGAAACATGGAAGTGATAAAATAAAAATATTTATAAACTAATGAGAACAAATGTGCTTCCATGAATGTTAGGTACAATGGTCTTACTTATAACAAGGCTCATTAAAGTAGAAAGATGATATTTAGATCATATAATGATATATCTAATACAAGATATAATAAAATGTGACCTTTTGTCCAAGATTTTTTTACTAATTCCATTTCATCTAATAGTATAAGTTACAAATTAAAATATGGTTAAATACAAGTGAACAAAAATACTGAGAAACATACCACAACATCATGGGTGGATTTTAGAATCAGAGGGAATATTTCCTCCCCAATGTGTGATAAAATTGGAGTTTTTTGATGTAAAAATGGTATGGTTTTCAAGGTATCTATACTATGACACAAAGTAAGAAAAAAAGATATGTTGGTCAATGTTGGTGCTATAACATTTAGGCATAGGGACATTGATTTTTGGCATACTCTATCAACTCATGAAGATTATAAAAAGTTTGTACCAATGGGTATTAGACTTTAAGTAAATATGTATCCTTATAAGATGAAGTAAAATGCATATAAAATGATAAATCTATTTACTAAAAACATATTTGTAAGCTTAGATAATTTCTATAGAATTAGTATAAAATTTGACCAATATGATGATGATTTATAGTTCAAATCAACCAAGAATAATTCATAATCTTCTAAATATATAAGGCCATAAACTTTTAATAATTAGTAAAGAAGAGTTAAATGAGGTGAGTCAGCCTTGTATTGAAAACAAAAGAAAAATAGGAATAAAAAAGTCACACCTAAGAAGAACACTGAGAATGAAGTCACACAAAGAAATAAGATATGATCAAATTATAGAAGAAAGGAACACATCATGGATCATTTAAAAATACCATTAATATTAAATTTAAAGGAAGAAATTTAAAGAAATAAATATAATTAATCCAATAAATAAACAAGAGGATTGGTTTAGTGAAAGGCATCAAAGAATAAAATTTATAGAAGTTTCCAAAGATGGGTAACTCAAAGATAAGGGAAAAATATATGTGAAAATAGAATATTCACACTCTTACAAAATGAGTGAAATGGATACCAAGATATAAGGATATAATGAAAAACAAAGATAAAACACCATTTACTGCATGTGATTTAATAGCCATTGTGAAAAATAAATTTCCACATAACAAGAAATCTAAAGATAAAAAAGAAAACCTTATTTACCAAAGAAGTTAAATTATATAATATCAAATAAATATCATGCATAAAGAGTTTCCATGATATTGGATCTAAGCAGAAAATATTTTCTAGGTTGAAAAGTAAATCTCAACCTAATTTCTCTCATTGTGAGGAAAAATATTGTTGGGCATGTATTATCTCAATAATACTCTATAAATATTATTGATTTTGATGCTCACAAATACCCTTGTATTTTTTACTAATAGAATTATTTTAAGTATTTTTAGGAATTTATTTTTTGATAATATTATCTTATTTATGGGTTATAACATTTGTTAAATTATTCTGAAAGTGTTTAGAACGTATTCTGTAAACATTGTTCATACCCTGTGTTTATAAGCATAGCGTAAGGAATCAACCATACATTTGGACAGAATGTATGGATCATATACCCTACATTGTTAGGAAAGTATGGTTTAGGAACCCTAAATTTGGATGGAACCTTATGTTTGATAAAATGGAAAGTATAGATAGTCAACCCTATGTTTTTATGAATTCCAAAGTTTGAGGAAACAAACATATGGTACATAAACTCTATTTTTGTAATCAACAATATGTTTTCAACCCTAATTTTTTTTGTTTTTTGTCACATGAAGGAACCCTATGTTTGACTATTTAATAAATGAGTTTTAAATTTATGATTTTTGTAATGGTCTCGAGAAAATTAAATATTATTTTAAATTTGTTTTACGATAAATTAAAAGGATCGTATTCAACAGAGTAAATCATTCTTATTTACAAGTGAAGATATGAATATTTTGAATAATTTAAATTTGAATGATTACAATATGTTAGGTGACATTCTTGGATCTGATCAACCAAAATAAAGATGTGTTATATATATATGGCCATAGTATTTTCTCTATAGAGATATACATGATATACAATTGCATATTTGTGAATATATTTTGAATATAGAACTGATGAAAAGATCGAGGGACTCTAATATTACTAAAGAGGCTACAATTTTATGTTATACATATTTCAACCTCATACTATTGTGTAATTTCTTCTGGTTATTCATTGATACTTTTATTTAAGATCACTCACAACCAGGATCTCTTCAAATCTATCCTTACTTGAAGACATTCATATTTGAATAAGAAGATCTATTTATAACAGTTTCTAATGAAACTATTATATAGAACCTATTAATTCAATCAAATCAAACTCTTTTGATTTATTAAAGTCTTAGTTACTCGGACTGAGTCATAGAAGACTATCAGCTTCTCAAACTAATCTATGGAGAAACTCGTTCCCTATGAAAGAACCAAAAGGTTCTGTTTAGCCTTTTTGTAAAGGTGTCAACTACCCACACTTAGTTGTGAAGGTATTATGATAAAAGGACCTTGTCTAGTAAAAATCACCAAGCTCCTAGAGAGAGTGTTGGTGGAGTGTACTAGGGGTTCTTTGTGTCCCAAACCACTATAATTTTTTTTTGTGTTCTTCTTTATTGTTTATTCGTTTATCAATCACTTACAGAAGAGAACATTTCATATCTACATAAATCATACAAAAAGTTAAAATCTTGAATCTATCCAGATTATCTAAAAGACACAATTCACCCCCTCTTATGTATCTTTGTATTATTATGACATAACAATTGGTATCAAAGGTGATATTTTCAAAGAAAGAAGATAAAGCTCTAGAAAGATCAAAATTATAAGGTCTATATGAAGAAAAATATAAATGGTTGATCCTAGAGAAGGTATGTATATGATACATGATTTATACTTCAATGGTGATAAATATGGATCTTGGAAATCTCGAATTATCATCTATTTGTAAAATTTTGGATTAAAAGTTTATATGAAGATCATCACTCCCTATGTAATTATTGAGAAACTAGTAACATGGGATTCTACAAAATAAGTTGAGTATGATATCAACTCAAAGGAAATGAATGTTATAATATGTGAACTCAGTCTTGAACAATTCAATATAGTATCTCAATGACCTACTACTTATGAAATGTATAAGACAATTGTTGTTTCATATCAAGGAACTGATAATGTTAGACAGTTAAGGTATACCACATCTAAACTAAAGTTTGACACCTTCAGAATGTATAATAGTGAAATAATCACCCATATGAATAGACAATTTACTGAAATATCCAATGATGTTTCTTCTTTGATAGATCCTATGAAAAAATCTGACCAACCCCTAAAAGTAATCAGTGTACTGCCCACAAAATGGAATGGAATATCTGCAGCAATTCGACAATCATCGCCAGTTAAAAATGTGATTATGAAAGAATTTATTGGAACATTGATGATGTAAAAAACAGAAATGAAAGATAAAGATAATGATCACAAGATAGTTAAAAGGGAAAAAACATCCCTTAAAGTTACATATCAAAATCATGAAAGGAAATCAAAAGAAGATTTCAAAATATCAAAAGATTCACACTGCTTATATTTTTAAATGGAACTAGATCAATTAGCCAGAAAATTTAGAAAATTATATAAGAAGAAGTGAGAATTCATAAAATCTTTCAAGAAAGATGAGAAAGTATCTCAAGAAGTAATATTCTATAAATTAAATAAAATAGTTCATATCATATCTGATAACCCCTAGCTAAAAGAATAATGAAGAAATATGGAAAATAAAAATCAGAAGAAAACTGATTATGAGAAAAAAGTAAAAAAGAGTTATGAAAGCTACTTGGAGTGTATATAAATAATCTAGAAGATATTTAAAATATAATTTATAAAAATATCCACAAAATAAAAAATAAAACATGAACTCTATTAATAAGAATAAATATTAGGTATAAACCTATTACTCTTTTGCTTCTAATTTTGATAGTTTCCCAAATAGAAAACTGGTTGTCTGTGGCTAGATGCTTGAACAGAAATATGATTATCTTTTAAAAAAGAATAAATCATTAAAAAAAATATTCATAATTATATTTTAAGTGAAATATATTAAATTCTAAAACAAAATCAAGAATTGATAGAAAAATTTAATACTTCTACATTAAACTGCACTGTTCATTAAAATAGAATAAAAGAATTATAGGATAAAGTGGAATCTTTTAAAAGTGCTGCTAGTATTTTAACCAAATAAGAAAATAATGTAATAAGATACTTGTAAAAAATGTTATAAAAAGAGAAAAATATGTAATAGGAATCAAGGGATAAATATAAAAAATATACAAAAAATATTTTTTACCCAGTTCTAAAAATGTTACCTGCTACTACTGTGGAAAAAAGGAAATTATTCTAACAACTATTTTTTAATAAATCCTTAGATATTTATAATTAAAAAGGATTTTATTTCCAATAGTGTTTCTAAATCTAGTAATTTTAATTTTTGAAAAAATAATCCAAATATGGATTCCCAAATCATTGTTTGCTGACACAGCTAAACCCAAAAAAATATGGGTATGAAAATGAACTCTCATTTAAATGATTTTTTAGGGAAAACAACATAAGAATAGAAATTTTGTATAGTATATGGATAGTGGATTTTCAATAAATATGAGTGGATACTCTTCAAATTTTTTTACACTTACAAGAATGGATGGATAACTAGTCACCTTTGGAGATAATTCAAAAGGAAAGATAGTTGGTGTTGGATCAATTAGAGATCCAAAGTAAATATCAATCAACAAAGTGCTGTATGTACAAGGTATAAAACACAACCTAATAATTATTTCTTAAATTTGTGATGATGTATTTTATGTTGGTTTCTATAACAATTCTTCCTCAGTTTTCAAAGATAAACTGCTTAAATTTAGAGCACCTAGAACTGAAAATATTTAGACCTTGGATCTTGATTCATTATTTAAACAAAAAGTGAATTGTATAACTGCTGAGACAAATGATTCATGTATCTGGACAAGAATACTTATACATTTTAATATATTTTCTTTATATAAGTTTTCTAAGAAACAATTAGCTTTCAATTTTCCCAGTCCTAAATTTTATAATGATAGATTATGTGATGCATGAAAAATTGGAAAACAACACAAATAATAATTCAAATCAATTAACAAAGTCACTATATCTAAACCACTATAACTTATCCACATGGATTTGTTTTCATCATTAAGGGTAGAAATTTTGGATATAAAAATTTATGATTATGTTTTAGTTGAAGATTTTTCAAGATGTACTTGGGTTTATTTTCTAAAACTCAAAAGTGAGGTATTCAATATTTTTGAAAGTTTTTGTAAAATTGTTCAAAATGAAAAATATTTTAAAATAATTTTCATTAACAAGTTATCATGGTGTAGAATTTGAGAAATAAGAATTTTTTTTCTCAAACTTAGGTATTTAACACACCTTCTCTCCACCAAGAACACCTCAAAAAATGGAATTGTTGAAAGAAGGAATAAAACTATTCAAGAAATGTAATGGACTATGCTAAATGAATAAAATGTTTCTACCTATTTTTTGGAAGAAGCTGTAAAAATTGCTTTTTATATCATGGATGGAGTTTTAATAAGACCTATTATTAAAAAGGCACCCTATAAACTTTGTAATAATAGAAAACCTAAAGTAAAGTACTTTAAAGTATTTGGATGCAAGGTGTATATCTTGAATAATAAGGAAAAACTTGGTAAATTTGATTTAAAAGCTGATGAAGGAATCTTTATAGGATATTTTTATACTTATAAATTTTATAGAGTCTATATTAAAAGTTAAGGATTTTTGAAGAATCAGTTCATGTGAAGTTTTTTGAAAGCGACCCTTTCAATAAAAGGAAAGATCAAATAGATGAAATTAATGACTCTTTAGAAAATATGAGGCTTGACTCACATAATACTAATTTTGAAAATAAAATAAATAAAATACAGTCTTGTCCAGAAGAACATGAGATAGAAGAGCCTGAAAGTGTCTTACCCAGATAGTCTAGAACCTTAAAGGACCATCCTTTATAAACTATTATAGGAAACCTAGACATAAGAGTAAAAACTAGAAGAAATTTAATAAATTTAACTAATTTTTTTGCCTTTCTATAATAATTAGAACCTAAGTATATTGAAGAAGCTTTAAATAATAAAAACTAGTTAATGGCCATGCAATAAGATCTTAATCAATTCAGTAGAAATAAAGTTTGGGAATTAGTAAACAGACCAACCAATTATCTGGTGATAGGAACCAAATGGTGTTTTAAAAATAAATAGGATGACCAAGGGATCATTACTATAAATAAAGATAGATTAGATGAAAAAGGTCACAACTAGGAAAAAGGTATGGATTATGATGAAACCTTTGCACCTTTGTTATGAATAGATACAATAATAATCCTTCTATATTAAGTATCTCATATGAATTTTAAATTATATAAGATCAATGTTAAATCAAATTTTTTTAAATGGATATTTAATATAGGAAGTTTATATTGAAGAACCACCAGGTTTTGAAAACCCTCATTTACCAGATTCCATTTTCAAACTTAGAAAATCACTTTAAGGCCTTAAATAGGCACCTAGAGATTGGTATGAAAGACTAAGCTCATTTTAATTAAAAAGTGGATTTTCTTTGGGATTATTATATCCTACTATTTTAAAAAAAAAATTATAATTTATTATTAGTGAAACTTTATGTTGACGATGTTATTTTAATATCAATAAATAAAATTCTTTATAATTATTTTTCAAATCTAATGAAAAAATAATTTGAAATGAGTATGATGGGATAATTTAATTTCTTTTTAGGATTTCAAATTTATCAAAAATATTATAGAAATGTTTTAAATCATAGAAAATATATTATTTATTTGTTCAAAAATTTTGGACTAGAAAATAGTAATACTTATACAACTCCCATATGCACTTATGTAAAACTTGATTTGGATGAACTTGGAAAACCAGTAAACAACAAGTTATACAAAGGGGTGATTGGAAGTTTATTATATCTTATCACTAGTATACCAAACATAATGTTTTTTGTATGTCTATGTGCTAGATTTTAGGAAAACCCAAAATAATCCTATATTGTTGCTATTAAAAGAATTATTATATATTTAAAAGGAATTATTTTTCAATCTCTACTTTACCCAAAAAATTATGATTTTAATTTAATTTCATATTCTGATGCTAATTTTGGAGGATGTATGCTAGATTAAAAAATCACATCAAGAACCTGTCACTTATTCGAAAAATATTTAGTGTCATGTTCGAGTAAGAAACAACACTCGATTTCTTTATCAATAGTTAAGTTAGAATACATATCTTCTGGTAGTTTTTGTGTATAAGTGTTGTGCATGAAACACACCTTACTAGACTTTGGACTTAATTTTAAAAATATAACTATTTTATGTGATAATACTAGTGTAATTAATATTTCCAAATATCCAAAAATTCATTCACAAACAAAGTACATTGATATAAAGCATCATTTTCTAAGAGATAATTTCCTTAAAAAGTATATATATTTAGAGTTTTTAAATACCAAATATCAACTTGCTGATATTTTTACTAAACCTATTCCTACTTCAAGTTTTGATTTTATCAAGTGGGAGTTTGGAATATTTAATTTTAAATAAATGTTTATTAGTTTGATTTATTAAATTATATATTAATAATTATATTATTCATTCATTTATTAATTCATTTATTTATTTATCAAATTTGATTCCTGTTTAAAAGAAGCATGATTTTTCAAATTAAAAAAAAAACTGATAATGATTACAGTGAATAAATTGGCTCGATAAACTAGAACAACATCATCCAAAATCATTATACTAATATACCCATCTTTATTTCTCTTACTTACCCTCATATTTCAAAACTCTTTACCTTATAGAGCTCTCATCTACCTTCAAAAACCTGGAATTCGACCATTCTACCTTCAGATTCATAGAAATATCGAAGAACAGGAGACAAGATGAAGGTGAATCAAGTGATTTGAAATGTCATCACATCCCATTAAGAAAGATTATTTAAGGAAAGGTTTTTTATTTTGATTGGCTTTATTAGACTAATATCTTTCTTAAGAAATCCACCACCTTTCAAGTTTTGGAATTTTTGTTTAATGAGGAAAATAAGATATTTATTTTTGAGATAGAACTGAATTAATTCTATAAGAATGTTCAGTTTAGTTTCTTGAAAATAGAGAATATCATTAGCTCTCGGGTAGATGATAAGGAATTTTCCATCTCCTTGATAGAAATAGAATAAATCATAAAATTAACTCATGACGGAGTGTTCCTTTTTTATCTTTGATCAACTATAACTAAAGATCACAAGTCAGAAGATATAATTTCATTTCTTTTTGGTTTGACCCAAATTTGGAATTTTTTTGTTAAGGATCTTGAGGCTAACCATAAGGTACTGGTCAAGTTTATCCAGTATGCAATCCTTCATAGAATTGCAGAATTATAAAATATTCTTTATCCTGAAATTTATTTCATGTTGTTGTTCATTAATGATATTAAGATAAACTTTCACAAATATATGATTAGGTATCTGAATCATTGTTATCAATTAGAAGAATATATTTCCTTATATCCGTATGGAATAATTATTTCTATTCTTCTGTATAGGAAAAATAAAATTTGACATATTATTGTTCAAACTAAATGTCATCATATAAATATTATGAATGATAAAACCTTAAGAAAATTAGGTATCTTATGGATCCTAGTAAAAGATAAACCGCTGCCTATTGGTGTGGATGACCAACAAGAATCTGATCCTATTCCTCAGTTGGAGCAAGGAAATCTCAAATCTATTAGATCAGTTTGTCTGTGTAATAAATGTTTTAGAGAATATAGAATAAAATATATTAGTCAAATGAAAAAAAACAAGAACCACATATAATACTTATGATCAAGATAATGTAGAACCTGAAGAATTTGACAATGAATTCCTTGTCATATGACCTGAAAATAGAGAAGATCAAACCATTGAGAATCAAGAAGTTGAAACCGCTGGACCTAGAGAAGAAACTCAATCTTTTTCTTTAGGAGTATAAATTAATCCTGAGGAAAAACAAGCTGAACGAAAAGCACAAGATAATCAAGTTTCTCTTGGAACAATGAAAACTAAATAAACTTCTCAATGAGATGAGAAAATTAAAAATAGAGTAGTAAAAAACACTGAAATTGTTGAGAATCAGGCTACCTCAATAGTTTCACAATATTTGGACAGAATAAATTCTATATCTAGAGAGGGAATAGAATTATTTTATAGTATTTCTTTTTTATTCTAGTGAGAATAATCTAGATAAATCTTTAGATGTAGTGGAAGGAGCTCCCCAATCAAGACTTAAATAAGAATCCACATCTGATTCTATGAATAATTAGATAGAAGACATGGTAATCAAGTTTAATAGAATAAAGCAGGATGACTTAATCTTGAAGAATGATTTATAATCAATAAGAAAAACTTTGGAATATTTGAGAAATTCAACTGTTTCAAGAGAATAATTTGAAGTTGTATAGGCTCAAATGCCTAATCGAGGAGATAATGTTGTTTCCAAAAGAGATTTTGATTCCTTTCAAAGAGAAATGTTAGATCAGTTTGGAAAAATGAAATCCAAATCTTTCTCAAAAATCAATTTTAGATATTTAAATGGTATTTTGGTAGTTATTTTGAATCTATAAAATGTAGTTTCAGTTAATTCAGAGCTTCCACTTTTTTACCACCAACTTCTCCAAACTTAATTGGAATATTTCAAGTAATTATTTCAGTGATGTATGATATGAATGACCAGATTCATTCACTTCAGTGTAACAACACACCTATAAATGTGTTATTAGATAATAAAATATATTTTATTGAAAAGTTAACCTTAAGTGAACTAGGAATCAGCGTTCTTATCAATCAATTATATGACAAGCTAACCAAATTTATATAGACTGAGGAAAATCTGTATGAATTTTTGAAATTCAATCTTATTAAGAGTTTAAAAGTGGGTCAAGACTCATGAATTTTGATAAGACACTTGGTTGATAACTTTTTAAAAAGTTTAAAAAGACAAATGGTAGAATTAAAGGGAGTTATTTAGACTGGTCATGATTTAACAGAACAAGATACTCTACAGAACCAGTCCCTTCAACCTCAATCGTCCCTTCTTTTTTAAACAATTTATCATCTAAAATCTCTCTTGTAATAATAAAACATATTTTTAAATTAAAATTACTATATTTATTAATATTTCTATTTATTAATATTACAATTTATTTTATTTCTATTCAATATCTTCCAAAATTCATATATTTTTATCCTCAATAGAATCTTACATTCATTTACAATTATGTGATACATTGAATGTGTTTTAATCTATTTTCATATACTTTATTTTTTATCTCAAAAAGAGGGGAGAAATTGGGTAAACACAATATTCATGATTTTATTACTTAATCAACTGAAATAATACTATGAAAAAATAATTTTCAATGACTACACTCTGTATCCTTTTAATATATATATATATATATTATTTCATTTTTGTTTATAATTCCTGTATTATCTATAAATTATGTTATGGGTCTTGTGATCACCAAAAAGGGGGAGATTTTTTGGCACATATTGTCTAAAAAATACTCTATAAATATTATTGATTTTGATGCTCACAAATACTATTGTTTGTTTTACTAATTAAATTAATTTAAATATTTTCAAGAATATATTTTTTGAGAATATTATCTTATTTATGGGTTATAATATTTGTTAAAGTATTATGAACATGATTAGAACATTCTCTAGAAACACTTTTTATACCCTACATTTATAAGAGTTGCATAAGGAATGAACCCTATATTTGAACATCACGTATGGATCATAAACCCTATGTTGTTAAGAAATTATGGGCCAGGTTCTCTATGTTTGGATGGAACCTTACATTTTAGAAAAGGGAAATTATGGATATTTAACCCTATGTTTTTATGAAACCCTACATTTGAGAAAACAAACATACGATACATAAACCCTACTTTTGTAATCAATAATAAATTTTCAACCCTACGTTTGTTGTTTTGTCATCACATGAAGGAACCCTATGTTTGACTATTCAATGATGGAGTTTTAAGTTAGTGATATTATTTGTCATTTTTGAAATGGTCTCGATAGTAGTAAATATTACTTAAAGTTTCTTTATGGCTGATTCAAAGGCTCGTATTCAATTGAGTAAATCATTCCTATTTCTAAGGGAAGCTATGAAACTTTTGAATAATTTAAATTTGAATGATTGCGATCTATGAGGTGACATTCTTGGATCTTCTCAATCGAAAGAAATTTGCGTGTTCTATATATATATATATATATATATATATGGCCAGAGTATTTTCTATATATAGATATACATGATATAAAATTGCACATTTGTGAATATATTTTTAATACACAACTCCTAAAATGATTGAGCAACTCTAATATTGTTGAAGTGGATATACTTTTATGTTATAAATATTTCAACCTCATACTACTATGTAACTATTGTTTGTTGTTCATTGATACTTTTATCGATGATCATTCACAACCAAGATCTCTTAAAAGCTATCTTTACTTGAATGCATTCATATTTGAAGAAGAAGATCCATTTTCTATTAGTTTCTACTACAATTGTGGTCTAAAACCTTTCAATTCAATCAAATAAAACTCTTTTGATTTATTGGAGTCTCAACTACTCAGAATCAGTCATGGAAGAGTACTAGCTTCTTGGACTAAGCTATGGAGAAACTGGTTCCCTATAAAAGAACCAAAAGGATCTATTTAGCCTTGTTGTAAAGGTTTCAATTACCTGTAATCAATTGTGATGGTATTATGATAATAGGAACTTGTATAGTGAAAATCACTAAGCTCACAAAGAGGGTGTTGGTGGAGTGGACTCAGGGATACTTCTACCTTGAACCACTATAAAAATTGTCGTGTTCTTCTTTATTGTTTATCCACTACTCAAATAAATTATAGAATAGAAAATTTCATATATTTATAAATTGAAAAGAAATTTAAAATCTAGAATCTATCAAGATTATCGAAAATACAGAATTTACCCCCCCCCCCCCATCTCGTGTATATTTGTATTATTCCGACCTAATAATGAGAATCCACCATATTCCCATGCACCTATTTGTTTGTGTCTCTTTGTGTGGGTAATTAAAGGTTATGAATATTAGGGGAGGAATTTTTGAATGTTTGGATAACTATATAGTATGATGAGCTATCCACCATGGAGTAATTTAACTACTATCATATTGCCTCCTTCAAACATCTAAAATTTTATCAAAGGATACTTTCAGATCATTTTTTAAGAAAACTATCCAAGACAAAGATCAATTGAGTGTATCCCTTATGGGAGAGTTAAGATGTGCTACTACCTAAAAATAATCAAATATAGATAGTATTTATAAAATACTAGTGTTGAGGTGTGAAAATCTCTTTTCTCATCCTTTATTAATTTGTATCAAATCTAATTATTTGGGGGGGTTGCTAAACTAGATGATATATTTAAGGGGTAGATTCATGCTTGAAATTGAAATTTTTTAATGTGTTCTTTGAAGATGATTGTTGTTTTTTTATTTTTAAAACTTCTCAAACAACCCCTAAAAAGATACATATGAAGTTGGTATCACATGGAGAAAATATTTATGAAATACTTTGATATATAAATTAATCATGCTTATTTTATACACTAAGTTAGCTCATGTAGTCTTAGATTTGATTAGTTTATGGCTCACTTCTAAATGAAATGTGATTTTATCCTTCTCCCAAGTGAATCAGGCTGTAACTTTCAATAAGGGGAAGAATAAAGTAGAGATGATAATATTTAAAGTCATTATTTGAGCAAGATATTAGTAGGATTTACCCTTAATTCTGCACCATTGTATTTAATTTCAATAAGGGGTAGAATGGTATTTAATTTATAATTAAATATGGGTATTGATAATAAATCCAAATGAGGATATTGAAGTTACCAATTAGGTCGAGTTTGAATAGTGTTGTATTTGTTATCAATATGTCAATTAAAAGTAAATTCAATATGTGATGATGTTAGGTTATGTTAAAGAACCCAATAAATGAAGAGGTTTAAGGATTGAAATAGTTTTTGGTGTTTTGGAAGCATCATAACATATCTAATTATTATATATATAGAATTATATAATAATCAATGACAAGTTTTAATAGAATATGTTATCATTATCTACTACAGGTTCTTTGTGAAAATGTGAAGTGGGTTGTTAGAGGATTTGAGTAAATTTGGCTATGAATTAATGTGGGAATAGTGATAACCCATCCTTTTATTATCAAGCATAAAGGATAAAATATTACATAGAACTCTCCTTGGATGATGATTCAAAGAAATTAAGAGCAAGCTAAGTTTTTTAAGAAGGTTCTATATTAATTTGGAAATTGTTAAATCATTTTTATTTGAGATAATTGATAGAGTTTCAAGTTAATAACTTTTCAAGTCATGGATATTTATTTAAATACTCAAAAATAGTACACATATGCTTCAAGAAACTTTGGAAATTGTGCTAAATATTTTTCATGAAGGTTTTATATATTCTCTAAGTAATTTATGTTATTTTTAGTTCAATTAGAATGATTGTAGAATCCTTAAAAATGTTTGAATTGGTTCTGATATGATATGAAGAAGTTTTATAATTGTGAGTTGAATATAAAAAATTATCAAAGAAGAGAAATACTCATGTTTTTTTCTCAAAATTAGAATATTATAAAAGTAATATATCTAACTATGACATGTAATATCCTCAAGAAAGATATGTAATAAGCACACTGAGTTGAAGCTAAAGAATTGAAAAATTCTTTAAGAGCTGATACTATGATATATAACATATTTCATATGGTGTATGTGATATTTTATTATATGAGATATATCTAAGTGTACATAAAACATATTTAGTTAGGGATCATCAAAGGGAAATAACTTTCAAATACATGGAAGAAAAATTTTCATACGGAAGATATTATGCTGAGTGTATGTTGAATTATGGATGATAAAAATATCATACATTAAAACATATGATATTTTTAATATGTTTTTTATGAGAACAATTAAATATGGAAAAGGAAAGACTATACCATGATACATAAGATATTTTAGAGAATATGAAAGATATTTTTCTAACAGAAAATCATAAAAGTCAAAAACCATACTATGATATGTAATATATTTAGAGCATATGTAATATATTAAAAATGGAGAATAAGATATTACAGAGTAATAATTTAAAAACTCATGCATAATATACTTGAAAATATATAAGATTTTCATTAATCATATAGAATATATTATAAGTATGCATCATATATTTGAACTTGCTGGAGTGATATGTAAGAAATTACATTTATTATGTAAGAAAATTTTGATATTTTTAGAGATTGAATTCATATGATTATATAATGGTCTTAAAGTTTGAATATCATGATTCTTTGAATATACATTATTAACCGAGAATAATGGAGGTGAGAATTGTGGAAGAAGGCTTTGTCGTGATGAGGGTTTCCATGTCACAACGATTTTTTCATATGCTCATACAAACATGTAATAATGATAAAAGAGTTTTTTGGATATAATAATGATAAGAAATACCAATATTTGAGGAGATATTTTAAAAATAATAGTAGGTTTTTAAATGAAAATATTTGAAAATAATTATTACTGATCAAGATTGAATCATTTATCGGTAGATATTTTGATCAGATTTAAATAGAGAATAAAGTTTCTAAAATTTGAGGAATGTTTTCCATATTACAATTATGTAAATAACACTCACATGATTTCATGAATAAAAAAAATAAGAATAATATAATGTGGTTTGTGAAAATAGGGTAAAATATGTAGATAACTATTATTGTATTCTACTATAACTTCTTAGTATCAAAGAAACAAAGTAAGTGAGGAGATGTTGATATTATAGAAATAAGATCATATGAATTGAAGGAGAAGAATAAGGAGGTTGATGATTCATTTATATTGTATACCCTATTATCATAGAATAAATAATAGAATAAATAATTATAAGATTGAATAAGAAGGAGAGACTTGATATAGAGACTAAAAAACACCATTAATAGTGTTTATCAATTGTTTTGAGACTCTAAAAAAGATCGGGGAGCTACTATGATTGAAGATCGCAAAAGGCTCAAGGCTAGTGATCTCAATCCTAAATAAGTTTCAAATGTTAGAATACTTATGAAAATAAGGATGACATAAATATAACTATAGAAGAATACACATAAGCAGTTGAAGACCTTTTGACAAGGAATAAGATCTGACTACTTGATATAGTAACATATAGGAGAATATTATAGATCTTATTAATTAAGAAGTTTATAAGGAATCAATTTATACTAGTGGGATTTAATAGAAAAAACTATTAGGGAGACTATAAACTAACAAGTTTTGGTATGAATAACCTATCAAGGGATAATAATTTTCCAAGGGATGTTGATGTAGACCCAACCATAATGCTTCATATGAAGTAAAAAAAATTAGTGTAGGTGTTATGTTAAGTATGATACCTTCCCACCCGTTTAAATCACTTTTCTAAGCTACTGATTAAATTTGTGTCTTGGAACTCAACCTGAACATAGCAAGGAGTATATTTCCACATTGGGGTTGAACCTTGTAAAAATATCATATTATTATTATATTTATTTATTTAAAAATTAATATATGGTAAATATGTTATAATTAATCAAAAGTATATCTATATATCATAATAGATACATAGGTTTAAATGTTAAAATGGAAATTGAGTAGAAAAAAAGAATTTGGTAAAATAGTTTCATACTCATTCACTGCACTAGTGTGATTACACGATCCTGGAGGGGGAATTTATATTTATTTTTAAATTC
Source organism: Viscum album (assembly GCA_963277665.1). Classification (NCBI taxonomy): domain Eukaryota; kingdom Viridiplantae; phylum Streptophyta; class Magnoliopsida; order Santalales; family Viscaceae; genus Viscum; species Viscum album. Next base: position 1,194,599,336 of record OY728156.1, on the reverse strand, counting down.
ATTATATGATTACTTTTTTATAATTCAATTTATTTTAAAATAACCAAATTAGGCTTATCCACTCAATAAATATTATAATATGTATAGTTTTGATAGGTTGGTATGTAATTTTATTGATTCATGTAGATCCAATTTGGTAGATTCAAATATGATTATATACCCATGTTTGGTATATTGAAATGCATGATACAACCATGTTGATATAATGTATGAAAACTTTATCAAGAATAGATTTTACATTAACTAAAAAACATGGATCATTCAAGGAAAAAGACCAAGAAATATTATCCTACATTGTAATAATTGAGGTTTATTCTGAGAATTGTTATTTTTATACATGGAATATGGAAACCATTTCAGTTTTATTAGATTTATTAGTACTATATTTTATTAAATGGGTTATTCTAGTGTTTTTTTTGAAAACCATGGATGTATTTGTAAGAAATAATAATTTTTAATTAAAAATTGTAAAATTAAAATTTCATCCTTAACAAAGAGTGGGATTAAGAAACATGCTATTTCATTGATTCTAGAATAGAGAGTTTCCACTTGAATATAATTTTGGTATTGGTATGACACTAGTGATTTTTTTTAAAAAATGGTGAAATATTTTAAAAAATATATTTTTTTCAAAAAACAATATTTTAACCTAAATTCCTCTATATATTATTATTTAAAGATAATTTTAATGAAACTAGGGTTTATAAATTTCCCTAAAGATAGAGGACAACATTAATATTGAATTATTTTTTAGAGGATAATGATTTAACAAATAAATGGGTTTGGTTGTTTGATTTGATGTTAGTTTATGTGTTTTCCATAGGAATTTTTTTCCAATAAGAGATTTTCTAATTTATGGATCGATTATTTATGTGTAATTTATGTATTATAAGGATTAAATAGTTAAAAATGTAATGGAATTGAATGAAATCAATCAGATTTATGGATTGAGGTTATTCTTATAAGAATTTTGATAACCTCTAAATTCCATAAAATACTTGAAACCCAAAACACAAAATTCATGATGAATAGATTAAATATTGTGATTATATATATATATATATATATATATATATTCTCAATAGTTTGAGGTTCAAGCCCCCTTTATTAAACAATAAAAAGATAACCCCATTTGAATAATGGGAAAAGAAAAAACCCATTACATGGAAGAGACACATATTACTTAAAGAAACATGATCTGATGGTCCTAATATGGTCCTGAGTTTCTAAAGGGAAGAAAATGTCAATACAATCAACCAAAAAATGTCACATTTACCCATGTCAGACAATGAAATAGTGAAATCATTTGATGATGATGCATCTCCCCCTTACCAAGAAGTTGTATCATGGTGGTTCGACACAACATGGTAGAGCACCCCACTAACCCATACTAACATATAGAGGGAGGACTGGAAGATAGGTTACAACACACTTATATCTCTTTCAATCCACCCACATGACTAATTATGTAATGATACAATATATATATTTAAATTTATTAAAGAGATAATTTTATTTTATATTTAACTTCTCTTTAACTTATAGTGGATTAAGATTTTAATTCATATTTTGAAACTTATATTTCTATAATTCACACGATGGTAAAATAATTATTTATAAATTTCAAAAACAATTCCACTTACTCTCTCTAAGAAACCACTATAGACGATGGAATATGTTGGATCATAGTGGTAGAATTGGTCACATGGAGGGTGAGTGGTAGAGAGATGATTTCTATCTGACAAGTGATTAGAAAATAGAGGATCGTTTCATGTATCCCTACTACACAATGGTGGGGAGTAGTGTTATGTGTCATTCTAGGATAAATAGGGATTGAATGATCAATATGGTCAGATAATAAGGTATAGACAGCTCAATTAAGTCAAGTCACCATCATATGGAGACATGTGGAAATTCCAATCCATATAATTTTATAGATTGGATGGTTGAAGAAATATATGGTTCCAAATAGGCATGCACTAATTGATAGGCATATAGGGTTACCATGGAGAACCACCTAATTATCTAAGAACCCCTAAGAAATGTGTGGGTGTGTGGCTAGGAATTTTTACACACAAAAAGAATCATTAAATTCATTTTGAACTTCTAGTACTAATAGAACCTTATTTGGATCATTTTGATAAAATTTTCTAGTCTGATTTGGTTATTAATTATCTAGAATAGCTCATGAGATTGTATTAATATTTCTTATACCATATTTAAATGGAATACCTTCATTGGAGATGAGAATTTTATGTGGTATTGAATTAGGATTCTTAAAGTGATGATTCTATATAATAAAGTTTATTAAACATAATAGTGATGAAAATAAGAAAAATTATTTATGTTTTCCATAGTGAATATTTTGATGAATTGGAAAGTAATTTTCAAATTATTATGATGGAAATAGAATCATGTTATGAAATTTAATACTCAATAATGGTTTGGATTTATTATTATTGTTTTTTAGACATTAAAGAATGTATATTAAATAATTTATAGAAAAAAATTATCATTAAAAATTATTAAAATATTTTATGAGTTAATTTTTTGGGGATAATTATTGTATACAAAGGTTTTATATGAAAATGTATAATGATGGAGGAATAAATTAATTAAATAAATGAAAGTAATTATTAATAAAAGGGTTGGTGAATTAAATTATGAAATTAAAGGGGATATTTAGTCAGAGATGATTTAATGATATATTTAAATATCATATATTATAAATTTTAAATGAATTAAGAGGAAAAATTATAAAAATATAATAATTATTTGAACACCTAAAAATGTTTATAATTATAATGGGAAGTTTTAATAGATTTATTCCTTGAATTATGATATGGATTAATTCATATTGATATGAGTTGTTGGGAACCTTAAAAATTATATAGATATTTTAGGATGATGATTTGAATCATAAAATGGACCAGAATAATGATCTTGATGATGATATAGAAATATTCTAGTGATAATATAGTATCACTTTGATGAATTTGTGAATAATCAATGGATAATGTAATAATCTTGTTAAGATGATGAATAATGATGAAATGAACCATGTTAAATAAGGTGATTAAATCCTTATGATAAGATTTAGATAATATTTAATTACTATGGAAGTATTTTAATGATTCATGGATGGCATGATATGGTTTGGATATTGATATTATCATTATGTAAATTTGGTGAGTTGGAAATAATATTTTAAATTACATTAACCTATCATTGTATTTTGTAATTCTAAAAGATTTAAGAATTTTTTTAGTGAATATTATTATAACGGATCAAAACTTACGACCAATTAATTTGTGGTAATTTAAGTAATAGAGGTGTTTGGAGGAATCTCTAAGGTAGTTGAGGAGTGGATAGAGGATTTGTAGCTAAAATTTCAACCAAGGAAGGATTTTATAGTGTGGAGGATTGTGTTGCGCTATAAAGGTAGTGCCTATAACATGAAGATATCGGTTGTGGAATAGATTCTTATAGGTGGGGTTTTGATGGCTTTTTTATTTTTTTAATAGCTATGGTTTGGTCACTAGGTTGCGATGTGGAGTCCCAAAGGAGGGATTCTTGTGTTTGTGTCAATTTTAGGGTAGTTACACTATGGAGATGGGTTGTAGTGTAACCATATTTTTGGAAGCTGAATTTTGAATCATTATGGTTTCACTTAAACCATGGTACCTATCTTAGTTTATCATATTTATTTTATGGACCTCACTACATTTCTCATATGTGGTTTTGGCCATCCCCACTAAGGCATGTTCCCTTCCTTTTCACTGTAGTAATGAGTGTTGTGTTGCGGTTTTCTAATTTCTAGGTTGATTATAAATTCCCAAGCCCCTTCAAACCCCATATTTGTATAATCTTTTATGTAAACTATTGGGTTAATCCAAGAATATTTTAGGAATAATTTGACCCAATACTTGTGGTATTTTAAACTTAGAATCCGGGTATTGAGTGTTGGGTATTCTAAGGTGATTTCTCACTTTTCCTTCTTAGTTTCCCCTCATTATGTGTTTTATAGAAGGTTTTTCTTTGGGAGATGTATGTTTTGGGTAGTGTTATGGAGAAAGATTTATGGGGATGTTTTTTTCTAGTATGATTGAGGTTTTTCCTTATGTTTTAGTGTTTGGAGGTTGTCTTCATCTCGTTTCATCCTTTCATAGCGATTTATAAAGATTTCTTTGAGGTAGGGGATCTTCATTCACTTGTTTTATATGCATGTGTAGGGATTAAATGTTTTTTTCTTCCTTTTGGTGGATGTTATGGGTCATCATAAAAATATAATTAATTTAATAAATCTTAAATTGAATGGGAAAGGGTAGTACTCACATGTTTTACTACTTTTTTTATATTTACTATATGATTATACATGCTTGTTTCCATTGCTTAAAATAATGAGTGTTAGGATCATTTATTATGTTGTAGTTATCATAACTATACATCCCTTACTATGGTGATTGTTGAAAATAACCCTAAATGAAATGGATATTCACTTATATATGGATAATTAATTGGTTTCCCATGTAAATCTATAATTTGTGTGAGAATACCCATCTTAAGTAATGAATTAAAATATTGAATATGAAATTGTGGTAAATTGTGTAAGCCGATATGTTTTGTTATGTGTTAGTGTGATTTATATATTGCCTTATGTGATGTGTGGGAATCTTGTTGGGGCTTGTATGGTGATTATGGTGACTGGATTGGGTGTGAAATATATTGGGTAGTGAAATGATGGTTGGTCGGCTTGGGATAAGGTGTGTCTATGTGATGTGGGTTGATGTGTGGTTGTTGGGATGTGTGATTGTTATGGTGAGATGGTTAGGTTTTGATTATGGCTTGCCATATGTTGTGTTTTGGTGATGGTTGATATGGAATGGATAAGCATTTATATGGTGTGCTTGTGTTAGTTACCTGGTTATCCACGAAATAAATTTAAATAATTAAGATAAAATGATATGGGATGATAAATAAATAAGAATAGTCTATAATACATGTATGTAAATCATCTTAAATGAATTAAATTTTAAATTAATCTGTTGTTTTAATGTTAAAGAAATGGATTAGTGAATGTGGGTTAGTATAAACTCAAAAAAAGTTGGAAATGGTGGAACCTGTAATTGAAAGTAAAATTGTGTTTTTATCTATAGAGGTTGTGTGTGTTAGTTCTAGGTGTTGTGGATGCATTATGGTGGAGGGAGATTTATTAAAATTTCTTTTAATAATCATTTCCTGATAATAAGAGCAAGGATATTGCATGTCAAATTTATAATTAATTTATTTAACATCTGAAGAAATAAATACTTGGGCTTAGGAACTTTCTTCATTGATGAATGTTGATCATAAAAAAAGGACCTTATGGATTTCCTTTATTTCACTTGTGAGGATCCAATGGTAGAATCCCTATAACGGTGATCCAAACCTGCTCCAATGGTCTCTGAACAATTCCACTCATTCTCCAAGTTCTAGTCCGGCGAATCAAAGGTATTGAGTTATTCATTCTTGATTGTTCGTTCTTCGATCTTGAAGAAATTTTCTCTTGGGTTTTTCATTATTTAGAGGGAGAGAGTATGAGGAGTTGAGAGAAAATTCATTGTGCACCACAATTATCTATTCCCAAACTTGGAATTGGTTTCAAATGCTTTACACAATATCCATAGTCATCTATTTATAGATCCAGGATTTCAGTTACGAAAATTAATTGAATAACATCCATTAAATATAATTATAACCATTAATGAAATCCCATGCCACATAATAATAATAATAATATTATTATTATTATTATTTTGTGGTGCGCCAACTTGTGAAAAATGGAAAATTAATATTTACCAGCTCATAAATAATTACTTTATCAACGAATACAGTTTTGGTTCGTCTGAACTCCTCTTGAATTTATTGAAAAACAGAATAAATATTTTATTCTATTAAATAAATATTTTATTCAAAAAATATTAAATATATATTTTTAAAATATTTAATAAAATAAATAAGTATATTTTATCCACAATCTGGTGAATAAATATTTATTTAACTTATACAATCAATATAACTTGTACAAAATAATTCCTCGGTCTTGAGAATAATATTTATTCCATTAATTAAATTCAAATATAATTTAATCAAGACAAAAATAAACACTTAGTTTTTGACCCTATAGGATTATTTCTCATTAGCATTAGGTGGGATTACCTAAAGTCCAAGATTACTGTCTAGTAATGGGTCAAGTCATCCAAGAGAAAGAACTTAAAGTCACAAAGATGACAACCACATATGAACACTCACTATATAATATAATCCCATTTCTCACAATATCTCATCAAGAAGGTTGCATGATGGTGTCATCAAAATATATGATCGATACATCATTCTTTGAATATCTAAAATAAACTCATTGTTACACCATGTCCATGTAATTTAGGGTGATGGTTCTTTTTCAATAAAATGGATGAGATATCAACTTTCATAAATATGGAAAAGAAAAATCCTTCCTTGAATTATCCATTAATAACATGTCATTAGTGATGCACCCAACATACCCTACTTCCTGTCAACATATGGCGTGATAGTTTTCATTACAAAATATAAGTGTGCGAGTCATGACATGCATTAATGATAATATTAAAGTATAAGTACCATTAAACATACTCGTAGATAAGAATATCCAATAAAATCAACACATGAGGAATTTATACTGGCAGGTCTATTCTCATAATCTCCTATCTTGGAGATTACCAAGTGCGAACTTTATGAGAAGAATTCCCATTTGCTTATGAGTTACTCACACCTGACAGTATATATACTATGTGTCCCATCATAGTATGTTATCCAATCATAGAACTATATTAAGAATATTATCATATAACTTCAAGGTTCTCATCATAGTGCGGAACTAAAATGACCTCATAAATGCGAAAAATACTCTAGGACGTTATTACATTAAAGTTGTAACACCCCAACCCCATAATCCTAGATCCAAAGCATTATTTTATTACATTGGAATTATTAAAAGGAAACAAATCTCAAAGGATAAACCAGTTTATCATTCCTGGAAATACATATTACATACATGATACTCATAATACATTGGGAAAACAAAATAAAACATGCTACACAATAAACTGAAATAAACTGCATCCATGAACACTTATTCAAATATTTATTCTTCATAACCTGGGGAAAGAAACATAATAAGTATGAACTAAAATTCTCATTAAGGGTAAGTAAGATGAAGAAATAATGAATAAATATAAATAATTTAAGATTTAAAGGTGAATAACTGATAAAATGTGCCATTCAAATAACTGGATAAGGCAAAATCAATATGAAAAGGTAAGAAAATGAAACACATTCCATTTAATCAATTAACTAAAAATAAAATTTATCCATAGATATGTCGACACAAAATATCATGGATGAATAATAACTAAAAATAAATGAAGTAAATACTTAATTATTGGACACCATTTTTCCTAGGTACATGGTACCTTTACCGTCAAGACCTTTCATAAGATGTTTTACAACATATAGGGTAAAAACCCATCTAATTTGACCAAATTATTCATCTCATGAGACTAGCGATGCATTGAGGGGATATCAATAACTAGGCCCCACTCATGTCGTACCAGTCCAAAGTATTACTCATATATGAAATAATTAATTTGGATTATCAAATATCCAAAAATAATATGTATTTATTAATAATACCTCCAAGTAGTATTAGTAACAACAGGGGTTGTTTACATTAAAACGTTTTCGAGGAAAAATAATAATTAAACATTCCAATGTGTCACATACCAAATTTAAAACATTTAAATCATAATTATGAGTGAATTCAATGAAACTTAAAATATCATGAGAATAATTATATTCATGATATAACATGTCAAATGGAATTTTATATACTAAATAAAATTGAATTGGTGCATAACAAAAATAAGTCTTAATAGAAAGTAAATTGAGACGGAATCCCCTATCTTAACCTTTCTTTTGTTGTGTGGTATTTATCCTCATGTATAGTGATTTAAAATATGTTAATAACTTATAAAATAACCATATTAATATTTATTATATCATATATTATCCACTTATTATATATTATTACTCGTTTGTTAATAACCTTTCATTATTTTAACTATTTTAGGTGTTAATTTCCTTGTTTGTCGAGTATGTTTTAACTTGTTATTTGTTGTTATTACTAAATATATCATGGTTTCATAATAAAAAAAATTTAAACCATGATTTTAATATCACATATATTCATTATATATGTATCTAGAATAATCCATTATTTTTAGAGATAATAAATGAACTGCACTGTTCATGGAGATGGTAATCTGTATGTATGCATAAATGCTACCTTCATTTATTTATCCTATTTTAAAATAACAAAAAGTAAATGATATGTATATGAATGTATATTACAATTAAATTATCCTATTTATTTAATATATTTATATATTTTTATTAAAATTATCCTTAATACATTCCATTTTTAGTGTGAATGAATCGCATCGCTTTGAGGGGGCGGTAGTCCACACTTCCACAAACGATATTATCGTTGTTACACAGAATTGAAAGTATAAGGATGTGTGTTGTAAAATAATTAAATAAGTATAAATACATAATAATTATTATATATAACATATATAATAGATTTTACATCATAATTTTCACCATGATAGGTAGTAAAGAAGAAGTAAATAATCATCATTTTTTTAGGCGGTGGTCCGCCGTACACGTAAATAGTACGTTCGTTACCCATTAAATGGATGTATGTGTAAGTGAAGGTTGAAACATTAACATAAAAATATTAAAAGTATATTTATGATACTGGTGTTGTTATATTATCATGGAATCAGGATAATTTATTAAGTGTATAATGGAAATAAAATTAAAGAGCTTTAGGAAAGACGTCACTTCTTAATTCAGGTAACTCCTTTTGGTTTGCACCAAAAGTATTCCTTGGATTTATTTATAAAAAAGGGAGGTTTAAAGTATTAAGGGAGGGATATTGGGGAGATATTTTGCTAGAATTTTTAAGAACTTAAGTGGCTTGATAAGTTTGGGTAAGTGGGAGGAAAGGAGACCTTTTATAATGGAGGAGGAGTGACACTCTTGTAATATTTCAAAAGAAAGAAACCCTACCCTTGATTTTTATTTAAAGTGGATAAATAATGGTCCAATTTATATCAAATAGAGTATATGGTATAAATATTTCCATAAAATATCTTTTTTACAAGTGTATATGTCTTTTTGGGACTTAATGTTATAGTTTAGTTCCTTATTAAGCATAAGTTAACCTTAATCGTTGTAATTAATTTTAATTACTTTCACTAAACTTTTTGGTAAAAAAATAATTTTACCTTATTATATATTATTAATTATGATGATTCAAAATATGGAATCCATTTTTCTAAATTACAATAATATAAGTTGGAGAAATAAATTTAAAATTAATCCTACAGACGGGACGACAATGCAGGTTTTTAAAGTAAAAGATTCCTAAAGTTTGATAAGTTTTTATTGTCAATTTCAAAGTGAAATTGACTACAATGAACTAAATTGGATCAATTGATAAAAATATGTTCTAATTAAACTTTAAAATAAATTTAAAATATAATTTAAATCTTATAAATAAATTACATGAAAAAGTAGTTTTGAATTATTTTCCACTATTTGTTAAAAAATGAATCTTCACATAAAAATACCAAAAAATCACCCAAAGAAAATTTTTATGTCTCTATTCCAAAAAATAGGTTTTTTTGACATAATAAATTTATAAAAGGTTCAAAAATTTGATTGAAAATGGGTTCTCAATTAAAAGGCGATAAAATTCTCTTAATAAAAATATAGGTTTTTATGTGTAATTTTGAGTTTATTATTATAATATATTGATCAAATATATTGGATGATTATACAAAATATTTAATTGAATACATAACATATATATTTCATTAATATAATTATCTTGTTTTAATTAATTTAATTTATTAGGATAAAATGCCTTTGTGAGTATAAAAATAATAATATTTTTTTATATTCAATTAGTTTATATTTTAATTTCTAATTTATTGGTAACCTATTAATTCATTTTATATTTTTTTATACCATGTGTTTTCATAATTTTTTAACCCTTATTATAACCACTAATTTAATAGCTAGTTTATATCTTATTATATTAAATAATAATATTTAATAATATATTATCGTATAGTAAAACTCAGTCTTGCGTGTAATGCAAGATTTTGAAAAAAGTCGCTCTTGTGTGTAACATAAGATAACTCAGTGTTGCATGAATTGAAAAGTATAGAATATATCAAATATATTTAAATGAGTAAATTTATTTTAATGTATCGAGTTATTATATCCCTTTACACGGTTGGTGTCACGTGTCATGCACACTATTGAATATAATGTTCTTACTTTAGAATTTTGGGATGTTACATTCTCCCCACCTTAAATAAATTTCATCCTCATAATTTAAACTTGATATTGGTGATATAGGGATTGAAAATAAACTATTTTTTAAAGAACCACATTGTCACGAACCGAATATGGTCACCGCCAAAACCGGTACCAAAACCAGCCCGTGACATGACCTGAAGGGCGTTCCCTATCCCCACGGGCTGGCACAAGTGCCCGGGTATCATTAATATAGGTTTGGGAACGATTTACCCGAGTATGAAAGCATAAAACATTAAAAACATTCCATAATATAAATCTGAAATTTTTGAGCCAAACAAGACTTAAGTGAAAACCAGAACCGAGTACATTGGTTTAAAGATTATAAAAGTGGTCCAAATAAAAATAATTATAGCATTAAGAAATCCCCAAGGACTCCACACGACAAGGGGTCATCGCCCCCAAGCTATCTCCACAACTCCGCACCAAGAATGGGAACTAACACCATGAACCGCCATCACCCTTAGCCTTTCCTTTACCTGAATCAAACATAACCAAGTCTACTTACACCCAAGGGGTGTAAGTAGGGTGTGATCCTAAGCCCAGTAGGATACCACCCAATGATTCCAAAGAGTAAGAAATACAATGTGAAAAAGCAAGCAGTTTTCAAACGCAAGGAAAAGTAGTGTTCAAATTTCAAGAAATGAAACCTCTAATTGAAAATAGTTTTCAATCAAAAATTTTTAGAATACTAACACATTAAAATAGGAATGTTAGATACTGTAATTTACTTCCAAACACACCCTAAGACATGGGTAGATACTACAAATCCAATGAGCAACAACATTGGGAACACCCCTAGGCACTAGGTTGTCTTGGGCCCTATGTACCTCGTACCTCGGTGTAAAGTAATCAGAGAAAAATCCTTTCTCGTGCACGAGCCACTAGTAGGGAACACACCCATAACCTAGTGGTCCCCAATAATCATCCACATAGTTTAGTTAGAGTTGTCTTTATCCAAATGCTAAGTGAAACAGGGACAAAACTCATCCGGTCCACTAGCCGTACTAGTACAAATCCGCCCCACCTAGGTACCCGGGCTTCCCCTTTTGTGCTCAATCAATTTCAGCATGCAACATAAATAAATTTTCATATAAAACATAATTACTAGTCAATCATAACCAATACAGTAGCTATCACATTTTATACCACTTAAAACACGCAACAGAACACTTAGATTTTTCATAAAACAATTCCTCAAAAATCTCGTAGTGTTTCGGACACAAAACACCTTATAAACCTCACTTGCATACTATGTGCACATATTTAAGTTTCCAAAACATAAAGTAGATCCCACTACATTTCAGTTAAAACAAAAAATCATTTTTAGGGCAACCCTATATAGTTCAAGAAACGACATCATTGCAAAGTCTCCATTTTTACACAACACAACTCTTAGAATTTCATGTGGTTCACAAACACCATTAAAACCAGATTTTTCAGCAACAAACACAAGGGAAAATAATTTAAAACAGTATTTTTATCCCTATTATACTTCAATAAAATCAACTAGTTACTTATAGGGTAGCCCCAATTAAACTAATAATACATTTCTATGAAAAACCCCCAATTTCACATGAAATTGGCCTTTAGGATTCATTTTAAATACAAACACCACTAAAACTATATTTTTCAGAAATAATAAAATTCAATAAGCATGAAAATACCATAAAAACAGTAGCCAATTCACAAAGATTTCATACACAATGGAATCACCTACCAAAACCAAGGACACCCTTGAATCCTTTGTGCGAAAACTCAAACGCACCACCGCCGCACCTCAAGGAAGGTAAACCAGACCTAAAACCAGAATTTCAGAACATGAAACACAAGATAAAACCCTAATTTTTAAACCCTACTTCCTGGACATAAGTAACCTCAATGATAAAGGAAGAAACCCTAAGTAAATTGGATGTAACCCTAAACAAATTGAATGAAGAAAAGAGGAGAACAACTTACTTAAAATATCTTGGAGAAATCGCCCCCCAAAATACCAGTAGCTGATTTCTAAAATACTCAAACCTTCAAGGGAGGTTCGAACAAGAATAGGTAGATCATTTAGGAATTTTAATGGTGGAAAAAGAGTAAGAATCGAAGGAGTTATGAAGGACACAAATTACCTTTATAAATCTGCCCGAAATTTGAGTTCTTAAGAACATTCGACCTAAAACGCGATGAAAATGAGCTGAAACGGGTGTGGGAGTATATTGGATGCGCGGCTGGGTTCAAGGGGCGTGTTTGGGGCTTGGAATCACCGAAAACCCCTTAAAAATGAATAAGTTATTAACTAATCAAATTTTATTTTTAAAACTGGAATTGGGCTTTCGGGCAGACCCAATCCCTTACATAAAACCCATATACACCTTTGTTATGGATTTCCAAAGGCTCCAAATTTTAATATCGGTGTTAATATGTTAGGTTAGGACATTTAGGAGTTGGAATGAGTGAAAAATATTAAAAAATGAATAAGTTATAAAAGAAACAAAATTTATTTTTAAATCTGGAATTGGGCTCACGGTTTGGCCCAATTCATGAAAACTCACCTATTCTCCATAAAAACTTTGGAAACCCCCCAAAACAAAGAATTAATGGAAATTAAAATAAAAATACATTTAAAATAAGCTATGTATGTGACAATTCTCCCCACCATGAAAACTTTCCGCCCCGGAAAGTCACAGTAAGGCCAAAGCAACAACCAAACTCAACTGAGAAACCAAGAGGTACTCTCTTGCCAGGTTTCTCCCCCAAAGGCCATAACACCTCCACTGATCAATGAAGGAAGGAATACTTTCACAGCCAAAACATACACCACTTTTCTGAAATTATTAAGCACATTCATTCTTTATCCCAAATGAAAACTCCTCAAACACAATCAGAACAATACTCAATCAATTTACCCAAATAAACAACAACATCGAACAAGGTTACACTTGCCCTACTATTACTAAACCATTGGTCACTCTCCAATATCAATTTTTACCAAAGAAAGATGTAGGTAGTTAGATATCTCCAAATGATAATACCTACTTCCCATACAAAACCAAGGAAAAATATGAGTTACTCGTATGAAGAGACACAAATGGGCTCCCCACCATAAGAGACAACTTAAATTTTTTTTCCGAGACAGAATCAAGACACTAATAGGGGGAGGCCCAAACAGACTCCCTAGTACAAGGGGTATACATAAATTAGAAATTTACAAAATAATATACATGATACCCACAGTGGGTCTTCCCACCACAGGAACCAACCATCTTAACTGACCAGCATGGGCCGACACAAAAAGACCCAATTTTTTTTTTAAGATTTGGAAAGGGTGCAGGGTCAGACCACACAGTTTGGGAAACCATGCACTAACTATGCTGATCATTATTTGAACGTGGCTTCCTAGCACACTGACACTACTAATCATGCACAAAATGTGTGCTCAAACTTTCTAGCCAAATTTCCAACCATTCTCCAATGACTTAATGGAAACCAACGTGGGAGGGAAAAACATTAGGCGATGACATTGGTACAAGGCCCTCTACCTATTTCCACCGAACGAGAACAACAGAAGGAAGATGATGAAACCATAGGTTTAAACTGTTCCTATCTTTCATACTGAGGATAGGACTTTGTACAAGTGTTTAAACGACACTGGTGTTTCCCCTGACTACGCGCCAGCTTCTCTCCAGGACCTATGGCTGGAGCTCAAAATATTGAAGCATCTTCGGCCACGCAGTTAGGCTATTGAAACCCCTATGTGGAACTTCTTCTTTCGGTGCCACAAACAACTACACTGCATACCCTGATGGGTTTATCAAGACATAACACACTCCATAACCCACTTTACCAAAACCAAACATTTCATTGAAACAAGGGATCAGAAGATGCACACACATCACACCTTGTTTCTTTGGGTGAGAAACAATAGAAGGGAAAGACACGTATAAACACCTTCCTCTAAGATAGAGGATTTGATTTTTTTCCCAAGGGAGACACAATCCCAACATAACATAGAACCTTAAAGGATTTTGTGACCTTCACCTTTATGGTCAAAAGAGCACACAACATCACAATGCGTCACCGAACATGACCCTGACGATTGATAGAAACAATACATGGAACGGGACCATATTCAAAGTCCCTAAACAACAGATAAGTCCAAAAAGTGGACACAATATCATATCATGACCTAAATATCAAAATTGTTCATTTAATAATAACTCTTTCTTCAAAGAAACTATAAAGAACCCAGAGGCCCTCTTAGACACCATCAAGACACTCATCTGTACTAACAACGAAAGAACACTCCCACCTTTGGTGAATCAGGAAACTTAAGAAACTAAGGTCTCTTTAAACCTTCCCCAAGCACTATCCCACTACAAGAGGATCCACAAATCAGCGAAATGAATGGGTGTAGACTCAATAAAAGAAATGTTCGATAAAATATTATTTATATTGATCAACTGGAGGATTTTCCAATGGCGAAACAAAACGGGTTGCACTTCAGTTGTGCATTAACCCTTAATGGGGGCGTACCTTATCCAATGAGAGAACCCAAGGACCCAACCAAGCTGGTCCATTGGTCAAAACATGCCACAAACCAGATCCAAACACATGAAGGGAACCACCGTAAAGGCATCCCAAAAAAAAATTTCAAAAGAGACCACTAACCATCCCTGCAACACAGCTTACCAACCAAACATAAACCCAAAACACAGTTCAAACAGAAGGGGTTCTTGAACTCAAAACATCCCACAACATCAACATTTTCAAAAACCCATAATACAAACCATACCAAAATATTCATCAAGACATCATGTTTTTTTTAAAACCAATTCTTTGAAAACAAACGGTTTAGCAGTAAGCGTATCCACCAATGGTACCTCATGGGCCTCACACATGCATGTTTTTGTGCCACATTGGGCACCCTCCTCATATCCATCCCAGCACTCATCCAGTCGTGCCATCAACCATCCATCATCCCATATAACCCCATGCATGTGGTCACTCATGGAAATACCAAAGGGTAAAACAAAACTTCCTTCCACTTTTCAAAAACAAAATGGTCAACCAACCCAACCTTTTTCTCAAAACTGCTAACAATGAGATCTAAATCCCAATTCACATCTTACAAAACATTTCATAAGGACACAACCATTTAGAAAAGAAATCACTTTCAATTTATTCACATCAATTTTGAAACATATCATCCCATTAAAACACACTCTAATTGTTTAGAAAACTCTATTGGAAACACATTTCAAAACCAAATTCAATATAGTTCCTACTTTCAAAGAGGTGTAAGCACACCATTTTACATTTCAAAACAATTCTGAAAATTCAGTTCCGACATTTCATAAACCAAACCATTCCCTCTTTATTTGAAAATCATTTCATAAAAACTTTACGCTTCTTAAAACCAAGTCACCTTAAAACCAAAGTGCTAAGATTTCAAAACTAAAGCACAAAACAATGCAAGAGGAAACTAGTTTCGGTGGGTGACTTGGACATATGGTTGGCAGCCATATTCCAATCACTTCGCCATCACATAGAGTATTCTAGGTAAATATCCATGGCTCCACATGGCTTGCCAGGCCCTGCGAGCTCATTGAGATTATTCTCCCAACTCTCTTTTCATTTCCCATAGTCATCATTAAACCAAGAAAACCAAAGCACTCAAATAAATCCATACTTACCATGGTGACTTGAATCCCTTAATGAGGTGTGCTGGCCAGGCACACTACCCATGACTGAAATTTCAAGTCCCAAAAATCCTAGCTCCAGACTATGCTGACTCTTCCCCAAATAACATGACCCAAGCAGCGAACCTCCTCTGATACCATTTTGTCACGAACCGAATCTGGTCACCGCCAAAACCGGCACCAAACCCAGCCCGTGACATGACCTGAAGGGCGTTCCCTATCCCCACGGGCTGGCACAAGTGCCCGGGTATCATTAATATAGGTTTGGGAACGATTTACCCGAGTATGAAAGCATAAAACATTAAAAACATTCCATAATATAAATCTGAAATTTTTGAGCCAAACAAGACTTAAGTGAAAACCAGAACCGAGTACATTGGTTTAAAGATTATAAAAGTGGTCCAAATAAAAATAATTATAGCATTAAGACATCCCCAAGGACTCCACACGAGTCATCGCCCCCAAGCTATCTCCACAACTCTGCACCAATAATGGGAACTAACATCATGAACCGCCATCACCCTTAGCCTTTCCTTTACCTGAATCAAACATAACCAAGTCTACTTACACCCAAGGGGTGTAAGTAGGGTGTGATCCTAAGCCCAGTAGGATACCATCCAATGATTCCAAAGAGTAAGAAATACAATGTGAAAAAGCAAGCAGTTTTCAAACGCAAGGAAAAGTAGTGTTCAAATTTCAAGAAATGAAACCTCTAATTGAAAATAGTTTTCAATCCAAAATTTTTAGAATACTAACACATTAAAATAGGAATGTTAGATACTGTAATTTACTTCCAAACACACCCTAATACATGGGTAGATACTACAAATCCAATGAGCAACAACATTGGGAACACCCCTAGGAACTAGGTTGTCTTGGGCCCTATGTACCTCGTACCTCGGTGTAAAGTAATCAGAGAAAAATCCTTTCTCGTGCACGAGCCACTAGTAGGGAACACACCCATAACCTAGTGGTCCCCAATAATCATCCACATAGTTTAGTTAGAGTTGTCTTTATCCAAATGCTAAGTGAAACAGGGACAAAACCCATCCGGTCCACTAGCCGTACTAGTACAAATCCGCCCCACCTAGGTACCCGGGCTTCCCCTTTTGTGCTCAATCAATTTCAGCATGCAACATAAATAAATTTTCATATAAAACATCATTACTGGTCAATCATAACCAATACAGTAGCTATCACATTTTATACCACTTAAAACACGCAACAAAACACTTAGATTTTTCATAAAACAATTCCTCAAAAATCTCGTAGTGTTTCGGACACAAAACACCTTATAAACCTCACTTGCATACTATGTGCACATATTTAAGTTTCCAAAACATAAAGGAGATCCCACTACATTTCAGTTAAAACACAAAATCATTTTTAGGGCAACCCTATATAGTTCAAGAAACGGCATCATTGCAAAGTCTCCATTTTTACACAACACAACTCTTAGAATTTCATGTGGTTCACAAACACCATTAAAACCAGATTTTTCAGCAACAAACACAAGGGACAATAATTTAAAACAGTATTTTTATCCCTATTATACTTCAATAAAATCAACTAGTTACTTATAGGGTAGCCCCAATTAAACTAATAATACATTTCTATGAAAAACCCCCAATTTCACATGAAATTGGCCTTTAGGATTCATTTTAAATACAAACACCACTAAAACTATATTTTTCAGAAATAATAAAATTCAATAATCATGAAAATACCATAAAAACAGTAGCCAATTCACAAAGATTTCATACACAATGGAATCACCTACCAAAACCAAGGACACCCTTGAATCCTTTGTGCGAAAACTCAAACGCACCACCGCCGCACCTCAAGGAAGGTAAACCAGACCTAAAACCAGAATTTCAGAACATGAAACACAAGATAAAACCCTAATTTTTAAACCCTACTTCCTGGACATAAGTAACCTCAATGATAAAGGAAGAAACCCTAAGTAAATTGGATGTAACCCTAAACAAATTGAATGAAGAAAAGAGGAGAACAACTTACTTAAAATATCTTGGATAAATAGCCCCCCAAAATACCAGTAGCTGATTTCTAAAATACTCAAACCTTCAAGGGAGGTTCGAACAAGAATAGGTAGATCATTTAGGAATTTTAATGGGGGAAAAAGAGTAAGAATCGAAGGAGTTATGAAGGACACAAATTACCTTTATAAATCTGCCCGAAATTTGAGTTCTTAAGAACATTCGACCTAAACCGCGATGAAAATGAGCTGAAACGGGTGTGGGAGGATATTGGATGCGCGGCTGGGTTCAAGGGGCGTGTTTGGGGCTTGGAATCACCGAAAACCCCTTAAAAATGAATAAGTTATTAACTAATCAAATTTTATTTTTAAAACTGGAATTGGGCTTTCGGACAGGCCCAATCCCTTACATAAAACCCATATACACCTTTTTTATGGATTTCCAAAGGCTCCAAATTTTAATATCGGTGTTAATATGTTAGGTTAGGACATTTAGGAGTTGGAATGAGTGAAAAATATTAAAAAATGAATAAGTTATAAAAGAAACAAAATTTATTTTTAAATCTGGAATTGGGCTCACGGTTTGGCCCAATTCATGAAAACTCACCTATTCTCCATAAAAACTTTGGAAACCCCCCAAGACAAAGAATTAATGGAAATTAAAATAAAAATACATTTAAAATAAGCTATGTATGTGACACACATCATAAAAAGGGTCAATATCTCATCTTACTAATAAGAGATAAAGGAAAGTACAAATTCCACGTAATTAGGTTCCCTAGTAGGAGAACATAGGTGAGAAATGGAAACATGGATATAAAAGAAAAATTTAATAATAAAGTTTAGATGGAGAGTGATAGAGAACATGTTTAGATGAAATTTATTGACCACAAAACCATAAACCAATTAATGTCAATGATATCATAAAAAATGATGATATTAGGACAACATTTTTTTTCATGATAATTTTTTCCCTAGAGTTGATAAATTCATTCACACTCTAAGAATATACATTTATATAAACATAATATTTTAGAAATAATTTCATTGTATTTCCAAAATGAACTTATCATTAGCCTTTAATCAACATGAAGAAGCTCTAAATTTTCACATTATAAACATGTGACTAACTTCATTAGGTATCCTCTTGAAATATGGTAATAACTCAAATTACCACAAAACCTTATTGGAAACATGAATTCATACTTATTACTTAAGTAAGAATCATGTTATTGGATATATTACTTAAATCTAAAAGTATTTTAAACTCCATCAATGATAGAATAGACCACTTGTCAAAAATCCATTAATCAGTTCCAAGGTATTCAACACTTGTCCAAATAAATCATTTCTTTATCATTATATCAACATTAGGAATATATTAAGGGTTGTATTTCCATAAATCATGTGTTTTATAAAAAGTTAAAATTTCTACTGAATATAACTTCTTGGTCCATTCAAAATTTTATCTCAAATCCTTAATGAAAAAGTATTATAGTACAATCATCATATATTCCATAATTCTTATAACTAGTATATTACTAATAAAATATTAAAATTAAATAATTATTGAATAGGCATATTAATCATTCCTCTTCATTTTTATAGTATCATAACTTGATAA
Organism: Viscum album; assembly: GCA_963277665.1. NCBI lineage: Eukaryota > Viridiplantae > Streptophyta > Magnoliopsida > Santalales > Viscaceae > Viscum > Viscum album. The sequence goes on along the minus strand of OY728156.1, from coordinate 1,194,579,556 downwards.
TTATCCAATAGTGTCATTTGGGGTATAATCCTTTGACTCTTGAGACATTCATTTACAGAGTGTCCCATATCCTTGTAGTTGTAAAACTGAATAGTTGTCTTTGTATTTTTTCCTTTGAATTATTTAGCATGGTGAAACTTATCTACACACTTTTAAAAAAATCACATTCCTTTCAAGAATTTACTATGGTGATTCTTTCCACAGTTATCACATGTGGGAAAATCCTTCTTTCCCTTCTCCCCTTTATCCATATTTTTCTCTATCATATTTATCTTCTCTTTATTCCCTTCAAAGCCATAGGAATTAAAGAATTATTTACTTATCTTTTCAACACATGATATTATTTCTTCATGTGATTAGAATACTTGGAAGACTATTTCCCTTATAAATCTTGTCTTAAGACCATGAAAGATATGATCCTTCTTACTCTTTAGATCACATGAATTTATGGAGTTCGCGTTCCTTCTACTAGGTTCCATTTCTAAAAAATGTCATATACTGGATTAAATCATAACATAAAATATAATCCCAAAACTAGTGAAACACTCAACAAAAATTGAAAAATCTAATCTCCTAATCATAAACATGGTTTCTTTAGGGATATCTTTACTTTTAAATCTTTCATAATGGTAGGTAAATAAAATTTGAATTATCCTAAGCATATCCCATGAAAGTGTCAAACCAGGTGCTTAGTAAGGCCCATTTTCATGTACCAGGATACCCTGAGTCAGGCTCAGAATACCTTGTCAGAGTTATTACTCCTAGGTATATCTGTTCCAGAACCATGTCCACTTGTAGTATCCAGATAGAGATTTATTTCTAGGAATATCCACATAATATCTACCTTACCAAAATTCTAGGTTGTTCTTGTATACTTATCCTCAATTTATATCTTAGCGTTTTTCTCCCTAGTCTAATTTTTCTAAATCTAGTTTACATGGTTACTACTAAACTTACTCTAATACTAACCATAATACCCCAAACCCAGAATCCTGGAGCCAGGGCATTATTTTATTATATTTCCATTATTACAAGGAAAAAATATCAAAGGACCTATCAATTTAGAAGTCTCAGAAAGATAAATTACATACATGATACCCATAATACATTAGGAAAACAAAATAAAACATGCTACATAATAAACTAAAATAAACTGCATCCATGACTTCTTATTCAAATATTTCTTCTTCAAAACCTGGGGAAGGACACATAATAAGGGTGATCTCAAATTATCATTAAGGGTAAGTAAGCAAAAAAATAATGAATAAATAGGAATAAATTAATATGGAAAGGTGAATAACTGAAAACCCATTCCATTAAAATAAATAGATAAGGAAAAATCAATATGGCAAGGTAAGAAACTGAAACACATTCCATTTAATCAATGAACTAAAAATGAAATGTATCCATAGATATGTCGATGCAAAATTTCATGGATGGGTAATAACTAAAAATAAATAAGGGAAAATTTTAATTATTGGATTCCATGTTTCTTTGGTACATGGTACCTTTACCATTAAGACCTTTCACAAGACGGTTTACGACATATAGGGTAAAAATCCATCTTATTTTTCCAAATTATTCATCTCATGAGATTAGTAATGCATCAAGGGGATATCAATAATGGGGCCCCACCCATGTCATACTAGTCCAAATAATTCCTCATATATCAAATAAATAATGTGACTTATCAAATATCCATAAATAATATGGATTTATCAATAATACCATATAGGAGGATAAGTAACAACAAGGGTTGTTGACATTAAAACATTCCAGTGGAAAAATAATATTTAAACATTCCAATGTGTCTCATACCACATTAAAACATTTAAATCATAATTAAAAATGAATTAAATTAAAATTAAAATATCATGAGAATAATTATATTCATGATATAATATGTAAAATATCATTATATACACCAAATAAAAGTGAATTGGTGCATAGAAAAAATAAGTCTCAAAGGAAAGTAAATTGAGATGAAATCCCTTACCTTAACCTTCCTTTTGTTGTTTGGTATTTATCCTCCTATATAGTGGTTTAAAATATTTTAATAACTTATAAAATAACCATATTAATATTTATGATATCATATATGATCCAATTATAATATCTTATTACCTATTTGTTAATAACCTTTAATTATTTTAACTATATGGGGTGTTAATTTCCAGTTTGTTGAGTATGTTTTAACTTGTTATTTGTTGTTCTTACTAAATATATCATGGTTCAATAATATCTAGAATTTAAAACATGATTTTAATATAATATATATCTATTATATATGTATCTATAATAATTCATAATTTTTGGAGATAAGAAATAAAATTCATCATTCATGGAGACGGTAGTTTGTACGTACACATAAATGCTACCTTTATTTCTTTGCCATATTTTAAAAGAATGAAAATTAAATGATATGTATATACGTGTATATTATAATTCAATTACCCTATTTATGTAATATATTTCATATATTTTTATTAAAATTATTCTTAATATGTTCTATGTTTAGTGTGAAAGAATCACATCGCTTTGAGGGGGTTGTAGTCCACACTTCCACAAACAATGTTATCACTATTACACAAAATGAAAATTATAATGATATATGTTCTAAAAGAATTAAATAAGTATAAATAAATAATAAATATTATATATAACATATATAAACATAGTTTCCATCATAATTTCCACCATGATAGGTGGTATAGGAGAAATTAACAACCATCGTTTCGTGAGGCGGTAGTCCTCCATACACATAAACAGTATGTTTGTTACCCATTAGATGAATGTGTGCATAAGCGCAGGTTGAAACTTATACATAAAAACATAATAGTATATTTGGGATAATTTTTTGTTATATTATCATGGAATATTAAGAATTTATGGAGTGGATAATGTAAATAAAATTAAATACCTTTATGAAAGATGTTACCTCTTAATTTGGGTAACTCCTTTTGGTTTGCACCAAAAGGCTTCATTGGATTGATTTATTCACAAAGTGAGTATTCAAGGAGGAAGGTAGGGATTTTTGGAAGCTATTTTGGTAGATTTTGGCTGAAATTAAGTGTATTAAGAAGTGTGGGGAAGTGGGAGGAAATGAGGCCTTTTATAATGGAGGAAGAGTGACACTCTTGTAATATTTTAAAAGAAAAGAACCCCACCCACGTTTTTTTATTGAAAGTGTATCAATAATGATCCAAATTAAATAGAAATGAATATAGTGTCTAAATATATCCATAAAATATCTTTTGGACAAGTTTATAGGTCGTTTTGGGCCTTAAGGTTATGGTTTATTTCCTTATTAAGCATAATTTAACCTTAATTGTTGTAATTAATTTTAATTACTTTCATTAATATTTTTAGTAAAAAAACAATTTGAACTTATTAGACATTATAAATTATTTTAATTCCAAATATCTAATACATTTTTTCAAATTACAATCACAGAAGTGGCAGAAATTAATTTAAAATTAATCCCGCAGATGGGACGATAATGCGAGTTTTAAAAGTAAAACAATCCTTAATTTTGCCAAGTTATTATAGTCAATTTCAAAGTGAAATTGATTACAATGACCTAAATTGTATAAATTGATAAAAATATGATTTAATTAAACTTTAAATACAATTTAAAATATAATTTATCCTTATAAATAAATTACATGAAAAAAAAGTTTTGATGTATTTTTCACTATTCATTAAAAGATGAATCTTCACATTAAAATAAAAAAAATCACCCTTAGAAAATTTATATGTCCTTCTTACAAATAAGAAGTTTTTTTAGCATATAAAATTTATATAATGGTAAAAATTGAATTTAAAATGGGTTCTCTATTAAAAGGCGGTAAAAGCGCCTTAATAAAAATATAGGTTTTATGTATAATATTGAGTTTATTATTATCTTATTTCGATCGAATATATTGGATGATTATCAAAAATATTTGATAGAATACATAAAATATATATTAAATTAATATAATTTTATAATTGTAATTAATTTAATTTATTAAGACAAAACTCCTTTGTGAGTATAAAAATAATAATATTTTCTTAATATTCAATTGGTTTATATTTTCATTTCTAATTAATTGGTAACCTGTTAATTCATTTTATATTTGTGTAAACCATAAGTTTACATATTTTCGTTAATCCTTTTTATAACCACTAATTTAATGGATAGTTTATATCTTATTATATTAAATAACAATAATTTAATAATATGTTATTGTATGGTAAAACTCAGTCTTGCGTGTAATGAAAGATTTTTAAAAAAGTCACTCTTGAGTGTAATGTAAGATAACTTGTTGTTGAGTGAATTTAAAAATATAGAATATATAAAATCTATTTAAAGTAGTAAATTTATTTTAACATATCATGGTATTATATCCCCTTACATGCTTGGTGTCACTTGTCATACATTCTATTGAATATAATGTTCTTAAATTAGAATTTCAGGGTGGTAAAAATTCTTGATAACAATGAAAAATATGTAATAAGATGTTTAATTTAATATTTAATACATCAAATATTCATTTAATCCAATTACAAATAGTTGGTTCTTAGGAAACTAACTCTAACAAACTACCACTTGGACTAGAGCCAACTACCTACGACTTTCAGTCTGCTAGACCTCACATGATAATCATGTTTCTTCTAAGTTAAGTATTTATTCAATGGTTCGGGCATGTTGTCTTATGTGGAAATAATACTCACTAAAACATCACCTCTCTAAGAAAAATCCCTCAAGAGATGATACTTTTGAAGTATATTCTTCGTTCGCTGATGTAACCTTGGATCTTTTAAGAGAGTCATCATTTCAGTATTATCACAATACAGTGTGATGGGATATTTACTTCTATGTACCACATCAAGAACTTGGATGAAATTTTTCATCTAAACTTCTTCTTTGGCCACCTCAAAATCTGTAATATACTCAAACTCTATTGTATAATCTGTGGCCACAACCTGCTTTGAGCTCTTCTAACTCAAAGCACCTCTATTCAAAGTGAAGATGTATCCTGTTTGGGAATTCATTTCATCTTGATAAGTTTGGAAACTAGAATATGTATATCCTCTGATGATCGGTTCTTCATATCCTTTATAAATCAGGAACATATCCTTAGTAAACCTCATATAATTAAGAATAGTCTTGACTTCCATCCAATGACAGTCACTTGGATCAACTTTATATCTTCCTACCACACTTAATGCATAGGTGACATATAGCCTAGTACATAACATAATATACATGACTGAACCAATATCTGATGAATATAGAATCCTTTCCATTATATTTTTTCCCTCGTGGGTCTGAGTACATATTTTCTTAGAAATATGAATTCTATCTGACACTGGAAACAATGTCTTCTTGGATTGTTTCATACTGAATCTCTTCAGTATCATGTCAATGTATGTACTTTGAATTAGGCCGAGCATCCTCTTGTATCTATAATGATGGATCTTGATCCCAAGAATATATGCTGCCTCACCCAAGTCTTTCATGGAAAATAATTTATTCAACCATTCCATAACACACTGTAAGACTGGTATTTCATTTCCAATAAGTAATTTTTCATCAATATATACTATTAAGAAAATGACTTCACTCCCACTAAACCATTTATAGACACAAGGTTCACATACATTATTTATACAACCAAATTCCATTATGGATTCATTGAAATTAATGTTCTAGGACCAGGATGTTTTCTTTAATCCATAATTGGATTTTTGAATCTTTCATATCTTATTGTCATACTTTAGAGTAACAAACCCTTCAGGTTGTGTCATGTAGACATCTTCCTAAAGTTTTCTATTAAGGAATGATGTTTTGACATCCATTTTCCAAATATCATAGTCATGGTAAGACACAATTTAAGTTATAATTCTGATGGATTTCAACATTGTGACTAGTTCGTAGTCAATGACTTGATGTTATTTAGACTCTTTTGCAACCAATAATGCCTTATATGTACCAAATTGTCCTTAAATTTTCAGTTTCTTATTGAATATACATTTTCAAATAATGGGATTTACATCCACTAGATGATCTACCAAAATCCAGACTTGGTTTTTATACATGGAATCCATTTCATAATTCATGGATTCTTTCCACTTTGAAACTTTTATTCTGCTTACTACTTCCTTATAGGTTATAGGATCATTATTATTAACTAATAATGAGTCACCATCCTCAGTAACTATAAAACCATACCGTTATATTTCTCTGACTTCTATTGTACTCTTATGCAGTACTTGTGTATCTCAAACAATTTCTTCTTCAATGGGGCTTTGTGGAATCTGATCCTATATCAACTCTTATGTTTTTTGAGCTTTGACTTCATCAAAGTTTATCTTTCTCCCACTATCTATTTTAGAGATGTAATCCCTCTCAAGTAATATGGTGTGTCTTTCCACTATAACCTTTTTTTATGAGGGTACATATAGGTAATATCCCCTTTTTCCTTAGGGTACCCTATAAAGGTATATTTTGTGCATTGGGGTGCAAGTTTGTTACCTGAAGAGGATTTAACAAATGATTTTCTTCCCCATACATGTAAATTTGATAACATGTTTTTTATCCCACTCCAAAATTCATGTGGAATACCATTTATTTATTTATTTGGTACTTGGTTTAGTATGTTTCTAACACATATCCCAAAAAAGGTAATGGATGGCTTGCATGACTCATCATTGATCTCACCATGTCCAATAAGGTGTCCTTCCTCCTTTCACTTACACCATTCCAATGAGGTGTTTAAGGAGGATTCAGTTGGGATATGATCCCAAAATCTCATAAGTAATTAATGAATTCTTGATTAAGATATTCTCTACCACATTCTAGGAAAGTTTCTTAATCTTCCTACTAAGATGGTTCTCAAGTTCATTCTTGTATTCATTGAATTTATCTAAAGAATCTGACTTATACCCCATTAAGTAAATATATCAATATATAATAAAATCATTAGTAAAAGTTATTAAGTATGAGTGTCCTCCCATTTCTTCAATAAGAAATGGTCCGCACACATCAGTATGAACTAATTCAATAAGATCTTTAGCCCTTTCACCTTTCCCACTAAATGAGGATTTTGTCATTTTGCCTTGTAAACATGTGTGACATAAACCAAGTGGTTTTAGTTCAAAAGAATCTATATATTCATATTGAAGTAATTTTTTAAAGTTTTTTTCATTTACATGACCTAGACAGTGATGCCAAAGTTGGGTGTGGTATGAGTCATGTGAATTAACTTCTTTATCAATTGATATTACTTGGTTCATGTAATCCAACATGTAATGATCGTTATGCAAATGTTCCTTACCATAACAAATGATATCTTTATAAAAGAAGAAACATTTATTTCCAAATTTGAAAATGAATCCATATATATCTAGTCTAGATATAGAAATAACGTTTTTGGTAACTGAAGGCACATAATAAAAACCCTTTAAAACTAAGATCATTTTGGTCAGCAATGTGAGGTGGTATTCCTCTATAGCTACAACATAATGTTTAGCTCCATTGGATTCTTGTAAATATATCTCCCCTCAGTCAATTTTTTTGAATCTACTTGGTTCCTATATTTTAATACATATGTGAGCACCACAAGCTGTATCTAATACCCAATTTTTAGAAATAGATAAATTGCACTCAATAAAAAATTCACCTGAAGCTTCCCCTTGTTTCTTTAGTTGGGTGCATTTTTTCTTCCTGTGTCCATTCTTGACATATGTGAAATAGAAATAATATTTTCCCCTTGTTTCCCCTCCGATCTTTTTTTCTTGGAAGGGCGTGAATAATCTTTGGGATTAAATCTATTTCCTTTCCCTTTCCATTTGGACACCATAAGTATAGAAGGATTTTTTGCACTTAATATCTTTATCTACTTGGGAAAGATGGATAGGAATATCTGGAAGAGACTTATCAATGTTGTTCATATTAAAATTCACAAAAAAACTGGATAATATATGAGGGATTAATGCCAGAATGAGATCACTGCCTAGTTATTTGGGAGTTTAAACCCTAGAACCTCCAGGAACTAAATGTATCCAATGAGATTGAATATGTGAGGCCCAACTGGGGAACCCTCTCTAATATTACTCTGAAATATCTCCTTAGAAATATCAAATTGTTCATATCAAGCTCTCTCCTGGTAAAGACCACGAAGGTTCTCAAGCATGCTATACACATCCATATTTTTGTGAGACATCATCAGTTCACTATACATAGATGAATTCACAAAATATTGAACATTGATTGCATCATTCATATGTTTTTTAGAATATGAACTCTTCATCACTAACCTCTTGAGTAAGAAGACCAGGCATTAATAATTCTAGCATGTAAGATTTTCGTTCGTGGCATAGAATAATTTGAAGGTATCTAAACCACTCCTAGAAATTACTGCCAGTGAGGAGATTATATTTACCCATTATTTATCATAGGGATAGTTTGGATGAAGAGTATTTCATTTTATTCTACAATTAAAAGTGAATATTATTAGTACTTTGATTGATTACAAATTTTGTGAGAAATAATAAATTAATTGATTTTATTAAATATCCTACTATTTTATCAAGTCCCAATAGCCCTCACCATTTAACTTTGAATGTCTATTTCTAGGACATTCTAGTAGAAAGGATCCATATTCCCCTTCACATAATCCCCAAAAGTGTTGTTCAATCTATTTTGAAGATATTTAGGTAGGAAAGTCTTTACCAACTATGGGCTTGCAACTCCTTGATTCGTTGAGTGGACTCCCCAATCCAAAAATCCTGACTTGGATTTTCTCAACACTTTCCTCTAAATTACACCAATTCTATCAAGGGATTTTCCTCTTGATGTAAAATGGTTAAGTCAACCTGAAACATTCATAAGAACTCGCCTTATAAAAGTATGTGTCCCAACAAGGGTTGGTCAAACACATAGTTCTATTGAGTTGTGTTCCTAATCAAGTAACAGAAGGCTTAGTGTGACTTAATGTTATATTGAGGGATTTTATTTTATTATTCATAAATTTTTATCTTATTTTATCCTTTACATGTCTTTTTAATATTTAAGTGGATGTTTAATTAATTAATTAACCATGTTTGGATAAAACATTTACACATAATTCATTTTATTTAAATTCCATCTTTTCATATTAATTCATTTATATGATAATTGTCTTGCATCAATAAATATAATTTTAATGCATTAGACAGAAAATAAATAATTAATTAAATTACCCAATCATGTGCTTATATAATAGTTGATTTAATGAGTAGAAATTAAATCAACCTATAAACTAGATAAAATAACTCTTTATGTTGGACTTGGAATGAGATACATCATTCTACATGTCCACCTATGTATCACTGAGTTGGTTCCATTATGTTTTCATCTTGAATTGTCTCTATACACCTTGGGATGCTCCATTAATTACAAATATTTATTACTCACATGCAGGTGAGGGGAACCAAAGGATTGGTTAAAGGGAATTACATAAATATCATTGGACACATAGGTCCTACAGAATAATAGAGGGAGGGATGAATCATAGAACATCTTTTAATTTAATATTAAATAATTGAAAAATTGAAAAATCATGCAATAAATTTAATTAAATAAATTCCAACACATTCATAGGTCTTATTCAAGCTCATGATCAGTCGTACATGTAACAAATACACAAAAAAGTAACTGGCTATAATTTATTTATTTATTAATTATTTATTATTAAGATGAATGTTCTTGTATTAATTAATTAATTTTATTTCATCTTAATGATCATTAAAACTTAATTAGATATACCCATCAATTTGGTATTCATGGAAAATAAATGGTAGAACTATTAATGAAATATTTATTACAATAAATTAATTGAGAATTTAAAATTCTTTAAAACCATTATTAAATTGTCAAACACACAATGGTGTTACAATTAATAAAAAAGGTTTTAATACTGCAATATTTAAAATTTAATGTAATTTTATTTTTTTTCTATTAATGGGAGACTACAAGGCGTGTACATCCAACTACACTCCATGTACCTCGGTTGTCATATATCCAAGTCACATGCCTGGGGCTTCAGCATGTTAACTCTACTAAACTATACAATGTGTAAATGCCAGCTATACACCCTATATTTTCTTTCTGCATGCCAGGTTGTCCCGGTTAACACACAGTGTACAATAGAAGAACTGTGTGTTTTTAATTTTTCAGTGCATCTAGATAAAATGGACATGGGTATATAGTGGGTTCTATGGCCACACGCCATGAAACAAGCTTTACCGTCCAAAGATTTGACACTTCTCAATGGCATCTCCAATCATTCTTTATTTTTTTATTAAATCTCTAAGAAAATGAAACACTGAACAAACATAATTAATATGTTGATAACATGTTAATTAAAATAGGATTAAAGAACAAATAACTTGAAATGAAAATATAACCATTATTTCACATAGATCAACAATCAAATAAATAATTATAAATTTAAATGTGACCGCTCTGATACCATTTTTTAGTTTCAAGTACAGTGGAAGAGTTGCGGTGGAGGGAGATATATTATAATTTCTTTTAATAGTAATTGCTTCAAACAAAGAGTGAGGATCTTTCACATCAAATTTATAATTAATTTATTTAATATATGTAGAAATAAATACCTGGGCTTAGGAAATTTCTTCACTAATGATTGTTGATCATATGAAAAGGCATTTTTTGATTGCCTTCATTGCGCTTATGAGGATCCAATGGTATAATCCCTCTAGCAAGGATCCATAAATGCTCCAATGGTCTTCAAACAATGCAACTCATTCTCCTGGTGCTAGCATGGTGAATCAAATGTATTGCATTGTTCGTTCTTGATCTCTCATTATTTGGTCTTGAAGAAATTATCTCTTGGGTTTCTTGTTCTTGAGAGGGAGAGAGGAGGATGAGTCGATAGAGAATTCTTTGTGCATAATAATTTATATTCCCAAACATGGAATTGGTTTCAAATGCTTTACACAATATATATAGACATTTATTTATAGATTTGGGATTTCTGTTACAAAATTTAATTGCATAACAACCATTAAATGTAATTATAACCATTAATGAAATCCCATGCCACATGATAAAAATAAAAATATTAATATTTTGTGGTGCGCCAACTTGTGAAATATAGATAAATAATATTTATTGGCTCATAAATAATTATTTTATCATCGGATAAGGACTTGGTCCATTTTAACTCCTCTTTCATTTATTTAACACCTGAATAAATATTTTATTATCTTAAATAAATATTTTATTCAAAAAATAGTAAATAAATATTTATTAAATATTCGATAAAATAAATATATATATTTTATTCAAAATCTGGTGAATAAATATTTATTTAATTTATGTGATCAATATAACTTGAATAAAATCATTCCTCAGTCTTTAGAATAATATTTATTCCATTAATTAAATTCAAATAGAATTTAATCATGACCAAAATAAACACTTAGTATGTGACCCTCTAGGATTCTTTCTCATTATTATTAGGAAGACTTGCCTAAAGTCCAAGATTACTATCTAGAAATGGGTCCAGGCATCCAAGATAAAGAACTTAAAGTCACAACGATTACAACCACATACAAACACTCCATTGTGTAATATAATCCCTTTGTCATAATATCTCATCAATCAGATTACATGATGTTTTCATCAATCTCTATGTTTGATACATTATTCTTTGATGATCTAAAATAAACTCATCATTACGCCATATCCATGGAATTTAGGGAGATAGTTTTATTTCAATCAAAAGGTCGAGATATCAACTTTCATAAATATGGAAGGGAAAAATAATTCCTTAACTTATCCATTAATATCATGTCATTTGTGATGCACCCAACATACCCTACTTCCCACCAATATATGGCATGATTATTTTTGTTAGAAAATATAAGTTCATGAATCATGACATGTGTTAATGATAATCTTAAAGTCTAAGGACCATTACACACACTTGCAGATAGGAATATCTTATGACACCAAAACATACAGAATTATTATTGGTGGGTCTATTCTCATAATCTCCCATCTTGGAGATTACCAAGTGCAAACTTAATGAGAAGAAGTCTCATATGCTTATGAGTTAATCACTCCTGAGGGTCTATATACTATGTGTCTCATAATAGTATGTTATCCAACCACATAAATATATTAAGAATATTTTCATATCACTTCAAGATTCTCATCATAGTGGGGAACTACTATGAAATTATCAATGAAAAATAATCTAGGACATTATTACATTAAATTCATCTAGAATAATGAATAATATGTAATATGATGTTTAATTTAATATTTAATACATCAAATATGCATGTAATAAAAGTACAAATAGTTTGTTTTTAGGAAACCAACTCTAACAGTGTGGTGTGATGCATTTAGTGGTGGTAATTGTTGTGATGGATGTCATGTGGTGTAGTGGTGGTGATGTGAAGTAAGCAAGTGGAGTTGATGTTAACCCATAGGTTGTGTGTTGTGTTCTATCTATCTATCATGTATTTTATGTTATTTATTTTTTCACCCCATCCAAGTTGGATAACATTACCAACACCCAAATGTCTTGTTTTCTTGGTGTTTTCCCTAAAATATAGGTTGGTGGTGAATCAGATGGATGACTACCCCCTCTTCCCCACTATTTCTTTAGTAGTGGTGATGATGATATGAGTTGGTTTTAGAGACCACCTAGTGATGATATGGTTTGGTATTGAATATCACTTAGTGATAATGAGGATGTGATTTGTGGTGGGGGTCATTCATAGTAGGAGGGGGAAAGAGGTTGATTTCCTTTACTTTTATGATATTACACTACCCTAGATATGAGATCTGGTTATGTGGATGAGGTTTTTGTGTGTGATTATGACTGATGATAGCACCAGATGTTATAACTTATAGGATAATGGGATAGGTATGGATGTATCCAAACCCACGTCATATATGGATAGACATGTGATAAGATCTTCATGGAAGGGATGAGAGCACAGGACATTTGACATTGGGGTGTGAGTGTAAAATTAGTGGGGAAGCGGTTTCATAGTGCCTTTGTTTAACATTATTTTGTTGTTATGTTATTATATTGGATGTGTTATTTTGTAATAATGTTATATTGAGGTTGGGAGTAGTTAGTTAACCTATTTAGGTGCATGTTGGTTCTACTATTTATTAACTGGTGCATTGATCGCGCTGTCGTGACACGTCAAATTGATAGTGATTTAAAGAAGATTTTAAAGTCTAGGAAAGACCCTAGGTCATCTCTCAAGGAGAGTTGGTGGATTTAGAGTGTGAGTTTTTAATAAGTACTAAAATAGGGGGTGATTTTGAAAACAATTTTAAGAAAATAACTTAACTTAACAAGTTTAATAGTTGATAGAATAAGGTGGTGATTTAAGAATTATGAGAGAAGGAGATCACTTCAAGTTCACTACATATCTTATATAGTTCATTGTTCTGAAAATTTCACATGGTTTTGTTTAATTATTTGGTTGAGGGTTGTCAAGATCTTGATTCCCCTCTTGCCTCTAAAAACGTTGCACAAATTACCAACCCTTAACACAACAATCGTGTTTTCAAGGTTTGGACTTCAAGAATAGATTAAAGGCTACCAAAGTATACTAATATCTTTTGTATGTGTGAGAGAATGATGATCCTTGTGTTTCCCAATCGGAATAACTCAAGTTTCCCACTTGAAATTTTAACCCAATCGGTGTTGAAATGAAAATTGGTTCACTTAATTAAACCCAAGCAATGAATTCAGAGGAGAAACATGTTTAGATAAAACATAAGTGAAATAATCCACACACAAATTACACAAAACTAGTAGAGTATCAAGTGTCGGAACACCCTCCCAAGTATGTGTAGCTCCCTCGAAATGATCTTCCACCATTTAGCTCGCCATCAAGAGGAGGAGAAGGCTCGAGTGGAACTTCGCCTTCATCCTTGAACCTCCTATGAGGATAGGGGCCTCCAAAACCTCGAAGGTGATGAAATGACTACTCTAGGACTTCAAATTGGTAGCACTTCCCATCTAGTTCGAACTCAAAAATGAGGTTCCCCTGGTGCCTTTTTACAGCCAAAATGGGACATGGTTTTGGGAACCCTATTTTTGAGATACCACTTATGTCTCAATTTTGGAATAGTAGAAAGCCATATCCTGACTTTACCAAAGGAGAAGAGTTATTGACCAGCCTCTTGACTATCTCCTTTTGAATTCGGGTAGATTCTGTCCACTGGATAGAATGGTTTGTATGGTCCACCAGATGGACAAATTCGGATTAGGTTCTTTAATAAGAGTTGTATCCCATGATGTTTTGAAGAGGACCACAAAGTGTCATCCCATTTGTATGCATGGAATTCGTGTACTGTTCAAAACAGTGGACACATGTCCATGGGATGCCATGCAGTTTGGCCCATTTTTCTTCTGGATGATCTTCAGGCCTCCAAATCACCTCCACCTTCAATGAAAATATCAAAACAAGTATAATTTCCCTTTTTAATAGTGATAAAAATTAATTCATTAAATAAAACACGAAGTTCAATTTATTATTATATTTTTAATATTCATTAGAAAACTAGTTTAAAACAGCGGTGTAAGGGTGGAATTGAATAGTGAATCACTATGCGATCACACCCCCACACCTAAACATTTTCAATCCTAGGAAAAGTCACATATCCAAAAAAAATGATGCATGTATATATTCCCAAAATCATGAAGATTTAACATTTTAGGAATTTTAATTCATTAAAGTAATGTGATCAATTCACAAACCACACCAAGGAGTTCTTCATAGTGATAATGGAAAAAGATGTCCCATAAATCATATCACAATGAAATTAAAAGAGATTCATGACACCAAATTGATCAAGGAATTCAAAATTAAACCATTCTACTAACTCTCCATGTGTGTTTTTGAAAACCATTCCATGATATTCTTTCCACTTTGTAAGCAATAAATATAGGTTATTTTAACAATATTCAGCTTTAAATGATTTTTTTTCACCAAACCTGCCCTACATCCTTTGAAATAATATTTCAAGACCCACTTACTTAAGCATTCCTAGAATTCAAACCATAAGCTCCTGACTTAGATATCCCCATATGTTGCACATTTCATCACTCCCCTCATTTATTATTTTTGTTTTTTTAGAAGTTGTATTTGGAACAAATCTCACTCTCATCTCTCAATCCCTATTTGATCTCCTCATGAAACTAATTGAAATAGTTATAACAAGATCAAAGGTTGAGGAGGATTGATTTTTTACCTTCCCAAGAAGCAACCCAATTTTTTTAGGGTGTACAATAGTCAGACATTAGGTACACATGCATAGGTCAATCTGGTACAGTAATGAAATAGATCAAATAATGAAAGAATGTATGGAAATATCATTTAAATCTGAAAAATATTAACCTAAAATATATTTACCTTATATTAAGTAAGAAATATTCACACTTTATGGTTTGGTGTAAAAATGTATGGAGATATTAGTGACACAGTTTTCTAAAAAACTACTCACACAAGGGGCATCAATCATCTCAAATGTTTCACAATGATACAACAATTTATATCATTGATAGAAAAACAATACACGAAAAATCACTCCTTGATGTTAAATTCATACAAACATTCATTCCAAAATAGAGACAAGTTCTTTTATCAAATGTAAAATCAACATGGAATCAAAAATTTCAACATGCATTTTCAGTAAGTTCCATGATTTGGTGACCATAAGGGGGGAGTAAAAATACCATAAAGAAGGTGAAAAAGAGAAGAAAGAAAAAGACAATAAAAATCCTAATGAACCCAGAAAGATGGGGAAAAGTGAAAATACGATAAAGAAGGTGAAAAAGATAAGAAAGAAGAAAGACGATGAAAATACAAATGAACTCGACAAGATGTGGAAAAGTGAAAATACCATAAAGAAGGAAAAAAAGATGAGAAAGAAAAAAAGATAATGAAAATTTCTAACTAACCTAGGAATGTACCCATCCACCAAACCTAGAATGTGCAGTGTCCTCACTATAATAATTGAGAATGTGAGAAGGGTAAAACCTGGTGTATTTCACTGGTATGTTGCTTCTTGAACATGGATTTCCTCCATCGGGAACTCCAGAAGGGCTTTGTGGAAGTGCTTCAGCCGCTTCCCATTGACAGTGAATGTTTTCTTGGTTTCTTCATTTTGAACCTGAACAACACCAAATGACGATACATTAATAACAGTGTATGGGCCAAACCAGTGGGAACAAAGCTTACCTAGATGAAAATTAAGCCTTGCATTATAAAGGAGGACCTTATGCCTAATGTGGAATAGATTATGAAGTATAAGATGGTCATGGGAAGCCTTGGTTTGCTCCTTATAAATCCTATAGTTTTCATATGAATCTCTTCTCATTTCCTCCAACTCTTGAATCTACAACTTCCTTTGAGAACCTGCACCAAAAAGATTAGAATTGCACTATTTGATGGCCTAGTAGGCCTGGTGCCCAATCTCAATAGGTAGGTGACAACTCTTTCCAAACACAAGATGATAGGGTGACATTCCAATGGGAGTTTTGAAAGCAGTATGACATGCCCATAACGAATCTTCAAGTTGAAGACTTTAATCTTTTCTATTGGGTTGAACCATTTTTTCAATAATCTGTTTTACCTCTCTATTTGAAATATCATCTTGATCATTGGTCTATGGGTGATATGCAGTAAACACTCTATGACTGACCCCATACCGACACAAAATTGATTTCATTGTTTGGTTGCAGAAATGAGAACCCTGGTCACTAATGATGAACCTAGGTAATCCAAACCTACAAAAGATCTGAGTTCTCAAAATTTCCACAAATTTTTTGGAATAAATTGTCTTTGTGGCTCAGTCCTATACCCATTTTGTCACATAATCAACCACCATAAGAATGTAAAAGTATCTAAAGGAATTGTGAAATGGACCCATAAAGTAAATTCCCCAAACATCAAAAATGTCATTAAAGAGAAATGGTTGTTGTGGAATTTATTTTATTTTAGAGACATTCCCCATTATTTAACAATGAGGACAAGATTTTCAAAAATAATGGGCATCCAAAAAAAGTGTTGTCCAAAAGAGACCAGAATCTAGGACCTTGTGAGTAGTCCGTTGGGGACCAAAGTGTCCCCCACAAGCAAGAGTGTGACAGAATCTAAGGATAGACTGAAACTCACTATCAGGAACACAACGCCTAGGGACTTGATCACTACATGTGCACCAAAGTTAGGGGTCATCCCAAATGTACCAACAAGACTCATGTTTTAGATTACCGGCTTGGTTTTTATTGAAATCAGTAGGAATGAAAGATGCTACCAAATAATTTACAATTTTAGCATACCAAGGAATAACATCTTGCACTCAGTACAATTGTTCATCAGGAAACATATCATTTATAAGAATACAGGGGGATGATTCAATGCTCTAGGATTGGGGAATCCTATTAATATGTTCAGCCATAACATTCTCTACTAATTTTTTATCTCTAATTTCTAGATTAAATTCTTGAAGGAGGAGCATCCAGCAAATGAGATGTGGCTTGGATTTCGCTTTCTTAAGGAGATACCGGAGGGCTGTATGGTCTGAGAACACAATGACTTTGGACCCCAAAAGGTATGAACTTAATTTTCTAAGTAAAACACAATAGAAAGGAATTTTTTTTAGTTGTGGTGTAGTTTTATTGGGAAGGGTCCAAAGTACGTGAAGCAGAGGCAATGAAATATAGAGCTCGATCGACCCTTTGTGACAAGACTACCCCAACTGCATAGTTAGAGGCATCACACATGAGCTCAAACGATAAATCCCACTGAGGTGGTTGGATTACTGGGGGTGATGTGAGACTCCATTTTAACTTATTAAAAGCTTCCTCACATTCTTTATCAAAAACAAATTCTTTTTCTTTTTAGAGTAATTGTGAGAGGGGGAGTGCAATTTTACTAATGTCATGAATGAAACGACGGTAAAATCTAGCATGACCTAGGAAAGACCACACATCACATACATTTTTGGGTAATGGTAAGGAAGAAATGACATCCAATTTTGATTTATCTACTTGGATACCATCCCCATAAATGACATTCCCCAAAACTATACCTTGTCACACCATTAAATGACATTTCTCATAATTTAATACAATATTATTTTCAATACGGTGACGTAGGACTGAACCAAGACTATTTAAACATTCATCAAAATAGGATCCATAAACAGTGAAATCATCCATGAAAACTTCCATGCAATTCTCCAAGTAATCTGAAAAAATACTAACCATGCATTGCTAGAAAGTACCCAGAGCATTGCATAGACCAAATGGCATCCTCTTATATGCAAATGTTCCAAAGGGGCAAGTAAATGTTGTCTTTTCTTGATCCTCAAGGGAAATATGGATCTGAAAGTATCCAGAATACCCATCAAGGAAATAGTAATGGGACATACCCGCTAGCCTCTCTATCATTTGGTCAATGAATGGAAAAGGGAAATGGCCCTTCCTAGTATGTTGTCTTAGTCGGATATTGTCTATACAGACACGCCAACTATTCTGCACACAAGTTGGAATCAATTCATTGTTTTCATTTTTGATTATTATAAGGCTAGTTTTTTTGGGAACTACTTGAATAGGACTTACCCATTGGCTATCATAGATGGGGTAAATTCTTACAATAGCCAATAATTTTGTTACCTCCTTTTTTACAACTTCTAGGAGGTTTGGGTTCAGTCGACGTTGTGGCTTCCTTACTGGTTTAGCCTCATCATTTAATAAAATATGATGTATACAAATTCATGGGATAATACCAGGGCTGTCAGCAAGTGTCTATTCCAAATCTTGTTTATACTCCCTCAAAAGTTCAAGCACTCGCAATTCATACTCAAGAGAGAGTGAACTATCAATGATGATGGGAAACTTGTTTCCATTCTCAAGATAGGAATATTTTAATTCTTGAAGAAGTTGTTTCAGTTCCAATTAAGGTGGATTTTGGATTTATGGGAGTGTGTGTGAAAATGAGAGGTCACTGATCTCATCTAACTGCTCAATGGTATCATCCTCATATGAGGAATGAGCTTTTATAAGCTTAGCCGTATCATCGATGGTCATTGGATCCTCAGTGTTCAAGAAATCATCAATCAATGAACATGCATGACACTTTTCTAGACCACTACAACAATCAATGCCTGAATCATTTCCTAGCAT
The DNA here is from genome assembly GCA_963277665.1 of Viscum album. Taxonomy (NCBI): domain Eukaryota; kingdom Viridiplantae; phylum Streptophyta; class Magnoliopsida; order Santalales; family Viscaceae; genus Viscum; species Viscum album. Next base: position 1,194,560,336 of record OY728156.1, on the reverse strand, counting down.
TTCTATCAATGAATAAAACTCATAAAGGGGATCAAGGGAATGAAATGAAGTTTTTTCAAGGGAAGGGAGTACATCTATAAAATTAATAGAGAGAGAGGAATGTTATTCTGAGGGGTGCTTCATGGCATCAAGGATATTGAAGTGGACAATGTCACAAACAAACTCCATAGATAATGTACCATTATAGACATTAATTATGGTTTTGTCAGTTTTCAAGAAGGGTATCCCCAATATAATCAGGGCATTTCCATTCATCCTATCATACTCCATTTTAAGCACATAAAATTCAGCAGGAAAAATTAAATTTTGAACCCCCACAAGAACATCCTCTAACACACTAGAGGGGTGTGCAGTAATCTGGTTAGCCAGTTGAACAATGATTCCAGTGGTCTTTAGTTCCATGACCTACAATGTAGATTAAATGGAGTGAAACATCACATTTATAGAAGTAACTAAATCAAGCATAGCATTAGAAAAAATAATACTACCCTATGGTGCATGGAATTGAGAATGTTCCATGATCATTGCACTTGATGGTAAGTGATGGCTCTATCAATGTTGAAACATTCCTCCCCAAGATCACTTTCTCATCACCTCAAAGTTGCCTTCGGTATGTACAAATCTCCTTTAGAAACTTGGAGTACCATGGAATTTGCTTCACGGTATTAATCAAGGGGATGTTAACCTACACTTTTTTGAAAGTTTCCAATATTTTCTTATCAAGTTCAGTTTTCTTTTGTTTTCTAGGTTGGGTGTCCCTTTTGGGAAATGGAAGAGGAATGGTTGGTCTAGGTGAATCATCAAAATACACACTCTTTACTTTGAAAGTGATTTTCTCAGGACAAGGATTTTCAACATTTGGAACATTTTTAATGGTAGGGATGGAGGTTTACTTAAGAGGGGATGACTCTAATGGAGGATTCATCTATTTCCCACTCCTAAGGGTGATGGAACTAACATTTCCTTTATCTATAGGGTTGACTAATGGTTGAGATGGTAGTTTACCTAACCCCTGACTTTGAATTTTACCCACTGAGTTAGCTAGTTTGCCTAATTGGATTTTTAGGTCTTTTATGGCTGCTTGGGTGGTTTGTTGGAATTGGAGATTATTGGAAGCCATTTTTTTTCATCATATCTTCTAGTCTAGGCTCAGGTTTTGGAGGGGTGGTTGAAAAGGCCTTTGGGGTGGTTGAGGATTTCTGGGTGGTGGTGGATGACTACTCTGCCCTTGTTGGTTCCATGGTTGATGAGGCTGGTTTGAATACCCCCCTTACCTATAAGCTTGGTTTTCTTTCCACCCAGGGTTGGATGGATAGTAATGTTATTTCATAAAGGGTTGGTTATAGATGTGTCCTAGAAAGATTGACTCACAACTCTCAATAATTTCTCTCAATTGGGGGCAATGGTCAAAATAATGGGTGTCAGAAGAGCAGATTCTACAATGGATGGGAGGAGGAGATTGGGCTTTCCCTTGGTAAAGATCAAGTTGTTGAAGAAGGGTACTTACCTCTTCGAATTTTGTGTCCACCTTCTTCTCGAATTCAGTACTTTGCACCTTGTGGACACCTCTAATGGTTATACTAGACCTTGAACCGTATTGTTGAGTATTTTTCACCATGTTCTCAATTAGGGTTCTTTCAATAATTGGGGTCTTATCTACCAGTGCACCACCTACAGTAGCATAAATCATGTTATGATCAATTGGAATTAAACCTTCATAAAAATATTGTATTAAAAGTTGATCACTAATTTGGTGGTGTGGACAACTTGAACATAATATTTTAAATCTTTCTCAATATTCATGAAGTGTTTCCCCTTGAGATTGTCTTATACCACATATTTCTTTCCTTATTGTTGTAGTTCGAGAGGCTAGGAAATATTTTTCAAGAAAAAGGCATTTCATGTCTGCCCAGCCTCTTATTGGGGAATTAACATAATAAATCCAGTCTTTTGAAGTGTCTTCTAATGAAAAAGGGAATGACCTTAACTTTACTTGTTCTTCATCCACATTTTTAGGTTTTAATGTAGAACACATAGTATAAAATTCTTTTAGATGCTTGTGTGGATCTTCTCAAGGAAGTCCATGGAATCTTGGTAATAAATGAATTAAACTAGATTTTAGTTCAAAATTGGGTGCCTCTCCTTATAATTGAATGTATGTGGGTTGGATATCGATATCAGGTGAGGTTAGTTATTTTAGTGTTCTATTTTTTTCATCTATATTATACAATTTTATTTTAGTTTTTATATTGGTTCTAGAAGAAGAATAATAAGGATCAAGATGAGTTCTTATGTTTTTTGCGTCCTCCTTCAAAGGTTCCTCTTGTGTATCTCAGGGTTGCTGATGTAAGATCCTATCTAGTTTGGGTTCTAAAGGAGTTAAATATCTCGGATTATAACGAGTCATGCACCAAATCTACATAAAAAAATAGATCAGAATACAAAAGGATTGAAAAGGTAAATAAATATTCAAAAAAATTACAAATATCTTATAAAAAAACACTAAAAACTGAAGGTCTCCCCGACAATGGTGCCAAAATTTGACCGTGCTGTCGTGAAAAGTCAAATTGATAGTGATTTAAAGAAGATTCTGTAGTCTAGGCCAGACCCTAGGTCATCTCTCAAGTAGCATTGGTGGATTTAGAGTGTGTGTTTTTAATAAGAAGTACTAAAATAGGGTGTGATTTTGAAAACAATTTTAAGAAAACAACTTAACTTAACGAGTTTAATAGTTAATAGAATACGGTTGTGATTTAGGAATTATGATAGAAGGAGATCACTTCAAGTTCACTACACATCTTGGATAGTTCATTGTTCTGAAAATTTCACATGGTTTTTTTTAATTCTTTGGTTGAGGGTTGTCAAGATCTTGATTCCCCTCTTGCCTCTAAAAACGTTGCACAAAGTACCAACCCTTGACACAACAATCGTGTTGTAAAGGTTTGGAATTAAAGAATATATTAAAGGCTAATAAAGCATACTAATATCTTTTGTATATATAAGAGAATTATTATCCTTGTGTTTCCCAATTGGAACAACCCAAGTTTACCGCTTGAAATTTCAACCCAACCGATGTTGAAATGAAAAGTGGTTCACTTAATTAAACACAAGAAATTAATTCAGAGGAGAAACATGTTTAGATAAAACATAAGTGAAATAATCCACACACAAATTACACAAAACCAGTAGAGTATCAAGTGTGAGAACTCCCTACCAAGTATGTGTAGCTCCCTTGAAATGATCATCCACCATTTAGATCTCCATTAAGAGGAGAAGGATCATGTTGAACTTCGCCTTCATCCTAGATCCCCCTATGAGGATAGGGTCCTCCAGAACCTCTAAGGTGATGAAATGACTACTCTAGGACTTCAAATTGGCAGCACTTCCCTTCTGGTTTGAACTTACAAATGAGGTGCCCATGGTGCCTTTTTGTAGCCAAAATGGGACATGGTTTTGGGCACTTTATTTTTTAGATACCACTTGTGTTTTAGTTTTGGAATAGTATAAAGTTATATCATGACTTTACCAAAAGAGAAGAGTTGTTGGCCAGCCTCTTGATTGTCTCCTTTTGAATTCGGGCAGATTCTATCCCCTAGAAAGAATGGTTTTTATTGGCCACCTGATGGACGAATTCGGTTTCAGTTCCTTAATAACAGTTGTATACCATGATGTTTTGGAGAGGACCACAAATTTTCAGTCCATTTGGATGCATAGAATTCATGTACTATTCAAAAAAGTGGACAGATGTCCATGGGATGCCATGTAGTTTGGCCCATTTTTCTTCTGGATGATCTTCAGGCCTCCAAATCACCTCCACCTTCAATTAAAATATCAAAACAAGTATAATTTCCCTTTTTAATAGTGATAAAAATTAATTCATTGAATAAGACATGAAGTGAAATTTATTATTATATTTTGAATATTCATTAAAAAACTAGTTTAAAATAGCGGTGTAAGGGTGGAATTGAATAGTGAATCACTATGCGATCATGCATTAGTATTCTCTTTCCACATGTTCATGAGAAACCTTGGGTATGATCATACTGAGTATGCATATTATGTTCATCCTATGTATATATAAACTATTTTCAGGTTTCTAGGAGGATTTCAGGGACTGATCTAGACATTACTAGCTTGGATATTGGTGTGAATGTTGAGTTGTTGTAGGACTTGTCTTTAGTATTTATTTTTATACTTTTCTATGTATTTGTTGACATTGATCATGCATGGTGGGAAGGTTTAGGGTTTACTTTTATATTATGTAGTAGAGTTTATTTGTTCTTTATTTATCCTATCTTCTGATCCTAATTATGAATGAGGGTAATAGATCCCATATATTATATTTTTATACCCTCGGTGTTAGTTTCCAACTCAGGGCCTACTTGATGTAGGACTTAAGAGTTATTATCTCTCTTCCTTCATTTCTATACCAGGATGGATACCTTTGGATGGAGGTGGTCATGAAATAGTGGTATCAAAGGTTTTAGTTTATATATAGAATGAATTTTAGATTTAGGGATTGTGAGGATTGCATGGGTTGGTAGGGAATCAGTTCCAATTGAATTTAGCATGTGACATCGGCTAGGGAGACTGGCTAGTACATGATATTTTAGGGCCCCCATAAACCAATGTAAGGACCCTGATTCTACTGAACGACAAAGCGAGGTGTTCATGTTTATAGGGTAAAGACCTAGGAGATTTACATGCATCATACTTGTTTTTATTCATGTCTAAATTGGTTTGAATTTTGGGAATTAAATGAAAAAAATTAATGAAATTTTATAAAATTCCATGATATTGGGCTTAGGAATTCTCTCTGTTTATAAAGAATAAATCCTGACCATTATCTGTGTGTAACTCAAGTAATAGAGGTTAAATATAATAATTTAGTTGATTGTTAGAGGATCAACCTGATAGAGGAGGATAATTCATAGAATATTTCCTTGTGTTACTTTTAGAGGAATATATTAGGGAAGTATGAGGGAGAATCTATGATCTAGAGACAGGGCACTAGTTGGAGGAACATCAGATTTATTTTGATCTGATTTGATCTGGGGCTTATTTTTGGGTGTTGTTGGTGCTTATACGGGTATAAGGATTTATGTGTTAGTGGTAGAAACTATATCTTGGTGATTATATGGAGGTAGATGTTTCTTGGGCTAACATCCAAAAGGAGTTTCTTATAGAGTTATTATCAGTGATGATGAAGGTGAAAAAGAGGCATGAGTTTCTCTGCCTTTAGTAGGGGATCCTAAGCATGTAGGAACCCGGGATCAAGTTCAAGGACCTCCTAAATTCCCCCCATGATATATTTTTAGATGAAGAGTCTCAATAATGGTGTATAAAGGAGGCATTTCACCCAATTACCGGGTACGTGGTCACCCCATTTATGCTTCCTATGTATCTAGAGGTGCATAAGAAGGTAGAGGTTATCGAGAAGATGGTTATCTATGGGATGTGATACTTGAGAGAGTGAACAATATATAATATTTTATAGTAAGGATTTAGGTACTAGATAATGGATGTCTAGATATTTGGGATTTTGATCAATAGGGAACTAACCTTGATAGACCTTTTTATGTTATTCTTGGGCAAGTGGATCCAGAACACCTACCATGGGATTATAGTTTTCATACTATGTATATGGGGGTCATGGTAAATGAAATGATCAGTGTATGATAGTTCAGGGAGGATAGTACTAGATGGGTGGTTAGGAACCTTTTTAGCAGCATCAGTAGTAGTTTCCTCTTGGCAGTACCAGTCATATAGACCACCAACGTTTGTTCAGAAGTTAAGGGTAAGTGGAGTTGGAAATGGGTAACCTTGTGATGCTACCTTTCCTCAGGGACCTAGGCCATAGTATGGTCATGGTGACCTTTAGAAGAGAGTTAGAGGTTTTGGTTGTGGGAAGATGCATGTGATGGAGGTGGTAGCACTAGAAGGGCCAAAGGTTATCTAAGGTATGATTAGTTTATCATCTACCCTTTTTATGCCTTATTTGATTTGGGAGCCTCACACTCCTTTATTAATCTAGATTTGATTCATGCTTTGGGACTGGGGGTAGAGAGAATTCCCATTCCCCTTGTGTTCTCCATTCCAGTTGGAGGTCAGGCTACCTTGTTTGATGTGTGATAGGGATGTAGACTGATAGAGGGGTAGCACCCATCAATGGGGGAATTATTCTTACTACAGATGAAACCATATGATGTTATCATTAGCATGGATTGGATTCATTCCATGCATGTAGCCATCAATTTATTTTTTAGGAGAGTTTCATTTTCTGATGTTGAGGTCCAACAAGTGGAATTCATTGGAGAAAAAAGTTATCAGATTGGTGGTAGTAAAGTAGAGCCTATTTTATCTTAGCTCAAAAAGTTTTCAATGGAATCATAATTAAAGGATGTTCTTAGGTTTGTAGAGGATTTTTGGTATATTTTCTTAGATGATGTTATGATACTACCCCCTTGATGTGACGTTGAGTTAGGGATAGAGTTACAATAGGGTTCATCTCTAATTTTGATGGCTCCTAATCAGATGACACCTATAGGTTTGCATGAGTTGAGGCTACAAATTTATGATCCAATGTAGAAGGGTTTCATATGATCTAGTTTGTCTCCTTGGGGTGGTTTAGTGTTGTTCTCCAATATGGAATACAATAGTCTAATGTTGTACATAGACTACCAAAGGTTGAACTAGGTGATAGTTAAGAATTGTTACTCCCTCCCAAGGATTGGTGATCTGTTCGACCAGCTAAAGGGAGCCATTTCATTTTTGAATATTGAAATGTAGTCTAGGTATCACTGGATGAGGCTAAAGGATGAGGATACATCAAAGAATACCTTTAGGTAAAGTTGGGGGAACTTCAAGTTCATGGTTATGCTATTTGGTGTCATGAACACACCATCAATGTTTACATGGATTATTAACTGTATGTTCTATGAGTTCCTAAACCAATTTATATTCATGTTTATAAATGAAATATTGATCTACTCAAAGTTATAGGAGGATATACTGATCATCTCAGATCTTTCTTACAGGTCCTTAGACACAATCATCTCTCTAGAAAGTTGTTCAAGTGCAAGTTTTGTAGGTGAGAGGTGAATTTCCTAGAGCATCTAGTATCGAAAAAGGGTGTTTCAATAGTCCCATCTAACATCTAGGTATTTTTTTCTTTGGCAGCACCCAAGAACATGGCGTGGGTTGATATTTTCTTGGTCTTATGGGTTATTACTGAAGGTTTACGCCATAATTTTCTCATATTTCATCCCTACAAATAGCTTTGAACTAGAATGACTAGGATTTATTATGGAATGAACAGTTCTAGATAATATTTGGATACTTAAAGAAGATATTGTTTAGTGCCTCAGTGCTTCATTTTCCTGAGGAAGGTGTGAAGTTCAAGGAGTTTTATGATGCATCCCATGCGGGTTTGAGATGTGTCTTAATTTAGTAGAGGGAAATGATCTCTTATGGGTCTAGTTAGTTATTCCACCATGAGTGTAACTATACCACCCATGATATGGAGTTAGTAGTATTTGTGTTTGCATTGAATTTTGGGTGGAATTACCTCATTGGAAAGCGATTTGTGGTTTTCACAGACTATGAAATCCTAAAATAGATTTTTTCTCAATATGAACTAAATTTGTTCTAGAAGGTGTGGATGGAGTTTCTCAAAGATTACAATTTTGCGCTCTATTACACCCTAGTAAAGGAGAATGTTGTTGTTGATGTTCTTAGTTGGAAGTCCTGAGGTGATGTGGTTCGGGAGAACGAGGATGTTCAGAGAGGGATGAAGGGGATTACATCGATGCATATTGATATGGGAAAAGGTAGTGACAGAGTTTATCTCTACCATATGATGGTGGAATCATCCTTGATGTAGTAGGTGTATGAGTTTTAGTGTGGAGAGTTAATGGAAGAGGTAATGCGATATAGTGTTGGTCATGGTGATGTTATAGAGGGATGGTTAGAGGATAGTTGGGATTGGGTGTTGTTTCAGGGAAGATTGTTTATTCCATTGGAAATGAATGATAGATTTCTTCAATAGTTCCATATATCACCCTTAGTGGTACATCTAGGTTTGTCTAAGATATACCATGCATTTAGGAGAAACCTTCAGTGGAATGAAATGAAGTGATTGGTGGTAGAGTTTGTGGCACAGTGTCTCATCTGTCAGTAGGTAAAGCCCAAACACTAAGTTCCTAGAGGGTTTTTGCATTATTTGGATGTACCTGAGTGGAAATAAGAGAACATTTCAATGGATTTAATCCTCATTTTACCCTGGGACCAGGGAGGATGAGATGTTTTTTGGGTGATAGTGGACCGAATAATAAAGTTGACTCACTTTCTAGCGATCCATGAATCGGGTGTCATGGATGTTTTAAAAAGGAAGTATGTGGATGATGTGGTTAGGCATCATGGGCTACTGTAAAAAATCATTTATGATTTGGATCTACATTTTAACTCATGGGTATATATGGGATTTCATAACACCTTTGGCTTTTAGTTGTCCCCCTAACACTTCTTTTTACCCTTAGATATATGGGTAGATAGAGTGAACTATCTAGACACTAGAGGATATGTTATGAGCTTTCATATTGTATTTTGGTGGATCATTGGTGAAGCACCTACCTTTGGTTGTTTTTTACTAGAACAATAGTCATTACTCATCCATTAGCATGGCTTCATTTGAGGCATCATATGACCATTCATGTCATTCTCTATTGTGTTGGACATAGGTTTGGGAGACATCAATTATTGGTCCTGATGTGGTATAGAGTGTGAATGAGAATATATAGATGGTACAAGAATGGATGAAGGATTCATAGTACATAGGTTGGGGAGTCATTTATTATTGGTCCTAATGTGGTATAAATCATGAACGAGAAGATGCATATGGTTCAATAATGGATGATGGAGGCATAAGAGCATCAGAAAGAAAATTCTGATTGTCGGTAGAGACCTATAGAGTTTCAATTTGGAGACTATGTGTTCTTGAGAGTCTCCCCTCATCGGGGAAGCAGATGTTTGGAAAGGGTAGTAATATTTCTCCCCAATTCATTAAGCCTTTTGAGGTGGTATGGAATTTTGGCCAGGTGGTGTATCAGCTATCACTTCCATTGCAGCAGAACAAGATCCAAAATTTCTTCTACATGTCGCATTTTGTTCATTTTCATTCAAAGATTGATAATTTGAAATTATAAGGTGATTCCTCCCTTTTCCTTCTTAGTTTCCCCTGTTCCTTATTCAAAAAAAAGTTTTTCTTTGGAATATGGATTGTTTGGGTAGTGTTATGTAGGGAGATTAATGTGGATGTTGTGTGTAACATCCCAGGTAAATAATGAAAATCAAATGTTCATGTATATTAATATTTGTGAATAAAATATTAATATTACTTAAAAGGGGATTCTATGTTCGATGGTGTACCCAATACGCAACAATGAGTTTCTTTGAAATCATATGTTTCATGCTAATAATAAAATAATATTATTGTAAATTGTAGTAAACTCCTAGTCAATGTAATAGCGGGAATGAACAGAACTAATTAAAAAGCGATTATATATTCTTGTCAAATATTTTTACATTTATTCAATAAATTTTCGATGCTTAAAATGCGAATGAATCTAATTTTAAGCGTAAATATCCTAATATTCTTTAAAAGGTCAATTAACCGCCTTTTGATGGCAAGCCATTTTTAAATCCACTTTTTGAAAATTTTATATGTTATATTTGACAAAATAAAATTCTTTTTTAGAATCGGGACATCAAAATTTACTTTGTATAAATTTTTGGTATTTTTCCGATAAAGTTCATTTTTTAATGAATAGTGTAAAATGTTGTATTTTAATTCAAAACCTCCTTTTAGTCTAATTTATTTATATTGTCAGATTATATTTTTAATTTGTTTTAAAGTGTAATAAAAATATATTTTTACCATTTAATCCAATTTTGGTCATTTGAATTAATTTCACTTTGAAATTGGACATAAACAAGTGTCAATCTTTTAATAGATATTGTTTCTTAAAAACAGGTTATTTGTTTTGACAGTGGGAATTGATTATAAAATTAATTAATGAAACTTAAATGTTTTTAATTTGGTAAAATTGATATCATTTTTGAATTTGGAATATCGAATATATCTTAGGGTGAAATTTTGGTATATTTCTGACAAATGTTCATTTTCAATGAATAGTGAAAAATACTGCATTTTATTCAAAACTGCCTTTTCATACAAATTATTTATATAGTTAGATTGTCATTTTAATTTGTATTAAGGTGTAATTTAATTTTTTTTATCATTTAATACAATTTTGGTCATTGTATTTAATTTCACTTTTAAATTGGATGTAAAAACAAATCAATCTTTTGATAGATTTTACTTCTTAAAAACCCGTCTTTGGTTTTGACAATGAGAATTATTTTAAATTAATTACTAAAATTTCTGTGTTTTGAATTTGATAAAATGGATTCTATATTTGGAATCATAAGTTCCAAATTATTTAATCAAGACTCTTTTGTTTTTGGACATTATGAATAGTAACGACGGTAATTATCTTTAATTATCGTGATTAATTAGTAATCGGGTAGTTAAGGGTAATAAAATAATATTATAAAAATATAAAATGACCCCAACACATTTCCTAATACTACTGGTTGTGTCATGGCCGACCATGGGATGCCTTTTTCCAAACTTTGGGACCCCATGAAATCACTTTGGGGTGATAGTGACACTTTATCATTTTATGTTTTTTAAAAGGAAAGTATAACCAAAGTATGTATCACCCAAGTAAAACAATTTTAGTTTTGTCTGTGTAAATGATCTCTTAGAATATTAATATTCATTGGAAAGATAAAAATATTTCTTACTTAATGGTATTTTTTTTATAATTTTTAAACATTAAATAAATTAATTTATTTATGACACCATGATGATGCAGTGATTCCATCATTAATGGACGATTTAAATAAAATGAAAAGATAATGTAAAATATAAGACTTACACTTGTCAAAAACCTATTGGATGGGTTTATTTAGAACCCCTATCACCTTATCCTTGAAATATATCATTGTGGGACCTTTAAAATCCTAAACTCATTATATAATAAAGTAACATTTTTTTTGACTTTCCAAGAGTGCCCCTCCTCTCTCTTATAAAAGTCTCCCACCTCTACCCCCTTACCCATACCTATCAAGCCTTTGGATCGACAAAACTCTGCTAATTGTATCTCCCCACATCCCTATCTTCATCATAGGAGCCTTACCTTTGGCAGAAATCTCTTCAAGAAACCCTTTGGTTTCAAACCAAGAGAAGTTACCCGATTTATAGGTAATGTCTTCACTTGTGTTCTTTTGTTTTATTTTGCTTCTCCAACCCCTAAACTCTTTTTATTCCTTTATTTTGTAACAAAACCAGTATCTTAAATATACTAGGATGTTTTTATGTGAATTATTCAAGCTAAACTTACACACACCTCCGTATAATGGTTAAAGAACATACTATTTCTGTGGATGGTGAATTACTGCCTCACGAAACGATGATTGTTCAATATTTTATTAACACTTTTCATGGTGGCCATTATGATGTCACTATATTTTATATATGATATATATGGTATTTATGTTTTCTATATGCTTCTTTATTTTATATTTAAAACATAACTTTATGCTTTGCATATTGTGCAAATGCGATAATTTCATACGAGGAAGTGTGGACTACCGCCCCCTCAAGTGATGTGACTCGTTCATGAAATACATGGAATGTATAAATAATGAAATTAATGAACATATGTGACCTATATAACATATATATTATACTGGAATTATAATATATATATATATATATATATCATCTAGTTTTAATTCAATTAATGTGCCAAAGCAATGAAAGTAGCGTTCATGCGTACGTACGACCTACCGACTCCATGAACGATGCATTTCATTTATTTTTATCTCCAAATATTATGTAATAAGTATAAAAAGAATATATACTGGATATATATGATATTTACATCATTAATACTATTATGGATATGATGTAGATACAACTACATTGACAATGCTTTTCAAACAAGATCATTTTTGACTAATGTACCGAACATCGACAAAACGTATGATATGAACTCGCATAATTAACTAATTATTATAACATGATAATATATGATATTAATTGAATAATAAACTTTAAATTATGTCCTTAAGCAATTATAAATTGACCAAAGTTTATTATTCAGTAATATAAAGAAATGAACAAGACAAGTCGGACTTGAGGTAAGGGATCATACCTCTCTCTTTCTTTTTAAGTACTCTCTTTTATGTCATTTCTTTTAAGCTCATATTTCTTATGTTTGGGGATGTTCTTTTATATTCCTCATTATGTAATTTTTATGTTAATATTATGAGAGACCCTATTTGATCTCATAAATCCATTTTTGGAAGTTTTAAGTGGCACCGTTAGGCTGCCGAGTTTTCGTAAGGGATTTTTCATCTCACTTTTATTCCGGTGGGATTTGTGCTACATTTGCCACCATTTCCTTTGAGTGGTGTATGCACTGCCCATTATTCTAATATTTGTGTAATATAATTTAGTTTATGAGTATTTACATCAATGATGTATAGTCCTTCTTTCATGGGGTGTATGTTTCGAAAGTTACCCAAGCCGGTAAGGGAACCTTTCACCCTCCTATTTTTAAAAGACTTCCTTTTGTTTTGTCTTTTAAATTACATATTCTTATGTTGGGATATGTTCTTATATATCCTTATTTCTATAAATTTTATGTCCAAGTGATGAGATACCCTTTATTTCTCTCATCAACTCTTTTTCTAAAATTTGATGTGACGTCGTTAGGCTATGGAATTTTTGCAAGGGAACTTCTTAGCCCAATTCCAATTCTTTGGGTTGAACCTCTACTTCTTGATTATGTCCTGCTATGAATTTTTGTGGATGACATATGATTTTTTTACACTGAGTATCCACTTATATTTAGTGTATTTATATTTGTCACACATAAGTATGTCATTTATTTATCCTTGCTCTAATGGCATGATCCTTGATTGGGATTACATTTCAATTTCTTCTCATTGAGACATTTCTTAATGATATGCACTTTTATTCTTTTATAAAGTGTATATACAGACCCTTTGACTTTACATATCCATATTATGTCTATAATAAAGTCATTTAAATTTTTTGAAAATGGTCTACTTTCATGTGGCTTATAATTTAAATGTTCAAAATGGAAAAGGACTCTTTTATTAAAACATTGTTTTAAATGTTTTTAAATATTTATTCTTTTAAACATTTATCATCCATGTACATGTTTTAAAAATGATTTTAAGTGTTTATTTATATGGATATGAATGTTTTATAACCCTTTCAAAAGTTTCTAAGTGGTATGGGACACTTTGATTCTAAAATCTTTTTTAAATGTATTCTTTTAAAATTTTCAAAGTATACAGGGATTTTTCTCTCATAGAGTTTTAATGATTTTATTAGATGTTTTTATTTATGATAATATCATGATGTGATCTCTTGTGATTGAAATATGTAAATTTTATGTTTCTTCTATGCATGTTTTAAGTTTTATGATTATGTTATGGTTCTTGGTAAATGTTTATGAAATCGGGTGGTTTCGTGATAAACTAAGGGCGGGTGAGCCCGTGATAGCTCTCCAATGCATTGGGTAACGCGAAGGGGTTAAACGTTAAGGTTTATCCGAAGAGATTTAGGGAATATACTGTGATGGGTATTCCAAACGTAACCATGAGGGTTACTCCCTACATAAGAATGTTATGAATGCCTCAAGTTACCTTTAGGTCTTATGATTTCTATGATTTATTCATAAATCTTATGATTTCATGAGGTATGTTAACGTTATTATGTTTTATGAGTAAAGTATGATTTCATTGATTCTTATGTATACATGTACTAATGTTTCCTTTCCGAATTTTTATATCCTTTACTAATCTTTTTATGATCATCCCATGTTTTTAAAATGTTTTTCACAGGTCAAGGGAAAAGTACATGATATGATGACAGTGTCAAGGAAGTGTCAAGAAAGAATCCATGTTTTATTTTAAATATGTTTTAGTTGATGGAAAAAAATGAATACTATCTTTTATGTAACCACTTTGTTTAAATGTGTAATGTAATGCATGATTTATGATCTAATTCTCTAAAACTCTAAACCTGAAAAGATCCTCAATGTGTATTCTTGAAATAACTCAAGATTAATTAAGGTTTAAGGTCAGGTCCTTATAGTTGGTATCAAAGGTCAGTTTAGATAACTTTAGAGGTTAGATTGTTTTTTAAGCATAAGTGACAAGTTGTGTATAACCACAATGGTTATTATATTAGATAGAGTCATTGTTATTTTTGAATGTTGGAATGAGTTTGAGATAACTTAGATAAGTATATCTTAGTAGTTATCTTCCCCTTTAGTACATGATGATTTTGTTGATATACTCACACTGACCTTTTTGGCTTTAGTAAATGGATGGATCTAGCAGGCACCAAAGTGACAATGGATTTGAAGGAAACTGTGGTGGTTCTCTGATTAAGAGACTGGATGAAATGGGGGATTCAATGAGAAATCTCGTGGTTATTCTAAACCAACTATTAGGAGTCATGATCAACCACTTGAACCTTGGTGAGTTCTCTAATACATCTTGTATGAGAGAACCAACTCGATGTGGAAGTTCAGGTGATAATTATAAAGGTAACCATTAGGTTTTATATGATCCTTACTTTTGATGTAATTATGGGTTACTATATGTTATGATGGTAAATGAAAGGCATGAGATAAAATTGAGGTTAAATTATGTTATCGTTATTTTTTAAGATTTATCTCTTTTTGGAGAATGTTTTAAGAATTATATAGTTTTGGAAAAAGGGACAACACACAGACCATGTGACAACCCGTCGCGTCGGACCAAGCTGCAGGAATCGAACCCACAACCAAATTGTGACTGGTATTTATCGCCTACCACTGGACTACATGAAGTCCCTGGTTAGTATAACTAATTTTTTTTAGTTAGATGATCTTATGAATCAATAATAAGTTGATTTTGGGTTATCTATGGAAATGATTTGCCTATCATGGAGGATATGTGATTAGGTTAATTACTTTTTAATATGAGACTTTAAGAGCAACTGATGTTATTTGGAGATAAATGTTAATTTGTACCTTGGAAGACTATGTGATTAAATCCTTCAAATATCTGGGTTTCAATCTTAGTTTGGTTTACTTTGAAGAATTTTATGGAAAAATTGTTTATTGAATGGTCTTCGTTGAACTTTGGGTTTTGTTGGACAAATTTTGGAGATTAAAGATAGATTTTCTTTTTTATAAAGGATTATCCATTTGTAGATTATCAGATCTTGTTCTAACAGTTTTGGTTTTGGTTAAGGTCTAAAGACATGAGAAATATATAGTTCTATTTTTTGAATTAGGTGATTATCTAAAAGTTGATTATAGCTCTCTTAATGTGAGCAATTCATCCTAAATACTCGTCTTTTGGAGAAAATATGAGTTTGTGTAAGAAATCTAGTAAGAGATGAAAGTCTACACGACAAGTAAGCATGTTTCCTTATGATTTAGTTAGGCTCATAAATAAATTCCTCAATGAAAATTAACTTAAAACAAAAATGATGTATGTTAACTTTTCCTACTGGGGAATCGAATACCTTTTAACCCATCACCAGTTTGTGATTTTTTGGTGGTTAACTTTCTCCAAAACATGTTTTCTATCACTCTCCCTCAGAACATGACCCTTTGTTTTTTCATCCATATCCATGTTTTTCTACATGGAATCCTAGTATGGGTTAACTCGGGTGGCCTTTGTACTTCCCTTTCTTTCTTTTAAAGTGATAGTTTAATTTACTCCTTTTCTGATGTGGGGCTTTCAATGAATTTTCCAAGCCCAATTTTAAAAAATTACGAGGACGCAATTCCCAAAACAGGGGAAGGATGTAACATCCCAAGTAAATAATGAATAAGAAATATTCATATATATTAATATTTGTGAATAAAATATTAATATTACTTAAAATGGGATGCTATGTTCGATGGCGTACCCATTACACAACAACGAGTTTCTTTGAAATCATATGTTGCTCGCTAATAATAAAATAATATTATTGTAAATGGTAGTAAACTCCTAGTCAATGTAATGGAAGGAATGAACAGAACTAAGTAAAAAGTGATTATCTATGCTTGTCAAATATTTTTACATTTATTCAATAAATTTTAGATGTTTAAAATGCTAATGAATCCAATTTTAAGCATAAATATCCTAATATTCCTTAAAAGGTCAATTAACTGCCTTTTGATGGCGAACCCTTTTTAAATCCACTTTTTGACAATTTTATATGTTATATTTGACAAAATAAAATTCTTTTTTATAATTGGGACATCAAAATTTACTTTGTATAAATTTTTGGTATTTTTCTGATAAAGTTCATTTTTTAATGAATAGTGTAAAATGTTGTATTTTAATTCAAAACCTCCTTTTAGTCTAATTTATTTATATGGTCAGATTATCTTTTTAATTTGTTTTAAAGTGTAATAAAAATATATTTTTACCATTTAATTCAATTGTGGTCATTTGAATTAATTTCACTTTGAAATTGGACATAAACAAGTGTCAATCTTTTAATAGATATTGTTTCTTAAAAACAGATTATTTGTTTTGACAGCGGGAATTGATTATAAAATTAATTAATGCAACTTCAATGTTTTGAATTTGGTAAAATTGATATCATTTTTTAATTTGGAATATTGAATATATCTTAGGGTGAAATTTTGATATATTTCTGACAAATGTTCATTTTTAATAAATAGTGAAAAATACTGCATTTTAATTCAAAACTGCCTTTTCATCCAAATTATTTATATAGTTATATTGTCATTTGAATTAGTTTTAAGGTGTAATTTAATTATGTTTTTATAATTTAATACAATTTTGGTCATTGGATGTAATTTCAATTTTAAATTGGATGTAAAAACAAATCAATCTTTTGATAGATTTTACTTCTTAAAAATCCATCTTTGGTTTTGACAACGAGAATTATTTTAAATTAATTACTACAATTTCTGTGTTTGTAATTTGATAAAATGGATTCCATATTTGGAATCATAAGGTCAAAATTATTTAATTAAGACTTTTTTTGGACATTATGAACAGTAATGACGATAATTATCTTTAATTATTGTGATTAATTAGTAATCAGGTAGTTAAGGGTAATAAAATAATATCATAAAAATAAAAAATGACCCCAACATGTGTCCTAATGCTACTGGTTGTGTCATGGAGGACCATGGGATGCCTTGTGCCAAACTTTGGGACCCCATGGAATCACTTTTGAGTGATAGTGACACTTTATCATTTTATGTTTTTTAAAAGGAAAGTATAACCAAAGGATGTATCACCCAAGTAAAACAATTTTAGTTTTGTCTATGTAAATGATATCTTAGAATATAAATATTCATTGGAAATATAAAAATATTTCCTACATAATGGTATTTTTTTATAATTTTTAGACATTAAATAAATTAATTTATTTATGACACAATGATGATGCAGTGATTACCTCATTAATGGACGATTTAAATAAAATGAAACGATAATGTAAAATCTAAGACTTACACTTTTCAAAAACCTATTGGATGGGTGTATTTAGAACCTTTATCACCTTATCCTTGAAATATATCATTGTGGGACCTTTAAAATCTGAAACTCATTATATAATAAAGTAACATTTTTTTGACTTTCCGAGAGTGCCCCTCCTCTCTCTTATAAAAGGCCTCCACCTCTAACCCCTTACCCACTCCTCTCAAGCCTTTATCTCGACATAACTATGATAATTTTATCTCCCCACATCCATATCTTCATCCTAGGATCCTTAAATTTGGAAGAAATCTCTTCAAGAAACCCTTTTGGTTCAAACCAAGAGGAGTTACCCGATTTAAAGGTAATGTCTTCACTTGTGTTCTTTTGTTTTATTTTGCTTCTCCAACTCCCTAAAATATTTTTATTCCTTTATTTTGTAACAACACCAGTATATTGAATATACTAGTATGTTGTTATGTGAAGGATTAGATCTACACTTACACACACCTCCGTCTAATGGTTAAAGAAAATATTGTTTCTGTGGATGACGAATCACTGCCTCACGAAACGATGATTGTTCAATCTTCTCTTAACACCTTTCATGGTGGACATTATGATGTCACTGTATTTTATATATGATATATATGGTATTTATTTTTTCTATATGCTTATGTATTTTATATTTAAAATATACCTTTATGCTTTGCATGTTGTGCAAATGCGATAATTTCATACGAGGAAGTGTGGAGTACCGCCCCCTCAAGTGATGTGACTCGTTCATGAAATACATGGAATGTATAAAGAATGAAATTAATGAACATATGTGACCTATATAACATATATATTATACTTTAATTATAATATATATATCTCTCATCTAGTTTTATTCCCATTAATGTGCCAAAGCAATGAAAGTAGCGTTCATGCGTACGTACGGCCTACCGTCTCCATGAACGGTGCATTTCATTTCTTTTTATCTCCAAATATTATGGAATAAGTATAAAACGAATATATAATGGATATATATGATATTTAAATCATTAATACTATTCTGGATATGATTTACATACAACTACATTGACAATTCTTTTCAAACAAGATCATTTTTTTCTCATGTACCGAACATCGACAAAACGTATGATATGAACTCACATAATTAACTAATTATTATAACATGATAATATTTGATATTAATTGAATAATAAACTTTAAAGTATTTCCTTAAGAAATTATAAATTGACCAAAGTTTATTATTCATGAATATAAATAAATGAACAAGACAAGTTGGACTTGAGGTAAGGGATCCTACCTCTCTCTTTCTTTTTAAGTACTCTCTTTTATGTCATTTCTTTTAAGCTCATCTTTCTTATATTTGGGGATGTTCTTTTATATTCCTCATTCTGTAATTTTTATATTCATATTATGAGAGACCCTATTTTATCTCATAAATCCATATTTTGAAGTTTTAAGTGGCGTCGTTAGGCTGCTGAGTTTTCGTAAGGGATTTTTCATCTCACTTTTATTCCCGTGGGATTTATGCCACATTTGCCACCATTTCATTTGAGTGTTGTATGTACTACCCATTATTATAATCTTTTTGTAATATACTTTCATTTATGAGTATTTACATCAATGTTGTATAGTCCTTCTTTCATGGGGTGTACGTTTCGAAAGTTACCCAAGTCGGTAAGGGAACCTTTCACCCTCCTATTTTTAAAAGACTTCGTTTTGTTTTGTCTTTTAAATTACATATTCTTCTATTGGGATATGTTCTTATATATCCTTATTACTGTAAATTTTATGTCCAAGTGATGAGATACCCTTTATTTCTCTCATCAACTCTTTTTCTAAAATTTGATGTGACGCCGTTAGGCTATCGAATTTTTGCAAGGGAACTTCTTAACCCAATTCCAATTCTTTGGGTTAAACATCTACTTCTTGATTATGTCGTGCTATGAATTTTTGTGGATGACATATGATTGTTTTACACTGATTATCCACTTATATTTAGTGTATTTATATTTTTCACACATAATTATGTAATTTCTTTATCCTTTCTCTAATGGCATGATCCTTGATTGGGATTACATTTCAATTTCTTCTCATTGAGACATTTCTTAATTATATGTAGTTTTATTATTTTATAAAGTGTATATACATCCCCTTTGACTTTCTATATCCATATTATGTCTATAATAAATTCATTTAAATGTTTTGAAAATGGTCTACTTTAATTTGTCTTATAATTTACATGTTCAAAATGGAAAAGGACTCTTTTATTAAAACATTGTTTTAAATGGTTTTAAATATTTATTCTTTTAAACATTTATCATCCATGTCCATGTTTTAAAAATGGTTTTAAGTATTTATTTATATGGACATGAATGTCTTATAACCCTTTAAAAAGTTTCGAAGTGGTATGGGACACTTTGATTCTAAAATCCCTTTTAAATGTCTTCTTTTAATATTTTCAAAGTATACATGGATTTTTCTCTCATAGAGTTTTAATGATTTTATTAGATGTTTTTATTTATGATAATATCATGATGTGATCTCTTGTGATTGAAATGTGGAAATTTTATGTTTCTTTTATGCATGTTTTAAGTGTTATGATTATGTTATGGTTCTTGGAAAATGTTTATGAAATCAGGTGGTTCCGTGATAAACTAAGGGCGGGTGAGCCTGTGATAGCTCTCCAATGCACTGGGTAACGCAAAGGGGTTAAATGTTAAGGTTTCTACGAAGAGATTTAGGGAATATACTGTGATGGGTATTCCAAATGTAACCATGAGGTTTACTCCCTACGTAAGAATGTTATGAATTCCTCAAGTTACCTTTATGTCTTATGATTTCTATGAGTTATTCATAAATATTATGATTTCATGAGGTATGTTAACATGCTTATGTTTTATGAGTAAAGTATGATTTCATTGATTCTTATGTATACATGTACTAATGTTTCCTTTCTGAGTTTTTATATCCCTTACTGAGATTTTTATGCTCATCCCAAGTTTTTGAAATGTTTTTCACAGGTCGAGGGAAAGGTACATGATATGATGATAGTGTCAAGGAAGTGTCAAGAAATAATCCATGTTTTATTTTAAATATGTTTCCGTTGATGGGAAAAAAGGAATACTATCTTTTATATAACCACTTTGTTTAAATGTGGAATGTAATGCATGATTTATGATCTAATTCTCTAAAACTCTAAACCTGAAAAGATCCTCAATGTGTATTCTTGAAATAACTCAAGATTAAGTAAGGTTTAATGTCGGGTCCTTATAGTTGGTATCAAAGGTTGGTTTAGATAACTTTAGAGGTTAGAGTGTTGTTTAAGCATAAGTGACAAGTTTTGTATAACCACAATGGTTATTATATTAGATAGATTCATTGTTATTTTTGAATGTTGGAATGAGTTTGAGATTACTTGGATAAGTATATCTTAGTGTTTATCTTCCTCTTTAGTACATGATGATTTTGTTGATATACTCACACTTACCTTTTTGGTTTTAGTAAATGGATGGATCTAGCAGGCACCAAAGTGACAATGGGTTTGAAGGAAACTGTGGTGGTTCTCTGATTAAGAGATTGGATGAAATGGGGGATTCAATGAGAAATCTCATGGTTATTCTAAACCAACTATCAGGAGTCATGATCAACCACTTGAACCTTGGTGAGTTCTCTAATGCATCTTGTACGAGAGAACCAACTCGATGTGGAAGTTCATGTGATAATTATAAAGGTAACCATTAGGGTTTATATGATCCTTACTTTTGAGGTAATTATGGGTTACTATATGTTATGATGGAAAATGAAATGCGTGAGATAAAATTGAGGTTAAATTATGTTATCGTTATTTTTAAAGATTTATCAATTTTTGGGGAATGTTGTAAGAATTATATAGTTTTGGAAAAAGGGACAACACGTAGACCGTGTGACAACCCGTCGCGTCAGACCAAGCTACAGGAATCGAACCCACAACCAAAGTGTGACTGGTATTTATCGCCTACCACTGGACTACGTGAAGTCCCTGGTTAGTATAACTAATTTTTTTTAGTTATATAATCTTATGAATCAGGAATACTTTTATTTTGGGTTATCTATGGAAAAAATTAGCCTATCATGGAGGATATGTGATTAGGTTAATTACTTTTCAATATTAGACTTTAAGAGCAACTGATGTTATTTGGAGATAAATGTTAATTTATACCTTGGAAGAGTATCTGATTAAATCCTTCAAATATTTGGGTTTCAATCTTAGTTTGGTTTAATTTGAAGAATTTTATGGACAAATTGTTTATTTAATGGTCTTCGTTGAACTTTGGGTTTTGTTAGAAAATTTTTGGAGATTAAGAATATATTTTCTTTTTTATAAAGGATTATCCATTTGTGGAGTATCAGATCTTGTTCTAACAATTTTGGTTTTGGTTAAGGTCTAAGGACATGGGAAATATATAGTTCTCTTTTTTGGATTAGGTGATTCTCTAGAAGTTGATTATAGCTCTCTTAATGTGAGCAAGTCATCCTAAATACTCGTCTTTTGGAGAAAATATGAGTTTGTGTAAGAAATCTAGTAGGAGATGAGAGTCTACACAACAAGTAAGTATGTTTCCTTATGATTTAGTTAGGCTCATAAATAAATTCCTCAATGAAAAGTAACTTAAAAAGAAAAATGTTGTTTGTGAACTTTTCCTACTGGGGAATCGAATACCATTTAACCCATCACCATCTTGTGATTTTCTGGTGGTTAACTTTCTCCTAAACATGTTTTCTATCACTCTCCCTCAGAACATAACCCTTTGTTTTTTTATTCCATATACATGTTTTCCTACATGTAATCCTAGTATGGGTTAACTCGGGTGACCTTTTTACTTCTATTTCTTTCTTTTAAAGTGACATTTTAATTTACTCCTTTTCCAATGTGGGGCTTTCAATAAATTTTCCAAGCCCAATTTTACAAAATTGCGAGGACGCAATTCCCAAAAGGGGGTAAGGATGTAACATCCCAGGTAAATAATGAATATGAAATATTCATATATATTAATATTTGTGAATAAAATATTAATATTACTTAAAAGGGGATGCGATGTTCGATGGCGTACCCAATACTCAACAACGAGTTTCTTTGAAATCATATGTTGTGCGCTAATAATAAAATAATATTATTGTAAATGGTAGTAAACTCCAGGTCAATGTAACAGCAGGAATGAACAGAACTAAGTAAAAAGTGATTATCTATGCTTGTAAAATATTTTTACATTTATTCAATAAATGTTAGATGCTTAAAATGCGAATGAATCCAATTTTAAGCATAAATATCCTAATATTCTTTAAATGGTCGATTAACCGCCTTTTGATAGAGAACCCTTTTTAAATCCACTTTTTGAAAATTTTATATGTTATATTTGACAAAATAAAATTCTTTTTTAGAATCGGGACATCAAAATTTACTTTGTATAAATTTTTGGTATTTTTCCGATAAAGTTCATTTTTTAATGAATAGTGTAAAATGCTGTATTTTAATTCAAAACCTCTTTTTAGTCTAATTTATTTATATGGTCATATTATCTTTTTAATTTTTTTTAAAGTGTAATAAAAATATATTTTTATCATTTAATCCAATTTTGGTCATTTTAATTAATTTCACTTTGAAATTGGACATAAACAAGTGTCAATCTTTTAATAGATATTGTTTGTTAAAAACAGGTTATTTGTTTTGACAACAGGAATTGATTATAAAATTAATTAATGAAACTTAATTGTTTTGAATTTGGTAAAATTGATATCATTTTTGAATTTTTAATATCGAATATATCTTAGGGTGAAATTTTGGTATATTTCTGACAAATGTTCATTTTCAATGAATAGTGAAAAATACTGCATTTTAATTCAAAACTGCGTTTTCATCCAAATTATTTATATAGTTAGATTGTCATTTTAATTGATTTTAAGGTGTAATTTAATTATGTTTTTATAATTTGATACAATTTTGGTCATTGGATGTAATTTCACTTTTAAATTGGATGTAAAAACAAATCAATCTTTTGATAGATTTTACTTCTTAAAAACCCGTCTTTGGTTTTGACAACGAGAATTATTTTAAATTAGTTACAACAATTTCTGTGTTTGGAATTTGATAAAATGTATTCCATATTTGGAATCATAAGGTCCAAATTATTTAATTAAGAATCTTTTGTTTTTAGACATTATAAATAGTAACGACGATAATTATCTTTAATTATCGTGATTAATTAGTAATCAGGTAGTTAAGGGTAATAAAATAATATCATAAAAATATAAAATGACCCCAACATGTGTCCTAATTCTACTGGTTGTGTAATGGACGACCATGAGATGCCTTGTGCCAAACTTTGGGACCCCATGGAATCACTTTTGGGTGATAGTGACACTATCATTTTATGTTTTTTAAAAGGAAAGAATAACCAAAGTATGTATCACCCAAGTAAAAAAAAAATTTGTCTGTGTAAATTATCTCTTAGAATATAAATATTCATTGTAAAGATAAAAATATTTCCTAAATAATGGTATTTCTTTTATAATTTTTAGACATTAAATAAATTAATTTATTTATGATACCATGATGATGCAGTGATTACCTCATTAATGGACGATTTAAATAAAATGAAAAGATAATGTAAAATCTAAGACTTACACTTGTCAAAAACCTATTATATGGGTTTATTTAGAACTCTTATCACCTTATCTTAGAAATATATCATTGTGGGACCTTTAAAATCTGATACTTATTATATAATAAAGTAAATTTTTTTTACTTTCCAAGAGTGCCCCTCCTCTCTCTTATAAAAGTCTCCCACCTCTACCCCCTTACCCACACCTCTCAAGCCTTTGGATCGACCAAAATCTGATAAATATATCTCCCCACACCCATATCTTCATCCTATGAGCCTTACCATTGGCAGAAAGCACTTCAAGAAACCCTTTTGGTTCAAACCAAGAGGAGTTACCTGATTTAAAGGTAATGTCTTCACTTGTGTTCTTTTGTTTTATTTTGCTTCTCCAACCCCTAAACTCTTTTTATTCCTTTATTTTGTAACAACACCAGTATCTTCAATATACTAGGATGTTTTTATGTGAATTATCCGAGCTAAACTTACACACACCTCTGTCTAATGGTTAAAGAACATACTGTTTCTGTGGATGGCGAATTACTGCCTCACGAAACGATGATTGTTCAATCTTCTCTTAACACCTTTCATGGTGGACATTATGATGTCACTGTATTTTATATATGACATATATGGTATTTATGTTTTATATATGCTTATGTATTTTATATTTAAAATATACCTTTATGCTTTTCATGTTGTGCAAATGCGATAATTTCATACGAGGAAGTGTGGACTACCGCCCCCTCAAGTGATGTGAATCATTCATGCAATACATGGAATGTATAAAGAATGAAATTAATGAACATATGTGACCTATATAACATATATATTATACTTAAATTATAATATATATATATTTCTCTCATCTAGTTTTAATTCCATTAATGTGCCAAAGCAATAAAAGTAGCGTTCATGCGTACGTACGGCCTACTGTCTCCATGAACGGTGCATTTCATTTATTTTTATCTCCAAATATTATGGAATAAGTATAAAACGAATATATACTGGATATATATGATATTTACATCATTAATATTATTCTGTATATGATGTACATACAACTACATTGACAATGCTTTTCAAACAAGATCATTTTAGACTCATGTACCGAACATCAACAAAACTTATGATATGAACTCACATAATTAACTAATTATTATAACATGATAATATATGATATTAATTGAATAATAAAATTTAAATTATGTCCTTAATAAATTATAAATTGACCAAAGATTATTATTCAGGAATATAAAGAAATGAACAAGACAAGTCGGACTTGAGGTAAGGGATCCTACCTCTCTCTTTCTTTTTAAGTACTCTCTTTTATGTCATTTATTTTAAGATCATCTTTCTTATGTTTGGGGATGTTATTTTATATTCCTCATTCTGTAATTTTTATGTTCATATTATGAGAGACCCTATTTGATCTCATAAATCCATTTTTGGAAGTTTTAAGTGGCGTCGTTAGGCTGCCGGGTTTTCGTAAGGGATTTATCATCTCACTTTTATTCCGGTGGGATTTCTGCTACATTTTCCACCATTTCCTTTGAGTGGTGTATGTACTGCCCATTATTCTAATCTTTGTGTAATATACTTTTGTTTATGAGTATTTACATCAATGTTGTATAGTCCTTCTTTCATGCGGTGTACGTTTCGAAAGTTACCCAAGTCGGTAAGGGAACCTTTCACCCTCCTTTTTTTAAAAGACTTCTTTTTGTTTTGTCTTTTAAATTACATCTTCTTATGTTGGGATATGTTCTTATATATCCTTATTGCTGTAAATTTTATGTCCAAGTGATGATATACCCTTTATTTCTCTCATCAACTCTTTTTCTAAAATTTGATGTGACGTCGTTAGGCTATCAAATTTTTGCAAGGGAACTTCTTAACCCAATTCCAATTCTTTGGGTTAAACCTCTACTTCTTGATTATGTCGTGCTATGAATTTTTGTGGATGACATAAGATTGTTTTACACTGAGTATCCACTTATATTTAGTGTATTTATATTTTTCACACATAATTATGTCATTTCTTTATCCTTGCTCTAATGGCATGATCCTTGATTGGGATTACATTTCAATTTATTCTCATTGAGACATTTCTTAATGATATGCACTTTTATTCTTTTATAAAGTGTATATACAGCCCCTTTGACTTTCCATATCCATATTATTCCTATAATAAAGTCATTTAAATGTTTTGAAAATAGTCTACTTTCATGTGGCTTATAATTTAAATGTTAAAAATGGAAAAGAACTCTTTTATTACAACATTGTTTTAAATGGTTTTAAATATTTATTCTTTTAAACATTTATCATCTGTGTCCATGTTTTAAAAATGGTTTTACAAATTTATTTATATGGACATGAATGTTTTATAACCCTTTCAAAAGTTTTGAAGTGGTATGGGACACTTTGATTCTAAAATCTCTTTTAAATTTCTTCTTTAAATATTTTCAAAGTATATAGGGATTTTTCTCTCATAGAGTTTTAATGATTTTTTTAGATGTTTTTATTTATGATAATATCATGATGTGATCTCTTGTGATTGAAATATGGAAATTTTATGTTTCTTTTATGCATGTTTTAAGTGTTATGATTATGTTATGGTTCTTGGGAAATGTTTATGAAATCGGGTAGTTCCGTGATAAACTAAGGATGGGTGAGCCCATGATAGCTCTCCAATGCATTGGGTAGTGCGAAGGGGTTAAACGTTAAGGTTTCTCCAAAGAGATTTATGGAATATACTATGATGGGTATTCCAAACGTAACCATGAGGGTTACTCCCTACGTAAGAATGTTATGAATACCTCAAGTTACCTTTATGTCTTATGATTTCTATGAGTTATTCATAAATCTTATGATTTCATGAGGTATGTCAACGTGCTTATGTTTTATGAGTAAAGTATGATTTCATTGATTCTTATGTATACATGTACTAATGTTTCCTTTCTGAATTTTTATATCCCTTACTGAGCTTTTTATACTCATCCCAAGTTTTTGAAATGTTTTTCACAGGTCAAGGGAAAGGTACATGATATGATGATAGTGTCAAGGAAGTGTAAAGAAAGAATCCATGTTTTATTTTAAATATGTTTCCGTTGATGGGAAAAAATGAATACTATCTTTTATGTAACTACTTTGTTTAAATGTGGAATGTAATGCATGATTTATGATCTAATTCTCTAAAACTCTAAACCTAAAAAGATCCTCAATGTGTATTCTTGAAATAAATCAAGATTAAGTAAGATTTAAGGCCTGGTCCTTATATTGTGATCTAGGTTGATTAAGGTGATTCGTAACATTGTGATTTTTGGAAGTTGTAATCCTCTTATTCCACCCATACACAATTATTTAGAAAGATTTGTTTGACGTAGGGGATCCTTGTTCCCTCATTTTTTGTGCATGTGTGGGGATTTCATGCCTTTGTCTTCCTTTGGTTGGATGGTATGGGTCATCATAAAAATCCAATTATTTGGCTAAATCAAAAATTTAATTGGAAAGGGGATTACTATCATGTTTTTACTACTTTGGTGATATTGCCTATGTGATTATACATGCTTATTTCCATTGCTGAAAACACAACTGTTGGAAGCCTTGTTTTCATTGTAGTTGTGATAATTGTGAAACCCCTATTATAGTGTGATGTAGCAGCATTTTCATACTCTTTACCACATCAAATAGACCATAACCATCAAAAAACACAAATCACAACAACCACATATAAAATTGAAGAACAGAGAACCCCAAAAATCAAACCAATGATTTACCGAGATCCGTTGAAACTCATAAACCCAGATCTAAACCCTCAAATACCAACCGGTTCTTCCTCTCCGACTGAACCACCGGTGAGCTATTCCCCTTCCACCACGCCCAGCGCGTCCTCCACGAACCCCCCACCGCTCCCTGTTCGAACCCCAGCCGAACCAGAACCCTCGGCCACGCACCGAGCTCCTCTCCCCATCTTGCGAGAGCCCGACTCCCCCTGTTCCCTTCAGCTCCCCGGACCGCCGCCTCTTGAACCCCTTATCCGCACTGCCCCTCTTGCCGGTTTCCTCCTCCCTGCTTCGCCGCGAGCCATAGACCCTGCTCCGCCTGCTCACGCCGCACCTGCCAGTCTGCCACCGTCCCGAGCCCATCCCCCTGCGAGCGTCGCGCGACCCTCTGCTTTCTCCTCCTCGACCCGCCGCCTCCTTTCCCCTTCTCACCATCTCCTGCGCACGAACCCACCCCCCAATTGTCTTCTTCTTCTTTTTTCTTTTCTTTTATTTTTTATGTTTTATTTTTATTATATATATAATATATCATATAATAAAATATATATATAATAATGTATAGTATAATATAGATACCAGTAATAATAACTGTAAATATAATATATACTTATATATATTAATAATTATAATAATAGGGTTTTGTAAATATTTAAGTTTTTTTGTTACTCTCGTCATTTTTTAGTGTGTTCTTTCTTTTTCTTCTCATGTGTGTTTTTTGTGTGTTTTGTTTCGTGCAAGGGGAGGTGATCAGTTAGTTACAAGTGCGTGCGCGGGAACAATTAGTTAAAGGGGAAGCTGGTTCGAGAACCATCTGAAGCATTCCAGATCATCAATTCCAGTGGGCGGGAAATCAATGTTTGGGGGGAGACACTCTAGGATTTACACTTCTTCTATCATCCTTCCAGACATCTCCCAATCCTCGAGCACTACTCATCGATCTCCACATCATTCATCGGTTCCTCATGACATTCCATTCACTCGGCCACCCTTCCATCTGCAGATCCTTCGCTCCATTCCACAGCCACCGATCTCTGATTATCAACCTATTCCATTCACCGGAGCACGAAGAACAAAGCAAGGAGTAGGCAGCGGAGTTGAGAGTAGGAGTTAGAGCAGGAGATTGAGGAGAGGAGCAATCTCGCCAGAGACGCCCCTTCATCTCTTCCTTTTTGTTCTTTTCATTTCTGCTTTCTTAAATATGCGTAGCTAGACTAATTTTGGGACTCTGGGTGTAATGGACTGGTCATCCGTTTATCCATTCTGCTTTGTCAATTTGATTATTCGGTATGATTTCTAAGTTCAATTTTCTTTTCTATTTTAAATATGAGTATCAATTTACACTACCTAATTACCGACGGGTAAGGTAGTGAATCATTTCACCTTGGATCATTGATCGAAGTACTAAAAACTAGAAAAGGTCAATGTATCTATTCATCATATTGAACAGATTAATTAAAGGGTTAAGATCAAAAGATTAAGGCTCAAGGAAGTTAACTAAACTGTGTTGATCCGCTGAATTGGTAATTCAACAGATTATCACCAATTTTATATGCAATGAATAATTGAATTAATTTAATTAGGATTGGAGAATATCATTTTATCAGTTCAAAGCAGCCCGAGGACCCTAAATTTATCACTGTTGTTTGTTCTCTGTTCAAGCCTTACATTGCACCATTTCACCTTCACTTTCACACCCACTACATTCCATCAATTTTATTGTTTTCTTTTAGTTTTTGTTGTTTTTTTATTGTTTTAGTTAGTTTGGTCTAGCACAACATGAGTCTTTCTCTGTGGTTCGACACCTGACTTGCCACAATACTAGTAGTAAGTAGGTTCTAAATTTTTTAAATTTGCATGTACTCAACGACGTGCATGGTCAAATTTTAGCACTTTTGTCGGGGAAGCCACGCGCAACCAAGTAAAAAAAACAAAAAAATAAATAAATATAACAAAAAAACATAAAAGATAAAATAAAAAAAATAAAAAACTCAAAAACTGTACAATTTTTTTTCTCAAAACTCTTACTGATACTGGATGCTTACTAGGTCATCTAAGTCAGAACTCAAAACACCAATTTTAGAAATCAACCAGCATTGTTCTGCACTTAGAAATCAAAATAAAATAGAAATAGAAAATCTGGAAAACATAGCAGATCAAAACCTGAATGTGCCACAACCCTTAGTTCCTGCCCCAGAGAGACCTAAGCTTAAGGAGTTCCAAATCCCCATAGTGTCGAGAAATCCATCATGCATCAAGTTTCCCCATAGGTCTAGGAGCTACGAGATTAAACAACCTCATCTTTCTCAACCTCCTTCTTTCAATGGTCTTCCAGTAAAGGATTCCTTAGAGTTCATTAGAGATTTTTATGGGTTTGTCCAACAACTGCCTCTGCGAGATCTGAGTGAGGTGGAGTTGAGGTTGAGGTTGTTTCCATTTTGTCTAAAGGGGAGGGCTAGGACTTGGTTTCAAAATCTATATGAAGAAATATTCCAAACCTGGGAAGAGGTGTACATTGCTTTTTTTTCCAAAATTTTCCCCAAGAACACCACCATTGAGGCTAGGCACAAAATCGTTTTTCTGGGATGAGGGAGAGATTTTTCACGAGGCATGGGATAAGTTCAAAGGTCTTCTTAGGCAAATTCCCAACCATCAATTATCTTCGCATCTTCTCGTAGATACTTTCTACAATTCCATCACCCCCTACAATCAGAACCTAGTTGACCAATCGTTGTGGGGATGACTTCTCTGATTCCACTGTTGATGAGCTGAAACAATTGTTTGATAAGTTGGATCAAAAGTCTCAGCACAAGTGCACAAATAAGAGAACCATTCATAGTATTGAGACAAACACCCAAGATGCTGCTATTAATAATCAAGTCTTTAGGGAGTAGTGTTGTCACTGTGGAATGTTCGGTCACAGTTAAAAATATTGTCCAAACTTTGATCTCTCTGTTTCATGTGATGAGAGTGCCTAGTTTGTCGACTATAGGTCTAGGAATCAAGGTGTTTGTGCTCAATTCTCAAATCCATACAATTTTTGATATCAAAGTCATCCCAATATTTCATGGAAAGAGCAAGGGGTCACAAAAAGTCCACTACCTCAAAAAAACAATCCACTTCCCCAAACTTCCACCCACAACCCAAACAATTATTTCAAAATCAATATGAGTTTGAGTCATCTAATTCCCATGAGGAGTTAAAGGGGATGTTACAACAAATGTTAGGTGAGATTATCTCACTAAGGAAGGACACATATTCTAAGATTCATAACTTAGAACTTCAAATGAATCAAATGGCTAGAGATCAAGGTGGTAGAGAAGAGAGCAAGCTACCTAGCACTTCAACTCCCAATCCAAGAGAAAATGTGATGGCAGTAACAACCAGGCCAGAACTTAAACTTCAAGAACCAGTTAGGGAACCACCTAGTCAAGAGGGAAACAATTTTCAAGCTGAAACTGGATATGAAAATCTGGAAAACTTCAATTCTGGAAATCTGGACAGCAAGTTCCAATCTAAACAGAATGTGCAACCCACCCCTAAAAATGTTAAGGAACCAAGGAAAATGAAGTGGGAATTGATTATGTAAGAAAAGAAGAAAGTTGGGTTTGAGGAGAAGGTGAAAAACCAACCAACCTATTCTAAAAAATTATTCCCCTCTCATTCCCTTCCCTAAAAGAGTGAAACAAAGTGATGAACCTAATTACCTAAGATTTTTGAAAATGATTCGAAGCTTCAACATCAACATTCCCTTCTTAGATGTAAGGACCTGACCCTAGTTGACCAGAGTCGGTTCCTTATTTGATTATATTGGCATACATACAAGGAATATGAATCCTTAAGGACCAAGTAGTTTAGTATTATTGGAAACAAGATACATACATAAGTTCAACTTCACATATGGAAAAGAAAAACAACACTAATTTATTCCACTAGAGTCATCACATCTCCTAGATTATGCTTGCAAGTCATTCATAAATTACTTTTTCATGTCCTGAGAAAATGAAACATAAGAAAGGGGTGAGCTCAAACACTCAGTAAGAGTAAGCAATACAGCAGAAGATAATATAAACATTAGACATGGTGAATAATTTAAAACACATGCCTTTAATAATAAATATGAACACATTATGGCAGGAATATGAGCTGAGTAAATAATGCCATAATAAAACATAATCATGGGCATTCTACTAGTCGAATAACCACATGAACTTTCAACTAATAGATTCATAATGAGGGAAGTGCATATGTCGGACATTCTGAAACATTTTTTCATGGCCTCGTCCAAGAGGTCTAGTGATTAAGGCCTTGGACAAAATCCATATCTCATTGGGAAAGGCCTCAGCCAATTCCACGTCTAGTTGTATCATGAGACCTACCGATGAATCGAGGGGCTATAGCAGGCCCCACCCGTCACATAATAAGTCCAATGAATTCCTCATATGAGAAGGGATAAACATAAACAACAAATACATTCATATTGAAACTATCATATGAAATGTAACTATCTTTCCCCAATCATAAAACACTAACCATTCGGAATAATATAGTGAATGCTTTTAGGATAGATCATCCACAATAGAGTTAGTAATAAACCATTAAATCAAATATCATAGATGACCTCATAATTTATTAATCCCAATAATTCCATGAAATCAACAAGAGTGTTGAATTAGATGAAAACACTCTTATAAAATCATTAAGCAATTCTGGAGATAAATACTCTTTCATTTTGAAAAGAAGAGTTCTTTTGGAAAATATTTGTATAAAACCAGAAGTGATGTAAGATATTATTTTCATAATAAAATGAGTGATTTTATAAAGATAATGGTTTCCAAAAACAGATTATAGAGTGCCCTTGAAAATAGGCAAGAATTTGAGAAATTCCCTTGAATTGGGTTTGTATTTTTGAAACAATTTTGAAAGTTCCTTTTAAAACGTGTAACTATCCATAAAATAAGAAAAGGTTCTGGTTTGTAAACATATATATAATACTCACACGTAATATATGATGAGTACATAACAATACATAAGAATTACATCGAAGTAATTAGACAATGAAAGTATCCCAAATGAAAGTGGAAGTTCGGGTGGAAAACTGTTACCTTAACTCCAAAAGTGTTCTGCTCTTGTATTTAAGCTCATGGAATATGAAATTATATTTGTTAATAACTTATCTCAGAACCTATTAGATATGTATTTATTTTACCATAATTTTGGTTAGTTCATTTATGTCTTTATTGATAAGTTATTTTATTGAATTTCGTCGTTCTGGAGTGTTCGTTTCCTTTATTTTCACATTTGGTTCACTTGTTTTTAAGTAATGAAGTTTATGTGGAATGGTTATAAATCTCCAGTAATGGAATTATATATTATTAATGAACATAAATAATTGATATTGTTCATTTCTATCATTTGTTTACATGGAATGAGGATGAATCATTAGATGACAACCACTTCGATTATTTGGCGGTATTTGGAATATTATGAACTAGTTTTGTCATATAACTTAATTATATGTGAATATTCTGGTTCTTGAATATTAATTAGGTTATAAACATATATTATAGTCTATTTAAACCATTAATATGGTTTCATGGCCATTAAGGAAGAAGAAATTGAAGAACGAAACTTCGTCGTCCATGAAGGTTATAAATCAGAACCTCATGGACGTCGATTTCGTTTATAAAAATAAAAGGGAGAGAGTAATAATATTTATGATGGTTCTTCAATTCAAATGATATAAATCCAGTATATACATGTTAATGGAGTTATCATGGTCATTTGGACAGAGGAGGTGAGGTGAGGATAGAAAAGGAAGATAAATTGAATTAAAACCAAATGAAAAAGAAGGATGTTTTACCTCTTGAAATAACCTCCTTGGGAATCTCTTTAAGGGAAGGGATTTTGGTCTTTTGGAAAGACTAATAGATTCCTGGTCGTGGGGAGTGACTAGGGAAGATTAATTGGGCAGAACTTTGAGTATCTTCAAGTCTTAGAGGAGTGAAGAGAAGAGGTAGTGGTGAGGGGTTTTTATAGTGGAGGAGAGGGGTAAATTTTAAATATTTAATTCATTATTTTATTATTTCCCTCAAGACAACCAATAGTGTAGTTTCATGTGACCCCTAATATTAAAAATTGCATGTGAGTTCGAACCAAGTGGTCTTTCATCACTTGTGATGTCATAAATAGTGTATTTAACTGATAATTTGTATATACGGTATTTTATCGTATTTCACTATTCATAAAAAATTCAAGAATTTCAGAAAAATCCCAAAAATTCACCCCTACCATTTTTTGACGTGTAGAATTCAAAAGTGAAATCCATTTTTCAAAAATAGTTTTCTAAATACTATTAATTTAATTTTTAAAGAAGGTCTTAGTTAATTCGAAAAATAACAATCTTGAAGTGCAATTAGTTTTATGTGACACTGAAAAATTAATTAAGATCTCATTATCATATTGCCTTAAGAAAATAAAATAATAATATTATTTAATATTTGTAAGGGTCATATTACTATTCATATTACTATTCATATTACTATTCATAAGGGTATGTTACTATTCACCAAAAATCATGTTTGTTCCATCAGACTCTAAATGAATTACTGAACACAAATCTAGATGACCATTTTTCAAAATTCAAAACATATAAGAGGAAAAGTTGTGTTTAATGGTTAGATTATAAAATTACATTCTATATTTATTTTCAAAACCTTGCGGTGTTACATTCTCCCCTCCTTACAAAAAATTCGTCCTCAAAATTCACAGAATATTACCTAAAAATATTCGGGTATGTCTTTAATATAAACTCCTCAGACTCCCATGTTGCTTCCTCCATCTTATGGTTCCTCCATAGAAACTTCAGCAGACGAGTCGTCCGATTTCTCAATACTTGTTCTCTAGTATCAAGAATCTTGATAGGCTCTTCATAGTAAGATAGATCGGGCTCATGTTCCACTTCTTCATAAGTGAGTACATGTGTTGGGCTTGGTATGTACATTCTTAACATTGACACATGGAACACATTGTGAACCTTGGAGAGACTTGACAGCATTTCCAAACGGTAAGCTATAGCTTCAATTCGGTCCAGAATTTCAAAAGGCCTGATGTACCTAGGACTTAATTTCCCCTTCTTACCGAATCATATAATACCCTTCCATGGAGATACCTTTAAGAAAACGTGATCACCTTCTTGAAATTCCAAATCCTTCCTTCAGTTATCAACATATCTTTTTTACCTACTTTGAGCTATTTTGATATGGTTCTGGATAATCTTCACCTTCTCCATTGTTTCTTCAACAAGTTATGGGCCCATGAGCTTTCTTTCACCGACATCATCCCAGCAAGTTGGTGTATGAAATCTCCTCTCATATAATGCTTCATAGGGTGCCATCTGAATACTTGAATGGAAGATATTGTTGTAGAAAAATTCTACGAGAGGTAAATACTGATCCCACATGCCTTGAAAATCAAGTGAACAAAACCTCAACATGTCTTCCAATGTTTGAATAGTCCGTTCTAATTGTACATCAGTTTGTGGGTGGTAGGCAGTGCTCAAAATAAGATCAGTATCTAGGGCCTTCTGAATACTTTTCCAGAATCTTGATGTAAAATGTGGATCATGATCAGAAACAATCGATAGGGTTACTCGATAAAGTCTCACAACTTCATTAACATATAGTCTTGCTAGATGTTCAAGTGGTAGATCTTCTCTTATAGCAAGAAAATTTGCTGACTTGGTAAGACGATCAACAATGACCCATATTTCATCGTTCCTTCTAGGAGTATTTGGTAGCCCCATGACAAAATCCATCGTGATATTATCCCATTTCCAATCAGGTATGGGAGGAGGATGTAATACTCCTCTAGGTTGTTGCCTTCCAGCTTTCACTTGTTGACAAACTGTACATCTTGACAAAAAATCAGCAATCTCTATCTTCATGTTGTCCCACCAAAAATGTTCCTTCAAATCTCTATACATCTTAGTGCTTCTAGGGTGTATAGAGAAATTGGAACTATGAGCATCATCCAACAATTCCATTTTTAGATCAGGTATATTGGGAACACAAAGTCTCTTCCCAAATTTCAAAATTCTATATTCATATACGAAGTCACTCAATCTCTTATCATTCACAGCTTTAATCTTCTTTTGAAACTCCCCATCATCAGCCTGAGAATTTTTTATAATTTCTAGTAAAGATGGTTTGGCAACCATTTGAAAAAGCATTGATGTTTCACCTTCCATGGTTATTCCCATATCCATCTTTACTAGATCCATGAAAATAGGATCCCTTTCAACTCTCATCTTGTTCAAAACTCCATGATCCTTTCTACTCAAGGCATATGCCACCTTATTTTCCTTCCCCAAGTGGTAGTGTATCGTTCAATCATAATTCTTGAGTAGTTCAAGCCATCTCCTTTGCCTCATGTTGAGTTCTTTCTGTGAGAAAATATACTTCAAACTCTTGTGATCAGTATAAATCTCACATTTTTTACCATAGAGATAATGTCTCCATATCTTCAAAGAAAATATTACAGCAGCTAACTCAAGATCATGAGTAGGATAGTTTTTCTCATGAATTTTTAGCTGTCGTGATGCATAAGCAATAACCCTATCATTTTGCATAAGGAAACAACCAAGTCATTTCTTTGAAGCATTACTATAAATAACAAACCCGTCATTCCCTGATGGTAGAGTCAATATAGGAGCATTGACTAATCTTCTCTTTAGTTCTTCGAAACATTCTTCACAGTATTTTGTCCAAACAGATTTAACCCCTTTACGTGTGATCTTCATTAGCGGGTTAGCCAGTCGGGCAAAATTCTGCACGAAACGCTAATAATAACATGCTAAGCCAATAAAACTGCGTACATCAGTTATGTTTGTTGGCGTGGGCCAATCTTGAATTTCCTTTTTCTTCGTAGGATCAACTATGATTCCATCCTTAGAGATAATATGGCCAAGAAAAGAAATCTCCTGAAGCCATAATTCACACTTGTTAAACTTCCCATATAATTCATGTATTCTAAGAGTCTTCAGGATAATGCGTAAGTGATTTTCATGATCTTTGTAGCTTTTGGAGTATACCAAGATATCATCAATAAATACCACTACAAAATCATCGAGATATTCCTTTAAAACTCTTTTCATTAGATCCATGAAGACAGAGGGTGCATTAGTCAATCCAAAAGGCATCACTGTAAACTCGTAATGACCATACCTGGTCTGAAATGTTGTCTTTGAAATATCTTCCTTCCTCACACGCAACTGATGATATCCGGATTGAAGATCAATCTTCGAAAATTATTGAGCTCCATGAAGTTGGTCAAATAAATCATCAATGTGAGGTAGGGGATACTTTTTCTTTATTATTATAGCATTGACCTCCCTGTAGTCGACACATAACCTCATAGATCCATCTTTCTTCTTAAAAAAAAGGACAGAGGCTCCCCATGGAGAAACACTAGGGTGAATAAATCCCTTATTACTCAATTCCTATAGTTGATTCTTTAGCTCCACTAATTCCACAGTGGCCATTCTATAATGTGTCTTCGATATGGGCCTTGAACCAGGAATTAAATCAATGGAAAACTCAATTTCTCATTATGGATGATGTCCAGGTAAATCTTCTAGAAACACATCAACATATTCTCTCACAATAGGTGCATCCTCTATTTGAACATTCCTTTCCTCACCCACAGTTATTTCATTCTCTTCTTCCCTAATAAATGAATTTAGTTGAGCTATTGGGGGTGGATCTAGATAAGAATCAGGTGGTGACGATTCTGCTCTAAAGATAAGGTGTTCTTTATCATTATCATCAAAAATCGTAACCTCCTTCTTCTTAAAATAAATTTTTGCATCATGGTCCGAGAGTCAATCCATACCGAGGATTATATCAAATTCAATCATGGGTATGAAGATGAGATTAGAAGATAAAGAACATTTATATGCCCTAATGGTAACTGATTCACAGAACTTTGTAGTAATGATACTTCCCTTAGGAGTTCTAACTGACAACTCCCTTGTTAAATAAAATTGGAAATGTCTAATTTTCTTAGAAAATTGGGAAGATATGAAACAATGTGATGATCCATAATCAAATAAAGCATTGGCTAAGCTTGAGGAAACAATTAAAGTACCTACCACCACGTCATTAGAAACTTCAACCTCTGCAGTTGTGATTGCATAAGCTTGTCCCTGAACCCATGGCCTTTTCTGTTGCATATTTCCTTGACGTTTTGTACAATCATTAGCATAGTGTCCCATATCCTGACAACTATAGCATTGAACATCATTGGATTCATTCTTCCCTTTGAAATTACCATCAAGATGGTCTTTCTGACCACATTTTTAGTATACTCCTTTTCCTTTTAAGCATGTACCAGGGTGTTTCTTTCCACAATTGTCACATGGTGGAAATTCAACTCTTACCTTCTTCCATATTTTCTTATTTCCTTTCCCAGGGTTTTCAGCAGCCCTCTTCTTTTCTTGCTTTCCCTTAAAGTCATAAGACTTATAGAATTCTTTTTCTGACTTAATGGCACATGAAACTATATCCTAATATGATAAAAAACTTTGGGAGACCAGTACCTATCGGAGGAATGGCTTTAGGCCATCAAAGAATCGATCAATTTTTCTCCTTGGATTTCATATGTAGTCCACAACATGTCTTGCTAATCTAGTGAAGTTAGCTTCATACCTTGCAACATTATCATCTTCCTTCTGCCTCAGATTCAATAATTTTCTCTCCACATCTTCTCGCTGCTCATGAGGGAAATATTTTTCTAAGAAGAGTTCTTTAAAATCCCTCCATTCCATCTCTTCTATCTCTTCCTCATACTTTGTGTTTTGGATTAAGGACCACCACTGATCTGCATCTCCTGATAGATGATAGACTTCCATGACAACCTTCTCTCTTTCATTACATCCCAAGGTGAAAAATATCTTCTCAAGGGAACATACCCACTACTCTGCTACAAAAGGGTTTGTAGTCCCATTGAATGATGGAGGTTATTGTCACATAAAGCGATCTAGCATGGCTCCTCCACGTGGTGGGTCTGGATGCTTCATACGGGTAAGGTTATTATTCATAACTTGAGTAAGTTGTCCCAGTATAGTTATGAGTTGCTCATCACCAGTCATAGCACCAGATCCAACATCATTATCTTGCGTCGGAGGGAAATCCCTACAGGAGACACGTGCATTCGTTTGATTTCCATTCTATCCACTAGGCACCGTATCTAGATAATTTCATAAACTAGATTAGGTTATGAATCATAATGTATAATCTTAACTTAATAAAATACTTAGAAGAATTGAGATCCTATGAATAGATGATCCCATATTCACAAATATGGTTTCTTTGAGGAATATTTTACATTTAAATCCTTCATAATGGCTTTTAAAGTAAATGTGAATTATACTAATCATATCCCCCGAGAGTGTCGTAACCAAGAGTGCAGCAAGGCCCGTTGTCGTGCACCAGTTCCCATTCGAGTCTAGCTCAAAGCGGTGTTTTCGGGTTTTACCCCTAGATACATTTGTACCAGAGACGCCTCTACCTGCTCGTATCCAGACAAGGATGTATTACTTGAAAGATCCACAAAATCTATTCCTTACCAAAATACTAGGACATTATCATATGTATATCCTCAAAGACTAACTTAGGGACTCTTCCCAAATTCTATGTTTTCTAAATCTATTTTCCAAGTATTCTACTAAACTTCCTCTAATACCAACTAAAAGGACCTGACCCCAGTTGCCTGGAGTCGGTGCCTTATTTGATTATATTGGCATACATACAAGGAATATGAATCTCGAAGGACCAAGTAGTTTAGTATTATTGGAAACAAAGTACATACATAAGTTCAACTTCACATATATAAAGGAAAAACAACACTAATTTATTCCACTAGAGTCATCACGTCTCTTAGATTATGCTTGCAAGTCATTCATAAATTACTTCTTCATGTCCTGAGAAAATGAATCATAAGAAAGGGGTGAGCTCAAACGCTCAGTAAGAGTAAGAAATACAGCGGAAGATAATATAAAAATTATACATGGTGAATAATTTAAAACACATTCCTTTAATAATAAATATGAACACATTATGGAAGGAATATGAGCTGAGTAAATAATGCCATAATAAAACATAATCATGGGTATTCTACTAGTCGAATAACCACATGAACTTTCAACTAATAGCTTCATAATGATGGAAGTGCATATACCGGACATTATGAAACATTTTTTCATGGCGTCTCCCAAGACATCTAATGATTAAAGCCTCGGCTAAAAACCATATCTCATTGGGAAAGGCTTCAGCCAATTCCACATCTAGTTGTCTCATGAGACCTAACGATGCATCGAGGGGCTATAGCGGGCCTCACCCGTCACATAATAAGTCCAATGCATTCCTCATATGAGCGGGGATAAACATAAACAACAAATATATTCATATTGAAACTATCATATGAAATGTAACTATCTTTCCCCAATCATAAAACACTAACCATTCGAAATAATATGGTAAATGGTTTTAAGATAGATCATCCACAATAGAGTTAGTCATAAACCATTAAATAAAATATGGTAGATGAATTAATAATTGATTAATCCCATTAATACCATGAAATCAACAAGAGTGTTTAATTAGATGAAAACACTCTTATAAAATCATTAAGCAATTCTGGAGATAAATACTCTTTTATTTTGAAAAGAAGAGTTCTTTTGGAAAATATTTGTATAAAACTAGAAGTGATGTAAGATAGTAGTTTCATAATAAAATGAGTGATTTTATAAAGATAATGGTTTCCAAAAACATATTATAGAGTGCCCTTGAAAATAGGCAAGAATTTGAGAAATTCCCTTGAATCGAGTTTGTATTTTTGAAACAATTTTGAATGTTCCTTTTAAAATGTGTAACTATCCATAAAATAAGTAAAGGTTTTGGTTTGTAAACATATATATAATACTCAAAAAGAATATATGATGAGTACATAACAATACATAAGAATTACATTGAGGTAATTAGACAATGAAAGTATCCCGAATGAAAGTGGAAGTTCGGGTGGAAAACCCTTACCTTAACTCCAAATATGTTCTGTACTTGTATTTAAGCTCCTAGAATATGAAATTATACTTGTTAATGACTTATTTCAGAACCTATTAGACATGTATTTAGTTTACCATAATTCTGGTTAGTTCATTTATATCTTTATTGATAAGTTATTGTATTGAATTTCGTCGTTCTGGAGTGTTCGTTTCCTTTATTTTCATATTCGCTTCACTTGTTTTTAAGTAATAAACTTCATGTGGAATGGTTATAAATCTCCATTATTGGAATTATATATTATTAATGAACATAAATAATTTATATTGGTCATTTCTATCATTTGGTTACATGGAATGAGGATGAATCATTAGATGACAACCACTTCGATTATTTGGCAGTATTTGGAATATTATGAACTAGTTTTGTCATATAACTTAATTATATGTACATATTCTGGTTCATGAATATTAATTAGGTTATAAAACATATATTGTAGTCTATTTTAACCATGAATATGGTTTCATGACCAGTAATGAAAAAGAAATTGAAGAACGAAACTTCATCGTCCACGAAGGTTATAAATCGGAACCTCATGGACGCCGATTTCGTTTATAAAAATAAAAGCGAGGGAGTAAGCATATTTATGATGGTTATTCCATTAACATGATATAAATCTAGTATATACATGTTAATGGAGTTATCATGGTCATTTGGATAGAGGAGGTTAGGTGAGGATATAAAAGGAAGATAAATTGAAATGAAACCAAATGAAAAAGAAGGATGCTTTACCTCTTGAAATAACCTCCTTGAGAATCTCCTTAAGGGAAGGGATTTTGGTCTTTTGGAAAGACTAAGAGATTCCTGGTCGTGGGGAGTGACTAGGGAAGATTAATTGGGCAGAACTTTGAGGATATTCAAGGCTTAGAGGAGTGAAGAGAAGAGGTATGGGTGAGGGGTTTTTATAGTGGAGGAGAGGTGTAAATTTTGAATATTTAATTCATTATTTTATTATTTCCCTCAAGACAACCAATAGTGTGGTTTCATGTGACCCCTAATAGTAATAAGCGCATGTGAGTTTGAACCAAGTGGTCTTGCATCACTTTTGATGTCATAAATAGTGTATTTAACTGATAATTTGTATATACAGTATTTTATCGTATTTCACTATTCATAAAAAATTCAAGAATTTCAGAAAAATCCCAAAAATTTACCCCTACCATTTTTTGACGTGTAGAATTCAAAATTGAAATCCATTTTTCAAAAGTAGTTTTCTAAATACTATTAATTTAATTTTTAAATAAGGTCATAGTTAATTTGAAAAATAACAATCTTGAAGTGCAATTAGTTTTATGTGACATTGAAAAATTAATTAAGATCTCATTATCATATTGCCTTAAGAAAATAAAATAATATTATTATTTACTATTCATAAGGTTCATATTACTATTCATATTACTATTCATAAGGGTATGTTACTATTCACCAAAAAATTAAGTTTGTTCTATCAGACTCCAAATGACTTACTGAACACAACTCTAGATGGCCATTTTTCAAAATTCAAAACATAGAAGAGGAAAAGTTATGTTTAATGGTTATATTATAAAATTACATTCTATATTTATTTTCAAAACCTTGGGGTGTTACATTAGAAGACTTGGATAAAATCTCTTCATACGTTTCATTCAAAAAAAGGTTTCTCAAAAAAATGATTGGAAGAAATTGGATAAAATTGATCTCAATGCGGAGTGTAGTGAAATTGTCCAAAAAAATATTCCTTCCAAAATGAGGGACCCTGGTGGATTTATCATTCAATTCTAAATAGTATTAAGTGGGAAACTCAATTTCCTATATGAATTTTGAGCGAGTATCAATCTTATGCCTTACTTCTTATTTAAAAATCCGAGTCTTAGGGATTTTCAACCAACTTTAGTTTTCCTTTAACTTGCTGATAGGTCACTAACACACCCTTATAAGAGGGTGGATGATTTATTGGTTAGTGTAGGAAAACTCACTCTACCCTTAGACTTCATGATCCTTGATATGGAATGTGATAAAAAGGTCCCAATCATCCTAGGCAGACCCTTCCTTGCTACTGGTGGTGCCATCATTGATGTATCCAAAGGGAAAATCACCCTCCAAGTCGTTGATGATGTGGAGTAAATTTTGGTGTTTAAAAATCCCCGACACGAGGTT
This sequence comes from Viscum album, assembly GCA_963277665.1. Classification (NCBI taxonomy): domain Eukaryota; kingdom Viridiplantae; phylum Streptophyta; class Magnoliopsida; order Santalales; family Viscaceae; genus Viscum; species Viscum album. The sequence continues at coordinate 1,194,517,049 of OY728156.1, read as the reverse complement.
AGTTGTGATTTGATAGATGTTACTGCAAACCAATGTTACAAAATTTAGGTCCAAGATGAGTATGGTTCTTTCCCACTTGAGGTCATAGAGATAAGGATTCCCCAGCCCATTGAAATTTTTTTCTTAGCTACTGCTCTTTCCCCACACCCTCCTATTGATGAACAGATTCTTTCCTTTGAATCCATTTTGGAGAGTGAGTTAGATTCTTTTCATGAACTGTCTCAACCTATTTATGAAAGTTTCCCTTGTGAAGTTGACTATCTGAAAGTTCCTGAAATTGGAGAAAGTTCTGGGTTGAGTCCCGCTGAAAAATTTGATGATTTCCACTATGAACAAGTTCATTTCCTTGACACCTTCTTAGCTGCCCAGTTTGATGTTGTGTGTGATGATTTCCAACCAGATATTTAAAGGTTCACTTCATTTTGAGTCCTCTATGGTCATTGAGAAAAAATCTAGTATTATTCCTTCTTTTGGGAGTATTCTGAGTTGATTTCTTTATAAGCTGAGCTGGGGACATTTTCTAGAAATGTCGAGGAGTTTGATGCTGTTTTTTCTTCTGTTTATAGGCTTGAGCAGGACTCTAAGTGTAGGGTAAGTTGTGGAATAATTATGATAGAGATAATATTTTCATTATTTTTCATATGTGTATCAATTATTTAACCGCTTCAAATTAATCAATTTGAGCTTATTTGCATCATTTTAGTGTTTTGGTGAATTATGGGCTTAATTGTGGAAATTGGTTAATTTTGGAAATTTAACATTTTTTTGGAGCTTCTGTATTTCGGGCATATATTTTACATTTTTTATCCAAATTGTGTGATTACTTTTTCTAGAATTTCTATGCTCATGGGATTCAACTTTTCTTTCTGGAATAAGGACCAACTCGGCACAAAATTTCCCAGAAAAATTCAAAAATTGGAAAAAAAATTCTGGCCGACAGAATGGACCCTGCCATAATTAAGGAGGCATATCTCATCCTAAATGTGTCCAAATGATGTGATTCCAGATGGAAGAGGAATAAGACTCCGAGATTATATTTCACATTAAATTTAATGAATAAATTCAGTCATTAAGGCACTCATTGAATGAGACCAAAAAGAGGAAGTTGAAGAGTCACATCGGGAAGAAAAAGTGGTCATTAGTAATTCAACGATAACATTTGTTAAACTTGTCCAAATTCTCTGGTATTTTGAGGAATCATGAACAAGAAATAGAGAAACAACATTTATGAAGACTCCTTCCTGATATTCGACCATTTAATATGCCAACCGAACTAAAAATTTCAGTGGAGTAATTTTGGAGGGAAATTCTCAACTCCAAAAGCCTATAAATAAGAGTGTTCACTTCCATTCAAAGGGGTTGAAGAAGGTGAAAGAGGTTCTGTACTAGAGTATTGAGTTCTTGATGTTATTTATATTTTCTATTTTCTTTTTACTTAGTTTCATCATGCTCTCTTCTTCCCCTTTCAACTCTATTACCCTTCACATGGAGGGGCAAAACCTTTGAGTGATCGGGGAAGGGGGAATTTCACTTTTGTAATGTCAGAGTTTTGTGCTTAAATATAAAACCCTTTTTTTTCTTTTTAATGACTTCTATTCTCATTATTTCCCAATTCTCTTAATTCGATTGTGTTTTGGGTTTGGTGTATTCATCGTTAATAGCTTTGGTGGAAGAATTTTTATCTCCCTCCGCCTAGTGCAATTTGTCTCGATCGAGCATCTTGTGTTAGGTGGTGAGTGTCCAGTGATTGTTGGCATGTGTGTGGAACTAGTGAAATTTTTCTAAAGTTATAAGGAGAATAAATTCTTGATCGGGACTTTCCTTAGTTGTTTAGGATTTTTTATGAACTTTCATGCACATAGGAGTGAGTTCCATTTCTTTCATTAACCAAAGGTGGTTGATAACTCGATCGAGGAGTCTTTCATTTTTCATTCAAAAGGAAGAGAGGGAAGATGATATTTATGAATATGATGACATTGAAAAGGTGATACTACCTTGACACCATAACTCTCTTCATCCATTAGTGTTCAAACTTTCTTTTCAATTGCTTTTTTTATTTTTCAACTCAAATAATTTCAAAAATAACCTCTTCTTCTTTCTTAAAATTAAGTGACAAACATAATTGTTGTGCACTCCTCTATGGGGAAAACTTAGGTTAACCAATTTATTACATTTTAACTTAGGTTTTATTTTTTTTGTCACACCCCAAGATAGGCACGTGTCAAAACTTGGCGTCGTTGCCAGGGAGGTAGTGCCAACATTTTTTTCTCTCTTTCTTTTCTCTTTTCTTATTTTCATTCTAAAGTTGTATGACTAGAACCACAAATACTGAACCTTTCCCCATTGATCATGAAATTGAAATAACTTTGTTAAATAAGTTAAGAAACCTCAATTTACAATTTTAATTTGAGGAAATTTCTCTTACAAACTTGAGTGAAACTTTGAGTGTTCACTCCGAGCCTGTCATCATGGATGGAAATCAAAACTCAACCCTGAGAGACCTGTGTGCCCCAAAATTACTTAATCAGAATAATCAACTTGTCATGTCACTGTTAAAAAATTATTTTGAGATGAAACCTAACATGATTCCATTGCTTCTAAAGTTTCATGGTTTGTCAGGTGAAGATCCCAACAAACATATTTAAGAGTTAACACATGTCTGCTCAACTTTCAGACCACGTGGAGTAGATAAGGAACAAGTAAAGTGGAAGGCATTCCTATTTTCATTGGAAGGAGCTTCTAAAGAATGGTTGTATGGCCTACAACCTGGAGATGTAGATGATTGGAATGACTTGGTGAGATGCTTCATGAAAATATTCTTCCCCGCCTCTAGATGCACAACCATCAGAAAGGAGATCTATGCCATCAAACAATCATATGGAGAAACCCTTTACGTATACTGGGAAAGACTTAAAAAGCTATGTGTCAGCTGCCCAAATCAAGCCATTTAGGATCATCACTTTCTTTTATTCTTCTATCAAGGATTACTGGACAATTATATGAACCTTCTTGATGCATCATCTGGAGGTGCATTGATTGACAAGTCGCCAGAAGAATCAAAAGGTTTGATTGAGAAGATTTCTCAGAACTTGCAACAGTTTGGTACAAGAGGTACTGCCACAAGAGGTATTCATGAGGTACGAAATTCTCATCCATCACCCTTAATAGAAACTAAGATTGAACAACTAACTAGTTTGGTGAGACAGATAGCCTTGAAACAAGTGGGTGGCCAACAAGCACCAGCTAAGGTATGTGGTTTATGCTCATCACTTGATCATTTCACTGACCAATGTGCTGAAATACATGGAATGGAAACTTGTGCAGCAACCTTTAAACTAAGTCAGTACCAACAGAATCAAGGATGGAGAGAGCCTAACCATGTTCAGTATGGGTTTGGAAATCAGCAAAATCAAGCTAGACCTCTGAACCAAAACCAGTTCCAAAACCCACCACCATTTCAACAGAAGCAACCTTATAACCAGCCTCTACACCACCAACCACCCACTTTCCCAAGACCCTATGATCAACCATCTACCAGCAAAAAACCTTCTGTGGAATAGCTACAATCTAGGTTTGATTACCTAGAAGATAAGGTTGACAAGCTGGAAAACATAGTGGGAAGTTTTGTTGAAATCATGACCAAAAATCCTGGGAAACTTCCTTCCCAAACAATCTCAAACCCAAAGGAGAATGTTAGCATGATAACAAAAAGAAGTGGAAAAGAGATCTCACCACCAAAATCCCATGAAACTGAAACAAGACCACCTAATTTGAGGGAGAATGAAGTTTTAAACTCTGAAAATTCTGTGAAAATTCATTGTGAGGGAGAGAAGAAAGAGGAGGAAGAGAAGGATAAGCCAAGGAAGAAGAGACAAGAAACATAATTTCAAAGGCAACATAGGGATAAGAAAGACTTACCCCCTCCATTTCCATCAAGGATGATTGAATCAAAGAAATTTTAGGAGGAAGCACTTCAAAAAGAAATTTTGGACACCTTTCAGAAAGTGGAAATCAATATCCCCTTACTTGATGCAATCAAACAAATTCCAAAGTATGCTAAATTTTGAAGGATCTATGCACCAAGAAGAGGAGAATTCAAGGGAATGAAAGGATCAACTTGGGAAGAAGTGTCTTAGCCCTTATCACACCACAATTTCCAACCAAATATCAAGATCTAGGGACATTTTCTATTCCATGCACCATTGGTTCTTTAAACACTACTAAAAAATCAGGCATTAGCGACCACCATTGGCGGTCGCTATAGGCCTATAGAGACCACCCAATGACCGCCACTGGCAGTCCCTAATGCTGCCCGGCAGGTAGCCTATAGCGACCGCCTTGGGCGGTCGCTACACTAGGAAATTTTTTTTTAAAAAAAAAATCATACTGAAAGAAATATATATTTATATATATTTATTAAATAAAAAATATATATATGTATATTAAAGAAAATATTTTTATATATAATATTAAATAAAATATTTTAAATATATATATATATATATAATATGATTTAAATATTTTAATATATATATATATATATAATATTAAATAAAATATTTTTCATTTTTTTAATGAAATGTACGAATTGTGTTTTTTTTCTTCATGGTGCAAAATCAGAGATAAAACAAGGTAACAATCATAAAAAATGGAAAACAATTTCAAACAGCATAAACATCAAGATCATCATAAACGATAAACGTGCTTCAATGATCCGAGCAGGTCCATCTATTTCAATCTTCTGCTTCAATAAACCTACAATAAGACAAAAAAACAACAAAACAAAACAAACGTAAATTGAACATAATTATTCAGTTATTATATACATATAATAAAATTAAATCTGACATCAAATCATGGTGCTACAATAATTTAAAACCCCCAATTTAAGAAATACTATCATTTCAGGTCATTCGGAGCACGTTTGCTCCGAATTCGACCGTCTCACGCCGTTTTTGGTGTTTTATGACACCAGAAACGCGTTTCCGGTCACCGCGGTCAAAAGATACCTCCGATTGGCGTGCCATCTACCCGACCATTTTAAAAATCACACAACGTCTGATGTCGTACGGTTTCAGGGCATTACGAGGTCGTTCGGGTGGTTTTGACCCCCCAACGCGCCGTTTTAGCGCGCGCTGAGCTGCTGAAAACGACACAATCGGCCGTACCGCGCGCACCACACGTCCGATGGGCACACCGTCTCCTCCTACATGTCACAAATAATATTTCTAATATTTTTGTGTGGTTTAAGGTCATTCGGAGCACGTTTTCTCCGAATTCGACCGTCTCACGCCGTTTTTGGTGTTTTATGACACCGGAAACGTGTTTTCGGTCACTGTGGTCAAACGACACCTCAGATTGACATTCCGTCTGCCTTAAAATTTTAAAAATCACACAACGGATGATGTAGTACGGTTTCATGGCATTCCGAGGTCGTTCGGGTAGTTTTGAACCCCCAACGCGCCATTTTAGCGCGCGCCGAACTGCTGAAAACGACACAATCGTCCGTACCGCGCGCACCGCACGTTTGATGGGTGAGCCATCTCCTCCTACACATCTTGAATAATATTCCTAATGTTTTCATGTGGTTTCAGGTCATTCGGATCACGTTTGCTCCGAATTCGACCATCTCACGCCGTTTTTAGAGTTTTATGACACCGGAAACGCGTTTCCGATCACCGAGGTCAAATAACACCTCCAACTGACGTGATGTCTGCCCGAACATTTCAAAAATAACACAACGGCTGATTTCGTACGGTTTCATGGCATTCCGAGGTCGTTCGGGTGGTTTTGACCCCCCAACGCGCCGTTTTAGCGCGCACCGAGCTGCTGAAAACGACACAATCGGCCGTACCGCGCGCACCGCACGTCCAATGGGCGCTCCGTATCTTCCTACACGTCACGAATAATGTTTATAATGTTTTCGTGTGGTTTTAGATCATTCGGAGCACGAATTCGACCGTCTCACGCCGTTTTTGGTGTTTTATGACACCAGAAACGCGTTTCTGGTCACCGCGGTCAAACGACACCTCCGATTGATGTGCTGTCTGCCCGACTATTTCACAAATCACACAACGACTGATGTCGTACGGTTTCATGGCATTCCGAGGTCTTACGGGTGGTTTTGACCCCCCAACGTGCCGTTTTAGCGCGCGCCGAGCTACTGAAAACAACACAATCGGCCGTACCGCATGTACCGCACGTCCGATGGGCGCGTCGTCTCCTCCTACACATCACAAATAATATTCTTAATGTTTTCGTGTGGTTTCAGGTCATTCAGAGCACGTTTGCTCTGAATTCGACCGTCTCACGCCGTTTTTGGTGTTTTATGACACCAGAAACGCGTTTCCGGTCACCGCGGTCAAAATACACCTCCGATTGACGTGCCATCTACCCGAACATTTGAGAAATCACACAACGACTATTTTCGTACGGTTTAATGGCATTCTGAGGTCGTTCGGGTGGTTTTGACCCCCCAACGCGCCGTTTTAGCTCGCACCGAGCTGCTGAAAACGACACAATCGGCCGTACTGCGCACATCGCACGTCCGATGGGCGCGCTGTCTCATCCTAAACGTCACGAATAATATTCCTAATTTTTTCGTGTGGTTTCAGATCATTTAGAGCACGTTTGCTCCGAATTCGACCGTCTCACGCCGTTTTTGGTGTTTTATGACACCAGAAACGCTTTTCCGGTCACCGCGGTCAAACGACACCTCCGATTGATGTTCCGTCTGCCCCACCATTTCAAAAATCACACAATGGATGATGTAGTACGGTTTCATGGAATTACGAGGTCGTTCGGGTGGTTTTGACCCCCCAACGCGCCGTTTTAGCGCGCGCCGAGCTGCTGAAAATGACACAATCGGCCGTACCATGCGCACCGCATGTCCGATGGGCACGCCATCTCCTCCTACACGTCTTGAATAATATTCATAATTTTTTCGTGTGGTTTTAGGTCATTCGGAGCATGTTTGCTCCAAATTCCACCATCTCACGCCGTTTTTGGTGTTTTATGACACCGAAAAGCGTTTCCAGTCACCGCGGTCAAACGACACCTCCGATTGACGTGTCATCTACCCTACCATTTCAAAAATCACACAACAGCTGATGTCTTACGGTTTCATGGAATTCCAAGGTCGTTCGGGTGGTTTTGACCCCCCAACGCGCCGTTTTAGCACGCGCCGAGCTGCTGAAAACGACACAATCGGCCGTACCGCGCGCACCGCACGTCCGATGGGTGCGCTGTCTCCTCCTACACGTCACGAATAAAATTCATAATGTTTTCATGTGGTTTTAGGTCATTCGGAGCACGTTAGCTCTGAATTCGGCCGTCTCACGCCGTTTTTGGTGTTTTATGACACCGAAAACACGTTTCCAGTCACCGCGGTCAAACGACACCTCCGATTGACGTGTCGTCTGCCCGACCATTTCAAAAATCACACAACGGCTGATGTTTTATGGTTTCATGGAATTCCGAGGTCGTTCGGGTGGTTTTGACCCCCCAACGCGTCGTTTTAGCGTGCGCTGAACTGCTGAAAACGACACAATCGGCTGTACTACGCGCACCGCACGTCCGATGGGCGCTCCGTCTTATCCTACATGCCACGAATAATATTCCTAATGTTTTCATGTTGTTTCAGGTCATTCGGAGCACGTTTGCTCCAAATTTGACCATATCACGCCGTTTTTAGTGTTTTATAACACCGAAAATGCGTTTCCGGTCACCACGGTCAAACGACACCTCCGATTGACGTGCCATCTACCCGACCATTTCAAAAATCACACAACGGCTGATGTCGTACGATTTCATGGAATTCCGAGGCCGTTCGGGTGGTTTTGACCCCCCAACGCGCCGTTTTAGCACGCGCACCGCACGTCCGATGGGCATGCTGTCTCCTCCCACACGTCAAGAATAATATTCCTAATGTTTTTGTGTGGTTTCAGTTCATTCGGAGCACGTTTTCTCCGAATTCGATAGTCTCACGCCGTTTTTGGTGTTTTATGACACCGGAAACGTGTTTCATGTCACCACGGTCAAACGACACCTCCAATTGACGTGTCGTCTACCCGACCATTTCAAAAATCACACAACGGCTGATGTTGTACGGTTTAATGGAATTCTGAAGTCGTTCGGGTGGTTTTGACCCCCCAACGCGCCGTTTTAGTGCGCGCTGAACTGCTGAAAACGACAGAATCGGCCGTACCGCGCGCACCGCACGTCCGATGGGCTCTCCATCTCCTCCAACATGCCACGAATAATATTTCTAATGTTTTCGTGTGGTTTCAGGTCATTCGGAGCACGTTTTCTCTGAATTTGACCGTATCACGCCGTTTTTAGTGTTTTATGACACCGGAAACGCGTTTTCGGTCACCGCGGTTAAACTACACCTCCGATTGACGTTCTATATGCCTGACCATTTTAAAAATCACACAATGGCTGATGTCGTACGGTTTCATGGCATTCTGAGGTCGTTCGGGTGGTTTTAACCCCCCAACGCGCCATTTTAGCGCGCGCCGAGCTGCTGAAAACGACACAATCGGCCGTACCGTGCACACCACACATTTGATGGGCGCGTCGTCTCTTCCTACACGTCAAAAATAATATTTCTAATGTTTTTGTGTGGTTTCAGGTCATTCAGAGCACGTTTGATCCGAATTCGACCATCTCACGCCGTTTTTGGGGTTTTGTGACACCAGAAACGCGTTTCCGGTCACCGCGGTCAAAAGACATCTCTGATTGACATTCCGTCTACCCGAACATTTCAAAAATCATACAAAAGCTGATTTTGTACGGTTTCATGGAATTCCGAGGTCGTTCGGGTGGTTTTGACCCCCCAATGCGCCGTTTTAGCGCGCGCCGAACTGCTGAAAACGATACAATCGGCCGTACCGCATGCAATGCACGTCCGATGGGCACGCCTTCTCCTCTTAAATGTCACGAATAATATTCCTAATGTTTTTGTGTGGTTTCAGGTCATTCAAAGCACGTTTGCTCTGAATTCGACCGTCTCACGCCGTTTTTAGTGTTTTATGACACCAGAAACGCGTTTCCGGTCACCGCGGTCAAACGACACCTCCGATTGATGTTCCATCTGTCCGAACATTTCAAAAATCACACAAAGGATGATTTATTATGGTTTCATGGCATTCCGAGGTCGTTCATGTGGTTTTGACCCCCCAACGTGCCGTTTTAGCGCGCGCCGTGCTGCTGAAAACGACACAATCAGCCGTACCGCGGGCACCGCACATCCTATGGGCGCGCTGTCTCCTCCTACATGTCATGAATAATATTTCTAATGTTTTCGTGTGGTTTCAGGTCATTCAGATCATGTTTTCTCCGAATTCGATCGTCTCACGTCGTTTTTAGTGTTTTATGACACCGAAAACGCGTTTCCGGTCACCGCGGTTAAACGACACCTCTGATTGACATGCCGTCTGCCCAAACATTTCAAAAATCACACAAAGGCTGATGTAGTACGGTTTTATGGCATTCTGAGGTCGTTCGACTGGTTTTGACCCCCCAACGCGCCGTTTTAGAGCGCGCCGAGCTGCTGAAAACGACACAATCGGCCGTACCGCGCGCACCGCACGTCCGATGGGCGCGTCGTCTCCTCTTAAACATCAAGAATAATATTCCTAATGTTTTTGTGTGGTTTTAGGTCCTTAGAAGCACGTTTTCTCCGAATTCGACCGTCTCACGCCGTTTTTGGTGTTTTATGACACCAGAAACGCGTTTTCGGTCACCACGGTCAAACGACACCTCCGATTGAGGTTCCATCTACCCGACCATTTCAAAAATCACACAAAGTCTGATGTCGTACAGTTTCATGGAATTTATAGGTCATTCGGGTGGTTTTGACCCCCCAACGTGCTGTTTTAGCGTGCGACGAGCTGCTGAAAACGACACAATCGGCCGGGGGGCCTGTCCGGGGAGCGGGAGGGCTGTTCGGGGTGTGGGGAGGGCTGTCCGGAGTATGGGGAAGGCTTTCCGGGGTGTGGGGAGGGCTGTCCGGAGTGCGGGGATGGTTGTTCGGGGTGCGGGAGGGCTGTCCGGCATGCGGGGAGGGCTGTCCGGAGTGCGGGGAGGGCTGTCCGGGGTGCGAGGGGCTGTCCGGGGTGGGGGGGCTTGTCCGGGGTGCGGGGAGGGCTATCCGGAGTGCGGGGAGGGCTATCCGGGGTGCGGGGGGGGGGGGGGGGCTGTTCGGGGTGCGGGGAGGGTTGTCCGGAGTGCGGGGAGGGCTGTCCAGGGTTGGCCGAGGACTACAAATAGTGAACTCATCTCATTTATCAAAAACAAGTTTAATGATTTATATTAGGAATCACGTGTTTTTTTCAAAAATATTACAGAACATGCAATTCTAAACATTGACAATTAAATGAACAAAAAATATCCAAATCAATAATCAGTTTCATGGTTACTTCTCAATTCATGCACACAAACATTGCATGAGGCCAAAACACACATGATACCCCCAAATCACAAAAAAAAACTCACTAGAAACCCAACATAAATATCAATAAAAACCCCACCATTAAAAGAAGAAACACACCTCGTGAATATGATGCATCATGCGTGTTCATCACAGACCTCAATCCGGTGGGCCAGGGGCCTACAGCAAATAAACATTATGAATATTTTCATAACAAAAATAATTTAAATTAAATAAATAAATACAGTATAAACTTGCACCATGTGATCCCCTGCACAATCACCTGGATGCACATATTCTCGCAGTGCTCTAAACTCAGCATCCAATTGCGCATTTTCCTCCTCGGAAGCCCACAGTCGTGCCTCGAAATCTGACAATTGTTGTGTCATCTGAGCAACAGCAGGACCGACAACCGCAGCGCGTGAAACTACAGAACAATAAATCCATGTTCCATAGGTCAAACTATATCCATGCTCGTCCCGACCAATGATGCGATGAAATATCGCATCCCTTCGCATGGGAAGATGTCGCTGGTCCTCTGGCAGATGTTCTAATTCAGCTTCAAATTGAGCCTGTGAAATATTTAAATATATATACATATATTAATATACAGATTTTATGTAAGTATTGGTAATGAGTACAAGCACTTACTATCAATGCTGCAGCCTCTGGATCATTGCGATCACGAGTCCTCATCCACACCGACATTTTATCAGTTGGTGCACCTTGCTCCCACAACTATATATGAATAGAATATAAACACAAAACCGTATTAATTAAAAAAAATTAAAAAATGAATAATAAATACCTCATGTCAGATCTGAGACACGTTATGAGTCCCGAGCCTGCGAGGTGGTCCCTGCAATGCTCGATTCTCAGAATGGTGTGTAGACACCTCCTACATTCAATTCATTCAAATATCAAACAAATCACACATTCTTGAAAATATATATACCAAAATAAATATACAAACCGCAACACCCTTAGTAGACCAATATGAAACTAAATGACACCACTGAGCCAGGAGGACACCTCTCGAGACTTTTTCCAGAATGTCTGGGGCACCCACATTTGGTACCCAGTGGTCCCTCTTGACTTTGCCTTTATATTATTTCCACATCTTACGGCATTTTCTCATACACACTGGCCGAAACTCATTGGGACATACTTTCAAATTTTTCTATTAAAGAAAAAAAATCACATATGTTATTATTGTTTATACATAAGGAATAAAGTAAAATGGTCTTCTTACCTGAACCTCCCTCCAAAGACGATCTAATGTGTCCTGAGGGATAGAAGCCCAATCACGCGTGGTCAATGGAAATCGAGGTGGATCACGTATGATATGACCCAACTGAGGAATAAATTTAGGGGAATTCCATCCCACAGGATGAAATACCTCATCAAATGAAACATCAATAGTCATGTCGGAATTCCATGATAATATGCCACGACCAGGGCCTCTCCTGTGAGAGGAAGAAGCAGTCGAGTCTGATCCTATTGAAAACAATTTTATATACAAATTGACAGATGTTATAAATATATATATATATATATGTGTGTGTTTATTAATTACATAAAAAATAGAGACAATGACATTCCAACATACCTCGACCCTGATACGTATATGCCTCAGATGGATGATGTGGATCTTCTGCCTCTTCCCCTGACATGCCTGCAGTCATGGAAAACATTAGTAAGGGGACTATCCAAAGTGTCCAAATGATAAATTGGATTGTTTAAAAAAAATAATTCTTGTAAAATTGTTAATCAAACAAAAAGGTATTGAATAATTAGTTGTGAATGAATTTTAAAAAATCATAAATCTCACAAAACAGATATACAAATTATGTACAAAACCAATCAATGCATAGCCAAATTTCAAATTGAATTAATAAAAATTCAAGCAGCACATGAACCAAATGAAGAATACCTCAATGGGAAGATACACCAACAATAACATCAATATAACATGAGTTAAATCACCCTAAATATTTATAACTGAATAAACTTCCAAAAGTGAGGATTAAAACTTACAAGGATTTATAAAATGTTTAGATAATTTATGATATCTTAGGCTGAATAGCGGGAAAACAATTATACCTTTCATTAAGCATGCAAATCGACCGTTTCTCCTTCAACAGCTGCTCTGACCCAATAAATATCTTCTTCACGTTGAACTACGGTATGTTGATCAAGTTGTTGGGAAACAAAAGGAACAGTCTCGGGTTCATCTTGTTTAAATACAAACACTTCACACCGAGACATTTTGACAACAACTTACCAACTTGGATTCGAAGGCAAAGTAACGAAGAATACTTATTCCGCTTGTGATGTCAAAATGAAAGGTTCATTATCAACTCGTTCATTTATGTATAACATATAGTTAAAATTCACCAATGAAAACTGATATTGATCGACTTTACATCCATGCACTAGATCAACCCAATTACACTTTAACAATATGTACTTCAACCCGTGTGTGTATACAACTTCAATGATGTCTATCAATTGACCATAGTAATAACCAAAATCGAAAAATGGACAACCGATGCCACTATTTTGTGTTTCTTGTTTTTCGTCAACATCTTTAATGCGAAATCTAAAACCATTAGCATCTATAGATTTATAACGACGAGCCGTTATAGATGGACCCTCAGCCAGTTGGATAAATTCCTCAGTTAGCGTGGGGTCCCCTAACTCCCTCAGCTTATGAACCTACATAATTCATAGAATTCAATAATGATATATGAAGAAAGAAATTATTATAATACTTCACTCATAATGAAAATCAATTTATACATACATAATCCTTGAACCAATCATGAAATGACGCATAATGAGACTGTTGAATTTGCAACTCAGTCGCATGATACATCTCTTCTTTTATCTCATTAATGTGTTTTCTACAAATGATAACGCAATGTTTAAATGATCAACTTATTCAAACAAAACATGTAAAATTTAAACAATAAAAGTGATAAGATACTTATTGCATTAATGGTGCAACTGATGGAGTATTGAACAAGATATATCGATGCGCTTGTATCCACTCGATGTTGTCTATATCATATGTGGTTCCTTATCCAACTGGACCATCCTGAATCCAAGAGGGATTATCTAATTTTGTTTCAACATCCGTAAGATATTCTACACAAAAATTAGTACACTCATCCATCAAATAACCATTGGCTATTGATGCCTCCGGACGAGATCAGTTGCGTACAAATTGTTTCAATGTACTCAAATACCGCTCAATAGGATACATCCACCTGAATTGCACTGTACTAGTAGCCATTACTTCATTAGTTAGGTGCACTGTCAAGTGGACCATAACATCAAAAAATGAGGGGGGAAATAGTTTCTCAAAGTGACAAAGCGTAAGTACAATTCGGTCCTGTAAACTTTTTAAATCACTCATTCGTTGATTTCTTAAACAAAGCTGTCTAAAAAAATTACTCATCTCAATCAACGACTGAACAACATTGGGGGATAAACAATCACAAATTGCGATTGGAATCAACTGCTGAAGTAGTATGTGATTTTCATGACTTTTCAACCCTTGCAATGTCTTGCTCGTCAGATTCACACAATTTGAAATATTAGAAGAGTAACTATCAAGCACCTTGAGCATCTTCAAAATGGAAAGAAATGTTTCTTTCTCCTTTTTAGTCATTGTATACTATGCAGCAGGCATATATGACTTGTTTCCCTCAGCTAACTGTAAATGCAACTGTTTCCTTAAACCCATTTCTTCCAAATCACGGCGTGCATTAACATGGTCCTTTGATTTCCCACTGACACCTAAAATGGTCCACAATATGTTATCACAAACATTTTTTTCAATGTGCATGACATCCAAATTATGCCTCAACATGTTAGTTTTCCAATATGGAAGACTATAAAAAATACTTTTCTTTTTCCAATTGTGACTGCACTGCCTGCCCGCAGCTCGAATATTAAGTACCGGAGGAGCCACCAAATCCTGAATTTCATATACCATGTGGATGTTTTCTTCCTCAATCCATGATAACATTTCAACTCCTGTCATGATCTTTGGTGCTGGGCTGAACTCTCTATAACCATCAAATGCCACTCTGTCCTTTCTGAACCTGTGCTGAGGGGGGAGAAAACGTATGTGACCCATGTATGCCCATTTTTTGGAATTCTTAAGCCATACGGATTTTTTACTTTTGTTGCAACAAGGGCAAGAAAATTCCCCTTTCATACTCCAGCCTGATAAATTTGCATAAGCTGGGAAGTCATTGATTGTCCACAATAAAGCAGCCTGCAGTTTGAATATTTCATTCGTTTCATAGTCATAAGTCATCACACCATCACCCCAAAATTCATTAAACTCATCAATCAATGGATGAAGGTAAACATCAATCTTATCCCCTGAAATTTTAGGTCCATCAATAAGAGTGGAAAGTAATATAAATTGTTGATTCATACAAAGCCACGGAGGAAGATTATACGAAATCGACACCATGGGCCATGTGCTATGAGTTGCACCAACCATAGACTTGAATGAATTGAAACCATCTACTGCCAATCCCAATCAGACATTATGAACATCTTTGGAAAAGTTGGGATGTCTCTTATCAAAATCCTTCCATGCATGAGAGTCTGCCGGGTGGGTTAACATATCACTTTCATGAACTCTTTCTTCATGCCATCTCATTAAATTAGAAACTTTAGATGACATAATTTTTTTTTTCAACCTTGGTTTAAGGGAAAAGTAATGCATTTGCTTTATGGAAATCGGTTTCCCCTGTATCACAATCTAACTTTGATGAGTCTGATTTCCCCTGTTCTCTTTCCACCTAAAAGCACCACAAACCGTACAAATATCCAAATGGGCAGTTTCCTTTCTAAACAACATACAGTTGTTTGCACATGCATCTATGGTCTCATATGTAAAACCTAATTTCTCTATCAGCTTACAAGCATGGTAATACAACTTAGGAATCTTAGTGTCGACAGGAAGAACCTTTTTCAATAACACCAACAGCATGTCGAATGATGTGTCTGACCAATGATTCAAAGTCTTCAAATGCAACAACTCCACGATAAACAACAATTTATTGAAAGAAGTACATCTAGGATATAATTCTGTTTTTGCATCATCAATTGCTTCATAAAACCTCCTCGAATCATGATATGCACCAGAGCGAAGATTTATCTCACCGGTCTCAAGATTCTGGATGTCAATGCCTTCAGGATCCAACCCACGTACCATTTCTGTAAGCATTTCATGCATTGGATCATTCATCCTTGCATCAACATCCATATGAACTGTATCCGTATTTTCACAACGAACATATTCTTCTCTATAACGAGTCCAAATCTTATAATTTCTCATAAATACATTAAAGAATAGGTTCTCCCTCATAGTATCTCGTGTGAATTGATATATGTTAGCACATTTTCTACATGGACAACTAATATAGTCACTTTCAAATCCTCTGGTGAAGTCAATAAACTGCATAATGCCATTGAAATACTCTCTAGATGTTTGATTTGGAAGATCAATCCAACTCTTATCCATAATAATATCCCTGTAACAAACATTTACACAAGACTTATTACATTTTCATTTTTCATATCAAATATATTTAAAATAAATACTAATTAATTGTTTGTGAGCCATTTATAAAATAATAATGTAAGTGAAATCCCATGTCATACCTGATTGCGCTACAAACCTGGAAGGGAGGGGAGCCGAAGGCGGTGCTGCGAGGGAGAGGAGAGGCAACGGTGGGGAGCCGGATCCGGAGCTGGTGCGGTGAGGGAGGGGACGGTGAAGGAGGGGACGGGTGGCGGTGGTGCGGCGAGGGAGGGGACGAAGATGAAGGGGACGGGGGTTGGAGTGGTGCGGGGGGGGGGGGGGGTGTTCGGGGTGCTGGGGGGGAGGGACGAGGGGCAGAGGGCCGAGGGCGGAGGTCGGAGGCCGGAGGGGATGGAGGCCGAAGGCCAGAGGGTGGTCGGAGGGCTGCCGGAGGTGGGTGGCGGGAGGCCGGAGGGAAGAGGGAGGCCGCAGGGCAGCCACAGGCCAGAGGGCGGCTGGAGCCGGAGGGCGGAGGGCGGCCGGAGGGTGGTCAGAGGGCGGGCGGAGGAGGGCGGGGCCAGCGGAGGGCGGCCGGAGGGTAACCGGAGGGCGGCCGGAGGGCGGTCAGAGGGTGGCCGGCAGAGGGCGAAGCCGGTGGAGGGCGGGGCTGGTGGAGGGCGGGGCCGGTGGAGGGCGGGGCGGCGGAGGGCGGGCCGGCGGAGGGCGGGCGGCGGAGGGCGGGGCGGTAGAGGGAGGGGTGCCAGGGAGGGCGGGGCGACAGGGAGGGCGTGCGACGACGGGGAGGGCGCGGGCGACGGGGAGGGGGGAAGGGTTCGGGGGGGCTTCACGATAGGAGGGAGGGTTCGAGGGGCACGAAAGCCCTTTTTTTTAGGGAAACGTAGCGACCACCATTGGCGGTCTCTATAGGTAAAGGGGATCAAAAGAATATATTTATAGTAGTGATTACTCTAATGTTTTGTGTGATTTAGGTGCTTCAATTAATGTATTGCCTCACTCGGTATACACTTCTTTGCAGATGGGAGACTTGGAGCCCACAAGAGTGGTGGTCCAGCTTGCAAATAGATCCACAGTTTTCCCTGCAGGGGTTTTGGAGGATGTACTTATGAAAGTCAAAGATCTCTTATTCCCAGCTGACTTCTAAATACTAAATATGGAATAAAATAGGAGCCCGTCACATTCACCCATCATTTTGGGGAGACCTTTCTTGAAGATGGCCAAAACCATCATCAATGTCCACGAGGGGACACTCACCATGGAGTTTGGGGAGAGTGATATCCATTTCAATATTTTTGAATTCATGAGGCACCCATAAGATGATCACTCTCTCTTTTCAATTTCCCATGATGTTGGTGTAGAACCCATTGAAGAATCAGGTATGTTCTATGAATTCTTAGACTTAGGAGAGACTTCTTCCATTGAAAATATCATTGAACATGTGGATGCCCAACATGCTGTAAATTCTAATTTCATCTGGGAGGAAGAGGTAAAATATGATTTCTTTGATGATTTGTTAAATGATGAGGAAGATGATATGGTTTATTGTGTGCAGGAGTTCCAAAATTTGGAAGTGGGAAACGTCAATTTAGTTTCATCCCTTGAGCACCCCCCAGATCTGGAACTCAAACCACTCCCCACTGATTTGAAATATGTGTACCTTAGGTAGGTAGAGAAACTACCAGTGATAATTACTAATAATATCTTTGAAACCCAATAGAAATCATTGATTTATCTTTTGAGAGATAATATCCAAGTGATAGGGTAGAGTTTAGGTGATATTCCAGGAATCAACCCAAAAATATGTTCACATAGAATTTTTCTTGAGGGAGATTCCAAGCCTGTCAGACAAAACCAAAGAAGGTTGAATACCACTTTAATAGTGGTTGTGAAGAAGGAGATTGAGAATCTATTGGAAGCTGGGATCATCTATCCCATTTCAGATTCATAGTGGGTTAGCCCAATTCATGTAGTTCCAAAAAAACTGGCCTAACCATTGTGAGGAATGAAAAGAATGAATTAATCCCTGTGAGAATTCAAAATAGCTGGAGATTGTGCATTGATTTTAGGAAGTTGAATTAGGTAACTCGTAAATATCATTTCCCCATTCCCTTCATTGATCATATGTTAGAGAGATTGGCCGGGAGAACTCGTTATTTCTTTTTGGATGGATTTTTAGGTTATTTATAGGTACCCATTGCTCCTGAGGATCAAGAGAAGACAACCTTTACATGTCCCTTTGGAACTTTTGCATGTAAAAGGATGTCATTTGGATTGTGTAATGCTCCAGGTACATTTCAGAGGTTCATGGTAAGTATATTTTATTATCACATTGAAGAGTGCTTGGAGGTTTTCCTAGATGATTTAACGATTTTTGGAAACTCTTTTGACCATTTTTTGAAAAATCTGGAAAATGTTTTGAAAATTTGCATTGAAAAGAATCTTGTTTTAAATTTTGAAAAGTGTCATTTCATGGTTGAGAGAGGTATTGTCCTTGGGCATGTCATTTCCAAAAAGGGCATTGAAGTTGATAAGTAAAAAATTGAAGTGATAAATTTTTTGCCCTACCCAACTTGTGTGAAGCATGTTAGATCATTTTTGGGACATGTAGGATTATATAGGAGGTTTATCAAGGATTTCAGTAAGATTTATCTCCCTCTCTCTAGACTTCTTTTGAAAGATGATGATTTTGATTTCAACGGTGCATGTAGGGAATCCTTTGATGAGCTGAAGAGGAGATTGATTGAACCACCTGTGATGTAACCACTAAATTGGGAAGAACCATTTGAGCTACTTTGTGATGATTCTAACTAAGAAGTTGGAGTATTACTTTATCAATGAATTAAGGGCAGGCCATAAGTCATTTCATATGCTTCAAGAATCATGGATGCGGCTCAATTCAATTACACAACCACAAAAAAGGATTTTTTAGCAGTTGTTTTTGCTTTGGAAATATTTAGATCATACTTGATTGGAACTAAATTCATTGTATTTTCTGATCATGTTGCTCTCAGGTACTTGATGAAGAAGGATGAAGCTAAACCGAGGCTAGTGAGATGGATGTTACTGCTGTAGGAGTTCAACATAGAAATCAAGGACAAAAAGGGATCTAAGAACCAAGTGGATGATCATTTAAGCAGACTTCCCAACACAACTGAAGCTGAAATTCCAAAAAAAAGAACCATTGAATGATCACCTTTCAGGAGAGAAGTTGTACTTGGTTAAAGGAGAAGTGTCTTGGTATGCTGACATAGTCAATTATCTGGTAACATCTCAAGTCTCATCTCATTTCAATTCTCATCAAATTCCCAAACTGAAAGATGAATCTAGGTATTACTTTTGGGATGATTCATTTCTTTGGAATATTTGCAATGACCAAGTGATAAGAAGGTTTTTTTTCCTAATAGTGAAATTGGTTATGTCTTTGATTTTTTTCAGACATTAGATTGTGGAGGCCACTTTGGACCTCAAAGGACAACACAGAAGGATTTAGAATCTGGACTTTATTGGCCAACCATTTTTAAAGATTCTCATGAATTTTGCAAAATGTGTCCAAAATGTTAGTTTTCTGGAAACATTTCAAAGAGAAAAGAAATTCCCCAACAACCACTTAATTTTTTTGAGATTTTTGAATTATGGGGGATATATTTTATGGGCCCTTTCCCAATGTCATTTGAAAATTCTTATATATTGCTTGCGGTTGATTATGTTTCTAAATAGGTGGAAGCAAAATCCATGAGGACTGATAATGATAAAGTTGTTTTTGATTTTGTCAGGGATAACATATTTTGTAGGTTTGGAGTGCTTAGAGACATCATCAGTGATCAAGAGACTCACTTATGCAATAAGAGAATGGAGTCTTTGCTGAAGAAGTATGGGGTGCATCATAAAACATCAACTCCCTATCACCCACAAAAAAATGGTCAAGATGAAGTGTCCAACAAAGAAATCAAAGGAATTTAGGAGAAGGCTATTAAACCAAACAGGAAGGATTGGATCTAGAGGTTAGAAGACACATTATGGTCTTATAGGACAGCCTACAAGACCCTGATTGGAATGAGTCCATATAGGATGATTTATGGGAAAAGTTGTCACCTACCTGTGGAATTGGAGCATAAGGCATATTGGGCTGTGAGAAAGATGAATTTGGATCTTGAAAGTGTTAGGAAAGAGAGAAGGTTGAAGTTTCAGGAGCTTGAGTAAATTAGAAGAGAAGCATTTGAAAATTCCAAGATTTACAAAGAGAGAACAAGAGTGGCTCATGACAAGATGATCCGATCGAAAGAATTCCATCATGGAGATAAAGTGTTGCTTTTCAATTCAAGACTCAAGCTGATGCTAGGTAAACTTCGTTCTAGATGGGAGGGTCCATTTATAGTTATTCATGTATATCCTTTCGGTGTTGTGTAGATTGTGAAGGATGGAGATCAGGAGCCATTCACTATTAATGGGCATAGGCTGAAGAAATTCCATGGGTCCATTCCATCAGATCTAGTGGAGGAGATCCCGCTCCTCCAACCTATCTATCAATAAGATCTATCAGGTTTTACCTCTCCTTTACACTTTCTTGCTACTGTGTTTCATTTTAAAATCTACTTACATGTTAAACACACTTGAATTAATTGAGGACACTGCACCAATTAAGTGTGGGGGAGGGAACCATTGTAGTTTCAGATTTTCATTTTCATTTGTTGTTTGTTTTAAAAAAATCGTGTGTTTTCAAATTTTTGTGTGTTTATTTTTTCAGTTTTTTTGCATGTTTTTGAAATATTTGAGATGAAATGACTATCATTTCCATTTTTGAAACCCATTCCATTGAGTGAACCAATTTATTGTATGAAACTGAGCTTAAATAAATGATGAAAATGATTTTGTTTCAAGTTAAATTCTTTGGGAATTTCATGAAAAGTACTCAAATTTTTGAATCCCATGCCACATATCACTACCTTTATATTTGAAATCACTTTCCCATGAGGCTTCTAAACCATTACTGTTATATTCTTTTAATTCACCTCACTTATTGAGAGAACCAGACTGTGCTTGTTTTAACCAGAATTTGATTTATTCCTTTCAAAACTTGAGGGTTTGGGGTACTTGTGTTTTAAATGATTGAGGCATTTATTTGATTTTAAAACCCCCTTTTCAAGATAATCCCTTTCATTCTGGACTACCTTGTACATTTAATCCTTGTAAACCTTAGAATCCATGAACATCCTGTTAGGTTAGCCACATTACAAGCCAATTTTCCCTATCCAACTTACTATTGAAGTGAAATTTCATGATCTAGTTGAACTTAAGTGTGAGGGAAGTTATCTTTTGTTGTGCTACCTCATTTGGTGAAACTTTGGGTGAAAAAATAAAATTCTGAAGATATGTGTGTGCTGATGAAAAATCATTTTGTTGAAAGCTGTGCCTTTTTTGGAGCTTTCATGATAAGAGAAGTTGTGCCTTTCTAGAGATTCTAATGGAGGAAGAAAGTTGTGCCTTTTCTGGAGCTTTCAAGAAAAGTCATGTTCGAAAAGATTGAAATTTTTTCTGCTAAAATTCTGAGCTGTTAGAACATTTCTTGATATTTAATGATTATGGAGCTTAATTTCTAATAAGGGGAGTGAGGAGGATACCATACTCGAGTGAAAATTATAATTGTGTAATTTTTCTTCCAAAAGAGTCAAGCCCTCCTCATTCGGACTCAGGTTTTTTCACATAAAATCCTACCAACTGAAAGCCACAGAACAACTCTACAAAGCCCTCATGATAAACACATGTCCTTGACTCACATTGGGTGGATAATTAAGAGTTTTTCAAACCTATGGTGACCCTTGCATTGGTTTGGATGAGAACAACTTTGTTGAAAATTGATATTTGTGTGATGAGAGAAAATTTATGTGAGGTAGGTATCTTATGTGAATGGGAGGAGAAATGAAGAGGAGAAATATTGAATTATCTAATTTGAGAACTCATAATAATGGTTATTGATGAGGCATTATAACTTTTATTTCTTGGTATAGAATTGGTGGATCTCATTGGCATGTGTTTTGAATTTGCTTTGATTTGATTTTGATTGTGACTTGTCCGGGAGTTCAAGTTATAAGTGTGGGAGAATTTATAGAGATAATATTTTCATTATTTTTCATATGTATATCAATGATTTAACCCCTTAAAATTAATCAATTTGAGCTGATTTTTATCATTTTAGTGTTTTGGTGAATTATGGGCTTAATTGTGGAAATTGGTTAATTTTGGAAATTTAACAGTTTTTTGGAGCTTCTGTATTTCGGAAATATCTTTTACATTTTTTATCCAAATTATGTTATTACTTTTTTTAGGCTTTATATGCTTGTGGTATTCAACTTTTCCTTTTGGAACAAGGACCAATTTGGCACACAATGACCCAGACAAATTTAACAATTGGAAAAAGTTTTCTGGTCGACAGAATGGATCCCACCATAATTAAGGAGGCATATCTCGACCTAAAGGTTTCCAAATGATTTGATTCTAGCTGGAAGAGGAATATGACTCCTATTTTATCTTTAAAATTAAACTTAATGAAGAAATTCAGTCATTAAGGCACTCATGGAATGCGACCAAAAAGAGGAAGTTGAAGAGTCACCTCGGGCAGAAAAAGTGGTCATTAGTAATACGAGGATAACGTTTGTTACACTAGTCCAAATTCATTGGGATTTTGAGGAAGCATGCACAAGAAGTATAGGAACAACATTTATGAATACTCATTCCCAAGATTCGTCCATTTATTATTCCAACCAGACTCAAACTTTCGGTGGTGTAATTTTGGAGGGAAATTCTCAACTCCAAAAGCCTATAAATAAGAGTGTTCACTTCCATTCAAAGGGGTTGAAGAAGGTGCAAGAGGTGTTGTTCTGGAGTATTGTGTTCTTTAAGTTCTATCTATTTTATATTTTCTTTTTACTTAGTTTCATCATTCTCTCTTCTTCCCCTTTCAACTTTATTACCCTTCACATGGAGGGGTAAAACCTTTGAGTGATCGGGGAAGGGGGAGTTTCACTTTTGTAATGTCGGAGTTTTGTGCTTAAATGTAAAACCCTATTTTTCTTTTGAATGACTTCTATTTTCAGTGTTTTAAAATTCTCTTAATATGATTGTGTTTTGGGTTTTGTGTATTCATCGTTAATATCTTTGGTGGAAGACTTTTTATCTCCCTCCACCTAGTGCAATTTGTCTCGATCGAGCATCTTGTGTTAGGTGGTGAGTGCCCAGCGATCGTTGGCACGTGTGTGAAACTAGTGGACTTTTTCTAGAGTTCTAAAGAGAAACAATTTCCTATCAGGACTTTCCTTAGTTTTTTAGGAATTTTTTATTAACTTCCATGCACATAGGAGTGAGTTCCATTTCTTTCTTCAACCAAAGGTGATTGATAACTCGATCGAGGAGTCTTTCATTTGTCATTCAAAAGGAAGAGAGGGAAGATGATATTTATGAATATGTTGACATTTCAAAGGTGATCCTACCCTGACCCCATAACTCTCTTCATCCATTAGTGTTCAACCTTTCTTTTCAATTGCTTTCTTTATTTTTCAACTCAAACAATTTCAAAAAGAACCTCTTCTTCTTTCTTAAAATTAAGTGACAAACATAATTATTGTGCACTCTTATCTGAAGAAAACTTAGGTTAACCACTTTACTACATTTTAACTTAGGTTTTATTTGTTTTTGTCACACCCCACGATAGGCACGTGTTAAATTCCTAGTCAGTTAAGTGATTTTCCATGTAAGTTGTTGAACTTTTTAAGAGCTGATGAACTAGTATTTAGAGACCAAATTGAGGTGGACAACATGAATCCTCTTAGTGAGCTGGATGAATTTTGGAGAGTTTTTCTTGGTGATGATGATGAAAATGTCTTGATTGATCCTTCTATTGATTCTTTAGACAATGGTGAAGTCCACATCACTGATGATTTATACCCATTGAATGATCATGGTTATAAATGTTTAGGGGAATAAAGTCTGTCTTGGGACTTTAAACCCAGCATTGCATGGAAGGAAACCCATGGGTTTCCTTGTTTTCTGATTTACTTTTTAGTTTGAATAAATTATTCATGCTTGGTTGTGTGTCTCTCTGCCTTAGTGAAAATTAATGGCTACATTTTATTGACATATTATTGCTCTTTTTTTATGGATGTTTGTTTTACAATTATGGTTCCTGGTTTTCATGAGGTGATGGTGGTCCTGGTTGGTTGAAGAACATGGTACTTGAATAGAGCAACTAGAGTCCTTACAGAATGCTAACATGGGGAGACTTTAAAAAAATGAAAATCTTTCACATTCAGGGGAGTACTGTTTTTATGGTTCATTGTTTTAATCTTCATATTTATATTGCATGCTGCTGTGAATTAAGTGTGGGGTAATTCCTCTTGATTTTTGAAACTTGAGAATTTATGTTCCTGTATAGGGTGTTAGTTGCTTCAATCTAGCAACTTGAAAAATTAGTTGAACTGCATTGAAAAACCTGCTTGCAACCTTTACTTTCACTTGGATTTTGCTGTTGTTGTACATCATTTCTTATCATGTAACTTTTGGAACTGATTTGAGAAATCATTTTTCTGCCTATAAAAATTCAAAGAATGAACATTTTAGAAATAGAATTTTGATTGTTGTTGTTGGTGCCTAGTGGTAGTTTATTTTGTTTTTGGGTCTTTTGTTTTCTATTGTTTGTTTGTGTGTTTCTTCTCTTTTTCTTTTTTGTGTGGAAAATAAAAATTTAAACCTCATTGCTACCCCTTATCATTCTTTATAAGCTGAAATGTAAATAATTTTTGAACTAAACTATCTCCCACGTTAAGATTCAACAATGGGGATATTGTTGAGTTTTAAGTGTGGGGGAGAGGGGTCATTTCACCACTTCAAATTCCTCCTAGTTAAAAAAAGGTCAAATTTTTTCAAAATTCGTTCATTTTTTTTTAACTTTCTTTCATAACCTGAGGGTCTACAGACATTAGTCTGCACTTCAAATCTTCCTACCTAGTGGATACCAATTTGTTGGCAGTTAAGGGTTGCACTGAGTCTGAAACTATTGGGGATGAATGATTGCTGAGTGAAGTTGCACACTGTCTTTATGAAAATTCTGTTTAGGAACTAAGGAAAAGGGAGTGATATATGATAGATTTTTGTGGAATTGAGATCATGACTTTAGGAAGCCAGAAGTTTTAATTGGATCCTAGGGGACTCATCTTTAAAAAAAATCACCTAATTGAACGTACTCAAATGATAATTAGTTAAGTCCTTATATAACTAGAGTAAAATGGGCAAATGAGATCCCACGGTGATTCACTGAGATTGGTGCACTGAGTGCATTTTTGTAAATAAATAAATGCAATTTCAATCTCAATAAGTGTTATGCATGGTGCTCTACACATGGAATATGGCTATGGTAAAAGTAAAATAAAGTGCCCAATTGACTTAATTAAAGACCATTTGAGTAGTATCAGTGAAGTGATTCAAAAAAAACATTTTTGGAACCTAGGAGAAAGTCAAACTTGAAGGTGCCTTTGGATAAGCTTTTAATTCCATTTTTTCTAACATGTCATGACTTTTTGAATTGGAACTTAAACTGGAATTGAAGTAGGAAAACCGGGTGGAGGCGAATTTTCGGGGTACTGTAGCAGTAATGTAGCAGTTACTGTTCGGTACTGTAGCAGCCGAAACTATTCACCCAATTTGGGCCTTCGGACCACCGGTTTGGGTTTGCGGGTCTCCAGGGCCTTCGGGTCATCAAAGGCTTTCGAGCCACAGGGCATTCGGGTCACGTAGACCATGGAGTAGCCCAGTTCACACAGTACAGGCCCCAGAAGAAGATCAGAGCAACAGGAGTAGTAGTCACCAGATGCAGAGCTAACCAGATTGGACGAATGAGAGGGTATGACAGCCGCCATCGGGACCAGGCACCGTGCACCTTTGTACGGGGCAATGCTAGCCGATCAACAATGCAAGGTGGGGAGCTAATGCGATCAATGATGCAAGATGTTAGGGGAGGGGCGGTTCTAGTGGGCTGGGCCTACGGGTCATGTAATGGGCATGGTATGTCTCTGGGCCTTTGGGTCATGTATTGCGGTTCATGTCGGACCTTGTGCCTTGGGCCTACAGGTCATGTACGGGTTCCCCTTCAACCCTTAAAAGGGGGATTATCTATAATAATAATAAAAAACCTTCGGGCCATTCGGAGAAGTAGGAAAGTTAGTGAATTTCATATAGGAGACATGACATCTTTTATAGTGAACGAATTTGTGCAGCCTTTGATTTCCAGTTTGTAATTGAAACCAGATAGTACTATTCTTTTGAACATTTTCGATAAAGCCAACCCAGGTTCCGTCCCTCTCTCTGTAAAAGTTTAGTCATGCACCTTTTGAACTAAATCTCTTAAAACACGTTTTATGTGTTAAAAAGTTGATAAACATGCATTTGTTTGAGGACAATCAAATATTTAAGTGTGGGAGAGTTTGATGTGGGTGCGTTTTCATGATCTTTACAACATTCATTTTTCAATTTTTCCTCTATTTTTATTATTAAAATAGTGTTTTTTTGTAAATCAACAAAAAAACACACGGTCAACAAAACCATTCCAATGGAAACAACTATCCAAGTAGTAAATAGACCATAACTCAAACAACACAAATCACAACAACCGCATATCAAATTGAAGAACAAAGAACCCCAAAATCAAACCATTGATTTACCGAGATTCGTTGAAACTCTCAAACCCAGATCTAAACCCTCAAATACCAACCTGTTCTTCCTATTCGATTAAAAGGCCAGAGAGCTATTCCCCTGCCACCATGCCCTATGCATCCTCCACGAACCCCCCACCGCTCTGTGTTCGAACCCCAGCCGAACTAGAACCCTCGTTCACGCGCCGAGCTCCTCTCCCCTACTTGTAAGAGCCCGACTCCCCCTGTTCCCTTCAGCTCGCCGGACCGCCGCCTCTTGAACCCCTTATCCTGTCGGTTTCCTCCTCCCTACTTCACCGTGAGCCACATACCCTACTCTACCTGCTCACGCCGCACCTGCCAGTCCACCGCCGTCCCGAGCCCACCCCCCTGCGAGTGCCGCGTGACCCTCTGCTTTCTCCTCCTCGACCCGCCACCTCCTTTCCCCTGCTCACCATCTCCTCTACACGACCCACCCCTAATTGTCTTCTTGTTCTTTTTTTCTTTTGTTTTATTTTATTTTTTATTTTTTATTTTTATCATATATAATATAACATATAATAAAAAATATATAATAATGTATAGTATAATATAGATAATAATAATAATAATAATTGTAAATATAATATATATAATAACACACACATATATATATAATTAATGTAATTAATATTATAGTAATAGTAATATAATTAATATATATATATATATATGTGTGTGTGTGTGTGTGTGTAATTAGTAATAGTTAATTTTATTTAGTCAATTTAATTAGTATTTTAGTTATTTTTTAAATATATATATAATTAGTATAACGTATATAATATATAATAATAATACAAATATTAATAATAATAATAGATATACTTATATATATATATTAATAATTATAATAACAGGGTTTTGTAAATATTTAAGTTTTTTTGTTACTCTTGTCATTTTTAGTGTGTTCTTTCTTTTTCTTCTCACGTACGTTTTTTGTGTGTTTTATTATTCCGTGCAGGGGGAGGTGATCAGGTAGTTATAAGTGAGTGCACAAGATCAAAAAGTTAAAGGAGAAGCCGGTTCAAGAACCATCTGAAGCCTTTCAGATCATCAATTCCAATGGGCGGGAAATCAATTTTTGGGGGGAGAAACTTCAGGATTTACACTTCTTCCATCATCCTTCCAGACATCTCCCAATCCTCCCGCACTACTCATTGATCTCCACATCATTCATCGATTCCTCGCGTCATTCCGTTCATTCGACCACCCTTCCATCTCAAGATCCTTTGCTCCATTCCACATCCACCGTCCTCTAATTATCAACCTTTTCCATTCACCAGAGCATGAAGAACAAAGCAAGGAGCAGGCAGCGGAGTTGAGAGCATGAGTTAGAGAAGGAGCTTGAGGACAGGAGCAATCTCGCTAGATACGCCCCTTCATCTTTTCCTTTTTGTTCTTTTCATTTCCTCTTTTTTGAACATGCATAGTTAGACTAATCAGGGGACTCAGGGTGTAATGGACTGATCATTCGTTTATCCATTCTGCTTTGTCGATTTAATTATTCAGTACGATTTCTAAGTTCAGTTTTCTTTTCTGTTTAATTATGAGTATCAATTTACACTACCTAATTACCAACGAGTGAGGTAGTGAATCATTTCACATTGGATCATTGACCAAAGTACCAAAAATTGGAAAAGGTCAATGTATCTATTCTCCATATTGAACGGATTAATTCAAGGGTTAAGATCGAAAGATTGAGGCTAAAGGAAGTTAACTGAAATATGTTGATCCACTGAACTGAAAAATCAGCAGATTATCAACATTTTCATATCCATTGAATAATTTAATTAATTTAAGTAGGATTAGAGAATATCATTTTATCAGTTCAAAACAGCCCAAAGACCCTAAATTTATCATTGCTATCTTTTCTCTATTCAAGCCTTACATTGCACCATTTCACCTTCACTTTCACACCAACTGCATTCTATCACTTTTACTGTTTTCTTTTAGTTTTTTTTGTTTTTGTTTTTTTATTGTTTTAGTTAGTTTGGTCTATCACAACATGATTCCTTCTATGTGGTTCGACACCTGACTTTCCACAATACTAGTAGTAAGTGGGTTCTAAAAATTTTAAATTTGTGCGCACTCAACGACGTGCGCGGTCATGTTGATTATTTGAAATCACCTTAAATTAAATGGTCAATCACTTATATATGGCTAATGAATTGGTTTCCCATGGAAATATGTAATTTGTGTGAGAATACCCATGCTAAGTAATGAAGTAAAATAACTAAAGCCCTTTTTGAATATGACATTATGGTAAATTATATAAGTTGAGATGTATTATTATGTGTTGTTGTTCTTTCTTTGTTTCCTTGTGTGATGTGTGAGAATATTTTTGGGGCTTGTGTGGTGATGGTGGTGACCAATTTGGGTGTGGAATATGTTGGGCAGTGAACTGATGGTTGGTATACATGAGATACTGTGTGGCTATGTGATGTGGGTTGATGTGTGGTGATTGTGATGTGTGGCTATTTTGGTTAGATGGTTTGGTATATGTTGTGTTGTGGCGATGGTTGATATGGAATGGATGATCCATTATATAGTGTGGTTGTGTTAGTTGCCCGGTTAGGCCTGGAATGAATTTAAATATTGAAACTAAAATGATACTAATTGGTAAATGAATAAGAATGGGTTAGAATTTATGTGTAGGAATTGGCTTAAATTAATTAAATGTTAAATGAATGGGTTGTGTTAATGTGAAATAAATGTCTTAGTAAATGGGGCTTATTAGAATTCATAAAATCCGAAAATGGTGGAACCTGTAATTAAAAGTGGAATTGTGTGGTTATGTGTAGAGGTTGTGTAGTGTGATGTATTTAGTGGTGGAAAAGATTGTGACATATGTCATGTGGTATAATAGTAGTGATGTAGAGTACGCTGGTGAAATTGATGTTAACCCATAGGTTGGGTTTTGTGTGTTATCTATCTATCATGTATTTTATGTTATTTCTTTACACACCCCACCCGAGTTAGATAACATTAACAATGCTCAAATGTTTTGGGTTTTGGGTGTTTCCCCCATTATCCAAGATAGTGGTGAATCAAATGGTTGGCTACCCTATGTTCCTCACTCTTCCTTCATTGGTAGTGATAATGATACAAGTTGGTGTTGGAGATCACCTAATTATGATACAGGTTGGGGTTGGAGATCACCCAATAATGATGATGGTGTGATATGTAGTGGGGGACATGCATGGTAGGAGGAGAGCATGAAGTTTATATCCTTCATGTTCATGATACCCTACTACCCTAGACATGAGATGTGGTTATGTGGATGATGTTGTAATGTATGATGATGACTAATGTTATCACCGAATGCTAGACCCTATGAGAGGTTGGGATGGGTAGTGATGCATACTAACCCACAACATATATGGATGAACATGTGGGGTGTGAGAGCGGATAATCAGTGGGGGAGCGGTTGTGGGGAACCTTTATTTTATATTCTTTTTTTTATGTGTTACTATATTGGATACAATATTTGGTGAGTGTTCCATAGTGAGGTTGGGACTGGTTAGCTAACTTATTTAGGTGCATGTTGGTTCTACTATTTATTCAATGGTGCATTAGTATGTTCTTTTCACATGATAATGAAAGACTTTGGGTATGATCCCACTAAGTATACATGTTATGCTCACCATATGTATATATAAACTATTTTTTAGGTTTCCAAAAGGATTTTGAGTACTGATCTAGACATTACTAGCTTAGATATTGTATCCACTATTGAGTTGCAACCATACAACTTGTCTTTGTTATTTATTTGGAGACTTTTTGTGTGTATTTGTTTACATTTCTCATGCATGGTGGGATAGTTTTGGGTTTATTTTTCTATTATGTAATGGATTTTATTTATAGTTTATTTATCCTATCTCCTAATCTTAAATATGATTAAGTATAATGCCTCCCATATGTTAGATTTTTATACCTTTAGTGCTAGTCGCCAACCCAGTTCCCACTAGAGGCCAAACTTGGGGGTCATTATCTCTCTTCCTTCATTATCTTCCTAGGAGGGGTACCTTTGAATGGACGAGGTAATTATAGTTATGATGAATTTTAGATCATTATGTGGGTTTTACTTATTATGAAAATATTGGAAATGTATTAGACAATGTTATTTTTTTTCTTACTCACATAAATTTTTATGTGTGATATAGTCTAGTGGTTAGTGGATGTTGATGATGATGATTCATTGGAGAGTATTTTTTTATACACACTCATTGACCTGTGTTAGAGTTATTACAATAAAAATTATTTGTATCTATTATTATTCTTATACATATCCTAGGGTTCATGATCACTAATGATACACATGAATAATTATTCTTATTATTACCCATTGACCTAGAAATGTGGTAGATGATGATTCAACCATGTTAAAAAAAATCCAGGTATGAATTTATTAGATATGTTTATTAATAATTATAGATGAAAATACTTCAAGAAGACATAAAATATCATGATAAGTTTTTTTAGAGTTTTGTGATATTTAGAGGAAGTTAGTGTCATGAACAAACCTTATCAGGCCATGAACCTAGTCACTTGACCCTATGGGTCTCCTATAATACCTTGGTTTCCTTTCCTAAAACACCACATGATATTACCCACCAGTTTCACTTATTAGACTAATGGATATCCCCATAGACCAACACATGTTATTTTAGTGTGCTTTGTCCTCACTCACACACATCTTAAAAAATTTACCATGAGTTCTCCCATCATAACACTACTCCAAGTCAAGCTCGCCAAACTATGGAGTTTTAATCAGGTAGGAACTCAAGAAATAGGTTCACCTTATTTATATAAGTAATAACATTTATAATTTTTCCATTTTTCTTTATGGGGCATTACACCCCCTCAAAAGCATTATGTCCTTATTTTGGACCCTACATTTCAACCCAAGTAATGTCAAAACACTTCTAGCTAGGTATTACTCTGATACCACTGTAATAACTGCCCCCACCCCCTGACAGCATAGGAATCCCACCTTTTAAATATGGTCATTGGTTCTTGACATACCAAATACCACCAGTTTCACCACAGACACATGTTTTCCCCTTCCTGAGTCTCACCCACATGCATGAACGGTTTATAAAACTAATGACTATCCCCACATGACAACACATGTTCTTTTAGTGTGCTTTGTGATTACTCACACACATCATAGGAAACTTCCCAAGAGGTCCCCATCCTAACACTACTCAAATCTTGGCTCTCATAAATATGTATTTTTAATCAGGTAGGCCCACAAAAAGAAAATTTCACCTTGTTGACATTAGTGGTAACATTTATAATTTTAATCCTTTAACTTTATGGTGCTCTAAAATTAGATATGTTTTTATCAGAGTATAAAAAATCATGCCACAATTCTACTTGAATTAAGCCATAATATATTTAGTTTAGGATAGGTTATTACAGTCTGATGGTTGTTTCATGATTATTATGTGAAGACTATGATTTTTATGTGGAAGAATTTTTATGAAAATAGAAATGAAATATCACATCATAATAAATATTATGGCATCATGATTAGGTTAAGGCCCAAAGAATAGTTTCAAAACTATGAATTATAGGCTATGTATTATTCCAAAATAGTCTCTATTATTAGTATTTTAATTAATTTTATAAAATAAAGTTATAAAAAGTTGATCGTTGTGACTTGTGGGTCATTCCACAAATTAAGGCTATGAATAAGTGATTATTCTATTATAATTATGGTTAAATCATATTTATGTTAATAGATATATTTCTATTTTTTGTTCATGATTCACTTATTGAAGTCCAAATATGAGTTAGGGAATGATTTTGAGAGGTATGTATATTTTAAATGGGTTTTTTCATAAAAATCTACATTATGATGTAATGTTTTCTACATTAGAAAGTTTTAAAGAATTAAAAATTCTTTAAACTTAGAGATTTTAGGATGAGATATAATGATATAGTTAGACCATATTGACCAAATTAGTCTATATAATAATGGGTTAGGATAGGTTTTATGATCATAAAGGATTTGGAAAACATTGATAGATCATATATTTTGATCAAATATTATAAAGTGAAAAGAAAAAAATACAAAAATTTCTTGAATATTGAAAAGATAAATCGATATATTACTAGATGAAACTAGGGGTGATATTTTATAGTTATATTATGTTGAAATATGAGTATATTTTACTACTATTGGAACATCAAGCCAAAGAATAGTGGGTGAGGAAGGATTTTATCATCTGGATGAATATGGATCATATTGATACCCTAATAGAGTACTTTTTTTTTATTTGTGGGATCAAAATTATAAAATTGCAAGGAAGTGAGTATTTCTTGAGTGAGTTAACAATGAAATTTCTATTTTTGAGTGGTTTTAAATCAATAGGGATAGTGATTTGACTATAAAAATTGTACAAGTAGTGTAATTAGTATATTTTTATACATCAAAACATCTTAGTTATATGATCCTTGGACATAGACCAATGAAGGTGAACCAAGTAAAATTACTTATGTATTTTTCTTTATCACATTAATATTTAGTGATAAAGATAGGATTGTTTTTACCAATAATAGAATAATATAATTATGAAGGGATTAATTTTAATTTGAAATACCCTGATTCACCCCCTCTTCCTAGGGTATCATCTTTCAATGGGATAAAAAGCGGTATCAAAGTTGAAAGTTTAGAGTTGGCAGAGAAATAAATTTAACGATTCTATTAATGAAGTGATATATATCTAAAATAATTATGAAAGTGGTCATAAATCATAGAGTATTTTTTATATTCAATGGATACAACATTATACAAAAGATGAATTAGATAAATCACTGCTTATGATCACTCAGTAAGTATGCGTACATGGATACCATACATGGTATTATGATTAATATGGAAAGTACATTTATTATAAAAGGATATTTAAATAAGTTATATGTTGATTCTAAAGGACTTTATTTCATTGGGGAGCTTTGTCCAATGCAATCTATATAAAGGTGACATCTTGAAAATTCATAAACTCTTTGTGGAAAAAGCTGCTGAAAATTTATAAAGGCAACTCAAAAGTGAGGGAATAAAATTTTTAAGTGATTTAGAATATTTATTAGAACTTCAATATTCACCCAATAAAATACATTGACACATTATTTTATCTAGTGAATGTGTCTTTAGAAGACATGTTTGGACATGGAAATCCCCATGAAGATATCGGTATTATAAAGTTTAACATCATTAATTCAAGGTACATGATATTTATGATTCATTGTATATTGGTTGTTTTCATTATATGTTTAAGGTGATGTTGAGGCATGTTTGAGGGCTAAGAGTTCAGGAAATCATAAGTTAATGAGATAGGGGAATCAACCAGTAGCTTTAGATATGTTTTTGTACCACCAGATAGTTGGTACATACTCACTGGACATTTGGTGGCAGTGGAAGAGGACCTGCACTTCTATAGGTTCCATTGGTTGTCTAGGAAGAGGTTTCAAACCTCTTTTCGGCACACTGACCCACCATAGGCCCAACATAGGCCAACCAGTGGAGGCACTAGCCTGCCAGTGGTGTCCAAAAGGTTAGGTTATTAAGGGTGAACCTGTCTTTTCACCTTGAATCCACTATTTGATATATACCTCCTATTTATCAACCCCCATTTTACTTTGATGACTATAGGGTATCTCTTTTTGTGAATTTAGTTATCTCTTTCTCCCCACTTCATCTCTCAAAGTCTAGATCGATCTGAAGACTTCCACGAGGTAAGATCTATCCTTTCTAGCCTAATTCTTCTTATTCTTCTTCTTCTTCTTCTTATATAATTTATCATATATCTAAGTGATATTAGAAAGATATATTTATATCATAATGATCTAATAGAGTATTCCTTTCTTTTTGATAGATCATCTTCAAATACAGAGAGTTAGTGACCTTTACTTGTATATAATCTTTATCTTTCATTGAAGGAAATTTTTGTTGGGTAAGTTGAATTTATTCTAAGACTATATCATCATATCCTTAGTGAATCATGTTCTATAATATATTTTTTGATGAATTGTTATTGGTTTTAGGTATCCTTTACATGAAATATTGATATTCTTGGTGAACTGGCATGATTTGGGTATCAAAAAATTACAAATCTCAGCTATTGGCATCAATTCACTTGTGGTAGGAAGATTCTTACCACATAGGGACCTTGTATAAAGTTTTTGTCTTGATATTGATCATATGTGTGTGTGTATCCATGAGACCCTGATATTGATCATAAGTGTATGAGTGTGTAGCCCATGAGACCTATGATTTATAATGATCACATGTGTTTGTGTGTGGCTATCAAGACTCATGATTTGAAGAACCTATGTGGTGTTTTGTTTTGAAAAAAGTTTTTTATTTGTTAACAACTAATATTTTTGTTGAAGAATGTTTTTTAGTTATAGAAAGTTGAAGTTTCTGGTTGCTAAAGATTTTATTAAAGAGGATGATGTTAAAAAATAAGAATTCAGAAGTTAAGAAAGTGTCTCAAACTTTTTAAACAAAATCAGATGATGCTTTGTTGATCTTAAAGTTCTCACATATCATGAAAAGTTTCATGATAAAATCTTTTGAAGAAATGGTGAAGAGGATTGAAATTTTTCACTAAGAAAAATTCTGAGAAAATTCAGAACCTGTTTCCTAAAACCAGAAATTCGGAACCTGTTTTCTGAACCACAAATTCGGAACCTGTTTCCTGAACTAGAAATTCAGAACCTGTTTCCTGAACTATAAATTCAGAACCTGTTTCCTAAACCAGAAATTTAGAACCTTTTTCTTGAACCAGAAATTCAGAACCTGTTTCCTGAACTTGAAATTCAGAACCTATTTCCTGAACCAGAAATTCAGAATCTGTTTCCTGGACCTGAAATTCGAAACCTGTTTCCTGAACCTGAAATCCATAACCTGTTTCTTAAACTAGAAATTCGAAACCTGTTTCCTGAACCTGAAATCCAGAAGCTGTTTCCTGAACCAAAAATTCAGAAACTATTTCCTGAACCTGAAATCCAAAACCTATTTCCTGAAATGGAAATCCAGAACCTGTTTCCTGAACCATAAATTCGGAACCTGTTTCCTGAACCAGAAATTCGGAACCTATTTCTTGAACCAGAAATCCAAAATATGTTTCATGAACCAGAAATCCAGAACCTGTTTCCTGAACCTGATTTCGGAACCTGAATTTTGAGAAACCTTATGAGGAAACCTGGATCCTACTTCTGAACATGTTATCTGGATCCTACTTCTGAGCATGTTGCTAGGAAACTCAAATCCTGCAACCTGAAGATGTTGTTGAGCTTAAGGAAATATTTCCTACAAAAAACTTCCTTATATAAGGAAAATTTCCTTAGAAAAATAAAAGTTTCTCACAGAAAAGGTTTGTCAAGAAGATTGAAGAGTTGAAGAAGTCAACGAAAGATCAAGAAAAGTTCAGAACCTGAATTTGGAACCTTATTAAAATTTTGAGTAGCATGTTGAGAAACCTGAAATGACAATTCTAAGAAACATGTTGAGAAAATCGGAATGACAATTCTGAGCAACATGTTGAGAAAACCAGAATTTGATTTGTTCACAATTCGGAACCTAAGTTTGGAGCAAGTTTCTAAGAAAATCAGAACAAAGATCCAGCTTTATCATTATGATAATGATATAAAGAGTTCAAGAAAATACAAATTTCAACTTTTCATAAATCTCATAGAAATTTAAGGAGATTTGAAGAAGTCAAAGATTGAAGATTAAATGTGAGATATTTGTGGTGTTTTTGAAATTTGAGGAAGCGGGAAAGTTTTTCATGTTTATGGCCTTTGTTTTATGAGTTGCCTATAAATATGTTCTCAGATCATTCACTCATTTTTGAAACTTTTACACATGAGGAAAAGGCGGAGCACTAGAGAACTCGAAGTGAAAAGTTTTTACCATCTTGAAAAAGTTTTCTTGAGTGTTTGAGAAGAAGAGAATCAGAATCATCTTACCTTTCTAAGAAGATCAGAATTATCTTGAAGAAGTTTTTCTTGAGTTTTTTAGCAGAAGGAAATCGGAATCATCATTACCTTGCTGAGAAGACCAGTTTTAGAAAATTGGATTCAAGAAAACCAGACTGAAGATTCGGAGTGATAATTTGTGGAGAAGCTTCAACAAAGTTCTTATTCTTGTGTTTGGGTCATTTGTTCTTTATGGAAACATTGTAAACTGACAGGATTCAGTATAATATTTCCTATCGGGAGATAGAAGGTGTCTAATGGGAGTTGAAAAAAGTTGTATTTACTTCTTTATTATAGTGTATTTCCATAGACCCACAGTAGTGGCTATGGCAAGGACGTAGGTTCTCTTATTGAGGCCGAACCTTGTAAATATTGTGTTCCTTTCTTGCTTTACCTTTATTATATGCTTTAGTTTCTTACTAAAGGTTGATAATGAAATAAATCTTAACAGGTTTTAAGGGTTAAGTTTCTTAAAGTTTTGAAACTTATAAAAGTTTAACAACTGATTCAACCCCCCCCTTCTCAGTTGTTATTAGATCCTTGGAACTTCATGATTGAT
The DNA here is from genome assembly GCA_963277665.1 of Viscum album. Classification (NCBI taxonomy): domain Eukaryota; kingdom Viridiplantae; phylum Streptophyta; class Magnoliopsida; order Santalales; family Viscaceae; genus Viscum; species Viscum album. Next base: position 1,194,479,784 of record OY728156.1, on the reverse strand, counting down.
ATGCTATGTTTGTGTCTATATGTGTTATTCTATGTTATGTATGAATCTATGGAATATGGAGGTTTTTTATAGTAATAAGTGATAATTGGACCATCATGTCTTGGTTATACCATAATGGGGGAGCATGTACAACATGTGATGATAATGACAATGAACGTAGACATAGGGAAGGGGCATGAAGACCATGAGGCCTAACCTAAGGCAATAATATGATACGATGGACATGTGGCCATACTTGAGGCATAAATGGGGTATGGTATCCTTATGTACTAAACCATGATAGAGACAAAGCACAAAAGCTTTATGGCCTGAATTGAGTCTTGTTGTCCCTTTGTATACTCAGAGATATATGGTGGCCTTGTGGTCAACCCATGATCACACATACCGTGATGATTTTCATTTCAACATGGATCCAAATAAGGTACGGTTGGGGTTCATTAAATCTTGGTTAGAAAATAGTTTCTTAGTACATGATTCATTGTTGATTTCTTACACATTTACTTTTTATCATGGCATACACCACTTATGCATGTACACTAATGTTAAGGAGGTGAAGTGTGATGATTGAGAAAATGTTGGGATGGAATTTTAAAAATCGATGAAGATTTTATTATTATTTTTTCTTGTCTTATTACATTAGTTTGACATACCACATTGGGGTGCCTTTGTTTATTACATTTTATGACTGTGTAATACTTGAAATGAAATCTAATATAGCATTTGTTATTTTTTTTTCCTGATGTTTCATTTTGGATTTTTATTCTTTTCTTGTTATGATTCAAGTGTATGACTATTGATACTAAGGGTATAGTCTCCCAACTGCACCATTTAAACCCTCACCGCTAGTCAAAAATATCTTTCATAGGAGGAGACATGCATGATGTCATGCAACACTTCGACCCAGACCTGGTGATTTAGATCAGGGTGTTACAAAATAGTGTCATAGTAGGTTTTTTTTTCATTTTCTTCTTGGATGTGTTTTGAAATATAGTAGAAAGGAGTTAGGTTGTGTGGAACTTGAGTAGGGGAGTTTCATGTGTGCTTATCCAGAACATGTGTAACTTACCTCTAAGTTACCAGTGATGGGACTACTATTATAGTTGTGGCTGTACAGTTTCATGATGAGCCTAAGTATATTGTGTTGTTACTGCTTATAGTTTTTGGATGTGTTCATGCATCATTATTAGGAAAATAATACCACACATCATATATACCTATTTATTACTATGCATGGTAGTTTATTTAATTAAATTTCTTGATATTTACTTTGTGCTCATATGATATACAATGATGATATTTAGATTTCTTGAACATCAGCATGCTTGTTTTTTTATGTGTGTGTGTGTGTGTGTGTATATATATTTGACTATGAATAACATGTAGGTAAAGATAACTAGTCTTGAGACTTTATTAGTGTTAAGAGGGTTATGCCTTATCATATTGAGTATCCTCCTATGATAGATTTTCCTATAGAAATCCCTTGTGTGTGCCAATAAATTTATTGTGTTGATATTTTAATTAAACTTCTATAGGTATTATAAGAATTAATTTGGAATTACATATAATTCCTCCAAGAGATTGTATAATGGGGCCGCCTGGTGAAGCAAGCTAGAATGTTTCCATAAGAGATAACACCCTTGTTTTACCACTAGATATACATAAGGATGAAGTTGATCATGCTATGGTGAATTCCCTAGTTATTTAAGAGGCATAGCTATGCTGATTTGGGGTCATCAACATAGTTAATGTTCAAGGTAGAGGAGTTCCCAGGACAATGGTTTATTATGTCTAGTAATTTTAGCTAAAACATCCTTAATCCTTCCAAGTAACTATAGGTCCTTAGGATGTTGAGGACTGAATTGACATCATTGAGGTAATCTTTGATCTAGTGGAGACTCTAGATGACCAATTAGGAAAGACAGATTCATTCATGCTTCAGGGACCCACTATGAGATGGTGGGGTGTCATGAGCCAGGGGGTAGTCATGAGGGTCTTACATAGGCGACCTTCAAGGAAATTTTCCTTGAGGATTTTTTCTCATAAACACTAAATATGAATCACATGTAGAAGTTTATGGATCTCCAATATGGTATGATGTTAGTGTCTACCTACTCTATTCATTTCACAAAGATTATTCACTTTTCTCCTCTCTTGGATGAGAATGAGGCATGTAAGGCTTGTAAATTTGATATTTTCCTTCATCTAGAGATAAGGTTCTTGGGTTTTTCAACTTGAAAACATATCCTGATGTGTTACTCAAGCCCCTGATGATTAATAAGGGTTTCAAGGAGGAAAAGTCTACATGAATTCTTTCATTCTTAACTGGACCAATTATTGGGTTCTATAGTAATGTTGTGGAAACCTATTCTAATAGTAAGAAGAGGAAGGTATACGAGATTCACCTGGGTAGTAGTAAAAAGGTTGAGTAGAGCAGGGGATCATATGTTCCCTTTATGGAAGTGTATACTAAAATATGTTATAACTATGGATAGAGTGGGTACTATCACAATATTTTTCTATGACCTCATAAAAAGTTTTGTAATTGTGGAAATATGGGGAATCATCATTAGTTTTTTAAGGTTTTGTGGATAGGCTCACATGAGTTATGGGTAATAAATGGAATATTACCTAGGGATATATCTAGGGTTCTCACTAGAATATTCATACCCTACAAACTTTGGAAACCAAGGTGACTTTTTCACTTTAGGGACAAGTTTGTGGAGTTGAGTTAGAGAGAGTTATACAGTAGACCAGGTCCCAACTAAGGATGGATAGGGAATATTGACTATTTGGGGTCCGGTCTTGATAACATATATACTATATTATTCCTTGTTTGATAAATAATTTTCTCATTAGTTTATATATTCTCAAGTTTTTGTTGGGATTTATTTGTTGTTCAAGTTTTTCTATGAGTTGTTATATCTTGAAACATCATTGGGGAATAAAGTGGATCATCTATAGATATTTCCATAATGTTATATAATAGTTTATAGCTACACGAATCTATGGTATTCATGTTTATTTATATAAATATATTTGATGTGATCTTTTTCAAAGACTATTTGACTAGTTAATAGGCTCACATTGATTGATATTGGAGACGAGTAACATTTTCCTCGACCAAGGTGGCGAATTTCATTCCAACCATAGAATGGAAAATTAGATAAGATATAATAGGTATAGAGCTAAGTTATATTAGGGATATAATAGAATAGTTATTGAGAATAGTTTATGTGGTAGATCAGGTAATATCTTCCCCCTATTTTCCCCCTATAGTGGACCTATATCAAGATGTCTTACTTGATGTTTTCTATGGGATTCCTCGTGATCTAAGAATATATTTTGATATTGAACTCATGTAAAGTGTGTAACATATATCTATTACTTTATATCATATGTTTCTATATGAGTTTAAGGAATTTATGGTCAAACTCGAGGATTTGGAGGTGAAGGGTTTTATCAAACCAAGAACATATCCCTAGGTTGCTCCAATGTTGTTCACAAAGAAGGAAGATGGTAGTATTTATTTGTGTGTGGAATGAAAGAAGACGAAATATGTTAATATGAAGAATAGATACCCATTTACAAGTATTTATGATTTTTTTATCAATTTTGGTGAGCTTTATGGTTCTCTAAGATTGATCTATGATCATGCTATCACTGACTTCAGGTCAGAGAGGAGGATATTTCTAAGACAATAATTGGGAGTATATACAGATGATATGAGTATATTTTCATGCCATTAGGGTTAAAAAATGAACCAATGGTGTTCATGGATATCATGAATAGGATTTTATATCCATATCTTAACTCCTTCATTATGGTGTTCATAAATGATATCCTCATATACTTAAGAACTATAGAGATACACACCAATCACATGGAGATTGTGTTGAGTATACTTTGAGTGCATTAGATTTATGTTAATCTCTTGAAGTGTCACTTATAGATCCAAGAGGTATGGTTAATTAGGAACTTAATATCTAAGTATGGAATTTATATAGAATCATAGAAGGTATAACTTTTGATTTCCTGGGTACGCCCTATAAATGTTTTCAAGATTAGAAGTTTACTTGGGTTAGTGGGATACTACTGAAGGTTCATTCAAGACATTTCACATCTTGAAAATCTTATGACTGGGCTTACCAAGAAGGGGTGATATTTTAATGGAATGATTATTATGAAGAGGTGTTCTTGGAACTAAAGAGGAGATTGATGATAACTATAATCATGATATTTCTAGAACCTGGGATTGAATATATAGTTTATTGTGATACCTTAGGTGTTGGTTTAGGAGATATGCTAATGCAGTGGGATTAGGTAATAACTTATGGGTATCTCCAACTATAAACCTATACAAAAAATACCTTATAAATTACTTGGATTTAAAATCTTTGGTCCATGCTTGGAAGTGTTGGAACCATTATATCTTTAGTGAGAGACTTTTCATCTACATGGGCTAGATGAACTTGCATTACATTTTATCTCAGCAAGACTTGAGTCTATAGTAGAGGCTGGATGGATTTTTTGGTGACATTTAATTTTTAAATGGAATATGATCTGGGGAAAGGTAATTATATTACAAATTCACTCATTATGAAAATATAGGGCCTTAGAGAGTGACCTTAATAGGAGGAATGATGGTTTATGATCTTTTTCATTGAGTGGTTGGTGGATATATATGAGGTCTAATGGGTGATAACTTATGATCCTTTATTTATCATGTCCTCATTAGTGGAATAGGTAAAGAATAAGTAGGATTCAGATCCTAAATTCTTAGTGATGTGGGAATGGTTGGCATAAAGTGACTATATGGTTTATTGTTGACCAACTGGTGAAGTTAGCACATTTCTTTTTTGGATCTAGGAGACTCACTTTTTAGATGAGTTCAGAAAGATTTATATTTTTGATATTTCACAATTGCATAGAGTTACTTACATTATCATATCAGATAAATACAAGTGTTTTATGTCATGATTTAGGCAAGGCTTAAAGAAGACTATGGAGACTCAGTTAATACTGAGTATGGTGTATCATTTGAAGACTGATGGATAATCTATGAGGATAATCCCAATCTTAGAAGATATAATACAGGAAAAAATTATTGATTTTGGTGGATTTTGAGATTATAATTTGTACTTGGTGGATTTAATATACAATAATAATTTCCAAGATTCTATTCATATGGCACAATTTTAGGCTCTTTATGGTCGATTGTGTCGCTCACCACTGTGTTTTCATGAGATAGGTGAGGATGCTTTCTTTAGGCCAAGTTTAGTGCAAGAAAACTTAGAGAGGTTGAAGTTGATTAGGAAGTGGTTAGTTATCACCAAGATTAGATAGATATTTATTCTGACCATAGGATACTATAATGACCTGACCCACTGAGGCCCTCCTAGCTGGTGGAAGGCCGAGCCACCACAACCCCAAGCTCACCTCCCATAGGCTAGGGGATGGTGGCTATCACTAAGAATAAATAATTAAAATGGGATTACTTGGAATAATTTACATGTATGCATTCACCCAACCATATCCATGAAAGAATTCATATAAATAATAAAATATAATAAAATCTAGAGTAAAACCATGTATGCAATAACCTCTTAGGAATACATTAGAGTATGACAGTAATAAACCAAATTAGAAAAAGGGGGAAATACACACCCAACCATAAATGATGTCCCAACCTAACTAAAACTAGAATAAATAAAAACTAAGTGAGACTAACTCCTGATATCCAATCCTGACCACCATATGTGGTCAATGCACCCTGGTATCACTATGCACCACCAAATCCACCATCTACATAAGACATGTCACATGTAGGAAAATCCCATGCAGGGATGAGTATATAAAAACCTAGTTAGATGCCCAAAAAACTGAAGGGAGTAATAAAAATATACAAAATTAGTCCGCATAACCCAAATAAAGAGGGAAAAAACCCAACACACACACACACACACACACACACATGCTCATAAAGAAACCCAGATGAGATACAAAGGGGATCTCTATGACAACCCTTGTAATTATTACACATTAATTCAGGATTTATTAAATAATAATATCCATAATACAACCCAAAAGATCAATAATTATAGTGTATTTGTTGATTAGGTTCATTAAATAACAACTTAAAACAGGGGGTACAATGACATTATTGAAAACTTCCTTAACATTCTCATATTATTTCATCATTCTTAAAACTACATGGGATAACCTGAGGACGTACATAGGAAAGGAGTGACCTATAAATCCCAGTAAGGGAATAAACAAAACATAACATGAAGAAAGTATTACATGTTATAGAATAGGAAATTCCATGGTACATAAAATGGATGATAATCATAAACATGAACAATGAGGTATGACATAGCATGATAACATAAAGGAAACATGGGAATGTGATGGAAAATTTAACCATGAAATCATGAACATAAGTCAAGGATAACCACCAAGAGATTATAATTAATGTTATTAGGATAAAATCTCGTGCACCATACATGGCATATCATGAGACTAAAACCTTACTCAATGCATTTGAGAGCTATCTGGTCACACCCATCATAATCACATCATGTACATGTATGAGTGTTCCACATAGATCATATAAAATAAGAACATATTTTTTCACATTTAATATCAAGATAATGGAGTGTGTATTAAATACATGCAATTACCCAATAAAATAATTATAAGTGAATAAAGCTGAACACCCTTGATAGGAAATGGGTATGGGTATTCACTACACAATTGTTTGGCATGGGAAATCATAGTGAAATTTTGGCAGCATGATGGGGGGAAATAAATGTTCATGGGAGGGTTTAATTAGAGTGAAATGAGAATATCATCATTTAGATATCATAAGGGTAGTAAAAGGTATATGTAAGAGAATATCCCAACATTAGTAATTGGATATAAAAGGCATAATATAATTAAGATTATTGAATAAAGAGGAGAAGGAGAGGATTCCTTACCTTGAGAGGGTGATTCCAAAAGCTTGGGAGGAGATTATTGAGAGTTAGTGTGAACCTTGGGAGGAATCTAGAGAGGTTATGGAAGATTAAGGATGTTATAAAAGTTTTTTTCAAGAGGAATTATATCTTGGGTGGGTTTATAAAGGAAAATATAGGGGTATTCTTTTTTATTTTTCAAACTTAGGTTTTGGACTCTATACAATAAAGTAATCAAACCCACAAACCTTACCATGGATTTTCCCTTGATTTCTTCCAAATAGGAGTGGTTTTAATTATTTTATAAGTAAAAATGCCTAAATTATTAAAATATTACCCTTGGTGATGTGGAAGTGATTCATGTTCTTAAAGAAATTATTTAAAAAACTTAAAATATAATATAGGTTTTGGAGAATTTATAAAGGATTTATAAAATTAATAAAAAAACCTCAAAAAAAATTAATTGGGAAACATATATTTGGTCATTTATACCTTTTATATTATTTATTATATCACTTTTGGTTCATTATGATGTCATAATACACACCGTATATTTATAACTTATTTAATTTTTATCTGAAAATTTGACTGTCTTAGGAAATTATGAAAAATTAACCATTGGATAAGTTTGACATGATGACTTCAAAAATAATATTTATTTTATCAAAATAATTTTCTAAATTTTTTAATTTACAATTTTAAAACAGAATCGACATTTTTTAAGAAATGTTAGGTTTCTTTAACAATAACATTTTTCAAACCCTTATAAAAATTACATTTGTCATCATAAAAATTAAATTATCATTTAAATTTAATAATAATTATTTAATAATAATGTTTTACTAAAATATTATTTATTTCAAAAATCCATTAATTCATCAAAATAAATCACTTAATTGAAATTTCATATTACCCAAAAATACAATTTGTGTGTTATCCCATCAAAATCGACATCATTTATAAAGTAACTACAATAAGAAAAAAAATATTCACAATTTTATACAATATAAATATTCATATTATTAGGGTATTGATACATATCTCTTTATTACACCAAAAAAATTTCTACATGTATGGTGCGCGATGGTGATATTTTCATGGGGTGGTTTGGCATACATGGTTTGGGTCGTGATCTCGATGAGCTTGAAATTATCCTATAAATGGTTTCACTCATGATTTATTTTCTAGATATAATCTTGTACTTGTTCGAGGGAAAATCCCAGTGATTTTATCTCCTTGGGAGATCTGATAAATGGGATTCATAGGGTACAATCCTACTAGTTGAGGCCATCACTTCCTTTATGTTAATTAGATTTATCAAATACCTATATTTATACTAATCATATTATCATTGTTCAATGGTTATAATATTAATGTTTATGATGATTAACAATATTTTAAATTTGATAGGATATAATAAAACCAAATATGTGTATGCAATTTCTATAACCATAATACATAATAGTGAATTTAATTCAATCACAAAGCAAATTTTATCTATAAAATTTTAGGTCAATGTAATCTCCCACCTTCAAAAATTTCACCCTTAAAATTTTCATTTCACACACTAAAATAGATGAGGGTAATTTTGTTTCATCACCTCCTCCAGTTCCCACATATCTTATTCAAAATTTTGGTTTCTCCATACCACTTTCACCAGGTGAATTGTCTTATTTCATATAACTTTTTGTCTATGATATAATATCTTCACCATCTGATACCCATATAAAATATCATTCAATAATGATAGAACCTCTAGATTCAACACAAGTAATGGGTCTGGTATGTACTTTCTCAAGAGGGATACATGTAACACATCATGTACTTGAGATAGTTTTGGTGGTAGTGATAGTCGATAGGCCACCGTTCCTATGTGATAAATGATATCAAAGGTACCGATGTATCTTTGACTAAGTTTTCCCTTCTTACCAAATCTCATGAATTTATTCCATAGAAATATGTAGAGGAATACCTAATCTCAAACCTCAAACTCTAGGCCTCGTTGATGATTTTTAGTATAGCTCTTCTATCGACTCTGAGTATCCATGACATGTTGATGAATGGTCTTGAACTTTTCCACCATTTCATTGCACATTTTAGGACCCATTAGTTTATGTTCACCAACTTCATCCCAACATGATGGTATTCTACACATCCTCCAATAAAGGTCTTTATAGGGGGACATTTTGAGGCTTTAGTGGAAACTGTTATTGTTTGAGAAATCATCTATAGGAAGATGATAAAATTATCCTTATTTAATGTCCATTTAGAATTCTATCAACATATCCTCAAGTTTCTGTATAGTTTTCTTAGATTGTTCATTATTTTGAGGGTTATAAGTTGTACAAAATTTCAACTCGGTATTTAGAGAATGTTAGTGACTCTTCCAAAACTTAGAGGTAAATCTTGGATCTCGATCATATATAATTGATAGTGGTGTTCCATACATCCTCGCTACTTCTATAATGTATATCCTTTCAAGTTTATTGAGTAATAATTCCTCTAGTATTATAATTTAATGAGCAGTATTTGTAAGAAGATCTACCACAACCCATATAGCATTATTTATTCTTGATTTCTTTAGAAGACCAAGGACAAATTCCATGATTATTCTTTTCCATTTCTATGTAGTTATGGGTAATGGTTTCATAACCCCCTTGTATTTTTTCCTTTTAGACTTTACTTGCTGACATACAAGACACCTTGATGTATATTCCATGATGTACTTATTCATATTTTACTTCCAATAGTGCTCTCAGAGATCTCAATACATCTGTGTACTCCCTAGATGGATTGAGAAGGTAGATCTATGTGCATCATCCAATATATCCTTCTTTAAATCCGATTTTGATGGTACACATAGTCATGAACCAAATATTACAACTCCTTCTTCATTAATTTTGAAATCTAAGGATTTAAATTTTCTTATAGCTTTAACCTTATTCTAAATTTCTATATCATTTCTTTTATAATCCTTTATCTTCTATATAATAGACAATTGATCAATCATTTGTGAAAGGATTGATGATGTTCCTTCCTTTATGATTCGCATGTCCGTCCTTTTCAAGTCTAAGAAGATTATTTACTTCTAAATTCTCATCAAAAATAAAATTTCTAGATCTTTTCTACTTAGAGTGTATTTTAATTTATTTATTTCCTAGGATGGAAGAGGCTTGTGAAGTCATAGTCCTCAATTATCTCTAACCATCTTTGTTGGTACATATTCATCTCTTTCTGTGTGAATGTATACTTTAGGATCTTATAATTTGTATATATTTTACTATTCTCCCCAAAGAGATAATGATACAACATTTTCAACATAAATATCAGTATATATAACTCCAAGTCATGCGTTGGGTATTTCTATTCATGAACATTCAATTACCTTGAGGTATAGACTATCACTTTTTCATTCTGTATTAGTACACAACCCAATCCTTCCTTTGAAGCATTACTGTATACCATGAAGAGTTACCAAACTAAGGGTAACATAAGTATAGGTGCTATGATAATCCTCTTTCTCAACTTCTTGTAGCTCTCTTCACATTAATTATTCCAAAAAAACTTACTCCCTTCTGAGTTATCTTGGTCAGAGGGTTTGAAAATTGTGATAAATTTCTCACAAATCGATGATAATACCCAGGTAATCCAAGAAAACTATAGATTTACATCATAGTGGCTGGTCTTATCCATCCTTAAATTGATTTTATCTTTGAAGAGTCCACATGTATCCCATTGATTGTGATAATATTCCCTAATAATGAGACTTCCTTCAACCATAACTCACATTTTTTTTACTTTAAATAAATCTTCTCCTTTAATAAGGCATTTATCACAGTGCTCAGATTCTTCTCATAACCCTCCTTAATTTTAGAGTATATTATAATATCATCTATAAATAATACCACAATTTTTTTAGTTAATCTCTAAATAATATATTTATCAATTCCATAAATATTTTTGGAGCATGAGTGAGTCCAAATCGAGTTACTATGAACTCATAGTGCCCATACCTTGTACAAAAAGCAGTCATGAGGATATTCTCCTTTTCATCCTTACTTGATAATACCCTGATTGAAGATCCACCTTGGAGAAGTATTGGGCTCCACATAGTTGATCGAACAAGTCATAAATCATTAGTAGATGATACTTGTTCTTTATCATTATTTTGTTTAGCTAATGATAATCAATGCAAAGGCTCATTGACCCATCCTTCTTCTTGATGAAGAGGATAGGTTACCCCATGGTGAAGTAATTGGGCATATGGACCCTTTATCCAGATTCTCCTATAGTTGTTTCTTCAGCTCCTCAAGTTCCACAATATCTATTATACAAGAAGTCTTGGATAGTATAAATTTCCCAGGTATAATCTTGATCAAAAATTCAACCTCTCATTTAGGAGGAAGACCAGGTGATTCTTTAGAAAACACATCAGCATATTCCCTCACAATATCCATGACTTCAATAATGATATTTTCCTTAAAAATAAATCATCTAAGCTATGTATTCATGATCATAGGAAAATAATATCCATTCTTGACATTTTGGTACTAAATAAGATTCATCCTTTTCCTAGCACTTGTACAAAATTGGTGGACAATTCATGATAAAAAGAGTGATTTCCTTCTCACATCAATTTATGTTGAATCTATATAAGTAAATCCAATATATACCCATAATTGCATAAAATTCCACTAAAGGGGGTATCATAAGGTTCACTGGGAAGTTCAGCCCAAAATTTTTGACATATGAGGTGTTATATACTTGGGATGAAATAATTTCTCCATTTTACATTTTCACTAACAGATCTATTTCAATGCTTTGTGGTGGTTTTAATTAGTTATACTAAAATTTCATGATATGAAGGAATGTGTAGAACCATAATCAAAAAGTACATTCACTATTCTTGAATGAATAACTAGCATACATGTCACCACTTCATTGTTGGGATCCACCTCAATGATTGTAATTGAATACGATCTCTATTGCTACTTTGGAGTTTGTTAATGTTGATTGTCTCTAACTACCCTTGGACTAGGGTAGTGGTTCACATAGTGTCCTTGTTACTTTCAGTTGAAACATCAAGAAATAGGATGGGGGTAGGCTGGAGAATTCCTCTCTTCCATTTAATTGGTGGGTTTCTCCCATCATAAATCACTAGATAGGTTCCCTTCCTTCCCTAACCTAAACAATTTCCTCATCCTCTTCAAACACTTTTTTGTGGTGCTTCTTTACACTCTTTTGAGAAGTGGGATATTGAAATATCTTACCACCATTATATTTCTACATCACAACTCCATAATTAAACTCCACTTTCCACTTCTTATCCTCATTATACCCTTGAGATTCATTGATCTTCGTTTCAACTTTTAGGGCACATCAGAAAATTTACTCATAGCTATCAAAGTCTCATTTTGCTAGGGATTTTTATAGACATAGTTTTATCTCACCAAATAAGTGATCAAATTTTTATTTCGGGGGTAACAAAAAAGACGGACGTGTATCATGAAATTATTGTGAATTTTTTCTTATATTCTCCAATGGATTCATCATATTTTTTATTGAGGTCTAGGAAATAACTTTACATTTTAATTTAGAGAGTGGGAGGAAAATATTTATCAAATTTTTTTTTCAGGAATTCCTTCTACCTCATCACTTTGATATTTTCCTCAGTATTCATATTCTTGATCAATGTCTGCCACTGATCAGATTATATATCTATATGATAAACAACATTTATAGCCTTATCTTGGTTAGAACATTGAAGTACGATTAAGATCTTCTAAATGGAGTTGATCCATCGTTTCATGATTAAGGGATCAGATGATCCATTGAAATTTAGAGGCCTTCATCACATAATGGTCTCAATTTCATCTTGTTCTTTCTTTGGGGGATTTGGGAATTACTCTTAATTTATGTTTTTATCCAGAACCTGAGTTAACTGGGAGAGTATCATCTTAAATTTCTCAATTCCTACTCCCATCAAGTTGGGCATATCATTTGGTCATTCATCACATTTCCCTTCACATTGATTATTTACTCAGTTCCTCCTATTTTTGGAGATTGGATAGAATAAAGGGAAAATTAGGGATGTGTATTTTAAAACTATTAAACACATAAATGGAAATCCAATAACACTAAAGGGGTAATTTATAAATGACATGTATTTCCTTAACTTATGAATTTTTAGGCTTCAATACAAGTTATCCATGATCTATTTCCTATCAAAAAATATTATAGGAATTTCTTTCTCTTAATAAAGGTTAATAATGATCTTGTGAATTTACTAAAGCATATACCCTAGGATTTTCAAACTAGGTGTGAAGAAAGGCCCATTTGTAGGTTCTGGGTATAGCAGAAGCGTGTTGGTGGGTTTTCCCAACTTTAATTTTAACGTTAAACAACGTTCAATCCAAGATCCGTCATGATATAAAATGCCTAATCTTCAGAATATAATGAATAATGAAAAGAAAAGAAGAGTCCCGGAACCCTTGAGGAGGATCATCATATGTTGATTATAATTAATTTAATTAATGCATAAGAATTACCTCGTTGGAATTCTTTCTTCATTGATGTGTCCGGTCACGATTCGGTGATCCGTTGTTGCGTCGTAGAATCCAAGTGTAGGATTCCTCTAGCGTTGATCCACACGTGTGTCACGTATCTTCGGACGTCGCCGAAGGGATCTCCTGGTGCTAGCTCGGAAGAACCTTCACTTGCGATGTCCGCCTTCGACCGCCTTGATCCGGTGGAGGATCTTGCTCTCGTAACTTGAGGGCGTTCTTGGTAGAAAGGGAATTCTCTCTTGGCTTGAGAGTATTTCCAAATCTGTTATGCACAACAATGGCTCTACAAAATGTTGGGGTTGTGAGGATATTTATAATCGGGTTTGAGGTTAATAGAGTTATGACAATAAATAAACACATTACGCGTTTTATTTATTTCATTAACTCTTATTGAAAACCCCCCATGTCGAATTATTAATTCCTTGAAATGTGCCCATGCTGATTATAATAAATATAATTTAATAAAACAATATTAAATCCTCAAAATCCCAACTTGAAAAACTACACGACGTGTAATAATTAATACATGGCGTGTACTTGTTTTCCATAAAACTACATGGCGTGTATATTTAATATACACGACGTGTACTTTTATTTTCCGTTTTTCTTCACCACATTTATTAGACCTTGAGTAATGACTGTTTATTTCTTAAATAAATGTAATTGCATTACTCGCTAATAAATATATTATTTTGTCCACAATATATTCTCTCGAATAACTAGTGTCAAAATAAATGCGACCAGACATCCTTAAATAATTATTAAACCACAGTCGGGAATAATATTTATTTAACTTGTTAAATTATACATGTACACACTTAGTGTGTGACCCTCTAGGACTCTTTCTCAGTGGCATTAGGCTGAACCTGCCTAAAGTCCAAGGTTAGCGTCTAGAAACACGCCAAGGCACCCATAGAGAAAGAAGTTAACGCCGCAATGACATGTCACCTCCTACGAACGCTTATCATGTAATATAATCCCTTTGTCTCGATATATCCAATCAAGCGGGTTGCATGCTAGTGCCATCAACCCATGTGCTTGATTATTCTTTCTTCGACTTCCCGAAATTGAACTTGCCCATACCTTACCATGGCCATGGATTTATTTAGGCTATATCAATTCCATCAAAGGTCCTAAGATATCTACTTCTATTATGGAATGGAAGGGACAAATCCTTTCTCGCATTATCTATTAATGAGGTATTACTCGTGACGCACCCAACGTATCCTACCTCGCTGTGAACAGTGTGTCGTCACAGTTTTCATCAATACATCTAACTACGCGAGTTGTAATACCCATTAATAATAATCTTAAAGTCTAAGGACCTATACACACGTCCACAGATAGGAACATCCAATGACACTATGAAATGTGAATTTCCTACTAGCGGGTCTCGTTCTCATAATATCCTCCTGGATATTACCAAGGCCGCACACTATGAGAAGGTGCCTCAAAGTTTTATGAGTCCTCACCCCTAATGACCTGTATTATTTGTGTCCCTCAAATAATATCATCCTTCCATAGAACATACATTCAAGAACAGTGTTATGGAACTTCCGGGTTCTCATCATAGCAGGGATCCGCTACGACCCTTTAATGAAACAACTGTCCTTAGGACATTATCACATGACATGTCACGCAGAAGAACAATCAAGATGTGATAAGGATTTTATTTAATGAATAAAGTACAAATTAGTTGGTTCTAGACCACCAACTCCAATAGACTCCCACTTGGACTAGAGCCAACTACTAACAACATTTAACCCGCTAGCTCTCACATGATATTCATGCTTCTGCTGAGATAGGCCTTTAGTCATGGGGCTCACCACGTTCTCTTCTGTAGACACTCTCCTCACTGCAACTTCACCCCTTTGATATAAATCCCTCAAGAGGTGATACTTCCGGAGTATGTTCTTTGCCCGTTGATGTGACCTTGGTTCTTTTTCAAGATCCACCACTGCAGTATTATCACAATACAATGTAATGGGATCTTTACTGCTAGGCACCACATCAAGCTCCTGGACAAAGTTCCGAATCCATACGGATTCCTTGTCTACATCATAAGCCACTATATACTCGGACTCCATTGTAGAATCAACGACAACTGGCTACTTTGAACTCTTCCATTTCACAGCTCCTCCATTGAGACAGAAAACATATCCAGATTGCGACTTCAGATCATTCTGGTCTGTTTGAAAACCAGCATCAACATACCCTCTGATGACAAGCTCCTCGTCTCCTCCATACACCAGGAACATATCCTTAGTTCTTCTCAGATACTTAAGGATAGTATTAACAGCAGTCCAATGCTGTTATCCTGGATCTGCTTGATATCTGCCTACCATGCTCAGTGCATAGGAAACATCAAGCCTGGTACATAACATGGCATACATGATGGATCCTATAGCCGAAGCGTATGGGATCTTTCTCATCCTATCTTTCTCCTGTTGTGTCTGGGGACACATTTTCTTAGAAAGATGTAAGCCATGTGACACTGGAACCAATCCCCTCTTGGATTTTTCCATACTAAATCTCTTTAGTATCTGGTCAATGTATGTACCCTGACTTAGTCCAAGCAGCCTCTTGGATCTGTCATGAATGATCTTGATCCCTAGAATGCAGGCTGCTTCTCCTAAGTCCTTCATGGAGAAAAACTTGTTCAACCAGTCCTTAACTGGCTGTAAGGCTGGTACGTCATTTCCAATAAGCAATATGTCATCAACATATACCACTAGGATGACGACTGCATTCCCATTAAACTACTTATAAACACATGGCTCATATTCATTCTTAATGAAACCAAATTCATTTATGGCTTCATCAAATCGAATGTTCCATGACCTAGATGCTTGCTTCAATCCATAAATGGATTTTTGAAACTTGAAAACCCGTTTGGCTTCACCTGGTGTCACAAACCGTTCTGGTTGTGTCATGTAGACATCTTTCTGAAGGTTCCCATTAAGGAATGCTATTTTGACATCCATATGCCAAATCTCATAGTCATGGTAAGCTGCTATGGCAAGTATGATTATTATGGATTCAAACATGGAAACTGGCGAGAAGGTTTCATCATAGTCAATTCCTTGACACTGTTTGAATCCTTTAGCCACTAGACTTGCTTTATAGGTGCTAACTTTACCTTCCATGTCCAGCTTTCTTTTGAATACCCATTTGCATCCAACGGGATTTTCATCAACTGTCTCATCGACCAGAACCCAAACTTGGTTATGATACATGGAATCCATCTCAGAATTCATAGCTTCTAGCCATCTTGCATCTTCTGATCTTTCTACTGCTTCCTTGTAGGAGATAGGTTCATCATTGTCCAACAAAAATGATTCACCATCCTCAGTGACTAGGAAACCAAATCTCTCTGGTTCCCTTACCTCTCTTGATCTCCTACACAGTACTTGTGTTTCTGGAACCTCTTCCATGGGGA
The DNA here is from genome assembly GCA_963277665.1 of Viscum album. Lineage (NCBI taxonomy): Eukaryota > Viridiplantae > Streptophyta > Magnoliopsida > Santalales > Viscaceae > Viscum > Viscum album. The sequence goes on along the minus strand of OY728156.1, from coordinate 1,194,462,826 downwards.
CCTGTGGAACTTGTTCCTGTACCAACTCCTGTGTATCTTGAGCATCAAATTCATCGAAGTCAATCTTGCTCCCACTATCCTTCTTGAGTATGTGCTCCCTCTCAAGAAAGACGACTTGTCTGGAGATAATCACTTTCTTGTCTTGAGGGTTATATAGGTAATATCCTTTCGTTTCCTTGGGATACCTATAAAGATACACTTCGTGCCCCGGGGTGATAGTTTGTTTCTTGAGAAGGCCTTAACAAACACCTCACATCCCCATACACGTGTGTGCGACAAAGTGGGTTTCCTTCCATTCCATAACTCAGATGGAATTCCATTTTCCGCCTTAGTTGGTAATCGGTTTAATGTGTATGATTCAGTTTGTAATGCATATCCCCAAAAGGATAATGAAAGATCTGCATGACTCGTTATCGACCTCACCATGTCCAACAAGGTACGATTCCTCCTTTCACTAACACCATTACACTGTGGTGTATAAGGAGGAGTGAGCTGAGATAGAATCCCAGACTCCCATAGAAGATCGATGAACTCTTGGTTCAGATATTCTCCACCTCAATCCGATCGAAGCTTCTTTATCTTCTTACCAAGATGATTCTCTACTTCATTCTTGAATTTCTTAAATTTATCTAAGTACTCTGACTTATACCTCATTAAGTAGACATAGACATATCTACTCAAATCATCAGTAAAAGTAATGAAGTAAGAATATCCACCTCTAGCTTCTACTAGAAATGGTCTACACACATCCGTGTGTACCAATCCTAGAAGCTCTGTGGCCCTTTCACCTTGTCCACCAAAAGGTAGCTTGGTCATTTTTCCTTGTAAACAAGCGTGACATCTATCAAGTGGTTTTAGCTCAGTAGAGTCTAAATAGCCATCTTGGAAGAGCTTTGTCAAACGCTTCTCATTCACATGACCAAGGCGGTGATGCCATAACTGGGTGATGTATGAGTCATGTGAGTTTGTTTCGTTATCGATTGCTAACACTTGGTTTTTGCAATTCAATACATACAAACCATTATTTAAATGTGCCATACCATAACATACATTGTTCTTATAAAAGAGACAACCCTTATTTCCAAATTTGAAAACAAATCCATCCATATCCAAACAAGATACATAAATTATGTTCTTGGTAACACTAGGCATATAATAAAAGTTATGTAAAACCAAAATCATCCCAGTCGGCAATGAAAGGTGGTAGTCACCAATAGCCAACGCAGCCAGCCTTGCGCCATTGGCAGCTCGAAGATCCACCTCTCCTCTGGTGATCTTTCTAAATCTACTTGGTTCCTGCATTTGAATACAGATGTGAGCCCCACAAGCTATATCTAATACCCAATGTGTAGAAATAGAAAGATTGCACTCGATAATAAACACACCTTTAGCGTCCCCACGCTTCTGGGTGCAGTTCCTCTTCCAGTGGCCCTGCTTGCCACATGAAAAACACACTGCCTCCCGTTCCTTGCCCTGCCTCTGGATCTTCCCCTTCTTGGAGGGACGGTGCTCGGGGGCTTCAGACCGTTTATAAGTCTTTGGCCCCTTTTCCTTGTCCTTCATTTTCTTGTTCACCATAAGGATTGTGGGTTTGTCACACCCCATGTCCTTATCTACCTAGCGAATCAAGGTCAGAAGCTCTGATAGACTCTTCTCATTTCTGCTCATGTTATAGTTGACAATGAAGCTAGAGAAGGTCTTGGGCAGTGATGATAGGATGAGATCTGTACGCAAATCATCCAGGAATTTAATCCCTAAGATGTCCAGGTGTTCAATGTAGCCAATAATCTTGACTACATGAGGCCCAACTGGCGCAGACTCTCCAAGCTTCGTGGTAAAAAAAGCATTGGAGATCTCATACCTCTCCTGTCTCACCTTCTCTTGGTAGAGATCTTTAAGGTGAGACATCATGCTATACGCGTCCATGTTTTCATGTTGCTTCAAGAGCTCATTAGACATGGTCGATAGCATGAAACATTGGACATCTTTGGAATCATCCATGTGTTTCATGTAGAGAGATAATTCCTCATCACTGGCCTCTTTCCTAGGCGCAACTAGAATAGGCTCTTACAACACGTATAATTTCTTTTCGTGGCGAAGGACGACGCGTAAACGCCTCTGCCACTCTTGGAAATTGGTGCCAGTGAGAAGGTTTTCTTTTTCAAGTATGGTGTGAAATGATATGTTTGAAGTCATTTTCTTCCTATTTCTACAAATTAATATGAGCAAAGGTTTAGTACTTTATTACAAAAATTGAGACAAATAAATAAATTAATACTTATTAGTCTCCCACTATTTTATCGAAATCCAATATCCCTCACCATTGAATGAGGAATATTCTATTGCTTGAATATTCTAGTGGCAAGGATCCATATTTCCCTTCGCATTACCCCAACTAGGGTTGGTCAAGCAACTTGAAGGGTTTTAGGTAGGCATTCCAAATGCCAACTGCATTAACTCGCAGCTCTTTGATCCGCTGAGTGGACTCCCCAATCCTGAAATCCTTTTTGGATTTCCTCAACCTTTTCCTCTTGGTCACACCAAGTCCTGCTGTGGCAGTCAACCCTTGATGCGAACCAAGTCAAGTGAACCCAAAATCTTGAATTAGAATTCCCCGATAATTGAAAGCACCCCAACTAGGGTTGGTCAAGCACTTTAAACTATGGTTCGATTCTAAACAAGATTATGGAAGACTATGCTGACTTAATATTTATTTTGAGGGATTTTATCCTTATACGTAAATTTCCATTTTATTATCTTTGATTACATGCTTGTTAATATTAAGTGTGATATACTTAAGTGATTAACCATGTCTAAGATAATATTTACGTATAAGCCGGTTTTATTTTAGTTCCATCTTGCATGCTTGTTTAATTCATTAATTGTGTGATCATGACAACACACCCACAATAAATAAACCATGAAACTGACAGAAATAAAATAAATGGTATGATCATGAGCTTTTCTATTGGTTAGTTTATCTAGCGGTTGATAAAATAACCCAAGACCTAGGAGAGAAACACCTTGAACCTTTCGGGTTCGTGTTTACAGCTTTCCACCTGTCCACCTTTTTATCTCCTTGGATTGGTTTCACCTTGGCTCCTGACTTGAGCCGCCTCCACTAGCTTGGGAGCTCCATCAATTACATATGCATTTATCTCACACGCAGGTGAGGGGTAAAAGGGCTTTTTACATAAAAGAACCCTTGGGCGCGCAGGCCCTACATATTAATGAGGAGATGGCTCGCAGGCCAACAAATTTAATTTAAATAAATAAATTAAAAGAAACCATTCACATACAAAGGTCTCAGTCTAGCTCATGATCATCCATACATGCAATGATATTTATGCATAAATAAAACTAGGATTCAATTATTTAATCGTTCTTGTTTAAGATAAATCACGCTCGAATCAATTAATTATATTTAATTAATCAATCCTTTTATCTTAAATCCCTTTTCTGAATTTCCTTGAGATTATCATCCATCATAATTTTAAACAAATAAATTCATTTAAAATTATCCTTGTACGTAACTTGTACCTTGGAGGCAACCCAGTGAATTCCCATTTATTACGCAGATGTTAAATTAAACACATATATATAAAACACCTATCATGTGTTGTGCCTCAGCTTTACGCCAGCACCATGGTACATGTCTCAAGGGTTTGTATAATATAATAATAAATTTTAATAAATCTACGTAATTTGGGTGAGTACACGGTGTGTAGTTCCGACTACACGACGTGTACTTTTCTTCACCATCCATCCAAAGTACACGCCCGGGGACAGGGCTTGTTAATGTACTTCGGAAATTTTCGGAGTACACGGCGTGTTCTTTTGGACACATGCTATGTAGTTTCCGCATTACACGGTTTCCAGCCGGGCAAGCCGTGTATGGGGTACACGGCCCAACCCTAACCCAAAAAGACTACACGATGTGTTCAGTTGGACCACACGGTGTGTAATCCAGAAACTGTGTGCCACCTGTTTCTGGTCAACACACAGTGTCAAAATGACCTCAATACACGACCTAATTTGGCGGATCGGTAAATGCATTGAACCTGGACTACACAGCGTGTACTTCCGAATACACGCCGTGTATTCTGGTGTTGTACGGCCAGAAACATTTGGCTCCTCTATTTTATTTTAATCAAAATTAAAAGAAAAATTTGTTTCTGTGAGGTGAACGAGAAACGAGGGAGGAGGAACAGATCTCGATATTCAGATTTCCAGAATGATTAAACTTGAATTAAAACAACTAAATTATTAAATGCGTAAAACATCAACGAAAAAACTAAATAATTATAACCAACGATATGACCCCTCTGATACCACTTGTAGGTTCCGGGCACAGCGGAAGCACGTTGGTAGGTTTTCCCAACTTTAATTTTAACATTAAACAACGTTCAATCCGAGATCCTTCACGATATAAAACACCAAATCTTCGGAATAGAACGAAGAACGAAAAGAAAAGAAGAGTCCCGGAACTGTTGAGGAGGATCATCATATGTTGATTATAATTAATTTAATTAGTTCATAAGAATTACCTCGTTGGAATTCTTTCTTCGTTGATGTGTCCGGTCACGATTCGGTGATCCGTTGTTGCATCGTAGAATATAAGTGTAGGATTCCCCTAGCGATGATCCACACATGTGTCACGTATCTCCGGATGTCTCCAAAGGGATCTCCAGGTGCTATCACAGAAGAACCTTCGCTTGCGATGTCCGCCTTCGACCACCTTGATCCGGTGGAAGATCTTGCTCTCGTAACTTGAGGGAGTTCTTGGTGGAAAGGGAATTCTCTCTTGTCTTGAGAGTATTTCCAAATCCGTTGTGCACAACAATGGATCTACAAAATGTTGGGGTTGCGAGGATATTTATAATTGGGTTTGAGGTTAATAGAGTTATGACAATAAATAAACGCGTTACGCATTTTACTTATTTCATTAACTCTTATTGAAAACCCCCATGTAGAATTATTAATTCCTTAACATGTGCCCATGCTGATTATAATAAATATCATTTAATAAAACAATATTAAATCCTCAAAATCCCAACTGGAAAAACTACACGGCGTGTAATAATTAATACACGGCGTGTACTTGTTTTCCATAAAACTACACGGCGTGTATATTTAATATACACGGCGTGTACTTTTATTTTCTGTTTTTCTCCACCACATTTATTAGACCTTGAGTAATGACAATTTATTTCTTAAATAAATGTAACTGCATTACTCGCTAATAAATATATTATTTCATCCACAATATATTCTCTCGAATAACTAGTGTCAAAATAAATGCGACCAGACATCCTTAAATAATTATTAAACCACAGTCGGGAATAATATTTATTTAACTTATTAAATTAATATTTAACTGAGATACATGGACACACTTAGTGTGTGACCCTCTAGGCCTCTTTCTCAGTGGCATTAGGCTGAGCCTGCCTAAAGTCCAAGGTTAGCGTCTAGAAACACACCAAGGCACCCATAGAGAAAGAAGTTAACACCGCAATGACGTGTCACCTCGTACGAACACTCACAGTGTAATATAATCACTTTGTCTTGATATCTCCAATCAAGCGGGTTTCATGCTAGTGCCATCAACCCATGTGATTGATTATTCTTTCTTTGACTTCCCAGAATTGAACTTGCCCATACCTTACCATGGCCATGGATTTATTTAGGCTATATAAATTCCATCAAAGGGCCTGAGATATCTACTTCTGTTATGGAACGGAAGAGAAAAATCCTTTTTCGCATTATCTATTAATGAGGTATTACTCATGACGCACCCAACGTATCCTACCTCGCTGCGAACAGTGTGTCATCATAGTTTTCTTCAATACATCTAAGTGTGCGATTTGTAATACCCATTAATAATAATCTTAAAGTCTAAGGACCAATACACACGTCCGCAGATAGGAACATCCAATGACACTATGAAATGTGGATTTTCTACTGGCGGGTCTCGTTCTCATAATATCCTCCTGGATATTACCAAGGGTACACACCATGAGAAGGTGCCTCAAAGTTTTATGAGTCCTCACCCCTAATGACTTGTATTATTTGTATCCCTCAAATAATATCATCCGACTATAGAACATACATTCAAGAATAGTGTTATGGCACTTCCGGGTTCTCATCATAGCAGGGATCCGCTACGACCCTTTAATGGAACAACTGTCCTTAGGATATTATCACATGACATGTCACGCAGAAGAACAATCAAGAAGTGATAAGGCTTTAATTTAATGAATAAAGTACAAAGTAGTTGGTTCTAAACCACCAACTCCAACACCATTTTCGTTCACCAGTTCTCAATCAATTCTATCTCAATGTGGTGTTTTCAGGTGTTACCCTTAGGTACATGTGTGCTAGAGCCACATCCACTTGTAGTATCCAAACATGGATTTATTTTCTTGTAAACCACTTACTATATACTTTACCAAAATTTATGGATGTATTATTTTGTTTAGTGTTATCCCTAAATATTTCACTAGAGTTTCCTAATCCAAATCCCAAAAAATGACTAAACTTTCTTAATCCAAATCCCAAAAAATGACTAAACTTTCCTATGATACCAACTATTAAAAACCTTGTCTTTATTACATATTAATTCCTAATTTATTACATAATAATACCCATAATAAAACCTAGAATATTGATGAGTATATTGTATTTTTGAAATTAGGTACATTACATAACAACTTAAAACAAGAGGGGTACATCTACATTGTTTAAAACTTCTTTAACATGCTCATATTATTCCATCATTCTAAAAATTGTATGGGATAACCTGGGGATATACATAGGAAAGGGGTGAGCTATACAGCCTAGTAAGGGAATAAAAAAATAATAACACAAAAAAATTATTACATGTTAGACAATAGTTATTTCAATTGGACATAAAATGGGTGAGAATAATAAACATGAATAATGAGGAATGATATAACATGATAACATAAAGGCAACATGGGAATGTGGAAACAACATTAAACATGAACTCATAATCATAATTCAAGGTTAAAAACCAAGAAATAAAAATATAATGTGATTAGTATAATCTCTTGCACACCATACATGACATCTCATGAGACTAAAACATTACCCAATGTATTGGAGTGATATCTGGGTGCACCCATCATAATCATATTATGTACATGCATAAGTGTTCCACATGAATCATATAACATAAGAACATATTTCATAAAATTTAATCCCACAATAATTAAGTGTGGATTACAAACATGTAATTACCTAATCAAATAATTATAAGTGCATAAAGTTGAAAACCCTTGATAGGAAATGGGCACGAGTATTCACTACACAATTGTTTGGTATAGAAAATCACATTAAAATTTCGGAAGAATAACGGGGAACATAAATGTTCATGGGAGGGATTAATAAGATTGAAAGGGGTCTATCATCATTTATATATCATAATGTAAGTATGGGGGATATTAAAGAACATATCACAACATTATTAATTGGAGATAAAAGGCATAAGATAATGAAGATTCTTGAATAAAGAGGAGAAGGAGAGAATACCTTACCTTGAGAGGGTGATTCCAAAAGCTTGGGATGGGATTATTGAGAGCTTGGGGGAAGGGAGGAAAGAGTAAGGATGAAATCCAAGGGTTTTAGTGAAGATAAATGGGAGTTTTGGTGGGTTTATATAGGAAAAGAGAGGGGTGATCTTTATTACTTCCCAAACTTTGATTTTGGACTCTATATAATAAATTAATAAAAAAAAACCTTCCCATGATTTTTCCCATGGTTTTTGGGAAATAGGAGTTAATTTCATTATTTTATAAGGCCAAGATCCAAACTTATTAAAATATTACCCTTGGTGATTTGTAAGTGACTCATGTTTTTAGAAAAATGATTTTAAAACCTCAAAATATAATATAGGTATTGGAGGATTCATAAATAAGTTATAAAATTAATAAAATGACCTAAAAAATAAATCAATTTAAAGGGAAAAAATATATTTTTTCATGGATGCATTTTATAGTATTTATTACATCACTTTTGAGTCATTATGATGTCATAATACACACCATATATTTATATCGTATTTAATTTTTACCCAAAAATTTGTTTGTCTTAGAAAATTATGAAAATTTCATCATTATATAATTTCAAATTTCTAATTAAAAAAATAATATTTAATTTATCAAAATTATTTTCTAAATATCTTAATTCTCACTTTTAAAATATAATCGATATTTATTAAAAAATGTTGTGTTTATTTTGAAAATAATAGTTTTCGAACCATTATAAAAATTAAATTTGACTCCATAAAAATTATATTATAATTTAAATTAAATAATAATTACTTAATAATAAAATTGTATTAAAATATTATTTATTTAAAAAATACATTAATTCATCAAAATAAATGTCTTAATTGAAATTTCATATTACCCAAAAATACAATTTGTGTGTTATCACATCACAATCAAAATTATTTATAAAGCAACAAAAATAAGAAGAAATATTATTAATAATTCTATGATACATACATATTCATATTATTAGGGTCTTGATACATATCCCTTTATTAGATCATAAAATTTCCAAAGGGTAAGGCACGCAACAATGAGATTTTCATGGGGTGGTTCAGTGTACATGGTTTGGCCCATGATCTTTATAAACCTGGAATTATCCTATAAACTATTTCAATCATGTTTTATTTATTATATATCAGATTTGGATTGGTCAAGGGAAAATCCTAGTGATTTTTATCCCTTGGTATCTCTGATAAATTGGCTTAATAGGGTACGATCCTACTGGTCAATCCCATCACTTCCTTTGTTTGTGTCAATTGGTTTTATCAAAATCCTATACTTATAATAATAATATGATCATTGTTAAGTGGTTATACTATCAATGGTTATGATTCTTAATGGTATTTTAAATACAATAGGATATAATAAAACTAAATAATTTCTTGTGTTTTCTATAACCATAACACATAATAGGTAATTTAATTAAATCACAAAGAGAATTTTATTTATAAAATTTAGGTCATTACAATATACATCTCACAGCCCATCCAATGTTGATGAGTCTACCTGCAGTTCCAAAATTACATCAATTATTTCCAATATTAAAATAAAACCTCATAAGAATATGTGTAAAGGGGTCTGCTCCTCGCTACTATGCTCCACATATGAGGTAGACACAACACCCGTGGAAGAATTTCATGACTCTCAAGCTCAAATATGGGGGAGTAACACTCAATAGATAGAGGACTTGAATACATTATAGGGGAGTACCATCTCTATCTATATAAAGACTATGGGGAAATCCTATCCTAGTGAAACATGTGAGTACCAACCTTTGAAACTCTTTGATAATCCTACTGTGACCACTACCATCATCAAGCATCATATAAAGAAGTGTCACAATAAAAAACCTCATATCATATATTGTTTACCAAAATAAAGGAAACCATCTTATTCTATGTGAAAAAACTCTTAGGATAGGCTACTCATAGGAAACAATTTGAGTCTCGTGTAAGAAAATATGAGGGGAAGAAGCTTCTAGAGGGAATATATAATGTATACAAGGGTCCAAAAGGTGTGTGACCCCACCTCATCTCCTGGTCATGTTCTCCTCGGGACAGGTCTTGGGAATCCATTCCATACTACATGGAGTGTCTCTACCACTCAAGGCCTACCCATGTGCTCTTGGTCATTTCTGTGTACTTCAATCTAGGCATGTGTACTTGTCTATATACTTGGATCTACCTAGGTGTCGGTCTATTCCCATGTACTCCCATAGTACATAGCATGTTCGAACTCATGGGGTCCTAGCCATGTTCCATATGACGCATATCTTGGCCACATAGGGAGTGTAACACAATATGTGGGCCTATCCACACAGTGTGTGATCCTTAACTCCACTAAAAACCCTAGTGTTGTATCTAAGGGTACTACATGTTGTGTGTTCTTCAAGACTACATGTCATGTGGTCTAGTTTTTTGTAGAAAGTCCAGTACCTTCACATGGTTACTAGATCTGTGCTTTTCTCCATGAATCTCACTATTTTAAAAATCGTGATAAAAGGAAAACACTTTGTTTATAGTTTCCCAACCTCTAGTGGCCAAAAAATAGAATCTGACCATTTTCTAAAGCCATCGTGTGTGGCATGAATGTCTCGTCAACCTTCATCACTCATGGATCCTAGATCTATGTAGTATCACCCACAAATCATCCCAATCAATCCTCAAATTACTATCTCAATCATTATTTTCACAATATCCATGAATCCAGGGGTTTGATCATGTCCAAACCTACACCGATAATGTTGAACCATGACCTTGTGGGCCAATAGTGAAGAATACAAATAACCGTGGGGAGAAATGCACAAGAACAGGGTAAATCCTTCATTGACCAAGATTTATTGGCTAATAATTACATAAAAAGGGATATACAAGGGGATAATCATGGTATATCAAGAATAAACTAAATTAAAATAATTAAATTATCCAATGGGTGCATGAAAAAGGTAGATAAAAACATATCAATACAAAGATAAAATATCCATGCTCAATATTTTAATCAAAAGGGTTGAAACCACAATTAAGGAGGCCTATATCGATTTTGATTAATCATTGGTGAAGAGTATATTTTCCATTTAAGGTGAAGTTAGGCTTCATTAACTTACTCTAAATACACCCTGATCTGATCACCCGTCATCCATGTGATCCACCAACAAAGAACACTCAAGGATCCTCTGAATTCTCCTAGGGTTATGTGGATAACCCTAGATAATTTCAATAATTGGGTATTTATGGAGGGATTTTGGTCATGGGCATTTAAAACAAAATAAATAAATGTAATTATTTATTTTAATTAACTACACCACAAATAAATACCTCAACTAGACATCCAATGTTGACCAACCTTAGGTCAATCCTAGGGTAAACCATGCATTATGGAATTAACTATGGTATCATATTTTTTCAAAGTCTTAAAATGAAAAAATAAGGCAACTAAATTCTCCCCACATTCATGGATTTTCTCCCCAAAAATCACAATATAAACAAGAAAGTGGGGATATTGAGACCAAATCTAGGTATCCCACTCCCAGGATCACTACATCATGCTCTTGTACTTCTAAAACACACAAACCAAGAGAATGGTCTTTCCTCACAGGATCCTCTCTTGTCGATCCTTGATCACCATTGGGTACTCTAATAAGGTGGATTCATCCTCTATGTCCATATCATCCCAGTCAATAACATGCATAGGATCATGCATGTATCTCCTTATATGCAATACGTGGAAGACTTCATGCACCCTGTATAACTATGGGGATAGGGCTAAGTGGTAATCAACCTTTCCAACCCTCCATGTAATCTTAAAGAGCCTAATGAAACTTGGGAATAACTTTCCTCCTGAACCAAACTACTATAATCCACTTCATGGGGAGAATCTAAGGAAAACATGGTCTTCCTGCTTGAACTAAAAGGGCCTATAATGTCGATATGTGTAAGATTTATGTTGGATCTACATTTTCATCATATTATCATGGATCATCTAAACCTTCACCATAATCACCCACACCATCTCTATCCCAACTAGATATATCTCACCAATCTTAGTCCATAATAAGGGTAACATATAGTGTCTCCCATAAAGGGCCTCAAAAGGTGTCATATCGATTATAGAGTGATATTTATTATTTTAAGAAAACCATACCAATGGAAATTGATCCTCCCAGATCTGATCAAAGTCCAAAAAAAAGCCCTCAATATATCCCCCAACACTTGGATAGTCTACTCAGTGTGCCCAACCTTTTGAGGGTGAAATGATGTACTCTTCCTCAACTAGGTCCTAAAGGCCTCCTACAATCCTATCCACAAACATGATGAAAACCATGCATCATGGTAAAATACAATCATTTAGGGTACCCCATAGAGTTGGAAGATCTCACGTGTGTACAACTATCTCAAAATCTATATCAAACTTAGTTCCCTTATAGTAAGGATGTGTGTTGACTTAGAAAGTCAGTCAAATATCACCCAGATGGAATTTTGGCCTCCTATTTTCCATGGAATCCCTATCACAAAGTCCATGAATATTCCATCTCATTTCTACTTTGAGATATCAAGTGGCTGTATAAAACCAACTGAAACCTAATGCTCAGGCTTCACCCGCTGACATGTGAGACACCAAGAGAAAAAATCGGCTGCACTCCACCTCATTCCATACCACAAAAACTTCCATTTAAGGTACTTGTACATCTTTTCCATTATGGTATGTACAACCAAAGGAGAAGTATGAAAATCCATCCTCACCTCCTCTTGCATCGTGACTGGAACCATTTTACATCCCTGAATTAGGATGATATGATCCCCTCCTTCAAAAAATCCATCTTGTGCATCCCTTGAAGATATATGGTCTCGTATAACCTCAAAATAGATGTATTCCAACTAATCCTCCCTCACATGCTGAAGGAGTAGAGGAGTTAACATTGTTGATTGGAAAATTGTTCTTCATTCAGTGGTATCATTAACTAAAAATATCATCAAGTTTTATTATAATATATAAGTGGTTTATGTAAAGGAATGTTTTCTATCATTAATTTATTGGTTTACTTGTTTTATCTTAATTTAAACCTTGAAAGAAGTTCTATTTAGGTATATTGATAATGGGGGATAAATAATAAAAATTATAGGGGGAGATGGAGCTTCCTTAGAAATTTTATAGAGGTAAAATTATCACAAATATTTTTAAGGAGGAATATGTTTTAAGGGAGAGTATATAAACATATAATTAGGGGGAGAATGTGGAGTTAATTATTTTTATGAGGTAAAGGTTTATATTTGACTCAATATATGGTATCAAAGCATTGATACAATAAGTCATTAATATAATGTGGTTAGTGAAGTGTTTAAATTGACGAACTTATCATTAAACTCTTATTTCACCTAATGAGTGTAACTAATGTGGGATTAGAGAGTAACTATTAGTAATTTGTGGGCTGTGTTTGTTTATAAATACCAATGAAAATATTTTAAAAACAATCAAAATATCATGAGGAGTTTTTCTATGTTTTTTGAAGTTATAGAGGTTTTGATCCAAGTATCAAAAATAATTCCACAATTTTTTATGAAAAAATCCATAATATATTTGGTACATAGATTATTATTACATCATAATAGTTGTTTCATGATTATTAAGTGACTAATGTGATTTATATATGGATGAATTTCAGTGAAAATGGAATGGAAATATCATTCAAAAAAATATCATTGCACTATTTTAAGGTCAAACCTGAAAAATAGATTCATAATTATGGATTATGGAATGAGATTCATTCTAAAAAAAGACTCATGATTTATTATTGATGATTTTTTAATAAAGTTTGTGAAATATTATCTTTGTGACTTTTGGATCATGCTAAAAATCAAGGTTGTGAAGTGGGGATTTAGACATGATAATTATAGTTACACCATAATTATATATATATATATAGAGTTTTTTCATTCCTTAATTCTTGGAGGATATATATAGATTGAGCTGTAATCTTCAATAGGAGATAGATTTTGAATTGATTATACCAAAATGTTCTACATTACACCATAACACTACCTATGTTAGCATATTTTGAAGAAATAAAAATCCTTCAAACTTATAGGTTTCATGATAAGATATAAAGTTTTTAGTTTAATATTATAGGGAATAATATATTATATAATAAAGGAGAAGGACAAGTGTCATGATTATGGAGTCTATGAATGGAATATATGGATCTTATCTTTAAATAAAATCTCATGAACTGGATAAAAAAAGAGATTTGATTCAATATTTGGGGATAATTATATACATTTGATACTATAGAAAGATAAGAGATTCCATTATTCCATTCTCTAGAAATTTGATTATTGTTTTAAATATTTAAAAATAATTCCAAAAAAGAGGAATACAATTAAGGGTGTAATTTTGGCCCGGCGGCCCGAAAGCCCGACATGCCTGGCCCGAAAGCTCGAGCGGCCCAGCCCGGAAAATCCTGCATCGGGCTGGGATCGGGCCGCAGATTCAGCGGGTCAGGCCTAGGCCTTTCCAGGCAGGCCCGCAGGCCAGGCCGGGCCGGCCCGAAAAAGCCCAGTCCGCTGTAAAAAATATAACGGGGGAACTGCAGGTAGGGGGATTTGATCCCCCTACCTCAAGCTCCCAAGGCTGCGCCTGTAAATTAATCACAGGTCTATATATATATCTGGATATATCTATCTCTATATACATATATCTATATATACATATATCTCCATATACATATATCTATACATACATATATCTATATCTATATATATCTATATTTATATATAGATATATGTATATATATAGATCTATTTATATATACATATATCTATATCTATATGTATATATCTATCTATATATACATATATCTATGTATATGTATCTCTATATCTATCTATCTATATATATGTATATATATTAATACATATATCTCTATCTCTATATACATATATCTCTTTATATATATGTATATATACATACATCTATATATATATCTATATATACATGTATCTTTATACATTTATATGTATCTATATATATATGTGTGTGTGTGTATTTCTATCTATATGTGCATATATCATTATATATTTGTTGATGCTCCTTCCGTCACAGAATCTAAAGATTGGAAAAGGGGAAGATCTGAGATTAAAATGGTTCAACCTTTGAAGAAAACATCAAAAATCGACAAAGGTATGAACAAGGAGAACTTTTCCCATAGGCCGCGCAAGTTTCCTCATAGTCGCGCAAGTGACTTGCGCGACCTAAGTAATAACTGCCCGGTAACCGCCCAGGGTCTTCTCTTGCCTATAAATAGACCATGTGGGCCCCCCATTTAATTTTTTTTTTCTTCAGAAACTCGGATCTAAGCTCCCGACACCCAAGTCTTTTCTCAAAGCTTCTGGAACACTTCTAAGGTAATTTCTTACCTAGAACAGAAGATCTAAAGAGAGGGATAAAGACCTAAGTGTTGAAACTCATCAATACTTGCGCGCCTAAGTGGCTAGCCCTTAAGGGAAGTGGCCACACTTGCGCGCTGCCTTACTCCTTCAATAGAACTTGCGCGTCCCTTTTCTAGAAGAAACTTAAGAGGATTCTAAAGGCCTTAATGAAGAGTCGCTCAAATATTACAATGCTGGTTGAACACCGCGCAAGTACCCTATACATGTCGTGCAGGTATACCTGCACGACCAATACTTGCGCGCCCACGCAGTACCTGTATGCCTTCCAAGACTTGCACGCCCCTGCCTTTTTTGAGTTCCCTTCTTGTCCATTTTACCCCTCTTAAGCCATTACCCCTTTCCTATTCAAGATTCAGTCTTCAAGACACTCTTCAAAGCCATTTATGGCATGATTTCTTGATTTGACTTCCTTATCTGAAAGGAATTCGGTGGAATATCTCTCAAAACCTAGTGATTTACATATCTTTATGTCACTAAAGATTGAGAGTTCATTCATTCAACCTCATCCTTTAAATCCTTAACTGGGGTCTCCTTTTTAGGAATAATCCCCAGTCCTAATTCCTCCAAACTTGGGCATCCTCCTCAGGAGTAAGCCCCAAATTCTTAAAATTCCCAAATCTGGGCATCCTCCTTAAGAGTAAGCCCCAAACCTTAATCCTTAACCTGGGCTTCCTTTTCAAAAATAAGTCCCATTCATAATTTTTGGCTTCCTTTTCAGGAGTAAGCCCCAATTCCCCTAACCTAGGATTCCTCTTCAGGAATAAGTCCCAGTCATAAACTTGGGCTTCCTTTTCAGGAGTAAGCCCCAAGTCCCTTAATTTCTCTTAACCAGTCCTAATTTACTTTTGATCTGGGATTCCTTCTCAGGAGTAAAACCCAATTATCAATCCTCTTCTAATCTGGGCTTCCTTTTCAAGAATAAGTCCCAAATTAGAGTATTCAAATCTCCATGAAGCACATATACCTTTATGGACCCTGTTCCTGGATTTTCTCCCTAAAGTAAATCCTAATCTTCATTTATCTAGGCAATCATACATACATAATCCCCAAAACATTTCTTATGATTACATCTTTCATGGCCCAATTGTCTATTTTATTACCAATACCTCTTGTTTCTCACATCGAGCATGACTCACGTGAGCTTAGAGAGTAAAAGTAATTATGACATCCTTCTTTGAGCCATCAATCATAAACATCATACTCCCTTACTCGAACTACGTGGGTTCTGATTCCTTTTCCAAAACAAAGGATACGTAGGTAGCCCATCTACGGGTTCGATCCCAACTCTGAAATAATCCATGTCCTTCTGAATGACAATAAACTTCAAGTGCCCCACTGAGTGGCTTTAAAACCAGCCTGGTCATCATAATGACCAAGAGACTTTTATATAAATGTTTTGAAGGATACCATTGACCAAGAATCTCTAAATAGATACAGATGATTCTCTATTGATGAAGAACCTCGAATACATATAAAATATTCTTTAAATTTCTTACATATTTAATCATTTATTGTTAAAACTGAAGGAAAAGATCATTTTATACTTGGTAATGTAATAAGGATTCACGAACATAACTTAAATCTATAAATAGAGTCCCGGAATAGACAATAATTCCCCTCAAAAAGGTGTGATGAGTCCGACCTCCCATCCTCTCGACCAATGCAAATTCCTAAGCCTCATCAGTCCATAAGCTAATGAACGCCTACCTTTGGAAAGTAGGTCCAAATGGATGTGGAATCATTGGATGTTTCTGGTTCTACGAACAAACCCGTTAGAAACCGATCAGAATGTTTGAATCTCCCATCCAGGAGGTCATCCCCGAATTCCAAGGGAAACAAAAAATGGTGAACCCGACGTGAATCCTTAACCAAGTTAAAATGATGTTTTACCTATTTGTTAAGCCCCTATTTTAAACTCAATAAGAGGGATAAAAAAAACAATCATTGACATGTGTGCTCATCCAAAATATGAAGTGGCTGAATTTATCTTGATTACATCTGTTATATCAAACAGGCACTCTTTTCCAAGATCTTCTGTATTTCCATAATGACTGCTCTCAAATTCACACTTGTAAATACTACTGCTGCAAATACCACTGCTGTTATTCCTACTGGATCGTCATCTGCTATGAGGATGACATCACCTACTCAGTGTCTTCAACGCTGGGTATCAAACGCGCTGGTTAAGGAGTACCGTCAACATGGTACCATCCTAACTCTGGAGGCTGCCCGACAAGCCCTCCAAGTGAACAACTCACACAGGTCGTCTGGACAATGATGACCAGTGATCAAGAGGCAGGCGGTGCTGACTACCGTCTCCAACCGTTTCGGGTCATTATCCCCAGAACAAAATTTCCATTCGCTCCCTTACTCTGAGGAAGTGAATGATCAGGTCCCTCAGGACCTTAATTCAAAAAGACAACAGTCCTTCCCGAGGGCTCCCATCAACAATCGCCGCCAGACTCGTGCGGCAGTGCGCCCTCAACATGATGAGGGTACCGACTCCAGGAGTTCGGCTTAGGTTCCTCGAACCCAAGCAGGCAAGACGAACCGCCAGAGGCGGAATCCGGTTAACAATGGGTAGGTTCTCATCCCTACCATCTCCAGAGAAGTCCACCAACCTAACTTGGTGGCGAACAACGAGCAGGAACATACACCTACTCGTTTTAATTCCGCTGTCTAGAAGACTCGTCTGGCAGCATCACGCCAATCCTGCCAGGCAACTCCAGCAGAGTACTATAGGTAGGAACATGCAGCTGCTTATACATCATTAGTTAGTCAGCAGGCTTGCCTGACTACATATGATGGATCTCGTCAACCGTGTTTGGCGAAGTGTAATCAACAGGCACATACACCTGCTAATACTAATCAAGCCTACCAACAGTCTCACTTGGTAGTGCACAGAGAAGTCAGTCGGAAAGCTCCGAAGACAAACAGGAGGCAGACTCAACTCTCTGCCCCCACACTTGAGTACTTTCAGGATTCACTGATAGGAAAAGGAGGACAGGAGCAGGCACATACACCTACTCCAAGCCCGGAATGGACGTATATCCCCGTTCCAGTAGCTGAAGTCACCAAGCATATTTTTTCAATGGTGAAAGAGCAGAAGTAAATTCCTGCTCATATTCTGGATGCTTGCCAGGATATCATAACAGCTTCAGAATCATCTCAGGGAAAGACACATAAATCTATCCCTAGCAGTGGAGTGACACATCAACGATTCACTCCGGAACAGACACACACATCTGTTCCAGTCCAAGAGGGTTATGGGGCATACTCCCCCATATCATATGGACAACCAAGTCAGGCACATACACCTAATTTGAGTGAAGATCATCAGCCTAACCTGACCATCTTTCCTGATTAGGCACATACACCTGCTCAGATCAACCAGTTTCATCAACAAGTGGTTTCAAAAGTGAGTAAGAATGCATCTAAGAAAAAGATCTGCCCAGCACAGTCAGGAGATCAAAGGCCAATCTATAACAAGGACTTGCTCGATGCTGGAGTTCTTGAAGCCCTTAGACATTTATCTGCTGTAATTCAAGATTCTACTCCCTCAGTTCCCAATAACAAGAACATTAATTCTAAAGGTATTCAATAGACACTTCCTCATGAAGGCTTGCTTCATGACAATTCGGTCAATCTTGAAGTTTCGTCTTCAGATGAGAGCCACAGGAACCCTCTGTGTGGTCAAAAGACCAAGGAGCAAGAGATCTCATCTTTTGCTATAACCCATTATGGTGGTCCTTCCCATGATTATGAATTTCACTGTGAAATTCCTCTCCGCAGTAGTGATTCACATTTCCTGGAAAATAATCCAGTGGACAATGTAGTGCTGATAAAGCCCTCTTATCTTGAGGCATTTGAAAATGCGAAACCAGTCATGTCTGATGCTTTATCGCTAGCAAGTGAAATACTTTCTCAATCAGAAGATATCTCAGGGTGTAGGTCATTCTCCGAACCACCCCTAATTCATGCATCTTCTAGTTTGATCAATGATATCTCTACCAATCTTGTTGAATCCGATGAAGCAACAAGGAAACACCAACTTTGGTCAAAACAGGTAGAAGAATCTTCATTTAATGATGAAGAGGAAATGCTGAACATGAGGAAAAAACTTGTGAAAAGTGAGATACCAGTCATGTTTTGGCCTTTGGATGACTCCCAGTATGACATTCCAAAAATGTTGATGGAAGATGAAGTCCATGATATTCGTCTCAACATATGGAAAACTATTTTTCAATTGAAGAAGAAGGTATTATCTTATGATTAATATGAAAATCATCTTAAGATAATAGAAGGGCTACAATGTCAGATTTATTTGGCATCTCTATCAGTCTCTCGGTATCCGAAGGCTGAAAAGCAGCAGAGAACCCTTCAACATTCATGCCTTGGCACACTAAGAAAATTGCGTCAAGTAATTTTCAATGCCCCATCTGGTGTTCATATCAGAGGATGGGGTGTTCATGGAGCACTACATTTCATAGTTCTTTCCAGTCAGCAAAGCCCACCGAAAATGGTCTCATGCAATGTTATTGCCCATGGTCGGCCACAGTCAATGGGAATTGTTTGTAATCAAAAGCTTTCTCAAGAACAGGCTTCAACTAGTTCCTCTCAAAATCAAGCATATAGAGAACAAGTTGTTGAATTGCTCCTACATCAAGCAGGTGAGAATATTGCACAAGCCTCTCGTATGGAGCAAACACATCATCAAATGACAGAAGTTTCGGAAATCATCCAATGGTCTGTTAAACCAGGTGATAAAAGTGGATACAGGTTAATGAATCCAACTAATTCTTGAACTAAGATTCGCAAGATCAAGAGAGATTTTAAGAAGATCTCAGACATAGCATGTCAAGAGCCACCCCAGCTTATCAGACTGGGGACTCCTTTAATCCAACCCTCAGAATCAACAAATGGGATTTGAGGAGTTGAGCGGAAACAACAGGAACATCCCCAGTTCAAGAGACTGGGGACTCTTTCAAATCATCAATCCCCTCCTCAGAGAATGTCGGCCTTTTCTCGATTGGGGAAGAAGCCCCAAGAGGAATGAAGAGCCAAATTATCAGGAGATTCCCTCCAAGTTATAGCTCGTCTAGAAGTTCATAAAGGATTGAATCAAAAAAAGGAAATGTCTTATAAAAGACATGAAAGAAGACAATATCACAGAAATGTTGATAGAAGGGATGCGATGCATTATGCATCAATCAATGTCATCAATTCCGTTTTTGCTAATCCACCAGAGGAGGCTCACTCAGGGGACTCAGATGAAGAGCGTCCTGCGCAAGAAAATGTATGCACCGATACAAATGAAGAAGGTGTGCGTACACAAAGTCAAAGGATTACTTAGAACCTAGGTAATACACTTCCCTCTCTCTAAAAAGTATCCAACAAAGGGAGGGGAAAGAATCAGGTTACATATCCTTCCTATGGAGAAGGTCAATCGCTCTCATTAGAGAAAAGGTTTGCATAACAGGAGGAAGAAATGAAAGAATTAAGAAGGTTGAATGCAGAACTACTTCAGAGTATTCTTCTTCTTAAGAATGTTGGAGTCCGACAGCCGAAGGAATTTGTTGCATCTACTAAGATGGATCAGGAATATCCTCCTTTATCAGTACACCCTCAGAGGTCTAATCCTACGGGTCAAGCGCAACAACGGTTGGCAGTGCTACCATCAGTTGCAGCACCAACCACCACATCTGTCCAAGCTCCATTCATTGCACCTACCCAAGACCAAATTCAACCGGATGTTTATCAAAAGTTAATAAATACTATTGAGTCATTAATAGCTCGGTTAGAAACTATGGAAGGGAAACGAGCACAAGTTCAACCAGAAAAGAAAGTTTACCCTGAATGGGTAGATTCAATTTCTCCTCCATCCAGTTTTGGAAACCCTGTTTTCCCTACTTTCAATGGATCAGACGACCCTGAACAACATTTGACACATTACGTGTCTTTTTGTGATCCTATGATGGGAACTCCAGAGCAGCAAGAAGCAGTGAAACTCAGATGCTTCGTGCGAACCTTGCAAGGACCAGCTTTTTTATGGTATACAAGCTTGCAATCCCGGTCAATCATCGGATGGGAGGATCTTCGCCAAAAATTCCTTCTTCAGTTCAGCTCAAATTTTCCAAAAACGACAGTTTTCGATCTTACAAACTGTAAGAAAAGGGAGAATGAAAGAGTCTCTGATTTCATTACTCACTGGAAGGGATTAACATATTTCCTGAGTTTAGCACTCCCTCAGGAGGAGATGTTGCCAATCTGTGTGGCAAATTTGCGTGACGAATTACGCACGCCATTGATCCCTATGAAATACAAAAGAGGGTTTAGAGACCTTACTTAAATCGCTCAGCATATTGAAGATTCCCTTATACAGGCTAAGGCTAAATCTCGTGTAATTCCATCAGCTCTAGGAAGAAGAATGGGTAAAGTGGAAACCGCTACAGTTATGCTTAAACAAGCGTCTGTACCTATTTATACTTCAAAACCTTCATCTTCTCAAAGGGCTCCACCTCCTGAATGCCAACAACAAAGACCGTTTCGTCCAATTGATCAAAGAGATCAACGATGAAAACAATTTAAGGATTTGAAGAGTAAAACATACTATTTCTGAAATGAGCAAGTTCCTGGTTACTTCATTTCAGCTCTGGAAAATAATTTGGTTCAATTACCAGTGCCCAAGAGGCCAAACAAGGAAGGAGATGAAGACCATCCCAATTATTGTCCCTTTAATCAAATGTTGGGGCATCCCATCCAGGAGTGTTTTGTCTTCAAAGACCTCCTGCAAAAGATGGTCGACTTGGGACAAGTCAAGTTGAAAGGTTCTTCGACTTAGGTAGCATGTGTTACTGCTACAGTTCCAGAAGAGGAAGGTGAATGGCAAGAAGTCAAAAGCAGAAATGCACAGAAGTATGATGATTGGATGGTCAGAAAGACAATCAATCAGACTCATGCCATTTTGCGAACACAATTAAAGAAACCAATTGTGTCTTCTACCATGAATATTGCGGTAAAACCCTCTTCGTCAGAGGGAAAGTCCTCAAAGAAACGGTTTGATTCAAAGAAGGAAAAATAATCAGAAGAAGATGAGTATGTGTCAAAGCCTAAATTGTCTTTGACTTTGGCAGACTTTATGCCATCTAGTTCAAAGCCACGGGCACCGCCCCATCAAACGGCACAGCCTAAATAGGCTAATCAGGAAGAGTCTTTATCAGACGAAGAGTTAATCTTCGGTTATGTTAATATGATTCAATTAACAGATCCGTATTCCAATCGTAATTTCAATTTTGATGAGCCTGAATTCCCTGTATCAAATAAGGGAATCCAAGGAAGTTCCATAGGTTCAGGATACAGGGGAAGACGTGGATCTTTCCGAAGCCACTACTCCAAATCTACCCCTATTAGCACTGTGTATGCAGCAGAAACTAGTGGTAGAGCCCTTCAGCGAGATCAAAAAGAACAAGAAAGTTCTTCTGCCAATAGCCAACTCAGTCTTGGCACAGTTATTTTGGAAGACTGATTGAAGGTTCCATCTTCTTTATCTCAGCAAGTAAATGGATCTAATAGGTCTAATCTTCCAAAACCAAGGATGTTTCCAACTTCTATCCCAATACAAGATGCATCAGCTTCCAAAGCATCTTCTTCCAAGGTACCTGCTAAACCGCATATTCCTGTTGGGAAACGCAGACCTCTAGATCAAAAGTATGATATATTGAAACACTTGGCCCAAGTACCAGCCAAGTTATCAATTTTGGATGCTTTGAATTTGTCAAAAGATCTTCGGGAAGCACTCATCGAAGCTTTGTCAAGTCCTCGGGAGTTTGAAGCTGAAATTGCTGCAACTGAAGTCTATCACATAGATAATAATCCTACAGAATTCCATGTAGTGATATCTTTTACTGATAAATATGAAGATGATGTTGTGCATGGGCACATAAAACCTATGTACTTATCTGGAAAAGTCAATGGTGTAGATATCCGAAGAGTTTTCATTGACAATGGTTCAGGAGTCAACCTCATGCCCATTCGTACACTTCGTCGATTGGGCCTCACAGAATCTGATTTATCTCCTTCTACCATGATGTTACAAGGATATGATAAAAAGAACAAGAACCACTGGGTGAAGTTACACTTAGAACTCAGTTTGGAGATCTTGTATCCAATTCGGATTTCATGATTGTTGATCAAGACTCAGCTTTCAACGTCTTGCTTGGAAGACCCTGGCTACATCATCATGCGACTATCCCTTCATCATACCATCAATGTCTCAAATACTATTTCAATGGTCAAGTTGGAACATTGTATGGTGATAAGGCCCTATTCAAGACATGTGAGTCTCAATACATTGAGGCAGAATTTTATCACATGAAGGGAAGAGAGAAATCTACAATAAAGGAAATTACCAAAGTTAATGCTCCATATGGTTTGGAGAAGATTCCAATAAATCCATTTACACATGTGAGTACAAATTATATGTTACCTATCAGTCAAATTGACAAAATAGGCCCAAATCAAAATACTCTTATGGAAAGATCCATAATGTCAATTACGGCAATCGAGCCAGACAACATGGGAGAAATTGGTAACCTACCAAATAGTGATGAAAGCACAAGTGGTGACGTTTTCATTTCATCTGCTGAAATCCAACAGGTCTATACTTCACCAATCAGGCCAGAAGAAGTTATAGAAACATCGGAGGTGAATAATGATGTCAATTCTCAATCCATCATCTCCTCTTTATTTCCCAAAGAAGACCATTTATCATCAATAGGGTCGAAAATGGAAGCTTCTTCTTCAAAATGTGAAAATTTTGACATCTCTTATGATCATGAAAATTTTGTTTTGTCATATACTATGCAAGTATAAATGGAAGAAATAGCACATGATGAAGAGGAAGAGGAAGATCTTAGAGATTCTCCTCCAGCATTTGAAGAGGGTATCTCTACCACTGTGGATGAACTCAGAGAAATAAATCTGGGTACCGAGAAAGATCCACACCCCACTTTAATCTGTGCGGCCATAACCCTTGAAGAGCAAGAGATGTACATTTATTTTCTAAAAAAAAATAAAGATATTTTTTCTTGGAACTATTCAGAAATTCCTAGGCTTGATCCTGATGTTGCTACTCATCATTTGGGTTTACCAAAAGAACATCGAGGATTTAAGCAAGCCGCGAGAAGAACACACCCAACTTATGCTTCCAAAATTGAACCTGAAGTGGATAAGCTGATCAAAGCTAACTTCGTCAGAGAAGTTCAGTATCCCAAGTGGTTGGCTAATATTGTCCCTGTGAAGAAGAAGAACGGACAAATTAGGGTTTGCATCGATTTCAGAGATCTTAATTGGTATTGTCCTAAAGATGATTTACTAGTTTCGATTACAGAACTCTTAATTGATGCTATGGCTGGTTATGAAGTACTTTCCTTCATGGATGGATATTCCGGATATAATCAGATCCGAATGGCCCCAGAAGATGTGGAATCCACAGCCTTCAGAGCCCCTCAAGGTGTGTTTTGTTACCGGGTGATTCCCTTTGGTTTAAAGAATGATGGTGCAATATATCAACGTGCCATGCATCGTATCTTCAAACCTTTCTTAGGGAATTTTTTTGAATGATATGTAGAAGATTTGGTGGTTAAATCCAAACAACGTTCTAATCACTTGGCTGATTTGGAAGTCATATTCCACAAGCTTCGACAACATAATTTGAAGATGAACCCCTTAAAATGTGCTTTTGGGGTAACCTCAGGAAAATTTCTTGGCTTTGTTGTACGCCATCGTGGTATTGAAGTAGATCCTGAGAAGACCAAGTCAATCCTTGGTATGTCACCTACTCAGAATTTGAAATAATTAAGAGGACTTCAAGGACACTTATCCTATATTCGGCGTTTCATCACCAATTTGGCAGACAAAAGTTTACCCTTTACCAAATTAATGAAAAAGGAGTCACTTACCAGTGGACTGAAGAATGTCAAGAAGCATTTGATGTTCTCAAGAAATACCTCTTGAGTCCACCGGTACTCATGCCACCTGTTGAAGGAAGACCACTTATCCTCTATGTGACAGCTCTAGAGCGATCATTGGGTGCCTTTCTTTCTCAAAAGAATGATGCTAGGAATGAAAATAGCCTCTACTATCTCAGTAGAACTATGCTTGAAGCAGAAACCTGGTATTCAAGTATTGAGAAGTGCTGCCTGGCATTAATCTTTGCAATTCAGAAACCGAGACACTACCTGCAATATCACGAGGTCCAATTGGTATCTCGCAATAATCCTCTCAAATTCATCCTTAGTCGTCCAATGCTTACAGGATGTCTAGCAAGGTGGGCAATTATTTTGCAGCAGTTCGACATTCAGTATGTGTCTCAAAAGGTGATAAATGGCCAAGATCTGGCTAATTTCCTGGATGAACATCCTTCAGTGGAAGAAACATCTTTAGATATTGAACTCCCTAATGAGGAAGTTTTCTCTATTCAAGAGAGTCCTCAAACATGGGAAATGTATTTTGATGGTGCTTCCAGAAGTCCAACAGGGAAGAAAATGGAAAATCCTAAATTCAACAAAGTTGGTTTAGGAATTGTGCTCATTTCTCCAGATAAGGCATTATTACCTTATTCATTTTTATTGTGGGAAGGTGGTACCAATAATGAAGCCGAATACCAAGCTCTTATCACAGGCTTGGAGTTAGCACTTCAAGAACAAGTGAATCACTTAAAGGTGAAAGGTGATTCAGACCTGGTAATCAAACAAGTCAATGGGGATTATGCCATCAGAAAAGAAGAATTAATCCCTTTGTATGATTACATCAGAGAGTTAATGGCGGAATTCCCTTCAGAACCAACATTTTCTTATGTCCCAAGATCACAAAATGCTCAAGCTGATGCGCTGGCTAATATAGCCACAACTCTAGCAGATCCAAATCGGGATGAGACAACCATCAGTATTGCCCACCGTCGTGAAATTTCACCTTATGTTCAAGCCAGAACAGAGGAAATTAATGAAATTAGTCCCATTCCTGAACCGTATGGTCATACTATAGGATGGATGTCACCTATCAGGGAATACCTTCAAAATGGAACACTTCCACCTGATAGAGCCGAGAAAGAAAAAATACGGTGACGTGTGGTCAATTTTACTCTTTATGATAGCCCAAACCACCTAGAGAAAATTCTCTACAAACGTGGTTTTGATGGAGTTCTCTTCAGATGCATTGATGGTGAAGAGACAATGGCTGTCATGAAAGAAGTGCATTCAGGAGTCTGTGGTGCCCACCAGTCTGGACATAGATTGTCTGATCAAATTTGAAGGCTTGGATACTTTTGGCCTTCAATGATACAAGATTGTGTTAATTTCACAAAGAAGTGTCATTCATGCCAAGTACATGCCAACTTCATTCATTAACCTCCATAGTTTCTTCATAAAGCTAAATACTCGTGGCCATTTGCCACATGGGGAATAGATGTGGTGGGACCTTACCCTTCAGCTACGACCAAGCAGTTTAAGTACATTCTTACTGCTACTGATTTCTTTTCCAAATGGGCATAGGAAGTACCTCTTAAAGAAGTCAGTTCTAAATGCATTGTTAGCTTCATCAAGTCTAACATCATTACTATATTTGGTGTCCCTCATACCATATTGACGGACAACGACACCAACTTCTGTTCTTCTGAAGTGATGAAATTGTATCAAGAATACAACATTAAATCCAACCATTCATCTCGGTATCATGCGGCGGCCAATGGCCAAATAGAATCATTTAACAAGACTCTTTAAAATATACTACAAAAGATGGTGGATAAAGATAAGAGGTCATGGCCTGATAAACTCTTTCATGCTTTATGGGCTTATCGGACTACCACCCGCAATGCAACGCGGTCAACTCCATATTCGTTGGTATATGGAACGGAAGCAGTCTTGCCAATTGAAGTTCAATTTCCCTCACTCAGAGTAGCCATTTTTTGATCAGTTATCTACAGATGAGCAATCCCAAAAGCGATTGAATGAATTGGAATGGTTAGATGAGAAAAGATTGTGCACTTTGCACCACCTGGAAATCTATCAGAATCGAATAGCACGAGCTTTTAACAAAAAAGTTCATCTTCGTTCATTCATTCAGGGAGAATTGGTATTAGTTATCATAACTCCAATGATACCAGGAAAGAAAACTCCCAAGCTTGAGCCAAAATGGGAAGGACCTTATTCAATACATAGAGTCTACTCCAATGGAGCTTATTCATTAATCTCGATGGATGGAGAACTCATTACTACTCCAACTAATGCCAGATTTTTGAAGAAGTATTTTGTATAAACTACAAAGTATTCATAAAATGTCCCCGCAACATGACACTAAACTGTACGGCACTAGTTCGTCCTTGGTATACGACGTTAAACTATACAGCAATGGTCCAGTATGACATTAAACTGCAACTTCGTCCCACACGACGTTAAACTGTGAAAAAGTTCCCTAAAAGGTCCTGTATGACCTTAAACTACACCATAGTTCTGTATGACATTAAACTGCACCATCCATGGTCCATGCATATGACCCTAAACTATTTGAAAGTCCCTTACATCCAGAAAGACGTTAAACTACATAATCATCAAAGGTCTTGTATGACCTTAAACTATACTTATGTCCAGCATGACATTAAACTGCACCATCCACGGTCCATTTATATGACCTTAAACTATTCACCCTTTTGTCCAACATGACACTAAACTATAGAAAAAATCCCCAATGCGTCCAACATGATGTAAATGGTGTGTTATTTTGTCCTTACTGCATGACATTAAACTACGCAGTCCCCCTTTTTGTCCAACATGACGTTAAACTATATTGTCCCCATCGTCCTAACTACATGACGCTAAACTGTACAGAAAGTCCTTGATACGTCCTACATGACATTAAACTGTATTTTGTCCTTGCTACATGACACTAAACTATGCAGCACCAATAGTCCTAACTGCAAGACTTTAAACTGCATAGTCCCTTTATATGTCCTACATGACATTAAACTATGCATCGTTAAGGTTGTTGTTACCTCTTGTTTCTCACACCGAGTATGACTCACGTGAGCTTAGAGAAAACCTCAACCATAACACTCTCTTTGGGCCGCTAACCATGTATAAGTCCTAACAACATAATTTTTTAGGTCATTGTCCCCAAGAATAATTTGATCATTAATTTATTCTTTAATTGAACTACGTGGATTTCGATCCTTGCCTTCCAGGCTGGGTACGTAGGCAACCTCCCAAGGTTCAAGCCCAAAAAAAAACAATCTCTTCACTTCGGTTCACCTTCATCTCATACGATGTTGATTTGTGAAACCGCCCTTAGAATCAATATCTTTACATTTGATTCACTTTCGTCCTTTTTATACGACGTTAAACTATACAAAACTTTTGTCCGGTATGACAATAAACTACAATAATCTTTGATTTCCTCATTTGAGAGGGAACCATTATTTACATTGATTTTTCAATCATGTTTCATTTCAAAAGACTACGTGCATACATGGTAATGCCTAAACTTTTTATCTCGGGTTAAACCATCATTGTACTAAAGTCCCCTTTCACCCTTCACATGTACGAACCAAATTTGTACAAAGGGTATTTCTAGAACTACGTGGGATTGATTCCCATCCTTATGGGATACGTAGGAACATTTGATTATCCCTCGAATCCAGCCCCAAGTCTTTTGGCCCTAACCCCAAATTTCACTTTCAGTCCCTTGGCTGAAAAGTCCCCATGAAAACACACATTGTGTATTCATTATTATGGTCCGAACTCTATGACCCTAAACTAAGATCTCTCATACTTTCGTCCTGCACGATGTTAAAATGCATCTCAATAACTACATATGACTTGATTCTCATTCTTATGAGATACGTAGTGAAGTCCAAAATTTCAATTCAGGACCCAGCCACAACATGATTATGGTTATCATTGACCTATGTATCTCTGTATACATTGGACGATACCCATCTTTATGTGTTATAACCCTAAACTTAAATATTTTCAGATCTTCATAACCCTTTTCAGGACTTTAGGTCACAAAAATGTCAAACTTATGAGAATTCTTTTGCCTGACTATGCAGCACGTGCCCATAGGTGGCCTTGCATAAATAGTCCACATAAAAGACTTGTCAGCCGAAGGATAATATTTATTTGACTATGCAGCCAATGCCCTTAGGTGGCCCTGCATAATTCAACCCCCTAACGGGTTTGTCAGATAGTGGTAACTTCATTCTTGGGAAGAATGCCTCTTTTGTCCTTATTTGTCTTAAACGACAGTATGTAGGGATCTGCAAAAAATAGTCATCCTTAACATATTTTTCCCATATAAATGATGCCTCCAACTTTTCAAATCAAAAACCACAATTAATAATTCCAAATCATGTGTGGAATGATTTAACTTCTGAGGTTTCAGTTGTCTTGAAGCATAATCAATTACCTGATCATTCTGCATTAGAACACAACCAATTCCATTCAATGAAGCATCACTATAGATGATAAATTCATCATTTCTGGAAGGCAGGGCCAAAATTGGAGAATTCACTAATCTCTTCTTCAGTTCATGAAAAAAACATCACATTCTTCTATCCAAATAAATTTAACCCCTTTTTGTGTTAACTTAGTTAGCGGGCTAGATAAACATGAAATGTTTTAAACAAAACGTCACTAATAACCTACTAATGAAATAAAAATATGAATCTCTATAATATTTTTAGGTATTTTCCTTTCATTAAACACTTTTGTTTTAGTAGGATCAACTTTTATTCTATACTTATTTATAATTTTCCCAAGAAAGGAAATATATTTCAACCAAAAAACACATATTCTAAATTTTCCATATAATTTATTTATTTTTTGAGATTTTTCAAGACAATCCTTAATTTTTTTTAATAATCCTAATAACTTTTTCAAAAGACCAAAATATCATTAATAAAAACAACAAAAAACTTATCCAAATATTCACGGAATATTATATTCATAAGATCCATGAATATAGAAGGGGAATTTATCGAACCAAAGGGCATAACAACAAACTCGTAATGTCCATATCTAGTATGAAATGCTATTTTTGGGATGTTATCCTCCTTCACCTTTAGCTGATGGTACCCAGATCTCAAGTCAATCTTGGAAAAATAATGAGCTCCCTGAAGTTGATAAAAAAATCATCAATATGAGGAAAATGATACTTGTTCTTAACAGTAATGTTATTCAAAGATCTATAATCAATGAAAAGTATCATGGATCTATATTTACTTTTAATTAATAAAATAGGAGCACCCCATAGTGAAGTTCTAGGATGAATGAATCCTTTATCAAGAAGCTCCTACAACTAATTTTTTAATTCAAGAAGTTCCACATGAGCCATTTGATAAGGGGGTTTTTGAAATTGGATTAGCATCAGGAACTAAATAAATGGTAAATTCATTTCTAGATCAGGTATAACACTAGAAAATTCATCAGGAAAAACATCCAGGTATTCATTTACCACTAGCATGTAATTAATTTGAACAGTTCCCTTGTTTTCAATAATATGAGCAAGATAAATTTCATCTCCATATTTTAACAGTTTATCAGCTTCTTGATATGTTATCAATTGTATGGGTTCATTCATGTATACAAATTGAAACTCTTTTTGAAAAAACAAATTCTTTATATCTAAAATCAATATTTATATGATAAATTGAAATCTAATGCATACCCAAAATGACATAAAACTCTACTAAGGGTAAAACAACAAGGTTTGAAGGTAATATATTTCCAAATACAACAACAAGAATATTTTTATAATTTTTTTTTAATATTTCCCCCTGGTGTTTTAACCATAATTTCCAGTCTCATTTCTTGAGGTGAATTTCCAATTTACCAAAAAAATTATCATAAATAAAGGAATGTGTAGACCCTTTATTAAACAAGACATTAGAAAAATCTGGGTAAACAAACAAAGTACCTAATAAAACTTCATTGGATGGCCCGAAATATGTTAACATAGTCACAAATGATCTCACTGCACCTTTCTGCTTATAATTTGGTCACTTTACATCATTAAGATATTTCTATGGGTAAGTATTTGCATAATGACCCATCTCACCACATTTAAAACACTTTACAATTTTCTTGTTAGAATTTATCTTAAGATCAATTTCATTACAACCTCGGGCCATATGTAAAAACTTTTCGCTTCAAAAACACTTCCTAGTTTTGTTAAAGCATTTCCCAGGGTTCTTTTTACCACACTTTTCACAAATTGGAAACTATACTTTCTTACCATCAGATTTATTTGATTGATCCTTACCCATCACTTTCCATATGGAACCTTTATTCTTCTTATTTTAAAAGTACACATGATCATCATAAAACTCTATTCCTACCCTCTCAGTACATCGAACAAGTTTCTCATAACTTTTGAATTCATGGGAATCCAATTCCCTTCGATATCTTGGATTTAATCCTGAGTAAAAATGGTTGATTTTACTATCAAGATCCCAAATAATATTTGGAGCATACCTTATTTTTTAGGTAAAGTTTTCTTTATACACGGACACTGAATCTTCCTCATTTTGCTTCAATTCAAGGAATTTCTTTTTCCATCCTAAGTTGAACCATCTTGAGAAAATATTTTTCAAGGAAAATATTTTTAAATTCACCCCATTAAAGGAATAAATATACTTGCTACACTTGATATTCTTGACCATTGAACCCCACTGGTCAGATTCACCCTCAAATGATAAATTTAAGGACAAAACTATTGATTATCTGAACACCCCATAACATTGAATATATTTTTAATGGATTTAATTCACCCTTCAATTGAAACTGAGTTAGAAGATCCATTGAAATTAAGAGGGTGTTGCTTCATAAAATGTTCCACTATCATCATGTTCCTTTGTGGTAGCTCTGGTTATTCTCTTACAGGGATTCCCCCTCTATTTATAGCCTATATCAACTAATCCATTACCATCACAAACTATTTGGTTCCAATTCCCACCATTACAGGTTATGGATTCAGAAAGATATCAGCCTCTTGGTTCCTTCCAACTTCAGCTTCCCTATTTCTTCTACAGAAAACCATTTTTAACAAAAATATCTTAGATGAAGCAGCATGGTAATCGTAAAATTTTATATCATTTCAACCTAAGGTAAAAATTATTTATGGTATTCTATCAACATCATCATAACCCCTAAAGTTATATAAACTGTTCTCTGATACCAACTACAAGGAATTGAACTTAAACATAACATAATCTATTAAATTTATTTAGAGGAAATAATTCATACACATAACCCCATAATCATACAAAGTGGATACTACTAAAACAATATCCATTTTTTATAATACATTTTTTTAATAAAACATGAAATCTATTCATGAAAAGTATTCACAACACTCGTCTTGGATTCTCCTTTTCTCTTAAACATACCTAACCCTATGAAAAACGTTTTAAAACATTGTATGAGCATAAAAATATCAGTAAAGGATATAAAAATAAGGATAAAAACCATTATTATAAGGATAATTATAAACATATGAAATCATTTTCACAAAGACATACTTCTTAACCAATATGTATCATATAATTAATTTGTGAAAACATGAGATTTCCATAGAATATAAATAATTCCATAAATGTAACATGGGTAATTACTTACTTAATATTTTAACCCTCATGGATACCTTATGATTTATAACCCTCACAGCTACCTTACAATGTAACCCTCATGACTACCTTATTGTGTAACCATCGCAGTTACACTTGGAGTAACCATACGACCGACCTCAAACTTAAACATAACCAATGCATTAGAGGGAGATATAGGTCCCACCATTCATCATAAAAATTTCTTAAGAACCATAACATAATCATAAAATAAGAATATTTTTAATAAAACATCCCATTTGAATTTTTTAAAAATAGAAGTTTAAAAGAGGATTTAAAAATAAAAGTCCCTTACAAATATCATATAATTGATATGAGAATTAATAGAATGAAAGAAATATGTGTATAAAATATAAATAAATATAATAAAACATAATATAAACAAAATTAAATACACAAATAATCTTAGTACCACATAATTAATGAAGTATAAGGTAAACCCAAAGAATGGAAATTGGGCTAAGAATTCCCTTACCTTGAGTTCATTTTACTTAAAATGTGTTTAAAACTTCTATATAATGGTTAACATAGTGTTATTAATATTTTAAAGAAACATATTTATTTTTATAAAACCTTATATAATCATTTTAGAACATCATTCCTCTGAATTATTGATTATATTTTGTTATTTCCAATATTTCAGGTTGTTCTTTACATGGTTTCTATGATCGAATTGTAATGGATTTTCTAGTTGAATGGAAGAGAAACTTTAGAAGTAGAATAAAATGGCATTTAAATGTTTCCAAAACTTAAAATTATACCATATATAGTTTTTTTCATATATGAGGATGATTCATTAAATAAAACATTAATGATATTCATTTAGATCA
The DNA here is from genome assembly GCA_963277665.1 of Viscum album. Classification (NCBI taxonomy): domain Eukaryota; kingdom Viridiplantae; phylum Streptophyta; class Magnoliopsida; order Santalales; family Viscaceae; genus Viscum; species Viscum album. Next base: position 1,194,429,306 of record OY728156.1, on the reverse strand, counting down.
TTTTGGTGGCTGTTTGATCATCACAAACTAGTTTCTTTATATAATTCAATATTATGCATATATGTTAATTACAGAACAAAAAAGAGGTTATATAATAAACTTTACAACATTTTTCAACTATTAAAACGGTTTTATGACCATCCATGAAGGTGATAATGGAAATTTAAAATACATCATCCATGATGTCGGTAATTCAACACATCCCGAATGATGTTTTTATTTTTAGAATAAAAGGCAGAGGAGAAGAAGTGCGGTGATGAATTTTTACATGAACGTGATAAAATTATAGTATATATAATATACTATATTTTTCATGCCTCTTGGATAAGGGTATGTTAATAGAGCATAAGAAAAAAAATAATTGAAAATAAAATAAAATAAAATGAAAGAGGATTTTTACCTATTGAATTATCCTCCTTGAGAACCTCCTTAAGGCCTTTGGTTTTGGCTTTTTGGTGAGACCATCAGGTCTTGTGAATGGGGAAGAGGTTTGAGAATAGATTTTGGAGGAATTTGAACAATCTACAAGGCTTTGAGTTGTGAGGGGAAGAGGGGGTGAGGGGTGGTATTTATAGTGGAGGAGAGGAGGGTTTTTTGATTATTTTATTCATTAGTTTATCAATTTGGCTCAAAACAATGAATTTTTTGAGAATTATCATGAAATATATTAAAATAATAAAGGTAAGTTCGATATTATGGTGCTTAAATCACTCATGATGTTAGGTATAGTGTATTTAACTTATAATGTATATATATTGTAAATTACCGTATTTCACTATTCACCAAAAAATCAAGTATTTCAAAAAAAATCCAAAAAATTCACACCAACCATTTTTTGATGTGTAAAATTCAAAAATGAAATCCATTTTTTCAAAATAATTTTCTAAGTATGAGAAATCTTATTTTTAAATAAAATCAAAATTTATTTGAAAAATAACAATTTTAAAACTATAACTAATTTTTTAACACCTTGAAAAATTAATCAAGGACTCATAAAATTATATTATAACCATAAGAAAATAAATTAATAATTTATGAATCTATTTTATGAAAATAAATTTTCTTTTAAATCGTTAAATTAATTCTAAAATTGAAATTAAATATTGATGACTTAAAAAATTACGAACACTTAAATTATCATTTCCAAAAAATTTATTCACTTATTATATTATATAAATATATCATGATTACAATTATAAGATAAATAAATTTTATTTATACTCTTACAGGTGGGTTTACTATTCTATTTTCCAGATTACTATTCCTAATTGTCATATTACTATTTCTAAGGTCAAGTTACTATTTAATCGGTAAAAATTCCTTAATTTCTCTAAATATCAATTATTTTATTATAAATTTATAATGAATTTAAATATTTAATTCCAAAATAAAAAAAAAATTATTTTATAAGTACCTAGGGTGTTATACATTTCATTATAACAAATGGAAGTATGATTTTATTCTTTAAGTGGTTCTCCAAATGTCCAAAGATCTTCCAAGAGTTTTGAAATTCTGGATTTTCCAAAATTAAAAATCCTTTTTATTTCTTTGATATATCATTCAATTAACATTAGAATCAACCATAATTTATTTGGTTAGAAAGATAAAAAGTTTTTCTCCTTTAATTCAACTACATGAAAATCTAAAAATGTCATTTAATTTCCTTAAAAAACGACTGATGTAATAAAATATTTCCTATAGTATTCAAATCATGTTTTCACTATTTTTAGATCATTTCTTTTAACATACTTGTCATATTGAAGTGATTATTGATTGATTAGAAACCTATAGAAATTATATACATTTAAGTATGTTGTAAATTTATCTAATTTTATCATTTAGTTGGGATAAAATTTACTTGAAGTTTATGTTGACATAATTATGAATAAAATGATAAAATCGATTTAATTTTTTTTATTTCCACTTTTATTTATTTATTTTTTATCTGATACCATCACTTAAATTTTACTTTACCATCATTTATAAAAACATTCTACCATTCCGAAATATTTTTTCATACTTTTTTTAATATATTTCTATATTTTAAATGATGCATGTTGATAATAATTATTTTTGTTATTTTATTTTTTTCTAAAATTATTTATTAATCATGTTTAGTATATGGGAATAATTTTGAATTTCTTTAAATATGTTTTAATATTATTTCAAATATAGTTTTCATTGTTCATAGAAAAAAATAAATAAATTATTATAAATATTTATTAGTTCTTAAATTCTTGATTGAATTAATTCTTTATAATTAAGAGTGAATTAATTTTTTATAACTAAAAGTGAATTAATTTTTTTTATAACTAATAGTGGATTAATTTTTTATAACTAATGATGGATTAATATTTTATAACTAATGGTGAATTAATTTTTTATAATGGTATATTTTTTATAAATAACTGTGGATTAATTTTGTATAACTAACAATGGATTATTTTTTTATAACAAACGGTGGATTGATTTTTTTATAACTAACAGTGGATCAATTTTAAATTTTCTTCTAAGTTATTTATTAATATGGTTAAATGATTTCAATCTTTTTAATGTATTAAATGCATGATAATAATTTTTTTATATTTTTTTCATTTATACATAAGATATTTCTTTTTAGATAATATTCTTGTGATATTTATAGTATTAATTGACAGATTTTTTTGAGGATAGTTTAAAAAATAGACTCATTTAATTTTATTCAAACATTGTATTTAAATTGGTTTTAATACCCTAACATTTCTATAATTTATTTTAATCAGTTTTAAAATATGTATTAATTTATTATTTACTAATTCATACATATTATAATTATTTAAAGTATTTTATTAATTTATAACACTCATATATATTATATGGATACCATGAGAGGTAATTTTAAAATATTTTAACTGGTTATACTGATTGTTTTAAATTATTTTCGGTAGAAACTTACAACATTGTGTAAAATATTTTTTATTTACTATATTCATTATTTTAATTGTTTTTATAATATTTATTAATATTGTTTAATATTTTCAAAATGTTTTAATATATTAAATATATGAGAATTAGTTTTTTTTATTTTATGTATTTATACATATTGTATTTTGAATTTTTTATTATTAGTTAATATGATTGCAATATTCATGGAATTATCAGAATAAGTTTAATTTGTTTATTGGAAATTATGTTTGACCTATTATTAAGGAATTCAATGCTTGTTAATAAGCATAGAGAATGGTACATGTTCTCGATCCTTCTTATTCTAATGATTATTTATGTTTCATCCTTGGTTATAAATGTTTCATGCATGATGTGTTATGTCATTGTCTATTCAATTTTAAGTATATGTTGTTTATTTAAAGGGTTATTGAGTATCCGTGAAAGGAATCAAATACACTGGATAACATCTTCGACACTCAGTTTTTCCACAAGAATAAGATGTGAAGTTCTTAAGTGATGTATAAACCAAATAGATGTGCGATACTTTGTTTTACATGTGGGACAATCTCTCAAGATGAATGAAATATTCTACAACAACTACTTCCTTGACAAGGCATCATCATTGCTAGAGAACCAGTACCAATGATTTCATTGTTCATATTCTACTTTTTTCTAGTTTTTGAATCTATAAAACTACTTCTAATATCTCACATGCACTCTTTGTTTTTTGTTTATTTGTTTACACACAGAAGCATCAGTCTTCTTCTCTATCTTTAAGTTGTGACTCTCAGATTCTAGATTCAGGACCGTTCGGGTTGTGTCTCCCAGTATCTAAAGTCAATTTTTGTAATTTTATTGTGAATCCTCATAAAAAAGTCATTGTATCATAGTTATACCTTGACTAGAAAAGAATCTTTTAATTGGGTTACGATCCCCCTCAAAAATCATATTAGTGAAAATGTATCTCTCGCAAAGTAGAGAGGTATAATATTAGAGTAGTTCCACTTTGGATTGAACTACTATAAAAAAAATCCTTATGTTATTTAATATTTACACTTCTAATTAAGTATAATAATTAACCTTGAAAATTAATTTAAATAATAAATTTATTTGATTCAATTTTTAATCTGTTCTATTCACCCCCCAACTCTAAACCATCATCCATTGCCTTATCTGACCTAATAATTGGTATCAGAGGGTCATTCCTTAAAGGATAGTTATCTTCTCTAATTATTCTAATATGATACCTAACAATTAGTATCAAAGGATAAAATTTTTAGGAATAGTTTATCTATATAATTCTGTTTCCTGATACCAAAAAATTGGTATCATAGGTTTTTCATTTTGTAATTTGAAAATCCTTCTATAGAGTGTTGTTTATATTTAATTATACTAACATATTCTTATTCTTCACAGTATAAGGGTAAATATCTTATAATATGGAAGGATAAAACACAAATGTTTATTGGATTCCTTAGAATCCACCTCACTTTGATGAAAATGATTATAACTAAAATATATCCAGAATGGAGTCATACCTCCAGAAATTAAGTATAGAACATCTGTGCACCACTATAATAAAATTTTCTTTTTGTGGCAATTTAAACCACCTCCAAATATTTCTGCGAAGGTTTCAAAAAACCACCACTAAAGTTGGTGTCGACATCCAACATGTTTCGATTTCTTCCATTTAGCAGTGGTTTCTGATAAACATCATAGAATGTATATTTAGCGGCTATTTTTTTTGTTTTAGCGGTAGTTTTCGGTCAAAAAAATGGTGAGGATTTAGCGATGGTTTAAACCACTACCATATATTCAATATTTTTTGTTAGGAAAAATGCAAAAAAAAAATGAAAAAACCACCAATAAATAATAATGACTTTATATAGTAGTGTTTCTAACTGCTGCTAAAGAACCCATATTATAATGTGGTGGTTTAAACCGTCACTATATTCTTCTTTAAAAAAATGAAACTATAGAATCTTCATCCCTAGAACAACAGTAAACCCTTAAAGAAAACAAACAAACAATGCACTGTTACACTATAGGGAGTTCCAGAATATGATATACCTAGAATCACACTAATACCCCATAGGGTTGACCAGTAAAACACAATAAAAAATAATAGGATTGTACAAAACATAAGCCATCACAGTAAGTTCTATATCTGGAAGGGAGAATGGGGAAGAGGTGGAATTTAGATATACATTCCCTCACCAAACTATATATTAAGGGAAACTCTATGAACTCATTCATGATGGGAATCAATAAGTTTTTCTAATATAGGATGACTATATATAAAAATCCCATAAAAAATAAAAGTATAGTTAGAGCCACACACAAACCTATTATAGTAGGTTTACACCAAAATATCACCATAACTGCCTGCCACCATCACCATGCTAACATTTCCACTCACCACTATTACTAACAATAACTAAAACAGAAAACTAGCCCTACATCCCATAAAAATCATCAATAAAATATGTTTATAATTCCCCACAAAACCAAGTAATTTAACTCACGAACAAAATTTCCATTATTAATCATGTTTCATTTGTCATGTACTTTAATTAAATATTTAATGAAAAACCACTATAATTATTACTCATATTTATTTCATCCATTACATGTTCATTTTAAATATCATTAATTTATTATCATCATAATATAATTTCATTTTATCCACACCCATATCAAATTCATTATTACCAAGTATATTCCACTACCACCTGGTAACTACAAAAAAAACCAATTTCCACTAGCCATGAAATTATCCCACAATAATCTATATATTCCCTCTTTTTAGCTTGGGTTAGGTCACCACATCCCCAATGTATAACTCTTCATCCTCTATTATATCATATAATGCCAACCATGTCATTTTTTTATATCACCCACTACCCCAAATGTCACTAAATCCCAAATATTATCGATCAACTAAAAACCAACCCACAATGCATCTCATGCTATCCAACATAGGCTTACTGCCCAAAAAATTCCAACCAATGCATCCAAAACCATCCATATAAATCATTTTTAAAAAGTTATAGATTAACATCATGATCAAAAAAACAAAAATAAGAAATTCAATAACACACAAAAATATATATCAGTATCCAATAGTTCCCATTTTCTTTATTATAAAAAATTCATTCATATCGATCCCCTTTTCCCACAAAATTGATTCATTATAATATTTATGTTATTAAAATTTTATGAGAGGTAAAACCAAAACACAATCATAGAAATGATACACAAGTATGAGAAACATCAATGATTTTCACTAGTAGAAGTATCATATATCAAGCACATAAAAAATAATAATGAAAACAGTTTAACATGTGAGACTCACCCCATTACTTCAATTTCATTACATCTAATTTGTTTTAATTATTAATATAATACACGATATCCACCAAATGAAGGAAAAATGTTTATCAAATAATTACATGAGGAAGGGAGAGTTCTAAAATCACCTACCTCAACCATAATATTACAACTATGGCATAGGAATAAAACGAGGAAGAGATTTATAGAAGAACAAACACATTTGAGGGAAACTCAAATCAAACAAGATCAAAGATGTTATTTATTAAAATCATATTTGAAACATTCCTAAATTCTAACAATCTTCACCTCTAATGAGAAAACTGATCACTACCCGATAAAATTTACTCAACACCCTCTCCACCTCCATCTCCACTTACTACTATCGGCACTTGAATTATAATTACATTGAAAATTAAGAAATTGTTTTATATTTATATTTAATCTTAAAACCAACAAAATTTTGTGAACTAAATGATTTTGAAGTTTATGGATTTAATTAATCACCACCAGCCATTGATGTAATATCACCGGGGATAGATCCAGTCATCTTATGATATAAATCAATCAATGCTTTTTTCAAAGAGGATATATGAGCAACCTATTCCTCAATTGTTTTTTTCATAGAAAAAAACTCCCTATGAGAATATCGAGGTAGGGACCGACTACAGATAGGAGTAGATGCAAATAAAATCCCCGATGTCCTACCAAAGACCTCATATGGTAATGGTCTTAAACCCATCCAGCGCACTCAACCAAGATTCTCCTTCCCAAGGAATTGACCAATTGGGTCATCTTGGGAGACTAAGAAGGATAGTGCGGGATTGAAATTTATAGTTCTTTAATTTTTACCTATAAATAAAATAACATCCATATTTTAAGCAATACATATTTGCATAATGAAAATTTATAATAAGTTATTAAAATGAAAAATGAAGTCATACCCCAACTTATTTGGAAGACTCATTAACATAACTCCAATCAGATTTTGTATGAAATTTTAACCATTGTTATATTCGGTAGAATTGGTACCATAAATTCTATGACTGCATTAAAAAATATAAATCAACAATTTAATATACCAAATAGATAATATTGTTTTATAAATATTTAAACTAATGAAAAGATTAATAGATTCGATCATTTTCTGAAAAAACTCTTTGACTCGGCAATGTGAGGGATGATTTTCTTAGCTCGAATCAATGTATTCTTCCTTGAAACATCCTAAAATAAATAAAATGTAATTTAATAATAATGTATGAAATGACATCTCCTTTTCATATTCACATATAAATGTAAAATGATATGAATATAATAATATATATTTAAATACCACATGCTTCTCATGATGATGGATATCAATAAAAAAATTTCATTGCTCTCTAGGTGCCCCTTCAGGTACCTTATCATACAGTTTCTGGATGATCAATGAGGTATCAATTAATTATTTCCATAATATTTATTTAAAATACTTCTATTTATTACCCAAAATTTTCAATGTTCACTTTCGTGCTATAAGATCAACAATGGTAAAGTTGAAAAACATATGTACAAAAAGATTCATTTTTAAAATATTATAATTTAATAACATAATTAAATTAAATCACACTATATTGTATTAAAATCACCTTTATCTATGAATCAAAAACTTCATTTTTTCAAGATTGAGGCATATGCCTCTAATCAGCATACGTAATCAGAAGGGTAACTAGCTTCACTACCAACTCGCCCAGAATCTGGTCAAATAATCTTGCGATATCATCCATAGGGACCTCATATCAATCAAATAGGACAACTATCTTTAGTATCTTTTGATTCCTAACATCTAAAATTTTCATATTTATCTATATTGTAGCATTATTTCTATATTTTATGAAAAAAATAGTTATTAATATAAAAAAAGTGCAATAAATTTATTCATATTAAATTTTTTACCTATAACTATCACCCTCCAATATCCCCATAAATAAATAGAAGTGGTGAACAAATCCCTTGATACTAAGTTTGTTGAATAGGGAGGCATTGGCTAAGCTTCTGATGGGATGCTAACGGAGGATGTTCCAGAAGATGATGAAATGGAGGGTGTGAGAGACGGTGTAGGGGGAAAGCATAGGGTTTCTCAGATGATGTAAGGATGGAGACCGATGGATCATCATATATCATTATGGTTAAGGGAATGTTGAGTGAGAGTTGACTAGGATTAGTAAAATGATTCCTCTTTAGCATTAATTTCATTTAATAAAATAAAATCAACTTCATAACATATATTTCATAAAAATCATGAAAAAAATTAGAAATAATAACATATGTACATTACTAACAAACAAAATATACATATCTATGATAATGAATAACTACACAAATAAAATAATTGGTTGATAAATGAATGGATGAATTCACATAAAATCATTTTTTCCTTCAATCATGTCAATTTTCTACTCCATAATTACTTCATCTAATTCGTCTACCCTCGCAAGAATAATATTTTATATATTATGATGTAGAAATAAGTTTGACTCTTGATGTTGATGGGATTCAATGTCAAAGGTCAAATCTTACACTTCATCACCCATATCATACAAGTCTCTTTGTTTTACATGATTAACTACACTCCACACTTTATCCACGACATCTTCCACATAATATACCATTTTCTATTGTGATGATAAGATATAAAGATCATGTAATTCATGGTCATAGGAATCCATCAAGTGATATAAGTTTATAGAAGTAAATTGCAAGGAATCTCTTTTAACACCCCTCATAATATTGACCCAATTGAATTTGAATAAAACAACTAAAAAATGCTTGTGGTAGTTTAATTAGATAATATATATCCAATTTATATAGTATCTTACTTCAAAAAATGTAAATTTAACACTATTCTATATTTCTAAACCATCTTCCCAATCGACTATACAAAATTTAAATCCATTCACATTATAAGAGTTGAACTTTCTAGACTTTTTTAGAGTACCTCAAGCAAGAAACTTAAAATATTATAACAAATAAACTTGAGTATCAGTATTCATGATCTAAAAAAAGAAATATACATTATTATATTTTCAAAAAATATGTTTCAACCTAATATCCTTATTGATTGTGATATTAATGAACTTTCACATCATGAAAACCATTCTACAAGCTCTTTATTAACTTCTTTTGTTATATCTTTATCATTTTGTGTTTGGAATCTCATTCATTTATTTCTTTGTATCATGAGCTCTTTAATAAATAGATTTAAAATCTCACTATTCAATAGAACATGTCTATGTGCCTGTAATAATTCCATTTCAGTCAGTGTAACATTTAAGCTACTGCCAACTGATCCGCCAATAACAGGAATGATTTTTGATTTCCTATGTAGTTTATATTTATTTGATGTGTTGTTAACATGTACAACTAAATTTAATCTTTTATCAATATCATAAAAGTATCTATATAAAAGTTAAGACACTCCTTTTCCAAATATCTTTTAGAAATAGAGCCTATAGGTTGATCATTATTTTTCATGTATGATTTCAAATTCCCAAGATATCTATGAAATAAAATAAATAAAACATAATTTTGTATTTAATAAAGTTCCAAGAATTGTTTATTTAAGCTAAGAAACATATAAATAAAGCACCTCTCAATTATATACTCCCAATGATAATGTATGGGGCCTCCTAATTTAGCTTCCTTGACCAAATTCATAGTTAAATGCATCATGACAGTAAAAAAATATGGAGGAAAGATAATCTCCATTGCACAAAGTTTCAATAAAAATATCTCATGAAGGTTGTCAATATCAAATGGTTTTAGAGTTTTCTCATATAGTTTTCTAACTAATATGAAAAAATGGAGTACAATAATAGTAACCTTTTTAGGTAATAATGTATGAAATGCTAATGGTGGTAAATGCTATAAGAAAATATGTGAATATTGACTTTTAAATCCTTGTAACCTATGATGATTTAAGTCTACACACATTGATATGTTACTTTAATACCCATAAGATACCTTCACATGTTTTAAAATTATAAGGAATGTATCTTTATCCCTATTTTTCAGTGAAAAATTATCGGATCACACTTTCCATTCTCATTTAGCTAGAGATCACACTTTATGTTCATTGTTTACAAATCATTCCAAGAATTGAGATAGTCCTTAGATTTTTCATGATCATTAAGCATTGTGAAGATAAAATTATCCCAAACATTCTTCTCAATATTTATAACATCAATATTATGTTGCAACAAATTAAATTCCCAATATTTGAGTTTTAAGAATATACTTTTTTTCTTCCGTTATTGTGTTGCAGTTTCGCTTGAAGATGAACTTAAAACTTGTTTCCCACTATAATTCAAATAATGAACCTTACCAAATTTTATTTCAACATTTCCAAGTTGTGCCAATATTTTTGAACCTTTCAAAAACTTTGGAGGTGGTATATGATCAATAGAACCATTAAATTTTGACTTTCTCAACCGAAATCTATGAGATGCATCGAGAAATATTTTATGACATAAGAAGAACTATTTTTTACTATGAATTTGTTATTTGGGATCAAAATTAAAGTTACAAATAGGAAAATACAAACCTTTATAAGTGTTCCAACCAGCTAAATTACCAAGTCTAGGGAAGTCACTAAGGGTCCACATTAGAGAAACTTTCATTTTGAACATTGTTCCAGAAGATGCATCATATGTCTCAACACCGTTGCTCCATAAATCCTGTAATTATTCAATTAGAGGCTGTAAGTATACATCAATGTCATTTCTAGGAATTTTTTTCTAGGAATAATCATTGAAATTATAAAATATGTTTGTTTCACACACATCCATGGAAGCATATTATAAGGTATCAAAACAACCTATCAAATGCTATAACTGGTGCTCAAAGTCCCAAATGTGTTGAATCTATAAGCAACTAATACCAATCACACATTCCTAGGATCAGATAAGAAATATGGATGTAATGAATCAAATTTGTTCCGTGATTTTGAATCTATTGTATATCACATTAACCAATCATTTTTATTATCTATAGAATGCCACTTCAGGTGCTCAGAAGTTTTTGATAACATGAATAATCTTTGTAATTGAGGCTTTAAAGGAAAGTAACATAAAACCTTTTGGATGTGTTATTTTTCTTCTTATTCATAGTAGTATATTGATTAAAACTTCCAACATCACCCATTGACTTCCATATAGAAGAATATTTTTTTTTTCAATCCTATCTTCTTGAATCCTCTCCTCAATAAAGCATATACTCATTGCGAAAATCATGTATTTTTGTACAATTCAGACCATGCTCGTGAACAAATTTTTTCATATCATATAAAATACTTGAATATATTTGCTTCAGGAAATTAATCACACAAAAATTCCAATATCATGGATATTGCATTATTTGTAATTCCAAATAGGCATTTGATATGGTATAACTTCAGCAAAGTAGAAAGTTTTGAATATTTAAAACATCCACTATAAAACTCTTGATTTCCATAATCAACTAAACCATGAAACATATTTTTATTATTAGTGAAGTTCTCTTTTACATTAGTCTCCATAGAATCAATAAGACGATCCAATGGCATGTTATAATCTTGATCTAGTTGTCCTATGGTCCCAAAAAAATAACTTGTCAAGTTACTATTTATAGCACCCTCAACTGGTTGTTCTAATATGATTTAATGTTTATGTTGTTGTCTTGAAATTCTAAATGAATCATTCATAAGGTTTTTCATTTCATTTTCCATTATTGATGAATTTGGGAGCTCATTCTCTCGATTGACATTAGTGATCTGAATTCTTGTAGTGTCTGATTCTCCATGCCAAATACAACCCAAATATTAGCAGCGAATTGTTTCAATATCAAGTTTTCATAAACTTCATCTTTCATCAACCATATTCTAAATTTATATTTATGATATGGACATCTTATTCTCCCATCAACGGATCGATTGGAAATTGAAAAATCTAAAAACTCTTCCAAACCCTTATCATATTTAGGTGTGTTCCTCAGTAATGTGATCTAGATTTTATCCATATAGATCACAATGTGCCTACAATTTATTAAAAAAATTAAAACATGTAAGTATTACTAGGTAGGAAAAGAGATAATGGTAAAATCTAGAAAAGTGGCATTAGTTGGAATTAAATAGATTCAATATTTAATTAAAATGTAAATTATTTGAATGAATAGATAATCTATGGGAATATAAAGGGGTGTTGGCTAGTGAGTAGTTTCCCAATTATGGACCCAATGCTTCCCATGTTCAACCCATCCAGATCAAGCCTCATCTCATCCATCATCATAAAAACATAATCTTCAAGGAACAAAAATAGTCTAACATTGATGCATGAGCACCACCTTGAAATATCACAATTCATAAGGAACTACCCAAGAGAACAAAAATATAGGCACCACACCTAGGTCACCTCAAAATACTAATCATTCATAAATCCAAAATTAAAACCATATCAAATACTAATAATTTCCCTTATAGAACCTCTAGAAATTTTCTAAATTTATACTAAGGAAAAGTCCTTGGGATAAGGGTGTGAAACAATAGCACTAAGAATTGAATCTAAAATATGTAGAAGATCTCTAACTATACTACCATATTCAAGGTCTGTGTAGAGTAAAACACTAAAAAGGTTAAACCAAAACAATGAGAGGAATTACTCTTAAATTCTACCTTTCTACCTTTATTGAGACATTTTTGGGAGAAATATACTATATAACATGAAATATGAATAAAACTAGTTCATGCTTCATAGATCAAATCAAACAATCCCTATAAACCAGGGATCACACCAAAATAAAAATTCAATCAGCAAAAAAAAAATGCATTTGTGACTCATTATAAAATTTTCCCTCATTCCAAACCATAAAGACTTAATAAAAACCCTAAAATTGATTTTATAAAAATACACCCACTTGAAAATAAACACCAATTAAACTTTTCATTTCATTTAATTTAGATAACTGATTCAATTTTCCCCATCATTCTTTATCTAAAATAAATAACTCACTTGAACTTTTAAAATAAAATTAATTGCCTTATTAAATTTAAAAACACTTTCTAGGTTTCATTTTAAAACCAATTTTTTTTAAACCAAGGACCCTTTAACCAAAACACCATTTAAATCATAACATTTAACAAAATTTTATGTTTTCCAAAGAAAACCCTCATAATAAACATGCATAAATAAGGGTAATAACAAAAAAATCAACCATAATACATTCCAAAATCATGAAAACACTAAGAGAAACTCCCAAAATTACACCTAAAATGATCAAAAACATCATTTTAATCAATTTAAAAGTGAAAGGAGGTTAAATAAAAAATCGATGGTGAAGAATAATTATTCACGGTAGGGAGAGGGATCAGGTGAAGGTAATAGAAGGGAGAGGGCTCGGGTGGGAGAGATATAAACTTATATTACCTCACCTCCAGTGTGGGATTGAGTGAAGTTAATGGTAGGTAAAGGGATTTGGTGATGAAGATAACTCGGGTGAGGAAAAGGGTGGGGGAGATAGGTTGGGGGCTGTGACTTTAGTGTGAAAAGGGATCGGGGGGGATCAGAGGGCATGGGCCGAGTTCTTATGAGTGTGGAATCAGTGGTTCTAGGGTTTGGGGTCAGGGGGAATGATGAGCTTGCGGTATAAGGGTCGGGGGAGAAGGTGGGGTGTGGGGGGTAAAGGGAGTTTTTTAATAAAAGTGTAATATTTAGCGGTGGTTCATAAAAAACTGCTGAAAAATTAGTTAATTTTTTTTAGAGGTGGTTTAGTAAACCATTGCCAAACAAAGAATATGTTGTAGTGCATCCTAGAAAATTCATAAACTCTAATAGAGGCTGACCTAAATACACTTATTATAAATTATGAAACTATATATTTTTTAAATTACAAAGTTTTTAATATTTTATATTGTTCTATTAAAGAATATTTATTAGTCATGTGTATGCTTATAAGACAAATCCTGGTATTTTGAAGATTCTACAAGTTTGTCACCTTGGTTCTGACAAATTAATTCGAACCAATCTTGGAATTATTTAATCAAGGTACCAAGACCTCAAGATGAGTGAAGAACAAACTATAAACCAAATGTTCCACTAATTCACAAGCATTGTGAATAGAATGAATTCAGTTGGGGAAGCTTTGGAAAACTCAATATTTGTTGAATGAGTCCTGCAAGTATTACAAAAAAAATGGCACAAAAATAAGGTCACCATTGATGAAAGAAAGAATTTCAAAGAGTTAACTCTCAGTGAATTGATTGGATCACATCTTTCGTATGAATTATAACTAAAGAACATAGATAATGAGGAGAAAACAAAAAAAGGTGAAAATTTTAGATCTGTGAAAGTTGTTTCTTCTAACTCTTATGATCTTGATCTAAATGATTATGAAAATGAAGATACAGCTTAGATTGTGATTGGAGTTTACAAAATAATGAAAAATAAAGGATTTAAGAAATGATTTAGGAGAAACCCTCAAAAATAAAAACACAATTGAGAGAAGAAAGGAAGTTTAAATTGTATTGATTCATATGAAACTTTTTATGAGTAGAGGAAGAAAATTAACATCAAGCCTAAATTTCCTAAACTAAAGAATAAATACAAATACAAAAATAAGGATAAAAAGGAATTGATCACTAGTTGAAGTTCTATAGAAGAATCAGATTCTAGAAAAAAATATGGAAATGAGAAAGAATGTGATAACTTGTGCTTTACGGATTCTCTGGATAAGGTTAGTGATTCTGGATTTTATTTTTGATGTTCTTATTTTTACTATGATTCTGAAGAACTGAATGTTTTTTAATTATATAAAGAAATTGAACTATTAAGAAAATTATAATTTCAAATCTGCTGATTTATATAATAAGATTAAGGAAAAAAAATGAGAAACTTGTTTGTGTAAATAAAATACTTTTACAAGGTAATGAAAAATTAAGAAATATTACTTCTACTTCTCATTCTACTGTTTATGAAAATTTAAAATATACTCAAAATTTTATTGAAATTTTGAAAAAGGAAGTTGAGTGTCTTAAAAAAATTCTATCTAATTTTATTCAAGGTCTTGAAAAATATCGTAAGTTGATGTCTTTTAATAAACTTAATAAAAATAAATATGGTTTTTTCTATGATATAATATTGCCTCAAATGTATATAACTCATTTTGTTAAAGGTGGAAATGGTTGTACTTATACTATTATTTGTTTTAAATATGTAATGAAAGGTCACTATGCATATGATTTTTATCTTAGATTCTAATAGTATTTGGGAATTATAAAAAATCATATTTATAAATCCTTGTTATCTAGAGTATCATACAATACTTATTTAAATTCTGTATGGGTACCTAAAAATTATATTACTAATCTGATTGGACCTAGAGTATATTGAGTTCCAAAATTTTCAAGTAATTTATTATTGTAGGAAAAATGACTTTTATGTCTCAGTAATGACATATGGTACATGTATAGTAGATTCTCTAAGCATGTAACTAGATACCCATCAAAGTTAACCACTTACAACACATGTGAGGGAGGCACTGTTAAATTTGGAGACAATTCCAAAGGAAAAGTAAAAGGTTTTGGTAAATTTGGTTTTTTAGATTCTACTTTTATACATAATGTTTTATATGTTAAAGGTTTGAAACTTAATTTCATTAGTATATCTCAATTATGTGACAATAGAATGGAAGTGAAATTTCAAAATGATAAAAGTTTAGTTTTTAAAGATGAATCATTATTATTCTTGCTAATAGAAATGAAAATATTTATAATATTGATTTTTCTAAACTAATTGTTCAACATGTTAAGTGTTTGAATGTTGTACAGAGTTATAACATCCTTTGGAATCAATATTTAATTCATATTAATTTTAAAAAGTTATATAGTTTCTCTAAACATGAGAGTGTTCTACAGCTACCTTCCTTAAAGAAAGAAAATCTTCATGTTTGTGACAATTTCATGAAAGGGAAACAACATAAAATTTATTTTAGTCCTATAAATAATATAATTATTAATATAAATTTATAGTTAGTACATCTTGATTTAGTTGATCCTACTCAAATATCTATCCTTGGTGGAAAGAAATATACTTTAGTTATTTTTAATGATTATAGTAGATTTACATGGGGATGATTTCTTGCTCATAAAATTGATACTTGATAGAGAAAATATTTTCAATATTTTTTATATGTGTTTTAATGATTTAACCCCTTAAAATTAATTAATTTTATATGAATTTCATTATTTTTATGTTTTTAGTGGATTTTGGGCTTAATTGTGAAAATTGTTTAATTCTGGAAATTTAGGAGTTTTGTGGATATTTTGTATTTCGAGCATATCTTTTACATTTTTGATCAAAATATCATGATTCCTTTTTTAGGATTTTATTTCTCATGGGATTCAACTTTTTCTTCTGTACCTAGGTCCAATTAGACACACAATGGCCTAGAAAAATAAATTAAGTGGAAGGAGTTTTCTAGATGACATAATGGAACCCACCTCAGTTAATGAGGAATATCTTGACCTTCAAAACACCAAATTAAGTTATTTTAGTTTTAATAGAAAGAGAAATCCACGAATCATGTTCACATTAAATTTTATTAAGAAATTATGTCATTAAAACATCCATTTAATGCACCATAATGGAGGTTATAACGACCCATACTTTACATACATTGTTCTTACTTCAGAATTGAAGCACACTTATTACAACATATAACAAAACCAAGAAAGGACCATATAGGTATAGTGTCTTTAGAAACTGGGAAACATAAACAACTGGTTCATAAAGCATCTAATTTGCCTCCCATTTATTTCATCATATCTAGAGTCCCTTTTTGGCATATTCTACTTAATAACCTTATTCCTGACCTGGGGAAATAAAACATACAAAAGGGTGAGCTCAAATGCTCAGTAAGGGTAAACAAAAGAAATATCAATCACATCATATTCATAAGAACATAACATTTTGGAAATCTTAACCTGCAAAAGAGATCATAATATCACAACATGGGATAAATAATAGTAGTGAAATGTAATCCCAATAATCATAACTTAAAAATGAAACTTTGTGGCATACACACATAATCATAGATAATCATTTCTTATTAGTCAAGACTCATTTCCAAGACTATCTTAGTGGACAAAGTCCCTTTCTGAGCCGAGTTCACTCCTCGTTTCAGTCCTGTTTCACTAAACCGGTATAACCTAACATTCTAGCCATGTCTATCTAATGAGATATAAAATCTTTACCCAATGCATTGGAGGGAGATATAGGTCCCACCCATCTCATAATGATACCATTCTTATGTGTTCCAAAAAATCATAAATCATACATCATTGCATAACCCATGTAATAAAAATGGGAATCTTAAACATCATGACATCATAAAACAATTCATATAAGATAAAAGAATTAATAAAAATATTTCCATCACAACATAATCAAGTAAATGTAATAACAGGGATAGAAACAGAACCCCATATTATCTTAGATGGAAAATAATATTGATAAAACACTTGAACTCCATTCTTGAGGAAAATATCCAATCTAATTCAAAAAAAATTTCCTTTCTTAACATGTCATACAATTTTAAACTAAAAGAATTTGATTAAAAATAAACTTGAAAACTTGTAAAGGAAGATTCTTGGAAATAATGTTTTAAAAATCCATTCATGCCGTATAAGTTAAAAAAACATTCTTCTCGTACTTTTATCGGAAAAGTCAAAAAGTACCTCGTATGAAAAACGATAAAAGATTCCTTTCATGTATTTTACTAAAAACTCAATGAAGGGTAAAATTGGATATAAACTATTGTATAAGGATATAAATATTACATATTGAGGAAACATGGATGTGGATGATAATATACACCCCAGTAAATACCAAAGTATAAACAATCTCGGATAAAAATGAGATTGTGATATTTCCCTTACCTTATGTCTGATATGCTTTGTACGTGTACGAACCTCCTGTATAATGATTTAAATAATGTTATTTACTTATTCCAGAATCATACTTATTTTTATTATATCATATTTGGTCATATTCTTAGATTCTTAGTAGTAATATTTCATTGCTACTTGTTATTCGGGTGTTTATAACTTTTTGTTCTTATGCGTGTTTTGTCGAATAAATTCTTATTCTTCTCTTTAGGTTATAGATAACTCATTTCCAGAATGGTATTAGTGTAATATATATCATATTCATTCATTCAATTCATTTCATTTATATAATCATTATGAAATGAAGATCATGTAGAACGATTCACATCACATCGTGGAGACGGTATTCCGTACGTACGCACGAGTGATGATATCGTTCCTATGATCGTGGAATTGTATTGGATTGTATGTATACTATTTGAGAATTAGTATCACTTTATAATAGTCATATATATTCATTATTTACACCATTATACCCATCCAAGTAAGGTGGTGGTGGAAAATATATTACACCATGGCGTGGAGACGGTATTCCGTACGTACGCACGTGCAGTGATTTCTTTTTCCGTAGGATGGATAGATGGTGAAATAGGGTTGTTTCATACTTATAATAACATATCAGTATATGAGTGATACTGATGTTATTACTTCATAATGAAACAACTAAAGAAAAATAATTGGAAGAAGAAATAAAGATGAAAGAATCGGTAACGGACATTACCTCTTCTTTGAAGTGCTTCTTTGAGACCTCCTTTTAGGGCAATAAAATAGGTCTTTGAAGAAGACCAGAACCTCTAGGATTTATCTAGGTAAGTGGATAGGAGAAATTGTCTGGGGTTGGCCGAGCTTGAAGGCTCAAAGTGGTGTGGGGAAGAGAGGGAGGAGGTGCCCTTTTATAAGGGAGGAGAGGGGCACCTTTGGAATAACTAAAAATATTATTTTATTATAAAGTCAAGTTCGGGTTTAAATAGCTCCAAATTGATTTATTTCTAAGATAAGGTGGGGATGGGTCGAAACCCTCTCATCCAATAGAATTTAGACAAGTTTAGGTTCCTATTTTAACCTTATCATTTAGATTTAACATTAAGTTAAATAATTTTACTTTTACCGTGTCTTCTTGTGTTCTTATACTATAAGGTTAATAAACTTACTATAAGAAGCCAAAAGAACCCCAAGTTGTTTATTATTAATATATATAACCTTATCTAAGTCATTTGGACGAACCTTAGATTTTTAGGAATAAAATAAAAATTACTAATATAATATTTGTTTTAAAAACTATTTTATGTCAATTTTGACACTATTTAGTAATTAATTTTTGTGAAAATCATAACGGAATGATTAGTTAGAAAAAAGTTAATTAAATCAATACTAACATGTCATATTAATCTATAAAATTATTGTAATTTATAAATAGTGTCAAATTACATTTATTTTGGTGTTTATAACATCAATTATGTCAATATTTCATTAATAAGATAATTACTGCATCATCTTTGTGTCATAAATAAATTAAATTATTTAATGTCTAAAAATTACAAATAAAATACCATTATGTAGTAAATCTTTTTATATTTCTATTTAATATTTATAGTCGAATTTATCTTATGTATAACCCCATATTAAAAATGATTTACTTATTAAACTTTGATTTTAACTATTTTAACCCTTCTTTAAATAAATTAATAATAAATGTTCTAATCTAATCCAAGTGGGACTAAATGGTCATATTTTATTCCTAAGGTTGTTTTTCGTCGAATTACACTTGTCCAATAGAATTAGTACATGTGTTAGTGTAATAATAATATCATTTTTACCCTTAATTACCCTATTTACTTTTAACTGTGGTAAAAAAAGTAAAAAGTTACTATTCAACAAAAAATTATTTTCATCTCATTGAACCACATTTTACTTACTGACATCAACCGTGTCTCTCGGCTTTTCGAAATTCCACTCACAGAAGTGGTAAAATTAAGTTTTATGAAAAATTCAGTTTTTTTAACTACTACTTAGTGGTTTCACTATTCATCAAAAATTGAAAGTTTTCAGAAAAATACCAAAATTTCACCCTAGGCTAATTTCGATATTACAAATCCAAAAATGAAGTCCATTTTGAAAAATAAAATTTATAAAATTTCAAAAAGTGTTTATTACTATTCATAACGGCTAGTTTTAATAGTATTTTAATAGTATATCATTGTTTAGTGAAACTCGGTATTGCGTACGACGCAAGCTATCGGGGAAGCTCGCGATTTCATGTAAAGAAAGACAAGAAAGTGTTGTGTGTAGAAAAATATTACTTTGATTATTTATATAACATAAAAGTCTCGGGTGTTACATTCTACCCCCCTTAAAATGAATTTCGCCCTCGAAATTCGTCACTTTGTAACAAACAGATGAGGATACCTCTCCCTCATGACATCCTCAAGCTCCCATGTAGCTTCTTCTAATTGGTGGTTCCTCAATAAAACTTTCACCAATCGAGTGGTCTTGTTTCGTAGGACTTTTTCGCTACGATCCAGAATCTCTATTGGTTGTTCTTCATAAGAAAGATCTTGCTCCAACGGTACAACTTCTGAGCTGAGTACATGTGAAGGATCAGGTATGTACTTTCTCAGGAGAGATACATGGAACACATCGTGAACTTGAGAGAGATTCGGTGGAAGTTCCAGTTGGTAAGCTACCTTCCCAACGCGATCCAGTATTTCGAAAGGACCGATATATTTAGGGCTCAACTTCCCCTTCTTTCCAAATCTCATAACCCTCTTCCAGGGAGATATTCGAAAGAAAACTTTATCACCCACTTCATACTCTAGGTATTTTATTCGGTTGTCGGCATAACTTTTCTGTCGACTCTGAGCTGCTCTTATGTGTTGTTGAATAGATCTGACCTTTTCTGTCATTTCATCAACGAGATCGGGTCCTAATAGCTTTCTTTCCCCAACTTCATCCCAGCAAGTTGGAGTCCTGCATTTCTTTCCATAGAGAGCTTCATAAGGAGCCATCTGGATACTGGAGTGAAAGCTATTATTATAAGAAAATTCCACCAAAGGTAGGTGTTGATCCCAACCACCTTTGAAATCCATATTGCAAGCTCTCAACATATCTTCTAGAGTTTGAATTGTTCTCTCAGACTGACCGTCTGTCTGAGGATGATAAGCAGTGATAAAACTCAACTCTGTATCCAGAGTATACTGAAGACTTCGCTAGAACTTCAAGGTAAATCTCGGATCCCGATCAGATATAATAGAAAGTGGTACTCCATGCAATCTTACCACTTTCTTTACATATATCCTGGCGAGCTGATCCAGAGAGAAATCCTCTCTAATAGCAATGAAGTGTGCAGACTTTGTAAGACGATCAACTATGACCCAGATATCATTATTGCCTTTGGATGTTTTAGGAATTCCTGTGACAAAGTCCATAGTGATGTTTTCCCATTTCCATTCAGGTATGGGTAATGGTTGTAACATCCCCTTAGACTTCTGTCTCTCAGCTTTAACTTGTTGACAAACCAAGCATCGAGAGACATATTCAACAACATCTCTTTTCATGCCATCCCACCAGAAGTACTCTTTCAGGTCCCTATACATCTTCGTGCTTCCAGGATGAATAGAGAATGAAGAACTATGAGCCTCATCCAGCAGCTCCTTCTTTAATTCTGGGATGGGAGGAACACAAACCCGATTCCTGAACTTTATTATCCCATCACAATCAAGGTTGAATTCTGGAATATTTCTCACCTTCTTTTGTAACTCGACATCTTCTTTCTGTGCCTCTTTAATCTTCACATGTATAGATGGTTGAACATTCATTTGAGAAAGATACGATTTTTCCCCATTCATTATAATTCCAAGATCAATCCTTTGTAAATCCGTAAATATTGGATCTTTTGTGATCCTCATCATGGATAAACTAGCGTGGTCTTGTCGACTTAATGCATCTGCCACCTTGTTTGCTTTCCCAGGGTGGTAATGGATTGAGCAGTCATAATCCTTAATCAGCTCCAACCATCTTCTTTGGCGCATATTCATCTCATTTTGTGTGAAAATATACTTTAAACTTTTATGATCAGTATAAATATCACACCTTTCACCATAAAGATAATGCCTCCAAATCTTTAATGCAAAGATTACCGCAGCTAACTCCAAATCATGAGTTTGGTAATTTTTCTCATGTATTTTCAATTGTCATGAGGCATAAGCTATCACCATATCATTTTGCATAAGAACACACCCCAATCCCTTCTTGGATGCATCACTGTAGATCACAAACCTTTCTCCACTACAAGGCAGTGTGAGCACAGGTGCACTGGATAACCTTCTTTTCAACTCCTTGAAATTCTCTTCACATTCCACCATCCAAACAAACTTAACTCCTTTCCGAGTCAACTTGGTGAGTGGATTAGATAATCGTGAAAAATATTTCACAAAATGTTGATAATATCCAGCCAAACCAAGAAAACTTCGGATCTCAGTCACTGTTGTTGGTGTCGACTATCTTTTGATAACCTCTGTTTTTGATGGATCCATAGATATCCCCTCTTTTGAGACTATGTGACCCAAAAATGAAACTTTTTGAAGCCAAAATTCACACTTGGTAAATTTGGCATAAAGCTTCTCCTTTCTCAGGGTCTTCACTATAATTCTCAAGTGATCTTCATGTTCTTACTTGCTCTTTGAATATACAAGAATATCGTTTATAAAGACTACCACAAACTGATCAAGATAGTCTCTAAAGAATCTATTCATTAGATCCATAAAGATAGCAGGGGCATTAGTAAGACCAAATGGCATCACTATAAATTCATAGTGTCCACACCTTATACGGAAAGCCGTCTTTGGTATATCCTCCCTTTTGACCCTTAATTGATGATACCCTGAAGGAAGATCAATCTTGGAAAAGTATTGAGCTCCGCATAGTTGGTCAAATAGGTCATCAATGCGCGGGAGAGGATATTTGTTCTTGATAGTAATCTTGTTAAGTTCTCAATAATCAATGCAGAGTCTCATTGATCCATATTTCTTCTTATCAAATAGAATAGGTGCTCCCCAAGGTGATGCACTAGGGCGTATGAACCCCTTATCAAGATTCTCTTGGAGTTGCTTCTTCAATTCCTGCAACTCAATTGGGGCCATTCTATAAGGTGTCTTTGAAATAGGAAAAGCACCCGGTACGAGTTCTATTGAAAACTCAACTTCACGATTTGGTGGAAGACCCGGTAATTCCTCCGGAAAGACATCATCAAAATCCCTTACAATGGGCATATTATTAATCGTGAGTTTCTCACCAACCATTTGAGATAAATAACCTTCATTTTGTGGAATTAATACCCATAAAATGGAAGAAATTTCCACTGGAAGGTTATGTTCATCCTTGCATCGATAGACGATCATAGATTGATCTGGAATATGAAATGTGACTTCCCTTGGAAATTGATATGAGCTCCATGTAGAGAAAGCCAATCCATGCCAAGAATCACATCAAATTCCACTATAAGAAGGATCACAAGATTTGCAGGAAGCACTTTCCCAAAAACATCAATCAGAGAAGAATTATAAACTTTTGATGCGACTGTTGTACCATTAGGTGTTGTCACAGCTAACTCAACATCTAATTGTTGAGGTAATACGGTGATACCCTTAGAAACTTCTTCAGAAATAAAGGAGTGGGTGGATCCAGAATCAAATAAAACATTTGCTACTTTAGAGTGGATGGTAAGTGTACCTTTCACCACATCATTATCGTACTCCACATCGCTGATAGAAATTTCATGTGACTTTCCTTTCTCTTTAGCCTTAAGTGTTTGTTGACGTCGACCATCATCATCAACCCTTGGATTTGGGCATTGATTAGCATAATGACCCATCTCCTTGCACTTGAAACATTGAAGTGTAGTAGGTTCATTCTGTGCATCCCTTCCTTTTTTTGCATCATTAGACATCTTCTTCCCATCATTGCGGCATTCAAATGCTCGATGACCTTCCTTTCCAAATTTGAAACATTTACTTGTCCCTTTAAGACAACTCCCTCCATGTTTCTTTCCACACTTTGAGCATAAGGGAAATATCATCTTCTTTTTAGTGTGCTCTTTAGATTTTCCTTTGAATTCCATTTTCCTCTTCTTATCAAACCCATATGACTGATGGGTTACTCCAATCTCCATCTCAAATTTGAGAGCACATCGAACGATTTCCTCGTAGCTATTGAATTCCCTTATGGCTAAGGCCCTTCGAAGACTTGGTTTTAAGCCACTAAAGAATTGATCGATCTTACTCTCAGGTTGGATAATAATACCAGAAGCGTACCTTGCAAGTCTTGTAAAATTTGCTTCATAGGTACCAACAGATTCATCATCCTTTTGCTTCAGTTCAAGAAACTCTTTCTCCATCTTTGTTTGGAGAATACGAGGGAAGTACTTATTGAAAAATAAGTTCTTGAACTCGTCCCATTCCATGGACTCAATTTCATCCCTTTGCCTCGTATTCTTAATAAGATTCCACCATTGATCAACATCTCCTTCCAAACGATACACTGCTAGGATGACTTTATCATGTTCAAAACATTGAAGAACTGAAAATATCTTTTCAGTAGTACTAATCCATTTTTCAGAAACTAATGGATCATTAGACCCATTGAATGAAGGTGGACGTTGTCTCATGAAGGATTCAACAGAATGTTGCTCCTTCATTTGCTTTTTTGGAAGTCCTGCATGATTCATAGCTTGAGAAAGTTGTGTGATCATGGTTACAAGATTTTGCATTCTAGCTCCCATAACGTTTGGTTGCTCCGGGGGACAATCATTGCATTGCCCGTCGTATTCCGCATTAACACAGTTCCTTTGGGTTCCAGCCATTGACTAAAACCAAGAAGAATAGTGTGAGAAACACTAATTATAATAGGAAAACCACATAATCAAGAATAAAATTTCACACTTAAGGTCTTATCCTAGGTTATTCATGGACATTTATAAAACACTAATATTGTGTTCTATGCTTAGACTTATCCTTAGGTTTCTTACTAAGGCTTTCACATCCTAGTTTCCAAAGGTTGACTATACCTTTCCTCTGATACCAACTATAACGACCCATAATTTACATACATTGTTCTTACTTCAGAATTGAAGCACACTTATTACAACATATAACAAAACCAAGAAAGGACCGTATAGGTATAGTGTCTTTAGAAACTGGGAAACATAAACAACTGGTTCATAAATCATCTACTTTGCCTCCCATTTATTTCATCATATCTAGAGTCCCTTTTTGGCATATTCTACTTAATAACCTTCTTCCTGACCTGGGGAAATAAAACGTACAAAAGGGTGAGCTCAAATGCTCAGTAAGGGTAAACAAAAGAAATATCAATCACATCATATTCATAAGAACATAACATTTTGGAAATCTTAACCTGCAAAAGATATCATAATATCATAACATGGGATAAATCATAGTAGTAAAATGTAATCCCAATAATCATAACTCAAAAATGAAACTTTGTGGCATACACACATAGTCATAGAGAATCATTTCTTATTAGTCAAGACTCATTGCCAAGACTATCTTAGTAGACAAAGTCCCTTTCTGAGCCGAGTTCACTCCTCGTTTCAGTCCTGTTTCACTGAACCGGTATAACATACCATTCCAGCCATATCTATCTCATGAGATATAAAATCTTTACCCAATGCATTGGAGGGAGATATAGGTCCCATCCATCTCATAATGATACCATTCTTATGTGTTCCACAAAATCATAAATCATACATCATTGCATAACCCATGTAATAAAAATGGGAATCTTAAACATCATGACATCATAAAACAATTCATATAAGATAAATGAATTCATAAAAATATTTCCATCACAACATAATCAAGTAAATGTAATAATAGGGATAGAAACATAACCCTATATTATCTTAGATGGAAAATAATTTTGATAAAACACTTGAACTCCATTCTTGAGGAAAATATCTTTTCTACTTCAAAAACATTTTCCTTTCTTAACATGTCATACAATTTTAAACTAAAATAAGTTGATTAAAAATAAACTTGAAAAATTCTAAAGGAATATTCTTGTAAATAATGTTTTAAAAATCCATTCATGCCGTATAAGTTAAAAAAACATTCTTCTTGTACTTTTGTCGGAAAAGTCAAAAAGTACCTCGTATGAAAAATGACAAAAGATTCCTTTCATGTCTTTTACTAAAAACTCAAAGAAGGGTAAAATTGGATATAAAATATTGTATAAGGATATAAATATTACATATTGAGGAATCATGGATGTGGATGATAATATACACCCCAGTAAATACCAAAGTATAAACAATCTCAGATAAAAATGAGATTGTGATATTTCCCTTACCTTAGGTCTGATATGATTTGTACATGTCCGAACCTCCTGTATAATGATTTAAATAATCTTATTGACTTATTCTAGAATCATACTTATTTTTATGATATCATATTTGGTCATATTCTTAGCTTCTTAGTAGTAATATTTCATTGTTACTTGTTATTCGGGTGTTCATAACTTTTTGTTCTTATGCGTGTTTTGTCGAATAAATTCTTATTATTATCTTTAGGTTATAGATAACTCATTTCCAGAATGGTATTAGTGTAATATATATCATATTAATTCATTCAATTCATTTCATTTATATAATCATTATGAAATGAAGATCATGTAGAACGATTCACATCACATCGTGGAGACGGTATTCCGTACGTACGCACGAGTGATGATATCGTTCCTATGATCGTGGAATTGTATTGGAGTGTATGTATACTATTTTAGAATCAGTATCACTTTATAATAGTCATATATAGTCATTATTTACACCATTATACCCATCCAAGTAAGGTGGTGGTGGAAAATAGATTACACCACGGTGTGGAGACGGTATTCTGTACGTACGCACACGCGGTGATTTCTTTTTCCGTAGGATGGATAGATGGTGAAATAGGGTTGTTTCATACTTATAACAACATATAAGTATATGAGTGATACTGATGTTATTACTTCATAATGAAACAACTAAAGAAGAAGAAGTGGAAGAAGAAATAAAGATGAAAGAATCGGTAACGGACATTACCTCTTCTTTGAAGTGCTTCTTTGAGACCTCCTTTTAGGGCACTAAAATAGGTCTTTGAAGAATACCAGAACCTCTAGGATGTATATAGGGAAGTGGAGAAGAGAAAGTGGCAGGGGTTGGCCGATCTTGAAGGCTCAATGTGTTGTGGGGAAGAGAGGGAGGAGGTTCCCTTTTATAAGAGAGGAGAGGGGCACCTTTGGAATAACTAAAAATATTATTTTATTATAAAGTCAAGTTCGGTTTTAAATAGCTCCAAATTAATTTATTTCGAAGGTAAGGTGGGTATGGGTCGAAATCCTCTCATCCAATATAATTTAGACAATTTTAGGTTCCTATTTTAACCTTATCATTTAGATTTAACATTAAGTTAAATAATTTTACTTTTACCGTGTCTTCTTGTGTTCTTATACTATAAGGTTAATAAACTTACTATAAGCAACCAAACGAACCCCAAGTTGTTTATTATTAATATATATAACCTTATATAAGTCATTTGGACGAACCTTAGATTTTTAAAAATAAAATAACAATTACTAATATAATATTTGTTTTAAAAACTATTTTATGTCAATTTTGACACTATTTAGTAATTAATTTTTTGAAAATCATAGCAGAATGATTAGTTCGAAAAACTTTAATTAAATCAATACTAACATGTCATATTAATCTAAAAAATTAGTGGAATTCATAAAAAGTGTCAAATTACATTTATTTTGGTGTTTATAACATCAATTATGTCAATATTTCATTAATAAGATAATTACTGCATCATCTTTGTGTCATAAATAAATTAAATTATTTAATGTCTAAAAATTACAAATAAAATACCATTATGTAGGAAATCTTTTTATATTTCTAATGAATATTTATAGTCGAATTTGTCTTATGTATAACCCCATATTAAAAATGATTTACTTATTACGCTTTGATTTTAACTATTTTAACCCTTCTTTAAATAAATTAATAATAAATGTCCTAATCTAATCCAAGTGGGCCTAAATGGTCATATTTTATTCCTAAGGTTGTTTTTGGTAGAATTACACTTGTCCAATAGAATTAGGACATGTGTTAGGGTAATAATTATTTCATTTTTACCCTTAATTACCCTATTTACTTTTAACCATGGTAAAAAAAAGTAAAAAGTTACTATTCACCAAAAAATTATTTTCATCTCATTGAACCACATTTTACTTACTGACATCAACTGTGTCTCTCGGATTTTCGAAATTCCACTCACAGAAGTGGTAAAATTAAGTTTTATGAAAAATTCAGTTTTTTTTAACTACCACTCAGTGGTTTCACTATTCATCAAAAATTGAATGTTTTCAGAAAAATACCAAAATTTCACCCTCGGCTAATTTCGATATTACGAATCCAAAAATGAAGTCCTTTTTGAAAAATAAAATTTATAAAATTTCAAAAAGTGGTTATTACTATTCATAATGGCTAGTTTTAATAGTATTTTAATAGTATATCATTGTTTAGTGAAACTCGGTATTGCGTACGACACAAGCTATCGGGGAAGATCGCGATTTCGTGTAAAGCAAGACAAGCAAGTGTTGTGTGTAGAAAAAGATTCCTTTGATGATTTATATAACATAAAAGTCTCGGGTGTTACAGAGGTAGTTGAGTAGTCTCCTCAGGAAGAAAAAGTATTCATCAGTAATCCAGGGATAATTTTTTTTACAATTGTCTAAATCTACTAATATTTTGTGGGTGCATACACAAGAGAGATGTGAATAACATTTATAAAGTAACATACCATATATACATCCATTTATGATTCTAAATTGATTCAAACTTTAGGAATATTGAATCTGGAGGAAAAATTTTCCACCACTAAACCCTATATATATGAATGTTCTCTTCCATTCAAAGGTGTTGAAGAAGGTGAAATAGATGTTGTGATATATTTGTGATTTTTTGATTTTTTGATTTTCTATTTTCTCTTTTCTTAGTTTCATTATGCTCTATTCTTCCCCTTTCAACTTTTTTACTCTTCACATAGAGGGGTAAAGCCTTTGAGGGATCAGGGAAGGGGGAGTTTCACTTTTGTAATGTTAGAGTCTTGAGCTTAAATATAAAACTATATTTTTCTATTAAATGATTTATATTTTCAATTTTTACCAATTATCTTAATGTGATCATGTTTTAGGTTTTGGTATGTTCATTGTTTATATTTTTGGTTAAAGAACTTTTAACTCTCTCTGCCTAGTGCAATTTGTCTCGATCGTGCATATTGTGTTAGGTGGTGAGTGTTTAGATATCGTTGGCATGTGTGTGGAACTAGTGAATAATTTCTAGATTTATAAGGATAAAAAATTCCTGATCGGGACTTGCCTTAGTTTTTTAAGAAATTGTTTATGAACTTCCATGCACATAGGAGTGGGTTTCATTTCTTTCTTCAACCAAGGGTGACTGGTAACTTGATTGAAGAGTCTTTTATTTATTATTAAATATGAAGAGAGGGTGAATTATTTTTATAAATATGATAAAATTGAAAAAGGTGATCCTACCCTAACCCCATCACTCTCTTCATCCACTTGCATTCAAACTTTATTTTCAATTGATTTCTTTCTTTTTAACCTCAAACAATTTCAAAAAACAACTTCTTCTTCTTTCTCAAATTTAAGTGAAAAATGAAATTGTTGTGAATTACTATATGGGGACAACCTAGGTTACCCACTTTACCTCATTTTAACTTAGATAATATTTGTTTTTGTCACACCACATGACAATCACATGTCAAAACTTGGCGCCATTTCTGGGGAGGTAGTGAAAACAATTTATCTCTCTCTTTCTTTTCTATTTTATTATTTTCTCTTCAAAATTGAATGATTATAACCACAAACACTAAGCCTTGTTACCTTGATCTTGAAATTGAAAGAAATTTTTTTAATAGACTTAGAAACCTCGATTTACAATCCGAATTTGAGATCATTTCTCTTGATTACTCGAGTAAAACTTCAAGTGTTCACTACGAGCCTGTCATCATGGATAGAAATCAAAACCCAACCATTAGAGACATTTGTGCACCACAATTCCTTAATCAAAATAATAAAAAATTTAGGCCAATGTTACAAAATTATTTTGAGATGAAATGTCACAACCCGACCCTACTGGTCTCGAGACGAAACTACCCCAAGC
Organism: Viscum album; assembly: GCA_963277665.1. NCBI lineage: Eukaryota > Viridiplantae > Streptophyta > Magnoliopsida > Santalales > Viscaceae > Viscum > Viscum album. The sequence continues at coordinate 1,194,398,857 of OY728156.1, read as the reverse complement.
CCGCCTCCATAGGCCAGGGGCTGGCGACAAGCGCCGAAGGCATAAAAATCTCAGGGAGGCCTTTGCCTAAGTACTTGTACACACACACACACAGCCCACTCAATGCAGAAGTGTAGAGTACAAAGGAAACCAAAGGAAAACTACTATAACCCAACCAAAATCATGCATAAACCTCTAAATTGGAAAAGTAAAGTGCTGAAAAGTAATGATAGATACTGAACAGAAAAAGGGGAAAAACACGCGTCCAACCAGAAAGGTGCCACAACCCGACAACAGGTAAAAGAAAGTAAACCGCTGGTGAGTTTCTCACCTGAAAGACCTAATATGACCACCAAACGTAGCCCAAGATCATGTGTCCTCTACGCTCCTCAGTAGTCTCGATCAACATGTTCATCATCTTCAAGGGCACACCAAGTGCGGGCAAATCCCAAGAAGGGGAGAGTATAAGGATACTCAGTAGGATGCCCTGAAAGCTCGAGGGAGCAACAAAGGGGATACAAAAACGGTGAGTAGTAGACAGAACAAGGAATAATGAAAGATTATAGTAAATAGAATGCATCTCAACCCAACATAAGAAAGGGAGTAAACTCATCCAGCCAAGAGGAACTAGACACGGAAAGCACGTGGCATACCTCTAGTGTCTTCGCCCCTTCTAAAAGGAGAGTAATTGAACCCTAGGAGTGGGGAAAAAGAGTAGGGTGTATAAATATATATACATATGTTCAATAAGAAACCCGAACGAGTGAGTAAGGGGATCTCCATCTCCAAGCATAGCCCAGGAAAAGTCACCAACAGTTCTAAGGATGTCCACCACTGATTCCCAATAGTCCCGCACGTCAAAACAGCTTCATCGCTAAACCGTACCACCAAAAAGTTCTGCTCCGGTAACCATGGAGAAAAACAACTGAATAGCCTCGTCAAAATGGGCAGAGTCTGAAAGAAGTTGATGGGTAACCCACTGCCCAGACCAACTGGAGGGTAAACCCCAAAAGGTCGTCGGGTGACCCACTACCCAACCCTGCTGGAGGGTAAACCCTAAAATTCAATGGGTAACCCACTGCCCAGCCTCGCTGGAGGGTAAACCCTAAGGTTAAAGGGTAACCCACTGCCCGACCCACCCAAAGGGTAAACCCTATGGTCCACGGGTAACCCTCTTCCTGGCCCACCCGGAGGGTAAACCCCAAAATCAACAGGTAACCCATTGCTCAGCCCACTTGAAGGGTAAATCTAGATACGAGTCCGATAACTCGTCGTTGCCTGCGTCATCACAGGGTGTTGCTAACATCGCGACCGTATGTTGGGTCGGAGTGCGTCAAAGAGTCCTCCAACCAACGCCCTTTCATATTTCAACATTTAATAAGATCACGTAAGAGGCTCCTATTGCGTGAACATATTACACTGTTGTAATCCTCGTGGAAAAACACACGAGATAGACTACTTACTTGCTAAAAACGGGCTCCTGATAAAAAAGTTACTCAACACCACTTTACGCCCATATGGTGCCTCATGGGGCCCACACCTCGGCACTGAAAGAGGTTGGGAGAACTACGCCATTGTGATGACCTTGGAAAAACATGCCAAAATGACTACTCATTCGCCTCGAACGGACGTCTGATTAAAAAGTCGCAAAACGCTGCACACAGCTTAAAAGATGGCATGTGCGGCCCATGCCTCAACTTTGGATTCAACACTTGAAACCACCATGGACCACTTTGTCTTGATTCCATGGTCACAACACCACTGGCGGCGCCTTAAACGGAATCTGGATGTGTCCGTGCCATCCGAAAAAAGAAACCCGGCGTAGTACTTAACGAGCGTGACGCGCCCCCGAGCCCCCGTCTCGGGAATTAAAATTTTCCAAGACCATCTCAAAAGCTTCGTCTCGATCCGAGGATTGTAATTCCATAGACGGTACACAAAACAGACACCCGTAGTAAATTTTACAGGTGTCCGAAGTCAGAGGGGATGAACCCCTTGGGCTGGACCGGCCTGGGCCGACCGGTCTGCCCGACCTGGGCCGGCCCGCGCTGGCCGGCCCGGCTCGCAACGCCGGCCCGTGGCTCAGCCGCGTGGCCCAGCCGTGGACCCTCGGTTCACCCTGTGTCAATCGACCCCTATGTGTCCGGTCATTTTCTTGCGTAGAGACCAGCTGAAGGCGGGTCTCGGTCCCCGCACGGGGTCACGTGCCACGACCTCTGGTCGTGCCCCTGCACCGGCGAGCTCGCCTACCGCCTGGAGCCACCGCCTGGAGTCACCGTCGCACCGCATGAACCTACTACCACACTGAGGAGCCTCCGCCGTGTGAAGCCACTGCCACGCCACCACCCAAGAAGCCGCCTGAAGCCAGCCGGAACCCCTGGAACCACCGGAAAACGAGGCAAATCGGCCGGAAAACTTCCCGGGGTCACCCCAGACACCCCGAGACTCAAAAATTTGATCTAAAAGGACCGTTGGGAATATCAAATCAGGATCTACACAAATATGGGCTTCACTCGATGATTAGACAGCATTTCGACGTGAATAATTTTATTTAAAGGGGGTTGCGGGAATTGAAATGATAAAAACACAAGCCTACCTCGATGGGCATAGCCCGACGCTTCACCAATGGTCCTTCGGAGTGCCGCGCCGCCTTGGAGAGGGATAGGGAAGATTGAAGGGCGGTTAAAATTTCCAAGGAGAGGATCATGGGGGGGGAAGAGGGTGGGGGTGGTGTTTAAATAGAAAAACACTTAAACCCCCCACCCGTAGACATTGTACCCAAACTTTCAGCGGGGTCGTGGTTAGGCCGCCTCTAGGGTAAAATCTACATTCTGAATGCAATGGAAGTCTCAGAATTTTAATATGAGCCTCCATTAAGTAGTTATATAGTTCACGCCTGAAGCCACTAAATTACAAAAACGCCCCTGGTGGTGTTTTTCACTAAAGGGTTGCGCCCGTGAAATTTACACCCCTCCTGGGGAAAACGGCACGTTCCAGACTCAATGATGCCCTCAGTTTTTTCATCCGAGAAACTGTTTAGGAGTTATTCTGTTTATTTGGTGTGTTTAGTGTGAACTCACTTAAAGTTTAATTTCGGCCACACCGGGGCTCGGAATCACATGCCGTCTAAAAACCCTGCTCTGGAATAATATTAAGAAAATTTCAAAGTCTTACAGGCTCAAAACCCAGGTTCTTACATCATTCCATCCTTCAATTTTTTCGCCCCCGAAATACAAAACTACCAAAACAACTCAGGATAATGAGCCTGCATCTGGGTCTACCATTTCTAGGTGCTCTCCTGCACCCTCCCATGCTGCCACAGCACATGAACCAAAGGAATGGTCCATCCACACAGTGTCTAATCCTTCTAGTCCTCAATCACCACTGAGTGCTCTGCAAAGGTGGCTCCATCCTCAATGTCCAACTCTACCCAGTCGATAATGTGTGTGGGTTCATGCACGAATTTCCTTAGCTACGACACGTGGAATACATGATGCACCCTCTCTAGCTATGGGGGTAGAGAAAGATGGTAGGAAACCTCACCGACCCTGTGCACGATCTCAAAGGGCCTGATGAACCTTGGGGATAGCTTGCCTCCCCGACGGAACCTCTGAGTACCACATCGCGGGGAGACCATAAAAAAGACATGGTCCCCCTGTTCGAACTCCAAAGGCCCGTGACGAAGATCTGTATAGGACTTCTGTCTGCTCTGAGCTGTCCTTATCCGCCCACGGATGACCTGTACCTTCTTGGTCGTCGCCTGCACCAACTCTGGGCCCACGAGGGAGGTCTCCCCAACCTCTGTTCCAGCACAATGGTGACTTGAAGGGTCTCCCGTAGAGGGCCTCAAAAGGTTTCATGCCATTAGTAGAGTGGTAACTGTTGTTGTACATGAACTCCACCAAGGGTAGGTGATCCTTCCAACTCAAGACAAAGTCTAACACGCACACCTTGAGCATATCCTCCAACACCTAGATTATGCGCTCAGTCTTCCTGTCCGTCTGGGGGTGAAAAGCTGTACTCATCCACAGCTGGGTCCTAAATGCCTCCTACAGGCCTCACCACAATCATGATGTAAACCGCGTATCGCGGTCGGAGACAATCATTGAGGGTACTCCATGAAGGCGGATGATCTCCCGAATGTACAGCCGCCCCAGACTCTCCACTGATCTCTACTCCCTAATAGAAAGGAAGTGCGCCGAGTTCGTGAGTCGGTCCACTATCACCCAAATGGAATCGTGGCCCTTATCTGTGCGCGGAATCCCCATGACGAAGTCCATAGATATGCCATCCCACTTACACTCTAGGATATCAAGGGGATGCAACAACCCTGCTGGAACCTGATGCTCTGCCTTCACCTTCTAACAGGTAAGACACCGAGAAAAAAACTCAGCTACACTCCGCTTCATGCCAGACCACCAAAAATGTCGCAGAAGGTCTCTGTACATCTTCCTCACATCAGGATGTACAACCAAGGGAGAAGTGAGGAACTCCCACATCACCTCCTCCCTCATCTCCATTGGTACTACCGCTCTCCCCTATAACATAATCTCATGATTCCCTCCTTTAGAATACCCATCAGGTGCGTTGCCCATGGATATCTGATCACGTAGTACCTCGCTGTCGACATCCCCCAGCTACGACTCTCTCACACGCTCCAGGAGCGAAGGAATCAATACCATCAAATGCAGAAAAGTTGTACCCTCATGCTCTACCAAGGTCAGTCATAGGGAAGCCAACTGCTCTGAAGCTTCCCTCACTAACTGAGCCTGGGACTTCCTACAAAGAGCATCTGCTACTACGTTTCCCTTCCCTGGAGTGTAGACTATCTCGAAATCATAGTCCTACAGAAACTTCAGCCAGCGACTCTGCCTCAGATTCAAATCCTTCTGAGTGAAGATATACTTGAGGCTCTGGTGGTCTGAGTAGACCACAAAATTCTCACCCAGAAGGTAGTGTCTCCATAACCTCAAGGCAAAGACCACTACTGCTAGCTCTAAATCATGAGTCACATAATTCTGCTCATGGGGCCTCAACTGCCTCAACCCATATGCAATCATTGCTCACTGCTACGTTAGTACGCACCCGAGCCCAGATCCTGAAGCGTCGCAGTATACTATGAACTCAACGCCCTCCTCTGGCAGCCTCAACACTGGAGAACTAGTTAGCCTCTGTCTCAACTCCTCGAAGTCCTTATGGCACTGATCAATCCAGGTGAATAGTCGTCCCTTCCATGTCAATGCGGTCAAAGAGGTATTAATCTTGGAGATATATTCCACAAACCTCCTTTAGTAACCCGTCAAACCAAGGAAACTCTGCACCTCTGACGAATTCTTGGGTGGCTCCCAAGCAAGCACTGCCTCTATCTTTGTGCGATCTATGACCAATCCCTACTCTGTAATGACATTCCCCATGAAGTGAACCTCATGAATCCAGAACTAACACTTCAAGAGCTTACCATACAGCTAGTGCCCCAGGAGTAAGTCTAGTACCATCCTCAAATGCTTCATGTGCTCCTCTTCCATCGCAGAGTAGATGAGTATGTCGTCAATAAAGGCAACCACAAACCAGTCCAAGTACATATAGAAGATATGGTTCATCAAAGCCATGAAAATGGTAGGGGAATTCGTCACGCCAAAGGGCATCACTAGAAACTCGTAATGCCCATATCGACAACAGAAATACAACTTCAGGACATCAACCTCACGAACCCGCAACTGGTGGTAGCCAGATCGAAGATCAATCTTGGAGAACCACTTCACACCTCTAAAATGGTTGAAGAGGTCGTCAATCCTTGGCAAAGGGTACTTATTCATTATCATGGCCTGATTCAGGTGATGATAATCCACACAAAGCTACAGACTCACATATGCCTTTTTCACAAACAAAATTGGAGCTACCCTAGGGGACACACTGGGCCTAATGAATCCCTTCTCACAAAGGTCGTCCAGCTGAATTAGTAGCTCCCGAAGCTCTGTGGGTGCCATCCAATAAGACACGCATGATATCTGGGAAGTCCCCAACTACAAGTCAATGCAGAACTCCATCTCTCGCCTCAGAGGTAGTCACAGAACATCCTCAAAAAAGACATCCATGTAGTCCTCTACAATGGTAGGGATCCAGGTTCCTGTAGCGTCTACTGCTTAGAGATCCATGTTCTCCAACTGGTGCGAAAAAGGTCGGGGCATCCTACTCAGAGTACCCATCTACTCTGCCATGAGGTCTCGTTCACCAAGGATGATGAACCTCGTCCCATCAGAAAACACACCTCTGACTCATCTGTGAGGACAGTCGATCTGGGAATGAACCATAGAAAGCTAATCCATGCCGAGGATGACGTCGTAAAGTTCCATCGTGATGATGAGAAGGTCCCACGTGAAACTCCCTCCTCCGAACGATAGTTCGCACTGTCTGCAGATAAAGGTCACTAACAAGGCACTTCCTGTAGGAACCTCGAGGCTAAGTGCAGGTGTTAGTGCCTCTACTAGAAGCTCCAACTCCCATACCAACTGCAATGATATAAAAGAGTGGATGGTACCTATTTCTACTAGTACCGAAGAAAGTGTAGAGTAAACAAAAAGTGTACCTCTAACCATCTTGTGTGCTGGGGGGTCACGAACACCCATAGCCTGATGCTGCCCGCGACCCCTACCACCAGCTCCCCGAGCCTGGCGTGGGATGCCCGGTGGTGGCGGTGGAAGGACCTTGAAACACTGTCCCAGACCTCCAGGTCATGCTGCTCTGCCTATTTCACCTCCCTGAGGACCACCTTGTCCTCGCTTGGGGGATCCCTGGTCATGGCGTTGCCTCTACCACTGCGGTGTGACCACTGCCTGCCACGGAGGCTCGGTACGCCTGGTCGAGAAGTCTCATGCTAGGTGGCCCTATCTGTCACAGGCATAACACCAACTCTCTCTTGCCTACCCCAGTGCTCCACGGCGCCACTGCGGTGTACGAACCTACCCCTGAGTCTGCTCACGGAAGGGCCTCCTCAAACGATGCTCTACTCTCTTCCGCCTACCTGTCACCGAAGACTCTCCTATGAAGCGGCCACAACTAGGCCCTGTCATCTGGCGTCCCTCAGCCAAGAATCTCTTAGTCACGAGCACCCTCTCTAGCACTCCGTCATAAGTAGGGATTCATAGGGGCACTACACTAGCACAGATCTCCCTGCAAATACCCTGCTTAAACTTCCACACCTGAAAGTAACTATCGCAGATCATATCCTGTGAGTAGCGTGTCTGATCGGTAAACCGGGCCGAGTACTACGCCACGGTCATCCCCCACTGCTTCAGCTCAAGAATCTCCTGAATCCGAATGGATCGTAAGAAAGAGGAGGAGTACTCCTCTTGAAAGAGCTGCTGGAAGCTATCCCACGTGAGAGATGACTCGTCGTGGTTTTGTGTCACCAACCCCCACCAACGCCCGACCTTCCTGAGGAAAAGGCTGGTAGTTAGGGATACCATCTGGTCCGCTGGCATCCGTACGAGTCTAAAAAGTTAGTACACAGACTCTAGCCAGTCTTCCGCTGCCTGGGGATCCGGGTCTCCATGGAACTTCTGCGATCGCTGACATTGAAAGTCTCAGAGAACACTCAGCCTGTGCTTAACCTCAGCCTCTGATGCTGCTACTAACTACCGCTCCTTAGGTGGAGGGGCCACTACTGAAGCACTGGGTGGAAGGGGATCATGTGAGGGTCCCTGAGCTGATTCCTCGTCGCTCTCTAGGTCATCGTCACAAACTAGAGAGGGTAACCTAGCTGGCTGCCATCATGGGGGCATCCTGAAAATTATCAAGGATTACCATGAATAGATGAGCATATATATACATATCAGTAATAACAAAGGGGATATGACTCAAAAAGGAAAGTCAAAGACTCAATCCTACTGAATGCATGTTCCAAAGTTCCCTGCAATGAATGTCTCAGCGTACCGAGTCGACAAGTAGGTTATCATGGTCCTGGTGAATGGATACATCAGCCACCCGTACCATCACTGGACTCCCTAGCCTGAGAGACACTCTCGAGACACGTCAACACTATTGCCTTAAATCCCAACCAATTCCTTTTTAAGGACGTCCGAACAATGCCCCAAGGAATGAGCCACCTCTGATACCACTTTTTCATTACCCGACCCTACCGGTCTCGAGCTACAACTACCCCAAGCCTGCCTCCATAGGCCAGGGGCTGGCAACAAGTGCCAAAGGCGTAACAATATCTGGGTGACCTTTACCTAAGTACCTGTACACACACAAAGATCCCACTCAATGAAAAAGTGAAGAGTAAAAAAGGAAACCAAAGGAAAACTACTATAACCCAACCAAAATCATGCATCAACCTCTAAATAGGAAAAATAAAGTGCTGAAAAGTACTGACAGATACTGAACAGAAAAAGGGGAAAAACACGCACCCAACCAGAAAGGTTCCATAACCCAGCAACAAGTAAATGAAAGTAAATAGCTGGTGAGTCTCTCACCTAAAAGACCTACTATGACCACTAAAAGCAGCCCAAGATCCTCTGTAGTATCAATCGACCTGTCCTTCATCTGCAAGGGAACACCAAGTGCGGGCAAAGCCCAAGAAGGGGTGAGTATAAGGATACTCAGTAGGATGCCCTGAAAGATCGAGGGAGAAACAAAGTAGATACCAAAATGGTGAGTAGTAGATAGAACAAGGAACAGTGAAAGAGTACAGTAAATAAAATGAAACTCAACCCAATAGAAGAAAGGGAGTAAACTCGTCCAACCAAGAGGAACTAAACACAGAAAGTATGTGGCATACCATGTGTGTCTTCGCCCCTCCTAGAAGGAGAGTAACCGAACCCCGGGAGTGGGGACAAAGAGTAGGGTGTATAAATATATATACATATGCTCAAAAAGAAACCCTAATGAGTGCGTAAGGGGATCTCCATCTCCAAGATCAACCCAGGAAAAGTCGCCAACAGTTCTAAGGATGTCCACCACTGATTCCCAAAAGTCCCGCATGTCAAAACTGCTTCATCGCTAAACCGTACCACCAAAAAGTCCCACTCCGGTAACCACAGAGAAAAACCACTGACTAGCCTCATCAAAAGGGTAAGAGTCTGAAAGAAGTCAATGGGTAACCCAATGCCCATCCCAACTGGAGGGTAAACCCCAAAAGGTCGTCAGGTGACCCACTGCCCAGCCCAACTGGAGGGTAAACCCTAAAAGTCAAGGGGTAACCCACTGCCCAGCCCCGCTGGAGGGTAAAACCTAAGGTTAACGGGTAACCCACTGCCCGACCCACCCAGAGGGTAAACCCCAAAGTCAACCAGTAACCCACTGCCCAGCCCACCTAGAGGGTAAACCCCAAAGTCAACCGGTAACCCACTGCCCGACCCACTTGGATTGTAAACCGTGATACGGGTCCGATAACTCCGCATTTCCCGCATCATCACTGGGTGTTTCTAACATCGCGACCGTGCATTTGGTCGAAGTGTATCAAAGAGACCTCCGACCAACACCCTTTCATATTTCCACATTTAATAATATCACGTAAGAGGATCTGCTCGCACGGACAGGTAACACTGTTGTAATCCTTGTGAAAAAACATGCGAGATAGACTACTTACTCGCTGGAAACGGGATCCCGATGAAAAAGTTACTCAACGCCACTTTACACCCATACTACGTCTCATGGGTCCCACACCCCGGACCCAAACGAGGTTGGGTGAACTACTCCATTACGATGCCCTCGGAAAAACATGCCAAAACGATTGCTCATTCGCCCCGAACGGACGTCTGATAAAAATGTCGCAAAACGCTACTCACAGCTTAAAAGACGACCCATGGGGCCCATGCCTCAACTCTGGATTCAACACTTGAAACCACCCTAGACCACTTTTTCTCGATGCCAGGGTCACAACGCCACTAACAACACCTTAAACGGACTCTGGATGTTTCTACGCCATCAGAAAGAAGAAACCTGGCGTAGTACTTAACGAGCGTGACGCACCACCGAGCCCCCGTCTCGAGAATTAAAATTTTCCAAGACCATCTCAAATTCTTTGTCTCGAGCCGAGGATTGCACTGTCATAGACGGCACACAAAACGGACACCCACAGTGAAAGTTATGGGTGTCTGAAGTCAGAAGGGAAGAACCCCTTGGGCTGGACCGGCCTAGGCCGGCCCGTGCTGGCCGGACCAGATCGCAGCGCCGGACCACATCTCATCCGTGCGGCCCAACCGTGGACCCATGGTCCACCCTGTGCCGACCAGCCCCCGTGTGGCTAGTCGTCTCACGTGAATACTGCCGAAGGTGGGTCTCAGTCCCCGCACGGGGTCATGCACCACGACCCCTGGTCGCGCCCTCGCACCAACGAGCTCGCCCACCGCCTGGAGCCCCCGCCTGAAGCCCCCGCCACGCCGCGCGAAGCCTCCGCCCCGCTAAGGCGCCGCCCCCATTTGAAGACACTTCCACACTGCCTGGATCCATTGTTCCACCGCCCGGGAAGCCACCTGAAGCCGGCCGGAACCCCTAGAACCAGTAGAAAACGGGGAAAATCGGCCAGAAAACTTCACGGGGTCACCCCGGACACCCCAGGACTCAAAAATTTGATCTGAAAGGGATATTGGGAAGCTCAAATCAGGATCTACACAAATATGGGATTCTCTTGATGATCATACAACATTTCAATGCAAATAATTTCATTTAAAGGGGGTTGCGGGAATTGAAACGATAAAAACACAAGCCTACCTCGATAGGTGTAGCCCGACGCTTCACCATTGGTCTGCCGGAGCGCCACGCCACCTTGGAGAGGGAGAGGGAAGCTTTAAGGGAGGGGGAAATTTCAAAGTATAGGAGAAAGGTGGAGAAGAGTGTAGAGACCCATAGCCTGACGTACATGGACATTACATTACTTTTGCGGAATACTTATTACATAACAAAAATAGACACACAAGGACCGTAATAGTTTAGTGTCTTTGGAAACTCGGAATATAATCTTCTAATCCTGGTGAAAGATCTTCAACATCTCCCATAAAGATCTTCCTTTTTTTATACCTAAATCCTTTCTTTATATCCTGGGGAAAAGAAAACATAAAAGGGTGAGCTCAAATGCTCAGTAAGGGTAAACAAAAGAAATATCAATCACATCATATACATAAGCACATAACTTTTGGAAATCTTAACCTGTAAAAGAGATCATAATTTCATAACCTGGGATAACTCATGGAAGTGAAATGTAATCACAATAATCATAACTTAAAACACGAAACTTTGTAGAATTCACACATAATCATAGAGAATTATTTCTTGTTAGTCAAGACTCATTTCCAAGACTATCTTAGTGGACAAAGTCCCTTTCTGAACCGAGTTGCCCTCGTTTCAGTCCTATTTCACTGAACCGGTATAACCTGCCGTTCCAGCCATGTCTATCTCATGAGATATAAAATCTTTACCCAATGAATTGGAGGGAGATATAGGTCCCACCCATCTCATAATGATACCATTCTTATGTGTGCCACAAAATCATAAATCATACATCATTACATAACCCATGTAATAAAAATGGGAATCTTAAACATCGTGACATCATAAAACAATTCATATAAGATAAAGGAATTAATAAAAATAATTCCATCACAACATAATCAAATCAATGTAATAATAGGGATAAAAACAGAACCCTTTATTATCTTAGATGGAAGATAATTTTGATAAAACACTTGAACTCCATTCTTGAGGAAAATATCCTTTCTACTTCAAAAACATTTTTCCTTTCTTAAAATGTCATAAAACTTTAAACTAAAAGAAGTTGATTAAAAATAAACTTGAAAACTTGTAAATGATGCATCTTGGAAATAATGTTTTAAAAATCCATTCATGTCGTATAAGTTAAAAAAACATTCTTTGTACTTTTGTCGGAAAAGTCAAAAAGTACCTCGTACGAAAAACGACAAAAGATTCCTTTCATATTCTTTACTAAAAACTCACCGAAGGGTAAAATAGGATTTAAACATTTGTAGGTGAATGGAAATAATATTTCATATTTAGGAAACATGGATTTGGATGATAAAATACACCCCAGTAAATACCAAAGTATAAACAATCTCGGATAAAAATGAGATTGTGATATTTCCCTTACCTTAGGTCCGATTTGCTTCGTAAGTGTCCGAACCTCCTGTATAATGATTTAAATAATGTCATTGACTTATTACAGAATCATATTCATTGTTATTATATCATATATGGTTCACTTATGACTTTATATTACCCGTTCTTTTGTAAGTTCATGTTAAAGTAGCGTTTTGGGTAAAATCGTCTCATTTGTCGTTCGTGTTTTAACTTGTAATTATTCATATGATTACATAGATCATTATTACTTAATTATAGAATATAAAACATTATTTATATATAATATATATTCAGAATATACATATATATAATGGATCGATAAATGGAAAGAAATACACTGTTCATGGAGACGGTAGGTCGTACGTACGCATGAACGCTGTTTTCTTTTCGTTATTGAATTGAGTGGAATTAAGTTGATGACATACATATATATACACATAAATCAAGTAGCTTTATAATGTCATATATTTCATTATTATTGCTTATATATACTTTATAATCATTTTTAAATGGTTAACATGGAGAATGAATCTCATCACGTCGTGGAGACGGTAGTCCGTACGTACGCACGAGCGATGATATCATTTCCATAATTATTGAATTGAATTGGAGTGGATGATACAATATATCAAAATCAATATGATGTTATAATAACTATGTATAGTTATTCTTTAAACCATTATACCCATCCATGTAAGGTGGTGGTGGAAAATAGATTACACCACGGCGTGGAGACGGTATTCCGTACGTACGCACGCGCGGTGATTTCTTTTTCCGTAGGATGGATAGATGGTGAAATAGGGTTGTTTCATACTTATAATAACATATCAGTATATGAGTGATACTGATGTTATTACTTCATAATGAAACAACCTATGAAGAAGAAGTGTAAGAAGAAATAAAGATGAAAGAATCGGTAACGGACATTACCTCTTCTTTGAAGTGCTTCTTTGAGACCTCCTTTTAGGGCACTAAAATGGGTCTTTGAAGAAGACCAGAACCTCTAGGATGATACTAGGGAAGTGGAGAAGATATTTTGGCAGGGGCTGGCCGAGCTTGAATGCTCAAATTGGTGTGAGGAGGAGAGGAAGGAGGTGCCCTTTTATAAGGGAGGAGAGGGGCACCTTTGGAATAACTAAAAATATTATTTTATTATAAAGTCAAGTTCGGTTTTAAATAGCTCCAAATTGATTTATTTCGTGGATAAGGTGGGGATGGGCCGAAATCCTCTCATCCAATAGAATTTAGACAAGTTTAGGTTCCTATTTTAACCTTATCATTTAGATTTAACATTAAGTTAAATAATTTTACTTTTACCGTGTCTTCTTGTGTTCTTACACTATAAGGTTAATAAACTTACAATAAGAAGCCAAAAGAACCCCAAATTGTTTATTATTAATATATATAACCTTATCTATGTCATTTTTCCGAACCTTAGATTTTTAGGAATAAAATAACAATTAATAATTTAATATTTGTTTTAAAAACTATTTTATGTCAATTTTGACACTATTTAGTAATTGATTTTTGTGAAAATCATAACAGAACGATAAGTTCGAAAAAAGTTAATTAAATCAATAATAACATGTCATATTAACCTATAAAATTAGTTTAATTTATAAAAAGTCTCAAATTATATTTATTTGGGTATTTATAACATCAATTATGTCAATATTTCATTAATAAGATAATTACTGCATCATCGTTGTGTCATAAATAAATTAAATTATTTAATGTCTAAAAATTACAAATAAAAAAACATTATGTAGGAAATATTTTTAGATTTCTAATGAATATTTATAGTCGAATTTATCTTATGTATAACCCCATATTAAAAATGTTTTAGTAAATAAACTTTGATTTTAACTCTTTTAACCCTTCTTTAAATAAATTAATAATAAATGTCCTAATCTAATCCAAGTGGGCCTAAATGGTCATATTTTATTCCTAAGTTTGTTTTTGGTCGAATTACACTTGTCCAATAGAATTAGGACATGTGTTAGTGAAATAATAATATCATTTCTACCCTTAATTACCCTATTTACTTTTAACCGTGGTAAAAAAAAAGTAAAAAGTTACTATTCACCAAAAAAATATTTTCATCTCATTGAACCACATTTTACTTACTGACATCAACCGTGTCTCTCGGATTTTTTGAAATTCCACTCACAGAAGTGGTAAAATTAAGTTTTATGAACAATTCAGTTTTTTTTAACTACCACTTAGTGGTTTCACTATTCATCAAAAATTGAAAGTTTTCAGAAAAATACAAAAAATTAGGCCTAATCTATATTTGATATTATGAACTCAAAAATGATTTCTATTTTAACAAATTCAAAACATATCAGTTTCATTAATTAATTTAGAAATTAATTTCCGTCGTCAAAACAAATAGCGTGTTCTTAAGAGATAATAACTATCAAAAGATTGACACTTGTTTATGTCTGGTTTAAATGTGAAATTACATCAAATGACCAACATTGTATTAAATTGTAAAAATATATTCTTAATATACTTTAAAACCACTCAAATTAATAATTTATCACTATTAATTATTTCGATTGAAAAAGTTGTTTTTAATTAAAATTTAGTAATTTTCACTATTAATCAAAATATGAAAGTTATCCGAAAATCACCAAAATTTCACCCTAATCTAATTTCGATATTACGAATCCAAAAATGAATTCCATTTTGAAAAATAAAATTTACAAAATTTCAAAAAGTGGTTATTACTATTCATAACGGCTAGTTTTAATAATATTTTAATAGCATATTGTTGTTTAGTGAAACTCGTTATTGCGTACTACACACGCTATCGAGGAAGGTCGCGATTGCGTGTAATGCAAGGCAATTCAAGGATGCATGTTGTGCAAGCTCCTTTCGGTGTAGCGTACAACACAAGACATTAGTGAAATTAAAAAAAATATTTTTCATAAAATCTTGGGCTGTTACATTCTACCCCCCTTAAAATGAATTTCTCCCTCGAAATTCGTCGGGGTTATAAATGGTTTACTATTCGAAAGTTTCTTTAATAGAAAACCACATCGTAAAAAGGAATACCACAACCAATCTTTAAAAACGAAAGTATGAAACGTAACGGTTACCAAAATAAACTAATCACTGGGTTTCCACATAGGTGAAAATATGGATATGGAAGAAAAATCTAACCATCATGTTCTGATGGAGAGTGGTAGAGAACATGGCTATGGAAAAGCCAACAATCACAAATCCATAAATTTGTGATGATCTAAGGTACCATCTGATTAATCAGATATAAGAGCACTAGGACAACATTTTTGGTTTTCAAGATCGTTTCCCTAAAGTTGAAGAATTTGAATTAGAATAAATACTTACTTTATTTTGGTACAATATCACTGTTGTTCGTGCCTTGAAAAATTTCCACTTCATCTCTTAAATAAATGAAGTTGAATTTGTTATTCGTGAAGTGTTAGCAGATCATGTGATAGAATGACGTGTCATTCCATCTGTCTCAAACAAAATTTTAACAAAAGTTATTAAATATACATAAGTCATTCTATAGTGGGATTAATCATATATGGTTCCTAAAATGGACTTATACTTCATATATCATACTGCTTAATATAATAAAACTAGTTTCTACTAAACAGGGACTTCCTGTAGGCCAGTGGTAGGTGATAAAGGCCAGTCGCACTTCGGTTGTGGGTTCGATTCCCACAGCCTTGTCCGACGCGATGGGCTGTCGCCCGTCCTGCAGGTTGTCCTTTTTCTAAAGATATATTACTATAATATCCCATCAATAATATCGAAAAACGTTTTATCCTAACTTATGTCCAACATAATCCATTCTAATCATTAGGCTTATCTAAAATACTTCGGTCCAAGCTCATAGTATAAAGAAAATGATTACTTGAAATGTCACAGAATAATCACGTGAATGCCATCATTTATCCCCCATATATCATAAGATATATCTTGTTGGTCAAATTACAAACATGTGAATACCTTAATCATGTATTCTCTTGAAGAATGAATACCCATTGAACCTTAGTGAAAATATGAATGCAGTTAAAAGTTAACACTTTCCACATACCAAAATCCTCAAAATTCTATATACTCAAACCATGATATCACTTAGTCCTTATATCAATCATGAGCTCATGAATAAAATCAAACATCTCATTATCTTCTTATCCCTTCATTATGCTCATATCATCTGTTTACAAAAAATGTCTCAATCACTTTTCATGGTTACCGGTACCATAAAATTATTGAAAACCACAATAGACCAAAACATAAATATTCCAATATTCCACGATACTATATACAACATTATTTTTGAATCCCACTACATAAACACTTAATCATTCCACCACATCATTGTCATATTCAACATCGCCAATAGTGATCGCATGTGACTTCCCTTTTTCCTTTTCCTTAAGTGGTTGCTCATTTTTATCATCACTAACCGTTGGATTAGGGCATTTATTAGCATAATTCCCCATTTCCTTTCACTTGAAGCATTGAAGTGTCGGTGGTGCGTTCTCTGCAGTGTTTGATTTATTCACATCATTAGAAACCCTTTTTCCATTACCTCGACACTCAGATGCTCAATGACCTTCTTTTCCACACTTAAAACATTTTCTAGTCCCTTTAAGACAATCTCCACCATGCTTCTTTCCACACTTTGAGCATAAGGAAACATTCATCTTCTTTTCACCATTATTCTGAGATTTCTCCTTGAACTCCATCTTTCATTTCTTGTCAAAACCATGAGATGGATATGTAACACCAACTTCCATTTCTACCTTGATAGCACAACGCACAATTTCTTCATAGCTATTGAAGTCTCTTATAGCTAATGCCCTTCGAAGACTTGGTTTTAAGCCACTGAAAAATCGATCAACTTTACTTTCAGGTTGGATGATAATGCCAGATGCATACCTTGAAAGTCTTGTAAAATTATCTTCGTATATACCAACAGATTCATCATCCTTTTGCTTTAGTTCAAGAAACTCCTTCTCCATCTTTGTTCGAAGAATACGAGGGAAGTACTTACTGAAAAATAAGTTCTTGAACTCATCCCATTCCATGAACTCAATTTCATCCCTTTGCCTCATATTCTTAATAAGATTCCACCATTGATCAATATCACCTTCCAAACGAAACACTGCTAAGATGAATTTATCATGTTCAGAACATTGAAGAACTGAAAATATCTTTTCAGTGGTACTGATCCATTGTTCAGCAACAAGTGGATCATAAGACCCACTGAAAGAAGGTGGACGTTGCCTCATGAAGGACTCAATAGAATATTGTTCCCTTCTCTGCTCATTTGGAAGTCCAGAATGATTCATAGCTTGGGTAAGTATAGCAATAAGATTTTGCACTCCATCTCCCATAACATTTGTTTGTTCAGGAGGACAATCATTGCATTGTCCATTGCATTGATCAACACGGTTCCTTCGGGTTCCAGTCATCGTCTAAAACCCAAAAAGAATAGTGTGAGAGGCAAAAATCATGCTAGGGAAAACAACATAATAAAGGGGGAGTACCTTCAATATCTAACATCTTAGGTTTAATTCTATGATCGTTAGCGTAATTCTAGTACTATAACCTATACGTATACTTAACCTTAGGGACATCTATAGACATACCTTAGAAATATCTCTAGAGATCTCACTAACATTTTCGCATCCTAGTTTCCAAAGGTTGACTAAACCTTTCCTCTGATACCAACTGTAGAGACCCATAGCCTGACGTACATGGACATTACATTACTTTTGCGGAATACTTATTACATAACAAAAATAGACACACAAGGACCGTAATAGTTTAGTGTCTTTGGAAACTCGGAATATAATCTTTTAATCCTAGTGAAATATCTTCAACATCTCCCATAAAGATCTTCCTTTTTTTTATACCTAAATCCTTTCTTTATATCCTGGGGAAAAGAAAACATAAAAGGGTGAGCTCAAATGCTCAGTAAGGGTAAACAAAAGAAATATCAATCACATCATATACATAAGCACATAACTTTTGGAAATCTTAACCTGTAAAAGAGATCATAATTTCATAACCTGGGATAACTCATGGTAGTGAAATGTAATCACAATAATCATAACTTAAAACATGAAACTTTGTGGCATTCACACATAATCATAGAGAATCATTTCTTGTTAGTCAAGACTCATTTCCAAGACTATCTTAGTGGACAAAGTCCCTTTCTGAACCGAGTCGCCCTCGTTTCAGTCCTGTTTCACTGAACCGGTATAACCTACCGTTCCAGCCATGTCTATCTCATGATATATAAAATCTTTACCCAATGCATTGGAGGTAGATATAGGTCCCACCCATCTCATAATGATACCATTCTTATGTGTGCCACAAAATCATAAATCATACATCATTACATAACCCATGTAATAAAAATGGGAATCTTAAACATCGTGACATCATAAAACAATTCATATAAGATAAAGGAATTCATAAAAATAATTCCATCACAACATAATCAAATCAATGTAATAATAGGGATAAAAACATAACCCTTTATTATCTTAGATGGAAGATAATTTTGATAAAACACTTTAACTCCATTCTTGAGGAAAATATCCTTTCTACTTCAAAAACATTTTTCCTTTCTTAAAATGTCATAAAACTTTAAACTAAAAGAAGTTGATTAAAAATAAACTTGAAAACTTGTAAAGGATGCTTCTTGGAAATAATTTTTTAAAAATCCATTTATGTCGTATAAGTTAAAAAAACATTCTTCGTACTTTTGTCGGAAAAGTCAAAAAGTACCTCGTACGAAAAACGACAAAAGATTCCTTTCATATTCTTTACTAAAAACTCACCGAAGGGTAAAATAGGATTTAAACATTTGTAGGTGAATGGAAATAATATTACATATTTAGGAAACATGGATGTGGATGATAAAATACACCCCAGTAAATACCAAAGTATAAACAATCTCGGATAAAAATAAGATTGTGATATTTCCCTTACCTTAGGTCCGATTTGCTTCGTAAGTGTCCGAACCTCCTGTATAATGATTTAAATAATGTCATTGACTTATTAAAGAATTATATTCATTGTTATTATATCATATATGGTTCACTTATCACTTTATATTACCTGTTCTTTTGTAAGTTCATGTTAAAGTAGCGTTTTGGGTAAAATCGTCTCATTTGTCGTTCGTGTTTTAACTTGTAATTATTCATATGATTATATAGATCATTATTACTTAATTATAGAATATAAAACATGATTTATACATAATATATATTCAGAATATACATATATATAATGGATCTATAAATGGAAAGAAATACACCGTTCATGGAGACGGTAGACCGTACGTACGCATGAACGATGTTTTCTTTTCGTTATTGAATTGAGTGGAATTAAGTAGATGACATAAATATATATACACATAAATACAGTAGCTTTATAATGTCATATATTTCATTATTATTGCTTATATACACTTTATAATCATTCTTAAATGGTTAACATGGAGAATGAATCTCATCACGTCGTGGAGACGGTAGTCCGTACGTACGCACGAGCGATGATATCATTTCCATAAGTATTGAATTGAATTGGAGTGGATGATACAATATATCAGAATCAATATGATGTTCTAATAACTATGTATAGTTATTCTTTAAACCATTATACCCATCCATGTAAGGTGGTGGTGGAAAATAGATTACACCACGGCGTGGAGACGGTATTCCGTACGTACGCACGCGCGGTGATTTCTTTTTCCGTAGGACGGATAGATGGTGAAATAGGGTTGTTTCATACTTATAATAACATATCAGTATATGAGTGATACTGATGTTATTACTTCATAATGAAACAACCTAAGAAGAAGAAGTGGAAGAAGAAATAAAGATGAAAGAATCGGTAACGGACATTACCTCTTCTTTGAAGTGCTTCTTTGAGACCTCCTTTTAGGGCACTAAAATGGGTCTTTGAAGAAGACCAAAACCTCTAGGATGATACTGGGGAAGTGGAGAAGATATTTTGGCAGGGGTTGGCTGAGCTTGAATTCTCAAATTGGTGTGAGGAGGAGAGGGAGGAGGTGCCCTTTTATAAGGGAGGAGTGGGGCACCTTTGGAATAACTAAAAATATTATTTTATTATAAAGTCAAGTTCGGTTTTAAATAGCTCCAAATTGATTTATTTCATGTCTAAGGTGGGGATGGACGTAATCCTCTCATCCAATAGAATTTATACAAGTTTAGGTTCCTATTTTAACCTTATCATTTAGATTTAACATTAAGTTAAATAATTTTACTTTTATCGTGTCTTCTTGTGTTCTTACACTATAAGGTTAATAAACTTACAATAAGAAGCCAAACGAACCCAAAATTGTTTATTATTAATATATATAACCTTATCTAAGCCATTTTTCTGAACCTTATATTTTTAGGAATAAAATAAAAATTAATAATATAATATTTGTTTTAAAAACTATTTTATGTCAATTTTGACACTATTTAGTAATTGATTTTTGTGAAAATCATAACAGAATGATAAGTTCGAAAAAAGTTAATTAAATCAATAATAACATGTCATATTAACCTATAAAATTAGTGGAATTTATAAAAAGTCTAAAATTATATTTATTTGGGTATTTATAACATCAATTATGTCAATATTTCATTAATAAGATAATTACTGCATCATCGTTGTGTCATAAATAAATTAACTTATTTAATGTCTAAAAATAAAAAATAAAAAAAAATTATGTAGGAAATATTTTTAGCTTTCTAATGAATATTTATAGTAGAATTTATCTTATGTATAACCCCATATTAAAAATGTTTTAGTAAATAAACTTTGATTTTAACTCTTTTAACCCTTCTTTAAATAAATTAATAATAAATGTCCTAATCTAATCCAAGTGGGCCTAAATGGTCATATTTTATTCCTAAGTTTGTTTTTGGTCGAATTAAACTTGTCCAATAGAATTAGGACATGTGTTAGGGTAATAATAATATCATTTCTACCCTTAATTACCCTATTTACTTTTAACCGTGGTAAAAAAAAGTAAAAAGTTACTATTCACCAAAAAATTATTTTCATCTCATTGAACCACATTTTACTTACTGAAATCAACCGTGTCTCTCGGATTTTTGAAATTCCACTCACAGAAGTGGTAAAATTAAGTTTTATGAACAATTCAGTTTTTTTAACTACCACTTAGTGGTTTCACTATTCATCAAAAATTGAAAGTTTTCAGAAAAATACCAAAAATTAGGCCTAAGCTATATTTGATATTATGAACTCAAAAATGATTTCTATTTTACCAAATTCAAAACATATCAGTTTCATTAATTAATTTAAAAATTAATTTCCGTCGACAAAACAAATAGCGTGTTCTTAAGAGATAATAACTATCAAAAGATTGACACTTGTTTATGTCTGGTTTAAATGTGAAATTACATCCAATGACCAACATTGTATTAAATTGTAAAAATATATTCTTAATATACTTTAAAACCACTCAAATTAATAATTTATCACTATTAATTATTTCGATTGAAAAAGTTGTTTTTAATTAAAATTTAGTAATTTTCACTATTCATCAAAATATGAAAGTTATCCGAAAATCACCAAAATTTCACCCTAAGCTAATTTCGATATTACGAATCCAAAAATGAATTCCATTTTGAAAAATAAAATTTACAAAATTTCAAAAAGTGGTTATTACTATTCATAACGGCTAGTTTTAATAATATTTTAATAGCATATTGTTGTTTAGTGAAACTCGTTATTGCGTACTACACACGCTATCGAGGAAGGTCGCGATTGCGTGTAATGCAAGGCAAGTCAAGGATGCGTGTTGTGCAAGCTCCTTTCGGTGTAGCGTACAACACAAGACATTAGTGAAATTAAAAAAAATATTTTTCATAAAATCTTGGGCTGTTACAAAGAGGGTGGCGGTGTTGTTTAAATAGAAAAAATACTTAAAACCCCCGCCCGTAGACCCCATACCCGAACTTTCGGCGGGGTCGGGGTTAGGCCACCTCTAGGGTAAAATCTATGTTCTGAACGCAACGGCGGTCTCAGAATTTTAATCTGAGCCTCTGTTCAATAGTTATAAAGTTCATTCCTAAGGCCACTAAATTATAAAAATTCCCCTAGTGGCGTTTTTCACAGAAGGGTCGCGCCAACGAAAGTTACACCCCTTCTAGGGTAAATGGCACGTTCCGGACTCAACGGTGCCATCGGTTTTTTCATCCAAGCAACCGTTTAGGAGTTATTATTTTTATTTGGCGTGTCTAGTGTGAACACACTTAAAGTTTAATTACAGCCGCACCGGGGCTCAGAATTACACGCTGTCTGAACGCCCTGCTCCGGAATAACATTAAGAAAATTTCAGTGTCTAATAGGCTCAAAACACAGGTTCTTACATGAAACCTAACATGATTCCATTGCTTCCAAAGTTTCATGGCTTGATAGGTGAATATCCAAACAAAAATATTAAAGAGTTCGTACATGTCTTCTCAACTTTCAGACCATGTGGAGTAGCCTAGGAACAAGTAAAGTGGAAGTAATTACCATTTTCATTGGAATGAGCCACCAAAGAATGGTTGTATGTTCTATAACTAAGAGATGTGAATAATTGGAATGACTTGGTAAGATGTTTCCTACAAAAATTTTTCCTATCCTCCAGAAGCACAACCATCATAAAATAGATCTATACCATTAGATGATCATCTAGAGAAACCCTTTAAAATTAGTGTGAAGGATTTAAAAATGTATTTTCTAGTTTCCCACATCAACCCATTTAGAAGCATCACTTTCTTGTATTCTTCTATTAAGCATTAATAGAAAATTACATAAACCATATGGATGCATCATCTGGAGGTCCATTAATTGACAAGTCACCAGAAGAAGCAAAGGGCTTGATTGAGAAGATATCTTAGAATTTACAATAGTTTGGTGCAAGAGGTACTGGTACAATAGGGACCAGCTACGGTATGTGTTTTATGATCATCACCTGATCATTTCACTGACCAATGTGCTAAAATGCAGGGAAGGGAAAATTTTGAAATAACCTTTCAAATGAGGTAGTTCCAACAAAATCAAGGATTAAGAGAGCCTAACCAAGTTCAATATAGATTTGGAAATCAGCATAATCAAGCTAGACCCCCATTCCATCAACAATTCCAAAACCCACCACTATTTCAACAAAAGAAATCCTATAACATTCCCTCTTACCACCAAACACATAATTTACAAAGACCCTATAAGCAACCATTAACTATTTCACATCCCCAATTCAGAACCAACAACATATATCTAAGATTGAGGGGCTAAAAACACCATAAAATATTTTTCCAACAAGTTAGAAATTCTCATGGTTTTCCTAACCAAAAATCCTAGGAAACTCCCTTCCCAAACAATCCAAAACCCAAAAGAGAATGTCAGCATGATAACAACAAGAAGTGGAAAAGAACTCTCACCACTGGCATCCCCTGAAACTAAAATGAGACTACTTGATTAAAGGAAGAATGAAGTGGTAAATTTTGAAAATTATATGAAAATAAACCATGAAGAAGAGAATAAATTGGAGAAGGATAAGGATTGACTGAGGAAGAAGATACAAGAAACACCATTGAAAAATCAACAAAGGGAGAATAAAAAATTACCCCCACCATTTTCATCAAGTATGATTGAAACAAAGAGATTGTAGGAAGAAGCACTTCAAAAAGAAATTCAGGACACCTTCTAGAAAGTGGAAATTAATATCCCCCTTCTTGAAGCACTCAAAAAAATTCCAAAGTATGCATATTTTTTTAAGGATATTTACACAAAGAATAGAAGACTTAAAGGGAAAGAAAGGATCAACTTGTGAAGAAGTGTATTAGACCTTATCACACCATAGTTTCCAACCAAATGTCAAGATACATGGATGTTTTCCATTACATGCACTATCAATTCTTTAAATTTCTCTAATACTTTGTGTGATCTAGGTGCTTCAATTAACGTATTTCCTCACTCATTATACACTTTTTTGTAGATGGGATACTTGAAGCCCACAAGAGTGGTGGTCCAGCGTGCAAATAGATCCACAGTCTTCCCAGTAGAGGATTTCCATGTGAAAGTAAAATATCTCTTGTTCCCAGTTGACTTCTATGTGCTGAATATAGAAGAAGATAGGATCCTGTCACACTCACCCATCATTTTAGGGAGACCTTTCTTGATGATAGCCAAAACCATGATTAATGTCTACGAAGGCACACTCACCATGGATTTTAGAGATAACACTATCCACTTCAATATTTTTTAATCCATGAGGCACCCATCAGATGATCACTCACTCTTTGCACTTTCCCATAAATTTGTTATTGAACCCATTGAAGAATCAGGCATGTTCCATGACTTATTAGCTTTAGGAGAGACTTTTTCCATTGAAAATATCATTAAAAATGTGGATACCCAAAATGTAACACCCTAATAATTTACAAATAGATTTAATATAGAAGGCATGAAACACTGAGTCTCTACAAAATACCACTTTTATATAACCTTGCCAAGTAAACATAATTTTTCCACCTCTGTGATTTTAATTTTGAAAAACTGACATACACGGTTGCGATCAGTAAGATATTTAGAGTCTGATAAGACAAACTTAATTTTTGGTGAACAGTAATACACCCTTATGAATAGTAACATTGTGAATACTGGTGAATAGTAATGAATAGTAAATCAACCAAAAAAATAGAGACTTCACCCATGAATGTATAAATACAATTTAGACATCTTAAAACTAAAAAAATGATCATAGTATAAGTATTGATATTTTTGTATGTCATAAATATTTTAATTACAATTTTATGATTAATTTAATAATTTAAAATGAAAATTTATTTTCATAAAATGTAATCATAAATTTTTATTTTATTTTCTTATGGTTATAATATAACTTTATGGGATCCTGATTAATTTTTCAAGGTTTTATAAAATGAGTTATAGTTTTAATGTTTTTTTAATAAATAATGATTTTATTTAAAAATTAAATTAAAAATATTTAGAAAATTATTTTTAAAAAATTGAGTTAATTTTTGAATTATACACATCAAAAAATGGTTAGGGTTAATTTTTTGTATTTTTTTGAAATAGTTGAATTTTTTATGAATAGTGAAATTCGATAATTTACAAAATATGCTAAATGAGTGAATTTCTGCATCATGTTTGGGTCATGGATAATTTAAATGACCATTGTTTCAAACTCAAATTAATTTATTACTATTCTTGGTCACAATAATTATTACTATTTGTTTTCTTGAGGGAAATAATAAAATAATGAATAAGATATTCAAAAATTACTCATCTCCTCCACTATAACCCCCCCCCCCCCACTCCCACTTCTCTTCACTCCTCTCAAGTCTTGTAACTTGTCTAATTTTTTCTCAAATATACTCCCAAGATACTCCCAAATTTCCATTAGACCTTGGTATCATAAAAAGACCAAAACCTCTCTCCTAAAGAGGCTCTCAAGGAAGATTACTTCAAGAGGTAAATACCTCTTTTCATTTCTTTTATTTCAAGTTCTCTTTTATGTGGTATGTATTTCAAGTTTCCATACCATGTTCTTATTTAAATTTTATTCTGTACCTATACTATATTATGAGTCTTCTATGAATGGTTCCCCTTTCCCCTCTCTTTTTATTGTTTTCTAAAACCATGTTGCATAGCTGTTATGCTGTAAAATTTTCGTGTCAAAATCTATCTCTTTTTTTCAAGCACTCTTTTTATGTTATTATATTTTATTTTAAATTGTATTATGTTGGGATATGTCATTAAATATAACCCTTATAGTACATATTATGTAATAATAATGAGATACACCTTTTCACTCATCAAAATATTTTATGAATTTTTAAGTGACACTATTTGGATGCCGAATTTTCGTAAGGGATTTCTCAACTTTTCTTTTATTTCAAGTTCCTTTATTTTTTTTATTTCCTCACCTAATTTCATCCAAATGTTATTATAACTATATTACCTTAAATTTACTAAAAATTTTGTGGTAATGGAATAATTCATCATCATCTCTACTTTCCCCTTCTTTTATACTAGAAATGAAAACACCATCCAAGATGTGTTAAATTATCACATTCAAGGACGATGGGTTTTCAATTTCTATTACCATATTAAATTATAGTCATGAAACCATTTTTATGGTTGAACCATACTATAATATATTTTATAACTTATTTATTGTTCTAGAATCTTTTTGTACACATGATATTAATTTATAAATCAAAATGATTTCGTTGTGATAAAAAACCACCAATTAACCCAAACAATTGTCCTAAAGGTTTTATATAATGATTCATCTTATCTCCCAATAACCAAATGAATTTTATAAAAATTTAATATTTTGTTTGTTCACTAATAACTTAAAACTTCTATTCTGGACAACTATTCTCAGTCTACGTGTTTATCGGTATATGAATATAAGTAAACTGTTCATGAAAACCAAGGAAGAAAACACTCCCAAACAATGAAATTGGATCTCTAAACCCATAAATAATTACATTAATGAACTTAATAAGGTTATAATAAATAAATTACCTAAATAATAGGTTATAGAAATATTAATTAATAAATTACACTAATATCAAGTGAAGAACACCATCAGAATTAAGGTAAGGGTTTCCTCATCTCACATTCATTTTTGTGAGACATTACTTATTCACTAATATTACTTGTGTATAGTGTATGTATACTACCCATTGATGTTTCATATCATAAATATCTTAATTATCATGGTATTCAATGTATCATTTGAATATGATTAATTTTTGGAAATACGAATTGATTTATTACAAAGTGGTAAGAGATTTCTACCCAAACCTCCATTTTCATTCGGGATAATCTTATTCTATACTTACCTCAATTAAACACTTATTTATTCTTATTTACTCCACATAAATTCTGTTTTAATGTCCTATATATGTTTATAAACTATAATAATTCTATATTTTATGTGAATTTACATGTTTTCAAAAGGATCATTTTAGAATTTTATCCTAATAAACAATCTTGATTCAAGGAAACTTCTCGAATTATTACCCATTTATAAGTTCACACCAGAATATGTTTTAAGACACCATTATTTTTATAAAACCACTAATTTTATAATGAATAATGATCTTGGTTCATTTCTAGTTTTGATAAAACAAACATGCCTTTCCACTTTAAAATTCTCTTTAATACCCACTAAAATGTTTTATTTCTAAAGATTCTTAAGAACTCTTTTTACATTATTTCACTTTAGTAAGACATAATTTATGCCTAAAATATAATTTCAATGTCCTTGAATTTTATTTTCTTGGATATAAATGTTTAAAATGTGATTTCATTTCAAATAAAAATGATTTTCCAAAAATAACTCATGATATTCTAAGGGATTATGATTTGAATGTTTTAAGGTGGTATGAGACACTTTGGAATGTTTAAGGATTATTTACTCAATAATTTTTTAGTGGCATCATTTAAAAATATCTCCATCTATATCAATATCCTTTGTTTAATCGTGTTCTTTATTGATGTTTATCTATTATTATATCATCTACATTATACTTTTGAAGGGTTTCTGATTAGTTTAACTATGGATGTGATTCACCATATTATTCTGAATGGTTAGTGTTTATGTTCAATGATTGGGGAAAGTTATTTTCATTTCATATGTTAGTTTCAATATGAATGTATATGTTAATTATGTTCACCCCTTTTATATATGGAATTCATTGGACTTAGTATGTGACAGGTGGGGCCTGTTATAGCCTCTCAATTCATTGGTAGGTCTCATGAGACAAATAGATGTGTACTTGGCTGAGGCGTTGCCCATTTTGAGATATGGTTTTGGTCAAGGCCTTAATCATTTTATAGACATCTTGGACAAGGCCTTGATGATATGTTTTATAATTTCCACCATATGCATTTCCCTCATTATGAAGCTATAAATTCATAGTTTACATGGTTATTAAACTAGTAGAATACCCATTATTATGTTTTATTATAGAAATATTTACTCAACTCATATTCCTGCTATATTATGTTCAAGTTTATTTTTAAAAGTAATGTGTTTTTAGTTATTCACCATGACTAATTTTTATGTTTATGATATATTATGCTTCATTACTTACCCTTACTGAGCATCTGATGTCACCCCTTTCTTATGTTTCATTTTCTCAGGACATGAAGAATTTTATTATGACTGACTTGCAGGGATAATATTGGAGTGGTGAATGTTCCCAATAAAACATATATGTTGTATTTCTTTTCAAGTTGTAATATTCAACCTATGTATATATCTAGTTTTCCAAAACTACTAAACTACTCGGTCCTTCAAGATTTAATTCCTTTTAATCATTCCAAGGTATTAAAATAAGGCATTGACTCCGAGAAACTTGGGTCGGGTCCTTACAGTTGGTATTAAAGGAAGTTTAGTAGAAAACTTGGAAACTATATATAGAAAAGGAAGATTAGTGAACAAAACCCTAAGATATACTTTGAGGATAAGAATACAAGGACATCATAAAATTTTGGTAAGGAATAGATTATGTGGTTTATCAAGAAAATACATCCCTGTATGGATACGAACAAGTAGAGGTGGATTTGGAATAGATGTATCTTGCGGTAAAAACTGAAAACACCCCATTGAGATAGAATTGATCAGGAACTGTTTCACAACAACGAGCCTTGCTACACTCTTGGTTTGACACTCCCATGGGATATGTTTTGGTAAACTCATAAGCTTATTAAAAACAATTATGAAGTATTTATGCCCCCAAAGTAAACAAATTATATGGTTCTACGATTTATGATGCATAAATTTATGTTATGTGTTATACCATGTTTAGAGATATATAGAGTTAATAATTTTATGAGATAATATATAATATGGAATTTATTAGAGATGGCATCTAGCATAAGGAATGAGAACTTCACCAATGCATGTGATGAAAAGAGTAAGAAGGATCATATCTCTAATGGTATTAAGCCATCATTTCAAAGGAAGATTGTGTCCCAAGTATCCTCATCACATGAGGAAATAGTATCATGGGTTAACAAGGTGTCTAAAGACTTATCTGGGTGCTATGTCTTTAAAGGGAATCAAAATAAGAAGAGGATGGAATAGAAAAAACATGGATAAAAGGAATAAGGGAAAGATGTATTTTCCCACATGTGATAATTTTTGAAGGAAACACCTTGGTATATGATTAAGAGGAAAAGGAGTTTGCTTCAAGTGTGGATAAAAATGCCACCATGCTCATGATTGAAAGAAAAGGAAAGAATCTTCTTATATTCAATGATTAAACTATAAAGATATGGGGAACTACACAAATGAATGTCCCAAGCGTCATGGAAATATAACTCTAAAAAAGAAAAGGGATCAAGGTCAAGCTTATAATGTTACTGTGGTTAAAGTAGAATAAATAATGTTTTTATGTTTTTGGATTCAAGAAATATGTTATTATATTCTTATTATAAGAATTATTAGATATATAAGGATTGTACTATAGTACTATTTTATTAAGGATTTGAGGTCGTATGATGAGTGGTACAAAGGAAAATTGATTCAATAGAATGATAAAATTTTTAGAAAAAAACATGATTGAGAGAAAGAAAACCCTTAATATATATCTGATGTTGAGATAACGATGAAGAAATGATAGATTCAGTTAAGTACTAACTACCTTGGAACTGATTATTGACTTGTTGAGAAGTGGTCTATGCTATCATCAATGGAGTTTACAACACTTTTGGATTTAAGGAATATATACAATAACATGTATCTTACTTAATGAATATGGAAGAATGCATGTTTCAGATATGGTTTTTATGGTAATTCATGTTATTACTATATTTCAAGAGGGTACATGATGATGTTATTCACATGTTTGGAATGTGAATTTTAGAGCTGTTTCTTGTTGATTAAGGGTTAATGATAAGTTAATCTAGTAAATTTAGAGACCTTCATTATAATGTGTTGAATTATTATATTTTGGAATTTTTAACTATTTACTAAATGGTTTAAGTTGATCATTATATGGGATTTTAGAGTTTAACGTCACTACATGATGGTTTGATTGTACTTCCATGACCATGTTGTCCAATTAGAATGTATTGTTTTGTAGTAACTGATGCATTCCCATTTCTTGTTATAAATAGGGAATTTTACCCATATTCTTGATGTGGGTTTCCCATAAGATAATTTTCAAGTATCAACCATTAAATTTTGAAGTTCAATTTCAAATTTCAAGGATGATATTTTTGTAAAGAATGGATAATGTAACAACTCAAGAAATTACAAATGGATTTAATATTGAATGCATAAAACACTAAGTCTCTAAAAAACACCCCTTTTTTTAACCTAGCCAAGAAAACATAATTTTTCCACCTTTGTGATTTGAATTTTGAGAAACTGACATACACACTTGCACTCAGTGAGATATTTAGAGCCTGATAAGACAAACTTAATTTTTGGTGAATAATAACATACCCTTATGAATAGTAACATACCCTTATGAATAGAAATGAATAGTAATGAATATTAAATTATCCAAGAAAATATAAACTTCACCCATGAATGTATAAATACAATCTATACATCTCAAAAGTGAAAAAACGATCATAGTATAAGTATTGGTGTTTTTGTATGTCATAAATATTTTAATTAAAATTTTATGATTAATTTAATAATTAAAATTGGAAATTTATTTTCATAAAATGTAATAATATATTTTTTATTTTCTTATGGTTATAAGATAATTTTATGGGACCTTGATTAATTTTTCAAGGTGTTATAAAACAAGTTATAGTTTTAATATTGTTTTTTTGAATAAATTATGATTTTATTTAAAAATTAAATTAAATATATTTAGAAATTTATTTTCAAAAAATGGAGTTTATTTTTGAATTCTAAACATCTAAAAAATGGTTAGGGTGAACTTTCGAGATTTTTATGAAATACTTGAATTTTTGGTGAATAGTGAAATTTGATAATTTACAAAATATGCTAAATAATTGAATTTATGCATCATTATTGAATCATGGCTGATTTAAATGACCATTATTTCAAAATCACATGAAACTATTACTATTATTTGTCACAAGAATCAATACTATTGGTTTTCTTGTGGGAAGTAATAAAATAATGAATAAGATATTCAAAAATTACTCTCCACCACTATAACCCCCCCCCCACTCCTACTTATCTTCACTCCTCTCAAGACATTTTCCTTATCTATATTCTACTAAAATATCATCCAAAGATACTCCACCATTTCCACCAGCCCTTGGTCTCATAAAAAGACCAAAAACTCTCCCCTAAAGAGGCTCTCAAGGAAGATTACTTCAAGAGGTAAACACCTATTTTCATTTCTTTTATTTCAAGTTCTCTTTTATGTGGTATGTATTTCAAGTTTGCATACCGTGTTCTTATTTTTATTTTATTATATAAATATACTATATTTTGAGTCTTTTATGAATGGGCGATCATTTTTCCCTCGATTTTTAATGTTTTCTAAAACCATGTTGTATAGTCGTTATGCTGCAGAATTTTCGTTTCAAAATTTCTCTCTTTTTTTCAAGAAATCTTTTTATGTTATTTCCTTTTATTACAAATTGTATTATGTTGGAATATTTAATTAAATATCCCCCATACTGTCCATATTATGAAATAATTATGAGATACCCCTTTTCACTCATCAAAATATTTTATAAATTTTTAAGTGACGTCGTTAGGCTACCGAATTTTCGTAAGGGATTTCTCAACTTATCATTTATTTCGAGTTCCTTTATTTTATTTTTTTTCTTTCTTTACTCACCTCATTTAATACAAATGTTATGATAACTCCATTACCTTATATGTACTGTAATTTTTTTAATAATGGAATAATTCATCATCATCTCACTTTTTCCATTCTTTTATACTAGAAATGAAAACACCATATGAGATGTGTTAAATTATCACATTCAAGGACAATGGGTTTTCAATTTATATTACCATATTCAATTCTGGTCATGAAACCATTTTTATGTCTGAACT
This sequence comes from Viscum album, assembly GCA_963277665.1. Taxonomy (NCBI): domain Eukaryota; kingdom Viridiplantae; phylum Streptophyta; class Magnoliopsida; order Santalales; family Viscaceae; genus Viscum; species Viscum album. The sequence continues at coordinate 1,194,366,717 of OY728156.1, read as the reverse complement.
AAATTATAATATATATATATATATATATATATATATATTATAACTTATTTAAGGTTCTTGAATCTTTTTTAACGCATGATATTATTTTATAAATCAAAATGATTTCATTGTGATCAAAAACCACCAATTAACCCAAAAAATTATCATTAATGTTTATATAATGATTAATTTTAAATCCCAATAACCAAATGAATTTTATAAAAATAAAATATTCTGGTTGTTCACTAATAACATACAACTTCTATTCTGTACAACCATTCTCATTCTACATGTTTATCTATACATAAATATAAGTAAACCGATCATGAAAACCAAGGAAGAAAACACTCCCAAAAAATGAAATTGGATCTCTAAACCCATCAAGAAGGCCATGACTGAACTTGATAAGGTTATAATAAATCAAATAAATAAATAATATGTTCTAGAAATATTAATTAATTATTTTAATTTGGTTATCTAGGACACTAAGATCAAGTAAAGAACACCATTGGACTTAAGGTAAGGGTTTCCTCATCTCACATCCATTTTTGTGAGACATTCCTTATTCACTAATATTACTTGTGTATGGTGTATGTATACATCCCATTTATGTTTAATATCATTAATATATTTATTATCATGGTATTAAATGTATCATTTTAAGATTATTAATTTTGGGTCATATGAATCGATTGATTATAAAGTGGTAAGGGATTTCTACCAGAACCTCCATTTTTCATTCGGGTTACTCTTATTCTCTACTTACCTCAATTAAATTCTTATTTATTATTATGTACTTCACATAAATTATATTTGAATGTACTATATATTTTTTCCAACCAGAATACTTATTTATTTTATAAGGATTTACATGTTTTAAAAGGATCATTCAAAATTTCATCCCGATAAACAATCCCGATTCAAGGGAACTTCTCGAATTCTTACCTATTTTTAAGTTCACACCAGAATATGTTTTAAGCCACAATTATTTTTATAAAACCACTAATAATGAAAAATTATCTTGGTTAATTTCTAGTTTTGATAAAACAAACATACCTTTACACTTTAAAATTCTCTTTAACACTTTTCTTAAAATGCATTGAAGTTTTATTTCTAATGATTATTAAGAACTCTTTTTACATGATTTCACTTAAGAAAGAAATAATTTATGCCTAAAATATAATTTCAATGTCCTTGCCTTTTATTTTCTGGGATATACATGTTTACAATCTGATTTCATGTCAAATATAAATTATTTTCCAAAATAACTCATGATATTCTAAAGGATTGTGATTTGAATGTTTCAAGGTGGTATGGGACACTTTGGAATGTTTAAGGACAATTTCCTCAAAAAAAATTAGTGGTATCATTTAAAAATATTTTCATCTATATCAATATCCTTTTTTGAACATTTTACTTTTTTTAGGTTTATCTATTATGATATCATCTACAATATTTTGTTGAAGGGTTTTTGATTAGTTTGACTATAAATGTGCTATCTTAATACCATTCACCATATTATTCTGAATGGTTAGTGTTTATGTTCAATGATTGGGGAAAGTTATTTACATTTCATATTCTAGTTTCAATATGAATATATATGTTAATTATGTTCACCCTTTTCATATAAGTAATGTATTGTACTTAGTATGTGATTGGTGGGCCCTGATATAGCCTCTCAATGCATAGGTAGGTCTCATGAGACAAATAGACGTGGAATTGGTTGAGGCCTTACCCATTTTGAGATATAGTTTTGGCCTAGGCCTTAATCATTTTAGACGTCTTATCCGAGGCCTTGACGGTATGTTTTAGAATTTCTGACATATGCATTTCCCTCATTATGAATCTAGAAATTCATAGTTCATGTTGTTATTTGACTAGTAGGATACCCATGATTATGTTTTATTATGGAAATATTTACTGAGATTATATTCATGCTATATTATGTTCAAGTTTATTTTTGAAATGCATGTGTTTTTAGTTATTCACCATACCTAATGTTTATTTTTATGATATATTTTTCTATATTTCTTACCCTTAGTGAGAATCTGAGCTCACCCCTTTCTTATGTTTCATTTTCTCATGACATGAAGAAGTTTATTACGACTGACTTGGAGGGATAATCTTGGAGTGGTGGATGTTCCCAAAAAAACTTATATGTTGTATTCATTTTCAAGTTGCAATATTGATCCTATGTATATATCTAGTTTTCCAAAAATACTAAACTACTCAGTACTTTTGGATTTGATTCCTTGTAATCATGCAAATTTATTAAAATAATTCACCAGCTCTAGGATTTTGGGGACTGGGTGTTACACAAAATGCTGGAGATTTTGATTTCATGTGGGAGGAAGAGGTAATATATTATTTCCTTGATGATTTGTTAAATTATGAAGAATATGATATGATTTCTTGTGTGCAGGGTTTCCAACCATTAGAAATGGGGAATGTCAGTGTAGTTTCATCTCTTGATCAACCACCTAACCTTGAATTAAAATCAATCCCCAATGATTTGAAATATGCATACCTTATAAAGGAAAGAAATTACCAATGATAATTTATAATAATCTATCTAAAACCCAAGAAAAATCATTGATTTATCTTTTGAGAGAAAATTTCCAAGAAATAGAGTAAATTTTAGGTGATATCCCTAGAATAAACCCAAAAATATGCTCACATAGAATTTTTCTTGAGGGAGATTCCAAACCTATCAAATATCCATAAAGGAGGCTAAATCCCACCTTGATGGAGGTTTTGAAGAAGGATATCAATGGAATATAAGATCATCTATCCCATATCATATTCACAATGGGTTAGCCCAATTTATGCAGTTCCAAACAAACTGGCCCAACCACTATAAGGAATAAAAATAATAAATTAATCCCTGTGAGAATTCATAATATATGGAGAGTGTGCATTGATTTTATGAAGTTCAATCAGGTCACACAAAAATATCATTTCTGCATTCCCTTCATTAATCAAATGTTAGAGAGATTTACATGGAGAACTCATTATTGCTTTTTGTATGGATTTTTAGGTTATTTCCAGGAACCCATTGCTCCTGAGGATCAAGAGAAGACAACCTTTACATTTCCCTTTGACAATTTTTCATATAAAAGGATGAAATTTGGATTATGTAATTCTCCAAGTAAATTTAATATGTTCATAATAATTATATTTTTTGATCACATTGAATATTTCTTAGAGGTTTTATCAGATGATTGCACAATTTTTGGAAACACTTTTGACCATTGCTTGAAAATTTTGGAATTTTTTTTCAAAACTTTCATTGAAAATAATATTTTTTTAAATTTTTAAAAGTTTAATTTCATGGTTTATAGAGGGATTTTCCTTGGTAATATCATTTCCAAAAAGGGCATTGAAGTTTATAAATCAAAAATTGATGTGATAAATTCATTGCCTTACCCAACTTGTGTAAAGCATGTTAGATCATTTTTAGGACATGAAGGATTCTATAGAAATTTTATCAAAGATTTTAGTAATATTTATCTTCCTATATCTAGATTTATTTTGAAATATGCTGATTTTGATTTCAATGTTTCATGTAGGGAATCCTTTGATGAGTTGAAGAAGATATTGGTTACACCACCCATGATGCAACCACCAAATTGGGAAGAACTATTTGAGCTACTTTGTGATGATTCCAACCAACTAGTTTAAGCACTCCTTTATCAAAGAATCGATGGAACACCACAAGTCATTTCATATTACTCTTTAACCTTTTATGTGGCTCAATTCAATTACATAACCACATAAAACAAGTTTTTAGCAGTTTTTTTCTTTATAAAGATTTAGATCATATCTTCCTGGAACTAACATCATTGTGTTTTCTGATCATGTAAATCTTAGGTTCCTAATGAAAAAGGTTGAAGCTAAATTGATTATATTGATATGGATGTTATTACTGCAGGACTTAAACATAAAAATCAAGGACAATAAGGGATCTTAGAACCAAGTTGATGATCATTTAAGCAAACTACTCAACACTGTTGAAGCTGAAATTCTAGAAAAAGAAACATTTAATGATCACCTTCCAAGAGAGTAGTTATAATTGGTTAAAGGAGAAGTGCCTTGGTTTGTTGACATGGTCAAATATCAGGTACCATATCAGATACCATTTCATTTCATTTCTCACAAAATTCAAAAACTGAAATCTGAATCTAGATATTACATTTGGGATGATCCATTTCTTTAGAATATTTGTAATGAACAAGTGATAAGAAGATGTTTTTCTAAATTGAAATTGGTTCTATCTTTTAGTTTTGACACACTTTAGCTTATAGATTCCACCTTGGTTCTTAAAGTATGGTGAAGAAAGTTTTGTAATCTAGACTTTATTGCCCCATCATTTTTAAAGTTTCTCGTGATTTTTGAAAAAGGTGTTAAAAATGTCAGTTTTCTGGAAACCTTTCAAAGATACAAGAAATGACCCAAAATCCACTTAATTTTTGGGATATTTTTTTTATGTCTGTGGGATAGATTTTTTGGGCCCTTTCCCAATGTCATTTTTAAATTCTTATTTCTTGCTTGTAATTTATTATATTTCCAAATGGGTGGAAGAAAAATCCACTGGGACTGATGATTCTAAAGTTGTTTGTGATTTTGTGAGGGCTAATATATTTTGTAGGTTTGGAGTTCCTAGAGCCATCATCAGGGATCAAGGAACTAACTTTTACATTAGTAGAATAAAGTATTTGCTGAAGAAGTATGTGGTGTATCATAAAACATCAAATCCCTATCACCCATAGACAAATGGTCAAGCTGAAGTATCCAATAGGGAAATAAAAGGAACTTTGGAAAAGGTTGTTAATACAAATAGGAAGGATTTGAGCCAAGGATGGGAAGAAACTTTATGGGCTTACATGACATCCTACAAGTCCCTGATTAGAATGAGTCCATATAGGCTGATTTATGGGAAAAGTTTCCACATGTCTGTGGAATTGGATCATAAGGAATATTGGGATATTAGGAAGATGAATTTGGATCTTGAAACTACTAGGAAAGAGAGAAGATTATAGTTGTAAGAGTTGGGGGAAATTATAAGGAATGGGTTTAAAAATTCTAGGATTTACAATGAGATAATAAGAGTGGATCATGATAAGATGATCCAATCAAAATACTTTCATCCTAGATACAAAGTGCTATTATTCAACCCAAGACTCAAGATGATGCTAGGTAAACTTCGTTCTAGATGGGAGGGTCAATTTATGGTTACTAATGTATATCCTTTAGGTTCTGTGTAGATTTTGAAGGATGGATAGCAGGATTCATTCACTGTTAATGGACACAGGTTGAAGAATTTCCATAGGACCATTCCATCAGATCCTGTGGAGGAGATCACACTCATCCAACCTATATATCAATAATAGCCATCAGTTCGTACCTCTCCTTTACACTTTATTGTTTGATGTGATTCATTTTCAAATTTTCTTACATGTTACATCCATTTGAATGAATTGAGGACACTTCATCATTTAAGTGTGGGGGAGGTAACCATTGTAGTTTAGGATTTTCATTTGTTGTTTTCCTGTTTTTCAAAAAAAATGTGCGTGTTTTCAAAATTTTGTGTGTTTTCTTTTCAATTTTTTTTTGTGTTTTTGAAATGTTTGAGCTGAAATTATTATAATTTAAATTTTTAAATCCATTTCAATGATCTAACCAATTTATTCCATGAAACTAATCTTAAATGAATACAAAAAATGACTTTGTTTCAAGTTTAATTTTTTGAGAATTTCATTAAAAGTACTCTGATTTTTAAATATCATGCCACATATCACTATCTTTATCTTTGATATCACTTTCTTGTGAGTATTCTGAACCATTGTTTTCATATTATTTTCATTCACCTCGCTTCTTGAGAGAACCAAACCATACTTTCTTTAAGTATAATTTTATTTATTCCTTTTAAAAATTAAGGGTTTGTGGTACTTTTGTTTTAAATGATTGAGTAATTTCATGTGTTTTTAAGCCCCCTTTTCAAGATAATACTTTTCATTATGGCATGCCTTGTGCATTAAATCCTTGTATCCCTTAAAATATATGAATATCTAGTTATGTTAGCCACATTACAAGATAATTTTCCCTATCCAACCTACTCTTGAAGTGAAATTTCATGATCTATTTGAACTTAAGTGTGGGGAGAGATGTCATGTATTATGATACCTCATTTGGTGATACTTTGGGTGGAAAATAAAATGATAAAGTGATGTGTTTTATATTGGAAAAAATTAATTCTATTTAAAGCTTTGACTTTGTTAGAGCTTTCATAATAAGAGAAGTTATTTCTATCTAGAGCTTCTAAAGAGAATGAAAGTTGTGCCTATCTGGAGCTTTCAAGAAAAATCATGTTTGAGATGATTGAAAATTTTGATGTTTAAATGATGAATTGTATGAAAATTCATTGATTTTTTATGATTATATAGCTAATTTTATACTATGTTGAGTGTTAAAGAGGCCATACTTGAGTGGAAATTAGAATCTTGCGATTTTGCTTCAAAAGGAGTCGATCCCTCCTCATTTGGTCTCATATTATTTCACATAAAAATCCTACCAACCGGAAGCCATAGAAAAACCCTACAAATTCCTCATGATTAACACATTTCTTTGACTCAAATCGGGTGGAGAAGTAGGAATCTATCAAGACTATGGTGACTCATTCATTGGTTTAGATTAAAAAATCCTTGTTGAAAATTGACATTAGTGAGATGAGATAAAATTCATTTTATGTAGGTATCTTGTGTGCATGGGGAGAGAAATGAAGAGAAAAAATATTGAATGATCTAAATAGAGTACTTTAATAATTGTTATTTAAAAGTAATGATATATTTTGTTTCTTGGTGTAGAATTAGTGGATATCATGAGCATGTGTTTTGAATTTTCATTGATTCGATTTTTTAATTTGACTTGTCTGGGAGTCCAACTACTAAGTGTGGGGGAATTTATAGAGATAATATTTTAATTATTTTTCATATGTTTTTTAATGATTTAACCCCTTCTAATTAATTAATTTAAGTTTATTTTCATCATTTTAGTATTTTTAGTGGATTTTGGGCTTAATTGTGAAAATTGTTTAATTCTATAAATTTAGCAGTTTTGTGGATTTTACATTTTTTATCAAAATTGAGTGATTCATTTTTTTAGGCTTTAATTTCTCATATAATTAAGCTTTTTCTTCTGGAACTAGTTATAATTCGACATACAATGTCCTATAAATATAAATCGAGTGGAAAAAGTTTTCTGGCCAATAGAATGGAACCCACCTTAGTTAATAAGGAATATATCAGCCTTCAGAACTTAAAATTAAGTGATTACAATTTTAATAGAAAGAGTACTCCATGAATCATTTCCATATTAAATTTTATGAATAAATTATATTATTAATGCATCCATTACTTGTGTTAAAGTGGAGGTAGTTGAGTAGTCTCCTCGGGTAGAAAAATTATTCATAAGTAATCCAACGATAAATTTTTTTAAACTTGTCCAAATATGATAAGATTTGTTAAAAGTATGATAAAGATATATGGGAAAAAAATTTATGAATTAACCAACCCTATATTCATCCATTTATGATGCGAAATTGATTCAATATTTTGGAGGAGTGAATCTAGAGGGAAAATTTTCCACCCCTTAACCCTATATATATGAGTGTTCACTTCCATTAAAAGGGGTTGAAAAAGGTGAAAGAGGGGATGTTTATAGAGTATTGAAGTATTTCAATGTTTTTTATTTTTTATTTTCTCTTTTATTAGTTTGATTATGATATCTTCATCCCCTTTCAACTCTATTACCATTCACATGGAGGGGTAAAGACTTTGAGTGATCGGGGAAAGGGGAATTTCACTTTTGTAATGTCAGAGTCTTTATCTTAAATATATATACTCTATTTTTCTATTAAAATATTTATATTTTTAGTATTTACCAATTCTATTAATGCGGCTGTATTTTGGTTTTTGGTGTATTCATTGTTTATAGCTTTGGTTGAATAACTTTTAACTCCCTCCGCCTAGTGCAATTTGTCTCGATTGAGTATGTTTTGTTAGGTGGTGAGTGTCTAGAGATTGTTGGAACATGTGTAGAACTAGTGAATCATTTCTAGATTTATAAGGATAAGAAATTCTTGATTAGGACTTGCATTAGTTTTTTAGGAATTGTTAATGAACTTCCATGCACATAGGATTGGGTTCCATTTCTTTCTTCAACAAAGGGTGATTGATAACTCAATTGGAGAGTTTTTCATCTATTATTCAATACTAAGAGAGGGTGAATGATTTTTATGATTATGGTGACATTGAAAAAGGTGATCCTACCCTAACCCCATCACTCTATTTATCCACTTCTGTTCAAACTTTATTTTCAAATGCTTTCTTTATTTTTAAACTCAAAAAATTTCAAAAACAACCTCTTCTTCTTTCTCGAATTTAAGTGACAAATGTAATTTTTGTGAATTACTCTCTATTGAAAACCTAGGTTACACACTTTACTTCATTTAACTTAGTTAATATTTTTTTTATCACACCCCATGATAGGAACGTTTCAATACTTTATCTATATTTACTAATTTTTTTAATTTATTTCAAAATAAAAATGGTCTTTTGGTATTTTCTATTCGTAGTAATAAAGGTAGTGAATTTCATAATTTTTATTTTGATTTTTTTGGGAACTAATGGTTACTTTCATAATTTATATGATCCTATAAGACCATAGAAAAATAGTGTTGTAGAGTAAAAAAAATATAACTCTTATTGAAATGGATAGAACTATGTCAAGTGTCTATAATTTTCCAATATATTTTTGGGCTAAAGAAATTTTTTATGCTTATTATATTTAAAATATAATTATTATTATAAATTTTTTAAATAAAAATCCTTATTAATTATTTCAAAATAAAAATCCTAAAGTTGGTTATTTTAGAGTTTTCAGTTTTAAATCTTTTATTTTAAATTCTAAATATAATTTATATAAATTCGATGTTAAAAGTGATAAAGGTGATTTTCATGGTTATTATAATAATAGTAAAGCTTATAGAGTTTATAATAAAAGAACTCTGGTTATTAATGAATCTATTCATATTGTTTTTGGTGAAAATAATGTTGAATTAAATTCTTATTATAATATTTTTTATAACGAGTTTATAGATTTTAATTTTTGTGAAGAAAAACCTCATGATAAGGATGAATCAATTGAGGGGGATATTACTCCTTCTGGACTTGATCTAAGATCATGGAAGATTCATAAATATCATCATATTGAAAATGTTATTTTAAATGTTTATTTTTATGTTAAAACAAGAAATTATATATTAAAATTTTATTCCAATTTTGCTTTTATTTCTGATTTTATTCTTAGTAATATTAATGATACATTTGTTTAGGGGGAGTTATTGTTGTATATTTTTGTTTATTTATAAAAATGGGGATAAAATTATTTTTAAATGTACAGGTTTTGCAATCAAAAAAAGAATGGGGAGATTTTTTGTGCATGTTCATGTATATATTTTTTTGTATGATTATATATTAATTATGTTTTTAAATATACAAAAACCTTTTAATTATTTATAATATTATTTTTTTACTTTCTGTCTATATTTTTATTATAAATTGACTTATAGTTATCATAATTATATAATTCTTGTTCTATAGTAAATATAAAAATTTATATAAATTTTATTAAACTATGATGAAGTCTAATTTTATCTATAGCATGTTTTAATTTTGATCCGAACATGATACATTATTTTGGTTTCAAGAAATATTTTCAGTGTAAACTAGTTTATAGATTTATTTTGTTATTCATTTATTAAATGAGATATAATAATTTTATTCTTATGAAGATTATTATTTTTTAAGGAAAACACATTTATATACATTTAATTAGAATAAATGGAAGTCTAATTTTATTGTTTAAGTGGTGCTCCAAATGTCTAAAGATCTTACAACAGTTATGAAATTCTGAATTTTCCAGAATTCAAAATCTTTATTGTTTCCTTTATATCTCATTCAATTAACATATGAATAATTTAGAAATTATTTAGTTATAAATATAATAATTTTTTCTTCATTTCATTAAACTACATGAAAATCTAAAAGTTTTATTTAGGTGCCTTAAAAAATGGTTGAAGTACTCTAATGTTTTCTACAGTATTCTAATCATGTTTTCACTATTTTTTTATCATATATTTTAACATACTTTTCAGATTAAATTGATTCTCAATTTTTTGTAAATATATCAAAATTATAAACATTTAATTTTTTTAAAATTTTGATAATTTTGTTTTTTAGATCGGCTAAAATTTAGACGAATTTCATGTTGACATACTTAAGCATAAAATGATAAAATCGCTTTTATTTTTTCTGTTACTTGTATTTTTTATTATTATCAATTTTATTTTTTTCTCTGATACCATCACTTAAATTTTATACTACCATCATTTATAAAAATATTATAACATTCCAAAAAAATGCATGCTCTATTTTTGATATATTTCTATATTTTAAATACTACATGTTTATAATAATTTTTTTTAATATTTTCTTTATTCTATAGTTATTTATTAATCATGTTCAGCCTATAAGAATAATTTTTAAGTGATTTAAACATTTTTTAATATTATTTTAAATATAGTTTTCGTTTTTTTGTAGAAAAAGATACATAATTTATTAAAAATATTTATTAGTGATTAAATTCTTGATTGAATTAATTTTTTATAACTTAGAGTTGATTAATTTTTTATAAATAAAGGTGAATTAATTTTTTATAACTAACAATGGATTAATTTTTTAAAACTAATGGTGGATTAATTTTTTATAACTAATGGTGAATTAACGTTTTTTATAACTAACAGTGGATTAATCTTTTTTTATAACTAACGATGGATTGATTTTTTATAACTAATGATGTATTAATTTTTTATAAAAAATATTAGATTAATTTTTTTATCACTAATGGTGGATGAATTTTAATTTTTTTCTAAGTTATTTTTTAATATGGTTAAATGAGTTCAAATTGTTTTTAATGTATTAAATCAATGATAATAATGTTTTTGTATTTTATGAATTTATATAGAAGATATTTATTTATAGTTAATGTGCTTAAAATATTTATGGTATTAATTGACCAATTTTTATGGGGATATTTTGAATGATTGACTTGTTTAAACTTATTCAAACATTGTATTTAAATTAGTTTGAATATCCTGACATTTATGTAATTAATTTTAATTAGTCTTAAAATATGTATTAATTTATTAATACATACATATTATAATTATTTTAAGTGTTTTATTAATTTCTAAAACTCATATATATTATATGGATACCATGAGATGTAATTTTAAAATATTTTAATTAGTTATAATGATTGTTTTAAATTGCATTTTATTATCCTTAGAAACATACAATATTTGTGTAAAACATCTTTTTATTGCCTATATTCATTATTTTAATTGTTTCTAAAATTTTTGTTAATATTTTTAAATATTTTCATAATTTTTTAATGCATTAAATTCATGAAAATTATTTCTTTATATTTAATATATGTATATAGATTGTTTTTTAAAGTTTTTATTAATAGTTAATCTGATTGTAATATTAATGGAATTATCATAATTATTTCAAATTTTTTATTTGAAATTATGTTTGACCTATTATTATGGAATATATTTGAATAATTTAATAGGTTATTCAAATTAGTTTGAATTGGTATTTATGTTTTGAATTCAAATCATTATTGTTATGATTTTTATGGATATTGATTTTATCTCTCATGAATAATTTTGAATTATTTTACCCATAGAATATTTTTTTTAATATTTATAGATCTCTATTTAAAGTGTTGTTGATAAGCCTTGAAAGAAATTAAATACACTAGATAACATCTTCGACTCTCTATTTTTTTTAAAGAAAAAACTATGAACTTCTAAAGTGTTGTATAAATTGAATCCCTATTTGATACTCTATTTTACCTACTGGATAGTCTCTCTAGATGAACAAAATATTCTATGAATACTAATTCCTTGATGATACATATTCATGGATTGAAAACTAGTACCATCACTTTCATTGTCCATCTTCTACTTTGTTATGATTTTTGATTCTGTAACACTAATTCCAATCTCTATCTCACACTCTCTATTTTTTTTTATTCTTTTACACACAAAATAATTGTTCTTATTCCATATCTTTATTTTTTGACTCTCAGATTCTAAATTTTGGACCATTAAGGTTGTGAATCCAGGAATCTATAGTCAAGTGTTGTATTTGGGTTGTGACTCCCCATACAAAAGTTAGTGTGTCGTGGTTATCCTCGCACTAGTTTAGGGTCTTGTAATTGGGTTATGATTCCTTCTAGAATATCATATTAGTGCACATGTATCTCCTATGGATTAGAAAGGTATAAGAGTATATTAGGCCCACTTTGGACTGAACTATTATAAAAAAATCCTTGTGGTGTTTACTCTTTTCTCTTCTAATTGAGTATAATAATTAACCTTAATAATTAATTTAAATAATAAATTTATTTGATTAAAATTTTAATATGGTCTATTTTCCCCCTATAGACTATATACCATTAACCTATACAACATAAAAAATGGTATTATAGGTTCATTCCATGGAGTATAGTTAGCTTCTCTGATTGTTCTAATATGATACCTAACAATTGGTGTTAAAGGATAAATTTCTTAAGAATAGTTTAGCCCTGTTATTTTTGTTGACCTCACCTGTTTTGAAAATCCCAACTATGCTTTCACATACCTTGAAAATCCCAATTAATGTTTATCTATATTCTAATTATCTCAATCTATGACATTATATCTGATAATAATATTAAAATAATCCTTGAAATATGTTAATCAATGTTTATCCATATTTATATGAGTTCTGAAGTAACTCTAACCCAATCAGATATGTTTTGCATAAAACAGATAAGTGTTAAGTCACTGATCTGCATATAGCTACTAAAATAGAGCTACCGGTACTTAATCTACCAATAGACAAAGTCATCGATAAGCCAAGGTCAACAATACACAGAGCTACTGATATGTGCAAGTCCACCGGTAAGCAACGAGCTACTGATACAGACAGTCACCGATAGACAAGAGCTACTGATAGACCAAGAGCTACCGATACAAAGTAGAGTTACCGATAGATCAAGAGCTACAGATATAATGAAGTCACTGATATATAAAGTTACTGATACATAGAGTAAGATCTACCGATATCATGAGCTACCGATATCAGGAGCTACTGATACAAGTTCAAAGAGCTACCGATGGAAGGTCACAACTACACAAAGTCCACTGTACACATCTACCAATAGGAGGCTACTAATGATTAACCAACCAGTCAAACCCTATAATCTCAATATTATTTATTTATTAAGCTAACAGTTACATTTGATGTTTTTAATGCATTTAATGTTATTTAATGATATATGTTGACATGTCAGGGAACCATACCTAGTACCCATGCAAAAAGTAATCATTCTTTTTTTCCGGAGCTAAAAGTTATAAAAGGGAAGATAAAGATCTAGCTGGAGGTGCGCGAATACAAGAGAGAATCAAGGAACTATGAAGGCACACAAATGGTGAAAAATACAAGGGCTTAACAGCATTGAAACGTGGTGCAAAACCGAAAAGTCTACATCCATACCTGGAGAGCACTGGACATACTCAAAGAAAATAATTTCTAGAGGAGAGCACATGGTGGATCTTGAGTGACGAAATACATCAAACACTTCATGCACTCAGGCTGATAAGCTGAACCTAAAAACCAAGGAAGAAAACGACACTCTGTTTTTCAGACAAAAACCATAGAAGGACTCAGAAGCTTTTCTGACCAATCAAACAAGTCCAGAGTTGCACTGCCAATCACTAAAGATTTTCTAAACTCTTTGATACTTACTATAGTGATTATTTTATTTACATTTAGAGCAGTGTGTGTACCCTGTTTATTTTACACACACACTGTCTCCTGAGATAAGTTGGAGGATTCTTAAATCCTCATTCAAACTCTATAACTCCCTTGTATCCCACTGTGGATAGTGGTAGAGGTCGAGTAAGACCTGGAAATCTGTGATCTATTGTTTTTTTCCCACGTAGAAATGTGGTAGAGGTCTTTGAACCTGGACATTATTTGAACTATTGTTTACCACAATCCAGGGTGTGGAACAATTTATATAAATTGTTTGAGAGGACTAAGTCTCGGTATGAGACTGAACCTCTTGGTTACATCTACTGTCCATTTTAGTTTAAGTCATAAGTATACTATATATTTCATATTCTGCTGCTAACTACATTGAAATATAATTTGTTTTAAAGTTAATTTGATAGTTAAATTAGCAAGTTTTTATACTTATTGAAAACCAGTAAGTTAGTTTAAAAAGTCAATTTAATCTTCAGATTAAATTAACTGAGACCTAATCAATCTTTGAGAAACTAATTGAATATTTACAATCTGTATAAATTCACTACAGTTTAACTTTGTTTTTAAATTGGGGGATTTTAAGAGAAATATTTTTAGCAGAAATTTTTATTGGAACTCAATTGACCTCCCTCTTGAGTATCCACTATAACCAACATTTGGTACTAGAGGATTTGTTTTGTTTATCAAAGTTTTCAAATACTCTGTTTTGCAACTGTGATTTTAGTTATATTTTAAAGATCTTAAATTTCTGTTAGTTCTAAATTTTATCTCTTTACATTTATTTTATAAACTCTAGTTATGGATAATAGACTAGAAGGTGATGCTACTAACAGGCCACCTTTCTTTATTGGTACAAATTATGCCCAGTGGAAACTGAAAATGAAAATTCATTTGGAAAGTATGGGTTTTGATATTTGGATTGCTATAGAAACTGAATATAAAATTCCAGCAACTGAAAGAACAACTTGGGATGAACCTACAAAGACTGCTTACAATAATAATTGTAAATCTATGAATTCCATGTATTGTACTTTAGGAGATGAAGTGTTTAATATAATCTCTGCTTGTAAAACTGCTTATGAAATATGGGACACTTTGGCTATTTCCCATGAGGGAACAACCAATGTTAAAGAAATGAGGCTGAATACCTATACTATTAAATATGACAATTTTAAAATGAAATCTGATGAACCCATTTCTGACATGTATCTCAGGTTAAATGAGATTTTCAATACTATGATCTCTCTTGGAAAGGTTGTTCCAGCAAAGGAACAAATTATGAGGATATTAAGATGTCTACCAGAAAGATGAAGAGACACTTCTGTTTAAATTAGAGAATCATGCGATATCAGCACACTCCTTGTTAAGGAATTAATAGGTAAGCTTATGATGTATGAGGAAGAACTTAAAGTGAACAAAGAATAATATGATGAACCCAAGAGAAAATTCGTGGCTTTCAAGTCTACTGATTCGAAGAGCAAGGACAAAAACAAAGTTCAAGTACCTACTAAAAGTTCAACCAATGAAGATTCAGATTCAGACAGTGATGCTGAGATGGATCAAATAGCCATAAGGTTTAAAAAGTTCTATTGGAAGAATAAATTCTTAAGAAAATCAAATTACAAAGGAAAGTATGACAATAAAGGTCATTGGAAGAAGGATCAGAAGAAATCTGATAAGGAAGATGATATAGTCTGCTATGAATGCAAGAGGAAAGGACACATCAAGGCTGACTATCTGAAGTTAAAATTCAAAAATAAATATGATTATAAGGACACGAAGTACAAGAAAGAAATAAAAGAAACTTGGAGTGCTTCAAAAGACACTTCAAGTGATTCTAATTCTACTAAAGATGAAGATTATCATAAATCTAACATGTGTTTTATGACAAACACATCTAAGGGAACACTGGACACTCCTGCTTTAAATTCATACTATTCTGGAGATGATTCTGATTCTGAATCTAAAAATATGTCTAGTGAATAATTATTTGAATATTGTAATATGCTAGAAGAGACCTGTAATGAACTTAAGGACAAATATAAGTCATTTAAGAAATATCATGCTCTCACCGCTACTGTTAAATCTGCCCTTGATGTAGAAAAGGAAAAGAATGATCAACTGTTAAAGGAAAATACTGAACTAAAATTGTCCAATGAGCAACTTAAGAAGGACTTAGAAAAATTAAAAAATTGAAAAGATACACTTACTCAAATTTTAGGAAAGTAAGTTACACCAAAATATAATACTGGTTTGGGATACCAACCTAGAAAGAGACAATTTACTAAAACTAGATTTATCTCTAAATCTGGACAAAATTATGCTAGTTCCAGTTCTGGAAATTCATATGCTTCAACTAGTTATTCATATGGTTATATATCAAATAAAGTTTATCTTTCAAAATATATTGATTATATAAATTATATTAAACCCATAAGACAAATTTGGGTACCTAAATCTTTGATTGTTAACCTTTCTGGACCCAATAAGATCTGGGTACCAAAATCATTTTCCATCTAAATCTGTTTTGTAGGAAACTTGTCTAAAGAGTTCTCACAAGATGATATGGTACTTGGACAGTGGATGTTCAAGACATATGTCTGGATATTACGCATTCTTAAAGAGTTTAATCAAAGTTGATGGAGGCCATGTCACCTTTGGTGATAATTCTAAAGGAAAAATATTCGGCCTAGGCCAGATTGGTAACACTGATTCAATTTTGATTTATAAAGTTTTATTTGTTGATGGACTTAAATATAATCTGTTGAGTATTTCTCAGTTATGTGATTATGGATTTAATGTTAAGTTTTAAAATTATTCCTATGATGTTTTTAACTATAAAAATGTTTTAGTATTTTCTACTTTGAGAAATGAAAATGTTTATGCTGTTGATTTAAATTATTTGGCCAAATAAAATGTTACTTGTTTAAATGCTTTTCATAAAGATTCTTGGCTTTGGAACAGAATATTAGGACACTAAAACATCTATTCACTTATAAAATTGACTAGTAATAACTTAGTTAGAGACCTACCCAAACTTGAATTCCCAAATGACAAGGTTTGTAACCCCTGTCAAAAGGGAAAGCAACATAAAGTTTCTTTTAAATCAAAGAAAGAAGTCTCAACTTCTCAACCTCTCGATTTGGTTCACATTGACTTGTTTGGACCTTCTAGAGTTTGTAGTTTAAATGGGAAGCACTATATACATGTCTTAGTAGATGACTTTTCTAGATATACTTGGGTATACTTCTTAGCTCAGAAAAGTGAAGCTAGTTCTTAATTTGTTAAATACTCTAAGTTTGTAGAAAACCTTAGTGGACTTAAGATTAAAACCCTGAGAAGTGATCATGGTCGTGAGTTTGAAAATCATGAATTTGAATCTTATTGATCACACAATGGATATAGTCACAACTTTTATGCCCCTAGGACACCTCAGCAGAATGGTGTAGTAGAAAGAAGAAATAGAACCCTTCAAGAAATTGTAAGAACTATGCTTAATGAGTATGATCTGCCTATTTATTTTTGGGTTGAGGCTATGAATACAGCTTGTTATATTATTAATAGAGTCTTTATTAGACCTGTTCTCAATAAGACCCCATATGAACTATGGAATAATAGAAAACCCAAAGTTAGTTACTTTAGCGTCTTTGGAGGCAAAGTCTTTATCCACAATACAAAGGATAATCTAGACAAGTTTTCCTCTAAAAGTTATGAGGGAATTTTTCTTGGTTATTCTTTAACTAGAAAAGTCTATAGAGTCTTTAACAAAAGAACCAAATGTGTAGAAGAATCCGTTTACATCAAGTTTGATGAAACAGATCCACATGAGCCTAAAACCTCTCTTTAAAATCTTGAAGAAGATTTTTCTGTTCTGTACCTTAATGATAAAACTAAAGAACCTGATGTAAAAATATCAAGTTCTGGACATATTCCAGAATATTCTTCTGTTGAACCCGAATCTATAGATGAACCTGAAATTTCTAGTCTTACCTTTACTAGATCAACTAGGATTCTAAAGAATCATCCTTTGGATGTTGTTGTTGGTAATCTTGATAAAGGGACACAGACTAGAGCTTTTATAAGAAACTAGGTTGAACATCAAGAATTTCTTTCACAGCTAGAACCTAAAAATGTCAATGATGCAATCAATGATGAATTTTGGGTAATTGATATGCAAGAAGAGCTAAATCAATTTTAAAGAAACAAAGTCTGGGAATTAGTTGACAGACCCAAGGACACTTTGACAATAGGCACTAAATGGGTTTTTAGAAACAAAGTTGATGAATCTGGAAATATAGTTAGAAACAAAGCTAGGTTAGTTGCACAAGGATATAGTCAAGAAGAAGGTATAGACTATGAGGAAACCTTTGCACCTGTATCTAGATTAGAAGCTATTAGGATCTTACTTGCCTATGCTACTCATATGAATTTCAAGTTATACCAAATGGATGTCAAAAGTGATTTTCTAAATGGTTTTATTATTGAAGATGTTTTTGTTGAACAACCACATCTATTTACTAATCCTCATTTTCCAAATTGAGTTTTTAAACTTTCTAAAGCTTTATATGGTTTAAAACAAGCTTTGAGAGCTTGGTATGATATAATTAGTAGTTTTCTTATTTCAAAAAGTTTTACTAAATGGATTGTTGATCCAACTCTTTTTATTAAAAGAATCTCTAAAGATGTTTTGATAGTACAAATATATGTTGATGATATTATCTTCGGATATTATAAACATTCCTTATGCACTAATTTTTCAAAGAGTATGCAAAATGAATTTGAAATGAGTTTAGTGGGAGAACTCAAATATTTTCTTGGATTTCAAGTTTTTCAAAATGAAAATGGTATTATCTTGAATCAAAGTAAATATACAAAGGATATTTTAAAACATTTTGGTTTGGATAGTATTAAGGAAAGTGATACTCCTATGAGTACAGTCTGTAAATTGGATGCAGATGAAACTAGGAAACCAGTGGATCAAACCAATTACAGAGGTATGATTAGAAGCTTACTTTACCTTACTGCTAGTCAACCAGATATTATGTTTAGCATATGTATGTGTGCAAGATTTCAAGCTAATCCAAAAGAATCTCATTTACTTGCTGTTAAAAGAATTTTTAAGTATCATAAACGCACTGTAAACTTAGGTTTATTTTACCCAAAAGGATAATCTTTTGAATTAATGAGTTATTCAGATGCTGACTTTGCTGGTTGCAAGTTGGATAGAAAAAGCACATCTAGAACATGTCATTCATTGGGAAATCCTTAGTATCGTGGTGTAGTAAAAAGCAAAATTCTGTAGCTTTGTCTACTACCAAAGCAGAGTATATAGCTGCTGGTAGTTTTTGTGAACAAATTATGTGGATGAAACACACTCTTTTGGACTATGGATATGACTTTAAGCATGTTTCAATAAACTGTGAAAACACTAGTGCAATAAACATTTCAAAGAACCCTGTATCTCACTCTAGGACTAAACACATTGATGTAAGGCACTAATTTTTAAGAGATCATTACCAAAAGTGTGATATTACTCTTGAATTTATAGGTACTGAACATTAGTTAGCTGACATTTTCATCAAACCTTTAAGTTCGGATAGGTTAAGTTACATTAGGCATGAGTTGGAACTGTTTAACCATGATCAGTAGGTACCTCCCCGATGTAACCTCACCGATGTAACCTCACCGATGTAACCTCACCGATGTAACCTCACCGATGTAACCTCACCGATGTAACCTCACTGATGTAACCTCGCTGATGTAACCTCACTCGATGATACCTCACCGATGTAACCGCACCAATGGACCTCACTGATAGGAATTCTCACCGATAAACTCTACCGATGAGTGCATTGTTTTAAACTTATGTCTGCTATTATAATCTGAATAGTTTTTACTTTATTTCATTTTATTTATTTATTTTGTGATTCCTAAATGATAAAAACAAAGTCCTAGCTACTTCTTAATCCACCGAGCCTCAAATCCTTTACCCTCAGGCCTTACTCCTGAATCTCTCAAAAACCATAAATCCCTCAAACTAGAGATGGAAAAAACCAAACTTCCTACCATCAGAGATGACACTGATGAGCCGAGTGCAAAGAATAAAAAATACAAGCTAGAAGAAAGTGGTAGTGTTGGTAGAACTAGGTCGGGTAGGTGACCAGTGAACCCTCATTTTCATAATAGAGTTATTGTGATTGAAAAAGAGATGTGCGTGGAATGGTTGTTACCTAGGAAATCGTTAGTGCTCGAAGTGCTGGAAGATAAAAAGTGGGTAGATTGCTTTTCGAACAATAATGGACCCTACTATCCGAAGCTAGTGAAAAAAATTTATGAGTTTGTAAGTTTTTTGCAAATCAGAAGATGAGAACCGAGTGATTTCTTTTGTGAAGGGAAAATAGATGTCTTTTTCATTTGTTTAGTGGGATGAATGCCTGAAGGTTCCACACGAAGGTGTATCTGGATATGTATCAAAAGCTATACCACCTACAAGTGAGATATTAGATTATGAGACTGCCTTGGAGGAGCTCACCGGTGATGGAAATCAAAGAAAAGTAGTGGCTACTGAAATGGATGGATAGAACAGATTTCTGTTCAAATTTGTTCATCGTGTCTTAATACCAAGGAGAGGGGATTTTTTGAATTTAAGATATCATGATATCTATCTCCTACATCTCTTGAGACATTGTGTAAAAGTGAATCTGTGCAGATTGCTGATGATTCAAATGGAAGACATGACAAGGTTAAAATCAAAGACTAATGCCCTATTCTTTGCCAAGTTGATCTCAGTGATGATCAAAGTGAAATGGGTAGCTAAGTCTCAAGATGAGACAGTGGTAGTAAAGAATAATTTTTGTATCACAAGCACAGTGTGAAAATACATGAAGATAAATTAGAACCCATGGAGAGGAGAGTGGGTTAATGATGATAAAAAGGTTTATGATAAATTTAATCTTGTAGATCATCCTTAAAGACCTAAGGATGTGAGGGATACAGGTCTAGGACCTGATGAAGAAGAACCTGAATATAATGATGAAACTGAAGAGACTTATATGGATGATAGAAGAGATCCGGACTTACCTCTAAGTCCTACTGCTAAAATTGTATCTTCAGAAAAGGAAGCCTTAGTAGAAGAAGAGACACCTGCTGATGAGGAAGACCAGCCAGCCCCTGAGCATGAAGAAGAAAAATAGAATGAATCTGAAGTCTCTGATTCTGTCTACTTAAGTCTGAGTCCATTAATTGGAAGCTCAGTTGTTCCTACTAAGGAATTAGTAGGAGAAATGGAAGAAGTTGTACCTAATCCAGAGGACCCTCCTGCTGTTGTAGAGATAGAATTGATAGTAAAAGATTCTTCTGAGGAAGAAAGACCTACTGAGAATTTTTTTGTTGTACATGGGAATACACCAATTGAGGGGGAGCATCAAACCAAGTTTGGAAGTGTTTTAGTGGCTGTTGAGATTGAGGACTGGGCAGAAGACCCAGGTTTTGTGGTTTGTGGATTAGACTATCCTGATTCTGATAATGAGGCTTCCCTAAATATACCAAAGATCATTTATGATGTAGAGACTATGTTGTTACCTGAAGATGTGGTCAGAATGCATGACCTGGATAATTTGAAGAAAAATCTTAAAGTCAGTTTTGTGGAAAAGACAAGGAATATGGAAGCTTCACTAGTGTCATCAATCCAATCAATTATGAATGACTCAGTGGCCAACATAGCCTCTAAAAGAACACCTATTGTAATTCATCCTCCTGATATGATCACCAGGGCTGACCTTGAATCCTTAAAGGATGATCTGAAAGAGTCCTTTAGTGCTTCTGTTGCTGAGTTGAAGCACTGCTTTTTTGAATATATGATTAATTTGGAAAAATCTTTTGAACTCTCTCTCGGTTGTAATATGTCAACCTTTATGACAGAAATAGTGGAAGAAGTCACAGTCTACCAGACTCAAGTATCTATACTTGAAGCGGATGTTGAAGCTCTAAAGAAATCTGTTATCTCTTTATAATCTTACATGAGTTCAAAATCTCAAGCAGACAAGGACTTAGCCTATGTCAAAAGTGTTCTGAGCCAGATGGTTTCAGTGTTCAAAGGTTTTAAAACCTCTATGAAAGATCATGTTAAAACCCAGGATTCCCAAGTCCAAAATCTTATTAGTGGGTTGACCAAAAATTTCAAGGGAATAGTAAATTTCTTTGTTGGTTCTGTTGCTTCTAGACCTACAGTGGATTTGGATCAAATTTGAGTTGTGATGAAGGAGGAGCTTGGTTCAGCTTCAACCAGTGGCTCTGTGGACTCATCCGACCAGAGAAAAGTTGTGATTTCTACTAGAGATTCATCTAGAGAAATAATGAAGATAGTCCAAGACTATATGAGAGAAGATTCTACCTCTCAGAAAGAAGTGAAAGACAAGGTAGACTCCTATTTCCAAAAGTTTTACACCAAGAATCAACTCAACAATCACTTCAAACTTATGTTGGAAAACCTGAAGTTACCTCTTGTCAATCAAGCCTTTAGATATAAAGTCAGCAAACTAAGGGAATTGACTCCAGCCTTGGAAAAATTCATAGAGAACAAGGATGATTTCATATCTGCTATGGATAGAGGAGTAGGAATAATTATGGATTTCAGAAATCTTTTGTTGCCTTTCCTACATGTCGATGCTAGGCCAGTGATTGTACCTCCAGCTTTACCTGCCTCTACCTCTACTGCTTCTCCTATTCAGATGACTCCTGCTCAAGCCATTCGAATCCTTACACCTATGATTACTTAAAGGGATAATCATTACAGACCAGGAACAGTTTCAGTCGCTCAGCCTCCTGTTATCATCTCTGGTGTTCCTAATCCTTCACCTGCATCCACACAGTCTGAATCCTCTTCTAATCCAAAGAGAAAATCACACATTGAGGATGTGGATTGAATAAGTGGATAATATGTTTGATAGGTTCCCTTGTATTTTTTTTCTTTCTCTGTACATTTTTGCCACATATAATACAATTGGATTTATTTTCTTTCTCATTTTGTTCGTATTCTATTTCTTCTTTTCCACTTTTCGATTATCATAAAGGGGTAGAAATATTATCAAAGTATCAAAGATGGATAAATATTCTCAAAGGGGGAGAAATTTATCTAAGGAAGAGATACCATGCTTTCCCCCTCTGATATCCATGCTTTAATTCTACCTCTGATACATTATGTTCTATAATATACTATTTTATCTGAGATAATTGAATTTAATGATATATCCTCTGATACAATTTTTTTAAAACTATAATATCATAAGTTGTGATTATCAAAAAGGGGGAGATTGTTGACCTCACCTGTTTTGATAATCCCAACTATGCTTTCACATACCTTGAAAATCCCAATTAATGTTTATCTATATTATAATTCGCTCAATATATGACATTCTATCTGATAATAATATTAAAATAATCCTTGAAATATGTTAATCAATGTTTATCCATATTTATATGAGTTATGAAGTAACTCTAACCCAATCAGATATGTTTTGCATAAAATAGATAAGTGTTAAGTCACTGATCTGCGTATAGCTACTGATACATATCTACTGGTACCTAGTCTACCAATAGACAGAGTCACCGATAAGCCAAGGTCACCGATACGCAGAGCTACCGATATGTACAAGTCCACTGGTAAGCAGCGAGCTACCGATACAGACAGTCACTGATAGACCAGAGCTACCGATAGACCAAGAGCTACCGATATACAGAGTCACCGATATAGAATGAAGCTACCGATACAAAGCAGAGTTATCGATAGATCAATAGATATCGATAGAATAAATTCACCAGTATATAAAGTTACTAATACACAGAGTAAGAGCTACCGATATTAGGATCTACCGATATCAGGAGCTACCCATATCAGGAGATACTGATACAAGTTCAAAGAGCTACTGATGGAAGGTCACTGCTACACAAAGTCCACCATACACATCTACCAACAGAAGGATACTAATGATTGAACAACCATTCAAACCCTATGCTCTCAATATTATTTATTTATTAAGCTAACGGTTACATTTGATGTTTTTAATGCAGTTAATGTTATTTAATGATATTTGTTGGCATGTCAGGGAACTGTACCTTATACCCATGCAAAAAGTAATCATTCTTTTTTACCGGAGATGAAAGCTATAAAAGGGAAGATAAAGATCTAGCTGGAGGTGTGCGAATACAAGAGAGAATCAAGGAATTAAGAAGGCACATGAAGGGTGAAAAAGAAAAGGGCTTAACAGCATTGAAATGTGGTGAAAAAACGAAAAGGATACATCCATACCTAGAGAGCACTAGATATACTCAAAGCAATTCATTTCTAGAGGAGAACACAAGCTGCATCTTGAGTAATGAACTATATTAAACACTTCATGCACTCAGGCTGATAAGATGAACCTAAAAACCAAGGGAGAAAACGACACTCTGTTTTTCAGACAAAAACCAGAGAAGGACTCAGAAGTTTTTCTAACCAATCAAATGAGTCCAGAGCTGCACTACCAATCACTAAAGATTTTCTAAACTCTTTCATACTTACTATAGTGATTCTTTTATTTACATTTCGAGCAGTGTGTGTACCCTGTTTATTTTACACACACACTGTCTCCTGAGCTAAGCTGGAGGATTCTTAAATCCTAATTCAAACTCTATAACTCCCTTTTATCCCACTGTGGATAGTGATAGAGGTCGAGTAAGATCTGGACAACTGTGAGCTGTTGTTTTTTTTTCATGTATAACTGTCGTAGAGGTCTTTGAACCTGGACAGTCTTTGCACTATTGTTTACCCTGATCCAGGGTGTGGATCAATTTATATAAATTGTTTGAAAGGACTAAGTCTCGGCTTGATACTGAACATCTTGGTTACATCTGCTGTGTATTTTAGTTTAAGTCATAAGTATACTATATATTTCATATTCCGCTGCTAACTACTTTGAAATATATTTTGTTTTAAAGTTACTTTGATAGTTAAATTAGCAAGTGTTTATACTTATTGAAAACTATTAATTTAGCTTCAAAAGTCAATTTAATCTTCAGATTAAATTAACTGAGACCTAATAAATCTTTAATAAACTAATTGAACATTTAAAATCTGTATAAATTCACTATAGTTTAACTTTGTTTTTAAATTGGGGGATTTTAAGAGAGATATTTTTAACAGAAATTTTTATTGGAACCCAATTCACCCCCCTCTTGAGTATCCACTCTGACCAACAATTATCTTTCCCAATACCAAACAATTGGTATCAGAGTTTGTTCATTTTGGAATTATCCAATCCTTATATAGAGTGAGTTTTTATATTTATTTGTGCAAACCTATTTATAGACCTTGCAGTCTAAGGATAAAGATATTATAATATGGAAGGATTTAACATATATGAGATATGGATTCCTCAGAAGCTGCCTCAATTTGAGGAAAATGATTATAACTATTGGGGATCCCAAATGGAGGCATAACTCAAAAAATTAATCATATAACATGTTTCCATCATGGAAAAATCATATATTCTACTAGAGGTTGGCCCGAATACACTTACTAGAAATGGTGCAAAAAGATATGTTTTAAATTACAACATTGTTAATATTTTATATTATTCTATTAACAGAAGTGTTTTTAGTCACGTGTCCACTTTTAAAACAACTCACCAGATTTGGAATATTATATAAGTCACTCACCTTGGCACTAAAAAATTAATTCAAACCAATACTGGAAGGCTTCGATCAGAGTACCAAGACTTCAAGATGGCTGAAGTTGAAAATATAAACCAAATGTTCCACCGATTCACAAGCATTGTGAATGGAATGAATTCACTTAGAGAAGATATGGAAAACTAGTACTTTTTGAAAGAGTCTTATAAGTATTTACAAAGAAATTAAATTAAAATAAGGTCTCCATTGATGGAATAAATAACTTTAAAGAGTGCACTCTCGATGAATTTATTGGAACACTACTTTAGTATGAACTGGAACTGAAGAAGATAGATGATGAGGAGACTATAAAAAAGAAAAGGTTTAGCTTTTAAATCTATAAATTTCGTTTCTACTGACTCTTCTGATTTTGTTCTATAGGATAGTGAAAAATAATATATAGCTAAGATTGTGACTATAGTTTACAAAATAATGAAAAAGAAAGGATTCAAGAACCGATTTAGGAGAAACCCTCAAAAATAAAAACAAAAGGGAGAAAAGAAAGGAAGTTCAAATTACAATGCTTCATATGTAACTTGTTATGAGTGCTAGAAGAAAGTGAAAATCAAGCCTGACTATCCTAAACTAAATAATAAAAACAAATAAAAAAAGGGTAAAAAGGCAATGAATAATAGTTGGAGTTGTATAGAAGAATAAAATTCTAGAAAATAATCTAGAAATGAGAAAGAATCTTATAAATTGTACTTTATGGATTCTATGGATAAGTTTAATAATTCTAGATTTTATTCTAGATGTTATGATTCTTAATATGATTCTAAAAACTTGTATTTTTATGAATTAAATAAAGAAATTTAAATATTAAGAAAATATATTTTAAAAGCCACTGATTTATATAATAAGATTAAGGAAAATAATGAGAAACTATTTTGTGAAAATAAAATAATTCTATAATAGAATGAAAAATTAAGTAATATCGTTTCTTCTTCTCATTCTATAGTTTATTACAATTTGAAATCTACTCAAAATTTGAATGAAATTTTGAAAAAGGAAGTTGAGAATATTAAAAAAAATATATGATTTTATTCAAGTTCATGAAAAAAAATCATATTATGATTTATTTTAATAAACATAATAAAAATAAATATGGTTTTGGATGTGATATAAGATTATCTTAAATGTATAGAACTTGTTTTTTTAAGTAAAATTGGTTGTACTTCTATTGTTACTTGTTTTAAATATGGAAGAAAAGGTCACTATGTGAATGATTGTTCTCTTAGATTCAAATAGTCTTTAGGATTTATAAAAACTAATGTTTCTAAATCCTTTTTATCTAGAGTAACATAAAATAATTTTTAAATTATTTATGGGTACCTAAAATTGTTTTACTAATCCGGTTAGACCCAAAATAGCTTGAGTACCAAAATTTCAAGTAATTGATTTTTGTAGAAAAAATACCTTGGATTTCTCAAGAATGAAATATGGTACATGGATAGTGGATAATCTAGGCATATAATTGGAGACCCATCAAATTTTACCACTTACAACACATGTGATGGAGGCACTGTCACATTTGTAGACAATTTCAAAGGTAAAGTAGAAGGTTTTGGTAAAGATGGTGTTTTTAATTTATAATTTTTATATCTAAAGTTTTATATTTTAAAGGTTTAAAAAATAATTTAATTAGTATATCTAAATTATTTGATGATGTAATGTAAGTAAAATTTCAAAATGAAAAATGTTTAGTTTTTAAAGAAAATTATTTATCGTTATATGTTAATCAAAAAAGAAAATATGTATAATATTGATTTTTTTGAACTAACTATTCAATATGTTAAGTGTTTGAATGTTGTGAAAAGTGATAACATCATTTGAATTTGAAATTTAGGTCATATTAATTTCATAATGTTACATTAGATATCTATACTTGAGACTGTGCTATAGCTACCTTCCTTAAAGAAAGAGAAGATTCATATTTGTGACACTTGCATGAAATGGAAACAACATAAAATTTCTTTTAGTCCTATCAATTAGATAAGTACTAATAAAACTTTACAGTTAGTATATCTTGATTTATTTGGACCTACTAAAATTTATATCCTTTTTGGAAATAAATATACATTATTTATTGTTGACGATTATAGTATATTTACCTGGGTATAATTTCTTTCTCATAAAAATGATGCCTTATCTAGATTTACTACTTTTTGTAATTTAGTACAAAATGAAAAATGTTTTATGATTTTTTATATTCATAGTGATAAAGGTGGCGTAATTCATAATTTAGATTTTGAAAAAAAATTGTGAAAATAATGGTTATTTTCATAATTTTTCTACTTCTAAAAAACCTCAAAAAAAATGTTGTTGTAGAACGAAAAAATAGAACTCTTATTGAAATGGATTGAACTATGTTAAGTGAAGATAATTTTCATATATATTTTTGGGTTGAGGCTATTTTTTTACTTGTTATATTTCAAATAGAATTGTTATTATAATTTTTTTAAAGAAAACTCCTTATGAATTATTTAAAAATAAAAATCCCAAAGTTGGTTATTTTAGAGTTTTTGGTTGTAAATTTTTTATTTTAAATTCCAAAGATAATTTAGATAAAGTTGATGCTAAAAGTGATGAATGAATTTTTCTCGATCATTATAATAATAGTAAAGCTTATAGATTTTATAATAAAAAACCAAAAAATGGTTATTAAAGAATCTATTCTTGTTATGTTTGATGAAAATAATGTGATAAGATTTTATTCTAATGTTTTTGATGATGAGTTTAGAGATTTTAATTTTGGTGAAGGAAAATATCAAGATAAGGATTAACAAATTGAGGGGGAATTACTCCTTATTGACCTTATCTAAGATCATGGAAGATTCATAAAGATCTTCCCATTGAAAATGTTATTGGAAATATCGATTCTGTTATTAAAATAAGAAATTCTTTTTTAAATTTTTGTTCCCATTTTGCTTTTATTTTTGATTTTATTCATAATAATATTAATGATCCATTCTTTTGGGGGTTGTTTTATCTTTTCGTTTATTTACAAAAATGGGAAGAAATTTGTTTTTAAATGTATAAGTTTTGTAATCAAATAAAAAGGGAGAGTTTTTTTGTACACGTGCATGCATATATTTTTATTTTGTTTGATTACATGTTAATTATGTTTTTAAATATCCAAAACCTTTTTATTATTTTATATAAAAAAATGTTTTCACTTTCTCTATGTATTTTTATTATAACTTGATTTATGGTTATAATAATTATATAATTCTTATTTAATATGAAATATAACAAGTTTATCTAACTTTTATTAAACTACTAAGAAGTATAATTATATTTATAGCATTTTCACATTTTGATCTAAATATGATACATGCTTTTGGTTTCAAGAAATATTTTAAGTATAAAATTATTTATATTTTTCTTTCATTATTTAATTATAACATGAGATATAATAATAATTTTCTTTTGAAATTTATTCTATTATAAATAAAACACATTTATCTATATTTTATTAGAATAAATAGAAGACTAATTTTATTTTTTATGTGGTGCACAAAATGTCCAAAGATCTTGCAACGGTTCTAGAATTCTGGATTTTCCAGAATTCAATATTTTTCTTTGAAATATCATTAAATTCACATCAAAATAATTCAAATTTTGTTTTTTTATAAATCAAATAATTTTTTCTTCATTTCATTCAACTAAATGAAAATATAAAATTTTCATTTAGGTGCCTTAAAAAATGTTCATAGTATTGCATTGTTTTCTACAGTATTCAAATCATGTTTCATTGTTTTTTGATCATAACTTTTAACATACTTGTTGGATTTAAATGATTATTTATTTTATGGAAAGATAGAGGAATTATATACATTTAAGTATTGTGAACATTTCACTAATTCTATTTTTTATATGGGATAAAATTTATCTCAATTTTATATTGACATTCTTATACATGAAATGATAAAATCGATTTTATTTTTTCTTCTACTGCCACTTTTATTTATAATTAATATTTTTTCATTTCCAAAATAACTTAAATTTTATACTACAATCATTTAAAAAATATAATACCATTCCAAAATATTTTTCATTCTATTTTTTGACACATTTCTATATTTTAAATACTGCATGTTTATAATGATTGTTTCTATTATTTTCATTGTTCTAAAATTGTTAATTAATCATATTTAATCTATGATAATAATTTTGAAGTGTTTTAAAAATGTTTTAATATTTTTTTAAATATTTTTTTCATTTTTCATAGAAAAAAATACAACATCTGTTGAAAACATTTATTGACTCTTAAATTATTAATTGAGTTAATTTCTGAAATCTAACAGTAGATTAATGTTTTATAACTAATGGTGACTTAATTTTTTATAAATAAAAGTGGATTAATTTTTTATAACTAACGATAGATTAATTTTTTATAACTAATGGTGAATTAATTTTTATTATAACTAAAGGTGGATTAATTTTTTTATAACTAATGGTGGATTATTTTTTTATAACTAACGATGGATTAATTTTTTATAACTAGCAGTGGGTTAATTTTTTTATAACTAATGGAGGATAAATTTTAATTTTTTTATAATTTATTTATTAATATGCTTAAATTATTTCAAATTGTTTTTAATGTATTAAATACATGATAATAATGTTTTTATATTTTATGAATTTATGAAGAAGATATTTATTTACAGTTAATCTATTTTTAATATTTATGTTATTAATTGACTGTATTTTGTGGAGATAGTTTGAACGACTGAATCATTTAAACTTATTCAAATATTGAATTTAAATTATTTTGAAAACCCCTACATTTTTTAAATTTATTTTAATGAGTTTTAAAATATATATTAATTTATTGTTTTAAATTACACTTCATTGTCCGTAAAAACTTATAAAATTTGTGTAAAATATTTTTTTATTACCTATATTCATTATTTTAATTGTTTCTAAAATATTTATTAATATTTAAAAATATTTTTTAAATTTTTTAATGTACTAATTTCATGAAAATATTGTCTTTATTGTATGTATTTATACAGATTATATTCTAAAGTTTTTATTAATAGTTAACCTGATTGTAATATTCATTGAATTATCGAACTTAGTTTGAATTGTTTATTTGAAATTATGTTTGACATATTATTATGAAATCTATTTGAATAATTTAACAAGTTATTCATATTAGTTTTAATTGGTATTTAAGTTTTGAATTAAAATTATATTGCTACGATTTTTATGGATATTGATTTTCTCTATCCTATATAATTTCCAATTATTTTACCCATGGAAGGTGTTTGGGAATCTTTACATATCTGTATTTAAAAGGTTGTCGAGTATCCATGAAAGTAACCAAGTACACTAGATAACATATTTGACTCTTGGTTTTTTCAGAAGAAAAAGATCTGAACTTCTCAAGTGTTGTACAAACTGAAGTCCTATGTGATACTCTATTGTACGTACTGAATTGGATCTCATGTTGAATGAAATCTTCTATGACTACTAATTCCTTGATGTGACATTTGAATTTCTCAAGAACCAATACCAATGATTTTATTTTTCATATTTTACTTCGTTCTAGTTTTGAGTCTCTAACAGTACCTCCAATCTCTCACACACACTCTCTATTTTCTATTTATGCTTTTACACACAAAATAATTATTCTTCTTCTCTATCTTCAGGTTGTGACTTTGGATTCTAAAGTCAAGACTATTCAGTTTTTGACTCCCAGTATCTAAACTCATGTGTTGTAATTGGGTTATGACTCCTCATAAAAAAGTCAGAGTGTCGTGGTTATCCCTCCACTAAAAAAGATATTGCAATTGGGTTGTGATTCCCCCTCAAAAATCAGATTAGTGCACATGTATCTCTCTCTGAGTAGAGAGGTATAAGAGTAGAGTAGATCCACTTTAGATCAAACTACTATAAAAACATCCTTGTGTTCTTTACTCTTTCTACTCACTACCCTAAATCGACGCATAAGCAGTGCCTACTTTTATCAGTG
The DNA here is from genome assembly GCA_963277665.1 of Viscum album. Lineage (NCBI taxonomy): Eukaryota > Viridiplantae > Streptophyta > Magnoliopsida > Santalales > Viscaceae > Viscum > Viscum album. The sequence goes on along the minus strand of OY728156.1, from coordinate 1,194,335,112 downwards.
CTAAACAAAAAACACTGATAAAAGTTACCTTTATCAATGTTATTCTTAGTGCTAATAAAACCTTTCAATAAAAAATATTATTAATATATATAAAATTATCGAATTTATATTAAAAAAAATGTTTATTTATATACATTAATTAAAAATCACACGTTTATAATTAGTATAAGTATGATATATTAATATATATTTTTAATAATTCAAATATATATATAATATCTTTTTAAAAGTATTTATAAAATTAAAAATAAATAAATAAATATATACATAATTATAAAATTATAATAAATATATGTAAATATATATATATATATATATATTTAAATAATAAAAAAATTATAATAAATATATTTAAATAATAAATATTTTCATTATATTTATAATTATATATACTTATATATTAATATATATACACATAATAATATAAATATATATAAATATATAAATTTAAAATAATTATATATAGACATATAATTATATATAATTATTTATAATTATTTATAATTATTTATAATTATATAAATTTATATAATTATATAAATATATTTATATTTATATAGAAATATTTTTAAATATTTTTATTTTTAATTAGAATTATAATAAATATATTTATTTAAATAATTATAAAATTATAATAAATATATTTAAATGATAAATATTTATAATATTTATAATTATATATGCTTATAGATTAATAAATATATAAATATATATAAATATATATATAATTATATAAATATATATATATAATTATATAAATATATTTATAATTATCTATAAATATATATATATATATATATATTTATAATTATAATTATAAATAAATATATTTATTTATATATTTTTAAATTATATTTATATTTCAATATGTATGTATATATATACACTTTAAATTAATATATAAATTTGAATTATATAATTATTAATAAAAAAATTCTTATTTTCAAAATTTTATATATATATAATTATCAAATTTATATTAGTCGAAATGTTTAACAATTTATTTATATAAATTGATTTCAAAATGTGTATATAATTAAAATAAATGTGATATATTAATATTTTATTTAAATAATTATATAATATATAAATGAATATATTTATTTAGATATATATTTCTATTGATATTAAATAATTTAAAATATATGTACCTGAAATCTTGAAGGTCATTGACACGTGCCTGTCATGGGGTGTGACAAAAACAAATATAACCTAAGTTAAAATGTAGAAAATTGGTTAATATAAGTTGTCTCAAGAGAGGAGTGCACAATAATTATGTTTGTCACTTAAAATTAAGAAAGAAGAAAAGGTTGTTTTTGAAATTGTTTGAGTTGAAAAATAAAGCAAGCAATAAAAAAAAGATTAAACACTAATGGATGAAGAGAGTGATGGGGTCAGGGTAAGATCACCTTTGTAATGTCATCATAGTCATAAATATCATCTTCCCTCTCTTCCTTTTGAATGAAAAATGAAAGATTCCTCGATCAAGTTATCAATCACCTTGGTTGAAGAAAGAAATGAAACTCACTCTTATGCGCATGGAAGTTCATAAACAATTTATAAACAACTAAGGCAAGTCCCGATCGGGAATTTTTGCTCCTTATAACTCTAGAAAAAGTTTATTTGTTCCACACACGTGCCAACGATTGCTAGACACTCACCACCTAACACAATATGCTCAATCGAGACAAATTGCACTAGGCGGAGGGAGATTAAAAGTCTTTAACCAAAGATATTAAAAATGAATAAACCAAACTCAAAACACAATCACATTAATATAATTGGGAAATAGTGATAACATAAGTCATTCAAAAGAAAATGAGGATTTTACATTTAAGCACAAAACTCCGACATTATAAAAGTAATACTCCTCCTTCCCCAATCACTCAAAGGTTTTGCCCCTCCATGTGAAGGGTAATAGAGTTGAAAGGGGAAGAAGATAGTATGATTAAACAAAGAAAAGAGAAAATATAAAATAAAAATAACATCAAGAACTCAATCCTCCAGCACATCCCTTCTTGCAGCTTCTTGAACCCCTTTGAATGGAAGTGAACACTCTTATTTATAGGCTTTTGTAGTAGAAAATTTCCCTTCAAAATTACTCCACCGAAAGTTTGAGTCCAGTTGGTATAATAAATGGCCGAATCTCGGGAAGGTGTCTGCATAAATGTTGTTCCCCTATGTCTTTTGAATTCTTCCTCAAAATATAAGAAAATTTTGACAAGTGACACAAAAGTTATCCTTAAATTAATAATCACATCTTTTTCTGCCCGAGGTGACTCTTCAACTTCATATTTTTTGTCGCATTCCATGAGTACCTTAATAACCGCATTTCTTCATAAAATTTAATTTGAAAGATAATCTCGGAGTCCTGTTCCTCTTCCAGTTGTAATCACATCATTTGGACACCTGTAGGCTGATATATGCCTCCTTAATTATGGTGGGGTTCATTCTGTCATCCAGAAAACCTTTTCCAATTGTTGAACTTGTCTGGGCCATTGTATGTTGAATTGGTCCTTTGTCCAGAAGGAAAAGTTGAATCCCACAATCATATAAATCCTCAAAAAAAGGACTCACACAATTTGGATCAAAAATTTAAAATATATTCCAGAAATACAGAAGCTCCACAATACTGTTAAATTTCCAGAATTAACCAATTTTCACAATTAAGCCCATAATTCACCAAAACAGTAAAATGATACAAATCAGCTAAAATTGATTAATTGTAAGGGTTTAAATCATTGATACACATATTAAAAATAATGAAAATATTATCTCTATAAATTTTTCCTACACTTAGAACTTGGACACCCAGACAATTCAAAATTAAAATCAAATCAAAGCAAATTCAAAACACATGCCATTGAGATCCCCCAATTCCATACCAAGAAATAAAAGTTATCATGCCTCATTAATAACCATTATTACAAGTTATCAAATCATATCATTTAATATTTTTCTTCTTCATTTCTCCTCCCATGCACACAATACACCTACCTCACATGAGTTTTCTCTCATCTCACAAATATCAATTTTAAACAAAGTTTTTCTCATCCAAACCAATGCAAGGGTCACCATAGGTTTGAAAAACTCATACTTCTCCACCTGATGTAAGTCAAGGATATGTGTTTTTTATGAGGATTTTTCAAGGTTGTTTTGTGGCTTTCAGTTGGTAGGATTTTTATGCGAAAAAATCTAAGGCAGAATGAGGAGATCTTGGCTCTTTTTGAAGCAAAATTGTACGATTCTAATTTTCACTCAAGTATGGTATTCTCCTCACTCTCCTTAGTAGAAATTCAGCACCATCATAATGAAATATCAAGAAATGTTCAAAAATCTCATCATTTTAGTAGAAAAAATTTCAATCTTCTCAAACATGATTTTTCTTGAAAGCTCTAGAAAAGGAACAACTTTCTTCTTCCATTAGAGGCTCTAGAAAGGCACAACGTATCTTATCATGAAAGCTTCAGAAAATGCAAAAATTTTAAAATAGTGATTTTTCATCAGTACACGCATCTCTTCAACATTATAATTTTCACCCAAAGTTTCACCAAATGAGTTAGCACAACACAAGGCAGCTTCCCTCACACTTAAGTTCAACTAGATCATGCAATTTCACTTCAAGAGCAGGTTGGATAGGGAAAATTGGCTTGTAATGTGGCTAACCTAACAGGTTGTTCATGGATTCTATGGGTTATAAGGATTAAATGTACAAGGTATTCCATAATGAAAGGGATTATCTTGAAAATGGGGCTTTAAAACCAAATAAATTCCTCTATCATTTAAAATACATGTACCCCAAACCCTCAAGTATTGAAAGGAATAAATCAAATTCTAGTTAAAATAAGAATGGTCTGCTTCTCTCAAGAAGTAAGGTGAATGAAAAGAATATAACAACAGTGGTTCAGAAGTCTCATGGGAAAGTTATTTCAAATATAAAGACAGTGAGATGTGGCATGGGATTCTAAAATCGGAGTACTTTTCATGAAATTACCAAAGAATTGAACTTGAAAGAAAGTCATTTTCAGTATTCATTTAATCTTAGTTTCATTGAAGAAATTGGTTCACTCAATGACATGGGTTTCAAAAATAGCAATGATAATCATTTTAGCTCAAAAGTTCTAATAACACACCAAAAACTGAAAAAATAAACACACATAAAATTTTAAAGCACACAATTTTATTTATTTATTTATATATTTTAGAAAAATAGACAAAAAAATGAAAATCCTAAACTAAAAAGGTTCCCTCTCCCACACTTAAATGTTGTAGTGACCTCAATGCATTTAATTGGATTAAATATGTAAGTAGAATTTAAAATTAATCACAGAAATAAGTAATTGTAAAGGATAGGTACAACCTAACTTATTGGAAGTTCAATATTGATTTAAGCTCTTAAGTGTTGAACAATAAAAACCTAAAAAAAAGAACAAAATAAAACATAATACATTTATTAAAATAAATGAAAATAGAAATAGGATGAGAAAATAAGGATAAATCTTAGTTTAATCCCCCTAGTGGGCCCTAGGTTTTGACTGCCTCTAGATGGGAAGTTCTAATCTTTTATCCCTAATCTGATGGTGGGTTGAGTTTCTTTATAATGAACCAACAAAACTTATTATTTAAGTCATGTGATTCATCCTTTTTGTTGAGGACACCATGGGTATAGTACACCAAATCCACCCCTATTACAATAAGATACAATTTTTTTGGTGGGGGTAGAACAAAGAATGAGTCCTCATATTTATTGGTTTCCAATTTCACAGCTTCCTATTTATTCTCGAGTGATTGCTGAAGGTATATTACATGAGTAGAAAAATCAAAATAATAGTCAAAGTATAATTCTATTTGAACAAAATTAAATAATGAAGTTTCAATATCATATTCATCCCTTCCAAAGTAAGCATCTTTCATCTCTTTTTCCTTAGGAAAATCCACTTGGATTCCCTCTTGAACTCCCTCCAATAAATAATCAACATATTTAGGGATCTTCATATGTTCTTCATCGGGTTCATCATATTTTTCTTCCTCATCCACCAAGGTAATACAAGAGTTATCAAAATCTGAAAATTTCATGCAAGGGGAATTAGTACTAAATTCATATTCTATAAAATCAAAATGAATAGAGTTTATAAAAATATTATCTCCTTTAAGTGGCTCTACTTCAATTGATTCTTCAGTGGAAAGATCCTCATTGAGTTGAATTTCATTGGGTAGAGGTAGGTAGTTAGGATCCTCTATTTGAAAGATAAGTGGTGAATTCACTTTCCCCACTAGTTCTGATTCTGGTTTAGGTTGAGGTTCTTGATCCAATGTAACCTTATATATCTCTCAAATGGCCCGAAGGCCTTCATTTTTTATTGATTTTGATAATACACCTTTCAAGGGGTGAGGTGGAACCCTTACAAGGCCTGTAGGCGTAAGTATTACATGGCCCGTAGGCCTTAGAGGAATTCATTGCCCATAGGCTCCAAACATTACATACAAACCAGACTAACTACTTGGAACTGCTCCTCCCCAGAATCTTCATCGTGAAATCATCTCTCCACCTTCTCATGGCTGTTTGGCTAGGAATTCACGTGCATGCACAGGCTTGTCCCAATGACAGGTGTCATACCCTTTCATTCTTGCAATCCATTTTAGCTTTTGGTGTGGTGAAAGCTCCTTGCTCATCCTCCTTGTAGAGCTTGTTCCTTGTAGGTTGTCTGGTTTTCATCTTCACTTAAGGTGGCCCGAAGGCCTTAAGGTGGCCCAAAGGCCTTACTGAACCAAAGGTTTGGGTGGCCCAAAGGCCTTAAAGGACTCAGGGACCAAATCGGTGGCCTGAAGGCCCAAACGGGGGCATATTCTCGGATGCTACAGTGCCAAACAGTGCCTGCTACAGTTCCCTCTACAGTACCTGCTATAGTACTACATAGCTCCCGCTATAGTACTGCTACAGTACCCCCAAAAATTCTACCTCCACCTGGATTTGATCCCTGGTCACTTGGATGCACTTACAAAGTCCTTACCAACTGGGCTATGGCTCATGTAACCTTCTCTATATACTTCAATATTTGATAATTAATGTTTACTTGATTCACCATGTCCATCAGTTCTTGAAGTGAGATACCTGTGACATGGTCATTCATCATTTGCTTGGCCAAAATAGTGAGTTCATCAATCTTTTAAAAGAGAGATTCCTCGTCATTATGAACCATTTTTTCCTGAAATCGTGAGTAATCAATCCAAGAATAATAATTATAGTTGGCATACATCATGGATTTTTTTAGATTTTTTTAAATAAAATAAACTAAAATATTTACAAAATGTTAGAATTAGATTGTTGGAACAACCTCCCTGGAAACGACACCAAGTTTTAACACGTGCTTTTCATGGGGTGTGACAAAAAAAATATAACCTAAGTTAAAATGTATTAAAGTGGTTAACCTAAGTTGTCTCCAGATAGGAGTGCACAACAATTATGTTTGTCACTTAAAATTATGAAAGAAGAAAAGGTTGTTTATGAAATTGTTTGAGTTGAAAAATAAAGCAAGAAATAAAAAAAAATATTGAACACTAATGGATGAAGAGAGTGATGGGTTCAGGGTAGGATCACCTTTGTAATGTAATCATAGTCATAAATATCATCTCCCTCTCTTCCTTTTGAATGAAAAATGAAAGACTCCTCAATCGAGTTATCAATCACCTTGGTTGAAGAAGGAAATGAAACTCACTCCTATGCACATGGAAGTTCATAAACAGTTCCTAAAAAACTAAGGAAATTCCTAATCGAAAATTATTGCTCCTTATAACTATAGAAAAAGTTTATTAGTTCCACACACGTGCCAACGATCGCTGGACACTCACCACCTAACACAATATGCTCGATCGAGACAAATTGCACTAGGCAGAGGGATATTAAAAGTCTTTAACCAAAGCTATTAAAAATGAATACACCAAACTCAAAACACGATCGCATTAAGATAATTGGGAAATAGTGATAATAGAAGTCATTCAAAAGAAAAAGAGGATTTTACATTTAAGCACAAAACTTTGACATTATAAAAGTAAAACTCTCCCTTCCCCGATCACTCAAAGGTTTTACCCCTCCATGTGAAGGGTAATAGAGTTGAAAGGGGAAGAAGAGAGCATGAGTAAACAAATAAAATAGAAAATAGAAAATAAAAAGAACATCAAGAACTCAATCCTCCATCACATCCCTTCTTACACCTTCTTGAACCCCTTTGAATGGAATTGAACACTCTTATTTATAGGCTTTTGGAGTAGAAAATTTCCCTTCAAAATTACTCCACTGAAAGTTTGAGTCTGTTTGGCATAATAAATGGCCGAATCTAGGGCAGGTGTCTTAATAAATGTTGTTCCACTATATCTTTTGAATTCTTTCTCAAAATCTCATCGAATTTGGTCAAGAGTAAAAAAAGTTATCCTCGAATTACTAATGACATATTTTTCTTCCTGAGGTGACTCTTCAACTTCCTCTTTTTGGTCGCATTCCATGAGTAACTTATGGCCTAATTTCTTCATTAAATTTAATTTTAAATATAATATCTGAGTCCTCTTCATCTTCCAGCTAGAATCACATCATTTGGACACCTGTAGGCCGAGATATTCCTCCTTAATTATGGTGGGGTCCATTCTGTTAGTCAGAAAACTTTTTCCAATTGTTGAATTTTTCTGGGCCATTGTGTGCCGAATTGGTCCTTTGTCGTGAAGGAGAAGCTAAATCCCACAATCATATAATGCCTAAAAAGGAATCACAAAATTTGGATCAAAAATGTTAAAGATATTCCTGGAATATAGAATCTCTACAATACTGTTAAATTTCTCGAATTAACCAATTTCCATAATTAAGCCCATAATTCACCAAAACACGAAAATGATACAAATCAGCTCAAATTGGTTAATTGGAAGGAAATAAATCAATGATAAAAATAATGAAAATTTTATCTCTATCAGTGATACATATTTTTATTATTTTTGGATAATCCTATTTTAATGGTTGAGGGAGAGCCTTGCATGACTCGTAGGCCCAGGAGTCATATATGGCCTCATACATTACCCTGAGGGCTCCAAATATTTGACACCACAAGAGAAGGCCCACCCAACACATATATATTCTTTCAAACTCCCATACATTACAATGTTGTACACTTATCATTTCCCTGTGTAGAAATTTACGATGCATGGTCTTGATGGAAAATGCCATACCCTCTCGTTCGTCCTAATTTGGAAGCTTTGCGAAGATGGAAGTTGTTGCCCTGAGCCTCATCTGGATCTTGCACTGACGAAAGGAATCCTTTTTTTCATGTTGTTTGGATGAGGTTTCCCCTGCCATCACCCGCACGTCGTGAGCGTTGCCGCCGCCTGAGCTGGGAAGCCCGCCGTTGTCCATCCATTCTGCCACCAAGCCCGTCACGTCATCACCTATCACCAACTGAGATCGCCTGCCCATCGCATCGCGTTTCCTCTGACGTTGTTGAGCCTGGCCACCCCCTCTAGATGCTCCATCATACGCCATTGACAATGCCTGTTGTTGGAGTCATCGAGCCGCCATGCTGCTCCCCCCATCGATGGTCATTACCGACCCATCACCCCAACTGCCTGAAGCGGCCCATTCGTCGTAACCATTCACGCCTCATGCGGGATGCATCTCACCACATCATCGTGCATATAAATAATCAAATATTAAGTGGTCGGGGATTGAACCCTAGTTGATGCAAGAATATAGGGTACCCTTAACCACTAGGCCAAGACCCCATCTGCTTAAAATATAGGTACATGTATAATTGCATGTATGTATGTGTATGTGTGTATATACATGTGTGTATGTATATGTATGTTTGTAATTCACATAAATGTTACGAATTCACTTTTTTATATTTTCATAATTTATTTAATTTAATTTATTCATTTATTATTATATATTCATTAATAATGTTGAAATTTTATTAAATCATTTTTCAATATTTATTTATACATATATTTATTTACTATACATGTAATATTTTCAATATGTTTGTAATTTATATAAATAATATTTATTCATTTTTATTTATTCAGTTTTGACATTTAAAATGTCTTTGAAATTTATAAAATTAATATATTTAATTTTTTTTTATAATTTTGTAGTTTAAATATATAATTACACGATTATAAATATATATATATATATATTTATTTATTTATATAAAATATTTATGAAATTATAAATAAATATATATATATTTAAATAATTTTAAAATTATAATAAATATATATAAATAATAAATATATTTAGTATATTTATAATTATATATTAATAAATAAATATATTTATATAAATATATATATAATTATATATTAATAAATATATATATTTATATAAATATATTTATAATTATATACTAATAAATATATATATTTACATAAATATATTTATAATTATATATAAATACTTTTTAAATATATATATTTATAATTATAATTTTAAGTAAATACAAACATATTTAAATAATTATAAATTTATAATTCTAGCCAAGTGGTAATAACAACCCTATAATCCTGCATCACAAACCTGGGTTCAAATTCAAGAAGCATCGAGTTTCGATTATATTTGCACCCAGATGTGGGCTAACTTGCGGCAACCCAGGTGTGGGTCTCTCAGTGGTGGCATGAACGTGGCGGTGGCGCGAGCGACTGTCAGCAACGTGGCAGCTGGACGACTCCTCAGGTGGGCAGGCAGTGTCCACGACTAGCAAAAAATAGTTGGATGTGCTGGTCACCAAGGCTACAGGCTTTGTAATGGACTTCATTTCCACAGGGCCTTGAGGCCATAAAAATGAATGGGTTATCCCTTGGGAGGGCTATGACCTGCCCTTTTGGGTTTTGTGTGTCACATTTCTATGTTTCGTTGTAATTGTACTTCTGAGTACCTATAATATATATAAATACTTTTTAGATATATTTATTTATATTTAGAATTATAATTATATATATATATTTATTTATTTAAATAATTATAAAATTACAATAAATATTTTTAAATAATAAATATAGTTATTATATTTATAATTTTATATATTTTTATACTGATATAAATATATAAAATTATATAAATATATCAAAGCGGTGCAAACCATGAGGTATAATTATATAAATATATAAATATAAATATATATATAAATATATTTATAATTATATAGAAATATTTTTAAATATTTTTATTTATAATTATAATTAAAAATAAATATATATATATTTAAATAATTATAAAATTACAATAAATATATTTATTATATTTTATAAATATATATATTTATATATTAATAAAAATATATATAATTATGTAAATATATAAATATATTTAAAAATATATACATATGTTAATAAATATATTTTTTTATAATTATAATTATAAATAAATATATATTTATTTCAATAATTATGAATTTATAATAAATATATTTAAATAATAAATATATTTATTATATTTATAATTTTATAAATATATATAATAATATAAATATGTTTGTGTGTTTAATGTAATTTACCCCAAAACACCTGTTATATATATATATATATAAAATAATTTAAATATAAATAATTATTTAAATGTATTTATAAATATATAAAAATATTTATTTAAATAATTAAAAAATTATAATAAATATATTTAAATAACAAATCTATTTAGTATATTTATAATTTTATAAATATATATAATAATATAAAAATATATATGTTAGGTGTTTGGGGGGACAATTACATCTAAACACACAAACACACACACCATTCACACATGCTGGAAAGGCAAGTCATAGCTCCCCACAAAGGGATATCCCACCCATTAAACCTTATTTATTTAGTACATGGCTCATAGGCCCAGTGAGCATGAAACCCATTATATAGCCCGAAATCCCAATATAGCGTCATGTCTACATCATCATGCCTACGTCATGCATGTGTTACCGTCTTCCTGCATTATATTTGTGTCACTGCCTACCTGTGTCATCGTTTGCGTCACCACTTGCATAGTACTGTAATAGTACTTACGCCCAAATGGGCTTGATCTCAGGATCTCCTGGATGTCAAGAAGAAGACTTTACCACTCAGGTACATGCTTTTTGGCTAATAATATAAATATATTATTAATCTTAGATCTTTATCAGTGCTTTTTAGTGCTGATAAAACTACTCTTTATCAGCTCTAGAATTTCATCACTAATAAAGAGTAATTTTATCAGTGCTTTCTATTTTAGGTCTGATAAAACTACTCTTTATCAATTCATTTTTGAAAATGTTTATAAAAGCCTCAAGGGTTTTTATAAAAAGAACCCTAACAGAGTGTTGTCGCCGCTCATGCCTTCAAGCTCTCGTGAAACCAAACTATTGTTTCTACTCTTGCTGAACCATACTGATGTCACCGCTAGACATTTTTTTATAAGTATAATATGTTATATTTATACTTCTAGATATAATTTTTATACTTATATATAAATCTATAAATCATATAATATATGTTATTATATTTATATAATTTTTATATAAACTTTTTTTAAACATTTAAAATTTTATAGTTTTATATTTTTTAAAATTTATACATAAGATATCATCTTTTTTAGGCACATCTCGCTCTCAGTTTTTTCTTAATCTTTTCTTTCAGTTGAATTTTCATCATGAAAATCTATTGTTTGAATAAATTCAGTATTGAGTTGCAAGGAAACTTGAGAAAGACTCGAGAGAATTCATGAGGAGATCTTTATTGGAGAAAATGAACTAAAGTTTGGGGATGTATCCTTGCTTGAATTAATAGAGTTTGAGCATAAATGGGTAAAGTGTTTCATGGGTTCTAGGTGAGTTGAGAAACTATAAAAGAAGTTCATATTGTTTAAAAGGAAAATGGGCTGAAAAATAAATTGTAAAACATTTACACATCGTGTATAGTGATTACACGTCCTATTATTGTTTAAGATATTTAAAAAAATAAATATAAGGCGACGAGTTTCTTGGTGTATTCCATTAAAAAAAGTTACATAAAGTTTAATCACATTACATGTCCTATAAATACTCGATATACTATTTTAAAAATGATGTGCAACTGAATTCCCATTGTTTCGACTGAATCTACTCTCCTCTCGACCCTAAGGCATTCTCCGGGACATTTTGGGGTGCCAACTTCCTTCTAGACATCCTGGTTATATAAGAAATACCTGTTATGATTTAAGAACCTCTTTTCAATTTTCCACACCTTCTTCCTCATTGGATTTTTCCATTGGAATCATTATTGGATCGTCGGTTAAATATATGGGGTATAAATCTTAATCCTATGGTTTGATAATTGCCAAGTTTTTGAAATATTATTATTATGCTATCATTGCGTACATTCAATTTAATTAAATAAACGAATGCAATTATTCCATAAAGTCATTTGGTTTAAAATTAATTTTTAACTAGCTTATAGTTTTCCATGGGGTGAGTGAAACATGATTATAATTTAATTGGAAAATGACTTAAAGCATGTTTAGCATGACATTTGACCTAGGGTGATTTCTTTTTATAGAATCCCTAAATCATGTCTTATTACTTATTGATATAATTGTTAATAAATTGTGAATTAAATTTTAAATGGCATATGAAAGATGAATGGTAATTCTCATAATTAACCATTAAGAAATGTGATGTGATATTGTGATATCCACGTTGTATGATAGAGATTATTTTCCATGTTGTAATGCTTATATATCAATATCATCCCTAGCACTTGCACACTTATATGATTTAATGTTGATATTAAGCGGGATTTACCCAATCCCATGTTTTAATGCTTATGGAGAGAGTGATATACCTAGTCCCATTCTTTAATTATTATTGGGATTCATCCCAGATGTTGTAATGCTTATAGGGATTTGAACTAGATTGACTGTTGTGACTATACCATGGTTATATGGTTGCAGTTTTCATGGTCGAAAGACATACTCAGAGATATTCTGACATGACACTGAAGTAGTTCATTTACCTTTGTTATATGGTTGTGGTTAGCATGGTCATAAGACATGCTTAGAGATATTACGGCATGGCGCCGAAGTAGGTAATTTATCTTGGTTAAATGGTTGTGGTTTACATGGTCATAATACATGCTCATAGATATTTCAATATGGAGATGAAGTGGGGGTTTTTTATTTTATTAATTTTCAAATTAATTAATACACCTTGTTATCGCTTTATTGCATACACTTCTTATCAAATTGGTTTTGTTTAGACATGGTGGTGTCGACCTACTGAGTTATATACACACCCTATTTGGTCCATCATTTGTAACCCAAGAAAATTATGTGGATACAGGTTTGGAAAAGGTTAAAGGATTTTGTTGTCGATTTCTTATTTTCGGATGAGCTAGAGTTTGGATATGGAACCGATGTGGGGTTCAAGACCCAGAACATTGAGTCTTTTATTTGAGTATGTTAGTCTTTTCTTATATTGTTCTATCATGACATTTAGTTACATTATAGCACGTCATTACATTATTACTTTATTATTTATTGTATTATTCTATTGGATTTTATTGTTTTCTTATTCTATGTATTTACTTTGAATATTTCCATTTTATTATGAATTGTTTCTATTTCTATGACACTCCATACCAAGGGGTATAGTCTCCCCACTATACTATTCACACCCCCACTACTAGTCGGCAGCCTCCGGCATATGAGGAGGTGTTCTTGAGGTTTTGTAACCAACCCTTTCTAGCCACATGAGAGAGCACTAAATTGGGGGACATTATAAAGTGGTATCAAAGGAGTAGGTTTTCTTTTCATCTTCTTTACTATTTGAGGAAAGTTATAAAGGTGGATAAGACATGTTAGGACTTGGTAATGAGCTTGTTCATGGGAGTAGTTAACCCATGTATAGGGGTAATCTGAGTACTCAAGGATGGGATTGTTGTTTGTGTTGTGTTCTTGTTACAGTTGATGTTATTTCACCTTGGATTATTCACATGTTGTGTGAGGTTATTGTTTTATGATGTTAATATTTCTTGGGATTGTACTTGTGGACTGATATAGTGCGATATGAGAATACATGCATCCTAATAAGCACATAGAGATATATTGATATGCATTGTTCATGATAGGGGAATATCTATTTTTCATGTGATATATACTTACCTTTAAAACTGTTTCATGAGATATATTGTTCACTAGATAAATGAAACGAGTTGTCGTGTCATGCTAAAATACTTGTAATCCATGTCTAGAGAGACCAAGAGTTAGTGGTTTTATTTTGTATCCACCTGTTGGGTTTACCTTTTTGCAATCCATTTCTCTAAGGTGTGAATTTTTCTTGTAGAGAAAATGCCTACTCATCATCTTTGACTTGAGAATTAGGAGAGTGAAAATTGGTACGCTCCTAACACAAATGAATTGGCTATTCCTTTAGTTCCCAAGGAGAATATAAATGTTCAGATTCATGAAAACTTCTTGAGGTTCTTGCGATCCATGGAAAGGGAGACTGTTCGTGTCGTTCCTTTTATGTCTAAGGTGAAAATAGAGTTTTATCTTCAACATTCACCTATGTTTACTAGAGAAGGGGGACCCCAGGAAGCCGAGTTCTGGATCGAGTTAGTCCAAAAAAAATTCAAGCATCTTGTGACACCCATAAATAGAAGGGTGATTATTGCTATGTATGTGCTTCATTAACCTACCAAGAATTAGTGGGATATTCTGGTGGAAGATGTGTAGTTGGATGAGCTATATTGGAAGGAATTTGAGACCAATTTCTTAATCCATTTATATCCTAAGACCTTGAGGGATAAAAAATATCATGAGTTCATGCATCTGACGCATGAGACTTTGTTAGTGCTAGACTATGCTAGAAGTTTTATTGACCTACCATGCTTTGAACCATATTTTTTAGCTGATGAGATCCCCAGGGGGAGATGTTTCCAGGGTGATCTTTGTTATGAGATCAGGTCACAAGTAAATGTTTTCCATTTAAAAATATTTGAAGATGTGATGAATCATAAACTCATTACAGAAGGGAATCTGAGAGATTCCCTGAGTAGTATACATTCTATTTCAGTAGGGAAATCTATGAGTTCTTTTATGAGTGGTAATAATCACCATTATGAATGTTTCCGCCAAAGAAGTAGTGGGCATAGCAGTCAGGGCAGTGGACAACCATCTCAAGATCGTGTTCTGTTCCAGTGCTGTTAGTGTGGAAAGTATGGACACAAGCACCCGAAGTGTTCTTACCCCATAGTTGAGTGTCGTATTTGTGCTATAATGGGTCATATTTAGAGGTTATATATCACACTAGTGGCAGAGGATCGGGACAAGCACCAAAGTCGGGAAGGGGCTTAGCTACCCCTCATCAGACTGGTAGCTAGAGTTCCACATGCCATTTAGTCCAAGGTAGGGTATGTGGTACCCTAGTGTATGATAAAAAGTACCAAGAAATGGATGTGGATCAGGGAGGTCATACTGGATCCCAAGGTAGAGAGAAAAGAGATTTTCATGTTATGCAAACTACTCCGACTAACATGGATGCAAGACTGTCTACCATCAGAGGCATGATTCTTATATCATCTACCTTAGCTTGTGTTTTTTTCTACAATAGCATCACATTATTTTCTATATACTATTTTTTCAAATGTTTTAGGATTGTATATGGAAATATTAAATTATATTTTAACCATTAACACACTGTTGGGAGTGTAGTCTAAAAATATAAAACGTTGTAAGGAATGTTTTCTTGAGATTGGTGGTTACCATTTCTTTTGGGAACAATTCATACTAAAAATGACAAGCTTTGACTTGATTCTTGGTATGGATTGGTTATTTATATAATAGTATCATATTTATTGTTACAAGAGGATATTTACTTTCTTATATCTAAAGGAATCATTTATTCTCACCGGGGTGAGTGGGATCTTCTCGCTAGTCTAGCGAGACCAATTCAGTGCAGATTGAATTCTCTCATGGATTAGATCACTAGTCTTTCTCTAGATAACAGTGGAATGCAACAAAATTATTTTACTCCAATAGTAGAACATTTTCAATATGTTTTCCCTGATGATTTATACGGCTTACCACATGATCAAGAGATCGAGTTCATGAATGAATTTTTGTTAGGAGAAGATCCAATTTCTATCCCACGTTATCGAATGACACCAGTAGAGATTCAGTAGTTGAAAGTTTAGTTGGAAGATCTAGAATATAAAGAATTCATATGGCTGAGAACATCTCATTAGGGTTCTCTAGTTCTCTTTTCCAAAAAGGCTGATGGGTCCTTGCACTTATGTGTGGATTATTAGAGGTTGAACCAGATGATAGTCAAGAACTTGTATCCTCTTTTACAAATTGATGATATTTTCATTTAGTTGAGAGGTTCTAATATATTATCCAAGATTGAATTGAGATTATGATGTCATTAGTTAAGGGTGAGACTATCAAACATACCTTGAACTACTTTTTTGAGCAGGTATATCTTGTATGAATTTGTAGTGATGTCGTTCGGGTTGACTAATGTACCTGCGGTATTAATGGCCTTAATGAATAGGATATTTCATCCTTTTCTGGATCATTTTGTGGTAGATTTCATTAAATATATCTTAGTGTACTCCTAGTCAGAATATGATCATTCCAAACATCTTGACATTATCTTGGGTACATTGAGAGAGCATCGACTTTGCACCAAGATAACCAAATGCAATTTATAGAATAATGAAGTGCACTTCTTAGGCCATGTCATCTCAGAGGAAGGAATTTTAGTGCACCTAGAGAAGGTCGCAAAAATGATATCTTGGGAACAACCCAAGAAAAAATTCAAAATTAAGATCTTTCTAGGTTTAGCATGTTATTATAGGCATTTCATCTAAGATTTCTCCTGTTTATTAGCACCAATGTTTGAACTGACAAAGAAAGGGGTGAAGTTTGTTTAGTCTTATACTTATGAGAGATATTTTTAGGAGCTGAAAGGCAGGATTAACTCAGCACCTATCCTCACTTTACATGTACCGGGTATATTATATATCATGTACTGTAACACATGCAAAGTTGGGATCAGAGCAGTTCTGATGCAGGAGGATCATGTTCTTGCTTATAGCTCCAGGAAGCTGAGACTACCTGAGAGGAATTACCTTACTCATGATTTTTAGTTATAGGAAGCGGTACATGCCATGATATATTGGAGACACTATCTCATGGGTGATAATTTTTTGGTATACATGGATCATAAGAGCCTCAAGTACATATTTTCTCAATGATACCTAAACCTTCGGTAGATGAGGTGGGTCGAGTATGTGCAGTCTTTCAAATTTGAATCGACTTATACAGTAGGAAAGTGAAATGTTATTACTGAAAATTTGAGATTAAATACACATACATAGGTAGTATAGGAGTCTTGTTATGAGTGGTGGATAATGTCCCTCTTTTCATACATACATATGGACATTCAGAAATCTCTGGGGAGAGTAGCTCTATCTTTAAAATCTGTTATACCTGTGCTTTTGTACTAGATTAAGACTGAGAAGTTTTCTAATATATAGGGATCCTTTTTGAGAGAAAAATTATATTTTGGGGAGACACCATCAGGATGGACTCTTGGTAGTGTAAATTCTCTTCTTTTCCATGTCTAAGTATGGGTTCCTAGGGGCTTGTGTGAGGATTTGATGGGAGAGTTTCATGCTTCTAGATGGGTGGTGAATCCTAGTTTAACAAATATTTATTGTGATCTATGTTGATATTAATGGTTTTCATGAATGAATAAGGATGTGGAAAGATTCATGGATATATGCTTTTCTTGTCATCAGGTGAAATCTGAGCATTAAAGGCCAGCTAGGCTTTTGCAGTATTTACCCATTCTTGAATGAAAATGTGATGATTTCATAATAGATTTTGTGATAGGACTACCCAGGATAACCTGTAAGAATGATGATGTATGGTTTGTTATGGATAAAATGACTAAGGTATCCCACTTCTTACCTTTTAGGGAAACCTTCACAATTTATGATATGGGAAATCTTTATGTGTGTGAGGTTTTTTGGTTGCACGGTATTCTGAGGAGTATAGTTTTGAAAAGAGATCCTCATTTAATGTCATGTTTTTGGAAGGGTATTTAGAAATCCCTAGGATCACGAGTTCTTTTAAGCATATCCTATCATCCATAGACCGATAGTCAATCTGAGCAGACTATTGAGGTTCTGGAGGATATGTTATGAGCTTGTGTTGTGGATTTTTTTGGTTCATGGGGAAAACATATGGAACTCGTGGAGTTTATATATAATAATAGCTGATAGACATTGACCCAAATGGGAACTTTTGATTATTTGTATGGAAGGTCATTTTGTTCACCTCTTTGTTAGCTGAAGGCGGGTGAGTCAACACTTGTTGGGCCTAGTCTCGTGCAGGAGACATCTAAGTAGGTTTAGTTGATCAGACAGGAGTTGGTGACCGTGCAGAGTAGGAAAAATTCATATAATGACCATCAGAGATGACATATGTAATTATAGGTTGGTTATCATGTTTTTTTGGTGTCACCTAGGATGGGGAAACATCATATCAGGAAATAGGGAAAGCTAGCACCCAGGTTTTTTGGGTCATTTGAAATAGTGACAAGGGTTGGTCCAGTGGCGTACTATTTTTCGCTTCCACAGTGCTATAGTGCCTGCATGACATGTTCCACATGTCGCAGTTATGAATATATCATCCAGACCCTTACCATATGATATATGTAGTAGACGTTGAGCTTTGTATTGATACATCCTTTGAGTAACATCTGATACAGGTTTTGGATCGTAGTAAGAAATATCTTTAGGGTGGGACTATACCATTGGTTCAGGTGTAGTGGAATCATGGGTAAGTTTAAGAGGTGACCTGGGATAGTCAGTCTGATATGTGATCATAGTGGTCAAAATTGTTCACTGAGACCTCATAGTAATGCTTGGAGTTGCTCAGGGATGAGATTTTATAAGGTGGGGAGGTTGTAAGATCTCGTATTTTTTCAGATACATCTATCACTTATTTTTTTCATTAATATTTTCTTTTCATTGGGATTTTGTCATTAAAATATATCATTTTAATAAATTCAGTCTTTGGTTGTAAGGAAACTCGATAAATATTGAAGAGTATCAACGAGGAGAGATTTGTTTGAGAAAATAACCTAAAGTTCAGGGATGTATGCTTGCTTGAATTAATTGAGTCCAAGCATAAATGGGTTAAGTGTTTCACGTGTTCTTGGAGATAGAAACTTTAAAAGAGGTTAGGATTTTTTAAAAGGAAAATGGGCAGAAAAATCAACTGCAGAACATTTACACATTGTGTAAAGGGATTACACATCATGTAGCTGTTTGAGGGTTTTAATAAAATAAATTTAAGGTGATGGTTTTTTTGGAGCATTCCATTAAAAACATTTACACAATGTTTAATCACATTACATATAGTGTCAAAATCTAAAATACTATTTTAAACATGTTTTGTAGATAAATTCCCATTGTTTTAGCTAAAGATTGTCTCCATTCGACCCTAGGGCATTCTCCAGGAAATTTTGGGGTGCCAACATCACTTCCAGAAATCCTGGTTGTGAAAGAGATCCCTCTTTTAATCTAAGAACCTCTTTACAATCATCCACTCCTTCTTCCTCATGGGAATTTTCCATTAGAAGCATTTTTGGATCGTCAGTTAAAGGTAGGGGTCTAAATCTTAACTCTATGGTTTGATAATTTCCAAGTTTATGCAATATTATGATTGTTCCATCATTTCATGATCCCAAATTAATTAAATTAACAAATGTAATTATTCCTTGAAGTCCTTTGGTTTCAAATATCTTTTTAACTGTCTTATGTCTTCCCATGGGGTGAGAAAAGCTTGACTATAACTAAATTGGAAAGTGGATTAAAATATGTTTAGCATAACATGTGACCTAAGGTGATTTCTTATTATAGAATCCTTAAAGTGTGGATTGTTTCTTATTGATATAATTTTTAATCAATTGTGAATTAAATTTCAAATATAATATGAAAGAATAATGGTAATTCACATAATTAATAATTGAGAAATTTTATGTGATATTGTGATATCCATGTTGTATGATAGGGATTGTGTCCCATGTTGTAATGCTTATATATCGGGCTCGGCCCTGGAACTTTCACACTTATATGTTGTAATGTTGATAGTGAGTGGGATCAGCCCAGTCCCATGTGATAATTCTTATATAGAGTGCGATATAACCATTCCCATACTATAATTCTTGTTGGGATTCATCCTGGATATTGTAATGATTATAGGTAATTAACCTGGATTGATTGTTTTTTCTATAATATGGTTATATGGTTGTAGTTGGAATGGTCATAAGACATGCTCATAGATATTCCGGAATGGCATCAAAGTAGTTTATTTACCTTGGTTATATGGTTGTGGTTGGAATGGTCACAAGATATGCCCAAAGATATTCCAGCATGGCACTAAAGAAGGTTATTTACCATGTTCATATGGTTGTGATTGGCATGGTCATAAGACATGTTCAGAGATATTCTTGCATAGAGATGAAGTCGGTTGTTTTTGTATTTTATTAATTTTTAAATTAATTAACACGCATTTTTATCAATTTATTGCATACAATTTTTATCATATTGGTTTTGTTTAGACATGGTGGTGTTGACCTACTGAGTTATACTCACACCCTATTCGGGCCGTTGTTTGGTACCTGAGAAAATTACATGGATGAAGGTTTGTACAAGGTAAAAGGACCTTATTGTTGATTTCTTGTTTTTGGATGGGATGGAGTTTTGTAATGAGACCTACATGGGGTTTGGAACCTGTGACTTTAAGTCTTTTATTTGGGTATACTAGTCTTTTCTTATATTGTTCTATCATGACATTTAGTCACATTCCATCACGTTATTACATTATTACTTTATTATTTATTAGATTATTCTGATGGATTTTATTATTGTCTTATGCTATGTCTTTAATTTGAATATTTCCATTTTATTATGAATTTTTTCTACTGCTACAACACTTCATATCAAGAGGTATAGTCTCTCCACTATACTATTCACACCCTCGCAGCTATTCAGTAGCCTCTGGAGTACGGAGAGGCGCACTTGAGGTATCATAACCAATCCATTTCATCCACATCAGAGAGTTCTATATTGGGGGATATTACATTATATACTTTTATAAATTTTATAGTATATAGTATAATACTAATATAATTTAATAATATTTTTTATTAAATATTTATACTTTTATAATTTTATTCATGTATAAATTTATATAATTTTATAAATTTTATAGTATATCTTATTATACACATATAGTTTAAATATAAAATTTTATTAATTATTTATACTTTTATAGTTTTCTAGATTTATAAATTATTATATAATTATAGTTTTATTCGTTATATATGATTATAATTTTATACTTTCATAAATTTTGCTTGTATATATTATAATATTATACTTTTATAAATTTTTAAAACTATATACTTCTATAAATTATATATACTTTTATAACATATATGTAATTTTATATAGTTTTATAAAGTTATATACATTTATAAATTATGTATTTTTCTTTAAAATATATATTCTTTTATAAATTATATATAATTTTATACTTATATATACTTCTATAATTTTATATACTAATATAAATATATATACATTTGTAATTTATACTTTTATACCTATATAATTTTTTTAAAATTTATCAATAGTTTAATACTTTTATACATTTAAAAATTTTATTTCTATAAATTATACTTTTATATTTTTATAATTTTGTAATGTGATTATTATTTTTTCTACAAATTCATTTGGATAATTAAGAGATATTTTATTATATGAAATATTTTATGTTTTAAATCATAATGGATAGAAGTTGGATGTATTCCTTTAACTGAGTGTTGATTGAGTTTCAAAATTATCATTGATTTTTTTTGGATTTCATGTTCAATAATGTATCTAAGGGGGAACTTATTCGACTCCCTTTTATAATTGCTTCGATAGACCATGGTTTACTCATAAAGAAGTAAGCTATCATATCACTATAGTTGGATTTCAAACCAACTATGAGGTATGGCACCATAACATAGAAATAGTTCAACAACTAGAAAATGTTGATAAACCTAAGAGGTAAGATGTGAAAGATATGATATTGGGTCAGTTTTATTTTCTTTCACAATCTGAGTATGAACATAATGATTAGTAATTCAATTTCAAGTTTAGTTATACATATAACACCATCAAAAGGTGAATTAATGTTTAACCCATTGCAACTCCTAAACCTACTTTTCATCCAACATCACCTTCATGGTTTAAATTAGGGGAGTCCTCTACAACTACATATTTTCACTGATTTGGTGCTAGCTTTTAAGGGTTGATATCAATGAAAATGTGAGGATAGATGGGATGAGAAAATATGTTAGTTATTTAGTTAGGGAAAAGGTAGAAACCAATAGAATTAGTAATAATATTTATGATTGTTGGGTTTTGGAATGGTAGAGGTAAGACTTGAATATTATTACCTTTTTTATGGATATGGATTTTAAATTTTACAGGTGTTTTCAGTATTGAAAATATTTTAAAAAAATATAATAACTTATTTTTTAAAATTTGTGAAAACATTATTATATTTAATAGCCATATTTTCTATTATAAAAATGGTTTTCATATAATATATATTTTATTTTTTATATATTTTCATGTCTATATATATATATATAAATTGTTATACATATTATATTGTATGATAGGTGATCTAAGGTTCTCAAAGGGGGTTGGATGCTTTTAAAAGTTTGAAACCATGGTTCAAAATGGAAAGGGATTGGTTTTGAAAATAGTTAGTGGGTTTTCTAAGTTAGTTTGAAAATGAATTCGGTGTTTTATTTTCCAACACATGTTTTTTAATGGGTAAATATTTTTTTAAGAAGTGATTTTAAATAAAGGGTAAAATGTTTTTTAGAAGTGAAAATCATTTTAAAAAACTAATAAAAAGTGTCCCAATGATTTATTAGGATAGGATTCACGAATTTTTTATAATGTAAATGTGATTTTAAAGGTAAATGGTTAGATTTAAAGTTAATAAATTGGATTTCTATGATGTTTCATAATGAGGATGATATTTTGGATTTCAATGATAATATAAATAAATGATCTTTTAAATTCCACATTGACTTTAAAATGAAGTTTTGTGATTTCAAATTAGAGTAAATATATTCATTGGTTTTTTTATAATGTAGTATTATTTATCAATAGGATGAGTGATATTTATATTTATAAATGTAAACATGTGTAAGGAAAAAGGGTGTTATATATATTTATATGATCATATTAACTTTCAGAGACCTCCTAGATACACAGAATCTCACCTCCTACATAATATAGATTTATAATATCACCATGTTAAGGGTATGTCACTAACTCCATCCAACCCATAGGATATCCATTATGACCTCACTCCCACAACCTTGGCCTCATAGGAATTTAAGAACTCCTAAAGTTTAATACTGAGACCAAAATAATTTTCCTTTTCATTGGGCATTTAAAGGATTTGTTTAAATATTGAAATTGAAATGGATATCTCAACGTGAGTGTGTGTAGGACCATCCATCTAATCCTTATCATGTTTTCACCAATCAAGGATACACTTGTGAGGATCAGACTATTGTTGATACTTTTTTCAAATTTAGATAGAAAAATAAGAAATTTTGTCTGGTGCTTTGCCAAATCCCCATCCTGGGAACATTTAGATTTAAGGAGACAATTGTCATCCTCATTGCTTCATCACATGAACTATTATTATTGAATTTTATTACCTGAGACCCATCCCCCATCTCTTCTATACATGTACCTATGTTTCTTTAACTACCCTGATCTGTAGTCATACCATTCTAGGTACTGATGATCATTGTGGATGAATTCAAAGGATAACACCTACCACCAGTGGAGTAATTCTTTTCTTAAATTAAATTACCCATTTTCTTTAAATCATGATAAAATTATTTGAAACATTCAAATGTTTGGTTCCCCTTATTTGAAAATCCCCTTTTTATATATTTTTTTAAGTATTAATATTATTTAATCAAATAGGATGGATATGAATTGAAAATTTATGGATTCTATTCTTATGAGAAAAGAGTATGATGATGAGGTGAAATATTTCATCAAGTTTACAAAATATCATGCATATGACCCTTCTCAAATCCCTTTTCCATGTTTACACTATTTTTATTCAATAATAATTAGTCTAGAGCAGTTGTAAGAACACTTGATCTGTCACATAATAGATCAAAGTTATAAATGTTGGACTAAACATGGGAAAAAAGTGAATGTAGCTAGTGATTGGGATAACACTATGTTTTATGGATCATCTGATATAATTAAAATTTTGGACAATGAATAATACCATATCAAGGAAGTGATTATAGGTGTGAATGATGATGAAGATCATATTAATGAAATGACAATGATAGTTGAATATGAACTTTGTGATTTTCCAAAATTGTTTGATAAGTTAAAGAGTTATGCAAAGTCATCATATTATACTGGTTGTACTAAATGTATAACATTGTCATCCATGTTAAAGATATATAATTTAAAAGCTATAAATGGATGTATTGATTCTATTTTTACTAAACTACTATGTCGCTTGAATGATATAATCCCAAAAGATAATAAGCTTCCTAGCTGAACATATGATGATAAAATATTGCTATGTTCAATGGGTATATTCTCTGAAAGCATACATTATTATCCAAATTATTGTATACTATTTTTCAAGGACTATAAATTACTTAGATAATTCCTAAAGTGTGGTGTTTCTCGATACAAGAAATATGAATTGGGTCCTATGAAAGTTTTATGGTACTTTCCAATCATTTTATGGTTTAGAAACCTATATGGAAGTGAGGATACTGAAAGAAAATTGATGTAGCACACAGATAAAAGAAATAAATATAGGAAACTTAATCACCCGTAATAATCTCCTTAATGGAATAAAATTTATCACAAGTATCTTGGATTTTGAAATGAGCCAAAAAACCTTCATCTTATTCAATCTATAGATAGAGTGAATCCTTTTGGTTTTGAAAGTATAAATCACAACACATGGTCATTTATGTTGGTAAATTATAACTTGCCACTGTGGTTATGTATGAAAAAATACATTATGTTATCTATGCTTATATCAGTTCCAAAACAACCGGGTAATGATATTGATGTTTATTTGTCTCTATTGATCAAAGATTAAAAATTATTATGGGATTCAGGTGTTATGTTTTATGATTATTACATAAATTATGATTTCATGTTGAGTGAAATGTTGTGTGGGATGATAAATGAATTTCCTTATGAAGATTTTTCATGATATAACATTAAAGGAACTCAAGGGTTTCCCATTTGTGAACAATGTACATAGTTAATTAGTTTGAAATATTCATTGAAAACTATGTTTCTAGGATAACATAAATTTCTACCACGGTGAAATAAGTATTGATCTTTGATGACATCATTCGATGGGAGTTTAGAATAATGTACAAAACTATCTACACTAACAAGTGATCAACTATTTGAGAAATTAAAAAACATGGACACTAATTTTGTTAAATTTTTTTTGAAAAATATTAGGAAAACTAGTTGGAAAAAGAGATCATTTTTTTGAATTACCATACTGGATTTTTCCGTACATTAGAAATTTTCTTGATGTTACGCATGTTGAAAAAATATGTATGTGATAGTGTCATTGTCATGTTACTAAATGTACTTAGAAAAACAAAGGGTAAACTTAAGGCTAGGTTGTATATGATTGACATGGGAATACGGGAAGAGTTGTCACCAATGAAGGGTGAAAAATAAAATTTTCATCATCCTGCTGCCTACACTCTTTCTAGGCATGATACATATCATTTTTTCAACTTCTTGAATAATGTAAAGGTTCCAGATGGGTATTTATTGAATATAAATAATATCCTTTAAATTACCAATTTAAAGTTAAATGGTCTAAAATCACATGACTATCATGTTTTGATGCAAGATCTGATTTCTATAGATTTATAGTTAATTTTCCCAATAATTTCTATCATAAATTAACCAAGCTCTATTTATTTTTCAAATTTATATTCATCAAAGTAATAGACCTGAAGAAATTTACAACTATATAAAAGTAAATTTCCATCATATTATGTGAATTGGAAATATTACTCCTTCCGACATTAATTGATATGATAGTTCACTAGATGGCTCATTTGGTAAGAGATATTCAACTATGTGGTCATGTAAATTATAAATGGATGTACCCCATTGAATGGTATATGAAGGTTTTGAAAGGGTATGTTGAAAATCAAAGTTTTCTAGAGGGTTTTATTGCGGAGTGATATATTGTTGATGATGTTGTTGAATTATGTACCAACTACTTCTCTGATGAGGAAATCAATGGTCTATCGAAATATCATCACATTAAATAGATTGTGGGTGAAGGAATTTCTAGAATACATGTTGTCACAATCACTATTACAAATCGGTAGAAGGACCACCTTTTTTCATAACTATTTAGAGATTTCCCCATATATTTTAACCCACAAAAAAGTCTTATACATTTTAATCCATCAAGGGCTGAAATATGGATATAAAATACACATAATCAATAGTTTATAGGATGGTTTCAAGTACATATTTTTAAAGAGTTATATAAGAATCTACATTAAATTTTATAACAATTTATTTGGCTAGCCAGAGGACCAAATGTGCATGTATTTCCTTATAATGGTTATATATTTAATGGTAATACATTTTACAAAAATGAACATGATGAAGGTAGTACCATGAAAAATAGTGGAGTTACACATATGGATGAAGTGATGCATGTATATAATACCAAGGATACAAATCCAATTTATGTGAATATGTGTTACTTTAGCATCATCAAAAAAATATGTGAGTTGGATTATACAACATTACAAGTGCCAATATTTCAATGAAAGAGGGATGATAATAGGAGTGATGTTAACATGGATGAATTGGGATTCATGAAAGTGGATTTTAGTAAAGGAATGGTACAATGAAAAACCATTTATAATGGAATCACAAGCATTACAAGCATTTTATGTTCTAGATCCTACAAATTGAGGGTGGTCAATTATTATGTTATTGACCAAAACCACTGAAGGGTTAAATGAAAATTCATCTTAGGTTGAACCTTTCATTGGGATGTCATAATCATTTCACAACAGTCCCAATGTAGATGGGGTCTTGTATGTCAGAGGATACCATAATAAAGGGATTTGGATACTCTATAGTGGAGTTAAGTCCCTTAAACCTTTAAAAAAAGAGAGTTTAATAATAATGTTAAATTTTTTTATAATATGCATCATGTCACCTCATATTATTATATGTTCACTGATATATTTATGTAACCTAAATTAAATATTGAACCAATTCTATAGATAATGACTTCTGCACATTCTGATTCTCCCAATCTCAAGGAACTACAGGTTTATCAACCTGTTGGTGCTCTCAATACATAAGAACAACAACCTTCTACACATGATTAAGCTACCAATCCATAGGAACAAAAAATTGATGACGTTGAACTTTAGGAAATGGTAGATGTAAAACAACCGATGTCCCTAGAAAAAAAATCATCGTACATGACGGTGTTAGCAAATATTATTAAGGTGAGAAAAAAAGACATCAAATTCGAGGTTGGATGGAATTCATAAAGCTGACCTGTTAACCCCAAAAAATTCATGCTCAGTAGTTTCATTGGGATCTCCACTCAGAAGAACATACCAATTTATGTCGATTCATGGCACCATGTTGTGCCTGCACTTATGACACTGATTTTTGAAGATATTAGGGTAACATTATGATACCCTTTCTTTATTTTACTAAAAAACAAAATAATGAAACATTGATTTACTCTTCATTATCCCATGAAGATTTCATTTATAGTATATGAATCCCAAAATAAATTTGTATTAATTCTTGCTTGAAAGGCTTGTATAGGCTTTCACACAATTCTAACAAAGTTTCATCTCAAAGATGATAAAGGGAAAATAAACCCACACCCACTGCATATGTATTCACACTTTATAATCTAAGAAACATGAGATGGGTTTATTGGCCATTGTGAGGATAAATCTTCTCAGGTATATTGTGGTTGGTGATAAATTTTTTTGACAATAGATGTATGAATTACTTTGATTAAGAATTGTTAGTTTATAAAACAACAATTGAGTGGTGAAAATAAGCTACGAGCATCAAAACCAGTGTACCCCTACTGTAAATTAATGATTGGGTATGCTTTACTTTAAAAAGAAATTTTTATGTATTTTAAATCAACCATAATACTTTAATGTGGCGTGAAACAACAACATAATTTTGTTCATATTTTATATGCATATTGATGAATCCAAATCCAAGTCCAATTTTATCCCACATCATGTGATATAGAAGGAGGTATGTGTAAATAAAGATGGGATAATAATAGATGAAAACACAAAAAAAGTGTGGTAATTATATATAAGTATAACATAATAAAAAATTATTTTTATTGAAATATTCATTACATAACAATGATTACTTATTTTCCTATAGTTTTTATCTGACTTAGACATTGGAATCATCATCAATTTTACCATATGAAAAACTTCTATTAGTGGACTTAAAGCATCCATAACAGTATGTTCATGTCAAAGGTGCGGGTTTTGGGATGATACCACGAATGTATTTTGAGAAAATAAAAGAAAAGGGGGATAAAGATGAACAAATGTAAGAGATGTTGGCATGATTAGATAATCTTGAATAAAAATTACATTCACAGTCTGAGTTGCTAGAAAATTTTATGGGGGGAAGAAAAGATAATAAATAACTCAAGAAAAACATTGCATGATGACCCCCACCCCCCCACTAGCTTTGAGGTGACCCATTTCAATCAAAGAGATGTCTTATATGAGGTAATCAATATTTTCATAATTGTTTCTGTGAAATTTGAATTAGGAAGACACTAATGCATTTCCTTTACTGATATTCTATAGGGTGAAAATTTCTATGATTTATATCTATCAACACCGACTCATCACCTTGTTATGAGGGATATCATGTTCAATATCCAAGAAGACGCTCTACATAACAGAAAACTTCCAATAGGTCATGTGAGAGTGGGGATTAGCATAGATCATGAGTCGAGTGTCGAGCGACCTACCCCAATTGATGATGAAAATAGTCATACGGTTGAGAAAGATATTGGAAAATTCATAGCATGGCCATCAGATCTTGTAAAAAACATTTCAATAAGGTGGTATTCATCTCCAATTTATTTTTCAAGACAAAACTTTAACAATTAATGAAATAAGGTTTGAACCAATGAATGTTAATACAAATGGACAAAGGGAATGGGGGTGAAATGAAAGGTAAAATCCAAATTATCTAATGGATCAACCGAACAATGGAAAATATCTTCACAAAGAACCTTTACCCTGCCCATTCAATATTTTCATTTACTAACATTGAAGGTTCATGTGGATACAAGGTTATAAAGTGGTAGTAATCACATAGTTTATTTTGAAGAATAAATGTACAGAGAGGCCATTATAAACTTCATTGCTCTTGATAATGTAAATGAAATCCTCAAGTATAAATTTATAGGAGTCTCATTTATGAATGTATACATGAGGTGTGTTTTCATGATTTTTTTCCAATAGACGATCTACTATATTAATTATGACTAAATACAAATCATATTTTTTAAAGGTATCTATATCAATACTATTTAAAGGGAAAAACATATGAACATAAATATGGACTCATTAGTCCTCAAATCATTTATACGAACCAAACCTTATTGAATTCAGTTCAAATTGATGAAAGAGTGGAAAAACTATCCACAACATTTGAAATCAAACATAAAAAAATAGAATCTTCTTATTACCAATGATGCAGGGGTAAAACTCTATAATTTAATCATATCAAATATATTTTCATTCTTTTAATTTATTATTACTTTTTATTTTTTTAGGCAACATTGGATACTCATTATAGTCAATTTGGATACTCCAAATATTTATTTTCTAGATTCATTGCATGGATACCCAACAAACCAACCACACATGATGATGTTTTTCAATTTTTAATACACTATATCCAATGTTTTACAAATAAACTTCATGTTATGTGATTTATATTATTTTTTAATGATAATTTGTTTTTGATAGGTCAATGTTTAAATATCGTGAAAATCATGGCATGAGGATAATCCATGCGTATAAGGAGCCTATCAAATTATAAAAGTGGATAAGTATTAGGGTATGTATAATAATATTTCAACATCAAAACACATATAAAAAAATTATTTATTTTTCTCAATGTTTCTCCGGTGTCTGAAATAAACCAATGGAAAAGATTGTGGTTATTATGTTTGGAAATTTATGAGAGATATCGTATACCATCAACAAACTAGCATTCATGAAGAGGTATTTTCGAAGATAATTACTATTTTAGTTAAAATATTTATTAATCCTTTGTTTATTTATATTTTTCTAGTACTAAAATGAATTTAAAATGTATTTTTATTCACAAGATAAAATAAATTTGTTTAGAAATGACTGGGCAACATACATGGTGTCAGAATGTAAACATATATCATGAAGACGTGACTTCCTACTACTCATTTAGTTAATTTTCTCAAAATTTTATTGAATTTATTTAATCAATTTCCTCATAATTTTTATCTGATGCCTATTATTTTTAATTTTCATAGATATCATGAAGAAATTACTTCGCTAACAATGATAATTCCCTCATGAACTATTATCACACACTCAACATGAATGATGCACTCATGATGAAACAATTTTATTTTTATTATCCAATGTAATCAACATTATGGGTTATTAAAAACAATATTTTTAGATAACCCAAAAAATTTTAATGCACTATAGGATAAAAATACATGGTGGAATCAACCATACCACAATTTGATACACGATGTACTCGGTATGACTTAAATTGTTTGGTTTCAGTTTAAAATTGAAATTTTATTAATGTATTGTTTCACATTTATGTTTAATTTATTTATTTATAGTATTACTAGCATAATAATTTTTTCTTATAAAAGTGTATTATTTTGGGAATTCATATGTTTTTCTTCAACTATCTACAACAAGCCAAAAAGGAGATACCATGTTGATTTTGGATGAGGCATTTCAGGCAGTATGGGGTTTCCTTTTCCATCCAAGTGGAACAATTATCTCTTTTATTGCTTTTTGAAGATATTTTAAATAAAAAAACACCACAAAATCAATTATCCACACCTCAATCTGATACACAGTGTGCTCGGTATGACGTGAACTGTATTTTTTTCTTTTATAGTTTACATTTTAGTTCAAAACACACATTAGATACTCAAAACTAAGTAAACACATTCATATTATTTTGATATTTTAGTAAAATAATACATAAGTCGTTTACAACATGTAGGAATCAGCCACACTTCAATCAGACACATGGTGTGACCAATATGACTCCAAATGTGTATTTTTATATATAATTGAAATTAATTTTAGTAAAAAGAACAAGTGACATACTCAAAGCTGAGAAAACCATTCAAATTATTTAGATAATTTTGTAAAATGATCCTAAATTCATATTTGATGTGTAGGAATCACCTGAACCTCAATCTGACACATGGTGTGACCATTATGACTATAAGTGTGTCTTTTTATTTCAAATTGACATTAATTTTAGTGAAAAGGACAAGTGAGATACTAAAATTCGATAAAAAGAATTCAGATTGTTTTGATACTTTAATAAAACTATCCATAAGTCTTTTTTTACATGTTGGAATCAACTTTACCTCAATATGATTCACGGTGTGACCTTTATAACTCAAAATGTTCGTTATCAGTTTAAAATAGACATTTTAGTTCAAAAAGTGTGTCACTCACTAAAAATCAAGAAAACATGATCATATTTTATTGATAATTTAGGAAAATGGTTCATAATTTATTTGTGATGTATATGAAGTATTCTCACATAAAATCAACACATGATGTGATTGGTATGACTCAAAGTGTGTGTTTCTAGTTTGAAATTACATTTTAGTAAAAAAAGTGACATACTCAAAACTGAACAAACACATTTTTATTATTTTGATACTTTTGTAAAATGATCCATAAGACATTTTTTAGGTGTAGGAATCACCCTTAGCTCAATATGATGCACATTGTGATCGGCATGACTCTAAGTGTGTCTTTTTATTTCAAATTGAAATTAATTTTAGTAAAAAGGATAAGTTATATACTCAAAACCAAGAAAAATAATTCATATTGATTTGATACTTTAGGAAAATGATATATAAGTCATTTTTGATTTGTAGGAATCAACCAGACCTCAATATGATTCACAGTGTGACTGGTATGACTCAAAGAGTCCATTATCAGTTTAAAATTGACATTTTTATTCAAAATGTGTGTCACTCATTGAAAACTGTGGAAACATGCTCTAATTTTCTTGAAAATTTAGTAGAAGAGTTCATAATTAATTTTTGATGTGTAGGAAGAAATCTCACATCAAACTGACACATGATGTGATTGGTATGAATCAATGTGTGTGTTTCTAGTTTAAAATGAACTTTTAATAAAAACACAAGTGACATAATCAAATTGAGAAAACGCATTTGGATTATTTTGATACTTTAGGAAAATGATACATAAGTAATTTTTGACATGTATGAATCATCCTATCCTCAATCCGATTCATGGTGTGACCTATATAACTTTAAATATGTATTTTTTTTAAAATTGACATTAATTTTAGTAAAAAGAAAAAGTGACATACTCAAAACTGAGAAAACACGTTTATATTGTTTTGATACTTTAATAAAATAATTAATAAGTCATTTTTTACATGTAGGAATCAACCACACCTTAATCTGAATCATGGTGTGACCAATATGACTCCAAGTGTGTATTTTTATTTAAAATTGACAAAAAAATTAGTAAAAAGAACAAGTGACATACTCAAAAACAAGAAAATGAATTCGAATTGTTTTGATACTTTAGGAAAATGATATATAAATAATTTTTTGCATGTACGAATAAACCACACCTTAATATAATACACGGTGTGACCAGTATGACTCAAAGTGTTTGTTATCAGCTTAAAATTAACATTTTAGTTCAAAAAGTGTGTCATTCACTGAAAACAAAGAAAACACACTCTAATTATCTTGATAATTTATAAAAATTATTCATAATTCATTTTTTATGTGTAGGAAGTAGTATCATTTCAAAACAACACACAATGTGACCGGTATGACTCAAAGTGTGTGTTTCTAGTTTGAAATGATATTTTAGTAAAAAACAAAAGTGGTGTATTAAAAACTAATAAAATGCATTCAAATTTTTTTTATACTTTAGGGAAATGATCCACAAGACATTTTTGATATGTAAGAATCAGTCGCACCTTAATCTGACACATGGTGTGACTGATATGACTCCAATTGTGTCTTTTTATTTAAAATTGCCATTAATTTTAGTAAAAAGAACAAGCGACATACTCAAAACTAATAAAACATATTTGGATTATTTTGATACTTTAAGAAAATGATCTATAAGTCATTTTTGATGTGTAAGAATCAACTAAACCTCAATCTGATGCATGGTGTGACAGATATGACTCCAAGTGTATCTTTTTTTAAAGGTGATATTAATTTTAGTAAAAAGAACAAGTGTGTATCATCCCAACTTGGGTTCTACACACTGGTGCCCTGAGCCAGTCGGTTATATGACCTCAAGCACGTCTACTCATATGCCATAGGTTGCTGACTAGCAATGAGGGTATGATAAGTCAATAATGAGAAGACTATACCCTCTTTTATCAGAGTAATACACCAGTGAAAAAATAATAAATAATCACTAAAGCATATATAACCATAGAAAATACCAATATATCAAGATAATCAAAGCAGGAAATATAATATCCAAATAAAGTAAAAAACATGTCATGCTAATGTAAGTGTTAAGTTTCTAAAATGAAAATTGAAAATAAAGACACTAACAACTCCTAAGCGGGTCCCAAACCATGTTTGGTTCCCTCATCCAAGCTCCATCCCCAAATCAACCATCTAACATAGGTCATTTTCCCTTAACATATCCTACAATAATAAAATATATTCGTGTACCGATTAGACATCCTGATTAGGGTGTTAGTACAACTCAGTAGACCACCACCAACGACGTCTAAAACAATTCCATTCAATAATAGTGTATGGAATTATATAAAGAAATAAATATAATGAAAAAATAAACAGTTATGTCATGACCCGTCCTTAGGACCCATGTCGTGACTACCCCAAGCCCGCCTTCCATAGGCCAGGGGCTGGCGATTAGCACCAAAGGAGTAAATCCCAATATAAGGGAAGGCATTGCCTTTATGTAAGAAAAAAACACCACAGAGTATGCAAGCAGAAGTAAACACTAATTAAACTGAGTACAATAGTAAGTGATGGAAAGTAAATGGGCCAGAATACAAACCCAACTGAAAGTAAAGTACAACCGAAAAGAGAGTATAGCAGTAGAAAAGTAAAGCAGCAACACCGAGCCGTCCTCTAGAAATCCCACCTGAAGGGTGGGTACAGATAGTCTCCTCCGCTCCTTGACACCAGCCATCTGCTCCGTGTATGTCTCGTCCAATGATCCACCTCCAGGTACTGTCTAGCTCCATGAGCTTCTACCTCGATCAACGTTGTTCATCGTCTTCATCCAACACAACGTAGTGTAGGCATAGCCCGTGCAGGGGTGAGTATATGCTACTCAGTAGGGACCCCGAGACCCCCGAAGGTCTCCCAGAATCCATGAAGGATAAACCACAAAGGAATGATACAATCACGAAGTTACAACCAACTCTACTTAGGTATATTCCCATACATATACCTAAGTCATTAATTCTAGTTCGGCTCCAACATCTGAGCCCAAGTTTGATCTAGTCCACACAGGAAAGCACAACCCAATCCACATAGGAAAGCAAGTCAATCATATCGAAGATAATGATTGAAAGTCAATACTCAGCTCACACAGGTATACTTCTTCATAAGGAGATAGAGATGATCAGATGTAGCCACTAATTAATCTAATCCGTCGGACCCACATAGGATACAAGACCATCTAAGGTATCGGACCCACAAAGGATACAAGACCAGCTACTCTGCCGGATCCACATAGGATACAAGTACAGAGTCAAATACTGTCGGACCCACATAGGATACAAGAACAGTAGTCAAGTACTGCCGGACCCACATAGGATACAAAAACAGTAGTCATTGTCGTCGAACCCATGGAGGATTCCAGTACGGTTGTCGTCAATGTCGAACCCACGGAGGATCCTAGTACAGTCGTCATCGTCATCGCAGTCACAACCAGCTTTAGGGTTCCCGCACACAGCATGCTCGATTCCAGGAGGGTCCGCTCCACGAGCCAAGGGGGTCAATACATCAACTGACACGAAGTCCAGAGTTGATGTATCCCAAAGTTCTGTCTCATAAATAGTAACTCAACGTGACAGACGACGCGTTAATCAGATGCTCAGTCTGAGAGTTATTGGCTTTTTCGTCCCAGGGGCTCGGTTGGTTTTTAAGCTAAAACCAACCCGACCGTACTCTAGTTGTGCCCAAACCTCAAGCGGAGTAAGCCAAAAGAACTGTCTCACTAAGAGGAATCCAACAGAGTCGATGACACGTCATTCGAACATCCGAAGCTCAAGTTATAAGTGTTTCCACTCCGAGAGCCCGGTTGGTTTCGTGTTCGAACCAACCCGGCCGTAACCAAAGTTCTATGAAACCTTGAGTGTAATATATCGAAACGATTGTCTCGATCCAAGGATTTCTACTCAACTAATTGTGCATCGATCAGAGATTCTTAGCCCATGTTATGGGCATTTGAACGGATCTGTCCGGAAAACAGGGGGTTCGGGCCTGGTCTGACCCGCCCCGATACCCCTGGGTCGGCCCGAACTGGGTCGACCCGACCCAGGTCCGGGTCCGACCCGTTAGGTCGCAGCCTGGCCGCCAGGCACGGCCCGTCCCGACCGGCGCGGGCAGCCCGGCCCGGCGCGGGCGGCCCGGTTTGCGTGGCCGGTGGCTCGGCCTTCGGCCAAGAGGGATGCGGGGGGGGGGGGGGGGGGGGGGGGGGGGCGCTGCCCCGCTTGATTGAGAAACGGCCGGCCATTTAGGTCTGGCCTTAATTGTTCCTACGGGACCCGAAGGGCCCCGCCTCTCGCTGGTGCCAGTGGCCGGTTCATCCGGCCGCTCCCCCGAACCGCCGCGGCCATAGGCCGCAGCTCCTCCCCGTCCGGCGAGGCGCACCGGCGCCGCGCCCCTCTGCCGCGGCCTACCCCGACCACAGACCTCCATGGTGCTCCGGCGCGGCGCGACGGCACCGCGGCCCGCCCTCAGTCGCGGCTTCCTTCGGCCTCACCGGTGTGGCGCGACGGCGCCACGCTCCTTCATTGTGGCCCGCTCCGGCCGTGGTTCTCTCGTCCCCTCATGGTCCAACGGCACCGCGTCGCCTCGTTTCATGCCACAATGAAGAACAACAACAAACGGGAGGAGGTTAGGCCGTGTTTGTGCGGTCCGACCTCCTCCTGTTATACCGATATCAAGCGGCCAAAGAACGAGTAATCACAACGACAAAAAAAGCACAAATTTAATTGATTAAATTTGAACTTAACCCCTATTTTAATGAAGTTCATGGATGCTTGCATCGTGGAAGATGGCATCGCGGGGTGAGTCTCCGTTTACGTCGATGGAGAACGTCCGAGGAGGAAGCGGTGTCTCCCTTTATTTGACGTGAAGAGAAGTTAGAACGGCGTGTCGGCGTTCTTCGTCGAAGTCTCGGCATTCTTCAATGTAGAAGATGAAGTTCTTCAAGACTTAGAGTATTCTCTCCAAAATCTCCACACAACGAAACAAAAAAAATAAAATAAGGCTTTTGCCTTATTTTATTACTCATTCCAACACTTTTCAAAATTCAAAATCCTTAAATCACTTAATTAATTAGTCTTGAATTGACAAAATTAATGGTGAGATAGGTTGGCATGCATTCATGAGGAAGAGGCGTAGCCACAACATTTAATACAAGGGAGGTTTAGAGGGGTTTGGGAATTTGAAGGGGTGGGGCTCGTGTGGGCCCCACCTCACTAATATCCTAACAAGTGTCGAGTGGGTCCCACCCCAACTCCCACACAAGGGAGATAATTACTTAGAAAGGAGAAATAAAATTTAGCACAATTTTATTTCACTTACACTTAAACCAAAAATTTAAACAACTCTTCCCGAAAAAATGCAACCCTAATAAAAGTCATCTTAAGCAATTACCGGCACTTCGGTTTCATCGGTGCCCTCAGATTTCGATTCCGAGCACCGATTTAAAAGTTAGAAAAACCCGCTCATTCGTTCACTGAATGTACCCGAGCTAATCTTCGGAAATTGATTCTGGGCACACCGGGCCTCGGAATCAGGTGCCGTCATAAACTGCATACTCATAAAATCCAAAAGAAATTAAGAAAAAAAATTCCTTGAAATTTACGGGTCTTTACATTACTCCCACCTCAGGGCTTTACATCCCCATAAAGATACATCACAAACTAGGGAAACAAATGAGGGTACTGAGCACGCATCTGAGCCTCCCGCTCCCATGTGCTCTCCTGGAGGTTCTCGTGCTGCCACCTCATGTGCAATAGAGGTATCGACCGTCCACGTAGGACCCGCTTCTGTCGATCCTCGATCTCCATCAGGAGCTCCGCAAAAGTTTCCCCGTCATCAATGTCCATCTCCCCATGGTCGATGATATGCGTCGAGTTTTGCATGTATCTCCTCAGCTGAGATACGTGAAAGACATCGTACACCCAGTGCAACTGAGGTGGAAGAGCCAGGTGATAAGCCACCTCACCTATCCTGCTGAGAACCTAGAATGGTCTGATGAAGCGCAGAGACAACTTGTCGCCCTGATCAAATCTTCGTAATCCACGTCGAGGTGAGACCTGTAAGAAAACATGGTCGCCATCCTCGAACTCTAGTGGTCTTCGTCTCCTATCAGCATAAGACTTCTGTCAGCTCTGAGCTATCCTCATCTGCTCTTGGATGACCTGGACCATCTCTATCGTGGCCTGGACCATCTCTGGTCCCACAAGTGCTGACTCCCCAGGGTCTGTCCAGCATAGAGGTGATCTGCAAGGTTGGTCGTACAATGCCTCGTATGGTGCCATCCCGATAGTGGAGTGGTAGTTGTTGTTGTACGCAAACTCCACCAAGGGTAGGTGATCCTCCTAGCTACGACCAAAGTCGAGGACACATGCACGGAGCATGTCCTCGAGAGTCTGAATGTTCCTCTTCATCTGACCATCCGTTTGAGGGTGAAAGGCGGTGCTCAGGCGTAGCTGTGTACCAAAAGACTCCTACAACCCATTCCAAAGCCGGGAAGTAAAGAGAGCATCTCGATCAGAGATGATAGATGATGGCACACCATGAAGTTGTACGATATCCTGAACTTATAGGCGTCCCAATCTCTCTACTGATCTCTGCTCTCTGATGGGTAAGAAGTGGGCCGACTTGGTGAGTCGGTCGACAATCACCCAAATGGAGTCATGTCCTCTGGAAGTACATGGAAGTCTAGTCACGAAATCCATAGATATCCCATCCCACTTCCACTCCGGGACCTCCAAGGGTTGTATCAAGCCTGCTGGTACCTGGTGCTCCACCTTCACCTGCTGTTAGGTGAGACATCGAGAAACAAACTCTGCCACATCCTTGTTTATACCCAGCCACCAGTGCTGTCGTCTGAGATCCTGGTACATCTTCGCTACTCCTGGATGTACCGCTAATGGGGAAGTGTGAAAATCTCTCAGCACCTCCTTCTGTAATGTAGCTGGTACCATGGTACGTCCTTTGAAAAGGATGAAGTGCTCTCCTCCTATAGAAAAACCATCAGGTGTCTATCCTATGGAAATCTGTGCACATCGCGTCTCACAGTCAACGTCCCCACGCTGTGCCTCTCTGACCTGCTGAAGAAGTGGAGTTGTGAATGTGAGCAAATGAAGGAAGGATGCTCCATATCTATCCACGAAGTATATCTGTAAAGCAGCTAACTGCTCTATCGCCTCTCCAAGTAGCTGAATGCCCGTCCTCCTGCTGAGAGCATCGGCTACTACGTTCCCCTTTCCATGAATATAGACTATCTCAAAGTCATAGTCCTGGAGGAACTTGAGCCATCATCACTGTCTCAGGTTCAGTTCATTCTACGAGAAGATGTACCTGAGACTCTGGTGGTTAGAATAGATTTTAAAGCATTCGTACATCAGATAGTGTCGCCACATCTTCAGGGCGAAGACCACTGCTACTAACTCCAGCTCATGGGTAGCATAGTTCTGCTCGTGCTGCCTCAACTGTCATGATCCATAGGCGATCACTCCCCACTCCTACATCAGGACACACCCAAGTCCAGTCCTTGATGCATCATAGTAGACTACGTACCCTACTCCCTCCTCTGGTAGCCTCAAGATGGGTGCATTGGTCAATCTTTGTCTCAGCTCCTAGAAGCTCTGCTGACATCTATCTGACCACACGAAGGGTCTCCCCTTCTTTGTCAAAGCTGTAAGTGGTGCTGCAACTCTGGAGAACTCTGGCACAAATCTCCGATAGTACCCAGCCAGACCTAAGAAACTCCACACCTCCATCACGCTCTTGGGTGGCTCCCAAGCTAGCACTGCCTCGATCTTCGCAAGATCCACCGCAACTCCCACCTTAGAGATGATGTGTCCCAAGAAGTGGAACTCATGTATCCAAAACTGACACTTCAAGAGCTTACCATAAAGCTGGTGCTCTCGGAGTGTGTCCAGTACAACCCGCAAGTGGTAGGCATGCTACTCCTCAGTGGTCGAGTAAATCAATATGTCTTCAATGAAGACCACGACAAATCGATTGAGGTAAGGTTGGAAGATCCTGTTCATGAGACTCATGAACACTGTTGGAGCATTGGTTACACCAAAAGGCATAACCAGGAACTCATAGTGTCCATACCGACACCTGAAGGTCGTCTTCTGCACATCCTCGTCTCAAACTCTGAGATGATGATAGCCTGACCTGAGGTCTATCTTTGAGAACCACTGTGCTCCCTTGAGCTGATCGAAGAGGTCGTTAATCCTCAGAAGCGGATACTTGTTCTTCACGGTCACCTGGTTCAGGCAACGGTAATCGACACATAGTCGCAAGCTCTCGTATGCCTTCTTGGTGAACAAAATCGGGGAAGCCTAGGGTGAAACACTAGGTCGGATGAATCTATTGCCCTGAAAGTCCTCCAG
The DNA here is from genome assembly GCA_963277665.1 of Viscum album. Classification (NCBI taxonomy): domain Eukaryota; kingdom Viridiplantae; phylum Streptophyta; class Magnoliopsida; order Santalales; family Viscaceae; genus Viscum; species Viscum album. The sequence goes on along the minus strand of OY728156.1, from coordinate 1,194,294,786 downwards.
CTGTACCCGTAGCTCTCAAAGCTCAGCGGGAGCCATCCGATATGCTGGAGTAGATATCAAGGCTATCTTGGGGTACAAGTCAATATAGAATTCTACCTCTCTATGAGGAGGTAGTCCTGGAAAGTCGTCAGAAAAAATGTCCGCATAATGATCCACCACTAAAGGAAAACTCGGACTCTGCATGTCCACTGCTCCTAGGATGAGGCTAGCCAACTGATGAGTGATCGGATGTCCTCTCCTCTACGTGAGTCCATCTTGCACTGGAAAGGCTCCCTTCTCACTGGTGAAGGTGAACCTGATCCCATTGGTGCGGACACACCGCACCTTGCGCCTAATACAGTCGATCTGAGCATGGACCATAGATAACCAATCCATGCCCAAGATGACATCGTAAGGCCTCAAAGCCGCTACAAGAAGATCCCAGCCGAAGCTCTCACCTCCTAGCGTAAGCTCATACTGTCGTCACCAGTGCGTAATCATCGAGTCTCCTCCCGTAGGAGTCTCTAGCCATAAGGATCGAGTCAACGGCTCCGTCAGAATCTCTAAGATCTGAACAAGGGCAGTGACAATGAAAGAATGACTCGCTCCTATGTCTATAAGAACTGCAGCAAGGGTGGAGTAGACATAGATAGTACCTCGAATCATCTATGGTGCGCCGTAGTCATAGGCCTCCACTGCCTGAAGCTGTGCTTGCCTCTGTCCGCCAACTCCCTATGGTTGGGGTGGACCTCCTGGTGGTGGTGGTGGTAGAGCCTCAAAATGTCGTCCACCACCTGTCGTTCGGCCAGCTCCTCTTCCTCATCCACCTGCTCCCTGCGGACCGCCACGGTCGAACCTCCGCCTCTGCCTGGGTGGTCCCTCAACCGTCTACTGCTTCTCTGCATGGCGAGTCAGGCAGTCATGAGCCATGTGGCCCTGCCTGCCGCATGCATAACACTGTCTGCTCCTTGGAAGGCTGGCTCTGCCCCGTGTGCCCCACACCTCTGAGCCAGTATCCTAAGGTCGTCTGCTTGATGGTCTGGTCTGCTTAGACCCCTATGACATCCGTCGAATGCCAGTTCCAGAATACTCCACTATGTGCCGCCCTGCGGTAGGTCTCGCTGCTGGTGTAGGCTCAGCAAGAAAGCTCTCTACAAGAAGGGCTCGCTCCAGTACTCCTGCCTGCGTTGGAATGCTGACGGAGATCATCGATGCCCTAATCTCATGCCTCAGTCCCTGCTCGAAGGTTCGGGCCTAGAATAATAGGTTCCCTACCATGTCCGTGGAATAGCACGATAGATCGGTAAATCTCACCGAGTACTGGGCTACCGTTATGCTGGCCGGCCGCAGCTGTAGTAACTCCTGAATGCGCACCGCACGGAGGGTGGCTAGAATGAACTCCGAGCGGAAGAGGCTCCCGAAGTCCGACCAAAGGAGAGATGCCTCATTGTGCACCTCGAGCATCAGGCTCCACCATCTAACTACTGCCGCATGCAGGAGACTCACTGCAAGGATCACCATGAGGTCTTCTGGTGTCCCTACTAACCTGAAAACTCGAACAATAGCCTCCAGCCAATCCTAGGCTTCCTGAGGGTCCATCTCCCCATGGAACCTGGGCGGTCTCTGATGCTGAAACTTGTGCAGTGCACTAAGGTGATGTGCACTCTCAGCTGTTGGGGCTGGTGGCATCGGTGGATCGGCGGGTAGAGGTACCGCTGATGCCTCCGCTGTAATAGGGCCCTGCACCGAGGCCTCGTCGCTCGGTGGGTTTTCGTCTCACACAAAGCTCGGAACCCTAGCTGGCTGTCGTCATGGGGCCATCCTGAAAAGTGATAGGTGCGCCACGGTCAATACAGTATACCTGGTGATCTGACACAAAGTAATCACAAATAAAACTTTTGAAACACACATTCAATCAATGTTTTCGTGTATTGAGTCCGGAATCAGAAGTCAGGGTCCTGGTGTATGGATACGTCGGCCGCCACACCAACACTGGACTCCCTGGACTGATAACCACACTCAATACCCTTAACATTATTGCTTCACATAGAAGGAAGATCAGAGTCATGAGTTCTGCGGTAGAACCAAACTCCTCTGATACCAATTTGTCACGACCCGTCCTCAGGACACGTGCCGTGACTACCCCAAGCCCGCCTTCCATAGGCTAGGGGTTGGCGGCTAGCACCAAAGGCATAAATCCCGATATAAGGGAAGGAATTGACTTTATGTAAGAAAACAAACACCACAGAGTATGCAAGCAGAATTAAACACTAAGTAAACTGAGTACAATAGTAAGTGCTGGAAAGTAAATGGGCCATAATACAAACCCAACTGAAAATAAAGTACAACTGAAAAGAGAGTACAGGAACAGAAAAGTAAAGCAGCAACACTGAGCCATCCTCTGGAAATCCCACCTGAAGGGTGGGTACAAATAGTCTCCTCCACTCTTCGGCCCCAGCCATCCGCTCCGTGTACGTCTCATCCAGTGATCCACCTCCAGGTACCGTCCAGCTCCACGAGCTCCTACCTCGATTAGTGATGTCTGTCGTCTGCATCCAACACAACGTAGTGCGGGCATAGCCCATGCAGGGGTGAGTATAAGCTACTCAGTAGGGACCCCGAGACCCCCAAAGGTCTCCCATAATCCACGAAGGATAAACCACAAAGGAATGATACAATCACGAAGTAACAACCAACTCTACTTAGGTATATGCCCATACATATACATAAGTCATCAATTCCAGTTTGGCTCCAACATCTGAGCCCAAGTTCGATCTAGTCCACATAGGAAAGCACAACCCAATCCACACAGGAAAGAAAGTCAATCACATCGAAGATAATGATTGAAAGTCAAGACTCAGCTCACATAGGTATACTTCTTCGTAAGGCGATAGAGATGATCAGATGTAGCCACTGATTCCTATAAGCTGTCGGACCCACATAGGATACAAGACCAGCTAAGCTGTCGGACCCACAAAGGATACAAGACCAGCTACTCTGCCGGACCCACATAGGATACAAGTACAGAGTCAAATACTGTCGGACACACATAGGATACAAGAACAGTAGTCAAGTACTGTCGGACCCACATAGGATACAAGAACAGTAGTCATTGTCGTCGAACCCACGGAGGATTCCAGTATGGTCGTCGTCGCTGCCGAACCTACGGAGGATCCCAGTACAGTCGTCCTCGTCCTCGCAATCACAGCCAGCTCTAGGGTTCCCGTACACAGCATGCTCGATTCCGGGAGGGTCCGCTCCACGAGCCAAGGGGGTCGATACATCAGCTGACACGAAGTCTGGAGTTGATGTATCCCAAAGTTCTGTCTCGTCAATAGGAACTCAACGCGACAGACGACGCATCAATCGGACACCCGGTCTGAGAGTTATTGGCTTTTTCGTCCCAGGGGCCCGGTTGGTTTTTAAGCTAAAATCACCCCGACTGTACTCCATCTGCGTCCAAACTTCAAGAGGATTAATCCAAAAGAACCTTCTCACTAATATGAATCCAACAGAGTCGACGGCACGTCATTCAGACGTCCGGAGCTCAAGTTATAAGCGTTTCCGCTCCGAGGGCTCGGTTGGTTTTGTGTTCGAACCAACCCGGTCATACCCAAAGTTCTCCGAAACCTTGAGTGTAATATACCTAAACGACCGTCTCAATCCAAGAATCGCTACGCAACTAACAGTGCGTCGATCGGAGGTCTGTAGCCCAAGTTATGAGCATTTGAATGGATCTGTCTGGAAAAAAGGGAATTCGGGCCCGGTTCGACCCGGCTCGATACCCCTGGGTCGGTCCGAACTGGGTCGACCCGACCCGGGTCTGGGTCCGGACTGTTTGGGCGCGGCCCGGCCCAGCCAGCGCGGCCTGGCCCGCCGCGGGGGTCTGGCCCGGTGCGGGCGGTCCGGCCCGGCGCGGGTGGCCCGGCCCGGCGCGGGCGGCCCGGCCCACGTGGTCGGTGGCTCGGCCTTTGGCTGAGCGGGATGAGGGGGGGGCACTGCCCCGCTTGATTGAGAAACGGTCAGCCATTTAAGGCCGGCCTTAATTGTTCCCACGGGACCTGAAGGGTCCCGCCTCCAGCTGGCGCCAGCGGCCTGCTCAACCGGCCGCTCCCCTGAACTTTCGCGGCCATAGGTCGCGGCTCCTCCCCATCCAGCGCGGCGCAACGGCGCCGCACCCCTTCACCGCGGCCCGCCCCAGTCGCGGCCCTCCATGGTGCTCCGGCGCGGCGCGACGGCACCGCGCCCCTCCGCCGCGGCCCACCCTCGACCGCGGCTTCCTTCGGCCTCACTGGCGCGGCGCGACGGCACCATGCTCCTTCGTCGCGGCCCGCTCCGGCCGCGGTTCTCTCGTCCCCACGCGGTGCAACGACACCACTTCGCCTCATTTCAAGCCACAATGAAGAACAACAACAAAGGGGAGGAGGGTCGGCCGTGTTTGTGCGGTCCGACCTCCTCCCGTTATACCAATAGCAAGCGGCCAAAGAACGAGTAATCACAACGACAAAAAAAAGCGCAAATTTAATTGATTAAATTTGAACTTAACCCCTACCTTAATGAAGTTCTCATATTCTTGCGTCGCGGAAGATGGCGTCGCGGGGTGAGGCTCCATTTACGTCGATGGAGATCATCCAGGGAGGAAGTGGCATCTCCCTTTCTTTGACGCAGAGATAAGTTGGAATGGCGTGTCAGTGTTCTTCATCGAAGTCTCGGCGTTCTTCAATGTAGAAGATGAAGTTCTTCAAGACTTAGAGTATTCTCTCCAAAATCTCCACACAACGAAACAAAAAAAATAAAATAAGGCTTTTGCCTTATTTTATTACTCATGCCAACACTTTTCAAAATTCAAAAGCCTTAACTCACTTAATTAATTATCCTTGAATTGACAAAATTAATGGTGAGATAGGTTGGCATGCATTCATGAGGAAGAGGGGTAGCTACAAAATTTAATACAAGGGAGGTTTAGAGGGGTTAAGGAACTTGAAGGGGTCAGGATCGTGTGGGCCCCACCTCACTAATATCCTAACAAGAGTCGAGTGGGTACCACCCCAACTCACACATATGGGAGATAATTACTTAGAAAGGAGAAATAAAATTTAGCACAATTTTATTTCACTTACACTTAAACCAAAAATTTAAACAACTCTTCCTGAGCAAACACAACCCCAGTAAAAGTCATCTTAAGCAATTACCGGCACTGTGGTTTCATCGGTGCCCTCAGATTTTGATTCCGAGCACCGGTTCAAAAGTTAGAAAAACTCGCTCGTTCGTTCACTGAACGTACTCGAGCTAATCTTCGGAAATTGATTACGGGCACACCGGGCCTCAGAATCAGGTTCTGTCAGAAAATACATACTCGTAAAATCCCAAAGAAATTAAGAAAAAAAATTCATTTAAATTTACGGGTCTTTACAAGTTATCAAATTATACAATTAATCTTCATTTAACCACATAAACTCTAGGGTTCTCGAGGACACCTATACCTCAAGGTATGCTTCAGATCATGCTGAAGCTAGAAGTGTTTCCCAACAATATCATATCATAATACCTTCTTCGTCTTATGTTGGAGACCAAATTATTCAAAGGTGATATCATATATCAATTCCTGCTTCGTCTCATGCTGGAGCCTAAAGAATTCTCAAGTGAGATCATATCTCAAAGTACCTTTGTTACTATTCTCTAATTAATACCTAATTTCCCATTTTACCCATATTAAATTCACAACTAAGATGAAAATGTTACCATTATTACTTATCAATAGAATGACCATATTCCCATTCATTTACTCACAAGTATAATGACCATATTACCATTTATACTTCTCAATTGAATGACTATGTTCCGATTCCTTTACTCACAAGTACAATGATTGTGTTTCCATTTATAGTTCTCAATTTATAATGATTGTGTTATCATTACTTTAAATATAATTAATAAATAAACTAATTATTCAAAATCAATTTCATTACTAATTCAAAAATTATTTTATCACATAAAATACCTTTAATTAATTCCCCAATTAATTAAGTACATCAAGCCATTAATTAATTAATCAATCAATTATCTCAAGGAAACCATACCAATATCACATAATTAATTTTAAAATTAATTATATCAAATAAATAACCCAAATATCTCATAATTAATTTTACCATTAATTATCTCAACTCATTACATTAATATTTCATAATTAATCTACCATTAATTATCTCAAATCATATGTCTTAATATCTCGTAATTAATCCCTTGATTAATTATCTAAATCAAAAATCTCTAAATCCCATAATTAATCCTCCAATTAATTATCTAAATGGATAGAACCTAAACCTCCTAATTAATTCCCAAATTAATTATATAATTGGAAAACCCCTTATTCTTATAATTAACTCCCAAATTAATCATCAATTTCAATAATAAATCCAATTAATCAATTGGACACATTAACTGAATTAATTTAGGAATTCAAATTGCTAAATAATACTAGGAATACTAAAAAATGAATACATGTATCACAATCATGACTATGGGAATTGAATATTAGACCAACTACCTCAATTTTTTGAATAATAATTTCCCAACAGAAAATCCCCAAAAATTTAGCGGCACAACGACATAGATCTAGATCTGAATCTCAAAACCCAAAATCATGATAAAAAATATCTATTTAATTATAAATATAGATCCATAATCCTAGATCTATTCACTAAATATATATCTAGATCTATAAAAATATAAGGTTAATTCCCACCAAAAGAATGAGAGAAGGAAAGAGGATGAACATGAAAGAAACGTGATAGGATCCACTTACTGGGAGATGAGAATATCTTTGATCTGGGATTCGAATGATGAATAATGGAGGTTATATAGACTTGGAATGTCTCTATAAAGCTCTAAAACCATAAAAAATCACAAGGGTCTGAGTTTGGGTTGAAATGGGTGAGTTTTGGGGGTTTAAGGGAATTTAAAACTAATTTTCATGCCTCTTTAAAAAATCACACACAGTTTCCTGGGCAGGGGCACATGGTTTTCCCTAACCACGCACCAACCATATGTCCATTATTTTAGGGAGCATAGTTTTTCCTTTTAGGGTGAACTTTTTGAAAAACCATGCACCATCCATGTGAACCTCCATTGTCTAGGTTTGAATGGTTTTTGGGCTGGGGTGCACAGTTTTCTCTAAACGTGCGCCAACTATGCATAGACCTCATTCGTTCAATTTTTCTCAAAATTCACCAAAACACACCCCAAGTTACAAACCAAACAAAAAGTACTCGAATAATAAAAAAAATTACCTAAAAATAAGTCAAATTCAACTCTAGAAAAGGTTTGAATCTTACAATCTTCTCACCTAATAACAACTCTTCTTCAATCTACACTCCCAAGTATCTCTAAGATTCTGATCCAAAAAAGATCGGGCCACTGAGCCTGGATATCCACTTCCATTTATCATGTATCCTCCTACACATTCCCATGTTTCCACAATATATGAACTATTACCATGGCCCTTCCCCACAACACTTTCTCACTATAATCCAACACACATATTGGATTCTCCTCAGAGGACGCATCTACCTAAATATCAACATCATCCACATCGATCACGTGAGAAGGGTCAGTGTGATGTTTCCATAGTTGTGAAACATGAAAAAATTCATGAATAACATTGTATTTATATTTTAGATTCAATCATTATTCCACCAACCTAATTCTCTCCACTACCTCAAATGGTCTAACAAACCTAGCTGCTAGCTTTCCCTGCTTTTGTGTCTTGTAGTGACCCAACCTAGGTGAAACCTAAAGGAATACACAACCAACCTCTGTAAACTTTAGAGTTCATCTCTATCTTTCATCATATGACTTCCCCTACTCTAAGCCATATCCATACATTTCAGAATTAATTGAACTTTCTCTGATGTCTCCAACAAGAGACTTGGTCCTAATAACTCTGACTCACATACCTCTATCCAACATAGAGGTGATCTACATGACCTACCATAAAGATACTCATATGGTTCTATTTGTATAGTTTTCTGGTAACTGTTATTATAGGAAGACTCCACTAAAGCCAATTGATTTTCCCAAGAACCACTGAAGTCAAGAACACATGCCTGCAAGATACCCTCAAGCACATGTATAGTGCTCTTCTACTACCCATCTTTCAATGGGTGGAAAGTCATACTCAATAATACATGTGTATCAAGATCCTTCTATAAGACCTATTGGAAGCATGAAGTAAAGCATGAGTCATGGTCTGGAATTATAGTCCGTGGAACCCCATGAAGATGGAATATCTCCTGAACATACAAATCTCCCAGCTACTCTACTGAGAAAGTTTCCCATATAGGAAATAAATGAGATACTTAGGTCAGTCGATAAAAAATAACCCATATAGATTCATTATTCCTAATATTATTTAGAAGAACTACCAAAAATTCCATGGTAACATTATCCCACTTCCATTCTAGAATGCCCAAACTATTGTAGCAAACCACCAGGTCATTATTGCTCCACCTTCACCTGCTGATAGGTGAAGCATCATGTCATGAACATTTCTATTTACTTTTTAATTCATAGCCACTAAAACTATCATCTAAGGTCACAGTATATTTTGGTCTCACCTATATATACCTCCCACTTTGAGGCATGAAATTCCTACATCAACTCCTCTTGCATGCTCATAGGCACAACAACCCGATTACTAAAATAAATGATCTCTCCCTCATCTATTCTCCAATATGAAGGTGAATACCAACCTTTAAGGCTTTCCCTAAAGTTAAAACACTTCAGATATTCATACTACCTATCTCTTACTCAGATCAAAAGTGTAGACTCCACTAAAACCAATACGAAATTTATCTTATAATGATTCTCCTAAACCACCACATGCATATCATCCTACAAATTCATCATCTTCCAATCAATGCTAGACTCCTGAAATGCCTGAGTATAAGTTTTCCTACTCAAAGCATCAGCCACACCATTTCCCTTCCCAAGAATATATTACATCTCAAAATCAAATGACTGCCTATACTATACCCATCTCTACTGCTGGAGGTTTAAGTATCTCTACAAAAAGAGGTATTTTAAGATCTTATGATCTGTATACACTCTAAACTTCTCTCCCAATAGATAATGCCTCCAACACTTCAAATCATAAACCACTACTTTCAACTCAATATCATGTGTAGGGTAGTTCTATTCATGTGGGCTCAACTACCAAGACTCATATGTTATGACTCAATCTCCCATCATTAACACTACTCTGAGTCTGATCCCAAAAGACCCACAATACACCATATAATCCTCACCTAGATCAGGTAGGATCAATATTGGTGCTGATGTCACATGCTTCTTCAACTCTTGGAAGTAATTATCACAAGCTTCCGAACATTCAAACTTTATCCCTTTCTTGGTCAATCCTGAAAGCAGTGCTTCTAAATGAAAGAAGTCCTGGATGAATCTACAATAATATCTAGATAACCCCAAAAATATACAGATATCAAATATTTTCTTGGTCTAATCCTAAGAAACCACTTCCTAAACCTTTTATAGATCTACTAACACACCTTCCTCTAAGATAATTTATCCTAATAAGTGTACCTAATAAATCCAAAACTAAAACTTAGATAGCTTGGTGTATAGATAATTCTCACTCAATGTACTTTGGATGATGTCAAGATGTTGGGAATGATCATTATGAGTCTTAGAGTACACCAAGATGTCATCTATGAACACTACCACAAACTGATCCAGTTACAAATGAATTATTCTATTCATTAAGGCAATAAACATTGTTGGTGCATTATTCAACCCAAACAACATTACAACGAACTCATATAGTCCATACCTGCTTCTAAAATAAGTCCTTGATATATCATAAGTCTGAACACTTAGCTGATGATACCTTGATCTCAAGCTGATATTTGAGAATAGATTATCTCCTCTTAACTGGTTAAATAGATCTTTGATATGTGGAAGAGGATACCAGTTCTTCATAGTCACCCGGTTCAACTTTCAGTAATCAAAACATAAGTGTAAACTATCATCATCCTTCTTTGCAAACAACACAGGTGATCCCCAATGAAGCATACTCAGATGGATAAATCCCTTATACTTCACCTCCTCTAGTTGAGTATTGATCTATTTAATCTCAGTTAGTGTCATTTTTTATGGTGGTATAGATACTGGATCAACCCCTAAAATGAGATCAATAGTGAATTCCACATCTCTCTCAGGTGGAATCCCTGAGAATTCTTTAGGAAACGCATCTTGAAATAGCTCCATTGATGGGAAAAAATAAAGTTTCACTCCTCCATCATCCAGCAAAATACTAGTAACCTGGGTTGTGAGCTCTCCCAGTTTCTAAGTGATTATCCCTACTCAGCCTGCCTGGATATCCCACTCCCCATAGTGAATGTAATTGTCATCCTTAGGAGACGTAAATGTCACTCTTCTGTGGTAACAATCCATGTGGTCTTGGTATGTGACTAGCTAGTCCATACCCATAATTAGGTTAAATTCTAACATATCAATAATATAGAGATCCCATAGAAAATTATACTCCCCAATTTCAAGAGAACATCCTTTTCACAAACAAATGTCTCTAGACCGTACTCCCAATGGTGTATCTATAGTCATTAACCCACTCGCAAACTCCATCTCCAGGCTCAAAACATTAACAAGTTTTGTAGATATAAAGGAATGGGGGGAACTAGTATCAAATAAGGCACTAGATAATGTAGAATCTAAAAGAATAGTACCTCTTACTGTTGAAGGTCTAGCCTCACTATCCACAAGTTTAGGTTTCACTGCATGTAGTTGTCCTACCCCTCTTCCCTATGATGAAGTTTGAATCCCCTAAGTTGCACCACTCTACTGATATGGGTGTTCTTTCCCAAAAGCACCACATACACCTTTTCTACCTTCTATGCTAGTAGAGATCCATCTTCTGGAATGATAAGGTGTACAATATCCCTTTCCCATACTTTGAATCTGTCTAGATACACCCCCACTAACCGTCTATCATTGTATCATACAAAACTTTTTTAGATGTCCCATATTTTCACAAGATATGCACTCCACTGGTGGTTAGGGACAATGTAAAATATAGTGAATTGGCCCACCGTACTGATGGAAGATCACTCCAGGGAGGTCCTATGCAACTGACCCTCCTATTTGGCCACCCAAATTTCCACTGCCCTGATTAAAGTTCTCATAATGATGCCTCCTTCTCTTATAATTCGCACCTTTTTTTCATACAATTGAAAATATCTATCCAACACTTCTTTAGGTTCTCCTTATCTATAATAACCTAATCCACCACCTTAGAAAACTTCTTTAATCTAAAGAGGTTAAATTTGGACTTAATCTCGCACATAAGTCCATCCTGAAAACGTATTATCATACCTATCTCATATCCTGTCAAATATAGAGAAAAGTGTTATAGGTATGTAAATCATCCAACATAATCCATCACAAAAATTCTCCCCTGAGTCAACCACATTATCTCTACTACTCTCTTCTACCTCAGTGTCTCTAGATAGAAGTGATCCAAGAACCTCTCTAAGAATCCCTTCCATAACATACCACCAGTCTATCTAATCTATTCCTAAACTTCCCACTGGTGCTTCACTGATCCTCATATCGTATAAGCATCCAACTTGACCCTCCTCTCAACAAGAGTCTCCAAATGTTCAAGTATCATCTCGATGGACTCAACCCAGAACTTAGCTCCCTCAGGTCCACTCTATCTAGTAAAAGTTTTAGGGTGATACAACTAAAACTCCCTCATCATGTAATGCATACTCTTCTCAACCCGACTTGGGTATCTTTCCATGAATTGTATGAAGCGATGAAAGTTCACTCAGAATTTCTCCCCTACTTTCTCACCCAACATGATCAGTTCCTCGGGTTCCATTACTGGAGGATCATTCCTAGACATGTCCCCCAATCATCCTCTCAATAAGAATCTACATACAAGAATATTCTCTACAATGCCAAAAATATACTTTATAACTCATAACACAACTTCTCACATTTATTTAAGAGGAAATATCATAACAAGACACAGTAAGACTTTTTCCCAAATCTCACCATGTGGTAAAAAATAAGGCTCTAACACTACCCTTAACCACACTGCACCTAGGTATGGGTTATCAAAGGGTATTCTCATTCTCATTATTCAAAATCTAATAGACACCATTTTATTTACATAATTACATCATTTTACCATTTTTAACTTTTATTAGACAACATTTTTCACTTCAATTTCACAAGAAAGGAAAAATAGTCTAAGTTTATCAACTTACCCAAACCCCATTTTCTTGTGCATGCTGAAAATGATACAAGTCACAAAATAATTCTGAGTGCCTAGAATGATTCATGAAGACTCAACTCTTATGACATTATGGGCCACGAGTCAATTCTCATAAAATATCAAAAACAATTTTCACATCACACAAAAAGTGAGTCACCCAAGGTGAAATAATATTCAAGTGTAACAGAAAACAACAATAATAACAATACCACCTTGGGTAATTGGTTCTCCCCCCATACATGGGTTTGAAAATCCCATACACGATCTCATAACCAAGCCTCGATTCTTCTTAGTATTATGTCTACATTTCCCAAATAGTAAGAAAAAGAAATGGAAAATAAATTTGGACATCTGATACCACTTTGTAATGTCCAAACTCGGGTTCCACACACTGGTACCCCAATTCGGTCGATTACATAACCTTGAGCACACCTCCCTATATGCCAAAGGTTTCCGAATAGCAATGAGGGTCTGATAATTCGACCATGGGGAGACTATACCCTATTTTATCATAGTAATACACTAGTGAAAAAATAATAAAAAATAACAGAATCATATATAACCATAGATAATACCAATATCTCATGATAATCAAAGAAAAAAATATAATATCCAACTAAAGCAGAAAACATGCCATGCTAATTTACGTGTCAAGTGTCTAAAATGAAAACTGAAAATAAAGGCACAGAAAAATCCCAAGCGGGTCCCAAACCACATCCAGTTCCCTCATCCAAGATTCATCCTCAAATCAACCATCTAACACAGGTCTTTTCCACTTAACCTATCTTGCAACAATAAAGTCTATTCATGTACTGATTAGATATCCCGATTAAGGTGTGAGTACAACTCAGTAGGCCACAACCAATGGTGTCTAAAAAATTCTAGTTAATAATGGTGTATGTAGTTATATAAATAAATAAACATAATGCATAAATAAAAAATTATCACATTATACAATTAATCTTTATTTAACCACATAAACTTTAGGGTTCCCGAGGACATCCGTACCTCAACGTCTAATTCAGATCATACCGAAGCCCAACATGTTTTTAGGTAATATCATATCTTAATTCTTGATTCATCTCATGTTGAAGACCGAAGTATTCAAAGGTGATATCATATCTCAATACCTTCTTTGTCTCATGCTGGATCCCAAAAAATTCTCATGTTAAGTCATATCTCAGAGTACCTTTTTTACCATTCTTTAATTAATACTTGATTGCCTATGTTACCCACATTAAATTCACAAGTAATATGACCATGTTTTCATTCTTACTTCTCAATAGAATGACCATATTCCCATTCCTTTACTCACAAGTACAATGACCATGTTACCATTTATAGTTATCAATTGAATGACCATGTTCCGATTCCTTTACTCACAAGTATAATGACTGTATTTCCATTTATAGCTCTCAATTTAGAATAACCATGTTCCCATTCCTTTACACATAACTAATTCATCAATTAATTGTTAAACATCAATTTCATTACTAATTCAATAATTAGTTTATCACATAAAATACCAATAATTAATTCCCCAATTAATTAAGTACATCAAGCAATTAATTAATTTATCAATTAATTATCTCAAGTCAACTGTCCCAATATTACATAATTAATTATAAAATTAAATATCTCAAAGAAATAACCCCAATATCTCATAATTAATTATACCATTAATTATCTCAACTTATGAAATCAATATCTCATAATTAATCTACCATTAATTATCTCAAATCATATATCTTAATATCTCATAATTAATCCCCCGATTAATTATCTAAATCACAAATTTATAAATCACATAATTAATCCTCTGATTAATTATGTAAATGGACATAACCTAAACCTCATAATTAATTACCAAATTAATTATCTAAATGGACAGCCCCTTAGTCTCATAATTAACTCCAAAATTAATTATAAATTTGAACAATAAATCTAATTAATCAATTTTCCACATTAACTAAATCAATTTAGGAATTTTAATTTCTAAATAATGCTTGAAATACTAAAACATGCATACACATATCACAATCACAACTATGGTAATTGAATATTAGACCACCTACCTCAATTTGTCAAAGAATAATCACCTAATGGAAAATCCCCAAAAAATGAGTGGCATAATGATGTAGATCTTGATCTAAATCTCAAAACTCTAAATCATGATCAACAAAACAAGATCCCTTTAATTATAAATCTATATCCACAAGACTATATCTAGATTAACCAAATATAGATCTAGATCTAGCAAAACATATTTCTACTTTCCACCAAAATAATAAGAGAAAGAAGGAGGATGAATAAGAAAGCAATGGGATATGATCTACTTACTGGGAGAGGGGAATATCTTTGATACAGGATTCGAATCATGAAGAAAGAAGATTGTATGGCCTTGGAATCCCTCTAGAAATCTCTAAAACTATAAAAAATTGTAAGGGTCTGAGTTTGGGTTGAAATGGGTGAGTTTTGGGGGTTCGGGGGAAATAAAAGCTAATTTTTCAGGCCACTTTAAAAAATCGTGCATGGTTTCCTAGGAAGGGGTTCATAGTTTTCCCTAACCATACACCAAATATACACCCATTATTTTAGGGGTGCACATTTTTTCCTGTTAGGGTGCACAGTTTGAAAAACTGTGCACTAACCGTTTTAACTCCCACTATCCAATGTTGCACGGTTTGCTGGGTTGGGGTGCATAATTTTCTCTAACCATGTGCCAACCATGTACAACCCTCTTTCCTTCAATTTTTCTCAAAATTCACCCAATCACACCCCAAGTTACTACCCAAAAAAAGTACTCAAATAAGGACAAAAGGGTACCTAAAAAAAATCCTGATTCAACTCCATAAAAGGTTAGATTCTTACAAAGTGACATACTCAAAACCTATAAAATGCATTTGGATCATTTTTATACTTTATTAAAATGATTCATAAGTCAATTGGGATGTGTAGGAATTAATACCACTTCAATCTAACGCATGGTGTGGCTATTATGACTCCAAGTGTATTATTTAAAATTGAAATTAATTTTAGAAAAAAGAACAATTAATATACTCAAGACCGATAAAAAACATTTATATTGTTATGATACTTTAGGATAATGATACCTAAGTCATTTGTGATGTATATTAATTGGACACACCTCAATCCAATACATCATGTTCATGGAATGACTCAAAGTGTCTGTTATCAGTTAAAAATTAACATTTTAGTTCAAAATGTTTGTCACTCATTGAAAACCCAGAAAACACACACTGATTGTCTTGATAATTTAGGAAAACAATTCATAAGTCATTTTTATGTGTAGGAATTAGTATCACATCAAACCAACATATGATGTTACCGGTATAACCCAATGTGCATGTTTTTAGTTTAAAATGACATTTTAGTAAAAATATTACATACTCAAAACCAAGAAAACACATTTTTATTGTTTTGACACTTTTAAGAAAATTATCCATAAGTAATTTTTGAGGTGTAGGAATCAACCTCTCCTCAATACGATGCATGGTGTGACTGATATGACTCAAACTGTATCTTTTTATTTAAAAATAACATTTTAGTAAAAAACACAAGTGACATAATCAAAAACAAGAAAAATCATTTTTATTTTTTTTATAATTTAATAAAAAAATATCCATAAGTCATTTTTGACATGTAGGAATTCACCGCACTATAATCTAATACATAGTGTGTTCGGTGTGACTCAAAGTGTTTGTTATCAGTCTAAAATTGGCGTTTTAGTTAAAAACATGTGTCACTCATTGAAAATTGAGAAAATGTTCTCAGATTTTCTTGATACTTTATGAAAATGATTAATAAGTAATTTTTGACATATAAAACTTAGTCTCACATCAAACCAACACATTATGTGACCAGTATGACTCAAAGTGCGTGTTTGTAGTTTGAAATGACATTTTAGTAAAAAAGAAAAGTGACATACTCAAAACCAAAAAAAATGCATTTGGATTGTTTTGATACTTTAGTAAAATGATCCATAAGTCATTTTTGATGTGTATGAATTCACCCCACCTCAATATAATGCATGGTATGACTAGTATGACTCTAAGTGTGTCCTTTTATTTAAAATTGACTTTTTATTAATGTATTATTTCATATTTATGTTTAATTTATTTATTTATAGTATTACTGTCATAATATTTGTTTTCTTATATAGGTGTATTCATTTTCTTGGGTTGGGGTGTTTTTTTTTATAATTGATACCATGGTCGGGATTTTTTGAGAGGGGGCCACAGGTACCAAAGAAGATGAAACATTAATTTTTTAAATGTTTGTGGATAATAATTTCAAATTTAAATATACAAAAAAAGTGTTTGAAATTTATATAGTAGTTTTTTATTTTTTATTTAAAATTTATTTCAATTAAATTATTGATTTTCGTACAGGTGTATTTGCATACAGGTGTATATAGTTGTATTTGATGTAGTGTGTTGTTATTCAAACAACACGCTATAGTAGGTGGAACTTTATCAGTGCTACTTCTAGCACTGATAAATCCTCCCCTTTATCAGCACTATTTCTAGCACTGATAAAGGGTCCCTCATTTAATGGTCTTGAGGATAACAATGCTTTTTTAGCATTGTTAAATCCCTTTTCTGCATGCTGTTAAAGGGTCGAACTGTGGTAGTGGATGGTAATTAACTATAATAATTAAAATTGATAATTAATTTAAACAATAAATTAATTTGATGAAATTTTTATTTGGTTTATTCACCCTCCTCTAGACCATCTTCTATTACCCTATCTGACCTAACATGAACGACCGATATGATTTAATGTGCCCGTTTTTATTTAAAACTTCCAATTTAGTACAAAACACACTTCACATACTCAAAACTGAGAGAAAACACTCATATTGACTTGATAATTTAGGAAACTAACCCATAAGTAATTTTTGATGTTTTGTAATTAACCTCACATCAATTTGACAAACAGTGTGTTCGATATGACTTAAAGTGCTTGTTTTCTGTTTAAAAGCAACATTTTAGTTCAAAACATGTGTCACTATCTAAAAACTGAGCAAACACACTTTGATTTTATTATTAATTTAGTACAATGATCCATAATTCATTTTTTAAATATAGGAATCAGATACACACCAATTTTACACACGGTGTGGTCAGTATGACTAAGAGTACAAATTTTTATTTAAAATCAACATTTTAGTACAAAACACACTTCACATACTCTAAACCAAGAAAATGTGCTTGGATTGTCTTGATACTTTATTTTAATGATCCATAAGTAATTTTTGATATATAGGAATCAAGTTCACATCAATTAAACACCCGGTGTGTCCAATATGACTCAAAGTGTGTGTTTTCAGTTTAAAAGTGAAATTTTAGTTCAAAACAGGCATCACTCACAAAAAACTATGAAAACCCACTCAAATTGTCTTCATACTTTATAAAAAAGATCCATAAGTCATTTTTACATGTATAAATCATCCAAATGTCAATCTAACCCATGGTGTGCTTGGTATGACTCAAAGTGCAAGTTTTCAGTTTGATAGTAACATTTTAGTTCATAACGCATGTCACTCACTGAAAAGCATCCGAACACACTTGAATTGTCATGAAAATTTAATACAATGATCCATAACTCATTTTTGGAATATATAAATCATTCTCACATCAATCTTACACACGTTGTTCCCGTTATGACTGAAAGTGAGTGTTTTTATTTAAAATCATTATTTTAGTACAAAACACACTTCACATACTCAAAACTATAAGAACATCCTCAGATTGCATTGATACTTTAGAAAACCAATCAATAAGTCATTTTTGACATGTATGAATCAACCACACATGAATATGACACATGATGTTCCCAATATGACTCAATGTGAGTGTTTTCAGTTTAAAAGTAACATTTTAGTTCAAAAATCATGCCACCAGCTGAAAATTGAGAAAACACACTTTGAATATTGAAATTTTAGTACAATGATCCATAAGAAATTTTTGAAATATCAAAATTAGCTCCATGTCAATTTGAAACATGATGTGTTTTACATGACTGAAAGTGTTTGTTTTTCTTTAAAATCAACATTTTAGTACAAAACACACTTCACAAACTCAAAACTTATAAAACATTCTTAGATTGTCTTGATACTTTAGGATAGAAATCCATAATTCATTTTTGATGTCTATGAATTAGGCACACATCAATCCAATACACGGTGTTCCCAATATGACTCAAAGTGCATGTTTTCAATTTAAAAGTGTCATTTTTGTTTAAAACAAATGTCACTCGCTGAAAATTGAGAAAAACCACTCATATTATCTTGATAATTTATAAAAACATTACATAAGTCATTTTTGATGTATAGGAATCAGTTGTACACCAATCTAACACATGGTGTTCCTGATATGATAAAAAATGCATGTTTTCAATTTAAAAGCAACATTTTAGTGGAAAACGTGTGTCACTAGCTAAAAATTAAGAAAACACACTCATATTGTCTTGATAATTTATAAAAATGATTCATAAGTGATTTGTGATGTATAATAATTTGTTTCACATCAATCTGACACACAGTGTGGACGGTATGACTGAAAGCATGTGTTTTTATTTAAAATCAACATTTGAATAAAAAACACACTCCACATACTCAAAACTAATTAAGAACATTCATATTGTCTTGATACTTTAGGAAAATTATCCATAAGTCATTTTTGACGTGTATGAACCAACCACACATCAATCCAACACAACGTGTTCTAGATATGACTCAAAGTGCACATTTTCGGTTTAAAAGTAGCATTTTAGTTCAAAATGCATATCACATATTCAAAACAGAGAAAACATGCTTAGATTTTATTGATACTTCCAAACAAAAATTTATAAATATTCTGTAATGTGTATGAATCAACCGCACGTGAATCCGATACACGATGTGCTCGATATGACTCGAATTGAATGTTTTCAGTTTAAAAGTGACATTTTATTAATGCATTGTATCATATTTATATTCCATTTATTTATTTATAAAATTATTAACATAATAATTGTTTTTTATTATAGGTACACTCTTCTTTTGTTTTGGAGATGAGATAGTGTGTTTAGAAATTATTAGTGCAATTAAGCTCTTTTGAAAGGGGGTCCCAAAGAGAGTGGAACATGAGGTATTTTTGAATTTGTTGGAAAATGTAATGTTTGTAATAAATTGTGAAAACCAATGTGGTTGTAGTGTATTAAAACGTTTTTAATGTAGATTTGTTTATAATTTTAATTTATTATTTATTTAAAATTAAATTGTTATTTTATTTTGAACAATTTGCTGCAATGTGATGTAAATGTAGCACCACATCACTACAACCTGTGGATTTTATCAGTGCTATTATTAGTGGTGATAAAATTATATTTTATCAGCACTACAAATAGCATTGAGACAGGGACCTTTTATCGGTGTAAAAAAACACCGACAAAGGTTGTGCTTTGTTAGCTCTGAGATGAAGATTGCTTTTATTAGCACCATTTCTAGAGCCGATAAAAGCACTTATAATTTTTAGTGTTGGCAATGACTTTTTTGAATGTTGATAAATCTTGTATTACTGTTCATCCAAACCCCAAAAACCTCACTGAAATAAAACCCCACTGAAAGGATAGAGTAGTAAGAGATAGATTTGGACAATTCTTGGTGGGTTACTATTCATTCAAGCCCCAAATTGTCTTTTAAAACTTAAAATCCTATCATGAAAATATCCAAAATGACAATCATTAAAAATAAGACTCCCCAGTGGATTATCCCAGCCTCCTGGTGGTATCCAAAGGCTTTTTTGCACGCTAAAAAAGTCTGTATCTATATTAGTGTGATGAAAGCACAAGTAGCATCACCGAGGGATGTTCAATTGAGATGATTGACTGCCAATAAGCAATTTCACTAGAGAGAAGATCTGAATAAAGGGTTGGCCCTGTGGGATTGACCCCCACATGCAAGATCGGATGCCAGAAGCCTATCCCCATAATGTATAATGAAGAAAACATTTAAATGAATATGGTCCATATTGATGGAGATATGAACAATGAACATGCTGAATGAGCAACTATATCACACATTAAGAAAAACCTCATATAATAATGATATTATAATGTCTCGCCACACCAAAAACTTCATTCCTATTTACTAAATAATCATAGGAACAGAATATTGGATATATATAGAATATATAAACACAGATTTTTTTGTATATATGGGTTTTAATTTTTTTTATTGAAAAGGGATAAGGTTTGAAATATTTTTAAAAATGGGTCTCCAGATGCGTGAACCCCATTCACGCATCTTCAGCATGTAGAGATGCATGAATGGGGTTCACGCATCCTTCATCCCATCTTCGAAGGATGCGTGAACACCGTTCGTGCATATCTCCGCACCGAAGATGCGTGAACAGGGTTCATGCATCCTTCGAAGACGGGATGAAGGATGCATGAACCCCGTTCATGCATCCAACCAAGAAAATCTATAAAAGGGGGTCGCCCCCCCCCCCCCAAATTTATTCTTCTCCTCTGGATTTTTCTGTGAAGCCTTGCAGAATTTCTTTCTCAACAAATTTTTACTGCTTTTAAGAAGGTAAAATTTATATTTAAATTTTCAATTGTTTAATTATGTTTATTTATTTCATTTGTATGATTTATTTATTTGATTTGTGATATGTAGAAACTAGTGTTTGTGTGTATTTTTATTTATTTCATATGTATTTATGTGTAAATTAGTGTCTTTTGTATGATTTTATTTATGAACGATGTGTTTTTTGTATGAATTTATATTGAATGTTTAGAAAAATTAATTATGTCATGTCTAAAATGTTGTATGAATTCATATTTAATGTTTATGAAAATTAAATATGTTATAAAAAATGTTATTTTGAAAGTAATATTAATTTAAATTATAATATTTTATACACTAGTAATATAATTTGTGAATAATATATTAGTTATATGTATCATATTTAAATTTATTAAAAAATATATAGAAAACTTTTTCTGTTAATGGTATAAAAACAGTTTTGTATAAATAAATTTTTTAAATTATATTAGTTATAATTAAACTTAATAAATATAAAAGAGGTGTAGATATTTAATATGTATTTCATAAAGTAATAGATATAATAAGTATACCCAAAAACATGGTAAGTTGTGTGATGATTGATCTTGAGATGACCGACCAATGCATAATTGAAATTGCATGTCTTGTTTTGTGAATGTGGTTATTAAATTTGTAATAATTGCATTTATTTTTCTGTATTGATGACATGTGAGTCATCTCTGACTAAGTATGTAAGGACCTGCGTGTCCTCTTAAAAAAAGTTGTGTATTTCATACCCCTAGACCCCCTCACATGCATGTGAGTAAATTTGTAATTAAAAGGCAATCAACAAGAGGTGTCCCTGAAGAGGCATCCCCAGAGAGGTGTCCCCAAAGAGGCATTCAAGAACAAGCATTCGACATGAGGCGTTGCTATTTGAAAGGAGACTAACTGTTGCTGAAATATTTGATAATAGAGACTCCATGAGTATACCCATAGGTTTTGGTTAGTTTATCAAATAATGATAAACTAATCATAAGTCTCAATATCAAGTCATGATTAATTATTCATAACTAATTAAAATATATAATGTTATATTAAATAATGTAAAATATTTATGTAGTATATAATATTTTATTAATTATTTTTTATAGGTAATAATGTCTGCGCAAATATATTGCAATGGTGAGACCATTTATACGGAGTAGGGATTTAGCTATAGTGTTCCACCTATCAGAGTGGTAAATCTTCATGGTTGTATGACATTGTATGTAGTTTGTAATAAGATTTATAATTAGTTAAAATTGAGGGTTGATCAATCCATTTCTTCAAACACATATTGACATCTACAACATCCTGAACATTTCTGGCACACCGAGTACCCTTTGGTCGATGATGATGATTGGATGGATGCATCTTCCTTATTTAGACATCAGTGTGCTAATGGTTTGATGGAGTTTTATGTGGTGATTTTTTAAATAGATGCGGTGAAACTAACTACTACAGAACTGTGTTTTGTGAGCTCTGTACAAGTTGGTCCTTCACATCAGTCTTTTTCATTGCCTCCTTCTCATTTGACTCCAGTAATAGAAGCAAATTATGAAGAAGATGATCAAAATTAGAAGAAAATGTAGATGACATCCCTTTGTGTGCTGATATAGTGAATGAAAGTTTATTTGAGGAAGAAGAATATG
This sequence comes from Viscum album, assembly GCA_963277665.1. Classification (NCBI taxonomy): domain Eukaryota; kingdom Viridiplantae; phylum Streptophyta; class Magnoliopsida; order Santalales; family Viscaceae; genus Viscum; species Viscum album. The sequence continues at coordinate 1,194,272,243 of OY728156.1, read as the reverse complement.
GGAAGCCATCGGGAGATGATGTGGGTGAGGGTGATGTGGGGAATGAACCTTCTGAGGTTCCTTTGAGAGATGTGGTTGAGGGTGATGTGGGCAATGAACCTTCTGAGGTTCCTTTGAGAGACAGACATCCATGAAATACACCAGTTAGTGGTAATCATCCTTCAGTATTGACTTCCTTAGTTAAAGGAATGTCCCATGAAAAACATTTTGATTGGGATGTCATTACACTAGCTTTTGAATTCCCTAGTATTATAGGGAATAGATATTCATCAAATGATAATGCCATCTATGTTGGGCAGGAGTTTTAAAGTAAATTGGTCATGAAAAATGTGATAAAGAAATACCACATTGAGCGACATTTCACATTTGTGGTTGATCAGTCAAAGAAGACAAAATATATCATTCGTTGTGAAAAATATGGTCCAGAATGTAAATTTCAATTAAGGGAAATATTTGATAATTTTTTTCATGTTGGAGGATAACCAAATTAGAAGGGACACACACTTGTGTTCATCCAAGCTTGTCGCAAGATCACTCTTCCCCTGATTTAGAGTTTATATCCAATGTTATTTGTGAGATGATACAAACATGTCAAGATGTTCCCGTTTCCCATACTTGGGAAAGAATTCAACAATTGTATAATTACAAGATATCATATACCAAAGCATGGAATGCAAAATAGAAGGCAATTATAAAATTGTATGGTGATTGAGATGAATCTTATGATATGTTGCCACAACTTATGGAATTGTTATCTCTTAACAATCAGATTTTTTATCAGTTGGACACTGTTGAGTATGTATCCCCCAATCACCGAGTTGATCGAACAAAGGTGAAGTTCAATAGGGTATTTTGGGAATTCAGGCCATTCATTGCTGCCTTTCCCTATTTTAAACAATTTATTCAAGTCAATGGAACTTTCCTGTATGGAAAGTATACAGGTGTTCTACTCATTGATGCCACACAAGATAGTAATCGTGCTCCTCTGCCACTTTCTTTTGTTATTGTTGAAAAAGATAATTTTGAATGTTGGAGCTGGTTTTTGGCATGTGTACGAGTTCATGTCACACAAAACCATGGCATGTGTCTGATATCTGATCTCCATCGATCGATTATAGAGTTCGTGGTTAGTGATGGGGTTTCATGGACTGAGCCGAATGCTTATCATCATTATTGCATTATACATTTTGCAAGTAATGTGCATAAGCATTTCAGAGATGATGTCATAAAGAAGGTGATCCTCAAGTTGGGTATGTTTTTCTAAACTTATTTTAAAAAAAAAATTATTCTCCATTTTAATATATTATTATCTTATGGTTTCAGCATATGATCCCCAACAAAAAAGGTTTGATCGACGCCTTGAAGAGATCTGAACTGCTAATGAAGATGTGTATGAATATATGATGCAGATTTCGAAGGAAAAATGGTCATTAGCATATGATGGTGGTAGAATATATGGTCATATAACCACTAATATAGTGGAGTGCATAAATGGGGTCCTCAAGTGTGTGCACAAACTTCTGATCATAGGGTTAGTGCAAGAGACATTTTATAGATGTGTTCACTACTTTGTTGACTGGTCCCAAAAGACCTATCATAGGATGGAAACGAAATGTGTTTTACATAGCATTTACAAATTGATATTGATTTGATACCGAATGAGGCTTCAAGATGGACTGTTCTAGCCTTTGACAGGGAAAAGACGAGCTTTCAGGTAAGACTGTGCTATGATCGGGCTGCATACACTAGTGGTCGACTATTTGTAGTGATGTTAGATAACAGATACTGTGATTGCGGCAACTTTCATGCATTTAGATATCCATGATCACATGTTATCCCAGCTTGTGATTAAGTAAATATATCATGGGAGCCATATGTTGACCCGGTGTATCACATGAGCACTTTGGTTAACTGTTATAGTGCAACTTGGATTCTTGTTGGTGACTTTCATTATATCTCATTGCTTGTTGATCAACCGACCATCATTCCTGATATTTCTAGGTTTCATAATTTGGTTCTGTTTTCATTTATGATTTTTTCAATGTCTGTCATTTTTTAAATTATTGGATTCATACTTCTAGATTACAGCCCCGAGGAAGACCAAAATCAAGTCAAATCATAAATGAAATGGATTGTCCTCGACAACGAGAAGGGAGAATACGATGCAGTATTTGTTATGCAGAAGGACATACTCGTAAGGGATGTCCCCAAGTGGCAACACAAAGATCAACATCTCATCATCCATGATCGAGTTTGTGTATTGTATCACGAATATGTATATTTTGATTTGTATGTGGAATTTTCAGTATTGAATCCTTTTATTTCTGACTTGCTCTATTTCTAACATGTTTCAATTTTCGTTTGTCTCATTTTTTGATTCTCTAATAAAGAATTTTGTGATAATAAAACTATTAAAAAAAAACAACATAGAACAAAAATGAATATATCATGCTTCCACATGTAACAAAGACAGTAATCCACACACAACAAATGAAGTATAAATCGAAAACATTAACACAATCATTTTTCATTTGATTATTCTAGATTTATTTAAATAACAGTTGAAATTTTTTATTGAACCTCTCATACCACATGCACCAATGCATACTACCTTGAGATTATATGAGAAAAATGACATATCATTGATATCATCCATATGATTATCATCCCTATGCATTCAAGTATCTTATGGGCCACACAAAAGAACTAGCTCATGGAAGCCCGCCTGCAATGCTTAGAAGACCTCTATAGGTTTTAATTAATGCAGACCTCATAAATATTGAATCTCAAAATTAGGTAATAGGGTGCTTTATTTATTCACTGCCACAAAATTGGGCAAGGCCAGCGCCACCCCTTTATCAGCGCTAACGAAAAAGCGCTGATAAAGGGTGCCTTTATCAGCACTAAAAAAATCACTGATAAAAGTACCCCTTTATCAGCGCTTGTTTAGTAGCGCTGATAAAGGGGGGGCCTTTATCAGCGCTTTTTTTAAAAGCGCTGATAAAGGGCCGACTTCAAAAAAAAATTAAAAAAAATTAATATATAAATATAGTTATATAGTTATATTGATATAAATATAATATATAATTTTTAAATATATTTTAGATAAGTATAAATGTACATTTACACTTATTATACTTAATATATAAGATATTTAGTGAAAATGGCTTCTTAAAAAATTTAAAAAATATTTTTAATTAATAATTTGCTAATTATTATAGAGTAATAGTCATTTAATAACAATTTAAAGACTAAAAAAATTAAAAAAAATTAAAAAAGATCCAAAATATGTTGAAAAAGCAACTCGAACTTCAAACGGCCATAACTTTTGATTCGGGTGTCCGCTTGAGCTCTACCACATATCAAATCGAAGCCTGCGACGAGCTCTACGTCACTATAATTATGAAGAACTTGGTCAAGCGTTTTTCGAGGCCAAAAGAGGCCCAGAAGGCCTCCAAAACTGACTTTTTAGTCGGGGTACCCAGATTTTTTAACATTTTGTGGATTTTCAGCCTCGTTTAAGGGGGTATTATTGGCTTTTTTTGGTAGGGACTGAATTTATTCCAAGGTATTACATTCATATTAATATTATGTCTTTTAAATTTCATCCTTTTTTATAATGCACTGCTATTTATAATCAAATATATAACTATATGTACATATTTGTTTGTATATTCACACCTAAAAATTAAATTTTTTAAATAAATAATTAAACATATTTACATATAAAATATATTAGCTTTATCTAAATAATAACTAATATCCATTTTATTTAAAATACCAATATATGAATATTTATATAACTACTATATATTAATATAACTATACATATATTAATATAACTATATAAATATTAATATAACTATATGTATATATTAATATAACTATATATATATATTAATATAACTATATATATATATATTAATATAACTATATATATATATATTAATATAACTATATATATTAATATAAATATATATTACTATATGAATAAATATAACTAAATATATATATATAAATAAATAGATATATCATGAATAATAGAACAAATCAATATAAGGTAGTGGCAAAGGCTTTAGGTGCGCAGGGGGGAGGTCTCGAGATCAAATCCGGGTGGAGGCATGGGTGCGCGCACAAGGTTGATTTAAAGGGCTAGCGCTGATAAAGGGTGTAGGCGGTGTGGGCGGGTGCTGGAGGTGTGGGAAAGCGCTAATAAAGGGGGGCTCAAGCGCTGTAAAAAGCCCCCCCCCCCCGAGATTGGAAGTATTTTTTTTATTTTTTTTATTTTTTTTATTTTTATCAGCGCTGATAAAAGTGGTCTTTTATCATTGCTAAAAAGAAAGCACTGATAAAAGACCCGTTTATCAGCGCTTCGTTTTAGCGCTGATAAAAGACCCCTTTTATCAGCGCTTTTTTTTAGCGTTGATAAAAGGGGTCTTTATCAGCGCTTTTTGGAGCGCTGATAAAGGGGACCCCCCCCCCCCCCCTTTATCTTCGCCGGCATTAATAGCGCTTTTTCTAGCACTGTTAATGGCCATTTTTAGCGCTGATAAAAGCCATATTTGTAGTAGTGATTGAGGGGATTGGTCAAGTAATACAAACACTAATCCACACACAACAAATCAAGTATAAATCAAAAATATTAACACAATCATTTTTCATTTCATTGTTCTAGATTTATTTAAATAATAGTTGAAATTTTTTATTGAATTCACTATAATAAAGTAATGATGATATCATTTGTGCAGATGGTAGATTTTTCATTGCTCACATCTCAGGCTACTCATGTATCACGACTGCTTTTAGAGGGACATCCAGTGCCTCTGTTGAGTGTACGCAGATCTCACCATTTCCATCATACTGCCCCACCTCTCGCTATCATCCCTCATCTTCATCGTGCTGGATTCTATGGCGTAGTGATGTGCGACTTCACCTTTCTCGATCATCAGCTCATTGTTGCACTTGTAGAGAGATAGAGGTCAGAGTAACATACATTCCATTTTAGAGAGGGGGGATGAATATGACCCTGCAGGATGTGGCCATTATGTTGGGCCTCCCCATCGATGGTGCGGCTCTGATTGGCTGAGTTGGAGTAGATTTTCCAGAGCTTGTTCATAGACTACTGGGCATAGAGGTCCATGATGATGGTTGGACCATCATTGGTGGTCGATTACGCATGCCTTGGTTAGACCAGCACTTCACTCGGTTAGCAGGGTATGTTGATGAGATCACCGTGATGCTATTTGCACGTGCATATATTTTGAGGCTAATTGGTGGAACACTTTTTGTTGATCACTCCACAACTTTTGTACATTTGATGTATTTATCTTTTTTGGAGGATTTGGATGAGGTCGGCCGATATAACTGGGGTTCTGCTTGTAACATCCCAAGTAAGTAATGAATAATAGATATTTTTATCTATGTCTATTAATGATTAAGATAGTGTTTTAGAGGCTTAAAATGAAAATAAATACAATCTTATGCATGGAATACACTAATATTTTTAAAAGATTGTTTTACTGCCTTTTGATGGCAAACCATTTTTAAATCTATCTTTTGAAAATTTTATAAGCTATGTTTTTCAAAATAAACTTATTCTTTATGATTGGTACATCAAAATTTACTTTTTGTGAATTTTTGGTATTTTTCTGACAATGTTCATTTTTTAATGAATAGTGAAAAATACTGCATTTTACATCAAAACTCATTTTTAATCTAATTTATTTATATGATTAGATTATCTTTTGAATTGGTTTTAAAGTGAAATTAGAATATATTTTTACCATTTAATTAAATATTGGTCATTTTAATTAATTTCACTTCGAAATTGGACTTAAACTAGTGTCAATCTTTTGATACTTATTGTTTCATAAAAACACGCTATTTGTTTTGACAACGGGAATTATTTTTAAATCAATTATTTCAATTTATGTGTTTGTAATTTGGTAAAATGGATTACATATTTAGAATCATAAGGTCCAAATTATGTAATTAAGACTCTTTTGTTTTTGGACATTATGAATAGTAACGACGGTAATTATCTTTAATTATCTTGATTAATGAGTAATCGGGTAGTTAAGGATAATAAAATAATATCATAATAATAAAAAATGACACCAAAATGTTTCCTAAGGATACTTGTTGTCTCATGTCTAACCATGGGATGCCTTGTGCTAAACTTGGGGGCCCCATGAAATCACTTTTGTGAGAAAGTGACTTTTTATCTTTTTATTTTTTTAAAGAATGTTAAATGTAACAAAGAATGTATCACCTAAGTAAAATATTTTTAATTTTGTATAAATAAATGATATTTTGGACTATAAATAGTCATTGGAAAGCTAAAAATATTTTCTACATCATAGTATTTTTTTATAATTTTTAGACATTAAATAAATTAAATTATTTATGACATCATAATGATGCAGTGATGACCTCATTATTTGACGATTTAAATAAAATGGAAAGATAATGTAAAATCTAAGACCTACACATGTCCAAAACCTATTGGGTGGGTATATTTCGAACCCTTATCACCTTATCCTCGAATTATATCAATGTGGGACCTTTAAAATCCGAAACCCATTTGAAAATAAAGTAACATTTCTTTACTTTCCAAGAGTGCCCCTCCTCTCCTCTTATAAAAGGCACCCACCTCTACCTCCTTACCCACACTTACAAAGCCTTTGGCTCGGCCAACCCCTGCCCATTTTGTCTCTCCACTTCCCTCTCTTACTCCTTGAAGCCTCACTTTGGGCAGAAGTCTTCCCAAGGAATCCTTTGAGCTCAAACCAAAGGGAGTTACCTGATTTTAAGGTAATGTATTCACTTGAGTCTGTTTGTTTTCTTTTGCTTCTCCAACCCCCTAAACTCTTTCTGTTCATTTCTTTTGTAACAACTCCAGTATCTTCAATATACTAGGATGTTGTTATAAGAAGGATTCTAGCTACACTTACACACACCTACATCTAATGGTTAAAGAACATACTGTTTCCATGGATGGTGAATTTATGCCTCCCGAAACGATGATTGTTCAACATTCTTTTAACACCTTCAAAGGTGGCCATTAAGATGTCACTATATTTATATATGATATATAATATGTTTATGTTTTCCTTAAGCTTCTGTATTTTTCATTTTGGGCATACCTTTATGGTTTCCATTATGGGTAAACGCGATATCTTCATTTAAGGAAGTGCGGACTGCCGCCCCCTCAAAGTGATTTGATTCGTTAATACCATATGTGGGACGTATAAAGGATGGAGTTATGATATTATATATTATATTACACTGGAATTATAATATACCTTTATATCATTATGATTCCATTCTATAAAATACAAAATATAAATGAAAGTAGCGTTCATGCGTACGTACGGCTTACCGTCTCCATGAACGGTGCATTTCATTTCTTACCTCTAAATGATTATGTAATATTATAAATGCATGCATGTAATGGATATATATGACATATATGATATATAAATCATGAATACCATTCTGTATATAAGGATACATGAACAACTTGTAATTATGAAGGGTTTATTTTTGACTCAAGTACCAATGATTGTTAAAACGACCGTTATTAACTTAAATAATTACATAGTGTTCATGACATGGAAATAAGTGATATAAAAGGAATAATGAACTTAAAAAAGGTTCTTAAACAAGTATAAATTAACTCAAGTTTATTATTCAGGAGATTAAAGAACGACCGAGTCAATTCGGACCCAAGGTATGGGACTTTGTCTCAATATCCTTTCATTGAGGCATATTTTGTTTTATACACAACCTTCTTTTATACGGTGTATAAACCCCTTTTACTTTTACGTTTATTCAAAAGGAATATTTTTTATACGAACCGTTTACTAAACTACAAAAGGGGATGTTTTTGTGGTACGTATGCGGCGACAACGACTTCTCCGCCGCCGTGACCATTATTTGAGTTTCAGCTTCCTCTACAAGCCATACCCTTTTTTTAAAGAAAAATAAATACCATGTTTTACTTTTCTTTTATTTTGGTATTGAAAATGGTTTTCATAATATTTTTATATCAATGTGTGGTATTGATATCTTATGATTGAAAGGTGGAAATGTTATGTTTCCTTTATACATGTTTTATGTGATACGATTATGTTGAGGTTCTTGGGCATTATTATGAAGACGGGTGGTTCCGTGATAGACTAAGGGCGGGTGAGCCCGATATATCTCTCCAATGCATTGGGTAACACGAAGGAGTGAAACATTAAGGTTTCTCTGAAGAGATTTAGGGAATATACTGTGGTGGGTATTCCAAACGTAACCAAGAGGGTTACTCCCTACGTAAGAATGTTATGAATGCCTCAAGTTACCTTTATGTCTTATGATTTCTATGATTTATTCATGATTTGATGAGGTATGTTAAAGTACTTATGTTTTATGGGTAAAGTATGATTTCATTTTTATGTGTATATGAAATTATGTTTCCTTTCCCTATTTTTATAACCCATACTGAGCTTGTTATGCTCATCCCAAGTTTTTTTTTTGAAATGTTTTTAACAGGTCAAGGGAAAGGTACATGGTATGATGATAGTGTCAAGGAAGTGTCAAGAATGAATCTATGTTTTATTTTAAATATTTTTCCATTGATGGGAAAAATGAATACTATCTTTATGTAACCACTTTATTTATATGTGGAATGTAATGAAAGTTTTATGTTCTAATTCTCTAAAACTCTAAACCTGAAAAGATCTTCAATGTGTAATCTTGTAATAACTCAAGATTAAGTAAGGTTTAAGGCTGGGGCCTTATAGTTGATATCAGAGGTCAGTTTAGATAACTTTAGGAGTTAGAATTATATTAAATGATTATCCAAAAATATTTTTTTATGTTCAAATTGAAGTGATATAGTATTTGAAAATTACAATGTTGCTTCATCTAAGACATGTTTGTTCAGAATGGTTTTCCGCAGAGGAAACAGGGAAGCAGTGCTAGGAAGGCATGCAAAAGAAAATAACCTTCCGAATCAGCAACCTGAGATGGTCGGAATTGGAACTGAACAGTTTTTTGTAGTAATGGCACAGTTGACTCAAGCGATAAATGGTGGTGGTATCCATGCACGAGATCAGCCAGATCAACCGCAGAGGAACATGTCAGTGGTTGAACATTTCATGAGGCAACATCCCCAATCATTCAGAGGATCATCTGACCTTGTGCTAGCTGAAGGGTGGATTAAAGCACTAAAGAAGATTTTTGATGTCATGGGGTGTTCAGACAATCAAAAGGTTAGTCTTTCTATTTACCGTTTGGAGGGTGAAGCAGATCAGTGGTGGTCGATGGTTAAAAATATCAGGGATGCTGATGAGATTGATGCTCTCGACTGGGATGAATTCAAAGGTATGTTTCTTGAGAAGTATTTTCCTAAGACTGTTCGACTTAGGATGGAAAATCAATTCTTGGAATTGAGGCAAGAGGAAGACTCAGTGGCTGCCTATGAAGAAAGGTTCACTCGATTAGCAAGGTATGATCCAAATTTTAACCGAGACCTTGATAGTAAAATCAATCGTTTTAACTCAGGATTAAAGCCAAAATATCGAAGGGCATTAGCTTCTCGTGAGTTTAAAAGTTATGAAAAGCTTGTTCGATGTGCTGAGAAGGTGGAAATGGAGTTTTCTGATGATCAAGTGTTCTATAACAACCAACAGAAGAAGAGACCGAGGTGGAAGGAGAAAGGTAAGAGTTCTTCAAAAAAGTCTGATGGTAAGAAAACTAAGTTTCCAGTTTGTGATAAATGTGGAAAAAGGCATGCTGGGGAATGTCTTCTGAATTCTGGAAAGTGATACCGATGTGGTAAGATGGGACATAAGGCTCGTGATTGCACTGAAAAAGATCAGGGTGATGGTAAGAACAAATTTGATTTACAGTTAGTGAAATGTTATAAGTGCAATGAGATGGGTCACTATGAAAACGAGTGTCTGACAAAGAGCTTGAGTGATGGGAAGCAGTTAGACTACAAGCAGAAAGGGGTGGTGAAATCCTTTGCAACTACTTCAGCAGATGTCGGGCCATCAAATGAAGTTGTATCAGGTACTTTGTTTTTTTTTTCAGATTATGTCAGTGTGTTGTTTGATTCGGGGTCTACACATTCTTTCATCTCTGAAACCTTTTCTAGTAAAATGGGAATACCATCTCAAGAAGTGACTCCTGAACTTGTGGTAAAAACACCTGGGGGAAATGTTGAGGCAAAAAGAATTTATATGAATCTTCCTATCCTTATCTGTGGAATGAACCTACTTGCAAACCTTATTGTTCTACCTCTAGTAGAGTTTGATGTTATCCTGGGTATGGATTGGCTCTCTATTTACCATGCTAAGATTGACTATAGAGCTAAAGAAGTTTCTTTTCATAAAGACTTTCAGTTTGTGTACAAGAATGAACCCTTACTATTGATAACTTATCAAGAGGCCAAGAAACTTGTAAAAGATGGAAATGAATGTTACCTTGCACACATCGTTGAAAATAAAGGAACTGTTCAGATTAATGATGTGCTAGTGGTAAATGAGTATCCTGATGTTTTTCCTGATGAGTTTCCTGGAATAATACCAGATCAGGAAGTTGAGTTTACTGTTGACTTAGTTCCTGATGCTAAGCCAATTTCAAAACCCCCTTATTGAATGGATCAAATTGAACTTTTAGAGTTGAAGGAGCAATTGCAAGATTTATTAGAGAAAGGTTTCATTCGACCTAGAACATCATCATGGGGTGCTCCTGTCTTGTTTGTTAAAAGTAAAGATGGATCAATGAGACTTTGCATTGATTATAGGGCCTTGAATAACATCACTGTTAAGAACAAATATCCTTTGCCTCATATCGATGATTTGTTTGATCAGCTCCAGGGAGCTTAGTATTTTTCAAAGATTGACCTGAGATCGGGGTACCATCAGCTGAAGGTAAAGGAAGCAGATGTTCCGAATACCGTGTTCCGTACAAGATATGGCCATTATGAATTTGTAGTAATGCCTTTTGGGCTAACCAATGCACCTGTTGTATTCATGGACTTAGTGAATAGAATTTTCCATGAGTTCTTGGATAAGTTTGTGGTGGTTTTCATTGATGATATTTTGGTGTTTTCTAAAAGTAAAGAGGAGCATTAAAGACATTTAAGGGTTATCTTGCAAACCTTAAAAGAAAAGAAACTGTATGGAAAATTCAGCAAGTGCGAGTTTTGGTTGCAACAAATTTCTTTCCTTGGTCACATTGTTTCTAAAGATGGGATAACCGTTGATCCTTCAAAAACAAAGGTTGTTGAAGAATGTCCAAGACACAAAAATGTAACAGAGATTCGTAGTTTCCTTGGTTTGGAAGGCTATTACCAAAGGTTTGTTAGAAATTTTTCACGGTTATCTAGTCCAATGACTAAGCTAACTCGGAAGGGTGTTAAGTTTATCTAGACAAAAGAATGTGATGATTGTTTTCAGGAATTGAAAATAAGATTGGTGAATGATCTAGTTTTGGAACTACCTTCTAGGAATGGTGAGTTTGTTATATATAGTGATTCTTCATTGAAAGGACTTGGTTGTTTCCTAATGCAGAATGATCAGGTAATTGCTTATGCTTCACGTCAGTTGAAAACTCATGAGGTAAATTACCCTACACATGATTGGGAATTAGCTGCTGTTGTTTTCGCTTTAAAAATTTGGAGGCATCATTTGTATGGAGTAAAGTGTGAAATATATACTGATCACAAAATTTAAAGTATATATTCACTCAGAAAGAGTTAAACATGAGACAAAGGAGATGGCTAGAATTTATCAAGGATTATGATTGTATAATTCATTACCATCCGGGAAAAGCAAATAAAGTGGCTGATGCTTTGAGTCGAAAAAGTAATGCTTCATTAATAATGTTGCGTTTGGAATGTGATCCTTTGGTTAAGGATTTGATGAACTTTGGCATAGAAGTTGTTGGTGCAGGATGTCCTTCTGTTTTATTTCAGGTATCAGTGAAATCTTCTCTATCAGACAGAATCAAGCAAGCACAGAAGCAAGACAGTGAGTTGCATAAAAAGGTAGAGCTGGTTCAGAAAGGTAAGTTTCCTGAATTCAACATTGATAATGATTGCATTTTGAGATTTGGGAAGAGATTGTGTGTGCCTTGTGATTCATAGTTGAAGAGAGAGTTGTTATGTGAAGCTCATAGTTCTCCATTTTCAGTTCATCCAGGCAGTACTAAGATGTATAGAGATCTTTGGGAGTATTACTGGTGGGATGGAATGAAAATAGATATTGCTGATTTTACTGTGAAGTGTTTGACTTGTCAACAGGTTAAAGCAGAGCGGCAGTTACCGAAAGGGATGCTTCAGCCATTACCAGTTCCATAGTGGAAATGGGAGAATATATCCATGGACTTTGTTGTGGGATTACCGAAGACATCTCGAGGTAATAATGCAATCTGGGTTATTGTTGATCACTTGACTAAATCTGCTCATTTCCTTGCTATACGAGATACTTTTTCCCTAGATCAACTTTCCCGTTTGTATCTTAAAGAGATATTCAGGTTACATGGAGTTCCTCTCTCCATTGTATCTGACCGTGATCTTAGGTTCAATTCTAACATTTGGAAGGGCCTTCAGAAGTTGTTGGGTACTGAATTAAATTTTAGTACAGCTTTTCATCCTCAATCAGATGGGCAGTCTGAACGAACAATTCAGACCTTGGAGGATATGCTACGAGCTTGTTCGATGGATTATCAGGGAAGTTGGGACCAACATCTTTCTTTGGTTGAATTTTCATATAATAACAGTTTTCATTCCAGTATACAGATGGCACCATTTCAGGCATTATATGGGAAGCGGTGTCGAACTCCAGCTTTCTGGGATGAAGTGGGTGAAAGGAAGTTTATGGGACCATAATTGGTAGAAGAGATGGCAGAAAAAGTTCAGCTGATTCAGAAACACATGAGAACAGCTCAGAGCAGGCAGAAGAGTTATGCGGACAACAGGAGGAAGGATCTATCTTTTGAGGTAGGTGATCATGTTTTTCTCAAAGTCTCACCATGGAAAAGTGTGATGCGATTTGGTAAGAAAGGAAAGTTGAGTCCAAGGTTCATTGGACCATATGAAATTCTGGAGAGAGTTGGATCAGTTGCTTACCGAGTGGCTTTACCTCTAAGTTTATCTCAGGTACACAATGTTTTTCATGTTTCGATGTTGAGAAAATATATGCCAGATCCATCTCATGTTTTGAGTCCAGAGGTAGTTCACCTGGAAGAAAACCTATCTTATGAGGAACAACCGGTCCAGATTCTTGACCACAGGGAGCAAGTGTTACGGAATAAGGTGATTAATCAGGTAATGGTTTTGTGGAAAAACCACATGATTGAAGAGGCAACATGGGAATCTGAAAATGCAATGAGGGATAAGTACCCCCATTTATTTGATAAGTAAATAAATTGCGGGGACACAATTTTTTAAAGGGAGAAGAATGTAACATCCCAAGTAAGTAATGAATAATAGATATTTTTATCTATGTCTATTAATGATTAAGATAGTTTTTTAGAGTCTTAAAATGAAAATAAATACAATCTTATGCATGGAATACACTAATATTTTTAAAAGATTGTTTTACTGCCTTTTGATGGAAAACCATTTTTAAATCTATATTTTGAAAATTTTATAAGCTATGTTTCTCAAAATAAACTTATTCTTTATTATTGGGATATCAAAATTTACTTTGTGTGAATTTTTGGTATTTTTCTGACAATGTTCATTTTTTAATGAATAGTGAAAAATACTACATTTTACATCAAAACTCATTTTTAATCTAATTTATTTATATGATTAGATTATATTTTGAATTGGTTTTAAAGTGAAATTAGAATATATTTTTACCATTTAATTCAATAGTGGTCATTGGAATTAATTTCACTTTGAAATTGGCCTTAAACTAGTGTCAATCTTTTGATACTTATTGTTTCATAAAAACACGCTATTTGTTTTGACAACGGGAATTATTTTTAAATCAATTATTGCAATTTATGTGTTTGGAATTTAGTAAAATGGATTACATATTTGGAATCATAAGGTTCAAATTATTTAATTAAGACTCTTTTGTTTTTGGATATTATGAATATTAACGATGGTAATTATCTTTAATTATCTTGATTAATGAGTAATCGGGTAGTTAAGGATAATAAAATAATATCATAATAATAAAAAATGACACCAAAATGTGTACTAAGGATACTGGTTGTCTCATGGCCGACCATGGGATGACTTGTGCCAAACTTGGGGGCTCAATGAAATCACTTTTGTGAGAAAGTGACTTTTTATCTTTTTATTTTTTTAAAGAATGTTAAATGTAACAAAGAATGTATCACCTAAGTAAAATATTTTTAATTTTGCCTACATAAATGATCTTTTGGACTATAAATAGTAATTTGAAAGCTAAAAATATTTTCTACATCATAGTATTTTTTTTATAATTTTTAGACATTAAATAAATTAAATTATTTATGGCATCATAATGATGCAGCGATGACCTCATTATTTGACGATTTAAATAAAATGGAAAGATAATGTAAAATCTAAGACCTACACATGTCTAAAACCTATTGGGTGGGTATATTTCGAACCCTTATCACCTTATCCTCGAATTATATCAATGTGGGTCCTTTAAAATCTGAAACCCATTTGAAAATAAAGTAACATTTCTTTACTTTCCAAGAGTGCCCCTCCTCTCCTCTTATAAAAGGCCCCCACCTCTACTTCCTTACCCACACTTCCAAAGCCTTTGTCTTGGCCAACCCCTTCCCATTTTGTCTCTCCACTTCCCTCTATTACTCCTTTAAGCCTCACTTTGGGCAGAACTCTTCCCAAGGAAGCCTTTGAGCTCAAACCAAAGGGAGTTACCCGATTTTAAGGTAATGTATTCACTTGAGTCCTTTTGTTTTATTTTGCTTCTCCAACCCCCTAAACTCTTTCTATTCATTTCTTTTGTAACACCTCCAGTATATTCAATATACTAGGATGTTGTTATAAGAAGGATTGGAGCTACACTTACACACACCTACATCTAATGGTTAAAGAACATACTGTTTCCGTGGTTGGTGAATTTATGCCTCCCGAAACGATGATTGTTCAACATTCTTTTAACACCTTAAAAGGTGTCCATTAAGATGTCACTATATTTATATATTATATATAATATGTTTATGTTTTCCTTAAGCTTCTGTATTTTTCATTTTGGGCATACCTTTATGGTTTCCATTATGGGTAAACGCGATATCTTCATTTAAGGAAGTGCGGACTACCACCCCCTCAAAGTGATTTGATTCGTTAATACCATATGTGGGACGTATAAAGGATGGAGTTATGATATTATATATGATATTACACTGAAATTATAATATACCTTTATATCATTATGATTCCATTCTATAAAATACGAAATAGAAATGAAAGTAGCGTTCATGCGTACGTACGGCTTACCGTCTCCATGAACGGTGCATTTCATTTCTTACCTCTAAATGATTATGTAATATTATAAATGCATGCATGTACTGAATATATATGACATATATGATATTTACATCATGAATACCATTCTGGATATAATGGATACATGAACAACTTGTAATTATAAATGGTTTATTTTTTACTCAAGTACCAATGATCGTTAAAACGACCGTTATTAACTTAAATAATTACATAGTGTTCATGACATGAAAATAAGTGATATAAAAGGAATAATGAACTTGAAAAAGGTTCTTAAACAAGTAGAAATTAACTCAAGTTTATTATTCAGGAGATTAAAGAATGACCGAGTCAAGTCGGACTCGAGGTATGGGACTTTGTCTCAATCTCCTTTCATTGAGGCATATTTTGTTTTATACACAACCTTCTTTTATACGGTGTATAAACCCCTTTGACTTTTACGTTTATTCAAAAGGAATCTTTTTTATATGAAGCGTTTACTAAACGACAAAAGGGAATGTTTTTGTCGTACGTATGCGGCGACAACGACTTCTCCACCACCGTGACCATTATTTGAGTTTTGGCTTCCTCTACAAGTCATACCCTTTTTTTTAAGAAACATAAATACCATGTTTTACTTTTCTTTCATTTTGGTATTGAAAATGGTTTTAATAATATTTTTATATCAATGTGTGGTATTGATATCTTGTGATTGAAAGGTGGAAATGTTATGTTTCCTTTATGCATGTTTTATGTGATACGATTATGTTGAGGTTCTTGGGCATTATTATGAAGATGGGTGGTTCCGTGATAGACTAAGGGCGGGTGAGCCCGATATAGCTCTCCAATGCATTGGGTAATGCGAAGGAGTGAAACGTTAAGGTTTCTCCGAAGAGATTTAGGGAATATACTGTGGTGGGTATTCCAAACGTAACCAAGAGGGTTACTCCCTACGTAAGAATGTTATGAATGTCTCAAGTTACCTTTATGTCTTATGATTTCTATGATTTATTCATGATTTGATGAGGTATATTAAAGTACTTATGTTTTATGGGTAAAGTATGATTTCATTTTTATGTGTATATGAAATTATGTTTCCTTTCCCTATTTTTATAACCCATACTGAGCTTGTTATGCTCATCCCAAGTTTTTTTTTTTGAAATATTTTTCACAGGTCAAAGGAAAGGTACATGGTATGATGATAGTGTCAAGGAAGTGTCAAGAATGAATCCATGTTTTATTTTAAATATGTTTCCATTGATGGGAAAAATGAATACTATCTTTATGTAACCACTTTGTTTATATGTGGAATGTAATAAAAGTTTTATGTTCTAATTCTCTAAAACTCTAAACCTGAAAAGATCCTCAATGTGTAATCTTGTAATAACTCAAGATTAAGTAAGGTTTAAGGTTGGGGCCTTATACTGCTTGTCTAGCATATACATACAGGCCGTTATGTAGTGCATGTCGCATCGATAAGATACAGATCATGGGATGCATGGTTCTTCTATAGATGTGGGTATGGGAGCACATCCCTCGTTTAGCTCCACATTCTCATGTACCATTACCAGCAGATATTGTAGCAGAGGCTCCGCGTGGACGTTGGTATGTTATTTCTTCCTTATATTGTCTAACTTAATTGTATAACTTTCTATTATGAAATGTAAATATAATAATATTATCTACAAGTGGAGTCAGGCACATCGACATTCAGATTCCCCCAGACATGACGTCCACGCCTACAGACTTATGTTGGATAGCATTCGACCACACGATGTAAGTGATTATTATTTATATTGTTAAATCTGTATTCTTTACTATACATGTATTCATTTATCAATTGATTATTTATTTTTTCTTTCAGATTTTATGGATGCCATATAAAAATGTTATTATCCAGAGTCTTCCACCGTACTGTACGGCGATGCTTGCTATCGGCTCCTGTAGGGTTCCATTGATTCATTTTCATATAGTCGAGTGGCATCAGACCGACAGAGTTATGAGGCAGTTCAGATTCTTTCAACCTGTTCCTGACCCGCCCAGTTAGTTAGATTCACTGCATTCCCTGAAGATGTCAGGGAAGAGAGATTTTGAAGAGGAGATATCATGCCAGATATATTGATTTATGGGATAGATGACAGGACTTATAGTTGCAAGGGGCGGGAACAGTGCGTTTTCATTTGGTGGATTAGACGGATTACGCAGCTTGGTACTACAGGTCCCCAGTCAGATTTTTGACACAACATGGACGAGGCTTTCATGAGCTGGTATACATAGTTCCTTCCACAATTCAGTGGAATTTTTATTCATATTACTTAACAACATAATTTTTTTCGTAGGATGCCCATATCTATTATCTACTATACATGTTTGATCCAGTAGAGCACACCGTATTTGACCCAGCATATTTTCACACCCTTGTATCACAATTGATTCCTTCGATGAACGAGATTTATCGTGACATTTTCTTTGATCCACCACATGCTGAGGAGGCTGCGGAGCCTGTTGAGGCTCATATAGATGTACCAGGGGGTGACGACCCTGTTATATGGATCTTGTTGTTCCACATGAGGAGGATGTTCAGATTGATCAGTCAGATGCTGTTGTTCCACAGGAGGAGGGTGTTCCGCATGATCAGTCATATGGTCCTCCAACTTCTCAGGCTCAGCCACATGAAGATACAGACGTTGAATGGGTTGAGCTCGA
Organism: Viscum album; assembly: GCA_963277665.1. Taxonomy (NCBI): domain Eukaryota; kingdom Viridiplantae; phylum Streptophyta; class Magnoliopsida; order Santalales; family Viscaceae; genus Viscum; species Viscum album. The sequence continues at coordinate 1,194,254,089 of OY728156.1, read as the reverse complement.
TTCTTTATTACAGACATCCTCAACACAACAACCATCTTCTTTCCATGTTGGTGAGAGTTCCAGTTAGCCTCCACTATCATTAGATGCAGGACAGAGTACAGACGGTGAGACTGTACATCCACCACCTGTCACACAGGTGGATGTGGGGGTGGCTGCTGAGGATGATCTATAGCATACGCCAGAGCGCAGACAGAGACAGACATGATGTGGACATGTCCAGTATACACCTGGCTGTGGGACAGAGGAGCATCCACACGAGAGGCGTATATTAGGTTGATTTTTGATTTACGATACATTATGTATGTGCATTACTATTATCATTTATAGAGTTCTACTTTTTTTAATAAGTGTCTTACTGCCATCAAATTATCTTTCAAAATTAATAATTTCTATTTGCTAATCATTAATAATTATTAATACTCTAGATGAAAAGATCTGTGAACATCAAGAAATCTTGACAAATATTATTGATCTCAATGATGTGAATCCTAAAATCACGGAACATGATTCTTTGTTTAAAAAAATTAAATTGCATGAAAAGAATTTTAATAAATAATGAATAATTGTGAAGAGTAGATGATTATGATTGAAGATCAAAAAACCACAATATGAGATGTATGGAATTAGAAGTTCATTTGGCCAATTTTGAGAAAATACATATTCAAACTTTATAAAAGGACACATGTTTTACTGGTACACAATCTTCACTAGAGGATTTTATTGTTAAAATACCTTCATCATGTGATAAAATTATGGACATTATGAAAAAGATTTATTTCATATTCTTCTAAAATAAGAAACAATCCTTAAGAGGGTTGAGAACGTGTTAGCATATGTAAGATTAAGTATTGAAGAAGATCATCCTTGGTGAAGTTATATAAGATTTCAAAGATGATGTTTATGAGTGTTTCTTTTTAGGGGGAGGTAAATGAAGAAATTTTAAATTAATGCCAGAATTAATATATCAATTAGAATCAAATCTAGTTACTACAGAACATTCAGGAAGATCATGTTATAGAAATATAAATGTTTTCTAAATCTCGTTTTCTTTGTTAACAAAAAAAAATACCGAATAGAAAGGGGTTGTAATTGAATTAATCAAATACATAAGAAATTTTTGCTTCTAAATAAATAATAATTATTTTTTAACCTTTCTGTAGGATGCGTGAACGGGGTTCACGCATCCTTTGAAAACGGGATGAAGGATGCGTGAACCCCGTTCACGCATCTTTCCGCGCCGAAGATGCGTGAACGGTCTGGAGACCCATTTTTAAAAATATTTCAAACGCTATCGATTTTCAATAAAAAATTTAAAACACACATATACAAAAAACCCTATAAACATATATACTACGTGTACAATTATAGTGAACACGTGGACAAACTCACTGGACTGTCAAGTTCGATAAGCCTGCTGCTAAGAGAACCATGGGAAGGGCACTGCCTCTTCCCAATCCGGCCCATCCATCGCCGCGGTCTCCGCGGCCACCGGGAAATTGATGGTCATCGCCGCCTCTGCCCACAACGACTCGTCAATTCCCGGCGAGTCAACGCAGAAATTGCCGCTCCATAACCCCCCCGCCTCCACGGAGCTCTCTCCCGCGCCGCCGAACTGGCCCAGAACCCCCATTCCATTCTCTCCAGTGGTTTGCGGGAAGGGACGGAGCGAGGACGGCGGCGGCGGTGGGGGAAGGGCGTCGGGCGGCGCGTACGGGTCCGACAGATTGAGCTTGGCGGAGGGGCCGTAGAGCTTGCGGGCTGCGGCGTCGTAGGCGACGGCCGCCTCGAGGGCGGTGTCGAAGGTCCCCAGCCAGAGGCGGGCGCCGCGGTTGGGTTCCCGTATCTCGGACACCCACTTCCCCCACGTCCGCTGGCGCACGCCTTTGTAGGTGCACAGGGCGTTCTCCGGGCCCCCCTTCCCCCTCATGCACCCCTTCCTGGAGCTCGCCTGGGCCGGCGCCGCCGCCTGCTTCTTCTCCGTCGCCAGCGCGATAGAGAGATAGAGAGAGAGATGGAAGGAGTTTGGGAGAAGATGAGCTCAGTGTTCTAAGAAAAGACTGCGGATTTATGGAGGGGTTCGGGTGAGACGTGTCCTGGCGGCGGGGTCCGAAGGGTACTTGGCAGGAGGGTGGGGGTGGGGGTGGGGCGGGGTTTTCACCAACGACACTTGGCGGAAACGCCAGTTTGGACAGAAGCTCAGGTGGCATGGAGATGAGATCCGCCATTCGCGTTGGCTCTGGTTGTTTTTTGGTTTCCATTCAATGAATCTGTGGAGGAAGCCATGGAGGGCGGTGACGAAAGCCATATTTAAAGCCAATCTGGTGTGGTCCGGACGAGGGCTCCTCGTCGGAAGGGTCGCCAAGGTGATCGGACGGGACTGAATGGCACAGTAACTCATGCGCGCGTGTCCGAGAATCGTAATCTGGCGGCGACAGGTGGAAGGCGGTGGCGGCGGCCATGGGGCGCGCGCAGAAGCGAGGAGGACACAATGCCATGCATGCGTGCGCACATGCATGCACACGTCAGTCCCGCTGCTGGAACCGAGGAAACGACACGTTGTTTAACCTTAAACATAATGGATCATGAATACTCAAAAACAAAACCCCGCTAACAGAGCATTTTGTCTATTTACGACATGTTTACGGGGACCATCATCTTTTTTTTATACATGGTTAAAAGCGGGTTTTTTGTTATGAAATTGATCGAACGCCGATTGAAACCGCGAAGCATTTCAAAACCGGAAATGTAAGATCGATCGTAGGCGAAACACATCGTTGAGAAAGCGGATGTCGTATTTACGTATGACGATGATAACAACAAATGGAAATACAAATACAAAAGAAATACAAAAGTAAAGAACACAATGTAGAGCCCAAAGTACATCCCATTTTATTAACATATCACCATATTTATAGAGTACATGAGATCTGATCCAACAGTTCAAATTAATCCCTATAATATTTAATCCAACCAATGGATTGAGAATATTTAAGGTTGGTCATTAAGAGGGGAATTAATTGGGAATTGAGGAGTCATCATTATTGTCATAATTATGACATCCATTAATAACATTTCATAACACTCCCCTTGGATGTCATAATTTCATGGAATCTTATTTTAATCTTCACTTAAAAAAAACCCTGTGGGAAAAATAAGTGAAGCCAAAATAAAAGAATTCCATGTAATGCTATCTCATTAAAAACCTTATCAGGAAAACCCAGTGGGAAAAAACCCGATGAAGGGAAAAAGAGTGTAGCATTCCCAACTCCCCCTGATTATATCATTAAATTGTGTCTTCAGGACGTCAATTAATATTATTATTTAATTATGTCTTCAAGACATGGGAGGAAGACCATAGGTAATAATGAATGGTCTCATTAAAAATTACAACTCAAGGGGAAGACCAAAAATTGCCATTAATTATAGATATCCATAATAATTTATAACATTCCATTGGATATCTATTATGATGTATGATTGCCTCATTAAAAACCTCATCAAGGAAAAACCCTTCAGGGGAAAACACTTTATTAGGAAAAAGAGTACAATAACATCAAGTCCCCTGAGTGTTGCCTCATTAAAAACCTTATCAAGAAAACCCATTGGGAAAAACTTGACTAAGGAAAAAGAGTACGACAATTACATCTCCCATTCATAATGATCATCATTTATCTCATGGAATGTCCATGATCAATTCATAACCAAAACATTCAGTTTTGAATTTTGGAATAATAGTAATCTATACCCTTTTGATTTCAATGAATAGGGAAGAACATTACCTTGCATCATAATATGATTCATTGCCATTTGCAAGGTACATAGGCACATGTACATGTATATCCTTCACGGATTAATAAAATGTGCATTTATATTTAATCCTTCTGGGATAAGTATGTTCTTTATCAACCCCTTATGTATGAAATCTATCACTTTAACTATTCATTAAGGGTAAAACCATTCCAAAAATTTAATATTTCATCTTCAGGATGATTAATTCAAAATACAAGGACATTCCATGTAATTTCATGATCAAATAATTCATTGATTTCAGAAAACTCTTCAAGAGTGTAGATGTTTTTCAATACACCTTAATAATAAATGATTCATACAAACCATGGGATGATAAATTCAACTCATATTCTTCCTTAACTTAATATGGATAAATCTTATTCAATTCACCGCATAATTTATCAAATTGTGTGAAACTTCCATAATTTTGAATATGCTTCAGGCATTTCAAATCCTTCTGGGATTCATATAAATATCCAAATAAGGAAGAATATAAGATCATTGATATTCAATAGTCTTTATAGTTTGGATAATAAATCCAAAACTTTATATGTTGAACATTTCATAAGTTCCTTCAATAATTTTGGCCAATTATTATAATGTCGACATCTATAAAAATCCATAGTCATCAATGAGTTTTAAAAGAATTCATAGAAAATATATCATCAACAACATTTGATTGAGATCTCATAATTTTTCTGGTACCAGTGTCACTTCAGGGACAATATCTAAAAAGATATAATGTTGTCGATATATTCATTTTCCTCTTCAAGGGAAAATATATTTATTGCTTTCTACTCATGATGACCAATGATTTTATATAATCAGTTCAACCACACTTCAAGTGTGTATAATCAAACTATTGATTTTCAACACTTTACATTCATGTAATTGTTGTGAGCATCTTGCCCATGGTTCTGCAGGACCATATAATATATGATACTCAATATTTCATTTAATCAACATGCATATCATGCAATGTATACTCACCAGCAACAAATAACACATGTGATCACTTAGTGGATGCATCTTTCATATAGATGGATCACATGGTAGGTGGGTGCGCCCATATATACTTCTTCCTAAGTATATGGGAAATTTATTTCCATAATACCTACTAATGATATAAATAATTTACCTCAAAAATGGGTACCTCATGGTAAATTATCATATGGGGGGAATTCATAATGACTTAATGATAATAAATTCATTGATAATTTTGTAGACATGCATCTATTAAATAAATTCATCATTCTCCCCCTGATGGATGTCTACTATGTTATCAATAAATCGATGCTCGTGTATACTTGAATCAATATCTTTCATTATAATTAATCCCAGATGGCCTAAATCATCATGTCATATATTTGAAGTGCCAGGATCAGTAAACTTCCGGTTTACCATTATTGATTCGATTGTACATAACAAATTCTTTATAATCACTTTTATGAATGCTTGTTACATATCGAGGTACCTCTTTTGTCTCTATATGATATTCATTTTCAAGAATACCATTCATATATCTCATTGAGACTTAACAAAGCATTAAGAATTTGTACTACCAGGTAGAAATATATTCGCTCTTCTGGAGTCATTTATTAATTTTCACTACCGGTAAATGTACTTATATGAGCATATACTAACGCATATATGAGTTCTTTTGAAGCATTTAATCAAAATAATATTTTGCTTCAAGATCGACACATATAAGATCTTCAGGATCTTTCATTGTGAAAACTCATATTTGTCGTTATAATTTCCACTTATAGTGGTTGATGAATTCATAATATAATCATAACGGGTTAGGCTCATCACCAAACAGATTATTGAATAATTTAGAACTTCTGGCCAAAATATTTTGGAATTTCAGGTCCAAATATTATTTTACAATACATCTACCTGGGATAGGAGCCCCACGTCTTTTAAAGCTGGTGAATGTGGTAGTGAAAACCAATGTGGAAGAACCTTCTGGATTCACGACACACTTTATCACCATCCAAAATTATAATTCATAAACAACATTCACTTTATCAAATGAAAGATAAATCATTTGATCAAACCTCATCAACTCTCAAATATTCATGATATCATAAATCATAATAAAAGAATCATGAGTAATTTCATTCGCTTCAAGGAATGAGATATAGTAGTTAAAACTACATTCACATCGAGGAATGAATTCATTCATCGGATTTCATGATCCATGAATGATAATTTATTATTTATCAATAATGATCATCTTGCATAAAATATAAATTTTATTGATTATGATGATCATTGTTTTAACCACTTCAGGTGGTAAAATCATTTTCATAATATATATCGGATTATCAAAACTATGTAATTCAATCATTTCATTTACGAATTATATGAACAACAACATCCACTTCAGGGGATAAATGAATTACATTAGATGATATTGATAAACCATAAGAATATGATAAATAATAATGTTTCCCTTGATATCGTTACTGCAGAAACAATAAATGATAAATGAAAATATTCTTCAATATAATGTCAAAGGACATTATTTTCATATCAGCATTTAGGGATGTAATATTTTATAAATATCAATACAATTCATTGTGCTCTGTAAATATTTATTGTCATCAAAACACTTCTGGTGGTTATATTTTTATTATTTGTTATAAACAAATACAACACAATGATCATTCTCAAAACATCATATTCACCTCGAACTTGATTTATAATAAAATGATGTATATTTGCATTCACTTCGGGGAATGAAATAAATCATTTTCAATAAATATTCTCATTCACTCCAGGGAATAGAATAAAATTGTTTGTTCGAGTTTTATAGTGTCTTCAAGACAATTACATGAATATTCAAATCAATTTCATCCACTACGGGGGATGAGTTTTATAGTGTCTTCAAGACAATAGCATGGATATTCAACTCATCGATTTCATCAATTTCATCCACTTCAGAGGATGGATATATATATAATATATTTATGCTTGTTTATCAAGAATATTTAATTTCTCTAAAACATTTTATAAGAAATAAAAAAATAGAAAAGAAATAAAACAAATATTTACAAATATTCAAAGTAAATATCATCTCCATCATGAACCTTTATATAACATAATCAAACTTGACACCTTCAGGGTGAACAAGAAATAAGAGATATGAAATTTCATGGTTCATGGAATGTTTAGAAAATTTCGGATCGACATACGACAGGTACGCGATGATCATCAAACTTTGGCTCAACGTACGATGAGTACATGATGTTCATCAAACTTCATCTCGATGTACGACGGGTACGCGATGTTCATCGAACTTCATCTCGACGTACTATGGGTACACGATGTTCATCAAACTTCCTCTCGACGTACAACGGGTACGCGATGTCCATCGTTCAACGGCTCGACGTACAATGGGTATGTGATGTTCATCGTTCAACGACTAGACGTACGATGGGTACACGATGTTCATCATTCAACGCCTCGACGTACGACGGGTACACGATGTTCATCCTTAAACGGCTCGACGTACAACGGGTACGCGATGTTCATCATTCAACCAATTCTGATGGTGTAGTTTTTTATTCATTTGATGAATGATGTTTGTCTCGACATCGACCACATAGGTTATTAATCAAATACATTCTCTCTAGGGAATGAAGTGAAATTTGTCAACCGTGAGTCATTACAGCTCTTCAGAAGCTCATTATTTTCCCACAGGAAAAGATTAAGGAAATCATATATTATTTTCAGATTTATCAAGAGGGGAAAAATAAATGAACAATATCTTAAATATAAAATAAGACTTACCCTTTTGATGTATCACTTCGAATGAGTGGAGCCGACGCGCATGCGAAAGAGTATGTCAAAAGAATAATGTTTATAAAAACATGTGACATTCCTTTTGTTCGCGAAATTTATCTTACGTCGATGATATGGATGACGACAGCGTCGTCATGATGCACAATGTGGAGAAGAAGATCGTGCTGATAACGTGTTATGAAATTGATCGAACGCCGATTGAAACCGCGAAGCATTTCGAAACCGGAAATGTAAGATCAATCGTAGGCGAAGCGCATCGTTGAGAAAGCGGATGTCGTATTTGCGTATGACGATGATAACAAAAAATGGAAATACAAATACAAAAGAAATACAAAAGTAAAGAACACAATGTAGAGCCCAAAGTCCATCCCATTTTATTAACATATCACCATATTTATAGAGTACATGAGATCTGATCCAACGGTTCAAATTAATCCCTATAATATTTAATCCAACGACTAGAATACCAATGGATTGAGAATATTTAAGGTTGGTCATTAAGAGGAGAATTAATTGAGAATTGAGGAGTCATCATTATTTTCATAATTATGACATCCATTAATAACATTTCATAACATTTTTTTATATATATGAGTTTTTTTTATTTATTAAAAAGGGGTACGGTAACCCAATGATGACTTGGAGAATTCCATTGCCCCAGACCAACATTAAATTTTTTCCCTAAATATATTGAGACCTACATTAAACTAATAAAATTGATCCCCTTTCTTTGTATTTTTTTCTTTCTTGTGTGTTGTCCTAGCCCATGGGCTCTTTGGGCTTGCCCTAGGGCCGGCCCTGGGGTAACCAATATTTTCAAAAATGGGTCCCAAGATGCGTGAACCTCGTTCACACATCCCTTATCCCAAGAAGATGCGTGAACGCTGTTCACACATCATAGGCGCGGTGAAAGATGCGTGAACCCTGTTCATGCATCCTTTATAAACTTCGTGAAGGATGCGTGAACGGGGTTCACGCATCCTACAGAAGCTTTTAATTCTTTAATTTTTTTTGTATTTTTAAAATTTTTATTTTTGTTTTTTTTGTTTATATATATAACAAAAAATTTCAGCAGAATTTATCAGCTATTTAATATCCAGCAGTACTACCATTACAGTAGTCTGGATTCTGACAAAAACTCTCACCCAGAACACTCTTTTATAAGAGGGCTTGCCTTGAAAATCATTATGCATTTTTGATGGAGGGTTCAGGTTCTCCCTTTCCTGCTTAAAACATTCTGCATTTCCGATGTGAGATTCTGTTTCAAGTAAATGACTTTGAAAGACAATAAAATACAAACTATAAGACCAATATAAATGAAACTTAAAACATGAATTAAATATATAAGAAATAGTTGAAAATAGAAAGAATTTTGTAAAAAATGTGGATGAATAATAATTTATAAGCTTTCAAAACCAACAACATGAAACTTAAAAATGTTTTAAATATGTGGCTTTGAAAGAGTATAAAATACAAACTATTAGACCAATACAAATAAAACAGAAAACATGGATTAAACATATAAGAAATAGTTAATAATTAATTAGTTAATTAGTAATATAATTATTAATTAGTTAATTATTAGTTAATTAGTAATATCATTATTAATTATATAATAATTAATTAGTAATATAATAATTAATTATATAATAATTAATTAGTAATATAATTATTAATTATATAATAATTATTTAGTTAATTTTTAATGTAATTATTAATTATATAATAATTAAATAGTTAATTAGTAATATAATTATTAATTATATAATAATTAATTATTTAATTATTAATATAATTATTAATTATATAATAATTCATCAGTTAATTAGTAAATTAGTAATATAATATATTATTATAATTATTCATTATAATTATTAGTTATTAATTATTAAAAATTACTTATATAATAATTAATTAGTTAATTAGTAATATAATTTTTAATTATTATTATAATTATTAATTATGTATCTAATAATTATATTACTAATTAAATAATTAATTATTATATAATTATATTACTAATTATAATTAATAATTATATTACTTATTATAATTAATAATTATATTAATAATTAACTAATTAATTATTATATAATTAATAATATCTAATTATAATTAGTAATGAAATTATTAATTAACTAATTAATTAGTATATAATTAATAATTAATAATTAATAATTAATAATTAATAATTATAATTAATAATTATATTATTAATTAATCATTGTATAATTAATACTTATATTACTAATTAACTAATTAATTATAATATAATTATATTACTAATTAACTAATTAATTATTATATGTTAGTAATTAACAATTATAATAATAATTATATTACTAATTAACTAATTAATTATTGTATAATTAATAATTACTAATTATAATTAATAATCATATTACTAATTATAATTAATAATGATATTACTACTTAACTAATTAATCATTATATAATTAATAATTATATTACTGATTAACAAATTAATTATTATATAATTAATAATTAATAATTAATAATTATAATGAATAATTGTAATTACTAATTATATTACTAATTAATTAATTATTTATCTTATAATTAATAATTATATTACAAATTAACCAATTAATTCTTATATAATTAATAATTAATAAATATATTACTAATTAAATAATTAATTATTATATAATTATATTACTAAATAACTAATTAATTATTGTATATTAGTAATTAATGATTGATGATTGATGATTAATGATTAATAATTATATTAATTATTAAATAATTAATAATTATATTACTAATTAACCAATTAATTATTAACTATTTCTTATATGTTTAATCCATGTTTTATGTTTCATTTATATTGGTCTCATAGTTTGTATTTTATAGTCTTACAAAACCACATACTTAAAACATTTTTAAGTTTTAAGTTTGTGGTTTTGAAATCTTATAAATTATTTTTCATCAACATTTTTTACGAAATTCTTTTTATTTTTAACTATTTCTTATATTTATAATCCATATTTTATGTTTCATTTATATTGGTCTTATAGTTTTTATTTTATAGTCTTTTAAAGCCACGTACTTGAATCATTTTTAAGTTTCAAGTTGGTGGTTTTGAAAGCTTATAAATTATTATTCAAAAACCTTTTTTACGAAACTATTTTTATTCTCAACTATTTCTTATATGTTTAATTCATGTTTTAAGTTTCATTTATATTGGTCTTATATTTTGTATTTTATAGTCTTTCAAATTTAGGTACTTGAAACAGAATCCCATATCGGAAATGCAGAATATACTGTGCAGGAAAGGAAGAACCTGAATCCCACATCGGAAATGCAGAATGATTTCCAGGGCGAACCCTCTTATAAAAGAGAACCCTGGGTGAGAGTTTCTGTCAGAATCCAGAATGTTGTAATGACAGTACTGCTGGATATTAAATAGAAGATAAATTATGCTAATCTTTTGTTATATATATATATATATATAAACAAAACAAAACAAAAATAAAAAATTTAAGAATACAAAAAAAAAATAAAAAAAAATCTTTCTGTAGGATGTGTGAACGGGGTTCATGCATCCTTCATAAAGTTTACAAAGGATGCATGAACCCCGTTCACGCTTCCTGGCAAAGGTAGATTCGTAAACGGGGTTCACACATCTTTTATGACGTCTACGAAGGATGCGTGAACCCCGTTCACGTATCTCTCCATGCTGAAGATGTGTGAACGATGTTCACGCATCTCTGAACCCATTTTTAAAAATAGTTGAAACCTGGTCCCTTTTCTACAATTTTTTTTTCAAAAACCCATTTAAATAAAAAACCCCTTAAAACATACATAATCTTATTGAAAGTACACATGGGATTTATATCTACAAAGTTTGATTATGACCATATTTATCACCACTAGATAAAAGCAGTTATAAATGATAATATTTGTCGTTGTTTTTTTGAGGGATTATCAACATTCTTTTAACATTGCTAATGCATAATATACATATTTATATTTTCTTAAATATAATTTATATAAAACTATATATATATATATATATTTATGCACTACTAGAAAAAAGGTTTTATGCGCGCACACATATTATAAAATATAGTAATATGAATTATGCACTACCGAAAATAAGGGTTTTAGTAACTACTTACTATCCGCTAAATGGAAGACGCTTTTTGTAGGGTCACTAAAGCCTTTAAGGACCACAATTTGATAGTCACTAAATATCTACACCCAAAACATGCGGTTTTGTATGCCAAATGCGTTCGACGATGTAAGGGGGAAACATGGAATGACACGACAGATACAAGATTCTTTTATCACCAACCATGGCAGACGTGTAGTGGCCATAAGGTGTCGGGGGTAACTAAGGTGTGCCGAGGGGACGACAGGTGGACGATTGGAGAACTGTTGGGGGTGTGTTGGGGGGCGATTGGGGCAATCGAGTGTGTGTGTTTGTTTTTTATGTAGTATATAAATATAAATATAAATATAAATATAAATATAAATATAAATATAAATATAAATATAAATATAAATATAAATATAAATATAAATATAAATATAAATATACTTGTGTGTCACTACATATTTTTTTTTATTATTTGCAACAGGTTAATTGTGATAGGAGTTCGTCATGATTGATCTGTGGTGGAAAATGGCGTCGCAACTATTGTTTGCAATGACCCATCATAAAAAATATTTTTGCAATAGATTTTTTCCTGTCCCAAATAGTTTTTTGCAACAAAAATCTTGTTCATCGCAAAGCAGGACAAAATTATTTTTTGGTAACAAAATTTTATATTCGTCACAAATAAGTTGTTGCGACGAAAAACCATACCCGTCATGAATAACCTTTTGCAATTGATATCAAATTCCATCACAAATAAATAAATAAAATAGAATAAAAAACCAAATATATAAAAAATTCACATGTGAATTAATAACCATTTTACATATAATATGTCCATCAAAAAATTATCATAATATGCTTCTCAAAAAAATATCATGGATCAATGTGCAGGAGGATCAGCTGAATAATTGGGAGGGAACTCCATCCCTAATCCACATGCAAATCGTCACATGTAGTCCATCATCTACTCATTCTACTGCTTCTGCCATCAACACTACCCCTCATAATATAGCTCCTACTGTCTACACTCCTCCTTGGCTCTCTATGCATGCTCTGTATAATCTCATCCCGAGCTCGCAACCTCATACTCGACAGATGACGATAACTTTGCATGAGTTTACCTCGAGCTAGACAATGACCCTACAACAATACCATAATAATTGGAATACATCAATCAAGAATCAATACCAATTGCCCAACCTTTTTCGATATCATACTTAGTCACCCATATCCAAACTGCCCCATCGAAACCCGACTCATAGGTGTCCTGGCCCTCAACCCTAGCTCGACTCTCATGTGTGTGGGCAGCCACAAGCTCATATGTTTCCTTAAAATGCAATTGAAAATTAAAATAGTAAAAAAATTAATTTAAGTTAATTTAAATAATAATAATAATAATAACCACAATCTGATGCTATCGGTCACCAGTAATCTCTCCATTGGTAGGATCAGTGTATATCTTATTATAAACATCAAATTTTGTAACATAGGGATGCTCAATTGCCGATATAAATATAAAATAAACATTTTACATTAAATATATATAAATTATAAAGAAAAATTACTTACCATATGTCGTCGATGAATACTAAACATACAACTCCTAGATCTAGTTGTGACCTCCTGTCTCCCTCGATTCTGTCAAACTGATGATGTTCTCCTATAAAAACCCTCTCATATCTAGTAGGAGCACAATCAATCCCAAACCTAGGCTATGATGCAATCAAGTTGATGACTATAAAAATATTGATAAAAAATTGTGACTCCAGTTCTCTCCATGGCTATCCTTCTCACATTGTGAAAAAAACTAAAGACAATGTTCATGTATACAACTGCTTCATGACTCCTAGACGAAGACTCTCATGCTATCATTGATGATATACCATAAACTCTACATATAATTAATAATCGAAAATTAATAATTAAATAAATTTCAAAATAAATAATATTTATTTACATACCATCCGGTGACCAAACATGGGATGTCAAACATCAATGAGAATTTGATCTCACGCCACCCATGTGAAAAATCGTGAAAAAAAGAACAAATAATCAAGCAATTAGTACAAAAATTAATTAATGAAAATTATTTAAAATACACAACTGAGCATACCTTCTCCATCATAGATCTAAATCAAGAGATGAACGTCACTCGAGAATAGGGTTTGGAATCAATAATCTATCTAGATCACAACTATCATGACCCAACCCTAATCGGGGCTCAAGCCGCAACTACCCTAAGCTCGCATCCATAAGACAGGGGGTGGCGACAAGCACCGAAAGACATATCCTAAATGGGAGGCCTTTTCCTAATGTACCTGTACGCACACACCTGACCATCTCAATGCAGAAGTGCAGAGGAATAATAATAAAGAGATACAACAACTAGAAAGTAAACCAAGCATGCAAAACCTCTATGGTGTATAAGAGTACGAAAGTGTAGACTGAAAAGTAAATTGGAAAAATACACAGTCAACCATAAATATGTCCCAATCTGACAAAACTAGAAAGAAAACTACTGAGAGAGACCAACTCATGATATCTAAGCTACGATCACCATATGGGGTCCAAAGAACTCAGTATCCCTAAGCTTCTCTAAATTCACCATCAACCTGTGTATCATCTGTATAAGACACAACACGTATGCGCAAAATCCATGTATAGGTGAGTATATACATACCCAGTATGATGCCCTAAAAGATGAAGGAGGATAAGTATACAATATGAATAGAAAGATAGTGGATAATAAATAGGATGCAGCTCAACCCAAAGCAAGAGAAAGATTAACCTTGTCCAAGCACAAGGGGCTCAACACAGTGTGTAAATGAACTACACATAAAGTGTTCACCACCCATAGTAGGAGAATAAACTCATCTAACCATGAGAAGCTAAACATAGAAAGCACATGACATACCCCACACGTCTTCTCAACCCATGGTAGGAGACTAACCAAATCCAAAGATATGGATACAGATGTATATATATATATATATATATGCTAAGTAAAATAATCCCAAATGAGAGAGTAAGAGGATCTTCATCTTACAACTCAACCCAAGAAAAGAGTTGTCAACAGTTCCAGAAGTCCAACAACGATGCCCAACATCTCACGCGTCTGCCTAGTAGAAACCATCCAAGTCAAGCCAAACCTAATCACCATGCCACACAGTCAAGGGGCCAAAATATCTAGGTAGAGGACCCATTCCCTGGTACAATATAAGGGATCCACTTAGTGGATAGATAGATGATCCGTACCTTATTTCAATAGAAGGGTTTCACTCTAGTAGTTGATAAAGGACCCATGACCATCCTAGTATGAGGGTTCCACTCTAGTGGTAGAGGACCCATTCCCATCCTAGCTGGAGGGATCCACTCTAGGAGTTGACAGAGGAACCATGCCTTGTGCCAACAGGAGGGTTCCACTCTGATAGTATAGGTCTCATGCCCATCCTAACTAGAGGGTTCCACTCTAGGAGTCAATAGAGGACCCATGCCCTATGCCAATATGAGTGTTTCACTATGATAGTAGGAGTTTGTAGAGGACCCATGCCTAGCCTAGATGGAGGGATATACTCTAGTCATTGAGGACCCATGCCCAGCACAACTGGAGGGTTCCACTCAGAATTCCTCTGGTGATCCTGTGGGATCACTATTGTCATCAAGCATTTCCTAACCAAGATCCACGTCTGGAACATATCACATCATATCCCAAAAGCCACAACCAAGGGAACTGTCTCATTCTATGCTTAAAACAATTAAGATTGGATACTCGTGGTCTAAAATCCGAGTCCAAATAAAGAAGATACGAGAGATTGAAGTTTCCTTAAAAGGAAAAAATGGATACACAGCGTGTGAGGGGACCTACATAATGTGTGGTCTCGCTCCATCACCTGGTCGTGTCCCTAGAGGTACACGACTCACCCATCATGTAGGTATACATGACATGTAGGAGATATACATGGCGTACCAATTCCACTCGAGGTCTCGCTCATGTGCTTGGTCATGTCCGTGTATCCAAGCCGTGTCTGCGTACTTTACCCCATGTCCATGTACTTCGGTAAACAACCGTGTGCCTAGCCATGTAATTTCACACGAGGTCCTTCTTGTGTGCTCCACCACATGGATCGTCCACCCAGGAAAGCGATACACGACGTGTAGGGGGTTTACACGGTGTGTCATCCTTATAAATTTCTAAAACCCTAATTGCCACTGCCAGGGCCTGACATGCTGTGTGTACTTCGAACTACATGATGTGTAGTCAAAATATTTCTAGAAATAAAGATATAGTCTCTAATATTTTAATTTGGTAGTTCCACCATAGATATCGCCTCCACACCATCCGAAATCAGTGGATCTAATTTGGATCTATCATTTTCGGCCATCCGGTGGTTGTAAATTGGTTTTGTCGGTCCTCAGAGGCTCAGCGCTCAACCCGTACACTGTGGGTTCCTCCACTATTGATGATTTGGCTTCCTATCATTGAAACAATCTCCCATAACCCATAAAAAACCCAAACCTATCTCTGATTCTTCAATCTATTCCTCGCACTTAGATTTGTCATGATTCTGGGGTCCAATCGAGCTCGGTACCACCCGACAAAGTCAAACCAGGACTGCGGAGTCCAATCAGTGAAGAAACATGAAAAAAATATGGGATAAAGGCACAAGAACATACGTTTAACCATCTTTGGACAAGAATTCTTGGTCAATGATCAAGAAAAAAGATATCTAGGTTAGAAAACAAGAATAACCAATGAATAATTAAATATTTAGTACATGGGTTGTAAGAACCTAGGTTTTTAGAGCGATTCAAAATCCCGACCCTGTTTTAATTTTTGACTTGTTTCTAAGGAAACTGGGAAAATCTGGTAAGTTCTTGAAATTTCCAAACTACTTGCCGTGTACTCTGAAGTACACACCATGTATGGGTTAGGTGTGTACCAGCCGTGTGCTCGCCGAGTACATGCCATGTGATGACTGTGTAGGAATTTTCTACTACACAATGTGTAGTGTTTCTTGACACGCCGTGTATCCTCCTTTCTGCGTACCGATTGAGTTCAAGCCGCGTGTCAACCCGTGTAGAGCGTCCAAGTCATGTGGCTACCTTCAATTAAGTCGGAGTAAAAAAAAGGCTACTACATGACATGTAGTCCTTAATACATGTCGTGTACTTTTATTTGTTATTCAATTAAATGAAAGGGTGTCGCGTCTTATTCCAGAAAATACCTTCGTCTTCCCCATTTTTGGACCTTGATGCTCCGGAAGACCGAAAACTTTTCTTCTCCTAGATTCTTCATCCGTCGCCCGTTCTTCAATCATTTAATGGCTGTGGGATCGCAATAGAAAATCTAAACCTTCACACCCTATTCTATTCTCAATCCTTTTCCTCACACGTCGTAGTTTCCATCTGAGTGTAATTGCTGGGATTTGATGGAAACGTAGATCAATGAAGATCGAATTTGAATCAGAGATCGATATAGAATGTGCCTATGTCTATGAATCTGAGGTTGGTAGTGCATACCTATTTTTTTGTTTTCACAGACTTTTGGGTTGTGCTACCTTTGGCGCGTTTTCAGGTATTTTGAGTATGACCCTGTTTTACCTGTTATTGCCTATTTAATTGTTATTTGACCTATGGGATGCCTTTGAGTATGCCCTGTTACCTATTTTTCTTGAGCAGGGCTGGGTGAGTAGCCATTTCTCATTAGGGAATTTTGGTCAGGGGATGCTAAAATGGTTAAAATTGAATTTTATTGTTTTAAACTATTGAGTTTAGTTTATTGAACCTTGATATGAATTGTTGGAGACTTTAAAGACCTCAATGATGGTATGGGACAACACTTGGTTAGTGCATTTCAACTGTTTAGTTTGTTTTCCTATTTAAAAGTGATTATTTTGATTTTATATGTAATTGATGAATTGCATATGCTAGAACCATTGCGGTTGTGTTGGGCGTGGCCCGGATATTCTTGAGTGATGCTGATCACAGGCTGGACTTGGCCCAGGTTACATTGGGTGGTTCTAGCCATGGGATTGGGCGTCATAGACATCAGCTTGAGGCAGGGTGACTGTCAGGTTGGGCATGGCCCGAGTTACTGGGATGGCGAGACCATTAGACTTGAGCGACATGGTTGCAGGGACATGAGGTGTCAGAGATGTTGTGGATTGGGTACTATGTTGGTGATTACCGCTCACCCATAACTTTGAGTAGTGTGCACACAAAGAGACTCTGTGATGAGGTGGTTTTGACCACTCGTGTGGGTAGAGGCCCTCGTTAGTTGCAGTTTAGGTACTATAGTTTTGAGGGTTCTTTCCATAGGAATCCATGTGGAAGGTGAGGATTCTTTAGGGGATAACATTAAGGCTATTGGGTTAGGGGAAGAGGCTTGCCGTTATTTAAGGGCAGACATCGTTGTCCCTCCGATTACATTATTTGATGGCAGACATCGCTGTCCCTCTGGTTACTTTATTTGAGGGAAAAAATTGTTGTCCCTCTGGTTACTTATTTGAGGAAAGACATCACTGTTCCTCCAGGTTACTATTTCTTGGGCGTTCCTTCGGGACATCGGTACTTGAGACATACAGTGTCAGGGGGCCCATAGTGCCAGGTTACATGACAGATATTCTGGCGTTGGTCGAAGCAGGTGACACTTCATGGTGGTTGCAGAGCACCAATGGAGTTTATGTTTATTTTTGCATCATACTATTTACTATTTTCCTTATAACTTCATGCCTTCTTAAACACTTATATTAGGTACGCACTGTTGGGTGGTATCCTACTGAGATTCGTCTCACACCCTGCACGGGCCCTTCAGGACACGTGTAGACTTTATGGATTTATGTACAGGAAAGAGTTAATCTTCAGGAGTTGGACTGCATTAGATATTGCATGGAGATGGTATGGACCTTGAGGTATTTCTAGTTTGAGTTTACCTTGTTTTGGTTTCTTTCCTATATCGGCATGCTTACCTTGTTAATTGTAGCTACTGTTGGTTAGCCATTGATGCCCTTTTTATATATTGACTTTCTATAGATGCATGATTGGTTTGTTTAGTAGTTTCAAGTGGTTTTTAACATACTATTCTGTTTACTTTCCGTTGTTGTTGTTTATATTTATTGCTTCCGCTATTTATCGATATTGGATGTGCTTCCACTCTGTTAGTCTGGTTAGAGTCTACTGAGTCATTTATTCCGCTGCATATTTATTATTATACTCAGACCAGTACCATTATTATCCTCAGAGAGGGTATAGCCTCTACACTATACCTATAATACCCTCACTACTAGTCAACATACTTTGGCGTTCGGGGAGGTGCGCCTAAGGTAGTAACACCCGACCTGTTTAGCACCGTTCGAGTGGCTGTTTGGGTCTGGGTTGTTACAAAGTGGTATCAGAGTCAGGTTTTTGATAGGGATTTAGTAGCAGTGTTTTGCTGGATACTAATGAGATTGAGACTTCTATTTTTATTTCTGTTAGTTTTACTATTTGGGATATGGTAGACTGGAGATAGGTTGTTATTGGAACTAGGTTTCTAGCTTGTGTTTGGGTGCCTGCAACCCCAGGTAAAAGGTATGGACCAAGTTTCCATGGGTGGGAATTATTGTTTGATTTTTCTCAGATTACAGTTTATATGATTTCCACCTCAGTGGCTCACTTGGTGTGTGATGTTATTGATTGTGATATGTAACCCTTGACCCGGTACAGTAAGGGAGAATTGGACCTTGGCCCGATATGGAAAGGCGTGATTGTTTGGCTTTTGATAGGCACATTTTAGGATATTTAAATTTCATAACTATACATATGCCTTGTGATGTGATAATACCATGTGAATAATATCAATTTCTATTCTCTGTATTCTATTGAAACGTGAATAGGTGAAATTCCTGATAGAATTTCTTGTTGATTGCAATGTGTTATGCCTTGATTTATATATATGAAAAATTGCATGTGGCAGGGTATTTGGGTCTGGATCTTGTATTAGCAGGTAGGTACTATGGTTGAGGTGATTTTGATCACTAGGATTGGGTGACTCGATCGTCGGTTTGAGGCAACGTTGGTTGTCAGGACGGGCATGACCGAAGAAACTTTTGATACTTGGCTCTGTTGAGGGTGGGTAAGGAGGCCATGAGGTCGGGATGCCATGAGCATGGTTTGTGATAGGGGAGAGTAAGGGGGGTTGTTTTTTTGTTGCATATTTACTACTTTACTTATCTAAATTGAATATATATTGTTGTATATATATATGGGATGTTTGAACATTTATGGTATTCAGCGGGTTCCTTTAGTCAACTCAGATGGAGCATCAGGCAGGTGATGATACAGTGCCGCAGGTGCAGGATCAAGTCTAGGATCCAGTGCAGGCAGGACAATAGCCGGGTTTAGCATTATTCAGACCATGAATCGACGAGCAGCTCCGAGCTAGCCTGGTATGTGTCTTGTAGGGGATTGATAGAGGTGCGAAGGGTAAAGAGCCATCTATGGAATATCTGACACGGGAGTTCCAATCAAAGCACTCGCCACTCTTTCAGGATGAGGGTGGTCCGTAAGAAGCTGAGAACTGGATAGAGAGCATGCAGATGATTTTCGAGCAGCTTGATATGCCTCCAGGGTGGAGGGTCAAGATGGCGACGTACATGCTGCGAGGACCGACAAAGTGCTGGTGGGATGTGCAGGTTCAGGCTCGCAGGCACGAGGGACTGACATAGAAAGACTTTGAGGACAAGTTTTTCAAGCACTTTCACCCAGAGACACTGAGGGAAGAGAGAGATCAGGAGTTATTGAGCCTTCAATAGAGAGACATGTACATCATGGACTATGCTGCTACTTTCACTGAGCTGTCTCGCTTTTCACCCGATATGGTAAGCGATGACGCATCAAAGGTGAGATGCTTTGAGGATGGATTATGACATGCCCTTTGGATCTAGGTGAATATCTTCAGGCTGGGTTAATTCTTAGAGGTGGTGAATCAAGAGCTTATAGTAGAGGGTAACCATAGGTATGGGCCCTAGGTTGTCCAGACGACAGCTTTAAGTGATGGTTCAGATAGTAGGAAGCGAGCACAGGATGAGTTTCAGCAGGGCAGTTAGGCCAAGGACTCAGTTAGACCACCTCGTAGTAGTTCTTCAGTGGTTTTATTTCATTGTGTACAACAGAGACATGTTTGGAATTAGTGTGATAGGCCTCCAAAGGAGTGTCAGGTATGTGGATAGGTCGGGCATCTGGAAAGGTTCTGTAGGAAACCTTCTAAGACTGCTGGCAGGTATAGACCAAGACCAACTGTGGAATCTGGATTTGGTTCAGTTTCGATACCAAGAGAGGGTATTCAAGTTTCAGTTGCACACGGAGGATATGATCGGGGCAGCAAGACCCAGCTGAGGGGTCAGTGGCCGGTGACTGGAGCAGCACCGTAGGGAATCCAGGCATCAGACAACTGTACTTCAGTCCAGGTGCATGTTGTGGAGCTGCCAGGGGTTGAGTAGGCTGGTGAGCCAATGATAGTTAGAGGTACACCACGAGTGTGGTCGCGACTTTCTTCTTTCTTTTTGGAATTACCTATTGAGGCATGTCTGTTTTGAGTGCACGAGGTGTATAATATTTACGTGGACTGACTAGATGCTGGTTAGTGGGATTGGTTCCATATCAGGTGTGTGATTTATTTATATATATGTATGAGATGCGTGGCATCGGGGTATCGAGGATGTGGGTTACTTGAGGTGCCTTCTGAATCAGGGCATTGAGGATGCATGTTACTTGAGGTTCCTTGGGCATCGGGGCATCAAGAATGTGGGTTACTTGAGGTTCTAGGCACCATGTTCATTTTGAGCATCCATGGGATGTAGGACCTCGTAGAGGTGGACATCGATGCGGTGCAGGATATGTTTGGGGTGTCGGGAATGACACAAGAGCACCAATGAGGCATAGGGGTGACGGCGCATCAAGAGATGACCATGAGTCCAGAAACAGGTTAGTGAACCCTTGCTTTGTTGAGTTTTGTTGGTTTGAGACCGAGTTAGGCAGTTCCTAATGTGGGGAGCCCCTTGAGGAATTTAGCCAGAATATTTGAGATCGGGGGAGTCTGAGTTACTTTAATCAGGGTGGTATGTTCGGTTATATCTACGAGTTTAATTTGATAGCTCGGGGATGAGATATGTTAAATTGGGGAGATTTTAAGAACCTGGGTTTTTAGAATGGGTCAAAATTTCGACCCTGTTTGAATTTTTGACTTGTTTCTGAGAAAACTGGGAAAATCTGGGAAGTTCTGGATATTTCCAGACTACATGCTGTGTAATCTAAAGTACATGTCGTGTATTAGTTAGGCATGTACCATCCATGTTCTTTCCAAGTACATGCAGTGTGGTGACCGTGTAGGAATTTCCTACTACATGACATGTAGTGTAGCTCGACACGCCGTGTATCCTCTTTTCTGCGTACCAGTTGAGTTCAAGCTGTGTGTCGACCCATGTGTAGCATCCAATCCGTGTGGCTACCTCCGTTTAAGTCGGAGTATGGAAAAGGTTACTACACGGCATGTAGTTCTTAATACACATCATGTAATTTTATTTTTTATTCACTTAAATGAAAGGGCGTCACGTCTTATTCTAGAAAATACCTTATTATTCACCATTTTTTGACCTTGATGCTCAGGAAGAGTGAAAACATTTCTTCTCCTAGATTATTCATCCTTCGTTTGTTCTTCAATCCGTAGGTAGCTACGGGATCACAACAATGAGGCTAAACCCACGCACCCTATTCTGTTCTTCATCCTTTGCCTCACATGTCGTAGTTTCCATCTGAGTGGAATTGCCATGATTTGACAGAAATGTAGATCTACGAAGATCGGCTTAGAATTAGAGATTGATATTGGACGTGACTATGTATACGAGTCTTAGGTAGGTGGTGCATACCTCTTTTTGTGTTTTTGTATACTTTTGGGTGGTGCGACCTTTGGCGCGTTTTTAGGTATTTTTGAGCGTGACTGTAACAACCCGAAATTTTGAATAAATCTTATTTCCTAATTTTGTGTGTTATTTTATTTTATACTCAACAAACTGTTTCATTTGATAACATGAGTATAATTAAAATGAGACCATTGGGTTTTGACTGTTATATGACCATTGGTCAATATAACCACTGGAAACTAAACATTTTGATTATTGTATCTAAATACAAGTGACCTTGGTTAATTAATATAGAAAGGAGATTCGATGGCCTCATCCAGTAGTCTCGGGCCAATCGAAGCCCATCTAACAGAACTTGGGAAGGAGGTAGCACCACTGGGCTTTGCTCTGGACCAAACCCAAGCCGAACTTCATCGTGTGAAGCTAGAACGGAATCGCCTTTGCGAGAAGTTCAAACTGATAGAAATTACTACTCGTGCGATGTTGGCCGAGCCTCCCTCAGATTCTCTCACCTTAGCACACCTTACACTTAGGTCCTATGCTGGTGTGATAAGGGGCTATGTAAGGAGACCGTAACTGCCTTGTGTAATCCTTTGTTTTAAATAAAAATTTTGATTTCTTCTTATGATGATGTTTACGAATTTTCAAATGACCGGATAAATATAGTATGCAAATTTTTGATGAATTTTAGAAAAAGGATATTTTAAAAATGTTTTATGTAAACCTTAAATAATTAAAAATGTGTAATGATATTCAAAAAATGGTCTTCTACAATTATGTTCAGTACAGAATTTAGAGTCTAATAAGATCAACTTGATTTTTGATGAATAGTAAATTATGAAAAGTGATTTTATGCTTAGGATTAGTAATGTGACCAAATGGATTAGTTATCTCACATAAAGAAAGTATTAATATAATCTAGGCACCTTGATTAAGTAATGTGATTCAATAAAATCGGTAAATAACTATTTCATAAATTATTAGTCAAGTATTAGTTTTTTTGGGTGAATAGTGTTTTTTAATTAAAAATTAAATTAAAAATATATAGAAAATTATTTTTATAAAATGGATTTCATTTTTGGACTCAGAGCATCGATATTATGTTAAGGTAATTTTTGGGGATTTTTCTGAAAAAATTGAAATTTCGGTGAATAGTGTATTTATTTAAAAATTAAATTAAAAATATTTAGAAAATTATTTTTATAAAATGGAGTTCATTTTTGAAATCAGAGCATCAATATTTGGTTAAGGTGAAATTTTGGGATTTTTCTGAGAAAGTTGAATTTTCGATGAATAGTGAAAATACAGTTTTTAAGTTACGGGTGTTTAATGACATCATTAAATGATGTATTAAGTATGTAATCAATATGTTCGACTTATGAATAGTAAGATAAGGTACGAGGTGTCCCAAATGGCCAATACCATGAGAAAATACCATGGGCAAGCCCATGGTTTTTCCAAAACCACCAATGAGGTGTCCCTTGGCCATTAATGCCTTGTCCCCTCACTTTCCCTATAAATACCAAGCCATCCTCTCATCCATTCGACTACAAAATCTCCCCCAATTAAGATCTGGTCTCATTACCTCCCAAGGAGTCCTCCCAAGGTGCCCCCAAGCCCTCAAGGTCCCAACCTTTGAGTTTTAAGAGTTACATTTTAAGGTAAGGGATCCGACCCCTCTCTTTCTTTTCAAGTAATCTATTTTATGCTCCATGTTCTTATGTTGGAGGATGTTATTTTATATTCATTATACTTTCCTTTTCATTTTAATATGATGAGAGACCCCCTCTTACTCTCATCATTTCGTTTTATGAATGTTTAAGTGGCGCCGTTAGGCTGCCGAAATTTTTGTAACGGATTCTTTCACCCTTCTCATTTTCAAGTTCTATTTTCTTGTCAAGTCTTTCAAGTTACTTTTTATGTTGGGGTATGATCTCAATATCTATCATACTGATCTTTTATGTTAATATGAAGAGATACCCTATTTTATCTCTTTAATTCATTTTTTTTGAAGTTTAAGTGGCGTCGTTAGGCTGCCAAATTTTTAAGGGATTCTGTCACCTTTCTCATTTTTCAAAGTTCTACTTTCATGTCAAGTCTTTCAAGTTCCTTTTTATTATGTTGGGGTGTGATATATATATCTATCATACTGAACTTTTATGTTCATATGATGAGAGACCCTATTTGATCTCGTCAAATCATTTTTTTGAAGTTTAAGTGACGCTGTTAGGCTGCCGAATTTTCATAAGAGAAATCTTATTTTTGTCTTCCTTTCATGTTGTTCATTTCATATGGTATGTCTTTAAAATTTCATTAACATGTTCTTAAATCCATTATATTATGTGACTCTACTGTTTTATGGGTCATTTATGAGTGTTTGACCCATGTCCCCTCTCTTTTCAATGTTTTCTAAAACCCTGAAGCATAGCCGTTATGCTACAGAATTTCCGTCTCAAAATGTCTCTCTCTTTTTCTAAAGTTCTTTTATTTTATTAAGTGAATACTCAAAGACCTATCTTCTATAGGGGTATTCACATATATACCATGTTGTTCTATTTTAAATTCTTGGATTTACATACATGAGACCCGCTTTCCCTTTCTGTGGGTTTAAAGTGACATAAAGATCATGTATTTGAAGCAATTTTTAAAACATTATGATTATGAAATGAAACCCATTTATTTTATACTATATGGGTTGTTTATGAAATTATTGATGATGATATATGTGGATCACATGATGATAAGGAAAAATTTAAGGGTGCGCCCTGATAGCGCTCCAATGCATTGGGTAAAGACTTAATCTCTAGAGATGACCTTTTAGACTGATACCTTGGTGAATAACCTTGGTAATTTTTATTGACACCTTGGGGATGGACCTTGGTGAAACGGAAATGATTGTCTTTGTTAAATGTTGTATCCAAATCTTCAAGTTATGAAATACGTTATTTTTATTATGATATGCCTCATGATTTCATTCTCATGCCTTAAATTTCTTTTCATGACTTTATTGATGTATCTCAAGTTCACATGTTAAATGTTTCCCTTGTTTCCCTTACTGGGCCTTCTACTCACCCTTTCTTTTGATGTATGTCCCCAGGTTATGAGATAAAGTAATGAACCTAGGATGAACATGAGGAGAATCCTTTCAAGTGTTTAAGAAGAATGTTTTATGTTTTCATGTTTTAAGTTCCTGGTTTCCAAGACACTAAACCTTAAAGATCCTCGGTTTTGTAAAATGTAATGAAAGTTTATGTGATAAAAATGCGGGATGCTATAGTTGGTATCAAATTATGGTTTATTTATTTGTGAAAATTAGGATATGAAAACTCTAGGAAGAACCCTATAGAAAAGTTTAAGTATAGGAAATCTTCCTGGTATTTTGGTGAGTATTGAGTAAGGGGTTTTCAAGAAAATACATCACTGTCTGGATACGAGCAGGTAGAGGTGGCTCTGGCACAAATGTACATAGGGGTAAAACTCGAAAACACCGCTTTGAGCTAGACTCGAACGGGAACTGGTACATGACAATGGGCCTTGCTGCACTTTTGGTTACGACACTCCCGGGGGATATGCTTTGGTAAATTTATAATCTTAGTATGAACCATTATTAAAGGAACAAAGATAAAATAAAATCAAGATTCACATAAGAATATATGATCATGGATAACCTAGTTTAGAACCTAGGGGATCACAAGTTAGGGTATACTTTCCTTCTACAAGTTTATCCTTCAATGCTTAAAGTTTCCTTTTAATGATTATTGGCTAAGTATTTAAGCCCCCTAATTATACGTTCTTTTCTTAGTTAATGGCGGGAAATGGAAGAGCATGTCTCAACAACCAATGTGATAGGAAATGTAACGATTTCCATATTAATATGACAGAGATGATTAGGGGATTAAAAGATGATTATTATTTTGGAAGACATTCACTATTTTGGGAACCCTATATGATCAAGGTAAATAGATTACTACGATATTTTCATTGAGGAGTAAGGTTGACTTATATTTTGAAGAATCGATGAATTTAAGGTGGACTTATAGTAATTTAGGTTACTTATGGAAATGATTAACCTATCTTGGGGAAAATATTATTAGGTTATCTACTTTTTATAAGATTTTAGGAGTGGTTGATGTTTTTTAGAGATGAACGATGAGGTTTATTTTGGAAGACTATGTTATCAAATCCTTATTGTATTTGGGTTTCAATCTTAGTTTGGTTTATTTTGAGGAATTTTAAGGACCGTTATTTATGGAATGGTCTATGATGAACTTTGGGTAGTACCATGGAATTTTGAATATTTAAAGAAGTTTCCCTTCCTATGTGATTCTTTCTTTTTGAAGAGTTGTTTAATCTTACCCTTTCTGTTTTTGGGATAATAGAAGAAATAGATAGTTAATCTTTGGTGGATTATGTGATTCTCTAGAAGATGATTCTTGTGCTTTGATGAGACCAAGTAGTTTTGAATGATCATCATTTGGAGAAAAGATTAGTTTTGGTAGAGAATTATTAAAGGATTAAACTCTACTTGAAGGTAGGTATATTTCCCTGTGTTTTATTCTATGTAGTAAATGAATTCCCCAAAACTATGAAAAGGAACGTAAAACAAAAATGTTGTCTGTTAACGTTTCCTACTGGGAAATCAAATACCGTTTAACCCATCATAATTTTGTGATTTTCTTGTTGTTAAATTTCTCCTAATCATGTTTTCTATCACTCTCCTTCAGAACGTGACCATTTGTTTTCTCTTCCATGTCCATGTTTTCCTACATAGAATCCTAGTATGGGTTAACTCGGGTGACCTTTTTTACTTCCCTTTCTTTCTTTTAAAGTAATATTTTTACGGACTCCTTTTCTGATGTGGGACTTTCAATGAAATTTCAAAACCCAATTTTAAAAATTGCAAGGATGCAATTTCTTAAGGGGAGAAGATTGTAACGACCCAGAATTTTGAATAAATCTTGTTTCCTAATTTTGTGTGTTATTTTATTTTATACTCAAAAAAACTGTTTCATTTGATAACATGAGTATAATTAAAATGAGACCGTTGGGTTTTGACTGTTATATGACCATTGGTCAATATGACCGCTGGAAACTAAACGTTTTGATTATTGTCTCTAAATACAAGTGACCTTGGTTAATTAATATAGAAAGGAGATTTGATGGCCTCATCCAGTAGTCTCGGGCCAATCGAAGCCCATCTAACAAAACTTGGGAAGGAGGTAGCACCACTGGGCTTTTCTCTAGACCAAACCCAAGCCGAACTTCATCGTGTGAAGCTAGAACGGAATCGCCTTTGTGATAAGTTCAAAATGATAGAAATTACTACTCGTGCGATGTTGGCCGAGTCTCCCTCATATTCTCTCACCTTAGCACACCTTACACTTAGGTCCTATGCTGGTGTGATAAGGGGCTATGTAAGGAGACCGTAACTGCCTTGTGTAATCCTTTGTTTTAAATAAAAATTTTAATTTCTTCTTATGATGATGTTTATGAATTTTTAAATGACCGGATAAATATAGTATGCATATTTTTGATGAATTTTAGAAAAAGGATATTTTAAAAATGTTTTATGTAAACCTTAAATAATTAAAAATGTGTAATGATATTCAAAAAATGGTCTTCTACAATTATGTTCAGTACAAAATTTAGAGTCTAATAAGATCAACTTGATTTTGATGAATAGTAAATTATGAATAGTGATTTTATGCTTAGGATTAGTAATGTGACCAAATGGATTAGTAATATCACATAAAGAAAGTATTAATATAATCTAAGCACCTTGATTAAGTAATGTGATTCAATAAAATCTTTAAATAACTGTTTCATAAATTATTAGTCAAGTATTAGTTTTTTTGGGTGAATAGTGTTTTTAATTAAAAATTAAATTAAAAATATATAGAAAATTATTTTTATAAAATGGATTTCATATTTGAACTCAGAGCATCGATATTATGTTAAGGTAATTTTTGGGGATTTTTCTGAAAAAAATGAAATTTCGGTGAATAGTGTATTTATTTAAAAATTAAATTAAAAATATTTAGAAAATTATTTTTATAAAATGGAGTTCATTTTTGAAATCAGAGCATCAATATTTGGTTAAGGTGAAATTTTGGAATTTTTCTGAGAAAGTTGAATTTTCGATGAATAATGAAAATACAGTTTTTAAGTTACGGATGTTTAATGACATCATTAAATGATGTATTAAGTATTTAATAAATATGGTCGACTTATGAATAGTAAGATAAGGTATGAGGTGTCCCAAGTGGACAATACCATGGGAAAATACCATGGGCAAGCCCATGGTTTTGCCAAAACCACCAATGAGGTGTCCTTTGGCCATTAATGCCTTGTCCCCTCACTTTCCTTATAAATACCAAGCCATCCTCTCATCCATTAGACTCCCAACTCCCCCCCAACGAATATATGGTCTCATTACCTCCCAAGGAGTCCTCCAAAGGTTCCCCCAAGCCCTCAAGGTCCCATCCTTTGAGTTTTAAGAGTTACGTTTTAAGGTAAGGGATCCGACCCCTCTCTTTCTTTTCAAGTAATCTCTTTTATGTCATTTCTTTTATGATCCATGTTCTTATGTTGTAGGATGTTCTTTTATATTCATTATACTTTCCTTTTTATGTTCATATGATGAGATACCCCCTCTTAATCTCATCATTTAGTTTTATGAATGTTTAAGTGGCGCCGTTTGACTGCCGAAATTTTTGTAACGGATTCTTTCACCCTTCTCATTTTCAAGTTCTATTTTCTTGTCAAGTATTTCAAGTTCATTTTTATGTTGGGGTATGATCTCTATATCTATAATACTGATCTTTTATGTTAATATGATGAGAGACCCTATTTGATCTCTTCAATTCTTTTTTTTGAAGTTTAAGTGGCGCCTTTAGGCTGCTGAATTTTTAAGGGATTGTTTCACCCTTCTTGTTTTCAAGATCTATTTTCATGTCAAGTATTTCAAGTTCCTTTTTATGTTGAGGTATGATCTATATATCTATCATAATGATATTTTATGTTAATATGACGAGAGACCCTATTTTATCTCTTCAATTCTTTTTTTTGAAGTTTAAGTGGCGCCGTTAGGCTGCCGAATTTTTAAGGGATTCTTTCACCCTTCTCATTTTCAAGATCTATTTTCATGTCAAGTCTTTAAAGTTCCTTTTTATTATGTTGGGGTATGATATCTATATCTATCATACTGATATTTTATGTTCATATTATGATTGACCCTATTTTATCTCGTTAATTAATTTTTTGTTGAAGTTTAAGTGACGCCGTTAGGCTGCCGAATTTTTAAGGCATTCTTTCACCCTTCTCATTTTTCAAAGTTCTACTTTCATGTCAAGTCTTTCAAGTTCCTTTTTATTATGTTGGGGCATAATCTATAAATATATCATACTGATATTTTATGTTAATATAATTAGAGACCCTATTTTATCTCTTCAATTCATTTTTGTTGAAGTTTAAGTGGCGCCGTTAGACTGCCGAATTTTTAAGGGATTCTTTCACCTTTCTCATTTTTCAAAGTTCTACTTTCATATCAAGTATTTCAAGTTCCTTTTTATTATGTTGAGGTGTGATCTCTATATCTATCATACTGAAATTTTATGTTCATATGATGAGATAACCTATTTGATCTCGTCAAATCATTTTTTTTGAAGTTTAAGTGACGCCGTTAGGCTGCCGAATTTTCATAAGAGAAATCTTATTTTTGTCTTCATTTCATGTTGTTCATTTCATATGGTATGTCTTTAAAATTTCATTACCATGTTGTTAAATCCATTATATTCTGTTACTCTACTGTTTTATGGGTCATTTATTAATGTTTGACCCATGTCCCCTCTCTTTTCAATGTTTTCTGAAACCCCGAAGCATAGCCGTTATGCTGCAGAATTTCCGTCTCAAAATGTCTCTCTATTTTTCTAAAGTTCTTTTATTTTATTAAGTGAATACTCAAAGACCTCTCTTCTATAGGGGTATTCACATATATACCATGTTTTTATATTTTAAATTATGGGATTTACATACATGAGACCTGCTTTCCCTTTCTATGGGTTTAAAGTGACATAAAGATCATGTATTTAAAGCAGTTTTTAAAACGTTATGATTATGAAATGAAACCCATTTCTTTTATGCTATATGGTTTGTTTATGAAATGATTGATGATGATATATGTGGCTCACATGATGACAAAGACAAATTTAAGGGTTCTCCCTAATAGCGCTCCAATGCATTGGGTAAAGACTTAATCTCTAAAGATGACCTTTTAGACTGATACCTTGGTGAATAACCTTGGTAATTTTTATTGACACCTTGGGGATGGACCTTGGTGAAATGGAAATCATTTCCTTTGTTAAATGTTGTAGCCACATCTTCAATTTATGAAATACATTATTTTTATTATGATATGCCTCATGATTTCATTCTCATGCCTTAAAGTTCTTTTCATGACTTTATTGATGTATCTCAAGTTCACATGTTAAATGTTTCCCTTGTTTCCCTTATTGGGCCTTCTGCTCACCCTTTCTTTTGATGTATGTCCCCAGGTTATGAGATGCAGTAATGAACCTAGGATGAACATGAGGAGAAGCTTTTAAAGTGTTTAAGAAGAATGTTTTATCTTTTCATGTTTTAAGTTCCTGGTTTCCAAGACACTAAACCTTAAAGATCCTCAGTTTTGTAAAATGTAATGAATGTTTATGTGATAAAAAGGCGGGATGCTATAGTGACCCTGTTTTACCTGTTATTTCCTGTTTAATTGTTATTTGACCTATGGGATGCCTTTGGTTATGCCATGTTCCTTGTTTTAATTGAGAGGGGCCGAGCGAGTTGTCATTGCTCATCGGGGCAATTTGGCCGGGGGATTCCAAAATGGTTATAATTGAATTGTATTGTTTTAAACAGTTGAGTTTAGTTTATTGAACCTTGAAATGATTTTTTGGAGACTTTAAAGACCTCAGTGCTGGTATGGGACAACACTTGGTTAGTGCATTTCAACCGCTTAGTTTGTTTTCCCTATTTAAAAGTGATTCTTTTGATTTTATATATAATTGATAAATTGCATATACTGGAACCATTGCGGTTGTGTTGGGCGTGGCCCAGATATTCTTGAGTGATGCTGATCACAGGTTGGGCTTGGCATGGGTTACATTGGGTGGTTCTGGCCACAGGATTGGGTGTCATGGACGTCGGCTTGAGGCAGGGTGACTGTCAGGTTGGGCATGGCCCAGGTTACTAGGATGTCGAAGCCATTAGACTTGAGCGACATGGTCGCAGGGACACGAGGTGTCAGAGACATTGTGGCTTGGGTACTATTTTGGTGATTACCTCTCACCCGGACCTTTGAGTAGTGTGCACATAGAGTGACTCCGTGATGAGGTGGTTTTGACCATTCGTGTGGGTAGAGGCCCCCATTAGTTGTGGTTTAGGTAATATTGGTTTGGGGGTGCTTACTGTAGGAAGCCACATGGAAGGTGAGGAGACTTTAGGGGATAGAATTGAGGCTATCAGGTTGGAGGTAGAGGGTCACCGTTATTTGAGGGCAGACATCGCTCTCCCTCTGGTTATATTATTTGAGGGAAGACATCGCTGTCCCTCCGGTTACTCTATTTGAGGGCAGACATCGCTGTCCCTCCGATCACTTATTTGAGGATAGGCATCATTGTTCCTCTGAGTTACTATTTCTTGGGCGTGGCTTCGGGACGTCGGTACTTGAGACATGCAGTGTCAGGGGGCACATGGTGCCGGGTCACATGATAGAGATTCCAGCGTTGGCTGAAGTAGGTGACACTTCATGGTGGCTGCAGAGCACCAGTGGAGTTTATGTTTATTTGTGCATTGTACTGTTTACTGTTTTCTTTATAACTGCATGCCTGCTTAAACACTTATATTAGGTACGCACAGCTGGGTGGTATCCTACTGAGATTCATCTCACACCCTGCACAGGCCCTTCGGGACGCATGTAGACTTTATGGATTTATGTGTAAGAAAGAGGCCATCTTGAGGATTTGGACTGCATTAGCTGTTTCATGGAGATGGTATTGACCTTGAGGTCTTTCCTAGATGGAGTATACCTTGTTTTGATTTCTTTCCTGTATTATCATGCTTACCTTTTTAATTTTAGTAACTGTTGGTTAGCCATTGGTGCCCTTTTTATATATTAACTTGCTATGAATGCATGCTTGGTTTGTTTAGTAGTTTCAAGTAGTGTTCAACATGCTATTCTGTTTATTTTCCGATACTGTTTTTTATATTTATTACTTCCACTGTTTATCGATATTGGATGTGCTTCTGCTCTACGGGTCTGGTTTGAGTCTGCTGAGTCATTTATTCCACTGCATATTTATTATTATACCCAGAACAGTACCGATATTATCCTCTGAGAGGGTATATCCTCCCCACTATACCTATAAGACCATCACTGCTAGCCGAAAACCTTAGAAATTTGGGGAGGTGTGCCTAAGTTAGTAACACCCGACCCATTTAGCACTGTTCGGGTGGCTGTTTGGGTCTGAGTCGTTACATGGGTGAATGAAAAGGTCACAATTAATATAGATCAAAGGATGGGATTGATCTGCACAATCAATTTAATCAAAATGGGTGTAATCCACAAATTGGTGAGTCGTACCTAGATATTGGATTGTTCATCATTGAAGAACATGCTCTCCAATTATTGAAGGAAGTCATTTCATTCACTACATCTTGATATGCTCCAGTCCAAAGTTTTGTCATCATCCAAGGCAATTCCACCAATGATAGGAGGAAGAAAAATCTCTTGACAGTCACATGATTATGAGGCTAAGCCTAGAAAAATATCCATAGTGATATACTTATAGGAATTTTTTTTAGGTTAAATGAATGAATGAATGAATTTAAATAATTAATTAATCCACTGAACGTACTTCCAATGAGAAAAATATCCAAATTCCCCAGTGCCAACCTATTGTAGGTCACATGATGTGGCCTTAAAAACACATGTTTTGCCACATCTTTTTAATTATTATTTTTTTAATTTATTTAATTATTATAACACTTTTTAATAAATAATGGCACTTTGGTTTTTATTATTATTAATTTTAATAATTAATATATTTTTATAATTAATCGTGTATTATAAGCTTTAAAATAGTTAATTTATTTCTTACTTTAATTTTATAGACTAATAACTTTTTATTTACTTTGATGATTTTGTCTGCTTAGTTAGTAGTTTAATATTAATTAAATAATTGATTAATTATGATTTTGTACATTAAATAATATAGTTTTAATTTATATTTTAATGTATTAAACATTAATTAATTTAATATAACATAATCTAAATATTAGTTTCCTTTTAAACAATTCATTTTTTATAAATTTAAGTTTATAAACTCACTGCATCTCTTTAATTTAATTTCATTAATTAACATAAATTGATTAATAAAAGAATGGTTTTTTGATTAATTTAATTAATTTAATTTTAAATAATAGTTTATTTTAATTAATTTAGTTTTTTATAGCTGCAATAATTTAATTTTGTTATTTAGATGTTTTAATTTTATATCAACTATTAATAATTTATTTGCTTCTTATTTTTAGTTTTAATTTGGTAACAATTTTAGTTTTATAAATTAAAGTTAATATTAATTTAACTTTAGTTCATTTGGTTTTATAAGTTTATTTAATTTTATTAGTACTTTTATTTTCATTTATTTTAGTTATTAATTTTTGTTTTAATTAATTATTTTGTTTAGTTTTTATTTGAGTTTCAATTTATTTTTCTCTGTTTTTCTTGCAGGTTTACGATGTCACCGTAACCTTTGCTGTCTTTTTATTCACGGATGCACTGTAACCTCCTGACATGGTCTCACCATATCAATTTTTCCACCAGTAACATTTACTATCTCACCAGTTCACCACGCACCATTTCTTACTTTTACTGTCTCATGGTGTCTCTGCCATTGTAATCCAATTCGCGATGCCATTATCAGCTTTACTATCTCACCATTTATTTTCATTCCTGGCACTGTGACTTTATTCAATGTCTCATAGTGAGCTTTGCCACTGTAATCCTTGTAACACTACTTCTTCCTACCTTTTCACATCCTCATTTCACGGTGCCACCATGAAATTTCTCTTACTGTCCCACCGTATCCCGTACGGTGACACATAGACCCCTATTCCACTTTACTATCTCCACTACACACCATTTCATATCTACCTCAATGTAATTTTTCTCTTCCAACCCAACATTTGCAAAGCAGTTCCCTGGACTAAGCCGTAGGCCGCGTGAGGAATCGTCGTTGAAAACCACGAGCGAAGAGATGCACTGCAAGGGGATTTCACCTCTTCTTTATCGATGCCGCGCCACCTGTAGGTGAAACCACCTACTTTTGCCGCATGGAGAGGAGTTTGATGCTGAGGAAGATTTGAGCTAGAGGAGAGGCCAAGCCATGAGTAATCATGAGCCGATACCCGCCACCGGAAGGAGAAGAGGAGGTCTTGCCTACTAGAGTCGATGCCTAACTGGGAACCACCGACATTGTTCAAGGAAGACGAAACATACCCTCCATATAGTGCCATCGAGGGAGAACCATGAGATGACCGCCGTGCTGGATGGAGTGGCCAAACCACCATTTATGAAGCCTTATCCGTCATCGGTCACCACACACAGCCGGAGAGTGGAGTTTTGACGCCGCGCTGGATGGAGGCGATGTCTCCCTAGAGAATAAAAATCCCTCCTCCCTTGCACAACACTGGATTTGGGGGGGGGGGAGAAGAAAATTAAAATAAAAAAAATTCAAAACAAAATAATAAATTAAAATAAACTAATAGTTAATAAATTATATTAAACTCAAATTTAAATAATAAATAACTATAATAATATATAACTATTATAAAATTAATAAATAGATAAGTTATAAATTGAAATATAAGATAACTAATAAGAATTTATTAAAATTTATCCTAAAAAATAATAATTTATAAATAAAATTATTAATTAATTAATATAAATATTTTAACAGTTTAATATTAAATCAATTTTAAACAAATAAATAAAATAATTAAATTTATTAAGTAATTAATATTAATCTAATTTAAGAATTCTGTTAAATTATACTAACTAAATTTTAATATACAAACACTAATTAAATTAATAATATTAAATACTCAATAATTTTATTAAAGATTTAATAATAAATTAATAACTATAATATTAATAATTATTCTAGTAATATTAATTATCAATTTAAGTATATTTAAATTAACTTGAATTAACTTTTTAATTTAACTTTAATTTATAAAATAACTATAATATATTATTTATTTTCTTTGTATTTATTATTTTTTTGTTTAAAGGTTCATACGAGAAGTGAGATCCCGTCTAGATTCACTTAACTAACTCAGCGAGAGTTAGTTACATGAGGAAAATTAGCGCGATGTGCCTGTCGCAAAAAAACGCACGTGTGCGGTGAAATAGAAAAAGATGATTCCAAGTCTGTGAAAATTGAGTGGTGACATGAAATAGATGACGGTGGGACTTTAAAGGCAAAGTAGCAGCAAAATTTCAAGACTGTGTTTTTCATTCCACGAACACACCATATTTGAGCGAGGAATTCATTAGAGCATTCACTTTGAGAGCAGAGTGAGAAATGAAGGCGAATCCTAGAGCACTTCTCGAAGAACCATTTCTTAGGGACCTGAGGGCTAGGAGCAGCAGAAATTCATGCTAGTAAAGGGAGTTTTCTTCCTCTGTTTTCTTTCAATTCTCTTCCTCTGAAATTGAATGATTTTATTATATGTAATTGAGACAATGTTAGGCTAAATACATCCAGTTTGGGGTTAAAATTGAATCTACTGGTTAATATTTCTTTTTTTCTTCTCTTTATCATTTTTAATGTGATCAAAATTGATTGGCGAGATCAGTTCTGATTGCATTCAATTGCAACGTACCACCTGCTCTTAATCTTGGAACTCCGCATTCATTCGGTGAGTTTGATTGTGGATTAATTTTCTTTTACATTTAAAGGTAAATAAAAGATTACAGAACATCGCGCCTAGGGTACAAATAACGTTCCAGACTCAACCATGGTCTCATATTTATGATATAAGATTCAGTTTAAGAGTTATCCAATTTTCTATAATAAACTGTGTGTTCATAAAATAAAATATATTTAATGTTTTTATAAAATAAATTCTGGGAACACTGGGCCTCAGAATCATATTCCATCTTAGTGCTTGGATCTAGAAATTTATGTAGAAATATTTCAAAGTCTTACAAGGTAAAAATAGGGTCTCTATATCATTCCGGCCAAGATTTTCATCTCTGAAAAGTAAAACTAAACAAACTCAGGATATTGATCCATTATTTGTATCTTTCGCTCCCAGGAGCTCTCCTACATATTCCCATACTACCACAACACATGAAGCATGGGGATGGTCCATCCATGAAAGGTCCTATCCTGTCAATCCTTGGTTGCCACCTAGTGTTCCATAAAGGTGAATCCATCCTTGATGTACAACTCGACCCAATCGATAATATGCATAGGATTATGCACATATCTCCTCATCTACGACACGTGGAAGATGTCGTGAACCGACTCCAACTGTGGGGGTAGTTCTAGGTGGTAATGTAACACCCCAAGCTTCCACAGTACGTTTCCCTTTGAATAATGCAATAGCTTACACTGTATGCAACTTGGAATTTTAACACACCACGACCAATAAAACTAGCCGTTATGAATAGTAATACCCACTTTTTGAAATTTTATAAATTTTATTTTTTAAAATAGACTTCATTTTTGGATTCAGAATATCAAAATTAGCATAGGGTGAATTTTTGGTATTTTTCTGAAAACTTTTATTTTTTGATGAATAGTGAAAAACTCTGCGTTATTGTTTAAAACCAACTTTTATTTAAATAATTATTTATTTTATTTATTTTAAGTCAAAATAGATACATAATACCTATATTAGTTCAATGTAATTCATTAGAGTCATTTTTATGATAAAATTAGATGTATAAAATTTTATTGAATTTTTTACCGTCATTTACCCACCTTCTAGAAGCATTTGCAAATTTGCATAAAACATAATTTTACCACCCCTGTGAGTTGAATTTAAAAAATTATAGAGACACGGTTGAAATCAGTAAGTAAAATTTGGTTCAATAAGATGAAAATAATTTTTAGTGACTAGTAACTTTTGACTTTTATTTACCACGGTTAAAAGTAAATAGGGTAATTAAAGGTAAAAATGATATTATTATTACCCTAAAACATGTCCTAATTCTATTGAAAAAGTGTAATTCGACCAAAAATAGCCTTAGGAATAAAATATTATCCTTTTGGTTCACTTGGATTTGATTAGGACATTTATTATTATTTTATTTAAAGAAGAGTTAAAAGTGTTAAATTCAAAGTTTAATAACTAAACCATTTTTAATATAGGGTTACACATAAGATAAATTCGACTATAAATATTCATTATAAATCTAAAAATATTTCCTACATAATGGTATTTTATTTATAATTTTTAAGAATTAGATAATTAAATTTATTTATGACACAATGATGATGCAGGAATTACCTTATTAATGAAAAATTAAAATAATTGATATTATAAATATAAAAATAAATGTAAATTGATAATTTTGATGAATTAAAAGAATTTTATAGGTTAATATGAAATGTTAGGGTTGATTAAATTATTTTTTTTGAATTAATCAAGTTGTTAGGACTTTAACAAAAACCAGATACAAAATAGTGTCAAAATTGACATAAGTGAGTTTTTAAAACAAATATTATATTATTAAATGATATTATAGTCCTAAAAATATAAGGTTTAGACAAAGGACTTATATAATAATATATATATCATTAAGAAAGCACTTGGAGTTCTCTTGGAATTTTTTAGTAAGTTTATTAACCATATAATATAAAAATACAAGGAGACATGGTAAATGTTAAACTATTTAACCAAGTGTTAAATCTAAAAGATAAGGTTAATATGGTAACCTAAACCTATCTAAAACCTATTGGTTGAGATTTTTTCGAACCATACCCACCTTATCCTCAAAATAAATCATTTTAGATCCATTATAAACCGAATATGATTGTATAATAAAATAATATTTCAAGCTTTCACAAAGTGACCCTCACCTCTCTTATAAAAGGGTACTTCCCCTTCTCTCAAAATCACACCTCCAAATCTATTTGGCTCATCCAAACCCTGCTCAAATATCCTCCCAACTACCCTCAATTCTAACTAGATTAATTACTTTTATCATAAATCCAACCTAAGGATCCCTTTTGATAAACTCAAAAAGAAACACCTGAAGAAGAGGTGATAATTTCACCACCCTCTTTCAAGTTCTTTTCTTCTTCCACTTCCTCTTTATTTGTTGTTTCCATACCAAAATAATAACTCTAGTAACTTCTAAATACTGTGATGTTATTATAAATATGGTATAACCATATTCATTATTTTATCCATCCTATAAATGACAAAGTCACCATACGTGCATACGTACGGCTTACCGTCTCCACGTCGTGGTGTAGTTTGTTATTCAAACACTTCATTATTTGTATGGGTATAATAACGAGTATAACTAATTTAAATAATAAATATAACATGTTAATTATTCTGTATATATGATATACCATTCAATTACATACAATTTTATCATCAATATAATGATATTGTCGCTTGTGCTTACGTTCGGATTACCGTCTCCACGAACGCGATGAGATTTATTCCCCATCGTAATCATTCAAGAATAATTTTCATTTTATGATTAAAAATAATTTTTAATAACTTAATATCATTATGGATATGAATCAAATACATCCTATCCATAACAAACATGACTTACGTAACCAAGCATATAAAGGAAAATGAATCAATTAACACCCGAAATGATGATACTACTGAAATATTATTAACAAAGAAATATTAGAGGATCATATATGATATAATATTTATGTATATAGTTATTGTATAATTTAATAAAAATGTTTTAACTATTATATAGGAGGTTAACATACCATCGACTAAGGAAAATTATAAAGTAAGAGTTAATTTTACAATCTCTTTATTTATCCGAGGTTGTTAATACGTAAGTATCTACTAGGACCTCTTTATCACCCACATCCGTGTTTTCTTAAAAATATATTTCAAAACATTTTTACTATTTACTAGACTATGGGTTAAAATCATTTATACCCTTATTGGATCTTATATATTTTGAAAGGAATCTTTCCGTCATTTTCCAAACAAGGTACTTTATGACCTTTTCGACAAAATTAAGGTACGAATGTCTTTTTTAACTTATACGGCGGGTGCAGATATTTTCTGCCATTATAACATTGTCAAAGATTCCCTTAAAATCTCATAAGAATATTTTCAAAATAAATGTTTTCTTTTATAATTATGTGACTCTTAAATGATTTCAAAATAGAAAGAGATATTTCTCTCAAATAGTTTTTATTTCATCTATGTCAACATACTTTGATAAATTTTACACTTGTTTGAAGTTGATTTATTATGATAAAAATAATCCATATTATATTTAAGGTTTTATGATATGTTTGACTGTGGATTTGTTATTTTTATACCATTCATGGTTTATGGTTAAAGTATTGACATTTCATATTCTAGTTTTAATATGAATGTTTATGTTATGTTTCAACCTTTTCATATGAGGAATGTATTGGACTTAGTAAGTGACGGGTGGAGCCCGCTATAGCTCCTTGATGCATCAGTAGGTCTCATGAGACAATTAGATGTGGAATTTTATGAGGCCTTTTCCAATTTGATATATGGTTTTGGATGAGTCCTTAATCATTTTTAGACGTCTTTGTCGAGGCCTTGACAAAATGTTTCAGATTGTACCGCACTATACATTCCCTCATTATGAAAATAATATTTATGGTTCATGTGGTTATTATACTAGTAGAATTCCCATGACTATGTTTTATTATGGCATTATTTACTCAGCTCATATTCCTACCATAAAGTGTTCATGTTTATTATTTGTAAAGGCATATGTTTTCAATTATTCACCATGCCTAATGTTTATGTTATATTCCGCTGTATTTCTTACTATTACTGAGTATTTGAGCTCACCGCTTTCTTATGTTTCATTTTTCCAGGATGCGAAGAAGTTAGTTATGAGTGAATTGCATGCATAATATAGGAGTCTTGGATGTTTCTAATAGAATAAATTAGTGTTGTATTTCTTTTCAAGTTGTAATGTTGAAATTATATATGTATCTTATTTCCAATAATACTAAACTGATCGGTCTTTTGGGACATGATTCCTTGTATCATGCCAATGTTATGTAATAATGCACAGACTCTGGGTAATTGGGGTCAGGGCGTTACAGGTAAACAATCTCACCAACCCTCTATAAGATCTCTAACAGTCTGATTAACCTCAAGGATATCCTACCTCCATAGATGAACCTATTAAATCTTCATAATGGGCATACTCTTAGGAATATGCAATCGCCCTATTCAAACTCAAAAGTCCTATGATGATGATTTGTGTAAGATTTCAGTCTGCTCTGAGCCATCCTCATCTTCTCGTGGATGACTAGAAACTTCTTTGTCATCACCTGCATCATCTTTGGGCCCACAAGATATGTCTCACCTATCTCTATCCAACAAAATGGTGACCTCAGGATATCCCATATAATAACTCAAATTGTTCCATGTCAAAAGTATATTGGTAGCTATTGTTGTACGCCAACTCTACCAAGGGAAATTGATCCTCCTACCTCTGGCCAAAGTATAACATGCAAGCCCTCAACATATCCTCCTACACCTAGATAGTGTGATTGGTATACCCATAGGCGTGGGGGTGAAAGGATGTACTCATCCTCATCTGGTTCATGAATGTCCCCTGTAGGCCTCTACACAACCATGATGTAAACCTCATGTCACGTTTAGATACAATCATCGAGGGCACCCCATATAGGTGAACAATAACCCATATGTATAACTTCCCCAAACTCTCCACTGAACTCTACTCCTGGATAGAAAGGAAGTGTGCCAAATTTGTGATTCGTTCAACTATCACCCAGATGGAATCATGGACCTTCGCTATCTGTGGAAGCCTTGTATCAAATTTCATGGATATGCCTTCCCACTTTCACTCTGGGATCTCAAAGGGCTGCAAAAAACCTGTCGGAACATGGTGCCCAGCCTTCATCTGTTGATAGGAACTGAGAGACAGAATCATCTACACTTAGTCTCATTCTAGACCACTAAAACCATAAATGAAGGTCTTTGTACATTTTCCCCACACCAATATGTACAATAGGAGAGAATTATGGAACTTTCTCATCACCTCCTCTCGCATTATGACTGGAACCACCGCCCATCTTTGAAAAAATATGACATGATTACATCCTTCATAATATCCATATGGTGAATCCCCTATGGATATCTAGTCATAAAAGACCTCACAGTTGATGTATCCTAGCCAGGACTCTCTGAAATGCTCGAGAAGCGGAGGAGCCAACACTATTGACTGAAGAAAATCCATACCCTCCTGCTCCACCATAGTCAGCTACAAGGAATCCAACTGCTCAGAAAACACCTACACCAAGTGATCCTACGACTTCCTACTAACGGAATATGCTACTACATAGCCCTTCCTCAAAGTATATACTATCTTTAACTCATAGTCTTATAGAAACTCCAACAAGAAACGCTGTCTTAGGTTCATATCTATCTGTGTGAAGACATACCTAAGACTCTGATGGGTTGAGTAAAATAAAAAGAACTCCCCTAGAAGTTAGTGCCTCCACATCCTTAGGGAGAAGAACATCGTTATAAGATCTAGGTTATGAGTCACATAATTATGCTCATAGGGTCTCAACTGCCTTGACCAGTATGTGATAAATGCCAGCCACTGCATCAACACACAACTGAGCCCAGATCCTAAGGCATTTTAATTCACTACATACTCCATGCCCTCCTATGGTAGTATAAACATAGGATAACTCGTCAGAATCAGCTTCAACTCATTAAAGGCCCTCTGGAACTGCTTAGTCTAGGTAAATGGATTCCCTTTTCCAAGTTAGGGCGGTCAAAGGGACTGTAATCTTGGAGAATTATTCCAAAAACCTCAAGTAGTACCCTGCTAATCCAAGAAATATTTGAACCTATGACACAATATTGGGTGGATCCCAATAAATCATTGCATCTATCTTAGCTGGGTATATGGATAAACCAATCTCAGAATTGATATGCCCCCAAAAAGTGAACCTCGTGAATCCAGAACTGACACTTCAAGAGATTTCCATAAAGCTAGTTCTCTCAAAGAAAATATAGAACCATCCTCAAGTGATCTACATGCTCTTTTTTTGATACATAGTAATCGTGTATGTTGTTGATGAAGAAAAATACAAACTGGTCCAAGTACGGTTGGAAGATATGGTTCATCAAAGCCATAAACACAACGGTCACATTCATCACACCAAAGGTCATTACGAGGAACTCATAGTTTCTATAGCGACATCTGAATGACATATTTGGAGTATCAGTATCGCATACCCTCAAATGGTGTTAAAAGGACCTATGATTGATCTAAAAGAACCATGTTGCACCTCTCAACTTGTTAAAGAGGTATTCAATCCTCATCAAGGGGTACCTTTTATTTATTATGGTATGGTTCAGGTGACGATAATCAATGCAAAGATGTAATCTCCCATTATCCTTTTTCAAGAATAACATAGGGATTCCTAGGTGAAAACACTAAGTCTTACAAAGACCTACCTTTGTAGACCCTC
Organism: Viscum album; assembly: GCA_963277665.1. Lineage (NCBI taxonomy): Eukaryota > Viridiplantae > Streptophyta > Magnoliopsida > Santalales > Viscaceae > Viscum > Viscum album. Next base: position 1,194,210,686 of record OY728156.1, on the reverse strand, counting down.
CACAAGTACCACTAACTCTCAAATCCCCATAGGGTTATTCGATGTGCTAATGTAAACATCAGGATATCCCTAGTGAAAGTATATACAAAGGTCCATCTCACAGTGGGGAGGAAACCCAATACATCATCACACCCCACCATTGTTGGAGGGAGATGAGATCACATTATATCCATCGCTCAAAGGGTAATACTAGTCAAATAATAAATCAACTATAACCTTCTGTGAATGATCCTATCCTACTTTGTCCAAGGATTACTCCTAATCAAGGAGGAAAAATCCATCCCATAATATGGAAGCACTACCAAACTCACTAGTATAAATCATATGATAATGGACGGTCGATGAATAGTCCATACTAAGGAAAAAATCATAGGTTCTCACTTCCTTTATGGAAATATTTTGTGTGAGGATCTATCTCCCCATAGAGTAAGGTCATCCCATCAGTAGAGACGTGCGACCACTGATCCTCTCTACAAGAGCCTCTAACACAAAGGTTGAGAAAAAGGGACTCCTTGGTATCACTAGGTCTAAAAAAAGGGCTATGCACATAGAAATTTGGATTTTGACTCTATGCTAATAACTGCTACTGGAGAAGTAGTGACATAAGTTGTACCCTAAATCACACTCAATCCACCCAGCCAGAAGTCCCATCTTCTGAGATATCTTCCATTTCATTTCTTTCTTGAACTCCTTAATTGGGTAGTGCTCCAAAACCCCATCACATCTACACATACTAAACATTAAAGTCAAATGTAATCTTACACCACAATTTAAAACTATCAACTTTAAGAGGCACTGAGTCACCCTCAATGTTTTATATCACATAAAAAACACATCTTAGTGGGGGAAAGTGTCCCTCTTCCTTGAATGTCTGGAACCACACTAAAAATATCCATCACAAGACTCTACCGATGCCCAGTGTTTTTCTAGAGAGGTATAACCACGAGGAACACCATTTATAGGGGTCTTAACCAAGTAGGATATCCGAGACACATGACAGACCTGACCTCAACCACCTGATAAGGGAGTCTGGTTCAACATGATACATGGGCGATCCCTGTTTCTAGAACCTACAATGTGCACTCATCATTGGTGCATTATTTTCAAATACCATCAGAAACAACTAACTCTATATGAAGAGCGTTGGTTATGAGTGCAACCATTTGATCAGTCAAGATCTACTCAATTCTAAAATCTTGGATCACCAACTTAAACAAAACCTTTGTTACCTAGGGAAATTGATCATCGCAGAACCTTAGAGGCCTCCAGCATTGGAACTCATAGGGTGCACTAAACTGGTACACATCCTCAACCTATTATGCTAGTACCAACTACTGCTCGACAGGAAGGGGTGCTGCTACCTGCTGACCAGAGGAAATGATCTCACGGGATGAACCCTAAACCAAGGACTCATCGATCATCAGATCATATTTATGATCCAAAACTGGTATCCTGGTTGGATTTAATCACCAAGGAAACCTAAAATTTAATCAATATGTACCATGTTTAGATGATCATATATATATATATGAATAATAGGGATATGACTCATGAAGTACAATAAAAGACTTAATCCTATATGATTCATGTACCATTGATCCCTAAAACCAATGTCTCGGTATGTTGAGTCAAAAAGCTGATAGTCAAGGCCTCTTTTGAATGGATACATTGGCTGCTTGTACCATCATTGAATTCCCTGGTCTAAGATCCATGCTTTAGACACTTTAACACCATTGCACTAATCCAAAACAAAATCCCTATAAGGGGACTACTCCAAAAAAATCTCCCAAGGAATAAACTCCTTTGATAACAATATTTCATGAACCGACCCTAACTAATGTTCAAGTCGCAAATACCCTAATCCTGCCTCCATAGGCTAGGGGGTAACAAAAATCACCGAAATACATATCCTAAATGGGAGGCCTTAGACTAATGTACCTGTATGCACAAAACTAACCATCTCAATGAAAAAGTGTAGAGAAATAATAATAATAAGATTTAATGGCTAGAAAGTAAACCAACCATGAAAGACCTCAAGGGTGTACATGACTATGAAAGTGCAGACTGAAAAGTAAAGGTAAAAAATACATTCCCAACAATAAATATTTCTCAACCTGAAAAAACGTGAAAGTAAAATACTGAGAGAGTGAGACTCCTGATCTCCAATCCACGACCACCGTATGTGAACCAAATTACCCAATATCCTTAAACTCATCTGAATTCACTAATGACCTATCCTTCATATGAATAATACACGACACATGTAGGAAAATCTCATACAGCGGTGAGTATATACATACCCAATAGTAATGTTTGAAAGCTAAAGGGGAAGTAGTAAGAGATACAATAGGAATAGAATGATAGTGTACAATAAACGTGTTGCATCTCAACCCAAAGAAAGAGAAAGAGTAACCTCATCCAAGCACAAGGGGATCAATATAGTGTGTAGATGAACTAAGTGTCAAGTCTTTTCCACCCATAGATGGAGAGTAAACTCATCCAACCATGAGAAGATAAACATAGGAAACACATGACATACCCCGCGTGTCTTCGCAAACCATAGAAGGAGAGTATCTAATGACCCAAGCTTGATATACATGGACATTACATTTTTTTGGGAATACTTAATACATTACACAAATAGATTCCCAAATATCATATTAGTTTAGTGTATTTGGAAACTTGGAACACATTCTTCTAGATTGGTGGAAGATCTTCAACATATCCCATTAAGATCTTCCCCCTTAGTTTTTCTACCTAAAACCTTTATTTATATCCTAGGGGAAAGAAAACATAAAAAGGGTGAGATCAATTTATCAGTAAGGGTAAACAAACAAAAAATGAACATAAGAATGTAAAAACATGAACATATTTTTTGAATATCAAAATCTTGAGTCATAAAATAAATCTTGGCAGTATGTAAGGCATAAATCATAAAGGAACATTAACCATGACAAAATAGTATTGGCATAAAACATGGAATTGTGGAAAATAAATAAGCACATAATATGATTTCCATAGTATCCAAGGCATTGCTGCCAAGAACATCATAGTGGACAAAGTCCTATATTGAACCGATTTCACTCTTCATTCCAACTATGTATTATTGAACCAGATTTTCTTGCCATTCCAGCCCTGTATTACTGAATAAGTTTTACTTTTAATTCTAGTCATGTATATCTCATGAGATATAAATATTTACCCAATTCATTAGACATAGATACAGGTCCTACCCATCTCATAATTAAATCATTCTTAAGTGTGCCACAAAAACATAAATCACTCATCATAGCATAACCCAAGGAATAAAAATGGGTTTCTTAAACATCATTCCATCATAACAAATGGATTTCATAAATATCATTCCATAATAAATACAATAAAACCATAATAATAATATGAATATAAATATAACCCTATTTAAATAATGTCATCTTAGATGGAAAATAATTTTGATAAAACACATGAAATTAATTCTTGAGGAAAATATACTTTCTTCTTCAAGAACATTTCCTTTTCATAAAATGCCATGAAATTTTAAAGGAATATAATTTCTTTGAAAATGAAATTGAAAAATTGAAAGGTAATATTAATGTAAATAAGTCATCATGAAATCTTAAAATCTATTCATGTCGTAAAAGTTAAAAAAAGCATTCCTATCGTACTTTTTCTGGAAAATTCAAAAGTACATCATATAAAAAATAACAAAAGATTCCTCTCATACTGCTCATTAAAAATTCACCAATGGGTAAATATAATTTTAAACAATAGTATAATAATATAAATAATATTATATATTTATGAAACATTGATATGGATGATAAATATACCCCAGTAAATACTTACGTATAAACAATCTCAAATAATAATGAGATTACAAAATTATCCCTTACCTTAGGTTCGATATGATTCATATGTATCTGAACCTCCTATATAATGATTTAAATAATGTTATTAACTTATTACATAATCATATTAATTTTTATTATATCATATATGATCATATTCTCATCCATTTGTTAGTAACATCTCATTGTTACTCATTATTCGGGTATTAACTGTTCTTACACATGTTTTGTTGGATAAGTTTCAGTTATCCTTCTTAGGTCATAGTTATATCATTCCAAAATGATATTAACACAATATATATCATATTTATGTATTTTATATATTTATATAATCATTCTTTAATGGATATCATGTAGAATTAATCACATCGCATCATGGAGACGGTAGACCGTACATATGCACAAGCGATGATATCATTCCTTTAATTATGAAATGGTATCAAAGTGGATGGTATATAAATTATTACATAATAAATAACTTTTCATAATAATATATATTTATTATTTACATAATTATAACCATCCATGTAAAGTGGTGGTGAAAAACAGATTACACCACAACGTGGAGACGGTAAGCCGTACTTACGCACGCGTGATGATTTTGTTTTTCATAGGATGGATAAAAGGTGGAATATGGTTGTTTCATAATTATAATAAAATATAAGTATATATTTGATACTGGATTTATTAATTTATAATGAAACAACTCATGAATATAAAGTAGAAGAATAAATAAGTTTCAACGAATTGGTAGAGGAGATTACCTCTTCTTCGACATGCTTCCTCTAAATCTCCTCTTAGATCACTAGAGTTGGTCTTTTAAGAAGACCAAAACCTATATAATTAAACTAAGGAAGTTTATAAGGGTAATAGGTAGTGTATGGAAGATAATTAAGGCTTAAATTGATGTGAAAAAGTGAGGGAGGAGTTTCCCTTTTATAATTAAGGTGGGGGCACTTTTGGAAACCTTAAAAATATTAATTTATAATAAAATCAAACCCCACTAAAAAACCTCCAAAATGTACCAATTTATAATATGATATGATATATGGTTGTAATATCATCAACCAATAAATTTTAGATAAGTTTTTATGTTAATTTAAACATCATCATTTTAATTAACACTTAGTTATTCTATTTAATTTTAATTAAGATAAAAAATATTTCAATATTGAAAGAGTGAAATATATATTTATTTGATGTAAATTAGACCATAAATAAGTACCTTAGATAATTTTAGACCATATAATAATTATTATATATTTTTTAAAATGTTTTATGATTTTTAAATAATTTAATAAAACATTGTTTTGACAAAACAACTATAGTGTCAATTTTGACACTATTAAATTCATATTTTTAAAAAATATCAAGATAAGATGTTATCATCGAAAAAATTATTTTATTATATACCTATTTGGTTTAGGAAATCTAGAAAAATCATTGGATATATTAATTATCTCAAATTATATTTATTTTAATATTTTTAATAACATTAATTTGATATTTCCATTAATAAAATAATTACTACATTAGTTTTGTGTAATTATTTAATATACATATTTTTTGGTTAAAAGTTAAAAATAAACTTCTATGATGAAGATAAATAGAATGGATTATATAATAATAATTTTAGTGGAATTTATATTTTGGAATATCCTACATTAAAAATTATATATTTATTAAAACTTGAATGTGACAACATTAACATCACTTTAAATAAAATATTATAAGTGTCATAATATTTTCCATATGGCTAAAAATGGCCAATAACTCAATCATTGGATGATTATAGTCTAGATATAGTCGACCAATAATATTTGGTCAAGTGTTTTGGTATTTTATTATTTATTATCATTTTAATAAAATTATTTTATTGATTTTTCATTAATTAAATAATTTCTGCATTATCAATTTATAATAATTTAAGGTAATTATTTATTTCATAAAAATTAAAAATAAATTACCATGATAAAGATTTTTTTTATTTCCAATAAATATTTATAGTCGAATATATCTTTTGTATAACCTTATTTTAAAAATCATATATTATTTAAAACATGAATGTGACATTTTTAAATTTTCATTAAATAAAATATTATAAATACCATAATATCTCCCAAATGGCCCCAAAATGTAAAAATTAATTTTATATTAGGGAAATATGTTTAATAAGTTAATAATTACCATTTAGATTCGTTGATACCACCCATTTTTCTATATATGGACACATAATAGTTATTAAAATGTGGTTTATTATACACACACACTACATAATAAGAACAGTCCGGGGACTCAACCCCATGACAGACGCCCCACACCCCAACCCCCCATGCCAACCCAGCTGCCTACAGGGGGAAATGGACACATAATAGTTATTAAAGACAAAGAAAATGACACTTGTGTCTTTCTTTGATTTAAATATTATTTAAGTCATTTTCTTGGACAAGTGTCCATTAAATGAAATAATTTCAACCCTTAAGTGTTAAGGGTCAAAATAAATTCCTCAAATAAAATTTTTACATTTGTTTTGGTCATTTTATAGTCATTATAATTTTATTTTTAACCTAAATTACCTAATTTACCCTTTACTGTGGTAACAAAATTTACCATGGTTATTATTCATATTGATAAAAAATAAAAGGGACAAACTTACCAAATTTGGACCTCCTAAAACAAAATTTTACATCCATTTTCAAAATCCAAAACATAGAATTTTAATAATAGAAATTTAAAATAAAACCAATAAAATTTTATGAAAAATGGTTTTTTTTGAAAAATGCCCCTTTTAAAATGGAAAATATTTTTTATAATAAATTCATGTATATAATAATTTAAAAAATACAAAATTGGATAAAAATGAACTAATTAAAATTTAAAACTAATTCAAAACATAATTTTACTATATAATGACTTTAAAAGAAAATAAAGTTCTCAATAAAAATTAGTATTTTCACTATTCCTCAAAAAATGAAACTTATTAGAAATATATCAAAAATTTAACCAATGTGAATTTTTATATTCTGAATTAAAAGAAGAAGTTTATTTTGTCAAATTGAATATAAAAAAGTTTCAAAAAATAGATTTAAAATGGTTGTTCCATCAAAAGGTGGAAAAACTACATTTTTGTGAAAATACTTATTTTATCCAAAAAATTGAAATTTATCTTATATCATGTATAGAAAATATATAAGATGAATTTTAAACATTAGATTTAATCTATAAATAATGATTTATTATTTTATAGACTCGATTATTTTCATTTAAATAGTTTTTTAGAATGAAGTTAATACTATTCATACCCACCATTATAATGACTAGGTTATAATATTTAGATGTTCACTTATACTCAGTCCTGAGTGAAATGAATTCTTTCAAAAGAACTTGAAATTGTGTTTAACATAAGACTAGCATAGTTATGTGTATACCACAAGCTAATATGGTGTTGTGTATAACATAATATAATCCTGGTGTAGCGTACAACACAAGACATCAAAGAAATTAAAAATAATCTAGCTCATAAAATATCAAGGTGTTACATTCTACCCCCCTTAAAATGAGTTTCTCTCTCAAAATTCATCGGGGTTATAAAAGGTTTACTACTTGAAAGTTTCTTTCATAGAAACCCACATCTTAAAAAGGAATACTAAAACTTAACTTTAAAAAAGAAAGTTAGAAACATAACGGTTACCTTAAGTAAATCATCATTGGGTTTCCATATAGGAGAACATAGGTGGGAAGTGAAAACATGGATATGGAAGAAAAATATAACCATAAAGTTATGATGGGGAGTGATAGAGAACAAGGTTTGGAGAAAGTTAACAATAAAAATTCCACAAATCTATGATGATTTAAGGGACCATCTGATTCATTGGATAAGAAGGTACTAGGATAAATTTGTTGGTTTTCAAGATACTTTCCCTAAAGTTGAAGAACATAATAAGAAATACTTACTTGATTTCAGTACAATCTCACCATTGGTTATGCCTTGAAAAATTTCCACTTCATCTCTTATTCAAAGAAATGAAGTTGAATTTATCATTCCTAAAGTGTTAGAAGATCATATGATCCATAAATTTAATGATAGGTCATTCCATATGTCTTTATCACAAAAAGGTTAGTACAAGTTATCAAATATTCATAAGTACACCTATAGTGAGATAATACTTTAATCTAACAAACTTCATCCTAAGTTCAATTTATACTTTCCATAAATAGATAACCTTACAATCCTATTGAAAGTTAAAAATACAAAACATTAGAAAAAGGTTCACTAACTCATCTTAACATTTATCCCTTATATATCATAAGGTATCTCTTATTGGTCACATTCCAAAAATGTGAACACCTTCATCATGCATTCTCTTGATTCATGGTAATAACCTAAATTATCATATATCCTTATTGAAAACATGCATGTTTCCTTATTCCAAAACATATTGGATATATTACTTAAGTTCTAAAAAGTTGTATACTTCATCCATGATAGCATAACACTCTTGTCAACAAATCCATAATTAGTTCTCAAGAAACTAGCATCATCCAATTTACTTATTCAAATCCAACATATCTTTGTCCAAACATCATTATCTTAACGTAAGGTATATATTAAGGGTTATCTTTACCTTAATCATGTGTTCTCCAAGTATATCACCTTACCCTCAAATCACTTTTCTATCTCCTTAGAACTATTTAACATATCCTTTGCAATCCTTAATAAAAAACATATACTGAAAACACTTATATATTTCATGATTCATGTAACATAATCTTTGAATTCTGAAACATATACACCTCAATCATCCTACTTTATTCTTAAACCATTATTCAGGATCCACCATCTTCTTATTTCCTAAAATATGAATCACATCTTAAGGTTTCTCAACCTCAAGATTATTAGGTTTAATGTAAACATATACTGAAAGAACATCACATACCCTTCACATGTCATTTACAATCTCTTTATCCTCAGTAGTATTACCAATACTCGTACTATAATCATGATTCTCTTCATGATATTTCCACTTAGGAAATCGGTTTTCATAATTCCCATACATTCCACATATAAAAAATTCAAGGTTAACTATGTTCTATCTAGTTCTGGATATTGACTAAGACCAGAAAGAAAAGTGTGAGAAATACATATCAGAGATTGAAAACACATAAGTAAGGTAAATTAATTATAATATTTCAATCCATTATATCTTAGGTTTAATCATAGGTTATTCAATATTATCACAAAACTCTAGGATTGTAACCTAAACTTAGACTTATCCTTAGGAAATCCGTTGACATATCCTTAGAAATATCTCCATGGATATTAATAAAGTTTTCACATCCTAGTTTCCAAAGGTTGAATAAACATTAGCTCTAATACCAACTCTAATTACCCAAGATTGAAATACATAGAAATTACATTTCTTTTGAAAAATACTTAATACATTACACAAATATATTCCCAAATACTGTATTAGTTTAGTGTCTTTATAAACTCAGAAAACATTCTTCTAGATTGGTGAAAGATATTCAACATCTCCCATAAAGATATTCCCCTTTAGTTTTCCTACCTAAAACCTTTATTTATATCCTGGGATAAATAAAACATAAAAAGGGTGAGCTCAACTGATCAGTAATGGTAAAAAAAAACATGAATATAAGAATGTAAAAACATGAACATATATTTTGAATATCAAAATCTTGAGTCATAAAATAAATCTTGGCAGTACGTAAGACATAAATCATAAAGTAAAATTAACCATGATAAAATTGCATTGGTATAAAACATGTAATTTTGGTAAACAAATAAGAATATAATATGATCTCCATAGTGGGAAAGGCATTGATTCCAAGACTATTATAGTGGACAAAGTCCTATATTGAACTGATTTCACTCTTCATTCCAACCATGTATTACTGAACTAGATTTTCTTACCATTCCAGCCCTGTATTACTGAACTAGTTTTAATTGTCATTATAGTCATGTCTATATCAGTAGATATAAATCTTTACCTAATTCATTGGAGGGGTATATAGGTCCTACCCATCTCATAATGAAATCATTCGTATGTGTTCCACAAAAACATAAATCATTCATCATAGCATAACCCAAAGAATAAAAATGGGTTTCCTAAACATCATTCCATCACAAAAATTAGATTTCATAAATAGAATTCCATCATAAATACAATAAAACACTAATAATAGGGATATAAACATAACCATATTTAAATAATGTCATCTTATATGGAAAATAATTTTGATAAAACACTTGAAATTAATTCTTGAGGAAAATATCCTTTCTTATTCAAAAACATTTCCTTTTCATAAAATTCCGCGCAATTTTAAAAGAATTTTTTTGAAAATAACCTTGAAAACTTGAAAGATAAGATTTATTTAAATAATTAATCATGAAAGTTTAAAAATTTATTCATTCCATATATGTTAAAAAAACATTCCTCTCGTACTTTTTTTGGAAAATTCAAAAGTACCTCTTATCAAAAATGGAAAAAGATTCATTTCATACTTCTTAATAAAAATTCACCAATGGGTAAAATTGAATTTAAAAAATAGTAGAATAATATAAATAATATTATATATTTAGGAAATATAGATGTGGATGATAAATTTACCCCCATTAAATACTTACGTATAAAAAATATTGAATAATAACGAGATTGTGAAATTATCCTTTATATTAGGTGCGATACACTTTGTATGTATCCAAAATTCCTATATAATGATTTAAATAATGTTATTAACTTATTACAGAATCATAGTAATTTTTATGATATCATATATTATCATATTATCATCTGTTTCCTAGTAACATCCCATTGTTACTCGTTATTCGGGTATTAACTGTTCTTATGCATGTTTTGTCAGATAAGTTCCGGTTATCCTTCTTAAATCATAGTTATATAATTAAAAAATGATATTAATATATTATATATCATATTTATGTTTTATATACTTTTATATAGTCATTATTTAATGAATATCATGCAGACTGAATCACGTCACATCGTGGAGAGGGTAAGCCGTACGTACGCACGAGTGATGATATCATTCCTTTAATTATGAAATGGAATCAAAGTGGATGGTATATATTTTTTTACATAATAAATAAATTTTCATAATAATAACATATAGTTATTATTTACATCATTATACCAATCCATGTCAAGTGGTGGTGAAAAACAGATTACACCACAACATGGAGATGGTAAGCCATACGTACACACGTGTGGTGATTTTGTTTTTCATAGGATGGATAGAAGGTGGAATATGGTTGTTTCATAATTATAATAAAATCTCAGTATATATTTTATAATTTAGTTATTATTTTATAATTAAATAAATCATTAAGAGTAAGTGGAAGAAGAAAGAAGTTTGAATGAATTGGTAGAGGAGATTATCTCTTCTTCGACATGCTTCCTCCAAATCTCCTCTTAGAGCACTAGAGTTGGTATTTGAAGAATACTAGAAACTATATGATGAAAATAGGGAAGTTGATAAGGGAAATGGTCTAGGAATTTCCAATATTGAAGGCTCAAATTGATGTGAAGAAGTGATGGAGGAGGTACTCTTTTATAATTGAGGTGAGGGGAACTTTTAGAAACCTCAAAAATATTAATTTATAATAAAATAAAACCCCACTCAAAAACCTAAAAAATGTCCCAATTTATAATATTAAATGATATAGGGTTGTAATATCCTCAACCAATAAATTTTATACAAGTTTTTGTATTAATTTAAACATTATCATTTCCATTAATACTTAGTTATTCTCTTTAATTTTAATTAAGATAACAAATATTTCAATATTAAAAGGGTAAAATATTTATTTATTTGATGTAAATTAGACCATAAATAATCACCTTAGATAATTTTAGACAATATAATAATTATTATACATTTTTTTAATTTTTTTATGATTTTTAAATAATTTAATAATACATTGTTTTGACAAAACAACAATAGTGCCAATTTTGACACTATACAATTTATTAATTTTTAAAAATATTAATATAAGATGTTATCATAAAAAAAATTATTTTATTATATCCCTATGGGGTTTATGTCATCTATAAAAATAATATTATATATTAATTAGCTCAAATTATATTTATTTTAATATTTTTAATAACATTAATATGATACTTCCATTAATAAAATAATTACTACATCAGTTTTGTGTAATTATTTAATATATGTATTTTTTGGGTAAAAATTAAAAATAAACTTCTATTATTAAGATAGATATACTATATTTCATAATAATACTTGTAGTAAAAGTTATATTTTGGAAAATACTACATTAAAAATGTTATATTTATTGAAACTTGAACGTGACAACATTGACATCACTTTAAATAAAATATTATAAGTGTCATAATCCTTTTTGTATGGATAAAAATGGTAAATAACTAGACCATTGGATGATTATGGTAGATATATAGTCGACCAATAATATTTGGGCAAGTGTTTTTGTCTTTTAATATTTATTATCATTTTAATAAAATTACTTTATTGATTTTTCATTAATTAAATAATTTATGCATCATCAATTTATAAGAATTTAAGGCAGTTATTTATTTATTAAAAATTAAAAATAAATTACCATGATAAATAAAAACACTTTATATTTAAAATAAGTATTTATAGTTGAATATATATTCTGTATGACCTTATTTTAAAAATGATATATTATTTAAAATATGAATATGACATCTTTAAATTTTCATTAAATCAAATATTATAAATACCATAATATCTCCAAAATAGATACAAAAAGTAAAAAATAAATTTATATTAGGGAAATATGTTTAATTAGTTAATAATTACCATTTATATTCGTTGATACCACCCATTTTTCCATATGTGGACACATAATAGTTATTAAAGACAAAGAAAATGACACTTGTGTCTTTCTTTGATTTAAATATTATTTAATTAATTTTCATGAAAAAGTGTACATTAAATGAAATAATTTCGAACCTTAAGTGTTAAGGGTCGAATTAAATTCATCAAATAAAATTTTTACATTTGTTTTGGTCATTTTATAGTCATTATATTTTTATTTTTAACCTAAATTACATAATTTACCCATTACTGTGGTAACAAAATTTACCATATTTACTATCCATTTTGGTAAAAAATAAATGAGACATACTTAAAAAATTTGGACCTCCTAAAACCAAATTTGACATCCATTTTTAAAAATCCAGAAACACAAAAGTCTTAGAATTAAATTTAAAATAAAACTGATAAAATGTCAAGAAAAATAGTTTTTTTTGAAAAATGCCCCTTTTAAAATGGAATTTTTTATAATAATTTCATGTATATAATCATTAAAAAAATAATTGTATAAAGATTAACTAATTAAAATTTAAAAAAAATCCATAACATGATTTTACTATGAAATGAATTTAAAAGAAAATAAAGTTCTCAATAAAAATCAGTATTTTCACTATTCATCTAAAAATGAAACTTATCAGAAAAATATCAAAAATTCAACCAATGTAATTTTTTATATTATGAATTAAAATAATAAGTTTATTTTGTCCAATTTAATATAAAAAATGTCAAAAACTAGATTTAAAATGGGTGTGCCATCAAAAGGCGACAAAACTGCATTTTTTTGAGAAATACTTCTTTTATCCAAAAAATTGAATTTGTTCTTATATCATGTCGAGAAAATATATAATATGAATTTTAAACATTATATTAAATCTGTAAAGAGTTATTTTATTATTTTATAGACTCACTTATTTTTATTTAAAGAGTTTTTTAGAATGAAGTTAATACTATTCATACCCACTATTATAATGACCAGGTTATAATATTTAGTTGCACTACTACAAATACGGCTTTTATCAGTGCTAAAAATGGCCTTTATCAGCGCTTGAAAAAGCGCTGATAAAGACGAAGAAGATAAAGGGGGGGGGGGGGGGGGGTCCCCTTTATCAGCGCTCCGAAAAGTGCTGATAAAGACCCCTTTTATTAGCGTTAAAAAAAAGCGCTGATAAAAGTGGTCTTTTATCAGCGCTAAAAAAAAGCGTTAATAAAAGGGTCCTTTATCAGTGCTTTGTTTTAGCGCTGATAAAAGGTAAAAAAAATTAAAAAAATTAAAAAAAATTAAAAAAAATTAAAAAAATTAATTTTTTTTAAAATACCGCCAATCGGGGGGGGGGGATTTTATAGCGCTTGAGCCCCCCTTTTACAGTGCTTTTCTGCCCCTGCACACCACCCCAAACACCCCCTTCACCCTTTAATAGCGCTTGCTGCTATATTTCCCCATGCGCGCGCGCCCCTGCCTCCACCAGGATTTGAACTCTAGACCCCCCCTGTGCACCTAAGCCTTTACCACTACTCTATTTTGATTTGTCTTTCAATTTATGATATATATATATATATATTTATATATTTAGTTATATTTATTCGTATAATAATATATATTTATATTAATATATATATATAGTTATATTATAATATATATATATATTTATATTATAATATATATATATAGTTATATTAATATATATATAGTTATATTAATATATATATATATATATATTTAGTTATATTTATTCGTATAGTAATATATATTTATATTAATATATATATAGTTATATTATAATATATATATAGTTATATTATAATATATATATAGTTATATTATAATATATATATATATAGTTATATTAATATATATATATAGTTATGTATATATATATATAGTTATATTAATATATATCTATATATATATATATATTTAGTTAAATTTATTCATATAGTAATATATATTTATATTAATATATATATAGTTATATTAACATATATATAGTTATATTAACATATATATAGTTATATTAATATATATATATAGTTATATTAATAAATATATATATAGTTATATTAATATATATAGTGATATTAATATATATATTTATAGTGATATTAATATATATATATTTATAGTAATACTAATATATATATATATGTAGTTATATTAATATATATATATATATAGTTATTAGATTAATATATATATAGTTAGATTAATATATATATATAGTTAGATTAATATATATATAGTCAGATTAATATATAGGTATATAAATATTCATATATTTGTATTTTAAATAAAATGGATGTTAGTTATTATTTAGATAAAGATAATATATTTTATATGTAAATATATTTTATTATTTATCTTTATAATTAAATTTTTAGGTGTGAATATATAAAAAATATGAATATATTGTTATATATTTGATTATAAATAGCAGTGCATTATAAAAAATGATGAAATTTCAAAGACATAATATCAATATGAATGTAATACCTTGGAATAAATTCAGACCACACCAAAAAAATACAATAATACCCCCTTAAACGAGGCTGAAAATCCACAAAATGTTAAAATATCGGGGTACCCTTACTAAAAACTCAGTTTTGGAGGAATTTTGGGCCTCTTTTGGCCTCGAAAATCCCTTGAACGGGGTCTCCCCAAGTCATAGCGACGTAGATCTCGTCGCAGGCTTCGATTTGATATGTGGTAGAGCTCAAACGGACACCCAGATCAAAAGTTATGGCCGTTTGAAGTTTGAGTTGCGTTTTCAACATATTTTGGATTTTTTTAATTTTTTTAGTCTTCAAATTGTTATTAAATGAATATTACTCCATAATAATTATAAAATTATTAATTAAAAATATTTTTTTTAATTTTTTAAGAAGCCATTTTTACTAAATATCTTATATATTAAGTATATTATGTGTAAATGTACATTTATACTTATCTAAAATATATTTAAAAATTTTATATTATATTTATATATCAATATAACTATATTTATATATTTATATATTAATATATTTTTTAATTTTTTTTGAAGTTGACCCTTTATCAGCACTTTTAAAAAAAGTGCTGATAAAGGCCCCCCCTTTATCAGCGCTACTAAACAAGCGCTGATAAAGGGGGTCCCTTTATCAGCGATAAAAAAAGTGCTGATAAAGGGGGTCCCTTTATCAGTGCTGAAAAAATTCGCTGATAAAGGGGTGCGTTTATCAGCGTTTTTTTAGTACTGATAAAGGCACCCTTTATCAGAACTTTTTTGAGCACTGATAAAGGCACCCCCCTTTATCAACGCTTTTTCGTTAGCACTGATAAAGGGGGGGTGCTGCGAAAAACTGTTTTTGTGGTAGTGTTGTTCACTTATACTCAGTCTTGAGTGAAATGAATTGTATCAAAAGAACTTGAAATTGTTTATAACACAAGCCAATAATATTTCTGCGTATATCACAAGCTAATACGGTGTTTTGTATAGTGCAAGATAGTCTTGGTGTAGCATACAACACAAGACATCAAAGAAATTAAAAAGAATCTATCTCACAAAATCTCGAGGTGTTATTGAGTAACCAAATACAAAGGTATGGATACAGATATATATATATATATATATATATATATGCTCAGTACAAGTAGCTAAAATAAGAGAGTAAGGGTATCTCCATCTCATAGCACAACCTAAGAAAAGATTCTCCAATAGTTCCAGAAGTCCACAACGATGCCCAATATCTCACACATCTTCCAAGAAGAAACCATCCAAGTCAAGCCATGAAACGTCACTATACAACATAGTCATGGGGCCAAAATCTCTAGGTATAGGACCCATTCCCTAGTACAACATGAGGGTTCCATTAGATGACCCATACCCTGTTCCAATAGGATGGTTCAACTCTAGTAGTCAATAGAGGACCCATGCCCTTCCCAGTAGGAGGGTTCTACTCTAGTGGTAGTGGACCTATTCCCATCAAAGATATAGGTTTACACTCTAGGATTCAAGAGAGGACCCATTCCCTATGCCAATAGGAGAGTTCCACTCTGATAGTATAGGATCCATAGCCAGCCCAACTAGAGGGCTCCACTCTAGGAGTCGATAGAAGACCCATGCCCTGTGCCATCAGGAGGGTTCCACTCTAATAGTAGAGAATCCATGCCTATACTAGCTAGAGGGTTACACTCTATGAGTATATAGAGGACCCATTCCCATCCCATCTATAGGGTTCCACTCTAGTCATCACAGACCCATTCCCATCCCAGTTAGAGGGTTCCACTCGGAATGCCTTTGATGATCCTTCATGATCACCGCCGTCATCGAGTGTCGCTTAACTAAGAACCATGCTCAAAACATCTCAAATCATATTCCAAAAGCTAAAACCATAGGAACCATCACATTATATATAGATAAACACTTAGGATAGGCTACTCGCGTACCAAAATCTGAGTCCAAATGAAGCAGATACGAGATATTGAAGTTTCTTCTAAAGGAACTAAGGGGTACATGATGTGTGAGGGGACCCATACGGTGTGTGGTACCACTCCATAACCTTGTCGTGTCCCTAGAGGTACACGGATCACCTACCATGTAGGTATAAACAACGTTAAAGGGATATACATAGCATGTCCATGCCACTCGGGGTCCCTCCCATGTTCTTGTCTATGTCCATGTATCAAAGTCGTGTCCATGTACTTTACCCCATGTTTGTGTACTTCGGTACACAACCGTGTTCATAACCATGTACTTCCATATGGAATCCTGTCTGTGTTCTCTTACACATGGCTCGTCCACCCTGGAAAGTGATAAATGATGTGTAGGGGGTCTACATGGTGTGTCATCCTTATAAATGTCAAAAACCCTAGCTGTCATAGCCAGGGCCCAATACGCTGTGTGTTCTTCGAACTACACGGTGTGTAGTCAGGATTTTTCCAGAAATCAAAATCTGGTCTCTGTGCTTCAAATATAGCCATTCCACCACCAATATCACCTCCACACCATTTTTAATTGGTGTATATAGTTTGGATCTATCGTTTCTGGCCATCCAGTGGCTAAAAATCAGTTCCATCGATCCTCAGAGTTTTTTCGCTCGACCCGTATACTGTGGGTTCCTCCACCTTTGATTATTCAGGTAACGATCATTGAAAAGATCTCCTATAACCTATAAAAAAACACAGATCTGTAACCAATTCATCAATTTGTTCCTTACACTCAGATTCATCATGATTTCCGTGGTTCTATCATGCTCAATACCACCCGGCAAAGTCGAACCGGGTTCATGGGGTCCAATCAGTGAAGAAACACAAAGAAATTATGGGTGGAAGGAATAAGAATATATGTTTAACCATCACTGGCCAAGTGTTCTTGGCTAACGATCAATAATGATAATATATAGGTTATAAAACCATATTTAACAAAGAATAATTAAATATCTGGTACACGGGTTCATGCAAAGGCCATAATTGGAAAAAATCTATGGAGGGGATTGATCTGATCGATCAATTTAATAAAAATGTGAGTAATCTAAAAATTGAAATGTCCTACCCAATGATTCAATTGTTCATCATTGAAGAATACTCTCTCCAACAATTGAAGGAAGTCGTTTCATTTGTTGCATCCCAATCTGATCTGATCTAGTGTTTCGTTGTCATCTGAGGTGATTCCACCAATGATAGGTGGAAGAAGAAGCACTTGAAAGTTTAGGGTTACAAGTATAACCCTAAGAAAATCACCATAATGATATATCTATAGGAAAATATATTAGATTAAATAAATTAATGAATTAATTTAAATAAATAATTAATCCACTTAATTTACCACCAACGGGTGAGATATCCGAATGTACCATGAAAACCTATTTTAGTTTATTCCTAGAGTAAAAATCACATTCCATACTCAACCATGGTATTATATTTATGATCTCAGATTCCATTTAAGAGTTATCCATTTTTCTTTAAGAAACTGTGTACGCGTAATATGAAATATATTTAATATTTTTATAAAATTAATTTTGGACACACCGTGTCTTAGAATCGCATGTTGTCTCAGTGCTTGTCTCTGAATATATATTGAAATATTTTAAAGTCTTACATGGTAAAAACCGGGTCTCTACAACAACCCCTCAGATTTGATAATGTAGTTTTAAAAAACCTATGTGTTAGATAACGAGTCATCAAGATGATCACTGATAAGGTCAACATCCATTAAGTCATGAAACATTTCATCGATATCTTCTCCAACCATATGATACAACAAAATAATGTTAACTATAAAAATTTAAAACAAATAATATATATTAATTATAACTGTAAGTAGAATTCAATTGCATAATTCTCCATCTTCATCCTCATCTCCATATTCATTGGTGTACATATTGTCATCTTTCCCCTCAACATCATCAATTTCCATATAAATTTCAGTTTCATTATCCCTTTCTATTTCCAATTCATTAGTTGCATTATTAACATTATCAACACCATAGAATCTTAACTGTGGGGTTTCATCATCGATATATGTATCTATTCAACTACAAGATGTATTTGGTGATGTATCTTAAAAAATTTCAATTTCTTGCACTTAAACAAAACCAATTTTATTTTCCATAAAATTATTTTAATGAGATTTTATTTTTATTACACTCCACCATTTAATTAAATATCTTGAACCAGTATAATAATTTTCATAATAAATTGGATGTGTTTGATGAGCAATCATAAATGGTTTTTTTACTAAAATAAGGAATTTATATTTAATTTAAACTAATCCATGTCGTGGATTAATGAAAAACCCTCTATCAGTATCATACCAATAAAATTTAAATATTGTAACATAATTATATCCCATTTAACATAACTCAATTATTCTATCCACCATTCCTTGAAAGTTAACCACACTTTCTTTATGATGAGATACTTTAAATAAAACACCATTGTTCATTGTTTTTTTATTCACTATATACACATTTATGAAATTGAAATCCATTAACCACATATTCATTATAAGATTTAACCAATTTGGATGGTGGTTACTCAGTACACATAATCAATTATCAATTTTATCTTCATGTTGAGATTCCTAGAAAAATAAAAACAATAATTAATAATATAACAAATAATAAATTTATTTAATATGTTCAACCATAAACAATTTAATTTCCTAGTCTTTGAAACCACTAGGAAATATTATGTCATCGACATTCTTTAAGAGTAGTCAATGTAATTTGTGTGAATTATTCCTTGATATGTTCATTATATAATCTAAAAATAAATTAATATTAATTTAATTTTAAAAAAATATAAATAATAGGTTAAATTAGCACTTACTATGCAAATAATGTTATTTATTCACAATTGAGAAGAACATATGTATAAGATTTTTGTTGTTCATAATATGAAATCCATCATTCATGAAATCCATCAAAACCAAGTTTAAGATGATTGAATACTGATAATTTATGGTCTGGGGCATCATAAACATTTCCCTCATTATGGTCCTTTTGATTACGCTTTTAATGATATTCAGATTGAAAATAATAAGAGTAGAAAATCAAAATTTCCTCTTGAAAATATACTTCTCTGATTGACCCTTCAATTGATTTTTTGTTACATACATTTTCAATCAATTTCTACATGCATATATCATATGGGTACATCCATCGAAACTGTATAAGACCTCTACATTTTGTGTCGTGTGACAAATATTATATTAAATATTCTATTGAATCAATGAAAGTTGGAAGATTTTGTTTTCTAATTTACAAAAATTTAAAACAAAATCTTGTTGCAACATACTTAGAGAATCATAGTATACTACCATCACAAAAATTACTTGGATAAAATATAATATTTATGTCATAATATCCCAAATTAAAGTATTCAATAACCTTCTAAGTCCAATCAATAACAATCTTTCCATTATAACATAGAAATTGTGATGTTTTAATTTGGTAATATAACCATTTCTGACACATCGATCCAAATTAGAGACATAACCATATGGTAACCTCAAATCTACAATCCACTAAATGAATAATAAATTATTTTGTTGATGAATTTAATAATACAAAATTTTCTTCATTAAATTTTTTAATCTATCATTTTAAAATAACTTAAGTTTTGGTCGCCTGTAAATTTGAGAAAGATCTAATAATTTCTTTATAATATCTTTAGTTTTACCAGGTATGTCCAAAACTACATAAAATATTCTATCAAAATAGTTCTTCATAATATGCATGACATATAACATGTGCCAACCAAAAAATCAGACCAATATGGCAGGTCCCAAATAATACAACACTTTATCCAATTGTGATCTTTCAAAAATATATCTATTTTTATTGGTTTATAGTCAATTCAAAGGTAATCAGAGGTAATTAAGAGACAATATATTTTATATCAATGCCTAATATCACTGATAGAGATCTATCTTTTTCAATTTTACCTTCTCTAAAATTATTTCTATTCATTTTGAAAATATGATCTTCAAGAATAAATCTACGATGACAGTAAAAAATAGGGTTTTTTTACATTGATAAGAAGAAACAATTTATTGTCACTCATACAGTATATACATGATTTTGGTCCATGTGTACTCCAACCATATTAAATTTAAAATGATAGAGATTCATTAATTTTCCACATTAATGTATCTTTCATTATAAAATTTTGTTTTGAAACTATATCATATGTAATTACATCATTAATCTATAATAAATTTAACTCATCAATCAGTGGATTCAAATAAACATCAATATTTGTTTTTATATGTTCTAAAACTAGTAATGTCAAAAATATATATGGTTCTTTCATCAACATCTAAGGAGGTAAGTTGTACGGAGTTATAAATATAGTCCAATAAGAATATTGATTACCATAATAACCAAATAGATAGAAACAATTAGTATAAATATTCAATCAGATGTTATAAAGTTCTAAATAAAAATATGGATGCACCTAATCAATATGTTTCCATGAATCACCATTACAAGGATGATTTCAACTTTTACTTATAGAAATATTGGATTTATCCCATGTCATCAATGAGTTATTTTTGTGAGACATAAATAAATTCTTCAATCTAGTTTTAAGAAGGAAATACCTCAATTGTTTAATAGGAACAAATCCAAAATTTCCTTGATGTACCTCTTTGTACCTCGATTTTCCTCATGTATGAAAATTAACTAATGAATCATATTCACCATAATATACGATTCAATCATTTTAACATACAAGGATCTTATGATATCTAAGACCTAAATTACAAAATAACATCATTATTTTATAGAAATTTAGAGTAAATGTATTTCCATCAGGTAACAATATTTTAACCAAATAAAATATTTGGTCAAAATAGTTATTTTACATTCCTTTATCTAACATAGTAGCCATAAATTTTATAACACCTTCAAGTTTTCTTATCTTTCAATCAAGATATAAATCTTCCCCAATATATTTTAGTAACTCATAAAATTAATATGATTCCAAATCAGGATTTAAATCATCATTCCAAGTTTATATTTATTGAAAAAACAATCTAAAAACCTCGTGCACTAAAGTTTTAAATTGTGAAGGATCTAAAACTAAATTATTTTAATATTTTTATGAATTGCGTTCCCCATGTTGATAAAAGAATATAATCTTTATGAAAACCAAAGAATAATAGATAAACCCCAAAACATTAAAACATTTCAAATCTTCTCAAATCACATTTCTTATAATGCCCAACCTTAGAATCTTGGATATGGTGCCTTACTTTATTACATTGTCATAGATACAAGAGTCAAATATCATGGGACCGAACAATTTAGCAGTTTTGGAAAAAAAATTACATACTTGATACCAATATTACATTGGGGAAAAGAAAATAAAAAATGATAGATAATAAAATTAAATGAACTACATCCTTGAAATTATATTCAAATATTCCCTTTTCATATCCTAGTGAAGAGAAAAAAATAAGGGTGAGCTCAAATGATCAATAAGGGTAAGTAAAATGGGAAAAAATAATTAATAAATGATAAAAATAATCATGTAAAGGTAAATAACTGAGTACACATTCCATATAAATATTTTGGTAAGGTATAATCAATATGGCATGGTAGATAACTGAAACACATGCTATTTAATCAGTAAACTAAGAATTAAATGAATCCACACAGATGTCAAAGAAAAAATATCATGGATAATAATAATAACTGAATTCTTAATAAAGGAAATTATTAATTATAAGACATAATGTTTCCTAGGAACATTATACCTTTACCGTCAAGATTTATTCTTAATATAATTTAAACTATTCTGATTTGGAAAACTGATTCATCTCATGAGACCACCGATGCATCGTGGGACTTACATTAACTGGTCCAAAAAATCGTAGGGTTGCATTAAATGGTCCCCAAACTATGTATTTAATGTCCAAATAATTCCTAATATATCAAGTAATCAATTTAATTAATTAATAACATGTATTATCAAATATCCTTATTTAATAAAAGATACAGATTTATCAATAATTACTCAGTTAATCAAATAACTTTCAAAGAGAACACCATATGTAAAAATGTTATATGGTTTATGAAATAATAACACCCATTTCATAATAATATTTATATTTAAGATAAATGTAATCTACAATAAAAATGATTACAAGGAAGTTATTTTTTAAGAGAAAGTTAACAATCAGAAAAGAAAGTGATATTACACGGATAACTTTCACCATTTGGTGATTTTCAAGTCAAAAACCTTGGATGTGATAATTCAAAGTAAAAAATTAAATAAAATAAAGATAAAAATATTCATGATATGATATATAAAAATGGGAATTAGATACATCACAAAAAATAAGTGAGTGGTGAATATGACATTTATCTCAAAAATGTAAAAAGTGAGATGAAAATCTCTTAACATGCATTTCCTTTTGGGTGAAAATCCATTAAAATAATGTATAAAGGTTTTAAAAATGTTACCAAACTATAATATAACCATAATAATATTTATAATATCATATATTAACTTTTTATAATTTCTTATTACTCAATTTCTAACAATATTTCATTATTTTCAATATTTCAAGTGTTAATTGCCTAGTTTTTCGAGTATGTTTTGACTTGTTACTTGTTGTTACTATTAATTTGATCAATATTTAATAATATAAATAATATAAAACATGATTAAAATATAATATATTTTAATTATATATGTATTTATAATAATCCACATAATTTGGAGATAGGAAGTGAAATGCACTGTTCCTGGCGACGATAGGTCGTACGTACGCATAGACAATACATCCATTTCTTGTTCGTATTAAAAGAATGAAAAGTAAATGATATATATGTATATTATAATTATATTATCATATATTTTTCATATATGTCACATATTTTTATGAAAATAATACTTAATACATTCCATGTATAGTGTGAACGAATCACATCACTTTGAGGAGATGGTAGTGCACAAGTCCACAAATGATGTCATCGTATCCTCACAATATGAAACACATGAAGGTAGATGTTATTTAAAAATTAAATAAGATTAAAGAAATTATAAATATCATATATATCATATATAAACTATAAATCCATCATTATTTCCAACCTTGAAAGGTGATAAATGGAAGAACGAATGACATCAGTTGGTGAGGCGGTAGTCCGCCGTACACATGAATGATGATTGCGTATCCTATTTTGTGGATGTGTGTGAAAGTGTAGGTAAAAATATGATCATAAAAAAATTAAATTAAATTTATTATAATTATGCTATAATATATAAAAGATATAATAATAAATTAAGGGGTGGGTAAAGAAATGAAATGAAAGCGATCATTGGCGAATGTTACCTCTTTTTTAGGTAACTCGTTTTGGTTTATACCAAAAGACTTCCTAAGTTGGATTTATCCCAAGGTTATGATTATATGTTGAGTGTAGGTATGTTGTTAGATTATTTTATCCGATTTTTGGTGATCAAAATTGCTTGATATGTGTGAATAAGGGGGATGGATGAGTGCCTTTTTATAGTGGAGGAGGAGTGACATTCTTGTAAATTTTTGAAAAGAGAATTCCACCCATGTTTTTTCCATGTCAAGTGGATCCAATAATAGTAAAAATATAAACAAATTGAGTATATGGTCTAAATATTTCCATAAAATTAATTTTTTAAAATTTTATAGAACATTTTAGTCCTTAAGTTTAAGGTTTAGTTCTTTGTTAAGCTATTTTTTCTCTTAATCGATCTAATTAATTTTAACCACATTCACTAATATTTTTAGTTAAAAACTAAGTAGAACTTATTATAAATTATAAATTTTTATTATTCAAAATATTTACTCCATTTTTCCAAATTTAAATCACATAAGTGGTATAAATTAATTTAAAATTAATCCTACAGACGGGACAATAATGAGAGTTTTTAAAGTAAAAATGTTCAAAAGATTGCTATGTTTTTATATCCAAATTCAAAGTTAAATTGATGATAATGACCTAAATAGGATTAATTTATATATAATTGATATAACTTTACTTTAAAACAAATTTAAAATATAATTTAATCTTATAAATAAATTATATGAAAAAGTATTTTTCAAATAAAATTCTGTATTTTTCATTATTCATCAAAAAAAGAAACTTCTGAGAAAAATACTAAAAATTCACCCTAACCTTATTTTTATGTTCTAATTTTAAAAAATTAAGTTTATTTTTCATATTAAATTTATAAAATTGTAAAAACTCAAATTTAAAATGGGTTATCCAATAAAGATAGTAAAACTTCTTTTATAAAAATATAGGTTTTTATGAGTAAAATTGTGTTTATTATTATCTTATGACTATCATATATATATATATATATTGGAAGGATGTAAAAATATTTTATTGGATATATAAAATATAAATTTACTATATAAATTCTATAAAAGTTTTAGAATTTAATTGACTGTGCAAAACCTGACTAAATAGTGTTTTGTTTAAACCGGGTGTTGCATGCATTGCAAAATAACTCAGTATTATGTGTTTTACATGATATCAAAAAAAATTAAATTTATTATAAAGGTAAAATATGGTAAATTCTTGGGGTGATACATTATTCCCTCCTAATTTTTTTGACCTTGCAATTTTAGGGGTATTACCTTCTAAAAAGATGTGGGTAGTTCTCCTTCATAAAATTACCTGGTTCCCATATTTATTCTTCCATTTAACGATTTCTCCAAAGTCACTTTACCATATGAGTCATCTGATTCCTAAATAATTTCTATCTGGTATCAATAATCTAGATGGTTTATTCATATTATGAAAGGTCATTTTCCAATTCTACTACAACAGAGGTGAGCACACGAGTTAGACCAGGCACGTATTTCCTTAGTAGAGATAGATGGAACACATCATATAATTTTGAGAGATTTGGTGGTATTTACAAATGATACGAAATAAATCTAACTCTTTCAATAGTCTATAAGGATCTGATGTACTTGGTAATCAATTTCTCTTACCAAACTTGATAACACCCTTCCATGAAGAAACTTTCAAGAAAACATGATCTCCTAATTGGAACTCTAAATATTTCGTTCAATTACCAACACAAATATTTTGCCTACTTTGAGATGATTTAATATAAGCCTAAATAGACTTTACATTTGTCTTAGTATCTTCGAAAATTTATAGTCCTATAATTTTCCTTTCACAAAATTCACCCCAAAAAGTTGGAGTATGACATCTCTTACCATATAATGCTTCATACGACACCATTTGAATAATTGAGTGGAAACTATTATTATAGAAAAACTCTACCAATGGTAAGTACTATTCCTATATAACTTGAAAGTTGAGTGAAAATGAACTCAACATGTCTTCCATTATTCAAATTGTTCCTTCAGACTATTCATCAGTTTGAGGATGGTAGGCAGTGCCCAAATGAATCTTAGTATCAAGATCATTTTGAAGAATTATCTAAAATTTTGATGTAATGAGAGGATCTCAATCAGACACAATTGATAGAGGTGTACCATGAAGTCTTACAACATTATTAATATAGATCCTTGCAATGTGATCAAGAGGAAAATATTCTATTATATCAAGGAAATGTGCATATTTGGTTAGGCGATCAATCATAACCCATATTTTATCATTCCTTCTAGGATTATTTGGTAGTCCTGTGACAAATTCCATAGTAATTTCATCCTATTTCCACATAGAAATTGGTAGAGGTTGCAGGAATCATTTAGGATCCTGCCTCAAAAATTTCACTTATTGAAAAACCCAAAATCTAGACACATAATTAGAAATTTCCTGCTTCATGTTATCCCACCAAAAATGTTCCTTCAAGTCCCTATACATAATTGTGCTTATAGGGTGTGTAGAGAAATTTTAGATATGAGAATCATCCAAAAAATCCTTCTTTAGCTCAGGTATAGATGGAATGTATATCCTCTTTCCAAACATTAGAACACCATCTTCACAAACAAAGTCTACTAATTTTACATCATTCAAGACCTGAATTTTCTTATTAAAGTTCTCATCATCAGATTGAGAATCATTTATCTTATCTAATAAATATTATTTTTCAATAATTTGAAAAATTATTGTGTCTCCCCTTCCTTATAAATTCCCATATCCATATTTACTAGATCTATGAACATAAGATCTTTTTCAATCTTCATTTGGGTTAGAACTCCATGATCCTTCCTAATCAATGCATCTGCTACCTTATTTTCTTTCCCTAGGTGGTAGTGTATTGATCAATCATAATAATTGAGTAGATCTAGCCATATCCTTTGTCTCATGTTGAGCTATTTCTTTGAGAAGATGTATTTTAGGCTTTTATGATCTGTGTGTATCTCACATCTTTCACCATAGAGTTAATGTCTCCATATTTTCAAAGAGAAGATTATAGCTTCTAACTCGAGATCATGAGTTGGATAGTTTTGTTCATGTGTCTTAAATTACCTTGATGTATATGCAATAAATTTAGCATTTTTCATTAGGAAAAAACCAAGTACCTTCTTTAATGCATCACTATATATGACCAACCCATTACCTCTAGATGGTAGAGATAAAATTAGATCATTGAATAATCTTATCTTTAGTTCATCAAAGAATTATTCACATTCAAATTTCCAAACAAAATTAATCGATTATGTGTTAGATGGGATAATGAGTTAGCTAATTAGACAAAATTATGAATGAATCGCTGATAGTAACCTACCAAACTAATGAAACTATATACCATGGTTATGTTTTTTTGTGTAGGCCATTCCCTGAATGCCTTTTTCTTTGCAGGATCAACTGATATTCCATCCTTATAGATAATATGGCCAAGAAAAGAAACTTATTTAAGCCAGAAATAACACACACTAAATTTCCCATATAACTCATCCCTTATAAGAGTCTTAATAAGGATTCACAAGTGATTATCATGGTTCTAATAGATTTTTGAATACACTAGAATATCATCAATGAATACTACAAAAAAATAATCAAGATATTCCTTGAATACTATTTTCATTAGGTCCATAAAAATAGGGGGTGCATTAGTCATTCCAAATGGAATTACTGTAAAATCATAATGTCTATACCTCTTTTAAAAAAACTATCATCTAAATGCCTTCCTACTTTACTCTCAATTTTTGATACCTAGAACAACTATCAATCTTTGAAAAATATTAGAGACTGTGAAGTTGATAAAAAAAGTAATCAATGAGAGGTATAAGATACCTTTTATTTATTTTAATAATATTGATTTCCCTATAATCATTTCACAACCTCATGGATCCATCTTTCTCCTTAACGAAGATAATAGGGGATCCCCATACTGAAATAATCGGGTGAATAAATACCTTATAATCCAAATCATCCAGTTGTTTCTTCAAATCTAATAAATACACAATGTCCATTCTATAGGGAGTCTTTTATATTTTCCTTTATTTGAGGATTAAATCAATGAAAAATTAAACTTCACTTTTAAGGGGATTTTCAGGTAGTTCCTCAGGAAATACATCAATATATTCCTATAAAATTGGTATGTCCTTAATTTGAATACTAAATTCTTCATCACTAGATGTTATTTTCTCTTCTGTTCCAAGAATTTCATTCAATAGAGTTACTGAGGGTGGATCAAGATAAGAATCAGGCAAGTAATCTTCTATTCTAAAGATGAGGGATTCTACATCTTCCTCACAAATCATAATTTCCTTCCTATTTCAATATTTTTTTGCATCATATTTTGAGAGCCAGTCCATACCAAGGATTATATCAAAGTCAACCATAAATATGATAACAAGGTCAAAAAATAAATAATTTTTATGTATCATATTGGGGACTACCTGACACATCTTTTTTGCAATGAGACTTCCCTTAGAAGTTTTGACTGACAAGTATCTTATTAAATCAAAAGGAAAATGTCTAATTTTCTTAGAAAACTTGGTAGATATAAAAGAGTGCAATGATCCAGAATAAAATAAGGAATTGGATAAATTTGAAGATAGGATTAAGGTACCTTCAACCACATCATTTTTTACTTCTACCTCTACTGCAGTGATCACATAAGCTTGGACATCTCCCCTTGGCCTCTTATGGGGTAGATTCCCATGATTCCCAGGGAATTAATTTTCATATTACCTCATTTCTATATAGGTGAAACACTAAACAAAAATGTTTTCCTTCTTCCCTTTACATTATTTAATACGATGAACCTTTTATCCACACTTATAACAAACTCTTAGTCCCTTCAAGCATTTCCCAGAGTGATTTTTCCCATAGTTCTCACAAGGTCAGAATTGATTAATTCCTTTATTATTCTTTGAAATATTCCCCTATTCATGGTGTTTAAAAGACATCTTCTTATCTTATATTCCTTTAAATTTTTATGATCTTGAGAATTCCGTCTCTATTGCGACGGCCTATAAAACTATTTCTTCGTATGGTGAAAAAGTCTAACAAACCAGTTCCCTTCAGAGATTTGTCTTAAGAACTTCAAATAAGTGGTCAATATTGAACTCCCTATTGTGTATATAATCTATATCATACCTGTATAATCTTTTAATGGTTTCTTCATAATATGTAACAATTTATTATTTCTTTTGGTTTAAACTAATGAACATCCTCTTTATCTAAAATTATTGATCACATGGGATGATTTATTAAAGATTGTATACTTAAAATTACTTCATTCCATGAGTTATATTTCTTCTTCCTCCCCAGTATTCTGGATCAAGGACCACCATTGATCAAAATAACGTTTGAGAAAATACACTACAAGTGTAACCTTTTTCATTTCACCGCATCCCAAGACCATAAATATATTCTTGAGAGACTTAATCCATTGATCAGTTATAATTTGATTATTAGTCCCATTAAATAATGAGGGATTATGTTTCATAAAGAGATCCAACATAGAGGATTATCTCTTTAGAATAGTTTTCTCCATTCAGGCAAGGTTATTTGTCAAAATGTGATTAATTTTCCCTAATATTTCCATAATTTTCTCCATTACAATACCATCTATATTAGTTTCTACAGCAGGTCAATCTCTACATTTTCCATGAGTATTAATACTATTCACCCTTCCAGGTTCTGTTTCTAAACAATAACATATACCAGATTAGCTCATAGAATCATAATGTATAATTCCAAATATTACATAGTACATAACATAAATTTATGCATTGTAAATATTAGAAACATAAACATTGGTTTCTTTGGGGACATAATTAATTTTAAATCCTTAACAATGGTTTGTAAAGAAAATGTGAATTATCCTAACTGTATCCCCCAAGAGTTTCAAACCAAGTGCATAGTAAGGCCCATTGTCGCATACCAAGTTATGCTTAAGTCAGGCCTGATGCACCTTGTCAGGGTTTTTACCCCTAGGTACATCTATGCCAAAACCACACCCACTTGTAGTATCCAAACATGGATGTATTTTTAGGAATACCCACATAATCTATACCATACCAAAATTCTAGGATATTATTATATACTTATCCATAAATTCTATGTTAGGGTTATATTCCTTAATCTAAGTTTTATAAATATAGTTTCCAAGGTTGCTTCTAAACCTCCTCTAATACGAACTGTAATGCCCCAACCCCAAAAGCCTAGAGCCAGTGCCTTACTTTATTACATTGGCATAGATACAAGATTAAAATCCCAAGGGATCAAATAGTTTATTAGTTTTGAAAAACTATATTATATACATGATACTCATATTACATTGGTTAATATAAAATAAATCATGATTCCTAAAAAAATGAAATGAACCACATCCTTGAAAGATCATTCAAATATGTATTCTTCATATTCTGATGAAATGAAACAAAATAAGGGTGATATAAAATGCTCAATAAGGGTAAGTATAATAGAATCAATAATGAATAAATGAGAAAAATTATCATAGAAAGTTAAAAAAATGAGTACACATGAAATATAAAAATCTCGATAAGGCATAATCAACATGGCATATTAGATAACTAAAACACACTCCATTTAATCAATAAGTTGAGAATGAAATGAATCCATAGATATATTAAAGAAAAAATATTAGGGATAATAATAAAAAATGAATTATTAATAAATTCAATGGTTAATTATTTTACATCATGTTTCCTAGGAACATTATACCTTTACCTTCAATATTTATTCTCAAGACATTTTAAACTATTCTGATTTGGCCAACAGATTTGTCTCATGAGACTACTAATGCATCATGGAGCTTGCATTAACCTGTCCTCAACATGTAGGTCTGGTATTAAACGGTCCAAAACCCATGTATTTCATGTCCAAATCATTCCTTATATATCAAGTAATCTATTTAATTAATGAACAACATGCATTATCAAATATCCCCATTGAATAAAAGATATAGATTTATCAATAATTCCCTAGTTAATAAAATAACTATCATAGTGAACACAATATATAAAAATGGTATACAGTTTAGGAAATAATAATATACATTTTATGAGAATATTTATATTTAATATAAATGAAATTTACAGTAAAAATGATAAAAAAATTAGTGGTTGTTTAAGATAAAGTTAACAATCACAAAAGAAAGTGATATTTCATGGATAATTTTTACCATTTGGTAATTTTCAAGTCAAACCCTCTAGATAAAATAATTCAAAGTATAAACTTAAATAACACAAACATAAAAATATTCATGATATGATATATCAAAATGGGTATTATATACATTACACAAAATAAGTGAGTGGTGAATATTACATTTATCTCATAGATGTAAAAAGTGATATGAAAATACCATACCTTGCATTTTCTTTTGGGTGAATGTAATTTAACATCATTTATAATGTTTTTAAACATGTTAAAAACCTATAAAAGAACCAAAATCATATTTATAATATCATATATTAACTTCTTATAATATCTTATTACTTGTTTGCTAACAATCTTTTATTATTTTCACTATTTTGGGTGTTAATTGCATAGTTTTTCGAGTATGTTTATACTTGTTACTTATTGTTCCTATTAATTATATCATGATTTAATCATCTAAAAAATGTAAAACACGATGTCAATATCATTTATATTCATTATATATTTTTTTATAATAGTCTATAAAATTTGGATATTGGAAACTAAATGCACTATTCATGGATATGGTAGGATGTACATAAGCATGAACACAACTTCCATTTCTTTTCCATATTAAAAGAATTAAAATTAAATGATATATATGTATATTGTAATTACATTAAAATATCTATTTCATATATGTCACATATTTTTATTAAAATTATCCTTAATAAATTACATGTATAGTGTGAATGAATCACATCGCTTCGAGGAGGCGGTAGTCCACACGTCCACAAACGATATTATCATACTCCCACAATATAGAACACATGAAGGTAGAAGTTATATACAAATTGAAAAATTATAAATACATTATATATATACATATCATATAAATCATATAAAAACTATAAATCTATCATTATTTACTACCTTTAAAGGCGGTAAATGGAAGAACAAACGATATTGGTTTGCGAGTCGGTAGTCCATCGTACACATGAACGATTATTGTGTATCCCATTTGATAGATGTGTGTAAAATTGTAGGTAGAAATAATATCATAAAAAAATTATAGTATATTTATTATAATGATTTTAATATATAGGAAATATATAATAAGAAATGAAGGGGTGGGTAAAGAAATGATTCAAAAGTGATTATAGAAGAATATAACCTCTTTTTCAGGTAAGTAATTTCGGTTTATACCAAAAGAATTCCTCGGTTAGATTTATACCCAAGGTGTGTAACATCCTGACTCGACTCACTTATATGATGGTGGTCAGACCAGTGGGTCACATGACCTTAAGCACATTTCCCTGAACGCTAGAGACTGTCGACTAGTAGAGAGGGCCTAGAGTGTTTTCGTGGGGAGACTATGCCCTCACAGATTAGAGTATACATAGTGATTAATAATATATTAGGTATCAGAAGCAAAACAAGAAAAATAGAAGTAGAAATAGTAATAAATAATTAAAAAATTAGTATAATACAATAATTAACAATTTAATAAAAGTGACCAATGCCATATTATAAAATAGATGAATTCATGTCATGGTGATGATACTTAACTGAAAGCAGTAAAAAATAATACATTCCTAGCAATATAGATCAAAATAAAGAAAAGACACCAAATCCCCAAGGGTGATATCCATGAGAATCCTGAGCTCCACCTTAGTCTTTTTCTCTTAACTTCTAGGTACAAATAGAATAGTATAAGAAATCAATCATTATCTGCAGTCTTGTTAAAAATATAGGTCTACTTGGGTACCCTAGTGAAATGGCGGCCCGAGTAGGGTGTGAGATATAAATCTCAGTAGGCCAGAACCACCGGTGTCTAGACCAATCAAGAAAATGAAATATAAATTAAGAAGTGTGACATGTAAAATAAATGGTGAGTGATAAAAAGTTAGTAATAGAAACTTGGTCCAGGTTCCTAAATAGACACCCTTCCTATACCACCTAATTCAGCCTAAGCTGGAATTTAGAATAAGGTACCTGTGCAAGCATAATATGTATACCACTTCCAAAAGTAACAAGAAAACTAAAAAAGGTGCAACCCCAAGCTTGTACTTAGGCATGGGTTCTAATTCCCATATCATTACATAAGTATGCTAACAAGAAAGAGAGAAAAGTCACAAGTGCATGCTCTAATATAAATAGAAGTAACAAGTATAACACAATAAATTTAACCAAAGCATCCATTCAATGATACACAATCAAATCTAGAGTTGGAGTCTAAGCCCATCCCAAAGGTATCACTATAGTACATCCTTAAATTTATTCAATACCACCGAGCCCATCAATGGAAATATTCCTAAAGACCAAGTATCACTCGAGGAATGGTGACTCTGAGTCCATCCCAGATATCTCAATAGAGGACTGAGTATCACCCAAGGCATGGTGTAGCCATATTTCCAATGGGTCCATCCACATTTTCTCCCCTAAGGAACTAGTACCAGTCAGGAGTATATTAAACCACCTGAGAAACCCTCGCCTGGAAAGCCAAAGCATTACCCCCAGTGTGTCGTGTTATAACCACCCGAGCACGAGAGTTCATCCATGATTCCATAATATAGAACCCATATTCTCTCCTGGCCTGCATCAAGTGAACCATAATAGAAAAAACACATTGAAAGAAAAAATTCAATATATATATATATCACATGGAAATAATATAAATAAATCATACTAATCAAACAAGCCCCGTGAGACACAATCTATTCAACCCATCAAGTAAAACAATCCAATCCATAAAGTAAAACAATCCAAACAATTTAATAAGTGATAACAAGGCATTGCTGGAAGGTTACAGCGAGAGGCACAAAGGCACGACATGACATAAGTGACGAAGTAAAGGGAATGGGGGTAGACACCCTACACAGGGAATTATAATTACACGTTGATCCATGAACTTAGGAGGTGTCTTGGCTCATATATCATTTTTCAAGGAAGCAACTGCATTTAGAAATAACCAAGAAGGGTCATGTGCAAACATTCCATTCAACAATTATAATCTCAAGCATAAAGAGACACTAAGGCATTAAGGAAGTCAAGAATAACAATCTATCACTAAATTTTTATCTTGAAGTAAATGCACCTCAACAAAGGGGTTTTATTATAAAACCATGACTTTTCTTATCAAAAAACCATTTATCACATTTAATCAGCTCATAAAATTTATCAATGGACACATTTAATATAAAAACCATAATACATTAATTTAAAAACTAAGAACAATGCGATAAGAAATTAATTAATGCATTACCAAAATTCAAGAGGAAAGGAAAGGGACCTTACCTCAAAATCAGAACTAATTTAACCATCAACACTTGAAAGATTTATCAGCTACCACTCGAAATTTCTCCAAACACATGCACATACCTTCATATATATATATCCCTTAACCCATTGCATGTATTCCCCAAACCATGAGGTAATACGTTCATGGAGGATATATATATATACATACCTAGATACATGTGTGTGAGGACCTCCAAAGATGATAAAAACTTCCTAGAGAAAAATCTAGGCATCCTAAATCATCAAAGGATCCAAAATTAATGTCGAAAGGACCAATGCACCTCAAATAAATTACCAAGAACATTAAAACAATTAAATAACCTAATTTGTATGGTTCAAAACCAAGGAACATAAAAAATACCTCACCTTGGATAGCAGTGGTGAACCGAAACATCTCGAATGACTTTTCCTTCACAAACGAATAAGGCCTGAGAAGCCATTTGAATACCCTAAAACTAGAAGAAACCACTAAAAACCTAAATCAAACCCTAACCTAGGGTTTCAACCAAACCTCAATAGGTGCTAAAGGAGAAGAAAACTACCAAAGTGATGGAGTAGAAGGGATCTAAGGACCATATCTCGATGAATCAATGGGAATCCGTGAAGAAATCAGAAGGAATCAGCTACGGAAGAAGAGACCATGAGATGGAGGCATGTGCTACAGGGGCTCAAAAAGGGGTTCCTCACACCACAGGGAGGTTGCGTCCAAGTAGGGGTCACGACGTAGGGGGTATGGATGAGGGAGTTCATGAGGAGGGAGTATCATCCAAAGAGGGATCTCACCCAGAGGGAGGTCTGGCTGGAAGGGCGTAGTGCTGCAGGGGTCATGACCAGGAGAGGGGTGCACGCTGGAGGTGGTGTGTGCTGGAGGTCGTGGTTGGGAGAGGGAAAAATACCCTCTTAGGGTTTTCTTAAAACCTAAACTAAAACTAAATAAAAATAAAAATAATAAAAATAAAAATAATAAAAATAAATTATAATAATTATACTAACAATAATAATCATAATAATAAAAATAATAGTAATTAAATTATTATTATTATTAAAACCGTTATGATTATTTTTTTCCATTTATTTTACCTTACATTTTAACTTTAATTTAATTAATTTAATTTCTTTAGGAAAAACACACATCGTAGTGCCAACTCTCAGAAAGAAAAAGTTTCAATGCTTGGTTTTAAAAACGGCCTACCCAACCAATGGAAAAATTTAATTTCCTTCAATTTTTTATCTGGTTCATAACATGAGACGTTACAACCTTCCCAACTTTGAACTTATCATCCCCAAGAAGACTTTAGAAAAAACAAATATGTCACCCGACCTACAAGGGTCATGAAGTTTCATTCAAATAGTCATGTTCTATCTTCAAATTCCCAATGAACCTTCAAGACTTGATTAGGAAAGCAACACATAATCCATTAATATCTGAGATAACCCCAATTTTACAACTGAAACAACAAGATGATAGTTATCCAAGCCCATTTTTTCGGAGACAGAACTATGTCATCATCTCATTAAACATGTGGACAAAGTTACTTCCCACCTTAGGATTTACTGTTAGAAAGGGAAAAATTCTGAGTCAAGACACCTTACACTGTCGGAATTGCCTACAAGAAACGCCCTTAAGAGTTCTAGCGATGATTCTCATGTGATTTCCAAAACAGATAAAATTGTAATTTCTTCATCGACCTAAAATCCCAAGTCGATCCATATTTTCATGAAAATACTTAGCCGACAAAAACTGCACTCGTCTCACCTAACGACATGCCAAAAATGATCCTTCACTGATTGTTCCATTGAACATGAGAGACAATTGTTCAAGACACTCCGACCGACTATTTAAGAAGATGCTCAGCTTAGACGGCCAGTGTTTTTACAAAATGAATTGTGATTTCTTCTTCAAAGGTATCTCACATTCACCCTGAACATGTCCACCAAAGTCCGTACCTAACTTCCAGTGACGTTCCGTGATTCAAGCATCACCGAGTCTGATATAAAGTCTGGGATAACCTTGTATTTTCACAACATGAGTATAAATAACTAACCTAAGTTAGTACATACTCCATGTTTATGAGTGAGACATTGGTACAAGATCAAGACGTCCATATTAGAGCACTGACTGATCCTAGAGTGGCATCAGCTTGGTGGTCAAGTAAGATAAAACAAGTTGTGTACACGAGTTCTTTCAAATCATTCCTACACAGGAATCTAAGGGATGCTCAAGAATAACCAAGCTTCAATTAGAACAACGCATTTAGAGTAAAACACCGAAAGAACCAATCAAATAATTCAAATGGATTTAAAACATTATCATGGCGTAAGAACAACACTCTCTTAGTGTACCTAGATGATGTCAAAATAGGGGGAATGATCGTTGCTAAGTAGGATACACTAAGAGGATCGAATGTTTTACAATAAACTCACCCAAATTGGAAAGAATAACAGTCGAACCATAATTGGTCAACTCACATGGAAGGAAACTTGACTTCACCTACTGACGCACTATCATTAACTGATCATCGATCCTTTGATACTCGATGCATTCCAGAATCATTCAAGATTAACCACCATAGTCCACCCACAATCAACAATGTTACTCAAAGG
The DNA here is from genome assembly GCA_963277665.1 of Viscum album. Classification (NCBI taxonomy): domain Eukaryota; kingdom Viridiplantae; phylum Streptophyta; class Magnoliopsida; order Santalales; family Viscaceae; genus Viscum; species Viscum album. The sequence continues at coordinate 1,194,173,070 of OY728156.1, read as the reverse complement.
TTACATACATCACCAACGACACCGAAATTGTGTTGCTAATCAAGCACCAACATGTCTTAAAGTTCAAAAGCCTCAAGGAATTTAAGTCAGCCCAACCATTCACTAATGGTCCTCTTTGGTTGTGTTCTGTCTATATGGAAGGACACATTTATTAGATTTAGTGTGACACTCCCCACCTTAAGAGTGTCCTAGCCATTTAAATAAGAGATAAGCTAGACTCTTACAAGAACACTAGATCAAAATCACTATAAAAGAACATGTGAAATTCCACCAAACCATGATAACCATATCAAAACATACGAATAAGGTCAAAAGAAACAGGACCACCCATTTGAATAAGGTTTCATTGGAAATTTAAAGTCTTACAAGGCAAAACATGTAATGTCTCAAATTTTCTGTGTATTATTTTTAAATATTATATGGAATTATTTAAAGACCAGGATTTATGATGGCATGTGATTCTGAGGCCCGAAGTTCCTGAAATAAATTTTTGAAATAAATTAAACTCTAAATAGAATGTGTGAGAGGTTTTTCAAAAAAATTATAATAAATTTTAAATGGTTGCCCATATCAGAAATCTAAGGACACAATTGCATTCAAAGCATTGAATTTACCTTAGACAGGGCCTAACATCGACCATCACAGGTCAACTACAAAAGTTAGTTTTTGGACGTTTTAAAGGAAATGAAATAAATTAATAAATTATTTTATTTTAAATGTTTCCAGAATGAAGCAATGTGTTATTTTGTTTTGAAATAGAAGGAGTCTCGGGTTTGGCTCATAACCTTGGAGAAATCTCTAAAATCCTATGGAGATTTAGAGAGGATCCAACCTTGGAGGATTTTGATGAACGCCGGTGGATGACAAACGTGAGGATCATCACGCAGTGAAATCGAATTTCAGATGAAGACCACTCTTCCTCTTATTTGATGATCGAGGTAGGGTTTTTTATTTCAATTATTCTTTCCCCCGTTCTTGGATTAAATGAATAATTTGGATCAAACCACAAATAGGTTGACCTACAGATTTTGAATTCTTGCAGGAGGGTTTTATCGGGTTATTTTGGGGAATGAATCCATGATAGAATTAATTATTTATTTTGATTTGATCCATTTGATCCTACTAATGGGAGAAGATCAAATCCATGACAAATGCCGATAGAGGTTCATTCCTCTAATTTCTTTTGGATTTCTTCTCCCCTTTTTAACCCCACGTTCTTCGCATTCCTCATGAGGTTATGAACAACGGATTGTTGCACATTTTTTTCACAATTAAATGATCCAAAATTGGATATCCGACATCGTGAAGACTCAGCAGAGGTGTGATGATGATTGCAGTAGACAAATCATCACGGTTTGGAAGAAATATTTCTTTGACCATTCTTCACACGAATGATCAAAATGAGTTTTCAGGACTGATTGAGCCACAAAAAACTCTCGAAACATTGATGGTATAGTAGGGTGACCTCAGATCTTAATTTCCTATGTGATCAGATGACTAGATCGAAGACCATAGGAGCAACTGGGGTGCGATGATGATGAATGCAGATTATAGAAAATCCTGATCAACACGACATGTGTTCTGAAGAACATTCCATGTGGGACTGGTGTGATGGAATCTAGGGTTTGCGTGATTCATGTGATGAATAATATGACATGGAAGCCCCACCCAGTGACAAATGGAGTTTTGAGCAACAGGAAGCATAGAAATGACTTGTGAAATTTTTTGCACAGCATGTGGGTCCTTATGCAGACTTAGCATGTATCTTAGAGATACACAAACATGGGGTGGAGTACACGCCATGTACTCTACCACATGACCAGAACTAGTTGGAATACAAAGACCATCCTGTGTACTGGTACAAAATATGTGATACATGGGTTGAATCCATGTACGAGCACATGACTAGTATACACAGATTCCTCCCTGGGTATCAGAACATGGAATGTGACTCTCTTACACATTGTGTATACCTCCTTTTACATGACATGCCTTTGACATGGGACATTGTACACGGGCAGTACCCAGGGTCATCGAACATGGTGCGTGACCTTTCTTTATGCCATGTAACTTTCTTTACATGGCTTGATCTTCTTGTCCACTGTTCCTTGGACAGGTTCCTTTTGGGTTAGTTCCCCTTTTCTCATTCCCCTGGAGTTCAGGTATCATTTCTATCCACAAGAGTATGATCCCTTCATCAGGACTTTTTGAGATAGAGTCAGATATCCCTCCGAGAGGCATAGAGCAAGATCTTCTATCCATTTCTGACCCTAGGTAGAGTCAGGTATCGATGTGAATAATCCTACAGGACACTGATCCTTTACTTAGAAGCTAAATATGGATGAGTCATGGCATCCTATGAGGCCCTAGCATTGATCCTTATCCATGTATCATGATCTTTTCCCACTCAAGAGTGTGTTCTCCCAGAATGAGTGTATCTATTCTCTCTTCAGATCTATCAGTGAATATATCTATATCCAATATTTTCTCAATGAATAGTACTTCTTAGACAGATGTCATCAGAGCTATCAAACTCATGGAGTGAGTTCTCCCAGATGAGTGCTTTGTGGAATCTTCAAACTGAATCCCTAGTCTGGGCATGCGGTCATTGTAGACTACAGGTTTGAGTCTTGAGTATATCTGGACGTGTTCCTCTGTCTATATATCCAGTATACATATACTATGTAGAGATGACTGTACCTTTACTTTGTGTACTGATTTTTAATTTTCAAGTTCCCCTACTGAGTATTTTTATACTCACCCCTGCATGGGTTTTTCCTGCATGTGATGTGTCTTGTGCATACGAGCAGACTTTAGATGGAGTCCAGGGCAGACCAGGACCGGACCGAGATTTATAAATTCCTTGTAGGACAAGGTGTTCTTATGTTTACGAGTGAAATTACTAGTACCTCTTTCTTTCTTATCGGTTGGAATTTTTAGTTTTCAGACTCTTTCTTTTGGTGGGCTTGTATTCTGGCCCAATTTACTTCCTGCACATTATGTTTGTTGTACTCTGTTGGTTGGGTTTATTTGTATACATGCATTTTTTTCCTTATTGGTTTTTTACTTTTCTGCATTTATGGGCTTGGATATGTGTGCGTGTGTACATGTACCTAGGAAATGCCTCCCATGTTAGTGATATTCCTACTCGGTTCTAGTCACCAGCCCCTGGCCTATTGGAGGCGGGCTTGGGGAGTCACGGTGCCGGCCCCACTGGGACGGATCGTGACAGAGTGGTATCAGAGGTGGTCACTTCTACCTTAGAACTAAGAGTCTATATTGGTTTGGGGTAACTATTTCAAGTGTTCCGAGTTTGTCTTTCAGGCCAGGGACCCTAGTGTTGGTGCGGGTGGCTGACTTATCCATCCACCAAGACTCTGATAACCTTATTTTTGACTCAGTACATGAAAAAAATAGTTTAGGGGAAATAAAAGAATGGAACATGAATCATATAAGAATGGGTGGTGTTTTCCATGTCCTTTGTGTCAGATATCTAGATATACTCATTGACCATGGCACATCTTGTTTCCTTACAGGATGCCTCTGTGACATGTACCTGCTAGGATTCAGTAGCTCGATCACAAGGATGACCCTCTCAGTGAAGAGGCTTTGATACATGGACCAATTACCCAAGTGTTACCTCCAGGTGGTGCACCTGCTATACCGCCACCAGTAGAGAAGCACATGGTACTTTTAGTACTAGCAAACGATGATAGAATACTGAGTGTGCTCCATGAGTTTTATAGATAGAGACCCCTCAGGTTATGAGGCGTGCCCAAAACATAGGCGGCTAAGGACTGGATTGAGGCAGTGACCAGAGTTTTCTCTGTAGTGAGGACACCAAAATACTAGATGTTGGTCCTAGGAGTGAGCCTTCTTTAGGTTTCAATAGGAAAATGGTAGATTTTGACCACGTAGACTCATGAAATGGATACTCTTTCATGGACAGAGTTCAAGTGAATCTTTAGGGAGTAGTTCTCTCCAGTTACAATGAGTCCAGTGCATATACAAGAGATTCTTCATCTCCAACATGATAGTTTGACAATGGTTTACTATTAATCAAGGTTCACCAACCTCACCAGGTAATCAATGAATATGGTTAGGGATCCGTACTTCAAATATCATACCTTTGAGCGAGGCATACAGTGGGACATTCGATCTAGTGTTGTGCCTCTATGAATTTTGACTTATGATGGAGTTCTTGAGCGGGCCTTGGTGATTGAGATATTTTTGGTGGAGAAGTGAAAAACAATGGAAGTTAGCAGCAGGTAGATAGGTGCGGAGACCCCAACATTAGGGAGCCGATGTCAGGCATAGGGATCAGGACATGGGAGACATCACAGGAGGACCCAAGATAGGGTATTGACAGTCCAAGGCTCTCAGGATGGATCCAGCCGGCCTAGGGAGAGGCGATGATACTCTTGCGATAGTAGAGGACATCTACCTAGAGACTATACAACCTGCCAAGCTACTGACAGGGAGGAAGTGGATGGACCATTGAGGCAGAGGTATATAGTGGAGTAGGTAGACCCTCCAGGCGGTGGATGTGGAAGTGGAGCAGGGAGAGCTGAAGGTTGTGACAAACTCTTTAATGTACTTCCACCACCACCCCCAGGAGGTCCACACCAGGCTCAAAGAGCTAGGGGATAGTGGTGGGGATATCTACATGTGGTCGAGGTATACAACCCCGGGATTCTAGGAATGATATGAGGTATGATCTGTGTCTTTTCTAATTTAGCTTCTATACTTATAGACATAGGTTCTAATCATTCTTTCCTCTCCACATGTCTTGTGAAAAACCTTGAGATTTTGGTAGAGCCATTGGATAGAACCTTACACTTGGAGACACATACAGGAGTAGAATCAATGATCACCTATCTTTGTAGAGAGTGTGATATTTCCCTTGGAGGTGAGAGTTTTGATTAGAACCTCTTGGTGGTAGTGTTGAGGCCTTATAACATCATTCTCGGTATGGATTGGTTATCTTCGGTCTATGCCCTACTTTAGGTGAAGATTGCAGTGTGTCTGTAGTGATGGAATGAGGTTTTTCTTTTTTGGTGAAAGGGAAACCCATGTAGCACAGAATGGGATCATGTGTAGGAGGGCACAACTGATCACTCATGAGTTGGCTAGCATTACCCTCAGAGAAGCCGATGTTGTGAGCTTCCAGTTCCCAGTAGTAGTGGCAGAGTACAAAGACATCTTTCCAGAAGATGTTCTAGGACTACCTCCCCACTGAGAGATAAACTTCTGTATCAACTTACACCCAGGGATGACACCGATATCCTCGTCAGCGTATCAGATGGCTCCCACAGAGCTTCGAGAGTTGAGGGTGCAGTTGAAGGATTTTCAGAGTAAGGGCTTCATAAGACTCAGTGTTTTACCCTGGGTGGCCCCAGTTCTATTTTCCAAGAAGGCAGATGAGAGTTTGATATTGTGCATGGATTACCGGTGCCTGAATTAGGTAACATTGAAGAATAGGTATCCACTTATGAGGATCGAGAACCTCTTCGATCAGCTAAGAGGGGAACAATGGTTCTCTAAGGTTATCCTTTGATCGGGTTACCACCAGTTATGATTACTGGATGAGGATATACCGAAGATGGCATTCAGATGCCGATATGGTTACTATGAGTACTTAGTTATGCATTTTGGTGTGACTAATTCCCCTGTAGTGTTTATGGGACTTATGAACCAGATCTTCTATCCATACTTAGACTGGTTTGTGGTGGTCTTCATCGACGACATCCTTGTGTACTCAACGTTAGAGGAGGAGCATGTGAAACACCTGAGGATGGTCCTAGACGTACTTTGAGAGCATCGGCTTTATTGGAATCTCTCGAAGTTCCAGTTCTAGATACAGAAGGTCCACTTTCTGGGACATGTTATCTCAGAAGATGGAGTAGAAGTGGACCCGGCCAAGGTCGAGGCAGTTCTAGCATGGGAGCTACCCCGGAGTGTGATAGAGGTGCAGAGCTTCCTTGGGCTGGCAGGATACTACCAGAGATTTATCCCTGATTTCTCCTATATATCAACACCGAAAACATCCTAGACCCGGAAGGGGTAGTCTTTGTATGTAAAGAGAAGTGCCAGTAGATTTTACAGTAGTTGATGCAGAGTTTGAAGATCACACTGATCTTGATATTACCAAAAGAGGGTTTTGAGTACGTAGTTTTATGCAATGCATTAGAGACCGGGTTTTGCTGTGTCCTAATACATAGACAGGAGGTGATTGATTATGGTTCATGCTAGCTAAGGCATCATAAGAAGAACTATGAGACCCATGATCTTGAATTGGTATAGGTAGTATTCACATTGAATATGTGGCAGCACTACCTAATGGGAAAACAATTTATCATCTACTATGACCACAAGAGCCTCAAGTACATATTATCACAGAAGGAACTAAATCTACGACAAAGGCAATGGATAGAGTTCCTCCAGAATTATGAATTCAAGAACGTTTATACTCTTGGGAAGGGGAACATTGTGGTAGATTCTCTCAGTAGAAGATCGAGTTTATAGCTATTGAGTGAGGTGTCAGAGCAGTTGGCCTCGCTATAATTATCCTTTAGGGATGGAGATGATGAAGCTTATATCCAATCAATGGTTTTCACCCCACCACTCTTATGGCGATTTAGGGAGGCATGACTAGGGGATGTCGACTGCAAGACTTTATGTGATCATTTATCCATAGGAAATTCTCCAGATAGATATTCGTAAGGTGGGGAGCACGTAGTCCTTTTTAGAGGGTGCACAGTTGTACTAGTGGAATTGCAAGAGGAGGTCTTGATGGAGTTTTATACACCCCCTTGGTGGTACATCCTAGAGAATAAAAAATATACCAGGATCTCCGACATCAGTTTTGGTGGACAGGTATGAAGAAGGCAGTAGCATAGTTTTTTTCTCAATTCCTTATGTGCCAGTAGGTGAAGGTTGAGCACCATGTTATAACAGGGTTAGCTCACCCCTAGAAGTGCTAGGGTGGAAGTGGTATGGAATATTGATGGACTTCATGATGGGTTTACCATGAATGTCCAAGGGACACGATTCTATCTAGGTGATCATTGACCGACTCACCAAGTTGTCCCACTTCCTAACTATTAGGGAGAAGTGTTTCGTAGAGAGCTTGGGACACCTCTACATGCAATAGATAGTTCATATTCATGGCGTCCCTTAGACGATAGTCTCAGATCGAGATGCATAATTCACATCCCGGTTGTGGAAGAGATTGAAGGAGGCCTTTTGGACTCAGCTATGCTTGAGAACGACGTTCCATCCCTAGACTGATGGTCAGAAGGAGAGGACCATTCAGGTTCTAGAGGTTATTTTGCAGGCCTGTATCTTGGAATTTGGTCGTATTTTGGAGGACCACCTACCATTGGTGGAGTTTTCATACAATAACATATACTACTCTACCATTGGCATGACACCATTCAAGGCCTTATACGGGCGAACCTTCCGATCACCGCTCTATTGGATCGACCCCAGAGAGTCAACACTCATGGGTCTAGAGTTGATGTGAGATACTACTAAGAAGGTATAGGTCATCCAGGAGAAAATGAAGACTACACAAAGCTAGCAGAATTCTTATGTTGACAGATGACGAAGACCTCTAGAGTTCGAGGAGGGGGACCATGTCTTCCTTAAGGTCTCACCTCGATGAGGGTTTTAGAGATTTGGATAGGGTAGAAAGTTGTCTCTGAGGTTCATTATCCCTTTTCAAATACTGTGCATAGTTGGTGAGGTGGCGTACTGCCTAGCTCTATTGTCACAGTTGCACCAGGTACATGATGTATTTCATATCTCACAGTTGATGAGGTACATGCATGATCCGTTGCATGTCATCAACTGGGGCGAGCTGGACATCAAGGATGGAGCGACCTTCATAGAGTACCTAGTGGAGGTCGAGGATCGGTAGGAGAGGATCCTTTGTGGGTGGGAAATTCCCTTGGTTAATGTTTGGTGGCTACACGTGAATCTTAAAGAGAGCATGTGGGAGCAGTAGGCTCAGATTCGTACCCAGTACCCTCATCTTTTTGAGTATCCCCCCTTTGCTTTGGCTTTCTAGGATGTAAATCCCTAAGGTGGGGAGAATTTAATGTTTTATATTTTCTATGTATTTTTTTGAATATTATATGGAATTATTTTGAGACTAGGCTTTATGAAGGTGTGTGATTCTGAGGCCTAGAGTGCCCAAAATGAATGTTTGAAATAAATTAAACTCTAAATAGAACACATGATCTATTTTCCTAAAAAAAGTAGAATAAATTTTAAACAGGTGCCCATATCATAAATTTGAGGACACCATTGCATTTAGAGTAGTGACTTTACCTTAGGCGGGGCCAAACATTGACCAGTATGGGTCACCTAAAAAAGTTATTTTTTGAAAGTTTTAAAGAAAATGAAATAAATTAACAAATTATTTTATTTTAAACATTTCCATAACACAGTGACATGTTATTTTGTTTTAAAATATCAGGAGTCCTGGGTTAGACTCATAACCCTAGAGAACTCCCTGAAACTATCTGAAAATTTGGAGAGGATCCAACCTTGGAGGATTCTTGACGAACGTCGACAGACAAAAAAAAATGAGGATCATCGTGCAGTAAGATCAAATTCCGGATGACGATCTCTCTTCCTCTTCATCGATGATTGAGGTTGGGGTTGTTATTTTGATTCTTTGTTTCCCCGTTATTGAATTAAATGATTAATGTGGATCAACCCACAAATAGGTTGACTTGTGGATCGTGCATTCTTGCAGGAGGGTTTTATCATGTTATTTTGGAGAATGAATCCATGATAGACTTAATTATTTGTTTTGATTTTCTCCGTTTGATCCTACTAATGGGACCAGATCAACACCGTGATGAATAACAGTGGAGGTTCATTCCTCAAATTTCTTTTGGATTTCTTCTCCCATTTTTAACCCCACATTATTCGCATTCTTCACAGGTTTATGAACAACGTATCATTGCGTGTCTATTTCGCAATGCAAAAATCCCAAATTGAAGATCCGACATCGTGAAGACTCAATGGAGGTATAACGATGATGGCGGTAGACAAATCAACACAGTTTAGATGAAATCATGTTTTGACCATTCTTCAGGTGGATGATCAAAATGAGTTTTCAAGGACGATCAAACCCACAAAACCTCCCAAAACATTGATGGTATAGCAGGTGTACCTCAGATCTTGAGTTCCAAGGTGATCAGATTGCCGGATCAAAGACTAGAGGAGCAACCAGGGAGTAGCGGTGATGAACACAGATTCTGGAAAATCTCGATCAACACGGAATGTGTTCTGAAGAACACTCTATGTGGGAATGGTGTGGTAGCGGCTCGGGTTTGCACAAAGCACGAGATAAAGAACAAGACGTGCCTTAGGAAGACATGGTGTGCAAGCCCCACACAGTGGCGAATGGAGTTCCGGGAGACAGGATGCGCAGACACGACATGTGACCATTCTCACATGGCGTGTGGGTCCTTATGTAGACTCGTTGTGTATCTTAAAGATACACAGACATAGGGTGGAGTAAACACCATGTACTCCACTACATGTCCAGACTTGGTTGGAATACCCAGACCACCATGTGTATCGGTACATGGTTTGCGATACACAGGTTGAAGCTGTGTATGGGCAGATGGACAACGTACACGGAGTCCTCTCTAGGTAGCAGAACATGGCATGCAACTCTCTTACATGTTGTGTATACATCATTTTACATGACATGCCTTTGACACGGGATGTTGTACATGGGCAGTACCTGGGGTCATCGAACACAGCGTGTGACCTTTATACACGCCATGTACCTTTCTGTACATGGCTTGATCTTCTTTTCCACCATTACTTGGATAGGTTCTATTTGGGTTAGTTACCCTTTTCATGTTCCCCTAGAAGTCAGGTATCTTTTCCATCCACAGGAGTATGATCCCTTATGCAAGAATTTCTAAGATAGAGTCAGGTATCCCTCTGAGAGTCCCAGAGCGAGATCCTATATCCATTCGTGACCCTAGGTAGACTCAAGTATCGACATGAACAATATTACAAGACACCGATACTCTACTTATTAGGTGAATCTGGATGAGTCGTGGAATTCACTGAGGCCATGGAAGTGATCCTCATCCGTGTATCATGATATTTTCGCACTCAGGAGTGTGTTCTCCCAGAATGAGTGTATCTATTCTATCTTTAGATATATCAATGCATCTATCTCTCTCATGTATTTTCCAGATGAATAGTACTTCTCATATAGACGTTATCAGAGCTATCAGACTCATGGAGTGAGTTCTCCCAGATGAGTGCTTTGTGTAATCTTCAAACTGAATCCCTAGCATGGGTATACGGTCATTATAGACTGTGGGTCTAGGTCTCGAGTACATCTGGATGTGTTCCTCTTGATATATGTTTAGTAAACATATACTGTGTAGAGATGACAATACCTTTAATTTGTGTATTTCTTTGTGGTTTTCATTGTCCCCTACTGAGTATTGTTATACTCACCCCTGTACAGGCTTTGCCCACATGTGTTGTGTCTTATGCAGACGAGTGGCCTTTTGATAGAGTCTAAGGTAGACCAGGACCGAACCGAGATTTCTGAGTTCCTTACAATCTGAGGTGTTCCAACGGCTATGAGCAGCATTCCCAATACATCTTTATTACTTACAGGTTGGACTTTTTAGTTTTCAGACTCTTTCTTTGTTGGATTGTATTCTGGCCTAGTTTACTTTCCACACTTTACTTATGTTGTACTCTGTTGGTTGGGTTTAGTTGTATGCATGCATTTTATTCCTTAGTGGTTTTTTACTTTTTAGAATTTGTGGGCTTGGAGATGTGTGGGTGTGTACATGTACCTAGTCAATGCCTCCCATGTTAATGATATGCCTACTCGGTTCTAGTCACCAGCCCCTGTCCTATTGGAGACGGGCTTGGGGAGTCAGGGCACGGGTCCCACTAGGATGGGTCGTGACACAACAACACCTAAAAGACACCAAAAATGTATAAAACTCATGGAATTATGATGGATTTTAAGTTCCAAGGGGTTACCTACCACGAGCTAGCCCCTTACATTTAAAACCATTTATGTCACAACATGAATACGTTCAACAGTCCAATCATATGGGTATCCATATACCAATCCATAAAGAACCCATACACTTTACAGGTGGAATTTTGATCCCATTTAATTAAAATCAGTAAATTTTAGTAAAATCAACCAATTACATAACAAACAAACTAATATGTCACTATAAGAAACTAATAAAGAGAAACATGCTGTAATCATAGAATCATGACATTTAAATCACAGAGACATGCTAATAAGCATAGAAGCATGATACAAGGAAAACATGGTAATAAACAGGCATCATGGAAATAGGCTATCATGATAAATATACCACTAAAACATAGCATCTCAACATGCATTATAAATAAATACAAGACATGGCATGGAATTCAAGGCACTCAATCATATCAGTAGGAAACCTATGAATGCAGTTACATGGAATGACATATGCACGACATGTGAATCTATATGTTTCTATTATGATGAATGTAATGCTTTATCCTTTCCTTAATAGGCCAAAGATGAAATACCATAAACTCTATAAATTCATTAAGTAGTGGAAATTACACCAATCAATCGAGGTGAAATCATATCAACTATAATATCAAAAAGCATAAACATCAATTCCCAGCCTTGGACACTTGGTCATTTATCATATGTGGGGTGATAAGTACCAATCATGGCTATTAACCAGGAACCCACTCATTCCTAGTCTCCTGTCTACCAACCCAAAATAGTAATACAAAGGAAAATTACCACCTCTGATACCACTTTGTAACGTTCCGGTTCGGCCACCATCTTAGAGGTGAGCTAGGTCAGGAAATTATAAGGTGAGTATTCTAGGTTTATGGGAGGGATTTTGGGAAATTATTTGAGTATATTTTGGGTGATCCAAATTTATTTATAAATGTTAATAAGTGGTATAGGTGAGTGCCTTTTTATAGTGGAGGAGGAGTGACATTCTTGTAATTTTTTGCAAAGGGAATTTCACCCATGTTTTTCCAAGTAAATTGGCTTCGATAATGGTCCAAATTAGATCCAAGGTAGGATAGGGTAGAAATATTTCCATAAAATTTCTTTTGGAAAAGTGTATAATTTTTTTTTGCCTTAAGTTTAAGGTTTACTCCTTTGTTAAGATAATTTTTCTCTTAATCGCTGTAATTAATTTTAATCAACTTCCACTAATATTTTTAGTTGAAAACTAAGTTGACCTAATTAGGAATTATATATTATTTTATTCCAAATATGGAATCAATTTTTAAAAATTCCAATAATATAAGTGAGAAAAATTAATTTAAAATTAATCTTGTAGATGGGACGACAATGCATGTTTTTAAAGTAAAAATGTTCAAAAATTTGCTATATTTTTATATCCAATTTCAAAGTGAAATTGATCACAATGAACTTAATTGGATTAATTTATATATAATTGATATAATTTTACTTTAAAACCAATTTAAAATATAATTTAACCTTATATATAAATTATAAGAAAAAAAGTTTTCAAATAAAATAAAATATTTTTCATTATTCACTAAAAAATGAAACTTCTTAGAAAAATATGAAAAATTAATACTAACCTAATTTTGATGTTTCTATTTCAAAAATGAATTTTATTTTTCATTATTAAATTTTAAAAGTGTAATAATTCAAATTTAAAATAGGTGCACCATTAAAGGCGATAAAACTACTTTTATAAAAATATAGGTTTTTTGTTCAAAATTTGTTTTTTTATTATCTTATTATTGTCATTTATATATTGTAAAAATTAGAAAATATTTTATTATATATATATATAACATATAAATTTACAATATAAATTCTCTAAAAGTGTTGGAATTTAATTGACTGTACAAAACATAACAAAATAGTGTTTTTTAAACCAGGAATTGTGTGTATTGAAAAACAACTCAATATTGTGTGTTTTTAAATCTATCAACAAAATTAAATTTATTATAAAGGTAAAATATGCAGAAGTATTTCGGTGCTACATTTCTTACAAGAACAATTAATTATCCCTATTGAAACAAATTCTGAATTTGAAAATACAAATGATAAAAAAATTTCAACACCATTAATATATATAGGATTTATACTAAAACTATTTGGATTTCTATTATGATTTATCCAATCATGATCTCATAATAAAAATTCTTTTCTACTACCTTTTTCTATAGTTTTCTAAAAAATAATAGTAATTAAAAATATTATTTATGATTAATCTGATATAAGATGGGTTGATCAAAGAAAAAAAATAAAAAATTAGAATATTACCAATTACTAGTAATAATTAGAAACTACTGGTGATTATTACCAATTACTAGTAATTTTTGGCAATTATTACTAATTATGACTAATTGCTATTATTTTTTGGTAGTTATTACTAATTATTATTAATTATTTGTAATTATTGCCAAATATTGGTAATTATTACTACTTATTGGTAATTATTTCTAATTAGTGGTAATTATAGAAAATTAGTGGTAATTATTGATAATTACTAGCAATTATTGCTAATTATTGGTAATTATTTCCAATTTCTGGTAATTATTCCTAATTATTTATAATTATTCCCAATTAAAACTAGTTATTTCTAATTATTAGTAATTATTTCTAATTATTAGTAATTATTGATAATTTTAGTAATTGTTATGAATTATTAGTAACAATTTTTAATTATTAGTAATGATTACTAATTATTGGTAATTACTGGTATTTATTCCTAATTATTGGTAATTATTCCTAAATATCAGTAATTATTTTTAATTATATGAAATTATTCATAATTAGTGTTGATTATTTCTAATTATTGGTAATTATTTCTAGTTACTAGTAATTATTGTTAATTACTTGTAATTATTGCTAATTATTAGTAATTATTTCTAATTATTGGTGATTATTTCTCATTAATGTAAATTATTAATAATTTATGGTGTTTATTTTTGATTATTAGTAATTATGAGTAATTATCGGTAATTATTGATGATTATTGGTAATTATTAATATTTTTTACTAATTATTACTAATTATTGGCAATTATTGGTAATTATTGCCAATTATTAGTAATTATTGGTAAATATTCCTAATTATTGGCAATTATTCACAATTATTGATAATTATTTGTAATTACTTGTAATTATTGCTAAATATGAGCAATTGTTTCTAATTACTGGTAATTATTTCTAATTACAGATAATTATTGCTAATTACTATTAATTATTCCTAAATACTGGTAATTATTACTAATTATTTGTAATTATTGATAATTAGTGGTAAATATTTCTAAATAGGAGTAATTATTGCCAATTTTTGGTAATTATTGATAATTATTGATAATTATTGTTAATTGTTGGAAACTACTGTTAATTATTACTAATTAGTGGTATTTATTAGTAATTATTACTAATTATTGGTACTTAATAATAAATATTACTAATTACTAGTAATTATTACTAATTAGTGGTAATCATTAGTAATAATTGCTAATTATTAGTAATCATTAGTAATTATTATTAATTATTTTGAATTATTAGTAATCATTGTTAAGTATTCGTAATTATTGTAATTATTAGTAGTTACTTCTAATTATTAGTAGTTATTGGTAATTATTAGAAATTATTATGAATTATTAGTATTTATTGGTAATTATTAGTAAATATCTCTAATTATTAGTAATTATTGGCAATTATTCCTAACTATTATAATTATTCCTATTTATTGGTAATTATTAGTAATTATTGGTAATTATTGTTAATTACTGGTAATTATTGCAAATTACTAGTAATTATGGCTAATTACCAGTAATTATTGCTAAATAATGGTAATTATTGGTAATTATTTCTAATTATTTTTAATTTTTGTCAATTATTAGTTACTATTACTAATTTTTGAAAATTATTGGTAATTATTACCAATTATTGGTAATTATTACCAATTATTGGTAATCATTGTTAATTACTGGTAATTATTGCTAATTATCGGCGATTACAGGTAATTATTGATAATTATTGGTAATTATTAATAATTACCGGAAATTAATTGTAATTATTACAAATTATTGATAATTCTTCATAATTATTAGTAATTATTTCTAATAATTGGTAATTATTACAATTTATTCCTAATATAAAAAAATAAATAAAGTAACAATTAAAAAAAGTTTAAAATAAAGACATTAAAACTGATTGTTCTATTGTAATAGAGATGTTGATGCGCTTATGGAAACTTTCCCACAAAAATTTAACTATATGCAACAAAGAAGTTTGAGATAAATATAGAGTGTTTGAGATCAAGTTGATGAAGAGGGTGTTTCTTGGGTCCTAATATATGTTAAACTTTTTGCGGTACATTATTTGCGATGGATTTTTTGTCACAAATACTGATATTTGCGACAGAATTCATTGCAAATATTTTCCACCATAAAAAACAACAATGAAAAATGAAAACTCACTTAGGATAGACCAGAGATCCGTGGCAAATGCAGCCCATTGTATTTAATTTTTTTTACTTTGTTGACAACTTATTTTCAACAGAGAATACTCTCTATCATAAATGATGTTATTTTCCATAAATGTTTATATCCTTCATAATAATTTTTTTGGTTAGTATGGCTACTTGCAACAGAATGAGCTCTTCCGTCACAAATAGACTTTACCCACCAAATGCCGCCTGTTTCTGCCAAGTGTATTTGTGACAAAATGAGAATTCCGTCGCAAATAAGTCCATATTTTAGATTATTTGCGATTGACTCACAATTCGTCATAAATAACTCATCATAAAAATGAATTTTCCTACAATGCATGTCTCTATGTAGTATATAAATAGCAACATAAATATGTGTGTGTATGTTTATATAGTATATAAATATAAATATAGAAATATTTCATTATATAATAACAACAACAACACATGTTTTAGTGGTAAGTATGCTCCATCACAAAGGCAAGGTTATAAGCTCAAATATCATTAAGTTCTCAATTAATTCTGAATTTCAAGCTAATGATGTTCAAGGGAGGAGGTAGCATGGAGGGGGTATATGGGCGACAACGATATGGAGGCATGTGGATTGACTGACCAAGGTGTAGTTTCTGACCAAATATTTTTTTTGTGTTTTTGTCAGCATTAAAAACATGAAAATAAAGGGACCCTTTATCTCTAGTAAAAACATTGATAACAACCCATTCTATTATTACTTTTTTTAGTGTTGATAAAAGCAACATGCTTTTATTAGCATTGGAAACATTAATGCCTTTTTATTGTTGATGAAAATGATTTTTTACACTGATAAAAGCACATTTTATAGTAATGAATATTACAACTTGGTTTTCCAACCCACACATCATATCTGAGAATATGGGACACTTAGGTGGTGATATATGTATTGAATAGACAATTATTGTTAGATCACTTTTTATTTCATATAATAAAATAAAAATGGATTTTATACACATTTATTTTTATATTTTTAGCATTTTTTGAATTACTTATTGAAAAATAACATTTTTTAACCACTAGAAGCAGTCATCAAGAAACCATACATCTATAGCTTTTAGTAGTATTATAATGATGGGACACTAATTAGAATTTTCTATCACTATAAGCGATTATCACTTATTTTTTTAAAAAAACTGAGGTGGGAAGCAAGGTGGGTGCAACGATATGAATTGGGTGTGACGGTAGTGACGGTGCAGGGTGGGTGAGGCAGTTGTAGCATTGGAGGGTGGAGAAGGTGGTAGCCACAGTGTGTGTGTGTGTGTGTGGGGGGGGGTGTGATCCATCAACATTGTCAAGAGGCGAGCAATGTGACAATGATAGTGGGGGATGAGCAAAGGAAGGAATGCATGCGGTGACAAAGATGCAACATAGTGAATGTTGTGACATGACAACACAATGGGGGGGGGGGGGTGTAACGTCTCATCATGGTATGGTCGCACCATCGAGACGGAATGAGACACACCGTCAAGTGCACTCATCGATCACTAGAGGATTACAACTAGCATCAAAGGTCTAAGATATCTCTTATAGAGTGATTTTACCTTTAATGGTCCATCACATCAAATAAATGGATAATGAGAAACATGACATCAATGAATAATGAAAGACAAAAATATTAACTCTATAAACTCTAAATAATAGACCAAAATTCAAAATAATGTCATGAAATAAAACAAGACTCAGAGAAAAGTCATATATGCCAAAACGTAAGCAATAAAATTGAAGAGATGATGAATGGAAGTGCAGACACCCCACTCCTCAAGACTCTCTAATTCCACAAAATTTACTTCAATGTGTATATAGACACCAAATACTAGCTACAGAGGCCTCTTGTGTTTACCTAAAACTTCTTTCATGTAATCTGTAGGCACACAAGGTATTTATATACAACAAGTGAGAAAAAAATTCTCAGTTGAAACCGCTTAAACCTTTTTCATCCTAATAAGTCAGCATGTGAATATATAATATAACAATGGGTTTGCAAAATGAATCAATTACTAACAATTTTAGAAATATGATAAAAGAGTATGTGAAACCAATTCACCTAAACAATTTGTACCTAATTTATAAAATTTTGATACTTGTGGATCAAGAAGCATGCTTGTATCTTATCATGAAAACCTAGCATCTCCCATGGACAATCATGCACATGGAACAATCACATTTAGCCACTCATGACCTATAACATCATATGAATCCGACCCCTCATGGTCAACTGTGAAATATCATGGCATATCATACATATATTTCTATATGGACAACTATTCCATATGATGACATAATATATATCCATCCCCTCAGGTCTACCTACACCATATCATGGCATATTATATCTCGGTCGACCATAGGCTACCCACAAGTGACCATTATCATTATTCAAACATAACAAAACATGGTCAGTGATAAACATATCATATATCACTTCATGTAAAACATAACATATCAATTCCAATATATTAAAACTCACATTATAATTCTATTCCCCCCACATAGCATATGCAATCAACATGAATAAAACAATCCATTTACATTATCAATTTCTTAACCTACCCCCACTAGGAACCCCTCCTGGGGCTGTAGTGAAGACAAGAGTGATTCCCAAAGTCCTATCTTCAATAGGCTTGGGGTTGGAGACTAGAACTAAGGGTATAAATCATGAAAATGGGAGGCATTACCCTAAAAAATATTAGGAAAATACAAATGTAACAAAAATTCAATACCATCACATAGATAAAACTAAATTGTTTAATAATAATAATTAATAATATTTCATAATAATACAAGTCTCCAAAATAAATTCCAAAATAAAACTCCTCAACAATAAATCTGACCACAACCCCAAGATCCTAGCTTATCAAGTATAATTACCTAAATCCTTCTGTAAACAAAAAAATAATTTATATATATAGGGGTGAGCATACATGTATACTTAGTAGGATCCTCCTCAAAACCACTGTGTGAATGTGAAGGAACTACACTAATGCTTTAGTGAATAAATCGCAAAACCAAGAAGCACCTACCAAGTCAATTATTACCAAGAATCTCCAAGACCCACCCACAAAATATTGCATCTAAGTGTAATAAAATAATATCAAGCATATAAAAAATGGTACCCCATAATCAATTCCTCACTAGTTTTTCTATCACATGTTCCAATTATAAACATCCTATTCTCCCATCCCTCCTGCAACTATATCAAAACACACCATATCAATCTCATCATATTTGATGTGGGATGAACCGCAACCCTACCTACCCTAACCCACATAGTTTCTAACAATCTTTTTGGAACTAGTATCAGTCATACCATATCTATAACCATAACCACAACCATATATTACATATCAACATATCCAACACAAATCTCAACCTCATCACATATCCATCCTAGTAGGGTATCATGAACATAAATGATATCAATCATATGTCCTCCTCCTACAATAAATGACCCACACCAAGTATCATCACCACATCCACATAACTATCCCACTTAACCACACCTATAAGGGAGAGAAGGGAATAGGTAGTACTTAGTCATCAATTCCCTCACTAACATGGATATTGGAGAAAACACCCAGAACCCAAAACATTGGGCCTTGATAAGGTTATTTAGCTCCAGTGGGGTGCGTAATGAAATCTTAATAAAGTACAAGTATAATGAAATCACATATAATCCTAACCTAATGGGTTCACATCAGACAGATCTACCATAACCCAAAATCATCACCACACCACCAACTCTACACACTACCATCACTACTAACTATATACCATGAAATAAGCCACATTTTTCAAACAAAAAAACC
The DNA here is from genome assembly GCA_963277665.1 of Viscum album. Classification (NCBI taxonomy): domain Eukaryota; kingdom Viridiplantae; phylum Streptophyta; class Magnoliopsida; order Santalales; family Viscaceae; genus Viscum; species Viscum album. Next base: position 1,194,153,705 of record OY728156.1, on the reverse strand, counting down.
ATAATAACCAATATAAATTCCCATCATAACATGTCATTTAACCATTTTATATTTTACATTTACCATCCATATCAAATTAGATATTTTATTCAACTATATATTTAATGATAAACCATTTTTATTCATTATCCATGATTCATTCCATCCATTACCCATCCATTTAATTTATTAAAATTATATTCAAAACCCATAGTTTATTTAATTCCATCCCACAAACATTTACTAATTTCATTATTTACATTCACATTCTATTACTAAAAAGAAACCATAAGCATACCCACATCAACTAACTAAAAAACACATGACCTCCATGATTCTCATGCCAACATCCATCATAACATCAACTTCCTCTTTCCACACAATCCATTATTCCATTATTCCACATCAACCAACACCTATCTTATTACTAACCATGGAAAGGAATCCGTGATCCCACTGTGCAACACATACTTTCATCCTAAAACCATCCATAACCATCCAAAACCACAACTATACAATTATAGTAATAACAACTCAATAATTGAAGCAAGATTTACAACAAAAAATTCCAACAACAAGCACTTCCACAATCCTCCTTTCCAAAACATGCATTCTAATCCATTAAAATATCTTTCATGGGTGATAAAACAACAATCTAGAATTTAAAAATACAATTATTTACCTTATTTAAGTAATTAAAATTTTATTAAAGGTTATAATTTAATTGAAATAACAAAAATAATATGATACATATCTCAGTAGTAAAATATTTTCAGTAACAACATTGGCCAGTTAACAGTCACATAAGAAATTTGTAGAAACCAACAAAACCATACAGATCACCACTTTCCATTAAATTTATGTAGTCTCATTCATTATATTTATTATCCCAACCCATACTATCCACAAAAATAAATCAAGATAATGAAACTTTCAAAATTTACTCATAAATAAAAAATAGTTCTAGAATCCCCTACCTTAATCAATGTTTTGAAAATAGATGTGCATGAACAAGGTGAAGAAGAGATGATCACCAAGTTTAATAATGTAGGGGAATCCTAAAAAATCCATGACACAAAAATCCTTATAAAATCCATGACTCAAAACCATCAAATCCAACCCCAACACTAATTCAACAACCTTCCTAGATAAAGATTCAACACTATTCAATGGTGGTTCAAGGGTCTCTAGAATCATACCTGTGGTCATCCTTGGTTTGGAGAAATCAAGGGATAATATGAGAATTTTGGTGAATTATGAATTTATACATGGGTTGGAAAACACTGTTCCACGATGTGACATTCCATTATTTCACCATGATGGTACTATCTCAAATTTCCCTTGAAAAATCATATCGCATACCCCCATATCTCTACCCTAACAAACTTAGTCAAACCTATTCAAAATGATATCACCAATGAAGCTTGTTCCACATCCATGATCACCATGAAATGAAATCACTCAAAATAGAACCATTGAAACTCGATATCCAGGTGTTCATGTCATGAAACTGATGTAATTCCCAAGCTCAGATCACCCAAACGACACCCAGTAAGGGAAGTCTCATACCGTGCCTCCTTGTATTCCATATGCTACTGACTAGCGATGAGAGACCAAAATAGTATTGGGGAGACTATTCCCTCTAAAATAATCCTTAAGGGTCATGCCTAAATCTACCAAAAATATTACATGAATTTTCCATATAGCAAACATCCCAAAAAACTATAGACATAAAATAGGGATCCAATGGGACCCCTGCAGTCCAAAATAGAAATCAGTAAAATAGAATATATGATGCATCAATTCAAAATTGAGAAACAATAGATAAACATGGAATAATAGGAATTATATATATATATATATAAATGGAACATTGTCCAGTACATACTAAAAAAATAAAAAGTAAATCCATTGGCCTCTGGCCAAACTCACATAAGTGTCCTTCCAAATCCTTAGTCTCCATAGCCTACTAACTGAACCACATGTCCTTCTCAAAGTACCTATTCTCTAAGATAAAACATAATGGTCTACCCACATGCATCAAAACTCATGCCATGTATGTGAGTAAGTGGGAGTCCAATGACCTAGTAGGAAATCCCCAACACCTTAACAATACTGAGTGTTTTTGTGATCAAATGGATTCCCATGAAATACATATATATGTCATTATCATGATTGTACAACACACACAAACTCAAAAATGTAACAAAAATTCATAATAACATACATTTTAGGCTGATGGGTTTTAACTAGACTACCTAAAGCCCTTAACAAACCTAACTCGACCAGTGATAGAGTGTATTTGAATATGTCACACTAGCCACCCTGGGGGACCAGGTCCTACCCCAGAACCAATAACTAGACATCATACCTACTCTGACTAGTGCTAGAGTTTCTGTATTCATGTAACACCCATGATAAATATACCCATCCCTAGAACATAAGAATCCACTTGGGGTAAATATAACCATATTTGAAACCATCATCCTTCTAGATCCATATCTCACCTAGAACCATCATCCTATCTAGGGCCATTCCAACATGAAACATGAAAATATCTATTCCAAGTCCTACCCTAGAAACATCAAGAAATATCATACACCCTAGGAGATCACATCCCTACCCATAACCAGGTATCAGGCCTCCATTATCTGAGGATCATTTCCCACCCTTGACTCTTGAACCCTTAGTCACAAATCACATATGCATATGAATAAAATACATATAATCAGGGGAATACTACTCACCCCAGAACTAGGTATCACACAAACCCTAAAAATCCCACACTATAACCTTAGTGATATCATATATATACATATATAAATAAACACACCTATGGAACCCTCTCTTCCCAAAAACTTATAAAGCTCGCATCTAGGGAATTCCATCCCATAACCTTAGACATAACACACACATACCCCAATGGATTTTGATCGTGATCAATCTGGATATCCCAAATATTTATTTTTTGGATCCAATGCATGTATATCCAAAAAACAACCATACATGATGTGTATTGTTAATTTTTAAAGCACTGAAATCAATATTTTATAAATAAACTTAAAATTAAATTTTTTAGTCTGGGTTTTAATAAGATTTTTTTATGATAGGGTGATCACTAAATATAAGATAAATCATGGTATGAAGTCAGTAACTAAATATAAGAAGCTTGTGGATTAGTTCCAATGGAAATAGATTAGGGTATATATAGAAATATTTAAATATGAAAACATATTTCAAATTTTTTTACTTATTTTGGTCAATGTTTCTACAATGTACGAATCAATATAATAACAATTATTATGGATATTATGTTTGAAAATTTAGGAAATATGTCATAAACTATGGAAATAATAGCATCCCAAAATATGAAATTTCCTAAGGTAATTACAATTTCATTAAAAATATTTATTAATAGAATGTTTTTAAATATTTTCTTAGTAATACCAAGATTTTCAACAACCTTCATAGTCAAAAAAAGAAGTAAATTTGTTTAGAGATGAGTTGGTCATATAAATAGTGTCAAGATAATTTCTGACATAAAATTTAGGTTATCACCTGCTATGTTTGTGATCTAGTTTGAGCTATGACCTTAGAAATATATTTAGGGTGTGAAGAATTAGTATCAGAATGATTATATATTATTTTTAACCCGTTTATCAAGGAGAAGTATAATGGAGGAAATCAATTTGTTTAGAAATGAATGAGCGGAATACATGGTGTCATAATGTTTATAGACATCATAAAGTGGTTACATCCCACTACTTATTTAGTTAATTTTCTCATCTTTTTATCTACTTTTTTAGTTAATTTACTTATCATTTTTAGCTGATACTTATTTTAAAAAATTTACACATCAATTAAAAACACATATCACATGCTCAAAACTGAGAAAAAAAATTAGACTGTTTTAAAACTTTAAGGAAACAACCCATAAGTCATTTGTAACATGTAGGAATTTACCTCAAATCAATAAAACACTCTATGTGGTTGGTATGATTTTAAGTATGTGTTTTCAGTAAAAAAGTGTCATTTTAGTTTAAAACATACATCAAATAGTAAAAAATAAGAAAACAAGATTAGGTTATTTTCAACCTTTAGGAAAACTATTCATAAGTCATTTGTGATGTGTAGGAATTGACCGCAAATCAATCAAACACAAAATATGGTTATTATGACTCAAAGTACATATTTTAAATATATAAGTGTAATTTTAGTTTAAAACATACATAAAATAGTTAAAACTAAGCACACAAGCTTTATTTTATGCATATATCATGAATATGTGACTTCATACTACTTATTTAGTTGATTTTCTCACCATTTTATCTAATTTATTAGTTAATTTACTTATCATTTTTATCTAATCGTTATTTTTTTTTAATTTTCACAGAGATCCCATATAAATGAATTCTTCAACAAGGATGATTCACTAATGTACTATGATCTTGAACTCAACAAGGATGATATACTCATGATGATGAAACTTTCTTTTTATTATCCAATTTATTCAACATTATAGGTTATCAAGAGATAACATTGTTATATTACCAAGAATTTTGAATGAATTATAGGATAAAAAGACACGGTGGAATTAACCATACCTCAATCTAATACACGATATACCTGGTATGACCCAAATTGTGTGGTTTCTGTACAAATTGACATTTTATAAATGTATTTTGATGTGTATGAATCATTATAATGTCAAACCAAAACATGATGTGACTAATAAGACTCAAAGTGTATGTTTCCATTTTAAAATTACATTTTAGTAAAAAACAAAAGTGACATACTCAAAACCAATCAAATTCATTTAGATTGTTTTGTTTCTTTAGGAAAAGAATTTATAAGTAATTTTTGATGTGTAGAAATTATATTCACCTCAATCCAATGCACCGTGTGATCGGTATGACTCCAAATATGTTTTTTAAATTGAAAATAATTTTAGTATAATAGACAAGTGAAATACTCAAAACTAAGAAAAGATAAATATTATTTTTATACTTTAAGAAAATGATCTATAATTAATTTTTTATTTTAGGATTTATTTTCACCTCAATCCCATCCATGGTGTGCCAAGTATGACTCAAAGCGTCTTTTATTAGTTTTAAATTGAAATTTTAGTTCCAAAAGTGCATCACTCACTAAAAAATAAGAAAACACACTTGTATTGTCTTAATAATTTAGAAAAAATTGTTATAAGTCATTTTTAATTTGTAGGAATAAATATCACATCAAACCAACATATGATGTGACTGGTATGACTCAAAGTAATTTTTTTTAAAATGAATTTTTAGAAAAAAACAAAAGTGACATACTCAAAAATGACAAAACACATTCATATTGTTTTAAAACTTTAGGAAAACAATCCATAAGTCATTTGTGACATGTAGGAATTATCCGAACCTCAATCCAATGCATAGTGTGACTAGTATGACTCAAAGTTTGTATTTTTATTTAAAATTGATACCAATTTTTGTAAAAACGAAAAGTGACATAATCAACACAAAGAAAATGTAGTTGGATTGTTTTGATACGTTAGGAAAATGATCCATAAGTCATTTTTGATGTGTAGGAATTATCAACACCTCAATTCGATACATAGTGTGCTCGATATGTGTCAAAGTGTCCGTTATCAGTTTAAATTGAAAATTTAGTTTAAAAACATGTGTCATTCACTAAAAACTGAGAAAAAGTGCTCAAATTATCTTGATAATTTAGGAAAATGATACAAAATTAATTTTTGAAATATTGAAATTGAATTTACATTAATCCGACACATGATGTGGTCAGTACGACTTGAAGTGTATGTTTTTTTATATATAAGTGCTATTTCAATTTAAAACATGCATCACATCGCCAAAACCAAGAAAACGAGCTTAGATTTTTCCTCATCATTTTATTTTATATTACTTAATTAATTTACTTATCATTTTTATCCTATAATTATTTAGTTAATTTTCATAGAGATAATGCTTGAAGTTGGATAATAAATGGTGTGACGTGCAATAATCAACCACAACTCAATTCGATACTCGGTGTTCCTAATACAACTCAAATTATATGTTTTTAGTTTAAAATTGAATCTTTGTGTTTAATTTATTTATTTATAGTATTACTGACATAAGAATGGTTTTCTTATATAAGTGTATTCTTTTTCTCGATCTAGGGTGGTGTTTTTGGAAATAGCATGACCGAGTGTTAGAGGCCAAAGGCAATGGAATATTTATTTTTTTGAATGTCTATGATAATTTGTAATCACTCATGTAATTTTAAAAACCAATGTTTAAAATTTATATAATATATTGTTTTTTCTTATATTTTTTTTGAAAATTTTATTTAATTTAAATTATGTATTTTCTTTTTTTTGAAACTATTTTTGATACTTCAGTGTGCTATAATTTTAAAAACACACTACATTAGTATTCTCCTTTATTAGTGACAAAAATAGTGCTGATAATGGGGGTACTTTATTAGTACTAAATAAATGTGATGATAAAGGGGTTCCTTCTTCAATGCTTAAAAAAGGGTCAATAAAGGCACATTTTATCAGTTATTTTTATACCACCAATAGAACATTCCATTATTAATGATTTTCTAGAACTAGTAAAAGCCTAAGTATTTTAATCATTCTATGGTAATCATCACTTTTTTTTGCACTGAAAATGTCTAATTTTAGTGTTGTTAAAGGCCATATTTTTAGTAGTGATAGTTAAAGAGAAAAGTTGACTGGAAGAGTAAGTAACCATCCATATGTTATTATGCATGAAGGTTGGGGAATATATTGATTAACACAATTGGATGATGAAGTTGATTGAAATTTGAATGGTGGAGATAATCTAAGGAAGGTGATGCTTTTATTAGTGTATTTTTAAAGCATTATTATTGATAGGAGATGAAAAACGAAGTTAGTATTAATGAGGTAGTGGAAATACATTGAAATACTCAATAAGAGCACTTATATGATACATGATGCTTTAGGATTTGTTTTGAAAAGTTTTTGAGAAGGTTTGATATAAAAATTAAGTTATTTAAGATGTTTTGAGTTGAATAGGAGTGATTGAATATATTTTGAGAATGTTTAAAGATATTTTGAGATGATTTGAATAAGTTATGAAATTCTAGGTTAAAGGTAGAAAATTATAAAAATCCACAATACATAAGAGTCACTCTAAGAGTCTGAGGTATATGTAAGAGTACCTCTAATTTTAATACATATATGTAAGGGTTTTATTGAACTTGAAGATTGGAATTTTGAAAAATTTTAGAAGTCACTGGGATACAAAAGGTTACTCATGATGATATATAAGACCCACTTTAAGATTATCGGAAAAAAGAAATATGTAATGGTTTCCGTATGGAAAATACAATACATAAGGGATTATTTAAAAAAAGGAAATATATATGGGTTGTAAAAAACTTAAAAACTAAAAATTGGAAAAGTACCAAGTCAAACTATTATACATAAAGGAATGTTTATCAATATATAAAGTTTTTTTGTGATGTAATGGATCTGGATGCCACTAAAGTTTCCCTGAGCCCAGTTGGACACACGAACTTAAGTGCATCTCCTCGAACACTAGAGGATGCTGATCAGTAGCAAGGTACTGAGGTGTGTCCTTAGGGAGACTATTCCCTCATTAACAGAGTGTAGCACAACGGTTGAATATAATATAACATGAGAAAATTATTTAAATCAGTAAATGTAAACTTATGACATAACATAATAAGAAAGGTGTAATAAATAACTGAAGCAACTGATATAAATATATCAAAAACTGATGATGATATATTTCATGTATCTAAAAAGTAGGAAAACATGGATTCAAATTAGTAGACAATACATGCTGCAAAAAATTATAAAAAAGGAATCCAAAAATTATCCCAAGAATATTGAGCTCCAGCTTAGTCATCTGCTACCATATCCATCATAATCAATCAACCAATCAAGTGTATGAAGATGGACACTTCCCTTTGTCAACAACTTCATTCATATAGTCAGCCCATATACCAATGGTGTCCCAGATAGGGTGTGAGATAAATCTCAGGAGGCCACCACCAATAGTGTCTATACCATCCTGTCCATGTAATATAAATAGAAATAGTGTGTAAGCATGCATATACCAAATTAAAGTAGTACAATAATAAAAATTCCCAAGTACTTTCTTCAACCCTCAGCTAGTGTCTGAACATGTAACTAGTTCATTAATTAATTATGTTCCAATTTATATAAACAGGTTACGTGAGGCGTAAACAACACTGACATCACCTCATGATAGTAATAATAGAGGTTCCAAGATGTAACAAGGTACCTATATTGATATTAATAATAAATGGGATCCAAGGTAGTAACCAAGGCATCCAAGACCTCAAGGGTTTCCAACTCAGTAGTAACTACAGTCTGTCTAAGGGGTAAGAGTGTAATCCAAGGAGCATCGTCCAAGACATTCCACAATAGTATGATCTAACCGAGTCTAAGGAATATATCCAAGGTAAAATGGGATAAGAAATGGCTATAACCAAGGATTCAACCAAGGCTTCTCATGTTTATAGAATCCATGATGGATCCAAGGAGTGTATCCAAGGCATAATTGATAGTAAATAAGGGATCCTAAAGTGTTATACTGAGCATCCAAAGATAGATGAGGATCGATTTCTAAGGTGGGTCTTAACCAAATAAACCGGCATCCTTGAATCATAATGGAATCCACGAGTGATCAAAAAATTTCCTTAGGAATACAAAAGATAAATTGAGTCTAAAAACTCCTATAGTAATGATGTCAAGGTCCATATACAATTAGAAACCTTACATTTAATAAATTTAATAAGTTAGTCCATGAGATGGTCAATCCATTTAATAAGTTAATTTGGTTTAATCCTTGCCTTTCATTAGTGTGACAAGGACAAGGGACATGAAAAAATTTAAGTCATATCATATATAATTACCTATTTCTATCTTTTACCATTCATAATATGACAAGTTTGGTCTAAGGACGAGAAACCACATGAAATTCATTTAATATAAACTAGGCCAAGTCATATATATACAATATACTTTACAATTTACCATTTAACTTTGATTAACCCTGTTGAAGCACTAAAATCAGGTGGGTAAAGTGATAAGAATACATATTAATAGCCATTTACCAATTCACAATTCAATATAAATTTAATTATGGAGGCTTACTATTAGCAGGGTCATGCCAAAGCACACCCAAATGGTGGCACATATGCACATAATTGGATACCAAAAGAATAACTATGGAAATACCCTATGAGGGGTGGTCATTATTGTGTATGTAACCGCCAATTATGAATGATATATATGGAATTAGTCTTAGAACACAGTCTAATGACTACAATCCTGGAATATAAATTTAACATATGGCCCTTGATGAAATTGGTGCGTCGATACAAAAAATTTATAAAATGTTGAATATTTAAGGATGAGTTATAGAACACCTTCCTTGTATTCATATGAATATCCTCATCCAGTATCACTCTTTAGTTTGAATATATTGGAAGAGATATGAAGAATGTATCAATGCCATAAAAACAGGGCATATGATCCCACATCAAAATAACTCATTCTAGGAGAATAGAAACAAAGAATGGCATAATGGGAATAGAGGTCTTACTGGTGTGCATCCAATGAGATAGATAGATATCAAACTGGACTTCGGACAGAGGAATAGAGTAAGAATCTAGCTTGAGGGATTTGGGGAGCTTCCTATGTGGGACCTCTTGTGCATGAAAGAGAAATAGTGAGGGAGGGGGATTCTATCTAAAAATGATCCCCCTGCCTCTTTTTTTTTTAAAACTGATTGGGAATTTACAAGACATGTAAATGATTTACACATCATGTAAAGCTCGGGGTCTTCCATCTAGGAAAAAACCTTTACATGATGTGAATGTTTCTACCTATACCATTACATGTCTTGTAATTGATACACATAATTTATATCAATTACATGGTGTGTAATTAGCCTACAACCAACCTACAACCCCCTATCACCTTATAAAAAAATCAACCGAACCACAACCCGACTTTAGGGTGTAAGCCAAAAATAGAACTACAACATGGGTTTCAACCATAAATTAAAAGGATCCATAACTGAGATAAAAACTGGCTTCTTAAATTCTTTCCCCCTTAAAGGAAATCATCCCCAAGTTCCCCTTCCAAGGGAAGCGAAACACTATATGAGAACAACTCTAGACACTAGACATATACGTCAGCGTCCCACTCCCAAGTCTCGTCCAAATACATGTCTATTCCACCATAAAAATCATAATAGAGGAATATAACAACCTCATAGAGTCTTATTTCTCAGGTCAACTTTGTATAAGAGATACTCCTCAAAAATAACATCGACATCTAATTCAACTTACTCTGGATCAAAAGTATGATATGGGTTGGTGTGATACCAATGAAGCTTTGAAACATGGAAGACATCGTGCATGGAACGATACCTATGAGGTAATAGGAACCTATAGGATACCTTCTCAACTCTCTCTAGAATCTCAAACAGTCTGAAAAAACGCGGTGAAAACTTCCCCTGTCTCTGTATCCATCTATACCCTAGCCTGGGCAATATTTGAAGGAAAACCTGATCCCCGACCTCAATCTCTAAAGGTTGTCTATGAAGATAAACATAAGATTTTGGTTTATACTAAATAATATACATATGTTTTTTGATATGCTAAACCATCTCTAAAGTCTCTTGAATGAAACAAGAACCTAGTAGAGCTACCTCACCTGCCTCTAGCCAGCACAGGGGTGAACAACCCGACCTACTATACAAGGCCTCAAAACAACCCATCTAAATTGTCACTTGAAAGATATTATTATAGGAGAACTCTATGAGAGAGATATTATTATCCGATGAACCACTGAAATCAAGGAATAATGCTTGGAACATGTCCTATTGAACCTATATCATTTTTTTGACTATCCATCAGTTTGAGGGTGAAAAGATGTGCTAAGAAGAACCTATGCACCCATAGCCTTCTGCAACACTTCCAGAACCATGAAATGAAATGAGATTCCCTATCTAAAATGATATTATAAGGGACCCTGTGTAGTTGTATGATCTCACAAAATACAATCTTTATAGTTCATCAATTGAGAAAGTATCTAGGATTGGAAGGAAGTGAGATACTTTCTCCACTCATTCAATAAATACACATACATCATATCTACCTCTAGGAGACCTCATTAAGCCGACTAAAAATTCCATAGAAACGTCTTTCCATTTCCATTTTAGGATTGGAAGTGGTTGTAACAATCTTGTAGGCTGTTTGTGCTCTGCCTTTACATGCTGATAGGTGGAACACCTAGTGATAAATCTTGCTATCTGATGTTTTATCCCAAGACACCAATACTAGAATCACATATCTTGATACATCTTGGAGACACCTAGATTAACTACCCATTATGAATTATATGACTTTTACATAAGATTCTCTATTATATATGTAGAAACCCATACATGCTCATGTATACATAGGATGTCGTCACTATCCATCGACCAATCCATAGGTGGGTTATCTCCTAAGATAATCTCATAGGGAACAAATCCCTCAGGATCTAAAAATTTCCTACTCTTCACCTTATCAAGGAAGAAAGGGGTAACTGTCATGGTTGAGGGAAGGATTTATCATTATATCCATTAAAATACATATGATACTCAGAGAAATGGGCCATAAATTTACATTCTTCACTGGCTTCCCACAAAACTTGTGCCCGATTTTTCTGACTCAGTGCATCAGCTACTGTATTGCCTTTTATAGGCATATAGGAAAGCTCAAAATTGAAGGAATGGAGATATTCGGACCATATTTACTATCTGAGATTCAAGTAACATTATGTAAAGATATATTGAGGCTCTTATGGTCCATGTACACCAAAAATAACTCACCCAACAGATTATAAGGCCCCAGCCATAAACCTTACTTAATCTTGAGTTATTACAAGATTACACATTGAGGATCTTTTCAGGTTTATAGTTTTAGAGAATTAGATCATGAAACTTGCATTACATTCCACATTTAAAAAAAGTGGTTACATAAAAGAGAATATTTATTCTTCCCATCAACGGAAACCTATTTAAAATAAAACACAGATTCTTTCTTGACACATCCTTGACACTATCATCACATCATGTACCTTTCCCTTGACCTGTGAAAAACATTTCAAAAACTTGGGATGAGCATAAAAAGCTCAGTAAGGGTTATAAAAATATGGAAAGGAAACATGAGTTCATATATACATAAGAATGAAATCATACTTTACCCATAAAACTTAGGCACTTTAACATACCTCATCAAATCATGAATAAATCATAGAAATCATAAGATATAAATTTAACTTGAGGCATTCATAACATTCTTACGTAGGGAGTAACCCTCTTGGTTACGTTTGGAATACCCATCACAGTATATTCCCTAAATATCTTCGGAGAAACCTTATCGTTTCACTCCTTCGCGTTACCCAATGCATTGGAGAGCTATATCGGGCTCAACCGCCCTTAGTTTATCATGGAACCACCCATTTTCATAACAATGCCCAAGAACCATAACATAAATGTATCACATAAAACATGCATAAAGTAAATATAACATTTCCACATTTCAATCACAATATAACATTTTAGGTTATTTAAATAATGAATCCATAAAAAAAACCATTTCCAAAACTATTTAAAACATTTAAAAGAGATTAATGAATCAAAGTGTCCCATACCACCTTGAAGCTTAAAATTTTAAACCATTAATATCCATATAAATAAATCCTTAAAACCATTTTGAAAACATGGATATTAATAAGAACAAATAATTAAAACATTTAAAACGATATTTTGGTTAAAGGGGTTTTACCAAAATTAGTGACACTTGAATACAATAATCGAGGAATAAAATTTAGTCAGAACTTTATAATATCATGAGAATAAATGGATTCATGATATAATACTCCAAAGGACAATATATACAACATATAAGAGTGAATTGGTGCATAACAACAATGAACCCTCAATAGAAATGTCAAATGTGATGAAATCCCTTATAAAGAAGGTATCCTTAAATTAAGGACAAATCAATCTCAAAAATATGTGTGACAAATATAAATACACCCAATATAAGTGGATATTAAGTGTAAAAATTTCATTCACACATATTCAATGGACGACATATTCAATGACTACATGTTGAACCCAAAGAAATCGAAATTGGGTTAAAAAGTTCCCCTGACAGCCTAACGACATCACATCAAAAAGAGTTGATGAGAGATAAAAAAAGTATCTCATCACTTGGAAATAAAATTTACATCAATAAGGATATATGAGAACATATCCCAACATAACGATATGTAAATTAAAAGACCCAACAAAATAAGTCTTTTAAAAAAGAGGAGGGTGAAAGGTTCCCTTACCGACTTGGGTATCTTTCAAAACATACACCCCATGAAAGAAGGACAAAAGATAATTGATGTAAATACTCATAAACGAAAGTATATTACACAAAGAGTAGAATAATGGGAAGTACATACACCACTCAAGGGAATTTGTGGCAAATGTAGCATAAATCTCACGGGAATAAAAGTGAGATGAAAAATCCCTTACGAAAACTCGGCAGCCTAACGGCGCCACATAAAACTTCCGAATATGGATTGATGAGATCAAATAGGGTATCTAATCACATTAAAATAAAATGTACAGAAATAGGAATATAAAATAACATCCCCCAAAATTACAAAGAGGAGCTTAAAAGAAGTGACATAAAGGAGAGTACTTAAAAAGAAGAGAGAGGTTAGATCTCTTACGAAAGTTTGGCAGCCTAACGGCGCCACTCAAAACTTCCAAAATGGATTGATGAGAGATAATAGGGTCTCTCATCACATGAACATAAAAATTATAGTAGGAGTAATACAAAAGAACATCCCAATCATAAGAAATATGAGCTTAAAAGAAATGACATAAAAGAGTGTACTTATAAAGAAAGAGAGTTGTAGGATCCCTTACCTCGGGTCCGACTTGACTCGATCGTTCTTTAATCTCCTGAATAATAAACTTGAGTTAATTTATACTTCCTTAAGAACCTTTTTCAAGTTCATTATTCCTTTTATATCACTTATTACCATGTCATAAACATTATTTAATCATTTAAGTTAATAATATTTGTTTTGTCGATATTTGGTTCTTAAGTCGAAAGTGGACTTCTTACAATTACATGTTGTTCGTGTGGCCAAATGTTTATTATATACAGAATTGTATTCATGATGTAGATATCATATATGTCATATATATCCAGTACAATAATGCATTTATAACATTACATAATCATTTAGAGGTAAGAAATGAAATGCACCGTTCATGGAGACGGTAAGCCGTACGTACGCATGAACGCTACTTTCATTTCTATTTCGTATTTTATAGAATGGAATCATAATGATATAAAGGTATATTATAATTCCAGTATAATATCATATATAATATCATAGTTCCATACTTTATACGTCCCACATATGGTATTTAACGAATCAAATCACTTTGAGGGGGCGGTAGTCCGCACTTCCTTAAATGAAGATATCGCGTATACCCATAATGGAAGCCATAAAGGTAAGACACAAATGAAAAAAACAGAAACTTAAGGAAAACATAAACATATTATATATCATATATAAAAATAGTGACATCATAATGTCCACCTTTGAAGGTGTTAAATGAGTATTGAACAATCATCGTTTCGGGAGGCAGAATTTTGCCATCCACGGAAACCGTATGTTCTTTAACCATTTGATGTAGTTGTGTGATAGTTTAGCATGAATAAATCTTATAAAAACATCCTAGTATATTGAAGATACTGGTGTTGTTACAAAAGAAGTAAATAAAAAGAGTTTAGGGGGTTGGAGAACCAAAATAAAACAAATGAACATGAGAGAATGAATTACCTTTAAAAGTGTAACTCCTTTTGATTTGATCCTAAAGGCTTCCTTTGAAAAGATTCTGCCCAAAGGGAATCCTCTAGGATGAGGAGAGGGATGTGGAGAGAGTAAATGGGCAGGGGTTGGCAGAGCCAAATGCTTGAGGAGTGTGTTAAATGAGGTAGAGGTGGGGGCCTTTTATAAGAGGAGAGGAGGGGCACTTTTGGAAAGTAAGAAATATTACTTTATTTGAAAATGTGTTTCGGTTTTAAAAGGTCCCACATTGATATAATTCGTGGATAAAGTGATAAGGCTTCTAAATCCACTCATCCAATTGGTTTTGGACATGTTTAGTTAATAGATTTTACATTATCTTTCCATTTTATTTAAATCGTCAAATAATGATGTCATCGCTGCATCATTATTATGTCATAAATAATTTAAATTATTTAATGTCTAAAAATTATAAAAAAAATACTATGATGTAGGAAATCTTTTTATCTTTCCAATGACTATTTATAATCAAAATTTGGACCGGTGTAACCCTACTTAAAAAATTGTTTTAGTAAAACAACTCATGTTTGTGTCAATTTAATTTTAACATTAAATAAAAAGTTATTTATGTCATTTCCCAACCAAAGTGTCTCCATGGGGTCCCCAAGTTGGCCCATGGCTTGTCTTGGTCGGCCATGACTCACCCAATAGGTGTAGGACAAGTGTCATGGTGTTTTCACATTCTTATAATATCATTTTTACCTTAAATTACACTAATTACCTCTAATCGCGATTAAGAACTTAATAAGTTACTATTCACCAAAAAATTATTATAATCTCATTGAACCACATTTTACTTCTTAATGACAACCATGTATGTCAGATTTTTGAAATTCAAAACACAATGATGGAAAAATTTCATTTAAACAGAAAATCAGCTTTTATAAGTACCACTTAGTGGTTTCACTATTCATAAAAAATTGAAGTTTTTCAGAAAAATCCCAAAAATGCACCCTGAGCTATATTTGATATTCCGAATTCAAAAATGAAGTCCGTTTTACAAAATTCAAAACATATTAGTCACATTAATTAATTTAATAATTAATTCCCGCTGTCAGAGCAAATAGCGTGTTTTTATAAAACAATAAGTATCAAAAGATTGACACTAGTTTAAGTCTGATTTCAAAGTGAAATTAATTCCAACGACCACTATTGGATTTAATGGTAAAAATATTTTCTAATTTCACTTTAAAAACAATTCAAAATATAATCTAATCATATAAATAAATTAGATTAAAAAGAGGTTTTGAATTAAAATACAACATTTTACACTATTCATTAAAAAAAATGAACTTTATCGGAAAAATACCAAAAAATTACACAAAGTAAAATTTGATGTCCCGATTCTTAATAAGAGTTTTATTTGGTCCAAAAGAATGTTTAAGAGTGAACAAAACTATATTTAATGACAGTTCTCCATTAAAAGGCGATAAGTGAACCTTTAGTGAAAACTAGGGCATATACGCCTAAAATTGAATTCTTTCCGTATTTTAAGCCTTTAGCTTTTATTGGATAAATGTAAAAACATTTAAAAAAAATATATAATCATATTTTAGTTATTTCTATCCATTCCCGCCAATACAACGGCTACATGTTAACTACCATTTGAATTAATATTATTTTATTATTAGAGTGCAACGTAAGATTTCCAAGAAACTCATTGTTGTGTGTTGGGTACGCCATCGAGCATAGCATCCCCTTTAAAGTCATATTAATATTTTATTCACAAATATGGATAAATATGAAAATGTCATATTCATTATTTACCTGGGGTGTTACATTCTTCCCCCCTTTTGGGAATTGCGTCCTCGCAATTTTAAAATTGCACTTGGAAACATCCTTGAAAGTCCCACATCGGAACAAAAGTTGGTAAAACAAACACTTTAAAATAAAGAAAGATAAGTACAAAGGTCACCCGAGTTAACCCATACTAGGATTCCAAGTATGAAAACATGGACATGGAGGAGAAAACATAGGTTCATGTTCTCATGGAGAGTGATAGAAAACATGTTTAGGAGAAAGTTAACCATGAGAAAATCACAAACTTGTGATGGGTTAAACGGTATTCGATTCCCCAGTAGGAAAAGTTAATAGACAACATTTTTGTTTTAAGTTACTTTTTATTGAGGAATTTATTCATAAGGAAACATAATCACTTATCATGTTGACTCTCAACTTTTACTAGATTCCTTAATCAAACTCATATTTTTTTCCAAAAGACGAGTATTTAGGGAGACTTGTTCACATTAAGAGTACTATAATCAACTTCTAGAGAATCACATAATCCACCAAATAGAACTATATACATCCCATGTCTTTAGGCTTTAACCAAAACCAAAACCAAAAAGGTTAGTACAAGGTCAGATAATCCAGAAAAGGATAACCCTTTATAAAAAGAAAATCTACTCTTAACCTCCAAAATTTGTCCAACAAAACCCAAAGTTCAACGAGGACCATCCGATAAACAATTTATCCATAAAATTCTTCAAAGTAATCCAATCTAAGATTGAAACCCAAATATTTGAAGGATTTAGTCACATAGTCTTCCAAGTTAAATTGTAACATTTATCTCCAAACAACATTAGTTGCTCCTAAAGTCTCGTATTGAAAAGTAATTAACCTAATCACATATCCTCCATGATAGGTTAATAATTTTCATAAATAACCCAAAATCAACTTACTCTTAATTCATAAAATCATATAACTAAAAAGAATCAGTAAAACTAACCAGGGACTTCACGTAGTCCAGTGGTAGGCGATTAATACCAGTCGCACTTTGGTTGTGTGTTCGATTCCCGCAGCTTTGTCCGACGCGACGGGTTGTCACACAGTCTGCGTGTTGTCCTTTTTCCAAAACTATATAATTCTTAAAACATTCCTCAAAATGAGATAAAATCTTCAAAAATAACCATAACATATTTTAACCTCAAGTTTATCTCATTCCTTTAATTTTCCATCATATCATAGAGTAACCCATAATTACCTAAAAATTAAGTATCATATAAACCCTAATGGTTACCTTAATAATTATTACCTGAATTTCCACATCGAGTTGGCCATCTCATACATGATGCATTATAGAACTCACCATGGTTGAAGTGGTTGATCATGACTCCTTGATATTTGGTTTAGAACAACCACGAGTTTCCTCATTGAATCCTCCATTTTATCTAGTATCTTAATCAGAGAACCACCACAGTTTCCTTCAAACCTGTTGTCTCTTTGGTGCCTGCTAGATCCATCCATTCACTAAAAATAGAAATTTCAGTGTGAGTATATCAACAAAACCATCATGTACTAATGAGGAAGGTAAACACTAAGATACACTTACTCATTCACTTTATCTAAAACTAGGACTCTTTCTGAAATCCTAACCATTATGGTAATGTCACTTATGCTTAAAGAATACCCTAACCTCTAAAGTTATCTAAACCGACCTTTGATACCAACTATAAGGCCCCAGCCTTAAACCTTACTTAATCTTGAGTTATTACAAGATTACACATCGAGGATCTTTTCAGGTTTAGAGTTTTAGAGAATTAGATCATGAAACTTGCATTACATTCCACATTTAAACAAAGTGGTTACATAAAAGAGAATATTCATTCTTCCCATCAACGGAAACCTATTTAAAATAAAACATGGATTCTTTCTTGACACATCCTTGACACTATCATCACATCATGTACCTTTCCCTTGACATGTGAAAAACATTTCAAAAACTTGGGATGAGCATAAAAAGCTCAGTAAGGGTTATAAAAATATGGAAAGGAAACATGAGTTCATATATACATAAGAATGAAATCATACTTTACGCATAAAACTTAGGCACTTTAACATACCTCATCAAATCATGAATAAATCATAGAAATCATAAGACATAAAGGTAACTTGAGGCATTCATAACATTCTTACGTAGGGAGTAACCCTCTTGGTTACGTTTGGAATACCCATCACAGTATATTCCCTAAATCTCTTCAGAGAAACCTTATCGTTTCACTCCTTCGTGTTACCCAATGCATTGGAGAGCTATATCGGGCTCACCCGCCCTTAGTTTATCACGGAACCACCCGTTTTCATAACAATGCCCAAGAACCTAACATAAATGTATCACATAAAACATGCATAAAGTAAATATAACATTTCCACATTTCAATCACAATATAACATTTTAGGATATTTAAATAATGAATCCATAAAAAAAACCATTTTTAAAACCATTTAAAACATTTAAAAGAGATTTTTGAATCAAAGTGTCCCATACCACCTTGAAGCTTAAAATTTTAAACCATTAATATCCATATAAATAAATCCTTAAAACCATTTTGAAAACATGGATATTAATAAGAACAAATAATTAAAACATTTAAAACGATATTTTGGTTAAAGGGGTTTTACCAAAATTAGTGACACTTGAATACAATAATCGAGGAATAAAATTTAGTCAGAACTTTATAATATCATGAGAATAAATGGATTCATGATATAATACTCCAAAGGACAGTATATACCCCATATAAGAGTGAATTGGTGCATAACAACAATGAACCCTCAATAGAAATGTCAAATGTGATGAAATCCCTTATAAAGAAGGTATCCTTAAATTAAGGACAAATCAATCTCAAAAATATGTGTGACAAATATAAATACACCCAATATAAGTGGATATTAAGTGTAAAAAGGTCATTCACACATATTCAATGGACGACATATTCAATGACTACATGTTGAACCCAAAGAAATCGAAATTGGGTTAAAAAGTTCCCCTGACAGCCTAACGGCATCACATCAAAAAGAGTTGATGAGAGATAAAAAGAGTATCTCATCACTTGGACATAAAATTTACATCAATAAGGATATATGAGAACATATCCCAACATAACGATATGTAAATTAAAAGACCCAACAAAAGAGGTCTTTTAAAAAAGAGGAGGGTGAAAGGTTCCCTTACCGACTTGGGTATCTTTCAAAACATACACCCCATGAAAGAAGGACAAAAGATAATTGATGTAAATACTCATAAAAGAAAGTATATTACACAAAGAGTAGAATAATGGGCAGTACATACACCACTCAAGGGAATTTGTGGAAAATGTAGCATAAATCTCACAGGAATAAAAGTGAGATGAAAAATCCCTTACGAAAACTCGGCAGCCTAACGACGCCACATAAAACTTCCGAATATGGATTGATGAGATAAAATAGGGTATCTCATCACATTAAAATAAAATGTACAGAAAGAGGAATATAAAATAACATCCCCCAAAATTACAAAGAGGAGCTTAAAAGAAGTGACATAAAGGAGAGTACTTAAAAAGAAGAGAGAGGTTAGATCTCTTACGAAAGTTTGGCAGCCTAACGGCGCGACTCAAAACTTCCAAAATGGATTTATGAGAGATAATAGGGTCTCTCATCACAAGAACATAAAAATTATAGTAGGAGTAATATAAAATAACATCCCAATCATAAGAAATATGAGCTTAAAAGAAATGACATAAAAGAGTGTACTTATAAAGAAAGAGAGTTGTAGGATCCCTTACCTCAGGTCCGACTTGACTCGATCGTTCTTTAATCTCCTGAATAATAAACTTGAGTTAATTTATACTTCCTTAAGAACCTTTTTCAAGTTCATTATTCCTTTTATATCACTTATTACCATGTCATAAACATTATTTAATCATTTAAGTTAATAATATTTGTTTTGTCGATATTTGGTTCTTAAGTCGAAAGTGGACTTCTTACAATTACATGTTGTTCGTGTGGCCAAATGTTTATTATATCCAGAATTGTATTCATGATGTAGATATCATATATGTCATATATATCCAGTACAATCATGCATTTATAACATTACATAATCATTTAGAGGTAAGAAATGAAATGCACCGTTCATGGAGACGGTAAGCCGTACGTACGCATGAACGCTACTTTCATTTCTATTTCGTATTTTATAGAATGGAATCATAATGATATAAAGGTATATTATAATTCCAGTATAATATCATATATAATATCATAGTTCCATCCTTTATACGTCCCACATATGGTATTTAACGAATCAAATCACTTTGAGGGGGCGGTAGTCCGCACTTCCTTAAATGAAGATATCGCGTATACCCATAATGGAAGCCATAAAGGTAAGACACAAATGAAAAAAACAGAAACTTAAGGAAAACATAAACATATTATATATCATATATAAAAATAGTGACATCATAATGGCCACCTTTGAAGGTGTTAAATGAGTATTGAACAATCATCGTTTCGGGAGGCAGAATTTCGCCATCCACGGAAACCGTATGTTCTTTAACCATTTGATGTAGTTGTGTGATATTTTAGCATGAATAAATCTTATAAAAACATCCTAGTATATTGAAGATACTGGTGTTGTTACAAAAGAAGTAAATAAAAAGAGTTTAGGGGGTTGGAGAACCAAAATAAAACAAATGAACATGAGAGAATGAATTACCTTTAAAAGTGTAACTCCTTTTGATTTGAGCCTAAAGGCTTCCTTTGAAATGATTCTGCCCAAAGGGAATCCTCTAGGATGAGGAGAGGGATGTGGAGAGAGTAAATTGGCAGGGGTTGGCCGAGCCAAAGGCTTGAGGAGTGTGTTAAATGAGGTAGAGGTGGGGGCCTTTTATAAGAGGAGAGGAGGGGCACTTTTGGAAAGTAAGAAATATTACTTTATTTGAAAATGTGTTTCGGTTTTAAAAGGTCCCACATTGATATAATTCGTGGATAAAGTGATAATGCTTCGAAATCCACCCATACAATTGGTTTTGGACATGTGTAGTTAATAGATTTTACATTATCTTTCCATTTTATTTAAATCGTCAAATAATGATGTCACCGCTGCATCATTATTATGTCATAAATAATTTAATTTATTTAATGTCTAAAAATTATAAAAAAAATACTATGATGTATAAAATCTTTTTATCTTTCCAATGATTATTTATAATAAAAATTTGGACCTGTGTAACCCTACTTAAAAATTGTTTTAGTAAAACAACTCATGTTTGTGTCAATTTAATTTTAACATTAAATAAAAAGTTATTTATGTCATTTCCCAACCAAAGTGTCTCCATGGGGTCCCCAAGTTGGCCCATGTCTTGTATTGGTCGGCCATGACTCACCCAATAGGTGTAGGACAAGTGTCATGGTGTTTTCACATTCTTATAATATCATTTTTACCTTAAATTACACTAATTACCTCTAATCGCGATTAAGAACTTAATAAGTTACTATTCACCAAAAAATTATTATAATCTCATTGAACCACATTTTACTTCTTAATGACAACCATGTATGTCAGATTTTTGAAATTCAAAACACAATGATGGAAAAATTTCATTTAAATGGAAAATCAGCTTTTATAAGTACCACTTAGTGGTTTCACTATTCATAAAAATTGAAGTTTTTCAGAAAAATCCCAAAAATTCACCCTGAGCTATATTTGATATTCCGAATTCAAAAATGAAGTCCGTTTTAAAAAATTCAAAACATATTAGTCACATTAATTAATTTAATAATTAATTCCCGCTGTCAGAGCAAATAGCGTGTTTTTATAAAACAATAAGTATCAAAAGATTGACACTAGTTTAAGTCTGATTTCAAAGTGAAATTAATTCCAACGACCACTATTGGATTTAATGGTAAAAATATTTTCTAATTTCACTTTAAAACCAATTCAAAATATAATCTAATCATATAAATAAATTAGATTAAAAAGAGGTTTTGAATTAAAATACAACATTTTACACTATTCATTAAAAAAAATGAACTTTATCAGAAAAATACCAAAAAATTACACAAAGTAAAATTTGATGTCCCGATTCTTAATAAGAGTTTTATTTGGTCCAAAAGAATGTTTAAGAGTGAACAAAACTATATTTAATGACAGTTCTCCATTAAAAGGCGATAAGTGAACCTTTAGTGAAAACTAGGGCATATACGCCTAAAATTGAATTCTTTCCGTATTTTAAGCCTTTAGCTTTTATTGGATAAATGTAAAAACATTTAAAAAACATATATAATCATATTTTAGTTATTTCTATCCATTCCCGCCAATACAATGGCTACATGTTAACTACCATTTGAATTAATATTATTTTATTATTAGAGTGCAACGTAAGATTTCCAAGAAACTCATTGTTGTGTGTTGGGTACGCCATCGAGCATAGCGTCCCCTTTAAAGTCATATTAATATTTTATTCACAAATATGGATAAATATGAAAATGTCATATTCATTATTTACCTGGGGTGTTACATCCTTCCCCCCTTTTGGGAATTGCGTCCTCGCAATTTTAAAATTGCGCTTGGAAACATCCTTGAAAGTCCCACATCAGAACAAAAGTTGGTAAAACAAACACTTTAAAATAAAGAAAGATAAGTACAAAGGTCACCCGAGTTAACCCATATTAGGATTCCAAGTATGAAAACATGGACATGGAGGAGAAAACGTAGGTTCATGTTCTCATGGAGAGTGATAGAAAACATGTTTAGGAGAAAGTTAACCATGAGAAAATCACAAACTTGTGATGGGTTAAACGGTATTCGATTCCCCAGTAGGAAAAGTTAATAGACAACATTTTTGTTTTAAGTTACTTTTTATTGAGGAATTTATTCATAAGGAAACATAATCACTTATCATGTTGACTCTCAACTTTTACTAGATTCCTTAATCAAACTCATATTTTTTTCCAAAAGACGAGTATTTAGGGAGACTTGTTCACATTAAGAGTACTATAATCAACTTCTAGAGAATCACATAATCCACTAAATAGAACTATATACATCCCATGTCTTTAGGCTTTAACCAAAACCAAAACCAAAAAGGTTAGTACAAGGTCAGATAATCCAGAAAAGGATAACCCTTTATAAAAAGAAAATCTACTCTTAACCTCCAAAATTTGTCCAACAAAACCCAAAGTTCAACGAGGACCATCCGATAAACAATTTATCCATAAATTTCTTCAAAGTAAACCAATCTAAGATTGAAACCCAAATATTTGAAGGATTTAGTCACATAGTCTTTCAAGTTAAATTGTAACATTTATCTCCAAACAACATTAGTTGCTCCTAAAGTCTCGCATTGAAAAGTAATTAACCTAATCACATATCCTCCGTGATAGGTTAATAATTTTCATAAATAACCCAAAATCAACTTACTCTTAATTCATAAAATCATATAACTAAAAAGAATCAGTCAAACTAACCAGGGACTTCACGTAGTCCAGTGGTAGGCGATTAATACCAGTCGCACTTTGGTTGTGTGTTCGATTCCCGCAGCTTTGTCCGACGCGACGGGTTGTCACACAGTCTGCGTGTTGTCCTTTTTCCAAAACTATATAATTCTTAAAACATTCCTCAAAATGAGATAAAATCTTCAAAAATAACCATAACATATTTTAACCTCAAGTTTATCTCATTCCTTTAATTTTCCATCATATCATAGAGTAACCCATAATTACCTAAAAATTAAGTATCATATAAACCCTAATGGTTACCTTAATAATTATTACCTTAATTTCCACATCGAGTTGGCCATCTCATACATGATGCATTAGAGAAATCACCAAGGTTGAAGTGGTTGATCATGACTCCTTGATATTTGGTTTAGAACAACCACGAGTTTCCTCATTGAATCCTCCATTTTATCTAGTATCTTAATCAGAGAACCACCACAGTTTCCTTCAAACCTGTTGTCTCTTTGGTGCCTGCTAGATCCATCCATTCACTAAAAATAGAAATGTCAGTGTGAGTATATCAACAAAACCATCATGTACTAATGAGGAAGGTAAACACTAAGATACACTTACTCATTCACTTTATCTAAAACTAGGACTCTTTCTGAAATCCTAACCATTATGGTAATGTCACTTATGCTTAAAGAATACCCTAACCTCTAAAGTTATCTAAACCGACCTTTGATACCAACTATAAGGCCCCAGCCTTAAACCTTACTTAATCTTGAGTTATTACAAGATTACACATTAAGGATCTTTTCAGGTTTAGAGTTTTAGAGAATTAGATCATGAAACTTTCATTACATTCCACATTTAAACAAAGTGGTTACATAAAAGAGAATATTCATTCTTCCCATCAACGGAAACCTATTTAAAATAAAACAGGGATTCTTTCTTGACACATCCTTGACACTATCATCACATCATGTACCTTTCCCTTGACCTGTGAAAAACATTTCAAAAACTTGGGATGAGAATAAAAAGCTCAGTAAGGGTTATAAAAATATGGAAAGGAAACATGAGTTCATATATACATAAGAATGAAATCATACTTTACGCATAAAACTTAGGCACTTTAACATACCTCATCAAATCATGAATAAATCATAGAAATCATAAGACATAAAGGTAACTTGAGGCATTCATAACATTCTTACGTAGGGAGTAACCCTCTTGGTTACGTTTGGAATACCCATCACAGTATATTCCCTAAATCTCTTCGGAGAAACCTTATCGTTTCACTCCTTCGCGTTACCCAATGCATTGGAGAGCTATATCGGGCTCACCCGCCCTTAGTTTATCACGGAACCACCCGTTTTCATAACAATGCCCAAGAACCATAACATAAATGTATCACATAAAACATGCATAAAGTAAATATAACATTTCCACATTTCAATCACAATATAACATTTTAGGATATTTAAATAATGAATCCATAAAAAAAACCATTTTCAAAACCATTTAAAACATTTAAAAGAGATTTTTGAATCAAAGTGTCCCATACCACCTTGAAGCTTAAAATTTTAAACCATTAATATCCATATAAATAAATCCTTAAAACCATTTTGAAAACATGGATATTAATAAGAACAAATAATGAAAACATTTAAAACGATATTTTGGTTAAAGGGGTTTTACCAAAATTAGTGACACTTGAATACAATAATCGAGGAATAACATTTAGTCAGAACTTTATAATATCATGAGAATAAATGGATTCATGATATAATACTCCAAAAGACAGTATATACACCATATAAGAGTGAATTGGTGCATAACAACAATGAACCCTCAATAGAAATGTCAAATGTGATGAAATCCCTTATAAAGAAGGTATCCTTAAATTAAGGACAAATAAATCTCAAAAATATGTGTGACAAATATAAATACACCCAATATAAGTGGATATTAAGTGTAAAAAGGTCATTCACACATATTCAATGGACGACATTTTCAATGACTACATGTTGAACCCAAAGAAATCGAAATTGGGTTAAAAAGTTCCCCTGACAGCCTAACGGCATCACATCAAAAAGAGTTGATGAGAGATAAAAAGAGTATCTCATCACTTGGACATAAAATTTACATCAATAAGGATATATGAGAACATATCCCAACATAACGATATGTAAATTAAAAGACCCAACAAAAGAGGTCTTTTAAAAAAGAGGAGGGTGAAAGGTTCCCTTACCGACTTGGGTATCTTTCAAAACATACACCCCATGAAAGAAGGACAAAAGATAATTGATGTAAATACTCATAAACGAAAGTATATTACACAAATAGTAGAATAATGGGCAGTACATACACCACTCAAGGGAATTTGTGGCAAATGTAGCATAAATCTGACGGGAATAAAAGTGAGATGAAAAATCCCTTACGAAAACTCGGCAGCCTAACGGCGCCACATAAAACTTCCGAATATGGATTGATGAGATAAAATAGGGTATCTCATCACATTAAAATAAAATTTACAGCAAGAGGAATATAAAATAACATCCCCCAAAATTACAAATAGGAGCTTAAAAGAAGTGACATAAAGGAGAGTACTTAAAAAGAAGAGAGAGGTTAGATCTCTTACGAAAGTTTGGCAGCCTAACGGCGCCACTCAAAACTTCCAAAATGGATTGATGAGAGATAATAGGGTGTCTCATCACATGAACATAAAACTTATAGTATGAGTAATATAAAATAACATCCCAATCATAAGAAATATGAGCTTAAAAGAAATGACATAAAAGAGTGTACTTATAAAGAAAGAGAGTTGTAGGATCCCTTACCTCGGGTCCGACTTGACTCGATCGTTCTTTAATCTCCTGAATAATAAACTTGAGTTAATTTCTACTTCCTTAAGAACCTTTTTCAATTTAATTATTCCTTTTATATCACTTATTACCATGTCATAAACATTATTTAATCATTTAAGTTAATAATATTTGTTTTGTCGATATTTGGTTCTTAAGTCGAAAGTGGACTTCTTACAATTACATGTTGTTCGTGTGGCCAAATGTTTATTATATCCAGAATTGTATTCATGATGTAGATATCATATATGTAATATATATCCAGTACAAGCATGCATTTATAACATTACATAATCATTTAGAGGTAAGAAATGAAATGCACCGTTCATGGAGACGGTAAGCCGTACGTACGCATGAACGCTACTTTCATTTATATTTCGTATTTTATAGAATGGAATCATAATTATATAAAGTTATATTATAATTCCAGTGTAATATCATATATAATATCATAGTTCCATCCTTTATACGTCCCACATATGGTATTTAACGAATCAAATCACTTTGAGGGGGCGGTAGTCCGCACTTCCTTAAATGAAGATATCACATATACCCATAATGGAAGCCATAAAGGTAAGACACAAATGAAAAAAACAGAAACTTAAGGAAAACATAAACATATTATATATCATATATAAAAATAGTGACATCATAATGGCCACCTTTGAAGGTGTTAAATGAGTATTGAACAATCATCGTTTCGGGAGGCAGAATTTCGCCATCCACGGAAACCGTATGTTCTTTAACCATTTTATGTAGTTGTGTGATAGTGTAGCATGAATAAATCTTATAACAACATCCTAGTATATTGAAGATACTGGTTTTGTTACAAAAGAAGTAAATAAAAAGATTTTAGGGGGTTGGAGAACCAAAATAAAACAAATGAACATGAGAGAATGAATTACCTTTAAAAGTGTAACTCCTTTTTATTTGAGCCTAAAGGCTTCCTTTGAAATGATTCTGCCCAAAGGGAATCCTCTAAGATGAGGAGAGGGATGTGGAGAGAGTAAATGGGCAGGGGTTGGCCGAGCCAAAGGCTTGAGGAGTGTGTTAAATGAGGTAGAGGTGGGGGCCTTTTATAAGAGGAGAGGAGGGGCACTTTTGGAAAGTAAGAAATATTACTTTATTTGAAAATGTGTTTCGGTTTTAAAAGGTCCCACATTGATATAATTCGTGGATAAAGTGATAAGGCTTCGAAATCCACTCATCCAATTGGTTTTGGACATGTGTAGTTAATAGATTTTACATTATCTTTCCATTTTATTTAAATCGTCAAATAATGATGTCACCGCTGCATCATTATTATGTCATAAATAATTTAATTTATTTAATGTCTAAAAATTATAAAAAAAAATACTATGATGTATTAAATCTTTTTATCTTTCCAATGACTATTTATAATCAAAATTTGGACCTGTGTAACCCTACTTAAAAATTGTTTTAGTAAAACAACTCATGTTTGTGTCAATTTAATTTTAACATTAAATAAAAAGTTATTTATGTCATTTCCCAACCAAAGTGTCTCCATGGGGTCCCCAAGTTGGCCCATGGCTTGTCTTGGTCGTCCATGACTCACCCAATAGGTGTAGGACAAGTGTCATGGTGTTTTCACATTCTTATAATATCATTTTTACCTTAAATTACACTAATTACCTCTAATCGCGATTAAGAACTTAATAAGTTACTATTCACCAAAAAATTATTATAATCTCATTGAACCACATTTTACTTCTTAATGACAACCATGTATGTCAGATTTTTGAAATTCAAAACACAATGATGGAAAAATTTCATTTAAACGGAAAATCAGCTTTTATAAGTACCACTTAGTGGTTTCACTATTCATAAAAAATTGAAGTTTTTCAGAAAAATCCCAAAAATTCACCCTGAGCTATATTTGATATTCCGAATTCAAAAATGAAGTCCGTTTTAAAAAATTCAAAACATATTAGTCACATTAATTAATTTAATAATTAATTCCCGCTGTCAGAGCAAATAGCGTGTTTTTATAAAACAATAAGTATCAAAAGATTGACACTAGTTTAAGTCTGATTTCAAAGTGAAATTAATTCCAACGACCACTATTGGATTTAATGGTAAAAATATTTTCTAATTTCACTTTAAAACCAATTCAAAATATAATCTAATCATATAAATAAATTAGATTAAAAAGACGTTTTGAATTAAAATACAACATTTTACACTATTCATTAAAAAAATGAACTTTATCGGAAAAATACCAAAAAATTACACAAAGTAAAATTTGATGTCCCGATTCTTAATAAGAGTTTTATTTGGTCAAAAAGAATGTTTAAGAGTGAACAAAACTATATTTAATGACAGTTCTCCATTAAAAGGCGATAAGTGAACCTTTAGTGAAAACTAGGGCATATACGCCTAAAATTGAATTCTTTCCGTATTTTGAGCCTTTAGCTTTTATTGGATAAATGTAAAAACATTTAAAAAACATATATAATCATATTTTAGTTATTTCTATCCATTCCCGCCAATACAACGGCTACATGTTAACTACCATTTGAATTAATATTATTTTATTATTAGAGTGCAACGTAAGATTTCCAAGAAACTCATTGTTGTGTGTTGGGTACGCCATCAAGCATAGCGTCCCCTTTAAAGTCATATTAATATTTTATTCACAAATATGGATAAATATGAAAATGTCATATTCATTATTTACCTGGGGTGTTACATCCTTCCCCCCTTTTGGGAATTGCGTCCTCGCAATTTTAAAATTGCGCTTGGAAACATCCTTGAAAGTCCCACATCAGAACAAAAGTTGGTAAAACAAACACTTTAAAATAAAGAAAGATAAGTACAAAGGTCACCCGAGTTAACCCATACTAGGATTCCAAGTATGAAAACATGGACATGGAGGAGAAAACATAGGTTCATGTTCTCATGGAGAGTGATAGAAAACATGTTTAGGAGAAAGTTAACCATGAGAAAATCACAAACTTGTGATGGGTTAAACGGTATTCGATTCCCCAGTAGGAAGAGTTAATAGACAACATTTTTGTTTTAAGTTACTTTTTATTGAGGAATTTATTAATAAGGAAACATAATCACTTATCATGTTGACTCTCAACTTTTACTAGATTCCTTAATCAAACTCATATTTTTTTCCAAAAGACGAGTATTTAGGGAGACTTGTTCACATTAAGAGTACTATAATCAACTTCTAGAGAATCACAAAATCCACCAAATAGAACTATATACATCCCATGTCTTTAGGCTTTAACCAAAACCAAAACCAAAAAGGTTAGTACAAGGTCAGATAATCCAGAAAAGGATAACCCTTTATAAAAAGAAAATCTAC
Organism: Viscum album; assembly: GCA_963277665.1. Taxonomy (NCBI): domain Eukaryota; kingdom Viridiplantae; phylum Streptophyta; class Magnoliopsida; order Santalales; family Viscaceae; genus Viscum; species Viscum album. The sequence continues at coordinate 1,194,123,353 of OY728156.1, read as the reverse complement.
TCTTAACCTCCAAAATTTGTCCAACAAAACCCAAAGTTCAACGAGGACCATCCGATAAACAATTTATCCATAAAATTCTTCAAAGTAAACCAATCTAAGATTGAAACCCAAATATTTGAAGGATTTAGTCACATAGTCTTCCAAGTTAAATTGTAACATTTATCTCCAAACAACATTAGTTGCTCCTAAAGTCTCGTTTTGAAATGTAATTAACCTAATCACATATCCTCCATGATAGGTTAATAATTTTCATAAATAACCCAAAATCAACTTACTCTTAATTCATAAAATCATATAACTAAAAAGAATCAGTCAAACTAACTAGGGACTTCACTTAGTCCAGTGGTAGGCGATTAATACCAGTCGCACTTTGGTTGTGTGTTCGATTCCCGCAGCTTTGTCCGACGCGACGGGTTGTCACACAGTCTGCGTGTTGTCCTTTTTCCAAAACTATATAATTCTTAAAACATTCCTCAAAATGAGATAAAATCTTCAAAAATAACCATAACATATTTTAACCTCAAGTTTATCTCATTCCTTTAATTTTCCATCATATCATAGAGTAACCCATAATTACCTAAAAATTAAGTATCATATAAACCCTAATGGTTACCTTAATAATTATTACCTGAATTTCCACATCGAGTTGGCCATCTCATACATGATGCATTAGAGAACTCACCAAGGTTGAAGTGGTTGATCATGACTCCTTGATATTTGGTTTAGAACAACCACGAGTTTCCTCATTTAATCCTCCATTTTGTCTAGTATCTTAATCAGAGAACCACCACAGTTTCCTTCAAACCTGTTGTCTCTTTGGTGCCTGCTAGATCCATCCATTCACTAAAAATAGAAATGTCAGTGTGAGTATATCAACAAAACCATCATGTACTAATGAGGAAGGTAAACACTAAGATACACTTACTCATTCACTTTATTTAAAACTAGGACTCTTTCTGAAATCCTAACCAATATGGTAATGTCACTTATGCTTAAAGAATACCCTAACCTCTAAAGTTATCTAAACCGACCTCTGATACCAACTATAAGGCCCCAGCCTTAAACCTTACTTAATCTTGAGTTATTACAAGATTACACATTGAGGATCTTTTCAGGTTTAGAGTTTTAGAGAATTAGATCATGAAACTTGCATTACATTCCACATTTAAACAAAGTGGTTACATAAAAGAGAATATTCATTCTTCCCATCAACAGAAACCTATTTAAAATAAAACACGGATTCTTTCTTGACACATCCTTGACACTATCATCACATCATGTACCTTTCCCTTGACCTGTGAAAAACATTTCAAAAACTTGGGATGAGCATAAAAAGCTCAGTAAGGGTTATAAAAATATGGAAAGGAAACATGAGTTCATATATACATAAGAATGAAATCATACTTTACCCATAAAACTTAGGCACTTTAACATACCTCATCAAATCATGAATAAATCATAGAAATCATAAGACATAAAGGTAACTTGAGGCATTCATAACATTCTTACGTAGGGAGTAACCCTCTTGGTTACGTTTGGAATACCCATCACAGTATATTCCCTAAATCTCTTCGGAGAAACCTTATCGTTTCACTCCTTCGCGTTACCCAATGCATTGGAGAGCTATATCGGGCTCACCCGCCCTTAGTTTATCACGGAACCACCCGTTTTCATAACAATGCCCAAGAACCATAACATAAATGTATCACATAAAACATGCATAAAGTAAATATAACATTTCCACATTTCAATCACAATATAACATTTTAGGATATTTAAATAATGAATCCATAAAAAAAACCATTTTCAAAACCATTTAAAACATTTAAAAGAGATTTTTGAATCAAAGTGTCCCATACCACCTTGAAGCTTAAAATTTTAAACCATTAATATCCATATGAATAAATCCTTAAAACCATTTTGAAAACATGGATATTAATAAGAACAAATAATTAAAACATTTAAAACGATATTTTGGTTAAAGGGGTTTTACCAAAATTAGTGACACTTGAATACAATAATCGAGGAATAACATTTAGTCAGAACTTTATAATATCATGAGAATAAATGGATTCATGATATAATACTCCAAAGGACAGTATATACACCATATAAGAGTGAATTGGTGCATAACAACAATGAACCCTCAATAGAAATGTCAAATGTGATGAAATCCCTTATAAAGAAGGTATCCTTAAATTAAGGACAAATCAATCTAAAAAATATGTGTGACAAATATAAATAAACCCAATATAAGTGGATATTAAGTGTAAAAAGTTCATTCACACATATTCAGTGGACGACATATTCAATGACTACATGTTGAACCCAAAGAAATCGAAATTGGGTTAAAAAGTTCCCCTGACAGCCTAACGGCATCACATCAAAAAGAGTTGATAAGAGATAAAAAGAGTATCTCATCACTTGGAAATAAAATTTACATCAATAAGGATATATGAGAACATATCCCAACATAACGATATTTAAATTAAAAGACCCAACAAAATAAGTCTTTTAAAAAAGAGGAGGGTGAAAGGTTCCCTTATCGACTTGGGTATCTTTCAAAACATACACCCCATGAAAGAAGGACAAAAGATAATTGATGTAAATACTCATAAACGAAAGTATATTACACAAAGAGTAGAATAATGGGCAGTACATACACCACTCAAGGGAATTTGTGGAAAATGTAGCATAAATCTCACGGGAATAAAAGTGAGATGAAAAATCCCTTACGAAAACTCGGCAGCCTAACGGCGCCACATAAAACTTCAGAATATGGATTGATGAGATCAAATAGGGTATCTCATCACATTAAAATAAAATGTACAGAAATAGGAATATAAAATAACATCCCCCAAAATTACAAAGAGGATCTTAAAAGAAGTGACATAAAGGAGAGTACTTAAAAAGAAGAGAGAGGTTAGATCTCTTACGAAAGTTTGGCAGCCTAACGGCGCCACTAAAAACTTCCAAAATGGATTGATGAGAGATAATAGGGTCTCTCATCACATGAACATAAAAATTATAGTAGGAGTAATATAAAAGAACATCCCAATCATAAGAAATATGAGCTTAAAAGAAATGACATAAAAGAGTGTACTTATAAAGAAAGAGAGTTGTAGGATCCCTTACCTCGGGTCCGACTTGACTTGATCGTTCTTTAATCTCCTGAATAATAAACTTGAGTTAATTTCTACTTCCTTAAGAACCTTTTTCAAGTTCATTATTCCTTTTATATCACTTATTACCATGTCATAAACATTATTTAATCATTTAAGTTAATAATATTTGTTTTGTCGATATTTGGTTCTTAAGTCGAAAGTGGACTTCTTACAATTACATGTTGTTCGTGTGGCCAAATGTTTATTATATCCAGAATTGTATTCATGATGTAGATATCATATATGTCATATATATCCAGTACAATCATGCATTTATAACATTACATAATCATTTAGAGGTAAGAAATGAAATGCACCGTTCATGGAGACGGTAAGCCGTACGTACGCATGAACGCTACTTTCATTTCTATTTCGTATTTTATAGAATGGAATCATAATGATATAAAGGTATATTATAATTCCAGTATAATATCATATATAATATCATAGTTCCATCCTTTATACATCCCACATATGGTATTTAACGAATCAAATCACTTTGAGGGGGCGGTAGTCCGCACTTCCTTAAATGAAGATATCACGTATACCCATAATGGAAGCCATAAAGGTAAGACACAAATGAAAAAAACAGAAACTTAAGGAAAACATAAACATATTATATATCATATATAAAAATAGTGACATCATAATGGCCACCTTTGAAGGTGTTAAATGAGTATTGAACAATCATCGTTTCGGGAGGCAGAATTTCGCCATCCACGGAAACCGTATGTTCTTTAACCATTTGATGTAGTTGTGTGATAGTGTAGCATGAATAAATCTTATAACAACATCCTAGTATATTGAAGATACTGGTGTTGTTACAAAAGAAGTAAATAAAAATAGTTTAGGGGGTTGGAGAACCAAAATAAAACAAATGAACATGAGAGAATGAATTACCTTTAAAAGTGTAACTCCTTTTGATTTGAGCCTAAAGGCTTCCTTTGAAATGATTCTGCCCAAAGGGAATCCTCTAGGATGAGGATAGGGATGTGGAGAGAGTAAATGGGCAGGGGTTGGCCGAGCCAAAGGCTTGAGGAGTGTGTTAAATGAGGTAGAGGTGGGGGCCTTTTATAAGAGGAGAGGAGGGGCACTTTTGGAAAGTAAGAAATATTACTTTATTTGAAAATGTGTTTCGGTTTTAAAAGGTCCCACATTGATATAATTCGTGGATAAAGTGATAAGGCTTCGAAATCCACTCATCCAATTGGTTTTGGACATGTGTAGTTAATAGATTTTACATTATCTTTCCATTTTATTTAAATCGTCAAATAATGATGTCACCGCTGCATCATTATTATGTCATAAATAATTTAATTTATTTAATGTCTAAAAATTATAAAAAAAAATACTATGATGTATGAAATCTTTTTTATCTTTCCAATGACTATTTATAATCTAAATTTGGACCTGTGTAACCCTACTTAAAAATTGTTTTAGTAAAACAACTCATGTTTGTGTCAATTTAATTTTAACATTAAATAAAAAGTTATTTATGTCATTTCCCAACCAAAGTGTCTCCATGGGGTCCCCAAGTTTTCCCATGGCTTTTCTTGGTCGGCCATGACTCACCCAATAGGTGTAGGACAAGTTTCATGGTGTTTTCACATTCTTATAATATCATTTTTACCTTAAATTACACTAATTACCTCTAATCGGGATTAAGAACTTAATAAGTTACTATTCACCAAAAAATTATTATAATCTCATTGAACCACATTTTACTTCTTAATGACAAACATGTATGTCAGATTTTTGAAATTCAAAACACAATGATGGAAAAATTTCATTTAAACGGAAAATCAGCTTTTATAAGTACCACTTAGTGGTCTCACTATTCATAAAAAATTGAAGTTTTTCAGAAAAATCCCAAAAATTCACCCTGAGCTATATTTGATATTCTGAATTCAAAAATGAAGTCTGTTTTAAAAAATTCAAAACATATTAGTCACATTAATTAATTTAATAATTAATTCCCGCTGTCAGAGCAAATATCGTGTTTTTATAAAACAATAAGTATCAAAAGATTGACACTAGTTTAAGTCTGATTTCAAAGTGAAATTAATTCCAATGACCACTATTGGATTTAATGGAAAAAATATTTTCTAATTTCACTTTAAAACCAATTCAAAATATAATCTAATATTATAAATAAATTAGATTAAAAAGAGGTTTTGAATTAAAATACAACATTTTACACTATTCATTAAAAAAAATGAACTTTATCGGAAAAATACCAAAAAATTACACAAAGTAAAATTTGATGTCCCGATTCTTAATAAGAGTTTTATTTGGTCCAAAAGAATGTTTAAGAGTGAACAAAACTATATTTAATGACAGTTCTCCATTAAAAGGCGATAAGTGAACCTTTAGTGAAAACTAGGGCATATACGCCTAAAATTGAATTCTTTCCGTATTTTAAGCCTTTAGCTTTTATTGGATAAATGTAAAAACATTTAAAAAACATATATAATCATATTTTAGTTATTTATATCCATTCCCGCCAATACAACGGCTACATGTTAACTACCATTTCAATTAATATTATTTTATTATTAGAGTGCAACGTAAGATTTCCAAGAAACTCATTGTTGCGTGTTGGGTACGCCATCGAGCATAGCGTCCCCTTTAAAGTCATATTAATATTTTATTCACAAATATGGATAAATATGAAAATGTCATATTCATTATTTACCTGGGGTGTTACATCCTTCCCCCCTTTTGGGAATTGCGTCCTCGCAATTTTAAAATTGCGCTTGGAAACATCCTTGAAGGTCCCACATCAGAACAAAAGTTGGTAAAACAAACACTTTAAAATAAAGAAAGATAAGTACAAAGGTCACCCGAGTTAACCCATACTAGGATTCCAAGTATGAAAACATGGACATGGAGGAGAAAACATAGGTTCATGTTCTCATGGAGAGTGATAGAAAACATGTTTAGGATAAAGTTAACCATGAGAAAATCACAAACTTGTGATGGGTTAAACAGTATTCGATTCCCCAGTAGGAAAAGTTAATAGACAACATTTTTGTTTTAAGTTACTTTTTATTGAGAAATTTATTCCTAAGGAAACATAATCACTTATCATATTGACTCTCAACTTTTACTAGATTCCTTAATCAAACTCATATTTTTTTCCAAAAGACGAGTATTTAGGGAGACTTGTTCACATTAAGAGTACTAGAATCAACTTCTAGAGAATCACATAATCCACCAAATAGAACTATATACATCCCATGTCTTTAGGCTTTAACCAAAACCAAAACCAAAAAGGTTAGTACAAGGTCAGATAATCCAGAAAAGGATAACCCTTTATAAAAAGAAAATCTACTCTTAACCTCCAAAATTTGTCCAACAAAACCCAAAGTTCAACGAGGACCATCCGATAAACAATTTATCCATAAAATTCTTCAAAGTAAACCAATCTAAGATTGAAACCCAAATATTTGAAGGATTTAGTCACATAGTCTTCCAAGTTAAATTGTAACATTTATCTCCAAACAACATTAGTTGCTCCTAAAGTCTCGTATTGAAAAGTAATTAACCTAATCACATATCCTCCATGATAGGTTAATAATTTTCATAAATAACCCAAAATCAACTTACTCTTAATTCATAAAATCATATAACTAAAAAGAATCAGTTAAACTAACCAGGGACTTCACGTAGTCCAGTGGTAGGCGATTAATACCAGTCACACTTTCGTTGTGTGTTCGATTCCCGCAGCTTTGTCCGACGCGACGGGTTTTCACACAGTCTGCGTGTTGTCCTTTTTCCAAAACTATATAATTCTTAAAACATTCCTCAAAATGAGATAAAATCTTCAAAAATAACCATAACATATTTTAACCTCAAGTTTATCTCATTCCTTTAATTTTCCATCATATCATAGAGTAACCCATAATTACCTAAAAATTAAGTATCATATAAACCCTAATGGTTACCTTAATAATTATTACCTGAATTTCCACATCGAGTTGGCCATCTCATACATGATGCATTAGAGAACTCACCAAGGTTTAAGTGGTTAATCATGACTCCTTGATATTTGGTTTAGAACAACCACGAGTTTCCTCACTGAATCCTCCATTTTATCTAGTATCTTAATCAGAGAACCACCATAGTTTCCTTCAAACCTGTTGTCTCTTTGGTGCCTGCTAGATCCATCCATTCACTAAAAATAGAAATGTCAGTGTGAGTATATCAACAAAACCATCATGTACTAATGAGGAAGGTAAACACTAAGATACACTTACTCATTCACTTTATCTAAAACTAGGACTCTTTCTGAAATCCTAACCATTATGGTAATGTCACTTATGCTTAAAGAATACCCTAACCTCTAAAGTTATCTAAACCGACCTGTGATACCAACTATAAGGCCCCAGCCTTAAACCTTACTTAATCTTGAGTTATTACAAGATTACACATTGAGGATCTTTTCAGGTTTAGAGTTTTAGAGAATTAGATCATGAAACTTGCATTACATTCCACATTTAAACAAAGTGGTTACATAAAAGAGAATATTCATTCTTCCCATCAACGGAAACCTATTTAAAATAAAACACGGATTCTTTCTTGACACATCCTTGACACTATCATCACATCATGTACCTTTCCCTTGACCTGTGAAAAACATTTCAAAAACTTGGGATGAGCATAAAAAGCTCAGTAAGGGTTATAAAAATATGGAAAGGAAACATGAGTTCATATATACATAAGAATGAAATCATACTTTACCCATAAAAATTAGGCACTTTAACATACCTCATCAAATCATGAATAAATCATAGAAATCATAAGACATAAAGGTAACTTGAGGCATTCATAACATTCTTACGTAGGGAGTAACCCTCTTGGTTACGTTTGGAATACCCATCACAGTATATTCCCTAAATCTCTTCGGAGAAACCTTATCATTTCACTCCTTCACGTTACCCAATGCATTGGAGAGCTATATCGGGCTCACCCGCCCTTAGTTTATCACGGAACCACCCGTTTTCATAACAATGCCCAAGAACCATAACATAAATGTATCACATAAAACATGCATAAAGTAAATATAACATTTCCACATTTCAATCACAATATAACATTTTAGGATATTTAAATAATGAATCCATAAAAAAAACCATTTTCAAAACCATTTAAAACATTTAAAATAGATTTTTGAATCAAAGTGTCCCATACCACCTTGAAGCTTAAAATTTTAAACCATTAATATCCATATAAATAAATCCTTAAAACCATTTTGAAAACATGGATATTAATAAGAACAAATAATTAAAACATTTAAAACGATATTTTGGTTAAAGGGGTTTTACCAAAATTAGTGACACTTGAATACAATAATCGAGGAATAACATTTAGTCAGAACTTTATAATATCATGAGAATAAATGGATTCATGATATAATACTCCAAAGGACAGTATATACACCATATAAGAGTGAATTGGTGCATAACAACAATGAACCCTCAATAGAAATGTCAAATGTGATGAAATCCCTTATAAAGAAGGTATCCTTAAATTAAGGACAAATCAATCTCAAAAATATCTGTGACAAATATAAATACACCCAATATAAGTGGATATTAAGTGTAAAAAGGTCATTCACACATATTCAATGGACGACATGTTCAATGACTACATGTTGAACCCAAAGAAATCGAAATTGGGTTAAAAAGTTCCCCTGACAGCCTAACGGCATCACATCAAAAAGAGTTGATGAGAGATAAAAAGAGTATCTCATCACTTGGACATAAAATTTACATCAATAAGGATATATGAGAACATATCCCAACATAACGATATGTAAATTAAAAGACCCAACAAAAGAAGTCTTTTAAAAAAGAGGAGGGTGAAAGGTTCCCTTACCGACTTGGGTATCTTTCAAAACATACACCCCATGAAAGAAGGACAAAAGATAATTGATGTAAATACTCATAAACGAAATTATATTACACAAAGAGTAGAATAATGGGCATTACATACACCACTCAAGGGAATTTGTGGCAAATGTAGCATAAATCTCACGGGAATAAAAGTGAGATGAAAAATCCCTTACCAAAACTCGGCAGCCTAACGACGCCACATAAAACTTCCGAATATGGATTGATGAGATCAAATAGGGTATCTCATCACATTAAAATAAAATTTACAGCAAGAGGAATATAAAATAACATCCCCCAAAATTACAAAGAGGAGCTTAAAAGAAGTGACATAAAGGAGAGTACTTAAAAAGAAGAGAGAGGTTAGATCTCTTACGAAAGTTTGGCAGCCTAACGGCGCCACTCAAAACTTCCAAAATGGATTGATGAGAGATAATAGGGTCTCTCATCACATGAAAATAAAAATTATAGTAGGAGTAATATAAAAGAACATCCCAATCATAATAAATATGAGCTTAAAAGAAATGACATAAAAGAGTGTACTTATAAAGAAAGAGAGTTGTAGGATCCCTTACCTCGGGTCCGACTTGACTCGATCGTTCTTTAATCTCCTGAATAATAAACTTGAGTTAATTTCTACTTCCTTAAGAACCTTTTTCAAGTTAATTATTCCTTTTATATCACTTATTACCATGTCATAAACATTATTTAATCATTTAAGTTAATAATATTTGTTTTGTCGATATTTGGTTCTTAAGTCGAAAGTGGACTTCTTACAATTACATGTTGTTCGTGTGGCCAAATGTTTATTATATCCAGAATTGTATTCATGATGTAGATATCATATATGTCATATATATCCAGTAAAAGCATGCATTTATAACATTACATAATCATTTAGAGGTAAGAAATGAAATGCACCGTTCATGGAGAGGGTAAGCCGTACGTACGCATGAACGCTACTTTCATTTCTATTTCGTATTTTATAGAATGGAATCATAATGATATAAAGGTATATTATAATTCCAGTATAATATCATATATAATATCATAGTTCCATCCTTTATACGTCCCACATATGGTATTTAACGAATCAAATCACTTTGAGGGGGCGGTAGTCCGCACTTCCTTAAATGAAGATATCACGTATACCCATAATGGAAGCCATAAAGGTAAGACACAAATGAAAAAAACAGAAAATTAAGCAAAAAATAAACATATTATATATCATATATAGAAATAGTGACATCATAATGGCCACCTTTGAATGTGTTAAATGAGTATTGAACAATCATCGTTTCGGGAGGCAGAATTTCGCCATCCACGGAAACCGTATGTTCTTTAACCATTTGATGTAGTTGTGTGATAGTGTAGCATGAATAAATCTTATAACAACATCCTAGTATATTGAAGATACTGGTTTTGTTACAAAATAAGTAAATAAAAAGAGTTTAGGGGGTTGGAGAACCAAAATAAAACAAATGAACATGAGAGAATGAATTACCTTTAAAAGTGTAACTCCTTTTGATTTGAGCCTAAAGGCTTCCTTTGAAATGATTCTGCCCAAAGGGGATCATCTAGGATGAGGAGAGGGATGTGGAGAGAGTAAATGGGCAGGGGTTGGACGAGCCAAAGGCTTGAGGAGTGTGTTAAATGAGGTAGAGTTGGGGGCCTTTTATAAGAGGAGAGGAGGGGCACTTTTGGAAAGTAAGAAATATTACTTTATTTGAAAATGTGTTTCGGTTTTAAAAGGTCCCCCATTGATATAATTCGTGGATAAAGTGATAAGGCTTCTAAATCCACTCATCCAATTGGTTTTGGACATGTGTAGTTAATAGATTTTACATTATCTTTCCATTTTATTTAAATCGTCAAATAATGATGTCATCGCTGCATCATTATTATGTCATAAATAATTTAATTTATTTAATGTCTAAAAATTATAAAAAAAAAATACTATGATGTAGGAAATCTTTTTATCTTTCCAATTACTATTTATAATCAAAATTTGGACCTGTGTAACCCTACTTAAAAATTGTTTTAGTAAAACAACTCATGTTTGTGTCAATTTAATTTTAACATTAAATAAAAAGTTATTTATGTCATTTCCCAACCAAAGTGTCTCCATGGGGTCCCCAAGTTGGCCCATGGCTTGTCTTGGTCGGCCATGACTCACCCAATAGGTGTAGGACAAGTGTCATGGTGTTTTCACATTCTTATTATATCATTTTTACCTTAAATTACACTAATTACCTCTAATCACGATTAAGAACTTAATAAGTTACTATTCACCAAAAAATTATTATAATCTCATTGAACCACATTTTACTTCTTAATGACAACCATGTATGTCAGATTTTTGAAATTCAAAACACAATGATGGAAAAATTTCATTTAAACGGAAAATCATCTTTTATAAGTACCACTTAGTGGTTTCACTATTCATAAAAAATTGAAGTTTTTCAGAAAAATCCCAAAAATTCACCCTGAGCTATATTTGATATTCCGAATTCAAAAATGAAGTCCGTTTTAAAAAATTCAAAACATATTAGTCACATTAATTAATTTAATAATTAATTCCCGCTGTCAGAGCAAATAGCGTGTTTTTATAAAACAATAAGTATCAAAAGATTGACACTAGTTTAAGTCTGATTTCAAAGTGAAATTAATTCCAACGACCACTATTGGATTTAATGGTAAAAATATTTTCTAATTTCACTTTAAAACCAATTCAAAATATAATATAATCATATAAATAAATTAGATTAAAAATAGGTTTTGAATTAAAATACAACATTTTACACTATTCATTAAAAAAAATGAACTTTATCGGAAAAATACCAAAAAATTACACAAAGTAAAATTTGATGTCCCGATTCTTAATAAGAGTTTTATTTGGTCCAAAAGAATGTTTAAGAGTGAACAAAACTATATTTAATGACAGTTCTCCATTAAAAGGCGATAAGTGAACCTTTAGTGAAAACTAGGGCATATACGCCTAAAATTGAATTCTTTCCGTATTTTGCGCCTTTAGCTTTTATTGGATAAATGTAAAAACATTTAAAAAACATATATAATCATATTTTAGTTATTTCTATCCATTCCCGCCAATACAACGGCTACATGTTAACTACCATTTGAATTAATATTATTTTATTATTAGAGTGCAACGTAAGATTTCCAAGAAACTCATTGTTGCGTGTTGGGTACGCCATCGAGCATAGCGTTCCCTTTAAAGTCATATTAATATTTTATTCACAAATATGGATAAATATGAAAATGTCATATTCATTATTTACCTAGGGTGTTACATCTTTCCCCCCTTTTGGGAATTGCGTCCTCGCAATTTTAAAATTGCGCTTGGAAACATCCTTGAAAGTCCCACATCGGAACAAAAGTTGGTAAAACAAACACTTTAAAATAAAGAAAGATAAGTACAAAGGTCACCCGAGTTAACCCATACTAGGATTCCAAGTATGAAAACATGGACATGGAGGAGAAAACATAGGTTCATGTTCTCATGGAGAGTGATAGAAAACATGTTTAGGAGAAAGTTATTCATGAGAAAATCACAAACTTGTGATGGGTTAAACGGTATTCGATTCCCCAGTAGGAAAAGTTAATAGACAACATTTTTGTTTTAAGTTACTTTTTATTGAGGAATTTATTCATAAGGAAATATAATCAGTTATCATGTTGAATCTCAACTTTTACTAGATTCCTTAATCAAACTCATATTTTTTTCCAAAAGACGAGTATTTAGGGAGACTTGTTCACATTAAGAGTACTATAATCAACTTCTAGAGAATCACATATTCCACCAAATAGAACTATATACATCCCATGTCTTTAGGCTTTAACCAAAACCAAAACCAAAAAGGTTAGTACAAGGTCAGATAATCCAGAAAAGGATAACCCTTTATAAAAAGAAAATCTACTCTTAACCTCCAAAATTTGTCCAACAAAACCCAAAGTTCAACGAGGACCATCCGATAAACAATTTATCCATAAAATTCTTCAAAGTAAACCAATCTAAGATTGAAACCCAAATATTTGAAGGATTTAGTCACATATTCTTCCAAGTTAAATTGTAACATTTATCTCCAAACAACATTAGTTGCTCCTAAAGTCTCGTATTGAAAAGTAATTAACCTAATCACATATCCTCCATGATAGGTTAATAATTTTCATAAATAACCCAAAATCAACTTACTCTTAATTCATAAAATCATATAACTAAAAAGAATCAGTCAAACTAACCAGGGACTTCATGTAGTCTAGTGGTAGGCGATTAATACCAGTCGCACTTTGGTTGTGTGTTCGATTCCCGCAGCTTTGTCCGACACGACGGGTTGTCACACAGTCTGCGTGTTGTCCTTTTTCCAAAACTATATAATTCTTAAAACATTCCTCAAAATGAGATAAAATCTTCAAAAATAACCGTAACATATTTTAACCTCAAGTTTATCTCATTCCTTTAATTTTCCATCATATCATAGAGTAACCCATAATTACCTAAAAATTAAGTATCATATAAACCCTAATGGTTACCTTAATAATTATTACCTGAATTTCCACATCGAGTTGGCCATCTCATACATGATGCATTAGAGAACTCACCAAGGTTGAAGTGGTTGATCATGACTCCTTGATATTTGGTTTAGAACAACCACGAGTTTCCTCATTGAATCCTCCATTTTATCTAGTATCTTAATCAGAGAACCACCACAGTTTCCTTCAAACCTGTTGTCTCTTTGGTGCCTGCTAGATCCATCCATTCACTAAAAATAGAAATGTCAGTGTGAGTATATCAACAAAACCATCATGTACTAATGAGGAAGGTAAACACTAAGATACACTTACTCATTCACTTTATTTAAAACTAGGACTCTTTCTGAAATCCTAACCATTATGGTAATGTCACTTATGCTTAAAGAATACCCTAACCTCTAAAGTTATCTAAACCAACCTTTGATACCAACTATAAGGCCCCAGCCTTAAACCTTACTTAATCTTGAGTTATTACAAGATTACACATTGAGGATCTTTTCAGGTTTAGAGTTTTATAGAATTAGATCATGAAACTTGCATTACATTCCACATTTAAACAAAGTGGTTACATAAAAGAGAATATTCATTCTTCCCATCAACAGAAACCTATTTAAAATAAAACACGGATTCTTTCTTGACACATCCTTGACACTATCATCACATCATGTACCTTTCCCTTGACCTGTGAAAAACATTTCAAAAACTTGGGATGAGCATAAAAAGCTCAGTAAGGGTTATAAAAATATGGAAAGGAAACATGAGTTCATATATACATAAGAATGAAATCATACTTTACCCATAAAACTTAGGCACTTTAACATACCTCATCAAATCATGAATAAATCATAGAAATCATAAGACATAAAGGTAACTTGAGGCATTCATAACATTCTTACGTAGGGAGTAACCCTCTTGGTTACGTTTGGAATACCCATCACAGTATATTCCCAAAATCTCTTCGGAGAAACCTTATCGTTTCACTCCTTCGCGTTACCCAATGCATTGGAGAGCTATATCGGGCTCACCCGCCCTTAGTTTATCACGGAACCACCCGTTTTCATAACAATGCCCAAGAACCATAACATAAAGGTATCACATAAAACATGCATAAAGTAAATATAACATTTCCACATTTCAATCACAATATAACATTTTAGGATATTTAAATAATGAATCCATAAAAAAAACCATTTTCAAAACCATTTAAAACATTTAAAAGAGATTTTTGAATCAAAGTGTCCCATACCACCTTGAAGCTTAAAATTTTAAACCATTAATATCCATATAAATAAATCCTTAAAACCATTTTGAAAACAAGGATATTAATAAGAACAAATAATTAAAACATTTAAAACGATATTTTGGTTAAAGGGGTTTTACCAAAATTAGTGACACTTGAATACAATAATCGAGGAATAACATTTAGTCAGAACTTTATAATATCATGAGAATAAATGGATTCATGATATAATACTCCAAAGGACAGTATATACACCATATAAGAGTGAATTGGTGCATAACAACAATGAACCCTCAATAGAAATGTCAAATGTGATGAAATCCCTTATAAAGAAGGTATCCTTAAATTAAGGACAAATCAATCTAAAAAATATGTGTGACAAATATAAATAAACCCAATATAAGTGGATATTAAGTGTAAAAATGTCATTCAAACATATTCAATGGATGACATATTCAATGACTACATGTTGAACCCAAAGAAATCGAAATTGGGTTAAAAAGTTCCCCTGACAGCCTAACGACATCACATCAAAAAGAGTTGATGAGAGATAAAAAGAGTATCTCATCACTTGGACATAAAATTTACATCAATAAGGATATATGAGAACATATCCCAACATAACGATATGTAAATTAAAAGACCCAACAAAATATGTCTTTTAAAAAAGAGGAGGGTGAAAGGTTCCCTTACCGACTTGGGTATCTTTCAAAACATACACCCCATGAAAGAAGGACAAAAGATAATTGATGTAAATACTCATAAACGAAAGTATATTACACAAAGAGTAGAATAATGGGAAGTACATACACTACTCAAGGGAATTTGTGGCAAATGTAGCATAAATCTCATGGGAATAAAAGTGAGATGAAAAATCCCTTACGAAAACTCGGCAGCCTAACGACGCCACATAAAACTTCCGAATATGGATTAATGAGATCAAATAGGGTATATCATCACATTAAAATAAAATGTACAGCAAGAGGAATATAAAATAACATCCCCCAAAATTACAAAGAGGAGCTTAAAAGAAGTGACATAAAGGAGAGTACTTAAAAAGAAGAGAGAGGTTAGATCTCTTACGAAAGTTTTGCAGCCTAACGGCGCCACTAAAAACTTCCAAAATGGATTGATGAGAGATAATAGGGTCTCTCATCACATGAACATAAAAATTATAGTAGGAGTAATATAAAAGAACATCACAATCATAAGAAATATGAGCTTAAAAGAAATGACATAAAAGAGTGTACTTATAAAGAAAGAGAGTTGTAAGATCCCTTACCTCGGGTCCGACTTGACTCGATCGTTCTTTAATCTCCTGAATAATAAACTTGAGTTAATTTCTACTTCCTTAAGAACCTTTTTAAAGTTCATTATTCCTTTTATATCACTTATTACCATGTCATAAACATTATTTAATCATTTAAGTTAATAATATTTGTTTTGTCGATATTTGGTTCTTAAGTCGAAAGTGGACTTCTTACAATTACATGTTGTTCGTGTGGCCAAATGTATATTATATCCAGAATTGTATTCATGATGTAGATATCATATATGTCATATATATCCATTACAATCATGCATTTATAACATTACATAATCATTTAGAGGTAAGAAATGAAATGCATCGTTCATGGAGACGGTAAGCCGTACGTACGCATGAACGCTACTTTCATTTCTATTTCGTATTTTATAGAATGGAATCATAATGATATAAAGGTATATTATAATTCCAGTATAATATCATATATAATATCATAGTTCCATCCTTTATACGTCCCACATATGGTATTTAACGAATCAAATCACTTTGAGGGGGCGGTAGTCCGCACTTCCTTAAATGAAGATATCGCGTATACCCATAATGGAAGCCATAAAGGTAAGACACAAATGAAAAAAACAGAAACTTAAGGAAAACATAAAAATATTATATATCATATATAAAAATAGTGACATCATAATGGCCACCTTTGAAGGTGTTAAATGAGTATTGAACAATCATCGTTTCGGGAGGCATAATTTCGCCATCCACGGAAACCGTATGTTCTTTAACCATTTGATGTAGTTGTGTGATAGTGTAGCATGAATAAATCTTATAACAACATCCTAGTATATTGAAGATACTGGTGTTGTTACAAAAAAAGTAAATAAAAAGAGTTTAGGGGGTTGGAGAACCAAAATAAAACAAATGAACATGAGAGAATGAATTACCTTTAAAAGTGTAACTCCTTTTGATTTGAGCCTAAAGGCTTCCTTTGAAATGATTCTGCCCAAAGGAAATCCTCTAGGATGAGGAGAGGGATGTGGAGAGAGTAAATGGGCAGGTGTTGGCTGAGCCAAAGGCTTGAGGAGTGTGTTAAATGAGGTAGAGGTGGAGGCCTTTTATAAGAGGAGAGGAGGGGCACTTTTGGAAAGTAAGAAATATTACTTTATTTGAAAATGTGTTTCGGTTTTAAAAGGTCCCACATTGATATAATTCGTGGTTAAAGTGATAAGGCTTCGAAATCCACTCATCCAATTGGTTTTGGACATGTGTAGTTAATAGATTTTACATTATCTTTCCATTTTATTTAAATCGTCAAATAATGATGTCACCGCTGCATCATTATTATGTCATAAATAATTTAATTTATTTAATGTCTAAAAATTATAAAAAAAATACTATGATGTAGGAAATCTTTTTATCTTTCCAATGACTATTTATAATCAAAATTTGGACCTGTGTAACCCTACATAAAAATTGTTTTAGTAAAACAACTCATGTTTGTGTCAATTTAGCAAGAAGATCAGGATCCAGCGTGAGCCGGTCCTCAGAAATAATAAATTAAAATAAAGAGTCAGGCGTACAAGGGGTTATTACATAGGCGAGTGTACAACAGACCACATCTATCCGCATCCACCATTGGAGCACAAAAATCAGGGTTCCTGAAGGACCATATCGTATCAGAATCAATAATAGCCTGTCTTGCCAAAGAATCAGCAACCTGATTGGCCTCCCGATACACGTGAGAAACAACCACCTGTATTTGAATCGAAAGGTGGAGGCACTCAACCCACTGTGGGAGCACACGCCAAGGCACATTACGCGTTCTAGTATTCAAAGCATGCACTGCAGTCATCGAGTCAGATTCAATCCAAATCCATCTCCAATTATATTGGACAGCATACCTTATAGCATGAATCATCGCCCATAGCTCAGCTTCCAAAGCAGTACCAATGCCAATGTAATGGTAAAAGAGTCCCTTGACAAACCCACGAAAGGTGCGGAAAACACCTCCACATCCCGATGGGCCCGGCGCACCTGACGCAGCTCCATCAACATTCACCTTGAGGCATGGTGAAATCGGTGGTATCCATCTAATATATTTCAGCATCCGAGGTTTGCGGGGACGGCCAGAAACTCCAAGCATCCTCAGGGTTTGTAAGTCAGAAATGGTATTATCCATCACACCATCCTGAGTCATTGACGCAACGTACACATCCCTATGGATGGAGATCATTCCCTTCTAAACAGCATCATTCGCACTGCCAAACACAGCCACATTCCGTGACTCCCACAAGGATGCAATACACACTGCAATGGCAGCAGTGAGAAGATTACCCAGCTGCTCACTGCATCGCATATGCAGCAGTCCGGACAGCATGTCAACGAGCAGAATTTCTGAGTCAATCGTAACTCCGAATAGCATTCCCAGGTAATTCCAGAGTTTCCGGGCCTGCCTGCACTCCATAAATATGTGTTGCGTGGTGTCCTCCCCAGACCTGCATAAAGCACACATGGAAGCCATCTGAAAACCAGCTTGCTTCAAATGTTCAGATGTGGGAAGTCTGTTCTTCTAAATCCTCCAAAGCAGGAGAAACCGGGCTGGCCGAATGAAGGGAGCCCTGAATTTCATGAGCCATGTTGGGGCATGATCAGTACCGCCACAAGAAAACCTGTAGAACTCCTTGGGGTCAAAATTACCGATCCTGCTAGGAAGCCAGATCAGCCTATCACAATCCATAAAAGCATAATTATTAATTTTGGACAGCATATAGTCAGAGATGTTCAGCTCTTGCAGAGTCTGATCTGATTCAAAGACCGATATGGGCAATGAGGCAGCTTCGGCTGGAACACCCATGGAGTGCAAGGGCTGATCCAGCCACAAGTTATTCCAGCAGCTAAGAGTGGAATCTCTACTAACAAGCCATTTAGTATCCTTCATAATCATTGCATAAGCCTGCTTGAGGGAATCCCATACCGAGGATTGGAGGTAATATTTATATCCATTCATGAGCCGTTTTGTGAACCTGCTCGACAGAAATTCATCATTAATCTCATTTGATATCAGCCTCCAAGTGAATTTTCCAATCAGACCATCATTAAATGTACGAAGGTCCTTAACCCCAAGTCCGCCCATTTCCACAGGCTTTATGCAGTCTTTCCATTTCACCGTGACCAACTTCTTTTCAAACATTGATCCTGTCCAAATAAAGTTTCTGACCAGGCATTGAAGCTCCTTAATAAGCCCTCGCGGCCATTTGTAAATTGAAAAAGAGTAAACACATTTGGATGTAATAACCGAGTTCACAAGACATACCCTTCCAGCCATGGACATAGACTTCCCTTTCCAGCTAGAGAGCTGATTGGTAATACCAGCATAAATGTCTTCCAGATATTTCCGTTTCACCCTTCCCCAGAAAAGAGGCACCCCAAGATATTGAAAGGGCAAATCTCCCCGCTTAACCCCAAGATATCGGATGATCCTGTTCCTCTTTCCAGCAGAAATTCCATTGCCAAAGACAATTGAGGATTTCTCCCAGCTTATGGCCTGTCCAGCCACAGCCTCATAATGATCAAAAAGAACCTTGATATAAGATATCGTTTTCTTTGAAGCTTGTCCCAGCAGTAAAATATCATCAGCATAGAGGAGATGGGATGGGGCGTGAACATTAATACCAGCTTTAATCCTCTTATAAATACCCATCTGAGAAAGGTCATTGAAGCATCGACTTAGGTAGTCCTCCGCAATAGCGAACAGAATACCCGATAGGGGATCACCCTGTCGTACACCCCTTGAGCAAGGAAAGAACCCCCTTGGCACGCCATTAATAAGAATTGACATCTGTGAGGATCCAAGAATAGTATTAATCAGCTTCAGAAATCTGTCCGAAAACCCATGCCTATGAAGGATCTCAGTGAGAAAGCTCCATTTGAGGGTGTCAAAAGCCTTAGAGATATCAATCTTAAGAGCAAAGCTCCCCTCCTTTGTCTTCCGTTTCATGAGATTCACACTCTCTGAGGCCATGAAAAGGCATTGTTGTATGTTCCTTCCAGGGACAAAACCAAATTGGTTTGCTGTAATCAGGCTATCAACAATCCCACTTAACCTGCACATAATGATCTTGCTAATAAGCTTGGGTATTGTATTTCCAAGGGAAACAGGTCGAAAATCTTTAATGTCAAGGGCATTTTCCTTCTTTGGAATAAGGGCAATGAAGCATGAATTCATCCCATGGGGCATGTATGAATGACAGAAGAAATCCATTATGGCACGCTCAATATCATCCTGCACAATATCCCAGTAAAACATAAAGAATTTATTAGTAAAGCCATCTGGACCCGGCGCACTCTCAAGATTAAGAGAGAGAAGAGCAGATCTAATTTCTCCCTTGGAAGGTGGGGCTGTAATAAATTGATTCATATGCTCGTCAATACATGGGCTAATATTGTCCACCATGCTGGAGGTGCAGGGCTGTCCATTATCAGAATATATTCCATTGAAATAATCAACCACACCTGCAGCAATCTCATTCTCATCAGAGTAAATGTGGTTCCCAATTCTGATCACCGTGTTGCAAGCACGCACTTGCCTCGCCTTATGTAGCCTATTAAAAAGCTTAGAATTTCTGTCACCATATTTAAGCCATTTCACATCCAGCTGATTCCTGACCAGTCTGTCCTTCACCATGAGCAGATCATCCAGCCTATTCCGCGCCAGGATTTCATCCCTGGATAAGATGGGCTGATTTTCATGATCAATCTGAATTCTTCCGAGTTCCTCCTCAGCAATTTTAATGTCATCATCAATTTTAGAGAACGATTTCATACTCCATTCCTTAAGAATCCCTTTCAGGTGCTTTAATTTGACATCAATTCTATGAAGAGGGCTCCCAATGGGCTCAATCCTCCATGCCTCCAAGACCATTTCCTTGCATCCAGGGGTCACAAGCCAAGCATTATTAAATCGGAAGGGTTTAGGGGCTGACCGCATCCTCTGAAAGTTGACATCCACAATGAGTGGGTTATGATCAGAGTGATACTTGGGGAGAGTAAAGCCAGAGACCTCCTGGACAACATTCTGGTCATCAATTTGTACAAGGCATCTATCAAGTTTGCTGGCCTGCTTCCCTTCCCCTGTGTATCTGCACCATGTGAAGTCAGCTCCAGCAAGAGGGATCTGAAGCAAATTACAGGAATCAATGCACTCAGAGAAGTCATGGGCTACTGTCCCATGAAAATTAGTCCCAGTTTTTTCCCCAGGCATCAAGATGGTGTTAAAATCACCAACAAGCAGCCACCTCTGGTCCATCCTTAGAGCAGTAGCTTTAAGGTCTTCCCATAACTCTCTCCTCCTTAAATAAGATGTGGAGGCATAGACAAATGAGACGGAGATATTCTGTCCAGCACTGTTACAGCTAATCAGAATATTCTGGGGCCTGTTAGCAAAAGAATTAATCTGAATACTATCATGTCTCAGAACCCATAAATGATCCATGTTCAGGCTGTGCTGGTTGCTGGATATAAGAGAAAAACCAAGAGAACTCCATTTGAAACCATTCCAGTTGCCAATAAGAAGCTTTGGCTCTGCAATCCCAACTAGCAGCGACTTATAGGTCAGAATGTAATGTCGAAGGGCCCTGACCGTATGGGAATTTCCCAGCCCTTGACAATTCCAATATAGTATCCTCATTGGCACTGGGCCCTGCCCCTTGTCAGGGGGCCCTTTGTTTCCGCAGCAGTACTTTGTGCCTTACCCTGCTTACCCTTGCCTTTCTTTTTTCCTTTAGGGGAAGATTTAGAGGCCTTATCAGCCTCACTACTCTCTTTGTACTTGTGAGCATCACTTGCACCATCTTGAATTTTCAGAGCAGGGTCATCTGCCCCATCAGCAACCTCAGGCCCATGTGTCCCTTCAATATCAATCTTCTCCACTTCAAAAATGAAGTCCGTTTTACAAAATTCAAAACATATTAGTCACATTAATTAATTTAATAATTAATTCCCACTGTCAGAGCAAATAGCGTGTTTTTATAAAACAATAAGTATCAAAAGATTGACACTAGTTTAAGTCTGATTTCAAAGTGAAATTAATTCCAACGACCACTATTGGATTTAATGGTAAAAATATTTTCTAATTTCACTTTAAAACCAATTCAAAATATAATCTAATCATATAAATAAATTAGATTAAAAAGAGGTTTTGAATTAAAATACAACATTTTACACTATTCATTAAAAAAAATGAACTTTATCGGAAAAATACCAAAAAATTACACAAAGTAAAATTTGATGTCCCGATTCTTAATAAGAGTTTTATTTGGTCCAAAAGAATGTTTAAGAGTGAACAAAACTATATTTAATGACAGTTCTCCATTAAAAGGCGATAAGTGAACCTTTAGTGAAAACTAGGGCATATACGTCTAAAATTGAATTCTTTCCGTATTTTAAGCCTTTAGCTTTTATTGGATAAATGTAAAAACATTTAAAAAACATATATAATCATATTTTAGTTATTTCTATCCATTCCCGCCAATACAACGGCTACATGTTAACTACCATTTGAATTAATATTATTTTATTATTAGAGTGCAACGTAAGATTTCCAAGAAACTCATTGTTGCGTGTTGGGTACACCATCGAGCATAGAGTCCCCTTTAAAGTCATATTAATATTTTATTCACAAATATGGATAAATATGAAAATGTCATATTCATTATTTACCTGGGGTGTTACACAGATAGTATCTCTAGTAATGTAAGTCATGTACCACTAATGATAGCTCAAGTTCGTGTGTTGAGTAATTTCTCTCATGAGGCCTCAACTTCTGAGATCTATACACAAAACATATATCATCCTGCATCAACACTACCCATAGGCTAATGCCTGATGCATCACAAAACACTATATAGTCTCTACCAAGCTCTGGGAGAATCAAAATTATTGCCAAGACAAGTCTCCCTTTCAAATCCTGAATGGATTTCACACACACTTATGACCATTGTAACTTGACACCATTCTTTGTAAGACCAGTAAGAGTTGAATAAAATAATGATAAGTCCTATGTAAAATTCTTTTAATATCCATCCATCCCCAAGAAACTATGTATATCAGACATGTTCTTGGGCTTCTCCTAGGATACCACAACACTCACCTTATCTAGGTCAACAGATACTTCTGATTATGAAATGATATGACCCAATAAGTGAAAATTTTCAATCTTGAAGTGACACTTAGTAAGCTTGGAATAAATAATATTCTCTCTCAGTGTGATTAGAATGGTTCAAGGTTCTTATAATGGTTGAAACAAGTGTGAGAATACCCCAAGATATCATCCAAAAATACCATGAAAAAGGAATCCAAATAGTGGTAAAAACCCTATTTATCAAAGACATGAAAATAGTAGGTGTGTTCATAATACCAAATGAAATAATCAGATACTCATATATAACATACCTACTACAAAAAATTTATGAGTTATGTCTGATGGCTTGAATCACACTTGACGATAGCTCGATCTTAGAAAACACCCTTGCTTCTTGGATCTATTCAAAAAGATCATCTATTCAAGGTAGTGAATAATGGTTCTTGACCACAAGCTAGTTCAAACGTCTATAATACATGCATAGAAGAAGGTTCTAATTCACCTTCTTGGTGAAAAATCATGGGCAAACCCCAAGAGTAAGTGCTAGTCCATATAAAAAATTTATCCTCAAGATCCTCTAACTACCGCTTGAGATCCTAGAGATCAGTAGGTTCCATCTTGTATGGAGGAATATACATTAGAGCTACTCCTAGAATGAGCTCAATCGAAAACTCTACCTTTATCTTAGGAGGTAAACCAAAAAAAATAATTAGGAAAGACATCCTTGAAATGATCTACTACTAGAGTAAATTAAGCCTAATGTAAACCCTAATACTCTATGAAGAGATTAAAAATCTGGGTGGTCACTCCACCTAACCCATGATGCTCTAGTCCAGCTCTACCGGCCTAAACATCCCACTCACCCTTGTATAGATAACTACTTCCCTCTAGTGATGTAAACGATACCCTATAATGATAGTAGCCTACAAAGGCAAGATATAGAACCAACCAATCCACCCCAAGGATGAAATCAAATCTAGTCATCTCCAGAAAAAAGAGGCCCCATAAGAAAGGGTAACTACCTACCTAAAATGATAAAAAACCTATAAAAGTTTACTACCTACCTCAAGGGGATAATATCTAAATTTTTCTATTCCCTATGACCACACTCCCAATGGTTTATACAGAGTCATCAAACCATATTAATACTCTATTTCTAGTCCAAGACTTTCTATGATAAACAAGGAGATGAAGGAGTGTGAATAACCTATATCAAATAAAGTAGATACTATAGTAGATGCTACTATAATAGTACCTTGTATTGTAGATGGTACTAAAACCTAATCCTCAGGTATCACTGTAATGCATGCAACTGAATTGATCCACAACCCTGTGCAATATATAGACTACCATGATCAAGACCGCTCTGTTGGTGCTGCTAGTAATCTAATGTATGGATACCACGAACATTAACTCATTCTCAACTATTCTTTATAGTACTACTCAAACTCCCCACCTAACATGGCACAAAATAAATTTTCCTTAAAGTTGGAGCGGGCGAAAAACCTATTCCATTATAATCTGATGGAAAGGTTTGATAGAATCTCTATAATTTCCCCATATGGCCGCAATACCGGTACTTCAGTGGGTCTCTATCACACTGAGTCTATAGATTCCCCTATGTTATGTAATTATGATACACCATAGAGGTACGAAAATGATTACTATAGCTACAACTACCCTAATGAGAAACCTCGAGGGAATGTTTCCTACTACCAGAAGAACTACTGGCCTACCATGGAACTGGTCCTCTATGCCTAGTACTGTTACCATCCCTCAGGTTGCGCTCAGTGATAAGATCCTGATTGACTATTTTAGAGAAGGTAGGTAGGAAAAAGACACTCACCTAAGTACAAATAGAATACATGATCCCATACTTGTATCATCTAGCATGCAAAAGTTTTTCACCATCTAGAATCGATATGAAGCACCGTAACTTAGTTAAACATGATGAATATTACATAACTGACATATAAACCTCCTCTAGATGCATAAAATCTGTAGATATATCATATCCCATCATATGAGGAAAGAATTGATCATAGAAGGTAGTCTGGAAATCAGCCCATACCATGCCTAGATGGAGACTAGCCTGGGTAACTACATCCCACCAACACTTGGATGAATCATGCAGTATGAACATAGTAATATTGAACCTCTACTCTGAAGGAATTATTGATACCTAAATACAGACAAAGTGGCCTCTAGTCAAGACTGAGTAGTGTGTGGACCGCTATCCCCCGATAAGGTAGAAAGATGCTACTACTAGAACTCATGCGTTAGATCAACCATTATAGGTACAACCCATGGATCACCTTGCATGGACTTCATTGGACATAGGAAAATATCATGAACCAGAGCGTTAATTCCCATATTAGGTACAATTGGCGGTTCCTCAAGTGAAACTCCTACCAGTATGACTGGAGGCTCAGGGCCCACCACATCTAGAGTATGGTTGTCGCCACCCTCCTGTCGTATGACACGATGAAATAATGGAGGAAATAGTTTAAAAATTCTAAGAACATTACTTAAAAAAATATCTAAATAGAAAGATAACAACACTAGTGTAAGCTAAATATAAGAAAGGCTAACTACCCATGACATACTACCCCAACTACCCACTTGGAAGGCCATATATCTATAAGTTCTCAAGTAGATATTTCAGGGGTTCCAGTATATGAAGGGTTAACCATACCTTGCCTCATCGTTTACTGGAAACCATTTCATTTAATTAATCAAGTTTCACTTTTTGGTCTGAATTTGATTATTTCCATGTATCAAAGTTTATTTAAAATGATTCATCTATCCCAGTGAATCAAGACCCATGATCCTTATCACTAAGATCAACACCCATTCAATTTTAATCTAATGGATCAACTCAGTAAATCACAAAGTCTAACCCATGAGGACCCATAAAACCTCATGAATTGAAATAGAAAATCACTCAATCATATCCAAGAGTAACACAAGTATATCTATACAACCAATGATCAATCAAAAATCATAAGAATATCAAGCAATGAAAAGAGTGAAATACGCCTACATGGAGTGTAAATATGCATGAAATTCAAATTATAGGTGCCCATGATGATGCATGTAACAATGATCCTTTCCCTCATATCATCACGCTAAGGATGAAATGAAATTCTCAGTCAGAATAATAATAAAAAACACCACATAAAATGTGCATCACCCAATGGTGAAATGATATCAAAAATAATAAGTAAAAACAAAACAATAATTATAATTTAGAAAACTTATCATTTAACCTGAGCATGGGTTCATGATGCCCAAGCATGACTTGCAACCATGTTCTAAGAATTCATAATCTTAAATCTATTGTCTCCAAATAGTAAAGCATGAAATGAAAGATCTGATACCACTTTGTGATATCCTGGACCTAGATACCACTAAAAATTCCCCAAGCCCAGTTAGCTAAAAGCCTCAAGAACATCCACCCAAACACAATAGGTTTCCGACTAGTAGTGAGGGCATGGGGTTTTTGTTTGTGGGAAGACTATTCTATCATTACCAGAGTGTTGCACAATGGTTTAATATAATGTAACATGTTATAAGTAGTGATTGCAGTACATATAAACTGACAACACTACAGAGGCAGACATGTGTAATAAATAACTAAAACAACTGATATAAATATACCAAAAACCAATGATAATATTTTTCATGTATCTAGAAATATAAAAAAAATGAATACAAAGTAGCAGAAAATACATGCTATACAAAATTAGAAAAAAGGAATTCCAAAACTATCCCAAGAATCATGAGCTCCATCTCAGTAATCTACTACCAGATCCATCCTAAAAAATTAAGCAATCATGTGTCTGAAGCTAGACACTTCCATTTATCAACACCTACATAGATACAGTCTGTCTATGTACCAATGACAGTCTAGATAGGGTGCGAGGTAAATCTCAACAGGCCACCACCAACAGTGTCTATAATGACTTGTATGTGTAATATAAACTTAAACAGTGCGTAAGAATGCATATAAAATGTAAATTAGTATAGAAATATAAATACCCAAGTATTTATTCAGCCTTTGGATAGTGTCTGAAAATATGACCAGTTTATTAAATAATTAGGTTATAGTTTATATAAATAGGTCACTTGAGGCATAACCAACACTGAAATCAACTTGTGATAGTAATAGTAGAGTTTCCAAGATGAAACAAGGCAACATGTATTGATATTAATAATAAAAGGGATCAAAGGCAGTAACAAGGAATCCGAGACCTCAAGGGTTTACAACTCAGTAGTAAGTGAATCCTGACTAAGGGGTAAGTGTGTAATCCAAGGAGTTTTGTCCAAGGAATTCCAGAATAGTACGATCTAACCAATTCCAAGAAATACATCCAAGGTAAAACAAGATAAGCAATAACCAGACCCAAGGATGTAACCATGGAGTCTCATGGTCATAGAATCCATGCTGGATCTAAGGAGTGTATCCAAGACATCATATATAGTAAATAAGGGATCCTATGGTGTCATACTGGGCATCTACTGATATATGAAGATCGGGTTCCAAGGTGGTTCTCAACTAAGGAAACTGACATCCTTGATTTTGAATGGCTTCCACGAGTGCTCAAGGCATTCCCTTGGGAATCCAGAAGATAAATGGAGGCTAAACACTCCAATAGTAATGATGTCAGGGTCCATATACAATTAGGAACCATATATTTAATTCATTTAATAAGTTAGTCCATGTGATGGTCATGCCATTTAATAAGTTCATTTGGTTCAATCCTTTCCTTTCATTAGTCTAATAAGGCCAAGGGAACCATTTAATTCATCTCATATATAATTAATTGGTTATATCCTTTACCATTAATAACATGACAAGGATGATATAAGGATGAGTAACCACATACAATTCATTTAATATAATCTAATGAAAGTCATATATATATATATATAATATAATTTCCAATTTACTATTTAATTTTGATTAAACTAGTTGAAGAACTCACCTTAGGTGGGTCAAGTGATAAGAATAAATGTTACTATCCATTTATCAATTCATAATTATATATAAATTTAATTAGGGATGCTTACCAATAGTAGGGTCAATCCGAATCACACTCAAATGGTGGCACATGCACACATAGTAGGCTATTAAAAGCATAAATATGGAAATAACATATGAGGGGTGGTTAGTGTTGTGGATTTAACCACCAATGATGAATGATATATATAGAATGGGTCTTATAACACAGTTCTAATGACTAAAATAAAGTCATATAAATTTAATAGATGGCTCCTGATGAAATCGGTGCACCCAGACGACAATTTATAAAACAAAAAATCTTGGGGGACAAGTTATAAACCACCCACCTCATACTCTTATAACTCTCCTCATACAGTACCATCTTCTAGTTTGGATTGAATAAGAAGATATAAAAACAATGGATCAATGCTCTAAAAATAGGGCATATGAGCCTGCATCAAAATAACTCATTTTAGGAGAAGAGAAATAAAGAATGATGTAAGAAGAATAAAGATATTACCAATGTGAATCCAATGAGACAGACAGACCTAAAATCATACTTCAGATGAAGGAATGATAAAAGAACGTAGATTGAGGAATTTGACAAGCTTCCTATGGGGGAACTCCTATGTGTGGAAGAGAAATAGAGAGGGAGGGGGATTCTGTCTAAAAATGAGCCCCATGCCACTTTTTTTTATAAAAACTACTCAGACATTTACATGATGTGTAAATAATTTACACATCATGTAAATCTTGGGGTCTTCTGCCCAGAAAAAACCCTTTATATGATGTGAATAGTTCTTCCCAGACCATTACACGTCATGTAATTGATACATGTCATATATCATAATTACATAACATGTAATTGGACTGCAACCAACCTACAACCCTCTATCCCCTTCTTCTAAAAAAAACCAACCATCCTATGGACCAACTTTATGGTGTGATCCAAAATGAGAACTACAACAATAGTTTCAATCCAAAATTAAAAGGATCAGTACCTAAGATAAAAACCAAGTTCTTATATTTTCACTATTTGGTAAAGGCAATACATAAGTGCACTCGAAGGACTAAATATTTGAAAAAGTACTATATCTTCACTGTGATACATAAGGGTGACAAAAATATTTTAGTACATACATAAGAGTCTTTAAGGTTATACATAAGAGTCCTTTAGTAATATATAAGATTTTTTCTAAGTAACTAACTAATATTTTGACAAAAAATTTGCACTATGATACATAATAGTAAATCCAAATGTCTATTATATATATAAGAGTTTCCAGAGAATACATAAAGGTCAAAATATAATATGTATGAGTCATATACTCCTATGTAATTGTTATATAGGAGTTTGAATAATGTGTGAGGGTGACCTGATAACCTAGGGTGATATAGAAGGATTACTAGTTATAAAAATGTTATATATATATATATTGATTTAAGTAAGATTTTTTTGAGCTATTATTTGTGGTTTTTCTTGTCGTGATTCTTACTGAGTTAGAAGGAGAAATTATTGAGAGGATAACTAAATGATTATTCTTATATTTTCAAGTATATTTAAAATAATTTATGGTGATCAAGGATATTTTTGGAATACTAGTTGATAAATAATATTCACATTATTTATCTGAATATATTATATAATAATAATAAGTGATATAATGTTTTTAATGTGAGAGAAAATGATACTTTAGTGTTCTTGGATATTATATGAGCATAAAAGAAGAATAATAGAATTATAAATTTTATGAGGTGATACTAATATATACCCCATTTTAGTTGAAGGTATAAGAAATTAAAGAATAATAAGAAAAAGAAGCAGGAGTGAATTTGTGATATATATATCCATATATCATAGAAGAAAAAGAAAATAATGGAAGAAAAATAGAGTTGAGTAAAACCAACACAACTACTTCCCTATTCATGATCTGTGTGTTAAGTCACTTGAAGAATAATGAGAAATAAGAAAACGTGAATAAAACTTCTATCCATGCACATTGATTATTTTGGGATTGAATTAAGAAACAAGGCCAATATGCATGCTTTAATAACAAAATATATATTTGAAGTTGAATACCCATTGAAATGGAATAAGATCTTATTATTATGATATAGTGAAATCCTATAGTAGAAGGAAGATCATGATCAATAATGGAAGTTGTAGAACCATTGAATATTAAATGGATTTCATATAATCTTATCCAAACTAGTCAGGATAATATAATTACGTCGAGAGAAAGATAATATCATAAGAAAAAATTGGGCCAAGGATGATACTTTCCCAAGTTAAGGATGATATCTTTCCACACATTCAAAGTGTTGAATTAAGGATGATACCTTATCAACTTTTTTAATCACTTCAATTTTTTATTGATAAAATATGTTCCTTGGAATTCAATCCAGACATGATAAGGAGTAGATACTAACATTGTGATCAAATCTTGTAAAAATATAGTGTCATGTTGTCTCATTATTTGTTTACTTTTCATTTGGTGTTGTGTGATGGGTAATCATAATAAGATTCATTCATCTTAAACAGCATATAGTTTTGAATACTAAGAGGTGAAACTAAAATAAAATATAATTCAATAAAATAGGTCCATAATGATTCACATCCATTCTTAGGGTGACCACATAATCCTGCTGTTTTTTTAAAATTGTCGTTAATAATCACCTAAATTAATTTGGATCAATGTTTATTTTTTGTATGCTTATATTTTTTATAATTTATTTATTTTCAATAAAGTAAGAGTTTTTAATATAATATAAGTTATCAATATAACATGATTATATTATATGAGCATGTGAGGAATTTGAGTACATTTTTGGACTGAAGATGAAATGTTAGAATAGTTTTTAGAATAAGTATAGGGGCTCTCAGATTGAGATAAGATTATTTTTTTTGAAATTTAAGAAAGTTTTTAAATCGTGTGAAGTGGAAATACATGAAATTAAGATATTTGAGATAATTTCTGATCACCCACTCAACACACATAGCTTCATAAAATAGAATCAATGTTTTGTGGGAAAATATTAGAGTCATGTAAGATAAACATCATGGTTGAAATGTTGCATAAGATAGATTCAAAGTTATATGAAGTATATTTGGATATGTGTGTGAAAAGTTTGAAAAATATACTAAAAACAACTCAATATAGGTGGTGATATAATTATGACATGTGAAAATATAAATTGAATTTACTCAATATAGATACAATGTTATTCGATTTAGTGTTTATAAAAGATACCCAATTAAAATACTGCAACATGGGAATTAATTTTTTTTAAAGATTATTATACTAATTTTAAGAAGAAAACTAGAAAGATTATGATAAATTTGTGTATATTATGATGATAATATTTAATGGTACATAGTATATATATCTATTTGTTTTTGAATATGTTATATATCTGTATGATTTAAAAATTAAGAAAGAATATTCATGATATGATTCAATGTTTTTAATTTATTTTAACTTTAAATAATCATAAGTAAAAGTAGATTAATAATATGTGACATATTGAAAAATAGAGATTGAGAAAACTATTTATAGAATATGGAGACAATGTTTGTTCATATAATAAGAAACCAAAAGATAAATATGTTTTGTTATGAAGGGATTTTTGTTGATGAGATTACAAAAAAATCTTGTAAGTATTTTTTTTAAATATTCAAAAAAACTAAGGTGGTTCATAATATCTAATATAGTTTTCATTATAGATTCAACTGTAATATTTCTCATATCGGGTTTTTATTATTGTGTGAAATAAGTGGGATGCTTATTAAGGAATTAGTGGAATTCCATTACTGTGGATTAAGGATAATGCCTCTCTATAGATCATTGTATTTAACTCTATTATTATATTATATTAATTTATGATTTTAATGAAAATAGAAACAAGATGTATGTATTCACCCACATTAGGGTATATACTTAAAAATAATTTTTTTATTTATGTTTATGTTTATCATTAGGCATATGAGTTGGGAAAATTTGATTAAATAAATAGATATCCTTTACTCTAATTGGTAATCAAAATTTGATTTAAGCAAATCATAGTAAGTGACAAATATTGATTCACCTCTTATTAGTAATGGATCCACATCATTACTTAGCACTTAAATTACTATAAGATCTTTCTAATTTATCCTTTGATATTATCTTTTGAATAATTACTATTTTCCAATTGAGATATTATGGATAATATTAATTCAGTCAACAGTAAAAGAGTTTCCACCTTTTAAGGAAAAAACAACTATATATAGAAGGAAAGGATTCTACCCTATATTTTTTCTATGTGATACAATTTTCTTGATAGTGTTATGATTGGTTTCAATCTATTTGATAAATATACAATTCTTACTCCTAGTTATATTAATAACCTTTAATGTGATGAAAAATTAAGGAATGTAGTATTTTCTTCCTTATGTGAGATAATATTTACCTAGATGTTGGGAATATATGTATAGGAAATAAGGATGTTATAGAGGCAAAGATTCAACATTATATATCCAAATTTGAAGATGATGAGATATTTAAATGAAGAAATGGTGGGTGACCTATTTACAAGAATCAATAGAATTTTATGCACCTTAAGAGGATATGGTAAGACACTTAAATACCCATTTTTTTTGAAAAATATATTAATATTTTTTTTCAAATAGATTTGATGATAAAATTGAAATAGATATTACCTAAATCTCATGCATTGGAATATATCATATTATATGTGAGTTATAATTTATATGGTATGACATGCATGGAACCTAGGTATATTTTATGCCTTATATTAAGTGATATCATAATTCTTGTCATGAAATAACAAGAAACTACCTTGACATGGAAATGGAACATTAATGGGATAAAATTTAACAATTATAATAGATATTATTTATTAGTGTTTTATTAGATGAAACACATGGGAGAAGAATTTAATTTATGTGACGAGTGCATGAAATTTCCATAGAATTAACTCATACATTATGGAACATTTAGGTCATCCAAGGGCTATATAAAGAGGTAACCACCATTGAGATAATATAAGGATTTTTTCTTACCTCTCTTCTTCCAATTATATAAATCCCATATTTATCTATTATACTCCCTTTTACATACCATGATACTTGCATATCATGGGTGGAGGAGAGTCTCGATTGAGCATTGATTGATTCGACCTTTCCTATAGACACACAATGAAGTAGGAATGTAATTTGGATGTGTCTTTGTGGTTTTCTTCAAGAAAATGATGAATATTGTTGTGAAAATGTTCATTAGGGAAAGGAAAACCTCACGTAGTTTCATTATTTTATTCATATTATCATGGTTTTGTGTTTTCATCCATGTTTGTTCTTGGTTTATGGTTTCTTATTTCTTCTGCTTCTTAGATTAAGTGTTAATATATCCATAGAAACAGATCAGTGGTATCTTAGAAAGAAATTTCGTTTTACTATCAAAATTATGTTTTAAAATTAATAAAAAAGATATTGTTTTTGATATCATATTCTATATCGTTAAACAAGATTGGGAATTTTATTTAGTGGCTGATTTTTCAACAAGCAGTGTGATAAGTAGTGATTGGGTCACAACATATAATATAGGATATCATAGGTGGTTACTTAGTTAAAATCATTCAGTTTTTAAAAAATCATAGTATATGATATTTCCTATTGTAGTGTATTATGATGCCAAATAGATTCCTTAAAATAGAGTATCATATTGACTTAGTAATACCAGTAACTATCATTAAATATGATCATAATTGCAGAGCTATTATTACACAATGAAAGGTCATATGTTGTAACTATTGATGTGTGGAGTTATTCCTACATAAGGCTAATTGAAACTCTCATCTTTCCAGCACCTTTCATTTATTATTTCTAATTCCAAGTTAATATTATGCATATACAAACTCCACTGAATTTATCCTCACACATTCCATTTTTTTGCAAGGTTAATGCTACGTGTGATAAGATTTCATGCACTAGGATTATTCTCATGATTCCCCTATGACTTTTCATAGTCCACTATAATTAGTTATAGAAAACTACTAATAGTTCTTAAATGGGTTTAAGCATTGTTTCTTATCAAACATATACTACAATTTTATTTATATCAACAAATATGATATAAAGATATTTTTTCCTTTCTTAAATTTAAATTATGGATTTAATTCTATGGTTTATAAAATGTTTATAAATCATATCAAAATCTATTTTGTGATAATTAATAAATTTATAATTTTTTTATAAATTAAATAATTATAAATTATTTTTAAATAGTTATTTTAATGTTTATGAAGAATTTTATAAATAAAAATCTATAATATTAAAAGTTAATATTTAAATACTTTTGTCAAATTATATATAGTGAATTATAATTTTGATATAATTTTTTTTAAATTATATTTGTAAGTGTAATTTTTTTTTATAAATGATAAAATAGGTCCAAAATGTAAAAGAGTTTATATTTTATTACAATTGAATTATAATATTTAGTTTGAAATGTTCAAACTAAAGGCCTTACTTGAGAAATTATTTAAACCATATAAATGTATTTTTTTGTAATTTATTTGATCAAAGGTTTAAATAATATATGATATTTAGATCAAGTAAAATTGTTTTCATAATAGAATTTTAATACATCATTTTTAATATTTTATTCAATAGCATATATTAAAGTAAATGAAATATAATGAATAATAAGAAAGAGTTCATATTGATAATAAATATATATATTTTTATATTTGTTTAATTATGGATTCTTCATAATGAATTTTTAAATTATAAAATGTTTATAATTGTTTTATTTATTATTTTTTCATAAATTTTTATCTCATGTTTTAATAAAATAATTAATAATTTATTTAATTATTACCTTGTTTATTATTCTTGAATATAATTTTTATATTATGAATGAGTGTATGCTTCAGTTTAAGTTGTTCAACAACTTTAATGTTTTTGTACATTCATCCAAGGGGTTACATGCTAAGTATGATAATTTATTTAGTTTCCTTTTACCTTTACTTTGACTTAAACTAAGTTATGATCATGAATTGAGTTGTTAATTATAGTTTATACATATTATGTGTTACAGTTATGATGGAATCAAAGTCTCTCTTCTGTAAAGTATCCCTAGGTAGAGGGACATTGGTTTAGACTGCTCACTATCCTAGAGGTTTATAACTTACCTAGAAATGTCAGGGTTAACTATTTGTGGCTCCAGGCTTACTTATGAGGAGATTGTTGATTTCATATAATTATAAGATTTTACATGAAAGTGTTTCATGTACCTTATGCATTAAATATTTTTGGTAATGTATAAACCTAATTGGATTATAATTTGGGTTAGTGACATAAACATTTAGTTATATAAATAGTTACAAATCAATATGGTTTAAACAAATTTTGTGTGTGTAAGGAATAAGATTCTAATGAAAATCATTAGAATCACACATACATGTAAAGGGAATAAATTATTGCATATTACCTAAAGCCTATATTTATATATAATATATATATGATATATCGAATTATATGATATACTTGAGTCATAGAATAAGATCCATATACAACATTTTTTTTGAATGTGTATATATATATGGGATAATTTGTGTTATATGATTAAAATTGAATGTTTTTAGTAAGTAATAGAATACCATGCATGAAATTGGATTTTATTTAATCCTTATTTATGATTTTATATCATATGCTTCTAATTATGGGTGATCAATACAATTCTACAAAGGATATCATTTATTGGTGCATTTTTAAATGATAAAATGCATAAGGAATCAAATATATATGATACATGAATTGAACAAAGTAAAAACTCATGTGATAAATCACATGAGTTAATACACGTTCCGATTGAGGGGTGTCCTCAGTTTCTATATAAATCCTACTACCATAATATGGGAAAGGGTGGTATGTATAGTTCTTGGTTTATATCCTTTTATGAATCAACTCTCTCCATATTTGTCTTATGCGTGAAGAGACTCTATCATGTCATGGTCGAAGAAGTAATTATATTTCAAGAATAAAAATGACTTGGTTGTCTTGTGGATATCTATGGAGGTGGAATATTTTTTCCTTCCACTTCAATGATTAAAATTATAAATATTTGAAAGTGTAAAAATGGTTTCTATATGAAAGGTATGATTTATAGAAGTTTCACATTGTTTTTTTCTCATGGATTTCAAATATTTTATGCCTGGAGATCTTGTGATTAGTTTCTTTTTATATTAGATTATATTTATTTAATGTAAATGAAACAAATAGGTGTATCAAAGTAATCCATATATTCAGATTCATGAAATAAATTTATAAATTAAGGGTAAGAAACATTTAATTCACATAATATAATCTGAAAAAATAGAGCATCCTTTTATGTTACTCTATTTGACATTGAGTATCAAAGAAGTGGGCATAGATTTCCATATATTTTGATCTCTCATGGTCACAGAGAATGGTATGAATAGATCCACCCCATAATCTGTATTATAATTAGTGTTTATGTAGTGTTAAGAGTTGAAATTGAGTATAACATGTAATAAGAATGTGGTAGCTTACTATGTTTACGATTTATTGATGAATAGTGACCACAACGAAATTATTCCCTCACTTCACTTCAACTCAGTATCACACTTCTTCATTAATATATTCACTATAAATGGAGTCGATGAACCCCTATAAAGTAGCCTTGTTTTAAGACCACTTTACCGATCCCGCCCCACATAAGGATATTCTCGTTCACCACTGTGTTCTATAATTATATTGAACCACCCTAGTTCTCCTGATTTAAGATCACATCCATTTAACGAGGTACATTTATATTTATTTTTTGGTTAATCTACCATGATGAGGGTTAGTGAAATGAATCCTAGGATTAGAGAAGGTCTCGAGAGTGTCCTAGGGATTTAGGACATGAAAAATGGGGAAAAAGGCCATACTGTTCAAGGTGCGTGGTTGTCACATAGTTAGTATTGACCATGAACTCAAACTATATGACCTATAGGAGAAGGGAACATGGTTTGAAAGGTGTGAAAGGTGGTACATGAGCCCATGTGGATACATGTAACTATGGAAAGAGGGTAACACATGGTGTATACATAGATTGAAAAATCATGCAGATGGAAAAAGAAACCACATGGATTAATTTTCTCTTGGATAGAGGAGATTGCACGACTGGCACATGGCTTGTCAAACTGTGTGGCCAAGCCTCACACCTCATTAAAAGTGTGAAAATTAAAATTTTCCCTCATAAACCTTATATTATTTCACCCAATTTTACTCCAAATGTATTCTCTAATAGCCTAGAGCATGAACCAAGAGATCCCCTATCATCCATGGATTATTATCCTTTGATTCTAGAGGGTTTGCGGTGCCATTGAGAGTGAATAAAATATTCATGAAAGTCTCCGACTCTATTTATCTTTATTTTATAGATGTATATTTTCATATTTGTTCATCTTCTTCTTAATCTTATGAACCCTATTTCTAGATATTTATTCACCTTAGTGTTTGAGGCTATTATATTTTTAATCAAGGGTCATTGTTGGATGAGTGGTTGTCTAGGAGCATGAGGTAGATTGTCTACAAAATTTTTCCCATAGTCTTGATATTATTCTTATGTATATGGTTGTTCCAATGTGATTCCTTTTTGTGTTTTTATTTTTTTGACTAAGAAAAGTAATTTGGTCCTTAAATTGATGTGTGATACCCTTCACATACCTTGTTTTTTCCATTGATGATTTGAGACTAGGCCTTGGTCTACCCATGGGGTATGTCAATCCCTTCAAAATGGTGTAATGAATTTTCAAATGATGAGATATAGAATTTATGAGAGTAAGTGGGTTGTGATTTTTATTTGGTATGTTGAAATGGTTAAAGGAATAATTGGCATAATTTTAGGATAAGTGTTTATGACATGTTAAGAGGTTTATTTGAAATGTTATATATGTTAAATTTTGTAAAATACTTAGGGTTATTTTGAAATGGTTTAAATGGTGTGTTTTGGATTTTGATCTACTTATGGTTTTCAATGAGGGAAGATCATGTTTTAAAGTATATTATGCTTTAAAATGAGGTGTTAAAATCAAGGTTACTTTAAAGGGGAATTTGAAAATGTTTTCAAATGTTTATTTTAAATGAGGGGGTGGTTCCCCCTTTTTTGTGAATTCCTTAATGGATCTTTTGATTATTTTCAAGGAAATGAAGGTCTTGATCCTTGTTTTGTGTTTAAAATAGGAATTACAATGTTTATGGGGTGAGTTGAAAGTGTTTAAATAGGGAATTTTTGGTTTAACTTGAAATGTTAATTGGTATAAGGGACGATTATAGGTAAGAGTGATAAATGGTTAAATGGTCACAACTCAAGTTTCTAAATGGTTAAATGATTGTTCAATGGTGTTGGATATAAATAAATGGTAAATTAAAGGAAGTTAAATGTGTTTATTGTGATGAAACAAAAAAATATGTGAATAATGGTATGGTTGGGATGGTAGAATGACAATCCTAATTATTAGGTTAAGTCAGACTGATGCTTTAGGCCCTACAGATGTATCGTGTGGATGAGATGTTGGACTGATTTTTTTCATCATTAGGTCAGGATAGAGAGATTCTCTAGTCACTACTGATGTATTTTGGGTACCCATAATGATTCTCCAAGTAAATTTGTGTTAAATTGAATTGATTAAATATTTCCCTCGTGATTTAAAGCATTAAACCCCTTTGGTATAGTTCAGACTTTTGGCATGGGCTGAAGCCGGGTTGATGGGTTT
Source organism: Viscum album (assembly GCA_963277665.1). Classification (NCBI taxonomy): domain Eukaryota; kingdom Viridiplantae; phylum Streptophyta; class Magnoliopsida; order Santalales; family Viscaceae; genus Viscum; species Viscum album. The sequence goes on along the minus strand of OY728156.1, from coordinate 1,194,084,312 downwards.
GGGTGTCACTTGGAAACTAGGAGAAAAAGTGGATAATTTGAATACTATTAAATAATAGATCTTATTTTGTTTACTTAATTGTTTATTATTCCTTTTACACACACATAGATTTTTGTTTAGAATGGTTATTGGTTTAGACACCATTGGTGGTGTCCTACTGAGTTGTACTCACACCCTGATCAGGCCATAATGGAACATTGATACCCAAGCATATGCTACTTGTTTTCAGGTATAGGTTATAGAAATTTACATGTATTTTTTTTATGTTTGGGCTGGTAGAATAGAGCATGGGATTTTAGGATCGAGTTTGGACTCAGGACCATGCTAAAGGGTTTTCATTGTTTTGGTATTTTGGGGTTTCATCGTATGTCATCCTGATATGTAGAGTGTATATATCATTATTATATCATGTTTTATTTGGGTTATGTTTGGAAATTTCCGTATGTTGTTGCATTAAACACTTACAATGATTGTTGTATCTATTGATATTATTTATGCTATTTTTTTCTTAGATAAGTGGGTATAATCTCCCCAATGTATCTCCAATGACCCGTGATGCTATTCAGAAGTGTCTAGCATATGGGGAGGCATGCTTGAGGTCATGTGGAACACCAGATTGGGGTACTAGTTATACTGGCACCCTATCCAGGACTCTAAAATGTGGTATTATAGTGGGCGGGTGTCTTTTTGCATACAATTTGGGCATGGTAGATAGGAGACTAAGATCTTATCAGAGCTTGGTAATGAGCTCACTCCTGGGTGCCTGTATCCCCACACATGTGGGAAATTGATGTTGTTACTTTTTTATTTTACTATTGATTAATTTTCCCCCACGAGTGGTGCACTTGGATGTGATGTTACTAATTTATAAGGTTTCTATCTCTTAGGACATTATAGAAAGAGTGGGTGTGTGTTCATGAATCATACTAGGAACATAGGATTGATTGGTCATCAGTATGATGTCTGTGATTGATAGTTACCTAGGATTCATTATGCTAGTAGTGTAATTTTCTATCAGTGGTCTATGATTTTTGGTCATTCATATCCTCCTAGGGTTGAAAATGATTTATAGGGTTTGGTATTTAAATATTCTACAACCATCTATATGGGTTATATATAAGTGTATTGTGGAACTCTATTTGACCAACTCCTCAGCTAACTTTTGGGTAATGGGAATTCATAAATGATTTAAAATGTAATGGTTTTTGTTAAATAAAGTGTTAGTAAAAAAATTAAAACATGTTTTACCATTATAACTTGTGAATTACATTCTATGTATCCAAAACCAAAAATCATGAAATTGAAATAATGATGAAAAACTAGAATTGTTCATTAATTAAATGTTTTGAAATGTGAATCCTTGGGTTTTAAAATGATAACGTTTAAATAAAGGGAAATGAGAGATTATGGAACATTTAGTGTAAAGACCCATAAATTTCAGGGAATTTTTTTTCTTAATTTCTTTGGGATTTTACGAGTATGTAGTTTCTGACGGCACCTGATTCCGAGGCCCGGTGTGCCCGAAATCAATTTCCACAGTTTAGCTCGGGTACGTTCAGTGAACGAACAACCGGGTTTTACTAACTTTTGAACCAGTGCTCAGAAACGAAATCCGAGGGCACCAATGAAACCACAACGCCGATAATTGCTTAGGAACACCTTTTCCAAAGGTGCATTTTCTCGGGAGGAGTTGTTAAAAAATGTGAAGAATAAAATTATAGTTGTTTTACAATTATAATTTTATTTTACCACTAGTGGTTTAAGTGTTAAGGAAAAGGAAGTTGTGAGGAAGTTGGGGTGGGGCGCACATGAGCCCCCACCTCCTTAAATTTCCTAACACCCCATTAAACACCCCCTCTAGCTTAAATGTGTAACTCATCCTATCCCCCCTCTTAATTACAAGTCAGCTCTCTTATTAAATTATTTGATTAAGTTATTCAATGTATTTAATTAAGAGTTGAATTTTGAATTTATGGATTGGGATTAATAAAATAAGGGTGAACCTTATTTTATTTGGGGGATTGTTGTGTGAGAAGAATTGGGGAGAAAATACACAAGCCTTGGGGATCTTCATCTTCTTCATTGGAGAACGTGAGGAACGCCAAGACTTCGACGAAGAATGCCGCCGCCACAAGGAGAGATCGACGTGCCGTCTCATCTCCTCTTCACAGACGGTGTGCGACGCCTTCCCCGAAGAATGACGACATGCCTTATTTAGTTCTTCTTCTCATGTCGAAGGAAGGGAGATGTTGATCCTCCTCGGACGTTCTTCGTTGACATATACAGAGCTTCACCTCGCGACGCCGTTTCCCTCGACGATCTTCGTTCGACAACTTCTTCGAGGTAGGGTATTGTTTTATGTCCGTGGCTTATTTTGGTGTTCATTGTTAATTTTTCTTGTCCACCTGTTATCGAATTAACGGGAGGAGGTCGGACTGCTCGAACACGGCCGATCCTCCTCCCCCTTTGTTGATTTTCAATGTTGTGGTTTGGAACGAAGGTAGCACGGTGCAACGGCACCACGCGGAAATGAGGAATATCACGCGACGAAGGAGTGTGACGCTATCATGCCACTCCATTGAGGCCAAAAGAAGCCACGACTGGAGTCGGGTTGCGGCGGAGGGGCGTGGCGCCGTCGTGCCGTGCCGGTCGGACCAAGGCCGCAGCCCTTGGCTGCGGCGGTGCAGGGGAGGGAGGCCGGAACCGCCGGTCACCGACGCTCAGGAGACGGGACCGGCTGGTCCCACGTGGAACAACTGGCCTGCTGTTACGGCCAGTCGGATCCAGAAAAACCAGGGGGTTGAACCCCCGGCCAGCTCAGCAGGGCGGACCCTCGGGTCCGCCGTTTCGAAGCAAGGGGGGTAGCACCCTCCCCCCAATGTCCGCTCAGTGCGCGGGCGCCCAGGCCAGACCGGCCGCGCTAGGCTAGGCCACCTGCACCGGGCCGGGCTGAGCTGCGTCAGTCGGGCCGGTCCGACCCAGGGGGTATTGTGCCAGGTCGGACCGGGCCCAAACCCCCTGTTTTCGGACAGTTCCGTTCAAAGACCCATAACTTGGGCTACGGACCTCCGATTGACACACCGTCAGTTGTGATGAAATCCTTGGATCGATTTGGTAATTTTGGTATAGTACACTCAAGGGTACTGATAACTTTTGGTATGTCCGGGTTGGTTTGAACACGTAACAAACCGGGCCTTCGGAGCGGAAACGCTTATAACTTGAGCTCCAGAAGTCCGATTGACGTGCCGTTGACTTTGTTGGTTTCCTCTTTATGAGACAGACCTTTTATATTATTCCGCTCGAGGTTTGGATGTAGTTGGAGTATGGTCGGGTTGGTTTTGACTTAAAAACCAACCGGGCCCCTGGGATAAAAAAGCCAATAACTCTCAGATCGGGCGTCCGATTGACGCGCCATCTGTCACATTGAGTTCCTATTATCGAGATAGAACTTTGAGATACATCAACTCCGTACTACGTGTCAGTTGATGTATCGACCCCCCTTGGATCATGGAGCGGACCCTCCTGGAATCGAGCATGCTGTGTGCGGGAACCCTAGAGCTGGCTGCGACTGCGACGACGATGACGACTGTACTGGGATCCTCTGTGGGTTCGGCAGCAACAACGACCGTACTGGAATCCTCCGTGGGTTCGACAACAATGACTACTGTTCTTGTATCCTATGTGGTTCTGGAAGTACGTGACTACTGTTCTTGTATCCTACGTGGGTCCGACATTATTTGACTCTGTACTTGTATCCTACGTGGGTCCGGCAGAGTAGCTAGTCTTGTATCCTTTGTGGGTCCGACAGCTTAGATGGTCTTGTATCCTATGTGGGTCTGACAGCTTAGATGAATCAGTGGCTAAATCTGATCATCTCTATCACCTTAGGAAGAGTATACCTGAGTGAGTTGAGTCTTCACTTTCAATCATTATCTTCGATATGATTGACTTGCTTTACTATGTGGATTGGGTTTTGTTATCCTGTGTGGATTGGATTGTGCTATCCTGTGTGGACTAGATCAAACTTGGGATCGGATGTTGGAGCCGAAATGGAATTGATGACTTAGGTATATGTATGATCATATACCTAAGTAGAGTTGGTTGTTACTTCGTGATTGTATCTTTCCTTTGTGGTTATCCTTCATGGATTCTGGGAGACCATCGGTGGTCTTGGGGTCCCTACTGAGTAGCGTATACTCACCCCTGCACGGGCTATGCCCGCACTACGTTGTGTTGGATGCAGACGATAGACAGCGCTGATCGAGGTTGGAGCTCGTGGATCCGGACGGTACCTGGAGGTGGATCACTGGACGAGACGTACACGGAGCGAACGATTGGAGCCGAGGAGCGGATGAGACTATATGTACCCATCCTTCAGGTGGGATTTCTAGAGGACAGCTCGGTGTTGCTTCTTTACTTTTCTGCCGCTGTACTTTCTTTTCAGTTGTACTTTACTTTCAGTTGGGTTTATATCCTGGCCCATTTACTTTCTAGTACTTACCTTTGTACTCAGTTTACTTAGTGTTTACTTCTGCTTTCATACTCTGTGGTGTTTGTTATCTTACTTAAAGGAAATGCCGTCCCTTATATCGGGATTTACGCCTTTGTTGCTAGTCGCCAGCCCCTGGCCTATGGAAGGTGGGCTTGGGGTAGTCACGGCACGGGCCCTGAGGATGGGTCGTGACATTTAGGGACACTAGTGAAGGGTATGTAACGACCCAAGAAACTGTGTTTTGAGTAATGAGAAGTTTATTTTACAATGTCATCTATTAATTGAACAAAAAATCATCTTATAAAATAATAATAATAATAAAATAGAATGAAAGGCCTTTTTATTCAAATGAGTAACACTTTGGTGACTACAAATCACGCTGATCGAACAAGAAGTTTAGCTAACCAAAAATCCCAATTAAAAACCCGATTACAATTATAGGGAGACCGCTTAAAACCACAAGAACCCCAAGAAGATGTTAAGGGTCTTTGGCATCCATCAGAATAAACATAAGGATGACCGAAGCCACCGCAGCCGTACTGAGCACCAAAGGAATCACACGAACCATCTTCTCTTTTTCTCCTTCAGTCGCCTTGAGTATGGAATGCCCCGAGACTAGACTTTTTTATAAGAACACTTATTCGACCGTTGGACCCTAACGACTATAAATATAACCGTTGGCTCCCCATGATCCTCTTATCCTCTAATGTCTTATTTTGAACCATTGAAGATAAGAGTTGATTACCCCCGAAAGATTCAAAAAGTTATTTATGTTATTTGCTTTAATATTTAAATAATTACATCAATAATAATATAATTAATTTAATGATTGTTTTCCCAAAATGTGAATTATATTTTATATTGCAAAATAGTGAGAATTATTATTATTTTTCCACTATTTATTATACACATTTTGTAACTCGAGCAAGTAAATATTTTATTTTATGAATAACTAAATTGAATCTGTTAGGATTTATTTTAGTCCAAAAAAAATGTATGCAAACTCTTGAGTTACACTTATATTGCATCAAACTTTAAATTAAATGTATTATACTTATCTCTAAATTAAATATACGTAATAATAATAATGAAAATATTTATAATTTGAACTTTTTATTAACAGTTTTGAAACTATGTCAAATTATGGTTTTATTTACATTACAAATTTTGTGTCTTTATGTTAATGCTTACACAAATACTCTTATTACTTTAAAAACAATGAAGATAATAGAATTATTGTAAAAATTTAAAATAATTAGTAATGTTATATGAATTTGTGTTTTTGAAATTATGTTAAATATTGGATTAAGCAACTAAATTTTAATAACAAATGTATTCAAATCTTTACATTTAATTATAAATCAAGATAATTGTTTTTTTAGGGAAAATAATAATATATTTTGTGACTTAAATAGGGGATTAATAGTTTAGCATATAGGTGTATTAATAACCTTTGACTTAAAGATAAATATAATAGTTTAATAATAAGGTTATATTAATAATAATAATGATTTTATAATAAGTTTAATGAAATAATAAAATAATTTTTTTTATAAGATAAAAATGTTGAAGAATCGAGGGCCGCATGTTTTTAAAACACCGCATACACCACGGACCGTCCGATCCTTCCCCTTCCATCACGACCATCCGATATTATTAATGCCACAACGCATATGAGCCGTCCGATCAAGTTCCGTCTAATCCTGACCGTCCCCTCATTTTCTGGTTTTCTTCTTCCCCACGTCCCGATTCTTCTTCCTCGCGCGCACGCCGAACCAGTAGGATAGGGGCTAGTTTACTCCACCTAGGCCAGCTGTGGACATCTCGCCTCCGTCTTTCCATAAAGTCGGCATTGACTTTTAATACTTGGCCTTGGTACCCTCGACGCCTATTCACGCTTGGATGTCTTTTTTTTAAACCAGGAGTTGCACCGAAGCAGGCGCGGTTCCTTCGGGTTTCTCTGCAACCACCTCCTTTGAAAAAACCTCCGAGACCTCTTGACCCATCTCCTCCTCCCCAAGCTGGTAAGTGTTGTTATTCCTTTTTGTTGGCTTCCCTCTCCTCTTCCTTTTCAAACCGTTTATATATATATATGTAAGAATGTATACAGGTTATGTATATATATATGTATTACATAAGTGGATATTTTCAACCAGGTTATCAAAACCTTTAAAGGCTATGGCCTTTCCTTTTAAATCTAACTTATGAACCCCCCGTGTATACATATGTATATAATCTGTATATATATATATACGGTTTTGTGTATATGTTATATATATATGCATATACACACTCTAGTAAGGATATCACGTTATGTTGTTCGTTATGAAACCCCCTTTTTTTTAGCAACATGTATATACAGTATTTCAAATATAAATACCAATATATGCATGCGTCTACTTAGTTACGTTCAAATAATTTCATAATGTATAGTGGAAGTGTATTGTCATTATGTTCTAATTTATCTTGGTATAACATGATGTTTGATAAAATTATATTACCCTTAAAGGTTATTATTTTTAAGAACGATGTCAAGAATATCTTTATATATATATACATATATATTTGAGATTTAGTTTGATATCAAAATAGTTTTTCTAGTTGAAAATTTCATTTATCATCATTTTTTATAATTCACGCATTTGTTTTTGTGAAAATGTGTGGTGTGAACCCCTCAAACATTTACATGTGTATAAATATATATACTCTTACTTATGAATTGACTCGGTTGTAGAAAAAGTGATTTTTTTCTTTCCAATAAGGGTTTTATGAAAACTATGTTCACATTCATCTTTTTCTCCTTTCGGTTTTACCAAACATTAATTTTGTTTAATGTATAACATGAGAAATATTATTTGAGTATGGTTTAATTTGGTAAACCCATGCACATGTGTATACGCACCTAAATTTATATATATAGGTATATATAACCTTGTATCAATATGTTGTCTTCGAATACAAGTTCTTCTTATGATGATCACAAAATTTTCAAAGGAAAGGTCATGTTATTTTAAAGTGCAAATGAGTTTTTACACAACTACATATAAGTTCATTTAGTTTTCATACATATACACATGACTCTCCATGATGGACCTAATTGCACACTTTATATCCCTAACTCTATAAATATATGTATATTCACACAGTTTTAAATAAACATCCACACTACCCATTTATCATCATGTGTATTAGTTATGAACGACCTTTTTTTTAACTTGGTATTATGATGCTTTGGAATGTTAAAGTGTTTATGTTCATTTCCTTAAAACCCATTCTTTCAATTGTTAAGTTAATTTCTTATGTGTACGGATTTTTAGCACGTACGTCTTAGTTTTATTAATGATTGAACTATCTTCCTGACTTTGAAAATGCATGTAAAAAGGGGTTTGATTAAGAACGTATGAATGAAACCCTATGAAAGAAAGACCATATCAAGATATGTGAGGGATGTTTTGGACTTAAGTGTTTATGGACGAGTGCACCCGAAATTATATAGCGCTCCAATGCATTGGGTAAAGTAAGAGTCTCATGAGACATTATGTACGACGGTCTTGGCGGTTAGCCTTGGCTTGTGCTTTTATGTGCGACGGTCTTGGCGGTTAGCCTTGGATTGTGCTTTTAGGTGCGACGGTCTTGGAAGTTAGCCTTGGCTTGTGATACTATGGGAAACGGGATTGGCGGTTTTCCTTGACCCGTACTAAGTTATGTTTTAAGATCATGACACAAGGTCTTGACAAGTCTAGGCATTATACATTCCCTCAACATGTGATGATAAATGGTCAACCCGGGGTTAGTCCAACTAACAAGACATCCCCTAGTTGAAAATTCCCTTGACTATGAGAATGAATTTATGAAATAAGAACTGTAACACGTGTGGTATGATGTTATAAAAAAAACCTTTTGTTCCAATGTATCACGGTATGAATGTCTTCCCTTCTTACACTCAATCTTTTAGAACTGAAGTAATTATGGTTGTAAGTTATGAATCATCTATTATTCACATGCTTTCACTCTCTGATTCATGTCTTCTTTTAAGATTGTTTTAAAACATGAAAATCCTACATTTTTGAAAACCACTTACACAGAGAAGAAGTACGTACTTAAAACAATCTTAAAAGAAGACATGAATCAGAGAGCGCAAGCATGTGAATAATAGATGATGCATAACTTACAACCATAATTACTTCAGTTCTAAAAGATTGAGTGTAAGAAGGGAAGACATTCATACCGTGATACATTGGAACAAAAGGGCATATTTTCTCACCCTACGTTTTTGTTTTAAATTTTTCAGGCATGGTTTGTAATAATGAAGTTTATCAGAAGTAGCTGGTTTCCCAGAACCCTGAGCCTCGCGATCTTATGTAGTAATGGGACATGATATATTATTTGTAAATGTTTTGATGAAATGTTAGTATATCATGTCTCATAAGGAACCCAGGGATCGGGGTCTCTACAGTTGGTATCAGAGTATGGGTTCAGGAAATTCTAGAAAAATAGGTGGTATGAATGTATTACTATGATTGACTAAGAGAAAATGTTATAACTTTCAGATGGTTGATAAAAATGTACCTACTGACCTAATGTCACTTCCCACGGAGGCTCTAGAGAACATTATATCTCTAACTAGCCGTGAGAACTTTCTTAATTACGCCCAAATTCGCACGACATGTAAGCACCTATATGACATGTCAAATTCTCCTAGGGTGCTTAGACTACACCAGGGGTTGGGAATGGATTATCTCCCAATGATGAAAACCCAATTCCCCTCTTATGCACGTCAGGGAAAGTATCATGAGGGACTCTTCCAAGTGTTCACGACTGGCGAAGAATTTGGCACAATGCTTGATAACCCCTTTCAAGAAGCTGCTGCTGCCGGAGACCTCCGAGCGGTTTACCTATGTCAGATTTTACACTACAGCTTCTGGGGCCAGTTAATGGACTTTGGGGTGTTGGAAGATGAGTCCACCCGATTGTCTCTTAGGAAAGAGGTGTATACTGATGTTTCCCAACTCCATACCCCTCATGCTAAACTCAGAAGGCGTCATAGATGTTCCTATGAGTTTAACCCCGTCTGTTCAGCTTGTGTGTGGTTTGAAGAGTTAGGGAGTTTTGCCTCTCTTTGTGGTTTTTGTTTAGTAAACTCAGGCTTTACTATGTAAACTTTTTCATAAAAGAAAGTTTCATGTTCCCTTTCCTGCCTCTACCTTATCAGTGTTGTTATGTGTTTCCTTTTGTATGTTTTTTTTAGATGGCTGGTCAAGAGAACATCTCATCACTACCCGATGAGTTAGTAGAGGTTATTATGATCAGGACATGCACAGTGGATTATCCATATTTTCTCCACCTGTGAGGGTCTTTCCAACATCTGCTCAATTTAGCGGACGGTTCTGAGATTATTCGTTCATTTCAGGAGGATGATCGTGTTTTTCATCTCATCGCCACTGCTCAAATTCCATGCTATAGGAGAAGGGGAAGATACTTTGAGGGTCTCTTTTAGTGTTTTACTCTGGCACAAAACTTCTCTGCCAGAGCGTGCCTCCTCATAGCTGCCCAAGATGGCCAGCTTAGTGCAGCCTATATGTTCCAAGTCTTAAATTTTAGTCTCCTCAATCGCATCATTCCCCTTGATTACCTTGAGCATGATGTAGCCTGGAGAGCTATCAGGGAATTTATCTACTCGGACGTTTCTGAGCTTTTCACCACACAAGCCTCCCTTTGGAAGACTATGTGCAATACACATGAGCAGGAGTTCAAGACATACTGCTCAAAGTGCATCTGGGCTAGGGAAACAGAAGAACTATTTACCAATTTGGGTATTCCGTTAACCGAGCCGGATCCCCTGTTTCGGTAATGATGTGCATTTGGGGTTTCTGTTTTTATTTTATGGATAGAATTGCGAGGACACAATTCTTTGAAGGGGGAAATAATGTAACGACCCAAGAAACTGTGTTTTGAGTAATGACAAGTTTATTTTACAATGTCATCCATTAATTGAACAAACAATCATCTTATAAAATAAAAATAATAATAAAATATAATGAAAGACCTTTTTATTCAAATGAGTAACACTTTGGTGACTACAAATCACGCTGATCTAACAAGAAGTTTAGCTAACCAAAAATCCAAATTAAAAACCCGATTACAATTATAGGGAGACTGCTTAAAACCACAATAACCCCAAGAAGATGGTAAGGGTCTTTGGCATCCTTCAGAATAAACATAAGGATGGACGAAGCCACCGCAGCCGTACTGAGCACCAAAGGAATCACACGAACCATCTCCTCTTTTTCTCCTTCAGTCGCCTTGAGTATGGAATGCCCCGAGACCAGACTTTTCTATAAGAACACTTATTCGACCGTTGGACCCTAATGTCTATAAATATAACCGTTGGCTCCCCATGATCTTCTTATCCTCTAATGTCTTATTTTGAACCGTTGAAGATAAGAGTTGACTACCCCCTAAATATTCAAAAAGTTATTTATGTTATTTGCATTAATATTTATAGAATGACATAAATAATAATATAATTAATTTAATTCTTGTTTTCCCAAAATGTGAATTATATTTTATATTGCAAAATAGTGAGAATTATTATTATTTTTACACTATTTATTATACATGTTTTGTAACTCGAGCAAGTAAATATTTTATTTTATGAATAACTAAATTGAATCTGTTAGGATTTATTTTAGTCCAAAAAAATGTATGCAAACTCTTGAGTTACACTTATTTTGCATCAAACATTAAATTAAATGTATTATACTTATCTCTAAATTAAATATAAGTAATAATAATAATGCAAATATTTATAATTTGACCTTTTTATTAACAGTTTTGAAACTATGTCAAATTATGGTTTTATTTACATTACAAATTTTGTATCTTTATGTTAATGCTTACACAAATAATCTTATTACTTTAAAAACAATGAAGATAATAGAATGATTGTAAAAATTTAAAATAATTAGTAATGTTATATGAATTTGTGTTTTTGAAATTATGTTAAATACGGGATTAAGAAACCAAATTTTAATAACAAATGTATTCAAATCTTTACATGTAACTATAAATCAAGATAATTGTTTTTTAGGGAAAATAATAATATATTTTGTGACTTAAATAAGGGACTAATAGTTTAGCATATAGGTGTATTAATAACCTTTGACTTAAAGATAATAATAATAGTTTAATAATAAGGTTATATTAATAATAATAATGATTTTATAATAAGTTTAATGAAATAATAAAATAACAAATTTTTTTATATGATAAAAACGTTGAAGAATCGAGGGCCGCATGTTTTTAAAACACTGCATACTCCTTGGACCGTCCGATCCTTCACCTTCCATCACGGTTGTCTGATCTTATTAATGGCACACCACATATGAGCTGTCCAATCAAGTTCCGTCTAATCCTGACCATCCCCTCGTTTTCTATTTTTCTTCTTCCCCGCATCCCGCTTCTTCTTCCTCACGCACGCGCTGAACCAGTAGGATAGGGAATCGTTTACTCTGCCTAGGACGGCTGTGGACATCTCGCCTCCTTCTTTCCATAAAGTCAGCACTGCCTTTTAATACCTGGCCTCGGTACCCTCGGCACCTCTTCACGCTTGGATGTCTTTTTTTTAAACCAGGAGTTGTATCAAAGCAGGTGAGGTTCCTTCGGGTTTCTCTGCAACTACCTCCTTTGAAAAAACCTCCGAGACCTCTTGCCCCATCTCCTCCTCCCCAAGCTAGTAAGGGTTGTTCTTCCTTTTTGTTGGCTTCCCTCTCCTCTTCCTTTTCAAACCATTTATATATATATGTAAGAATGTATACAGGTTATGTATATATATATGTATTACATAAGCGGATATTCTCAACCAGGTTATCAAAACCTTTAAAGGCTATGACCTTTCCTTTTAAATCTAACTTATGAACCCCCCGTGTATACATATGTATATAATCTTTATAAATATATATATATATACGGTTTTGTGTATATGTTATATATATATTCATATACACACTCTAGTAAGGATATCACGTTATGTTGTTTGTTATGAAACCCCCCCTTTTTTTAGCAACATGTATATACAGTATTGCAAATATAAATACCAATATATGCACGCGTCTACTTAGTTAAGTTTGAATAATTTCATAATGTATAGTAGAAGTGTATTTTCATTATGTTCTAATTTATCTTGGTATAACATGATGTTTGATAAAATTATATTACCCTTAAAGGTTATTATTTTTAAGAACGATGTCAAGAATGTCTTTATATATATATACATATATATATTTGAGGTTTAGTTTGATATCAAAATAGTTTTTCCAGTTGAAAATTTCATTTATCAAAGTTTTTTTTATAATTCACGCATATTTTTTTGTGAAAATGTGTGGTGTGAACCCCTCAAACATTTACATGTGTATAAATATATATACTCTTACTTATGAATTGACTCGGTTGTAGAAAAGGTAATTTTTTTTCTTTCCAATAAGGGTTTTATGAAAACTATGTTCACATTCATATTTTTATCCTTTTGGTTTTACCAAACAATAATTTTGTTTAATGTATAACATGATAAATATTATTTGAGTATGGTTTAATTTGGTAAACCCATGCACATGTTTATACACACCTAAATATATATATATATAGGTATATATAACCTTGTATCAATATGTTGTCTTCGAATACAAGTTCTTCTTATGATGATCGCAAACTTTTCAAAGGAAAGGTCATGTTACTTTAAAGTGAAAATGAGTTTTTACACAACTACATATAAGTTCATGTAGTTTTCATACATATACACATGACTTCCCAAGATGGACCTAATTGCAAACTTTATATCCCTAACTGTATAAATATATGTATATTCACACATTTTTAAATAAACATACACAATACCCATTTATCATCATGTGTATTAGTTATGAATGGCCTTGTTTTTAACTTGGTATTATGATTCTTTGGAATGTTAAAGTGTTTATGTTCATATCCTTAAAACCCATGTTTTCAATTATTAAGTTAATTTTTTATGCATACGGATTTTTAGCATGTACGTCTTAGTTTTATTAATGATTGAACTGTCTTCCTGACTTTGAAAACGCATGTAAAAAATGGTTTGATTAAGAATGTATGAATGAAACCGTATGAAAGAAAGACCATGTCAAGATATGTGAGGGATGTTTTGGAATTAAGTGTTTGTGGACGGGTGCGCCCGGAATTATATAGTGCTCCAATGCATTGGGTAAAGTAAGAGTCTCATGAGACGTTATGTGTGATAGTCTTGGCGGTTAGCCTTGGCTTGTGCTTTTATGTGTGACGGTCTTGGCGGTTAGCCTTGGTTTGTGCTTTTATGTGCGACGGTCTTGGCAGTTAGCCTTGGCTTGTGCTACTATGGGAAACGGGATTGGCGGTTTGCCTTGACCCATACTAAGTTATGTTTTAAGATCATGACACAAGGTCTTGACAAGTCTAGGCATTATACATTCCCTCAGCATGTGATGATAAATGGTCAACCAGGGGTTAGTCCAACGAACAAGACATCCCCTAGTTGAAAATTCCCTTGACTATGAGAGTGAATTTATGAAATAAGAACTGTAACACGTGTGGTATGATTTTATAAAAAAAAACCTTTTGTGCTAATGTATCACTGTATGAATGTCTTCCCTACTTACACTCAATCTTTTAGAACTGAAGTAATTATGGTTGTAAGTTATGCATCATCTATTCTTCACATGCTTGCGCTCTCCGATTCATGTCTTCTTTTAAGATTGTTTTAAGTACGTACTTCTTCTATGTGAAAGTGGTTTTAAAAAATGTAGGATTTTCATGTTTTATGAAAAGATAATGCTTTGTTTTCAGTGAAGTGTTTTATTAGCTTCAAAAAAGGGCTTCTTTGAGAAAGAGTTTTCTTAAAACATTTTTAAAACCCCTTACTGGGCATATTTTCTCACCCTACATTTTTGTTTTAAATTTTTTAGGCATGGTTTGTACTAATGAAGTTTATCAGAAGCAGCTGGTTTCCCAGAACCTTGAGCCTCGCGATCCACTGTAGTAATGGGACATGATATATTATTTGTAAATGTTTTGATGAAATGTTAGTATATCATGCCTCATAAGGCACTCGTGGATCGGGGTATCTACACGGTATCCCATGTGTTATTATCTAACCCTATGTATAGGTGATTTGGGCTCTAAGAGTACCCTAGTTTTGAGACCCTTGGTCATGGATTGTGAGGCATTAATGAGTTTGGATGTTCTGGATAGAAGGATGTTACTTGTTGTGAATTAAATTAGGTTGTGGCCTTGAGGTTGTGAATTTTGTGTGGTAATGTTTATGTGGTGACTTTATTGGGTTGTGATAGTGCAGGTTGTACATTGGTGTCTTCGGTTGTGGTGCTATTTGTAGTGGTTGTGTTTATAACAACCCTACTTTTTATTACAAACTTAACATAATTTATTACATAAAACCTTCACATGATACAACATAAAAAATCGAGAGGTCTAGTATCTTTGGGGATTAAGAAAATTACATAACAACTTAAAACATAAAATGCAGAATCTTATTGAAAACTTCCTTTACATGACCACTACATTCCCTCGTACTTAGCATTGCATGGGATAACCTGAGGACATACATAAGAAAAGGGTGAGATATAAAGCCCAGTAAGTGAGTAAGAAAACCATAACATGAAGATTACAATACATGTTATTCAATAGGAATATCAATGGAGTACAAGAGAAATATAAACATAAAGGCATGATAAAGAATGATAATCATAACATGGAGATGTGGCAACAACATTTAACATGATATTAGCATGAGCTAAGGCTCATTGCACATGGAGCATGAGTAAACCATAATTTCACATGAAGCACGAGTAAATCCTCATTTAACTTGAATTAGCAGGAGTAAAAACTAATTTAACATGACATATCATGATACTATAGTTTACCTAATGCATTGGAGCACTATCTGAGGGCACCCTTCTTAATCATTTCATTTCATGCATAAGTGCGCCACATGGATCATAAAACATGGATTCATTAAACATTATCATTTATTCCACAATAAAGGAGTGTGGAATCATAAATTAATATTTATAATCAATAAGTAAATGTGCATAAATGTTAATACCCTTGATAGAGAAATGGGCATGGTATTCACTACGAAATGACATTGGCTTGGAAAATCGGTGCAATTTCGCCAGCGTAACGACGTGATGTAAAAATTCATAAAAATGGTTGATGAGAGAGAAAGGGGTGTCTCGTAATATATACATGAAATGGAGATTAGGGGGGGGGGGGGGTCATATAGATACATGTCCAAACAATTGTAATGGAATTTAGATTCATGATACAAAAGAATTTCTTGAATGTAAATGAGGAGAGAGAAATTCCTTTCAGAATTTCGGCATAGTAACAGGTGTACATGAGAAGCATTAATGAAGGATAAAGGGGTATCTCATAATTAAAACATAAATAGGTAATTATGGGGGAGGTTCTAAATCATAACCTAACATTTATAATTGAAAATAAAAGGGAATAACAATATTAAGAAACTTGGATAAAAAAAGAAAGGAAGAAATCCCTTACTTGGAAGTGTGATCCCAAAGGCTTGGGAGGGTCTTGAAAGAGACTTCTTGGGAGATTGGGGTGACTTGGGAGGATTCTAGAGAGAGGAGGTCATAGGTTTAACTAACTCAAAAGGCTTTGAGTGAAGAGAAAGTGGGAGCTTGGGTGGGTTTATATAGGAAAGGAGAGGGAATTATTTATTATTTAGGTTTGGGACACCATACATTAAACTAATCAAAACCAAAAACCATACCATGGTTTTTGCCCATGGTTTTTTTAAAGGGGAGTGGAAAATAATATTTTATATGGCCAATGGCCTAAATTTTTAAAATAAGATGGTTTATTATGTGGAGGCGAGTCACACTCTTAAGGAAAACAATTTAAAAAGCTAAAATGTTTTATAAGTCTCGGAGGGTCCACTAAAGCTTTTCAAAATAAATAAAAAAAATATAAAATCACATTATTTTAACTGTAAAATATATTTTGTCCTAAAATAATGTTTATAATATTTTATTACATCACTATTGGATTATTATGATGTCATAAAACACATTATATCTTTAAACGGTATTAAATGTTTACCCAAAAATTCGACTGTCTCATAAAATTATGAAAAATTCACCGTTGGATAATTTTGATGTACTGATTCCAAAAATAATATTCATTTTATCTAAATAATTTTCTAAATATGTTAATTTTTTTACTTTTAATATAAAAACTGACACTTATAAAAAATTCGTGGGTTTTAAAAAAAACATCTTTCAAACCTTAATAAAAATTACAATTGAATTCATAAAATTATAAGATCCATTATATTTAATAAAAATTAATTTAATAATAATAATATTTTATTAAAATATTATTTAATTCAAAAAGCCATTAATTCATCAAAATGGATTTCTTAGTTGAATATTAACTAAATATACTATTTGTGCTTTAAAAACTATTTAGAAAGTAACAATAATAAAATGAAAGTATATTCTTTATTATATATAAAAAATAATGTATATAATCAGAATGCTAGGGTCTTGTTACATAAACCCTTAAAACACCTAAATAAGACCTTAGGGTAAAGTGCGTGATGGTGATAAACTCTTGGGGCGGCTCAGATAACATCACTCGAGTGGGAATATCTATCAACTTCCACTTATCCCGCAGGCGGTTCCATTCAAGCTTCATGTGTTGAAGCTTGGCTTGGGCTTGGTCAAGAGCGAAGCCTAATGAAGACACATCCTTTCCGAGCTTTGAAAAATGGGCTTCGTATGGGGAAAGTCTACTAGATGAGGCCATCACTTCCTTTGTCTAAGTAAATTGGATTTATTAAAGCCCTATATTTATACTAATCATGTGATCACTGTTCAATGGATATATTAGCAACGGTCACAATTCTTAATGGTATTTTAAAATCCAAAAATTATAAAACCAAATAAGTTCATATGTTATATAACCATTTTACATAATAAGACATTTAATTGGATCAAGAGGAATTTTCATTAATGAAAGTTTGTGTCGTTACAATCTCCCCCCTTAAGAAATCTTGCCCTTGAAATTTTCTTTTCCCACACTAAAAAAGACATGTGTAACTCTACTTCATCACTTCTTTTAATTCCCATGTCGCTTCTTCAAACTTTTGGTTTTTCCACAGCACCTTGACGAGGAGCATTGTCTTATTTCGTAGAACTTTTTCTCTATGATCTAACATCTTCACTGGTTGCTCCTCATAAGAAAGATCATACTCTAGCTTCACTACCTCTAAAGAGAGTACATGTGAATGGTCTGGTATGTACTTCCTTAAGAGGGATACAAGAAAGACATCATGTAATTTGTCCTTAATAGGTGGAAGTGCTAGTCGATAGGCCACAACCCCAACACGATCAAGAATCTCGAAGGGGCCGATGTACCTAGTAATTAAATTACCCTTATTTTTAAACTTCATGACGTTTTTCCATGGAGATATGCGTAGAAACACCATGTCTCCAACTTTGAACTCAAGGTCTCATTGACAGTTATCTGCATAACTCTTCTGTCGACTTTGGGATTCCTTGATATGCTGTTGAATGGTTTTTACCTTTTCCACCATTTCTTAGACCATTTCAAGTCCTATCAGCTTATGCTCACTGAATTCATCCCAACACGCCGGTGTTCTGCACCTTTTACTAAAAATGGCTTCATATGGTACCATTCAGATGGTCGAGTGGAAACTGTCATTATAATAGAACTCTACCAGAGAAATTTGTTGATCCGATCCTTCTTTTAAGTCCATTGAAAACACTCTCAACATGTCCTCAAGTGTTTGGATAATCCGATCGGATTGACCATAATTTTGAGGATGATAATCCGTACTGTAGTTCAGCTCAGTATCCAGAGCATGTTGAAGATGCTTCGAAAACATAGAGGTGAATCTTGGATCTCAATCAGATACAATCGAAAGTGGTACCCCATGAAGCCTTACCATATCTCTGATGTATATCCGTTCCAATTGATCCAATGATAAATCCTCCCAAATTACAATGAAGTGTGCAGACTTTGTAAGACGATCCACAATAACCTAGATTTCATTGTTGCCTTTGGATGTATTTGGAAGTCTGATGACAAATTCCATTGTGATGTTCTCCTATTTCCATGCTGGTATGGGCAATGGTTTCATCATCCCATTAGACGTTTTCCTCTCTACCTTCACTTGCTGACACACCAGGCACTTTGATGTATACTCAGCAATCTCCTTCTTCATATTATCCCACCAATAATTCTATTAGAGATATCAATACATCTTTGTGTTTCCTGGGTGAATAGAGAAATTTGAACAATGTACATCATCCAAAAGTTCCTTCTTCATCTTCGGACTTGATAGAACACATAGTATTTTCCCAAATCTCACAATTCCTTCTTCATTAATATTGAACTCTGAGGATTTCCCTTTTCTGATAGCTTCCACTTTCTTCTAAATTACCACATCATCATTTTGAGAATCCTTTAACCTTTCTAAAAGAGACGATTGAGCAATAATTTGTGAAATGATTGATTATGTTCCCTTCTTTATGATTCCCATGTCCATCTTCATCAAATATAAGAATATTGGATCCTTCTCAATTATCATCAATGATAGAATCGTTGGGTCCTTTCTACTTAGAGCATCTGCCACCTTGTTCGCTTTACCAGGGTGGTAATGGATTGAGAATTCATAGTATTTGATCAATTCTAACCATCTTTGTTGGAAAATATTCAACTATTTCTATGTGAATATATAATTGAGGACTTTGTGGTCCGTATATATTTCACACTTCTCTCCAAATAGATAATGTCACCAAATTTTTAATGCGAAGATCATCGCAGCCAACTCTAAATCATGTGTTGGATAATTATGCTCATGAACTTTTAATTTCCTTGAAGCATAATCAATGACTTTGTCATTCTACATCAACACACAACCCAATCCCTTCTTCTAAGCATCACTTAATACCACAAAAAGCTCTCCATGTGTGGGTAATATGAGCACATGCGCAGTGATAAGCCTCATTTTGAACTCCTTAGAGATCTCTTCACATTCATCACTCTAAGAAAAATTTACTCCCTTATGAGTTAGCTTGGTAAGAGGGTTGGAAAATCGTGAGAAATTTCTCAAAAATTAGTGATAATATCCAGATAACCCCAATAACCTATGGATATCCGTTACCAACATTGGACTCATCCATCCATCAATTGTAGCTGTCTTGGAGGGATCCACTGATATCCTATTGCTTGTGATGATATGACCCAAGAATGAGACCCCCTTCAACAAAAAATCACACTTGTTGTACTTTTCATAGAGTTTATCCCTTCGTAAGGTCTCTAGTATAGTTCTTAGATTCTCCTTATGATCCTCCTTAGTTTTGTAATATATTAGAATATAATCTATAAATACTACTACAAATTTGTTGAGGTAATATCTAAATACTCTATCCATCAAGTCCATGAATATTGTTGGAGAATCAGTGAGTCCGAAAGGAATTACTAGGAATTCATAGTGCCTATACCTTGTACGAAAGGAAGTCTTGGGGATATTCTCCTTCTTCACCCTTACTTGTTAATACCCCAATCGCAAATCTACCTTCGAGAAGTATTATGCTCCACACAGCTAATAAAACAAGTCATCAATTCGGGGAAGAGGGTACTTGTTATTGATCATGATTTTTTTTGAGATCATGATAATTAATGAAAAGGTACATTGACCCATCCTTCTTTTTGACGAAGAGGAATGGTGCACCCCATAGTGAAGAACTTGGGCATATAAACCCTTTATCCAGATTATCCTGTAGTTGTTTCTTCAGCTCCTCAAGCTCTACAATGGCCATTCTATATGGAGTCTTGGATATTGGCAATGCCCTAGGTATAAGGTCAATTGATAATTCAAAATCTCTTTTAGGAGGAATACCAGACAATTCCTCGGGAAACACTTTAGCGAATTCCCTTAAAATAGGCATGTATTCAAGGATGGTTGCCTCATTATACTCAATAATATGAGCTAGATACGCATGCTCATAGGGTAGTAATATCCACACTTGAGATGATAAAGTGTAACGACCCGAAATTTTTTTTAAATAAATTTTGTTTCCTAATTTTATGTGTTATTGTTATACTCAACAAAAATGTTTTATTTGATAAACATGATTATAATTAAAATGAGATCAGTGGGTTTTGACTATTATATAACCATCAGTCAATATGACCTCTATGAACAAAATGTTTTGATTATTGTCTCTAAATATAAGTAATCTTGGTTAATTATTATAGAAAGAAGATTCGATGGCCTCACCTAGTAGTCTTGGACCGATCGAACCCCATCTAACAGAGCTTGGGAAGGAGGTAGCACCATTGGCCTTTGCTCTGGACCAAACCCAAGCCGAACTTCATCATGTGAAGCTAGAACGGAATCGCCTTCGCGAGAAGTTCAAACTGATAGAAATTACTACTCGGGCAATGTTGACCGAGCCACCCCAAGATTCTATCACCCTAGCACACCTTACTCTTAGGTCCTATGCTGGTATTATAAGGGGCTATGTAACGAGACCGTAACTGCCTTCTGTAATCCTTGTTTTAAATAAAAATTGGGATTTATGCTTATGATGAAGTTTATGAATTTTCAAATGACCGGATAAAAATAGTATGCATATTTTTGATGAATTTTCAAAAGAATATTTTGAAAAAAATGTTTATGTAAACCTTAAATAACTTAAAATGTGTAATGATTTTCGAAAAATGGTCTTCTACAATTATGTTCAGTACGAAATTTGGAGTCTAATAAGATCAACTTGATTTTTGATGAATAGTAAATTATGAATAGTGATTTTATGATTAGGATTAGTAATATGACCAAATTGATTAGTAATCTCACTTAAAGAAAGTTTTAAAATAACCTAGGCACCTTGATTAAGTAATGTGATTCAATAAAATAGTTAAATAACGGTTTCATTAATTATTATTCAAGTATTAGTTTTTTCGGATGAATAGTGTTTTTTTAATTAAAAATTTAATTAAAAATAATTAGAAAATTATTTTTATAAAAATGACTTTATTTTTGAACTCAGAGCATCGATATTATGTTATGGTAATTTTTGGGGATTTTTCTGAAAAAATGAATTTTCGATGAATAGTGTATTTATTTAAAAATAAAATTAAAAATATTTAGAAAATTATTTTTATAAAATGGAGTTCATTTTTGAAATCATAGCATCGATATTTGGTTAAGGTGAAATTTTGGGATTATTCTGAGAAAGTTGAATTTTCAGTGAATAGTGAAAGTATAGTTTTTAAGTTACGGGTGTTTAATGACATCATTAAATGATGTATTAAGTATATATTCAATATGGTCGAATTATGAATAGTAAGATAAGGTGTGAGGTGTCCCAAGTGGCCAATACCATGGGCAAATACCATGGGCAAGCCCATGGTTTTGCCAAAACCACTAGTGAGGTGTCCCTTGGCCATTAATGCTTTGTCCCCTCACTTTCCCTATAAATACCCACCCTTTCCTCCTTTAGTTTTCACTCCCAACTCTCCCCCAACGAAGTTCTGGTCTTCTTACCTTCCAAGGAGTCCTCCCAAGGTGCCCCAAGCCCTCAAGGTCCAATCCTTTGAGTTTCAAGAGTCACGTTTTAAGGTAAGGGATCCGACCTCTCTCTTTCTTTTCAAGTAATCTCTTTTATGTCATTTCTTTTATACTCCATGTTCTTATGTTGGAGGATGTTCTTTTATATTCATCCTACTGCCTATTTCATGTTCATATGATGAGATAACCCCCCTTGCTCTCATCAATTCGTTTTAAGAATGTTTAAGTGGCGCCGTTAGGCTGCCGAATTTTTAAGGGATTCTTTCACCTTCCTCGTTTTCAAGTTCTATTTTCATTCAAGTCTTTCATGTTCCTTTTTATTTTGTTGGGGTATGATCTATAAATTATCATACTGATATTTTATGATCATATGATGAGAGACCCCATTTGATCGCTTCAATTCAGTATTTTGAGGTTTTACGTGGCGCCGTTAGGCTGCCGAAATTTTAAGTGGTTCTTCACCCATCTCGTTTTGAAGTTCTACTTTCATGTCAATTATTTCAAGTTCATATTTGTTATATTGGGGTATGATCTCTATATATATCATAATGGACTCTTATGTTCTTATGATGAGAGACCCCATTTGATCGCTTCAATTCAGTATTTTGAGGTTTTACGTGGCGCCGTTAGGCTGCCGAAATTTTAAGTGGTTCTTCACCCTTCTCGTTTTGAAGTTCTACTTTCATGTCAATTCTTTCAAGTTCCATTTATTATGTTGGGGTATGATATCTATATCTATCATACTGATCTTTTATGAGAGACCCTATTTGATCTCATCAATTCATTTTTTTTTGGTTGAAGTTTATGTGACACCGTTAGGCTGTCGGATTTTCATAAGAGAAATCGTATTTTTGTCTTCCTTTCATGCTCTTCATTTCATATGGTATATTTTCAAATTTCATTACCATGTTCTTAAATCCATGATATTCTTTCCCTCTACTGTTTTATGGATAATTTATGAGTGGGTGACCCATGTCCCCTCTCTTTTCAATGTTTTCTAAAACCCCGAAACATAGCCGTTATGCTGCAGAATATTTGGTCTCAAAATGCCTCTCTCTTTTCTCAGAATTATTTTATGTTATAAAGTGAATACTCAAAGCTCTTATTTCTACAAGGGTATTCACATATATATCAAAATTTTCTATTTTAAATTCTGGTATTTACATACATGAGACCCGCTTTCCCTTTCCGTGGGTTTAATGTGACGTAAGGATCATGTCTTTAAAGCAGTTTTTTTTAAACGTTATGATTATGAAATGAAACCCATTTATTTTATTCTATGAGTTATTTATGAAATGTTTTATGATGATATATGTGGCTCAAATGATAATAAAGGAAAATTTAAGGGTGCGCCCTGATAGCGCTCCAATGCATTGGGTAATGATGTAACCACTAGAGATTACAATTTTAACGATGCCTTGGTGAATAACCTTGGTAATTTTTAACGACACCTTGGGGATGGACCTTGGTGAAACGAAACGATTGTCAATATTAAATGTTGCAGCCACATCTTCAAGTTATGAAAAAGTTTTATTTTTATTATGATATGCCTCATGATTTCATTTTCATGCATTAAAGTTCTTTTCATGACTTTATTGATATATCTCAAGTTCATATGTAAAATGTTTCACTTGTTTCCCTTGCTGGGCCTTCTGCTCACCCTTCCTTTTGATGTATGTCCCCAGGTTATGAGATGCAGTAATGAGCCTAGGGTGATTATGAGGAGAAGCCTTTCAAGTGTTTAAGAAGAATGTTTTTTTTGTTTCATGTTTTATGTTCCTTGTTTCCAAGACACTAAACCTTAACGATCCTCAGTTCCGTGTAATGAAATGAAAGTTTATGTTATAAAATGGCGGGATGCTATAGTTGGTATCAAAGGATGGTTTAGTTATTTGTGGCAATTAGGATATGAAAACTCTAGGAGGAACCCTATAGAAAAGTTTAATATAGGAAATCTTCCTGGTATTTTGGTGAGTATTGAGTAAGGGGTTGCCAAGCAAATACATCCCTGTCTGGATACGAGCAGGTAGAGGTGGCTCTGGCACAGATGTACATAGGGGTAAAACCCGAAAACACCGTTTTGAGCTAGACTCGAATGGGAACTGGTACACGACAACGGGCCTTGCTGCACTCTTGGTTACGACACTCCCGGGGGATATGCTTTGGTTAATTCATAAGCTTGGTATGAACCATTGTTAAAGGAACAAAGATAAAATAAAATAAAGGTTCACATAAGAATATATGATCATTCATAACCTAGATGGGAACCTAGGAGATCAAAAGTTAGGGTATACCTTTCATATACAAGTTATCCTTATATGCTTTCAGTTCCTTTTCATGATTATTAGCTAAGTACTTATGCCCCTAATTATGATTTCTCTTCTTAGTTAATGATGGGAAATGGAAGAACATGTTCCGACAACCAATGTGATAGGAAATGCGATGATTTTCGTATTAATATGACAGGGATGATTAGGGGATTAAAATATGATTATTATTTTGGAAGACGTTCATTATTTTGGGAACCATATTTGATCGAGGTAAATAGATTACTACGGTATTTTCATTGAGGAGTAAGGTTGACTTATATTTTGAAGAATCGATGAATTTAAGGTGAACTTATAGTAATTTAGGTTACTTATGGGAATGACTAACCTATCTTGGGTAAAATATGTTTAGGTTAGATACTTTTTTTTATAAGATGTTAGGAGTGGTTGATGTTGTCTGGAGATGAACAATGAAGTTGTTTTGGAAGACTATGTTATCAAATCCTTATTGTATTTGGGTTTCAATCTTAGTTTGGTTATGTTTTGAGGAATTTTAAGGACCGTTATTTAGGGAATGGTCTATGATGAAATTTGGGTAGTACTATGGAACTTTGATGATTTAAAAGTAGTTTCCATTACTATGGGATTCTTTCTTTTTGAAGAGTTGTTTTACCTTAACCTTTCTGTTTTTGGGATAATGTTTAAAGATAGAAGAAATAGATAGTTAATCTTTTGTAGATTATGTGATTCTATAGAAGATGATTCTTGTGATTTTATGAGACCAAGTGTTTTTGAATTCTCATCATTTGGAGAAAAGATTAGTGTTGGTAGGGACTTGTTAAAGGATGAAACTCTACTTGAAGGTAGGTATATTTTCTTATGTTTTTGTTCTATGTAGTAAATGAAATCCTCAAAATTATGAAAATAAACGTAAAACAAAAATGTTTTTGGTTTACGTTTCCTACTAGGTAATCAAAGACTGTTTACACACATCATAAGTTTGGGATTTTCTCATGGTTAACTTTCTCCTAATCATGTTCTCTATTACTCTCCCTCAGAACTTGACCCTTTGTTTTCTCCTCCATGTCCATGTTTTGCTACATGGAACCCTAGTGTGGGTTAACTCGGGTGACCTTTGTACTTCCATTTCTTTATTTTAAAGTAATAGTTTTACTAACTCCTTTTCCGATGTGGGACTTTCAATGAAATTTCAAAACCCAATTTTAAAATTGCGAGGACGCAATTTCTTAAGGGGGGAAGATTGTAACGACCCGAAATTTTTTTTAAATAAATTTTGTTTCCTAATTTTATGTGTTATTGTTATACTCAACAAAAATGTTTTATTTGATAAACATGATTATAATTAAAATGAGATCAGTGGGTTTTGACTATTATATAACCATCAGTCAATATGACCGCTGTGAACAAAATGTTTTGATTATTGTCTCTAAATATAAGTAATCTTGGTTAATTATTATAGAAAGAAGATTCGATGGCCTCACCTAGTAGTCTTGGACCGATCGAAGCCCATCTAATAGAGCTTGGGAAGGAGGTAGCACCATTGGCCTTTGCTCTGGACCAAACCCAAGCCGAACTTCATCATGTGAAGCTAGAACGGAATCGCCTTCGCGAGAAGTTCAAACTGATAGAAATTACTACTCGGGCAATGTTGACCGAGCCGCCCCAAGATTCTATCACCCTAGCACACCTTACTCTTAGGTCCTATGCTGGTATTATAAGGGGCTATGTAACTAGACCGTAACTGCCTTGTGTAATCCTTGTTTTAAATAAAAATTGGGATTTCTGCTTATGATGAAGTTTATGAATTTTCAAATGACCGGATAAAAATAGTATGCATATTTTTGATGAATTTTCAAAAGAATATTTTGAAAAAAATGTTTATGTAAACCTTAAATAACTTAAAATGTGTAATGATTTTCGAAAAATGGTCTTCTACAATTATGTTCAGTACGAAATTTGGAGTCTAATAAGATCAACTTGATTTTTGATGAATAGTAAATTATGAATAGTGATTTTATGATTAGGATTAGTAATATGACCAAATGGATTAGTAATCTCACTTAAAGAAAGTTTTAAAATAACCTAGGCACCTTGATTAAGTAATGTGATTCAATAAAATAGTTAAATAACGGTTTCATTAATTATTATTCAAGTATTAGTTTTTTCGGATGAATAGTGTTTTTTTAATTAAAAATTTAATTAAAAATAATTAGAATTTTTTTTTATAAAAATGACTTTATTTTTGAACTCAGAGCATCGATATTATGTTATGGTAATTTTTGGGGATTTTTCTGAAAAAATGAATTTTCGATGAATAGTGTATTTATTTAAAAATAAAATTAAAAATATTTAGAAAATTATTTTTATAAAATGGAGTTCATTTTTGAAATCATAGCATTGATATTTGGTTAAGGTGAAATTTTGGGATTATTCTGAGAAAGTTGAATTTTCGGTGAATAGTGAAAGTATAGTTTTTAAGTTACGGGTGTTTAATGACATCATTAAATGATGTATTAAGTATATATTCAATATGGTCGAATTATGAATAGTAAGATAAGGTGTGAGGTGTCCCAAGTGGCCAATACCATGGGCAAATACCATGGGCAAGCCCATGGTTTTGCCAAAACCACTAGTGAGGTGTCCCTTGGCCATTAATGCTTTGTCCCCTCACTTTCCCTATAAATACCCACCCTTTCCTCCTTTAGTTTTCACTCCCAACTCTCCCCCAACGAAGTTATGGTCTTATTACCTTCCAAGGAGTCCTCCCAAGGTGCCCCCAAGCCCTCAAGGTCCAATCCTTTGAGTTTCAAGAGTCACGTTTTAAGGTAAGGGATCCGACCTCTCTCTTTCTTTTCAAGTAATCTCTTTTATGTCATTTCTTTTATACTCCATGTTCTTATGTTGGAGGATGTTCTTTTATATTCATCCTACTGCCTATTTCATGTTCATATGATGAGATAACCCCCCTTGCTCTCATCAATTCGTTTTAAGAATGTTTAAGTGGCGCCGTTAGGCTGCCGAATTTTTAAGGGATTCTTTCACCTTCCTCGTTTTCAAGTTCTATTTTCATTCAAGTCTTTCATGTTCCTTTTTATTTTGTTGGGGTATGATCTCTAAATTATCATACTGATATTTTATGATCATATGATGAGAGACCCCATTTGATCGCTTCAATTCAGTATTTTGAGGTTTTACGTGGCGCCGTTAGGCTGCCGAAATTTTAAGTGGTTCTTCACCCATCTCGTTTTGAAGTTCTACTTTCATGTCAATTATTTCAAGTTCATATTTGTTATATTGGGGTATGATCTCTATATATATCATACTGGACTCTTATGTTCTTATGATGAGAGACCCCATTTGATCGCTTCAATTCAGTATTTTGAGGTTTTACGTGGCGTCGTTAGGCTGCCGAAATTTTAAGTGGTTCTTCACCCTTCTCGTTTTGAAGTTCTACTTTCATGTCAATTCTTTCAAGTTCCATTTATTATGTTGGGGTATGATATCTATATCTATCATACTGATCTTTTATGAGAGACCCTATTTTATCTCATCAATTCATTTTTTTTGGTTGATGTTTATGTGACACCGTTAGGCTGTCGGATTTTCATAAGAGAAATCGTATTTTTGTCTTCCTTTCATGCTCTTCATTTCATATGGTATATTTTCAAATTTCATTACCATGTTCTTAAATCCATGATATTCTTTCCCTCTACTGTTTTATGGATAATTTATGAGTGGGTGACCCATGTCCCCTCTCTTTTCAATGTTTTCTAAAACCCCGAAACATAGCCGTTATGCTGCAGAATTTTTGGTCTCAAAATGCCTCTCTCTTTTCTCAGAATTATTTTATGTTATAAAGTGAATACTCAAAGCTCTTATTTCTACAAGTGTATTCACATATATATCAAAATGTTCTATTTTAAATTCTGGGATTTACATACATGAGACCCGCTTTCCCTTTCCGTGGGTTTAATGTGACGTAAGGATCATGTCTTTAAAGCAGTTTTTTTAAACGTTATGATTATGAAATGAAACCCATTTATTTTATTCTATGAGTTATTTATGAAATGTTTTATGATGATATATGTGGCTCACATGATAATAAAGGCAAATTTAAGGGTGCGCCCTGATAGCGCTCCAATGAATTGGGTAATGATGTAACCACCAGAGATTACAATTTTAACGATGCCTTGGTGAATAACCTTGGTAATTTTTAACGACACCTTGGGGATGGACCTTGGTGAAACGAAACGATTGTCAATATTAAATGTTGCAGCCACATCTTCAAGTTATGAAAAAGTTTTATTTTTATTATGATATGCCTCATGATTTCATTTTCATGCATTAAAGTTCTTTTCATGACTTTATTGATATATCTCAAGTTCATATGTAAAATGTTTCACTTGTTTCCCTTGCTGGGCCTTCTGCTCACCCTTCCTTTTGATGTATGTCCCCAGGTTATGAGATGCAGTAATGAGCCTAGGGTGATTATGAGGAGAAGCCTTTCAAGTGTTTAAGAAGAATGTTTTTTTTGTTTCATGTTTTATGTTCCTTGTTTCCAAGACACTAAACCTTAACGATCCTCAGTTCCGTGTAATGAAATGAAAGTTTATGATATAAAATGGCGGGATGCTATATAAAGCTAAAGAATATTCATCTTCATCCTTTCACTTATATAGAATCGAGGGTCGATTCTCCACATGGAGAGTGATTTCCCTCTCAGGGAAATTTATGTTGGATCTATATAAGGGAAGACAATCCATGCCAAGAATTGCATCAAATTCCACAAAAGGGAGTATGATGAGGTTCTAATAGAAGTTCAATCCACAAATTATGATAGGGGAGGAGTGATATTCATGGGATGAAATGATTTCCCCATTTTTTGTACTCACTGATATATTTACTTCCATGATTTTTGGTGGTGTTGGTATTATTCTACTAAAATTTTGGGATATAAAATAATGAATAGAACCTAAATCAAAAAGTAAATTCACTATTCTTGAAATAATAACTAGAGTACATGTTACCACTTCAGTGTCGGGGTTCACTTTGGTGGTAGTGATGGAAAAATATCACCCTTGCTGCCTTGGAGGTTTTTGGTTGCCTCTGAAAACCCTTGGCTTAGGGAACTGATTTTCAAGATGCCTTGGTTCTTTGCAGTTGAAGGAATGAACAACACATTGTGGTTTGGAGTGTTCTTCTCCTCTGTCATAGCTGTGGGTTTTTCTTTTTAGAAGTTAATATCTAGGTGTCCTTCTCTTCCACACCTAAAGCATTTCCTCATCCCCTTCAAGAAACTTCTGGGGTGCTTCTTTCCACACCTTTGGCAAGTGGGGTGATGGATCTTCTTAGCACCGTTGAATTTATCCATCGGACCGCTAGAATTGAAGTCCAATTTACGCTTATTATCCCCATGATACCCTTTAGATTATCCAATCTCCATTTCGTCCTTGAGGGCACATCAGAAAATTTCTCATAGCTTTTGAAGTCACATATTTCCAGGGCTTTCCGCAGGCTAGGTTTTATCCCACCAAAGAAGCGGTCAACCTTGCATTCAGGGCTAACGACAAATCCAAAGGTATATTGTGCAAGCATTTTGAAGTTTTCCTCATATGATCCTATGTTTTCATCGCCTTTTTTCTTGAGGGAAAAGAAGTCCCTTTCCATCTTAAGTCGAAGGGTGTGAGGAAAAAATTTATCAAAAAACATCTTCCATAAATCCTTCCATTACAATGTCTTAATCTCCTCCTCAGGATTCGTATTTTTGATCAATGCCCACCATTGATCAGCTTCAACCTCCATATGATAAGCAGCTTGGAGAACCTTCTCTTGTTCGAAACATTACAGGATGAAGAAGATCTTTTCAATGGATTTGATCCATTGTTCGGTGATTGAGGGATCAGATGATCCATTAAAATTAGGAGGCCTTTGTCTCACGAATCTCTCGATAGAGACTTGTTCTTTCTTAAGGGGGTTGAACATTTCTCTTGACCCATGTTTATATTCAATTCTTGATTTAACTAAGAGAGTATCATGAACAAGTTTGTGATTCCTGATCCCATCAGATTGAGGATCTCATTAGAATAATTATTACATTAATCTTCACATAGGCTGTTAGCCCGAGTCCTCCTATTACCATCCATTGGCTGGAATAAAAAGAAAGTTAGGGGTAACACATAAAGGGTAACCCAATGGAAAAAATGACTTATAAATTACTTTTATTTCCTTAACTTATGAATCTATAAGCTTTAGTCTGTGTTATCCATGATCTACTTTCTAACATGTATTCTTAGGGGAATTTTTTTAAATTCCCTTAATAATGGTTCATAATAATCTTGTGAATTTACCAAAGAATATACCTCAAAGCATGTTGTAACCAAGAGTGTAGCAAGACCTGTTGTCATATACTGAGATACCTCGGGTCAAGCTTGAAACTCATTGTTAGAGTTTTCACTCCTAGGTACATCTGTACCAAAGCAGCCTATACATGCTCGTATCCAGTCAAGGATGTATTTTCTTGATAAAACACTTACTCAATACTCACCAAAACTTAGGGATGTTTTTTATACTTAGTCTAGTCTCTAAGGATTCAAAAGGGTTTTCTAATCCTAATCCCAAAAATAACTAAACCTATCCTCTGATACCAACTATAACAACCCTTATTTTTATTACACACTTAACATAATTTATTACATAAAACCTTCACTTGATACAACATAGAAGATCTATAGGTATAATGTATTTGGGGATTAGGAACATTACATAAAAACTTGAAATATAAAACACAACATCTTATTGAAAACTTCCTTTACATGACCACTACATTCCCTCAAACTTAGCATTGCATGAGATAACCTGAGGACATGCATAAGAAAAGGGTGATCTATAAAGCCCAATAAGGTAGTAAAAAAAGAATAACATAATCATTAAAATAAATGTCAATAAATAGGCATTTCAATGGAGTGAAATAGTAACATAAACATAAAGTCATGAAAAATCATGATAATCATAACATAGAGATGTGGCAACAACATTTAACATGATATTAGCATGAGCCAAGGATCATTGCACATGGAGCATGAGTAAACCCTCATTGCACATGAAGCACAAGTAAACACTTATTGCACTCGAATTAGCATGATTCAACACTCATTGCACATGACATATCATGATACTATACTTTACCTAATTCATTGGAGTGCTATCAGGGCGCACCCTTCTTAATCATTTCATTTTATGCATAAGTGTACCACATGGATTATAGAAAATGGATTAATTAAATATCATTATTTATTACATGATAAAGGAGTGTGGAATTTATAAATTAAGATTTATAATAAATAAGTAAATGTGCATAAAGGTGAATACCCTTGATAGAGAAATTTTCATGGTATTCACTACACAATGACATTGTCTTGGAAAATCGGTGCAATTTCGGCAGCGTAATGGCGTGACGTAAGAATTCATAAAAATGGTTGATGAGAGAGAAAGGGGTGTTTCATCATATGTACATGAAATGAAAAGTAGGGGAGGGGGTCATATAGATACATGTCCCAAAAATTGTAATGGAATTTTGATTCATGATACAAAAGAATTGCTTGAATGTAAATGAGGAGAGAGAATATCCTTTCGAAATTTCGACATAGTAATGAGTGTACATGTGAGGAATTAATGAGATAGAAAGGGGTCTATCATAATTATAAAATAAATATGGTAGTATGAGGCAGGTTAAAAATCATACCCCAACATTTATAATTGAAAATAAAATGGCATAACAATATTAAGAAACTCAGATAAAAAGATAAAGGTAGGAATCCATTACTTGGAAGTGTGATCCCAAAGGCTTGGGAGGGGATTGAGAGAGACTTATTAGGAACTTGGGGTGACTTGGGAGGATTATATAGAGATTAGGTAAGAGTTTGGACGAACTAAAAAGGATTTTAGTGAATAGGAAGTGGGATATTGGGTGGGTTTACATAGGAAAGGAGAGGGAATTCTTTATTATTTAGGTTTGGGACACCACACATTAAAATAATCAAATACACAAACCAGACCATGGTTTTTCAAATGGTTTTTTCCAAAGGGGAGTAGAAAACAATATTTTATAAGGACTATGGCCAAACTTCTTAAAATAATAGGGTTGCTTATGTGGAGGTGAGTCACACTCTCAAGGAAAATAATTTTAAAAGCTAAAATGTTTTAAAGTCTTAGAGGGTCCAATAAAGATTTGAAAAATAAATAAAACAAATCTAAAATCAAATTATTTTAATTATAAAAAATATATTAAACGAAAATAATGTTTATAATATTTTATTACATCACTATTGGGTCATTATGATGTCATAAAACACATTATATCTTTAAACGATATTAAAATTTTACCCAAAAATTCAATTATCTTAGAAAATTATGAAAAATTCACCATTGGATAATTTGAATGTACTGATTCCAAAAATAATATTCATTTTATCTAAATAATTTTTTAAATATGTTTATTTTTACTTTTAAAATAAAAACTGACATTTATCGAAAATTCATTGGTTTTGACAAAAAGAGCTTTCAAACCTTAATTAAAATTACAATTGCATTCTTAAAATTTTACGATAATTTATATTTAATAAAAATTAATTTAATAATAATAATAATATTTTATTAAAATATTATTTAATTTATAAGTCCATTAATTCATCAAAATATATTTCTTAGTTTAATATTAACTAAAAATACTATTTTCACTTTAAAAACTATTTACAAAGTAACAATAATAAAATGAAAGTATATTCTTTATTATATACAAAAAATAATGTATGTAATCATAATTCTGGGGTCTTGTTACATAACCCCTTAAAATACCCACATAAGACCTCATGGTAAGGTGTGCGATGGTGACAGACTCTTGGGGTGGCTTGGATAACATCGCTCGAGTGGTAATCTTTATCAACTTATACTTATCCCATAGGTGGTTCTATTCAAGCTTCACGTGTTGAAGCTAAGATTGGGATTGGTCAAGAGTGAAGCCCAATGACACCACCTCATTTCTGAGCTTTGAAAAATGGGTTTCGTACGGGGAATGTCTACTGGATGAGGCCATCGCTTCCTTTTTCTGAGTAAATTGGATTTGTTAAAGTCCTATATTTATACTAATCATGTGATCACTATTCAATGGCTATATTATGAACAGTCACAATTCTTAATGGTATTTTAAAATCCAAAAATCATAAAACCAAATAAGTGCATATGTTTTATAACCATTTAACATAATAATACATTTAATTATATCAAGAGAAATTTTCATTAATGAAAGTTTGGGTCGTTATAGTGTTTTTATGGGTGTGTAACCCAGAGTAAGTTGTTGGTTTTGGTGCATTAAGAGCCGCATGTTTTAGAATAGGGGTAGTTATTCCACCCATGAGCAATTAATTATGTGATATTCAATTTGTATGGATAAGTAGGAGATAAAATTGTTTTTGGAATGCTAATTGGGTGGTTTCCTTGAGTCAACGACTTTAGGTAATCCAGGGAAACCATGAGAGAGGTCAGCCTGATGCTAAGGGTGATTTAGAATATGAAGAAAAGGTGGATGATTCAAAGGTGGAATCAATGCAGGGTAGATTCTATCAAGTTTTTGTAAAAGGAATGCTTATGCCTTGGTTTTCTTTCTGAGGGAAGCACCATGAGTGATTATGGTTGGATTTAAGGCCAATTTTAGAGGGAAATATCATTTGGCTTCCTAGTCCTACTGTTCTAATACTATATGATACAAGAATTGATATTTAATTTTGATGTAATATACAAGGTAGGATATATAATATATATATATATTCCCTTGATCTAGGTATGATTCCTAGGGTTATAGGTGGTCATGTGGTTAGACCCAACGTGTAATAAAGGCCGAGTTGTTGGATGAGACATCGAGGATGCTTTGAGACTGATGAGATTGACAGATCAAGATGAATGGTCAGTTGTTTGAGTGGGTATTTGAGAATAGTTATAGTGATGTATTACTCATGGGGCTTTGAGTTAGGTTTAGTGTAAGGTCACATGAAAGTGTGATAACTTGGGGTTTTTGGAAAGGTCATAATGGTAGGAACATACTAGGGATGTGTGATATCATTAGAGATACATGAAAAAGTGGCTTGATAGCAAGCATTAATCATTTTGGATGAAATCAAGGCGATGTGTGCTAGCCATGTGCAAGAACATTCAGTTTTAGATTGGTGTTATGGACCATTTTCATTTTTATTGATATTTATTTAGGTCATGGTGAAAGAACTCGGGCAGTGTGGTGGTGGAAGTGCCATAAAGAATTTAATTCAAAAATTATTTGAAGAGAGTTTTGAGGTGGTATTGAATTTTGGTTAGTGAGTTCCTCTTGAATTTTGGTGACTAAGAGTTGATTAGTTGGTTGTAGGAAGGGATACCCATGGCCTTTTTTGGGAATTTACATATCCCAGTAACTAGAGGAAACATTAGAAATAGATAAGGTTAAAGTTCTATTCATTGAAAAAATCTTACTATAATCTTTGTATAGAGATAAACATGCCCAACATCTTGACATAATTCTAATTACTCTAAGAGGGAATTTGTAGTATGATAATCTATCTAAATAATTTTTCTAGTTTGATGAAGGGCCTCTTTGGAGGTTGCACTTGAGGATAGGTGTAAGTGAGACTGTGTGGTGGGAAGTGCACAATCAGTCATCTGTGAGTAATGTCCTTGGGATGGAATAGTTATCAATGAATTCCATGGGCTCCATTCTAGGAAGTTGGGAACACATGATAGATGCATTTTATTTTTTTCATTAAGGTGAGAGGTAGATTTCCACACCCATTTTTGGTGTTTGACTAAAATTGGAGCGTGGGCCTTGGTGGTTGGAATTACTTATGTTTATACAGAAATAAGGATTATCCTATAGTGGGGAGTGATGTGTCAGTTTTGGGATTATGAACCTTTTACAAGAAGGGTTTTAGAAATGTGGAACTGTTCATGGATCGGTCATGGTGGCACTGTGATTCTAGTGAGGAAGCGATGTGGTACATGCTTATTATAATGAACTAGTTTTCATTAATGATATTTTTTTCCTAAATAAATATGTGTTAAATATTATATAATATTATACACATTAAAAATAAAGAGAAACCCAAATTTTTTTATCTCATTAATAATGATCATTACATTAGTCGGCTATGAAACCATTTAAAATGACAAAAATTAAAATTAGACAAAAAATATAAAATAGAATTGGAAAAATGATAAAATATGGATCACCCCAATCTTCTAGAATTATTACCCCCATGACCGACACTACAAAAATAAAACTAAATATTAGCGAACCAATCAAAATCTTATGAAAGGAAAATACAACCTTATGGAGAAATTATAGGGAATTGTTGTGTGAAATAATGTAGCGGTATTTATTGGTTATAAATGGAATTTTGATTATTGTGATTAAACCATTATGTGACCATTGGTCAAATATTACCATTGGTCAATATGACAATTGGCCAATATTACTATTGAAAACTATACCCTTGGTCGATAATTTTACCATTATAATGAGTGTTTATAAATATCAAAGTTAAAGTATAATTTATGTAGAAAGGAGAGTACATAACCTCAACTAGTAGAGTCATCTCATTTGAAGCCCATTTATTAGAACTTGGGAGGGAGGTAACATCACTAGGGTTCACCCATGGCAGAGCCCAAGATAAGCTTCAACAAGTGAAGTTTTAATGGAATCACCTATGAGACAAGTTCAATTTAGTAGAGATTACCACTCAGTCGATGTTAACCAATCCACCCCATAAAACTACCACTATGGCACAACTCACCCATAGGACATACATAGAAGTAATAAGTGGTCATGTGTCCAGTCCTTAGTTTTCGAAAGTGTAATTTATATTATATAAATAAAATATTTATTCCATAAATTCCATTTTAAGAATATTTTTTCTTTATAAAATATATGTTTAATTGAGATGAATTTTATAAATTTATTTTGGGACACAAATAAAACACACTTTTATTTTTCTATAAAATATATACACTTTTATAATAAACTCAGGCATTTTAAATAATATTTTTTAGATAAATTTTCTTTTATAATACTCCCATTTAGATATAAATTATAAAATAATTTAATAATGGCCTAGGAAATGTTTTTATAAGTCTTAGAAATTTTACTATGCCTTAACAACTATTATTTTTAAATAAATTAAGATTTTTATATTTAAAAATTAAAATTATAATATCTAGAGATTTTTTATGATAAAATACACATTATATTTGAAATAATTATGTTGAAATTATGTTACAATTAATTTATGATAATTTTATAAAATAATATATATTTTTTGTGAATAGTAAAAATACAGTTTTGGGTTTTTAGTATATTTTATGACTTAATACTTATTTCATAAAGATGAAATAATTAATTAAAAATATTAAATGACCTAAAATATGTTATTTTATTAATATTATGAATTTTAATATATTTTAATCAATTTTCAAACCTGTTAATGGATTTTCAAAGTCTAAAATGGGAAATTTTATTTTAAAAGCATTATTTTGTGGAGAATTTAACTTTCCATGTCTAAAGGGGTATTAAAAAATGATGTTCGGTTTTGGTAGATTAAAATATCATTAATTGTGACTCAAATTATGAAAACCATGAGAAAAAACTATGGGTAAGTCATTGGATTTTAAATTTTCCACAACCTAGATTTTCAAGACCTATATTTGAAAATTATTAAAAAAATTCCCCACTTTTTCCTTAACTACCCACCCATTTCACCATTACCCTTCAATACCAATCCATCATACACAAATTTATAGTGATTTTTCCTCTTTATAAGTCCCCCTAAAGGTTTCCTCAAACCCCCAAGGTTCCATCCTCAAGTTTTAGGAAAAAAATTCAAGGTAAGGGAAATCTCCACTTCTCTTTTCCATCCAAGTTCTATTTTATGTGGTATGTATTATAATTGAAATACTAAGTTATTTTTGTCCACTTTATATTATACCATTACTATAATAATAATATTTTATTAATGTTTTACCATTTTTATGACTCATTTTATCCTTTTCGAAAAACATGTTATATATCCATCATGCTGTCGAATTTAATTCTCAAATTATCATTTATTTTCTTTTTGTGAAAACCTAAACCTCATCCTTTTACCTGGGTATTCACCTAGTTGTAATAATTATTTATTTGTGTATTTATATAAATTAAACCTACATTTCCTTTTCAAGGGTTAAAAATGACACAATGATCATTTATTTAAGAACTTTTTTCCACCAAGATTTTAATAAGAAACCCATTATTTATTCTTCATAGGTTACCAATGAAATACTTTATTATAAATCTATGTGGATCAATTATAATTAATACATATTAAGGGTGTTCTATGATATAGTTACAATTTATTGGTTAAATAATTTAATCTCTATAGATGACATGTTTTATGATACCTTTGTGAATAACCTTGGTAATTTTCATTTATGACTCCATGGTGACAAACCTTGGTGATATTCTTATGAATTCATAATTTAAATGATTTATTCATATTTACATGTTATGATTCAAGTTCTTGTTATTTTGATATTCCTATTTTTCATGACTTATAATTATGACTCATGGTATTATTGATATGTCTCATGATCACATGTTTTTTTCTCCCTTGCTTATTCCATTACTTGGATTCATGCTCACCCATTTTCCTTTGATGTGTGTCCCCAAGATATGAGATGATGTAAAAGTAACTTAGGGTGAACCCATAAAGATGTATTTCAAGTGGATTTATAATAATGTTTTATGTTTTCATGTATTATGTACCTTATCTCTAAGAAACTAAACTTTAAAAGATCCTCTATTTTGCCCCATGCAATGAAAATTTGTGTAATAAAAAGGTGAGATGTCATAATTATAATTTGTAAGGTGTGATGGTATTAATATATGATGTGGATGATCAATATGAGAGGTGTCTTCGGGGTCTAAGTAGTCTGAAAAGTAATATGAGGTTCTTATGTTGGAGGTCATTGATGTGTGTGATAAGGTATAACAACAATTTTGTAACATTAGTGGGTTTGACTACAAAATATAATTAGGATTAAAGTTTGGAATTCAGTGGGAAATTTTGAGTGGTTGTGGAATGCTTATGATTATGAAGGTTTCATGACATGATTTAATAGAAACATGCCAACAATAAGAGTCAGGAATTTTTGGGATGAGTCAGCTATGGATAGTACAACTTGGGATAAAATATGTAATGAATGTTGGTGAGTTTCAAACCACATTTTTCATGTCATCTTGGATAACATGGGTGTACATTGGGAAACAAAATTAAGATTTTTAGGAAAATCCAACTTGTTCTTAGTTCATGTATATATGATGGGTATGTGTTCATTTTTATCATGTTATTGATGAAGAAGATGGGTGTCAATGATGATTGTTGTTCTCATGGGTGTTTGGGAATGGTAAGTTGGGAACCACATTAGGCATGTTGTGGGAGCACGAGTTTGAGGTTCTATTGTGATTTATTATAGTAGAGGTTCCAAGCATCAGGAATTGGTGGTGGTAAGATGAATCTTATGGTGGGGTGAACCATAGCTCTGGTGGGTGATCGAGTGATGAGATACTCAGTGTTTTAGTTTTATTGGATTGATAAAGAACCATATTTATGATTTTGCTTTGACATTAGGAATTGGATTGAGTTTTGGTTGGTTGACCACCTTGAGTTGGAGGTTATTATTTGTTGTTTTTCAAAATTCCAAGAGTTAAATGAGGTTATTGACTATAACTTATAACCAACTTAGGTTGGGTGATGTGGATGGATGACCCCTGAGACTTCTTAGGGATGAGAAGTATTAAGGAGGGGAGGTTGTAAGATACCAACACATTGAAAAGGTATGTTTATATTTAAATTTTCGTTAAAATCCCTTGAAAATGGCTAATAAAGTGCTTCTAAGGAGTAGAGAAGGTCTGGAGAGTGTCATGGGTGTTTAGGACATGAAAAAGGGAAGTAAAATGCCATAATATGCAAGGTTCATGCTTCAATCATGATTAGCACTAACCATGAACCAAGACCATGCATCCTACAGGAGGAGAGAGCATGGTTTAAAAACCATGTGAGGTGGCCCAAGATATCATGTGGTTAGAGGTCCCTATGGAAAGAGGGGGATAGATAGTGTTCACATAGTTTGAAAAACTATGTGTTTGGACAAAGAAACTATGTGTCTTGGTTTCCTCTTAGATAGATGAGACCCCACTATTGGTGCATAGTTTTGAAAACCATGTGGCCAAGCTGTGCTCCTCATTAAAAGTGAAAAAATTACACTTTCCTCTCCCAACCCTTATATGATTTTACCCAAATTTTCCCCTCATTTCTTATACAATATCCTAGGGTGAACACCAAGAGCTCCCCTCTCTTATATGTATTTTTCTTCTTCAATTATAGAGAATTTGAGGTGTCATTGAGTGAAAATTAAATCTCTAGGTAAGTCTCTAACTCGGTTTCTCTCTATTTTTCAGAATATAATTTTCTTAGTTATTTATCATATTATAAATCTTATGAAACCTATTTTCATGGAGTTATTATCCATGGTGTTTTTGGATGTTATAGTTCAAATCAAGGGTTTCTGTTGGATGAGTGGATGTTTAGGAGCATTCGATTGGTGGT
The DNA here is from genome assembly GCA_963277665.1 of Viscum album. Taxonomy (NCBI): domain Eukaryota; kingdom Viridiplantae; phylum Streptophyta; class Magnoliopsida; order Santalales; family Viscaceae; genus Viscum; species Viscum album. The sequence goes on along the minus strand of OY728156.1, from coordinate 1,194,044,205 downwards.
CTATGAGATTTTCACTATATTATTGATTTTTTATGTATGTGGTTGTTCCAATGAACTTAATTGATACAATTTTATGTATTTGACTAAGAAAAATAATTTGGGCCTTAAATTAATGTGTGAGACCCTTCACGGACCACTTTGGGTTTGTTGATGATTTGAGACCGGGCCTTGGGCTACCCATGAGGTATAAAAATCCATTGAAAATGTTGTAATGAATTTAGAAATGATGAGATAGAAAATTTATAAGAGTAAATGGGTTGTAATTTTTATTTAGTATATTGGTATAGTTAAAAGGATACTTGGCATAATTGGGGTATAAGTTTTTATGACATGTTAGTAAGATGATTTGGAATTTTATCTATGTTAAGCTTTGTAAAATTCCTAGTATGATTTTGAAAATGGTGTGTTTCATATTTTGATCTAGTTTTGGTTTTCAATGATGGAAACTATTTTTTAAAGTGAATTATTTTATAAAATGAGGTGTTGGATTCAAGGTGAATTTAAAGTGGTTTTTTAAAAATGGTTTCAAATATTTATTTGAAATTAGGTGGTGATTCCCACTTTTGTAAAAATGAATTAATGGTTCTTTTAATGGTTTTCATGGAAATGAAGGTCTTAATACTTGTTTAGTTTTTCAAAGAGAAAAACCCATCTTTAAGGGTGGGAATATAAGTATTTAAATAGGTCTTGTTTAGTTTAACTTGAAATTTTAATTGGGCTAATGGATGATTAGGGGTAAGAGTGATAAATGGTTAAAGGGTAATGACTCTTGTTTATAAAAGGTTGATTGAATGTTAAATGGATATGGTTATAAATAAATGGTAAAAAAAATTAATTTAAAAGTGTTGATTGGTATGAAACATGAATGATGTGAATAATGGTATGGTTGGAATGTTGGACGGATGCTTCTCATCATTAGGTTGGTTCATACTGATGCTCTAGGCCCCATGTGATGCTGGACTGATGTTCCTCATCTTTGGGTTGGGATAGACTGATGCTCTAGGACCCACTGATGTACCGTGGGTACCTGGATTGATGATCTAAGGTACATTGGGTTAAATTGAATTAGTTAAATAATTCACTTATGATTTAAATAGTAAAACCCCTTTTTTATGGTTCAGAATTCCGGCATGGGCCAAAACAGGTTTTATGGGTTTAGATGTCACTTGGAACCTAAGATAAAAAGTGATTATTTTGAATATTGTTAAATAATGGAACATTCTTTGTTTAATACCCAGTTTATTATTCCTTTTACACCTGTACACACTATTTTTAGACTAGCTATTGCTTTAGACACCATTGGTGGTGGCCTAATGAGTTGTACTGAAACCCTAAATGGGCCTCCATGGTAGTTGAGTACTTGAGGAGATGATAATTGTTTTCAGGTATAGGATCATGTTATGGAACTGGCTTTGGTATATGTTTGAACTGTTATAATGGATCATGGGATTTCAGGACTCGTTTTGGGTTCTGAATCCTATTTGTGGGTTTTCATTGTTTTGATATTTAGGGATTTATTTTTTGAATTCCTAACATGTAGAGGGTATATCTCATTATAATATCACGTTTCATTTGGGTTATGGTTGGAACCTTACATATGTTGTTCCATTTACCACTTACATTGGTTGTTGTATCTATTAATATTATTCTTTCTATAGTTTTACTTTGATAAGTGGGTATAGTCTCCCCAATGTATCTCTAAAGATCCACACTTCTAGTCAGAAGACTCTGGAATATGGGGAGGCACACCTGAGGTCATATGGTGCACCAGATTGGGGCACCAATTATAGTGAAACTTGGGCTGAGACATTACAACCAATCCTCTTATATCCGACCTTCCTCCAAAAATTAGAGGCAGTGTTTATAAATTCATTTTGTTTTAAAACTTATAAATTTATTATAATTGAAAATAAATTATTTATAAATAGAGAAAGTTATTATGGAAATACATCTATTATAAATGATTTATAATTTAATGAACATTCCCTAAAATTTAAGAGTTATCATTAAATAAATTTTCAATATTATATGGAATAAATTATTTATTTTAAATAAATTATTTATTTTTTATTCATAATGGGATATTTATAGAGTTCATAAATAGAAAAATGAGTAAAAATAATATTTTTTATACTTAGGAATATTATGAAATGTTCATAATTTTTTAAATTTTCAAATTAAAACAATACTTATTCGAAATAATTTTAGCATAATCCCAAGGATTTACTATGGTGGATATGATCAAACATTTCAATAATAATGATATGTGATGTTTTGATTATGTAAAATGTTTTCATAATAGGCAATTGAAATTTATAATGTTTATTCATAAATAATAATTATATATTAAAATAGAAATGAAATATTATTGATAATATGAAGAGTTCCGTGATTAAAATATTTTTATATTATTTTTGAAATGGACACTAAAGTATAATAATTAAATGTTTATAATTAACTTTTATTTAAGAATTTATCAAGTTTAAATACTTGATTTATTGATTTATTTAATTATTATTCCATTGTTTATTTTTAATGAATAGTATACTATGAAAATGTGTATGTTTTAGTTTAAATTTTTTAAACTAATTCATATAAATTTCTAATACTTCCATTACATGTGGTAAAATAAATATAAGATTTAGTTTTCTTATACACTGACCTTAGTTTTTATTGGTTTAATTATCTTGAATTTAGTTATCAAGCATATTTTTTGTAAATTAGGTTTTATAATTATTATCTCTTGAGTAAAGTCTACATAGGGAGACTGACTTGGGTTCAGGTATCCCACTATCCTGGAGGAATTTCCTTGTTCTAGAAAGATAAGGTTTGACTATCTATCTATTCAGGCTTACTCATATGGAGATTATAAATCTCATATAATTTTGAGCCTTTACATGAAGAGTTCATTTAATTTATGCATGATATGTATTTGGATATGTGTAAATATGTTTGTCTTATATTAATAGATGAGTAACAAATTCTATGGGTTATTTATAGAGTTAAGAGACAATATAGTATAACGTAATGGTTTAGTGGATTAAATAGGATTTTAAAACTAAATTAATAAAATAATTTATAGAAGAAGGGAATAACATGAGATAATTTTTTTAGATTAAATCCCTTTCAAAATATTTTTTTATATATTTATTCTAAAGTGGAACTTTTCAAAAACCTTACCATCCTACTAGTTTTGTCATTCCGAAGATGGGTACCCTAGATTATATTGTGTAAGGAAGATATACGATAGGTAACTCTAGATCATCCAATTGAGTAGGTAATTAAAAAGCTAGGGAACCCTTGATTATCCATTATTAATATATTATTGGTGTTTTCTTGGAGTTACACTAGCCTAAAGAACCTAATAAGATTAGGTAACTGAAGAAATATAATTTATTTTATCCTTTTTATTTTATTTATTATCATGTTATATACAATTACTTAATCATTTAGGTTCAAGTCAGATGTTTTGATGATGCTTGACTAATATGTCCAAAATAACTTTGGAAAGTTAAATAAAGTAAAATAGATTATTATTTAATCATATAAAAAATAATTATCATGAAATAATTATCATTTATATGCATAAATTATATTTTTAATACCAATAATGAATTATTTTTATGAAAAACTAACTACGTTACAATCATGAAGACGATAGGTCGTTCATACCCATGAGTGACATTTACATTTTTCAACTACTATGATGAAAAAAAGGTAAGTGTTATTTTAACTTTAAATAATGATAATTATATAATATATATGATATTATTTATTTAAATAAAGTTATATATATTATCCATGTGATTCAGTAATGAAAAACAGATCACATCACTTTGTGGAGGTGGTAATCCACACGTACGAATGAACGACGTTATCATTTTTATTTGAATGGAAAGTTAGGAAAATATATAATATATTAATATTAAATAATAAAAAATATGTCATAAATATAATATATATACATTAAATCCATCATCATAAACATTCTCTAGAGGTGATGATTGAAAAAAATTACTTCGGTTCGTGAGGCAGTAGTTCACCTTACACCTGAACTATAGTTTCATTTTAAATTTTATAGAAGAAGACATGGATTTAGGTTATTATATTAAAATAATAAAATATCAGTATATGGGATATACTGGTGTTACTATATCATCATGGCTGAATAATATTTGAATTAAGTGAAAGAAGAAATAAAAGAAAAATGCTCGATTAAGAATGATACCTCTTCTTCGGACAACCTCCTTAGATTTACACCAAAAACTTCACTAGGATGGTTTTATGATTAGAAAAAGGAGTATAAAACATGGGTAGGGATTTTAGAAAGGTATTTGGGAAATTAGTTTCAAAAAAAGGTCTCTTGAAGTGCAGATAGGAGAGGATATGGGGTGTTCTTTTATAAGTGGGGGAGGGAACCCACTTGAAAATTTCCTAAAAGAATACAAAATGATAAAGTGATTATCTATAAAAAATCATCCAAATAGAAATATATTCTTTGGTGGGATATTATAGGTTTGGAATATGGACATAAAATAGGATTTATACAATTATAATTGGAAAAATTACCTTTATATTTTGGTTTAACCCCTAGTAAATCTGTTTTAACCTTAACCATAATAATTTATTTTTTAAACTAAAAGGGTTATAACATTAATTTTAAATGAAAAATTGGATCATATATGGTAGAGGGATGAAATTTTTGACTATTTATAATCCTAATTTACCCATTTAATTATTTTTATGATTTTTAAATAGTTTAATAAAATATTATTTAACATAAAATATTATTAATGTCATTTTTGACACTATTCATTTAATTTGTCTTAAAAGACATGAAGATAATAATTAATTTTTAATATAATACATTTAACTATAAATAAAAAATAATTAATAACTATAAAATTATTTTGAAACCATAAATCATCTCAAATATATTATTTTAATGTTTTTAAAATTATTTATCTTGAGTTTTCCACTATTTGAACAAGAGCTAAACCAACATTGTATAAGTGTTTAAGGTAACAATATAATCAATAAAAACTAAAAATAAATTAAAATCCTGAAAATAATTTCATTATACTCAAAGTAAAATTTAAAAGTCATTCACCACTTAATTTTATATGTATGTGAACATATAAGTGATATTTAAAGGAAAGATAATGAAAAATTTTCTTTTTCTTTACTCAAATTATTATATTGGTCAATTTTATGTAAAATTATCCCATAAATAATTAAATATCAATAATAATTTTATAAGGGTAGAAAAAAAAACATTTTATAATAATTAATATTAATTTTTTGGCTTTATCACATTGTTTTAACATAGGTTAACCCGATTTACCCTTTAACCACGGTGACAAATTTTTACTATTTTTACTATTCAATATGACAAAAAATTCAGTTTAACTTATTACCTAGTATTAATTATTATTATTAAAAATATGGAATAAATTTTATCACATTTAATTCACATAATAGGAAGAATTTAATTTAAAAAAATTTCCTACAAAACTTGTTGAAAAATAGGTTATCAAGAAATGTATTTTTCAAGAATAAGATAATCTTACATTAACTATATGAATAGTAATGATACTTATATGAATTTAAATATATATATATAGTTATATTATCTATAAATTCCATTTAAATATTTCTTTATTATGGCTATTATAATTTATTTAAGTTAATAAACTTTATGCACTTAAAAATATTTTTTAGAAAACTGTATTTTTAAGAATAAAAAAAACGTATACCATAATTATGAAAATTATTGATTAAAATGAAATTAATTATATTATTTTAATTAAAATGATTTATATTTATATTTAATAATAAATAAAAAATATAATGGGACTTTTAAATTACTTTATTTAATGAAAGGAGTGGCGGTATTTAAAAAATCATTAATTTTCAATATTCACTGAAAAATTAATCATTTCAGAAAAAATCCCAAAATTTAACCCTACGTCAATTTTTACATGTTTATTTACTAAATTATATAATTTTATTAAAATATAATTTCAAAAATTTGTATAAATTTTTTATATTATCCACTCACAAAAATAAATAAAAATAATTTTTGAAGAAAACATATTTTTGAAGAATAAAACACCTTTACTAAAAATTGAGTGATTATTTAATATGAATTTATCAATAAATTTATATTTTTAGGACCTTATTATATATTTCATAAATTATTTAATCCTATTTATACCTTCTAATTTAACATCTAGGTTGTAAGGATCATATTTAAATAATAATATTTCATGTTTTATTTAGGATCGATGTTATGCATTTTATATTCTATAAAACATAGTATTATTTTTAAAATCTCTACATGTTACATTATTCAACCATTTAATAAATTATTTCCTCACAATTTTAAATTGATCTCGGTAATCAAAGGGTTTTCAATTTTTTTTGAAATCTCGCATCATAAAAAGGGTTAATAAAGAATTCTATTAATAAGAGATAATGGGAAGTATGAAGGTCATATTGAATAACACATAACAAGGGTTCCAAGTAGAAAAAAATTAGTGGGAAGTAAAAATATGGATATAGAAAAGAAGTGTAATACCCAAATAATGATGGGGATTAACATAGATCATTGATCATAATAAATTTAATGATCATGAGAAAGTTAATGAACACAAAACAAAATACTCCCAAAGGTGTAAAAAAGACCATCGATTCACAAAAAATGAAGGTAACAAGATAAATTTTTCATTTTAAGATCATTTTACGATAGTTAAAGAATTACTTTCTATCTATAATAATAACATAATAAATATATACTTACTTGAAAATTATAATTTTATCCTATAATAAATTTCTACCACAATCTCATCACTTGATCCAAATGATAAGAATTTAAGGTGATTTTTTATGGCTAAGTAACTACAATCAACTTCTATTAGTTCACATAATTCCATAAAAGGACAATAATCTATTCCTCCTATCTTAAAAAATTAATGAAAACCAAAATGGTTAGTACATGGTAAGATAATTCCCAAAATGAATAAACCTTCATAATATTAAATACAACATTAATCTCAAAAAACACAATAATAACACCCAAAGTTAACCTTAGATCATTTGATAAATAAATAACCTTAAAATTCTTAAAAATATTTCTGACTAAGGTTGAAACCCAATGATTGAATGATTTAATCACATATTCATCCAAGATAAATTTAACATTTATCTCCAAATACAAGTAATCACTCCTAAAGTATCATAAAAAAATGTATATTCTCTAATAATATATGATAATAATTTATATAAATAACTTTAATTACCATAAAACGATAATAAAATCATTTATGCTTTCAAAAAGTAACACAATCTTTATATGTTTCATTATTATTATACCCAAAACACCATTGATAAAAATAATTCTACTACATAATTCTCAAATCCCAGTATAATTTTACCTCAATGATTGATATAACATAGGTCCTTCCTTGGTCTAGGAGTTAAACTTTAGAAGAGTGAACTGAATTAGATAATTACCAGGTTCCCCACATTTAAGACAACAAAATATAAATGGGTCTATAGGATGAAATTTATTTATCTCCATTGAAATTATATTTTTTCCTTGAAAAGTCATTGCTATATTCCATTATTTTCAACACATAAAACTTGTTACTATTCTTTTAAGACATTCTCTTGGAGTTTTCTTCCTATATTTACAACACAAAGGAAGTTGATCCTTATCTCTTACATGGTCTTTTCCACCCGTTATCTTAGTGGACTCCATCATTCTCTTCTTTTGCGAGGCCAAGAGTTGGTTAAGGTAAAAGTTATTAATCATATAATATGAAAAATTATTAGGAATAATCACAATATATTTCACATTATTTATCATCCCATTTGGTTGCTCAGAATCACTACATTTTCAATCACATTAAACTTTAATATTATTACACCAAGTTTCAACCATTGACTAAAACCAAAAATCATGATGTGAGAAACAATAATCATAATCCTGAAAAATAATTTATAGGATATATAAATCATGACACCCTCTTTTAAATATATGAAACTTAAGTTTAACCTAGGAAATCCATAGTCATTATTCAAATTATTTATTATGATTCATATATAAAATGTGAATTAACACACTCATATCTCCTGAGAGTGTAAAACTATGTGCGCAGTAAGGGAACAATCACTATGTATTAGAATGATGGTTGAGATATAATAAATCCATTATTTTTAGTTTTATTACTCTGAGATGCATTTATTCTAAAACAAAATCCACTTATAGTATCAAAATAATGACATATTTCAAGGAAAACTACATAATATATTCCTTATAAAAACATTAGGATGTTATCCTATAATCAGACTTATCCCCATGGTTTTTACTAAATTTATCTAATACCAATCCAATAAAATAAGTAGACTATGCTCTGATACCAACTATAACAACCCAAAACTTTTACACATATCATTAGATGAATTTTTTAAGATAAAAAATCCAATAAGTATAACCCAAATATCACGAGGCATACTATCATTGGAAGACTAGGTTTATAATAAATCAAAAAGGAAATTAAAACATGAAATCCTTATTTAATTATCCATAGAGAGATCATAAATACATTTGATATCCTAATATAACATAGGACAACCTAATAAATACATAAAATAAATGGGTCATCTAAAAATCCCAATTAGGGAATAATCATGACATTGAAACATAACACGTGAGTCAAAGTTATAACATAATATCATAAAATATAATGCTCATGAGTAATCACATGAATGCATAACATAAAAAACATGGTCTCATAAGATCATGGAAACATAGGAAATATGGAAAAATTATATAAAATTTCATAAAAATGACTCAAGGTTCCCCACCTGAATAATATCATATGGTGAAAAAAGTCCCATAATGGATTAGGTTTACTCCATAATCCCATATATAACTTCTCATGAGACAAAATCTTTACCCAATGCATTAGATTACTATATGGGGGAACCCATCATAAAATTTCCATGATTTATTTATGCCAAAAAAGGAAATCAATCATAATTCAAAAATATAAAATTTACCCTTTTAAATAATGTGGGGTTTATAATATTTCCTCATATCATAATCAAAGGAAATTTCATAATGAAGGCATTTGAAAAATAAAAATAATACATGTATTACCTTATAAAAATAATTAATAATAATGTAGGTATATTTTTGAGAGAGATATATAAATAATTTAGAATCATTACATAACTTTAAAGAGAGTGATAAAACGAGTTAGGGAGAGAATGATCATAACCCAAAGAAAAGGGTAGTTTAGAGAGACCCCTTACCTCAAGAACGATTCATCATGTGAGTTATTTATCATCCTGAATAATAAAATAATATCAATTATTTAATTTCTTAAGAAAAGTATTCAAGTTTATTATTCATTTTATTATATTGTTATTTTGTTATATTCAATTAAATAATCATTTAGGTTCATGTTGTATGTTTTGATGATGTTCAGATCATATGTCCAAAATCACTTCAGAAAGTTGACTAAGGAAAAGGAGATTATTATTTAATCATCTAAAGAATAATAATCATGAAATAATTATCATTTTAATACATAAATTTTACTTTTAAAAGAAATCATTAATGATGATTATGAAAAATTAACTACATTACAATTGTGGAGATGGTAGGCCGTACGTACACACGAGTAACATTTCCATTTTTCAACAGCCATGATTGATAGAAGGTAAGTGTTATTTTATATTTAAAAAATTATAATTATATAATTAATATCATATTATTTCTTTAAATACACTTATATATACCATTCATGTTATTTTTTAATGAAAAATGAATCACATCACTTCGTGGAGTTGGTAATCCACACATACGTAGAGACGACGTTATCATTTTTCTATGAATGAAAAGGTAATAAAATATATGTTATTTTATATTTCCATAATAATAAATATTTCATGAATATAATATATATAAATTAAATCCATCCTCATAATTATCTATAAGAGGAAATTATTGAAAACAAATTACAATGGTTCGTGAGGCGGTAGTCCACTGTACACATGAATGGTGGTTTCATTTCCCATTTTAGAGAAGAGGAGATAGAATTAGGTAATAAAAAAACATAATATTATATAGTTATATGGGATATATTGATGTTATTATATTAGTAAGGATTAATATGATTTTATGGATGTGGAAGAAAAAATAAAATAAAAACACTTTCTTAAAAATGATACCTCAACTTTGAAAAACTTCCTTCGATTTACACAAAATGATTCCCTAGGATAGTTTTATGATGAAAAAATTCCTCTAGGAAATGGGGAGTAATGTAATTAATGGGTTTTGGTAAGTATTGGATGAACCAAAAGGCTCTATATGTGTGGATATGAGAGTATATAGGGTGTCCTTTTATAATTAGGGGAGGGAACCAACTTGGAAATTTCCTAAAAGTATACAAAGTGATAAAGTAATTATCAAGAAAAGTCTTCCAAATGGACATATATTTTGAGTTTTAATAGTATAAGGTTAAAATAAGTCCTTAAAATTGTATTTAGAGAAGTTTAATTTGAAAAATTACTCTTATCTTTTGGTTTAACCCCCAATAAACCCGTTTTAACCTTAACAATGGTAATTAATTTTTCAACCTAAAAGGGTTATAATTTTACTTATAATATAATAATTGGATCATGAATGGAAAATGGATAAAATTTGAGACTATTTAACCTTATAATTTTTCTCCTTAATTATTTTATAATTTTTTTAATAATTTAATAAAATATTATTTAACATAAAATATCATTAATGTCATTTTTGACACTATTAATTTAATTTGAATTTAATGAAATGAATAGAATAATGAATTTAGAATATAGTCCATTTAACTATAAATAATAAATAATTATTATCTATAAAATTATTTTTAAACCCGAACTCATCCCAAATACATTACTTTTTATGTTTTTAAAATTATTTACCTTGAGTTTTCCACTGTTTTCACAAGCATCATGTCAGCATTATATAAGAGTTTAAGGTAAATATATAATCAATAAAAATTAAAAAAATTACCATAAATAAAATTATTTAATTATTCTCAAAATAAACTTTAATTTTAATTCACCACTTATTTTTATCCATTTGTGAATATATAATAGATATTTTTAAGAAAGAGAGTGACATTTTATCTTTTTCTTTACTTAAATTATTATATAGGTCACTTTCATGGACAAGTGTCCCAGGAAAAATTTAATCTTGAGACTAAGGTGATAAATTTAGAAATAAATTCATCCAATAAGAATAAATATGAAAAATGAGGACCTTATCACTTAAGTTTTAACCTAGGTTAACCCAATTTACCCTTTTACCGTGGTGACAATTTTTTAGTATTTTTACTATTCATTAATAAAAAATAAAGTTGACCTTATTACCTAGTATTAATTATGATAATTATAAATAAAAAATCATTTTTAAGAAAATAAATTCCCATAATTGGTATTATTTTATTTAAAAATAAACCTACAAAATGTGTCGAAAAATGGTTTTTTAAGAAATGTATTTTTCAAACATTAGACGATCTTACATTAACTCAATGAATATTAATCATAATTATATGAATTTAAATTAATATATATAAATATATTAATTTCATTTAAATATTTCTTTATTGGGTGTTATTTTAAATTATTCAAATGGATAAATATGCACTTAAAACTAGTTTTCATAAAACTATGTTTTTAAGTATAAAAATAAACTTATAAAAAAATCATGAAAATTGATGATTCAAATGAAATTTGTAATGTCCCGGTTCCAGGAGCCACCTAAAGGTGCCCCGTACCCAGTTGTTCACATGGCCTCAAGCACATTCCTCCAAATTCCAAAGGCTACCTACTAGCAATGAGGGCCTTGAATGTGATAGTGGGGAAACTATTCCCTCATTGACAGAGTAATGCAGTGGAAATAAATAGATAACAATATCAGAAGTAGTAATGACATGCAATAATTAAACTGCAGAAGACTATAAGTAATAAACAACTGGAGCGCATATATATAAATGATGTATGATACATATGTCTAGGAAAATATCCAAACAAGTCACAATGCTGGAATATAGTACTAAACCAAAGTACAAAGAAAAAACAATAAAATCCAGCATCATCACAATCCTCAACTTGGTCCCATGCCCTCTAGCTCCACAAAAATCAAGTACCTGAAGTAGAAGGATGCTTTAACTTATCTATACCTATAGTAGTATAATCTGTTTGGGTCCAAAAGCATGACCCAAACAGGGAGTGAGACGAATCCCAGTAGGAAAATGCCCAAAGATCTATGCCTAACAATCAGTCAATATATATGGTAGAAAATAAGAAAAATGAAGTAGTAAACATGGAAGTACTCAAAAGTAAACAATCCTACAATTTCAATTGCATTCATTTTCATATATCAAGTAAGTAGCTAATCAAAAACAAGAAACCCTATGAGAAGTAATCAAAACCTAACCCCTCTGGATCAACCAATCAGACAAAAGCAACCCTATGAAAGTAATCATAGTCCAATCCCTATGGTTCAACTTTAGCAAAGACTCTCTGAGGAAGCACTCACCGTTAATTCCCCCTGTGGTCCCGTATCGGTAACTATTGATACTCTTAGGAATCACTCAATGTCCAATTCCTCCCGTGGTCTCACAACGTGTAACTACAAACACTCTTAGAGAGCACAAATTCCACCCCCTATAGACTCACAATTTAGAAGTAAACATACACTCTGGGTAAGCCCTCTGCGCCCATTCCCCCTATGGTCTACTACACCAGGTTCCCACAACCCTATGCAATTCAATCGTTCACAATGATGTTCAATAGCCAAAGTAAACCATAAAAACTAATTGGATAACAACTTTTAAGAACTACTTGGCTAAACAGATACAAGCATATAATAACATCAGATAATATCACTCCATCCTAACAACACTAGGCATGGAAAACAAGCAGCCTAACCAGAAAAGCTAGACCAAACGGTCAATATCAAAACAAACATGGGAAAAACATCCATAGCATGGAAAATAAACCTATTCACAATCGAACAACCTCTACTCAGAAACACAAGGCATAACAGGCAATAACAAGGCTAAAATCCCTAAACACGCAATACCCCATTCTAGGGTATTGGGAACTTTTGCACATAATATTCAAACAATAACTATGGAAATACACAAACCACCTACCTCAGTGTTATACGATCGATATAATCCGATGTAAGACCTTGAATTGGCCTATAACAATGTAGATGTACAAAAACGTCTAAAATGTTCAACCAAGGATATCTCACGAAAGGATAGAAATCAGAAAACAAGGATCTAAAAGAAGGAAGAACTCACCATGGTGATTCCAACACAATCAACAGTGGTTGATTTCGAGAAAGGACGACAGGTTGGGGGATCTGAGAAGAATCATTGGCTTCAGTCGCTCCTAGATGAGATAGGATGAGAAGAAGTATTTTCTGTGAACATGATGCAACCCCGATCCGATATAACAATTAAAAAGTAAAGTAAAAAACATGTCTTTTAAAAGTACACAACATGTATATGCCTTTACCAAGCCCCACTTTAGGTGGTCTCCAGGTCACCCCACACAACCATGTACTCAATCGTTACATGGCCAGTACACAGTCACCAGCGACAACCGGGTACACGCCGTGTAATCCAAAGTACACGACATGTACTCCTTAAATTTATAGAAACATATATTTTTCTCAAAAAAATAGAAAAAAAGGATTCATACCTGAAAAGAAGATTTAGGTTCTTGTAAACTTCTCCCCTTAAAGAAATTTATCCCCAAATTTCCCTAGCAAGGTAGTGTAGAATAAGAATCCTCAAACTGCTCTAGCCACTGTGATAGTACATCAGCCTCCCTCTCCCAAGTCTCATCATGTACCCGCCTTTTCTGGAATAGCACTCCTACCAGAGGAACATACCAGACACAGAGAACCTTTTCACTACGATCAATAATCTGGATAGGTTGATCCACGAATGATGCCTCCACCTCCAGCTCAACCTCCTCGGGTTGAAACTATGAGATGGGTCTAAGAATTAATGTCGTAGCTGAGAAACATGAAAGAAATCATGCATATACCGATACCTCTGAGGTAACTTCAACTGATAGGAAACTAGCATATCTCTCTGCAAAACCTCAAACTGTCCAACATATCTCGACAAAATCTTACCCTTTCTTCCAATCCTTCTATGTCCCAACCTCGGTGTGACACATAAAAAAGCCTGATCTCTGGCCTCGAACTCCAGAGGTCATCTCCATCGATCAACATAAGAATTTTGTCATGAAAGATTAGTATCCATACTCTTCCAAATCAACTCTATCTTCTCTGTAGTCTCCTGGACAAGATGAGGACCCAACATAGCTGCCTCACCTGCCTCTAGCCAACATATGGGTGATTGGAATGGCCTACCGTACAAATCCTCATAAGGTTCCATTAGAATAGTTTCTTGAAAACCATTATTGTAGGAAAACTATACAAGAGGTATGTGCTTCTCACAAGAACCTCCAAAATCAAGGAAACATGCTCGAAGCATGTCCTTTAGCACTTGAATCGTATGCTCAGACTGGACCTCTGTCTGGGGATGGTAAGCTGTACTCAGAAGTACCTATATACCCAAATCCCTCTGCAGTCCCTTCTAGACCTGAGAAGTAAAACGAGCACCCCTATCTGAAAAATGGAGTGTGGTACCCCATATAGATGTACAATATCTCATATGTATAACCTTCCCAGCTTATCCACACTGAAGGTCTCCTTGATCAGCAAGAAGCGATCAACCTTCGTGAGTTTTTCAATGACAACCCATACTACATCATTACCTCGAGGAGACCTCGGTAATCCCATCATGAAGTCCATCACAACATCATTCCACTTCCACTCGAGAATGGGTAACTGCTGCAGAATCCTTACTGGTTGCTGAAGCTCCACCTTCACCTACTGATAGGTTGAACACCTCATGACAAACCCAAAAACATATCTATTCATCACTGGCCACCAATACTGATAGTGCAGATCTTGATACATCCTGGTGACACTGGGATGAACTTCCCAAACTGAGGAATGAAAGCCCCGCATCAGCTCCTCCAAGTAGAGTAGAGGTAACAGCTACAGAAGAAGGAAACGTCTTCCCCTATCTATTGTGCACCTCTAAATGCATCTTAGAGAATAGATCCATAAGCTTCCACTCACTACTAGCCTCATAAAAGTCCTGTATTTGTGTTCCCCTGCTCAACACATCAGCTACTGCGTTGCCTTTCCCAGGCATGTAGGCATGCTCAAAATCAACGGAATGGAGGTACTCAACCCACCTTAGGTGTCTCAAATTCATATCACATTGAGTAAAGATATACTTGAAACTTTTGTGATCAGTAAAAACCAGAAAATGATCTCCCAAAAGATAATGTCTCCAACAACATAAGGCATGAACAACTGGATCCAACTCGAGATCATGCGTCGAGTAATTCCTCTCATATGGCCTCAACTACTGAGACCCGTACACAACAACTCCTTCCATTACATAAGCACTGATCCCAGACAAATACTTGATGCATCAAAGTATACAGTATAGCTTTTTCCCTGCTCTGTAGATACTAGTATCAGTGCTGATTTCAACCTCTCTTTCAGCTTCTGAAAGGTTGACTCACAAGAATCTGACCACAATTACTTCACACCCTTCTTATTCAGGCTTGTCAATGGTGATGCTAAGCATGAAAAGTCTTTTATGAAACATTTTTAGTATCTAGATAGCCCTAGAAAACTTCTTACCTCAAATATTCTCTTCAGCTACTCCCAAGAACCTTCTTCTCTCAATTTCTCTGGGTCTACTGATACTTATGTCTCTAAGATAACATGACCTAAGATGTGAATTTGGTTCATCAAAAAGTGGAATTTTGAGAGCTTATCATATAAATGATTCTCTCTTAGTGTACTAAAAATTATCTCAAGATGTGTGGCATGGTCATGTCGAGTGTGAGTGTACACCAAGATATCATCTATGAAGACTGCCATGAAATAATCCAAGTATGGATGGAAAAATCGGTTCATCAGTGCCATGAAAATTTCCTGTGCATTCATGAGACCTAACGACATAACCACATATTCATATAGACCATACCTACTTCGAAAGGATGTAATAGGTATATCTGATGGTCTAACATGCAAATGATGATAACCATATCTCAAGTCAATCTTCGAGAACACTCTGGATCCTCGAAGATGATCAAAGATATCTCCAATCCTCAACAATGGATATCAGTTATTGACCATCAACTGATTCAGCTTCTGATAATCCACACATATTCTGAGGGTACCGTCTGCCTTATTTGCAAAAAGGATAGGCGAACACCAATGAGAAGTGATGGGTTGGATGAAATCCTGCACATGTAACACCTCTAACTGCTTCTTGATCTTTTGTAACTTTGGTGTAGCCATCCTATAAGGATGAATGGAAACTGGTGCTGCTCTTGGAACAATATCAATAGAAAATTCCAGCTCTCTATCTAAAGTAAAACCTGAATAGTCCCCAGGAAAGACATTATTGAAATGATCCACCACTGGAGGAAAGTACAATTGTGAAGTCCCCTGGTCATCTAGATATAGACTAGCAATCTAGGATGTAATTCCTCCCAACCCATGATGCTTGGGTCTTGCTCTAATTTCCTGGACATCCCAGTTTCCCCTATGTAAGAACAAACCTCCCTATGGTGATGTGAAACTCACTCTACGATGATAGAAGTCGACAAAATCATGGAAAGGAACTAACCAATACATTTTGAGAATGAAATCATAGTCTGTCATCTCTAGGAAATAGAGGTCTCAGAAGAAGTGACACTCACCAACCTCAAGAGGGAACACCTTGCACTAACGTACACTAACCTTTCTAGTCCCCAACAGAGTGTCCATCATCAAGACATCGCCATAGGTAAATATAAAGAGCCCAAGGCTCTCCACAATGTAAATAAATATGAAACTATGGGAAGACCCAATATCAAAAAGTTTAGAAGATAAGACTGAGGCAACTAGAATCATACCTCGAACTGTAGAGGGTATAATATCATACTCCTTCTGGGTCTACTCCATTGCAAAAATATGACCTGTACCATGTCCCTTCAACCTTTCCCGACCACTCTGAGTTGATCGACCCTTTTGTCATTGAAATCCTGCTGATTGGATACCACGGTTGTGACCTCTACCACGGCCTGAACGGCTAGAAGAACTCCAGTTTCCAGACTGAGGAGAAACTGGCGGTTCTTTTCCTAAACGTGAAGTCATAGTAGAACACCTATCACCAGCTAATGGTGATAAGAATTGATAGAAACACTGAAGATGACCCATCTTGCCATAATATTGACACTTCACTAGGTCACTCGGGCAATGTGGCCTCATATGACCACTCTTCCCACACTGGTAGCACACCACCTAGGTACCAAGAAAAGTATCCCATCTCCTCAAATCTCCACGTGTAGACTCCCTGTGGAACTTCCGGCTACCAGTAAGAGGGGTACCAACTCTGGATGTCAGGCCACCCTAGCTCATAGCTCTAGAATCCCTCATATTGCACTCCATGATCAGTGCTTGGTTGAATATAGAGGTGATGGAAGTCAACTTGAAGATGTTCACATGAGATCAAATGTTGTGCCTAAGACCATCCTCAAACTTCCTCACCATGAATAAATTATTACCTCCTGGGATTAGCATGAATCACTGAAGCTCTATAATGCGAGAAGAGAACTCCACGACTGAGAGAGTACCCTATTCCAAACTCATGAACTCTTGGGCTTGATCGGACCTCAAAGTCTCTGGGTAGAAGTAATAGTAGAATGCATGATGGAACTCATCCCAAGCCATAACCTGCTAGAACCCCTCTTGTGAGATCACATCCCACCATATCATGGTGGAATCTCGAAGAATATAAGTAGCAAGTTTCATCCTCCTCTCTGGAGGCATCTCTATATGCTCAAAGATCGACAACATGGCTTCTAACCATGACTCTGCATCATGAGGTCCTCCTTCCCCTGAGAAGGTGAGAGGATGTTTCAATTGAAAGACCCGCGTCAACTCTTCCATAGACAAGGCATGATGCAATGCTCCCCTGAAGGTTTGTATAAACCTCATGATTCCTTCTCCGAACTATGTATCAGCACCTGAATCTGGAATAACGACTGGTGCCAAGACATGCACAATGGGAGGATCTACTGGTAGTCCCTGATCTACCATGTTTGGTGTCTCAACCCTGCCCTGTATCAAGCGCATAACTAGAGGAATTCACGGTGGAATGGATCTATAAGTTCAAACACACACCTTAGTCCATGATTATCAAGGACTGAAACCTATAAGTGAAATAAAAGAACAAGAGAAGGAAATCATTCATGTTTTCCAAAATAGGGATACACGGCATGTATGACCCATACACAGCGTGTTCCTTTAAGCCTTCACATGGGAGTGTACTCTTGCCAACCCTGATCATATAACACACCATACACACGACGTGTTCTCCCAAGACACGGTGTGTACTTGAATCGTGTTTCCCTGCCCTAGTTCTTCTACATGAATAACCCACACAGTTCTCCTAGAGAAAGACTACATAGAGTGTTTTTTTCTAGACACGACGTGTACTAACTACCCATAATCCACCCGTGTCGTTGGTCACATAGCTGGACACATGGTCTATACACACGATGTGTACGTGCGGTACACGAAATGTTATACCATGGATTTTCCAACCCCGTGTCTCTGCCCACACAACCAGTGACACAGTTAGAGACTACATGGCGTGTACATACAGTACATGATGTTTACTTAAGAAAACTATTTCTTTCTCGAACATAAGGATACATGGTGTGTATTCAACAATACAAGCCGTGTATTCTGAGTTTTTACAAATAGTAAGCCATAGAAACTACTCCAAAAGCCCATAAAACATAGAAACAAACATTTAAATGCCATATTCCAATTCGTTGGGGGCAATACTCCCCACGAATCAAATCTTGGAATCTTATATATGTCATATACAAGGAATAAAAATGCAATGATTCGCCAAATTCCGATCCATGAGGGTCCATAACACCTTAAGAACCAAAGTTTGGTGTTCATTTAGAAGAAACCTTACACAATCCAATACCCTATAAAATAGCATGCATTATATCAAGGCATCTATCACAAAACATGCATATCTAACACAACATCTATCCAAAAAACATGAAATAAGTAATGCGCCCTAAATGGAATGACAATAATGCATGAAATGTGATATCTAGAAAGTTTCTATATGATGCATGAGATGTCATACCCTCATCTCATCAGGTTGTAACAGAAATAAAACCTCAATAATATCAACAATAATAGCACAAAACATGTGAATCACCCGATAGTGAAATCAAATCAACTGTAATAATTGAAAAACTAGAAAAATTGAAATATACAAGGTAAATTGGATTTCCCCTATACACGAGTTAGCTAATCCTGAGCACAACCTTTTACCAACTACCTATTCCATCCTATCCCGGACTATAGGATCCAAATAGTAAGACAATAATAAAATAATTCATTTAATACCACTTTTTAACACCCCGGTTCCGGGATCCACCCAAAGGTGCCCCGTACTCGGTTGGTTACATAGCCTCAAGCACATTTCCCCAAACACCAGAGGTTACCGACTAGTAGTGAGGGCCTTAGGTGTGATAGTGGGGAAACTATGCCCTCATTTCTAGAGTAATGCAATAGAAATAAACAGATAACAATAGCGGAAGAAGTAATAACATGAAATAAGTAAACAATAAAATATTAGAAGTACTAAACAACTAGAGCACATATATATAAATTATACATGATACATATGTCTAGGAAAGTATCCAAACAAGTCAAAATGCTAGAATAAAGTACTAAACCAAAGTAAAAATAAAATAATAAACTCCAACAGCATCACAAGGCTCAGCTTGGTCCCATGCTCTCTAGCTCCACAACAATGAAGTACTTCAAGTAGAAGGGAAATTTCCATTATCTATAAATGAAACAATATAATATGTTTGGGCTCAAAAGCATGACCCAAACAGGGTGTGAGACAAATCCTAGTAGGCAACCACTCAAAGATATGTGCCTAATAGTCAGTGAATATATATGACAGGAAATAAAAAATGAAGTAGTAAACAAGGAAGTACTCAAAAGTAAACAATCCTACAGTTTTAATTAAATTCATTTTTATATATCAAGTAAGAAGCTAATAAAAAAAAGTAACCCTTTGGGAAGTAATCATAGCCTAACCCCTCTGGTTCAACCAATTAAACACAAGCAACCCTCTGGGAAGTACTCATAGTCAAACCCATGTGGTTCAGCTTTAGAAAAGACTCTCTAAGGAAGCACTCACTGTTAATTCTCCCTGTGGTCTCGTATCGGTAACTATAGACACTCGGAGGAAGCACTCAATATCTAATTCCTCATTTGGTCTCACAACATGGAACTACAGACACTCCGAGGAAGCACAAATTCCATCCCCCTATGGAATCGCAATGTAAAAGTAAATGAACACTCTAGGGAAGCCCTCAACATCCATTCCCCCTATGGCCTACTACACCGGGTTCCCATAGCTCTGTGCAAGTCAATCATTCACAACGATGTTCAATAGCCAAAGTAAACCTTAATAACTACTTGTCTAAAAACTTTCAAGAACTACTTATCTAAACAAATACAAGCATATAACAACATCATATTATATCACTCCATCCTAACAACACTAGGAGTAGAAAACAAGTAGCCTAACCGGAAAAGATAGACAAAACAATCAATATCAAAACAAACATGGGAAACACATCCATAACAAGGAAAATAACCCTATTCACAATCAAAAACCTCTATTCAGGCACACAAGGCATAACAGGAAATATTAGGGTTAAAATCCTTAAACACGCAATACCCCGTTCTAGGGTATTGGGAACTTTTGCACATAATATTCAAATACTAACTACATAAAGGAACACACCACCTACCTCGATGTTTTACGATCGATATACTCGGACGCTGGCCCTTGAATTGTCCTAGAACAATTTAGATCTACAAAAATTTCTAAAACATTCAACCAAGGATATCTCATGAAAGGAGAGAAATCATAAAACAAGGCTCTATAAGGAGGAAGAACTCCCCATGGCGATTCCCACACAATTAGCAATAGTTGATTTGGAGAATAGACAATGAGTTAGGGGATCAGAGAATAATAATTTGCCTCAGTTGCTCCTATACAAGACAGGCTAAGGAGTGTTTTCTGTGAACGAGATTTGACCCCGGTCCGATATAACAATTAAAAATAAAATAAAAAGACGTGTCTTTTAAAAGTAAAAATCGTGTATATGCCTTTAACGAGCCCTACTTTAGGCGGTCTCCAGGTCACCCCACATATCCAAGTACTCAGCCGTTACACGGAAAGTACACGGTCACCTGTGGAAACCAGGTATTTGGCATGTACTCCAATGTACACGGCGTGTACTCCTTAAATTTCCAGATACTCATCTTTTTATCAAAACACCAGATAAATAGTATCCATACCTGAAAAGAAGATCTAGGTTCTTAAAAAATTAATCAAGTTATTTTTTATAAAATGGTTTATATTTAAATTTAAAAAAAAAATAAAAGTATAACATGAATTCTAAATTACTTTATTTAATTGAAATAAATAATAGTATTTTAAAATCAGTAATTTTCACTATTTACTAAAAAATTAATCATTTCAGTCCAAAAATTTTACCCTAATATAATTTTGATATAATTATTTAAACATTTATATAGTTTTTATAAAATACCATTCCCAATAGTGGTATAAATTCATTATATTATCCAGTCACAAAAAGAAATAAAAATCATTTAGGAAGAAAATGTATTTTTGAAGAATAAAATGACTTTATGAAAAATCGAGTGATTATTTAATAAGAATTTATTAATAAATTTATATTGAGTAGGTCCTTAATATATATCTCATAAACTAGTTAATAATATTAATACCCACCAATTTAATGACTAGGTTATAACAATTATATTTAAATAATAATATTTCATAGTTATTTTAGGCTTAATGTTGCGTGTTGTATGCGATATCAAACATAGTATGATTTTAAAATATTAAGGTGTTATAATAATAAATATTTACCTTCATATAAATATTGGATAATGAAAAAATTAGTGCAAGTAACTTTTTTGATTGGTAGAAGAACTTGAGAATAGTTCTCAAGAAAGAATAAAAATTCTATGTGTTGGAACAACTGCTTCCAAAGGCAATAACTAGGGAATCCATCCCACATATAAAGATAGATGCATATTATAATCATATAAATGATTCACTATATGTATCCACACTCATCCTTTTTACCATGTAATCTAGGTTGTAGAAGAAACATGAGAATATGGATTCCTACAAAATTATAGGCAACTTGGAAATGAGCTATTAGGTGTAAGCCATGCATGAAAGGTATGAGGTGTCAAAGGTACTATTTTGATAAAAACTGATGGAAATAACATAATTAGTAACTATTATTGGGTACATAAATGATTTGGATAGGTTAGTTTCACCTCTTAAACTTTAAATTTCCATATATTTCCTTATATAATCCTTACAGTAAAGATTATAATTTTTTCAAATTATAAAATGAATGAATTCTGTAATCCCTTTCCCAATATCGTTAATATTTTAAGGGTAATTGAGTAGGACATGGGTTATATAGGATCAAATCCCATACTAATGGTACAAAAATATATGAGTAAATGTTTTGGAAATAAAATAAAGAAAAGAGTTCATGGAGATCCCAATGTCATTATGGCCATATTGGTCATTGGATAAGAAATTTTACAGATTACTTGAAGGGACATAATAAGTAATATAGAGATTACACTCAAGGTATAAATTTTATAGAATTAAATACATTGATTTTAAATGGTATAATCTATTAATTTTATGTTTTAAAAATGTTTTAAATATATATGAGTTTAGATACTAATAAAGAATTGAAGATTATAGCTTAAAGTAATGGAATATTAGGTTGCTATATTGAATACTTAGAGACAGAGTAACACTTCATGTCAGGATGATTTTTTTGGATGTGTATTTGCTTGTCTCACTATATATCCCTTGATTATAAATTGTTAAAAATAGGTGTTTGAATTAATGAGATAATGTTTTTTTATAAACATGTGATTTATCTAAATTTTATAACATTCTTTAGAAGGATACATGGATAAAATTATTTTACCCATGATAAAAGTTCATTTACATATATATGGGAATATGTTCTTTCCTTCCATCAATGGAAAATTTAAATACTTCCTTTAAGAAAAGATGTTTTAGAAACAAATAATACTATATATAATATGTAGAAAATGGTTAATTTATTAAACATTCCTACAAAAAGTAAATAAAAGTTATTTACTACACAAATAAGTTTGTGTAACATAGTATGACATTATAAGAAAAAAAGTGTTTAATAGGCTAGTTGAAATATGTTTGAACTTCGATAAGTTCAAAGATAACATAAAACGGATTATTCCAGTATAAAGTTAAAGTTATTTTGAATCTATATCTTAAAAGGTTTAGGATATGTGATGGTAATGAATAATGGATATAGTTTCAATTAGTTTCCATGAGAAAGTGAATATCACTACCTTCCAAAAAAATTATTATGGTCTATTTACAAAGTAAATTTTACATAAATATTAAATGTTTTTTGTAAAATAAAAATTTAAATAGTAATATTTAGTTACCATATCATGTGAATATCATTTCATTCTAAATATTTTAGGATGTTCTAATTGATTTCAAGGGAAGATTTTAACAAAAGGATATCAATGATGATGATGATGAACTTAGAAAGAGATATATGAAAACAACATAAATTGGCATCATAATATTTGATGTTATGAAATTAAGGAGTTTGAATGTGTTAAAATTGTTGAACATTAGAAATATGATTCCTAAATTTCTCTATTATTATTATTATTTTATTTATAGGTGTTTCTCACTAAATAGTTTAATGGGACTATTTTATTATACAGTTTCATAAATATATGGAATGTATTACATTGATATGTAATAAGTTAACACAAACCTAGAAAGTGAAGTATACCTAAGGATGATCCAAAAATCTATATGATATGTTATGATAAATAGGTTCTTATGTTGGGTTTGTTAAGTATTTTTGAATCTAAACTTTATCATATATCTGGTTATCTTTATTTTTTCATTATTTCACATTATCTACATAAATATATATACAATTATATATTTTTTGAAGTGTAGTAATAATTAAACTCTTAAATTATGACTTTGAGTTATCCCTAAGTGATTCTATTCCTCGAGTGTTATAGGCTATGAAAAAATGTTAGGGTTAACATGAATAGGATTCTCTTATATATATTTAGAATATACTCATAAGACATAAAATAAAATAAAGGTTCTTCTATGTATGTTGGACTACCCACTAAGTATACCACATTGACTATCACAAACTACATATTTTGTATACTGGGGAGGAGTCCATGGATTATATTTGGTTCCTACTACCTGACGTTGAAAAGATATATATCATGAGAACCTTAAGTCTTTGATACATTTAAAATTTAAGCAACTGTGACTTACCAAATTAGGAGGTGTTTGGACATTTTTTCGATCATATTATTGGATTGAACTCAACCAAGATGGGATTTGTAATCACATATTATGAGTATAACATTTGGAACCTCAATTAAGATAGTATAGAAAGTGTATAACCCCTCCAATATGGTACATACTGAATAACCTTTGTGATAAATTATTTTAACAATGTTTTTGTATTTTTTGACAACTAAGCTATTTGAAAAAGAATGTTTTTGTTATTCAGTAATTGGAATCATATCCACTATAATAAAGATTCATCAGACTCATAGTATCGTATTCATCTACATTAGATTCATATCATCATATCCAAAATAATTGGAGGTAAAAATTGTTGATTGTTGGAAGTTTTCCATTTCCTTAATCAGAGAAAGACAAAAGTTGATGAGTGATGAAGTCATAGTGATTCTGAATATTTTGGTTGAAGAAAGTAAATTCAAGATTTATAAATGTTTCAAACATTATAATATAAACCATAATTTTATTTTTTGGTCATAAATTTCTCACAAATCATAAAAAATCTCATGATAAAATATTTTGAAAAAATATTGGAGAGGTTCGAAGAATTTCTGATTTGCAGAATGGGAATTCCAACATAATGGGAATTCCATCATAATGAAAAAATCCATTATAATGGTAAATTATATTGTAATGATAATTCAATCATAATGAGTTGAGAAGGATATACCATTCATAATCAATGAGAAGGAAATAGAATTCATAATGAGCTAAGAAGAAAACAAAATTCATAATCATTGAGAAGGATAAAAAATTCAAAATCACTAATATGGAAAAAATTCACAATGATCTAAGAAGGAAAAAAAATTTATAATCACTGGGAAGGATACAGAATTCGTAATCACTGAGAAGGAAACATATTCATATTGAGTTGATTAGAAAGAAGGCTCACAAAAAAAAATTCCCGATGTTTTATGTATAGTTGAAGTGGTTAAGCATGAAATTCAATTTTTCATAAATCTTGGAAAACTCTAAGGAGGATTTAAGAAGTAAAAATTGAATTTTAAATACAATCTTTTTTCTGAGTTTTTGAAATTTGATGAACTGGGGAAAATTTTCAAGTTTCCTGATTTTCTTTTCTAAGTATCCTATAAATACTTTCTTATATCATTCATTCATTGTTAAATTTCATTCAAGTAGAAAAGGTTTAACATTGAAGAAATAAAGTAAAAGTAATTTCCATCTAGAGGTCTCATGAGGAGGATTATACAGTTGAATGTTTTTTACCGAATTGATCAAGATCGTATGGAGAATATCGTATTAAGTCAATTAGATTAAGAAGATTGTATTGAGTCGAGCATACTAAGAAATATTTCATTGATAATTTTATCTGAGTTTGAATTTTATAGATTTATAATGGCTTTATTTTGTTGAGATAATTGGATACATACTCATCATATTTAGATAATTAGATCTAGAATCATTGTATTGAGTAAATCAGATCTAGAAGCATTAAATTTAGAAAACCGGATCTAGCCAAATCAGATTGAGGATTTGGACTCAGAAATTGTGGTACAGTTTCAAAAAAATATCTATTCTTTTGTTTGGATAAATTTTTTTATAATAAAACATTGTAAATAGGCAGGATTCAGTATAATTATTCCTATCGGAAGATAGAAGGTGTCTAACAGGTGTTGGTACAAGTTTTATTCACTTATTCATAATCGTGGATTTCCATTGACCCACTGGAGTGGATATGGAAAGGATGTAGGTTCTCACATTGAGTATGAACCAGGTAAATATTGTGTGATTTACTTGTTTTCCAACTTTTTCACATATGAGTATTTACTAAAAGTTGATAAGGGAATAAATCTTAATAGGTTGTAGGGGTTAAGTTTTGAAAAGTATTAAAACTTATAAAAAGAGAACAACTGATTCAAACCCCTTCTTAGTTGTTATTATATCCTTTGAAACTTCAATTAGTATTAGAGGGAAGGTTTCCTTATTGAATACTTATCATGAATAATATCAATTCTATCCACATTAGAGTAATTCCTACATTTTGATGGTAAAAATTATTATGGATGGAAAATAGGATGATTCCTTATTTCCTATCTCTTGGCTTAGAAGTTGTTTATGCTGCTACTATTGGGTTTCCACCTATTGAGAAAGATGCCCCAATGAAATTTGCTAATAATAGAAATATAGAATTTTATGGAAAGGATATAAATTATATTCTTAGGTACTTATTAAAAAATATTTATTAGAAGGTGATATGTATTAAAACCTCAAAAGTATGTGGGATAAGCTAGAAAGTGTTTTTTAAGGAATACAAAAGTTAAGGAAGAAAAGATACAAATATAGAATAGTAAGTATGAAGACATCTGAATGAGAGATGAAGAAACAATTGATAAAAACTTCACCAGAGTAAATCAAATTGTTTTCAACATTATAGGATTCATATATTTCCTAGAATATTCTACAATTGTAAAGAAACTTGTAAGAAACTTTCTAGACAAGTTTGATTTTAAAATTTATTCTTTAGAAAATAATGATGATTTATCTCTTGATGAATTTCATAACATTATTTTTTCTTATGAAATGAGGAAATCACTAATTTTTAAAATGATGATGAAAGATGGAATGGATTTTAAAGCTATATGAAAGAGTAAAATCCAAGATGTTGAAGAAGTTGGTCCTTATGAGTCACAAGATAATGAGGATGATGATTTGAATGAAAAAATCATGTATCTTATATCCAATAACTATTTAAGAGGAAGAGGAAAACATGGAGGTAAAATTACTCTCAATTTTTTTGATTGTGGTGGAATTAGACACTTTTCTATGAATTTCCACAAGAATAAAGTTGAAGAATATTGAGATGATTCTGATGAAAAACCTTGATGGGAGAAGTGGAACAAAAATGTTAAATAAGAAAAGTCTTCCAACTAATATAATAATAAGTTTAATGGAAACAAAATAAGTATGTTGAGTAAGAAAGATGAATCAGAATCTACCATAAAAAATTATTATAAAGATAAAAGTTCATTAAAATTCAGAACCTTTATTGAAAAATTTGAGAAAAAAAAATATTCCTCAGAGAGTGAAGAAGGTGGTGAAGAATCTTATAGAGAGTATCATATCAGAAGAGAACTTGTTTCATGTGAACAAAACAAAAATCTCAAGAAATAAATTTTAGTAATGAAGAAATATTGAAAATAAGTTAATTATGGAAGAAAAGATGTCATCAAGTAGGAGGATAAATACATTTAGGTTATTTTAAGTTACAAACTTAGAATTTCTAAATAGGGAAATATGATTGAAGATCCTAGTAAGAAGAAGGAAACTAAATAATAATAGGTTAAAAAGTTTTAATAAAAACTAACTGAGTCCAAAATTACCTTGAGGAAGATGAATGAAAACTTCAAAAAAGCTTCAGCAGTAAAAGTTGAGACTTCTAAAGATGATGATAAGGCTCAATATGAGAATCAGGTGAAATCTTCTCTTACCAAAAATAATGTCTTAACAGGTTCTTTTAAAAGTTCAGGTTTTGAAAAAATTATTGGGAAATCTTGGGTGGATAAAGGATGTGATAAAACTATCAAATCTACAAAATTATAAAACTCAATCAAAAGAAAAAATGGTTTATTTTATAAGTATGTTATAACTGAAAGAAGTTACCAACCCCAATAAGGTTTCTATAAATAAATGTCTTTATTAAATAGAAAAATAACATTTGATGGATATTTATGGTATTTTGGAATCTATGGGAACCTGGAATATGATTTTTGGAACAACCTATCTCTACCTTGAAGAAGATTTTATAAAATTGGAATAAATATTGGAAGTAGAATGAGTAACTTTCTTAGCTTACAGAATATTGAAAAAGTGAATTATCAAGATGTTAAAAAATTTACAACAAATAATCAATCTGAATGTTTGGAATAAGTTTTTGGAATATGTGATCAAGCTTTTCATAATGCTGAAAGTTTTATAAAACTCTTTCTAGAACAAGTTTCTTATAATAGAAAAGAAAAGAAATCTAAACAGAATAAAGTTGAGGAAAAATATTTTTTGTTGTGAAATCTTCAACAGAAATTAAAAGTAACAAACCATGGATACTTGATAGTGGTTTGTATTCACATATGATAGGTGATATAAAAATCTTGAAACCTGTTGAAAGTCATGATGGAGGAGCAGTTACCTTTGGTAATGATAGTTCCTTAAAAATCGTAGGAATTGGAATGACTGAGTTTGAGGTCGAAAAGTTAAAATCTAAGGAGGTTTTATTTGTTGATGGGATAAAACATAACTTATTAGTGTAAGTCAAATTTGTGATGATGGAAAAGAATTTATTTTTATAAAATATTTTTGTGTCCTCAAAAGTGTGAATATGGAAAAGTCAAAACAAAAAAAGAGAAAGAAATGATGGGAATCTCTTCCAAATAGGAGAATCTAATAACTCCTGTTACTTGATTATGGAAGATGAAAATAAATTGTGGAACTAAAGACTTAGACACCTTAGACATTAATTTATGAACAAAATTTATAAATTTGATGTCATTTATAATTTTACATAATTGTGAAGAAGAGACGGGGATGTTTGTATTACTTATCATAAAGGAAATATGACTAAAAAAAGTCACAAGAGAATTGAGATTCAATATACTAGACCTTTTGAACTTATTCATTCTAATTTATGTGGGCTGATGAGACATAAAAAAATATTTATACTTTATCACTTTTATTGATGATTTCAATCGGATGAAAAACATCATGCTTATGAAGCACAAGTCCGAGGCTATTGAAATGTTCAAGTTCTTAAGAAAAGATATTGAGAAATAAATGGGGGTTTCCATAAAGAAGTTGAGTTCAAATAATGGTACCAAATTCACAAAAAATACTTTTTAAACATATCTGAGAAAGCATGGTATGAAACATCTGTATAATTCTCTCTATGATCCAAGAAAATGGAGTAGTAGAAAGAATGAATAGAAGTTTTTTGGAAATGGGAAGAAGTGTGTTAGCAGAATACAAACTTTCAAAATTCTATTAGAGAGAAGATATTAGTATTGCTATACATGTTCAAAATAGATGCTTGTTGAGACTAGAAACTAACATGACTCCTTATGAAATGTGTTATAACAAAAAACTTTCATTGAAACACTTCAATGGTTTTATAAGTACATGTTTTCTCAAAATCAAAAATCTGGATTTGGGAAAGTTTTATTAGAAAGATGAGGAAAGAACATTTATAGGTTATTCAAAAAATAGAAGAAGTTAAAAATGTTGGAACAAAAATTTACAAAAGTTAGTGGACTCATATGATGTGAAGGTAATTGAAAATGAATGTTCCTTAACAAAATTTGTTGATAATGATGAGGAGGATAAACTAGATAATTCCAACAATAGTGAAAGTAATTCAAAACATACTTATCAAGATTCAGAATAATCATGTGATGAGGAAATTTCAGCTGGGAAAGAAACATTGAAATTTACTACCTTATAAAAACATATTGAATCTGAAAACATTATTGGGAATAATAAAGATCTGATTCAGACCAGAATGAAGTTGAGATTAAAAAATATAACTTCACTTATCTCAAAAGTTGAACCTGAAACAGTTTCAGAAGCTATTAAATAAAATGAATGTGTTGATTTTATGAATGATGAGTTATATTAGAGTGAGAATAATGAAACTTGAGAATTTTTTTCATGGCCAAAAAATAAAAATGTTATTAGAAGAAAGTGGGTTTACAAAAACAAGTTAAATGAGAATGGAGAAGTTTCAAGAAATAAATACAGGCTTATTTGTAAAGGCTATGAAAAAGTGGAAGGTGTGGATTTTGAAATTTGTTTTTCCCAGTTGCAAGATTGGAAACTATTTGAATGTTTCTTTCAGTGGTCACACATCAAAATTACAAAGTTTATTAGATGAATGTAATGTTAGCTTTTTTAAATAGTGATATTGAAAAAGAAGTTTACATTGAACAACCTAATGGGTTTCTATTTAAGGTGGATGAAAACAAAGTTTTTAAATAGAATAAAGAGTTGTATGTGTTGAAACAAGATCCATGTTCTTGGTATTCTAAACATGAAAATTGTTTGATAATGTTGAACCTTTCTAAAGGAAAAGTTGATAGAAACTTATATATGAAAGATGTTGACTTAAGAGCTCTAATTGTAAATGTTTATATGGATTATATAATTTTTGATTAGGAGAGGGAAGAAGTTCATAAAACATTAACTGAGTAAATGAAGATGAATTTTTAAATGTCTATGTTTGGATAATTAACTTTCTTTATTGGATTATAAGTTCAAAAAATGGAAAAATACATTTTCTTATCTCAAGAAAAGTATGCCAGGGAATTCTTAAAGAAGTTTGGGATGGAATAATCCAAAGAAGATTCAACTCCTTTTTCAGTGAGGGAAAAGTTGAGTAAAGATGAATCTAGAATAAGTGCGAATCAAAAATACTTTTGGAAGCTGATTGGAAGTCTTATTTACCTTATAGCCTCAATGCCTGATATTTTTTATGTTGTGACATTATGTGAAAGGTATCAAAGTAATATTAAATAATCACATATTTTGGTAGGAAAAATAATTCTAATATATGTCAAAAGAAAAACTTCACATGGTTTTTTTTACAAAAGAAATAGTGAGATAATGTTTCAAGGTTATACTGATGCTGATTGGGTTGGATATTGTAATGATATAAAATCAACCTCAGGGGGAACATTTTTCTTAGGTGGATGTTTTGTGAGTTGGCATAGTGAGAAACAAAGTTCAGTAACTTTGAGGACAACTGAATCTGAATATGTTGCAGCTACTCAGGCTTGAACTCAAATATTATGGATGAAAGTTCAACTGGAATATTTTGAAGCAAAAGTTTCGAAACCATTTAATATACTTTATGGTAATCATAGTATAATTGATCTTTCTAATAATTATATTCAATATTCAAGATCAAAACACATTGATATAAAGTTTCATTTTATAAAATAGAATGTTTCTTCTAGAGATGTTTTTCTAGAATACATTTCAACAAAGTATTATATTTATGATATCTTTACAAAAGAAATGTTGAAATAAAAGTTTTTGGAATTGAGGCTGTAACTTCATTTTAATCCTCATCCTATGTCTTACTAAACTTCATAAGAAAGCACCCCCATCAGGATTTGGATTATATTGACAAAGGTGAGTGAAAGTAACAACCTTTTCCCTTTAATAAGTTTTTACTTGTCTTTTTAAATGAATCTAATTCCACGGTTATCATATAATAGGGGATAGAAAAAGAGAATTGATAGGAAAATATAAAAGTGAGGGGGAGTTTATCTTTACGTAGCCACAAAATTTTATTTCCACTGAGGGATAGAATTACTTAAAAAACATTAATTTATCTAGTAGTGTGGTATCAAGAAACTCTCTTATGAGAAGGTCTATGTTTTTGATAATTGTAAAAAAAACCTGAGTTTTTTACAAAATATGAGTTGTAACACTTTTTTGAGTTTTGGAAATTTTTTTAATAAGGGTTGTCAACAAATCCAAAGTGGGATATTGAAGAAACTTTGTGATAAATTGTTTTCAAAAAGTTTTTGTATTTGTTGACAACAAAAATCTTTGAAATATAATGTTTTTTTTATTTAGGAATCAGAATCATATCTATCATAGTGATGATTCATTGGAATCAGAGTATTGTATTCATCTACATCAAATTCAGATCATCAAATCTAGAAGATTTAGAGGAAATTTTTTTTGATTGCTGGATGTTTTCCTTTTCCTTAATTAGAGAAAGACAAAAGTTTTTGAGTGATGAAGTCATAGTGATGTTGGAGAGTTTTTTTTTGAAAAAAGTGAAATAAAGAGTTAGATTGTTTTCAAACTTTCTAAAATAAATCAAACAATAATTTTCTGGTCATAAAGTTTTAAAAAATAATGAAAACTCTCATGATAAAAGCTTGTAAGGAAATGGTGGAGAGGTTTGAATAATTTCATAGTTTTAGAATGGGAATTCCGTTATAATGGGAATTCAATCGTAATGGGAAAATTCATCGTAATGGGAAATTCCATCATAATGAGAATTCAACATAATGAGTTGATGAAGATACAAAATTCATAATCTCTAAGAAAGAAATATAATTCATAATGATCTGATAAGGAAAACCAATTTTTAATATCCAAGAATGATACATAATTCATAATCCATAAGAAGGAAATAGAATTCACAATGAGCTAAGAAGGAAATAGAATTTGTAATCACTTAGAATTATATATAATTCATTATTAGTAAGAAGGAAATATATTTGTAATGGGATAATTATAAAGAAGACTAAAAAATAAAATTCTAGAAGTTTTATAAAGATTTGAAGTTGTAAAATGTGAAATTCAATTTTGTGTAAATCTCGGAAAATTCTAAGAAGGATTGAAGAAGTCAAAATTGAAGTTTAATATGATATATTTTTTGAGTTTTTTAAATTTTATGAAGTAGGGAATATTTTAAAGTTTCCTACTTTTATTTTCTAAATCACATATAAATACTTGCTCAGATCATTTGTTCATTGTAAACTTTCACACAAGCAGAAAATACGGAGCATTGAAGCAATCAAGTGAAAGTCATTGATGGAAAAAGATCTCATTAAGAGGATCAGATAGCATAATATTTTTTTAATTTATCAATATAATATTGAGAAGATCATATTGAGTTGATTGGATTGAGAAGATCATATTGAGTCAATCCGATAAAGAAAGATCGTATAGAGAATTTGAGGTGAGTTTTAGTTTTGTAGATTGAGAATGAGTTTATTTTATTGAGTCTATCAAATTGAGAGAATGAGATCTAGAATCATCATATTGAGAGAATCATATCCAGACTCATCGTATTGAGAGAATCAGATCTAGACTCATCAGATTGAGAAAATCAGATATATCCAAATCAGATTGAGGATTCACACTAAGTAATTATGGATCAGCTTCAAAAAAATATTTATTCTTTTGTTTGGATTAATTATTTTATAAGAAAACATTTTAAATTGATGGGAGTCAATATAATCATTACTATAGGGAGATTTAATGTGTCTTTAGGGAAAGTGGAAAAAGATGAAGGATACCCTTTGGAGCTCATCCTTCACACTCAGGAAGAGATGCTTGAAAGTGTTGTTCAGGTCAACGCCCCCAAAGATAAGGTTAGAAAAATTAATAAAAGAAGGTTGAGAGTTGATAACAATGAGGAGCAAGAATAATGGATAAACAAGAAAGACCAAATACTATCATGGGGCTTCAATAAAGGCAAAATCAACATGAAGGAATTCATACAGATAATAGACAGAATGGATAATCATTTTGAAGAGCTTCTCAAAAAAGATCCATATCTTCAGGTTAGTTCACTTCATTGGGATTTATACAAAGTTTCTAAGTAAAATAATTTTAGTCTTGTTTTTAATCAATTTGTGAGATCTTTCATTACGTAGTTCTTCGGATATGTTTACTGAGGTTTCCCACTTCTCCTCAAAGTGGATTTTTCAATAAAGATTTATATTTTTTGGTGTGTAGGTTCTCAAACTGAGGATAAGAATTGTAAATATTACGTTCTTTAATTTATTTCCTAATTTTTCATGCATGAGTATTTAAAAAAAGTTTATAAGGAAATAAATCTTAACAGGCTGAAGGGGTAAAGTTTTGAAACTTATAAAAAGAGAACAACTGATTCAACCGCCCCTTCTTAGTTATCATTCAATCCTTTGGAACTTCACATGTGAAGTTATTATCTATTCAAGTAAGGTATATGTGTTATGATCATCCATAAAAGATGAATAAAACATGATTTATTCATCAATCATGTTAGTTGAAATATTCCGGAATTCCATGATTTTTTTTGAAAATTAAATGGGATTATTTCGAGATCAGGCACTGAGAAAACATGTGATTCCGAGCCCCGGAGTTCCCGGAATGATCCGTCAAAAAATTTTGTGTTTTAAATAGCGAGTGTGAGTGGTTTTCCTAAAAAAGTGGAATAAATCTTAAATGGGTGTTGAGATCAGAAATCCAAGGGCACCGTTACATTTAGGATGAGGGTTTACCCTAAGCATGACTTAAGTTTAGTTAGCACATGCCTCTAGTGAGAAAATCTGAAATGGCATAACCATAAATAAAATAATTAAATAAAATTATTTTATTTTTCAAATCCTTATAACTCACGAACGGTGACTCAAATTTAAAATCCTAGACCACAATTTAGCTCATGAGGGTACGCTTTTCTTTGGCAGAGCGTAACATTTTCTGATGTGGGTCAACAGTGGAAAGTAGTTTTTGGCTGTAAATAAAATAATTGAATAAATTTATTTTATTTTTAAATTTTTATAACTCAAAAATGGTAACTCGGAATGGAAATCTAATAGTACAATTGAGTTTTTCAGGGTATACATCTTTTAGGTAGAGCCTAACATCATCCGGTGTTGGTCAGATATGAAAGTTTGTTTTTGGGACGTAATTGTAAATAAAATAATTTAAATAAAATTTATTTTACTTTTGAATCCTCATAACTCAAATATGGTAACTTAGATTAAAAATATGAGACCACTGTTGAGTTCATAATGAGACGTTCTCTTTGATAAGGACTTAACCTCGATAGGCGCGAGTCGAGGGAAAAAGTTATTTTTTTCAGTTGTTTCAAGGGAAAATAAAATAAACTTAAAAAGTTTATTTTATTTATAATTATTTCTCAACAACTCAGTGACAAGCCGACTGTTTCATTCCATAAATAGAACCACGTAATGACGTTGTAATGAAAAGTAACAAAAAATGATGTTTCATAAATGAAACGGCGTAACGGTGGTGACTCAGTGTAATAGAAATTCTGTGACGCATTTTCCCCATTTAATAGGATAACATGAATTGTAGATCAGATTTGGATCCTCCAAACCCCTCTGAGTCACTGAAGGAAATCTCTCTAATGATGAATGCTGAAAAATTGGAAAGCGGTGACAATACCCTTGGAGAAAGAATCGTAACCGGATATCGACGAATGATGACTAATAATCATCCTCTAGAAATATCCTTTCCTAGGTAGGGGTTTGATGATTTTATGTGTGATTTTCTTTTCCCTTTTCTTTCTTTTAAATGATAAATGTTGGTTAACTCATGAAAAAGTTAACCTACCGATCGATCGTTCATTGCGGGATGGTTAGTGATGCGTGATAAAAGGGGATATCTATTTTAGTGATTATTCTGTACGTTTTGGTTATTCATGATCCTGCTAACCAGAATGTATTTGGGTCTTTACAAACAAAGACCCATATCATTATTTGGGTGTTTTTGTGTGCTAATCCTTCCCCTCCTCTCTCCTTTCATTCTTCCCATTATTCATGATGCAATGGGGGCGATGCATCAACATCGGTGAGAGGACATGTCCCCCAGCCGCTGCACCGACACTAAGCTGCAGAGGCAGCGACAGGGGACACTGGAACAGAGGCTCATGACTTGCGGCAGGAGGACGCAGCCACACAGACGCTTCAGAGGCACCATGTGGCATAAGTTTGTGGTCCACAGACCACAGCGGTGAGATAGATTTTCGGAAGGACCGGTCCATGTGAGAAGATTGACAATGGAGAGCGGCGTCGCTTGGGCGCCATGTTGGAGGAGCAGCCTGCGTCTGTGGGCCCCATAAGAAGGCAGGCACATAGTCCCCACAGAAACTCCTGTGGAGAAGGGTTGGACGACCTTAGTTGGATATGTACTGTATGAATTGGACACCCAGCGGGTGACCGAGAAGGGGGAGAACCAGTCAACCATGTGGGTCAGGCTGGTGATATGAACCGGGCCGCTGGGAAGCCTAGTATTGAAAAGAGATGACCTGACATTGTGGTCCGGGCTGACATGACAAACCGGGCTGCTGGGCGGCCCGAGTTGAGAAAGAACTGGCCCACCTTTTGTAGGCCAGTCCAGGTGAAACTGGGTTGCTAGGAGACCCCGCGGGCTGGACACACGACTGAAGAGGGCTGGGTCCAGCAAGGCCCAATGGGCCTGGACTAGCGTCCAGGCCAGACCAGGATGGAAAAGGCCCCACTAGGTCAGGTCGGGTCAGCCGAACTGGGTCGGGTCATGTGGGACCCTCGGCCTGGGTTTTTCAGCTCGGTCTAACCAGGTCAGACTGAGCCCAGACACAACTAGCCCCTGTTTACTAAAACACCAATATATTTTAGACCGAGCATCCGATTGACGCGCCATCTGCAGAGTTGGGACCCTTGTGACGAGAAGGTCCTTTGAGAACACTCTAAGTGATATTTCATGGAAGTTGGGATGTGACCGATGGATTGAGGAGTAGATTCTCCCAGAATCAAGCACCATATGATCATGAATCCTACGGCTGGACATGACACGAAGGATATGATGAGTGGGTCTTAGTGATTGAGCTGACCAAGAGATGAGAGGGTCTTAGTGATCCAGCTAACCAAGAGAGGAGTGGGTCTTAGTGATTGAGCTGGCCAAGAGATGAGAAGGTCTTAATGATCTAGATGGACTAGATAAGAGTGAGTCTAAGTGATCCAGTTGGCCCAGAGATGAACAAGTCTAAGTTATCCAAATAGCCTAGAGATGAGCGGGTCTTAGTTATCTAGATGGCCTAGAGACGATAGGGTCTAAGTGATCCAACTGGCCCAGAGATGAGCGGGTCTAAGTGATCCAGCTGGCCTTAGAGACGAGCGGGTATATGTGATTCAACTGGCCCTAGAGACGAGCGGTTCTCAGTGATCTCGCTGGCCCAAGTTATGAGTGGGCCCAGATGATGAATCCCACAATAGTACAAATTTTCATCTTTATGACTGATAATTCTATTTCCTATACTTTGAGTTGTACCCGGTGTGATATGTATTTTCTTTGTGATCTTGTTGTGTGGTCTTACTTTGTGGTATTTCCTTTTTGGTTTAGGGTCCCTACTAAGTATTGTGTTACTCAACCCTGCATAGGATTCACCTATACGTTTCATGTCCCATGTAGGTGATCAACGCTTCGATGGAGACCTTGGTGGACAGGGGATAGGTGGTGCTCAATGAGACAGGATGAACAAGACACACTTCTACAGATACAGACGGCTACCCTCCATCTACCCTTCAGGTAGGGTTTGAGCAGACATACCTTAACCATTGTACTTTCCTTTTTGGTTTTGGGATTTTATTCTGGCCCTTTTTCCTTTTCAGTTTGTACAATACTTGTAGTTGTCTCAGTGAAATTTTTGGTTTACTTAGTGTTTAACTTTCTATAGTTTGAGTTTTTTGTGTATGTACAAGTTTAAAGGAAAATGCCTTCCCTTTTTGGGATATGCCTATTCGATGATAGTCTCCAGCCCCTAGCTTATAGAAGGCGGGCTTGGGGTAGTCATGACATGAGCCCCGAGGGATGGGTCCTGACATTACTCTATACTTAGATAACATTGAATGAGTGAGTTGACTATTTATGATTGACATACATCATGTACCATGGTCACTTTTTTTTGGAAAAAATTGAACATATGATAATATACACTTCTATATGATGGAAACTGGTGGAAACTTGTATAAAAGTACATTTTTTTTGATATATATAATACCAAATCCCTTTGTTACCTGATTAGCACTAATTCATTGATAGAGGATGATATTTTCCTACATATATGAATCTGGTGGTTTTTATTTATCTTCAATGCTATAATGGATCATGGGGTCACACATTATGGTTAACAAAATAGAGATTGATTTTGACTCAGA
The DNA here is from genome assembly GCA_963277665.1 of Viscum album. Taxonomy (NCBI): domain Eukaryota; kingdom Viridiplantae; phylum Streptophyta; class Magnoliopsida; order Santalales; family Viscaceae; genus Viscum; species Viscum album. Next base: position 1,194,005,840 of record OY728156.1, on the reverse strand, counting down.
CATCTTCTCTAAAAATATTTTTGAGTTAGGGAAAAAATATTTTGATGGGGTCTTCACAATATGTTACATACGATGTGATACAAGGTGAATAAAATGATAGATTTCTAAAAGTACTCGAAAAAATGTTAAAAAAGGATTTTTGAATATGATTTCACATGTTTTTATATATGATAACTATAAGGTGAAATGGAACAAAAGTAATTTAGGATTTAGTGTATGTGGGGGATTGTTGGGATATTACCAAAAGACAATATATATAAGATATATATATATACAGATACATACATACATACATACATACATACATACATACATACATACATACATACATACATACATACATACATACATACATACATACATACATACATACATACATACATACATACATACATACATACATACATACATACATATATTATATCATATTATATTGTAAAAATAAGTCATAGAATATGTTCCATATCCCAAAAAAGTGTTCTATAAGTATATGTATATGTATGTGTTGAGCCTTGTTTTATGATTTAAAGGTAATGGTTTTAGCATGTAAAGACATCCCATTCATGGAATAAGAGTTCATAAATTCTTTATTAATGGTTTCTTATCATATTCCACTGATTAGGGGTGATCGATACTATCCCATTAAGGTTATCATATACTTGTGTGTTTTTATATGATAAAACACACAAGGAACCAAATTCATATGATGCATGCATTGACCAAGGTATAAACTCATGAAATAAACTACATGATCTAATACATATAATAACCTGTTGGAGTTGGTTAAGTAGAACCAACTACCTTGTGCTATGGATTGCATGAATATTAAATAAAGTGAATATTAATATAAATATCTTATCACATATTGATTATTATTCTACATAACATTGATGTTATAATGTCCTAGAGTATCTGTCACATTGATAAGTTTATAGAAGTTCCTTGCTATGATGAGATCCTTGAGATGGTATGATGATATCTCTTAAATATAGTTCTATAGTCAAATAACTTACTATGATTGGACTCATAGTACATAGACTATCAAGTGTGAGTACTCATAAACCAATGAGGATTCTTCTCATGAAGTTCTCACTTATTAATCTCTAGGATGGGATATTATGTGAATATAACTTCTAGTAAGAATTCCACATGTTTTGGTGTCATCATATATTCCTATCTAAGATCATGTGTAATAGTCCTTAGAATTTAAGATTATAATTAATGTATGTATTGACTCATGCACTTATATTTACTGGAAAATAAATTCATGACATATGTTGGTGGGAAGTAAGGTATGTTGGGTTCATCACCAATGACATGTTATTTGTAGATAATTTGAAAAATGATTTCCCCTTCTGTCTTTATGGAATTTGAAATCTTGGCATTTTGATTGAAATACATCCATCACATAAATTCCATGACCATGGTGTAATGATGTTTATTTCAAATTTTCAATGATAGATGTATCAAGCATATAGGTTGATGAAATAGCTGTGAAACCTTCTTGATGAGATATTGAGAAAAAGGAATTATATTACATTGTATCTGTTAATATGTGGTTATCTTCATTTTGACATTAAGTTCTTTCTATTGGGTTACTTGAAATTTTGCTAGACAATATTCTGGTACTTTAGGCAAGCCTGCCTAATACTAATGAGAAATAATCCTAGAGGGTCACACATTAAGAGTTTCTATTGATCTCTATTAAATTATATTCGATTTTAATTTAATAAAATTAATATTATATTCTCATGAGAAAGGAATAATTTTACTCAAGTTACATTGATCTATAGTATTGACAAGGTAATAAATAATTTTTTAATTATGTTTATATATATTAAATATTTATTTACTGAATTTTAAATAAAATATTTATTTTACTTATTGAATATTTTAATAAATATTTATTTTTTGGACTTTGAATAATATATTTATTTATGAATAAAATATTTATTTGGGTATTAAATAAATACCAAAGAGTTTGAGTGGACCAAGATCACATCCAATAATTAATATTAATTTACAAGTTGGTAAAATAATATTTTCCATAACAGAGGTTAGTGCACGCCATAAAAAAATAATAATACTATTATTATATGACATGGGGTTTATTAAAGATTTCAATATTATTTAAGGGATGATACAAAATTAAATAATATTTTAACACAAACCATAGATCTATAAATAGATGGTTATATCTATTATATAGGGTTAATTAAGAATTTATAATTGTTGCACATAACTAACATCTCTCTCAAATTTTTCCTCTTATCTTCTAAAGAATGAGAAGAACTTCTTTAATCCAAAAAGATCTTAAAACGATCAAGAATAACAATGCAAGGCAATTTATTCACTATGATGGAACCTAAAAATCAATCGACATCACTCAGAGATCAAAGGATAATATTTGGATCATCGATAGAGGGATTCTGTACTTGGATCCTTACAATATAATGAAGGTAATCTAGAAAGATTAAATGATCAAAATATGCATTGAAGAAAGTTCTTAATATGAGGTATCCTTTTTCTTCAGATTATATATAAATTAATTTTAAATTTAATGTGAAAATATCCTCTATTATATTTTGGGAAACTCTATATTAAAATAAATTTTAATACATCACCCACCACTGATGATTCCACTGCACTTAGAACCTTCAAGTGGAATAAAAAAGGCCACGTTTCAAATTTATAATTATTTTTTGACCATTGATCTATATAAAAATTAGAGGTTAGATATTTCATTTATATATTATTCATTATTTAATCCAATTTTAATTAACATGTTATCAATTTTTTAATTCTCATCATTCATGATTTTATTTTTTAAATATCTAAGAACAGATGAAGAAATACTGGAGATGCCATTGAGAATTTCAAATATTTCTATCAGGTAAGACTAGGTTACACAACATGTAGCCTGATTACATGACATGTACCCAAGTTTACTATATCTAGACATTCCTTGGGATACATGGAATTCCAAATAGTAACTATAGATGGTACATTTATTGTACTCTACATGTAGACCGGGATGACGCGACACATGGCTTGTTGAATTACACAACATTTAGCCTATGTACATGTCATGTAGTATACATGGTTTAGCAGTGATATTAGCACATCCCCTATGGTTATAAAAATGATAAAAAGCATATGAGACTGACATAGTAGAGTAATAAGGACCTAGATAGTGTATATCTAGCTTGTACATGTCACGTGGTTCATTATTTCCCATGTAATAGATATATGTTAAGCTATTTGGTGAGTCAAGTAGACAAACATAAAGTAGAACACACAGTGTGTAGCTGAAGTGTCATGTGGTTCTATGTTTGTATAACACATTGAGTCTTTTTTATGGTAAATAGAACACACAACAATAATGAGACATAGTGCGTAGCTAGATTTTACATGTCATGTGGTCGAGCTGATAACACACCAAATCCCCAAGAATGTAATCTAGGTATATGATAATAGATATACAAGACCTATAGATCATAAGTACACACTTTTTAGTATCCCAATAATGGAAAAAATTAAATTAGATTAAATTTCTAATTAAAACATAAAAAAAATTATATTTATTGGAACCTGTTGTGTTTAGAAATTTAATAATCATTTTAAAAAATTATTAAATTCTTAATTAATTATTGTAATTATTTGTAATTATTGGCTTTGGAATTAATTTTCAAAAAATTATTTATTGAGGGATATCTCCAAGTGAATTTGGATGGTCATTAAGATAAAAGGGAAATAATTAAATAATTAATAATGAATAAATCCAAGGGTGTTTATCTTAGTAATAAATATTGAAAAGAAATGAATGTTAACCGATTTTACTTTTTCATATTCGTTGTATGTTCATTATCGTTTATGAGTTTGACTAATACTTGGGTATGTTTTAGTGTTATTTAATTTTATCTATTTAATGAGTTAACAATTAATATTTCTCAAATTAAAATATGATAGTTAGTGATTCATATCTCTTTCAATTATTATGTAGGAGCTGTGCGTCCAATGTTATTTATGTAAATTACCTTAACCAATCCTTTAGTTCCCCTCACCCATATGTGAGTAAAAAATACATATAATAAATGTTTTATACCAAGGTATGCAAAGATAGTTCAAGGTGGACCTGAGACAATGCCAACCCAGGTGATAAAAAGGTGGATAAGTGGAATAATGCAACTCATTCCAAGACCAGTGCATTGAGTTATTCCCCATAGTTCAAAGGTTAATTCATTGTACTCCCAATAAGTCAACAATTAGATAACCTCATGATCAAATGATTTATTTATTTATTTCTACCTTATTATTTATTTATTTCATGGATTCAAGATCGTGATCACATAAATAAATGAATTAATGTGAAAAGACAGAATATAAATAAATGAGCTATGCATAAATTTTTTATCCACCATGGTTAATTAATTAAGTAAAATACACTTAATATTAATAATGCGTGTAATTGATAAAACACGATAAAATTTATGCATAGTAATTAAAATCCATCAAATATATATTAAGTTATACTTGGCCTTCCATTACTAGATTAATAATGAAACCAATAGAACTAAGTGATTAACCAACCCTTTTTGGGATACTTACTTTTATAAATGGAGTTCTTAAGAAAGTTTTGGGTCAAATTAACAATTTTACATCAAGAGAAGTATCCCTTTCTATACTTAGTGTAACATGGAGGAAAGTGTTTAGGAAATCCTAGTTAAGATTTCAGGCTTTGGAAATCCACTCAACAGGTCAATGAGCTAAAAGACCATAGTTGGGAAAGGCTTTCCTACATAAATACTTTCAAGTAGTTTTATCAACCCTTGTAGGGGTTATGCAAAGGGGCATATGGATCCTTTCCACTAGAATGTCCCAATGACTTGAAAATACAAGTTCAATGGTGAGGGCTATTGAGACTTGATAAAATAGTGGGAGAATTAATAAAATTAATTGTTATTATTTCTCACATAATTTTTAATTAAGTAAATCACAAATCACTTATTTTAATTATTGTAGAAAATGATAAAAAAATCACACATACAATGCAATCAGTTATTAACTTAGGTTATGTCCTTAGAAATAAAAATTTTAAGATATGTTACAAAATTTTATATGATTTATTATTATCATAAAGTTTGTATTATCTGTTGGAATCACCAATTCCTATTCTGCCACCACTGCCAACGAGCCCGTACCCGATTGGTAAGGGCTCCTGCTTAGCATCCAAGAGACTCGGGTTCAAAACCGGGTGGTGGAGAATTTTCAGGTGCTGTAGCAGTACTGTAGCAGTTAATATTCGGTACTGTAGCAGCTGGAACTATTCACCCGATTTGGGCCTTCGGGCCACCGGTTTGGGCCTACGGGTCTCCAGGGCCTTCAGGTCATCATAGGCCTTTGGGCCATAGGGCCTTCGGGTCACGTAGACCATGGAGTAGCCCAGTTCACATAGAATAGGACCCAGAAGAGGATCAGAGCAACAGAAGTAGTAGCCACCTGATGTAGAGATAACCAGATTGGAAGAATGAGAGGGTATGGCAGCCGCCATCGGGACCAGGTACCGTGCATCTTTTTACTGGGAAATGCTAGCCAATCAGCAATGCAAGGTGGGGAGATAAGGAGATCAATGATTCAAGACATTGGGGAGGGGAAGTTCTAGTGGGCTAGGCCTACGGGTCATTTAATGGGCATGGTATGCCTCTGGGCCTTTGGGTCATGTATCATGGGTCATGTCGGGCCTTGTGCCTTAGGCTAAGGGTCATGTACGGGTTCCCCTTCATCCCTTAAAAGGGGAATTATCTATAATAAAAATAAAAAGAAGGCCTTCGGGCCATTTGAGCTATTCTACCACCCCAGTAGGTGAGAGAAGCTGAAAAGGGTTCCTACCAGTGATATGTTGAGGATGCCTCATATGTTAGTTGTATTGTATTATCAATTATATTTAGAGAGTTAATGATACAAAATAAAGTCATGGATTATTACACTATAATATCCCATCTATATTCTCTTGAGAAATATAAGGAAATTCTAGAAATAATTAATATTTTCAATGTACTATATTAGTGTAAACTGGAAGAATTCAATCTAGATACTGATCATGTTGTCAAAATGGTGAGGTATACTGATCAGTTAGTGAAATTTTTATTCTAAGTAGACAATAAATTATTCATTAATCTTATATTATTATCCTTATCATCAAGGTAATCCATATTCATCCAATCCTAGATAAAGTAAATGGTAAAATCACTCAGGAATTTTTTCAATACTTAACCAAGTTGATAAGGATAGGTTGAAACCCATTTATACACCCCTTTTAAGGAAATTTTTTTAAATAAAAGGCTATATATCCTATGGATAATCTAAGTCCAGAAGATCCTTTATGGAATCCTTAAAAGATACAAAAGGTTCAAAGGTAAAAGAATGAATAAGATGCTATTCACTTCTTATGTGGAAAGAATAGACATTAGAAAAGAAATTATAATGAATTGAAGAAGCATAAAGTTTTATCCACTCTAGGTATATTCATAATGTTTTCATTCACTAATTATGTATTAAATACAATATAATTACAACATAACTGTATTTAAATTTAGTAAACAATAAATAATAGAAAGGTTATATAGTAAACAAAAAAGGTACCGAGAAAGGGTGATTACTATGTCATCTAAGGGGATCTCACTATTCTTCATTTCCAGATTGGATTTATTGATGTTTTTAATAATTATTACCAAACAATTTATCACATTTTTTGACTAGACCCAATGAGAAATTATTTTGTTTTTGGAATAAATGTTGTTATGGTAATTTAATACTAAAATTACTATTTGATAACTCTTGAATACATATATCCATTATAATTAATGTTGAATTTAAAATATAAATCTTATGTGATTGTGTCAGGATAATTATTTATCAAACTAAATTGAAATTACTTAACCTATTTATACCCATAAAAGTGTTTAGTCTTAATTATGATAAGATAATAGATATATAAACAAACTACTTATTATATTTTATACAAAGAAACCTTTTTAAATAATGGTTCGTCACAAATATTTTTAGAGTTAGTTCAATATGTCCATATAAACCATTATAAAGTAAAGTTTACTTTATGAGAATTCATTTAAGAAATTTTAGAGATGATCAGTGAAGTAAATGAGTGAACTTGGAAAAGATTTAGGAATATCCAAGTTGGATTGTTGAAGAATATATTATCCAATTAATCATTGATCATATATATGAAATAAAGGTTATCCCTAAATCACATTTCCTTATATAAATCAATGTATTAATGGTAATAAAAGGAAAATCAATGATGAGTCTTATATATATTTTAAATATTCCATTATTCCTCCCAAGAAATATTTTATAAGTAGAAGTTCAACAACTAAACTTATGCCAAATATATTTTCTAATGGATATCATATGAAATTTGATATCATAAGAATCAATTAGAACACTACCATATGTTTTTGTTGAAAACTGTTTGATAAAAGCTACCCTTAGCTACAAAAGAACATGAAAACAATAAGGCACATCTGAGTTAATGATCATATAACCACTAAGGATATTGTTGACTTTTCAAGATCCAATTTATTTTCATAAAGGAATCATATGTCATTAAAAATAGTGTGAGTAGACTTAACTTCTCTGGGTTAAGAATATATATATGCATGAGTTCGAATAATAATACTAGTCTATACTAAGCTTAATGGGAGGAGTTGTTCCAAAGGCACATACTATATGGGAATTCATAACCAAAGAGGCAATTTACATTCACCGCGGTGGGTGATACATATTTTATTATTTTAGAATAAATATTATTATAAATAAATAGTAAATGGTAATATTATATAGTTTAAAAGTATGTATAAATTCAAGAGATGGATTCCATGTATCAAAATTTTGGGATTTTGTATTTTGAATGAATCTAAGACTTGAAACTATTGTTGAGTATTCAAGAGAAACTGTACATGCATGGTACAAGATGGTACCAATATAGAATGATATATTATTTAATGTTTAGTCTATGACAAAACATATTGACCTCTCATAATGATTTTTTTTGAATTATACTTGTCAAATCATATTTATAGGTTCATTATATTAGGTTCTTGATAGTCAAGGATGCCTCATTTGGTGGAATAATTATGAAAGATATCCATATGACTTGACCAAAAGAATACCCTATGTTATATGTATACTAATAATAACTAAAAGAGTTTGTGACATAAATAAATTACAATTCGATATACATATTACATAAATTAATTTATGAATAAATCATGCATAGTGATAATAGAATATTCAGTTGAAAAAATGAGTGAAATGCATCTCAAACTGTTTTGTGGGAGAGATATTATTTTTCAATATAGATATGTTAATAACATATGGAAAAAATGTTATGTCTTTCCATCTTGTTGAGAATAAGGAATGGTATTTCTATAAGTCTGAATAAATGTAGAAATTGTGTTATAGGAAAGAATATCTAAAAAATAGATCTATGAGTTTTATAAATCTTTTCATAGTAAATATATTAACATAGTATTGAAAAGTATAAGTTTAAAAAATACGAGATCGATTTTTTTTTGGAATATAATCCTACTAGTAGAACATTCTAGGGTATAAGAAGACATAATATAGATTAAAATAATTTCACAAGATCAAGTGCTAGTAATTTATCACATGTTCCATGATATATACTGAAATTTGATATTAATAATGAATAAATCATAATATATGAATATTAAATAGATAAAACATAATTTCATTTACTTGCAGGTAGAACTATTCGAAAGTACTTGGAAAATTAGAACTTGGTGAGTTCCTTGTATATAGAGAAGCTGGGATACTAGTGATCAAGGTAATTGAAAACTTATCTTTATTTAGTATAATTTTATCTTATATAATTGATAAAGATATATTAATATGAAAGAAAAATTTATTACATCCACTAGTTTCCATATCTATAATATCCAAGTACATTGTTGATTCTGATGGAACTTAAGGAAGAGTTTATCAACATCCTTTTCTGATTTTGGGTTATACTCTGAAAACCCAAAGACCTTATATTTTTATTAATTTTTATGGATAATGCCCATTTTAAGAGTTTATGGGGAACACTTACATAACTTTTAGGCCTAGAGGAACAAGGATTATACATGAATTGAATGACCAAAGTCACAATTCATAATACATGAACTTTGAAGGCCCATGACCAGACTACACTTTGGAAATACCCTAACCCAACATCTGTATTTTAAAGGTTCCTAGATCCCCACCATGAATGCATGATCAACTAGCATTTTCCTGTACGGAGATGCATGGTGCCTGGTACTGATGCTAATTTCCATACCCTCTCTTTCTTCTAATCTGGTTAGCTATACTATAGTGGATGCCTCTTGCTCCGAATAATATTCTCGGGCCTCGTCCTTTATGGTCTACCAGAGATTCTTTTTGGTATTATGTTGCTCAGAGTCCTGGTGGCCCAAATTCTTATGGTGTCCTAAAGGCCTTGTGGCCCAAAGGCCCTATGGACCGAAGGCCTTTGGTGTCCCAAAGGCTCTATGGCCTGAAGGCCTTTGGTAGCCCGAAGGCCCTGAGACCCATAGTCCCAAACCGGTGGATTGAAGGCCCAAATTGTATAAATAGTTTCAGATGCTACAGTACCGCACAATACCTACTATAGTACTACTATAGTAACTATTACAGTAATCTGAGAATTCACCCCCACCTGTATTTGATCCCAGGTCTTTTGGATGCCAATCATGAACCTCTACCACTGGCATACATGATCTTTGGGCTGATTTTGGGTTATACTAAAAGAAAGTTATTTATCATTTTATGATAATATTTGACTATGTATTTAGTCAAGATGTCATTATTTTTATATGGGAACAAGAGGTGGATACACTATTATATCACTACTTGGGGTATTTTCTCAAGATAGTAATGTTGCAGTAAAAAGATTCAACACCCAAACATGCGTCTTAACAAACCCTATCCAAAGAAACCAAGTTGGCCAAGAAACTATAACCACACTCAACATATTCATTTTTTACATGTAAGGACTAACCATTCATTAGTATTTGGATATAGTGAAAGTGGAATTTCTTTGGAGTTTATTCCCTAGAACCAACTACTTTAAACTTTGGATTACATGAATATTCAAATAAGTGTATATTAATACAAATATATCATCACTTATTTATTTCTCTTCTATATAACATTGATGTGATAATGAACTAGAGTATCTATTTCATTGATAACGTCATAGAAGTTACCCATCATGATGAGAACCTTGAGATGGTATGAAGATATATCTTAAATATAGTTCTAAATTCAAATAACATACTTTGATAAGTAACGTTGTACACATACTATTAGGTGAGAGTACTTGTAAGTGGAAGATGCTTTTTCCCATGAAGCTTACACTTGGTAATCTACAGGATGGGAGTTTATGAGAAAAGAACCACCAGTAAAAATTCCAAATGTTTTAGTGTCATCAGATATTCCTATCCATGAGCATGTGTAATGGTCCTTAGACTTTAATAATATCATTAATTCATGACATGACTTGAATACTTATATTTACTAATAAAAACCATAACATCATATGTTGGTGGGATGTAGAATATATTGGGTGTATGATTAATGAAATGTTATTAATATATATGTTGGGAAAGGATTTATACATTTCCTTGTTTATGAAAGTTAATATCTTGGAAATTTGATTGAAATATAGCTTCCACACAAATTACATAGCCATGGTGTAATGGCATTTATTTCAAATAGTCAAAGAAAGATGTATCAAGCATATAGGTTGATGAAACATATGTGTAACTTTCTTGATGAGATATTGAGGCAAAGAGATTATATTACATACTGAACACTCACATATGGTAGTCTTCATTGCAACATTAAGTTCTTTATCTTGGGTGCCTTGACCCATTTATAGATAGTAATTTGGACATTAGGTAAGCCTGATGAATTATAATAAGAAATAATCCTAGAGAGTCACACACTAAGTGTTTTCATTGATCCAAATTAAATTCTATTTTGAAATTAATTAATGGAATAAATATTAATATCAAGATTGAGGAATAATTTTATTCATGTTTTATTGATCACTAATATTCACAATGTAATAAATAATTTATTTGATTATGTGAATATATAATAAATATTTATTTTCTGGATTTTGAATAAAATATTTATTTTAATTGTTGATTTTTTAATAAATATTTATCTACTTGATTGTGAATGAAATATTTATTTATGGATATAATAGTTATTTTGGTATTCAATAAATATCAAGAAGTTCTATTAGACTAAGACCGCAACCAAAAATAAATATTAATTTACAAGGCATTAAAATAATATTTACCATTATGAAAGTTAGTGCATACTATAAAATAAAAATAATAATAATATTATGTGGCATGGATTTTGTTGAGATTAAAATATTATTTAAGTTCCATTAAATAATTAAATAATATTTTAACCTAAACCCTAACTATATAAATAGAAGTTTATGTCTATTGTGTGGTGTTAATCAAGAATTGAGAATCATTGTGCACAAAAAACTTCTCTCTTAAATTATTCCTATCATCTTATAAAGAATGAGAAGAAATAATTAAATCCCAAAGGATCTTGAAGTGATTAAGAAAAACAATGCAAGATTATTTATTTACTGTGCCCTTACTCATAAATCAACTAGCATCTCTCGAATATCAAAGGAGTACATGTGGATCACTTCTAGATGGATTATACACTCAGATCATTACGATGCAATGATTATAATCCAAAAAGGGTTTTTCGAAGAATAACACTGACATAAAATAATTTTTCTATGACTGGGATAAATTTTTCTTCAAATATTAAATAAATTAATTATAAATTTAATGTGCAAAGATCCTCTATTGGTTTTGGGGAAACTCTATGTTAAAAATAATTTTTTTATATATCTCTCCACTACTGGTTTTAGTATGCCTGGAACCTTTATAACTGAGGGGTGTCCTATGGTTTTATATAAAAACCACTACTATATGATATAATTATAGGTGCATGAAATCCTTGATTGAAATCCTTTAATCCCTCAACACTAATTATATTCCTCCTTTGAGTCAATATATTTCATCACATTGTGGTTGAAGAGGTAATTCCATTATGAGAATCCAAATGATTCAGTTATCCCATAAACACATATAGAGATGTGATATATTTTTTTAAAACAATATGGTCAACATAATGCATATTTGAATGTGTTTTAGCAGCTACTAAGTCAAATTTTATGATTTATAGAAGTTTTAAATTCTCTTTTTTTTCACATGTTTCGTATCTATTATCAATCCAGATCCTATGATCAATTTCTTTTTATCTTATTTTTCGTTTATTTAATCCAAAAGAAACCAAAAATAATATGATATAAGATAGTGTGTATTAAATTTATTTTAAATTTTAAGTGTTAGATACCTTTCCAAGGAATATGTTTCAACAAAAAGATCACCCAACTTGGTAGGTCATGTTAATGCTGGGTGCCCATAGATTATCTTGTGTAAGGAAAAGAAGTAATGGGTGACCCTAACAGGATTAGGTTCATATTATTAGTGTTTAATTTGGGTAAAAATTATCTAGTAGACTATAATAGGATTAGGTTTCCAAAGGAATATAGTTTATTTTATCCATATGATCAATTGGATAAAGTGTTATTCACTCAACTATCCAAGATTAATATGGGATATGATTGAGATATTTTCAAACCTAAATAGACAAGTGATGATAAAAAATCCAAAATGGCCCAAAAAATAGTTAAATACAGATATTTTCCCACAAATAATGTAATACCCTAAGATGATAAATGAAAAATACGTTCTATAGCATAACATGCAACAATGAGTTTTAACGATTGTGAAATATTATTATTAAAAAATGAACATTATAAAATTTTGATGAATTTTGGGATATGAAAAGAAGTAACCACGTTATAAATATATTTATAAAGGAATTTCTAAATAAAAATTTAATTATTAATTCATTTGAAAAAATAATTCAATTTTTGGAAAAGGATTTTTTTGTTTCAAAATTTATTTTCTTCAAAAATGATTTTATTAATTTTCATGAGAAAATATTATAATTAATTTTATCCTATTTTAGAAATTTTATTTTTAAAATATGGTTTAGTTTTTTAAATCACCATAATAAATTTTTCTTAAGGTGTTATTTTTTTATTTTTCTGAAAGGATTGATTTTTCAGTGAATAGTGAAAAAATACTGATTTTATAGAAAAAAAATTTTATATTAAAATATTTACAATGTTACATTTTATTTTTAATTGGTTTTAAAATTAAATTACTTAATTTTTATTATAAATAATAAAATTAATTTCATTAGAATCAAAATTATTATTAATTTTGGTAGAAATACAATTTTATACTTAAAAATAAATTTTTGCCGGAAAAATATTTTTAATCACATTATGATGAATTTATTTAAAAGTAATTTCTACCAATTATTGGGATTGAATTTGATAATTTTTTTCCATTTTAGAATCATAATTTCCAAAAAATTTAAGTAGGTTTAATTTATTTTTGGTCATAATGAATAGTAACCTTGGTAAAAATATTGTCACCATGATAAGAGTAAATTGGGTAGAACAAGGTTAGAACTATAAAATAAGGCTTCAATATCATCCAAACAATTTCCTATATTTCATTTCATGAATTTAACTATACCATACTATTCATATATTCTAAAATATATCATTTTGGTTCCATTTTTTTTATAAAGGCCTTTATATTATTTTAAGTAAAGTAAAATTTTAAAATATCTTTTCCTTTTAATATCTATAATATTTTGTGATAGGTATAATTTTTTTTATAAAATATTATAAAATTTTATTTTTAATATGAATAAATTTATTTTATTTTGGTAATTTTTACTTAAATTTTAGTGATGAAATAATTACGTTAAACGCTTACGCAACACCGACATAATGCTTGTGCATTGAGTAGAAAAATCAAGTAAATGATTTTAAAAACTTAAAAAGTAATATTTTTTGGTAATTTATGGTGTAACATGAATTATTTAGATAAATATAATGCATTATTTACATTTCAAAATTTTATGTTTTAACTACATTATAGTTTTTATATTTTTTAATGTCAATTATGTGAATAGTCCTAAAAATGAATTTAATGGTATTTTTTATTAATTAATATTTTATTAAATGATTTACAATTCATAGAAATATTATATTTATCCAAGTTAATGGTAAATGGTCTATAATGTTAACCATTTTACACTTATGAGTCACATTTCCGTTTATAGTTAATTTTTTGACCCCTAATGTGTAAAAATATTTTTATCACAATAATTAATAAATAGGGTTATTGAGTGGTTAAAACTAATAGACAAGGGTTAAAACATCAGATTAAATTATTTAAATTTTATTTTAAAAGTTTATTTAGACTTATATTAATCATATATTATAAAAATATAAATTTGGTGTCACTTGAACATGGACATTAATATATATTATTTTAGTACTTTATGTAATTCAAAGGGTACGCCTCTCCTCTCTTATTTAAGGACACCACACCTCGTACCATTCACACAATTCAAAATCCATGTATTTAAAAAATATCTACCCAAATAACTTCTAAAAATTCTTCCATAATTCATATAGTTCTTGGTAATAAAACCTATAAGCCTTAAGGTGTAAGTGAAAGAAGGTTCTTTAAAGAGGAGGTAATCATTTTAACTGAAAATTTTCATTTTAATTATTGTTCTACATACTTTAATTCTATCAAAAACATTAAAATATAATAAAATAATTATATAAAATATAATTATATTTTATTATGTTAATTTCATAACATTATTCATCTCATTTTTTCCATCAAATGGGAAACAAAACCATCGTTCGTGCGTACATTCGAACTACCACCTCACGAACCAATGAATTTCATTTCTCATAACCACCTTTAATGGATGATTATTATGATTAATTTGTTTTTTATATATGGTATTCTGGAAACAAGTATTCTTCTATAAATATAATATATCATCTATCTCCATACCATTCTAATCATTAAAAATGGAATCATTTCTTATGCGTACGTATGAACAACCATCTCCACGTAGTGATGTACTTTTTTTTTCAATACTTACTCTCGAGGATATCCACTTGTATGTATTTAATAAAGTTATTTTATTTTTATAACATGATATTTCTTCTTAAAAGATTATATTATATAATATTTCCTTATTTTCTATCCAATGAAAAGTAAAAACATCATTTGTGTGTACGTGTGGACTACCACCTCAATAACCGATGTATTTTGTTTTTCATAACTACTTTTCATGAAAAAAACTAAAATTTTATTTATAAAAATTATAATTATATCATTATTATTATTATTATATATATGATGGAACAATGACCCCTTAGACCATGTTCAACCTACCAACTTCATTTTTCCATTATGAATTGAACGTCCTCAAAACACCCATTATGTACTTAACCAATTAAGTAATCTAATATAACATTAAAATAAATGAAATAAGTGGTTTAATGATAATGTAATAAACCTTGAAAATTTTATCAAACAATTAAATAGTTAAAATAAGTTTATTATATAGGATTTAAATGGAATAGATAACTAGTAGGGTCTTGAGGTAAGGGTTTGTTTACTCAATCTCCATTATTATGGTTATAACACTTACTCATTGAATTTTTTATGACATGACTATGTGTGAATTGATATCAAAATTGTATTATGCTGTAGTTAAACTTGTTTTATATTGATATACATATGTGGGAAAAATTAGTTCTTGGATTAATTAACACTTAAATTGTTATTATCTTTACAAGGGTTCTCTTTGTCTCAATCACATTTTCTTGAGATATGTTTCATGTCATGGACCCTAATTTATTTTCATGGTGTACTTTATAAACCATGAATTAATTTGAACATATTAATTCATATAATTCATTGTATTTAAAGGGACATATCATATTCTTAGTTTTAGAGACTTTTTATTCTAAAGTTACTAAACTAGTAAAGGATTTATGTTACAATCTCATTTTTTCAGGATTGTTTATGTTCAAAGTTCCTTTATGGAAAGGTGTATAATATTAATCTCTTCAACCAAATATTTATTATTATACTATGGTTATTTCTATAAATTACATTTTCCATTCATTTTTCTCTCTCCAAGTACTCCAAATCCTAAAATAATGTTTTTAATAAAAACTAACTTTTTTTTTCTATTCATATGAAATTATTTTTATTCAATGTACATATTTTCTTTAAAATGTTTTTAATATTCTCAAATGACTAATTAACATAATTTTTACCCATGTTTTAATTTCTGTAAAATTTTTAAAAGGAATATTCTTTTCATTTTCCAAATGAGGTACTTTTCACCAAAGGTGTGAACAAAATCAATGTTTTAACATATACCGCATGAATAAATTTTCCCACCTTTATAACTATTATTTTCATTGAAGATTTATTTAAAATTTTTCATGGTTATTTTCAAAGAAAATCATTTTATCAGTGTTTTGTGATTTTTTATTTTTTAATAGTACAAAATAAAATGGGTAATGTTTACTATTTCAAAAAAATGTTTAAAATGTTTTTAAATGCATTTTATTATATGTAAAAAATCATTAATGATTTCTATGCATCAGTGGGAAAATGATCTTATGATACCATCCGAATTATTTCACTGTATGGATTATGATGACTGTTTTAAAGATATTATCATGAAAATTATTTCTTTTCCATGGTTAAATCAAGATATAATAGAATGTTAGCTATTTTTAAAAGTTTGATGATGAAAGTATAATATTACATGTGTTATATTCACGTATGGTTATTAAAAATTATTTATAAATATGGAATATAATGATATGGGTTATGATGATGTATAAGACTGATATAAATAATATGATGGGTGATCCTAATATAACTATATAATGAATTGGGTAACATTAATTTTCTTTAAAGGAATGGTGTAGGGATTTAACCAGGGAGGTTTCTCTAATGGATTTAACTGGGAGCTAGTTATTTCAAACATGAGTGAACACAGGTGAAAAATATAATGTTTCAAGATACCATCACATTTTATCTATTATTTATTGGAGTTTTTATGTCATTAACCAGCTTAGGTACCCTAGTAACCTGATAACCAAGCCGTACTTGACATAGCCCGAAGGGCGTTCCTGATCCCCATGGGTCACCGACTAGCACCTGGAATCATAAAAACTAAAGGTGGGAATGATTTTTCTAGTAACAATGTGGAAGTAAAATAACCATGAAAGTATGCATAACAAAATAAAATCCACTAAGAGTAATGTACTAGAAGTCGATAAGGCATAAACAAGCCCAAAGTACTAGAACCCAAGTAACCAAAAAAAGGAAAACATCCCACAACCCTAAGGACACAACTCACCCAATCCAAGGTTCAATAACTGGATCTACCTCAAAGATATGCTTTCCCCTTTCTTGAACCTAGAAGGAGATAATCTACAAACACCCTAAGGGACAAGTAGGATACGAGCTAGAAATCCTAGTAGGGTCACACCAAGGATTCCATAACAGATTCCAATAATATATTAACCAAAGGAATTCTTTCAATTTTAAATTAAACAGGTTTGTAATTTTAAATCATACTTAAAAAAATCATGTTATACAGTTCAAATGATTGAAAATACTTTAAAAATGATTTATAAGTGATTGAATATTTCTAAAACAGTGGATTAAATACAACATTTTATATAAAACAATTTATATAAATTCTGAAGGCCTATAAAAGAGTTTAACAACATTGGAATATTTTTTATCTCAAATATAAAACAAGTGAGAAACATGTTCATATGCCAAATAGGTATGTAGGTTCTAGGCTATAGGACTCCACACTCTTTAAGTGATCATGACAATATGTGTATACACACGTCCCAATGACATTGGCCAAAGTTGACTTGTCACAATCCCATAAAGGATGTGACCTGCTACATTTATTTTTTAGAATGTTTTATAATCGTATAGTGTGTCCAAATAACTTACAAACTACCTAAGGATTTCATGTTATCTTACACAATCAATGATGGGAAATTTATTTTAAGACTGCTTAAAATAAAATTAAATCCCATTATTCCTTTTAAATTCCTATTTTCTATTCATAACCAAAACATGTTTTAATAAAAAACATGCCTTTTTAACAAGATAAAACCACTGGGTTTCTATCAAAAAAATTTAAGTCATTTTTACAATTTAACAAATTCCATAAATCCAGTTTCAATAATTAAAATTCAGCATATTAATTGAATCCATTTTCATCCATTTTCAAACACACCCCAATTCAATAGAATTAGGTGTTTCCCCCAATTTATTTCCAAAAACATTTCAAACCTCCCGATTCATTGAAATTTGGTTTCAATAAAAAAAATTGAAAGAAATTTCAAAAAAATTGAATTTAAATCAATAACTTAAATAAATCAAGAAATTCAAGTTTTATCAATTTGGTTAATCAGAACAAAATCACCTACCTTTTTCTCAAAACTCAATGCCCACAACAAGTCCTATTAATAATAATGAGATAAGAAAGACCTGAAAACTCAACCTAGAAATAATATCTAGCAACAAGGATCATAGATCCATCAATTTTAGGTTTATATATTAAACCTCGAGGAAGATAAATAGAAATAGACAAAGAAAAAATAGGAAAATTCTTACTCAGTATCCACACTGCCAACATAAAAATAATAAAATGTTGAATGAAAGGTCCCAAAAGGGTTGTAGAGCTCCAAGATCATCTCGGGATGGATTTGGATTGGGAGGAAAGAAACTAAAGATTATGAGAAAATAAGATCTCAATTGTGCTACTTGCATAAAACTAGCACATAGGGAACTACACGATGTGTAATCCCATTACACATCATGAAATAGTTAAAATCCGTAACTGCCAAAAAATGCATCACTCCGAATTAAAAACTGATCTTTAATTAACTCATAATGTGTAAAAACTCATCACATTGTGTAAACTTTCACGGTGTGAACTCTTCTCAAGGTAAGCACCTAGCAACCATTACACATCTTGTAATCTAGTAACACAACATTTAACCCTTCGATAACCTGCAAAAACGAACGGTTAAAGTTGAAAGTCCAAAAAATATATGGATTCACCATTATTAGTATCCCCACAATTCATTCTCAACCCTACCCAGTAAATGAAAATAAAAAACCATTATAAGGTTAAAGACATACATGTCAGATTGGTAATGGGATGTTACATTTTAATGGTTCCTTTGATCAATATTGACATTACATGGCTCATGAATATTGATTCTAATGACTCTTAACTTTGTTAAAGCTTTATTCCATGAAACATGTTTAATGATATAGGTTTTTATGGGTATAAATTCTCTTATTTAATGATGATTCACCTTTAGTATATTCTCATACCCTTATGCCCATATTTTTCTCACTGAAGATATTTAATTGTTAATGACATTGTTTAACCTTATTGATAATTTTAGAACACCCTTATTATGTTTCTTTTCTCCAGGATATTAATAAATATGTTAATTTAGATATTTATTAAAGGGTTTCATGTGGTTTATAAAGAAGGATTAATTTGGAATTATAAAAGCAGTGTAAAGTGAAAAAAATTACCACTTAAAGACATCAATATTATTATGTAATAGTTTGTATTAATTCTCTAAAACTATAAACCTAAATATTCCTTGGGTAATTAAGTGATCCAAAATTTATTTTTGATTTTTTATTTATGGATTGATAAAATTGGATCATGTTTATTGGTGTCAAATCCATAATTTAAAGATTAAAATTTTAGCACCAGATCTGGGAGTGCAGTTTCAGGGCTGCTATAGTCAGTATTAGAGCATGGTTTAAGTAAATTTGGATATTTGGATGTATTCATATGAGGTTAACATAATATTTATGAACACTATCATGGGTTAATAATTTTATGGTTCTTAATAAGTTCAAATTCATAGACACCCCTTTTGAGTTTTTAAATGATAGTATTTTAAAGTGATTAATGATATTTTGGGAGAGATTTTATTGGGTTTAGGTATAAGTAACCCTTATGTGTATCATGTGATTTAACATGAAAGATTATTTAAGAAGAATAAAAATACATTTTTGAGGATATAGGGTATGAGGAAAACTATGAGTTTAAAACATTCCTTAATGTTGAGGTTATTGAGGCTAATTGTAATACAAGTTTAATTATTTATGGAATGATATAAGTTTAAACTTTGGTGTTGTTGTGGTAATTTTGGAGTTAAATGTATTATTTTATACTATGATTATTTGTCCACTTAGGGTATTATATTACCTTATGATTACCATTTTAGATTTCATAAATATTTGTGGATTATATTTTTATCCTTGTTAATATCCCATGAACTATTAAAATTCGATACTTTAGGAATAATAAATATTCATTATGGATACACATTGATTTCAATATAGGATGAGATAGAGGTATAAACTTGTTAAAACATGTAACCAAATAATGAAATTGAAATTACATATTTGATGAAGAAAAGTATATTTTTTATTTTTTTTAGTCAGTATTATAATAGAATCCCCCATAATCTAAAATTTCATCTTTTTACAATCATTTATAATGAATTAATGATCTTATTTCTCTCTTATAAATTCATTATTTTGTGGTTATTAAATTTCTCATGATGAATTTCTATGTATCTCTCCATCATTATTTTGAAATTAATTTTCTCCTCCATGTCCATATTTTCACTTCTCACTATTGTTATCCAATTTGGAAACCAAGTTATGTATTATTTCAGATAACCATCATATTTCCATTTCCCCCTCTCTAAAAGGAGGTTTTATTAACCCTTTTTTGTGATGTAGGTTTTCAATAAGGGATTTTAAAATATTAAACCCCTAAATAAATAAGAAGGAGATAAAATTGTTAGGATAAAATTTATTAAATGGGGTGATAATTTAATACCCTAGGATTTTAAAATAACTCTATCTTCAACAGCATACATGACATGCAAATCCAATATTTAAAGAATATGAAATATTATTATTTAAATATTACCATTATAACATATCCATTGAATAAAAGAATATGAAAAAAAGTAACCACATTATAAATATATGTATAATGTTCCCAATCAATAAAAATATATTTATTAATTATCAAGAAATTAGAACTCAATTTTTGGTAGTCATTTTATGCGTTAAAATTTATTTTCTAAAAAAATATTTTTTATTTATTTTTCTGAGAAATTATTTTAAATAATTTATACCACTTTTAGAAATTTTATTTTATAATAAGGATACCATTTATTATATCAGTATATAAAAATTACCTTAAGGTTATATTTTGTGTTTTCTCTAAAAATATTAATTTTTCAATGAATAGTGAAAAAATATCGATTTTATAGAAAACTACCTTTTCCAATCAATTATTTAAAAATTCCATATTTATTTTGAATTGTTTTTAAAATTTAATTAGATAATTTTGATTCATAAAAATATAATTAATTTCATCATAATCTAAATTATTATTAATTTTGGAATGAAAAACCTTCATACTTAAAAATCATTTTTTTGGAAAACCATTTTCACCCAATTTTAATGGATTATTTTAAAATTATTTTTTGAAAATTATAGAGATTAAATTTTCTAAAATATATTAAATATTTTTAATCACCATGTAAAAATTTGTTAAATATGTAAACTTTAATTTTGGTCATAAAAAATAGAGACCTTGGTAAAACTTTTGTCACCACTATAACAATAAAACAAGTAGAACAAGGTTAGAACTATGAAATAAGACTTTAAAATAATCCATAAACTTGACTATATTAAATTTTATGATTATAAATATACCTACCATTCATATATTATAAAATATGGGGTTTTGGGTGTCATTTTTATTTGATAAAAACATTGATATTATATTAGATAAAGGAAAATTCCAAAATGTATATTTCTCGTTTTTAATATCTATAATATTTTTTGGCATGTATAAAAACAAGTTATAAATTATTATAAAAGGTTATTTATAATATTAATGAATTTATTTTATGATGGTAACATTTTATATTTTTTAGTGATGAAATAAATATCTTAAATGTTTATGCAACACTGACATAGTGCTTGTGCAAGGAGTAGAAAAATAAAATAAACGATTTTAAAAACTTATAAAGTACTATTATTTGGATTATTAATGGTGTTACATGAATTTTTAAATAATTTTAATTTAATTTTTTTTATTAAAAGTTTATATTAAAACTACATGACTATTTTTTTTAAATTCAATTATGTGAATAGTTTCGAAAATGACTTTAATGGTATTTTATGTTAAATAATATTGTATTAAATGATTTAAAATTTACAATAATATTATATTTGGAATATTTAAAGGTATATGGTTGATAATATAAACCATTTCCAATTATGGGTCATTTTTTGTTTTTTAGTAACTTTATTGACCTATAATGTGTAAAAAAACTTGTTATCATGATAATAATTAAATAGGGTTAATAGGGGTTAAAACTAAGATATAAGCAATAAAAAATCACCTAATATTGTCTATATTTTATCTTATGACTATTTATTAAAATTATATTTATCCTATATTTTAAATTTATCAATTTTATGCCACTTTAACATGAAAAATAATTTATATTAATTTAATACTTTAAGTAATTCCAATGGTGCCCCTATTATATCTTATATAAAGGCATTACACATCATCTCTTCCTTACATTTAATGATTTATTTATCTTAATAATAATCTTCCAAAATCACTTCCTGACATTTATCTACACTTCTAAGAGGTCTTGGTCTCACCAAAATACTAACCAAGAAATATTATGGTGAAAGAAAAAGTGATTCTATAAAGAAGAGGTAATCATCTCAACCGAGTGTTTTCATTTTAATTATTATTCTACATACTTAATTTATATCATAACCATTAAAATATAATAATATGTTATTATGATATAATAATAACCTTATTCATCTCATGTTTCTATCAAATGAGAAATGAAACCATCATCTTTGACTAAGTGTGAAGTACCACCTCGCGAACCAATGAATTTTGTTTCTCATCAACACATTTCATGGATGATTATTAAGATGAATTTATTATATATATATATATATTATGTTAGTTACATAATTATTATTATCTAAATATAATTTATCATTTATATTTATATCATTCTAGTCATTAAAAATAGAATCATCGCATATGTGTACGTATAGACTATCTTCTCAATGTTGTGATGCACTTCACTTTTCAATACTGCCTATCATGGAAGTTCATGTGGATGGATTTAATAATGGAATTTTATTTTTATAACATCATTAATAATATATAAATATAATATAATATAATATATTTTTATTTTCTATAACAAAGTAATAACATTTCTCTCATGTATGTGCGAACTACTACCTCACAAGCCATTGTATTTTGTTTTTGGTGACTATTTTTCATGGATGAATCTAAAATTGTATATATAAAAATGATAATTATATTAATATTATTATTATTTTGGATATAATTTATCAATGACCCCTTTTACCTTGGTCAAGCTACCAAATTAATTTTTCAATTATGAACCAAACATCCTCAAAACACGGGGCGTGGAATAAACTAATTAAGTAATTAAATATATAATTGAAATAAATGAAATAAATAGTTTTATGATAAGTGAATAAACCTATAAAAGGTTCTTAAACAAGTAAATAATCAATATAATTTTATTATATAGGGTTTAACGGACATACATAGTATGTTGGGACTTGTGGTAAGGGGTTCCTTAACACAATTTCCTTTCAATGGGTCATAATACTTATTCAATGAGTTTGTTATGATAGGATTATGTGTGAATTGATATATAAATTTTTTTTATTTATTATTTAAACTTATTTTATGTCTATTTACACATGTTCACATAATCACTTTATTGATTAATTACCACTTCTATAGTTATGATCTTTGCAAGTGTTTTATTTTTCTCAATCTCATTTTCTTGAGACAGGTTTCATACCTTGCACCGTGATTTTTTTATATGGAATACTTAGTAACCCATGAATGAATTTTGAAGAAAATAATTCAGGAAATTCATGAGATTTTAAGAGGCATATAATATTATTTTTTAATGACTTTTTATTTGAAACTTACCAAAGTGATAAAGGCTTATGTTGGAATCTTATTCCGTTTTGGGATTATTTATATTCAAAGTTACTTTATGGGAAATTATATGATAATAATTTAATAAAACACATATTTATTATTATAATATGTTTATTTATATAAATTAAAAATTTTCCTTTAATTTTACTCTCTTTAAGTACTAAAAATTACGAAAAAATGTTTTTAAGGAAAACTGAATTTGTTTTTCTATTCGGTTGAGAATATTTTTCTTCTATGTCTATATATTATTTAAAATATTTTAAAGAATGTTTTTAATATTCTATAATGATTTATTAAATTAATTTTTACCCATGTTTTAATTTCTAATTTTTTTAAAAGTAATCCTTTTATTGTCTCCCAAATGAGGCATTTTTTACCAAAGGTGTGAATGGAATATTTATTTTAACATATACCACACGAAATTTTTTTACTACCATCAAAAATATTATTTTATTTAAATATTACATTACAAGTTTTCATGATTATATTATATTTAAATCCATTTTCTCAATATTTTTTTTAGTTTTTAGTTTTAAAAGGTAATGAAACAAAAGGACATTTCACTTATTTTCAAAAAAATGTTTTAAATGTTATTTTAAATATATTTTCATCTTTCTAATCATATTTTAATAATTACATAGATTCATTGGGAATAAGATCTTATGATATCATCCATATTATTTATTTTTTATGTATTATGTTGATTTTTCTTAATATATTATCATGAAACCAATGTCTTTTACTTTGATAAATCAAGTTATAAAGGAACTAAAGTAGTTTTTATAATTTTGATGATGAGAATTCAAGTTTCCATGTTTTATTTTCATGTACGTTAGTTAGAAATTATTTATGATGATGGGATAGACTAATATAGATAATGATTAAAGGCGAGACTGATATATATCTCTAATTAATTGGGTAATGTTCCTTGTCTTTAAAGTTGAGAAGGAGGTAATTAACTATGAAGGTTTCTAAAAAGGATTTAACTAGGCCCTAGTTATTTATAACAATGGAGAATATAAGTGATGAATCAAAAATAACAAAAAAATTCTCTATTCTTTTTATAAGTTTTAAATGGTTCTTTTGATCAAGATTGACATCACATGGCTCATGACTATTGATTCTTATGATTCTTCCTATTTTAAATCTTTATTCCATGTCAAATGTTTAATGATCTAGGTTTTAAAGGGTATTAATTATCTTATGTAATGATAAAGCACCTTTAATATATTCTAATACCCTTATACACATATTGTGATCACTGAAGATATTTGATTATAAAGGACTATGTTTACCTTAACTGGGAATTTTAGATCACCCTTACTATGTTTATTTTCCCAAGGTTATAAAGAAAGATATTAATTAAGATATTCCTAGAATATTTTCATATGGGTGATAATGAAGACTAATTGTGGAATAATAAATTATGTGTACAGTGAAAAAAATCACACTTAAAGATATGAGTATTATTATATATGAGTTTTTCCTAATTCTTTAAAACTATAAACCTATCTAAAAGTTCCTTTTAATGTTGTAATTATTGATTTTTAAAATTGGTTTATGTTTACTGGTGTCAAAGATAGAGTGTAAATATTATGTTTTTATCACTAGATCCAAGAGTGTGGTTTTGGGGCTACTATAAATGGATATAATATAAATTGAAAACGTATAATCATTTTAGTGGGATCACATTTAACAAAATTTATTATTAAATAAATATAAAACATGATACTAATATTATAATTTTTTTTATAGATTTATAACACCATCATCATCCAAATTTTATTTTATATCAATCTTATAGAAAGAAGAACGTAATGTAAGAAACTTATTGGACTAATACAAATACTTAATAGTTTTATTAAGAAAGGGAAAATTTTATATGTTAGATTAACTCATTCCCATGTGACCAAATATTTATAAAGTTTAACTACTGACTATAGATTTTTATATGAATCAAAGAATAATTCAAAAATGAATTTCTTAAGTATTTTATATTTTAGTAATTCAATTAATTATATTTTCATTATTGGAAATGTTCAGACAATTTGAATAAATTCAAGAAATGATAACCCTATTTTCTTCATGTGTTATTAAAATATTAGTTGGGAATGTGATTTCTATGTTTTGATGGTGTATCAGTAGTACATGTGTGTAAAAGTTCAAGCTTGAAGTAGAAAAGTAACTCATAAAGACTAATGTTATTTCTTCTAATCACCATATGAGGTCATTGAAACTTATACTTATTAAGAATGGAAGGGAAAATTACATAGGATCAAATTCTCTATAATTCCAAAAGAACTTTTTGAAACTTCATGGAAAGTGCATGTTAGTGGTTAATCATATAGAATCAATTATTTTTTTAAATAGTATATATTATAAAATGTATACTTTACAAATGATATAAATATATAGGAGTTTAAAATAAAGGATAGAGTTTATGGAACTTGTATTTTTCCTTTAAATGATGAAATAAAAGGTTATTGAAACAAATTTCAATTTAAAAGAATTTATCAATATTGTTTAAATATTAGTAAAGTATGTGTATAGTTATCTCATATCTCTTATACGATATAAATAATTGTTTATTAACAAGGAGTTTTTATAAAAAATATGAGATTTAAACACAATATCTATGATTTATTTGAATCTATAACATACATGATAAGATAATAAATTATAAAAATGTTTTATATAGGATAAATGTGCTTACCAAAATATTTGTTAAAATGTAAATTATTTTATTCCTCCAACACCAGTGACATATTTATAATGAATTATATTATTTTTAGGAAAATACTATAAAACCAAGAGAGTAATATATTTGATATCCAAAAAATAAATTGTTGTTAAATATTCCCAGTAATAAAGTAAGTGTTTTTCCTAACACAAAGGTGTTTTTGTATCTTTAAAAGATATTAAAAAATAAATATTTTCACTAAAAGGATAATGGGATAATGTTTGAAATTTTAGAAGTTTAATATTAATAAATAAAGTATTATACCATTAAAAATTTATGGTGAATGTCACTAAATATATTAATGGAGTTTGGGATGTGTTGGTAAAGTAATAGTATAAATAGTTTCACTAGTTACCAAAATATTTGAAGTAAAATATTGGAAAAGGATCAAAGGATGATGATGATAAACCTAGTAAGTGTCTTAAATAGAAAACAAAAGTTATTAACATCATAACATTTGATTTCATAGAGATAAGTAGTTTTAATATATTCAAGATGTCAAAAATTATTAATATGATTCTTATTTCCCATTATTATTCAAAGTTATTTTCATCATATATGCTGCTCAATAAAATATTTTAGTGGTATATATTTATTATATGGTCATATAAGGATATGGAAATAATTACATAGAGATTTAATGAGCTTAACAAAACCCATGAAAGTGTGACAAACACAATCCTGATTAGGATATCTATCATATGTGATATGATAATAGAGACTCTTATGTATGGTTTTGTCAAAACTCTTAAAGTATTTTAAAAATATAAATTATACCATTTTATATAAGAGTAAAACTCCACAATTTTATTATTTAATGTTGAATACATACATATATACATACATACATACATACATACATATATATATATTGCGAATTGAAATGATAGTTGGCCTCTCAAATTATGAATTTAAATTATCCCTAATGGATTATCTTCATGGAGTATTACAGATTTTGATGAAATACTATGGGTTTCATGAGTATGATTCTTATATCAAGATATATAATATGCTAATGAGGTAAAAAATGGTTTTTGTGTGTTGGATGTGTCTGTAAGTATTTAATAGATGAAGTTTTATACACAATGTCTTTGGTATACTAAGCTTCCATGGTTTACATTATAGTCCCTACTACTTTATGTTGGGGTGATAAATAAAATAAAAAACTTCATACTTTTATACCTTTCTTACACCAGCCTTAAAGATTATCTAATTAGGGGATGGTTGTGTATATTATTGACTATGTCATTGGTTGGATCTTAACCAAGTTTGGATTTTTCCACTTATATGAAGAGTATAACATATGTTCCCTCAATTGTGATGGAATAAGGAAGTTTGTGATTGTACCAAGATAATATATATGATTTTATTATCTATCAAATGAGGGGTATGTGTTTTCATCATTCATAAAGTAAATAACATGGGATGTATTTATCTACTTGGTCACTCTATAATTAAATAACCAAGAACATATGTTTTGTTTATAAGGTATTAACATACACTATGTCCCATGGTCACTCGATGTATTGATCAAAGGGATCATATGAGAATGCATGGTTTTATATTATGTATTTGGTGGAATCATGTATATAGATACATGTGTTTAATATAGATAACGTCAGATCTGTTTAAATATTGGGTTGAAATGATTATTTTATAGAGTCCTATATTTTCTTATATTTATGATTTCATGATTCATATTTTTTTTCAATACTATAGAGGATTTCAGGTTCACACTTTTGGGTTGACTGAATAAGGATTGAATTTTACTTAGTGAGATGCTCTCAAAGTGTTTGAGTATATCCAAAAGGATTACTGGATGAGTATTAATATAGTAATTCATATGATTTGATACAAGGTGAAGTTAATGGTAGCTTTCCAAAAGTGTTTTGGGAGTATTCAAATTGAGTTTTGGATATGGTTTCAAAAGTTATTGTATATTATATAGTATAAAGTAAAATGAAACAATGTCTATAAGGATTTATTACATGTGGGAGATTTAAATAGATATCAACTACAACCCATACATTGGGATATATCCTATTATATTATAGGTGATATTCATATGGTATAACATGAAAGAAATATAGGCATATCATATTCCTTGTATTAAATTATATCGTAAGGATACTTATGCGATAACAAGCCACTTCCCTAACATGATAGTGAAATGTTAAACAATCGTCTTTCAACACTTCCATAATCTATCATTTATATGTGTTTGATTAGATTAAATTTCTAGTATAAACATTTCATTCAGGTAATGGATTCATTAATAAACCACAACATTAATATATGTACTATAAAATGTATGAGTTAATTCATTCAGGTTAGTCGTGGGATATATAAAGAGGAAAAACCATTATAATAGTGTGAGGTTTCTGGCCTAATTCTCTTTTATAGATTCTACCATTCCCAAAGGTCTCTCATATCCATGATTTTTCATAATTAGACACTAGTATATCGAGGGTAGAAGAGTGTTCTAATCAAGAATTGAGTGATCCATCATGGCTTGTAAACACACAATGGAGAAGGTACATCATTTGGTTGCCCCTTTTTATTCTTATTCAAGTACATGATAATGATTTTTGTATTATATTTCATCAGTGAAAGGTACATCAAAAGAATTTTCTTTATTTTATTTATAGTAGAATGGTTTTAGGATTTTTTCTATGGTTTTTCTTGGTTTATGGTTTCTTATTGCTTCCAATTATTAGATCAAGTGTTAATCTATATATATAAACCTATAAAAAATATCATCCCTTGAAGATATATAGATCATTACATTATACTTAGGTGATATTCATAGATTATTAATTATTTATAAAACGAGGAAGGATGATATATTAAATAAAAAGATCAAGGAATATAAAAAACTTATTTTAATGTAATTAAAGATCTAAAATTGAAAGAAATTGAAATAAAGTAGTCCTCTAATTTTAATCATGATGATGTAAATTTTGATCAAATCCTGTAACTGATCTCCAAAAGTTTAAAAAAAAATAAAAAGATAAAATAAATGTAAAATTCCCTCTAAATTTTTCAACCATCAAGGACTGGGGAACGTTGCTTTATAGTGTCTAAAGAAAAAGGCTACTTAATTTGATAAGGAGTAAAAAGTAAAAAATGAACAAGTAAGAAGAAAATACTACATGAAATGAGAGATCAATAATTGAATGAAGTTGTTAGAGAATAAAATTAATCTCTAATCTAATGAAGAGTAGAAATATGACACATCTAACTATAATAACCTCGGTTAAGGTAATGATTCTTAAAGAAAACAAAAAACTCTTATGGATTAAGTTGAAGAAGAAAGTGATTTATTTAATAGTGTGGATGAATAAACCTATTCTAGGAATTTACATAAAGATATTGTTGATGAAATTAATGAACATATCCTAAAAATAAATTAAATTTAATAATATATAAATAATGGACCTATTTTTTATGAAAGTGAATGAATTTGTTTATGAAATAATAATTCTCAAATCTCATGTGGTTATTCATGAGAAAATCAAATAATAACTTAAATTTGAAGCTTCTTCAAGGATAAAGGACTTTTGGATGTTTAGGTTTAATGTCTTTACATAGAAAACACTCTATTGAAAATGAGTAAGGATTTTAATAAATATATGTAATGAAAAGACAAAACAATTAAATTTATAGGGAAGAAATATTTTCTACAATATCCTTGATGAGTGTATTTGATTTTGTAATTCCCTGATCCTAGGACACTCATCAGTGCCCAGATAGGAGATGTTGAATGAATTGAAGCATGCCTCCATATATTACAAAGGATACCAACTAATAGAAAGTGAATAAAACATACATTTGGGAGACTATTACCTTGATATCACATCAATAAATAATATAAAATAACCAAGAAACATCCACATCAGAGTACACAAAAAGGATAAACACATCCAATATCATATATGATGTAGTCATACAAAACATACACTAACCACCCAACTTTATGATCCCAAATAAAAAATTAAAAAAATTCAAAAATACACATACCTAACATACTTATATCTCTAAGACACACTACACACCCTATCTCCAAAACCATTAAGTTTATCTAGCCCGATACCCCCGCAAGCCTCATGATCTGACCTAAAAGTGGATATAAAATCTACACATGCACTAGAGTGACCATGAATCATGTGATAATATAACTCAGTATCATCTCACCAAGCACCTATAATATACACTTTCATATTCATGTGTATACATGAGGAAAATAAATTAAAAATAACATTCTCATTAGGTATTCATGGGCTAACCAGTCCACCATAAAACCCGATGAGGTACACATTCCCATGAGGATACCATGTGATAACTATAAGATTATGGTCCGAAACCATTCCTACTTTAGCACCATTCTTGAATCCACCATATCATCTAATAATCTTAATTAAATATACATGATTCCTAGCCTATATCTAAAGACTCAGGGTAGGTAGGTGTCCAAAACATCAGCGCACTGCATAAATGGACATGGAATGTTTATATATCCATATCTTGAACCATTATATTTTCACTCAAGGTAAGGTCCATTGTCCATGTATCACATCACATCATGAATCATCCCTCTCATGAAAAATCCCAAACCCAATCCTACTCATGGAAATATTGCTCATCCAATTCCTCCATTGCATCATGAACCATCCCCTAGGGTGGTTCTTAACCCAATATAATTAAGGAAAGATCCAACATATGATCCAATACACTCACAAGGAGGAATAATTCTTGAAAACTACGATCTCATTGCACCCATGTCAATCCCTCCATCCATCATGGTGATGCCAAGCTTTAGGATCCCCACCCCCACTGACATCCATCGCCTATCACAAGCAAGGAACACAATCCATCACACAACTCACCAACTAATCCCAAGGGATAGCCACTATAGGCCTATCCCCTCACTTTGGACAATCCTTTCCTCTTCTATCTGGGTATCCACTTAGTCATCTAGAATTATCATGATCTATTATCATTTATACTATCCCACACCCATTGATGACAACAAATCCTAATGAATCATCTTTACCCAGACCTCAAGATCCTCTCTAACCTCACTAAAATCCTTAACAATCCTAGTCATGCTACCCAAGCTCAATCACGAGCCACCTATCTCTACCCAAACTTGGCATCAACATCCAAGATCCAATTCCCATAAAAATCCCACTTGGAATCCAAATTACAAGCCCCATACAACTCCCAAGACCCTCACCTAGGTCTCATCACATGTCTCCTAAGAGAGATCCCTCATCCCATCACCCAAAGAAAACCCTTATCTATCAAATATTATATGTTTAATATTTCTCACCCCACTTTCCTCACACACTAATACTCTTCTCCACCCTCAATAGGGAGTTCCTAGTCATTTATGAGACGTATGGTGATCTCTCCTATGATCACTTAGCCCTAAGCTCTTCATGATTTCCCAATAGTCTTAGGATAAAAACCTAGGTTATCCCATATATGATCTCACATTTCAAGACCTAATAGAGGTATCACTTTAGTTCCACCAAATACAACAACCCCTAGCATTATAGTTTTCAGGTGATCCCAAATTACCCAATGTGATTAAGATCACTTGGTCTCTACCTAGGAGTCTCAATGACACCCTATCATGTCTTATAAGGACCCTATTAGTCATTATACACCATTAAAAAACTCATCAAGTACATAGGAATAAACACCCATGCATATATAAAAATAATAATTTATGTTATAGGGCCACATACCTAGAATATGGTGTTAACTTTTTACCAAGCTCCACTGAGACAAATCAAAGCCTGTACCACCACCTAATATACTTTCACACTTCATATAAAAAATTAATTATAAAAAATTACAATTAATTATCTAAATTAATCCAAATATGTGTAACTAATCACACATTCAACAAGAATCACTATTACACTAAAACCTCAACCAACCGCCTGCAGAAGGTCCATGGAACATCCCCCACACCATCCCAAGAAAAACCCATAACCATCAACATTGTTCAAATCCATATTATAATGAATTTAATAAAGGACCATAAATAAAATCACTGAGTGAAATCACATCAATGTATAAATTAAAAACAAAGTTAGACCAACCTATCAAGGTGTCCTATTTCCACCATGCATGAAATCCCCACTAATTTTACCTGATTCTACCATGATCTAGTTGAATAAACACCAAACCCTTACCAAAATCATCAAAAAAATTAGAGGGATAAAAACATAAGAAAAAAACTAAAACAGAAGAACTCACCTTGGATATTGTAAGAATCACACAAAAACCCACCCCTCTCCATGTGGTTTAAAGGGAAGACAAAGTAGGGGGAGTGGCTGACCAAATGGTCCTCCTTGAGAACCTAATTTCCCCTAAAACCATAGATGGTATGAGAATTAATTTACCAATATACACCTATTAATAAAACACCCCATGAAACTATTAACGATATAAACTAGGGGGTTCACAATAATAATTCCCTTTGGCTAGATGGAATTCCACTTAGCTAGACCCCATAAACATAAAAAACTATAGTTTACACCATAAAAAACTTAGGGTAGAGTATTTCACCCCTCATACAACCCCATTCAAGGTGTGAACCCTATGGTTTATGGTATGAATGGTTACATAATCTTAAAATTTATATCCTATGATACCTAACCCATCTTTGACACTTACTTCATTAATTATACCACCAATAAGTTATCAAACCACATCCAGAAGACACCTATTGATATTCTTAAACTCCCATAATTGAAATCCAAATCTCAATTATTAAAACCATCTCCATTCTAGATCTAAAATTAAAACTTCCTCCAAAACATAATGACATGAAAATCTATGGGGAGTTACAAACTCCCTGCCATAATTATTATCTTCTCTAAGAAGTTATGGAAATTATCAATCCATGCATCCTGACCTTCCACAATCTCTAATTAATAAATATCTCATAGTGTTATACTTTCAAATTCCATATATGATTTCACTGTGAAAATCCAACCACCAAGTTACACTATTCACCAAAATCTTAGACACTCACTCACTACCAACATCAGCACCAAGATAACACTCACTGCTCCCATTTATCCAAACACACCATGATGTCTTCATATGAATCATCTTAAATCATATGATTATATACATCATAATACTTCAATTAAAAGGTTTTCAATTACAAATCATGGTGATCCCAACTATAAGGATTGCCTACTAAAATCACTCTTTCTGCGGTCCAATGACCAGCCAACCACATTCCAAACAACACTCATAGTGCTGTCTCCACCTCAATACATCCAAACTAATGAAAAAGCACCATCAAAAACATGTTTTTCTAACTTCACTAGAATAATTTTGGTTTTACCAACTGACACATCATAAAAATACCTAATCATGATTCCTTAACCGCCAAAGGCACTGTAGAATCATACAAGTGCCCACACCAAATAATGAACCCCAAAATTTAATGTAATTATGTAATTGGATCATGACCATCCTCATTGGCTGTCATGAACCCATCGAGATCATTGAAACACATCTGATATAACTCACCCTAGAATTACTCCAAATCCACCCCAATCCCGATAGCAACACACCGACTCCACTGAAAACCATATCCAAGTGTTCAATATGGTATTACCCAAGGAACCACATATTAGTGGATATTCCCACACACAAATATCATAATGTAACCTAAATAGTTTAATGACCAGTATTGTTTCACTGATGACCCATTTGACATGAGGGTCATTCACCAAATATAAATATGAGACTCTCCACTATAAGAGTATAATCATTAGTGATTTTCCAAGACAAATCTCTATAAAACATGGTAAATGATTTATGCATTACCGAACTTAATAATTATTCTTGGTCATCTCGATCAAACCTAATAACCAAATTAAAACACTAACAATGATCATCCCCATATTACCAAGAATTAAATACTCAAATAGACAATAGTACCCTCCCTACCAAATGACTCCCCTTACGCCACTCCCTATGAACCATTGTAAACATGTACTGTCAGTATGCCTCACTGAAAACACCTCTGTGATGGAGGAAAACCTAGGAGAATCACAACCGTATGCATCTCACCACTGAACCACCACTGTAATAGTTCTCAGGTTAATCTACAACCTAAATGTTTTTCAATAAACCTTCACAAAGACCATTATTCGATCCATAACTCAATTGGGTACTGTACGTATCCATCATGAAACTCACCCCACATACCTATAATCTACCAAAAAATACCCAAAAATGATTAATATCCTCCTAGAGTATAGTGTTCCTTAAATAACCCTCTCATAGGCTCTCTACCCCTTTCTACTATAATACAAACGAATGTATACCCCTGTATAACATGGTCATGCAATCAGACCCATGCTCACACGATTCACATCCTATCTAACTTTGGCCCACATTCCCAACCCACTGACCATGATCTACTGCATGTTAGTCACATCCAATAGTCTATGGAATCTCATATATTCCAAGGCTAGTCACACGATTACCCTCAACAGGGAATTATTACATAGCCACAAGTGTTTTCCCACACCTCCACTATGCTGCCAAAATCATATCTAGAAACTATATATCCAAGCATCTAACTGACACCACTATATAAAATGAGCCTCGATACAAGAATCATTCCAAGGGATTCCCACCCAAGACCAATTAAATTCCCATGCATTTCCTTAACTACTTGGTTCATTTAAGTAGAATTACACCAAGATTCTATATAGGAAAACACTATATAGGTTGTTGTTTAAACTTTATGTAAATGAAACCAAATTCTC
Source organism: Viscum album (assembly GCA_963277665.1). Taxonomy (NCBI): domain Eukaryota; kingdom Viridiplantae; phylum Streptophyta; class Magnoliopsida; order Santalales; family Viscaceae; genus Viscum; species Viscum album. The sequence continues at coordinate 1,193,970,065 of OY728156.1, read as the reverse complement.
AAGGTAAAAAATTCCCATCCTTGGATCACCTATTAGGCATACTATTCCTTCATCAATTAATTACTAGAGCATTAATTCCCGCACCGAACCATGATGGGTCTCCATAAATCCCTGGATGAAGAAAATATTTTACCATCCATGGATAACCTACCACTATATGATACATATAAAATACCATTGATAGGAAATATGAATTATTATAGACGATTATAATTCTACTAAAAAGTTATATAGGGAAAAAACTTATAAGTTATTATTGTAAAATTAAAAAACTTAACCTGCCATTATAAAACAACCACAGAAAAGTACACATATGTCATGTGAGTCCCACATGCCTAATCGTGATGCATGCATGAAACCTATTACCTCCACTACTAATATAAAATCCATAATAATGATAAAAAATTCACATATTATATTTGAATCAATATCCAAAATGTAACATCAAAAACCAAAATAACAATCGTTACCCTGGTAATCCATACCTTCCAAAAAAAGGTGTCTATGATGCACCAGTTTGAGGTCCATAACAAGATTAAACACATTCTTATACCTCAAATCTTATATCTAAAAAAATATAAAAACAAAAAATATAGAATTTAACAATGTAACATCTTTGCCCTAGGCCATTCATCTATGCCCAGAACAAAGATACTACATGCCCTTGATCATGCCTCCACGTATTCCAGAGGCTCCCGACTAGTGGTGAGTACTTAAAACATGAATGACTATTACCTCAATATCAAAATAATTGATAATGGTAAATAAAAAAACATTATCCACATCAAATTATGTTGAACTAATAATCACATACACTATCATACATTATGAAGTAATACAAAAGATAAAATGATAATTCATTGGATTGTACCCAAATAAAAAATAATAAAATGATCAAAATACACTAATCGAACCTATTTCTATCTTCATGAAACACTACACACCCTATCCCCAAAACCATTGAGCTACTCTGACATGATCCCCTGCATGTTTCATGCTCTGACATGAAATCATTGTAAAATCTACACATACACTAGAGTGCTCGTATATGGTGTGAGCATATAAATAGGCAGTGTCTGACCAAGAACACCTAATATAAACCATCATATGAATTTTTATAAATGATTAAAATAAATAAATAAATAACATACTCATTTCATATTTATATGATAACGAGGCCATTACAAGACCAGATGAAGTAAACATGCCTGCAAGGCCACCATATGCTGACCAGAAGATCATAGTGGCTCACTAAACCCGTTTTGGTTCCATTATAGAATCCACATAATCATCTCAGCATCTTGTGATATAGTACATGATTCCCATATTTTACTCAAATACTTAAGATAAGTTGATTTACAAAAACCTCAACACACTGCTCGAAGGGATAGGCCATTTTAATGCATTTATATCTCAATCCACTACCTTATCACCAAAGGCATGGTTCATTAGTAATATATTGCATCACATCACAACCAGGAACTCCTATTGGTGGTCTCCAGAAAAATCCTACTAATGGAAAGGTCACTCATCCAAATCCTCCACCTTACCATGACCCATACCCCGAGATGGTTCTTAACCTAAAACACTCCCAAGAAGGTCCAAAACGTGAGCCAAGACAGTCAAAAGAAGGTTTAATTTATGAACACTAGGATCCCATCAAACCCATAGAGATCTTTCCATCCATATCACTCATATAGAGGCCATACCTTATTATCCACTCCCTAACCAATATATGTATCCAATTAAAAATATAAGAACATGAAAACAACACAATTAGGGAACACAACCTGTCACATAGATCACCAGTTGATTTCAGGGTTCTAGTCACTCAAGAACTATCCCATAATCTCAAAAAGTCTCACATCACCCAATAATGTGTATATTAGGTTCTCCAGATTGGTTACTATCTCTACTCATCAATACCTTCATGCACCTATCATTGGTTGGTGATAAACTACCCAGAGACTATCATAAGCCATCATACACTACTCAACCCCAACCTCAATAGGCAGGGTCCATTTACCATCTAAAACCCCCTTGGAATCACAATGAAAAGTCCCTAACAACTCCCAAGATCATCACTTGGGTCTCATCATATGTCTCTTAAGGTATATCCCTTAGCTCATCACCAAGAATAAACCACTCTGTAATATAATATAAGTCTCAAAGGAATCACCTCACTTTCCCCACACACTAAGGCTCTCCTCCGATCTTAGGAGTGGGTTCTTATTCACCCATGAGATGTAATACCATATCTCCAGTCACCAATCAACCCTAAGATCAGGATGACTACCTACTAGTACTAATATAACTACAAATGATATCAAAAATATCATCTTACATCCTAAGACCTTTTAGATTTCACTCACCAGTTCAACCAAATTGCTTATCCCTTGGTGACATAGCCATCGGGTGATCCAGAATTATATAAGGTGATTAATAGAAGTTGGTCTTATCTTGTGAGGATCAATGCCACTCTATCATCTCACCTAATGTATCTACTAATATTTATACCTCATTCCTGAACCCATGAAGTATAAAATCATACACACCCATGAATAGAAAAATATATACAATTGTATTATATGAGTCACCTACATAGAACATGGATTTAACCCCATAAATGCCTTTTCATACCTCATCCAAGCATGCACTACCACCTGAGATTCTATCTCACACCATACATTGTAAATAATAAATAATAAATAATTATAATCAATTATATAAATCAAACCAAAGAGTCATAATGACTAAAACACATACCAGACATCACCATTAGATTGAAACCGCGACTAATCACTTGTGGAAGGTTTATGGCAAATCCCTGAGACCATATCAAGAAAAACCCGAAACCAACATCACCTAGTCAAATAATAATTTCAACTAATCCAATTAAAAGACAAAAATAAAATCATCAGGTGATATACCTTCAATGGAACAACAAGAAAAGGAAACAGACCAACCTATCAGGATGTCCTCTATCCATCACACATGAAATCCCCATTGATTTCTACCAATTTCACTACTATTCAATGGAATATCAACTAAACCATAACCAAAATTAATCACAAAAAATTATAGTGATAAAAATTGAAGGAATAGAAGAGACTAAAATGGATGAAAACACCTTGGATTTTTGAATAATAGAAGAAAAAAACACCCATCAAAGTGGTTTAAAGGGGAGAATAATTAGACAACCAAATGTTTGTCCTAGAATTCAACATTTCCCTTAAAATAGAATATGGTTCAAATATTAAATTACAAATTTTCCTTACCATAAATGTACCCAAATAAAACATTCATAGTGTGAATTAGGGGGTTCACGCCATGAATTCGCTGCAAGCTGATGGGACCCCCTCATATAGACCCAATTTAGGGCATTAACTATGATTTATTCCCAGAAATATTTGTGGTAAATGATATCTCTCCTCAATTATCCCTATTTATGGTGTGAACCTCATGTTTCATGGTTTGAATGGCTACCACAGCTGAAAATTCATCTCCCATGAAACCCAACCCCTCTTCAATGTTCCCTCAAGCATCCATGCCACTAACTGAGTCTCTAACTATATTCAAAAGATACTAATTGACATTCCACAACACTCATATTTTTAATCCAAATATCAATTCATGAAATGATCGACACTCAAATAAAAAATTCAAGATTGCACCAGAATATAACAAATTAAAAATATATAAGGATATATAATTTTCATGGAACATAAACTATGATAAGGAAAGGATTATACTTAATTGGAGAAAAGTATTCCAAATATGAAAATAGAAAATATTTAATGTTTATTTTTGTGATTTATTAAAAAAACATTATACTAACAATGCATAATTTAGATAAAAATTAGAATAAAATTGAGTGGATATAAATTGTTAAAAATATACCTCTATATAAATGGAATTTCAAGGCTCATAAAATAAAAATAATTATCTATATCAAGAAGTACATATTATTTGCTTGGATCTAAAAAAACTTATAAAATCTATACAAAATATATTTTAGAAAGTAAATTCCAAAATTTGAGGGAAACTGTTAATTTTGCGGAGTATATGATCCCAAGGCTTGTGTATGATGGTATTATATATATATATATATAAATTTTATGATAAAATATTTATATAGTGAGTAGGAGTTAACATTTGAAGAAGAATAACTATGTGAGATGAAACATGTTGTGAAGAAACAAAATGATTTTAAAATGTATACTTAAAATAGATTTGAATACTTGGAGGAGAAATATGGGATATGTTACCAAATTAGTCATTATGATGAATATTTTATAAAAATATTTCTTGTTTAGCTATAATTTTTTTAGATATAATAAGAACAAAAAAATAGTTGAAGAACCATATCTGGTGGATTAGCATAAAAGAATAAAAAAAGTTTTAAACCATTGATATGAGATAATAGATGATATTATCATTTGATTGATGATACCAATATTATTAATAATATTGAAAATCACTGTGGTGTTTCCATCACATTTCAAAATGATAGAGAATTTATGATTATAAAAATTGTTATAGATGAGATTGAGGCTTAAGGATTAGATCCAAAAAATGTTTTATATATTGCTGGACAAAAGCATTACCTATTGAGTGTATTCCAACTATGTAATGAAGTAAATGAAGTATTTTTTAGAAGGAGTACTTACATGAATGTGATCTTAAAATATGAGGTACTTTTCACTAAGGGAGAAATAACTATTGAAAAATTATTTCAAACTGGAAACTCAAAAAAATCATGATCTTCTAGAACTGAACATAAAATTTCGGCCTACATCACTCAATAATAGTAGCTGAACTGATTGGCCACATGACCTTAAGTGCGCCTTACTACATGCTTGAGGTTGTAGACTAGCATTGATGGTCTAATAGTGGTGTTTTGGGGAGACTATACCCTTAATATTAGTAATAAGTATTGTAGATTCAATAATATATAAGAAGGCAGTAAAAAATGTAAATTAATCAACACCAGTAATTATAAATAGATAACATTGAAAATTACAAATAAAACCATCCATGCATAAAATTCAATTCACAAGTATAAAATAAATTAGTGTATAATTATAATAAATAATCATTGAATAAATAAATTTAATCAAGACATTCTCAGGTCCCTCATAGGACACCTAGCCTACTATAATTTCCTCGGCCTAAGCCTAAATATATCTATACATGCCATCATAAAAATATATACATATATACATAATGATGTACATATAAACACACACACACACACCTATATATTAACTGGGAGGGACTCAAGGATTAAGACCCAGACATACATATATGGATAAAAAACAAGTATCACTCTTAAAATAAGTGACATCATGCCCAATGATCTCAAATAAAGGATAAGGGACATCATTCTTATTGGTTATAGATGAATTACAAGGGTGGTCATGACCAATAAAGCCAGATGAATAATAAGGGACGTCATTCCCAATTCCCAAATAAGTGATAAGGGATGTCATTACCAATTGTTTTAGATGAATTTTTAGGGATTCTATACCCATCAGTTTTAATTAATTAAAATGTGGAACACCATGTCCAATACTTTCTTACAAATCAAGAGGAATTTCATGTCCAACCAATTTAAGAATAATGATTAGGAGCGCCCAACCCAACATTTCTAAGGAGATAACATAATAAATAATCACATGAATTTATTAATTAAACATAGGCTATGAGATATATCTATGGCAAGATATGATTCATTATGTTTGTTCAATTATTCAATTCATTTACAAGTAATAAAGATTTATATGCGATGATACATTCCATGATATAATTAAATAAAATTCATTCCAATCCAATTCCCACTTCAATTAAATTAATTATGTTAGAAAAATCCCTTATAATTAATAAGGTTCAAGTGATGATATTTAAACATTTAAATTTTCATTTCACATTTAAATAAATCCAATTTACACAATTGAATAATATTTAACAAGACAAACTCACTTAGGATCTGGCATGGTCACATAGGTAGTTATAAAGGTGTCAAATAACAAAATAAACACACCCAAAGCTGTGGTACTAGATAAGGGAGACATCCACCTATATTATCAGTGGTACATGGGAGGATATCTATCAAGGGAAAACGAACTAAATAAAAAGGGGTTTCTCATTTTAGTAGAAATCCATGGAAATCCTTGCATACAACACAATAATGAATTCTATAAATAGAAATACTATAAGATAAAAACATATAGAATACCTACATAATGATTAGAAAAATTCACTCATCTGACGTTGGTACTTTATTTGAGTAGAGATGAGATAAATTAAAAGAATAGACAAACACCCTAAAAATAGGGAATATGATCTTGCATGAAAATAACATCTGATATAGTAAGAGAAAATTAGAAAAGATGTAATAAGAATCATAGACGAACTGAGGATGATGAAACATGACCAATGTAATTTGATTTTTAGTTATAACAAAGGAGATCCATCTAAGCCTAGGAATTGTACAAGGGAGAGGAGAAGTAAATGGCGATATATTGGAATGAAATCTAAGTAGAAATGGGGTACAAATAATTTTAATGTTGGAGAAAAAAATGTAAAATTTTCACCTTTTTAAGAGGTGCATAGTTAGGAAAACCGTTCACCTACCACGTAATGCCACTATCCAAGAAACCTCCAAGTTTAATGGTTACCTCACATAGTTTTTAAACCATGATCTATCCATTTCAAATGACTACCCAAGAACACCACTACCCTACACAGTTTCAGTGAATGGTTAGACAAACCATTATCCAACCATGCGAGTCTCTCATCACCTTTGCACCAACTTGCATGATTTTCTTGGCTACCTCTAAGGGTTAAAAAATTTGTGCCTAAGAAAAATATGTCCCATAGTTGTGTTACATGTTTAGTACTAACTGTGCACCAATCGTGCATCTAGGATTTCTTTTCCAAAACTTTCATTTTGGGTCCCAAACCCTCAGGACACTTCCAAAACCTTTAAGACACATTCTGTTCCAAATTAAATATCTAAAAACAATAATTTCAAGTGCTAAAACTCTTTTAATTTCTTTCAAAATTTGGGTTTATGATTATCCTACCCACCAAATGAAAATTAAAAATCCTTTATGAAAAATTTCAAATGGTTCAAAACAAGAGATGTTACAACCTTTCCACCATAGAATTTATTATCTCTAATTAGCCCTGATGAACATTCAAAACATTTCCCAACCTACATGGTTCATGAATTTACAGTAAAATTTCCACATTGTGTTTACAAATACCCAACATGCCTCCAATTTCTACCTTAATCATATTCTATCTCACCTACTAAAACTAAAGACAATTATCATTTCTAAAGTCATAACATCAAGAATATTCTTACATGATTCTATCCAACATGAGATACAATCACTTTATTATATCTTTTATCAACCGAACTATGGTGATCCAAAACATATTTCTTATCGTACAATGTATAATTACAAGCCATGGTACTTCGACTAGTGTAATTTCCTATTAATGAACTCACTAGTGTCATAGAGACACTCTCAACATGTTTATCAGATTACACATGGGGAAACTACATACCCTCATCATTGATTCGATCAAAATGGTCAAAAATACAATTTTCCAAGATCATAATAGTCACTATATTTTTCTTTAAAATAAATGTATGACATTTAAAATACATATGTTTCATCATAAATGAATTCTCGATGAATTTTCTCATCGACTACATCAAACTATTCGAAGAAACTCCAGTCGAACTGCTTCTAAATGACTGTTTCCAAAAACACTCAACTTTGACAGCTGAAACATAAAAAAAAAGAGATTATAAACTCTTTTATCCCAAGTCATACTAAGATCATTCAAATATCACTTAAAAAACCCCATACCTAACTTCCAGTGATGTCTCGTGGATAAACCGTATCCTGATCAAACCATAATCATGCCATAACACAAGCCTAAAAAACACGATCTAAAACCCCTAGATTATTTCAAGACACCCTTAGGAATAATGTCCAAACTAAGACTTACCCAATTATATATTAAAACCCATAACTAGTATTTTACATGAAATCCAGTCATATATTGTTCCATTTATTCAATGTCATACGATATCCAAAATGACCATCACACAATTGGTATCTAAGTCCCCTGTCCCTTATCACATTAGCATCACCCACCAATAACTGATATCTTACTCTAAAACATAGGAGAATCCTCCTTATCACAATATATAAAATAATTATTTATGGATTACCTTAAACCACTAGTCGATCAAAACTCCCATGGAGTCCATTCTTCAAGATAGAAAAGGTATTTTGTTATCTTAGAATATAGTCAATGCTCTCCCACTATACTCCAGATGATTTCATGATATGGGGCATGATCACCTCTGAACATGAAGTTTGTAGATATCTCCTTGATAGGTGTATATTACTCTACCTGATTCATGATCACATTAATCCTTGTTATACTTTACTTTAACAACCGTTGACACCATGTCTCCTGAAAATGTGTGTCCAGGCTCAAACATGGGCCAACCATCTCATGGTACCTATTTTATTTCTACAAATTATACCTCATCCATGGTGCTTCCCTTTAATTTATCCAAATATCTGGGTCTCTATGATCATATGATCCACTTTTTAAATCCTTGATCCTTGGTCCATACCTGACCATTCATCAACGTTCTATCTTAACAGTCACCACGCTCAACCAATGTGAAATAATATTTTCATACATAGTGGGTGTTCAATATCATACCACCCATTTCATGACCTCAATCACGCTCCCATGATTCATCCATAAATAAGGTCAAGCTAATCTTGCTACATGAAACATCAGTTTTAAAATTCTTGGAGCTCCCTTGGAACTTCTATTCAAAATTGAGAACCTACATGTGCCCTAATTTATTGAACAACCTCCCTCCTCACAATGTCATTTTCCATAAATTTAAGCATCGACCGTATACCCATTGCTAAATTGGTCCAAGAAACTGAATAGTCCTAATCATTTAAGCCCATATCATTTTACATGAATCCTAGGAGATTCTTTAAGAACAATGGGCGTCACCATTCCTATATTTAAAAACCTAAGCACCTACCATGCATCAATCTGAAAATGAGTATAAAACCAAGATCCCTGAATAAAAAAGAATTTATAACATGGGAAAACATATTAAATAGGATTAATTGATAAAAAAATATCATTTAATCATTAGGGTATATGTAAAAATAAACTAATGGATTCTAGGCCCCGCCCTAATCCTATATATCATAACTCAAAACAGGGCCACCAAATTTGTCCACTTAGCCTGAAGGTCTCTCACATGAGAATCATATCCCACTTAAGGGAATATATTACACATCATCAAACGTGCCTATAAAATTTATCCAAAGTGGTAAATTTGGTAGAAGGTAAGAATATAATTGACCTATAAGGGTAAAACCACTAAACATAAGAATACCAACATCACCTACCAAACATCAAGCTACCAGGCCCTAATCCTCTCTGAGCATCATTACAAGGAAGTGTTCCCTACTGGGTCATGATATGAATGTATATAGTATAAAGAGATTAAACTCATTGGGTATCCACATATAAAAATATCCCCTCAATGTTCAACCTAATAGAAAACCACCCGCCTCACTAGGGTGTCGTTTCATCAACTAAGAGTCCTACCGGACTTAACAATGAAACAGACAAAACATACCATGTCTAGAAACTCAGATCAAAAGTCTACCAATTTCAAATATCCAAGGGTGTTACCACAACAGGATACACCCTCACTAGATCATAATTTATCAACTTTAAAAACTAATCCCATTCCTAAAAGGTCATTAGGATCTACCACTTAACCATTAAGTTAAAGAAACAACAGAAATAAGCCAACTAAGACTCTTTAGCAACATCCATGTTCCCGTTCAAGACATCTATAAAGGAAAAAACATAGGATAACTATTACACAAGGGTTTTAGATATAAACAACCTAAAATTTTTACTTAATCCATTTGACAACTTGACAATTACTTTAATTTGAAGAGTCTCAGACGTAAGTAATTTAAATCACCAGTTATAAAGTAGGCATTTTAAAAATATACTAAGAACTTTATTTATCACACCCATGATTCTTTTTGAGGTAATTTCACTTTTTTTGTATTTATCATGTTATATATATTTCTTAGGTGTTCTACCAGAAAAATGTCAGTTTTTTTGTGGATATAAGGAGGTTCATAGTTGGTGTATGGTTTGGGGAATTTGTACACCGACCTGGTGAAAATCGTAAAACCCAAGAATGGTACTGTCCAGGATACACATTCAGTTACATGACCTTACATCCCTACCAACAAAACATAAAACCAAACTCTCCTATTTGACCTATGCACTACACAGTTGACACATTGTTTGAAAGACCGAGTGACCAAACCATAAATCCTACTAAATTCATAAATATTTTGAAATTACAACTTTTCCCTCCCCGATATGAACCCTTCTAACCCTCCCATTTCACCTTATTTGACCCTTTCCAACCTTAGGAACGTGACCCCTCCTCTTCCATCCCATCTTGGATTTATTTTTGGATAAATTTGGTTTTTATTCCTCAAGAAACTACAAGTAATTTCCTTTCTCCTCTTACATATTCATGGCCTATACTCTTTTTTTCATGGGTTCTCTCTTCTCCAATAGTTATTTGACCTAAAATTGGTTCAATATCATTTAATTGGTTTTTAACTTTTTTGTTTTGGAGTTTTATTTCTTCTATAGTGTCTTCTATTGATTCATCTTGCAATTTCAAACTAGATTTGGGTGATTTAAAGTGAAAGGTAGGTGGTTCAAAGACTAGCCATTATTTTACGATTTAAATATAATATACTTGTTTTCTTAATGTATTCTAAATTTTATTATTCAAGTTCAAATGGGTGTTTTACAAAAGGATGGTATGAGTATGGTTTTAAAATAATTATACCCCCTTAGTATTAGTGTGGGTTGGTTTATGATGGTTTGGTTTGTTAAATATGGGGGTTTCATGGTTTAATGAATGAAACATAACATGGGAATCCTAGGTATATAGGTGGAAATAATAGGACAAGTGTGCTAGTCATGACCTATACTACCTAGAAGGATTATGTAACAACACTAAGAAATATTGATGTCGGAATTTAGTTGTCTCAAGAAAGAGATTGAAATTTTCATCCAGGGTTGATCACTGAGAGTACGAAGGATCTTATGTCCCAACTAAACCTATATACTTAGGAATTTCTCATGATTATCATGTTATGGTTTTAATTTTTTCCTTTATTTAAAAAACTTTGAATTTCCATAATTACAAATAACCTTTTTTTAAAAATTAATTACATTCCCCTATTTCTTAAATAAGAATGTTTTCAATTTAAATTAGTTTCACCATTAAAATTAAGCATGTTTATTTGTTCTGTAATTTATATGAATGGAACCTTTTGGTGGTATCATTTTGGGAAAATGATCTCACACTCTATATACAACCTCAGGTGTATGTAGATTTTTTTTCTGATTTAGGTAATAGAAAGAACTTCTAGGGAGGGGACTAGGGGTTATATTGTTATAAATTCCTCTTCTAGTAGGTGTTAGTGGTGGTGGAATGATAGTGTGGACCCACATGTCACAAAGAGGTTTTCCTCATCAAGTTGGTCCCCCCTTTTGGATGTTTTTTTATTTGGATATAAATTTTAAATGCTTAAATCATGGATGAAATTGTAATTTTTTTTTCATTTATTGGATTTTGGTCTTGATGCATGTGAAAATTGTATTGTTGATAGTTATTCTTCTATTGGGTGGAAACATTCCCAAAGAAGTTCCATAATGCCTAAGCACTAGTTTCCATCCCATGGGGATCAATAAAAACCTTCAATCTAGGTCATAGGCTATGTTAGGTGTTACGTGGGATGGAATACTAGTCTATTTTAGGAAAAAATGGTATCAGAGAAGGGTTTTTATATTCTTTTGGGTCATTCTATTGGGGAAGTCTCAATAGACTGGATCTAGGACTCTTAGGGATTAAGGATCTAATTGCGAGTGGGGTGTCTGTCCAACACAAATAATAATGGAACTTGGGTAACCATGGGATATATGTATTTAGTTTGACTCATACTTTAGGTGAATTGTATATGATGAAGACTAGGTATGGACACCGAGGTAAGGTGGAGTAGTTTAAATTGTTACTTGTGATTATTGAGGTTTCAAATTTAATTATTGAGAGTGTTTAAATTATGTTGTTTGTTGATTTTATAGGGTATGACATATTTATAGTTTGCCTTGTGTTTGTTGATTTTCATAGTATCATCCTTCCCTAGATACCTCCCATTAAACCATGGGGAGAGTCTAGAGAGAGTTATAACACTAGTTTATTAGAGGTTAGTTGAGGTAGTGGTTTAGGATATCTAAGCTTTGGATCGGGGAGTCGGTACTGATCTTACTCAGAATAAGGAAACCAAACCAAGTATGGAAAATTATAGGGCTCATGAGTTCCTCTATAATAAAACCCTTTCCTTCTGAATAATCACACATCCCCAATAAGTATAAGATTGGTTTGAAACGATTGAAAGAATTTTTGGGTTCCTTGGGATCCCTTATGTCATCAGGGTAAAGTGTGCTACATTTATGATGGAGGGAACCAATCAGAGGTGGTGGGAATTATTGTTAAAAATAGGGAAACATGAGAATATCTGATGGTACAATTTCAAGGATGATTTAAATGAGTAGTAATACCCTGATACTTTATCCCTTTCTAAGACCTGAGAGTTTCTTGACCTCTATCAAGGAGAAGATTTAGTGATGGATTATGCCAACTATTTTGTTGAGTTAGTATGTTTCACTCCTAAGTTAGTTTAAAATTAGTATGTGAAGGCTAATTAGATTGAAATTGGATTATAGATATTCGATCCTAGGTCTTCTTGTTCATGATTAAGACATAGGATGAGGTGATTGATTGGGATGTGATGGTTGAGATTGACCGGGAAGGTATGTATGGTTTATTTATGATATTTATAGCTATAGAAAAATGAATAAATAGAACATATAAAAATAATATTAAGTGTGAGGAGAAAGGAAAAATTATGTTAGCAGCTCTAGATACATGTCATGACTACCTTTGTCAATAGATGTGAGTGATAGATCTATCATATTCCATCAACATGGGAGGTCAAGAAACATGTATTCTATGTGTATGGTTCCACCTAAACTATGATATTAGTGTGTAATACTAGGTCATTTTTAATGATTCCTTAATAGTGGTTCCCCTTATTATAGTGGTACAAGATCCACAGTGCATAGGGAACCATCAACTTAGTCCGGTGCATCTAGGGATATATGTTCTCAATATGAAGGGTGTGGTGGAAAGGATGGGTCTTCCTATGGATATATTTATTTCAAGGAAGATTAACAGGTCAGTATTTAACATTAATTATAGGAATATATGAAACAAATTTATGATATGGATCATGCACTAGTGGAATCAGATGTGGGACCTACAATAGTTTGAGGTACTGTTCTTAATGAGTCATCTATTACAGTTAATTTATTTGATACAAGTGATTCTAATTAATTCCTATCATCTCTCTTTGTGGATATATTGTAACTCCCGACTAAATTCATTCTATATTCAATGGAGTTAATTAGTCCTCTTGGTAATAAGTGGGAATAAGTCTTCAAATTTCCTTATTATGTTATCACTATGTTAGAGGTTGAACTGAAATGGGATTTCCTTGTCCTATAATGGGACTTATTTGATGTGATCTTGGGAATGGATTAGATGACATATTTTAAGGATCACATCAATTTCTATCAATGATGGGTGATTTTCATTGAACCTTATAGAAGTACTCGGGTCATCCAATGTGTATGGGACCAACATCTAGGATGATCTGGACCTCCACTTCCGAAGTTAGAAAATTTTTCTTACTAGGTATTTTCTATCATGCTAGAAGATGATGGGAAAGGTTATGAGGATGGGTTACCTTCCATAGAGGATGAGTTCCAAGAGGTACTTCTAGAGGATTTCTCAAGTCTACCTCTATACTGGGATGGGGCATTCACCATTGACTTGGTGTTGGGGTCACAACCGATATCTATTCCCACATATCATATGGTTTCCACTGAATTAAGGGAATTAAAGATACAATTGGAAGATTTTTAATTCAAAGGATTCAATTGCCTGAACGTCTCACCCTGGGCCTCCATAGCATTGTTTTTTAATAATACCAATATATCTCTATGACTATGTATCAATTATCCAAATTTGAATAGGGTCACTATCAAGAATAAAAATCCCTTTCACCACATCGATGAACTATTTTATTAGATTAAGGGGTAAAGGTTGGTTTCCAAGATCGACCTACACTCCAGGTATCATTAGTTTTGGGTTAATGGAATCCAACATTCCAAATATGTCTTTTCAAATCATTTTTGACCATTTTGAGTATTTGGTTATACCATTTAGGATGGTGAATGCTCCAGCAGTTTTTAGGGCCCTTATGAATTGGTTATTTCATCAATACCTTGACTCCTTTGTCATGGTATTTGTGGATGGAATCTTGATCTACTTTGGAACTAAATAGGGGCATGTAAAACATCTAACAATTATTTTGGGAACATTATAGGATCACTATCTTTATTCTAAACTCCCTAAGTGTAGTTTTTATATTCTAGAAGTCAAGTTTCTTGGAAATGTGATCTTGAAGTATAGAGTTTCTTTTTATTTAGAGAAATTTTGTTTGGTGACGTCATGAGAAGAACCAAATATTTTATTTGGGATCAAGAGTTTCTTAGGTATGATAGAATACTATAGGTGATTTTCATACATTTGTCTTGGATTGTCTCTCAGATGAAGGCTCTCACCTGAAGAGGGATGAAGTTCGTATGGATTCCAAAATGATAAAAATCTTTTGAGGAGATAATGTGATGGTTGAACACTTATCCCATTTGGATTTTACCTAAATCTAGAAATGGGTATATGATTTATTATGATGCTTCAGGTACATGTGTAAGATGAATGCTAATGTAGGGTGACCATGTGGTGGTGTGTGGATCTCGCCAACTCTAACCACATGAAAAGAATTACCCAACCCATGACCTTGTGATGATAGTGGTTATGAATGATTTTGAAATCATGGCATCACTACCTTTTTGGGGAGAAATTCATAGTTTACTAGGATAAAATAACTTGGCCTACATTTTCTGCCAAAAGGATCTGAATCTAAGGTAGCGTTGATGGGTTGAGTACCTTAAGAGGTTTAAATTTGATATTGTCTATACCTTGGGTAAATGGAATGTGGTAGTTGATGCATTAAGTAGGAAAATTCCATCATAGGCCTTAAAATATACTAATGATGAGTGTAATCTGATGGTACTTTTTGATTAGATGTATTTAGAAGCTAAGGATCACAGTGGAGGTACATTTTTGGATAGAATTTAGTTGATACCCTCTATTCTTGAATTAATATATGAAAAATATCCTAAAGACGAGCTATGCTAACATTTTATATAGTTTCTAAATGGTGGGAAGGTTCCTAATGAATGGTATATGTATTCTAAGTTAAATATTTTCTTCAAGGGTTTCTTTGTTTTGCTTTAATACCTATATAGGGCGGTGATGTAGGATAAGCACCATTCCCAATGGGACATTAATATTGAAGCTGCACAGATGTTTTATGATGATTATCATCAGTTCTAGTTTCTGAGTATGAGGTGTGACATATCTGAATTCTTTTCTAGATGATATACTTGATAAAAAATAAAGGTCGAACAAAATAATCCCTCAGGTATACTCCAACCACTCCCTATTTCTACCAGGTAGTGGGATGAGGTCACCATGGATTTCATCATTTGGTTACCTCGTACACCTCGAGGATGGAATGATTTTTGGGTGGTTATTTATTGGATGAAAAAATTATCTCATTTATCCCAAAAAATGATTTGAATAGGGTGATGTAACTAGGTAGGCGATATGCCTAGAAGTTTGTGAGGATTCATGGTTCATTGTTGGATATCTTCTCGAACAAGGATTCCCCTTTGAATTATCTATTCTAGGAATAAATTTTAAAGGAAATGGGATCATAGTTCAAGGTTAGTACGACATACCTTCCTCAAATGGATGTTCATATAGAATAATAAAATTAGATTCTAGAATACATTCCATGTGTGTGCATATTAGATTTTAGAGGCTCTTGGGAAAACCATATCAGATTGGTTGAACCATCCTACAATTATAGGTAAAAATCCTCAAACCATAATCGATCAATTTAAAGAGCTTTATGGTCAAACATGCTAGTCACCTCTATGTTGGATGGAAGTGGGAGATACTTCTCTAATAGAGATGAACCTTATACATGAGACATCTGATAAATTTAAGTTGATCATAAAGTTGTTATTGTTATCACAGAGCCACCATAAATTCTATGTTGATCAGTGATGTTGAGACTTCAAGTTCTTAGTGGGTAACAAGGTGTTTCTAAAGGTGACACCGCACCTAGGTATGAATCATTTTGGTAAGAAAGTAAATCTTACACTGAGGTATGTTCGAACTTTTTAGATTACCAATAGGATTATTAAGGTGGAATATCACATAATTTTACCTTCATAGTTAACATAAATTAATGATATGTTCTATGCCTCAAAATTGAAGAGTTATAATGTGGACATATATCATATTCTGAACTGGGAAGAGCTGCAACTAGAACCTAATATGTCTGTGATCAAGAAATCAGTGCGGACTATGGATTTGCTGGTAAAAGTGATTTTACTTTTGGGGAAATCGATTCCTCTTCTTCATGTCATTTGGAAACATGATAACAATGAACAAGAGACATGGTAATAGAGATGTTGTGTTTAGGAGCAGTATCCTTATTTATTATCAACTCAGATGACAGTTTGACTTTCTAGGGGAAGAAAGTTCTCATGGTGGGGTGAATTGTCACACCCATTATGAATTTTGAGGTATTTTATCTTATATTTTTAATATTTCATATGTTTTATAGATTTACTAGTAATTTTCCAAGAAAAATGTTAGTTTTGGGTAGACATACGGAAGATCATGGTTGGTGAATGGTTAGGGGAAAATGTACACCATCCCTATGCAAACTATGAAACCTAGACAATGGGACTGTCTAGGATGCACTCTTCGGTGAACAACCAGGTGACCATCCCAAAAAACCATATGGTTTACCCCTCCACAAGGATAGAGTTTCCACATAGTTGGAACAAAGTCTAGAAGACTATGTGACCAAACCGTGCAGACTTCTATATTCCAATTTTTTTTTAAATTCCATCTTCACCCCTCCTCAATTTTAACCATAAAACCCCACTATTTCACCCCATTTGACCCTATCCAAACCTAGGATCATGATAAAATCTCCTCCATTACCTCTTGGATTTATATTTGAGTATATATGGGCTTGATTCCTCCAAGAAACTTCAAGTAAGTTCTTACTCTTTCCTCCTATTCCCTATTTATGGTCTCTCCTCCCTTTCTTATTGATTTATCTCTTCTATAGAAGTTATGTTGATCTAAAATGGATTCAATATAATTTATTTAGTTTGGATATTGATGGTTTTTTTGTGTTTTATTCATTCCATAGGGTCTTCTATTGATTTTAATTTCAATTTCTAACCAGATTTGCGTGATTTCAAGTGAAAGGTAGGTGGTTTCATGATTACCCATTATTTAATGATTTAAATATGGTATCCTTATTTTCTTAATTTATTCTAAATTATATTGTTCTTGTGAAAAGGGGTGATTTCTAAAAGGATGATAAGCACATTTATTTAAAATATTCATACTCCCTTGGTATTGGTGTGGGTTGGTGTGTGATGATTTGGTTTGTGAAGGATGTGGGTTTCATGGTTTAATGAATTTAAAATTGCATGGGAATCCTAGTTATTTATGTGGGAAGACTAGGAAAAGTATGCAAGGAATAACCCACCCAACCTAGCATGTTTATGTTACAACACTAAAAAAACATTGATGTTGAGATTTGGTCGGATATAGAAGGAGATGAACATTCATGTCCAATATTGATCATTGAGAGTATTGGGATCCCTGGTCCCCACTAACCTGAGATACTTAGGGATTTCTCATGGTGATCATGCTATAGTTTTATTGTTTTCATTTATTTACGTACCTTTGATTTTCCATAATTCTTAAGAACCTATTTTACAAAATGGATTTCTTTACAGTTTTTCCTAAATAAATCTCGTTTTCAACATAAATTGTTCCCACCTTTAAAAGAAGACAGGCTTATTAGTCTCATAATGTCTATGTATGGAACCATAAGGTGGTATCCTACTAGGAAAATGATTTCTCAACCTATATACACCCTCAGGTGTATGTAGACCTTGTTTTTCTAATCCAGGTAAAGGAAAATCCTTCTAAGGAGGTGACATGGGTTTCTCTTATTAGTGATTCCTCTTTTAATAGTAGTTGGTTGTGGTGGAATGATGGTGTTGACTGATATGTCACTTGGAGGTTTTGTTCATCCGGTTGACCCCCTCATCTTTTTGTATGTTTTATGTTCGGTTTTAAATTTTAAATTTTAAATTCATTTTTTTAATTATAATCTTTTTTCATTTTCATGTTATGGATTTTGAGTCTTTATGTGTGCAAGAATTGAGTTGATGATAGTTGTTATTCTCTTTAGAGAAACCATTCCCAAAAGAGTTCCACAATTCCCAATCACAAGTTGTTAACCCAAGGGGATCATAAATTCCATTTGGGACATGTCACAGGCTAGGTCAGGTGTCGGGAGGGATGAAATATTGGGCCAATTCATGAAATTATCTTGCTAACACCATGAAACATTCTTGGAAAATTACAACATAATATCCTTTTAACCATTTATTTTTTCATAATCTCTCACAATTGAGTGAAACTAAAGAAAATTTCAATTATAAGATATAGAGGAAGACACCATTTAGGTTGTAATTGTCATATTAATTAACTTGATCCTTATAAAAATGAATCTAAAAAACATCCAAAAGGTATTTTATCAATTAAAGGGGATAGTTGTAGTGAGGATCCACCATACATTTATATGTAAAGTTATATAAGTGGTTGTTGACACTTTAAATAACCATCTTATATTTATGAAAATCATACCCCCAAGGGGTTAGTTATTAAGGAATATAAGGATAATGGTGGCCTATGAGGCTTCTATAATATAAACATGGGTTTAGTTATATGGGAAACCATTCCCTATGTTTATATTCAATGATCTATAAATTATAATTGTAATCCCATTTAAATGTAAACCATTAATTTTCAATTCATCATGATTTTAACACACCCTCATCAGGGTTATCTCATAGGAATAATATGCTTAAACTGACCTAAAAGGGTCAAGTAAAAAATGGGTGGATTTAGTTATATGGGTTTTAATTCCCAATTTGTGATGGTACAAGAAATTATAAGTTGAAATCCATGCACAATTTATCTAAGATCTTTAGTTAATAACTTGAATTAATAAAAAACTAACCAATTTATTTACATTTTAAAGATTTAATTTCAAAATAACTTCATTTATTTAAGTAATCATAGGTTAATAAAATATAATTCATCTATTAAGATATGTGGAAAAACTATTTTTTTTAAATATAAAACTTTATTTAACAAACCTTACATCATAAACATGACATAGAAGCTATCACATAAATGGAAAAAGATATGTAGAGATAGAAAAAATCATAGAATCCTGGTACACATGTAAGAATTATAAATATTTACTCAATAATGGAATACTAATAAGCATTCTAAATGGTTACCTAAGAAGGGTATGAAGATAAACATGACACATAATCATGCAGGGCACATTCAATAGGTATCAGGTAGTCAAGCATTGTAATATTCTTAGAATAGAAAATACATGTAAGGTGAATATATATGTTTCTAAAATTATGAATGTACACATATCTATCTTTCCATACCAGGATAAGGGGAAAATACCAGAAATCAATAACCATTGGAAGTATAATATAATTCATCTAATGCAAAATAACAATCAATTATAATAAGAAAATTACGAATAATAGTAAAATCCTTGGAAACCTGATCTTTCCCTAATGCATGGTTTGAATGGTCCCAGACACGAGCTATTTACCAAGTTTCAACACATTTATAGTCTCA
This sequence comes from Viscum album, assembly GCA_963277665.1. NCBI lineage: Eukaryota > Viridiplantae > Streptophyta > Magnoliopsida > Santalales > Viscaceae > Viscum > Viscum album. The sequence continues at coordinate 1,193,949,919 of OY728156.1, read as the reverse complement.
TATATACCAACAAAAAATAGTAAGACAAGGTAAAATAAATCCTTTAATAAAACTTTGTAACATCCCGATCCGGATCAGTTAATAACATCAGCTAAACTGGTTGGCCACATGGCCTCAAGCACACCTCCTTGTACGCTTGAGGCTTCTGAATAATAGTGACGGTCTAATGGTGGTATGTTAAGGGGTCTATGCCCTCTAGATCTGTTATAATAAAAGATGAATAAATAATAAATAATAAGGCATAAAATGATGTAAATGAAACAATAATAGTAATTATAAATAGATAAACCAGATAATAAAAAATAAAATAATCCATTCATGAACATGCTATGCCATAAATACAAGGAAGTAAATATATAACAGGTACGATATACAACATGAATATATAGGAAAAATAAATAATTTAACAAAATAACAAACTTCTATAGGTAGTCAGATTACTGGCTCATACCCTATATCCCATGTCAAGTCCCAATCCATTAAGAATAATAGCAAGAAGCACAATCCAAGAGCTTGAACTACAACCATGATATTTGTCTGGGTACCAAATGGAGGTCCAAATAGGGCGCGAGATAAAATCTACAAGACACCAACAATGGTTCCTAATGAAACATAGTACATGAGTATAAAATAAAGCTATGTGAAGGTATAATAAATAACCAGTGAATAAATAAATGTAATCAAATCGGGATTGGGTTCCTCAAAGGACACCTGGCCGACCATACCTACTTCGGCCTAAACTAGAATATATATGGTAATTACATTATTTATACACACACACACACACACATATATATATATGCATATATATGTACATACATACATACATACTTATATATATATATATATTCATTGGATATGAACCAAGGATTAAGAACCAGACATCCATATAAGGATAACATACAAGTCTCATGCTTCAAAAATGGGTTTCTATACCCCAAAATCTCAAATAAATGATAAGGAAAATCATGCCCAAAACTTAAAATGAATAATAAGGGATTCCATTCCAATAATTATTAGATGAAAACTAAGTTACATAATTCCCAACAACATCAGATGAATAATAGGGGGCGTCATGCCTAATTCCCAAATAAGTGATAAGGGAAATCATGCCCAACAATTTTTTATTAATGTTTAGGGATTACATTCCCACCATCTTTAAGTAATTTAAATGTAGAACTCAATGAAAATTATTTAACAAAAACATGTTCCCAAGGAAAACATGTTACACACATTTTCCACATAGTTAGTATTAATTGTCGGCCAATCGTGCGCTTAGGCTATCATTTCTCAAACTTCCATTTCAAATCTCAAACACTCAGAACACTCATTAAACCTCCAATCCACATTCCCTAAAATATTCAACATATAAAAACAAAATTTTATGTGTTATAACTCATGGAATCACATTCCTAATATTGGTTTCATATTTTTCCCATTCTCCAAATAGAAATTCAAAATCCTTTAGGAAAAAATTCAACTAGTTAAAAACATGAGATATTACACTGAGGATGATATGAAATTGTGGAATAGATGACTTAGATACCTTAGAAAATATATCCTGAGTAAATTAACCAATCATGAAACTTTAAGACTCCTTTTCTGTTTGAAAAAATAAAGAAACATTATTTTTGTGAAATATTTCATAATGTAAATATGGAACCTTAAAGCCACATGGGTGTTTCTATACAATCAAAAGGAAATTATAACATATACATAAAAATTTTTATGGTATAATGAGACCCAAACCTTATCAAGTTGAACACTATATTATCATTTTTTATTAATTCATAATATTAGTAGCCTTGATGTTCATGAAACATAATTTTTAAGAACATGATAAGTTCAAACAGTTCTATAGAGAAAATAAAAAATAAATAGTGTTGTACATAAAATTTTTTATATCTCTTAATATAAAAGAATTAAAATAAAATTAATTTTATAAATATCATATAGATCATGGAATCAATCATTAATACACTGCACCTTATACCCATTAATAAAACAGAGTGTCTAAAAGAAATAATATGAGTTTGGTTGAGATGGGAAGAACCATTCTGGATAAACATGAAGTCATAAGATTATTTTGGAGAGAAGTTGTATCTATAACTATGAATATTCTGAATATATTCCTATTGAGTAAGAAATATAAAAAATCATCATATGATATTTTATTTAAGAATAAGTCTTTTTGGAAATATTTTAGAGTTTTTTTAATCCCATGTTCATTCAAAATTAATAATCAAAACTTGGGAAATTTTAATGAAAATTAAGATGAATGTATTTTTATGGGTTATCCTTCTCCTCAAAGAGGCTAGATGTGACATCCCAACCTGGGTGCCACTAAACAGTGCCCTAAGCTGGTTGGCCACATACCCTCAAGTGTGCCTCCCCATACGCCAGAGGGTTCCTACTAGAAGCGAGGTTCTGGTAAGTCAGTCTTGGAGAGACTACACCATATCTTATCAGAATGAAACACCAATGGGAGAAAAAAACAACAAACAAAAAGAGAAGTGTATAAATAACTGAGAAAATACAATGTCATATGATATTCAAAACAAGAGAATACAATACTCAACTGAAAGGTAAAACATGCTATGACAATGCAAATGTCAAGTGTATACAATGAAACTAAAAGTAAAGATACAACAACTCCCAAGATGGTCCCAAACCATGTCTTGTTTCTTTTCCCATGCTCTAATATGAAATATAAACTTATCCCAAGGCATTTCCCTTATCCTGTCCTGTAACAACAAAGTCTACTCAGGGTTCAATTAAGCGACCCAAATAGGGTGTGAGTACAACTTAGTAGGCCACCACCAATGGTGTCTAAAACAATTCTATTAAAAAATAGGGCATGTAGTTTTATGAGGAAATAAATACAATGCATAATTAAACAGTTATCAATTTTTCATTTAATCTTTAATAATTACATTAGTTTTAGTTTCAATTCATGTTTCCTATTTGAATCATCATTCATTATTATCATTAATTTGGTGTTGAACGCCATGTCAAGCACCCTAAATCTCTTTGAGTGTAGGTCTCCATTCCTAACACTCTATATCTCATTCGGTGTAGGTCATTATGACTAGAACCCCATAATATCATTCTTGGATAACTATTGGGGAGGAATGCCATGTCTAAGTACCAAATTCTAATCGGTTTAGAACACCATGTATAACAGCACAAAAATCTTATCCATTTAATAATTCTTTAATTCACAATAATTATCCACATCATTCCATTACTAATCCAATGATTAGTTAAAAATTTCAAAGGCCATTAGTTAAATAAACAATTAACGAAGCACATAACCCATTAATTAATTTATAAATTAATTAATCAACCAAAACAATTATCATTTACATAATTAATTCTTCACAATTAATTATCTATATCAAATCTAAACTTTTCATAATTAATTATCACAATTAATTATCTTTGATCAACATCATGGCATATAATTAATTCTCACAATTAATTATCTCACATAGCCAAACATCATTTCATAATTAATTTCCCCTAATTAATTATCTTAACACAATAAATTCAATATATCAATTAAAATATCTCAACCCATAACCAGTATAAAAAAAATAACTATTTGGGAAACCACCCTTAATTTGTTCAGTGATTCAATTATAAATTAATCACCAAGGAAATGATAAGTCAATTAGACATTCCTAATTACTCCAATTTAAGAAATCAATTATCAAGGGAAGTAAGAAAATCCATAAAATCATATTCACATATCAAAAACACGACTATGGGAGTTTGATTTAGACCACCTATATCAATTTATTAAGGGATGTTAGTTCAACAGAAATCCTCAAAATCTGAGCGGCACAACATCTTCGATCAAGATCCAGATATAAATCCCTAAACCAAAATTTAAGATCAAATGCATTAAGATCTTGCAAATTTAGATCTAGATCCACAATCCTAGATCTAGATCTCAACTTATAAGTTTATATCCATATAAACGGTAGAGATATTCCATAAAAAGATCAAGTAAATATAGAAGAAAAAAATAGGAGAAACAACGAGATGAAATATGCTTACTGGGAAGAGAGAAAATATTTAATCCGGGATTTTGATCTCGGAGAACAATATTTGAATCACCTTGGAATCCCTAAAAAAGGTTCTGGGATCAGCTAGAACTTTTCAAACCTGAGCCAAGGTTGAAATATGGGTGTCTTGAGGGTTTGGGTGGTTTTAAAATAGATTTTTGGATATTTAATCCCATGCGCATGGTTTCCTGGGTAGAGGCACATGGTTAGGGAAAACCATGTGGACCTCTCTGTACAGGTTTTCATGGTTGGTATGGTTTAGTCACATAGTTTTTCAAACTGTGTGCAAACTGTGCAGACCTCTCTATCCATATTTGCATGGTTGCATAGTTTAGTCGCACAGTTTTTCAAACCGTGTGAAAACCATGCACAACAAAATATCTATCCGTTTTTCTTAAAAATTAACCCAAGCACACTACAAGTCACTGATCCAAAACAAAGGTACTTAAAAAACTCAAAAATTATCTGAAAACACGCCTGAGATGGCTCCAGAAAAGGCCAGGATCTTACACTAAAAGTCTTAGAATAAAAGAATAAATAAGACAGTGAACTACAATATTTTAAATATTATTAAAATTATTCAATTTATAATTAAGAGGATACTAAAATTTTTGATAAAAAAAATTTAAAGAGTAAGAAAATTTCTGAAGACTTATATCAAACATTTTCAAAAAAAGTCATAGTAATAAAAATATTTATTATGATTACAATATTAATGGGGATTGTAAATTACGTGACTATATGAATATTTTTAATGATACTAAGAAATATTTGGATTTTGAAAATATAATTAGTAATCAGAATAAAAAAATCCAATATAGAATAAATATAAAATCAAAAAACCCACATATCACTTATTTCTTAAATAGAGCCAATCATTATTGTTGAGAAAATTGTGAAAAAGGAATATGAAAAATATATAAATGAATAATTGTATCAATGTGACTATAATCCCACTAAATATATTATTCCTATAAAAATCAAGTTGAATTAAAAAAAGAGTATTAACAATAAATAAATAAATTTTGGTATGTAAAGGTCATTCTAAAGTTGAAGGTATTGATTTTGATGAAAATACTTCTTAAGTGAAAAAACATGATACTAAGAGAATTTTTATTTATATTTTCGTAAAAATATATTAAAAATTGTATTAAATGGATGAAAATACATTATTATTCAATGAAAATTTATAAGAATAAGTGTCTATTGAACAATTTAATAGATTAATAATTGATAAAGATGAAAAATTGTAAAAATTGAAGATGTATTTATATAGAATAAAAAGTATGAATATAATGATATTATAAGATGAAAAATTGTTTAAATGACATGTATTTCAATAAGATAAATTTTTACAAAAATATTTATATGAAAAAATGTCCATATGTACTCTTATTATGATAATATATATTGATGAAATAATATTTTTTGGAGATCAAGTGTAAACTTTCCAAGAATTTTTTGATCAAATGAATAAGATATTTGAAATTTACCTCATAGGTAAGATGAATATGGGTATAGTTTTTATAAAATAAAATTAATTATTTCTATATAATGAAAATTGTATAATGGAAACCTTGTGAAAATTTGGAATGGAATAATCAAAAGAAGTACCAACACCTATTTTAGTTGGTCTGAAACTAATAAATGACGGTTAAGGAAAATTTTTGAACGAAAAGGGTCTTATAAAGATAATTATTATTCTAACAACATAAAATATAAATATTGTATATGATTTCACATTGTGTTTAAAGATTCAAAGTGATATAAATGAGTAACACATGAAAACTACTAAGATAATTATGAGATATGTCAAAGTTATTATCAACCATGGTTTTCTTTAAAAGGCGAGTAAGGATAATGATCTATTTAGATACAGAAATAAAAATTATATAGAAAATATTTATGATGTAAAGTAAACATATGGTGGAAATTTTATTGATATCAAGATATAATTAATGAAGATGTTGAGATCTAAAGTTTTCATGATCTTAGGGAGATTATTATGATCCTGATAGGTTTTTATGAGATCATTAGTTGAATAATAATTCCCTAATATTTTGGCATTGGTCTGGGTATAATAACTTGATAAGAGATGAAGTTGGTATGGTTTATTTGATGTCTTTTATTGTAAATATATAAATCATTTTCAAACTCAAGTTCCACATGGTGTTTCATTTTAGGAAAAGTTCTTTCCAAGGTTTTGGAGTGATCAAAAGAACATAGAAGGAGTTATGATGTTTAAGAGTGGGGTTTTATGATATTTTAAGCACAGGTGACCACACTACAACATGGTCGAACAAAAAATGTGTTTGGTGCTGGTATGGGAAGTGAAATGGCATGGATAATTTGGAAACATGAATTTTTATTTTCTACAGCCTGAGGAATAAGTCATGACCACATTGTGGTGAATTTTATAAAAATTAAAATTGGGAGATTATATTGAAATGAGAGTTTCAAAATGTGTTTCAATTTTGAAATTTTACTATGTGAAATGGAGAGGCTCATACACATTTTCACGAATCGAATCTGGTCGCCATCAAACCGGCACCAAACACGGCTCATGGAAAGTCCTGAAGGGAATTAACTATCCCCATGGGCTAGCACAAGTTCCCGAGTATCAAAAATATCTGGATTGGGAACGATTTACCCGAGTATGAAAGCATAAAAGATAAAAAAACAATCAATAATAAGAATCTGAAATTTTCGAGCCAAACAAGTATTAACCAAAAACCCGAACTAAATGATTTGGATTAAATACAATAAAAGAGGTCCAAATACAAATAAATAAAGCACCAGGACATCCCCATGGACTCCACATGACAAGGGGGTCATCACCCGCAAGCCGTCTCCACAACTCCGCCCCAGCGATGGGGATTAACACCCTGAACCACCATCACCCTTAGCCTTCCCTTTACTGGAGTTAATCATAATAAGGTCTAATTAAACCCAATGGGTTTAATTAGGGTGTGATACTAAGCCCAATAGGATACCACCAGATTATTCCATAGATCATGCAATACAATGTGAACAAAACAAGCAATTTTAACACATAAGGTGAAAGAGTGTTAAAATTCTAAGAAATGCAACATTCAATTGAAAAAAGTTTTCAATACTAAAATTTCAGAATTTTAACACATTAAAATAAAAATGTTAGCTACTATAATTTAATTCCAAACACACCCTAGTATATGGGTAAATATCACAAATCCAATGAGCAACAATATCGGGAACACCCCTAGGCACTAGGTTGTCTCGGGCCCTATGTACCTCATACCTCGGTGTAAAGTAACCATAGAAAAATTTATCTCATGCAAGATCCACTAGCAGGGAACATACCCATAACCTAGTGGTCCCCAATCATCATCCACATAGTTTAGTTAGAGTTTTTGTTATCTAAATGCTAAGTGAAATAGGGACAAAACCCATCCGGTCCACTAGCCGTACTAGTACAAATCTGCCCCACCTAGGTACCTCGGCTTCCCCTTTTGTGCTCAGTCAATTTCATCATGAAACAAATATCTATTTTCATATAAAACAACACTACTGGTCACACCCAAAAAATAAATTATCTATCACAATTTATACCACTTAAAATACACAACAAAACACTTAGATTTTTAATAAAACAATTCCTCCAAATCCCGTAATGTTTCATACACCAAACTCCTTAGAAACCCAAATTGAACACTATGTCCAGACCATAAAGTTACCAAAACATAAAAAATATAATAATAAATTTCAATTAAAACAAAAAATCGTTTTTGGGCAGCCCCTTGTGAACCAAGAAATGATAACATTGAAAAACCTCCATTTTTACACAAACATGGGACTTAAAGTTTACATGTTCCACAAACACCATTAAAACCCATTTCCCCAGAAACAAAAAATGGTGATAAAAATTAAAAACATTATTGGAAGCCCTATTATAGTTCAATTAAATCAATTAATTATTAATAGGTAATCCCCAAATAAACCAATAAACCATTCACATGAAAACCCCCTAATTTCACATGAAATTAGCATTTAAAAATTCATTTGCAAAACAAACACCAATAAGACTAATTTTTGTAGCAATAATAAAATGAGATAAACCTTAAAGTATGATAAATATATAATTATAAGACACAAAGATTTCATAAACATGGAATCACCTACCAAAAGAGTAAAGAACCTCAAATCCTAGTGCGGAACTTCAACCACACCACCACCGCACTAAGAGGGACCTAGATCAAACCTAAAACCATAATAAAAGACCACGGAAACCCAATTTAAACCCTAGGTTAGAAACCCTACCCTCTAGAAATTTGGTACTTCAAGAAAAAGGGAAGAATCCCTAGTCAAATTGAATAAAAATCTAATCTATTTGAAAGAGGAAAGAAATGGACTCACTTAATTGAAGTATCTTGAATAAATCACTCCAAAACAATAGTATCAGAAATTTAAAACATCCACAATTCAGGGTTCGTTCGAAAAAGAATTATTAGTACATTTAGAAACTGAAATGGAGGAAAAATATTAATAATTGAGAGAGTTATGAAAGAAAGAAATTACCTTTTCAAATATGGACGATTTGAGGAACCCTATGGAGTTCTACACAAATTCGTGAGGAACAAGAGCTCCAAAGAGGGGGTAAAGAGTTTAGACACGTGTCTGGGTTCAAATTTCTTAGGTGAGACTTGGAATCACTTAAAAATACCAAAACTTGAATAAGTTATAAAACAAACAAAATTTAGTTTTAAAACTGGAATTGGGATTTCGGGCAGGCCCAACCCCTTAAATAAAAACCCCAATAAACTTTTTTATGGATTTATAAAGGCCCCAAATTTACTTTGTGGTGTTAATATATCTTGGGAGGAAATTTAGGAGTTGCAATGAGTGAAAAATATTAAAAAATGAAAAAGTTATAAAAGAAAAAAAATTTATTTTTAAATATTGAATTGGGCTCACGGTTTGGCCCAAATCATGAAAACTCACTTATTCCTAAATAAAACCATTGGAAACCCCCAAAACATTTCATTAATGGAAATTAAATGAAAAATTACTTTAAAATATTTCATGTATATGAAAATTCTTCCCACCATGAAAACTTTCTGTCCCAAAAAGCCAACCTGAAACTTGATCAAAAAACAGGAACGAATACTCTTCCTCAACCCATGACTTTTACTCCCATGTCTCATGTGTACCATTACCATGATGCTAAAAAACCCGGACCAACGGAATGGACTTACCTCTAAGCACCTTCATTTGGGAGTCCACTATTTGCACCAGCTGCTCAATAACAGACAAGTCAGGCTCTAGCTCCAGTTCTTCCCAACTTAGCACATGGGATGGATCTGGGTTGTATTTATTTAACTGGGAGACATGGAAGACATCATGGATGGATGTCAACTAATAAGGTAAATCCAACCTTTATGTCACTTTTCCAATATGCTCGATGATCTCAAATGGCCCAACATACCGTGATGTCAGCTTCCCTTGCTTCCCCAATCGACGATGGCCGAGACGAGGGGCCACTTTCAAGAATACCCTATCACCCACAGAAAAATCTTGGTCTTGATGCCTCTAGTCAACATAAGATTTATGGAGACTCTAAGCTATCAATAAATGCTGCCTAATCAACTTTACCCTCTCAGACGTCTCTTACACCAGACTCGGCCCCAGTAGTGAGGTCTCACCTACCTCATCTCAACACATGGGGGATCGACACGACGGACTATAGAGCGCCTCAAAAGAAACCATTCGAATCGAGGATTGGTAACTTTTATTATAAGAAAACTAAACCAACCCCAAATGGATATCCCAGGAACCTCCAAAGTCCAATACACATGCACAAAAAATGTCCTCCAAAATCTGATTTTCCCGCTCTGTCTGACCATCCGTTTGAGGATGGTATGCCATGCTCATCTTAATCTGAGACCCCAAGGCCTTCTAAAGGCCTTCCTAGAATCAAGAAGTGAAACAAGGGTATCTATCTGAGACAAATGCTAATTTCACACCATGGATTCTCACCACCTCCTGAAGATACAAACAGCCCAACTCATCCACTTTAGATGTATCTTTGATTGGAATGAAGTGGGCATATTTGGTAAGATGATCAATCACCACCCAAATGGAATTCATACTCCTAGGTGTACGTGGTAAGGCAAAAATGAAGTCCATGGTGACCTCGTCCCACTTCCAAGTAGGAATGGGTAATGTCTGGAGCAAACCGGAGGGCCTTTGGTGGTTTGCTTTCACCTGCTGGCACGTGTAGCATCTCAAAACAACGTCTGCAATGTCCCATCTCATACTAGGCTACCAAAACTATCGATGGACATAATAATACATCTTAGTGGCACCCGGATGGACAACCCATTGAGACTGGTGGCTATCCTGCATCACCACCTTCCGTAGAGTTAAGGGAACTACTGAATGGCCCTTGAAGCACAAGATGCCCTTGGGAGACGACGACCAATCCGAGGATGTCTCCCCACCATGAAGAAACTGCTTCAACTACTGACGAAGTTCATCACTGGGCTGTTCCCGCTGAATCAACTCCAACAGAGAAGGAGTCAATTAGACGCTCACCAAGAATTCTCCTCCATTATGTTTCTTGGTCTCCACATGCATCTAAGAAAAGAGCCCCATCATTGCCCACTCATCACTGGACTTCCTTAAAGCCTGCACTGGAACCCTTATGCTCAAGGCGTCGGCCACTACATTACCCTTACCTAGGGTATAGACAATTTCAAAGTGAAACCTTTTCAAGTACTCGATCTAGTGACACTTCCTCATGTTGAGGTCCTTCTGCGAGAAGATATAAGCCAAAATTTTGTGATCATAGTATACCACAAACTTCTCCCCAAAGAGATAGTGACGCCATGTCTTCAAAGCATGCATTATTGCTGCCAACTCCATGTCATGGGTCGGGTAGTTCTTTTCATGTGGTCAAAGTTGGAGAGAGCCAAACACGACCACATGATCATCCTGCATAAGCACGCACCCAAGACCCATACCTGAAGAATCACAATAGACCACATATCCCTTTCCAGCCTCTGGAAAAATCAGCATGGGGGTGGTAGTCAACCACCTCTTCATCTCATCGAACGATGCCTGGAATTCTGGACCCCATACAAACTTCACCCCTTTCTAGGTGAGGGCGGTCATCGGTGAAGAAATCCGAGAGAAATCCTGAACGAATCGCCTGTAATAACCAGCCAAACCAAGGAAACTCCTAATCTCAAACACATTATTTGGTTGCTCCCATGAAATGACCTCACTAATTTTCTCAGGGTCCACTGAAAATCCATGCTCTGAGATCACATTCCCCAGAAATATCACCTCCCTGATCCAAAAAGTTCACTTTGACAACTTTTCATAGAGGCGGTGATCCCGTAATGTACCCAAAATGATCCTCAAGTGATGTTCGTGTTCCTCCTCAGAGCTAGAGTATACCAGAATGTCATCCATGAACACCAAAACAAAGGAATCGATATAATGATGAAACACCCTATTCATGAGTTCCATAAAGACTGCTGGAGCATTGGTCAATCCAAAGGTCATGAACAAATACTCAAAGTAGTTGTACCTGCTTCGAAAGGCTGTCTTTGGGATATCTGACTCTTTCTCCTGAAGTTGATGATACCCCAAATGCAGGTCTATCTTTAAGAACCAATTTTCCCCCTTAAACTGATCAAACAAATCATCTATTCTAGGAAAAGGGTTTTTATTCTTAATTGTTACCTTATTAAGCTTCCAGTAGTCAATGCACAACCGGAGGGATCCATCAGCCTTTTTTGCGAACAACACAGGAGCGGCCCAAAGAGAGATGCTCGGGAAAATGAATCCTTTGGATTCTAAGTCATCCAACTATATCTTTAATTCCCTCATCTCAGTGGGGGGCATACAGTATGAGAGAAAATATATCATCTGTGTTCCTAGTGCCAAATCAATCGAAAACTCCACATCCCGCTATAGGGGAAAACCTGAAAAATCATCCGGGAATACCTCCGGAAACACATTCACTACATGAGGTAGTGCACCGTAAGGGGAAAGACCATCCTATAGCATGAGTAAAGATAACTGGAAGATAAAACTTCCCATCTCTGGGAGTAGAGGCACTACACGACCTGACTGAGGATCCTATTCTCCATAAAAAACCTGACGACTCCCATCAGGTGCCGTGAAACTCACACGCTGTCTGTAGAAATCGATGTGTGCCTGGAAGTGTACTAGCCAATCCATCCCAAGTATGAAATAAAAAAGGTCCATATCTAAGACCAAGATTTCCCACTCCATCTCAACCCCTGACACATAAAGCGCACACGACGGGCACTTGAGACCCTGCTCCTTCTTCTTTCCCAGCGGTGTGACCAACTCCATCGCAAAAGACATCAAATCAGTTGGAAAATTCAGCATGTCCACAAAACGGGCAGAAATGAATGAAATAGAGTAACCCGTATCAAAAAGATTAGCAGCTATAGAAGATGCGATCATAACGGTACCTTGAACTATCGACGGTCCCGCCTCTGATCCTGCTGGTGCCTGATCCACTGCATGAAGATGTATGGTCTCTGCCTGAGGATGACCACTAGTCTGTGGTTGTGCCCTGAACTGGCTATACCTAGAAGATGACCTAGCCCTACCACCACAGCCACCAAATTGAGATCCCCCAGTCCTAGATGGCTCAGACTATGTTGGCCCTCCCCTTGAAGCTACTAACCCTGCCCCACTCAGAAGTGGACATGCCACTCTGCAGAAATGCTATAAATACCCCATACCTCCACACTGGTAACAAGGTTTTGGAGGAAGTGGACATGCTGGTAATATATGCCCAGGCTTCCCACATTGGTGGCACATGACCGATCTTGCATCAGAAGCCACAGAAGAAAACTTCCTGGAGGAGTGGCCTGAACTGCCACTTCCTTTCTTCACATGATCCTCCCGCTTCCTTTTATTCTCTGAGGAGCTGCCACTTCCCACTACTAATACTGAACCATAGAAACCATCCCTACATTCCCTATCAATCTCCACCATGCACTCCCGATCAATGACCTTAGCATAGATCCTCAGCTTAAACAAGAACACCTGGGAGTATATCTCTAGTCGCAAGCCTTTCTCAAACCTCTGGGACTTCGCTTGATCATTAGAGGCAATTTCTAGATCATACCGAACCAACTCAGTGAAACAGTTGTCATACTCCATCAGAAATAGATTCCCCTGAACAAGTTCCATGAACTCTCTAGACCTAGCATAATCCCACACCTCAAGGCAGTACTGTTCATTGAAGAAAACCTTGAAATATCCCTAGCGCATCTTCTCATTCTTCCTAGCCTGAAGCACTGACTCCCACCACTTACGACTAGGACCCTCCAACAGAAAGGAGGCACACTTAACCCTAAGATCCTCGTGTGTTTCTAGGAACTCAAACATACGCTCGATTTTATTGAGCCATTCTTCTACTTCCTGGGGTTCTGAGCTACCTCGGAAGGTAGGAGGCTTGTTTTTTAGAAACTCCTCTGCTTAATCTTTTCTAGGACCAGTATCTTCTTTCCTAACAGGAATAGGAACAAGAGCTAGTCTCTGTCCCAAATCTTGGATAGCTCAAAACACATCCTCCACGAGCCTCTGATCAATCGGCGTGGGAGAACTCTCCCCAGCTTCCTCCCGTGGGCGCGTGAGAGCTTTCTGGGGAGGCATGTTGCTACAAAATTCAACAATCACAAAACAATAGTCAATACCACAATTCTGAAAATTTTAATCAAATACATAAAATATAAATAAACTAAAAAAATTCAGAAATAAAAGAAACAACTACTCCACATCTGCCTGATGTCCACATGTGGTCTGCAGCCCACACGTCTCACTTTGAAGTGAAGTCAATCCGTAAATTCCAACATCCACTAGTGACTTAAGGTCTTCCATGAGAGGTGCAGACCAGGCACCCTAATCACAACCAAAACCCCGAGCCCCGACAGTCCTAGATCCTGTCTATCCTGACTCATCCCAAAATAGTAATATAACCCAAAAATATTAACCTCCTTTGATACCATTTTTTCACAAACCGAATCTGGTTGCCATTAAACCGGCACCAAACCTGGCTCATGGAAAGGCCCGAAGGGAATTCCCTATCCCCACGGGCTGGCACAAGTGCCCGGGTATTAAAAAAAATCTGGTTTGGGAACAATTTACCCGAGTATGAAAGCATAGAACATAAAAAAACAATCAATAATAAGAATCTGAAATTTTCGAGCCAAACAAGTCTTAACCAAAAACCAGAACTGAATACATTGGATTAAAGACAATAAAAGAGGTCCAAATACAAATAAATACAGCACCAAGACATCCCCAAGGACTCCACATGACAAGGGGGTCATCACCCACAAGCCGTCACCACAACTCCGCCCAAGCGATGGGAACTAACACCCAGAACTGCCATCACCCTTAGCCTTCCCTTTACCTGAGTCAAGCATAATAAGGTCTACTTACACCCAAGGGGTGTAAGTAGGGTGTGAGCCTAAGACCAATAGGATACCACCAGATGATTCCATAGAGCATGCAATACAATGTGAATAGAATAAGCAATTTTAACACATAAGGTGAAACAATGTTAAAATTATAAGAAATGAAACTTTCAATTGAAAACAGTTTTCAATCCAAAAATTTCAGAATGTTAACCAATTAAAATAAAAATTTTAGATACTATAATTTAATTCCAAACACACCCTTTTATATGGGTAAATACCACAAATCCAATGAGCAACAAAATCGGGAACACCCCTAGGCACTAGGTTGTCTGGGGCCCTATGTACCTCGTACCTCGGCGTAAAGTAACCATAGAAAAATATGTTCTCATGCATGAGCCACTAGTAGTGAATATAACCATAACCTAGTTGTCCCAAATCATCATCCACATAGTTTAGTTAGAGTTGTCGTTATCCAAATGCTAAGTGAAACATGGACAAAACCCATCCGGTCCACTAGCCGTACTAGTACAAATCCGCCCCACCCAGGTACCCAAGCTTCCCCTTTTGTGCTCAATAAAATTCATCACACAACATAAATCTATTTTCATATAAAACACTACTAATGGTCACACCAAAATAATACAGTAGCTATCACATTTTATACCACTTAAAATACACAACAAAACACTTAGATTTTTAATAAAATAATTCCTCCAAATCTCGTAATGTTTCACACACCAAAATTTTTAAGAACCCAACTTTCACACTATGTGCACACCATAAATTTACCAAAACAGAAAAACCAGACCAATACATTTCAATTAAATCAACAAATCATTTTTAGGGCAGCCCCTTGTGAACCAAGAAATGATAACATTAAAAAACCTCCATTTTTACACAAACATGGGACTTAAAGTTTACATGTTCCACAAACACCATTAAAAACCATTTTCACAGAAACCAAAAATGGGGATAAAAATTCAAAAAATTATTGGAAACCCAATTATATTTCAATAAAATCAATTACGTTTTAACAGGGAAGCCCCAAATAAACCAATAAACCATTCCCATGAAACCCCCCAATTTCACATGAAATTAGCATTTAAAAATTCATTTGCAAAACAAGCACCAATAAAACTAATTTTTGAAGCAATAATAAAATGAGATAAAACTGAAAGTATTATAAATATATAATGATAAGACAAAAATATTGTATAAACATGGAATCACCTACCAAAAGTGTCAAGAACCGCAAATCCTAGTGCAAAACTTCAACCGCACCACCACCACACCAAGAGGGACCTAGATCAAACCTAAAACCACAATAAAATACCAATAAAACCAAAGGTTAAACCCTAGGTTCTAAACCCTACCCTCTAGAAATTTGGTACTTCAAGAAAAAGGGAATAATACCTAGTCAAATTGAATGAAACCCTAATCTATTTGAAAGAGGAAAGAAATGGACTCACTTACTTAAAGTATCTTGAGGTAATCACTCCAAAACAACAGTAGCTGAAATTTAAAATAGCCACAATTCAGGTTTCTTTCAAACAAGAATTAGAAGAAAATTTGGAAACTATAAGGGAGGAAAAATATTAAGAATTGAGAGAGTTATGAAATAAAGAAGTTACCTTTTCAAATATGAACGATTTAAGAAACCCTATGGCGTTCTGCACCTATTTGCAATGAACCAGAGCTAAAAAGAGGGGGGAGAGAGTTTAGAAGCGTGTATGGGTTCAAGGGTCTTTGGTGAGACTTTGAATCACCTAAAAATCCCAGAAATTTAATAATTTATAAAACAAACAAAAATTTAATTTTAAAACCGGAATTGGGATTTCAGGAAGGCTCAGCCCCTTAAATAAAACCCCCAATAAACATTGTTTATGGATTTCTAAAGGCCCCAAATTTACTTGGTGGTGTTAATATATCAGGGGAGGACATTTAGGAGTTGGAATGAGTGAAAAATATTAAAAAATGAAAATTTTATAAAAGAAACAAAATTTATTTTTAAATCTACAATTGGGCTCACGGTTTGGCCCAATTCATGAAAACTCACCTATTCCTCCATAAAAACATTGGAAACCCTCAAAACATTGAATTAATGAAAATTAAATGAAAAATAATTTTAAACTATTTTATGTATATGACACACATCATGACTGAATCTATGGTGGTTCAGGTATGATTAACTTTGAGGAATAGAAAAACAATGGTGGATTGTGTATGATTGACATGGAGAAAAAGTGTATTGTGCGATAATAACTTGTAGGAAGAGAAAAATGGATTTTATGGTAAAGGAGTTTGTGAAAATGGAAAATTTATTGTATGGGAATAAAAATAGTTTTGACCATATAGTGGTCCACTAATGGTGGTCTTTATAAATAAAATCAATATGTCAAGGATGCTTTTACCTAGGGAAGTGACATATCTCTTATTCATATCTATTACCTTAGGAAATAATTTATAACACCTTATGGGATTAATGTCCTTTTCAAATTTATTTCACATAAATAAATTATTCATAACTATATCAATAATCATAATATGATATACCTATGAAAAAAACAGCCATTCAAAGATGTTCAGTAACATTCTAGGTAAACACCCTTAAATCAAGATAATAGAGAATATGATATTTACACAATATAAATGGTATATTTTTAAGAATATAATTTCATCAATAGATCAATGTATGTAATCTAGGAGAACATACTTTAGTCATAGGAAGAAAATATAGAGTGTTTACGAAGGAAAAAAAATGGAATAAAACTCATAATTTTACATAGAGGATGATTAGGTAAGACAAAGTCAATATTGTATCATTTTTATAAAAGGAAAATACAATACATAATCCATCCATAAGAAAAATGGTGAGTGGTATCATTTGAAGAATATACTCAACCAGACAAAGGATATGTCATTGTACAATGACTTAGATGGAAAATACTTTGTACAAAATTTAGGAAAATATTACTTGGGAAATATAAAAAACATCCTTTATCATTTTAAATAATCTTAAAAGAAATATTTTATGAAAATAGGATAAAATATTTTCTCTTTTAAATTGTAAAAATCTAGATAAAATGTTTAATATAAAATGACAAAGGAATTGGAAAGATATGTTCACATAGAAATCATAAAAGTTATTCTTTTTTCAAAAATGACCTATATGGAAAACATTAAAAAAATATTTTAAGAAAATTGCAAAGAAATTAAAGTTAGTTTAAAATGAATTTTTCAATTGTTGAAAAAAATATAGGGATATTAACAAATTTTTTAAAATATGGTCATAAAATGAAATTCACCTTTTTATATTTTTAAAACACTTTTGTTGAAAACCACATCACTTTAATAGAATATAAATATTTCATTTTAAATATAGGGAAACCGAAAAAAGATCTAACCAAGGATATCTATAGGGAAAGGAAATTATTGTGATATTAGTAAGATACAGTATTCAAATTCCCAATATGGGTTATCATATTTTAGAGATTTGGATTTTAAAATGAAGTTGGTAAAATAAACTATATAACTTGAGTATAATTTAAATCAAAACCCTTAATGTATAAGGAGAAATAGATTAAAATAAAACATAAAATTCAATAAAAAATGATAATTTAGGATATAATATAATAAATAGGCAGTATATAAACCATATTAATCTATATAACATTTAATATATAACATTATTATTATAAATTATTTATTTGTCATATAGGTTTTTTTTTATTTTTTTGTGTGTGAAAATTGAACGAGTGTCAATTTATTTTGGTAATTTTAGAAATCAAAGACTATATTTTAATATTAAGTTAAATAATTAATATAACCATTATGAACCATATAAAAATAAATATTTTCTTATTAAATTATAATATCCTCAATATTTAATTTCCCATAGTCAACTGTGATAGATTTTTATAACATTATTCAAGTAGGTCCAACCCCAAACACGAACACACTATATCTCGATGGGTGAATATGGTTAAGAAATTGTATAATATAATTATAATATAATAATAATGATATTATTTATATATTTTTAATTTTTTGAATCATATTTTAAATTTGTTTTATAAATAAATAAAATCATTATGAAAAATGAAAAATGTTACTTCTTGGAGGCGGTAGTCCATAAAACTGAGAATTAATTCTATAATTTCTTATTGATTGAGAGGGGATAAGGGTACATGATCAATTTACTTTTAAAAATAATAATTAAATTATATATATATATTAGTTATTCATCAATACCATAATTAAAACCAACCATGATAGGATTTAAAAAAAATGGTAGGCATCATTTTGTGGAGGTGGTAATCCACATAATGCATGATATATGTTCTTTTGTTTCTATGAGTGGTATAGAAATAATAAATAAGGGTTGTCAAATTAATATAATAATATCTTGGTATATTAATTATACTTATATAATTATATTTATGTGTTTATAAAATGTTTGGACGAGTAATATTAAGAAGAAATGATTAAGAAGGAGGCAATACTTATGTCGATGGCTTGAGTTTTATCTTAGAAATATCCTTGGAAATAGAGGCCATAGGATAAATAATAGTGACTAGAGGATTGTGGAAGTGGGATATGGTTATAAGATAAACAATATTCTATATTTTAGGAAGAAATTATAAGGCAAACGTGTAACATGAATTGGTGTAAGTGATCCCATTTTATAATTCAAGAGGGGGAAAATTTTGGAATCACCTTTTACATTTTCAATAAGGCAATGTTACTATTCAATGGTAAAATGAAAAAAGTGGGAATAAATACGATTTTAGGTGAGTTTTGGTTTATATAAACCACAAAAATTCATTTGGAAACATGTTTGTAACATGTTTGGAGTCATTTCCTCTTAGTAAATATATTTTTACTGTAACATCCCAGGTAAATAAGGAATATGACATTATCATATTTATTAATATTTGAATTATTAATTATTAATTTAAATTTAAATGGGATGATATGTTCAATATCTTACCTGATACGCAACAATGGGTTTCTTTGAAATCTTACGTTGCACACAATGTTGAGTCATACTGAAAAATAATAATATAATATTATTATTTTAAATAGTAGTTAACGCCTAGCTGTTTTAATGGAGGGAATGAACAAAACTAACTAAAATATGATTATACATGTTTGTTAAATGTTTTTACATTTATCTAATAAAATTTAGAGGCTTAAAATGTGAATGAATCTAATTTTAATCATAATTTACTTTAAAAGGATAATTACCTCCTTTTTGTAGTGAACCCTCTTTAAATCTGTTATTAGTCACTTTTATATGTTCTTTTTGATAATATAAAATTATTATTTAGAACCAAGATATAAAAATTCACTTTGGGTAAAATTTTGGTATTTTTCTGATAAAATTCAGTTTTCTGATGAATAGTGAAAATATTGTATTTTAATTCAAAAATGCCTTTTAATATAATTTTTTATATGGTCAGCTTATATTTTTAATTTGGTTTAAAGTTTAGTTAGAATATATTTTTACCATTTAATCCAATGTTGTTCATTGGAATTAATTTCACTCTGAAATTGTACATAAAAAAGTGTTAATCTTTTGATAGTTATTGTTTCATAAAAACAAAGTATTTGTTTTGACAACGGGAATTAATTTTAAATTAATTAATGTAACTTCGATGTTTTTAATTTGGTAAATTAGACATCATTTTTGAATTTGGAATATCAAATATATCTTAGGCTGAATTTTTGGTATTTTTCTGAAAAGCTTCAATTTTCGATGAATAGTGAAACCACTTAGTAATAGTTAAAAAAACTCACTTTTTCATTTAAAAAAAATATTACCACTTCTGTGAATTGAATTTAAAAAATCCGACATATATGGTTGTTATTAGTATGTAAAATTTGGTTCAATAAGATGAAAATAATTTTAGGTGAATAGTAACTTTTGACTTTTATTTACCGTGGTTAAATGTAAATAAAGTAATTCAAGTTAAAAAAACTATAATAATTCGAATTTACCTTAACACGTGTCCTAACCTTATTAGATGAGTAATGACCGACCATGGGCATACTTGGGTCGATTTTGGGACCACATGGAGCCACTTATGAATTATAATGACACATTAGATTAATTACTTTAAAGTAAAGACAAAAATGACATAAACAAATATCTTTTAGTAAATTAATTTTTTCATAGGGTTATGTAAGTTATATTTTTGATAATAAATATTAATTAGAAATGTAAAAATATTTCCTATATCATGGTAGTTTTTTTATAATTTTTATACATCTAATAAATTAAATTATTTATGACACAATAATGATGCAGTGTTTTCCTCATTAATAAATCATTTAAACAAATAAGATTATATATATTAAAATAACATTCAAAACCTATCCAATTTTTATTAGATAATTTTATTTCAACCACGAGTCATCTTATCTTTCTCATTAATGAGTTATAGAAATTTAGAAACAGAATATCATTATATAATAAAATAATATTTTCACACTTTTCTAAAGAGCCCCTCCTCCCCCTTATAAAAGGACACCACTTCTAACCCATTCCTCACACCTCTCAAGCCCCTTGTCTCGTCCAAACCCTACCCAAATAATCTCTCAAGATCCCTATCTTCCTCCTATAAGACTTACCTTAGTCATAAGGCACTTCAAGAAGTTATTTTGGTTCAAACCAAAGGAAGTTACCCAAATTAAAGGTAACAGTTTCTCTTAAATTCTTTTGTTTTATTTTAGTTCTCCAACCCCCTAATTTTTTTTATTACTTTATTTTATAATAACACCAGTATCTTCAATATACTAGGATGTTTTTATAATAATTATTCTAACTACACTTACACACACATCCATCTAATGGGTGAAGAACAGACTATTTCTGTGGATGGCAAACTAACGCCTCACGAAACGATGATTGTTCGATAATCTCCTACCGCCTAACATGGTGTCCATTAAGATGGAATTGTATTTATATTTGATGTATATTATGTTTATGTTTTCTTTATTCTTTAGTATTATTCATTTATAGCATACCTTTATGGTTTCTGTTATGGGTAAACGCGATAATTTCATTTGAGGAAGTGCGGACTACCGCCCCCTCAAGGTGATATGATTCGTTCATGACATACATGGAACGTATAAAGGATGGAGTTAATGAAATTATGTAACATAAATATGATATGATATTATATTTTAATTATAATATACCAATTTAACATTAATTTTTCATTCCGTTAAATATAAAATAGAAATGAAAGTAGCGTTCGTGCGTACGTACGACCTACCATCTCCATGAGCGGTTCATTTCATTTATTAAATCCAAATGATATGGAATATTATAAATACATGTACACTGAATATATATGATATATATGATATATAAAACATTTATATCATTCTGGAGATAATGGAATTTTGACCACATGGATAAATTGTAATTATAATAAGTTCATTTTTTATTCAAGTTCCGAACATCGATAAAATATCCAATATAAACTCAAATAATTAACTAGTTGTTACAGAATGATAATAAGTGATATAAAATGAATAATAAACTTTAAAAAATTTCTTAATTAAGTAGATATTAATTTATGTTTATTATTCAGGAATAACATGGAACATACGAGTCATGTAGGACACGAGGTAAGGGGATTTCTTATCTCACTTTTAATTCCGTGAGATTTCCATTGTTCGCCACATATTTATTGCATGTGGTGTAATTTATACTGCCATTAATATATATTATCATGATTCTATTTCTATTAATGGTATTGTGTGAATAATTTTGTGGTTATTATCTTTTGGTCATACGACTTGATTGATTATAACGAGGTAAGGGGTTTTTATCTCACTTTTTATTCCCGTGAGATTCAAGATATATTTGTAACTATTTCCATTGAGTGGTGTATGTAATTCCCCTGATTATAATCTTTGTGTAATATAAATTCATTTATGGGTATTTACATCTACATTTTAACATCCTTCTTTCATGTGGTGTATGTTTTGTAAGTTACCAAATCGGTAAGGGAACCTTTCACCCTCCTCTTTTTAAAAGACTTCTTTTTTGTTATGTATTTTAATTTACATATTATTATGGTGATGTGTGTTCTTATATATCCTTATTGATGTAAATTTTATGTACAAGTGATGAGATACCCTTTTTATCTCATCAACACATTTTTTTTAATTTTAAAGTAACTTCATTAAGCCTTCGAATTTTTGCAAGGGAAATTTTTAACCCAATTTCAATTCTTTGGGTTAAACTTGTACTTCTTGAATATGTAATCCTATGAATATGTGTGAATGAAATCTAATTGTTTTACACCTAATATCTACTTTTATTGGTTGTATTTATATTTTTCACAAATAATTATGTGATTTATTTATCCTTAATTTATGGATACTGTCTTTATAAGGAATTTCATCTCAATTTACATTTACATTGAGACTTCATTGTTGTAATGCACCAATTCACTCTTATATGGTGTATATACTGTGCTTTGTCATATTATATCATTAATCCATTTATTCTCAAGATATTATAAAGTTCAAATTAAATTTTATTCCTAAATTATTTGTATTCAAGAGTCTCTCATTTTGTTAAAAAACTCTTTAACTAAAATATTGTTTTAAATGTTTTAAAGATTTATTATTCTAAATCATTATCATTAATGTCCATGTTTTAAAAATGGTTTTGAGTATTTATTTATATGGAAATTAATGTTTTAAAATTATAATTACATTAAAATCATTAAAGTGTTATGGGATACTTTGATTCAAAAATCTATTTTTAAATGGTTTATGAAAATGTAATGATTATTTCAATATCTTGAAATTACTTCTTGTGATTTCAAATGAAATGTTATTAGTGAAATGTTTATTTTATGTGTTATTATGGTACTTAGACATTTTACAGGTGGTTATGTGATAAACCAAATGACGGGTGGTTCCGTGATAAACTAGGATGGGTGGTTACGTTATAACGTCCAATGCATTGGGTATGGAAGTCGACTGTATTGCTATTCCATTTAGTGATATGTGTGGAAGTCGACTGTATGGTTATTTCATTTAAGTATGTTTATGTCCCAAGTTACCTTTATATGTTATGTGTTATTTATATGGGTTTTATGGTAATCTTCTGGTTACAAAAGGGTAAGTCATTATCTTTTATTCAGTGAAGAGTATTTACTACTTCATAAAGGTGAAAAGTATTACTTATGTTAAAGTATTCATGGTTTACTTTTTGTTTTGAAAAACTAACAGTTTTCCTACTTTTTGTATCCCTTACTGAGCTTTTTATGCTCATCCCTAGTTTTTTTAGTGTTTTTCACAAGACATAATGTGGAATGGGGTTAAGGATGAGATTAAGCAAAAGTAATGCTGTCTTAAACATGGAACTAGACATGACTCGTTTTTTTCAAGAGTTCTTGTTTTGTGGAAAATGGAAACTGAGTAGAAGTGTCTACTTTGTTTTTTTAAAATGAAATGTAATAGTTATGGGCTAATTCTATAAAACTCTAAACCTGAAAATATCACCAATGTGAATTATTCATTTAACTCAAGACTATGTAATGTTCAAGGCTGGGTATTTATAGTTGGTATCTGAGATCGGTTTAGATAAATTTAGAGGTTAGGGAGTTCTTTAAGCATAAGTGACATAACCTTAATGGTTAGGATTTTGGAAAGAGACATTGTTTTTTTAATAAAGTGAATGAGTTTAAGATAACTTGAATAATTATATCTTAGTATTACCCTCCTCATAAGATATTATATGATGATTTTATTGATATACTCACACTTGACTTTTTGGTTTTAGTAAATGGTTGGACCTAGCAGGCAGCAAAGTAACAATGGATGTGAAGAAAACCGTGATGGTATTCTGAACAAGAAACTAATTGAAATGAGAGCTGGAATGAGAAATCTTGTGGTTATTATCAACCAACTATCCAGAGTCATGATTGACAACCTGAACCTTGGTGATTTGTATAAGGCATTGTATATGCGAGAAACAAATCCATACGGAATTTCAGGTAATAATCATAAAGGTAAGTATATTTAAAAACCTATGTGTCAAGGATGTGGAAAGAAACACCTAGGAAAACGTTTCAAAGGGACGATAAGATTCTATAGATGTCGGAATGAAGGTCATAAAGCAAGAACCTTCCATAGAAAAAGGAAGCTTCTAGTTGACTCTAGGAAAGGGAAAGAAGTTATTTCTTAGGGATCAATTGAATGTTTTAAATGTGGTGTGCATGGTAATTATACAAATAGATGTCCGACGAAGAATTTTTGGGAATAGTATCACCAAGACCATAAAAATATATGTTTACCAATACCTAATGCCATTCCGATTGAGGATGAAGAAACTCACAATGAATAATGAAAGGTATGGATTATTTCTTAACACCAGTTTTGATATTATTGAATCTTAAGATATGAATCATGATTTTGTTTGTAGGAAAGAAGTATTTCAGAATAATTTGGTAAAGAATGGTTAATGGATCATGAAGAACGTTGAATGAGTATGAAGTCAACATATAAGGAATTCAAGAGTTATGGTAGATTTTAGGATGGTGAAATGCTTAAAAGTATTAAGTCTCTTTTGATGATGGGATTACATTAGAATACTTTTTATAGTATGTGTAACCCTAAAGTTTGATATATGAAAATTTTATTTGAGGAATAATTATATTTTCTTTTGTGGATATAGTTATAAATAACCATTTGTGTTTATATAATCCTTGAATATGACGCAGTTACAGGTTAATACATTTTGGGATGAAAAATGAAATTTATGTGATAAAATTTGTGGTTAAAATATGTTATAGTTATTTTGATGAATTTATCTATTTTTGGTAATGTTATAAAATTATATAGTTTTTTAAAAAGGATAACACACAAACCGTGTGACAACCCATCACGTCGGACAATGCTGTGGGAATCGAACCCACAACCAAAGTGCCATTGGGATTAATCGCCTACCACTGGACTGCGTGAAATCCCTGATTAGTATGACTGATTATTTTTAGTTAGATTATTTTATGAATAAATAATAAGTTCATTTTTGATTACCTATAAAAATTATCAACCTATCATAGAGAATATGTGAATTAGGTTAATTGCTTTTCAATATGAGACTTTAAGAGTAACTGATGTTATTTGGAGATAAATGATAAGATTTATCTTTGAGAACGATTTGATTAGATCCTTCTAAGATATGGGTTTCAATCTTAGTTTGGATTACTTTGAAGAATTTTATGGAAAGTTGTTTATTGAGTGGTCTTGGTTGAACTATGGGTATTGTTTGAAAATGTTTGGAGATTAAGAGTAGTTTTTCTTTTTGTAAAAGATTATTCTTTTTGGGGATTATCTTATATTCTACTAACCAATTTTGGTTTTGGTTGATGTCTAATGATAGGGGAAATATATAGTTCATATTTTGTAGATTATTTGATACTCTAGAAGTTGATTCTATCACTTCAGGTGTGACTAATTCATCTTGAATAATTATCTCTTTGAGAAAAGATGAGTTTGTGGTAGAATTTTATTGAAGGATGACACTCTACATGAAAAGTAAGTATATTTACTTATGATATTAGCCTAGTTATTAAAAACATTAATCAACTATATGAAAAGGATCTTGATGTAAAAAAATTATAAGCTCTATTTTATCATCAGAGTTTTACCCAACCATAAATTTATGGTATTGTGGTGGTTAACTTTCTGTGATCATGTTCTCTATCACTTTCTATTAATCTATGACAGTTAGTTTCTCTTCCATATCCATGTTTTCATGAAATCCTAGTATCTATTATCTTGGGAGAACTTTTTATATATCTTTATTTATATTAAAGTGATAGTTTTATTGACTCTTTTTCCGATGTGGGACTTTTAATGATGTTTCCAAGCCCAATTTTAAAATTGCGAGGACGCAATTCCTAAAAGGGGGGAAGGATGTAACATACCATGTAAATAAAGAATATGAAATTTTCATATTTATTAATATTTGTAAATTAATTATTAATTTTACTTTAAAGGGGATGCTATGTTTGATGACTTACCCGATACGCAACAATGTGTTTCTTTGAAATCTTACATTACACACAATGCTGAGTCATACTGAAAAATAATAATATAATATTATTATTTTAAATCGTAGTTAACGCCTAGCCGTTGTAATGGCGGGAATGAACAAAAATAACTACAATATGATTATACATGTTTGTTAAATGTTTTTACATTTATCTAATGAAAGTTAGAGGCTTAAAATGTGAATGAATCTAACTTTAAGCATAATTTACTTTGAAAGGTTGATTTACCACCTTTTGGTGGATAACCCTCTTTAAATATATTTTTGGTCAATTTTATATGTTTTTTTTACAAAATAAAATTCTTATTTATAACCGGGACATAAAAATTCACTTTGGGTAAAATTTTTGTATTTTTATGATAAAATTCAGTTTTTTGATGAATAGTGAAAATATTGTATTTTAATTCAAAACTTCCTTTTAATCTAATTTTTTATATGGTTAAATTATATTTTTAACTGGTTTTAAAGTTTAATTAGAATAATTTTTTACCATTTAATCCAATTTTGGTCATTGAAATTAATTTCACTTTTAAATTGTACATAAACAAGTGTCAATCTTTTAATAGTTATTGTTTCTTAAAAACATGCTACTTGTTTTGACAACAGGAATTAGTTTTAAATTAATTAATGCACCTTATATGTTTTTAATTTGGTAAAATAGAAATTATTTTTTAATTTGTAATATCAAATATATCTTGGGATTAATTTTTGGTATTTTTCTGAAAAACTTCAATTTTCGATGAATAATGAAACCACATAGTAGTAGTTAAAAAAACCGACTTTTCCATTTAAATGAAATTTTACCACTTCTGTGAATTGAATTTAAAAAATCTGACATACATTGTTATTATTAGTAAGTAAAATGTGGTTCAACAAGATGAAAATAATTTTTTGTGAATAGTAACTTTTGACTTTTATTTACCGCAGTTAAAGGTAAATAGGGTAATTCAAGGTAAAAAAATATTATAATAATTCAAAATTACATTTAAACTTGTCCTAAACTTATTGGATGAGTAATGGACGACCATGGTCATACTTGGGTTGATTTTGGGACCACATGGATCCCCTTATGAATGATAATGACACATTAGATTAATTAATTTAAAGTAAAGACAAAAATGACATAAACAAATATCTTTTAGTAAATTAATTTTTAAATAGGGTTATATAAGTTATCTTTTCGACTATAAATATTAATTGGAAATATAAAAATATTTCCTAAATCATGGTATTTATTTTATAATTTTTATACATCGAATAAATTAAATTATTTATGACATAATAATGATGCAGTGTTTACCTCATTAATAAATCATTTAGATAAATAAGATTATAAATATTAAAATAACATTCAAAATCTGTCCAATTCTTATGGTATAATTTTATTTCGACCATACGTCATCTTATCATCTAACTTAATTAGTTTTGGACCTTTAGAAACTGAATATTATTATATAATAAAATAATATTTTCACACTTTCCTAAAGACCCCCTCCTCCCCCTTATAAAAGGACACCACTTCTAACCCATTCCTCACACCTCCCAAGCCCCTTGGCTCGTCCAAACCCTACCCAAATAATCTCTCAATACCCCCCTCTTCCTCCTAAAAGCCTTACATTAGGCAGAAGGCACTTTAAGAAGTCTTTTTGGTTCAAACCAAAGGAAGTTACCCAAATTAAATGTAACAGTTTCTCTTAAATTATTTTGTTTTATTTTACTTTTACAACCCACTATACTTTTTTATTCCTTTATTTTATAAAAAACCAGTATCCTAAATATACTAGGATTTTTTTATAAAAATTATTCTAACTACACATACACACACCTCCATCTAATGGTTGAAGAACATACTGTTTCTGTGGATGGAAAACTAACGCCTCACGAAACGATGATTGTTAGATTATCTCCTACCGCCTAACATGGTGGCCATTAAGATGGAATTTTATTTGTATTTTATTTATATTATGTTAATGTTTTCTTTATTCTTCTATATTATTCATTTATATCATACCTTTATGGTTTCCATTATGGGTAAACGCGATAATTTCATTTGAGGAAGTGAAGACTACCGCCCCCTCAAGGTGATATGATTCGTTCATGACATACATGGAACGTATAAATGATGGAGTTAATGAAATTATGTAACATAAATATCATATTATATTATATTGGAATTATAATATACCAATTTATCATTAATTTATCATTCCTTTAAATATAAAATAGAAATGAAATTAGCGTTCATGCATACGTACGGCTTACCGTCTCCATGAACGTTGCATTTCATTTCCTAACTCCAAATAATATGGAATATTTTAAATATATATATAATATATATATATTATATATATGATATATAAAACATGTATATCATTCTGAAGATAATGGAATATTGACCTCATGGACAAATTGTAATTATAACAAGTTCATTTTTGACTCAAGTTCCGAACATCGATAAAATATCCAATATGAACTCAAATAATTAACTAGTTGTTACAGAAAGATAATAAGTGATATAAAATGAATAATAAACCTTAAAATTTTTATAAATTAAGTAGATATTAACTTAAGTTTATTATTCAGGAAGAACCCAGAACATACGAGTCAAGTGGGACACGAGGTAAGGGGATTTCTTATCTCACTTTTAATTCCGTGAGATTTCCATTGTTTTCCACTTATTTATTGAATGTGGTGTAATGTATAATTCCATTGATATATATTATCATGATTTTATTTATATTTATGTTATTGTGTGAATCACTTGGTGGTTATTATATTTTGGTCATACAACTCAATTGATTACGATGTGGTAAGGGGTTTTTATCTCACTTTTTATTCCCGTGAGATTCATGATATATTTCTCACTATTTCCTTTGAGTGGTGTATGTAATGCCCATGATTCTAATATTTGTGTAATATACATTAATTTATTGTTATTTACATCTACATTGTATCGTCCTTCTTTCATGTGGTGTATGTTTTGTATGTTACGAAATCGTTAAGGGAACCTTTCACCCTCCTCTTTTTAAAAGACTTCTTTTTCTTATGTCTTTTAATTTACATCTTATTATGGTGGGGTATGTTATTCTATATCCTTATTGATGTAAATTTTATGTCCAAGTGATGATATACCCTTTTTATCTCATCAACACATTTT
Source organism: Viscum album (assembly GCA_963277665.1). Taxonomy (NCBI): domain Eukaryota; kingdom Viridiplantae; phylum Streptophyta; class Magnoliopsida; order Santalales; family Viscaceae; genus Viscum; species Viscum album. Next base: position 1,193,920,159 of record OY728156.1, on the reverse strand, counting down.
TTTAATTTTAAAGTGACGTCGTTAGTCTTTCGAATTTTTGCAAGGGAACTGCTTAACGCAATTTCAATTCTTTGGGTTAAACTCGTACTTCTTGAATATGACATCCTATGAATATGTGTGAATGAACAATCATTGTTATACAATTAATATACAATTATATTGGGTGTATTTTTATTTGTCACACATAATTTTGTGATTTATTTATCCTTAATTTAAGGATACTGTCTTTATAAGGGATTTTATCTCAATTTACATTTCCATTGAGACTTCATTGTTATAATGCACCAATTCACTATTATATGGTGTATATACTGTCCTTTTTCATATTATATCATGAATAAATTTATTCTCATGATATTATGAAGTTAATATTAAATGTTTTTCCTCAATTATTTGTATTCAAGAGTCTCTCATTTTGTTAAAAACTTTTTAACTAAAATATCGTTTTAAATGTTTTAAAGATTTATTATTCTAAATCATTATCATTAATGTCCATGTTTTAAAAATGGTTTTTAGTATTTATTTATATGGACATTAATGTTTTCAAATTATAATTCCATTAAAAAATTCAAAGTGGTATGGTACACTTTGATTCAAAAATCTATTTTTAAATGGTTTATGAAAATGTAATGATTATTTCAATATCTTGAAATTACTTCTTGTGATTTAAAATGAAATGTTATTAGTGAAATGTTTATTTTATGTGTTATTATGGTACTTGGACATGTAATGGGTGTTTACGTCATAAACCAAATGACGGGTGGTGCTGTGATAAGCCAGGACAGGTGGTTACATTATAACCTCCAATGCATTGGGTATGGAAGTCGACCGTATGGCTATTCCATTTAGTGATATGTGTGGAAGTCAACCGTATGGTTATTCCATTTAAGTATGTTTATGTCCCAAGTTACCTTTATATGTTATGTGTTTTTTATATGGGTTTTATGGTAATCTTTTGGTTACAAAAAGGTAAGTAGTGATATTTTATTCAGTGAAGAGTATTTACTACTTCATAAAGGTGAAAAGTATTACTTATGTTAAAGTATTCATGGTTTACTTTTTGTTTTGAAAAACTAACAGTTTTCCTCCTTTGTGTATCCCTTAATGAGATTTTTATGCTCATCCCAAGTTTTTGAAGTGTTTTTAATAGGACATAATGTGGAATAGGGTCAAGGATGGGATCAAGGAAAAGTTATGTTGTCTTAAACATGGAACTATACATGACTCTTTTTTTCAAGAGTTCTTATTTTGTGAAAAATGGAAACTGGGTAGAAGTGTCTACTATGTTTTTTAAATGAAATATAACATTTATGGCCTAATTCTATAAAACTATAAACCTGAAAAGATCATCAATGTTAATTATTCTTTTAATTCATTATTATGTAATGTTTAAGGCCGAGTCCTTATATTTACCATTTTTACTTTTACTAGGGTAATTGATTTTCATCCTTAGTAATTAATTTTAAAGAATAAAATTAAAATTGAACTTTTTATTAGTTTTAAAATAAATATTTAAAAATTGTAAATAATTTTATAAAATAAACTTTATAATGGAATGAAATTTTAGTTTTTAAAGGAATGCACATCATGTGTGAAAATAGTTTTTAGAAAAAGTGTGTTTTTAAGAGTAAGATTTATGTTTTAGATAAAGTGTAATTTTTTTATTTTAAGGATATAAATTTTAAAAAATAAATTTTATTTTTATATATAACAAATCCACAACATAATTTTATCAAAATAATTTACAATGAAATGAAAATACAAAAAACAATTTTTATTGGGGAAAAATATTACTTACGATCTAAAATTATAAGCATGTGTTTTCAATGTTTCAAAAAATATTTTGAAATACACAAATTTTTATTCCTAAAATAAATATTTTAATAATAAAAAATGTTTTTCAAATCTCTAAGTCAATCTTATCTTATGAAAATGTCAAAAAAGCATAGTTTTTGGTAAAAAATGTATTTTTCACCATTCATTTAAAAATTAAATGTTACAGAAAAATTGTATAATTTTACCCAATGATAATATTGAAATTATAAATTTAAAAATTATTTCCATATTATATTATTAAAAATTATAAACTTTATAAATTTATCATTTAAATGAAAATACAAAATATAAATAAAAAAATGTTTTTATAGAAAAATGAAAATTTTAAACATTAAGGGTTTTTAATATTTTTTAAAATCAATATATATTTTAAGTAATTAAAAATATATTATTTTACATATTTAAATATTTTATATTATCATAATAATTATTTAATAGTGGTTTATTTATTTTATTAACACCTTAAACAACTATTTGATAAAAAAATAAATAATATTAATTATTTATCCTCTAAACGTGAGAAATTTAAATTTTTTATTATATTTTTATTTACGAGAGGTTTTATTAATATTATAATTTTTTAATAATTTTAATAAAATATAATTTGGTTATTTTGGTTAGGTTTTGTGTTTGGTACAAGTTATCAAATATTATATTAATTTAGAGAAAAATATATTCCAAAATCCTGGGTTGTTACAAAGTAGTAGAGGTTGATATTGCAATAAATCATAAAATGAAAGATAAAATATTTTCCATTGATTCTCCCCACTCTCAATGAGACAAAACTACACAATATATACATTGCAAGTGGTAGAAAATCATTTTAGGTTTCCTCTAATGATTTAGTCATTTGAAGTTTTATGTTGTGGGGGTTGTTGATCTTAGTTTTTGTTTGAGTGTATAACTCTCCTATTAAATCGAGGTAGTGTTTTAGTTTATTTTTTGAAAATATCTAGTGAAATAAATTTTATGATATATAATGTTATATCTATTATTGACAATATCAATTTATGTAATAATAAAGGAGTTTGAAAATTTAATGGGAGAAATTAAAATATTTATAGAGAAAGAATGCTACCATAATTTCATTAGGTATGGATGTTATAGACATTGTAATTGATGGATTTAAAATTTTTGTACAAGCATAAAATTTTAATTAATTTGATATAAAGAATTTTGGTGTTTGAAAAACCCATAAGAAATGACATATTATCCTCACTTTCAGAGAACAATTTTTTAAAGATTATAGTGATCAAGAATGTGAGAGTCATTTGGGGAAAGCAAAAAAATATCTATTAAAAATATTTTAAATTCTAAACGTATAAATTATAAATTTGGATATTTATTATTTAATATATATAACCAATTCAAGGAGATTTTTTTGATAAATTTAATACATTGGTTAAGGAAAAAGAGAAATTAAGAGATAATTGAAAATCATTACTGAAAAAATAGATGTTAAAAAATAGTTTCCACATCATTTTTATGGTTTAACTTATGTGGAAATATTAAAAAAATATACCTTTATATGTCAATTTTATGGAAAACCATCCGAGAAAAATTCTCAAAAAATTATAGAACTTTCCATGTCAGTGTTACATAAAATTGATATGGAAAGTGGATTTTGATGTTCATTTTTATCCAAAATCAACATTGAAAGCCCCATTAGTGAGACTCCACATTGGTTTATAGAAAAATGATAATGGAAGTTTTATTTTTAAAAAACTAAAATAAAATACATATGACAAGAACATATGAAAAACATTTCTTGTACAACAAAAAAACCAACATAAAACAAAAAAAATTGTCTAAATTCTCATTTTTAGAATTTAATTAAAAGAGACATCCATGATACTCAATTTAAAAATTAAACACACCTACAAAATAGTTTATAAAAAATCATCAAATTTGGTTAAGGTATTCATCCATATATGACACAACATCCTTACAAATTAATAATAACATTGGATATTATATGATTAAAAAAATATAATATTTTAATGTAAAACATAAAATAATTAATATAACTAACCTTATTAAATTTAGTAAACAACCCATTCATGATGATATAAAATATGAATCTTTAAACTTAATAACCACATTCCACATTTCCTCTATGTTTATGGAATTATATTTATAAAGCATTCAATTGAAAATAAAAACCAACACAAACACACACAGAAATATATACCCATAAAATAAAAATCAAATATTATCTAATATAAAATTTATTTAACTTTAATTTAACGTATTTAATTTTATTTGGATTCTATATTGACAATAAATCATCGTTATACTTTCCCCATTCCCTTTATTTTTATATATCAGCTAACAAAACTTGTATGAATGGAAGAATAAGATTAAAGGAATTATAAAAAAGAGTACAACTTAAATTTTTAACAATTTTTTTAAAATTTTATGAACTCCACCTAATAAAGAGAAAAAAAAATATATTGTATATTCATGTAATAAAAATACGCCTAACATTTATTTAAAACTATAATATAAAAAGTTCACAATTAATGAAATTATAATGAATATTATTTCATAATTATTTTTATCTTCTTACCCATCATGGAATAGAAAAAAAACATCCAGTCTCCATATTTTATAATCTATCCCATATATAAACAACTCTAACATCATCATTCAGATATTGAACTATTGTTGAAATGTATTCTGGATCCATAAAACCATAAACAGAAGTGGACTCATTTTAAATGTAAAGCATGTGTAGATACCTAGTTAAATAAGTAGTAAACCAAGTCAATTCAAGTTATATTTATTTAAGGGAAGAAAAAATGAAATATAAATTTACTTACATAAAAAAATACAACACAAGTATGAAAACCTCATAAAAAACAAAAATATCCATGATATATTTTTTGAATATTCTCAATGTATAGTCTCCTTAAATATATTATATGTCATTAAAAACTCATAAATATTTTCCAAGAAAGAAGAAATCTAGGATAATATTTTTATCCCATTAGAAATATCAGATGTATATGATGTTTTTTGGTTCATGAAACTTTTGTTTCTTTTTACTAATTCTTTTCATTTTAGACACTTGAATATAAATTAAAAATAATAAAACATTATAAGTAATTTTCAATCAAATGTAAATAATATTTAAAAAGCATCACATACCTCATATATCTGGTGAAAAAGATGGCTATATGGCCAGAGTAGAAAATAACCCACACAATCTCAATCTCTGATAACCTCCTCTATTGGAAATAGAATGAGTGGATTTGAATTAATAACACTATATACTTAAACTGTTATCTAAAACAAAATCAAAGGTTAATGATGTATGGAATCCCCTGAAATATGTATCACTCCATACACTACAATTTGTACATGGGTATTTCTAGTATAAAACTCACATTATAAGGTCGACCCCAAATGAGGAGGTTGAGGTTATGAGTAGACAAGCTGCATAGGCTATGATTGTCTCATCATTTGTTCAAACATATCTTGTACAACAGATTTAATTTGATCACCCATGGATTTTTTAGGTCTTTCACCTAGTATTTTAAGGAATATATTTATACATCCCTCAATTTATTATTTTATGACCAAGAAAATTCCTAATACCGACACCCACCTAATATCCTCTTACTTGGATGGGGTGTTTTGGATTTCCTAAAGTATTAGCTATAATTTCCTTCTACCCTCAGGGAAAGAACTCCCCTTCCTCAATTTATCATAAAGTTCATCCTGAAATGATATATTAAAATGGTATATTAGTTTTATTTATTTAAAAAATATAAAAATTTAAGAAAAATAAAAATCAATTTCTTATAATTATGTTTTCTACTTTTTTTGATTGATATATAAGAAACTTTTCAATTTTTTTCATTTTCACTATTTCATATTTTTCATTGATATTTGGGGGATATGGGGGACCAAACCATACTTATTCTAAACCATTACTATATTTATCTATTTATACATTAAATTTTCTTTAATCATTTTCTCCTCTACTAAATGATACCCTCCACAAGATAAAGTATGTGAGTATACATTGTTTAACTAGATATCTTTATGAGATCTCTTAGAGGATTGTAATATAAAAATAAATGAATAAGTAATTAAGTAATATATAAGTAATTTTATAACATACAAGAATTATCATACCATAAATGCTTCATCATGTTGATTGTGGATAAATTCTATCAACATCTCTGCAACTAAATTACTTGAGGTATGGGTTTTCATTTTGTAACTTCACAAAAATATAATTTTTTCAATTTAATTTTAAAATATCTCAATTGAGACACATATAAATATAAAATAATTTTCTTAATTTATTTTATTTCTTGAAATTAAAATTTAATAAGTAATTGAATACATTAAATATTAGTCACATAAAACATATAATATTCAAATAATGAGTTAAAAATAAATCAATTGAGATATTTCACCATTATGGACTCTCAAAACTATTATTTCATAATTTTGTTAATGAAATTACAATCATAATATAAAATGTTAACCCTAAACAGATCTGCATGGTTTTATAACTACAAAATTGCATTACATTTGGGCCAGTTGGGTTATTATTACCATCAAAATTAAAATTTATCCTCTGTTATCCATGAGAATGTGAAAGTTTTGGTAAATGTTTAATATCACATCTACCAACTATAATAATCATGTTCCATAATGATGATGAAGAAAAATATATCGTAGGAGGCTCACCAGTATTCCTATGAACATTTTTTGACAAATTGAAAGTTTACTTTCATTAAATAATTTAATTATTCAAAATTTGATATTATGAAAAAAAACATACATATGCCTCGGTAAATGTTCTTCATATTCTATGTCTATCATTTAAATTGATGAATGTAATGTTATTGTATGTATCTAAATATAATTTGAAAAGTGAATATCTAAAAAAATTATTAAAAAAATATGTATGTTAAATAATTGTGTTATACATGTGTAAGTTTCACAAAAAATAATGATGATATGATTCATAAACAGAAAATATATAACATAAACTAATTAATATAACAATTAATACAAATATGATATAAATGATCAAAATTTATAAATTTAAGTAACACAGTTACAAAAAATTGTTTTTATGTAAAGACCAAAAAAATTTATATAATTTTTTTTAAATTATTTGGGATTATTACAACTCTGCAAAAATTGAAGGCACTTTATTCCGAGTCCCGGTGTGCCTGGAACATAATTTTGAACTTTGTTTAAGGTACGTTCAATAAATTTGTGGGTGAATTTTTATATATTTTGAACCGATACTCGAATTAAAAATATGAGGGCACCGTTGAATCCACTATGCCGAGATTTCCTTAAGGGAGGCTTAACTTTGACTGCAGTAGTTCAGGTGAAAAAGTTAGTTTTTGAGACTTTGAAAGAAATAATACAATAATATAAAAATTGTAATTTTATTTTCCTACCACCTTTTGGGCGGTGGTGGTGGAACCGATGAGCTGTTAATCCATTTAATGGATTGAATCTTCGGTTTGTAACCACACTATTGAGATATTAAGAGTTTTATTTATTAATGAACCTCATTAATCTCTCATTGCGATAACCTCCTTTTCCCCTCTATTTAATTGAGGCTTGGTTTGGGGTTTTTTATACGGTTGTGAGGAACCTCTGGCGAAGTACCATAACATTTTCCACCGATGGAGGACTAAAGATTGGGAAGCAATGATCCGAGATCAACGAATGATGACGGCTTCATCCAATAAGGACTCTTCTCTCGCCACAACTACATCATCACCTAATAAATCTCGAGGTAGGGGTTTTTTATTTCTAAATTCATGAGAATTGTTTCTTTTCCATGTTCTTGAAGATTAATGAATCGCGAATGTTATGAACAGGAATAAATTTATCTTTGTGATGAATTGTTTATTAACCTCTTGATATGATGATAATGTGGAGGGCACGGGCCAAATGGACAAGGCCCAGACCCTCTGTCGCCGATTTTTCGTTTCATTCTTCGGGGGAAGATTTCTCAACTTGACGGAACCTTGAAACTGGGAGGCATGTAGAGATGCAAACATCCCAGGAGGCTCATAGGTGCTTCCGAAAGGAAAAATGGACCACAAGAGCACACCTGGTGGCCTGTGGAAGATTCTCTGGCCATGGAAGGGGGTAGCACCAGATGGTGCCATGGAAGACCGAAGGGGCACTCAACTCTCAGTTGGCCGCGTTGGTGGAAGGGTGGTTCGCCGTCGCACACCACATGTGGAGGTTGTGGCTTCGAAGCCACAACGGAGGGGGACCCATGACCTATAAGTCTTGTAGACAACAAGGAGAATCCATGTGGCACCACCGGTTGAAGAGCCGAACGGCTCTTTGAGCCGTTCGAAAATGAGGGGTTGCACAACCCCTCGCGCGGGTCGCGCCCATCCAGCGGGCTGGGCCGGTCTGTTGCCCAGCGGGTCGAGCCCACCGTGGCCTAGGAAGTACGACCCGGGATGGGTCGGAACCAAACCTTTCTGGGTCGACCCGGACCGGGTTGGGTCAGCCCAGGATGGTCAGGTCGGGTTGGTCTGATAGGGTGAGACCGGACCCAGACCCTCTTCGACCCAGATACGCTTTACATGTTGTATCTTACAAACTAGATTTCCATTTGATGAGTCATCTACATCATTGTAATCCCTGGGATATGATAGTACTTTTGAGATAATCCACTTATTTTTTGGAGAAATTTAGATTACAGCCGGGTTGGATCATACCCGAATCCAACCGAGCCCTCAGCACTGAAATGCTTATAACACTCAAACTGGGCGTCCGATTGATGCACCGTCTATTGCGTTGGAACCCTTATGACATGGAAAATAATTGGGTTACTTATTCTTGGGACTTTGTGCTATTTGAATTTCAATTTATGTCTTGAGGAGCAGATCCTCTTAGAATTAAACGTACTATGTACGGGAATCCAATGGCTGACTGAGATGTGAAGAATGAATTGCGATTCTGTGTGGATCAGCACATAGCAATCCTATGTGGATCATCACCTAGAGATACTCTGTGGATCAGCACCTAGAAATCCTGTGTGGATCATCACCTAGCGATCCAGTGTGTATTAGCACCTAGAGATCATGTGTGTATTAGCACCTAGAGATCCTATGTAGTTCAACACCTAGAGATCTTGTGTGGATCAGCATCGAGCGATCCTCTGTGGATCAATAGCAGAACCCTTGACAGAATAAGAGGATCTAGCTTTACGACTAACCATCTGTAATTCTGCACATAAGTCATACCTAGTTCGGGTTGAGTCTTTTTCTTTTGGCTTTGTTATTGAGATCATGCTTTGTGGTTTTACTTTGTGGAATTATGAGAGACCTTCGGGGGAATCAGGGTCCCTACTAGGTATTGTTATACTCACCCCTACATGGGCTTCACCCGCACCTTGTTTTGTCTTTTGAAAATGATGAGTAGCTTGACTGATACTATAAAATCCAGGACCAGGAGGTACACGAAGGTGACTGGTTGACATGGAGAGATTTGGAGATGATCTGTACCTACCCTTCAAGTAGGATCCTCGGAGGATTATCTCAGGAGCTATTTTATATTTTTGTTGTTGTAGTTGTATCTTTCCGTTGGGATTCTATTCTATCCCCTTTACTTTCAGTACACACTTTTACTGCTGCAGTTTTACTTTGTGGTTGAATATTATTGTGTTCTTAGACTGTGTGTTTATACAGGTTTAAAGGAAATGCCTTCCCGTTTTAGGGATACATCTTTCCAGTGCTAGTCACCAACCCCTGGCCTATGGAAGGCGGGTTTGGTGTAGTTACGACATGGGACCCAGGGAATGATTTGTGACAAAGTGGTATCAATGGAGTTGGTTCTACTGAAGATATACAACTATGATCTCTCAAATGGAGTAATAGTGTTAAGTGTTTTGAGCGTGGTTTTCAGTTCAAGGAATCCAGTGTTGGTGCGGTGGCCAATGTATCCATTCACCAGGACCCTAAATTCTGATTTTTGACTTGGTGCATGAAAACACTGATTGCATATGTCTAAAAATGTTTTACTTTTGATCTATTTTGAGTCAGATCACCAGGTATAACTTTTTGATTGTGGTGTACCTATTCCTTTTCAGGATTCCTTCATGTAGACAGCCAGTCAAGATTCCATAGAGAGTATATGATGATGGCCCACCGAGTGACGAGGCATTGGCATAGGGCCCTCTTAATGTGTTGGCACCTTCGGGTTGTGTACTAGCAGCAGCACCACTCGGAGGGAAGTAGTTGCCACCATCCCCACTGGTAGACTGTGTATTCCGACTAAGCATGTTTCACGAGTTCCAAAGATAGAGGCCTCTAAGTTTTTGAGGCAAGACAGATCCCCAGGTAGGTTAGGACGGGCTGGAGGTTGTGGCACAGGTTTTTCGCTTAGTTGAGATGACAGCAGATCAAATGGTGATCTTAGATGCTATCTGATTCTAGGTAATAACAAGGAGATGGTGAAGTCTGGAGCTCTAGACACATGAGTAGGAGAAACTCTCATGGTGGGACTTTGAGACCCTCTTCAGGGTAGATTTTGTACTAGCGACTTTACGCTTAGTGTGTATCCAAGAACTTCTGCACTTACAGTAGGGAAACCTGTCAATGGACCAGTACTTAGTGAGATTCAATGAACTCTCACAATATTCCACTGACATGGTATGAGACCCATTATTCAGGGTCCAGAATGCTGAGAAGGGTCTCCGACCAGAGATCAGATCATCGAGGATATCACTTAATATCCTTATGCAAGCTGGAGTGATCGAGTGAACATTATTGGTGGAGAAATTCTTCACTGAGAAGGCACTGATGGTGAGATCCACCACCGGATGATAGGTAGCTAATTCATATGCACCAGGAAGTAGGAAGATGACTCAAAGGTCCCTCAGGCCAGACCTTCTGGTGGATGACCCTAAACACATGGTCGGAGGTGTAGAGCTCACGAGGCAGAGGAGGTCTTCTGAGGACTAAATCCTATTACTCTTGTGGTAGAAAATGACACATGACTTGTGACTATAAAAATCCCCACATATCCAATCATAAGATGACCGAGGGAACTCTAAGGAAGTGGTTGAGGTTCGAGCGATGGGGTCCACATGGAAACAGACGTGGCAGAGGAGCAGGTCGTGCAACAGGTGTTGGACGACGATTTGAAGTTCTACCACCACCACCACCAGGAAGTCCACCCCGACCAAAGAGAGCAGGTGGATAGGGGGGAGCTCAGCTTCAGGCAGCATAGGCCTACGACCATGGAACTTCAGAGATGAATAGAGGTATGATCTGTGTATATTCCATCCCAGCTTTAGTTCTTATAAACACAGGTTCCAGTCACTCTTTTATTGCCATGACACTCATTCGGAGCTTGAATATTCCTATGGATCCATTGCCTCGATCCTTATGATTAGAGACTCCTATGCAAGAAGATTCGACAATTAAACACTAGTTCAGATAGTGTGATATCACTCTAGGGGCAAGAGCTTTAGTTAGGATCTTCTAGTAACAGGGTCGAGGTCTTACGACATCATATTGGGCATGGACTGGATATACATAGTCCATGCTCAGATAAACTATTATAGGCACAAAGTGTGGTGTGTATGTGAGGATGGGATCAGGTTTTCCTTCACCAACAAGAATGGAACCTTTATAGAATAGGATGGATTTTCTCAGAGGAGGGTGCAACCAATCACTAATCAGTTGGCTAGCCTTACCCTATGAGCAGTTTATGTGAGGAGTTCGAGTTATCCTGTAGTGGTGGAACAATATGCTGATGTCTTTTCTAATGATGTTTTGAGACTACCTACTCGCAGAGAGGTATAATTCTACATCGACCTGTACCCCGAGATGACATCGATATCTACTCCAGCATATAGTATGGACCCTGTGGATCTTCTTGAGTTGTAGGTACAACTAGAGTACTTCTAGAGGAAGGGGTTCATAAGGCCCAGTGCTTCTCCTTGGGCATCCCCGATTTTGTTCACCAAGAAGGAAGATGGGAGTCTGAGGCTTTGTGTGGACTATCGGGGCCTGAACCAGGTGACCGTGAAGAACACATATCCACTCCTAAGGATTGATAACCTCTTTGACCAGCTGAAGGGAGCTCGATGGTTTTTGAAGATAGACCTCAAATTAGGCTATCATCAGTTTAGGGTACGAGATGAGGATGTACCGAAGAAAACTTTTAGATGTCGGTATGGCCATTAAGAGTTTTTGGTGATGCTCTTCAGTGTGGCCAATGCTTTGGAAGTGGTCATGTGGATCTCGAATATGATCTCCTAGCCTTACCTTGATCACTTCATGGTGGTATTCGTTGAAGATATCTTGATATACTCAGCATCGGAGGAGGAGCATGCACACAACTACAGATAGTTCTGGATACACTCCGAGAGCACCAGATTTATAGAAATCTCTCGAAGTTCTAGTATTGGATACGGGAAGTCCACTTCCTAGGGCACATTATCTCAGAGGCTAGAGTTGCAGTGGATCCGACAAAGATAGAAGCAGTGCTTGCTTGGGAGCCACCCAGGAGTGTGACCGAGGTGAAAAGCTTCATGGGATTGGTTGGGTACTACCAGAGATTGGTACCTAACTTTTCTAGAGTTGTGACACCCTTGTCATATTTGAAAAAGAAGGGATAACCCTTTGTGTGTATGGAGAGATTCTAGTAGATTTTTCAGGAGCTGAGGTAGAGGAAGACGAGTACCCCCTGTCCCGAGGCTACCAAAAGAGGGCGTTGGGTATGTAGTCTACTGAGATGCCTCAAGGACCGGACTAGGTTATGTCCTGATGTAGGAGTGAGTAGTGGTCTCCTACGACTCATGAAAGTTGAGACAATATGAGAAAAACTATACTACCCATGACATGGAGTTAACAATATTGGACTTTTCACTGAAGATGTGGTGGCACTACTTGATGGGTGAACACTTTAGTATTTACTCTGATCACAAGATTCTCAGGTATATCTTCTCATAGAAGGACCTGAACCTGAGGTAGAGACAATGGATATAGTTCCTCTAGGACTATGACTTTCAGATAGTCTATACTCCTGGAAAGGGGAACGTAGTAGGAGATGCACTCAGTAGGAGGTCTGGTCTACAATTGCTAAGTGAGGTGACAGGGAAGTTAGCTACGTTTCATATATCCTTTGTGGATAGTGATGGAGCATCTTACCTCCAATCTATGATGATTACTACTCCAATCCTTTAATGAGTCAGAGAGTCATAGCTTGGGGACATTGACTGTGAGGACCAACATACTCAGATATCCTCAGGATAGGCTCTTGATGGATTTTCTGAAGGTGGGGAGCACGTTATCCTCTTTAGAGGACGCACCATGGTACCAGTGATTCTATGAGAATAGGTGTGGAGAGATTTCCATATATCCCCTTTACTGGTACATCCTAGTGTGGCGAAGATTTACCTGGACCTCTGGTGTCTGTATTAATAGCCATGGATGAAGAAAGCGGTGGCGGAGTTCATATCATGATGCCTCACTTGTCAGAAAGTGAAGGCCAAGTATCGAGTACCAGCAGGCTTAGTTCATCCACTTGAGGTATTATAGGGAAAGTGGGATGGTATATCTATGGACATCATGATAGGGATACCATGTACGTCTAAGGGTCACAACTCCATCTGAGTGATTGTTGAACAACTCACCAAGTCGGCCCACTTCCTACCCATTCGAGAGCAGGGATCGGTAGAAAACTTGGGACGCCTTTACGTACATGAGATTTTATGGATTCACGAGGTGCCATCGACGATATTTTTAGATCACGATGCTCATTTTACATCCTGTTTGTAGAAGGGATTACAAGAGGCATTTGGGAATCAGAAAAGTTTGAGAACCGCCTTCCATCCTCAGACATATAGTTTGACAGAGTGGACTATACAGACACTTGAGGACATTCTTCTCACTTGTTTCCTTGATTTTGGACATAGTTGGGAGGACCACCTTCCACCGGTGGAGTTCACATACAATAATAGCTGTCACTCCACCATCATCATGGAACTGTTTGAGGCCTTATACGGGCAACCTTTCATATCACCACTATGCTGGAAAGACCCAGGGGAGTCAGCACTTACAGGTCCTGAGTTAGTATAAGCTACCACAGAGAAGGTGCAGATCATCCAGTAGAGGATGAAGACTGCACAGAGAAATCCAAAGTCTTATGGAGATATAAGATGGAGGCCCTTCGAGTTTGAGAAGTGATACCATGTCTTCCCAAAGGTCTCACCCCGATGAGGATTATAGAGGATTGTATAAGGCGGAAAGCAATCCTTGAGGTTCATCGGATCTTTCCAGATCTTTAGCAAAGTAGGCGAGGTGGAATACCGTCTACCACTTCCCGCAAAGATGAACTGGGTGAATAATGTTTTTCATGTACCACAACTAAGGAGTGTCAATGATCAATCGCACGTTATCGACTAGGGCGAGCTGGGAATTGACGATGTGGAAACATTTCTGGAGTTCTCGGTGGAGATAGAGGATAGACAGAATTGGGTCCTTCATGGGTCGTTGATTCCTCTAGTGCAAGTTTGTTGGCAGCACATAAACCTCTAGGAGAGCACATGAGAGTTGGAGGATCAGATTTGCGCATTGTACCCCCATTTGTTTCGATAGTTTTGTTGTATATTTCAGGGACGATAATCTCTAAGGTGGGGAGAATGTAAAGGCTTGTAAATTCCATATATATATTTTTAAATTATTTGGTATTATTACGAGTCTGAAAAAACTAATGACGGTTGATTCTGAGACCTAGTGTACCCAGAACAAAATTTTGAACTTTTTTTAAGGTACATTCAGTAAACACGAGGGTGGAATTTTTTTATATTTTGAACCAGTGATTATATTAAAAATCTGAGGGAAACGTTGAATCCAAAGTTCCAGGATTCACTTAAGGGAAGCTTAACTTCAACTATAGTAGGGATGGGTGAAAAAGATAGTTTTTCAACTTTTAATGATATAATAAAATAACATAAAAATTGTTAATTTATTTTCCTACCTCCTGTTGAGTAGTGGTGGTGGGAACGATGGGTTGTCAAGCCATCTAATGGCGCGACTCTTCAGTTTGTAACTAAACCATTGAGAGATTAAGAGGTTCATTAATTAATGAACCTCATTAATCTATCGTTTCGTTAACCTCCTTTTCCCCTCTATTTAATTAAGGCTTGAGTTGGGGTTTTTGAAATGGCTGTGAGGAACCTCTGGAAAAGTACTACAGCATCTTCCACCAACGGAGGACTAAATAATGGGAGGAAATGATCTAGGATCGACTAACACTAAAGGATTCATCCAAAGAAAAAATCTTCTCTTTCCACAACTGTAGCATCACCCAACGGATCTCGAGGTAGGATTTATTTATTTCTAAATTCATGAAAATTGTTTCTTTTCCTCATTCTTGAAGCATGATGAATCATGAAAGTTTTGAATGGGATTAAATTTATCATTCTGATGAATTGTTTATTAACTGATTGATATAATGCTAATGTAAAGGGTGTGGGCCAAAAGAACAAGGCCCGAACCCTCCCCCGATTGATTTTTTGTTGCATTCTTTGGGGGTGGATTTCTCAACTTGATGGAACCTTGAAACCGAGAGGCACGCAGTGAAAATGAAATCCCGGGAGGCCTGAAAGCGCTTCTAGAAGGGAAAACAGACCAACGGAGCTCACCCGGTGGACCACGGAACTCGGCCAGACACATTGTAGGAAGGACGGAAAGTCGTCTCGTGCTGTAGGTGGAGGATGCAGCTTTGAAGCCACGATAGAGAGGAAACCGCACCCTACGGGTCTTGCAGATAGAAAGTTAGTGCCACAGGGCACCGTCGGTTGAAGAGATGAACGACTCTTTGAGACATTTAGGAAGGAGGGGATGCATGACCCCTTGTGTGGGTCACACAGTGTCGGCGGGCCGGGCTGGTCCGCTGCCCAACAGACTGAGCCTGCCGTGGCCCAACCCAGCCTTTTTGGGCCGGGTTGGGTCAGACCCGGACCGTTTCAAGTCGAACCAAACTAGGTCGGGTCAAACTAGGATGGGCGGGTCGGGTCGGTCTGACCGGGTCAGGCCGGACCCGGACCCTCTTTAACCCAAATACGCTTAAAGGACAATATCTTACAAACAATACTTCCATTTGACAATCCGTCTACGACGTTGGAATACTTGGGATAGGATGGTCCTTTTAAGATAACTCACATGATTTTTTGAGAAATTTGGAGTATGGCCATGTTGGATCATACCTGAATCCAACTGGGCCCTCAGCACTGAAATGCCTATTACACTCAGACTGGGCATCTAATTGATGTGCCATCTATTGCGTTGGAACCCTTATGACATGACAGATCATTGGGTTAATTATTTTTGAAACTTCGTGCCAGTTGAAGTATGACTGATGTATTAAGAAGCGGATCCTCCCAGAATCAAGCGTAATATGTATGGGAAACTAGTGGCTGACTGAGACGTGAAGAATGAATAGTGATCCAGTGTGGATCAGCACCTAGAGATCCTGTGTTGATCAAAACCTAGTGATCTTATATGGATCAACACCTAGAGATACTATGTGGATCATCACCTAGGGATCATGTGTGGATCAGAACCTAGTGATCCTGTGTGGATCAACACCTAGCAATCCTCTGTGGATCAGCACCTAGCGATCCTGTGTGGATCAGCCCCGAGTGATCCTCTGTAGATCAGCAGCAGAACCCTTGACAGAATAAGATGATCTAACTTTATGACTAATTATCTGTACTTCTATACATAAGTTATACCTGGTTTGAGTTGAGTCTTTTTCTTTTTTCTTTGTGATTGATATCATGCTTTGTGGTTTTCCTTTGTGGATTTTTTAGATACCTTCGGGGGTCTTAGGGTCCCTATTGGGTATTGCTATACTCACCCCTACATGGGCCCCGTACCTTGTTGTGTCTTGTACAGACGATGGGCAGCTTGACTGAGACTGTAGGAACTAGGACTAGGCGATACATGGAGGTGACTGGTTGACATGGAGAGCTATGGAGACCAGTTGTACCTACACTTTAGGTAGGATCTTTGGTGGAAGATCTCAAGAGATATTTTCTATTTTTCTGTTGTATATGTATCTTTTAGTTGGTCTCGTATTCTGACCCCTTTACTTTTAGTACACTCTTTTACTACTATAATTTTACTTCATGGTTGCATATTGTTATTTTCTTGGACTATGTGTTGATATAGGTTTAAAGGCAATGCCTTCCCATTTTAGAGATATCCCTTTCCGATTCTAGTCACCAAACCTTGGCCTATGGAAGGCGGCCTTGGGGTAGTCACGACACAGGCCCTAGGGAATGGGTTGTGACATTTTATATGTGTAAATTTAACCAAAAAATAATGATGAAAATTATTTTTTTTCAATCAAAAAATGTTTAACCGGAACTAGTGAATATAAAATTTAACATAAATGATTTATTTTTTCTTGAAAAACTATAGACTACTGATCATTAAATGGGTCAATATTATAAAATATTTTCTTCGCATGTCTTTCCATGATAAATTATTCAAATTTAAAATTAAATATTTTCAAATTAGGG
The DNA here is from genome assembly GCA_963277665.1 of Viscum album. Classification (NCBI taxonomy): domain Eukaryota; kingdom Viridiplantae; phylum Streptophyta; class Magnoliopsida; order Santalales; family Viscaceae; genus Viscum; species Viscum album. Next base: position 1,193,902,773 of record OY728156.1, on the reverse strand, counting down.
AGTGTAAATCCATAATCATCACATTTCACTCCAGTACAACTATCAACCCAGTTACACTTAAAAACCTTACTTAAAATTTAAAATAATTAACTTCTCATATATTCACAACAAGTCCAAAATATTTTGTTGATGCATAATTTTTTTTATCTTTTACACTCAAAAAAATGAAATTCTTTAGTGATGACTATTACCCCATTATTTTAAATGGTACTCTTATCATCTTGATTTTTTTTTATAAAATATGTAACCATTAATATCAAAAACAGACCATGTGATCACATTAAGTGATGGTACCCCTACAAAAAGTTTCAATGTTTCTGATATAAATAAATGTTTTTTGAATCTCACTTTAAACCATGAAACAAATGTCATTTTATGATCAATCATCAACCTTTATTCATTTTTTTCAGGTATCATACATTCAATCAAGAAATTTGTGATGATATATATGGTTTAACTTCATCTATGTTGTTAAAAATGTACAAATGTGATTATATCACTTCATCACATGGAAAGAACATTACCTTTAAGTGATTAATCTCTATACCTTCACTATCAACTATAAAATGTCGAGATATAGGGACAATAATGTACTCAATTTCATATAAATAATAAGTACAGAACGCAATCACCTCTTTTGAAATTTTTTTACAATATAGGCCTCTATCTGATAAGTATTTTTAATATATCCCTTTAAAATTTATATAGATATTTAAAAAGGATACATACAATGTAAATAAATAGGCCCACACATTATTTTATCTTTCACCAAATGAATCACTATATGAAACATTATATCAAAAAAATTAATGGGAAATACATTTCTAGTTGAAAAAGTATGAAGAATGCTTTGTTCTTCAACACATATAACAAATTTGTATTAAAAAATTCAATAAAAACGGATTTGAATAAATAATATAACATGATGATATTATTTCTAAAAAATATTTGAAATATACCACGTAGTGATATTGGTAATGGTTTTTTCATCAATATATGATAGTCATGATATTTCATACCTATCAATTTATAATCCTTCATTGACATAAAATTCTTCGTAGTTGATTAATATACACTAGGTACTTTAATACAATGATGATATTTTAAAAAATAAAACTTTCCACTCTTTATTAAGGTGTAAAAATCCAGAGGTAAATATGTTATCTTTCCTTTCATAGTGGGAGCTAACTCCAAACATATTCCCATGGATATCATGTCCAATATACCATGCAATCTCTCTTCTTTCATTACTTTTATATCTAAAAAAGTTCCTATTAAACTGTTTCATATGTTTTTCTCAACATGAATAATGTCAATTTTATGTTTTATATCTAAATATATCAAACAATTTATCTTGAATAAAATAAATTATTTATTCCAGATATTTTTTGATGAATATTACTTCATTTCCTTCAAAAATTTGAATTCAATATTTTTTCACATTATCATAGCATTATGTAGCTGACAATCATAGTGGGGAGATTAAATTATTATAGACCATAAAATACCCATTTTAATCTATGATAATTATGTACCATTCATAAAAATTATTTAAAGTCCCATTTACACTTTCTTTCTTTCATTTTGAAATTGATAACATAATGTCTCTACTTCACAAATTGGATATGCTTTTTTTCCATTAATACTGTATCCAGAATAGTTTCCATATGTAAGAAGTTTTTTTTAGTGAAAATTATCATAGCATTTAAAAGAAAATAATCTTTCTTTTATACATCAAAAACTGTAACAATTTTATCCCACAAAAATTTAAAATCATCAATCAATGGAGAAAGATACACATCAATATCATTTCTTGGCTATTTTGTTATGGAAATAATAAATCCTATCATGACATATTTTTAATTCTTTTATATCTATGGGTGAAAGTTATAAACTACCAGAAAAATATGATATGAACTATGTTAGCTATTGAGACTCCAATATGGATTTATTTCATCTGAGAACTGTCCCTTTTTAATATTTCTAGCTTCACTTACAAAATACAGATTTTTTTTCAAATATTTTCAGCTATGATGAATCTGTAGGGTGACATAAGTTTCCCTCATAGATGTGCTCATAAATATGCTATCTTACACTTTTTACATCATTTGAGTTTTCAAATAAATGATTCATAAGGGGGGTTTTTGAAAGCTACCAATTACTTCAGTGTGAGATTTGGTACCAATACCTAAGAATGAATCAAAGTTAAATTTTCCTTTAATATTATATCATTATTTCAAAAAAATATAAATTTTTTATAAAAATTAACATTACTTCCTATATAAAATACAATCATTGGTGAAAGAATATATATTTTTATACTGAATTCCCATTATAGATAATATTTTATTTTCATCCTAATTGGAATCTAGAAGCCCATTTCCTTATGGAAGTTTCTCTTTTAAAAGTTCAAGCAATATAGAGAAACTTTTATCACCCCACCCATTTATTACATTCAAGCTAACTAATTTTAAAATTAAAGATACCATTTTACATTTAGTGCAAACTAATACTAATAATTTCTCAGAATATCTATATAATCATTCAATAATTCTTGTTTTTTGATGGTTTTATTGCATACATCATGAATTAATTCTTCAATACGATCCTCTATCTCATGCTGAATATTTTGATCAACATTAGATATTTAATTTCCCATTATTTCACCACCCCAGATCTAATATGTATAATTATAGTGAAAACCATATAAATTCATATGATATTTTATTTATATATAATATAACCTTTTCATATTCAAACACTTCATGCATGGAAAAAATAAAATCTTTTTTTTGAAGATTTCATTTAGACAATTTCAATAAATCATAGATTTTTTCTATATTCTTCAGTTGTTTTTAATAAATTTATCCAATTATGATCCACTAATTACTTAATATCATAATATAAAAGGTGAATTAATTAAAACATATAAACATTTAAAAATATCTATAAATAGGTAAATTTAAAACAAAAAATCATATAATCAAAACTACCAATTAACCATGTATTCATAACTATTTAATCAAAATAAACAATTATAAAAAATGATCAAAATATATCTGTAAAAAAATTAAATAAAATTAATTAAAATTAGATGAACTAAAAAATTACAAATACTAGATTAAATGACATAACATGACGACATACAATAACCATAATGTAATCATATTTATTTTAGTCTATTCATTCAAAATATTCATGTGTTTATATAATTTTTATTGATTTAATTTAATTATTAATATTATTAAATAAAAAATATGTTGTATTTGTTGAATTTATAGAGAATAAATTAATTTTAATTTAATATATTAAATAAAAATAAAATAAAATTATAAAGAAGTATATTCAAAATGGTGTATTACATTAGAGATTTAATAATATCAAAACATTCAACACAATATTAAGACTTATATTATTCATCATCTAATTCTCAACAAGGCTAAATATAAAAAAATTAATAGAAAAAAAATTTATAAATATGAATAATTAGAAAAAAATTCTAATTAAGAACACATTATAACACAATAAAAATAAATTTAAAATCACAAATACATTTATATTTTGAAAAAAGTATAAACACAATAATTTATCATATGAAAATATGTATATATAAACAAACAAATGAATATAATTTAAAAATAAAAAATACAGAATAAATATTCTAAAAATAAAATATTAATATTCCACCAACATAGTATATAGATTTTGGTTGAAAATTTGTGATAGAGAGATCCAAAATGGCGATTGATGAACATAAGATTGAAAACAATGAAGTGAGATTAAGAGTAACGCACCACACATATTAGAGTTTCACAGAACGAATATTAGTTGTCTAAATGAAGCTAATTATAAGTTGGGAGGATATAATAGATAATAAAAATGATGAAAATGAAACAAAAAATAGATAAAATGAGGTAGACCGAGGGAGATGAAACAAGGTCGACCATCAAGCGTCATAGGTATTTGGGTTTTGAAAAAAATAAAGGTGGAAGAATGAGGAGAAAACCATGTGGTTGTGTTTTTTAAAACTCATTTGATATTAATTTTTATTCAAACCTGAGTTAAAATTTTTGGAAAAACTTTTCACAATGGGTTTTATAAATAATGATGATGGAAGTTAAAAAAATCAACATTAAATTTTTTACAAAATAAGCAATCAATGTCGATTTTTATATTAACCATTGTCGATGTTAAAAAAACATCAATTTTTAAAAAAAACTCAAACCAAAAGGTAAATTTAGAATACATTTAATTTTTTTAAATAAACTGATGTTAAAAAATTATCTGCATCCATTTTAACATCAATTTTTAAAAAACCAATGTAAAAATATTGATGTGGAATCATATTTTATACTAGTGTTAAAAATTCCATGGTTGTTGAAAAGATACTTTATATCTTATTGAATAAATGTGTTATTAAATTTTTATCTCTTGGGGATCATGATGTTGAAACACTATATATGGATGAATTTAACAACCTCTTAGATAAATATGAGATGATAAATGAATGCACTCTAAAGAAGATGAATTTATCTCAGAAGGAAGTGTTAGATTTGGTGTCCTAGGATCGACTAATTGTACTTTGATTACATTTATATTTAATTTATTGGATATTAAATTATTTTATTATTACAGATTGTTCATTTTTTCTGCATTTATTTAATGTAATAATGTCCTAGAGTGTTTTTCACATTGATAAGGTCATAGGAGTTCCCCAATATGATGAGAACCTTTAAGTTCCATGAAAAAATTCTTAATATTTTTCTGTGATTGGATCACATACTATGATAGGAAACATAATATTTATATCATTAAGTGTGAGTGATCATAAGTGGATGATGTTTATTCTCATGAGGTTTTTACTTTATAATCTTCATGATGGGAGATTATGATAAAAGACCCTCTAGTAGGATTCCCACATGTTTTGGTGTCATCAGATATTCCTTTCTATGAGATTTTGTAATGGTCCTTTGAATTTTAAGATTATCATTAATGTATGTCATGACTTGTGCAATTTGATTTACAAACCAAAACTGTCACACCATATGTTAGAGGGAAGTATGGTATATTGGGTGCATCATGGTTGACATATCATTAATGGATAAGTCAAGGAAGGATTTATCCATTATATCTTTATAAACGCTGATATATTGGCCCTTTTATTGGAATATAATCATCACATCAAAATTCCATGGCCATGGTGTAATGAGGTGGTTAGTTCATATAGAGAAATAAAGACATATTGAGCATATATGTTAGTGACACAGATGCACACCCTGCTTGATGAGATATTTTGATAAGGGGATTATATTATATAGTGAGTGTTCGTGTGTGGTTGTCGACATTGTGACATTAATCTCTTTCTCTTGGATGCCTTATCCTAATTATTGATAATAATATTGGACATTAGGCAAGACCGCCTAATTCCAATGAAAAATAATCCTAGAGGGTCACACACTAAGTATTTCTATTGATTTCAGTAAAATTTTATTTGAGTTTAATTAATGTAATAAATATTATTCTAAAGTTTGATGAATAATTTTATTCAATTAATATTGATCACATAAATTAAACAAATATTTATTCACTAATAGGTGAATAAAAATATATATTTATTTTATTTAATATTTAATAAATATTTATTCACCGATATATGAATAAAATATTTATTTGTGAATACTTTTTTTGGGTGTTCAAAAAATGTAAGAGGAGTTTGAATGGGCCAAGATTGTGTTGGGTGAAAAATATTAATTAATAATCCAGTTAAATAATATTTTTTATTGTGAAAGTGAGAACACACCACAAAATAATAATAATAATAATAATAATATTATTATTATTATGTAGCATGGGGTTTATTAAAGTTAATAAATGTTATTTAATGGTCAGAATACAAATAAATAATATTTTAACCTAAATCCTAACTCTATAAATAAACGACTATGTCTATTGTGAAGATCATCCAAATTTTAGAATAGGGAATTTTTGCACACACAAAATTCTCCCTCATATCCTCCTTCAATATACCTCTCAAGAATGATAAGTGAAAGATATATTTTTTCAAGACCGAAGAATGAGCGATCAAGCACGAACAACGTAAGACATTTCACTCGCAACACTAGCACCCATAGATTGAGTGGTATTTCTTGGATATCCTAAGAGCACATTTGGATCACAATTAGAGGGATTCTATCCTTATATCCTCATAGTTAAATGAAGTTAATCTGAAAGGGTCTTTTAGGATTACCAACATTCACCAACAAAAAAAGTTCCTAACCCCATGTATTTATTTCTTTAAATATTAAATAAATTAATTATAAATTTGGCAAGAAATATCCTCACTCTTGGTTTCATGCAATAATTATTAAAATAAATTTTAATATATCTCCCACCACCGCACACATCCACTATATTCGGAACCACCAAGTGGTATCAAAGTGGCCACACTTAAATTTATAATTATTTATTTGATTATTTATCAATGCATAATTGGGGTTATATTTTCATTGCATGTTATTCATTATTTAATCCAATTATAATTAACATGTTATCAACATATTACTCAAGTTTGTTCAGTGTTTCATTTTCTTAATGTTTTAATAGAAAATTAAGGAAGACTATATATTCCATCGAGAAGTGGAAAATATATGGTCTTTAGAACTGAGTCACACAGTGTGTAGTTGGAGCACATGTCGTGTACCCATGCGCATTGCACATGGATGCACTGAGCAGTTAATTAAATACAGTTCATTTATTGCACACCATGTGTTCACCAGGTCAATTTGGAACACAAAACATGGATACATGGCATTCATATGGAATGTACATGCCATGTAGTCTGACTGAGTTAACACTCCAAATCCCTAGTTGTATAACTTAGATACACAAAAACCAAGGTACACAGTGTGTATTTGGACTGTACACACTGTGTTGTCTCTCATTAAATGGTAGAATCAAAAATTAAATTAAATTCAAAATTATAGAATTAAAACCTTATTTTATTTATTAAAACACCAACGTGTGTTTGAAAATTTAATAATTGTTATAAATAATATTAAATACTCAATTAATTTATTATAATTAAAATGTTATTATTGGTTCTAATATTTATTTTTCATGAATGAAATAAATGATGGTTATCTTCAATTAAGTTTGGATGGTCATTAAGATGAAAGGGAATTAATTGATGTATGTTTTTTAATCTTAAATAATAATTAATGAATAAATTAATGAATTCTAGCCTATTACTTTTACGTATTCATTGCATGTATGACCATTCATGAGCTTGACCAAGACCTATTTATATGTTGGGTGTTTTAATTTAATTTATTTCATGAGTTATAAATTATTTATTATTAAATTAAATATGATTTCTTGTATTTCATCCCTCCATCCATTATTATTCAGGACCTTATTGTCCAAGTATATTTATATAATCCCATTTAAACAAGTCATTTCATTCCCATCACCTGTATGTGAGTCATAAGTACATGTAATTAATAAGGTATCCCAATGCACGTGGAGGCAGTTCAAGATGGAACCATTATGATTCCAACTTAAGTGATACACAAGTAGATATGTGGAATGATGTAACTCATGCCAAGACTAAAAAATGAGTTATTTCCCTTAGGTCATAGGTTAATTTAATATCCACTGATTAAATCAACTGTTAGATAAAGCTCATGAATGGATCATTTTACTAATTAAGTATTTTTTCTATGAAATTATTTATTTTATGGATGCAAGGCTGAAATCACAAAAACAAATGAAATAATTTGAAAAATATTTAATTTAATTTAATTTATTATTCATAAATGTTTTTATCCAGGATGGTTAATTAATTAACATCCACTTAATATTGACAATACATGTAAAGAATAAAACAATATAAAATTTATTCATAATAAATTAAATAAATTAATTTTTCATAAATGTTTTATCTACTACTATTAATTAATTAAGTAACATCCACTTAATAATAAAAATACACATAAAGGATAAAAAAATATAAAATTTATGCATAATTAATTAATATACCTCAATATAATATTATGTTAGAATGAGCCTTCTGTTACTTGATTCAGAACAAAACTCAATAGGACTAATGTTTGACCAACCCTTATTGGGACACTTACTCTTATAATTAGAGTTCTTATGAAGGTTTTGGGTTGACATAACCATTTTACATCAATAGGAGTATCCATTTCTAGACTTGGTGTAATTTGGAGGCAAGTGTTGTGAAAATCCAAGTCAGGATTTCATTATTGGGGAATCCACTCGACGGGTCAAGGAGCTACAATCCCATAATTGGCAAAACATTTCCTACCCAACTACCTTAAAGTAGCTTGAACAACCCTTGTTAGGGTTATGTGATGGGGAATATGGACCCCTTCCACTAGAATGTTAAAGCAACTCGACATTGTAAGTTCAATGGTAAGTGACATTGGGACTTTATAAAATAGTGGGATATTTAATAAAATCGATTAATATATTATTTCTCACATAATTTTTAATCAAGAAAAAGTAATAATAATATTTTTTAAAATTATAGAATAAAATGGAAATATCTTCATTCACATTATCCATATGATCAATATTGGATAAATATTACATTATAACTAGAAGTAACTTCCAATAATTGTCAAGAGGACTTTGGGTTGTTCTATGCAATTAATGGAAATCTAATGTACTAGAATCCTCAATACCTGATCCATCTGATAAGGAGTAAAGTGATGAAGAGTTCCTTGTATATGAAAATAATTTGAGTGATGCAGTCGACATTCACAATTTTGATTATTTCATCAATGTCTTGGGAAATCATGAAGTCTCACAAAAACATAGATTCTTATAGCATGATTGAGAACCTTTTGGGACTTTACTAAAAGAGAACTAGACATTAATGATTTGAGATTTACAAGTCACTGTTTCAGAGAAATCTTAAAGAGGGTACCCAGTGGGGCCTCAATTATTAAATCTCATCAGTTACATTGAGTGCCTATAGGTTCCAGGGTTTAAGATCCCTGAATAACTAGGAACTGATCTCATTCTGGAATCAATCCCTTATAGCATCTCCATATTTTTTGTGATTTTTAATATAAAAAAATTGATAATTATCTTCCAAATATTATCACTCTTCTTTTCCAAGTATATAAGGATACAAATCATGAAAAACCATCCATAATTATGGGGAACAAGTGAAAAGAGTATGCAAAGATCTTTAAATCTAAATATTCTTCATGACCTTCCAAGAAGTGTAAGATCAAGGGGAAATCAAGGAAAAAATATTCTATCTGTTTCATATGTGGAAAAGGGGCCACTCGAAGAAAAACTACACCCATCCAAATAAGAAAGAATAATATTCAGGTGAATTTGCTATCAATTACAATTGATCTATTTCTAAAAATTGGGTATTAGATACAGCTTTTAGTGCTCATATATGTATTCAAATATAAAAACCAAATAGATCTATAAAGATAGAATAAGGGGAGGTAGATCTATGATCATCCAACAGAGATAAACTTTATATTTTAGATATCAGGGACTACTACCTCATGTTGCTGACCAAAATGATATTGGTTTTGAAATGTTGTTATAAGGTGACATCTGTTACCGAAAACATTATTTTTTTATCCAAACATGATATAGACATATTTATTTTCAAACTTTGGAATACATTTTTTTCTTTTATAAAGATATATTTTTTATGTTAAGGCACATTTAAATAATAGTCTTTATGTGTTGGATTACACAAACCAAGTAATTAAAATCCATAACAAAGTTAACTCACATGACTCATAACACACCCATCTTTGGCATCACCAGCTAGGTTACATAAATGAAAAGTGCTTGACTAAATTTCATAAATATGTATATTTATATTATTTTGAAATAAATTCACTTTGTGTATTTCATGCATATTTACAAGGTAAAATAAAAAAAATCCCCATTTAGTGGGAAAGGTGAAAGGGATAAATAGCTTCTTGAATTAGATTATATCAAAGTGTGTGGACTATTTCTTATTGATGAAAGGGGTGGGAAATCATACTTAATAACTTTTATTGATGATTTTAGTAGATATGGATATGTATACTTGATGATGTATAAGTTAGATACTTTTTAGAAATTCAAGGAATACAAGAATAAAGTTTATAACTATTGTGGTAAGAAGATTAAGAAACTCCACTCAAAAAATGGTGGAGAATATGTTAATCAATACTTCATTGATTACTTACGATAGTTTGGGATCATATCCCAACTCAATAATCCTTATACGCCTCAGTGGAATGGCATAAGAGAATGGAGGAATCACACATTATTGTATATGGTGAGATAAATGATGATTCATGCGAGTCTTCCATTATCCTTCTGGGGATACATGTTACAAATAACAACACATATACTAAACCAAATACCAACTAAATCAATAAATGGTATTCCATATGAATTTTGTAGTGTAATAAAAACCATCCTATATAATTTACATGTGTCGGGAAGAAAACATTTATTAAGTGCTCTTCAAGTAACAAAATTTCACCTATGGAACAAAGTGTAATTTTATAGGACAACCTAAGGAAACAAGGGGATATTACCTATACAACCCCTTAGAAAAAAGTTTATAGTGTAATGAAATTCTTTATTCCTTGATATAGAGAAGATAATTAACATAGATAGTGGGAGTGAGAAAGAATTTGATAAAGTTGAGGCTCAAGGTACATAATAGTTGGTACCTGAAAAACTTCCACAAAGCCCCATGGAAGATGAAACTATTCCTCAGAAAAAAGTACTATATAGAAGTAAAAGATAGGTTAGAAAAATATAATGTTAGTGTTTTCAATTAATTAAGGATAATGACTCTTTATTAATTGATAATAATGGTCCTCTAACTTATAAGGAAGTAGTAAGTGGTATAGATGTTTCCAAGTGAAAAATATCCATGAATTCTAAAATAGATTCCATTTACCAAAACCGAGTCTAGGTTTTAGTATATATATCAATATATGCAAACCAATTTGGTTGAAAATGGTTATTCAAGAAGAAACATGACATGGAAGGACTATTCAGTACCAATTATACATGACATGTTTCAAAAGGGTTTTAACAATGTCAAGGAATTAACTATGACAAAACATTTTCACCAGATACAATACTAAAATCCATCAGAATTATACTTACCATTAAAGTTTAACATGACTATGATATTTGTAAAATGTATTTCAAAACATCCTTCATTAATGGGAATGATCAAGAAGATGTCTACATGACACAACTCGAAGGATTTGTGACTCCAAAGGATTCTAATAATATATAAAAATTGTAAAAATTAATTTATAGATTAAATCAAGAATCATGGTCATCGAAAATTAATTTTGATGAATCCATAATAGAATTTGGTTTCTTAGAGAATTAGTGTGATCCTCATGTCTTCAAATGGTTTAGTGGGAGTGCAATCATTTTCTTAATAGTATATATTTATAACATATTACTCATAAGAAACGAAATACTAGTCTCATAGTCTGTTAATACATGGTTGAATAAATGATTATCCATGAATGAATTAGGTAAAGAAAAATATATTCTTTGGATAAAGATCCATCTTGATAGATCCAAGAGACTACTCAGAATAAGTAGAAGTACATAAATTAATAAGATACATAATAGATTCATTATGAAAAAAATCCAAGATGGTATTGTTTTCAGCATAACATGACATTCATATTTCCATAAAAATGTTTCATCAGACACATGATGAAAGAAATAGAATGGAAAATATTCCATAGGCTTTAGTAATTGGTCCAGTCATGTATTCTATGATATGTACTAGGATAGATGTTTCCTATGCATTGAGTGTGTTATGTAGATATTTATCTGATCCAGGTGACCACCATTGGATTATAGTCAAGACTATCATTATGTATTCGAGGTGTAATAAGAATATGTTACTGGTATATAATGGAGATGTCGAACTATTCATTAGAGGATATTTGGATTCTAGTTTCCTAACTAATCAAGATGAAATGATGTTACAAATGAGATACATCGTCACTTTGAATGGAGGTGTTGTGAGCTGGAAGAGCTCAAAGTAGGATGTGGTTGTAGATTCTACATCAAATTTCAAGTATATTATAGATTCTTAGGCAGCTATAAGTAGTATAGATGTGTAAATTTTTCTAATATCTTGATGTGGTACCTAGAAGTAAATATTATATACCACTCTATTGTGATAACACTGTAGTGGTGGATCTCCTAAAATAACCAAGGTCATATCAATGGACAAAACACATACTTCATAAGTATCATATCTTGAGTGATTTTTCTTAGTGTGCTGAGGCTTCAATGAATAGTATTTATGTGGAATAAAATGTGGCAGACCCCTTGAATAATCCAAGACTCATTAGAAACATGGTTATCATGTGAGGTATACTGAAATAAAATTCATAGGTAGTTGGATCTATTTCAAGAGGTATTTTGTTAGAGTTGGTGTTTTAGGACCAATTTATTATACTTTGATTACATGTATATTAGATGTATTGGATATTTTTCCCGAACCAGGTCAGGTTGTTATCTGACCCAGTGACTGACCCAGTCTGCGACATGGCCCGAAGGGCGTACCCGATCCCTACGGGATGGCAACTAGTGTCGGGCATCACAAATGGAAGTTGGGAATGATTTATCCCAGAAAATACATATAAACAGTGGATATAACTAAGAAAGATAGTTAAGTACTTGCATTTGAAAATAGAACAAGGATGGACAGTTAAACATACCTTGAAGTGACCTCATGGGTCACCACCAAACACAGAAACAAGCTTACTGCAATGGAGATTTGAAACTAGAACCTGAAACTGAAAAGATAAAGTAGGCGTGAGCACCGAGATGCTCAGTAGGAAAGCCTGAATACAACCACGCCCTATTTCACTACCTTTAATAAGAAATCCAAATCATTCTAGTTTGAAAAAAAGGCATAAAAAAATCATGTTTCTTTCTCTTTTCAAATTCAAATAACAAGATTGAATTTCCAAGAATACATTTTTTTCAAAATAGGTTTTGATCATGCATTAGCATTTCAAAATTTAAAGGAGACCAATTTATATTAAAAAATTTGGTTTTTCAAAAAATATAGAATAAGCATGAAACAACTAAATTTAAAATCATGTTACAAGCACCATGGGAAGTCCCTAAGAAGCTAGTTTTAGTTATGGACCTAGGATCTTCGTGTCTCAGTGAAACATGTCTTAGAAGGCCACGACCCTTAGAAAACATGGATTAGAAGGCCACGACCCTCAGTTATTCATATGTTTAGTTAGTGTTGAAATCATCAAACCTGTAGTGATATCGGGTCAAGTCACCTCTGGACCACTAGCCCACGAGTCCTAGTTCACCCACCTAGATACCCAAGTTTCACATTGTGCTTTGGTTCAAGTGGGGTGAGTTTTTATCAAGCAAAAATATATGTACAAAACCCTTTCTTTATCCAAAACTCATTCAACTTCTCACAACTGTTCTCCCTCCTTAAGGGAATTCCCCCTCTTTCACATGACAACAATGCACAAGCTTCAACATTAGGCACATCATAACACTTTCAACATACAAATCATTTTCTAAAACCAAGGGATGTGCCTCAAGAGAGGTTTTTATTTTTCATAAAACATTTTTCAGGTGCCAAATGGAAGTTATTACATAAAGGGAACACTTTTGATAACTAACCGTCCGAAAGTCCAAACACCTTTGGAAATACTCATTACCAATTCAGAACCACTTTGGAAAATAAATTTTCAAGAAAGGCCACTTAAGACCAATGGTATTCGAATTAAATTTCCAAAACAATGGCATAATCATTTCTAGAAACCACAATAAGATTTCATGGCATTTTTATATAGCATAATGTAAAACATATTTTTTTTAAACAATCAAGCAATTATAAAAATTTCAATTAAAGACATAGGCATAGGGGACCTACCTCAAACCTGTCACTATTTTCCAACGACCACTCGAACTGACACTTGGTGCATACACACACATGCATTTATACATATATATGTATACAACCCAAGCTTCATTGCATATATTCCATGAGCCATGAGGGAATATGCACAAAGAGGGCACACACATATATATATATATATTCCTTACCCTATGCATGTACATGTAGGAAACCTCGACACCCGCATCCCAAAACCATCGCAGTGAGGTCCATTGCACTATACACATAATTTATTAAAACAATTAAACACATAAAAAATCTATAAAACACTTCAAAATAACACAACAAGGATTTGAACCAATAACACACTCAATTTCAAGTAAAAAAATCCACTTTAAAAATTAGATGTACCCTTAATCTTTTTTATGACCACTTTCACACCACACATGCAATTGAAAAAATCAGTAAAACAATTTACAAAACACTTCCAAAATAGAAACAAAAATTTTACCCTAAAACCCCCCAATTTCATATCAAAGCACCACCTTAAAACCATTTACACATCATAACCATGAAAAAACATGACCCACATCATTTATACAAATTAAATAAACCATTTACACCGTTTATAAACATTATAAAAAGGTATAAAAAGGCTTAAAGAAACAACACACCCAAATACATATTGATAAAAAAAAATTCAAGCCAAAAATACAGAGAAAACCATTCAAAACCTAATTTACATCACCACACAATCAATTAAAACAATTTCACAGTCAAAGGAGGCACTTTAATAATTAGACAAACCACTAAAAGAATATATTAAATTGTTTTAAAACATGTCGCATGAAACTAGACACCAAAAATCCACCCCAAATCTTTTTTATGGAAAACGCATATCGACGCTACACCAAAACTCAAACTACACAATTTATAAAATACTAATAAACAAATCAACTTGGTTTTTCACCGAAAATTGCACACCTATAGTATAAAAATTATATTAACCAATAAAATTGGTATTAAACCTCAAACAAAACCAAATATGCAATGCACAAAATAATTATTAGACATGCTAAATTAATCAAAATCGATAATTAATTTTTCAAACAAAAATCACATTCGGAACCACCTACCCTAGTGTAGATAAACTTCATGAACTTGGTGTGCAACTCCAATTTCTCGCTAGATGCAATGTAATAAAATCACATTGAATGCTAGAACCTAGAAATAAAACCAAAAACATCAAACCCTAACCAAACTCCATGCTATACCAAAATATGATAACCCAAAAATAGAAGAAACCAACCAATGATGGGGAACAAACCTCCAATGAGGGTTGCGAGAGGCCAACAGAGCAAGAGAGAGGGCTGCCGGAGGTGCGTCGTGTGCTAGGGAGGTTGCCAGAGGGTTCGGCCATGAAGTAGGGGTGCGACCAAGGGTTGGACTAGGGTGGTCGCGCGACTGGAGTGAAACGCGACCAAGAAGGGTCACCGACCGAGATGATGTCCGACCACGGGGAGGAAGGAGGGAGCTTGGCCTAACCTAGGGTTGCATGGAAGAGGTGCGTCATGCTGTAGGGGCTGACTGGTGTGACTTGTGTAGGGAGAATATGGGAGGTCGAGCCACTCCGGATGAGGAGGAGATGGTCGGATGGGAGCTAGTCAGAGCTCTGGTAAGGGAGCAGGGACGCCGCGCTGGGGAACCAAATGGGGGTGGGGGGCTGTTTCGAGATCGAGAGAAGAAGGGGGGGGGGGCGACGCCCCCTAGGGTTCCAAATTTCTTTTGCTTAATAAAATAATACTATTACTAACAATATAAATAAGAAGAATAATTATGTTAATAGCAAAAATTATAATAATAACAATTATTATAATAATGATATTAACCACTTTAATAATACTAATAACCAAAATTTTAATTACAATATATATAATAATATTAGTAATTATATAATAATAACATTAATAAATTATTTTTCTCTTAATAATAATAATAATAATAACTCATTTTAAATAATCACAACATTAATAATAATTTAACCATAAAATATTAAGAACACTTTTAAGAACCGTTTAATATTAACAATATTAATGATAATAATAACATGTCCATTAATAATAATAATATATACGCCATAATAATTAAGGTGAAAAATTTAACCCATTTTATTTTTATAAAATTTTATTTATTTTAAAGATTATATAGTTGCACGGGCACCTGAATAGACCGCGTGGTCACCGCCAACCGTGCAGTGCCTGCGCACCAGTCTGAAACTTATCAAAATTGTTAAACATCAAAAATTTCAAATCAATACCCCAAACTCAACATGTCCAATGATGTGTGACCCTGAGAAGAATAAAATAAAAGAGAGTCTGAGGTCGGGGTGCAACAACTCTCCCAACCATAGACACTTTCTGCCCCCAGAAAGTCACCAAGACAATAGTTAACACAACTCAAGTCCATCCTTAGACAAAACCAATGGAAACTGAGAACCTTGGGAGACCATTCCCAACACACGTCACACCCAACCAATTCAAGTGAAAACCATAATAGAACAACGAGGGGAGAACACAAGAGGGTTCTCCCCACCACAATAATTCCACTAATATGAAAAACTTGAGACCCGAAGACACCACCCTCGTGGGGGCCAATGCGGGAACTCCCAAACCAAAATCATTCAGTTTCTCCACACGGACCGAACAACACGCTAGAAATTTTAAACAGAAATCTTGCTACAAAACAACCCATAAACCTAAGGATGAGGAACTAACTCAACACCTCCCACACCGACCAAATAATAATACTCCCTGCAACTGGATACTAGGGAATCCATAGCCCAAAATCAACCCACATTCTCAATTCCAACAGAACAATCCACCACTAGGGTTAAAACCATTGCGGGGAAAACCGGCACACCTGAACACTGGGATGAAGGAATCCCCTAAACAACTAAAACACACTAAAGTAATGCCCATAGAGAGGCACCTGAACTAAGATAGGGCCCATAAACACCACCCATTAACTTCACAAAACCAAACATTCCCCAAACGAACACAATTGAGACCAAACTCCCAATCATGATGGTTCCATTTATTCATGGGTCCAACACACTTTGAGGAATCCAAATGATTTAGAAACCACCCTAAGAGCAGATAATGACGCTTGAATTGAGGTAGAATGAGCTCATCACACTACCACAACAAGAATGATCTTATGACGACAATAGGAACAGAACAAGGAAACTTTGGATATTTTCATCCCAAAGTGGAGAAAAAGATCCATACTGAGGTTCCATACACCCCCGACAACTCCTAACTATGCACGAGCTACACCCCAAAACCAGGGGTTGGGGCCATGATTGTTGAAGCATCTTCTGCCTCATAGTCATATGTTTTCATCCTCCAGTTCCAAACTTCTTCCTCCTGATGATTCAAACGACCACAATGGTGGTATGTTTTCAAAGAGATACAACGTGACATCTTAGAATTTTTGAACCAGCCATACCGATGGCACATCAAAATGTGGTATGATTAACTAGATGACAGAGCCTGCGGGGATAGCTTCTTATAGACGAGTTCCTCTGGCATGTGCTCCTCACCAGATGGAGGACCCTTATGAAATACGATCACCACCAAACTCACCCAAAACTCCAACAACGGTAAGACATTCTACCTCCACTGGCCCAAAAATGGACCTTTAAACTGAAACAACACAAACCTTAGCAACCTCGGGAGTTCCCAACAACCCGAAGACAATCTAATTCAACCAAACATACAACCATCTCTAACAAACCTAGACTAAATCAATTAACAAGAAACACTCGATTCGAGCTAGAATTGGGTATAGATCATTAACTACTTTTGGAGATTTTTTGGGCAAAACATCGTGGAAAACATGGGAAACACAAACTAAAAACTCTCTCAAGCAAAAGAATAATCAAAAGGAACACCCCGAGCTCAAAACAACCGTCAAGGAATCCAAATTAACTCAGGTGCAACCAAAACCATCTTTTATAAAGTCCAATTTATTATAAATTTTCAAAATCACTGCATTTTCAAACAACTTTCATTCTTAACACATACTCACATCAACAAAGATCAAAACAGAACACAACCAACAACAAACCACCGGAATGAGGAACTAGTGCCTCTGCCTAACATGACTTCATGGTGGTGATCCATGCCCCAAGTAAGAAGTGACGCTAAGAGGACCTGGAACCAGGAACTTGGACTTCACATATGTCACCACCCCATGTGAGGCCACAACCTAACCCGATTTTCCTCCATTTTCATCCCTCAATCCCAAATAACCCAAGACAAAAGACTCCAATCCTGGACTAACCCTGGTAACTCGAGGATAGATACAAGCAAGAGTTCACGATGCTCTTCCCATGCCTACCTCCAGAGTCCCAACAATCCGAATCTAATTCTACCAAACACCCCAAATAACAAGAACCTCCACCCTCTGATACCATTTTTTCACGAACCAGGCCAGGTCGTCATCCGACCCGGCACCCGACCCGGTCTGTGAGATGGCCCGAAGGGCGTTCCTGATCCCTACGGACTGGAAACTAGTGTCGGGCATCACAAATGGTAATTGGGAATGACTTATCCCAGAAAAGACATATAAACAATCGATATAACTAAGCAATATAGTTTAATACTTTCAATTGAAAATAGAACAAGGATGGACATTTAAACATACCACTAAGTGACCTCATGGGTCACCACCAAACACAGAAACAAGCTTACTGCACAAGAGATCTGAAACTAGAACCTGAAATTGAAAAGATAAAGTTTGCGTGAGCACCGATATGATAAGTAGAAAAGCCTGAATACAACCATGCCCTATTCCACTGCCTTTAATAAGAAATCCAAATCATGCTAGTTTGAAAAAAAGGCATAACAAAAATCATGTTTTTCACTCTTTTCAAATTCAAATAACAAGCTTTCATTTCCAAGAAAACATTTTTTTTCAAAATAGGTTTTGAGCATGCATTAGCATTTCAAAAATTTAAAGGAGACCAATTTAGATTAAAAATATGTTTTTTCATAAAAAATAGAACAAGCATGAAACAACTAAATTGAAAATCATGTTATAAGAACCATGGGAAGTCCCTAAGTAGATAGTGTTAGTTGGGGACCTAGGATCTTCGTGTCTTAGTGAAACGTGGCTTAGAAGGCCACGAGCCTCAGAAAACATGGCTTAGAAGACCACAAACCTCAATCATTCATATGTTTAGTTAGTGTTGAAATCGTCAAACCTACAGTGATACCGGGTCATGTCACCTCCGAACCACTATACCACGAGTCCTAGTTCACCCAACTAGATACCCAGATTTCCCATTGTGCTCTAGTTCATGTGGTGGTGAGTTTTTATCAAGAAAAAATATATGTACACAACACTTTCTTTATCCAATACTCATTCAACTTCTCACCACTGTTCTCCCTCCTTAAGCGCATTCCCCCTCTTTAACGTGAAAACAATGCACAAGCTTCAACGTTAGGCTCATCATAAAACTTTCAACATATATATCATTTTCTAAAACCAAGGGGTGTGACTAAAGAGAGGTTTTTCTTTTTCATAAAACATTATTAAGGTTCCAAATGGACTTTATTACATAAAGGGAAAAAATTTTATAACTAACTGGCTAAAAGGCCAAACACCTTTGGAAATACTCTTTACCAATTCAAAACCACTTAAGAAAATCTATTTTCAAGAAAGTCCACTTAAGACCAATGACATTTGAAATACATATCCATTTCCCAAAAAAAGGCATAATCATTTCTAGCAACCACAATCAGATTTCATGGCATGTATATATTGCATAATGTAAAACATATTTTTTTATAACAAGAAAGCAATTATGAAATTCAAATTAAAGACATAGGCAAAGGGGACCTACCTCAAACATGTCTCTATTTTCCAATGACCACTCAAAAAAACAATTGGCGTATACACGCACATTCATTTATACATATATATGTATACACCTCTAGCTGCATTGCACATATTCCTCACTCCATGAGGGAATATGCACAAAGAAGGAATATATATATATATATATATATATATATATATGCCGTACCCTATGCATGTACATGTAGGAAACCTCGACACCCACATCCCAAAACCATCGCAGCGAGGTCCAACGCACTACACATATAATTTAATAAAACAATTAAACACATAAACAATCTATAAAACACTTAAAAATAACACAACAAGGATTTGCACTAATAACAAACTTAATTTCAAGTAAAAAATACACTTTAAAAATAAAATTCACCCTTAATATTTTTGAAGACCACTTTCACACCACACATGAAATTGAAAAAATCAGTAAAACAATTTACGAAAAACTTCCAAAATAGAAACACAAAATTTACCGTAAAACCCCCCAATTTCATATCAAAGCACCACCTTAAAACCAATTTCACGTCATAACCATGGAAAAACATGATCCGCATCATTTATACAAATTTAATAAACCATTTACACCATTTATAAACATTCTAAAAAGGTATAAAAAGGCTTAAAGAAACAACACACCCAAATACATATTGATAAAAAAAATTAAGCCAAAAATACACCAAAAAACCTTTCAAAACCCTTTTTGCGTCACCACACAATCAATTAAAAAAATTTCACAGTCAAACGAGGAAATTTAATTATTAGACAGACCACTAAATGAATATATTGAATAGTTTTAAAACATGTCTCATGAAACTAGACACCAAAAATCTACCCCAAATATTTTTTTATGGAAAACGCATATCGATGCTACACCAAAAATCAAACTTCACAATTTATAAAATACTAGTAAACAACTCAACATGGTTTTTCACCGAAAATTTCACACATATAGTAATAACATTCTATTTACCAATCAAATTGTTATTAAACCTCAAACAGAACCAAATCTACAGCGCACAAACTAATTAGTAGACATGCTAAATTAATTAAACTTGACAATTAATTTTTCAAACAAAAATAACATTTAGAACCACCTACCCTGGTGTAGATAAACTTCAAGAACTTGGTGTGAAACTCCATTTTCTCGCTAGATGCAGTGTAATAAAATTAGATTGAACTCTAAAACCTAGACATCAAACCAAAAACATCAAACCTCAACCAAACACCATGCTAAAACAAAATCTGATAACCCACAAATAGAAGAAACCAACCAACGATGGGGAACACACCTATGACGAGGGTTGCGAGAGGCCAATAGAGTAAGAGTGAGGGCTGTAGGAGGTATGTTGTGCACTAGGGAGGTCACCGAAGGGTTCATCCATTAAGTAGGGGCATGACCGAGGGTTGGCCAGGGGGTCGCGCTGCTAGAGTAAAACGCTGCCAAGAAGGGTTACCGGCAGAGATGATGTCCAACCACATGACGAAAGGAGAGAGCTCAGCCTAACCTAGGGTTTTAGGGAAGAAGTGTGTCGCACTGTGGGGCCTTCCTGGTGCTTCTTATGCAGGGAGAATATGGGAGGTCGGGCCATGCCGGACGAGGAGGAGATGGCCGGATAGGAGCCAACCGGAGCTCCGGTAAGGGAGCAGGGACACCGTGATGGGGAACCAAATGGGGGTGGGGGGCTGTTCTGCGATTTGGAGAAGAAGGGGGGGGGGCAACGCTCCCCTCAGGTTTCAATTTTTCTTGCATAAAAAAATTATACTATTATTAATAATATATATAAGAAGAATAATTATGTTAATAGAAAAAATAATAATAATAATAATTATTATTATAATACTGATATTAACCACTTTAATAATAATAATAACCAAATTTTTAATGACGATATATATAATAATATTAGTAATTATATAATCATAACATTAATAATTTTTTTTCTTAATAATAATAATAGTAATAACTCATTTTAAATAATCACAACATTAATAATTATTTAACCATAAAATATTAAGAACACTTTTATGAACTATTTAATATTAAAAATATAAATGATAATAATAACATGTCCATTAATAATAATAATAATATCTATACCATAATAATTAGGGTGAAAACGTTTAACACATTTTATTTTTATAAAATTTTATTTATTTTAAAGATTAGATAGTTTCACGTGAAGCTGAGCCGACCGGGTGGTCACCGCCAACCATGCGGTGCCCGCACACCAGTCTGAAACTTATCAAAATTATTAAACATCAAAAATTTCAAATCAGGACCCCAAACTCAACATGTCCAACGATGTGTGACCCTAAGAAGAATAAAATAAAAGAGAGTTTGAGTTCGGGGTGTGACAATATTAAATTAATGTCTTATTACATAATGTTCATTTTTTTCATGGATTTAATGTAATAATATCCTAGAGTGTTGGTTGCATTGATAAGATCATTGTATTTCCCTACTATGATAAGAACCTTGTAGTGTTATGAAAATATTCTTAATATTATTCATTGGTTGGATAACATACTATGATGAGACACATAATATTTAGAAATTCTGGTGCGAGTGCTCGTAAGTGGATGAGGATTCTTCTCATGAATTTTGTACTTGGTAATCTCCAATATGGGAGATTATGTGAATAGACCCGCGAGTAGTAATTCTTCATGTTTTGGAGTCATTAGATATTCCTTTATACGAGTGTTTTTAATGTTCCATAGACATTAACATTTTCATTAATATATGTCATGACTCACACATTTAGATATATTGACCAAAACTATTATACCATATGTTGATGGGAAGTTGGGTACGTTGAGTGCATCATGATTGACAAGTCATTAATGGATAAGTTGAGGAAGTATTTGTTCCCTCTATCTTTAGAAAAGCTGATACCATATCCCATTGATTAGTATAGAACCATCACATTAAAATTCCATGGACGTGGTGTAACGATGTGTTTATTTACGACAGTCATAGAAAGAAATATCAAGCATATAGGTTGGTGATATAGATGTGTAACCTGCTTGATGAGATATCATAATAAAGGGATTATATTATACAGTGAGAATTTGTATGTGTTTTTTGATATTGTGCCCTCAAGTTCTTTTTATTAGGTTTTTTGACCCATTACTAGACATAAATATCTGACTTTATCCAGGACCACTTAATGCTAATGAGATAGAATCCTATAAGGTTACAGACTAAGTTTTTTTTGATCTTGATTAAATTCTATTACAGTTTAATTAATGGAATAAATATTATTCTCAAGTTCTAGGAATACTTTTATACATGTTATATTGATCACAAAAGTTTAATAAATATTTATTCATTTATATGTGAATAAAAATATATTTAGTTATTTTATTGAATATTTAATAAATATTTATTCATCGGTATGTGAATAAAATTTTTATTTAAGAATATTTTTTTTCGAGTGTTCAATAAATGTAAGAGTAGTTTGAACAGACCAAGACTATTTTCGGTAAAAAAAATTAATTAAAAAGATATTTAAATAATATATATTATCATGTAAATTGGCGCACACCACAAAATAATAATAATAATAATATTTTTATTTGGAATGGGGTTTATTAAAGGTGATAAATGTTATTTAATAGACAACATGTAATTAAATAATATTTTAATTTAAATCCCAACTCTATAAATAGACTGTTATTTCTATTATGCAGATCATCAAAAATTGAGAATAAATAATTTTTGTGCACAATGAATTCCCTCTCAACTCATCCTTCTCTCTCCCTCTCATGAATTAGAAGCGCAAGAGAGATTTCTTAGAGACCAAATAATGATAAATCATGAACGAAAAATGTAATACATTTGAATTTCCCCAATAGCACACAAAGGTCTAGTGGTATTTCTCGAAGATCTTAGGAGCACATGTGGATCGCCACTAGGGGGATTCTATTCTTGGATACTCACAACACAGTAAAAATTATCTATAAGGTTCTTTTTGGATGATCAGCATTCACCAACGTAGAAAGTTCCTAAGACCATGTTTTTTTTATTAAAATATAAAATAAAGTAATTATAAATTTGATGTGAAATATCCTCATTCTTGGTTTTGGGAAATGATTATTAAAAGAAATTTTAATATATCACCCACCACTACATGCTTCCACTACACACAGAACCAGCAATATGCGACATTTAAATTCACTAAGACTGAAAGAACCTCATATAAAATTTATGAAGAATATAGATATGAAGATAAAAGTTTAGATTATGATGAATATGTTGATTTGAAGTTCAACTGTCTAACACCACTCATCTTAAATGTTATAAGAAAAGGAAAAGGTAAGTTTCATGGCAATTTACCTTTGAAGTGTTTAATATTTTAGGGAATTGGACATTTTTCTATAAATTTCCTAAATATGGAAGAAGATGAAAATTAAGATGAAGTAGATTCTTCTCTTGAAGTTTTAAGGAAAATTATAATAATTTAAAGATGGAAATCTTCATCAAGGAGTATAATAGAGATGTCACTTTTCACTAAAAGAGGAGTTATTAATTCAAGAAGGATGAACCATAATGTGATGGTAGTAGGAGGGGTTGTTCCTCAAGTGGCATAAGTTAAAGGTATTTTTTTACAATAATAGAATCCAAAGAGTCATTAAGTAAATATGACTATAATAAAGAATAGGAGGTTTCATCAAGTAGTGATAAAGAGTTACATGAATCTCAAATGGAGTTTATATTGAATAAAAAATTAAATAAGGGATTATTAATATCTTATGAGGCATTGCTAATTCCTGTAGGGTTACCATATTTAGAAATGTATAACACAAATCAAAAAATCCACTAAACTATAGGGTAGTATAGGATATGTAGGTCCGAGGTTGAACCCACAAAGAATGGGTTGGATAAAATATTAATTATGAAAAAAAATACCTAAACTAATTTAAATTTTTAGAAATTGAATCTAAGATACTAATCATGTGATTGGTGATGAATGTGGGATATGAAAATAAAAAAAGGGTGTTAGGAAGAAATGAATCCAGGTTTATGGGATAACAGTGTATGAAATAAATAATTAACAATCATTCAGTAATCATAATCATGTCCCAATGATTCAAATGGTTATGGTAAATGTTCTCCTTCATAAACTATCTTTTTCTCATGGTTTGGTACTTCAGATAGAAAAGAATGGGTAACCAGAAAAATTATTTAAATATAAGGAAAGAAAAAAACCAATGGTAATTGGGAAGTCTAAACCACATATCTCACATGAAACAAAGGAATTCAATCAACTTAGGCAATTTTCATGCTCAAATAAAGAAATTAAAACCACTTCCTAATTTTTTTTATAATGGTCATGAAAAAAGAATTAGGGAAGAGATATGAATAAAGAAAAAATATGAAATCCAAATATAAATTGAAATAAAAAATAAAATACCATATAAATTTAATTCCCATTCAACACGTATGCCAAAACATAAAGAAATAAACAACTCATTATAGCTATGATAGGGTGAGAATAAAGAATAAACACAACATAAAGATAAGAAACAATAGGGATCCAAACTTTCACCTTGGTCTGGTATCATCATTCCTCTCTGTCTACCTCTATCCCAAAGTGGTGCTTGAATGGATGTATAAATATGGGTTTTCATCAAACCCTTGACAATAGTGCATTAAAAATCCAGTTTGTTAGTCAGGTTTATGATGTGTAATGTTTACATGGAATGTAAAATGTGGCATCAATGGATTCTCTATATCTACTTATGTTCTGAAAGTCTAATGATGTGTATTGAGAACACATCATGTAATGGATTTTCATAACATGAATTTACTTCATGATTTGCAATGAGTGGTTCCATATTTTCTCCTGATGAACTCACATCATATAATAATTACACGATGTGAAAAAATGTCCCTATCAAAATTTTATACATTTCTTTTCCTTTATGTGATCTAAGATTCTGGCTTCAATATTACAGTGTCATGTTGCTATGGTTTGTTCATAGTGTAAAGTGTCTTTTAGATACTATATTCATATATTTTATTCCTTTTACAGATACACATTGTATCTTTCCAAAAAACACAAAAAAAGTTAAACAATCCAATAATTGGAAAGAGAACACATTTAAATAAATAAATCAATGCATTAAAACACCCAAAATGTATTAATAAGATACACTTATCAAATATATAAAGTTGATAAGTTGGAGAAAGAAAATATGAGCTTGAAGAATGCATCCAATATGGTTGAATTTGTTAGTCTTTAATTCATAAATAAGAATGTTTTGTTTCACCTAAGTGTTAAGGAAGTAAGAGATTTACTCACCAAAGAGTAGAGGAAATTTGAATTATTGATTGAGGAGTCTTTGAAAATAAAAATAACTTGAATATCTCAAAGTATACTTACTGGAGAAAAAATATATCAAACAATTTAGATATTATTTTTTAAATTCCATGTATGGAGTGATAAATTAGTCCAACTAAGAAAAGTGTATTATGGATGAAGTGAGACTTGAATATTATTATAATAAATAAGGATCCTACTCATTGATTAATAAATATCATATAGTCATTGGATAAAAGTTTTAATCCTAATATTAGGTTATAAAAGTGAAGAGAAGCATATAAGATAATATAATTTAGAATATCTTCTATTTTTTAAAGACTAAATTTGAATGAAAATATGATATTATGTTTGAATGAAAAGTAGGAAAAATTTGTACAATTAAGATGACAATGTTAAGATTATACTAATGTTTTGGTTCATTAAATAATGATCAATATAGCTTTAAAAATGATAAATCTTATAAAAGTAATATTGTTAGATATACTATATGCTAAGGAATAAGATTATACTTTTATTATCACTATTTTTTTAGAGACAATGTGAATATGATGATATTATTTTCATTTATAGGAATAAAATTTCAATCCATCAAGGGATATGTATGTATACTTTTAGGGAAGATAACCCTATTAAACAAAGTTTGAATAATGAAATTCCATAACAATGTGTGGAGTGAAGAAAAATTTTGACCACTTGAATGAAGTGTGATGAAGATGTGATCCATAGGGTTATATCACTTAAGAGTGTCTCATGATCCTACCTGCTCAGTAGATCCAATAGTATTATCCTCAAATATTTCAAAAAGATACAGGAAAAAGAAATATGTAAAGAAGATGAGGCTTCATAAGAAGAACAAGGAAGATATTTAGATGTTATTGGATATTTTTAACTCCAAAAATTGTGGGAAAATCCTACTTAATAATAAATATTAATTAGTGATATTAAGAAGAAGATATCAAATAAATATATAATAATACATTTCTATGATTTTCGAACAACAATTTCAATGTTCTAAAAAAAGTTGAAGTAAAGAGTATTAATAAGAATATGTCTTTGGCATGTTATATTTCCAAATAAATTAAGAATAAAAGTTTTCAAAATCTAAAATACAATTTGAAGAAGTGTTTATTTGATCAAAGTGGTTGTCATTTAATGTTGGAGTTTAATACCAACCCATTGAAATTAAAGAAGAAATATAATATTTTATTCATCAAAGGCTAAGGTATTGTTAATGAGTCACCTCTATTTTTTTTTGAGTTTTTATCATATGATAATTAGAGCACTAAAAATTCAAAGAGTATTACTTTCCTAAAGAGTAAGTAAAGATTTAAGGGGAGTTTTTAAAAGGGGTAATCTATAATTTTTTCATGTGTATGTGTGATTTGTGAACTATTTTGATATGTCAGTTGATAATTTATGTAGATACATATTATACACTATTTTAAGGAATGATTTTGTAAAGTTAAATAAGATTAGTTTTAATAAGTTTATCTCGACTGGTTTATAGTGTAGTGAAGAAGTTTATTTATTCCACTTTAATGTAAAACATGAAATTATTATTCAAATTTCTAATTTTCTACACTGATTTTTCTTATTCAGGAATAAAATTATTGAATGTTGATTCATTCCAAAGTGTGTTGATATAGAAAATTTATTTATTTATAATTATTTAAAAATAAAATACAAAGGGTGATTTTGTTAAGACCAAGAGATGAAAAATGAATATGTTGAGATCTAGTTTTGTGTGATCTTGGGGATATTGTTGTGACCCAAGGTGATTTTTCTGATATCAGGAGTTGAAGAATATTTTTGTTTCTTTATGATGTTCTTATATGGACAATAATTTGAGAATATATAATGTTTATATGGATATTGTGATTTATTTTTTTATCAATATATAAATCATGTTCAAACTCAAGTGTTACATAGCGTTTCATTTGATGTGAAGTTCATTCCAAGGTTATGGAGTGATTAAAAGAACATGGAGGTAGTTTTGATGTTGAAGAGTGGTGTTTAAAACTAATTTAGCTGTTGGAAAACATACTACACTGTAGTGAAACATAAAATGAGTATGACTCTTCTATAGGAAGTGAAATTACATGGAAGCTAAAAAATGGGTGTTTTGGTTAGTTGTAGTCTGAGTAATAAGACTTGGCCATATCATGGTTTAGTGAAGTAAACACCATAGAAAGTAAAAAAAAGGAAATAATTTTTGAAATAAGGGTTTCATAATGTGTTCAAATTGAGAAATTTATTTATGATAAATGGAAATAATCATACACATAATAGAAAATTGTGTATGATTAACTCACAGTAAGGGGAAAATGAGAGGGTATCATGTACGATTGAGCTAATAGAAATGTATTTCACGTGTGATTAACCTACCTGAAGAGAAAAATGGAATGGATGGTAAAATAGATTGTGAAAAATGAAAAAGTGATTTTCTATGAATTATAATGGTGTTGACCACATCATGGTTTACTTATGGTGGTCATTTTGAAGAAAGTAGATATGTTGAGGTGTCTTGTACCAAGGAAAGTAAACCATATTGATTGATTCATATTTTTTTCAATGGTTTCAAATGGGGAGTCATATTACATGGAACATTAGATGTTGTGAGAATAAAATCCTTGTTTGAAATGTAAATGAGATAACATTTCATGGAAAAAAGAATTTTGAAATATGTTTCAAAGAAATTTAGAGTGGTTGAACAGAAATGACAGAAAAAACATGGTGGAAAAGTTTGATATGTTTTTTTCAGTGAATAAATCTATATTTTGAGTGTATTTAATAATATGGATTATTTAATGAATCATACGATACTCATTCATATTATATAATGTCTAATTATAAAATAAATAGTGTTTAAGAGGTCTTGAATAATCTAATGAAGTAAAAATATTTGAGAGAAGTTGAAAGAAGTTGTGAGTTTGAATTTTAATTTAATATTAATATTCGAACATGAAAAAGTGCCCATTAACATTTAAGATAGTTTATAATTGGGGTATTTTATGTATTAAATATAATAAATAGATAAAGGAGAGTATTAAAGAGAATTGTACATTTAAAAGGATATATGAATAATAATAATAAGAAGTGTAAACAATTTGTTTGTGTGTAATCATCACACATTTATTATGGGTTGAGAAATAAGGAGTTTCACACTAGTTCTATATCAAAAAGAAGTGTGGAAGCAATATATATTTTCAGGATACAATAATTCAAAGTAAAATGATAATCCCAAACTCAGTAA
Source organism: Viscum album (assembly GCA_963277665.1). NCBI lineage: Eukaryota > Viridiplantae > Streptophyta > Magnoliopsida > Santalales > Viscaceae > Viscum > Viscum album. Next base: position 1,193,873,354 of record OY728156.1, on the reverse strand, counting down.
AGAAAAGAAAACATCAATAACAAGATTGATCAAGGAATAATCATTTCTTATCATTCCAGTAGATAGCTGTATTGATTTCTTGTAATACAAGTTCAAGGATAAACCCTACTAATTTTATATAATGGAGAATCTAGTGGAATGTATGGTTTTAGGAAATTATAGATCATTTCAATGATGTAGCTACTCCTTTTGAGTAGATAACCTTTCAAATCAGATGTACTTTATTTATTTAATTTTGTTGGTGCATAATAAGTTCAACATGAAGATTTATCACTCTAACATGTTATATAGGTTGATTTTGAAAAAAATCCACAAACATATAATGGGATATTTTTCATTAATTCACACCCCCCTCAATGAACCAAGACCATACACTAGGGAATCATTCTAGTTTTCACTAATGATTTAGAAGTTTGAAGTTCTCTATTGTGGATGTTTTTAAACTCAGTTGGTCGATGAGTTAATATATATATTTTTAAATTTCGATTTTATGAAATTTTCATTATTGAAGGTTTTTAGTGAAGTTGTGTTGTGATCTTTATTTTTATATTTATTATGGATAACTCCAATTCAATGAACAATAATAGTGTTCTCACATTCATTGGGAAAGACAATACTGAGTTGGTAGCGAAAATGATACCCTAATTTCATTTGGTATGGATGTAATATATAATATTTATGATGGTTTTATACTTATTTTACAAGGAGAATATTTAATTCAGGATGCTTAAAATAATTTGGTTATCAATGAGATGCAACAAATGTTATCTGATCATCATTTTAGAAGATATTTTAATGGTTATGGGGATCAAGACTACCCAATAGAATATTGGAAAGGCTGTAAAATATCTTTTAATGAAGCTTTAGTTCAAAAAGTATAAATTCTAAATTTAGTGATTAATGAATGAATATATGAATATTTTTTTAAGGTAAATATAATGATAAACTAATTATAGGGATTAATGAGGTGGTGAATACTATTAGAGGATTTTTTGAGACTCTTAAGGATTCAACGATGGTTTAAAAGATAATTTTTATCATACTGAACATACTCGATGCTAAAGTTGAATATCTAGAGTATCATAGTCTTGAAACACTAAATTTGGAAGAATTTCAAAATATCTTGGATTCATATGATATGATAAAGGAATACACTCAGTTGAATATAAGTTTAGATGATAATGAAGTCTTATTTAAAGTACATAAAGGTAAAAGTTTATATTCAGATGAAGATGTTTATGAGAAGTTTGAAAATATCACATTTGTCATATCAAAAATTATACGAAGAGAAAAAGATAAATTTTAGGGAATGTAATAATTTAAGTGTTTCATCTATGAAAAAATTTGATATTTTGATAAAACTTTTCTAAATCTCGAAGAATATGAAATTGAAGATGAAGTAGATACCTCTCATGAAGTTTAGAGGAATAATTCCAAGAATTTCAAAAGTGGGAAGATTTCATCAAGGTGGTCAAGAGAGATTTTTTTAAAAGGAGTTATTTATCAAAGTATAATGTAACATAAATCAATGACTGTAAGAGTTGTTGTTCCTCAAGTGATAGAGGCGAGAAGACATTCATTGAAATATTGGATACCAAGGATTGAAGTAGTGATGAGGGGTTAAATGAATCTAAAAATGGTGTTCATAATGAAGAGTGAAATGAAAAAGTGAATCTCTATATTTTTCAATTTATAGAATGAGAACCGAATAATGAGGAATTAATCCAATATGGATAAATTGGATAATATCGAATTCATAAATAAGGAAAAAAATTTGAACTTATGTGTCAAAGAAGTAAGACAATTACTCACAAAAGGGAATAAGAAATTTTAATTTTTGAAATAGAAGAGTCTTTTATAGGAGAATAAACTTGAATATATCAAACTAGACTTTTTGGATAAATAAAATTAGATAAACAATTTTAGATATGTTTTTTTAAATTCCAAGACTGAGATGGAAGATTAATAAAAAAAATTCAATGTGGATAACTTGATACTTTATGATTTTTATAACATATATGAATTTCAATAAATGATTTAAAAATATCATAAATTCATTGGATAAAAGGTTTAATTATAATAGAAGGTGAGAAAAGTGACGCAAATTGTATAAAATAATACAATTCAAATCTATTTTCTTCTAAAAAATATAACTTTGAATGAAAATATGTTATTATTTGTGAAGGGAACAAATCAATAAAAATGTCTACAATGAATTGGAACATTTTTAGAGTATAAAAAATTTCCATTTTATCAAATGATGGTTAATAAGGCTTTTGAATTGATTAATTTTAGAAATGTTTTACTATATAATATACTGGTGGTTCAAGAAGAATATTGACCTTTATTTTCATTATTGGGTTTATGGAGGATACAAGAATATGATTAGATGAAATTAGTTTAAAGGAAGTACGTTTCAATACATGAAGGGACATGTAAGGCACACATGTAGGGGGAGAAAACCCTTGTAAACAATGTTGAGAAGAATGTAATTGAATAGAAAAGTGTGGAGTTTAATAACAAGTTTGAAGAATTAAATAAAGTTTTCAGGAGATGAGTTCAGTACGATCATATCACCGAAGAGTGTATCATGATCCAGTGATCTCAACTAACCGAATAACACGAGGTAATAATATTTCACAAAATAGACAAGAGAAAGAAATATGCAGAGAAGAAGATACCTCAAAAAAGAATAATAAATATGTTGAGAAGACATTGGTTATTGACTCCAAAAATTGTGGACAAAAAGTTATTCTTAAAAGGAATGCTAAAACTGTGATCTATAGAAGAATATATGAGAAAAAGATAGAATTAGAAGTTTTTATTATTTTAGGATAATAATCTCAATGTCTCAAAAAATAATTTGAAGTGAAGAGTGGTAATAAGAAAAAGATTTTACATGTTATATAAATAAATCGAATAATATGAATAGTTCTCGAAATCTAAAATGGGAGTTGAAGAAATTTTTATCTTATCAAGGTGGTTTTTAGTTAAAGGGTTAGTTTAATACAAAGGCATAGAGGGTGAATAAGAAATACCATAGTTCACCAATCAAAATCAAATATATTTTGAATGAGTCCCCTCACTTATTATATTTGTATTTTTGTTGGGAAAGGGGATTTAAAATGAAAAAAATCAAAGAATATGACTTTTCTTAAGAGGGAGTTTTTAAAATAGGAAATCAAAAAAATTCAACATGTGTGTGTGTGTTGTGAATTAGTTAAACATTTATATTGACCATGTGTGTAATAAATCATTACGAATTGGTTCAAAGAATAGTTTTGTGAAGTGGATGAAGAGTTTCCTTAAGAAGTTGATCTGAGTTCATTTCAAGTGTTGTGAATAAGTGTGTGTAATTAATTTTAATGGAAAATATATATTATTATTCAATGTTATTATTTAATATATTGAGTTTTCTCATGTAGAATTATAATTATTTAATGATGATTTATTACCAATCATGAGGATTTTAAAAAATTATTTAAGTTTAATATTGGAAAATCAAATCAAAAGGGGGATATTTTAGACCAAGAGATGATTAAGGATGATATTGAGATCTAATTTTTTATAACCTTAGGGAGATTTTTGTGACATTGGGTGAGTTTCTTGAAATTCTATTTGAATAAGAATTACATAACATTGTGGTGTTTTAAGGGGAGAAGAATTTTAGAATATATTAAGTCGATATTATTCTTGGTTTTTATTTTATTATCAATAAATAAATCATGTTCAAACTCCAGTGTTACATGGTGTTTAATATTATATGAAGTTCGTTCCAAGGTTTAGAGTGTTAAAATAACATTAGTGGAGTTTTTGATGTCGAATATATGTGTTTGAATCTGTTTAATGTGAACTTGACCTCAAAACACTATATTCAAATGTAAAATAATAATGGATCTTGTATGGTAAGTGAAAGAACATGGATTCTCATTAAATTGATGTTTTTTGAGTTATAGTATGCGTACGAAGACTCGACTACATCATGGTACTGTGAGGTACACACCATAGTAAGTAAAAAAAGGAGATCATTTTTGAAAAAAGAATTTCTAAAGGTGTTTGAATTAAGAAATTTTATTATGAGAAATAGTAATGCTCATACACATCATGGTGTATTTTCTACAATTAACTTGAATGAATAAAAAAATGAGGGTGGGGTATGTATGATTTGATGCTAATGGAGAGCGCAGTGGAAGAAAATAGACTAGGTTTTAAAAATTTATCATTGGATATACATAACTAAGTCATATTTAGAGATTAGAATCCCAATAATAAACCTATGGATTCTACATAAGAGGATTTAAGCATGAAAAATAAATTAAACTGTTACAACGTTTGGTTTGTTGATGATAGCGAGTACCGCTCATCACTGTCAACCATTGATGAAATTTATCGATGTCAGATCCCTCTAGATTATCCAAAAAATGATTTAAAAGCTTATATGTACACAGAACATCAATATCCAGGTGTTATCATGGAGAATAGTTTATACTTTTGGTATCATGATGATCACCTATTTTTTGTTCATTCGATTCACAAGGTTGAAATTGAATCGATTTTTAGAATGGGAGGCTTCTATATCTATAATGTGGGAGTGATGAGTGAGAAGATCTTAAATTAGAGTGGATAAATAGTCACATAAATTAGAGCTTCCTCTTAATTAAATTTTGAATTAGAAAAACCATGAAATATCTCTATGATCCCCAAATTTTGAGAAATTGAGATCACCAAGTGAGAACTTCATGAGAAAAAGTATCAAAGATTATGTTACCAAAATACCTAATAGTCACATGTCATCCATGTCCTTTCAACATGATGTATCTGAACCATAGGAAATAAGTTTAATATTACTATTATAACAACTAGGTCCTACTGATAGCGTAGACATCCCGCCTTAACATGGTCGCCAGGTCCTGGCCTGACAACCACCACCAGTATCCCAAAAGACATGTGGTCCCCACCCTAGGGCCCACCGACATCCCCGAATGGGTCATCTGACCAATGATAGATCCTACAGGACAACACATGTCCTTTACAATGTTCTTTTTCCTCACTCACATGCACTCCAGGATGCCTTCCAGAAGGTCACCCATCCTGATCACTACTCCAAGACAAGCATTCTTAACTTTGGAGTTCTAATCAGGTAGGATCCTAAAAAGGAAGGTGAACCTTGTTAACATGAGTCATATCATTTAGTCATTTAAACCTTTATCATTTTGTAAAGTAGCCCCACAGACATGTGGTCCCCACCCTGGGGCCCACCCACATGCCAGAAGGGGTCATTTGACTAATGATAGTCCTCACAGCCCAACACATTTCCTTTATAGTGAGATTTTTCCTCACTCACACACACTCTGGGAAACATTACATAAGGTCACCCATCCTGATCACTACTCTAATCCAAGCATGCTTAACTATGGAGTTCTAATCATGTAGGCTCCTGAAAAAGAAGGAGCACCTTATTGACATGAGTCATATCATTTAGTCATTTACTCTTTATCATTTTGGGGTGTTACATTAACCCCACCTTTAGAGAACAACGTCATTGTTTTGGGCCCTAAATCTCAACCCAGGCAGTGCACCACACTTAAGGATGGGTACCACCTCTGATAAAAAATGTAACAACTGGGTCCTACTGATAGCACAGACACCCCACCTTAACTTGGCCATCGGGTCCTGGCCTGATTGGTACCACCAATAGCCCCTCAAATATGTGGTCCCCACCCATGTCCTTGAATGGGTCATATGACTAATGATAGTCCCCAAAAGCCAACACATGTCCTTTACAGTGTGCTTTTTCTTTACTCACACACACTCTGGAAAACTTCCCAGAAGGTCACCCATCTTGATCACGACTTCAGGCTAATCATGCTTAACTATGGAGTTCTAATCTGACAGGCTCCCAAAAAAGGAAGGCACACCATGTTGACATGAGTCATATCATTTATTCATTTAACCATTTATCATTCTGGGGTGTTACACATATCATGGTTTCTCTAGGTTATTATTATAGCATCTAAAGTTTTATAACCTTTTGATACAACATGAAATCTAAGGGAATTACTATATAAATATTATAAATAGAAGTAATTATACTATTATGGTAAGATAAACACATGTATATATCAAACTATATACATGTAATGGTAATAAAAGTACATAATAGAGTTAGGTATAGAGAATCCAATCACAATACTCCCACTTACCCTAGATCCAATTGAAAATTATTCTTAACCATCTAGACCTCACATAAGAATAAAGATTCTATTGAGATTTTGATTTAGTTAGGGTTATTCTATGTCATCCTATATGTTTAATCAACTATCTAATAATTTGTCTCTCTAAGTAAAATCACTCAAGAGATGAAACTTTTGACGTATATGATTCTTCCTCTAGTGTAATCTATGCTCCTTGGAAAGTACGACTACTGTAGTATTTCACAATAAATTGGAACAAATTAATGCGATATAGGTATAACACCAAAATATGAGACAAAGTTGAATATAAATACTACCTCCTTAGATACATAAAAAGCTTATATATACATAAATTATTCTGTAGGAATGGTTTCCATATGTTACTTTGATATTATCTAGCTCACCACACCACCATTTAGGTAAAAGACATAGTCTGAATACAAAAACATATCCCCATGATCTGTCTAGAAACTATCATCATTGTATACCCTTAAAAATAGTTCCACATACCCTCCATTCACTAGAAACATATCCTCAATATTTCTCAAGTAATTCAAGATAGTTTTTAGTGCTTCCAAATATAACTCTCTTGGATTATCTTGATATCTTTCCACCATGATTAATGCAAAAAAAACATCAAACATAGTATATAGCATGACATACATGATAGATATCACGACAAAATTATAAGATATTATACTCATTATTTTAATCTCCTCATTTGTTTTTGGACACATTTTAATGGAAATATTGATTCCATATGCCATTGGAGAAAACCCCCTCTTATACTTTTCCATATTATACCTTTTTAGTACCTTGTCAGTATATGTATATTAACTTATCCCATGAAGCCTCTAAGATATATTTTGATAGATCATGATCCCAAGAACATAGGTTTCTTCACATAATTATTTTATAGATATGGACTCATTTAACCAAGTATTAAATGACTGGAAGACATTCAATTCATTTATCATAATTAATATTTCACCAACATATAATATTAGTAAAATTATTGTATTCCCATCAACCATATTATATATATATGAATTTCGTTAATTATTGATAAAAAAATTCTCTTACAGATTAAAAAATGACATTCCATTATTATGATGTCTACTTCAAACCATAAATGGATCTCTATAGATTGTATACATTATTGGAACTTTATGACTTAATGAACTATTTTGTTTGAGTCATATAGACATATTTAACCAACTTCCAATTTATAAAATTAGTTTTAAAATCCATTTTATAAATTTCATAATCATTTAAGGATACTATTAGAAGTAATATTATAATGTATTTCAACATTTTAATGAGCGAGAAGTTTTTTTCATAATCTCTACCATGAATTTTCTTGAAATTTTTACAACGAGTTGTACTTTATAGGTATTTATTTAACCATCCATATATAGTTTTTTTCTTAAATAACCATTTTCAACCGATGAGTTCTACATTAGATTTATGGTATACCAGGATCCAAAACATGATTTTGATATATTCAATCCAACTCAGAATGCATGAATTATTTCCATTTAGAAACATCCTTTCCATATAATACTTCCATGTAGGTTATACGTTCATTATTCTCTATGTGTAATGTGTCACACAAAATTAGTGAAAAGAAAAACATGTCACTCTATTTATCTAACCTCTCTTATATACAAACACATTACTTGTGTCTTGGGAACATCTTCATATCCCTTTATCTCTTGTGGAGCTTATTATTTTACCAACTCGTGTGCATCTGGAGCATAAAATTCATCAAAGTCAAATTTTATACCACTATTTACATTGGAAATGTGTTCCATTTCTAGAAAAATGGCATTTTTTCCAAAATAGTTTTTTATCTAAATGGTTTTATAGTTAATATCAATTATTTTCTTTAGGATAACCTATAAAGATTCACATTATGATTTGAGACACAAAATTTTCAGTAGTTATAGTCTTGAACAAATCCTCACATCCCCACACATATATGTGTGATAGACTGGGTTTCTTTTCATACCATAAATCATATGAAATAGAATCTACAGTTTTATTTGGTACTCAGTCAAGGGAATATGCTGATGTTTGTGACACATGTCCCCAAATTGGTAATGGAAGAGTTATCAAGTGATGAAGTTCCTATATTTTTTTCCTTTTTTAAATACCAATGAAACATGGGGAATATTCCAAGTACTGTGATTTTGATTGTTGTGGAATTAGTTTTAGAGGGAATAATATACATTTATTTATATGAGAAGGACATGTTCCATGAATGCAAAGTAGGAATCATAAAAGGTGGTGGTGGATTTAGAAAGGGTATTGTTATTGGAGTAGGCATTGCTGGTGGGCATGGGGGAGGATTTGGTGGTCTTGTAGGACACGAGAATGGAAGAGGAGTCGATGAAGATGTTGGTGGAGACACCAGTGGTGGCCAGGGTGGTGGTTTCGGTGGAAGAGTTGGTGGTTGGCATGACTGAGGAATGATATGGGGTGCTGGTGGCAGTGTCAGAAGAGGGCACAGCGGTGGGGGTGGAATCGGTGGCATGCATGATAGAGTAGGTGGTGGTTCTGGTGGTGGAATTAGAGTTGGGTATGACACCAGTTTTGGTGGTGGGATTGGTGGTGGAGCTAAAGCAGGTGGGGGCCATGGCATGGGCTTCAGAGGTAGTGCCAATAGTTTCTTCAGAGGTGGGAATGACAACCATGGTGGAATTAGTGGTGGAAATGGTGGAGGAATCCGTGGTGGGGGTGTTGTGGGTGGTGGAGTTAGTGGTAGACATGGAGGAGGAATTTGTGGTAGTGGTGGTGCAGGTGGTGGACATGGAGTAGGTGGCGGTGGGGGTGAAGGCAGTGGTGGAGGGTTATGAGAAGAAATCGTCAGTATCTCTAGGGATGATCTGGTTGGTTTATATAGAAATTGATAACTATTTGATGCCATAATTTCATATTAAACCCCAGACCTGGTGGGTTATAAAGGATGTTTTCCTTATTTTTAATTAATAATTATATGGTTATGTATGGCCCTCATTGGTTTGTTTATGTGGGAATTACAACATAATGATTAATAATAGAAGAGTTAAAAGACTAATCACTGATCTGACCATATCAAGCAAGGTCTAATTCCTCTTTCCACTAACACCATTGTACTAAGGTGTATAAGGAGGAGTGAGTTGTAATATTATCCAACACTCTTTCAAGTGATCGATGAAATACTAGTTAAGATATTATCCACCTTAGTTTGAGAGAAGATTCTTATTATTCTTACAAAGTTGGTTTCTACTACATGTTGATATTCCATAAACACCTGAAAGTAATTTGACTTATAACTCATTAATTAGATATAACCATACCTACTATAGTCATTGTTAAATTTAATGAAGTAAAAAATTTATGCTTTCCTCTACTGAAAATAAAACACATATGTTAGTATGAATTAACTCTAGTTTTTTAGTGGCTCTTTCTCCTTTCCTAATGATAGATGCTTTGGTCATTTTCCCTTGTAAACAAGAATGAAAAAAATCTAAGGTTTTTAACTTAGTAGGGTATAAGTATCCTTCTTGGGATAATTTATGTAAAATACTCTCATTTACTTGACCAGGATTTAAGTTCCATAGGGATGTATTATATGATTCATGTTGACAGGTTTTATAATTGATTTCCAATATAGGGTTTTCAATTTCAAGTATATAAAATCCATTACTAATATGTTTCGTACCGTAACATATGTTATCCTTATAAAATAGAAAACACTTATTTTCAAACATGAAATAAAACCCTATAGTGTCCAAACTCAATAGTAAGATTATGTTTCTAGTAACATGAGGTACATAATAATAGTTGTTTTATACAAAAACTAGACCACTTGGAAAAGTCATATGATAATATTCCACTACCAAGAATACTATTCTCACATCATTTTGGCCCATAGATCCACATTATCCTTTCTAATCTTTTTTAATATTATTATATCCCATATATGAATACAAATTTGTGATCTGCATGCTATATCCCATACCAACTTATAGATAAAGACAATTTGTGTTCAATGAAAAAATACTTACAGTAGAAGAATAACCTTCATTCTTCTTCCCAGATATGTAATTCTTATTCAATTATTCTTTATTACCACATTAAAATTATATAACATCCATCTCATTACTCTCCATTTATATCCTTGGATTCTTGAAAGGAAATGGCCTCGATGTATTTTCCTTGGTTTTAACCTTTGATGTCTTAGAAATTCCCTTCATCCTCTTGTTTAACATAAGGGATGAGGAGTTGGAATTCTTCATATCCTTACTATCTTGGTGAAATAAATAAAATAGGCTTTAGAGATAATTTTTCATGTTATTAATGTTATAATTAACAAGAAAATTCAATAATCTAGCCGTTAAATAAGCAAGAATGAGACTAGTCACTAGTTGTTAGTTCAGTTTAAATATAAGGGGCTTTGGTCTCTTAATGAACCCAATCGTATTCAATACATGAGGTAATGATTGATTCCCTTATACTAGCCTATATCAATACATTACAGTAGATATTACACATGTTTCTTATCAAAATCTGTCATGACATAACCCTAGGAGATGAGATTACATATTGTTGACATCTTCATCCTCACACATTTTCTAAAGTTCATTAGACATTGATGAAAACATGTTTCATTGTAAATCCAGTGATCCATCTACAAACTTCTTATATTTATCTTAATCTTCCTTGATTTCTCCCTTAGGAGGCCCATCCGTATATAGGGATTGTTGCATATAAAGATTCCTCTATTACTATAGTACTTTTCGCAAGTACCTATACCACTCTTGGATGTTATAGAAGGTTATGATATTCTCTTCATCTAGTATTAATTGCATTCATATTAAATTTTTGGTCGTGATTTCATATTTTAATACAATAAATAAACTAAATAGATTAGTAACTTATATTAATTACTGATTATACGTTACCAATTAATTAAATCATTAAATGTATCCAAGTATTTTATTTATTTAAATAATCCCTAACTACTAGACTTGAAATACCCAGTAACTTGAGTATTCTAGTGGTAGGGATCCTTTAAATATCTCCTCATAGTTTAAGATATAAATACACCGCTACTCAAAGAGTTTATAAGTAATATTTTTATTGGACAATAGCATTGACTCTCAACTCCTTAAACTATTGAGTGAAGTCCCAAATTCTAGGAATCGTAACCTCGATTCACTCAACACTTTTCCTCTAATGATTCAACAAGGTGTCTATAACAATTAATTTTTTAAAAAAACTTTAGTTAATCAACCCATTGCTCTCATAAGATCACCCTAGTAGTAGGAGGAACTCACAACTTGGGTTGAAGGGGACCTTGTACACCTGATTTTTTCCAAATTCAAGAAACATAAGGTATTACGACTTAATATTTCTTTGTGAAATTATAATATTACTTAAAAAATGTAATCATTTTCTATTTAAAATTATAATACTATATGATCGCTCTAATAACTAAACAATTCATTAAATACCAAACATTTACCATGTCTTAATTACTTTTATCTATATATGATCATTTTTTTTCTATGTGATCGTGTAAAATGAACATTCAAAAAATAATAAAAAACCATGCATAAATAAATAAATTACACAATTGATTTTGAGAATATACTATTGGTTAATCCATTGAGCATGAATGGGTCAACTGAGTCCCTAGGGTTTGAATACCTGATTCATTTTTGACTCATATTGAATCTCACACCCCTGGGAAATGTATCCACGTATCATCTATAATATTGAATCATCTCAAAAAAATATGCTTCATCATTCATTCTCATCATTATACATGATTACTCATATGTAGTTTAAGGGGTCTCAAGGATGTGTAACACACAAGCAGTGAAGCACTATTGGACATGTATACAAGCATATATATAAATTTGGGAAAGAAGATACGTATAACATCAATAATAAATTAGTTGATAAAATTATAACATGAAAATAAATTAATAAAATAAATTAAATTTTTTTTAACATATATTGGTTTATTTGGGATCAAGATCATAAATAGGTGAAAAAATATGATATAAAATTAATTTTAAAATAAATTCAACTCGAGGGAATTATAAATGAATTAAAATATTTTCATCTAATTTTAATTCACAAAATATTAATTATACAATCATTGAGAATTTTGTTAAACATTCGTGTAACATCTTGTGACCTTGAACATTTATGTTTTTCCCTCTCTCCAAGTTCCCTTTTAGAGAGGAGTTTTTAGATCTTGGTTTCAGGATTTTCTACAGGTTGTAGGAGAATTTCACTCCATGTAACTAGGTTACATGACATGTAATGGTTGCTGGGTACAAGCCGTGATAAGGGTTTATGATGTGATGGGTTATATGACATAATGAGCTTCTAAAAATCATGAGTTAATATAAGGCCAAATTTTAATCTGAGGCGACTGATTTTTCAGTGTATTTTGAAATTATGGATTTCATGACACATAATGGTATTACATATCCTGTAATTTCCTAAGAAGGTATTTTTAGGGTGCTGTTTGGGTTATGGGTGTGCATTCGACCACTAGTTCTCTTTCTCCCGACCCAAGGTTCCTCCCTGGAAATTTTTAGAGTCACCATTCATTCCCGATCAATCTATTTGAAATTTAATCTTCGTTGCGGTTGTAGTGCATCTATCTGGGTGTGTGATCTTTCTGCTTCTTCATTTCCATTAATCACGATAGTGCCCTTGAGTTGTGTTATCAAATTCATTGGTCTGAGTTGGTTTTTCTTCATGTCTTCTTCTAGATTGATTATGTGATCTCAATTTGAAGGTCGTCTCTTTGTTTGTTGTGGTGTAATGGGTATTCATTCTTGAGGTATATAGGTTTCCTCCTCTCCATCAACCCATTTTTCTAAATTGAATCAATCCTAAGATATGGACTGGATTCTAGGGCCTTCGTAGACATCATTGAGTTTTTGTTGTAGGTGGATCCCATTGTGGGCGTGTGAAACCCGAGTTTCGAGGTAGGTGGTTCCATATCTACCCTATATTGATGAACCTTATGGTTTATGTTTTACAAACAAATTTATAAAAGGAATCGTCATGATTATTTTGTGTTTGTTGATAAGTGTTTTTCAAGAAAAATGGTTTTCCTTGGTTTTTGCTGAATGGAAATAGAAGGGTTATTTTCAAAGAATTAAAATGGATTTGTGAAATGGTTTTCAAATCACTCGAATGAATTGTGAAAATGAGAACATGGGTTACTTTGGGTACTTAGGTGAAAGGTTTAGCTTGAAGATGTAATCAATTGTTGGGATTATCAGGAGGTTCTATCATGGTTATTTTCTTTGTTTCTTATGCCTATTGTTCTAGGGGATTAATATTGACATTGTTAGGGGGGTTGAATCATGGTTTATTCCTCTACTTCCTTGGCTTGTTTTCTAGGAACCTAATTTGTTGTTCATTGATTGTGGTTTGAGAAGCTTGTTAGTCTGAACTATATTGATCCTTGGTGCTGATACATATGCTTATGTTTTTTTGTCTCTTGGATTTTTTGGTTTATCCTTGATATATATGTTTATGATTTTAAATTACTATATGGATAATGTCCTTTGAAATTGATATACCTTCTTTGTTTTAGAACTGTGAAAAAGGGAAATATTTACCATCTTTTCTATAAAATTGCTTTACTGCTTACCATTCCATGTTTTATTTGAAATGATCATACTTGAATATTTCTATAGATACTTCTTATGGAACACTTGTGTGGGATAATATTGAGCCTATTATCTCACACATTGTGAACCTCTTTAGTGGGAATTTCTCCATAGTGAGATAGTGAGGTTTTGTGTCAACTAATTTGGGTAGCTGGTGGTGAGATGGTGGGAGTTCATCCACACTTTCAAATGGAGTATCTATTTGGTTTTGGTCTTTTACAGTTGGAATTGTATCTTGGATATTTTGGTTACTTTTATAGTGGGTTTTTATCTGCTATTTTATTACAGTTATGGCATATATTTATTATATTTATGTTATTCCTTCCTACCCCATGTATATATATTCCATGTGGTTATTTAGGTTGGGTGACACCATTCCCTTTGTGTTTTTGTTCAACGTAAAAGTGATTTTCTCCAACTCGTGGGGATCGAAAACGCCATTTAGGTATGTGGTGAAACAGGTCATGTGAAATGTTTGAGGGTAACCAGGTTAGGTCATTATAAATTAGTATCAAAGTAGGTATTTCCTCAAGAGTCCTTTCCTTTGGATGTCTGTTAGACTAGATATAAGATTACTAGGACTTGAGAGGTATTTTTTAATAGGTTTCTGGGAAGATCTTGTCATAACGAGACTCAATTTTCCATGGAATGTTGGGATATGTGTCTCTAGTGTTGGGATTTGTTTTAAATCTCAGTCTCTGCTGATGGATTTTCTTGTTTGAACTGAGATTTATTATGTCGTCTGATCATTATTTTATTTTTGTGTGAAGTAGTATGCCTCCTAGATGTATTCCAAAAGTTCCTTAAGAGGGTGAAACTAATTCTCCTCAAGGGAATATGTATATAGATCAGAATCTCATCGAGGCTATAGTATAGCCAATTCATGTTGTTGAGCAGAACATACCATAAGTTCCAAACAGAGTTGTTGAAGTACATCCAGGAGTTGGATGAGAGAGAGATCAGTTAGGGGAATTCTTTCATGAGGAGAAACCATCCTTGAAAAGAAAAAATGAACCTCAAGAGGCAGATTACTAGTTGGATAGGATAAATCAAATATTAAAATTCTTGGAGACACATGAGAATATGAAGGTAAAGTGTGTATAATTTAGGCTCAAGGGTTATGGTTAGCGATGGTGGGATTTCGTAGTCCAGGAAGATAGATACATGGGCTTGGATTGGAAGGGTTTAAAAATCTTATTCTTCTAGTCATTCTATCTAGAGCCTCTAATGATGGAAAAATCTCCATATTTCCTATATTTAAATTAGGGAGAACATTCGGTATCAGTGTACACAAATGAGTTTGTCGAGTTTTTTCATTTTTCTCTAGACATGGTAAAGAATTACCAGCTAAAGGATCAAAAGTAACTATAGGGTTTGTTACCAAATATCATATCATATTTATTTATGTTAAAACTTTATACCCTATAGGAATGGTAGATAGAGCTATGATGGTAGAGATTCATATAGTAGGGAAGGCGGGTTTTTTAATCTATTCCCTTCTATCTAGTGGTATCTTTAGTGGCACGCATGATAATAAGGGGAAGTGGTAGGATCATCACAAGAGTGGTGGAGGTGGGTCTCAACAACGAGCCTCCTCTACACTATCTTCTACAATGATCAATGTGCCTCTTACTTTATATCAACGTGGAAATGTTGAAAACATAAGACGTTATTAACCTATGCTCGCAAAGATGTGTAAAAATAGTAGATGTGTTGACCACTTACATCGCTTCTGCCAGGATATGATCAAACCTTGTTTTGATTAGGGTTCGTCATATCCAAAGGGTACTATGGGGAATTCAGAAGCCTTGAGGTCTAAAGGGCTCCATCCATAGGCCTCATAAGTGAAGAAATTTCATGTAGTAGATGAGTTCTCATCGGAGTTTGATGCAAGTTCGGTAATAGTGAGTGTTACTATCTTTATTGGATCTTCCATGGTAATTTATTTATTTGATACTGGTTCCTCCCACTCATTTATATCTGCATTTTTTATTGATAATATTAAAATTTCAATGGAACTTATGTACTTTGTAATGGAGTTAGAAACTCCTCTTGGTAAGAGAAAAAAGTTTGGGTTTATGTGTCCTTGTTTGTTAATGATATATGATATAGAGTTGGTCTAGGATTTTCTCATTCTTGATATGGATCTAGTTGACGTCATCATCAGTATGGAATTTCTTGTTTCTCATCAAACTATGGATGATTTTTATCATCAGCATGTTTTGTTTCTTGCTACTGATGGGATCTCTCTTGTGTTTTTGGGGGAGTATGACCTAAGTTCTAGTCATGTAGGACCTTCCCACCTAGAGCTCAAGAGTTTTTTTTTCTGCAGTTGTGATTCATCCCGATGAAGTTCCGTATATTATAGATCTTACCATTTTTTTCATGACTTTTTATGATGTTTTCCTAGATGAATTCTCTAGTATTCCTCCAGAGAGAGAGGTAGAGTTTACTATTGAACTAATGTCAGGTAAACAATTGATATCAATACTTTCTTATCATGTGGCACTAGTAGAGGTAAAAGATCTTAAGATTAATTTGTATGACCTATTGTAAAAAGGTTTATTTCACCATAGTGTTTCACCTTGGGTATCCCTTGTGCTCTTTTCAAAGAAGGAATACGGTTCAATTCGGTTGTGTGTGGACTATCTGAAGTTGAACCGAGTAAAAGTTAAGAAAAATTATCCTTTTCCTTGTGTAGATGATTTTTTTGATCAATTAAATGGGGAAAAGTGGTTTTAAAAGATTAATCTTCAGTCGAATTATCATCATCTTAGATTTTAGGAGTCTGATATACTGAAGAAATATTTCAGGAGCAGGTATGGCCATTATGAATATCTTGTGATGCTTTTTGTTCTTAATAATGTTCCTATAGTATTTTTGGATTTTATGAATTAAATATTCCATCGATATTATAAAACTTTTGTGGTTGGGTTCATGGATGATATTTTATTTTATTCAATATCGGAGTGTGATCATGAACACCATCTGAGTTTGGTTCTATAAATTCTGAGAATTCACCGTTTGTATGGAAAATATTCAAAATGTCTTTTCTGGATTCAAGAAGAAAAGTTATTAGGGAACATAATTTAGGAACATGTATTATCAATTGATCTTGAAAAGGTGAATGCTATCTTGTCATTTAAAGAACCACAAAATGTATTTGAGATATGTAGATTCATTGGTCTTTATGGATACTACCGATGGTTTGTTAAGGATTTCTATAAGATGGCATCACCTTTGGATGATATTACCAAGAAAGCGGTTAAATTCACCTATGATGAAAAGTGTTAGACTTATTTCGATGAACTAAAATGACTTTTGACATAAGATCCTATTCTGATCTTACCTAATTCTAGTAAGGGGTACATATTTCTTGGAGATGATTCTGACTCTATTTTGGGATGTGTGCTTATGCAATATGACCATGTGGTAGATTACATCTCTCTTCAGCTTCAGACACATGATTTGAATTATCCCACACACAGTTTAGATCTTGTTGTAGTTATGAATGCACTTAAATATTGGTGAAACAATCTTTTTGGGGAAATTTTCATGGTCTTTTCTGATCATAAGAGTTTGAGTTATATATTTTCTCATAAATACGTGAATATTAGATAGAGATAATGGGTATAATACCTTTATATATTTGAGTATGATATCACCTATACCCTGGGGAAGGGGAATGTCATTGCAGACACTCTTTACAAGAATGTACCCTCACAGGCTGTTCTGGAATCATAGGATAATTGGAACCTTATGGGCCTTTTCGATCAGCTACACCTAGATTCTCAGGAGGATGTTTCATGTATTTTTATGACTAGTGTTCAATTATCATCTTCTATCCTAGATTATATTTTTTAGAGTCAGTAGTTGAGTTATGATTTTAGTAAAATTTGAGGAAGAATTTATGGTGGGGAGATAGTTTTTGGTTGGTATCTCTATTCAGATGGTATGCTCTGATTTGGGATGTGAGTTTTTATCCCAGCATCTGTGAGGAGTTTAGACTTGTTTAATTTTCAATGATCTTCATGGGCCATTTATTTAGGTATCAGGATGATGTATTATGACATGAAACAATGATTCTGGTGGTCGGGTATGAAGCATGACATTATGGAATATGCATCCTGCTGTTACACCTGCCAATGGATAAATGCAGAGAACATGAAATCCTTTGGTTTTCTTCAGCCTCTTTCAGTGCTGATTTGGTAATGAGATGAGGTATCTATGGATATTGTCATCTAATTAATATGGAATACTTGAGTAAAAAATTATATCTGGGTAGTTGTTGATAGGTTTACATAGTATTCTCATTTCATTCTGATCAAGGATACCGCTAAGGTTAATGATCTAGGTAAGCTGTATATATAATAGATTGTGAGGTTACATAGGAGTCCTTATACCATTGTTTCAAATAGAGATCCTAGGTTTACCTAGAGGTTTTGTAAGAGCATCCAAGAGGCAATGGGAACTCAGGTCATGTTAAGCACAACATACCATCCATAGAAAGATGGTCGGATATATCGTTTGATTCAGATCCTAGTGGATACGATTGATGCTTGTTTCCTAGATTTAAGTAGATTGTGGGATAACCATTTGGGACTGTTTGATTTTGTTTATAAAAAAAGTTATCTATCGTTGATCATAATGGATCACTTTGAGGAATTGTTTGGTTGGAAGTACAAATCACATATTTATTGGGATGAGATTGGTGGAGTAGCTTTTGTTGGACCAAGTTTGGTCTATGAGACATCATTTTTGATTCAGGATGTACATCAACATCTGGTTATGGGCCAGGGTCGATAGAAATCTTATGAAGATTGGAAGTAGTCTGCTTTGGAGTTTTTCATTGGTGACAGGGTTTTATTGAATGTTTCTCCTTGATTGTGTCACCATATTCTTGAAAAAAAGGGACATTTGGCTCAGAGATATGTTGGACCATTTGAGGCCACTGAGGATCTCTGTCATGTTGCTTATCAATTATAACTTCCAGTTTAGTTGATGATTATTCATTTTGTTTTCCAAATATCTCAGTTCAGGAAGTACCATCTTGACCCTGCTCACATTTTGAGTAGGGAAGAAACTGAGTTAGATCCAGATGTTTCTATTTTAGAGAATCTAGTTGAGATCATTGACTCTCATGTGGATGTATTGTGTGGGAATTCTATTCCATTAGTTAGAGTTTTATGGAAACATTGATCAGATTCTCATGAGATATAGGAACACAAGTCACTAATGAAGTAGAAGTGTCCTCATATTTTAATAGGGATTACATCTTCCACATGAATTCTCTAGGATGAAAAGTCTTTATGGTTGGGAGTTTTTAAGATCTCATTACCTTGATTGGGTACGTTTTTACATCTCTTTGATTTCCCTTTTGGAGAATAATTTTTAGATGTTTATTTTAGGTTTTTAGCAAGATATAGGGGAATTTCATGCTGTGTAACTCGGTTACACAACGTGTAATGGTTACTAGGTACAATCCATGAGAAGGGTTTATGCCGTGAAGGTTCACATGATGTGAAGATTTATTACACATTGTGAGTTAATTTAAGGTCATATTATAATATGAGGCAACTGATTTTTCAGCATATTTTGACATTTTGGATTTCATGATGTGTAATGGTATAATACGTAGTGTAATTTCCTGAGAAGGGATTTTTAGGGAACCGTTTGGGTTTTGGGTGTCCATTAGGCTACTATTTCTCCTTTTATCTCAACCCAAGGTTCCTCCTCCGATGATTTTTGGAGACACTGTTCCTTACTAATAGATCCATTCAACATTTGATCTTTGTTGTTGTTGTGTCACATCTCTCTGGGTGAGTGATCTTTACACTCATTCATTTCCATTGATCACAATAGTTCCCTTGAGTTACATTATCATATTTATTGGTCTGAGTTGGTTCTTCTTCATGTCTTCTTTTATATTTGTTGTGTGATCTTGTTCAATAGGTTATCCCTTTGTTGGTTGTTGTGCAACGGGTGTTCATTCTTGACGTATGTGGGTTTACTCCTCTCTGTCGTCCCCTTTTTATAAATTGAATCTATCTTGAGATATGGATTGGATTATAGGGTCTTCGTAGACATATTTGTGTTTTCGTTATTGGTGGATCCTATTATAGGCGTCCGTGAACTGGGTTTTGAGGTAGGAGGTTCCGTCTCTAGCCTAAGTTGACGAACCTTATTATTCATGTTTTATAAATTGATTTATTAATGGAATTGTTATGATTGTTTTGTGTGTGTAGAAAATAGTTAAAAAGAAATTTTTTTCCCTAGTTGTTGATGAATGGAAAGAATATGGGTATTTTCAAAGAATTGAAATGGATTTATGAAATGGGTTTGAAATGGTTTTCAAATAATTTGAATGAATTTTGAAAATGAGAACATGAGTTACCTTGGGTACTTATCTTGAAGGTTTATCTTGAGGCCATCATCCATTATTGTGATTATCATGAGGTTTGTTCATGGGAATTTCCTTTGTTTCCTAGGACCATTTTTCTAGAAGAGTTATATTGACATTGTTAGGGGGGTTACTGATGGGGTATTACTATGATCCCTCGGTCCATATTCTAGGAACCAAATTGTGCACTTTATTGATTATGTTATGAATATTCTGCTAGTCTGAACTATAGTGATCCTTGGTGCTGATACCAATGATTCTATTTTGTGTTTCTTGGATTTGTTGTTTCAGCTTTGATTTTCATGTTTATGCTTGTAAAAGATGATATGGAAAATGTACTTTGAAATTGATATACATGCTTTGTTTTAAAAATTTTAAAAAGGGAAATATTTAAAATGTTTTCTATAGAAATTAATTACTACTTATCATGAAATATTTTATTTGAAATAAGCACACAAGAATTGTTATACATAGAGTTGTAATGGAACACTTGGGCGAGATCCTATTGAGTATGTTAGCTCACACAATGTCCACATCTTCATAGGTGTGTAGACCTATGTTTGTCTTCAAATGAAGGGAAAGAAAAGGAACTATTGTGAGGCAGTGAGGTTTTATGTCAGCTGAGGTGGGTATCTGGTGGTGATATGGTGGGAGTTCATCCCCACTATCACTTGTAGTAGCTGTTTGGTTTTGGTCCTTTAGAATTAGACTCGTCTCTTGGAGATTTTGGATAGTTTTATAATCATTTTATTTATGTTGTTTTCTTAAATTTATGGAATATATTTATTATATTTTCACCATTATTTCTTTATTCGTATATATATATGCCACGTGGTTGTCTAGGTTGGAAAAAATCATTCCCTTTGTGTTGTTGTTTGATGCCCGAGTGCTTGTCACAAACCCATGGGGATCGAGAACACCCTTCAAGTATGTGATAGAACATCTCAGGTTCTATGTTTGAGGGAAAATATATTTGGGTTGTTATAATTCAAATTTTATTTCTTAATTTTTAGAAAATTATGATTTTTGGGCCCTAGGGTGGCTTCAAAAACCTTAAAATCAGTTTTAGATCATCTCTTTTCCTTAAAGGGGCTAGGAGGGCTAGACATGACTCGAATCGGTCTAACAGCTAGACAGAACTAGGGGAAATCCCCCACATGATGTGTATGAAAGATAGTGATTGAGGGTGGTAATGGTGTTGCTACCACATGTGTAAAATAAAAAAGTTTTTTTTTGAATAACACTCCTTCTATCTAGCGTGAGTCAAAAGAGGGCAATACCCATTTTTTAGTGGCCCATTTTTCAATGTAGTGATTGAATCTACCCCTAGTTAATTTATTTTGGTCAGTATCACAAGATTAGACCTACTTATATTTGTTTTTTTTTCAAAATCCTTCTCCATAATATGTTTACACATATTTTTTTTAAATTCTATAATTATTTGGAAACCCTTCGGCCAGAATAGTTCTGGCCACCCGAATCAAGCTGGATACCCACCACCACTAGAGTAATAACACACAAACACACACACACACACACACACACACATATATATATATATTCTTCTTTAGAACATAATTAATGGTTTTTATCTGATTTAGAACATCATATGACTATAAATTGGTCATCTACGATCGAATCAAAACACGGTTCATTTAATGAGACTATTACAACACCCTCTTAAAAAATATAAACAAATTTTAATTTAACCATGTATAAAACAATAATGTTTTCACTCTAATACCAATTTTTGGTCCTAGGGAATGAAACATACACATTTAGTTAGAGGTCTTAAAATTTTTTCACTGATGAGACATAACTATGTCACGTCCCGCAATGTGCAACCCGATGTGTGAAAGGATTTAATCAATTAAAATAGATTCAACCATTAACTCATTCAATTTGTTAATGATAGTGAGTAATTATTTTCAACAGTGATAGTTTCTCAAAGTAATCAACATCATATCCCTTTATATCATCTACACATTCTAAAAAACCTTTTGGGTATATCGATCATTAATATCCAAGTGCTATTGTGGAGAATTGATGATACATTCGACACCCTGATGAACACCGCTTTACCGTTCCTTCGATTCGAAAGGGAAAAGTTAGATCATTTCTTGGAATGGGATATTTCTCTCTCTAGGATTGAAGAGACATGAGATATAATCTCTCAAATTAATGTGGATGAATATTCACTCAAATTAGGGCTTCCTATTACTTAAATAGTGATATAAAAACCCCTAGAAATGGATCTACGACCCCTAAATTTTTATTATCCACTAAATAATACATATATGACATCTTATTACTCATTAACTTTGTCCAAATTTTTATTTTTATTTCTATCACTTAATTATAATATAATAAATATATTACTTGATAAAAGTGATCCATTAACTAGAATCATTATTACCACAAATATAAAAAAACATTTAATATTAAAATAATATTCATTCGTTAAATATTTTTTCATTTATTAACTTTAATAATATTAAATATAATAAATAAGTAAATTCATGTATAATTATTCTATACTCAAATAATAATGAATTTATTTATTTTCTTGGGATTGTTTATACTTAGACATCTCCCAAACCCCGTGAGGGGGGGAGTACCATGTCCAATACTTCAATTCATTATATTATTCCAAATTTTTTGAATATGATAAGTGTGTGACTCTATAAGACCTTATCTTTATAGTAGTGTGTACTAATAATAGACCATGAGTAGAGTCTAAGAACCCATCAAGGCCCCAAAAGTGATAATGTATAGTCATAGTAACTCCAACCACCTATGAACACACGTTATGTAATATAATTTATTTTTCTCAGGATATATCACAAATAAGGATTCACACATTATGTTGTCATCCATTATTGTTTCATTATTCAATGATCTTAATAGATGAAAATAATTTCTCTTACCATGGGCATGGATTTAGTGAAGTCACTACCATCCTGATCAACCAGGCCTAAGATATCACTTCCTTTTGGGGGTGAAAATTTATATCTTGATCATTCAATCATTGTTATAACACCAATAACACACCCAATGAAGGATACCTCACCACTATATAAATTCCATTGTTTTCATCTTCAATAAAAGTTTATAACCAAATGGAATACACTGATAAGAATACCAATTCAAGAGAACAATACACATGTTTATAGATATGAACTACCAATGACACATGAAACATGTGGTGTTCCAATTAGCTGATCAACCCTCATGATCTAATCTACTAGAGATCACAAAGTGTGAATTTTATGAGAGGAGGTCTCAATTATTATGAGTCCCCAAAACTTTATAGTCACACATCATTTTTATCATATCACCATGATTTATTTGGGCCACATGACATAAGTTTAACATTAATTTCATTGTATCTCTAGGTCCTCATTATAGTCTAGGAAATGCTATGAACTTTTGATATGATATATAATATAAGTATATTACCATATTAATAATAGATGAAAAATAAATTTTACTATATTGGAAAGATAAAAAATGTATATATCAAACTAAATACATTTAATGGTAATCAAAGTACACAATGGAGCTGGGTCTAGGGAACCCACTAACAAAATGATTGACCTAGAGGAAATTGTTTTTGCATGTGATTAACCTGGGTGATGAAAAAAATGGAATGGATTGTAAAATGGTCTAAGAAAATGAAAAAGTTATTTTCTCGGAATCAAAATGGTGAAGACCATGTCATCGTACACTTGTAAAGATCATATTCAAGAAAGTATATACGTCAAAGAGGCTTGTACCTGGCGAAGTGAAATAGTTTGGATGATTCATATTTATTGTATAAGGTTTAAAATGGGGATTATCATTACATGGAACATGTCATTTTATGAGAATAAAATCCCTTTTTAAAATTAAAATAGAGGAAAATTCCATTTAACAAGGAATTTTTAATGTTTTTTTAAAGTAATTCTGATCTATCTAAATAAAACGACATACAACACAACGTAGTGAAGATGAACATGATCTATTTAGGGAAGAATTATTGATTATGGGTGTATTTAATGATGTGTCTAATTTTATCACTCATGGGATTATCATAATAAATCTATAAAGTATCATTGAAAATTTAATGGTGAATAAGAGGTCTTAAATATTCTAAAGGATGAAAAAGATGCGACATAAGTTAAAGGAATTTTTGAGTTTAAAATTAAAATTGAAATTGAAATTTAAACTTGAATAAGTGTATCTTGTTGTTTATGATTTTTTAGAATAGGGGTACTTCATGAATTATAGATAATAAATAGAGGAATGATAATTTTCAAAAGGAGTGTGTATATAAAGGGAGAGAATAATAATTATAATAATAATGATAATAAGAAGAGTAAACACTTGGTTTGTGTGTGATCAACACACTTACATTGTTTATTGAGAAAAAAATGAGGTTTAAACTTGTTATAAATTATAAATAAGTCTGGGATAAATATAGATTATCAAGATAAAATCATTCATAGGTAAAATATAATCCCTACTTTAATGATGATAAGAACACATCAGTAATGGGGTTAATCAAGGAAGGATCGTTTCTTCTTATATTAATGGACAACTATGTTGATTTATTATTATGTGAATTCAATAACAAAGACAAATCATTGTATACACAGGGAGATTATAGTTTATTTTAGTATATCAGGTGATTCAATATCATGCTAAGGACATAGTTGTACCTTTTTAAGAGTGATCGATTCACATTAAGTGTTCGTTTCTTGTTTTCTTTCTTTGGTGTGTTAGAATTTCATCATTGATATTGTTCACTATAAATGGTAATAGAGGATGATTTCATAAGAAATCATAAAATGAATAATGTAATATTGTTCATAGATTCACTCCCCAAATCAGTGAACCAACACTTAAACTATTTCCACTATAAGTGGTATCATAGTATTCTAGGTTACATCCAAAGATCAAGAATTTTGAAGTTTTATCTTTTTGTGGTTGTTAAAATATTTTTTTTGAATTTTTATCTATATTTTAAAATTGTTATAATGTTTGGGTTTATTTATTTATGGTTTTAAGAGATTTTGGAGTTTTGATGTTGATTTTTATATCTATTATGGATAATGGAAATTTTATGAACAATAAAGGAGTTCCAAATTCAATGTAAAAAATTCCAATGTTTGGAAAGTTAGAATATTATACTAATTTTATTTGTTATGGATGTTCATTACATTGTGATTGATGGTTTTACACCTATTTCAAAAGAATATTCTTTGACTCAGGATGCTAAAAATAATTTGGCGATCGATGGGCATGCAAGAAATGTCATATTATCCTCACATTTAGAGAAGATGCTTTTTAAAGTTTATGGGGATGAATATTGAAAAATAAAATTTTGAAAAGATACAAAATATCTATGAAGGAAAATTTAAATTAAAAAAGTCTAAATTTTAAATTTGGTGATTAAAGTATGAATACTTGTATATGCTTGATGCAGAATCTGCTGATAAATTTCTTACAATGGTCAATGAGGTAATGATAACTATTAGAGTATTTTATGAGACTCTTAAACATTAAATGGTTATTGAGAAGACACTTTATATATTACTTAATATATTTGATGCTAATTTTTTAGATCTATAGGGTCATGATCCTGAAACACTTATTTTAGATGGATTTTACAACATCTTGGTTGCATATGTCATGATAAAGGAACACAATCTTAAGAATAATGGTTCATATGATAAGGAATACTCATTCAAATTAATTAAGAATGAAAAAAACATTGGTAATATTGATAAAGAATGTGTATTGAAATTTAAAAGATCAGTTTTAGTTATTTATGTAAAGTTCGATAAGCTCACATCACTCATCTCAATTAGTGTACGAATTAGAAATGGTAAATTTCAAGGAAACATCTTGATTCATGATGAAATATACCATCTCTTATATGTTGTTTTTTATTTATGTTTATCACTTAAAATGGTAGGTTAAAATGATATTAATTTCATTTTTGATGAAAATTCTAGATGAATTGTTGCAATGATGGGGAGTTTAAGTTAGAATTATAAGGGGGTAAACAATGCATGAGGGAAAAGAAATGAAAATTTTGAGAAAAAGGTTATGTAAATCATGAGAATATTTGATGAAAATATTTTTGTAGTATTAGAATGATTTAAAATATGATAAAATTAACCTTTCATCTAATATATCTAGTCTCCAACAATTAGTAAACTCATTTAAACATAGAGATGGTTGATTGATGATTCATTATGATGGGAAGATCTTGGAAATATTGTACACATTTTACTTTATTATCAATAACGAAGAGATATGTATCAGTATAGATATATTTGTATACCATTATTAAAGATGATCTATCATTGTGTGATAATGTATTACATATATTATCAAGGGATGAAATTATTTAGTCTATCTAATTAACCCTTTTGAGAGATATCAAATCAGTAGTTATATTTAAGGAATATTTGAAGGTGATGTGACAAAAAATGGGGAGATTGTTGTAGCAATGAATTTTTTATATTGTATTTGTTTTTAATACAATATGAGATGTCAATATAATAATATCTATCAATATAATATGAGAAGAATATATGGTCATGTGGATTTCTTAATAATGGATTTTAATTGAAGTTGAAATGTTAGAAAAGTTCCTTGAAGAAGTATGGAGGCTTTAAAATTGTGAAAAGATGATGTTTTTTGAAATTTTATGATGTATGAAATTGCATAAAGTAGAAATGCATAGATCAGAGATGCATGAGATATATGTTGAACAGATACTTAACCAAAATAATTATTTGAAAACAAATCAGAGTTACATGAGATTAAATGACCCTTTTTAGATAAACATTGTATCTAGGGTGTAGAATAAAATATAATCAAACATGTGTGAGAGAAGTTTAGAGTTGTGTGATGTAGATTTACAAATTCATGTGACATTTTTTAGAAATCTACTCAATGTATTATATCAAAAGTGGTGGTGGAATTACCAAATGAAACAATAACATTAACATTAATAAAAAAAAGTTATAGTTCCACTCTGCACAATGGTGTAATTGTTACTCAAAAAAAATATTTAAACACTAGAATTAACAAATTTTAAATATTTATATACAGTTTTTAATAAGGCAACTAGAGATATCATAAAATATTCTTATATATTCAAATTATATAATTTAAAGATATTTATTCTATCTATTTGTTTTTTAACATGAGATATATCTAGAAAATTTGAAAATTATAAAATATTATTTATTATGATATTTAATGACCCAAATTGATTTTATATTTGACTAGATATATTTAATAAATAGAAGAGGAACAAACTTTAGATGACATGAGATGCTGAAGAAAAAGATACCGAGGGAAATGTTATTTAAAATTTGAGAGAATGTGGGTTCACATAAGCAAAAACTATAAAAGTAGCATGTTTTACAGTGAAGAGATATCTATTGTTAATAGTATTGAAGGAATCATTCATATTTATTTTCAAATATCTCTACAAAAAAGAAGATCAAAATATTTAATACAATATTCATCATAGATTCCATGATAATATTTCTTATATTGTGGTTTTATTATTGTATAAAATGATAGGGATACATATTGGGGAATTTATGGGCTTCCATTAAGATGGAGAAACGATGTACCTTTTCCTAAATGATTGTGATTCACTTAATTATATTAGTGGATTAATCTATTTTATGTATAAAGCTAGACACAATAAGTATTTAGTCTCCCACATTGGGGGGTTGACCTTATAAATCCTTGTGTGCGATGTTTTAATATTTATTATTTTGTAAATATGTGAGGGAGAGCTTCTAAAATAAAGAGAGATCCTAGAAACTTTAGTATAAAATAAAAAATAATTAAAACATCTAGAAAATAAACTGTACATAACCAGACTATCAAGAATTGAAATGAACCCAACAAAAAAAATTGAACCAAATCAACCAAAATCAAACCAAATTTCACTCATTATAATTAAAAATATCTGGAATAATTGAATAAAATTGAACCTTCTTGAATTGATATGACCATAGAAAAACAAAATAAAAAAGACACAACTTAAACAAACCAAACTAAACCAATGTGATCAATTCTAGCAAAAATTGAAATAAATCAGGATAACTTGATCCAAAATGAATTGAATTGATATGACCTAAACCTAATTGAATCATATTGTTCATAACAAACATGAATAGATCTAAATGGAATAGAATAATCATGAACCGACCTGGCAAGAACCTAACTAAACTGAAAACTTGACCCAAAAAAATTGAATCAAATCAAGCTGATCTGAACTAATTTTTTTTATTCAACATGGCCCAAAATAAATCCAACGATTCTAGTTGACCTAATACAAAATAAATCCTCATGAACACATTTTATTATAACTAGACTATAAAAATTGATAAGAACTAAATAAAAAAACCAAATGTAATTGAATCAACCTAACCCAAACTCACCTAAATAGAATGAAATAGAATCAAACTGATTTGACACGAATCAAATAGAATGAAACTGAACTGACCAAGTTAACCATAACCAACTTGAATTAACCCAAGCTAAACCAAATTGAACTCCCCAAACCAAACTATAGATAAGGGGATAGAACTAAACTGAATGGAATCGAATTGAACCAATCAGAGTCTACATAAATCACACCTAATTGAATAGAGAAAATTTGAGTAAGTACCACTTGAATTAAACATAAAAAAATCAATCCAAACTAAACTGAACTAAAGAGAAAATACCAACCGGAATATCCCCAACCTAAACTTAATTTAATTAATCTAAATAGATCCAACCAACCTAAAATGACCCAACATAAAAAAAATTAAATTGAACCAAATAGAATTGAAAATGAGAGAATAAGAATAAAATAAACTGAATAGTAATGAATCAAATCAAATTGATTCAAATTGTAACCAACTTAATCAAATAGAAAAAAATGAGTTGACCTGATCCAAACCAAACATAACAGAATAAATCCTATCGACAATGAATCAAACTAAAAAAATATAAATTAAATAAAAAAACATTGAATTTAACAGAACTAAACCAATTAAAATTAGCATAAAAACTAATCAAAACCAAATTGAATCAAACCAAACCAAACCAATATGAATCGAAAATAACAATCCAAATTAACTTGATTGAAACATATAGGAAAGGAATAAAATAAAAGTGAACTAATTGAAACCAAACCGATCCAAACTAAATTGAATAAAATGAGACCAAACCGAACCATACCAAACTAAACACAAATCTACTTACTAAAATTGAACCAAATTGAACCAAATAAAAGAGAATAAAACCAAACTAAACATATTTGGACTAAACAAAATATAATTAAAATGAATGAAATCAAACCCAATCAAATTGAACTAACCCAATTTGATTCAAACCAAACTAAATCTACATGAATTAACCCGATTTTAATTGAATTGAATAATATCTGAAAGAACTACATTGAATAGAATTAACCTAAACTTTTTATAATTGAACCAAATCAAATTGAATTCATATAAACTGAACAAAACCTTACATAAATTGACTATATTTAATCCTATTGAAAATTATTGGATTAAATGAAACAAACCAGATCAATCCAAATGACACAAAAAGAACAAACTTAACTAGAGAAAATATAATGACCCATACTTTACATAAATTTTTAGTACTTAATAATTGAAGTAAACTTATTACAACATATAAAAAAACCATGAAAGGACCGTATAGGTATAGTGTCTTTAGAAACTGGGAAACATAAACAACTGGTTCATAAAGCGTCTACACTGTCTCCCATTTATTTCATCATATCTATAGTCTCTTTTGGCATATCTTACTTAATAACCTTCTTCCTGACCCGGGGAAAGAAAACATACAAAAGGGTGAGCTCAAATGCTCATTAAGGGTAAACAAAATAAATATCAATCACATCATATTCATAAGAACATAACATTTTGGAAATATTACCCTGCAAAAGAGATCATAATTTCATAACATGGGATAAATCATGGTAGTGAAATGTAATCACAATAATAATAACTTAAAACATGAAGCTTTATGGAATACCCACATAATCATAGAGATTAATTTCTTATTAGTCAAGACTCATTTCCAAGACTATCTTAGTGGACAAAGTCCATTTCTGAACCGAGTTCATTCCTCATTTCAGTCCTATTTCACTAAACCGGTTTAACCTGCCATTCCATCCATGTCTATCTTATGAGATATAAAATCTTTACCGGATACATTGGAGGGAGATATATGACCCACCCATCTCATAATGATACCATTCTTATGTGTTCCACAAAATCATAAACCATACATCATAGCATAACACATGTAATAAAAAAGGGATTCTTAAACATCATCACATCATAAAAAAATTCATATAAGACAAAGGAAATCATAAAAATAATTCCATCAAAACATAATCAAATCAATTTAATAATGGGTATAGAAACATAACCCTTTATTATCTTATATGGAAAATAATTTTGATAAAACACCTGAACTCCATTCTTGAAGAAAATATCCTTTCTACTTCAAAAACACTTTTCCTTTCTTAACATGTCAAAAAATTCTAAACTAAAAGAATTTGACTAAAAATAAACATGAAAACTTGTAAAGTAAGATTCTTGGAAATAATGTTTTAAAAATCCATTCATGCCGTATAAGTTAAAAAAACATTATTCTCGTACTTTTGTCGGAAAAGTCAAAAAGCACCTCGTACGAAAAACGACAAAATATTCCTTTCATATCTTTTAATAAAAACTCAACGAAGGGTAAAATTGGATTTAAACAATTTTAGGTAGATGGAAATAATATTACATATTGAGGAAACATGGATGTGGATGATAAAATACACCCCAGTAAATTCCAAAGTATAAACAATCTAGGATAAAAATGAGATTGTGATATTTCTCTTACCTTAGGTCTGATTTGCTTCGTAAGTGTCTGAACCTCCTATATAATGATTTAAATAATGTCATTGACTTATTCCAGAATCATACTCATTGTTATGATATCATATATGGTCATATTTTTATCTTATTATTAGTAATATTTCATTGCTACTTGTTATTCGGGTGTTTATTACTTTTTGTTATTATGCGTGTTTTTTCAAATAAATTATTATTCTTATTTTTAGGTTATAGATACCTCATTTCCAGAATTTTATTAGTGTAATATATATCATATTTATTCACTCAATTAATTTATGTAATCATTATGCAATGAAAATCTTGTAGAACGAGTCGCATCACATCGTGGAGACGGTATTTCGTACGTACGCACGAGCGATGATATCGTTCCCATGATCATGTAATTGTATTGGAGTGTATGTATAATATTTAAGAATCAATATCACTTTACAATAATCATATATATTCATTATTTACACCACTATACCCATACAAGTAAGGTGGTTGTGGAAAATAGATTACACCACGACGTGGAGACGGTATTCCGCACGTACGTACGTGCGGTGATTTCATTTTCCGTACGATGGATAGATCGTGAAATAGGGTTGTTTCATAATTATAATAAAATATAAGTATATGAGTGATACTGATGATATTACTTCATAATGAAACAACTAATGAAGAAGAATTGGAAGAAGAAATAAAGTTGAAAGAATCGGTAACAGACATTACCTCTTCTTTGAAGCGCCTCTTTGAGACCTACAATTAGGGCACTAAAATTGGTCTTTGAAGAAGACCAGGACCTCTAGGATATTTCTAGGGATGTGTAGAGGAAAAATTGGTAGGGGTTGTCTGAGCTTGAAGGCTCAAAGTGGTGTGAGGAAGAGAGGGAGGAGGTGCCCTTTTATAAGGGAGGAGAGGGGCTCCTTTGGAAAAACTAAAAATATTATTTTATTGTAAAGCCATATTTGGTTTTAAATAGCTCCAAATTGATTTATTTATAATCTAAGGTGGGTATGGGTCTAAATAATCTCATCAAATAGAATTTTTACAAGTTTATTTTACTATTTTAACCTTATCATTTAGATTTAACTTTAAGTTAGATAATTTTACTTTTACCATGTCTTTTTGTGTTCTTACACTATAAGGTTAATAAACATACTATAACAAGCCAAACGAACCCCAAGTTGTTTATTATTAATAAATATAACCTTATCTAAGTCATTTGGCCGAACCTTAGATTTTTAGGAATAAAATAACAATTAATAATATAACATTTGTTTTGAAAACTATTTTATGTCAATTTTGACACTATTTAGTAATTGATTTTTGTGAAAATCATAACAGAATGATTAATTCAAAAAAAGTTAATTAAATCAATAATAAAAAGTCATATTAACCTATAAAATTAGTGTAATTAATAAAAAGTCTAAAATTACATTTATTTGGGTATTTATAACATCAATTATGTCAATATTTCATTAATAAGATAATTATTACATCATCATTGTGTCATAAATAAATTATATTATTTAATGTATAAAAATTACAAATAAAATATAATTATGTAGGAAATCGTTTTATCTTTTTAATGAATATTTATAGTCGAATTTCTCTTATGTATAACCCTATATTAAAAATTATTTACTCATTAAACTTTGATTTTAACTATTTTAACCATTCTTTAAATAAATTAATAACAAATGTCCTAATCTAATCCAAGTGGGCCAAAATGGTCATATTTTATTCCTGATGTTGTTTTTGGTCGAATGATACTTATCCGATAGAATTAGGACATGTGTTAGGGTAATAATAATATCATTTTTACCCTTAATTACCCTATTTTCTTTTAACCGTGGTAAAATAAAGTAAAAAGTTACTATTCACCAAAAATTATTTTCATCTCATTGAACCACATTTTACTTACTGACATCAACTGTGTCTCTTGGATTTTTGAAATTCCACTCACAGAAGCGGTAAAATTAAGTTTTATGTAAATTTGCAAATTCTCCTATGAGGTGGGTAAAAGACGGTGAAAAGTTCAATAAAATTTTTATATATCTAAAATTATTATAAAATTACTCCAATGAATTACATTGAACTTATATAGGTATTATGTATCAATTTAGATCTAAAATAAATTTAAATAAAATAAATAATTATTTAAATAAAAATTTGGTTTTTAAATAGTAACCCAGTGTTTTCACTATTCATCAAAAATTGAAAGTTTCCAGAAAAATACCAAAATTTCACCCTAGGCTAATTTCGATATTCCGAATCCAAAAATGAAGTCCATTTTGAAAATCAAAATTTACAAAATTTCAAAAAGTGGTTATTACTATTCATTACGGCTAGTTTTAATAATATTTTAATAGCATATCGTTGTTTAGTGAAACTCGGTATTGCGTACGACTCAAGCTATCAAGGAAGTTCGCGATTGCGTGTAAAGAAAGCCAAGCTAGTGTTGTGTGTAGTGAAAGATTCCTTTGATGATTTATATATAATAAAAACAAAATATTTCTTATAAAAGTCTCGGGTGTTACATTCTACCCCCTTAAAATGAATTTCGCCCTCAAAATTCGTCACTTGTAACAAACAGATGAGGATACCTATCCCCCATCATATTTTCAAGCTCCCATGTCTCTTCTTCTAATTGGTGGTTCCTCCATAAAAATTTCACCAAGCGGGTGGTCTTGATCCGTAGGACTTTTTCACTACGATCGAGAATCTCTATCGGTTGTTCTTCATAAGAAAGATCTTGCTCCAGCGGTACAACTTCTGAGCTGAGTACATGTGAAGGATCAGGTATGTACTTTCTTAGGAGAGATACATGGAACACATCGTGAACTTGAGAGAGATTCGGTTGAAGCGCCAATTGGTAAACTACCTTCCCAACACGATCCAGTATTTCGAAAGGACCGATATACCTGGGGCTCAGCTTTCCCTTCTTTCCAAATCTCATGACCCTCTTCTAGGGAGATATTCGTAAGAACACTTTATCACCCACTTCAAACTCTAAGTCTTTTCTTCGGTTGTCGGCATAAATTTTTTGTCGACTCTGAGCTGCTCTTATGTGTTGTTGAATAGATCAGACCTTTTATGCCATCTCATCAATAAGATCAGGTCCTAATAGCTTTCTTTCCCCAACTTCATCCCAACAAGTTGGAGTCCTGCATTTCTTTCTATAGAGTGCTTCATAAGGAGCCATCTGAATACTGGAGTGAAAGCTATTATTATAAGAAAATTCCACCAAAGGTAGGTGTTGATCCCAACCACCTTTGAAATCCATAGAGCAAGATCTAAATATATCTTCTAGAGTTTGAATCGTCATCTCAGACTGACCGTCTGTCTGAGGATGATAAGCAGTGCTGAAACTCAACTCTGTATCCAGAGTATGCTGAAGACTTCGCCAGAACTTTGAGGTAAACCTCAGATCCCGATCAGATATAATAGAAAGTGGTACTCCATGCAATCTTACCACTTCCTTTACATATATCCTGGAAATCTGATCCAGAGAGAAATCCTCTCTAATAGCAATGAAGTGTGCAGTCTTTGTAAGACGATCAACTATGACCCAGATAGAATTATTTCCTTTGGATGTTTTAGGAAGACTTGTGACAAAGTCCATAGTGATTTTTCCCATTTCCATTCGGGCATGGGTAATGGTTGTAACATCCACTTAGACTTCTGTCTCTTAGCTTTAACTTGCTGAAAAACCAATCATCAAGACACATATTCAGCAACATCTATTTTCATGCCATCCCACCAGAAGTAATCTTTCAGGTCCCTATACATCTTCATGCTTCCAGGATGAATAGATAATGAAGAACTATGAACCTCATCCAGCATCTCCTTCTTTAATTCAGGGATGGGAGGAACACAAACCCAATTCCTGAACTTTATTATCCCATCACAATCAAGATTGAATTCAGGAACATTTCTCACCTTCTTTTGTAACTCTACATCTTCTTTCTGTGCCTCTTTAATCTTAACATGTATAGATGGTTGAACATTCATTTGAGAAAGATACGATTTTCCCCTTTAATTATAATTCCAAGATCCATCCTTTGTAAATCCATAAATATTGGATCTTTTGTGATCCTCATCATGGATAAACTGGCATGGTCTTGTCAACTTAATGCATCTGCCACCTTGTTCTCTTTCCTAGGGTGGTAATGAATTGAGCACTCGTAATCCTTAATCATCTCCAACCATCTTTTTTGACGCATATTCAGCTTCTTTTGTGTGAAAATATACTTTAAACTTTTATGATCAGTATAGATGTCACACCTTTCTCCATAAAGATAATGCCTCCAAATCTTTAATGCAAAGATTACCGCAGATAACTCCAAATCATGAGTTGGGTAATTTTGCTCATGGATTTTCAAATTTCGTGAGGCATAAGCTATCACCATATCATTTTGCATAAGAACACACCCCAATCCCTTCTTGGATGCATCACTGTAGATCACAAACCTTTCTCCACTACAAGGCGGTGTGAGCATAGGTGCACTGGATAACCTTCTTTTAAACTCCTTGAAATTATCTTCACATTCCTCCATCCAAAAAAACATAACTCCTTTCCGAGTCAACCTGGTGAGTGGATTAGATAATCGTGAAAAATATTTCACAAAACATCGATAATATTAGCCAAACCAAGAAAATTTTGGATCTCAGTTACTGTTGTTGGTCTCGACCGTCTTTCGATAAACTCTGTTTTTGCTGGATCCAAAGATATCCCCTCATTCGAAATTATGTGACCCAAAAATGAAACTTTTTGAAGCCAAAATTCACACTTGGTAAATTTGGCATAAATCTTCTCTTTTCTCAGGGTCTTCAATATAATTCTCAAGTGATCTTCATGTTCTTCCTTACTCTTTGAATATACAAGAATATCATCTATAAAGACTACCGCAAACTGATCAAGATAGTCTCTAAAGACTATATTCATCAGATCTATGAAGATAGCAGGGGAATTAGTAAGACCAAATGGAATCACTATAAATTCATAGTGTCCATACCTTGTACAGAAATTCGTCTTTGGTATATCCTCCCTTTTGACCCTTAATTGATGATACCCTGAACAAAGATCAATCTTGGAAAAGTATTGAGCTCCGCGTAGTTGGTCAAATAAGTCATCAATGTGCGGGAGAGGATATTTGTTCATTATAGTGATCTTGTTAAGTTCTCGATAATCAATGCAGAGTCTCATTGATCCATATTTCTTCTTAAAAAATAGAATAGGTTCTCCCCTAGGTGACGCACTAGGGTGTATTAATCCCTTATCAAGATTCTCTTGGAGTTTCTTCTTCAATTCCTACAACTCAATTGGGGCCATTCTATAAGGTGTCTTTGAAATAGTTAAAGCACCCGATATGAGTTCTATTGAAAACTCAACTTCACGATTTGGTGGAAGACCCAGAAATTCCTCTAGAAAGAC
The DNA here is from genome assembly GCA_963277665.1 of Viscum album. Classification (NCBI taxonomy): domain Eukaryota; kingdom Viridiplantae; phylum Streptophyta; class Magnoliopsida; order Santalales; family Viscaceae; genus Viscum; species Viscum album. The sequence goes on along the minus strand of OY728156.1, from coordinate 1,193,836,704 downwards.
ATCATCAAACTCTTGTACAATGGGAATATTCTTAATTGTGAGTTTCTCACCAACCATTTGAGATAAATAACCTTCATTTAGTAGAATCAAGACCCATAAGATGGAAGAAATTTCCACTGGAAGGTTGTGTTCAACCTTGCATCGATAGACGATCATAGATTGATCTGGAATATGAAATGTGACATCCCTTCTTTGGAAATTGATATGAGCTCCATATAAAGAAAGCCAATCCATGCCAAGAATCACATAAAATTCCACTATAGGAAGGATCGCACGATTTGCAGGAAGCACTTTCCCACAAACTTCAATCGGAGAAGAATTATAAACTTTTGATGCGATTGTTGTGCCATTAGGGGTTGTCACAGCTAACTCAACATCTAATTGTTGAGGTAATACGGTGATACCCTTAGAAAAATCTTCAGAAATAAAAGAGTGGGTGGATCCATAATCAAATAAAACATTTGCTACATAAAGTGGATGGTAAGTGTACCTTTCACGACTTCGTTATCATACTCCACATCACTGCTAGAAATTACATGTGACTTTCCTTTGTATTTAGCCTTAAGAGTTTGTTGACGTCAATCATCATCAACAACCCTTGGATTAGGGCATTGATTGGCATAATGAACCATTTCCTTGCACTTGTAACATTGAAGTGTAGGAGGTGCACTCTGTGTAGACTTTTCTTTGTTCACATCACTAGACATATTCTTCCCATCATTGCGTCATTCAAATTCCCTATGACCTTCCTTTCCACATTTGAAACATTTAATTGTCCCTTTAAGACAACTCCCTCCATGTTTCTTTCCACACTTTGAGCATGAGAGAAAACTTATCTTCGTTTTAGTGTGCTCTTTAGATTTTCCTTTGAATTCCATTTTCCTCTTCTTATCAAACCCATATGACTGATGGGTTAATACAATCTCCATCTCAAATTTGAGAGAACATCAAACGATTTCCTCGTAGCTATTGAAGTCCCTTATGGCTAACGCCCTATGAAGACTTGGTTTTAAGCCACTAAAGAATCGATTGATCTTACTCTCAGGTTGGATAATAATACCAGAAGCGTACCTTGCAAGTCTTGTAAAATTTGCTTCATAGGTACTAACAGATTCATCATCCTTTTGCATTAGTTCAAGAAACTCCTTCTCCATCTTTGTTCGGAGAATACGAGGGAAGTACTTATTGAAAAATAAGTTCTTGAACTCATCCCATTCCATGGACTCAATTTCATCTCTTCGCATCGTATTCTTGATAAGATTCCACCATTGATCAACAACACCTTCCAAACGATAAACTACTAGGATGACATTATCATGTTCAGAAAATTGAAGAACTGAAAATATCTTTTTAGTAGTACTAGTCCATTGTTCAGCAACTAATGGATCAGTAGACCCGCTGAATGAAGGTGGACGCTGCCTCATGAAGGATTCAACAAAATGTTGCTTCTTCCATTGCTCGTTTGAAAGTACTGCATGATTCATAGCTTGAGAAAGTTGTGTGAGCATGGATACAAGATTTTTCATTCCAACTCCCATAACGTTTGGTTGCTCAGGGGGACAATCATTGCATTGCCCGTCGCATTCCGCATTAACACGATTCCTTCGGGTTCCAGCCATTGACTAAAACTAAGAAGAATAGTGTGAGCAAAACTAATTATAATAGGAAAACCACATAATCAAGAATAAAATTTCACACTTAAGGTCTTATCATAGGTTGTTCATGGCCATTTTTAAAACACTAAGATCGTGTTCTATGCTTAGAATTATCCTTAGGATTCTTACTAAGGCTTTCACATCCTAGTTTCCAAAGGTTGACTATACCTTTCCTCTGATACCAACTATAATGACCCAAACTTTACATACATTTTTAGTACTTCAGAATTGAATTACACTTATTACAACATATAACAAAACCATGAAAGGACCGTATAGGTACAGTGTCTTTAGAAACTGGGAAACATAAACAACTGGTTCATAAAGCGTCTACACTATCTCCCATTTATTTCATCATATCTATAGTCCCTTTTGGCATATGTTACTTAATAACCTTCTTCCTGACATGGGGAAAGAAAACATACAAAAGGGTGAGCTTAGATGATCAGTAAGGGTAAACAAAAGAAATATCAATCACATCATATTCATAAGAACATAACATTTTGGAAATCTTACCCTGCAAAAGAGATCATAATTTCATAACATGGGATAAATTATGGTAGTGAAATGTAATATCAATAATCATAACTTAAAACATGAAGCTTTTTGGAATACACACATAATCATAGAGAATCATTTCTTATTAGTCAAGACTCATTACCAAGACTATCTTAGTGGAAAAAGTCCATTTCTGAACTGAGTTCATTCCTCGTTTCAATCTTGTTTCACTAAACCGGTTTAACCAGAAGTTCCAGCCATGTCTATCTCATGAGATATAAAATCTTTACCCAATGCATTGGAGAGAGATATAGGTCCCACCCATCTCATAATGATTCCATTCTTATGTGTTCCACAAAATCAAAAACCATACATCATAGCATAACCCATGTAATAGAAATGGGATTCTTAAACATCGTGACATCATAAAAAAATTCATATAAGATAAAGGAATTCATAAAAATAATGCCATCACAACATAATCAAATCAATGTAACAATAGGGATATAAACAGAACCCTTTATTATCTTAGATGGAAAATAATTTTGATAAAACACTTGAACTCCATTCTTGAGGAAAATATCCTTTCTACTTCAAAAACACTTTTCCTTTCTTAACATGTCATAAAATTATAAACTAAAAGAAGTTGATTAAAAATAAACTTAAAAACTTGTAAAGGAAGCTTCTTGGAAATAATGTATTAAAAATACATTCATGCCGTATAAGTTAAAAAAACATTCTTCTCGTACTTTTTTCGGAAAAGTCAAAAAGTACCTCGTATGAAAAACGACAAAAGATTCCTTTCATATCATTTACTAAAAACTCACCGAAGGGTAAAATTGGATTTAAACAATTTTATGTGGATGGAAATAATATTAAATATTGAGTAAACATGTATGTGGATGATAAAATACACCCCAGTAAATTCCAAAGTATAAACAATCTCGGATAAAAATGAGATTGTGATATTTCCCTTACCTTAGGTCTGATTTGCTTCGTAAGTGTCCGAAACTCCTGTATAATGATTTAAATAATGTCATTGACTTATTCCAGAATCATAATCACTTTTATTATATCATATATGGTCATATTATTAGCTTATTATTAGTAATATTTCATTGCTACTTGTTATTCGGGTGTTTATTACTTTTTGTTCTTATGCGTGTTTTGTCGAATAAATTCTTATTCTTCTTTTTAGGTTTTAGATAAATAATTTCCAGAATGGTATTAGTGTAATATATATCATATTTATTCACTCAATTCATTTATGTAATCATTATGCAATGAAAATCATGTAGAATGAGTCGCATCGCATCGTGGAGACGGTATTCCGTACGTACGCACGAGCGATGATATCATTCCCATGATCGTGTAATTGTATTGGAGTGTATGTATACTATTTAAGAATCAATATCACTTTACAATAATCATATATATTCATTATTTACACCATTATACAAATCCAAGTAAGGTGGTGGTGGAAAATAGATTACACCACGGCGTGGAGACGGTATTCCGTACGTATGCACGCGCGGTGATTTCGTTTTCTGTAGGATGGATAGATGGTGAAATAGGGTTTTTCATACTTATAATAACATATCATTATATGAGTGATACTGATTTTATTACTTCATAATGAAACAACTAAATAAGAAGAAGTGGAAGAAGAAATAAATTTGAAAGAATCGGTAACAGACATTACCTCTTCTTTGAAGCGCCTCTTTAAGACCACCTCTTAGGGCACTAAAATTGGTCTTTTAAGAAGACCAGGACCTCTAGGATGTTTCTAGTGAAGTGGATATGAGAAATTGGCAGGGGTTGGCTGATCTTGAAGGATCAAAGTGGTGTGAGGAAGAGAGGGAGGAGGTGCCCTTTTATAAGGGAGGAGAGAGACTCCTTTGGAAAAACTAAAAATATTATTTTATTATAAAGCCATATTCGGTTTTAAATAGATCCAAATTGATTTATTTAGAAGATAAGGTGAGGATGGGACGAAATAATCTCATCCAATAGAATTTTGACAAGTTTATTTTACTATTTTAACCTTTTCATTTAGATTTAACTTTAAGTTAGATAATTTTACTTTTACCGTGTCTTTTTGTGTTCTTACACTATAAGGTTAATAAACTTACTATAACAAGACAAAAAAACCACAAGTTGTTTATTATTAATATATATAACCTTATATAAGTCATTTATCCGAACCTTAGATTTTTAGGAATAAAATAACAATTAATAATATAATATTTGTTTTAAAAACTATTTTATGTCAATTTTGACACTATTTAGTAATTGATTTTTGTGAAAATTATAACAGAATTATTAATTCTAAATGAGTTAATTAAATAAATACTAACATGTCATATTAACCTATAAAATTAATGGAATTCATAAAAAGTCTCAAATTACATTTATTTGGGTATTTATAACATCAATTATTTCAATATTGCATTAATAAGATAATTACTGCATCATCATTGTGTCCTAAATAAATTAAAATATTTAATGTCAAAAAATTAAAAATAAAATAGAATTATGTAGGAAATCTTTTTATCTTTATAATGAATATTTATAGTCTAATTTATGTTATTTATAACCCTATATTAAAATTTATTTACTTATTAAACTTTGATTTTAACTATTTTAACCCTTCTTTAAATAAATTAATAATAAATGTCCTAATCTAATACAAGTGGGCCTAAATGGACATATTTTATTTCTAAGGTTGTTTTTGGTCGAATTACACTTATCAAATAGAATTAGAACACGTGTTAGTGTAATAATAATATCATTTTTACCCTTAATTACCCTATTTACTTTTAACCGTGGTAAAAAAAGTAAAAAGTTACTATTCAGAAAAATTATTTTTATCTCATTGAACCACATTTTACTTACTGACATCAACCTTGTGTCTCGTATTTTTGAAATTCCACTCACAGAAGCAGTAAAATTATGTTTTATGTAAATTTTAAAATTCTCCTAGGAGGTGGGTAAAAGACGGTGAAAAGTTCAATAAAATTTTTATATATCTACAATTATTATAAAATTACTCTAATGAATTACATTGAACTTATATAGGTAATATGTATCAATTTTGACCTAAATTAAATTTAAATAAAATAAATAATTATTTAAATAAAAAGTCGGTTTTTAAATAGTAACCGAGTGTTTTCACAATTCATCAAAAATTGAAAGTTTCCAGAAAAATACCAAAATTTCACCCTAGGCTAATTTCGATATTACGAATCCAAAAATGAAGTCCATTTTGAAAAATGAAATTTACAAAATTTCAAAAAGTGGTTATTACTATTCATAACGGCTAGTTTTAATAATATTTAAATAGCATATCATTGTTTAGTGAAACTCGGTATTGCATACGACGCAAGATATCAAGGAAGGTCGCGATTGCGTGTAAAGAAAGTCAAGCTAGTGTTGTGTGTAGTGAAAGATTCCTTTGATGATTTATATAAAATAAAAACAAAATATTTATTATAAAAGTCTCGGGTGTTATAGAAAACCTGATCTGTATAGAATGAAACTAAACCAGATTACACAAAATGTACACAAATTGAATCAATCAGACTTGAAATAACTTGGACTATCACTAACCAAAACCAATAAATTATACGAAACTAAATTTAATTATATCCCACTAAACTAATCCAAACATAATTGACCAAGATCAACTTGAACCGACCCAAACAATAATAAGAAAAATTAAACAAAACCAAACTAAAATGATTTGTGTTAAATTGAATCAAACAAAATAGGATAAATTTAATAAAACCAAATATAATTGAACAAAATCAATCACAACTAATGAAAATAAATTTAACTAACCCAAACCAAATTAAAATGAACCAAATCTAACGGACCCACATTTGACCAAACCTACACGACTAGACCTAATTTTTAGGAGACCAACACAATACAAGTTGATAAAAGATGATATGAAAATACTCAAACCCTACTAATGTAAACATAACTAAACTAATACAATTCAATTTTAAATAAAAAAACCAAACTAAATTGTATAGAATTGACCTGACTTGACCTAACCCCACCCATAAAAAACATAACAAACATGTATAAAATTTATTGGAAAATAACGTAACTGAATAAAATGAAACATAATTGAACTAAATCATCTGACATGACCTAAAATAGATGTACCAAAACATAATTGAATTGAACTGAACCAAAATGAACTAACTTGAACCTACTCAAAGGGAACTAAACTCCACAAAATTAAATTTATCAGAATTAAATTGAATCAAATAGATCAAACAAAAACCAATAAAAATAAATAAAATAGATATAAATTAATCAAAACAACCTAATCTATATTGAACAAAATCAAAAAAACTAAAATAATGTAACTAAATCAAATTGAGTTGAAATAATTTGAAATCAATATATTTGAACCAAACTAAACAAACTTGAATTAAACCAACCTATATAAAATTGAACCAAATAAGGAAAAATTAAATAGAATAAAACCAATTTGAATTGAATAGAAAAAACACATATTGAACAAAAATATAACACCCTGATATTTTATGGTATATTTATTTTTAAATGAATTTAATCTCTTTTATATCTTATGAACCATGTAACCCCATGTCTAAATAAAATGTAATATAATACACCATTATAACATATAAATTAAATTGAAGGGTATGAATAAGATTGACTAATTTATAAAAAATTTATGTTTTACACATTTATAAATTAAATTATTTGGTTTTCAATTTATTAAAAATAAAAAATGAAATCATTTGAATTTAAAATAGATATTTCTATAAATAAATTGGTTCTATGCACACAATGTATTTTTAATAAATAAAATTAATCATTATTGTTGAATTATTTTTACTAAATTTATATATTATATATTCAATACAAAATTTAGGCATTCATCTAGTACTATTACTATGCATGGGATAAGAATGAATCCAATTTTATGCTTAAAACTATATATTTCTAAAAAGTTTTTTTAATCGCATTTTGCGTACTTATTTTAAAATTAATTTATAAAAATTATAGGTAATGGATTTTATAAAATAGATTCTATATTTGGAATTAGGAGGTTTAAATTTTGTAAATATGTTCCTTTTATTTTTATACATTAAGAATATTAATCCTGGTAAAAATTATCACTACAGTAAAGGGTAAATCATGTCAATATATGTTAAAACCAAGTGTTATGGTTTCTATTTTTCCTCTAAATTCGTATTGTATAACTAGAATTTTACCCATATCACTTTATCATTAAAATATAATTGTTTAAGAGACCATTTTCCATGAAAATGACCTATATAATATTTAAAGCAAAGAAAGTTACAAAATGTCACCCTCTTAGATTAAAATATATCTTATCTGTTCACAAATGAAAAAAAAGATATGAATGAATCTTAATGGTAATTTTGTGAATAATGAAATTATCTTCATAATGGTAATTTATTTATATTTTTTGAGATTATATAATTACCTTTAATGCTTGTGTAACACTAATACTGTATTTATTTAATTAATAAAAAGAATAGAATAAATAATTTTAAAAAGATTAAAAATAATATAATATGGCTGAGTTATAGATATTTATGAATTTTATAGAAAAATATAATATAGTGGTGATTTTTGAAAGGATTATATTTTAATTTCATATTTTTATTGGTGTCTTTAAATTCAAATTAAATGAATAGTTCTGAAATTGACATTAATTATGTTTTATAGTAAATAATGATTTATTAAATTATATAAAAATCATAAAAATATTATCTTCAATCATGTGAATGTAATATGGTTGTGAAAATCATCTATGGTCCATTTATGATTCACTTTTCTATTTATACTATCATTCTTAACCATTTATAATGAAAATAATTGTTATCATGATTAAGATAAAAAATAATTAATAATGGGTTTAATAAAAACTACATTTAAACACAAAAACCTGTGTAAATTTCATTGAATGATGTCATGTAAACCATATACACTTTTTATTATAACTCATGGAAATTTGGAAGCATTTTCATTGATAATGACATTGTTATATTTTAATATTTTAAGAAATTCCATGTGTTCCCTCTCCCTTCCTTTTAAAAGGACACACCTCCTTAATCTTATTAACAATACTTTGAGACATCTTTATCAAACATACACTAAAAAATCACTTAAAAACTCTATTATCCACATTATATAAGTTATTTTCTTTCCAAAATACCGACACTCGGACCATTAATAAGAGATCTAAAAGAGTTATTTCAAAGAAGAGGTAATCAACTTAACCAATCACCATCTTTTTAATTCTTAGTCACCTCCTTTTAAATATATGTTATTTACCATAAAATAATAAATTTATTATCCCAAATATTTTTAAATGTTTTATGATTATTAAATCACCACTTTCACTCCCATCAAACGTGATGTAGAAGTATCGCTCATGCGTACTTATAAACTATTTTCTCCATGTAGTGATAAAATTCATTTTACAGTAACATATTTTATGGATGGATATTGTGATGATTTTAATGTTAATATACAATAATTATGAAATAATTATAATATTTAAATTATTATATCACATATAACTTATTACCTTTCAATCTAATGGAAAACAATAACATCGTATGTGCGTATGTGTGGACTACCACATCTATGAAGCGATGTGTTTTGATTTTTTATTTTTGTTTTAATTGGATGGTAATGAGGATATATATAATTAATATATATTATATATATTATATAATAATTATTATTTAATGATTAATTATTTTTCACCTTTATTTCTTTCCATCCATCAAAAAATGAAAATAATATTCTTGCGTACGTACATCCCATCGTCTCCATGAGTAGTGTAATTAATTTTTCTATCTAAAAATTTTATGGATGAATATATATATATATATATATATAATGAATATATATTATATTTATATCATTATTAAAATTCTATATTTCTTGGAACCATGATCAAAGTATAAGGACTAAAACTACCAAACTAAAACGTACCTGAAAAATGAAGACGCAAATTTAATGAAGAATTGTTAATAAAAGGATTCTAAAAGATTATAATTAAATAATATATGATATTATATATATGATTATGGTTCTATAATAGGTATATAATAAATCTATATTTATTATAGAGGAGGTTCATAGGCATATAAATTAAGTTGAACCCTAGGTAAGTGTTTATTTCACAACCTCATCATTATTTGAGATTGTTTATGCTTAAGTCTCCATTGGAATAATTATTTGATATTTATATCTTAAACCAAATATATATTATTATTATTTTATTATTTATTTAAATTACAAGTTTTAATTTAATTTTCATCTCCTTAACTATTAAAGATACCAAAATATATTTTAAGGAAAACTGATTTTATTTCTTCTTTTGGATGAAAATTCTTTCTTTTCCATGTACATGTTTTATAAAAATGTATTCAAAAATGTTTTTTATATTCTCCTATGGTTGTTAAAATTTATTTTACACCCATTTTTTAATTTTAAAAAAATGGTTCAAAATGAATCTTCTTGTTGATTTCTAAATGAGGTAGTTTTAAACTTTTTACAAAAGTGTGAAAGGAATGTTTTTTAACTTACACAACATGTATAAAATTTACCACCATTATGATTGATTATTTATTTAAATATTCCTCTAAAAGAAATTTTTTCCCTTAATATTTTGGATCTTTATTTTAATTTTTAATAAGTTATTTTATATTTAAAAAAATATTTCCCTCAATAAATTTCCGAGTTTCTTTTTAAATTATTTTCATCTTTGTCAATATTCTTTGATGAATAATATGTTTTAAATGGGATATAGTATTTTGATACCATTATCCATATTAATTTGGATTCACAATGAATATTTTTATGGACTGGGTAAATTATTAACATTATGTAATGTAGTTTATCAATACGAATGTTTTCATTAATTATTTTTCACCCATTTCACATGATGAATGAAATAGACTTAGTAAGTGAATGAAAGAGACTACTATAACCCCTTGATGCATTGGTAGGACTCATAATACAAAATAGTTTGGGTATTTGGCATACCCCTTACCTGTTTATGTAAGTTGTCTTAGAAAAAGGCCTTGACAGTAAGATTATGATGTCTGACATTATGTATTCAATCATTATGAAACTAGTTATCATTATCCATGTGATTATTTGTGTGGTTATGTTACACATGTATTTAGTTACCTCTTTTATGGTATCAGTTATATGGATTATTTTATTATTATTTATCTCATCCATATTATTACTATTTTATTTACTTTTTTGCTTCTTCTACAATACACATACCCTTTCTAATCATCTAAGATCACCCCTTTATTTTGTTTCCACTCCCTATGATGTCAAGAATTGTATTATGATTTATATTCTGGTATATGACAAATGGAATAAGGGTGTTATCAAAGAAAATAATTTGTTATGTTTTATCCTTCCAAATGTAATGTAATATTGATGTTTGTATCTAGTTTTCCAAGACTACTAAACTACTTGGTCCTTTGTTATATGGACACTAGTTTGTAATAACTATGTAATAATGTAACAACTGATCTTGGGCTACCATGGTTGTCTTATTTTTACAAAAAAAATCCTATCAAACTGAATTGAAAGAAACCAAATATAATTGAATTTTTAAAAATAAACCTAACCTAAATCAACTCAAATTGAAATTAATAATCTAGATCAACCTAAACTAAATTAACCTAAACTAAACTAAATTGAATAAGAAACTAAACTAGACTGAACATACCCAAACCAAATGAAATAGAACCAATTAGAACATAACCACATCTTACAAAACAAAAATGAATTGAATCGATTCAAACCAAACCAATGAAAAAAGAACCAAAAAGACCTAAATTGTTATGAATGAATTTGAAACAAATAGAATGGAACCAAATAAAACCCAAATATAAATGATTCATAATGAAAAGAACCTAACCAAACTGAAAAAAAAGAATACAATCAACTTGACATGAACCGACCAAAATCAAATAAAAATTTACTTGATCTTAACTAAAAAAAATAAACTTAATCTAATCAAATAAAGTTAAATGAGATTGAGGCCCAACCTCAATTTATCAAATTGAATCAATAAAACCCAAAACAATTAAACCAAATAAACACATGTTGACCATATATTATGAAATTGAACAAATCCAAACCAAATAGAATCTAACCAACTCGTACTGAATATAACCTAATTGAAATTGAACTAACCGTACCTAATCTGACCCAACCTGAACAGAACCAAACTGATCAGACTCAAAATAAATGGAAGACAACACCACCAAATTAAACCATACCAAGAAGAACTAAAAAAATTAAAATTATAAAAAACTAAATCAAATCCAACTGATCTGATCAAAATAGACCCAAAATGATCCATATAGAATAAAGATGTATGAAAACACACTAAATCAAATAAAATAATTCTAAACTAACAAAAACTGAACCAAACCAAACCAAAAATATTTTAAATTAACTTGACCTAAAATAAAACAAACTACATCAAATTGAATTCAATGGAATTGAAATGAACTGAATTTATCCTCACCAAACCAAACTATATTGAACATATTTAAACCAACCTAAGATGAATAAATCAAATTGAACAAAACCATAATAAAATGAACCAAAAAAATAAATAAAAAAAATAAAATTGAACAAAAAACAGAAAAAAATAATCACCATGCCACTTTATTTAAACTTACCAAAACTAAAAAGAATTAAACTTAACTAAATTAAATTCACATAACTTGAAACCACCTAAAATTACTAAAATAAAATTGAATAGATTCAAACTAAATAAAATAAAATTGAACTAAAATAAAATGAACCACATTTAATTAAGTTTAACTAAATTGATAAAATATATTTTAACCAAATAAATCCAAATAAAATAAAACTACACCATACCAAACATAATAGGGAAAAACCTAATCTACTAGACCCATGTCAAACTAGGTGAAACTAAATTAAAAAAATAAAACTGAATTGAACCCACTTGAATTGAACTTAATTTATTTGTACTACACTAACCTAAACTAGTTTGAAAGAAACATAACTAGGACAAAATCATGTAAATAAAATCAAATCAGGATGGCTTGAACCAATCCATTCTAAATAGAATCTAACAGAATACATCCATCCTAAACCGAACTAATGAGATCAAAATTGAACCAAATAAAAAACAAAATATAATCAAAGTTAAGTGACCTAAATCAAAAGAAAACAAAAGAAATGAACTATATCCAAATTTATAAGAATGGGTTTGAATTTAGATAAACCAAATAAACCTAATGTATATTGAATTAAACTTAAATGAACCAAATCGAGAGAAATTGAATGATAATAACCCAAACTAAACAAACTAAATTATAATAGACCTTACCCAAAATGATCCAATCTAAAGAAAATAAAACTTATCCCAACCTCCTCAACCCTACCATACCTAACCTGACCCAACATAAATTAACCCAACATGACCCAAATTAAACAACCCAAAACCAAATTTAATCCACCATTCTTGAAAAAAATTAAAATCCACTCACCTCATCCAAGATTGCCTTAACCAAATTGATCTAACCCCATCCATGATGATTTTAATTGAACCAATTCGAATCAAATGGAATAGAATATAATGAAATTTAATTTAATTGACCTTAACTGAACAAATATAAAATTACCTAACAAAATTTGAATAGAATAAAATAGAAAAGAATGAAATAGGAAAAAATAAATTGAGTCAACAAAACTGAATCAAACTAAACTACACTTAATTGAACCGGATTGATATTAACAAAAAAAATTGGAATAAAATATCCTAAAGAAATAATAAATTTCTTGAATTAATGTAAAAAAAACCAAACTAAAGTTAAATAAACCTAAAAAAACTAAATTGAACTATCACTAACCAAACCAAATTGAATTGAACTGAATTAACCACAACTAAACCGAACCAAACTGAACATATACATGCAAAAAAAATGAAAATGAAATTAAGATAGTTGAACTGAACTGAACATACCCTTCTTTAACCAATTTAAAACATAATTAACTAAACAAAAGTAAACAAAACCAAAAGAAACCAAACTAAACGAATGTAAAGAATATTTAATTTGATATAACAAAATGGACAGAACCGAACTGAATTTCATCAAATTGATGTGAACCAATTATGACTGATCTAGGGTGAATTGAATTGAAAATTAACTAAGTAAACATAATATGAATAAATAGAAAATAATTATCCTAATATGATATTACATAAACTAAAATGATCATTGTTAAAATAAACTAAACTATACCGACATGACTTGATCAGAATAGACCAAAATTGTACCAAACCAAACCAACCTTAACCAAAAAAAATTGAAAAGATATCATTTAAATTAAAAAAAATATCATAACTGAATCAAAATATAGATATTGAATTTGATCCAAAGAAAAAAAAAAGAACCAAGATACATAAAATATAATTAGACTAAACATAATAAACTCCAATCGACTCAACTTTACCTAAAATGACCTAAAATGATCGAACCCAAACCAAACCATACTGAATTGTAGTGTTTCAAACCAAAAATAACCAAAATAAATTGAATTAAATTGATATAAATCAACCTTATATGACAATAATTATATTGAATTTACTCAATAAGAACCAAATTTAATTGACCCAAATTGAACTAAACTGAGAAAAAATATAATGAACTAAACTAAACCAAATCAATTCTAGTCTAACTGAACCAAATTGAATAGAGCCAAATTAAACAAAAAAACTAATTATCTTGAAATGTAGTGTATAAAATTGAATTTAACCCATTATAACTATAATAAAAACAAAATGAAACAAATTTGAACCAAACAAAATCAAATTATACTAAACTAAAACAAAACAAATCAAAAAAAAATCTAATAAAATTAAGTAAAGTAAAAGTGAATAAATCTGGGGAAAATGGAATCAAGTATAATTTATTTGAGTCAAATCAAAAATACTAAAACCAAAAAACCAATTATAATTGATTAGAATCAAATTAAACTAAACCATATTGATATGAATCGACTCAACCTAAACTTAATCATACCAAATAGAACTATACTAAATTGAAATGAAAGATGAAAAACTAAAAATAAAAAACCTAAAATGACATAAACTAACCCAAATAAAATTTATTTTAGTTGAACCAAACTAAATTAATCCAGAAAAACTGAATATAACTAAATAAAATTGACCCAAACAAAAAAAACTAATCTAAACCAAACAAAATTGAATAAGATTAAACATTACTGAACCAACTTGAAAAAACCAAAACAAACCTTACCAACCCTAACTAATCATAAATTAACTGAATGAAATCCTACAAAACATGAAAATACGAAACCAAACTCACCTGAATAGATCCAAATAAAAAAACTAAACTGACCTATTTTGAATTAAATTTAATCAAACCTATCCAGCTTTTAGTGTCCCAATCCTTCACATAGAATTTTCTAAGGATTTGGAGGAATCCGTAGGAAAATTAAATTTTTTTTGGAGGTATAGGGTTGATTATTTTTCTCTTTATAGTATAAAATTATCATATATGAAGTTATGAGTGAGAATATTTTAGCAATAAAATAATGAAACATTTTTTTTAAACGCATGGTAAAACTAGGGTGTAAACAATTAATTTGAGTGAGTTTGACCATTTTGTATGATTCATGATTTTAAACATAATTTCTTGATTTGGGGTGAGCCATTTTTAAGGTTTTATTTTGTAATGAGATTTTAGAAAATTACCTATGTGAAATGAGGTGAGGTGAAAAATTTGTTTAGGTATTCATGGTAACACTTCATTATGGTGAGATGAGCTACATTATGAGTGGTTTGATTAATATGAAATATTTTATAATTTAATTATACATGGGTTAATCCTATCTGGTTTCTAATTTAATCATATGAAAGGGAAAGGTCATTAGATTTATTCTTACATGTGGAGATAAATAGGTTGTAATAGCCTTAGACTCACACTCTCAGTTCTTATGCCTAAAAAACATAATTTACATAATTTTTTTAATAGTTACAATATATTATCAGACATAACTATCCCATAATTACATGAATTAAAGAAAATATTGTTATATATATATATATTCCCAAGACCTTTTAGGTTCAAGTATTTATATAATTGGTAAAAATTCTATACTAATAAATCCCATGTATTTCTCAATAAATAAAAATTTTATTAACACTATATAAGAATCTAATTAATCAAAAATATGTCTTTAAAATCCCTCATAAGTTATCTACACAAGAAATCCTACTTGAAATATCATGTGTAATATGTTTCTTTATAGCCTGGGGAAATTTAAACATAAGAAGGGGTGAGCTCAAATGACCAATAAGGGAAAACATTAGAGATAATAAATAAAGATCATAAATGTTCATAAATGAGAATAAAAATATGGAAGGAACATATAATAAATAATAACTCTATAATAGAATTAAACTAATAGCATAATATATCCATGGATAATAATGGAAATGAAAAGATCACCTGGGTAAAAAAGAACCAGTCCCTTAGGGAATAAATGCATAATACACAGTAGCTAATTCCATGCACTAAGTTGAGAAATCATAATCATAGACCACATGATCTTATTGATAAGGCCTTGTGCCATGTAAATATGTTTTTTTGGGTATGAATATAGTAAAATACCTAAGTAATTTTGTCTCATGATACCTATCAATCCATTGAAAAGATATCTATACTAGGCCCCACCCATCTATAATTATGAACAATGAATTCATTATATAGAGGAATACATAAACTATACAATAAATAACCAACATTCCCTAGTAATTAATAAACATCGATATTGAAATAACGAGGAAACAAATTTTCAATATTTCCCCAATTAATAAATGGAATAACTTTCTATTTAAGAATCCATCAAACTAATACATTATAGAGTAATGGTATATAGTTAAATCAATATTTTTCCTAATCAACTGATGTATTCCTATCTAGGTGAATTCCCTTCAAATAATGTAATGAACAATTGGGTATTCATATAGAAATGTAATTAGAAGAAAAATCGTGCCAATAATAGGGGATGATCTGGAAAGACAACAGAAGTGATGGATTGATGATAGCTTAATACCCTAGTGGAAAATAGTATGATAGGGTATATAAAGTAATCCCTGTCCAATATATTCCCCACAAAGAGGAAAAAATTGTAAATACATATCATATCTCAATGAAGAAAAATTGAGATGAAAAACCCCTTAAGGAAACAGTACCATAATATCAATAGAACATGAGAGAGGGTTACTATTAAATATACATTCAAATATCATGAGATGAACTATTTAATTATACATTATTTTATTGGGGGTAGTGAATACACTATTTAAAATAAATAATGGTGTGTAATATTAAACATGTCTCATGAAATTAAATTTGAGACAAATAACCCCTTACAACTTGAGTGTCATTTAAAAAAAATTAAAGGAGAAATATCTTGAAACTAAACTTAAAAAAACATGGAATAAAATTCATGATATAATATAACAATTATTTAATATATACATCATATAAAATTCAATTGGTACATAATAATAAGCAAGTCTTAAGGGATAGGAATTGAGACAAAGAAACCCATTTCATGTAACATGATATTTTCAGTAAGAACCATTTGATAAAAAGGTTAAAAGGAAAAATTATAGAACCCAAAAAAATAAGTGGAATTAAAATACAAAGTATTCATTAGGTAGAATAAATCAAACATGGAGCAATAGGGTTAAATAAAAAAGTTCGTAACACAATGAAATAAAATTAAGTGAGCACAAAACCTTAAATTAATTCCTACTTAGTTAAAATGTACTCTAAAATCCTATATAAAAATATTAATATCTTAATAATCCATTTCAATACATATTACATATCTATAACCTTTTAAAAACTCAATTTATAAATATTATTATAACATCCTATGTTTTAGTAAATAGTCTTTTCACTTTTAAATAAATATTTTTGAGTATAATGTTAATTTTATAATGATAAATATTAGTTTTAATAATAAGTGACAATATATAAATATGGTTTTTAAAATAATATATTTTTGTGTCTATAAATATAAATAATATCATGCAAAAAATATTAACTTAATTAAAATAAACCAAGAAAATTTTATTTAATATGAAATTTTTACATTTTATTCATGTTTTGAATTTATGATATATGTTTATTTAATTCCCAATTAACAAAAATAAGAAAAAAAATATATATAAACAAAGAAATATATTTATATATTAACATTATTTTTATTATTAATGTATATTTACATTAACTATCAAAAACTATATTAATATTTATAAGAGTAAATAATGTTTTTTTTGAAATATATATTTTATTAATTCAATTGTGATAGTGTTTCAATCAGTTAAAATTTATTTTTATAAAAGCTTTTTTATAATCTTTTTAAGAAAATATTATTTTAAATACTAAAACTCTTCTTTTTAAATGTTACATGTTTCGCTCTTGAAATAAAAATACACATAAAAGTTTATAGAAATCATAAGTTGTGCTAACCTTAATAATATTTATTTTGTAACAAAAATTCTATATTTAAAATATCTGAGATAATAAATATTATTAATATATATATATATATATATCTCATTTTTCAAGTAGATAAGTTTGAGAATTATTATTATTATGTTTTTAATTTCCACAACCAATAATTTATTGAGTAAATCATCTAGTAGAGGATAGTAATATTTTCAAAAGAATAATTTTGTAAAAATTAACCTTTATATAGGTGTGTGTATATATATATATATATACGATAATCACAATAAATATCATATACAATATATTTAAAGTACATATAATAATATTTTTTTAGAAATGTGAGTGAATAAATAAATATGTTAAACACTAAAAAATGGTTAAAAATAGGGAACCAGTTTTTTTATTCTTAGATAATGGTTATATATAAATACATATAATCATATATCTATAAATTTAATATATATATATATATGAAAATTAAAGATAATAATAAATATAATAATGAGAATTATATATAATAATGATAATAAAATATAATATATAATTATATATGTGATAAAATATAAATATATTACAATGAGATATAAGATATAAGATATAAATAATATATATATATATATATATGGGAATAATAATAATAATATATAATAATATGATATAATAATAATAATAATGTGAAAAAAATAAAATTGAAAAAGGGGATTCCCATTTTAGGAATCAGACGAAGCCAACACCCTCCATGTCATTGTCTTCCTTACAGTTATAGTGACTCTTCCACATGTTGATTATGATCACACCAAGGAACCATATCTTGATGAAGATCAGGAGGCTGCATGCCATATTTATGAGGGAATGATCCTCTTGGGGATCTCATGATGCAAAGGTGAGTATGTGTAAAGACCTAAAAATTCCATGTAAATTTTTTTAAAATTATTTGGGTTTTTTATGAGTCTGGGAAGATTTATGGCGTGTGATTCTGAGGCCTGGTGTGCCCAAAATAAATTTATGAACTTTTTTTAAGGTACATTCAGTAAACGCGCGGGCAACATTTTCTATCTTTTGAACCGGGGCTCGGATTAAAAATTCAAGGGCACAGTTGAATTCGCAGCACCAGGATTTGCTTAAGGGAAGGTTCACTTTGACCGCAGATGGTTAGGAGAAAAAGATAGTTTTTGCAACTTTTAAAGAAATAATAAAATAACATAAATTGTTATTTTATTTCTTTTTCTTTTTCCTACCACCTGTTAAGAGGCAGTGGTGTGGACCACAGAGGTGGTCAAACCTTTAATTATGAGATTTTATTTTCATGTTACACTTTGGTTGCGTAACCACCCCTCACGTAATTAATGAGACACTTTAATTACGTCAATTAATGAGTCGCATTAATTATGTCAAGTAATGAACCTCATTAATTCCTCAAGGCGTTGCTCGCCTTTCCCCCTCTTATTTAAATGGATCTACGGGTGGGGTGTTGGCACGAATTCATCAAGAAAAGAACCCATGACAAAGTGACTCCACGCCTTCCACCGATAGAGAATGTAGGATTGACGATGCTCGTTGTATGATCGATTTAATGGTCGACGGACAACGAATGCTAATAGACGCGAACCTTCTCCTTCTTTTGAAATACCCTCAAACATGGAATCACCACTATCCGCGACGTCCCCAACGAATCACGAGGTAGGGGGTTTAAATATTTTATGTGTTTAAATTATTTTATCTCCTCATTCTTGATTAATATGAAGAATGTGGATCAACCAACTAACGGGTTGATCCGCGACTCATTCGTTTTTGTGGAAGCTTGTCATGGGGATTCATTTTGGGGTTTTATCAAATCTTTTGATGTTTTCTATTTCACCCATTTTTTATAACGCTTACGCGGAGGGCGTAGGCTAATCCGAGAAAGGCCTGAACCCTCTGCTGAACTTGTTCTTGATGCATTCTTCGTGGGCAAATGATGAAATATTTAAAAACTCAGAAGTAAGGGCCATGTAATGAAGGTGGATTTCCAAGAGGCCCGTAGCCATAGACAGGAATAGAAACGGAGCTCTAGGGCATCGCTAGAGCCCCGCTGAAGCTCTGCCGGCACGACACCGGCACGACGACACCGGCGAACGGCACCGACGGCGAAGACGGCGGCCAGTACTCATCAGCTGCGGAGGTGGGTGATGCCGCAGTGGCCTATCAGGCGGCTGGCAGTGGTCCGACCATAGAGGCGAAGGCAGCGTGCCATCAAGCGCCACATTGAAGGAGAGTCGCGGCTCAAAGCTGTGGGGAGTTAGTAGGGACCCGCCTCTTATGGGTCCCATAGGTGACAAGGTAGTGCCACCTAGAACCCCCTTTAATGGAGTTGAATGGATCGATTGAGCCATTAAGATGTGGTAGAATGTGTTCCCCACATGGGGCACACCCGTAAGCCATGTCGCATAGCTCGGTGGGCCAAGCCAGTCCGCGGCCTAGAGAACTAGGCCCGCCATGGCCCATCCCAGCCAGGTCGGCCCAAGCTAGTGCAGGATGGGCCAGGTTGGACCCAGACTGGGTCTTCCTAGTCCGGGTCGGGCTGGGTCAGTTCAAATAGGTTGGACCGGACCCGGACCCCTCTCGGGGCCAAAAACGTTTAAAGGGCCATATCTTGCGAACTAGACATCTGTTTGATGAACCATATATAGAGCTGGGATCCTTGGAGTGAGGCGGTCCTTTTGAGATACTCCATGAGATTTTTGGAGAAAGTTGGAGTACAGATGGTTTGGATTTACCCCAAATCCAACCAGGCCCTCGGCACTAAAATGCCAAAAACATACAGACGGGGCATCCGGTTGACACACCATTGATTGCGTTGGAACTCTTATGACATGACAGATCATCATGTTACTTATTAGCGGGTCTTTGTACTAGTTGAAATATGACCGATGGCTTGAGGAGCAGTTCTCCCAGAATCAGGCGTGCTATGAGCTGGAATCTAGTGGCTGGTTGTGACATGAAGAAGAAGAGGGACCAATATGGGTCAGCACAAGAAACTCCAGAGTGGGATGCTATATCTATATGAATAATAATCCCCACCTTTTTACTAGTGACCAATAAGGGTCAGCACCAGTGACCAATACAGGTCAGCACCAGCGACCAATACGGGTCAGCATGAGCGAACAATGCAGGTCAGCACCAACGACTAATACGGGTCAACATTCAGCAACCAATATGGGTCATCATATAGTGACCTATATCGGTCAAAAATGGAGTTACTATGAATAGGATGATTTGGATTTATGACTAGACATCCCTATCCCAGTAACCTTGAAGTTATACCATTAGAGTGATCTGTCTCTTTTTCATTGTGCTTCATGATTTAGATCATGCTTGTGAAATTACATTTGTGGTATTTCTTGTGATGTTTTCCTTTGTGGATTACTGAGAGAACTTCGGGGGTCTCGGGGTATCCTACTGAGTTTTTATACTCACCCTTGCATGGGTTCTGCCTGCACGTGTATGTCTAGTGAAAAATAATGATGCTTTGAGGCATACATAGGAAGTTCGGGACTTGGTGGATCTTGGTGCACTGGGAGCAGTCGAAATCCTCTTCTTAGACTTCAAACATACAACTACTACCCTGTAGGTACATGTACAAGGAATATGCGATAGCTGTTTACTTTCTTTTTAGTTTCTAGGGCTTGTATTCTGTTCCACTATCATCAGTTTATAGTTTTACATGTGGTTCTAGTTTACTCTCGTGGTTATACTTCACTTTTGTTTGTTGGTTACTTTAGTTTCCCTTTTTGAGTGTCTACAGATCTATAAGGTTATTCCTTCCTTATTTGGGAAAATACTTCAGGTGTTAATCACCAACCTCTGGCCTATGGAAGGCAGGCTTGGGGTAGTCACGTCCAGGCCCCATGGGACGAGTCGTGACAAAGTGGTATCATAGGGATATTAGCTCTACCAGAACTAAGAGTCTACTTTTAATGAGGAAATGGTGTAAAGTGTCTTGAGTTTGGTTTTCAGTACCGGGAGTCTTGTATTGGTGTGGTGACCAACGTATCCATACACTAGGACCCTGAATTCTGTTTTCCGACTTGGTACATGAAAACACCAATTTCTAGTGTTTTGAAAAGTTTTCAGGATATTTCTTGAGTCAGATCACCCTGTATAACTTGTTGACCGTGACACATTTTTTTCTTATTGGATGCCTCCACAAAGATATCCATCCAGGATTCTAGTTAGATATCATGAAAATATCCCACCGAGTGATGAGGCATCGATACAGGGACCACTCAAAGTGATGGTACCTTTGGGTGGTGTACCAGTAGCAGCACCACCCTTTGAGAAGAAGATTCTACCATTGGATCATGCACGTTGGCTGAGTGTGTTGCATGAGTTCTAGAGATATAGGCCTCCGAGGTTTCAATGCAAGACGGACCCCCAGGCACTAGAGGACCGGGTTGAGGTTGTTTCACATGTCTTTTGCTTAGTAGGGACACCCACCAAGAAAATGGGGATCTTGGCTATTATCCTTCTTCAAGGATCAGCAGGACAATGGTGGAGCTCAACGCTCTAGGTGCATAAGGAGAAGACCCTCACCTGGATGGACATTGAGATCCTTTTCAGGGCGGGTTCATGATAGTGACTCTATGCCCTTTGGGTATTCAGGAGATATTGCATCGGCATAAGGAAACCAGACTGTGGCTCAGTACTATGTGAAATTTACTAACCTCTCCAGATACTCCATCAACATGGTATGAGACCCTTACTTTAGGTATCAGACCTTTGAGTAGGGGTTCTGAAGAGAGATCAGAGCTATGACAATTTCTCTTAGCATCCTGATGCAAGCTGGGGTTCTAGAGAGAGATTTTCTGATGGAGAGATTCCTTGAAAAGTAGGCGCCAATAGTGGGAACCCCTACCTGACGACAGGTAGTAGAGTGATCTGTAGCTGGCAGTGGACAAACAACGCAGAAGACTAAGTGGCCTAGACCTTTAGAAGGGTGACCTTGAGATGCAGGGTCAGAGGTGTGAGGCTCGAGAGGATGAGGAAGCCACCAACGAGGCATGATCTGTTTTTCCTGTGGGGGAAAGGGTCACAGAGCTCGTGACTATCCAACTCTACGCACATATGATCGGCAGATGGTGGAGGGGCCACCGAGGTAGAGACAGAAGCAAGAGAATGAGTGTCATCCAGGCAGAGGACGAGGCAGGGGAGCAGGACATGCATTAGGAGGTGGTTAGGGTCACTAGGCACTACCACTACCCACCAGGTGGTCCACCACAAGCTCAGGGAGCAGGTGGATGGGGACAGGCCCAGCTACAGGTAGTTAAGGATCACGATCCTGACTTCCCTGAGATGATACAAGGTATGATCTATATCTTCACTACTTTAGCAGTAGTGCTTATCGACATAGGTGCAAGAAATTCTTTCCTTGCCGCAGACTTAGTTTGGGACTCTAAGATTCTGACTGAGCTTTTAGATCAACATTTTCATTTGGATACTCCTACAGGAGGAGATTAAGAAGTAGCACACTAGTTCCAATAGTGTGATCTTACTCTTAAAGGAGAGAGTTTCATATGGGATATTCTAGTAGTGGTGTTGAAGCCCTACGACGTCATTCTAAGCATGGACTGGCTATCATCAGTTTATGCACAGATTGACTGATTGAGATGTATAGTGAGATGTACATGCAGAGATGGAGGTAAATTTTACTTTGTTGGTGAGAAGAAAAAAAAGCATCATGAGATAGACTTGTGCTCAGGAGGGTGCAGCCGATTACTTATCAGCTGGCTTGCATGACCTTTGACACGATGGATGAGGCAAGTCCACAGTTTCCAGCAGTAGTGGACGAGTATGAGAACGTCTTTCTAGAAGATTTCCTTGGACTACCTCCTCGTAGAGAGGCATAATTCCGCATTGAATTTTACCTAGGAACAACACCAATATCTACACCAGCATATTAGATGGCCCCTTCAGAGCTTCGGGAGCTAAGGGTACAGTTGGGGGAATTACAGAGGATGTGATTCGTAATTATGACAACCCTTCTTTTTATTACAAAATTAAACATGATTTATTACATAAACTTCACTTGATACAAATAAGAATATTTAGGGGTTTAGTGTCTTTGGGGCTTAGGATCATTACATAACAAGTTAAAACATGAAATAGAACATCCTTATTGAAAACTTCTTCTACATGACCACTACATTCCCTCATACTTAGCATTGCATTGGATAACCTGAGGACATGCATAAGAAAAGGGTGATCTATAAAGCCCAGTAAGGGAATAATCATGGAATAGCATGAGTAATACAATACAAGTTATACAAAAGGCATATCAATAGAGCACAATAGATGCGTGAACATAAAGGCATGATAAAACATGATAATCCTAACATGGAAATGTGGCAACAACACTTAACATGGAATTATCATGATCCAAGGATCATTGCACATGGGGCATGAGTAAATCCTCATTGCACATGAAGCATGAGTAAAACATTGTTGCACTTAAATTAGAATGAGTAAACACCCATTGCACATAACATATCATGATACTATTCTTAACCCAATGCATTGGAGCGCTATAAGGGTA
This sequence comes from Viscum album, assembly GCA_963277665.1. NCBI lineage: Eukaryota > Viridiplantae > Streptophyta > Magnoliopsida > Santalales > Viscaceae > Viscum > Viscum album. Next base: position 1,193,812,393 of record OY728156.1, on the reverse strand, counting down.
CACCCTTCTTAAACATTACATTTCATGCATAAGTGTGCCACAATAATCATATAACATGGATTCATAAAACATAATCATTTATTACATGATAAAGTAATGTGAGAAGACAACATTTCCACATTTAAATCACAATATATCATTTCCAAATATTGAAAAAATCAAATCTTTTATCAAACCATTTTCAAAACCATTTAAAATATTAAATAAAGATAATTCTGAATCAATGTTTCCCATACCACTTTGAAGAATTTGAAAGAAATTTAAGTGTAAAAACATTCATGTCCATATGAATAAATCTTTAAAACCTTTTTTAAAACATGGATAATAATGTGGAATACTTATAAGAATAAACCGTTAAAACATTTACAACAATATTTTAGTTAAAGAGTTTTTAACAAAATGAGAGTTCATAGAATACTAATAATTGAGGAATAACATTTAATCAGCATTTAATAATATCATGAGAATAAAGTTATTCATGATATAATATGCCAAAGGATTGTATATACACCATATAAGAGTTAATTGGTTCATATCAACAATGAAGTCTCAATGGAAATGTAAATTGATACGAAATCCCTTATAAAGACGGTATCATTAGATTAAAGATAATTCAATTACATAATTATGTGTGAAAAATATAAATACACCCAATATAAGTGGATATTAAGTGTAAAAAAATTAGATGTTATTAAAACATATTCACAGCATGAAATAATCAAGAATTAGATGTTTAACCCAAAAATTGAAATTGGGTTAAGAAGTTTTCTTACAGAAATTTGACAGCCTAACAACGTCGCTTTTAAAATTCAAAAAATAAGTTGATGATAGAGAGAAGTATATCTCATCAAATAGACATAAAATTTACATAAATATGGATATAGAAGAACATATCCCGACATAACAATATATAAATTAAAATACATTACAAAAATAAGTCTTTTAAAAAGAGGATGGTGAAAGGTTCCCTTACGGATTTGGTAACTTATGAAACATACACCCCATGAAAGAAAGATCACACAATGAATAATTAAATACCCATAAATTAAAGTATATTACACAAATAATACAATCATGGGAAGTACATATACTAAACAAAAGTAAATAGTGAATAATATAAATGAATCTCACGAGAATAAAAAGTGAGACGAAAAACCCTTACCATGTTGTAATCAATCGAGTCGTATGAGAAAAAGTTAATAGCCGCCAAATGAATCACATAATACCATGAATATAAATATAATATTGATAATATATATCAAATTTAAGTACACAATACACTATATTCAATAAATAAGTGTTGAACAATAGAAATTTCATGGAATTAAAAGTGAGATAAGAAATCCCTTACCTCATGTCCAACTTGAATCGTATGTTCCTTATTATTCCTGAATAATAAACATAAGTTAATTCATACTTTGATTCACAACCTTTTTAATGTTTATTATAAATTTTATATCACTTATTTCCTTGCAATAATAGTTTGTTAATTATTTGAGTTCATATCGAAGATTTTGTCTATGTTCGGAATTTGAGTTGAAAATGAACTTGTTATAATTACAATTTGTCCATGTGGTCAAAAATACAGTATCTTCAGAATGATATTAATGACTTAGATATCATATATATCATATATCACATATATATAAATATATATATATATTTATAATAGTACATAACATTTGGAGAAAAGAAATGAAATGCATCGTTCATGGAGACTATAAGTCGTACGTACGCATGAACGCTACCTTCATTTCTATTTAATATTTAATGGAATGAAAAATTAATGATACATAGTTATATTAAAATTATAGTATAATATCATATGATATATATATATATATATATATGTGTTACATAATTTCATTAACTCCATCTTTATACGTTCCATGTATGTTAAGAACGAATCATATCACCTTGAGGGGGCGGTAGTCCGCACTTCCTCAAGTGAATTTATTGTGTTTACACATATTGGAAGGCATAAAAGTATATTTGTAAATAAAAATTACAGAATAATATAGAAAAAAACATAATATATATATTATATAAATATAGTTTTATCATAATGGACATCATGAAAGGCGGTAGGAGTTAATTGAACAACCATCGTTTCGTGAGGCGTGAGTTTTCCATCCACAGAAACATTATGTTCTTTTCCCATTAGATGGAGGTGTGTGTAAGTGTGGTTCAAATACTTCTCATAACAACATCCTAGTATATTTATTATACTGTTTTTATTATAAAATAAAGGAATAAAAAGTGTTTAGGGGTTGGAGAAGTAAAATAAAACAAAAGAACTTAAGAGAAGACGTTACCTTTATATTGGGTAACTCCCCTTGGTTTGAACCAAATGGGTTTTTTGAAGTGTTTTATGCCTAAGGTAAGCATTATAGAATGAAGAGAGGGATCTTGGGAGCTTATTTGAGTAGAGTTTTCATGAGATAAAGGCTTGAGAAGTGTGAGAAATGGGTTATAAGTGAGGGCTTTTTATAAGGGAGAGGAGGGGCTCTTTAGGAAAGTTTGAAACAATTATTTTATTATAACCTCATTTTCAGTTTGAAAAGGTCAAATATTTGTTAATATAAAAGATAAAATGACTCATGGTTGAAATAAAATAATCCAATAAAAATTAGACAGGTTTTGAATATTGTTTTAGTATTTATAATCTTATTTATTTAAATCATTTATTAATGAGGTAAATATTGCATCATTATTGTGTCATAAATATTTTAATTTATTTGATATCCAAAAATTATAAAACAAATTCCATGATTTAAGAAATACTTCTAGATTCCCAAATAATATTTATAGTCGAATATATATCTTATATAACCCCATGTAATAATTTATTTACTAAAAGATATTTGTTTTTGACATTTTGGGCTTTACTTTAAATTAAATAATATAAAGTGTCATTATTATTCCCATGTGGCTCCACGGGGTCCCAAATTCAATACAAGGATTCCCATGGTCGGCTAGGTATCTACCAATAGAATTAGTACATATATTAGGGTAATTTAATATTATTATAATATTATATTTTACCCTTATTTACTATATTTACCTTTTAATCATGGTAAATAAAATATTTACTATAGTAAATATTTAAAATGTATAAAAATAAAAGTTTCCTATTTACACAATTTTGACCTACTGATTTTAAATATGGAATCCATTTTTCCAAATTCAAAACACAAAAGTGGCAGAAATTAATTTAAAATTAATTCCCGCTGTTAAAACAAAAAGCGTGTTTTTAAGAAATAATAACTATCAAAAGATTGACACTTGTTTAGGTCCAATTTCAAAGTGAAATTAATTAAAATGTACAAAATTAGATTAAATGGTAAAAATATATTATAATTACACATTATAACCAATTAAAAAGATCATCTTACCATGTAAATAAATTATATTAAAAGGTACTTTTGAATAAAACTACAGTATTTTTCACAATTCATCAAAAAATGAACTTTATCAGAAAAATACCAAAACATTACCCAAATTAAATTATGATGTCCTGAATCTAAATAAGAATTTTATTTTTGTCAAATAGAACATATAAAAATGACCAAAACTATATTTAAAGAGGGTTCTCCATCAAAAGGCGGTAAATCGTCCTTTTAAATTAAATTATGCTTAAAATTAGATTAATTTACATTTTAAGCCTCTTAATTTTATTGGATGAATGTAAAAACATTTAACTAAAATATATTATCATATTTAAGTTAGTTCTATTAATTCCCACCTAAACAACGGATATGTGTTAACTACTATTTAAAATAATAATATTAAATTATTAGTGTGCAACGTAAGATTTCAAAGAAACCTGTTGTTGCATGTCAGGTATACCATTGAATATAGAATCTTATTTAAATTAAAATTAATATTTAATTCAAAGAAAATAATAAACATGAAAATTTAATATTCTTTATTTTCATGGGTTACTACATTCTTCCCCCCTTTTGGAAATTGCATCCTCGAAATTTTAAAATTGGGCTTGGAAACTTCATTGAAAGTCCCACATCGGAAAAAGAGTCAGTAAAACTATCACTTTAAAAGAAATAATGAGATGTAAAAAAGGTCACCTGAGTTAACCGATACAAGGATTCCATGTAGGAAAACTTGGATATGGAATAGAAAACAAATGATCAAGTTCTGATGGAGAGTGATATAAAACATGATTAGGAGAAAATTAACCAGAAGAAAATCACAAACTTATGATGTGTTAAACGGTCTTTGATCACCTAGTAGGAAATGTAAACCAACAATGTTTTTGTTTTACATTACTTTTCATAATTTTGAGGAATTTATTTACTACATAGAATAAAAACAAAAGGAAATATACTTACCTTCATGTATAGTTTTTTTTAATTAGATTCTACCCAAAACTAATCTTTTCTCCAAACAATGAGCATTAAAAAAGACTTGGTCACAACAAAATAACAAAAATATTCTTCTTTAGAATCACATAATCCACAAAGAAAAACTATATATTTCCCTTGTCTTTATACATCAACTAAACCCAAAATGGTTATTACGAGACCACATAATCCCCAAAAAGGATAATCCTATATAAAAATAAATACTACTATTAATCTCCAAAATTCAACAAAAAATACCCAAAGTTCCAGAAAGACCATTCAATACACAATCGTCCTTAACATTCTTCAAAATAATACAAACTAATATTTAAACCCAATACTCATAAGGATTTAATCAAATAGTCTTCCATAATAAATATTAACATTTATCTCCAAATAACATCGACTACTCTTAAAGTATCATAACTAAGTGTAATTAACCTAATCACATATTCTCTATGGTAGGTGAATAATTTTCCAGAAATAACCCAAATCACCATATGTCCACAATAAATACATAGGTTCTTATAAAATAAAAATTTCAACCATTCCTCCTGTAGTATTTTATTTTCCTTAGGCATATAGTATTACAAAATAGAAAACATATTCCAAAAATAACCTTTATCATTTAATCACCAAATCATTTTCCTATTCTAAGGATATCCATTTAAAAAAACATAATTTCCCAAAATCAATATATTCTTGATCAATAAATTAATTTAACTAAAAATAATAAGTCATACTAACTATGGACTTTATGTAGTCTAGTGGTAAGCGATAATACCCAATTGCACTTTGGTTGTGGGTTCAATTCCCACAACTTTGTCCGGCACTTAGGCTTGTCAAACGGTCTACGTGTTTCCCTTTTTATAAAAAAATCCTAACATGTTTTAACCATAATGGTTTTCTTATACCTTTCATTTTCATCCCAATACATTAAGATAATTCTTCTCGTATCCAGCCAAGGATGTATTTTCTTAATAAACCACTTAATCAATACTAACAAAAACTTAGGGATGTTTTTATTATATATAGTCTTGTATCTAAGGATTTACTTGGGTTTTCTAATCCTAATCCCAAAAATAACTAAACTTATCCTCTGATACCAACTATGAAAAACCTGCTTTTTATTAAAAAAATTAACATGATTTATTACATAAACTTCACTTGATACAAAAAAAAAGATCAATAGGTTTAGTGTATTTGGTGCTTAGGATCATTACATAACAACATAAAACATGAAATACAATATCCTTATTGAAAACTTCCTTTAAATTACCACTACATTCCCTCATACTTAGCATTGCATGGGATAACCTGAGGACATGCATAAGAAAAGGGTGAGCTATAAATCCCAGTAAGGGAGTAATCATGGAATAACATGATAAATAAAATACATGTTAGAAAATATGCATATCAATAGAGCACAAGAGAAGTATAAACATAAAGGCATGATAAAAAATGTTAATCATAACATGAAAATGTGGCAAGAAAACATAAAATGGAATTATCATGATCCAAGGCTCATTTCACATGGAGCATGAGTAAATCCTCATTGTACATGAATCATGAGTAAAACCTCGTTTCACTTGAATTAGCATGAGTAAACACCCATTGCACATGACGTATCATGATACTATTATTAACCCAATTCATTGGAGAGATATAAGGGTACACCCTTCTTAAATATTTAATTTCATACATAAGGGTGCCACATGGATCATATAACAAGGATTCCTAAAACACAATAATTTATTCCATGATAAAGGAATGTGGAAAGATAAAATTTCCACATTGCAATCACAATATATAATTTAAAATATTTACAAAATCAATGATTTTATCAAACCATTTTCATAACCTTTTTAATTTTTATTATTACATTTATATCACTTATTACCTTGTAATAACAGTTTTTTAATTATTTGAGTTTATATCAGACATTTTTTTGATGTTCGGAATTTGAGTTAAAAATGAACTTGTTATAATTACAATTTGTACATGTGGTCAAAACTCCATTATCTTTATAATGATATTAATGATTTACATATCATATATATCATATATATGATATATATCTAGTTTATATATATATATATATATTTATGTAAAATAGTACATAACATTTGGAGATAAGAAATGGAATGCACCGTTCATGGAGACGGTAAGTCGTACTTACGCATTAACGCTACTTTCATTTCTATTTAATTTTCAATGGAATGAAAAATTAATGATACATAGGTATATTATATTTTTAGTATAATATATTATGATATATATATATATATGTTACATAATTTCATTAACTCCATCTTTATAAGTTCCATGTATGTTAAGAACAAATTATATCACCTTGAGGGGGTGGTAGTCCGCACTTCCTCAAATGAATTTATCGTGTTTACACATATTGGAAGGAATAAAGGTATGCTTGTAAATAAAAAATACAGAAGAATATAGAAAACAAAAACATAATATATATCATATATAAATATAGTTTCATCATAATGTCCACCATGAGAGGTGGTAGGAGTTAATTGAACAATCATCATTTCGTGAGGCGTGAGTTTTCCATCCACAGAAACATTATGTTATTTACCCACTAGATGGAGGTCTGTGTAAGTGTAGTTTGAATCCTTCTCATAACAATATTCTAGAATATTTAGGATACTGGGGTTGTTATAAAATAAAGGAATAAAAAGTGTTTAGGGGTTGGAAGATTAAAATAAATCAAAAGAACTTAAGAGAAGACGTTACCTTTAAATCGGGTAACTCCCCTTGGTTTGACCTAAATGGGTTTCTTGAAGTGTTTTATGCCTAAGGTAAGGCTTCTAGGATAAAGAGACGGATATTGGGAGCTTATTCTAGAGGAGTTTTCATGATCCAAATGCTTGAGAAGTGTGAGAAATGGGTTAGAATTGAGGGATTTTTATAAGGGAGTGGAGAGGCTTTTTAGGAAAGTTTGAAACAATTATTTTATAATAACCTCATTTTCAGTTTCAAAAGGTCAAATATTCTTTAAAATCAATGTTAAGATGACTCGTGGTCAAAATAAAAATAATACAATAATAATTGGACAGGTTTTGGATATTTTTTAATATTTATAATCTTATTTATTTAAATCATTTATTAATGAGGTAAATCTTTCATCATTATTGTGTCATAAATATTTTAATTTATTTGATGTCAAAAAATTATAAAAAAATACCTTGTTGTAGAAATTTTTTGTATATTTAAAAATAATATTTATAGTCAAATATATATCTTATATAACCCCATGTAAAAATTTATTTACTAAAAGATATTTGAATATGACATTTTTGTCTTTACTTTAAATTAATTAATATAAAGTGTTGTTATTACTCCCATGAGGCTCCATGGGGTCCCAAATTCAACCCAAGGATTACCATGGTCGTATATGTATCATCCAATAGGATTATGACTTATGTTAGAATAATTTAATATTATTATAATATTATATTTTACCCTTATTTACTATATTTACACTTTAATCATGGTAAATAAAATATTTACTATAGTAAATATTTAAAATGTCTAAAAATAAAAGTTACCTATTCACACAGTTTGGACCTACTAATTCCAAATATGGAATCAAATTTTCTAAATTCAAAACATATAAGTGGTAGAAATTAATTTAAAATTAATTCCCGCTGTTAAAACAAAAAAGAAGTTTTTAAGAAATAATAACTATCAAAAGATTGACACTTGTTTATGTCCAATTTCAAAGTGAAATTAATTTCAATGTCCAACATTGGATTAAATGGTAAAAATATATTCTAATTAAACTTTATAACCAATTAATAAGATAATATAACCATATAAATAAATTATATTAAAAGGTACTTTTGAATTAAAATACAGTATTTTTCACAATTCATTAAAAAATGAAATTTATCAGAAAAATAACAAAAATTTACCCAAAGTAAATTCTGATGTCCTGAATCTAAAGAAGAATATTATTTTGTCAAATAGAACATATAAAAATGACCAAAACTATATTTAAAGAGGGTTCACCATCAAAAGTCAGTAAATCGTCATTTTAAAGTAAATTATGCTTAAAATTAGATTCATTTCAATTTTAAGCCTCTGACTTTTATTGGATGAATGTAAAAACATTTTTAAAAAATATATTATCATATTTAAGTTAGTTCTATTAATTCCCTCTAATAAAACGGCTAGGTGTTAACTACCATTTAAAATAATAATATTAAATTATTAGTGTGCAATGTAAGATTTCAAAGAAACCCGTTGTTGCGTGTCAGGTACGCCATTGAATATAGAATTACCTTTAAAGTAAAATTTATATTTAATTAATAAAAATTAATAAATATGAAAATGTAATATTCTTTATTTTCTTGGGATGTTACAGTAAGGCCCGGTGTTTTCTCCATGGGCATCCCCGGTGCTGTATTCCAAGAAGGAAGATGAAAGTTTGAGACTATGAGTGGACTTCCGACACCTAAACCAGGTGACCGTGAAGAAAAAATATCCTCTACTAAGGATTGATGATATGTTTGATCAGTTGAAAGGAACCAAGTGGTTTTCGAAGATAGACCCCAGATCAGGCTATAATCAGCTCTAGGTACGGGATAAGGATGTACCGAAGACAACCTTCAGATGTTAGTATGGCCATTACGAGTTCTTGGTGATGCCTTTCGGCGTGACCAATGCTACAGGAGTGTTCATGGGGCTCATGAAAATGATCTTCCAGCCATACCTCGATCTCTTTTTTGTGGTCTTCATCGACAACATCTTGGTGTACTCAACGTCTGAGGAAGAGCACATTGTACACTTGAGGATAGTTCTGGACACACTCCAGGAGCACCAGTTATATGAGAAGCTCTCGAAGTGTGAGTTATGGATATGGAAGGTCCACTTCTTGGTTCATGTCATCTTAGAGGCTGGAGTTGCAATGGATCCCACGATGATCATGACAGTACTTTCTTGGGAGCTACCCATAAGTGTTACTAAGGTGCGGAGTTTCCTTGGATTAGCAGGCTACTATTGGTGGTTCGTACCAGATTTATATAGAGTAGTAGCACCTATGAATGCCTTTAAAATGAAAGGGAAACCATTCCTATGGTCAGAGTCATGCCAGGAAAGATTTCAACAGCTGAGGCAGAGCTTGACCAGCCCTCCCATCCTAAGTTTTCCAGAGAAGGGCACTAACTATGTGGTTTATTGTGATGCATCAGGGACTAGACACGGTTGCGTCTTGATGTCGGATGATGCAGTTATTACTTATGGATCACGAAAGATGTTGCCTCATGAGAATAATTATGAGACTCATTACTTGGTGTTGGAATCACTTGTCTTCGCACTGAATATTTGGTGACACTACTTGATGGGTGGGTAGTACATTGTTTACTCAGACCACAAGAGTCTTAGATATATCTTCACATAGAAAGATATGAATCCGAGATAGCGACGTTTTCTAGAGTTCCTCTAGGACTATGACTTTGGGATAGTCTATTCTCATGGGAAGTGGAACGTAGTGGAAGATACTCTTATCCGGAGATCGAGTTCGTGAAAACTGAATGAGGCTTTAGAGCAGTTAGCCTCACTTCAGATATCCTAAATGGATAAAGATGAGAAAATATACCTCTAGTCGATGGTAGTTTCCCCTCCACTCCTTCAATGAGTTAGGGAGGCGCAACTTAGAGACATCATCTGTGAGGCTACAAGTGCTCAGATATCCTTATCCATGCACCTAATGGATATTCTGAAGGTGGGAAGCACACGATCCTCTTCAGAGGATGTGTAGTTATACCGGTGGTTCTATGAGAGGATATAGAGAGAGAGTTCCACACACCCCCTTTAAAGTAAATCCAAGCGTGATGAAGATGTATCAGTACCTCTGGTGTCAGTAATGGTGGCTAGGGATGAACAAAGATGCGCCATAGTTTGTTTCTAGATTCCTCACTTGACAACAAGTGAAGGACGAGCACCATGTACCAGCAGGCTTGACCCAACCCCTCAAGACAACCGAGTGGAAGTGGGAAGGGATATCTATGGACATCATGACAAGGTTACCACGTACATCTAGAGGGCATTATACCATATCAGTGATCATTGACTGACTCCCCAAGTCATCCCAATTCCTTGCTATTCAAGAGAGGGGTTTAGTAGAGGGCTTATGATGTCTCTACATTCAGAAGATCGTGCGACTTCACGAGGTGCCTTCGATGATAGTCTCAGACCATGACACACACTTCACATATTGGTTTTGGAATGGATTGCAAGAGGCTTTCGGAACTCGTCTTTGCTTGAGTATAGATTTTCACCCACAGACAGATGTTCAGACTGAGTGGACCATCCAGACCATTTAAGACATGCTTCGTGCATGTGTACTAGATTTTAGTCATAGTTAGAAGTACCACCTAACCTTGGTGGGGTTTTCATACAAAATAGCTATCACTCCACCATTGGTATGACCCCTATTGAGGAATTGTATGGGGGACAATGCAGATTTCCCTTGTGATGGACGGATCTAGGATAGCCAACACTCATGGGCCCAGAGATAGTACACGATACCACTAAAAAGGTACAGTTCATCCAAGAGTGGATGAAGACTGCACCAATCTGAAAGAAGTCCTATGTAGATAGGTGACGGAGACCACTGGTGTTCCAGGAGGGGGACCACATTTTCTTGCGAGTCTCCCCTCAACGGGGACTACAGATATTTGGCTGAGGCGACAAACTCTCGCCAAGTTTTATCAGGTCATTCCACATACTTTGGAGAATTGAAAAGGTGGTGTATCGCTTGGCACTACCACCGTAGTTTCAGATGTTGCACGACGTCTTCCACATATCCTAGTTGAGGAGATACGTGCAAGACCCATCTCATGTCATCAACCATGGTGAGCTAGAGATGAATGACATGGTGACTTTTGCGGAGTACCCGGCAGAGAAAGTGGATCGACATGAGTGGATCCTTCATTGGCGGTCGATACCTCTGGTACGCATTCTATGGTAGTACGAGAATCTCTAAGAGAACACATGGGAGCGAGAGGCTCATATGTGTGCCCATTACCCCTCATTGTTTGTGTAGCCTTGTTTGTATTTTGGGGATGTAAATACCTAAGGTGGGAAGAATGTAAAGACCAAAAAATTCCATATATTTTTTTAAATTATTTTGAATTTTTACAAGTCTGTAAAAATTTACGGTGCGTGATTCCGAGGCCTGGTGTGCCCAGAATTAATTTATGAACTTTTTTAAGGTACCTTTAGTAAACATGTGGTCGTCATTTTCTATCTTTTTAATAGGTGATCGGATTAAAAATTCAAGGATACCGTTGAATCTAAAGTTCACATATTCTCTTAAGGGAAGCTTCACTTCGACTGTAGTTGGCTGGGAGAAAAAGATAGTTTTTTCAACTTTTAAAGAAATAATAAAATAACATAAATTTTTATTTTATTTATTTTTCTTTTTCCTACCACAAGTTAAGTGGTGATGTCGGGGACCACGAAGGTGGTCAGACATTTAATTATGTGGTGTTAATTGCACATATACAATTTTGTTTTGTAACCACCCCTCGTGTAATTAATGAGGCACTTTAATTAATTCAATTAATGAGGCACATTAATTACTTAAATTAATGAGCCTCATTAATTCCTTAAGTAATTTCTCTACATCCCCCCTCCTTTTGAAATGGAGCTCGGGGTGGGGTTTTGGCACAACTTCATGAAGTAAGAAACCCTTGACAAAGTAATGCCACGCCTTCCACTGACGGCGAATGGAGGATTGATGATGGACATTGTAGAATCAATCTGAAGGTCGACATACAACGAAAAAAATGCATGAGGACCTTCTCCTTTATTCACAATACCCTAAAACATGGAAGAACCACCATCCGTGATGTCCCCAATTAATCACGAGGTAGGGGGTTTAAATTGTTTATGCGTTTAAATGATTTTCTCAATTTGTTATTGATTAATACAAAGAACGTGGATCAAACAACTAACGGGTTGATCCATGACTCATTTGTTTTTATGGAAGGTTGTTTTGGGTATTAATTTTTTGGGTTTTATATAATCTTATGATAATTTTTGTTTAACGAATTTGTTATAACACTAGCGTGGAGGGTACGGGCCAATCCGGGCAAGGTACGAACCCTCCAACGAAATTTTTCTTGATGCGTTCTTCATGGGAAAATGATTAAATTGTTAAAAACGTAAAACCAAGGGCCACAGAGTGAAGGTGGTGTTCTGGGAGGCTCGTAGGTCCATACATGAATAGAAATGGAGCTCTAGAGCATCATTGGAGCCCCGCAGAAGCTCTGTCGGCGCGACACCAACACTGTGACACAGACGACCGATGCTGGTGCTGAAGATGGTGGTGGGCTCCGCTTGGCGCCACGGGGGCCGGACAGGTGGCCAGAAGTAGGCTAGCCATGGAGGCGGAGGCGGCACACTTTCGCATGCTGCCTTGAAGGAGAGTCGTGTCTCGAAGCCGCAGTGAGATGGCAGGGACCCACCTCTAGTGGGTCCCACGGGTGACAAGGTGGTGCCACCTGAAGCTACCCTAGATGGAGTCGAATGAATCTATTGAGCCATTCAGATGCAACATACATTGTTCCCCATGAGGGGTGCGCTAGAAGGTCGGGCTGCGTCACCTGGCGGGGTGGGCCGGTCCCTGACCCAGCGAGCTAGGACCGCTGTGGCCCATCCCATCCAAGGCTGGGTCAGACCTGGAATTGGTCGGGTCGACTCGAAATGGGTGGGGTTGGCCCAAACCGGGTTGGGTCGGCCTAGGCCAGGTTGGGAAGGGTCGGTCCAACAGGGTCGGACCGGACCCAGACCCCTCTCAGGCCCATAAATTCTTAAAGGGACAAATCTTGCGAACCAGACGTTTGTTTGAAAAAATGTCTATGGCATTAGGATCCTTGGAGAGATATGGTCCTTTTGAGAAACTTCATGAGAGGTTTGGATAGATTTGGAGTATAGATAGGTTGGACCGACCCCAAATATGACCGGGCCCTCGGCACTAAAATTCCAATAACTTACAAACCGGGTGTCCCATTGACACACCATCTATTGCGTTGGAACCCTTATGCGTGATAGATCATCGGGTTACTTTTTCGTGGGACTTCCTAATGGTTTAAATACAACCGATGGATTTAATAATGGTTCTCCAAGAATCAAGCGTGTTATTAGCGAGAATCCAGTGGCTAGTTGTGACATGAAGAAGAAGAGAGACCAATACAGGTCTGCACGAGAAACCCCAGAGTGGGATGATCTAGCTATGCAACTAATCATCCCTACCTCTATACCAGAAACCGATACAGGTCAACACCTGTGACCAATATGGGTCAACACCTATGACCAATACCGGTCAGCACTAGCGACCAATACAGGTCAGCACTAGCGACCAATACTGGTCATCATCCAGCGACCAATATGGGTCACCTTACAGTGACCTATATGAGTCTACAGTAGAGTTACCACAGATATGATGATTTGGATTTACGACTAGTTATCCCTATCCCAGTAACCTGAAGTTATACCATTAGAGTTAGTTATCTCTTTTTATTTTTGTTTCATTATTTTGATTATGCTTGTGATATTACCTTTGCAGTATTTCTTGTGATATTTTTATTTGTGGATTACTGAGAGACCTTCGGGGGTCTCAGGGTCCTCTACTAGGTTATTATACTCACCTCTGCATGGTCTCCGCCCACACCTGTGTGTCTGGTGCAGACTACTGACACTCTGAGGTAGACTTTGGAGGTTCTGGACTTGGTGGAGCTTGGTACGACAGGAGCAGTTGAGATCCTCTTCTTTGACTTCAAACTTACAGCTACTTTCCTACAGGTAGAGCTCCCGGGCAGATGGAACCTCTTTTTTACTTTCTTTCCGGTTTCTAGGGATTCTATTGCAGCCCACTGTCATCGGTTTATAGTTGTACTTTTGGTTGTACATTACTCTCATGTTTATACCCTACTTTTGTTGGTTGTTTACTTAAATTTCCCTTTTTGAGTGTGTACGGATCTCTAAGGCAATGCCTTCCATGTTCGTAAAAAGCCTTCAGGTGCTAGTCACCAACCCCTGGCCTTTGGAAGGCGGGCTTGGGGTAGTCACATCTGGGTCCTGTGGGACGGGTCGTGATAGTAGGATCATGAGAATACGACCTACCCAAATAGGTTTTTATTATTATAAAATTAGAAACTAGATCTCACGTGGTTTTTAACCAAGGAAGTAGATCGTTCGACTATATTTAGGGTAGGGTATTATTTTAGTGTAAATTTTAATGTTTACATAGGAGGGAAAATCAGGATTTCACATAGGGAATATATATATATATATATACATATATGTCCTAAGAGGATTGTGGGGAGAAATGGAGAGTTCCACATCAATAGAACCTCACGGGGTAAGAGGAGTTTTAATACCCTTGTTATTTTTTTACATGGGTTTGTCCCCTTTTAATTTTCTAACTTTGAAGATACTAGTCCTATGATTGTGTTTTTTCCTATTCTGAGGAAGTGGTCTTGAGACCTGCTATTGTGTAGAAATAGTTTTTAGTGGTGTTTAAAGGTAAGGGGATCCTTATTTGTTTTAAAAAAGTTCTTTATTAATGATTCAAGTGGGTTATAAATTTAAAATTTTATAAGAAATGTTGATTTATCTGATGAGATATATTTTCATGAAAGTATTATGAACATTTATAATTTTAATTATGTACTTATGAAGGTAAGTGGATTTTTTTAAAACATAGCCTTAATATTTATTGTTGTTTTTGAATTTAAAATTATTTTGAAAAATTGTTTTCATATATAAATATTATATTTATTGTTTAAATAATTTTAATCATGTCTTTATGATTGTTAGAGACTGTTTTAATTTGGTTCTTGTTTTAAATTTTCTGGTTTTATGTATTACAATAACATAGGACAACCCCAAATACTATTTATTTTCATAAAATGAAACAATCAATTTATTTTCTACAGATTGATGGATTTAAAATACTATTTTATACCCAAGATAAAATGATTTGTATTAAAACTATATTTTAATATTCCAAATGGTTTCTGAATTAAAGTGTTATATGCAAAAAAATATTTTTTCCATGAACTTTTTAAAAATTATTTAGAATGTTTAAAATTTAAATTATTCTTTTAATAAGGAAGATAGATTTATTACATTTTCAAAAAGTGTTTCATTTTTAAAAAAGGTATATATGTATACATGTGTGCATACACACACACACAAATATATATATCAACTCATTTGAACATGTTTTTATTCTAAAATATATATATACGTATATATATATGTGTGTATATACTATACAATGGGGAAATATTTTATTTTGACACATACAAACATCATTTTATGTGAAACTACATTCATTCTAACATATATATATATATATATATATATATATATATACTTATCATTTCATGTGAAACTTTTTTTTACTAAGACAAAAATTAATTCTGCCCATGAAATTTCTTTTATGGAAATATATTTGGAATGTTTAAAGAGTTTTTATTCTACCACTATGAATATAAGGAAGGTTATTGAATATTTAAAATAATTGTTTAAGTTAAACTTATTTTATTTTCGAACAGGTATATATACACAAAAATATTTATAAATATATCATTTCATGAGAGATTATTTTGAATCTAATATAATTGTATGTATATACATATATATCATTTCCTATGGAACTCTTTCGTTTAGACACTTATATATACCTATATATATATATAATTTTATGTAGAAATAATTTTACTCTTATATATATATATAAATGTATGTATATATGTATCAATTGATGTAAAAATGTTTTATTTATGATATCTATATATGTCAGGAACCAACCCGAGTCGACCCCGAACTGGTCACCCGAGCCGGTCCGCAGAATGACCTGAAGGGCGTTCTCGATCCCCACGGGCTGGAAACTAGTGATGGGCATCAAGATTTAATCATTGGGAATGATTTTAACCCAAAAAACCAGGATCATAATAGAATAGAAACTAAACAAAATAGACAAGAACTAACAACAGAAATAAAATAAAAGCCATGCGACCAACGTACCTCCACGTGACCTTGCAGGTCACACCCAAACAACGGACCAATCTCGCTGCAACACTGAGTGACACAAAACAAGAAACCTGAACAAAGGAACCTGTAACTGAAAAGGTAAAAGACAGGCATGAGTAAACAAATACTCAGTAGGTGAGCCCAACAATGAATCCCAAAGCACTGCCAATAAATAAAGAATTCACAAATCCAGGTTTGAACCACAATGTATAAAAGTATTCTTTCATAAATATTTCACTTGAAAAAAAACACGAATCATTACCATTATTCATTTCAAAAAGTTATATTCCTTTAATTAGTGCCAATAGCATTTTCAAGTGGCAAGTAATGTTACATTTCAGATTTTACACAAAGAGAATAAAACATTTTCATTTGAAACCATTTTCACAAAAAGAACAAATTACGAAAAGGAATAGTAGAAACCACACAGTAAGGGTAATGCAGGTATAAAAACAAACACTAAACTGATCAATACTAACAACAGAAATCCAAAAGACATGGGACAAACCTAGGAGCTCGTGAAAAATCTAAAACATACCATACATGTGACTCATCCTAAAGGCATGCCCTAACTCGAAGACATCATAACGCCCTAACGCTCGGTATATCCCTACATGGCCTAACCGAGGGGCCCAATCCCCATAGTAGCAATAACTCAGTATTCCCCTACTATGGGGACACTAGCTATTGTGTGATCTAAACTAGTGCAACAATCGTTCACAAAAAGTTCACTTATTATTCCAGGATCCCATGCCTAGTACTAACGGGGGGGGGGGGGTGAGTCAACAAATACTAGTCAAGCAGTTCAACAAATGAATTATCATCTTACACCATCAATACACACATAAGAAAAACACCCCCGAGTACCCCAAGGAACAAGACCCTCACCTTTAAAAGATTATCACACAAGGGAAACCTCAAGCCAAGACAACCACCTTCTTTCATCAACCAACAATGCAATGACCCATTCCAAGGAGGGTTTTCCGATGAAACCAGTTTTATTTAAAGTGCCAATGGAGCCTCAACAACCATTTAATACCAAAACATTTCCAAAAGACGCAACACATTCCATCCCATTGAAAACCCGAAACACACTTAGAACCTCATTTAAGAAACTCAAATCATCATTTTAAAACTGAAACACATTGGTGTCAGAAGTAAAACCATTTTCCAATATCCAAATGAACCCACTTTCATGAAGAGCCAAACAGGCCTTTTATAACTTTTTGAAGGAATTCTATTTCTCAAATGAAATACAAACATTTATTCACACGCCAAAGGAAAACATTTTTTCATCAAACAATAACCACACTTAAAGTTTCCAAAATCAATTTTAAAGGCTGAACGAGCATTTTCTCTATTCAATGTTTTAAGAGAACACCATTTTCCATAAACAATACACCTGCCATTTTACACACACCAAAACCATTTCAAAATACACTTCAACATGACTTGCACATTTCATAAAGAACCCATTTAGAAATATCAGAAGAAAAACACAGAACTAAAATCCAAGAACAATACTTCTAGTGAAATGCAAGAAATAAACAGCTTCCATTTTCAGCAGGTTACTACACAAAAAATAACTATTTAACACTACTTTAAATTTACTGAAAATCAATAAAAAAACAAGGAATAAATAAATTATAAATTTAAAGGAATATACAGTGGGAGACCTACCTCGATTCGCAAATCGAACTCGATGACGCAACACATCTCACGTAGGCGCATAAGCACGGGCAAGCCGAAGACCACTGTGTTGCGGAATTATTCCGCCAACGTGCGACAACAAACACCAAAACAACCAAAACAACCAAAACAACCAAAACAACCAACCATTGATATAAAATAAAATCAAACATATTCATGTTAAAAAATTTACCACGGCGCAGAGACGCGTTCGACCCACGATGTCACACGCCAGTCATAAGGGGCGACACGCTCAGGCACGGAGACCGCCGGGGGTCGTGTGCCGACTGTCAGGTGCACCGCTGGCCAGGTGATGAGGGAGAACGAGGTGCGGACGGTGCACCGGGAAGGAGCCGGGTAGGGGGACCGAGGCGGAGGCCAGGTTGGTCCGGCCGCACGTGTGTGGGAGCGGGGAACGCCAGAGGCAGCAAGGGGAGCGGCGGGGTGCGGGGTTGATGGCGCTGGCCGGGCCTAGGGGTGAAGCAGGAGGCCGGCTGGGGTGGTTGCAGACGAGGGGACGTCCCAGGGGAGGGGGAGGTGGTTGAGTGCCGAAAAGGGGAAGTAGGGGTGCGACTGTGGAGTTGAACAGGAAAGGTGGGGGGGGTGTGCTGCCGGGTATTAGGGTTAGGTTAGTTTTGTTTCATTTTATTACAATAAAATAATAATAACAATAAAATCTGAAATAGAATAATAAAAATAGAAATAAAATAATAATACTAATAATAATACCAGAATAATAATAATAATAAAATTAAAAATAATAAAGATAATATTAATAAAATTTATTAACCAGTAAAATAGTAATTAAAATAATAATAAAAATAATAATATATAGAATAATGATAATAAAATAATAATAAAAATAATAATATATATAATAATGATAAAATAATAATAATAATAATAATAATAAGCAATTTCACGACACTAGGGCCGGTTGCGCTCCTACCGCCAAACGTGGGGTGACCGTACACGGGTTTGAAACCCAGTAAAAACATTAAACGTCGCCAATTTTTGATCCGGGACCCAGTTCAGACATTGGTAAGAGAAAATGAGCCAATAATTAATAAAATTAAAATTAATTTAGGCAGGCGGGTGTGACAATTCTCCCCACCACGGACACTTTCTACCCCCATAAAGTCACCCGACAGAAAAATAGACAAAACAAGAGTTAATGCCAGACTGAAACTGAAATGAACCACACCAAAAAAGAATGGGAGAACATGAGGGGGGTTCTTCCCACAACAAGAATTCAAATGATATGGAAATTGAACACTCAAACATACCACCCTGGGAAGGGGGGCTGACGCAGGAACTCCCAACTGATCCAAACTAACTTTTATAGCATGAGCAAACAACACCTCCAAGAATAACTTAACCCAAATAGTGAACTGGGGCATAACCAGAAACATTGATTCCTCCACAAGAACTTAAATGTCCAAACAAATATAGTTAAACCGAGATCAACATATACAAGAGTCAAACACACTTTTAAGAAAACAAATGATTTAAAAAACCATAATCTGACAAACAAAACAGTTGGATTCTAACAGAACATGCCTATTATAACTCCACGACAAATCAAAGAACTTAAAATGACGTCAGAACTTTAACAGCAGAAAAATAAAGGACGAGAAGAATTTAAATGTTCCACTACCAACACAGAACCCAAAACCCAGACCATGGATTCACACCCCTGGAAACTCCTGACTGTGCGCGAGCTTCACCCCAAGACCTGTGTCTGGGGTACTGATGGCGGAAGCATCTCCTGGCTCACAGTCAGACACTGGAGTCCCTCAGTCACAATGTCTTCTTCAGGCAATGCTTTTTATATTTTTTTTTCAAATGACCCATACAGCCATAACGATGACACAACTTTGGAGGGGTGTGACATGATGGCTTGTATTCCCTAAACGTCCATAATGATGGTACACCATTATATGGTCTGACGAACTAGAAGTTAGATCCACTATAGAGAACTCTTTAGAAATAAATTCAACAGACACACTATGCTCGTCAGATGGGGGAACTTCACGAGCAATTGGATACGGTGGATTGCCAATCGTTTGTGCTCTGGAGACCAACTCATCTAGGAACACCTCATGCACCAACTTCTCAAAAGTGATTCTCCCAAAAAGGGAGGACTCGCTCCTTGATCTATGGAAAAAGAACCCTGATGAAGGGATAATTCTTCATCCAGTCCTGCAACACTACCCCCAGAAAAAGAGACACAAGATCCATGAAATGGTCAACATATGCTTTCACCGTCTGCGGGCCATATTGAACACACATGAGCTCTTCCATTTTCTTTGTCTTCCCCTCTACAAGTATAAAACATTGAATGAAGATGGCTTTAAAGACATACCACATCATCCTAACTTGCAGTAATGGCAGGGAAAACAACTCCTACCCATCCAGAGCTCGACCTTTGAACAGACCCAAAACAGCATGCACTCTAACAGTTTCGGGAGTTCCCAATACCCTAAATACGTGATCGACCTCTTTAAGCCACTCCACTTTCTCTAAAAGACTAAAATCCCCATGAAAGATAGACAATGTCTGAGAAAGACCAAAAATTGGGCATGAATCATCAAAACTATCGGGACCTTTCTGGGTGGCATGTTCTAAACAAAATATAAAACACAGAGTCAATAACAATATCAAGCCGAAGCAATATCATTGAAAGCGATTTCATCCAAAAACATCCAACTCAAAAACCAAAAAAATACCAACACAACACAAAATACTTTTTTCACTTTAGATTTCAAAATCACCTTTCTTCAAGGCCACTTTCCAAATACCAAACCCACTTTTCAAACCAAATTCAATTTTTCCAAAAATCATTTCCCTTTTTAAAATCACTTTAGAATAACAAGGTCAAGCCTTTAATTTCAAACACACCCAGGTAATCCCATGAACCGTTTCACATGTCTTCATCCACTTTCATTCATACGCACCAACACACACTTTCCACGCATCCTCTCACATGTGAAAATGTTCATAAGGTGTACCTGAGGTTTCACCCAAAACCATTCTCGACCAATTTCCATGCAAACACCAGTTTTCCAAACCAAAATCATTCAGTTTTAAAACCCATTTCATAAATTTAAATTCATTTAATAGAAATCATTCCCATTTTCAAAAACCCTTTTTCATTTCCAAAAATGCACTTACACCAACCAGAACAAAAACGGCAGTCAACTTACATCAAACCACCAGTGTGAGGGACTAGCGGTCACACTTAACCTGGCGACATGGTAGTGGGACATGCCCAAAGTAAGCGTCAAAAACTAGGAGGAATTCAAACCATGTACCTAGACCCCACATGGGTCACTAATCTATGTGAGATTACGATGTAACATAGGTTTACCTCTATTCTCATCCCTCAATCCAAAAAAAACTAGAACAAAACAAAGACTCAATTCTCGAACTATCCCTGGAGACTCGAGGTGCGGAATGGGAGAGGGTTCATGACATCCTTCCTGTACCTACCTATCGAGTCCTGAAAATCCTAATCTCCATCTACCAGACACACCAAATAACAAGAACCCTCCGTCTGATACCATTTTGTCATGAACCAACCCGGGTAGACCCTGAACCGGTCACCCGAGCCGGTCCGCAGCATGGCCCGAAGGGCATTCCCGATCCCCACGGGCTGGAAACTAGTGCCTTGTATCAAGATTTATTTTTTGGGAACGATTTTAACCCAAAAAAACCAGGATCATAATAGAACAGAAACTAAATAAAATAGACAAACACTAACAACAGAAATAAAATAAAAGCCATGCGATCAGCGTACCTCCACATGACCTTGCAGGTCACCACCCAAACAAAGGACCAACCTCACTCTAACACTGAGAGACACAAACCAAGAAACCTGAGCAAAATAACCTACAACTGAAAATGTAAAATATTGACGTGATTACCAAAAAAAATACTCAGTAGGTGAGCCCAACAATGAATCACAAAGCACTGTCAATAAATAAATAATTCACAAATCCAGGTTTGAACCAAAATGTATAAAAGTATGATTTAATAAATATTTCACTTGAAAACAAAACACAAACCATTGCCCTTATTCATTTTTAAAAGTTATATTCCTTTCATTAGTGCCAATATAATTTCCAAGTGGTGAGTAATGTTACATTTTAGATTTTACACAAGGAGAATAAAACATTATCATTTGAAACCATTTTCACAAAAAGAACAGTGTACCAAAAGGAACAGTAGAAAAAACACAGTAAGGGAAATACAGGTATAAAAACAAACACTATAATGATCAGTACTAACAATAGAAAGCCAAAAGACATGGGTCAAACCTAGGAGCTCATGAAAAATCCAGAACATACCATACTTGTGACTCACCCTGAAGGCATGCCCTAACTCGATGATGTCATAACGCCATAACGCTCGGCATATCCCTACATGGCCTAACTGAGGGGACCAATCCCCATAACAACAATAACTCAGAATTCCCCTGCTATGGGGCCACTAGAAAGTGTGTAATCTAAACTAGTGCAGCAATCATTTACAAAAAAGTTCACTTATTATGTCAGGTTCCCAAGCCATGTACTAAAAATGGAGGGTGATTCAACAAATACTAGTCAAGCAGTTCAACAAATGAATTATCATCTTACACCATCAATACAAACACACAAAACACCCCCGAGTACCCCATGGAACAAGACCCTCGCCTTTAAACCATTTTCAAACAAGGGAAACCCCATGCCAAGGTAACCCCCATCTTTCATCAACCAACAGGGCGAGGACCCATTCCAAGGAGGGCTTTCCAATGAAACCATTTTTATTTAAAGTTCCAACCGGGCCTCAACAACCATTTAATACCAAAATATTTCCAAAAGATAAAACACACACCATCCTGTTGAACACCAGAAACACTCTTAGAACCTCATTTAAGAAACTAAAATCATTATTTTAAAATTGAAACACATTGGTGTCACAAGTAAAACCATTTTCCAATATCCAAACATACCCACTTTCATCAAGAGACAAACGGGCCTTTTATAAATTTTTGAAGGAACACTATTTCTCAAATGAAATCCAAAAATTTATTCATGTGCCAAAGGAAAAATATTTTTCATCAAACAAGAACGTCACTTAATGTTTCCAAAATCAAGTCTAAAGGCCGAACATGCATTTTATCTATTCAAGGTTTTAAGAGAACACCGTTTTCCAAAAACAATACACCTTCCATTTTACACACACCAAAACCATTTCAAAACACACTTCAATATGACTTGCACATTTCATAAAGAACCCA
Source organism: Viscum album (assembly GCA_963277665.1). Taxonomy (NCBI): domain Eukaryota; kingdom Viridiplantae; phylum Streptophyta; class Magnoliopsida; order Santalales; family Viscaceae; genus Viscum; species Viscum album. The sequence goes on along the minus strand of OY728156.1, from coordinate 1,193,788,993 downwards.
TTTTGAAATATCACAAGAAAAACACAGAATTAAAATCCACGAACAATATTTCCAGTGCAATTCAAGAAATAAACAGCTTCCATTTTCAGCAGGTTACTACACTAAAAATAACTATTTAATACTACTTTAAATTTACTGAAAATTAATAAAAAAAGGAATAAATAAATTATAAATTTAAAGGCAAGTGTAGTGGGATACCTACCCTGATTCGCAAACGTACTCGACGACGCAACACCCCTCCCGCAGGTGCGTATTCACGCGCAAGCCGAAGATCGCTGCGTTGTGGAATTATTCTGCCAACGCGCTGCAACAAACACCAAAACAACCAAAATAGCCAACCACTGAAATAAAATAAACTCAAATAGATTCACGTCAAAAAATTTACCTCGGCGTAGAGACGCGCTCGACCCATGGGGTCACATGCCAGTCATAAGGGGCAGCGCGCTCAGGTACGGAGATTGCCGGGGGTCACGCGCCGACCGTTAGGTGCGCCACTGGACGAGTTCTTAGGGGGCGTGGGGTGAGGACGACATGCCGGGGAGGATCTGGGTAGGGGGGCCAAGGCGGAGGCCAGGGTGGTCAGGCCATGCGAGTGCGGGAGTGGGTAGCGGAGAGCGCTGGAGGCGGCACGAGGAGCGGAGGGGTGCAGGGTCGACGGCGCTGGACGGGCCTGGGGGTGAAGCAGGAGGCTGTTTGGGGTGGTTGCGGATGAGGGGAGGTCCCAGGGGAGGGGCAGCAGCAGAGCGCAGGAAAGGGTAAGGAGGGGTACGACCACGTCGTGGAACATGAACGGTGGGGGGGGGGGGGGGTGCGCTGCCGGGTATTAGGGTTAGGTTAGTTTTTTTTCATTTTATTATAAAATAATAATGATAATAATAAAATCTGAAATAGAATAATAAAAATAGAAATAAAATAATAATACAAATAATAATACCAGAATAATAATAATAATAATAAAATTAACAATAATAAAGATAATATTAATAAAATATATTAACTGTTAAAATAGTAATAAAAATAATAATAAAAATAATAATATATAGAATAATGATAAAATAATAATAATAATAATAATAATAATAATAATAATAATAATAACAATCACAATAATAAGCAATTTCACGACACTAGGGTCGGTTGCGCTGCTACCGCCAAACGTGGGGTGACCGCACATGGGTCTGAAACCCAGTAAAAACATTAAACGTCGCCAATTATTGATCCGAGACCTAGTTCATACATTGGTGAGAGAACCCAAGCCAAAAATTAATAAAATAAAAATTAATTTAGGTAGACAGGTGTGACAATATATATGTATATATATATATATATACGTATCATTTTATATAAAACTATTTTTTTTTGTTTTTATCTATACATATGTATATAAATGTAACATTTCATGTAAACCTATTTTTTAGTATAAAAGAAATATATATGTAAATAAATTTATTTACTTATATATATATGTATCATTTTTTGAAAAACCATTTTATTTTGATATATATATATACATATACATATCTTCTATTGAAAAATATTTTTATTTCTAACATCTCTCGTTTTGAAACCTTGTAAAAATTATGGATATTTCAAAGAGGTATTATTCATTTATAAAACGATATTTATATGTTCTAAATTATTGAATGTTTAATTTATTTTATATTATCACTCATTTTTTTAAATGAATTAAACATGTATGAATTTCTAACTAATTCCTTCTTTATGAATTGAATATCAATGCCCATTGTTTTAAAGCATGTTTCATGCTCTTTATATTGAAAAACACTAGTTACCATGTTTTTAATTCCAAAATAATTGTATTTGGATATTATATGAATGGAGTCAGTGGATGGGTATTAAATTCAAACCCTTACGAGATTTTTTCTAACTATGTGATGGGTGTGCCCATATAGTGTCAATTGAGCCCATTATAACTTACATGATGGCTATTCCCAAATACCACTCCAATGCATTGGGTAATATTTTAATCTCGTGAGATATCATGGATGGTGTGTGGGAGGCTATCCTAAGAACACTATGATATTAGGGAATGAACTTAATACATAATGAGACTTTTTCTGCTATGTTATAATGCCTCTGTAATAATCTGTGACCTTATGTTATGATCCAAGGTGCCTTTAAGAATTATTTATGAATGCTTAAGAGTTTTCAAGATAAATATTTATTATTTTATGAATGAATTTAATGAATTTCAAAAATATTCTATATGTTGAAATATATTTTAAAAAAGTGTTTGTTTTCAAAAGTGATTGTGATTTATATGATCTGTATTTTTGAACTTTAGAACAGGTTTGACTTCTTCATTTAGTTGAAAAACCCTATTTGGTTTCCACTTATTTTGAAACCCCTTACTGATATTTTTTTTCACTCATCCTATTTTTTAAAAACATCTGTTCACATGGAATACCAATGTGTAGAAGAGAGTGAATAGTTAAGGTCCCTCTATAGTGTTTAAATATTTTAGATCATAATAATAACTTTCAGGTATTTTCTTTTATAGGTGTTTCAATTAAAATGATCTGATGCATCCCAACTCTCTAAAACTCTAAACTTTGTGATCTTGGGTTGTTTTATAAAAAAACATGATATGTAATAAATGCTATAAAAAATAGTGGAATAGGTTTTTGGGTCATCATAGTTGGTATCAGAGCTGAGGTTTGGAGAAATTTAGAGGTCAAGATATGGATAAAATCTATAGCTTTTAATGGACTTCATTAAATTTTACAGGGTTTACCTTATGGATACACCTTCCAATCTGAGTTTTACTAATTCTAAAAAAAATAAAATTTAGATTTTCTATAAGTATGGAGAAGAAATATCAAGGGTTGAATAATTTTAAGGGGGTAGAATATAACATCCTAAATTTTTGTAAATATAAAATTTTTAATTTTCAATATTTTTTTGAGTATAATATTAATTATTTTCTTTTATTGTAGGATAAATATTAGTTTTAATAACAATTGAAATAATTTATATATATATCTGGTTTGTAAAATAATATCTTAGTGTGTGTATTAATATAAATAATATCATTTAGAATAAATTTATGGAATTAAAATAAAAAAATAAACATTCAATTAATATATCAATTTTACATTTTATTAATGTTTTAAATTTATGATATCTGTTTATTTCATGCCCAATTAAGATATATATGAAAAAATGATATATATATATATATATATATATATATATATATATATATTAACATGATTTATATTATTAATGAATATTTATGTTAAATCTACATAATTTTATTAATATTTATAAGAGTAGATAATGTTTTTTTCAAAGTTATATTTTTTAATTGAAATGTGATAGTGTTTCAAACACTGAAAATATATTTTTATGATAGTTTATTTTTTTAAAAATATTTTTTAGGAAAATATTATTTTAAATACTGATTAGCCACTAAATGAGGCTAATATTCATTGTTAATATATATAATATTAATGTTATTTATTATTCATAAACACCATTTTAGTGTATTTTACACTTTGAACATCATTTCACATTATGATTGTAATTCCTTCTTAAAATGCACTATTATGTGGTACATTTTTTAACATCATTTAAAGTACCCAATTATTCATCTGATTTTAAGTAATTTAATAATCCATATTTTAATTTGATATTTTGGAAAATTGATCTAAACTTAAATATGAATATGTTTCATTCAGGGATCAATGGAGGATTCATAAAGGATGATGGACATATTTGGAGATGAATGGAAGCAATTCTAGAGAAGGCAGATTGGACACCAGCCCACTGATGAGAATGTGGGACCCACATTACAAACCCAATGAAGCCAAAATTTATTGGTATTCTAGAAGAAATATAGGGGAACAAATAAATCTTCAAAAACCAATGCTAATTCGGCTTCCATTGTGGTTATTTAGGTGGACCAAGTTAGAGATAAAATTCTAGTCCAGATTCTGCGACCCAGAAAAACAGCCCACTAATATAATAATATATCCGAATCGACAACTCCAAATGGGCCCAAATTTTACATGTGGTTAGGATAGATCCATGAATCCATTTTCTTCTTCTATGTCCCACTCTAATTCGTTCATATATAAGGTCTTCCAAGCGCGTCTGTTTGGTGGATGAAAGCTGGATACCACCTTGGGTCAAGGGTGGAAAAATCAACTCTCCCTCAACTTTCCACCCAACTATGGCCTACCACAATTAATTTAGATGTTTTTTATTGTTGTAGGCTCGACCCAAGGCTCTCAAAATTCCTATTTAAGGTAGTGGTGGTGGATTAGTTGATCATATTTGGTGCTTTGTTCAATTGTAATGTTATGCTGCGATTTTGTTGTCTCGAGTTTGTCTTTCACATGTAAGTTGTTCAACTCACTTTAGTTTCTTAATAAAAGTTTTTATTTTCCTCTTATTCTATTTTTCATCATATAACATTGATACCGTTGGTAAAAGGTGTGAATTTATTCACACAAAACCTTGTGAAATTAATCACACAACGGTGGAGTGATCGTTATTTTATTGTGTTTTTTTTACTTCTCCATTTCCTCCCTCATGAGTCTACTTTCCGCTTCCATTGAAACCATAGAATCAATGGAGGGATAACCCACTTATGGGTTGATACAAGGGAGTATAAAGGGTCTGTATTGGATGTTATTAATCACACCATTAATTTCTAATAATTTCTTTAATTGAGATTTTTATTTGATTATTTTTAAACTACATCATCCTTGTTGGATTTAAGGCCACACACTTCAAGTGTTAATACGAACATTTACCTTGAAGTGCTCAAAACTTTGATCCTTCAAGTGTATAGGTGATTAGTATTATGGTGTGTTGGTATAAAATCAGTAAGTGATGAAGTTTTTTGATCTCCTTAAATTAACTCAACTCAAATATAAGAAATTGAAATAATTGAAAAGGGAATATGTCCAATCCACCTCATGTGATAACCTAGGATAAACTCATTATTTTAAATTGAACTCACTTAACTCTCTTAGAGGTACTTTAAACCCATCTAAAATCAATCTAATTTGGCCACTTTATATCCAACAACATTCCATAGAATGTATGTGTCTATAGGTTTCTTCTTAGGTCTCTGAGGATTCGACAACCCAAGATAAACTACAAGGACCATCCTACCTTCTTCTCTTGGGTAAATATGAGAGTGAATCAAATTTTGGAAACATTTCCGGGGACCCAAGTAAGTTATCTAAACACCCATTCTATTCTCCCCCATTTCTTCTTTTCTCATCCAAATTCTCTTATATTGTCCCTTTGTCATTTTTTTTCTTTTGGCAAATGTCCGCCTACACCCGCGATCAATTAAACCATCTAGTTAGGGTGGATAGTCCTGTGGTTGGGGAGTCAAGTACACCAAGGTAATTATTTCCATTAGATTATAATCTTCCTAACACCCCAGAGTCAAAAATTGATCCCATTTCAATGGAAGGTCTTCAAAGAAACAAACTCATAAACCTGGGTGGGAACCAAAATGGAAACCCAAATGAGGCAGCCCCAAACTTGGGGAATGCAATTGATCAAACCATAGATGACTACCTCACACCTTCCTCGAACAATTCCACCTCATTTATTAGACACAATTCCTTAGGATATTCCAACTACATCTTTAAACCCCATGTTCTAAACCACCTTCCCACATTCCACGGAATGGAGTCCGAGATGCCCTACCTTCACATTAAGGACTTCAATGACATTGTAGAAACCATGTGTCTCCCACATCAACTAGAATCAGCTAAGATAAGGATGATTCCTATTTCTTTAAAGGATAGAGCTAGTAATTGTCTAAAAAATTTGATACCATCATCCATCAACTCTTGGGACCAACTACAAAGAGAATTCTAAAAAAAATACTTTCCCCACCACAAAACAATTTCACTTAAAAAGAGCATCCAAAACTATTTTGAAAAAGAGGGAGAGTCATTTTATGAAAAATAGGAGAGGTTCAAGGACACTATAAACATGGTTCCACACCATGGTCTTTCTATTCCCGAACAAGTGATAATTTTCTATGAAGGGTTGGGTCCTGGGAACAAACAATTCATTGACATGATGTGTAATGGAACCTTTAAAAAAAAAGCGGCAAATGATGCTTACGAGTATCTAGAAAGACTTTCTGAACAAAACCAAACATGGGGAACATCACCTTATTCTAAAAAGCCACAAAGAACTACTGGAATTCATACACTTATAGAAGAGGAATGCCTTAGGGCTAAACTCACAGCACTCTCTAGGAATGTTGAAGAGATAGACCTTAGGAAAGTCCATGAAATCCGAACTGTTGACCCTGTTTGCAAATTTTTTGACAAACATGACCATAAGATAGACAATTGCCCAACCATTCCATCCATCAAGGATGTTATTTTAAGAGGACCCCCAGTGGAAGTAAATGCTTTGAACTTTCAAAAGCCTCAATACCAAAACAACTTCAACCCAAGGTATAATGACCACCCAGGCTTCCACTAGAAAGATAACCAGCAACCTATCCAACCATAGGGACAAAATCCTTACCCCCAACATAACTACCAAACCCATAACTAGTTCCAAACCCAACCTATCCAATACCAATATCCACTGGTCCATTTTCAACAAACCATCCCACCTCCAAAATATCCCCCTGGGATAAACCAATCTTCTCAAGCACCAACCCAAACTATTCCACAAATCCTACTAGAACAAATGTGAAAACAAATGGAAAGGATGAACTCGGAAGTCTCTTCCCTTAAACAAGAACTTAAAACCATCAAAACTGGAAAGTCACTCATGCCTACTCAGGTGGTGATATCCTCAACTTCAAGGGGAGAGTCAATTTGTACTCAAACAACTCATGAACAAATAAAGGCTATGACTATTTTAAGAAGTGGGAAATCAATTGAGAAACTTGAACAACTAATTGAGAACCCACCTGAAGATTCAAACTTGGATGAAAATTCAAATGAACCAAATGATCAAATTGAAAAACATGATAACATTGTCAAAGAAACAACTCTTCAACAACCAACCCCACAACCTGCACCATTTCCTCAACGCATGAGGGAGAAAACCAAGACTGAATTGAGTGAAACTTTGAGGGAAATCTTCTCACAAGTCAAGTTGAACATTCCCCTTCTCGATTCCATCCAAACCATACCTTCCTACTCAAAGTACCTTAAGGAATTGTGCACTTTTAAAAGAAAATTTTCACCTAAAAACCAAGTCCTTTTGGCTGATAATGTGAGTACCACCATTCAAGGGACCATTCCTCCTAAGTTGAAAGACCTGGGATGCCCTTAAATCAATGTTGAACTAGGAGAGAGAAAAGTTGTCAAGGACTTGTTTAACCTAGGTGCTAGTTTCAATCTCATGCCATATGTTGTGTACTTCCAGTTAGGCCTAGAAGAGCTCTAACCCACATCTGTCACACTTCAACTTACTGATCGTAGCACTAGGGTTCCAAAGAGGATTTTAAAGGACGTTCTGGTAAAGGCGGAAAACATCATCTACCCTTCCGACTTCATTGTCCTTGAAAACCATCCAAACTTAGGAAATAATAAACAAACACCAATCATCCTTTGTCGTCCTTTCCTTGCAACAATCAACTTTGTTTTCTGAGTTTGAAATGGGAACAAGACCATCACCTTTGGAAACATGAGTCTAGACTTGAACATCTATAATGCAAGCTCACAAATAGGGGATGATGAGAACATTCATGAAGTAAAAATGATAGGAAGAATTGATAATGAATCCATAGAACATCGAGGAATATTTTATGGATGTTTAAGTTAGGAAGATATTGATTTCATTTGTTCACATGAAGGATGTTTATCTCATTGGATTGAATCATTTTCAAATTACTCTTATGATGAAGTCTTAGGTCCAACAATCAGTGAAACCTTTCTGGAAACCAATTTCATGGAGACCAATCAAGATTCCTTCCCTAAATATGATCAAGCTAATCTAGTAGCTGAAACTTATACATGTGGGGAGTAAATACTATCTAAAACTCTAGGAAAAAAATTGATATTGATCAAATGTCCCAATATTCTGCTGAAATTCGGAACCAACCTGATCTTGAAATAAGGGAACTTCCTGATGCACTAAAGTATGCCTTCATAGGGGAAAATCAAACATATCCTATTGTCATTTATTCTTATATTGAATCCAATCATGGGAGGATGCTTCTAGATGTCCTTAGGAAACATAAGAAAGCCATTGGTTGGACCCTTTCTGATATTCCTGGGATTAGACCACTTATCAAGACTCATATGATTATTCTAGAATCTGATTCAAAGCCATGTCTTCAACCTCAATGGAGACTCAATCCTAATATCATGGAGGTAATAAGGAAGGAACTTCTGAAATTTTTAAAAGCTGGTATCATATATCCCATAGCTGAGAGTGAGTGGGTCAGCCCAATTCAAGTGGTTCCCAAGAAGGCGGGAATCACAATGATAACCAATAAGGATAGAGTGATTATTACAACTAGGGTGAGTAGTGGATGGAGGGTATGCATTTAATATAGGAAGCTAAACTCATTCACCAAGAAGGACCATTTCCCCTTTCCATTCATTGACCAAGTCCTTGAGAGAGTGTCAGGTCATTCCTTCTACTGTTTCTTAGATGGGTACTCAGGGTATAATCCAATTGAGGTCTCCCTAGAGGATCAATGGAAGACTACATTCACTTTTCCATTCGTCACCTTTGCCTTCAAACACGTTCCCTTAAGTTTGTGTAATGCACCTGGAACCTTCCAACACTGCATGATGGGAATATTCTCAAACATGGTAGGGGATTTTCTTGAGGTCTTCATGGATGAATTATCTATGTTTGGGGATACATTTGAGGGATGTCTGAGGAATGTTGAGAGAGTCTTGTCAATATGTGAAGAAAAGAATCTATTCTTAAACTGGGAAAAATTCTATTTCATGGTTAAAGAGGGACTAGTTCTAGGACATCTAGTCTTAGGTAGGGGGATTGAAGTTGATAAAGAAAAGGTTTACATAATTCACCACCTTACATCAACCAAAACTGTTAAGAAAGTGAGATATTTTTTAGGACATGCTAGATTCTATAGAAGATTCATCAAGGACTTTAGATCAATCTCCTATCCCCTTTGTGCTCTACTAGTAAAGGATGCTCCATTTTTTGGGCAGAAAGATGTGAGGGTTCCTTCTCAACCCTCAAATCCTCTATCACCACTCCTCCCATTATGAAATCTCCCAATTGGAACCTTCCTTTAAAACTTATGTGTGATTCAAGTGACTTTGATGTAGGATCTGTGTTAGGACAATGTTGTGATAAAACTCCTAATGTCATTGCTTATGCAAGAAAATCCTTAAATGATTCCCAAATCAACTACACTACCACTGAAAAGGAGTTAATTTCTATTGTGTTTTACTTAGAAAAGTTTAGTTACAACCTCTTAGGATCCCCCATCACTGTGTTCACTGACGATTCTACACTAAAATACCTCTTCCAAAAACAAGATGTTAAAGCTATACTGATTAGGTGAGTCCTTCTCTTACAAGAATTTGAACTCACAATCAAGGATAAAAAGGGTGTTGAAAATGTTGTAGCTTATCACCTCTCTATGATGGAATTTAAAGACATCTCAAATCACCTTTCTATGTCTGATTCATTCCCTAATGAATACCTATACTCTATGAGTGACTGCCCTTGGTATGCCGACATAGCCAATTTCTTAGTTACAGGAGTTATCCCAAAATTCTTAGGGACTCAAGCTCGAAGGAAATTTCTTTCTGATGTTAGACACTATGTGTTTGATGATCCATACCTCTATAAGTTCTACCCTAACCAAGTCATTAGGAGGTGTGTCCTAGAATCTGAACAAGTGTACATCCTTAAATTCTGTCATAGTGTGGCATGTGGAGGTCACTTTTCCTCTAAGAAAACTTCTGCTAAGATTCTTCAGTGTGGTATCTTTTGGCCCACCCTCTCAAGGTAATCCTACAAATTTTTTCAATGTTGTCCTAGGTGTCACCAAGTAGGGTCCATCACAAAAAGAAATCAAATTCCACTCACTCCCATCTTAGTGATTGAAATCTTTGACTGCTGGGGAATCGATTTCATGGCTCCTTTCCATAACTCTAGGAGATACCTATACATTCTCTTAGATGTTGATTATGTCTCAAAATGGGTTGAGGCCATTCCTAAAAAATCTAATTATCATCAAATTGTGATTATATTTCTCAAGGAAAACATCTTCTCTAGATTTGGAATTCCTAGGGCTATCATTAGTGATCGTGGAACTCATTTTTGCAACCGTCCATTGTCATCAATCATGGATAAATATGGAATTTCTCATAAAGTGTCCATTGCTTACCACCCACAGACCAATGGTCAAGCTGAGTTATAAAATAGGGAGATTACGAATATTCTTGAAAAAACTATCAATCCTTCTAGGAAAGATTGGTCTGAGAAACTCTTAGATGCTCTTTGGGCATATCATACATCATACAAAACAAGCCTAGGAATGTCACTATATAGGTTGGTTTATGAAAAATCATTCCATTTACCTATTGAAATTGATCATAAGGCCTTTTGGGAAATTAAGAAAATGGATTATGACCTCTCATTGGCCGGAACAAAAAGGAAATTAGATCTCAATGAACTATAGGAACTAAGGATGGAGGCTTAAGAAAATTCAAGGATCAATAAAGCTAGATTTCAAGCCTACCAATCTAGGAATATCAAAGTCAAAAATTTTGAATCGGGAAAATTTGTGCTCTTGTATAGTTCAAAACTTCATCTACACCTGGGAAAGTTAAGTTCTAGATGTTCAGGTCCATACATAGTGCATAAGGTGTACTCCCATGGGGCTGTGGAAATTCAAGATCCCACCAATGGTCAAACCTTTAAAGTTAATGGTCATAGAGTCAAACCATTCATTGAACCATTCCAAAAACATGAAGTTGATGAAGAATTGTGTGAAACCACCTTAGATGATGAAAATAATTAATCAATTAGGGGTCCAAGTCAAGCTAATGACATTAAACAAAGCGCCGCATGGGAGGCAACCCATGGTTTTCATGTTTCCTATCATTTTTAGTTTTAATCAACTTTATATTTTAAATAGGATTAATTAATCATTTTTATATTTAATAATAATTAAAAATATATTGTTGACATGTTCTTATATTATGAGTATGGATGGGTATAAAAGGGGAGCGGCATATTCATCAGTGTCACGTGGTGTGATCCTTGAGTAATACCTTACCCAGAAATTTAAAAATAAGACAATGTATCATCAGTTTATTTTATTTTATTTTTATGTGTCTGTAGGTTAAAATAAAAATACAAAAAAACAATAATATAAAAAAGGCCACATCGTAGGTCATGGGGAAAACCCCGTCATAACTGGCGAAGCCGCGGGGATTCGAACTCGGGACCGAAGGGAGAGAGGGGCATGCACTTACCACTAACTTACGGCTTTTGTGTTTCATTATTCTATAATTTTTATATATACTTATATTTTACTTTATTTATTATATATATATATATATTGTTTTGTTTTGTTTTGTTTGTTTGTTTTTTCTTCTCTTTCTTTCCTTTTTCTACTAGGGAACTCTGAAAGTGACGTGGATATCAAAGGGCTAACTTGTGGTAGCAAGAACTACAACTTCAACCACCGAGTGACTTCATTTCATGATCCTCATATTTCAATTTCTTTTTCAAAATTCCCTTATCTTCCTCTACTACTTCTAAATTTTCATTTCTTCAAACACTAGGGACAATGTTATTTTATGTTGGGGGGGGGATGAAATAAAAAAAATTTCTTTTGAGTAAAAAAAATGAATGAATGATTTGAAAAAAAATTGTGTGTAAATGGAAGGAAAAATTCCTTTAACTTTGAACATGGTAATACACATTGCACACTTTGAAACTGAATATCAAATAATTTAGCATGCCCCGATTCTGATTTTAATCCTTGTTTAATTTCATGAGCATAGATTTTGGAAAGTGTGGTTGTCCAATGTGATATTTCATTGTTTATATTTTCATAAAAATAGAAAAATAATCACAATGCACGTCCTTTAGATAGTGGGGTATTAGTTTGAGTTCATGGGGTCCCCCAAATAAATAACATAGGTTTGGTGATCATTTTAGTTTTAATATGAGTATTCAAAAAAAATTAAAAAAAACAATAAATTTGCACGTAGAGCAATGAAATGACCTAATGCATGGCTTTCGGCACTTGGGGATCGTGACTCCATAGTTTTCTGGCCTAGAGTTAGTAATTTTATCTCTATTTTTAGTAATTTGAATTTGTTTTTGACTGAGTTAACTTGAGATGATTCCGGAGTATGTGGGATTCACTTGGTTCCCAAAGTTCTTTGACCCTGGGAGTCATCGGCAATGTCTCGCTATAGGGGTTGACTCTTTTGAGTGCAATTTAATAACCATGGAAAAATTTCAAAAAAAAAATACAATATAAAAAAATTGAATACTCTTATTAATTTTGAAATGTGATTTTGTTTAGCACTTACATCATTTCCCCCTTGAATAATGATGAACCCCCATGTCTATTGTGATAAAAAACACATCCTTGTACTTAATTGATATTGTATGGAATATGACAATGAATTTGAACAAAGGAATGAGCTTGGAATTGGGATCTGCTTATGAGACTATCTTGTATTAAAATATTTTTATGGGTTTCATGATTTTTTTTATAAGGGTTTTTGGTGATCATTGTGTATTAAAATGTTTTTGGAAAAGGGAATTATAATTTCATATTGTTGAGATACATTTTTCTCGGGACTAGCAAAACTCAAGTTGGGGGTGTGATTAGCCACTAAATGAGGCTAATATTCATTTTTTTATTTTTTTTAATGAGGCTAATATTAATGGTCAATATATATAATATTAATTTTCTTTATTATTCATAAATACCATTTTAGTTCATTTTACACTTAGAACATCATTTCAAATTATGACTGTAATTCCTTCTTAAAATGCACTAATATGTGGTACATTTTTTAACATCATTTAAAGTACCCAATGATTCATCTGATTTTAAGGAATGTAATAATACATATTTTAATTTGATATTTTGGGAAAGTTATCTACAATTCAATATGAATATGTTTCATTCAGTGATCAATGGAGGATTCAAAAATGATGATGGAGATATTTGGAGATGAATGGAAGCAATTCTAGAGAAGGCATATTGGACACCAGCCCACTGATGAGAACGTGGGACCCACATTACGAACCCAATGAATCCCAAATTTCTTGGAATTCTAGAAGACATATAGGGGAACAAATAACTCTGCAAGATCCAATGCCAATTCGGCTTCCATTTGGGTTATTTAGGTGACCCAATTTAGAGGTACAATTATGGGCCAGATTCTGCGGCCCAGAAAAACATACAACTAATCCAATCATATATCCTAATACACAAATACAAATGGTCCCAAATTTTTCATGAGGTTATAAGGGATCTGGGGATACATTTTTTTCTTATATGGCCCACTCTAATTCGGTCATCTATAAGGTCTTCCAAGCTCGTTTGTTCGGTTGATGAAAGCTGGATACCACCTCGGGTCAATGGTTGAAAAATCAACTCTCCCTCAACTTTCCACCCACCTATGGCCTACCAAAATTAATTGAGATGCTTTGTACTGTTGGATTATAGACCCAAGGCTCTAAAAATTCCTATTAAAGGTAGTGTTGGTGGAGGAGTTGATCATATTTGGTTCTTTGTTCAATTGTAATGTTATGCTGCGATTTTGTTGTCTTGAGTTTGTCTTTCACATGTAAGTTGTTCAACTCACTTTAGTTTCTTAATAAAAGTTCTTATTTTCCTCTTATTCTATTTTTCTTAATATAACTTTAATACCATTGGTTCATGATGTGAATTTATTCACACCAAACATTGTGAAATTAATCACACAACGGTGGAGGGGTCGTTATTTTATTGTGTTTTTTTTACTTCTCAATTTCCTCCTTCATGAGTCTACTTTCCGCTTCCATTGAAAACATAGAATAAATAAAGGGATAACACACTTATGGGTTGATCCAAGGTTGTAGAAAGAGGATGGATTGGATCTTATTTATCACCCCATTAATGTCTAATCACTTCTTTAATTGAGATTTTTATTTGATGATTTTTAAACTCCATCGTCCTTGTTGAATTTAAGGCCACACACTTCAAGTGCTAATACAAACCATTACCTTGAAGAGCTAGAAACATTGATCCTTCAAGTGTATAGGTGATTAGTATTATGGTGTGTTGGTATAAAATCAGTAAGTGATGATTTTTTTTGATCTGCTTAAATGAACTCAACTCAAATATAAGAAATTGAAATAATTGAAAAGGGAATGCGTCTAATCCACCCCAAGTGATAACCTAGGATCAACTCATTATTTTAAATTGAATTCACTTAGGTCTCTAAGAGTTCCCTTAAACCCATCTAAAATCAATCCACGTTGTCCACTTCATAGCAAAAAAAAAGTCCATATAATGTACGTGTCTATAGGTTTCTTGTTAGGTCTCTGAGGATTAGACAACCCAAGTTAAACTCCATGGACCTTACTACCTTATTCTCTTTGGTAAATTTGAGCATGAATAAAATACTAAACGTCTTCATTTTAAATTCAACTTTTTTTCCTTAGAAATACAAATGTAAATATAAGTTTATAGAAAGAATATGTTGTGTCAACCTTAATAGTATTTATTTTGTAATGAAAATGTTATATTTAAAATATATGAGACTATGAATATTTGAATTATATATATATATATTAAAGTAGATATGTTTGATTATTATTATTATTATTTTATTAATTTCAACAACAAAATATTTGTTGAGTAAATTATTAAGATAAGGATGGTAATATTTTCAATAGAGTAATTTTTTACAAATTAACTTGCATATAGGTGTATATATACATACACACGCACACATATATATATATATTATAATAAAAATAAATAAATTATAAAACATATTTAAAGTACATATAAGCATTTTTTTTAGAAAACTGAGTGAATATATAAATAAGTTAAACACAAAAAATATTGTTAAAATTAGTGAATTAGTAAATATTTTTATTATATAATGGTTATATATATATAAATATATCAATAAATATAATATATGTATTTGAATTAATGATAATAATAATCATAACAATGATAATAAGTTAAAATAATGATAATAAAAATATATGACATAAATATATATGTGATAAAATATAAATACATGACAATGAGATATAATATATAAGATATTAGTTTAATATATATATATATATATATGAGAATAATGAGAATGATATATAATAATATGATATTATAATAGTAACGTGACAAAAAAATAAAAGAAAAGTGAAAAAAGAGATTCATGTTTTAGGAATTAGACGAAGTTGACGCACTCCCCCACCATCATCTTCCTCATGGTGATGTTGTCTCCTACACCTGTTGAATGAAATCGCACCATGGAAACATATATTTCTTAAGATAAACATGTCTCAAGTTGTCTTTATGGTGGAATGATCCTATTAGGGATCATGTGATGTGAAGGTGAGTAGGATTGTGGGGATATGACCGACCAAGATGGGTTTTGGTGATTATAAAATGAGAAACCAGGCCTAATTTCATCTTGATAACCTCAGAGAGTTTCCTACTGTGGTAGTAGATAGATCATCTGTGTTTAGGATATGGTATTATTCTATTGGAAAATCAGATGTTTCTTCTAGAAGTAAAAGAAGGTGTTCACATGGGGAATTTATATATATACACATATGTCCCAATGAGACTGTGCGAGGGAAGGGAGAGGTTCCTCATTGTAGGAACCTCATGGGGTAGAAGAGTTTTAATACCATTTTTATTCCATCACATGGGTTTTTTCCCTTTTAATTTTACATTATTGAATACACTAGTCCCATGGTTGTGTTATTACCATTACAAGGAAGTGGTCTTGAGACCCACTGTTGAGGAGAAACAACTTGTAGCATGGTTTAAAGGTAAGCGGATCATTTTTTAAATATTTATTCTTTAATAATTCAAGTTGGTTATTAATTTAATATTTTATAAGAAAAATTGATTTATATGATCAGATTTATTTTTATGAATTTATTATGAATATTTATAAATTTTAATTATGTCCTTATGAAGGTGAAGGGATTTTTGTTAAAACACTGCTTAAATGTTAAAGGTGGTTTTTGAAGTTAAAATTTTGTGTGAAAAATAGTTTTATTTTATAAATATTATCTTTATTTTTTAAATAATTTTTATTATTCCTTTATTATGGTTAGATACACTTTTAATTTGGTTCTTGTTCTAAATTTTTATGTTTTATGTATTGCACTAAAATAGGACAACCCCAAATATTATTGATTTTCTTGAAATTTTATAATCAATTTACTATCTATAGATTGATGAATTCAAAATGTTATCTTAAACCCAAGATAAGGTGATTTGTATTAAAAAATGTTTTAATGTTACAAATGATTTCCCCATTAATGTTTTATGAACAAAAAAATATTTTTCCCATGAAATTTATAGAAAGTATTTATAATGTAAAAAAATTAAATTTTTTATTTAGGAAGGCATATGTATTTATTAAATTTTCAAAGTTATTATTGATGGTATAATAGTGTTTAATTTTTATAAAGGTATATATGTATACATGTGTGTGTATATATACACATACACACATATATAAACACACACACACGGATATATATATATATATATATACACACACCATTACATGTGAATATATTTTTATTTAAACACATACATATATCATTATATGTGAAAATTATTTCATTATGACAGATATATATATATATATGTGTGTGTGTGTGTGTATCGTTCCATACGAAACTGTTTTTTACTAACACAAAATTACTTCTTCCCATGAATCTTATTTTATGGAGATATATTTAAAATGTTTAAAGAATTTTGATTCTACCTTTATGAATGAAATGGAGGTTATTGAATCTCTAAAATAATAGTTTGAGTTAAAATTGTTTTATTTTCAAACAGTTATATATATACATATATATTTATAAATATATCATTTCTTGGGAATTTTTTTGAATCTTATATGAGGATATGTACACACATACATATCATTTCCTATAAAAATCTTTTATTCTGACATGTATATATATACCTTTATGTGTGTGTGTGTGTATATATATATAATTTTATGTAAAATAGATTTTACTCTTATATCTATATATATGTATGTATATATGTATCGATTTATGTAAAAATGTTTTATTTATGATATCTATATATATGTATATAAATATATATCTATACATATCATTTTTTGTAAAACAATTTTTATTATGTAATCTATACATATGTATATAAATATAACATTTTAAGTAACCCTATTTTTTATTTTAATGTAAATATATATGTAAATAAATTTATTTTCATAAATATATACATGCATGATTATATATATAGTCATTTTATTTTGATTTATATATATATATATATATATCATCTATTGAAAAATTTATTTATTTCTAGCATATATTGTTTTGAAATCTTGAAAAAAATAGGGACATTTCAAAGAAGTATTATTCATATCTAAAATTATATTTATATCTTCTAAATTATGGAATGTTTAATTTTCATTTTATATTATCAATATTTTTTTCTAAATTAATTAAACATGTATTAACATCCAATAAATTTATCATTTATGAATTGAACATCAATGCCCGTGGTTTTAAATGATGTTTCATGCTTTTTATGATAAAAAAACAAGTTACTATGTTTCTAATTCCAAATAATTTCCCTTGAATATTTTATGAATGATGGTAGTGGATGTGTATTATACCCAAACCCTTATGGGAATTTGTGAATGATGTGATGAGTGTTGTCACGACCCATCCCAGTGGGGCCCGGGCCGCAACTCCCCAAGCCCGCCTCCAATAGGCCAGGGGCTGGTGACTAGCACCGAGTAGGCATGTTACTAACATGGGAGGAATTGCCTATAAACATGTACACACACACACACATCTCTAAGCCCACAAAGATAAAAAGTGAAAACTACTAAAATGTAAATGCATTCATACACTAAAAATCCTAAACAACAGAGTACGACAGGAAAGTAAAGTATAACAAGTGTAAAGCCCTGGGCCAAAAGTACAAGCCCACCAAAAGAGAGTCTGTAACAAAGTCCAACCTGTAAAGAAAGGTGCTGGGACTGTAGTCTGTAGCCGTAGGGACACACCTCAGCCTGTCTAATCTCACTGAGTACCGTCCAGTCCTGGTGTACCTAGAATTCTGTCAAAGGCTCGCTTGTCTGCATAAGACACGACACATGTGGGAAAAGCCTGTGTAGGGGTGATTATAACAATACCCAGTAAGACACCCCGAAACCACAAAGGAAAATACAATAAGGGAAAATACCACAAAGGAAATATACAGTCAGATCCACACAGTATATGTCTATAGGACATATAACAAGAATATCCAGATATACTCATACACAAACGACTATCGTGATACCGCCACTAGGATCCAGCTCGAAGATTACACTAAGCATGTAACAAGGAGAACACACTCCTAGGTCTGAGGAGAGAGAGATACAAAGTACTCATTCTGGGAGGAAACACTCCACAAGTACATTGAGAACATGATGCTCAGATGAGGATCACAACCAAGTCATGGGGTGATTCTGAAAACTCAGTCTGAGCTAATCCTCTAAGCAGAGGATCGGCGCCCGGGTAATGTTGGTCACGCCGATACCAAGAACTCTACCTAGGGTTCCATGAATGAATAGAGGATCCGGCTCTAAATCTAATAGAGGGGATTCAAACAACTCTATTCAAGAAGTCCTATTTAAGGGATCATACTCCTATAGGTAAGAAATGATACCGGAAACCTTCAAGAGAAAGACCAAGGGGACGAACCCTAAGGAAACTAGCACAAGTCACAGAAGGAAACTGGATTAAGCCTTGAAGAATTTATTACACGGCGTGTAGTATGGTTACACGCCGTGTTCCTTGACCCCAGGTACTGCCCGTGTAAATGGCCCGTGTCATCCATTCAAGCTGTGTAAAACTCAACTACACGGCGTGTTCCTGACTCCGGGTACTGCCTGTGTAAACATCACGTACAATTTGTCTTGTTAGATAGAAATTAACTACATGGAATGTAGAAGAATCACACCTCATGTCCGAGCACCTGGGGCTCGCTCCGTGTACGTTGGCCATGTGCCTGTACACGGCCTCTGTCCATGTTTGTGTCACCTGCATGTGTACCCGTACGTAGGGTATCCCGTGTATCTGGATGGGTCTGGCTGGGGAGGGGTATACATGGCATGTCCGTGGCTGTGTAACCTGCCTGTGTCTGTGTACTCCCAGAGTACAAGCCATATAATCCTGTCGATGAACACACACCATGTATCCCATACTACACGGCGTGTAGTCGGGAAATTTCTAGAAACGTCGTCTTCTTCCTCGTGCCTCGGCCGATTATCCGGATCGCATTTCTCTGGTCTGTATTCCACGAAACTCAAGATCATGGGTCACTTCGTCTTTGTGATGCCGAATCCGTGGGTATCGGGCCTTTGATCGGCTCCGAAATCTGATTTCGGTCACCCGTGCAGAAATTGTTCGAAGAATGATATCTTCCAATTCGCTTCGATCCGTCCTTCGCCACCGCAGCCACATCTCCGTAGGGTTGTACCAACACCATATCTTCAATTTGGGATCGTTGCATCATGAAACAGGTGCGAAATTATCCATCGTTCATATCCCCGCGAAGAATGCATAGAACGTAGCGAAGAATGCGAGAATTTGGGGAAGAAGAACACAAAAAATCAAGAGGGACGAACCTCAATCGATGTTCGTGTCGATCTTGGTCCGTCACTGTTAGGAGTTTGAACAAAACCAAAATAATTTCAAAAATAAAATCCCCAAAATTCCCACAAAATCCCTTCCCGCAAGAACGATCGATCCACGGGCTAATCTATTCGTGGATTAGTCTGTGTTTGTCATGGAAATCAAAAACGAGGAAGAAATCATCAAACAAACATCCTATATAGATTCTGCGGCGTTCGTTGGCGAAGATCCGGTCGTCGCGTCGTCATCGCTGGCGAGGCTCGTCAAGAACACCATCGCCACATTGGGAGGTTTTCTCCAGAGCTCTCCAGTGAGATTCAGGGTTATGAGAAAAGTAACCCTGACCCCCTGCGAAATCTCTTTTTAAAAAGGAAAAGAGATATTTTGCTGAATCTAGGATTTAAATAAAATATTTTAATAAAATATTTTATTACGATTGCATCCAAAAACAAGATTTCACCACTGACCTGTGCCTGCCGATGTTAGGTCTCTTCTAGGGTAAACTCGCTGCTCTGAACGCAACGGTGCCATCCGATTTTCTATCCGAGCACCTGTTCAGAAGTTATTCCACTTTTTTAGGAAAACCACATGTGCAGTATTTTAATTATTAAATTAAATTGAAACACTTGTTCTGGGCTCACCAGGCCTCAGAACTACACACCGTCTCAGAGCCTGGTCTTGAATTAATTCCCATATTATATGAAAATAATACATGGAAAAATCTAGGAAATTACATCACAACCACCTTAGGGCTTTTACTTCCCTGAAAAGCCAAAACAAAGGCTACTAAAAAGGATGTGGGTACTGCAGGCGAATCTGAGCCTCCTGCTCCCACGTGCTCTCCTGGAGATTCTCGTGCTGCCACCGGACACACACTAAGGGAATATCTCTCCCACGAAGGATCTTCTCCTGCCAATCCTCGATCTCCACTAGGTACTCAGAAAATGTCTCTCCATCGTCGACTTCTAGATCACCCCAGTCGATAACATGCGATGGATCATGCACATACCTCCGCAGCTGCGACACATGGAAGACGTTGTGTACCCGGTCCATCTGAGGAGGTAGATCCAAGCGATACATCACCTCTCCAACTCTACTTAGAATTTGAAAAGGGCCAACGAACCTCGGAGATAGCTTTCCACCTCAACCAAATCTCTGTAATCCCCGTCGAGGTGAGACCCTAAGGAACACATGGTCTCCTTCCTCGAACTCCAAGGGCATCCTCCTCCTATCGGCATAAATTTTTTCCAACTCTACACAGTCTTCATCCGTTCCTGGATGACCTGAACCTTCTCTGTAGTAGCTCTCACCATCACTGGGCCCATGAGTGCTGACTCTCCTGGGTCAGTCCAGCAAAGTGGTGACCTGCAAGGTCGCCCGTACAGAGCCTCGAATGGTGCCATACCAATAGTGCAATGATAAATTTTGTTGTAAGAAAATTCCACCAATGGTAGGTGATCCTCCCACCTACGACCAAAGTCAAGTATGCAAGCTCGGAGCATATCCTCCAGAACCTGGATGGTCCGCTCTGTCTGACCATCGGTTTGAGGATGGAATGTTGTGCTCAAGCGTAACTGAGTCTCAAAAGCATACTGCAATCCCTTCCACAACCGGGATGTTAAACGAGCATCATGATATGAGATGATTGTGGATGGCACTCCATGAAGTCAAAATATCTCCTGCACGTAGAGGCGTCCCAAGATCTCTACTAAACTCTGCTCCCATATGGCTAGGAAGTGGGCTGACTTGGTGAGTCTCTCAATGATCACCCAAATGGCATCGTGTCCCCTGGGCGTATGTGGTAAACTCATCATGATGTCCATGGATATCCCATCCTACTTCCACTCTGGCACCTCAAGGGGCTGATTCAAACCTGCTGGCACATGGTGCTCAGCCTTTACTTACTGATAAGTAAGGCACCGAGAGACGAACTCTGCCACACCCTTCTTCATTCCTGGCCACCAGAACTGACGTCGGAGGTCCTGATACATCTTTTCCATGCCTGGATACACCGCCAAAAGATATGTATGTAAATCCCTTAGAACCTTCTCCCGCAACGCCACTGGTACTACTGTGCACCCTCTAAAAAGAACAACGTGATCCCTACCTTCTGAATATCCATCAGCAGCATCACCTGTGGATATTTGAGCACGTAGAGTCTCATAACTTGCATCCTCGCACTGTGCTTCCATAACTTGCTGTAAGAGTAGAGGGGTAACATCCATCTACTAAAGGTAAGCTCCATCATCTCCATCAACGAAGGATAACTATAAGGAGTTCAAATGCCTCATCGCCTCATCCAGCAACTGTGAACTGGATTTCCTACTGAGAGAATCTGCCACCACGTTCCCCTTCCCAGGAGTATAAATGATCTCAAAGTCATAATCCTGGAGGAACTCAAGCCATATACTTTGTCTCAAATTCAGATCCTTCTTCGAAAAGATATATCGGAGACTCTTTTGATCAGAGTAGATGGTAAACCAGTCACCCATCAGGTAGTGCCGCCACATCTTCAATGCAAAGACTACTGCTACCAACTCAAGATCATGGGTCGCGTAGTTCTGCTCGTGTGGCCTCAACTGACATGAGCCATAGTCAATCACCGCTTGCCTCTACATCAAGAAACAACCAAGCCCAGTTCCTGATGTGCCGCAGAACACTACGTACTCGACACCCTCCTCCGGTAATCTCAAGATCGGGGCGCTCGTCAGACTCTGTCTCAATGGCTGGAAAGCCTGCTGGCATCTCTCAGTCTACATGAAAGGCTTCCCCTTTCGGGTCAAAGCTGTCATGGGTGCTGAAATCCTGTAGAAATCAAGGATGAATCTCCAATATTAGCCTTCTAACCTAAGGAAACTCCGCACCTCCTTCACGCTCTGGGGTGGATCCCATGCTAGCACTACCTCTACCTTGGATGGGTCCACTGCAACACCATCTGCCGAGATAACGTGTCCCAGAATGTGGACCTCCTGTAACCAGAACTGACACTTCTAGAGTTTCCCATACAACTGGTGCTCTCAGAGTGTGTCCAGAACCATCCTTAGGTGTCTTGCATGCTCCTCCTCGGAAAAGAGTACACAAGGATATCGTCGATGAAGACCGCTACAAATCGGTCTATATAGGGCTGAAAGATCCAGTTCATGAGTCCCATGAACAATATCGGGGCATTCATCATGCTGAAGGGCATCACCAAGTACTCAGAGTGACCGTAGAAACATCAGAAAGTCATCTTCGGTATATCCTCATTCTATACTCGCAACTTTTGATATCCCGATCGTAGATCAACCTTCGAGAACCATCGTGCCCCTCTCAACTTGTCGAAGAGGACATCGATCCTCGGTATGGATACTGGTTCTTCACGGTCACCTGATTCAAGCGCCGGTAATCCACACATAGCCTCAAGGTACCGTCTGCCTTCTTGGAAAACAACACTGTGGCCGCCCAGGATGAAATGATGGGTCTCACAAAGCCCTTCTTCTGCAAGTCGTCCAACTGCACCGTCATCTCATGAAGCTCTACAGGAGCCATCTGATATGATGATGCTGATATCAGCGTCGTCTCGGGTTTCAACTCAATGCAGAAATCTATCTCCTGTCGGGGAGGTAGCCCGGGGAAATCCTCCGGAAAGACGTCCTCGTACTCAGCCACTACTTCTGGAAACTGGAAACTCGTAACATCTGCTGCGCCAAGGGCTAGGCTAGACAACTGATGCGAAATCGGTTGTTCCCTTTTATGCACGAGTCCATCCTACACTTCCTGGGTCTCTCTTTCACCAAAAAAAGAGAACCTCATTCCATCAATGCGGACACTCCGCACCCTTCTCCTAAAACAGTAGATCTGGGAATGAACTGTGGATAGCCAATCCATACCAAGAATGACATTGTAAGGCCTCTATGCTACCAAAAAGTGGTTCCAACCGAAACTCTCGCCTCCAAGGGAGAGGTCACACTGTCTACAGATGTGTATGATCTCTGAATCTTCTCCAGTCGGTGTTTCTAAGCGTAAGGGTCGAGTAAACGACTAAACTGGAATCTCTAGATCTCAAACAAGATAAGCATCCATAAAGGAATGACTAGAACCTGTGTCTATCAATACGACATCCAAAGTAGAAAAAACATATATAATATATCTAATCATTCCAGGAGTACCTAGGTCATAAGCCTCTACCGCCTACAGCTATCCCAACCTCTGTCCACCAGCTCTCTGAGCCTGGGGTGGATGTCCTGGGGGTGGTGGTGGAAAAAGGTCAAAACGCAGACCACCTAGAGCTGCTCTCCCATCTCCCCTACCGTGTCCTCCACCCCATAGATCTGTCTTCTCCACACATTTCCTCTACCTCGGTGGTCCATCCACTGCTCCTGTGTCAGTAGTACGGCGGGTCAGACAATCCTGAGCGAGATGTCCCCTGCCATCACATGAGTAGCATCGCCTCTCTCAAGGTTGGAGGGATGCACCCTGCTAACCCTGTACGGTAGATCCCCCATCCTGGGATCTCCTCTGAAAACGTCGCCCACACCTAGGTCCCTGACGTCGGCTCCCTCCTGCCGAGGTCTCTGCTCCAGATCGCCCACTACTGACAACTTTCGGCTGTATCTGCTCTGCCAAGAAGCTCTCGACCACCAAAGCCCGCTTGAGCACCCCAGCATAAGAAGGAATGCTCATAGGGAAGATGCTAGCTCGGATATCTCTATGCATGCCCCGCTCAAAAGTTCTAGTTCAGAAGTACTGATCTCTAACCATATACATCGAGTACCGCGAGAGGTCGGTAAATCTCGATGAATAGTCATCCACCGTCATGGTTCCTTGCTGGAGCTGAAGAAGCTCCTGTATACGTACTGATCTTAGGGTAACCGGTGAAAACTCCTCTCTGAAGAGACGATCAAACTCCGACCATGCAAGTGTCGCCTCGTCATGGGTTTGGATAACAAAACTCCACCATTTTCCTGCCGAGCCCTGCAGAAGGCTCACTGCCAGGATCACCATCTGGTCTGCTGGTGTCCTGACCAAACGGAAGACTCTGGCCACTGCCTCAAGCCCGTCCTCTGCTGCCTGAGGGTCAGGCTTGCCTTGAAACCTGAGGGGTATCTATCTCTGAAACTCATGGAGTGTGCTCATTCTGCGCTCCTCCTCCACTAGTACAGCAGGCACTAAACACTACTCCACAGGTGTCGGGATAACTGGCACACCACCCAATGGTAAAACTGGGGGATCTTGTCCCTGTATCGAAGCTTCATCACTGAGCGGGTCATCCTCATGATCGAGCTACTGGATCCTAGTGGGTACGCGTCACAGAGGCATCCTATAAAGAAACAAGATGTATCTCAGTCAGTGAGTATATCTGGAGAGCAGACTCAAGAACGACATGGAAACGACAACCCATTCCTATATGATGCATGTACCATTATTTCCCCTGCAACTAGTGTTCTCATGCTCAGAGTCGAAAATCAGGTTATCAGAGTCCTGGTGTATGGATACGTCGACCGCCCGCACCAACACTGGGATCCCTGTCCTGAAAGCTGAACTCGAAACACTTAACACTGTTTCCCCAAAATAACTCATAGACTCTTAGTCCTAAGATAAAACTGACCACCTATGATACCACTCTGTCACGACCCGTCCCAGTGGGGCCCAGGACACAACTCCCCAAGCCTCCAATAGGCCAGGGGCTGGTGACTAGCACCGAGTAGGCATGTTACTAACATGGGAGACATTGCCTATAAACCTTTACACACACACATACATCTCCAAGCCCACAAAGCGGAAAAGTGAAAACTACTAAAAATGGAAATGCATGCATATACTAAAAATCCCAAACAACAGAGTACGACAGGAAAGTAAAGTACAAAAAGTGTAAAACCCTGGGCCAAAAGTACAAGACCACCAAAAGAGAGTCTATAACAAAGTCCAACCTATAAAGAAAGGTGTTGGGACTACAGTCTGTAGCCGTAGGGACACACCTCGGTCAGTCTGATCTCACTGAGTACCGTCCGGTCCTGGTCCGCCTAGAATCCTGTCAAAGGCTTGCTCGTCTGCACAAGACACGACACGTGTGGGAAAAGACCATGCATGGGTGAGTATAACAATACCCAGTAGGACACCCCAAAACCAAAAAGGAAAATACAACAAGGAAAAATACCATAAAGGAAAGATATAGTCGGCTCCACATAGTATATGTCTACATGACATATAACAAGAATATCCAGATATACTCATACACAAATGACTATCGCGATACCACCACTAGGATCCAGCTCAAAGATTCCACTAAGCATGTAACAAGGAGAACACACTCCTAGGTATGAGGAGAGAGAGATACAAAGTACTCGTTCCAGGAGGACACACTCCACAAGTACCTTGAGAACATGTTGCTCAGATGAGGATCATAACCAAGTCATGGGGTGATTACGACAACTCAATTATAGCTAATCCGCTAAGCAGAGGATCGGTGCTCGGGTAAATTTGGTCATGTCGATACCAAGAACTCTACCTAGGGTTCCAGGAATGAATAGAGGATTCAGCTCCAAGTCTAACAGAGGGGATTTCAACAACTTTATTCAGAAAATCCTGATGAAGGGATCATACTCTTATAGGAAGGAAATGATACCGGAAACCTTCAGGAGAAAGACTAAGGGGACAAACCCTAAGGAAACTAGCCCAAGTCAAAGAAGGCAACTGGCTCAAGCCTTGAAGAATTTATTACACTCCATGTAGTATGGTTGCGTTCCATGTTCCTTGACCTCAGGTACTGCCCGTGTAAACGGCCTGTGTCATCCGTTTAAGCTATGTAAAACTCAACTACACGACGTGTAGAAAAGTACACGCCATGTTCCTGACTCCAGGTACTGCCCGTGTAAACGGCATGTGCCATTTGGCTTTTCAGATATAAAGTAACTACATGGTGTGTAAAAGAATCACACACCGTGTCTGTGCACCAGGGGATCACTCCGTGTACGTTGGCCATGTACCCGTACATGGCCTCTGTCTGTGTTCGTGTCGCCTGCCCGTGTACCCATACACGAGGTATCCCGTGTATCTAGATGGGTTTGGCTGGGGAAGGGTATACATGGTGTTTCCTTGGCCATGTACCCTGCCCGTGTCTGTGTACTCCTAGAGTACATGCCATATAATCTTGTCGATGAACACACGCCGTGTATCCCATACTACACGGCGTGTAGTCGGGAAATTTCTAGAAACGCCGTCTTCTTCCTCGTGCCTCGGATGATTCTCCAGATCGAGTTTCTCTGGTCCGTTTTCCACAAAACTCAAGATCATGGGTTGCTTCATCATCATGATGCCGAATCTGTGGGTTTCAAGCCTTCGATCGGCTTCGAAATCTGATTCTAGTCACCCGTGCGGAAATCATTTGAAGAACGCTATCTTACAATCTGCTTCGATTCGTCCTTCGCCACCGCAGCCGCACCTCCATAGGGTTGTACCGACACCATATCTTCAATTTGGGATCGTTGCATCGCGCAACGGGTCTACAACGATCCGTCGTTCATATCCCCACAAAGAACGCGTAGAACGCAGTGAAGAACGTGATAATTTGGGGAAGAAGAACACAAGAAATCGAGGGGGACGAACCTCGATCGATGTTCATGTCGATCTTGGTCCATCACCTTTAGGAGGTTGAACGAAACCAAAATAATTTCAAGAATCAAATCCTCAAAATTCCCGCAAAATCCCTTCCCACAAGAACGATTGATCCGCGGGCTAATCTGTTTGTGGATTAGTCTACGTTCATCGTGGAAATCAAAAACAGGGAAAAATCATCAAACAAACATCCTAAATAGATTCTTCGGCATTCGTTGGTGATGATATGGTCGTCACGTCGTCGTCGCCGGCGAAGCTCGTCAAGAACACCGTCACTGCGTTGGGATGTTTTTCCCAGAGATCTCCAGGGATATTCAAAGTTATGAGAAAATTAACCCTGATCCCCTGTGAAATCTATTTTTAAAAAGGAAAAGAGATATTTTGCTGAAACAAGGATTTAAATAAAATATTTTATTACGGTTGCATCCAAAAACCATATTTCACCACCGACCTGCACCGGCCGATGTTAGGTCTTTTCTAGGGTAAACCCGCTGCTCTAAACAAAACGATGCCATCATATTTTTGATCCAAGCACCCATTCAGAAGTTATTCCACATTTTCAGGAAAACCACACGCACACACACAATTTAATTATTAAATTAAATTCATACACTTTTTCCGGGCTCACAGGGCCTCGGAACTGCATGTCATCTCATAGCCTGGTCTCAAATTAATTCCCATATAGTATGAAAATAATACTTTGAAAAATCTGGGACATTAAAAGTGCTCCTAGATAGCATCGGGTGATCCCAATATAGAATACAATATAGGTTCCCCAATAATGCTTGAATGCATTGGGTAATGTTATAATTTCATGAGATGTCATGTATAGTGCACATGTGGTTCTCCTAATAACACTACGATATTAGGGAGTTAACCTAATCCATTATGGGATGTTTTCTCCAAGTTATAATGTCTCAGTAGTTAGCCATGACCTTATGTTATGATCGAAGGTCAATTAAATAATTATTTGTGAATGCTTATGAGTTTTCAAGATAAATATTTATTATTTTATGAATGAATGAAATATATTTTCTAAATGTTTTATATGTTCAAATATATTTAGAAAAAGTGTTTATTTTTAAAAGTACTCATTATTTATATGATCTTTATTTTCAGATGTTATAACATGATTTAATTTTATATCGAATTAAAAAACATTGTTTGGTTTACAAATGTTTTGAAACCCCTTACATAGATTTTTGTCTCTCAGCCTTTGTTTTCAAAACCACTTTTTACAGGGTATAAGGACATGCATAATCAATTTAGTGGCCATGGTACCTCTATGATTTTTATCTATTATAAAGAATTATAATTGTTTTTAGGTCTTTTATTTTTTTGGTGTTGTAATTAAAATGCTCTAAAGTATCATGAATTTCTTAAAAACCTTTTTGATCTAGGGTTGTTTTATAAATTTAATTATAAGTAATAAATGATACACAAAAAAGGGTAGAATGGGTTATCAACTGTTATATTTCTATATATTTATATTATTTAGTTATTTTCTATTTTTGATATCGAGTGGGGGTAATATGGATCATTTTGAACTTGTTACGTAATAGCGGTGTTGTTCCTTATCATACACAAAAAGTTAATCCTTACCATACAATAAAAGGTACTTAAATTGTTTTTTATAATTATTTATATTTTTATAATTTCATTCTAGTTGAGTTTTAGTTATAATCCTTAAAGATGAAGTTAGCAATGAGCATGTTTCAGGGATTTTTCATGAACGCACATTGGTATCTTAACTAATGGGTTTAATATTAATGTTACTATTCTAGGAATAAATTAAATTAATTATTTACTTTTTTATTTAATATATTACCAAAAATTAATTTCCCATATTATTCCATGTTATAAATTTATATCATTGTACATGTAGGTTGTTATACCGATAAAAACAAGAACATACCATACTTAATGGATGATTATAAAGTGATTTAGTTGAAATATCATTATACTAGAAGAATAATGACCTTATTTAGTGTTTATTATTGTGATATTTAATAGTTTTAAGAAATTTTAGGAATAATATAAACTATTAAAATTTATTACATAGTATGAAGAGATCAATTTTCTCCCTTAGAATACTCTTCTGGACGGTTGAATTTACCACAATTGTTTATTGATCATATTGTTAATAGGTTATCAAATTTTTATTTCCAAAAACATAATAATTTTATGAAAATAATATTTATCCCTTAAACCAATTCCCATTAATATCTATGAAAGGAAATGATGAAAAGAAAAATGGATATCAATCGTTCCATTGAAGCAGTAGTTCACACGTATTTATGGTTAATGATTTTTGTTTCCATAGAACAAGAGAAATGTATAATATATTTTATCATTTAAGAATATACAAATGTTATAAATATCAGACTTATTTATTTAAATCAATATTAATACCATCATTGTAAGGTGGTTGTGTAAAACAAAACATGATTCTTTGTGGAGGCGGTAGTCCACATACACACGAATGTTTTTTCCTTAATGGAAAAAGAGAAAGGTGGTTAATAGTTATTACCCAAGAATAATAACATGTAGTATAAAAAATATTAAATTAATTATATAGTAATGTAATAAAAATATTTGTTATGTTAATATTTAAAATAAAATAAATGAGGGAACATTAGTACTCACATTGAGGACTTGGGATTTCCTTTAGAGGACTCTTTGGAAATGGATGAAATAGGCTGATATATTACGAAAAAAAGATTAATATGAGGAAATTGGATTTTATTATAAGAAATAAGAGAATAGTTTTAAGAGGAAACCCAATTTTCTGAGTGTTATTGAAGGAGTGGTGAGAGATCCCATTTATAAGTGGTGAGAATGGAATTTTTGTAAACATGTCAACTTAATATAAAGTGAGCACATGTTTCAAATTTCAATAAGACTAAAAAATAGACAATAATGGAGTGGATTATGAGATAAGTCCGATAATATCTCAGACATTAATTTTCACATGTGTTTTAAACATGTTTGTAATTCATTTACTCTTTAAAAGTTTCACTTTTTTCACTTTTTTGGTTTTACCCTGGTAACTAGTTTTTACCAAAGTAATATAATTTTAATGAATAAAAGTAAAATGTAAATTATTAAATATTTTTAACATACTTATTAGAAACATGAAATAAATTTTATCATATAAAATATATATATGTAAGAAAAATAAATTCTAACATTAGGGAATGTGACGTGTAAAAATCGATTTTTTTTAAAAGTGTATTTTTAAGATTAAATTTTTTGTGTAGGATAAAATTATCATTGTATTTGATTTTAATGATATAAATTGATTTATTAAATATAATGTTAATTTTATGTGCCTTTAAAATGATTATAAAACTTAATTTTACTAATATAATATTTATTTAAATAAAAATACCAAAAATAAATTTTATTGAAAAATATTAATTAAGTTCATAAAATGTTAATCATAGGTTTGGACAATTGAATAAATTATTTTTAAAATGTAATTTTTTACTTATTAAATACATCTTTAACAAATTACAATGTTTTATAAACTTGAATATATTTCTTAAAAAGTTATAAAATGTATAGTCTTGGTAAAAACTATATTTTTAACTATTCACCTAAAAATCATCTATTTTATACAAATTCCAAAAAATAATCTTAAGATAATATTGAAATTAATAATCTAAAAGTGATATTTGTTTTTTAAAATTTAAATTATAATATTATTATAATAAACTTTGAAATAAAAACATAAAATTATATGATTTTTCACAAGAAAATAAATTTTTTAAATTACTAACAATTCATATTCTTATTTTCTTTCTATTAGACTCAAATTGATATTAATATATTATTAATATCAGAAATTTATTTTATAAATAATATATTTAGTATTCTAAAATAACCCACATAAAAGAATAGTTTAGAAGGTTTTCATTTTAAATCATAAATCAGACTTATTAGTTATTAAAATATAGTAATGTAATTTTTATTGATTCTGTAGTATTAATAATGACCTTTATTTGTATTTAAAAAATATTTCATAATTAGTTTACATCTATTTTTAACATCCCATTATAAAACTAAATTTAATGATTATATAATATTTCATGGTTCGTTCTAATTTGGTTTTTCTTGTATCACACACTATCAATCATATTAGTTCTTAAGGAAATGAATAATTTAAAATCATAGGGTGTTACATTATCCCACTCCATTAAATAAATTCCATCCTAAAATTTTCAAATATGATTTACTAATAAAATTTTTTATGGGTGTATAAAATATAGGAATAACTCATGATATATTTTATAATGATTTGTCTACCTTAATATACAAGGTATGAATCAGAAATAAAACATTTCCCTTCACTATATTAATTTATTTCTTCATTTTTCTCCGTATATTATTTCTCTATGACCATTTTTTACACACATGAATCACATTTTAGTTTATTTTAGAAATTATCTTAGGTTTTTCTTCCCACATTTTTTATATGTAAGAAATTGAATATTCTATTATTTGTCATCTTTTTCACCTAAAATTCCATGAGACACCATCTCTATCTTGTTTTGTGTGTTTGGAAACTCAACTAAATTCACACTATTAATCATAATTCTTGATTATTGGTTTGGAATAATAGAAATACTTCTCACTCATAATCTTATCCCATTAGGTTTCTTATTCAGATAGTCTTCATATTATCCATGACATCCATTATTAACTTGGTTCCTTTGGAAGTCAACTGTTTCTAAAACCTCATGAGTAGTTAAAAATTAACATCATACGAGAACTATTTTATGTTAAATATATGAAAAATTCAATATCAAATTTTTTTAATCTTCAAAACATTCACCTAACTATTCGGTAGAAATCTAAATCACTCTCGGTTTAAAATATAACATTATTAGTTCAACCTAGGTTACATTGAGTTGTGTTATCTTATACATATTATCATAATCCTTTTAAGTAATTATGAAACAAATATTTTAAAATGGATTGTAAATATAATTATATTAACCAAAGCATATATCCTGACAGTGTCAAAACATGTGTGCAGTTAAGCTTATTTTTCATACACTAGGTGATAATAGAGTTAATACCCAATCCAACATTTTTAGGTTTATTAACCTAGGTATATTTGTACTAGATAATGTATCAAATTATAATATCCATATTTGTTTGTAATTTCAAGGATGACCACACAATATCTACTTTACTAAAACATTAGGATATTATCCCATACTCAAACATATCCCTTATGCTTATCTCTAGGGTTTTCAGTGATGTTCTATTATTTTAATATCTAAAAATAATAAAATTTTTAATATGACATAAAATAACCTAAAGGGTTATATATACCATTGAAATTATGATTAAACATAAATTACAAACTCTTAAATTATCCTCAAACAACACCCTAACCTCTAAAGTTATTTAAACCCTACTCTGATACCAACTATAACACCCTTAGGATGATACTATAATATCCAAACCCAACTCATTGGATTGAGAAGAGATGGAGTGATACTAACCTTAGGAGGCATACCTAAGTCACAAAAAGAAAAATATAAATGCTAATGGATTAGTATAACATTGTGGTATTATTTCCCCTTTAGAAATAAAACAACTTGACAACAAAAATTTTAAACATCCAAACCATATATATGATGCATGTGAGTAGGAAATATAAAAAAAGGTAAAAGAAACAATATAAAAATATTAGAATGAAAATGGAACATGGAACATAAACTAACAAAAACCAAAATACAATATAACCCAAATATGCAAAATTGGTATAATCCCAGGTACCACATGAACAAGATCAAATCTCTTACACCACCATCCATTCCCATAATTTAAAGATTTATTTCTAGAGAAATAATATACCTTTCCCATTCATGAGTTTCGATATACAAAATATATAAATTCACAAAATATCCTAGGAATGTGGTGTGTATAACACTCAGTAATAAAACCCTAGAGGCTTCCTAATAAACCCCACCAAGAAAAGAACCAGTTAGCACATTTTATATAAAATAGTTATAAAATAGTTAAATAGTTTGTAGAATTCTATAATTTAAATCCATGTGATAAAAACCATGACAATATTTTCACCATTAATTGATACTAAACATAACCATTACCATGTTCACACACACACACACACAAACTCAATCCTGGTTTCACACATATATAGTGGTACTTTATGACCATACTCCGTCCCACTTTGATGGAAGTAATTCATGACCATACTCCATCACACATTAAACACAAACCAACCCATTTATTCCAAATTACAGGCCAATTATTTTTTATAAAAAAAATATTCCTTTGAAAATAATTCATCAATCATTTTTCTTGCATAAAAAAATATAGCAAAATTTTAAACACATCATTTAACAATTATAATTAAAGAGGTTTCCAAAAAGTAAACAATTTTACCATATTTTCAAAACATAAGAAAAATGGTTTCCAATAAGATATCACACAATGTTTCCAAATAAAATCCAAGAAAACCTTTAAATAAAACCTAACCATCAGTTCTAAAACAAGTGCAAATGAGAGAGAATCCACCTACAAGTTAATGAATGAAAAAAACAAAGAATGACATTATGAACTTCTAGATCCGTGCTTAAAACACCATAACTTAAACATATCCAATAAGATATAATCAATATTAAATTCATTACAAATATATATATCTATAATAGTTTAGATATATGGATTTTATAGAGACATAGGATAAGAGTATATCTAAGAATAATGAGGAAGAAAATAGACTTACCCTTGATTCCAACTCTCTAACAAATTTTAATTCTTCAAAAAAATTGTTCTACATCAAAGGGATTACCAAGATATCCTAGGAAAGGAGATTAGATTGAGACCTTAGAATAATAAGAGAAAAACGAGTGTTCCTAAGAATTAATCTGAATTTAAACATAGTTTTTAGAGTATTTAATTTCCATTACATGGTTTAGTGGAACAATTTCACAAACCATGTTCCAAATATGTGCATGATACTAGAAATAACCTAGGTAGACACATGGTTATGATATATGGTTTGGAAAACCATACACATACCATTAAATGATATTATCTCAAGGCCATTACCTTAAATAGTTGGATTACATGGTTTAACAAACAATGTGCCAACCAAGTTTTCCCACTGTTTCAACTTTCACTGTTTCTCCTAGGCACCCGCATGGTTTGACATAATTGTACACCAATTGGGAGCCTAAATAATGACTCTCAACATCATCTTACATGGTTCCCAAGATATAATTACTAGTGTCTACTAACCATTCTCAAACCATAAAACTACATAAATTCTTTCAAAACACCCCAAAAAATTATTAAAACTCATGAAACTCAACCAAGTAATATATATAAGATAAAAGTATATAATAAAAGGGTAAATTCTCTAAAAATAGGGTTGTTACATGTACTCATAGATATATTTCCTAAAACACATACCTTATATAACATATTCAATACCAATTACTGATTTCCAGGAATAAGTATCCCATAATTACATGACTTAATGAAAATTTTTCATTACAAATATTCTAAAGACATTTTAGTTTTAGGGATTTAGAGAAGTAGGACAAATCATAACCTAAAAAATACCATTTATTTCTAAACTACTAGAAATATTATCCCCAATAAAAAAGCAACTAATTAATCCAGTATAAGTCCTCAATATCTCCCATAATTTCTCTATATAAGCTATCCTATAAGACATTTCATGAGTACTACTTTTCTTAATAACCTGGGGAAATGGAAATATACAAAGGGGTGATCTCAAACAATCAGTAAGGGTAAATATAAGAGATAATAATCAAATATCACAAGTTATCATAATATAATCATAAAAAACATGATATTAATATATAAAAATAAATAATGCTATAATAGAATGAAATTGAAATAATAATATATCCATAAATACTAATAGAAATGAAAAGATCACATGAATAAAAATATATGGTTACTTAGAGATGAAATTCATAATTTAAAAAAACTAATTTCATACCCTAATAAAAGAAATCATGATCTTAGAAAATATGATGTTACAGTCAAGGCCGCGTGTCTAGGTGATATCTTATTTTTGGTAGGTGTACAATGAAGTACCCAAGCTATTTTCTATCATGAGACCTATTGATACATTGGGGGGATATCTATACTGGTACACACATATTAAAATTTATGTCTAATTAATTCATCATTTGAATGATTCAATAAAATATAAAATACATAACAAACATGCCTTAGTAATCAATCAAAATCTCTATTGAAATAATAAATATACAGATTGTCAATATTTATCCAATCAATAAATGGAGCAAATTTTTATATAAGAATCCCTAAAACTAAAACTAAATGGAGTAATGGTATATGGTTAATTCAATTATTTCTCCAATAAATCTATTTATGGGTATTTAGTATAATTGTCTTTGGATAATTTAACGATAATTAGAGTATTCATAGAGGAATGGGATTGGAAGAAAAATCATGTGTATAACAGAGTATTATTTAGAGATACCAAGGTAGTGATGTATTTCTATATGTTTAATCTCAAAAAAAATTATGGTAGTATTCATAAATTATTCTATTTTCAATATATACAAAAAAATAAAACAAGTGGTTAATTTGAATCATAACTCAATGAACAAAACTTGATATGCAAAAACCCTTATGGTAATAGTAATGTAAGAATCAAAAGAACATGAGAGATATTTATCATTAAATATAAATTAAAATATCATGATATGGTGGATATTTATTATACTATAATGAAATTGGGTAGTAAATACAATATATAAATGAAATATTTGTGTGCAGCATGAAATATGTCTCATGATATTAAATTTTAGACAAGGAACCCCTACAACTTGAGTATATTCTAAATCAAAACCATTGAAGGGGAAATAGATTAAAATTTAACTTTAAAAACCATGGAATATACTTCATTATATTATATAAAAAATTGTATTTATATATACCATATAAAAATAAATTCGTATATAATAAGAATCATGTCTCAAGAAATACGAATTGAGACCAAGAAACCCCTTCCACGTAACATAATCTTTGAGGTAAGAACCATTTGATAAAGTGGTTATAAAGAATAATTGTATAAACTAGAAAATAATTGGAAATAAAATATAAATTATACATTAGTTATAACAAATAAATCTTGGAAAAATAGAATTTAACAAAAAAGTTTGTAACTCATTGGAAGAAAATCAAGTTAGTACAAACCCTTACATTAATTATTTCTTAGTAAAAATTAACTCTAACATATTATATTTAAAAATTAACTATCCAAATGACCCATTTAAAAACCAAATTCGTTTCTATAACATTTAATAAAATTTATTTATAATTATACTCTATATCTATAATTGTTTGTCATTATATACTCTTAATATTTGGTGTGAGTAATATTGATCGTTTTGAAGTAGTTTTGTCATAGTGGTGTTGTTTTTCATTCCACATCCAAATTTCCTTATTTCTAGATCATAAAAGGTAATTGAATTTATTTTTTATAATTTTTTATAATTTTTTAATTTCATTCATTCATATTTTAGTTATGATTCTTAAATATGAAATCATCAATTGGTATGATTTTGTGATTTTGCATGAAAAACTGTTAATATCATAACTAACTAGTTTAACATTAAATTTACCATTCTATAACTAAATTAAAATAATTATTTACTTATTTATATCATATATTACCATAAATTAAATTTCTATAGTAATCCATGTTTTAAATTTATAGAATTGTTCAAGTAAGTGGATAAATCAACACAAACAAGAACATACCATAATTAATGGATGATTATGTAGTGATTTAGTTGTAATATCATTATAAAATATTAATAATAAACATATTTAGTATTTATTATAGTGATAAATTATAATTATAAATAATTTTAATAATAATATAACCTATATAAATTTATTACATAGTACGATGAAATCGTTTTTTCCTCTTTGAACACTTCTTTAGACTATTTAATTTGCCATTGTTGTTTATTGCTCATATTGTTAATAGGATATACAATTTTTCTTTAAATAAGATTAATAATTTTATAAATGTCATATATATATA
This sequence comes from Viscum album, assembly GCA_963277665.1. Taxonomy (NCBI): domain Eukaryota; kingdom Viridiplantae; phylum Streptophyta; class Magnoliopsida; order Santalales; family Viscaceae; genus Viscum; species Viscum album. The sequence goes on along the minus strand of OY728156.1, from coordinate 1,193,751,453 downwards.
TTAAACCCATTATCATGAGCTTCCATGAAATGAAGTGATAAAAAGAAAAAAGGAATTAAGTTCCATTATGGCGGTAGTCCACACATACACATGGTTGATGATTTAAATTTTTGTAGAATGAGAGAATTTAAAAATATGTTTTATAATTTTACAATAAAAAATATATTATAAATATATTAATTTTTTTAAATTAAATTTGAGAACCATCATGTTATAGTGGTTAAGGAAAACGTAACATGGCACTTTTTGGAGGCAGTAGTCCACACACACACACACACACACACACAAATTTAAATTTTGTTTTTTCTCAGGGGAAAAGGGGAAAGTTGAATAGATATTCCATTATAATAATAATATTTAGAGTAATTTTTTTTAATTATACATGAATGATAAAAATAGATTCAAAAAGGTAATATAAAAAATAAAAGAAAATAGGGAAAATTCGTACTCATGTTGAGGATCTGGGCTTTCCCTTGGAGGAATCCTTGGTAAAGGAGGGATTATGATAATCTCATATGAATTAAAGATTAAAATGGTGAAATATTATTCCTTGGAAAGGAATAATGGAATATCTTTAAGTGTAAATTTAATTTTTTATAGGTATTTAAGGGGTGGTGAGAGGCCCCTATTATAAGTGGTGAGAATCACATTTTTATAAATATTTAAACATTTTATAAAGTGAGAACATGTTTCACATGTCATGAATACTCAAAAATGGAAAATAATGGATTTAGTGATGATATTATGTCGTTAATACCTCATCCATTAATTTTCACACATGTCTTAAACATGTTTCTAAGTTCTCTACTCTAATTTTTTCACTTTTACCATTATTTGGGTTTATTGTGGTAAGTAGTTTTTTCCTATGTAATTTAATTTGAACATATTAAAATAAAATGGATCTAATTACATAATTTTAACATAATTATTCCAAATATGAAATATATTTTATCAAATTAATTTTATATAAGTAGTAAAAATAAATTTTAACATTAACGCATGCAATGCATAAAAACTATTTTTTAGAAAAATTATATTTTTAAGATTAAAATATATCTATATGATAAAATTATCATTGTATTTTGTTTTAATTATATAAATTTATTTTTTATAAAAAAAATTTATTTATGTGTATTTCAAAGAAATCCAAAATATTTATGATTCATCCTGAGAGACCCATCCAACTAGGCACCAAACCAGACTAGGACAAGACCCAAAAGGAATTATCTATCCCCATGAACAGAAGAATATCACTCATACATCAAATAAAAAACAAAGGGAATGATTTATCAGAAAATGAAATAGTATACATGAAATATACATAGAGAACACCATAAAATAACTAGGCCATAATTAAAGAATTGCAAGGAAACTGATACAACCGAAAAGCATCTAGACAAAAACCCAAGTATATTTTGATGATAATAAAATGGAAAACCCAAAACTATCAACAAATACTCCATGTGATATGTGGGAAATGTCACACCATTTCTCCAATAATATATGCCCAGCTAACATAAACCACACCACCTCACTGGGGTACCTTTCCTTATGTTGCATCAGATAAAAAAGGTCTACACACCCCAAGGGAGTGTGTAGGGCATGAGCTAAACCAAATCTGTAGGATCCCACCCAAGTGTTCGATATCAAGAATCTAAAAAATAACCCCATTATTCTCATATCATAAGAAAATAAGGAATGATAAGAAATTAAAAAAATTATATCAAAAGCATGGAAAATAGTTCCCCCTTTCCAAATCTTTCACAAAACTAAATAAAATATTTTCAAATCATAATTAAAATAACCATTTTTATCTTTCAAATAATGTATCATTTCAAATAAAATAGTGTCATACAAATAAAACACACAATGTAAAAACACTCCATGGATAAAATATGTCCATTCCAGATAGGTTACTCATACCTCAATCTCAATAAAATACTAGTGTGCACATCAAGTCCCTAGAACCCATGTATAAAATTCTAGGGAATATAGGGACACCCATCAAAGTCAACCCCATAAAATTTCATTCAATTCTTACATCCAACGCAACTATGATAGAATAATGGAAGAACGCCCTATAAATTTAACCCCTTACAATTCCAATGGATGAGGCCCAATAATACACCTTTCACTTAAGTACGCAAGTATCCTATTTGTGCTATATTTAAAATAAATTTCAAATGGATTTCACATTTCAGAACGATTCTAAAAAATCCTTTATTTATCAAAAACATACTTTGAAAACCTGTTTCACAATCCATTTCACAATACTTTGAAAATGCCTTTTCTTTCAACAAATTGACTAGAAAAACCATTTTTCGCAAAACCAATTTACACATGCATATAAAGACATCAAAAATTGTGAAACTACATTTAGAAAATAAATTTAAAAAATTAAAAGAATTTAATTTTCATACAACATAGGATAGATAAAGAACCACCTATCTCAAAACATGGGTTTCACACCAACAACGATGGGATCCACACACATCAGAAATGGAAGGGAAAGAAATAATAAAAATATGAGGCTCTAAAATTGATTATTACTTATTATAATAAAATTATATAATAAATGGGCTCAATGAATAAGTAATATCAACACATATCTTAAGAATATCATACGATGCACCGTAACCAACATGAGAACTAGCATCTTGAAGGCAAGTGAAAAATATATCTTGAAGGGATTAGTGAAAAAACCTAACATGATCAACAGATCCCAAATACATAGCCTAAAACTACTTACAAATCCAATAGAAATAGTGAAAATAGTAAGGGAATGATGACACTTACCAAGAGAGGAGCAAGAAACCAACCTACAAATCAAAGAACCAATTGGAGATGTCCGAAAGTACTAAATTAAACCAAAATCAGTTAGATAAGAACTAGGGTTTGAGGGAGAGAGGATAGAAACTAATGATAATAGAGTCTATCACTCAAAAAAAACATATCCATTGGAACTTGAAAATTTTACAATGTGAATACTTAGGATTGCATAAACACAAAAAAGGCATCAACTCGGTTAATAATCCTAAAGGATCAGTTCATGACATGAATATAATTAATGTTCAAAATGATTTTAATATTATGAAATAAATATTCAAGGCCTCTTCAAATAGTAAATTCACTTTTTGAATATACTATTTACAGCTTAAACCAGCTCCTGTATCTACTATACAGAAAAAAAACCCTTTATAAAACCTACTTCTCATCTTATAAACCCATAAAACATGAATAAAAACCTCTTGAACATTAAAAGAGAGTGTAACTTAACTAGGATCTTACTATTATTCCAACTATAGGTCTTTATATCCCCATAAGGTCATACAAAATAAGAAATCTTTGAATATAGGGGAGGCCACTACTCCCTCAATGGAGCTTTCCACTCCCACGTCTTGTTAGAATATAATATGTTCTCCATAACACATTGAATAATGGAATAGACTTTCCTTGCTTTAATTTCATTTGATAGTCAACTATTTCCACTGGTTTCTCTATAATAGAAACATCTGGATCCAAATAAATCTCCTCCAAACTCAGAACATGGGAAGGATTAGGATGGTGCTTGTTGAGCTAATATTTTTTGTAAATATAATTCATACCAGCCAAATGAGCTGGTAACAAAAACTAGTAAGAAACCAAACCAGCCTTCTTAGTGATATCAAACAGTTCAATATATCTTAGAGTTAGCTTCCCCAATTTTCCAAGACGACAGTGACTAACTAAGGATAAACATTCAATAAAACTTGGTCACTAATGGAAAACTCTAAAGGATTACTCCATTGATCCACATATTATTTATACTGACTCTGGGTTATAACCAAGAAACAAATTATATCAAGAATCCACACCAACATCTCCTAAATGAGACTCAGTCCCACAAGAGAGGCCTCACCCACCTCTTACCAACAAGGAGTTGTCCTGCATTAGCATCCATATAAATCGATGAAGGGATTAGTTATGGTCAATGATTGGTAACTATTATTATAAGAAAAATAAACTATCCCTTGTTGGTTGTCCAAGAGTCCACTGAATTCTTAGATGCTGGAACAAATCATATCGTGCAGAATCTGAATAGAACACTCCAACTAACCATCCATTAGTGGATGGTAAGCTATAATCAATTTGAAAAGAGTCCCCATTACCTCTTGAAGACTCTCATAGAATCCATTAGTAAACATGGAATCCATATCAGATACAATGGAATATGGGACCCCATGAAACTATATAATATCCTAAAGATATAACTTCCCAGATCTTTAGCCATGGTGGTGTGACTAATCTTAATAAAATGAGATTATTTCATTAACCAATCAATCAAAACCCATATAACATTCATTACTTGGGGTGTCAATCGAAATCCAATGATGAATTCCATGGAAAACTCATCCCATTTATATACTAGCACTGGAAGATGTTGATGTAGTACAAAATGATTTTGGTTCTCTTCCATTATCTACTGAAAGGTGTAATAATAGGATACATAATCAACAATTCCACACATTATACCCATTCACCAAAAATTATATCTAATTTAATAATAAATTTTCATAGTACTAAGATAAATAAACCATGAATAACTACAACAATAATGAAACACTAAATTGTTTCTATCATACGATATGAAAAAATAACCCCTAAAGTAGAGAATACCATTAGAAGGGAGAGACCAACTAGAAATGATATCCCCACAATTTAAGGCTTCCTTGATTTTTTCGAACTCATCATTTTGCTGCTGGCCTAATAGAAAAAACTCAAGGAGAGATAATGATAATTGAACACCAGTTATAAAAATATAAAAATCACTCTTCTGTGTATCCATATGCAACTGAGTGAAATAAACCATGAGGTTCTACTTATCCTTCGATTATAAAAGAAGGTGGGAAAAAAATTCTTGATGAGGGCATAAACAACAACATTACATTTCCTAGGAGTATAGGTGATATCAAAATAAAATTTCTAGAGATAACCACTACCTCTATCTAAGATTCAGGTACTTTTGAGAAAATATATTTCTCAGAATCTTATGATTGAAAATTTACTTTTTATTATTAAACACATTCAAGGAAAAATTGGGAAATCTTTCAAGTTCCAAACAAGCCATCAACAAACTACAAAAGAAATCACCAAATTATTGATATCATGTTTAATTATATTAGAAACCTTACCTATGTATTGACTCCATTGAAGAGCATATGACTTCATTTCTAGATCATCCTTGATGAGGTCTTCAAAACTGTAGTCCATCTTGACCCAAGTATGGATATGATCTTCCACAATAATATTCATTTTATCAAATAAACATGTCAGAATGTGATCTTGCTTATTGATCTGTACACACTATTTATTATTAATATCACTACTAAAATGTTGGGCATTAGCGACCGCCATTGGAGGTCGCTATAGGCCTATAGAGACCGCCTAGCGACCGCCATTGGCGGTCGCTTCAGCTTCTTCATTGTAGGTCAATAGGGACCACCAATGGTGGTCGCTATAGGTGGCCGAAATTCTGGCCTTAAGCGACCGCTTGGCTGTCGCTATAGGCTGTCTGCTGGGCACTATTTCTTAAATATATATATATATATATATATATATTAAAGAAAATATTTATATATATAATATCAAATAAAATATTTTAAATATATATATATATATAATATGTTTTAAATATTTTAATATATATATATATATATATTAAAGAAATATATATATATAATATTAAATAAAATATTTTTCATTTTTTAATGAAATGTACGAATTGTGTTTTTTTTTCTTCACGGTGCAAAATCAGAGATAAAACAAGGTAAAAATTATAAAAAATGGAAAACAATTTCAAACAGCATAAACATCAAGATCATCAAAAACAATAAATGATAAACGTGCTTCAACGATCCGAGCAGGTCCATCCATTTCAATCTTCTGCTTCAATAAACCTATAATAAGACAAAAAAACAAAAAAACAAAACAAATGTAAATTGGACATAATTATTCAGTTATTATATACATATAATAAAATTAAATCTGACATCAAATCATGGTTCTATAATAATTTAAAACCCCCAATTTAAGAAATGCTATCATTTCAGGTCATTCGGAGGACGTTTTATCCGAATTCGACCGCCTTAGGCCGTTTTTGGTGTTTTATGACACCGGAAACGCATTTCCGGTCACTGTGGTCAAACAACACCTTAGATTGATGTGCCATCTACCTGAACATTTCACAAATCACACAATGGCTGTTGTCGTACGGTTTCATGGCATTCTGAAGTCGTTCGGGTGGTTTTGACCCCCCCAACGCGCCATTTTAGCGCGCATCGAGCTGCTGAAAATGACACAATCGGCATTACCGAATTCACCGCATGTATGATGGACGTTTTGTCTCCTCCTACACATCACGAATAATATTCCTAAGGTTTTTGTGTGGTTTCACGTCATTCGGAGCACGTTTGCTCTGAATTTGACCATCTCACGCTGTTTTTGGTGTTTTGTGACACCAGAAACGCATTTCCGGTCACCGCGGTCATACGACACCTCCGATTGACGTGCCTTCAACCTGACCATTTCGAAAATAACACAATGGCTATTTTCGTATGGTTTCATGGCATTCCGAGCTCATTCGGGTGGTTTTGACCCCCCAACGCGCCATTTTAGCACGCGCCGAGCTGCTGAAAACGACACAATCGGCCGTACCGCACACACCGCACGTCCTATGGGTGTGACGTCTCCTCCTAAATGTCACTAATAATATTCCTAATGTTTTTGTGTGGTTTCAGGTCATTCGGATCACGTTTTCTCTGAATTCGACCGTCTCACGCCGTTTTTGGTGTTTTATGACACCGAAAACGTGTTTCTGGTCACCGCGGTCAAAAGACACCTCCAATTGATGTGATGTTTGCCCGACCTTTTCAAAAATCACACAAAGGTTGTTGTCATACGGTTTCATGGAATTCCGAGGTCATTCGGGTGGTTTTGACCCCCAACGCGCCATTTTAGCGCGCACCGAGCTGCTGAAAACGACACAATCAGCCGTACCGCACGCACCGCACGTCCGATGGGCATGCCATCTCCTCCTACATGTCAAGAATAATATTACTAATGTTTTAGTGTGGATTCATGTCATTCGGAGCACGTTTTCTCTAAATTCGACCGTCTCACGCCGGTTTTGGTGTTTTGTGACACCGAAAAAGCGTTTTCGGTCACCGCGGTCATACGACCCGTCCGATTGATGTGTCGTCTACCAGAAAATTTCAAAAATCACACAACGGCTATTGTCGTATGGTTTCATGACATTTCGAGGTCGTTCGGGTGGTGCTGACCCCCCAACGCGCCATTTTAGCGCGTGCCGAGCTGCTGAAAACGACACAATCGGCCGTACCACACGCACCGCATGTCCGATGGGCATGTCGTATCATCCTACACATAATGAATAATATTCCTAATGTTTTCGTGTGGTTTCAGGTCATTCGGAGCACGTTTGCTCTGAATTCCACCGTCTCATGTCGTTTTTGGTGTTTTATGACACCGGAAATGCTTTTACAGTCACCGTGGTCAAACAACACATCCGATTGACGTGTCGTCTAGTTAACCATTTCAAAAATCACACAACGACTGTTTTTGTACGGTTTCATGGCATTCCAAGATCGTTTGGTTGGTTTTGACCCCCCAACGCGTCATTTTAGCGCACGCCGAGCTGCTGAAAACGGCAGAATCGGCCGTACCGCGTGCACCACACATCCGATGGGCATGACGTCTCTTCCTACACATCACACATAATATTCCTAATGTTTTCGTGTGGTTTCAGGTCATTCGGAGCACGTTTTCTCTGAATTCGACCGTCTCACGCTGTTTTTGGTGTTTTATGACACCAGAAACGTGTTTCCGGTCACCGCGGTCAAACGACACCTCCGATTGACGTGTCGTCTACCCGAACATTTCACAAATCACACAACGGCTGTTTTCGTATGATTTCATGGCATTCCAAGCTCGTTCGGGTGGTTTTGACCCCCCAAAGCGCCATTTTAGCGCGCACCGAGCTGGTGAAAACAACACAATTGGCTGTACCGCGCGCACCGCGCATCCGATGGGCGTTCCGTCTATTCCTACAAGTCACGAATAATATTCCTAATGTTTTTGTGTGGTTTCAGGTCATTCAGAGCAAATTTTCTCTGAATTCGACCGTCTCATGCCGTTTTTGGTGTTTTATGACATCGAAAACGTGTTTCCAATCACCGCGGTCAAACGACAACTCCGATTGACCTGCCGTCTACCCGACCATTTCAAAAATCACACAACGGCTGTTTTCGTACGGTTTCATGGCATTTCGAGGTCATTCGGGTGGTTTTGACCCCCCAACGCGCCATTTTAGCACGCGTCGAGCTACTGAAAAAGACACAATCGGCCGTACCGCGCGCACCGCACGTCCGATTGGTGTGTCGTCTCCTCCAACACATCAATAATAATATTAAAAATGTTTTCGTGTGGTTTCAGGTCATTCAAAGCACGTTTTCTCCGAATTCGACCGTCTCACGCCGTTTTTGGTGTTTTGTGACACCGGAAACGCGTTTCCATTCACTACGGTCAAACGATACCTCTGATTGACGTGTCATCTACCTGACCATTTCAAAAATCACACAATGGCTGTTGTCGTACGGTTTCATGGCATTCCGAGCTTGTTCGGGTGGTTTTGACCCCCCAACGCGACATTTTAGCGCACGCCGAGCTACTGAAAACGACACAATCAGCCGTACCTCACACACCGCACATCTGATGGGCCTTCCGTCTCCTCCTAAATGCCACGAATAATATTCTTAATGTTTTCGTGTGGTTTCAGGTCATTCAGAGCACGTTTTCTCCAAATTCGACCGTCTCACGCCGTTTTTGGTGTTTTATGACACCAGAAATGCGTTTCTGGTCACCACTGTCAAAAAACACATCCGATTAACATAACCTCTACCCGACCACTTCAAAAATCACACAGAGGCTATTTTTGTACGGTTTCATGTCATTCCGAGGTCATTCGGGTGGTTTTGACCCCCCAACGCGCCATTTTAGCGGGCGCCGAGCTGCTGAAGACGACACAATCGGCCGTACCACACGCACCGCACGTCTGATGGGCATGTCGTCTCCTCTTACATGTCACGAATAATATTCCTAATGTTTTTGTGCGGTTTCAGGTCATTCGGAGCATGTTTCCTCCGAATTCGACCGTCTGACGCCGTTTTTGGTGTTTTATGACACCAGGAACGCATTTCCGATCACCACGGTCAAAAAACACCTCTAATTGATGTTCCGTCTACCGAACCATTTCAAAAATGACACAAAGGCTGTTGTCGTACGGTTTCATGGCATTTCAAGCTTGTTCGGGTGGTTTTGACACCCCAACGCGCCATTTTAGCACGCCCCGAGCTGCTGAAAACGACACAATCAGCCGTACCGCGCGCATCGCACGTCCGATGGGCATGCTATCTCCTCCTAAACATCACGAATAATATTCCTAATGGTTTCTTGTGGTTTCAGGTCATTCGGAGCATGTTTTCTCCGAATTCGACCGTCTCACGCCGTTTTTGGTGTTTTATGACACCGGAAATGTGTTTCTGGTCACTGCGGTCATCGACACTTCTGATTGACGTGTCGTCTGCCCGACCATTTCAAAAACCACACAACGGCTGTTTTCGTACGGTTTCCTGGCATTCCAAGCTCATTCGGGTGGTTTTGACCCCCCAACGCGCCATTTTATCGCGCACCGAGCTACTAAAAATGACACAATCGGTCGTACCGCATGCACTGCACAACCGATGGGCGTGTCGTCTCCTCCTACATGTCACGAATAACATTTTTAATGTTTTCGTGTGGTTTCAGGTCATTTGGAGCATTTTTTCTCTGAATTCGACGGTCTCACGCCGTTTTTGGTGTTTTATGACACCGAAAACGCATTTCCGGTCACCACGGTCATAAGACACCTCCGATTGACATGTCGTCTGCCTGAACATTTCAAAAATTACACAACGACTGTTGTTGTACGGTTTCATGGCATTCCGAGCTTGTTCGTGTGGTTTTGACCCCCCAACACGCCATTTTAGTGCGAGCCGAGCTGCTAAAAACGACACAATCGGTCATACCGCGCGCACCGCACGTCCAATGGGTGTGATGTCTCCTCCTACACATCACGAATAATATTCCTAATGTTTTCGTGTGGTTTCAGATCATTCGGAGCAAGTTTGCTTCGTATTCGACCGTCTCACGCCGTTTTTGGTGTTTTATGACACCGGAAACGCATTTCTAGTCACCACGGTCATACAACACCTTCGATTGATGTGACGTCTACCCAACCATTTCAAAAATCACACAACGACTGTTGTTGTACGGTTTCATGGAATTTTGAGGTCGTTCGGGTGGTGCTGACCCCCCAACGAGCTATTTTAGTGCGCTTCGAGCTGCTGAAAACGACACAATCGGCCGTACCGCGCGCACTGCACATCCGATGGGTGTGCCGTCTCCTCATACACATCACGAATAATATTCCTAATGTTTTCATGTGGTTTTAGGTCATTCGGAGAACGTTTTCTCCGAATTCGACCATCTCACGCCGTTTTTGTGGTTTTATGACACCGGAAACGCGTTTCTAGTCACCGCGGTCAAAAGATACCTCCGATTGATGTTCCGTCTACCCGACCATTTCAAAAATCACACCGCAGCTGTTTTCATAGGGTTTCATGGCATTCCAAACTCATTCGGGTGGTTTTGACCACCCAATGCGCCATTTTAGCACGCGTCGAGCTGCTGAAAATGACACAATCGGCCGTACCGCATGCACCGCACGTCCGATGGGCGTGCCGTTTCATCCTACACGTCATGAATAATATTACTAATGTTTTCGTGTGGTTTCAGGTCATTCGGAGAACGTTTTATCCGAATTAGATTGTCTCACGCCGTTTTTGGTGTTTATGACACCGGAAATGCGTTTCCTGTCATCGCGGTCAAATGACACCTCCGATTGACATGTCATCTTCTTGATCATTTCACGAATCACATAACGGCTGTTGTCGAACGGTTTCATGGAATTCCGAGCTCGTTCGGGTGGTTTTGACCCCCAACTGCGCCATTTTTGCGCGCGCCGAGCTGCTGAAAACGACACAATCAGCCGTACCGCGCGCACCGCATGTCTGATGGGCGTGCCGTCTCCTCCTACACGTCACGAATAATATTCCTAATCTTTTCATGTGGTTTCAGGTCATTCGGAGCACGTTTTCTCCGAATTCTACCGTCTCATGCCGTTTTTGGTGTTTTATGACACCGGAAACGCGTTTCTGGTCACCGCGGTCATACGACACCTTCGATTGACGTGCCGTCTACCCGAACATTTCACAAATAACACAATGGCTGTTTTCCTATGGTTTAATGGAATTATTAGGTCATTCGGGTGGTGCGGGAGGGCTGTCCGGGGTGCGGGAGGGTTGTTCGGGTGGTGCGGGAGGGCTGTCCGAGGTGCAGGAGGGCTGTCCGGGGTGCGGGAGGGCTGTCCGGGGTGCGGGGAGGGATGTCCGGGGTCTGGGGGGGGGGGGGGGGCTGCTCGGGGTGCGGGGAGGGCTGTCCGGGGTGCGGGCGGGCTGTCTGGGGTGCGGGGGGCTGTCCGGGGTGTGGGGGGGCTGTCCGGGGTGCGGGGGTGCCTATCCGGGGTGAGGGGGGTGTGGGGAGGACTTTCCGGAGTGTGGGGGGCCTGTCCGGGGTGCGAGAGGGCTGTCCGGGGTGCGGGAAGGTCTGTCCAGAGTGCGGGGAGGGCAGTCGGGGGTGCGGGGGGGGGGGGGGGGGGGGGGCTGTCCGGGGTGCGGGAAGGGCTGTCCGGAGTGCGGGGAGGGCTGTCCGGGGTGCGGGGAGGGCTGTCCGGAGTGTGTGGGGGCTGTCTGGGGTGGGGGGGGAGGGGGCTGTCCGGGGTGCGGAGAGGGATGTCCGGGGTGTGGGAGGGCTGTCCGGGATGCGAGGAGGGTTGTCCGGGGTGCAGGGAGGGCTGTCCGGGGTGCGGGGGGGGGGGGGGGGGGGGGGGGCTATCCGGGGTGCGGGGGGCCTGTCCGGGGTGCGAGGAGGGCTGTCGGGGGGTGCAGGGAGGGTTGTTCGGGGTGCAGGGAGGGCTGTCCGGGGTGCGGGGAGGGGCTATTTGGGGTGCGGGGAGGGGATTTCCTGGGTGCGGGGGGCCTGTCCGGGGTGCGGGCGGGCTGTCCGGCGTGTGGGAGGGCTGTCCGGGGTGCGGGGAGGGCTGTTTGAAGTGTGGGGGGCTGTCCGGGGTGTGGGGAGGGATGTTTGGAGTGCGGGGAGGGATGTCCGGGGCAGGCCGAGGACTACAAATAGTGAACTCAGCTCATTCATCAAAAACAAGTTTAATGGTTTATATTAGGAATCACATGTTTTTTTCAAAAATATTACCGAACATGCAATTCTAAACATTGAAAATTAAATGAACAAAAAATATACAAATCATTAATCAGTTTCATGGTTACTTCTCAATTCGTGCACACAAACATTGCATGAGGCCAAAACACACATGATACCCCCAAATCACAAAAAAAAACTCACTAGAAACCCAACATAAATATCAATAACTACCCCACCATTAAAAACAGAAACACACCTCGTGAATATGATGCGTCATGCGTGGTCATGACTACGACCTCCATCAGGTGGGTCAGGGGCCTACAACAAAAAAACATTATCAATATTTTCATAACAAAAATAATATAAATTAAATAAATAAATATAGTATAAACCTGCGTCATCTGATCCCCTGCTCCATCACCTGGACGCACATATTGCCGCAGTGCTCTAACCTCAGCGATTAATTGTGCATTTAACTCATCGGAAGCGTGCAGTCGTGCCTCGAAATCTGACAACCACTGTGTCATCTGAGCAATAGTAGGACCGACAACCGCAGCACGTGACACTACAGAATGAGTAATCCCTGATCCATAGGTCAAACTATATCCATGCCCGTCCCGACCAATAATGCGATGAAATATCTCATCCCTTCGCATGGGAAGCTGTCGCTGGTCCTCTGGCAGATGTTCTAATTCAGATTTAAATTAAGCCTATGAAATATTTAAATATATATACATATATTAATATACATATTTTATGTAAGTATTGGTAATGAGTACAAGCACTTACTATCAATGTTGTAGCCTCTGGATCATTGCGATCACGAATCCTCATCCACACTGACATTTTATCAGTTGGTGCACCTTTCTCCCGCAACTGTATATGAATAGAATATAAACACAAAACCTTATTAATTAAAAAAATTAAAAAATGAATAATAAATACCTCATGTCGGAGCTGAGACACGTGACGAGTCCCGAGCCTGTGAGGTGGTCCCAACAACACTCGATTCTTAGAATGGCGTGTTGACACCTCCTACATTCAATTCATTCAAATTTCAAACAAATCACACATTCTTGAAAATATATATACCAAAATAAATATACAAACTACAACACCCTCAGTAGACTAATATGAAACTAAATCACGCCACTGAGCCGGGAGGACACCTCTCGGTACTTTTTCCATAATGTTTGGGGCACCCACATTTGGTACCCAGTGGTCCCTCTTGACTTTTCCTTTATAGTATTTCCGCATCTTATGGAATTTTCTCAAACACACTGGACGAAACTCATTGGGACATATTTTAAAATTTTCCTATTAAAGAAACAAATCACATATGTTATGGTTGTTTATCCATAGGGAATAAAGTAAAATGGTTTTCTTACCTGAACCTCCCTCCAAAGATGATCTAATATGTCTTGAGGGATAGAAGCCCATTCACATGTGGTCAATAGAAATCTATGTGGATCACGTATGATATGACCCAGCTGACGAATAAATTTAGGTGAATTCCATCCCACAGGATGAAATACCTCATCAAATGAAACAGAAAAAGTCGTGTCGGAATTCCATGATAATATGCCACAACCAAGGCCTCTCCTGCGAGAGGAAGAAGCAGTCGAGTCTGATCCTATTGAAAAAAAATTTATATAAAAATTGAAAGATGTTATAAATATATATATATATATATGTTTATTAATTACATAAAAAAAGAGACAATGACATTCCAACATACCTCGACCCTGAGACGTAGATGCCTTAGATGGATGATGTGGATCTTCTGCCTCTTCCCCAGACATGCCTGCAGTCATAGAAAACATTAATAGGGGGACTATCCAAAGTGTCCAAATGATAAATTGGATTGTTTTTAAAAAAAATCAAACTTGTAAAGTTGTTAATCAAACAAAAAGGGATTGAATAATTAGTTGTGAATGAATTTTAAAAACTCAGAATGTTCACAAAAAAGATATACAAATTATGTACAAAACCAATAAATGCATAGGTAAATTTCAAATTGAATTAATAAAACTTCAAGCAGCACATGAACCAGAGGGAGGCGGCGGGGAGCCGGAGGATAGGAGGCAGCGGCGACGGTGATGAGGAGCCGGAGGAGAGGAGGCAGTGAGGTGGCGACGGTGCAGTGAGGGTGGGACGACGAGGGAGGGGACTAAGGACAGGGGGAGCCGGAGTGGACGGGCGGCAGCGGCGAGGGGATGATGAGTAGCGGTCGTGCGGGGAGGGAGGGGACCGGGAGGCGGCGGTGAGGCAAGGGAGAGGACGGTGAAGGAGGGGACAAGTGGTCGTGGTGCGACGAGGGAGGGGACGAAGACGGAGGGGATGAGGGTTGGTGGGGTGCGGCGGGGGGGGGGGGGTGTTCGGGGTGCTGGGGGAGAGGGACGAGGGGGCGGAGGGCCGAGGGAAGAGGTCGGAGGCCGGAGGGGCTCGAGGCCGAAGGCCAGAGGGTGGCCGAAGGGCTGCCGGAGGGCCGCCAGAGGGCTACCGGAGGTGGGTGGCGGGAGGCCTGAGGGCAGAAGGAGGCCGGAGGGCGGAGGGTGGCCGCAGGGCAGAGGGCGACCGGAGCCAGAGGGCAGAGGTGGAGGAAGCCCGGAGGAGATGGAGGGCAGGGCGAAGGGCGGACGATAGAGGGCAGGGCGTTGGAGGGCGGCCGACGGAGGGTGGAGGGCGGCCAACGGAGGGCAGAAGGGAAAAGGGGACGACGACGAGGGATGGTGCACGGCGGCGGGGCAGGGCGCGCGATGACTGGGGATGGTGGCGATGGGGAGGGCGCACGACGATAGGGAGGGTGCACGACGACGAGGAGGGTGGAAGGGTTCCGGGGGGGGGGGTGCTTCGCGAGAGGAGGGAGGAGAGGGTTCGGGGGGGGGGGGGGTGCCTAAGATTGTTGTTTTTTTAGGGAAACCTAGCGACCGCCAGTGGCGGTCGCTATTGGTTACATATAGCGATCGCTAGTGGCGGTCGCTATAGGTAAAGGGGCTCAAAATCCCATATTTCTAGTAGTGTATCCACTTGATTCATCCTCTTGTCGATACTTTTGAAATAATTCTATGTGGAATTGATATTAAATGCATCCTCTAACATTTCATAATTATAATGAATGATGAGCTCCTATGTTGCCCCTTTTTTCCCAGACTCTTTATCTACTACCTTGACCTTTCTACAAGTTAGTACCTACTACTAAATCTGATCTTCAATCATACTCCCACCGTATTATCTATATTTGTCATCACAACACTCTATAGTCTAATTGTCACTCTAAAGGTTTGAAATCATCTTTCCTTCATGGTCACGAGACAAGGGTTCACTATCCATCACTTTATTCCTTTTGGTGTACCTTGTTTCCATCATCTTAAGTAATTGCGATTAGTCCTTATGTCCTTTAGACTTATTTTCATTTAACACATTGCATCTCCTTTAATTCCTTTTAAATTTCCACCCCTTCTAACTTCTTGGGTTGTGTATGACTCTTCTAGTACTCCAGAACATGAAAAAATGGAACGTTCCAAATCACAAGTGGGGTAATTTTTATCATGTGGCCAAAGATGATAAGAGACATAGGTTATGGTGTGATCATCTTTCATAAGAAAACAACCTAGAATAGCACCTGAAGCATCATATTATACCTCATACCCCTTACCTAGCTCAGGAAATATTAGAATATGAACTGATGTTAGAATAAATTTCAATTCATAAAATGAAAATTTATATTTAGTGTCCCATGTGAATTTCACCCATTTCTTAGTAAGAGTAGTCGAAGGTGATGTTAGCTATGAGAAATCCTTGATGAAACTTTGATAGTATCACACCAAACCTTAGAAGCCTAATTATTAAAATCAATTCCATTCTTTTTCCCAGGAAAAGACAACCCTAACCTTCCTAACATTGACTAAAGGACATGTTATAAAATCAAATTCCCCAAGAACATCCCTTATTAGATAAAAAAATTTGGATTTTAAAATATTCCCAAAAATTCAGCGGATCTTATAGATTTCAAAAATATAATTTATATGGTTTTAATTCTCATGATAGATTCTCAAATAAACTAAGATATCATTAAAAAAATACCATAGAAAAGGTGTTGAGATAATTATGTAATGTGGAGTTCATCATAAACATAAAAATTGTAGGATCATTAGTTAGATCAAAAGGCAATACAAGATATAAAAAATGAACATAGATACCTCAAAAGGTAGTATTATAAATATCATATTCCCAAATAATGATATGAATATATCTCTACTAAGGATATATTTTCAAGAAGCCACTTCACCCCCTTTAACTGATCAAACAAGTCATCCACATGAGTGAAAAGGTTATTTACTCTTAATAGTCACCAATTCAACTTTCGATAGTCTACATAGAGATATAAAGAAGTATATAACTTATTGGGAAAGAGGATAGGGGATAACCATGGTAAAACACTATAATGAATGAAGAATTTATCTATCATGTAATCTAACTAAATATTGAGCTATTTCAACTTAGTGGGTGCCATATGATAAGAGAGTGTATAAATTGGGTTCAAAAATAGTACTAGATCATTCAAGAAATGTACTTACCTATCTAGATAAAGACTATAAAATTCATCTAGGGAAACATCAAATAAGTACCTAAAAACTAAGGTAATATAAAAAAGGATAAAACTTCATCAGGCTCAACTACAATGGTGTAAAAAAACTCTTGAGCTATGGGTATGAAGGTCCCGTATGAATGGTCCTTGGGTCCCACTCTCCCCAGAACACTTGAGAGATCCCACAGGTTGTAAGGAATAAAAAACAACAATGATAAAAGTAAATATTATAATGATTTTAAATAATATAATCCATCCTGATGATAACATTTAATAGATATAGATCTATAAATATGAAATCATAGAACAACTCCCCATCCATTACTAAGAGAGAACACGCAAGACAATAAAACCCATGAACCTTCGTCGTTCCAAGAGGAATCTCCAAATCCATGACAAATGACATGAGCTCTAATGGATGTTTCATCATATCAAAAAATATATAGATATAAACATGTGTGAGGCACTTGTAATTAATAGAGCAGTTTCAATAAAAGACACATAAGAAATTGTACCTCTCACTATAGCTGGGCCACATAAACCTCCACTGAAAAATCATCCATTGTGTGAAAATTATTGACTCCAAGGGTATGTGGATAGATACCTATGGAAATTGAAGCATCCTAAAATACCATAGTTTTTTTAGAGTTAATGATCCCTGAAAATAAAGTGTCAAAGATAAAAATAGGCAGAACCACTACAAATGTCCTTGATAGCCACAACCACTAAAAATATTTGTGGGTGTGGGGAAAGAATGATGGGTGTTCAATAACATACCACAATGATAAAAATTTATGGGCACACTACTAGATACTACTGATGGTGTAGAGGAGGCCCACTACTAAGAACTTCCTCTTCTACCCTTGTGATTATTGTTCCACTTCTTCTTTTTTTCTTGCACACCACTGAAACTGGAACTGGGTGCCTATAAAATCTCTCAAAATAGGTGGACCTATTGATTATATATACCTATAATCATATTTTTAGTCATTTTCTATATAAGTATTTTTGAACATTCATCTGATCATTAATTACCACCTCCAAAGTAAGATGAACTAGTTATGAAAAGTATTTTCTATACTCGAACACCGAGCACTCTTCCCAATGTAAAGAGAGGAAATATGGATACTTTTCTATCATCAGAGACTCAAGATAGAATTGAAAAAAAGAAGAGGGTCTTGAAACCCTTTCATACCAAGCCCACATGATGATTTTACTATTTTATGGAATCCCACCACCACTTTCAAGGACCCTCGAGAATAAATGTTTCACATTTTACCTTGATAGACATAGGAGTGTATAGGAAGCCGCAGACCAGACCAATATTGTCCAACTAGTCCTCCACCTCTTGGGTTTATTCATAACCTCAAAGGATAAAGATTTATCATGTATAAACTCTTGAGATCAATCCCGTTCTCCCTCAAATTCTAGTTTTTATTCACAACTATTTGTTTTTAAACACATGGTACATTATGATTCATGACATGAATGGACCGTACGAGAGCCTATGAATGATTTTGATCCAAATGAGGATTCCCATGGGGAGAGTATCGTATTACACTTTCTTATGGAACCCATGGAAGATGTTTCAGATGATTCTTCTCTATAAACTAAAATAGAATAAAATGATCAAACAATATAGTAACCATAGTTTAAACAAGAATAACAGAAGAATAAAACGAGATCAATGTTGGAAATCAATAAAGGATACATACATCCTAAGATCCCATGGAGACTTAAGGATCATCAGAATAAAAACTAGATAGGTCCTCACCACAACCTACTTCCTAATTATACACAATCCCATCTATTTTCTACCAACTTAACAAGAAGAATAACCTAATTTGATACCAAATTGTCATGACCCAGATCAAGAGACCCATTCAAATTGTCTTCAAACTAGACCATGAAAAGACTCAAAGGATTTTTCTAATCCCCATAGGCTTGAAACTATAACCTATTCATCGAGAAACAACCACTGGGAATGATTTCACCCAACCTAAAACAAGATATATGGAATATTTATAGAGGAAACAATAGAAGATATATTTTATAATAATAGGATGATGGAGGAAGTGATACAAACCAAAAGTAGAAAGAAAAAAACTTAAGTACATTTAAATGAAAAGAAAAATTACAACACAAAACTATAAACTATTACTCCCTATGATATTTGGGAAACATCTTACCATCACACCACCAGATACCCATACCCATCTATATAAATTACACCACCTTCACTTACATACATCTGATAAAACATGGTCGACACACCCCCAAAAGAGTGTGTATGGTGTGAATTAAAATGATCAGTATAATCCCACCAAAGTGTTCTATATCAAATACCTAAACAAAAATTCCAATATGCTCATATCATAAAAAAATAGGGCATCATAATTAGTTAACAATTTCTATATAAAAATATTGGAATGAATTTTCCGTTTTCCAAATATTCTACAAAAGAGGATAAAATTTTTCAAAGAATAATTCTAATAACAATTTTAATTATTAAAAAAACATATCATTTTATATCAAACCATGTAGTATAAGTAAGAAAAAAAAGGAAAAATTCCCAAAGGATAACATAATGTTATTCCATTTAGGTTCCTCATTCCTGAATATTAATAAAATAAAACTGTCCATGCCGAGTCCCTAGAACCCATGCATGAAATTATAGAGAAAAGATGAACACCCAAGAAAATGAACCCCCTAAAATGTTAGTCATGTTTTAAATCCAACGTATCTATGATCTAGGAAAGGAGGAATTCAATACAAAGTGAATGTCCTTACAATACCAATGGACATGGCCCAATATTGAACCTTCCATATAAGTACCCAAGGATCCCAAGTGAAATGTATTTTAAATCAATTTAAAAGGGTTTTTGAATTTCGAAAAAATTCAAAAAAATCCTTTATTTATCAAAAACATACTTTACACCGAAACATTTTTTTTCATTTTTCAATAGTCGGTTTATGGGTTCCCGGTACCCATAAAAACAACCCCCAAAATCCAGAATTCAAATTTCAAATTCAAACAAAAACACATCAATCAAAATCCACATGCCACACCTCATTACTTGTACCCATCATCACACGTCACCTTCACTGTATTGCCATCACTGCAGGTCGAACCATCGCACTGTATCGAATCACGCACATCATTTCTGTCGGTCGCCGGCGAGACCGTCAGAAGCATCGTCGCTGGAAATCCGAGATCCATCACCACGCGCCACTATTCACCGTAGGAAGATGCCAGAACCATCAGCTGACGACGTCGCTGAAGCACTGTCAGACCACCACCTTCATCTCATCCACCGGAGAACAAACCATGATGCACAATCCACAGCCTGTCTCAAACGAACAACAAAATCATTCATCCGCTTCAACCGGAGCACTGTTGAGCTTCACCATCATCCTTTGGCAACACCGACGAATTTCCAGACCAAGAATCAATCCCTCAGTGGCCATGAACTACCAGGCTGAAATTGGCGAGCAAAAATCCACCTCCAGATCGAAACAAAACAACACGAAATAGACTTCCCCAAACCAAAAAAACCAACTCAACCTCAAAACCGCATCTCAGGAAGAATCAAGAAACCCTACTCAAACCTAAAAGAGAAGAAGAAACCGAAGAAAAATTCCATCCGCTGCCTTGTCCACTGCCAGGAAATGCATCCGCCGAAGCCCGATCCCATTCTGCAAGTAAAATGTAACAGAATTTATCTGCACCCAAAACCAAATCATGCGAATCGGAAAAAAATGGGAAGAAAAAACATCACCACCAAGAGGGCTTCTGAATACCAAACCACGCCAGTAAAAATATTTCGAAAAACATAATCAAATCTCATAGCTTTCATCACGATCTCTCCCGGAGACCACAACGATCACACTGCGCACACCTATCTGACAAAGAAGCTGTGATGATGACTCTTAGATAGAAGACGCTCGGTCATCGGCTGCAGGCGATACCGCGCTGCCATATGTGGAAAGGCCAGCAAATGGTGAGAAAGACGGCCAAGACCACGAAGTCACTACGAAGAATCCACTGAGAGAGGAGCCGCCACCACGAGATTGACAAGAAGGAGCACCGAAGGAGGGTTGAGGCCGACCCGAGGAGAAGGATACGAGCGGCGGCGGCAGAGGAAAACCTAGAGATTCGACGCCCCTTATGGGCTCATGAATCCATCATATGAAAAACATACTTTGAAAACCCATTTACAATCCATTTTATAAGGATTTGGAAATTCTTTCTCTTTCACCAAAACAATGGGAAAACAAATTTTATTAAATCCCATTGACCCAAATATATCAAAACAAAAATAATCATTCCAATAAATTTATAAAACCATTTATAAAATCGATATCACTCATGGTTTATCCAACATAGGCTAAAGAGTGAACCACCTCCCTAAATCTCAGGTTACACACCAACCGCGATGGGATCCACCCACACTAGAAAGGGTAGAGAAATCAAGACCGATGAGCAGAGGCATTAAAATAGATTATCACATTTTAGAAACAAATTATATGAGAAAAAAATGTCATTAGATACATTATATTAACACATACCTTGAGAGTCACATGCACCGCCCCCACAACCAACATGAGAATTGGCCTCCGGAAGATAAGCACACAATAGATCTAGAAAGGATTAGATAAGAAACATCACATGATCAATTAATCATAGAAAAATATCCCAATAACACATGAAAACACAAGATGAATATAAAAAATAAGAATATAATGATCACACATAAGCAAAGAGGATAAAGAAACTAACTGAGAGATTAAAACACAAGTTTGTGAAGCCTGGAAAGGATAAATTCACCCAAAATTACCTGGATTAGACCTAGTGTTCAAGGGATATTGGGGAGGAGTGAATGAGAATGGATTCCAGTTCTCAAGTTATTTTTTCCACTAGAACTGAAACATTTCATGATTTGAATCGTTAACCCATGAGGCAAATCTCTAATATTTCATGTATACTGAAAATGACATCGCCTCAGTTAAAAATCCCAAAGGACCAATTCACGATGTGAATATAATTCATGTTCAAATTTATTTTCATTTACTAAGCCAAAGATTATTATTTCATAAAAATACCAAAAAATAATCTCAATCTAATTTTGATATTCTGAATCAAAAAATGAAGTATATTTATGCCAATTTAAATTTTAAAGGTTGATAATAGAACTTTTAAATAAATATATAAAAATATAATGAAAACTCTTTTCATAGAAATATTAATTTTTTAAATATTAATTATTCTTATTCTTATTTCCTATAAATTACTCATCAAATTTGTGTTAATATATTATTCATACAAAAAATATTTTTATCCAAAGTGTATTTAGTATCCTAAAATAAATTTTATAAAAGACATCATTAGTAGGGTTATATTTTAAATCATAAATAATTATTATTAATTATTTAGATACACTAATTGAATTTTTATTGATTCCATAAAAATAAAAATTAATTTAATTTTTATATCTACATATATTTCATAATTTAGTTACATCTATTTTTAAATTCCAATTCTACAGCTACATTTTAAATTTATATATTATTCCCCAGTATGTTTTGTTTTTTGTTGCGTGTATCATAAGATATAAAACATATTACTTCTTAAAAGAATATATAATTTAAAATATTCAGGTGTTACATACCCCATGATGATGAAAATTTTAGTGGGTTTGGTTTTTGGATAGTTATTATGGAATCCCTACTGGAAAAAGGGAAGGGAGAAACACCTATTTATGGAGCTGTAGTGGTGTAATGATATGTTTATGTTTATTTTTCGATATGTTTGGTCATGGGGTGAGTTTGTAAATAGCTATTGAAGTTCCTATATGCCATGGTGGTTCTTTAAATGTGTCATATCATAGTCCATTATAAAATTTTTGATGTCCTTTCCACCAAATTTCTTGGTAACTCAATTTTCAAATGGCCAAAAATACCACCAAGAAAGTGGGGATGTGTCATTTTAAAGAACTAGATTTTTAAATTTTGATTTAATTGAGTCTATAAGACCCATTTTATAAGTCACCACACCATGTTAGGGTACGATCCGATTTTATCTATAAAAAGGGTTCAATATTTCTCCTCAGTTTAGTTTTTCTCTCTTTCATATACCCTAACCAACCCTAAAAATATTAAGTACCTTCAGTTTATCTATATTTTGGATATAAACATATATAATCATAGGTATTTACCTCTCTTTATATAAGGAACCCTCCCATATACCCTTCATTAATCCACATTTTTCTTTATTCAAAAGTTATAACAGTGACTTTCCTTCAGTTTGGTTAGTGTTTTGCTGAGGCTTCGGCATGGATAAGTCTTTTTGGGGATAATTTTGTGTTTTGAGGTGTTTGATCATTTTTTCAATTATTTTATTATGTTCCTTAAATCTTAAAAGTTATAGGTAATATAAGTATTCTTTTTTATGTGAAATTTTGGATTTATCATGATATTTTCCTTTATTTAAGGGATGGTATGGATTGACCTAATCAAGGATAATGAACAATATTCAATGAAATTTATGAAAATAGGTTGATTAAAATGTTATTTATTAAATTCCTTGATATTTAATACCAATTGATATTTCTTACAAGGAATTATATTTTTTAATAAAATGTTCATTTCATTCTTTTTATATGTTTGAATCACCTTTCACAGTGGGTTAATCAATTAATGCTAGTAAAAAAACAGTCATGCAGAAATTTCAAAACTAGGGTAACAATGGTTGAGCATAATATTTTTATTTAATATAGGTTAATTATTAATAATATGTTAAATGGATAAGATATTATTCTTGAATTAATTTCTTTAATATGGTTGGTTTCTATGTTTTTTGTTGTTTGATGTTGTAAAATTGGTCGGTTGATATATGCTGCCATAATAACTTTTTTTTAATATTGTTTATATGTCTATCAACACATAATTGGCTAAACTACTCAAATAGAAAAAGGAAAAAGTGTGGAATTAAAACATATAATTTCAATTAATTGCTGGTTCTGTGAGAAAAAATGAATTATTTTGAAGGAATCATTAAAACGGGGGAGCTTTTGTGGCTGGTTGTGTACTTGAATGTGGTTTTCTATTTTATATGGTTTATTTTTATTATTTTAACTTTTTAGGGTAATTTTATGAAATTAATGAGGTTATATGGGTGGAATTATTGGTTTGGTGTAAAAGGAAGTGATTCTATAGATATTGTAGAGGCAATTATCATGGGATTTGTAGAGGTTATTATAATGATGAGTTTGGTTTAAGAGGGATTGTATTGTAGTTTCCTAATGGCATGGAATGTGGTTAGAATAAATTAATTACTTAATGGTAAATGAGATAAAATTAATAATTAACAAGTTATTAAATGATTGATATTAATGACTTGAATGGTTTTAGTTTATGAATGATAAAGACTGGGATGTATGTGAAGTATGAATAATAAATTTCAGGACATTGGAAGTGATCTAATTTATTGTTTTACATTCAATATGGATAAATGAATGAAATAATGAATATTATGAGACAAGTAAATTTTAACTCTAAAATTTAATGAATTATGTGAATAAATGGGATATTAAGAAAACTATTATAACTATTTGTGCCGATATATGGGGTTGGTTTCGTCGTAGTTTTGGTAGGGATTGTTAGTATGTTCTGGGAGAATCGAAGTGGTGTTTTGGGATATTGTGGTAGTTAGTGAGTTAACCCTTGGGACTGGTTTATTTGTGGCTATGATATATCTGTTATTTTCTTGTGATATTTTATACACTACCAACTAAGTAAGATAACCCCACTAATCCCCAATTTTTTAAGATTCCATGTTTTTCTACCATCATCAAGTTTTATGAGGTAATGGATGGATGATTACATCAATTTTTTCACTCTCCCTTCCATGTGTAATATGGGATTTGATGACTCATGATAAGTATATGAATATGGGTTATAATGGGTTAAGGACTATGATATGATGTACTAGATAACTTGGTTATGTGGTCATGATAATGATACATGGTTGGGGAAGTGTATGATAGGAGGAGGGAATGTGGTCGATGTCCTTCATGTTCATGTTTCCCTGCTATGATATGGTTTTTTTATAGTTTTGGAATAATATGTGGTGATTATGAAGTTATGGATATGTAGTGGTTTGTGGTGGTGGATATGCGATGATGATATAGTGATGGTATGTGACATATGGTTGTGATATGGGATATAATGTGTGATAGAACTACTATGGAAGGGATGAAAGCACATGATGTTTTTCTGTCGGGTACAGAGAGTGAAACAAAAATGCGTGATGTGAACGAATCATAAAAAACCTATATATTACATCATTTTACATGATTATTCCTTACATATTACAATAAAACACACCCCATAACCTGTAACGACCCAATGTTTTATCAATGGAATTCCCTTCTTATAATTATGCCTTATAGTATAATCATATTAAGAAACACAATGACATATAATGATACTAATAACTATGTTACCATTAAAGATAATTTTTCCACTTATATGTCTTGAATTTCAAAAATTTGACATACACGGTTGCGATCAGTAAGATGTTTGGAGTCTGATAGAATAAACTTAATTTTTGGTGAATAGTAACATACCCTTATGAATAGTAACCCACAATTATGAATAGTATTATGACCCTTATTAATAGTAAATCATCCAAAATAATAGTAACCTTACCCACAAATGATTAAATAATATTAAGGCATCTTATAAGTGATAATTTGACCATAGTAAAAGTATTGATATTTTTGTAAGTCCTAAATAATTAATTATAATTAATTAATTAATTTAAAATAAAATGAAATTTCTTGATTTGTTTTCATAAATTAACAATTTTATGTCTTCTGGGTTTAATATAATTTTATAAGACCTTGTAAAATTTTGAAAGCATTATGAAATCAATTTTAATTTTAAAGTATGCATTTTTCAAGTAGATTATGATTTTAATTAAAAATAAATTTATTAAAATTTAGAATTTTTTTTGAAAAATAGACTTCAATTTTGGATTCTACACGTTTAAAATGGTTAGGGTGAATATTTGGGATTTTTCTAAAATACTAGAATTTTTGGTGAATAGTAAAATACATTAATTTATTGTATAAACACATTATAATTTAAATCCACTATTACTAACATAACAAGTGATGTAAGCACCCATATATATAACTCTCATGTCCTATTTACTATTCTTGGTCATGTAATCATCACTATTTCTTATCTTGGTGTAAATTAATAAAATAATGATTATAATATTAAGATAACCCATCCCCCCTCCACTATAAATACCACCCTTCACACCTTCATTTCCTCACACCTCTTAAACTTCAAGCCTTGTATAAACTCTACCCAAACATATTCACTATACCCTAAACCAAGTCCAAGAGCTTTTGGTCTCATCAATAGACCCAACCTAGGTTTCTTAAGGAGGATCTCATGGGGAGGATTCAAGACTCTCTCTCTTTTCCTTTAATTTCCTTTCAATTCCAAGTTCTTTTGTTAATATCTCCCCACCTATCCTCATCCACATGGTATGATAACTCCATTATCATACATATATTGTAATTTTATGATACAAATGGTATATTATATTTTTCAACTTCCTTCTCCTCTTCTTTTTATTTTAGAAAGGAAAACTTTTTTACCGAGGTGTTAATTTATCACCTTTAAGAATGACATGTTTTCTGTTTCCTTTACTGCCTGCAGATATAGTGATGAAACCATTTTTATGGATGAAAAATCTTATATTATATTTCATATATCCTATTTAATGTTCTGGAACCAACTTATGTACATAATACGTAATAATTAAACAAAACAAGTTCATTGTGGTCGAAAAACCGCCCGAATTAACCCCAAATGATCATCATTAAATTATTATCTAATGATTCATTATCATGGAATTTAAATAAATTATTTATATGATAATTCAGAGTTCTATAACAACATAAATAAAATATAATTAAAATTATGGATGTTTATCCATGTTTTAAATGAATTTCAATTAATTAATACAAGTGAACCGTTTAAGAAAACTATACAAACGAACATTCCATAACAATGAATCTAAACTCTATAACTCATCCAAAGGACCATAAAAGAACTTAATAAAACCATAGTAAAACATATTAATTTAAAAAAGGTTTTATAATTGTTAATTAATTAATACAATGTGTTTATACAAGACTTTAATGTGAAGAAAGCGATCAGATACAAGGCAAGAAAAAATTCTCGAACCTAACTTTCTTTCTTCAGGTTCTACCTCTTTCACTCCATCTTTGATATGGTTACTCCTTAAAAAACAATTTTTCATCATTTAATTTACTTTTCAAGGATATAGATGTTTTCCACTTGAGTTTATTTCAAACAAAATTTCTTCCAAAATAACTCTTCTTTTAAGAACAAACATTTTACTTCTCTCTCAAGGTTGATAGTTCTTGAATCAAGTATGTTATTCCCCCTTTATTTTAGGAAACCAAAGTTTATGAATGTGCTATTATGATTTTAAAACCATTCATTTACTTGGTTATTTATGTTCATGATTGATATATGTTCTAGGTGGAATGCATGATAATGAAAAAGTTATGATGTGACGAGTGCGCATGAAATTATATAGAGCAATATAAATGTTTGAATGTGACAGGTGCACTCAGAATTATACAGCACTCAATTGCATTAGGTAAGGTTACTAATCTCATGAATTAAATTTTAATGATGTGTGAACATTATTCTATCTTTTTTCAAAACCATGTTTGATAGATGACCACTAAGACTTGAGGTTTCATTTCCCGCATTGCCACATTTCATGTCTTTTATTAGTGTTTCCTCTTATGATTTTGATGATGATGTTATGATTATGCTCACCCCATGTTATATTGTTCATATCTATCCTATTACTATGATTTCAGATCACCCCTTTTTTATGTATATCCTCAGGTGACAACATGTACTAAAGAGAGTTTATGTTCTAATAAGAGTCTAGAGAACATGGAATTAAATAAATGTTTATGCTTGATGTTGTAAATGGTAGGTCTGGTCCTAGTTTTCCCAAGACACTAAACCTCTAGATCCTCATGGTGTAACACTATTATGGTTTTATCTTTATAATGATATAATAGGTATATATGAAAAGTCTGTGTTTCTATAGTTGGTATCAGAGGCAAGGTTTGGTTAATTTGGGAATTAGGATTATTGAGCCCTAGAGAAAACCTATAGCATTAGACTATGTATAAATATATCCACAATAAGCTTTACATAGTGATCCCATAATTTATGACTTTAGTTAAAATTATACAAATGAGTAAGTTATTTATTCATGAATCAATGAATTATGTTTTGTTGTAACCTTTTCTATTTTAGAATATGGTGGGAACCCGGAGAAACCG
The DNA here is from genome assembly GCA_963277665.1 of Viscum album. Taxonomy (NCBI): domain Eukaryota; kingdom Viridiplantae; phylum Streptophyta; class Magnoliopsida; order Santalales; family Viscaceae; genus Viscum; species Viscum album. The sequence continues at coordinate 1,193,723,079 of OY728156.1, read as the reverse complement.
GGAAAACAAGCCGTACGAGGGCCAATGTAGCGATTGCCTGAACAAAATCCTCATTGCTTTGGGAGGTGGAGTTCAAAAAAATATGGATATTCTTACCTAACTATATAAGGTTATGAACTACAACCCGAATAATGGGGAACATCCTCTATCACTGAAGAGGGAGAAACTGGCCATTGAGTGTTTTATGCGGCAATAACCACCGACATTTAGTGGATCTTCTGATCCACTTGTTGTAGAAAAGTAGGACAAAACCGTGGAGAAGATCTTTTCTATGATACACTATTATGAGATGGAGAAGGTGACACTAGTCATTTATCATCTAGATGTAGAGGCTAATCAGTGGTGGGATTTGATTAAAAACACCAAACAAAGAGACAAAATTGAAGAGATGGAATGGGAAGACATTAAGATCATGTTTCTTAACAAGTATTTCCCATGAAGTCTTCATATGAATATGGAGAGAGAATTAATTGATATCAATAAAAAAGGAGAATCTGTCACAACCTACGAAGAGAATTTCACAAGGCTTGAAAGGTATGCTTTGGGTTTTGTTATCAACAATGATAAGAAATTTGATAAATTATTTAGTGGATTAAAACAACAACTTTGAAAGGCTCCTGCAATTCAAGACATTGGGAGTTATGAAGAAGTTGTTCAAAATGATCTCAAAGTGGAGATAGATTTTGGATAATGGTCCCATGGATATGTTGATAAGAAACGAATGATAGAGTTTCAAGTCAGGGGATCTAATGATAATGGTGGGAAGAAAAATCAACGAACCACATGAAAAAAATGTGGGAATTTTCATCATAGAAACTGCCTCAAAGGGATTGAGAAATTCTTCAAGTGTGGGAAAGAAGGCCACTATACTCAAGAGTGTCAAAAATACATGATAAGGAAAGAGAATGTGGTGGAATAAAGAGGAGCACCACCCATGGTTCAATTCTAAAACTGTAGGGAGAAAGCTAACTACACAAGCCTGTGAACTAAACCCAGAGTCCTTGAGTGTAATCAGCGTTAGCAGCCACTGAAGACAAATGAACAAGGTAAGGCTCATACCATAACTACTACAGAATTGTAGCAAGATAATGAAGTCGTACAAGGTACAATTACTATTCAGTCGAGAATGGAAAAAAATTATTATTTGATTATAGTTCTATGCACTCCTTTATATCTTAAAAGTTTTCTAGAACTATAGAATTGAAGCCCCACAATATTGAAGTAAAAATATCTATAAAAATACCAAGTGGTGCAATTATTGCAACCCAAGTATTTGACTCTTCTCTTGTTGGTGTATGTGGGAAGATTCTTACAGCGAATCTCATAATACTTTACTTGGTAGAATTTGATGATATAATGGGAATGGATTGGATCTCTTTATATAAATAAAATATCATCTATTGGGAAAAAGAAATATCTTTTCATATTCCAAACCATCCCATGATCCTCTAAAAATTCAAGGAAGATCATGAATATCCTTTGAAAAATCCTTCAATAGTGTGGGTATTGATTCCCTATGAAGAATCATACCTCACCCAAATGTTTGAGTCAAAGGAAAGTTGCAACCTTGCGGAAATTCCCATCATGAGGGAATACGATGATGTATTTCCCGAAGAGTTACCCAAAATTCCACTAGATCGTGAGGTAGAGTTCTCAATAGAACTCATACCCGGAGCAACTCCTATCTCAAAGTGTCCCTATAGGATGGATCCTATCGAATAAGAGGAGTTAATGAAGAGGCTGTAAGAGCACTTGGAAAAAGGGTTCATATGCCCTAGTGCATCACCTTGGGGTGCGCCATTTCTCTTTGTGAAGAAGAAGGATGGAACAATGTTATTGTGTATCAATTATCAAGAACTCAACAAGATCGCCATAAAGAACAAGTATCATATTCCAAGGATTGAAGACTTGTTCAATCAGTTAAGTGGATATCAATACTTCTCAAAGTTGGATCTCTATTCTGGATATCATCAACTTTAAGTAAAGAAGAAAGATATTCAGAAGACTGCCTTCCGTACAAGGTTTGGGAACTATGAGTTTCTGGTGATGCCCTTCAGACATACTAATTCCCATGAAAAATTCATGGATTTGATGAATAGAGTATTTATACATTACAGAGACAATTTTTTGGTGGTGTTTATCGATGATATTCTCATATACTCCAAGTGCAATGAGGAACACGAAGAACATATAAGACTTGTGTTGGAAACATTGAGAAAGGAGAAGTTGTACACCACTTTCAACAAGTGTGACTTTTGGATGAAGCAAGTCACGTTATTAGGACATGTGATCACAAGTTAGAGAATTTCTATGGACCCTTCAAAAACAAAGGCGATTGAGGAATGGACCACACCCTCATCTGTCACAGAAATCCATAGTTTTCATGGATGATCTGGGTACTACCGACGTTTTGTGAGAAATTTCTCATGATTTTCAAGCCTCTTAACTAAGTTAATAATGAAAGGGGTAAAGTCTGTCTGGATGGAAGAATGTGAGGGAATCTTCAAGAAGCTAAAGAGAAGGCTGATCAATGCACCTGTACTCACACTACCGAAAAGTGTAGAAATTTTTGTGATATACAGTGATGATTCAATTAAAGTCTTGGTTTGTGTACTCATTCAAAATGATAATGTGAAAGCCTATGACTCATGGTAGTTGAAGATCCATGAGAAGAACTACCCAACTCATGATCTGTCACGACCCGTTCTCAGGGCACGTGTCGGGACAACCCCAAGCCTACCTTCCATAGTCCATGGGCAGGCAACTAGCACCAAAGGCGTAAATCCCGAAAAAGGGGAAGGCGTTGCCTTTATAAAGTAAACAAACACAACAAAGTACCCAAGTGAAGTAAGCACTAAGTAAAACTGAGTACAAAGTAAGTGCTGAAAAGTAAATGGGCTAGTATACAAACCCAAATGAAAGTACAGTATAACTGAAAAGAAAGTACAACAGAATTAAAGTAAAACAGCAACACCGAGTCGTCCTCCGGAAATCCCACCTGAAGGGTGGGTACATATAGTCTCCTCAGCTCCTCGGGTCCGGTCGTCCGCTCCCTGTACGTCCCGCCAAGTGATCCACCTCTGGGTACCGTCCATCTCCACAAGCCTCCACCCCGATCAGTGTTGTCTGTCGTCTACATCCAACACAATGTAGTACGGGCATAGCCCATGCAGGGGTGAGTATACGATACATAGTAGGGACTCCGAGACCCCAAGGGTCTCTCAGAATCCACGAAAGATAAACAAAAGAGGAAAGATACAATCAAGAAGTATCAACTGACTCTACTTAGATATATTCCCATACATATACCTAAGTCATCAATTACAGTTCGGCTCCCACTCTTGAGCCCAAGCACAACCTAGTCCACATAGGAAAAACACAACTCAGTCCACACAGGAAAATACAACCCAGTCCACACAGGAAAGCAAGTCAATCACATCGATAATAATGATTGAAAATCAAGACTCCGCTCGCACAGGTATACACCTTTCGTAAAGTGATAGAGATGATCAGATGAAGTCACTGATTCATCTAATCTGTCGGTCCCACACAGGATACAAGACCAGCTAAGTTGTCAGACCCACACAGGATACAAGACCAGCTACTCTGCCGGACCCACACAGGATACAAGTACAGAGGTCAATATTGCCAGACCCACACATGATACAAGAACAGTAGCCATCGCCGTCGAACCCACGGAAGATCCCAGTACGGTAGTCGTCGCTGTCGAACACCCAGAGTATTCCAGTACAGTAGTCGATGCAGTCGCAGCCAGCTCTAGGATTCTGGCACATAGCACGCTCGATTCCAGGAGGGTCCACTCCTCGAGCCAAGGGTTCGATACATCAACCATCACGAAGTCCAGAGTTGATGTATCCCAAAGTTCCGTCTCATCAAAAGAAACCCAACGCGACAGACAGTGCGTCAATCAGATGGTCGATCTGAGAGTTATTGGCGTTTTTGTTCCAGGGGCCGGGTTTGTTTTTTAAGCTAAAACCAACACGAACGTACTCCACATGCGTCCAAACATCAAGCTGAGTATGCCAAAAGAACCGTCTCATCAAAAAGAATTCAATGTAGTTGACATCCCGTCAAACGGACGTCCGGTTCTTAAGTTATAAGCGTTTCCTCTCCGAGGACTACGGGAAAAATCAATATTTGCGACGGGAAGAAATCTCGTCGCAAATAACCCGTTCAGGAAGCTATTTCTGACGGGGGAAGTAGCCTGTCGCAAATAACCAATTATTTGTGATGAAATTTCGTCTCCCGTCGCAAATTGTTTGGCGTAACTTGGGCGCCAAACCGTGCGAATATTATTTGCGATGGGGAGATGTCTCCCGTCGCAAATAGTTTGGCGCGACTTCTGCACCAAAACCCGCAGCTTGCGCGCCCAACCGCGCAGGGGTATTTGCGACGGGTCCCTTCGCAAATACCTGGCGGTGGTCAATAATTTTTTGCGAAGGGATGTTGTCCCATCGCAAAAAGACTGTCCGTAGGTACTATTTGTGATGGGACCTATCGCAAATAACCTTTTAACCGCCGACTGTAATTAATACGGGCGAGGGTATTTGCGACGGGCCCCGTCGCAAATACCACCATTTGCAATGGGAAGCCCGTCGCAAATAATCTCGTCGCAAATAATCCAACCTATATATACCCCCATCTGTTTTTTTCCAAAATCAATCAAATCTTGCTATCTCTCTCTCTTCATTCTTCAGTTTCATAGAGAAATTTTCTTTTTAGTTGATGTTTTTTATACGAGAACAATCGGAGGGCGTCAATATCCTTAGAATATCAAAGTTTAAGGTATTTATAATTTATTTTTTTATATTTTTTTTATGTTAATTTTAATTGTTGTTTATTAGTTCTAATTTAATTAGATTTCAATTGATTTTTATTTATATTTAGTTTTACTAAGAAATTGATACTGTTAGTTCTAATTATTAATAATTAGTTATAGTTAATATTAATTAAATATAATCAGGAATAAATAGATATAATTAGCAATAAGTAGATATAATTAGCAATAAGTATATATAATTAGGAATAAATAGATATAATTAAGAATAACTAGATATAATTAGGAATAATTAGTAATAATTATGTATAATTAGTAACAATTAGATATAATTAGCAATAATTAGCAATAATTATGTATAATTAGTAATAATTAGATATAATTAGTAATAATTAGATATAATTAGATATAATTAGGAATAATTAGGAATAATTAGTAACAATTAGTAATAATTAGGAATAATTAGTAATAATTAGGAATAATTAGGAATAATTAGTAATAATTAGTAATAATTAGTAATAATTAGTAATAATTAGGAATAATTAGGAATAATTAGAAATAATTAGGAATAATTAGTAATAATTAGGAATAATTAAGAATAATTGGAAATAATTAGGAATAATTAGGAATAATTAGGAATAATTAGAAATAATTAGCAATAATTAAGAATAATTAGAAATAATTAGTAAAAATTAGGAATAATTAGTAAAAATTAGGAATAATTAGTAATAATTAGGAAAAATTAGGAATAATTAGTAAAAATTAGGAATAATTAGTAAAAATTGGGAATAATTAGTAAGAATTAGGAATAATTAGGAATAATTAGTAAGAATTAGGAATAATTAGTAAGAATTAGTAATAATTAGTAAGGGTTAGTAATAATTAGTAAGAATTAGTAATAATTAGGAACAATTTGGAAGAATTAGCAACAATTAGTAATAATTAACTATAATTAGGAATACTTAGCTACAATTAGGAATAATTAGCTACAATTAGGAATAATTAGCTATAATTAGGAATAATTAGCTAAAATTAGGAATAATTAGCTACAATTAGGAATAATTAGCTACAATTAAGAATAATTAGCTACAATTAGGAATGATTACCTACAATTAGGAATAATTAGCTACAATTAGGAATAATTAGCAAAAATTAGGAATAATTAGCAGAAATTGGGAATAATTTGAAAAAATTAGGAATAATTAGGAATAATTAGCTATAATTAGCAATAATTAGCAATAATTAGCAATAAGTAGCTATAATTAGCAATAAATAGCTATATTTACCAATAATTAGTAATAATTATGAATAAATAGCTATAATTAGCTATAATAGGAATAATTAGCTATAAATAGGAATAATTAGCTATAATAGGAATAATTAGCTATAAATAGGAATAATTAGCTATAAATAAGAATAATTATCTATAATTAGAAATAATTAGCTATAATTAGGAATAATTATCTATAATTAGAAATAATTAGCTATAATTAAGAATAATTAGCTATAATTAGTAATAATTAGTAATAATTAGGAATAATTAGCTATAATTAGGAATAATTAGTAATAATTAGGAATAATTAGTAATAATTAGTAATAATTAGGAATAATTAGTAATAATTAGTAATAATTAGTAATAATTAGGAATAATTAGTAATAATTAGCTATAAGTAGCTATAATTAGCTATAATTAGCTATAATTAGCTATAATTAGCTATAATTAGCTATAATTAGGAAGAATTAGCTATAAATAACTAGAATTAGCTATAAATAGGAAGAATTAGCTATAAATAGGAGTAATTAGCTATAATTAGTAATAATTAGATATAATTAGGAATAATTAGTAATAATTAGTAATAATTAGTAATAATTATATATAATTAGTAATAATTAGATATAATTAGTAATAATTAGTAATAATTAGTAATAATTAGTAATAATTAGTAATCATTAGTAATAAATAGCAATAATTAGCAATAATTAGTAATAAAAAAATTATATTGTCAATATTTACGAAAAAAAAATATTAATATTATTAAAATAATAAAAAATTTATAAAATATTAAAATTATCAATATTCGCAACAGGCTTTTCTCTATTCTTAACATGTTCAAATCTCAAAGGGTCGCCAATTGTTAGGTCATGCGAAATAAAAAGTTTATGTCATCTATGTCCAATGTAAACGCTATAATTGTCCTTGCATGGTTGATCACCCCGAATGTAGTGTTGTAATCCGACAAACCAAGTCATGCCCTTCTTATCTGTAAGAATTATCTCACATGAACCTTTACATAGACCATTCATCCATGAAAATTTAAGGGAAAAATAATGATATCCCCTCAAATTTTTAAGGAAGAATGATCTATGTAAAGTGTCATGTGAGATGATTCTTAAAGACGAGAACGTCATTACTTTGGTCGTCCTATTGCAACACTACTTCCGAGGTGATCAACCATGCAAGGACAATTATAGAGTTTACATTGGACATGACTCACACAAAATTTTTATTGTGCATGACTTGACAATTGACGACCCTTTGAGATTTGAACATGTTAAGAATAGAACAAAGTCTGTTGTGAATATTGATAATTTTAATATTTTATAAATTTTTTATTATTTTAATAATATTAATATTGTTTTTTCGTAAACATTGATAATATTTTTTTTTTATTACTAATAATTAGTAATCAAAATCTTCTTGGATAATGAAGGGAAAATTTGCAATCATCTCCACAATGATGATTACCAAATTTCCTTTCATTATTCAAGCAGTTTTCCTTCTGTTAAGTATTGCTAAGTATTGCTAAATTAGTAATAAATAGTAATAAATAGTAATAAATTGTAATAATTAGTAATAAATTTTAATAATTAGTAACAATTAGTAACAATTTGTAATAATTTCTAATAATTAGTAATAATTAGGAATAATTAGAAATAATTAGTAACAATAAGTGTGAGAAAGATGCAATTAAATGAGCTGTCAGACAAAAGAGTAGCTGTCAATCCACTGGAAATTGTGTTGCCCTTAATTAATGATAATTATTAAGTAGTTGTAATTATTTATCATCTTTTTTAGATAGTGTTTTTATAATTTCAAACTATTCAAAAACAGTGATGATTTTATATTTTATGTAGAAAAATATGGAACAACGAAGTCGACATCAGTCATTATTAGATGATCTAGCTTGGATAAATCACCGTAGAAATCCAAATGGTTCTGGTTTAAATCCTATATATATTGAGGGTGTTGAATATTTCTTAGCATTTGAATCATCAAAACTAGAATATGTTTTAGATGGAACAATTAAATGTCCTTGTAAAAAATGTGCTCTAAGAACGTTTGACACATTTGATAAGGTTGGAGGACATCTCTTGCGGTTTGGTTTTCAACCAGATTATGTTTTTTGGTATCTACATAGTGAACGTAGTTCCAGAGAAGATCCCAATAACTTGATTCCAGAACCATCGCGATTTCAAAATTTAGTACATGATGTTGTAGGTCCATATGTGCAACAAACTTAAACTCATGATGATATTGATTTAACTCCTGAGTTAGCACCATCCGAATTTTATGATTTTTTGAGGTCTGTTGAGGATGAATTATATCCTGGTTACAAGATAAGAAAATTAGAAGTGGTTAAAAAATTTATGGCTATTAAATCAGATAATGAAATTTCAAACAACTGTTTTGAGCAGATATTTTCTTTGGTTAAAACACTGTTACCTGAAGGAAATGTGTTGCCTGTAAATTACTATGAGGGCAAGAGGCTGATTTGTAATTTGGTCTTTAGTTAACAGAAGATTCATGCATGTCCAAATGATTGCATCTTATATTCTGGTGAAAATGAGTCATTGGATATTTGTCCCACATGTGGAAAATCGAGGTATAAAGAATCTCAACCAGGGAAGTCTAGATCGATTCCAGAAAAACAGTTGAGATATTTCACCCTTACACCCAGGTTGTTGCGTTTATTTACATCTCAGAACACAACATCAATGATGTCATGGGACAAAACCAAGATTTCAACAGATAAAAGAATGAATCATTCATCTGATGATTATTCATGGAAAAATTTTGACCGTCTGCATCTATCTTTTTCTATAGAAGCCCGAAACGTGCGATTGGGTCTTTCTACTGAAGGTTTTTGTCCATTTGGTTCTTATGGTAGTCAGTATTCATGTTGGACTATCTTTATAACTCCGTACAATTTTCCTCCATGGATGTTGATGAAGGATCCTTATATCTTTTTGACTCTATTAATCCCAGGACATCCGAAAAAGAATATTGATGTTTATTTGAAACCATTGACTGATGAGTTAAATGCATTGTGGAGTGATGGTGTTAATTCATATGATGTTGCTGTGAAACAAAATTTCATATTAAAAGCTGCATTGATGTGGATGATTTGTGACTTTCCAGCATATGGCATGTTATCTGGTTGGAGTACACATGGTCCAAAATCATGTCCTTACTGTTTTAAAGAAAAAAATACTTTATGATAGTCAATGAAAAAAAAACATGCTATTTTAATTATCATAGAGGATAATGAAGCCAAAAGTAGCTTATACATTGTCCAAAGAGAGTCGCTTATTATTTCGTCAGTGGATTGTAGATTTGAGACCTCCAGATGGCTGTGCTTCCAATTTGGGAAGAAGTGTTAAGAATGGTTATATTACTGGATTAAAAAGTCATGACTGTCATGTTATAATGGAAAGAATTATACCGATTAGATTCAAGGGTTTGTTGAATTCTATGATTTGGGATTCGATAACAGACATATCATATTTTTTTCGAGACATTTGTGCAGCGACAACAGACTACGATGCGCTAAGAAAACTGGCAGATGATGTTGCTGTAATTATTTGTAAACTGGAAAAAATATTTCCACTGGCTTTCTTTGACTCAATGGAACATCTGATATTACATTTTCCATATGAAGATAAATATGGAGGTCCTGTACAGTTTCGATGGATGTACCCATTCGAGAGATGCATGTAGAAATTGAAGAAAAAAATACATAACAAAGCATCAGTTGAAGGCTCAATTTATGAAGCTTATTTCCAAGAGGAAATTACTTTTTTCTGCTCTCATTATTTTGAAACTCAATATCCATCAAAACAGAATCGCATGGGACAAAACGAGGGGAATGTTAATGACAAAATGGAAAATCAATTAACAGATTTTAATCAGCCAAATCTTGTTTTTGGTGGAGTTCATGAATGATAGATTTCAGATGATGAACATCACAGAGCTCATACATACGTTCTACTTAACTGTGAAGAAATTACAGCATTTGTCCTGTAAGTGATTCTATCACTTATTCTATAATTTATGTTACAGTATTTAAACATATTTTATTTGTAGGTTATATGATAATCATATCAAGAAACAACTTCTATAAATTATTGAATCTACTTTTGAGGAACGCAGACAAATTTTTTTTCTCAATGGTTTCAAAAACTGGTAACATAAATTATTGATGGTTTAATATCAATTCCATTTATTATTTATTATATTGATAATTGTTTTACAAATTTTCAGGTGTCTCAATATGCTAATAAAATTGATAAGTGACTGTATATATTGAGTAACCCACCATCCAAAATGGTTAAATCTTATAATGCATATGTGGTGAATGGTTTTCGATTTCATACACATGCATATGAGGAATAAAAAAACAATGAAAATTAGAGTTTTCTTGAGAGGATCACATCATGGAGAAACTGAAGTTGACTTTTATGGAATTTTGGATGAAATTATTGAGTTGTGTTATCTAGGACAGAATTACATAAAAATGCTTAAATGTCAGTGGTTGGATACTGAGAGAGGTTTGTGTGTTCATCTGACTCATGGAATCGTCGATATTAAATATAAAATTCTTCTTGCAGTAAATGAACCATTTTTACTGGCTCAACAGGCACATCAAATTTATTATGCAAAGTACTGTGTTACTTCAAGTGACTTGAGCGATTGGTGGAGCATAATAAAAATAAAATCTCAGGAAAAATAGTTTACTCAATCTGAATGTGGTTCCGCTAAAGTGGAAGGAATTGAAATTTTTCAAGAGACATCTCAAAATCTATCTGATTCACAAAGATACGTGAATATTGACGATGACACCCCACAGTTAAGGATAGATGGTGATGAAGATGTTAATGATGTTACAAATGAATTTGAAATGACAAGAGATGATGAAACTGAAACTCATATGGATATTGATGATGCTGAGGAGGAAGATGAAGACATTGACATTGGAAGCTATGGAGAAGAGGATGAAGATGAACATTGACACAGTTAAATGCTATTTATAATCATAACTAATATATATCTATATATAATAGTTATTTTCAACTATCTATTAAAAACAATCATTTTGTATTTTAGATTGAATCTGATCTATTACGTGTGTTAGAGGAGGCTGAGATACCTTTTGATGATGAGGATGTGGGATCAACTGACCCTCAACCTACTGGTGGTTCAGGAGGTTCGTGGAGGGAGCACGGTCTTGCACGACTGATGATTCCTGACCCTATCCTTGAGCGACATCCATATCTTGGTTTCGATCCATGCACACGGAGGTATGGTAACATGTATATTTTAGTTCGATTTCATTAATTTATATATATATATATATATTAATTGTTTGATTATTTATTCCTTTTTCACAGTTTTCAGTATTTAACTATTGGACAGGGGAACGCTATATTGTGCAATTATTTTTCTCAGCCATGGATCACATGGGAACAGATTCCCGTTGATGTGTGACGTGACCTGTTCCAGAATTGGCTGGTACATAAATAAATAATATTTATTTTGAAATTTATTTTATTAACAAATTGATATTATAAATTATTTGTATGGTTTATGGAATCCTATCAATGATAGCATGCATGACGCTATCCACATGGCATGGAAGGTTTCAATGTGTGACCGTTTCCGCCAGTTTTTGCACAATTTGAGAAGGACAACCATTAAGAAAGTAGGGGTGACATAATTTGATGAGTCGTGTAGAGCACACCAACCAGAGTACATTTCATCTCATGTTTGGGATGGATTATGTTTACACTGGTTGGGTGGTGGATTTCAGAGGAGATCTTCAGTGGGACGATAAAACTGGGGGAGACAGGAGGTGACACATCGAGCTAGTAGTCATACATTCAGTTCGCATAGAGAGCATCTGGTAAGTATATTTTTTAAATATTTTATATAAATTTAAATATAAACAGTTTATTTTATATTTATATAGGAAGTTGAGCATCCCTATATTACAAAGTTCAATGTTTATTAGAGGATGTACAGTGATCCAGCCACTGGAGAGATTAGAGGTGATCTCCAGTGTCAGATTGTGGTTAGTATTATTTTTTCAGTTTAACAATTAACTGCATATAATATTTTTACAATTTTAATTTTAAATTGGAATTGAAGGAGTCATATGAGGATATGACCTCTCAGACACAGGCTGAGGGTCATGACCAGACAGCTGAGCAGGCCAGTGATCACCATTTCGATGAGGCAGCATGGATGTAGGCGACTTAGTATGGATTTGAGAAGGGTAGAGTAGTTGTAATTGAATCTCATTTAACTCCTGGTACTTATTATGGTACTGCTGCGATGTCAGCGTCCAGCTGGAGAGGAGCTCGTGGAGAGGCATCATCTTCTGGCTCACAGTATTAGGAGCAGCTGCAAGCTCAGGCTGAGCAAATAGAGACTTTTTAGAAGCATCAAGAAGAGATGTGTCGGCGGCAGTAGTAGCAGGAGCAGCATTACAAGAGGTAGATGTGTCGATAGCAGCAACAACATCACCAGAAGATGAATTACATGCGCCGTCTGACTCGTAGTTTAGGGATGATGTTTCCTCCACCAACTCCTTCTGCTCCTCCACCTCCTCCAGAAGACGACCCCTAGTGATTTTTTATGTTACAATCATTTGAATTTAACATTGTAATATTAATTATTTACATTTTCTATCTTTTATATCGGTGCAAATATTACATAATTTAATTTTTAATATTTTTTTTATATTTTTTTGTGAATATTGAGAATTTAATATTTTTTTATTATTTCAATAATAGTAATATTATTTTTTCATTAATCGTAATTTTATTAAATTTTATTTTTTTTAAATTAATTTATTATTTGTGATGGGACCTTTTGCGACGGGGTCCCGTCGCAAATAGTCTAACTAAATATTTTTAAAAACATATTTGCGATGGTACTACTTGACCATCACAAATAATATGTTGCGACGAGCCTCTTGAAGAAAGTGTTATATATATATATTTTTGCAACGGGACGTGACACCGTCGCAAATAGTTTTTGCGACAGGCCCATCGCGAAAATTTTTATGTATATATAATACATATAATCAGAAGCTTATTTTCAACGATGATGTTTCCCATCACGAATAACATTTTTTGCGACGACCCCATCGCAAATACTTGTATTTGCGACTGTGGTTTTTTCAATGGGAAATTTACGATGGTTCCCTATCGCTAAAGCCTATTTGTGATGGTATCCCATCACAAATAGCTCGTCACAATTATTAAGAATTCCAGTAGTGGAGGGCCCGGTTGGTTTCGCTTTCAAACCAACCCGGCCGTACCCAAAATTTGCCGATACTTTGAGTGTAATATACCGAAACGACCGTATCAATCCAAGGATTCCTACGCAACTAACGGTGCATCGATCGGAGGTTTATAGCTCAAGTTATGGGAAAAAGATCGAAAAACTGTCCGAAGTGGGGGTCTGGGCCCGATCCGACCTAGCCCAACCCACCTTGGGTCGGCCTGAACCGGGTTGACCCGACCCAGGTCCGAGTTCGGCCCGGCGGGGCGTGGGCCGATCCGCATGACCCGCCCCGGCCCAGCCGGGGGGGGGGGGGTGTTGGCTCGGCCAGCTGGCCGAGCGGGGGGCGTGGCCCCCTGTTCTGTGAACATGGCACTAGGCTAGCGCCGCTGGACCGCCCGGATCCCGCGCGACCGTGGGATCCGCCGCTTGCCGTCGCGGCCGGTGCCGCGGAGGGTTTCTACCGGTGGTACGCTGGGGCACCACCGCCTCCAGGAGGTCGGCCGGTGCCGACCGTCGGGGTCTTCCGCGGGCCACCAGAGTCATTCCGGTGGTCCTTTTTTTCTTATGACTGTGCCTACGGTCGTCTCGGGATCTTTACTTCAATGCGAATGCCCCAAATCGTCGTTCTGGTCCCATTTCGTCATCGCCAAAAATCCTGCGCATCAAGAACAAAACGGCGATGGGTCTGGACTTGTTCCTTAGTCCATACCCACCGCGTTAGTGGTACAAAATGTCACCCATCAATTAAATGCCATGTTCGATATTATAAAACATAAATATGAAATTTACAAATCCCCCTACCTCTATGTCGTTGTCGAACGTCGTCGATCCATGGAAGACGAGCGTTGCAGTAGATGGGTGTTGCAGAAGAACGGTGTCGTTCCTTCAATGATGGGGGAAGGGTCGTTGTCGTAGGTGACGTAGGATCTTGACGTCGAGGTACGTCCAAGGAAGAAGTTATTCACGTTCTTCGCCGGGGGTGTTCTTCATTGAAGAACGATGTTCTTCGTCGATGAAGTATCTCCTTTGCTTAATTCTCTAGAGCCCTTTCCCAAATGAGATTTTCCAACAATAAGAAAATGAGGCTCTCTAATCAATATAATTTTTGAGAAATTTATATTAATTCCAATTGGTGAAAATTAATTTAATGTTGACATTAAATTAATTGGTTGGAACGTTTAAATGGATGAGGGAGGTAAGAAGGCTCCATCATAATCAATATGTGGAGTTTTCAAAGTAATTAAACAAGGAGTATTAATGGGGAATTGTCAAAGGAAACAACAGGGAAATAAATGGGGAGTTGAAGGTTGGGATCGTGTGGGCCCCACCTCACAAAATAAAATATGTGCACCACCAAATTTTATTTAATTTTTAGGAATAAACCCCAAAAATTAACATTCGACCCGCATAAAACACAACTTCGATAAAGGTCTCCTTAATCAAATACCGGTGCTACGAGTTCATCGGTGCCCTCAGTTTTCAATTCCGAGCACTGTTTCAAAAGATAGAAAAACATGCTCGTTCACTCACTGAACGTACCTGAGCTAAAATTTAGAAAATTATTCTGGGCACACCGGGCCTTAGAATCAGGTGCCTTCATAAACTGCGTACTCGTAAAATTATAAATAATTTAAGAAAAACAATTTCCTTGAAATTTATGGGTTTTTACATTACTCCCACCTCAGGGATTTACGTCCCCGTAAAGCTACAACATACACTAGGGAAAAAAAGGGATACTGAGCACACATCTGAGCCTCCCGCTCCCATGTTCTCTTCTAAAGGTTCCCGTGCTGCCAGTGAACGCGGACTAGAGGAATCAACCGTCCACGAAAGACCCACTCCTGTCGATACTCGGTCTCCACCAGAACCTTTGAGAATGTCGCCCCGTCGTCGATGTCCAGCTCCCCGCGATCGATGATGTGGGTTGGGTCATGCACGTATCTCCTCAGCCAAGACACGTGGAAGACGTCATGCACCCAGTGCAACTGAGGTGGAAGGGCCAGGCGGTAAGCCACCTTGCCTACTCTACTGAGGACCTAGAAAGGTCCAATGAATCATGGATATAACTTGCCACCCCAACCAAATCTCTGTAGTCCTCATCGAGGTGAGACCCGTAAGAAAATGTGGTCACTATCCTCGAACTCCAGTGGTCTTTGTCTCCTATCAGCATAGGACTTCTGTCTACTCTATGTAGTCCTCATCCACTCTTGGATGATCTGCACCTTCTCCGTCGTAGCCTAAACCATCTATGGTTCTACAAGTGTCGAATCCACAGGGTCAGTCCATCATAGAGGTGATCTGCATGGTCAGCCGTATAGTTCCTCATATGGTGCCATCCCATTGGTGGAGTGGTAGTTGTTCTTGTACGCAAACACCACCAAGGGAAAATGATCCTCCCAATTGCGAACAATGTCGATGACACATGCTCAGAGCATGTCCTCGAGAGTCTGAATAGTCCTCTCTGTCTGGCCATCCTTCTGAGGATGAAAGGCGGTGCTCAGACGTATCTAGGTTCCAAATGCCTCCTACAACCCCTTCCAAAGCCGGTAAGTAAAGCATTTATCTCAATCAAAAACGATCTTCGATGGCACACCATGAAGTCGTATGATCTCCTGGATATAGAGACGTCCCAAGCTCTCTACTGAGCCCTGCTCCCTCATCGGTAGGAAGTGGGCCGACTTGGTGAGTCGGTCGACAATCACCCAGATAGATTCATGCCCTCTAAAAGTACGTGGAAGCTCCATCACGAAATCCATGGATATCCAGTCCCACTTCCACTCAGGGACCTCTATGGGATGTACCAAGCTTGCTGGTACCTGGTGCTCCGCCTTCAATTGCTGACAAGTGAGGCATCGTGAGATGAACTCTGCTACATCCTTCTTCAAACCCGGCCAACAGTTCTATCGTCTAAGGTCCTGATACATCTTCGCCAATCCTGGATGTAAAACTAGAGGGGAATTGTGGAACTCCCTCAACACCTCCTCCTGTTGTGCAATTGGTACTATGGTACATCCCTTGAAGAGGATGATGTGCTCCCCACCTTCATAAAATCCATCGGGTACCAGCCCTGAGGATATCTGAGCACGTCACACCTCATAGTCAACATCCCCACATTGTGCCTCTCTAACCAGATTAAGTAGTGGAGGAGTGACTGTGAGGGACTGTAGAAAGGTTGTCCCATCTCTACCCACACAGGAGATCTGCAAAGCAGCTAACTGCTCTATCGCCTCTCCAAGTAGCTGAATGCCTGATCTCCTGCTGAGAGAATCATCCAAAACATTCCCCTTCCAAAGAGTATAGACTATCTAAAAGTCATAGTCCTAGAGGAACCCGATCCATCGCCTCTGTCTCAGTTTCAGGTCCTTATACGAGAAGATTTACCTGAGACTCTGGTGGTCAGAGTCGACTGTAAAGCGCTCACCCATCAGATAGTGCCGCCACATATTTAGGGCAAAGACCACCACTACTAACTCCAGGTCATGGGTAGCGTAGTTCTGATCATGCTGCCTCAACTACCATGAACCTTAAGCGATCACTGCTTGCTCTTGCATCAGGACACACTTGAGTCCGGTCCTTGATGCGTTGCAGTAAACTATGTACCCTACGCCCTCCTCCAGTATCCTCAATATGGGTGCACTGTTCAATATCTACCTTAGCTCCTGAAAGCTTTGCTGACATCTGTCTGACCACACGAAGGGTATCCCTTTATTCATCAAAGAAGTAAGTGGTGCTGCAACTCTAGAGAAGTCTGGCACAAATCTCCGATAGTACCCAGCCAGACCTAAGAAACTCCGCACCTCCGTCACGCTCCTGGGTGGATCCCAAGCAAGTATTTCCTTGATCTTCGCAGGATCCACTGCAACTCCTACCTCCGAGATGACATGCCCCAAGAAGTGAACCTATCGAATCTAGAACTAGAACTTCAAGAGCATATCATAAATCTGGTGATCTCGGAGTGTATCCAATACAACCCGCATGTGGTAGGCGTGGTCCTCCTCGGTAGTCGAGTAAATCAGTCTGTCCTCAATGAAGACTGCGACAAAACCGATCGAGGTAAGGCTAGAAGATCCTGTTCATAAGACTCATGAACACTTCTGGAGCATTAGTCACGCTGAAGGGAATAACCAAGAACTCATAGTGGTCATACCGACACCTGAAGACCGTCTTCTGCACATCATCGTCTCAAACTCTGAGCTGGTGATAGCCGGACCTGAGGTCTATCTTCGAGAACCATCGTGCTCCATTGAGCTGATCGAAGAGGTCGTCAATCCTCAGAAGGGGGTAATTGTTCCTCACGGTCACCAAGTTCAGGTGACGGTAGTCGACACATAGTCGCAGGCTCTCATCCGCCTTCTTGGTGAACAAAATTGGAGAAGCCCAGGGTGAAACACTGGGTCGAATGAAACCTTTTCCCTATAATTCCTCTAGCTATACCCGCAGCTCACAAATCTCGGCGGGAGCCATCCGATATGCTGGAGTAGATATCTGTGATGTCCCAGGGTACAGATCTATGTAGAAATCTACCTCTCTACGAGGAGGTAGTCCTGTAACGTCCTCAGAGAAAACATCTGCATACTGATCCACCACAACAGGAAAACTTGGACTCTGCATGGTAACTGATCTGAGGATGATACTAGCCAACTGATGTGTGATTGGATGCCCTCTCTTCTGCATAAGTCCATCTTGTACTGCAATGGTTCCCTTCTCTCCGATGAAGGTGAACCTGGTCCCCTCTGTGCGAACACACTACACTTTGCACCTAATACAGTCGATCTGAGCATGGATTGTAGATAACCAGTCCATACCCAAGATGACATCGTAAGGCCTCGAAGCCGCTACAAGAAGATCTCATCTGAAGCTCTCTCCTCCCAGAGTAAGCTCACACTGCCGGCACCAGTGCGTAATCGTCGAGTCTTCTCCCGTAGGAGTCACTAGTTGTAAGGATCGATCCAACGACTCCATCGGAATCTCCGAGCTCCGAACAAGGGTAGAGGAAATAAAATAATGACTCGCACCTGTGTCTATAAGAACTACAACAAGGGTGGAGTAGACACATATAGTACCTCAAATCATCTCAGGTGCGCCATGGTCGTAAGCCTCCGCTGCCTGGATCTGATCCTACCTCTATCCTCCAGCTCCCTGTGGTCGGGGTGGAACTTCTGGGGGTGGAGGTGGTGGAACCTTGAAACATCATTCACCACCTATTGCTCGGCCAGCTCCTCTGCCTCGTCCGCCTGTTCCCTGCGGACCGCCATGGTCGAACTTCTTCATCTGCCTGGGAGGTCCTTCCACTGTCTGCTGCTTGTCTTCATGGTGGGTCGGGCAGTCACGAGCCATGTGGCCCTACCGGCCGCATGCATAGCACTGTCTTCTACTTATAAGGATGGATCTGTGTCGTGTGCCCCACACAACCGAATCTGTATCCTGAGGTCACTCACTTGATGGTCTGGTCCGCTTGGACCCCTATGATATTTGTTGGCTGCCGGCTACAGAAAACTCCGCTCTGTGTCATCCTGTGGTGGGTATCGCTGTTGGTGGCTGCTCAGCGAGAAATCTCTCCACTAAAAGGGCTCACTCTAGCACCCCAGCCTGCATTGGGATGCTGAGGGGAATCGTTGAAGCTCTGATCTCATGCCTCAGTCCCTGCTTGAAGGTTCAGGCCCTGAAGAACGGGTCCCGTTATATATCCGTGGAGTAGCATGAGAGGTCAATAAATATCGCTGAGTACTGAGCTACTGTCATACTGCCCTCCCACAGATGAAGTAACTCCTAGATGCGCACCGCACAGAGGGTGGATGGGACAAACTCCGAGTGGAAGAGACTCTCGAAGTCTGTCCAAAGTAGAGATGCCTCGTCGTGCACCTGGAGCATCAGGCTCCACCATCTACCTACTGCTACGTGCAGTAGACTCACAACAAGGATCACCATAAGGTCAGTTGGT
The DNA here is from genome assembly GCA_963277665.1 of Viscum album. Taxonomy (NCBI): domain Eukaryota; kingdom Viridiplantae; phylum Streptophyta; class Magnoliopsida; order Santalales; family Viscaceae; genus Viscum; species Viscum album. The sequence goes on along the minus strand of OY728156.1, from coordinate 1,193,703,771 downwards.
GTCCCTACCAATCTGAAGACTCTAACGATAGCCTCCATCCAATCCTCGGCTGCCTGAGGGTCCGTCTCTCCGCGGAACCTGGGTGGCCTCTGTCACTAATACTCATGCAACGCGCTCAGGCGGTGTGCACTCTCCACTGCTAGGGCTGGTAGCATCGGTGGCTCAGCAGGTAGTGGTACCGCTGGTGCCTCCGCTATAAAGGGGCCATGCACCTAGGCCTCGTCACCCGGTGTGCTACCATCTCACACGTAACTAGGAACCCTGGCTTGTAGAGACCCGAATCTTGACGTACATGGACATTACATTACTTTAGCAGAATATTTAATACATAACAAAAACAGACACACAAGGACTGTAATAGTTTAGTGTCTTTGTAAACTTGGAACGTAATCTTCTAATTGTGGTGAAAGATCTTCCACATCTCCTATAAAGATCTCCCCCCCCTTTTCATACCTAAAACCTTTATTTATATCTTCTTCTTTGAAGCGCCTCTTTGAGATCTCCTTTTAGGGCACTCAAATTGGTCTTTGAGGAAGATCATAACCTCTAGGATGTTTCTAGGGAAGTGGAGAAGAGAATTTGGTAGGGTTTGGCCGAGCTTGAAGGCTCAAAGTGGTGTGAGGAAGATAGGGAGGAGGTGCCCTTTTGTAAGGGGAGGAGCGGGGCACCTTTGGAATAACTAAAAATATTATTTTTTCATGAAGACAAATTCGGTTTTAAATAGCTCCAAATTGATTTATTTCAAAGCTAAGGTGGGGATGGGTCGAAATACTCTCATCCAATAGAATTTAGACAAGTTTAGGTTTCTATTTTAACCTTATCATTTAGATTTAACATTAAGTTAAATAATTTTACATTTACCGTGTCTTCTTGTGTTCTTATACTATAAGGTTAATAAACTTACTTTAAGCAGCGAAACAAACCCCAAGTTGTTTATTATTAATATATATAACCTTATCTAAGTCATTTGGACAAACCATATATTTTTAGGAATAAAATAATAATTAATAATATAATATTTCTTTTAAAAAACTATTTTATGTCAATTTTGACACTATTTAGTAATTGATTTTTGTGAAACTCATAACAGAATGATTAGTTCAAAAAAAGTTAATTAACTCGATAAAAAAATGTCATATTAACCTAGAAAATTAGTGTAATTCATATAAAGTCTCAAATTACATTTATTTGGGTATTTAAAACATCAATTATGTCAATATTTCATTAATATGATAATTACTGCATCATCTTTGTGTCATAAATAAATTAACTTATTTAAAGTCTAAAAATTACAAATAAAATACCATTATGTTGGAAATCTTTTTAGATTTCTAATGAATTTTTATAGTCGAATTTATCTTATGTATAACCCTATATTAAAAAGGATATACTTATTAAACTTTGATTTTAACTATTTTAACCCTTCTTTAAATAAATTAATAATAAATGTCCTAATCTAATCCAAGTGGGCCTAAATGGTCATATTTTATTCCTAAGGTTGATTTTGATCGAATTACACTTATCCAATAGAATTAGGACATGTGTTAGGGTAATAATAATATCATTTTACCCTTAATTACACTATTTACTTTTAACTGTGGTAAGAAAAAAGTAAAAAGTTACTATTCACCAAAAAATTATTTTCATCTCATTGAACCAAATTTTACTTACTGACATCAATCGTGTATCTTGGATTTTTGAAATTCCACTCACAGAAGTGGTAAAATTAAGTTTTATGAAAAATTCATTTTTTAACTACCACTTAGTGGTTTCACTATTCATCAAAAAATGAAAGTTTCCAGAAAAATACCAAAAATTATGCCTAAGCTATATTTGATATTATGAACTCAAAAAGGATGTCTATTTTACCAAATTTAAAACATATCAGTTGCATTAATTAATTTAAAAATTAATTCCCGTCGTCAAAACAAACAGCGTGTTTTTAAGAGATAATAACTATCAAAAGATTGACACTTGTTTATGTCTGGTTTAAATGTAAAATTATATCCAATGAACAACATTGTATTAAATTGTAAAAATATATTCTAAATATACTTTAAAACCACTCAAATTAATAATTTATCACTATTAATTATTTTGATTAAAAAGGATGTTTTTAATTAAAATTTAGTAATTTTCACTATTCATCAGAAAATGAAAGTTAGCCGAAAAGTACCAAAATTTCACCCTAAGCTAATTTTGACATTCCAAATCCAAAAATGAAGTCCATTTTAAAAAATAAAATTTAAAAAATTTCAAAAAGAGGTTATTACTATTCATAATGGCTAGTTTTAATAATATTTTAATAGCATATCGTTGTTTAGTGAAACTCGGTATTGCATACTACACATGCTATCGAGGAAGGTCGCGATTGAGTGTAATGCAAGGCAAGTCAAGGATGCGTGTTGTGCAAGCTTATTTTGGTGTAGCATAAAACATAAGACATTAATGAAATTAAAAAGAATATTTTTTATAAAATCTTGGGGTGTTACATTCTACCCCCCTTAAATTGAATTTCGCCCTCAAAATTCGTCGGGGTTATAAATGGTTTACTACTAGAAATTTTCTTTAATAAAAACCCACATCGTAAAAAGGAATACCAAAACTTGGGTTTAAAAACTAAAGTATGAAACATAACGGTTACCCAAATTAACTAATCACTGGGTTTCCACATAGCAGAACATAGGTGAAAATATGGATATGGAAGAGAAATCTAACCATCATGTTCTGATGGAGAGTGGTAGAGAACATGGCTATGAAAAATCCAACAATCACAAAGCCATAAATTTGTGATGATCTAGGGTACCATCTGATTCATCAGATATAAGGGCACCAGGACAACATTTTTGGTTTTCAATATCATTTCCCTAAAGTGGAATAATTTGAATTAGAATAAATACTTACTTTATTTTGGTACAATCTCACTGTTTTTCGTGCTTTGAACAATTTCCACTTCATCTCTTAAAGAAATGAAGTTGAATTTGTTATTCGTTAAGTGTTAACAGATCATGTGATAGAATGTTGGGTCATTCCATCTATTTCAAACAAAAGGTTAGCAAAAGTTATCAAATATACATAAGTCCATCTATGGTGAGGTTAATTGTATAAAATTTCAAAAATTAACTTATACTTCATATATCATACCGCGTAATAAAATAAAACTAGTTTCTACTAACCAGGGACTTTCTGTAGGCCAGTGGTAGGCGATAAAGGCCTGTCGCACTTCGGTTGTGGGTTCGATTCCCACAGCCTTGTTCGACGGGATGGGCTGTCGCCCATCCTGCAGGTTGCCCTTTTTCTAAAGCTATATTACTATAACATCCCATCAATAATATAGAAAAAATTTCTATCTTTAAAAAATACTAACTTATGTCCAACATAATCCATTCCAATCTTTAGGCTTATCTAAAATACTTCGGTCCAAGCTCATAGTATAAAGAAAATGATTACTTGAAATGTCACATAACAATCACGTGAATGCCATCATTTATCCCCCATATATCATAAGATATATCTTGTTGGTCAAATTACAAACATGTGAATACCTTAATCATGTATTCTCTTGAAGAATGAATACCCATTGAACCTTAGTGAAAACATGAATGCAGTTAAAAGTTAACACTTTCCACAAACCAAAATCCTCAAAATTCTTTATATTCAATCCATGATATCACTTAGTCCTTATATGAATACAATCAAACATCTCATTATCTTCTTATCCCTTCATTATGTGCATATCATCTGCTTACAAAAAATATCTCAATCACTTTCCATGGTTACCGGTACCATAAAATTATTGAAAACCACAATAGAATAATACAAAAATATTCTAATACACAATAAAAGTACCTCAAAAACATTATTCTTGAATACCAATATATAAACACTTCAATACATCTTCTTCAATTATTGTCCTGGAATAAGTCCTTCCTTGATTTAGAAGTAACTTTTTAGGTCAGGGCATTGAGTTGGGTAATGACCATGTTCTCCACAAATAATACATTGAACTCCATAACAGTCTGTCACTCTATGACCCTTTTCTCCACACAGATAACATTGGTCCCTCCATCTGAGGTATTCCTCAAGGTTCTTCTTACCTTCTTTAGAAATCTCAATCTTCCTTTCTTTATTCTCCTCAACATGCGAACATGCATAATAGTCTATCTTCATCTTCTTTGATGAATTAGGCATACCACTAAATTTCACCTTGTTAATCATATATCGCGATGACTGATTCGGCATAATCACAATATCTTTCTCTCTAGGCATTACACAATTTTGTTGCTCATAGTCACCAATTTGTCCATTGTATTCAATGTTAACCAAATTCCTTCTGGTTACCTCCATTAACTAAAACAAAAAAATAATTCTTTGAGAGGCAAAAATCATGCTAGTGAAAACAACATAGTAAAGGGGGAGTACCCTCAATATCTAACATCTTAGGTTAAATTCTAAGATCGTTAGTGAAATTCTAGGATTATAACCTATACGTATACTTAACCTTAGAGACATCCCTATACATACCTTAGACATATCTCTATAGATCTCACTAACATTTTCGCATCGTAGTTTTCAAAGGTTGACTAAACCTTTCCTCTAATACCAACTATAGAGACTCGAAGCTTGACGTACATGGACATTACATTACTTAGCGAAATACTTAATACATAACAAAAACAGACACACAAGGACCGTAATAGTTTAGTGTCTTTGGAAACTTGGAACTTAATCTTCTAATCCTGGTGAAAGATCTTCAACATCTCCCATAAAGATCTTCCCCCCCTTTTTTCATACCTAAAACCTTTCTTTATATCCTCTTCTTTGAAGCTCCTCTTTGAGATATCCTTTTAGGGCACTAAAATTGGTCTTTAAGGAAGACCAGAACCTCTAGGATGTTTCTAGAGAAGTGGAGAAGAGAATTTGGTAGGGTTTGGACGAGATTAAAGGCTCAATGTGGTGTGAGAAAGAGAGGAAGGAGGTGCCCTTTTATAAGGGAGGAGAGGGGCACCTTTGGAATAACTAAATATATTATTTTATTATAAAGCCAAATTCGGTTTTAAATAGATCCAAATTGATTTATTTCAAAGCTAAGGTGGGTATGGGTCTAAATCCTCTCATCCAATAGAATTTAGACAAGTTTAGGTTCCTATTTTAACCTTATCATTTAGATTTAACATTAGGTTAAATAATTTTACTTTTACCGTGTCTTCTTGTGTTCTTATACTATAAGGTTAATAAACTTACTATAAGTAGCCAAACGAACCCCAAGTTGTTTATTATTAATATATATAACCATATCTAAGTCATTTGTCCGAACCTTAGATTTTTAGGAATAAAATAACAATTAATAATATAATATTTGTTTTAAAAAAACTATTTTATGTCAATTTTGACACTATTTAGTAATTGATTTTTGTGAAAATCATAACAGAATGATTAGTTCGAAACAAGTTAATTAAATCAATACTAACATGTCATATTAACCTAGAAAATTATTGTAATTTATAAAAAGTCTCAAATTACATTTTTTCGGATATTTATAACATCAATTATGTCAATATTTCATTAATATGATAATTACTGCATCATCTTTGTGTCATAAATAAATTAACTTATTTAAAGTCTAAAAATTACAAATAAAATACAATTTTGTTGTAAATCTTTTTATCTTTCTAATGAATATTTATAATCGAATTTATCTTATGTATAACCCTATATTAAAAATGATATACTTATTAAACTTTGATTTTAACTATTTTAACCCTTCTTTAAATAAATTAATAATAAATGTCCTAATCTAATCCAAGTCAGCCTAAATGGTCATATGTTATTCCTAAGGTTGTTTTTGATCGAATTACACTTATCCAATAGAATTATGACATGTTTTAGGGTAATAATAATATCATTTTTACCCTTAATTACCCTATTTACTTTTAACCGTGGTAAAAAAAAGTAAAAAGTTATTATTCACCAAAAATTATTTTCATCTCATTGAACGAAATTTTACTTACTGAAATCAACCGTGTATCTCGGATTTTTGAAATTCCACTCACAGAAGCGGTAAAATTAAGTTTTATGAAAAATTCCTTTTTTTTAACTACCACTTAGTGGTTTCACTATTCATCAAAAAATGAAAGTTTCCAGAAAAATACCAAAAATTAGGCCTAAGCTATATTTGATATTATGAACTCAAAAATGATGTCTATTTTACCAAATTCAAAACAAATTAGTTTCATTAATTAATTTAAAAATTAATTCCCGTCGTCAAAACAAATAGCGTGTTCTTAAGAGATAATAACTATCAAAAGATTGACATTTGTTTATGTCTGGTTTAAATGTGAAATTACATCCAATGACCAACATTGTATTAAATTGTAAAAATATATTCTAAATATACTTTAAAACCACTGAAATTAATAATTTATCACTATTAATTATTTTGATTAAAAAGGTTTTTTTAATTAAAATCTAGTAATTTTCACTATTCATCATAAAATGAAAGTTAGCCGAAAAGTACCAAAATTTCATCCAAAGCTAATTTCGATATTCCGAATCCAAAAATGAAGTCCATTTTGAAAAATAAAATTTACAAAATTTCAAAAAGTGGTTATTACTATTCATAACGGCTAGTTTTAATAATATTTTAATAGCATATCGTTGTTTAGTGAAACTCGGTATTGCATACTACACACGCTATCGAGGAAGGTCGCGATTGTGTGTAATGAAAGGAAAGTCAAGGATGCGTGTTGTGCAAGATTCTTTTTGTGTAGCGTACAACACAAGACATTAATGAAATTAAAAAGAGTATTTTTCATAAAATCTCAGGGTGTTACATGGCTGACTACCTTTGTGGGGCCATCCTGAAAAGAAACAGGTGTGCCACGGTCAAACAATATACTTGGTGAGATGACACAAAGTAATCACAAAGAAAACTTTGAAAGGAAACACACACGCAATCAGTGTTTTCGTGCACTGAGTCGGAAATCAGAGATCAGGGTCCTGGTTTATGGATACATCCTCCGCCGCACCAACACTGGACTCCCTGGACTGAAAACCACACTCAATACTCTTAACACTATTGCTTCATAGAAAGGAAAGATCAGAGTCCTGAGTTCTGTGGTAGAACTGACTCCTCTGATACCAATTTGTCACGACCCATCCTCAGGCCCGTGCCGTGACTACCCCAAGCCCGCCTTCCATAGGCCAAGGGCTGGCGACTATCCCTAGGGGCATAAATCCCGAAAAAGGGGAAGACATTGCCTTTATAAAGTAAACAAACACAAAAGAGTACGCAAGTGAAGTAAGCACTAAGTAAAACTGGGTACAAAGTAAGTGCTGAAAAGTAAATGGCCCAGTATACAAGCCCAACTGAAAGTACAGTACAACTGAAAAGAAAGTACAACAACAGTAAAGTAAAACATCAACACCGAGTCGTCCTTCGGAAATCCCACATGAAGGGTGGGTACAATTAGTCTCCTCATCTCCTCAGGTCCGGCCATCCGTTCCATGTACGTCCCACCAAGTGGTCCAACTTTGGGTACCGTATAGCTCCACAAGCCTCCCCCACGATCAATGCAGTCCGTCGTCTGCATCCAACACAACATAGTGTGGGCATAGCTCGTGCAGGGATGAGTATACGATACTCATTAGGGACCTCGAGACCCCCGAAGGTCTCTCAGAATCCAAGAAAGATAAACCAAGAAGAAAATATACAATCACAAAGTATCAACCAACTCTACTTAGGTATATTCTCATATATATACCTAAGTCATCAATTACAGTTTGCCTCCCACTCTCGAGCCCAAGAACAACCTAGTCCACATAGGAAAAACACAACCCAATCCACACAGAAAAACACAACCCAATCCACACAGGAAATCAAGTCAATCACATCGATGATAATGATTGAAAATAAAGACTCAACTCACACAGGTATACACCTTTCGTAAAGAGATAGAGATGATCAGATGTACTCACTAATTAATCTAATCTGTTAGACCCACACAGGATATAAGACGAGATAAGCTGTCAGACCCACATAGGATACAAGACCAGCTACTCTGTCGGACCCACACAGGATACAAGTACAGAGGTCACAACTACCAAACCCACACAGAATAAAAGAATATTAGCCATCTCCGTCAAACCCACGGAAGATCCCAGTACGGTAGTCGTCACTGTCGAACCCACGGAGGATTCTAGTATAGTAGTCGATGCAGTCGCAACCAGCTCTAGGGTTCCCGCACACAGCACGCTCGATTCTGAGAGGGTCCGCTCCTCGAGCCAAGGGGTCGATACATCAACTTTCATTAATTCTAGAGTTTATGTATCCTAAACTTCTGACTCGTCAAAAGAAACCCAACATGATAGACGGTGTTTCAATCGGACGCCCGGTCTTAGAGTTATAGGCTTTTCCGATCCAAGGGCCTGGTTGGTTTTTTAAGTGAAAACCAACCTAACCATACTCCAGCTACCTAAAAACCTCAAGAGAAGTATTCCAAAAGAACTTTCTCATTAAAAGGAATTCAATGTAGTTGAAGGCTAGTCAAATGGATGTTCGGTCCTTAAGTTATAAGCGTTTCCACTCCGAGGGCCCGGTTGGTTTCGATTTCGAACCAACCCGACCGTACCCAAACCATGCCAAAACCATGAGTGTAATATACTGAAACGACCATATCAATCCAGGGATTCTTACGCAACTGACGGTGTGTCGATCGGAGATCGGAAGATCATGTCATGGGAAAAAGACTGAAAACCGGTCAGAAGTGGGGGGTATGAGCCCGGTCCGACCCGGCCCAACCCACCCTGGGTCGGCCCAAATTGGGTCGACCCGACCCGGGTCCGGGTCCAGCCTGGGAGGGCGCGACCCGGACCGGCCGGGCATGGCCCAGCCCGGCTGGGCACGGCCTGGTCCACGTGACCCGCCCCGGCCCGACCGGGGGGGGGGGGGGGGTGTGTGCTGGCTCAGCCAGCTAGCCGGGCAGGGGGCGCGACCCCCTCTTTCGCGAATATGGCACCCGGCTGGCACCGCTGGACCTCCCGGATCCCGCGCGGCCGTGGGATCCACCATTTTCAACTGTGGCCGATGCCGCGAAATGTTTCTATGGGCAGTGCGCCGGGGCGGCACCGCCGCGCCGGCGGCCCGCGCCGCTGAGGTCCTTCGCGGGCCACTGGACTCATTCCGGTGGTCCATTTTTTCTTCCAACTGCGCCTGCGGTCATCTTGAGATCCGTACTTCACTACGAAGGCCCCAAATCGCCGTTGCAGTCCCATTTCGTCATCACCAAAAATCCTGCTCATCAAGAACAAAACGACGATGGGTTCGGACTTGTTCGTTAGTCCGTACCCACCATGTTAGTGGTCCAAAACATCACCCATCAATTAAATGTCATGTTCGAGAGTATAAAACATAAATATGAAATATACAAATCCACTACCTCGAAGTCGTTTTCGTACGTCGTCGATCCACGGAAGACGAGCATCGCGGTAGATGGGCGTCGCAGAAGAACGGTGTCGTTATGTCAATGATGGGGGAAGGGTCATTGTCGTAGGTGACATAGGCTCTTGACGCTGTGGTGCATCCTAGGAAGAAGTTCTTCGCGTTCCTCGCTGAGGGTGTTCTTCATTGAAGAACGATGTTCTTCATTGATGAAGGATCTCCTCTGCTTAATTCTCCAGAGCCCTTTCCCAAATGAGATTCGCCAACAAAAATAAAAAGTGGCTCTCCAATTAATAGAATTGTTGAGAAATTCATATTAATTCCAAGTGGTTCCAATTAATTTAATGCTGAATTTAAATTAATTGGTTGGCACTTTTAAATGGATGAGGGAGGTAGGAAGACTCCATCATAATTAATATGTGGAGTTGTCAAAGTAATTAAACAAGGGGTATTAATGGGGAATTGTCAAAGGAAATAGCAGGGAAATAAATGGGGAGTTGAAGGTTGGGCTTGTGTGGGCCCCACCTCGCAAAATAAAATTTGTGCACCACCAAATTTTATTTAATTTTTAGGAATAAACCCAAAAAATTAACTTTTGACCCACATAAAACACAACTGCGGTAAAGGTCCCCTTAAGAAAATACTGGCGGTGCGAGTTCATTAGTGCCCTCAGTTTTCAATTTCGAGCACCGCTTCAAAAGATAGAAAAACCCACTCGTTCGCTCACTGAACGTACCCAAGCTAAACTTTAGAAAATTATTCCGGGAACACCGGGCCTCAGAATCTGGTGCTATCAGAAACAACGTATTCGTAAAATTCCAAAGAATTTAGGAAAAAAAATTCTTTGAAATTTATGACTCTTTACATGATCTATAGATCTCATTTGTGATTTTTTCCTCGAAAATCTTGTGTCACTACCTTTATCGTGAGAAGTGTAACATATACACCAACCACAAGATCTTAAAGTATATATTCATACAAAAAAAGCTCAACATACATCAAAGGAGATGGTTAGAGCTAATCAAGTATTACAATTTCTCTATTCACTATCATCTTGGAAAGGTGAACAAGGTTGATGATTCTATAAGCATAAAAGAACCTTCTACTCTATCCATGATGAAAATTGAGAAATACACTATATTCTTGGATATGAAAATGATAGATTTGGAAATCATAAGGGTAGGGGATACATCTTACCTTGCCCAAATGATTGCGCAACCATTAATTCAAGAGATGATTAAGAAGGCACAAAGGGATAATCTGGAGTTAAAAAAAATGTGAATGCAGTAAAGGAAGGAAATATGAATTATTTCCATATCAAAGATGATGGTGTGATTCGGTTTCGAACACATATTTTTGTGCTTTGATCATCTGGGATAAAGAAGGAGCTATTGGATAATGCACACAGATGAACATTCTCTATCCATCCTGGAAGTACCATGATGTAATGTGATCTCCAAGAACACTTCTGTTGGGACAACACAAAGAAGGAGATTGCGAAATATATATCAAGGTGCTTGGTATGTCAGAAAGTTAATGTATAGAAAAAAGTCCAAAGTGATGATGGATCCATTACCTATACCCATGTGGAAATGGGAGAATGTCACTATGTACTTTTTCATGGGTCTCCCAAAGATGTCTAATGGAAATAATGTGATATAGGTTGTGGTTGACCGACTTACCAAGACTTCCCATTTTAACGCTATTCAAGAATATCTCTCTCTTGAACAACTTACAATGATATATGTGAAGGAAGTGGTTAGACTACATGGTTTTCCCCTGTCGATTGTCTCTGATCATGATCCAAGGTTCACATCTATAATTTGGAGAAGTATTCAACATTCCTTGAGTATTGAATTAAATTTGATCATGACCTATCACCACCAAAATAATGGCTAATTTGAAAGGACTATTCAGCCACTTGAAGATATTCTAAGAGCCTTATCTTTAGAATTCAAAGGTGTATGGGATTAGCATCTCCCATTGGTTGATTTCTCATATAACAATAGCTTCCAATCGATTATTTATATGGATCCATATGAATATTTGTATGGAAAGTGATGTAGAACTCCAAATTGTTGGGATGAAGTTGGATAAAGAAAGCTACTTGGACCCAATCTTATGCAAGAGAAGACAGAGAAGGTTCAAGTAATCCAGAAACACATTAATTCTACTCAGAGTCAGAAAAAGATCTATTCTAACAACCATAGAAGGGACTTGGAGTTCGATGTTGGCGATAAAGTATTCCTTTGAATATCACCACGGAAGAGAGTCATGTTGTTTAGAAAGAAATGGAAACTAAGACCAAGGTACATTGGAACCTTTGAGATCCTTGACAATATAGAAGCTATGGCCTATCATCTTGCACTTCCACCAAATATGACTCAAGTTCATGATGTGTTTCACGTATCACTCCTGAGGAAGTACATACTAGATTCATCATATGAACTGAAGTCAGAGGTGGTACAGTTGGAAGATGATCTATCTTATGAAGAGGAGCCCTTGAAGATTCTGGACCAGAGAGATAAGGTTCTATGAAACAAGACAACTCACCTTTTCAAAGTTTTGTAGAGGAACCATATCTTTGAAGAAGAAACTTGGGAATCAGAGGAGGCGAAGAAGAACAAGTACCCTCACCTGTTTGTGTAAAATGAAATTTTTAGGGAAAAATTTCTTAAGGGGGGAATAATGTAATGACCCATTGTTTTATCAATGGAATTAAATTATTATAATTATTACTTATAATATAATCAAATTAAAAAGCACAATGAAATATAATGATACTAAAAACTATGTGACCATTAAACATAATTTTTTCACTTCTATGTTTTGAATTTCAAAAATCTTACATACAATATTGCGATCAGTAAGATATTAGGAGTCCGATAGGATAAACTAAATTTTTGGTGAATAGTAACATACCTTTATGAACAGTAACCTACCCTTATTAATAGTATTATGACCCTTATTAATAGTAAATATTCCACAATAATAGTAATATTACCCATAAATGAATAAATAATATTTAGACATCTTATAAGTGACAATTTCACCATAGTAAAAGTATTTGTATTTCTTTAAGTCATAAATAAATAATTATAATTAATTAATTAATTTAAAAGAAAATTTATTTTCATAAAATGTTTTCATAAATTGAAAATTCAATATCTTCATGTTTAAAGATAATTTTATAAGACTTTATAAAATTTTAAAAGCATTAAGAAATCAATATTAATTTTAAAATATATATTTTTTAAGTAGATTATGATTTAATTAAAAATTAAATTAATAATATTTAGTAAATTATTTTTGAAAATGGACTTCATTTTTGGATTCTACACTTCAAAAAATGGTTAAAGTAAATTTTTGGGATTTTTCTGAAATACTTGAATTTTTTTGTGAATAGTAAAATACATTAATTTACTACATAAATACATTATAAATTAAATCCGCTATTCCTGACATCACAAGTGATTTAAGCACCCAAATATCTAACTCACCTTCTCTATTTACAAATCTTGGTCATGGAATCATCATTATTTCTTATCTTGGTGTAAATCAATAAAATAATGATTAAAATATTAAGAGAACCCCTCTCCCTCCACTACAAATACCACCCTTGACACACTCATTTACTCACACCTCTCAAGCTTAAATCCTTGAATAAAATCTACCCAAACAGCTTACCTATCCCCTACCACATGTCCAATATCTTATGGTCTCATAAAAAGACCCATCCTAGGTTTCTTAAGGAGGATCTCAGGAGGAGGATTCAAGAGGTAATTTCTCTCTCTCTTTTCCTTTAATTTCATTTCAATTTCAAGTTATTTTGTTAATATATCCCCACCTATCTTCATATAAATGGTATGGTAACTCCATTATAATATGTATATTAGAATTTTATGATAATAATGGTATATTATATCATCGAACCCCCTCATCCTCTTCTTTTTATTTTAGAAAGGAAAATGATGTTCCTCAGGTGTTAATTTATCACCTTCAAGAATGACATGTTTTCAATTTCAATCACCGCCTTGAGATCTGGTCATGAAACCATTTTTATGGTTGAACTAGATTATATTATATGTATTATATTATATTTATGTTTTTGTAATAAACTTATGTACATATTACTAAATGATTAAACAAAACAAGTTTGTTGTGGTCGAAAAACCGCCCGAATTAACCCCAAACAATCATCATTAAATTATTATCTAATGAATAATTATAATGGTATTTAAATAAATTATTTATAAGATCATTTAAATTTCTATATAATAATAAAAAATAATTATAATTCTGTATGTTTATCACCGTTTTAAATTAACTTCCATTCATTAATACTAGCGAACCGTTCAAGAAGACTATAAAAACCAACATTCCCAAACAATGAATTTAAACTCTATAAATCATAAAAGGGCCCATAAATAAAATTAATTAAACAATATTAAAGAATATTCATGTAAAAAAGGTTATATAATTGTTAATTAATTAATCTAATGTTGTTAAATAGGACTTTAAAGTGAAGAAAGCATTCAGATACAAGGTAAGGGGAAATTCTCAAACCCAACATTCTTTCTCCGGGTTCTCCCTCTTTCACTCCATCTTTGATATGGTTACTACTTAAAAATAATATTTTCATCATTATCTTTTCTTTTATAGGATATAAATGTTTCCACTAGAGTTTATGTCAAAAAATATTTTTTCCAAAAGAACTCTTCTTTTAAGAACACACCTTTTACTTCTCACTCAAGGTTGATAGTTCTTGGATCAAGTTTGTTATTACCTCTTTATTTTGGGAACCCAATGTTTAGGAATTTTACCTTATGAGTTGGGACCCATTCATTTAAAGTTTTATTTATGTTCATGATTAATATATGTTCTGTTTGGAATTCATGATAATGAAAATGTTATGATATGACCGGTGCACCCAGAATTATATAGCGCATTATAAATGTTTGAATGTGACGGGTGCACCCATAATTATAAAATGATCCAACGCATTGGGTAAAGTGATTAATATCACGAGTTAAAGTGAAATTATGTTTGATCATGATTATATTTTTTTTCACAAGCATGTGTGGTAGATGACTATTAAGACATGATGTTTCATTTTATGCATTGCCACATTTCAAGTCTTTTATTAATGTTTACTCTCAATATTTTGATGATGATGTTATGATTATGCTCACCTCATACAATATTGTTCTTATCTGTCCTCTTACTGGGCTTTTACCTCACCTCTTTTTGATATATATCCTCAGGTTACTACATATACTAAAGAGAGGTTAAGTTCCAATAAGAGGCTTAAGAAGAAGCAATTAAATAAATGTTTATGCTTGATATTGTAAATGTTATGTTTGGTCCTAGTTTTCCTAAGACACTAAACATATGGATCCTTGTGGTGTAACACTATTATTTTTTTTATCTTTATAATGATGTAATAGTAATTTAAGAAAAGGGTGGGTCACTATATAACCTATAAGTTACATGTATTTATATATTAGACACATAACTAACTTATTTAAAAAAAATCATAATATCCCCAAAATATTAATCTCACATGATAACATTTTAGACACATAATACATAATAACCATCTCCATATCCTATGGAATGGTAACATAAGAAAGGGTGAGAAAAAAATTCTTAGTAAGAGTGAACAAAAATGATATTAATTGAAGATCATAAGTGGGAATAAGATGAGTTTTTGGGTATGATAACATAATCAAGGTATATGGTCATAACAGAGGCGAATCATACCCAATAAAACATAGACCGTAA
The DNA here is from genome assembly GCA_963277665.1 of Viscum album. NCBI lineage: Eukaryota > Viridiplantae > Streptophyta > Magnoliopsida > Santalales > Viscaceae > Viscum > Viscum album. The sequence goes on along the minus strand of OY728156.1, from coordinate 1,193,688,548 downwards.
ATCAAAAGTCTTGGAAAGATTATTTTTCATTACTTTGTAAACGAGATGTATGAAAACCCTTCCTCTATGCTCTCGACCAAGGTTTTTATGATGGTTCTTGATTGGGGGGAGACTGACATGCTTCTCTGGTTTCATCTCCCAACCTTTTCTTCTTTTCCCTATTTATCCACATTTTCTTCCCATCCCCCTAGCGGTATGGCTCCTCTAATGATGTTTCAGGTGTTCTTTTCACTTGGCAGTGACTTCGGTGGCTGAGGTTGGTAGCCAGTCATGGATGCACTTCTCTGTCGAGGCCATAGCCCGATTCAACACTACTCTAGATTCTGGTTCCATCACCTCTCTCCATGTCGGTTAGAAGAGGTGGTTTCATATAGGATTTGGTAAGTTCTTTCAATCAGTCTCTAGTGTTCTAGGAGGTTCATCCAAAGTTTTTTTCACTCTGATAAGTAATGGTCTTTATATGAGGTTTTCTATGTGCTTTGATTCCTAAGATTATATTTTCTTAGTTCTGGGTTTGGTTTGGAAATTTTGGATCAGGTCTTCTCGACTGCTAAAATCCCTTCTCTGGTCCTAGATATCCCTTATCCTCTCCTAGTCGGATTTGGAGTAGTAGAATCTAAGTGGTTTTAGGAATGGGATTTTGCAGCTGATGGTGTTGTGTGAACTAGCGTCGTTCTTCTCCATTTAAGACATTATGGGATTATTCATCTTCATCAATGGTGTTTTTCATTGGTTGAAATGCTAAAGTCTTTGAAGAAGTTTCTAACAAATTTCATGGATTTTTTTCGGTGTTCATCAGTGAAGTTTGTTTGTTCTATTTTGATGCTTTATGATGACAACAATGAAGTTCTCCAGTGGTGCTATGATCATTTGTGATGTTTTCATCGATGACGATGATGGTTCCTTTGCATTTTGATTATTATTGTCAATTCACGTCGGTGGTGATGGAGACTGATGGTGGTGGTGTACCAACGTTATGAGGGTGAGAACATGTGACATGACCCATACTGACATGTGTATCCCTCAGATTAAGGCCTCGAGTTTAGTGTTGGAGTTTTTGAATTTCATATTTCATCTCTGTTTTGTAATTCTGGATCCTACTGTGGTTACTTATCAGCCTCAAATAAGCTATTTAAAATTAAAAAAATGCAATTTTTGCTCAGATTTATGAAGTTATAATCATGATTCAATAATCATGATCCCTGAAAACATAAAATAGGTATACGAATGTGGAATATACATAAGCATAGAAAATAATAACTTATGTAAATTATCCCCACCAATACCTTAATCACCTAGTGTAAAATGTCACACAGTGGATTAGTTTTACTCTCAAATCCCTAACATGTTATCTCAAGAGATATAAAGCTTTACCCAATGCATTGGAGGTCTATAACAGATTAACCCACTACTTAGTGTATAAAGTACCTTAGGGTTTTGGGTCCACTCTCCATTCCTAACCATATCATGAGATATAAACATTACACAATACATTGGAGAGATATACTATATCCACCCATTACATAGTGTTATATTATATATATATGTTCCACATGAACTTGAAAACATTCATAATTTCTTTATAGCTAAATTAGACCTTGAGAAAGAAATAGGTTCCATGGAAACTTCCATAATACATTATTATAATCCGTCCAAATGAATAATGTGGATAGTATAATTAGATAATATCACCCAATTTAGTATAAGAATAATTAAATAATGTGTATGCATATTAAAAATACTTTTATAATAAAATTATAAAATTTCCTTGAAAAACAAGAAGACATATCCTTTAATTTTGAAAAACTTTAATTTAAAAGAAATTATTTTTTTAAAACTATAGGAACTAAATTCACTTTTTCAAAATATTAAAACTTGGGGAAGAATATTTATAAATAAAAATGGATATAATTGTAATAAAGTGTGTTCTTGTGTAAAGAATAAAATAAAAGATTCCATTCATAAGAAAAGTCAATAATAATTATTGGATTAGAAAAAATCAAAAAGAAATTAATTTCAGTCCATTGTAAATAAATTCAAAGTTAATAGGATATTAAATTATGAAATAATATTAATATATTTATGAACATCCATAAAAAAATATAATGAATATGGACACAGAGGAGAAAGATTGTTGACTGAAATTAAGAGATACAATTTGTCTGATTTATAAGAATTATTTTGGTTGAATTGTGAACAAAATGGATATTAAATGGAAATAATATATTTAAAACCCAATAATTACTAGAGTAGAATAAAATATATGGTGTTTATAGATATATATCATACAATTTCATCTAATGGAATCTTAGTCCTAAATAATCTTAATTTTGAAGCAAGATAGGTAAAGAAACCCTTATGCCTTTTGTTAAATTTGAATCAAAATCCATTGAAATAGAATGTATTAGATGGAATTGTAAATAAATTTAATTTCATGAAATTTATAATGATATAAATCCATAGTAACTTATTTATAACACCTTAAATAAGATATGTGGTGAATTTAGAACATATCTCAATGAATGGAAAATTTAGATGAGAAACACTTACCTTTACTCCAAACCTCCATGAAAGTGATATAAAACTATGTATAATAAATAAAATCAGGTTAATAATTTATTTCATAACATTATTCACATTTATTAATATTTATAATATATAGTTATATTATCTAATTTTATATATATTTGTTAGTAACTATTTATTTTCATCATTTGATGTTTGTAATTTTGATTGTTTTATTCAAGTTTCACAATAGAGATGTGAGTCCATGTTATTTAAAACAAAGTTCATAATTACTAGATTATTCAAGGTATTGGAATCCTTATTTTTCAATTATATATTTATTTCCATGTTCTATTAATGAAAGGTATGGGTATAGTTATTGGTAATGGAATCTATAACGATCATGTTTCAATTAATTAACCGACAACAACGATTTAATTTATATTGATCATTCATTTTTATGTCATCATTAAAAAAAATATTCATAAAATAAATTAATTATTAATATCATTTATTACAAATATTAATTTCAGGATACTAATTGATTTGGAAATAGTGAATCTATAAAATCATCAATCATGTTTTTGGTTGAACCAACACATACAAGAACATGCTATACCAACGAATGAGTATGAGTATATGGAATATAATATTAATATAATTTAAAATGAAACATATTGATGTTAATATAAAATAATTATAGTGGATAAATATATTTTTAAATATTTTATATGTGAAGGTAACTGAAAAAGATAGAGAAAAACAAGGTACTTACTTTGATAAATTCTCTCCTTCTCGATACAAGGTCCTTCAGAATGAAGTATTTATGAATCCATATTGGAAACATAGGATACAAAACGTCTTAGAAGGATTTTTGAGAGGAAAAATGGGAAGTTATTGAATATATTTTTTAAGTAAAAAGTGATTTGTAAGTGGTAGTGGAGGAGTCCTTTATTTGTGAGTTTTGAGTGGAATTTCCACAAATACTCATTCTCTAAGGTGCAAGGTTGTGTTTTTATCGTGTAAAGTAGATAAAAAGTGTAAAATAATAGAGATGTGTTATTAATAACACCATATAATCTATCTATCTATATATATTTATATATATCTTAAATCTTTAACACCAAGTTAAATCCTTTTATGTAATTTTACCTTAACTCTCGTAACTTAATTTTTACCTCGGTAACTTTTTTTTACCCAAAAATGAAATTGACCTTATTAGATAATTTTTACGTTCTGATTAATATTTCGGATTCCATTTAGACTAATTAAATATCTAGATGTGATAAATTTAAATTTTAAATTAAAATATTATATACAATAATTTCATTTTTAGAAACATGACTTTTTAAACAATAAGTGTTCTTAATATTATTTCATATAAATAAATTATTAAAATAATATTAATCTATTATTTTATACATTGAAAAATAACATTATATTCATAATTTAAAAGTGATCTATTTAATTTATTAATTTATAAACACTCAACACTTAAAAAAATTATTTGATAAATAGTCTTTTTTAACATTAAATGATTTTAAACATAGCACATTAAATATAGTTATTTATCTTCATAACATGTAATTTTATTTATTATTAACATTAAAATATATTTTTTATAAATTCATCAAATCATTATTTAATAATAATAATAACAAGTAACACATTAATATATATAATATGATGTTTTAATTAAATATTATATTTTTTGTTTCATTGTTAATTATTTGTGACGTGTATTATTTTCAATTTATTATTATGAATTATGAAAATTTAATATACCTTTTTTATACATGCATAAACAATGAACATATATTAAATAAACTTATTTCAAATGACCATATATCCAATGTCTTTATTTCAAACAAATTTACACTATAGTCATATGTGATTCCTATATATAGTTTACTTAAGTTAATAAATACATTAATATTATTCCTTTACATCACTCTCTATATGTATAATATATTTCAAACATTTATCCATATTTTAATATTTTTAATTGGGGTAATAATCTTCATAAAAAATTATGAGGATAAATATTTTATATTTGTAGTATTTTTATATAAATTGGGTATTATTCCTCCTGTAGTTTTCTTATGTATGTTTTATATTGTATTATCATAATTTATTAATTTTAATCTTGTATTTTAAAATTTTATCTTAATGAAATGTATTTTGGTTCTCTTTAGTTTGGTGTTGCGAGTGAAATACGCAATTCAATACAATATTTATATAAATGAAAAATACATAGTAAAATTATGAGATCTTACATTATACAAACTTAAAATAATATAACTCATATAATTTTATTAATATGATGAAAACAATTAGGTAATATCTTCCTCTTTATATCATTGGGTTCTCACACTACCTTCCTTAATATTTTGATTTCTTCAGAGAATGTTAACCAAGTTGGTTTTTTTTTCTGTAATACTTTATTTCAATAATTCAATAATTCAACTTTTTTTCCTTATAAGAAAGATCAAATTAATATGGTATAACATCTGAGTTCAGTATGTGAAAATATTTAGGCATATATTTCCTCAAAAGTGATATGTTGTATACATCGTTTACTTGGGAGAGGTTTGATGGAATTACAAGATGAAAAGATACCATCCCCAAATGATTGAGGACTTCAAAAGGTTCAATATATCTAGGGATTCACTTTCCATTCATCCCAAACCTCATAACACTTTTCCATAGTGATATTCAAAGTAATAACTTATATTTGAATTCAAAATCTAAATATCATCAATGATTATGAACATATATCTTAGGTTGATTTTTTAAAATTTTAATATACTATTTAATAGTTTAAATATTTTCAAACATTTATTAAGTATGATATAGTCTCAATATCTTACACTCTTTAAATTTATCCCAACATGTTATAGATCTTAACATTTTCCTATATAGAGCCTCATATGGTTCCATTTGAATACTATAAAGGAAACCATTATTTTATGATAAATCTAGTAAGGGAATGTGTTGATTCCAAATTACTTTGAAATATATTTAGAAAAATATTCAAAAATAATCTAGTTTTTGATTGGTGCTTTCATATTGACTGTTAGTCCGAGGATGATAAGAAGTACTGAAGCTCAACTATATTTCAAGCATCTACTAAATGACCTTATTAAATTTCATGGTAAACTAATGATCTTAATCAAATATAATGGAAATTGGAACTCAATAAAACCTTACTAATTCCTTTATATATATCTTATAAATTTTATCGAGTGAGAAATATTCTTAAATAGTAATGAAATTCACTCAATTCATAATGAAATCAATTACTTCCCAAATGGAATTATAACCATGTTATGTATTTTGAAGACCCATAATAAACACCATGGTGATGTTTTCCAATTTTCATATAGATATGGGTAATAGATACAACATCCCTTAATAATTACATTATTTATACATAACTTTCTAGATTATGTAACTTCAATATGTATATTATGAAATCTTCCTCTTCCTGTTTTCCCACTAGAAATTGTCTGTGAGATCTTTATAAATATTTATTCTTATATGATGGATAAATAATTATAATATATGTGAATAATACAATAACTCATTCAAATTTATTATTTATAGAATACACATTTTTCTCCTAAATATTATAATTCCATCAATGCCAAATTTTATCTCTAGAAAATTTCTCCAGTTCTTCTATAACTTAATATCATCCTTTTCACCTATTTAATCTTCACATGGATGGATGGTTGAATATTCATTTAGGAAATATAGGATTTCTTTCCTCCCATTATGATTCCAAGATCCATCCTCTACAAATCCTTGAGTATTGGGTATCTTCCAATCCTATGTATAAGGTGGCATGATCATTCATTCATAGAGAATAAACCACATTGTTTTAATTCCAAGGGTGGTAATATACTAAGAATTCATAGTCCTTGATCAATTCCGACCACATTCATTGATTCATGTTCAACTCCTTATATTTGAATATATACTTTATATTGATTTGATTAGTATATATTTCACACTTTTAAATATAGATATAATGCCTTCATATCTTTAATTCCAATATCATCACTACAAGATCCAAATCATGTGCAATGTGATTTTTATCATAGTATTTCAATTGATGTGTGGAATACACTACCACTATGTCGTTTTTCATAGGAGAACACCATAATACCTACTCGGATCCAAAACAATATATCTCAAATCCTTCTCCACCATAGGGTAATGTGAGTAAAGGTATAGTGATCAACCTTCTCTTAAGATATTTTAAATTGTATTCATATTAATTTATCTAAAAACACAATTCCATTATGAGTAAAATTGTTCACATGATTTTACTATCATGATAAATTGCTCAAAAATAATTTATAGTATCCATATAATCCAAGAAAACCAAGAATCTCTTTTAAGTAGTTTTTATAGGCCATTATTCAATTACCCATGTCATTGAAGGATCAATAAATATACACCTGATTTTAATTACATAACCCAATAATGATTATTTTTATAGATAGAATTAAAATATAATAAATTTGGAATATAGTTTCTCCTTTCTCATGTTATTTAGAATAATTGTCATGACCCGTCCCCCGGGGCCCATGCCGTGACTACCCCAAGCCTGCCTTCCGTAGTCCAGGGGCTGACGACTAGCACCGAAAGGCATATTCCCTAAAACTGGAAATGCATTTTCTTTATAACTTGTAAACACACTCAAACAAGCACACAAAAAGATACGAACACAAGTAAACTGTATAGAAAAAGGAGTGATGAATGAAAGAGGTTCCAGAATACAAGCCCAACAGTAAAGGTACAAGTACAACTGAAATACAATACAACTGAGGAAAGATAAAGATAGATAATGGGTCATCCTATGAGTTTCCTACCTAAAGGGTGTTTACAGATCGCCTCCTCAGCACTCCACGTCATCCGGTCTCCTCTACGTACCGACACGTCGAATAGTCCACCTCTGGGCATCGTCCAGTTCTAGTACCCTTGTCCTCAGCCAGCACTATCCGTTGTCTGCAACAAACACAATAAGGTGCGGGCATAGCCCATGAAGGGGTGAGTATAACGATACTCAGTAGTGACCCAAAGACCCTCAAGGTCACAAAAAATCCAAAAAGGATAAACCACATAAAATTAATTCAATTGACAACCCTACTTAGGTATATGATGATACATATACCTAAGTTATCAAGTATACCCATATCAATCACGAGGAAACATAGGATGCAACCCAAAAGCCCAAAGCTCAACTATTCCAAAAAGGAAGGAATAACACAAAGGTAAGTACCACACAGGTACACCACACAGAAGAATAACACCAAGGTATTACCACGAAGGAAAGTACAACACAGGTATGAAATCATCTCACACAAGGTATATCTTAGGTACAATAGTAAAGATGATTAAATGTAACTACTAAATCATGTTACTCTGTTAAGAGGAAGACCCACAAAGGATCCTAAATCATCATCAGACCCACAGAGGATCGTAGTATATCGTCAGAACCACACCGGATCCTAGTTCCTCGTCAGACTGACACAGGATCCTAGTACATTGTTAGTACATCGTGATACCCACATAGGATCCTAGTACATCGTCACTACGTCATTAGACCCACACATGATTATAGTACATCATCAGTACGTCGTCAGACCCACACATGATCCTAGTACATCGTCAGTACGTCGTCAGACCCACACATGATCCTTGTACATCGTCAGTACGTCCTCAGACCCACACAGGATCCTAATACATATTCAGTTCATCATCAAACCCACATAGGATCCTATTAAATTGTTAGTACGTCATCAGACCCACAGAGGATCCTAGTACGCCGTCAGTACGTTGTCAGACCCACACATGATCCTAGTACATCGTCAGTACATCATCAGACCCACAGAGGATCCTAGTACTTCTTCAGTACGTCGTCAGACCCACACAAGATCCTATAACATTATCAGTTCATCTTCAGACCCACACAGGATCCTAGTACATCATCAGTACGTCATCAGACCCACATAGGATCCTTGTACACAGTCACAGACAACTACAGGATTCTCACACTAAGCTTGCTCATCTCCGGGAGGGTCCGCTCCTCAAGCCACTGGTTGATACTCCAACTACCACAAAGTCCCACTAAGAAGTATCCCAAAGGACTGAAAAATCATATGGGTCTCAACGCAATAGATAGTGCGTCAAATGGATGCTCGGTCTGTAATTCATTAGCCTTTTAGTCTCGAGGGACCAATTGGATTCGTGCTCGATCCAACACAACAGTTCCTGAAAATTATCCAAATATTTAGTGGGATATACCAAAGGGACTCTCTCACTCCAAGGTTTCCAGCGCTGCAGATGGTTTGTCAAATGGACACTCGGTGCCAAAGTTATGGCCAAAAGAGCGGAAATGGGTTGAAGTTGGTCCGGGTCCGATTCGACCCGGTCGGACGGACTAGGCCCGAGCCGACCCGACTTGGTTCGGTTCCACCCGACCCGTTCTAGGGGTCCGCGGGGCGGTGCGGGGGCCTTGGGGTGGCGCGGGGGCCTTGGGGTGGCGCGGGGGCCTTGGGGGGGATTGGGGGTTTCTAAGTGGGGGCCACGAGATGGGGCTGCCGGGAGGGTCGGTAGTCCCAGGGCGGCGCGAGGGTTGCGATGCGGCGTAGGGTCCGTAGGGTGGTGTGAGTGCCGTGGTGTGGTGTTCCACTGGGATTGGCCAGATGAGCAGCTATATTCTCTATGCGGCACGATCACGCGTCGCGCCATCGGCGTCGGCCGGCTTGGCCAGCCGTCCTCCCTTCGCCGTCGCGACCCAAGTCGTGGTTTTGTTCCGTCAGGCATCGCGGTTGTGTCGATGCCTTCGTCGTAGCCAAATGTGGTGCTGACCGCTGTTCATGTGCCCCACCGGTGTTGGTTTTCGTCCTCCTCCATCATGGAGAACACAAAAATTAATCACAAGAATTGCGGAGAGGTCGGTCCATGTTTGTTTGGCCCGCACTCTCCGCATTAGAGCGATAGCAAGTGGCTATAATTTCATCTTGATTTACGAAGAATTTTCAAGAATGTGTAAGGGGAAAAAATTCAAACAACCACCCAAAAACCTCCAGAAATAATTATTCCCAAACCCGCAAGGGAAAATATCCGCAGATCAACTAGTTAGAGAGTTTATCCTCGTTCTTTGTTTAGAAGGGATGAACATGAGAAAAAATTAATCACACATAAATAAACCCCTACATTGAAGGTTTGTTGACAAAGGTTGTGAGATGAAAACAATGAAGGTGAATAGGATGCCAACGATCATCACTTCCACAATCACGCTTCCGAAGTTGGTTCAAATATCATCCTCGTTCCTCAATTTTGGAGTGAGTTCTTCGTTGAAGACGTTCTTTGTTGGGAGGTGTTCTTCGTTGGAGAAGCGTAATGTTTCTCCAAGTGTTGGGAATCGTGGCACTTTACCAGCGCTTCGTCGCTTGGTGAAGCTATCCCAAATCCTCCTCCTAAGCTCCTTATAAATAGGATAGGGGGGAAGGTAAGTAAAGATCATGGAATTTATGATGGTTTATTTATTAGGAACCTTCCTAAATTCCAAAAAAGCAATTAATTAGTATTTAAAAAGGGTCACGCCAATTAATTTACGTCAGTGCAATTAATTTGGAGGATTCCAAGTGACTTCCCCACATTTAAGAAGGTTTCGGGTGTCCCCCACAACCATGAATTCACAAAAAGGGGTTTTAGTTCAGGTGGTCCCCACCGCTTTAACAATAAGTGGGAGGTTTCTGTTTCCATGGTCCCCACCTCTTTAACATTCAGTTGGGAGGATAAAAAAAAGTTTATTTCATTTTTATTCCTAGGAAAATGGAAAAAACTAACTTTCACATTCGAAAAACTACCATTAAGGTGAAAGTCTCTTTAAGTGAATATTGGTGCTTCAAGTTCAACAGTGCCCTTAGATTTCAATTCCGAGCAGCGGGTTAAAAGTTACAAAATTCCGCTTGTGCATTTACTGAACATACCCAAAAAAAAGTTTGAAAAATAATTAATAGTCACCCTCGACCCGCACCGGTCGAGGTTTGACTCTGCCCAAGTGAAACATGCCCCAAAAAAACCAAAGGTACTCTCAAATTTCCAATCCGAGTTACCGTTTAAAAGTTATGGATTTTAAAATAAAATAATTATCACTTAATTATTTTATTGATGGCCAAAAACTAACTTTAACTCGTGGCCCATGCCGGCCAAAGTTAATATCTTCTTAAATAAATCATTCCCTCACGAGTTCAGTGGTGGTCTCGTATTTTCAATCCGAGCTACCATTTGTGAGTTATAAGCATTTGAAAAATAAAATAATTTATTTAATTATTTTATTTACAGTAATTCTATTTTTGGGTTTTCTCACAGGAGGCCTGCGACGACTAAACTTAAGTCGTACTTAGGGTAAAACCACCATCTTGAATGCAATTATGTCCTTAGATTTCTGATCCAAGTATCCATTTAAAAGTTATTCCACTTTTCTAGGAAAACTGCTTACGCGCACTATTTAAAGTTTAACGAAACTTTGATTGACCATTCCGGGAACTCCAGGCCTTAGAATCATCCGCCATCAGATTTCTCAGTCCTGAAATAATTCCATATAATTATAAAACATTATACAGATTTTCTGGGACATTACATCCTTCCCGCCTTAGGGATTTATGTCCTCAAAAGGGAAAACAAACAAAAGAAGGTACTAAGCATGAATATGAGCCAGATGCTCCCATGTGCTCTCTTGGAGGTTCCCATGCTGCTAGCACATGCGCACCAGAGGTATCTACCACCCACAAAGGACCCACTCTTGTCGATCCTCAATCTCCACTAGAACCTCCGTAAATGACGCCCCATCGTCTAAGTCCATCTCAACGTGGTCAATGATGTGAGATGGGTCGTGCGCGTATCCCCTCAGCAAGGATACGTGGAAGACATCGTGCACCCTCCCCAACGGCGGTGGAAGAGACAAACGGTATGCTACTTCACCTATCCTATGAAGGATCAGAAAAAGACCAATAAACCTTGGTGATAAGTTTACCCCTCAGCCAAAACTCTACAAACCTTGTCGAGGTGAGACTCAAAGGAGGACATGGTCTCCCTCTTCCTGTTAGCAAAAGACCTCTACTGGATCTGAGGAGTTATTACTTGCTAACAAGTGAGGCATCGTGATAAAAAATCTTCCACTGCTTTCTTCATCCCTGGCAACTAGTACTAACACTGATGGTCCTGGTAAATCTTCACCACACCAGGATGTACTGCTAGAGGGGATGTGTGGAACTCCCTCAACACTTCATCCCGAAGTCACATTGGTACCATGGTACGTCCTGTGAAGAGAATGACGTGCTCCCCACCTTCCGAAAATCCATCAGGTTCCTGTCCTGTGGATATCTGAGCACGGAGAGTCTCACAGTTAGTGTCCCCATGCTGCGCCTCCCTGACTTGTTGAAGAAGTGGGGGAGTGACTATAAGATACTAAAGAAAAGTTGCTCCATCCCGACCCACAAAGGATATCTACAAAGTGGCCAGCTACTCCGTCACCACACCTAGCAGCTATATACCAGATATCCAGCTGAGTGCATCTACTACAACATTACTTTTCCCAAGAGTATAGTCTATCTTGAAGTCATAGTCTTGCAGGAACTCAAGCCAACGTCATTGTCATAGGTTCAGGTCCTTCTGAGGGAAGATATACATGAGACTCTTATGATCTATGTAGACTATAAAACGCTCTCCCATCAAGTAATGTCACCACATCATCAAGGTGAAGACCACTACTACTAACTCCAGGTAATGGGTAGAGTAGTTCTGCTCATGCTATCTCAGCTGTCGAGAACCATATGCGATCACTGCTCTCTCCTGCATCAGGACACATCCGAGCCCGGTCCCAGATGCGTCGTAGTAGACTATGTACCCTACTGCCTCATCTGGTAGCCTCAAGATGGGTGCACTAGTCAGCCTACGCCTCAGCTCTTGAAAACACTACTGGCATCTCTTCATCCAAATGAATGGGTTCCCCTTCTTCGTCAATGCTAATAAAGGTGTCGCTACCTTGGAGAAGTCGGGTACAAATCTTTGGTAGTACCAATCCAAAGCAGACATCCCTCTCCCTTCAGGGAGATATTCCTAGAAACATATTTTGAAAAGATGTCCCCATGCTCTGCCACTCTTGTATGGAACTGAAAACTCAAAACTCCTTTGCATGAGTTTATTATATGCTACCCAGGTTTCCTTTTTTGCCGACCAAGGAAAACCCCATTCCAATGTTGTAGGTAAACCAAAACCTTTTTTCCTAATACTGTCAATCTAAGAATGAACTGTGGAAGTTTAGTCCATACCCAAACTAACATCATAAGGCCTCAACACTACCACCTAGAGGTTCCAATCGAAACTCTCATCTCGAGGGCCAGATCACACCGTCAGCAAATGTGTCATTATCGAGTCTCCTCCCAAAGGTATCTTTAGATGTGAAGTTCAAGTCAACGGTTTAACCAGAAACTCTTGGTCTTGGACAAGATTCTTAGAAGGAATTAATGATTGTTACCTATGTATATTGATACAATAGTAAGTAGTAGACACATACCATACCTCAAATCATTCCTAGATCCCTTTGGTCACACTCCTTGCCCGCATGCAGCTACTCTCTTCCCCTATCATTCAACACCCAGAGATTGGTGGGGTCCACAAAAAGGGGGTGGTTGTGACATGTCAAAAAGTACACCACCTCATGATGCTATCCTAGATCTGCTTCCATGTCTGCTGCCCTATAGATTCATCTGTCCCTGTCACATCTTCTTCCCGAAACATCTTACACGCCCAAGTCTCTGAGACTGGTTCCAGTTTCTTGCTTTCCCCCTACTAACATTCACTGGATGTATCTGCTCGGCCAAATAAAATTCAACCACAAAGGTTCTCTCTAGTACCCTAACATAAGTATGAATGCATAAAGGAATAGTATTGGCTCAGATGTCCATAAACACACCTTGATTGGAAGTCTGAGCCCTGAAGCACTGATCGTATTGTATTAATCGAGTACTAGAAAATGTTGGTAGGCCACAATGAATACTCAACTATCGACATGTCATCCTACCGAAGCTGTAGAATCTCTAGAGAACTCTCAACCACCTCCTCAATCCAGTCCTAAGCCGCCTATGAGTTGTGATTTCCTTGGAACTTGAGGGGTATCTGATGCTGAAACTCGCGTAAGGCACTAATCCTATATGCGTCCTTTACCAGTACTGCCGGTCATAACTGTTGACGAATAGGTAGTGATATACCTGAAACACTACTTGAAGGTACTATCTCGGGTAATGGTCCACGTACCGAAGCCTCATCACTATGCGGACCATCCTCATGGTCACTCAATGAAAAAGACTAGTATCTAAGATCACCATATGCTTAAATGGTGTCTCAACTAGTTGAAAAACTCTAGAAACTGCATCCAGCCATCCCTCAGCTGCGTGGGAAACTGTCTCACCTCAAAACCTCGGAGGCCTCTACTACTGGAACTCGTGCAACACACTCAGTCAGCATGCACCGTCTACTAGTACATTTGGTGGTATCTGTTGCCCAATGGGTGGTGGTGCTGTAGGTATACCACTCGAAGGTGCCAACATAGTAATAGGGCCCTGCACCGGAGACTCGTCGCTCGGTTGGAAGTTATCGTGTACTCTCTTGATAATCCTAGATGTCTATCTACACAGAAGTATCCTGATAAGAAATAGGTGTGCCACGGTCATTTAGTTATACCTATTGAGATGAATCAAGAATACACAATAAAACTTTTCAAATCACATAGGCAATCAGTGTTTTCGTGCACTGAGTTAGAAATCAGAAGTCAAGGTCCTAATGTATGGATACATCGGCCGCTGCACCAACATTGGATTTCCTAAACTGATAACCAAACTCACTATACTTTACACTATTTCCATTAAAAAGATCAGATTCCAATGTTCTATGATAGAACCGACTCATCTGATACCAATTTGTCACAACGCGTCCCCCAGGTCCCGTGCCGTGATTACCCCAAGCCCGCCTTCCATAGGCCAGGGGATGGTGACTAGCACCGAAAGTTGTATTCCCTAAAACTGGGAAGGCATTGCCTTTGTAACCTATAAACAAACTCAACCAAGAACACAGTAAGATACGAACACAACTAAACTGTATAGAAAAAGGAGTGTTGAAAGTAAGAGGGGCTGGAATACAAGCCCAATAGTAAAGGTATAAGTACAACTGAAATAAAATACAATTGAGGAATGATAAAGACAACTACTGGGTCGTCCTACAAGGTTCCTACCTGAAGTGTAGGTACAGATCGCCTCCTCAGTACTCCACGTCCACCCATCTCTTCTGCATACCGACACGCCGTATGGTCCACCTCCGGGCACTGTCCAGTACTGGTACCCTCATCCTTAGTCAGTGTTGTCCATCATCTACACCAAACACAATAAGGTGCGGCCATAGCCCATGCAGGGGTGAGTATAACGACACTTAGTAGGGTCCCCAAGACCCTCAAGGTCTCACAAAATCTACAAAGGATAAACCACATAGCATGAAATCAATTGACAACCCTACTTAGATATATGCCCATACATATACCTAAGTTATCAAGTATACCCATCTCAATCATGAGGAAACACAGAGTCCAACCCAAAATCCCAAATCTCAATTGTTCCACAAAGGAAGGAATACCACGAAGGTAAGTACCACACATGTACACCACATATAAGAACACCACCAAGGTATTACCATGAAGAAAAGTACCACACAGGTACGAACTCAGCTCACACCAGGTATATCTTAGGTACAATAGTAAAGATGACTATATGTAACTACTGAATCATCTTACTATGTTAAGAGGAAGTCCAACGAAGGATCCTAAATCATCATCAGACCCATAGAGGATCGTAGTACATCTTCCGACCCACAGAGGATCCTAGTACCTCGTCAGAACCACACAGGATCCTAGTACATCATCAGACCAACACAAGATCATAGTACATCGTCATTACATAATCAGACCCACACGAGATCCTAGTACATCGTCAGTATGTTGTGATACCCACACAGGATCCTAGTACATCGTCAGTACGTCTTCAGACCCACACATGATCCTAGTACATCATCATTACGTTGTCAGACCCAATCAGGATCCTAGTACATCGTCAGTTCATTGTGAGACACCCACAGGATCCTAGTACATCAGTAGTACGTCATCAGAACCACACAGGATCCTAGTACATTGTCAGTGCATCATCAGACCCTAACAGGATCCTAGTACATTGTCAATATGTTATCAGACCCACACAGGTTCCTAGTAATTAATCAGTTCGTTGTTAGAACCACACATGATCCTAGTACATCGGCAGTACGTCATCAGACCCACACAAGACCCTAGTAGACCATCACAGCCAGCTACATGATTCCTACACTAAGCTTGCTCATCTCCGGGAGGGTCCACTCTTCAAGGCACTGTTCAATACTCCAACTACAACGAATTCCCACAAAGAAGTACCCCAAAGGACTGACACATCTTAGGGGTCCCAACACAAAAGACGGTGCGTCAAAAGGATGCTCAGTCTGTAAGTCATTAGCATTTTAGTGTTGATGGCCTGATTGGATTCGTGCTCGATCAAACCTGACTGTTCCCCAACATTATTCAAATCTCTAGTGGGGTACACAAAAGGGACTGTATCACCCCAATGTATCCAACACCATAGACGGTTCGTCAAACAGACAATCAGTTTCAAAGTTATGGACAAAAGAGCGGAAATGGGTTGAAGTTGGTCCGGGTCCGGTCCGACTCGGTCGGCCTGACCCCGCCTGCTGGGTCCGGCCCAGCCCGCACTGGGTGACCCGACCTGGCGGAGGTGCAGCTGTTGGGTGGCACGGGGCTGTGGGACGGTGCGGGGGACGCGGGGTGGCGCGGGGGCCGTGGGGTGGCGCAGGGGCCGCAGGGCGGCTTAGGGGCCGTGGGGCGGCGTGCGGAAAGTGGGACGACTAGGGGGCCGTGGGGCGGCTCGCGGGCTACCAGGCGGCAAGGGGGTCAGGAGACAGTGTGAGGTCCCTAGTTCGGCGGTCAGCCGCTGCCGACCGAATGACCATCCTTCCTCTCCGCGCATCCTGGTCACGCGTCACACCTTCACCAGAGGCCGTCTTGGTCGGCCTTCCTCCTTTCACCACCATGATAGAAGCCGCGGTTCTATTCCATTGGGTGGTGTGGTTACACTGATGCCTTTTTGACGGCCGACCGTGGTGCCAGCCACCGTTCTTGTGCCCCTCTAGTGTTGGTTTTTGTCCTCCATCATGAAGAACACAACAATTAATCACAAGAATTGCGAAGAGGTCGGGCCATGTTTGTTTGGCCCACACTCTCCGCATTAGAGTGGTAGCAAGTGGCTATAATTTCTTCTAGATTTACAAAGAATTTTCAAGAATGGGTAAGGGAGAAAAATTCAAACAACCGCCCTACAATCTCGAGTAATAATTATTCCCAAACCGGTAAGGGAAAATACTTGTGGATCAACTAGTTAGAGATTTGATCCTCGTTCTTTGTTTAGAAGGGGTGAAAATGGGAAAACAATTAATCACACATAAATAAACCCCTAACTCGAAGGTTTGTTGATGGAGGTCATGAGATGGAAACGACGAAGGCGAAGAGGATACCAATGATCGTCACTTCTGCAATCACTCTTCTGAAGTCGGTTCGAATGTCTTCCTCATTCCTCAATTCCAGAGTGTGTTATTTTTTGAAGAAGTTTTTCGTTGGGAGGTGTTCTTCAATGGAGAGGCGTAATGTTTCTCCAAGTGTTGGGTGTCACAACACTTTACCAGCGCTTCGCCGCTTGGTGAAGCCATCCCAATTCTTCCTCCCAAGCTCTATATAAATAGAGGGGGACGGTAGGTAACAATCGTGGAATTTATGAAGATTAATTTATT
Organism: Viscum album; assembly: GCA_963277665.1. Classification (NCBI taxonomy): domain Eukaryota; kingdom Viridiplantae; phylum Streptophyta; class Magnoliopsida; order Santalales; family Viscaceae; genus Viscum; species Viscum album. The sequence goes on along the minus strand of OY728156.1, from coordinate 1,193,671,091 downwards.
AGGAACCTTCCTAAATTCTTACGACATGGTTACTTAGTATTTAAAAAGGGTCAAGACAATTAATTTACGTTGGCGCAATTAATTGGGAGGATTCCAAGGGCCTTCTCCACATTTAAGAGGTGTTAGGGTGGTCCCCACCACCATGAATTCTCAAAAAGGGGTTTTAGTTCAGGTGGCCCCCACCTATTTAACAAAAAGTGAGAGGTTTTAGTTTAGGTGGTCCCCACCTCTTTAACATTCAGTTGGGAGGATAAAAATAAAAGTTTATTTTATTTTTATTCCCTCAAAAAAGAACAAAACTAACTTTCACCCTCAACCAACTACCGTCAAGGTGAAAGTATCTTTAAGAGAATATCGAAAATGTGAGTTCAACGGTGTCCTCATATTTCAATTCCGAGCACCGGGTCAAAAGTTATAAAACGCCGCTTGCGCGTTTATTGAACGTACCCGAAAAAAAGTTTGGAAAATTATTAACAGTCACCCTCAACCCGCGCCGGTCGAGGTTAGACTCTTTCCATGTGAAACACGCCCCAACAAACCCAATGGTACTCTTATATTTCCAATTCGAGTTACCATTTAAAAGTTATGGGTTATACAATAAAATAATTGTCACCTAATTATTTTATTTATGGCCAAAAAACTAACTTTCACTGGTGGCCCGCTCCGGCCAAATTTAGTATCTGCTTAAAAAAATAATGCCCTCACAAGTTCAGCAGTGGTCTCAGATTTTCAAACCAAGATAGCGTTTGTGAGTTATAAGCATTTAAAAAATAAATAAATAAATATAATTATTTTATCTATAGTTATGCCATATTTTAATTTTCTCACAGGAGGCCTACGCTGACTACAATTAAGTCGCACCTAGGGTAAACCTACCATCCTGAATGCAATAGTGACCTCATATTTCTAATTCGAGTAACCATTTAATAGTTATTCCACTTTTTCAAGAAAACTGCTTATGTGTGCTATTTAAAGTTTAACAAAACTTTGACGGACCATTCCGAGCACTCCAGGCCTCAGAATCATGCAACGTTAGGTTTCGTGGTCTCAGAATAATTCTATATAATTAAAAAAAATATATGGAATTTCTGGGACATTACAATTATCCTCAAATTATATTCATAATATTTCTTACTCTAGGAACATATGAGAATATATTTTATAAACACTACCACAACTTTGTTGATAAAATCTCAAAACACTCAATTCATTATATCCATAAAAATATTTAGGGAATTTTTAAGTATGAATTGCATCAATATAAATTCATAATGCTTATATCTTGTAGTAAAGGTTGTCTTCTACATATCCACACTTTCAATCCTCAATTTATTATATACCGATCAAAGGTAAATCTTTTAGAAGTATTTATCTCCTATAATTTGATAAAAAACCATTAATATAGTCCAATTGATATATATTCATGATCATTATTTTGTTAAGTTCAAGAAAATCAATACAAAGGTGCATTGATCTATCCTTCTTCTTAACAAAAAGTACTAGTGTACCCCATGGAGAAGCACCTAGGTATATAAAACCCTTATCTATACTCTCTTAAAGATCTTTATTTTCCAATGAAATGGGAACCATTAAATAAGTAATCTTCGATATGGGAATAAAACCTACTATGTGTTCCATTGAAAACTCAACCTCACATTATAGTGAAAGACCATATAAATTTTCAGGAAATATTTTCGTATATTAAAACAATATAGGAATATCTTCAATGTTGAGTTCATCCATGGTAATTTGATATAAGTATCCATCATTATTGGGTATCACAATCTGTATTATAGAATTGTTTTCCAAAGGGATTCCATCACCATACTTGCATTGATACTTAATCACAGTGTGATTTGGAATATAAAATGAGATTTATCTATCCCAAAAATTGATATGAGCTGTATATAGAGAGAGGTATTCCATAACTAGTATCACATTAAATTCCACCAAGGGAATAATAATTATATTTTCTATAATTATTTTATTACAAAAGTCAAACATAGAATATTTTTATACCTTGGATGAAATAATTTCCCCCCACCAGGTGCTTTCACTGATAATACAATATTCAATGATTGAGGTGTTGAATCAATATTCATGGAAAATATTCATAATATTAATGAATGAGAGGAACCAAAATCTAATAATACATTTGAATATTTTGAGTGAATGATGGGTTTACCTTTCTCTATCAAATTTTCATAACCCACTTCAACAATTTTGATTACATAGACTTTCCCATTTTCTCTTCTATAAAATTTTTGATACATTTATTATCATTATTATAACTTTATTTGGTGTAGTTATTGATATAATTTCTATAAACATAACAATTTAAGCATTATAGTGTTTCTAGTTCTTTAGGATGAGTTTTATTTTCTTCTATTTCATTAGACAACCTCTTTATATGTCTCCAACATTCATGTTTTTGATAGAATAATATTTTACACTTGAAGAATTTTCCAATCCCTTTAAGGATATTACCTTCATAATTATTCACATATTTTCAGATTATAGGAAGATTAATTTATTTTCTTTCATAGGTTTTATCATTTCATTTTAATCAAAAACCCATTTTCCATTCTTTTCTTCAAAACTATGAGAATAATGGGAGTATCTCATTTACCTTCCCACCTTTAAAGAACACCGAACAATATCTTCATAGCTAAAAAATTACATTATAGATTAAAATTTTCAAACACATGGTTTTAAGACACTAAAGAAATGAATTTTTTTCATCATGGTCAATGATAATACCAGATTTGTACATTTTATGTCTTATGAAGTTTTATTCATAGGTAATAAAGGATTAGTGCTCCTTTTGTTTCAACTCAATATATTATCTCTATATTTAGGTGAAAAGAGTTATGGTAAAATACTTATTAAAAGATATATTCTTAAACTAATCCCATTTTTTGGTGTTTCTTTCTTCTTCTTGCCTTATATTGTTAATTAGGGTCTACCATTTATTAGATTCACCCTCCAAATGATAAAAAAATAAGGAAAACTTTTCATGATTTGAGCACAAGATAGAAGAAAATATATTTTCCATTGTATTGCTCAATTTATTAGAAATAAATGGATTAGAAGACCCAATAAATGGGGTTTATGTTTCCATATGATGGAATAAATTGATATTTATTCCCTCCTTAGTAAACTAGGGAGTTTAACATGATTCATGTTATTTTTCGTAGTTTGAGAGTGTTTGGTGAGGATAGCTACTATATTTTCCACTCTAAATACCATCCCATTTGGCTGTTTACTGGAATCCTAATTGCATTGTACATCACATTCTATTTTAAATAAATTACTCATAATTCCAACCATTTAATTAAATCCATAAACATAGAGTAAGCATTCATAATAATAGTAATAAATCATATACTAAATAAAATCATTCCTAAAATATCCTAAATTATGAAAATATCATTTAAACCTATTAAATTTTAGGTTATTTATAAACAAATCTTAGATCAACATAAGTTTCCACTCCAAATACCATCCCATTTGGATTCTTACTAGAACAATAATTTAATTATACATCACATTCTTTTTTAACCAAATTAATCATAGTTCCAACTATTTAATGAGAACTATAATGTTAGTGTAAATATTTATAATCATAGTAATCAATCACATACTGAAAAAAATCATTCCCAAAATCTCATAAATTAGGAAAAATTCATTTAAACCTATGGAATTTTAGGTTATTCATAAACAAATAATCAATCAACCTATGTTTTTTTAGATTTTATCCTATTATTCTTCAAAACCTAATCCCCAAAAATAATGAAACCCCACATTGATACAAACTTTAGTGACCTGATCATAAAAAAGACACATATTACATCATTTTACATGATCATTCCTTATATATCATAATAAAATAGACCACAAAATCTATAGGTTTAGTCTATTTGAATATTAGATACATAACAAAATTATTTTACAACATTTTAAATATCTATCATGCTTTACTTCATAACCGAGGAATTGAAAACATAAGAAAGGGTGATCTTAGATTCTCAGTATGGGTAAATAAAAGATATCTTAATCAATTATAATGAGTGAGTGTAATATGAGAGTGTGGGCATAAGAACATAATTAAGGCACATGGTCATGACCTAATACAATCACACCCAATAAAACATAGATCATAAATAATTATTTATAGAATAATATTTCGATATAACTCCAGAAATGAGATTTATAAAAGTGGAAAAATGAGTCAATAATCATGATCCCTGAAAACATAAATTAAGCATAAAATATGGAATAAACATTGTCACGACCTGTCCCCGGGGCCCGTGCCGTGACTACCCCAAGACCACCTTCCACACTCCAGGGGCTGACGACTAGCTCCAAAGGCATAATTCCCTAAAACTAGGAAGGAATTGCCTTTATAACCTGTAAACACACACACAAGAAAGCACACAACTAGAAGAAACACCAAGTAAACTATATAAAAAAAGAGTACTAAAAGAAAAATAGGCCATAATACAGGCCCAACTAGAAATTACAAGTACAAAAGTGATACAATACAAATGAAAGATAAGGGAAGACAGATAATGGATCATCCTCCGGGGTTCCTACCTGAAGTGTAGGTATAGATCGCCTCCTCAGCACTCCATGTCCGACCGTCTCCTCCGTGTACCAACTTGACGTATGGTCCACCTCCAGGTTCCATCCAGTCCTGGTACTCTCATCCTTAGTCAGCGCTATATGTCGTCTGCATCCAACACAACAATGTGCAGGAATAGCTCGTGCAGGGGTGTATATAACGATATTCAGTAGGGACCCCAAGTCCCTCAAGGTCTCATAAAATCCACCAAGGATAAACCACAAAGAATTAAATCAATAGATAACCGTACATAGGTATATTCCCTATACATATACCTAAGTTATCAAGTGGTCCATTTCAATCATGAGAAAAAAACAGAAAAATTGACTCAGCTCAAACCTGGATTTTATTCTAAGGGGGTAGTTTCAAGTAACATCCCCAGTCAAATTGTCAAAACCTCGACTATTGGAGAAATCCTCCTCTTTGAGTTCAGTGGGCCTGCTGCGACACTAAGCGTGTTTCCCACTAACCTTGGACTGCTGAGGTACTCCTCATGTCGAGTACCATGGATCTTCCACATCACCAAGCGCGCTCCCCAATGTGGGTTTTCCACGTCACCAAGTGTGGTTCCTCTCAGAGCCTGATGAGGTACTCCTCCTATCGATTACAGTGGGTCTGCCTCGAAACCAAGGAACTCCACACTATGGGTCTTCCATGACACCAAAGCGCTCCCCATTGGGGTAGTCTAGTCACTCTAAATTGAAATGATCAGCAGTCGTCATGTCTCAGCCAGCTACTAGGTCTCCACACTATGCTCGCTCATATAAGGTAGGATCCACTCCACGAGCTACTCATAGATACTCAAACTGTCACGAAGTACCATGAATAAATATCTCAGGGGTCCACCATGTCATATGGGTCTCAACACAAAATAAGACGTGTCAAACAGACGCCCGACCTGTGAGTTAATAGCCTTTCGGTCTCAGGGGCCCAGTTGGATTCGTACTCGATCCAACCTGACCATTTCACATCTCAATCCAAAACTCTACTGGAGTATACTCAAAGGGACTGTCTCGCTCCATGATTTCTAGCGCTACTGACGGTTCATCAGACGAACATCTGGTGCCAAAGTTATGGTCAAAAGAGCATAAAGGGTGGTAGTGGGCCCGGGTCTGGTCTAACCCAGTCAGACTGACCCGGCCTGACCCGATGGGTCAGGTCTGGCCCGTGATGTGGCTCGATCCACTGGGAGGTCCAGTAGGCCGCGAGGAGCCGCGGGGCCCGTGGGGGCCACAGGGCAGCTCGACTGTGGGGGTGCCGCGAGGGCACGAGGCCGGTTCATCCGGGGCGCCTCGAGGGGCATGGGCCGGTTCGACCGGGTCGTAGGGAGGGGCGTGATCCTATTCAACTGAGGCACCACGAGGGGAACAAGCCAGTTTGGTTGGAGTGCTACGAGGGGTGTGGGCCGGTTCTTCCAGGGCGCCACGAGAAGCGCGGGCTTGTTCGACCGGGGCGCCGCGACGGGCGCATGCCGGTTTGGTAGGGGCGCTGCGAGGGGGCGCGGGCCATTTCGGCTGGGGTGCCAGGAGGGAAGCGGGACGGTCCAGTCGGGGTGCCGGGAGGGCACGGGCCGGTTCTTCCAGGGGCCACGAGGGCACGATCCAGTTCGTTCGAGAAGGTTGGTGCCACGAGGGCGACACGGGTCACGATGGCAGCAGGTGGTGGCGTCGTTGCCTTCATCGGCTTCGTCGTCTTCGTCATCTTCATCATCTTTGTCGCCTTCCTCCATTTCGAAGAGTACACCAAGGAAGAATGGCCGAGGGGTCGGGCCATGTTGGTTTGTCCCGCACCCTTTGCATTTAGGGTGGTAGCATTTGGCTCAACAAGAACGAAGAACGATGAACTTCAAAATTTTACAACCTTCACAACGATTATTTACAAAACCACAAAAGAAAACAAGGAATGTATTATCACACAAATAAACCCCATACCTCTGGTTGATACATCGACATAGTCATGGGGAAGAAGATGAATCGTTGGGAAAAGATGGACGTCGGTTTGTCGTAGTCAAAGACATCCTACGTCGAAAAAAGTCTCGAGGAAGAAGGTTGAGGTCAGGGTTGGCGTTCTTCATTGGATATCTTTGTTGGAAGAATGCATTGTTTGTTCAGAGAAGTAGTTCTTCGTTGGAGAGATTTTCTCCCAAGGATCCACCAAAATGAAAAGTGTGTCAAAATAATAGATTATAAAATATATTATTTTGTTGGAAAATTTCAAAAAGTTTCATCAATTATGGTGGGTGGTATAATTAAAGCATGATGGTTGGAACTATTAATGGAATTTGCATTAACACAATTAATTTAGAGGAAGTTAAGAGGATCCTCCACATTAATGAGGGGGTTGATAGTTTCTCTCAATTAAAGGGGGGTTTAGACCCGGGTGGCCCCCACCACCATAACCTCTCATGGTAGGTTATGGTTTGGGTGGTCCCCAACACCATAACCTCTCATGAAAGGTTAAGGTCGGGTGGTCCCCACTACTCAACTTCCAAATGGAGGTTTAGTTCTGGTGGACTTCACCTTCCAACACCCACATGGGTGTTGAAAATAAAAATAAAAATGTCAAAAAAATTTATTTTTATTTTATTCTTACACGAAAAACCCAAAAACTAATGTTCACCCTCAACCAACTGTCAATGAGGTGAAAGTATTCTTAAGAGAATACTGGCACTGTGAGTTCAACGGTGCCCTCTGATTTCAATTCCGAGCACTGGTTCAGAAGTTAGAAAACCCGCTCACACGTTTACTGAACATACCAAAAATAATGTTCAAAAAGTCTTTCCAGGCACATCGGGCCTCAGAATCACGTACAGTCAATTATCATGGACTTATAAAATTCCCATATATTTTAAAAAAAACTACATGGAAATTCCCGGTCTTTAAATTCTCTCCACCTCAATCTTTACGTCCCCATAAGCCACAACTCAAACTAAGGGAACAAGTGGGGGTACTGAGCACGCATCTGAGCCTCCCACTCCCATGTGCTCTTCCGGATGTTCCCATGCTACCAGCGAATGCCCACTAAAGGTATCGACCATCCACAAAGGACCCGCTTCTATCAATCCTCAATCACTACTAGAACCTCCATAAAAGTCACCCCATCATCAATGTCTAGCTTTCCATGGTCAATGATGTGATAAGGGTCGTGCACGTATCTCCTCAGCTGGGATACGTGGAAGACGTTATGCACCCGATGCAAATGCGGTGGAAGAGATAAGAGGTATGCCACCTCTCCAACTCATATGAGGACCTAAAAAGGACCTACTAACCTTAGAGATAACTTGACGCCTCGGCCAAATCTCCACAATCCTCGTCATGGTGAGACCTGTAGAAAGACGTGGTCTCCATCCTCGAACTCTAGAGGTCTCCATATCCTGTCAGCATACGACTTATACCTGCTTCGTGAAGTCTTTATCCGCTCCTGGATGACCTACACCTTCTCTGTGGTAGCCCGTACCATCTCTGGTCCCGCTAGTGTTGACTCCCCTGGGTCAGTCCAGCCCAAGGGTGATCTGCAAAGTCACGTGTATAACGCCTCAAAAGGTGCCATCCCAATGGTGGAGTGATAGTTTTTGTTGTACACAAACTCCACCAAAGGCAAGTGATCCTCCGAGATGCAATCGAAGTTGAGGACACAAGAACACAACATTTCCTCGAGGGTCTAAATGGTCCACTCAGTCTGACCATCCATATGAGGATGAAAGGCGGTGCTCAAATGAAGTTGCATCCCAAAAGCCTCCTTCCACCCTTTCCATAGTCGGGGAAGTAAAATGTGTATCACTATTGGAGAAAATTGTCATGGGTATCCGCACAATATTCTGCACATAGAGGCATCCCAAGCTATCTACTGAACCATGCTCTATGATAGGTAGGAAGTGGGAAGACTTGGTGAGTCATTCGACAATCACAAAAATTGAGTCATGTCCCCTGGATGTACGTGGAAGACCCATCATGAAGTACATGGATATCCCATCTCTCTTCCACTCTGGGAACTCAAAAGGCTGAACCAAGTCTTCTGGTACCTAATGCTCCGCCTTCACTTGCTGACAAGTGAGGCATCGAGAGACAAACTCTACAACTACTTTCTTCTTTCCTGGCCACCAGTGCTGTCATCGGAGGTCCTGGTACATATTTTCCATTACTGGATGTACCATTAGAGGGGATGTGTGGAAATACCTCAACAATTCCTCCTGAAGTGACACCGATACCATGGTATTTCCTCTGAAGAAGATGACATGCTCCCCACCTTCAGAAAATCCATCAGGTGCCTGTCTTGTAGATATATGAGCACGTTGTGTCTCGCAGTCAGTGTCCCCACGCTACGCCTCCCTGAATCATTGAAGATGTGGGGGAGTGACTATAAGAGACTATAGAAAATCTGATCCATCTCTATCTACAATGGATATTTGAAAAGCGGACATATGCTCTTTTGCCTCACCTAGAAGCTGTATACCAGATCTCCTACTGAGTGCATCTGCAACCATGTTCCCCTTCATAGAAGTATAGAATATCTTGAAGTCATTGTCCTGGAGGAAGTCAAGACAACGTAGCTGTCTTAGGTTCAGGTCCCTCTGGGAGAAGATATACCTAAGACTATTGTGATCAGAGTACATGGTAAAATGATCACCCTTCAGATAGTGTCACCACATCTTCAAGGACAAGACCACTGCTGCTAACTCCAGGTCATGAGTAGCATAGTTATGATCATTATGTCTCAGCTGTCAAGAACCATATGAAATCACTTCTTTCTATTTCATCATGACACATCTAAGTCCGGTCCCTGCTGTGTTACAGTAGACTACGTACCCTACGCCTTTCTCTAGAAGCCTCAAGACGGGGGAACACTAGTCAGCCTCTTCCTCAGCTCCTAAAAGTTCTGCTGGCATCTCTCCAACCACACAAAGGGTTCCCCCTTCTTCCTCAAGGCTGATAGTGATGCTACAACTCTGGAGAAATCATCCACAAATCTCTAGTAGTATCCAGCCTAACCCAGGAAACTTCGTACTTCTATCACACTCATGGGTGGATCCCAAGCAAGTACTGCCTCAATCATTGTTGGATCCACTATAACTCTAACCTCTGAGATGAAATGTACCAAAAAGTGAACCTCTCAGATCCAGAACTGGTACTCTGAGAGCTTACCATAAATATGGTGCTCTCAGAGTGTGTCCATTACTACCCGCAAATGGTAGGCATGCTCCTCCTCAATAGTCGAGTAAATCAGAATGTCATCGATAAAGACTACGACAAAGTGATCAAGGTGTGGCTGAAAGATCCTGTTCATGAGTCCCATGAACAATGCTAGAGCATTGGTTACACCAAAAGGCATAACCAAGAACTCGTAGTATCCGTACCAACATCTGAAAGCCATCTGCTGCACATCATCATCTCGAACTCTGAGCTGGTGATAGCCTGATCTGAGGTCTATCTTCGAGATCCATCATGATCCTTTCATCTAATCAAAGAGGTTGTCAATCTTTGGGAGTGGGTACTTGTTCTTCACGGTCGCCTGGTTCAGGCGCTGATAGTCAACACAAAACCTCAAGCTCCCATCCGACTTTTGGGTGAACAGAATCGGGGCTGCCCAGGGAGAAACACTGGGCCGGATGAATCCCTTCCCATTCAAGTCCTATAGCTCTACCCGCAGCTCACGAAGCTCCGTGAGATCCATATGACATGATGGTGTAGATATCAGTGTCGTTCCTAGGTACAGGTCAATGTAAAAGTCCACTTCTCTGTGAGGAGGTAGAACTGGGACATCACCAGGGAAAACATCCGTGTACTGGTCCACCACAATAGGATAGCTCAGACTCTCCATATCAATAGCTCTGAGGGTAAGGCTAGACAATTGATGAGTTATCGGCTGAACTCTACTCTGGGTAAGTCCTCCTATGCTTCAAAGTCTCCCTTCTCACTGGTGAAGGTAAACCTGGTCCCATTTGTGCGGGCACATCACACCTTGCACCTAATACAGTCAATCTGAGCATGGAATGTAGATAACCTCTCCATACCCAAGATGATGTCATAAGGCCTCGATGCTACTACTAGAAGATCCCAGCCTAAGCTCTTACTTCCTAGAGTAAGATCACACAGCCGACACCAGTGAGTAATTGTCGAATCCGCTCCCGTAGGAGTCTCTAGCCGTAAGGATTGATCCAACACCTCCGTCCGAATCTCCGAGCTCTAAATGAGGGAAATTCAAATAAAATAATTACTGGGACCTTTGTCTATATGTACTGTAGCTATGGTGGAGAAGACATAGATTGTAACTCATATCATCTCCAGAGTGCCTTGACCGAAAGCCTCAACTGCCTGGAGTTGTGATCTCCCCTGCCCACCTGCTCCCTGTGGTTGGGGTGGACCTCCTGGTGGCGGTGAAGGTAACATCTCGAATTGTCTCCCACCACCAGATGCACAACCATATCCTCTTCCACATCCACATGCTCCCTTTGGACCACCTCGATCGAATCTCTGCCTCAACCTGATAGGTCCTTCGACCGTCTGCTGATCATCCGAACAGCGGGTCTGACAATCACGAGCCATGTGATTCTGCCCGCTGCATGTAAAACACTACCCGCTTCTGGAATGTCTGTATCTACTTAAGGTGCCCTGCACAACTGATCCTGAGTCATGCGGTCGTCCACCTATAGGTCTGGTCCTCTTGGACCTCTCTGATGTCTGTCTGTTTCCAGCTGCAGAAGACTCCACTACGTGATGACTGGTAGTGGGTCTCACTGGTGGTGTCTGATCAAAAAAGAATCTCTCCACCAAGAGGGCTCTCTTTAATACCCCTGCCTGTGTTGGGATGCTGAGTGAGATCACCGAAGCCCTGATCTCTCGCCTGAGCCCTTGATCGAATGTATGGTCCATGAAGAAAGAGTGACACACTATATCTGTGGAGTAGCGTGAGAGGTCAATGAACCTCACTGAGTACTGATCCGTATTCATGCTACCCAGATGCAGATAAAGAAGCTTCTGTATGCGCACTGCGCGAAGAGTCGCTGGAATAAACTCTACTCAAAATAGGATCTCAAAGTCTTCCCAGAGAAGCGTCACCTCATTGTGAACCTGGAGCATAAAGCTCCACCATCTGCTTGCTGCTACCTGTAGAAGGCCGGAGGCAAGGATCACCATGAGATCGGCTGGTGTCCCTACAAGTCGGAAGACTCTCACCATAGCCTCCAACCAATCCTCAGCTGCCTGTGGATCTGTCTCTCCCCTGAACCTGAGTGGCCTCTGGGGATGGAACTCATGCAATGTGCTCAAGCGGCGTGCACCGTCTACTGCTGGGGATGGTGGCATCGGTGGCCCAATGGGGAAATGTGCTGCTGGTGCCTCTGCTGATGTCTCTACTAGAAGAGGGCCCTGCACTGAGGCCTCATCGCTCGGTGGGATATCAGTGTGTACAACTCTTAGAACTTTAGCTGGATGTTTTCGTAGAGGAATCCTGAAAATAAACTGGTGTGCTACGGTTAAAAGTTATACCTGGTGAGCTGACCTGGTGAACCGAATTAAAAAAAACTTTTGAAAACACACACGTAATCAGTGTTTTCATGCACTGAGTTGGAAATCAGTAGTCATGGTCCTGGTGTATGGATACGTCGACCACCACACCAACACTGGACTCCCTGAACTAAAAACTGCACTCACTACACTTAACACTATTTCTTCATAGAAAAGATCAGAGTCCTATGTTCTGCGGTAGAACCGACTCATCTGAATCCAATTTGTCATGACCCATCCCTTGGGGCCGATGCCGAGACCACCCAAGCCCGCCTTCCATAAGACAGGGGCAGGCGACTAGCCCCAAAGGCTTAATTCCATAAAACTGGGAAGGTATTTCCTTTATAACCAATAAACACACAAATAAGCAACCACACAGCTGGACGAAACACCAAGTAAACATAATAACAAAAAATTTCTCAAAGAAAAAGGGGCTAGAATACAACCCCAAGTGGAAATTACAAGTACAACAGTGATACAATACAACTGAAAGATAAGGGAAGACAACTACTGGATCATCCTCTAGGGTTCCTACCTGAAGGGTAGTTGCAGATCGCCTCCTCAGCACACCACGTCTGACTGTATCCTCTATGTACCGACTCGCCGTATGGTCCACCTCCAGGTTCCGTCCAGTCCTAGTACTCTCAGTATCAGTCAGTGTTGTAATTTTTCTTCATCCAACACAACAAGGTGCGGGCATAGCCCATGCAGGGGTGAGTATAAAGATACACAGTATGGACCCTAAGACCCTCAAGGTCTCAGAAAATCCACCAAGGATAAACCAAAAATAATGAAATCAACAGATAACCCTACATATATATATGATCATACATATACCTTAGTTATCAAGTGATCCATCTCAATCATGAGTAAAACACAGAAAAAATGACTCAGCTCAAACCAAGATTTTATTCTAGGGGGTAGTATCAAGTAACATCCCAAGTCACATTTTTGAAACCTTGGATGCTGGAGAACTCCAACTCTATCAAGTACAGTGGGATTGTCGCGACACCAAGCGTGCTTCCCACTAACCTTGGACTCTTGAGGTACTCCTCCTGTCGAGTACCATGGATCTTCCGCGTCACCAAGCACGCTTTCCACCATGGGTCTTCCGTGTCACTAAGCGCGGTCCCCCTCATAGCCTGCTGAGGTACTCCTCCTGTCAAGTACTATGGGTCTACTGCGACACAATGGTGGTCCCCACTGTGGGTCTTTCGAGACACTAAGGCGCTCCCTACTGGGCGAGTCGAGTCACTCCGAGTCGAAACGGTCAGCAGTCTTTAGGTCTCAGCCAACTAATAGGTCTCCACACTAGGCTCACTCGTCTCCAAGAGGATCTTCTCCACGAGCTACTGGTCCATACTCCAACTAACATGAAGTCGCATGAAGAAGTATCTCAAGGGTCTGCCACATCATAGGGGTCTCAACGCAACATACGACACATCAAATGGATGCCCAATCTGTGAGTTATTAGCCTTTTAGTCCCGATGGCCTGGTTGGATTTGTGCTCGATCCAACTTGACCATTTCCCATCTCAATCCAAAACTCCAATGGAGTATACTCAAAGAGACTGTCTCGCTCCAAGATTTCCAGCACCGCTGATGGTTCTTCAATCGGACGTCCGGTTCCAAAGTTATGACCAAAAGAGATCAAAGGGTCATAATGGGCATGGGTTTGGTCTGACCCAACCCGACTGGGCATGGGTCGATTCGGTTCAGGTCAACCCGGCCTGACCCGCTGGGTCAGGCCTGGCTCGTGATGAGGCCCGATCCACTGGGAGGTCTGGTATGATGCGAGGGCTATGAGGGGTCACAGATCCCATGGGGTCCACGAGGCGGATCATCCGTAGGGGTGACGTGAGGGCGTGGGGCCGGTTCGGCCGGGGTGCCGCGTGGGGCGTGGGCCTGTTCAGCCGGGGCGCCGCGAGGGGCGCAGGTCGGTTCACCCATGGCACCGTAAGGGTGAAAGCCGGTTCAGTCGGGGTGCCATGAGGGCGTGGTCTAGTTCGGTCGGTGCACCATGAGGGCACATGCCAGTTCGGCGAAGAAGGTGGAGCGCCGCAGGGGCGATGCAGGTTGTGGTGTCCGCGGGTGGCGGTGCCGTTGCCTTCGTCACCTTTGTCGACTTCATCGCCTTCCTCCATTTCGAAGAGTACACCAAATAAGAATGGCAGAGGGGTTGAGCCATGGTGGTTTGGCCCGCACCCTTTATGTTTAGGGTGGTCACATTTGGCTCAACAAGAAAGAAGAATGATGAACTTCAAAATTTTACAACCTCCGCAACGATTATTTCCCAAACTAAAAAAGAAAACAAGGAAATTATTATCATGAAAATAAACCCTCTACCTCGGGTTGATACGTCGATGGAGCCACAGGGAAGAGAACGAATCATTCGGAAAATACGAATGTCATTTTGTCGTATTCGAAGACGTCCTACGTCAGAGGAATTATCGAGGAAAAAGGTTGAAGTTGGGGTCAACGTTTTTCATTGGCGTTCTTCATTGGAAGAATGTGTTCCTCATTTGGAGAAGTAGTTTTTCATAGGAGATATTTTCTCCCAAGGCTCCACCAAAATGAATAGTGTGCCAAAATAATATATTATTCAATCTATTATTTTGTTGGAAGAATTCAAAAAGTTTCATTAATTATAGTGGGTGGCATAATTAAAGCATGAAGGTTGGCACAATTAAAGGTATATGCGTTGGCACAATTAATATGGAGGAAGTCAAAAGGCACCTCCACATTAATTAGGGGGGGTTGAGATTTTCTCTCAATTAAAGGGGGGTTTAGTCTCAGGTGATTTCCATCACCATAACCTCTCATGGGAGGTTATGGTTCGGGTGGTCCCCACCCCCATAACCTCTCATGAGAAGATAAGGTCTGGTGGTCCCCACACATCAATTTCCACATGGAGGTTTAGTTCTGGTGGACCCCACCTCCCAACACCCACATGGGTGTTGAAAAAATAAAATAAAAATTTCATACACTTTTTTTATTTTATTCTTACATGAAAAACCAAAAAACTAACTTTCACCCTCGACCAACTGCGATCGAGGTGAAAGTCTTCTTAAGCGAATACCGGCGCTGCGAGTTCAACGGTTCCCTCAGATTTAAATTTTGAGCACCAGTTCAAAAGATAGAAAAACCCGCTTGCACATTTACTAAACATACCAAAAATAATGTTCATAAATTCATTCTGGGCACTCCGGGCCTCAGAATCACGCACCGTCAATTTTCACAAACTCGTAAAATTCCCATATATTTTAAAAAATATTAATTGAAATTCTGAGTCTTTACATACATAAGCATAGAAAATAATACCATAAGTAAAGGTTTAAAGACCCGTAAAATTCAAGGAAAATTTTTCCTTAATTTTCATTGGAATTTTACAAGAGTGCGGTTTCTGACGGCACTTGATTCCGAGGCCCGGTGTGCCCAGAATTAATTTCCGAAGTTTCGCTCGGGTACGTTCAGTGAACAAATGAGCTGGAATTTCTAACTTTTGAACCGGTGCCCGAAATCGAATTCTGAGGGCACCGATGAACTCGCAACGCTGATTTTCACTTAAGGAGACCTTTTTTAAGGTTGCGTTTTATGCGGGTTGAGAATTAGTTTTGGGGGAAATAAAATGAAGTTAAATAAAATGTGGAAACACATTTTATTTTTATCCATGTTGGTTATATCCTCCCAAAGGGAGTTAGAGGTGGGACCCACATCCACTTAACCTCCCTTGTGAGGATTCAGTGTGGTGGGGCCCACACGAACCCAAACTCCTCAACTCCCCTCAAAACTCCCAATAAATCCTCTCTAATTAATCTTGACAACTTGGGTTATTAATTGAGATGAGTTATTTTAATTTCAAACTTTTTAAATTCAAATGGTTTAGTTGTGTAAATAAAATGAGCTTTAAGCTTATTTTATTTTGGTTAGTATCCTTTTCCACCTTGAGAGGTTTTGGAAGCTCTCTCTTCATCTTCTTCAACCTTGACGAAGAACACGAAGAACACTTAAGCTCCGATGAAGAACGCCGCTTCTATTCTTCGTAGCCGGTGTGTTTCCGAAGGTCGACGACGCCGCTTCTTTAGATCTTCTTCCCGTGTCAATGAAAGGAGACGCCGCTTCCTCCTCAGACTTTCTTCGTCTGCTTACAAAGTTTCTCCAGCGACGATACCTCTTCGGATGCACCTTGATGTCAACAGAATCGACGTTCGATTACCGCGACGCCCGACCTCTGCGACACTTGTCTTCCGTGGCTTGTTGGCATGCTCCGCTCTTGAAACTGAGGTAGGGAATTATTGTTATTTTTAATTAATTATTTCTGTTCTTGGTTCTAGCTTGACAAACTTTGAGGATAAATGATTAAATGTTATCGTTTAATGAGAGGGGGGTCGGACCTCACAAACACGGCCGAACCCCCCCTCCTTTGTTCATGTTTGTTCTCTTTGCGAATGGAATGGGATGGCGTGGTGCCGTCGCACCATGCGGGAATCGCATGGCAAGTATTGCGTGGCGCTGTCGCGCCACGCCATGGAAAGGAAATCAAGAACGCGACGCCGTCGCACCGCGTCAAAGGAAATCGAAGGCGCCGCGGCCGGAGCGGGGCCGCGGGGGAGGGGCGCGGTGCCGTCGCACCGCGCCGGACGGCAAGGCCGCGGCCGGTTCCGGGCCACGACGGAACAAGGACCAGCGGCCAGCCGGGACACCGGTGTTGGAAGCCGTAAGAGGACCGGCTTCTGCCGGTCTTGTTGAGAAGGAGCCGGCAGGCCAGGTCGGGCCGGCTGGGATGGAGAAACCCGGGGGAATTTAATTCCCCCGGCCAGCCAAGTGGCCCCCCATAATGAGGGGGGGGGGGTTACAAAGGGGGGGCAGCACGCCCAGCGCACTGCACCCAGCCGTGCCGGGCTGGGTCGACCTTGTCCGGGCCGGGTCGACCCGGTTCGGGATAGCCGGGGGGGGGGGCTCGGGCCGGGTCGGCCCGGGCCCAAAACCCCCTATACCGAACTACTTAGGTTCAAATGCCCATAACTCGGGCTACAGACCTCCAAACGACGCACCATCAGTGGCAATGCGATCCTTGTATCGAGACGGTCGTTTCGGTATATCACACTCAAGGTTTCAGAATACTTTGAGTTCGGCCGGGTTGGTTCGTACACGAAACCAACCGGGCCCTCGGAGTGGAACGCTCATATCTTGAGCTACGGACGTCCGATTGACGTGCCGTCAGCTTTGTTGAGTTCCTCTTAGTGAGACAGATATTTTGGCATACTCCGCCTGAGGTTTGGACACAGGTAGAGTACGATCGGGTTGGTTTTGCCTTAAAAACCAACCGGGCCCCTGGAACGAAAAAGCCAATAACTCTCAGACCGGGCGTCCGATTGACGCGCCGTCTATTGCGTTGAGTTCCTGTTGTCGATACGGAACTTTTGGATACATCAACTTCAGACTAATCGTCAGTTGATGTATCAGCCTCTCGGCTCGTGGAGCGGACCCTCCCGAACGAGCTTGCTGTGTGCGGGAACCCTAGTGCTGGCTGCGACTTCGATGACGACGACTATACAGAGATCCTCGGTGGATTCGGCTGCGACGATGTTGAGAACAGTACGAGAATCCTCCGTGTTTTCAGCAGTGACCACTACGGTACACCTTGGGATACATCAACTCCGGACTGCATGTCAGTTGATGCATCGACCTTCTAGCTCGTGGAGTGGACCCTCCCGGAACGAGCATACTGTGTGCGGAACCCTAGAGCCGGTTGAGATTTGACGACTGCTGATCGAATGACTCGGTGTGTTAGGGTTAGCCCAGAGGGGAGCGCTTTGTTGTAGCGGCAGAACCACGACAGAGGTGCGCATGGTAGTAGAGGCACATGGGAGCGCTTGGTTGTAGCGGCAGACACATGAAAGAGGTGCGCTTGGTGGTAGTGGCACAGGGGAGCGCTTAGTTGTAGCGGCAGACCCACGACAGAGGTGTGCTTGGTTGTAGTGGCACAGGGGAGCGCTTGGTTGTAGCGGCATACCCACGACAGAGGTGCGCTTGGTTGTAGCAGCACATGGGAGCGCTTGGTCGTAGCGGTAGACCCACGATAGAGGAGCGCTTGGTTGTAGCGGCATAACCACTGTACTTGATGGAGAAGGAGTTTCCCAATAGCTTTGGGTTCAACTTCATGATCGATCCTATATGGGTCATTGCGAGGGTTAGTACCTTCTGATCCTTTGTGGGTCCGACGACTTAGAAGAATCAGTGGCTACATCTGATTATCTCTAACATCATACGAAGTATACCTGTGTGAGATGAATCCCGTTTACTTTCCTGTGTGGATTTGTGTTGTGCTATCCTGTGTGGATTACGTTTTGCTTTCCTGTGTGGAATACGTTTACTTTCCTGTGTGGAATGAGTTGTACTTTGGCTCTGAGGTTGGAGCGTATTGGAATTGATGACTTAGGTATATGTATGGGAATATACCTAAGCAGCGTCGGTTGTTACTTCGTGTTTTTATCTTTCCTTTGTGGTTTATCCTTTGTGGATTTTGAGAGACCTTCGGGGGTCTCAGGGTCCCTACTAAGTAGCTTATACTCACCCCTGCATGGGCTATGCCCGCACTACGTTGTGTTTGTTGCAGACGACGGACATCGTTGATCGTGGTTGAGGCTTACAGAGCAGGACGGTACCTGGAGGTGGACCACTGGGCGGGACGTGCTCGGAGTGGACGACGGGACCCGAGGAGTAGTGGAGCTATCTGTACCCACCCTTCAGGTGTGATTTCCAGTGGACAGCTCGGTGTAGCGGCTTTTACTTTACAGTTGTTGTTTTCCCTTTCGAGTTGTACTTTACATTCAGTTTGGGTTTGTATACTGGCCCATTTACTTTTCCGCACTTTCAGCTGTACTCTGTTTTTACTTAGTGTCTACTTTTCCGCTTGCTTACTCTGTAGTGCTTGTTTACTATACAAAGGCAATGCCTTCCTTTTTTACCGGGATTTACGCCTTGGTGCTAGTCGCCAGCCCCTGGCCTATGGAAGGCGGGCTTGGGGTAGTCATGGCACGGGCCCCGAGGGCGGGTCGTGACAAATTGGTATCATAGGAGTTCGGTTCTACCGCGAACTCTGATCTTTCTATGTGAAGAAATAATGTTTAGCGTATTGAGTGTGGTTATCAGTCCAGGGAGTCCAGTGTTGGTGCGGCGGCCGACGTATCCGTACACCAGGACCCTGACTTTGGATTTCCGACTTAATGCACGAAAACATTGATTGCGTGTGTGTTTCAATGTTTTCTTTGTGATTACTTATATATCAGCTCACCAGGTATATTGTTCTGACCGTGGCACACCTGTTTTCTTTTCAGGATGGCCCCACGACGGCAGCCAGCTAGGGTTCCGAGAGTCGAGCGTGACGACAGCCCACCGAGCAACGAGGCCTCGATCCAGGTCCCTTTGTTAGCAGTGGCACCGACGGTAGCCCTACCCGCCGAGCCACCGATGCTTCCAGCCCTAGCCGCTGATGATGCACGTCACCTCAGTGCACTGCATGAGTTCTAGCGCCAGTGACTGCCTAGGTTCCGCGGGGAGATGGACCCCCAGACAGCCGAGGACTGGCTGGAGGCAGTCGTATGAGTTTTCAGGCTAGTGAGGACACCAGCAGACCTCATGGTGATCCTTTCTGCGAGACTAATGCACGCAGCAGCGGGCCGATGGTGGAGCTTGATGCTCCAGGTGCATGACGAGACATCTTTTCTCTGGACGGACTTTGAGAGCATCTTCCGCTCGGAGTTCGTCCCAGCCACCCTCTGTGCGGTGCACATTCCGGAGCTTCTTCAGCTGCGGCAGGGCAGCTTAAGAGTGGCCCAGTACTCGGTGAGATTTACTGATCTCTCACGCTACTCCACAGATATGGTACGGGACCCGTTCTTTCGGGGCCGGACCTTCGAGAAGGGACTGAGGCATGAGATCAGGGCTTCGATGATCTCCCTCAACATTCTGACGCAGGTAGAGGTGTTGGAGATAGCCCTTTTCATAGAGAGTTTTCTCACCGAGCAGGCACCAGCGGCAGGACCCTCCGCAGGACGACCCGTAGCAGGGTCTTCTGCAGCTACCAGTCGACAGGTGACGCAGAGGTCCAAGAGGACTAGAACTACAGGTGGTCGATAGAATGACTCTGGATCGTTTGTGCGAGGCACTCGGGGTGGACAACGACATTCCATGAGAGGGCAGTGTTACTCCTGCGGTGGGATTGGTCACATGGCTCGTGACTGTCCGACCCGCCAAACGGATGACCAGCAGATGAACGAAAGATTCCCCAGGCAGAGGAAGAGGTTCGATCAGGGTGGTCCGCAGGGTGCAGGCGGATGAGGCAGAGGATCTGGCCGAGTAGAAGATGGTGGGAGACACTTCGAGGTGTTGCCACCACCACCACCAGGAGGTCCTCCCCGACCGCAGGGAGTTGGTGGACATGGGAGAGCTCAGCTTCAGGCAGTTGAGGCCTTCGATCATGGAGCTCTGGGAGCAAATGGATAGGAGTGGAACTAGTGGATACGTATTTTGTACTTCTAGTTCCTTGTTGCTATTGTTTAGCGTCTTTGTAATATGAGCTGCAATAATAAAAGATACATACCTTTTTGATGTTTTCATTCCTGTCCTCTTTTGTGTTGTTACTAAGAGGTTCCAGTTTTGACTGTTGACTTGACCCTCATTTGTGAGACATCTACTGGAGGAGACCCAGTTACCACACACTGAAGCTGACAGTGTGACTCAACCCTTGGAGGCGAGAGTAACGGTTGGATCTCTTGGTAGTAGTGTCGAGGCCTTACGACGTCATCCTTGGTATGTATTAGTATCATCCATGTCGGGATTGACTGTATTAGGCAAAGAACATGGTTAATCCAAGGGATGAGACCGGATTTCTCTTATCGGCAAAGAAGAAATCATAGCATCTCTTGTGGGACCAGAGGTGGTCTAGGCCAAGATAGAAAAGGTCCAGGTCATCCAGGAGCGGATGAAGACAGCTCAGAGCCGATAGAAGTCTTTTGCTGACGGGAGGTGGAGGCCACTAGAGTTCGAGGATGGCGACCACATATTCTTGCGTGTCTCACCTCGACGTGGATTACAGAGATTTGTCCGAGGCGGCAAGTTATCTCCGCACTTCATCGGACCATTCTAGGTCCTCAGCAGGATAGGCGAGGTGGCTTATCGCCTGGCTCTACCACCTCAGTTGCACCGGGTGCACGACGTCTTCCACGTATCTTAGCTGAGGAGATACGTGCACGACCCAATGCACATCATTGACCATGGGGAGCTTGACGTTGACGATGAGGCGACTTTTACGGAGGTCCCGGTGGAGATCGAGGACCGACAGGAGTGGGTCCTACGAGGACGGTCGATTCCTCTTTACGCATCAGATGGCAGCACGGGAATCTCCAGGAGAGCACTTTGGAGCGGGAGGCTCAGATGCGTTCTCAGTACCCTCATTTGTTTCCCTAGTTTTGATGTATCTTTACGGGGATGTAAAGCCCTGAGGTGGGAGTTATGTAAAGACCCGTAAGATTCAAGGGAAATTTTTCCTTAATTTCCTTTTGAATTTTACAAGAGCGCGGTTTCTGACGGCACTTGATTCCGATGCCCGGTGTGACCGGAATTAATTTCTGAAGTTTGGCTCGGGTACGTTCAGTGAACGAATGAGCGGGAATTTCTAAATTTTGAACCGGTGCACGGAATCGAATTCCGAGGGCACCGATGAACTCGCAGCGCCGATTTTCGCTTAATGAGACCTTTTCCGAGGTTGCGTTTTATGCGGGTTGAGAATTAGTTTTGGGGGAAATAAAATGAAGTTAAATAAAATGTGGAAACACATTTTATTTTTATCCTTGGTGGTTATATCCTCCCAAAGGGAGTTAGAGGTGGGAACCACATCCACTTAACCTCCCTTGTGAGGATTAAGTGTGGTGGGGCCCACATGAACCCTAACTCCTCAACTCCCCTCAAAACTCCCAATAAATCCTCTCTAATTAATCTTGACAACTTGGTTATTAATTGAGATGAGTTATTTTAATTTCAAAATTTTGAAATTCAAATGGTTTAGTTGTGTAAATAAAATAAGCTTTAAGCTTATTTTATTTTGGTTAGTATCCTTTGCCACCTTGAGAGGTTTTGGAAGTTCTCTCTTCATCTTCTTCAACCTTGACGAAGAACACGAAGAACACTTAAGCTCCGACGAAGAACGCCGCTTCTCTTCTTTGTAGCCGGTGTGTTTCCAAAGATCGACGACACCGCTTCTTTCGATCTTCTTCCCATGTCAATGAAAGTAGACACCACTTCCTCCTCAGACTTTCTTCGTCAGCTTACGAAGTTTCTCTAGTGACGATACCTCTTCGGACGCACCTTGACGTCAACAGAATCGACGTTCGATTACCGCAACGCCCGACCTCCGCGACGCTTGTCTTCCGCAGATTGTTGGCGTGCTCCGCTCTTGAAACCGAGGTAGGAAAATTATTGTTATTTTTAATTAATTATTTACGTTCTTGGTTCTAGCTTGACGAACTTAGAGGATAAACGATTAAATGTTATCGTTTAACGAGAGGGGGGCCGGACCGCACAAACAAGGCCGAAACCCCCCTCCTTTGTTCATGTTTGTTCTCTATGCGAATGGAATGGGATGGCATGGTGCCGTCGCACCACGTGGGAATCGCACGACAAGTACTGCGCGGCGCCGTCGCGCCGCGCCCTGGAAAGGAAATCAAGAACGCGACGCCGTCACGCCGCGTCAAAGGAAATCGAAGGAGCCACGGCTGGAGCGGGGCCACGGCGGAGGGGCGCGGTGCCGTCGCACTGTGCCGGACGGCAAGGCCACGGCCGGTTCCGGGCCGCGACGGAACAAGGACCGGCGGCCAGCCGGGCCGCTGGTGTCGGAAGCCGTAAGAGGACCGACTTCTGCCGGTCCTGTTGAGAGGGAGCCGGCTGGCTAGGTCGGGCTGGCCGGGATGGAGAAACCCGGGGGAATTTAATTCCCCCAGGCAGCCGAGCAGCCCCCCATAATGAGGGGGGGGGGGGGTTACAAAGGGGGGGCAGCCCCCCCCCCCCATTTTTTCAATCAGCTCGGCCTTCGGCCGAGCTAGCTGCGCGCCCAGCGCGCTGCTCCCAGCCGGACCGGCGCCTGGCCGGTCCGCCAGGCCGGGCCGAGTCGACGCTGTCCGGGGCGGGTCGACCCGGTTCGGGCCAGCCCGGGGGGGGGGGGGGGTCTCGGGCTGGGTCGGCCCGGGCCCGAAACCCCCGATACCGATCTGCTTAGGTTCAAATGCCCATAAGTCGGGCTACGGACCTCCAAACGACACACCGTCAGCGGCAATGCGATCCTTGGATCGAGACGGTCGTTTAGGTATATCACACTCAAAGTTTCAGAATACTTTGAGTTCGTACACGAAACCAACCGGGCCCTCGGAGCGGAACGCTCATATCTTGAGCTACGGACATCCGATTGACGTGCCGTCAGCTTTGTTGAGTTCCTCTTAGTGAGACGGATCTTTTGGCATACTCCGTCTAAGGTTTGGACGTAGGTAGAGTACGGTCGGGTTGGTTTTTCCTTAAAAACCAATCGACCCCCTGGAACGAAAAAGCCAATAACTCTCAGACCGGGCATCCGATTGACGCGCCGTCTATTGCGTTGAGTTCCTGTTGTCGATACGGAACTTTTGGATACATCAACTTCGGACTATTCGTCAGTTGATGTATCAGCCTCTCGGCTCGTGGAGGGGACCCTCCCAAACAAGTTTGCTGTGTGCGGGAACCCTAGTGCTGGCTGCGACTTCGACGACGACGACTATACAGAGATCCTCGGTGGATTCGTCTGCGACGATGTTGAGAACAGTACGGTAATCCTCCGTGTTTTTGGTAGTGACCACTACAGTACACCTTGGGATACATCAAATCCGGACTGTATGTCAGTTTATGCATCGACCTTTTAGCTCGTGGAGTGGACCCTCCCGGAACGAGCATACTGTTTGCGGAACCCTAGAGCCGGTTGAGATTTGACGAATGCTGATCGAATGACTCAGTGTGTTACGGTTAGCCCAGAGGGGAGTTCTTGGTTGTAGCGGCAGACCCACGACAGAGGTGCGCTTGGTTGTAGTGGCACAGGGGAGCGCTTGGTTGTAGCGGCAGACCCACGACAGAGGTGCACTTGGTTGTAGCGGTACAGGGGAGCGCTTGGTTGTAGCGTCAGAAACACGACAGAGGTGCGCTTGGTTGTAGTGGCACAGGGGAGCGCTTGGTTGTAGCGGCAGACCCACGACAGAGGTGCGCTTGGTTGTAGCGGCACATGAGAGCGCTTGGTTGTAGCGGCAGACCCACGACGGAGGAGTGCTTGGTTGTAGCGGCATAACCACTGTACTTGATGGAGAAGGAGTTTCCCAATAGCTTTGGGTTCAACTTCATGATCGATCCTGTATGGGTCATTGTGAGGGTTAGTACCTTCTGATCCTTTGTGGGTCCGACGACTTAGAAGAATCAGTGGCTACATCTGATTATCTCTAACATCATACGAAGTATACATGTGTGAGCTGAATCCTGTTTACTTTCCTGTGTGGATTTGTGTTGTGCTATCCTGTGTGGATTACATTTTCCTTTCTTGTGTGGAATACGTTTACTTTCCTATGTGGACTGAGTTGTACTTGGGCTCGGAGGTTGGAGCGTATTGGAATTGATGACTTAGGTATATGTATGGGCATATACCCAAGCAGTGTCGGTTGTTACTTCGTGTTTTTATCTTTCCTTTGTGGTTTATCCTTTGTGGATTTTGAGAGACCTTCGGGGGTCTCGGGGTCCCTACTGAGTAGCTTATACTCACCCCTGCACGGGCTATGCCCGCACTACGTTGTGTTGGTTGCAGACGACGGAAATCATTGATCGTGGTTGAGGCTTGCAGAGCAGGACGATACCTGGAGGTGGACCACTGGGCGGGACGTGCTCGGAGTGGATGGCGGGTCCCGAGGAGCAGCGGAGCTATCTGTACCCACCCTTCAGGTGGGATTTCCAGTGGACAGCTCGGTGTAACGGCTTTTACTTTACAGTTGCTGTTTTCCCTTTCGAGTTATACTTTACTTTCAGTTTGGGTTTGTATACTGGCCCATTTACTTTTCCTCACTTTCAGCTGTACTCTGTTTTTACTTTGTGTCTACTTTTCCACTTTCTTACTCTGTAGTCCTTGTTTACTATACAAAGGCAATGCCTTCCTTTTTCACTGGGATTTACGCCTTGGTGCTAGTCTCCAGCCCCTGGCCTATGGAAGGCGGGCTTGGGGTAGTCACGGCACAGGCCCCGAGGGCGGGTCGTGACAAAAGGGTCACTACCAAGACAATTACCAAATAGTATAAAGTCCATTTATGTATTTGGTCTACTCCCCAATCCTTAACATGTCAAATCATGAGATATACGACTTTACCCAATGAATTTGATGGCTATAACAGAATCACCCATCACTTAGTGGATATATCCCTTTAGGTATTTGAGGTTAATCTCTATTTATAATCATCTAATGAGATATAAATATCACCCAATTTATTAGAGGGATACTATAGACCCACCCATCACTTAGTAATATTCCATACATATGTGTGTAATATGATGTTAAAAACATTAATAATTTTATCATAACATAATTTACCCATGAGAATGAAATGAGTTCCCAAAAAAATATCCACAATAAATTATTATAAGACATATAGAGAAATAAAGTGTATTAAATCATTAAATAATACCCCCAGTGAAACATATAAAACATTATATGATGATGACATAGATGGAAAATAATTTTATAAGATCATTAGAAAATTCATTTGAAAAAAATAAGAAATGTCCTTTACTTTTGATAATCTGTATTTGAAAATAAAATAATTTTTCAAGAAATATTAATAACATTCACTTTCATAAACTATGAAAAATAGGGGCTGAATCTGCATGAATAAAAATGGACATAACTATAGGAAATTAAATAACGGGGAAATCATTTTAATAAATAATATTCTTTTCACATTATAAAGACCCTGAACCAAGTAGCCCAGAGCTAGTGCCTAATTTATTAAATTTCCACTAGATACAAGAATTTTTATCACAATAGACCAAATAGTATATTTTTATTGGTAAACTAGATACATAGTTGAATCTCACATTACATTTAAAAACATAAAATACATAACATAGTGGGAGTAAATGTTCTGTATCCTCGAAATCATTTAAACATTCATTTTTTATATCCTGGGGAAAGGAAAAAAAAATAATGGCAAAATCAGATACTCAGTAAGGGTTATGTACAGTGGAAGATATCATGATTAAATAATGCATAATCAATATTACAAGTTAAATAACTAAAAACACATTCTACTTAATTATAAACTTTAGAAAAAAAATAACATGGTAGGAATAAATTATTATCAAATAATTCCACATAACTAATCACAAGAGATTGAAAATTATCCATGTATATCATAACTATTCAAATAATCAAATGGACAATAATAAATAATCTCATAATGATGGAATTCATAATACCTGACATCATAAACAAACAATAGAGGCCCTTTCAATGGTATCTTACATAAATGGGTAAGGCCACATTCAAATACCTAAACTAGTTTGTGTCATGTGACCTACTGATGCATTGGGGGACTATAGTAAGACCTTCCCATCACTTACTATGTACTATTTCCATAATATAAAATTAGAGAATAATAATTAAATAAACTATCAATATAAACATTAATATTTGAATAACTATCATATTAAATGTTAAAAATTCCCTAAACAATTCATCATAAACCATCCAGAGAATGAATAAGGATGATGTCCTTACAATATATCCCAAGTAGATAATAACTAAAATAACGGGTTGTTTTCATTGATGAATAAAATACCATAAATATATCATTAAATAATTATTGTTTAAAATATCCATTTCTCTTTGAAAATTACTTTTGAAAAATAAAAATTTCAAAAATATTAGGTGAAAAATTTATTTTGAAATGATTCATGGAAACTTTTAAATGATTCTTCAAGGAATTAAGTAGTCATGTAACAATCTCAAATACAGTACCCTAGATATGGTGGCTATTTTATTATAATGGTACAAATATATACGATCAAATAGTTTCATTCTTCTATGAAACTAGATACATAACACATTTTTTACATTACATTTAAAAATAAGAATACATCATCTTAAAAATGAAAACATTTTTACTCTCCTTTTAACCCTTTATCATACATAGTGCTCTTTTTCGTTTCTAGTAGGATTGTAAAACAATATAAAGGGTTGAGATCAGATGGTCAATAAGGGGTATCATACAATGAATTTAATTATAAATAAGACATTTTGTAATGAATAAATAAACTAAGTTATGCCATATAAAAAGAAACTAAAAGCATAAATAAATCATGGACAACATAGTAATAAATAAATTCTTGGATAAAATTAACTAATAAAATATATATGATAATGAATAATACTAGACATCATAAACATACCTTCAAGGCATTGTGCCAATACATCTTACATAAGTGGTAAGGAATCTCTCATTACCCAATCTTAATTATCTCATGAGACCTACCCATGCACTAAGGGACTATATAATTAATAGATCCACACATCACATAACAGTTCAATGCATTCCATCACATAAAAAAATATTACATATCTTAATGGTCAAGGAAATATCAACATAGATACATAGCACAATTTCTCAATGAGGAATTTCATATGAGAATTTCCATTACAGGAGCAAGAATTATATGGTAAGAAATTATTTCCCCCCCAATTCTAGAATCAATATTGATATAAATATTTTAAATGGTAGGTGAAAAATTCAATGATAGTTAAATAATTTATAATCATTTTTAAGTAGCATTTAGATCATACAAGAATATCCCTAAGGAGTGTCAAACTAGGTATGCACCAAGGACCATTTTCGTGCACCTGGTGATGATTGAGTCAAAACCCAATGCACCATTTTTAGTTTTATTACCACAAGGTACAACCATTCCAGAGTCACACCCACGTGTAGTATACATATATTGATTTATTTTCTTATAAAAACACACACACATTACATTACCAAAATTCTAGAATGGATTTATGGTAACAAGATATTTTGAGCATTATAATAGCTTACACAAAATCAATAATGAGAGAAAGTAAGTAATTTTTTTGAATAATTTAAATAGATGGTGATAACATGAAATTAAAAGGATTTATATGTATGAAAAAATCTCTTAAAATAAAATACAACCAAGTAATTTCAATTTAAAATTAAAGAATAGGATTGGGGAAACCGTTACCTCTCTTGAGCTTATTAACTTAGAGATGAACCATCAGACCAGTGAAACAGTTTAATGTTAAATATAGAGTAATGGAAGAGACGCATTGTTAGGTATATTATAAGAGAAATTTGAGTGTGTGTGGAAGACTGAGAAAGGGAATGATATTTATACTTTAGAAGGGGTGGTGTTTAGGGTATAAATAATAATATTTTTTCAATTAGAGAAACCAATTTTGGGTTGAATTAGTTCCAATGTTTTTGGTTGAAAATTAATACTTTTGTTGTTAGTTAAGGTCTTCCATAAATCACCCATTTAATTTTACATTATTTCTTAAAAAAATTGATAAAAAATAATGACTAATAAATTTGAAAATTTCTTGGGAATTCTATTTTTTCTTATTCAATGTCACATTATTATTTCTATTCTAAAATTTTATTTACATCATATTTTAATTTATATGAGGATTTTACACTAATATATCTATATTTTTCTTTTAGATAATGAAATTTCGTCCCACATTTTGAGGAGTCATAAGTTTCAATGAAGTCAACACTGATGTGGATCTGACTTGATGGGTCCCAAAATAGTAATTTTATCATAACATTTTCACTATTATTTTATTGGACTGAAATTGTGACATATGTTATATAGATTTATTTGTACAATTTAATATAGCTAGAGGAACATATGGTTCGAGATTTATCATGTTCAAGATCACATATCACGTTAAGGCATTTAGATTAATAGAATCTTCCATGCTAGAAATATTTTCATCAATGATATAATCATTACTCTAATAAAACACTATTCATGAGGGTTAAAATTTTATGGTTGATAAAAAAGACATAGGGAAAAAAGTCCACATAATACCACATTCCAAAAATATCCAATTAATGTATCAAAAAATGCATGTACATTCGATATATTGAATCTATACAGACTATCTAGACACAAATATTTAACACAATTATTACATTATAACTTCTTCATTACTGGAAAAAATAAGATATTTTTTTGGGTAAATAAGAGAAAACATGGGAAAACAACTTTCTTAATGAAAACATATCAATATGAAAATATTTATTTTTTAAAGAAATTATAATATTTTAGAGGACACAATGAAGGATTTTTTTAATAGATAAGAAATTACATTATTAATGTAAAAATCATAGGATACTAATAGTTTAATTAGTATCTAATAAAATAAATACCAAATAAAATGAAAACATTTAATAAAAATAATATAGTTTTATGTATAAAATTTATTTTATTTATTCAATGAAAAACATTAAAATGTATTTCAAGACAAACGTTGTTACATTCTCCCCACTTATGAAATTTCTTCCTCAAAATTTAGTTTCATACCTCATGGTGAAAACAAATGGGAGTACTTATACATCATTAATTTTTTTGGTTCCCATGTTCCCTTTTTTTAACTTGGGATTTCTCCATAACACTTTCATGAGGCAAGATTTCTTGTTCCTCAATACCTTCTAGAGAAAATAATATTTAAAGACTCTTTAATATCAGACTAATCAGGTATCCCATCTATGGGGAGTAAATGAGTTGGTTCAGGAATATATTTAATTATAATTGACATATTGAAGAATCCATGAACCTTATAGAGTTTTGGTGGCAAGGATAAATGATAAGACCCAACTTCAATTCTCTCTGGGATCTCAAGATGCCCAATGTACCTTTGACCTAAATTTTTTTTTCTTCTTAAACCTTATAACCCCTTTCCATGGTGATACATTCTAGAAGATGTGATCACCTACATGGTATTCCAAGTCCTTCCATCGACTATCATCATAACTTTTCTTTCTTCTCCCAACTGTTTTAATATGATTATGAATTTCTCCCACCTTCTAAGTCATCTCCTCCATATGTTATGGACTAACTATATTCTTGTCTCCAACTTCATCACAACAGATTAGAGTGTAAAATTTTTCCCATAAAATAACTCATATTTAATATTTTTTATGTTTGAATGGAAGATAATATAATATAAAAATTCCTCCGAAGGTAATTATTGGTCCCACATTCCATATAAGTTATGTTAAAATGACCTCAAAAATAACCTATAAGGCTTAGATAGTTCTTTAAAACTTCCCATCAGTTTGAGGATGATATTGAGTGATCAAAGGTATATCTGATTTAAATTCATTGTGATAAATTTTCCAAAATTTGTATGTGAAGGAAGGATCAAAATCAGAAAACATTTATAATGGTCCACCATGAAGTCTCACAACTTCATTGACATAAATCTGAGCAATACTTTTGAGGAATAAATACTCTCATATTTCCAGAAAATGTGTAGATTTGGTAAAGAGATCAACAATAACCCATATAGTATCATTTCTATTTTATGTTTTAGGTATCCCAATGGAAAATTCCATTGTGATATTTTCCCACTTCCTCATAGGTATAGGGAGAGGTTTCATGACCCCCTTTGGAAATTTTCTCTCAACTATAACCTGTTGGATTACCAAGCATCTTGAAACATAATAAAAAACTTCCCACTTCATGTTTTATTACAATAATTTATCTTATAGATCCATATAAATCTTGGTACTACCTAGGTGTATAGATATTCCGGAGGTATGAGTATCATCTGGTAACTCCCTCTTCAGTTCAGGTACTGATGGCACACATAATCCTCTTCAAAATTTTAACACACCATCTTTAGAGGTGAACCGCACTAATTTTCAATATTATTTGGCTTTGATTTTCTTCTAAATACATTTTTCATATGGATGAGACTTATTTATATTCTATTGTATGGATTGTTAGAAAATTACATGGAAAAATAATGATTTCCCCCTTCCCTAATAATTTCTACATTCAATATTACCAACTCCTTTAATATAGGATCATTGTCTAGTCTCATCATAGATATGACCCCATGATACTTTCTACTCGAAGCGTCTTCCATGTTGTTTTACTTCCCATAGTGGTACTATATTTCAAAACTTTAGTTTTTAATTAATTCCATCCATATCCTATACCTTATGTTAATATCATTTTGTGTGAATATGTGATTCAAACTTTTGTGATCAGTATATATTTCTAATATTTCACCATAAATATAGTGTATATATATCATCAAAGAAATGATCACAACAGTAAGCTTAATATCATGATTTGGATTGTTAATCTAAGGGGTTTTAAATATTTAGTGATGCCTAAGAAACAAATATATCATTTTTCTTGAGGAAACATCCTAGTCCTTTCTTTGAGTAATCACTATATATAAAAAATCCTTCTATTCATGATGGTAATGTCAATACTAGTGCATTGATTAAATTTTTATTTAGTTCACCAAATATTTACTCACATTCATTAGAACGTGATAATTTAACACATTAATGTGTCAATTTTTTTAATATATTATCTAATAGGGAGTTTTTTAAAACAAATCATTGATAGTAATCAGCTAAGCCAGGAAAACTATGTATCTTAGTTTTATTCATTTGTTTTTTTCATTCACTAATAGATTTTTTTTTATTATTGGTTTCAACCAATATTCTATTTTGGAGATAATATGACCACGAAAAGAAACATTTTGAAGTCATAATTTTTACTTACTAAATTTTCCATAAATTTCTTTCTCCCTTAGGTACTTAAGGGTGATTCATAAACAATATTCATGCTCTCCATGTGAATTTGAGTATATCAAGATGTCATTTATGAATAACACCATAAATTTATCAAGATTATTATTTAATTTTATGTTAATTATATCTATAAATATTGATGGTGCATTAGTTAATCTAAAAGGAATTACCACGAACACATAATGTTTACATATTGTGAAAATTTCATATTTGGTATATCATCCGTTTTCACTCTAAATTGATGATAATAATAATGGAAAAAAAATCATTAAGAAGTATTTTTATCCTTAATGCTGATCAAATAGATCATACATGTGATATACAAGATACTTGTACTTAATGGTGATGAAACTAATTCCCCTGTAGTCGACACATAATCTTATGGATCCATACATATTCTTCACAAACAAGACACATACCCCTAAGTTGAAACACTAGGTCATAAAAACCCCTTTTCACTTGATTTTTGTAGTTGTATCTTAATCTCCACCAAATCCATCAAATACATCCTATAGGGAGAATTAGATATGGGTTTTGCATCAGGGTTAAGATCAGTAGTGAACTTAACTTCATGGTTAGGAGTATATCCAAGTAGATCCTCTCAGAATATATAAATATATTCCCTGACAATAGATACATCCTTTATTCTTATGAAATAATTTTCATTCTCTTAATTATCATTTAGTATTTCATTAAGATGTACCATAGGAGGAGTTTCCATATTAGAAGCAAGAAATACAGTCTCTCCTCTAAATGCAAAGGATTCTATTCCATCATTATAGGTTGTAATCTTCTTTTCCCAACAATAAATTATTTCATTATACTTTGAAATCCAATACATGCCAAGGATTATATCAAATTATACCATAGTAATGATAATTAAATTAAAAAAAATAGTTTACATTCATGCATCAAAATGGTTATTTCTTAACACATCTTCATTTCAAAAATATTTCCACAGGGCATTCTTATTGATAACTCCCTTCTTATTTTTCTAATGAAATATATAATGTTTTCTAAAAATATGGAATATATAAAAGAGTGTAACAATCCATAATCGAATAGATCATTAGATAATTTGAAATTTATGACTAATTTACATGCCACCACATTATTAGGAATGTCAACTTGTGTAGTAGTTTTCGCATAAGCATGACCTTGCTCTTTGGGCCTTTTTATAGTAGATTCCCTTTATGAGAATTGGGGTATATATTTGAATCATTTCACATATCTTTATAGTTAAATCAATAGACATTGGTGGATTACCTCTTTTCCTTGAATTCATGGGATCAATTTCATTTATCTCCATACTTATAGAAGACACCCATCCCTTTAAATACTGTTCCATGGCACTTCTTAACATAGTTATTACATGTTGACAATTTCTTCCTTTATTTCTTGTATTTTTATGAATTTTTATCAGTATAGTGATTATCCACCATATTCATATCCTTCTTCCCTTTTAAAATAGAATACTTTGAGAATTCGTTTTTGGTATCCACAACACTATTCAAAATATCCTCATATAAAAAATGTTTCAGAGAATAGTGCTCATCAAATGATTGATTTTAACCCATTGAAGAATAAATCAATCATTCTCACCAGGTTTCACACATAATAAACAACATACCATTCTAAACTTGTAAAGTTATATTCATACTCATAAACTAATTCCTCATCCTTATAACTTAAATTCACCAATATCATTTCCATGTTAGCTCGTTTCTCTTGAGGTAAGTACTTATTATAGAATATATATTTAAAAGTATTTTAGTCCACATCGATTATTTCTTATTAATTTTTGGTGTTTTAAATTAATGAAATCCACTTGTTAACATCTACCATTACACCATATATCTCCATGAAAACCATATCGTTCTCATCAAATCTGAAGGTAATGAATACTTTTTATTGAGTCTTGACCCGTTGTTTAGATACTAAGGGATTTGTGGCACCACTAAAATATAAAGATTGTTTCTATATGAAGTGGTTCAAAATTGATGAACCATGCTATGGAGGAATATTTTTTTCAATGTGTGAAAGGTTATAATTAATAATCTAGGTTAAATAACATAACAAAATAATTATCTTTTCGGATCCAATACCAGTCTTGTTGACTTGCTCTGGATGGAAATCCTTATATTGATTTCAAGTTTTTACACAGTTTTTCTTTTTCATTATGTTCCATTTATATACAATGATGTATAATAAATTAGTGTATAAAAATATTATTATTTTCATTTCTAAAAATATTTATAGATTATAATAAGGGTTTCTCTCATAGTTCATGTTTTCTAACTATTTTCTTATAAATATACTTCCTAAGGTTTCTATTAAACTTTCCCTTGATACCAACTATAAAAACCCCAAATCCAGTACCCTAGATTTGGTGACAATTTTATTATAATGGTACAAATATAGAGTATAGAACAATTTAATATTCATAGGAAAAATAGACACTTAAAATAGTTTTACATTACATTGAAAAATAATACATTATTTGAAAACATAAAAAAATATTATTCTCCCTTAAAACCTTCTATAATATGTTTTAATACACTTTATTTTCTAGGGAAAAGTAAAAAAATAAAGGGGTGATCTATGACTCTTCATAAGGGGTAACATATAATGGAAGTAATTATAAGTAAGACATTATGGATTGAATAATAAACTAAGTTATTGAATATCAAAATAAATTGAAAGAATAAATTAATAAATGGTTGTAATAATAATATATAAATTCATGGATAATAATAACTAATAAAATAGTTACGAGAATGTATAATGACAGAAATCTAAAACATACCTTAAATGACTTATAATAATCCATCATACATAAAGGGTAAGGATGATTCCATTATCCTATCTTAATTATCTCATGAGACCTTCTAGTGCACTAAGGGGATATGTAATTCTGGGCCCCACCCATCACATAATAGTCTAATTCATTCCATCAAATGACAAAATATTACATGGATTAATGTTCAAGGAAATAACAACATAGATACTTAGCATAATTTCTCAATGAAGCATATTATAAGAGATATTCCCATATTGAATCATGAATTATATGGTATGATGTGGCACCATGAATCAATATCAATCGGTACATTCATCCTCATTGTGACCCCAAGATAACTAGTGAAAATTGACTTTTTCAGGAAAATAGGTTAGCGAATTTGATTCAATCCAACCTCAAATTTTATACCCTGACATCTTACCTTGATAATTTTATTCACCACTATGATGTTGCGTTGTTGTTGTTTTTTCATCAACATGCTATTGATCCCCTAATAATTCCATAGTTTCATCATCAACAACCTATTATTCATTAATATTGGTAACATCATCACGTTTAGAATACATTGTTTGCATGAGTAGTCAAATATTTAATTTTTATTCAATAAAAATAATACAATACACTCCATACATAAAACTCAACATTTTCAGGAATCTTGCATGAAAAGTTTTACTATCTTGAACATAGATATAATACTTCAATACTCTAGTATAACTAACCTCCACTACCATTATTTAATCCGACCTCATATGATTTATTGTAAACCATCTCTAATGATGGATTGTATGCCCTTTTTCAGACTATCCTTCCTCTAATCATTGTGGTTCCAAAGTTCCTTGATGAGAAACCTCTAAAATACTTATTATTTCATTTTTCTCCATGAAATACATCCCCTATATTTTGTGGAAATCCGCCTATGTTTCTTGAACTACTCTAACCAAAAGTTATCCCATACTAGATACTAGTGTTAATTTAGGATAAATAATACTTATAGTGGTTCAAACAACATAGAAGAGACGAGGGATTATTCCCAAGAAAGAAAATACAATAATAAATATTCAAGATATGAAAGGTCCCTCACACTACTATGTGAACATCAAATCATCCCAACTGGGCTGCACCAACTCTATTTTATGTTACTAGTCCTTTTACCTCACCTTTTTCTCAAATATAAGAGATCTATATCTATTCAGGTTAAAAGATAACCTAAATAAAATTTTAATTAGTGATTATAACATATTACATTTCAATAATTAAGGAATGAACATTAAAATCCACATGAATTTTACTCATAGTCATTTACTTCCACTCAAAAATCATTACTGTTTTTCACTTCATCTAAAATGTTTATTTTTTTGGTAAGGATTAGAGGATATACAAACTTTTGGTGGTATTGGTGTGAGGTGGAAGATTGAGATTGAAAACCAACCATTTCTCTAAGATGCCAAGAGAAAGGATCCTGAAGATGATGTTGAAAGTAGGGCTAGAGAGCTCTATTCATTGTGGAGAAATTCCACTAAGATTTAGTTTAGAACTCTTTTAAATTTATCAAGGTTGATGGGGAAGAGAATAAAAAGTTGTTCTTGGCGTGTTTTTTTTCACAAAAAATGTGAAATATGAGTTTTTTAGGAGGACACCCATCATAGTAGTACTCTCATACAATTATCATTAAATAAAAAGTTATAATAGGATCCAATGTGACTGCACCCAAATTAAAAGTCATTTTTGATTACATTTTATCAAAAGTAACCAAGAGAGTCATATAAGAAAATTCATATCAAGAAAAAAAATTCATTCATCGTGTTTTGATTAATTTTTAGGTGTCATTTTTTTCACTCCTAGGAATTAGTAAATGAGCAGGATGAAAGGATAAAAGAGTTGAAGAATGAGTTGGGAGATTCAGTATTCAAATCCATGGAAACATTTTTTATGGAGATTAATGAATACAATCCAAGTGGGAGGTATGTCATCAAGGAAACTTGGAACCACAATTATTGGAGGAAGGATATTTTGAATTAGGGAGTCAATTGCATCATCAATAAATGGAAGTAAATAAAGCATCTAAGGGAGGATTAAATAAAGTTAGTGAAGGTTTGTTATAACGGAGTATTGAATTATTATAACTCTATTCAGTACAGAAACAATTTCCATGAAATATGCATGAAAATGATTAATTTTATGCGTGAAGTGTATTGTATTATATATCTATTTGACCAAAATGAATCCTTATTTACATAACCTTATTTTTGAAACCCATGGTCAGTTTTTATGAAATGTTATTTATGTTGCTTATGACTATTATGTGCTGTATTATTCATTCAATTTTCATAAATTAAGATTATTTTCATAAAATAAAAATGATATACATGGTATTAATTTGGGTTAGGGACATGGAAAATCATTAAATAAAACCTATATAGTTACTTTACTTAACCATTTTATGTTCATCATAGTGCACATATAACTAGTGTTTCCTTGGGATTAAGGTTAAAAAGAGTTATTATTTAATGTAAGGATAAAGTATCAAATGATAGATATTGGATACTTGTGGAGTCTGCGTCATCAATGGTAGGTTGGTTATTTGTAAAGGTTTTTATTTTTTACATAAGATTTATCAATTTTTTATTTTTTTTATTCCTGTACACATTTGTATTCATGGGATTATATTGTGTACTATTTTACAAAGAATCACTTTTCATGTTAGTTGGTTTTTTAAACCATCTCCCACATATCATGTTGAACTCTACATATTTATTATGAATCATTTGAAAGTTGGTTGATGGTTTCAAGTGTTGAGTAAAATTTTAATTTATATTAGGTTAGGTTATGAATTGTTGGGCTATATTGTGATGTTACAATTTTTAGAAAGACAAATTTACTGATAAGAGAAAACACAAACACACAAATAATGAAAGTAAATTTTATTAAATCAGGTCACTTAATCAAAAATCACTTCATTCTTGGAGAGTAATTTATTTGAAAAATAATTTTATAGAAAAGTAAACTCATATATAACATCTTCTATAGATGATGACACATATGGAAACTATTCTATTAGAATCTGATCTGGCATGTTCTTCTATGACATGTTTTCATTTATAAATGTAAAATAATGTATATTCATAAAATATATTTACTATTAGATTATAAAAATTCAAACATTATTTTACTAATTATAAATTTAAATGACATGGGACATTATTGGAAACCAATCATTAATAATGGAAATAAATGGAATCTCCTTTAATGATCTCTCTAACCCATTGAATATCATCTTCTCTCATAACTACAATGTTTTAGTGAATATATTTTTTTGGTAAATGTATTAATATTAGGAACCTACCAATCATTTACAAAAACACCTCTTATTGACAATACATCATAACTTTTGAGTTTGAATCAAATTAAAAATTGAAAAAGTATGCTTATATTTATTTAAATGAAAACTTAAATAGTTCATTCCTTATTAAATTATATCTATATAACATATTGATAATGTTAACCAATATAAACTAGAAAATTTAACCTATAGTTCCTTGAATTATATTATCCCATTCATATTATGAAAATATGTGTATTAACCGACATTATATTATTTATGTTAAATAACATTCCATTTAAAATAAGTCCAATATAATGTTAAACTTTTTTTTCATCTTCATGGGCATGTCATACTGTGGAAAAAAGATTCAAACAATGATAAACCACACTCTCTAAATGGAAAAAAGAAACAATATAATAGAAAAATAAAAAAATCACCATTAGTTGCAACAACAAATGAAGATACAGTGCACATTGGTCTTGTTTGAAGATGGAATGAGTTTACAGAGTAGGGGTGGTGTTGTGTAGGTATAGGTAAGTGTGTGTGAGAGAGAGATGAGATGTAGGGTTATTCATGGCTAAAAACAGTTCAAAAATCAAAACCCATGGAACCCAAAAATATCAAACAAAGAGAGGGGAAATGAAGAAAATAACATACATCAGGATTTTAGCATTGATTCTTCTTAGAGAACATAGAGGTTTTGTGCCTATAGTAGGGGAGTTATGTGAGATCTTGAGAATTGTGATTTAATGATTCATGATTAGGGTTCCTTTAAATAGACTGAGGACACTTTTATAAGTACTTTCATAAAAGCACTGATGAAGTTCCCTTGTATCAGTGCTACATTGATAAGCGCTAATAAAAGGCATCTTTATCAGTGCTAATGTTTTAATGCGGATAAAGGTTAATTTTATTAGTGCCTTTTTAGAACTGATAAATCTCGATCGTTATAAGCGTTAAAAAAGCGCTGATGAAATTAACCATTTTCAGTGCAAAAAACATTAGTGCTAAAAATAAATTTATAATTATAATTATAAATAAAAAAATTTAAAAAAAGTTTATATATTTATATATTTTTATTATAGTTTTAAAATTATTTAAATATATAATTATTTATTTCTAATTTCATTAATATTTTTTTAAAAAATTTATATTATTTTATTTATAATAAAAAATATACAATTTTATAAATATAGTAAATATACATATA
The DNA here is from genome assembly GCA_963277665.1 of Viscum album. Taxonomy (NCBI): domain Eukaryota; kingdom Viridiplantae; phylum Streptophyta; class Magnoliopsida; order Santalales; family Viscaceae; genus Viscum; species Viscum album. The sequence continues at coordinate 1,193,631,724 of OY728156.1, read as the reverse complement.
TAAATATATTTATTACTCTGTATTTATAATTAAAAAATATATTTATATCATTATATAAATTTATATAATTATATTTATATTTATATCATTATATATATTTATAAAATTATATGTATATTTATATAATTATATATATATATATATATAATAAAAAAATCAAATATAAATATAGTAAATATATTCATTATTTAAATACAATTTATTATAATTTTATAATTATATAAATTTATATAATTATAGATATAATAAATATTTATAACTATGAAAATATTCCTTATCTAAATATATTTATTATAATTTTACAATTATTTGATAATATAACTATTTATTTATAAATAAATGAATAATACTTAAAGAAATAGTATTTATATATTTATTTACATATATAATTATATGTATATATCCCCAGTGTGTAGCTCAGTGGTAGCTTCCCCTGTGGGTCTTGACGAGGTCTCAATTTCACGTCTCACAGAGTATATCATTTAGATAAATTTATTATAATTTTATAATAATTTAAATATATATAATTATTTATATATAATTATATAATTACTTTGTTTAAAAATAATATATATTTATTTGTAATAATTATAAATATATAAGTTTATAAATATAGTAAATAAACATTTATAAATATGTTTATTTTTAGATACATATTTACTAATCTATTTTTAACATTATTAATGTATATATAATCTTAAATACATGCATTTTAAAAAAGGGAGAAATAGACTAATTCAAAATGATTACTTTTAAAATATTGAAAAAGGATAAATTTTATTAATTAAATATAAATTATTAAAAAAATATGGATAGAAATATTGATGTAAAGATGAATACATATTGAAAATACTAAAACATAGTAAATAAATATAAATAAATAAATAATAAAAGATGATCAAATTCAAAAATTAAATAAAAAATAAAAAATAAAAAATATTAAAATTGAATAAAGAATACCTAAATGTAATAATATTAAAAATAAATATATAAAATTGAATAATTGAAAACATAATATAGTAAATGTATCATGTTATAATGAAATTCTCAAATATACTAAAATTTGAATAAATTGTATAAATATTTGGTGTATGTGTTTCAATATAAGTTTTCATTAATTGTGTAAATATTTGTGTGTGCACGTTGCATATATAATTTCATTAATAACATATATATATGTGAAATCAATGTAACACACGACATTTTATATATGTTAAATCGATAAATCAAACAACATTAAAAAAGAATAAGACATTAATATATTTTTAATTACTACACCTTATTCGTTTTCTATATATATATATTTAATATATATTATTTATTAATATTTATAATTTATATATATATATCATACTTATACATTTTTATTAATAATTATTTCATTAATATCTTTTTAAATAATTTTGTAATTTATTTATTTTTAATTTCTTTGTTTATTTGTTACAACTTAATAATTTTATATATCTATATTTAATATATACTATTTATTAATATCTATAATATATATATATGTATATTAATTTTTTTGTCAATAATAATTAAATTAATAAAAAGTTTATTATTTTTATCAATTTACTCAATTTTAATTTTTATTTGTTGAATTATTTCATTTTATTCATTTTACATATCAATATAGTCAATATATAAAATTTATTAATTTTTAAAATTTATATTTTTTTATATTCAATTTATTCATTTTTAGCAATAATTATTTAATTAAAAAAACTGTTAATAGTTTTTTATTTTTATTTGTTTAATTATTTCTTTTTTTTTCTGGACCTTTATTAGCGCTAAAAATAAAGCATCGATAAATGATACCTTTTATCAGTGCTAAAATAAAGCACTGATAAAGATTACCCTTTATCCACATTTCTTTTATTGCGGATAAAGGTTACCCTTTATCAATGTTATTTTCTAGTGCTGATAAATGCTATTACTTTTAAAGGCCTCTTTTGTAGTAGTGTGACCAAAGCCCACTAAGGTGTGTTTTCCTTGGTGTTGGATAGTGAAATGTTATTATGTGAGTTATTAGAATGATGTAGTGGTGTGGATTGCATACGTTGACCCTTTATTATTACATATCTATTACACGGATTAAATGATGAAATGAATTGAATAATGGAATGTGTGGTTCTATTTGGACTTTATTATAATTTTTCATGGATGATATTACATCATACTTGCTAACTATATTATAAATGGAATTCCATATTGTTAGTTATGATTATAGAAATAAAATTCCAAAATGTTAACTTGGAGGTTATTGAAATGATGTTCCTTATCAATGATATTTACAATTAATGGACATGATGTTCCATATTTATTGTGTGAGAATTGATGGACATGTTTATACTTATAGTATTATTTTATAATTAATGGAAATTATTTTCTACATTTTCAATGTTATACTCAATATACATGACAATCCACTTTTCTGAATGTATTCAAGGGACACTACATTACATATTGTCTATGCTAGATTAATGGACATGATTTCCATTATTGTTGTAATATAATAAAATATTCAGAGATATTCTTGGCTTATGCTGAAATAGGTAGTATTGGACAGGTGTTCTCAAGGAAACCCGAACCGATATGGTACAATTAATTTTCACCCTTATTTATTATTATCTACACACTGATCGTTGTATATTCATAGACTGGGGAGTATTAGACGTCATTAGTGGTGACCTAATGTGTTTGTCTCACACCCTATTTCAGATACTGTTTAGTATTTGGATAGACTTCATGGATGCAGGTATAGACAAAGTGAAGAATCTGGCTAGGGATGCCTGATTTTTCGATACTAGGATAGAGTAAGAGAGTAGAGGATTGAGATAGTGCCCACGATACAATTAGTGATTACTTTTGTATTTTTTCTATTTTTCATAGCATTCCATGTATACACCTACGAATCTATTTCCCTCTGTATCCCACATTTCTATATAGAAAAATGACCTGACATCTTTATTTTTATATGGTTTGGATTATTGTTATGCTTGCTGGATTATTATAACTAGATGATTTATGTTTCCTCTATTTATTGTAATTCTTCATCTATTTTTATTCTTGTATATACCATTTTGAATTACTATAATATAGAGGTTAAAATATCCTAACCAAACGATCATAGGGACTCACTACTAGTCGACAACCTATAGCATATGGGGAAGCTCACTTGAGGCCTTGTGGCCAACCGGGTCAAGTTACTAAGTATGTAAACATGTCTTGGGATGATAAAAAGTGGCATTAAAGGTGATTTTCTTTTTGAATTACTGTTTTAGTATGGTAGAAATGATACTGAGAATGTTTTTGAATTTGGTAATGAGATTGTACCTGATATTAGCAAACCCACATATAGGGAAAAGAAAAATTACCTCGAATGATATTTTTTATTTTATATTATTCCTTTTAAAGTTGTATTGATTTCCCTAATGGGTTACACACATGATTTATCGAGTTTATTATTATTTTTATGAATTCACTTTTACATTATCCAGTTATGGAAAGGTTGTATTATCTCATGTATATTTATAAGCTCCTAAGTATTCACACATCATGCATATTCCATGACATATTTCCCTTATTATGTTTATTTCCTTCAACAATTCATACATTCCTTGAATGATATATCAGTTATTGACTAAATTTTTTTCAGGGTGAATGAGATAAATAATTGGTTATTTTAGTGTCCTCCTCAACCTAAATGGTGTTTTCCTACGTATTTTGAGGGTGGAACCTTAATTAACTTATTAAAATATGTTTGATATATGTGACTTTGGTTAGATGAACTAAAATGTTTGTTTATTTTGATTACATGAATTCCAATTGTATCATATAAGCATATATTATATAAATTTTGAATGGAGATTCATCTAATGAAATCTTTTTATAGGCTTCTTATATCCTGAAACCATATTTAAAGGTTTGGTTTTAATTACATGAGGTTCCAACTATAACATATAAAGCAAAGGACATTATAAATTTGGAATTGTAACTCAACTAAATGGATTTTGATAAATATATAAATATATAAATATATAAATATGAACATTCTAAATCTTAAATGTTAAAATATATAGTTACAGGTGAATGGGGATTCCAATTTAATATTAATGGTTGTGCTCATCTTTAAAATGAAATTGAAACTCCATATGCCTGAACCCTAAATGTGAGCCTCAAAATTTGACCAAAAAACTATCTTAGTAGTGGGTATTTGGGAGTGAATCTTGGGTAGGAAGGCATTTTTCCTATCCTATTAATTTTATCTTGGATCTATTCAGTTATCAAATCTTGTATTTTGGAATTTGTTTGGTATCGTAAAGACATACCACCATGAAGACCTTGAGTCGTGCACCAAGGGAGATTCAAAAACCATGCTCTAGAGGTGGCAGCCCTTGAGCCACCAGTTTTACCTCAGGGAGTGCCACATGTGGCACCTCATTTTATTCATGATCTGGGTGTCAATTCACTATTTTGATAGGGATTTATGTGACTAGTGAAGTCTATACATGGAGCTCCATGAATATTCCATTATATGTAAGAGTTGACTAGAGTTTTCTAGAAGAAGAAACCTCTTACCTTTTTAGGGAAAGATGGTCCCTATGCTAGTCTGTCGTGACTATAGGATATACTATATATCTTTAGTCATCTTGAGAAACCTTTTGAGAGGTGAGTGAAACTCACTAAATTTTTGATTTTTGTATTAAACAAGAGATAATGGGATGTTATCACACAAGAAAACCAATATCAGGTTGTGGTTTGGTGATATTTTCATATGGTTTTCTATGATGACATCTATCTTGAGACCTTGAGATCCAATTAGGTGGAGGATATTTTTCACCTACAGTAGAGAATGATATCCATTATTGACAATTTAGCTCATTTTACTAAGCTTTAATGTTTCATACTGATTCTTATAGGTGATGAGTTGTCCAAGTATTAGCAATTTGAGGATAGACACATGTATGAAATACGATTGTATGTGAAATTATTCCAGTTGATTACCATATTGAGGATAGTGAATTAGGCCCTCATCACCAAGAATAATATGAGAGATAATGGGGGTGTGGACCAAGGTATTTTAGAAGTTTGTCTAGATATTTATTTGACCAAAAAAATTAAATTTTGACTAGAGTGTTCACTTTAGGGTGCTGGCGGCCAGAGTATCTGCACCAAATACTAGGTATACTCCATCAATGTGGGAATTCATGTCACCTGAATATATGCAGTACAACTGTCACCCAAGGATCAGAGTATTATTGCTTCTACAATTAAAGGTATAATTGTTTGTATCAACTACTTTAGTGTGTTATTTATTTGATATAGGGTATTCTCACTATTTTATATATGTAGAAATTTTGTAAAATATTTTACTTGAGAGTGATTATTTATCTAGAGTGTTGACTCTTGATACTTTTTTATGGATTCGATTGGAGAGTCTACACTGATGTAAGGAATTTCCCCTTGAAATTGGAGGTTGTAATTTAATATGGAGCCTTTTTACTCTCCATATGATGAGATTTGACATAATTATTGAAATGGATTGGATAATACCCTATCAGTCACATATTGATTGTTATCATAGATAGGTGTCCTTTATGTCACCTAAGGGTAATAAGTTTATTCATAAGGGTGAGTAGGATATCCAGGAGAGTGGAGTTAGTCCGAAACATCATGGTGTGGGTGGCATGATAACCTCGATTGGTAGTCTTTGTCTAGATGATCATGGAATATGAATACAGATTTTCCTTTTATGTTGAATTATTTTAGATATGTATTACCTAATGACTTTTTTGGACTACCACCTGATAGAGAGATAAAATTTATTATTGAACTATTTTCTGTAGCATCATCAGTATCATTTCTTGCTTATCGGATGGATGATACTAAGTTGCAAGACCTCAAGAGGTTGTTAGAGGATTTGGAATTGAAGATGTTAATATGAAATATTACTTCATCATAAACTTTACCCAATTTTTAATACAAGATTTAATATTTAACCATTTTCCTTTTCAAGGATTAATTTCTGTTGAATGAAATTATAGTTAAGAAACGATATCTAGTGCCTCATATAGACAACATATTTGAACAACTCCATGGAGATAGAGTCTTATAAAATATTTATTTAAGATAGGGAAACTATCAAGTATGATTCAGTCCTTTCAACATGTCTCATACAATATTACTTAGTAGATATGGCCTTTATGAGTATTTAGTTGTATTGTTCGGTCTCACAAATGATCTAGAAATTATCATTCCTCTGATGATTTGGGTTTTTTCATGTGTAACTATAAGTTTTCATTGTAGTTTTCATGGATGAAATCTTGTTATATTCATATATTTGATATAATCATTAAAAAGACCATGAAATCATATTAAGTACACTGAGAGACTACAGAATGTGTTACAATATCACAAAATGTATGTTATGGTTTGAAAAAGTCTATATCCTAGGTCACAATATCTCAGAGGTAAGATTTTATATTGGCTTAGAGAAGGTGAGAGCCATAGTTTCATGGGAGAATCCTACAAAGATATTTGACATACAGAGTTTCTTAGGGCTATACGGTTATTAAAAACATTTTATTTATGATTTATCATTCGCATAAGCACCTATTATGGTCTTGACCAATAAAGGTGTGGAATTTTTATGGTCTAAATCTTGTGAAAATGAATTTTAGTAGTTGGAAGGAAAACTAAATTCATAATAAATATAGGTTCTTCCATAGTTAGGAATAATTTATATAATTTATTGTGATTCTTTAGATATATGGATGGGAGAAGTTATAATATAGGGAGATTGAGTGATGCCATACGTGTATTTCTAATTGAGACATCATGAGTGTAATTTCTTAATCAACGATATCGAGCTAGAAGCATATGTTCATGAAACGAGTTATAGTTGAATTAATTATTGGGAAAATGAATCACTATATACAAGGACCACAAAAGTTACACATCCATATTTACCCACTGTTATTTGAACCATAAATAATAGATATGGTTTGAATAACTATAGTTTTTTTATATTTATCTCTCTTATATACCTAGAAAAATTAATGCAGTGGCCAATGCTTCGAGCAATAAGACTTATACATAGTCTGTTAAAGATTCTAATAGTGAATGGAAGTTGATGGCCTTATTTTCTAAGATCCACTTATAGGTTCATGACCATATTGGGAAGCTTACACTTTCATCTCTATCAGCAATCTCTTAACTTATTTAGAGATTGATTATTAGGTAGCTTTTGGATCCCAAGGGCTTGGTCATATAGGAGAGCGTTTCAGGAAAGGACCCACTACCTGGTTAGTTTGTTGATGGGGATGAGATCTTACATATTCATGGACATGTTTAGGTACCCACAAAAATATAATAGGAGTTTATGTGAGATTCACATTCCTATACATGGGTAGTACATCTTGGTCATATAAATATGTACCATGATATACACCACCAGTAATGGTAGACTGGTATAAAAAAGGAGACAGCTAGTTTTGTTACCCGGTGTGCCACCTATCAGCAGGTAAAAGAGGAATACTAGAGACCAGTATGTTTTATACAACCTTTTACTATTATGAAGTGTAAATGGGATTATTTCAACCTAGATTTTGTGATGGGATTATCGAGACCCTTTGAGGAAGTGATATATAATGAGTGATCATTGATAGAATGAAAAGGCCTCCTACATCTTACCTATTTGGGAGACCGATTTATTGGATGATATAGGGTGGATATATGTTAAAGAGATCATAAAACATCATGTAGTTCCATTCACAGTAATTTCATAAGGGAAAATAAATTCATTTCATGGTTCTGTTATGGGTTACATAAGGAACTGGGTTCGTAGGTGATTCAGAGTACATCATATCACCCTCAGACTGATGGGATGTTCGAGCGTACAATACAGGTGTTGGAGGATATGTTGTAAGAATACATCCTTAATTTTTTAGGTTCATGGGGAAACAAATGGCTATTTTTTAATTTGTTACAATAAAAAATTCCATGTGACTAAAAAGATGGATCTTTATGAGGACCTATATGGTTAGATATTCCATTCACTTTTGTACCAGTTAATGGTAGCTGGGGTGGCACTACTAAGTACTCATATCATTGAGGAGACATCATAGATATTACATATTATCCAAAATCATATTGTTATAGATTAGTCTTGGTATAAATATTATAATGATCACAACTACTGAACTATAGAGTTCTAGGTGGGACATTGGGTCTTCTTATGAGTTTTTTCTAGATTAAGTCGTAGAAGGATTCGACGGTAGGAAAAGTTACTACCCATATTCATTAGAACATTCAAGATCATAGAGAGGTTCAAACTAGTGGATTATCAATTAGTAATTACTTATAGATACTAGGGCATGCATTATTTCTTCCATATATCTTAGCTTTTGGATTATTATTCTCACCTGCCTTATTCTTTTGATCCTAATGAATTTCAATTAGAGGAATAATGTTATCTTGAGGAGTATTGAGTTTGTATCATTGATCATAATATGAAGGATATTTTATTCAAGTTAGTTCCTTTGTATTGATTTATACATAAGAACAACTATGTATTAGATGAGACTTGGGAGAGAGAGAAAAATGTATATGCTTAATGGAAGGAACTATTCCTAGATGATGTTCCTTCACCAACAGAAGGGAAACTCAAGGATGAGTTGTTTTATGGAGGGGAGGCTGTAATGTAAAAGATTTTCATAAAGTTATTGGACCTTTCAAGTTTAGTTTGAAACATTTTTTATCTATACGAAATTTCATAAGATCTAATGGAGGGGTTTGGGAGAATCTGAGGATTGTTCGAATCCCAGAGCTTCAGTTTTTGAGAGGAATAAGTGAGCAACATAGTTAGTGCATGGTTAGTTTTGACCATGCACCTCAACTATGTGAGCCTTATAAGGTGTCACACAGTTTTTAAAATCATTCAAATTATGTCACAATACTATGAAAATTGGTGTAGGTGGGTTACACAGGTGTTCTTAATGGGTTGGGAAATTTTTTTCAAACTGTGCACAAACCTTGCAAGGAGTGTGTACCATGGGGCAGTGCTGGTGAACAATTAATGAATGGTTTGTCAAACCTTGTGGACAAATCTTGTTCCCTTTAAAAATGGTTGAAATTTGAATCCCTTGCTCAAATTAATTTATCTCACTCTTTTTATTCTCCCATAAATGGAAAACATCTTTCCCCACTGCTTGAGTGCTTCCATCTCCTCTCAACCCAGGATTTAAGCCATCTCCATTATATTATTTTATAAATGATCACTATGTATCATGTTGGATATCCAACAATAACCACTTTAGTCTTCTTTATTCATTACTTTATTTGTATCACCATGTATAATTCTAAATCTTGGTGAGCTAATATACCTTATTTTCAGGGTATTTCTTTATTTCATTGATTCTTACTATTCTATCTTGAATCATAAGCTGATATTAGATGAGGAGTCTATTACTAAGCTAAGTTAGAAGGTCCCATAAGTTTACTTAAATGATTGGGTGTTAATATTATTTCTCTATTGTGATTCATGTTGGTATTAACCTACGTTATTTATTAAATTGACAATCCCCAAAATTAACTATTGAAACTTAGTTCTCTGAATTTTAGAAGACCATGATAAATGGTTGGAGGTTGCTGACCTCAACCTGAACCACCCATTGGGTGAGCTTGATTAAATTCCGTTTTGACTTGTGTTTTCATTGTGACCAAAACACCACTATGGTGTGTTTTGATTGGCATTAGCCAATGGAATTTCACTAAGTGAGTTAATTAAATGATGTATTGGTGGGAATTACATACCTTAAACCCTTTAATATTATAGATATATTACATGACTGAAATAGTGAAATAAATTGAATAATGTAAGGAGTGAATCTCTTTAACCTTGCATATAATTTTACATATATGTGATTACATCATTCTTGGATTCTATACTGAACGTGATGTTCTATATTGTTATTTTTGATTATGGACACGTTGTTCCTAAATATTCACATGGAGGTTATAGAAATTTTTTTCTTATCAATTATATTTATAATTAATAGTAATGATGTTACATATTGATTATGTGGGAAATTCTGGTCATGATAATCATTATTGTTTTTTATAATTAATGTAAATGATGTTTTGAAAGTGAAGTCGATTTTTTCCTATCGAATGTTCAAGGTTATGATGCTCTTCTAATGTGTATAACAACACTTGGGTCGAATTCTCAGCAATGATACTTTTTAATAGTCAATTGTTTTTAGTTGATTGTTTTTTATTGGGGGGGGGGGGGTTGTTTGTAGAGATTATGAAATAATTTATGGATGATGTTTGATTTTAAAATTTGATAATGATTGATGTGAGTTCATTATTAGGGTGTTAATCTTGTGATATCCTTGAGCTTTTCTTTATATTGCCTTAAATTAAGACCCTCTTCACAAGATGATGTTGACTAGAATTCTTAAGTGTTAATGATTTAATAAAAGCCTTAACAAAACATAGGTTTCTAATAAAAATCAATAAATTCTGATGGTAGTGTATTTATGGTCCCAACAATCCATGGAAACCACACGTTAAACAAAACAAGTCATTAATCCATGACATGTTAAGTCCAACACACACAATATTAATTCAAAGAATATTCGTCCAGAAAAAGATCTCAATCACATAATATCTCCAAATAATGACTCACCCAAATGGTATATTTACACTATCTATTATGATGGTTATTAATATATTAATATGTATTTTTGTTAATGAATTATAAATAGAACAAAAATAATGGGATAAGAAAAGAGTTGTGTACTGAACACACACACACACGAACAGTGATGAGAATTAAAAACCAACATTAGATTGAATGAGAAAGAAAAATAGGGGAAGGGGATTAAACTATATTTAAACTATTTTAAGACCATTAGTATTATTTAATATAACCATGTATTATAATAATTGATGAAGAATAATAAATATGCATTAAAATTGTATTGAAATGCAAACAGACTATACGATTGCAATAAGAAGAACACAAAAGAACATGAAAAGAAAGAGAGGAGGAAGGGTATCTCAAGTGAAAACATGAGTGTGGAAGACCCTACCAAGAATTTGGAAAGGATTTGGTCATGCCAATGTATGATCCTCTCTTCTAAAATTCCAACCCAAGGCAAGGAGAAGAGTGGGTTATATTTATAACCCAAGGAGGTGAACTGTTTGCATTCCAAATATTCCCTTTCAATTGCATCAACAATTTGGACATCCATACATATGAATATAGATATATTATATTCTTCAAATTGTGGATATTTATGTTTACTACAGTCCCTAAAAACTGGTCGGCCATTGAAAATTTGGAGCCAAATATATGGCTATTTTACTAAACAGTTTTCACCTGTCCATTTTTATCAACACATTTTCAAAGGCTGAAATGTGAATGGGTTTTTGAATAGGAATACGCCCTCAAATAAAAACAATTTATTCCAAAAAATTTGGCCACCCATATCTTAGCATTCACACTAAAAAATTATAGCCTTATTTGATGAGTAAATCAAGAGACAATTCAGGAATAGTGACCTAATTTTAATTCACGACAAGAATGGTGGGTAGGAATTAAAATATTTATTTGGCCCCCTTGTTTTTTGGATTTGGGCCTTGAATTTTTTATTCATGACTCCTTGAGTTGTTCCCTGAATGTTGGAGGAGACTAATTGAATTTGGACATCCTTATTGATCCCAAACAATCAATCTTCATGGCTGGTCAAATTTCTTCATAGATTTTGTGGTCCTTCTTGTGTCATCTATATGGCCCTTTAAATGAAAGAATTGGAAAATTATTCCTTCTGATGATATGTGGAAAATTTAATTATAAATTATAAAAAACAGTAAACACACAATTTGGATTAATATAGTGATTTTTAATATTAAAATAGTAAACTGGCTTGATTCTGGGTGAATTCAAATAATGCTCCAAAATTATATTTAATATTTAAACATTAATATTTCACAAAAATTATGCACATTTCATATAAAATCAGTAAAAGGAGTATATATAAATTTATGAAAATATTAATAATATTAAATCCCCCAAACGTTTGTTTGTGCATGTCCTCATTTGCAAAAAATATAAAGAAACATTACAAAATCATTCTCACTCACCAACAAATATTAAAATTTTGTTTTCTCCAATCAGGGGAGGTTTAGATCATTTCATTAACATATTGAATTATAGCACAAAATTTTACAAAAAAAAGTTCCAAAAACAATTCATTTTCATGCTCAAATTTAGAAATTTAAAATGTGGACACTCAAAACTCACACCTCTCAAGATGATAAAATTCATTAACGGAGGTTCAGTCTTTCACCAACCAATAGTGAAAATACTAGAGTTTAAAAGATCTATCAGCTTCAAATACCTATCCTAAAGTGCACAAGAATCAAGAGTTCTTTTGAAGTGGTTTTTCTATGGCTATGGGAAAGTAGGAATCTAGTATTTAAAAGAGTAGAAAGAGTGCTAAACCACCAACATGTAAAAAGAAATGCACTATATTTTTGAAATAAAACATGGAAAGAAATGGAAAAAAATATTTACAAGGGAATAATTTTTTGAATCAAGACACAAAAGTGGAAGAAAATTTGAATGGAATGAGATGATGGAATATTTACAAAACACGAAACTTCTCCCAATGATATATGAAAATATAATGTAAGTGTTATTTTTTTCTTCTTTTTTTTTCTTTTTTTTCGAATATTGAACTTGAAAAAGATATCACACTCATATCCCTACCCAAGATTGATCTCCTCACGAAAATAATTGTAATAATTATAACAAGATCAAAGGTTGAGGGAGAGTAATTTTTGAATCTCCCAAGACACAACCCTGTCTTTTTTTCCTTTTTTTTGATTTTTTGTAAACTTGTCAATCAAATTTGAACAATATTTTACAATCATATATACATTCCCAAAACTCACTAAAGTACAACCTTTCCCCCACACTAAAATGGATGTTTTCCCTCAAGCATATGATAACATGTTGAAAATCCATAAAAGGGAACCCAAAATGAAATCCATTCCCCCACACTTAAATATAAATAAACAATGCACTGAAAATCCTTGTAGATATTGGGTGGGATAAGGTATTGGGCTTGTAATGTGGCTATCAAAGAAAATATTTTCATAGGATCATAGGGGCTTTCAAAAGTAGGATTAATTTAAGGGTAATGAGAGGCACGTTGCCTATTGTGATTCTCTGGAGGTTCAGAAAATGCCTCTATCATTTTAATGCACACCAAAGTAGGAAATTCAGCTCTATGGTCCACAAACTAAAGACTCAAAAATGGGTGTAAAAACCACACATTTTGAAAATATGGCCATAGGTGTCCTTGTCATGAAATCTAATATTTATTCTAATGGTTGGGAAAAATCATTTTCTAAATAAAAAATTGAGAATTCAAAATTTTTTGGTTTTGAAATAAGATTCTTTATCCAAATATATGATGAAAAAACAATTTTTTAAGATGAAACCATGTATTTTGACTCCTCAAAATGGTTGGAAAAAATTTCAAAACTTGATGGTGAGTAAGTATGCCCCTTTTATTTCATTTGTTTATTTATGTTTTTTTAATTTTTTTAGTGTTTTTTAAATACACACCAACAAAAAATAGAAATAGAAAAAGGGGTTGAGGAATAAATCGGTAAAGAAATTAAAGAGTGAAGAATAAGAAGAAAGAGGTAGAGAGAGGAAGAGAGAGAGAGATAGTTAAAGGGAAAGAGGTGCACCCTGGTTTGGATTTGGTGGGTCGTTGGAAGTTATGGATCTGAGGGAAGTCGAGGTGGTTCCTAGGATGCGTGTCATTTCATAGTGATGCTTTAACCGATGTTCGTTAACTGTGAATGTCCTTTTAGAAGAAAGGTCTTGGACTTGCACTACACTAAATGGGTAAACATGAAAAATAATAAAAGGACCTTCCAAATGAGAATTAAGCTTACCTAGCTAAAGACGAAATTGAGATTTGAAAAGAAACACATCTTAACCTAATGAAATACCTTTCATAGGATGTGTTTGTCAGGGAGTGCCTTGTATTTTTCATTGTAGAGATTAGAATTATCATAATAATCAAGTCGAAGCTCCTACATTTTAGCCAATTGCAATAATCCTTCATCACCAGATTTTTCAAAATCAAAATTACAAGTTTTCACAGACCAAAATGACTTATGTTGGATTTCAACAAGAAAATGACATGCTTTACCAAAAACTAGTCTAAAATGAGAAATCCCAAGGGGTGTTTTATAGGTAGTTCAATAAGCCCAAAGGGCTTCACCAAGTCTTTCAGGACAGTCTTTTTTGGTGGGCTTAACAATTTTCTCAAGCACTATTTTCACTTCTCTATTAGAAAGTTCAGCCATTACATTTGTTTGGGGTGATTTGCATTTGAAATTTTATGTACAAACTGATTATTTTTAAAAAGAGATTCCATGGTTCTATTACAAAAATGGGTTTCTAAGTCACTTATCAAGGCACATGGTGTGCCAAATCGGTGGAAGATGTGTGTCTTTAAAAACCCACTAACAGTATGTGAATCATCATTTCTAGTGGGTTTAGCCTCAACCCACCTAGAAATATAATCAACCACCATAAGGATGCATGAGAATCCATTGGAAGGGGGAAATGGTCCCATAAAATAAATTCCCCAAACATCAAAGATCTCATAGAAAATTAAAGGCTTTGGGGGCATTTCATTTTTTCTTTGAAATTGGGCCAAAATTTTCGCAAGTGGGACATGATTGGTAGAACTCATGTGAGTCCTTGAATATTGATGGCCTGAAGAATCTCAAGTCCAGGACCTTTCAGGAGATCCTTTTTGGACCAAAGTGTCCACCTCCGGGAAGAGAGTGACATAATTCTAAGATGTAGGAATGGTCATCTTCATCAACACATCCCCTTATTACCATGTCACTACTATTTTTCCAATGTTTCTTATCTTACATAAAATAATATTTTTAATCACTTTTCAACTTCATTTTTTGTTCTTTTAAAAAATTTGTAGGGAAACACCAGAAACCAAGTAATTAAAAATTGGGGAATACCATGGTATTTTTGGAGTAAGAGATAAAAGGCTCTTAGTGGGGGAATTTAGGATCAATGATTTCTGAATGAGAAGAATTAGATGTTCTAATCAAGTGATCTACCAAATGGTTTTATTTTCTTGGTCTATCTTTGATTTCGATGTCAAACTCTTGAATCATTAGGATACAACTTATTATCCTCGTTTTAGAATCACTTTTCTTGAGTAAGAACTTTAGAGAATAATGGTTTGTGAAGATGATGATTTTAGCACCTAAGGGATAGGGCCATAATTTTTCTAAGGAAAAAACTAGTGCAAAAAGTTCTTTTTCAGTGATAGTGTTGTGATATTGAGTTTCATCTAATGTTTATGAGGCATAATATATGACATGAAGAGTCTTTTCTCTTCTTTGACCAAGAATAGCCCCAACGGCTCTATTAGAAGCATCACACATCAACTCAAATGGTATGGACCAATCTGAGGGTTGGATTATTAGGGTAGATGTAAGAGAAATTTTGAGTTCAATGATGGCTCTATTGAAAACCTCATATAAATAGAATGTGAAATCATTTTGGCTCTACCAAGTGAGTGGGAGGGAAATACTACTGAAGTTAAGGATGAATCTCCGATAGAAACCAACATGACCAAGGAATGAATGGATGTCTCGAATAGAGGTGGGTTTAGGAAGTGATTGGATCACTTCAATTTTGGAAGGATCAACTTCAATACCCTCTTTTGAAACTATGTTCCCTAGAACAATCCCATTTTCGACCATGAAGTGACATGTTTAAAAATTTAAAACAAGGTTTCACTTGACACACTTTTGAAGGACAAGAGGGATTTAATTCAAGAAAGATTCAAATGACTCACCATAAATGGTAAATTCATCCATGAATACCTTCATGAAATGTTAAATGAATTTAGAAAATATACTCATCATACACCTCTAAAATGTTTCAAAAGAAATGCAAAGAAAAAAAGGAATTCTCTATATGCATACGTTCCAAAGGGGCATGTGAAAGTAGTCTTTTCTTGGTCCTGAGGTACGATTGGGATTTGGAAGTAGCTGGTGTATCCATAAAGAAATAAATAGTGTAACATTCCAGCTAATTGTTCTAGAATTTGATCAAGGAGTGGAATATGGTAGTTATATTTTCGTGTTTCAACATTCAATTTTCAGTAATCAATGCACACACGCCGTTTGTTCTTCACTCGAGTTGTGACTACCTCCCCATGTTCATTTGTGACAACAATTATCCCACCCTTCTTAAGAACAAATTGAATTGGACTAACCCATTCACTATTGGAAATTGGGTAGATAATAGCAGCTTGAATAAGCTTAGTGATCTCTTCCCTAACTACGTCAAGTATGAGTGAATTGAGTCTTCTTTGTGGTTGTCTAATTGGTTTGGATGATTCCCCAAGATGGATGTGATGCATGAAAAGGGAAAGGTTAATTCCTGGTATGTCATCTAGGGTCCAACATAAGGCCTTTTTTGTTCTCCTCTAACACCTGAACAAGTTTGGACTCCTCATTTTCCATAAGTGAGGTAGATATAATAATAGAATATGAGTTATCATAGAAAAAGAATGCATATTTTAGGTGTTCAGGCAGAGGTTTTAGATCAGTATCATCTCTCATTTGGGAGTTAGACAAATTAAGAATGGAGGAAGGGACTTCAGTTGCTTCAGATTAATTTTCCTTAATACTGTCTAAGGTGGAGCAGAAGAGATCAATGTTGATGTGGGATTCAAGAGATTTTTTGAGTTTTTCTCGATTAATGGAGTCTATGAATGAGAGGTCCATATAAAATTCACCATTTATAACTTGGTTAATCATGGTTCATAATTCACAAGATATTTTATCTCTAGAATATGATTAACACGATGGAATGGGGTTCAAGTGACTCTCAAAAGTGTCCTCAGAAGCATGGATGGACAATGTAGTGTGATCCTTAGATGGGTATCTCATGGCTTGGAAAATGTTGAAATTGACCAGTTGATCACCAAATTCCACAGATATGATTCCTAAATGGACAACAATTTTGGTTCTTGATGTCATTAGTAATGTTATTCCAAGAATTAAGGGAGATCAAGAAGATTTTGTCTCACCATCTATGTCAAGGACATAAAAATCATCAAGGACGATAAGATCATTCACACGAACAAGGACATCCTCAATTATACCCTCCGAACTAGTAGTACATCGATTGGAAAATTGAATGATAACTCCCTTTGTATGTAAGGTGCCTAGAACAAGGTTGGAGAAGATGAATTTGGGCATTATGTTAATTGAGACTCCTAGGCCTATGATTGCATCATCAAATTTAGAACTTCCAATTTGTCATGGAACCATAAAGGTCCCTGGATCTTTGCACTTTATGGGAATAGACTACTGGGTGGAAACATTTTTGAAGGTCCTAAGTTTCCTCTTATGGGTGAACAATTCCATAAAAAACTTTTCTTCATTAAGGATTTGTTTTATGGAATTTAAGAGGTTAATATTGATTGTAAAACATCGAAACAGGTCGAGCATTTCAGGATCAGGTTCAAAGGACTTATTTGGATTAGAAATGGATTTAGAAAAAGGAATTGGGTTCCTATGTGGAATGGAAGGAGGTGAGAGAATAGATTCATATTCCCTTTCAAGTTTATTTTACATTACATTTTCTTGGTCAACATTCAAAGGGGGGTTGGAGGACTTATCTAGAGGCATACAAATGATCTTCCCCGATCTAAGTTTAATTTCACTTACATTACACTTGGGTTTGGGTAATGGTTGAGTTGGGAGTTAGGAATAATTTGATTGTTCTTACTGGATCAGGTGGGATTCAAGTTGAAAAATTTGTGTTTCAATGTTTTCACGATTAGAATGGTTGAAGTAGGAATGATCTTCCACTACACTTTCCCATGGCTTCGTGGAAGAAGGGGCTTGTCCCGGATTTAGATTACCTTGATTTTGGTTCTCAGGAAATCGATTTGTATTGGTTTGGGAATTGGGAAGGCTCACTAGGATAGTGGAATCCAGGTAGAGGATTGTTTCTTTGAGGATTAGAAACAAAAGGATAAGGTTTATGGAAGTTACCACCTACTTGAACATATTGGAATTGGTTTGGGTTTTGATAAGGGTATTTAGGGGGGTGATAAATGGGATTCACATTTCTCATGTTTGGGTTTTAGGTATAAGATAAGGGCTCAGAGTGGGTTTGGTTGAAGTTTCTAACAAACTGACCTAATTGTTGAGTGTTGGGGTTCTGCAGAGAATATGTTGCATTGAGCTCCATTAGTTCAGATGAATCAGATGTATCCTCTTGAATTTGTGGAAATTTTTCAGTTGTATGTGATGGGGATATATTTATTACACAGTTCTTTATAGGTCCAGGGAACATAGATTGTAGAGAAGATGAGGTTGGGGCTTCGGATGCCACATCTTGTTGTCTCACAAGACCTGTAAGTTCACTCATCCACTCTTTTATCTTGTTCGGATCTATCGACTGACTATCTTGGGATTTTTTGACTTGAAAATGTTCCCGATTATGGAATTGTTGTGTGTTTGTTGCCATGTTACTTATGTGATCCCTTTCAGCTACAAGAGTTTTATCAACAAGGGAATCTCCACTTGTGGCATAAATGAGGGTTATCTCCATATCCAATAACCCCTTATAAAAGTATTGGATCAAGAGTTGGTCATGGATTTGGTGATGTGTACAGGTCACAATAATCTTTTTGAACCTCTCCCAGTACTCATGGAGTGATTCATTTGGGAATTGACATATACTACTTATTTCCTATCGGATAGAAGAAGTTCGAGAAGCAGTAAATAATTTCTCTAAGAAGAGTCATTTCATGTCATTCCATGTGGTTATGGAACTAGGAGGGAGGTAGTAAATCCATGACTTTGTAGTGTCATCTTGGGATAAGGGGAATTCTTAGAGTTTTATTTGGTTCTCAGAAACCCCTTAAGACTTCATGGTAGAGCACACCACTTGGAACTCTTTAAGGTGAAGATGTGGATCCTCACTAGCTAGCCCATGGAAATGAGGGAGAAGGTGAATCAAACCCAATTTGAGTTTGATGTCAGCCTCTATTTTTGGATATTTAATACCAATAGGTTGGTAAGTAATATAAGGGGCATAAATTTCTTTAAATGTTTATTCCCTAGGATTAGCCATATCTAATTCAATTGGTTGGACAAGGACTAGTTATTGAATTATTTGACTATCCCTAATGTTTCTCCTAAGTTGGAAGAGTGTTCACTCAATTCTAGGGTCAAAAAATATGAGGGATTATTTTGGAGGCTACAGGTCATTCATATAAGTTTGAAAAGGATGAGAGAGGTGGTTTTTTTTTCATTTTGTGTTTTTCTGTTTTTTTATGTGAAGGTGGGTATTTCATTGTGTTTTTTTTCAATTTTGTGTTTTTTTGCGATATCCAGAAACTAACAACTACTTAATTTCACCATCCCCAGAAACAAATCCATTTGAAATCATGAACAATTGTCACCTATCGACTATTCAAGGTTCCAATGCTCTGCTAATGCGTATAGCGACACTCGGGTCGAATCCTCGACGATGATACTTTTAAATAGTATATTGTTTTTAGTTGATTGTATTTTGATTGAGGGTTTGTTTGCAGAGATTATGAAATAATTTATAGATGATGTTTTATTTTACAAGTTGATATATATTTTGGTGGGTTCATTATTAGGGAGTTAAGCTTTTGATATCCTTGAGCTTTGCTTTATATTGCATTAAATTAACACCCACTTCACAAGATGATGTTGACTGGAATTCCTAAGTGTTAAGGCTTTAATCCAAGCCTTAACTAAACTAAGGTTTTTAATCTCAATAAATACATGTTTATGTTTGTGTATTTATGGTTTTAATAATTCATGGAAACCACACTTTAAACAAAACAAGTCATTAATCTATGACATGTTAAGTCCAACATACAAAATGTTAATTCAAAGAATATTCA
The DNA here is from genome assembly GCA_963277665.1 of Viscum album. Taxonomy (NCBI): domain Eukaryota; kingdom Viridiplantae; phylum Streptophyta; class Magnoliopsida; order Santalales; family Viscaceae; genus Viscum; species Viscum album. The sequence continues at coordinate 1,193,611,688 of OY728156.1, read as the reverse complement.
TCAAGAAAAAGCTATCAATCACTTAACATCTCCATATAATGACTCAACCCAATGGTATATTTACTCAGCCATTAAATTAGTTATTAATTTGGTAATATGTATTTTTGGTAAAGAATTATAAATAGCACAAAAATAATGGGATAAGAAAAGAGTTGTGTACTGAACACACACATGAACAATGATGAGAATTAAAAATTAACATTAGTTTGAATGAGAAAGAGAATGAAGAGAATGGGATTCACCTGTATTTAAACTATTTTAATACCATTAATATTATTTAACAGAATGTGGATTATAATAATATATGAAGAAGAAGAAACATGCATTAAAATTCTATGGAAATGAAAATAGACTTACACGATTACAATAAGAAGAACACAAAAGAACATGAAAGGAAAAGGAAGAGGAAGGGTATCTCAAGTGAAAAATTGAGTATGTAAGGTCCTGCAAAGCCTTTGGAAAAGCTCTAGTCGTTCCAATATATGCTTCTATATTCTTAAATTCCAACCCAATGCAAGGATAAGAGAAGGTTGTATTTATAGCCCAAGAAGGGAGACTGTTTGCATTCCAAATCTTCCCTTCCACTTTCATTGCCAATTTAGCCATCCTGATAGCTGAATCTAGAGATATTCTCTTCTTAAAAGTTGTAGATATTTCTATTTAATGTCATCTCTAAACATTGGGTAGCCATTTTAATTTTTTTATATAATGATATAGCTATTTTAATAAACAGTTTTCACCTATCCATTTTTTATCAACAAGTTTTTGAAGGCTGAAATATGAATGGGTTTTGGAATAGGAATATGCACTCAAATAAATATAATTTATTCTAAAAATTTGTCTTCCCATATCTTATACTTCACACTAAAAAATACCAGCCTTATTTTATGAGTAAATTAGGAGAAAATTCAGGAATATTGTCCTGATTTTAATTCCCAGCCAGAATGGTGGGCTAGACATCAAAGCTTCATTTGGGCCCATTGTTTTTGGATTTGGGCCTTGAAATTTTTATTCATGACTCGAATTATTTACCAGGAGTTGGAGGATAATAATATAATTTTTACTTTCTGATTTTTCCTAGAAATTCAATCTTTTTGGCTGTTCAAATTTATTCACATATTTTGTAGGACTTATTGTGTGATCCATATGGCCCTTCAAATAAAAGAACTGGCCAATGATTCCTTCTAATGATATATGAGAAATTAAATAAGTAATTCTAAAAAATATGAACCACACAATTTTTATCAGTATAGTTATAGTTATTATTAAAACAATAAACTGACTTGAATCTGGATGAATTCAAATAATGCTCAAAAATTATATTTAATATTTAAACATTAATATTTCACAAAAATTATGCACATTTCATATAAAATCAGAAAAGGGAGTATATAAAAAGTTATGAAAATGTTAATAAAATCATGTTCTATAATATCTAAGTTATACCCACTGTAGATGATGATTCATTTTTTCTAATGTAACCAAGAGAAATGGTGTTACATTATTTTCTGTTCTAGATTACTGGACAAGATTCCAATTATTTTTTCATTAAAAAAATATATTCAGAGACTTTATTTTTTTAGGGGGAAGTAGGTAGTATCGAACGGGTGTTCCATGGGAAACCCAGACTGACATGGTTCAATTATTTATTTCCCTTATTTATTATTACCTATACACTGATCATTCTATATTCAATGGCAGGTGAGTATTAGGCACCATTGGTGGGGGCCTACTGAGTTTATATCACATCCTTATTGAGCCACCAATTGGTAATTAGATATAAATTATGGGTGTATGTAGGGACAAAGTGAAGAATCCATCTATGTATTCTATATTTTTAAATATTAGGATGGAGTACAGGAGTAAAGGACCGAGCTAGGGATCACAATACTATTGGAGATAGGTTCTAGCCTTTTTTCTATATTTAATAGCATTCCTTGTACAATTATGCTAATATATTTCCCCTTGTATCCCCCATTTTTTTATATCAACATGACATGACATCTTTATTTGTATATGGTTTGGATTATTGTTATTCCTATCAAATTATTTTATCTGGATGATATATTTTTTTTCTATTTATTCAAATGATTCCCATATTACTGGTATTATATGTACTATTATGCTTTACTGTGATAGAGAGGGTATAATATTACCATCATAACATAATAGACTCTCACTACTAGTTAGAATCCACCGACATATGAGGAGGAGAATTTGAGTCTAAATGGAAAACCAAGCTAGGTTACTAATGAAGTGAACTAGGCTCGAGATGCTACTATAAATGTATAGTTCATTTTTCCATTTTTTGTAGTAATTACAAGAATTAAAAAGATTTCTCCTTTAATGTTTGGACCACTATTGGTTTAGGGAGTAGTTTCTTTGGATGTAATCAACATTATTAGAGAGGTAACTATCTTAACAGTTATGTTTTAAGATGTTCTTTTCCACAGATCATAATTATTTTGAATTTTTTGAATTTTTGATGTTATGGTTTAGGTAGTTATTTCTAAATTCATGTTTACATTTTGGTAGTGGATATATCATTTTTGAATTGTTATCTCTTAAGGATGTTTTTATATGTTGTTTTTTGATTTCCCTATATGTTTGGTTTTGATTTTCAAATGATAGAATCATTTGAGAGGCATCTAATGTAACATCATGGAACTTACTATACCTTTGATTTGTGATATATATATATATATCTATGAATGAATATAGAAGAAGTTTAAATGTGGTTGAAAGTTATAGGATTGAGTTTTTTATCATTAGGTTCTAAAATGTTTATTTTGGAGGTCCTGATGGAGAACATTTCAGGGGTAGGTTCATGGTGTGTTGGCCATTTTGATGCATTGTGAATCCATTATGTAAGAAGAAAATATTTAGAGAGTTTGGATTATTTTTGATAGGAAAGATTTAAAATGATGGTTTTTAATTTTGGGAGAGATAATTTGAAGGTATTGGCGCCTAAAGAGATTTTGGTGAAGCCTATATGTAGAAGGGAGATATGCATAACACCTATTTAGGTGGGAGTGGTGGGTTTTCACCACAGTGAGATGAGTTTTGGTAAGAGGGGTTAGTTTTAAATTATGTTTTTTTTAATTTAATCATATGTGGTTTAAAATTAGGTGCTTTATAATTTAATACTATGAAAGGGTTGGGTCTTCATATTTTTTCTTACTTGTGGATGTTACTACACCAGGGTGATGTCTATTTTGGTGAGTGTGATTCCTATACATTTATGGTGGAATGACTACGGAAAATTAATAAGGGATAAATACAAATTTTAAGAGCCAATTTAGAGTTATGATGAAATTTTGAATTTTTTTTCATGGTCAGTCATTATGTGTTTTTATAAATGGGGAGCTTAGTTCCTCTACACTATGGTGTATCTTTCCAGGTCCCAATGTCAATTTTTGTTATGGTTTCTTAATTACTACTACTCCATGGTGACGTTCAACCCATTTTTTATGAATCAAAAATTTCTTCTAAGAAAGGGTGGATGTTCTATTTTAAATAACTATATTTTTATATCTCACTTTAATTTGAGTCCACAATAACCATTTTGGATGTCACCATGCCATGATGGGGGTCAGTCTAATTTTCACTATATATAGGGTATGATATTTCTCTTAGGTTGGAATTTGTTTCTCTTCCTTGAACCCTATAAAAAACTATTCCTTTTTTCCTTCCAATTATATATCTTTTGGATTTGAAACTCTTAATTAGAGGTTATTTATCAGTATTGATATGAGGTACCCTATTTTCTCCACTTGACTATTCATTTTTCCTTCTCTTTCATTCATATTCCTTATAAGGTTATAACTATTATGTTCCTTCATATTTTTAGGTGTTTTGATGATGTTTTGATATGGATATTTCCTATGGTGGATTTATTTTATTTTGGTAGTTTTTGGTCATTAGTTTCTTCCATTATCATGTGGCATTACTTGAAGCTTCAAAGAGGTAAGGGATTCAAGGCCTCTCTATTTTATACATGAATAATGATGGATTTATCACGACCTTTCCATTATTGGTTGGTTGGTGTAGATTGAAATAATTAATTATAATGAATCATATATAATGAAATTTAAGGTAAGAGTTTCATTCAAATGTGCTTTATGATATTACATTATATTTATTACGTGTTCTTGTTTTTTTAATCTCACTTCTAAGGGATTATGTTTATTTTGGTCGAATGTATTGATTATTGTTTAACCTATTTGAATCAAATTACATAAAGGGTTAATATCTTAAATCAAGTAATGAATTTTTCATATAGAAATATGAAAATTATGGTGTTTATTTTTGATCTTTGAATAATTATTTAATATAGAAAATGATTAATAATATGTTAAATTGATATGTGAGATGACTTATAAGGGGTTGTTAAATATGGGTTGTGGATATGATTGTTGTTGTTTACTTTTGTAAATATTTATGGTTGATATATTCTACTATAATAACTTCAAACACTATATTTGATATTCCAATCACAATATAATTGGATAAAATAATTAACTAAAATAAATAATAAGGATGTCATGGGAATATGAAAATTACATTAATGCGGGTTATGTGAAAAGTAATGAGTCAATATGAAATCATGATTAAAGGGGGGGGGGGTGATTATCCACTAAATGAGGCTAATATTCATTGGTAATATATATAATATTCATGTTATTTATTATTAAGAAACACCATTTTAGTGCATTTTACACTTTGAACATCATTTCACATTATGATTGTAATACCTTCTTAAAATGCACTATTATGTGGTATATTTTTGAACGTCATTTAAAGTACCCAATGATTCATATGATTTTAAGGAATATAAGTATACATATTTTAATTTGATATTTTTTGGAATTTATCTAAACTTAAATATGAACATGTTTTATTCAGGGATCAATGGAGAATTCATGGAGGATGATGGAGATATTTGGCAATGAAAGGAAGCAATTATGGAGAAGGCGGATTGGACACAAGACCACTGATGAGACTGTGGGGCCCAAAATACAGGCCCAGTTAACCCCAAATTTCATGGGATGATATAAGACATGTATAGGAACAAATCACGCTTCAGTATATAATGCTAATTCAGCATCCATGGTGTCCATTTAGGCGGTCCAAGTTAAAGATAAAATTCTGGTCCAGATTCTGCGGCCCAGAAAACAACCCACTAATATGTTCATATCTCGGAATCCACAACTCCAAATGGAGACATAGTTTATAGGAGGTTAGAAGACATACGGGGATCCATTTTATTCTTCTATGTACCACTCTGATTCGGCCATCTAGAAGGACATTCAAGCGCGTCTGTTCGGTGGAAGCAAGCTGACTGCCACCTCGGGTCAAGGGTGGATAAGTCTCCTCTTCCTTACTTTCCACCACCATAGGCCTACCATACTCAGGTGGGATCTTTTTTACAGTTGGAGGATCTACCCAAGGCTCCTAAAATTCCTATTTAAAGTAGTGGTGGTGAAGGTGTTTTGAATCTTGGGTTCTTTGTTCAATTGTAATGTTATGCTGCAATTTTGTTGTCTCAATTTTGTCTTTTACATGTAAGTTGTTCAATTCACTTTAGTTTCGTAATAAAAGTTCTTCTTCTTCTCTTATTCAGTTGTTCTTCATATCACTTTGATAACTTTGGATCAAGGTGTGAATTTATTCACACTAAACGTTGTGAAATTCTTCACACAACGGTGGAGTGATCATTTTATTTTTGTTGTTTTCTTACTTCTCCAATTCGTCCCTCATGAGTCTACTTTCTACTTCCATTGGAACCATGGGATCAATGGAGGGCTAACCCACTTATGGGTTGATCAAAGGGAGTATAAAGGGGATGTATTGGATGTTATTTATCACCCCATTAATGTATAATCACATCTTTAATTGAGATTTTTATTTGATGAATTTTAAACTCCATCATCCTTGTTGAATTTAAGGCCACACACTTCAAGTGCTAATATGAACCTTTACCTTGATGTGATCAAAACATTGATCCTTAAAGTGTATAAGTGATTAGTATTAAAGGGTGTATGCATTAAACCAGTAAGTTATGATGTTGTTTTATCTCCTTAAATGAACCCATCTCAAATATAAGAAATTGAAATCATTGAAAAGGAAATACGTCCAATCCACCCCGAGCAATAACCTAGGATTAAATCATTATTTTAAATTGAATTCACTTAAGTATCCTAGAGTTCCTTTAATCCCATATAAAACCAATCCAATTTGTCCACTTCATATCCAAAAATAGTCCATAGAATGTACGTGTATATAGGTTACTTCTTAGCTCTCTGAGGATTCGACAACCCAAGCTAAACTACAAGGACCGTCCTACCTTATTCTCTTGGGTAAATTTGAGTGAGAATCAGGGGGTGATATTGTTTCATGAGGAATAATTGGGTGTGTTTTTGATTAAATAGTTTTTTTCTTATTTTATCTTGTTTGGGGTAATGTTATGGAATTTTTCTTGAAGTAGTTGTGACATGGATCATTGTATTTAAAAATAATTTTTTTTATAAGAACCCGAATTTTTCACTTAGGCATGGATCCTGTAAATTTTAGTCTAATTCCATATTTTGAACTTAATATGGATTAAAACTGGGTTAGTGAATGTACCAAGGGTTTCCGAGTCTTTTTATGATCCCATAACCCATATTTTTTGATGGAATGGCCTTGCCGCATGGTTAACGTAATTATATTGGAAGGGTGCATGGTTAAATCTTACTGTGTATATGGTCTTCATTTTTGGGCAGAGCCATATCGCACATCTGGTTCCCAGTTTCCCTAACCATGTAGCCTAACAATTTGGTACACCCCTTCCTACTAGTTCTCATGTATGGTTGGCACACAGTTTGGAAAAATGTGCAGACAAACCCCACACAATATAAATTTTAGGTAATTTTACTAGTTTACACTTAATGTTCTAATTTAACCTCCCCTTCCTCCTATACAATTCTCTAGCTGTATGAACTCCATTTTTTCTAATTGTGGATATTTTTAAGGCCTAATCTAGGTATCAAGAGATCTACTTCATCTGAGATCTGTTTGAGCTTCCGTTCATCACGTTGGATGCACAACAGTAAGTACTTGAGTTTTTTGAGTTGTTCTTCGTCTCTCTTGCTCTCGACCAAGTTATTGAGGTGTAAGAATTTTTATCTTTTTCTTAGATCTACTAAATTACAAGAAAAATTAATGTCTAATATAGGATGAGTAGATTCATAAAATCCTAAGGTTGGTGGTTTATAATTCATTCATAAAGTTTGTTGATTTTGAAATTTTCATGTGGGGCCCACCAATTTCATCGATTTATGTTTACTGAATTTATATGCCATGATTATAATCATTATAACCTTATGTTTATTATATTTACAAATATGTTATTATTTTTTAGTGTTTATTCCCATAACTCTATCTATCCCATGTAGGATGTTTTTCCATAATTGTCGTTTTAGTGTTTTGACACATTTGGGCCTTCATTTGGGTGTCCCCAAGCTTGAACTTTCAAAGGGTAATATTTTATATATTAAATGGATTGATTTAAATTGTGTATTTCATAAAATAAAGTACCATTTAATCTCACCACTTGACCCACCTAAGGTAAGTGCTTCAATTTGATAAATAAATGTTACATGGAAATTGACAAGAATACAAAACCTATGACCATTCCATATTAGATGTAAATGAATGTTTGGTTGCATATCCATAACACCCATTCCATCCATGTTTATGGAAGGTAGTGAAGTGATTATTAATTATTATGTATGCCTTAAATGGATTAAATGAAATGGTTTCATGCTATATGGCTATGTCGCACTAATAAAAGGAAAGGCTTGAACCAAATGGACTTATTGATTAATTATGACTTGATTAAATGGTTACATGATAAATTATATTTGTCACACTAATGAAAGGTAATGGTTTGAACCTTATGAATTATATTTAACTTCATTACCAAAATATTAGTGTCCTGACTCAAGATCACCTTGAATTCCATAGGGAATGCCTTGATATACTGCTTGCTTAGGTTGCAACCCACCTAGAACCCAATCCTTGTTTTAATTTGGATGCCTCGTATGACACCATATGATCCATTAAATATTATTATAGGATTATTTAGATAAACTCCTTGGATCTAGCATTGACAAGTATGCTCCATGGTAAAAGCCCATCGGGCCCGGTCATTACATTGAACTATTTTACCTTGGATGAACTCCTTGGACTCAGTATGCCTCTTATTATGGAATGCCCTGGACTATGATCCTTGGATTACACTCTTACCCTAATCTAGACTATAATAATTACTAATTTTGTGACCCTTTATGTCTATGTTTCCTTGGTTATTACCTTGTAACATCATTAATAAATATCATTACAGGTTTCCTTGTTATATCTCGAAACCTTTACTATGTCTATCATATGACTTATTTAAAAACTATTAATAATCAATTAATGAACCGGTTACAAATTTAGACACCATTTGAGGGATAGAGAAGGTACTTGGGTATTAAGATACATTGTATTGATTTGATTTAAATATCCATGCTTTCACACTATTACATTTCCATTACACGAGCCAAATGTTATAGACACCGTTGGTAGTGGCCCACTATTATTTATCTCACACCCTCTATGGATATAATTTGGGTCCTGGGGAAGATTACATGAATTCATGAGTTGATAAAGGGAAGCACACAACTTCAAACACCTGATTTATTTTTGTTTAGGATAGATCTTCATAGAATATGACCATATCGGAGCTCAGGATGATTGGGATAGTCTGTCGATTTTCATTATACTTTTGTGGAACATGTTATTCCTACTATCTTATATCCATTTTTTCTAGTTTTCTAGTGACATGAAATATCATCATCATTTATTCCAGTTTATTAAGTTATTTTCATCCTTATCTATTTAGTACTTTAGTTAACTTCTGTTGTTTACTTAAATTGCTTCCGCTATTTACCCATGTTATTATTTATCCACTATGCTACACTATAGTAATTTTGGAATAGTCTCCCCATGAACACAAATTAGGGTAATGTGGGTATAGTCTCCCCATCGACACACCTTATGCCCTTACTACTAGTCGACAACCTCTGGCATTCAGGGAGATGTGCTTGAGGCCATATGGTCCACCGGGCTCAGGGCACATATTATGTGTCATCCAGGTCTGGACATCACAAATTCATATCAGAGGATGTTTTCCATTATCGATTTACTATTTGGAGACAATAGATTCTAGATTAGGAATACTATGGGACTTGGCCATAAGCCATGCTTGGGCGTCATGAACCCATGCACAAGGAAAAATCCAAGTATCCCAAAGTATAATTATTGTTCTAATTTTCCTATTACAGTTGACATTATTTCACCATTGGGTGATGCACATGATGTGTGGTGTTGTTTATTATTATTATAGTTGATATTTTATTTTATCCTTTGCCTGATGAGATGAGGAAAAGGATCATTGTTACATGAATCATATAAGAACCTATAATTCTCATGTCATGCTTATTTCCATGACATATAGGTGCATTTCACTACTTTCATTTCTTAACATGGCTATGAATATTGAGTGATGATGTGATAGTTAATATATGCATGTGACATTCCTTGGTTGCGATTGAGTGATTTCATATCTCAATTCATAAGGTGTGTGGGCCCTCATGGGTTGGGATGAGTAATTTACCAAGTTAATCCATTATGCCATAAATACGTGGGTGTCATTTCCAGTGATAAGGTTTATGGGAAATGATTCAATGGGAATGAATATCCATTATAAAGCAAAACACGAAATCTAAAATGATATGGTTTCACATCCTTATCCTGCATCTTCATGTTTATGAAAGGTAAATGAGTGAATTTGGTAATTATTTTTAAAAATGAAAAGAAACATATTCTTGAGAACTTACCAGTACCTAGCCATCTAAATGGGTAGTTGGGGTAATATGACTTGGTTAGTGAGTTTTATTAATTTCATCATCTTCTAGTGATTCTATCTATCTTCTTAAATATTATTTTGAGGTGTGTGCTTAGAATTTTTAGACCAATTCCACCACTACATCATCGTATCGTACACCAAGAAGGTGGTGACAATCATGCTCTAGAAATGGTGGCCTCTAAGCCAGTCATCTTACCTCTAAGAGTTCCACTTGAGGAACCTCCTCTTTTACCTGATTTGGGCACTAGCGCCCAAGTTCATGGTATTTTCCTATGTCTGATGTATTCCGTGCATGGTCCTCCATAGCTTGCACCTCTGATGGCTGATCTAACTCATGAGTTCCACCTACTACACCCTCTTACTCTCTTAGGGGATGGCGGTCCATAGGCTGCTGAGTCTTGGATAAAGTCCATCCTTTCTATCTTTGAGCAACTGGAAACGCATCTAAATTGAAGTATCAATATTTCTACATACATGCTTTTGGATTTGGTGAAGATTTGGTGAGATGTGGTCAGCTAGGTTGATTTCCACCAAGACATGATATGGGATGACTTCAAGACTTTTTTTCTATGATCAGTTCATTCCTCATACACTAAGATCTGACAAATACAATGAATTCATGCATCTTGAACATGGATATATGTTAGATAGGAAATATTGATAATGTTTCATGGATTTGAAGCACTTTTCACCACTTCTAGACAGTAATGAGATTTAGTGAGCTAGATGATTAGAGGATGGGATTTAGTATTACTTCTGTACGTGGGTGAATAAAATTTTCCTACGTATTTTTATGAAATATTCAACCAGGATATTATCAATGAGCGCAACCTAAGGGAGTGAAATTGCACCAGGCAGAGAGGATCAGTGCTGCGGTAGGGATATTAGTTTTCCCATTGGTTGTAAATGTTCCCTCAAGGTTTTCTATCAGGGTAGTGACAACTAGAGTACCCATTTTGATATCTCCATGGTGTTTTTTTAGTTTTCATGATGGGGGAACTAGAATACATTATGATAGAGACCCAATGGTGTGTTGGGCTTGCGGCTGTATGAGGTATCATCAACATTTCGGCTGGACCTTTCCACCTGCTTCAATTGGAAATGATACATGACAACTCCACTTTTAGGAGTGAGTTCTTTTACGTTATGTTAGGTGGGGATTTGGAATATCACCAGTAGGTCTAGCTGAGGAGGAGGTCATGGTCATGGTAGCCAGACCCCTGAACACCACAAACACCAAAAGATTAGTTTTGATCATGGTATTCCAGCTATTGTACATGGTCATGGATCATGCCAGTTGCATGTATTATAGTTGACACTTGAGGATAAGGTTTCATGACCATCTACAGTATGAGGTACTATTCTAGTGTCATCAACTATAGTATCTGATTTATTTGATAAAGATTATTTGAACTCTTTTATCTCTATATCTATCATGGAATGTCTCAAACTTGAGATATAGTATTTCTATGGGGTAGTGATCCTAAGTACACCATTGGGGATATGTTTAGTGGGCACACACAAGTGTAGAGATTGTCCCCTTGTGGTAAGAAAATTCGCTTCCCTATGGACCCTCTTTTTTATCAAGATAACAATCTTTTATGTAATTCTTGAGATGGATAGGTTGGTTCAATATCACGATTTTTAGGTTGTTATCATGACAGAGTATCGTTTACATCACTAGATGGCAACAATTATATACATAGGGTGAGTGGGATGTCAAGGATGGTAGAGCTGGACCAAAGAATCATGGTCTAGGTGGAGTGGCCATCTAGATTTAAAGTATCTTCATAGAGGATCATGGTTTATGTCATACTGATTTCCCTCCAGTAGTAGATCATTTTAGGGATGTTTTTTTCTTGATGAAATTTTTGGATTACCTCATGAAAGGAAGGTAGAGTTTATGATCAATATTATTCCAAGAGAAGCACCAGTGTTCATTACTCTATATAGGATGACACCTATTGATCTCTATGAGATCAATAAGTAGTTATAGGATCCAGAGGCCAAGGGATTTATATATACCATTACATCGTCTTAGGTTTTTCCTGTGATTTTTTTCCAGAAGGTGAATGAATCTTTACATATATGTGTGGATTACAGGAGGTTGAACTAGCTTATGGTTAAGAACCAATATCCACTACCACAAATAGATGATCTCTTTGACCATATCTAAAGATTAATATTATTCTCTAAGATCAACCTAATATTAAGTTATCATCAGGTTCTATTTAGGTCATCATACATACCACATACAACTTTTTGTAGAGGGTATGGTATATTTGAGTACTTTGTTATGTGGTTCGTTCTTATGAAAATACCCTCCATTTTCATGGCTCTGATGAACAGAATGTTCCACCCCTATTTGTATTTTTTGTCATAGTCTTTGTAGAAAACGTTTTGGTGTATTCTCACACTCATAGAGACCATGAAAAACACATTGAGATTGTTCTAAGTATACTGAGAGAGAATCATATTTACATTAATCTTGCTAAGTACTAATTCTATATACTCATAGTTCAATTCTTGGGTCATATTATCACAGAATACGGTGTATCTTTTCACCATGAAAATTTTAGTGCTGTAGTTTCCCGGGAGAATCCCAAGAATGTGGTTGATATACAGAGTTTCTTGGGGATTTTTGGATATTATAGTCATTTTATATAGGACTTATCACATCTTTATTCACCTCTCACTGGTCTTATAAAGAAGGGTTTCAATTTTACATGGTCAGAATAATGTGATATATCCTTTCAAGAACTGAATGGGAGTCTCATTTGGACACATATTATGTCTCTTACAGAGCTAGAAATAGGTTATAACATCTTTTATGGTGCATCAGGAATCATCTTATGAGTATTGCTGATGTAGGAGGAAGGATTTGTTGGGTATGTATCTTGGTAGTTGAGGCCTCATGAGATAAACTACCCAACGCATGACCTTGATCTAGCAGAAGTTTCCCCTGCCTTAGGTTTTTGGAGACATTATCTAATGGGTGAGATATTTTTTGTGTATATGGACCACAAGAGAATAAAATATATCTTTCCACAACATGACCTGAACCTCATATAGTGAATATGGGTTGAGTATCTATAATTCTTTTATTTGGATCCTGCCTATATGCTTGGGAATGGAAATGTGGTTGTAGATGCACTAAGTCAGAAAACACAAACACAATCCATACAGGATGCCAATGATGAATAGAAGTTAATGGAACTCCACTACGATAATCATATGGAGTTTCATGATAGTAAAAGGTATTCATAACTCTAATCTTTTATAGTTACCTCTTCCCTCCTTTAGAAGGATAAGGGTAGAAAATTATCAGATCCTGTCAGCTTGGTTCTCTATGAGAGTATATTCGGAGTTAACCCACCTCCAAATTGGTCTATGGATAGAGACCAAATCCTGTGTATTACTGGAAATGTATGGGTTCCTACATATATGATAGATGAGTTTATGCATGAGCCCAATGTTTTTTAGTGGGTTGTTCATCCAGGAATCTCTAATATGTATTGAGATATGTGATTCTAGTATTGGTGGCTGGGGATAAAATGTCAGATTGTAGGATTTATCAATAGGTGTTCCACCTATCAATAGGTATAGGAAATAACAACATAGGTACTTATCATAATTTTAATGAGGAATATTATAAGAGATATTCCCATATTGAATTGACAATTTTATGGTATGATGTGGAACCATGAATCAATATCAATCAGTTTATTCATTCTTATTGTTACCCCAAGATAACTAGTGAAAATTCACTTATTGAGGACAATAAGTTAGCTGCATTGATTCCAACCAACCTCAAATTTTATACCATGACTTCTCACCTTGATAATATTATTCACCACTATGATGTTTCATCGTTGTTTTTTCATCAACATGATATTGATCCCCTAATAATTATGTAGTTTATCATCAAAAACCTATTATTCATTGAGATTGGTAAAATCATCATGTGTAGAATACATTGTCTACATGAGTAGTCAAATATTTAATTTTTCTTGAATAAAAATAATACAATAAACTACACGCATAAAACTCAACATTTGAAGAAATATTATAGGAAAATTGTTACTATCTTGAACAGAGATAAAATACTTCAATACTCTAGTATAACTAACCTCCACTACCTTTAATTAATCTCTCCTCAAATTCTTGATTGTAATCCATATCTTGATGATGGACTGCATTACCTTTTTCAGACCAGCCTTCCTCCCATAATTGTGGTTCCAAAGTTCCTTGATGAAAAACTCCAAAATAGTTATTATTTCATTTTGTTTTTTGAAATCCGTCCCTCATATTTTGTGGACATCCAACTATGTTTTTGAATACTCTAACCAAAATTCATCTCATACTAGAAATTGGTGTTCATTTTGGATGAATACAACTTAGAGTAGTTCAAACAAAAATAGAAGAGATGGGGGATGAGTCCCAATAAATGAAATACAATAATAAATATTCAAGAGACGAAATCTCCCTAAGATTACTCTGAGAACATTAAATCATCCCCACTGGATTGCACCAACTCTATCCTTTGTTACTAGTCCTTTTTCAATTACCTGTTTCTAAAATATAAGATCTCTATATCCATTATGGTTAAAAAATAACCTAAATGAAATTTTAATTATGGATTCTGACACATTACATTTCAAAAATTAAGGAATTAACAATCAAATCCACATGACATTTACTCATAGTCATTTAATTCCACTCAGAAACATTTTCTATTTTCCACTTCCTATGAAATGTACATTTTTTTGGTAGGGCATATAGGATATAAAAACTTGTGGTGGTATTAGTGTAAGGGGGATGGGAGATCTTGACAACCATACATTTCTCCATGATTCCAAGAGAAAGTATCTTGAAGATGATGTTGAAGGTAACCAATGAGTCGTATAAGAAAATTCATATCAAGGGAAAAAATTCTTTCACAATGTTTTGATTAATTTTTAGGTGTCATTTTTTTGTGTTCCTAGGATGTGGTAAATGAGGAGGATGAAAGGATAAAAGAGTTGAAGAATGATTTGGGAGATGCGGTATTCAAATCCTTGAATCAATTTTGATGGAGATTAATGAATACAACCCAAGGCGGAGGTATGTCATCAAGGAAGCTTGGAACCACAATTAAAGGATAGTTTGAAAGAGGGAGTCAATTCCATCATCAAGAAATGAAATGAAATCAATAATTTGAGGGAATATTAAATAAATTCAGTAAAGGTTAGTTATAATAGAGTATTGAATTATTATAACTCTACTCAATACAGTAACAATTTTCACAAAAGATGCATGAAACTGTTTAATTTTATGAGTGAAGTTAAGTGTATTGTATTATATATCTATCTAACCAAAATGAATCTTTATTTACACAACCTTATTTGTGAAACCCATGGTCATTTTTATGAAAAGGTATTTATGTTGCTTATAACTATTATGTGTTGTATAATCTTTCAATTAGTATACATTGGGATTATTTTTATAAAATAAAAATTTGATACATGGTTGTCATTTGGGTCAGTGATAGGGAAAATCATCATAGAAAACCTACATTATTACTCTATTTAACCATTTTATGTTCATATTGGTGCACATGTAACTAGTTTTTCCTTGAGTTGAAGGTTGAAAAGAGTGATTATTTATTGAAAGGGATAAAGTATCAAATGATATCTAGTGGATTCTTGTGGAGTTTGCGTCATCAATGGTAGGATTGGTTATTTGTAAAGGGTTTTATTTTTACCTTGGATTTATCAAATTATTATTGTTTTTATGCCTGAAAGCATTTAAATTCATGGGATTCTATTGTGTACTATTTTACATAAATGAACTTTTCATGTTAGTTGGGTTTTTAAACTATCTCCCACAGATCATGTTGAACTCTACATAATTTTTATAAATACTTTGGATGTTGGTTGATGGTTCCAAGGGTTGAGTAACATTTTGATTCGGCTTAGGTCAGGTTATGAATAGTTAGACTATATTGTGATGTTAATGTTTTATGAGAGAAAAATTTATTGATAAGATAACACAGAAACACACAAATAAAGAAAGTAAATTGTCATAAATCAGGTCACTTCATCAAAAATCACTTCATTTTTTGAGATGAATTTATTTGAAAAATAATTTGATAGAAAAGTAAACTCATATATAACAACTTATATTGATGATGCCACATATGGAAACTATTCTATTGGAATCTGATCTGGTGTGTTCTACTATGACATGTTTTCATTTATAAATGTAAAATAATGAATATTCAGAAAATCTATTTAAAATTAGTTTATAAAAACTAAAATTTTATTTTACTAATTATAAATTTAAAAGACATGGGAAATTATTGGAAACCATTCATTGATAATAAAAATAAATGGAATCTCTTTTAATGATATCCCTAACCCATTGAATATCATCTTCTATCATTACTACAATGTTTTAGTGAATACATTTTTTGTAAATATATTAATATTATAAACCTACCAATAAATTATAAACACACCTCTTATTGACAATACATCACATATTTTGATTTTGGATCAAATTAAAAAAATGAAAATGTAATCTTATTTTTATTTCAGTGAAAATTTAAATAGTTTCTTCCTTATTAAATTATATCTATAAAACATATTGATAATGATAACCAATATAAACTAGAAAATTTAACCATTAGTTCCCTGAATTATATTATCCCATTCACATTATCAAAATATGTGTATTAACCCACATTATATTATTTATATTAAATAACATTCCATTTAAAATAAGTCCAATATAATGTTAAATTTTTTTTCATCTTCATGGGCATGTGATAATATGGAAAAAAGATTCAAAAAATGATAAACCACACTATCTAAAAGGTAAAAATAAATAATATAATAAAAACATAAAAACATAACATTAGTTGTAACAATGGATGGAGATGCAGTTCACATTGGTCTTGTATGAAGTTGGAATGAGTTTATAGAGTAGGGGAGGTGTTGTGTAGGTATAGGTAAGTGAGAGAGAGAGGTGATATATATGGTTCATCATGGTTAAGACCAATGAAAAAATGCCCACTTTGGAACCCAAAAATATCAAAAAAATAGAGGGGAAAAGAAGAAAGAAACATACATCAGGATTTTAGCCTTGATTTGTCTTAGAGAACATAGAGGTGTTGTGCCTATAGCAGGGGAGTTCCATGAGAGCTTGAGAATCACGACATAATGAGTCATGATTAGGGTTCCTTTAAATAGATCAGGGACACTTTTATGAGTTATTTCATAGAATAACTAATAAAGTGACATTGTATTAGTGCTATACTGATAAGCGCTGATAAATGACATCCTTATCTATGATTTTTTAGTGCTAATAAAGATCGATCTTTATCAGTCATAAAAAGAAATGATAAAAGACATCTTTATTAGTGCTAAAGTTTTAATGATAATAAAGGTTAACTTTATTAGTTCCTTTTTAGAACTGATAAAGCTCGATCTTTATCAACGTTAAAAAAGCTATGATAAAATTAACCTTTATCAGTGTAGAAACTTTAGCGCTGAAAACAGATTTATAATTATAATCATAAAAAAATTGAAAAAATTAAAAAAATTATATATTTTTTATAGTTTTATAATTATCTTAATATATAATTATTTATTTATAATTACATTAATAATTTTTTAAGAAATTTATATTATATTATTTATAATTATAAATATATATAATTTTATAAATATAGTAAATATACATTTATAAATATATTTATTATTATGTACTTATAATTATAAATATATTTATATATTTATATATATTTATATTTATATAATTATATTTATTTAATTATATATATATTTAATAAAAAATATAAATATAAATGTAGTAAATATATTCATTATTTAAATACAATTTATTATAATTTTATAATTATATATATTTATATAATTATATATATATATATATAATAAATATATATAACTATGAAAATATTCATTATTTAAATATATTTATTATAATTTTAGAATTATTTGAAAATTTATTTTTTTATTTTTATAATTATATATATATATATATATATCCCTAGGGTGTAGCTTAGTGGTAGCTGCCCCTGTGGGTCTCGACGAGGTCTTAATTTCAATTCTCACCCAGTACATCATTTAGATAAATTTATTATAATTTTATATTTATTTAAATTTAAATAATTATTTATTTAAAATTATATAATTACTATTTTAAAAAATAAAATTTATCTATTTATAATAATTATAAATATATAAATTTATAAATATAGTAGATATAAATATATAAATATGTTTATTTATAAATTATTATTTACAAATATATTTTTAACATTATTAATATATATATAATCTTAAATACATGCATTATAGAAAATGATTAAATTGACTAATTCAAAATAATTACACTTTAAAAATATTCAAAAAATGAATAAATTTTATTAAAAAAATATAAATTATTAAAAAATTATGGATATAAATATTGAAATAAATATGAACACATATTGAAAATACTAAAACATAGTAAATAAATAATATATAATAAATAATAAATAATGATCAAATTCCAAAATAAAATAAAAAATAAAAAATAAAAAATAGTAAAAGTGACTAAATAATACGTAACAGTAATAATATTAAAAATAAAAAAAGAAAATTTAATTATTGAAAACATACTATAGTAAATGTATCATGTTATAATGAAATTCTAAAATATACTAAAATTTGAATAAATCGTATAAATATTAGGTGTATGTGTTTCTATATAATATTTCATTAATTGTGTAAATATTTTTGTGTTTGCATTGTATATAAGAATACATTAATCACATATATGTATGTGAAATCAATGTAACACAAGACATTTGATATATATTTAATTGAAAAATTAAAAAACATTAAAAATGAATAAGACATTAATACATTTTTAATTATTACATTTTATTCATTATATATATATAGTATATATTATTTATTACTATTTATAATTAATATATATATATATATATCATACTTATAGTTTTTTTATTAATAATTATTTCATTAATAAATTTTTAAATAATTTTGTAATTTATTTATTTTTTAATTTTTTTTTAACTGTTACAATTTACTAATTTTATATATCTATATTTAATATATACTATTTATTAATATTTATAATATATATAAATATATGTATATTAAATTTATTTATTTTTATCAATTACAATTAAATTAATAAAATGTTTAATATTTTTTTAATTTACTCATTTTTAATTTTTATTTGTTGAATTATTTCATTCTATTCATTTTAAATAACTATATAGTCAATATATAAAATTTATTAATTTTTAGAATTTATATTTATGTATATTAAATTTATTCATTTTAAACAATAATTATTTAATTAAAAAATTGTTAATAGTTTTTTTTGTTTTTATTTGTTTAATTATTTATTTTTATTCTGGACCTTTAATAGTGCTAAAAGTAAAGTACTAATAAATGATACATTTTATTAGTGCTAAAAGAAAGCACTGATAAAGGTTATCCTTTATCAATGCTTCTTTTAGTGCTGATAAAGGTTACCCTTTATCACCTCTTTTTTCAAGCGCTGATAAATGCCAGTGCTGTCAAAGCCCTCTTTTGTAGTAGTGTGACCAAACCCCACTAATGTGTGTTTTCTTTGGTGCTGGCTAGTGAAATGTGATCAAGTGAGTTATTAGAACGATGTAGTGGCTTGGATTACATACCTTTCCCCCTTATTATTACATATCCATTACATGACTTAAATGATGAAATTAATTGAATAATGGCATGTGCGATTCTGTTTGGAGTTTAATATAATTTGACATGGATGTGATTACGTCATACGTGCCAACTATATTGAACATGGAATTCCATATTTTTAGTTATGATTATAGAAATGAAATTCAAAAATGTTAACTTGGAGGTTATTGACATGATGTTCCTTATCAATGATATTTATAATTAATGGACATGATGCTCCATATTGGTTGTTTAGGAATTTATGGATATGATTATCCTTATGGTATTGTTTTATAATTAATGAAAATGATGTTCCATATTGTCTATGTTATACTCAATAGACATGACGATCCACTTTTCCTAATGTATTCAAGGGACATTGCATTACATATTTTCTATTCTAGATTAATGGAAATGATTCCCATTATTTTTGAAATATAATAAAATATTCAGAGACATTCTTGGATGAGGCTAAAGTATGTAATATTAGACTCGTGTTCTCAGGAAAACCCAAACTGATACAGTTCAAATATTTTTCACCCTTATTTATTATTATCTACACAGTGATCATTTTATATTCATAGACTGTGGATTATTAGATGTCATTAGTGGTGGCCTAATGAGATTTTCTCACAAACTATTCCAAACACTATTTAGTACTTGGATAAGCTTCGTGGATTCAAGTAGAGACAAAGGGAAGCATCTAGCTATGGATGCCTGATTTTTTGGTACTAGGATGGAGTAAGAGAGTAGAGGACCGAGATAGTTCCTATGATAGAATTAGTGATAACTATTTTATTTTTTTTTTCTATTTTCCATAGCATTCCATGTATACACCTAGGGATCTATTTTCCCTGGTATCCCACATTTCTGTATCTAAACACGACCTGACATACTTTTTTATATGGTATGGATTATTGTTATACTTATTGGACTATTATATATGGATGATCTATATTTCTTTTATATACTATAATGATTCATCTATTTTTATTCATGTATATCACATTCTGAATTACTTTGATAGAGAGGGTATAATCTTCTAACCAAACCATCATAGGGCCTCACTACTAGTCGACAACCTATAGGATATGGGGAGGGCCACTTGGGGCCATGTTTCCAACCAGGTCAGGTTACCAATTATGTGAACAAATATGGGGATGCTACAAAGTGGCATTAAAGGTGATTTTCCTTTTGACTTACTATTCTGGTTCGGTAGACATGAGGTTAAGAATGTTTTTGATTTTGGTAATGAGATTGTACATGATATTTGCTAACCTTGGTACAGTGAAAAGCCAAATTACCTAGGATGAGAATTTTTATTTTAGATTATTTATTTTATAATTGTATAGATTTTACTAATGGGTCACACACATGATTGATGGAGTTTATTATTATTTTTGTGAATTCCCTTTTACATTGGCTATGTATGGAAATGTTGTATTGTCTCATGTATCTTTATAAGCAACTAAGGATTCACACATCATGCATATTCCATGACATATTTACCTTATTGTGTGCATTTCCTTCAACATTTTGTATGTTCCTTAAATGGTATATCTATAATTGACTAACATTGTAGCAGGGTGAATGAGATAAATAATTGGTTATTAAAGTTTCTACCTCAACCAAAATGGCATTTTCCCACATTTCTTGAGGTTGGAACCTTAATTAACTAATTATAATGTGTTTTAGCTATGTGACTATGTTTACATGAACTAATTTTTTTGTTTATTTTAATTAAATGAATTCCAATTGTAACCTATAATGATGTACTTATATAAAATTTGAATGGAGATTCATCTAATTAAATCTACTAATATTCTAGTTATATCATAAAAACAGATGTAAAGGATTGGTGGTAATTACTTGAGGTGACAACTATAACTTATAAATCATAGGACATTATAAATTAGGAATCACAACTCATCTCAATGGACTTCGATATATATATATATATAAATATATAAATGTGAAATTTCTAAATCTTAAACATTAAAATATATAGTTACAGGTAAATGGAGATTCTAATAGCATCTTAATGGGTGTGTTCCTCTACAACATGCAATTGAAACTCCATATGTCGGAACCCCTAATGTGAGACTCAAAATTTTACCAAAAACCGACCGTAGAAGTGGGTAATTAGGAGTGAATCTTGGGTAGGAAGTAATTTTCCTATCCTATTCATTTTATCTAGGATCAATTTAGTTATCAAATCTTGGTTTTTGGAATGTTTTTGGTATTTCAAAGACATACCAACATAAATACCTTGAGTCATGCACCAAGGGAGAGGCAAAAACCATGCTCTAGAGGTGGTGGCCCATGAGCCACCAGTTTTACCTCATAGAGTGCCACATGTGGCACCTCATTCTTTTCCTAATTTGGGTGTTAATGCTCAGTTTTGAGAGGAATTTATGTGAACAGTGAAGTCTATACAGGCAGCTCCATGATATTTTCATTATATGGAAGAGTTGACTAGAGTTTTCTAGAAATAACAACCTTTTACCTTTTTAGGGGAAGGTGGTCCCCAGGATACTCAGTCATAGCAGGTCGACATACTATCTATCTTTAGTAATCTTGAGAAACCTTTTGAGAGGTGAGTGAAAATCACTACATACATTCTCTGTGTATCAACCAAGAGATAGTGGGATGTTATCACACAATAATACCAATATTGGGTTCTGGTTTTGGGATATTTGCATATGGGTTTCTATGATTGCATCGATCTGGAGACTTTGAGATCCAATTAGGCATGTATATTTTTCACCTATAGTAGGAAACTATGTTCATTATGGACAATTTTTCTCATTTTACTGAGCATTAATGTTTCATACTGATTCTTATAGGTGACGAGTTGTCCAAGTATTAGGAATTTGAGGATAAAGACATGTATTCCATACAATCATAGGTGAACTTATTCTAGTTTATTCCCATATGGAGGATAGTGAATCATTCCATCGTCACCAAGAATAATATGAGAGAGACTGGGGATGTGGACCAAGGTAGTTTAGTAGTTTTTCTAGATAATGATTTGACCAGCAAAATGAAATTTTGACTAGAGTGTTCTTTTCAGGGTGGTGGCAGTCAGAGTATCTGCACTAGTTACCAGGTATATTCCATTAGTGTGGGAATTCATGTCACTTTAAGCCTCGGTGTGACAAAGAAAATATAGAGTTCCAATCATATTGACATATAGGGAATATTCAATGGTATTGAGGAACTTTTAATCTATGACTAGTGGGAGAGGATTGTCACTAGCTCCTCCTTCTGGAGTGGGATTAGTGGATCCTCTCTATGAAGGGATCTGGAGTAAAACCGACCATTTAGGCAGAGGAGGTGGTCATGGTCAGAGGATTTAAAAATAGTAAATACAATTCTAGTAGAGTATACCTACATAAGGTATTTAGGATGTATCTCCATACTGCTGATCAATCCAGATATATGTAGTACAAATGTCACCCTAGTATGAGAGTGTTATTCCTTCTAAAGATCAAGTTATAATTTTTATATATGCTACATTAGTTTCTTATCTATTTGACAGAAGGTCTTCTCACCATTTTATATATGTGAAAATTTTGTAAAACAATTTCCTTGATATTGATTATTTATGTGGAGTGATGACTCTTGATACTCTATTGTGGATTCGATCAGAGAATCTACACCGATGTAAAGAATTTACCCTTGAAATTGGAGGTTTTCATTTCATATGGAGCCTTTTTATTTTTTAAATGATGATATTTGACATAATTATTGAGATGCCCTATCATTAAAATATTTACTGTTATCACAAATAGGTGTCCTTTATGTCACCTGAGGGTGGTAACTATATTCACAAGGGTGAGTAGGATGTCCAGGAGAGTGGAGCTATAACCAAGCATCCTGGACTGAATGACATGATCACCCTGATTGTTAGTCTTTATCTAGATGATCATGGAATATGAATAAATATTTTCCTTTTTTTTGAATTAATTTAGGTATGTATTACCTAATGAATTTTAGGACTACCTCTTAAGAGAGAGGTACAAATTATTATTGAAATAATATCTGAAGCATCATTTGTATCACTTACTCCTTATATATGGCTGCTACAATGTTGCAGGACCTCAATAGGTAGTTAGAGGATTTGGAATTGAAGATGTTTATATGACATATTACTTCATAATAGGGTTTAAAAATTATATTATGCAAGATGGAATATTTAACCATCAGGATTTTCATGGATTACTTATGGTTGAATCAACTTACTGTTATGAAATGGTATCCGCTACCTCATATAGACAACCTATTTGATCAACTCCAATGAGATCAAGTCTTATTGAAGATTTATTTACGATAGGGAAACCATAAAGTATGATTTGGGCCTTTCGACATATCTCGTACAATATTCCTCAGTAGATATGGCCTTTATGAGTATTTAGTTATATCATTCGTTCTCACAAATGATCTATAATTATTATGCCTCTGATGAGTTGGGTTTTCTACATGTACCTATATTTTTTCATTGTGGTTTTCATGGATGATATCTTATTATATTCTCATACTCTATGAAATCATTAAAAACACCATGATATCTTATTAAGTACACTAAGAGACCATATGATGTGTTACAATCTCACAAAATGTCAGTTATGGATTGAAAAAGTTCACATCGGGGTTCAAAATATCTCAGAGGTATGAGTTTATGTTGACTTAGAGAAGGCGAGAGACAGGGTTTCATGGGAGAATCCGAAGAAAATATTTGACATACGGAGTTTCTTAGGGCTATATAGTTATTAAAAAAAATTATTTATGAATTATCATTCGCAGAAGAACCTATTATGGTCTTGACCAAGAAGGGTGTGAAATGTTTATGGTAAAAATCATGTGAAAATCTATTTCAGCAGTTGGAAGGAAGACTAAATTCAACAAAAATATAGGTTCTTCTACATTTAGGAAGAAGTTATATAATTTATTGTGATGCTTCAGGAATCTGGATGGGAGAAGTTATAATATAGGGAGATTGATTAATGACATACATGTCTTTATAGTTGATACATCATGAGTGTAATCTACTAAAGAACGATATCAAGTTAGCCACCGATGTGCATGACATGAATTATAGTTGAATTAATTATTGGGAAAATGATTCAATATATACAAAGACTACAAAATTTTCACATCCATATTTACCCACTGTGATTTGAACCATAAATAATAGATATGGTTTTAATACCTTTAGTTTCTTTATTTTTAACATTCATATATACCTAGAAAAAGTAATGTTGTGGCCGATGATCTGAGGAGAAAGACTTAGACGTAGGCTATTCAAGATGATAATAGTGAATGGAAGTTGATGGAATTATTGTATAGGATGCATTTATAGGTGAATGAACATATTAGGCAGCCTATACTATCATCTCTATCAGTAACATTTTCACTTCTAGAGAGAGTGATGATTAGTTAGCTTTTAGATCCCTAGGGATGGGTCCTATGGGAGATATTTTCAAGAAATGACCCACTACCTTGTTGGTTTGTTGATGGGGATGAGATCTTACAGATCCATGGACACGATTAGGTACCCAAAAACATATGCTAAGAGTTTATGTGAGAGTCACATGCCTCTACCTGGGTAGTACATCCTGGTCACATGAATATGTACCATGATCGACACCACCAGTAATGGTAGACTGATATAAAAAGGGGATAACTAGTTTTACTACCCAGTGTGCCACCTATTAGTAGGTAAAGGTGGAATACAAGAGACTAGTAGTATTTGTACAAACTTTACCTATTATGGATTGTAAATTGGACTATTTCTACCAGGATTTTTTAATGGGCTTATCAAAAACCCCTCAAGGAAATGATACAGAACGAGTGATCATTTATAGACCGAAAAGGTCTCCCACATCTTACCTATTTGGGAGACCTTTTAAGTGGATGATCTAGGGTGGATTGATATTAAATAGATCATAAAACATTATAGAGTTCCATGTACCATTGTATCATAAGATAAAAGAAAATCACGCCATGGTTTTGTTAGGGTTTACATAAGGATCTAGGTTTATCGGTGCTTCAGAGTACATCATATCACCCTCAGACTGATGGGAAGTTCAAGCATACAATACAAGAGTGAGAGGATATGTTGTAAGAATGCATCCTTAATTTTAGGTATATGGGAAAAAACATGGCTAGTTTTGAATTTTATTACAATAAAAGTTTCCAAGGGACTACACAGATGGATCCTTATGCGGCCATATATGGTATGCCAAACCATTCTCCTTTTTACTAGTTAAAGGTAGGTGGGGAGACGCTAATAAATCCTCATATAATTGAGGATACATCATATATTTTATATCTTATCCAAAAGGATATTTTTATAGATCACCCTTGGTATAATTCTTATAATGATCACCACTGTTGAACTGTATAGTTCTAGGTGGGAAATTGGGTCTTCTTATGAGTTTTTACAAGATTAGGTCATACAAGGATTCAAAGGTAGGAAAAGTTGTTGCACCGATTAATTATAACATTAAAGATCTTAGAGAGGGTCAGACTAGTGTATTGTTGATTAATAATTCCTTAGAGATACCAGGGAATTCATTCTATCTTCTATGTATCTTAGCTTTTGGATTATTATTCGAACAGACTTATTCTTTTGGATGTGATGTATTTTAGTTAGATATAGATGTTTCTATTGAGAAGTATCCAGTTCGTATCATTGATCGTAACATAAAGGATCATTAAGACAAGTCATTTCCTTTGGTTTTATTTATATAGAAGAAAAAATATGTATTATATGAGATTTGGGAGAGAGAGAGGAAAACATATATGATCAATGGCTGTAACTATTACCAGATGATTTTCCTCTACCCATAGAAGGGATAATCAAGGATGAGTTGTTTTATGGAGTTTAGGATGTAATGTATTTGTTTTTCATAAAGGTATGGGCCCTCAAAATTTCTGTTTAAAACATTATTTTTATCCATATGAAATTTCTAAAGAGTTAATGGAAGGGTCTGGGAGCATCCGATGATTGTTCGAATCCTAGATCTTCAGTTTTTGAGATGAACAAGTGAGGCACACAATTAGTGCATGGTTAGTGATGACCATACACCTCAACTATGTGGGCCTTATAAGGTGATACAATGTTTTGAAAATTATAAAAACTAGGTCACAAAGCTTTGAAAATTGGTGTAGGTGGGTAACATAGGTGATCTACATGGGTTGGGAATTTTTCTTATAACCACGCACAAACCTTGCAATGAGTGTGTACCATGGGGTAGTGTTAGTGAATAGTTAATTAATGGTTTTCCAACCTTGTGACCAAATATTTTTCCCTTTAAAAATGGTTGAAATTTTCACCCCCATTCAAATTAAGTTACCTCATCCTTTGTATTCTCCCATAAATGCACAACATCTTTCCTCGCCGCTTGAGTACTTCCATCTCCTATCAACCCAAGATTTAAGCCATCTCACTTATATAATGTTATAATTACTCACTATACATCATGTTGGATTGCCATCAATAATAACTTTAATACTATTTATTCCTCCCTTTGATTGCACCACTAAGTATAATTCTAAATCTAGCCGAGCTAATATACCATATTTTTAGGGTATGTTTTTATTTTATTAATTATTACCATTCTATCTTAAATAATAAGCTGATATAAGATGAGGAGTCTATTACCAAGCTAAGTTATTAGGTCCCATAAGTTTACCTAAATGTTTGAGTGTTAATATTATTCTCTATTATGACTCATGTTGGTATTACCCTACGTTTCATATTAAGTTGACAAACCCCAAAATTAACTATTGAAACTTAGTTCTCTGCATTTTAGAAGACCATGATAAATGGTTGGAGGTTGATGACCTCAACCTGAACCACCCATTGGGTGAGCTTGATGAAATTCTATTTTGACTTGTGTATCCATTGTGACAAAAACAACAATATGGTGTGTTTTTATTGGCATTGTCTAGTGAAATGTTACTAAGTGAGTTAATTGAATGATGAATTGGTGCCAATTATATACCTTAAACCCCTTAATATTACATATCTATTACATGAATTAAATGATGAAATAAATTGAATAATAGAAGGTGTGAATCTCTATAACCTTTCATATAATTTTATATAGATGTGATTACATCATTCTTGCCTTCTGTACTAAGCAAGATGTTCTATATTATTATTTGTGATTATGGACATGATGTTCTTAAATGTTCACATGGAGGTTATAGAAACAATTTTCTTTATCAATGATATTTATAATTAATAGACATGTTGTTCCATATTGATTATGTGGGAATTTTTGTTCATGATGATCATTATAGATTTTTATAATTAATGGACATGATCTTCCATATTGTATAAGTTATACTCAATGTAGATGATGATCCAATTTTCCTAATGTAATCAAGGGACATGGTGTGATATTATTGGTTGTTCTAGTTTATTGGAAATGATTCCCATTATTTTTTTCATTATTATAAATTATTTAGAGACATTCATGGTTTAGGGTGAAGTATGTAGTATCAGACAGATGTTCCATGGGAAACCTGGACTGACATGGTTCAATTATTTATTTCCTTTATTTCTTATTACATAGACACTGATCATTCCATAGTCAATGACCTTTGAGTATTAGACACCATTGGTGGGGACCTATAAAGTTTATCTCACACCCTTCTTGAGCCAACATTTGGTACTCAAATAGACTTTATGGGTGTAGGTAGGGAAAAAGTGAAGCATACATCTATGGATTCAAGGTTTTTATATATTAGGATGGAGTACAAGAGTAAAGGAATGAGCTAGTGATCACAATACTATTGGAGATATGTTTTGACCATTTTTTTTATTTTTTATAGAATTCCCTGTATAATTATACTCATCTATTTCCCCTTGTATCCCCCATTTTTTTATAGCAACATGACATGACATTTTTATTTGTATATGGTTTGGATTATTGTTATTCCTATCATAGTATCTTATCTATATGATTTATGTTTCTGTTAATTATTCTAATGATTCCCCTTTTATATGCCTTATATATATAATTATTCTTTACTTTGATAGAGAGGGTTTAGTATCCCCATCATACCATCATAGAATCTCACTACTTTTTGGAATCCTCCGACATATGAGGAGGAGAACTTGAGTCTAAATGGAAAATCAAACCAGGTTACAAATAAAGTGAACTGGGATTGAGATGATACTATGAATGTATAGTTTATTTTTTCCATTTTTTAGTATTTCCTAGGATTCAAAAAATAGTTTCTTGATATTTTTGGACCACTCTGGGTTTAGGGAGTAGTTTATTTGGATGAAATAAATATTATTAGAGAGGTATCTATCTTAAAAGTTTTTTTAAGAGGTTCTTCTCCAGGGATCATAATTATGTTGAATTTTTTGATTTTGTGATGTTATGGTTTGGGTAGTTATTCCTTAATTCGTGTTTAAATTTTGGTAGTTGATATATCCTTTTTGAAGTGGTATCTACTAGGGAGGGTTAGATGTGTTATTTTTCGATTTCCCTATGTGTTTGGTTTTGATTATGAAGGGATAGAATCATCTGAGAGGCATATAATATAACATCATGGACCTTACTATAAATTTTATTTGTGTTTTATATATCTATGTAATCATATATAGGAAGTTTAAGAGAGGTTCAAAATTATAGGTTTGAGTTTTGTATCTTTAGGTTCCAAAATGTTCATTTTGGAGGCCCTAGTGGAGAACATTTTTAGGGTAAGGTCATGGTGTGTTGGAAATTTTGATTCATGGTAAATCCATTATGTAAAAATAGAATTTTTAGGTATTTTGGATATTTTTGGTGAGGAAAGATTTAAAATTTTGGTTTTGAATTTAGAGAGAGCTATTTTGAAGGGATTGGTGCCTAGTGATATTTTGGGGAAGCCCATATGTAAAAGGGGGAGAAGAATAACACCTGTTTAAGTGGAAGTGGTGGTTTTACACCACAGTAAGATGGGTTTTTTAAGACGGGTTAGTTTGAAATTATGTGGTTTTTAATTTATTCATATGTGGGTTAACATATGGTTCTTTATAAGTTAATATTATTAAAGAGTTGGGTCTTCATATTTTTTCTTATGTGTGGATGTCACTACACCATGGTGATGTCCATTTTAGTGAGCAAGATGCCTATAGATTTATAAGATAATTCCTATGAGAAATGATTAAGGGAGTAATACCCATTTTAAGATCTAATGTAGTGTTATGCTGAAATTATGAAGTTTTTTTTTTCATGATCAGTCATTAATTGTGTTTATAAATGGAGAGGTTAGTTCATCTACAAGGTGGTGTCTCTTTCTAAGTCCCAAGGTCAATTTATGTTATGGTTTCTTAATGTATGATACTCCATGGTGATGTTCAACCCATTTTTTAAGTATCCAAAATTTAATCTAAGAAAGAGAGTATAATCTATTTTTAATACCTATGTTTTTATATCTCTCTTTAATTTGAGTCCATAACAACCATTTTGGATTTCACCATTCCATGATGGGGGTCGGTCCAATTTTCAGAATATATTGGGTATGATATTTCTTCTAGGTTGGAATTTGTTTCTCTTCCACGAACCCTATAAAAACCTATTCCTTTTTTTGTTCCTTACAATTATATATCTTGTGGATTTAAAACCCCTAATTAGGGGTTATTTATCTATATTAATATGAGGTACCCTCTTCTCTCCACATGACTATTCATCATTCTTCTCTTTCATTCATATTCCTTATATGGTTATAAAAATTATGTTCCTTCAAATTGGTAGGTGTTTTGATGAGGTTTGGATATGGATATTTATTATGGTGGATGTTTTTTTGAGTTTGGTAGTTTTTGGTCATTGGTTTCTTCTATTCTTATGTGGTGTTCCTTGATGTTTCAAAGTGGTAGAAGATTCAAGGCTTATCCATTTTATACATGAAAAATTATGGATTTATCATGACTCTTCCACTATTGGTTGGTTGGTGTAGACTGAAATAATTAATTAAAATGAGTTATATATAATTAAATTAAAGGTAATAATGTGATTCAAATGTTCATTATGAAATCCTATTATATTTATTACTTGCTTATGATTTTTTTAATCTCACTGCTAAGGGAATATGTTTACTATTGTCCCATGCATTGATTGTTGTTTTCCATATTTGAATCAAATTACATAAAGGGTTAATATATTAAATCAAGTAATGAATTAATCATGTGGATATATTTAAATTATGGGGTTTATGTATGATCATGTAATAATTATTTAATATTTAAAAATGATTAATAAGAGGTTAAATTGATATGAGAGATTACTTATAAGGGGTTGGTAAATATGGGTTGTGTCTACGATTGTGGTTGTTTACTTTTGTAAATATAGATGGTTGATATATTCTATTTTGATAACATCAAACTCAATATTTGACATTCCACTCACTATATAATTGGATAAGATACTTAAAAATATAAGGAAGAAGGGTGGCATACAAATATGAAATTTATTTTAATGGTAGGTTATGCGAAAAGTAATGAGTTCAAATGAAATCATAATTGAAGGGGTAGATGTGTTGTTTCACGTGGCGTACATGGGTGTGTTAATTTTTAAATATTTAGTTTTTATTATTATATCTAGTTTTGGGGTCATGGTATGGAATTTTTCTTGAAGTAGTTGTGATATAGATGGTTGTATTGAGAAATAAGTTTTTTTTTGTAAGAGCCCAGTTTTTTCACTCAGGTTTGGATCCTTTAAATTTCAGTCCAATTCCTTATTTTAGACTTAATATGGATTAAAAGTGGGTTAATAAAGGTACCAAGGATTTTTGGGTCTTGTTATTATCCCAGAACCCATATTTTTGGATTAAATGGCCTTATCGTATGGTTAAAGAAAACCATACTGGTAGGGCGCATAGTTAAATCTTACTGTACAGATGGTCTTCATTTTTGGGTAGATCCATCTCGCACGGCTGGCTCACAATTTCCCTAACCATGAAGACTAACCATGATTTACACCCCTTCCTATAGGTGCCCATGCATGGCTGGCACATGGTTTGGAAAACCGTGCACAAGGTAAATTTTAGGTAATTTTACCCATTTACCCTTAATGTTCTAATTTAACCTTCTTCCTTCCTTCTGTACAATTTTATAGCGGGATGAACTATATTTTCTCTAATTTTGGATATTTTTTAAGGCCTAAGTTGGGGATAAAGAGATATCCTTAATCTGTGATCTTTTTGAGATTCCGTTCATCATTTTGGATGAGCAATGGTATGAAATCAAGTCTGTTTGAGCCGTTCTTCGTCTCTCTTACTCTCGACCAAGTTATTGAGGTGTGATAAATTTTATCTTTTTCTCAGTTGTACTCCATATAAATCCAAATTAAATCCTAATATAGTATTAAGAGATTTATAAAAGCCTAAGGTTGTTGTTCTTTAACTCATTCCTAAAGTTCGTTGATTTTGGAATTTTCATGCGGGACCCACTGATTTCATCGGGTTCTGTTTACTGAATTGATTTTCCATGCTTATAATCATTATAAACTTATGTTTATGAAATTTCCAAATATGTTATTAGTTGTTAGTGGTTATTCACATAACTTTATCCATCCTATGTAGGATGTTTTTCCATAATTGTCATTTTCATTTTTTGACACACTTTGGACACTATTTGAGTGTGCCAAGGCTTGAACTTTCTAAGGGTAATATTTTATATATTAAATGGCATGATTAAAATTGTGAATTTCATAATGTAAAGTACCATGTATGATCAACACTTTACCCACCTAAGGTATGTGCTTAAATTTTATAAATAAATGTTACATTGAAATTGGCAAGTATACTAAACATATGAACTTTCCATATTAGATGTAAATGAATGGTTTGTTGCATGTCCGTAACACCCCTTCCATGTTTATGGAAGGAATTTAAGTGAATATTAATGATTTGATATGCCTTAAATGGATTAATGGAAATGGTTTCATGCTACTTGGCCCAGTCACACTAATGAAAGGCAAGGCGTGAACCAAATGGACTTTTTGACTAATTATGACTTGATTAAATGGTAACATGGACAGTTATCCTTGACACACTAATGAAAGGTAATGGGTTAAACCATATGAATTATATTTCACTTGATTACCAAAGTATTAGTGTCCTGACCCGAGATCACCTTGGATTTCATAAGGAATGCCTTGATCACTCAGGAAGCCCATTCTGATTCAAGGATACAACTTTCTTAGGTTGAAACCCACCTAGAACCAAATCCTTGTTTTAATTTTTATGCTTCGTATCAAACCATAGTAACCATTAAATATTATTATAGGATTCCTTAGACACACTCTTGGATCTAGCATTAAAAAGTAGGTTCCATAGTTAAATCCCATCGAGCCCGGCCTTTTCACAACACTATTTTACTTTGGATGAACTCCTTGGACTCAGTAGGAATATTATTGTGGAATTACTTGGACTATTCTCCTTGGATTACACTCTTACCCTTATATAGAGTATAATCATTACTGATTTGGTGACCCTTTATGTTTACATTTCCTTTGTTATTACCTTATAACATCATTAATAAATATCATTAAATGTTTTATTGTTACATCTATGAACCTTCACTAGGGATATCATAAGACTTATTTTTAAACTACTGATGATCAATTAATGAAATGGTATCATGTTCAGACACCAGCTAAGGGATGGATCAGGTACTTGGGTATTCACTAACATTATATTGATTTGATTTACATATTCATGATTTCACACTATTATATTTCCATTACATGATCCAAATTTTATAAACACCATTGGTGGTAGCCCAATAAGATTTATCTCACACCCTCTTTGGACATCGTTTCGTACCTGGGGTAGATTACATGAATGCAAGAGTTTATAAAGGTAAGAACATGACATCAAACACTTGATTGATTTTGGTTTAGGATAAAACTTGATAGAAAATGACCATGCAAGAGATCAGGATGCTTGGGATAGTCCTTTGATTTCCTTTATACTTTTTAAGAACATGTTATTCTTGCTGTCTTATATCCATTTTTTCTATTTTTCTAGGGACATGACATATAATCTTCATTTATTCTAGTTTATTAAGTTATTTTCATCCATATCTATTTATTACTTTATTCTACTTTCATTGTTTTATAATATTTCTTCCTCTATTTACCCATGTTTTTATTTATCCACTATTCTACACTATGGTAATGTGGCAATAGTCTCTCCATGGAAACACCCTATGTCCTTGATTCTAGTCGAAAACCTCTGTAATTCGGGGAGATGTTCTTGAGTCCATGTTCCCACTAGACTCAGGGCACATATTACGTGGAATCCAGGTCTGGACATCACAAATTGGTATTGGGGGATGTTTTCCATTCTTGATTAACTATTTGAGGACAATATATTAGAGATTAGGAATACTGCGGGACTTAGTCATAAGCCATTCTTGGGCATCGTGAACCCATGTTTGACATAAAATCCAAGTCACCTAAAGTATAATTTTTGTTCAATTTTTCCTATTTCAGTTGACATTATTTCACCGTTGGGTGACACACTTTATATGTGGTGTTGTTGATTATTATTCGGATTGATATTTTATTTTATCCTTGACCCGATGAGACGAGGACAAGAAGCATTATTACTTGCGTCATATAGGAACCTATAATTCACATGTCATGCATATTTCTATGACATATTGGTTTATTTCACTACTTGAATTTCCTGATATTCCAGTGATTATTGAGTGATGATGTGACAATTAACTTATGGATGTGATATTCTTTTGTTATGATTGAGTGATTTCCTATCGCAATTCATAAAGTGTATGTTTAGTTGGTATGGAGTATGATATTCTCCAATGATACCAACTATAGGATCAAAATTTAATAGTATATTTTCAATATACAAGAGGGGGGGTGAATTGTATAATTTAAAAATTATTTAGAAACTTTTAAAGTTGGTGAGAAACCTTTCTGTTGTTTAACAATGTTAAAAAAGGTAAATTTACAAAACCTATGAGTTCTACAAACATGCTTGATCCCAGAAATATGATTCCGAGAATGTAATTCCGGAAAGTTGGTTCTAGAAATGAAACTATACGAAAGTTTACAAAGATAAAGATTCTACGTTAAATAGTATAGAATCATACTAAATCAGAGTACAAGTAAAAGGAAGTATAAGATAGTTATACTTTCCTCAACAAACAAAATGCAGTGGAAAACTTGAAATAATAAAAGTAAAAAGTAGTAAATCTTTTAACGCAAAGAGAAAGGTATCCAACAACCTTGGATAAAAATCCCTCGATTTATACTTTCAAGAAAGACTGTCTTACCCACACCAGGGTAAGCCATCGATATGAATATCAGAGTCTGTCTTGCTATCCCCACAAGACCTTAACTTCAAGGTAGTTGAAACCTCTTTTTTTCTCTCTCCAGAAGCCCTCGAATGTACTCAGCAACATTTGGAGTTGCACGAAGCAATTTTGAAGAATATGTTCAGTATGCACAAAGAATGAAAGTCTCTCTCTAGAAATCACTTCAGCAGCATGTAATCTATAGAGTCATAGAACAATATTGAGATCATTCAAATGAGCTTCTATTTATAGGCACATCCTCAATGGTCGACTCCCTCCTCCAACGGTCATTTTTCCCCTGAATATCAGAGGGACCTGTACACGTTTCACTCAAACAACATTTAGTTAGTAATTGATTGCATAATATTGTTTTATAACCAAAATTTGAGTATGCAAAAATATGATACATAACCAAATTCATTTTTCTAAGTGTGAGTAAAAATGAAAATTCCAAGTCTAAACAAAAACTCATTCGGTGTCTATAATATAATGATATTCAGATTCTGTCTTTAGAAGAATTCAAAACCTGAATTCTATAGAATTCCATAGTATGAATATCAAGGAAATATGGATTCCTGAATTCAGTAGAATTCAGTGTCTGAATTAAGTAGAATTCAGAGTTTGAATTCATAAGAGTTTGGAGTCTTAATTCAGAAGAATTCAGAGTCAAAACTCATATGAGTTCAGAGTCAACATTTAGAGAACTTGGAGTCAAAACTCATATGAGTTCAGAGTTTGAATTCATAGAACTCAGAGTCAAAACTCATAAGAGTTCAGAATTTGAATTCAGAGAACTCAGAGTCATAACTCATAAGATTTCAGAATTTGAATTCGAAGAACTCAGAGTCAGAACTCATAAGAGTTCGGAGTCTGATCTCAGAGAACTCGAAACCAGAATTCGTATTCTGAACACATAATTCTTTATATATAAGTATATATATGATTCCAAGGTTTTGGATACAAAACCTAAATTTATACTTAGACAAAATGAACAATAAAAAACATGGTAAGGATAAATTTTCTCGGGGAAAGAAAATTTCCTTATGAAAATAAAACATAGGGTAAATGAATTTTGCCTTAATATAAGGTGTTTGTGATTTTCAAAACATGAAGAAATGATAAAGTCATAAAGAAACCTTATTGACTCAAAAATATCCTCAAACATGAAGGAATGGAAAATTCATAAGGAAACCTTATTGACTTAACAATATCCCCATTTTGGAAAGCACAAACATCCTTTCGAAAAATAATATAAGGAAATAGAAAATAAAACTTATCTCCCTTAACACACATGGGAAAGGATGAATATGACTTACTCCCCCTTAGGATTTGGAACACAAAGGATCATATTCTGGATTTCCGGAATGAGATTTTTTATTATCTTGAATATGGAAATATTTGTAATGGAACCACCCCTTAGATGAAATCCCCCTTAGATGAAATCCCCCTTACTTTGATATTTCTTTTTTACGTAATATTATTTTTCATTTCTCCCCCTTTATGATTTTAAAAAAGGAATAAAAGTAACGGAAAAGAAATTATAGTACCTGAAAAAAATTAGTACAATACATCCAAAGGACAAGACACCAAACATTTCATTATGATAGAAAAAATTTATACAAGGAAAGAAGATACAACAAAAGATCAGATTTAAACAAAGTTATCCTTCATTTTCCTTGGGTGTCAGCTTCTTCACTATTTTTTTAAGCTTCTTGAGCTCCTTGTTGTCTTCCTTTGCTCGTTTGAGATGCTGATCCCGATATACCGAATTCTTCTCTAAGGCATTGATTTTTTCTTCCTGATCCTTAAGAATTTCAGCCTGATCCTTCAAGGATTATTCCTGCTTTACTAGATTTTCTTCAATATCAATTCGGAGATCTCTTTCTCTCTTCCATCTTTGAGAAACTGAATAAAGTTTCCCATTCAAATCCTTCACTTCATGAATATGATAATTCTGTTCCAGAGTCAGCTTTTATTCAAAACTGCTTGTGAGACCCTTGATCTTACCATCTTCAATGTCAAATGCCTCCTTGAAACTATCTTGGAACACATCAATATCTCTCATGTCCTCTATGGTTTTCCTTGAACAAATGTTCATATTTCTATATGATATTTTATGGGCTTCGTAGATGATGAAAAAATTCTTTAAATCATTCTCAAGCTTGACACACTTATCCATCACCATGGATACTGAATCCGATTTCTATTTTAAGGTGTGTTGAAGCATCTGACATCTCGAGTCAATGCTTGGAAAAATTGGAATTGTCCCAACAAGCTTCTTCAATGACTGAACAATGAAATCATGTCCAAGGGAGGATGATTCTGATTCTGAAATTTTGCTTAGTGTGGTTTATTTTTCTAGCTCAGTATGTTTCCTCTTTGAAGATCCACCAGCTTCTTTCTTCCTTAGAACAACTTTACTAGGTGTCTCAACTAACACCAATTTTCCTTATCAACCTTCAGAATAGATTCTTCTTGATTTGGATATTGGTGTTCATTTTCAGATAGTTAAACGATCTTGTCTTCATCAACCACTTCCTTTTTATCTCCTGCCTCATGATCCTCTGGTTGAGTGAAGTCATTATTAAAACTTTCTTCCTCAGACAACTTATTGACTTCTTCTTCACCCTTCTTATCCTCTCCTTTCTCATATTTCCCAGGAGTAGTGAGCTTTGAAGACTCTGGTTCAGAAGTTCAGATTGAGAGTTTTTCAGATGGACTTTGTTGCTCACGGAAATTTTCTACTTGACTTATGATATCTTCGGTATCACCACTGATCTCTTCTTTTTCCACTTCTCCCAATATTTTTTCTTCTTGAACAAATTTTTCTAGGGCTTTTTCCCTAGTGAAAAACTTCTTTCCATGGGTTTCAGGTAAGGGTTCTACCATGAAGGATTTTGGTACTGGGATATTATCTGATGCTTTCTCAGCAGCCTTTAAAATATATTCGACAATCTCTACTTCAAACATCATCTTATTTTGATTATTTTTATTAGCTTGCTTCTCAAGCTCATCAGCAGTTGTTTCTTTTAAATATTTGGCTTCAATAGGATCCAAACCAAAACATGGCTCCCCTGCTTTCTTATTTTTTTATCTTCTCTCCACTTTGATAAAATCTCATCAAGATATGTTTTTTACTCCTTTGGCTTTGGTGGTGTGGATTGGGTTTCCTTGGGATCTGGAGTTTTCCCTTCCACTACTACTCCCTTCAACTTACTCTTCCTTTCTCCCTTTTTGGACGGTTCAACCACTTCTTTTTTTTTCAGAACAGCTTCAACTTCTTCCTCTGGTAAGTCATAAAATTCTCTAGAGTCTGTAGAAAAACAAATGTCCATCCTCTTCAGGGTATCATTACTGACTAGCATTACTTTACAATTCCTTATATTTGAGATGTAATTAAATTTAAAAGATTCTAAGAACCGAACAATTAACATGGAGAGAATGGTTGGATACATGATTATCTAAGCCTTTAAGTTTCCATTCTTAATATTCTCAATCATAATGAGAATATTCTTAACCAGATTGATCTTCCTTTGGTTCACCAAGAAATCCAAGATATACATGTCACTCTTATTCAATGTTTCCTTGTCGTATTTTCTCAAAATGATGAATCCTTGAACCCATAGTTGGAGAATATGATGATTTTTAGACAAGTGGGTGATCTTCAGAGTCTTTACATCAGAGAGTCCAAGACATGCTATAACCTTCTCCTTTACAAAACTTCCTTTGACATCTGGAAACTTATGAGAACATAACTCAACTTCCCCTTCATATGGAATACCAACAAAATTAGCTTCCTTAGTATATGATAGAGCATAAGTCTTTCCATATCTCTTGAACAAAAAATTCTCACTACAAAAAAATGGGCACATTAGAGGGGGTTGTTTTTGAAATTAGAAGGGGTTATAACGCCTTCTAAAATTACTACCAGCGGTTGTGAGGAACCACCGCTAATGTGGCCGCCTACTTCCTTTAGTGGTGGTTTTGAGTTAGCGCTGCTAAAGTATTTTGACATTAGCGGCGGTTACATTATAGGGGGTTTAAACCCCCTCTAATGTTGAGATAGTGGTCACAACCTCCACTAATTAAAATGTTTTATGGGAAATTTAGAGGCTATTCAAACTGCCCCTAAAAATGGGGTTACATTAGGGGTGGTTGTGAAAACCGCCCCTAATGTTTTTTAATTTTTTTTAAATCCCCTGTTCGCTCCCTGCCTCTCTCCACATATCCTCAATTCTCTCTGTTTCCCGCCCCTCGCACCGCGCCCCAGCCTCCAGTTCCCCGCCTATGTGGCCTTCGATTCCCGAACGCATCAGTTCCAACCAGCATCCCCGATTCTCACCACCAGTTCCCGCCTCTTGAACCACGTCTCTCCAGCCAGCCTTTGGTTCACTAAACCTCTATAATTGACACACCCAATCAAGAATGGAGACGCTGGGAGTCGAACCATGCGCCGCCTGGGTAGGTTTCTGCCGAAATTCCCCTGCACACCACTACACTAATTGGTTTTTATTATATGGATTACATATTATTTTATTTATATATATTAAACAGTATACTATAATAAATAGTTTTAGCATAATATATTTACATACATTTAAATAATAATATATATTATTTACTATATCTATTTGTATATGAAATTATATATTATACATATTATATATTTATATATCACCTAAATATTTTACACAAGTATATATGTATATATTGTACTTATATATGTGTGTGTGTGTGCGTGAAAATAATAATATTATTAAATATCATTATTCTTATAAAATCTATTTTTTAATCTATACAAATTATATGTTGGTTTTATAAATACCATACATTTATTTTATGATTTATATCAAATATACATTATATTAAATACTTTTATATTATATATTTATGTAAATTAGTTATATACTTAAATACATATTTATATTATATATATAAGTATTTACCTAATTTATTTTCATTAGCTCTTTAAAAATATATTTATATAAGGTCTTTAAAAATATATTTATATAATGGAATTCAATACATATATTTATTATTATTTATACTAATAAATATATTTAATTGTATAAACTGTATAATATTATATAAAATCAATATATTAATATTATTATATGAAATAAAATTTATAAAAATATTAATGTTATATGTAATTAATATTATATTATACATAATTAATATGTATATTATATATAATCTATATTATTTGAAACACAATTTTACATTATATATAATTAATTTGTATATTATATATAATCAATATTATATGAAATTCAATTTATAGAAAACTTAATTAATATTATATGAAATACAATTTGATATTATATACAATTAACATTACATGAAATATAATTTATAAAAATATTTATATAATGAATTATAATACATATATTTGTTATTATGTACATAAGTATATATTAGTATTTAAATAAATACACATTAATATAAATTTATTTGTATAAATTTTATTTCATATAATATTAATTATATATATAATATAAAGGCATAAACCTATTAGATAGAAATATATTTATTATTATTATATTATAATTTATGAAAACTACAAGCTTGGGTTTTTATATGATATATTTTTTTGATAAATTATATTTACGTATATATTTATATAACATGTTTATGATTTTATGTTGAAAATAATTAATATTAAGTAAAATATAATTTATACAAATAAACATATATTAATTTACATAATATTATAAAATTATATTTATGTATACATATAAATATAATTAAATACAATCATATAAATATTTTATATAATATGTTCATGTAATGTATTTAAATACAATTATATATAGTGTTTTAATTATATATATATATTATGGAATTTTCTTTTTTTTAAGGGGTTCACAACCCCTTTAATATATTAAATTTTAGGGGATTTTGAACCCACCTCTAAATTAAAGAAATTAGAGGGGGGTTTCAAACCCCATCTAAATTAAAGAAATTAGAGGGGGTTTTGAAACCCCTCTAATTTAAAGACATTAGAAGGGGTTTTGAATCCCCTATAATTTAAAGATATTAAAGGGGGGTTTTTAACCCCCTCTAATTTCAGATATTAGAGGGGGGTTTGAACCCCTGTTAATTTAAGACATTATAGGGGGTTTTGAACCCCCACTAAAATCCAACTAGATATTAAAAAAATAATGTTTTAAAAATTAGAGGGGGTTAAAAACCCCATCTAATTTTAGAAATTAAGTGGCTCCATAAACCCCTCTAAATTTGATGATTAGAAAAGGTTGTACATAATATCTCTCTAATTTTTATAGAAAATGAATTTAGAAGGTGTTCATAACCCCCTCTAAATTCGATGATTAGAGGGGGTTGTGCAGAACCCCCTCTAATGTTACAGAAAATGAATTTAGAGGGGGTTGTGTATAACCCCCTCTAAATAACCCCCTCTAATGTACTATTTTTTGTAGTTTCTCTCTACCTTCTTCCTTGAAGAAACTGACTGATTCATAGAATTCAACTAGCAAGTCTGGATATACTAAATCTTGGGACCCTAGCTTCGATATGCAAACACTCTCCCATCCATTCAGATTAATGTTCTTTGTTATGATTGAATCATACTTGGTGAAGAATTTTGGATGCAACAGCCTTTCCCTATAAACCTTCCACTCCGAAATTGGCTTGATAATAGAAAAATATTTCTGAGAGGATTCTCTTATAGACATTCGGATTTGAGAAATCTCTGAGATGTTCAAATTAGACTTCTATAGGAGGGAATAATTTCAACACGCGAAGGCATGAGATTCGATGTGGGACAACCATCAAGGGATTCCTTTATATAGACGCTTAAAGTGACGGTTCAACTACCCTAATTGATCCTATGGTAGACAAACCTCTTGATATGATCTGATGGTTGAGATGATATTTGGAAGGATATTGTGACAGAATCTGATCTTTTGAGGTTTTAATAAAAAGATTCATATTTAAGAAAAAATGAATATGAAAATTTAAAAAACAAATGAAAATAACAGCAAGTAAATGATGATTTCGAAAACTTAAGAAAAGAAAACATTCCCCTTGGATTCCAAGGAAGATTAATCGTAGTGAGGAAAATTCTTCTTGAAGAACTTTAGATTCCAGAAACAAACTTTTGATTATGATTTTTTTTAAAAACTGACTATGAAAATATTTTTAGAAAAACTATATATATAAAAAATTTATTGTGGAAAATTTAAAAAAATTTCTACGAAAATTTTCATTATGAAAGATTTAGAAAATCTTACTACAAAAAATTCCATTACGAAAGATTTGAAAAATCTGACTATGAAAATTTCCATTATGAAATATTTAAAAAATATAACTACAAAAATTTTTATTATGAAAGATTTGAAAAATATAACTACCAAAATTTTCATTACGAAAGATTTGAAAAATCTGACTAAGAAAATTTTCATTACGAAAGATTTTGGTCTAACTAACAAGTAAATGTACCCCCCTATGAAAAAGACTTTATTACTGTAAGGAGATTGGTTTCAACCGAAAGTTAACAAGGAATATTACCTTACGGTTATCATTCCTAACTTCTATTTAATGCATTCAAATCTATCAGAGGGTAATGATTTTGTGAAAATATCAGCAAGTTGATCTTGTGTTAAGAAAAATTGAAAATGCTATCCCCTTTCATCTGGATAATCTTTTTAAAGAAGTTTTTGTGACCAATCATATACTGAGAACATCCACTATCCATGTACAAATTATTTCTCTTTATAATGTAACACCCCAAGCTTCCATGGTACATTTCCCTTTGAATAATGCAATGACGTGCATTGTACGCAACTTCGAGATTATAACACACCACAACCAATCAAACTAGCCGTTATGAATAGTAATACCTACTTTTTGAAATTTTATAAAATTTATCTTTAGAAATGGACATCTATTTTGGATTCGTAATATCAAAATTATATTAGGGTGAAATTTTGGTACTTTTCGGATAACTTTCATATTTTGATGA
Source organism: Viscum album (assembly GCA_963277665.1). Classification (NCBI taxonomy): domain Eukaryota; kingdom Viridiplantae; phylum Streptophyta; class Magnoliopsida; order Santalales; family Viscaceae; genus Viscum; species Viscum album. Next base: position 1,193,568,687 of record OY728156.1, on the reverse strand, counting down.
ATATTGAAAATTACTAAATTTTAATTAAAAACAACTTTTTTAATCAAAATAATTAATAGTGATAAATTATTAATTTGAGTGATTTTAAAGTATATTTAAAATATATTTTTACCATTTAATACAATTTTGGTCATTGGATGAGATTTCACATTTAAACCAGACATAAACAAGTGTCAATCTTTTGATAGTTATTATCTCTTAAAAACACGCTATTTGTTTTGATGATGAGAATTAATTTTTAAATTCATTAATGCAGCTGATATGTTCTGAATTTGGAAAAATAGACATAATTTTTAAATTTATAATATCAAATATAGCTTAGGCCTAATTTTTGGTATTTTTCTGGAAACTTTCATTTTTTGATGAATAGTGAAACCACTAAGTGGTAGTTAAAAAACTGAATTTTTCATAAAACTTAATTTTGCCGCTTCTTTGAGTGGAATTTCAAAAATCCGAGAGACATGGTAAATATCAAGGAGTAAAATGTGGTTCATTGAGATGAAAATAATTTTTGGTGAATAGTAACTTTTTACTTTTATTTACCACGGTTAAAAGTAAATAGGGCAATTAAGGGTAAAAATGATATTAATATTACCCTAACACATGTCCTAATTCCATTGGACAAGTGTATCTTGACCACAAACAACCTTAGGAATAAACTTTTATCATTTAAGTCAACTTGGATTCGATTAGGACATTTATTATTATTTAATTCAAAGAAGAGTTAAAAGAGTTAAAATCAAAGTTTATTTACTAAAACATTTTTAATATAGGGTTACACATAAGATAAATTCGATTATAAATATTCATTAGAACGATAACAAGATTTAATACATAATGATATTTTATTTATAATTTTTCTACATGAAATAGTTTAATTTATTTATGACACAATGATGATGCATTAATTACCATAATAGTGAAAAATTAAAATAATTGGTATTATAAATACCCAAATAAATATAATTGGAGACTTTTATTGAATTAAAATAATTTTCATGGTTAATATGACATATTAGGATTGATTTAATGTACTTTTTTTGAATTAATCATTCTGTTATGAGTTTTTCAAAAATAAATTATTGAATAGTGTCAAAATTGACATAAAAGAGTTTTTAAAACAAATATTATATTATTAATTGATATTAAATTACTAAAAATCTAAGGCTCGACCAAGAGACTTATATCATGATATGTGTATCATTAATGTACCACTTGGGGGTCTCTTGGATGTATATAGTAAGTTTATTAAACATATAATATAAAAATACAAAGAGACATTGTAAAAGTGAAACTAATTAACTAAGAGTTAATACTTAAAGATAAGGTTAATATAATGTCCCAAACCTGTCTAAATTCTATTGGTTGAGTGGTTTTCGACCTATCCCCACCTTAACTTTTAAATACTCCACTTTGGAGCCATTATAAACCGAATATAAATTTATTATAAAATAATATTTTTAGCTTTTCCAAAGGTGCCCCTCACCCCTCTTATAAAAGGGAACTCCCCCTTTTCATTACTTCACACCTTCAAAGCCTTTTGGTTCGGCCAACCCCTGCCCAAATACTCTCTCAACTTCCCTCAATACAACCTAGAGTCCTTAGTCTGATCATAAATCCAACCTAAGGAGCCCTTTTGATCAAATCAAAAGGAAGAACCCGAAGAAGAGGTAATGTTTTTACCACCCTTTTTCAAATTCTTTTCTTCTTCAACTTCTACTTTATTTGTTATTCCCATTCTAAATTAATGAATCCAGTATCTACTATATACTATAATATTATTATAAATATGGTAAAACAATATTCATTATTCTATCCATCCTTTGAATGACATGTCACCATACGTGCGTACGTACGGCTTACCGTCTACACGTCGTGGTGTAATTTTCATTCAATAAATTATTATTTGGATAGGTATAATAATGATGTGTAATTCATGTAAATAATAAATATAACATGATAATTATTCTTTCTATATGATATACCATCCAATTATATATTATTTTAACATCAAAAGAATGATATTTTTGCTCGTGCGTACATACGGACTACCGTTTCCGCGAAAGCGATGAGATTTATTCTCCATCGTATCCATTCAAGTATAATTATCATTTGATGATTTAAAAATAATGTTTACGAACTTGATATAATTCTGGATATGAATAAGATAAAACCTATGCATAACAAACACAGCTTACGTAACAAAGAATATAAAGGAAAACAAGTAAGTTAACACCCGAAATGACGATAATACTAAGATATTATTAACAAATCAATGTTAAAAGATAATATATGATATCATATTAATGTAAATTATTCTTTTATAATTCAATAACAATTATTTCACAATTATACAGGAGGTTAACCTACCGTCAACCAAGGAAAAAGTACAATGTAAGGGGTTTCTTATCTCACTTTTAATTCCGTGAGAATTCCATTGTTCACCACTTATTTAATTGCATGTGGTGTTTGTACTGCCCATGATTGTATTCATTGTGTAATATACTTTAATTTATGGATATTTACATCAATATTGAATTATCCTTCTTTCATGGGTTCATGTTTCATAAGTTACGAAATCGATAAGGGAATTTGAAATTTCAATTTCCACTCATTCGGCTTTATGCATACTTCATTAAATATTTTACTCAAAGATTATGTGGGGAATCACTATTCATTTGATTATGTCAAAATTTCCACTCCCCTTTTTGTGGATATAATTTTTATACACATAATTACTGCATTTAAAAAATCTCAAGTCATCGGTATGAACTTGATAAGAGTAATTTTTACACAATCTAGATTTGTTGAGATAAACATCCAATTCCTTGGTGTTGTTTTTACAAGAATATGTGTGAATGTCCTTTGATTGTTTTACAATGAATATCCAATCATATTTAGTTTATTTATATTTTTCACACATAATTATGTCGTTGATTTATCCATAACCTAAGGATACGACCTTTATGAGAGATTTCATCTCAATTTACATTCCATTGAGACTTCTTTGTTCTTATACACCAAATCACTTTTATGTGGTGTATATAATGTACTTTGACATAGTATATCATGAATCCCTTTATTCTCATGATATTACAAAGTTTTGATTACCTCAATTATTTGTATTCAAGTGTCTCTCTTTTGGTTAGAAACTCTAACTAAAATACCATTTTTAAATGTTGTAAGGACTTATTCTTCTAAATCTTGCTCATTAATGTCCATGCTTTTAAATGGTTTTAAGGATTTATTTATATGGACATTAATGTTTTCAAATCAAAATTCCATTTAAAAGTTTCAAAGTGGTATGGGATAATTTGATTCTAAAATCTATTTTAAATGGATTCTTCATAAATAGTGTGACTTTTAAATGATTTCAAGAAAAAGGGGGATATTTCACTCTAATTGTTTTGATGATAATTTTCATCTATGTCAATATCCTTCATAATTATCAATTGAGGTTAATATGATACAATACAATCTTCCATATTGTATTGAATGAGTTATGTTTGACTGTGGATGTGCTATTTTTATACCATCCATGGTTTGTGGATAAAGTATTGACATTTCGTATGCTAGTTTTAATATGAATGTTTATGTCATATTTCAAACTTTTCATATGAGGAATGTATTGGAATTAGTAAGTGACGGGTGGAGCCCTCTATAGCTCCTCGATGCATCGGTAGGTCTCAGGAGACAAACTAGTTTCTTGGCATAAGGCCTTGGCAAAATCTTATTTCTAGTCTTGGCACGAGGCCTTGGCTATGTGGTTATGATAGTCTGGAATTATGCATTACATCATTATTAAAGTGGTTATTGATATTGCATGTGATTGTTCGACTAGTAGAATACCCATGTGAATAAATAAATGGCATTAATTCATTTTATCTTTTCTATATTATGCGGAAGTTCATGTTTAAAAGGCTTTTGTTTTAGTTATAAAATGCTTTAAGTGTTTATTCTTATCTATGAAATCTTCTGCTATATTGTTATCCTTACTGAGCATCTGAGCTCACCCTTTTCAATGTTTTATTTTTCCCAGGATGTGAAGAGGTAATTTATGAATGACCTGGAGGGATAGTATGAGGGGATATGAAGACAAGATGTTGTTGGAGTTTTTTTTACCTTATGATTTAATGTAAGACTTATGAATATATCTAGTGTTTCCAAGACTACTAAACTAATCGGTCTTTCGAGACATGATCCTTTGTGATCATTCCAATGTTATGTAATAATGCACTGACTCTGGGTATCTAGAGTCGGAGCGTTACAGTTGGTATCAGAGGAAGTTTAGTACAAACCATGGAAGCTAGATTTATATAAACTCTGATTAGATCACATAGCCCTAAGAGAGAATTTGAGGATTAGTATAGAAGAACATACTATAATTTTGGTATTGTAGATATTTTGTGAGTTTTCTGAGAAATACATCCCTGTCTGGATACATACAGGTAGAGGTAGCTCTGACACAGATGTACCTAGGGGTAAAGTTCGAAAACACCGCTTTGAGCTAGACTCGAACGGGAACTGGTGCACGACAACGGGCCTTGCTGCACTCTTGGTTATGACACTCCCGGGGGATATGCTTTGGTAAATTCACAAGATTAGTATGAACCATTATTAAGGGAATACAAAAAAATTCCCCTAAGAATATATGTCAGCAAATAGATAGTGGATAACCTAGACATTAACATATAGTAAACCAAGTTAGGATATATTGTTCAATTACAAGATTACCCTATTATGTCTATTTTTTTACATTCTTATTAGATAAGTATTCAAAAACCCTAATTGTATTTTCTTTTTGTTAGTTGAAACATGGATGGAGAAAGATCACGAACAACTCTTCTCTCTCTTTCTGAAAAACTACATATAATTATTATCCAGAATTCCTGTGCAGACGATGTTGAAACTTTTTCAAATGTCCAAGTTACATGCAAACAACTTTATGAGACATCCAATACCTCTAGCATTGCAAGGTTCTTTCAAGGATCAAGTACCGACTATGGAATAATGTTGTGCTCTCAACTTTCTTACCATGCTAAGTGTGGGAAGTACCATCAGGGTCTTTTCAAATTATTCACTTTATCCCAAAATTACGATGCACTAAATGATTTTCCAGATGCTGCAGAAGAGGGAGACCTTCAAGCAGCCTATATGTATCAAATTATATATTTATGTCCCTGGGATATACAGAAACTGATTTACCAAAACCTTATTTTGAAATATTTTTAGATGAATCAGTGAGAATTTTTCTAAAAAAACATGTTAAAGACGATGTCCCAAATTATATATAAGAAATACCTATTTTTTTATGATGCATCGATGCTTCAATCGATATAATCCAAGATGGATGAGGAGTTTTTGGGTAAAGGAAGTAGATGATTTTGAAAAATTCCTGAGGTACCATTGTGACACATGAATGCATTCTACCAAAAGGAAAATACGCCTAGTCTCTCCAGAGTTCATGTTGTGATCCACATATCTCTAGTGACAAAATACATGCCTGACCCAACACATGTACTCACCTATGAAGAATTAGAACTAGAACCCGATCTATCTTATTGTGGAGAGCCTATCAGAATTCTTCAAACCAAAGATCAAGTGTTGAGAATCCGGATGAATCGTCTGGTAAAAGTTCTATGGAGAAATCATAAGATGGAAGCGGCAATGTGGGAACCTGAGAAACATATGCTGAAGAAACTATGTGGAAATAAATGGATGGTGAAATGTTTAAAAGTGTTAGTGCTCTTTATTGATGGGATTACTTCGGAATAATTTTCTCCGGTATATGTAAACCTGCAATTTATCATGTGAAAATGATATTTGAGGAAGAATTGTCTTTTCTGTTGCAGATATAGTTATAAATAACCATTTGGTCTTATATGATCATTGGGTTTGAGGCAATTATAAGTTATTATAATTTGGGATGGAAATGCAAGGTATGAGATAAGATTTGTGGTTAAATTATGTTATGGTTATTTTGAGGAATTTGTCTCATTTTGGTAATTTTATAAAATATAGTTTTTGAAAAAGGACAACACGCAGACCGTGTGACAACCCGTCACGTCGGACAAAGCTGTGGGAATCGAACCCACAACCAAAGTGCGATTGGGATTTATCGCCTACCACTAGACTATGTGAAGTCCCTGGTTAGTGTGAATATTATTTTTAGTTAAATTATTTTATTGATCAATAATAATTTGATTTGGGATCTTATGTATTATCAAATGAATACCCTTAGTATAGGAAAATGATTTGGTGATTAAGTGATAAATGTTATTTTGGATGTTGTTCGCTTTGTTGTGAACACTATATGTCCAAGGAAAATATAATAGTATGGGATTTAAAATGAGGAGTAATGGTGGATTTTTATATATGTTTTTATTGTGGATTTATAGTGATTTGGGTTATTTATGGAAATGATTAGGATAATTACATTATGTATGTGAATTTAAGAGTAATTAATTTGGAGATAAAATTTAACATGGAAGACTACATTCTTAATAACTTTTGGGTTTCAATATTAGTTTGGATTATATTGAAGGATTTTAAGGACAATTGATTGTTGAATGGTATTTATTTAACTTTGGGGTATTGATGGTTTAATTTTAGAAATTAAGATTAGTGTTTTTTTTCACTAATGGAATATCCATTTGGGGGGTTATAAAATATTATACTAACCATTTTGGTTTTGATTAATCTCTAAAGACAAGGTAAATATATAGTTTATCCTACGTGGATCATGTATTTCTAAAGATGTTTATTCTAGCTCTTCCATTGTGACCATGCCTTCTTGAATACTCATTGTTCAAAAAAAAATGAGTTAGTGGTAAAAAGTTATTAAAGAATGAAACTATACTTAAAAAGTAAGTATATATCTTTATGTTCTTAGTCAATATCATAAATTAATTCCTCATCCTTATGTAATGTAACTTAAAACAAAAAAATGTTGTCTGTTTACTTTTCCTACTGGGAGACTAAGGACTGTTTATCCCAACACAAGTTTGTGATTTTCTTATTGTTAAATTTCTCCTGATCACGTTTTCTATCCCTCTCCATCAGAACTGAACACTTAGTTTATTGTCCATATCCATGTTTTCCTACATGGAATCCTAGTATGGGTTTTCTTGGGTGACCTTTGTACTTATCTTTCTTTCTTTTAAAGTGAATGTTTTATTGACTCTTTTTCCAATGTGGGAATTTCCATTATATTCCCAAGACCAATTTTAAAAATTGCGAGGATGCAATTTATTGAAGGAGGGGAGAATGTAACACCCCAAGCTTCCACGGTACGTTTCCCTTTGAATAATGCAATGACGTGCATTGTATGCAACTTCGAGATTCTAACACACCACAACCAATCAAACTAGCCGTTATGAATAGTAATACCTACTTTTTGAAATTTTATAAAATTTATCTTTTGAAATGGACTTAATTTTTGGATTTTTAATATCGAAATTAGCTTAGGGTGAAATTTTGGTACTTTTCGGATAACTTTCATATTTTGATGAATAGTGAAAATTAATAAATTTTAATTAAAAACAACTTTTTTAATCGAAATAATTAATAGTGATAAATTATTAATTTGAGTGGTTTTAAAGTATATTTAAAATATATTTTTACCATTTAATACAATTTTGGTCATTGGATGAGATTTCACATTTAAACCAGACATAAAAAAGTGTCAATCTTTTGATAGTTATTATCTCTTAAAAACACGCTATTTGTTTTGACGACGGGAAATAATTTTTAAATTAATTAATGCAGCTGATATGTTTTGAATTTTGTAAAATAGACATCATTTTTGAATTCATAATATCAAATATAGCTTAGGCCAAATTTTTGGTATTTTTCTGGTAATTTTCATTTTTTGATGAATAGTGAAACCACTAAGTGGTAGTTAAAAAACTGAATTTTTCATAAAACATAATTTTACCACTTCTGTGAGTGGAATTTTGAAAATTCGAGAGACAGTTAATATCAAGGAGTAAAATGTGGTTCATTGAGATGAAAATAATTTTTGGTGAATAGTAACTTTTTTACTTTTATTTACCATGGTTAAAAGTAAATAGGGTAATTAAGGGTAAATATTATATTAATATTACCCTAAAACTTGTCCTAATTCTATTGGACAAGTGTATCTCGACCACAAACAACCTTAGGAATAAAATATTATCATTTAGGTCCACTTGGATTAGATTAGGACATTTATTATTATTTAATTCAAAGAAGAGTTAAAAGAGTTAAAATCAATGTGTATTTACTAAAACATTTTTAATATAGAGTTACACATAAGATAAATTAGATTATAAATATTCATTATAGAGCTAAAAACTACATAATGATATTTTATTTTTAATTTTTAGACATTAAATAATTTAATTTATTTATGACACAATGATGATGCAGTAATTACCATAATAGTGAAAAATTAAAAAAATTGATATTATAATTACCCAAATAAATATAATTGGAGACTTTTATTGAATTAAAATAATTTTCTAGGTTAGTATGACATATTAGAATTGATTTAATGGACTCTTTTCGAAGTAATCATTCTGTTATGAGTTTCACAAAAATCAATTATTGAATAGTGTCAAAATTGACATAAAAGAGTTTTTAAAACAAATATTATAATATTAGTTGGTATTAAATTCCTAAAAATCTAAGGTTCGGCCAAGAGACCTATACCATGATATTTTTATCATTAATGGACCACTTGGGGGTCTCTTGGATGTATATAGTATGTTTATTAACCATATAATATAAAAATACAAAGAGACATTGTAAAAGTGAAACTAATTAACTAAGAGTTAAAACATAAAGATAGGGTTAATATAATGACCCAAACCTGTCTAAATTATATTGTTTGAGTGGTTTTTGACCTATCACCACCTTAAACTTTAAATAATCCACTTTGGAGCCATTAGAAACCAAATATGAATTTATTATAAAATAATATTTTTAGCTTTTCAAAAGGTACCCCTCACCCCTCTTATAAAAGGGAACCCCCTTCTCATTTCATCACACCTTCAAAGCCTTTTGGTTCGGCCAAAACCTTCCCAAATACTCTCTAAAATTCCCTAACTACAACCTAGAGGCCTTAGTTTGATCAGAAATCCAACCTATGGATCCCTTTTGATCAAATCAAAAGAAAGAATCCGAAGAAGATGTAATGTTTTTACCACCCTTTTTCAAATTCTTTTCTTCTTCAACTTCTTCTTTATTTGTTATTACCATTCTAAATTAATGAATCCAGTATCTCCTATATAATTTAATATTATTATAAATATGGTACGACCATATTCAGTATTCTATCCATCCTTTGAATGACATGTCACCATATGTGCGTACGTACAACTTACCGTCTCCACGTCGTGGTGTAATTGTCATTCAATAAATTATTATTTGGATGGGTATAATAATGATGTGTAATTCATGTAAATTATCAATATAACATGTTAATTATTCTTCTTATATGATATAACATCCAATTATATTTTATTCTAACATCAAAAGAATGATATTGTCGCTCGTGTGTACGTACGGACTACCGTCTCCACGAAAGCGATGAGATTCATTCTCCATCGTATCCATTCAAGTATAATTATCATTTTATGATTTAAAAATAATTTTTAAGGACTTTATATAATTCTGGATATGAATAAGATACAACCTATCTATAAAAAACACAGCTTATGTAACAAAGAATATAAAGGAAAATGAGTAAGTTAACACCCGAAATGACGATAATACTAAGATATTATTAACAAATCAATGTTAAAAGATCATATATGATATCATATTAATGTAAATGATTCTTTTATAATTAAATAACAATTATTTCACCATTATACAGGAGGTTAACCTACCGTCGACCAAGGAAAATGTACAATGTAAGGGGTTTCTTATCTCACTTTTAATTCTGTGAGAATTCCATTGTTCACCACTTATTTAATTGCATGTGGTGTGTGTACTACCCATGATTGTATTAATTGTGTAATATACTTTAATTTATGGATATTTACATCAATATTGTATTATCCTTCTTTCATGGGTGCATGTTTCATAAGTTACGAAATCAATAAGGGAATTTTAAATTTCAATTTCCACTCATTCGGCTTTATGCATACTTCATTGATTATTTTAATCAAAGATTATGTGTGGAATCAATATTCATTTGATTATGTCATAATTTACACTCCCCTTTCTGTGGATATAATTTATATACACATAATCACTCCATTGACAAAATCTCATGTCATCGGTATGAACTTGATAAGAGTAATTTTTACTCAATCTCGATTTGTTGAGATAAACATCCAATTCCTTGGTGTTGTTTTTACAAGAATATGTGTGAATGTCCTTAGATTTTTTTTACACTAAATACCCAATCATATTTAGTGTACTTATATTTGTCACACATAATTATGTCATTGATTTATCCTTAACCTAAGGATACAACCTTTATGAGATATTTCATCTCAATGTACATTGCATTGAGACTTCTTTGTTGTTATACACGAAATCACTTTTATGTGGTGTATATAATGTACTTTGACATAGTATATCATGAATCCCTTTATTCTCATGATATTAAAATGTTTTGATTACCTCAATTATTTGTATTAAAGTGTATCTCTTTTGGTTAGAAACTCTAACTAAAAAACCATTTTTAAATGTTTAAAGACTTATTCTTCTAAATATTTCTTATTAATGTCCATGTTTTAAAATGGTTTTAAGGATTTATTTATATGGACATTAATGTTTTCAAATCAAAATTCCTTTTAAAAGTTTCAAAGTGGTATGGGACACTTTTATTCTAAAATCTATTTTAAATGGATTCTTGACAAATAGTGTGACTTTTAAATGATTTCAAGAAAAAGGGGGATATTTCACTCTAATTGTTTTGATGATCATTTTCATCTATGTCAATATCCTTCATAATTCTCGATTGAGGTTAATATGATACAATAAAATCTTCCATATTGTATCGAATGAGTAATGTTTGACTGTGGATGTGCTATTTTTATACCATTCATGGTTTGTGGATAAAGTATTGACATTTCATATTCTAGTTTTAATACGAATGTTTATGTCATATTTCAAACTTTTCATATGATGAATGCATTGGAATTAGTAAGTGATGGGTGGATCCTGCTATAGCTCCTCGATGCATCAGTAGGTCTCATGAGACAAACTAGTGTCTTGGCACAAGGCCTTGGAAAAATCTTATTTGTAGTCTTGGCATGAGGCCTTGGCTATGTGGTTTTGATAGTCTGGCATTATTCATTCCATCATTATGAAAGTGGTTATTGATATTGCATGTGATTGTTAAACTTTTAGAATATCCATGTGAATAAGTAAATGACATTATTTCATTTTATCTTTTCCATATTATGCGAAAGATCATGTTTAAAAGGCTTTTGTTTTAGTTATAAATTGATTTAAGTGTTTATGCTTATCTATGAAAGCTTCTGCTATATTGTTATCCTTACTGAGCATCTGAGCTCACCCCATTCAATGTTTTATTTTTTCCAAGATGTGAAGAAGTAGTTTATGAATGACCTTCAGGGATAGTATGAGGGGATATGAAGACAAGATGTTGTTGTAGTTTTTTTACCTTATGATGTAATGCAAGACTTATGAATATATCTAGTGTTTCCAAGACTAATAAACTAATCAGTATTTCGAGACTTGATCCTTTGTGATCATGCCAATGCTATGTAATAATGCACAGACTCTAGGTATCTAGGGTTTGGGCATTACAAATACTTTCCTTATTTTATTGAAAATAATAATGTTAGACTTTTGAAACCCAAAGTTTCTTGGATCCAGAAATTCCAAAATGAAAAATCTTAGGTATCCACAATTTTCTTTGAAAAATAAGCTTTATAAAAACCTAAAGAATGGATTTTGTTTAAGGAAAAATTTTTTCCCAATTCCCACCACACTGACACATAGTGCAGAATGGATCACTTTGAGGAACAAAATAATTATTACTAAAAATCGGTTTAGAACTTGTATAACCAAATCCAGAATTATTCTTAAGAGGTCAGATTTGAGAATACATCTTATCAAAATTTTCCTTACCTAAGGTGAAGTTTAACAAACACTTCCTCAAAGAAAAATATTTCAGACTTTAGTCTAATAACTAAGTTCATGTTTTCTATAACATTTTTTTATAACTAGAGTTAGGCTCCAAAATATTTTTCTTTGAAATTAATTTTTCAAGATCCTTAGAATGTTTACCCTTCTCAGAATTTACTTCCTCAAGGTTTTTTGAAATAATTTCAAAATCAAGGCTTTTTTATAAAGATCTTTAAAAATATCTAATATTTCTTTATTAAGTATAGAAATCCTTGAATTTTCCTTATCAAGAATTTCGTTGACTTTGGAATTTTCATTCTCAAGAAGCTTAGAAAACCTATAAACTTCTTCATAGGTAGGTGAATTATTATCTTTATCAGAAGAAGATTCTTCATTAGAAGAGTTATAATATTTATCTTTATTATAATTATCATTTAAGGATACATTGTTCATGAATTCAGCGTTGTGTACCTTATCCATTAAACAACAATTTTCAATTGATAGTATGGCTATTAAACCAAGATTCTTCTATCCTGAAGATTTGTAATCTGATGATTCATCTGAAGAGTCACCTCCACTGGCACTCTAAGTTTCATTAGCTATCAAAAAATTATTATCTTTAGTTTTGTAGTAATTCTTTCTATTTCTTTTAGAATTATTTTCTTTTCTTTCTCTTCTCTTAATCATAAGACAGTCAGGACTTGTATGTCCAACTCTTTGACATTCATAACAAGTGACTTATGAGTATTTCTTATCTTTCCTTTCTTTCTTCTTATACCTGGATTGAAAGTTCCTCTGTCCAAAAATCTTTTTCACTCTTTGAGAAAGATTTTCTAACTCATTTTTTGAAGATTCACTTCCACTAGATTCAGATTGAATAACAACATTCTTAGATTTGGATCTTGTAACTCTCTCAGGAGTCTTGGATTTCATATGATTTGAAGTAGTTGTAAAAGAAACACTGACATTTCAATTTTTATTCATAACATTATCAACATCTCTCTTCATTCTACTCTCGTGTTGAAGAAGAGTTCCAAAAAGTTTATCAAGAGTGATCTGTGTAACCTTTCTATTTTCATCAATACCAGTTCTTTTGGATTCCCACTCATTGGGCATGATGTCTATGATTTTGTCCCCAAGAACTTCATCATATAATCCTTTCTCTCCATGGATTGTAAACTGTTGATGATAGTCATAAATCTTTGTTTCACTTTACATATGGGTTCTCCATAAGGAAAGAAAAAACCATGATATTCATTTATGAGCATGGCTCTTCTAGTTTCAATAACTTTTGAAGTTCCAAATTGTGTAACTTCAAGCTTCTTCCAAATACAAATTTCTTCTTCACAAGATGAAATTTGGCTATATATATTTCTAGTCATAGAAAAAACCAATGTATTGTGTACCTTATAATTCAGTTGATATTCATTATTTTCTTGGTTTGTGAATGTACTAACTTCCTTGTCAGGTATTTTATAACCTCCAGTAAGTATAAAAAAATTATCTACTCCAGTATTGATAATGAATGTATTCATACGATCTCTCCAATATTTGTAATCATTCCCATCTAAAATAGGTGGTCTATTTGGATTTAGGTTGTCAATGGAACCAAATTGATTCCTTCCATCTTAAAAAAACATTCCACACAAACTTGTTAGTAATAAAAGTTTGTAAACAAGGATAATAATATCCTAATTAAGGAAAAAGTAGAACCATGGAAAACATGAGCAAGGAAAACTTATATGTGAATATAATTATTTCAGAGACCTCCTCTGATACCAATTGTTATGTTGGTATGGGGTATGATATTCTCCATTGATACCAACTATAGGATTGAAATATAACAGTAGATGTTCAATATACAATAGGGGGGGGGGTGAATTATGTAATTTAAAAATTCCTTAGAAACTTTTAAAGTTGGTTAGAAAGCTTTTTGTTGTGTAACAAGGTTAGACAAGGTAAATTCACAAAACATCTGAGTTCTACAAACATTCTTGATTCCAGAAATATGATTCTGAGAATGTAATTTTGGAAATTTGGTTCCGAAAATGAAACTAAACGAATGTTTACAAAGATAAAGATTCTACCTTAAAGCATATAGAATCTTACTAAATTAGAGTACAAGTAAAAGGAAGTATAAGATACTTATACTATCCTCAACAAACAAAATGCAGTGGAAAACTTGAAACCATACAAGTAATAAGTAGTAAATATTTTAACCCAAAGAGAAGGGTATCTAACAACATTGGATAAAGGTACCTTGATTTATAATTTCAAGAAATTATGTCTTACCCACACCAGGGTAAGCCCTCGATACCCAGATCGGATTCTGTCTTGCTATCCCTGCAATCCCTCAACTTCAAAGTAGTCAGCACCTCTGTCTTCCTATCCCCAAAATCCATCGAATTTACTCAACAGCATTCGGAGTCGTATGAAGAAATTATGAACAAGATGTTCAGCACACACAAATCATGAAAGTATCTCTCTAGAAATAACTTCAGTAGAATGTGATCTATGTATTCATAGAATAATAGTGAGCTCATTCAAATGATCTCTTATTTATAGGCACATCCTCAACAGTCGACTCCCCTCCAACGGTCATATTTTTCCTTGAATTTCAGAGGGACCTGTACACATGTCACTCAAAAAAGAGTTAATTAGTATCTAAATGCACGACATCATCTTATAACCAAAATATAAGTAAGAAAAAATATAATACTTAACCAAATTTATTTTTTAGAGTGTAAGAAAAAAATGAAAACCCAGAATCTAAAAAAAACTCAGTCGGTGTTTATAATTCAAGGATATTCGGATTCTATCTTCAGAAAAATTCAGAACCTAAATTCTATAGAATTACAGAGTTTGAATTTCAAAGAAATTTGGAGTCATTAATTCAGTAGAATTCAGAGTTTGAATTTACTTTAATTCGGAGTCTGAATTCATAAGAGTTCGGAGTCTGAATTCAAAAGAATTCAGAGTCAAAACTCACAAGAGTTCTGAGTCTGAATTCAAAGATCTTGCAGTCAAAACTCATAAGAGTTCAGAGACTGAATTCAGAGAACTCAGATTCAAAACTCATAAGAGTTCAGAGTCTGAATTCAGAGAACTTGGAGTCAGAACTCATAAGTGTTCGGAATTTGAATTCGGAGAACTCAGAGTCAGAACTCATAAGAGTTCGGAGTCTGAACTCAGAGAACTAGGAACCTGAATTTGGATTCTGAAAACAGAATTCTTTATATCTAAGTATATATATGATTCCGAGGTTTTTAATAGGAAATTTTTTTTATACTTAGACAAAATTAACAATTAAAAACATGGTAAGGATAAATTTCTTTAGGGAATGAAAATTTTCTTATGAAAATAAAACATAAGGTAAATCAATTTTGCGTTATGATAAGGTGTTTGTGATTTTCAAAACATGAATAAATGGTAAAGTCATAAGGAAGCCTTATTGACTCAACAATCTCCTCAAACATGAAGGAATGGAAAATTCATAAGGAAACCTTATTGACTAAATAGTGTATGGGCCCTCATGGGTTGGGATGAGTAATTTACTGAGTCAATCCATTATAAAAAAAATAAACGGGTGGAATTTCTAGTGATAAGGTTAACGTAAACTGATTCAATGGGAATGACTATCCATTATAAAGAAAAACATGACATCTAAAATGAAATAGTTTCACATCCTTATCCATCATCGTCATGTTTATGAAAAGAAAAATGTGTGAATTTGGTAATTAAATGTAAAAATGAAAAGAAACTTATTCTTGGGAACTTACCCATATCTGGACATCTAAGTGGGTTATTGGGGTAATATTCCTTGGTTAGTGAGTTTTCTTACTTTTATCTTCTACTAGTGATTCTATCTATCGGCTTAAATATTATTCTGAGGTGTGTGATTAGAATTTTTAAGCCAATGCTGCCACTACATCCTCGTATCATACATCGGGAAGGTGGTGATGATCATGCTCTAGACATGGTGGGATCTAAGACAATAGTCTTTCCTCCATGATCTCCACTTGAGGAACCACCTCTTATACATAATTTGGGAACTGAAACCCAAGTTCATGATATTTTCCTACATTTGATGCAGTCCTTTTATGGTGATCAACAACTTGAACCTATGGTGGCTGATCTAACTCATGAGTTCCACCTACAACATCATCCTAATTTCTTAGTGGATGGCGGTCCAGAGGCTACTGAGTCTTGGATAAAGGCCATTCTTTCTATCTCTAAGCATCTAGAAACACCTCCAATGTAGAGCGTCAAGCATTCTATAAACATGCTTTGGGATTTGGAAAAGAGTTGGTGGGATGTTGTCACCTAGGTTGATTGCCATAAAGACATGATATGGGATGACTTCAAGATTGTTTTCTATGATCAGTTATTTCCAAAAATTCTGAGATCTGATGAAGAAAAAGAGTTCATGCATCTATAGTAGGGTTCAATGTAAGATAGGGAATACTTACCATGTTTCACAAAGTTGAAGCACTTTTCACTGTTTCTAGCTGGTAATGATATTTTGTGTGCTGGACACTTCGAGGATGGGATTTAGTATTCCATCTGTATGTAGGTGAATTTCATTTGTCTACATATTTTTATGAAATAGTAAATCAGGATATTATCACGGAATGCAACCTAAGTGACATAAATAGCATGGGCATAGAAGATCAGTGCCGCTGTAGGGATAGTAGTTCTCCTGGTGGAAGGAAATGTTCCCTCAAGGTTTCCCATCAGGGCAGTGACATCCAGAGTAACCATTTTGATAGCTCCATAGTGTATTGTCAGTTTGGATAATGGGAGAAACTAAAACTTCATTATGATAGAGACCCAATGGAGTGTTGAGCTAGCTTTCATATGGGGAATCTTCAGCATTTCTGTAGAACCTTCCCACCAGCTTCGAGTGGAAAAGGATACATGCCGAGTCCACCTACAGAAGTGGGTTCTTTTACGTTATGTCATGTGAGGAGTTAAAATAGCACCAGTAGGTTTGACTGAGGATGAGGTCATGGTCATGGTATCCATACCCTAAACACCAGTGTCACCAATAGAGTATATTTTATCATGGTAGTCCAACTATTGTACATGGTTGTGGATCATGCCAGTTTCATGTATTACAGTTGATACTCAAGGATTAGGTTGTAGGACCATCTATAGTAATAGGTACTATTCTATTGTCATCAACTATAGTATATGATTTATTTGATAAAGATTATCTTAATATCTATCATGGAATGTCTCGAAATTTAGATATATCATTTATGTGGTGTAGTGACCCTAGTTACACAATTGGGGATATGGTCAGAGGGAATAGAAAAGTGTAGGGACTATCCCCTTAAGGTAGGAAATTACCCTTTCTCGTGGAACATCATTTTTCCCAAGATAACAATCTTTGATGTAATTCTTGAGATGGATAGGTTAGTTCAATACCACGATTTTTATATTTCTATCACTATAGGGTATCGTTTACATCACTAGAGGGAAACAATTATATTCATAAAGGTGAGTGGGATGTGAAGGATGGTAGAGCTAGACCAAAGAATCTTGGTCTAGGTGGAGTGACCACCTAGATTTCAAATATATTCATAGAGAATCATGGTTTATTTCAAGATGATTTCCCTCTAGTAGTATATTATTTCAGGGATTTTCTTCTTTTCTTGAAGTCCTTTTTGGATTACCTCATGAAAGGGAGGTAGATTTTATGATCGAGCATGTTCCAGGAGTATTACTAGTGCACATTCCTCTATATGGGATGGAACATACTGAGCTCTAGGAGCTCAATAAGTAGTTAAGGGATCTAGAGGCAAAGGTATTTATATATCCCATTATATAATATTAGGGTTCACTCGTGATTTTTTCCCACAAGGTGAATGAAACCATACATCTATGTGTGTATTATAAATAGTTGAATTAGCTTATGGTTATGAACCGATATCAACTACCTCAAATAGATGGTTTCTTTAACTAGCTCTAAGGAGTAATAATATTCTCTTATATTGACCTGAGATCAGGTTATCATCATGTTCTATTTAGGTCATCAGAAATACCAAATAAAACTTTTTGTAGAAGTTATGGTATATTTGAGTACTTAGTTATTCCATTCGGTCTTATGAACATTCCCTCTATTTTCATGGCTTTGATGAATATCGTGCTCCACCCCTATCTCTACTTTTTTTGTCGTAGTCTTTATGGAAAACGTCTTGGTGTATTCTCACACTTGTAATGACCATGAAAAACACCTTGAGATCATTTTGATTATACTAAGAGATCATCATATTTACAATATTCTTTAGAAGTACCTATTATAGATCGACAAAGTTCAATTATTGGGTCATATTATCACAGAATATGGTGTATCTATTGACCATGAAAATTTTAGTGTTGTAGTTTTATAAGAGTAGCCCAAGAACATATTTGATATACCAGGTTTCTTGGGACTATCTGGATATTATAGGAAATTTATATAGTACTTCTCATGTCTTGCTTCACCTCACACTAGTGTTATAAAGAAGGGTGTCACGTTCCTGTGGTCAGAAGCATCCAGGAAATCCTTTCAGGAGCTGAAAGAGAGTCTTGTCTCGATTCCTTTTCTAACTATTCTAGAGCCAGTAATATGTTATAACATATTATTTGGTGCATTAGGCCTCATCTTTGGAGTAATTATATTATAGGAGGATAGATTTGTTACATACGGTTCTCGGTATTTGAGGCCTCATGAGAGAAACTACCCGACACATGACCATGAGCTAACATCTGTTTTCCATGCCTTACATTGTGGGAGAAATTATCTATCGGGTGAGCACTTTGTTGTGTATATGGACCAAAATATCATAAAATATATCTTTTCACAGTATGAATTGAACCTCAGATAGGGAATATGGGTCGAGTATCTACAATACTTGTATTTAGATCTTGCCAATACGCATGGGAAAGACAATGTGGTTGTAGATGCGTTGAGTTGGAAAACTCAAAAACAGGTTGTATGGGAATCCAGTGATGAATTGAAGTTAATGGAAATTCTATATGAGAATAATATGGAGTTTCATGATTATCACAAGAAGTCTTACCTCTAATCTTTCATAGTTACATCTTACATCCTTTAGATGGGGAAGAGTAGACGGTTTTTAGATCCTGACTACGTAGTTCTTAATGAGAGTATATCCAATGATAACCCACCGTCAAATTAGCTATGAATATAGACAATATCCTACATGTTCATGTAAATGTTTGGGTTCCTACATATATGAGAGATGTGTTGATGCATGAGTCCCATGCTTCTTAGTGGGCAGTTCATCAAGGAATCTCCGACATGTATTAAGATATGTGATTCTAGTATTGGTGGCAGGGGATGAAATGTCAGATTGTAGGATTTATCACAAGGTGTTCCAACTATCAATAGGTAAATGTAGATCACCAGAGACCTTTAGGCCTCTTACATTAGATTCAAGTCTCATAATAGAAATGGAAATATATTTCTATGGAATTCTTAATCATCCTACCTAGATCCCAAATAAATTGACCCATTTCATTCCTATTTAAGAGAATTTATTAGTTGAAGAGCAATAAAGACTGTATATCCATGAGATTATACAACTAAATGGGGTCCCACATACTATCATTTGAGGTAGGTATTCTTATTTCGCATCATGGTTCTGGAAAGGATTGTAGAATGCTATGGGAATGCAGGTGCTTTTAAGTACAAATTTTCACCCTCAAACCTATGAACAATCAGAATAAATGATATATGTCCTAGAGGATATGATCATAGCATGTGTCCTTTATTTCATCAGTTATTAGGAGAAGAATATCCCTCTCGTTGATTTAACCTATAATAATAGCTTCCAAGATATGATTCAGATGACTCTTTTTGAGGCCTTGTATGGTAGGCCACACCATTCACCCCTGTGCTAGCTAGAGGTAGGTGAGGTAGCACTACTAGTTCCTCATATCATTCAAGAGACTTCAGAGTATGTTCAAATGATCATAAAGTATATGAATACTACTCAGTATAGATAAAAATCTTGTGTTGATAGCCATAGATAACCTCTAGAGTTTGAGGTCATGAATTGTGATTTCCTTTAGGTATCACCCAGACTAGGGAATAGATGGTTACAGAAGAAAGGAAAGCTTCCAACTCATTAAATAGATCCATTTGAGATTCTATAGATAGTTATGATCGTATCATATCCCTTAGTACTACCTTCTATGTATTGTTCCATGCATGATGTCTTCTAAGTTTCATATTTTTTCCAATATCATGTTGAACCATATCATAACTTTGATCCCGAGGAAGTTGTGTTAGATGACAATGCCACCTTTGAAGAGTTTCCATTACACATTGTTGACCAGAGCACGAAGGATCTACGAGGCTGGTCTGTCATTCTCGTATGGGTGCTATGGTAGCATGACCACATGAAGGATGAGACTTGGGAGCAGGAGGTTGTTGTACATGCCCAGTGTCCTGTGTTGTTCTTAGAAATTTTGTCCCCTCTTTTGGAAGGTGAACTAAATGGAGAGTTCTTTTAAGAAAGGAAAGATTGTATGAACCTGGGTTTTCAATTAGGTATGGATCCTTTAAATTTTAGTTTAATTATTTATTTTAGACCTAATTTATATTCCTAGTGGGTTAGTGAATGTCTCATGGGTGTCTGAGGGTTTGTACAAGCTCAGAACCCATATTTTTGAAAAATGGCATCACTGAATGGTTTGACTAAACTATGCTAGTAGGGCGCACAATTAAATCTAACCATGTAGATGGTCTTCATTTTCAGGGAGAGCCATCTCCCATGGTTATGTGATTTTAGTATTGGTGGCAGGGGATGAAATGTCAGATTGTAGGATTTATCACAAGGTGTTCCAACTATCAATAGGTAAATGTAGAGCACCATAGACCTTTAGGCCTCTTACATTAGATTCAAGTCTCATAATAGAAATGGAAATATATTTCTATGGAATTCTTAATCGTCCTGCCTAGATCCCATATAAATTGACCCATTTCATTCCTATTTAAGAGAATTTATTAGTCAAAGAGAAAGAAAGACTGTATATCCATGAGATTATACAACCAAATGGGGTCCCACATACTATCATTTGAGGTAGGTATTCTTATTTCACATCATGGTTATGGAAAGGATTGTAGAATGCTATGGGAATGCAGGTGCTTTTAAGCACAAATTTTCACCCTCAAACCGATGAACAATCAGAATAAATGATATATGTCCTAGAGGATATGATCGTAGCATGTGTCCTTTATTTCATCAGTTATTAGGAGAAGAATATCCCTCTCGTTGATTTAACCATTAATAATAGCTTCCAAGAGACAATTCAGATGACTCTTTTTGAGGCCTTGTATGGCAGGCCACACCATTCACCCATGTGCTAGCTAGAGGTAGGTGAGGTAGCACTACTAGTTCCTCATCTCATTCAAGAGACTTTAGAGTATGTTCAAATGATCAGAAAGTATATGAATACTACTCAGTATAGATAAAAATATTGTGTTAATAGCCATAGATAACCACTAGAGTGTGAGGTCGTGAATTGTGATTTCCTTTAGGTATCACCCAGACTAGGGAATAGATGGTTACAGAAGAAAGGAAAGCTTCCAACTCATTAAATAGAGCCATTTGAGATTCTATAGATAGTTAGGATGGTATCATATCCATTAGTACTACCTTTTATGTATTGTTCCATGCATGATGTCTTCTATGGTTCATATTTTTTCCAATATCATGTTGAACCATATCATAACTTTGATCCCGAGGAAGTTGAGTTAGATGACAATGCCACCTTTGAAGAGTATCCATTACACATTGTTGACCAGAGCACGAAGGATCTACGAGGCTGGTCTGTCATTCTCGTATGGGTGCTATGGTAGCATGACCACATGAAGGATGAGACTTGGGAGCAGGAGGCTGTTGTACATGCCCAGTGTCCAGTGTTGTTCTTAGAAATTTTGTCCCCTCTTTTGGAAGGTGAACTCATTGGAGAGTTCTTTTAAGAAAGGAAAGATTGTATGAACCTGGGTTTTCAATTAGGTATAGATCCTTTAAATTTTAGTGTAATTATTTATTTTAGACCTAATATATATTCCTAGTGGGTTAGTGAATGTCTCATGGGTGTCTGAGGGTTTGTACAAGCTCAGAACCCATATTTTTGAAAAATGGCATCACTTCATGGTTTGACTAAACTATGCTAGTAGGGTGCACAATTAAATCTAACCATGTAGATGGTCTTCATTTTCAGGAAGAGCCATCTCCCATTGTTGGTCCACTATTTCCCCAACTCTAAGGCATAATAGTGTGGTATGCCCCTTCCTACAGGTGACTATGCATGGTTGGTGCATGGTTTGAAAACCATGTGGATAAACCATGCATAATCTAAATTTTGGGAAATTTTACCATTTTACCCTTAAGGATCTAATTTAACCTCCCCCTTCCTCCTATTTGATTTTCTAGTGGGATGAACTCCATTTTCTCTCACTTTAGAGATTTTGGAAGGCCTAATCTTGGGGTCAAGATATTTCCTTCACCTAGGATCTTTTTGAGTTTCTGTTCATCACGTTAGATGTGAAATAGTAAGTACTCGAATATGTTTGATCTATTATTCATCTCTCTTACTCTTGAACTAGTTATGGATGTGTGACTGTTTTTACTTTTTTCTTCTGATATACAACATTACAGGACAAATTAGAAGATAATATTGGATTAGGAGTGGCATACAATCCTAATTTGGGTGGTCTATAACTCATCCCTCAAGTTCATTGATTTTGGAATTGTCATGTGGGGCCCAACAATTTCATCAGGTTCCATTTACTTAATTTATATTCCATTCTTATGATCATTATAACAATCTGGTTATGCTCTTTCCAAATACGTGATTAGTTTTTTGTGGTTACGCCCACAACTACTTCCATCCCATGTATGATGTTTCTCCACAATTATTATTTTAGTGTTTTGACATATGTGGGACGCTGTTCAGGTGTGCATGGGATTTACCTTTATAAGGGTAATATTTTCTATTTTTGATGGATTGATTTAAATTATAAATTCCATAATAAAATGTATCATGTATTCTCACCACTTGACCCACCTAAGTTAAGTGGATCAATTTAATAAATAAATGTTACATAGAAATTGACAAGTATACTAATAATATGACCTTACCATATTATATTTAAATGAATGATTGGTTTCATGTCCGTAGCACCCATTCTATGTTGATGGAAGGTAGTAGAGTGAACCTTAATTATTATATATTCCTTAAACTGAATTAAATGAATTAGTTGGATGCTACTTCGCCTTGTCACACTAATAAAAGGCAAGGCTTGAAAGAAATGAACTTATTGATTCATTTGGACTTGATTAAATGGATTCATGCTCAATTAGACTTTTCAAACTAATTAAATGTAATGGGTTGAACCTTATAAACTATATGTAACTTCATTACTAAAATAGTAGTGGACAAAATTGATCTGTACATTGATTCCATAGGAAATTCCTTGAGAACTCAGAAACCCCATTCTGATTCTAGGATACAACTTACTTAGGTTACGACCTACCTAGAACTAGATCCTTCTTACCTTCGGATGCTTGGTATGACACCATAGGATCCCTTCAATATTATTACAATATTCCTTTGATATAATCCATGGATCAAGCATTGATGTGTATGTTCCATGGTCAAAGCCCATCATGACCAGTCATTTCTTAGCCCCGTTTTACCTTGGATAAACTCCTTGGAATCAATAGGCATCTTATTGTGAAATTCCTTAGCCAATGATCCTTGTATTACACTTTCAACCTTATCCATGATACTGTCATTACTGAGTTGGTGACCCTAGAGCTCTACGTTTCCTTGGTTATTACCTTGGAACTCCATTATTACTTATCATTACAGGTTGCCTTGTTACATATTGAAACCAACCCTATGTCTATCATGTGACTTATTTGTAAACTGGTAATAATAAATTAATGAACTGGTTATGTGTTTAGACACCAGCTGAGGGCTGAATCAAGTAATTGGTATTTAGTTACATTATACTGATTTCTATTATATATGCATGATTTCACACTATTTCATTTCTGTTACATGGGAAAAATTTTATAGAAACCATTGTTGGTGGCCCACTGAAATTTATCTCACACCCTCTCCAGGTACCGTTTGGTACGCAGGGTAGAATACATGAATGAAGGTGTTGATAAATGGAATCATACAACTTCAAAAAAATGATTTATTACTATTTAGGATGGATCTTAATACCAGATGAATGAGCCAGATATTTGGATGTTGGGGATAGTCTTTTTATTTCTTTTATACTTTTGTGGAACATATTATACCTGATGTCTTGTATCCATGTTTTCTAGTTTTCAAGTGACATGACATTTCATCATCAGTTAATCCAGTTGATTTAGTTATTATAATCATTTTCTATTTATTTCATTATTCTACTTCTACTGTTTACTTATATTGCTTCTTCTATTTACCTAAGTTATTATTTATCCAATGAGGTACACTCTGGTAATGAGGGAATAGTCTTCCCATGGACACACCATAGGCCCTCACTACTAGTTGGAAGCCTCTGGAATTCTGGGAGATGCGCTTGATGTCATGTGGCATACCTGGCTCAGGAAACCTATTAAATGGCATCAGGGTCTGGGATGTCATAGTTTTTTGTGGTTTCTGTTCACATGTTAAGTGCAGAGGTTGTATTTTTGATGAGTTTGGATAATGTTGGGTTGACTATAGTAACTCAGTGATAAGGAATGTGGTTAGAATCCATGAATTTTTTAATTGGAAATGTACTATAATTGAAAATTTATGAGTTGTTAAAAAAATTATAATAATAACATAAATTATTGTATTTAATGAAATATAAAGGCTTGGTTGAATGTGTTGTGTGAATAATGATTATCCTGATATTAGAATTCATCTAATGTCTGGTTTAAAATTAAATATGGATATATGAATGGAACAATGAATGTAATGAGGTTCTTAAATGGTGTGTCTAGATGTTAGTTAATTATAAGAAGAAATGGAATATTAATAAAAATATTATGAATAATTTTATGGATATATGGGGATAGTTATGTTTTACTTGTGACAATGATTGTCAGCATGAAGTGATAACATCTAAGTGGTTTTTTTGTAATTGGTGTGTTGACCATTGGATTTGGATTTTTATGGCTGTTATATATGTTTTATTTTATTATGATTTCTCACACATCACCAAATGAGATAGATCAGGGTGTTTTCTATAACATATTGGTTGGTGGGGAAATATATGACTAACTACTCAATCATCCCAGATCTCCCTTCAAAGTGTTGTATAATCTATGATGAATGATGGTAGGTATATTAATACTATCTTTAATGTCTTATGTCTCAATATGTATTGTACTAGACGACTTGGTTATGTGATTGTAATAATGATACATTGCTGGGGAAATGTATGGAATGAGTAAAGAATGAGGTTATGTACTTCATATACACATTTCCTTATTGTGATGTGGTTGTGTTGCATGGTTATAGTGTAGTATGCGGTTATTATGTGTTTATGACTATCTAGTGTAATTTGGTGGTGAATATGTGATGAAAATATGTTTGTGATATGTGTTATATGGTAATGATATGGTATATGATGTGTGACCGAATGACTAGGAAACAGATGGAAGAATAGAACATCCCAATATTGGGGTGTTTGAGAAACAAACTAGTGGGGAAGCAATTGCAGGGTGCCTTCTAAACATATATTATTATGATATTATATCATTACCATGGATGTGATATTGGGTGAGATATCCTTAGTGATGATGGATGTTAAATGATCTTGAATTGGTGTGTGTTGGTTTTGATGTCTGTTTATTAAGGCATTAGTGTATTTCTTCAAATATTCCATGAGTGGTTTTGATGAGGATCCTACTATATATAATTGTATGTTCACCATTTATATATAATTATATATTATAAGGTTTTAGGAGGGAGTTTATGACTGAGATAGACATTACTAGAATATGGTATGGAGTTTCTAGGGGAATCACTGTTGTGGGAGTTACTTTCACTGTTATATTTTAGAGACCTTTTTATGTATGGAATTTAATTGTATTTTAGATCAGTTTTTTCGTTTATATTATGGGTTTAATTGGTGGTTTTATTTATGTTTATAGGATATAATAGGGTGACGATTCCCATTTGTCTGTTTTTCACACTTGGTGTTAGTTACCAAACTATTTTCTATTGGGGGTAGGCTTTGGGGTCAGCCTCATCATTATTGTAAATCCCAGAGGGATTCATAGTGGGGGTGGGTCATGATAAAATATGAGCTAGAAATAATAAAACTCAAAATAAAAAACAAAACTGGAAGGAGACAATACTCATTAAGTGTAATTTAAAAGATCCAAAATGAATAGATTTGAGTAGAGAAAACCCTAAATGAAGAGAAATGAACCAAACTAAATTGACTTAAATTGACAAGATTTGACCTATAATGACTTGATCAAATTTGAATTGAATTGATCTGAACTAAATTGAACTAAATTATATAAATAAAACTGATATGAATTGAACTAAATATAATTGAATGAAATTGAATCACATTGAATTTGTCTGAACTGAACAAATATGAATAGTTCTATATCCAACTGAATTGGACGAAATCACCATTAAATGATCTGAAATAAAGTAAAACAAACATAATCAACACAAGTCTAACAGAACTAAATTAAATTAAAAAAAATCAATAAAAAATAAACCAAACTGAACATAATTTATAGAACCAAATAGAACAAACTCAAATAGAACTGACCTAAAAAGAAAAAAACCAATTTGAGTTTAATTAAAATAAATTGAACCAAATAAAGAAGGATTGAACCTAACAAAAAAACTAAATCAATCTAAATTAAACCATTCCAAATGAAATTGTAAAGCACTAAATATAATTGAATTAAACTAATTTAAACCGATTTGAACCAAATTTAACCGAACCTAACTTAACCATAAATAATAAACTATAATGGAATGAAACCAAATACAACTAAAATTTACTAAATCCAAAACATTTGAACCAAAATGAATGAAACTAGATATAATGGAATGGAATATAAAGGAATCAAACTAACCGAATGGAGACTCAATAAAAAAAATAAAAAATAACATAATTTTTATAAACCAAAACAATTTGAATGGAACTAAACCAACCAAAAAAGAATTGAACCAAACCCACCTAACCAGACATGAGCAAAATAAATTATAAATAAACCAAAATTAAACTATTTTACCCAGAAAAAAACTAATGAAAAATAACTGATATGACATTTCCAAACCCAAATGAAACTGATAATAACCAAAAAAACCAAATTGATACAGACTGAATTGAACTGTATCTAACTGAATATAATTGGACTAAGATTAACCTAATTGAATAAAAAATAAAAAAATTGAATCAAACAAAATGAAACCGAAACACATAGAAACAAATCAAACTCACTGAAATAAATATGAACTAAATTAGAACAACATGAACTAACCTATAATCAACCAAAAATGAATCTAACATACTGAAACAATTCCAAAAAAACCAAAGTGAATGAAATTACACTAAAATAAACCAAAAGAAACTATATTTAATAAAAAAAATTCAAAGTGAATCGAATCTAATTTACCTAAACTGAGATAAATAGAATTGAAAAAAGGAAAAATGAAATAAAGAGTCCTAAATTGACTGAACCTAAAATGAAATGAATATAATGGATCTGAACCAAACTAAACAAAAAAACATAAACATAAACAAATGAAACTAAAATGAATTGGCCCAAACATAAACAAGATTAAAAAATCATATTTTTTCAAATTAAAATAATTTTAATAGAACCAATCCAAACAAAATTAATCTAAATTGATCTAAACCTACCAATATTTGTAGGGAAAAAACTAAAATGTACTAAAAATAACTAAATATAACACAAAAAATACATAAATAGATCAAAATAAACTGAATCAAATGAAATAAAATAAAACAAATAAAAACTAAAATAAACCATTCCAAAACAAAACAAACTAAATCAATTCAAACTTAAAAAAATTGGTATATCTAAACAAACCAAAACTAACATATAAGGAACATGACTGAATATAAAATTATTTAATTGAAGTGAATAAAACTAATCTGAACTAACCCAAATCATACCACACCCCACTAGTTATAAATTGATCCCTACTATACCCCATCTGACCTAAAGTATTCCTATCATAACTAAACTGAACCATAAAAAAAAAATTATGCTAAACAAACCAAATTGGAACTGAATTGAACTAAGTAAAACTATACCAAACCAAAAAAACAAAACCTACTAAAAACAATACAAATAAATCCAAACAGAATATGACCAAATTGAACAAATATAAATGGAAATGAATTGAACCAAACTAAAATGATTTGGACTTAACCAAACCAAAATAACATAAATAGATATATAATGAAAAAAATAAACCAATCAAAGCTAAAATAAACTAAACCAAACAAAAATAAATAAAACTAACCATAATTAAACTGAATCAAATTGAACCATGATAGAGTTTCCATAAAATAATAGTGTGATACCAAGATGTTATGAATGAGACTAAATAGAATTTAACTGAAATAAACTAAATCAAACAGAATTGAACGAAAAATCATATGCAATTGAACTAAACCAATGAAAACTGCATTGAAAAAAATATAATCAATATAAAAAAATCCAAATCAAATTGATAGGAAATAAATAAAATGAAGTGAAAATAAATTGATATTACATGAATAGAACTAAATAAAAATGAATATAATCCACTTGAACTAAATATAATAAAACATATATTAATTTAATGTAACCAAACTAACTCAACCCAACTCAAATAGGACCAAATTGACCTAATCCTGGCTAAACTAATATGAAAAGTCTTGATATGAAAAGACCCAAAACAAACAGAAACAATAGATCAAACTAAGTAATATAAACTCCATTTTAACCTAGTGAGACTTGGATTAAATTGAAATCAATTGAAAATAATTTAACAAAATTGAAAAATAATGGCAGTTGAGAAATAAAATGAAATTAAATTGAACTAAACTGAACTAAATCAAACTGAAGAGGAAAGATATAAATTGAACCATGTAAAATAGATAAAATAAAATAAAATAATGGAACAAACCAAACTAAACGAAAATAAACCACACACAATAAAATATTATTTAATATAACCAAACCAAATATAAGGAACCTAAATTGAAATAAACTAAACCATCCCATCCATGGATAAACAGAACCAATTGAAATGCATTGAACTAAATAAAACCACACATAGATAAAAGTAATTAAATTGAACTTTCCAAAATAGGCCCAAAATAAAACAAACCAGAAATTTAAAAACAAACTGAATCAAAATTAGTGACATAAAACCATGAAAAACTAATTAAAAACAATATGAACTAAACCATACTTACCTCAATGGATTGAATATTCCAATATTAATTAATACTACTCAACCAAAATGAACTCGAACAAATTAAACATTAATGAACCAAACCGAACTAAATTAAACCATATTAAATGAAAAAAAGAAGAAGAAAACCTAACCAAAATAATTGAAAATGAATAAAAACTATTTTAATTTAATTTAATCAAATGAATCCAAAATATACCAAAATAAATAGAGTTGTAAAAAATCTAAAAAACAAACCAATACAAATATGCATAAACCAAAACTAACTATAATGAACCGAAATAACATAAACCAACTTTAACTAAACCAAGAAAAACAAAATGATTTAAATAATCCAAACAAAAATAAATAGAAAAAAATTGAACTGAAAAAAGTAAACCATAGAAAAATAAATGAAACAAAACATAATTGACTTGACATGAACTAACCCAAATCTTACTAAACCATGTTAAAATGATCAAAATTGACATAAATTACACTAATTAAATCTATTTAAACCTAAATTAATTGGATGTGAAAGTAAAAAAAATATATATATTCAAAATAAACCTATACTAACTAAACCAAATCAAATGAAGTTGAAAAAAACCAAACTATAATGAACAAATTTGGCCTAAAATAACTTGACATGGACTAAAACAAACTGACCTGATATAAACCTAAATGAATAGGAATTAAATAAACCAATAATATTTTAATAAAATTGAACTAAAACCACCTGATATGAACTAAAAAAATAAATATAAATGAAACATATGTAAAACAAATCAATCTAATCTAACCATACTAGACTAGAACCAAATTGAGACAACAAATTCAGTTGGAACAAAACTAAAAAATTATAACAAATAAATTTGACTTAGAGAAAGACAAACTAAATCAGAACAACCTAAATAAAACTAAATTGAATTTAACCAAATCAAACTGATGTGAAAAGACCTAAGATGACCTGACCAATAATTAACAAAATCGAACTGACCCACCCCAAACTAAATTCTAGTTCAACAAATAGAACCATATCTAATTGAACAAATCCTAATAAAATTGAACCATATTGAATCAAATAGAACAATAATGACTTGAAAATTCCTAAATATTTCTAAATTTAACTAAACAAACATTAATGGACCTTAATTGATACAAATAGAGTAAAACGTTCCATGAATAACGTGATCCAAATTGAAAGGAATTACGCCAAACTAAAATGCAAAGAATAGTACAAACCTAAACAAAAAAAGAATTGAAAAATATCAAACTAAACCAATCCAATCCAATCAAGTTTTAGTTGAACTAAATGTAATATAATAGATCAAAACTAGAACAATATGACAATTTGAGCTATGTTGATCCAAACCAAATTGAAATAAATAAAATTAAAGAAAACCCAATCAATGTAAAGCGAACTAAATTAAATAGAACCATATTGAACGAAAACATAATAACCCAACCTGACCCAAATATTGACATAGTGAACCAAAATAAATTTAATCCCAGTGAATAGAGTCAAATTAAAGTAATTTAAACTACAAATATACTAAATCATAAAAAATAAAATGGCTCAAATTGGGTTAAATTAACCTGAATCGATATATCCTGAACTAGATTGAACTAAAAGAAACAAAAAAAATGTAATATACCGAAATATAACTTAATTGACGTGAACCGAATGATTAACAACATTTCTTATAATATAGGGACATAAAACCATGCTTTGGTAAATATGGGGTTCATATAACTAATCTTACACAAATTTTACTTACTGATCGATAAGATGAAAGGGATAATAATTAAGGATGATAACAAGTAATGTTAAATATGGAATGAATTAAATTTAATTATTTCCTTTTATTAAGGAAACATTAATGTACTTAATAGTCTTTTAAAGATTAAAATATAATTAAGCAACAAAATATACCTAGATAACAGAGAATATAAGAATTTTCACCCAGATAAACTCAAATGGATGTTTTCATTTCATTACCTAAACCACACAAGTATGTACTAAGTGAGATGAAAAAGAAAGAAGTTGAAATTATTGATGGATTCATTTTGAAATTATATTTTAATAAAAATCAATGAAGTCAATTTTGAACATAAAGAGTGTATAGATTAATTCAAATATAGTGTGGATTTATAATTTACTAGGATGGTAAATTTTATGATTAATTTATAGTATACTATTTATAACACCTTGAATATAATTTCATTAAATATTTAATCAAAGATTATTTTTTTCTCAAATAATGTTAGATGTTATTATTATTCATAATTTTATAAATTATTAGCATAAAGTAGGATAGAAAATTTATTTTATTTCACTAATTAACTAATAATAGTTGGGGATTATATCTTTTAAACTAGTTCAAAAAATTAATCCAGTATCTCACCAAGAGGTATGATCATTATTGAAAATAGACGATACCACTATGATCACTTCTAAGAAATCACCTTAGGCTTCTAAGCCTATAAAAGATATTCATATAAAAAAATAAGTCAAATATAAGGACACAACCTTAAACCTAAATTATTCTAGTTATTTTAAAACTAGAAATCACATTGTTTTACTAAATATATTTTTGGTATAAAATTTTAGATAATCAGGACTAAATGTTATAAAGTATGACCATACATGAAAAGTGGACACTTATACTCAGTATCAATTTTTTTTAACCAAAGTAACACCTTTTAAAATAAAACATGGTTTATTCGCATGACACATCTTCAATACTTTCATCGTGGCATGTTCTTTGTACTTACCAATCTATATGTCCTATGAAAAAACATGTTAAAACTTGGGATGAGAAAAAATTTCATTATGGGACATAAATAATAAAAATCATTTGTCTAGTGAAAACATGAAAACCCATTAGAATCATTTTCTTAAAAACTCATTAGCATGCATAGAAAAACCACATAGGTGCCTTTGTACATCATTAACATATCACTCTTACATTCACCATTAAAAATGGAATAAACATATGGTCAACTTTCAACTCCAGAGTACCCAATGCATTGGAGAGCTACAATGGGGCTCATCCATCATATCTTGAGGTATAATGGGGCTTAACCCATCATATCATGAGCTATAATAGGGCTCAACCCAATATATCTTGAGCTATAATGACGATAAACCCATCATATTTTGCATTATAATGGGATCAACCCATAATAACTAATGTAGAAGGAATATATCATGAATAAAAACCTTGAAAACTCTTTTAATCCCATGAAAAAAACACTTTTAGATATCAAAATACCATGTTATTGTAAAAATCAATTTTGAAATATAAAAATCATGCACATATTAATGAAATGATTTTCTTCGAAAAAATATGAAAAATTATAAAGTAAACATTAATGTAATAATATGTCATGAAATTGGGAGAGACCATTCATACTGTATAAGTTAAAAAAAACATTCCGTTTGACTTTTGAAAAAAATCTAAAAAAGTATCTTTAAAAGAGGGTTTTTAAAACAAAGTCCCTTACCCTGAGTCTGACTAGCCATACACAATATTTATATTCCTGAATAATAAAATTAGGTTAATTATTTATTTTATTGATATCATTTAAATTTTTATTATTAATTTTATATTACTTATTATCTGGTTATTATAATAACTTAATTTTTTATGTTAATGTGATGAATTTTGTTGATTTTATGTACTTGAGTTTTAAATGACTTTGGTACTGCAGGATCAATTATGTATAATGAGATGCTCAAATATAAGAGGGGGGGGGGGGGTGAATTTTATTGTTTAAAAATTCATTTGGCACCTTTAAAGTAAATATAGAACTTTATTAAATAAAGTTTGTTATCCTTAATGAAATATGTTTCTTAAGGTCAGATATTAACTTTAAGAAAACTTAGTTTAACAAAGTTAAAAAAATATCACAAACCCTCTCAAAGAAACCTTTTATCAAAATTTATAACCTAAAGATAAAAACATAAGAAATATTTTCTTAAAGGAATTATTCTACCTTAAAGCATATAGAATCATTAATGTAATCAGAGTAACGGAATGAGAAAGTATAAAAAATTTATACCTTCTAACTTTAACAAAGTTAAAAAATAGTATCGAAATAAAAACAACATGAAATAGAAAACATGTAACAATAAAATTATTTAAACCCAAAAATAAGGGTATCCAAAAACCATGGATAAGGGTTACATGATTTATACTTTCAAGAAAGTCTGTATTAATCAAACCCAAGTAAGCCCTCAATCCAAAGATCAGAATCTGCCTTGATATCCCCATAAGTCCTCGATTTAGAAGGAAATCAGAACCTCTATCTTTCAAATCTGGAAGCCCATGATCAGAACAATCAAATTCTTTATAAAGTATTTTTGAACAAGTTGTTCATACCCAAACAACTTGTTTATGACATCCACACGAAGCACTAAGAACTGTAAGAGCCTCTCTCTAGAAATAACTTCACAACCTTTGATAAATTTTCCATTCACTTTTCATCATTAAAGTTCATTTCATACTTTTCCCGTTCAAATGAACATGTATTTATAGGCAAAAATTCCCAAAGGTCACCTCCACTCCAACAGTCATATTTTTCCTTAAAATTTGGAGGGACCTGGACACATGTCAAACAGACAACTGTTAGTTTGTAACAAATTTTACGACATCATTCCAAGTATAAGAAACAATGTTAAGTTTAAGGTAAATGTTATGTATAAGAAAATTTAGAATCCCATAATATTGGAATGATACATTTAGAAATTATAACATTATCAAGAAAATGGATTCTTAAGAAAATGAAATTTTTATTGAGAAAAACGGTATCACTATTTTTGGGTATCGGTATCATAAAAACAGTATGCCATTTCTACTGGATTCAGTATCGTAAAAAGACATGACATTTGTACCGAAATAGGTATTATAAAACAACATGACACTTGTATTGGAATTAGTAACATAAAACGACATGACATTTGTACTGGAATCAGTATCATAAAATGGAAAGACATTTGTACCGGAATCGGTATCATAAAACATCATGACATTTGTAGGTAAACATAATGACAGATTT
This sequence comes from Viscum album, assembly GCA_963277665.1. Classification (NCBI taxonomy): domain Eukaryota; kingdom Viridiplantae; phylum Streptophyta; class Magnoliopsida; order Santalales; family Viscaceae; genus Viscum; species Viscum album. The sequence continues at coordinate 1,193,534,082 of OY728156.1, read as the reverse complement.
CTAAGTATAGAAAAATGATGATTCTATAAGTATAACAGAATGATATTTTTATAAGTAAATGTAATGAGAATAATATCAGTATAAAAGATTGAAAAAACTATATGTAAAATAGAATGACACATTTAAAACTTAAGAAAAATTGTTTGTGATTTTCAAAACATAAAACCATAATGAATGGAGAAGTCATAAGATAAACTTATTGACTCAACAATCTCCCCATTTTTGGAAATCACAAACAACATTGCTAAAGAATAATATATTGAATTTGAAAAACAAGTACGATAAATATTATCTCCCATTTTGAATGAAATTTAGGATGAATACGATTAACTCTCCCTTAGGTTATTTTTTCCAAAGATCATATTCTAGATCTTTAACATCCAGTTTTCTTTCTTAAGAATATATCTCCACCTTAGATAAACAAAATTTTTTAAAAGAAACCCCCCCTTACTCAGGAATTATTCTTTCATACCATAATCCCTCTTAATATATTCTCACTCTTTGGAGTCTTCATTAAATTATTCCTTCAAAATAAATTCTCCCCCTTTGTGATTTTTAAAAAGGAATGTAGAAGTATAATATGTACATGTATGATTATGAAAACAAACATTCGAAAATAAAAAAAAATTTCTTGAAATTTCTTAAAGAAATTTTGGAAATAATGTTTATTTTATAAAAAAACATTATAATGTAAGAAAAAAAAATCACCAAACCTTCTTCTGCTTAAAAAAAATTTTATTTATTAAAGTGTTAAGTTTCTTCACTTCCTTATGATATTCTTGAAGCTTCTTCAACAAGATATCCTGATCCTAGTTCTTCTTTTCTAAGGACAAGATTCTTTATTCTTGATCTTTGATTCTATCATCTTGATTCTTAATTAAATCTTCTTGAGAAACCACCTTTTTCACTAATTTGGCACTAACTTCTTTCTCACTACTTATAGTCCAGGAAACTAAATTGAGTTAGCTAACTTTCTCAGAAATGGATGCCTTGAATTTTTTGAACTCATATTCACAAGTATTGAATGTTGCTTTTGTTGAATCCATGAAGTCACTGAATTTTCTGAGCTATTCATTTATAGTTTAGGTGTGGTTAAATAATTTCTTACAAGTCATATTCTATGATTTATAATCAATCAAAAGATTAATGATGCACACTTTTTTCTTGACCCCCATGTCCATAAGCCCATTGGTATATTCCATATTTTGATTCAGGGACTCTTGCATCATTTGACTCTTGGAATCTCTATTTGCAAGAATCTAAATAATGTTGACCGACTTTCTTAGAGAGAAATTGACAAAGTCATGCTCAGTAGAAGATGAGGATTTAGAATTTGAATGATCTTTTGCTTTCTCCACCCTTCTTGGAGTTAAGGAATCAAGTTTCTCTATCCTTTTGGAAGACATATTAGTAGTTTATTTTTCTGATGAGGTGACCAAAACACTCTTTCCTTTGATAGGATTTTGAACTGGGGTTTATTCATCTGATACTTGGATAACATTAAGATCTCTTTATCCATCTTGTTCCCCTTCAAGCTCTTATTCTTGTGTTCCTTATTTTTTTATTCTTGTTGGATCTCTTCCTCTTCATCACTTTGTTGTTTAAACTCATCTTTCTCTTCTTCCTCCACTTTAACCTCAACTTATTCTTCAATTTAAACTTATTCTTAAACTTAAACTTCTTATTCAATCTCTTGATCTTTAGAACTGGAATTAGAATTCAAACTCTGTGGAGTTCCAATGAAATCTTCCACTTCCTTGAAAACATCATCACTGTCTTCTTGAATGATATGATCTTCCATTTCATGGACAAGTTCTGTTAATTTTATGAATTTTTTTGGATTTCATGGTTTCCGGAGTGGAAACTAGTTTTTTATGACCAACTTGAGGTTCCCATACTTGTTGAGATTTATTCTATACATCTTTCAGTAAAGACTGACACACTTTAGATTCCAAGGATTTCTTATTCAAGATCTTCTCCTTCATTCCTTTCCCTAGAATTTAATATTTCTTGATTTTTAAGGCCCTAGCCTCTGCAAGATTTAATCCAAATGAAGGATCACCTTACCTTATGGTAGTTCCCATCTCTCTTCATTTTTCAACGGTTGCATCAGAATAAGATTTTGGATTATTGGAAGGAGGAGGTACTGATACCGGAACATCAAGAACCAGTGCTGGTAAGATTGGTTCTTCATGTTTCATTTTCTTGGGTATAATTTTGAAGATTCCAGAACATCACCCTTGTTCTGGACAACTATTTCCTAAAAAAATTTGGATTCCTGTAAAAAATATACCTTTATTCTCCTTAGAGTATCATCACTGAGAAAAAAAATATTAAACAGCTTCAAGACTGATTGGAGAGGGACATTCAGCTCTTGAAGGCACATAAAAATTATCCTTGGGATAGTTTCTAGATACATTAGAATTTGAGATATGATGGTTCCACCTTTTACTGCCTGGATAGTGAGAAATTTGTACTTGATCAAGTTGATCTTTTTTACATTGACAAGAGAGTCTATAAGAAAGACATCACATATAATTAGAGAGTCCTTATCTATTTTCTTGGAATAAAGAAACTTTGCAACCAGAGATCTAGTAGCTTGTGATTTGTTGTAAGATTTTTAATATTTAGATTCGTAATGTACTTAAGACCAATGTAGTCCAAAGACTTTTCTTTTTCCAAAGTACATTTCTTCATGGGAAGTATTTGAGAGCATAAAATAGCCTCTCCTTCATACGGTATGTTAAGAACATTTCCTTCTTTTTTATAAGGAACTGTATAATCCTTCTCATAACATTTGAACTTAAACATATCCTTTCCATACTTTTGGAAGAGTGAAAAAGATTCATAGAATTAAATAACTAGATCAGGGTAAACTGGATCATGAGATTTATCCTTTACCACACATACACTTTACCATACATTAGTTCTTATGACCTTAGAGATATACGAGTCATACTTTTCAAAGAAGTTAGGGTATACTAGTATTTACCTAAAGATATACCAATCCTTTATTTCCTTACTAATTGGCATCTGATCTGCTTATGATTCAAGAGACATTCAGAGTGAAAGAAACTACAGAGTCAGACTGAAGAATTTGACGGCAACATAAATTTGGCACAGAGATCAGGTACGATGAGGTGGCATTTAATAAATTAAGCACCCCTTATGTAGACCAAGCTATGACTTTTCAACTTCAATAATATAATCAAACGGCTAATAATAATGAGATTTGATCTGACAGTTGAAAATGATTGTCTGAAAAAAATGTATTTTGATCTTTTAATGTAAAGTAAACCAGGAATTAAAATATTTCAAATACCCACAATTTAAACTTAAAATTAGAAATATAAGAGTAAGAAAATGTACCTTTTGGAATACTCTGAAGAATTTATCAGTATTATAAGAATTATCTTGGAAGTTTCAGAAACCATGAATTTTTATTCCGAGAATTTCAATTATGATAATTTCAATTATGAGAGTTTCAATTATGAGAAATTCAATTCCAAACAGAAAGGTAATATGGATTTTGTTGGAGAAAAATTTTAAGGAAAAATAAATTTTCTTAAAGAAAGAAGATTAAGAAAAAACAAACAAAAAATAATATATATTCCTTCTGAAATATGGAGTAACTTAATGTTAGAAGATGATTTAAAAAACATGTAGATATGAATGATTACCTTATAGTGATCATTTATAGATTCTATTTAATGTATTCAAATCTATCAAAAGGTTATGTTTTTGTAAAAATATCATCAAGTTGTTCTTGTGTTCCGATGAATTGAGAAATAATATCTCCTTTAAGTGTGTGATCCCTAAGAAAGTGATGTCTAATATCTATGTGCTTTGCACGGGAGTGATGTACATGGTTTTTACATAGGGAAATGATGCTTATGTTATCACACATTATTTGAGTTTTAGTAAAACTCATACCAAATTCTGTGAGTCTGTGTTATATCAACAACACTTGAGCACAACAACTTCCAACTGCTGCATATTCAGCTTCAGTAGTGGAAAGTGCTACAGAATTTGGTTTCTTGCAAGACCAAGAAACTAAAGAATCTCTTAGGAAATTAGAAGTTCCAGATGTAATTTTTTTATCCATTTTACAACCAACAAATTCAGAATCTGATAAACTTTTTTGTTCAAAATCATTTCTAGAAGAATAAAATAGTCCCAAATATGAAGTTCCTATTAAATATTGAAAAAGTATTTTTTATCCTTTAAATGGGATTCACTAGAATTTTCTTTGTATCTTTCACATAAGAATACTGATAACATTAAGTCAATATGACTAGCTGTTAAGTAAATTAAACTTCTTATCATTTCTCTATAATATGTTTCATCCACAGGTTTCCCTGATTCATCAATATCAAGAGTATTAGAGGTTCTGATAGGAGGAATTATACTCTGAGTGTTTTCATACCCAAACTTCTTAATAATATATTTAATATACATATGTAAAGATATGTAAGTTCTTTACGGTTTTTGAGAAATTTAAAAACCAAGGAAAAAAGTTAACTCACCCAGCATACTCATCTCATGCTCATATTTCATAAGTTTAACAAAGGAATCAGTTAAGTATTATTGGGATGATTTGAAGATGATTTCATCAACATAAATTTGAAAAATCGAAAAATCTTTATTTAATTTCTTAATACAAAGTGTTGGATCAATGGATCCCTTAACGTAGTTATTTTGAAGAAAAAAATTGTAAAGTTTATCATACTAAGCTCTAGGGGCATGTCTATGTCCATATAAAGCTTTGGTATGTTTATAAATATGATTAGGATATTTTGTATCTTCAAAAAATGGGGGTTGTTCTACATAAATATCCTCTTGTACATAAACATTAAGTAAAGAACACTTCACATCCATTTGATAAAGTTTGAAATTAAAAAATGTTGCAAAGTATAAAATAATACATATAGATATGAGTCTTTCTACAGGAGCATAGGTTTTTTCCTAGTCTATTCCTTCTTGTTGATTATATATTTTAGCAACAAATATTTTCTTATTTTGAAAAATTATTCAATTTTCATTGTATTTATTTCTAAAAACCAATTTTAGTCAAATAATAGAAGTTTCAATAGGTTTTTTAACCAAGGTCCAAACTTGATTACTTACGAATTCATTGAGTTCATATTGTATATCCTTTATCTAATCTTAATCACCCATGGACTCTTCAGAAGTGTTTGGTTAAAATTAAGAAAGAAAAGAAACATGTTCAAATTAATTCTTTAAAAAACTTATGGTTCTTACTGGTTGATTAATATTAACAATGATATTATCATTGGGATGATTCGTAAGTAACAACTGAATCGGGTTTTGAAAAACTAGTTCATCAACATAGAGCAGAAAATTTCTAGAGGTAAACGTTTCAAAAATATTTTCCGTAAAAATTTAATTATCTAAAAAATTTTCTATCAAAGGTTGGTGATTAGTTTTAGAAAAAAACATCAGAAATAAGTTCAGGTTGTTTGAAAACAAAAGGACCAGTTTCATTAAATTTAACATGTACTATTTCTTCCATAGTACAAGTGTTTTTATTAAAAAAATCTATATGCCTTAGAGTTAGTGGAGTAGCCTATGAAAATTACTTCATCAGATTTGGGTGAAAATTTATATAAGTTATCTTTAGTATTCAAGATGAATACTTTCCAACTAAAAACGCTGAAGTAAGAAACTTTTGGCTTTTGGACTATCCATAACTCATTATGTGTTTTATTAATAAATGGACTTATTAAAACTCTATTTATAGTATAACAAGAAGTACTTATAGCTTCAGCCAAAAAATGGTTAGCTATAGAATATTCACTCAACATGGTTCTAGTCATCTCTTGGAGAATACAATTTCTTCTTGCAACAATTCCATTTTTTGAGGAGTTCTTAGAGCTGAAAAGTTGTGAGTATTACCTTTCTTACTACAAAAGATTCAAAATATGAATTTTCAAATTCTCCACCATGATCACTATGAATTGTTATCAATGGTAGATTTTTCACATTTTTAACTTGAGCACTAAAATTTTTGAAATAAGAAAAGGCTTCAGATTTATTTTCAAGAAAATTAAACCAAATAAATATTGTGTAGTTATCAAATAAGAAAAACACATAGTATTTGCCTCCAATAATTACATTTTCTGTTGTACCAAATAAGTCCATGTGCACCGATAGTAAGTAATTAGCAGCTGTAACTTCACTTATAGATTTAAAGATAGATTTAAGTTTCTTTCCAAATTGACAAGGATCACATAATTGTAAAGAATCAATCCTAAGTTCCAGTAGATCCTTAAGATGTTCTTTATTATAAATTTTACTAATATTCCTTAAGTTATAGTGTCCTAGTCTTCTATACCAAATCCAAGATTGATCTTCAAACGCACTATGGCAAGGTATATATTGACTTCTATGGTCCTCTATGTTTAAGGTGTCCACATTCTCATGCCAAAGGGAAGAGAGAATAAACTCATCCTTGGAATTGTGAACTAAACATTTATCATTTCTAAAATTCTTAAGGTAACCTTTATCAAATAATTGGATTATTCTAATGAGGTTGTTATTAAGGCATTTTACAATGAAAATTTGAAAAAATAGCTTTACCAAGAAGAATAATGTTACCTATACAAATAATTTCTCTTTGAGAGTTATCCCAAAAAGTAACTTTTCCTTCTTTAGTCTTTAAAATCTTTCTGAAATAGTTTTTGTTACTAGTTATGTGCTTATAACATCTACTATCCATGTACCATATGTTGTAGGTACTTCCATCATTATCCTAAAAAAAATAAAGATTTAGGTTTTTATAATCCAAACTTACATGGTTCCAAAATTGTTAGATAATAAAATCTTGGGTATCCACATATGTTTAGAAAATCAAGATTTATGAAACCCAAGGGACTAAACTTTGTTTAAAGAATAGTTATTCTTCCAATGCCCAACACTTTGACATTTATTGAAAAAGGGATCTCTTGGAGGAACAGAATGATTTTTTTCTAAAAATTGGGTTTTCATGATAATAGCCTAATCCTTGATTATTATCATGAGGTCGGATATAAGAATATATCTTATCAAAATTTTCCTTAACAAAAGTAAAATTTGTAAGAAGTTTCTTCAAGTTTCTTAGAAATATTTTCTAAAACATCATTTTTCTTATCAATATCTTTGGTAAGATCTAAAATTTATTTTGTTAAAATAAATTCTATATAATATTTTTTTCATGTTTCTTAGAGAATTTATAGTTTTTCATTTCATAAAACATTGAAAATATAGAAACTTCTACATATGAAGGAAAATCATTACCACTGTATGATGATGTAGATTCTTCATCTGAAGAAAAATATTTATAAGTAAAATATTCACTTATAGACAAATTGGTTATGGATTTAGTAGTTCGTACCTTATCCATAAGACAATTATTTTGAAATGGATCTTAGGTGATTAAACCAATATTCTTTTTCTCAGATGATTCATATTCTGATGAATCATTATAAGTGTATCCACCACATGCACTCCAAGTGTCATTGGCTTTCAAGAAATTCTTATGCTTTGATCTGTAGAACTTCTTTTTGTTCCACTGAGAATTTTTGTCCTTGTTCTCTCTTTTCTTAAGCAAGGTACAATCTGGTATAAAATGACTAGTTCTTCTACATTCATTGCATGTAAGTTCCCCATCTTTATTTTCTTTTCCATATTTCTTCTTTTATCTATATTGAAAGTTCTTCTATCCAAAAATCTTGTTCATTCTCTGAGAAAGTCTTTCTAACTCATTTTTTGAAGCATCACTTTCACTGGGTTTAGATTGAATAACAAACTTATTATATTTAGATCTTGTAACTCTCTCAAGAGTCTTGGATTTCATATATTTTTATGTAGTTGTAAAATCAACACCTCCATTTCCATTCTTATTTTTAATATTATCATCATATCTCTTTATTCTGGTTTCTTGTTGAGGAAGAGTTCAAAATAGTTCATCAAGAGAAATTTGAGTAACTTTTATATTCTCATCTATTAATGTCCTCTTGTATTCCCATTCATTAGGTATGATGTATATAATCTTTTTTACAACAATCTCATCATCTAAACATTTCTCACCCATATATTGTAATCTATTGATGATAGTCACGAATCTTTGTTGAACCCTACATATGGGTTCACCATAAGGAAAATAGAAACAATGATATTCAACTCTGAGAATGGCTCTTATAGTTTCAATGAATTTCTAAGATCCAATGTGGGTTACTTCCAGCTTCTTCCAAATTCTATTTGCAACTTCACAAGATGAAATTTTCCTATATATATTTATAGTCATGGAACAAAGAAAAATCTTATGTACCTTAAAGTTCATCCAGTATTCCACCCTTTTGAGATTAGTGAAGGTTCTAAGTTCCTTATCAGGAATCTTGTAATCTCCATTTTACGTAATGTATTTGTCTACACTTGTGTTTATCACAAAGGTCTTCATTCTATCTCTGCAGTACTCATAGTAATTTCCATTGAAAATCAGTGGTCTAGTAGGATTAAGATTGTCTAGAGATCCAACATAAATGCCTACCATACATAAAGGAATCTTTCCTTCCACAAAACATGTTTGAAGTAAAATTTTGTAAACAAGGATAAAAAAATGAAGGAATTAAGAACAACACAATATTGAGCAAGAAAACTTATATGTGAATATAAGTATTTCAAAGACCTCCTCTGATACCAATTGTAGGATCTATTATGTATAATGAGATGCTCAAATATAAGAGGGGGGGGGGGGGAGGGGGTGAATTGTATTCTTTAAAAATTACTTTGGAACCTTTAAAGTAAATATAGACCTTTTTTAAATAATTCTTCTTAACCTTAAGTAAATCTATTTCATAAGGTTAGATTTTAACTTTAAGAAAACTTAAATTTACAAAGTTAAACAAAATTCAAAAACCCTCTTAATGAAACATTTTCTTAAACATTATAACCATAAGACAGAAACTTAGGAAATATTATCATAAAGGAAAGATTCTACCTTAAAGCGTATAGAATCTTTTATATAATCAGAGTAATGGAATTATAATGTATAAGAATGTTATACTTTCTAACATTAACAATGTTAAAAAATTGCAGCGGAATAAAAAGAACTTGAAAAAGAAAACAAGTAACAATAAAATTCCTTTAACTCAAATAGAAGGGTATATAACAACCTTAGATAAAGGTTCCTTGATTTATAATTTAAAGAAATTCTATCTTACTCTAACCCAAGTAATCCCTCAATATGAAGATTGGTATCTGTCTTTCTATCCCCACAAGTCCTCGATTTAGAACGAAATCAGAACCACTGTCTTCTAAATCTAGAAGCCCACGATCAGCACGATTGGAGTCTATATAAAGAAAGTCTGAACAAGTTGTTCACGATTGAACAACTTGTTCACAATATCCGCATGAATCACTGAGAGTTGTAAGATCCCCTCTCTCTTGAATTCACTTAACAAAAATTGATCCCTTTTCTGTTAACTATTCATAATCGAAGTTCACTCCTTAATTTTCTGGTTAAAATGAACTTGTATTTATAGGAAAAACATCCCAATGGTCGGCTCCACTCCAACAGTCATATATTCCTGAAATTTCGGAGGGACCTAGAATCATTTCAAATAGACAATGGTAAGCTTGTAACAAATTGTACGACATCATTTCAAGTATAAGAAATGATGTTATGTTTAAGGTAAATGTTAAGTATAAGAAAATTTAGAATCAGATAATATTGGAATGATACATTAAGCAATTCTAACATCATCAAAAAAATAGATACTTAAGAAAATGCAAATCAGATTGAGAAAAACAGTATCACTATTTTTGGGTACTGGTATCATAAAAACGGTATGACATTTGTACTAGATTCAGAATCATAAAATGACATGAACTTTGTAACATAATCTGTATCTTAAAACATCATGAAATTTGTACTAGAATTGGTATCATAAAACAATATGAATTTTGTACTGGAATCAATATCATAAAATGACATGACATTTATACTGGAATCATTATCATACAACAACATGAAATTTGTAGGTAAACGTAATGATAGATTTGTAAGTATATCAGAATGATAATTCTATAAGTACAATGGAATGAGATTTCTCTAAGAAAACACAATGATAATTCTATAAGTTTAACGGAATGACAAAACTATAAGGAAAACAGAATGAAAAATTTGGAACTTCAGAAAAAGTGATTGTGATTTTCAAAACATAAAACCAGAAGGAATGGAGAAGTCATAAGATAACCATATTGAATCAATAGGTATAATGTTAATAATCAAAGTGGTTATTATTAAAAAATATCCTTAATAATATTAATGACATAATAATAACTTTTATACATCAATTATACTTTTAAATCCATCTATTATAAATAAATAAGAAAAATGAACAACGTTACAATCTTGGAGATGGTAAGCCGTACGTATGCATGAGTAACATTTTAATTTTCCAATGATCATTATAGAAAGAAGGTAAGTATTATTTTATCTTTAAATAATAATAATAATATCATTAATATAATATTAATCTTCAAAATAAACTTTTTTATTATCATCCATGAGACGTGGTGATGAAAAATGAATCACATCACTTCGTGGAGGTGATAGTTCACACATACATATAGATGACACTATCATTTTTATGATCAAGTAGAGGTAATGAAAAATGATATATTATATTTTAATAATTATAATTATACCATGAATATAATATATAATCATTAATTCCATAATTATAATAATTATTGAGAGATAGTGATGGGAAATAAATTTCATCAGTTCATGAGGCGGTAGTCCGCTATACACATAGACGCTGATTTATTTCCCATTTGATGAAAGTGGGGATGGATTTTGGTGATGATATTAAAATAATAAAATCTAAGTATATTAATGATACTATAGTTATTATTTCATCGTGTTTTAAGATTATATGAAGGATGTTTAAGAAGAAATAAAATAAAAATACTTGATTAAAAATGATACCTCTTTCATGAACCACCTCTATTGATTAACAACTTAAGACCACTAAGGAAGGTGTTATACCTAAAATAAGAGGACTAGAATGTTGGAAATGATTCTTTTAAAGGATTTGGGAAGATATTGGCTGAAACCAATTGGTTTTTATGTTTTAGGAATAAATAATAATGAGTTCCCTTTTATAGAAGAGGGGAGGGATACTCTTTAAAATCTTTAATTAAATAAATTAATATTATATTATATTATATTTGAAATTGATTCGAACTAATTTATTTATAATATATGATGATTATGAGTCTAAATGACTTCATATAATATAAAATAGACAAGTTTTTATTTTTATAATCCTCATCTTTTTTGTTTTTACCCTTCTTTAATCTCTTTAATTCTTAATGTTACAGCACATAATTTACACTTAGAGGGTTAATATAATTAATAAAGAATGAAATAATACCAATAAATGTTCCATTGGTGACATTTTAAACATTATACCAATACGTTGGTATTTTTATATTTTTATGAATTTTATATCATTTAAGAAAATATTAATTATTTTAAAATACAGTTAATGTTAATTTTATAACTATTCATTACTTGACTTTTTAAAAATACCATAACAACTAGATATATTATAACCAAATATTTCAAATCACCAATAAAATGTAAAAATAATATATAAAATTCATGGATGATATTAATTATATTAAATTATATTCATTTTAATATTTTTAATTACATTTATTTGATATATCTATTAATTAAATAAATACTGCATCATCATTGTGCAAGAATTTAATTTAATTATTTTTCCCAAATAATTTAAAATAAAAATCCATGATGAATATAAAAATTTTATATTTCCAAATAATATTTATAGACAAAGATATCTTTTATATAATAATATATTAAAAATATTATATTTAATAAAATATAAGTCTGGCATATTTTACTTTTCTTTAAAATAAAATACTATAAAGGGATAAAAGCCATCCAAGTGGTTGCAAGATGTCATAAAATATACCCATGGATTTTTTTGGTCAATAATAACTCATCCAATAAAATTATGGCTAGTGTCCGGGTAATTTTAATATTATTCTTACAATTAATTACTTGATTTACCCTTAACCATCATAATAAAAATTACTAAATTTACTATTCATATTTTCCAATATTAAAAGGGAAATATTTAATAAATTTTAAAATTATTATTTAAAACATGAAATAATTTTTTCCAAATAAAATTTCAAATATTTTTTAGAAATTAATTAAAAATTAATCCCATAGATGGGTCAAAATAACATATTTTTAAAGTAAATATGCTGAAAAGATCACAAATTTTTTACACCCAATTTTCATTTAAAATTTATTCCAGTGAAATTAAATGGATAACATTATATAAAATTGATCTAATTATACTTTAAAACAACTCAAAAGTATAATTTAACAATATAAATAATTTAGATGAAAAAGCCGTTTTCAATTAAAATCTATTATTGTTTGTCACTATTTATCAAAACATGAAAGTTATCAAAAAATACCAAAAAATCAAACAAAGTAAAATTTTATATTACTATTTAAAATAATATGTTTATTTTTTCAAAGATAATTTATAAAAGTGTCAATATTTTGATTTAAAACAAGTGCACTATCAAAAGAAAGAAAAATTGCCTTTTTGAAAAATACTTCTTTTATTAGTAAAATTGGATTATTATTATATCATATCATGAAAACACATATGATGAATTTTAGAAATTATATTGAATATTAATATATATATATATATATATCACTAATATAATCCAACATGAGTGATTTTTTATTTATTGGTATAAAAAACAATTGAGCACATTCAAAAAGTTTTTCTGAAAAACATATCAATTTATTTTAAAAAGGGTTTCAAATTCATTTAAAATTAATTGGTAACCAATGAATTAATTATATATACATGTGTAAACCTTATTTTCATAATTTTGTTGATCCTATTAATACCCTCTATTCTAACAGCTAGGCTATAATGGTAACATTTAAATAATAATATTTAGTTGTTTGTTTAAGCTTTATAGGGTGTATCATATATGCTATCGAACATAGTATTTATTTTTTTAAAAAATTAATAGTGTTAAATTCACTAAAATTTTCTAAATTTTATCCAAAAAAGTTTCAATTTGGGCTTGGTAACTATGATTTGAATTTTTTAAATAATTTTATTGAAATCCCACCTCAGAAAAAAATATTAAAAAAAATACACTTTAAAAGAAAGAAAGGGAAGTATGATGGTAACCTGAGATAATACATATTAGGGTTCCATGTAAGAAAACATGGACATGGAAGAGAAAACTAACTATCACGTTCTGAGGGATAGTTATTGAGAATGTTGTAATGAGAAAGAAAAAAATCATAAAACCATAAATCTTTGATGGGTTAGAAGGTTATTGATTTCTTAGTAAGAGAATTAAATGGGTAAAGATTTTGTTTCAAAATCCTTTTCATAGAGTTGAGAAATTATTTTTCTACCTAGAATTAGAACATACAAAAACATGATTAGTTAAAAATTAGAGTTTCATACCTTAATCTATTTCCACCACTAACTCATCTATTTCCCTAAATGATGACCATTGAAGATGATTTTTTTACTCATGAAGCACTAGAACCAACTTCTAGAGAATCTCATAATAAAAAAAGATTAAATATCTATTTCTCATATATTTAAAAAATGATTAGTAGAAGATAAGATAATTACCCAAAAATAGTAAACCATATATGATTGAAAAATACATCAATCTCTGAAATTCAATATTGATACCAAAAGTTCAAGATAGACCATTCAGAGAATATATGTCATTAAAACTTCTGAAAATAATCTAAAATAAGATTGTAACAAAAAATTCCAAAGGATTGGATAACATAGAATTCTAATATAAATTTTATATTTTATCTTTTAAGAACATCAATTATTTTTAATGTCTCATATCAAAAATGTATTTTCCTAAATCACATAATCTCCATGATATGATAATTATTTCCATAAATTACCCAAATCACAATAAGTCCACAATAAAATTGTAGAATATTCCCAAATATAATTAAATATTTAATTCTCAAATAAAATACCATAGTATTATATTTAACATGATCATATTGGGTTCTGAAAATAATAAACATCTTCCAAATTAACATTAACCACTTAATCACAAAATAATTTTACAATCCAACAGTTATCTATTCGATGAAATATATATTTCCAAAATCAACTTATTATTCATACCTAAAATAATTTAACTAAAAATAAAGTTCATACTAACCATGACCTCATGTAGTCTATTTGTAGATGATGCAAAAAATTTTCCATTAGATTGTGGGTTCAACACATGCGACCTTATTGGGTGTGATGAGTTGTCATGTATCTTATGTGTTGTCTTTTTTAGAAAAATATATTAATATAACCCATATTAAAATTTATAAATTTAGAAAAAATCCTAAAAATTAATCTCAATATATTTTAACCTTAAAGGTTATCTCAAAACTTTCATTTTCTATCCCAAAATTAAATAACCCTTAATCATCTTAAAAATAAATGTCTCAAAAAATACCATCAATCTCCTTAAAATTTCATAATTTATAGCCTAAAAAGTGGTTAATAAGACACATAACTTATGGTGAAATATAATATAAACATATTATTATATCCATAAATCTTAAGAAAATATCATAATCTTCAAATTTATCTAAACCCATCTTTCATACCAACTATAAAGATTCATACTAAAACATAAATAATTCCAGTTATTTTAAAACTAGAAATAAATTAATTTTCCCATTGGTATTTGAGGTCTATAGTTTTAGGGAATTAGGAAAATCTCTTACATATTAAACCTATAAATTACATGTGGACACTTTTACTAAGTATCCATTTTTTACAAAAGGAAACCCTTTATAAAAACATAGACTCTTCTCATGAAACATATTTAATCTTTTCATAATGGAATGTTATTTTTTCTAACCTACCTTTAAGACCGATGATTTTTTTAAAAAAAATTTGGATGAGAATAAAAATCTTAATAATGGATATAATGAAATAAAATTGTTAGTCCTGTGAAAACATGAAAACCCATTAAAATCCATTCTTAAAAACTCATTAGAATAGATAGAAAAAAATAATATATGTGCCTTGGAACTTCATTAATATATCACTATTACATTAACCCTTAAAAATGGAATAAACATACAGTAAAATTCCATCACTGTAATACCCAAATTCATTGGAGAGATATAATAGGGCTCATTATTCATATCTTGAGCTATAATAGTGCTCAACATGTTATATCTTGAGATATAATGGGGTCAACCTGCCATATCATGAGCTATAATGGAGCTCAACCCATAACATATTGAGTTATAATGAATTCGTAACATAATTAATAATTTCCAAGGAAACTATGATGAATAAAACCTTTTAAAACTGTTTTAATCTCACGAGAAAAACACATTCAGATATCAAAATACACATTTCGTGTAAATATAACTTTTAAAATATAAAAATCTCACACATATTAATGAAATAATTTTCGTAAAATAGAACTATGAAATATTTTTAAAAAAATTAAAGAAATAAAATATTATTATAATTTTGTAAGCCATTAATTCCATATAAATTAAAAAACCATTCCCTTGGAATTTTGTAGAAAGAGTTAAAAAGGAACTTTAAAAGAGGGTTTTCAAAAGAAAGTACCTTACCTGAATTCCGACTCATCACATACAATCTTTATCTTCATGAATAATAAAATTAGGTTAATTATTTACTTTATTAAGATCATTAAAATTATTATTATTCCTTTTATATAACTTATAATCATGTTATACTAATTAATTAATTATTTAAGTTAATGTTGGACGTTTTGTCGATATTTTGTACTTGAGTCCAAAATTTCATTGGTATGATGTTAACAGTCAAATTTTTTATTAGTAAAACATCTATAGAATAATATTCACAGAATAATAATAAATATTATACATCAATTATATTTTTAAATCCGTCCATTATATATTAATAAGAAAAATGAACTAACTTACAATCATAGAGACAATAAACTGAATGTACAAATGGGAAACATTTTCATTTTTCAATGAAAATTATAGAAATAAGGTAAGTATTATTTTATCCTCCTATAATGATAATAAAATAATTAATGTCATATAAATAATTTAAATACACGTTTTGATATCATCCATGTGATCTATTGATGAGAAAAAATCAGATTGCTTCGTAGAGGTGATAGTTTGCACGTAGGCACGAACGATGTTATCATTTTTATGTGCGTGGAAAGGTAAGAAAAAATGATATATTATTTTCTAAAAATAAAAAATATTTCATTATATCATATATAAACATTAATTACATCATTATAACCAGTCTAGAGAGAAGGTGATGAAAAATGAATTTCATCGGTTCTCGAGGCGGTAGTCCGCCATACACACAAATAATAAATTCTTTTCCCATTTGATGGAATTGAAGATGGATTTATGTGATTATATTAACATAGTAAAATATAATTATATTTAGGATACTTGAGTAATTATTTCATCATGTTTTAAGATGATTTTATGAAAGTGTAAGAAGAAATAAAATAGAAATAATTGATTAAAAATGATAACTCTTCCTCGAAACACCTCTGTTTTTAACACCTTTAGACCACTAAGGATGATGTTATTCCAAAAATAAGAGATATATAATTTGGATATTTAATCTTTAATGTATTCAGTTAGATCTTGGCCTAACTAAATAGGGTTTAAAGTGTGAGGAAGGGAGAATAATGAGTTTCCTTTTACAGGAGAGGGGATGGGCACTCTTAGATTTTTTCAAATTATTAAATCAATATAAATAAATTTTATATTCCAAATAGATCCAAACATATTTATTTATAATATAGTATGACTATGGGTCTAAATAAACTTATCCAATAAAAAATAGACAAGTTTGGATTATTTTTTAATCATTATCTTTTTTTTAAACCTTATTTAACATCTTTTATTCTTACCGTGATATCATGTAATTTACACTATTACAGTTAATATAATTACTATAAAATTCAAGAAAACTGTTAAAATCTTGATTGGTGATATTTTAAAGCTTATAAAAATCATTTGGATGAATATTAAGTTTTTATTAATTTTAAATCATTTAATAAAATATTAATTATTTTAAAATATCATTAATGTTAATTTGACACTATTCATTACATGAATTTTTAAAAATATCATAACATTATATCTTAAAAAAACTATTATAAATCATCACTAACATATTATATTAATATATAAAATAATATTATGACACTAATTATATCAAATTTTATTTATTTTAATAATTATAATAACATTTATTTTATATTTCCATTAATTAAAGAAATACTGCATCATCATTGTGAAATCCATTAATTTAATTATTTATTCCCTAAAAATTAAAAATAATTATCCACGATGAATATAAAAATTTTATCTTTTCAAACACTATTTATAGTCAGATATATATTCTCAATAACCTTATTTTAAAAAGTTATTATTATTAAAACATATATATGCCATATTTGACATTTATTAAATAAAATAATATAAAGGGTTTAAAGCCATACAGGTGGATCCAAGAGGTCACCAAATCATAACATAGATTATTTTTTTCAAAAAAAACTAATGCAATAAAATTAGGACAAGTTTTAGTGTATTTTTTTAATATTTATAACATTATGTTTAACCTTAATTATTTGATTTACCCATAACTGTTGTAATAAAAATTACTAAATTTACTATTCATATTCTCCAAAAATAAAAAGATAATATTAAATAAATTTGTAAATTATGATTACAAATATGGAATCCATTTTTTCAAATTCAATTCATATAATTTTCAGAAATTCATTAAAAATTTATCCCACAGATGGGTCAAAATAATGAGTTTCTAACGTAAAAATGTTTAAAAGTTCAGAAAGTTTTTATATCATATTTTAATGTACAATTAATTACAATAAACAAAAATTTAATAAAAGATATAAATTTTATCTAATTATACTTTAAGAAAATAAAAAATATAATTTTACAGTATAAATAATTTTGACTAAAAAGATCATTTTAATTAAAATCCAATATTTTTTTCACTATTCATCAAATCATGAGACTTATCAGAAAGATAACAAAAATTAAACCAAAGTAAATTTTTATATTTCTCTTTAAAATAAAAAGTTTCTATTTTCTAATATAATTTATAAAATTGTAAAAAAATCTATTTAAATCAAGTTATCTATTAAAAGGATAAAAAACTACCTTTTTGAAAAAAAAACTTATTTTATGTGTAAAATTAGATTTTGTCTTATATCATGTCTTGAAAACACATAAGATAAATTTTAAAAATTATTTTGAATATATATATATGTATATATTTATTTATTTCATTCATATAATCCAATAAGAGTGGTTAATTTATTTATTGGTATAAAACACAGTTGTGAACATTTAAATATTATTTAAAAAACATTTCCTTCTATTTTAAAAAGGGTTTTAAATTCATATATATTTAATTAATAAAAAAAATAATTTATTATATATACATTTTAAATACATATTCTCATAATTAAGTTGATTCTATTCATACCCACCATTCTAACTACTAGAATATAACAATAATATTTAAATAATAATATTTAGTTATTTATTTAAGCCATTTGGCATATCACGTACACAATCAAACATTGTATTTAAAAAAACATGTGTGTTACATAAAATATGGAAATTATTCTTCGAAAACATGGATAAAAAATAAAAGTTCAATATTGTTAAAAAGGAGAATGATATAGAAGGTACTTCTCTATCTATGAATGTTGTTACTGGGAAAATTAGTGGGCCAAGGATGAAGGATTTAATTGGGAAAATGAAACGTGTTGTAGTTATCAATGATGATAATGTAGATGAACTTATCAATGAAAAATACATTTTTGAGATTTTTATTTTTATGTTTTAATCAGTTTTACCAGTAACTTCTCATGTTTCAAAAACACCTATTAGTACACTGGAAAATAATTATGAAGAAATTCCATCACTAATATAGATTTGATAGGCCACAACATCATTGGAATAAATCCTAGAAAAAATATAAATCATCTAAAATAGAAAAATAAGTTTAAGAGAAATAATATAAATCCATTGTCAAAATTCAATAAATTAAAGAGTCTAAAAATATAGTTTAAACAAAATAATCTATCTAAATAAAAGGATATTCCAATCATTGAGAATGAATATACTGTTGATGTTCAAGAGAAATCAATTAAAAATAAATTCAAACCATATATTGAAAAATATAAAAGAGGTATTAAAGAAACTATACACTATTAACTTCTCTAATATCTATTTTGATATATTTATCTGGTTTAAAGTATTGAATTATTTCATTAATTATTAAAAAACTGAAATGAATTTCTTATATTCAGTCAAATTATAAATTTATATATATTTTTGGATAAGTGAAAAATAAGGGGATAAATATATAATCATATAGAGTAATAAAATTTATGGGAGTTTCATTAGAGTAGTCTACCAATATGATAATCTAATTCCCATATTTTAATTTTTTTTAGATAATTTAAATTAATATTTGATTTTTTTATTTATTATTTTTTTATTTTTCTAGGTATTTAAATTCATAAATTAAGATATTATGAAATCCATGATCCAATATCTCTTTTTTGGTTAGAATAATTATCCTTAACTTAATTTAATATTAGTTTTTTATAAGTTAAATTTTTGTTAATTTAAGAAATAAATCATGAATGACTTTTGTGTCAGTCCTCAAGGAAACATTATCACCAATAAAATCTATTTCAAGCCCCAAAGAATGGTCTTTAAATAATTTTTATACACCACAAAACTTTTTTTATTTTTTATTTTTTTACCTTCAAATTTTGATTTTATATTTGTTTAAACTAATTATATATTCTTCTCAATTTATTATTTATGATTTTATTATGTTTTGAAATAAAATAGATCACTAGAAACATTATAAGTTTTTATAAGATAGTGTATATAAACAATCATGATGTAAATACTATAAGACATAAGTTTTTACTATATTAAATAAATTTTTTGTTATAATAGATATGACACAATACAAGTCCTTTTATTTCATCATTGTAGTATAATAATACTATAGAGTTACATTCATTATAACTATTACAACCAGTGATATAGAAAATATAATAATATATGGAAGCACTATAATATTGAACATTATGGGATTGTTTTCTTCAAATAATTACAAAAACGAAATATTACTATTACGAATAAAATTATAAGTAATGTAATAGAACAAATAGAGAAACTAAGATAATAAGATGATTATTTTATAAGTTATAATAATGTTTATTTATAATGGGTAATATGACTATTGAAATTGTATGGTGAAAATTAAAATAATAACATAGTAATATTACTATTGCAATATTAATGTGATCATTATACACACATGTATCCTGTAAAAATATTTAACCTCATATTATAATTAATAAATATAAATAATATATATTAATCAACAAATAAAATGTAATCAAATACACATGTCTTATAATAATATAAAATTTATTAAGATGGAGTCTCTCTATTTATTGATCTTTCTGAGATTATTTATTTTTATACATGTAATTTTTTGATATCATTGTTATGTCATTCATAGATATATTATGTTCATTTTATCATTTATATGATAAAACTTGATTATTTATTACATCCATATTATATTCATCTTGTTTATACCATTTTATATTCCATTGTATGCTACCCCTTATTGAGTGTATTAGATTCACCATTTTATTATTTCTATATTTCCCTAGTTAATACAGAAGAATACTAAATGAATCCTTTGGATAAGGATAGATAACTACTAAGGATTTATTTATGGTTATGAAGTAGAACATATGTCCAATGTAAAGTAATAACCATGTATAAATTTAGTATTCTGACACTATTAAATGGCTGGATCTCAAGTAATGTGATCTTATATATTTCTTTACCTCATAATAAATAACAACTAGCTCTATGTTATTAAAGTTTTGTCTGTTAAAAATATTGTTAGAGAATATTTACTAAACTCATTAAGAGTATTATTTAAAATAATTTATTTAGAGGAAAAAAGTCCTTTTAAAACCCTTAAGAAATTATATGATTCTTATTAAAATGGATAAAATACACGAATTTCACATTAATAGATATATAGAAACTATATTCTAGGATTAATAATGTATAATTTTAATCATGAACTAATTAAATAAATTTTGTTATTTAGAAATAGTGACTAATGGAAGGAATGGAAACCATGTCAACACTCTTAATTAGTGTAGGCATTTCCTTCCACATAAAACCAATGAAACTAGTGTTAACTTTGATATGATTATCACTAAATTATAGGAACTAAATTAGATTATTAATTATAACTATTCTTTTATGGAACAACCCATTTTACTATAACAAGGTGTAAAAATATTGGATTGTTTCTTGAGTCAAGACCATCTATATTTCAATAGAACCAGTAATCCATTAGTGGATGAGCAATATATAATCTCTAGAAAAAAAATATTATTTTCACTGGGACATAGTGAAAGGAACTGGTTGTATATATTCTAATGGGAGATATTTTTTAATATTTTCTTCTGATTCAAATCACTAATATGTTATAAGAGATAGAAATAATGGCATATAATTCTTTTAAGTTGATATTCCTTGATAATTATTTTCTTAAATTGTGGAGAGCAGATATAGAAATAGAATTCCTAAATTTATAACAAAAGGAAGATGAAAATATTTCTAAGTATAATTATAACATAAAATATTTTGTGATACAAGTTATAGATTATGTATTTAATCCATAAATTAATATTCATCATTTTTAATGGATTAAATCGATGATTTGAAAGGAATTGTGACATGATTGACCCACACTCCTTGATCTAGTGCTAATACATGGTGTAATTTTTTAAAAAATTATAAAATAAAAAAAATAACTTAAAAATATATTGAATGAGGAATATTAGAGTTTATAAAAATATAGATAAACTCTTATACATCTTTACTGAAGCTAGAATCTTAATTGAGAACATTTACCAATGATATTTTACTCATCACTATACCTTAGAAAGTCATTTTAAAACATTGGGTGAGAAAAACATTTCATAGTAAGGGGTTTAAAAACATGAAGTGAAATCATTTCTCTATAAAAATACTATAAAAATACTTTTTTGAATTTTTTTCCTATTATATAATGATTTGAGATATATAAAACATTTAATATAACACAAAATATTTCCTAAGAAATAATCTAGGGTTTCTAAAATCAATAATAAGAGATAATTTTCAAAACATTTAAAATACATATTACCTTGAAAACATATTTATTTTTTTAAATTTAATACCCTTAAAATAAATGCAGATTTCTCTTTGATACTTCAAAAAATTACTTTTGAAAATAACATATCATTATGGAATATAATGATTCTTATAAAACATTATGAATAACATGAGTCCACTTAGAATATTGAAGAGATAAATATCATAATAGGATGGAGCCCCATTTAGGTTATTGGTTCACACCCTATTCCTCATCATCATAACCAATATCTAAGTACCCTAGTTTAACTTTTGTTTGAAAATATATACATTCTCATTACAAATCCAGTTAAATAATGTATCAAAATCTTTATATATATATAATTTATTTTCAAAGGGGAAGATAATTTTATATTTAATAAGCATAATTTTTCTTTTAAATAAAATCCATACCTTCATTTAAATTACTCAAAAATTTTATAGGAAACACTTATAAATAATTCCAAGAAATTAAACATAAGAAAATGATTCTCCTACAAATCTATAATATCAAAGAGAAATATAGTTCACGTAAATACATTACGTTTAATCACCAATGAAATCCACATATTTTAAGGGACATTTCATGAATAAAATAACAATTTTAACACTTTAGAACCATAATGAAATCCTAAAATAAAATTATTGAACTAGTCTCCCCTAGATTTTTTTTTTGAAAATATAAATTTAAGAAAAACATTCTCCCATGGAAATAGGGATTTTAAAAAATAATATAATTTAAACAAATCATTTTTTTTTATAATAAGGGTTTTGGAAACAAGAAATAAGTGTTTAAAAATAAAATTATCCATACCTCACAGTAGACAACTAAATCAAGTTTCTTCTCAAGGATTAATTCATTTAAAATGATGGAATTTTCTACATATATCTTTCTTAGAAGATTATTTTCCCAAGAATAGACTCTCTTAGTTACACTATATTTCTCACAAAATATCTAACTTGAAAATAAAAGTGTATAACCGGGGAGCTATGTAGCACTTAAATGGTTTGTAACATGTAGGAAAGGTTCCCTTTACCCAGAAATCCTTTATGATATATTCAAATATAAATATTAATTATATTAATGTTCAGCTCATCATACTTTTATTTTTATAGACTTGAAAAACATTACTTAGAATGATTTTATATATTATATATGATTTATATTACTATCAAATTTACCAAACCCTATCTCCAAGATATGGGAAAAAGATTTTTTGGTCATATACAACCACATTATTCAAAACTATAGATCATGAGAAGATCTTGATATTCTAACTCTTATAGTTTATTATTCTATAAGACTTAGAATCTGAATATTTCATGGAGATCAAGTTTTTTCGGCTTATAGAGAAAGGTTGAACAATTATTAGGAAACATAGAGATAAAAAAGGCATTATATATATATATATATATTGGTGTCTCAATCCATATTCTTTGTAAACAGAAAATAACATGTGATGATATGTTAAATATATATAATATTTTGTTTTTTTCTGTAGGTTGCACATGAGGAATAAGACGACATTGCAATAGATTCAAATTTGATAGCATGTGTTTATATTTACATGGGTTTACATTTACATGAGACGTATATTACCTTTTATGTGAGGTTTTCTTACCCTTAAGTGGATCAAGGTTACCCTTCATTGGAGTTTTAATTCATGGTTTAACCCTTACATGATTTGTGTGTACAATTAAATATATTTTTTTAAATGGTATTTAACTTTATGCAACTTCATAATACCCTTTTGTGGGAATTTTGTGATACGATGTGTAACCTTACCAAAGTATTGGAGTACCCTTATATAAGTGGTTTATAATATTATATAGAAATATTAAGGTGTGTGTTACCCTTATGTGAGAGTTTTTTACCCTTACGTAGCGGTTATGTGACCATTACTTATGGGTGATTACCCTTATGTAACTTTTCAGTACATTTATATGAATTTAATATTACCTTTATTTTCATTTGTACCCTTATGCAGGTAATAATTTACCTTTTCCTGAGTTTGGGGTTCTATTATGCTGGTGAGGCTTCAGAAAATTTACCCTTACATCAAGAGATCTACCTTTATACAAGATTCAGTTTTCCATTACTTAAAAATACTACCTTTACACAAGTGCAACATACATTTATGATAAATTATTTATTGAAAATTTACCATTACAAAAATTCATCCTTCTACATAAAGTATATTTTTAAAAATTAAATTTTATAAACGTAATCTCATAAGATATAAAATATTATAATTATTAAATTCCATTATTTTTTATTAACTAATAACTTATATTTATATATTTAATTTATATTATCAGTATATTTTTTAACGTATAAATATAATTATTTTATAAATATATGTAAAAATTAATCTTTTTTAATTTTGAATGTATATTTATTTCAAACAGTTTCATGAAAATGAGAAATATTTAAAATTTATATTTTTTAATGATTCTATATCATCACTTAGTTTTAATGTAGCATTTATCAAATTTTTTATAAACATATTTTTGATTAAATTATAAAGATACATTTCAATAATATTTTCTGTATATCTTTTCTATTGAATGATAATGAAATATTCAAAAGTAATAGTATTAAAATCATTAGGATTTTCATTTTAATCGAAACTATAAATACCAAAATAAAAATATTCTTATGTAACAAATAATAACTTTCACATGAAATGTAACTTTCTTAAGAATGGCCAATAATTTATGAAATAACTTCAATAGTGATGATTACATATGCTATGTTTAATGATATAGAATTATTATAGAAAATCATATAGTTTAAAATATTGATTTAATGTTTAAATATAGTTTTATCATATTATATTAATTTTTTTTAATTATTGAAAACTTGTATAATTAAATTTTTTTAAAGGAAATAAATATATTAAAATTAATGGATGTTACATTATACTCCCTAATAGGAATTACTCCACTGAAATTATTTTATCAAACTTAATATAACCATAAATATCACTTCCTAAGATTCAGTGTTAATGTTTTCCATTCTAATAAAAAATTAATACTTTCTTAAAGAATTAAAAATATATTTCAAAATTATATTTAAACAATAGATAAATTAAAAAAAAGTCTTCAATTTCCCCATTGGTGTTGATCATAGAGACAAAGGATCCATGTTTGGAAATAGTAACTTATAATATTTTAAAGATAATATATTTCTCTTATCCAATTGAAAATTTTCCATTTTAAATAGTTTGATGTAAACATCATTAAATAGTTGGAAAAGTAATATTCATATTAAATTTTTTAAATCATTTATTTAAACGTGATTTTTATAAAATAAATTTACAGAGTAAGCATCAATGGTTTCCAAATTTATTTTTCCCAGATCAACATTGAAATCTCACAAAAGAATAAACATTTAAATTTTATATAGATATGATATTTGAAGGTGTCCCTCTTTCCCAACTTCTTTAAAATAATTACATGCTTCATAAACATTGGATAAAGTTAATAATTTGAAATTACCCTAATGGTATATCCCATGACTAGTAAGGTGAGAATGTTATGATTGGAATATATGTTCACAAAAACCCATGAACCTAAAAACTATCAAGGTTTTAAAGAGACACTAGATATTTCCTAGAGCTTCTTGCAGGTGACTTGGATGTTTGAAAAATTTGTAAAGCTGTCTAAGAATAAATTTATAGTAATCCATTAATGGTGATCATCCATAAGAGAGAGAATAATTTTTTTATATTTCTCCTTCCATCTTGAGATTAGTATTTAATATGTTATTAATACATTACTAATGAAACATGATAAATTTTAAAGTTAAAATTGAAATTTATTAAAACAAATTGATAGGAAATTTGAATGAAATTATTCCCTATAAAATGTTTTCTTCTAAAATATAAAAAACTATATCATATTTCTAGAATAATAAACCAATGATGATATATAAGATCAATTACATAAACCAAAAGGTACTTATAGAATATTTTTCAACTAATATAACTTTAATTACATAATATATGACCTCATAATCCTCAAAAGGGTTTTCTAATTTCTAATAAATTTTGAAATTATATCCTCATAATCTACAAAGTTTTGAAAACCTTTCATATGATAACATATATTATAGCCCAAACCTGAACTCCTAGATCTAGTGATTTGACAAGTTTTATATATATTTTTTGAAATGATAAAATAATAAATGTCACTTGAAAAATATATATTAAGAGGATATTTTCTATTTTTATATTTAGAGTATTAAGAAACCTTAATACATATCATAGTTGATGCAAAATTATATGACGTCTTATATATCATCACTCAAGCTAGACTCCTCATGGATACCATTCACCATTGATCTTATACTCATTATAATACATTTGAAAATCATTCTAAATCTTGAGGGTGAACATATAATTTCTCATTAAAGGGTTTTAAAACATGAATTGAAATACTTTATCATTAAATATACTACAAAATACTATCAAAATCATTTTCTTTTATACAAATCATTTGAGATACATAAAAAATCTGATATAAAACATAATACTCTTTAAAAAATAATTTAGGATTTTAAAATCTATAATGTGATATGATTTTAAAAATTTTAAATAGATTTATTAGTTTGAAAACCCATTTATTTTTAAAATGTAATATCCTTGAAATGAATCCCAATTCCTCATTTATACCTCAAAAAATAACTTTTGAAAATATTATATCTTTATGGAATATAATGATCCTCTATAACCATTAAGAATATTTAATAACTAAACATAACTTTAGGACAATCTCTCTTCGAGGTCGTGGGTTCATGTAATAGCCATATTCCCACACTCCAAGATCCAGTGCTAAAAATATCATCATTTCATCTAAGGAATTGAGGCCAATAAATGTGACCCAATTTTTTCCATCAAAACCTTAAAATTAAAAAAAATATTGGATCACTTACACACCCAACGACCTTTGAGGTCTTGAGTTTTATAGAATTAGTCTATACTCTTACATAAACAACAATTATTACTTTAAGAGAGTATTTTTTCCACTATACCCAGTTTTTAATATTTCACATTAAGTCATCAACATCTCCCACATAATTTATCATGTTAAAAACAATTCAAGATAGAAACCATTTAGTCACTATTCTTCATAACCGGTGGAAATGGAAACATAATAAGGGTGATATCAAATGATCTATAAGGGTAACCATAAAAGTAACAATTGAATGTCAAAAATGATCATAAGAAGAGTATAAGGTAATGATGAAAAAATCAAAGTGCATGATCATAACATAAGAATATTTATACCCATAAATACCCAGATCATCAATAATGAAAGGGGGAATAAGTATTTATTAAGTCAAAGTTTCATTAGAATCAGTAATCATCATCCACATGATCTTAATATTTAAAAAATGAGTCATTAAAACCCATAGAATTAATAAATAAAATGTATCAAAATCTTGGAACATAATCTTCATAACCCATTTTGATCTTGCGTAATAAATGAATGGATCCTAGTTAAATCCATAAGAGAAACCCTCTAATAACTCCCTTTTTCCTTCCTTTAAAGGCAATGAACATTACACAACTCACTGGAGATCTATAATGGGGCTCAACCATTCATATTAGTTATATCGGTCTCACCCCTATGCTATAATGGAGATAAACAATTCATATAGGATATATCGTGTTCACATGTGAGTTATAATTATGCTAAATCCTCTATATAAGCTTTACTAGTCTTACTCATTCATCATTAACAACATCCATGTACCTTTCATGAAAAAAATTAGAGTCATTCACTTTTAAATCATAATAATAATGAATTTTCATTAATATATTGATTAACGTTTCAAAAAGAAACAGTTTCCTTGAAAATATCATAATCCATACAAAATAATAATAATAATGATATCAATAAAAAATATCCCCAATAGAGTATAAGTAATATCAGGGGGTTTTTACATTTGTGAATGAATATACCATTAAAATATCGTTAAAACTATTGTTGAGGAAAATAGCTTTTTTCACTTCAAAAATCACTTTTAAAAGCTAATCATTCCCAAAATATTATAAAAATAAATTTATTTGAAAATAAATTTTGAAACCTATAATTACAAATTCAGGTAAAATAATGGACATTATGGTAGTAAAATCCATTTATGTTGTAAATGTTAACAAAAAAATTCAATTCAAGATTTTTGAAAATGTTGTTAAAAGGTACCCATTTAAAAAATATTACAAAAATTCCCTTTCAAACCATTTTAAAATAACTTCAATGATAATTAAAAATAGATTTAGGAAGTCATTTTTGTTTATAAAATATTACATTTGATTTTCTAGAAAAAATTGATATAGAAGAGAACGATTCTTGATCTAAAATAAGGATACAAGATCATAATCACTTATATAAATCCTTCTGGATATTTCATCAATAAATAAGATTGGAAATCAAAATAAAACATGCGAACCACATTGATAACTATAGGATAATAATAGAGAATCGGTTTGGGAAAATAAAAAAATATGATTTAATCTAAAGGAACTTTTAACACAAATAATCTTGAAATATACGAGATTGTAACATAAAACCATTTTCACTTTCGTAACTATTCAATCATAAGACCCATGGATGGATAACTTTAAAGGATACAATAAATATCATGAAAATAATAATATCTATGATAAAAAATGTAAAATGGGATATAAATACACCTCTTAAAATAAGTTTGGTGTATAATATAACATATTCCCCAAAGAAAAAAATCTGAGACGAGTAACCATTACAAAGATCATAATTTTTAAGTGAGGATTAATCATTGAATATATTTTGTGTATCAAATGTAAATATTCATAAATATGTGGAAATAAAACATAGTATAATAAAAATTAATTACACACATAATCTTCTAATATTAATTACAATTAAGAAGTCATATAATCTAATGAAATGAAATTGACTTACAAAATTCCTTACAACATGGAAAATTTGAAGTCAAATCCCCTTGAGTGAAATAATTAAAATTGAAACCCAAAATATGATGATTTATGAAGGATTCATGATATAACATGCCAAAGGAAAACTATATACATAATTTTAAGTAAATAAGATGCATAATATTAGTATATTTCTCAATGATGGAAAATTGAGATAAGGTCCCTTACTTCAAGTCCATAATTTTCATTTATATACTTTAACTCCTGTAAAATATAATTATATCAAATATTTTATTTCATAAGAAAATATTTTAGGTTTATTACCATAAATTAAATATATTTTTTTATTTTAATGACATATTTAAATTCTTAATTAGTTAAGTCCACATCGTGTGTTTTCAGAACATTAAACTCAATGCATCAAAATGAATTTGTTGTGTTGTTTGAGGTCAAAGGGGTCATTGTTACATCATATCTGTAATAATAATCATGAAATAATTATAATTTTATAATTAAATAATTCTATTCAAATTATCTGGGAATATTTTTTTATGAAAAATGATATATGTTACAGTCATGAGGACAGTTGACCATACAAACAAAAGTGTGACATTTCTATTTTCAACCATCATTATAGAAATAACTAGATATTATTTTATATTCACAAATATTTCATAAGAAGAAAATTAATATAATATTTCTTTAAATATACTAACATATATAATTAATATTATGTGGTGATGAAAAAAGTATCTCATCGCTTCGTAGAGTTGGTAGTCCACACGTATGCATGAACAACATTATAATTTTATAGTGAGTGGAATGGTAAGAAGTAAAATGATAAATTATAATTTCATAATGATAAATATTTAAAAAATAACATAATTATTTCATATATATCACATATAATCATTAAATTTATCCTTATTACCTTCCATGTAGAGCTTTAGTGAAAAACGAATCTCATCGCTTCTCGAGGTGGTAGTTTTTCATACACACGACCAACGTTATCGTATCCCCATTAAAATGGAATTTAAGAAGGAATGTGAAATATACTATTTAAAAATTTATAACTATGAAACAAATATCACATATATATATATATATTCATATACTTTAAATCTATCATTATAACAATCCATGAGAGGCAATAACGAAAACAATACATTGGTTCGTGAAACGGTATTCCACCGTACACATGATCAATAGTTATGTATCCAATTTGATGGAAGAGAAATTTTTTTAGGTTATTACATTAACATAATAAAATATAATTATATGGGACACATTGGTGTTATTTTATCAGAATATTTTAATAATATTTGAAATTGGTGAAAATAGATAAAAAATTAAAATGCTCGATTAAGCATGATATGTCTTCTTCAAATAACCTCTTTGGGTTTGCTACAAAGGCCTTTATAGGATAGATTTATGATCAAAAACAGGGATATAGGTCTTAGTTTGAGATATAAAGATGGTATTTTATCATGGAATATATGAGAGAAAGGACTTTGAAGGTGTGAATATGAGATGATTATGGGTGGCCTTTTACAAGTGAGGTGAGTGTCTCAGTTGTAATTTTTCGAATGAAAAAGGCATACCCACATTTTTCACATATCAAAAGGATCTAAAGATTCCCATTATCAAGTATTATTAAAAATAGGGTCTAAATATGATAATAAAATAGTTTTTATGCATGTTTTTAGGTCATTTTAATACCTATATTTTTAGGTTAACCTCCCTATAAACCCGTTTTCACTTTACCTGTGGTAAACGTTTTTTTATTATTTTCACTGTTCATTATGAATTTTTTTAAGATTAACTTATTATATAATATAAATTAAAATGATTAAAAATATGGAATCTATTTTACCAAATTATATTTATTTAAGTTTATTAATATAATTAAAAAATAAAACACAAAGAAATAATGAAGACAGTTTCTCAAGAAATATATTTCTCAAGCATTAGATGATTTTATATTAACTCTATGAATAATAATAATAATTTTATGAATTTAATTTAATATTTATTTATTTAAAATATATGAATTTAAATTAAATAATTCCTCATTAAGGTTTTTCTCAATTAAATAAATTGGAGAAACATTATGCACTTTAAATAATTTTAAGAAAAAACAATTTTTAATCCCAAAAATAAAATTATTCTTAAATCTAGTATAAAGATGAGTGAATGTAATTAATTAGATTAAATATAAATAATGAATAATTATATTAAATTAAATAATATTTAAATAATCATATGACTTTTAAATATATTAATTTATTGAAAAAATGATAGTTTTATAAAAATAGGTATTTTCTACTATTCATTGAAAGATCAATATTTTCTGAAAAATACCAAAATTTTACCCTATGTTAATTTTTATATTGTAAATTCAAAAATAATTTTAATTTTCCTAATTAAATTTTCTATAATATATATATATTTCTCATAATTTTTTCTTGTAAAAAGAAACAAAAATCAATTTTCAGGAAAAAATATTTTTGATGAATAAATTTCTTTAGTAAAAGGTGATTGATTATTTAATAAGAATTTATAAATAAATTAATATTGAGTAGGAAATATATATATTTCATAAATTATTAAATACTATTCATTCTTCCTTATTTAATGGCATGTTTATAATGGTTATATATTTCACAGGTTATTTAAGCTCGGTGTTGCGTGTTAAAAATGCTATTGAACATAATGTTCTTATTTTAAAATATTAGGGTGTTACATACTCCCCCTTTAATAAATTGATTCCTTTAAATTTAAACATTATATATATAATTAAATGTTTAATATTTGAAATTATTTTTTTTGAAAACCCATATCGTATTAACGGTTATTAAAACATCCACTTGAAAAGAGATAGAGAGGAAAGTGAGAAGGTCATCTAGAGTAATGAAAAACTAGGTTTCCATGTAGGAAAAAATTAGTTGAAAGTGATGATATATAAATTGATGAAAAATACCCTAATAATTATGGTGGGTGATAGAGACCATTTATCCCCAAAAAGATAATTATTACAAGAAAGTCAACAACCCCAAAACCATAAACCAAAGAGTTGTAAAAAAGAAAATCACTTCATAAAAAATAAACATAATTGGATATTTTTTTACATTAAATATTATTTTCGCATATTTGAGTAATTACTTACCATCTAGACTAATAAAATAAGGTAATATACTAAATTTATAGTTTGAATTTAATCATCTAATAGACGTCAACCACAATCTCATATTTTTTTTTCTAAATAATGAGTATTCAAGATTAATTTTTCATGCTTGAAGCACTAAATTAAAAATTTAAATGATCACATAACCATAAAATGATAATAATACAATAATAATTTATTTATAAATTAACCAAAAAAGAAATCTTATTCACAAGGTAAGATAATTCCCAAAAATAATAAAGCTTCGGGTTATAAACTAATATAATAACATCAAAAATTTAATAGTAATACGCAAAGTTCAACATGAATCATTACATAAATAAAAAACCTAATATCCCACATAACCTCAATAACCTAAAATTAAATATTGATTTAAATTCAATGGTTATATTATACTATTTTTCTTATAAGACAAAAAATATAGCAATATTTTTTTCGAAAGAACATAAATCACTTAGTCAATGAATAACTTTTCAATCCCATAGTTATATATACGATAAAACATGTGATCCAATTGTTACCAAAATATCCAAGATCATATAAAACCTAAATGTTATCAATAAATTAAAAAAAATTTCCAAAAAATGTAAAAGAATACATAACATTATCCCAAATATTTACATATAATTCAACCTAATAAAACATCTATTAAGACATCACTAACCACTTTATGATCTCATTGATTAAACCCTAAAAATGGATGTCTAAATCTTTGAACCTATGATCAATCATAATCTCATAAACTTATGGTTGTATCCATATATCTTAATACAACCTCTCATTAAAAAAAACTAATATCCAATATTATATGAACCATACTCTAATACCAATTATCGAAACCCAAAACACACACCCCTGAATCTGATGCTAAAAATATCATAATTTCATTTATATCTTTTGTATTGATAAATGTGACTCAAATTTTTCCATCCAAACCTTACAACATCAAAAACATTTTTTTGATCACTTAAATAACCAAATAACTTTTAGGTTTAGTCTTTTAAAGAATTAGTAAAATCTATTTCATAAATCATAATCATGACATCAAGAGGATACCTTTTCCACTACAACTATATTTTCATATTCCATAATATGTCTTCAAAAACTCTAAAAAAGTAATCACATTGGAGGCCGATTAGGTCCATCGGATAAAACCTCTTGTAACTCTATCATTATTTCCTCTAAATACAAGGAAAATTATCCGATACATTAGAGTGCTATAATGGGGCTCACCCTTAGTATATTCAATATTAGGATCACACATTTCTCATGATTTATAATGGGAATCAACCCTTTATGTAAGTTATATTGGGCTTCATCATGATTTATAAAAGGGATCAATGATTCCTATAAACTATATCATGCTCACCCATGAGTGATAATGGGGATAAACACTTCATATAGAATATATTTATATCACCCATTTATTGTTTATAATTTACAAGTACCATTCATGAATAAACCATTTATATTACTTCACTTTTCAATCAAATGTATAATCTTTGTTTTTTCATATCCTGATTAGCCTATGGAAAAGATACGATTCC
The DNA here is from genome assembly GCA_963277665.1 of Viscum album. Lineage (NCBI taxonomy): Eukaryota > Viridiplantae > Streptophyta > Magnoliopsida > Santalales > Viscaceae > Viscum > Viscum album. The sequence continues at coordinate 1,193,500,044 of OY728156.1, read as the reverse complement.
ATGATAATCTCACAATACATATAAATAAATAATAATGATTTTATAAATACAATATATACCTAGTGGATTCTATGTAACATAAATGGATTTTTACATTAAGGAATGGTAATACCATTAAAGGATTAATAAATCCATTCGTGAGGAAAATAGCCATTTCAATTTGAAAACCAATTTTAAAAACATAAATTTTACAAAATATTGTGAAAATTATTTTATTTGAAAATAAAATTATAAACATATAAATTCAACTTCAAATAATTTAATTGATATGATGGGGGAAAATATTTTCATTTTTTAAATGTTAAAATAAAAAATATTTTTCTACCATTTTATAAAGGGAGTCAAAAGTGACACATTTGGAAAACATTATGTTATTTAATTTTTAAAACCTTTAAAAATATGGAAAAATATCAATAAAGATATATTTAAGAAATCATTCATTTTTAAAAAAGAAAATTTTTAGAAACATTTTTTAAGACAAAGATATTTACGAGAAAGATTCACGATGTAAAAGAAAGATACACGTCAATATAACTTACAGTAAAATTTTATATTTTTATTCAATAAATATAATAGGAAATTGAAATTAAACATGTGAGACACATTAATAATCATATTATAATATAATATATGTGGTTAAACAAAACAATAACATATGATTTAATCAAAATAACCCTTTAACATAAACAATCTTGAAAGAAATGTTATTGTAACATAAAGCCTCTTCCATATTGGCAACTCTCCAATCGTAACCCCCATGAAAGAATTACATTAAATAATAAATTTACTAACATGAACATAAGGATATTCATGATATGAAATTTCAAAGGTTCATTAGATACACTGCATAAAATAAGGCAAGTGCATATAATAATACACGTCCCAAAGAAGATAATTCAAGACAAGTAACCCATACAGTGATCATAACGTTGAAGTGAGAATTAATAAATGAATCAATTATATGTATCAAATTTAAATTCACCCAAATTTTTGGAAATAAAACATATGATAATAAAAATTCATTACACACATAATTATATAACATTAAAGATAATGAATATTTAATATGACCTAATAAAAATAAATTGAGTTATAAAATTATTTACCACATGGTAACATTCAAGACAGACACACTTGGATGAAATAATTCAAACAAAAACATAAAATTAAATTATGAAGAAAGTATTAGTGATATTATTTTTAAAATCATAAGTATATACACTATATAAATGAAATTAGTTGTGTAACATTTAAATATTCCTCAATGAATGAAAATTAAGATGAAGTCCATTACCTCGTGTCTAGACTTTACAAGTATTTGATTTAAATAATATATGATAAAATTATATCAATAATTTTTTTTATTTAGAAAAATTTATAGTCTTAATAACATATATATAAATAATTTATTTTATTTATTTTAATGAAATATTTTAATAATTAATCTGTTAAGTCCACATCATATGTTTTTAGGGAATTTAGTTCATTATTTCAAAATAGATTCAGGGTGTTGAATGAGGTCAAAGAGGTCATTATTACATCATATCCAGAATAGTAATCATGAAATAAGTATAAATTTTCAAAATCAATTATTCTTTTAAAATAATTTATGAATAATGGTTATGAAAAATGAATAACTTTATCATCATGGAGATAGTAGGTCATATGTACGCATGAGAAACATTTCTATTTTTCAATGTTCATTATGGAAAGCAGGTAAGTATTGTTTTAATTTACATAATGATAATAATATCATAAATAACATATAATTTCCTTAAATATAATTATATATATATCATTAATGTGATGTGGTGATTAAAAAACAATCACACTACTTCGCAGAGGTGGTAGTCTACATGTACACACGAACGACGTTATCATTTTTCTATGAGAGGAAGGGTAAGAAGGAAAATGATATGTTATATTTTTATAATGATTAATATTTCATGAGTATTATAATTATATCATATATATACACATATTTTAATTAAATTTATCTTTATTACTTTCTATGTAAAGAGTGAGTGTAAAACAAATCACATTGCTTGCCAAGGCGATAGTTCATCATACACACGAGTGGCATTATAGTATCCTCTACGTAATAGAAATTTAGAAGGTATATGTAATATAATAATTAAATAAGTATAATTATTTTATACATTATATATATATTTATATATATATTAAATCCATATTTATAACAATCCATGAGAGACGATGATGAAAAACAAATTTTATAGGTTCGTGAGGTAGTAGTCTGTTTTACACTCGATCAATAGTTTCATTACCCATTTGATTAAAGTATAGATGGATTTAGGTTATCAAAATAACATAATAAAATTTCAGTATATTGTAGATACTATTTTTATTATATTAACATAATTGAAGAATATTGGAATGAGGTACAAGCATAAATAAAATAAAAAATGCTCGGTTAAGCACAATACCTCTTTTTTGGGTAACCTCCTACGGTTAGCATTAAAATAAATTATAGGATAGATATATGTTATGGGGATAGAAGGAAGGTATTTATATAGGTATTTTTTGATTCTAAGGGATTTAACGGTGTAAAGTTGATATGAGAGGGGGTGACCTTTAATAATTGAAGTGAGTGACACACTTGTAATTTTTTAAAATAAAAAGGTTTACTCATGTTTCTCACTTTCTAAAAGGATTAAAAATGGTCTATTATAGATAAATAGACATGATAAGGTTGATATATGGGAAAAAATACATTTTAACCAAATTTATGGTCATTTTAACTCTTATCATTTTAGTTTAACCCTCTGTAAACATGTTTTCACCTTAGCCCTCATATTTTTGTTTTTTCGTTTTCACTATTTAATATAACAAAAAATTAAGTTGATACTATCAGATAATATAAATTTTTAAGATTAAAAATAAGTAATAATTTTTATAAAATTCATACCATATAAGTGGAAGAATTTAATTTAAAAAATAAAACCCACATATGTGATAGAAAAGTGATATTTTAAGAAATTCTTTTTTCAATAATTAGATGATTTTATATTAACTATATGATTAGTAATATTAATTATATGAATTTAATTTAATATTTATTATATATAATTTTTAATTTTTATTTAAATCATTTATAATTATGGATTTTCTTAATTAATTAAAATTTAGAAAAATTATGCCCTTTAAAACAGTTTTTAAGAAAAACCCATCTTTAAACAGAAATTTAAAATTATAATACAATCCTACTTAAAGACAATTTTAATGTAATTAATTATATTAAATATAAATAAATTGTGATTATGTTACTTTAAATAAAATTAAAATCATATAATTAATTTTAAATTACTCAATTTTTTGAAATGAAACGGCAGTTTTAGACAAATCATTATTTTTCACTATTCACGGAAAAATCATTATTTTCAAAAAAAATCACAGAATTGGACCATATGTTAATTTTTATATTATTATTTTAAAAATAAATTATATTTTATCAAATAAATTATTTATAATATCTATAAATTAATCATAATGTTTTCTCATAAAAATAAATAAAAATCATTTTTGAAGAAAACAAAATTTTGATGAATATAATTACTTATCTTAAAATTGATTGATTATTTACTAATGATTCATCAATAAAATAATATTTAATATGAAATTTTTATATATATTTCATAAAGTAGTTAATGCTATCCATACCCATCAATTTTATTACTATGCTATAATGGTCATATATTTCGCGGGTCCTGTATGCTTGGTGTTGCATATCGAATACGACATCGAACATAGTGTATATATTTTAAAATAATAGTGTTATAGTTGACCCAAAAAATTATCACCATCATAATTAATATCCATGTTCCAAAAATTAAATTTTTTAATGATTTCCATCCTCATTATAATTCAATTAAAATAACTTCTAAAAAACATCACATATATGTAATTTATTTTCAAAGAGTAAGATAATTACATATTTAATAAACTTAATTATCATTTAAATAAAATATATAAATTCATTTATAATTACTATAAAAATTCATCAGAAGCAATTATAAATAATTCTTTTAAATTAAACTTAAGAAAATTATTCTCATAAAAATATGGAATGTTAAAGAGAAATATAGTGGATGACTGTAAAATGCATGTAATAATGAATGAAATCAAGGTTTTTTAAAATAACATTTCATAAATTAAATATTAATTTAACAATTTAAAACCATATTGAAATAAAAAATAAAATTATTTAAAAAACACCCTTATAATGTGTTTTTAAAAATAGAATTTTAATAAAATCATTTTCTATTGCAATTAGGGTTTTGGAAAAAGAATATAATTTTAAAACAATTCCCAAATAATAAGGGTTTAGGAAATGATGAAACATGAGTTCAAAAAAAAATTACCTTACCTTATGAAAGAAATAAAAAATTGAGTTTCTTTATAAGGATTATTTTACTAAAACCCTATGAATTTTCTAGATGTCTCATTCTTCATAGATTGGCCTCTCAAGAATAGACTCTCTCTTATTTTCACTATCTTTATCTCTATCTCTCTCACTTGGAAATGAATGTGTATAACTTGGAATTTTTTTTCACTTAGATGGGTTGTAACGAGAATTAAAGGATACCTTTATATAGATAATCTTCTCTGTATATTTGTATTTAAATATTAAAATTTATATAGATCAATTCTTCATCTTCTTATTTTTAGAGGTTTGATAAAATCTCATTTACAATGATGTTATATATAAAATATAATTTATGGGACTATCATCTTTCCCAAAACCTTTCTCTAATGTATGGGGAACATCATTTATGGTTGTATATATCCACATAAGTCAAAAATATACATTTTGAGAATATATTGGCATCCTAAATCTAACCATTTATTATTCTATAGGCATCAAAAAGTGAAGCATTCATGGAGATCAGTTTTTTTGGATTTGGGAGTAGGATACAACTATTATCATGTCATGCAGAGATAATAATGGTTTTATAAATAAATATGGTTATTTTGGTGTCATTTTGGACATTATTTTTCAATTAAAAGAAAATTTGATGGAATATTGAAGGTATATAATCTTTTATTTTATCTGTAGTTTTCATGTGAGGAAGAAGATGATAATACAAACGAGTCTATTATGGAAGTTCATATTTAACTTTATAAGGATTTACCTTAACATGAGATTTATATTATCTTTACATGAAGTTATATTATGCTTACTTGGGTTATGGTTACATTTATGTGGAGTTTTAGAACATTTCTTATCTCTCACGTGAGTTTTTCGTACCCTTACATATCTTTTGTCAAATGGTCTTTCTATTTACGCAACTTTTCTCTACCCTTATGTGGGTTTTTGAGTTACTGGGTGTACCATTAAAAAAGTTCTAGAGTACTATTATTTAAGTGGATTATAACCTCAAATAGTCACGATAATTGTGTGCTTCCTTTACAAGAGGGTTGTGTAACCTTACATAGTGATGGTGCGACCCTTACGTGCGGGTGACTACACTTACGTTACTTTACAATACCTTTACATGACATTAATATTACCTTTACATTTGTTGGTAACCTTACTCAGGTAATAATTTACATTTGTGAAATTTGAGGGAACCCTTATGCAAGTGAGGCTTCTAGTGGCTACCCTTACACAGTGATCCCCACCTTGGATAGTTTACCCTTACATGAACAAAACACCATTATCTAGGCACAAATCATATTTACATAAGTTGTGTTACTAAAAATTTACTTTTACACAACTTAATTTTCTTAGACATAGTTTGTTTTTAACAAAAAGATTTTATAAATGTAATCTTGTAAACTATAAAATATTATAATTCTTATATTCCATTAGTTTACTATTTACTAATCAATTATATTAATATATTCCATTTATTTTGTTAATATATTTTTTAACTTATAAATATTATTTTTTAGTACATATATATACAATTATAATATTTTTATTTTGGAAACTATATTAATTTCAGACACTTTCCTCACCATGGAAAATATTTTAAAATTTTATTTTTCAATGATTCTAAGTCATCACATGTTTTTAGTATAACATTTCTCACATGAGTTATAAACACCTTCTTGATTAAATTATAATTATTCTTTTTAATAAATTTTTATATATATCTTATTTATTTATTAATAATAATATATTAAAAATAAATATCATTACAAAATGGTTTTTCATTTTAATTAAAAACATTAATTAAAAAATTATTTTTTTTATTAATAATCCCCTGCATATGAAGTTTATTTATATTAAAAATGACTTATATTTAATTAATTTCCTTCAAAAGATTTTTTTATTTATCATTATATATAATGATGTAGAAGTTTTATAATGAATCATATCTTTTAAAATATTGAGTGAAAGACTAAAAATATTTGCATCAAGTTCTCTTAATTTTTTTCATTATATAATGCTTATTTAATTATAACATTTCTTTAATGTGCATAAAAATATTAAAATTATGGGATGTTATAGGAAATAATTATCTAAGATTTTTTTAACATATTTGGGGATAATGAAAATTTCTATCAAAACTAAGAAGGATTTCTCTAATTCTTATATTTTTATAGGATGAAAATAGTAGAAAATGATTACTAAGAAACATATATAAATAACATTACTCAAGGAAAATAATGGAAGGGTAAAATTTCCAATGTCAAATTGTTTTTTGAAGAAACATCATAGTAATTTATCAAAGGTATTAGGAGTTTATTATATGTATTGAAATATAAAAAAGTGGAGATGAATATATAATGATTCAATTATATAGAGATGTGTCACTCTTTCCATCAAGGTGCTGAGCATCAAGGGAATAATCCTCAGAAGAGGTTGAGAGAGAAATTTATGAAATATAACATTATATGATGGAGGTTGAACTCCTAAATGATATGATAGTAAGTAATTTCATCATAAACTCAAGGTTGAAAAACATGATATTTTATTTTATATATATATATACACTCATTTATGTCTTATAATATTTATATTGAAATTTTATCATCTCCTGATTCATTAATGAAGGTGTTGTTAGTTAAAAACCCTTGTAAAAATATATTTGTAATGAAAAAAGATTCATAAATTTTTGTTACGATTCATGAAATATTTCTAGATAATAACCTAAATGTTATAATAATAGTGAGATTTTAAAAAATTATTATGATTAATTGGTTCTAAAATTATAATAAAAAAATATATTAATTTGATAATGATATTATAGTTTGTGTTGTTTTATACAATCCCTTGGTTTTAAAGGAGAGGCTTGATTTTATGAGTGTTGTTTGGAACTACCTCTTATGGATTATTTTAATGAAATTCATAGAGAAGAATATGATCAAATGCATTTAATAAAAGAGAAGGATATCCTACCAATTGAATATATACAAAATTTTCATGATTTTAGTGATGTATTTTAAAAGGAATTACTTGAATATACACCTTATAAAAGACTGTAATTATCTATTAACATCACATTCGATTCAAAATCCACATCTAATTCACCTTATAAAATGTCCTCAGTGGAATTGAAAAGAAATTAAAGATTTGTTTTATAAGGGATTTATAAAACCTTTTATGTCACCTCAAGGAGAACCTGTCTAATTTTTAAAGATGAAGGATTTTTTATAAGGTTATTAATCAATTATTGGGAAATTAAAACCATTATAATTAAGGACTAGTAACCTTTATACCATATTTATGTCTTATTTAATAAACATCAAGGGGATCGATAATCCGTGAAGTTCTATCTCCATTTAGGTTTTTATCAATTAAATGTTTATATTGATAATATACCAAAAATATATTTTCATATGTTTTATGGGAATTATGAGTTCAGATTAATACCTTTGGGACTAACAAATTCATTCTTAGTGTCTGTATATTACAGTAATAGAGTATTCAAGGAGAATATTGAAATATATATTTGATTTATTTACGGATAATATCATGATATAGTCTAAGAGTTATTTAGAATATATGAACCATTTACATATTATTTTTTATAACTTGAGAGATAAGAAGTAGTACATGATCATTAATAACTGTGAATTTTGGATTTAACAAGTTTTTTTATTAGATATATTTTCTATATGGATGGAATATTTTTTGAACCTTCAAATATTATGATGGTCAAATAATGTCCAAAATAAATTAATATAACAAAAATAACTAGTTTCCATTAGGACCAAGATGAATAGCAAGGTGGTCATTTTTAGGTAGTCTTTTATTGTCAAGAAAGTTTATGAAAGAAGAAAGTATGTTTGAGAACAAAGGAAAATAACCTCAAATTTTATTTGAATTAGAATGACCATCATATTCAAGGAGTCAGACTTTCATTTCATGAAATGGTTGATCATATTGAGGATGAATCTTTCCAGAAGTAAATAGACATAAAATTCAATTTGAATCTGGTATGAATGGTTTGATAGTAATTTGGAGAATCAGAGTCTGTATGACTATGATTTAAATGTGATGATGCTTTTCTGATCCTCGAGTTCTCTTATGTCACAAGAATTCTATAAAACTTGTGATGCAATCTTTATGAAATAAAGGGGAGGTGAAAGAGATGATACTAACCTTAATAAAGATAATCGTAATCTTGTTCATGATATTCAGGTCAGTTGGTTTTTGGGCATTCATATGAATGATGAAAAATGATGTTTTTTGGAATAATACGAATATGCTAGAAAGATAGGAAGTTACAATACTTTTCAATATAAGTTAGACGATGCTGAATCTAGTATTAAATTTATTCCAATTCATGAATTAAGCCATGATACAAGCACAAATTTGTGATTAAAGGAAGTTTCTATGTCGAATATGCTAAAATAGGTCAATTGTATTTAATATTTCATTATATTTACCAGAGGAAGAAATTGTTTGTTTGGGAGATATTAGTGGTATTGTATTCATAAGTTAAATATGAAATCTTATTGGTTTTAAAATGTTTTGATTTTTAATTTGGTTAAGAGACATCATATCAGAGTTGATACCAATTCATCTTTCTATAGTGAAGTAGAAGTAGAAGTAGTTGAATTTTTTTATCATTTAAGTGGATCAAGAGAAGATCCTAAAGAAAAATATGGATGTGTTGTTGAGAGATAGATTTAAATTTTAAGAATATGTTTGATATAAATAATTTATTTAGAGCATTTTAATGTAATGTCTTGGGGTTTTGGGGTCCATTACTTGGTGAAGATCTGATATTTGGGGTGTTCTGGGTGGTCTGGAAGGCCATCCCAGCTTCTCGGTGAAGACCCCTAATGGTAGCCTCAGCCTACCAGTGTCTCGGCCTACTGGTGGCCTTAGCCTACTGGTGGCTCAGCCAACCGGTGGCCTCGGACTACCAGTAGCTCGACCTACCGGTCGTTCTGCCTAACAGTCGCTTGGCCTACTGGTAGCTCGACCAACCTGTGGCCTCAGCCTACCGGTAGCTCGGCCTACTGGTACCTCGGCATACCGGTAGCTCGGCCAACCAATGGCCTCGTCCTATTGGTAGCTCGGCCTACCAGTAGCACGGCCTACTAGTGGCTCAGCCTACCGGTGGCCCGACCTATCGGTGGCGCGACCTACCGGAAGCTCGACCTACTTGTGGCCTCAGCCTACCCGTAGCTCGGCCTACCGGTAGCTCGGACTACCGGTGGCCTCAGCCCACCAGTAGCTTGGCCTACCGTTCTCTCGGCCTACTAGTGGCTCGGCCTACCAGTGGCCTCGGCCTACTGGTATCTTGGTATACCGGTGGACCTAGCCTACCAGTAACCCCTCCACGGGTTTTCCAGTACCACCTCTTATTTGCACGAATTGGGTTTTAAACCTTGTTTTGATCCCATTAAACCTGTTTTAAAGCCCATTAAAATCATTTAATTAAATTATTTGGTTAGGTACCCTCCTTAAATGGAAAACTCTGTGCTTTGGTCATAACCTTTAATAGCGTTTTCATAAACACCTCTACCTCATCTAGTCCTTCCTCGGTTAAGGAGGTGTGCTTCGGTTTTAACTGCCCTGAAGGGAAGGGACCTTTTATGTTGGACGTGTGGGGTGGCCCAACCATGTGGTCAACCCACGATCCCGCTTCTTCCACGGTTTCGAGTTTTTATCCCTATCTTAACCGTCCCGGGGATGCTGTATCTCAGCCTTTATAACCTAAATGTTCTCTTCTCCCTAGGATTCTTTTTCTCTATCACCCCCTGCTTGGAATACCCTTCCTCCTGACGAGTTGTACCCAAACTAAGTTTTCTTTGATCGCGTTCTATGGAGTTCCTGCTACTCCGGATTTCTAGTTTCCACGTGAGGACTTAAGGTCGATCCATGATCATTCACGTAGGGATTTTCTCCTTCGTCTCTCCTTTCTGTGCATCATGCGGGGTGGGTATGCTTTTGTCTATATGGAAATTGATGAAACCAAACTTAATGAAGATAATCAACGGACCTATAAAGAATAAGGGGTGGTGTGATCGATGTTCTGCTGTACTCTTTTATGTTAACATGTGTTGTGAATTATACGGGCCTATGATCACTGAAAATCATGGCCATTGTTGGTCTTTCTTTGTGTACTAATGAAACTCAGTGCTCATGGATTTTTAAATAAACGTAGCATGGAATTGGTTAATTACGTATACTCAGTTAAATAAATTGAAAGAACCTGGATCAACCCTTTTATTTTATAACTCCAGTTAAAGCTTAGTGGAATTGAAACCATGGAGCGTGTTAAATCTTTTAAATCTAAAAATACCTGCAAGGGCCTACCTTTTGTTGGTGGTAGTGGTTTGGATGTTTTATTTCATAGGATGATTGTGGGTGACTTTATGGTTTTCTTGGATGGGGGATCAGTTTGCTGGGGTGATATGGGTGGGGATGGAATCCCCTGTTGTTATACTCTCGCTGTTTGTGAATCTGAGGTTGTGTGGTTCCTCTCTTTGATACGAATTCAGGTGGGATCCTCTGTTGTTGAGAAACCATTGGCTCTTAGATTTTGGGGACCTGGGGCTGTGTCTCGGGTTTTTTTTGTTTCGAGTACTTTGAGGGATCTCACTTGATCCCTAGTTTTTGTGACTTTACAAGAGAACCAGGTGTGAATGCTTAAATTAGTTGATGGGTTTCCTTCCTGGTTTTTTGTTGTTTCTTCTATTATTGTGCTTGTTAGTTTCCCAGTAGTGAAGGGAATAACACATAAAAAACTATTATGAAATGATAACTTGAATAGGGAAATAGGGAACTGTTTGTTGTGTGCCCATTTTCTAAGGCAGCAGTGCTTGGGAACCTTCTTGTATCTATTGAGGAGCCATAAGTTGGGTTGTGTGTTGATATATATATATGTGTGTAACTGTATGTTTTGTGTTTAGTCACACCCCACCGATGTTGGGCACTTAGTGTCGGACACCCCATTTCATGGGGAAGGGTGTTTACCCCAAGTTACTCTTCTTTCCTGCTCCCTCTTCCCTCGGCTGTGATGGCTGGAGGCGACCTTACACCAAAGATTCTTCTGGTAGGTTTCGATCGGTGTGTTGTTAGACTAGGCCTCTTCGGGAAGGTTTGTTTTCCCAGGTGTCTTCGGAATGAGGCCCAGGTGTGTGTGAGTAGGGATGGATGGTTGTGAGGCCCAGTTGTGTGTGGGCAGGGATGTGGATGGTTGTGAGGCCCAGGTGTGTGCGGGAAGTAAGAGCGTGGTAGTGTTAGGACATTTGCTGTTAGGGATGAGCAGCAAGCTAGTGGGGGAAATGGTGGTGCGGGGTACCCAAATGTTTTATTCTTATTATTACCTTACTTCTTTTGTTATTTGGTGAGCATGGACATGTTGAGTCAAAAGTTCTCCTTTGACTTCTATATCATGTTTTGGAAATCATAAGTGTATTTTATCTTGTCAATCGTATCGTACTGACCATGTCAATCGTATCGTACTAACTCTGTCAATCGTATCGTACTGACCATGTCAATTATATCATACTGACTCTGTCAATCATATCGTACTGACTTTGTCAATCATATCGTACTGACTCTGTCAATCGTATCGTACTGACTCTGTCAATCCTATCGTACTGACTCTGTCAATCATATCATACTGACTCTGTCAATCGTACTCATTTTTTTATCTTACTGTGTATCATTACATTACATTTAGTAGTACTTATAATACTCATAATTTCATTACTTTTTTGTTTTGGTACTTAGTCAAAAAACACATGATTCATATTAATCGTACTCTTGTTTATCGCCTTCATATGTCTTTTGTTTTAACCAATACGATGTCGTTGAGTTAGTTATAAACTAATCAAAACGATGTCTTACTTTCTATTTCAATATGACCAATATAATGCTAGGTGTCCAAGTCCCTCCACCTTTTTCGGAGAAATATGACCGTTGGAGGAAATGTGACCTTTGGAACTTGAGGCCTATAAATATGAGGTTATTTGAAGCCGAGAAAATAAGAACGCGCTGTGATAACTATGATACTTATCTTCTATCAAGATCTAGAGAGAGATGATGTGACTTCTCTCATGTTTTGTGCCTTGTGCGACCGATCTTCGTATCGAGGGCTTTCAAGGGATTGAATGACAGAGGTACTAATTACCTACAAAATCAAGGGCTGCCGGGGATATGCATACAGACGTTCCGATCATTGTATCGAGGTCTACCGGGGATAGGCAGACAGACGTTCTGATCATCGTATTGAGGGCTTACCAAGGTGGTGGTAAGACAACCCTCTTATCCTAGGTGAAAGGATAACCCTTATCTTTGGGAAAAAATAATTTTAATACTTTTAAATTTCCAATGCTATTTGTATTAGAAAGGAATTTGTCTTGTTTCCTTTCTTCATTACACTTTTAATTGTAATTGCTTCAATTACGATTATTTTATTACATATTGTATTAATAGATTCTGTACGCTTTATGGTAGAATCCCTCACACTTGTATTACTCTAGTTATTGTATTCATCTTGAATACTATTACTTTACTTTTCTAATAGTATTACATTACATCATACCTTTATATTCAATATAATTGTGGTTGTTTGAATTGTATTAGTTTAAGATAATTTAAACTAATCTCTTAAGTGTTTAAACACAAAGTTTTTAAAAAATACAATTCACCCCCTCTTGTATTGTTCCATCTAATATACATATACATATACATATTTGATCCAACAATTGGTATCAGAGGAGGTTTCCACTATTTTGTATTACTTGTTCTATTTCCTTCAAACTTTCATTTTTAAACTCATACTACACTAACGTGTGGAGTGGAAAAGATTTCATGTTATTAGATGGAAGGAATAAATATTGGGTCAATTAACAACCTAAATCCTTCTAGACCACCTATCATTGATGGGAATGATTATGAGTACTGGAGAGATCGAATGAAGACGTTTTTCATCAATACTAGTGTAGACAATTTCATTATGCTTACTGGAAGTTACAAAATTCCGAACAAAGAAGTCAGTACTTTCACTAACCAAGAGAAGCAAGAATATCAACTAAATTACAAGGTACACAATTCTTTATTATGCTCTATGACCAAGAATATATACAGCCATATATCTTCTTGTGAAGAAGCCAACTGTATTTGGAAGAAATTAGAAGTCACAAATTTTGGTACATCCAAGGTTATAGAAACAAGAAGAGAAATGCTTTGAGCTGAGTATCATGGATTTGTTTTTCCTTATGGAGAGCCTGTATGTAAAGTGCAACAAAGATTTATGACAATTGTCAACAGTTTACAATATATGGGAGAAAAATGTCATGATGATGAACCTCTTGCAGATAAGATTATTGATATAATTCCAAATTAATGGGAGTAAAAAAGGACAGCTATTGATGAAAATAGAAAAGTTTCCCAGATTACTTTTGATGAACTATTTGGAACTCTTTTACAGCATGAGACAAGAATGGAGAGAGATGCTGATTTCAATAAGAATAAGAATGGAAATGGTTGTGTATCCTTTACATATAAAGCTAACACACCAGAAAGTTTAACAAGATCCAAAGCCAGGAAGGTTGTTATATCATAATCAAGTGACATTAATCACTCCTATAATAATTTAGCCAATCTTGCTTGAAGGATGAACAAGATTGTTTGAAAGAAATAATTCCAATACAGATTCAAAAAGAAAGATAAGAAGGGTAAGAAATATTCAGTGGTATCTTCTTATGAATGTAAGAAAGTATGACACATAAGGCCTGATTGTCCTTTACTGAAGAGAAAAGACATAAAGGAGAAACATTCTGAAAGAAATAAGAAAACGTATTATAAGACAAAAAAATACTTGAAGGAAAATGATACTTGGAGTGAAAGTGGTACCGATTCTTCAGATAATTCTTCAGAATATGAGTCCTCAGGACAAAGGAATATTGAACATATAACCAGATTACCAATTGAAGATCATTGTCTCATGGCTAAGGTACATAATGCTGAAGCTATTAAAAATGTATCTTTAAATGAAAATTATACTGATAATAAATATTATGAATCTTCAAATGATGAATCTTCTTCATCAGAAGATGATACTTTACCTTCTTTTGAAGAAGTATCTGGATTTTCTAAATTACTTGAAAATGAAATTTCTAAACTTAAGAAAAATCTTGATAAAGAAAACTCTAGAATTTCAATTTTAACTAAAGAAGTATCAGATCATTATAATGATCTTGATATGAAAACTTCTGATTTTTAAAGTATTATAAAAACCCTTGAGAAAGTCAAATCTGATAAGGATAAACTTTCTAAGGATCTAGAAAATGTGATTTCTAAGAAAAATGTTTTAGAGCCTAACTCTAGTTTAAAATAAAATGTTTTGGAAGATAAAAACATAGTTTTAAAACTAAAGTAAGATATTTTCTCTTTAATGAAATATTTTCAAACTTTACTCGTGGTAAGGAAAATTTTCGCAAAATGTATTCCCAAATTCGGCCTTTGAAAAATCATTATGGACTTGGTTATACTCATTCCAAACCTGTTTTTGGTAATAACTATTTTGTTCCACAAAAAACCCCTTTTTGTTCTAAGTGCCAATGTGATGGACACTAGAAAAGAGAGTGTTCTCTTAATAAAACTCAATATTTTTGATTTCATAAAGATCATTTTGTAAAACAAACGTGGATTCCTAAAATTCTGTTATCTAACCATTCTGGGTCCAAACAAGTTTGGATTCTGAAGAACTAATTGTTTCTTTTTTAGGAAAATGGGAAGTGTACCAACAAGAATATTTGGTACATGGATAGTGGTTGTTCTCGACACATGACCAGAAACAAATATTTATTTGAAAAGATTATCAAAACAAAAGGAGGAAAGGTTACCTTCAGAGATAATGCTCAAGGAACGATTGTTGGTATAGGTAATATTGTTTTTCTTGGAAAAGTTCTTATCTCAAATGTTTTGTTTGTTAAAGGTATTAGGCACAATCTCATCATCATAAGTCAATTATGTGATGAAGGATACCTTGTGAATTTAAGAAATGATAAGTGTGTAGTTCACAATTCCAAGGATGAATTCATTCTATCTTCCCATAGGCATGAGAATGTATACACTATTAACTTGGAAGACATTAGGAGCCAAAATTTACCCTGCTTAAGTGCAATAAAAGACCATTCATGGCTATGGAATAGAAGACTAGGACACTGCAATCTATGAAACCTTTGTAAACTCTCAAAGAAAAGACTTGTAAAGTGACTACGAGATCTTAGATATGATTCTTCAAAAGTCTGTGATCCTTGTCAATTTTTCAAGCAACATAAAACTAGCTTTAAATCCTTTAATGAAGTTTCAACTTCTAATGCATTACTGCTAGTGCATATGGATCTTTTTGGTCCTTCACAAACTGGAAGCATTGGAGGAAAATACTATGTATTTGTTTTAGTTGATGACTTTACTAGATTCGCATGGGTCTATTTTTTAACAAAGAAATCTGAAGCCCTTTTTTATTTCAAAACATTTAGAGCCCAAGTTAAAAATGAGAAAAATATACCATTGATAACTATTCATAGTGATCATGGTGGTGAATTTCAAAATTGTGAATTTGAAACTTTTTGTAGTGAGAAAGGTATTATTCACAATTTCTCAGCTCCAAGAACTCCTCAGCAAAATGGTGTTGTTGAAATAATAAATCGTATTCTTCAAGAAATGACTAGAACTATGTTGAGTGAATACCTGATTTCTAATCACTTTTGGGCTGAAGCTGTTAGTACTGCTTGCTATACTATAAATTGTGTTTTAACTAGACCATTTCTTAATAAAACACCTTATGAGTTATGGAATAGCCGAAAACCTAAAGTTTCATACTTCAAAGTTTTTGGGTGCAAAGTATTCATTCTGAATACAAAAGATAATCTACACAAATTCACACCAAAATCTGATGAAGGAATCTTTCTGGGCTACTCCACAACTTCTAAGGCTTATAGAGTTTTCAATAAAAACACTTGTACTGTTGAGGAAACAATACTTTTAAAATTTGATGAAACTGATCCTTCTGTTTTTATGCAATCCCAATCTACATCCTCAGATGTATTTTATAAAACTGATTATAAACCTTTGTTAGAAGATCCTTCTGATAAGGAAAATGTTCAAGAAAATACTTCTGAAACTTTTACCACAGAAGAATTTCTACTATATATTGATGAACATGTATTACAAAACCCAAATCAATTGTTTCTTAGGAATCATCCCAGTGATAGCATCATTGGTGATGTAAATCAACCTCTAAGGACCAGAAATTCCTTAAGAAATTAAATAGAATATCTTGCAGTGCTTTCCCAATTTTAACCTAAATGTCCAAGTGAATTCTTAGGTGATGAATATTGGATCAAAGTAATGCAAGATGAACTAAATGAATTCGAAAGGAATCAATTCCGGACATTATTTGAAAGACCTAAAGAAACAACTGTAATTGGTGTAAAATGGGTTTTCAGAAACAAATGTGATGAAAATGGAATAATTGTACGAAATAAAGCAAGACTTGTTGCTAAAGGCTATAATCAACAAGAGGAAATAGACTATGAAGAAACATATGCTCTTGTAGCTAGACTTGAATCTATTCAAATTCCATTGTCTTTTGCAGCATACTTTAACATCAAACTATTTCAAATGGATGTTAAATGTGCTTTTCCAAATGGTTTTGTTCAGGAAGAATTTTTTGTCGAACAACCTCCTAGTTTTCTTGACCCAAAACATCCTAATCATGTTTTGAAACATAACAAAGCCTTATATGGTCTTAAACAAGCTCCTAGAGCATGGTATGATAGACTTACATGATTTCTTTTACAAAACAATTATACAAAAGGTACAACAGATCCAACCCTTTTTATAAAAATGTAAAATAAAAATGTCTTGATTGTTCAAATCTATGTTGATGACATCATATTTGGATCAACTCAGCAATCTTTAACTATCTATATTGCTAATTTAATGAAATCTAAGTTTGAAATGAGTATGATGGTTGAGTTAACATTCTTATTAGGATTTCAAATTTCTCAAAAACTAGAAGGAACATATATATCTCAACATAAGTATATTAAATATTTACTCAAAAAGTATGGATATGAAAAAACTAAAAGTATTAGCACTCCAATTGGTACCTTAAATACACTTGATCTTGATGAAACTGGGAAACAAGTAGATCAAAAAAAATTTAGAGGTATGATAGGGAGTTTGGTATACTTGATAGCTAGTCGACCAGACATAATGTTTTCTGTATGCTTATGTGCAAGATATCAATCTAATCCAAAAGAGTCTCATTTAAAAGTTGTAAAGAGAATATCTCGTTATTTAAAAGGCACTATGGATTTAGGACTATTTTACTCTTCTAGAAATGATTTTGTTTTAAAAAGTTTTTCAGATGCTGACTTCAGTGGTTGTAGAATGGATAGAAAAAGTACATCTGGAACATGTCATTTCTTAAGAGATTCTCTGGTTTCTTGGTCCTGTAAGAAACAACACTCGGTAGAACTTTCCACTGCTGAATCCGAATATGTAGCAGCTGGAAGTTGTTGGGCTCAAGTGTTGTGGATACAACACATACTCACTGACTATGGATTATGTTTTTCTAAAACTCATATTCATTGTGATAATACTAGTGCTATAGCTCTTAGTTAGAACCTAGCACATCACTCTCGTGCAAAACACATAGATGTTAGGCATCACTTTCTTAGGGATCACACACAAAAAGGAGATATCATTTTACAATTCATCCGAATGGAAGAACAACTTGCTAACATCTTTACAAAACCATTACCTTCCGATAGATTTGAGTTTATAAAACAAAAGCAAGGAATGATTACATTAAAATAATCATTCATATCTACTTCATGTTTTTACATTTCTCCTTACATTAAACAAACTCCTATTAGAAAGGGGGAGAACATTTCTTACAGTGTTTATTTTTATCTTGAGATCTTTAATAATTTACTCTCCTGGTATGAATTTTTTCATATATGTTTATCATATTGACAGTCTTATCATATTACTTAGTTTTCTGTTTATCGTATTGATAGTTTTAGTATATTATTTACCAATCTGCCTATCGTAACGTCCGATCATGGTAATGAATTTCTTTTCCATCGGCTCGTCTGATCATGGTAATGAATTTCTTTTCCATCAGCACGTCCGATCATGGTAATGAATTTCTTTTCCATTGGCTCATCCGATCATGGTAATGAATTTCTTTTCCATCGGATTGTCAGATCATGGTAATGAATTTCTTTTCCATCGGCATGTTTGTTCATGGTAATGAATTTCTTTTCCATCAGTACGTCCGTTCATGGTAATGAATTTATATTCTATTGGCATGTCAATTCATGGTAATAAGATTGTTTTCCATCGGCTCGTCAGTTAATGGTAACGACTTTGTTTTCAATCGGCATGATGATTGATAGTATTCTTTTACTTCGTATGCCTATGTTTTTTTTTCTTTCAATACTATCTAAACCAACAATTACCTTACGATCTCCGGCAGGTACAAACTTTTCATTTTTTTAATTTTTTTTTCTATTTTTACTATCTGTTGATTTCTTTTCTTCGAATCTCAACCATAGAAGATCAACGGCCACCCTTTTGCCTCCTATAAATAGACCCCCCACCCCAATCCCACACCAGTTTTTCAGGATTTGTGGCGAAGCTCTGCTCCACCGATTTAAGTTATCGTACGATCTTTCAAGCAGCTTCACCGATATGTATCAATCCTCTGCTAATAATCCTGCCGAAATGTCATCAAAGACTTTTACAGAGAAATACTTTTTCAGATAAAGGTTAGTTTCTAGGGATTTTTTTGATTCGTACGATTCTATAATCAGAAGAATCATTTTGTTTCAAGGCTGGGAACATTTATGTGTTGAAAAACCAGTTTCTCAAGATCCGCTTCATTTTGATTAAGTCACTCAGTTTTATAAAACCGTGTCATTTGATAAAAACATGACTACCAATTTTTCTATGTACGATAGAAATATTTCCATGTCTGTGAATCAAGTAGCTCATTTTGTGAATGTTCCGATAGAAGGTGAATATTTCTGTCCATCTCATAAACTACCAGAGGAAGTTGGTACATTTAACAAAGAGAATGTTGAAAAGTCTCTTTTTATTATAAACGAATAAATGAGGAAAGTAGCTCATCTTTCTCTGGAAAATATATTTGTGACTCTTTGGATGCAAGGTTTTCTTATCCCAAGGAAAGGAGATAGAGAAACTCTGAAAGTTTCTGATGTTTTTATGCTTGACTATCTTGTAAATATGAGAAATATAAATATCATGGGATATGTTTTTGAGACCATCAAGAATGTGAAGTGAGGAGGAATTAAGTCTCAAATGATTATGTATCCACCTATTCTTACAAAATTCATTCTCGAGAGTATGAATTTTTGTAATATTCCTTTGAAAGGAAATCTAATAGATTTGAAGCCCTCCTGGATTAGTAAGAGTACTTTGAAGAAGTTGAATGTTTGTTTTGACCCAAATTCAAAACTTTTTGTAAAAGATTTAGAAGCAGAATTGGCTCAGAATCAATCGGTACCTATACCTGTCAAAGATAATCCTTCTGTTGGTGTTCCTCGAAAGTCAGATCCATAAACCAGTTCAATGCCAAAGAAGAAACCAAAGTACAGTAAGCAGGTTGTGGCCAAGTGGAGAAAAGAAAGATAACAGAGAAAGGAAGTTGATCCAAAGTTCGGTCTTGACCCAGCTGAAGCTTTTACAAAAAGAATAAGGGTATAAGAAACCCTTGAAGCTAAAAATAAAAAGAAATCTGTTTTGAAAAGAAAGGATCAAGACTTCGATATCTCTAAAGTACTCAAAATGGTTGAGGATGCTAATGCTCAACTAACAGAAGAAATACATCAAGAACCAATCTTACCTAGTCTTCCAGAGAAATAAAAAGGAAAACAGGTGATCAAAGAGATACAAGAAGTTGAATAAGAGGAAGGAGATTTTCTTTTGGAATTCCTTCAGTGTTCGAAAAAGTGTAGAGAAGAATCAGTTCAAAAGTAGAGTGAAGGTATTAAACAAGTTCCTCATGCCGACAAAGAACCTATTAAAACTTTTGAAATTACGGATAAAACACCCCCTCAAGAAAAGAAAGGTGCTCAATCTTCTCATACTGAAAATGTTATTGTCATAAGTGAAAAAGTAGAAGAAGAAAGAAGGGAGAAAGAGAAAGCAAAAGGAAAACAGCCAGTTGTTCACTCAATATGATCAAATAAACTGCTTTTGTACGATGAAGATTCTGATTCAGAACAAAAAATTTCTCTCAAGAGAAGTGATTACATTGTCCATGTTTTAAGAATGGTTGAAAAGAATATTCCATACTTTCCCAGGCTGGAATGGAAAATTAATTTCATTATCGACAACTAGAAAAAGAAATTCGGCTCTATAAGAGAATTGAGATAGAATGTTTTGTTAGTTGAAGCTGATTTGAAAGTTTTATCTGAAACTTTGGCTACTCATAAGAAGGCTTGCAACAGGATGACCAAGTGGTCATATAAAACAGAAAGCTCAGTGAATGACCATGAGATAGAAATTGAAGATATAAGGAGGTTGTCAAATGATCTTGTGATTGATTTCAATAAACATGGCAAAGAAACTGTTGAAAGACTGAACCAGGTGACTCATGGAGCTGATATTCCTTCAGTGAAAGAATTGAAAGACAGAATGAATGCTTTTTAGTCTAAATTCTCAAAGGATTCATCTTTCAATGGTGAAATGGTTTTGTTTAAGAAACAAAATTCTGGGTTATCCAAAGATAACAAAAATTTGCAAGACATAATTGATACCCTTGATGAAGTAATCAGAGTCCAAGAGGAGACTATCAAGAATCAAGATCAAATTTTTTCCGACCAACAGGAGCTTCTGTAATATTAGGGCGATTCAATATCTAAATATATGAAAGAAACCAAAAAGATGAAACCTGTTCTTTATGAGGTGATAAAGAAGTAAACGGAAAGGGAAAACAAATGACTGTTGTATTTGTTTTTCTTTTTTAGTGTAACATGTCTGTTTTGTAATAACTTTTATGATACTTTCTTTTGTCATGTATTTCTCTTCTCTAATTATTTCAGGCAACTCAATGTTACCCCATTTATTTTGTAAATCACAAAGGGGGAGAATGTTTTATAAATGGGGATATTTTTTTACAAAGGGAGAATGTTTTAATCAAATACTTCGAAACCAAGGAAAATCTGTGAATACAATCCTTAGGAAAGTATACACCTAAGGGGGAGTTAGTTGTATTCAAATTCATATTCAGAAGAGTTTCCAATAACTCAGGGGGAGATAAGTATTTCTTGTTGTCTTCAATTTGTGTTTTGTGATTTCCAAAAAGGGGGATATTATTGAGTCAAAAGTTGTCCTTTGACTTCTATATCATGTTTTAGAAATCAAAAATGTCTTTTATCTTTTCAATCGTATCATAATAACCCTGTCAATCGTATCGTACTAACTCTGTCAATCATATCATACTGACCCTGTCAATCGTATCGTACTGACTCTGTCAATCGTATCATACTGACTCTGTCAATCGTATCATACTGACTCTGTCAATCATATCGTACTGACTCTATCAATCATATTGTACTGACTCTGTCAATAGTATCGTACTGACTCTGTCAATTGTACTCACTTTTGTGTAACTTACTTTGTATCATTACATTACATTTAGTAATACATATAATACTCATACTTTCATTACTTTCTTGTTTTGGTACTCATTCAAAAACACATGTTTCATATTAATCGTACTCTTGTTTATCATCTTTATATGTATTTTGTTTTAACCAATACAATGTCGTTGATTTAGTAACAAAATAATCAAAATGATGTTGTACTTTCTGTTTCAATATGACCATTATAATGCCAGGTGTCCAAGTCCCTCCGAGTTTTTCAGAGAAATATGAGGTTTGGAGGAAATGTGACCGTTGGAACCTGAGGCCTATAAATAAGAGGTCATTTGAAGCAGAGAAAATAAGAACGTGCTGAGATAACTATGATACTTTGCTTCTATCAAGATCTAGAGAGAGACGCTGTGACTTCTCTCATGCTTTGTGCCTTGTGCGACCGATCTTCGTATCAAGGGATTTCAAGGGATTGAAAGATGGAGGTAATGATTACCTACAAAATCGAGGGCTGCCAGGGATAGGCAGACAGACATTCCAATCATCGTATCAAGGGCTATTGGGGATAGGCAGACAGATGTTCCGATCATTGTATCGAGGGCTACCGGGGATAGGAAGACAGACAAACCGATCATCGTATCAAGGGCTTTCCAAGGTGGTGGTAAGAAAACCCTCTTATCCTAGGTGAAAGGATAACCCTTCTCTTTGGGTCAAAAGAATTGTAGTACTTTTACATTTCTGCTGTTGTTTGTATTAGAAAGTAATTTGTATTATTTCCTTTCTTCATTACACTTTTAATTATAATTGCATCAATTACGATTATTCTATTATATATTCTATTAATAGATTCTATATGATTTATGGTAGAATCCCTCACACTTGTATTACTTTTATTATTGTATACATCTTGAATACTATTACTTTACTTTTCTAATAGTATTACATTACATCATACCTTTATATTCAATACAATTGTGGTTGTTTGAATTGTATTAGTTTAAGATCTTTTAAACTAATCTCTTTAGTGTTTAAACACAAAGTTTTTTAAAAATACAATTCACCCCCCTCTTGTATTGTTCCATCTAATATACATATACATACTCATATTCGATCCAACAGGATAGTGAGGTGGGATGGATATAATCCTTGATAGATGATGTTTCTTCTGCATCTCATGGGACTTTAGGATGTCTCCCCACTTGTGCATGAGAGCTTTAGGTTTTCCTACTGAGTATACTTTGTATGCTCACCCTACGTTTACTTTCCGGTTTCCAGGAGGGATTTGGAGGCCATGCGGGAACTTACTAGTATGGACGTTGGAGTTGCTATTTGTTGCTGTTGGATTCTGCTTAGCATTTTTCCTTTCCTTTTGGGTATTGTACTTTGGAGTCATTGTACTTTTTTCAGTTTTATTATTAAATATGCATGTAGTTCGGTTTTTACCTTGAGTTTTCTATACATGGTGGTGTTTGGTGTTGACTCATTCTTTCTCTCAATCTTGGGTAACTAAAAAGGGTAATGGCTCCCATATTGTGAAAATGTTATACCCTTGGTACTAGTCATCACTCTGGGGCCTACTGGAGTTGGGAATCACAGTTCATTATCTATCCTCCAACTTAAAAAAGGAAGGGCATGGAAATCTGCTATCCCTTCCCTCCTTTCAGTGAAGGCGGGTCATGACAGAATGGTATCAGAGGCCAGGTTGAGGGATATGATAAAGTCTAGAGTTAGGCACAGTGAGGATTGCGTGGGATGGTAGGGAAACAATGTTAGGCGATCTTGGTTCGTGAAATAGACCAGGGAGGACTGGCTAGGACATGGGATTTTAGGCCCCCCCGTGATCCGATGCAAGGACTTTGAGCCTATCAAATGACCAAGTGAGACTACATTTTTTGCAGGGTAGAGAACCTAGGGAAGGTACATGCATCGTACTGATTTTGTTTTAATTTATTTGGGGAACCTTGGGGAGAAAAATTTAATAATAATAATAATAATAATAATTGCTTTACTACTCGGGCTTAGGCATTCTTTGTTTACCTTCCAGCTATGGCACCCGAACGTTATCCACGAGTGACTCGGGCGGTTGAGGCCTAGTGGATCGAGGTAGTTGACTAGCAGAGGATTGAACGAGATGAGGAGGATGACTTGTGGAAGAGGAATCTATGCTCTTTCCAGCCATAAACCCTCGAGAAGTATGAGGGCAGCGTTTCTGACTCAGTAACGGAGGGATGGCTCGAGGAGCTAGCCATAACCTTCTCTTTGATCCGTACTCTGAGGGAGTACTGGGTTCTGTTGTCCGTCAGTCAGCTGAGAGGAGAAGCGTGTCAGTGGTGGACACTTTTCCTGGAAGAGAAGACAGAGGCATAGGTTTCTTGGGCCAGTTTCGGGAAGGAATTTCGTGAGGAGTTCCTCTCCTCTACGATAAAGGATGAGAAGAGATATAAGTTGCTCTCCCTTCAGTAGGGAAGCATGTTAGTGAGGGAGCTAGGGATCAAGTTCAAAGATCTCTTGCGCTTTTCCCCAGATCTCTTTCTGGATGAGGAGTCTCGGGAAAGACGGTTAGAGGAGGCACTCATTCCTTCTCTTTAGTATTTTGTCACTCCCTTCACTCTTCCGACGTAACTAGCAGTACAGAAGAAGGCTGAGATAGTAGAGAGGATGCACGTGAAGGGAGGCACACCACGAGAAGGGAACCGGCTGAGTTAATCAAAGGGGAAGGCAGTCAGTAGAAGGTCTCTAACAACAGGGCCTTCCAGGTTTCGACAAGAAGGGTTTAAGCCTCATCAGTTCCAGTCCCGAGCTTCTAGCCCTCGCCCCTTTTCCACTGGGCCGGGACTGAATTGTTTCTCTTGAGGAGTTTTCAGGCACATCCAAAGAAGGTGTCTAACTCAAGCTCCACATGGTGGAGGTGGGAAGATTCAGCACCCAACTCAGTAGCATCTATTATCGGTGAGGCCTTTCCAGCCGCAGCAGCAGACCCCTGGCCCTCTGAGGGATGACCTTGTTGGAGGAGACCAACACCAGGGTGCTCCTCACGAACCTCGACCAGGGCATGGTTGGAGAGGTGGTCAACAACAGCAAGGAATAGAAGCTGGGCGTGGACAGTTGCATGCCGTAGAGTTAGTAGCTCCTATGGGACCAAAGGTCGTTCGAGGTATGATCAGTTTACTCAGAACTCTTGTTTATACCTTGTTTGATTTGGGAGGTTCGCACTCCATTGTTACACCCGAATTAGCCCATTCACTCGGTCTAGATGCCGAGAGACTTTTTGTGACCCTAGTATTAAGAAAACCTATTGGGAGTCAGACCAGCATATCTTACTTTTTCCGGGGATGTAGACTGATGTTGGGACCGTATCAGTCTAGTGAAGACCTTCTTTCTTTACAGATGCATCAATACGATGTCATTCTAGGCATCAACTGGTTATTCTCCGTGCATTCTGTCATCGACTACTATCAGAGAAGGATCGAATTCTCCAACGAGGATGGACTGTGTGTTAATTTTGTTGGGGAGTGGTGTTATCAGGTGGGGAGTTGACACATAGAGCCACTCCTTTCTATGCTAAACGGGGTGTCAGTGGAGTCAGCAGACACAGGAATGATGGATTTCCCAGAGGTCTTAAGAGAATTCCCTAATTCCTTTCCCAATGAGGTTGTGACTCTACCCCCTCAACGTAACGTTGAGTTTGGGACAGACTTACAGTCTGGTGCCTGCCCTATCTTGATGGCTCTTTATCGGATGGAACCTTCTGAGTTGCAGGAGTTACAGATTCAGATTGAATATTTGATGGAGAAGGGATTTGTTCGACCCAGCATGTCACCGTGGGGTGCTCCGGTTTTGTTCGTAAATAAGGCAGATGGTAGTCTACGACTATGAATAGACTACCAGAGGTTGAATCAAGTGATGGTCAAGAATCGTTACCCCCTCCCGAGGATAGATGATCTTTTCGACCAGCTGAGGGGAGCCGGTTGGTTCTCTAAGATTGATCTGCGGTATGGATACCACCAGTTGAGAGTGAAGGAAGGTGATATCCCGAAGACGGCTTTCAGATGCAGATATGGCCACTTAGAGTTCATGTTCATGCTGTTTGGCATTACAAACGCACCATCTATGTTCATGAACCTCATGAAATCTATATTATGAGAGTTTCTGGACAAGTTCATTGTGGTGTTCAGCGAAAACATCCTTATCTACTCAAGATCAGAGGAAGAGCATGTTGGGCATCTTAGGGAAGTTTTGGGAGTCCTTCGACTCCACCATCTTTATGGGAAACTATCTAAGTGCAAGTTCTTAACATGAGGAGTACATTTCCTTGGAAACGTAGTGTCTCATAAGGGAATAACAGTATACCCATCGAAGGTCGAGGCAGTCGTTTCATGGGAAACACCCAAGATTGTGGCAGAAGTTCATAGTTTCTTGGGTTTGGCAGGCTATTACCGGAGGTTTGTGCCCGACTTCTCTCGAGTTGCGGCTCCGTTGACAGCTTTGACTAGGAAGAACCAGGCCTTTGTGTGGAGCAACCAGTGCCAGACATCTTTTGGATACCTAAAGGAGAAGCTTGTTAGTGCTCTAGTACTCAGATTACTAGAGGAAGGTGTGTTGTTTTATGTGTTTTGTGATTCTTCTAGCCTTGGGTTGGGATGTGTGCTGATGCAGCAGTTAGAAGTTTTCTCTTATGCGTTTAGGAAGTTACGTATTCATGAACATAACTATGCCACCCACGATCTAGAGCATGCGGCCGTGTTGTTCGCATTGAAGTTGTGGTGGCATTATCTCATCGGAGTGCGCTTTGTGCTCTTCTCAGATCACATGAGCTTGCGTTATGTCTTTTCCCAGCGGGGTCTGAACTTCCGGCAACATAGATGGGTTGAGTTCCTCCTATACTACGACATTGATATCTCTTATACTAAGGGAAAGGGTAATGTTGTGGCTAATTCCCTGAGTAGGAAATCTCATAAGGAAGTAGTTTCGGAATCTTCAGATGCTTGGAGATCAATAGAAGAGTTAACGGCCTTGAATTTAGATGCAAGGGTGGAAGGTGGAAGAGTCTGTCTGTTTCAGATGACTGTAGCTTCCTCTTTAGTGGTGCAGGTGGAAGAGTCTCAGTGGGGTGACTCGGAGGTGGAAGTGATGCGAGATCGTGTTTATCAGGGAAATGCTCCTGAGGGATGGTCGGAGGATGGTCAACATCTAATGATTTTCCATGGAAGGATTTTTGTTCCGGAGATGATTCGTAAGGGTGTTCTCCGTGAGTTCCATGGCTCGGATTTAGCGGTACATCCTGAGGTCTCAAAGATGTACCAATGCCTGAGGTGACAGTTTTGGTGGCCCGGGGTAAAGCGGGTGGTGGCGGAGTTTGTGGCTACGTGCTTGGTGTGTCAGCAAGTGAAGGTTGAACACTGTTTTCCTGGAGGGCTATTATAGCCTTTAGATGTTCCCGAGTGGAAGTGGGATGAAATATTGATGGACTTTGTAACAGGGATACCTAGGGCACAGGGAGGCTATGATGCCATCTGGGTAGTTGTGGATCGGTTGAAAAAATCAGCACACTTCTTGGAGATTAAGGAGTTGATCTCGGTGAGCACCTTATCCCAGAATTACGTCGATGAGGTAGTGCGGTTTCACGGGATTCCATGATCTATTGTCTCTGATCGAGACATGCTTTTTACCTCACAAGTCTGGAGGGGATTATAGCATGCCTTTAGCATCTAGTTATGCCTTAGCATTGCTTTCCACCCTCAGATAGATGGACAAACAGAACGAACGATCCAGACGTTGTAAGACATGCTACGGGCATGTGTTCTACATTTTGGTGGATCTTGGGTACAACACTTGCCTCTAGTGGAGTTTTCTTATAACAATAGCTTCCACTCCACTATTGGAATGACACCATTTGAGGCCTTGTATGGAAGGCTGTGTCGTTCACGTGTTTGCTGGATAGTGATTGGGGAAGTAGATATTCATGGGCCAGAAGTGGTGCAGGGAACCACTGAGAAGGTTCAGCTCGTGCATGAGAGGATGATGGTAGCCCATGACCGGCATAATTCTTATGCCAATTGTAGGAGTATGCCCTTTGAGTTCAAGGTTGGAAATCATGTGTTCTTGAAGGTTTCCCCTCGACGTGGGAAACAAAGGGTTGGGAAGGGGAGTAAGCTCTCCCCTAGGTTCATCAGACCTTTCGAGGTGCTGGGAAGAGTTGGTGAGGTGGCGTATTAGCTGGTGTTTCCACCTCAGTTAGAGAAAGTTCACAACGTCTTTCACATCCCCCAAATTCGTCGATATCTACACGACGACTCCCACGTCATCGATTGGGGAGAGTAAGATGTCGAAAAAGATGCGACCTTCATAGAGCGACTGATTAAGATCGAGGATCGTAAAGAAAAATTGCATCATGGATGAACCATCCCCTTGGTTCGTGTGTTGTGGAGGGATGGTGGCCTCGAGGAGAGGACTTGGGAGTGGGAGGCCCAGTTATGCATTTAGTACCCAGAGCTGTTTTGACTTCCTTATTGTTGTTGTTGTTTTGAGTTTTGTTGAGAAGTTTTACCTTGTGCTTTAATATATGAAAGGTTTTTTTCTTAGCTATTAGATGATCTGTTCCCTATTCTCTATGTTTCTGAATGTGTGCTGATGGGAAAAACTGACTGGTAATCAGGACACATTAATGTGGATGTGATTAAACCTGTGCGGGCGAGTCAGTGCCACCTAAAGCGGATAATATCCTCACATGTAGGAAGGGACTCCCTAACTCAGGTGTTGGATAGTGTGAACCGTGTTCTTGTTGTGAATGTTTGTGGTTGATAACTCTTGTGGGAGTATTCCTGGATGTAGGGGGGGTTCTGTTCCAGCTTTTGAACAACTCATGGGTATTCCCCTGAGAAGTATCTTTAGAAGGTGGTTTTTGGACCCAACTTTTTTCCTTTCTGGTTTGTTCTTATATTCTCGGGGATGAAAATAGCTTGAGAAGTATCTGGTGTAATGGACCGGGGTTTTGGGGTCCATTACATAGTGAAGATCTGATGTTTTGGGTGGTCTGGAAGGCCATCCCAGCTTCTCAGTGAAGACTCCTAACGGTAGCCTCAGCCTACTGGTGGCTCATCCTACCACTGGCCTCGGCCTACCGGTAGCTCGGCCTACCAGTGGCCTCGGCCTATCGGTGGCCTCGGCCTACCGGTAGCTCAGCCTACCGGTAGCTCGGCCTACCGGTGGCCTCAGCCGACCGGTAGCTCGGCCTACCGGCGGCCTCGGCCTACCAGTCTCTCGGCCTACCGGTAGCTCAACCTACCTGTAACGACCCAAAGTTTCATTAATGGAAATCCCTCTTGATCTAATTAAATATCTCTTTATGTTTATATAAAATGTAAATGTCTTTGGTTTTATGTTATAAATTTTGACCGTTTCTAATATAGTAGTTGAACAGTGATCACATGATTAGTATAAATATAGGGCTTTAACAAATCCAAATTTACTGAGACAAAGGAAGCGATGGCCGCATTCAGCAGAATTTCCCCATTTAAATCCCATTTGTTGGAGGTCGGAATAGAGGTGGCATCCTTGGGATTCGCTCATGACCAAGCCCAAGCTGAGCTTCATCATGCCAAGCTCGAATGGGACCGTCTATGGGAGAAGTAGAAGTTGATAGAAATTACCACTCGAGCGATGTTATCCAAGCCACCCCAAGAGTCTGTCGCCATCGTACACCTTACTCTTAGGTCTTATGCAACTTTTTTAAGGGGTTATGTTACAAAAAAATAGTACTATGTTCATGTACATTATTTTTTTTATTTAATAATGAATATACATTCTTGTCATTATTGATACATTGTAAATAGTTTTTAAAGTAAAAATAATGTTTTTAGTTATTATTTAGTTAAGAATTATATTTTATTAAATTAATGGATTTTTGAATTAAATAATATTTTAATAAAATATTATTATTATTAAATTAATTTTTATTAAATATAAATGATCATATAATTTTATGAATGCAATTGTAATTTTTATTAAGGTTTGAAAGCCATTTCTCTCAAAACCCATGAATTTTTTATGAATGTATGTTTTTTTAAAAGAGAAAATTAACTTATTTAGAAAATTATTTAGATAAAATAAATGTTATTTCTGGAATCAAGATGTCGAAATTATCCAACAATGAATTTTACATAATTTTCTGAGACAGTCAAATTTTTGGGTAAAAATTAAATACCATTTAAATATATAATGTGTTTTATGACATCATAATGACCCAAAAGTGATGTAATAAAATACTATAATCTTTTCTTTTGGACAATATATGTTTTACCATTAAAATAATGTGATTTTTGGTTTTTTTGACATACTTTTCAAAGCATTAATGGACCCCTCAATACTTATTAAAGACCTTGTCTTTTTAAATTAATTTCCATGGGAGTATGACTCACCTCCACATAAGAAAACCAATTATTTTAAGAAGTTCGGAATTTGACCTTATTAAGTATTGTTTTCCTATTCCCTTTTCCAAAACCATGGGCAAAAACCATTGTATGGTTTGTGGTTTGGATTAATTTAATGTAAGAGGACCCAAACCTAAATAATAAACAATTCCCTCACATTTTCTATGTAAACCCACCCAATCTCCCACTTCCTCCTCACTTAAATCCTTTTTAGTTCGTCCAAAATCTGAAATACTCTCTCTATAATCCTCCCAAGGTGCCCAAAGCTCCAAATAATCCTCTCACAAGACTCTTTGTAGCCTTTGGTAGTACACTTCCAAGTAAGGGTTTTTTCTTCCTTTCTCATTTTTGTCCAATTTTCTTTAGATTGTTATGCCCTTTTAATTTCAATTATAAATGATGGGGTATGGTTTCACACCTCCCCAATACTTCCCTCTTATTGTTTTAATGATGGGAGACTCCTTTCTCTCTCATTAAATTCCTCCCATGTACACCCGTTACTATGCCGAAATTCCGAAAGGAACTTCTCTCTCCTCTTTTACATTCAGGCAATACTTTTGTATCATTAATCTAAATTCCATTACAATTGTTGGGACATGTATCTATATTACCTCCTTAATTCCTATTATATTTAAATTTGATGAGGAACCCCTTTCTCTCTCATCAACCATTTTTATGAATTCTTATTTCACGTCGTTACGCTGCCGAAATCACACTGATTTTCTAAGCCAATGTCATTGTGTTGTGAATACCATACCCATTTCTCCATCAAGGGTATTCACCTTTATGCACATTTACATATTGATTATAAAGTTTCATGTATGAATTACACTTTCCTTTATCATGGAATAAATGATTATGTTTTATGAATCCATGTTTTATGATCCATGTGGCACACTTATGCATGAAAAGAAATGTTTAAGAAGGGTGTGCCCTTATAGCGCTCCAATGCATTGGGTAAAGTATACTATCATGATACGTCATGTGAAATGAGTTTTGACTCATGCTAATTCAAGTGCAATGAGGGTTTACTCGTGCTTTATGTTCAATGAGTATTTACTCATGCCCCTTGTGCAATGAGCCTTGGCTCATGCTAATTCCATGTTAAGTGTTGTTGCCACATTTCCATGTTATGATTATCACGATTTATCATGCCTTTATATTCATGTTTCCCTTATGCTCTATTGATATGCTTATTGCCTAACATGTATTGTACTCCTCATGTTATTCCATGTGTACTCCCTTACTGGGATTTATAGCTCACCCTTTTCATATGGATGTCCTCAAGTTATCCCAGCAATGCAAAGTAAGAGGGAATGTAGTGGTCATGTAAATGATGTTTTCAATAAAGATGTTGTATTTAATGTTTTAAGATTTTATATAATGATCCTAAGCCCTAAAGACACTAAACCTCTCGATCTTCTTTGTTGTTTCAAGTGATGTTTTATGTAATAAATCATGTTTAAGTTTGTAATAAAAGTAGGGTTGTCATACTACTGGTAGCTCGGCCTACCGGTGGCTTGACCTATCGGTCGCTTGGACTACTAGTGGCTCGGCTTACCGGTGGCTCAGCCTACCGGTGGACTCGGCCTACCGGTAGCTTGGTCTACCGGTAGACCTAGCCTACCATTAACTTTTCCACAGGTTTTCCAGTAGCGCCTCCTGTTAGCATGAATTGGGTTATATACCTTGTTTTGACCCCATTAAACCAGTTTTACATCCCATTAATATCGTTTAATTAAATGATTTGGTGAGGTACCCTCCTTAAATAGAAAACCACGTGTTTTGGTCACACCCTTTAACCATGTTTTCAGAAACACCTCTACCTCATAAATTCCATCCTTGGTTAGGAAGGTGTGTGTCGGTTATAACTACCCCGAAAGGCGGGGACCTTTTATGTTGGATGTTTGGGGTGGCCCAGCTGCGTGGTCAACCCACAATCCAGCTTCTTCCATGGTTTCAAGTTTTTCTCCATATCTTAACCGTCCAAGGGATGCTGTATCTTAGCCTTTATAACCTAAAGGTTATCTTCTCCCTAGGTTTCTTTTTCTCTATCACCCTGCACTCGTAATACCCTTCCTCCCGACAAGTTGTTCCCCCGCGAAGTTTTCCTTGATCACATTCCGTGGAGTTCCTGCTAAACCTAATTTCCAGTTTCCACACGAGGACTTAACGTTGATCCTTGATCAATTAGGTAGGGATTTTATCTTTCATCTCTACTTTCTGTGCATCATGCGGGGTGGGTATGATTATGTCTCTGTGGAGATTGATGAAGCCAGACTTAATGAAGATAATGAACAAACCTCTAAAGAAGAAGGGGGGGTGTGATCGTTGTTCTTCTGTAATATTTAATGTTCACCTAATATGGAAATCTGATATCCCTTCCCTCCTTTCGGTGAAGGAGGGTCGTGACATTTAATGAAATAATATAATTAAAAAAATTAGAATCAGACTGGTGCTGGTAAATAAATTATGAAGAAAATCTAAAGATTGATAGAATATTTGAGAAAGATCGAGAAGAAATGAGAAGAATTGAGAAGAATTAATGACATGAAGATGCACATGAAATTCAAGGAATCATGTAAATTTAGGGAATTTGGTTGAGTAGGAAAAGATTTTAGATTCCCACCAAAACCATGTTTTGGTCACCTATAAAAGGATAAAATTACTTCGTTATTTATAATGGAAGTACTGTTCCCAGTGAAGAGGAGAGAATTCAGAGTGCTAAAGAATTAGAAAGAGAGAAGAAAAGATTTCATATTGATCTTTTTTGAATAAGTTTTAATGGGGAGAAGTAAAAGGTGAAGGGAAAAATATTGCTACATATTCAGTTGATCATTGTAATTAGTGATCATCATATTTTTCTATTAATCACATTCAATTTGTCATTGTATTCAATTTGTCATCATATCAGGCAAGATAATCAGATGAAGAATTATGTGTTGGGATTTAGAGAATGAGAAGGAAGTGTTATGAATTGGCCCAATCATATTACGAAAGAGATATATTTTTTGTATTGGGAAATCATATTGGAATAGTCAGATTGGACATATCAAACTAGTAGAATTGTATTTGGATAATTATATTGGTAATCATATTGGAGTTCCATATCCGAAGTCCTTCAAGTTATTACCAGATTCTACAAAAGAAATTTAAGAACTTTTTCTATAAGAATACATTTTTGGATGTTTATAAAGAATCCTATGTAACATGTTTAGTTGCACCAGCATTGTATTGTCTCATTTATGCAAGAGAGAGCACACACACTATTGGATTGTTTTTAAAGTGCTATATAAGAGTAAGGTCATATCCTACTCATTGTATCCCATACAAAGTATTGTTTTATAGTTGATTTTGTTTTATTGAATTATTTCCAAACCATTCCATGGACGTATTTATTTTTATTTAATAGTGAAACTTATACATACTTGTTTTCATGTGGATGCAGGTTTGATTTTATTTTAGTTGGGAATGAAATCATTAAAAGGAGGTGAAGGTTGTTTCACTTGTAAATAAAAATAAAAGATAAAAGTATCACTAATTTACCCCTACCCCTCTCAGTGATATAATAATACTGAATAGACATATTAAATTGGAATTAGAGAGGAAGGTTTCCTACTCTTATTCTTTGTTGATGGAGAATACGAATTGTGTGAACAATAAAGTTATTCTGGATTTTGATGAAAATAATTATCATATACGGAATGATAGAATGTTTTCTAATATAAATTATGTTGGATATGATGTTCTTGAAGGAGTAAAAGATAGGTTTCATCCTATTTATTATAAATTTCCTCTTACATCTATTGATAAGAAGAATATTGAGAATGATGGAAGGGCCAAGAATGCTTTTTTATCATCATTTTCACATACTGAATTCATAAGGGTGAATGGTGTTTCCATAGCCAATGGTATATGGGATAAATTTAAAAACATATATGAAGTCAATACAAAAGTGAAGAAAGAAAATTTAAAAATTTGGAGATTGAAGTAAGAATATTTTAAGATGGGTGAATATGAATCTGTTGGGGACTTATTTACTAGGGTGAATGAAATTGTCAGCAAAATCATATTTCTTAGTGAAAAGTTAGATGATTTTATGGTTATGGAATATTTTTTAATAATCCATCCCAAAAACGTTTATGCAAAAGTTTATTAATCAGAAGATATAGATCCCGAAACATTATATCTATATAATTTTCATAGAAATTTCAATACTTATGGAATGAGAAGGGATAAATCTATGATAATAAAAAAAATTGATATAGAAATGTTTTTCAAGATTGCTAAAAAAGATAAGTCAAAGAATTTTATTATCTAAATATGAATAAGAAAAAGGAAGTGATGCTGAATATGAAAATTATGTTGAGTATGGTATTTATAATATGTTTATTATAATGGTTAATGATGAATAATTAAGAAGTATATGTTTTTAAAAATAGGAAAATCAACTTGAAAATTAGTTGAAAGAAGTGTTTAAAGAATGTTTGAGAAATATTAAATGGATTGAAAAGAAAACAAGAAGTTAGAAGATGAATGTTCCTCAATAAACAATCAAGAATGTCTTCCTGATGAGAATATTTAGATAGTGAATGAATTTTATGATTAAAATAAATATCATGAGGAAGAAAAGAATCATAAGGAGTATCTGGAAGTGAGGCTAAAGGAAAAGTATGAAGAATATAAACTTATTCAAAAAATACTTTATGAAGTAGAATAGAGAAATACAAGTTTCAGAAAATCTATTTTTGAAGCTTGCGAGAGTTTTTAGATGGAGAAACCAGAGAAGGATCAATAAAATTTTCCTTTAAAGGTTAATAATAAAGATGGAACTAATATGAAAAGAGGAAATATGGGAATGTTATGTATGCGTCCAAGAAAAAAAAGGTGATAATTTAAAATTTTAGAAATACCCAGAGTACAAAAATATTTTCAAACATTATGAATCTAGAAAAATTTAAAATAGTTTTAGTTCAGATAAGGATAAAAATTAAAATACAATTTTGATTGATAATAGAATGTTTGGTGGCTCAAAAAAGAAATATTAGATGGTTATTGAGTAACATGTGGACAATTCCAGTCAGTATAGAAGTTTCAGAGGAAATAATCTTTGTATAAATACTGCTAGTTTTGTGGTGAATTCAAAGAAAAGACTAATATTTTTTGGTTCAACCAACATCATTTCAATTATTCCATAGGTTATAGAATGAAAGGGGGAGTCAATCTCCACAAAGAATAAAGTTGAAAATGTTGTTTTGATGAAACCCGAGAAGAATGGAGTAAGAATAGGAAATAGGTTACAACCTTTGGAAACTATTTTTGAAAGATGTGAACAACTTAGATACCTTGAAAAATGTTGTCTTGTTTTGTTACTGTCATAATAAAATATTATTAACAGTTCTTAGATGTCGAAGGTGAAGAAAAAAATAAGAAGAAAGAGCTCTTTTTGTTGAAAATGCATTGAAATCTACAAAAGGAGAACGACCTTGGATTATTCATAGTGGGTGTTATTCTCATATGATAGGAAATTTGAAGTTTTTGAAGAACTTGAAATATTTTAAAGAAGGAACAGTGAAATTCGGCAATGATAAATCTCTAATAATCATATATTTTGGATTAGACAGCATTGAGAAAAAAAAATTTGAAATCCCGAAAATCTTTGTATGTTGATGGGATAAAAATCATTTATCTAAGTGTTTCACAATTGTGTGATGAGGGTAGAAATTTTACTTTAAAAAAATATGGATTTATTATGTAAAGTGATGACTATGGAAAGATATTTAAAAAAGGCCAACATCAAAAAGGTAATTTGTTTCACGTTGGTGGAATACAAAACTCTAGTTACTTGAGTATGGTGGAAGAGAATCAATTGTGGCATAAAAGGTTGTGAAACACGAGTTAAAGAAAAAATGGTCAAAATTTCAAAGAGAGATAGTATTCAAGACATTATTGATTTTCCAAGAAGAAGAGATTGGTGTTGCACTATTTTTCAAAAAGAAATGATTACAAACTCAGTGCATAAGAAAGTTGGGATTTGTTCAAAAACAACCCATGGAGGTGATTTATTTCGATATATGTGGGCCACTAAGAAAATAATAAAAAAATATAGATACGTACTTAATCATTTTCATTGATTATTTTACTCACATTACATGTGTTATGTATATGAAACATACATCAAATTCTTTGATTTTTTTTAAAATTTTTAGAAGAAATGAAAAAAATAATGTGAGTATTCAGTGAATATGTTTAGAATCGAACATAATAGTGAATATAGAAGTAATGAGTTTGAATATTATAAAGATAATCATTGGATTCAACATGAGTATTTTTCCTTATACACTTCTAAACAAAATGGGATTACTAAAAGAATGAATAGATGTTTGGTGGAAATGGAACGAACTATATTACTTGAGCATGTCCATTCTCATCACCATTAGAGGAAAGCCATGGGCATTGCTGTTTATATTCAAAATCATTTCTTCTATAGGCATAATATAGATACGAATTCATATGAATTTTTTAATGGAAAAACTCCAATTTTAAAAAACTTAAGTATTATTGGGAGTCCATGTATTATAAAGAAAAATGTGAAAACTATTGAATGTTAGAGCAGAGAGGTGGTGATGGAATATTTCTTGGTTTCACTCTGAAAGAAAGAGGATAGAAATGTTTTAACAAATAAATGGGAAGAAATTTTAATTCTGTTGATGTGAATGTAATTGAAAAGAGAGACAAAGATAAACATATCCATATAGACAAGTATGTTGAACAAGAAATATTTGATAACAATTATAATAAGGATATAGATA
Source organism: Viscum album (assembly GCA_963277665.1). Classification (NCBI taxonomy): domain Eukaryota; kingdom Viridiplantae; phylum Streptophyta; class Magnoliopsida; order Santalales; family Viscaceae; genus Viscum; species Viscum album. The sequence goes on along the minus strand of OY728156.1, from coordinate 1,193,462,726 downwards.
ATTTTAGTCATATTCAAAGGGAATATTAAGACTTAGTTATTTCCAATAATGAAGATGTAATAGCATGGACCCTCCTAGTCTATTAATTTTCCAAATTAAGTTTTTCAGGGTGTCCTAAGGACCATTAGTGACTCATTAAAGAGTTTTCAAAATTTCAGGATTGAACGAATGGTGGAACTGATGAGTGTCAGTGGCACTGAGGGTCATCAGTGGCCCTGATCAACATCGATGGCAGTGATCGGCCTCGGTGGCACCAAGGGGCATATGTGGCGCTGATGGTTATAAGTGGTAGCGATGAGACATCCATAACACCAATTTGCATTTGTTCCAGGGTGACGATGCTAAGGAGACGGTGCCTGGGCGACGGTTCTAAGGCGACGTTGCCATGGCGACGGTTCCAGGGTGATGGTGCTAGGGTGACGGTTCTAGGGCTACAGTTCTAGGGTGACAGTTCTAGGGAGACGGTGTATGGGTAATGATTCCAGGGCGATGGTGACTCACCTAACTGTTATTCCTTCCCTGTTTTTCTAGGACCTTCCAGTTTTCCCCTATAATGTATCTTTGGACGTAAAAGTATTTTAATACCCCATTCAAATCAATTTAAAGCCAGTAAAAGATTTTTTAAACCCCCAATAGTTTGGTGAACCTTGAGTTACCAAAACGTGTGACCTTTTTTTGTTGTCACACCTTTGAAATGTTTTACAATTTCTCCCATGTTATTCATTTTTCTTCATTTAAAGGAAATATATTAACTCATAACCATTATCCCCACCATATCTAAGGAGAATTATTAAATTCCAATTAATCTCAATGTGTGAAACTATCCAAACACGTAGTTGAATCATGATCCAACATTTAATTTCTTCAAAATCGTCTCCCTGACTTTAGGATATGACATTTTCTAAAGCTGAGATCCTCTCTTCATAAGTTCTTTCCATTCTATAAAGTACTCCCTAGAGAATTACTCCGGAGACAAATATTGTGCCTGTGATAGATCCCTTACAACTCATCCTTGAAGCCTTTTAGTTTTACTTTCCTAAAAGTTGGGAACCCTCAGTTCATGATTCAAGGATAAAAATTTCAATCCTTGATCATCCATGTAGTGTTTTTCTTCATCTCTTTTTATTGTGATTCATGCAGGGTGGGTATGATAATGTTTCCCTCAAGACATGAATGAAACCAAACCTTAACAATGATAATAAACGGACTCTAAAGAATGAAGGTTCATGTTTGATGATGATGTTTCTGTATTTATTTTATCTTTGTTCTTATCTAGTGAATTGTATGAACTTATGAAATAGAAAATAGTGGAATTTGGTGGTCCTTTATTTCCCACTAATGAACCTATGTTTCTTTGGAAAATCTTAGGATTGAATGGATGTAACATGAAAACTGGTTAATCACATAAACTCAGGTTATTAAAATGGACTCCCAATGAATAATAATCCTTATGTGATCACCCTGATTAACCAAAATAAAATAAGGAACTTGATAAATGGTGTGTCTAAATATGAAAACTCCCTTGCTCCATTATTCTATTATACATGGTTGTTGTTCTTGACACTTGTGGGGAGACATGGATGGGGATGTAATCTCCTGTTGTTAAGTTGTTTTTTGTGGATTTGAGGCTATGTGGGGCTATATGTTGGGGCTTGGTTTGGTTATAGTACTTTGATGGATCTAACCAGTCCATTATGTTTTTGTGATTTTACAAGAGAACCAGGTGTGAATGCTTAAATTTCATCTTGGATGTTTTCCATCAGTTGTTGTCTTGGCTTGTGGATATGTCTGTTAGTTTCTCGACATTGAAGGAATATTTAAATAGAATCACTTGAACATGATAAAAGTAATGGGAACAAAAGGGGATTGTTTTCCAGAAATAGGTTATGCATAATTTGTGGTTATTGTATGTCTATGCATGTATGGATAGTAACGAGGGTGGTTGTGCTCTGGTTGTGTATGGGCTGATTTTCTGTTTCATAACCCTTAGGTTGGGATAAGTGTTTTTATAATTATATGTATAAATTTAGTTCTTGTGTTTCTTATTCGCACCCCACCCATGTTGAGCACTCCATGCAGAACACCACCCTTTCCTGGATGAGGGTGTTTTTCCTAACATTATTATGAGTGGATGGTTATTATACCCTTTCTTCTCCCTCTCCCAGGTAGCCCAAAATTCTTCAGGTAGGCTATGACAACCTATGTTATATTATGGTCCAAGAATCTTTGGGAAAAGTGTGTTGTGGGGGTTGGACCCAATGTTTGCAGGAAGGTTTGTTTCCCAATTTTCTTCAGGGTAAGGCCCATGTGTCCTCAGGAATGGTGGTGGTTGTTCTGGATCATGTGTTTTTGGGTGTGTTTACGTGCGGTTGTATTAGCCCAAGTGTGTGTGGGTGGGGTGCATAGTGATTTCCCATAAGGTTGTTGTTGGGGAGGTAGTGGAACAACAATTAGGATTTTGGTGGAGGCCTGATGCGTGTGATGTTCTAAATAACCAGTGGGAAGCAGTACATGGTAACCAAATATCGATATGTTATTACTATTACTTTACCTGACATGCATTATTTGGGGAGTGTTCCTTGGTGAGGTTGGGTGGATAGTTTCCTTTCCTGGTGTTTTGGTTATGTCTATATCTCATAGGGAATTATAATTCCTCCCCACTTTTTCATGAGGGATTTTGGTTTTCCCTACTCACTATACCTATATATTCACCCTATATATATAAAACTACTTTTAGGTTTCCAGGAGGACATTGAGAACCATGCTGAACCTTACTAGCTTGGTCATTGAGATAGTCTTCGTTGATGCTTTTCTTTCTTTTGGTACTTCCATTTTTAGTTTTCTTATACTTTGTAGCTCTTTGTTTTGAACATGTATATGGGAGTGGATTATTGGATTTACTTTTACTTTTAATTTTTGGAGTGGTATGGGATTTACCATCTTATCTCCAAATCTTATTAAATAAAAAAGGGTAATGCCTTCCATTTTACAGGATATTTTATAACCTTGGTGCTATTCACCACTTTGGGGCTTACTAAAGGTAGGACTCAGGGGTCATTATCTCTCCTTTAACTTGAAGAAGGAAGGGTCTTGTAGTTTTCTATCCCTTTCCCCATCTTGGTGAAGGTGGGTCATGACACAATGGTATTAGAGGTGATGGGTGAGAGATAGAACCGAGTTTAGGGTTATACCTTGTGGGTATTTCATTGGATGGCAGGGAAAATGTGTTAGGAAATCTTGTTGCATGAAATATTCTAGGGAAGGTCGGCTAGGAAACATGATTTAGCCCCCCTGTGATCTAATACATGGACTCCAGGCCTACCAAACGACCAAGTGAGGCTACACTTATTGTAGGGTAGAGGACATAGGAAAGGTACATGCATCACGATGACTTGTTTTCTTATGTGTTTTGGGTGTTATAGAGAATTTAAAATGAATAATAAGTTGAAGAAACATTTAAATAGATCATCTATAATACTCAGACTTAGGCATTCATTGTTTACCTTATAGCTATAACACCCAGACGATGACCACAAGTAGTGTAGGCGATCAAGGACTAGGAATATGATTTGGATGATCACATGAGGAATTATCGAGAGGATGAGGATGATTAGTTGAAGAAGATGTTTCATGCCTTTCAATGGTATACCCTTGGTATGTATGAGGGTAGCATCTCAAACGTGGAGACACAAAGTTGTATCGAGGAGTTAGTGATAGGTTTCTACTAGATCTAGGCTCTGGATAAGTACTGGGTTCCTTTGGATGTGATCGAGATGTGGGGAGTGTCATGTTAGTGGTGGATGCTCTATCTCAGGAAGAAGAAGAAAGATGAGGTTTCATTGACCAACATTGAGAGGGACTTCTAGGCGGAATTCCTCTCTTCTACAATGAAGGCTGAGAAGAGGCAGGAGCTACTCTCCCTCCAGAAGGGGAGTATGTCAGTGAGGCAGTTAAGGATCAAGTCCTAGGATCTCCTTAGTTTTTCCCAGACCTCTTTCCTAATGATTATTCACAGGCAGGAACCTTAGAGGAGTCACTCTAACCTTCCATTTAGTATGTTGTTACTCCCTTCACTCTACTAGCGTACTTGGAGGGTCAAAAGAAGTCTGAAGTCGTGGAGAGGATGAAAATGCTGGGAGGTGTGCCATTAGAGGGTAGTTAGTTAGGCTCCTTGAAGGGGAATACCATTAGTATAAGGCCTCAAGAATCAGGGCCCTCTAGGTTTCAGTCGATAGAAAGTAGGCCTCCATAGTTCTAGTTTCGATCTCCAGGTCCTCGCCCATTCTCCACGAGCCTATCACCGAGGTGTTTTATCTACGACAGTCGTGGGAATCTTCAAAATTAGTGCCCAGACCGACTGTAGTATAGTGGAGGTGGGCAAGTTCAGTGCCCACCTCATCCGAATCAATTTCTAGCTTGAGGTTTTTAGTAGTAGGAGTTGGGGTAGCGAGCTCTCGCTCCACTGAGGGCAGACATTGCATGAGGAGGCTATGCTCAGGGTTCTCCTCAGGGACCTCAACTAGGGCGTGGTTAGGGAGGTGGATGATATCCAAGGGGAAAAAGATATGGGTGTGGGTAGTTACATGACACAGATGTAGCATTTCCAGTAGGTGGAGGAGTCTCAGTATGTAGACTTATAGGATGAAGTGATGTGTGATCGTGTTTTCCATAAAAATGCTCTGAAAGGATGGTTAGAAGATGGTTTAAATCAAATGATTTTCCTTAGAATGTTTTTTCCCAGAGACGATGAATGATAGAGTGCTTCTTGAGTTTCATAAATCACCCTTGACAGTACACCCAAGAGTTTCCAAGATGTACCAGGTCATGAGCGGTCAGTTTTGTTGGCCCGAGGTGAAAGGGAAAGTGGCAGAGTTTGTGGAAAATTTCCCCCTGTTCCAGTAGGTGAAGGATGAGCACCATGTTCTGGGAGGTCTATTATAGAACATAGAAGTTCCCCAGTTTAAGTGGGATAATGTTTCAATTTATTTCTTCTTGGGACTACCTAGGGTTCAAGGAGGGTGCGATACTATCTGGGTAGTGGTAGACTGGCTGACAAAATCATCTCACTTCTAGAAAATCATAGAGCCGAGTGTGATGGATTCCTTAGCACATAGGTATGTGTATTAGGTGGTGCAATTTCATGGAGTTATAAGGTCAATAGTTTTGTATTGGGATGCATGGTTTATCTCATGAGTCTGGAAGGGATTGCACTGAGCTTTAGGCACCCAACAATGCCTTAGCACTATTTTCCACCCTTAGATAGATGGGAAGATAGAGAGGACCATCTAGATGTTGAAGGATATATTGTGGGAAATCATTCTGGATTTCGAATGATCATGGGTAATAGAATTTCCACATGTATAGTTTTCCTAAAAAATATATATCACTCTAACATTGGAATGGATCTGTTCGAAGCCTTGTATGTAAGGTCATGTCATTCTCCCATGTGCTAGACCGAGGTTGGGGAATCAGGTGTTCTTGACCCAGCGGTAGTGAAGATAACGATGGAGAAAGTTCATCTTATGTGTGGGAGGATAAAGGTAGCTCAATACCAGCAGAATTTTTATGCTGATCATAGGAGGAGACCCATGGAGTTCGAGGTTAGGGACCACGTGTTCTTAATGTTCTCCACTCGGAGTGGGAAGTGGAAGTTCAATAGGGAGATTAAGCTTTCTCTGAGGTTTTTCAGGCCCTTCGAGGTGCTGCAATGGGACGACGAAGTGGCATATCAGTTGGCACTACCACTTCCACTAAAGAGGGTCCAAAAATGTCTTCCATGTATCTCAGCTCTTTCGGTATCTAAATGATGACTCGCACATCCTTGACAAGGGAGATATGGATATCAAGGATGATACCACATTTGAGGAGCGACCAGTGGGGATTGATGATTGTGTGGAGAAGGTTCTTCATGGAGGAACCATTCCCATGGTTCATGTGTTGTGGAGGCATGGTTTTCTCAAGGAGTGTACCTATAAATAGGAGGCACAAATGAAAGACCAGTACTCAAAGCTTTTTTGAGTTTTTTTTTGTGTTTCTTTTTTACTAGGATGTGATGTAGTTATTGACCTTGTTAACTATAAGATGGGTTGTTTTATTTTCTTAGAATTTTTGTAAATGTACTCACTATGGAGAGGGTAGGATCTAGTCCCTAATCAAGATACATTAAGGTGTATGTGATTAAACTCATGTGAGTGAGTCAGTGCCGCCCAAAGCGGATTGTATCTTTACATAATGGAAGGGACTCCATAATCCATACGTTTGGATAGTGTGGCCCTTATATGTTTGTGTGATTTCTCAGGGGAGAAAAGTAGAAGTATATCCATAGTTATTTAGGATATAGATTAGGGAGAGGTGTTCCTAGATATCGAGTCTTATTATAACATTCAAACAACTCTAGGATGGTTTGTTCCTGAGAGGTATCTTGAGATGTTTTTGTTCAGACCCCCCTTTTTTCTTTGGGATTAATCTTGAATTCTTGAGGGAGAGAATAGATTGAGAGATATTTGATGTAATAGCCTCGACCCTCCTGGTCCATTTCATTTCCAAATTCTAGTGTTTGGGTGTTCTAGGGACCATCAGTGACTCATTAAAGAGTTTTCTAAATTTCAACACTTAACAAATGGTGGCACCGATGAGCATTAGTGGCACCGAGGGATGTCGGTGGCACCGATGGGCTATCCATAACACAAATCAGCATCAGTTCCAGGGTGAAGGTGTCGAGGAGATGATGCCAGGGTGACAATGCTAGTGTGACAGTGCCAGGGCGATGGTGCTAGGGTGATGGTGCCAGGGAAACTGTGCCAGGGTGACAGTGCCAGGGCGATAGTGCTAGGGTGACCGTGCTAGGGCGATGGTTCTAGGGTGGCAGTGCGAGGGGTATGATGCCAGGGTAATGGTTCTAGGGATACAGTGCCATAGAGACGTTTCCAGGGTGATAGTGCAAGGTTTACGGTTCCAGGTCGACGGTGAATCACTTAATGGTGAGTCCTTCCCTATTTTTCTAGGACCATCCATTTTCCCCAGTAACATATCTTTTGACATAAAGGTTTTTAAATACCCCATTAAAATCTATTTAAAGCTTGTAAAACATTTTTTAAACCCTCAATATTCAGGTGACCCTTGAGTTACCAAATCCTGAGGACTTTTTCTTGGTGTCACACATTTGACGTGTTTTATTATTTCTCCCCTCTTACACATTTTTCTCCTTTTAAATAAAATATATTAACTCACAGCTAAAATCTGAACCATCTCCAAGGAGAATTATTAAATCCCAATTTATTCCAACATGTGAAACTATCCAACCGCATGTTTGAGTCACGATCTGACTTTTAAGTACTTAGAAATCATCTCCTAGATTTTATGATCTGTCCTTTTCTTAAGTCAAGACCATCTCTTCATAATTCTTTTCCATTATCTAAAGTATTCCATAGAGACATCCTCCGAAGACGAATCATGCACCCATGCTGGAGCCCTTCACACTCATCCATGAAGCCTTCAATTTTTCTTTCCTTGTAAGTTGTGAACCCTCAGTACATTATGCGAGGATTAAAACATCGATCCTTAATCATCTAAGTAGGGTTTTCCTTTATCTCTCTTTACTATTTATCATGCGAGGTGGGTATGATAATGTTTCCCTCAGGATGTGGATGAAACAAAAACTTAATGATGATAATAAATGAACTCCAAAGAATTGAAGGGGTGTGTTTGATGAGGTTCTTGCTGTATTTATTTTATCTTCATTTCTTATGTTTTGAATTGTATGGGATTTTAACACTAAAAATAGTGGCAATTGATGGTCTTTTCTTACACACCAACGAACCTCTTTTTTTTAGATAATCATGGGATTGAATGGTCGTAACATGGAAACTGGTTAATCATGTATACATAGTTTATTAAAATGGATTCCCAAGGATTAATAACTCTTTTGTGATCAACCTGGTTAACCAAATGGAAATAAGGAACTTGATAAATGGCTTGGCTAAATCAGAAAACTATCATTCTCTGTTATGCTGTTACATATGGTTGTTCTTTTTGATGATTGTGGGGTAAAATGGATAGAGATGCAATATATTATTGTTCATTTCATGGTTGTGGATTTTAGGAAATGTGGGGTCGTATGTTGGGGCTTGGTTTGGTTCCTATACTTCGAGGGATCTCACTGGTCCCTTTTGTTGTTGTGACCTTACAAGAAAACTAGGTGTGAATGCTTAAATTGCTGCTTCTGTATTTTCGTTTAGTTGTTTTCTTGGCTTGTGGATATTATTTTAGTTTCCCGATAGTGAAGGAATATTTAAATGGAATCACTTGAACATGATAAATAGAATGGGAACACTGGGGGATTGTTTTCCATAAATGGGTTTTGCTATGGTTATGGCTGTTGTGTGTCCGTGTATGTAGGGATAGTAATGAGCTGGTTGTGCTCTGGTTGTGTATTGGATGGTTGTATGTTTTGGAACCCTTAGGTTGGGATGATAGTTTGTTTAATTATATGTATAATTTTAGTTCTTGTGTTTCATATTCGCACCCCACCCATGTTAAACACTCCATTCCGGACACCCCCATTTCACTAGGAGGGTGTTTTTCCAAATATTCTTATGAGTGGCTGGTTATTAGCTCCTTTTAAACCCTCTCCTAGGTATCTCAAGAATCATTGGGCATGCTTTGATGGCCTAAGGTATATTATGGACCAAGAATCCTTGGGTAGGTTGTGTTGTGGTGTTTGGCCTTGGTGTGTTTGGGCAGGTTTATTTCCCATGTGTCTTTAAGATGAGTCACAGGGGTATTCGGGTCTGAAAATGTTTTTTTCCAAGTGTCTTCGGGCGTTGTAGTGGTTGGTGTGGCCCAGGTGTTTGTGGGCATGGTTATATGTTGTTGTGGAAGCCTAGGTGTGTGCAGGTGGGATGCATGGTGATGAACCATAATGTTGTTGTTGGGGAGCAGTGGAACTATAGTGAGACTTGTGGGGGAGGTCTGACACATAGGATGTTCAAAATAACTTGTGGGAATGTAGTGTGAGGTACCCAAATATCTATGTTCCATTACTATTACTTTACTTGACTTGCATTATTTGGGGAGTGTGCCTTGGTGAGGCTGGGTGGATAGTTTCATTTCTAGGTGTTTTTGTTATCTCTATTTTTCATGGGGCATTAGAATGTCTCCCCACTTGTGCATGATAGATTTTGTTTTTCTTTATTTTTTATTATATTATAATGACCCAACATATATAAAACCACTTTCAGGTTTCTAGGAGGACATTGAAGACCGTGTTGAACCATACTAGATTGGGCATCGAATAGTCATTATTAATGCTTTTCTTTCTTTTGGTACTTACCTTCAGAGTTTTTTTTGTATCACTTTGTTTTGAACATGAATACAAGAGTGGATTTTTGTATTTACTTTTACTTTTATTTTTTGGAGTTATCTGATATTTACCATCTTATCTCCTGATCCAATTAAATAGAAAAGTGTAATGCCTTCCATTTTACGTGAGATTCTATACCCTTGGTGCTAGTCGCCACTTTTGGGCATATTGTAGGCTGGACTCGGGGGTCATTATCTCTCCTTCAACATGAAGAAGGAAGGGTCTGAATGTTTGATGTCCCTTTCCTCATCTTGGTGAAGGTGATTTCTGACAGATTAGGATACTAAAAAATCTCATCCTTGGTGGAGGAAGTAAGTGGAATTTCAAAATATCATTAGAGACCAACATCATAAGGTTAAAACAATAAGAACAAAAAAATTCTATTACAAAAATGAATTTTCTTCAAAAGGGAAGCCGAATTATGTGAAAAAGATTTTGGTTATATGGAATGGGTTCAGAACATGAATGAATATATAGATTAGATTGAAAATAATGATACATGGGAAATCAAAACCATAATAGAAAACATATAGATTTTTGGTACATAATGGGTTTTCTAGATAAAGTTGAATGAATAAGGTGAAGTGATAAGAAATAAAGAAATTTTAGTTTGTAATGGGTATTCATAAATTTATGGTATTGATTTTGATGTAACCTTTGTTACGATGGAAAGATAAGAAACAATTATAAATTTTCATTCTATTAATTCACAACGAGGTCAAAGGATTTTTCAAATGGTTGTTGAATTATTATTGTGGAATGGTGATCTTGATGGAGAGGTTTATATTGAACAACTTTGTGGCTTTCTTATTGGAAAATATGAATGTCATGTATGAAGATTGAAAAAGGCATTATATAGGATAAAATAGGCTCTCAGAGCATGGTATTCCAAATTTGATAATTGCTTAAGGAAGATATGTTTTAAGAAATAAAGAGTTGATAATAATATTTACATTATAGAAATTCAAGAGTATTTCCTTATCATAATTATTTATGTTGATGGAATTATCTTTGATGATAATTATAAAAGAAGTTGTGAAATATTTTCTAAAGAGATAATTTTTTTTGATATGTCAATGATGGGAAATATAATACTTTCTTGGGTTACAAGTTTTACAAAATGAGAAACCCATTTTTATTTCTCAAGAAAAGTATTCAAAGGAAATTCTTTAGAGGTTTGACATAGAAAAATCAAAACCATTTCCACACCGATTTCAGAGGGAATTTTTTTGACAAAATATAGATAAGGAAAACAAGTTGATCAGAAATAATATCATAATTTTATTAGAAGTTTGTTGTATTTTACTGCCTACATTCCTTAAATTATTTATGATGTTAATTTATATTCAATATTTTAGAGTGCTCATAAAAATCACATTTAATTTCTAGAAAAATAATTCTTAGATACATAAAAGTCACAAAAATTTTTGGAATTAGGTATGATATCTTATAAAGTATTGACTTGTTTAGGTATTCAAATATTGATTGGGTAGGAAACGTTGATGATAGAAGATCCACACCTGAGTAAGTATTCTTTATGAGAAAAAATTATGTTAGTTGAAATTCAAATAAATAGAATTCACTAACTCTCAGTACGACTGAAGCTGAGTATATTGTTTCCACTCAAGCCTCTACTCAACTTATGTGGATGAAACTAAAATGGAATATTTACTTGTTGAAGTGAAGTTACCCTTGATCTTGGGTTGTAATAATCTAAGTAAAATAAATCTCATCAGGAATATAGTTCAAAATTTATTTCAGAACATATTAATATCAAATACTATTTTATCAAAGATATTGTGGAGAAGAATAAATTGAAGCTGATGTATATTCCTACATCAGAACAAGTAGCTAACATTTTCACAAAACCTTTACTGAAGAAATCGTTTTCTAAATTAAGGTTGACTATGGTAGAAAAACCTATTTCTTATCAATGTTGAGGTTTGTGTTTTTCCCCTCTTTTATTGTACCTTTGGATAGTTTTTTCAAGGGGATGATATAAATTATTTCAGAAATCTATATTTTGAATGCATATAAAATATTAGAGTTGTGGGTAAGTAGTGAATACACTATTATATCTGTATAAACTATTCTAAATTCTTTTAGAGTGTTTTTTGGAAACAAATTTTTGTATTCTAGGAATGGTTAAAAAAGGATTATGAAAATAAAGATGATAATGTTTTCATAATTAATTCTTTTGGACAACATGGTTTTACTGTCAATAATTCTTGTTTCCTAAAACGAGTTAGCTCATGTAGGCTTAGAATTTTTAATAAGTAATCTGTATCTTGAGGATAAAATGTTCAGTGATTTATGATACTTGGTTGACAAAAAATCTAAAGGTAGAGATTTTTAAGACTAATATGATGAGGAAGGTGATCATTTTCAGGTATTGTCTATTTTTTTTCAAGAATGTTCAATAAAGAAGAAAATATGTTTGAGAAGAAAGAAAAATCACCAAACATTGTATTTTAGTTTAACTGACCATCATATTCAAGGAATGAAAATAAATTACTTGAAAAGCTGGACCATATTGAGGAGGAATCTTTCTGTAAGTAAATGGCCATCATATTCACTCAGAATTCGGTATGAATAGCTTAATCATAATCAGAAGAATCAGAGTCTACATGATTATGATTTAAATGTGATAATGATTTGATGATATTGGAATTATCATAATTCAAAAGTATTATTTAATACTTGTGATTCAAGATTGATGAAAGAAAGGGGAAGTGAAATAGATTCTTTTGATCAAAATACTGCTAATAATAATAATGTCTATCATATTCAGGGAAGTTGTTTTCCGGATAATCATATCCAAGATGAGAAATGATATTGCTAGAAGAGTAAGAAGATGCTGGAAAGATGTGACGTTACAATAATTTCCAAGGTAAGTTAGATTATTCTAAATTGGGTCCTCAATGTATTCTAAGTCATGAAGGAATTCATGATACAAGAAAAATTTTGTGATTGAAGGAAGTTGTTGAAGTTGAATCTACTGAAAATGGTCCACCATATTCAATATTTCATTTTATTCACCGAAGGTAGTTTTTTTTGTTCAGACGAAGTCAGTGGAATCATATTCAGATGAGAAATATGAACTTCATTTTATTCATGTATTTTATTTATCAATTGAGTCAAGATAAATTATATCAATGTTTATTCCGATTCATATTTTTTAAGAGAATAAGAAGTAGAATCAGTAGAATTCCTTTTTTTATCATTTCTGTGGATCAAGATAAGAGCTGAAGAAAATTTATGAATGTATTTGTTGGAGTTGGTGGTCTAGAACGAACTACTTTGTACTTTATTCATTAAATAAAACCCTTATCACATCTTGATTGTTCTTCTGCATGACATGTCATGTGATAATGTCCTAAGGACAGCTATTGCATTAAAGGGTCTTAGCGGATCCCTACTATGATGAGAACCCGGAAGTGCCATAACACTATTCATGAATGTATGTTCTATGACCGGATGATATTATTTGAGGGACAAAAATAATACAGGTCATTAGGGGTGAGGACTCATAAAACTTTGAGGCACCTTCTCATGGTGTGCACCCTTGGTAATATCCAGGAGGATATTATGAGAATGAGACCCGCCAGTAGGAAATCCAAATTTCATAGTGTCATTGGATGTTCCTATCTGCGGACGTGCGTATTGGTCCTTAGACTTTAAGATTATTATTAATGGGTATTATAACTCGTGCACTTAGATGTGTTGACGAAAACTGTGATGACACACTGTTCGCAGCGAGGTAGGATACGTTGGGTGTGTCATGAGTAATACCACATTAATAGATAATGCAAGAAAGGATTTGTACCTTCCATTCCATAATGGAAGTAGACATCTCAGGCCCTTTGATGGAATTGATATAGCTTAAATAAATCCATGGCCATGGTATGGTATGTAAAAGTTCAATTCCGGGAAGTCAAAGAAAGAATAATCAAGCACATGGGTTGATGGCACTAGTATGCAACCTGCTTGATTAAAGATATCAAGAAAAAGTAATTATATTACACGGTAAGCGTTCGTAGGAGGTGACATGTCATTGCAGCGTTAAATTATTTCTATCTAGGTGCCTTGACATGTTGCTAGATGCTAACCTTGGACTTTAGGCAGGCTCAACCTAATGCCACTTAGAAAGAGGCCTAGAGGGTCACACACTAGGTGTGTCCATGTTTCTCAGTTAAATATTAATTTAACAAGTTAAATAAATATTATTCCCGACTGTGGTTTAATAATTATTTAAGGATGTCTGATCGAATTTATTTTGACACTAGTTATTCGAGAGAATATATTGTGGACAAAATAATATATTTATTAGCGGGTAATGCAGTTAAATTTATTTATTAAATAAATAGTCATTACTCAAGGTCTAATAAATGTGTTGGAGAAAAATGGAAAATAAAAATACATGCCATTTATATTAAATATACATGCTGTGTAGTTTTATGGAAAACAAGTACACACCGTTTATTAATTATTACACGCCGTATAGTTTTTCCAGTAGGGATTTTGAGGATTTAATATTGTTTTATTAAATGATATTTATTATAATCAGCGTGGGCGCATGTCAAGGAATTAATAATTCGACATGGGGTTTTTCAATAAGAGTTAATGAAATAAATAAAACGTGTAACGCGTTTATTTATTGTCATAACTCTATTAAGCTCAAACCTGATTATAAATATCCTCTCAACCCAACATTTTGGAGACCCATTGTTGTGCACAACGGATTTGGAAATACTCTCAAGCCAAAGAGAGAATTCCCTTTCCACCAAGAATGCCCTCAAGTTACAAGAGCAAGATCCTCCACTGGATCAAGGCGGTCGAAGGCGGACATCGAAAGCGAAGGTTATTCCGCGCTAGCACCCGGAGATCCCTTCGGCGAGGTCCGAAGATACGTGACACACGTGTGGATCACCGCTAGAGGAATCCTACACTTGGATTCTATGACGCAACGACGGATCACCGAATCATGACCGGACACATCAATGAAGAAATAATTCCAACGAGGTAATTCTTATGCATGAATTAAATTTATTATAATCAACATATGATGGTCCTCCTCAAGGGTTCCGAGAATCTTCTTTTATTTTTGTTCTTTGTTCTATTCTGAAGACTCGGTGTTTTATATCGTGAGGGATCTCGGATTGATCTTTTTTTAACGTTAAAATTAAAGTTGGGCATAACCCACCAACGCGCTTCCGCTGCGCCTGGAACCTACAGTATTGTCATGGGGGATCATGAAATTTGATGAAGATGTTTATTTTCACTAATTGTATCAGAGCATTATAATAAAAAAATTAGATTGAGAAAATTATAATTAGATTGGTGCTTGTAAAGAATCTCTAAAGGATGAATGAATATTGATAGAATATTTGAGAAGGATCGAGAAGAAAGAAGAAGAATTGAGTCTCATACACAAAGTCAATATGCACATGAAATTCAAGAATCAAGAAAATTAAATGAATTTGGTTGAGATAAAAATGATTTTATATTGTCACCAAAACAAACTATGGGTAACTTATAAATGTAGAAAAGTACATCATACTTTCTAAAATAATTAATATTCCCATTTTAGAGGAGAGAAGGCAGAGCACTGTAGAATTATAGAGAGAGAAGAAAAAGTTTCCATATTGTGCTTTGTTGAATAATTTTTTATGGAGATAAGTGAAAGGATAAGAGAAAATATTTCAATGTATTTAGATGATAATCATATTCAATGATCATCATATTTATCTGTTTATCACATTCAACATGTCATTGCATTCAGTTGGTCATCGTATTGGGATGAATAATTACATTGGGATTTCTGTATTGGGATTTTCAAACTATGAAGGAAGTGTTTTAAATTTACTGAATCTTATTATGGCATAGATATATTTTTCTTAATAAAAAATTATATTTGATGAATCAGACTACGAAAATCCGACTAAGAGAATCATGTCGGGAGAATCAGACTGAAAATATAATTAGAGTTCTATATCAAAATTCATTGAAGTTCTTAATGACTTCTGGGTAGAAAATTGAAAAATTGCTTTCAAATAACACATTTTTGGATGTTTATAAATAATCAAAGGTAACATATTTTGTTACACCAACATTTTATTGCATCATTTGTGCTAGAGAGAGCATAAGAACTATTGGATTGTTTTCAAAGTGCTACACAAGTGTAATGGAATATCATACGTGTTGTATTCAACACAAAAGGATTGTTTTATCCTTGATTGTGTGGTATTGTATTATTTCCAATCGATACCAAGGATGTATCTATTATTACTAAATAGTTAAAATTTTAAATAATTATGTTCCTATGGATGTTTGCTAGATTTTTTTTCAGTAGGGAATGAAATCTTTAATAGGAGGTGAAGGATGTTTCATTTATAAAGAAACATAAAAGAAAAAAGTATCAATGAATCACCCCTCCCCATCTTAGTGAAATAATTATCTTGACTGTGAAATTTTAGTTTCATTAATCTATATTTTTCATATTGGTGATTTATTATAAGATTATATATATTAGCTAACATACTATGAAAGTTGATATGTAGTGCGATTAAATTAACATGGTTTGAGAAACTTAAAAAATGTTTTTAAGAACTACAGGAGAGATTAATGAATTCATTGGTATTAACTTCACCAACTTGGAAGGAAGGATTTTTTATATATATTAACACATAAATGAAGATAATGGGGTGAATCATTATGAAAAATGATAAATCTATGGTTTATGATTTAGGAAAAATAAATACCTATGAATAAATTAATCAAACACATGATCTGGAGTTGGTATTAGTAACATTTTCCTTGAATATACGGATCCAAAATCTATACAGTGAAAGTTATGTAATATATAAAAATCAAAAATATTTTGAGAAAAAAATTCATATAGAAATAGATTAATTAGAGACAAAATAAATGGTTGAAACTACTCAAGATATAGGCATGTGTAATACACTGCCACTCTAGGAAGAAAAATAGGGTGAAAGAGACATTTAATAGGAAAGATCATGGAATTATATCATGGAAAATGATGAATAAGGATCCAATATTCATAGAATTAGTAATGTTGGGCATGAAAAATTTTGAGGAACGAGAGACATCATTTATTTTCCCAGGAAGATTCCAATTATTTTTTATCGAGAATATAAAGAAGCTGTAAAAATATGAAAAGGGGTTTTAGAATAATATTAAAGATATTCATGCTGGTAAATTTATAAAATTCATCCACGAAGATGTATTTTTAATGTTTGGAAGGAAATTATGTATACTATAGAAAACTAATCTATATAAAAAATTTCTAGATAAATCCATTACCTCTAGTTTCTAAATATTGTCTAGTAGCATTATAATTTATCGGCATTTTCAAGAGAACTTTCTACAAGAAAATTAGATGTATAAATTGATAAATACATGTAACTATTCATAGTATACCAATAAGTAAATTCAAATAGAATACTCTCAAATTTCCTTATAAAAAGTTTCTTTATATTAATGAGATAGTTGGAAAATATAACAATGTACTTGGTTACTATACTTCCTAAGACACAAAAAGTTATCACATAATATTGGTTATGATATATTTCCTAAAAAACTGGAAAATTCCCTAGAAATAAGGGAGGATCTACCCTTTGAGAGTATTACATAACTTTATATTATTAAATTTTTGAGGTTTCATTGTACATCATTATCTATTATATCTAATCATGATACTCATTTTCCATAATTTTTTTAAGAGTCTATAGAAATACTTGGAAAATAAAATATATTCTAGAATTAGCTATCATCCTTCAATGGATGGGTGGCCTTAAAGGTCTATCTAAACATTTTACTATATATGATGGTCATGATTAGTTTGATTCTCAAGAACATGGAGATGATATCTACTTTTGGTGCAATTAATATACAATAGTATCTTCAATTACAATATTCAAATGGAACCATACAAATATTTTTATGGGAAAATATGTTGTATTATAAAATTATTGAATAAAGTTACATTTCATACTCTCACTATTTTAAAAATAATTTCTAGACCAAATGTATATTATCAACACTGAAGTCAGGGAGTTGGAGCCAAAATTATCCTACAATGAAGAGTTTGTTTATATTTTTCAAACTATATTAGAAGTATTGATAAATTGAACAACACAACTAGTGAAGAAGATTTATAATAATCAAATGTTTTTGGAAGTGATGTGGGAGCTTAAGGAAGAAAAGATGAATACAAATAAAAATCTATTTATGGATTTATGTATGCCCAAAATTAAAAGGATAAAATTACATAGGGGGATAATGTATGTTTTAGGATCACATAGGGGTGTGTCCAATATTGAGAGTGTGGGTAAATCAATATCATTATACTTGTATTCCAATTTTTATTTTATACATATATTACTTATTTAATTGTTAAATGAGTTGATATATCTTTATCTCTATCTATTATTTGCTTTGAAAACGTATATGGACTAAAAAATAAGTATACGAGAACACATATATTTCTTGACGAGGTTTGTCTCTATAAGGATGACTATGTCTCTAATGTACGATACTTATTATCCTATGTGCACAAATTATTTATTATTATCAAAATAAGAATGGGATATTGTATGAACTTAAAAATATTATCCATTCACTTACTAGGTAAATATAATGAAATATGTTTACGTTGTTATATCTCAAAAAACATTAGGTTTCAAAATTTTCCTTGTGATGTAGGTTAACAATTAATCTCATGTATCCCTCCAAGAAAATTTAAATGATCTTCTAAATTGAATGTATAAATCAAATGGGATCCTTCAATCTTCCTCACAATTCTATAGATAATGAAAATAGGTTAGATAAATCACATTCTAGTCTTAGAATATAATATTTAAAAGCTCAGTTGAACTCTCTATTCTTACAAATTCTATAGCACAATGGTTGTTAGATGTCTTTCTATATTCTATTGGTCTAATTAGAATCAGCTGTAGGTAAGGATTGATTATCCTATCCCATTATTCTTCTTCTTTACCTATGCACATGGGATGCATTATTATTGTTTCACAAGAACATCATATTCATTCTTTGACATCACAAATATGGATTTTTATGTAGTGTCGATTCCACTTTTTATTTATATTTACATACAATGTATTTTCAATACACATAGATTCTAAATAATTTATTTCCTTTAATCTTCTCATAATAAAAATTTATATAACCATGAGAATTTTTCCCTTTGAATATCCATTATTAATGGTTAGGTGACTAGGACCTATTAATACTGATATGGTGATAAAAAAAATTTCTTTAAACAATGTATTTGATAAAAATATAGGATACCTTAGCTAAACATAAAATTATTTAACATTATTAAAATTATCTAAACAATATATCTTAAAAATCATATCAAAATCCTAATAAATAATGGTTTAGAGTCTTTGGTGAAAAACTAAAATACAATCATATTTTATAATGCTTGGGAACATTTCTCCATAATTTATTCACACACAACTTTCTTTTATATTTCTCATAATTTATACTCAAATTAATAACCTTTGGAAAGGAAATATAAAAAATGGGTAAGCTCAAACACTTGGTGAGTGAAACATTGTTCAAAAATATTATCAAGGGTTGGATCACAAGAATATGTAAAAATATTATTAGGGGATAAATATAATATTAATAAGAAAATAGAAAAATAAAAAATTTTCCCTAGGTCATGATAAAAGGAAAAATAATCTAAAATGAACTAATATTTACCATAACATAAGCATATGATATAATATACCTGTTCCATGGAGTATAATCATATGCGTACGATCCTAAATGTGGAAGGTCATGGAAACATAAAATAAAAAGAAAATGTGGAAGAAAAATAGGTATATAAAATCATAAATTAGTGGATCAAGAATCATGTTTAGTCATCCCATAGCATAATAGATCATAAATCAAATTCCTACTTACCATCATAAAATGTATCATAAATCACATTGTTTCCTCCCATCACATAGTGAATTAGGAATCATGTTCCATCCTCTTGTCACATAGTGGATCAAGAATCACATCCCTACCTCCCATACCATTTCACATCAGGTATCACTGTGACACCCGAACCATATTCATGTGTAATAATAATACAATATAGTTTTACTATGTTTAATTTTCACACTTTCAAAACAATGTTTTCAAAATAAAAACAAGGAATTTCTTATTTAATTAAACACTGGAACGATTACATTTCATCAAGACCAAAAGAACCTCACTACCCTAGGATACCTACTAAAAGACCTATTAAAATCACATAGAGATGACAAAATACAACAAAAATCCCAAGAAAATAGTCGGGGTCCTTTAGATCCATCATGATGAAAATTAATATAGCCAAAACCACAATAACTATGCTAAGCATCAGTGAAATGATGAGCATCGTCTTCACCAAGCTGGATTGAAGTTGAAATACCCTAAAAAAGTATTTATAAGGGTATTATTGTAATTTGTAAATATATATGACCATTATTTCTCATTTTAGGTCTGTTTCAGTTTAAAAAGAAGTGACCGTTAGTATCTTTTCGAAGAAAAAAATTAATGTGAAAATTTTAAGATATATTGTATATTTTTTCATAAACTATATAATTTCCTTAATAATTTTAATCATTTTGATATTTTTTAAATATCTTAAATTTTATCTTTATCATCATGGTTTTAAATTTTAAATCATATTTTATGAATCTTAGTATGATTTTAAAACATAGGTATGTATTTCGAATAATATTTAAAAGATTCAAGTTTTTTTAATATCCTAGTGTAATAATGGTATTTTATAGATGTTTTTAATTAATGGTTATTTAATATATGTATTCGGTTTTATAAATTAATTTTCTGTATAGTAATTATAAATATTATATTTTAAACATGGAAAATAATGATTTTACTAAGTATTTTATGTATAAAATCATCTTGAATGGTCAATGTATTTGAGTAATTTAAAGTTGTATCTTTGAACACATTAAATTAAACTTATCTTTTGGAAGCATAGTGTTTTAAAAACATAAAATGAATTTGGAATAATGACTTTTGGGTTTTTAGTGAAAATATAAGGAGAAGTACATATGCTTGCTTTAATGAATTCAAAGACAAGAATGCATTTTTTTTGAATTTGAAAACATGTTTATGAATACTTTTTAATTAAAATTTGTACTTTTGGTTATGTGATGACAAAATATAATTTATATGTTGATGTTTTCCAAAGTTTTTAAAAAATAAGTAATCTTGTTTTATGAAATTAAATATATTATTTATTTAATGAAATTGATTATTTGAAAATTTTATTTCTTTTTTATGTTGTTATATTATTTATTTGAATGTTGGGTTTATAAAAAAATAAACCCCACAGGGCCAACCCTCTAGCTGAGCCAAAAGAGGTAGCTCACACTACTACAAGAGTAGGTGGCCGAACCTAGGCCCTTCAGCCTCCGCACAGGCCATCCCATGGGCATGTGTGCATGCCTACATGCACACATGGATGAACCGAGCAGCGAGCCACCATGCGGGGTGGCATGACGGCTGGGATGGGTGTAGAAGCGCGCCCACAGAGAACTGGTATGGGGTGGTACCAAGGAGGAGGAGAGGGAATTCTGAAGGAAGGCTGGGAGAACTAATCTTATAAAGTAGGCTAAAAACCTCTCTCGTTTTGATGTGGGACAGAGTTTTTTAGAACAAACACGATCTAGGCCATCCGATATTGCGGTACGGGATATGGACCATCCAATCTGTTCATCCTTTGAATTCACATAGTCGCAGATTTCCCTATGCGTTTTCTTGGGCTGTCTGATCTACCTCAAATCTAATCATGTCAGTTCATTCTGTTTTAAAACACTGCATCACTCTAGGCGGTTCGATCAAGATCTGATCTAATCTCAGCTGTTCATCTTTTTTTAAAATCACAAATTCACTATAGCCATCTGATCAAGTCCCATATGATCTGGACCATCCAATTCTTTTTTTGTTTTTTTTCTTTGTGTTTATTCTTCTTCCTCACACCAACCAGTGGTCTCCCACTATTCTCTTATTCTTTCTTCTTATTCTTTTTTCCTCTCCATCTATTTCTCCACTTTTCTCTCCGAATCGGCCCTCAACTTCTACCCGTAATCTCTTATTCGTTCCCATTTATTCTCCTATTTTATTTTATTTTCTTTGGATTCAGTTTGAGATTCCACAAACTTTATATATTTATATGTATAAATTAAAAAAACTGATTGATTTTGGGTTTATTTCAAGCAATATGTAGGAGTAGTTTTTTTTCAGTCAATATTGCGAGTCTTTGATTATAATTTATGTATGAAACGTTATATATAAAATATATATGTATACCGCCTATATAAACCCTATATTTTCACCTGTAATTTCACCTTTTTTTCTCCTCAACATGCGTATATCCCATACTCAACCCTGTTAAACTCTTGATGTCATGTAAGGGACCTAGTTTGGTCTTGATTTGATTTGTTTTAGGGTTTATAAATATATATATATATATATATACATGGGTATGTATATATATTCGGTTGTTCTTTAATCCAACTAATTTTATTGGATGGGTTTATAAAAACGAATTCTTGGTTTTAAAATTGTTTCTGTCATGAAAATCACGATAGGGTTTTATGTTTGTACCTAAAATTGGATTCACTTCATATATACTCATATGTATATATGTGTACTTAATAAAAATATATCAGTTTCTTCAATTAAATGAAGAAGAAGTTCTACTCTAATGAAATTCATAATGAATAAGAACCATGCTAGGTCTAATGGTGTTCTATGTTGATGAAATTATAAATATATATTTATTATTACTTTTATATATATATACGTATTTATTTATGAAAAAATACTCTCAATTTTACATTATGATTTTAAAATATTTAACTTTGGTTTAAATTATGTTTTTATTATATATAAATTATTTATTGTATTCTTAAATTTCTATAAATTACCCTTAAGTACATATGGCTATATTTATATATATGTATATGCTTTGATCATGAAAATAATATGATTTCATAACATGTTTGGTTTATTTTTAGGTCTTTCAATTTATAACATTGTGTTAAAATTATTGGAAGTACCCTTGTGTTATGTTATGCATACAAGTAACAGGTATTTATTCAATTATATGTTCAATATCCCACCTGAAGTAATTTTTTACATTCATATTGAATATGTTTTCTAACCATAATGAATTTGTCACTATGAATGATTTTATTTTTTTAAGTTTATGTTTTAATCAATTATGATATAACAATTATCATTTCTTGGATTAAATAAGTATCTCAAAGTCAAAACATGTAAACATGGCTTGAAAATGTTCACATCCTTAAGGGTTTAATACAAGAGTTTTTATTTTTATGACAACCCATTATTTTATGTGTACTAGTTCTTAATTCATGTGCAAGAGTATGTCATTTTATTACATGCACATCACTAATACATTTGAAACAAACAAGTCTAGTCACATTTTATATTTATGACATACTTGATTTCAGTCATGAACAAGTATGTAAAAAAATCTTTATGGAACAAGAATGTAAGTATTCAATGTATTATGGAACACTATGAATATAAGACCATACTAGACATATGAGGAATGCATTGGAATTAAATGATAAGATGGGTGCACCCAGATAGCACTCTAAAGCATTTGGTAAAGTTGATTCTCATAAGATATTTTGTGTGATGGTCTTGGAGGTTAGCCTTGGATTGTGCTGCAATGGGAAACAAGATTGGCAGTTATCCTTGAACCATACTACTATGGGAAATGGGATTAGTGGTTAGTCTGGAATCATACTAATTCATGTTTTATGGTCTTTTCACAAGACCTTGACAAATTCTAGCTTTATACATTCCCATTTATTGGTATGTGATCAACCAAGGGATTATTCGACTAATGGAATATCCCTTGGCTAAGAATCTTCTATGATAATGGTGTTGAATGCATAAGGCATAATTATTTATGAAAATGGAAGGTTATTCAAGGAAGGGGTATCTAAATTTAATGTTATGTGAATTTCATTTATATACTAATGAATCATAATATAAATACTTATGTTTAAAAATATAAAAGTCACATTTATAGTTGGATTGATCAATTTATGAATTATGTGCATTTCATGCATTTCTTGTACATGTATTCGCACTTTGATTTATGTTTTACCTGCAGTTTTTAAGTAAACAGATATGAATATTGTGTAAAAGGTCTTTCTGAAAAGCTGTTTTCAAGTAACCTTTGAAAATATTGTTGATGTGCCTCAATAACTAATTTTTTATTCTTAAGAAAACATTTTATTATTATTTCAAAGGTTGTTGTTTTAAAAAGGGAATTTCTTTAATTGATTTCAAAACACCTTACTGGGAATTCTTATGCTTACCCACCATTTTCAATTTATTTTATAGGGTTTAATAGATTATTCCAAGATTTGAGTACTCTTACCTAACAACATCATTAATAATATTAACATTTTCATCATGTTTTTGGAAGAAGTGCATCGGTAGCATCTGTTTTTCCAAAACCCAAATCAAATCGATCCTCTATATTAGAACAATATGTGTAATTTTTGTTTGAATGTATATATAAAAAATTGAACACCATGTTTTAGGAACCGATTATAAACTTCTGGGGCCAGGGTCATGAGAATTACATTCCTTACTTCCAAAACATAGAATATTAGGAATCATGTTCTTACCTATGAAAATATTGGGCCTCATGAATCACATTCTTAACTTCCAAAACATGGTGCTTTGGGAATCACGTTCCTACATGCCAAAACAATGTGCATCATGAATCATGTTATGGAGTGTCCTTATTATCTCATGAGATAGCATAATATACCCAATTCAATGAAGGGATATGTAATTGGGTCCCACTTATCACATATTAAAAACCATACATGTGTGTTCCAAGAGATCACGAAAAAATTCATAATTAAATAATCACTTAATTAACATGTGAGAAGAGATTAGATACATGAATAACATTCATAGAACATTCCATAAGTCATAAAAATAAATAAGGTGGATGGTATCATAAAGAAATATCACCATTGAAGATGAAAATCATTGAAATATTACGACCTAGATCAAAAATAACTTTATATTTTGTAATCATCAAATAATACCACAAAAGTTGGGATCAATAATTAATTCAAATGATACCACATGTTTCATCCCTTAGATGGAAAATACCATTTGGGGAATTAGAGGGTATTCCATGAAAATTAATTTTATAATGTAATAAATACTGTTGACATATTGAAAAAATGGAAGTAAAATAGAAAAAAATTATTCTAGAAAATGTTTTTAATATTTTACTAAGATCCAATGTTAAGGGTCACATTCAAAAGACATTTATCCAAAACGTTTAAGTGGTTTTTTTGAAAAATTTAAATTTAAAAAATATTCTTTAGTAATGAATCTATGGAAATGGCATAATGGTTGTATAATGGAAATGTATAGTGGATGATAAAACATATTTTCATTAAAGTAAATATATTTTTAATAATTTGAAAATACCTTTATGGAAAACCCACATTGATAAAAGGATAATATGAATTACTTTTGAAAAGGGGTAAAGGGAAATGTGAAGGTCACATGAGATCAAAAATAATTATGCATTACAATATAAAGGAGAAAAACTAAATGAAGAGAAAACATCTCTATGTAATAAAGAGATCCTACTTTGGAAAGATGAGAATTATTTTCAAGTTATTCATAATTTTATGATAAATAAATTCTTCGTGGAAGGATATTTTAATTAAAACATTATTTTTCACAAAATAGGAATAGAAAATATAATATAATATAATTTTAGGGTGGAAATCCCAATCATGGAAGAATAAATTCCAGGAAGAAACATAAAATCTCAAAGAAAGAAGTTTTGAGTTTTTAATATCCTGTACGGCTATAATATTAGATGAATCCAATGCCCTTAATAATAAAACATGAGATAGATTTTTTATCCATTTTATTTCATGAAAATTCTGACTAAATTCACACATATTAAAATATATACACCCTATAAGAAGAAAAAAGTGGTTAACAATGGTAGTGTCTCAAAGAACAAAAATAAGATAAGAAAATCCATTACAAATTTGGTAAAAATATAATAAATATAATTAGAAGGATGAATTCTTAACAACTATTTTTTAATACCATGGAATAAGCATTAATAAAAATAAAATAATTCAATGAGGTAGTATTCAATCCATATAAAATAAGAATAAGTACATAACATGAATACATGCTTAAATGAAATGAAAAAGAGATTAATATTCTTAAAGATATCATATTTCATGAAGTTGGAAAACTTTGAAATTGGGTTTTTATAATTGAAGATCAAATCCATTGAAAATAAACATGATATTTAATATCATAAAATAACATTATATAAAATACACAAATTATAAGAATAATGTTCAATAAGTATAATCACAACTCAATGAATGATTATAGAGTTAACAAAAAAATTACCTTTACTATCTACTTCGATAAAAGTTATTTAACCTCTTATATCATGAATTAAAAAAAGTAATCTAATATTTAAGAGAAATATTCACATTTGATTCCATTTTTACTTTTTAATTATAACCGTTAATTATTCAATCATTAGATCTTTAATGTTTTTTTTATTTTCGAGTGTTAGTAATTTTGATTATTTCAAATATGTTTTATAATGGTTATGTAAAACCCATTTTTTATACCATGTTAATAAATAATAGATTATAAAATATATTTAAATAATTATGTTTCAATGATTTATTAAATTTTTTATTTATTTTAAGGAATACAAGGTCATATTTTGTGAAAAAAATACACTTCGATCTTGTTTTTGTGTAATTTACCAATATCAACATATTTCATTGCATTGATAATTAATTTTCTTGTCATTTAAAAAAACATTCAAATATAAATAACTAATGAAACTGTCTATGTAAATAGGTAAAGAGGTAATGAAAAATGGAACATGTTTCTCAAATGAGGTAATAGTCTGCACGTTCACACAGATAAAATTTTCATTTTTCATAGAATAGAAATATTATAGAAAGTGGTTTATATATTAAAAATCCCAAAAATGTTATAAATAAAATATTTATAATTTAAATACAAATTTTTAACAAACATTGTAAGGAGTAAATATAAAATAAAATACTTTGCTTCTAATGAGGTAGTAGTCTACACGTATGGATGAAAGACCATTTTTTATTTTTCAAAGGGAAAATGGGAAAGGTAGATGATTATTAATCCCTAAAAATAATAACAGTAAGTTTAATAATAATAATGGTTTATTTATATAAATATTTATAAATTATATTCATTAGTGAAAGATATAAATTAAAATAAATTAGGTAGTGATGATCACTCATGTTAATAATTTGATCCTTCCCTTAGAGTACATTTTGAAAATGGAGGAATAAAGACAATTTTAGGTTACTAGAGGGTTAGGTAAGTGGAATAAGAATACATTGTAAGTAAAAAAGTAGATATTTATAGCATTATTTAATATTTTTATAGTTTCCTTGAAATCATGATGGAAGGTACCTTTTATAAGTGAAGGTAATTACATTTTAAATATAATTTGTTCTTAATATAAAATGAACACATGTTTCGCAAGGAAATTGGAATACCAAAAAAATGAGGGGGTATAATTTTTTTGTTAATACACACCTCAATTTCTAATTTCATGACAATTTTTAACAACTCAAATGTATTTTACCCATATATTTTACTCTGTTACTAATTTTGGTTTTTAATGTGGCAACAAAATTTTATCCTAGAAATTTTTCTATTCTAAATAAGAAAATAGAATATATTACATAAATAAAAAATAATAATTAAAAATTTTATATACATTTTATCAAAAAAAATATTAAGGTTTATAGAAACCAATTCAAGGATTAGTGCACATAAAGCATAAAAACTATCTATAAAAAAAGACTATTTTTTAATAAATATTCTATTTAAGAGAAAATTATAAATTCTGCTAATTTAAATGAAATTGTATGGGGTATTATTAACCAAATAAGAGTTTTTTGGAATTAAAATTAGTATAAATATAATTCTTCCCAGTGAAAACATAATAAAAAAAATATGAAAAAAAGTTTAGTATTAGAATAAAATATTATGGATGTCTCTTAATGTTAAACATGAGTTTTTTTAATTCATCATAGTATTTTAAAGGAATAATCTTAATCCATAAAATATTCATATTCATGATTTTTTTTAAATATTTCAATTAATTATTAGATCATGATAAAGTGAAAAATGTTACCTTTTTAATAAAACCTATATTATTCACGATTCACCTAAAAATCAATATTTTTAGAATATTCCCCAAAATGTACCCCAGTAAATTATGACAATATGGCTTAAAATGAAGGTAATTTAATAAAATTATAATGTTTATAAATGTAATATTTAAATAAGAAAAAAAGATGTAATGAAAAACTATTTTTATAGAAAAAAACTTATTAACATTATAAAATTTTAACATTATATCATATTAATTTATAATTAAACTACTGATAATATATATGTTTTAAAAATTAATTATTATCATAATCATCTTTAAAATGTGATTCGTTTCATTTATTATATAAAATACACATCAATTTAAAAATAGTTCTTTGAAAAATTTACGTTTTTTGTGTTTAATTGTTTAATTAAATATCATTAATTATTTATCTTAAAACCATTGTATTTAATAAATACATAAATCATTATTTAAAAATAGTAATAATATGTATGGAATTTGAATGTATATTTTATAAGAATCTAATTTTTTACAATTTTATTTATGTGAGGATTTATTTTTATTTTGATTTTTTTAATGCTTTTAAAGTTCATATTATATTATTTTAATAAGTTATATCACATACCATTTTAGTTAATTTTTAAATGGGAATCAAGATATAAAACACAAAAGATTGATTTAATAGAATTATTTATAGTAAAATCGTGGGGTGTTACATCCCCCCCAAAATAAAGATATTGCTTATAATTTTAATTATCACTTACTAGTGAAAATAGGTAAGGGTATCTAAAAGAAATACATATCTCAATATATCATTTTTATAGTGTTATCAAACAGAAAATCATAAGAAGTAAATAATTTTAACTCATAAAATATCAATAATAATATAAAATTTCCTCCAATAATTTGTGTTAAACATCCCTCATGATTAGGTATCATAACTCCTATAATAGAAGATTTTTTCTCTAAGAGATATCATATTCATCCTTGCATTGATAGATGATCATAGGTTGGTTTAAAAATGAAATATAATACCATGATTTTTTGGATTAATATGGATTTTATAGTGACCCATAATTTTCATACATATATATCTCATATTTGTAGATGGATATTTATTATATAACATATCTATCCATGAGCGAAACTTAATGGTCTAGTTCCTTTGGAAACATGTATACATAAACAAAAAAGTCATAAAAGATCTACATAATCTCTTAATAAGTTCTTCATTACTAGAACTATTCATAGACATATCATACTTACTACCTTTCATCATAACTTGGGGAAATTGAATCATAAGAAAGGGTGAGATCAAATGCTCAGAGAGTCTAATCAAGGGAGATATAAATGATATCTTAGACAAAACATGGGCATAAGGTTGTTATAACATGATCTTGTCATTTTAAAACCATAACTTGTATATCAAATACCATAATTATGGATCATAGAATATGTTATTCCATTTCATATTACATGAATCATGAATTAATCAAAGTACAAAAGCCATGAGATCATAAGATCAGAATAAGACATGAGTTTTTAGAAAACATATAAGATTATAACTTTAAGAACATGCATAATTTAAAAAGGGTTCAATAATCAAGTTATGGAAATTAAATATAGACCAATCATGGAAGAAGTCAATCCATAATCATATGGAAATTAAATAATGGTCTAATCATAAAATTATGGACACAAAAACCAGGTCCATGCATAATCCTATAAACATGAAATTAAGAAATAAAATTAATATTATGGATATGCAAACCAGGTCCATGGATAATCTTATAGAAATGAAATCCAAGTCCATGATTAATCTTATGGACATGAAAACCAGGTCTACATATGAAATTAATAACATGAAATCATATTCATGCATATAATATTTACCACATGAGTTATCCATTTTACCCAATGATTTGGAGGGAGGTATATGTCCCACCCATCATATAATGGTAATAATAAATACGTCTTTAACAATATAATAAAACATTATTCATATCAGAAAACATGAAAATAAATGTCTATAAAAAATATTTCATAATAACATAAATCATTGAAAAGAAATATGTTTCATAAGTATTTAATCATTTTTTCATAGTATAACCCATGGAAAAAGAATAAGTTCCATAAATATCTTATCTTTATAAACATTGTACTTAAAGAGAAAGAATAAGTATTGTATCCTTGGATCATATCCCCAGTAAATCATAAGTTATATCATGGTTTTTGTCTTTTATTAAAGGAAATACCATTAAAATATCATTAAACATTCTTAAGGAAAATATCCTTTCTATTTTGAATAAACATTATTAAATTCATTTTATTTGAAAATATTATCGAAAAATCATTATTTGGAAATAAACATGGAAAATTTTAAAGTAATATTTTTATCATTTTTCATTCATGATGACAATAAATTCCATTCATTTTTTATAAGTTAAAAATATTATTTTAATACTATTCTAAAAACATTCAAAAAGTACCACATTTGAAAAAAAAATTAAAAGATTACTTGTAAATTTTTTTAGTAAAAGTAAAAAGGGTAAAAATTAATATAAAAATCCTAAAATAATAGTAATAAACCTTATTTAAAACATTTTTAGAAAACACATACATGTAATAAATATTTTGTTCAATTAGAAAGGGAAATTAGATCAATTTTTCTTAAAAAGTAATATTTGGCCTCCATAGTAATTAAGGTGGGAAAAAATAAAAGGAAAAATATTATTTTTAATAAGTAATTATAGTATAATAAATTTAATAATTTAATTGAGTGAAAGATCAAAATATTTCCTCAGTTTAAACTTAATCATAGACAATCTCGATAAGAAATGAGATCGTAACATAAAACCCTTACCGCATAGGTAAGTTTTGAATTGTAGTCCCCATGAAATAAATAAAATTAGATTGACATGTAAATCCCCATAATTAACATAATAATAATAAAAAAATTAATTTATGGGAAGTACATACACCACAAAAAATAAATAAGTGGATAATATGAGACGTGTCTCACAGAGAAAAAAATGAGATGAAAATCTCTTACATCCGGTTCCACTTTCTTAATACGCATTGTACCATCCTATATAAATATATAATTATTATAAATTTATTATATAACTATAATCATGTATATTATACCATATATTATTTATTTATAACATTTTAACACCCATTTATTAAAAATTCATTATTCAAATCATTGTATTAGTTCATATCTCCTTTGTTTTTCATGTATGTTTTGGTTCAGCAGTTTCAGTCCTTGTACATTGATCATGGTTAAATCATATAAAAAATGACAATAATTATATAAATATCATATATATTCATTATATAATGTTTATACTCATTCATAAAAGTATATATGGAAAATGAATTACAACATTCCTTGAGATAACAGGTCGTATGTACACATGAACATTGTTTTCATTTTTTGATGGATGGAATGAAAGAATGTCAAACATTGATTCATATTTTAATAATATATATTATTCCATATAAATATTATATTTTCATCAAATATATAATTATTATATTCCTTGTTAAATTTAAATAAAAAAGTAATTACATCACTTTGGGGAGGTGATTGTCCACCCGTACTCACAAGCGACATTATCGTTTTCTAATAGATTAGATGGTAAGAAGGTAGATATGATATTATCATTAAAGATGTAATATTATGTCATAATTATCATATATAAACATTAAACACATCAAAACATCAATTTATATAATATGGTGATGAGAAGTGAATAGTAAATCCTCGTGGAGATTGTAATCCTTACGTAGATACAAGTGATACTTTCACATATCATTTGATGGAAATAAGGTAAATGAAGTTGGTTTATTAATCGTAATAACATTTAAGAATAATGTTTTACTTAATTTATTAATAATATAACATATTTTAGGAGGAAAGAGAATAATTAAAAAGAAAGCTATTAGTTAGGGTGATTACCTCTTCTTTGAAATGACTCCTTTAGATCACCTCTTAAGGTATCTTTAGTTAGTCTTTTATAAATACAAGAACCTATATAATGTGGGTATATGAGTTTAGAATATAAATTTTTAGAGTTTTGTTGATTTATAATGCTCAAATTTGTGTAAATCATAGTTTGTGTGTGTGTGTGTGTGGGGGGGGGGGGTTCCCTTTGATAATTGAGGGGAGGGCCACTCTTGGAACTTCTTAAAAGGTCATGACATGTTAAATTCATTATCATGAAAATGGGTTCCAAATGGCCTATAAATAGGAAATTGATGAATGTTTAGACCATATATTACCACCTTTTCCCCTTAAAACCTTTTTATCATTTTAATTAATTTAATAAGAAATTGTTTTCAGAAAATATCATTATTTTTAATTTAGACACTATTTATTTAATTTGACATAAAATACATAAAAATAATTTGAAATTATAAAAAAATTCTTTTAAAAATTTCATATTAATATAAAAAATGTATGGTACACATTAACCCAATGAAATTATATTAATTTTTTATTTTCAAAAACCAATTATTATATTTTTAATTAATTGGTGAAATACAACATCGATTTTTTCTAAGAATTTAAGGTCACTATATAATTAATAAAAGTAATATATAAATTTCTATCATGAAAATAATTTTATTAATATGAAATTTGAAACTTTTATTCATTAATAACATGTTTTTTTCCCTATGTGGGTACAAAATTGATATTTAAAAAATAGACCGTGACATTTTGTAACTTTCATTGATTAAAATATTATATAAGTCATTTTCATGGGAAAGTGTTCATTAAAAAAAATTTAGATAATAATGTGATAAGGTTATGACTACATTTATGAAATAAAAAATACAATGAAAAATTATTGTCTTACCACTTATTTTTAGTCTAGATTGACTTGATTAACCTTTTAACATGGTGGAAAATTTTACCATGGTTACTATTCATATTGACCCAAAATAAAGAAGACCAATTTACCAAATTTGAACCTCCTAATTATATATATTTAAACCTTTTTATAAAATTAAATACCTATAATCTCAGAAAATAATTTTAAAAATAAGTGTGCATAATGCAACCAAAAATATTTTTTATAAAAATACATTTTTAATACAAAAAACATACTTATTATTATCCCATGCATAGAAAAATGTTATATGAATGGTAAATTTATTTATTGGGTATATAATATATATATATTTAAAATAATTCACTAATAGTGATCAAATTAATTAATTAATTAATATAAAAACACATTGCACACATTAAAAAAGTTTTTCAAGAACAATTCTTTATATGAATATATTTTTGTAAAAAATTGACTCAAATGAAATCAATTATATTTTTTTTAAAATATAAGTGAAATAAATTTACATTCAAACCATCTTTAAAAATGAATCTTTTTTACATTCCTAATGTAACACATTAAATTTCTAAATTAATAGAATTGTATCTGATAACATGTATGAAACTCAACACCAAGCATAAAGAGTAATATAATCTCTAAAAAGTTATCTTATATTAAATATTTTAAATAAATTTCATATATTAAATAGCTTAAATTTCACAAAATACTATGTTTGATTTCATGCACACAACAAAAAGTTGCTTCAATAGCTTTTATTACACGGAAGATCGAATTTTAACAAACAAAAATATATTAGTTAAATATTGTAATTTAATATGATAATATATATCCTAGCCATTAAATTATTGGTTATGAATAATATTAACTAACTTATGTAATTATAGGGTTTACAAAAATGTTAATATAAATTCATTGGTTACCAATTAATTGTAAATGAATATCGAATCCAATTTAATATAAAGGAAACATTTTTATGCTCTTAGAGGAGTTTTATCGTAATAAATTAAATTAATCACTATTAGTGAGTGATATTAATGAAATTTATATATTATATATTTAATAAGATATTTTTTTCATTCATACAATAAATTTTATAAGCATATGATAAAAAAACCTAATTGTATGAATAAAGAGCTATATTTTTCTAATGGTAGTTTTGCCAACTTTTAATGGAGAACCTATATTAAATGATTTTTTTAAAAAAATTTCTAATTTTTTAGAAAAATTAATTTAATTTTTAAAATCAGTACTTCAAAATTATCTTAGGTTTAATTGTGTCTATTTTTCTGAAATATTTCATTTTTTGATGAATAGTGAAAATAATGGGTTATAATTGAAAACTGACTTTTGATATTAATAATTTATAAGGTTAAATTATATTTTAATTTAATTTTAAAGTATATATAGTTAAATTATACATAAATTAATCAAATTCTGGTTATTTTATTGAATTTAACATTGAAATTGGATACAAAAAAATTTGAATCTTTGGAGCATTTTTACATTAAATACCTTATTTATCATCCCGTCTACAGAATTTAATTTAGATTAATTTCTTCCACTTCAGTGATTGGAATTTGAGGAATCGATTACATATTTGGAATCAAAATAATTTATAATTTCTGTTAATTTCATCTTAGTTTTTCATGAAAAATATCAAGGAAAGTAATTAAAATTAATTATAATGATAAAGGTAAAATTAACCGTAACAAGGGACTAAACCATTATCTTAAAGGACAAAATTACCTATACACATGTAAAAAACAAATTTTATATCCTTATTTAGAACATATAATCCATTATATATATATATATTTAATTATTGGCGGAACATGATGTGAGGGAGACCTCTTAATAGTGTTTAGCTTGTTATATTTACAATAATTTCACTCCTCCTCCACTATAAAAAGGTACTCACCCCTCCCACTTATTCACACCTCTAAAGACATTTTTATAATAAAAAACCTGAAAAAATAGTCTCCCTTAATACCTATACTCTCCCTATAATCATAACATTGGGTATAATAAAAACTGAGGATGTCGTTTGGTATAAACGAAATAGAGTTACCCTAATAAGTTGTAACATTCTTCGTCGATCACTTTTGTTTCATTTAGTTCTACACTACTTAAATTATTTATATTTAATTATTATATAATATACATAGTATATTAATTATACTGATATGTTTCTATGATGAGATTTCTACCTTAAATTTTACACACATCTATCAAATGGGATACGTAATCATCGTTCGGGTGTATGACGGACTACCACATCGTGTACTGATGTCGTTCATTCTTCTATTTACCACTATTAAAGGATGGAAATAATAATTTATTTATAGTCCATATATGGTATATATTTTAATTATGGTTTATTTTTGATTCTGGACCTTTTTATATTACCATTCCATCTTTCCTTCCACTTTGTGGGAACTCGATAACATCGTTGGTGGATGTTTGGATTAACACCTCCACAAAGAGATGTGATTAATTCACACATTACAAGGATTATATTAGGAATGGTTTTAATAAAAATTTGTGATATATATGAAATAAATATGATAATTTAATTATAATATACATATATATCATTTACTTTAAATTATTTTAAATATGACAATGAAATGAATGCAGCATTCATGGACACGTATAGCCTACCGTCTCTATAAAATTTTCATTTCATTTCCTTTCATAAAATATTATGGATTATTATAAATACATATATATTGAATATTTAATATAATTAAATCATGGTCTATATTATTTATATTATTAAATCATTATGTATATAAGGAAAATAAAATAACATTTAAAAATATACTAAAAACCGAGGTAATTAACACCCAAAATAGTGAAAATACATTAATATTGTTAATAGAAAGATAATAAGATATTATAAGAAGTTAATATATGATATTATAAATATTGGTATGGTTCTTTTATAAGTTAATAAAATTCTTAAAATGATTATAAAATAGTTTAATGTTTGTTTACCCAAAAGAAAATTCAAGGTAAGAGATTTCATCTTAATTTCATTTTGTTGAGGCATATTGTAATGTTATGGACCTAGATTATTTTATGTGGTGTATATAATACCCATTTTAATTTTAATATCAGTAATAATTCATTATTAAATATATTTTAATTTTCAATTTGAATTATATCATATAAAAGTATTTGAACTAAAAGTTACCAAGTTGTAAATAAATTTCATAACTCCATTCCTTTCATTGGGTTATATTACTCCCTCATTATCATTAATATTCTATGAATATGTGAATAGTGAATTTTACAATATATTAATTTATTTACACTAATTTTAGGTTTATTTATATTTTACACACATTATCTCTTCGTTTATTAATTCTCACTTAGACATTATGACCATTTTAAAATTTTATTTCACAATATCATTTTATTTGATATTTATTATTCTTGAAATTTAATTAAAGGAATTTATATGATCGTTGTTCTATAAAATGTTTAATAATTCTCTACTCTAGTTATAAATGAAAATATCAAGTAATATTACCATTTTCACATTCGTTTGCAATCAAATTTTTTTAGAAAATGTTTTTAAAAAAACCTGACTATATTTCTCTCTTTCTTCAGAGAACATGTTTTCATCTAAAAACCCTATTTTCTAAAAAGGTATTCAAAAATATTTTTAACCTTTCAAAAATTATTTATTAAATAAATTTTTTACTTTTTTATGTTTTACAATTTTTTTAAAGAAATTTTATGGACATTTTATGAAAAAGGCACTTCTTTAACCTATTTACCTTATAAAAGGAATGCTCTTTTTACCTTGTATGATATGTATGGAATTATTCGCAGCTATTTATATGAATAATACTTTTTAATATTAAAAGTTTTTTTAAATAATTTTTTTAAATTGATCTTCAAAAAATTATTTCAATTTTTATTCAGAATGAAAATGTTATTTTCCTCAAGAATGTTTTTAAAAGATATTTTAATTGTATTTCCATTCATTAATGACAAAAACCGTTTATTTTTACTCTATTTGGGATTTTTTGTATTGATGCCATACTTATTCTTCCTCTATATTTTTTTATTGATTAGACCATGTATATTATTGAAATTCATTTTTTAATTCATTTATATATTCCCCTTGAAATATTCAATTTTCTACAATTTTTGGAAATTGAATTTTCTCTAATTATACATATCATTTATCATGGATGTGTTCATTTCATAAACCATATACCTTTTTTACATATGGAAGTTAATTTTATAGTTCTTTGATTATCTAGGAAAATATTAATAAATTTGTATTCTTTACTCAATATAGATATTTTTAAAGGCACATTTTTCATTAATTTAGTCGATTATTCAATATATAAGGAATGATTTGAACAATCACTACATGGGTTGGGAACCATTAGAAATAATACACTCAATGCATCAGTAGTATCATGAGATGAAATAATTTGTCAAACCATTTGAGTTTATTTTTAAGAATCATTGAAGGGCTTTTACCCATATATTTAAAATTTCTTTAGAATAGATCTTGACGGTAAAGGTAGCATGTGCCTAAGAAATATGAAATCCAATAATTAAGCATGACCTTTTTTATAATTCAGTTATTATTAATATCCATGTGATTTTTTCTTCGAAATTATAAATGGATTCAATTTTATTCTCAGTTTACTGATTAAATGGAATTTAATTGAGTTATATAACTATCCATATTATTTACTCACTCCCTCTTAGTATATTGATTATATGGCATGTTTGTTCAGTTATTTACCTTGTCATATGGATTATTCTCATGGATTCATTATTATTTATTTTACACTTAACCCTTGATGGGAATTTGAACTCACCATTATTTTGTTTCCATACATAGGAATCCAAGAAGTGTACTTGTAAATATATTCATGGATATAATAAATTGGAATATAGTTATCGTTGAAAAAAAATTAAGTTACAATTAGTTTATATGGTTGTAATGTAAGACTCATGTATGTATCTGGTTTTACTTGACTACTATCTTATTTTGTTATTCAGGATTTGATTCATTTTAATCAGTACAATTTAATGGTAGTATATATCAGATCCTAGCTTACTAGATTTGTGTCTTTACAGTTGGTATCAATGGAAGTTTACCCAAAATATTTGAAACTAGATTTTGTAAAAAATAGATTAGTGAACATAAACCCAAGATAGAATTCGAGAATTATAATTTAAGTGTGTATGTATTATTTAACATAAGAGTTATGGAAACTATAAATGGATTATGATATTATGGTTTATTATAATTCACAATTCATAATAATATTTTTTAGGGTTTATGCAGTGGAAACCTGCTGAGAATGAGGATATTTTGGATGAAATATAGTGTAATATAACTATTTATTTTTGTAAATATTTTTGTGAAAAAGTTATATGAGGAATAAGGAATTTAAATATTAGATACATGAGTTAAATGGTAATTATAACCTTTAGTATTATTATTATCATTAATGACATAGTAATAATTGCTGAATTATACTATTAGGCATTAAAAAAATATTTTGTATTGAAAAAAATAGCGCAAATGTTATTAAATGATTAAATCTCAAGAATTTCTGTCATATTTATTTTATAAAATATATTAATATAGTTTTAGAAAAAGGAAAACCTATAAGGTGGTGGGTATTGAACCCATGACCAAATTATGATAAGGGTTTCACACCTACCACTAGCATGTGCGATATCTTGGTTGAGGTTTAATTATTTTTAGTTAAATAATTTGATGAATAAATATTAATAATGAACCTGAAATGTTAATTTTTTGGTTAAGAGATTAATTTATAAACCATATTTTATTTGTGAAATAGTTAGAGACAAAAGGAAATAATTTTTACAGTTTTATGAGTCATACATTCTGCTTCAAGTATATGTTAGTGCTGAGGTATCAATGTTATTTTTGGATATCCACTTATTAAAGGAAAGGATGAATTTGAAATTGATCAAAGAACAAATAAATGTTGAAATTTTTCTTATAAAATAGAAATATATCAAGTAATTATGTTTCTATATATTCTTAGGCAGTAATAGAATTACTCAACATTATAAAAATGATCAAAAAATGTTTTACTAATACCTTAATTTTTGTTGAACCGATGGTATTTTAAAGTATCAATAATTTATGGACTTGATGACCTCAACTTTCCATTTATTATTCACTTTTTTGTTATTAATGACCATAATTATACACTACAATTATTCATTCTTTTTATCTATGTCCATATATTCACTTTTCACTAATGTTTTTCAATTTAGAGCCCTAGTTATATGTTATTAAGTAGGCCCATTGTACTTCCCTTTCTATATTATTAAGAGGATATTTTATTAATAATATTATGATGTGGAGTTTTAAAAAATTTAATTTCTAAATATCAAATCATTGACTACCAGTATTGAGTTTAAATTTTGATGACGTAATTTAATTAATGTGTGGAGAATGTAACACCCCAAAATTCTAAAGATCATTATATCTGAAATCATGTATAAAATACAAAACCAAATGTAGAAAGGAATAAAACCTCTTGATATTTTATTTTATTTTTAATATTTTAAATAATTATTGTACAATATATTTATTTCAATTCACACAATAATTAGTCAGCTTGAATCACACAAAATTATGAGTTTCTTTGATAGCTAGTGTTATAAGCAAGACCAAATTTTACCGAACAACAATATATTATTAAAATATTATAATTGAATATAATAAGATATAACATAGCCTTAAAATATTAATTTGTCTATAGTTTTAATTAAATTATAAAAATATATGGTTTATAAAGAGGTAAAATTAATTCATTGGTTACCAATCAATTATAAGTGAATATAAAAACCAATTGAATATATATGAAATGTTTTGATGCTCATAAAGGAGTTTTATCCTAATAAATTAAATAAATAAATATTAGTGAATAATATTAATTAAATTTATATATTACATATTCATTGATGTTTTTTAAATTAATCTATTAGATTTTATTAAAATATTATAAGAAAAATTCCACTTTTACGCATAAAAGGCTATGATTTTCTAAAGGCGATTTTTCCATATTTTAATAATAAAATTATTTTAAATAAAAATTTTAACACTTTTAAAAAAATTAGTTTTAAAAATAAAATAAAATTTTTATTTTTAACTTAAAAATTATTTTTGGATGATTTTTTAGAATCTTTCTGAAATATTTCATTTTTGATGAATAGTGAAAAATAAAGGATTTTAATAGAAAACCACATTCTTATCTCAATAATTTGTAAGGATAAATTATATTTTAATTTGGTTATAAAGTATATATAGTAAAATTATAAATAAATTTATCCAATTTAGGTCATTTTAATCAATTTCACATTGAAATTGGATAAAAAAACAAATCAAACTGTTGAACATTTTTACCTTCCAAACCTGCTTTGTTATTCAATCTATGAGATTAAAAAAAAATTAATTTTTAAAAATAATTTGATTATAATTTTAGAAAATGTATTAAATATTTGGAATAAAAATAATTTATAATTTCTAGTAATTTTAACTTAGTTTTTCACAAAAAATTGTAGTGTAAGTAATTAAAATTAATTACAACGATTAAGGTATAATGAATCTTAACAAGAGACTAAACCATAAACTTAATAGAAAAATATACACTAGAAAAAAATATCTGAAACCTATTTAATAGAGATAATTTTACCAAATCCATCCATTTATCTAAATTTTTTTCTTGTTTTAGGCACATGATGTAAGGGAGACATCTCAATAGTGTTTTACCTTTTTATATTTACAAGAATTCCACTCATCCTATACTCTATAAAGCACCCACCCCTCCCAGTTATTCACACATCTCAATAACTTTTTATCTTCAAAACCATATCAAAATAATCTAGAAAAATCCCTCTCATCAACTATTATTATCAATTTTTTACGAAATCAATCCAAGGTAGTATTTTGGTATCAACCAAATGAAGTTACCTGAATAAGAGGTAATGTTCTAAAATGATAAAATTTGATTCATTTTCTTCTCCATCACATAAATTATTTTTATATCATAAATATATAATAAAATTAGTACCTTAAATAAAATGCGTTGTTTTTTATTCTAAGATCATTAATTACAATTTAACAAAAATGCATCAAATGGGATACACAATCATCTATCTTGTGGATGGCAGAATACTGCCTCACAAACTGATGTCCTTCATTCTTCCATTTCCCACCTTTAAAGGTTGGAAATAATTATGTATTTATAGTTTATATATTATATATATAGAATTTATAATTTATTTAGTTTTTTAAAAAAAATATATAACTATACCTCTATGAATACCATTATTTTTGGAATACGATAAAATCTTTTTTGGAAGAATGGACTATCACCTCCTCAAAGCAATGTGATTCATTCAAACATTACATGGAATTTATAAAGAATGGTTTTAATAAAAATACGAGATATATATGAAATAAATATTATACTAGAAATATGATATACATATATATCAATTACTTTTTGTTCTTTCAAACATGATAATGAAATGGAAGTATCATTCATGCATATGTACGACCTACTATCTCCATGAACGATGCATTTCATTTCCTATCTCAAAATATTATGACTTATTATAAACACATATATAATAAATATATAAGATAATTAAATCATGTTTTACATTATTAAGATTATGAAATCCTGATCTATGTAAGAATAACATAAATAACAAGTTAAAACATTCTTGAATAACAAGGAAACTAATACCAAAAATATTAAAAATAATGATTGATTATTAAAAAATGGTAATAAGATATTATATAAAGTTAATATATAATATTATAAATATGATTACAGTTCTTTTATAAGTTAGTAAATTTCTTAGAAACATTATAAATTATGTTAAAATATGTTCACCCAAAAGGAAATACAAAGAAAATATTTCATCTCAAATTCATTTCATTGAGATATATTGTAATGTTATGCAGACAGTTTCTCTTACACGTTGTATATAATAACGTTTTAAATTTAATATAATTATTACTAAATTATCCTCGGTATTTTTAGTTTCAATTTTATTTATTTTATCTAACGGTATTTGAACTTAAGGTTACCAAGTGGTAAATAAATTTCATAACTCAATTTCTTTCACTGGGTTATATTATTTACACACTGTCATTAATATTTCATGATTATGTGTATAATGATTTTTTATCTATTTATTTATTTAATCTTATTTTTATGTGGATTTAAATTTAAGAAAATTAATCAATTCATTGATTAATTCAAACTTTAACGTTATGATTATTTTAAATATTTATTTCACAATCTCATTCAAATTCATATTCTTATTCCTGAAATGAAATTAAATGAATCTATATGATAATTGTTAAATAAATCATTTTATTTCCCTATACTATGGTTATTAATTACCTTTTCAATTAATAGTAACATTTCCCCACCCTTTAATACTCAAAATGTTGTATATTTTGTTTTAAGAAAGCCCAAATTTATTTCTCTCTTTACTCGGATAATCAATTTTTTTCTAAAAACCTAGTTTTATAAGAAGGTTTTAAAAAAATGTTTTTTACCTTACAAGATTTATTTTTGATAAAAATTTACCCTTTTTTACAAATATTTTAAAATTAATATTATTGTTTCTTTTCGAACAAGGCTCTTTTAGCCTTTTTTCCTTGTAAAGGGAATGTTCTTTTTACCATGAACCACATGTACAGAATTACCCACTGTCATTTCTTTGAAGCTATATTTACAAGATTAAATGATTATTTTTTAAATAAAATTTTTTTAATGTTATTTTCAAATAAAAATATTTGAATTATTTTCCAAAATGAAAATGATATTTTCCTAATGAATTTTTTTAAAAGATCCTCTTAGAGTATTTCTATTGGTCAACAAAAACAACCCTTTAATTATACTCTAATGGGACATGATGAATTGATACCATCCATATTATTCCTCTGGATGGTTT
Source organism: Viscum album (assembly GCA_963277665.1). Lineage (NCBI taxonomy): Eukaryota > Viridiplantae > Streptophyta > Magnoliopsida > Santalales > Viscaceae > Viscum > Viscum album. Next base: position 1,193,420,218 of record OY728156.1, on the reverse strand, counting down.
TTGATATATTTGACCAAATATATTATTGAAATTTAGCTTTTTGATTCATTTTTTAGACCCTTTGAAATATTCAGTTTCCTACGATCATTATACATTGAATTTAGCCTAATTATACATACCATTTATCATTGATGTGTTCATTGCCTAAACCATATAACATTTTTACATATGGTAATTACATTGAGAGTTATTTGATTTTATAGGGAAATATTGATGAATCCGTATTATTTACTCAATACTGATATTTGATAAGGCACATTGTTCTTTAATTAAATTTATTTTCAATATGTGAGTAATGATTTTAAAATGACCTAAATGGGTTGGGGACCATTATAAATAATCCCCTCGATGCATCTATAGTCTCATAAGATGAAATAAATTGAAGAAAACCCATTAGATTTTGTTTCTAAGTGGAATAGATGTGTTTCTACCCAATTATTTCAACTATATTGAGAATAGATTGTGATGGTAAAGTTATCATGTGCCTGGGAAACATAACATCTAATAATTAAAAATTGCCTCTATTCAGAATTTAGTTATTATTACTAACTATGATATTTTTTTTACAATATATATGGATATTTTTTCATTATAATTTTATTTATTAAATGGGATATGTGTTTATTTATTTATATTTCCATATTTTTATGCATTACCTCTCAATTTATTGATTACATGGAATGTGTGTTCAATTATTTACATTGTCATATTGATTATTATAATTGATTCATTGTTTTTTCTTCTATAACTAACCCTTACTTATAATTTTATAATACCATTATTTTTTCCTTCATCATGAATCCAAGAAGTGTAGAAAGAAAGAAATTACTGGATATGATAATTGGGAATAAATTTATCTACAAAATACAAATAATATTGTAATTTTTGTATCCATTCGTTATGTAAGATTCATGCATGTATCTGGTTTAACTAGGTTGTTAAACTCTTTTGTCCATTAGGATTTGACTTCTATTAATCATTACAATGTAATGGTAGTAGATGATGTCTCTAGGCTTACTAGGGTCGGGTAGCTACACCTGAAACAAAATACATTTTTTAATAAAAATTGGTTTTCACTATTTACTGGAAAATCAATCTTCTCATAAATTCTTCAAAAATTTATCATAATATAATTTTAATATGCCAATTTCAAAAATGATGTTCAATTTATAAAATATAATTTTCAAAATTATTGATATTAATCATAATATATTCTCGAAAAAGAAATAATTTTTTTTGAAAGAATATTTTTTTGAAGAATTAAATGATTTTAATGAAAAATGAGTGATTATTTACTATAAATTTGTCAATAAATTTATATTGGGTATAATATTTATATATATGTAAAAAATTATTTAATACTATTCATACCCACCAATTTAATGATTATGTTATAAAATTCATATTACATAATAATATTTTAATAATGCATCATGGTTCATTTAAATTTAGTGTCACGTGTAACACAAGATATTAAATAAAATAAAATAAATTAATTTTTCCATAAAATATTGGTGTGTTTCCTTCTCCCCCAATTTAAAAAACTGAGTCCTCATAATTTTAACTTGTTATCAAATATCAAAGGGTTTACATTTGAAATCTTCTTTTGTGTAATGAAATATCATAAAAAGGGTTAATAAAAATTACTATTAAAAAAGGAAAGGGATATATAATGGTCATCTAAGTTTCGTAATTGGAGAACAATAGTGGAAAATAAAAATATAGAATGGAATCGAAAACTAACACCTATGGAATAATTGAGAGTGGTATAGAGTATGTTTTAGAGAAAGGTAACTACCACGAAACCATAAACCTATGATGGGTGAAAATACCATTTATTCATTGGAAATGAATGTAAAATTATATATTTTTTTAAATATTATTTTCATATAATTTAGGGATTATTTTACTGTCAAATTAGATAAAATGATAAAATATAAACACTTTATTTCTTCCCATATCATAATCATAATTTCATCTATTGGTTGTTCTTTGATCAATTTTAACTTCATATCTTACTCCAAGAGATAAATATTCATTATGATTTTTTTATTCTTGAAGAAATAAATTAACATTTAATTGATCATAAGATCTATAAAATAATGAAAATTCATTCCTTCCCTCAATATATTTACCATAAAAAAAATAATTAGTGTTGGATATACAATATCATACTTTAACCTCAAATAGTAACACCAAAATCTCATTATAATCCACTCCATAAATAGATATCCTTAAGAATCCACCAAAACATGTGTAGATAATATGGAAACTCAAAGATTATTTTATCGCATATCCTCTAATGATCTACCTAACAATAATATTTATCACTCATAATGTCTCATACAAAACTTTATATACCTGGACCATGTATACTAATCATTTCAAAAAATAATGTCATAATAAAATCATATATGCTTCCAAAATATATTTCACCCATTACTCCTAAAATATAGCCATGAATATTTCCATTGGAGGTTCAAATTCATCCATTCAATGATATATGAACATTGGTTGACTCAAAATATAAAATATGATTTCCTTATTTAATAAATTTATATGGAATCTATCCATGGAGTAAAAATCAATGCTTGGAATCACAGAAAATTTCAATAAATGATAATATTTTTATACGGATTGTTCATAAAAATATCAACATGAAATCCAAGATTCTATAGTAGTGGATAAGTGTTCTCCAACATCATGGTTCACTTCAACTATTACAATTTTATAATATTTACCTTTGTCATTTGACTTGAGAGGTTGTTGTGGATTATTATCTTTATTATCCCTCTGATTAGTGAATTCAACAAAATAATTCCCAAAATTTTTCAATTTTATCCCTAAAGTGTGAGTGGTGTATTATATTGATATCTCTATCGATTCATTTCATTGACTATCCTCTTCAAAAAACTTTAACATTCTTTTGATTGATGTCTAGGCTTCCCACAATTGAAACATTTTTTGGTTCCTTTCAAGCATTCTCCTGAGTGATCCTTCCCTTATTTTTCAAATGTAGGAGGTTTGAAAATTTTCTTCCCTCCTTGTGATTGACTGCAAGAGCTTTAATGAAACTAGATCTTCATATTCTTATCACCAGAATCATGAGGGTTTATAACTTCCATTTCCAATTTCAATTCCCATTTAACGATTTATTCATACCTTCCAAATTCCCTTATAGCTGATTCCTTTTGATGACTTGGTTCCAAACCAATAAATATTTGATAATTGTTTAGGGTAGATGACTAAACAAGAATCATACCATGGATGTCTTGTAAAGTTTTCATTATAGGTACCAATAGATTGATCATCCTTTTGCATAATCTTAAGTAATTTCTTTTCTATTTTTTTTTGTTTTTAATACGAGGAATATAGTTTTTGAAAAATATTCCATTAAAATCATCCCATTCAATGGATTAAATTTCCTTACAATTCATTGTATTCATAATGATATTAAAATATTGATCTTATTTACCTACCAATTGATAAACAACTATGAAATCCTTTTCATGGTATAAGCATAGAATAATGAAAAATATCTTTTCCATCGCATTAATCTATTTATAAAAAAATAGTGGATCAGAAGGAAAATAAAAGGATGTTGGACATTGTCACATTAAATACTTAATAACAAGTTCCTCCCTACTCTGTGCATTTATAAGTTCAACAAGATCTATGTTACAATTAATAGTGTGAGAGAGATGAGTGAGCATAGTCACTTGATACTTCACCTTATATATTTTGATATTTGGTTGCTCATGAGGGTGGTAATTGCATTGGCCATCACATTCATTATTCATAATATTTCCTTAAGTTTCTACCTTTGACTAAAAAAATCATAGAGTGAGAAATGATAATCATTGTTTAAAACCAAATAATGTCACCTTTTTATTAATATATGAAGCCTTTGGTTTAACATATTTCATCCATGATAATTACCAAAACATTAGGTTGATATCATATACTTTGACATATCATGAGGATTATCACTAATGTTTTCTCACCCTAGAATACAAAGGATAACTAAACCATGCTCTAATACAAACTATAGACCTCCATACTTTTAATACATAGATATTTTATAATTTTAGATGAATATTCATTGCATAATATAGCTATCCATTCTAGAATCATATAGGTCCAATGCATTTGGAAATATGGTCACGTAAATGAAATATCTAAATCTTCTCACACAAAGTTATTTTTAACTGAAACCCTTCTTAGAAATATCATACTTTTTATCTTTTATCATAACTTGTGGAAAAGGAAACATAAGAAAGGATGAGATCAAATGATCAGTATGGGTAAGAAATGTAGATATCACTGATCACTTAATCATAACATTAGAATAAGGGTATGAGAAAATGATATTAACATATGAAAACCATAACCTTTATATCAAATATTATAATCTTGAGTGATGGAGTACATCTCAGAAGTTCATAAGACATAAATCTTGATAGAATAAAAGTATTTAAGCTATGAGAGCATAAAATTGTAATAATACATGATTTTGTGGAATATACATGAACTTATAACTTTGTGAACATGTATAATTAAAAAGAAGTTTATAAAGCTTGTTAAGTATATAAATTCAGGACTTTTCATGAATGTAGGTCTATGAATAATCTTATGGATGTGAAATCCATGTCCATACATAATATTAGGGACATGAAAACAAGGACCACACATAATCTTTTAGACATGAAAGCTAAGTACATGATTAATATTATTTTAATTAAAACTAGGCACAGACATAATCTTATAGGAATGAAATCCAGGTCCATTATAAATCTTATGGACATGAAAACCAGGTCCACATATAATATTTTTAACATGAAATCAGGTTTATGTATATAATATTTACATTATGAGTTATCCATATTTACCCAATTTATCATATGGAGTTATACGCCCCATATTTAATTGACTAAAATTAATATATATGTGTGCCAAAAGATAATAAATCATTAATCATATAAAAAACCATAAAAATAAATGGCATTAATAAACATTTTATCAGAACATAACTCATGTAAAAGAAATAAGTTTAGTAAATAGTTCATCATTTCCTCATATTATAACCTATGGAAAAGAAATAGGTATCATAAAAATAATATCATCATTAACACAAATCATCTAGAAAAAGAATAAGGATATTATCATTTTATAATATCCTCAATAAAGAAGAATCTATATTAAGAGTTTCTGTCATTAATTAACAGATATACCATTTAAAAATCATAAAAATGGTCTTGAGTGAAATATCCTTTCCATTTTTAAATCACTTAATTAAAATCTAAATTTTATAAATATATTATGATTTTTTTTCTATAAAAAAATTTATTAAATATTGTAAATGAAGATTCACTGAATTGAGTGGCCATGATAGTGGGAAATTCTATTTATACATTATATGTTAAAAAAATTCCTTTCATACTTTTTAAAATATGTAAAAAAGTACATCTTTTGAAAAATGATAAGAAAATTCCATTTAATATTTTTTTCAAAATTCAAACATGGGAAAAAATTACTCTAAATAATCTTATTAGAATATTTATCAACATTTTTAATTATTTTTATAAAACATGGATATAGAAGAAAAATGTTTTTAGACTAATGAAATAAATGAGGTCGATTTTCCATAAAAACAAATTTTTGATATCTTGATTACTTAAGGTGAGGAAAATAAAAGAAAACAATTATTTTAGATAAATAAATAGATAATAATAAAATTAATTATTTTATTTAGTGGTAGATAATAATATTTACTCATCGTAATCTTAATCATAAATAATCTTGATAAATAATGATATTGTAAGATAAAACTCATACCGCTTTGGTAACTTTTGAAACCTAAGAAACATAAAATATATAAACATGTGTCATATGTAAATCCACATAATTTTCATAATAACCATCATAAAATAAATTCATTATAATTATGAACACCATATAAAATAAACAAGTGGAGAGTTTTGCATGTGTCTCTCTGAGATAAAAATGAGACGAAAATATCATACCTATGATTTGAGATACTTCGTACGCATTGAAAAATCCAATATAATAAATATATACTAATTATAAATATATTTAATAAATATAATAATATATTTCATACAATATATTAATTATTTATAGTCTTTTATCACCTATTTGTTAAAAATTCATTATTAATATCATTGTTTTGGTACATATCTTCTTTTATTTACATTTATATTTTGGTTTGGTAGTTTCAGTACTTGTACTTTTATAATGGTTAAATAATATATATAAATTTCATAATTATATAAATATTTTACATATTTTTTTATATACATTTTTAGAGTCATCTATAAAAGTATATATAGAAAAATGAATTACACCTTTCATGGAGATGGTTGCCCGTAGGTACGAATGAACACTCATTTTATTTCTCAATGGATAGGATGAAATAAAGTTAAATATTAATTAAACTTTCCAGAAACATAATTATATCATAAAAATCATATATATAAATAATATATTTATTAACATTCATGTAAAATAGAAATGAAAAACTAATAACATCACTTTGTGCAGGTTGTAGTCAACATGTACGCACAAGCAATGTTACTGTTTCCTAATAAAAAAGGAAGTTAAGTTGGATGATATGATATTATCATTAAATATGTATTAATTATTTCATAATTATCATATATAAACATTAAAATAACCAAACTTACTATCTATTAATTATGGTGATGATAAATTAATTGTATTAATATGTGAATATGGTAAGTTATATGTATGCAAAAATAATTATTTCACTCTCAATTTGATGAAAATAGTGTGAATAAAAGTTGTTTAATAATTATAATAACTTTTAAGTATATTTAGTATAATTAAGTTATTATTTTATGAATAATATACCATATTTATAGGTTGTAAAGGAATAATTAAATATAACCTGATCGGTTAAGGCAATTCCATCTTCTTTGAAAAGACTCCTTTAGATATCCTCCAAATGGCTCTAAGGTCGATCTTTTGGGAAGAAAAAAAAGATATAGAATGTGTATAAGGGAGTTTATAATAGAAATAATTATTTTTTGGTTAATTAATAAGGCTTAAATTTGTGTGATGAAGAGAAAGGATGGGTGCCCTTTTATAATTGAGGAAGAGACACTCTTGGAATTTCTTAAAATATTAAAATATATTAATGTAATTATCAAGAAAAATAGTTAAAAATAGCCTATAAATGGGAAAAGAATTAAATTTCCCACCATATATCATTCTTATTGTCTTTTTCAATATTTTTAGGATTTTTAATTAATTTAATAAAATATTATTCCCAATTTAGACTCCATTAATTAGATTTTGGATTAAATAAATGAATAAAAAGTCGTAACTCTAATATAATCCATTTACATAACAATAATATGTCATATTCATATAAGAAATTCATTGAACACATTAGATAACCAAAAAAATCTAACTTTTAATATTTTAAAAATCATTTATTATATGTTTTAATTAATTAGAGATATAAAACATCAATGTTTTATAAGAATTAAACGTCATTATATAATTAATAAAAATTATAAATAAATATTTATCATTAAAATAATTTAATAATTCCAAAAAAAGATAGTTAAATTAATTCAAAAATTTCTATTATACCAATGTGGACACATAAAAGTTTTTTAAAACTAGGAGAGTGAAATTTTGTATCTTTCTTGATTTAATTATTACATAGGCCATGTTCATGGAGAAGTGACCGTTAAAAAAAATAAATTTATAGAATATGGTAATATGTGTCAAATTTTTGAAAAAAAAGAATTTGGAGGAAAAATTATGGCCTTATCCCTCATTTTTAATCCATATTAACCTAATTTACCCTTTAAAAATTTGATAAATTTTACCATGGTTACTATTATTATGGACCCAAAATAAAAGGGGGATATTTAAAATTTTTTAACCTCTTGATTCCAAATCTAAAATCTATATTATATAATTAAATACCTACAAGTATAATAAATTAATTTTAAAAATATGTATAGAAAATGAAATGAAAACCACTTTATAGAAAAATATTGTTTTTAACCATAAACAAGATTTAATCTTATCCCTTTACTAAAAAAATATTAGATTAAATTTAAAAAATTTCATTGTGTATATAATATAAAAATTTCATCGAAATAATTCAACAATAGTTATCAATTAAATTAATTATTACAAAAACACACTGCACTCACAAAAATAGTTTTTCTAAGGATAACTCTCCTATACGTGTGAAAATAATTTTATATAAATTTAATTCCAAATAACTCAACTAGATTTCTTGAAATATAATAAAAGTGATTTTTCTTTTTAATCATCATAATATGAAATGAAAATGTGTATGTCCATGAACCAAAAATACAATTTTCATTAAAGATAAATATTTTTCATTAATCATTGGAAAACCATTGTTTTAAAAAAATTATAAAAAAATCATCCAATGATAAATTTTATATGTTGATTCAAAAAATTATGTTCAATTTATAAAATAACATTTCTAAATATTCCAAAAAATAATTTTAATATTTTCTCACCAAATGCAACAAAAATATTTTGTAAGAAAACATATTTTTGAAGAATAAAACTACTTTTTAAAAATTGATCTATTATTTAAAAATAATTTGACAATAAATTTTTATTAAGTAGAAATCTATATATATTTAATAAAGTAGTTAATCATATTCAAACTTTCTAATTTAACATACATGTTATAACATTCACATTAAATAATAATATGTTAATAGTGTATCATGGTTCATTTTTTTACTTGGTGTATCATGTAATGAATGCTATTGAAAGAATTAAATTTAATTCAAAAAAATATGTCATAAAATATCAAGTAATGTATTTTATGTGGATATGTCCAATAATTTTAAAAATCACGTCATGTTTATCTAATGAAAGGATAAGATGTTCTGTATGAATCAAAATCCCACAAAACATGAAGGAGATTCATATACCTTGGATACGATAATAATACCACTTGTTTTTTTATTTAAAATTAAATTGTTAATAGTTTGTTAAAATATTCATGAAATATGACATATAAAAATCTAGAGTAAAGAATAATTATACATAATAACATATAATTATCAATATCAACTAAGATACGAGTCAGTTCATAGGATTTTAATTATTCTCATGGTCTATGAGGTCGTTGCTAATAATTTTCATCTAAATCCGTTGGATTAGTGAATATTATTTTTTAGAGAATCGAAATTCCTCAAATCAAAAATAATTAATTGGTAATGGATCATTAAAAATAAAATTATATTTCTCTATTATGTTAAATAAACTCTTTATTTTTCTCAATGGATTATTTCATGATGCCCTCATTTACTACATATTTAACACCTTCTAGATCCTTTAAGCTATTCCAGAGGGTGCCTATTCCAACATTGCTGACACAAAAAAAAATGAATCTTTATTTATTCATTATACTTATCACCTGAACTTCAATAAGAATTCATTGTTCTATTCATTGGTTTGGTTTAATGTTAAAAAAAATCAAGATGGTAACAATAATTTGTGATAGTTGATAGTGACTCATCATAAGATTTCTCACTCCTCTGATCATATAAGGTTTCTTATTAGGAAAATATCTGCATTATCCATTTCACCTTTAAGAACCCAGATCTTCATTTCAGGTATGGATCTTGATTTCATTTTTTTAGGAAAAAAAAAGAAATGAGGTTTTTCTATGTACACGTTGTGTACTTCTGACTACACATCGTGTTCCCTGTTGCCGAATATTGTTATGTACTGGCCCTGTAATGGCTGAGTGCATGGCTATGTGATGACCTGAAAGACCTCTTAAGTTGGGGGAAAGTTAAGGCTACTAAACAGCCTTTAAATTTAATGAACATGACGTGTAGTTTTTTTTTGATAAATCAGAGAAAGGACGTGTCTCATCTTCCAAAATACCTTCTCCTGGTAGTGGTTCATACATGAGCTCAAGGGAAAGGCTAATGAACTCTGAACCCCTCATGATTCTCTATCTGACCTCTGATTGAGACCTTGTCGGGTGCGTCGGAATCCCTTCGGTGAGTTATGTTTTCCCCTAGGGCCTTTCTTCATGATTCCTTCTATGGATTGAGTTATTCAAGTTGGGTGTTCTGCACTTTTTGTAGATCTTTACCGACCAAGGCCGATTCAAGCGCCAACGTTCGAGTATATCGATCATGAGACATTAAGGTAGGTGGTTTGAGCCTTTTCTTGTTGTCTTATGATTATATATTCTATAAGTGACACATAACCATGATTGGGGTACCTCTTTATTTGTATTTTAACCCTATTTATAACTTGTTATGGTTTTATTGTTTGATAAATGGTTTTTTCCTATGTGTATCGTTAGATACCTTTTTATGGGACACCCCATGGGAGCATTTCCCTTGTTTGACTATTTTTACCCATTGGTCTAAGATTCATGTTAGGTTTGCCATGTTTTCAATGATTTTTTTTAAGATGGAGTTAATTATTATATGAGATGCATATGTTATGCATTGTGAAAGTTTGACTAAGGGGAATTTGCTATGAGAGCTTCTCTATAGAGGGTCATTTATTTATGTTATACTGAATATTGATCAAGGGTAATTGATAGTGAGAGCATCTCAAGGGAGGTTAATTTTTGTATGTTTCACTGTTATGTTAACCCAGGGGTATTGAATATGAGTGATACCAGGTGGTCATCGACACAGGGGGTTTAGACCGTGAGAGCTTCCTAGGTGGTCATTTATATTTTATTCTTGTCATATTAGACAAGGGGCATTGACTGTGAGAGCTTCCCAGGTGGTATTTTGTAAATGATTAGTGCTACATTAGACTATAGGGGTTATATTATGAGAGCTTCATACAAGTTAATTTTTAAAATATTGTTGTTATGTTAGACTATAGGGATTAGACAATGATAAATTTTCCAAGGGGGTCATTATTAAGTAATTGAATACTTGTGACGAGTCTTCCAAGACAAAGCACAATCATGGACTTGTTTTTACTTGATTTTTTATATTGCCTTTCGAGAAATCTATTTTATTACTTACACAGGGGATACCGAGCTTAGAATAGATCCCATGTTTTACATGATTCAACATATTGAATAGTAAAAGTGAATGAATGTAATTGTAAACTACAGTATTATTTACTTTTGAGTACTTCCTAGTTTATTGCTTCATTTATGCATATTACCTGCTATATATATTCACTGAATGTTAGGCACAGATCATTCGATGGTTGCCTACTGGGATTCATCTCTCACACTATTTGGGTCATGCTTTTGGACCCAAATAGATTTTATGGTTTCAGGTATAGATAAGGGAACACACCTTTATTCCCCAGGTACTTGATTGATGTTGGAGTTAGAGAGAATGAGACCAATATGAGGCTTGCGATGATAAAGGATTTTACTTCATCTTTTTACTATGGTTTCTGTAATGTATTTCTATCATTGTGACTTGTTTGGAGGCTTTACAAGACACATGCAACATGCCTCATTTATATATATTCTCTAGTTATTTTATTACTTTCAGACTTCCATTTTTTACTTTTTTTGTATAGTATTACTGCTTCTTCTATTGTTTAATATTTTTTACACTATGTATACTCTGCCAATTAGGGCATAGTATCCCCAACATAACACCTGGTACCTCGCTACTAGTTTCTTACCTATGGTGTTTGGGGAAATGCGCTTCAGGTTATGTGACCAATAGGGTTCGGGGCACCTTTGAGAGGCACCCATAATTGGGACGTTTCAAAGTGGTATCAAAGGAGTTCTTCTCTAAATTTCCTTCCAATTTAGAGCCTATAGACTATGATAGGAAGAAATAGGTAGTTGGTAATAATCTATTCTTGAGAGTAGCTAACCTTTCTACAAATAAAATACATGTTACCTTGAATAATGAAATTTTTATGGTTTTGCAATTGTTATAGTCGATTAGATTTCACTATTGGGTGATGCACTTGTTTTTTTCTATTATTATTGATATCATTGTAGTTATCTTTCTGTTGCAACCCGATGGGATGAGGGTATTCCATCTCATGCATCATATTGTCACCTCTTGAAGATCATATGTCATGCATTCTTGTTATTCCATTTAGGATGCATTATTGATTACAAGATGTTGTCATAGATGTGGGGTTAGATATGAATTCTATTTTCATAGATTATATGATAGAAATACATGAAATTTTGATAGGGTATTGGTAAATTTAAGGTTTCACTTGGAAGGATGCCCAGATTTGGTCCCCGATGTGTTATGGGTCCTCTTGGATTAGAATTTTGTGGATCATATTTGAAATATAATTGATTTTGGTCAATTATTGTTGTGAAAAAGGAATCAAAACATTGATTCAGTGGGAGTATGATCTCCTGCGTGTTAGAATTTATTATTCCTTGGAGAAAATTTTATGTTTTTGAGGGTTTTAGAGAAGATTCAGAGGCTTACTATACGGAAACCCAGACAAAACGGTGTAGGATGTTATGAATGCATGCCATGTGTTCTTTTTTTGGAAGAACTGACTATTATTGAGTATAGTCTATGTACCATATGTACACACCATGTATTTGTTAACTGTATGAGTGACTATGTGAGAAGAGAAATGGGGTTGGTAAACATTTGGTAGAACACACCGTGTACTGGGAGTACACACCATGCTGTAAATAACCGTGGATCCAGCCATGTGACTAACGACACGGGGGGATAAAACTTACGTGGTACATGCCGTGTCTAGGGTAAACATGCCATGTATTGTTACACCAGGAGAGAACCGTGTAGTTCTAGCTCTGTAGGGATACTTGGGTAGGAGGTAATATTCAAGTACATGCCATGCCTCATGAGGAACACGTCATGTGTATGGGGTGTTACACGACCCGGTTGGTAGAGGTACACATCCATGTTAATGCTTAAAGGGAACACACCATGTTGTAGCTCTACACACCGTGTAACCCTCTTCGGAAAAACATGATTGCTTTATTACTCTTGTTCCATTCTTACACATTTACGATGGTTCCCTTGATTGTCTTGAACTGAGGTGTGCACTTGACCTGGTAGAGTTAGGCCACCAAGATGTCCTCTAGATGTAAACCAAATATATGGCGACAATCAGACAGCAGAAATGCAAGATCAAGGACTAGTAGATGATCCTCCAATCATGCTAGTCTTGGCATGAGCTGTTATACCAGATTCAAATGCTGATGCACAGTTTTGAGAAGGATTTATGAGGATGATGCAAACTATTCAAGTAGAACCATATCTGGCCCCGACAATGGCACAGATAATGCAGGTGTTTTGCAGTAGAATCCTACCACTTTATTAGGGGATGGAGGAACAGAGACTTCAGAGTCATGGTTAGAGGCTATACTTTTGATCTTTGAGAATTTGGAGATGCCTCTTGGGAGGAGGGTGAAGCTCGTGACATACATGCTATGTGATTCCTCCAAGATATGGTGGAATTTCATCTCGCAGAAGGGATGTCATTGGGATCTGGAATTTCATGAATTTTAGAGGACCTTATATGATTACTTCTACCCTGAGACATTGAGGGACGATAAAGATTTAGAGTTCATTCATTTGGAGTAGGACGCTCTTTTAGTGATGAATTACTCTTATCATTTTATAGATGTTCAGCGCTTCACACCTGTTTTGGAAGGTGATGAGTTATCACTAGTTAGGAGGTTTGAGGATGCTCTCAAATACGACATCTGATTGCAGGTGAATGTTTTCAAGACACCTTCAATGACTGCTATAGTAAACCAGGTGCCGATTACCGAGAACAATCCAATGGAGATTGGAGCTGTGAGATTGGTTAGTTCAACATCCATGGTTATTACTATTTTGACCGATAGTAGGAAGCACCACATGGATATTTAATGTGTTGTTTCTTCATATATTCGAGTTGTGTGCTACCAGTGTGGAAAGAGTGGGAACATGAGATCACAGTGCTTGAGAGACCTAGTTGAGTGCTGATTTTATGGAAAGATGGGACATATTTAGAGTTTTTTTAGGAAGTTCTCACCAATAGTGAGTGAAGGGGGATCTGTTATGACTCCACGTTCACGGAGCAAGAACACCAGCTTCTCATCTATCAGAGAATTTGGGTTTGTTAGTGAAAGGAGGTGGTCATGGACATAATAGCCAGAAAATAGGTTTTGAGAAACAATAGGGTGGATCAGCTCAGGGTATCCTTTCAGGGTTGTAGGGCCATGGTACAGGTCTAAATTTTTTGATGCAACAGACCCTGTAAGAGTATGATCTCAGACCCTCTATGGTTAGAGGTAAGATTCTTGTCTCCTTAGTTATATATTATTCTATTTTCGATAAAGGGGATTCTAATAGTTTTATATATGTTGTTGTTGTGATGAGACATGGGCCATGCATCATTAATTATGACGATGTTATGATTCTAGATAGACTGTTGGAAATTAGGACAACTAGTGTACGACAATGCAAGGATTACTCTCTGGAGGTTGTTCAAGGTCACTTCTTATGGAACCTCTATGTCTTAGAAATGATAGACTTTGATGTCATTCTCCGAATGTGTTGGTTGGTCTCCTTTCAGGCCTTTGTTTACTACTATCATTACAGGATGAGTTTCACATCACCAGAGGGCGGGTTTCTCTACAAAAGGTTGAATGGGATGTCCAGGCGAGTAAAGTTGTACCTAATCATCATGGGTTAGAAGGAAATATAGCCTAGATTTCTAGTTTATATCTGGATGACCAGGGGACTTCATAGATGGACTTTCCTCTCATGGTGTATCATTTCAGATATTTCTTTCTAGAGGATTTTTTAGGTTTATCTCTGGAGAGAGAGGTATATTTCTACATTGAGCTTGTGCTAGGAGTGACACTTGTGTCAATTCCTCTTTATAGGATGGCTACACTAGAGTTATAGGAGCCCAAGAAGTAGTTAGAGGATTTTCAGGGAATGGGTTTCATCTAACCCAATACTTATCCTAGGGGGTTTCCTATCCTTTTTGAAAAAATGGAAGAAAGTACCCTTATACATAGTCTGTATTATCATAAGCTGGACGAGTTGACAGTCAAGAACAGATATCCCATGCCGACAATTGATGATCTCTTTGACCAGCTTCAAGGATTTTGAGTGTTCTTGAAGATTTTATTGAGATCTGGTTATCAACAATTGGACGTTAAACTATCAAATATACCTCTTACAACCTTTCGTAGTAGGTATGGTCTATACAAGTATTTGGTTATTCCATTCAATCTCACGAACACGCTGAGAGTTTTCATGGAACCAATGAACTGAGTGTTCCATACTTACTTGGATTATTTTTTGGTAGTATTTTTGGAAGATATATTTGTGTACTCTCACACACGACATGAACATGACATCCATTTTGAGATCATGTTGAGTACACTAAGGGAGAATCAGTTATATTCTAAGCTCTCAAAATGCCACTTTTGGAAGGACCAGATTCATTTCATGGATCATATCATCTGAGTGATTGGAATATTAGTTGACCCAGAGCAAGTGAGACTAGTAGTTTCATGGGAGCACCTGAAGAGCATCTTTGAGGTACTGATATTTTTGGGGCTGTCTAGTTACTATAGGCCCTTTCTTAACGACATTTCATGCTTATCAGCACCAATGATTGGCCTGAATAAGAAGGGTGCACTGTACTTTTGGAAAGATTCATGCGATTCATCCTTTTATGCGGTGAAAAGAATATTGACTTCAGCACTGATACATATTTTTTTGGAGCTGGGCAAGAGTTACATCATTTACTACGATGCTTTAGGTATCAGGGCGGTAGCAATGCTTATCCATAAGGAAGGATTCATTGTGTACATGTCTCAATAGTTGAGTCCACATGAGAGAGATTACCCGACACACGATCTCTAGTTGGATATAGTTGTCCATGAGTTGCACTATTGGAGACATTATCTTTTGGGAGAGGATTTTGTGGTATACACTGACCAAAAACCCCCATGTATATCTTTAATCAGCATGATCTGAATTTGAGATAGAGAATGAGGTTTTAATACCTTTAGTATTTTGACTTTGAGATTTCCTATACACCTAGTAAAGGAAACACATTCGCTGATGCATTGGGAAGGAGCACTCATATATATGATGTTCAGGAGGCCAGAAGTGAGTGACATCTTATGGATTTATTCTTCAAGATGTATTTGGAGGTTCATGACAGATAGGGGCAGACTTTTCTTTCTTTTATATATGTTACCTCTTCTCTACTATATCATGTTATAATGATGCAGCTGTTGGATTCCGAAGGCCTATTCCTGAGGGAGAGTGTGTCATGCGAGGACCCTACACTTGGTGAGGATGAGGTTTTCGATTTTCATGGTCACAAATGGGTGTCAACAGACATACATGAAGAGTTGTTGTGATATTTTCATGACATTGTTTTGGTAGTTCATCCTGGTGTTACCAAGGCGTACTGAGATCTACATCATCAGTATTTTGTTGACAGGAATGAAGAGGGATGTAGTAGGTTTTGTTATGAGGTGTCCCACTTGTTAGTAGGTGAAGACTGAGCAGTAGTGAATGACATGTATTTTACAGTAATTACCCATTCTCGAGTGGAGGTTGAATGATGTCATGATAGATTTTGTGAAGTGTTTACTGATGTTTCTTCGAGGGAATGAGGTGGTTTGGGTTATTGTTTACAGACTCACGAAGGATTAAAATTTCATTCTTATCTGAAAAACTTTAGTGTTGATGATCTTGAAATGTTGTACATTTGATAGATTTCATGTTTTCATGGGGTTCCTCACTTTATCATTTCATATAGGGACTCCTGGTTTACTTCTCGTGTCTAGAGGGGACTATAGAGGGATTTGGGTACACATGTACTTCTGAGTACAACTTACCATCCCTAGAAAGATGGAAAGTCCGAGCACCCAATACAAGTTTTTGAGGACATGCTTCGAGCATGCATCCAAGATTTAGAGGGATCTTGGGATACACACATACCCTTGGTAGAGTTTTCCTATAAAAACTATTTTCATGAAATGATTCGGATTGTACCTTATGAGGCTTTGTATGGTAGGAAATGATAATCACACCTATATTGGCTGGAGGTAGAAGATACAGCTATGCTGGGACCTCATCTTTTCCAGTAGAACACTGAGATGTTGGAGTTGATTTGAAAGGGTATGGGTACTGAACAATCTCACAATAAATATTAATCTGATTGAAAGAGACTACCTCTAGAGGTCAAGGTAGAAGATCATGTTTTCTTATGTGTCACACTGAGGATGGGACACAAGAGGATTAGGAGATAAGAGAAGATTTCATCAAGATATGTTGGGCCATTTGAGGTTTTGGAGAGAGTCGAGCTGGTTTCCTATCGATTGTAGTTACCACATAGGTTCTAGGCTATGCACGACATCTGTCATGTTTCTCAGCTACGACATTAATATTTAGGCCCATATAATGTTTGTCAACTCGAGGAGATTGAGTTGGAGGTGGATGCATCCTTCTAGGATAATGCTATTCATATTGTGGATCAAAACAAGAAGGTTATCCATGAACGGTCTGTTCCATTGGTATGAGTGACATAGAAGCACATGCGAGTATGGGACGAGACATGGGAGAGGGAGGCCACTGTGTGATCGTAGTGGCTGGAGTTGTTCGTAGATTATTCTTCAAAAACCTTAGAAGGGAAATTCGGGGACAAATTGAATTAAGGGAGAAAATTTATAAGACCCCAAATCTTCATTTCAGGTATGGATCTTGATTTTGGGTTGTTTTTATGAAAAGGAAGAAATAGGATTTTTCTAGGTACACATCATGTAATTCTAAGCACACACCGTGTACCCGGTTATCGTGAACATCCGTGTAATGGTTGTGGAATAGCTATGTACATGGCAATATGATTACCTGGTAGAACACTTAAGTCGGAAGATAGTTAAGGCTACTACATGGAATGTACATTTAATGAACACACCGTGAAGTTTTCTTTTTTACTTGATAACTCTGAGCGGGGTCACATCGCATCTTCAGAAACACCTTATTCTTCTAGTGGTTCGTACATGAGCATGACAGATGGGCTAATGAACTATGAACCCTTCCTGATTGATGGGATGTCGGGTGGGTTGAAATCCCCCCAGTGATTTTTCTTTCTAACTAGAGCCTTTCTTCTTGATTCCTTATCTCGAGTGAGTTATTCACAGTTGTGAATTTTTACATTTTGAAGATCTACATTGACCTAGTCCGATTAAAGGGCCTACATTCATGTGTATCAATCATGAGACATCAAGGTGGGTGTTTTGTGCCATTTTCTGTTCGTATTTGGATTATATATGCCAAAAGTTTCACATACCCATTATTGGGGTATTTCATGATTTAGAATTTAACACTGATTATTACCTCCTTTGGTTTTATTGTTTGATAAAGGGTTTTTTCTTATGTGTAAGGTTAGATACATTGTTATGGGACACCCTATGGGTGCATTTCCCTAGTTTGAATATTTCTGTATGTTAGTCTAGGATGTCTATTAGGTTTTCCTTTTTTTCCATGCCTTGTTTTATTAGGATGGAGTTACTGATTATCTGAGATGTTTGTGTTATGAATTGTAAATGTTTGAACATGGGTAATTGACTACGAGAGCTTCCTGAGGGAGGTTCATTTATTTATTTTATACAAAATTTTGACCAAGGGGAATTGACTGTGAGAGTTTCTCAAGGTAGGAGCATTTATATATGTTTCAATATTATGTTGATACAATGTTATTGACTATGAGAGTTACCAGGTGGTAATCAACCCAGGGGGTTTAGACCGTGAGAGCTTCCCAGGTGGTCAATTATATTTTATTGATGCTATGTTTACCAAGGGGTATTGATCGGGAGAGTTTCCCCAGTGGTCTTTTGTAAATTATTACTTATATGTTAGACTATAGGGGTTAGACCATGGGAGCTTCGCATAGGATCATTTTTAAATGATTGTTGTTATGTTATAATACAGAGATTAGACTGAGAGATATTTCCCAAGGGGGTCATTGATGAATAATTGAATAATTTTGATGAGTCTTCCAAGATAAAGAATAAGCTTGGACTCAGTCTTACTTATTTCATTAGATGTTATTCTGAGACATCTTTTTTGTCACTTACATAGGGGATAAAGAGTTTAGGCTAGATCCCACAATTTGCATGATTCAGAATATTGAATAATAAATGTGAATTAATTTAATTGAAAAATGTAGGATTGTTTACTTTTGAGTAATTTCTAGTTTATTTCTTCATTTGGGCATATTACATACTATATATATTCACTAATAGTTAGGCAAAAATATTTTGGTGTTTTCCTACTATGATTCATCTGACACCCTATTTGGTCATGATTTAGGACCCAAATGTATTATATGGTTGTTCGTATAGATAAGGGAAATCTATATTATTCATTAGGTACATGATTGTTGTTGGAGCTGGAGAGCATGGGGCCAAGATGAGGCTTGCGATACTGTTGGAGTTTACTTGTTTTTCTATACATTGGTTTATATAATGTATTTACAGAATTGTGACATGTTTTGATACTTTCCTAAACACATGTGACATGCATCATTTATATATTTTCTCCAGTTGTTTTATTACTATCAGAATTACACTTTTTACTTTTGTCGTATGGTATTAATGCTTCTGCTTTTCTTTTCTATTTTTTCTGATGTGTATACTCTGCCAATGAGGTCTCTATTTCCCCAATATCACCCCTTTGCCCACGCTTCTAATCGGTATCCTCTTGAATTTTGTGAAATGTGATTGAGGTTATGTGACCAACCGGGTTCGAGGAACCTTTGGGCGGAACCAATATCCGAGACATTAAAACACCCATCATTAAATTGGTTCCATTGGGAATTTTCCATTACTATAAACAAAACAGGATAATGTAAGATATGAATAATTAACATCTTAAGAGAATTATCATACATATTCACATTAAATACAGAAAATTTAAATTTATTACACTTTGAAACCAACACATTAGATTTTGGTTCTACCAAAACCATTCCCAGGTTAATCTAGGTTTCATAAGGTTGGGTTCTCTAATAATCCTTTACCTAATTACTTAACATAATAAATCAACCACAGTGTCTCATAAAAAGAATGTGATTAACAAAATATTATACACCTGGATTGTAAAACCATTTGTTAGGTTATGTATCTTTGTGATTCAATAAGTAATGATTGAGTTAGTACCCAATAGTCATAGTTCAAGGTTACTACTCTTGGTACATCAGTTCCAGGTCCGACATCTAATTGAAGAATCTAGACAGGGATGTAATTGAAATGGAAACAAAACAATATCTATATTTAAAAAATTTCCAAATGTTATCATATACATAGAATTATACATAGGGGTTTCACTAAATCCATCTCATCCTAAATCCCCAAAATAACTAAACTAATCCTCAAAAATAACCAAACATTGATCTAATACAAACTGAGGTGCACTATACCTGGACACTTGGATTTGGTGCTATAGATACATTTCCTAAAAACTATATTTGTTTATAACTTACGTGAACAAGTTAAGAATATAAATTTTTTACACAATTTCAATAATTTACATATTAAATATCATAAAAAGTATCACAATCCAAAAAACCATTGGTTTATTTTTTTGAGAATTGGATTCATGAGCATCTTATTTTACTCTACTTGTGAAAATTTATCAATAACTATGAAACACTAGAATACCTTATAGATATTTTTTTTAAAATTGTACTCATCCTCATAACCCAATTATTGGAAACATAAGAAAATGGTGAGATCAAACAGTTAGTTAGGGAAAAACATCAACACGTCATCAAGGGTTAGATCATAAGCATGTAATAAAACATGAGTAGGGGATAAATATTTTATTAAAAATTGCATGGAACATTATGAGTTGTCCATAAGTCATAATAGAATGAAATTTAATCTAAAAAAACTACCATATACCTTTATATAAGGGTATAAGATAATATAAATGATCCATGTAGCATAAGAAAAGGAATATGAGATTAAATGTGGCATTTCATAGGAACATTTCATAACAAGGAACAATTAAAACACATAATCATAGAAAAAAAACAAAATGGATTATGAATTACAATCATAAATTTAATCACATAGTTCATCTTTAATCATATTTATTATTCTAATTACGTAGAATATCATGAATCATGTTACTTCCTCATATCACACAGTGGATCAAAAATCATGTTTGAACCTCCCATAAAATAGTAGATCAAGAATCAAAATCTAGTTCCCATACCACAGTGTTCTAGGAATAATGGTCCTAGATACCAAAACATAGTGCATTAGTAATATCACTCATTCATTATAAAATATAATTAATCCAGAATAAAATACCTACCAACCAGAACATGGTGAATCATGAATCATGCTCCGTCCTGCAAAATCATTGTGCATCATGAATCATATTAATATGTTACATTATTATCTCAAAAGATATCATACTTTACCCAATACATTATAGGGATATATAATTCTGTTCCTACAAATTAAATAATGTGAACAATACATAATTATTCCATGAGAACACGGAAACATTCACTGTTCAATTATCAATTAGTTAACCTCTAGAAAAGCGATGGGTTTCATGAAAAATATCATAGAATATTTCATAATGTATCCTTAGAAATAATTTGGATGGTATCATAAGTAAATATCCCCAGTGATCCTTAAAAACATTTAAGAATGATTAAATGGATGAAGAACACCTTTAAAATATTGTCACTTTGAATGGTAGAACATAAGATGGGATCAAGAATTGGTTCATTTCATATCACGGGTTTAATAAAAAATATGAAAAATAGTATTAGGGTTTATAGAGGGTAATTATTTTAAAATAATTATATATTAAAATAAATATTTTAGAGATAATTATTAAAATGGAATTGAAACCATAAAAGAGTGTTCTAAAAATTCCATTTACATTATTGTGGGAGATAAAGACACAAATCACAATTAAAATTTATTTCTAAAACAATGTAGTGAAAACATTTGAAAAAAAATTAAATTTTAAATAGAATATTTAATAATGTATAATTAAAAAAACCTTTGATAAAGGAAACATAGAGTGGAAGATAAAGAATATAATCATGATATAAGTTTTCTTAATATTTTTAAAATACATTTATTAAAAACCGACATAAAAAGGGGATAAGAAAAATTTATTTTAAAATAGGGAATGAGAAATGTGATGGTCGCATTATATGACACATAATTTGGTTTCTAAATATAAAATATAATATTGGATAGAGGGGAAAACATGGATATGGAAGAAAAAGAGCTTACTTGATATGGATGTGATTCATTTTCAATGATAATATACTTTTATGATCAAGGAATTCATCATGGAAGTATATTTACTTAAAAATTATTTTTTTCTGTATAGAAGAAGAAAAAAAATAATTTAATATAATTTTATGGTTTATGAGACCAATCATGCGAGAAATAAGTTCAAGAAGAAACATCCTAACTGAAAGAATGTAGTTTTTAGTTATCAAATTCTTCTATGGCATCAGTATCAATAAAATCAAAAGTCCATGGAAATCATACATGAGATTGAATTAGAAATCCCATTAATTTAATGAAAATTAGTAAAACATACATCCATAGGTTAGTATATACACCACATAATAAAAACAATTGGTGAATACTGTATGTATCTCAATGAAATAAAGTGAGATGAGAAAATAACTTAAAAGTTTGTCAACAATCAAATATAGATAATTATAATGGGGGATTACTGAATATGACTTATAAAACCCATTAAATATATAATGATACTAAAAATATAATAAAATGTGGGTATTAATTACACCATATAAAATAATAATTAGTGCATAACTTGATAATATTCATCAATGAATTTAAATTGAGATATATATCCATAGAGAAATCATGTTTTGCGAAGTAGGTGATGTTTGAAAAGGGGTTTATGTAATAGAAGAGTAAAAACATAAAAAAATTGAGAGGTAAATTTAATATAATAAAATCATATGTTAGCACACAAACAACTTATATGAATAATGTTCATGAATAAACAGAAATCAATGAATGAAAATTGAGTTAAAAAAAACATATCATTAATCATCAATTATATGAAAGTAACTTAACCTCATATATTATAAACATGAAAAAATTAATGACCTATTTTTGAATATTATTAATATTTAATAATACTTTCTTTAAATATAATCCCTCACTATTCATTCATTAGATTTTTAATGATTATTTTTATTATCAGGTGTTAATAACTTTTATTGTTTTGTATATGTTTTATAATGGGGTTGTAAAACCTCATTCCTAGATATTAAGTTCGTTGTTCAAATATTTTAAAATATTTTGAAACTATTATTTTACAATGATTTATATATCCTTATATTTATTTGATATAATCTATGTGCATTGTTCGTGAGAACAAAATCTGTGACATGCTTATTTTAATGTAATTTAACTATATCAACTAATTACATTATAATGGTAGTTAATTTTTATATTATAATTTCATATTGATATTTATAAAATTTATTAACACTAAATAATATATATATATATATATATCAAATATATATTATAATAAGTATTTTTTGGTGGTAACGCTCTATAGAGGTAGTAGTCTGCATGTACTCACAAACAATGTTTTCATTTTCCATAGAATGAGAAATAGTTAAAAAATGAGTTTATCATATAAGAATATTAATAGTAATATAAATATAAAATTTATCTAGTAAATACCCCTTTTTAACAAGAATTTTAAGGTGATGTAGTAAAACAAATCATGTCACTTTGTGGAGGTTGTAGTACACACAAACCCATGAATGTTTTCTTTTTCATTTGTCTAATGGAAAATTTAAAAGTTATATGATGATGATTCCTTAGAAAAATAAAATTATGTATAATAATAATAATAATATATTATTTATATAAAATTTTTTATATTGAATTAGTAACTTTAATATAGAAAAAGGAACTATGTTATTGAGTGATTAGTACTCCTGTTAGGAACATGATATCTATATTAGAATAATTATTGGAAATGGAGGACTTGAGAAAATTTATTGTGACCTAAGTCATAAGGAAGTCGAAGAGGAATCTAGGTTAGGTAAAAATGTTATATTTGAACATGTAATTTTAATTTGTATGGTGCCTTTGAAGGGGTGGTGGAAAGACCATATTATAAATGGAGGAAATGTCATTTTTATAAACCTAACTTCTAAATAAAAAATGGAACACTTTTTCACATGAAAGGTGAAATACAAAAAAGATAAATAGAGATCAGATAAGGTTTTATTGAGACACACCTCAAACACTAATTTAAGGACATGTTTTATCATGTTTTAGGCCTTCCATCATCATAATTTACACTTTTAACATGTTTTTTTGGTAACTAATTTTAACCTAAGTAATTTATTCTTTTTATTTCTAATAATAAAAAGGCCTAAATAAATAATTTTTACCCAATGATTACATATAAATTTTTTTATCAAATAAAAATTAAATGGTTTTCAAACACTAATATTATAATTTTCTTACGTATTACGTAAAAATCATTTTTGAAAAAAAGTGTATTTTAAAGCATGAAAATTATTGTAAAGATACCACTATCAATGTTGTTGATTTTCATGGAAATATTTACATTATTATTATTAAAATAAAAAGAATTATTTAAAAATAATATAAAAATAATTATACCTTATAAAAATATAATTAAAATAAAAATAATAAATATAATTTTTTATTAAAATATATGATTACTAATGATTGAAAATGTTTCACCTAGGTTTTATAAATTTAAAATACATTTTTTTAAAATTTTTAATTTTACTCAATAAATAATTCATGATCATAAAAAATGATTTATAAGATTTTTCTATATGTCTTAGATATTGATAAGGTAAAAACACTTCATTATTAATAAAAACAAAATTTTTCAACATTCACAAAAAAATCAATTTCTTTTGATATATCTAAAAATTTCACCTAATCTATTTTTAAAATTATGAATAAAAAATAAATTTCATATTTTCAAATTAAAATTTTAAAATTTATTTATTTATGTTTAAAATTAAAATGAAAAATATAAGGAAAAACTATATTTATAGAAGAATAAACATTTAAACATTAAATGTTCTTAATATTATTTCATATAATTTTCCTATTCAATGATAATTAGTATATTATTTTGAAATATTAGTTATTATCAATATCATCTTAAAAGAGAGATCAATTTAATTTATTATGTAAAATACACATCACTTTAAATATATTCTTCTGAAAAATATCCCTTGTAAAGTTTAATAGTTTTAATAAAATTTTATTAATGATCTATCATATAAACCATAAATATAATCAATCAATACATAATTATATAATCTCGTTATAAATTTTATTTACATGAGTCTTTACTGTCGTTATGTTTTTTTATTGATGTTTCACATCATATTTCATTATTTTAATAAGTTATGTCTCAGTTCATTTTAATTTAGTTTTCATGCGATGAATGATGTTGAACATATTATATTTATTTAATAGAATGATATATAGTCAATTTTTGAGCATTTCATTCTCCCCCATAAAAAAATTTCATCAATGCAATTTTGATTATCACTTACTAATGAAAATAACTATGGGAAACTAAAGGATAGATGCGACCCAAGTCATAATTTCTATAGAGGTATAAACCTTACAATCATATGAAATATATTTTTTCACCTAAGATTATATTAATCCTAATATTTTTCTCTTTACAATAATTTGATCTAAACATCCCTCATGAATATGCATCATAACTCCTATGATAGAATTAGTTTTCAAAGATTGCTCACAATCATCCTTCTACTAATAGTTGAAAATAGTTTATTTTAAAATATGAAATGTGATTTCAATATTTTGTTGATTAATATGAATTATATATGGAAATAACCAATAAATTTTTAAAATCACATCAAATGCATCAATATAAAGGATAATAAGACTTGTAATAAACATAATTACATAATATTTTAAGAATATTCATATACCATGGATACAATAATGATTCCACCAAGTGTTTTTATTTATAATTCGATATCTAATATTGGCTAAAACATACATGAAATAATATTTATTAAAATCTAGAGTAGATAAAAAGTTTACCTAGGAAAAATTAATTATCACTGTCCGCTTTAATAGTTGTAATTTAATATGCATTTCATTATTCTCCTAGTCTATGGGGGTATTTGGTGTCGATTTTTTTATTAACCCATTGGATCATTGCACTAGTTTTTATAGCACCTAAATTCCTCCCATCTATCACATCATATTTTTAGTGGATCATTATAAAGAATAATATTTTTTATCGATCATTTTAAATAAACTATATTTTTCATTATAATTTTCTTTCTTTATTCCCTCCTCCACTACATGTAAAAAATCATCTAGGTCCTTTGAAAAATTACCCCTAGTGCCTCTTCCCACATTATCAACATGAAGGAAATTAAAATATCTTTACTTCATTATCTCTATCAATTAAACATCAATTAGGCTGAATCATTATAATTTTGGTGTGTTTATGATTTAAAAAAAAAGTTAATGTAGTTAATCAAAAATTAAGTTAGATTTTTTGGAATAATCCTAATATTTATCATGAAAACTATTGTAATATTACATTTCTTATTGAAAATAAATCCATATTATCCATGGAACCTTTCGTTAACTTGGTTCCTTAAACATTTTATGAGATCCCTTGACCTACACTCATAGATTCAATTAAAAAACAAAAAATTTATATTTTTAGTTTCATATCGACAAATCTAACCCAATTTTTTCGATAAAACATTTATAAAATCAAAAATAAATATTGTATCACATACATAACCAAGGTAGTTTTTGGTTTAGAGGTTATATAATCAAGAATAGCTCTTAAATAAAAATACCAATGGCCTCAAGTGATCATTTACCCAACTGTACCCATATTTTCTTATTTCGAAATAAGAAATCACTATATCCCATAAAATTCCCCATATATGAAACATTTATAGATGAATATAATTTATCAATATTCTTAATAAACTATAGAATATAAAAACATAATTAGAGTGATCTCGAATGATAATTATGGGTAAACATAAGAATTATTAATTTGATTTCAACAGTGAGAATAAGATTAACATAAGGGTATGATTGATTAATCAATGTTCCTGATCATAACACAGGATAATTCATACCCATAAATACCTATATATTTAACTATTCAACAAGGAATAATGATTTTATAGTGTAATGAGTCATAAGAATCAGTAATAAGGATTCATGTGATGTCAATCTTGATCAAAGGAAATATAAAATACCAATCTAATCAAAAATAAAACATGTAGGTATCTTGGAATATTATCTTCATAGAACCCTTACATATGGTACTACCCTTCTTGGTTAATTCCCATAATCTTAGGAGTAAACAATTAACCATTTAACTCCATAATTTCATTGGAGTTACTATTATTCACCCAATTTCATTATCATTACCCAATTCATTGGAGAGCTATATCAGCCTCACCACTTTTTATAGAGTATATCAAGATCTCCCATTCACATAAACTATAATGGGATCAACCATCATAATCAATAATTTACTATTACCATAAATATATATAACACATATGATATTTCATTTTCATCATTAAACATTCAATAATAGCTAACATTCTTTATAGATTGATTAACCCATAGAAAAGAAATGAGTTTCATGATAATACATATAAAACAATAAATTCAATCTATCCAAAGAAAGATGATGAATGGTATCAAAATATAAAAATCTTAGTTAATAAGACAAATTATTAAATGATGTTGACATAAATTAAAATACATTCAGATGAACATTTAAAATATTTCTTTGAAAAACTAGAAAATATTATTTTCTTTTGATACCTTTAAAATATTAAAATTCAAAAAATATTGAGAAAATGGTTTTTTGAAAATTACCATGTAAACCTATAAATTAATATTTAAATCATATAAATTTCATGATGGTGCGAAAATATGTTCAAGTTGTAAATATTTAAAATAAATATTCCTTTTAGACTTTTGTAAAGATACTCAAAGTGACCCGTGTTGAAAAAATTAAGAAATTTATTTTCAAACCCCTTTAAAATAAAATTAAAGATAATTTAAAATAAATTTTGAAATAAAAATTTATTTATAAAATAAAATTCTTGAATACATTTTACAAAAAAATGATAAGGAAGAGGATGATTTCTGATCTAAAATAAGATACTAGATCAATATCACTTATAAGAAACATTGTTGATTTTTCTTTAATCAATAATGGAGTAAATGTGAAAAAAATTCCAAAAAATAAATAACTATAGTCGAACAAAAGATATGTGGTTCATGAGTATAAGATAATATGATTTTCACTAAAGGAAACTTTAATAAAAACAATCTATAAATGAAAGGATATTGAAAGATAAATTATTTACCCCATGGGAAATATTTGAATCAAAAGTCATTAAAATAAATAGTATTATTTGGATATTAAAATCCCATGAATTTTAAGAATTAATAAATTAAAATTAATTAATGATGAAATAAGTGCACCATAAATGGAAATCCAATTTTATACATGAATCATGTGTTAAGAAAAAAAATTGAGGAAAATAAAACCATTACAAAGATCATAACATTTGAAGTTATTATTAATCCCTTATGTGATTATGTGAACAAATTTAAATACAAATAAAAAAATTGGAAATCATTATAAAGCAATTTGTATATTAATTCACAAATAATCATTTTATAATTAAGTCATTGAATAAAAATTATGTTAAGAAACTTCTTACCACTTGGTAACATTCACGTCCAATTCCCTTGGATGAGATAATATGAATTGAAACTAAAAATACAATGAAGTATGGAAAATTCATTATATAAAATGAAAAATGAAATAATATACACCAAATAAAATAAATTAGGTGTGTAATTTTAAAACATTCTTTAATGAGGAGAAATTGAGATGAAGTACCTTACCATAGGTCCAAACGTTCCATGTATGAAAATTAAAACCTATATAATAAACATATTTAAATTATTTTATTTCATAATTAAAATTTTCTGGATTAATTCCATATATTTAAATGAATTATTCAATTTTTACTGACATATTTAATCACTTAATTTATTATTTATATATTGGGTGTTTTGAGGATGTTTAGTTCATAATCTAAAAACAACTTAAGTATGATGAACATGGTAAAGGGGGAAATTATTCCATAATAAATAGATAAAAAATCACCAAAAAACATCATTTTTATAAATTAAATATTATTTTTATACCAACTATTAAATATTTTTTTTAAAAATGAATTATGTTAAAATCATTGATATGGTAGTACATACATACAAATGGGTAACATTTCCATTTTTCAATGATCATAATGAGAAGAAGGTAAGAACTAATTTATCTTATATAAATATAATCATATCATAAATATCATATTATCTTTTTAAATAAATTATATATATCATCTATGTTTTTTGGTGATGAAAAATGAATCACATTGCTTCATGGAGGTGGTAATACACATGTTTACAGGAATGGAATTATCAACTTAAATGGGTGAAATGTAATAAAGTTTATGATATAATAACTTTATGGAATGATAATTATGCCATTAATATTATATATATACATTAAATCCATTATTATAACCATCTAAAAGAGGTGTTGATATGTTCGCAAGGTGGTAGTCGGTCGTACACAGAATCTATGGTTTCATTTCCCATTTGATGGAAGAGGAGAAAGATATAGGTAAATAAATTTACAAAATAATATCATAGTATATGAAATATAGTTATTTTACTTTCTAATAGATGTTTAATACTATTTGAAGAAGGTAAATGAATAATTAAAACTAAAACATTCGGTTAAAAAAATAAATATTCTACAAAAAAATATTTTTTTAAATATTAACACCTCTAAAGTTGGTATTATTCCCAAAATAAGGAATATATAACATGGGTAGCATTTTTAGGAATGGATTAATTCATGGATTATGGTAGACCAAATAGATCTTGATGTGTGGAGAGGAAATGAGAGGGGGATTCCTTTTATAAGTGAGGGAAGGGGAATTTAT
The DNA here is from genome assembly GCA_963277665.1 of Viscum album. NCBI lineage: Eukaryota > Viridiplantae > Streptophyta > Magnoliopsida > Santalales > Viscaceae > Viscum > Viscum album. The sequence continues at coordinate 1,193,390,098 of OY728156.1, read as the reverse complement.
GGAATTTTATAAGGCAAGAAATTAATATAAATTAATTTTCAAGTTTTAATGACTCATAATTGATATAATTCATGAATAAAATGACTATTAGTCTCAATAATCCCAGAAAATGAAATATTTACAAGTTTTGGTGATGTTGTCCCCCTTATCACTTGGTTTTAACCACATTAACCCTCTTGACAATTATCATGATATCCATGTTTTTTAATTTTTATAGGTCAATAAAGTTACAATAAACAGAAAAGTGATCCATTCATTAACCCATTTAAACCAATTTCTTAAATATAGTAATTTTATGAATTTTTTATAATTTAATAAAATATTTTTTACTATAAAATATAATTAATGTCACTTTTTTTTAATATAAGAAATATTAAAATTTAATATGTTTCTAACAAATGTAAAATGGTTCCAAAATTACATTGATATTAAGATAATGAGGATATGGTCTTTATATAATATCCCAATAAAATTTATTCAGGTTTGGATAATATTTTAAACTTTATTTCTTTGGTTTAACCCCTTCATTAACCAATTTTATCCTTAACCATGGTAATGATGATTTCGATATGAAAGGGTAATAATTTTACTTATAAGATAAAAATTGGATCATAAATGTCCAAGGGATAAAATATTGGACCATTAATCATCCTAATTGGATTATTTATTTATTATTATAATTTTTTAATAATTTGAAAAAATACATTTAACGTAAAATTATATTAATGTCAAATTAAGAACTATTGAAATAATTTTAATTTTAAAAAAACATTTTCACAATATATTTAGAATATGAAACTTTATAATATCTATAATAGGTTATATTTATCTTCAAAAATTTTGAGACATTATTACTCAGCACAAAAAAATAACATTTTAGAGTTTTTAACTTCATTTACTTAATTTTTCAACTACATTAATAATCGTTGAGTTAGTATTTCATAAAAATTATATTTAACTATTTAATCACTATGAATTAAAAAAATCATTATAAAAATAATGAAATTTATTTCAATGTAAACCTTTATAATCATTGAATATTTATATTTACACATATATATTTCATGAATAATTATTTAATATGTTATTTTGACTTTTCTAGTCTTACGCAAGAATTACATAATAAATTATAATTTTCCTATTATATAACTCTAAAATTAGAATATATTTATAAAAATCATCAATAATTCTTCACATTTACAATCCAAGTGGATCAAATATTTCTTTCTTCTCAAATAATTTTTTAGGAAACTAAAATTTACCTTTTCAGTGTTGTGCAAGCACGATATAAACACTGAAAATGATTTTCATATTTATAATGAAATAAATAATAATTTATATATTTAGAATTTTTTCCTATTTAATTACTATTATATTATCATGCATGATTCCTTCCATCACTTTGATAATTTTTATTTCATATTTTTTTCTTGGTGATATAATAAATGATATCGTAATTGTAGCACCCCCAATTTCAGGTACTTTACCCTTATTTAATGTTTTATAAGCCTATATAATGATTTTGTTTTCTTTTTGGATGTTTTAAAACGTTTATAAATGTTTTTAGGTGTTTATATTGGTTAATGGTTTATTCATAGTTAGTGGAAACCATGCACTACCTCCAGGAAGCCATGAAACATGTTTTGGAGTCTCTCGGTAGGCACACAATTGTCACACGGTTTGTTCAAACCTTGCGAGTTCCCTGGGGAACCCATGAAAAGTAAAATAGAGGGAAAACCATGGTTGGTTCATGGTTTATATTATTTTGTGATAAAAATAGACAAGTGGTTATCTTAAGATAGTATAACCACATGGTTTTTCAAACTATGCATCCCAAACATTGTGGCCACTTGGCTTGTCCTCAAGCACATGCACGATTGGCACATGGATTGAGAAACTATTCATACCAATGATGAAAAGTGAAGTTAACTCCCAAAAAATTGTGGTTTTAATCCAAATAAGTCCCAATAAATATTATTAGTCACTTAATATCATAGGATCTCGAATGCGCTTTTCTTTTTTGAGCCTTTGGTGATTCCTTTTGATTTGAAGACATATTTTGTCGAATCAAAGTTAATTAGAGGTCTATATTCATCTATAAGATGTTATTATTTCCAATTATTCAAAGATATATTATTACCCTCTCTCATAGAACCATATATCTAGTATATTATAAAAATATCAATATTCTATTATAGGAATTTTTATTATATATGATTGAATATATTGAAGGAAAGAAGATCCAAGGATGGATCTAGATGATCTTAGTGTCATTATTCATCTTCTAAAAAACATTGATAGGTAGGTGTATTCTCTCTCATCTCGACTTGAATTATATCTTGAAGGCTTAGTTTTTATTAAACTTTTTTACTTGAAATTGTTTTTAAATAATTATATAATTCATGATGAATATCATATTTGGTTATAACTTGGGAAATTTTTGGAGTATGGATGGATTTATGAAAAACCCATTTGTATATAATTTTAAAATTATGGATTGGTTTGATGAATATAAGATTTTTGATTATTTTTTTCAAGAAGTAATGATTTTTTGGGAAATGATCTGGCATGTAACTTAACAGACATGGTTGGAATGAGTTCATTACTTTCGACGTGGCCTTGTTAAAGGGGAATATACTATTGGGGTACTAGTACGTGACCAAAAAAATGGAGTTTGTGACATTGGGGCACTAAGTTGTTAGCCACCCATTGAATAATTGGTCGATTGATGAGAGTCTTCTTATGATAATCAAACTATCACATCACATGCATGTGTGTTTGTGTCATGTGGAAAAATGGAAATTGGGTATGACAAATTATGAGAAAAAATTTAAAGGCATGTATATTTTTTTCCTTGGATATTCTCTGGTTTTGATATTAAATAATTAGAACTATATTCTTTAAATTGTTATATATATATATATATATATATTATAACCAGTTCCTATCATAGTGGCATGAGTTGGGATGTCTTTGGGGAAATCCTACTGAGTTTATTCTCACCCCCTACCTGGGTACTTCTATGCATTTAATGATATTATATTCTGGTACAGAGGTAAAGTAATGGTTCCTTATTTCATTAGAAATGCTTCTTGGTAACATGGTCAGGAATTTTGAGTTGGATCATGAATCTATTGGGAATTTGATTGTCTTGGGGCCAGTTTGTTGTCTTTGGGTTCAGTTGTATTTTCTCTTTTTCTAATAAATGTATTTTTTTTCATTGTTAATCAGATATTTTAGGATTTTTCAATGTTAATAGGATGTTTTATCTAAAAAAGGAAAATAAATTAAAAAACATTCTTGAATCCCTTGGAATTTATTTCCCTTATTTTGGTGTTTTGGGGATGTTATCTATGACTATTAACTCCCCTATCACTTCCGAATCCAATGAAGGGTGGGATTTTAAAAATGGTATCAGTTTTCATCAATCCTTGATTTGGAAAGGGTATAAGTTTTTTGGTCCTTGAGTTTGAAAGGGTCTCAGTTTTTTTATTCCTTGAGTTGGGCTGGTAGTAAGAAGATTGGAATTTCAAGACATGAAATATACAACATAAAAAAATTTTGCTGTTGTTTTTTTGAATAAAATCAATTTACTAGGGTGATTTAGGTATAAAATTATTTTATGACAATCAAAACCCATGAAAGAGGGGCCCATACCACGACTACCCCAATCCCTCCTCCAATAGAACAAGGGCTGGTGACTAGAATTGAGTTGGAATATCCCATAAATGGGATTCATTTTCCTATGTACTTGTACACACACAGACACATATCTATGCCACAAATGTTGAAATGTAAAATAACTAAGTAAGCAATGCATGTAAACCACTATATCCCACATCCAAAGTAGAACAACGAATGTACTGGAATGAAAATAGGGAAAAAACAGGCCCACCAATAGAAAATTAGTATGAAACTGCAAGTATAACCTATAATGTAAGATGTACTAGGACTATCTTTGAAAAAGATGTCGGAACACAACTCAGCCTATCCAATCTCACAAGGCACCGCCTGGTCCTGGTCTTCCTGGAACTTCATCAAAGAGTCGATCATATGCATAAGACACGACACATGTGGGAAATAATCGTGTATGGTTGAGTAAAAAAATACTCAGTAGGACACCCAAAAGCTACAAAGGAATACCAGAACCAAAATACCATAAAGGAAATACCATTAAAGAATACCAAAAAACAAAAGCCATGAAGGAATACCAGAAATGAAATACCACAAAGGAATACCACCAGTAAAATACCACAAACAAATTCCACCAAGAAATACCACAACGTAATACCATAAAGGAAAACCACCAAGTAATACCATAAAGGAATACCACAAAGTAATGCATAGTTATATCAACACAGATATATGTCTATAACAAAAATCTCATGAAAATATAGATATACACAATACAAAAAGACACACAGTCTCAACAAGACACATACTCTCTATGGGACACACAGTCTCAATAAGGCACATAGTTACAATAAGACACATAGTATCCATAAGACACATAGTCTCTATAATACACACAATATCTAGGTCATAGTCATACATAGAAATGTTTAGACGAAGTATGTTAGTTTAGGGAGAACTCACTGATTAAGCCATTAATTAATAGGTAAGCACACAAAAAACCTACTTAAGATATCTTAAAATTAATGTATCATTATAAGGGTCCCAATGTAACAGACAACTTATCAAATGGATCTGCCTTTTGAAAGCTATGGAATTTTGAAGTTTCAAAATGGGGGTCACTGGGCATGTGGACAGACTCACGGTCAGTCCACCAACCGTCGAAGTCGACCGGAGCAGTTCACTACCATCAAATTTTAGGGCCGTGTGGCAGCTAGAGCTACCGCAGCTCATGGTTGACCTCCACAATTGACTATGGCCCAGCTCCAACCTAGTCACCCCGGTTCCAACCCAGATCCAACCCGACCCATTGTGTCTAGCCCAACCTGTTGGGAACGACCCATTTGTTCATCCTGGCTCACTATTCCTAGGGCCTGGCCTATCTCTTCTTGGGCCCACCAGGCCAGGCTTAGTTTACACTACTCCACCCTCACCTTCTCCATAGCTATGTCCAACTCTGCCTCAGCCTGCTCCAATCCAGCTTGGCCTGCTGGCCCTCCGCATCACACCACCTTTACATCCCCATGTCTTGCCTCATCCTATGGCCACCACATGGAGAGGCCTACGGAATTCTCCCTCTCCCAGCTTGGTCGGCTCCCATGTGGACACCTAACACATTTTTCCTTCACCAACAAGCCCACTGGCGGCCTCACTATACACATAGACTGATCCCTTAGACCTGCACCACCGCTCTCCTAGACCGACCATAGTCGTTTACCCACCCAAATCATGCACCACCACCTGTACAGTCATGCACCACCATCCTAGCCAAAATATGTCATTCCATTTTTTTCTCACCTCTGTTGTTTCATTCCAAACATAAACCCAAGGTTTCATATTGTTAAGCTAAGAATCGAGGATTTAATGATCGATCGTTCATAAAGGAGTTCCAAAGCATGAGGAGAAGACGAAGAATAAAAAAGAATGTAAAAAATATGGGGATAAAATCACAAAAATGCCCAAGTAATGAACCATGACCTTTGTTTGTGTCTTCCAAAATATATTATTTTTATAATAAAAAATTTATAAGTAAATAAAGAAAACTCCAAAAAATATTCCTACAAATATAATCCATCCCACAATTATCAAACTGTGAGTTAATATGTCCTTGGATTAGTCCTTGTTCATCATAGAATTTATGAACAGGGAAAACAACTCAAAATATCATGCCCTACCTAGAATTTGGATCAATTGTTGATGAAGAATGATTGTGTTTCCATCATTGATGAGATCCTCAAACTCTCTTGGTGCGATGATCCACGATCCGAACATCTATCCATCGTAACACACTTGAAAAGCTCTCCAATAGTTTTCTGAATCTACAATTATTGAGTATCCAACCATGATGATATTCTATAAGCATATATTTAAAGGATAAATATATTTTTTTTTCAATAAAATTATTTATCTTTAAATTATTTTATGATGATTAAGTCAGTTTAGAATTTTTCCACAGAAGACCCGTGCTGACTAATTTTGAGTCTTTACTAGGGAAAACCCCACATTATGATCTCAATGGTGGTATTTTATTTCCAATTTGTCTCACCATTCCTGATTTATTAGGATTTTAAAAAAAAGAAGAATTTAATTAAATTATTTTCTTTATAGTTACTTCCTTGGTGAATTTTTCTACAGATGAACTGCTCCGACCAATGTTAGGTCGTGACTAGTGTAAATTTTCTATTCTATGCTCAATGGTGCCCTCATTTTTCTTATCTGGGTACCCATTTAAGAGTTATTCCACTTTTTCAGTAAAACCATTGATGCGTGCTATTATAAGTTTAACATTTTCAAGTATTTGTTTTGGAAAATTGGGCCTCAGAATCACACACCGTCTCAGTTCTTGGTCTCGAAGTTTACCCATATAATTTCTAAAAATCATACATGGAAATTATGGGATGTTAAATTCTCCCCACATTGTGGTTTTAAATCCTTGAATGTCAAAACAAGTTCTAATCAAACAAAAGAGGGTACTAAGCATGAATCTAATCCACCTGCTCCCATGTACTCTCCTATAGATCCTATAATGGCACCAAATGAGATCTAAAGAAATCTATCACCCCAAAAGGATCCCCCTAACTCTGACCAAAGTATATCATGAAATCCAAAACATGTCCTCTAGAACATGAATGATCTGCTCAGTCTAGCCATCTGTTTGGGGGTGAAACGCTGTGCTCAAGAGAAATCGAGTCCAAAAAGTCTCTTGAAACCAATTACACAAATGTGATGTAGTGAGAGCATCAAAATTTCAATCTATCATCGATGGAAATCTATGGATTTTAACTATGTTCTCCATATATTATCCCTACTTAAATGTACTCCAATATAGATATGAAGTTATCTGATATGGTGATTCAGTCAACGATCACCGAAATAGAATCATATATCTTTGATGTATGTGGTAAAACTATCATGAAGTTCATCAATATCCTATCCATCTTCCATTCCAACACCTCAAGGGGTTATCCTAAACCCAGTAGGACTTGGTATTCATCCTTTACTTGATGAAAAGTGAGGCATTAAGAGAAAAACTCTGAAACTATCTTCTTCATCCCTAGCCACCAAAACCGATGTCGTAGGCCATTGTACATATTCTACACACCTGGGTGTACCGCCAAAGGGGTTGTATGAAAAATCATTAAAAAATCATCACACAACATCACTGGTACTACTATAGGTCCTCAAAAAATAACAATGTGCTCCCCACTATTCGAATGTCCACTATGAGCATGCCCTGCGGAGAACATAGCACATAGGGTATCACAGGCGGTATCCACAAGATGTTCCTACCTAACTCTTTGTAAGACTGGTGGGGTGACAACCATCGATTGGAGTTAAAAACCCCCATATACATCCACATTTTATAACTGCAATGAGGCAAACTAATTTGACACCTCATTCAACAACTGAGAACTTGATACCTTGCTAAGAGAATATTCCACCGAATTCCACTTCCTAGAAGAATAGACAATCTAAATGCCATAGTCCTGGAGAAACTCATTCAATTCCTCTGTCTCAAGATGAAATCCTTCTAATAGAAGAGTTAATTGATATTCTAGTGATTATAGTAGAAGATAAACCGCTCACCCATCAGTTAGTGTCTCCATATCATAAATGTGAACACTACAACTTCTAACATAGGATCATGGGCTGCATTATTTTTCTTGTGTGGTCTCAACTAGTGTGAACCATAGGAAATCACCAATTTATCCTACATTAGGACACATCAAAGCCTGATTCTTGATGTATCGCAAAATACTATGTACTCGGTACCCTCCTCAATAAATTTCAAGATGGGAGCACTCATTAATCACTGCCTCAACTACTAAGAACTCTCCTCGAACTTCTCTGCTCACATGAGAGGTTGGGCCATTTGTGAAAAAGATGTCAAGGATGCTGCCACAATGGAAAATTCAGGTGCAAACCTTTGACTTTACCCATCCAATCAAAAGAAACTTCACACCTATGTTACAAAATTTGGTGGATCCCAAGAAAACAACGCCTCAGTCTTTGTTAGATACACTATAACTCCAACATCTAAAATGACATGTCCTTGAAAATGAACCTCCCAATTTTAGAACTGACACTTCAAGATCTTCTCATAAAGATGGTTCTCTTAGAGTGTTTTCAGGACCATCCTCAAGTGTCATACATTCCCCTCTTTGGATGTCAAGTACACTAGGATGTCATCCATGAATATCACCATGAAATGGTCTAAGTAAGGCTGAAGGATTTGGTTCATGAGTCCCATTAACACTACTAGGAATCTTTTTTCATTCCAAACGAAATCAACAAGTACATATAGTGGACATAATGACATCTGATGTTTGTTTTGAGTATATCCTCATCCCTTACTCTTAACTTGTGATACCCATATATGAATTCAATTTTTAACAACCACCGCACCCCTTTAAACTGATTGAAGAGGTCATCTATCTTTGGTAGTGGGTACTTGTTCTTCACGGACAAATAGTTCAGGAACCATAAGTCCACAAATAACATCAAGCTCTCATATGAATTCTTGGAAAACAAAATTGGACCTACCAAGTGTGAAGCACTGGGTCTCTTGAAGCCCTTACTCATTAAGTCCTCCAACTGCACCCTCAACTCATGAAGATCTGAGGGAGACATTTGATATGTAGGTGTAGATATAAGAACCATCCTAGGGTATAGATCAATGAATAATTCTACCTCTTTATGGGGAGTCAATCCTAGATTATCATCAGGAAAGATTTCCTCAAGATCTTCTACTACTATTGGAAAATGTAGAATCAAATCATCCAATGCATCGAGGGTCAGGCTAGCCAACAGATGAGTGAGTAGATGCACCATTCTATGTGTTATTACATCAGATACTGCCTACATTTCCTTTTTTCCAAAAAGGAAAACCTAGTCCCATCACTATGGAAACACCACACTCTTCACCTAAAACAGTCAATCTGAGAATGAACTATTTATAACTAGTTTATACTGAAATGAAATCATAAGGCCTCAATACCTCTAGAAAGAGATACCAACCCTACCTCTCGACTATAAGAGTAAGGTCACACTATCGGCACTAGTGTGTGTTAATAGAATATACTCCCATAAAAGTATCTATGTGTAAGGGCCAAGTCAACAGTTTAATCCGAATCTTTGAGTCTCGAACAAGGTTCATGGAATGGAAAGAATTAATATTACCTATGTCTAAAAGAAATATAGGTTATGTGGAAAGGACACATATCATACCTCAATTAATAATTGGAGCCTCTTGGTCATAAGCCTCTATCACCTACAATTGTCCACATCCCTATCCACCACCTCCCTGATCCTGGCATGGACCACCTAGGGTTGGTGGTGGTAACATGTCGAAACATTGAACACATACTACTATTTCCCATAGTTCCTCTTCCTCAGCCGTTGCTATGCGGACCACCCATGCTCCAATTTTTTCTTTTTTTAGTGTTCCATCTACCATCTCTTCGCTATTAGTACAGAGAGTTTGACAATCTCTGGAGAGATGTTCTCTGTCATTTCATTAAATGTATTTCTTTTCTCTAGGATAACTAGACCATCCCTATGATCCTTGAGCTACAAATACCCAAACATGGGACCTTATATTGATTCTTATTGCACATCCAATTCCCTATAATTGTCATCAGCTCCCTACTGTTGAGTTATCTACTCATTATTTACCACAAATGATAATCAATGGAAGTATCTTCCCAGCTAAGGAACTCTCAACCAAAAAGGTTCTCTCTATCACCCCAGAATAGGTAGGAATTCCCATAGGGATAATAATTCTTTTTATATCCATATGCATACCTCGCTAAAAGTTCTGATCCCTAAAGTACTAATCATGTATCACATCCATAGAGTACCTATAAAGGTCGTTATGTATTGATGGATACTAAAATACTGACATGTTATCCCGTAGGAACTGTAGAACCCCCAAACACACTTAGAACATACCTAAAATGTGAGAAATCCTCTTGGAAAAGGAACTCAAACTCTATCTACATAAGTGTCTCGTCATCATAAGACCTGGAAACTAACCCCCACCCTCACCAAGCCGAGCTGTGAAGAAGGATCGCTTCTAGGACCACAATCTAATCCACTAGTGTCCTAAATAGACAGAATCCCTGATTCACTGCCTCAATTCAGTCCTCAAATATCTGAGGGCCAAGCCTTCCTTAGAACCTGAGGGGTCTCTATTACTAAAACTCGAGAAGCATGCTCAGTCTATGCACCTCATTTGATGGTACTATTGGCACTATGTGCTACTCTACAGGTTGTGGCAATGTTGCTGCACCAACTAGAGGAGGAATCTCTAGTAAAAATCCTTATATCGATGTATCATCACCTGGCGGATCATCATAGAGATCACATGGTGGAATATTAGAGGGTTGTACAGGTAGATGCATCTTGAATTAAAAATATATGTACCACGGTCAATAGAGTGTATCCTGATACCTGACTCAAGAAGGACAGGGAAAACAAAATCCTCTCTATATGATTCATGCACCATTTTTTTTTCTACAACTACTATTTTCATGTACTGAGCCCAAAAAAGGTTCCCAGAGTCCTTGTGTATGGATACATCAGCTGTCGCACTAGCACTATATTCTATGGAATAAAAGATGAACTCAAAACACTTAACACTATTTCCCTAAACCAATCTCCTAGACCTCCTATCCTAAAGTAGAATTAACATCCCTCAAATACCACTCTATTATGACCCATCATGGAGGGGATCGTTCCTTGACTACCCCAATCCCTCCTCAAATAGGTAACAGGATAGTGACTAGCACCGAGTAAGAATATCCCAAAAATTGGAGGCATTTATCTAAGTACAAGTACACACACACACATATCCAATCCAAAAATGCTGAAATGTAAAAGCACTATGTAGAAAATCATGAAAACCAATGTATCCCACAACTAGAGTACAATAGTAAAAGTATTGGAAAATAAATAGGTCCAAAACATTCCCACCAATTGAAAAGGGTCTACAAACACCATTCCAACCTATAAAGTAAGAGGTACTTGGACTGTCATCATATAAGCTACCAAAACACACCTCAGGATATCCGATTTAACAAGGCACTTCCATGTTATATTCTGACTGAATCTATGTCAAGGATTAGATCGTCTACACAAGTCATGACACATGTGGGAAAATCCTATTCATGGCTGTGTAAAAGAATATTCATTAGGACACCTTGAACCATACAGCAATACCATAAAGGAAATACAACAAAGGAATAACAAAAAGGAATACCATAAAGGAAATACCATGAAAGAATACAACAATGTAAATACCACGAAGGAATACCACCACGTAAATACCATGATGTTATAACACCAAGGAATACTACATTGGAATACAACGATGGAATACCACCAATGAATACCATAGAGGTATACCACAAAGGAATGCATAATCAGATAAACATAGATATATGTCTACAAAAAATATATCAACAACATCCAGATATACTCAATCCAATAAGAAAGATAGTTTTAATAACACACATGGTCTCCATAATACACATAGTCATTACAAGACACACAATATCCAAAATACACATAGTCTTCATAAGAAACACATCATTTCTAAGACGCACAGTATATAGGTCATAGCCAACCACATAAATGTCTGCTCGATGTGCGCTCATGCAGATAGAAACAAGTTCTCAAGACATTTGGTCTTATGAAAACAACCAAAAAAACCCACTTAGGATATCTCTAAATAACAATCTCATTTTAAGGGTCTCATTACTGAAGTCATATCATCAAATGGATTAACTATTTGAATGTTTTTCCATTTTGATGTTTTAGAAGGGGTTCACTGGGCCTGTGGACCGAGTCACGGTTGGTCCACCAACCACTACAATTGATCATGGCAGTCAACTGTCCCTAGTTTCCATTTAAAAATGGTAGATGAAGATATCATGGCTTATGGTCGACCACTGCAGTCAACCATGGTGCGAATCAAGCCTGGTCATCCCGGGTCCATCCCAGATCCAACCAGGCCCACTAAGTCTAACCCGAGTTGTTGGGAATGACCTTTTGGGAATGAACCGTTGGCAATAACTGTTTTTCTGGATATTATTATTATGCTCGGGCCTGAACCATCTCTACCTGGGCTCACCTGGCTCAGCCTGGTCTGCTACACTCAAGCCTGGCCTACTCCCTAGGTCCGACATGCTCTGTCCCGGCCTGTTCTGCTCCAACCGAACCCATTGGATGTCCGTGTCACACCGTCTCCACATCCTCAGGTCCCGCTACATCCCCCAATGAATGCAAATGGATTCATTTCACGGCTTTCACCCATCGACCCCACAGACTCCCATGCATCCACCTATCACATTCCACCTCTACCGACTGCCCGACTGGCTTCCTCGCTGTCTACTTGGACTTACCCCCAAGGCCCGATCCGACTAAAGTTAAGTCACAAGTAATGTTATGTCCAGCCCAGGGAAAACACCACATTATAGACTCAACTATGATATCTAATTTCCAATACATGTAACCATTCAATAGTTATTAGTATTTTAGAAATAAAATAATTTTTTTAATAATTTTATTTATAGTTACATCCTTGGTGTTTTTTTCTCTAGATGACATGTGCTGTCTAATGTTAGGCCACTCCTAAGTTAATGCCGCCATTCTTTGCTTAATGGTGCCCTCATATTTATTATACATGATCCCTTTAAGAATTATTATAGTTTTTTTAATAAACATGTGCATGCATTCTATTAAAATTTTAACATTTTTTAAAAAATTATTCCCAGAAAACCATGCTTCAGAATCACATTCCATCTCACCAATTGGTCTTAAAATTAACCCGTGTAATTTGTAAAAATAGTAAATGAAAATTATGTGATGTTAAAAAGAAAAATATAAGTATGTTTTCACCTCACCATCATCAGTTTAGCTGATGAGTATTTTATATCATTAATTGGTAGTAATACTTACTACTAGGACAACATTGACATATATGTTTTTATATTTTATGAAAAATGTTGAAAATGTTTAAATTTTTTATATTTCAAAAAAAATGGTTATGGAAAATTATTTTATGGTAATATTTAATTTCAATGTATTCATTTGATAGTAAGTGATACTAAATAATGCTTCGATATGGTAATAAAAATAGTACCTGGTAGATGTCATAGAAATAAAAAATAGGCGGCCATAAAAAATGTGGTTTCTCTTAATGATAAAGTAAAATGAGAGTTAGTCTAGAGCATGATTCTTGATATTAAATCCATGGATAAAGAAAACTAGAATGATGAAACATGTCTGGTGGACCACTCGATTCAGTTTCAAATGGAAAATCCACCCATCTTTTAAGAGGATTTGGAACCTGAGAAAGTGGAGGTATGGATTAATAGGATGAATCAAATCATTGATTTCTAGGGAACTCCAGCTAAGCAAAAATTCATGTTGTAAACATACTTGGTTGAGGATCTAGCACACTAATGTTGGGATTTAGAAGTTTAGGCTAAAGATGAGAATATAATTACATGGGTGTATTTTTTAATAATTTTTGAAAAATAAATTCTATCCTCACCCATATATAATTTCATGAAAATTAGATTTATTTATCCCAAACCAAAAATATATCTTAATAATAAAGTGTACTAATAAATTTATGAATTTAGTTCACTTCTACCTAGAAGTTTTTACCAGTTCATCATTGAAAGAACAAATTTTATTGTTCGGGATTATGATTGTAAATATGATCAAATATTTTTTCCCTTTATATTATGGACTACATAGAGATGGTGAGTAGAGATATAGTAAAATAAAGAGATATTTTTAAGAATCTAGAAGGAGGTAGTGTGTGTATATCTACAAGAACATGTGGGAACTCCAATATTGGGAATAAAAAGAAGAGGGAAACCAACATTCAAATTAGTGGTTTGAATTAGAATCATAACACATGATTCGTTAATTTCCATCATTAAACCAAAGTAAGCAGGTTTGTTTCCAATGTGAATCCTTTGAGAATATCAATAGAGATTCCACAAAACCACCAAAATAATGTCACAATGATAAGAATATGAGATATCTTCAACACTATTTTCATTGTACTACAAATTCTAGTTCTATAAATGAATATAATATGTCACATATGTCCTACGATTCAATGGGGTGATCTCATGAGAATAACCCCATCCTCAAAACCAATCATGTTAAGGTGATACTACGAACACCATGACTACTCAACAAACAAAATATCAATAGGGAAAAAAATAGAAAGGGATAATGAATAAGTAATTGTATGATGCTAAGAATGTGATCATAGATGATCAATCAGGTCTGTGGATTATGTGAGGTATTATTCTTGTGATTTCTACCCTTATTAAAGCATTGTTTAATATGGTTATGTCCCACTCTTTTCTTGCATCTCTTCTTATGAGTTTACATATTTAGAATATGCCTTATATTTGAAAACTATAAAATACTATTTCCAAATGATAATTCCAATATTTTATGTGTGCAACATATATGTTTAATATCTATGGGGAATAATTGGTATGGTAATTATATATCATTGAGATGGAAATCTGTGAATTGATTTAAGGAATGGATTTTTTGATGAAAAAAATCCCATATCGATTATTATACACATAAAGAGAGTCTTATATCATTATATGGATTTAATATTATATTTAAAGAATATTGGATAGTGGATATATTAAGGGGAACACCTTTAGTATCGGTGAGTGGAAATATCTCCTGTCATTTTATAGTGTTAACATTGGTATTGGTAAAATATATCATAGAAAGTGACTTTCCAAGAATAGTTGAAAATTTTCTCGATGTTTCTCCTAACACTTTCTCAAGGTTGGAACCCTAAAGAGAAGAATAGTTTATAATTAATAGCCTACATGGGACCATTCAAATTTCTCATCCATATTATAGTATGAAAATTATGGAATTGAGATAACTAAAATACCAATGGGATGTGTTAGAAAGAAAAGGGTTCATTCAACCGAGAACATCTCCATGGGATGCACTAGTTCTTTTTGTAATGATGGAAAATGAAACTCTTATGATTTGTATGGATTATCATAATTATGACAGGGTATGATAATGAATCAGTATTCTATAACAAGAATCGTTTTCCAACCTGATCAGTTTTGTAAAGCCAGGTGAATTTTTGAAATTGATTTACATTTTTGGTATTACCAACTTTGAGTTAATAAGGAGGATATTTAACATAGATTTATAGAGTCATTATGGACATAATTAGTATGTGGTTATGCACTTTTTCTGGCAAATTCATGAAAAGTATTTATAAAATTTATGAATCATATCTTTCAAAGGCATCTTGGTTTTTTTATAGTGGTGTTTGTGAATGATATCCTATTTTATTCTAGAACTAAATCATATCATGGGGATACTTGGTTATAGTAAAAGGAATCTTCTGGGAGCATTGAATTTATGATAAGTAGTGAAAGTGTGTTTTTTAGAAAAAAGTGGTATGTTTCCTTGGTCATTTAATTTATGGGAAAAAAGTTTCTATAGATCCTGAAAAGATATAGGCTATTATATCCTAGAAACCATCGAATAATGTTTTTGAGATACATAGTTTTTTTATCTTAGTAGAGAATTACATATAATTCATTCCTATTTTTTCACATCCCACATGACCGATGATGGTCTTGATGAGAAAAGGAATCCTTTTTAAATGGAATATTGAATGTAAAAAATATTTATAATAATCTATGGTTTGGATTACATCAGAACCTATTCTTATTTTTCCTGAGTCATGACAAGCAAAGTGGTTAATTCTAATAAATCATGATATAGTTTGGGATATATTCTTATACAGAGGGATCGCATCATAGCCTATATCTCATGACAATTACAAGTACATGGGAAAAACTACCCAACACATGATTTGATACTTTTTTAGTACATGTTTTCAAGACATGAAATCATTATCTCTTTGGTGAGAAATTTATTGTGTTTATAGATTATATTATCTTAAAAAATTATTTTAAAGATACTTAAACAGAAGGAAATAAAGACCGAATAAATAACTTCAAATATTTATCTTTAACTTCATGTATAAAAATGGTATGGGGGATTGTATGGAAGATTCATTGAGAAGGAAGTCATATATCTTGTAGGATAAAGATGCTCCATATCAAAATCATCTAATGTTAGTTATAACTGATATGAATCTGGATTGTGTTGGGAAAGGAAATACTGATGTTTTCTTTCTAGTCACTTATGTTCATGATTTTGTTTTGAATATAGGTGATGTTAAAAAATATTATCCAAAATTTCTGAACATGAGGTCAAAACTCATTTGAGGGGAGACCATTGAGGGATGGATATTAGACGAGATATCATTGCTTAAGATTAGAGAATAGATTGTGGTTACCCTATTTTATTTGAAACAACTTCTAAATTCCTACCACCATTCAAAAAATATTGTTCATACTAGTATTCATTAATTGTACAAGGAATTGAGAACAAAATTTTGGTGTGTTAGCATGAAGGAAAAAGGGGAGGAGTTTGTCTCAAGATGCCTAACATATCATCAGGTCAAAGTAGATCACCAATGAATAACTAGTGTATTATTTATCGATTCCCATATTGAAATGGGAGAAAATAACTAAATATTTTATGATGGTCCATACAAGAAAGGCTTGGAAACATGATACCACATGGGTGATTATAGATCAACTAATGAAGGCATTCTATATTATCCTTATTTTTTGAATCAAATATAGTAGAATAAGTGTCCAAACTTTATATCTGATAGGATATAAAATTTCATGGAATAACAGTGTCCGTTGTTACTAACTGAGAGATAGTGTTCACATATCGTATTGGGAAATACTTGCTGCAATACCTTGAAAATAGTTAAATATAAGAATATCTAATCATACTAAACTGGATGTAAAATTGATGATGATGATCCAAATATTAGAATACATTATTAGGTCTTTTTTGATTGATTTTAGAGGCTACTGGAAAGAGTACATTCTATTAGTGGAGTTCCCATACAATAATTAAATCTGTAATAAATAAATATGTTTAATTTTTAGGAATTTTATGGTTGTCCATGTTTTTATATACTATGATGGATGGAAATAGGTGATACAACACTTTTCATATATATCCTTGTGAAAAAAACTAAGACAATTTAGATGATTATAAAGATGATAAGGGTGATGATAATGAGGCATCTAAAATCATATTAAGATAATCATCTACGATAATTATTATTTGAGGTGGGTAATCATGTGTTCTTGAGAATCTATCGAAGGACTGAGAATCATCATTATTATAAGAAGGGAATGTTATTTCCTTTGTAAATTGGCCCTTTTGAGATATTTCAATAGGATGGTTAGGTAGAATATGGGTTGGATTTACCTCTAAGGTTCCGTTTGGTACATAATTTTTTTTATTTATCTCAATTGAAAAAGTATAAAATTGATACTAAAAATGTAATTTGATTATACCATGGTTATATTGAGATAGATTCTACACTGATTCTTGTGAAATTGTATATTATGGATAGGGAATAGAGGATATTTTATTGAAAAATCATTGGTTTAATGAAGGTTTTGTAGAAACGTGGTTATATTCCAAAAGGTACATGGGAGTGTGAGATGAAAATGTTAGAGTAGTAGTGTAATTTATTTTGGAAAACCTTTATTTTCTACCTTCTAGAGAAGAAACTTCTAATGGCGGGGAGAATATATGACCCTTAGTTTAAAACAATTTACAATTTTTTTTATGAATATAAAATGATTGGTTTAGGTTTTAGAATGTCTGGGAAGGTTTAGACATGTTTTGAATGTGTTTATAGTGGTTCATGGGTTGATAACGGTCATCAGAAACCATAAACCTCCTTTATAAAAATACAAAAAATGTTTTGGGAGTCATTGGGTAGGGTCACAGTTGGTGCATGTTTGGGCCAAACTACGTGTGTGATAAGGGGAAATCATAAAAAGTGACGAAGAGGGAAAATAACAGTTGGCACCTGATTTTTCTAACCATCTGAGACAACCATATGAGATGTTGGCTTGAGACAGTAGCACCGCATGGTTGGTGTACAATTTTCCAAACCATGTGGACAAAATAGTGTGGCTACATGTCTTGTCTAGTAGTATGTTCATGGTTGGAATACATCTTAACAAAATCTATGACCAGACAATGCGATGTTCAATTAATGTCTTTAATTTTTTTTGTATTCATAATAAAGTCCCAAAACCATCATTAGTCACCAAATCTCAAATAATCTTGAATTACCATTTCTTCCGAGGATCCTTTGTCGATTAACTTCGGTATAGAGGTATCTTTTATCGAATAAAAGTGCATTTAAGATTCAGATGTTTCAGTAAGTAATAATTATTTTCTTTTGTTATATATATAATCTTATCCTCTCTCTAAAAACCATATATCTAGTATAGTGTGGGTAGAAATATCTTCGATGATATGAATATTGAGGATTTACATGATCGAATCTATTAAATAAAAGAATATTGAAGGCTAGATATAGAATATATTAGTGTTTATCTGTGTGTTTCTACATCCATGAGAGGTAAGTGGATTATCTATTATCTCAACATGACTTATAACTTTAAGGCATAATTTTAATTAAATTATTTTCCTGAAATTATATTTAATTACTAGTATGATACATGATAGAAATTATATTTGTTTATGACTTGGGAAATTTTGAGAATTTTCATGGATTTGGGAAAAACACCCATTGTTTATAATTCATAAGTCATGGTTTAAAATTATGGAATGGTTTTATAAATACATGTTTTATGATAAATTGTTTTCATTAAATATTGTTTTTTATTGAATGTTATGTAATGGAACTTCTCATAATTTTTTGGGTGTGAGTTCATTACAATTGATGTGAATTTTTAGAGGGGGTGTGTACTATTGGGGTACGAGAAAATGAATCAAAATATGGGTCATCCTCTATTAGGGAACGAAGAGACTGGACACCTAATGATGACTTGGTGGATTTATGAGAGAGTACGTATGAGAATTTAACTGCCACTTGGAATGTATGTGTGTGTGTGTGGGGGGGGGGGTGGAAACATTGGAATTGAGAATTTGAAATTATGAGAATTGATTTAAAGGATTTTATAATTTTTTCCTAGGAACTAATATGGTATTGATACAAACTTCTTAGAAAATCTTTTAAAATTTTTATATATAAATGCACTAACTATTTCAAATCCTAGCAGAGAGATTTGGGAAGTATTTGGGGAAATCATACTGAGTTTATTCTCAAAACATATCTGGGAACTTCAGTTCATTTATATATTTCATGTATTGTGAAAAAAGTAATGGAAAGTTGTATCATATTTTTAGTGATGCTTTTAGATACCATTTCAAGGAATGTGGATTTAGAGCTTATAGTTAGTGGGGATTTTATTTTCATGGGGCATGTTTTGTGTCTTTAGGATCAATTGTATTTTTTTTCTTGTATGATTAATGACTTTTTGTTTCTATTTTCAAGATTATATTGTTGGTTGTCTGGTTTTTATTTGATATTACATTGTTGTGTTTATGGATTATATGGATCTTATTAGATATTATAGTCCAATGTTAATAGTCTATTTTATCTAAAAAGGGAAAATAATCCCCCAATGTTTTTAAATACCTGGGAATTAATTTGAAGCCTTTGGGGTCTTGGAGATCTCAACTATGTCTAGAAACACCCCCATCACTTATCAAGCTAATGAAGAGGGTAGGGATGTTATGAATGATAAAAGTTTTCTTGGTTCCCTAATTTGGAATTGGAATTAGTTTTGGTCAGTCTTTGAGTTGGAAGTGGTATCAATCTTGTTCATTTATTGAGTTGGGTTGGTTGGTAAGAGTTAGGAATATCAATAATTGAAATGTATAGGATAAAAGAGAAATATATAACCTTTTTTTAATTAACTTCATGTTTCATGGATGATATGGGTATAATTGTTTTTAAGATACTTCTATGTTTGTTTTCACCTCATTTTCAATGGTTTATTCAAAGAGTATTTAATATCATTCATATGGGTAATGACTTATCGTAAGGACTTTATTGATCACATATGATTTTATGATTTATGAAAAATGTTGGAAATATTTACGATGATTTTATTTTAAAAATAATGGTTGTGGTGAATCTTTTTATAGTAAATTTGAATTTATATGATTTTAGTCGATAATAAGTGAGAATAAATGATGATTTATCATAGTTATAGAAATTTTACCTTTTATACATAATAGAAACTAACAAGAGTGGGCCATAGAAAATGAGGTTACACATGAGCCATAGGTGAACCAAGAGTTGGTCCAGAGCATCATTTAGGATATTAAATATAGGGGTAATATAAAATTGAATGATAATCCTCAAGTAGTTGAGCACTATATTCTATTTCAAAAGAATAATCCACCCAACATTTATAGGGATTAGAACCTCATAAATCTGAGTTATGGATGAATTGGATGAGTCAAATATTCCATTTCATGTAACACCATCTGAGCTAAAATTCATGTTGGAAACATACATTTTTAAGGATTTGTAATGAAAATGGTGGGATTTAGTAGTCCCAGATAAAGTTACAAAATGTATTACATGGGAGGAATTTGAATAATTATTCAATAAACAATTCTATCCTCACATGTTAATAATTTTGTGAAAAATATATTTTTGTAGCCTAATGGAATAAGATCTATCAGTAATAGATTTTACTGCTATGTTTATGAATTTCTTCTACTTTTCCCCTAATGTTATTGAAAGTGTGTCATTTAATGCACAAAATTTTGAGTTAGGGTTATGAATATATATTCATTTGAAGATTGATGGACTTTTATTATTGACTACATAGATTTCGTGAATTGATAGATAGTGGTGAAAAGAGATATTTTTAGGAATCGAGAGGGATAAAGTTTATTAACCTCCAATGGGATATGTTGGAAATCTAATGTTTGGAATACTAAGAAGAGGGAAACCTACTCCCAATGTTGTGGTATGTCTCAAAACCAGACCAAAGGATAAATTAATTTCCCTACTCGAGCCAAAGTAAGGAGGGAAGTTTCTAATGTGTCGCTATTGGGAATATAATGGAATTTTTCACAAAACCACCTAGAGAATGTAACAATTATGACAAGATAAGACATATTCAACACTATTTTCATAGTGATACAAGGTCTAATACTGGAAATCCATCTCAGATTCATTGTAAGACATATGTTTTAATGGGGATAACTCATTATAATAACCCCAATCCTCAAAAAAGAAGTGATTAAATTTTATTTTAGGAACCCCATGGGTCCTCAACAATGAAAATATCAGTATAGGAAAAAATAAAAAGGGAAAATGAATATGAAAATATATTCTTTTGAGAAGATGATCATGTATGAACAATCATGTCCTTCTATGGTGTGAGGTATTATTATTCTAATTTATAAAATTATGTTGGATTTTTTTGATAGAGTTGTGTCCCACTCTTTTATTTCTTCTCATTTTTAATCTTAAGAGTTCTCATGTTGAGATGATGAATTCAACGTTAAAATTCTATACTCTTTTTGGATAATGAAATTTTCAAGATTTTATGTGTGTTGTGTGTACAATTACCTTCGAGGGAAAATAATTTGTATGATACTTATCTTTCATTGATATAGACAAATAAGATTTGATTCTATGTATAGATTATTTGTTGACAGCCAAAGACCACATTGATTATTATGAACAACCAGTGAGTTTTATATCTTTATATGGTGTTAAACATATCTTTAATGGAGATTGGGTATTGGATAAAAGTAGAGAAAGACCTTTGGTACTGGTGGTTACTAATAATTTATAATAGTTAGTAGTGGTAAAGTTATAATATATGGATGAAATTGTAAATTGGGATTTTCTAACCATACTTGACCATTTTCCTAATTTTTTTCTTAAAAAACTAACAGTGCTTCCACCCAAAAGAGAAGTAGAGTCTATTATTTATCACATGTTAAGGACCATTACTACTTAACATTCATAACATAGGATGAAACTGATAAAATTTATACATCTGAAAAACCATGTGAAATATTTGGAATGAAAAGGGTTAATTCAATCAGAAATTTCCCCATGGGGAGAACCAGTTCATTTTTTAAAGAAGGTGGATGTAACACTTATGGTTTTCAAGATTATTGTAAACATAACTAATTTGAGATAAAGAATCATTATCCTATAAAAGAAATTGATGAAATATTTATCAATTGAAGAAAACCTAGTGGTTCTTTAAAATCTACATACGTTAAGGGTATCCCCAATTATGAGTTCAGAAAGATTATATTCCGATGATTGATTTTTAGAGTTATTATAGCCATTATGAGTACATAGTTATTCCATTTGGACTTATTCATACACTTAAAATATTTATAGAATTTATAAATTAGATATTATAAATTTTTATCGATTCCATTGTATTGGTGTTTGTGGATAATATCCTAGTAAATTCATGAATTAAATTGGATTGAGAAAAACACTTGTTCGTATTTTTGGGCATAATGTGGGAACATTTCATTTATGATAAGCTATATAAATGTTATTTATAAATACAAGAGTTACATTTTCATGGTCATGTCATTTCTATGAATGGAGTTTTAATAGATCCCAAAAATATAGAGGCTATTATATAATAGAAACCACTAAAGAATGTTTTTTGATATATATTTACCTTGATGATAAAAGATGTCCCTTTCTAATAAAATTTTTAATGTAGAAAATATTTATATGAAATTAAGGTTTGGATTATCTAATAACCCATCTATATGTTTCCTGAGATAGAATAATTCCATGTGGTTTATTGTGATGCATGAGGATCTGGTAAGGGATGTATTCTCCTCAGAATGACCATGTCATGGATTATGGATTATGACAATTACAAGTACATAGGGAAAAATTCCCAACACTTGATTTTGAGATTTCTGTTAAAACACATTATTTGAAGACATAGAATCATTATCTATTTTTTGATAAATTTATTGTTTTTACAGATCATAAGATCTTGGATTTTTCGGCCATTAATAGAATTGAACTTATTGGAAAAAATATGGATAAAATATATTCAAATACTTGACTTCGACTTGATGTATACAGTCAATAAGGGAAATTCCATGTAATATTAATTGATTAGAATGTTTTATAACCATTTGGACAAAGAGGATTTAGATCAATTTCTGATAACATAGGTTATATCCGATATTCTTCTTGATTGTTAATAGAATAGAAATGTTGTAGTTTTATTTCCAGTATCTTCTATTCCTTATTTTATTATGCAGGTAGGGGATGTTAAAAAAATGGATCCATAATGTCAAAAATCAATGATTGGGAGATAATTTAGGGATAGATACTAGATGTGAGATCTATGATACAACTTAGAAATTAGTTTTTTGTTCCTCTAATTTAGTAAGATCAAATTCTAAATGCCTATCACCATTTGAAATGGTATGTTCATATTTTTATCTAGAAAATGTACAATTTGTTGAGAACATAACTTTGGCTGGTTTACATAAAGAAAAAGTGGGATAGTTTTTCTCGAGATTCCTAACTTTTTAGTTTGTCAAGGATGATTGAAAATAACCAGCTAATGTGTTGCATCCTTTATCAATTCCCAAGTGGAAATAGAGTCAAATAGGTATGTATTGTCTAATGGGTATACCATGAATAGCTAGAAAACATGATTCCATATGGGTTATTGTATATTGGCTCACAATGTCATCTCACTTTATCCCTATTCATGAATCCAATACAATGGGATGCTTTTCCAAACTCTTCATATGAGAAGATATAATGTTACATAGAATACTAGTGTCATTTTTGTCTAATTGAGACCCTAGTTTCACATCTCATTTTTATTAATCCTTTCTATAATCTCATAAAACATAGTTGACTTTGAGCATGGCTTATCATCCTCAAATGGATGAAAAATATGATAGGATGATCAAAATATTGAAGGAAATTAGTACATATTGTGTGATGGATATTGGAGGCTAATAGGAAGAGAACATAACACTTATCATGTTCTCATACATTAAAATACATCAGGACTCAATAAATATGGCTCGTTTTGAAGCATTAAATGGTTTTACATGTAATTATCTACTTTTTTGGATGAAAATATGTGAAAATTCACCTATCATACCTAGACTTTTGTAGGAAACAATGACAAATGTTTAGATGATCAGAAAGAGAATGGTGACAGATCAGGGTCATCATAAATCATTGTAAGATCTTCATCGAGGACCATTATCATTTAAGGTGGGTAA
The DNA here is from genome assembly GCA_963277665.1 of Viscum album. Taxonomy (NCBI): domain Eukaryota; kingdom Viridiplantae; phylum Streptophyta; class Magnoliopsida; order Santalales; family Viscaceae; genus Viscum; species Viscum album. The sequence continues at coordinate 1,193,365,690 of OY728156.1, read as the reverse complement.
TTATGTGTTATTTATAATCTTTCCCTGGCTAGAGATTTATCATTTCGAAAAATAGGGAAAGTTTTCTCCTCAATAAATTAGATCATTTATGAAATGATAATGTGTTTGTGAGGTAACATATCAGTAGGATTTACATACATGGTTCTATTCAATGCCAAATGTGTTTCATGTATCTCAATTGGGAAAGTACCAACAAGATACCCAAAATGTGATTCGATGGGACCATGTTGATATCTTACTATATTCTACATTGATTCATGTTTGAGTGTGGATTCTGGGTAGGTAATAGAATATTATTCATGGTAATATCTTTATTTTTGTGCGGGATTTATGGATGTTTGTCCAAATTCAAGAAGAGACATGGGATCATTAGAAGGAAATGTTAGAGAAGTGTCCCAAACTTTTCTTGAAAAATATAGTTTTCTAACTTATGGGGACAAAAAGGCCATTAGTGGGGAGAATTGTCACCGCCAATTTTTATGTACTTAACTCTTATTTAGCTATTTTAATCCTATACATTCCCAGGTTTATGTTTCGAGAAATATGGGAAGGTTTCAACATGTTTTGGAGGTTTTTTTGATGGTTTACGGTTTATGCATGGGTAGTGGAAACATTGAAACACCATTAGGAAACCCTGAAATGTATTTTGGGAGTAAGGCTAATGATTTTCTAGACCATGTGATTTACTAGGTGAAAATGTAAAAAAGTATAAAGAAAAAAACTATAATTTTTGCACGGTTTATCTAAAAGTGTGATCCAACCATGTGAGAAGTTTTTTTGAGAAAGTATCAATTCATGGTTGGCAAACAGTTTTTCAAACCGTGCTACCCAAACTATGCAGCTACTTGGATTCTCTAGTAGTACATGCATGGTTGGCATATGTTCTAACAAGTTGTGTGACTTAACCCTATAATGTGCAGTTAATGACATGAAAATTGAGATTTTAATCAAAATTATGCATCAAAACCCTCATTAGTCACCTAATATCCCAAGAAATCAAATTCTCTTTTCTCCCATGGATAATTTTTTGATTCTTTTATATCTAGAGACTACTTATATAAAATCAATGCAAATTGGATATTTGGATTCATCATAAATTCATCCTTCTTTTCTATTATTCTTAGATACACTCATCTCCTATCTCCCGAAACCATAGATCTAGTAGAATATAGATATATCTATTTTATATGATGGTAAAATTTATGAGATATTATTGAATAAATTTATGTAATGATGATCCCATGCTGGATTAGGAATATCTTATTATCATTCTTCCTAATTACCAGTCATTGGGTGGTAGGTGTCTTCCCCCTCATATTCACTTGACATAGAACTCAAAGGAATAGTTATAATTAACTTTTTTATGAAATTTCTGTTAAATAATTGTCTTATTATTGAAAGAAATACCATTTGGTTATGATTTTCCAAATTTTTTGAATTTGGATGTATTAAAAAAACCCCATTTTTTTTATTTTAAAATTATGGTTTTAAAACTATGACTTGGTTTGATGAATACAAGGTGTCTGATAATATGTTTTCAAGAAAAAATGTTTTATTATGAATTGGTTTGGCATAGATCTTGGAATACATGGTTATTGTGAGTTCATTGGTTTTGATGTGACTCTATGGAAGGGGTGTGTACTATTGGGGTACTATTACATGATTGAGAAAATGTGGTGTGTGCCATTAGGGAATAAATATATTGGAAACCTAGTGATGACTTAGTGGATTGATGAGAGACTACTCATGAGTATGGAATTTCTACTTGGAATGCATGGGTGTGTGTGTGGTATAAAAAAATAGAAATTGGGTATTCTTTATTATGAGATATGATATAGAGGATTTTATATTGATTCCTTGGATGTTTTTTATACAAACTAATTGAAACTGTTTTCTTTAAATTATTTTATATAAATGTCCAGACCAATTAGTTTTCTTGTGGTGGGAGTTAGGAAGCCATTGGGGAAATCATATTGAATTTATACTGACCCCTTACATGATAAATTTTTTGTGTTTGCTAATATCTTGTATCCGGAAACATGTGAAGGAAAGACGTCTCATTTATTTAGTGATGATTCTTGATACCATAGTAAGACATATAGAGTTGGATCTTAGAGATAGTAGGGATTCGATTGTCTTAATGTCAAGTTGGTATCTTTTGTTTTAGCTGATTTTTTTATTTTCAAAAATATGTTTTTTTTGTTATCACTCTGATATTGTTGTTTGTTTGGTTTATATTTGAGACTACAAGGTTTCTTTAGTGCATCATATTGATTACATTTAATGTTATGGTTCAGTGTTACATGTTATTTTATCTAAAAAGGGAAAATCATCCTCCAAAATTCATAAAGCCTTTGGGATTTTTTTCCTACCATTGGTGTCTTGGGTATGTCACCTAATTCCTATAACTCCCCAGTCACCTCTCAAGACAATGAGGAGAAATATAGTATATTATTTCATAAAAACCAATTTTTTTAAATTCACCAAAAAATTAACTTATTAAAAAAAATAATTCCAATGATAAATTGGAATTGGTGAAAAAAAAATTAATTCCATTTCTATAAGTATTAGAAATTTATTTTTATAAAAATTTATAAAATGCTATTGTAATAGTTTATAGAAACATTTCTTATTTAGAGAATATGAAAATATTCCAAAATCAATTATAAATTTAAATACTATATAATTAATTTCATTATTTCTAACTAAATAAGACTTATCTTAATTTTTGATGAAATTAAAACCATAATGGGAACTTTTAAATAAATAAAATGATAGTTTTTTTTTAAAATTTCTATTTTTTACTATTCAAATAAAAAAAATCTTTTCAGATTAACACCAAAATTTAACCCTATGATAATTTTGATATGATGATTTAAAAAATGATTTAAACTTTATGAAAAAAAATTTCTCTATGTTTGATAAAATAATTGTAATATTCACAAAAAGAATCAATAAAAACAATTTTTGATGAAAATGTATTTTTAAAGAATAACATAACTTCAGAAAATTTGAGTGATTATTTAAAAATAATTAATCAATACAATTTTAGTGTATGTCACCTTTATAGGAGTTTTAATGTGTGGTTAATCATATTAATACACACAAATATAATGGCTATGTAATATATATAACATTAAAATATTAATATTTCATGGTTTGTTTAAGTTCAGTGTTATGTGTTGAATATGGTATCAAAATATAGTGCTCTTTTAAAATAAAAGGATATTACATTTCCACTTATAAATATTACCCTCAAAATTTTAAGTTTATCTTGGTAATCAAGGGTATGAAATTTGAGAATAATTTTTTTTTAATAACCACTTTGATAAAAGGGTTAATAAAGATTTCTCTAGAAAAGAGGGTAAAGGAACTATAAATTTCAAAAATTATAACTCATAACTAGGTTTCTAAAAAAGAGAAAATTATAGGGAAATCATAATATAGATATAAAGAAAAATAATAATGTCTAAATAATGATGGGGAGTGATAAGGGAAATTGATCACAATAAAGTTAATGATAATTATAATGTTTATAACCCCAAAACGGTAAATCAATATAGTATGAAAAAACCATTGATTCATTAGAAATAGAGGAAATATAATAAAAGTTTTGTTTTAGGACCATTTTTATAGATTTATGGAATTAATTTTCTATATAAAATCAGTAAAAAAGGATGGATACTTAAATGAAATTAATATTTTCATCCATTAATACAATTCAACCACAATATCATATCTTTCTATAAGAAATTAGTATTCAAGATGATTTTTAGGCCGAACTAATGAAAATAAACTTTTAATTGTCCCTGAGGTATATAAAATAATGAAAATAAATTATTCCTATGTTTTAAATTATTTTTAGAATATTATAATATAATAAACAAAATTTATAAACCGTCCCATGAAGAAATAAAAAATAATAACTGAATCCCCAAAAGTAACCTGAATCATTCATCTTAGATCATTAAATAAATAAATAACCCTATATCACAAATAACATATATAGCCTCAATTTTAATGTTATGTCTAAATTAATTGGTGATAACATTATTTCATTTTACTTTCCCAAAAATTTAATAGTATTCTTAGGAAATAGTCATTCACTTAAAACATAATGGTTACATTTACCTCAACCCAATAAACAATCTCCAATAAAATCATCAGTCGCTGTAAAATAATATCAAATAAAACCTTAAAAGCGGTTTCTATAACTTTGAAATTATGATAAACCCTAAAATTAAAAACCTGTGATATTATCCATAACTCTTAATTTAATATCACGTGAAAAAATCACAATCTCTAACAATATCTAAACCGTGGACTAATACCATCAATGACAACCTCGAACCCACACTCCAAGTTCTGATACTAAAAAATGATCCTTACATTATTTGATTGATATAGATATACATGAACCAACATTATCTATACAAAATTTACAACATAAAAAGTAAATATTGGATAACTTATTTACCCAGGTATTTTTAAGGTTTAGTGTTTTATAGAATATATCCTAACTCTTACAAAACAATACCCATGCTCTGAAGTGGGCATTTTTCCAACTATACACAACTTATCTTCTTTCAAAACAAATATTCAAAATCTCCCATTAAATTATCCACATATTATAATTTTATATACAAAAGTCATTCAAAATCATACTTCCTAACCCTATGAAACAAAAAACATTATAATAGTGATTTCAAACTCTCAATAAGGGTAAACATAAGCATTAAAAATTGAATGTCATCAGTTAGAATAAGATGGGAATAAGAGTATGATGAGATAATCAAATTTTGTTATCCTAAAATAATATAATTTATACTCATATATAACAAAATCATTAAATATGGGACATGGAATATATATTTAATAAAGGAAAGAGTTATAAGAATTAATGAACTTGAGCTATATAATGTTAATCTTGATTAAAGTAAATATTAAATAACCATATAAATTAAAATTAAAATGTGTCTGTATTTTAGAACACAATATTAATACATCTATTAGGATAACCCTTATATAAGTGATAAAAATACCTATTTAATACCCATAATCTCTTAGGAGTAACTTATTAACTGATTAACCTCTTCATCTCTTTAGAGTTACTTATATAAAATCAATTATTTCATTGTTACCTAATGAATTGGAGAGCTATATTAGGCTCAAAACCTTGAATAATCTATATCATTAATACTAATACATACAAGACATATCAGGATAACCCTGTATCACCAATAATTTCTAAGTACTATTCATGAATATAACACAAGGAATCTTTCATTTTCATCATCAAACTAGTCACATAAAAATCTATTTTAAAAAAATAAATGTAATACACTCATAGAAATAATATGGATGGTGTCATAAAAACATAATAAATATAATATATATGAATAATTAAAGTATTTTGTAATATATAAAAAAACTTTAAAAAAAATTTAGACCATTTTTTACGAAAATATGGGAACATAATCTTTTATTTTGATACTGTTAAAATCTGAAGATCATCAAAATTTTAGGAAAATAATTTTATTTGAAAATAAGCAAGAAAAAATATAAATAAATCATTATATTAAATAAGAATCAAGATGATAGGAAAATTACTTCATTTTATAAATTTTAAAAACTAACATTCTTTTTAAAATTTAATAAGGAGAGTCAAAAGTTACCCATAGAGAAAAGATTATAATTTTTTTATTAAAACCCTTTCAAAATATGATAAAAGATCATATGAAATTTATTTATGAAATAATTTTTATTTATAAATGAGTACTCCCTAAAATATTTTAGAAAAAATGGTTTTGGAAGAAAAATATTCATGATCTAGAAAAGATTCAAGTTCTGTATCACTTATAGAAAACATTCTTGATGTTTATTTAATCAATACGATATGAAATAGAAACTAAAAATTTAAACTAAATTAATTACCATAATAGAATAAAATATATTTTTTTTCAGGAAAACAAGGGAATAGAAATTCCTCTAAAGGAACCATTAACATAAGTTATATGGAAAAAATAAGATATTGAAACATAAAGACTTTACCACTTGGGTATTTTTGGAATCAAAAGTCATTTAATGAAATTATATGATATGTGTCAATAAATAGCAATAATTTTTTTTAAATAAAATCTTTGTAAGATCATAAATTTTAATGTGATAGTTAATACATGAAGTGAATTTGTGCACTTTTTTAAATACACATAAAACAAGTGGAAATAAAAAATATAAAAACTTATAGATTAGCTCATAAATAATCATGGAATAACAAAGTCAATGAATTATAAGTATAACCCATCAAATGAAAATTGAGTTAAGAAACCAAATACCACTTGGTAGCATACAAGTAAAATACCTTTGGATGAAAAAAAAATAATTTCATATTAATATAAAATGAATTATTAAGGATTCGATATATGACTTGTAAAATTTAATCTTATACACCACATAAAATTGATAATCTTTATAACATTAAAACCTACCTCAATGAAGGGAAATTGAGATAAAATCCCATAACATGGGCCCAAACATTCCATGTATGTTCTTTAACACTTTTATAATAAACTTATATAAATTAAATTATTTATTGAGAAAATTTTTAATTGATTAATCCATTATACATTAAATATTTAAATTATTTTTTAATGAAATACTTAGTTACCTAATCGACGGTGTCTTTGTCATGTGTTTTGGGGTTGTTCGGTTCATAATCAAAAAAACAACTTCGGTGGGATGAATGTGAAAAAATAGGTAATAATTGCAATATATTCAGAATAATAATCATGATATAATTATGATATTTATATAGTAATTATAATTTTAAAACTAAACATTAAATATGATTATAAAAAATTAATTACCTTACAATAATGAAGACCGTAGTCCGTACATATGCATGAGTAACATTTCAATTTTCCAATGATCATGATATAACAAAGGAAAATATTATTTTATATTTAAATAAGAATTATTATGTCATAAATATCATATTATCTCTTTAAATATAGTATATATATCATCCATGTTAGGAAATAATGAAAAAATGAATCACATTTCTTTATTTGGGGGGTAATCTACACGTACACAGAAATGAAATTATAATTTTTAAATAAATAGAAAAGATAAAGAAATAAAATATATAATAACATTAAATAATTATACTTTTTTCGTTTATTACATATGTATGCATTAAAATATTGATTATAACTGTCAACATGAGGCAGTGATGGAAAATAAAATTACACCAGTTCGTGAGGTGGTAGTCCACCAAACACATAAACGATGGTTTCAGTTCCCATTTGATAGAGTAAAAAATATATATTTGTTATTTAATTAACAAAATATCATCTATATAAATTCAGTAAACTTATTTTTTTTTGTTTATGAATATTTTAAGGAGGTATAAGATGAAATAAAACAAAAACATTCGGTCAAAATCTTTACCTATTATTCAGAGAACAACATTTTAAAAACAACTTATGCCCTATAAGGTTGGTATTATTCCAATAATAAGACACATAGAACATGTATAGTAATAATAGGAATGTATTTTTGTAGGTATTTTTTTGAGAAATGTCTTCTGAAGTGTGAAGAGGGGATGAGAGGGGGTATCCTTTTATAAGTGAGGGAATGAACCTTCTTGAAATTTAATGAAGTATTAAATTAATATAAATTAATTTTCATGTTAAAATGATTCCAAATTTATAAAATTATAATTAAAAATTAGTATGAGTCTATATCCATTAATATAATAAAATATATTCAATCTTAGGTGATGTTTTCACCCTTATCTAATTGTTTTAACACCCAATTTACCATTTTAACAATTGACATGATATCAAGAGTTTTTGCCCTTTAGTGGTCATGGAAGTAATTATAACAGAAAAGTGGATAAATAAATGTAATATGGTTGATATTTTAAACCACATATAATTCACTTTAAAAAACATTTTTTTTTATGAAATTTAAATCATTTAGTATATTATTGTTTTTTATTGAATATGATTAATGTCATTTTTGTAAATACATGATATATTATAATATAATATGTGTATAACTCATGTAAAATGGTTCCTAAATGAAATTTATTTGTATATAAATATTATATGGACTTAATATACGTACCAAACCAAATTTACTCTATTTTAAATATTATTTTAAGCCATATTTTTTTAACACCATGGTTAAAAAAATTTTACCTTAATATTGTCAATAATCTTTTCAATATTAAAGGTCAATAGTTTTACTTATTAGGTGAAAATATTATCCTAAAAAATAGGATAAAATTTTATACCATATATACTCCAAATTTTCTTCCTTTTTTATTACTTTTAAATAATTTAATACAATATATTTAACATGAAACTTTTTTAATTTCATTTTCAGAACGATTCCCATAATTTTACTTTGAAAACATCATGAAAGTAATGGAATTAAAATATAAACCATTAAAACATCTCTAATATGTTATATTTAAATATAAAATTCAGGTTAAACTAAAAATCACAAAAAAAATTATAGTTTTTAAAATCATTTATATTAACTCTATACTGCTTTCACAAGTACTGAGTCCACATTTCATATATATTTACTATAATTATTTCATCCAAAAAAATTAAAAATAAATTATCATCATAAAAATAAATAAATAAAATTCATTATAAACCTTTATATTCTTTAAATATAAATATTTATCCACATTTATTCCATGATAACTTATTTAATATGTTATTTTTAATTTTTGAGTATTTCACAAGCATTTCACAATAATTTATATAATTCATTTTTATATAACTCTAAAATTAAAATGATTCCATAAGTATGAGAAATAATAATTCATATTTATTAACTAATTTAAAAATAATTATTCTGAAATATTATATTTAGAACAAGAAATTTGACTTTTCTAGTGTGGCGTAAGCATTGTGTCACCACTGGAAATGATTTTCATATTTATCATGAAATATCATCTAATTTATATGGTTTATATTATTTCTCTATTATAAATATATTATATTATCATAAATTAGTCAATTCATATTTTTAATAAATTTTTGTATCATATTTATGTTTCGACGATATCCTAAAAGATATCGTAATTCATAAAAACTATAATTATTTAACATTTCAAAAAACAATAACTTTTTTATAAAAATATTGAAAAATCATCCTAGGATAAAATTTACATTTTAAAATCAAAAATTAATTCAGTTTCATCAAACTAAATTATTATATGTTATATATATTAATTTTATTATAAATTCATATAACTCAATGAAAATAGATTTTGGAAAAAGTTTTCTTAATCCCAAAAATACACATATACCAAAATAAAGTATAAATCTAACTTCTATGAAATTAATTATATTATTTATTAAAAAAGAGACCTATATTAATTTATGATCAAATTCGAATCATACTTAAAATAAATTATAGTTTTTAAAAAATTGTTATGTTTCATTATTCACTTAAAAATCCTTCTTTATAGAAAAATTCCAAACCCCCTAAGATAATTTTGGTATAAAAAATTAAAAACCGATATACTACTTATAAAATTAATTTTATAAAAGTTTTATAAATTAATAATAATTTTTACTGATATATATGAATAAAAATGTAGTTTGAATGAGACATATTCTTGAAGAATAAAATAAATACTGAAAAATAGAGTTCTTATTTATTATGAATTAATTTGTGCATTTGTATTGAGTAATAACTTTAAATATATTTAATAATGTGGTTATTACTATTAATATCTACCTATTTAACATATATTTTATAACTAAAACATTTAAATACTACTATTTAATTTTTTATTTAAGATCAAGATTGCGTGTTGTATATGTTATCGAATATAGTGATTTTTAATGTCCCATGATATTACACATTTGAGTATTATTATGACCAAAATCGTTTAATGCATGTGATAAAAAATTGACATAATAAGACAATTATCATATTTAGTCTTATGAATAACATTATATTTAAATGTCTTACTCATAAAGATAATCACCTTAGTATTTAGTTCGACTTAAATCATTATCAGTTCTGTAATGGTTTCATTTCGGTAGGTTCTCTCATACTCCTTAAACTAATTACATAACATAAAAATTCTATTATATTGGCACATAAAGAGACTGTGATAAACTAAATAATTTCTCCCATGAGTGTCAAAATAGTTTTTAGTTAAAACTATCTTTTTACAACCTGAGATGATTAAGTTAATACCCAATATGTCCCTTTTAGTATTACTACCCTAGGTACATATATTATAGATCATAAATCCAAATTTTGTTTCTAGATAGGTATTTCATTTCAAGAAAAACCATATACTCTCTACTATAACAAAATTTCTGGATGTTTTCATATAAATATAATTGACCCTATATGATTAAAAAAATTTCAATAATCCATATTGAAAAAATATAACTAAATTAATCCACAAAAAAACTAAACCATGATCTGATACCAACTGAGGCACTACAAACCTAAAATCCAAGATATAGGGATAAAAAAATATTATTAAAACATTGAATTTCAAACAAACTAATGTGAAATAGGATAATAATATAATTATATCACATCATTTATGATATTTAAACATTACAACTAAAAAAAATCATAATCTCTTGAAAAAAATGTATTGTGTCTTTGAGGGTTATCTACATGAGTAACTTATTTTTTAACACTTATGAGCTTTTCACCATAATAGAGCCACACCTGAATCCCTTATATATTTCTCATAATTAATATTCATCTTCATATTATGGGGAATGAAAATATATGAACGGTATGAGCTCAAACACTCAGTAATAGGAAAAATAATTAATATTCCATTGAGGTTTTGATTTTAAGAATATTTGAAAACATGTTCAAGGGACCAATTTATTATTAAAAAGATCGTGGAAAAAATAATAGTTGTCTATACATCAGTATATAATGACTTAAAAACACTAATTATCTAACATGTATGATTAAATAAGAGTGAGTGATAATTTACATGAGCCATAGAGCATAATCACTAGAATTAAGAACTCAATGTGGAATCTCATGGAAACATAGAAAAATAAAGAATAATAGAATAAATAAAAGGGAAAAAATAATAACATAATTGATCGAGAATATTTTTCTTACCTCCCATAATATAATGGATCAAGAATCAAATTTATACCTCCCATCACATAATAGACTATGAATCGCATTATTTCCCCCATCACATATTGGATCAGGAATTATGTTCCTTCCTCCCGTCAAATAGTGGATAAGAAATAACATCCTTACATTTGATACCATGGAACATTAGGAGTAACATTCATGCTTACCAAAATATGTTGCATCCAAAATTATGATCCTATATTCCAAAACATGTTGAATCATATATAATGTTCCTAACGTCAAAAACATGGTTCATCAATAATAAAATTCCTACCTAAAATTTTTTTCCATTTGGAATCATATTCTTGACTGCTATTATTTCCCCTGAGATAAAATAAATTATCTAATTTATTGTATAAATATATAATTTCATCCCGGCGATCACATAATGGGAACCATATAAATGTTTTCTAATAGGGAATGAAAAAATTTATAATTCAAGCATTCATTAAATTACCATTGGAAAAGGGAATAGTATCAATTAAATACTTCATAGAAATTTTCATAATTCATTTAGAGAAATAAGGTTGATGAAATCATAAGGGGACATCACTAATGAATCTTAAAAACATTAATGTTTGTTTAAATAAAAAACACATTTATAATATGAACACATTGAATGGTACCACATATGATAGGATTAAGAATTGGTTCATTCTATACAAAAATTATAATCTCAAAAAATAAAAATACTATAATGGTATTTTGAGGTTAATTCATGAAATAAAATTTCCAAGGAAATAAATCCTTCAGATAATGATTAAAATGGATGTGAAACCAGAAAATTGATTTTATAAAATATCATTAAATTTATTATAAAAGAATAATTCTTCAGTCATTTTAAAAATTATATTTCTAAAATTTGAATTTAAAACATTTGAAATCATTAAAATTTGTAAGTCACTATCATGGAAACTCACAAATTATTTGTGGTTTTTGGGTACATAGGTGTTGCAGAGTGGGTAACCAAGGTCATCTCTCAAAGATGAAGAAATTTAAAAATCATCTTAAAAGTATTATGAAAATAAAGATAAAATAAATACCTAACCTATAAGAATGTGGGCAGTTTTTTTATATTTATAATGAAATAATAAGTATTCTAGAAGAAGATTTTATATTTTTTTGTTTTTTTTGAAATAAGAATGAGAAAATGAAATGAGAAGATATTTTTTTCGAACATATTTTTTATAACGCACAATATATATAAATATAATTTTTTAATTAATTATTAATCATTATCATTTATATTAAACTCAAACAAATTATGTTCCCTTAATTGTTTAATACCTAAATCTATTAAATTTTACATCTACCATAAATATGACCTAAATTAAAGCCTAGGATAGCTTCAGAACATGAAATCATAACACCATGATTTGATTATCGTTCCAAGGATAGATTATAGTTAGTGGTTAATTAGGGATCATATCCATACAATAAGTGAGGAATAATTGAGAATAGAGATTATAGTTGAACCCTACAAATTGATCACCTATGGTTTTATTTTACTGATTAATATCACTCTATATTAATTCACACATAACTCTCCCTCATGATTTTTTTATTAATTGTTCACATTATCCCTTAGTTTATTTTATTTTTAAAAAATTAAATAATTTATCATATTATTCTAATTATATTATCTCATTGATTCAAAACAAATAATATAATAAGATGATTATTGGATCAATTACAAAAAAAATACTCTTATATGGGTGGTGTAGTCAACATAGAAAAGTTTTAGGAGTGCAGAGGTTTAGAAAGGGGAATAACCAATAATATTTATACTCCTAATTTACAGACCTAATAGGATGAGTAAAGAATAAAAAAATATAACAAAAAGGATTAATTAAAATAGAACCAAAAAGTTTACTACAAAAACAAAAATATTAAAACTTGAAGAAGAAGGAGGAGGCTTTGATGAAGAGATCTTAGATTTAGGAGATTCCCCCTTAAAATTCTTGGATAATGGAAGTGAAAAAACTTATCCTCTTACCTAAACATTCTAATTCACATTCCAACACCTATAATGATTAAAAATACATATTTATTGAGTGGATGAGATCCAAGGGATATAAGATGTTTCAAGTGTTAATGGGGAAATTTGGAAAAAAAAATTTAATCCAACATGAGATGCCTTGTAGACCTAAAAAAATATGAACCATATTTCTCTATAGAAGTATTATTTGTAAAAAATTATGTCATATATCTTTTTTCCAAATTTGAGACAAGTCTAAGAATTTATGAAGAAGTTATGGACCAATCAATAAAGTTGTTTCCAATCTAAAGAGTCCATTACATATTGGATTTCCTGGCTAATTTACCCAAATAAAATGCATGATATAGCTCAAAATGTATGGAATGAAAGTTCCAAATCATTGAGTGTAGAGAACATTTATAAAAATTTTAAATTTAAATAAATCACAAAATAATTATTATGGTTGACATACTATAATTCACCTAAGAGGTTCAGAATTGGAATTTTCTTCAAATTTTCAAATGAATGATATATTACAAAATATTCCCTAAATGAACTTATTTAACACAATGTGAGAAAATTGAATAATTTATTGTTAATAAAAAATTAAATAAAAAATTGTTTTCTATGCACCCCAACACTTACCATTTTTCACTCTTTATAAAAACCTCAAATCATATATTCCAAAATATAGAAAACAAATGCATGTTCACATTACCCAATTCATAGAGGCAATATAGGTAATGTAAGAATCCCATCATGATTCAATATACATATGTTTTAAATTTATTTTATAATAAATTATATCAAATGAAAATCCAATGATATTAATGACACCCATATTACCGAATCATGTCCTGGGTCTACTATGTCATTAATTCCCCAGGTGTGTGTGTGCCAAACATTTCAAGCTCATATCTTGACCCTTTATTCAGTATATTCATGTCAAGTAAAACAATTTTCTTTACTTGGTTTAATTCACTAAACCTGTTTAACATTCCCTTGTAATAAAATTTAATGACCCACTCACTTAAGCATTCCCAAAAGTCAAACCCTATGCTCTTGATCTAGATATCCCCATGTTTTATACATTTCATCACTCTCCTCTTTATTAAAAAAAATAAATTTTTTGTATTTTTTTAATTTTTTTGAGAGATTACAACTATTGGATATCAAGTATATACACATAGTTCCATTTAGTATATTAATAACATTGATCATAAGAGAAACTAATGAATGGAACAACCATTAATAAATATTCCTTTTTATCTTGCCTAGATATACCTTTAATTAAGTAGGAAAAATTTTAAGAATCATGGTTGAATGAAAATTTGTGTGGAGAAATCAATGAAGAGATTTACCATGAATAAATATCACAACTAATGGTATAAAAATATAAATGCTTTTATAATGAAAAAACCAAACATATCTTCAATGACCTCCATTTTTATAAATATTAATCATTGATGATGAAATATTTCTCATGATTATCATGCTACCAAATAATTTTGAAAACATGAATTTCCCATATTCTCCACATGTAAATGATCATATTACATTATGTATTTTTTTCAATATTTTTATTTTTTAAAATTTAACAGAAACCCAAATAGAAACACACACAAAATAAATATATAAAAATCATAAATAACTACTAGAATATTATGTGCCCTCCCCCAAACATAAAATAAATAATTTTCCTCAATGTGAAGCTTTGATAATATTAATTCATATGAAATAAATTATTATAAATAAAACATATAACATAAAACTAAAAGGGTTAGGGAAAGACTGATAATTTCGAGTGAAGATTGGCTCATACATTGGGATGGAATCAACTGCATCCATAGAGAATCTTTCAATGTATTACTTCAAATGTTCTCCATTTATTTGAAATCTCATTCCTGAATCCTATTGTGTAATATCCACTACATCATAAGGAAAACCATTATATAAAACAAAAGTATATAAACATATGAAATACAACTTATTGAGAATTATCTTTAGCTATGAACTATAGATGAGGAATTTCTCTCCTACCTGAAACTCCCGTTTTTGGATCTTTCTATCATGATACACTATTTATCATTCCTTGTATAGCCTTTATTTCTCATATGATATCAATATAATGTCCCTATGCTCTTGAATTTTATGCTTCCTTTGAATTCCATATTAGTCCAAATCCAAGTTTCATTTATTTATAACCCAATATGCCTGATGTTCAACCTCCTCAGAAAGATGACATGATATCTTAAAAATGATCTAGTAGTTGGATATACCAATGAGATTTGGATATGATTCTATAAAAGCCATCAATGAATCACCCAAATTATTTCTCCAATCCTTTCTATTTAGCTTCACGATTTACTCCAAAATTTGTTTTCACTCATGATTTGAAACCCCATCCTGGCCATTTGTTTGGGGGTGGTATGAAGTAGATTTTTATTGAATCAACCAATACATAAAAAGGTGGGAAGCCAATGTACAGTTGAAAAATTGTGTATATTGGTCACTGATAATGGCCTTTGGTACTCCAATCCTATGGAAAATTTGAGCCTTGACAAAATTCACGACAACTTGATAATCATCAGTCCTAGTAGGCATGGCCTTTACCCATTTTCTAGGATAATTAATAGTGACCATAATGTTTTAAAACCCAATTTAACTTGGAAAAGGACCCATAAAATCAATTCCCCTTACATGAAAAATATCTAATAATAATATGGGTATTTTGGTTATATCATGTCTCTTTGAAATGTTTTCTGTTTGTTGGAAACATGATCATGAATTACAAAATACATGAGAATCATGGAACATGATATTCCAATATAATATAGATTCTATGTCATTATTATCTCTCCATTAGGTTTCAAATTTTCCTCTATAATAATTTGTGTGGAAAAATGAAAAACAGACTCAATATCATGACTGAGCACACATCTTCTATTAACATGGTCACTACACATGATCCATAGACATGGATCATCTGACACATAAAACCTAGAATCACATTTTAATTTATATACATGATGTTTCTTTAAATTGTTATGAATTTTAGAGGTAATATGGTATTTAACTAAAGCTGTAAAAACTAGGATGCGTACCTGAGATGACATAGAGATTATCATCATAGAATGTGTCTTGAAGAGGTAACCATTCTAAGGTGTCACCCTATAGTGTTTGAGTAATCATACTCATTTGGTTTTCCAAAAATGTCTCGAAACCCTTCTTATCCTTTATCTTAATATAAAATTCTAGAAGAAGGAAAATCCATCAAATAAGTATGGGATTTTCACATAGCTTCTTAAAAAGGTAACTTATATAATCATGGCTAGAAAAAAACAACTGCTTTAGAGCCCAATAAATATATAAAAAAATTATCTAAAGAAGATATAATAGAAATATACTCTTTTTCCTTTGTGGTGTAATTTTATGGGGCTGTATCCAATGTCTTGAATACATAATCAATCACATGGGACCTCCCTTCCACCCTTTGAGATAAGACATGTCCAATTGTAAAATTTGATGCATTACACAATATATCTAAAGGAAGATCCCATTGTGGGGGTTGTATAATCAATAGAGTGGTCTTATACATCTTTAGTCTAACAAATGATTCCCTTCACGAATCATTAAAAAATAAGTCAATATCTTTTTTAAGCAATAATGGTAAGGGTAGAGCGATCTTACTAAAATCTTTAATGAACTATCGATAAAATCTAGCTTTCCCTATAAATTATCTAACATCATTCACACAAGAAGGATATAGAAAGGGTAAAATTATATCTACATTTGATTTTTCAACCTATATTCTATTTTTTGATGCTACATTACCAAATAAAATTCCATTCTCTACTATGAAATGACATTTTCAATATTCAAAAACAAATTCTTTTCAATAGAATGATTCATCACATTTCCCAAACCAAAAATAAATTTATCAAATTAATATACATACATTGTAAAATATTCTATAGATAACTCTATGTAGGGCCTAATGAAATCTAAAAAAATCCCAACCATGCTTCTCTAGAGGGTACCTGGAGCATTGAAAAGTCCAAATAGAATTATTTAGTATGAAAATATACCAAATAAACATGTGAATATTGTATTATCCTTATTCAATGGATCTATCTAAACCTAAAAATATCTAAATAATCCATCCAGAAACAACATTATCTCTTCTTAGCTTTTCTCAAAAGCATTTGATCAATGAATGGGAGTTGTAAGTGGTCCTTATAAGTGTACTGATATAGTAACCTATAATTAATACGCACATGCCAATTTTTTTAACCCTCATTGGAACTAACTCATCTCCCTTATTTTTAATAATAGTAATACAAATTTTATTAGGAACGACCTAAATAGAAATCGGCCCTGGGAGTCTAAAATGGGATAAAAGATATCTAGGTCGAGATTTTTTTTCTTGTTATTTTTTAAAATCTTATAGGAGAGTTGGATTAAGTATCCTTTTTGGATGTGTAATCGTTATAGCCTCAGCCTAAAAAAGAATCATTTTCATGAAAATGGGGGGGGGGGATAATACCAGATATCATATGTACGTTCCACCCAATTTCCTTAATGTTCTCCATCAATTAGATTAAAAAAATTTATTCATGTTTAAATTGGATATTGTTTGAAATTATAACAGGTAATATCTCACCACTGAACAAGTTTGAATATTTGACATTTGGAGGTAATGGATTTGGTTCTAATATAGGGGTTGATGTATGCATGACTACATTTAAGGAACTGAAATATGTTCATAATGAATATCAGTATCAGAATATAAATCATAAAAATCAACGAATAATGCATCAAATCCATTAGTATAATCAATATCCATGTCATAATCAGAGTGAACATGGTCAAAATCAGAATATGAATATATATACAAATTAAATACAAGACTGGTTTGTGCATTATAAATAGGTGTGTAAGTGTTCGTAGACACAAAAATAGAAACAATTATAACAATCTATAAAATAATAGTACAATTTAAATCCATGGAGGTTTCACTTGGTTGTTCAAAATGGGAGATAAAAAAAGAAGAATCATCTTATAAGGGGTACATCATAGATTCAATGACATTAAATATCCCAAAATCATATACAAAATCCATGTAATGAGTAACATCATAGACATTTATGATCATTTTTTAGTTGATAGTAAATTCTAACCTATAATAATGGGTGCATGAGAATTTACTTGATCATTCACTATATTAATAATGATGAAATATGCTAGAAAGATCATGTATATTACCTAGAAAAGTACTTCCTCAAGGACATCACCTGGATATTCTATAGCCCTATTCTCCAACTACACCACCACTATCATTGGCTTAAACTCTCTATAATAAAAAGAAAAGAATATAGAATGAGGAATCATATTTACAGAATCACTCAAACCACCAAAATCATTAGAAAATTGTATCTCCCCTTTGGTGCATGGGATAGTGAATATCCCCATATCCCTACACTTTATTGATATTGATTTAGATTGTGTAATGAGTGATTAAAAATTCTTTCTAATATTGGTGCTCTATTTTCACTTTATCCATCTTCTATTGTTACAATTTTCTTTTATTAATTTAGAAGACCATGGTATTTTCTTAACGAATTCATGTAGAGGGATATTGATCTAAACACTCAATCCAGAACCTCATTTTAAATTTATTCTTCATCCATATTTTTGGTTTTGAAAAAATTTATTTGGAAAAGGAAGGGGTGTAGGAGGAAATTCATCAACATTTTTCTTACCTTTTTTCCTTGGGTTTGTCATCAGATGGTCTTGAATAGGTCTTCTCTAGGGTTAAGGTGAATCTCGGTGGAATGTTTGGTGCTGGAGTATTGGTAATTTTCTTCCCACTTATTAATATTATGGAACAAAAATACCATATAATATTTGGATTAGGTTTTAGAGGAATATTTTTAGGGTTTATAATTACCAGTTCATGGAGGGTTGTGGCAATATGGATCATTTTAGTCTTCAACTCTTTCAACTCCAAACCTTGAATCACCAGCTCATTAAATTGATTTTGAATTTTTTTTTCAAAAGCTTATTAGTATTATAATTGAGTTTTGGTTTATAGTTTGTTTTTTTAACTTATTGATGCTTGGAATTCATATATCCTTTATTTAAAACTATATTGGTAGGGTAGATGCTACTGAATGTTTTATTGAAAAGGGGGAAATTTGTTGTTTTCTAGAGCCGTAGCTCATATCCTAGTGAACTTTCCATCCTTGGTTATAATTTTTCTAAAATAATCACACTTCTTTTGATGGGGAGCATTTTTTTGTAGTTGATGATATAGTCAATTAAATAATATTGTTGTTAAATCCTCTACCTCTTGTAGTTGGAGGAAATATTAAAGTGGGTGTGTTTTTAGTGAAATTCCACAAATCCTCACAGCAGTGGGTCTAGATATCCTTTTACCCAAATAAATATTTCTCACCAGAGTAGTTAATTCTTCCAACATAGAATATCTTAAATAATTTTCAAGAGAAGAAGGACTAACCTGATGTACTCCTCTAACATGTGGTGTAACTCGATCACCATATTATTAGAAGTTTTGTACTATCTTTTCAATTAATTCACATGATTATACTGGTGTTTTTTGACCAATTCTCATCTAACAGTAACATCCACTATACTTATATTTATAGGTGTTATCCCTTTATAGTAGTACTTGATTGGAATTTTCTCATATATTTGGTGATACAAGAAGATTACACAGAACTTCTTGAATCTCTATTAGTACTCATACATTAACATCCCTTGTACTTTCTTGATCAAATAGTTATCTTTCCAAATTGAAGTGGTCATTGATGCTAGAAAAAATATTACAAATAAAAGATGTTTCAAATCATTCAAATAACTTACCTCTTTAGGTTATAAATAATACAACCAATATTTTTCAGTTCCTTCAAGTTGGAAAGGGAATTCTATTAGTTTGATATGATCTTCAGATAAATTTTTATTATTAAGGTTTATAAAAAACATTAAATTATTTTACATTTTTTTAGAATATTCACCAGACAGACCATTAAATTTTGGAAGAAGGTGTATCAATCGTGATTTTAATTCAATGTCTAATTCATGGTTTGGGTATGAAATACCATTTGGGTGATATTTACAATCAGTTGAAACTAATTATTTAACGGTTTTATTATATTCATTGTTATTGTTGTTATCCATTTGATATATTTTTATGTTTGATTCATAAGTGATTATAATTTTAATATTCCTATAATGGAGGAACTCCCCAACTAAGTTAATGTTAAAAATTCCCATAGACCGGGACTATATAATTAAAGCCCTAAGGATATTTTAAACATTAGTTTAAAAAACAAAAATACCATTGGTATTAGTTTTTGTCATTAATAAAAAAATTATAAAAGGTAATGGTGAATAATGGAACATAATAATTTTTTTTAATTTGTTGTTTAAAAAAAAGATGAAGAAAATAATAAAAAATTTGGAAATGGAAAATACAACAGAATAAAATAAAAAAATTGAATGAATTAAAAGTAATAAATTAACTATAATTAGATGAAGAAAATAATTTCGTCCCTGGAAATAGTGAAAATTTGAAAGGCACTCTCCTAGGTTCTCTCAAATGATGTGTGTATGTTGGGTACTTAGGTGAAACCGAGTGGATGGCCAAGGTAATATCTCAAATATGTAATAATTTAAAAACATATGAATTTTATTATGAAAATAAAGTTCAAATAAATAATGAAACTACAAATATGAGTGGGGGTTTGATTTAAAAATAAATAAAAAGTATTCTTGGAGAATATTGTATAATTGTATTGTCTTTGTTTCTGAAATAATACTGAGAAAACACAACAAGAAGTTGTTTTCTAAAAGTTTTTTTGAAGGAATAATTGATCTAAATTTACCTCTTCAATTAATTATTAGTCATTTTCATTTAAATTAAAATAAACTTAATTTTGATCCCCTAATTTTTTAATCCCCAAACCCAATTACAATTTTGATAAACCAAAAATATGAATTGAATTAAACAATATTATATATTCAGAACATGAAATCATATAACCCAACCTTGTTTTTCATTCCAAGGATATAATATGGCCCAAGGTGAATTAGGTACCATATAAATACTTTAAAATAGGATTAATTTATTTTAAATATTATATTTTAACTCTAGAAATTGATCATTTGTTTATTTACTAATTATGATCTGACTCTCACAATTTATACATTACTCAACCTCACGAGTTTTATGTTAATTATTAAATTTCATGCTTAGTGTCATTTAATTAAAAAAACTAAATTCTGGAATCATATTATTATAATTATAGTAGATTATTTATTCACAAAAATAAGTGAATAAGGTCAGAGTTTTTTTAATTACAAAGATAAACTACTCTTCCATGGGACGTGTAGTAATCATAGAAGCATTTCTCATGTGAAATGGTTTAGAAATTTGAATAACCCAATCATGTTTCCAATATTGATTTCCTTCCGATATAAGATGATTATATAACAAGAAAATTGAGAAAAATAGAAGATTTAAAATACAAACTAAAATTTTTATTATGCTAACATAAATATTACAATGTGATGAAGAAAAAGAGGTCTTGGATAAAGAGAACCTTGTTTCAAGAGATAAACTTCTTGAAATTTTGGATAATTAGAATGTAATGACTTATAATAATAAATTAATTTACTAATTCAAATACCAATCCCTCCAAATGAGAAAAATACATATTTATTTAGTGGATGGGAGGCCAGGGTTTTAAGAGGTTTCAAGTTTGAATGGATAAATTCATCAAAATATTTTAATGAAAATTTCTCCACTTGGTTGAACTAAAAAACATATAAACCATATATCTTTATAGAAGGACTGTTTGTGAGAAATTTGGTCTTATAAATTCTATTAAAATTTTGGCCCCATAAAAGTACCGATGAAGATGTTATGGTTTAAGTACCAAAGTGGGGTCCAATATAGAGATTTCGGTCCGTCTTTTATTTCATGACCCATTTACTCATATCAAATACATGACATAACTCTGATTTTCTGAATGAATTTTATATCCCATTGAGTAGGGAACACTGTTGCATAATTTGAAATTTAAATAAGTCACATCCAAAAATTTGTGGTCAAAATACTACATTTCACTTTAAATGGTAAAAACTGGAATTTTCATAAATTTGAAAATAAATGTTATAATCCCAAATATTCCATAAATAACTATATTTAACATAATGTGAGGAAATTATGTCATTTATTATCAATAAAATGTCTAATAAAAATGTTTTTTAACATTTTAAAATAATCTTCAGTAATGGAGCTTCGAAAGGAATATAATATTTGTATAAAAGAAATGTGGAGTGAAAAATAATACATATGGTCATGAAAGGGAGAACATTTTTAATATTCTAAAAATAATTTTTTTAACCCTAATAAAGAAACCTATAATAAAAAATCCATTAGAAAAAAATAAAAAGGAAATATGAAGGTCACATGAGATCACACATAATTGTCTTTCAAAATATATAGGAAAACTTTGGAAGAAAGATAAAAAAGGATATAGAAAAAATATATATTACTTGGGAATAAGGGAATTATTCTCAATAATTTTATTCTTTTATAACAAAAAATTAATCATACAAGGATCTTCAAATTAAAAATTTATTTTTCCCAATATCTGTAGAGATAATACAACATAATACAATTTTATGTTGGAATAAACCTTTAATGGAAGAAATAATTTCAGGAAGAAATATGATAACTCAAAGAAATATGTTATTAGTTATAAATATCATTTATGACTTTGGTATCACTTGAATCAAAATCCCTTGAAAAGATAAATTGTGATGGATTTTTCAAGACATTTAATTTCATGAAAATTATCATAAAATTCACCCTTAGTGAAATATATCCAACACATAAGAAGAAAGAAGTGGTTAATATAAAATATATCTCCAAGATATAATGTGAAAATACCTTAAAAATTTGGTGACAATAAATTCAAGATAAATAAAATGAGGTGTTCATGAAAATGTCATGTAAATGCCAATGAAGAAACCTTAATACTAATAATATAGTCCAATGGAGTATTAATTAAATAATATTAAATAAGAATAGGTGTATAAAATGAAAACATGCATTAATGAATGTAAATTGAGATGGCAATCCGTAGGATCATCATATTTCATGAAGTATGTTTTGTTTGAAAAGCGGTTTGTGTGATAAAAAAGTAAATCGCTAGAATGCAACGATGAAATATAACTAAATAAAATCAAAGGAATAATATACTAAATTTTTAAAAACAACGTCCAAGAAGAATAATACTAAGTTAATGAAGAAAAATTGAGTCAACAAAATCGATAACCTTTACTCTCAACATTCCCTAAAGTAATTTAAACACCAATATCATAAAAACGACAAGAAAAATCACCAATTTCATAAAAATATTCATATATAATATGATTTTTAATTTTTCATAATGATCATTAAATAGTAATTAATTAACCCATTAATGCTTATTTTCATTATGGGGTGTTCGTAATTTTGATTATCTCATAAATTCTTCCTAATGGTGATGTGGAGCCCCCTTCCTTGATACCAAGTTCATTATTAACATATTATAGTATATATTTAAATAAATCTGTTTCAATGAACAACAAAAAATTTAATTTAGTAATGTTTTTATCCACATTAAAAACATCACAAATTTTAAATGTACCGATGTTTTATGAAAACATCACTAATTTAGTAACATTGTTTCGGAAAAGTTAAAATTTAAAATTAGTGATGTTTTAAAGCATGGCTAGAAAATGTCTCAATTTAGATAAGTTTTTCAAGAATAATAAAATTTTAAATTTCATGATTCATTTAAGAAAATGTAATTATTTTAGAGACATTTTTACCCCTATTTGAAAAAATTACTAATTATATATGAGTATAATTATATTAATTTACATGTGTATATATATGAATAAAAATTTATAATTATAATTTTCAAAATTCATATATATATATATACATTTTTATTTGAAAACAAAGGCATTGAAACATATTTTAATATCATAATATTTATATATATATATATAAACACCGATATATATATAAATTTCTCCTAGGTTGCAGATCAATTATAGCTGCCCCTATGCGTCTTGGTCAGGTCTCAAGTTCGAGCCTCCCTAAGTTTTTTACTGCATTTGTTTATTGCATATTTTTATTGGTAATATAGGACATTTCTCCACATTAATATAAATATAAAGTTAAATATTCATATGTAAATATTAATATATATAGTCACAAACACATATATGTAAACATATATATGAAAATATATACATTTATATACATATAAACACACAAAAATATAAAAATATAAAAATATAAAAATATAAAAATATAAAAATATAAAAATATAAAAATATAAAAATATAAAAATATAAAAATATAAAAATATAAAAATATATATTATATATATATATAGGAACCCACATGTATTATAAATTTTCTCATGTTTTTTAGAAAACATGGATATTTAAGTGATATTTTTACGAGTGTTTTAAAAAATTGATAATTACATATATATATATAATTCTATTTATATTTATGGACATGTATTATAAAATAAAATTTTACAATTATAATTATATATATGTAAACATATACATATATATTTACATCCACACATACAAATAAATATAAATAAATATATATATATATATAATATAATTATATATATAAAAATATAATATATATATATATATAATTTAAGCATATATATAAATATATATATATATATTAAAATATGTATATTGATATATAAATATATATAAATATATATAATATTATTATTTTTAATAATGAAATATAATAATTTATATATATAAATAAATATAGCATAATACTATTTCATAATCAAAAGTTATGTGTATGAGTTGGTTCAGTCATAGTGTGTGACTCTGCTGGTATTGGGTTAAAATCCTCTTGCAGCAAAAAATAGATATACTTTAAATTTAGTTCATTTTATTTATATATATATAAAATTATAATTCTGTTAATGTATATTTATACATATATATAAATTTAATTATTTAATTATAATTATATATATGTCTTCATCCATATATATATTTACACACACACACACACACATATATGAATATATATATATAATTTAAACACACACACACACACACACAGATATATATATATATTAATATATACATATATATACATAAATGAAATACAAACATATATATAAACACAAATATATATATTTTAATATAAATATATTAATATATAAAATTATATATGTATAAGATAATACAATTTTATACACACATTTTGTTTAGATGAGTTGGTCTTATCATACAATGGGAACCTCCGAGTTCCGGGTGGGGGGAGTGGGGGATGAGGAAGGATCGTCTTGGATGGGGTTGTGTCTTGTGTCAGAGAGGTTCTGAGAATTCATGATTCTCATCATGTAGGGGATGTGGCATGAGGGGGAGACCATTTTATGAGGGGGAATAGTGTATTAAAATATGTAAAAAAACTTATGTTGGGATGCTCCATGAATGAGTAGGGGTGGGATAAATGAATTATTATTTTTAGAATATAAGGTATATGTTAAGAAAATAACAAAATAAATTTTTTTGAATTTTAAAAAATATCCACATCAATAGAAAATTTAGCTAATTAATATCTCATTTACTAACATTTTTGAGAAACATTTGTAAATGAGTTAGGGATGTTTAAAAACATCGCTATTTTAAAAAAATGTAACCAATTTAAATTTTTCTTATAATGATGATTTAACTGTCTCTATATTCATTTGAGGTAATATATGTTCATGGTTCATGGAAATGAAATTGTAGTGACTCAGGCTAATTATACATAGATATGAATCATTTTTTATGAATATTCATTACATTATATAAACACTTTCCAGACAATCATAACTGTTTAGTGTCTTTGGAAGCATAGAAGCCTAAAGACTCATCTAAAAGCGTGCTACATCATCTCCCACTATGTTATTTATAAATATCACCCTCATATATATCATAAAAAATACATCTTTTCATTATATAAGGAGATGAAATATAAGAAAGGGTGACATTAGAAGCTTAGAAAGGGTAATCAAGGGAGGAATATAAGCATAACATGAGCATAATGTTATGAAAACATGAGAATAGAATTTTTAAACAATACCCTTCATATCAAATATCATAATATTAAATCATGGAATATAAATTTGTATTTCATAATACATTAATCATAATGAATTTAAATTACAAGATCCCTATGTGCCTAAAATAGTCTTAAGTCATGGAATGTGTTTTATACACATAAGCATTGAAAAACATTTCCATATTGGTCAAGGAATTCTTCCAACGTAATCATAGTGGAAAAAGACGTTTACTATACCAAGTTCACTCCTCATTCCAACACTGTATTACTAATCCATGTTCACTCCATATTCTATCCCTCTCTTAATTCAACGAGTTCACTCCCTGTTCAATCCATTTATATGTCATGAGATATAAAAATATTTACCATTTGAATTAGAGGGATATATAGGTCCCATACATCTTATAATAAAAACCATAATTATGTGTGCCAAAAGATTATAAACATTCATCATATCATAACCGATGAGATGAAATGAGTATCATAAACATTTCATTATATCAGAACTTGTGGAAAACAATCAGGTTTTGTTATAATTTCATCAAAGAATAACCCATGATATAAAATAAGATCCATAATAATTTACTCATGGTATATCCCAAACAAGAGAAACATGTTTCATAAACATCATACCATAATAATCATAAACCATTACGTTATAGAATAATAACGGTATCCTTGGATCACATCCTCAGTAAGGCATACATAACATCAACAGATGCAATATTAGATGAAAAATAATTTTTATTGATCATTTGAATCATTTATTAAGAAAAATAAACATTTTTTAAAAACAATTTTTAAAACATAACAAATTTTAAAAATATATTTATTTGAATATAATCTTGAAAATTTATAATGGAATATTTAAAAATCATTTAAAAATTTTCTTTAGGAAAATATCCATTCCTATTTTAAAATAATTTTTGAAAATATAAAATATTTTGAAAACATTTATTATTGAAAATAACTTTGAAAACCCATATAGGAACCTTTAATGATGTGGATGGACATGGTTTTATAAAATTACATTCATTTCATACACATTAAAAAATATTCCTTTCACATTTTTGATAAAATCAATAACGAAATTTTTCCAAAAAACAAAAAAAAAATCTATAATTTTTTTTAAAATTTAAAATATGATCATAAACTTATTTTAAAAACAATAATATTTCAAGAATTTTTTTTGATTTTTTTAAATCTTGGTTTTTAAATAAAATAGATTTATGATAGAAGAGATAAATAAAGTCAATTTTATTAATTTTTTTTATAAATTATCTTAACTAAAAAATTGAGGATAAATGGAACCATTACATGAATATATAATGAGTAAATATATTAGAATAATAATCCTTATAAATATTTGTTTATAGATCATGAGATTTCAAAATTGGAGAAATTATCATAAACTATCCTCATAAACAATGAGATTTCAACAAAAAATCATTACCACTTTGGTAACCCTGAACTCTAAACCCGATGAATGAAGAAAATAAAATGAATATAAAAATATCATAAAAAATTATATATTCAGGATATTACATATTAGTGGGTCTTTATATACACCTCGTGAAAGAATACATGTTCATAACATAATGTACATCTCAACAAACAAAATGAGATATAAAATTTTGTACTGATTGAGTGATATTTGATTCTTAATAATCTGAAAAGAATAACATAGATGGAAAAATTAATTATCATTAAAAGATTTATATTCATGGTATATCATGTCATAGAGAAGTATATAAACCACACAAAATAAATTAGTGGTGAATATGAAATAAGTCTCTCAGAAATAAAAGTGAGACTATAAATCCTCTTAACTTGTGTCTTAACTTATATAATACTCCTTAAAATTTATTATATAATAAATAAATGTTTATTATTCATAAATAATAGAACCATATTCATATATATCATACAATATATTATTTTCTTATGAGTTTATATAACTTTCTTAATAACAATTCCATGTTAATGTTATGTTTTGGGAAACAATAGCTTTGTTTTTCATATATGTATTGACTTGATTTTCTTGGTACACTTAAATAGATCATTATTTAATCATATGTTAAATATAAACCATGATATAAATATCTTATATATTCATTATATACATATTTACAGTAATTCATAGTATTTTTTAATAGGAAATTAAATACAGCTTTGATAGTGACGGTAGGCCGCACATATGCACGAACAATTTTTTTCTTTTTTTCTTGTTCAATGAAATAAAAGTAAATTATATATTATCGTTACAGAATTATTTTAATTTAATATATTTAACATATTTTTATTAAACCTATCAATAATGAATTTCATGTAAAACATGAATGAACCACATCGATTCGTGAGGTGGTAGTCTGCCAAACACACAAACGATGTGATCATATTCCAAAAAATTAGAATGAATGGAGGTATGTGTGATATCAAAATTAAATAATATTAATAAAATATTTAACATCTTATTTATAATATATAAATAGTATTTAAATTTTTTTCCTACCTTGATATGTGGTAGTGGAAAAACATACAACATCGATTCCTGGGTGGTCGTCCTTCACACACATGAACGATGATTTGGTAACCCATTTGACGGAAGTGTATGTGGTTACAGGTAATAAAATTATCATAAAAACATCCCAGTATACAAAATATACTAATTTTATTATATAATAATTATATAAAAATAATTTAAGGGGTTTCAAAAATAAATAAAGAGAAAACGGTCGTTGATTAATGTTACATATTCTTCGGGTATCATCTTTAGGTTTTCAATAAAAAATTTCCATGTTTGGATTTATTTATAAAAAAAGGATTTTGGGATGAGGTGATGGAATTTATAAAGTGTTTTTTAGGTATTGGATAATAAAAATATGTTTTATGGTGCAAGGAAGAGAGAATAGGGGGTGTCCTTCTATAAGTGGGTCAGTGGAAAACATGTAAATTTTTGAAAGAGGGAATTCCAACCAAATTTTTCATGTGTCGAAAGATTAAGAAATAAGAAATTATAGAACCATATAGGTGTAATGGTAGATTTATGGTGGGATAATTTATTTTAGACAAGTTAATAGGTTAATTTTACCCTTATATTCATATTTTAGCCCTCGATAAACCAATTTTTACCTTAATCGCAACAAATTATTTTTTACTGCATTCAATATTATTTTTGATCAAAAATTAAGTTAGAATTGTTAAATTTTATAAATTATGATGATTAAAAATTATAAATCCATTTTTAAAAATCCTAATCATATATGTGGGACAAATTAATTTAAAATATATCTTGGAGACATGACAAGAAAGTTGGTTTTTAAAGAGAAATTTATCAAATTTTTATAAAGACTTTATTTCAAATTTCAATACTAAATTAATTTCAATGACCTAAATTGGATTAATATATTTATAATCAAACTAAAATTACTTTAAAACCAATTTAAAATATAATTTATCACTCTAAATAAATTAAATGAAAATGAAATATTCAATTAAAATTCAGTATTTTTCATTATTCATAAAAAAGAATCTTTTTTGAAAAATCTCAAAAAATCACCCTAACCTAATTCTGAAATTTTTTACTTTAGAAGTGAATTTTATTTTACCAAATTCATTTTCTAAGTGTTTTAATTTTTTTACTATTATTCACAAAATTAATAAAAAACCTCTTTCAGAAAATTGTATTTTCAAACTTATAAAGCCTTTATAAAAAAATATGTATTTTATTAAAAATATGTTTCATTTTTGTAAATAAATTATAATTAATCTTTTAAAATTAATTATTCATATTTTTTATACATCTAATGGTTATGTTATACTAGTCATGTTTGAATAATATTTCTAATATATCATGGTTTTATTACAACTCAAGGTTATGTGTCATGCTAGCTAACTGAGTGTTGCATAAATTTCAAGATAACCTAGGGTTGCGTGTAATGAAAGAATGACTTGGTGTTGTGCATAAGACATTAGAAAATAAATAATTCATAAAAACTCAGGGTGTTACAATCTACCCCCTAAAATTATTCTCACTATAAAAATTCACCACTTTGATAAAAAAATGACAATACTTATGCCACATTATAACCTAAAGTTCCCATGTACCTTCCTCAAACTAGTGGGTTTTCCACAGCACATTAACCAGGTGAGTGTTCTTGTTTTGTAGAACTTTCTTAGTTTAATCTATAATCTCCAATGATTTTTGCTCATAAGAAAGATCTTTTTATTATGGTATGACCTCAGAGTTCATTGTATGTGAAGGGTCAAGTATGTACTTGCTCAGGAGAGATAAATGGAACACATATTAGACTTGATAGAGGTTTAGTGGATATTCATTGTGATAATATATAGTCATGGTAAGATAAATAATTTCAAAGGTACTTATATACCAAGATCATAGATTCCATTTATTCCCAAATATAAAAACCTTCATACATGGAGAAATTATTTGAACCACATTATCATTAACTTCAAATTCTGGAGAGCATTAACAATTGTTAGCACAAATTTTTTTCATACTTTGAGCTGCCTTGATGTGCTACTAAATGGATAAAAACATTATTTTCAATTTCTTTTGGTATCTCAGTTCCCAATTTCTTCCTTTATCCTACTTTATTCTAAAATGTTGGAGCTCTACATTTAATTCCATATAGGTATTCATAATAACCCATCATAAAGCTTGTTTGAAAGATATTTCTATATGAAAACTCAACTACATGATTGTATTTATCCCAACCACCTCTAAAATACAAATAACACAATCTCAAGATATCTTATAGTGTTTGAATTTTTATTTTAGACTAACCAACATTATAAGGATGATATGAAGTGATGAAACTCAACTAATATCATGATCATTTTGAAGACATTTCCAAGACATCAAGTTAATTATCATATCAAGATTGGATATAGTGGAACGTGGTACAAAATCCAACCTTACCGCTTCCTCAATGTATATATTTGATAGATGACCTGGAGATAAATCTTGTCTAATAGTGATGAAGTGTTCGGACTTAGTAAGGGGATTAACTACCTACCATATAACATTACTCCCTTCAGAGGTTTTGGGGAGTCCAATGACCAAATTTATAGTGATTTTATCCCATTTACATTATGGTACGGGTAACGGATGAAAAATCCGCTTAAAATTTGTTATTTCAGCATTAAATTTATGGAATTACAAGCATCGAGATACAAAATATATGACATCTCTCTTTAAGAAATCCCACAAGAATTACTCTTTCAAACCACTTTACTTATTCATACATCCCAGATGAATAGAGAATAAAGAACTATGAGATTACTCTAAAAATTCCTTATTCAAATATAGTATAGACAAAATTCATACATGGTTCCTAAACCTTATCATTACATCATTATGAAGGTTAAACATAAAAAAATTTCTAGCCTTCTTTTTTCATCTCAATATCTTCTTTCGACATCCATGTAATCGTTACATGGATGGATGGTTGAACATTCAATTGGGCA
This sequence comes from Viscum album, assembly GCA_963277665.1. Taxonomy (NCBI): domain Eukaryota; kingdom Viridiplantae; phylum Streptophyta; class Magnoliopsida; order Santalales; family Viscaceae; genus Viscum; species Viscum album. Next base: position 1,193,333,879 of record OY728156.1, on the reverse strand, counting down.
AGAGAAGATTTTCCCCTTCCTTTATAATTTTTATATCTGACCTATAAAAATATTGAAATATTTAATCATCTATAATCCCTATCAAGAATAATCTATCATGTTCATTTCGACTCAAATCATCGTCCACCTTGGTCATCTTCCCTGGGTGGTAATGTAAATAGTAGTCCAAATCTGTAATCATCTATTACAAACTTATTTAGTTCATATTAAACTCCATATATGTGGATATAGACTTCAAAAATTTATTATTAGTATATATATCTCACATTTCTCCATAAATAAAATTCATCCATATCTTGAGGAAAAAATTATAGCTGCTAACTCCAAATTATGAGTTAGGTAATTTTTCTTATGAATATTCAATTTTTACATGGCATAATCTTTTAAAACATTTAATTAGGCCTAAAAACACATCCCAATCCATCCTTGGATGAATCACTATGGATTGAAAACCCTTATACACTATTGGGTAATGTAAAAACATGCGTACTGACTAATATTCTCTTTAGTTCCATGAAATTTTCATCACATTCATTTATCTTGTAGAACTTGGTAGCCTTTCGATTTATCGTGGTCATAAGATTAGATAGTTGTGAAAACTTCTCCCCAAAAAATAAATATTATCCAGCTAAACTAAGAGAACTATAGATATTATTTATCCTAGTTGTTCTAGGACAACATTCAACAACCTCCATATTTGATAAATCTACTAATATGCCCTCAATTTGGATTATATAGCCCAAAAAATAAAACTCTTTGTGGCCAAAATTCATACTTTGTAAATTTTTCATATAGTTTATCCATCCTTAGTATATCTAGTACAATTATCAAGTAATATTTATGCTTTTAATTTATTTTTTAATATATAAGAATATATACAATAATGGCTTCAGGAAACTGATAAAGGTAATCCATAAAGACTCTATTGATTAAATCCATATAGATAGCATGAGAATTAGTAAGACTTAATTGGATAACTATATATTCTTAATATACATAATTTTTATATAATTCCATCTTGGGTATATGATTCTTCTTAACCCTCAATTGCTGGTATCCATAATGATAGTCAATCTTGGAAAAGTATTGAGCTCCACACAATTGATTAAAAAATTCATCAATATGGCGAAGAGGATAGTTATTCTTGATCGTGGTCTAATTTAAATTGAAATAATCAATGATGAGTGTATCGATCCATGTTTATTTTTAAAAAATAGAAAAGGTTCACCCCATGGTAATAAACATTGGTGAATAAATCAATTATCAAGGTTTTCCTGGAGTTTCTAATTTGATTCGTGTAACTCAATCAAGACCATTCTATAAGTAGTCTTTGAAATTGGCATGGTACTGAGTATGAGTTCTATTGAAAAATCATCTTTATGTTTTACGGGAGTACTAGAAAATTATTCCAAAAATAGAAAAAAAAATCTTGCACAATAGTAATATCGTTGATGTCGAGTTTCTCCCCAACCATATGAGATAAACACCCCTTTTAAATGGGAATTAAGACCCAGAAAATGGATGTGATCTCCATCAGAAACTAGTAATTATCTCCACATTGATATATGATCATAGGTTGGTTTGGAATATCAAATATAACTTCCCTTACTCAAAAATTGATGTAGTTTTCTATATATAAATCTAATCCATTCCTATGATGACATCAAACTCAACCAGAGGAAGAATTAACCGATTTACAAGATGTAAATTCACGACAACATCTACTATATAGGAATAATATACATTATATGTGATCATTTCACCATTAGAGGCTTTCAAGACTAATTCAACACTATATTTTTAATTTATGACACATTATAATTTTCCAAGGTAATATAGAGTCATCTTCTATTTAAATCATTCATGATGGTTCATAAATATTTTTTAAATTTCTAAAGAATATCCCCTAGGAGTGTCAAACTAGGTGTGCATCATGACCTATTACTGTGCACCAATTATTGATTGATTCTATCTCAATATGATGTTTATAAGGCCCCAGCCTTAAACCTTACTTAATTTTGAGTTATTACAAGATTACACATTGAGGATCTTTTCAGGTTTAGAGTTTTCGAGAATTAGATCATAAAACTTACATTACATTACCCATTTAAACAAAGTTGTTACATAAAATATAGTATTCATTTTTCCCATCAACGGAAACATATTTAAAATAAAACATGGATTCTTTCTTGACACTTCCTTGACACTATCATCATATCATGTACCATTCCCTTGACCTATGAAAAACAATTCTAAAACTTGGGATGAGAATAAAAACCTCAGTAGGGGTTATAAAAAGTATGTAAAGGAAACATTAGTACATATATACATAAGAATTAAATCATATTTTACCCATAAAACATAAGCACTTTAACATACCTCATAAAACCATGAATAAATCATAACAATCATAAGACATAATGGTAACTTGAGGCATTCATAACATTCTTACGTAGGGAGTAACCCTCTTGGTTACTTTTGGAATACCCATAACAGTATATTCCCTAAATCTCTTCGGAGAAACCTTAGCGTTTAACCCTTTCGCGTTACCCAATGCATTGGAGAGCTATACCTGGCTCACCCGCCCTTAGTTTATGACGGAACCAACCGTATTCATAAAAAATTCCCAAGAACCATAACATAATCATAGAACATAACTTAATCACAATGGAAAGATAACATTCCCACATTGTAATAACAATATAAAATTTTAAGATATTTAAATAATGAATCCATTCTAAAAAAACCTTTTTCAAAACCATTTAAAACATTTAATAAAGAGATTTTTGAATCAAAGTGTCCCATACCACTTTGAAGCTTTTAACATTTTAAACAATTAATATCCATATAAATAAATCCTTAAAACCACTTTGAAAACATGGATATTAATGAGAAATATCTATAATTATAAATCATTAAAACATTTAAAACGATATTTTAGTTAAAGGGTTTTTATCAAAATGAGAGACACTTGAATACAATAATTGAGGAATAAAATTTAATCATAACATTATAATATAATGAGAATAAATGGATTCATGATATAATATTCTAAAGGATAGTATATACACCATATAAGAGTGAATTGGTGCATAATAACAATGAAGTCTCAATAGTAATGTATAATGAGATGAAATCCCTTATAAAGAAGATATTCTGAAATTAAGGATAAATCAATCTCATAATTATGTGTGAAAAATATAAATACACCCAATACAAGTGGATATTACGTGTAAAACAATCAAAGGTCATTCACAAATATTCAAAGGATGACATATTCAATAACTTCATGTTGAACGCAAAGTAATCGAAATTGGGTTAAGAAGTTCCCTTCGTAAAATTTGACAGCCTAACGGCGTCACTTTAAAATTCATAAAATTAGTTGATGAGAGAGAAAATGGTATCTCATCACTTGGACATAAAATTTACATCAATAAGGATATATAGGAACATATCCCAACATAAAAATATGTAAATTAAAAGACATAACGAAATAAGTCTTTTAAAAAGAGGAGTGTGAAAGGTTCCCTTACCGATTTCGGAAACTTTCGAAACGTACACCCCATGAAAGAAGGGTCATATAATGAAGATGTAAATACCCATAAATGAGAGTATATAGTATAAAAATGGGTAGTACATACACCACACAAAAGAAAATAGTGGAAAATGTAGCATGAATCTCACGGGAATAAAAAGTGAGATGAAAGTCCCCTTATGAAAATTCGGCAGCCTAACGGCGCCACATAAAACTCCCAAAAATGGAATGATCAGATAAAATAGGGGCTCACATCACATGAAAATAAAAATTATAGAAATATGAATATAAAATAACATCCTAAAACATAAGAACATGGAGCATAAAAGAAATTACATAAAAGAGAGTACTTGAAAAGAAAGAGAGAGGTAAGATCCCTTACGAAAATTTGGCAGCCTAACGACGCCACTCAAAACATCCAAAATGGATTGATGAGAGAAAATAGGGTGTATCATCATATGAACATAAAAAGTACAGTAATAGTAATATAAAATAACATCCCAACCATTATAAAGACAATCTTAAAAGGAATGACATAAAAGAGTATACTTAAAAAGAGAGGGGTAGGATCCCTTACCTCAGGTCCGACTTGACTCGATTGTTATTTAACCTCCTAAATAATAAACATGAATTAATTTATACTTTCTTAAGAACCTTTTTCAAGTTAATTATACCTTTTATATCACTTACTACTTTGCTATGAACACCATGTAATTTTTTATGTTAATAGTGGTCATTTTGTAGATCATTGTTACTTGAGTCAAAAATAAACTCTTTATAATTTTAAGTTGTTCATGTGGTAAAATATATATTATATCCAGAATTATATTCATTATTTAGATATAATATATATAATATATATCCATTATTTACATGAATTTATAATATTACATAACATTTAGAGGTAAGAAATGAAATGCGCCGTTCATGGAGACGGTAAGCCGTACATACCCATGAACGCTACTTCCATTTATATTTCTTATTTAATGGAATTAAAACAGAATGATACATAATATTATTATAATTCCAGTATGATATCATATATAATATCATTAAATCTATCCTTTATACGTACGACATATTGTATTAATGAATAAAATCACTTTAAGGGGGCGGTAGTCCGCACTTCCTAAAATAAAGATATCGCGTTTAACCATAATGGAAACCATAAAGGTATGCCATAAATGAAAAATACAGAAGATTAAGTAAGACATAAACATATTATATATCATATATAAATATAGTGACATCTTAATGGCCACCTTTGAGGGTGTTAAAAGAATATTGAACAATCATCGTTTCATGATGCAGAAATTCACCATCCATAGAAACAGTATGTTCTTTAACCATTAGATGTAGGTGTGTGAAAGTGTAGCACGAGTCCTTATTATAATAAAATCCTAGTATATTTAAGATACTGGTGTTGTTACAAAAAATTAATAAAAAGATTTTATGGGTTTGGAGAAGAAAAATAAAACAAAAGAACACAAGGGAAGACATTACCTTTAAATCAGGTAACTCTCATTGATTTGAGCTCAAAGGCTTCCTTGGAAAGGATTCTGCCCAAAGTGAGGCTTCAATGATGAAGAGAGGGATTTGGAGAGATGAAATGGTCAGGGGTTGGACGAGCCAAAGGCTTGAGAGGTGTGTGTAAGGTGGTAGAGGTGGGGGCCTTTTATAAGAGGAGAGAAGGGTCACTCTTGTAAAGTTATAAAATATTACTTTATTATAAAATTATTTTCTGATTGTAAAGGTCACAAAAGGATATATTTCTAGGATAAGGTGATAAGGTTTCGAAATATACTCATCCAATAGGTCTTTGACAAGTGTAAGTTATAGTTTTAACATTATATTTTCATTTTATTTAAATCCTTTATTAATGAGGTAATCACTGCATCATCATGATGTCATAAATAATTTAATTTATTTAATGTCTAAAAATTAATAAAAAAATATCATGATGTAGGAAATATTTTTAGATTTCTAATAAATATTTATATTCAAACATATGACTTGTATAACCCCATTAAAAAATTGTTTTAGTAAAACAACTCATGCTTGTGACATTTTTACTTTAACTTTCAATAAAAAGTTATTTATGTCATTTTCCAACCAATGTGGCTCCATGGGGTCCCCAAGTTGACCCATGGATTTTCATGGTCGACCATGACACATAAAATGAGGGTAGGACATGTGTCTAGGTCATTTCATATTATTAAAACATTATTTTTACCTTAAATTACACTAATTACCTCTAATCGCGATTAAAAACATAAAAGTTAATATTCACCAAAAAATTATTTTATTCCCATTGAACCACATTTGACATCCTAATGAAAACCATGTATGTTGGAATTTTTGATATTCAAATCACAGAAGTGGTAAGGTTTCATTTAAATGAAAAATCAGTTTTTAAACTACCACTTAGTGGTTTCACTATTCATCAAAATTTATGTTTTTCAGAAAAATACCAAAAATTTCCCCTAAGATATATTTGATATTCTGAATTCAAAAATGATGTCTATTTTAAAAAATTCAAAACATAATTTACAATAATTAAATTAATAATTAATTCCTGATATCAAAACAAATAGTGTGTTTTTAAGAAACAATATCTATTAAAAGATTGACACTAGTTTAAGTCCAATTTGAAAGTGAAATTAATTTCAATGACCACTATTGGATTAAATGGTAAAAATATATTCTAATTTCATTATAAAAAAAATTCAGAAGTTAATCTAATCTTATAAATAAATTATATTAAAAAGAGGTTTTGAATTAAAATACAACATTTTCACTATTCATTAAAAAATGAACTTTATCGGAAAAATACCAAAAATTTACACAAAGTAAATTTTGATGTCCTGATTATAAAGAAGAATTTTATTTTGTCAAATATAACATATTAAATTTTCAAAAAGTGGATTTAAAAGAGGTTCGTCATCAAAAGGTGGTTAATCGACCTCTTAAAGAATATTAGAAGATTTATGTATAAAATTGGATTCATTTGCATTTTAAGCCTCCAACATTTATTGGATAAAAGTAAAAATATTTGACAAACATATATAATCATTTTATTGTTTGTTTCGTTCCTTCACACCATTATAACAGCTAGGTGTTAACTACCTTTTAAAATAATATTATTTTATTATTAGAGTGCAACGTAAGATTTCAAAGAAACTCGTTGTTGCGTATTGGGTATGCCCTCGAGCATAGTATTCCCTTTAAAATAATATTAATATTTTATTAAAAAATATGGATAAATATTAAAATTTCATATTCTTTATTTACCTGGGGTGTTACATCCTTCCCCCCTTTTGGGAATTGCATCCTCGCAATTTTATAATTGGGCTTGGAAGCTTCATTGAAAATCCCACATCGGAACAAGAGTCCGTAAAACTATCACTTTAAAAGAGTGGGAGATAAGTAAAATTGTTACCGGAGTTAACCCATACTAGGATTCCAAGTACTAAAATATGGATATGGAGGAAAAAAAGGTCATGTTTTGATGGAGAGTGATAGTAAAAATGTCTAGGAAAAAGTTAACAAAAAGAAAATTAGAAACTTGTGATGGGTTAAATGGTATTTGATTCCCTAGTAGGAAAAATTAATAGAAAATTTTTTTAAATTACTTTTCATTGAGGAATTTATTTATGGGCTTAACTAAAACATAAGGAAGCATACTTAATTGTCATGTTGACATTCAACTTTTACTAGATTTCTTACACGAACTCATATTTTCTCCTAAAGACGAGTATTTAGGAAGACTTGTTCACATTAAGAGTACTATAATAAACTTCTTGAGAATCACCTAATCCACAAAATAGAACTATATATTTCCCATGTCTTGAGACAAAATCCAAAACAAAAAATTGTTAGAACATGATCCACAAATGAATAATCCTTTATAAAAAAGAAAATCCATTCTTAATCTCCAAAATTTGTACAAAAAACCCAATGTTCAACGAAGACCATTAGATACACAATTTGTCCATAAAATTATTCAATGTAAACCAAAATAAGATTGAAACCCAAATATTTGAATGATTTAATGACATATTCTTCCAAGGGAAAAATTAACTATTATCTCCAAATAACATCAGTTGCTCTTAAATTCTCTTATTAAAAAGTAATTAACCTAATCACATATCCTCCATGATAGGTTAATCATTTCCATAGATAACCCAAAATAAACTTACTCTTGATTCCTAAAATCATCAACTAAAAAGAATTAGTCAAACTAACCAGGGACTTCACATAGTCAAGTGGTAGGAAATAAATACCAGTCGCACTTTAGTTGTGGGTTCGATTCCCACAGCTTTGTCCAACGTGACGGGTTGTCACACGGTCTGCGTGTTGTCCTTTTTCCAAAACTACATAATTTGTAAAACATTCCCCAAAATGAGATAAATTCTTTAAAAATAATCATAACATATTTTAACCTCATGTTTATCTCATGCCTTTCATTTTCCATACCTTTCGATTGGTCATCTCGTACATGATGCATTACAGAACATACCAAGGTAAAAGTGGAAGATCCTGACTCCTTGATAGTTGGATTAGAACCACCACGAGTTTCCTCATTGAATCCCCCATTTCATCCAGTCTCTTAATCATAGAACCACCATAGTTTCTTTCAAACCTATTGTCAGTTTGGTGCCTACTAGATCCATCCATTCACTAAAAACAGAAAATTTCAGTGTGAGTATATCAACAAAATTATCACGTACTAATGAGGAAGATAAACACTAAGATATACTTACTCATTCACTTTATCTAAAACTAGGACTCTTTTTTAAATCCTAACCATTATGGTAATGTCACTTATGCTTCTAGAATACCCTAACCTATAAAGTTATCTAAACTGACCTCTGATACCAACTATAAGGCCCCAAACTTAAACCTTACTTAATCTTGTGTTATTACAAGATTACACATTGAAGATATTTTAAGGTTTAGAGTTTTAGAGAATTAGATCATAAAACTTGCATTACATTCCACATTTAAACAAAGTGGTTACATAAAATATAGTATTCATTTTTCCCATCAACAGAAACATATTTAAAATAAAACATGGATTCTTTCTTGACACTTCCTTGACACTATCATCATATCATGTACCATTCCCTTGACCTGTGAAAAACATTTCAAAACATGGGATGAGAATAAAAAGCTCAGTAAGGGTTTTAAATAGTATGGAAAGGAAACATGAGTATATATATACATAATAATGAAATCATACTTTACCTATAAAACATTATCACTCTAACATACCTCATAAAACCATGAATAAATCATAAAAATCATAAGACATAAAGGTAACTTGAGGCATTCATAACATTATTCATAGGGAGTAAACCTCTTGGTTACGTTTGGAATACCCTTCACAGTATATTACCTAAATCTCTTCGGAGAAACCTTAGAATTTAACCCCTTCGTGTTACCCAATGCATTGGAGAGCTGTATCGGGCTCACCCGCCCTTAGTTTATCACGGAACCACCCATATTCATAAACAATGCCCAAGAACCATAACATAATCATAGAACATAACTTAAGCACAATGGAAAGATAACATTCCCACATTGTAATAACAATATAACATTTTAAGATATTGAAATAATGAATCCATTCTAAAAAAACCATTTTCAAAACCATTTAAAACATTTAATAAAGAGATTTTTGAATAAAAGTGTCCCATACCACTTTGAATCTTTTAACATTTTAAAATATTAATATCCATATAAATAAATCCTTAAAACCACTTTTAAAACATGGATATTAATGAGAAATATTTATAAGTATAAATCATTAAAACATCTAAAACGATATTGTAGTTAAAGGGTTTTTAACAAAATGAGAGACACTTGAATACAATAATTGAGGAATACCATTTAATCATAACTTTATAATATAATGAGAATAAATGGATTCACAATATAATATTCTAAAGGACATTATATACACCATATAAGAGTTAATTGGTGCATAACAACAATGAAGTCTCAATAGAAATGTAAAATGAGATGAAATCCCTTATAAAGAAGGTATTCTTAAATTAAGGATAAATCAATCTCATAATTATGTGTGACAAATATAAATACACCCAATACAAGTGGATATTAACTTTAAAACAATCAAAGGTCATTAACACATATTCAAAGGATGACATATTCAATAACTACATGTTGAACCCAAAGTAATCGAAATTGGGTTAAGAAGCTCCCTTTGTAAAATTAGACAGCCTAACGACGTCACTTTAAAATTCATAAAATTAGTTGATGAGAGAGAAAATGGTATCTCATCACTTGGACATAAAATTTACATCAATAAGGATATAGAAGAACATATCCCAACATAAAAATATGTAAATTAAAAGACATAACAAAATAAGTCTTTTAAAAAGAGGAGTGTGAAAGGTTCCCTTACCGATTTGGGCAACTTTCAAAACGTACACCCCATTAAAGAAGGGTCATACAATGAAGATGTAAATACCCATAAATTAGAGTATATAGTATAAAAATGGGCAGTACATACACCACAAAAATGTAAATAGTGGAAAATGTAGCATGAATCTCATGGGAATAAAAAGTGAGATGAAAGTCCCCTTATGAAAATTCAGCAGCCTAACGGCGCCACATAAAACTCCCAAAAATGGATTGATCAGATCAAATAGGGTCTCTCATCACATAAACATAAAAATTACAGAAATAGGAATATAAAAGAACATCCCCCAACTTAAGAACATGGAGCATAAAAGAAATGAAATGAAATAGAGTACTTGAAAAGAAAGAGAGAGGTAGGATCCCTTACGAAAATTCAGCAGCCTAACGGCGCCACTCAAAACATCCAAAATGGATTGATGAGAGAAAATAGGGTGTCTCATCATATGAACATAAAAATTACAGTAATATTAATATAAAATAACATACCAATCATTATAAAGATGAGCTTAAAAGGAATGACATAAAAGAGTATACTTAAAAAGAGAGGGGTAGGATCCCTTACCTCGGGTCCGACTTGACTCGATCGTTCTTTAAACTCCTGAATAATAAACTTGAGTTAATTTATACTTTCTTAAGAACCTTTTTCAAGTTCATTATTCCTTTTATAACACTTACTACCATTCTATGAACACTATGTAATTTTTTAAGTTAATAATGGTTGTTTTGTAGATCATTGCTACTTGATTCAAAAATAAGCTCTTTATAATTACAAGTTGTTCATGTGGTAATATATATAATATATCCAGAATTATATTAATTATTTAGATATCATATATATCATATATATATATATTATATACATGAATTTATAATATTACATAACATTTAGAGGTAAGAAAGGAAATGCACCGTTCATGGAGACGGTAAGCCGTACGTACGCATGAACGCTACTTCCATTTCTATTTCTTATTTAATGGAATTAAAACATAATGATACATAATAGTATTATAATTAAATTATGTTATGATATATAATATCATTAAATCTATCCTTTATACGTACCACATATGGTATTAACGAATCAAATCACATTGAGGGGGCGATAGTCCGCACTTCCTAAAATGAAGATATCGCGTTTAACCATAATGGAAACCATAAAGGTATGACATAAATGAAAAATACATAAGCTTAAGTAAAACATAAACATATTATATATCATATATAAATATAGTGACATCTTAATGGCCACCTTTGAGGGTATTAAAATAATATTGAACAATCATCGTTTCGTGAGACAGAAATTCACCATCCACCAAAACAGTATGTTCTTTAACCATTAGATGTAGGTGTGTGAAAGTGTAGCTCGAGTCCTTATTATAATAACATCCTAGTATATTTAAGATACTGGTTTTGTTACAAAAAAAGTAATAAAAATATTTTAGGGGTTTGGAGAAGCAAAATAATACAACAGAACACAAGGGAAGACATTACATTTAAATCGGGTAACTCTCTTTGATTTGAGCTCCAAGGATTTCTTGGAAATGATTATGGCCAAAGTGAGGCTTCAATGATGAATAGAGGGATTTTGAGAGTTGGAATGGGCAGGTTTTGGACCAGCCAAAGGCTTTAGAGGTTTGTGTAAGGTTGTAGATGTGGGGGCCTTTTATAAGAGGAGAGGAGGGGCACTCTTGGAAAGTTATAAAATATTACTTTATTATAAACTTATTTTCAGATTTTAAAGGTCACAAAAAGAAATATTTCTAGGATAAGGTGATAAGGTTTCTATATATACTCATCACATAGGTATTTTACAAGTTTAAGTTATAGTTTTAACATTATATTTTCATTTTATTTAAATCCTTTATTAATGAGGTAATTGCAGCATCATCATGATGTCATAAATAATATAATTTATTTAATGTCTAAAAAATATAAAAAAAATATCATGATGTAGGATATATTTTTATATTTCTATTTAATATTTATAGTAAAAAATATGACTTGTATAACCCCATTTGAAAATTGTTTTATTAAAAAAACTCATGCTTCTGCCATTTTTATTTTAACTTTAAATAAAAAGTTATTTATGTCATTTTCCAACCAAAGTGGCTCTATGGGGTCCCCATGTTGACCCATGGATTTTAATGGTCGACCATGACACATAAAATGAGGGTATTACATGTGTCTAGGTCATTTCATAACATTAAAACATTATTTTTACCTTAAATTAGACTAATTACCTCTAATCGTGATTAAAAACTTAAAAATTAGTATTCACCAAAAAATTATTTTAATACCATTGAACCACATATTAAATCCTAATGACAACCATGTATATCGAATTTTTGAAATTCAAATCACAGAATTGGTAATGTTTCATTTAAACGAAATATCATTTTTTAAACTACCGCTTAGTAGTTTCACTATTCATCAAAAATTGAATTTTATCAGAAAAATACCAAAAATTCCCCCTAAGATATATTTGATATTCAAAATTCAAAAATGATGTCTATTTTAAAAAATTAAAAACATATGAGTTAAATTAATTATTTTAATAATTAATTCCCACTGTCAAAACAAATAGCGTGTTTTTAAGAAACAATATCTATTAAAAGATTGACACTAGTTTAAGTCCAATTTCAAAGTGAAATTAATTACAATGACCACTATTGGATTAAATGGTAAAAATATATTATAATTTAATTTTAAAAACAATTCAAAAGATAATCTAATCATATGAATAAATTAGATTAAAAAGTGGTTTTGAAATAAAATACAACATTTTTCACTATTCATTAAAAAATGAACTTTATCAGAAAAATACCAAAAATTTACACAAAGTAAATTTTGATGTCCCGATTATAAAGAAGAATTTTATTTTTTCAAATATAACACATAAAATTTTCAAAAAGTGGATTTAAAAGAGGCTCGTCATCAATAGGCAGTTAATCGACCTCTTAAAGAATATTAGAAGATTTATGTTTAAAATTTGATTCATTTTCATTTTAAGCCTCCAAAATTTATTGAATAAAAGTAAAAATATTTGACAAACATATATAATCATTTTATAGTTAGTTCCATTCCGTACCTCCATTACAATGGCGAGGCGTTAACTACCTTTTAAAATAATATTATTTTATTATTAGAGTGCAACGTAAGATTTCAATGAAACTCATTGTTGCGTATTGGGTATGCCCTAGAGCATAGTATTACCTTTAAAGTAATATTAATATTTTATTCAAAAATATAGATAAATATGAAGATGCCATTTTCATTATTTACCTGGGGTGTTACAATGTTTTCGTGGGTTTTACCCCTTTGTACATCTGTGTCGAAGACACATTCAGTAGTATAATCCATAATAAGATGTAATTGATTGGAAACCTCACACTCTATCCTTGATGAAAATTCTTGGTCATTTTACTATACTTTAACCCATCCTTAATATTATCCTTAAAAATGTCCTTAGGTATCTCACGGATTTTTCTCATCTATGTTTTCCATGGTTAATTAAACCATTTTTCTGATTCCTACTTTAATAACCTAGTCTTATTATATATATATATTACATCATTTTTTATGAATATTCATAAACACTTGTTGGAGGATAGAAATAGTTTTGTCTCTTTGGGAACATGGAAACATAAACACAGGTCCATAAGTTAGGGTAATCAATGGAGATACATAATCATACCATGAGCATTAGGGTTTGAGAACATGATTATAATATTTGAAAAACATAACCTTCATATAAAATATCCTAATATTTAATCATGTGTAAGGACTCGCCCCCAGTTACCTAGATCAAATGTATTATTTTATTACATTGGAATGATTACATTAAATTCATATCCCTAAGGACTGAATATTTGATTAGTTTTTGGAGACCAGATACATAGATAAGTTCAACATTACAACTTGAAATGAAATACAACATAGAAGATCCTTTAGTAACTCTTAGAAATAATATATTTTCACTAAAAGTCATTCATAATACACTCATTTTTATCCTATGAAAATATAAAACATAAGAAAAGGGTGAGCTCAGATTCTCAGTAATTGTAAGTATTACAGTGGAAGTAATCATAAACACAAACACTAGGCATAATGAATTACTAAAAACACATGAAATTAAAAATAAACATGAGAATATTATGGAAGTAATAAAAAATGATTAAATAATTCCATAAAATATAAACATGAATATTCTACTAGTCAAATTATCACATGGAATATCAATCTCTAGTTTCATAATAAGGGAATGCATAATGTTTGACATCGTAATCACACCGTTAAGGCCGCAGCCAAGACGCCCTACATATTGGGTAAAAACCGAAGATAGTTTGTCTCATGAGACCTACTGATGCACCAAAGGGACATAGTGGGCTCCAGTAATCACTTTATATGTCAAATTTATTCCTCATATGAAAGGGGATAAACATAAACAACAAGAACATATGAAATAACTTTTCCTAATCTGTACACATAAAGACTAACCATTTTGATTAGTATGGTGAATTGTATCAAGATACAATGTTTAAATGATATTAATAAATTTAATATAATTTAATATTTGATAAACATAATATATTTTTCTCAATAAGACATAAAATTCAACAGAGGTGTTGAAATAGACAAAAATACTCTAAAAAATTATAGAGGAATTTTTGAGAGAAATAGACTTTTACTTTGAAAAGAAGACTTGTTTTGGAAAAATGTTTACATAAAACCAGAAATGAACTAACGTATTTTTTATATGATTAAACGAGTGATTTCATAAAATTAATTTTGTCTCAACAAATATTATAGAGTTCCATTGAATATAAGTATAAATTTGAGTAGTTTCCTTGAATCAGGCTTATTTATCCGGAAGAATTGAAAAAGATCTCGATAAATTTTTTTACTCCCCATTAAATAAATAAGCATTCAGATTGGTACAGATATATATAACATTAAAAAAGAATTTATGAGGGGTAAAAAATAATAATTATTAATTTAATTGGGATTTAGAGAGATAATGATTAACCTGAATGAAAATAGAGGTTCGGGTAGAAAACCCATAATATATGTCTGAATGTGTTCTACACTGGACCTTAACATCCATGATAATAAAATTAAATACATTAATTCATTAATTAAGTACCTCATATATATGTATTTGGTTTATTAAAATGTTATTAATCTCATTTATAGCGTTTTTGATGAGTTATAAGATATAATTTTATCACTCGGGACAATTCAATTTCTTGGTTTTCATGATTGGTATACTTGTATATGAGTATGGAAGTTCACATAGAATTGGTATAATGTACCATAATTTAATTTATATGATAATAATAAAGATATAGGATATTTTATGGTGATATAATTCATTTGGTTATATTTTATGAGGATGAGTTATTAGATATAACATTAGCGGAAATTAGTTAGATTATTTTGGCCATATTTCGATAACTACGAATCATTTTGGTCGTATGAATTAGTATTATGTATATATAATGGTTTTAGAAAATAAAAAATAATATATATTTTATAATATGGTTAAACCATAAAAATAGTTTAATTACCAACATTTATTGGGAAATTTAATAATGAAGTTTTTTCCTCCTCGAAGGCTGTAAGTCTGTACCTCCCGGATGATGATTTCATTTTTTTAAAACGAGGGAGAGAGATAGTAGTTTTAAGAATTCTATTCCATTGACATGATATAATTATACTATATATATTATTATATAGTTATAATGATTATTTTGATGGGTGAGGTGAGTAGAATATATGAGAAAAAAATAAATTGAAATTAAATTTAACGAAAAAGGAAGAGGGTTTACCTCTTTAAATGTCCCCCTTGAGAACCTACTTAGGGGAAGGGGTTATTTCCTTTTGTAATGAACAAGAGATCCCAGATGTGGGGAGATACTTGGAAAGTGTATTTGTGATGAAAATTTTGAAGATTCAATGATTAGATGATGAAGGAGAAGAGGGAGTGAGGGGTGGCTTTTATAGTGGAGGGGAGGGGCGATTTTTGAATATCATATTCAATATATTATTATTTTGCTCAAGACAAGAAATAGTGATAATTATTGTGACCAAATATATTAATAAGTGAATGTGATTTTGAACCATGTGTTCTTACATCATCCATATATCAGTAATGACTTAATAAATCATGTATTTAGGATTTATCATTAATTATCATATTTTACTATTCACCAAACATTCATGTAATTTTGAAAAATCATAAAAAATCACTATAACCATTTTTATACATATAGAATTCAAAATTGGTCTCTATTTTATCAGAATAATTTTCTAAATATGAGAAATTTAATTATTAAATAAAATAATGATTTACATGAAAAATACACATTTTAAAGTTAAAATTGATTTTATAAAACATTCAAAATTTAACTATGGTCTCATAAAATTATGTTAAAATAATAGGAAGGCAAACTATTTATTTAGGAATAAATTTAATAAAAATTATTTTATTTTTAAATAAATTTATTGTTTTAAAATTTTAATAAATTATTCATTACTGAAAAATATCAACACTAAATTATTAATTTTATAAATATTCACTCTCATTTATAAGATGCCTAAATTTTATTTCTACTTATGTGGGTGAGGTTACTCTTCATAAGGGTCATATTACTATTCATAAGGGTACATTACTATTCATACTGAACAAGTTACTATTCACCAAAAATTTTATTTGATCTTATCATACTCTTAATATCTTACTGATCGCAACCATGTATGTTTGTTTTTTGAAATTAAAAACACATATGTTGAAAGATTATGTCTAATGTCTATGTTATAACTATATTCTATAATTAAAAAGTGATTTCATCACATAGAATCAGTGTTGCATGAATTCGATATTAAGTTTATTTTTAATTATTTGGGGTGCTACATTCTTCCCCCTTACAAAAATTTCTTCCTCTAAATTACCAGAATGTTACCTCAAAATAATATTTTGGTAGTTATTCATCATAATCTCCCGTTGATCCCATGTTGCATCCTCAATTTTATTGAATTTCTAAAGTACCTTTACCAGCCGAGTCACCTGATTCCTCAACAACTATTATTTAGTGTCTAGAATCCATTTTGTATTTTCATAATAAGATAAGTCAGGTTCCAATTCTATACCTTCATAAGTGAGTACATGTGTTGGGTCTGGAATGTACTTCTTTAATAGTGATATGTAGAACACATTGTGAAATTTAGAAATTATAGGTGGAATTTACAAATGATAAGCCACAACTCTAATTATCATCAGAATTTCAAATGGTCCACCACACATGGGTCTTAGTTTCCCATTCTTCATAAATCTTATAACACCTTGCCATGGAGATACAATCAATTAAATGAGATCTCTAACTTAGAATTCCAAATCCTTACTTAGATTATCAACATAGCTTTTTTCTTACTGTGATCTTCTTTGATATGGGTTTAAATAGTCACTACCTTTGCCGTTGTTTCCTCCTCAATCAATGGGCCAACAAACATTCTTTCACCAACTTCATCCCAAAATGCAGATGTACAACATCTCTTTCCTTATAATTCATTATACGATTCCATTTGAATACTTGAATAGAAACTATTATTTTTAGAAAACTCTACCAAGGCTAAATAATAATCCCACAGAACTTGAAAATCAAGTGAGCTTGATATCTACATGTCTTCTAATGTTTAGATCATCCATTCTGATTTCCCATCAGTTTGAGGGTGATAAGATTTACTCCATCAAAGCTCAATATCCAAAGATTAATGAATACTTCTCTAGATTTTTTATTCAAATCATGGATCATGGTCAAACACAATTTAGAGAGGTTCTCCATGAAGTCTCACAACTTCATTAATATATACCGTGTAAGGTGCTCTAGTGGAAAATCCTCCCTTATAGCGAGGAAATGTGCCGAATTGGTAATTCGATCAACAATCACCCATATTTTATCATTATTCATTGAAGTTTTTGGTAATCGAGTGACAAAATCCTGAGTGATGTCAACCAATTTCCATGTAGGAATAGTAAGAGGTTGCATGACTCCTCTAAGAAGTTGTGCTTCAGCCTTCACTTGTTGACAAACTAAAAATCTTGATGCATAATCAGTAATTTCCCACTTCATGTTGTCCCACTAGAAATGTTCCTTCAAATATATATACAACATAGTGCCAACATGGTGTATTACAAAATTATAATTATGAGAATCATCCAATTACTCCCTTTTTAGATCGAGGATAGAGGGACCACATAACCTGTTCCAAAATTTCAAAATTCGATCCTCACACAAGATTTCAGCCAACTTCCCATATCTCACAACTCAAATTTTTTTTGAATATTCTCAGCATCAGAGAATGAAA
Organism: Viscum album; assembly: GCA_963277665.1. NCBI lineage: Eukaryota > Viridiplantae > Streptophyta > Magnoliopsida > Santalales > Viscaceae > Viscum > Viscum album. Next base: position 1,193,315,536 of record OY728156.1, on the reverse strand, counting down.
ATTTAATTCTTCTCAATAAATATGTTTGGGAAACAAATTGAAAAATTAGTGATGTTTCACCTTCTTTAGTAATTCCCATAACCATCCTCATTGAATCCTTGTACATAGGATCATTTTCAATTTTTATTTTGTTTAAAATTTTATGATTTTTTATGCTCAATTTATCAGCTACCTTATTTTTCTTTTCTTGGTAGTAGTGTATAAAACAATCATAATCCTCGATTAGCTTAAACCATCACCTTTTCCTCATGTTGAATTCTTTCTATGAGAATATATATTTTAAGCTCTTGTGATCCGTATATATTTCACATATGTTGACATAGAGATATTGTATCCATATCTTCAGAGAAAATATCACAGCTGATAACTAATGATCGTGATTGGGATAGTTCTTTTAATAAATTTTTAACAGCTTTGATTTATAGGAAATAACTCCATCATTATGCATAAAAAACACCCCAGTCCTTTATTTGATACATCACTATAGATCAAAAACCCATTATTACCCAATGGTAGATTCAGGATCATAGAATTCACTAATTACCCCTCCCATTATTCAAAACAATATTCCCATTCTTTTATCTATACGAACTTAACCCCTTTATGAGGAATCTTGGTTAATGGGATGGCTAATCGGGTGAAATTATGAAAGAAATGCCGACAATAACCTGCTAAACCAATAAAACTACATACCTTGGTAATGTTCATTGGTGTATTCCATTACTGAACTACCTTTTTCTTTATAGGGTACACTAAAATTCTATTGATTGAGACTATATAACCCATAAAAGAAATTTTTTGAAGCTAGAATTCACAGTTTCTAAACATCCCATATAAATTATTTCTTCAAAGAGCCTTTAGAATAATGCACAAGTGATTTTCATGATCTTCATAGATTTTAGAGTATAATATGATATCATCAATAAATACCACAACAAAGTCATCAAGATACTACTTGAAAAATCTCTTCATTAGATCAATGAAAATAGAGGGTAAATTATTCGGTTCAAAAGGCATTTTTGTAGAATTGTAATGCCCATACTTGGTTCGAAATGTGGTTTTTGGAATATCTTCCTTCCTCACATGCAATTGATGATATCCAGATCAATGGTCATTCTTGAAAAAATATCAGGCCCCACAAATTTGATCAAATAAATCATCAATGTGAGGAAGATGATACTTTTTATTTCTCATAATCGCATTTATCTCCCTGTAGTTAATGCACAACCTCATAGATCTATCCTACTTCTTGATGAAATGAATAGAGGATCCCCATGGAGAAAAAATAGGGTATAGAAATAATTTTTTAATTAGTTCTTCTAGTAGTTTCTTCAGATTTACAAACTCTAAAGAGTCCATTCTATAAAGATTCTTTGATATAGGTTTTGAACCATGAATTAAATAAATAGTGAACTCATATTCCTGCTCTAGAGGATGTCCAGGTAAATACTATGGAAAGATATCAATATATATTCATAATAGTGACACACGTAATCTTAATATTTTTTTTGTCACCCATATATATTTTGTTCTCTTAATTCCCAAGAATTTCATTCTATAGAGACTCTAGGGGTGGATCTAGATAAGAATAAAATGAAGAGGTTTCTACTATAATGAGAAGGGATTTTATACCATTCGCAAAAATTTAATCCTCTTTCTTCTTGCAATAGATTATCACATCATAGTTTGAAATAAAATTGATACCATGAATTATATCAAATTAAATCATGGGTACGATGATAATTTACACAACTAAATTATGTTTGTATGACATAAGAGGGACTTATTGATAAATCTTTTTTGCAATGATTCTTCCAATATGAGTTTTGAATGAAAAATCTTTTATTAAATCAAATGGGAAATATATAGTATTCTTGGAAAACTAGGAATATATAAAAGAACGAGATAATACAAAATTATATAATGAGTTGGATATGTTTGAATAATTGATTAATGTACATGCCACCACATCATTAGGAACTTAAAACTCAGGTGTTGTGATCACATAAGTTTTACCTTGCACCCTTGGAGTTATATTTGTAATGTTTCCTAAATTCTTAGGAAAATAAATTGAGTAATGTCCCATCTCTTTGAAATTGTATCATTGAACATTGTTGGATTATTTCTTTGCCATAAAATCATTGTATTGGTGGAATTTTCCTCCACACATGTTACACACAGCCACACCCTTTATGCAAGTACCTGGGTGTTTTTTCCCACAATTATCACAGGATAGGAAATAAATTATTCCCTTCTTCCCTATTTCCTAATTTTCTTTTCAAGAGTGTTCAGAAACCCTCTTCTTATCTTTCATTCCATTAAATTAATAAGACATAGATAATTATTTTTCTGTCTTGATAGATCATGAGAGTATATATTCGTATGATCAGAAAATTTAGGGGAAAAGTTCCCTTTGAAGGAATGGATTTAAAACATTAAATAATCAATTAGTCTTACTCCTTGTATTATGTATGTATTTCACATCTTTCCTTTATAACCTTGTGAAGTTAGCTTCATACTTTTCAAAATTCCCATCATTTATTTGCCTCTAATTTCGAAAATTCTTTTCCATATCTTATTTCTATTCTTGAGAAAAGTATTTTTCTAAGAATATTTCCTTAAAATACATTCATTCTATATTTTCAATCATTTACCCTCCTGTTTTTGAATCAAATACCACCATTGATTAGTATCTTCCAATAGACAATAAACTTCCATGAAAACCTTCACCATTTCATTACCCCCAAAGAGAGAAAATCATTTCAAATGAACTTATCCAATGTTATGCTACTAATGGGTTTGTAATAACATTAAATTATGGAGGTTTTTGTCTCAATAAGTGGTCTAAAATCACTCCTCTCTATTTTGGATCTAGATTATCCATACGAGTGAGGTTATTATTCATAACCTATGTCATTTATCATAGAATTGTTATATTTTTCTCTACACTAGTCACATCATCATTATCTAGAAAATGCGGGAAATCCCTACATGTTATATTGGCGTTCATATGGTTTCCATTCCTTCCACTAGGAACCACATCAAAATATCATCACACACTTTAATTGGCTAGGAATTATAATGTTTAATCTTAAATAGAAAAATACTTAACATAAATTGAAATCTTATGCATAGCTGATATAATTATTATAAACAAGGTTTATTTGAGGAAAATATTTACATTTAAATGCTTTATAATAGATTGAAAAAAAATGGTAATTATCCTTGGAATATCCCTGGGAGAATCAAACCATGTGTGCATTAAGGCACGTTGTCATGTACTGGGTTACCCCGAGTCATGCCCATAACACATTGTCAGAGTTGTTATTCCTAAGTACATCTATACTAGAAGAACATCCACTTATAGTATACAGAGAGGGATGTATTGTTAGAAAGATCCACATAATCTCTTCCTAACCAAAATTCTAGGATGTTTTTTTACGCTTATCCTTAAAATATTCCTTAGGTCTTTGTTCCCTAATCTACGATTTCTATATCCAGTTTCTATGTTTTCTACTAAACGTACTTTGATAACAACTATAAGGACCCAACCCTAGTTTCTCGAAGTCGGTGTATTATTTTATTATATTGGAATGATTACATGAAAATTTTATCCCAAAGGACCAAATAGTTAAATAATTTTGAAATAGTAGATACATACATAAGTTCAACAATACAACTTGAAATCAAATACAATATAACATATCCATTAGTAACTCCCATCACTCCTAGATTATCTTTGAAATTCATTCATAATATACATCTACACATGATGGAAAAATATTAAACATAATAAAGGGGTGATCTTAGATGCTCTGTAAGGGTAAATAACATTACGAATGTAATTATAAATATAAACACTAGGCATGATGAATAACTAGAAACACATGAATTAAAAAATAAACATTAGAATAATATGTATGAATCAAATATGATTAAATAAATCCATATAAATGGTCATAATAGAATGAAACATAGATATTTATATTCAACATGATGTATAATAACATGGAATATCAATCCTTAGTTTCATATTGAGGGAATGAGTAATGTCGAACATCATAATCATACCATCATGTCCTCATCCAAGACCCCAAACATAATAAGTAAAATACCAGGTTAGTATGTCTCATGAGACCTAACGATGCATCAAGAGGCTATAATAGGCCCCACCTATCACATTCAATATTCTATTTATTACTCATATGATATGTTCTAAACACAAACAAAAAAAACATATGAAATATATTTCCCCAATCTGTACATATAAACACTAACCATTATGAGTAGTATGGTGAATGGTATCAAGGTAGTACATCCACCTTCAAAATGATCATAAAACGCTTAATAAAACATAGTATTTGATATAAATAAGATATGAACCTCAATAAGACTAAAAATTCAACAGTGGTGTTGAAATAGACAAAAACACTCTAATAAAATCATAGAGGAATTTCTGAGAGAAATTCACTTTTACTTTGAAAAGATGAGTTCTTTTAGAAAAATATTTTCATAAAAATAGAAATTAACTAAGGTAATTATTCTATTTTTAAATATTTAGTTTTTTAAAAATAATTTTGGAGTAAAATATATTATAGAGTGTACTATTAAAAAAGGTAAGAAATTGAGAAGTTTCCTTTAATCGAGCTTGTTTATCGGGAAGAATTAAGAATGATATTTATAAAACATTTAAATACCTAAAAAATAAAGAAATATTATAATTGTTAAACATATATATAATTATAAAATAATATATAATAAGTAAATAACAATAATTAGAAATTTAGTATGTATTTATAGAGACAAAGATTTACCTGAAAGAATATGGATGTTCGGGTAGAAAACCCTTACCTTATGTCTGAGCATATTCTAAAAATGTACATAACATCCTAGATAATAAAATTTAATCCAGTAATTAATTAATTAATAACCTCCTATATATGTATTTTATTTATTACAGTTTTATGGTGTTCATTTATGGTCTTTTATATGAGTTTTAATATACATGGTATTCCTCACAAGCGTTCACTTCCTTGGTTTTTGTGATCGGTATACTTACATATGAGTATGGATGTTCATGTGGAATATGTATAATTATATAGAATTAAATTAATATTATAATAATTAAAATATATAAGATTAAATGGTGATATAATTGATATGGTTATATGATGTGAGGATGAGTCATTAGATAGAACATTAGTGATAATCATTTAGATTATTTCAGCGATATTTCAATTTTTACAAACTAGTTTGGTCATATTATTTCCTATTATGCATATATAATGGTTTCAGAAAATAATACATAATAAATATATTATAATTATTTTCAACCATAAAAATGGTTTCATGACTAGTCTTGTAGGATAAATTTAATAACGAAGGTTCTTTATCCTCGAAGCTTATAATTCGGCACATCCTAAACGATGATTTTGTTTTTTAAATAGGAGAGAGAGATAGTTTTTTGAGGAAGCATATTAAATTAACATGATATACTTATAGTATATAGATGATTCTAAAGTTATCATGATCATTTGGATAGATGAGGTTTGGAGAAGATAACGAAATAAAATAAATATAAAATTAAATTAAAAGATAAAGGAAGAGGGATTACCTCTTAAAATGCACTCCTTGATAATCTCTATAAGGGAAGGCGTTTGGGTAGTTTGGAAATAACAAGAGCTCATGGACGTAAGAAGAGGCTAGAGAAGTGATTTTGGTTTAAAATTTTATAATATTTAGGGCATATAGGAGTTAGGGGAAGAGGGAGTGAGGTGTGGATTTTAAAGTGGAGGAGAGGGGTGATTTTTGAATATCTTATTCATTATTTTATTGTTTTGATCAGTACAAGAAATAGTGTTGATTCATGTGACCCAATAAAATAATAAATACATATAATATTGAACCAAGTGTTCTTACCTCATCCATAAACAACCTATTACTCAATTAATTGTGTATTTATCATTTTTTGTTTATTATTCTCTAAAATTCATGTAATTTAAAAAAATCCAAAAATTTCACCATAAACATTTTTAGATGTTTAGAATTAAGAAATGGACACCTTTTTATCAAAATAATTTCCTATATACATTCAATTTAATTTTTATGTAAAATCAGTATTTACATGAAAAATACATATTTTAAATTTAACACTGACTTTTAATACTTTCAAAAATTAAATGAGGTATAATAAAATTTTCATAAAATCATAGGATAAAAAAAATATTTATTTTGGAATAAATTTTATGAAAATTAATTTTATTTCAAATTTATTTAATATTTTAAAATTTTAATTAAATATTTATTACTCAAAAATTTAAACACTTAATTAGTAATTTTTAGAATATTCACTCTCATTTATAAGGTGCCTAAATTTTACTTATACTTATATGGGTGAGGTTACTCTTAATTAGTGTCATATTAATATGCCTAAGGGTACATTACTATTCATAAGGGTTATGTTACTATTTACTAAAAATGTAAGTTGATCCTATCAGACTCTAAATATCTTAATGATCACAATAGTGTATGTCTGTTTTTAAGAATTAAAAACAAAAAAGTGGAAAATTTATGTCTAACAGATATGTTATAACTATCTTTTATAATAACAAAGTGTTTGTTTCAGAGAGACTTTGTGTTGCATGAATTCTATATTAAATTTATTTGCAATTCCATGGGGTGATATATCATGGAATAAAGATCAGTAGTTCATAAGACACGAATCATAAGTATATGTAAGAACATGATCCATAAGATCATAACATTGGTCTAAGGCAAGGAATTTGTGGCATACACATAAGCATAGAGAACAATTTCCATATTGAAAAAGACTTGATTCCAAGGCCATAATAGCAAAAAATGTACTTTTCTGTACCGAGTTCACTTATCTTTCCACCATTGTCTTACTAAACTAGGTTCACTCCCCATTCTAGCACTATCTTACTACACCGGGTTCACCCCCCATTCTAGCCATGTCTATCTCATGATATATATAAATATTTACCCAATGAATTGAAGAAAGATTTGGGTCCCACCCATCTCATAATGGAAACCATAATTTTGAATAATACAGGATAAAAAACATTATTCATACCATAACCCATTAAATAAGATGGGTATCATAAACAATTAATCATATCATAACCTTTAGAAAAGAGGCATGTTTCATAATCATTTCACTATAGAATAACCTGTGAAATGAAATAGGTTTCATATGCATTTTCTTTCATTATAACCTATGAAATAGAAAAATATTTTTAAATATCATTACATCATAAACATAAACAATCATGAGAAGAATAAGAACAATATCCTTGGAACATATCCCTAGAAAGGCATAGGTAACATCAACACATGTAATCTTAGATGGAAAATTTTTTATCGATCATTTGAAACAATTATTAAAGAAAATATCATTTTATTGAAATATTAATTTTTAAGGAATAAATTATTTTCAAAATACCTTTCTTTGAAAATAAAAATGAATATATATAATGGAATCATTAAAATCATTTAAAATATATCATGAGAAAATTATCATTTCTTATTTGAAAATAATTTTTAAAAATATAAAACATTTTGTAAAATTTTTTATTTGAAAACAAATTTGAAAATTTATAAAGGATGATATGAAGAAATTATAGGTCAGGGAATCAAGAAATTTAAGTTCATGTTGTATATGTTAAAATTAATATTTGTTTTATAGTTCTGGTAAAAGCCAAATGGGAATTGTTTTGGAATATGACATGAATATTCCATTCAAAACATTTAAAAAAATGTCAAACATGGGTAAAATTTTCTATTTAAAAAAATATGATAGTAATTATTTTTTTTTGATAACATCTTAAAAAATAATTGTTTTTAAGGAAAACATATTTCTAAAAAAAGAGAGAAATAAAGTAATATTTTATTAAAATTATTTTCTTAATTACCATAAGTACCAAAGAGTGGGAAAATGGAACCATTAATTGAATATATCATAAATAATTAAATGATAATAAAACATATGAGAATTATTCATAGGTAGATCATTATATTTCAACATTGGAACTTGAGGATAAACCATCCTGATAAATTATGTGATTTAAAGATATAATCATTTCCCCTTTGGTTTCCTTGAACCATAAAACCCATGAAGGAATAACATAAAATGAAACTAAAAATAGAATGAGGATGAATTAATTAATGATATTCAATTTAATTGGGGTTTTGTATACACCTTGTGATAGAATACATGCTTATAATATAACACACATCTTAGAGATGCAAAATTGAGAAAAAAACCCCTTACTACATGAGGGGGATGCCAGACCATGTGGGGGATCTTGGGATTATAATAATTAGAAAAACTGAATGGACAGAGGGTGAATAAGGTAGTAAGGTAGGGATAATTTTTTCAAACAAATATGATATGTATTAAAAAAATTATGAATTAAATAAAAAAATGAATTTAAAAAAAATCAAATTTCAAGAAAACATATCCCCCTTTATTCAAAATGTGTCTAATTTATAAATAATTTACCAAAAAATACGAAAAACACAAATAAATGAGTTTTTTACATTTATAAATTTCAATAATTTTAAAAAATGACCCTTATTATTTTCCTTACAATGAATAATTATTCCTACCTATATTAATTTGATGGAATTAATGAGCATTTTTCAAGAGAATAGAATCCAAAACCAGCTTCGTTTCATGTTATTTCTCAATATATTGGAACCTCGTCTTGGTGGTGTTGGGGACGTGAGGTAGAGGAAATTACATCAAAGGAAAAAAGGTATTAGAGTAAAAAAATAATTACTGGAGGGAGCCTCCATGGGGGAGTATGGGAGGGATAATTGTTTTAAAAAAAATCATCGTGTTTGTTAAAAAAATTATGAATTTCAAAAAAAATGTAGCAACATTTATAAATAATGTGCAGAATTAATAACAAATTTTCCATATTTTTTTAGAATCATTTGTAAATAAGTTAGTGATGTTTATAAACCTTGTTAATTACTTTTTTATTACTGTTATGATTTCTTCATACCTATATTCATTTGATATAATCTATGGGAATGGTTCATGAGAATGAAATCCCTATCGAGCTTCTTTTCATTTTATTTTTTGAAATTTCTGGAGATCTTTGTTTAGGGTTCGGGGTATAAGGAGGAGGTCGAGACATGATGAATAACATGGTATTAAGATAACTGAAATAATAATAATTATTTGAGGAAAGATCCATGAGAGAGAATTGCAGGGTTAATAAAATATTTTTTATAAAAGAAGTAGGGATTGTGTTAAAAAAATATGAATTTCATAAAAATTTATGAATTAAAAAAACATGTTTATGAAAATCATGCCTAATTAATAAATCATTTAATTGAATTTTTGAGAATTGTCAGTAATGGAGTTAGAAACATTTATCAATGTTCCTAATTAAAAAAACAACGAATTTATGTTTTTCTTATAATTATGATTTATTCCAACATATATTCATTTAATATAATATATAGGCATCACTCATGGGAACCAAATCCATGATGATATTTTTTCATGTTATTTCTTGTTGTACCCAGAGATCATAGTCCAGGGGATTGGGCATGAGGGGGAGTCCATGCCTTAAGGGGGCATGGTATAAAAAGGAGAAAAAATGTGTGGAGAGAGTCTCCATAAAAGATGAATGAGGGATGAAAAAATAATTTTTTTAAACAGAGTGCATATTTAAAATAGTTAGTATTTTCTTATAAAAATTTATAAATTTCAAAAAGAAATTATCCATGTTTATTGAAAATATGGTCAATTATTAATTCATTTATTGATGTTTTTGAGAAACATTTGAAAATGATTTTGCAATGTTTATAAATGTCCATAATTCAAAAAAACCAATTTATGTTTATATTATAGTAATGACTTAATACACCATATATTCCTTTGATATAATCTATGTTCATGGTCTAGGAGAATAAAATCCCTAATGAGCATCTTTTCTTGTAATTTATCATTATCAATGGTTTACATTATGTTGATCATTAATTATTACATTATTCTTTCAGAACGATATTCATGAAATATATTAATACTTCAAATCATATATCTTTGTGAAATATATATTATAATCATATATGTAAAGTGGTAGTGAAAAACAAAACATGTTTTTCAATGGAGGCCATACTCCGTACGTAAAAAGGAGAAAAGGTTTCCTTTTTCATTGAATAAAACGAAGGTAGAAAGTAATATAATTTTTAAGAATATTAATAATGTAATAAATATCATTTTTACCCATTAAATGAAATTTTAATCATAATTTAAGGTGGTGATGGAAAAAAACACATTGCTTCATAAAAGAGGTAGTCCACATGTACTCACGAATGACATTTTTCATTTTTTCTAAGGTATAAGGAGAAAAGTATATAATGATTATAACCTAAAAATAATAAAATTAAGCATATTAATAATTATTATTTTCATTATATAAAAATTGGGAAATTAAATTTAGATGTGAAAGATATAATGGACTAGAATCTACTGAGTGGTTAGTACTCACATTGATAACTTGAGCTTTTCCTTAGAGAACATTGTGAAATAGAGGGCTTAAGAAGACAATTTGTGACCAGAGCCTTATGTATGCAGAATAGTATGCTAGTTTAATTATAATTTTCATTATTCAAAGTGGGATTATAATTTTTAGATTGTAATTAATGTAATTGTGGAATATCCCTTTTATAAGTTGATGGAATGACAATTTTGTAAATACAACCTCAGAATATAAAATGAAAGATTGTTTCATAAAGAAAGTGGAAAAAATAATGGAAAATAATAGAAAGAATAATTTTTTTGGACAATAAACACCTTAATCACTCATTGTAATACATTATTTTATAATTTTTAAGGCCATTTAACATTAGACTTCACACTTTTACCATTTTTAGTTTTTACCGTGGTAACTATGGTTTATCCAAGTTATTGGGTTTTTATGAAAAAAATAATAAAACCTCAATAAATTATTTGAAACTAATTATTCCAATCATGAAAAAAAATTATAAAAAAATTATATTGTTTAGAGAATTAATTTTTAAATTTGCGCACATAATGCATAAATCTATTTTCAGAAAAAAATGAATTTTGAAGAATTAAAATTATGCTTAGGGTAAAATTATTAATGATAATGATTTTAATGAAATTATTTTGTTTATTATTATCTGAATAAGTTTTTTGGGGATTTCAATGTTTTCCAAATATAATTATATCTTGTGAAAAAATAATTAAAAGAAAAAAACAAAAAAAAACAAGATTATATTATAATATAATATTTCTTAAGTTTCTAAATGATAAATATGGGTTATATTAATTTGTAATAAAACTTTTAAATGAATAATTTAACTCCTTAAAAAAATTCATGGTCTTAAAAATTGATTTATAAAAGTTTTAAGCCATACTTAGATCATGATAAATTCAAAAACACTATGGTATTAATAAAAACTATATTTCTCACCATTCACATATAAATAAATAATTTCTGAAAAATGCCAAAAATTCAACCGAAGATAATTTCAAAAATATGAATTAAAAAATATGTTAATTTCATCAAATTAATGTTCAAAAATTTACAAAAAAATTCCATTATGAAAAAATATAATGAAAAAATATTTTTATAGAAAAATAAACTATTAAACATTAAATATTTTTAATGGTATTTTATATCAATTGTGAATCAAATTATTTTAAATATATTAGTATTAAATGCTAATTATCACTATAATTATCTACCAAAATTAGTAAATTTAATTTATTATATAAAATTAAAATCACATTAAAAATAGTATTATGAAAAAATTTGACTTTATAATTAATAATACATTCAATAACATTTAAATAAGTATTTATCTTAAAAACATTCAATTTAATAAATATATCAATCATTATTAAATAATATGGAAACTAAGCAAGGAATATAAACATATATTTTCGAAATAAATCTATTTATTTACATGAAACTTTTTTATTATTATAATTTTATTATCTCTATTTCACATCATATTGAATTATTTTAATAAGGCATTCCATGCTATATTTTAGATTTTTATTGGGATGTGAGTCTATTTTTTTTAAAAATTATGTCTATTATTCATTGAAAATGCCCGAAAATATTATTAAATATATGATTAAATTTGTGAATTTTTTTAATTTTTTTTATTTATGGAATTAATAGATAATTACCTAAAATCATTAGTTTAAATGGTTTAATAATTTCTTGAAATAAATTGTAAATCTATACATTTTATTTGGATATTTAAAATATTTTTTATTAAATTTAAATATATAATTAATATTCATAAAAGGATTAATTTTTAGTTTTTATTTTTTTATCATTTCTTCCCTAATTAATTATAAAAAAACTATACTAACAAAATTATGTGTTTTGAATTGTATGTTGTAAAATATTTTCTACCATCATAAGGAGAGGTCTGCTACTACCAGCATGTTAATAGTGTCCCTATTACCATTAGAAGGTAATTTATTGTTACTTCCACACTTATATAGTTATCATGCTACCATGAGTTATCTGCTGCTACCACTAGTGTGGAGACCCATGATTTTCATACATAAATATTGCATCTATTTAGAAGAATATTCATTATATTACAAATGTGAACACCCAACAAATATAATAGTTTAGCATCTTTGGGGGATAAAAACAACATTTTCTTATTTCATAAATGATCTTCAATATCTCCCATAACGGTCTTCAAACATAGATGTCTTCTTAGATTTACCCTATTTAAAATCATTCTTCATAACCCAGGAAAGGAAACATAAGAAAGGGAGGGATTAGAAACTCAATATGTGTAAAAATGGAGATACGTAAGAATAAAATTATGATAGGGGAATGATTACATGATAATAAAATTTAAAAACCATACCTTACATATCAAAGATCATAGAATATTGATTGGCAGTTCATAAGACATGAATCATATGAAAATAAATTATAATGAGTTATAAGATCTTGACATTGGCATAAGATATTGAATTGTGGAATACACATAAGCATAGAAAATCATTTCCATTTAATTCTAGACTCACTTACAAGGTTATCATACTAGAATGGGTTCACTCCCAAAAATATTATAGTATTCAAGGTTCACTCCCAAGTCCATCATAATAGACAAAGTACCTTACTAAGCTAGGATCATTCCACATTCAAGTCTTATCTATCTCATGAGATATAAATCTTTTCCCAATACTTTAGGGGAGATATAGGTCCCCCCATCATTTAATCATAGCATAACTCCTGAAAAGAATTGGTTTTCATAATCATTTTATCATGGTATAAGCCATTATAGAGAAAATGTTTCATAAAAAAATTTCAACATAAACATAAACCACTCATAAAAGAAGAATACTATTATACATAGATCATATCCCTACCAAATAATAAGAATGTCAAAGGATGACATCTTATATAGAAAATTATATTTAAATAAATATCACTTTTTAAATTTATTGATGAAAGTTATTTTTTCTTTAAAATAAAATTTTCTAAACTATAACATCATAAAAGGTTTTGGAAATAATTTTCTTTGGAAATAAGATCATAAAATTATAAATGATTTTTTTGAAATTCATTTAAATTTTTTTTGAGGAAAATAACCTTTCAATTTTGAAGAAAAAACATTATAAAATATAATACATTTTAGAAATAATTTTCCATGAAGATAATGTTTGAAAACTATAAAGGAATATTCACATAAAATAATGGTCATGATTTTTGGATATTTTTATCTTTCCATACATGTTAAACTAATATTCCTTTCACATTTTCTATAAAAACGAATTTTTTTCGGAAATAGACATGAAGACTCAAATAAAAAATGTTTTTTGAAAATTAAAACATGAGTAAAAATGTCTTTAATAAATCATTTGAATAATTTTAAAAGTATTTTTTAAATCAAATTTGGAAAACATTGTTTCCTCAGAAAGAATGGTTTTTGGCTGAATAGTTAAATAAATACGTCTTTTTTGAAAAAACTTATTTTGAACTCTTTTGTACATAAAGAGAATAAAATGAAGGGAAAAAATGTATTGTCATGATATTGAAATAGGTGAATAAAAGTCATTATTTTATTTGGAGATGGATTATAACATTTTATATTTTTAAATATAATCACAAAAAATCCTGATAAACAATTAGACTATGATATAAAATATTTACCACTTTGGACACATGGTATTCTAAGAACCCAAAAGAAATAAAATTAAATGGAAGTTATAATATCCTGAGAAAAAATTATTTCATGATATCAGTTGTAAAATTTGATTTATATAAACCCCATAAAACATGATTATTACATAACATAATAAAAGTCTCAAGGAAGCCAAATTGAGACAAAAATCCCTTACATATTTGGTAGCTTTTGAACCAAAAACCCTATAAAAGGTAGATCCTAAAATTTCTATTTAAATCCAAATAATTTTAAGGAATATAAAAATAAAATAAATTTATGATCATTATTTACACCACAGAAAATAAACCCATGGTGAATATGGCTTGTGTCTCAAAAAAATAAAAGCGAGACAAAAATCCCTGACCACTTTAGTATTATTTTGAATCATAAGCCCCAATAAATTATAATATCAAAATATACATTAGATATCATGAAATTAAGGATATTAATTATATAACATGTCAAAGGATAGGTATATACATCACAAAAAAGAAACAATTATAGAATTTATGTACATCCCCTGGAAATAATAGGGAGATTAGAAATCCCTTACCGTAATTCTTAACTTCTTCTTACATGTTCAAAACACATGTATAATAAGTATTTGTTTATTATAAATATATTATAGAACTAGAAAAAAATATATAAATACAAACATATATATAAATATATCAGACCCTATAATATTAACTTATGATCTTTCATTACTCGATCATTAATAATTCAATGTTAAATTCATGTTTTTTGAAATAATTGATTTATTTTTCCTGTATATATTATTTTTTATTTTTTATCTTCTTAATTATATAATGGTTAAATTATATCTAAAATTATAAACCTTATAAAAATATCATATATATTCATTATATGTCTTTTTGGAGTATCCCATAATATTTAGATATAGAAAATTAAATACACTGTTCATAGAGATGGTAGGTCGTACGTACGCATGAATGTTGTGTCCATTTTCATGATGGAAATAAATAAATAAAGTAAAATAATTTTATACCATTATAGAATCATTTTTATGTCATATATATAACATATTTTAATTATATACATCCTTATCACCTTCTGTGTAAAGCTAGAATGAATCACATTGTTTCACGTGGTGGTAGTCCGCCGTACACAAGAACGACGTTATCATATACCAACAGATTTGAAACTAAGATAGAAAAGGTGATATAATTATAAAAAAGAATAATAATATCAGAAATATCATATATATATATATATATAATAAATCTTTTACTAAATCTATCTATTAGAGGTGGTGATGGAAGAATAATAACATCGGTTTGTGAGGCAGTAGTCCTCCATACACACAAGTGATGATTTCATAACACATTTGGTGGAGGAGAAGAAGTATATAGGTTATTTCACTAATATAATAACATATTATTATATTTAATAAACTAATATTATTATATAATAAAATTTTAATAATAATTTAAGGACGTGGAGGAGAAAATTTAAAAAAAAATTGAGTAGGGACATTACCTCTTATGCAGACATCTTCTATTATTTTTCACTAAAAGGATTCTTAGGTCTGATTTTTGACCAAAATAAGAATTCATGGATGTGATTATTGAATTAAGGAATTAATTTGGTAAGGTATGGGTAGAAAATATTGTTTATTATAAAGGGAGTAGAATAATAGAAATGGTGTCCTTTTATATGTTCGGTGAGAGACAAACTTGGAATTTTTAGAAAGAAAAAGGTTTACCCACGTTTTTCAAATGCTGAAAAGGTGGAAAAAATATCTATTATCAAACCTAGAAGATATAATTTATATATATATTAACATATAATGGTTGTTGGAAATTTTTGGGGTCATTTTAAACCCTTATTGTTTCATTTTAACTACCCGATAAATTCATTTTTACCATAACCACAATGAATATTTTTTACTATTTTTAATATTAATTATGGTAAAAAACTACCTTGAATGTATTTGATAATTTCATTTTATTATTTAAAATATGGAATCTATTTTTTCAAATTCCATCCACAGAAGCAGAAAATTATAATTTAAAATTTATCATGCAGACGTGATGAGAAAGTGGGGTTTCAAAGAGAAAAATGTTCAAAAGATTAAAAAAATTAAATCAAAATTAAATATGAAAATTACTAAATTGAACTAAAATATATTAATAGAAATATTATTTAACAATTTTTTAATCCATCATAAAATAATTTTGATGTTTTTAAATGAGTTAAAAGAAATAAAAATGTTTAATAAAAAGAAGTATTTTGTACTATTCATCAAAAAATTTAAATTCTCAAAAAACTCTTAAAAATTCACACTAAAATAATTTTACCATTATGATTTCAAAAATAAATATTACTTTTTAAAATGAATTGTCCCATACTGTCCAAAATTATTTTCAAAATAAGTGCACCAAAGGCGGCAATATTATTTTTTTGATACATATAGATTTTAGTGTAAAATAATGTATAATTATATCCCTTGTCTAGAAAAAACAAACAATAGATGTTAAGTATTTTATTTTATATATATTATATAAATTTCATTAAAATCATTAATATAAAGTGTTTTTTAAATTCATTGAGGTTAAATGAGTTTGTTTTCATAATGATTGATTTCAGAAAAAATATTTTCTTTATTGTAAAATAGTGCTTTCTTTCTTTATAATTAATTAGACACAAAACTAATTATTTTTATATACATGTGTAAACCATATATTTGTATAATTTAGTTAATAATATTCATACCCTCCATTCCAATGAAAATTTTACAAATATCTTATTAAATTATAAAATTTTAATAGTATATCAGGTTTCATTGAGACACATTGTTGCATGTAATGTATGAAAAAAGAAGGGTTGTGCGTAACAAAAGATAAAAATATTGTTTCATGTAAAAAAACTAAACGTATATTTTCATGTAACAAAAAATATCCAAAATTATAAATTTATTTGAAAAAATTATTTGACCCAAATCAAAAGTTGTTTTATTTTACACACCATAAAATGAATTTTCTCTTGAAATTTGTAACTTTGGTACCCACACCTGGGGAAAATTACACAACATTAAATTTGTAGGCTCCCATAAAACATACTCAATATAGTGTTTTCACCATAGAACATCTACATTTTGAGTGTTCCAATTTCATATAAATTTATCTATATGATCTAGAATCTCCACCGGTTGTTGCTCAAAGGAAATATAATGCTCCAGAGGTACTACCTCCAAGTCTATTACATTTCATCGATCAAGTATTTACATCATCAGAAGATATACATATAATACATCATAAACCTAATAGCGGTTTGGTGGAATTTACCCACAATAAGTTATGGTCTTGACACAATCTATAATTTCAAATGGATCGATATATATGGGGTGTAGTTTTTCCTTCTTTTGTATTTAGAGAAATACGTAGAAACAATTTATCAACAAATTAAAATTCTAAATCACCTTTATAACAATAAACATGAAATTTATATCAAATATATGATGACCTTACATGTTGTTGAATGGATTTAACAATATCTGTCATTTTATCATCCATCATAGGTCTTAATTTATTTCATTCTACAACAACATTCCATTATGTTGGAGTTCTAAACATTTTTACAAAAATGGATTTATAATAAGCCAAATAAATTCTAATGAGAAAACTATTTTTTTTATGAAATCTCAACTAGAGGATAGTATTGATCTTAAACACAATTGAAATACATAGAAGATCTCAATATGTCTTATAGGGTTTGAATTATTCTCTCTAAATAACTGATTATATAAAGATGAAATATAATACATAAATATTGTTTTGTATCTATAGCCTATTGAAGACTTCATTAGAATATTAAGGTAAACCTATGATCCCTATTAGATTGAATTTAATTTCATATTCCATGTAAACATTCCATATATTTAATATATACCCTATAAACCTTATCCCAAGAGAAATATTCTCTAATATAGATTAAGTGTATTGATTTCATATGGTGGTTGAAAGTATCCCATCATTACCTAAACATAAAAGAAAAGATAAATACTAATGGTTACATATAAATTTAATCTTATGTCCAAAATATTTAAAGGAATTCTACTTCAAATAACATTTTCACTAAACATATATAAAACCAAAGGGTTGTATTTACAATGATCTCTCATAAAATAGCCTTAATATTTATAGAATCTTATCACATAAAACCTAAAAAATGGTGTCAAATAATTTGATATTATGATCAAACATAAACTCATAAACCCATGTTGGTATTTGTAACTCTTAATTTAATCATATATAGAGACATATACGGTTCTAAAAAATAATGTAATACATATATGTTTCATGATTATTATTCCCAAAATATTGTTGGTAAAAAAATTACAAAATTTAATTCTTGAATCCAAATACATAAATACGTCAACCCTGTTATTGAAATAATTGGTACTTCCTTGGTCTAAGGGATAACCCTTAGTTTAGTCTATTTACCTAGATAATTGTCATGTTCCTCGCATATAACATATCGAATTCCTTAGGAATTCATTTCTCTATTACCTTCATTTCTATATAGAATAAATCTTCCCCTCCATTTTAGAAATTATTATACATTCTTTTTACCACCTACTTGACATTTAAGAGTCTAAATATTATTTCTTATATGTTCATTACCAAATGAATTTTCATTTAATTCCATCATCATCTTATCTTATGTGTTAGTAATCACACAAAAGTTTTCATTATTAATCATATATCATGATTTATAATTAGGAATAATCATAATGTATTTATCTCTATTAATTATCCAAATCATTTTCCCATAATCATCAAATTATCCATCAAATTAAGTGTTAACGTGATTCCATGTAGTTCTAGACTTTGACTAAAATTAAAATTCTTAATGTGGGTAATTATAATCATAATGTATGACCACATAATCATTAAAAATCACTTATATAATGTATAAATCATGGCGCCTTATTTTTAATACCTGAAAACTCAGGTTTATCTGTGGATATTCATAGTCATAATATTTGTAAATCCTTCATGATTATTTGTAAAGTGTTTGGGAATTTTAATGAATATCCTATGGGATATCAAATTAGGTGCCCACAATGGTCAATTTTTGTGTATTATGTGATTAGTGAGTCCATATAAATGTACCATTTTCGGTGTTACTACCCCTAGGTACCTATGTAATAGAGCCACCTCCACTTTCTGTTTGTAGATAAGAATGTAATTTATTGAAAACCCCTCGCTATATCCTTTACCAAAATTCCAAGATATTTTCCTATACTCTAAATTATCCATGTACTTATCCTTAGATACATATATAGAAATATTTATAGGTATTTCATTAAAGTTTTCTCTTCATAGTTCACAAAGGATAACTAAACCTTTCATCTGATATACACTGTAAAAACATACGATTTTCATATATAAAAAAATTAACTTTTTTGAGGAATATTAATTATGTTTCAAAAGTAAATACCATATGACCATAATAGTTTAGTGTCTTTGAAGAATAGAAAGGAAATATTATGATTTTTTGAGATATCTTCAAAATTTTCCATAAATATATTCCCATATAGTACTCTTATTTGACACACCCAAGCAAGAACATTTCTTCATATTATGGGGAAAGAAACATAAGAATGGGTGGGATTATATGACGGGTAAAGAAAAATAAGGGTGATACGTAAGCATAACTTGAGAATATGGGAATTGCAACATTAACATAAAATTTAAAAACCATACCCTACATATAAAAAATCCTAGTATAAGGATTGACAATTTATAATATATTAATCATATGGAAATCAAAGAACATGATCAATGAGAGCATAAAATTAGAATTATACATAAAATTGTGTAATTTATATAAGAATATAAAATAATTTCCATAGTATTCAAGGATCACTACCAACTCTGTCATAGTGGAATGGGTTTACTCCTCAAACTATCATATTAGTCAAGGTTCACTTCCAAGACCATTATTGCAGAAAAGTCCATTACTGAACTGGGTTCAATCCTTACTCTAGTACTTTCTATATCAAGAGATATAAATCTTTACCTCATGCATTATAGGGAGATACATGTCCCACCCTTAACATAATGAAAATCATATGTATGTATGCCACATGATTATAAAAAATTAAACATATCATAAGCCATAAAATTAAATGGGTTTGATAATCATTTCATTATATCATTAAATAGGGAAAAGAGACATGTTTGATAATCATTTCATCGTTTCATCATAAGATACACCATGAAAATAACTAGGTTTCATAAGAATTTTATCATTGTATAACACCTAAAAGAGGAATGGGTTTCCTAAAATTTGTCAACGATAAATATAATACATTTATATAATAAATATGAATGGAATTATTGGATCATGTCCCAAGTAAATCATAAGAGCATTAATGGATTCCATCATAGATGGAAAGTTCTGTTGAAAGAAAAAACAATTGGAACATTTCATGAGGAAAATGTCATTTCTTTAAAAATCACTTTTTTAACTAAAAGTCCAAAAAATATTTTCTAAATCCTTTTCCTTTAATATAACCATTAAAAATGTTAAATTAATTTCTTAATAATAATTTAAAACATTTCTTGGGGAAAATATCATTTTTAATATGAAAAAACATGTTTTAAAACGTAAAAAATCTTCAAAATCCTTTTATTTGAAAATAACCCTGGAATATTATAAATTATAATTCAAATAATATAATAGGTATAATGGTGGGAATTTTTGTTCATACCATACTTGTTAAAATGATGATTCTTTTCAAATTTTTGGTAAATGTCAAATAATAATTCTTCTAGAAAATGACATGATGATTTGATTCAAAATTTTTTGTAAAATATAAAATGTGGGTAAAAATATCTTTAATGAATGATTTTACTAATTTTAAAATCATTTTTTAATTTTTTTTCAAAAATAAGATTTTGGATGAAAAATGTTATTTCGACCAAAGAGAAAAATAAAAATGTTTTTTCCTTAAAAACAACATTTTGATCTCTTAAGTTCATTAAGAGATTTAGATTAAAGGAAGACATGTAATATCAAGAAATAATCATAGTATTAAGAAATTCATGTGTTTTTTGAGATACGGATCGTAATATTTTATCATTGGAAACATAATCCCAAACAATCCTGATAAATAATGAGATTGTTACATACAATATTTACCAATTTAGGAACATTGAAATGAATTCCCATAAAAGAAATAAAATAAAAAGAAACATAAAATATCATTAGAATATATAAATTCACGATCTTTCATATCAAAGGGGATTTATATACAGTAAATAAATCAAGATAGGTATATAATGTAAATTCTATTTCAAGGAAGTAAAATGGAGACACAGATCCCTTACTGCTTTGGTAACTTTTGAAAAGAAGACCACTGAATGATATATCCATAATTTTATATGTAAATAACCGTAATAAAAAGGATAATAATGATAAAGTACATTCATGGGATGTATATTCCCAACATAAAATAATCACAAGATGAATATGTCTTTCGTCTCAAAAAAAGTGAGATATAAATCTCTTACTGCTTTAGTAATATTAAAAATCATAAACCCAAATAAATCATAACCTTAAATGAGACATTAAAATCATGAAAATAATTATATTAATGATATAACAATTAATAGGTCAGTGTGTACTCCACAAAAAAAAACAAGTTTTGAATTTAAATATATATCTCATAAATAAAAGTGACCAGAAATCCTTAATTGTAAGTCTCGACTTCCTTTATTAAAATTCAATCATATTGAATAATAAATATAATTTTATTATAAATCTATTAAAAAAACTTAATAATATATATCAGACCATATATGATTTACTTATAAAAGTTTATTAGACGTTTATTAACAATTCCATGATAAAGTCATGTTTTAGAAAGTAATTGCTTTGTTTCCATGTATGTTTATTTGGTCCTCATAACATTATCAAGATTAAAGCATCTATTTTTTTTTAAAATGATATAAATATAATTTATATTCATTATATATGTTTTTTGATTAACATATAAGACTTAGAGATAGAAAATGAAAAGCACTGTTCATGGGGACAATAGACCGTACAAAAACATGAACATTATTCCAATTTTTAGGTCGAAAGAATGAAATTTTGGTAGACTATATATTAAAATGTAAGATTCATTTTAATATATTATAAATGAAACATTTTCATTAAATCTCTCCTTTTTACCATATATGTAAAGCGTGAGTGAATCAAATCGCTTTGCGAGGGCATGGTCCGTCGTACACATAAACAATTTTATTATATTCTCATGGAATGGAATGAAAGAAGGAAAATATTATATCATGATTCAATAAGAATAATTATATCATAAATATCATATATTTACAAAAAATCCTTCCCTATATCCATCCATGGCTGGTTTTGATTGAAAGCGAATAACATTTGTTCATGAGGCGGTTGTCCGTCGTATACACGAATGATGATTTTGTAACCCATTTGATAGGAGTGGAGAAGGATTTAGGTTATTCATTTAACATAATAACATATTATTATATGGAACATACTACGGTTATTATATCATATTTTTTAATTATAATTTAAGGAGGTGGATGAACAAATAAAATAAAGCACTGGAATAAGGATGCTACATCTTTTTCAAAAAACTTATTTTGGTTTAAACCAAAATACTTCAGAGGGTGTATTTATGATAATATAAGTAATCTTGGGTGATATTATGGAATTTATGAAGTGAATTGGGTGGGTATTTTCTAAACCAAATTATTCTGGAAGAGGGAATATAAATCGATATTGGTTGGCCATTTATAAGTGAGGTGAGTGACACACTTATAATTTTGGAAAGAAAAAGGTAATTACACATTTTTGAGATGAAACAAGGATCTAAAATATGAAAATATCAATCCTTGAATATATAAGGTGTAAATATTTCCATTAATTTGTTTTCTTACAAGTTTTGGTTCATTTAAACTAATATATATTTTATCTAACTCCCTATAATCCCATTTTTACCCTAAATATGGTAAATAATGTTTCTTTTCATAAATATTTAATATGTTCAAAAACTAATTTTTCATTGTTATATAATATAAAACATGGTGATCATAAATTTTTAATCCATTCCCCCAAATTCCATTATCATAATTAAAAAAAATTAATTTTATATCAATCCCATTGTTCTGATGTGAAAACATGTTTTTAAAGGGAAAAATATTCAAAAAATTTTAAAACAATTATACCAAAATTCAATATGATAATGATTGTAATGAAATAAATAGAATAATATATATATAATTTAAATAAATTTTCTTTAAAAAACATCGTATTTTTTTATGTTTTTAAAATAATTAAAATAAATTTTAATTCTTAAAAAAATCAGTAATTTTCACTATTCAATGAAAAAATTTTATTCACATTTATTTCTTAAAAATTCCCCTTCAAATAAATTTCACATAATGATTTCAAAAATGAATTTTTTGGCAATAATATTTCTAAAATTTTCCGTAATTTGTTTTAAAAGTGTAAAAAATGTGACAAAACTACTTTTTAAAAAATTTTAAATTTTAAGCATAAAATTTGTTTTGTTCTTATATATTTTTAAAGAAACATAAGATAGTTGTGAAAAATTTTATGGAATATTTAATATATAAATTTCATTAAAATAAATTTTTAATAGTTTTTTAATGTATTGATGTAAATCTATTTCTTTCATAAAAATAGTTTTTTTCAGAAAATTTTTTCCTTTATTTTCAAATAGTTTTTTATTTTAATTTACAGTTAATTAGTTAAAAATAATTCATTTTATATAGATTTGAACACAGTTTATATTTATAAATTTTTTAATCAAATTCATACCCTCCATTCTAATTTCTTGGTGAGAACTATCATATTAAATAATTATATTTTAACAGTATGTGACCTTCCGTTAAAACTCGGGGTCACGTGTAATAGAAAATGAAGTCAATGTTTCTTGTTACAAAAAATAAGTTCAGTGTCCTGTGTCACAAAAACTAAACTTTTTTTTTTGTTTAACATAAAATATCAAAAAGATTAAATTTAATTTAAAAAAAATATTGCACAAAAATCTCACGATGTTATAACCATCCCCTTCCACCACCAGTGTATTCTTCTTTCACCAGGGTATGCTACTGTTGGAGTAAAAAGTGTTATACCACCATTTACTACGATATCATTAAGATATTATTTTACCACCACTCACAAGCTACCTTTACTCACCTGGTACCCCTTGAAATCCCTATTATTGCAATAGAATATCTTACCACTAATGAAATGGATATTGGGAAGCCATGCTAATGCAACCATTGCACCGAGATAGATGAAATGAAACCAAGTGATGTTGATAGAGTGGATGTGAATTGTATTGAAACCAAATTATGAGGTACCTATGAGATTAATGAAAATTTCAGTCGATATCGACTTGATCCATAGAGAAACCTAGCATTAAAGACTGAAATATTTAATCTGAGGTGATGAATATCTAGGGATGATGTCAAAATTATTTAGAAATTATTCAAAATACTGATTAATTGAATCCAACCCATTAGGATAAATTAAATTTAGAGAATTATTCTCACAATATTTCCCATGTTGCTAATTTTTTGGTTCCAAAGAGATGTGGACCATGAGTCTTCCCAATGCATAGGATTTGAGTTTATTCGAGAATGAACACCATGTGCATGATAAAATTCCAAGTTTAGTGTGTAACTGATCTGATGATGTGCTACTTGATAAGCCCGTTGAAAGAGGAAAAATTATTCACATAAGGGTAGCATGATTGATGTTTCCTAATGATGGTAGATAGACCTATGTAATGGTATAAAAGTCTCATATAAGGGTCTTTTTCAAATTGTATAATGGTAATGAGAGGGTCATGTAAGGGTTTTTGTTGAATTTCATAAGGGAAGTGGATGAATCATGTAATGTTAAAAGAGGACATGCATATAGGTCATTTGGACTTACGTAATAGTAGTTTCCATGAGGATGAAGACTCTTGAAAAGGTAATGACACCTATGTAGGGGTTAATGAAGGATATATAAGGGTGATGTGATCTGTGTAATGGTAATGGCATACATTAAAAAGGGTATAGAAAGATATATAAGGGTATTGTATATATATGTAAGGTTGAATGTATAATTTCAAAAGAGAAACATAAATTATAGATCCCACACAAGGGTACACCAATAAGAATTTTAGAACCTTCAATACTACACACTGTCAATCATCCAATGATGAAAAATAAAATCCTTGACAATAAAATTGGGGAACATTATTTAAGTCACCCATATATATTTAAGATACCCATTATGCTCAGTTGTGTATTTGGAAGTGCTCTAGGAATGGAAATGGGGTTTTCTATAAATGTTGGATTATTAACTAAATAAAAGAGGTTGGTTTTCTCTATAGATATTTTCTATAATCACTCTATCAAGATTATATTACTATTTTACTTTAAAATATCTTCTAATATTAGGTACAATACTTACATGATGTCACACTATGCCATTTATTGTATCACTAAAGAAAATTTAACCATTTCTCTACTGATGAATACTAATTGTTATGATTAATTCTCTCACTACATTCTCTAATAATTTTAATGGTTTAATAAATAGGTTATTTCTTATGGTTTTCACTTTTGATCTCTACTACTATCATTATTTGTATTACACACACATAAGAAAATCAGCATTAAATCACTAAATGTGATAATAATAAGTGGGATAAATTGAGGGTGACTAGAGATTTTTATTATCATGATATGAAAATATATTCCATATAATGACCATTGTATTTATCTATCCAAACCAAACCAATGAGATAGGATTAATATGAGAGTTATATTTTTATTAGAAGAAGATTTGGTTAAATTTTGAAGAATGATTCAACAAGTGATTCATGGAATGATCATAGGCTAGACTACATTACAATAAATTTATTTGTAAACTAATAAATTACTTCCATTATTTCAATAATTCGAACCCATTAAAAAAATATAAACACAATCATAGGCCAAATACACACTAAGTCCCACTTTACAACATTTTACTTATGTTCAAAAATTATTTTTCTATGATACCCACAAAAGGTATTCATTAAAACAAGATCCATTGATAGGGAAATCTAGTGTTAGTGTTTGTATTATGTATTAAAATTATTTTTAATGACATGTTATAAGTTTTTAACATCTTTGGTTTTGATCTTATGGGTGAAAAAACATTGATCTTTTGACATGGAACTCTAAAAATAAATGAACAAGTGGAAATAATGTTTTTCACCATTACATTGGTTCACTCTCCTTCCCCAGCTTCTTCTTCCACAAGAGTTACATTAGGTTGTAATAAATGAATAAAATCTTGATTAAGTGAATATAACATTGAGGTAAATAATTGAAAAAAATTTCAACATTTATAACAAAAAATTATAATGTAATGAGCTACAAGAATGTGAACATAAAACTATAAAAATAGGAATTCTTCAGGTATTGTACAGTGAGGACCCCAACATAAATTTTATGGTTTTTAAGGTAGTATTTAGTTTATTCAGAACAATATGAGTCATTAATGATTAAATAACCTGTAAGTATTTACACTTGTATCTTGAATGGGTAGACATGGAGTGGATATAAAATATTTATCTTAGAGAAGTCACCTCAAGAGACAACCTAAATAGGACCTTCATCTTGAATGATTCCCTTCTTCAAAGTGTTCTCAACTATGGAATGTGATCTATGGAAAAAACAAGAAACAAAAGAAACTCTGTATGCATGAAACACTTATAAATTTTATTGAAAATAAAGGTGTAGGGGCAAGGCCCAAACAAGTCACATAGGTCCGAAATAATGAAGGACCAAGTATTCCTTCCTTACAGGGATAATGCACTCATGTGTAAGGGGTCCTATACTATTAAATATAATTCATGTGTTACCTACGGTGGTATAGGAATCCAAGTAGTTTTCCACCAAGTTTACCTATATCCATATGTGTGTAATATTAGTTCCACTAGTAATTGTTTTCCATCAATTGTGCATGAGATAAATGATAGTCAATGCGATGGGGATCACTCCTTCGATAAACCTACATATAATAGAGAAATTAGTCACCAATATTTGCAAATAAATATCTTGAGTGAGGGAATAATCCAACCCTTTGATCATGGTAATGAATTCTTCCAATGGAGAGTCACCCTATCTAAGGAATAAACTGGAAGAAAACACAAAAGATACAACCTAATCCCTAAAACCCTTCCTCCACATATTTAGTAATCCTTTTATGAACCATAAAAATGTAGCTTTAGTCCTCTAGGAGGGGGATTCCATCTAACCCCTTTACCTTGTGCATGATGTATCTGAATCGAGAGAGAATGACCTACACTAGCCATGATCCTTCCCAATTAGGGGGATAAATCCCACTTCTTTAGTAGTCTAATCATATCCAATGAAAAATATCATTACCAAACCATCCTTTCTATCCATGATCTAAATTCAACTTCATACCAAGCCTTTTTTGTGACTTCTAGATACCTCATAATTTGGCAGTAATTAGAAATGATCTTGATTTTTTCTCATAAATGTTATCTTCTGCTCTTTGAAACCAAGTTTGGATAAAAGTATCACATAAAATACCTTGAACATCCATCAAATTTAAGGCCCAAAAGTCATGATATATTTCATATTCCCATTCTCCTAGAAAGTATAAGTGTGAGGCTGACTCCTCTTTTGGAACAGGGCAACAAGTACACATGGAGATAGTGGATACCAACTTGAATTTAACCCCATCATCAATAGGAATTGATTGGTTATAGATTCTCTATATGAACAAATTCATTTTAGCAAGAAAAATGTTGCACAAAAAAATTCTTTTATATGCATTATGATAATTTTCCTCATTTAAAACATGTTGAAAAACCATTGATGAGAAAAATGGAGTAAAAGATATGGTTAAATAATTTTATCAGGATTAGTGGAAATCAAGATAGTCTGAAATACCTCTACCTATTGGAAGTTGAGAATATCATTGATGAATGAAGAAAATATATAAGAATGCATAAAATAAAATTTCATGCACCATATGACCAGGGAACCCCAGTGTATTCCCTAGCCTATCTTCATACCAAAAGATGATCTTACCGCAACCTAAAATCAAACACGGGTGATATTAGAGAGTGTTTATATACATGTGAGTTGAGTTCCATGATTTTGAGCATCGACCTCCCTAACCATTAGGGATAATTCCATATTTTTTCCCATAAACATTGAACATAATAAATTTACCTCAGTAAAATACTAGGCTATATTCTCTAAGAGTTATTTCGTGGTGTCCATGACACTTTGTAGATTAATTCCTCCCTCCTCAGCCTCTGAATCCATCTTATGCCATGAGGACTAGTGAAACATTCCTTCCTCATACCCATCCAAAATGAAAATGTCTATGATATTTTATATATTTCAATGAATTGTCCTTAGAAAAATATTGATGATATCATACATATGGGAATTGAGAAGATCACTCTATCCACCAAAATAATACCCAAAAAAGGATAGAAAATGAGAATTTATTATTTTTCTAGGTGGTTTTGAATATTTTCATATTTTTATGGAAATTTATTATTTCCCTTGGGGGTTTTTAAATTGAAATATTTTTATTTTATCAGGTGTATTTTATGGATACATTTGACCTAAAAAATATCAAGAATATTAATAAATAATGACACTTTCTATTTCTAAAAATAAATTAAGGAAATGGTTTCTCTAGTTCTCTATAGTGAAAAATCTCATTGATATATATATTTTGACATTTTTCTATTTTATTTTCATTCTTTGATAGTTGTATCTATTTTAAATATTTTATTATAGTTTATTTAAGTGACTATCTGAGATACACATTGGAGAAATACATGTTTATCATCTTATGAGTGTTATATTTACTACTTGATACTAAAATAAAATTCTTGTGAAATATTGACGATTTTTTTATTCTATTATTTATTAAAAATTATATTTGTCCGTCATTTAATGTTGTAATTGTGACCTGAACTAGCATTCAACTTCTACCTATCACATTTCTCTTTAAAGATTGGGCTACTTGTAGTCAGTCATGATGTTGTGTAAGCTACTCATATTAAGATATATATTTTTTAGTTCTATGTAAATGAAAAAAAAGTAATTGTAAAATCATTTTTTTATATTTTCAATAGGATCCACTCAGTTCTAGAGGTCCCTGGAAAATTGACCTACTACAAAAATTCACCGATCACATGGAGGGAACACTGGTGGATTAGACTAGAAGATTTTTGTGTCCTGAAAAACATTATATCACAATTTATCGATCTTTACTTTATTTATCCACTAATTAAACATATTTACTAGAAAAATAAAGAATTTATTTAATATAAGTGGGTATTTTTAAAATTTT
The DNA here is from genome assembly GCA_963277665.1 of Viscum album. Taxonomy (NCBI): domain Eukaryota; kingdom Viridiplantae; phylum Streptophyta; class Magnoliopsida; order Santalales; family Viscaceae; genus Viscum; species Viscum album. The sequence goes on along the minus strand of OY728156.1, from coordinate 1,193,285,899 downwards.
AAATTTTTTAAAGAGACACAATTTACTCCTTATAATGTCTTTGTCTCCTTTTTTCCAACACAATAACTGGTATCCAATGTTAAGATATATTGGATATATTTATATTTTTTAAAATACATGAATATAAATATAAATGTAGTACATAATAATGCTCTGGATCAAAGGTAGTTTATATATATATATATATATATTTATTTATTTTGGATCTAACAATTTTGAGTTAAATACCTAGATAAAGAGAAATTTATATTGATGCCCTTAGAGAATTTATGTTGATGATTTGTGCTCCATATTTAAATGAATAAGATTGTGTATGTTATTAATAAAACATGATTATTTATTTAAATGATCTTGTAAAAAAGGTTTACTTCAAAGTAGAAAAGAATTATTAAATTACTAAAGAAAATCTAGAGAATTTGGACACTAATCAAGAAATGGAGTTTGAACTAAATTTGAATGTTATAAATGATTTTGTTTGTTGATTTTTCACTCATGATTTAAATTTAGATTATTAGTGTGATACTATATATGATATGTGGAAGATAATTATTTTTTTCTTCAATGGAACCAATAATATCATAAAATTGTGGTATAACACTTCTAAATTATAATTTGTCACTTTTTTGAAGTATGATTGTGGAGGAATCAGTCAAACGCATAAAATATTGAATGAAATAGATAGTTGTGTTGTTAAATTGAGAGAATAAATTCCATAACTCAATGAAGATTCAAAATCTCTAATATTTATACCCAAAAAATGGAATGGAATAACTGCTATAATTACTAAATCCACCCAAGATAAGAATTTGAATTTTTTGGGAATTGATTGGAACCTAAATGATGTATAAAGATGAGATGAAATAAGAAGATGAAATTCATATTTATATAATAAAGGATAATTATTTACTAAAAGTTATAATTTATGAATATTTATATTTTAGTTATTTAGGAACATTTGATGAGATATTAGATCATTCTATATAATTTAAAAATCCATAAGAAAATATAATGGATAAATTGAAGATAAATAAATAAATCACTTGCTACGAATGTAATATGAAAGCTCATATGAGATCTAAATATCCTATAAATAAATATCAAAGGAAACCTAATTATAAAATTACTTTTTTGAAAGTAATGATGGATACATAGAGTGATTTTTATGATTTTTGGGTTGAATTTATTACATACTTTGAAGCTAATCATGAAAATAGAAGGTAAATCTATGCCTTATGACTCGCACTGATGAGGTACAACTATTTTCTATTAAATTTCTAATTCTTAGATAAATTCTTATAATAAACATAATAAATATTGTCTTATGATTGAATATAAATTTTAATACTTAAATAAAGATTATATAAATCATAAAAAATATATTGATTCCATTTCACTTTTTTTAAATTAAATATCATATTTAAAAACTAATTCATCCAAAAATTATGTTTTTTTAATGAAAATAGGATTACAAAATTATTGGATGATGTTAATAATTTAAAATAATATTATAGTTTTTTTATCATGGGAGATAATTATTTAAGTCAAATTCTGGTCAAAAAAATTAAAAATAGAAAATGTGATATTAATAGTTATCGAGAAAACAACAAATTATATTGGAATTATCTTATTTATATTTATAAATGTAAAATTATGTTCACTTTTAAATGTTTTCAATATGGTATTAATAGAATCTTTTTAAATTGTTTTTACATTAAAAATCTGAAATTTTATGTTGTCAGTCATGTTAATTTTTTAAATTAATTATCAGAAATTTTGTTTGAAATTTCTGTTCAAAATAAAAATATTTGGTTACTTATGTTTTTATTTTCTTACCCCACAAGACCCAAAAGAATGTGGGTACCAAAACAAACATATATTTTATATTTTTACCATCACATAATTTCATTGTTATATAATTATACGATAATTGAAAAAATAAGGTTTCTTATATTTCGATTATAACTAGTTTTCAAATATTGAGAAACTCCAAAGTAGTTCCTTATCTAAATGGAAAGGTCCTTATGACATGAATAGTTGATAATTAGGATGGATTTTATTTTAATTTTTATTTGACTCACTGACTATTTCTATAAAAAACAATTAAAAAATTTATTTGTTATCTTAAAATTACTATACATTTTATTATTCCATTTTTTTCTAATAAATCATTTAATTTACACTATTAATTGACATGATAAAATTAATTCCATTGATTATTTTCATAACATCTTTAATATTTTTTAATATTTTTGATGTATTTTTTAATCTTTTTATTTTTAAAGAATGTATTTTAATTGATTATTCTAAATTAAATTTTTATGCATTATATTATTTATTTTTCATTTTTAGAAAATGTTTTGAACTCTTTAATTTTTTTCTATTCTTATTATTTAGGGGAGATATTTCAAAAAAAAATATTTTTTAAATGTTTACTTATAGCATGAATTTAGGTATTTGATTCAAATATTATTCATTTTAAAATACCATATTTTGCACTAAATAGTATTTTAAACATTTTTATAACACCTTGAGTCTAACTTTTGAAAGAAAATTTAATTAAGAGGGAGTATGTAACACTACTATATTTGAAATACATATAGAGGAAGTGTGATTTATTTATTACAAGAAATATTACGTGATAATATTTTCATATTCCATTTAACTTTTTATATTTGAAATCATTTTAGTAACTAGATTATTGGAATTTATTAAATATTTCTTAGGTAATACATAATATTCAAAAAATTATTTACAATTATAAAATCTAAAAATATTATACTATAATATTAGATCAAGAATCTGAGAAGTTTCCTAATATTTATTGGAATATAATAATTCATTCTTCATATACTGAACCCTTATCTTTTAATTATCTCAAATTCTATAAAAAAAATTTATATTACATCCTTAGAATCTCAAATTTGAAGACCCCCTGATGAAGATAGCCCAAGAAACCCAAAGAGACTATATTTCTATAGTTTAGAAATATTAATTTCTTAAAGGAAAGGATTTAAAGGTTTGGAAAATTTGTTCAACAATGGGTTCTCAGATAATGTTGATGAGGATGAAATAGAAGTAATTTTTAAATAAGATATTTCTTTTTGTGATATTTTTAAAAATCTATTTAAAATAAATTCAAGTTTCATTAGTTGAATATTATTTTTAGAAGACTTCTAGTAAAGGTAAAAAAATTATTAGTTGTGAGGAACCAAAAAAATAATATATTTAAATTTTTAATGGTGTAATTCATTTTTTGATATCCATGAATACTCCATATAATGATAATTATATATTTTTTAGTGAATGTTTCTATTTTATCTCTATGAAAATGACATCTAAGATTATTATTTTAAAATTATAGGTCCTAAGGATTCATAATGAACATGAAGGCTCTTGAAAATAAAATGATAAGTTAAAAATTCTTCTTTTTCAAAATCTTATATTCAATCCCTTCAAGGATAGTGTAAATTTCTAAATAATAATTAAATACCATGAAAATATTTTTATTATTTTAAAATGGAAATAATTGATTAAATAAAGAGGAAAAGGAAAGAAGATATTCTTAAATTAGATTTTGATGAACTAAAAGTGTTATTATTTAGTTAGTCTTCTTCATATTTTAGGGGATAAGGAGATATAAATATTCATAGAATAATAGATCTACTATCTAGTTTTTATGCTATAAGTGACAAAGTTCAATGTTTTGAGTATAAAGATTAACCCCTTATCCAATCGAAAAGACCAAATCATTTTTATTGTCCCAAATGTTAGTCTGTAAAAACCATTGAGTGAAAAATATATTTTTAATCTTGTATGTTTAACACAACTTTTTATATTCCTTATTATGTATTTTTTCATTACCTAGTTTTCATTATTTTTATGTCAAAAAATTATTCATTCTTCAGAATAATTTTTCATAGATTAACATAAAATACATAAAGACTCATGTACTATATTGATTTTTTAATCTGTTTGATTCTTTATTTTTAATATCGAAAATGGGAAAAACTTAGATAAACATGAGAAATATAGATAATCATGAGAAAACTGGATAATTATGAGATATGTGGATCAAAAACACTTGTTAAATTTTTTATGAGATAAATATGGATAAATATGACTTTATAATAATTTTCTATTCCTTAGTTAGGGATAATTATATTTATGTTTATATAAAAATTATACGGTTTTTGTTTAATGGGATTTCTTATTATCAAAAGGAGGAGATTGATGGTAATGGGTTGATCCAACAATTTCATTAGTTTATATAGATTTTGATGCTAAAAAATACCTACATATGTGTTACTAACGAAATTAATTTATGTAATCTTTAGGAATATATAAATTTAGTTTTTTTCTGTTGAATTTTAACATTATTCTATATTATGGTTGTTTCAGAGTACTATGAAATTACTATTCATAACCATATGTTTGAAGTGAATATAAGGATCATTACCTATACATTTTCTATAAACATTAGGATTGAGATCCATAATTGTTTTAGATACCCTATGTTGTCATACATAAAAAATATACCATCAACCCAATTAATGGAATCATTTTTATGTTAAAAACTGTACTTTTCAATATTATTCTTACATAGTGGAACCATATTTTATCATAGGTGTCTATCAGAGTTTAATTTTTGATTACTTTAATGATTTCTAGAATGGGTTCATAAACGTTATTTTATAATTTCAATTTTTTTTAATGAATGATTTAAAGGACCTTATTTAATGGATTATATCATTCCTATTTTTAAGTGAAGTGATGATTTTTCCTATAAAATCATAAATGAAAATGTTTTCATTTTACTAGGAATATTTCTTGGATATGATTTTCCTAATGAATATTATTAAGAATATTACTAAATAATGAGAGTATATTATTATAAAAAAATATTGATGTGATGAGATATGTAGTTTTATATAGTGAATGAATTTAGATAAATACATGTTTTCATGTCTTTCAGCCTCATCATCATACTGCTATTATTTTACCCATTGATAATTTTTTTTGTAGTTCATCAATATGACTATAAGAGATACACATTTGAGATATATAAGTTTATCATTTGATGTGTGTTCACTCTACAACTATTTAATGAAAATGGAATCATGTTTAATATTTAATATTATCATTTCATATTCTATGATTAATTAAAGACCATCTATGTATGTAAGTTGTTACTGTAACTGTGTGCTAAATCTGTAATCATATTATACATATCATCTTTCACTTTGAAGTGTCAGATGCTTGTACTTATTCATGGATGAGTGTGACCTTATCATACAAATATATGTATATTGTATCTCCCTATAATAGAACCTTATTCTATTTAAATTCCTTAAATTAAGTTTTCAACTATGTGCACTTAGTTATAGAGGTCCCCTAAAAAAGGACATTCTAGTGAAAAAATTCATCTAGATCATAGAGGGAGTATTGGTGAAGTATATAAATAGATTTATATTCCACAAACCTCTATAAATCACTATGCCCAGTTCATTCTTTTATCTATCCTCTCATTACTCACCTTTAAGAGAAAATTAAATAATATATTTAATTCAAGAGGGACATTTTTAATTTGTCATGTTTTTTTAGGAGACACAATTCACCCCTTATATTATCTTTATATTATTCATTCTAACACAATAGGTTCATGAAGACGTCTTGGAAAATTCAAAAGGTTATTCATTCCATGCATACTTTTATATTCTAAATATGGATTAAGGAAATGCTAATGATCACTCTCCCATCATTCTTGGTAGGCAATTCCTCAAGACCATTGAACCCATAATAAATGTCAACAAAGGAACCCTTTCAATGAATTTTGGTGAGTAAATAGTGGATTTTATCATCTAAAAGTCAATAAAACATACACATGAAGTGAAATTTATATGTATATGATTTTTTTGAATTAACATGTTTTTATCAGGAAAAAATTGATTTGTTTGATGAAGTAATTAGATTAGTATAATCTATAGAAACACCCAACTGGATTAATTAATATGTTTTTTAAAATTGTTTTAGTGTAATTTTATTGAGTGTAAAACAATTTATTGAATTTAATGAATGTTATTTTGATGAGTTACTCAAATCTGATGTTAGTATTTCGACTTTGTATGTGTAAGTTACTTACATATAAAAATCCTAACCAAAATGAAATTTAGAAAATCCTCAGAAACAATAACATAATTTTCTTCTATTAAATTGTAAATTTCATTTTTAATGAATAATGATAAAATTCAAGTCATAATCTGAAATATTTAAGATCCTTAAAAAGAATACAAATTTAATAAAATTTTAAAACATAAATTTAAGGAAATATGTTTTACATTAGGGTAAGTCCTATAAATTAGCATTAACTTCTGTATTTATGTTATTTTTTTCATGATGATCAATAAAAACTAGCAATATATCCCAAAATAAGGATCAACTTGATCAATTTATAAGTAATAAAAAAGGGTTATAATGGATTTTAAAATTTTTAATAATCTACACCATCAATAAATCCTAATTAGTGAGTCCTCCCCAATTATTCTATAAGAAAATTAAATACTCAATTGTTTAAAATGAGAATAATGAGTTAGTTCCCAAAAGATTTTAGAATTGTGGGAGAGTCTTTATAGAATATTGACTACTAAACCATGTGATCTAAAAATACTTTTTTCTCATTCCCATTATAGATAAATATTAGAGAGAATATTTGTTAATGTTCACTATTTCTTAATTGATGGACTTTCAATATATTTTTAGTTTCCAATTACACCAATGGAAAAAGAGTAGACTAAAATTACATGTAACTTTGATACATTTTCTTATAGAATGATTTATTTTAGTATTTTCAATTTTCTATGGGCCATTCAACATTGTATGGTAAATATTTTCTCAAACATGGTTGAAAATTTATTAGAGGAATTTATTGATGACTTTCCTGTAAACATAATTTTTTTTAAAGTTGTTTATAATGTTCATATAAACTATCAAAAAGAAGTATTGAATAAAACATGGTTTTAAATTTTTAAAAGAGATATTTTCTGCTGTAAAATGGAAATATTTTGGGATATATAATTTATTAATATGTAATTAATGTTGATAAATCAAAATTTAATTTTTTTACATTATGCCTTAACACCCAACTATGAGACGCACTAGATCATTTATAATATATATATAATTTCTTATAAGGTTTATTAGTGACTTTAATAGAATTTATTTTACATTAACTAAACTAATCCTGAAGGAAACAGATTTCAATTTGGATGATTCATGTAGGAAATTTTTGTGTGATTAAAAGAATGATTTACTACTGACACTATAATCAGTCACCAAAATAGAAGTACCGCTTTGATATCTTTTGTGATTATTCCAACAAATATATATGTGTCATGATTTCCCAAAATATTTATGAAATTCCAAAACTGACAGTCCACACTCCATATATGTTATACATTTCCTAGATTAACTACATAATAATTGGGGAGTTTTTTCCTCTTGTCATGGCTTCATAAAATGTTTAATTCTTTTATTTTAGAGAGTAAAGTAACTATTTATTATGGTTAATAAATATTGGGATATTTAATCAAAAAAGGTGATAAAAAACCTAGACAAGTGAGATGGATTTTTACAGTGTAAGAGTTTTACCTTAAAAAAAAGGAATAAAAGGGTTGAAAAAACATAGTGGGATACAATATGATTTGAGCAGTACACACTACTGAGGTAGAACCAATCCCCAAGACCAATATAGATTAATCATTATATAGTTAGAAACTATACAACCCGACCCAAGTTCCATGGTACATAGATGTAGTGAATTTTCAAGTCTCAAAATGCAACCACAATATTTTCTAACCATCAAACTACTAAATTGCAATTTGAATGAAAATATATTGTTTGGGAGGAATTTTATTTATGGAAAACATTCCATTAACAATTCAATAGAAGGTACATCCCAAAATGGTAAATTATATATGTTCTCTAAATTTTCCATACACCGGCTTGTGGAGTCCATTTTAGACCACAATGATATACTAGAAAATTTTATATGTTGGGTTATTTTGGCCCTTAATTTTTAAATATTCACATGTATTTTTTCGAAAAATGTGCCAATTGGACGTTGAGTGCTTCCGCATTGTGCCTGTAATTTACCGTTACGAGACCACATGGGGAATTTATGGTGAGTGCTTCCTTAGGGAGTCTTTTCTTAAGAAGAACCATAGGGTTAGACTATGAGTACTTCCTAGATGGTTTATTTTGTTTGATTGGTTGATAATTTGATACGTGTAAATGAATGTAGTTGAAACTGTAGGATTGTTTACATTTCAGTACTTCCTTGTTTATTACATCATTTTACATATTCTATGTCATATATACTCCCTAACAGTTATGCACAGATATTTGGGTGGTTGGATACTAGGATTTGTCTCACACCCTCTTTGGGTCATAATTTTGGGCCCATATAGATTATATTGTTGAAGGTATACATAATGGAAATCACCCTTCTACTTCAAGTAATTGATTGCAGTTGAGCTGGAGAGAATGGGACCAAGCTAAGGCTTGTGATGAAACTAAATTTATTTACTTGTTTTTTCCTTTTTATTTTGGTTTAGTATTGTATTCTAGCATTGTGAATTTTATGGATGCTTTCCTAAACATATTTGACATGCATCATTTGTATATGTCCTCCAGTTGTTTATCTACTTGAAGTATTCAACTGTTTACTATTTTAGGTTATTATTACTGCTTCCACAAAAGTTATCTATTTATTCTTGTTGTGTTACTTTTTCAATGAGGTCATAATTTCTCCACTATAACACTCAAGGCCCTCAATTCAAGTCATCAACCTCTAGCATTTAGGGAAATGAACTTGAGTCCATGTGACCAACCGGGGACGAGGCCCCACTGGGTGGAATTCGGAACCGGGAAGTTACAAAGTGGAATAATATGAATTATTTTCTTCTTGACTTACTGTTAGAAGATTATAGATAGGGATAATATGGAATAGGTAGTTCGTAATAAGCTATAACTAGGGGTATCTAACCTATGTACATGGAAAATCTAATTTACATCTATTATTGAAAATTTTCCGGATTTGCAATAGTACAGTTGATTTGATTTCACTGTTGGGTGATTCACAAGTTTTTTGCTATTATTTTTTATGTTTTCGTGGTTCTATTTCTATTTCAACCATATGAGATAAGGATATTCCTCTTCATGCATCATATATGAACTTTCTAAGGGTCACATGTCATGCATTCTTTTCATTTAATTTAGGGTGGATTGACGATTGCATGTTGTTGTGATAGATTTTGTGATAGATATTCATGATGTTGTGATAGATTCCTTAATAAAATTCATACTATTTGATAGGGTATTAGATTGTGAAAGGTTTTGTTTGAATGAATGGAAATCTTTGGTCCCTGATGTGTTATGGGCCCTCATGGATCAGAATTTAGTGGATCATTGTACAATTATACTTGAAATGACATGAATATGATGCCATGATTTTATTAATGGGGAGTATAGGCCCCCACAGATTTCATTTTGGAACATTAATGTTTTTTAGTGTTTTATGGGTTTAAAGAGTTGTTTCTCAGGCTTACTGTTCAGAAAAACCCAGAATAAATGTTGTGTATTGATGAATACACCCCATGTGTCATTCTATTTAGGAGGGTCCAACTTTTCTTATGTACATGCCCTATACTGTATATACATGTCGTGTAGTCTATAATCGTGTGACTTGCTATGTTAGTAGAAACACAGAGTCGAGAATCCTTTCGTGGAACACGTTGTGTGCTTGATGTACATGTCATGTTGTAGAGACCATGTGTTCGGCCGTGTGACTAATGACACGGTTGGATGAAAAATAGCTAGTAAATGTTTTTTCTGGTACAAACACTCCATGTAGAGTCAACCGTGTCTCCGAACATGTGACTAACAACACAGGTTGTTGAAACATAGGTAGTACATGCTATCTCCATATTAAACACAACGTGTAGAGTCAGTCGTGTAACCGGTCGTGTGTCTAGCGACATGGGATGATTGATTCCTTCTAGTATGCGCTGTGTCATGCATAAAAATTCCATGTAGTCTTTTCCTAAGAGATTTTTGTGGGTTAGTCATGTCGAGGAACTCATGAAGGGGAATTTGATTCAAGTGCACGCCATGTCCAAGGAGAACACGTCGTGTGTATGGGGTGTCACATGACTGGTGTTAGTAGGAGAATACGCCCGTGTAAAGGCTTAAGGGAAGTCGAAATTTAGGGGTAATAAACACCATGTATCCATGTTTTAAAGAACTTGAATTCTTTATTTCTCCTATTCCATTTGTGAACTTTTATGTTTTAATCCTTGAGATTCTTGAACTGAGGTGTGCTATTGACCATGAAGAGTTATGCCACCACAAAGTCCACTATTTGTATGCCAGATACAGGGAAGTGAACTGACACTAAACATGGTGGATCCAAGACTACCAGCAGATCCTCTAGTTGTGCCTGTCATGGCACCAACCATCATTCCGGACACAGGTGTTGATGTACAGTTCTAGGAAGGCTTCATGAAGTTTATGCAGACCTTCAAGGGATCACCATATTCTGCCCCGTTTATGGAAGAGTTGACATTTATTTTTTATTAACAACATCCTGGCACATTCTTAGGGGATAGAGGACTCAGGATTCATATTCATGTTTATAAGCCATGCTATATATCTTTGAGCATCTAGAGAAACCTCTAGAAAGGAGGGTGAAGCTCTTTACTTACATACTTCACGATTACACGAAGAGATGATGGGATGTGATCTCACAGGCGAGATCTCACCAGTTTATGGATTGGGATGAGTTCCAGCATGCCTTCTATGATTATATATACTTCACGAAATTGGGGTCCGATCAAGCCTGAGAGGTCATGAGTCTGGAACATGGTACTCTCTTAGTCATGGAGTACACTTCTCCCTCCACAGAGTTGCAGCTCTTTACACCCATTCCAGTTGCTGATATGTTATTTATGGTGAGGAAGATTGAGGATTGTCTTAGACATGGAATCTAATCTTAGGTGAACATATTTAGGTTGACTTCCATCACCTCTATAGTCAACTAGATGTAGATTATAGAGTAGAATCTGAGAGATTCTAGGGCTGTGAGCCCGGGAAGCCCATCATCCGAAGTTAGTACCCCTCCGACTGATAGTAGGAAGTCACGTAGGGAGTCTACATGTGGAGATCTGAAGAGGTGTGACACTTATTATAGTATGTAGATGGTGTGATACCAGTACAGGAATATTGGGCATACAAATCCACATTGCTAGAAATACCCAATAAAGTGTCGATGTTGCAACAAGATGGGTCAACTTTAGAGATTATGTTAGATTTTCTCACCAGAAGCTGGTGATAAGGATTTTGTTTCAACTCCTCATACTAGAGTTGGACCACGAGTCCCATATCAGACTAAGGGATAGAGTTCATTAGGTCATTCAGGTTGAGATGGAGTTCGTGGATATAGTGGTCACACCCAAGGATTTCGAAAGCCATAGGGTGGATCTGCTCAAGGATTTCAGTCAGCTTCATAGGGCCGTAGTTTAGGTTAGGATTTTTCAATAGATAATATCCAATAGTAGTAGGAACCTGAACCCTCTACAATTCGAGGTACGATTCTAGTTTCCTTAGTTTTAGCTTCTGCATTTTTCGAGATAGGGGCTTCCCACAGTTTCATTTTCATTTCTCTTGTGGAGATCCATGGGCTATGTATCTTTAACTATACTAATAAATTAACTCTAGACACTATTTTGGTTACCGTAATAACAGGTGTATGTCAGTGCAAGGATTTCCCTCTTGAGGTCGATTAGTGTCACTTCTTTTGGATCCTCTATAGCCTAGAGATGACAGGATATGATGTCATTCTCATAATGGACTGGTTGGTTCCCTTCTAGGATGTGGTTGATTTCTATCATTTTTGGATGAGTATTACATCACCAGGGAGTGGATTATTTTTACACAAGGGTGAATGTGATGTCTAGAAAGGTTGATCAGGACCCGAGCATCATGGATTGGGAGGAGTTACAAACCAAATCACTAGTACGTATATGGATGACCAGGGGACTTCATAGATAGACTCTCCACTAGAGGTGGATCATTTCTGGGATGTCTTCGTGGACAAATTTTCATGTTTTCCTCTGGAGAGATAGGTGGAATTTTCTATTGATCTTGTGATAGGAGTGGCACCAGTGTCTATTCCTCTTTATAGGATGGATTCACCAGAGTTACAGGAGTTTAAGAAGAAGTTGGAGGAGTTTTATGAAAAGGGTTTCATTTGATCCAGTACTTCTCTATGGGGTTCACCTATTCTATTTGTGAAGAAGGCAGAAAATAACCTGATATTTTTTGTGGATTATAGGAATCTAAACCTTTTTATGGTCAAGAACTGATTTCCCTTATCGAGAATTGACGATCACTTAGATCATCCTCAAGGAGCCAGAGTGTTCTGGAAGATTTAATTGAGATCTGGTTATCATCAGTTGTGCATTAGACCATTATATATACCTCTTACATCATTTTGGAGAAGGTATGGTGTATACGAGTATGTGGTTATGTAGTTCTGTCTCACGAATGTGCCTGTAGTTTTCATGGACCGGATGAACCAAGTATTCCATCCATACGTGGATTATTTCATGGTAGTCTTCGTGGATGATATCTTGGTGTACTCTCACACTTGACACGACCATGAAACATATTTTTATATCGTTATGAATACACTGATATAGAATTAGTTATATTCTAAGTTCTCAAAATTACACTTTTGGATGGACCAAATTCACTTCTTGGGTCGTGCTATCTCAGAGACAGGAGTATCAATAGAGCTAGAGAAAATGAGGGAAGTAGTTTCCTAGAAGAATCTGAATAAAGTATTTGATTTGTAGAGTTTTATAGGGCTATCTGGGTACTAAAAATATTTTATACATGAATTTTTATGCTTAGAAGAGCCACTGACGGGCCTAACTAAGAAGGGTACGGAGTACATGTAGAAAAATTCTTGTGAGTCGGTTTTTTGGGAGCTGAAAGGAAGGTTGAATTCAGCACTGATAAAAATTTTTCTATATCCAAATGAGAGTTATACTGTTTACTATGATTCATTATGTATCAGGATAGGATCAGGGCTTAATCAGTAGGAAGTAGTCGCTGCGTACACGTCTCAGTAGTTGATGCCACATGAGAGGAATTTCCAGACAGAGGATCTTGAGTTGGATGCAGTTGTTCATGCCTTACATTGTTTTATACATTATATTTTTGGAGAAAATTTTTTTGGTTTTCAACGACCATAAAGGTCTCAAGTATATCTTCACACAACGTGATATGAATTTTAGACAGTGAAGGTGGGTTGAGTACTTTTTGTGCATTGATTTTGAGCTTGCCAACAGGCATGGGAAAGGCAGCACTATGGCTGATGCGTTGAGCAGGAGGACTTAGATACAGGAATTTCAGTAGGCCAGTAGTGAGTGGAAGCTTATGGATTTATTTTCTGAGATTAATTTGGAGGTTCAGGATAGACATGAGAATGCATTTCTTTCTTCTATATCTATTACCTCTATTCAACTTGAGCGAGTGCGAATGAGGAAAATATGAGATTCTGAAGTCCAAGTTCAATGGGAAAGTGTGTTAGGTTAGGGCCATATTTCTAGATAGACCATAGGTGAGGATGATATCTTTCCCTTTCGTGGAAACATATGGGTGTTAGCAGACATATGTGAGGAGTTGTTGTGGGATTTTCACTCCTCAGTTTGGGAAGTTCATCCTGGTTTTACCAAGATGTATCGAGTTCTACACCTTCAGAATTGGTGGCCAACTATTAAGAGAGATGTTCCTAGTTTTGTGATGAGGTGTTCCACCTATCAGTAGTTGAAGGTGGAGAAAAACAACAAGAATGGGTTTTTCATCATTTACAAATTCCTGAGTTGAAGTGAAATGATGTCATGATGGACTTTGTGAATGGTTTACCGAGGTCACCTCGAGGGAATGATGCAGTTTGGGTTTTCATTGATAGACTCACGAATGTTTATCACTTCTTACAGATCAATGATACCTTCAATGTTGTTGAGTTTTTAATGATATACATGCATGAAATTGTATGTTTACATGGGGTTCCGCACTCCATAGTTTCAGACAGGGATGACCGTTTTACATTCGGGATTTGGTAGGGGTTACAGTGGGTTTTGGGTACATAGGTACTTCTATGTATAACTTACCATCCCCAGACTGATGGCCAATATGAGCATTCTATTGAGGTGTTTGATGATTTTATTTGAGAATGAATTCTAGATTTTGTAGGTTCTTGGGAGAAGCACATACCCGTGGTACAGTTTTCCTACAATAATAGTTTTCAAAAAACTATTCAGATAGAACCTTATGAAGTTTTTATGGTAGGACATACCGATCACCCATATGTTGGTTGGTAGCATGATATGTAGAAACGTTGGGACCCTTTCTCGTCGAGCAGACAAAAATTAAGATATAGTTGATTTGGAAGAGGATGGTTATTGCACAATCATAGAAGAAGTATTATGATAATTGACGTATATGACCTCGAGAGTTTGAGGTTGGGGATGGAGTTTTTCTATGGGCCACGCTGTGGTTGGGACACAAGAGGATCAGGAGACATGGTAAGATTTCGCCAGATACATTGGTCCATTTGAGGTTTTTGAGAGAGTTGGACCGGTTGTCTATCAGTTTCAGTTACCTTAGAGATACCGGGATATATACAACATCTTCCATGTTTCTCAGCTCTGATGTTACTTCGTAGAACCATCTAATGTTTTTCAACCCGAGGAGGTAGAGTTGGAGTTGAAAACCTCGTTTGAGGATAATCTTATCTAGATTCTTGATCGAAGCATGAAGTTTGTCCATGGAAAGTGTATTCTACTGATATGGGTGCTAGGGATGCATGGGTAAGTATATGACGAGACTTGTAATAGGGATACCAATATGAGATTGTAGTGGTTGGAGCTTTTCAAGGATTCTTATTCTAAACCTCCTTGTTAGGGAAATTAGGGGATGAATTTATTTAAGGTGGGATGTTTTTCAGAACCCGGATAATCATTTCAGGTATGAATGTTTATTTCGGGTGTCTTGAGAAAAACATGACAATTTGAAAATTTAAGGAGTACATTTTGTGTACTTAGGATTACAAGCCATGTATCTGGTTGTCACAGGTGGTCATGTAATGACCATGTACATGACTGTGTGTGGTGAGTTGGAAACAACATAAAGAAAGGCTCGGTAAAGGCATATACACATTTTGTATCTTTAAATAATATGACATTTATTTTAATTTTTATTTTATGTATTGGACCAGGACCATGTCACATTTACAGAAATAACTTCTTCTAATGTTGTCTCATCCATGAGTGACCGAGGATCGGGAATCTTCTCTGAACCCTCGATCGACCATACTTTCTCAAAATCCACCGCTGTTGATTATGTAGGAATCGACATGGTGAGTTCTTCCTTTTTCTATAGCCTCATCCATTGATTTCTCATCTTTTGTGAGATATCCTTTGTTTAAAATTTTAGATGTTTTTATAGATATGTGGAATTCTATGTCGATTCCATGGATGGGGTTTATCTATATCGATCATACAACGCCTAGGTAGGTGGTTTGTGCCTTTTCGTAGATCATATTTGAATTAAATGTGAAAAAGTTCCCAATACCGTAATTTATGGTATTGTGTGGTTAGAAAATTTATCTTTTAATGCATGAAAAACCTTGATTTATTGAGTTAGGGATCATGTTTGAGAATAGAGTTTAATTTCATTTATATGGATGTATTTTTTCATGTTTGAACTGATATTGTCTGTTGGGTCTAGTTTTGCCTATTATGCTACTCTGTTTTCCATGCCTAGTGTTGTTAGGATAGAGTGATATTATCTAACATGATTGTGCCTTCATTTGTAGATATTTAATGAAGTAGTATATTGTGATTTACTTTGGTTGCTGGATTTCAGTGGAGAGTGATTTCTTTTCACAGGGCTGTGGGAACCTAGTGTAGTTAGACCATAGGGGGAATGGACACTGAAGGCTTCCCCATAGTGTATGTTATACTTTTAACATTACAAGACCACAGGGGGGTGGTCGGGAGTTCTCCCTTAGAGTGTTTATAGTTCCATGTTATGAGACCACAAGAGGAATAGGATGTTGAGTGCTTTCCCAGATTGTCTGTAGTTTACCGTTACGAGACCACATGGGGAATTGATTGTGAGTTCTTCCTCAGAGAGTCTTTGTTTAAACTGAACCAGAGGGGTTAAAATATGAGTACTTCCTAGAGGGTTTCTTGTGTTTGATTGGTTGATTATTTGATACATGTAAATGAATGTAGTTGAAATTTTTGGATAGTTTACTTTTGAGAACTTCCTTGTTTATTTCATCATTTTTCATATTTCATGTCATATATATTCACTGATAGTTAGGCACAAATCAAAGGGTGGTTGCCTACTGATATTTGTCTCAAAACCTATTTGGGTCATGCATTTGGGCCCAAACAGATTATATTGTTGTAGGTATAGATATGGGAAATCTCCTATCCACTTCAAGTACTTTATTGCAGTGGAACTGGAGAAGATGGGACCAATATGAGGCTTGAGATGCTATTAGAGTTGTTTACTTGAATTTTCTATTGTACATTGGTTTAGTACTGTACTCTAGAATTGTGAATTGTTTGGCTGATTTCCTAGAAATATGTGACATGCATCATTTATATATGTGCTCCCATTTTTTATGTACACAAATTCTTATGTTGTTTACTATTGCATGTTATAATTATTGATTCTGCTACTATTATCCATTTATTTCCATTGTGTTACTCTCCCAATGAGGGAATAGTTTCCCTAATATCACACCCAAGGCCCTCACTACTATTTGACAGTCTCTGGCGTTCAGAGAAATACACTTGAGGTAATGTGACCAACCTAGTACGGGGAACCTTTAGGAGGCATCCAGAACCAGGATGTTACATGATTGTTATATTAAATTATCATTCTAATTTCTCCGATTATTTTAGTGGTTTTATCATATTATGTGTTAAGTAATAATTTAATACATTTTATTTATTCAAAATAGAGATAAATAATTTAATTTTGGGGTGTCACACTTGGTATTCATATTCTAGAAATATCATCCTTTTAAGAGCCCATTATCTTCTATCTTCATTTAATTCAAACAATTCCTATAAATCCAAGTGTATACTCAACATTTTTTCTTCCTCACGATATTTATAAATATCATGGTCTTCTATTTATTTATATTTTTTAAAAACCCAAAAATGTGCAATCTGTATAAACGTGGAATATGCAACAATATTTAGTGTCTCATTGTTTGAAGTTACTTACACTGAGTCTCAGATAACATCCTAAATTTAAGGTATCTCAAAACACTAATAGAATAATGAAATCATGGTTCATCTCTTCATTTTCTCCAAAAAAATACTCTCTTGTAAAATACTCACCACCATAATGAGTTGATTAGATTATATTTATTTTACAAATTTATATATTAGTGATGAGTCACCACATCCTTGACTATAATGTTATCGTATCTGAATATTACTCATAGGGAACAATGTTTTTCTAAAACACTCATTATTGATATATAGTTTTCATTTTATGACCATTTTTACCCAAAATTATCACCATGGATTCCAGGATGGCATAACCACCTTCTTCTTATCATTTAAATTTATTATGTTATATGTTACGATGAAACATGGGATTCCTTTGAATACATATTTTGTGTTGGTTGGTGATTATTTTATATCATCATGAATCATCATCCATGTGTGATCATGATATTTAAACACCAAATCTCAGATTGAAATCATCTATTTAATTCATTCTTCATTATATTGTGAATCTGGAAGTTCTAAGTGTTAATGGTTATGAAAATAGCGTGGCCCTTACATAGATAGAATATGATTCTTACACAACATTATATGATCATATTTATATATATTAATTCATATTTAGACATCTGTAAACTTATTTATATATAAACTAATAACATTCTTATAAAAATGAGAATTCATGAATATGCTACCTTAGAAATGATTCTTATTATAACACTCCTAATTTTTGGTTTTATTGGAATTTTTGTAATATATTATGTTATATAATAATTGGGGTTAATATTAATATGGTTTTTGAAGGATTTGAGGTGTTTTGGATATGTTTGGAAAGTTTCATAGTTTGGGAACACATAGTAGAAACCATGAGGATTCTCCCAAAAAATCATACAGGCCAAGCACACAGTTAGAAAATGATTTGAAAAAATGTGTAGGATAACCATAAAACATTAAATTTCATGGATTGATCTGGTTACAAGGTTTTGCAACGGTTTGAAATACCATGTAACCTAATAATGAGACAAAAATTTTAATGTGCGGAAATTTACATTAAAACCAAAATCCAACAAGAAAAAAAAGTATTTCTCTCCAAACATAGGCTTTCAACCCTTGTCCTCCTCATACGATATTTTTAGAAATATATATTCTCCAGATGAAGATTTTGATGATCCATCTGGTGGTTGATATTTGAAATAAAAGTCATGTAATTATTCATCCCTTTTATCTTAGATCTTCTCTTTATATCTTGAAGATAACTCATGACCAATACTATCATGGCCAGATCTATGAGATCAGAAAAATTTTGAGTAGAACATATTTTTATTCTTCAAGGTAATGTAAAAAAAATATTGATATATATAATCATGAAATTTCTATTTCACTGAACATATTTGATGTAGGTGGGTTTTCCCTATTTTGAATTTTATTCGAATGTGGAGTCCTACCTATTTATTAATGTATTCTCTTCAGATTTTGAAGGTATTTACCCTAGTAAAACTCTAATATATTTTATATTTTTTGGTTTCTATTGAAATTTTTTTTTGGGTGTCACCCACAACATAATTGATAAGTTGATTAATTTTTTTTCTAAAATAATATTTGGATTTGACATTGGTCTTTATAATATTTTTTTTATTTTTATGTGTTGTGGGGAGGGTCAAGGTTGTTTGTACCAATATCAATTGGTTAACGTGGGATAGATCATTGTTTAATGCACCACCGTCATATTAGGTCACCATGTGATTAATTTGGGGAAGGATAAATCACCACCCATGTAATGCCCCGACCCCAGTTACCCAGAGTCTGTGCATTATTTCATAACATTAGCATGATCACAAAAGTTCAAGTCTTGAAAGACAGATTAGTTTAGTATCCTTGAAATAACTAGATACATTCATAAAGTTTACATTACATCATAAAGTAAAAACTACTAAAACAACATCTTGTTTTCATATCCCCTCATACTATTCCTGCAGGTCATTCATAAATTACTTCTTCACATCCTGGGAAAAATAAAACATTGATAGGGGAAAGCTCAGATGCTCAGTAAGGATAACAATATAGAATAAACTTTCATAAATAAGCATAAACATTTAAGGCAATGTATAACTAAAACAAAAGCCTTTTAAAGATGAACTTCTGCATAATATGGAAAAGATAAAATGAAATAATGCCATTTACTTATTCACATTGATATTCTACTAGTAGAATAATCACATGCAATATCAATAACCACTTTTATAATGATGGAATGCATAATGCAAGACTATCATAACCACATAGTCAAGGCCTTGTGACAAGACTAAAAAAATATTTTGTAAAGGCCTTGTGCCAAGACACTAGTTTTCTCCATGAGACCTACCAATACATAGAGGAACTATAGCGGGATCCACCCGTCACTTACTAAGTCCAATGCATTCCTCATATGAACAAGTTTAAACATTACATAAACATTCGTATTAAAAATAGCATACGAAATGTAAATACTTTCTCTATAAACCATGAATGGTATAAAAATAACATATCCACAGTCAAACACATCACAAAACCTTCAATAAAATATATAAGTTTTGAATCATAATAAATCACATTCAAATAAGCTTAAAATCCATCAAAGGATGTTGACATAGATGAAATCAAAACTATTTGTGAGAAATATCTCTTTTTTTCTAAAATCATTTACAAGTCACATAATTATAAAATAAAACATTTACTTTTCAAATATTATTATAAGATTTTAAGGGAATATCTGACGATTTTATAATGGTGTAAAATAGCCGCACCCGCCGTATATGTTAAAAAAGACATTCTTACCTTAATTTTGTCGAAAAGGTTAAACGGGACCTTGTTTTGAAAACACCAGAAAGAATATGGTTGTACCGTATTTATAATAACATCATAGTATATAGAATATACTGGAGTTATTATTTTATAATGGGAATAATAAAGAAATAAGAAGTTGAAGAAGAAAGGAACTTGAAAGAGGGTGGTGAAAACATTATTTCTTCTTCGGGTTCTTCCTTTTGATTTGATCCAAAGGGCTCCTTATGTTGGATTTATGACTAGAGGAAGGCCTCTAGTATGTAGTTTGTATATTAGAGAGGGTATTTGGGAAGAGTTTTGCTGATCCCAAAGGCTTTGAATGTGTGAATTATTGAGAAGGGGGAGATTCATTTTATAAGAGGGGTGAGGGGAACCTTAGGAAAAGCTAGAAATATTATTTTATAATAAATTAATATTCGCATTATAATGGATTAAAAGTTGTATATTTAAATTTTAAGGTGGTTATGGGTCAAAATCTTTTCAACCAATAGGTTTTAGACAGGTTTGGGTCACTTTATTAACCTTAGCTTTTAGTTTTAACTCTTAAGTTAATTAGTTTGACACTACCATGTCTATTTTTATTTTTATATTATATAGTCAATAAACTTACAATAAACTTCCAAGAGACCCCCAAGTGGTCCATTAATGATACACCTATCATTATATAAGTCTCTTGGATGATCCTTATATTTTTAGGAATAGAATATAAATTAATAATATAATATTTGTTTTAAAAACTCTTTTATGTCAATTTTGACACTCTTAGGTATTTTGTTTTTTATAATTTTATAACAGCTGTTTTGGACGCTTTCGCCAGGGCGAGCGCATCTGTCCGTCTGCGGAGGTGGGCGCGCTGCGCTGTTTCCCCACATTCCCGCTTTCCAAAGGCGGGCAACATTCGCTCCTTATTCAGGGATGTCTGCTCCTTGATCAAAACAAGATGATGGGATGTCGGTTCTTCCTTCTGTGGATTCCTCCTCAGAACTCGTCACCTGGACCGGTTCTCCCTCATAGATTTAATACGTTGTTCATGAAACGCTTCCCAGTGCCATGTTTCCATGGATGCCGGTTAATTACACTGCTTATGTCGGGATATTCTAAAGGGTCCAGTCAGGGCAGCAACCTTCAGTCGGGGGAGTAGTCACGTTGAGGCATCAGTAGCATGTCTGGATGCTGGGGACCTGGCATGTCTGTCTATTATCCCTGGTCACAGGGATTCTCAAGGGTATGGAGGCCCGAGGCATCCCACATCGAGCACAAGGAATTATCTGCCATAGACACATATCTGAGGTTTTCCGCAGTTTCCCATGTTTAACATAGGGTATGCCATGAGTTTAACGTCCAGCGGAGATGGATCAGCCCGATCGGAGCATTAGCTAGAGTAGATCAGATTGAGGGATTTCCCTTGAAGGGGTGCTGATACCAGGACCAGCCCATGGGCAGCTGTGAAGAGGAGCGTACCGACATGGTCTCACCGGGATATGACGGTCTGGGTGAGAATCAGGGTGGATGATGGATGAACGAATGAAGTGGAGGGGGGAATGGCAAGGAACTGTTGCAAGGGCGACGGTGAAGTTGGGATTGAGCCTTGAAGAGGCTTCCTACGTATCCCCATGGCAGGATATCAAAGTCTGCGTAGTTCGGGATGGTGCCGGTGAATCGACACGAGGGTGGACCTTGGTCCGATGGACATCACCAGCGAACTGACGTGAATGGGGAGGACCAGGAGGGTCCTAGTGGTGGTGGGCTGGGACCTTGTGGAGGCTTCCTACATACCATGTCGTGACATGGATCAAAGACCACGTAGTTCATAGGGTCTTCATTGGGGAACCGACATGAAGGTGGACCATGGTCCGATGGGCGGTGGGCTTAAACCTCTAGAAGGCTTCCTACGTACCATGCCTTGGCATGGATCAAAGTCCTCGTAGTTCGGATGATGGAATTCGTCAGTGAACCGACATGAAGGTGGACCTTGGTCTAATGAGAGATGGGCTTGAACCTTGTGGAGGCTTCCTACGTACCAGGCCTTGACATGGATCAAAGTCCTTGTAGTTCGGAGGGTGTCATCGGTGAACCGACGTGAAAGTAGACCCGGGGGTCCACTAGTGGTGGGCTTGAACCTTGGGAAGGTTTCCTACATACCATGCCTTGACATGGATCAATGTCCTCGTAGTTCAAAGGATTCATGTAATATAGTTTAACATCATGCGGAATGGTAGTGAACCCTGACGTGAATAAACGATGGGTGGTGGGCTTGAACCTCATGGAGGCTTCCTACGTACCATGCCTTGGCATGGATCAAAGTCCCCGTAGTTCGAAATGGTGGTGGGTGTCGGCGAACCGACGTAAATGAGGGACCTTGTCCTGATGGGATATGGGCATGAACCTCTGGGGGGCTTCCTACGTACCATGCCTTGATATGGATCAAAGTCCTCGTAGTTCGGGTTGGTCACAATGGCTTGCCGTCGGACTGGAATGCAGTTTAACGTCATACTGGACGAAGGTAGAACTCGACGTGAATTGGATGATGGGTGGGCTTGAACCTCGTGTAGGCTTCCTACATACCATGCCTTGACATGGATCAAAGGCCTCGTAGTTCAAATGGGTGTGCAGTTTAATGTCATGCGGGACAAAGGCATACAGTTTAACGTCATGCTGGACGAGGGAATACAGTTTAACGTCATGCTGGATGAGGTATTGTCATGGCCAATGCCAACTCTAAGCCCACGTGAGTCATGCTCGGTGTGAGAAACAAGAGACAGCAAGGGCCTGACGATCACGCCGCGAAGGGTGCGTTCGTGTGAAGCGAAGAGGGGCTTACGCGTTAGGCGGCCCAGGGTGCTGGGACTTACTCCAAGATGGAGGCCTGAAGTTCAACAAAGTGCAGTGAAAGAGGGATTTGGGAACAATGATGGGAGGTGCCTCATTCCCTATCACGCCCTCCACTGGCCTTAGTAGTGGGGATGTACGGAGATGCAGGGGTGCAGTCATCCATTGGGGAACTAGGGTCTCCCTTCTCCTAAGAACATACGCCACTCCAGTAAAGAGGATATAATCCCTTGTGGATGGGTGATTCCACTCACGTGGAGATGAGTGGTGTAAAAAATGTTCGAGTTGGGGGGCCCTTCGTGAGAGGCATGAAGTCGGGTCATAATTTAACATCATGTGTTGAGGACGTGGTGCTTGGCAGTTTAACGTCCTACAGCTCGGACGAGGTGGGTTCACTTCTCACCCCTAGGACTTACATAACCGTTACCCTTTGGTCCTTGGGGGAGGGAAGGTACTGGCAAGGCCATGGTCAAGGGGGGTTGTGGAGCGAACCATTGAGGGGTCCACGTTAGCATGGCTATGCAAAGGATCAATAGCCGTTAGCGTGCCTATGCGGAGAATCATTAGGCGAAGCAACGCTACAAGTGATATTGTCCGTGGGAATTTGAAATCACATGGTTCATACTTGGAGGGTCGCACGGGAAGAGAAATTGCCAAGAAAAGTAGTGTGCTTCGCGAAGAGGAGTGCCCTAGCCTTAGCATAGGGCATAGGTGTGAGTGGTGGGTGCTTCGCGAAGTGGAACAGTATTCGCGGAGCACTGCCTCATGAAGAAGAGGTTCCTCGTGAAGCAGGGTGCTGCGAAGTAGTGTGCTTCTTAATGTGTAATGATCCTGCCTTACCATAGGGATCACTAGTACCGGTTTGGTGGTTCGTGAAGCATAAACGCTCCGTAGCTGCTCGGGTTCCCTTGGGAATCCCCTTCCTTCGCGAATGCCCTTGAGCTTCGCGAAGGGCATCCCTCTCGGAAGAGGGGCTCAAAATGAGACAAAGCAAAGGCGTCACACGAAGTAGAAGTACCTCGCGGTGCTCATGATTCTCGGGGGCAAAGGGTGCTTCGCTATTCGGGAGAGGAGAAGCCAAAAGGTCGGATTTTCCATCTCTGGGACTCAGGGGGAGCCCCGTATTTATAGGCAAGGTGCACTGTGAAGCCGAACTCACGCGCCGCCAAAGGTGCTTCGCAGCGGGCTCGCGAACATCAAACGTGTTCGCGGAGAGTTACCGCCTCCGAAGCTTCACGGAAGGCTCGCGAACGTCAAACCTGTTCTTGGAGAGTTACCGCCTTTGGAGGTTCGCGGCGGGCTCACAAACATCAAACCCGTTCGCGGAGAGTGACCACCTCCGGCGCTTCGCAAAACCGCGATGCTCGGGGTGCTTCGCGGTGGTGCTTCGCGAGGCAGCATGACGGCCTTCTTTTCCGTCCCTTCCTTCCGTGCAATATTTTGGCTCCAACAAATGTGCCCCCTCATACATGGAGCCGCGGAGGGTGAAGGGTCGATGTCTGAGGGAAAATCACCAAAATTGTCGGCAGTTCATGATGCGACTTCGCGAAGAGGGCCTGCGGTGCTGACCGGGGCCATGGATCCGGATGCGCTGTGATGCTCCGCGCGGGTGAGGCGCGCCGCGATGCTCCAGGTCGCCGCCTATAAATAGGGGGGTCGAAATCTTTTGTCTTCATGCGATTTCCTTGTCTTTTTGTGCTCTCGATTTCGCGAAGCTCCGCGTACTCCGCGACTGCTCTCTGCGAATTGAGCTTCATGGCGGACCGCAGGTCTCCGACTCCACGACTGCGCCATGAAAACTTCTGCTTGCCGACCTCGGTCCAACTCTGCGGTTTGGCCTCGCGACCGACCTTCGCGATCCAGCTTCGTGATCCATCTTCGCGATCCATTCTGAAAAAATTCTTTTCTGAGTGCAGGAATCAAAATGGCCCATCAAGAAGCTGTATTGGGGGTGCTTGCAGATGCTGCCCGTCGGGATGAGATGGCCAACTGTCCAGGCCTTGGGGAGATGGTCCGAAGCCATTCGGACCACGCTTCTTTGATAGATCTACTATCGGAGGGTCAGAAGAATTATCCGCAGTGTAAGAAGCTGCCATTGTACGGCTTCGGGTTGATGGATGACGTCTTCATCCCTGAGGTGAGTAGGGACGAACCATCTTGCTGGTTCAGGAGCACACCATGTCAGCACCAACGGTTTAGGGTGGCCGATGGTCATGCGTAGGAGGACTTCACACCCGTCACCGCTGACTGTCTCTACAACAATGTGAACGATATTGACGGGAAGCCACTGCAACCAGAGATGTCCCCTCCTCTCTATTGTACCATGCTAAAGGCGGCTTTGCAGGATTCGAAGAAGGGATTGTCTGATGAGTGGGACCTGCGCCAGGGCAGCAACTTTACTCATGAATGGGACTGGGCCTACTGGGTAGGAACCTCATGCGAGGAGTTTGGGGCCGAGCTGAGGAGAGTGGGGTTATATGAGGTGGCATGGGCCTCCCAATTCCACATTTACCAACCAAAGCCATTGATGCCAGAATTGCTGAGCAGATGGTCGTCTAGGACCAATACCTTTCACCTACATCACAGGGAGGTGGGCATCAGCCTGTGGGATGTCCAACAGATTTCTGGGGTTCCGATCTTGGGGGCCATGTATGATGAGTTCCTCCCTGTCATGAGCGTGTGGGAGGATACCAACAAAATTCCACGACTGGCGTCAGTGCTGATGGAATTCGTCCCTAGAGAGTACAAGGAGGCAGTGAGGGATGTCCACTTTAGGAGATGGTTCAAGTGCTTCTTGAATTTCCCAGAGAATCAAGAGTTCCCTCTGAGGCCTCGAACTTGTCCGAGGGCGGCCCAACGGGGTAAGGGGCACTCTTATTGGCGGGTCTTGGAGGATAGACGATGGAAGACTTGGGGTTTCACTGTCAGAACTGAACAACAGCCGATAGTCAGGCTGGCGGCCTTCATCACGGCTCTCATCTACTGTTGGATCCTACCGGTGAGGGATACAAGAATGGGGGTGCGGCCCAGCTCATTTATTATGGCGTCCATGTTGGCCATGGGGCAGCGGATCAATCTGGGTATTTCAATGCTCGCCAAACTGTACAGAATGTTGCGGAACATTAGTGAGGGAAAGAAGCCGCCAAGGATATGTGGTCCCTTCCACCTCCTGTATGGGTGGATCGCAGCGCACATCTGGGGGATCTATGAGTATCCAAACCCTATTTTGCCATCGGGATCGAAATTTCTCCCCTACATCATGAACGCGGTCGGGAGCTTCCCGTTCAAATTAGCCATGTTGATGGTGCTGAATAGGGTGTGGATGGCAGATGAGTTTAATTTCAACCCCATCCCATTGCTGATGAAGATACTTACTGACGACGGGTGGGGAACAGAAGAACATCGTGCTTACCTCCTGGCCTTTCGAGGTGGAGTTTTGGTGGCACGAGTAGATCGTGAGCCACTCTGCGAACCGTACACCCCTCATCGATTTGTGAGGCAGTTCTGGTGCCTCCAGCGGCTGACCCCGCAGGTCTACTGGGAGGTGTGTCATGAGGAGCACCCATGTGTGATGAGGCAGCTATGGCTCATGTTCACACGGGAACATGGGAAGATGAGAATTGCATTGCCTCCATCCACCGCCGCTTTCGGATTGGTGAGGGAGTATGCCATTATTTCGGAGTCTGCCTACTATGGGGAGATGCTGAAGCAACCGACTATTCGGGTCGATGACGGTGGGCCTCCTCTATCTCGAGGTCGGGGTCGGAGGGCATCTAGGGCCTCTCGCAGTGGTGGGGCTGCCATGGCGGCGAGACCCACACCGGACGAGGGTGTGGCAGCAACGGCGGACACGGTGATTCCGGAAGAGCCGGGCCATCCAGAGGGGCAGCCACCAAGGGGATTTCATAAGATATCCACTCAGGCACTAGGGAAGTGCATGCGTCATATCGACATGGAAGAGGATGTCGTCTTCCTAAAAGCCTGGGAAATTTGGGATGTCAACCAGCAATTCCTCAGCCAACCTGAGATATGGGCCCTCCTAAATCACCTCGAGATGGAATTACCGGGCATAGGCCCAGTCCGGGCTGGATTCATGGCATCTCCGTCGAAGCCAGAGTAATACCTGGATGAGCTAGAGGATTACGTCCTCTCCAGTGGTGTCCCTCGCCCAATGACAGACCGAGTGAGGGTACTGCTGAATCGAACGGTCCCCCCACAGTTATCAGCTGTCGATCTGAGGGAGCGCTTCTGCCTATTAGAAGAATCAGAGGACTCTTCTCGGGAGGATGAGGCTAGAGGAGGGAGCCCGTTGGAGGAGGGCGAGGTCGGAGACCAAGGCTCAGATTCCGATGATTTCGCAGAGGCTCTCAAGGTAGCATTCTGAACTTCTTTCCTTCGGATCCGTTCTCGGCCCACTATGGACTTCTCACTGATGTTTGAGCCATGCAAGAGGAACTTGTTCGCAGGCCTCATTCTCGCCCCTCAGTGGGTGATGATGTGGGACCTTCAGAACCCGCGCCTATGGCTGCGTCCAGTTCCGTGTCTGGTGGGACCATAGCACCCGAGGTGGCTCCTCCGGAATCTCCAGACCTTCCAACATTATACGGAGGGCCTCGCCTCGGGGTCCCATCAGTACCGGCTCAAGAGCAGCAACTAGGAGGTTGATCTCCATAAGTTTCCTCTATCCGTTTCCTTGTCGTCATATGTAGACTATGCCAACTAACGTTTATGTCCCCCTTTGTTGTACAGTTCTCCGACTGGCGTGGGCTGCTGCGGCAAGGCTAGTCGGGATGTCTGGTGGCGTCCCCCCTAGGGGCATGCCAGTGATGGTGGTGATAGTCCCCCCATCTCCTCAAGCTGCAACACACTTCATCACTGGCGGGACCACCAGAAGGGTCGTGCCCGAAGTCATCGAGGTGGACTCCAATGAAGAGGATCAACCGGTCGGTCCCAGTCCTGTCACGCCTGCTTCGGTTCCAGATGTCGTACTAGATTCAATAATAGATGTAGATCCTGCCGAGGATTTCTTGCTGGAATATCCCGTGTACGAGCCTACCAATCGCACAGACTGGGATGAAACGGCCTCCGACGAGGAAGACAACAGCATAGTCCGCCGCAGGTCGTGGAAGATAATCACGCGCTTCATCAAAGACACCCCCAAGTGCTATGGCTGGCCGAAATGGGCAGACTCCGCTCGTGGTTACGCGAAATGTGCACTGGGGGAGTGTATGACCAATGTCCTCACGCACTCATCCGAGATCTTATGGATGAGAAGATCTGGGAGCATTATCGTGGGCTCAGCGTGGGTTAGCAGCGGAGGAAAGAGACAAACATCAAGAAGATCCAGGAGGCTGAAAGTGAGGTCCAACAGCTTCAGAGCTAGGAGGACGACCACTCAGCCTCTCTGAATGTGCAATCTGAGCTGATCTCCGGGTTGAAGGCCCAGCTGGCGGATGCAGAGGAGCTTATGAGGCAGGCCTCTGGAAAGATGGCTGCCGTTCAGGCTGAGGTAGAAAAGGCCAGAGCCAAGGCTGACAAATTGCGCCCCACCACTACTGAGAAGGTGCAGGAGCTTAGTCAGCGGCAGAAATCCTTGGACGCCACAAGCCAACGGGTGGCGGAGCTGCAACGCTCTTTTGACGGGGTCAACTCGTCCGTGGGGGGAGTCAACCCCCGGGTATTGTAACATACCAAAGAAAAATTTTATTGGTACTTTCGTGCTTCAATTTCTTCTTTCTTTGTTTGGAATTCCGTAGCGCGCACGATTTCCACTGTTTGAATCGCCTTGTTACATCCCTACAATCTTTACGGGACGTTCGGCGATAATTCCCCAAGCCCACGTGGGTCAAGCCCGATGTGAGAAACAGAGGATAGTTTCCTTCTCGTCCCACCTAACATAGGAGTGGAGGCCATGCTCCGGGCATCTGGGATTCAGATTACCAGTCCGGATTTCCAAAATATGGGAGAGGCTTGATCGGAGAAGGAACTTTCAGGATAGCCGAGTTACCGTTTCTTCAACGTGCTCTTATGTACGAACGGTGCAACACTAAGGACACTGGAATCAGTCCAAACAGACGGAAACGAGAAGTGTGAATTACGATGCCCAAGATTCGGAGCACTGTGGGGATGGAGTGACAATAAAGGACAGTCGTTAACCATGGTGGAGAAGTGGTATCCTTACTGCGTTATCCTGTAATGGGGAAAAAAATGAGGGTCGACTGTTGACCATGTTCGAAACATGGGACCATGTCACAAATATTTTCGGTCAATCTTTCAATACATTGACCCAGGATAGTTGGCAAACCATAGGTCAAACATCCATACTATTAGGGGGTCCTTCTATACATGACCAGTCTTCCGGAACGTTGGCCCAGGATGGTAGGTGAGCCTATGCGGCATGAGACCAGGCCGTTAGGGGGTACCGTGAGACATGAAAGGGGACGAGGGTCCGAATAAGGGGCACGCAAAGTGTGGAATATGGAGTGATGGTTTGTCCGAACAGAATCCAGCCCTTAGGTAGTTACACCACTGTGGTGGGAGTACACCATATGGGCGCATTGGTTTGATCATGGATCATTCCTTCTTTTAGACAGGGCCTCTCTAGCGAGGGGATTTACCGCTTCCCAATGTAATCTTGGGGCATTATTAACTTGTTCAGGGCAGATTCATAGTTTCACGGTCCCCTATGAGGGGTCTGACCAGGGGGAGGAATAGGATTTTACGATTCCTGTGGCTGGACCCTAGGTGAAATACCTGGGTGTCCCTACGTATCACATAAGGATTGGAATCAAGCCATACGTAGTTCTGGAAGCACAGTGTAGTCAAAGACCAACACTGACAGGTGAAATCCTCTCTGATAGAGGCTCTAGTGCATCCCATGATTAACATGGGGAAACTTGAGATTGTTTAGGGTAGAACCGTAGTTTAGTGTCATGTGTTGAGGACACATGGACTCCTATAGTTTAACGTCATACGATAGGATTTGGAGTGAAAGAGAAGATCCCAGGGATCATATGGTGTGGTAGTTACGAAACTGACGTGAATGAGGACTTAGAGTCCAAATCACACCACATAGTTCCAGAGGAAACTCTCCAGGTTGAGGGACCAAGAGTGAGGATTAGGCTGGGCCCGAAGCAAAGTGGTCAGGCATTCCTACGTACCCCATGAGAATGGGAATCAAGCCATACGTAGTACTGTATGCGCATTTTAACGTTATGCGGGACGATGAGAAGCCCGACCATGTTGGTACAAATCCTTCCAAAACTACTAAGCCCATGTGAGTCGTGCTCGGTGTGGGAAACAAGAAGTAGTGGTGGGAATTTCCCGACACAGAAAGGGGGCAGGTTAGGGAAAAGGGACGCTCGGTGAATACCAGCCCAATGACACTAACACGATAATTTAGCGCACCTAGATGCGCGAATAGAAAGATCCGAGTATGATGGAATTCCACTTGAACATGTGGAAGTGGAAATGTGTGAATCATGGCGCTCGAGATTCCGATCACGATTATGGCGGCGTGACGATGGAGGATGACTATTGACCATGGCAGAAAACCAGTATCCATATCGCGTTATCCTAGAATGGGGACAAACAAATGAGGTTCAACCGTTGACCTTGTTCGAAACATAGGACCATGTCACAGATGTTGCCAGAGATTCGTAGGGACGTTGGCCCGAACCAATTGGAGGGCCCTTAGGTCCAACATTTAGGGAGAGCCCTTAAGCCTAGTATTCATGTCGTCCGAGGGTCCTTTTGGATGTGGAAGAGGATGAGGATCCAAATAGTGAGCTCATGAAGCATGGTCATGGGATGAGGAGGATTTCCCTATGAAAATCCCACACTTCAGGCTCTTTGTCAAAACACATCTGAATACGACAACGAGACGTATTAGATAGAGGGATCAGATTCCTTTCCCATAGGGATATCTTAGTTTAGGGTCGTAGAATTCGGACCATGGATGGGAGGAGACATAAGAGGCACATAGTGGAGTAACTCAAACACCTGGCGTGAATGGGAATAGGGGGCATGTACGGTGCAGTGAACAACTTGACATGAATGAGGACATAATACCATATCACATTGCGCGACCCCCTTGGGAGAGGTTTTAGGTCAAGGGACCAAAAGAGAAAGTTAGGTTAGGCCTGCGGGGAAGTGCCAGGGCGCTCCTACGTATCTCATAAGGATGAGAATCAAGTCTCACATTGTTCTTGATGGACCTTAGACCATAATTGGGTAAAGGGAGCAGGGGACACATGGAAACAAAACCCGGTGTGAAGGAGGACCTAATCCCTACTTACTGTGCGTTCTCTGGGGAAATGCTCGAGTCGAGGGACCAAACACAATGGTTAGGCTGGGCCCGCGGGGAAGTGCCCGGGCGCTCCTACGTATCTCATGAGGATGAGAATCCTGCCACATGTAGTTCTTAAGGGTGACATGGTAAGATACCAGTGCCAGGGGAAAACGGGAGTGCGGCCATTGCCCTTGCACTAAAAGAAGCGGAATTTGATAAATCTTGTCTGTCCATTAAGGTGAGTGGTTTTTTTGTAAAGCGACAGGCCTAGAGTAGTAGGTCGTGGTGTCGCCACAAGGATCAAGCCGTGATGGGCGTTGACAAATGGCATGGCACATGACCAATACCCAACGTGATTTCCTCTACAAAGAGGTCACCACAATGCAGTTCCGTTTTTCATCGTGCGGCTAGGACGATAATGTCACAGTTTAGGGTTGTATGATAGGACCAAGCATGCATTTTATCGTCATGCAGCGCAGACGTAGCAGAGACGATGCTAGGCGGGGAACGTACGTAGTGCTATAAAACACAATTGATGGAGACATGATCCCACATCACATTGTACGCCAATCGGAGAGGGAGACCTTAGGCCGAGGGGCCTATATAGAGGTAAGATGTGAAAAATGGGGAGAGACTGACTCCCTAAATGGGATATACCCGAAGACAGGGCGTCCGGGCTGTCCTACGTATCCCATGAGGATGGGAATCAAGCTGAACGTAGTTCTAGATGGATCTTAGTTTATGGTCTTAGAGCTCGGACCATGAATGGTAATAACTTCCCAAGTTAGTGCAGACGTCAACCCGATCCCTAAGCCCACATGAGTTAAACTCGGTGTGGGAAACAAGGGGGGCATCCTTATCATAATAACTGGGGCGCCCATAAGAGGGGATTTAGTAGAGAGCCCCGAAGGACACCTTTGACGCGGCTTGTTTCCCCAACGCGCAGACGTGCACAGAGGAAAAGTTCCAAGAGTTCCGAGACTCTACTTGGACACGATGAAGTGATGAAGGGTGTGAATTGTGTACCCGACATTTTGGGTTTAATGGGTCGGCGTGGCGATAGAGGAAGAATGTTAACCATGGTGGAAACGCAGCGTCCAAATCGCGTTAGCCTGAGGTGGGAACAAAAAACGAGCATTGACCACTGACCATATTCGCAACGCGGGATTTTATCGATTTGTTCTCCGAAACCCTCGGGGGAATTGGCCTGTAATGGTAGGAGAGCCCTTGGGCGTAGTATCCAGGCTGTTCATGGGGGTCCCTCCAGGTGTGAAAGATGATGGAAGCCATGATGCAGGGATACACAAAGCCTGGAAAGCGGGTGCGGACGTGTCCGAGTAAAGCTTGGAATTCCAGGTAATAAACTAGAGTAATCTTAGGCACATTGGTGAACCGCCAAAAAGGGGTCGACGAAACAGCTCAGGAGGGAGAGGTACATGGCATGGTCATTAAGAGACCGATGTGAATGTGGACATAATCCCACACCACACCATATAATCCTCTCATGGAGGAAGGGTAGGCCAAGGGGCCAAGATGGGATGAAAATTCCCGAGAGATGGGGCTGGACCCAAATCCTAGACATTCAGGTGGTCCTACTTATCCCATGAGTATGGGAATCAAGCCACACGTAGTTCTCTAGATGTAGTTTAACATCATATAGGACGAGGGGGAAGTGACATACCCCCAAATGAGGGAGGTGTACTGTTCGGAGAATAAACCGACGTGAATGGGAAAATAACCTCACGACACACCATACACTCCTATAAGAGAGGACCTGGGCAGGGGCCCGAAAAGGCCAAGGGGCCTAATAGTTAGGCATTGTTCAGGGAGGCCTGACCTTCTTTCAGTTTAACGTCTTGCAGTGAGGACGAGGGCTGGGGTCCCGAGGAGGCCAAGGGGCCTGAGGCTGGGCCTCGTAAGGGAAGGCGTACAACATGGTACATGATCCCGATGTGAATGAGGACATAGTACCACACCACACCGTACACCCTGGGTAAGAGGTTGGGCGGAGGGGCCTGAAAATTCCAAGGGGCCTAAGGCCAGGCATTAGTCAGGAAGGCCGAACTAGTCTGCAGTTTAACGTCTTACATGAGGACGGGGGCCGGGGACCCGAGGAGGCCAAGGGGCTAAGGCTGGGCCTTGTAAGGGAAGGCGTACGACATGGTACATGACCCTGACGTAAATGAGGACATAGTCCCACACCACACCGTACACCCCTTATAGGGGAATCAGAGCCGGGGGCCTGACCGCTAGCACCACCCGGGGGGAAGTTTGTCACTTCGGGATGGGGTAGAACGAATCACTGCACTCGATGTTTGGGACATCTCGGGGTAGACCCGAAGATCCAGGACACTGTTGACCATGTTCGAAACACAACGTTCCTATGGTGACCTGATATGGGATCAACAAATGAGCGTCGACCGTTGACCAAATTCGCAACGCGGGACTTCAATCGGCTTGTTGCATGAAAAAACCTTGGGGGCGTTGGCCCGTATTGGTAGGAGACCCTTGGGCGTAGTATCCAGGCCGTTCTTGGGGGTCTCTCTGGGTGTGAAAAATGATGGAATCCCAGTCAAGGAGTGGGTGAAGCATAGCTGTATCCATCCACGAAAGAGGCAAACGTCTCCAGGGGGGACGTGCAGCCGTGTCGAGGATTGCTCGACGTGAGTTGGGTCAAAAGTGTGCACCCTGCCATATGTCTTGACCCGAGGGGAAGATTTTGGCTTTCGGGCTGGGCCAATGGACGAAATGCCTAGGCGTTCCTACGTATCCCATTAAGATGAGAATCAATCCATACGTAGTTCTTGAAGGCCATGCTGTTTAGCATCGTGTGGTAAGGACTTGGAAGGATAGAAGAAAGGGAGTGGGCACATGGTGCAACCCTTACAATCCTTGTATGAGCGGAGTTGTATGAGCAGAGCTAAGAAAGCCTACTCCTCACTACACAAAGATCCTCCAAGGAAACTATTCCCAGGGGGATAGTGGAAGAGAAAAGCTTGGGGATGGGCTCAAGACGAGGCGTCTGAGCGTTCCTACGTATCCCATTAAGATGAGAATCAAGCCACACGTAGTTCTTGAGATGCAGTTTAACGTCATGCAGGATGAGGATGCATCTCATTTGGGGATATGTAAGGTATGACAAGTAATCCGACTTGAATGAGGACGTAATCCTACACCAAACCGTACACTCCCGCAAGAGGGTAAATCGGGGATAACCAAGGGGCCTGAGGGCGGGCCGCGGTCAGGGAGACCTGACTAGCTTGCGGCTTAACGTCTTGCAGTGAAGACGGGGGCCATGGGCCCAAGGAGGCAAAGGGGAATGAGGCTGATCCTCGGTCAGGAAGGCCTGACTGGCTTGCAGTTTAACCTCTTGATGTAAGGACGGGGGGAGATCTTAGTTTAAGGCCATAGAGCTCGGACCATTTTGCATTTTATCGTCTTGCATGACGAAGATGCAGTTTAAGGTCGTGCAGGACCTTACAGTTTAAGGTCGTGTTGGACCATAACGTGTAGTTTAAGGTCATGCGGGACCCGTCCATGCAGTTTAAGGTCATGCAAGACCATACAAGATATGGCAAAGTACCGCTTGAGGAACCTGACATTGGTGGGAGGGGTTATGCGCTCTCCATCCGTGGTCACCATGGAGTACGCTCTGTTGGGGTAAAACTTATGGATGATATAAGGCCCTTCCCATTTGGTTTCTAACTTGGGCGATTTCCTACCAGGAATCATTGGTGCTCGAAGGGCCAGCACCAGGTCGCCCTGTAGAAAAGAGCGTAGACAAACCTTCTTGTTGAAAGCCCTCGCTATCTTATCCTGATGCCTCTCCAGATTATGCAGGGCGTGGAGACGGTTCTCGTCCAGTGCTTCTAATTTAGCTAGAAGGATTTCGGCTACCTCATCTGATGTCTAGTGATCATAGAATGCAGTGCGTAATGATGGCAGCTGGATCTCAATGGGTAGGACGGCTTCAGCACCATACACCAGGGAATATGGGGTCACCTGGGTAGAGTTGCGAGTCGTCGTCTGATAAGCCTAGAGGGCGTTGGGGAGCTTGTTCGGATAACTTTTCTTGTTCTGACCAACCATCTTCTGCAGAATGTTAGAGAGGGTTTTGTTGA
Source organism: Viscum album (assembly GCA_963277665.1). Classification (NCBI taxonomy): domain Eukaryota; kingdom Viridiplantae; phylum Streptophyta; class Magnoliopsida; order Santalales; family Viscaceae; genus Viscum; species Viscum album. Next base: position 1,193,250,461 of record OY728156.1, on the reverse strand, counting down.
ACGCCTCGATCTGTCTGTTTTCCTGCGCATGGTAGCGGGAGGTATGGTTCGAACGGATGTCATACTTGGCATACAATTTCTTTAGTTCAGCCGCTCGGATGTTGGTGCCGTTATCGGTGAGGACGGCACGAGAGACCCCAAACCGGTGGATAATATTGGATCTCACAAAGTCAACGATGGAACGGGCCTTGTCCTCATTGAGTGGAACTCCCTCTGCCCACTTGGAGAAGAAATCTATAGCAGTCAGGATGAACCTACAATGGCGAGCTGTTGCCGGTAGATATGGTCCCACTACATCAAGTACCCATACCAAAAATGGCCAAGAGTACTTGGTGGGGTGGAGGGGCTCCGACAGCCGATGCAGGAAGTTGATGTGAACTTGGCATGAGTGGCATCTCTTGGAACACCCAATACAGTCGTGGATCATAGTGGGCCAGAAGTACCCCAGCCTACGGATTTGATGAGACAACTTCGTCCCAGCTTGATGGGCGCCACAAGAACCGGCATGAACCACTTGCATAACTTGAGGAATCTCTACTCCTTGAATGCAACGGTGGAGGACGCCATCGAAGCTCCACTTATAAAGGATCTGTTCAAGACTGGGGCCGCTCTGGAGGGTAAATTGCAATGCGCGGCGTCGGACTCGCTCACGCTCGACCCCGTCGTCTGGGAGGCGACCATTTTGGAGATACTCAACAAAATGTGCGCTCCAGTCAGGAGTGGCTTCAACCACTATGTCTGACGAACCCGGGACCTCTAACGTAGAGGGCCCAGCGGTGAGATGACTTACCCGTAGGCCATCATTGTACTCTTGGGTGACGGGGGCAATGACTCTCTAGTGTGCCACATGTATGATCAAATCATCCTACTCGGGTTCTGCGAGCGATGCGGCTAAGCCAGCCAAGGCATCTGCTTGACCATTCTGTGACCGTGGGACATGGGTAATCTCGGGTCAAGAAGAGAACTGGGCCATTAGGCAGAGGGTGTACTCCAGCAATGGTACAAGCTCCGGCTTCCTGACGACGTAGTCGCCATTAACTTGTTTGATTACCAGCTCGGAATCTCCTTTCACATGTAGATGGGGCACATTGTTCTCAAGGGCCAACTTGAGATTGGTGATGAGAACCTGGTACTCTGCCTTGTTGTTCGTACAACCTTCTAAGAACAAGAACTAGTATGGCAGGATGGTTTGCGCCGGGGTAATGAAGACAATACCCAGGCCCACTCTGTTGAGCTTCGGATCGTTGAGCCTCCTACCAGTGGGGCTCCGGGAGGCACCGTCGAAATGCATTTTCCAACACGGGATGGAATGATCGACTGAGAGGATCGTCTCATCAGGAAAATCCAGGTCTAGGGATTGATCCGTGGGGGTTGGATGGGCAGCTAAAAAGTCTCCCAACGCCTGTCCCTTAATGGCCTTCAAAGGTATGAACCTGATATCAAACTGTTGGAGAATCACCATCCACCATGCTAGTCGACCAGTCAACATGGGGCGGTTCAGGATGTACTTCAGTGGGTCTACCCGGGAGACCAATTGCACCTCATGGTGCTGCAGGTAATGTCGCAACTTCTGCACGGCGAAGACGAGCGCTAGGCAGCTCTTTTCGATAGGGGAGTATCTGACCTCCGTATCGAGAAGCATGCGGTTGAGATATTAGAGAATGTTCTCGGTACCCTCGTTATTTTTCTGGGCGATCAGTGCACCGAGGGATCTTTCCAGGGCGGTCACGTAAAGGAACAACGGCTTTCCGGAGATGGGTGGAATCAAAACCGAAGGTTAGAGCAGATACTACTTGATTTCCTTGAAGGCGGTCCGACACTCCTCATCCCATTCGTAGGCGGCACCCATCTTCATGAGTCGAGAAAAGGGCATACACTTGCCGGCCAGATTCGCGATGAATCAGTGTATATAGGCTAAGTGGCCTTAGATCCCTCGAAGATCCCGAATGTTGCTCGGGAGAAGGCATTTGGCTGATGGCCTTGATCTTCTCTGGGGCGATCTCAATACCTCAGTATCTAACAACAAAGCCCAAAAACTTCCCAGAGGTAACCCCGAAGGCACACTTCAATGGGTTCATCTTCAGGTGACGGGAATGGAGGAAATAGAAGACCTTCTAGAGGTCTTTGAGATGGTCCTGGTGCTGACATGATTTTACCACTAGGTCATCTACGTAGCATTCCACCAGCATCCTAAGAATCGGCTTGAATATGCGGTGCATGGCCCTCTGATAAGTGGAACCTTCATTTTTCAAGCCGAATGGCATAACCTGGTAGCAAAAGGTACCTTGGGGAGCCCTGAAGATAGTAGAATCCTCGTCCTCAGGGGCCATTCAGATCTGGTTGTACTCAGAATACCCATCCATGAAAGAGAGAGATTGGAACCCGGTCGTGGCGTCAATCAATAACTCTATCACCGGGAGTGGGAAGACATCCTTTGGGTAGTGACGATTAAGGTCGCGGAAGTCTATGCAGACTCTGATCTGCCCATTCTTCTTCCTGACTGGCATAATGTTGGCAAGCCACTTGGGGTACTAGACTTCCTTGACGAAGTTGGCTTTGATAAGCTTGTCAACTTCGGCCTCAACCATAGCACCATGATAAGGGTGCATCTTCCTGGGAGGCTACTTAAATCGATGATGGTTTGCCGGGTGGCCCAGAAGGTGAACGGCTACCTAGGGATCTAGTCCTGGCATCTCGTTGTAACTCCAAGAAAACACATCACGATGTTGTTTGAGGAAGTCTACGTACTCCTGCGGCTCCTCGGGGGATATGGCTGCACTGATCAATGTAGGTTTCGGATCTTCCTCGCTACCAAGATTCACCTGTACCAGTTCATCAAACGTGGTAGAGACGCCTTCCTCAAAGGCAGGGGGAGCATCCTACAGGTCTTCCTCTCCACCCGTGGGGGGATTTCCCGCGACGGGAGATACTTCTGGGCTATCAAAACCTGAGGGGCAGTTGGTGCTGGATTGGGAAGCAGTGGTCATCATATCAGGAGACTCACTCGCCATTGAGACCACAGCAATGAAGGCAGTCGACCCAATCCCATTTGGCCTTCGGCCTAAGGGGCCACGTTTGATGATATCAAAGTAGTGGTGACGTGTCGGCCTGAGTCGGTTGATTCCATCCTGGCGGAAGAGACACGTATGGCGCACCACCATTGTCATAAGCTTGACATCCCGGTACCGTACAGTGGTAGGAGGTTCCGAGATCACATGAGCCTGGTTTATGTAGGAGTACGAGGTGATTTTCCGCCGTCGCTTGGACACGGGAACATGCCTTCCTTGTGTACCCAAAACAATAAAACATTGCCCCATGTCGGCGGTCGTGGCCTCCAATCGGTGGATTGGAAGGATGTAGGCGTCATCCATGATTGCCCAGGGATCACTTGTGACCGAGGCGGGTTCATCCTCACTTACTAGGATTTGCTTATCCTTACTTTTGTAATAACCCGCATCCAGATAGCTGGCCTCACAAGAGGTGAAAGGAGACGCATCTCCTTGGAGCACGCCTACTCGACCGTTGAGTGAGTATTTGAGGAACTGGTGATACGATGAAGGGACCGCTGCATGTAGATGAAGCCATGGCCTACCCATCAACGCATTGTAGGCGGTGTCCTGAGAGACGACCATGAACTCGGTGCTCGTAATTAAGCCATCGAACTGAGTCTTCAGGCAGATCTTGTAGACTAGGGTTTGCTCGGTCCTATCGTACCCCTGGATTCTGAGGTCAGAGGGAGTTAAATTGCTTTCAGACAGAACCATCTTTTGCAACATCCGAGTCAGAATTAGGTTGATTCCGGAACCCGTGTCAACGAGGCAGAGGCAGACTTCCACACCATTGAAGTGGCCAGTGATGTACGACGGGCGAATGTTCCCCTGTATGAAAGGGCCCTCATCTTCACCGGAGAACGAGATAACCGCCTGACATTCGGCGTTTTCAATAGTCTCGGTATGGAAGGCTTCTGCAACTGCTACCTCCGTCTCAAACTGGAGTGGCCTCCATAAGGCCTCGGCAAGTGCCTCGTGCATTTCAGATGACAGGAGAAGGGACTCAAGGATAGAAAGCCTTGCCGGAATGTCGGCCAGGTGCTTCAGGACATCATACTTTTGTTCCAAATGCGAACCTTTTCCTACAAGAGGTTGTTCGGAAGTTGGAGGCATAGCGGGTCCTTCCGGTTGAACCGACGATCGGGTAGTACTGGGTGCATCCTGCTACCTACTGGTTGAAGCCTGGAGAGTAGTCACAGGACTAGGATTGGACAACGGAGGATGTCCTGTTGCCGGGTAAGACTGACTGTGATACGAACGAGGCAGATCTTCCTGATCTAGTAGCCCAATCGGCGGTGGAGGTAGAGCCAAGGGTGTTAGATGGGGTTGCGTGTGCTGAGCTCTGCGCTGAGCCTGCTGTTTGGTCTCGGTAGCATGCACGACTTGGCTGAAAGTTCCTGCTGACGTACCTCGATAACCGACGCGGTTGCGATTCCACTGACGTTGACGTCAGCTGGAAACGTTGGGGAGGTTTGCCTGGCATTCCCCCTCGTCGGGAGTCATATAGGGCTTTACCAGCTCCACGGTGTTAACCGAAGCATACCCCTGACTGTCACTCGAGGAGTCATCCACCACTGGGCAAATTCTAGGAGGAATCCCAATTTCAGGGGGCATAAAAACACCGAGAGTGCAGGATGACAATGACACCGGCAGAGCACGTTGCTTCATCTTGCGTCGTCGCTGCTTTCCCTTTTGGGAAGAGGTCGACTGTGAAGGTGATGCAGAGGTACCAGCTACTTATTATGAAGGCTCTGGCTGCTTCAGGTGTGCCCGGATGATACCATGGGCACAGACGACGGTTTTTAGAGTCATCCAGTCGTTGTATTTCCAGGATCTGCGGCTGGGAACCTGTTGCCACTCACCTTTGCTGTCGCTGGTGATCTCTGACCCTGCAGAGACACCTGCCACTTGTGCTGGTGCTGGGCTCAACCTGACTATGTTGTTGTTGTCCTGGTCTTGAAGCCAGTCTTTAAACACATAGCATTCCTTGAGGTTGTGCCCAAGAATCCGATGATAAGGACAGTAATTGGGGTGATCGGTGAGATGCGCCTCTGTCGGCCTTTTGCACTCGGGAAGGCGCACAATCCCTTGCTCTAGAGCACTTTGGAAGTAGCCAGGGACCTGATTTTCATTGAATGAATATATCTGGTTCCTTCTTTCCGGATAGGGGGCCCTGGGGGCCTGGACCTGACAAGGGGCCGAAGGGGACTGCAGAGGAGGTGGCGCCTGATTATCTCACCTAGGTGGAGGTGGCACATTGCGTTGGGGAACCTGTCGATTCTGAGGCGGTCGCTACTGGGCGGGAGCCTGCACTTTAGGTGGAGGACCTCTGTGGAGTTGCGGGGATGGTTCCACTGGAAGTAATTCCAGCTGCCTAGGGGCTTCTATTTGGGCCATTGCGGCGGGTTCATCCCTGGTGGTCCTCCTGGCTAGGATCATAGGGGGAAACGAACGTGCCTGACTTGCCTGTTGCAGAGCCTCCTCAAGGGGCTGAGCCTTATCTGAGAAATCTCTGAACCCTCCAGGGTAATTCTGGGTAATTAGGGATGGTACCAACTCTGTTTTGACGTTCCCCACACACATCGTCAGTAATTTCTCCTGAGTCAGTGGCATATCGAGGGAATAGGTAAGTCCCTTCCACCGGGCGATGAAATCTGCGACTCGCTCATCAGGCCTTTGCTTGCACTTGAAGAGGTCTTCAATGTTGGTATTTCACATGGTGGAGCTGAACTGGTATAGGAACTGTCAACATAGATCCTTCCAACTGGTCACCGATCCGATAGGGAGCTGGCTGTACCAGACGAATGCGGGACCTTCCAATGTCTGTATGAAACATCGGAGCTTGGCAGCTTCTTGTTGGGTCGGGGTTCCCAGAATGGGGCCACACCTGGTAGAAAAATGAGCCAAGTTCTATGGCGGGTACCCTGTCTCGTTGAAGGGTGAGAAAGTGGGGTTCCCAAAACCCGGGGGTGTGGGCATATCATCCACCCATGCTAGATACGACTTGTCGTCCGGTGGGACCGCCACCTACAGCATTTCCAACACTTCGAGGCGGGCTGTGAGTGCCACTATCAAATCATCCGGGTGGGGGTCCCTGTCTTGATGGGGATCCCTGATCACAAGTGTGTTTCCAGGTTCTTCAACACAGTAGATGGCTTCGGCAGCTCATGGATCAACTGGCGGAACGACCTGTGGGGCAACTAGGGGAACCCGGACTGTATTCTTCAGATTGCCCCGTCGTTCGGGGGGGTGGGGTTGGCGAGACATATCGCGCCCTCTTGCCGTAAGTTACGGCTTCTGCCCTATCTGCGGAAGTAGCATGATCAGGGTTTCTTGGAGGCATCTCACTGGGGGGAAATTGTTCCTGCCCCTGCTGCCCCGGCCTGGGATTACCATAGTTGGGTCGTTGCTCCGCAGCACGCTCAGCCAAGAGTTTGTCAACCAGTCTCTTCTGCTCAGCAAGCTGCTGGCGTAACGTAGCCTTCTCAGGATCTTCTTCCGTTTTCTGCACAGAGGCAGATGGGTCGGAGTGCTTGAATGTTCCGACGTTCTCCTTACCCTTTCTGGTATTTCGACCAGGTAACAGCGACTCGGTGGGTATGCAGAGGCCTAGCAGGATCCTCTGCTAATGGGTAACCCTCCCTGATGGGTCTAGCAGTGGCGGTACGCCCTCGGGGGGTACGTCTCCAACAAGGAATTCAAGCTCGTCTTCCTTGTCCACTACGTCAGCCATGTAGACCGTGACCCCTCTTGAGGGCATGTCCTTGATGTCGCATAACGAATCAGGCTGCCATCGGATAGGGTCGAAGAGGAGATCAGCATAGTGTCCCCAACCACAGACTTGCACATGGGGGTAGCTTCCCTAACGATTCTGTGGAGTACTTTGAAACTCTGAACACATTTCCGTTGAAGGGCGCTCTGGCGGCCTGGCGACTCAGGGTGTTGGGCCACAAGGAGTGCGGCCAAATCGATCAGGCGGCATTTCTCTCTGATTTCTTCGAAGTGCTCTCAACTTCTGGGGTACACCACCCGCTCGTAACGAAGGCGGAAGTGTGTCGCCCATAGGGTTAGACAAAAATCACCACACTTATTCAGGGGTAAGTGACTCTGGTGCGCGAAAGTTCAGCGCCGCCGTCATCCAGAATTTCTCCGGGAAGTGATCCGCTGCGAGAATACTCCAGAAGCTCCTGGGTTCGGACTCAGGGTCTGGCCCTGTATTTCCCCACTCGTCAACCGGGGGAGGCTGAGGGACCGGTAGCGGTACCGAGGGGGGCCTATGGGATAGTAAACTCGGCTATGGAGAATACGGCGAACGAGCTGACTGGCCGCCGAATTCCGGGCCATCCTCTGAAGAGTAAGGTGACCTTGCGACGATGTCATGATACGATGGGCTGATAGCCACAGCTTCTGGCACATGAGTTACGGCTACCGGTGACAGGTCATGTCATCACTCTACCTCCATTGGCCCCAAAAATAGCCCTCCGTTATCTCTGGTAGAGGTAGAGGGCGCTTTGGGTGATAATGGTAGTGATTGAACGGTCGATACCTGCGGAATTCCCAAGATTTCTTCCTCCTGGATATACCTGCGGAGAGAGATGGGAATCTAGTGGACCTCATATTCTAGGAAAATGAGGCTAAGGCACCTGGTTCCTGCCCCAGTCCCTGATACGGAGGAGCAGGGAGTTGGTTCCATTGCTGAGTCGCATTCCTCTTCATAGTCCGAGAAGCGGGCAGGTTTGATCTCCACCCGGCCCTTCACATGACTCTTCCTGTGGTGGCGACGACCCGGTCTCCTGCCCCAGGGTGGCTCTTCGGGACAGGGTTGATCCCTAATAGGTAGCCCCGAGGCGGCGATGGCATCATGGCGGAGAGGGCCCCCGCTCGAGATAGCCGAGGTGCGAGGGGCACCAGGGCATATGTCGAAGGGTACATGGGGAGGAACTCCATGAATAGCACCCATGTGGGCGGAGCCTCTGTTGGAATTAGCATGAGAATGGGGAGGACCTCTATGGTCGATGCAGGAGGAGTGAGGATGACCTTCACTCCTCGAGTTGCTGGGGTGAGGAGGACCTTTTCCGGTTGCAAGGAGGACGTAGGGAGGGACCCCACATTGGAGAAGGACCGGATAGACAGTTCCTTTAGATCGATGGTCAGGGGCAGGAGGATGGACTCCATACCCTGTATAGTGGGCGCGGGAAAGGTTTCCGCGCCGAGCGTCACTACCGTGGGGCAAATCTTCCTTCGGGATGGGGGTAGCATGAGGCATACCTCCATGACGAGATTCGGAGCGGGGAATTCCCACACTCTGTGGAGTAGTGGTATAAGGAGGTCCTCCGAACGGGGTGACATCATCGCGGGTTTGTTCGCGGCGATCACCACTCGGGCCTGCAACCCGGAGAGTCAACCCAGCCTGCCCGTGGGGAGGTTTGGGTCTCGATCCTGGTTGGGTGAAAGGGTTCCCCGACTCAATGTTTTCAGGGACTCCATGATGCACGTTGGCGGTGGCTCGGGCCACTGTAGCTGTTGACGTTGATGCATCTGGGTTAGTGTCCTCAACCCGGGCCCAGTGCTGACGTCGGATCAGATGAGATGGCGCAGGTGGTGCAGGGGCATGGCCTGCCTGCTCTTCCTACAGAGTCGGACGACGGCGCTGACGCGGCCGGACGTGAGCTCTTTCCTAGAGCCCTTGGGTTGGGACCCTGAGCGGGCTGAGCCGGATGGCGCCTGCCTCATCAGCGTAAGGCGAGGAGTTGTCAAGGCATTCCGGGGACAGGATCCCGAAACGGTTGAACGTTGGGGTGGGGAGCAGGGGCTCCCTGCGCGGCCTGTTAGGGCGGCATTGACGGCGGGGCCTAGATGCCTCCAGGTCCAGGCGGGCCATATCCCGAGTTGGGATGACCCCTTCCTCCTCGTACCTGCGTACGATGTTGTTTATCACCCTTCGCTGGATGACCTCTGATGGGGAAAGGGGACGTGGGCGCCCCGTATTCTGCGATGTGGCGGTCTTCGTGGGAATAGCGGCGCCATGTGGGGTGGCTATGGGGGTGTTGCCCTTGCCCCTGCATAGGCGAGAAGACAGTGATCGTGTCTCTGTAACAGCAACCTGGTTCCTGAGAAACGAATGGATCAACTCATCAGCACTGAGAGGAAAAGGATTGACGACCAGTGCCCCAAAGTCCTTCCATTCCCCATGTCTGTAAGAAGGATCCACGCCATCACGCTGCAGAACAAAGTTCCCCACGTTCTACTGCCCCGAATTCCGGTGAGTTTCATGACAGGCCCGCTATTTTTTTGGTGGGACCAGGTGCCGAATATCTGAATCCGGTGACACGTCAATCTACTGGTGTCTTGAACGCTACTAAGCTCAACATTGAGGAAAATAACTTCACGTCGGGTTCACCATTTCTGTTTCTGACGCTTTTGTCGGGGCGCGCGCATCCGTCCGTCCGCGGAGGAGGATGCGCTGCGCTGTTGCCCCGCATTCCCGCTTTCCAAAGGCGGGCGGCATTCGCTCCTTATTCAGGGATGTCTGCTCCTTGATCGAAACGGGATGATGGGATGGCGGTTCTTCCTTTTGTGGATTCCTCCTCAGAACTCGTCACCTAGTCTGGGTCTCCCTCATAGATTTAATACGTTGTTCATGAAACTCTTCCCAGTTCCATGTTTCCATGGACGCCGGTTAATTACACGGCTTCTATCGGGACATTCCAAAGGTTCCAGTCAGGGCAACAACCTTCAGTCGAGGGTGTAGTCACGTTGAGGCATCAGTAACTTGTCTGGATGCTGGGGACCTGGCATGTTTGTCTATTATCCCTGGTCACAGGGCTTCTCGAGGGCGTGGAGTCCCGAGGCATCCCACATCATGCACGGGGAATTATATTCCATAGACACATATCTGAGGTTTTCCTCAGCTTCCCGTGTTTAACATAGGGTACGCCATGAGTTTAATGTCCAGCGGAGATGGATCATCCTGATCGGAGCATTAGATAGAGTAGATCAGATTGAGGGATTTCCCTTGAAGGGGAGTCGATACTGGGACCAGCCCATGGGTGGCTGTGAAGAGGAGCATAATGGCATGGTCTCACCAGGATATGATGGTTCGGGTGAGAATCAGGGTGGATGATGGATGAACGAATTAAGTGGAGGGGGGAATTGCAAGGAAATGTTGAAAGGGCGACGGTGAAGTTGGCATTGAGCCTTGAAGAGGCTTCCTACGAATCCCCGTGGCAGGGAATCAAAGTCCGCGTGGTTCGGGGTGGTGCCGGTGAACCAGCATGAGGGTGGACCTTGGTCCAATGTGAATCTTCAGCGAACTGACATGAATGGGGAGGACCAGGAGGGTCCTAGTGGTTGTGGGCTTGGACCTCGTGGAGGCTTCCTACGTACCATGTCGTGACATGGATCAAAGACCACATAGTTCAAAGGGGCTTCATCGGCGAACCGACGTGAAGGTGTACCTTGGTCCGACGGGCGGTGGGCTTGAACCTCTTGGAAGGCTTCCTACGTACCATGACATGGCATGGATCAAAGTCCTCATAGTTCAGATGATGGAATTCATCAGTGAACCGACGTGAAGGTGGACCTTAGTCCAATGAGAGATGGGATTGAACCTCCGGGAGGCTTCCTATGTACCAAGCCTTGACATGGATCAAAGTCTGCGTAGTTCGGAGGGTGTCATCGGTGAACCAACATGAAAGTAGACCTGGGGGTCCACTAGTGGTGGGCTTGAACCTTGGGAAGGTTTCCTACGTACCATGCCTTGACATGGATCAAAGTCCTCGTAGGTCAAAGGATTGATGGAATACAGTTTAACGTCATGTGGGACGGTAGTGAACCCTGACGTGAATAAATGACGGGCGGTGGGCTTGAACCTCGTAGAGGCTTCCTACATACCATGCCTTGGCATGGATCAAAGTCCCCGTAGTTCGGAATAGCAGTGGGTGTCGGCGAACCGACGTAAATGAGGGACCTTATCCCGATGGGAGATGGGCTTGAACCTCTTGGGGGGCTTCCTACGTACCATGCCTTGACATGGATCAAAGTCCTCGTAGTTCGGGTTGGTCACAATGGTTTGTCGTCGTACTGGAATGCAGTTTAACGTCATACTCGATGAAGGTAGAACTCGATGTGAATTGGATGATGGGTGGGATTGAACCTCATGGAGGCTTCCTACGTACCATGCCTTGACATGGATCAACGGCCTCGTAGTTCAAATGGGTGTGAAGCTTAATGTCATGCGGGACAAAGGCATACAGTTTAACGTCATGCTGGACGAGGGAATACAGTTTAACGTCATGCTGGACGAGGTATTGTCATGGCCAATGCCAACTCTAATCCCGCGTGAGTCATGCTCGGTGTGAGAAACAAGAGACAACAAGGGTCTGACGATCACTCCGCGAAGGGTGAATTCGTGTGAAGAGAAGAGGGGCTTACGCGTTAGGCGGCCCATGGTACTGGGACATACTCCAGGATGTAGGCCCGAAGTGTGACAAAGTGCAGTGAAAGAGGGATTTGGGACCAATGATGGGAGGTGCCTCATTCCCTATCACGCCCTCCACTAGCCTTGGTAGTGGGGATGTATAGAGATGTAGGGGTGCAACCATCTGTTGGGGAACTAGGGTCGCCCTTCTCCTGAGAACATACGCCACCTCAGTAAGGAGGATAACATCCCTTGTGGATGGGTGATTCCACTCTCGTGGAGATGAGTGGCGTAAAAAATGTTCGAGCTGGGGGGACCCTTCGTGAGAGGCACGAGGTCGGGTCACAGTTTAACGTCATGTGTTGAGGACGTGGTGCTCGGTAGTTTAACGTCCTACAGCTCGGACGAGGTGGGTTCACTCGTCACCCCTAGGACTTACATAACAGGTACCCTCTGGTCCTTGGGGGAGGGAAGGTATTGGTAAGGCCATGGTCAAGGGGGGTTGTGGAGCGAACCATCGAGGGGTCCACGTTAGTGTGGCTATGCGAAGGAGCAATAGCCGTTAGCGTGCCTATGTGGAGAAGCATTAGGCGAAGCAATGCTACAAGTGGTATTGTCCGTGGGACTTTGAAATCACATCGTGCATACTTGGAGGGTCTCACGGAAAGCGGAATTTCCAAGCAAAGGAGTGTGCTTCGCGAAGCGGAGTACCCTAGCCTTAGCATAGGGCATAGGTGTGAGTGGTGGGTGCTTCGTGAAGTGGAACAGTATTCGCAGAGCACTGCCTCGTGAAGAAGAGATTCCTCTTGAAGTAGTGTGCTTTGCAATGTGTAACGATCCTGCCTTAGCATAGGGATCACTAGTACAGGTTGGGTGGTTCGCGAAGCATAAATGCTCCGCAGCTTCCTAGGTTCCCTTGGGAATCCCCTTCCTTCACGAATTCCCTTGAGCTTCGCGAAGGGCATCCCTCTCGGAAGAGGGGCTCAAAACAAGACAAAGAAAAGGCGTCACGCGAAGTAGAAGTACCTCACGGAGCTCATGATTCCCGGGGGAAAAGGGTGCTTCGCGATTCGGGAGAGGAGAAGCTGAAAGGTCAGATTGTCCATCCCTGTGACTCAGGGGGAGCCCCGTATTTACAGGCAAGGGGAGCCGTGAAACCGAACTCGTGCGCCGCCAAAGGTGCTTCACGGCAGGCTCGCGAACGTCAAACGCGTTCCCAGAGAGTTACCGCCTCCAGAGCTTCGCGGCGGGCTCGAGAACGTCAAACCCATTCGCGGAGAGTTACCACCTCCGGAGCTTCGTGAGACCGCGATGCTCAGGGTGCTTCACGGCGGTGCTTTGTGAGGCAGCGTGTCGGCCTTCTTTTCCGTCCCTTCCTTCCGTGCAATATTTTGGCCCCAATAAAAGAATTATTAATTCGAAAAAATATAAAAAACCAATCTTAATATGTCATATTAACCTATAAATTTAGTGGAATTTATAAAAAGTCTCAAAATACATTTATTTTGATATTTACAATATCAATTATTTAATATTTCATTAATTATGTAATTACTACATCACCATTGTGTCATAAATAAATTAAATTATTTAATGTCTTAAAATTATAACTAAAATAAAATTATGTAGGAAATCTATTTGTCTTTATAAGGAATATTTATAATCTAATTTATTCTATGTATAACCCTATATTAAAAAAGTTTTAGTAATTAAACTTTGATTTTAACTCTTTTAACTCTTCTTGATATTAATTAATAATAAATATCCTAATCTAATCCAAGTGGACCTAAATGATAATATTTTATTCCTAATGTTTTTTGGTCGAGATACACTTGTCCAATATAATTAAGACATTTTTTTGGGTAATATTAAAATCATATTTACCCTTAATTACCCTATTTACTTTTAACTATGGTAAATAAAAGTAAAAAGTTACTATTCAAAAAAAAATATTTTTATCTTATTGAACCACATTATACTTATTGATATTAACCGTGTCTCTTAGATTTTCAAAATTCCACTCACAGAAGTGGTAAAATTATGTTTTATTTGAATTTCCAAATTCTCCTAGGAGGTGGGTAAAGGATGGTGAAAAGTTCCATAAAATTTTTATATATCTAAAATGATTTTAAAATAACTCCAATGAATTACATTGAACATATATAGTTATTATGTATCCATTTTGACCTTAATGAAATTTAAATAAAATAAATAATTATTTAAATAAAAAAGTGGTTTTAAACCATGACTTAGTGTTTTTCACTATTCATCAAAAATTAAAAGTTTTCAAAAAAATACCAAAATATTCCCCCTAGGCTAATTTTGATATTCCAAATCCAAAAATGAAGTCCATTTTGAATGATAAAATTTATAATATTTCAAAAAGTGGGTATTACTATTCATAACGGCCAGTTTGATTGGTTATGGTGTGTGTTAGAACTCGATGTTGCGTACAACACACGCTACTATATTATTAAATGAGAAGCGTACCATGGAAGTTTGGGGTGTTACATTCTCCCCTCCAAATAATTTTGTCCTCAAAATTTCTAGAATAATACCACATGAAAAGACTTGGGTGATTCTTCATCATAGGTTCCTTTGGTTCCCACGTTGCCTCTTCCATCTTATGGTTTCTCCATAGAACTTTTACCAGACGAGTGGTCCGGTTTCTCAGCACTAGTTCTCTTGTATCAAGAATCCAGATGGGTTCTCCACAATAAGAAAGATCAGGTTCTAGTTCAAATTCCTCGTAAGTGAGTACATGCATTGGGTCAGGATTGTATTTTCTCAACAGTGATACGTGGAACGCATAGTGAACTTTGAAGAGACTTGGCGGCATTTCCAAATGGTAAGCTACAGCCCCAATTCATTTGATAATTTTGAAAGGTCCGATGTACCTAGGACTCAATTTAACCTTCTTACTGAAAAATATAACTCCCTTCCATGGAGATACCTTCAAGAAAACATGATCTCCTACCTGAAATTCCAAAACATTCCTTCGGTTATCGACATTGCTCTTCTTCCTACTTTGAGCTGCTTTGATGTGGTTTTGGATTACCTTTACCTTTTCCATTGTTTCCTCCACCAGTTCTGGGCCTACAAGTTTTCATTCACCAATGTCATCCCAACAGGTAGGTGTGAGACATCTTTTTCCATATAACGCTTCATATGGTGCCATCTGAATACTTGAATGGAAGTCATTGTTATGGGAAAACTCCACCAGAGGTAAATATTTATCCCACATACCCTGAAAGTCTAGTGAGCATGATCTCAACATGTCTTCTAAGGTTTGAATAGTCCGTTATGATTGTCCATCTGTTTAAGGGTGGTAGGTAGTGCTCAAACGAAGTTCCGTATCCAAGGACTTCTAAATACTCTTCCAGAATCTTGTAGTAAAATAAGGATCACGATTAGAAACAATCGATAGGGGTACTCCATGAAGTCTCACAACTTCATTAATATATAGTCTTTCTAGACATTCCAGTGTTAGATCTTCTCTTATAGAAAGAAAATGTGCTGACTTGGTAAGGCGATCAACCAAAAACCCATATTGCATCAATCCTTCTATGAGTCTTTGGTAGCCCCATGACAAAGTCCATCGTAATATTGTCCCATTTCCACTTCGGTATGGGAAGAGGTTGGATGACTCCTCTATGTTGTTTCCTTCCATCATTCACTTGTTGAAAAACCATACATCTTGACACAAAATCAGAAATATCCCTCTTCATGTTGTCCTAAAAAAATGTTCTTTCAAATCTCTATACATTTTGGTGCTCCCAGGGTGTATAGAGAAATTAGAGCTATGAGAATCATCTAAAAATTCTCTTTTCAGATCAGGTATATCGGGAACACAAAGTCTCTTCCCAAAATTTAAAATTCCTTCTTCATACACAAAGTCTCTCAATCTACAATCATTCATAGCTTTTATCTTCTTTTGAAATTATTCATCATCGGTCAGAGAACTCTTAATCCTTTCTAGTAAAGATGGTTTGGAAACCATTTGAAAAAGCATTGATGTTTCCCCGTCCATGGTTATTCCCATGTCCATCTTTACTAGATCCATGAAAATTGGATCCTTTTCAATTCTCATATTGTTCAAAACTCCATGATCTTTTCTGCTCAAAGCATCTACTACCTTATTTTCCTTCCCCGGGTGGTAGTGTATCGTGCAATCATAATCCTTGAGTAATTCAAGCCATCTCATTTGCCTCATGTTGAGTACTTTTTGTGAGAAAATATACTTCAAACTCTTGTGATCTGTATAAATCTCACATTTTTCAACATAGATGTAGTGTCTCTATATCTTCAAAGAAAAGATCACAGTTTCTAACTCAAGATCAGGAGTAGGATTGTTTTTCTCATGAATTTTCAATTGTCGTGATGCATAGGAAATAACCCTATCATTATGCATAAGGACACAACCAAGTCCTTTCATCGATGCATCACTATAAATAACTAACCCATCATTCCGCGATGGTAGAGTCAATATAGTAGCATTGAATAATCTTCTCTTCAATTATTAGAAACATTCTTCACACTCTTTTCTCCAAAAAAATTTAACCCCATTACGTGTGAGCTTTGTTAATGGTTAGCTAGCCAGGAAAAATTCTGGACAAAACGTCGATAATAACCTGCTAAAGCAATAAAACGGTGTACCACAGTTATACTCGTCGGTGTAGGCCATTCATGGATTGCCTTGGTCTTAGAAGAATCAACAGAGATTCCATCTTTAGAGACAATATGTTCAGGAAAAGAAATCTCTTAAAGCCAGAATTCACACTTGCTAAAATTCCTATATAATTCATGTCTTCTCAGAGTCTTTTGGATATTGCACAAGTGATTTTCATGATCTTCATAGCTTTTGGAGTATACCAAGATATCATTAATAAATACCACCACAAATTCATCAACATATTCCTTGAAAACTCTATTCATTAGATCCATGAATACAGAGGGTGCATTAGTCATTCTAAAAGGCATTACTGTAAACTCAAAATGCTCATACCTGGTTCGAAATTCTGTCTTCGGAATGTCTTCATTCTTCACAAAAAACTGATGATATCCAGATCGAAGGTCAATCTTTGAAAAGTATTGAGCTTCATGCAGTTGGTAAAATAAATCATCAATGCGAGGTAGGGGATACTTGTTCTTTATTGTTATAGCATTGATCTCCCTGTAGTCAATACATAACCACATACATCCAACTTTCTTTTTAAATAAAAGAATAGGGGCTCCCCATGGATAAACACTTGGGTGAATAAATCCCTTATTACTCAATTCCTCTAGCCTTTTCTTTAGCTCAAATAATTCCATAGTGGCCATTCTATAAGGGGTCTTCGATATAGGCCTTGATCCAGGAATTAAATCAATGGAAAACTCAACTTCTCGTTCTGGAGGATGACCAGGTAAATCTTCCGGAAACACATCTACATATTCTTTCACAATAGGTACATCCTCTATTGGAACATTCCATTCCTCACCCCCGGTCATTTAATTATCTTCCTTCCCAATAATTGAATTTAGTTGAGCTGTTGGGGGTGCATCTAGGTAAGAATTAGGTGGTGATGATTCATCTCTAAAGATAAGGTGTTTATTATCATCATCATCAAAAATATTAACCTCCTTCTTCATACAATAAATTTTTGCATCATTGTCCGAAATCCAATCCATAATGAGGGTTATATCAAATTAAATCATAGGTATGACGACGAGATCCACAGATAAAGAACATTTATGTGCTCTAATGGGAACTGATTCACAAAACATTGTTGCAATGATACTTCCCTTACGAGTTTTAACTGACAAATCCCTTGTTAAATAAAATAGGAAATATCTAATTTTCATAGAAAACTATGAAGATATGAAACAAGGCGATGATCCAGAATCAAATAATTCATTTTCTAAACATGGGGAATCCATTAAATTACCTTCCACTACATATTTCGGAGCTTCTACCTCAGCAGTAGTGATAGCATAAGTGTATCCTTGATCCCTTGGACTTTTCTGAGATACGTTCCCATGACACTTAGGACATTTATTTTCATAATGTCCCATCTCCCTGCAATTGTAGCATTAGACATCGGTAGATTCCTTCTTCCCCTTGCAATAACACGTGTGGTGGACTTTTTCACCACATTTGTAACAGAATCCCATTCCTTTTAAGCAAGTACCAGGGTGTTTCTTCCCACATTTACTGTAGGATGGATATTCAACTTTTCCCTTCTTCCCCTTATTTCCATTCCCAGAGTGGTCAGCAGATCTCTTCTTCCCCGGCTTTGCTTTAAAGTCATAAGACTTAGAGAATTCCTTTTCTGTCTTGATAGCACATAAGACAATATCTTCATACAACGAGAAGGTTTGTGAGATTAATTCTCGATGGAGAAATGGTTTTAACCCATCAAATAAATGATCAATCAAACTTCTTGGGTTTCGTATATAATCTGCAGCATACCTCGTTAACCTTGTAAAGTTAGCCTCATACTTTGTGACATTCTCATCCTCCTTTTTCCTCAGACTGAGAAATTGTCATTCCTTATCTTCTCGATGGTCACAAGGAACGTATTTTTCTAATAAAAGATCATTGAGCTCCCTCCATTCCATATTGAATACTTCATCATATTCATTTGTGTTTTGTATCAATGACCACCATTGATCAGCATCTCCAGTGAGGCAATAAACTGCCATGATAACTTTTTCCCTTTAACTACTCCCCAATGCCTGAAATACTTTCTCTAGGAAATTTATCCATTGCTCAGCTACTAAGGGATTTTTACTCCCATTGAACATTGGTGGTTATTTCCTCTTGAAGCGATCTAACATTGATCCTCCAAGCTGCGGATCAGGGTGCTCCATACTTTGAAGGTTATTATTCATAACCTGAGTGAGTTGCCCCATTATGGTGATTAGCTGATCAGCACCAGTTGCACCACCAGCTCCACTATAATTATGTTGAGAAGGATGGAAATCCTTACACAAAGTGCATGAATTGATATGGTTTCCATTTCTTCCACTAGGCACCATTTCTAAACAATGTCAAAAACTAGATCAGTTTATGAATCAAAATACATAATTACATTCTTGTAAAACACTTTACATAAATTGAACTATTTATGGATATAATCCATAATCATAAAAATGTTTTCTTTTATGATGTATATACTCATAAACCCTTCATAATGGTTTTTAAAGAAAATGAGAATTATCCTAAGCATATTCCCTGGGAGTGTCGTAACCAAGAGTGCAGCAAGGCCTGTTGTCATCCACCAGTTCCCATTCGAGTCTAGCTCAAAGTGGTGTTTTCGGTTTTCACCCCTAGGTATATCTGTACCAGAGACGCCTCTAACTGCTCATATGCAGACATGGATGTATTGTTTGGAAAACTCACAAAATCTATACAATACCAAAATTATAGGAAGTTCTTCTATACTAATCCTCAAATTACAATTTAGGGCTATGTACTCTAATCAGAGTTTATCTAAATCTAGCTTCCAAGGTTTTTAATAAACTTCCTCTAATACCTAATATAACGCCCCAACCCCAGTTACCCAGAGTCGGTGCATTATTACATAACTTTGGAATGATCACAAAAGATCAAGTCTCGAATGACCGATTAGTTTAGTAGCCTTGGAATAACTAGATACATTCATAAAGTTTACATTACATCTTAAAGTGAAAACTACTACAACAACATCTTGTCTTCATATCACCTCATACTATCCCTACAGGTCATTCATAAATTACTTCTTCACATCCTAGGAAAAAGAAAACATTGAATGGGGTGAGCTCATATGATCAGTAAGGATAACAATATAGCGGAAACATTCACAAATAAGCATAAACATTTAAGTCAATGTATAACTAAAACAAAAGCCTTTTAAACTTGAACTTCAGCATAATATGGAAAAGTTAAAATGAAACATTTCCATTTAATTATTCACATGGATATTATACTAGTCGATTAATCACATGCAATATAAATAACCACTTTCATAATGATGTAATTCATAATGCCAGACTATCCTAACCACATAGTCAAGGCCTTGTGCCAAGACTAAAAATAAGATTTTGTCAAGGCCTTGTGCCTAGACTAAAAATAATATTTTGTCAAGGCCTCATTCTAAGACACTATTTTGTCTCATGAGACCTACCAATGCATCGAGGAGCTATAGCAGGCTCCACCCGTCACTTACTAACTCCAATGCATTCATCATATGAACTCGTTTAAACATAACATAAACATTCCTATTAAGAATAGCATACGAAATGTAAATAATTCCTCCATAAACCATGAATGGTATAAAAATAATACATCCACAGTCAAAAATATCACAAAACCTTCAATACAATATAGAAGTTTTGTATCATAATAAATCACATTTAAATAAGCTTAAAATCCATAAATGGATGTTGACATAGATGAAATCAAAACTATTTGAGAGAAATATCTCTTTTTTTAAATCATTTAAAAGTCACATAATTATAAAATAAAATATTTACTTTGAAAATATTCTTAGAAGATTTTAAGGGAATATTCGACAATTTTATAACGGTGGAAAATAGCCACACCCACCGTATAAGTTAAAAAAGACATTCTTACCTTAATTCTATCGAAAAGGTTAAAAAGGACCTTGTTTGGAAAACAACAGAAAGATTCCTGTATAAAATTCTTATAAAAAGTCAAATAGGGTATAAATGACTTTAACCCAAAGTCTTTAAAATAGTAAGAATGATTTGAAATACATTTTTAAGAAACATGGATGTGGATGACAAAGAGGTCTCAGTAAATAATTACGTATAAACAACCTCGGACAATGAAGAGATTGTGAAATAAACCCTTACCTTGTACTTTTACTTGGTAGAGGGTAGTTTATCATCTTTTATGATAGTTAAAACATTGTTATTAAGTTATTCAAGAACCATATACATAATTATGATATCACATATTATCTTATATTAATGCTTTGTTAATAATATTTTAGTATTATCGTCATTTCAGGTGTTAACTTACCCGTTTTCTTTTATATGTTTTGTTTCAAAAGTCTTGTTTGTTACGGATTTGTTGTATATTATTAATATACATAAAGATATCAAGTCCTTAAAAATTATTTTTAATCATTGAATGAGAATTAGTCTTGAATGGATACGATGGGGAATGAATCTTATCGCATTCGTGGAGACTGTAGTCCGTACGTACGCATGAGCGACAATACCATTCTTTTGATATTAAAATAATATATAATTGGATGGTATATAATATATAAAGAATAATAATTATTTTATATTTATTATTTACATGAATTACTCATCATTATTATTCCCATCCAAATAATAATTTATTGAATAACAATTACACCACGACGTGGTGACGGTAAGCCGTACGTACGCACGTATGGTGACATGCCATTCAAATGATGGGTAGAAAACTGAATATGGTGGTAACATATTTATAATAACATCCCATTATATATAACATACTGGATTTATTATTTTAGAATGATAATAACAAATAAAAAAGAAGTTGAAGATGAAATGAACTTGGAAGAGGGTGGTGAAAACATTTCCTATTCTTCTGGTTCTTCCTTTTGATTTGATCAAAAGGGATCCTTAGGTTGGATTTATGACTAAAGAAAGACCTCTAGGATGATGGGAGGATATTTGAGAGGATATTTTGACAGATTTTGGCCGAGCCCAAAGGCTTTTAATGTGTGAATTAGTGATAAGGGGGATTTCTTTTTTATAAGAGGGGTGAGGGATACCTTAAGAAAATATAGAAATATTATTTTATAATAAATTCATATTCGGTTTCTAATGGATAAAAAGTAAATTATTTAAATTTTAAGGTAGGTATGGGTCGAAATTATTTCCACCAATAGGTTTTAGAAAGTTTTGGGTCACTTTATTAACCTTATCTTTTAGTTTTAACTCTTAGTTAATTAGTTTGACACTTACCATGTCTCATTGTATTTTTATACTATATAGTAAATAAAATTACTATAAAGTTCCAAGATACCCCCAAGTGGTCCATTAATGATACAAATATCATTATATAATCCTCTTTTTTGAACCATAAATTTTTAATAATGGAATATAAATTAATAATATAATAATTGTTTTAAAAACTCTTTTATGTCAATTTTGACACTATTGAGGATTTTGTTTTTGATAATTCCATAACAACATTATTACTTCGAAAAAAATTTATATAACCAATAAAAATATGTCATATTAACCTATAAATATATTTTAATTCATAAAAAGTCTCAAATTACATTTATTTTGAAATTTATAATATCAATTATTTTAAAATTTCATTAATTAGGTTATTACTGCATCACCATTGTGTTATAAATTAACTATATTATTTAATGTCTAAAAATTATAAATAAAATACCATTATGTATAAAATTGTTTTATCTTTCTAATTAATATTTATAATCGAATTTATATTATGTATAACCCTATATTAAAAATGTTTTAGTAATAAAACTTTTATTTTAACTCTTTTAACTCTTCTTTGAATTAAATAATAATAAATATCCTAATCTAATCCAAGTGGACCTAAACGATAATATTTTAATCCTAAGGTTGTTTTTGGTCCAGATACACTTGTACAATAGAATTAGGACATGTTTTAGGGTAATATAAATATCATTTTTAACCTTAATTACCCTATTTACTTTTAACTGTGTAAATAAAAGTAAAAAGTTACTATTCACCAAAAATTATTTTTATCTTATTAAACCAAATTTTAATCCATGATATTTACCGTGTCTCTCTGATTTTTAAAATTCCACTCATATAAGCGGTAAAATTATGTTTTATGTGAATTTCTAAATTCTCCTATGAGGTTGTTAAAAGACGGTGAAATGTTCCATAAAATTTTTATATATCTAAAATGATTCTAAACTAACTCCAATGAATTAAATTGAAATTATATAAGTATTATGTATCCATTTTTTACTTAATTAAATTAAAATTAAATAAATAATTATTTAAAAAAAATTCGGTTTTAAACCATGACTTAGTGTTTTTCACTATTAATCAAAAATTGAATGTTTTCAGAAAAATACCAAAATTTCTCCCCTAGGATAATTTCGATATTAAAAATCCCAAAATGAAGTCCATTTTGAAAGATAAAATTTATAAAATTTAAAAAAGTGGGTATTACTATTCATAACGGCTGGTTTGATTCATTGTGGTGTGTGTTAGAACATCAAGTTGCGTAAAACACACACAACTATATTATTCAAAGAGAAGCGTACCATGAAAGATTGGGGTGTTACAACTCATGAGTATAGGGAGGTACATGACATTAATGTGTGTGTGTTTGTTTCAACATGGGATAGTTATTCCAAGTTAAATCTAGCAATTTGTATCTTTTGATTAAAAATAAAACATCAATTGAGTTTATCTATTTTCAAAAAATAATTATATAATTTATTTATATTGTGAAAACTATTTTATTGTATTTTTATATTCATCTTAATTAGTTTTTAATACCATAATCTAACCAGTTTCTGGTCTCAGTGCCATGTATGAAATGTCTGTTGGGGTTATCTAATGGGTATTTTTTCTCACCACTACATATGATCTTTGGTGAATATATAGATGTTTTTTCGTTGATATATCATAGGGGAAGTTTTCTTTCTTCTATAGAAGGTATTATTGATGTCACAATCATAATAGGTTGGCATAAAACATTGTGGCAGTTCATGACCTGGTTTGGAGTTATTCCACCTTAGTGGTACTGTCATTTGTATGTTTAGAGTTTTATTTCTCTTATTTAGATTATTCTAGGATTAATCTCATGTTAGAATTTGATACCTATATTATTATTATTATATCTTTTTGATGATATATTTATATAAACATCCATGATTTTATTTATTCATATTGTCATGACCCAACCCCCGGGGCCCATGTCGTGACTACCCCAAGCCCCCCTCCATAGGCTAGGGGCTGGTGACTAGCACCAAAGGCGTAAATCCCTAAAATGGGAATGCATTGCCATTATAACAAAAAACACCCACAACAGAGTAAACAACTAGATACTGAACACTAAGTAAAATTGTATAACAAGAGGGTGCAAAAAAGTAATGGGGCCAGAAATACAAGCCCAACAGAAAGTACAAGTACAACTGAAAAGGAAAAAAACAACTGAAAGGTGAAAAGAAGCTCCTAGATCATCCACCATAGATCCAACATGATGGGTTGGTACAGATAACCTCCTCAAAAATCCACATCCTTCAGTCTCCTCTGGGTACCGACTCGTCGTGAGGTCCACCTCCGGGTAAAGTTTAGTCCTTGTACACTCAGCCTTGGTCAGCGATGTCCATCGTCTGCATCCAACCGAATGAGGTGCGGGCATAGCCCGTACATGGTTGAGTATAAAAATACTTAGTAGGGACCCCGAGACAGTCATGGTATCACAAAATATAATAAGGATAAACCAAAAAAGTATGAAATCAACAGATTACCCCACTTTGGTATACACCCATAAATATACCTATGTTATCAATTAATCCATCTCAATCATGAGGTAATCACAAAGTTACTGACTCAGCTCACACAGATATACAACTTTTTTAGAGAGATAGATATGATCAGATACATCCACTGAATCATCTATTCTGTTAATCCCACATAGGATCCAGGAACAGAATTTAGAACTGTCGAACCCACACCGGATCCAGGAACAGTTATTCTGTCGAACCCACACAGGATCCAGGAATAGAAGTCAGAACTGTCAAACCCACATAGGATCTAGGAATAGTAGTCAGATCTGTCGAACCCATACGAGATCCAGGAATAGTCGTTAGTGTTGTCAAACCCACACAGGATCCAGGAATAGTAGTCAGTGCTGTTGAACCCCCACTGGATCCAAGAACAGTCGTCAGTGCACAACCAGCCACAGGGTTCCTCAAGAAGCATGTCTGATTCCGAGAGGTTCCACTCCTCAAGCCGAGTGTCGATACATCAACTTCCACGAAGTCCCAAGAAGAAGTATCTCATAGGTCTGCCTCGTCATAAGAGTCTCATTGTAACAGATGGTGGGTCAATCAGATGCACGGTCTGTGAGTTATTAGCCTTTTAGTCCTGGGGGCCCGATTGGATTCGTGTACGATCCAACCAGACCATATTTCAACTAAACCCCGAACTCTAGTGCGGTATACTCAAAGGGATGGCTACACTCCAAGATTTCTAGCGCCGTTGAAAAATCATCAAACGGACGTCCAGTGGAAAAGATATGGCGAAAGAATGTAACGGGTCGGTAGTGGGCCTGGGTCTTGTCTGAACCAGTCGGACCAACTCGACCTGACATAGTCTGAGCCGACCCGGTTCAGGTTGACCCACGCTGACCCGATGGGTCCGTCCTGGCTTCTTGGGCGGGCCGGCACATCCCAGCTGACCGCGATAGCGGTCTGGCCCCGGCTCGGGGATGGTTCGTCCTAGTGCACCATGAGTGCACCGCCCGGTGTGGCTCGGTCTGGAGGGCATGGGTGGGGTCAGTTCGGCCAGGGCACCGTGAGGGGGGTCGGGACGCTGGCTCGGCCGAAAGGCCGCAAGGGGGCCGAAACGCCGGCTCATCTTGGAGGCCGCGAGAGAGCCTGTTTTCCGACTCGGGGAGGCACGTGGGGCACGGGCGGAGGCCGGAATGCGGCCGGTTTGGGCACAACGAGGCCAGTACGGGCCGGTGCGGCTGGGAGGCACATCGGCCTGGTGGTTCGGCGGATGGGAGGCGCACGGCCAGACGGGCGGCTGGGAGGCCAGCGGTGGATGGGAGTAGGGCAAAGACGGCCGGAGGCGGTGTGGCCGGGGGGGGGGGGGGGGGGCTCGGCCGGAGGGCCGCTGTTCAACCCATAACACCGGAGCACCCCAGGGGCAGTGCGGTTCGTGGAGGTCGCGGGTAGCACAACCTTTTTTGTCACCGCTTCTATCGCCTCGTTGCTTCATCGCCAAGATTAAGTTCAATCATAAACAAGATCGATGGAGGGATCGAACCATGTTGGTATGGCCCACACCCTCCATGTTTAGGGTGGTATCGATTGGTTCATCAAGAGAAAGAAAGATGAACTTCAATTATTCTTAAAATCCACCGCAATAATTCCATTCATTCGAAGAATAGAAAAGGAAATAAGCATAACACAAAACAACCCCTACCTTTAATCTTCGGTCGTCGATGGTGATGTTGTGGGAAGAAGACGGAGTTGTCATTCATTGTGTCCACATCACTCTTCTTCTCCCGAATTCACGCAACAGTTGTGGAAGTGGTTCTATATCGGTAGGTGTCTGGGGAAGAAGATCGAAGGGGACCGTTGGATTTCTTCATTCTACATTGGCGAGAGTTCTTCATTGGGGCCTTCTCCTAATAATCATCTCATTAAAACACCCAAGGTTCCCACCGTAATGAAAAATACCAACCCAAAAATAATAATAGATCTATTATTTTAGGTGTTGGAACAAAATTTAAAAATGGAGAATTAATTACAAGGCTCTCCTTAATTAATCCACGAGAGTTGGCAGAAAGAATTAATTAGGGGAGGTGAAGAGGTTTTCCCTCATTAATGAGGGACAGTTGAGAGGTATTACTCTCCTCCATCAATATGGGGTCAATCCCCATGTGGTCCCCACACAGTAACCTCTGGCGGGAGGTTATGTTCGGGTGGGCCCCACCACCATAACCTCTCATGGGAGGATAAGGTGTGTTGGTCCCTCCTCTAACTCCTATGAGTATGTTTTAACCACCAAACACCCACATGGAGGCTCTAATAAAATAAAGTGAAAACTCAATTTTTTTATTACTTTCCACGAAAACCCAAAAAATAACTTATATTCTCAACTTACTGTCGTCAAAGTGAAAGTCTTCTTAGGCGAATACCGGCACTAGGAGTTCAAAGGTTCTGTCAGATTTCAATTCCGAGAACCGGTTCAAAATTTATAAAAACCTGCTCGTATGTTTACTGAACGTACCCGAAAAAAAAACGTCAGAAATTGATTCCGAGCACACTGGGCCTCAGAATCAGGCGCCGAAAATTTTCGCGGACTCATAAAATTCCCAAGTATGTATGAATAAATTTTCAACAGAAATTCTGGGTCTTTAAATTCTCCCCCCTCAGGGCTTTACATCCCCATAAGCTACAACTCGAACTAAGGGAAAAATGGGGGTACTGAGCACACATCTTAGCCTCCCGATCTTATGTGATATCCTGGAGGTTCCCATGCTGCCAAAAGACGCGCACCATAGGTATCAACCATCCACGAAGGACCCTCTACTATCGATAATCAATCTCCAATAGAACCTCTATAAAATTCACCCCATCATCGACGTCTAGCTCCCCATGGTCGATGATGTGAGAAGGGTCAAGAACGTATCTCTTTAGCTGGGATATATGGAAGAGGTCATGCACCCTGTGCAACTGAGGTGGAAGAGCCAGTCGGTAATCCACCTTGCCTACTCTATTGAGGACTTGGAAAGGTCCGATGAATCGTGGAGATAACTTGTTTCCTTGTCCAAATATCTATAATCCTCGCCGGGGTGAGACCGGTAGAAAGATGTGGTTGCCATACTCAATCTATAGAGGTCTTTGTCTCCTGTCAGAATAAGACTTTTTCCTTCTCTGTGCAGTCTTCATCCACCCCTGGATGATCTGCACCTTCTCTATGGTAGCCAATACAATTTGTGGTCCCACTATTGCTGACTCCCCTAGGTCTGTCCAGCATAGTGGCGATTTGGAAGGTCAACCATACAAGACCTCAAAAGGTGCCATCTTGATGGTGGTGTGATAGATATTTTTGTATGAAAACTCTACCAAAGGTATGTGATCCTCCCAGCTGTGACCAAGGTCGAGGAAACATGCATAAAGCATGTTGTCGAGAGTCTGAATGGTTTGATCAGTCTGAAAATCTGTCTGGGGATGGAAGGCGGTGCTCAGACAATGATGCATCCCAAAAACCTCCTGTAACCACTTCCGTAGCTGGGAAGTAAACCGTGCATCATGATCAGAGACAATAGATTAAGGTACTCCATGTATCCACACATTCTCTTGCACATATAGGTGTCCCAATCTCTCTAATAAACCCTACTCTTTGATCGGTAGGAAGTGGGATGACATGGTGAGTCGGTCGACGATCACCCAAATCGAGTCGTGACCCATGGATGAACGTGGAAGTCATGTCACGATGTCCATGGATATCCCATCCCACTTCCAATCTGGGACCTCTAAAGGCTGAACCAAGCCTTCTGGTACCTGAAGCTCCTCCTTCAATTACTGAAAAGCGAGGCATTGAGAGACAAACTCTTCTACTGCCTTTTTTATACCTGGCCACTAGTGCTGTCGGCGAAGGTCCTGTAACATCTTTTCCACTCCTGGATGTACAGCTAGAGGTGATGTGTGTAACTCCCTCAACACTTCCTCTTGAAGTGACTATGGTACCATAGTACATTCTCTAAACGGGATGAATTGATCCCCACCATCAAAAAATCCATCAGGTGCCTGCCCTGTGGATATCTGAGCACATCGTGTCTCGCAGTCAGCATCTCCACACTGTGCATCTCATACTCACTAATGAAGTGGAGGAGTGAATGTAAGATACTGAAGGATAGCTACTCCATCTCGGTCCACAAAGGATATCTATAAAGTAGCCAGCTGGTCTGTCACCTCTCATAGAATCTATATACTAGATCTCATACTGAGTGCATCTACTACAACATTCCCCTTCCTAGGAGTATAGACTATCACAAAGTCATAGTCATGGAGGAACTCAAGCCAACTTCACTCTCTGAATTTCAGGTTCTTCTGAGATAAGATATATCTGAGATTCTGGTGATCAGAGTATACAATAAAACGTTTGCCCATTAGATAGTGTCGCCACATATTTAAGATGAAGACCACTATAGCTAGCTCTAGTTCATGGGTAGCATAGTTCTGCTCATGCTATCTCAACTGACGAGAACCATAAGCCATCATTAATCACTCCTTCATCAATACACATCTGAGTCTGGTCCCTGATGCACCACAGTAAACTACGTATCATATGCCGTCCTCTGGAATCCTCAAGATGGGGGCACTAGTCAGCCTCTACATCATATTCTGAAAGCTCTGTTGGAATCTCTTTGACCACATGAAGGGTTTCCCAATCTTCTTCAAGGATTATAGTGGTGCTAAAACTCTGGAGATGTTTGGTATGAACTTATTATAATATCCAACCAAACCGAGGAATCTCGGAACCTCCATCTCACTCCTTGGTGGCTCTTAAGAAAGTACCGCTTCAATCTTCACTGGATCTACTGCGACTCCAGCCTCCGAGATGTCATTTCTCAAAATGTGAACCTCTCGAATCCAAAACTGGCACTTCGAGATCATACCATAAAGCTGGTGCTCTTTGATTGTGTTCATTACTACCTACAAATGGTTGGAATGCTCTTCCTCAGTACCCGAGTAGATCAAAATGTCATCGATGGAGACCACGACAAAGCGATTGTGGTAAGGCTGGAAGATCCTGTTAATGAGTCCCTTGAACACTACAGCAGCATTGGTTATTCCAAAGGGAATAAATAAGAACACATAGTGGTCATACCGACACCTGAAGGCCTTCTTTTTTACAACCTCGTCTTGAAATCTAAGCTGGTGATAGCCTGATCTGAGGACTATCTTTGAGAACCATTGTGCTGCCGTCAGCTGATCAAAGAGGTCGTCAATCCTCGGAAGTGGGTACTTGTTCTTCAGGGTCACCTAGTTTAGGTGACGGTAGTTGATGAAAAGACTCAATCTCCCATCTTCCTTCTTACCGAACAAAATCGGTGCTGCCCAGGGAGAAACACTTGGCCTGATATATTCATTCCCCTGCAAGTCCTCTAGCTGTACCCGCAGCTCGCGAAGCTCCATGGGAGCCATCTAATACACTGGTGTAGATATCGGTGCCATCCTAGGGTACAGTTCAATGTAAAAGTCCACCTATCTGCGATGATGTAGACCTAGGACATCATCGGGGAAAACATCCACGTACTGGTCCACCACTATTGGATAACTCAGACTCTCCACATGAACTACTCTGAGGGTAATGCAGGCCAACTAAATAGTGATTGGCTGCACCCTCCTCCGAGTAAGTCTTTCATGTGATACAAAGGCTATCTTCTCACTAGTGAAGGTAAACCTGGTCTCATCCATGTAGACACACCACACTTTTCACCTAATACAGTCGATCTGAGCATGAATTGTAGATAACCAGTCTATACACAAGCTGACGCCGTAAGGCCTCAACGCCACTACAAGGAGATCCTTGCTGAAGCTCTCGCCTTCTAGAGTAATCTCACACTACCTCCACTAGTGTGTAATCATCGAGTCTTATCCCATTGTAGTCTCTAGCAGTAAGGATCGATCCAAAAGATTTGTCGGAATTTCCGAGCTATGAACAAGGGTGGTGGAAATGAAAGTGTTACTAGCACCTGTGTCTATAAGAGCTGCAGCTAAGATGGAGTAGACACAGACTGTACCTCGAATCATCTCTAGAGTTCCATGATCGTAAGACTTATCTTCCTGAATCTGAGTTCTCTCTTGTTCACCTGCTCTCTATTGTCGGGGTAGACCTCCTTGTGGTGGTGGTGGATGTGGTAACACCTCATAACATCATCCACTGCAAGCTGCACAACCAGCTCCTATGACACATCTGTCTGCGCCTTGTGAATTTCCTCGATCAAACTTCTACCTCTCCCTGGTAGGTCCCTCAATTTTTTACTGATCATACCTACGGCGGGTCGGACAGTCACGAGCCATGTGACCATGCCCACCGCATGTGAAACACTGCATGTTCCTCGAATGGATGGCTCTGCCTCATGTGCCTCACAGAACTGATTCTGGGTCATACTGTCATCCAACCATGGGTTTTCTACTCTTGGACCTCTACGACATCTTTCTACTACCAGCTGCAGAAGACTCCGCTGCATGTCGACTCGTGGTAGGTCTCGGTGCTTGAGACTACTCAGCTAGGAAACTCTCCACTAAGAGGGCTCACTCCAACACCCCTGCCTGTGTCAGGATGCTGAGGGAGATCATCAAATCTCTGATCTATCGCATTATCCCAAGCTTGAAGGTTCATTCCCTGAAGAATGGGTCCCGTACCATATCGGTGGTATAGCGTGAGAGGTCGGTGAATCTTGCAGAGTACTGAGCCACCATCATGCAACCCTGCTGTAGATGTAGTATCTCTTGTATCCACACTGCGCGTAGGGTGGCTAGGAAAAAATATACCCGAAACAGGCTCTCGAAGTCTTCACAGAGTAGTGTCGCCTCGTCCTGCACATGGAGCATTAGTCTCCACCATCTACCTGCTGCTGCATGAAGGAGACTCATGAAAATGATCACCATAAGGTATACTGGTGTCCCTACTAGTTTGAAGACTCTCACCATAGCCTCCAACCAATCCTCAACTGCCTGTAGGTCTGTCTCACCCCTGTACCTGGGTGGCCTCTAGCGCTTAAACTCGTACAATGCACTCAGGCGGCGTGCACTCTCTACTGTTGGGGCTGGTGGCTTTAGTGGCCCAAGGTTGGCGAGCGACCGGGAAGCTGGTGGTAGACGGGAGCCGAGTGGCATGGGCCGGCGTCTGTGCATCCGAGGGGCATGGCCGGAGGGCCGCAGTTCGTTCCGGAGCACCAGAGCGCCATGAGGGCGGCACGGTTCATGGAGGCCCAGGTAGTGCGGCCTTTTTCATCACCACTTTCATCGCCTCATTGCATCATCACCAAGCTGAAGTTCAATGATAAAAAAGATTCACGGAGGGGTCAGACCATGTTGGTTTGGCTTGCACTATCCCCATTTAGGGTGGTATCAATTAGTTCATCAAGAAGAACAAAGTTGAACTTCAATTATTATTACCATCCACCACAACAATTGCATTCATTCGAAGAAGAGAAAGGGGAAAAATAATTACAAAAAACAACCACCTAACTTTAATATTCAATTGTCGATGGTGAAGTCGTGAGAAGAAAACGGAGTTTTTGTTCGTCACGTCCGCCACACTCTTCAACTCATGAATTCGCACGATGGTTGGGGATGTGGTTCCACATCGGTATGTGTTCAGGGAAGAAGATCTAAAGGGACCATTGGCGTTCTTGATTCTTCATTGGTGAGTGTCATTCATTGGGGCCTTCTCTCCATAATCCTCTCCTCAAAACACCCATGGTTCACACCGTAATGGGAAATGCCAACCAAAAAATAATAATAGATTTATTATTTTAGGTGTTGGTGCAAAATTCAAAAATTGAGAATTAATTACATGGATCCCCTTAATTAATCCACGAGAGTTGGCACACTGAATTAATTAGGGGAGGTGAAGTGGATCTCGCTTATTAATGAGGGAGAGTTGAGAGGTTTTACTCTCCTCCATCAATAGGGGAGGTTAATCCTTGTGTGGTCCCCACACGGTATCCTCTCGTGGGAGGTTATGTTCAGGTTGGCCGCACCACCATAACCTATCATGGGTGGTTAAGGTGTGGTGGTCCCACCTCCAACTCCCATGATGAGGTTTTAACCACCAAACACTCACATGGAGGATTTAATAAAATAAAGTGAAAAATCACTTTATTTAAATACTTTCCACAAAAACCCAAAATATAAATTCTATTCTCGACTCACTACCATCGAAGTGAAAGTATTCTTAAGAGAATACCAGTGTTGTGAGTTCAACAGTGCCCTTAGATTTCAATTATGAGCACTAGTTCAAAAGTTATAAAAACCCACTCGTATGTTTGCTGAATGTACCCAAACAAATCTTTAGAAATTGATTCTGGGCACACCGGGCCTTGGAATCAGGCGCTTTAAATTTTCATGGACTCGTAAAATTCCCATGTATTTAAGAAAAAATTTTAAACTGAAATTCCAAGAAATTACATGTATTTTATAATGTGACGGTGGTGGGGGTGCATAAATAGAGTAAATTTTTTCACAATGTAATGTTTTTTAAATCCATTTCATTTATTTAGAACCTTCTGTGTTTTAGGAATGCCACATAATTCTGTTAGCACCTCTGATCCAGCCCAATCCAATGGGAATGATAGAGGTGGTTCAAATGGTATTAGTTTGAATGGTCCTTGAGTTGGGATGGTAGAAAAGAGATAAAACATGCTGGAACATAAAATATGGAGCATAGAAAGACATATATAATCTATTTATGCTGAACATAAAGTTATCTTGGTTGTTTGGGTACCGAGGATATTCTTAAACAATAATAAGATTTTCATCATCCCATCATCATGGGTTTATTCGATGAGTATAGAAGTATCATTATTTGGTGTAGAGACTTTTCACTATGATAACATCATTAAAATGATATTTATTTGGTTATGTATTAGTAAATTATTGCCTAATTATTTTGTTTCATGGATGTGGTCATCTCTACTTCTAAATGTAATTGAGTGTTCCTATGTAATTATTTAAAAAATTATGAAAAATGTTTTTAGGATTTTTTTTGATGTGATGATTCTTATTTGTATTTAGTATAATTTATTCCTTTATTTATTGTTTTTGTTAAAAGAATCACGAATTTGGAAAAAAACTGGAACACATATTGCTAAAAACTCAACTATAAAATAATTTATTAAATATAAGATCTGATATATGTTATTATGAGAGAATATGAATAATTTAGAATGAGTACTCAAAAGAAACATTCCATGTTTACCATCTTGTCTTCTTAAAAATTATATGTATGTTTATGCTTTAAAAAACAGTTACACACGTTTGAATTATTTTTTAGCCATATTTTTTTATATTTTCATTGAATAATACGAGTAAATTTAAATTGAATGGTTTGAAGGAGTGATGCATATTTCATATAACTATAAAAAGAGAATTGTTTAACCTTGAACTATTACTACCTCGGTAAATTTAATGATATTCTAAAAAAACTAGTGTGAATAATTCCATTCTATGCACATAATTAGCAACACATCTATAATATACCTAAAAGTGTCAAAAGTATGATTAATTTCTATAAATTTAATATATGTTTTTAATTTTTAATTTTAAAACTCATACAATTACTATATTAAGGGCCTGGAGAACAGGATAAAAACATTATAATTTTTATTAATTTGAAAACATAAGAAAAAATTACATGTTTTTGTTATTCTTTATGATTTATATAATTGGAAAATAATATTTTTTTAAAATAAATATATTAATAGTTATAGTTATTATATTTCAATATAGATATCCTCATCTGATGATTTATCTTTTTATAAAATTCTATGAAAAAAGGTCAGTGTTCATTAAAGTAAGTAAAATGAATGATCTATGAATTTTGGGTTTCATAATATCATTATTAGTTGAACATGCATAATTAAAATTGATTCAAAAAATGATGAAGACTGGAATATAATGGCTTGAAATATGATTGTGAATTATGTTTCTCACAAACATGATTTTTTATTGAAGATAATTTTACATAGATACAGTTTTTGAATCATGATGTAACTACTATTTATATTAAAATGGTTTAATGATCTTTATTTAATAATAAATTTAGATACATTTTAATGTATATGGGAATATTTGTTTTGATTAAATTACTTATTATAGGTGGAATGAGTTGGTTGTGTGTATATATATATGATCTGGATTGATGAAATATTTTAATGAT
Source organism: Viscum album (assembly GCA_963277665.1). NCBI lineage: Eukaryota > Viridiplantae > Streptophyta > Magnoliopsida > Santalales > Viscaceae > Viscum > Viscum album. The sequence continues at coordinate 1,193,216,354 of OY728156.1, read as the reverse complement.
AACTATGGTTTAGAAAATGGGAATTTTATTGAAAAATTTTATTTCGAAAATATTTCATTAATTTGAAAAAGTATTTATAAAATTATCTTTTTGAAAAGAAAATTAAAATTTCTAGTTGTTTTGTGTTTGATAATAGATTTGGAAATCCATATTTAATTTTAATTTTTTTAGGATATTGAATTTTAGAAAGTATTTAATGTGTTTTTTAAATGGGATGTTAGTAATGTTCATGTTTAATAAAAAAATTATCTTTCATTTGAATACATGATACTGTATGTCATTTTTGATATTGTTATACTATGCTAAACTGAAAATGGTAAACTTTTATCATCTTTCTAGAATGAGAACTATTAACATAAATTTAATGTTAAATATATTGCTAGAAATTACCTTGTGTGACTTTAGGGAGTTTACTGTGCAAATAATTCTATTTTTGTTTCGGTGTTGGTTCACCTAGTTCCATTTTCATGCTACAGTAATTTATCTGATTATTTTATTTATTATTTTTCCATATTTCTTTCACTTGTTGTTATAGTTAGTCTAGTGTGTTACTTCTTTTAATTATTATATGATATATTAATTCCTAGAAGAAGTATTGTAATTTAATAAGAGAATAATGCCTCATGGGGTGAGAATCAATGAATGGTATCAGTAGTGATATATTATTTGATCTGAAATGGTCTTCATGCTTAATTACTATTGAAATGGTGTAGTTTAAGTGGATGTATCTGTCTTATAGGTTCACATTAGTAATCTTATAAATGTGATGGTTACGAAAATTTAATGCCACATTGATTTATACACTGAGAAGGTCACTATAATATCTTTAAATGATATTTTCATTTATTTAACGGGGTTCGACCATATATTGGGAATGAGTAGCTGAAATTGGATACAAGTATCTCATATATCATTCCAATTAGCATATACATATTAGAAATAATTTTTAGTTATAAATGTGGAAAATGTTGACCTACCAATTTCGGTAACCAACCTATGCTGAATTCCTCAGTTTTTTATGGTTCTTCAGAAATATGATTAAGACGAGTAACACTCTATAATTTTTTCTAGTGTATAGGTTAGTACATCATCATGTACCTATATTTAGTAATTAGTCAGTTTCATTATTATATTCCTCAAGGACTCTTACTCAATCTACTTCATAGGGTGTTTCCAATACATTTTCCATGTCTTCTCATGTTTACAGCTATCAAGAACAACTCTAACTAGGTTATGTGTCAAAAGTTATTAAAGAGTCATATGATGGATAATTCATGGAATAAGTCACTGACATGAATATTGGTTGTATAGATAATGACAATTTTATGGTATTAAATCATGTATATATCACTCCCAAAATGGATGACGATGTATTAGGATGTTCATTGATTGAATTTTCACAATATTACTAATAGGTGGAATCATTTATTGAGGGGATCCATTGAGGGTAGTTAAAGGTTGAGTTTTATTAATTCTGTATCAGGATCCAACTATGAATATTTCTTGTTAGCAATATCTATAGTGGATTATCCTTTTAGATATTCTGAAAGTACACTAGGAAACAAATGTCAAACATTGACAGTTAAGCATGTTATCATAATTACATATACTTTAAAAATAAGGGGAGTGTGTTTTATGCGGTTTGTCACCAAGTTACCTATAATTCCATATGAACCATGATATTATTTATGTATTATTCAATAAAATAATTGATTTAATTATTTTAATTTCATTTCAGAGAATTGGTTTTGGGAAGATCGGGTATTGTGGTATGGTTGGGAATTGTTGACCTCACATTAGTTGCTAATAATCCATGTATTGATTCATATATAATTTAATTTTGGGATAGTGAATCATACCTCTAAGATATGAGTTATCTATAAATATATTATATCAAATTATATCCAAAGGGTAGATAAAGAATCTATAGTCTCGAAGTAAATGTGAAATGATATTTTTAAATTCCTATAGGACACACATGTTTTTTACAAGAAATTCATAGATTTCCAGTTCTCACAAATACATAATATGTACCTGTTAGGAACATCATAACAAATTTTGGTAATATATTTATTTTTTTATTTGTTTGATCATTGTGTATATTTTTATTGAAATACCATTTATTCTTCATGTATCCCTAGGGTTAAATAGAAATTACTAGGTATGTAAGAGAATTTAATTCGTTTGTGGGAGATACTATTTGATATTGGTTTTTAAATTGATGGGTTAGTTTTTGGTTACCTTTCATTCCGAATTTAATGAAATACCAAATCATTCTCTTACCTCCATTTTGTCATATTCTAAGTTATATTATTGTTATGTATTGGGTTTTCTCCTACTAGTCTCTTGACATTCATCTATTTGGGTTTTATTTATATTTCATATATGGGGTTGGAATGATATGATCATTCCAGTTTGATATGTACCATGATGAGGTTTATTAAATCATTATAAACGAATCTCGGATAATTCTATATGCAGTATACTATTATGATAAACTAATGGTTGGTCCCATGAAAATCCTTACCATGGGGGGAATGTAACATGTCTATTTTTTGTATTTTTTATATTACCTTTTCACTAATTTTATGTTATAGAATAAATAGTTTCATTATTAGGATGGTTTGGGTTGATTTGGAGGTGTTTTCGAGAGGATTAGGAATGTTCAATGCTAGTAGAAACCATGAAGATTTTCCAGGAATACTTAAATGGAAGGTATATGCTTAGTGAATAGATATGAAAATCTTGAATCCTAACCACAAAGGTTTGAAATTCTCTTAAAGATCGAATTTTATATTTAACACATGATATTTAAAACCATGTAGCCTAATAATGTGGTAGATTTTTCAATGTATGAAAACTGCCACTAAAACTTAAAACTAACATAAAAACCTCATTCTTTCTCTCTCAACATAGGCCCTCACCCTCCAAGATTACCATATGTAATTTTTAGGGATCTTTAACCAATAAATTCTTATTCTGACAATCCTTGAAGTGGTTTATGGGAAATTTATATCTAATAATATTATTTATCTATTCTATCTTAAATAATCAAATTTCCCCTAGAATTTAACACTAGACCGATGATTCCATTATCAAATATATGGGGTTAGACTTGTTTTTACTGTATCATCATTTTATTATTTAAAGTAATTTATGAGAAAACCCATATATTTAGAATGGTAAAATATCCATTAGGATAAAATTATCTAGAATAGGTGGTTTCCCCTCCTCACTATTTAATTATAAAAAGTATGATCAATTATTTTATAAAGAACTATCTACTAATTTTGAATGAATTTAACATGTTGAAACATTGTTAGATTTTATCTTAGTGGTTATTTCTTGAAATATGGATTATGGGTGTCTACCAAAACATGTAGGGTAAATTTAATGAATTATTTTTCTTAAAAAAATATTGGCTCTAAAATGGTTTCTTGACATAACAGGGTTGGTGTGTGTTCATATGTATATGGGATGGGTCATAGATGATTGTACCATGACCAATTGATTATTATGGGATGGATCATGGTAAGAAGTTCCATCATTAAATTTGTTCAATAAGATATGGATTGTTTGAAGGATAAATCAAAAATCACAATAATAGGTAATTACGATACATTCATGTGTGTGTGAATGTGAGATAATTTTGACAAGTTGAATTTTATGGACTATTTATAATTCTTGAAAGAAAAAAACATTGGATTATCTAATTTACAATAACCTATTTAACTATGTTATTTAAATTTTAAAAACCAATTTATCTTTTTTTATATTCTTCCACATATTTTATAATATTGTTTGATAACCCATTTATAGTATTAGTGAAATGTGGTACAAGTATCTTCGCGTTGACCAATGAGTATGATTACTCACCCCTTTCATATACACTTTGGGGAATATAAAAATTTCATTTTACATGGCATTAGAAAGGAGAGTATTTCTTACTTCTCTTATGGGGCTTTTTGATATCATAGTCATTATCAGAAGAGATGGATCTTTGGAGTGGTTTGAGTCCTAGTTTAGAGTGGTACCACCTAATTTCTATATTAATTTACTAATTTACAGTGTTACAATTCATATTTTTATTATTCCTTGGTTACTGTAATTTTGATCTTTGATAACTTTATTATTGTTATGTTTTGTTTCATGCATCATGTATATAGAAATACAAGGTTTTATTTATTTTTGTTCTATCATGTGATGGTCGTGTGTCTGTAAAATGGTAAATATTCCCCTTTTAATATTGTGTTTAAACTATTGGTATTTATTACTATCATTTGTTTTCTGGGGAATGTCACCTAAGGTTACTATCACCTATGATCTAGATCAACCCAATAGTTTAGGTGGGGATATTACACTTGTGTATAATCAGATCATATTTATACATTATAGGAATTTTCCAACAAGAAACATAAAAATTTCCTAATTTTTTAAGTTATACATTCTCTTCATCAAAGTCATACACACACAAAACTTTTTCAATTTCGATGAAAACATGACTTCCACATGACTTATGAAGTCATTAGAAATATAAATTCATATGAAATATACATAAAGTTATTCTAAAATCATAGTATTAATATAAAATTAACTAAGTCAAATGAATTCATTCATTTGTAAAATTAATTTTTTTGAGAATCAAATTATTAATTTCAATCAAACATTCATTAAATTCCTTTTTTACATACCTTTTATTCATGAAATTAAAACATCGAAGTGATTTAATTTTCATATTAATATGAAACTAAATCCATTATTCCATTTATCTTTTATATAAATTTTTACAACACAAACTCCTATGAAACAATGACAAGTCCTTGATCCTCGTGCAATATTCACAAATAAGATGAAAATTACATTAGTTATTTGGAACTTTATTCTGATAAAATTTTAAGATATCCAAACTCACTCCAAGATCTTCATCATCCATATGAAAATCACACAAATACTTTTAATGTTATAGATACTTATTGACAATAAATAAAACACAAATACAATGTGTGTTGAAAAGTACACCCCTTTATATTTTTGGTGAATACCTCCGAGAAAATTATATTTAAACATGTGAAAAAACTCATATCATCTTCTCTACCATTTTCTAATTTTCATATATTTTTTTATATCCCCTTATTAAAAATAAATACATTGTGAAAAGGAAAGGATGGTGTAAACTAACTCTTATGAAATGTATCATCATTTATTCCCACCAAGATAATGTGATCCATTCTTAGTTTAGAGAAAATAGGATTTGGATTGGACGACAATGTTGTAATTAATTTCAAGAACTTGATACCCACTAATAAAAAATTATCACAAAATGGTCGAGGGATATCAAATTGTTATTAGGTGAAAACAAGATAATGTCGATTTATATATTCGTTTTATTTTGAATTATAACTTGGAGACATTTTATAATTACCAAAATCTAATCACCTTCCAGAAAGTCAGGATATAAATATATTACATGAATCTGGTAGATTTTCAAAGAGAACACACCCTTAAGTTATTATTTTTATTTTCACTTAGTCAAGGTATATATTTTTGTAGTTTTTATTTATAGTACCAATTGATAAATCACACCAATATAGTGAATTTTATACTTCTAATTTTTTTGGCTTAATCGTGATATTTTACTAAATAACATTACAAGAACAAATTTATTATTTATTTCACCACTTTATAGTTACCTTAACCCTCAATTACCTACATATTTACAACCAAAATAGAATACTAAATATATGGGAATATGTTTGGATGTCTTTTTTCTAATAATATGAGGAAACATTATAATAATCTCTTATCATCCATGAAACTCTTTACATTTAATCTATGATCATTATATAATTTTTTTAATTTATTATAATTATTATGAAACATAGATCATTTTCTTCTTTAAGAGTGTGATATCATCATTTTTACATGATTCATTATGGAATATTCATCACATAGTGAAATATTTATATTCATAATATTTTCTTCATTGGTTGATGTGATTGTTAAAAAATATTTTAATTATTGTTCAATAAGCTTGAACCTCTCTCACATATCATACAAACCCGTTTGGTTATCATTTCTTGTACACCACTCATGAGATTTCGATTCTTATTTATGTGGAATATTTTCATGTCCATTAAAATTCATCATTCTCTTACACTCATCTCATTTCTTTGTCTTTCTAAAAATCATATTACAAAATGATTAAGCATTAATAGTAAGTATTATAATCGTTGTTATTTCATCCACTTGGATTCTCATGAGTGATCTTTACTAAGAAAATCCTTTTATTTTTTGTTTGGAATGATTTCCTATTTTTTTAAAGCTCACTTCCATTAAAATACACATCCATTGTTTGTTTTATAAATCCATGGAATTTAGTATTCTTATAAAATAAAATAAGATGACTCTACTTGGTGTATTATTATTTTTGGCTTCATACCCTCAGTTTGACTAACACTTTTCTCCTTTTCATTACCTAAGGCTGACTCCCCTTTCTTGTTTTTAACATTATTGGGAGTATTTTTATTTGTATCATTCTTCATTTTCTATCCCATAGTTCTCTTATTTCCTCTATCCTGTTTTTTCATCTTTTGATATACGTTAATTATAAATCTTTTGGAGTTGGGATTGATTGTTTTGTTCCACACCTATAGCTACCTCAATTATAATATTCAAATATATCTTCAAGGATTTGAAATCTATTTAATGTGAATAGATTTTCCTCTTTATCTTTTAAGTTTTTCATTAATATACCTTTAACCTACTTGATGTATGAACACTTCTTCTATTGATTGAAGAATTATGTCAACATTCAGTAGCTATATCCAAAACATGTTACAACACTAAAAACCCCCCAAATTGTTTCGTCTTCTTTTAAACCAATTTTTTCATAGATCTTAGTATAGGATATTTTTTATCTTTCTAATCAATGAATGGTAAACATTTGTGGAAATATCACTCCCATAAAAACATAAAAGCACCCTATATGTAGTGGTATCCTTATCACCATTTTTCATCATCCTCTTTTTGTATAGGCGTTGAGTTTAATTTTTGATTTTTATAAGGAAGAATATTTAGTTCAAGTATTATTTTTAATGATTGATGGTTCCATTACTATTGAGGTAGATATATTTTTATTAGTAGATGATCTTGGGGAATATTTTTGAATTGATATAGACCTCTTAGTAGGAGAATAATTTTTAATAGTTTATTTGGATGAAGATATCATCTGATCATGTTATGAATATGTTGTTTTTTTATTTTCTAAATTATTCATCATAAATTCATGATTAAATAATTTCATATTGAGGATGAATTTATAATCCTCTACTAATTTTAATTTTCCTCAATGTTCCTTTTCCAACTCCTCAACTTGAATTTTAAGAATTAATATCTCAAATTTTGATATATTGTGAATATCTTTTATGTTATTTTTCATGACCTCTATTTGATTATTTTTAGAAGTATTAATCTATTCAAATGAATGGTTCCATTATTATATGTTTTCCTTATCTTATTATTTATAATTAATGGTATTTATCAATTAATTTTCAAAGATAGATCATATTTCTTCAAGTTCATAATTTATTCTATTTAAGGATCCAATATTTCTATAGAGCTTAATATAGGGGTTTATCATTTTTTTCAAAGTGTTTTATATCCTTTTATTATCATCTTATATATGTTGGATCTACTATTTTACATTTATATAAATTCCATAAATATATGAGACTATTTATTTAGGGTAGTTATAAAGGATCAATTTCAATGAACTAAATGATTTATCTTGTAAATACTCAGAATTGTTTTCTCACCCAGTAATACATGTTTTGTGAGGATATATTTTTTACTACCAGTTATTCTTATGAAAAAAATTTATTGCATGGGGTAAAATAATTGTTCATCTCTTTGGTAATTTATTCCACCATCAGATATTTTTGTTTTTAGCTATATCTCTCATTACCAATATTTATACATGGGTAAAATGTTTTTTCTTCATATTTACTTAAGAGTGATGGATTCTCATCACATGTTTCATCAAGAAATATATTATTTGAAAAAATATTATAATTAACTCTAATTTTATATCTTAAAATTAATAGAGATTAATTGATATTCATTTCTTATATAAGGCCACGATTAACCTTTATTCCTTATATTATCTTTCTATTATTTAATTTTATGGAAGAAATTTATTTCAATCATTATTTAATAGGAAATTAAAAAGCTTCATCAAATATTCAACTCATTAAGATAATGAAATAAATGACATAGATCTTAAAAAAAACAAAATTTCTATAAAAGATAATTTAAAAGTGGCGTGACATTAACTATAATACCAATTATTTAAATTATATGGTGTTATGTGTAGCACTGTGAGAGGGGTGGGGATGAACTAGTGTTGGGATAATTTTTTTTCCAATTTTACTTTGGCATGTTTATTACCCATTCAATTGTTCTGATTGAAGATCTATCTTTCGGTTTATCTCTTCTACAATCAGTATGCTATTAAAAATGGAATAAGAAAACATCATAAAATAACATTAGGATTTGTGATCATTTTTACATCCCTTAAGATGTCTACATCCATTGTGTATCCTTATTATTATCACATGCACACTGCTTCCTTCTTAATATCAAATGATAAAAAGGTAAAGTTATGAAATTGAACCTATTATCCTTGATCTGAATATGTACAAAGAAAGAAATATCTTATTTCTCATCTATCTCAATAAAATATTGGATTCAACATACTCTTTTTTAATTTTATCAGTAAAAAAGAATTTTTTCCTTCGTAGAAAATGTGAATGATATTATTATTCAACAACAGAAATTAGGAGGGATACATGAAGATTCCTCAAATTTTTAAAATATATGACTATTATATGGATCTATCCCCATATCATCTTGGGATGTTGTCTTTTTAAGATAAAAAACTCATTATTATTTATATTTCTATAATATGAAAAATTTAAGATGGCATTATCATTTTATTTGGAACGAATAGAATCAATGGTAGGAAAATCCACATTATCATCTCATGTTATTCTTCTTTTTATTATTGAGTTATTAGAGGATGAATTCTTATTATTGCATGAAAACATAATATTTTTTCATTGAAATAAAAAATATGGACCTATAAATACATAGTCAGTTCCATTTTTTCTATATATTAACTTGTAAAGTATTTGTGCTTTTCACATAGCCAAAATTCAAAATTTTATTCTCCCATTCATAGGATATATATTCACAACACCATTTGAATATAGATCTTTGAATTTCAACTATTCTCTATATTGATATTCCTAAAATCTAAACATTTTAATAACTTTGTATCTTCAATATTCACATCATTAAAACTCTTTCAATATATTTTACTAAAGACTTGTATCTTTCTATCCCCATAATATTTTGAAATATAATATACTTATCTCTATTTATATCCTTTATAAAATATACATATGAAAATTTTATATATTTATGGAATATAGATAATAATTCATTTTGTGTGATGTGGGTTTCCTAGTTTTGGGGATTAGATAACTTCTAGTGTCAAATAATTCAAAAAAATTTATAAAACATAAACCCTGAGATGGCCATCATCATTCTTTTCCATGGGTAATATTTTATTATTAAACAATAAGAAAAAAATTAGTGATCACATAATTCCCATTATAGATATTTAGATTTTAGTGCTGATTCAAAAAATACTGTAATATGATGTGGTTATGACTCACTATTTCTCATAGGTATAAATTATTCATGAAATGCTCATCAATATAGTGTAGAGTTCATTATTTTATGATTTTCATCAATAATTTTAACCATATATTCCATTATATATTAGACATAATATTCTCCCCATTTCATTGTCATATTCTCTATGTCATGCTGTATTGTGGGAATCCTTTCACATAAACTCCTACCTTGATAGGTGTATCTTTTATTTCATCATAAATTATGATTCATGAGTGATCATGATTTTTAAGCACTCAATATAATATTTAAAGAATCATTTTATTTTTTTTCTTATTTATATTTTGGATCTAAAATCTCTTTGTGTTGGTGGATATATAGAAAGACTGAATGTTACATAAATAGAAGATGGTATTTACACAATATCAAAAAATCATGTATATACAGACCAAATCAGGTTTAGGAAACTCCAAAATGTTGTATAAACAGAATAAACTCATAAATATGTGGATAATAAATCATGTATTTGTATCCTTTTAAATGATTAATATTTATCCTAAGATAATTTTTATATAGCCTTGGGAATTTCCAATAACTAACCTCAAAATTCACTAAGTGTTGAAGTCACGTGGGCTCTCTATAAATTTCATAAACATACCACCATTTTCCCATTTTTTAAAAATATTGATTTACATTTTAATTTTGAAATCATTTTAAATCATAAGTTATAATAAATATATATGAAGTCATATAGAATTCAATAAATTTATTATAAATGAAATAAGTCATATGAATTTGTTCCATTGTGAAATTATTACACTAAAAATAAAACTCCACACTTCACTAAAAAAATATTTAAATTTCTTTATCCATATATTTTTCAATGTAATAAAAATAGGGTGGAAATTTCACCTTCATAATGATTTGAAAAAAAATTCATCACATTAGTCTCTCGAACAATGGTAGCATAAACTACAAAGATATAGTTTTGATTTGTTATGTCTTATACAACATTAAAAAATAATGATAAAATCACACCATTTATTGGGTATTATTCTTAAAAACATTTTTTTGAACTCCATTTTCAATTGAATATTTTGTTCATCCATATTTATATCATGAAACTTACCTTAAATAATTTTCTTCTTATTTATAAAAAAATAGAAACACAAAGTGATTTTAATAATCTACCTCATTATATTTTTTGTCTGTACTTCCTTGAAAATGAAATATCTATATGTGGTAAATCTCAAATATTATTCTCTACCCTTTTATTTATTTTTTATTTTTTTTATCTCCCCCTTGTTGAAAATATATACAATGCTTTTGTGGAAATATAGAATTAATTTAATATTAATAAATATATCATAAAACATTTTAATTAAAGTCTACACGAGCCATACTCGGTGTAGAAAACAAGAGTGTTTGATTTAGATATCAATTATTTTAATAATTTCAAGAACATGATACCCTCTGATTTAAATTACCATAACTTCTTATGGTATTTTTAATTATTTTTAGGATGAAACTTGATGATGTCAATTGATAACATTATTGTAGTTTTAATTACAATTCGGTGACCTCTTCTAACTTATGAAATACAAAAAAAAAATTCAAGAATTATATATTTATATGAATTTTAATATCTAGATGATTCTTAGTGTAATATACCCATCTAGGGATGATATCAATTTTTACACCATTAAGATATATTTTTAATTCAAATGTTATTTACAGTAACAATAGATAAATAATACAAAGATTGTGACTTATCCAACTCAAAAATATGTATCCCATATTACATCACTTTATTTCATTATATAGTTCTTCATTTCTCATATTTTTGCTATAGTTATCATATTTATAACTACCTTCACTTTCACTTATATGAATTTTTATCACTCAAATACAACCCAACATATAATAGAATAAGTTGGGACATCTTTGGGTTCTTAATGTGATAAATAATGAATATAATATCTTCTCAACCATGAAACAATTTCATTTTCATATCCATTCATCATAAATACTTTTCTATATTTCATATATGTATTTGGAAACAAGGAATCATTTCCTTATTATATTAATTATATCTTACTTTGACCATGATCTATTAAGTCATAGGGATCACCTAGTGTAATCCTCATATTCATTACAATTTCATCAAAGGCTAATATGGTCACTGAAAAAACCTATGAGTAGTGTCCATCAATATTTAACCACCCACAAAACATTCTTTAACCCACATTTTAATAATTTTTTTATAACTAATGATGATATTTGTATTCTTATTTATATAGAATATTTTCATTCAATTTTTATTTTTCATTCTCTTTTACTCTTTCCATTTTTTATTTCTCTGGATTAGATAGGGAAATGATAAAGAAATAATTTGGAGTGTGTAATACCCTAACTCAAATAAGATATATATATGGGTTAATTTATTGTATTGGAAATAGATATAAGTTATCCCATCCTAGGGGATTGAATAGTTTTGAAGTCCTAGGAGACTTGATACAAGATTGAATCTCACATTACATTTTAAACCATAAAATAAAATATATAAATTTATTTGAGAACATAGTTATCCCATATATTATATCCTTCCAAATTAATCACATTACACTTACTGGAATCCTATGGAAATGAAAAAAAATAAAGTGATGAACTCAGATGCTTAGTAAGGGAATCTATACGACAGAAGCTATCATAAAATAAAAAATAAATGAATTATATTACAGGAATACATGATGATATTATAATTCCATATAAATAATCACATGATCATTAAATTTATCCATGGTATGATTTCTATTTAAGTAATCAAATGGAAAATAATAACCGATTTAATAATTATGAAATTGATAACGTTGTACATATAAAACTTACTATCAAGGCCTCATACCAAGACATCATTCATAAATGGTCAAGTCATATGCCAAATACATAACATTTTTTGTCACATACGACATTCCAATACATCGATGGGATATGTAATTATGGGCCCCACCCATCACTTAATATATCTAAATCAGTCATCATATAAACAAATAAAATAACTTAATCAATATGATTTAACAACCAATAACTATCCATATTAGAAAAACCATCATATCAAATGTCAATAATTTCCCCAGTAAATATGATCATAATACATCCATTGATATATTCTGGATGATATAATTAGAGTATATACTCATTAATTATTCATAAAATTATGTTGAAATAGAAGAAAATAATTTTAAAAGATCACTGAAACATATCTTCATGAACATATTGTTATTATTTTGAAAAAAATTATTTAAAAAATTAATTTTCCAAAATATTAGAAAAAAATTATCCTTGAAATTAACTATAGAATATTATGAAAGAATAATCATGGAAAATATTAGTTATGATATAGGGATAATTCATTCATGTAGTGTTAGTTAAGATAGATATTCCACTCACACCTTTGGTCAAAAGTGTCTCGTTTGGAAAATGATAAGAAGACCCCTTTTGAACATTTTCATTGAATGTAACGAACGGGTAAATATTAATTTAATAAATAATTGGATAATAGTAAAAACATTTTTGATATTTTTGAAGGAAAATGTAGACATTTAATAAAAATATTCCTAACTGAATAGAAAAAAATGTCAGACTACCTTAAAAATATTATTTCATAATTTTGACTACATAGAGAGAAGAATATAAAATAAAAACATATAATATCCTTAAATAAAAATATTAGAAGAAAATATATTTTTCTTATGAAATAAATTTCATATAATTTATCTAGTGAAAACTTAAACATAAAAAATCTCAAATATGGTTGAGATTATTAAATAAACTTGTACCTTTTGTCTAACATGATTCAAAGATAATTTTAAACTCAAGTAAATTAAAATTAAATTAAATGTAATTTTATAATTGAAAATTTTAAATAATTACAATATTATATATGATCCACTTATATTGTTTAAAAACTCATTTATTAACAAATCATTATTAAAATTATCATTTTTGAGTGTTAACTATTGCATTTTTATATAAATTTTATTTTTTTGTTTTGATCGATGCATCATTATCATGGTTATATTGTATTTATAATGTTAATAGTGATATAAATATATAATATATTCATTATAAACATATTTATAATAAATATTTAATGATATAAATAAAAAAATTAAATATATAAATCCGTGGAGGTGGTAGTCCACACATACTCACAAGAGACACATTTATTTTTTAATGGGTGGAAGGGAAATAAGTTAAATGATATAATATCATTATAGAATCTTGATTATATCATAAATATAATATATATGAATTATATCCATAATAATAAATATCCATGAATTTTGGGGATGAATGATGAAATACACCGCTTCGAGGGGCACTTGTTCAAACATACCGATGAACGATGCTTTTGTTTTCTATATAATGGAGAGGGAGATGATTAAATGTTTCTATATAGACATAATAAAAATTTAGTAAATGGTATTTAATTATTTCATAATATAATTATACACAAAATATATTTTAATTATTTATAATAAAAAAAAAATGAGAACACAAGGTTAAGCCATACACCAATTCTTTGGACTTCCTACATTGTCTTACAACTGAAGCCATATAGGGTTGCTATTTTGATCAAACATGAAACTGAAGATAATTTATAAGGATGTTTTTAAGGTATTTAGGTTGTTATTTTAATATATATAAGTCTATTAATTATGGATATGTAAGGATAAGGGATACCCTTTTATAAATAAGGGAGATGACACACTAGTAATTTTTCAAAAGATTAAAAATATATTCATGTATAACTCATGAAATGTGGATAAAAATTAAATATTTTACAAATGAGGAAGATGTAAGATATTAATATAGACATTAAATAAGACTTATAATTGTTTCTAATTAATTTTAACTCTTATCTTTGGGTTTAACCCCCTGGTAAATGATTTTTAACCTAAATCGTGGTAACACAATGTCAATATTTTACTATCCATTATGACTAATAATTAATTATACCATATTAAATAATATTATTTATTATAATTAAAAATATTAAACCCATTTTATGTGATTCTATTTATCTATTTGGTATAAAATAACTTTAAAAGAAATGTACAAAAGGTAATGAACACCTTTTTTAGAAAAAATACATTTTTAAGTAAAAAATTAAATTTACATACATTCTTTACATTATGAAAACTATTATATGAGTAATAAAATATTTTATTGAATATAAATTATATTAAATAATTTAAAATCATTAAAAAATAGTGATTTATTTACTTAATTATGATAAATAAACATTATGCCCATAAAGACATCTTTTAGAAAAAAATGTGTTTTAACCCAAAAAATGTTTTTTTCTCAAAAATAAAGTATAATGATGATACATTTGAAATTAATTAGAATATATATAATTATAGGATACTTATTTTACATTATAATGAAAATGAAAAAATAATTTTATTTTTAAATTAGACGATTTAAGGAATATAAATGGCAATGTTTCAAAAATTTGCATATTCACTATTCACTTAAAAATCATGTATTTCTTAAAATAAAAATTTCCCCAAAACATAAAATATGAATGATGAATTAAAAAAGTAAATTAATTTGCTAAAATATATTTCATAAAATAATATAAATTAATTATAATATCCATGTAGAAAAAGAAAAAAAGACCAGTTTTTGAAGAAAACATATTTTTGAAGCATAAAATGATATTACTGAAATTCAAGTAATTATTTATTATTCATTAATCAATAAATTTTATTTATAAAAAACATTAATAAATATTATTCATAATTTGGGTATTATTATTCATACAACTAATATGATATCTACGTTTTAAAGGTAACCTTTATAATATATCATAGTCCTCTTAAAGCTCGATGTTTTGTTTTAAGAAAGATATTAAGATTATAATTATATTGAAATAAAATTCCATGGTATCATATACCCCCAAATAAATTACATCCTAAAAAAAATTATCTCAGTAATCTATGGTTCTCTATTTTAATTTTTTTATTGGAAACTGAAATTGAATAAGAAAAATTATATAATTTCATTTGAAAATTACAACGTAATTGAAGAAGATAATGATTTTTTTCAATGTTAATGACCAAGAAACCATGAATTAGTAGGGGATAAATAATAACATAAATTAATTAGTAATTAAGGTAAAGGATAATATTTTAATTTCAATCGGATTTTCCTTGAGTTGACGTATTCTTTTACTATCAATATGGATAAATTCAGAAAATATACTTTATTTATTTCAAAATTAGACAATTTTCATTGAATATTTTAAACATTTTCCACATATGATTCTAAAAATGAAGTAATAAATTGAATTTTTCATTATTTAAGTAAAAAAATCAACAATTAATGGATCATAATACCAATAAAAAATCAAAAAGTTATTTCACATATCAATGAAATTTTTTAGAAAAATTTTAGAAAATACACAATATGAATAATCCTAGTTGTGTAGAGGCAATATGAAAATTATTAAAATAAAACCCATATAAATGATGAAATATATTAATCTATAAATTATAATACCTCTAATTAAACACATGTTATTTTATTTTATTTCTACTAATTCCAAAATCTTAAAAACTAATTAAACACCCAAAAAAATAGGACTATTTCAATGTGAATCATCTATATAATAACCATTTATAGAAATAGAGAATATATGTACATATTATCATAGAATAGTTGTTATATTCTCTTTATAAATAGATTCCAACTAGGTTTTTTATTAGAAACTCATTCCTGCTGTTTTTATATTATGATTCAATTTTATTATAAGCTATAACAAAACTATGAAGATATGAAATTAAATAACATATTAGCTAACATTTAGGTTATGACAATAGTACCTATGACCACAACATAAGAAATTTGAATTTATTTCATAGTAATTTCATCATCATGGAATTTATTTGTCATCTTTTTTGAGGTAAATTCATATAAAACATGAGGAATTAAATTTCATATTTCCCATATCCTTATAGGTGTAAAACTAGAAATTGGGGAATTTTTAAAATCCTTTACACTCACAAACCAAATATCACTTCTCTCTACACTTGAATAAAAAATTATTCCATTCATGAAAGTATCAAGGTGTTTCTTATGACAATTATTACATATTTACATTTCACTCGTACATTTTTCATTTTTTCTATATTTTTATTTACATAAAAACATATCTTTATATTTTTCACTATATATTCTATTAAAATATAATACTCGTGGAATAATTTCTCTAAATTGAGGGAATTTAATACCATATAATCATATAATGAAATAATTTGAGTGATTAACACACTTTGAAGGTTTGGATTTATCCCAACAATGAAATAACCAAGCTTACACTTTGGATTTGGTACATAGTCCATAATATGGCTGGAAAATCTTATAATGATTGATTCATACATAGTAATACTTTTATCTTCCCTTTGTACTAAATTTAAATCTTAATTTCCAATACATATCATTACTCATGAGGAATATATTTTTCAAGGAAAATATTTCTAATATCATGCCATTCCATAACCTCTAATTTCATATCCTCCATAGTATTTTTAATGAATACACACCACTGATTAATATATCTCTTTAAAAAAACACATAAAAAATAACTTTTTCATTTTCATTATGCCCCAATGAATAAAAAATATTTTCTAAGGAATTGATTCATTCGAAAAATACTAATAAATTAGTAGTTATAATAATAGATGGATGTTTGTTTAGTATGAAGTAGTATAACATCACAGTATCATATAGTGAATAAACATATTTTTCTATATCTCCATGATCACTAGTCATAACATTCACTAATAATTTTATAATATTCTTAGTCTCTAATATAATGTTATTGACTTTATTATGAGAGAAATCCTTATATAGATTAAGAGTGTTGATATGTTTTCAATTTTTCCATTAATATTCATATCTATACCATTACATACACTAGATTATCTCATAACATTATGATTAATAGTGTATAATTCCAAAGTAGGTGAAATACATAACATAAATTAAAAATTTAGACATAGATAATCTAAAAATCATAATCATAATATCTTTGTAAATATCATTGAACCATAAAAATAATTTCAATTCCTTCATAATGGTTTGTAAAGAGGGTAAATCAACCAAATCAAATCCCCTATGAGTGTCTATCCATCCATGCAGTCTTTGGGCTACTCATCATGCACTAGTGAAATTTGAGATAATACCAAATCTACCCCTTTTATATTTATTACCCCTAGGTGTATCTATTATATAGCCATGTCAATTTTATAGTATCTAGAAATGGTTGTCATTTCTAGGAATCTTCACATTCTGTACCTTACCAAAACACGATTATATTATCTGATACTTTTACTTATCCTTCAAAATTTTCATAGGGTTATATTATCTAATTTATGGTTTCCTAAATAAAGTTTCCAAGGGTCTTTATAAAACATCCCTAATATGTATCATAATACTCCAAATATAGTAACCCAGAGCTTATGGTTACATTATTATTTTATAACTAGATACAAAAAATTACAACAGAAGGTATCATATAGTTCAAGAGTCTTGGCATAATATATACATTCTTGAATATCATATTACACTTAAAAACATAAAATATAATTTATTATTTTCATTAAGAACATTATTTTCCCCTCTATCATATCCTTGATAAAAATAATACAACACTTATTATCATCATAGGGAAATGAATAAAAATAAAGATGTGAGTTTAGATGATTAGAATGAGACTGCATACAATGGAATCTATCATAGAATAAATAATGAATCCATAATATGGAAGGAATAAATGATGATAAAATTATTCCATATAAATTATCACATAATCTTAAAACATATCCATGTATAATATAAATATTCTAATAATCACATGGATATCAATTAATAATTTCATAATGATGAAATTCATAATATCAACCATATTAATCTTTTGGTTGTGGGCTTGTGTAAATACATCATACATTAATTAGAAATTATTATGTAAAATACCAAAAATATTTCCCATATAATACATATAAATTAATTTAGGGGATACATAATTTCAATCCCCACCCAAAAATTAATAAGTTGAATACCTTCATCATATGAACAAACAATAATACTTAATAAAAATGCCTTTATAATGAATAATAATCCATAAAAGAAGAAACAATATTTAAAATGACAGAATTTTACTTTGTCAAAATGATCTAAATCCATATAAATATAGAGGATAGTGTCATTACATTATATCCAAATTAAAGATTCATCTATGGATTTTGAATAAATGAAAATTATTTGAAAATATCACTAGATTATTTATTTGGGAGAATACCATTTTGATTTTAAAATCCCATATATAAATTCTAAAAATTTCCCAATGTAAAGTCCAAACCCAGAATCCACTAACCTGGTGCTCTACGCCGGTTTTCCAAAAGGCCTCAAGTGCACCTCCCCATATGCCAGAGGCTGTAGACTAGCAAGGAGGTGTAAAGGTTTTACAACAGGGAGACTATACCCTCATACCATAATATTTTGAAGAAAACAAGTATGTAACATACACAAAAGAAAGTAACAAAGCGCAGAAGCAGCAAACAACTAAAAATAGAACATGTTTTAATAGTAAAATATTATAAAAATCCCGAACAACTATGAAATATAATACAAAAATGGTCCCCCACAATACTCACCATATAGATACATGTACAAAAGAAATTGAAGTATAAGTAAATGGATGAACTACTCACTACGAGCCAAACCACATACCTGATCACCAAACACTGTCAAAATGAACCATCCCAACTAGTAGAACCAATAAAGCATCTTCACTCCATAATGAAACACCAGGCCCCAACCCTATCTTGAATATAACATGTTCTCAACCTGAAAAGAAAACATAATGTCCACATGTACACTGAGGTGCATGTGTAGGGGTGAGAAATAATATCAGTAGGCCACCCCAAAAAGTATCCTAAATTCATGATGCTAATGTGTATGAAAAAGCATTGTGGTAAGGCCAGATAAAGAATAACTAAATAGAATATAAGACAATGTGAAACCATAGTCGAACCCAGGGTCTGTGATCCCTGTTAACTAGCATGTGCCACCCAGAATGTCCATAACTATATACACAAACATGAATATTAACATAATTATAAATATATATATACATATGAATATTCATTTTTATGTGTGTCAAAAAATATGAAACTATAACAGTAGTCAATCCTTGGGTCTGTAATCCTGATCGACACAAAATCTGCTTCGTCCAACACCAGAATCATATATCTGAGCAAGCTGCGTCACCATAGGGGGAAATTGATCCTATAACTGGGTTCTCCCATACTCTCCTCTAATAATAACTATTATTCAATATACTGACGGTCAACCCTATAAATAAAGATACCATAAACTGATAGTCAATCCTGTAAAGAAGGATACCGTATACTGATGGTAAATCCTAACTGATCTAAGAGAGCGTAATCATTCCAATCCTTGGATGAGGTGAGCGTAATCATCCCCACCACTCGTCACCCTCTGGGAAATCTATCATAGTATAACCCCTTTAGTCAACAATCCATCAATAAAATATATACGTCCTTCTAGGAATCTCTCATGGTCTTAACCCCATGGGTCTAACATACCTCACGCCCACCTGGGAAGCTCTCACGGTCTAAATCCCTTGGGTATAACATAACACAAGACCACCTGGGAAAGCCCTCATAGTCTAAACACTAGGCTGTAACATTCCCAAAATTTCAAGAAAGGATCAACATCTGGATACCAATAATCACCTCTCGTTATCCCAAAAACATTTACATCACGATATATACATATTAAAATTTATTCTCAACAACCAAGTCCCAGGTAGTACCTCTGGGTATACAATAAATATTATAAATAACATGTATCAGAATTTAGATCATAGGTAATCATGTCTGAGCATCCCAATAAGCCATACAGATCCAAGGAAAAGCATCTAGGCATAAAAAAAAGAAATACGTCTCGCGTTAGGCTCAAACCACCAACCAGTAAGCACCTATAAAAACCACTACTGCATTAGAAAAAAATGTCAGATATAAACAAACATTTGAGGGTAGATCGAACTCCCTACCCGACACTACAGCCACAACCCCTTGGGAATACAGTTCGGTACGGGTTCAAAGTGACACCTGAAGACCATATCTACCCAAAACCGATGTAACAACTCAGGTTCGATCAAACCATTGGCTCCCAATAGGTCCCTCATGTCAAACATTGTGGAGGCATCCTACTCAGGATCCTCCATGTAAACATGAATGAATTCATCCTACATGGGATCCTTAGAGAAAATCAAGGAAGGAATCCAACAAAAAATCCTTGAATGAAGAACAGCTAAGGAATCCTGTAACAAGGATCCTCTCTAAGGAAAACATGAGAGAGATCCTACCAGAGATTCCCTAGGTTAGCACAAAAGAAATGTCATCCATCAGCAGATCCTTGAAAGAATCTAATCTCATGGTCTCATAGCCAAGAAGTTCATGTATCACAAAAGGAACTTCCACAAAATCATAGGTCACAATAGACAAGTTACATCTCATCTTAGATCAAAGGTCTCAACTAGGATGGTCTAAACATCCAACCTATCATCCAAACCATGTCTCACTCTCAGGTGAAAAATTAACTTGTTAATTGGAGAAAAAACCGATCTATTTTGATTTAAAACCCAAAAAATCATTTATATGACCTCTAAATGTCATGATAATTCCACCATTGTGATCTACATGAAAAAACACTCATAATAGACTATTCAAACGCCCAATTCTGACTTCTAGAGTAGAAAATACCCCAAACCACAATTCTGGAAAACGTTTATGGTGTGTACATTAGAGTATAAATCGTGTACTCTTATCCATCCCATATCTATGTACTTATACAAGGAAAGAACTACCCAGGGTCTTTCTGTGTAAAATTACATGGCATGTACTACAATGTACACATCGTGTACTGTTTAAATACCAAAAACCCATGTTCATTTTCACATGGACGGACACATGGCGGTGTACCACCAAAGAAAAAGTAGTCAAGGTACACAACGTGAACTTAAGAAAACCTCTTCTTCTGTGAACGGGAAGCACACATGGCATTTTCTCCTAGAACACATGCTTTGTAACCTGGGTTTTCAACTGAAAAACCCTTGGATCGAATGAAACCCCCGTTTTCACCCCTGAATCAATAGATCCGGCCTTAAGAGGCCACAAGAAAAAATAGTCCGGATTTGAAAACTAAGAAAACATATTTAAGGGGATCTGGGGAAAAACATAAACGGGACAACCTTCAAGTAGAAACCTCTGAAACTTTGGTTGATTTCACCGTCAACGGATGTTGTACGCCGACTCAGCGCATTAAGGGCACCACAATGGTAACTCTCATGCATTCCAACTCCCTCTAAATATCCCTATACTATTTATTCTTATCTCATGACAAAAGAGGATGTATAAAAGATATGCATAAAGAGGAGGAAGGAAGAGATGGAAAAAAGAAATGGAGATAAGAAAAGGAAATTAGGGCCCAGGCCATCCCTGATGTCTAACATGGGTTTTTGCCTTACCTAGGCTAAACTACACATTCTAGAATCAACAATGAAGACATAATATCAATCTGACACTTATTTTGAACGATATAGCTGAATGGACGTGCACAGATAATTTAATATTTAATTTAATAAATACTAAATATTAATTATTCCGCCAAAATTTGAAAGGCTTAGATTCCCACCAAACTTCTGTCCTAGGCTAAACAGCCTACTCAGGGACTAATAATGTGGTTAGAAAAATTATCAGAGATTATCTGATATGGGAAAAGACAATTTTACCCCTCACAAGCATTTGAATGCAAAAAATATTTTTTTTGATAAAAACAATATTTCGAAAAAACATGGGTTCTAAAAAACTCCCCACCACAAACCTTCTCGTCCCCAAGAATCCTAGTTAATGGACAAGAAACCAAGCTACCAACCCTAAAATCTTCAAAACCATGATATCTGGACTATCCAATGAACTATATCATAGTACCAACCACTATCTTCTATACAAAACACATTTAACTGTGACCGATCTGGTTCTCCCCACCATTGGAATACCCTTATCGTCAACTCATAAGAAACCTCTGTGCCCAATGGCCCACGAAAAACACCAATGAGAAACTAAAAACGAGTGTCACCAGCCTCAAAATTCAAAAGGTTCACTCCCCACCATATAAATTTTCTTACACCCCTCCCTGAGTGCAACCTTAATCGGCTCCCTTCCAAAAAAAGGAGGAACATTTAGAAAGATAATGAAAAGGAAAAGGAAAAGGATATAGGAATATGGCCAAAAATCTACTAGCTTACTCAAAAAAATAAAGATAGCACATGATAATATCTAATAAGAACATACTAAGATTCTATTAATGGTGTATACAACTTTCTCTGAGCCACACTAACATCCTGTGAAAACCTAACCAAGATTCAGCCACAGGTCAATTATCTAGCGGTTCCCAAACATTTCACATTGTCACCTATACCAAAGAGTGTCATTTCAACACAACTTTGAGGTCCAAACCCATGAAAAATCTTGAAACATTGGTCCTCGGCTCACACCCATCCCCTCACCAATTCTGATTCAAACTATACCATGTGTAACCATCATGTACCTTTATCACCCGACCAATACACACGGTGTCATCCCAGTCAAGAGCATCTACCCATGATATGACTACATTTACAATAATAGAAACCCTGGTCTACCCGGATAGGTACCCGAACAGTCCTACCCATCAATGCTTATTTTGAAAAACAGTCACCCAAGGTGCTTTGTCAAAAAGATGAAAGAATTATCATTCCAAACAAGAAAAAACCGAGCACCTACCAGACATCAATCACAAAACAAGCGTAAAACAGGGATCAAAGCCTAAAAAGTCATCATAAAACATAGGTCAATATCTCACATAGGTTTCCCTAGAATGAAATAGATGTCAACTCACAAGGGTCTAAATCTTAGCGAATTGTCTATAGGTCTCCCACCCAGCTCTATAGGAAAAGCCTCAAAACTGGGTCACAAGGTCCTACCACAAAGCCCAAAAGGATCCAACCCCTCAAAATTAGGTAAATATCACAACGATCAATGATGTTCAAAACTGAAAACACAACCAAAAATGAACATATCATCTCCAAGCATTCTTAGAAGGAACCGCTCCCTGGAGAGCACAACCATGTTGGATAAAAAATGATTTGAAACTCATTGTGTATCTGTATGCGGAAATACCCCCTGAAGGCCCAGTTCAATAGAAAAGTCTTGGTGTCTACTTTCTTTGTACTAGGGTCACTTAACTTTCCTTGAATGAGGATTAAGTCTTCAGCCTCCCAAAAAACACCTCAACCTAGATCCACATAACATTTCATAAGAGTAAATGTATGGGAAATTAGTCCCAAAGATCTCTATCGTCCCTAAAACCACACACTAGTAGGCCTATATACTGTGAATCCTATATTAATAGAATGAGGAATGAGATGCCTCTTATATTTACTAAACAAGAGTCCAAATCCATCTCAATCCACTTAAAATTGGCAATGAAAGTGGAATCCATAGCAAATAAAAACAACCACACAAAAAATTTGTGTCACTCAAGTAAAAAATAATATACAACTGTCACATCCCAAAATTAGAACAGCAATCCCAAAACTAGGAAACTAGGGATTCCTACCTGAATAAGTGTTCATGACACACCAGTCTGATATCCATCACAGATTCCAACACATTCCTAATACTCTTTTCTACCAAATCCAAAATTGTTGAGAACAAGAAAAAGAAAACCTCCTGTGATACCACTTTGTAATGTCCTGACCCAGAACCCACAAACTTAGTGCTACGAGATGGTTCACCACAAGGCCCCAAGCATGCCTCCCTGTATGCCAGAGGCTTCCAACTAGCATTTAGGGTATATATGTGGTACAATAGGGAGATTAATTCCTCATACTAGAGTATGTAGTGGAAATTAACTATGAAACATACAAAACAAAAAATAACAGAGTCCAGAAGTAGTAATCAACAGACAATAGAACAAGCAGTATTAGTAAAATGTTTTATAAAGCTAGAAAAACTATGAAATACAATACAAAAATAGTCAACCACTGGGATGACCATACAAGAACAAGTAAAAAAGAATTTGAAGTAGAAGTACATGGATAAACTACTCACTCTGCGCCATACCACATACCCGATCTCGAAAAACTATCGAATTTCATGATCCCAACTTGTATAACTACTCAAGAAGCTTTGCTTTATCATGAAACACTGGGCCTTTGCATTATCCACCATGTAACTTGTGCTCAACCTAAAAAAACATTACGTCCACACATACACTGTGGTGCATGTGAAGGGGTGAGAAAGAATCTCAGTAGGACTCCATGACAAGTAACATATAACCATGCTGCTAATTTTAATACAAAAGCAACATTCTTATCCTAGCTAGAGCATAAGTAAAATGAAGGTAAACGCAATGAGAAACCATAGTCGAACCTAGGTTCCATAGTCCCGGTCAACTGGAAAGTACCACCAAGGATGTACATAACTATATATATACACATGTATTGTCCCACACCTATACATATATACATATGTATGAATATTCATTGGTATGTGCATCAAACAACATGAAACCACAACAACAGTCGATTCTTGGGTCCTTAATCCCGATCGACACACAACCTACTTCAGCCAGCACCAAAATCATATCTTTGAGAATGCTTCATCACCACATGGGGAAAATGATCCTACACATGGGTTTACCCATACTTTCCACCTATCACAACTATATTTCCTTATACCGATAATCATTCCTATAAAGAAGGATATTGTATACCAATGGTCAATCCTGTAAAGAAGGATAACGTATACTGATGGTCAATCCTGAATGATCTGGGAGAGAATAATCATTCCAATCAAAGGATGAGGGGAGTGTAATAATCCACACCACTCATCACCCTCTGGGAAAGATCTCACTGTCTAACCCCTTTGGTCAACAATCCATCAATATAATACACATAACCACGTAGGTAGCTCTTATAGTCTAAATCGCATGGGTATAACATATCACACGATCAGCTGTGCTTCTCTCACGGTCTGAACCCCATGGGTCTAACATAGCACACGGCCACCTGCGAAAGATCTCATAGTTTAAACACTATGGTCCAACATTCCAAAAATATCAATCAAATATCAACATCTGGATTCCAGGAATCACTTATAGTCATCCCAAAAACATATACATCATGATATATACATATACACATTAATTCTAAATATCCTTGTCCCAGGTAATAACTCTGGGTATACAAAAAATATCATTAATAACAAGGCTATGAAGCCATATCTCAGGTAAGAACATCTAAGCATCCCAATAAGCAATACAAGTCCCATGAAAATCATTTGGGCATCCCAAAAGAATGAAATACACCTTGTGTTTGTCTCAACACCCACTAACCAGGAAGCACCTCTGGTAACCACTGTTGCATCAGCAAAACCAAGTCAGATATAAAAAACAAGTGAGGGTGGCCCAAACGCCCAACCCAACACTACAACCATAACCCCATGGGCTTATAGTTCAATACGAGTACTAGGTGACACCCGAACACCATCTCTACCCAAACAGAATGAAACAACTCATGGTCAGTCACACAACATGCACCTGTTGTGTCCCTAAAGTCAAACACTGAGGAGGAATCCTACTTAGGATCCTACTGTTAAAAATAAGTGAAAGAATCATACATATGATCCTTAGAGAAAATAAATGGAGGTATCCTAAATGAAATCCTCGAATGAAGAAAAACAAAGGAATCTTATATCAGGGATCATCTCAAATGAAAATAGAAGAGAGAGATCTTACAAGGGACTCCCTTAGTCAACACATAAGTAAAGGAATCCATTAACAGATCATTGGAAGAATCTGGTCTCATTGCCTCCTAGGATATAAGGGATCATACCACAAGGTTAATGTCATAAAAAAATGGTCATGGGAGATATAACCCATCTCATCTCATTTCCGAGGTCTTAACTAGGTTGTTACGAACACCAAACCTGTCATCCACACTATGTCTCACTCTCAGGTAGAAACTGAACACGATAACAGGAGGAAGAACCCCTACATTTAAATATAACCCCCAAACATCACCTAGATGACCTATAAAATCATGAAGATTCCACCATAATGATCTACATGAAAAAACACTCATGATGGGCTACCCACATGCCCAGTTCTGACTTCCAGGGCACAAAATACCCACAAAACACCAATACAGAAAAATTATATGCTATGTAATTTTGAGTACACAGAGTGTACTCATATTCCTCCCTTGGACATGTACTTATACATGGAAAAAGCAACCTAGGGTCTTCCTGTGTAAAGGTACATGACGTGTAAAGTTTAAAAACCAAAAACCAATGTTCTTTTTTACATAGCCAGACACACGACAGTGTACCACCACACGATGCGTACTAAAAGTAAAAATCATGTAATTAATAAAACTTCTTCTTCCCTGAAGAAGAATACCAGACATTTTGTTCCCATGGAACACATTCCATGTAACATGGGTTTCCGATGGGAAAACCTGCAGATCGAACAAAACCCCCATTTTCTCCCCCAAAACAATAGACATCGCCTTAAGATTCCACTAGAAAGTATAAAAAAGCTTTAAAAACATTATAAAAGATTTAAAGGGGATATATAGATAAATCGTAAATGGGATAACCTTTGATTGGAAACTACAGAAGCTTCGGTTGATTTCACCGTCAACAGATGTTATACACCAACTCAGTGCGTCGAGGGCTCTACAATGGTACCTCTAGTGCCTTAAAACTCTCAATGAATCCACCTATACAATTTATCCTTATATAATGGTGGTAGAATAGGCTCATGAGACATTTACAAGGGGAATGAGGAAGGAAGAGAAGGAAAAAAGAGAAGAAGAAATGAAAACATGGAAAAGAAAAAGGGGCATGGGATGACCCCAACGCCTAACACGAGTTTATGCCTTTCCTAGGCTAAACACCCCATTATAGACACAATGACTAAAATATAATATCAATAAAAAATTCTATTGGAAATATACGGCTAAAAGAACCTACATGAATAATTTACTATTTAAATTAATAAATATTAATTATTATTTATTACGCCAAAATTCGAACGACTAAAATTTACACCAAACTCCATTACTTGGGTAAACACCCTATTTAAATAACAAAGATGTTTTTAGAAAAATTATCTGAGATCATATGCTATGGGAAAAGAAAATTTTACCCCGGATGAGCATCTGAATGCTAAAATTCAAATTTCATCCCAAAACGATAGTCCGAAAAAACACGGGTTCTCACTCCAAAATACTAGGAAATGTATTTTATTTGTATATAACCATAAAAAAATGTATAAGGATACTTCAGTGAATATATTATTCATGATTATGGAAAATTACATTTTTCAGTGTATGTGACAATAATGATTTCTTTAACACATTTGGTAGAAGGTTCCTCATTTGGAAAAGATATATGAAGATTCATTTTAATACATTTTTTATAGACATAATAAATGGGTCAAAATTAATATAATAAAAAAAGAGAATAGTAAAAAAAATCATGAAATAATTTTAATGATAATTTGGATGTTGAAGAAAAATATTCCTGATCGAGTAGAAAAACAAAGTATACATTCCTTAAAAACATTCTTTTAGAATTTTGCGTTCATAGAGTGAATATAATGAAAAGAAAAATTTTAATTTCAATAACTATAAATAAGGTAAGAAAATATATTGGGTTTAATATATATATATATATATCATTTAATTCCCCTAATATAAATTTAAATGTTGATAATCCAAAATAATGATGAATTATTAAATAAACTCTTATGTTAGGTTCGACTGACATCATAAGTAATTTAACCTCATTTATAATAAATTTTTATTAAATATAATTATTTAGTAAAAACATATAAATTATTTCAATAACATTTGTGATCCACTTATAACATTTCAACACCAATTTATTAATAATTAATTATTAAAATCGTCATTTCATAGTGTAAACTGTTTCATTTTTCTTTTATGTTTCGGTTCAGTAGTTTTCATACATGCATATTGATCGTGGGTAATTCATATAATTTTTTTAATGATGATATAAATTATATATATTCATTATATATGTATTTATAGTCATTCATTAATTTCATACATGATACATGAATCACATTGATTCATGGATGTGGTAGTCTACACATACACACGAGCGACATTATCATTTTTAACTTGTGTAAGTGTAGTATGGAAAATGATATATTTTATTTAATGAATAATAATTTTATACAAAATATCACATATAAAAATTATATCAATCAAAATAACCATCCATTAATAGTGTTAATGAAAAATTAAATACATTTCTTTATAAGGCGATAGTCTTCACATATGCCATAACGATGCTTTCATTTACCAATTGATGGAGAAAGAAATGAATAAAAATTATTGTCTAAAAATTATAAAATTTATTTATATTTGATATATTTATTTTATTATATCATAACATATAGAATATAATTTAAGGATATATAATAAGAACTAAAATGAAAACATTCGGTTAAAATCTATACCTCTTCTTTGGACAACCTACATTGAATTGCACGTTAACCGTTATAAGGTTGGTATTTTGATAAAACAAGAACACATAGAACATTTATATAGATTTTAGAGTTATTTTTGTAGGTATTGGATGATATTTAAATCACATGAGGTGTGAGTAAGATTGGATAAGTGGTTCACTTTTAAACGAGAGGGAGAGGACACACTTAGAATTTTTCAAAATATTAAAATATATTAATGTATTACTCTAGTCAAGTTTCCCAAAATAATAATATTTTAGAATGTATGAATAGATATTATTAAAATATAGATATAAAAAATAATTTCAATATGTGTTTAATTGATTTTAATCGCTATCTATTAATTTGACCTCATAGAAAACCCGTTTAACCTCAATTATAGTAACATAATTTTTCAATTTTTATTATACACCAGAACCAAAAAAATATTGAACCTATTAATTTTTATTAACTATTATGATTAATGTTTTTTAATAAATTTTAAATTATTAAATTTATATATGTTGGGGAAACACACTATTAATACAAGTTCAAAAAATCCAATGAAAACTGATTAAAAAAATTGTATATTATGTATAAAATAGGATTTAATTCTATTAGATGACTTATAAAAAATATTAGATGAATATAAAAATATTTAATTTAATAAATACTCTATAAATTTCATGACTATCAATAATAAATTTTTATTTATTTACATAACTAAGATTACAAATGAATAGACACATTAAAACAATTTATTGTAAAATGTTTTTTAAAGCTAAAAAATGAACTTATATCAAAATCAAGAATAAAGATAATTAATATGTAATTAATTATTTTTTTATAATTAAATAAGGATTATTTTAAATTAACATCAGTTTTTTCTTAAAATATCACTTTTATGTTACTTATTATAATGATAGTAAATGATGGTTTTAAAAAATTGGTACTTTCTCTATTCACTTAAAATTAAACAATTTCTAAAAAAAATATTAAACCTAAAATAATAATAATATTGTGAGTATAATGATTATATAAATTTCATAAAAGAAAATTTCCAAAACTAGTATAAAATATATATAATTCCTACACACAAATTTCAATAATTTTTTTTGAAGGAAAAATATGTTAAATGATTAAAATTAATTTAGTGAAAATTGATTACTTATTTATTATAAAGTAATGAATAAAATTTTATTATATAAAACCTATATAGAAAATTTTAATAATGTGCTCATTCCAATTCATATATCCTATTTAATATATATTTTATTATGGTCACATTTTTAGTATATCGTAGTTCACTTAAAGCTTAGTAATGTGTGTTAAGAAAGGTATTGTGCTAATTATTATTTTAAACTAAATTTTTATAGTCTAACAGAGTGAGATTATCCATATCCATTCTTTCACATATCCTCTCATGAGAGTTTTTCACTAGATCATTCCTTTATTTTTGGTATGGATTTATTTTTCATTATTCTCATGCTTAGTAACTTTATTACCCATACATGGATTGTTTACATATATCTATGGAATGTCCCCTTATTCCATAATAGAATTAGTTTACTATAAATAGAGTGTCATTATTATAGAATTTCATGGGATTAGTTTAATCAATTCCATTTTCATTCTTATCACCTAAGGCTGACTCACCTTTCTTATATGTTATCTTTTTGGGGGGCACTCTAATTTATAAAATTGTTCATTTTATTTTTCAAAGTTGTGTTAATTTTGTTTTCATAATTTAATAGTAATTCATTTGAATTTATTTTGATTATTTATTTTTTGTTTTTGATAGGCCATATATACTGTTATGACCATCTAGATTGAATCTTCCAAAATAACATTATGTATTTTAAATCAATTTAAGGATAAAAGATTTGTATCATCCTCCAGCGCATTTTGCTTTAATATATCTTCCCACCATTATATAGAGTATATATTTCATCCATATATTGACACATTATTCCAAAATTGAGAATCCATATTCCCAGATCTTTTACATCACTAAAGATATAAGATTAGTGTGTGTTCATGAATAGAGGGAGGGGTGAATCAGTGGTCCCTTTCTATTAATATTTCTTCTCCAAACTCATCCTCTAAAACATGTTAGAGTTTTGATCCACTCAATGATATACTTAAACCATTAATAATATAAAGTAAATATAATGTGAGAGATCAACACATTCTATTTACTAGATTCAATCTCAATATGAGAACCTACTCCATTCTATGTTGGTTATAACTCACAACATAGATTTTTCATTAGCATTATCTAGATTACAATGTCATATGAAACAACTTGTTATACCCCTCATGTAATTGTTACTCCCATTGCTCCCAATTCAACCCTCTAGTAACCATTTATTGTACAAAAATTTTTTAAAACCCATTCTACATTTATATTACACTATTCTGTCTCTACTTGTTATACACCCATCCATGAGCCTCTTCAGTAGATGTTTATACCCCCACTATACAAGATTATTTATTCTTTATTGATTCAATGTATTATGATCATAATCCTCATATAGTCTTCTTCTATAACAATGTTTGATCCCCTTTTCTATGTATAACTTATTCAAGATCTTCATCAGCTCTCTAAAGATCCCATTGGCCATGAAATTTTCTCTTGATATTGAATTAATTGAATATAAAAAAACCTAAACATTTCAAAACTATGAATGGAAATATACATAAAAAATTTCACTCAGTAATACTCTATCTGGTAAGCGTTATTTTATACCACCGTGATCCTTAGTTTATTTTTAGGTATTATTTCTTTGTAATATCATGAAACTGTTTTTTCATGGATCCCCTCATTAATAAAATATTTAAACTTTCAGTTCATTTATCTAGTAATCGTTATTTTGAAATATATTTCCATTGAAACTTTTACCAATA
This sequence comes from Viscum album, assembly GCA_963277665.1. NCBI lineage: Eukaryota > Viridiplantae > Streptophyta > Magnoliopsida > Santalales > Viscaceae > Viscum > Viscum album. The sequence continues at coordinate 1,193,184,071 of OY728156.1, read as the reverse complement.
AACTATGTCAGATGAAAATCTATTTTTGTAACTAATTTTGATTCTCTATTATTCAATGTAACTTGATCTGGTCTATTTTTCCTGAATTAAATTCATATGATAAACCTATATCTGATTCACCTCTGTCTAATGAACCTTTATATAAATCACCTAATTAAAATTCAACTCTTTTTAACAAAGAATATTCTTAGTCAGTGAGTCGCACTATCATATCTCAAAAACCTTTTCAATTCATTTATATATAAATAGAAATATCCATAACTCATAATGAGACTTCTTTTAAGTATGTTTTTTAAGATAAAAATTTATCCTATACATCAAATAAATCAATAAATAGTTTTGTAAAAAACAAAACCCCCCTGTATCTATACATTCCCTATAATCATCATTCCTCATTGAAGATCATTTTGATTAAATCATGAAAAGTGGGATATTAATATCTCAGCTTCAACATTTCCGCCACTGTAGGATATAAAATAATCCCTCACTATGGTGATATTAAATATTCTTGATGTATATATCGTCTTGTTGTAAAACTACTAAAATGCATATCAAGCTCCTCTATTTTTCTCCTTTAATTTACTGAAAGAAAGTTCGAATTTAAAAAATAATGGGAATAAAGAGGAACCTCAATGTTATTTAAAATAAATATTCATATTGAGAGTCTTATATTAGTCTAAAATTATTATTATTATTATTATTATACTACATAGAAATGGATGTTCATTTTTCCTTATGATCATCATTTATATATATTCTAATGGATTTGTTTCATCCATGTAGTTTTCAGATGAAGTTGTTATATTCCCTTCTATTTTTAAAATATCTTCATCCCCTTGAGTTTGTAACATGAATTTCATAGATTTCTCTTAAGAATATAAGATAGTAATATAGTCTTTATTACCTTTTCCATCTTACTCACAACTCTTATATTTCTTATAAATCTTTAAACCCAATTTTTATATAGCTCATAATAAGATTTATTCTCATTTTTTGAGGATGACGTCATTCCTTTTTCTTATGTAGGATTTTTTGCTATCTTCATATTTCTAAAATTCTATAATTTAAGTACAAAATAAATGAGAACTTTTTATTTTTTTTCTCAAATTTCTTGATATTCTCATATACGTCGCTTGAAACTTTAGCATTATTTCCAATTAAATATTATTTTATTCCTAATTTAAATATTTAGAAACTTTTATTCTTATCTATTTATCATATCTCCCTGTTTATTCATACCCATTTCATAGTAGAAACACATTATAATAGGATGAGAAGTATTTATTCCCAAATACTTCACAACACTTGAAATTATCTCAGAATCGTGATCTTTAAGATTGATAGTAGTTATGATCTGAAATTCTTTGTTGTTGGATCCTTACAAAATGTGGTAGTATTTTTTTCAAGGTTAAATATTTTTAAATTATTCCACTCGTTCATTATTCAAAATGAAATATCCTTAATATTTACGGTCTTATATAATTCAAACATATCTTTTAAGCCTATATTGTAAGTAAAGGAAATTGATTATTGATATTTCTTGGGTATAAAATCAACCTATCTATAGAGACCCTTCTTTTTACCATCTGGAGTATATTTGAATTTAAATTTAACTACATTGGTAAAGTTTTATCTAATATTATTTAACTCAATTTTTTTCTAAGTAACATTAATTTCATATTATAAATCTAAAAAAAATTCAAGAAACATTTACTCAAGTTATTTTACCATCTTTGAAAACCCATCTAACTTCTATATATTCTTCTTATATTCCTCTACATGTGTTGTCTTTTCCAAAATGAAATCAACCTATGAAAAAAAGTTTATTTATGATTTGTTAACCTAATTTATATATCTGAAAATTCTACTTTATATTATATAATCTCATTGAGTTGTGTCATCTATTTTTTATGTTTCATAATTCTCAAAATTTAACACCTTAGTTTCAGTCATCAATAATTTTTTCCCTTCTTGAGCAATGTAATTTTCTAAAGATAATATTGAAAATTTTATTTTATAATACACTACTATTTTTGTCTCTTTTCCCTATAATCAACATTTTTTGATGAAGAACTTTTTTTTTGACATGATCTTAGAAGATGACTTCGGTATTAGAATCACTATTGGAGGGGGAATGTTCTTGTTCTTTTCTACTAAAAAATTATTCTTTTTTTCCTATAAAACCTTTTCTTTTGTTTCTTAATCTTCTATTTATATGACTTCTTATCTTCTTCCTCTAATTCAAAACCATAAATATTCTTCCTTTTATAGTCACCTAAAAATTTGCAATTTTCTTTTCTATTCTATACCTTGAATGACTATTTACAATTTCCCTTCCAATTTCCATTTTTGTATATCTAATAAAAAACAAAAATATTTTTGATGAAATATTATTCATCATATTTTAAATCTAAATAAGTGGATTCTTATTATATTTCTATATCTTGAAAAATACCTATTAACATAACATTAAAATAAAATTCTTCTTTATCCTTCTTTTAAAATACTTTTATTTTATTATTATATAATCTAAGATATTATTATTGATTTCATTAATGAATAAATCATTTTTTTGAGCTAAAACCTTTGGACAAAACATTGTATAGAATGTTTCTCACAATTGTTTTTCAAAAATATAATATTATTGATTATCACCAAAACCTTCGATATTTTGTAGAATTTAAATGGCCCTTATAATTTATTTATCTATACATTTATCATCAACCGTTTTGATATCTTCAAATATTCTCCCTTCATATTGGTAACATGGCTTCCATTGTAACACCACAAGGTTTTAGTAATAAATTTAATATAGAATGTAATGCATAAAATAATGAGTATTAGTGAAACAACACTTTGGTATTATAACCTACCCGTTAAACATAATTTTCCGACATCTCTGTTTAGAATTAAAAAAAAGACATACACGGTTGGGGTTATTAAGATATTTTGAGTCTGATAGGATCAACATACATTTTTAGTGAATAGTAATTGGACCCTTACGAATAGCGATGCACACTAATGAATAGTAATATTACCCTTTTAATTGTTACATCACCAATATATGTATAAATAAAATTCAGGAACCTTATAAATAAGAGTGAATATTTTAATAATTAATAACTATGTTTTAGAATTTTTGTGAGTAATAAATATTTAATTTCAATTTTAAATTACTAAATGAATTTAAAATATAATTCATTCTCATAAAATTAATTCCAAAGTAAATATTTGGTTGTACAATGATTTTTGGATTACTTTATGTGATTTAGTAAATTTTTTAATGTATAATAAAATTAGGATTATATTAAAAATTTGTATTAAAAAAATATTTATTTGAATTAAAAAAAATTAAATTTCACATATTTATAAAATTGTTTTGATAAAATAGAGTCCATTTTTTTATTCTAAACATCTAAATTTGGCCATGGTGATTTTTTGTATTTTTCTAAAATACATTAAATGTTTGTGAATAGTAAAACACGATAATTAACAATAAATGCTAAATATATAATTTATTGAGTCATAGGAGATGTATGGATGATGTATTAACACTTGGTTGTAACACAAAATAACTTATCATAATTACTTGCACAATAATATAAAATACTGATTTTCTTAAGAAAAATAATAAAATAATGAATAAGATATTCAAAAATCACCTATATCCTCTACTACAAAACCCACCCCTCACCCCCTCTTCTCTCCACTCATGTAATCCATGAATCCTGTAAAAGTTATTACCAAATAATCTTACCTAGTCCATCCCCATGTATATGAGCTCTTGGTCTTTCTTAAATACCAAAACACCTACCCTTAACGAGGTTCTCAAGGAAGACATTACATGTGGTAAACCCTCATCCTTTTTCTTTTAATTTCATTTTCAATTTATTTTCCTTCCTTATCCTCTACTCAAATATAATTTTCAAATGACCATGATAAGTCTAGTATCATTAATATACTGTAATGATATCATGTTATTGGAATGACTTTCCTAAAACTACTATCTCTATCTCTTATTAAAAAAACATTATCATTGTTTGGGAGGTGCCGATTTACAACTTTCAAGGACGAAAAAACTCCATTCTTCAATTAATCCTTAAAGGTTGTACATGAATCCATTTTTATGGTTTAAAAAGATTATAAAATATGTATTTTATCTTATGTAATGTTCTAAAACTAGTATATATTCATAATAACAATTCATACAACAAAACTTGTTCGTAATAATCATAATATTTCCTAAATAATCTAAATGATTATCAACAACGTTCTGTATAATAAATTATCCTCGTAACATATAGTTAAATGAATTATATCACCATTTAATATTATTTATTTTCATAAGTATCATATTAATTAAATTATATATAATTATATCAATTAGACATGAATTCCATTACTTATAATCAAGTGATACTATCTTGAAATCAAAGAATAGACACTATAGAACAAAGAAATTCAATCTTGCAACTCATAAATAAGGAAATAAAGGAACTTGGTAAAATTAAAATAGATAAAATAAAAGTATAAAAGGTTATTAATTATTTAATTTCTGGATTTAATTTTATTATTCAGTATGTTAAGGTCAATTGAAGAACTCATTAACACATAAAGTAAGTGTTTTCTACCCAAACCTCCATTTTCGTTCGGGTTACTCATTACAGGTCTTAATACCAATTAAATTCTTAATAATTATTTTTCAATAATCAAAAATTATATTATAATGTTTTACATATAGGAACCAATAAAAATCCTTTTTTATTTTATGGGGAGTTAAATGTTTTATAAATATCTTTCTAAATTCTTCCCAACATAATAGCTCGGTTCATGTGAACTTCATAAATTCATACATATTTTTAAAGACACTCTAAAATATTTATTAGGACAAAATTATTTTTCTAAAATCACTAATTTTTTCATGGAAAACAAACATAGTTAATGTAACGACCCAAAGTTTCATTAATGGAAAATCCCTCTTGATCCAGTTAAATGTTTCTTTATGAAAAGTGTTTTTTTAAGATGTCAACTTCTTTAAGTTTTACGTTAAGATTTGTGACCGTTACTTTTATAGCCGTTGAACAGTGATCATCTGGGTAGTTTAAATATAAGGCTTTAACGAACCAATTTTTTACTCAGACAAAGGAAGCGATGGCCTCATCCAGTAGAATTGCCCCTTACGAAGCCCATTTGTCGGAGCTCGGAAAGGAGGTGGCGTCTTTGGGCTTTGCCCTTGACCAAGCCCAAGCTGAGCTTCATCAAGTCAAGCTCGAACGTGATCGTCTACGGGAAAAATGGAAGTTGATAGAGATTACCACTCGAGCAATGTTATCCGAGCAACCCCAAGAGTCTGTCACCATCGCACACCTTACCCTTAGGTCTTATGCGGCTATTTTAAGGGGTTATGTAACAAATAAGTAGCACCATGTTCCTGTACATTATTTTTTGTATATAATAATAAATATAATTTCTAGTCATTTTTGATGCATTGTAATTAGTTTTTAAAGTACAAATAATGTTTTTAGTTATTATTTAATTAAGAATTATATTTTATTAAAATAAAGGATTTTTGAATTAAATAATATTTTAATAAAATATTATTATTAATATTAAATTAATTTTTATTAAATATAAATGATCTTATAATTTTATGAATGCAATTAGAATTTTTATTAAGGTTTGAAAGCCATTTCTGTCAAAACCCGTGAATTTTTTATAAATGTTGGTTTTTATTTTAAAAGTGAAAATTCAAATATTTAGAAAATTATTTAGATAAAATAAATATTATTTTTGGAATCAGGACGTCGAAATTATCCAACGGTGAATTTTTCATAATTTTCTGAGACAGTCAAATTTTTGGGTAAAAATTAAATATCATTTAAATATATAATGTGTTTTATGACATCATAATGACCCAATGGTGATGTAATAAAATACCATAATCCTTATGTTCGGCCAATATGTATTTTATCATTAAAATAATGAGGTTTTGGGTTTGTTTGACTCACTTTTCAAAGCATTAATGGAGCCCTCAAGACTTATTCAACACTTTGCCTTTTTAAATTAATTTCCATGGGAGTGTGACTCACCTCCACATAAGCAACCCTAATTTTTTAATAAGTTCGGACCTTGGCCTTGTAAAATATTGTTTTCCTCTTTCCTTTTCCAGAATCCATGGTCAAATACCATGGGATGGTTTGTGGTTTGGATTATTTTAATATAAGGGGTCCCAAACCTAAATAATAAAGAATTCTCTCACCTTTCCTATATAAACCCACCCAAGCTCCCACTTCCTCCTCACTCAAAGCCCTTGAAGTTCGTCAAACCTCTGCCCTACTCTCTCTAGAATCCTCCCAAGGTGCCCCAAGCTCCCAAGAAGCCTCTCACAAGCCTCTCTCTAGGCTTTGGAAGCACACTTCCAAGTAAGGGTTTTTTCTTCCTTTCTCATTTTTGTCAATTTTCTTTAAGTTGTATTGCCCTTTTAATTTCATTTATGAATGTTGGGGTATGGTTTCGCACCTCTCCCATACTGCCCTATTATTGTTTGAATGATGGGAGACCCCTTTCTCTCTCATTAAATGCCTCCCATGTACACCCGTTACTATGCCGAAATTCCGAAAGGAACCTTTTTCTCCTCTTCTATATTCAAGCAATACTTTTGTATCATGAATCTAAATTCCTTTTCAATTGTTGGTACATGTATCTATATGACCTTCTTACTGTCCATTACATGTAAATATGATGAGGAACCCCTTTCTCTCTCATCAGCCTTTTTTATGAATTCTTATGTCACGCCGTTACGCTGCCGAAATCACACCGATTTTCTAAGCCAATATCATTGTGTAGTGAATACCATGCCCATTTCTCCATCAAGGGTATTCACCATTATGCACGTTTACTTATTGATTTTAAAGTTTCATGTATGAATTCCACATTCCTTTATCGTGGAATAAATGATTATGTTTTATGAATCCATGTTTTATGATCCATGTGGCACACTTATGCATGAAATGAAATGTTTAAGAAGGGTGCGCCCTGATAGCGCTCCAATGCATTGGGTAAAGTATAGTATCATGATACTTCATGTGCAATGAGTGTTGACTCATGCTAATTCAAGTGCAACGAGGGTTTACTCGTGCTTCAAGTGCAATGAGGGTTTACTCATGCTCCATGTGCAATGAGCCTTGGCTCATGCTAATTCAATGTTAAGTGTTTTTGCCACATTTCCATGTTATGATTATCATGCTTTATCATGACTTTATGTTCATGTCTCTATCATGCTCTATTGATATGCCTATTGCCTAACATGTTTTGTACTCCTCATTTTATTCATTGTGTACTCCCTTACTGGGCTTTATAGCTCACCCTTTTCTTATGCATGTCCTCAGGTTATCCCATGCAATGCTAAGTACGAAGGAATGTAGTGGTCATGTAAAGGAAGTTTTCAATAAGGATGTTGTATTGCAAGTTTAAAGTTTTTATGTAATGATCCTAAGCCCCAAAGACACTAAAACTCTCGATCTTCTTTGTTGTATCAAGTGAAGTTTTATGTAATAAAGCATGTTTAAGTTGTAATAAAAAGCAGGGTTGTCATAGTTGGTATCAAAGGATAGGTTTAGTTATTTTTTGGATTAGGAAACCCTAGTAAAGCCTTAGATACAAGACTAAGCATAATAAAAACATCCCTAAGTTTTGGTAAATACTAAGTAAGTGTTTTATCAAACAAATACATCCCTGTCTGGATACGAGCAGGTAGAGGCGGCTCTGGCACAGATGTATCCTAGGGGTAAAACCCGAAAACACCGCTTCGAGCTATACTCAAACGGGAACTGGTGCACGACAACGGGCCTTGCTGCACTCTTGGTTACGACACTCCCGGGGGATATGTTTTGATAAATTCACAATCTTCGTATGAACCCTTATTAAGGGAAAAATGCCCCTAAGAATATATGTTAGAAGGAAGATCATGAAAAGCCTGGATTGAATCCTATAGACTCATGAGTTAAAGAGATTAAAGTTTATTTATAAGTCATCAACTTTTGTCTTTGGATTACCCTTTATGTGTTACCCCTAACTTTCCTTTTATTCCAGCCAATGGCCGGTAATAGGAGAACTCGGGCTAACAACCGTTGTGAAGATCAGTGTGATGACTGTACTTATGAGATGCCCAATCCAATGGGAGCGGGAATCGCGAACTTTGTCACGCTTCTCTCTCAGCTAACTCAAGTTTTGAATAGAAACACTGGTCAAGAGGAACGTTCAACCCCCCCTAAGAAAGAACAAGTCGCTATTGAAAGCTTCATGAGACAAAGGCCTCCTACTTTTAGTGGATCATCCGATCCCACGATTGCTGAACAATGGATCAACTCCATTGAAAAGATATTCTCTATCCTCCAATGCTCTGAAAAAGAGAAGGTTCTCTTGGCGGCTTATCGTATGGAGGGTGAAGCTGATCAATGGTGGACGTTGATCAAAAATACGAAGCCTGAGGAGGAGATCGAGGCTTTGGAATGGAAGGTATTCCGGAAGATGTTTTTCGATAAATATTTTCCACGGACCCTCCGTCTTAAGATGGAAAGGCACTTCCTTTCCCTCAAGCAGAAAGATGAGGAATCTGTGGGAGCGTACGAGGCAAACTTCACAAGGCTTGCACAATACGCTTCCGGCTTTGTCGTTACCCCCGAATGCAAGGTTGACCGCTTCTTTGGTGGGCTGAAGCCTAGCTTGCGGAAAGCATTAGCGATCCGTGACTTCGACAGCTATGAGGAAATTGTCCGATGTGCCCTCAAGGTTGAAATGGAGATCGTAGAATCACAGGGGTATCATGGGGACAAGAAGCGGAAGGTGGACTTCAATTCTGGTGGTCCGATGGATAAAACCAACGGCGCTAAGAAATTCCAGCACCCCACTTGCCAAAAGTGTGGAAAGAAGCACCCTGGAAATTGCCTTAGGGGGAAAAGAAAATGCTTCAAGTGTGGAAGAGAAGGGCACCTAGCTGTTAACTGTCAGCAAGAAGGACCCGCGGCTGCGACGGAGGGGAGGAACACTCCGTTCGAACCTCAACGCGTTGTTCAATGCTTCAAATGCAAAGAACCGGGTCATTTTGCGAATCAGTGCCCTAATCCAAGGGTTATCGGAGGCAATCAACAACCTCCAAGACAGCAAGGAAGATCTTTTGCCATCACTTCTGCCGAAGTGAACCCCGACAACGAAGTGGTGACAGGTACGCTAGTTATTCATTCAAGAATAGCGAACGTACTTTTTGATTTAGGTTCTACGCATTCTTTTATATCTCAAAAGTTTAGTAGAACAATCCCTGCACCACCACAAATCATGGAAGTAAATATGTCGGTGAGTACGAAAAATGGGGCAATCATTGCATCCCATGAGTATAAGTCCTCCCCTGTTATAATCTGTGGATTGAATTTCCCAGCGAACCTCGTCATACTCCCTTTGGTGGAATTTGATGCAATTCTTGGCATGGATTGGATTTCCTTATATAGAGCCAACATAAATTGTCGGGAGAGGGAAATCACACTCCATATGGAGAATCGACCCCCGATTCTTTACAAGTGTCAGGAGGAAGATGAATCTCATTTAGCTCCATCATCTCAAGCATGGATATTACTGACTTATGAGCACGCATATCTGGCTCAGATGATTGAGTCCAAGGAAGAAACCACCCTTGAAGAAATGCCTATTGTGAGGGAATTCGCTGAAGTATTTCCCGAGGAACTTCCTGGTCTTTCTCCAAGAAGAGATGTTGAGTTCTCAATTGAACTTATACCTGGGGCGCTACCAATATCCAAGACTCCATATAGAATGGCTGTGGTTGAGCTTGAAGAACTGAAGAAACAACTACAGGAGAATCTGGATAAAGGGTTTATACGCCCAAGTGCATCACCATGGGGTGCACCAGTCCTCTTCGTCAAAAAGACGGATGGGTCAATGCGGCTTTGCATCGATTATCGTGAACTTAACAAAATCACGATAAAGAACAAGTATCCTCTCCCAAGAATCGATGACTTGTTTGATCAGCTACGTGGAGCACAATACTTCTCCAAGGCCGACTTGCGGTCGGGATATTATCAAGTAAGGGTGAAGAAGGAAGATATCCCCAAGACTGCTTTTCGTACAAGGTACGGGCACTATGAATTCATAGTAATGCCTTTTGGACTCACCAATGCTCCAGCAATATTCATGGACTTGATGAATAGAGTCTTTAGAGATTACCTAGATAAATTTGTGGTAGTCTTTATAGATGATATTCTAATATACTCCAAAACCAAGGAGGACCATGAGGTGCATTTAAGAATTGTACTGGAGACTTTGCGCAAGGAAAAGCTCTATGCCAAGTACAACAAGTGTGGGTTCTGGTTGAAGGAGGTCTCATTCTTGGGCCATATCATCACAAGCAATGGGATATCTGTGGACCCCTCCAAAACAGATGCAATTGAGGGATGGCCGAGGCCAACATCGGTAACTGATATCCGTAGCTTCTTGGGGTTAGCTGGATATTATCGACGATTTGTGAGAAACTTCTCACGATTGTCCAACCCTCTTACCAAGCTAACTTGAAAGGGAGTAAAGTTTACTTGGAGCGATGAATGCAAAGAAAGCTTCAAGGAGTTGAAAAGGAGGCTTATCACTGCACCTGTGCTCACTTTACCCACAAGTGGGGAGCTTTTTGTGGTATTCAGTGATGCTTCGAAGAAGGGCTTAGGATGTGTGCTGATGCAGAATGATAAAGTGATATCCTATGCCTCAAGACAGTTGAAAATCCATGATCGAAACTATCCAACGCATGATCTGGAGTTGGCGGCGGTGATCTTTGCCTTGAAAATCTGGCGGCATTATCTCTATGGAGAGAAATGTGAGATATATACTGACCACAAGATTCTTAAATATATATTCACACAGAAAGAGCTTAATATGCGCCAGAGAAGATGGATAGAGCTCATAAAGGATTATGACTGTTCAATACATTACCACCCTGGGAAGGCGAACAAGGTAGCGGATGCCCTAAGTAGAAAGGATCCAGCAATTCTATCAATGATGAGAATTGAGAAGGATCCAATCTTCTTAGACTTGATGAAGATGGACGTGGGAATCATAAAGGAGGGAACATCATCAATCCTTTCACAAATGATTGCTCAACCATCTCTTTTGGAAATGTTAAAGGATGCTCAAAAGGATGATGCGAGAATCCAAGAAAAAGTGGAAGCTATCAAAAAGGGAAAATCCTCAGAGTTTAATGTTAATGAAGAAGGAATTGTGCGGTTTGGGAAAAGTCTATGTGTCCCATCAAGTTCGGAGCTGAAGAAGGAAATTTTGGATGATGCACATAGTTCAAATTTCTCTATTCACCCAGGGAGCACAAAGATGTATCGAGATCTCCGAGAAAACTTTTGGTGGGATAATATGAAGAAGGAGATCGCCGAATATACATCAAAGTGCCTGGTGTGTCAGCAAGTGAAGGCAGAGAGGCAGAAGTCTAAGGGGATGATGCAACCATTGCCCATACCAGAATGGAAATGGGAGAACATCACCATGGACTTCGTCACTGGACTTCCAAGGACATCCAAAAGCAACAATGCAATGTGGGTTATTGTGGATCGTCTTACAAAGACTGCACACTTCATTGCTATTCGAGAGGATTTCTCTTTGGATCAACTGGCACAGATATATATCAGGGAAGTGGTACGGTTGCATGGAGTACCACTATCTATTGTGTCGGACCGAGATCCAAGATTTACCTCTATGTTTTGGAAGAGTCTTCAACATGCTCTGAATACTGAACTGAACGTCAGTATGGCCTATCATCCTCAAACTGATGGCCAATCCGAGCGGACTATCCAAACACTTGAGGATATGTTGAGAGCGTGCTCAATGGACTTTAAAGGAGGATGGGATCAACATCTTCCTCTAGTTGAGTTCTCTTATAATAATAGTTTCCAATCGAGCATCCAAATGGCACCATATGAAGCCCTATATGGGAAAAGGTGCGGAACACCGGCATGTTGGGATGAGGTCGGTGAACGTAAGCTGCTTGGACCAGAAATGGTCGAAGAAATGGTGGAGAAGGTGAAAACCATTCAGCAGCATATCAAGGTATCCCAAAGTCGACAGAAGAGTTATGCAGATAATCGTCGACGAGACCTTGAGTTTAAAGTCGGAGACATGGTGTTTTTACGCATATCTCCGTGGAAGAAGGTCATGAGGTTTGGAAACAAAGGGAAGTTAAGTCCAAGGTACATCGGCCCCTTCGAGATTCTTTATCGTGTTGGGGTTGTGGCCTATCGACTAGCACTTCCACCTACTATGGCCAAGGTGCATGATGTCTTCCATGTATCCCTCTTAAGGAAGTACATACCAGACCCTTCACATGTACTCTCTTCTGAGGTGGTACAATTAGAAGACGATCTTTCTTATGAGGAGCAACCAGTGAAGATCTTGGATCATAGAGAAAAAGTTCTACGAAATAAGACAATGCCCCTCGTCAAGGTGGTGTGGAGAAACCACAAGTTTGAAGAAGCAACTTGGGAGTCGGAGGATATGATGAAGCTAAGTTACCCACATTTTTTTAGTGTGGGAAAAGGAAAATTTCGAGGGCGAAATTTCTTAAGGGGGGAATGTTGTAACGACCCAAAGTTTCATTAATGGAAAATCCCTCTTGATCCAGTTAAATGTTTCTTTATGAAAAATGTTTTTATAAGATGTCAACTTCATTAAGTTTTACGTTAAGATTTGTGACCGTTACATTTATAGCCGTTGAACAGTGATCATCTCGGTAGTTTAAATATAACGCTTTAACGAACCAATTTTTTACTCAGACAAAGGAAGCGATGGCCTCATCCAGTAGAATTGCCCCTTACGAAGCCCATTTGTCGGAGCTCGGAAAGGAGGTGGCGTCTTTGGGCTTTTCCCTTGACCAAGCCCAAGCTGAGCTTCATCAAGTCAAGCTCGAACGTGATCGTCTACGGGAAAAATGGAAGTTGATAGAGATTACCACTCGAGCAATGTTATCCGAGCAACCCCAAGAGTCTGTCACCATCGCACACCTTACCCTTAGGTCTTATGCGGCTATTTTAAGGGGTTATGTAACAAATAAGTAGCACCATGTTCATGTACATTATTTTTTGTATATAATAATAAATATAATTTCTAGTCATTTTTGATGCATTGTAATTAGTTTTTAAAGTACAAATGATGTTTTTATTTATTATTTAATTAAGAATTATATTTTATTAAATTAAAGGATTTTTGAATTAAATAATATTTTAATAAAATATTATTATTAATATTAAATTAATTTTTATTAAATATAAATGATCTTATAATTTCATGAATGCAATTAGAATTTTTATTAAGGTTTGAAAGCCATTTCTGTCAAAACCCGTGAATTTTTTATAAATGTCGGTTTTTATTTTAAAAGTGAAAATTCACATATTTAGAAAATTATTTAGATAAAATAAATATTATTTTTGGAATCAGGACGTCGAAATTATCCAACGGTGAATTTTTCATAATTTTCTGAGACAGTCAAATTTTTGGGTAAAAATTAAATACCATTTAAATATATAATGTGTTTTATGACATCATAATGACCCAATGGTGATGTAATAAAATACCATAATCCTTATGTTCGGCCAATATGTATTTTATCATTAAAATAATGAGGTTTTGGGTTTGTTTGACTAACTTTTCAAAGCATTAATGGAGCCCTCAAGACTTATTCAACACTTTGCCTTTTTAAATTAATTTCTATGGGAGTGTGACTCACCTCCACATAAGCAACCCTAATTTTTTAATAAGTTCGGACCTTGGCCTTGTAAAATATTGTTTTCCTCTTTCCTTTTCCAGAAACCATGGTCAAATACCATGGGATGGTTTGTGTTTTGGATTATTTTAATATAAGGGGTCCCAAACCTAAATAATAAAGAATTCTCTCACCTTTCCTATATAAACCCACCCAAGCTCCCACTTCCTCCTCACTCAAAGCCCTTGAAGTTCGTCCAACCTCTGCCCTACTCTCTCTAGAATCCTCCCAAGGTGCCCCAAGCTCCCAAGAAGCCTCTCACAAGCCTCTCTCTAGGCTTTGGAAGCACACTTCCAAGTAAGGGTTTTTTCTTCCTTTCTCATTTTTGTCAATTTTCTTTAAGTTGTATTGCCCTTTTAATTGCATTTATGAATGTTGGGGTATGGTTTCGCACCTCTCCCATACTGCCCTCTTATTTTTTTAATGATGGGAGACCCCTTTCTTTCTCATTAAATGCCTCCCATGTACACCCGTTACTATGCCGAAATTCCGAAAGGAACCTTTTTATCCTCTTCTATATTCAAGCAATACTTTTGTATCATGAATCTAAATTCCTTTTCAATTGTTGGGACATGTATCTATATGACCTTCTTACTGTCCATTACATGTAAATATGATGAGGAACCCCTTTCTCTCTCGTCATCCTTTTTTATGAATTCTTATGTCACGCCGTTACGCTGCCGAAATCACACCGATTTTCTAAGCCAATATCATTGTGTAGTGAATACCATGCCCATTTCTCCATCAAGGGTATTCACCTTTATGCACATTTACTTATTGATTGTAAAGTTTCATGTATGAATTCCACATTCCTTTATCGTGGAATAAATGATTATGTTTTATGAATCCATGTTTTATGATCCATGTGGCACACTTATGCATGAAATGAAATGTTTAAGAAGGGTGCGCCCTGATAGCGCTCCAATGCATTGGGTAAAGTATAGTATCATGATACGTCATGTGCAATGAGTGTTGACTCATGCTAATTCAAGTGAAACGAGGGTTTACTCGTGCTTCAAGTGCAATGAGGGTTTACTCATGCTCCATGTGCTATGAGCCTTGGCTCATGCTAATTCAATGTTAAGTGTTGTTGCCACATTTCCATGTTATGATTATCATGCCTTATCATGCCTTTATGTTCATGTCTCTATCATGCTCTATTGATATGCCTATTGCCTAACATGTTTTGTACTCCTCATGTTATTCATTGTGTACTCCCTTACTGGGCTTTATAGCTCACCCTTTTCTTATGCATGTCCTCAGGTTATCCCATGCAATGCTAAGTACGAAGGAATGTAGTGGTCATGTAAAGGAAGTTTTCAATAAGGATGTTGTATTGAAAGTTTAAAGTTTTTATGTAATGATCCTAAGCCCCAAAGACACTTAACCTCTCGATCTTCTTTGTTGTATCAAGTGATGTTTTATGTAATAAAGCATGTTTAAGTTGTAATAAAAAGCAGGGTTGTCATAGTTAATTTCTAGTTTTATGAAAATATCTTTCCAAGTGAACACTTCTTTTCAATGTAAAAGTGTATTTCTCTGAAGAATTATTCATTGATTTTCCTATAGTATTTTGTTATATTTCAACACCAATTTTTAATGTTATGTCTTATAGAGGTTAATATATTATTTTTATAATCTAACATATTGTATTGAATGGTTTATTATTAGTTTTAATTTGGATGTGCTATCTTAATACCATTCACCATACTAATTAGTATGGTTTGTGTTTATATCTATATATTGGGGAAATTTGTTTCATATGTTTATGGTGTTTGTGTTTAGAACGATTCTTATTAGGAATTAATTGGACTTATAAAGGGATGGGTCAGACCTATATAGCATCTCGATTTATCTGTAGGTCTCAAGAGAAAAAAATAATTGGGTTTTGGAAGAGGCTATACCAAATTATTTTTAGACGTCTTATACGAGGCCTTGACAATATGTTTTAGATATCTGACATTATGACTTCCATCATTATGGTATTAGTAATTGATAAAAAATGTTATTATTCGACTAGTAGAATATAAATTTTTATTTTTTTCTCTTATGGTCATTTATGTTGAATTATTTAATTTTACTTCATTTCATTCATATTATGCTCAAGTATATTTTTAATGGCATGGGTTTTTTAGTTGTTCACCATGCCTAGGGATTATTTTAACGATAGAATTCATTGTATTACATACCCTTACTGAGCATCTGATATCACCCCTTTATAATGTTTTATTTTTACCAAGGTGGTGACGATGAATATTATGAATTACTTGCAGGGATAATCTAGGATACAAAGATATTTACAATGGAATTTATATTATGTATTTCATTTCAAATTTTAATGTTGAACTTATGTTTTAATCTTATTTTCAAAAAAATACTAAAATATTGGATCCATCAATATAATACATTCTTTTAATAATTCCAATGTAATAATAATAAGTCATTGACTTCGTGAAACTGGGGTCTGGGTCCTTAAAGTTGGTATCAGAGAAAGTTAAGTAAAAACCTTGGAAACAAGATATTGAAAATGTAGATTAGGGAATAAATCCCTATGGTAAACATTGAGGATAATCATACAAGAACATCCTAAAATTTTGGTAAGGAATATATTATGTGGATATTCCTAGAAAATACATCCCTTTCAAGATACTATAAGTAGAGGTGGTTCTGGCATAGATTTACTTAAGAGTAACAACTATGAAAATGTGTTCAAGGATTGACTCGGGGTAACCTGGTACATGAAAACATGCCTGACCGTGAACCTAGTTTGACACTCCAATGAAATTTTGTTAGGATAATTCCCATCTTTTTTTACAAGAAATAATAAAGGATTTAAATTTATCTAATTCTTCAAAGAAAACATGATTACGATTATGAAATTATACATGCATGAAATTTATATTTATGTTATGTGGTTTTCTTGTCTGACATTATAAATTATGTTTTATCATCTAATTTAGTGTATGACATTATCTATAAATGGAGCCTAGTCAATGGAATGGAAACTGCATGAATGCACATATCCCATGCATGGATTTACCTCCTAGGAATAATAATGATGGTGGTTATGAAGCTCCGACAAGTGATATGTAACTTAAAATATACTTGGAAAACTGACTCAAGTTATAAATAATAATTTTACCCATATGGAGGATCCTAATCCACAATTTGGAGAAGCAATGTTAGACCATTTTATGTGACAATAGACTCCATCATTCAATGAGACTAGAAACCCATTCATAGCGGAGTAGTGGATTAGTTCCTTAGAGAAGATATTTCTCATTTTCGGATTTATCAAAAGTGAGAAGGTTATCATAATATTTTATCATCTATCTGGATATGCAGGTCAATTGGTGGTCATTAATTAAAAACATAATGTAGGAGTAAGAAATATAATAAATGAAATAGATGGACTTTAAGGAAATATTCATAGAAAAATATTTTCATCAAGAACAGAGAGAAGATATGGAGACACAATTATTAATTTTGAAACAAAAAGAGGATGAAAATTTTGTGATGTATGAATCCAATTTTACAAGGATAGTAAGACATTCTGTATATTACAAACATAATATGAGGAGAAAGTTTGATCGATTATGTGATGGTTTAAAACTATTCTTATGAAGGGCATTGGTTTCCAAAATTTTCTCATCAAATAGATATAATTTATCATGTGCTATCAAGATAGATAAATAATTCTATATGTCTTGTGACTTTAAAGGAAACTAGAGAAGAATTGGGTGAAAGAGGAAAGAATTGATAATGGTAAAAATAAACATGGGAGTTTTCCATAATGTGACACCTGTGGGAAGAAACACCCCGTAGCCTAATTAAAATAAAAATATTTCTATTAAAATTGTGGAGACAGAGGCCCCCAATATCTTTATTATAAGGGAAATAAAGAAGATACCAATGTTTAATGATACAATTGTAAATAGATGGTACAATATACCGATGATTGTTCTAAGCATCAAGGCAACATTACCTAGAAAATGAAAATGGGGAAAGACAATTCTTAGGCGATCACAACTACTGAAGTTGAAGTTCTTAATGTCATGGTGGTAGGTACTATAATCATTACCACATATTTCAAAATGATTTATTTGATTCTGGATCATCACATTCTTTTATATTTTCTTAATTTTCTTTAAAAATTAGATATTTTCAATTATCCTTGATGTGGGAGTTGTTAGTAAAAACCCATAAGGTATGTATCAATGAACCAAAGATGTTTCAGGAAGCCCCCATTATGAAATTTAAATGTGCTTTATATGTTGTTTTTATCATCTTACCAATGTTTTACTTTTACAAAATCCTTGGCATGGACTATCTTTCAAAATATGCTGAAAAAATATATTTTAAGTAGAAGGAAATTATGATTTTTGAGGAATGTGTGTAATCCATTATCTTTAGACTAGAATCATCACCATCTAATTATTATCTAGATCCACTCCTAGTAGCTATACTGAATTCAATTCATGGGGAGGAAGAGAACACAATATCTATATGTGAGGGAATAAATATTCAAATTGGGGATGTATATATTGTGAGTGAATATGTTGGTTTATTTTTAGAGGATTTACCTAGACATCCTCTAAATTGGGAAGTTGAGTTCTATCTTAATTTAATTATGTGTTCATGACCTATATCAATGAATACATATAGAATGGCCAAGGTGGAATTCGTAGAACGAAAGAAACAACTAGATGAACTAAGTGATAAAAGAATTATCCAACCTAGTGTTTCTCAATGGGGAGACCCTATTATATTTTCCATGAAGAAATATAGATCCATGAAGGCATGCACTGACTATATAGAAATAAATTCTATTGTGATAAAGAACAAATATCCCTTTCCCTTCATTGATGATTTATTTGATCATCTTCACAGAGCCCCATTTTATTCAAAGATTTACCTTTTATCTGTATATCATTAGCTGCATTTGAGGAATGACGATATTATAAAGACATTGTTTCAATCAATGTATGTTCATTATGTGTTTACAATAATTCCTTTTGAACTGACTAATGCACCCTCTGTTTTCATGGATCTAATGAATAGAGTTTCCAAGGAATATATTGATGACTTTGTTGTGGTATTTATTGATGATATATTGGTATAATCCATAATATACAATGATCACAAGAATAAATTTATCATTATTATAAAGATTATTAGAAGAAATGAGTTATATGGGATGTTTAGAAAGTTTGAATTATAGCTTCAAATAGTTTCTTTTCTTTTCCAAATTGTCTCTAAGGATAGAATCTATGTTGATCTGAAATAGAAAAAGGTAGTTCAAAAATGGCTTACTCTAACAAATATAACATATGTATATAGGTTTATTGGATTAATAAGTGATTATTGAAATTTTTTGATGAACTTCACCCTATTAGCTAACCTGTTAACCAATCTTACTTGTCACGTGGTTATGTTTGAATGGATAAAATAACGTGAAGAATGTTTTGATGAACATATGAAGAGGTTACTTAATGCTCTAATCTTGAATAATCCCTTGGGAAATGGTGGATTCACGATTTATTTTGATGCATCAAATAAAATCCATTGATGTGTTCTTATGCAGAATTATATAGTTTTTTCTTATTGATCAACAGAGTTAAAAATTCATGAACAAAACTATCCAACACGTGATCTTGAATTGAAAACTGTAATATTTGCATTGAAAATTTACAGATATCATATATATGGTTAAAGGATGTGAGATATATACTGATCACAGGATCTTGAAATATATCTTCTCATAGAAGGAACTCAATATGTGGAAAAGGATATGCCTCAATCTACTCTAGTATTAGGATTGTTCTATACACTACCATCTAGTTTAGAAAAATAAGGTGGAAGATGTGATGAGTAGGAATGATCATCGAGTGGTGAAAAAAATGAAGATAGAAAATGATCCTATGTACATAGATCTAGTGTGGTTAGATATGGGAATTATCATAAAAGGTGAAGTGCCATTACTTTATCAATTGGTTTCTCAATCATATTTATTAAAAGGAATTCAAAATTATCAATCTAATGATGATAATATTAGCAAGAAAATCAAGTCTATGAATGATGGGATGTTACTGAAATACATGTCTGAGGAGGAAATTATGAATTTTTGGAGAAGGCTATATGTTTCCTCTATATATGAGCTAAAAAGGGAGGTAATGGATTATTCTTATTGTTCAAATTTCTTTATACAACCTAGTACACACTAAGATGTATAGAAATTTGAAAGAACATTTCTTGTGGGATAACATGAAGTGTGAAATTTCTAATTATGTATCAAGATGATTAGTCTGTCAACATGTGAAGTCTAATATATAATTCATATAGGTGTCACACAGCCTATAACTATTCCTACATGGAAATTGGAAGACATCTCCATGGATTTTGATACTGGATTACCAAAAACGCCAAGAAGGAATAATTAAATATGTGTAATTGTGGATCAATATACAATATCTATACATTTCCTCGCAATAACGAAATATATTACACTTGATCATATTTCACAAATCTATATAAACAAAGTTTCAAAATTTCATGGATTATATATCTCAAATTAGTTTGATAATGATACACGTGAGTTTTATCCAAGTACTTCTAATTAACCTCAAACTGACTGGCAGTCAAAAAGAATGATCTATATATTAGAAGACATGTTGAGATCCTGGTCACATGATTTTCAATGTATGTGGGATCAATATTTACCTTTGATAGAGTTTTTCTACAATAATAGTTTCTATTATAGTATTCAAATGGCACCATATGAAGCATTGTATGGAGAGAGATGTCTTACACCAACATGTTGGGATAAAGTTAGAGAGAGGAAGCTTGTAGGCCTAGAGCTTTTGGAGGAAACAATAATGAAGGTATTGACTATTCAATCCCACATCAAAGAATCTCAAAGTAGGCAAAAGGGATATGCTGATAATGGAAGGATGTATTTTGAATTTCAAGTGGGATATCATGTTTTCTTGAAAGTATCTTCATGGAAGGGTGTTATAACACTACAAAATAAACAGTGTTTAGTGGCGGTTTTGTGGCGGCGGTTCACAAAACTGCCGCTAAACGTTTTCCGAAATACGTTTCGCGGCGGTTTTTAATAAACCACCGCTAAACCTTTGTTTTTTTGAAAACCCCGACCCCTCCCTACCCCGACCCCCGTTTCCCCCCGACCCTGCGTGCTGCAACCCTCGCCCGCAGCCCCCCGCGACCCCCCGGTGATCCCGCGACCTCCTCCAGCGACCCCGCGACCTCCTCCGGCGACCCCGCGACCTCCTCCTAAGGAAGGTATTTTTTAGTTCGTTTAGGTTTCATGATTTATTATTTTTATATCTAATGGTTCATGGAATTCAGATTAGTGTACCTCATTTCTTAATGATATGTATGGATTATTTGAATAAACCTTTTTCCAGATTCAATACACTTCTTTATCCAAAGTTTATTTCTATTATACTGGAAGGGATAAACTTAGTTACTTTAGGAGTTTAT
The DNA here is from genome assembly GCA_963277665.1 of Viscum album. Taxonomy (NCBI): domain Eukaryota; kingdom Viridiplantae; phylum Streptophyta; class Magnoliopsida; order Santalales; family Viscaceae; genus Viscum; species Viscum album. The sequence continues at coordinate 1,193,162,749 of OY728156.1, read as the reverse complement.
AGAATGTTTTTCCAAGTGGTGTTTATTTAAATTGGACTACCTCTAAAAGGATAAAAATTATTTGGAATCCTAATAAAATAATGTAGATATTTGATGAGTGGAGACTCTAAGAGATGTTCAATCCAGTCTATCATCCCTCTAGGATATGGGTTTTAATTTATCATGGTTTGGAACTAGATAAAATTGTTGATTCTAATTAATCCTCTGATGAGGATGAATCCCAAACTATAGATTTGGTTGTATAAGTCATAAGATATTTTGATTAAATCCAAGAAAATTATCATGTACATGAATCTCATGATATGTTAGAACTAATGAGATAATAAGTACCTTATATTCATAAAGCTCAAAAACATCCTAATGTTTTATTTGAGCCTACTATAGTTATTTTTTTTCTCATGAGAGATAAATCAATAAGAGACAATTCATCTCCTAGGAAAGATTTAAAACTTCAATGTTGTTTAGACTAATTATTACATATTCTAAAAGTGATAAGTATTTTTATTCTACTATAGTGGAGAGTCCACCTATGTTTTAGATTGGTGGAGCTCAAATTTTTTATTCCTTTCCTTCTGAATATGAAGCCCCAATAGATAACCATTTCATTGATTTGGGTGTATATATTCCTAAGAATGGTGTAAATAAGGTTGAAAAAGAATAAAAATAAGTTGATAAGGCTAATTAAAATGATATAAAAGATAATCATGATAACCTAGAAGGAAGTGAATAATGAGATTCTATAGTTTACATAAGGAAAGAATAATTAGTGGAGCCTAGGATTCCTTATACATCTTTTTTTGAGAGACCAATTAGACTTGACTCTACTAAAGACCTATTGAAGATTTTGGAAACCCCGCCTTCTCATATATATGCTCCTAAGAACACTTCTCGGGAAGATCATGTCTATTAATCTTCTTATAGAATTGAGGTTATAGCCAGGGATGATTCTAGTGAAGAATATGAGGTCTTTTTGAAGGAAATTAAGAGACCACATAGGGTATTCTCACTGAAAGAATAATCTAGAGATAGATTCTAGATATTATTTCTCATTATTCTAATTATGTTCATTACTTCATTACCAATTTTGATTCTACTAAAGCTAAATCTACTAAATATAAAGAGTCTAGACCTTATTTAATCCCTATTTTTTACCTCAATTCTAGAGATCTCATTCATTTTAAGAATGATGTTTAGAGATGTTAAATAAAATTTTCATGTGTATCAATTTTTTTAATAATATTGATCGATGGGAAGATATAGAATATATTGTTTAGAAGGTTGTTTCTCACCATCATCTGAAGTTATTTCTCATGTTAGGCCATCAGTACCAAGAATTTCAATCATTCATAAAGGAAATAGAATGTTTTAAAAGTCATGTGGAATCCCTATAAGTATATCTAAACAATATTATAGATACCATGGATGTAAGGTATCTATCTATGATTACCAACCCTTATCAACCTTATAACTATTATTTAGAGCCCCCTCCTACACCTCCTATTTTAGTTAATAAATATCTAATTAGAATGTTAGTCCATAAATAGATTCAAGATATTCTATATAGTGTAAAGTATATGGAAAATCGAGTTCAAATGGATATTTATACTCATGGTGAGAAACACATTCATTTGATTAAGGAAGAAACAAACTGGTCTACTAAGGAAAACAATATAACCAAGGGTGAAATAATATATTATCTGAAAATAATTTACACTAAATATTACCTTAAAACTCATTTTCTATAATTTGTTAGAGACTTGAAAACTCCACCTCTGGTAGTTTCTTTCAAATCTATGGTAGAGAATTTTTTGGAAATGACTCTGCTACAAGATAATTTCTTTTTCAGAAAAAGATGTCTTTATTCAATAAATGGAGAATGGAATAAGGGTTGTAACCAATATCACAAGTCTTTTGGAACCTTATATGTAGGTTTCCAATACTCTTATGTTAGATCCTCCTACCCTACCTATACCAAGACCATATTTAGTTTCTTTTATATTCCTCCAAGAAAACCTTTTGGTCTTATAATTTCTCAACAACTTATCCATGTTATTACTATTTTCATATAAATAACCATTCTTATACCTATTTATACTCATTAGACTTTTGATCCTCCTCCTGATATTCGAAAAGGGAAGGATCCCATTACCCCTTCTAAATAATTAGTTCTGCTAATTCGGATTCTGATTAGATTCGCATAGGGATAATGTTCAATATTTTTGAAAAATTAATGAAAATTACACTTCAATCTTATTTATGTGTCTCTTATATTTATTATTCTTTCACCCTTTATGATTTATTTTTTATAATCCCAAAGTTGGAGTAATATGTGTGGAATAATAATTTTATTACAAAGGGGGAGTAAATTGTCTCAATTTACATTGATTTATTCTTTACTTTCAATTTTTTACTTATATTATATTGAGAACTCTTTAATTCTGACCTACATCAATCCAGAACTCAAGGCCCAACATCCTCACTCCATTTCAAACATCCAAACAACCCAAGCATAACCTTCATCTCAATGTATTCAACCATCCAAAACCTGATCCAACACCCATCACCAAAACTAATACACTAATATGGTTCCTACCTGAGACCATCCAACTTGAAACTCTAGCCACACCATTAATCGATTACTTTCCTTCCATGGTTCTCAACACCATATTACTTACTTCGTCACCACAATTTTCTAGTTTTGAGAACTTCACTCATCATAAAAGAGGTCAACAGAACCTCAAATCAACCTTCAAAACTTCCCTAACATGTTTTCCAACTCACAACATCCATGAAAACTCCACCCAATTCTAGAATTCATTATTTCTGCCAAAACTACCCAGATTTTTCACACTTTCACCATCCATATCTCAACCAAGGACTACTTGGTTCTTCTTCAAAAATCATTCACATTACTAGGATAAACTTATCATTTCAATATTAACTTGAGGTGCCTCGCAGCCCACCACATCCATTCCCTTTCTATCCAACTATGTCTTTCCATTCCTGCTAAATCACTCCGTTGGTTCCCAACTTCCCCTATTGGCATGTCTCCCCTCTACCCAAACACGAATCCTTCTCACTTAAGGTATACCTCCATCACCTACACACACCATATCCAAGTTCCACCTGGCCTTCCCTAAGAACCCCCAAACATGTCCCTTATAGGTTTCTATTTGGAACCTTGATTCCTCCACATCCACTCTACAGTTTTCTCCACATTTCCATGACTAACATAATTCTCTCCACCTTAGGAGGGTCATTATCACTAATTTATTCAAGAAATTCAAACACCATGTCTCATGCTTCCATCACAAGATGAACCCCAAAACTTAAATGTGTCCATTTAGATTTCCCTAGAACAATAAAACAAACATTACCCATTGTGAAAATGGTTTCAGTGATTGTAGTTAACTTGATTTAAAATGCATTATGATCAGTTTCGATCACACATCAATGGGGTGTTGTTTGAGGCAACATAAATGTGTGATCGATGGTGTTATGATAAGTGTGTATCCCGATATTTTTATTGCTCCTCAATGAGGTGTTGACGCTGTCTCATATGGACCAGACTTGTTCAGTTGGTCTGAAATGGTAAATGTGGTCAATGAATCATCTTTATTATATTATTCATACTTTATGGTCAATGGTTCATCTTTATTATATTATGTTTATGTAATCTTACACTATCGTATATTTTGTGTAGGCACATTGTGATATACATGGATAAAAGCTGGATCACATTACCGAGGAACACACTTCAATATGTTAAGGGTTTGAATGGGTTTTTAGATTTTGCAATTTCTAATCGATCCGTTGAAGGGAGAATAAGATGTCCATGTCCTAAATGTAAATTTAGAACATGGTTGAAGAGAGATGAAGTTTATGATCATTTAATACTGAAGCAATTCCCTGAGCAATATTTGTGTTGGATTTGGCATGGAGAATAAAACAATACAGAAAGATTGAGGACTGATGTTAATCCACAGAATGAGGTCCCAAGTTCTTAGACAATGGAAAATGAAATGAAAAACCTCATAAATGATGAATTCGGCACTGCAAGACACCACTATGAGCATCAAAACATATCAGAACAACCAGAAGAGGGTGCTACAAATTGCAACGTGACAAGTGATGTTTCTGAGACTGTAACACAAGCAGATCAAGATTGTAACATATCATTGGATCCTCTTGATTATGTGGAGACAAATGTAAGGGAAAACTTCAGTGAGGAAAATGCATTTCATGATTTAGTTGACGATGGAAATCAAGAGTTGTATAGTGGATGTTTGAAATATTCAAATCTTTCATTTCTACTGAAGTTGTACCATATCAAATGTCTATGTGGAATTACAAATAAGGCAATGTCCATGTTATTGGAATTGATTCGTGATGCATTTCCTGAAGCAAAAATCCCAGAATCGTTTTATGATATGAAAAAAGTTGTTAACAAGCTTGGCCTAAATTATACAAAAATACATGCGTGTCCCAATGATTGTATGCTTTACTGGGGAGAGGATTCAAGTAGACAGAATTGTAAGAAATGTTCTTCTTCTAGATGGCAGTCAAAGGGTGAGTTGGAAGTATGACTGAACATAATTTCATGGAGAAGAAGAAAAGGAACACACCTGCAAAAGTTTTGCGTTACTTTCCTTTGAAGCCTCGATTGCAAAGATTATTCATGTCATCAAAAACCGTCGAACACATGAAGTGGCATGCTGTAGATAATAACAATGATGGGTTAATGAGACATCCACGAGATTCCCAATCGTGGAAGACATTTGATTCATTACATCCATATTTCTCAGCGGATCCTAGGAATGTTCGATTGGGATTGGCTGCAGATGGATTCAACCCATTTGGGACTTTGAGTACGAGTTATAGAATTTGGCCATTTGTTTTGATCCCTTATAATCTGCCTCCGTGGATGTGTATGCAACAAACATCTTTTATCATTTCGATGATTATTCCTGGAAAACAAATGCCTGGAAATGATATTGATGTATACCTGCAGCCTTTGATTGAAGAATTGCAGGAGTTATGGAGCAGCGGTGTTGAGACATTTGATGTTTCTTCTAAAACAATGTTTAAAATGCATGCTGCTTTAATGTGGACTATTAGTGACTTCCCTGGGCTTGGGAATTTATCTAGTTGGAACACTTATACGGGTTTGGCTTGTCCCGTTTGTAACTTTGATTTCGAGCCCAAACGGCTACCTCACAGTAGAAAATGGTGCTTCTTGTGCCATCGAAGATTTCTTGATGCATCTCATAGATTTCGGCTGATCAAATCAAAATTTAATGGTTGCATTGATTGTAGACCACCTCCAAAGTTGTTAACCGGTTCTGAAATATTGAAACAGCTTGAAAATGTTAAAACAGAATTTGGGAAGGTTCATCATTTGAATGATAGCGGAAAACGAGTGTGAAGTGCATCGTCAAGTGAAATCAGAACGCAACAATGGAAGAAAAAAAGTATATTCTTCAAACTTCCGTATTGGGAATTTAATTCTTTGCGCCACAATCTTGATGTGATGCATATTGAGAAGAATGTATGTGATAATTTGATTTTCACATTACATAATGAGCATGGAAAGACGAAGGATCATCTCAATGCTCGCAAAGACTTACAAGTAATGACCATAAAACGTGATCTCTGGCCAGATGAGAATGAAAAGTATGTTCCGGCCATTTTTTCATTGAAAAATAGGGATAAAGATACGTTCCTTCAAATTTTAAAGAATGTAAAGGTATCTGATGGGTATTCAAGTAACATCTCGAGGTGTGTTGACTTGAAGAATCGTAAGTTATATGGATTGAAAAGTCACGATTCACATGTTTTGTTAAAACAGTTACTACCATTGGCATTGCGTACATTATTACCTGAAAAAGTTACTGCTGTTGTACTCCATTTCTACACATTTTTCAAACAGTTATGTGAGAAAGCTCTACATCCATTTCAGCTTGACAACCTACAAGAGAGGTTTGTATTGACCCTTTGTGCAATGGAGATGATCTTCCCTCCATCGTTTTTTACTGTCATGATGCATTTAACTGTGCATTTGGTTGACGAAGCTAAATTAGGAGGCCCTGTTCATTATCGTTGGATGTATCCAATTGAGAGGTATTTTATTTATATGTTTCCAGTTAAGTAAACATTTTTTGGCATTTAAATAAATGCATAATATTATTATTTTTTTCACAGATATCTTGGGCATTTTAAAGCATACGTGAGAAAAATAAAGCTCAACCAGAAGGCTCTATTGCTGAAGGATATTTGGCCGAGGAGTGTCTCACCTTTTGTTCCAGATATTTGGATGATATTGAGACAAGATTGACTCGAGTTGGACGTGTTGATGACACATCAACTCAATCTCAAATGCATCAGAAATCAAAAATATTTCCTGCTATTGGCCGATCAGTTGGAAGGACCTCATACGCGACACTAACGGAATTGGAATTATTACAGGCACATAGATATGTGCTACTGAATAGTGAAATTGCATATCTATTTATTGAAGATTTGAGGATACAAACAAATAGACGAATGATAAGCCGAACACGAAATGAAAAAGATATAACGAAAGCTGTGAATAAAGAGCTGGTAGAATGGTTTGCACGACGTGTAAGTTTATAAATATTGCAATAAATACGAATATTACTTTGACACATACAATTTGCAAATCTATTAAATTATTTTTTTTTCAGATCATGAATACTGATACTCGAGCTGACTTATCATAAGATTTGAAGTTTCTTGCTTGAGGTCCTATAAAACATGTTAGAAAGTTCAACGCTTATAATGTGAATGGTTTTAGATTTCGTACAGTCGATCGAGAAGTGGGTTTGAAAACACAGAATAGTGGTATTTTTACATTTGCTGAAGTTGAATACTATGGAAAGCTGCATGATATTATTGAATTAAACTACCACGGGCATTTTTCGGTTGTTTTATTCAAATGAAAATGGGTCGATTTTATCAGAGGTGTTAAAAGAGATTCCTTGCAATTTACTTCTGTAAACTTCTCTCGCTTGATGGATGTTGGTGATCGTGAACTGCATGATCCATATATCTTAGCATCGTAGGCAAAAATGGTATATTATGTGAATGATGTTGTGGATGAAGGGTGGAGTGTAGTTACTCACGTAATACAAAGAGATTTTAATGATATGGGTGATGAAGTGGAAGATTTGACCTCTGCAATTGAATTTCATCAACAACAGGAAGCAGAATTATTTGTCCATCATGATATTGAAAATATTGGTCTAGCAAGGATGAATGAAGTGGATGAAGCAATGGAGAAGGAAACCGACATGATTGAAGGGGAAAATGATTGTATGTACAATTATTTATTCATTCAGCAACTACTTGTTTCATTTCTGTAGTTATTCATTATCATTGTTATATATATTTTGTTTGTTAATACCGGGCATCTATTATCATTTTTAATTTTTTTTCTGCATAAATTTTTTGAAATATATATTCTGAACTTAATTTTATTTGATTAAATGACAGGAATGCCAAGGAAGAAGCGGTACACTATTCATTCTTCTTCTGCGACAGATGACGATCTGTCTATCCCCATGACATCATCTCCCCCTGCACCATCTCTGACACCATCAGTGGATGCCTCATTAGAGGATGAGTCATCGCCTCCCCCTACAGGAGCTTCAGCAGTGGGGCAGTGACACGCCCCCTCCAGTTCATCATGGACATTCTGGAGGGTCGCAGTCATAGGTACAAATTTTAATTAAATAAATTTATTGCATTTTGTTTATAGTAATTGTTTGCTCATTGCAGATGAAGACAATGAAACCTTTGAAAAAGACATAAAAAATTCTGATGTTTGGAACATGCATGTCAAGAAGATAGTGGTGCCATTTGATTCTTATGGGGTCCCGACGAATGACGCCGCAGGTTTACTTGGTCAGATTATAGGTCAGCTGGCAGCGGAGCCCGTTTCCCTGCCTATTTCGTATGATGATTGGAGGCATATGCCTCCAAACTGGAAAAATGAAGTTTATGATTCTCAGATAAAGGTAATTTTATTACTTTATGGTTTAATTGAATGTCATTTTACTAATATATTCAAAATGAATATCTGTATACAGATGTTCTTCCACTTTACCGTTGCTGATGTGATAGCACGGAAGTGGACATTGAAAAATCATGGAAAAAATGGAAAGATTTCAAATGGAGGTTGTGGTGTGATGTCAACGATTCTTCGTTGACCGTGCAGTAGATGTATGAGAAGATACCTAGTGGGGTACCGAAAGAACAGTGGAAGGTTTTTGTCGATAGACATCGTGATGAGAAGCGGATGGTATTGAAATATATATTATTATATTATCCTCATTTTACATTTATACATGTACATGAAGAGGAGATAGACATTGAATACAATACTGTTAAATTGAATTTTATTTATTTCAGGATCTCTCAAGAAAGAATGCTTCAAACCGGGCGAAGCAGGTAATCCCGCACACTGCGGGTTCAAAAAGCTTTTCAAGAAGCCGAATGTCATTGGTAATATTTTAATTAGTTTAAATATTTATAAGATAATATTATCTATTTAACATATTTGATTGATGATTTATCTTTTTTTAATGCAGTAACAGAGTTTAGGGCATGAAGCATCCCGAACAGAACTGTGGCTGGATGTTCATAAAAAAACAGATGGAAGTTTTGTTAATGAACCTTCCAGAGAAGTTGGGGTATGAAGTCAATTATTTATTATAATAACTTAATATCAGTTTTTAATATGTTAATATATATTGATATTTGATTTATAGGTAAAAATTAAAGAAATATGGGATGCCAATCCTGGGAAATCCTACTCAGTCTCCCAGGATGACCTGGTTGGTCAAGTTCTTGGGAAGGAGCATCCTGGTAGAGTGTGCGGGATGGGTTTGGGACCCGTACCATCTGAGGTCTTTCGCATGCCATCAGGGATTTCGGCCTCATCTACTCCTGGTTATAGTCATTTCATACCTGAAGATGCTCAGAGAGAGATTTCTGCTCTACAAAACACAGTTCACCAGCAGGGGGATCAGATATCTGCTTTGCAGAAAGAGTTTCTTGAAATACGTCAACATATGAGAAGATATGCCCCCGGTGGTAGTGCATCGGGTAGTGGTGAGCAGGTAAATCACAAAAAAATCAAAATCATTTAGTTTTCAAACTTTTATTGGTTTTAATTTTTATTATAAATATGCAACAATATTTAATTTTCAATATAATGTTCTTACAGGTGGCAGCAGGTGGTGGAGATGAAGGTGGAGAGGGTGACGATGCAGCATCAGATGACGAGTAGTAGTATTGTTGATGTGTTGAACAAGTATGATAACAGTTGGTTTGTATATGTAACATTTATGGCACATAGTTTCCACTAAACATTTCCATGTCCTAACATTTTCTTGATTTCTCATGTTTCCTTCTATGCATTTTATTTATTGTGTTCTGGATTCCTCATGTGTTGACAAAAACATTCTTAATGCAATATGCATGTGATGATACCACATCCAATGAGAATACCATATATGTAACCCATATTCATACCCCTATTGGATATATCCAATATGTATCACACTAAAAGACCAATCCCATGACCATAAATGGCTAAGGCATGAAAGGTTAATGATAAAAGTCTCTGTCATGGCCTTAAAATTTTGACACCACTCCAATGGGTCCAGGAATACCAATTTGTTTTTAGTTTAGGCATGGTGGATGTCATTGGATTCGGTGGATGTTGGTTGGAAATTGGTGGTAATACCTTCCTTCTTCTTGGTTAGTTTCCTCTTATTATTCTCTTGGGGATTCAATACAATGATTCCTTTTTGGTATAGGGTCTGAGTTGGTTTACATTTTGATGATCTTTTGCCACAGCGTAGGTTTATTTGTGGGTTTTTCATGCATTTGTGGTTTATGGTCATTTGTTCTTCACCCTATGGTGTCCTGCGAGTCGAAGAATATTATTTAAGGTAGGGAATCAGTTATTTCTCTTTATTGTGTATCATGCATGGGGGGTTACTCTTGTTCATCTATGGGTTCTAGTTGTGCTGGCTTAATCAAAGATAAATAATTGGCTAATTGAAACTGAAGGGGGAAAATAGGAATGATTCACATGTTTTTACAGCTTTGATATTATTATGATATGATGGATTGTATGGTATTGATACCTTGGTTAAAATTATGGTCATTGGGGGATTTTCTTTCACTGGATGATATGTGTTGTGACTGTTGTGTCTATTGTTATTTTTGTGATATCACCCTAAAAGGGAAATTAACCAACCACTTATATTTTTCTAATGAAATTGATACTCTATGATTATGGATTGTGTTACAACACTCCTAAAATAAAGTATCATGTGATAAAATACCCGTTGATAAATCTATAAAATGATCCTTGATGTGTTGTGATGCATATACATGATTATGGGATGATGATGTGTGGATGTGATATTATGTGGGGCTGATGGGTGAGATGTGGCTGTGGTTTTGGAAAATTTAGGGCAGTGGTGGAGCAGATCCAACATATTTTTTTTCCAGTTCAACATTTAGCGGCGGTTTTAATCACCGCTAATGCCATACCTGTAAGCATTTAGCGGCGGTTAAAACCGCCGCTAAATATATTATGTTGATATTTAGCGGCGGTTTTCACCGCCGCAGAATAGGCGCATCAAACGCCTAAATTTAGCGGCGGTTAAAACCGCCGCGAATAAGAAATGTCAGATACCCATATAACCGCCGCTAAATGAAGAGAAACTGCTGCTAAATGACGGATCTACGACACATTTCTAAAACAGCCGCGGAATCGAAAAAACCGACGCTAATAGATTGCCGACGCCAAACTTAGCGGCGGTTTTTGTAAACCGCCGCCACACAATATAGCGGCAGTTTAAACCGCCGCTAAACAGGAAAAAAACCGCCGCTAGGACCGGCTTTTGTTATAGTGTAATATTTGGGAAGAAAAAGAAATTCAGGCCTATGTATATTGTAACTTTTTTATTTCTAGAGATAATTGGAGTTATGGATTATCATTTGGAAATTACCGTAAGACTTTCAAAGGTACACAATATGTTTTATGTCTCATTGTAGAGAAAGTACATGCCAGATCCAACACATGTTCTCACTTTTAAAGGTATTAAATTGGATCATGACTTGTCTTACTGTGAAGTGCATATTTGGATTAGGGAAACTAAAGAATGATTGTTGAGGAATCAGATGACTCAGCTAGTAATGGTACATTGGAAAATCATAATATTTAAGAGCCAACTTTGGAGCTTGATAACATATGATGATGACCTATAAAAATCATTTTAGGAGGTTACATTTAGGAATTTAGTGGAACACTTTTTTTATGTGGGGAATAATTTAACACCCCAAGGTTTTACAAATAAATTTAATATATAATGTAATTCACACAAAATTGAGTCTCTTCGAAACAACACTTTGTTATCAAAACCAAGCCATTAAAAATAAATTTTCCACCATTAGGTTTTGAATTTTGAAAAATGGACATACACTATTGCGATCAGTAAGAAAATTTGGAGTCTGATAGGACTAACAAACATTTTTGGTGAATAGTAACTTAAACTTTATTAATATTAAAGTACCCTTATTAATAGTAATGTGACCCTTATAAATATTAACCTCACTCATGTAAGTATAAATAAAATTTAGGAACATTATAAATGTGAGTGAAAATTTTAAAAATTAATAAATAAGTGATTGTATTTTTCTGATTAATTAATATTTAATTAAAATTTAAAACAAATAGATTTATTTAAAATAAAATTCATTATCATAAAATGTATTCCTAAATTAATATTTTTTGTCCTATGATTTCAGGATAATTTTACGAGACCACAATTTATTTTTTAAAGTATTATAAAATCAGTTTTAAATTTACAATTTGTATTTTTCATGAAAATAATGATTTCATTTTAAAAAAATTAAATTTCACATATTTATAAAATTATTTTGATAAAATTGATTCAATGTTTGAATTGTAGACATCAAAAAATGGTTATGGTGATTTTTTTTGAATAGTATAATACGATAATTAATAGTAAATGCTAAATACCTGATCTATTAAGTCATATGTGATGTATGAATGATGTAAGAAAACATAGTTAGAACTCATATGAACATATTAATATTTTGGTCATAAAAATAAACAATATTTCTTATCTTGAGAAAAATATTTATATAATGAATAAGATATTCAAAAATTAGGGCTCTCTTCTATTATAAAACGAACCCCTCGCCCCTCTTCTCTTCACTCCCCTAAACCTTGAATCATGTCAATGTTCATCCCAAATACTATTCCATAGTCTCTTCCCACATCTAGGACCTCTTGGTATTTCCAAAATACCAAAAACCCTTCTTTTAAGGAGGTTCTCAAATAGGAAATTTTAAGAGCCAAACCCTCTTCCATTTTCTTTGAATTTCATTTTCAATTTATATTATTTCTTTATCTTCTCCTCACCTCCACTATCCAAGTAACCATGATAAAAATAGTATTATATATATACTATAATGATATCATGTTAATTTAAAATACTTATTCAAATAAATATAACTCTCTTTTATTTATGTATAAGCTAAATAATCATCAGGGTGGTGCCGATTTACCACCTTTGAAAACAAAAAACCTTCATTATTAAATTTCTCCTTAAATCTAGGTTATAAAACTATTTTATGGTTGAAACAGATTATAATATAAGTATTCTATCTTATTAATTGTTATGAATCTAGTATATATACATAATACTAATTTATATGACAAAAAATGTTCTTAATAATTAAAATATCACCAAAATAATAAAAATTATTATCACTAATGATCTATATAATAACTAACACTCGTAACAGATAAAAAAATGAATTATATCACCATTTAATATTCTGGATTCTTATTAGTATCATATAAATTTAATTTTGGAGAATTATATCCATTAAACATGAATTCCATTACTTATAATCAAGCAAGACGATCATGAAATTAAAGAAGGAACACTACGGAACACTGTAATTCAATCATATAACTCATCAATAAGAAAATAAATGAACTCAATAAAATTATAATAGATTTAGTCCATGTATATAAGTGTCTTTATTAGGTAATTAATGGATTTAATTTGATTATCCAAGATGTTAAGGTTAAGTGCAGAACACATTCAGACATAAGGTAAGGGTTTTCTACCCAAACCTCCATTTTCTTTCAGGTTACTCTTTGTATTTATTAATCATAGATAAATTATTAATTATAATTATTTACTACTTATGAATTTTTTTTTGTATTCTTTATATGTGTACCAATCATAATACTTATTTATTTTATTAAGAGATAAATATTTTATAAAGATATTTTTCAATTATTATTGCTAGACAAGCCCGATTCATGGGAACTTCTAAAATTTGTACCTATTTTCAAGGACACTATAATATTTTTAAAGCCAATAATTTTTCTAAATTGAATAATTTCATCATAAAAAAACTACCTTAGTTAATTTCTAGTTTTATTCAAATATTTTTCTAAAATAACTCTTATTTTTAAAATAAAATCCTATTCCCCCCAAAAATTCCTCATTGATTTTATTATAGTATTTTTCACTACTTCAACAATTATATTAAATTTTATGACTTCTTGTGGTTAATAACTTATGTTTATCATATAATATGTTGTATTATATATTTTATGATAATTTTGACTGTGGATGTGAAAACATGACACCATTCACCAAATTACTCATAATGGTTAGTGTTTATGTGAAAAGATTAGGGAAAGATATTTCATATGTTGAGGTTTTTTCTGTTTAAAAAATTACACATGAGGAATGAATTGTACATAAAAAGTGGTGGGTGGGGACCGCTATATCCCATTGATCCATTGGTAGGTCTCATGAGACAAAATATAATTGGGTTTTGGCCGATGCCTTACCTTAGTATTTTTAGACGCCTTGGTTGAGGTCTTGAAAAAATATTTCAGACGTCTGACATTGTGAATTCTCTCATTATTTTCTTAGTAATTGATAAACCATGTTATTATTATACTAGTATAATATCAATGTTTATGTTTTGTTCTCTTATGATCACTTATATAACCTTATTTAATCAGCTTTCAATATTGTTACAGTATGCTGATGTATATTTTTAAAGGCATGTGCTTTTATTTATTGACGATCCATAGTGTTTATTATTATGATAAATTCCACTGTATTAATTATCCCTTTTGGTCGACTGAGAACACCCATTTATTATGTGTTATTTTCCACTCAATAGAGAAGATTAATATTATGAATGAATTGTAGGGACAATCTAATGGTCATAGATTTTTCCAATGGAATTTCTATTATGTATTTAATTTTAAATTATAATTTTGAACTTATGTTTGTATCTTATTTTCCAAAAAAATTAGACTATTTTTTCTTTCAGGATATTAATTTATTTTAATCATGACTATGTATTAATATAAGGCACCAAATCTAGGAAACTGGGGTTTGTATCCTTACATCCATGAAATTCACATTTCTTTTATAACTACTTCTCAACTTGTCCCTCATCTATTTAGTAGCTAGAATCCTCATAAATATAGTATAAACCATCTTAGATAGAGCTATAAAATCGTAATTTTAATCATTCTTATCACCATATCAATTTCATTTATCATCAGCTATCATAGAAACCTCATTAATGGTTAGAAATACAACTATAGTTGCATCTCTTTTTGGAAAAGAGATAGAAGATATGGTAACATCTTATTCCTCTTACTATGATAGTTCTATACAATGAATATAAGCACTCATCTACTATTAAGTGAATTTATATTATGAATATATGGTTTATAGTTGGATATTTTAAAGAAAACCCTTATATGATACTAAATGAATTGACCAGATCTAAGTGAGATCACTCAAAAGGGGATAGGGTGGATTAGTGATCCCTTTATTTTATGAATTCTTCCTTAAAATCAGATGTTGAAACTTGTTAGTGCTTCAATCCAAACAATGATATCTCTCAAACTTAAATAATATTAATTAAATACAAAGAGATAGATTAAAAAATTATATTTACAATGTTAGATCTCAATGTTAGATCCTACTCCTTCCTATGCTTTATATACTCCCAAAACAAGATTATTAAATAAATAAAATGGGATTATAAAGGAACATGAAACAACATGTTATAACCCTCAGTAATCATTCCTCTATTTGAATAATTTTCTACCCCTAGTGATTAAATATTTTTACACAGTTTAATATAATGTAATGACTCAGATTTTCAGGATTTTTTTAGAATTTGTTTTGGAAAATTTACAGAACAGGCGTAGAGGCAGTGTGCGATTCTGATTCCTAGTGTGCCAAGAATAATTGATTGAAAAATGTTTAGTTTTTAATAGCATGTGCATGTGAAATTTTTGAAAAAATGGAATAAATATTTTAAAATTTCCGAGATTCAAAATCTAGGGCCACTATTGATCTTAGAATAGTGGATTTATCATAGGCGCAACATGACTTTGGTTGGCGCGGGTCTTTTGTAAAAATTTCACATGGGACGTAGCCATAAAAAAATATTTTTAATAGAATAATTTTATTTTTATATCCCAATAACATGTGAACGGAGACTCGGATTGATAATTTGAGACCACCTTTGATTTCATAATGGGGTGTTTTCTTTAGATGGGACATATCTTTAGTCAGTGTGAGCCATCTTTGGAAAAAACAAAAAAGAACATAATCGTCATTAAATAATTTTAAGATAAATTATTTTGTCGACACATCAAAAATTTCTATTAAAATTATCCTTATGAATAAATTTCAGGGTATTTTTCATAACCATGGGAATGCTGGAGAGTCTCTAGGGAGTTCTTAGAGGGTTTTACCTTGGTTAATGATGATCGGATTGTGGACCGATGATCCGCATGTGATGAAATCAAATGATCTCTAAAATGATTAAAACACAACCATTCTTCATAAAAAATTGATCCAATCTCTAGGTAGGGAAAATGTACATTGATGATTATTCATGTTATGTATTTGAGAGATGATTGAAGATCAATCCATGAATAGATTGATCCATTGTTCGATCATTATGGGATGGATATTAAATTGTGGAGTTTATTTTCGTGAGATTTTTTGAACTCCTCTTATTTTATCCTTCTAAAAAAATGAACCAAGGCCGACAAGAACAAATTCCATGGTTAGTTTCTTTGTCCTCATTATGGTTTTCTCTCCCCCGTTCTTAGTGTTTTTCTCTATTGGACCCTCGTGGTCATGGATCGACATGTCGAGGGGCTCCAAATGTGACAATACCCCTCAGATTATAGGTAAACCGTGAGTGGTGGTCAGATCTATGGAGATTGGGACAGGAGGAGCCCAGATCTATGACCTCTTAAAATTTAGGTCTTCATGGGTGGCTTGGTGGTCAGCATAAGGGACCACCGGTGTGGAGGTCCGCATAAGAGACCACCAGTGCGGTGGTCCACCGAGGTGTTGCGGTGACAAGAGGTTGTGGTCGTAGGGGCTCAGCCGTAAGGAACACAGGTAGTGACTGCATGGTTCAGAGGCCACATGACACGTCTAGTCTATGGGACGTGGCCGATCCATGAGGCATGTTGGATGTGGTAGGACTGCAGGTCGTAGTGGATGTGGAGGTCATGTAGATCTGGGAGCCGAGAAGGCTGAGCAGAGGTCCAGGTGGGCCAAGAGGACCATGACATGCAGAATGAGCTGAGCCAAGTGAGTAGGCCGCACCCAGTTGGCAGGGTTAGGTCATACATGGGTTGAAATTGAGGTAGTCGGACAAGGCCACAATCGACCATGGAGATTGACCATGATTCACAATCAACCAAGCTACCTCTTGGCTATGTCATCTGGGGTTGGTCGGTCCATGAAATGGACCATGGCTGTCAACCGTCACAGTGAGTTGACCCACCACGCGGTCGGTCCCTAACCCAATGACCCTCCTTTCGGTAGAAACATCGAACCCATATAACATTCTAAATATTTTTCCATTTCAGGAGTGTTCTATGGTTTTGGGACCCCTACATCGAGGCAGTCCAATTGAGTCCTATGGTGTGTTTTATCTGGGACATGTTTTCAGAGACATGGGCCATTTATGTGGGCTGTATCTGGGTCAATGGATACGGAGGGTGTGACCCCCACTCTCTTTTCACTCCTTTTTCTATGTGGATTAATGCTATCATTCATGGAATATTAGATGAGTTTTATTATAGTTCTGTACGTTTATCTCTTCCTTGTGGTAGTCGGTATCGTTTTCTACTCATAAGAGTATGATCTCATTAGCAGGACATCCAGGATATAGTTGTCAGAATCCAACAAGTGTCCTGGAGCAGATCCTCTATTAATTTTTATTCCCTTGGTAGATTTCTTGTTATTAACACGACCCATCCAACTAAATGTCGGTCCTTCACATAGTGGGTTATTTTGGATGGATTTATTGATATAACTCCATGGCCCTGGTTATGATCCTAATTTGATGTATCATATATCTATCATCAGATCTATCAATATATCTTCCTCATGATGTCTCTAAACAAATAATATTTCTCATATGGACATCCTCAGGGCTATCAGATATAGTAGCATGTTCTTACATATGAGTTCTTTGTGGAATCTTAAAACTAAATCCCTAGTGTGGGTATGAGATAGTTGTGACTTACCTGTAAACCATGTGTCTTAGTTTGAGTATATCAGGATGTTCTTATTATATGTTCTATAGAGATATACTTTTGTTGATATGACACTACATTTTTTTATCAATCATTAGTTTCACGGTTTCCTAATGATTATTATTATACTCACGACTACACAGGATTTTTCCACACGTTTCATGTACTTTCTAGATGATTTACCTTCTATAAGAGTCCAGGGTGGACCAGTGTGGGATATATCTTTGAGAGATTGGACATTTTGTGGTGTTTCTACGACATCAGATGGCAGTACTAATAACATTTCTTATTGGTTGGACTTCATGGTTTAAATACTCTTAGTTTTTTTGGGCATGTATTCTGGTCCCATTTAATTTCCAGTACATTCACTGTTTTACTCTAGTTGTGGGATGTAGTGGTTTTCATGCGTTGTTTACATTTCTTTTTTACATTTTAGCATTTTGTGGCATGGAGATGTGTTCATGTGTAACTGTAATTAGGATAATGCCTGCCTTTTGTGTAATATGCATACTTAGTGATAATCACCAGCCCCTAGCCTATTGGAGGAGATCTTAGGGTAGTAATGAAATGGGCCCCAATTGGATAGGTCATGACAGAGTGGTATTAGTGGTGGTCGATTCTACCTTAATATTGGGAGTCTGTATTATTTGATTGGGGAAATAGTGTTAAGTGTTTTGGGGTTGGTTTTTATCCCATGGACTCCAGTTTTCATTCAACGACCGACATATCCATACACTAGGGCTCTAATAACATGCTTTTCTACTTGGTACATGAGAACACTAGTTGCAGAAAAAATGCTGGTACATGAATCATATAGTAATGGGTTGTGGTTTTCATTCCATTCTTTAGACAACTATCCAGATATACTCATTAACCATGGTGCATCTTGTTTTCTTATAGGATGCCTCCTTGATGCATACTAGCTAGGATTTAGAATATTTATCATGAGGATGACCCCCTCAGTGACTAGGATTTAATACAATGATCAGTTCCTAAGATGCTACCTCTATGTGGCACACCAGAAATACTACCACCTATAGAGAAGCACGTGGTACCTGAAGTACCAGTAGAAAAGTTATGTAGGTTGAGAGTGCCTTACATATTTCAAAGATATAGACCCCTCATGGTTTGAGGATATCTATTCCAACATGAGGCTAAGGACTGGCTTGAGGTAGTGAACTTAGTTTTCTGTCATGTTAGAAAACATGCAAATCAGATGGTAGCCCTGGCGGTGAGCCTTATTCATGGATGAGTAGAGAGATGGTGAGGTTTATTTAAGAAATCTTACAATGAGATTAATCTTTCATGGACTGAGTTTAAGAACCATTTTAGAGAGGATTTATCACCTTATAAGCTGAGGGATATGAATATGAAGAAGCTTCTCTAGCTCCTGCAAAACAACAAGTATATATCTAAGTACATGTTGATGTATACCAACCATTCAAGGTACTCAATGGATATGGTACACCATAGTTATTAAGGGAAAAGAACATTTAGTGAGGCCTACATAAATACATCCAAGACAATGTTAACCCTATGTGCATTCCGACATATGTTGGGGTGCTCAAGTGAGCTTTGGTGGTCGAGAGTTCCTTGGCTGGGAAGATATAGTAGGTGGTCATCAGTTGTGGAATGGAAAGAGCAGATAAATCAACAATAGAGAGACAACATCAGTCTTGGGGACTTGGACATGTGATACATTCTAGGAGGATGTCATAGGATAGGGAATCTACTGTTCAGGTTTCATAGGGTGGGCCCAATCAACATAGACAGAGAAATTACTACTAATGTGATGTTAGGGGGAATATTTCACCAGATTTTCCAACCTACCATGATGTTGATTGAGAAACCATGGATGAGCCACCGAGGTGGAGAAAATTTAATGAGAAGGAAGATCCTCATGATATAGGACAAGGTAGAGGTGCTGGGAAAGAAGCAGGAGGTGCTATACGTTTGGACTTACTACCACCGCCACCCCCAGGTGGTCCATTCCATGCTCGAGGAGGTAGATGACAAGAGCTAGGATAACTGTATGTGGTTGAGGAACATGACCCAGGGGATCTAGAAATGATTCATTGTATGATACGAGTGTTTTATTCTTTATTTACTATTTATATAGATAGATGGACTAATTATCCTTTTCTTTCAATAAATTTTGATCAATAATCAGAGATTCTGGTTGAAACATTGACTTAACACCCACACATGGAGACTCCAATAGGATTAGACCTAATGATTACACACTGACACCGATAGTGTGACATGGCCCTCGAATGTGAGAGTTTCGGTTGGGATATCTTGGTAGTGGTGTAAAGGCCTTACAATGTCATTCTTGATTTGAAATGGTTATACATAGTTCATAATAAGATTGATTGTTTTAGGTGAAGGGCATAGTGTGTCCGTAGTGATAGAACCATGTTTTCATTTGTTGGGGATAAAGGAAACACATGCAATTCAGAATGAAATCCCACATAGGAGGGATCAACAGATTACTCATCTATTGGCTAGCCTAACCCTCAGTGGAGTGGATTTTATGAGTCCTTAGTTTCCTTTGGTGGTGGTGGAGTGTGATGATGTTTTTTTCTAAATATATTCTTGGAGTACCTCCCCACAGGGAGATATACTTATACATTGATTTACACCCTGGGAAGACATCAATTTCTGTGTGTGGATAAACTGCACTTTAACCAAGTGACCATGAAGAATAATTATCCTTTATATTGGATCAATGCCCCACCATTTATTTTTTCGATCAATTGAGAGGGGAATTATGTTTCTCAAAGGTTTACCTCAGTTCAATGCTTTTAGTAATTGAGGAAGAGTTTGATGTGCACTTCGATCTTGGGATTTATGGAGGAGGGTGTTGAGTACATAGTGTTCTAAGATGTATTGGGGACCAGATTTGGGTTGAGTTATAATGTGGAGGAATGTAGTGATTCCCTATGGTTCACACAAGTTGAGACCTCATGGGAAGAATTATGGGACCACAATATTAATTTAATAGTTGTAGTCTTTGAGTTGATAATGTGGTGAAACAACCTGATTGGATAGTAGTTAATCATCTAATCTGATAACAATAGTCTCAACTACATCTTATCTCAGAAATATATGAAATTGAGGCAAAGGATATGGCTATAGTTCCTCTAGGACCGTGACATTAAAATTTTTAATTGTCATGGGAAAGGGAACATGGTGAAAAATTCTCTCAGCAATAGATACAGTTCGCAACTACTGAATGAGGAATCAGAGCAGTTGATCTCATTACAATTATCCTTTATAGATGGAGATGGTGTGGCATAACTCCAGTTAATGTTTTTCACCCTCCACTCTTAAAATGAGTTAGGGATTCATATCATGAGGATAATTACTGAGAGACCCTACATACTTAGTTATCCATAGGGACTGCTCTTGATGGATATTTTAATGGTGGTTTGCATGTCGTTCTGTTTGGAGGGAACACAATTGTACTAGTGGGGTTGTGGGAGGTGGTTCTGTGGGAGTTACACACATATCATTGGCGATACATCCTGTTATAAAAAATACATTCTAGGACCTCCGATGTCATTTTTGGTGGCTAGGGATAAATAATAGAGTTTCATTTTTCATCTCTCGATGCCTCACATTTCATAAAGTAATGGCTGAGTACCGGGTTCCAGTGGATTTATCCCATCACCTAGAGCTTCCAAAATTGAAGTGGGATGGGATATCTATGGACTTAATTACACATTTACCATGTACATCCAAGGGAAACAATTCCATCCAGGGGATCATTGAACGAAATATCATGTCAGACCACTTTCTAGCCATTCAAGAGAAGAGTTCGGTAGAGAGCATGGGATTCCTTTATAGGAAAGAGATATTTTATCATAATGGAGTTCCAACTATGATAGTTTTAGATCATCATTCTATCCTCACATCCCATTTTTAGAAGAGATTATTGGTCTCTTTTGGGACTTAGTTTCACTTGAGAATAGTGTTCCACCCCTAGAGGGGTATCCAAAATAAGAGGACCATTCATGTTCTGGAGGACATGTTGCGGGCATGGATGTTGTATTTTGTCTAAGGTTACAATGATCTCCCACCACTGGTGGAGTTTAGATACGAAAATAGATATCAATCCACCATAGGTATGTCACTATTTGAGTCCTTTTATGGTAAACACTATTGGTTACCACTATGTTGGGCTGACCTAGTAGAGTCATCACTCATGGGTGCAGAGTTGGTGAAAGCTACCATAGAGAAGGTGTAGATTATCTAGGATAGGATGAGGACTACACAGAGCTGTCAGAAGTCTTATACTAATATGGGATAGAGGCCATGGAGTTAGAGGAAGGAGACTACATGTTCTTTCAGGTCTCACATCAATATGAATTACAGATATTTGGATGGGGTGACAACCTATCTCCATGGTTCTTCAGACCTCTCCATATATAGTATGTAGTTGGCTAGGTGGAAAACCCCTTTGCTCGACAACAGTAGTTAAATCAGGTAGACGATGTTTTCCATTTGTCGGAGTTGAGGAAGTACAAGCATGACTCATTCACATCATAAACTATGTAAAGACCCAACCATAGTTGTATGGAGTCAGTTCCAAAACATGTTGTGTAATTTTGGAGAATGAACTTGAATAATTACATATCATATTACACAAAGAGGACCTTTACTAGAGTATGTTTCATAGAATTATATAAAACTATTAATCTTCATCAAAATTATTCAAAAATTAAACTAATTAAATAAAATAATCCTTAGTGTGCTGCCTCCACATATAGAACAGATCGCTAATAAATATATCAAACCTATAAAAATGAATTTAAAACATAGGGCGAGCATTTAAGATGCCCATTAAGGGGGTTTTCAAAAACATTTATGAAAAATCTCTCAAGTATATTTTCCTGAAATTATCTTTTGTTTGAAAATATATTTTTAAACATAAAAATCAAAGTATATTTCCAAATTATTGTAAATCCATATAATTTCAGAAATATAGATTTCCAAAATTAATTATATTTTTAATATTATTTGTTAATTCTCCATTGAAAATAATAATTCTCTGGGGGATTATCCCCAGATACTTGGCAGATCATAATAAAAAAACCATAACATAAGGCCACTAGAAATAACTCATGTGGAAATAAGTTATCTTAATTATTATGGGTTCACTCCCCATATCATTGCATTAATCATACTAGTTCCATTATTGAAAACAATTTCTATGGGACTACCTTTCTTAGTTATAATCCAAAACATTTCTAAATCACCTAAATAGAATTATTTTCTTATAATGAAAATTATTTTTCTTATATAATGTCATAAAATTTAAAATAAATTAGTTTTATAAAATCATTTAAGGGAGTACCATGGTTGTAAGAGCTATTACTATTTGAAATATATAATTGTATGAAAATTGAAATAAGTGCATGCATGATCTCAAAATTTGTGAAATGTCACATATAAGCTAGATGATAGCCATGCCTATTCATGCATTACATGATAGCAGATGAAAATGCATGTTTTCAAATAAAATTATAGCTTGAATAAAAAATTTCACAAAAATTGAAAATAATTATCAAAGAACACATGTAATTTTTTAAACAACGTGTTTATAGAAAAAAAACTTTTATATAAATTTTAAACATTAATTTGATTTTTGAAAATAACATTTATAATTTCTGAAAATAAATAATAAATATTAGCTATGCATAATCATGTTTATATAGAAATTCATACAGACATATATATATGTATATATGTATTTAAAATATTAAAAACATAAATCCCTTACAATCATAGGTTTTAAGAATTATGTTTCTAAAATAAAACCATAATCTCCTCTATTCTGAAAATTGATGGTTATATATTTATATATATACAAATATATAAACATCCATATATATATTTACATCTATATTACATTTTAAAACAAAAAAATTTGATTAGATAAAATAATCCCCTACAAAACATCAGTTTTAGAAATTATGTTAAAAACAAGAACCCTTTATATATATATATATATTGAAATAGATTGATATATATGTGTATATATTCATGTATACACACACAAACCCACACACACACACAAATATATATATATATATATTTCAGCTTTGTAAAATAATAAAATCATTGAAGAAATAAAATGAATCCTTACTTGATTTAGATCAAAAGAGGGGTTGTGGGTTTCTTAAATTTTGAATAGAAAGAATTTGATCCTTTTGGAGGAAAAGGGTCATGTAACATTATATAAAAAGAGGGATATATATACATATATATACATTTAATATAATCCACATTTCAATTAACAATTTTTATAATTGAAATCCGAATTGACTAATATAGTCTTATGAAATCTTGATAATTTAATCAAAATCATAATAGAATCAGATTTAAAGACACACAAACACACACACACACACACATATATATAATTGAAAACTGTTGGTGAAGGTGATATATAGATAGGGATATGGTTTAAATAAATAATACCCTCACTAGAATTATTGGAAGGAGCCAAACAAGATGGGGATATTGTAGACATGAATTGAAATAGAAGAGGATAAAAGGGGAATCGACGTACTGGATTGTAGGTTGCAGAAGAAGAACAACGAGGAAAAAGAAAGAGTTCGACTGGGTAAGAAAGGGATGACTGATATCCTTCATAGTGCGATCAGATGGCTGAGAGTGGATGTACTATGTTGAGTGGGTTAAAAATAAGTTGCCGGTTGAGATTATATCAGGCCAAAAAGGGAGACCATGATTATATCCTACTTTTTTAATGAAACATGTCCGACATCGAAATGTTAGCACTTATAAGGCTAGTTTATAACCCTTGATGTTGATTTAGCCTCTCGATAACATGAATAGACACACAATGGTATCCATACACATGGGACCCCACTGATGGACCTTGCCCAACCTATACACACACTCGAATTGGATCCTACACATGAGTCCATTCCCAACCTAGCCCTGGTGATGCGTGGTTTGCTCCTTGAATTACTCAAGCCTCCTAGGGTGTTGGTAGACTCTTACCTATTGGGGTTGACGATTTTAGGGCCATCCAGCTAGTTTGAGGTGTACCCTAAGGATGTGTTTTCTTGTAAACTGAATTTTCTTGATTATGATAAAATAATTAAAATAAGTTTAGTTTTTCATTTTTAAGATAATAATTTTAACCTCATTAATTTTTTCTCACAATTTATGTGTACTAACTACATATATGTTTATTTTTATGTAAAACCATGATTATAAGAAACCATGCCATATTAATTTTGAAAAATTTAAAATACTTAAAATACATAAAACATTAATGTTCACATTCATTTTCCAATGGATAGTTTCTACACGATCAAATTAAGGGTACTATAAAAACCTTTGTCTATGATTATTTCATCAAAACAATAGAAATCACTAGGGATCATCTCTTTCTTCAAAATAAATTCTTATTTTCATTCCTCTTATTCTCGCCATTTCTATTATTATTCTTTCTATTATTTTTTTATCCATGGTAGATCCAATGGATGATCGAAACACACCCAATTTTATTATGCTGACGGGAGATCTTCTAGCAGTACTACTCAGTCTTAAAATGAGTTTTCTAGAGTAGTTGATGTCTTTAGTCTTGTAATAATGTAATATATTAGTGTTTTATTAAATAAAATGTATCTCATTTCCAATAGTTTATTTGAATTCAATAACACAAATTTTCATAAAAACAAAAATATATAATAATAACAAAAAATATTAATGTTAGATAAATATTTTGAGTTTAGGGTGTCACATTCTCCCCCTTAATAGAATTTAGTCCTAAAAATTAGATTTTCTTTTCACATACCCACCAACATATACCTTCCAACATCATCCCATAAGTCTTTATATAAAAATAATAACTTTTATTAATTAACACAATTCAATGGAAAACAATTAATTTATAACTTTCCCGGGTCCACCACCGTGAACTACTCCCTAAAGTCCTTCCAATAAAATTGATGTCCAAGGTAGTTTTAATTTATTCAATTTATTTATCCCAAATACATCTCGAGAAACTATGATCAAACTCATGCATATAACCGTATGTTCTCTAGAGAGAGGGAAGGAAGGTGTAAAGCTCAGAGATATCAGAATGGACATTGTTGTTATTGACCTGTTGGAGTACCTTATTTTATAAATGTATAATATCATAATTTTTCCCAAACATGATAATGTTTGAGACATGAATCAAATATTCTGCATGGAGGTCACACTTCTCTGCAGCTTCTCGAAAATTCCCTAAGGCCATATAATTTTTCAGCAGTGTAAAACATTTTAAGAGAAATTTATAGTATTTCCCTTTATATGAATAGAATGAATGTTGTTATTACACTAAAATTAACTAGAAATATACTGATCTTAAAAAGAATCAAAGGTTATTTGAGGTGTTTGATATCTGGTAATGCTTTTTTTAGGATAATCACAAGTTTGTACAAGGCTCAAACACATCTGAGCATGATTTAACTATTATAGTTTCAAGTAACTCAGTATGAAGAGAAAAAATATTGGTTGGTATCTCTAATTTACCATCATAAAATTTAAGACAATAATTTTACTCATGAAACAATAATTAAATTATTTATTTTGTTCTAATTTTCAAAAATTAACAAGACCATTCCACTGATACAAACTATAATGTCCTGATCCCAGTTTCCTAGAGTCAGTGTTAAAACATAATGTGAATTTTTTATTATTAAATAAACTGAATAACTACACAAAATATTACAAAATATAGGACCTTTATCAGTCTATGTTTTGGAGAATTAGAAACAAATATAACATTTCATCTTCATTGTACAAAAAAATAATTCAACAAAATAATCTTCATTGTGCTGCCTCCAATTATAAAAAACATCCCGGATAAATGTAATAAACCTGTAAAAATGAAATTAAAACATAAGGTGGGAATTTGAAATTACTAGTAAGGGTGTTCTGACAAACGTTTATGTAAAACCTAATAAGAATATTTTCTTGAAATAATGTTTTGTTTGAAAATTTATTTAAATACATATACTTCAATGTAGGTTTCTAAATCATTATAAATCCAAATAATTTCAAAAATATAGATTTCATAAAATAATTAAATTGGTCAAATCGTTTTGGAGTAATCTTTTAAAAATAACATGTTTCTAGTGGATTATTCCGTGATATGTGGAATACTATAATTAAAAACCATAATGTAAGGCCACTAGATAGAACTTAGGTGGAAAAATGTTCCCTAAATTTTTGTGGGTTCACTCCCCATATCATAGAATTGATTATACTAGTTCCATTTTCTAAATCATTTTCTATAGATATTCCTTTCTCAATTATAACCAAAAACATTTCTAAATCACATACATTTAATTATTTTCCTTTCTAGAAAATAATTTTTCTTATAACATGTCATGAAAAGTATTTTTAAATAGTTCTCTAAAACCATTTTAGACAATCCCATCATTATAATAACAATTACAATTTTAAAACTATAATTGTATGAAAAATAAATAAGTGCGTTCATGATATAATTATGCATGGAATGTAAAATATGAGATATATGATGGACATACCAATTCATAGGTGACATTTTAGGGGATGAAAATTAATGTTTTCACATAGAATAACAGCATGACTAATAATTTCACATAAAATGATAAGAATTATCAAAGAACACATGTAATTTTGTAAACAAGGTGATTATATGAAATAAAATTTTACATAAATATTAATCTATAATTTGATGGATAAAAATACCATTAATAAATTTTGAAAATAAATAAATAATATTTACTCTACTTAAACATGTTTATATATATGCATATATATATATATACATATATATGTATACATCGATTGAAAAAATTTAAATCATAATTCCATTACTACCGTAGGTTTTAAAAATTATGTTTTAAAAAAATCCTAATATCATCTATTCTAAATATTTATGGTTATATATATATATATAAATATTTAAAGAAAAAATATTTTGATAAAATAATATAAACCCTTAAAAAATATTGGTTTAAAAATTATGTTTCAGAAAAGAACCCTCAATATATATATATATACCAAAATGGATTGATATATCTGTGTATATATTCACGTATACACACAAACATATACATATATATATATATATCACACTTTTTAAAACAAATGTTTTGGATGAAATAAAATTAACCCTTACTTTAATTAGATCAAAAGAGGTGTTGGGGGTATCTGGAATTTTGAGTAGCTTGAATTTAGGCCTTTGGGGGGAAGAGGATCTGGTAGCATTGGTTGAAAAGAGGGATATATATATATATATATATACATTAAATATAATCCAAGTTTCAATTACCATAGTTTATAATTGAAATCCAAATTTACTAAACCAGTCATAATCAACATTAATAATTGATGCAAAATCGTTATAGAATCAGATTTAAAGAAATATATATATATATATAATTGAAACATGTGAGGTAAGATGATAAATATAGAGGAATTTGGTTTAAAAATATAATACCTTCATCAGAATTATTGGAAAGAGCGGCAAAATATAGAGTTACGGTCGAAAAGGATAGAAATGGAGGAGGCATAAATGTGAATCGATGTACTGGATCAAAGGATACAGAAGAAGAAAAATGAGGAAGAAGAAGGAGTTCAGCTAGGGGGAATGGGATGACAAAGATCCTCTAATGTGTGACCAGGTTTCCAGGAGTGGATGTGTTGGGTTGATCAAATTAAAAGGGGGAAGATAGTCGATATTAAATCGATCCAAGATGGGTGTCTTTGATAAGATCCCACATTTTAATGAAAGACATCCCACACTAAAATTCCAACACTTCCATGGCTATTTTATAACCCTCGACACTACTTCAACCTCTTGATAACATGAAAAAATTCACTATGGGGTCTTTACACATGGGAACCCACCTCAAGACAAGGGCCAACCCCTACAAGCGCTCGAATAGGACCCTACAATGGGTTTGGGTGCAACCTATCACAGACTATGAACGATTCTCTCCTAACACTAATCTATCCTCCTTGGGCATGGGTAGACTTCTCTCTACTAGGGTTGATTCCGTGAGGGTCCTCCATCCTGGATGAGGTGTCCCTTAAGGATGGTTTTTTTCAATCTAAATTTTATTGATTAAGATAAAATAATTAAACCAAGTTTAGATTCTCATTTATAAAATAATAATTTTAACCTCATTTAATTAAGCTCACAATTTAAGATTACTAAACACATATATGTATATATATTTTGTAAAAAAATCTTTAAAAAACCATGTAATATTGATTTTTAAATATTTAAAATACTTAAAACACATAAAAACATTAATGATCACTTACATTTTTGAACGACTAGTTTTTAAATGGTCAAATTATGAGTTCTATAAATACTCATTTCTAAAATTATTTCAAGGACAAAGCAAAAATCACTAGGGTTCATCTCTTGCTTCAAAAAAATGGTTATGTTCGTTCACCTTATTCTTATTATTTCCCTTATTCTTCTTGCCATTATATCCTTTACCATGGTAGATCTGAGGGATGAAGGGTACACAATCGGTTTTATTGTGCCGATGAGAGGCCTTGTAGTGGTTCTACTTGGGAATGAAGTGAGTTTTCTAGAGTAGTTGAGGTCTTTAGTCTTGTAATAATGTAATATAGAAGTATTTTATTAAAGAAAATGTATCTGATTTTTTCCATTCATTTTAATTTGACAACACTAAATTGAATAAAAATAATAATAAATAATAATAACTAAAATATTAATATTACAATTATATTTTAAGTTCAGGGAATCACATTCTCCCTCACTTAACAGAATTTCCCCCAAGAAATTTGATTGTACAATGAAACTCCCACTAGCATAGACCTTCATACATCATCCTTGATATCCGTACATAAACATCATAATTATTATTAATTACCAAAATTTAATGGAATACAATTTACTTATACCTTCAGCAGGTCCACCATCATGAAGAAATCCCTGATGTACTTCCTGTAAAATTTATTCCCATGGTTGTTTTATGTTATTCAATTTATTTTTTCAAAATACATCTAGAGTAGATAGGATAAAAATCATGAATATAACAATAGGTTCTCCAGTGAGAGGCATGGAAGGTGTAAAGCTTAGAGATATCAGAATGGAATAAGTTCTTATTAACTATTTAGACTACCTTGTTTTCTAAAAGTCTAATACCATATACTTTCCCACACTTCCTAAATTTTTTGACATGAAAAAGATAGGCTTCAAGGAGTTGCGCCTCCTCTGCAAATTCTCATAAATTCCTTAAGTCCATATAATTTTAAGATATAGTAAAATATTTTATGATTACTTCATAATATATCCATCTATACATATAGAATTCCTATTGTGAATACACCAAAAAGAAATAGACATAGTTCTAACCATAGAATAATTCCAGGATTATTAAGGTGTTTGATATCAAGTATTGTTTTTTTAAAGATAATCATAGTTTTTAAAAAGGATCATACACATCTAAATAAGATTTAACAAATATACTTTCAAGTATTTTCGTATGAAGAGGAAAAAATTTTGGTTGTTTATCTCAAATCATCCATCTAAAAAATTATGAAAATAATTTTACTCAAGAAACCATATTTAAATTTTTATTTTTTCTAATTTTCCAAAATTAACTAGAACATTCTCTGATACCAAACGTAAAACCTCAACCCTAGTTTCCCATAGTCAGTGCTAAAAAATGCTATGCAATTTTTTCTTATAAATGAATCTGAATAACTACAAAACATATTACACAAAAGAAGACCTTCACCAATCTTGGTTGTAAATAATTAGATACAATCGTTACATTTTTACCAAATTGTAGAAAAATAAAAGCATTTAAAAATAATAATATTCAATGTGTTGCCTTCACATATGAAACACGTCACAAAAAATCAATTAATCCTGTGAAAATGAAATAAAAATATAGGGTGAGCATTTAAAATTCCCAATAAGGGGGTTTTGAAAAATGATTTTTAAAAACCTATAAAGAATATTTTATTGAAATGATATTTGGTTTGAAAAAATATATAAATATATAAACATCAAAGTGTATTTCTAAATACTTATAAATATATATAATTTATGACATATATATTTCATAAAATATTTACATTTTTAAAATAATTTTAGAATCGTTTCTTTGAAAATAATAATTTTATAGTGAATTATTTCCTGATACTTGGTATACCATAATTAAAAAACATAACATAAGGTCACTAGTCATAATTCATGTGAAAAAACGTTTCCTAAATTCTTATGGGGTCACTTCCCATATCATATCATTCAACATACTAGATTCATTTTATAAAACATTTCTTATGGAACTTCCTTTCACAGTTTTAATCCAAAATATTCCTAAATCACATACATATGAATAATTTTCATTTCAAGAAAATTAATTTTCTTATAACATGTTATAAAATTTACTTTAATAGAGTTTCTAAAACCATTTAATAGATTCCCATTCATATAATAAATATTACTATTTGAAAACTATACTTTTATGAAAAATGAAATTAGTTCATGCATGATCTCATAAATTGTATAATTTCACATATGAGCTAGATAATGGTCGAACCTATTCATTCGTGACAAGTCATTGGATAACGATGCAAGGTTTCACATAAAATAATATATTCAATCATAATTTCACATATAATGATAATAATTATCATGGAACACGTGTAATTTAGTAAACAAGTTGATTATAGGAAATAATCTTGTATATAAATTTTAAAAATATATTTAATGGTTGAAAATAATATTTATAACTTTTAAAAATAAATAAGGAAGATTAGAAATACATAAAAATGATTTTATATAGTCATATATATGTATATATATATATATGGATTGAAAACATTTAAAACATAAATCCATTACAACCGTAGGTTTTAGGAATCAATTGTTTAAAACAAAACCCTAATCTTATCTATTCTGAAAATTTATGGTTATATATATATAAATTTGTAAAACAAAAAACATTTGATAAGATAAAAAACCCTCACAAAACAACAGTTTTAGAAATTAAGTTCAAAACAATAACCCTTTATATATATGATATAAAATTATCATTTTTATTGATTAAAAACACAATACACAAAAGGACGTCACGATGGTATAAATTACTGAAAACCCAGAGCATCATTGACCTCTAACTTCATCCCCTCACAAGGAAACGACCCCAAATTAGAGAAAGAAAACATAATGCATTCAGGGGTTTCCAGAGAGGCCAAGAAATCAGCCACCATATTTCC
The DNA here is from genome assembly GCA_963277665.1 of Viscum album. NCBI lineage: Eukaryota > Viridiplantae > Streptophyta > Magnoliopsida > Santalales > Viscaceae > Viscum > Viscum album. The sequence continues at coordinate 1,193,130,771 of OY728156.1, read as the reverse complement.
CTCCCGCCATGTGTGAGAGACCTCCATGTGAGGCCCAATTAGCATTCTGCGTCTCCTAATAGTGTAAGAAATGCTCCGAGGAACCTTACCTTGGCCTAGCAATGCATTTCACAAAAGCATGGAGTCATTCTCCACTGTTGTCAGACAGATCCTCCTCTGAGAACACATTTCCAGACCTGTAGCCAAGGCTTGAGCCTCTGCCCAAAGTGAATTGCCTCTACCAAGCTTGCCAGTGAACGCAACAGTCACAGACCCTGCTCAATCTCTCATGATGCCCCCCCCGCATCAACCCCATGATCATCGATCCATCAGTGTTAAGTTTTAATCCCTACATATGTGTATATATGCATGTATATATATATACACACACACACACACATATATATATATACATATTACCTTTTTAAAACATTAAAAAATATTATAAAATAAAATGAACCCTTATATGATTTAGATCAAAATAGGGGTTGTGGGTTTTTAGAATTTTGAGTAGCAAGAATTTGAGCCTTTGGGAGGAACATGGTCATGTAACATTAGATGAAAATTGGGGTATATATATATACATTTAATATAATCCATGCATCTATTAGCACTATTTCTAATTGAAATTATAATTGACTAAAGAAATCATAAATAATATTGACAATTGAAGAAAAGTCATAATATAATCATATTGAATGAAAAAATTACAAATATATCTTATTGAAACTTGTAAGGGAAAATAGTAAAGAGATATGAATTTGGTTTAAAATAATAATACCATCACCATAATTATTTGAAGGAGCCAAACATGATGGGGTCATGGTAAAAAAATATAGAAATGGAGGTGGAGAATAGGGGAATTAGCCTATTGGATCATATGTTTTAGTAAAAGAAAAGTGACGAGGAAGAAGGAGTTCGACTGGGGAGGAAAGAGATGAATAAGATCCTCTGAAGCATGATCAGATGTCCAGGAGTGGAAATGCTGGGTTGATAAATTAAAAATGAGTGGATGCATGTTATTATATTAGGCCAAGATGGTAGTCCATGATTAGATCCCGCATTTTTAAGAAAATGAATCCCACATCATATTTAAAGCACCTCTATGGATTTTTTATATCCCTTGATGCCACTTTAGTCTCTTGAATACATGAACACACACACCATTGGGTCCCTACCCATGAGAAACCACTACGGGCCTTGGCCCAACCATTACACGTGATTGACTATGACCCTACACAAAGATCTGTGTCTGACCTAGCTCTGTCTATGAAAATTTTTCTCCTTACACTCATCGAGACTCCTTGGGCGTGGGTAGACTCCTCCTTTCAAGGGTTGACCCCTTGAGGTTCCTCCAGCGAGGTTGAGGTGTCCCTTAAACATGGAATTCTTTTCAAAGTAAATTTTCAGGATTATGATAAAATATTTAAAACAAGTGTAGTTTTTAATTTTTAAAATAATAATTTTATCTTCATTAAATTATGTTCACAATTTAAGAGTACTAAACACACATATGTATATATTTTTGTAAAAACATATTTAAACAAAACCATGTCATCTTAATTTGAAAATATTTAAAATAACTATAAAAATAAAATAAATAATAGGCTCTTACATTTTTCAATGGATTTTTTTTCAATGGTCAAATTAAGGGTTCTATAAAAAATCATGTCTACGATTATTTCAAGGACACAGAAAAAATCATCATGGTACGTATCTTACTTCAAAATAAATTGTTATATTGGTTCCTCTTATTCTTAGTATTTACATTATTCTTTTTGTTATTTTTTTCTACCATGGTAGATCCAAGGGATGATGGTCATAAAATTATTTTCAAGATACTGAGGGGAGGTCATCTAGCGGTGCTACTCGAGATTGAAAAGAGTTTTTTAGAGTTATTGAGATCTTTATTCTTGTAATAATGTAATATATCATTGTTTTATTAAAGAAAATTTTTCCCATTTTCTTTAGTGCATTTGAATTTAATAACTATAATTTGTATATAAACAATAAAAAATAATTATAACAATAAATATTAATATTAAAATTATATTTTATGTTCGGGGTGTCACAGATGAGGCAGAGATAAACATTGATGATGGAGCGACTTTTTCAAAGTACCCAGTGGATAATGAGGATTGACCTGAGAGGATCCTTTAAAAGAAAGTGATTCCTTTAGTTTGTTTCTGGTGGTATCATGATAATCTATGGGAGGGCATATGTGATCGGTAGGATCAGTTTCGTGCTCAGTACCCTCATATTTTTGTTTGAGTTTCATTTATTTTGGATTTTAGGGACTAAATACCTAAGGTGGGTAGAATGTAATCACTCAGATTTTATAGATTTTATTTTTAGAATTTATTTGGGAAAATTCAGAGACCATGTATTGAGATGGAATGTGATTCTGAGACCTGATGTTCCGGTAACAATTCGTTAAAAAATATTTAGTTTTTAATAGAATGCAAGAATTATTTTTTAGTTTAGGTGGAATAACTCTTAAATAGGTGAGAAAATCATAAATATGAAGGCACCATTTAGCTGAGAGAAATGGATTTACCCTAGATGTTACATAACTTTTTTCAACACATGTCTTCTTTAGAAACCGTAACCAGGGACGTAACCCAAAATAAAATAATTTAAATATAATTATTTATTTTTTTAAATCCCATTATCTCATGAATGGTGACTTAGAATGACAATTAGAGACGACCCTTGTGTTCTAAATGGGATGTTTTTAGGTATGAATTAACTTTATTTGGCACAAGTCTTCTATAAAAAACCACTAAAAGGATTTAATCGTTATTAAATAATCTATATATATAATATTTGTTGACTCATATACGATTTCCTTCAAAAGTATCATTTTTTAGAAATCCCAGGGGTATCCTCATAACCTTGGGAATGATGGTGAGTCTCTAAGAAGGTATTAGAGTATTTTACCTAGGATAATGATGAACGGTGCATGGATCGATGATTTAAGCGTGATGAAATTGACTGATCTTTCCAATGACGACAACACAACCATTCTTAGTAAAAGTTAAATACAAATTCTAGGTAGGGAGATTGTTCATTGATTATTTTCCAGTGTTCTTATTCTCACAATGAATGTGAATCAATCCACAAATAGATTGATCCATGGTTCGATTATTATGTGATTGGTATTATATTGTTTGTTATATTTTTAGGATATTTGTTGAATTCATATTAATTTATCATTATAATGAGAACGATTCAAGGAAGACATAAAAAAGTCTAGGTTCATTCCTAGGGAATCATCATTATTTTCCCTCCCCCATTATTAGTGTTCTTATTTTTTGGATCCTCATAGTCGTAGATCAAATTTCCATGGGGCTCTGAATGTGATCAGACCCTTGGATTGGAGAGAAAAAATTAAAATATACCATATCTATGTAGATCGGGACATGAAGATCCAAGATCTAAGATAGTTTCAAATTTAGGGAGTTATAGGTGGCTTGGTGCTCTATGGATGGGACCACTAATATGAAAATCCGATGAGGTGGTCTAGCGAGGCCATGTGGTGATTAGAGGTGGTGGACGCGATGGGGGTTGTGGATGGCGTCGTCAGTAGAGGCCACAGATGGATGCGGCATCTGAGAAGCATGGTTCGACGGCTCCAGGTTGCAGCCGATCTGTGGGACATGGTGGATGCGGTTGGTCTGTGAGAAGCTATGGACGTAGAGGGCCATTGGTTTGGGATCGAAGTATGCTGAGCAGAGGGCCAGGAAGGGAAGGCAGAGAATTCCCAGAGAGGTAATCAGAGCAGACCAAGTGGGTCAAGCGGAGGGGGCCAATCAGGCATAGAGGATCGGGACAGGTTAGCCTGGATAAGCAGGCCAGGTTGTGTGAAAGGGTTAGGGAAGTATGTCAGGCTAAACCCAGTAGGCTGGGTCGACCCAGTGGGTTGGGTCGGTCCCCGGGTTAGACTTGGGGTGGATTGTAACACCCTGCCCCGACCTCATTGGCTTGATGAGGTGGTGAGGGTTACATGTCCTTAAGTGATGTTCCCAAGGAACCAAAGGCTAGCAATAAATGAAGAGGGCTTCGAGAAAAAATTGGGGAACAATTTTCCCATAAGATAAAACTAACCAAACCATCCAGAATCAACCACTACATGATGCATGTCAATCAAAATATCCAAGCATTTATTCCCAAATGACAACCAAGATGTTCTAAAATACAACCCAAAAGAAATATAATCCAACATGATCTCAGAGTACTGTGCGGAAGACAAAAAAACAAAACACCATGAGCCATGACAACACTATAGCTCCACACAAAGATCCAAGCTCCAAGCTCCACAAACACATCACAATCATCACCATGAACCACTAGAAATGAGATGCCTTCCCATTACCTGTATCCCAGTACACAACATCTACAATGAAATCAATGTTCCAAAGTATGGGTGAGTATAACTAGTCAGTTCGTTTTCCCCAAATGACTTCCCTACACACGCCATTAGGATATAACCTTTATCACATTTATATAAAATAGTTTATATAAAATAATCACAAGTGAATCTATTACCATAATCGAAACACACCCTTACCATGCTATCTCACCGAAACCAGGAAACTTGGGGAAATCCAACAAAACATGACGCAAGCCATTTCATTATTTACACATTATCAAAACAATTTTCATATTGCAAAGAAATACAAATAAATCTACCACAGAGGTGGAGCTTCTGTCAAACCCGTTCACCCATTCACAACTAGAGGTACTTCTTGACTACTTATATCTTGATGGTGGCACTTCTATCCACTATCGATCCCCTTTTGTAGTGGTACTTCCCGCCCACTTCCACACAACATTCCAATCAATCCATAACCAAACATTTCACACCAAGGCCACAACAACATGCAATAAAACAATCCCATTACATATCTACCAATTCAATAAATCACCCATTTATTGAAAACACACTTTAAATATTTTCCATCTTGCAAAGCAATGAACAACAAAGAAACCATAACGGTGGAGCTTCCGTCTAACCAGTTCACCCATTCACAACTTACGATACTTTCCTACCACTTATCTTTTGATGGTGGAACTTCCATCCACTATCTATCTAATTTTTATAGTGTTACTTCCAACCCACTTCCACACAACATTCCAATCAAGACATAACCAAACATTCCACACAAAGGAAACAACAACATGCAATAAACCATTCCCATTACATGTCTACCACTTCAATAAATAATCCATTTATTGAAAACACCCCTTAACCATTTTCCATCTTGATAACAACATTTCAATAAAACATTCTTTTTATTTAAAATAATTCCCCATCATCCATTTTAACAAATCAAACTCAGCAACCCATTTTAAAATCTCTATTTTAAAATTCACAATAAGAAACACTTCACCACAGAACCCATTTTACCCAAAAATCCCCAAACATCACAGAAGGGATTTCCAACCACACTATCACATAAAAACACAATTAATTTTTAGCACAAAAATTTAATTTCAACAAAACACCACTAGTTCTAACCAAGTGGAGTTGAGAGAGATGCCACCTACCATTAGGGTTCTGGCGAAATCGACCCACAAGCAATCACACCACAAAAACGGAAAACACACCACCAAATCCTCTCTATATCTCTTTACCTAACATTAAACCTCAAAAAAAACCACAAATGTATATCTACACACAACGGGTGTAGATCTAGAAAACCGAGAGAGAGGGTGATATAGATCTATAGGAAAATACAAGGAATCCATGAGGAGAGACTTACCGAGAAAAAACCACCATCAAACCACCAAAAAACCTCTTCAAAACGTATCCAAAATGAGTGGGAGAGCACCCTAAACCCATGAAAACTCGAAATCCTGAGTGAGGCCCCAGTGGGAGAGAATTTGGAGAGAAATGAGGCAACCCCATGTTATCCCGGATTTAAAAAACCCACTTTTAAGTGGTCGCACGGTTAGCCTGCACGGTTTGACAAACCGTGCACTAATCGTGCACACGCTATTGACTTGAGAGAAAGGGTCTTCATGGTTTCCTCACATAGTTTGACAAACCTTGTATAGGCCATGAGAATCCTACTGTCTCCCTCTGGACGTTTTCCTAGAGAACCCGCACAGTTTCCCCTAACCGTGATCCCTGCGAAAAGCCTCCAAACATATCCAAAACCATTCCAAACTCTCCCAACCTCTTCTGAACTCATCCCATGCAATTTAAACACATAAAGAAGCATAAAAAATATACATACCTCAAAATGGGGGTGCTACATTCTCCCCAAAATTTGACTTTCCATCCTTGGAAAGTTGTGAACCCGCTCATTGACGAAAGATCTCAGGTCATTGCTCGACCATTTCTTTCTCCCACTCCCAAGTCCCCTATTGAATCTGACCATGTATCCATAGAACACGAAATAAACCAATGATTTTACCATAGAAGACTTTGTCTTTCCTATCCACAACCCGCAATGGCATGTGTACTGATGAAGCATCCAGCACTAGCTTAACGTGATCCCATCAAATCACATGGTCATGATTCGGATGATACTTTTTCAACTGCGACACATGAAACACATTGTGCACCACACTGAACCTCATTTGAAAATCCAAATGATAAGCCACCTCACAAACCCACTCAAGAATATTATAAGGTCCAATATAACATGGAGATAAATTTCCCTTCTTCCCAAAATGATGATGTCCCAACCTAGGAGAGATCCTCAAGAAAACATGATCACTCACCCCGAAAAACAACGACCGTCGATGATGATCCACATACTATTTCTGATGACTCTATGCCATCTCCATTATCTTTCTGATTAACCTGATCTTCTCCATTGTTTCATGGACAAGGCTTGGTCCAATCATTGAGGACTCACCTGTTTCCACCCAGCACAGTGGAGAACGACACGACCGCCCATACAACACTTCAAACGGAGCCATATGTATGGATTCCTGATAACTGTTCTTGTACGAGAACTAAACCAACGAAAAGTGCTCCTCCCATGAGCCACCAAAATTCATAACACAATCCCACAACATATACTCCAAGGTTTTTCTCATCCTCTCGGATTGACCATCTGCCTGAGGGTGATACACCGTTCTCATAGTCAACTATGTACCAAGGGCTTGCTGCAAGGATTTCCAAAAACAAGATGTAAAACTCAGATCTAGATTTGATACAGTTGAAACAAGAACACCATGCTTCTTTACCACCTCCCGGATATAGATTTTGGACAGATCCTCCACTATATGAGATTCACCAATCGGGATGAAATGGGCCGACTTCGTTAGCCGATCCACTATCACCCAAATGGAATTGTGATTCCTGACCATTCTTGGGAGACCTATGACAAACTCCATCGCTATTTTCTCCCACTTCCAAATAGGGATTGGTAAAGACAACAAAATTCTCACTGGCCTCTGATGCTCTTCCTTGACCTACTGGCAAGTCAAGCATCTCAAAACAAACTCATCCGCACTTCTTTTCATACCAACCCACTAGAACTGCGATTTCAACAATTTATAAATTTTTTGAATTCCAGGATGAACAACCCACCTCGAATGATGATATTCCCTAAGAATATCCTCTTGGAATGCAACTGGTACAACCATCAGATTCTGAAAACACAAAATCGAATCTCCATTCAGTTTCCAACCTTAAATGGTTTCCGCACCATTGAGTTCTAACCTCATGGTCACACACTCAGAATTAGACATATGTGCCTATTTAACCAGGCCAACCAAGTCAGGAATCATCATGACCGGAAAGAAGACCGATCTATGGCCCTCATCCTCACATTCCAATATCATGTCAGTTATAACCGACATCAACTACCATTGGTCTGATGCCTGTTTCACCACCTGAGAATATGATCTTCTACATAATACATCCTCCACCGAATTTCCCTTACCCGATGTATACATCAAGTCAAAATCAAACATCTGGAGATATTCCATTCATCTCCTTTGCCTCAAGTTCAAGTACCTTTGTGAGAAAATGTTCTTCAAGCTCTTATGATCCGTATATACCATGAATTTCACACTAGAGAGATAATGACGCCACAATTTTAAAGCATGGATCACTGCTGCTAATTCCAAATCATGAGTTGGGATGTTCTTCTCATGCACCCTCAATTGTAGTGAGCCATATGCATCCACATGATTCCCTTGCATGAAAACTCACCCAGCCCTAATCTCGATGCATCACAGTACACCACGTACTCTCTTACTGGTTAAGTCTATGATAATCAACACAGAGCGTCAATGTTCTATATGCCTCTTTCACAAAAAACACTGGCGCTGCCCACAGAGACATGCTAGGTCAGATAAACCCTTTGTTTTCTAACTCTTCCAACTGGACTTTCAATTCCGACAATTCAGCTAGTTCCATCAGATAAGACAGAAGTGAGATAGGACTGGTCCCCAAAAGGAGATCAATCATAAACTACACTTCTCTTGCTGGAGGTAACCCAGATAATTCTTCAGGAAAAACATCCATGAACTGGTTCACTACTGGAAGAAGAACGCTCTGCTCAACACCCTCTACCAATTCCATCGACAAAACCGCCAATAAATATGATAATGTGCCCACTGATGGTGCCAATAAACCCATTGCACCCTGCCTTTCAATCCTCTCTCCACTAAAGAGATGTATAACGCCATCATGTATCGTAAAATCCACTGTCTGTGCAATATAGTCGATGTGGGACTTAAACACCAGTAGAAAATTCATTCCCAATATTATATCATACCCATCCATTTCAAGAATAAAGAAATTCCACATTAGCTCAACCACTCCCACAACAATACATGATTATCTACATAAGAAGGCTCAACACTCTCTTTAACCTAAAGGAGTTTAAAGTTTCAAAACCGAAGGCATCATTTCTACCCTTAAGCCGAGCAACTCAACCACATGTGCAACAAAAAAAGAGTTTGAGGCACCCATATCAAACAACACTTGCATCAAGGTAGAATTTATAAAATAGTACCTCACACTATGGACGGTCCTGACTGATCATCCTCCCAACCTTCTTGGGTCCAAAACATGCCTTTGTGGCCACACTCTGCACTTTATTTCCATGTTGAGGAGTTGTGGTGTTTTGAGAATCACCATAACTGACTTTGTTCTACTGATGAGGGGTATGCTGTTGTCCCCGTCCCGTCGATGCATACGATGTATGTGATCCTGGAGGAGTGTCACACACACCCATCCTTGAAGCATTCCGACAATAACACTGAAAATGCCCCATATGCTTACAATTATGACATGATTGAGGTTGTTCCATACAATCCCTCTTGACGTGTGCTGTAATGCCACAATGAAAACATCCTGGTTTGCTCTGGGGCTTTAGAGGAAGATTTACCGATTCTGCCGTCAGATTATGTTCCATACTCCTGCCTGAGAATAAGTGTCCCTCCTCCACATGAACCCAGCATTATAGTTCCCAATATTCACCATGGGTACAACCATTCTTCCTCCGCTCGGAGCTCCCAACAGATCCCTCTTATCCACTGATTATCGATTCACCATTTCTATGTAATCACTGATACACATCACTACTATTTTTGAATGGATCTCTTTCCTTAACCCAACTTTTAAGATCCTTTCCTTCAACAACATGCTACCCAACACCTTGGGTGCAAAACTCAATAAACATGTAAACATAGATGCATACTCCATCACAGACACATGCTCTTACTTCAGACTGAAGAAATATGTTGTGCGCTGAATTATGAATGTATGTGGGTAGAATTGTTTATGAATCAATTCTTCAATGCCTTCCCATGTCATACCCTAGTCCATCCCCACTTGGACTACTAACTCCCACCACTATAGAGAAAGATCCTCTAACTTATATGTCGATAGATTTACTTTCTGCTCTACCGGAATCCCCATGAATTCGAAAATTCTGTTCATTCTGGACAACCATGCCTCTACACTTTCCGAGTCCGAATCACCCCTAAAGATGCATGGATGGTGCCTTTTGAACTGAGACACATAATCTACATGATTTGGATCTTCTGCTTTATTTCCACTTTCCAAATCTTGGAAAGCATGAACTATAATTTTCACTAATTGTTGGTTCACCTACGGATCAGGTGCAGCCACGTTCTCATCGGCCACTTCGAGTTGGTCATTGCGACCCCTACCTGGTTCCATTTCTATAAACAAAAAACAAACAAATATGATTCTTACTTCCGTAGAAATCAATAGTTCCCATTTCAAACTGCATTACACAACACTATCACAACGAGGCTTTCCACCTTTCCCCATTTCCCATGTTTCATCATTTTTGAAAATAAAACCATTTTCAAAATACCTAAATTATTCACATTATAATTTCACACATTTGAAAAACCATTTCTCAATTCTGACCATAAATTATTATAATCAATGAAATATGCATCCGAGAGGGAAGTCATTTCTACCATATATTCCATGCACATCTCTTTGGTTACACCCATAACAATGATATTTTCAAATCCTATAACTGTCTCCAACCACTTATGTACCCAACTCCCTGGTAACTTGATGTTTTGTATAAAAGGGTTAGCTACATCCTTTTATTCTATACATTCCATGTTATGACATTCATACGACTTGATACCATTTCAACTCAAGGAATAGGCCAAGAAATAATGTCAACACAAAGACCGATGATCAACACCAATGATTGAACAAATGCTCTCACTTGAAAGCTAAGGACCAAAAAAACGGATACCACTTGTAACACCCCACCCATACGTCATTTGATTGAGGATGTGGTGAGTGTTACTTGGCCATAAGCAATGCTCCCAAGGTGCTAAAGGCTGGAAATAAATGTCGAGGGCTTCGAGAAAAAATTGGGGAACGATTTGACCTAAAGACAAAACCCACCAAACCATCCACTATCAACCATAATATGATGCATTTCAATCAAAACATCGAAGCATGTATTCCCAACGGAAAACCAAGTTGTTCTACAATACAACCCAAAACCAATATAATACAACACAATCTCAATGTACTATGTGGAAGACTAAACAACAAAACAACATGAGCCATGACACCACCACAACTCCACACCAAGATCCATGCTCCAAGATCCACCAACACATCACAAGCATCACCACGAACCAATAACAATGAGATGCCTTCCCTTTAACTATATCCCAGTACACAACATCTGCAAAGAAACCAATGTGCCAAGCAGGTGGTGAGTACAACTAGTCAGTGAGTTTTCCCCAAATGACTTCCCTACACATTCCACTAGGATAAAACCATTAGCACATTTATATTAAATAGTTTATATAAAATAATCACAAGTGCATCCATTACGATAAGCCAAACACACCCTTACCATGAAATATCACCCAAACCAAGCAACTAAGGGAATGCCAACCAAACATTCCACAAGGCATTTCATCATTTACACATTAGAACAACAATTTCCATCTTGCAAAGCAATGAACAACGAAGCAACCACAATAGTAAGGCTTCCATCCAACCCGTTCACCCATTCACAACTAGCGGTATTTCCAGACCACTTATCTTTTGATAGTGGCCCTTCCGTCCACTATCCATTCCTTTTTTATAGTGGTTCTTCCCACCCATTTCCATACAACATTCCAATCAAGCCACAACCAAACATTTCACACCATGTTCACAACAGCATGCAATCAACCATTCCCATTACATGTCTACCAATTCAATAAATCACTCATTTATTGAAAACCCCCTTTAACCATTTTGCATCTTGCAAAGCAATGAAAAACAAAGAAACATTAATGGTGGAGCTTCTGTCTGACCCATTCACCCATTCACAACTAACAGTACTTCCCAACCACTTATCTTTTGATGGTGGCCCTTTCATCCACTATCCAACCTCTTTTTAAATTGGTACTTTCCGCCCACTTCCACACAACATTCCAATGAATCCATAACAAAACAATGCAGACCAATTCCACAAAAACATCAAATAAACAATTCCCATTATATGTCTACCAATTCAATAAATCACCCATTTATTGAAACTACCCTTTTTCCGTTTTACATCTTACAAAGAAATGCACAAAAAAGAAACTATAACGGTGGAGCTTCGATCCAACCTGTTCACTCATTCACAACTAGCGGTACTTCATGACCACTTATCTTTTGATGATGTCCCTTCCATATACTATCCATCCCCTTTTTATAGTGGTACTTCCCGCCCAATTCCACACAACATTCCAATCAACCCATAACCAAACATTTCACACCAAGGCCACAACAACATACACTCAACCATTCCCATTACATGTCTACCACTTCAATAAATCACCCATTCATTGAAAAAACCCTTCAACCATTTTACATATTGTAAACAACATTTCAATAAAACAACATTTTTATTGAAAACCATTTACCATCAAAAATTTTCACAAATCAAACTTAGAAACCCATTTTAAAATCCACAACAAGAAACAATTCTCTAAAAACCCATTTTTCCCAAAAATCCCAAAAACATCACCCAAGGGATTTCAACCACATTCTCACATCAAAACAGAATTAATTTTTAGCACATCAATTTAATTGTATCCAAACACCTATAGTTCTAACGAAGTGGAGTCGAGAGAGAAGCCACCTACTTTTAGGGTTCTGGCGAAATCGACCCACAAGAAACCACACCTCAAAACCAGAGAACACCCCAATGAAACCTATCTAGATGTCATTCCCTAAAATAAACAATCCTTAAATAAACATCCAAGGCAACCACAACCCTAGATATACACACAACAAGAGTAGATCTAGAAAACCAAGAGAGAGGGAGATTTAGATCTTGAGGAAAACACAAGGAACCCGAGAGGGGAGACTTACCTGGGAGAAACCACCTTCACACCGCCAAAAAACCTTTTAAAAACAATTTAAAAACTAGTGGGAGAGCACCATAAACCCCTGAGAACTCAAAATCTTGAGTGAGTCTCGAGTGGGAGAGAATTTGGAGAGGAATGTGGCAACCCTGAGTGAACCCGTATTTAAAAACCCTACTTATAAGTGGCCACACGGTTAGCCCGTATGATTTGACAAACCGTGCAATAACCGTGAAAACGCTACTGCCTCGATAGCAAGGGTTTGAACTGTTACCTCACACGGTCTGACAAACCGTGAAAAACCATTGTGAAGCCTACTGTCTCCCCCTGCACGGTTTCCTGGAGAACCTGCGTGGTTTCTCCTAACCGTTCTCAAACCGTGCTCCCTACTAAAAGCCTCCAAACTTATCCAAAACCATTCCCAACTCTCCGAACCTATTCTCAAATAATCCCATGAACTTTAAACACATAAAGAAGCATACAAAAAGGCTATATACCTCAAACTAGGGGTGCTAAATAGTTGGATCGGGCCATGTTCAGTGGTGATCAACAACCAAACAAGGTTCCTCGTGGCCATGGTAGATGGGGTGGTTGGTCCACGACCCAATAACAAACCTTTCTGTTGAAACATCACACTCCTGAAACATTCAAATGGTGCATCAATTTGACGATCAATCCATGGATTCTAGACCCTTATGTATAGATAGCACATTTGAGAACTATGGTGGGTTTTATATAGGACACGTTTTTAGTGTCATGGTCCATTTACACGGGCAGTACCTGGGGTCGAGGGACACATAAGGTGTGACCACAAATCTCCATAAAATACCTTTTCTAGGTGGATTTATTCTCTCATTCCCCATATCATCGACATGTTTCATTAGGATTTTTTCCTTTTACTTCTTCCCTAAAGGTTAGTTGGTATCATTTTCTACTAATAGGAGAATGATACCTTTAGTAGGACTTTTTGAATAGAGTCGTTAGAATCCCCCATGAGGCCAGGAGTAAATCCTCTTTTCACTTTGTGCACTAGGTAGAGTTCTTGGTATTGAAGCAACCAATTATACCAGGCATCGATCCTCTTCATGGTGGCTTATTCCAGATAAGGTTTCTTTAGAACCCCATGGGCCAGACTATGATCCTTATCTAATGTGTCATATCTTTCTCTTCTCATCAATCAACATATCTCTCTCATGGAATTTCCTAATGAGTACTACTTTTGGATGGATGTCATTTGGGCTATCAAACTCAGGAGTGCATTCTCTAGAAGGACTGCTTTGTGGAATCTTCGAACAGAATCCCTAGTGTGGGTATGCGGTAGTTGTGACATACCTCTAGTCTGTGTGTCTTGGTTTTAGTATATCTTGATATTATTGTTATACGTTCTGTTGACATATACTTGTGTGGAGATGATTATAACTTTCTACTGAGTATTTATTTTTAGTTTCAAGATGACTTACTATATATTGTAATACTCACCTATGCTCAGGTTTTTTCTACATGTGCCATGTCCTGTGCGGACGAGCAACCTTTTGACAGAATCTAGGGTACTAGGACTGGATGAAGCTTTATGAGATCAGACAGGCCGAGGTGTTCCTAAGACATCATATAGAAGTCCAAGTACCTTTTCTTACATGTTCTACTTTGTGGTTTGCAGTGTCTTATTTTTCGTGGGCTTGTATTTTGGCCAAGTGTACGTTCTTGTACTATCACTTTTGTACTCTAGTTTTGGGATGTTGTGTTTTTATGTGTTGTTTACGTAGTTCTTTTTACTTTTTATTCATTTTTTGGCTTCGAGTTGTTTTCATGTGTATAGTTACATAGGAAAATTCGTCCCATTTGTGTGACATGCCATCTCGGTGAAAGTCACCATCCTCTAGTCTATTAGCAGCAGGCCTGGGGTAGTCACGTTGTAGGACCCTCTAGGACAAGCCATGACATATATCCCCAATCATAATTTTTTTATTATATTCCTTCTCAACCTGTTATGCCCCTATCTATAAGACTCTTTACCAGCTAATTATTACTCTAACATTAACCTCTTCCTTTTTCTTTGTTGATCTAATAATTAAATATCTTATTTTTATATAGTTTTCCACTAAAAGTAAGTGGGATATCTTTTATATATATACAAATTATTCAGGTTTCTCATTAAATCATTGAAATGTTCATGAGTATTGAATCTTCATCAAGATATTTTCACACCTAGATAAATTAAAACCTCATATTTCTTAAACTTTTTACAAAATTACTCCAAAAATTATAATATAGTAAGACATAGTTTTAGAAGATTCATCAACATTACAATATCCATTGTAACATTATTTTTTTACTCTATATATGATAAAATTATGTCTGATATACGTTATTTTTATGTTCCATTTTTTAATGATCCTCAGTTTAGTATCTTCATTCAAAAGTATATTTATCTGATGTACCTCTATCAGATAAACCAGTCATAGAAGAATCTATTCATCAACTATATATATTTTTGGTCAGAAAATCAAAATATGATCTCTAAAAAAACATCATCAAATTTTATTTACATTAATAGAAACAACCAAATCACATAATGTACCTAATTCTATTTATTTAATTATACTTACTCCACAAATTAATGAATAATTGTGGGTTCTATGTTTAATTCCACCAACAAATAAAATATCATTTGATCATCTTCAAAGCATCTAAAACATTATATTCAACACTATTAATAAAAAAATCCTCAAATATTGATGTCCACAAGATATTCAATCCATCCTTAAATCTCATTTATAATTATGAATATTAAATGAAAATCTCAAATTCATCAAAATAATTAACTTTATAGTGTTTATGTAAAGTTCTTCATATTTCAATCTGATGTAAAAAATCCCACATTACCCTAACTGATAAAATGGATAAGATTTAATATATCTCTATATTCTATATTAATCATCTCTCTAATCATTTTCATGCGATAAAATCATTCTAGTAATCTTTGGAATTCCCTATTCGGTTTTCATAACAAGTTCTTTCATCTGATGGACTCAAAAAAAATTCATTCTCCAGATTCATGAATTTTAGTTTGAAAGTCTCAAAGGATTTATGTATCGTGTAATATTATATAAATTAATCTATCTATTATAACTTCTAATTTCTCTATCATATGAAATTGAATCTATATTTCCAACACAAAATATTCTAATCCACTCGATTTGAAAACGTTTCATTCATCCGTTTGATGTTCTCATAAATCTTTTGAGAACAAAATTCTACTTTCATAACTCCATGAATATTCAAATGATAAATTTATATAGTTATAACCCCATAATTCTAACTAAAATGTTTTTTAGTCTATATAAATTTGACTTTGTACTAAAAAAATTATAGCTAAATCATTTTAAAACTATATCCTAAACTTTGTGACTGTAATTTTTTATAGTCTTAATACCATGAACTCTATACAAATTTATCATTTCAATAAAATCAGATTAAATAATCAATATGTTCATGATGTTTGATTATACGGGTATCATTAAAGAAAATTATGATTCACTAATGTTTATATGGACATAGAAACAAATATTCTCTCATAATTCTCCAAGTAACTTATGCTTCGAACACATATAAAAATATTGATATCAAATGAAACCAAAAATCCCTAAGAACAACAACCACAAAAACCGCAAATATTGTCTTCTTATGCTGATCCACAACCTATCTAGATATACATGAAACCTATTTTTGTTCCCTTTTAATTATCAAATAGATTCCTTTTGTGGAAAAAATTATATATGTACTTTGAACAACCCATGATATTTTCGTGGGATCACCACCATTTTTTGTCATCTTTTTTATAGGATTTCAATTTTAGCAAGCATAGTATGAGAAAATAGATTTAGAATAAATATTTGTTTCGATATGGAGGTACCCTTCCTTCAGTGGTAATAATATTTTTATCATAATATTACCTTAGGGTATTTTTTCCATGTGATAAAGGTCATTAAATATATGAATCTTTAATAGATGTTTTTTTTTCAATATATGTACAATGATATTATTTTTTAATATTAAACTTCTGCAATTTGAAGATTATATAACTTAATTTCAAGATCAAAAAAATTTATATTGATGATGTCTTTATTATCCTTCTCTAATTTTAGTTTTTATTTATTGTAATTTTTATGCTATTAAACATGATATTCATGATTTTTTTATCTTTTCTTGTAATACATATTCAATCTCTTTAATCCAAATTTATTTTACCTATCATTGAGAGTTATTAATGGTAGATATATATTTAAATAAATTGTTCCCTTACTCTATAAATTTATTATTTTCCTTCGATCTCATGGGTTAAAGTGATTCAATATTTTCCAAAGCTATTGAATCATTCTTAAAGATCATTTTTTACAGAATTTAAGGCTCATGACTATTTGGAAATATCAATACAAGTTTTTATCTGTTAAATAAAATCATTCTATATTATTTCATTGTCATATTATATTTAGGTGATATTCTGTTTTATATTTATAACAATTCCACAAATATATAATTTAATATTCTTGGGAAAGTTATGAAGGATGTGTTTGAATACATTAATTGATTGACCTAATAAATCTGTATAATTTTCATCATCCCCACTGATACATGGTTCATTTTGAGGAATTTTTTTTTGTACATCTTATTTTTTTTCATATGATAAAATACACGGGGAATAAAAAAAATTCCTCTATTTTTTAGTTTATTCCACCGTTAGAAATTTTTTTCCATAACCAATTTATCATCATTGGGTCTCAATCAAGGGAAATTTTATTTTTCTTCCAATTTTCTTAAGATGGATGGAGTCTCAACACATTATTATTCGTTATAAAAATTATTATAATGAACTATAAATTAATTACCATAAATTAGAAGAGAGTAACTATTATTTATATTCATATTTGAGGCAATTATCAACTTATATCTTCCTTTTTTCATCAAAATCTTTAGTGTCATAATTGTTATTTCATCTGTGATAGCTTTAACAGGTAAATCACTATATTGTTAAAATATGAAGCTAAAAAATGATTTGAAATGAGAAAATTAGATCCTATAAAAATTAAAACCCTAATATAAAAGAGAATAAAAAATAGGCATGATCATATCACTGATAAAAATTGTTAAGGTCGCACATGGATAAGTACTACAGTGAGAGTCAGGTGATTTGGTGTTGGTATAATTTTGATCCAATTTTAATTTTATCCTTTTATTACCCCTTAAAAAATTTTGTGAGATGTAATTTTTTTCACTCTATATATTCTATGGTCAGTATGAAATTGAATATGGAATTGGAAATAATTAGAATAAAATCTCAAAATTTATTAGCGAGGCTCTCATCCCTAATGATAACTACATTCAGTGTGTATCATGGTTATTATCCCTTGTATACAACATGGACCTTATTCTTATAGGAAACAAAATTAGGGATATGAACTTGATCATTTTGTCCTATAACAGTCTAGGAACCATAATTAAAAGATATTAAATCTATTCTATCTTAATAGAATACAGTATTTGTGCTACTCCTTCTAAATTTGATTAGTAGTGATGCTCACATGTCCATCTTGGAAAATATGTATAATATTCCTCATGGACTACAATAATAAAAAATAATTCCTCAATATTCCTAATATTTTAACATTAGATGGATGTAGGTTGGATCTCCAAAATTCTCAATATAGTATAGAAGCTTCTAAATTTTATCTGAACTTATTCTTCATCAGACTTCTAGAGGATGAATGTTTTGAGGTTGATTTATCTTTTCATTCATCTTGAATAGAATTAATTATAGGAATGGTTGAATTATCCTATTATTTTCATATACTTATTATACAAATTTTATGGGATGAATTCTTATTGTTACACCAAAACTTCTTCTTCTTCATCTATATTCACAATGATAGACTATTGAATTTTGAGTTTGTTCCATTTTCTATTTCATTCCAATTATAGTGTATTTATATTACACATATAATTAAAACTCATTATTTTTATTTCTTATAATAAAAATATATATTAAAAAAACCATTTTAATATCGACATTTTTGTATCCATATTCATGGTATTCACATTCCTAAAATCATGGACTTCAAAT
This sequence comes from Viscum album, assembly GCA_963277665.1. Taxonomy (NCBI): domain Eukaryota; kingdom Viridiplantae; phylum Streptophyta; class Magnoliopsida; order Santalales; family Viscaceae; genus Viscum; species Viscum album. The sequence goes on along the minus strand of OY728156.1, from coordinate 1,193,111,849 downwards.
AATCATTATTTCGTAACATTATATTATTCGATAAATTTATATAATTTCACTTAAAGACACATATATTTCCTTCTCCCTGATACTAGGATGTATCATTGAATTATATCTATCTATATTCTCCCTAAAATATACATATTCTCATTCTAAGTATGTATGGAATACACAACACTATGGTGTGTCCCAAGACATTGAGATCCTTTTGTTAGGCCTTAAAAAAGTTTTAGTACCACTGTATTCAAAAAATGCTCACAAAAAACATTTAATGGTCCAAAACATAATTTTTAATAGGGTAAATTCTCTCACAAAACACTCAATACCATAGCGTGGTGATAACCTTCTACCCCTTTTGAAGCAAAAAAAAATATATTTTTGAGACACCATGGCCCTGACTATGATATGCTTGCATATCACTATTTGTCACGATTTCACAAATGCTTTTAAACACTCATCACTATGGAATTGTGTTGATTTTATTACTATTTTGAACCCAAACGTTTCACCATAGTTTTTGAAAATTAATGGAAATATTCTACTTAATTCTTCCTTATCTTCTGGTTTGTTTCATGATACAACATGGGTTTACTTTTTTCTTTGTCTCTTACTTGGACCAGTATTTTTTTTTCTTATCTTGAATAATGAACCATGTATGTTCATTATATTTGAACACTAAATCTCATCTTTAAATCATCTTAAAAATTATCCCTTATACATATTGTGAATCTAGAAAATCCAATTGTTTAAGTTTACATAGATAGAGTGAACCATACACAAATGGTTGATGATGTGTACAAAACATAAAAAAATCAAATATATAATGATATATTCATGTCTATACATCTCCAAAATGATGTATATGTGTAATAATTTTTTTTACACAAATGTTAATTCATGTATATTTAACTTTATATGTGATTCTTACACATCCTCAAATCATGTTTTTTCTTTCATGGAATTTTACAACAGTCAATTGGAATGCTCTCAAAGTATTAAAGTCATATAGGATCCCCATCCATGTCACACATGCACATTCCTGGGAAAATTTTCAAGAGAACATTAATTTCATATGAATTTTGAATTTATATGAAATATAAAGTCATATGGAATTTATATGAATTCAAAAAAAAATCACTACAAACATAAATAATGCTCCATGCAATAAAAATTCATGCCTCTGTGAAATTATTGCTTCAATAATAAAATTATTGTATTCACTAAAATATTCAATAAATTCACTTACCCATAAATGTTCTTCCTGAAATGAAAATATGTAGACAAATTTATTTTCATATAAATATAAAAAAAATTCATTCATTTTCTCTTCCATATAAACACTAAAAAGATAAAATCCGAAGATATCATGGTGATCTTTTGAATCTAAATACTCCAAATTTAGCCAAAAATTAAACCATTTCATGGGACACTATTATTATCAAAATTCGTAGTAAATATATGTACCTTAAAATAATTACATAAATTTTATTGACATTATAGATCTTACCTTAATTCCAATGATCCTTATTGATAATAAATAAAACACAAACACAATATAGGGTAAATAACAATACGTGATATTATTTTATAATAATAAATACTTCATTTCTATTATAAAAATTTCATTTTATTACAGAATACTAGTATAATAAAAATAAATTATTATAGTCAGTGAAATAGATGTACCTAGTTCTATATAATATATAAAAATATAAAAAATAAATATATTATTGAACATCAACAAATCATATTTTTTATGTGTAAAAAATTAAAATATATACTGCTATTAGGAAGAACACTATATGTAATGGAAGGGAAATAATTTTGAAAATAGATGAAAAAATTAGTGGTTATAGAAGTTATAATGAAGTGTATTTATAATGGGGAGTATGACTATTCGAAGGGTATGGTTATCATTATAATAATAACCTAGTATTATGGCTTTTGTAATAATAATGTAACAATTTTGTAAAAAATTATATAGAAAACATACATAATATCATACTATAATTACTAAATATAAATAATTAATATTTATCAATAAATAGGAATGTAATTAAAATATAAAACTCTAATAATTATAAAAAATTTATTAAAATAGTATTTTTAAAATTGTTATATGAAATACCTGATTTTAAAATAAAATATGCATTTTATTTAATAGTTATATATATATATATAATAATTTTCATAAAAAAGGAAATAAAATTTATAATTATCAGGAAAAAATTAGCCATGATTATTTTTTGAGTATTTTTTTAAGATAATTAAATGTTTGGGTGGATAGTAAAATATAGAATGCATATATAGTTGGTATTTTGACTGCATTATGAGATAAAAATTATATAACAAAAATATAAATGAGATTTCAAAAAAATTATTTTCATTATTTATAATAATATATTATAACATATTAAATAAAATTTTCAAACCTTAAAAAAGTTATTAATGTCTATAATGTTTGTTTTCGATTTTAAAGTAATTATTTATGAATAAAAGTATTCTATATAGATAAAATAATATAAAAAATATACTCAATTTATTATTTATAAAAATTTCAAATAATATGTTTCAAATTTAAAGAACCATGAATTAAAAATATATAAAATCTATTTGTATTGAATTTTCATAAGTTAGATTTACAACTCCAAAATAAAAAAAGTGATTATTAAAATCTCCCACATTTTCCACATTTACCCACTCATCCTCTCATACCCCTTCATTATAAAACCATTAAACAAGATTTTCCTCTCCATTTGCTTCTCAAGAGTCTATAAATGAAGTTTTCTTGGTTCTATGGAATTCTTATTACTTTTTTAGAAATATATCTATTAATTTAATGTTTCTTAAAATTTTCTCTTAATTTTAATTTTATATTCCATTTTATGATTTGAATTCTATATATCAAATACTATTACAATTATCTATTAGAAATCACTACTTTTAATATGAATTAGAGACTAATAATTACCTCTAATCTTACCATCTTCACATGTTTTTATAATTCCCAAATACTCTCATATCCATAAAATCCATTACCCAATTCCTTACATATTACATCAATTATTTTTATTAGGGTTGTATTATTTGAAATATGTGGAAATTTTCAAAGAATTAATTTTGTAAATATACTTGTTTCAACATCTATTAAATCTATGGGGTATAAAATAGGATTTTTTTCACAAGTTTATCGTTGTAATCTATGTCTAATGACATGGATGTATCTATTTGGGGAAATTTGTTACCTCTAATGATTATCAAATATGTGAGTCACATATTTATAATTCATAGATGGTGTTTTTATTTTATTATATTGGTTACCGGCCAATAATTTGTCTATAATTATTTAATAATCTTGGTTGATATCCTTATATAATGAATGTACATTAACTAATTAGTCTCCTATATTTCCTTTGATATGCGTATTTTCAAGTATATTGTAAATGTCCTTTAGTTTCTAAATCCGTTAAAGGATATTCACCTATACTGATATATTATTCCATTTACTATAGAAAGATTGAGAATTTATATATGCATTATATTTTTAACTATTGATTTCTTAGTCATTCTTATTTAATATATATTATAGAAAACATTATATACTTTTATGTTTAGTCATTATTTTCATATGATGGATGCATTAGAATTATTATGTGATAAGTGTGGCATTGAATTATAGATCCCTTGAATTTATTGGTAGGTCTGATGTGATAATATAACATAGATATATGTTGAATTCCTACTCTTATATATATATATATATATTATATCTTGGAATGAGACCCAAATAATATGGTTATGATGTCAAACATTAGGAATTCCACTATTATAAGATCATTTTCTATTATCTATATGATTATTTATAAGTTTTTCTACTTTATCCAATAATATATTATGTTCATGTTATCATTTACATGACATAATTTGATAATTTATTTTGATTATATTATACATGTCAAATTTATACCATGTTCTGTTTTGTTGCAAGCTAGTACATACTGACCATCTGAACACACAAATTATATTGTCTCTCCATTTTACTTATAAACAAGAATGAATAATACATGTATATACACATTCCACAAAAGGCTAAAAAGTAATCAATTTTAACAAAGGGATGAATCACAATGGCATAACCTTGCTTGGTTTCACAAAATGTTTTAAACTAAACTTTAATGAAATTGAAACTATATTATTATGTACATGTGTTCCCACAAGGACAAAAATTGGGTAATTAAGGGGTATTTGGTTTGTTAGTACTAAAACAGGAACTAGAATGTTGATAATTAAATTATAGTAATATATATAAGAGTTTACACATATGAGACAATGTGTGAGTAATATTTTTACTAAAATGGGAACCAATACATCGTAGCTATGAAAATAATGTAATGGACACCAACCAACATCAATATAAGGACCCAACCTTAAAACATTACATAATGATGAATTCAATGAATAATTCACATTGGGGATCTTTTTAGGTTTAGAGTTCTAGAGAGTTAGACCATAACTATTACATTTCATCTCAAAATTTACAAAGTATACACTTCTACTCAGTTTCCATTTTTTTTCAAAAAAATTAAAGTTTTTGAAAAAATATTCATGTCTAGTTCCATGTTTTAGACGGCATGACTTTTCCGTGATCCCATCCATGAGCCTATTCCACTTTATGTCCTATGAAATACATTTCAAAAACATGGTATGAGCATAAAAAGCTCAGTAAGGGATACATAAAAAAGTAAAGCTGTTAGTTTTTCAAAAGAAGTAATCCATGAATACTTTATAATAAATAATACTTTTCACCTTTAGGAAGTAGTAAATACTCTTCACTAAATAAAATCTCATTACATACCCTTTTGTAACCAAAATATTACCAAAAAACCCATATAAAGAACACATAACATATAAAGGTAACATGGGACATTAACATTCTTAAATGGAATAACCATACGGCCGACTTCCACACATATCACTAAATGGAATAGCCATACGACTGACTTCCATACCCAATACATTGAGGGTTATAACGTAACCACCCATTCAGGTTTATCACATCACCACCTGTTATTTGGTTTATCACGTAACCACCCATCAAATGACCATGTACCATTATAAAATCATAACACATGCATCAAATATAAAGGAAAGAAAAAATTTCCACATTTCAATCAAAATATATCACTTAAATATGTTGATATTACTAATCTATTATCAAATCCATTTTCAATACCAAAATACATAAAAGTGAATATTGTATTTATTTTCCTTTTAATACATTACAGCTTGATAAAGAAGCCAAAGATCAAATAATACTCATGGAGGCAGAAAGGTCGATGTCACCACTTACATTAAAAGAAACCTTCCTTTTTTTCATTTAGTAAAATTCTTATTAGAAAATGATTCAATTTGAATAAAATTAATGTTAAAAGGTTATTATACAGCTTATAAAAGAAAGTCATGTATTAAAACAAAATATGCTTCAATGAAAGGATATTGAGACAAAGTCCCTTACCTCCTGTCCAACTTGACCCATTTGCTCATTAAACTACTGAATAATAAAATAAAGTTAATTTCTACATTATTAAGAACCTTTTTTTCAAGTTTATCATTCCTTTTAAATAGCTTATTACCATTTTATAAACATTATGTAATCATTTAAGTTGATAATTGTCGTTTTGTCGATATTTGGTACTTGAGTCAAAAATGAACTTCTTAGATTTACAAGTTGTGTATGTGGTCAAAAGTCCATTATCTCTAGAATTATATTCATGATGTAGATATCATTTATATCATATATATCCAGTATATTTATGTATTTATAACAGTACATAACATTTGAAGATAAGAAAAAAATGCCCCGTTTATGGAGACGGTAAGCCATACGCACGCATGAACGCTACTTTAATTTCTATTTACTATTTTAATGGAATAAAAATAGAATGATACATAGGTATATAATAATTAATGTATAATATCATATAAAATTTCATTAACTATTCCCTTTATATGTTCCAAATAAGGAATGAACGATTCATATCACTTTTAGGGGGCGGTAGTCCGCACTTCCTCAAATGAGATTATCGTATTTACCCACTACGGAAACCCTAGATGTATTAAATAAATGAAAAATACAGAAGCATAAAAACAATATAAATATAATATATATCATATATAAATATAGTTCTATCATAATTTCCACCATGAGAGGCGGTCAGAGATATTTGAACAATTATCGTTTTGTGAGGTAGTAGTTCGTCGTCCACAGAAACAGTACATTCTTTACCCATTAGACGGAGATGTGTGTAAGTGTAATTCAAATACTTCTCAAAAAAAAACATAGTAAATTGATAATACTATTTTTGTTATAAAATAATTGAATAAAAAAGTTTTTAGGGGGTTGTAGTAGTAAAATAAAATAAATAAAACAAAATAATTTAAGAGAAATCGTTACCTTTAAATCAGGAAACTCCCTTTGGATTGAATAAAAAGGACTTCTTGAAGTGCATTATGCATAAGGTAATTCTTCTAGGTGTAAGAGATGGATCTTGTGAGATTATTTGGGAAGGTGTTGGACGATCCAAGGGGCTTGTGAATTGTGAGGAATGGGTTAGAGGTGAGGACTTTTTATAAGGGGGAGGAGGGGCTCTTTAAAAAAGTGTGAAAATATTATTTTATTATAAAATGATTTTCAGTTTCTAAAAGTCCAAAACTTATTAAAGTTGAAGATAGGATGACTCATGGTATAAATAAATTCATCCAATAATAATTTTATAGGATTTGGATATTATTTTAATATTTATAATCATATTTATTTAAATCATTTATTTATGAGTTAAATAATGCATCATTATTGTGTCATAAAAAATTTAATTTATTTGATGTCTAAAAATAATAAAAAATAACACAATGTCAGAAATATTTTTATCTTTCAATTGAATATTTATAGTTTAAGGGATAACTAATATAACCCTAGGTAAAAATTAATTTACTAAAAGATATTTTTTATGTCATTTTTGTCTTTACTTTAAATTATTTAAAATAAAGTTTTATTATCAATCTTAATTGCCTCTATGGGGTCCCAAAATTGACAGAAGGATGCCCATGGTTGGAGATGACTCATCCAATAAGGTTAGGACAAGTGTTAAGGTAATTTCTTATTATTATGATATTCTTTTAACCTTGAATTACCTTATTTACATTTAACCATAGTAAATAAAAGTCCAAAGATACTATTCAAAAAAATATATTTGAATCTTATTAAACCACATTTTAATTACTAATAACAACCATGTGTGTTGGTTTTTTGATATTAAATTCACAGAAGTGGTAAAATATTATTTAAATTAAAATGTCAATTTTTAACTACTACTTAGTGGTTTCACTATTCATCAAAAATTGATGTTTTTTAAAAAAATACCAAAAATTCATCCTATGATATATTTGATATTCCCAATTAAAAAATAATGCCTATTTAACCAAACTAAAAGAATAGAATTTGTATTAATTAATTTAAAATTAATTCCTGTTGTCAAAACAAAAGGCGTGTTTAAAAAAAATATTAACTATCAAAAGATTGGCACTTGTTTATGTCCAATTTTCAAAGATAAATTAATTCGAATGACCAAAATTGGATTAAATAATTAAAATATAATCAAATTAATCATTAAAACCAATTAAAACATAATATAACCATATAAATAATTAGATAAAAAGGCATTTTTGAATTAAAATACAATATTTTTAAGTATTCATCAAAAAATTATTTTTATTAGAAAAATACAAAAATTTTAGCCAAAGTAAATTTTTATGTCCCTATTCAGAAGAAAAATTTAATTATTTCAAATAGAATATATAGAAATGAACAAAAAATTATTTAATTATGGTTCGCCTTCAAAAGGTGGAAGATCATCCTTTGAAAATAAATTATGCTTAAAATTATATTTATTCACATTTTAAGCCTCAAAATTTTGTTGGAAAAATGTAAAAAACTTTTACAAACATGTATAATCATATTGTTGTTAGTGTAGTTTATTCCCATAAATACAATAGTTAGGCATTAACTAGCATTTAAAATAATAATATATAATTGTTAATGTGCAACGTAAGATTTTAATGAAACCCGTTGTTGCGTATCAGATACGCCATCGAACATAGAAACCACTTTAAATTAAAAGTAAAATTTAATTAAAAAATATTATTAAATATGAGTATATTATATTTCTTTATCCACTTGGGATGTTACATCCTTCCCCCCTTTTGGAAATTGCGTCCTCGCAATTTTATTCACGTATCAAATAAATGGGGGTATTTATCCCCCATAGCATTTTGAGATCCCCACATTGCATCATCAACCGTATGGTTTTTCCACAAAACCTTTACCTGATAATTAAATTATTCTGCAACACTTTCTCTCTTCGGTCAAGAATCTGTATTGGATGTTCCTTGTAAGAGAGATTCTATTCCAACTCAACTGCCTCTTGACATAAAACATGAGATGGATCTGGCATATACATTCTCAACATTGAATCATGAAAAACATTGTGTACCTGGGACAAACATGGAGGTAAATCCACTATGTATGCAACTGATCCAATATTATCTAAGATTTCATAATGTCCAATGATCCTCAGACTCAACATTCCCTTCTTACCAAAATGCTTCACACTCTTCCATGGTTAAACATTAAGAAAGACATGATCACCTACCTCAAAAAAAGATCCTTCATCTGATTATCCGGATAACTTTTCTGCATGCTCTGAGCTGTTCTAATGTGCTTCTGAATCAATTGAACCTTTTATGCCATCTCTTCTACCAATTCTAGTCCCATAAGCTTTCTTTCACCTACTTCATCCCAAAAATCTGGATTTCAACACCGATTTCCATATAACACCTCAAATGGAGCCATCTTTATACTAAAATGAAAACTATTATTATATAAAAATCCTTCCAAAGAAATATGTTGTTCCCAACTTCCATGGTAATCCATCGAGCAAGAACGTAACATATCCCCTAATGTCTAAATTGTTTGTTCTGACTACCCATTTTATTGTGGATGAAAATCTGTACTAAAATTCAATTCGGTACCCAATGACTTCTGAAGGCTTTTAGAAAAACTTATAAGTCAACTTGGGATCATGATCAGATATAATGGAGAGGGGGACACCATGCAACCTAACTATCTCTTTAACATACAACTGATAAAGTTGATCTAAGGACAAAGTATCTCAAAGAGGTAGGAAATGAGTATATTTAGTAAATCAATCAACAATAACTCAGATTGCATTATTACATGTAGATTTCTTATGTAATCCCACAACGATGCCCATAGATACAATTTCCCATCTCAACTCTGGAACTGGTAAATATTGAAAAATTCCTTTTGGTAACTGCCGCTCTGATTTAACCTGCTGACAAGTCAAACACTTCACACTAAAATCAACAATATCTTTTTTCATTACATACCACCAGTAATACACCTGAAGATATTTGTACATCTTAGTACTTCCAAGATGAACTAAAAATGGGGAATAATGAGCTTCATAAAACAAATCATTCTTCAACTGTGAATCACAAGGCACACATAATCTCTTTCCAAATCTCAAAACACAATCACTATCAAAGTTAAAATTAGGAAACTTACCATTCTGAACAAACTCTACCTTTTTATGCATCTCACTGTCTTCCTTCTACACTTTCATAATTATTTCTGATAGAGATGATCTCACTGACACCTGAAAAAAAAACAAAATAATTTCCTACACCAACAACTTCTATTCCAAAGATCATCAAATCAAAAACCAATGGATATTGTTCCAAACATAGCATGGTTAATGAAGCATTACTTTTTCGACTCAAATCATCATCCGAACAAATTTCTTTTCCTAGATGGTAAAGGATCGTGCAATCACAATCCTTGATTAATTCCATCCATCTCCTTTGTCTCATGTTCAATTCATTCTGAGTGAATATATACTTTAAACTTTTTTGATCAGTATATATTTCACACTTTAATCCACATAAATGATGCCTCTAAATTTTAAAATAAAAAACAAAATTATCTAATTTCAAATCATGTGTTAGGTTATTTAACTCAAGAGGTTTCAACTGATGTGAAACATCAGCAATTACCTGATCATTCTGCATATGGACACAACCAAGTCCTTTCAATGAAGCATCACTATAGATAAAAAGCTAACAATTTGTGGAATGTAATTTCAAAACAAGAGCATTCACCAATCTTCTTTTCAATTCCTGAAAACAATCTTCACATTATTTTGTCCAAATGAACTTAACACCTTTTCGAGTTAACTTATTCATTGGACTAGAAAACCATGAAAACTTCTCAACAAACCTCCATTAATAACTTTCCAAACCAAGAAAACTATGAATCTTGATTATATTTGTGGGTATTGGCCTTTCTTCAATAAAATTTGTTTTATTAGGATCAATAGATATGCCATTTTTTGAAACAATGTGACCAAGGAAAGAAATTTTTTGTAACCAAAACATACACATGCTGAATTTACCAAGAAGTTTCTTTTATTCAATGTTTTTCAAGACAACCCTTAAATGATTTTCCTGTTCATCTTTTCTTTTTAATAAACCAAAATATCATCAATGAACACAACAAAAAAATTATCCAAGAACTAATGAAAAATTATATTCATAAGATCTATTAATTCAGTAGGGGAATTGGATAACCCAAAAGGCATAACTAAAAATTCATAATGTCCATATCTAGTATGAAATGTGGTCTTCAGAATTTCTGCTTCCTTTACATTCAAATGATGGTACCCGACCTCATGTCAATCTTCAAAAAATACTGTGCTCCCTGGAGCTGATCAAACAAATCATCTATGTGATGAAAAGGATAATTGTTTTAAATAGTGATTTTATTCAATGCTTTATAATCAACGAAAAGTCTCATTGAACCATATTTACTTTTAAAAAAATAATACAGAAGCACCCCATGGTGATGTGCTAGGTTGAATGAAACTTTTATCTAATAAATCTTCAAATTTCTTATTTAACTCTAAAAGTTAAATTTGAGCCATTCGATAAGGGGGTTTTGAAATTGGCATAGCATCACAAACTAAGTCATCAGTAAATTCAACTTTTTAATCATGTATAATACCAGGAAACTCATCATAATAAACCTTTTGGTACTCATTTACCATTGTCACATCATTAATATGAAAAGTTCCTTTATTTTCAACAATATGTGCAATGTAACATTCATTTCTATCGTTTACTAGTTTCTCAGCTTCCTAATATGTTATCAAAAGTAAGGGTTCATTCTGTACACAAACGAAAAAACATTCTGGAAAGAAACCTCTTTAAATCTTAATTCAATCATAGTATGATAATCAAAAATCCAATCCATACCCAAAATAACATCAAACTCTACTAGAGGAAAAACAATAAGGTTTCTAGGTAGATTCTTTCCACACACAAGGACACGAAGGTTCTTCTAATGTTTTTTGTCTCAAAATTTACTCCAGGTGTTTTTACCATAAGTTCAAGATTCATTCTTGATATGTAATTCCCAATTTACTAGAAAACATCTCAGAAATGAACGAATGTGTAGACCCCGAATCAAACAACACATTGGTATAATATGAATAGAGAAACAGTGTACCTAATACTACTTCATTTGATGGCCCAACATCTACTGAAGTAGTTAAAACGGACTTCACTACCCCTTTTATCATGTATTATGGTTGAATTCCCTCAGTTGAGTTCTTTGATGGACACTCATTTTCATAATGAACGATTTCGTTACACTTAAAACATCTTACCGTTGGATTTTCATTTCCTGCTTGATCATCTTCCTTATAGTTATGAGTAATATGACCAGATTTACCACACTCGAAGCCCTCTCCAGACTTTGATAAACATTCTCCAGGGATCTTTTTAGCACACTTATTACAAGATGGATATTTATTTTTCTTACATACAGGATTCTTTAATAAATTCTATCCCTTTTCTTTCCAACTTAAACTCTTATTTTGTTGATTTTCAAAGAACACGTGTTCATCAAAAAACTCTATTTCCACCTTATCTACACATCAAACAAGTTTTTCATAACTTTTGAACTCACGAGAGGCTAATGATCTTCGATATTTCAACTTCAGTTTTGAGTAAAATTGATTTATATTACTATCAAGATCTCAGATGAAATTTGAAGCATACCTTGTTAGTTCAGTGAAAAATCCTTCTTAAGAAGCCACTGAGTTATCCTACTGACTCAATTCTATGAATTGTTTTTTCCATCCTAAGTCGAACCACCTTATGAAAATATTTCTCAATGAAAAAACATTGAATTCATCCCAATCAAGAGAATAAATCTCCTTACTATCCCTGATATTTTTCACCATCGACCACCATTGATCAGCTTCACCTTCAAAATGGTAAATAACGAGACTAACCTTTTGATGTTCTGAACATCCCATGACATCAAAAAATTTCTCCAGTGCTTAAATCTACCATTCTGTAAGCACAGGGTCCGATGATCCTCTGAATGAGGGGGGATGTTTCCTTATAAAATTCTATATTACTAACATGCTCCTCTATGGATGATCTAGATGATCTCGTGCATGGATACCACTACCATTTATAGCCTGAGTCAACTATGTGATCCCCGCAACAAACTGTTCAGTTCCGATTACGAAAATCTCAGGTTGTAGATTTGGAAGGTTATCTTTCTTCTGATGTCATCTCAACATAGCTAACAAGTTTCCTTTAAGGAAAACCATTATGAACATAGAGATATCATAGGCGAAGCAAAATGGTAATCTGTAAATGATATCATTTCAATATGAACATAAATTTATTTATGGACATTATTTTAACAGAACCCTAACAACTAAAGTTGTCTAAACCAACCTTTGATACCAACTGTAAGGACCCTACCTTAAAACATTACACAATGTAAAATTGATTGAATAATTCACATTGTGGATCTTTTTCATGTTTATATTTTTAGAGAGTTAGGCCATAAATATTAAATTTCATCTCAAAAATTACAAAGTATACACTTTTACTCAGTTTCCATTTAAAAAAAATTCTTCAAAAAAGAGTCATGTCCAGTGCCATGTTTTAGACAGAATGATATCTCTTTGATCCCATCCTTGACCCTATTCCTCATTATGTCTTGTGAAAAACATTTCAAAAACATGGGATGAGCCTTAAAATATTAGTAAGGGACACCCAAAAAAAGTAAAACTGTTAGTTTTTTTTAAAACAATATGTAAACCATGAATACTTTATCATAATTAATACTTTTCACCTTTATGATGTAGTAAATACTCTTCACTAAATAAAAGATCATTTCTAACCCTTTTTTAACCAAAATATTACAAAAAAACCCATATAAAGAACACATAACATATAAAGATAATTTAGGAGATAAACATACATAAATTGAATAACCATATGGTCAAATTCAACACATATTACTAAATAGAATAGCCATACATCTGAATTCCATACCCAATGCATTGGATGTTATAACGTAACCACCCATCCTAGTTTATCACGAAACCACCCGTCATTTGGTTTATCATGTAACCACCCATCAAATGTCCATGTACCATTATAAAATCCTAACACATACAACAAATACAAATGAATGAAAACATTTGCACATTTCAATCTCAATATATATCTGAAATATATTGACATAAAAAATCCATTATCAACACCATTTTAAATACCAAAATACATAAATGAGTATATTGTATTTATTTTCCTTTTAAAATATTACTGTTTTTTAAATAAGGCAATGATCAAATAATAATTGTGGAGGTTGAAAGGTCATTGTCACCGCTTAAGTTAATAGAAAAATTCATTTTTTTCATTTAGTAAAACTCTAAGTAGAAAAATATTCCCTTTGAATGAAATGAAAAGTAAAAGGTGTTTTTAAAACCGTATAAAAGAATGTCATGTATTAAAACAAAATATGCCTCAATGAAAATAGATTGAGACAAAGTTCCTTACCTCCTATCCAACGTGACCCGTTCGTTCATTACTATCATGAAAAATAAACTAAAGTTAATTTATAATTGATTAAGAACATTTTTTCAAGTTTATAATACCTTTTAAATCACTTATTACCATGTTATAAACATTATTTAATCATTTAATTTAATAATGGTCCTTTTGACGATATTTGCTACTTGAGTCAAAAAAGAACTTGTTATATTTACAAGTTGTTTATGTGGTAAAAATTCAATTATCTCTAGAATGATATTCATAATGTAGATATAATATATATAATATATATCCATTATATGTATGTATTTATAATAGTACAAAATATTTGGAGATAATAAATGAAATGCACCTTTCATGGAGACAGTAAGTTGTACGTACGCATGAATGTTATTTTCATTTCTATTTCTTATTTTAATGGAATTAAAACATAATGATACATTTATATATTATAATTCTAGTATAATATCATTTATAATTTCTTTAAATCTACCTTTTATACATTACACACAAGTCATGAATGAGTCATATCACTTTGAGGGGGCGGTAGTCCGCACTTCCTCAAATGAGATTATCGTGTTTACACACTATGGAAACCATAAAGGTATCCTATAAATGAAAAATACAGATGCATATAAACAATATAAATATCATATATATCATATATAAATACAGTTCCATCATAATGACCACCATGAGAGGCGGTTGGAGATATTTGAACAATCATCATTTTGTTATGCAGTAGTTCGCCGTCCACAAAAACAATATGTTCTTTACCCATTAGACATAGGTGTGTGTAAATTTATTTAGAATAATTCTCATAAAACTACCTATTATATTTATTAAACTGGTTTTTTATAAAATAAAGGAATAAAAATAGTTTAGGGGGTTGGAGAAGTAAAATAAAACAAAATCACACAAAAGAATCTAAGAGAAACAGTTACCTTTAAATGAGGTAACTCCCTTTGGTTTGAACCAAAATGACTTCTTGAACTTTCTAATGACTCTGATAAGGCTTCTAGGTAGATAAGAGGAACATTTATTGATTATTTGGACAGGGTTTGGATGAGTTAAAGGTATTGTGAAGTGTGATGAATGTGTTTGAGGTGAGAGCTTTTTATAAAGGGAGGAGGGGCTCTTTAAGAAAGTGTGAAAATATTATTTTATTATATAATGATTTTCGGTTTCTAAAGATCAAAAACTAATTAAATTTAAAGATACTATTAATAATGGTCTAAATAAAATAATCCATTAACAATTGGATAGTTTTTGGATATTATTCTACCCTTAATAATCGTATTTATTTAAATCACCTATTTATGAGGTAAACACAGCATTATTATTGTGTCATATATAATTTAATTTATTTTTTTGTCTAAAAATACTAATAAAATACCATAATGTAGGAAATAGTTTTATCTTTGAAAAAAATATTTATAGTTTCGAAGATAACTTATATAACCATATGTAAAAATAAATTTACTAAAAGGTATTTGTTTATGTCATTTTTGTCTCTACATTAAATAAATTTAAATAAAGTGTCATTATCACTCTTAAGTGGCTCCATGGGGTCTCAAAATTGACCCAAAGATTCCTATGGTCGGAAATGACTCATACAAAAAGGTTAGGAAAAGTGTTAAGGTAATTTTGTATTATTATGATATTCCTTTTTACCATTAATTACCCTATTTACCTTTAACCGTGGTAAATAAAAATCAAAAGTTACTATTCACCGAAAAAATATTTTCATCTTATTGAACCAAATTTTTACATACAAATAACAACCATGTATCTTAGATTTTTTAAATTCAAATCAATTAAGTGGTAAAATTTCTTTTAAATAAAAAAGTCACTTTTTAACTACAACTTAGTGGTTTGACTATTCATCAAAAATTGATGTCTTTCAGAAAAATAACAAAAATTCATCCTAAGTTATATTTGATATTCTGAATTCAAAATTTAATTATATTTTATGAAATTAAATACATAGAATTTGGATTAATTAATTTAAAATTAATTCTCATTGTCCAAATAAAAGGAATGTTTTTAAGAAATATCAACTATCAGAAGATTGGCACTTGTTTATGTCCAATTTCAAAGTGAAATTAATTATAATGACTAATATTAGATTAAATGGTAAAAATATAATCTAATTAAAATTTAAAACCAATTAAAAATATAATCTAACCATAAATATATATTAGATTAAATGGTAGTTTTGAATTAAAATACAGTATTTTCATTAATCATCAAACAATGAATTTTATTATAAAAATACCAAAACATTACCCAAAGTGAATTTTTATATCTATATTCTAAAATAGAATTTTATTTTGTCGAATAGAATATATATAAGTGACCAAAACATGATTTAAAGAGGGTTCACCATCAAATGGCGGTAAATCAACCTTTGAATGTAAATTACACTTAAAATTAGATTCATTCCCATTTTAAGCCTCTAACTTTTGTTGAATAAATATAACAACATTTAACAAACATGTATAATCATATTGTTGTTAGTTATATTCATTTCTAGAAATAAAAGTGTTAGGCATTAACTACCATTTAAAATAATATTATTATATTGTTAGTGTGCAACGTAAGATTTCAAAAAACATGTTGTTGCGTATCAGGTACGATATCGAACATATAAACCCCTTTAAAGTAAAATTAATATTTAATTGAAAAATAATAATAAATATGAGAATATAATATTTAATTATTCACCTGGGATGTAACAATTAAAATTTTCATGCATATGATGAATGTGGTTTCCACATGCATTCCCACGTGGTTTCTCTTTGGAAATAATCAATGAGATGGATAATTTTTAGCTGGATCACCTCATTTATTGATTTTTCTAATGAATAAACACTAATATTATATTACATTAGGGTTCCAAGATATGGCTCCTTATATGTTACAATATTTACAATGATTTTTATTAGACAAAGAGTGTTGAGGATGGATATATAAGAGTATTTGATCCTCTTTTGTTAACTATGATACAACACCAATCCAAAAATAATACTATATTCTTCCCGTAATTAAAATTTTCATTCAATGAAGATGATAAAACCATTTATAGGTTTGGGAGTACTCATGAAACATTTTTTAATGCACTGGTTGGTTTCCCCCCTCAAAGGTATGAGGAAGACATCTGATTCTCCTCTTAATCATTATCAAGAATACTCAATAAAAAAATAGAATAAACCAACATTTATGCATTTTCAGTATTCCATTTAACTCCCATCTATTGAATACTGTTTCAAATTTTATTCCAAAAAGAATGATCATTCTATGATTGGGATTTCTTATGTATCCATTAGTCATCAGATGATCAGAAAAACCCTTCTTCGGTATTATAGGATGTTTTTTAAATCATAATTGTGTTTAAAATATGTTTTAAAAAAACATCACTTTTACATGATGTATGTTTCCCCATAGTATAGTCGAGTGGCATCAAAATTCCCATATCACTCTAACAAAATCCTAGTTCATGGCGTAGCTGATCATTGAGTTTTCATTGGAAAAATGTAATATGTCTTAAAATTCTGCAAGATAATAATTGATATCATCTTGAACCAAGTGTTGTGAAATGGGTTGGTTCATTTTTTGGATATGCCATTTTATCATTCACGTATATGGATAACCATTGCACATAAGGTCTATGTATACGTATTTCATTGGTTATTGTAACATAAATGGTCTCATTTAAATTTAAAACTAGTATATCCTTACAAAGACCTACATTGTGTGAGTTCACTATCTGTCTACACTTACACAAATTGTCAATATAAGGGAAATTGGAGTATTCCATCACATAAACATTTCATTTTTTGTAGGTGTAGATTTTTTTTATAAATAATTTTATTTTTATGAACATTATTGAATTAAATATTTTTATTTTTTTATAAATCACATTGAAATGTATTTGAAGAATATTTTAATTTATAAAAAATTTATAAATTATTTAATTTTGATTTTTATGAATAGGTAAATTATTAAAAAATAATTATATTCCTAAATAAAAAATATCAATATTTAAATTTATTTTTTAAAATTAAATGGATTTCGTTATGTTTTAGAATATATTTTTATTTTAAAATTATAAGATATAAATCCAAATGGTTATAAATTACAAAGTAATCCAAAATGTAAAACTATATATCATTATAATTATGAATTCTTCATAATATGTTAATTTGAAATTGTAAAAATTTAAAAAGGATCTTATCTAGTAATGTTATTTTTACCACCTAAAAAAATAATTATCAATTGATTAACTATTACATTTAAATTTCATATAATAAGAATGATATAATATTTTATTCGATAAAGGAGAGTTGATATTCAAAGTTATTTAATGTCCATAAGGGTTGCTTATTTTTAGAAGGGTTAGTAGTTAGTTTTAATTATAAATAGATCATAGATGGTTATCTTATGTTTAAATGTTTAAATTGTTCATTTATGTAATGTTTATTCACTAAAATATTCATAATTGTAAATATTTTATATTATTAATCTGCATGCTTCAGTTTAACTATTAAGCTACTTCTAAGAGATAGAAACTTACATTAAATTATGGGAACGACTCCAGAAAATTTTATTTTTATATACCATTACCTTAGTTTGAAATTGATTTTATGATCATTGAATAGTTGTTAATTATTTTTTGAGAATATTATTTTTTTATTATCATAATTTATTTAATTATCACTTGAATAAATTCTACTTAGGGATAGGGAATTAGGTTCAGACTAGCTACAACCCCATAGATTTATTCCATTTATAGAACGGTGAATGTGGTTGGTTACTAGTCGCTTGGTGATTAATCAAGTAGAAATTATAAAACTATAGTTACCCCAAACTTTGTAGGTAAGAAATAATGTATTATCTATTATATTTTCATAAGATACAATGAATTACATAATGAAGAACGTAATAGTTTAGTGTTACTCGTAAACTAGTTACATAATTGATATTTACATTAAATTTTAAAACATAAAATACAAATCTAATTTTCTTTGATAATTATATTATTCCCATTATAATATCCCAACACATCAATCAAAAAATATTTCCTCATATCATGGGTAAAATAAAACAAAAGAAAGAGGTGAGATCAGATGCTCATTAAGGGTGTGTATACAATGATATCTATGAGTAAATAAGGCATAATAAAAAAGGGAATGGTAAATAGCTAAAATAAATGAAATTAAATTAATAACATGAGAATAATATGAAAATAATAAAAGGTGATCATATAATGACACATAAATAATCATATGTTCATGAAACTTATCCATGGATATTCTAACTAATCAAATAAAAATACAGAATATCACTAACTAAATTAATAATGATGGAATTAATGACGAAAAATATAAAAAAATACCACTAAGAGATTATGCCAAGACATTTAATACAATCAAGGCTTTATGCCAAGACATCTAATACCATCTTTTATTATTTACAAAAAATCTAATAAAAGGGAAAGGCCTCGATGAAAACCATATCTTGTTTGTTTCATTAAACTTACCAATACATCAAGCAGATATCTATTTTGGGACCACCCATCACTTACTAAGTTGAAATCATTACTCATATGAAAGGGGTGAAACATAATGAATATAAACATTGATTTTTATAACTATAATATGAAATGTGAATATATTCCCCAATAAATTAACATAATCTTAGATCATCTGAAGTATAGTGAATGGTATCAAAATTATACATCCCTAGTATAAATGATCATAATCTATCAAGATAAATAATAAGGATGGTACCAATACTTTATATTCCCATTTAATTAGGGGTAAATGTTTTTTTCATTTAAGAATTGAAATACCATAAAAATATCTCTAAAAATATTCTTGAGGAAAATATCCCTCTTATTTTGAAAATAAAATTTTAAAATATAAAACATTTGGAAAATACTTTTATATGAAAATTGTATTTAAAAACAAATGAATTAAAAAATATAAGGAAGAAATTTTCATTAAAAATAAACTTTTAAAATTGTAATGGATGTTTCAAATAAATTATGGTCATCTTAGTGGGTACTTATGTATTTTTCTTAAAAGTTAAAAAGTTAATTCCATTTCAACTGTAAAAAGGCTAGAAAAATGAGTTGATTATAACAAAAATAATAATATTTATTTCAAACAATTTCATGAACATAAAAAAATGAGAGAGAAATTATTTAAAAAATCACTTTTAAATGGATAGAAAAAATTATTTTTTAAATAACAGAGTTTTGGAAGAAAAAAACTTTCAATAGAAGATATAAATAAAGTCGAATTTTATTAAAAAAATATTTAATAATCTAAATAATAAATAGTGTAAATATTGTAGTATTAATTGAAAATATAATTAATAACTATATGTGAATAAAATAGTTTGATTTGAAGAAGGAAATATCAAATAATTCTTACAAGGGAGACATAATCATAAAGCATCTCAAATAATGATGAGACTATGAATTAAACTCATACTAATTTGGTAAATTTTGTATCGTAATACCCATGAATAAAATACTTAAAATGAAAAAATAAATATCATTATTATAAATTAATTAATTATATATAATCAAAAAGGTCATTATATTCACCATACAAAATAAATAAGTGGTGAATTTGACATTTGTCTCATGGATGTAAAAATAAGGTGAGAGAGCCTTACCTCATGCTTCCTTTTAATTGAATATTCATTATAATCTTTTATAGTGTTTTTGAAAATGTTATAAACTTATTCAAAAACCAAATTAATATATATTATCTTATATTATCCTTTTATAACATCTTATTAACCATTCATTAACAACCTTTCATCATTTGAATTGTTTTGGGAGTTAGTTTCCTTGTCTTCTCATGCGTGTTTTATCATGAAAGATCTAGTTCATCCACATATTATATTATTATATCTTATATAGAATTAAATAATGACATAATTATCATATTTTTACATCAATTTCACCTTTTAGACAAATTATTAGTGATGGTTTTGAAAATATGAGTACATTATGATCAAAGAGATGGTAGACCATAAATACGAAGGGGTAACGTTTCCATTTTCAAAGATATTATAGAATGTAGGAGAGTAATATTTTACCTTTAAATAATTACAATAATATATTATTTACCATATAATATACTTATATATATCAAAATTTTTATGTTGTGATATATTAAGAGTCACACAGCTTCGTGAATGTGATAGTCCACACATACACGAATGATGTTATCATATTTACTTGTGGGAAAAGGAATGAAAGAAATTGACATATATTATAATTAATAAACGATAAATATTTCATGAATATAATAATTATATAAATTATATCACATATAATAATTACATTTATCATTATCACCGTCTATGGGAATTTTTGGTAAAAGATGAATCACATCGCTTTTCATGGTGGTAGTCTGTTGTACACACGAGTGTTGTTATCGCGTATCTTATGGAATAGAAAGTAATAAGTAATATATTATTTAATGAATATATAGGTATAATTATTTTTTTATATCATATATATACATTAAATCCATCAACATTCCAAACCTTGATAGGTTGTAATGAAAAAATGAACAACATCGGTTCACGTGGTGGTGGTCCTCCGTACAAAGGAATGATGATTTCATAACCAATTTGATGGAAGTAGAGACGGTTTTAGGTCAATAACAATCTATAAAACATAATAAAATTTTTAATATAATGAAAATATAATATAATTGAGGTTTTATAAAAATTTAAGGATGTGGACAAATAAGTAAAATAAAGATTCTTGTTAAAGAACATTACCTCTTCTTCTGGTATACTTCTTAATGTTTGCACTAAATAATTCTTAGGTATTAATTATTCCAAAAATAAGGATTCTAGGAGGAAATTATGGAATATTGGGAAGTTATTTGGGTAGGTATTGGAAGATAAAAATAGATTGAGAGGTATCAATACGTGAGGATAGTGAGTGACCATTTGTATTTGATGAGTAGTGTTATTCTTGTAAATACGCAAAAAATGTTCACTATTAGGAGGCCGGTATTAGCTAAAGTGGTTTTAAAATTAATAATTAAAGTTTCATATGTTCTATATGGTATATATAATCTTCAAAACACAATGAAACCCAATTATTAAACATTTTTCTATTAACTCATATGTTTTCTTATTTTTACCATTTTTGTTTCTCATTATGGTAACTAGATTTCTAACCTAAGTAATTTATCCATAAAAAATAAAATAAAATTATAGTTACTATATAATTTGTACTCACTGGTTATAAATATTAATCTAATTTATAAATTAATGTTCTTATGTGTGTTGATAATTAACTCTAAAACAAGCACACGTAACATGTAAAAACACAATTTTAACCCCAACTATGGTAATAATGTAATTTACTATTTCGTAGTCAATATAGAAATTATAAAATATCATATGTCATATGAATGAAAAATATTTGAGTTGTATTAACATTTGAAAATAACATGGAAGAATATACGATTTGTAGTCATTTTAAATCTTTTTAATAAAATATGAGTTGTTAAAAAGTTACATTACTATTAATTTTGACATCATATAATTAATATAAATTTTAAAATAATAAGATAAGGGTATAATTCAAATAAATAAAGGGAAAACATTTTTAAAAGAAAATATTCATCTAAAAAATTAATTTAACACAATAATTCACTAAATTTACCTGGCTTTTAAATTTTTTGGTATTATTTATTTCAATTAATTATTAAGTAAATTAAAAAAGCATCAAAATTTATTAATAATTTTAATAATTATTTTATATATAAAAATTAAAGATAAATTATTATGATAAAAAATAATTTATCTTTCAAAATAATAGATATAAAAAAAACATGTGTAGTTTTTGTCCGTATCTTATTTCTTTAGATATTAAAAGTGGGAAAAGTATCTTTTTTGTCTTTTTCATTGCATATCTTATTATATGGGTCATATTCAAAGTAAAGTGGAATAAAATTGAAATATTTTCGATAATTTAATTTCCAACTTATAAATAAACCCATTCAAAATTAATTTGATAATATTTTTGGTCATTTTCACTCTTATCACTCTAGTTTAACCCCCGATAGATTTATTTTTTTACATTAACCATGGTAATTAATTTTTACTACATTAACTATTCATTTTCGTAAAAAAATTGAGTTGACATTATTAGAAATTATATAATATTATGATTAAAAATATGGAATCCATTTTTTTAAATTCAATTCACATAAGTAGAAAAAATTAATTTAAAATTAATCATATAGATGTTATAAAAATATGGGTTTTAACGTAAAAATGTTGAAAATTTTGAAAAAGTTTTATATAATAATTAAATATGATAAAGATTCCAATTAAATAAATTAGATTATTTTATATAAAATAGGAATAATTTTACTTTAAAACCAATTCAAAATATAATTTACCATTATAAATTATTTTAATAAAATTAATGTTTTTAATTGAAATTAAATATTTTCACTTTTTATTAAAAAATGAAATTTATGTGAAAAATTCCATGAATTCCCCCTAAGATAATTTTAGTATTACAATTTGAAAAATTTATGTTATTTTTTGAAATAAATTTTATAAATTTGTTGAAAATTAGTTTTAAATTATGTGGGATATGTGTTACTAAACTATCTTTTAGGAAAATACATTTCTTTAAAAACATTTATTTTTAGTTTAAATGATGATGATTATTATTTATCATAAACTTATAACCAATAAATGTTTTTAAAATATAAATTTTAATAATATTGTTAATCCTATTCATACATTCTATTCCAATGGCTCGGTGATAACTATCATATTAAATAATAATAATAATAATATTATTATTATATTTTTGTTCTATAAAACATGATCATTCAGGAAACAAAAGACATACAATAAACTCATTATTGTCTGTAGGTAAAGATAAAATCATTATTTCATGCATTACAAGATAAAATAAATGTCTCATGTTCTATATAATATATAATGTTAGTCTTTAAGAATTTCAGGGTGCTTTGAAAACATATATGAATATAATACATTATATAAAAATATCATATGCCTCATATATATAATACATATGAATATGTATGAGTAGACTTGGATTTATGTTATTGAATACTAAAAAAGATTAATTTTGTGTAAATTTCTACACATTAATGAGGCCAGAACATAATAATTTGATTTTTGGAATAGGGGTTCCAAAACTAAATTGTTAGTATCATTAATGTGCCTACATGAATAAAACATGATAAGACAATGATTATATATAAATTAATGGATATGTATTTAATATTTATATTATATAAATTAAATGGGTGAGACATGAAAATGAAATCCCCTTATATAAAATGTGTCAGATTTCATTCAAATAAGCACTTGTTTAGAACATAATCATTCAACGGGGTATTGTAAAAATGATTATGAGTACCCATGGAATATATTTCTTATATAACGATAAATATAAGTAACTATGAATTATATTATTGGAAAGGTTGATCTTGGCATGAGTTTTTATTTATTGTACTTAATTATATTATACATTGAAAATTATTTTGGTTACACTACAAATGTAACACTAATAGTTATAATACTAGAGGAATAACATTGTGTATAACCCTATGAATAATTGGGAAAATATTTATCCACTAAACTATCCAAGAATCATAATTGTTATGATTAAGAAGATTCCCTACCCAAATAGCCATATCATATTTATGTGAGAAAATATTGTAAGGCATGGTGATATATGGATCTTACATCATTAAAAAGGATATAATGTTTGGGGTTATCAATTTTAATGTGATCAATATCATTTAAATTCTTTATTGAAATGAAATAAAACATGATACTCAAAAATTGATTGATCCTTGTTTTATATTATAGAAATTTTCACATTATTAAAATTTAGATCAATAATATTTGTGACCTATTAAACTATTAAAATTTTTATATATATGTTTGATAAGAGTTATCAAGTAGAAACATTCTTATAATCTTAAAGTGAATGTTATATATATCAATTCCACTATCATTGACTCTTTGTTATTAGACACCAAGTGTGGAACAAAGATTTCTATTGAAAAACTCATACTCAAAGAAAAGAGGAAATTGTTTAAGGGTGAAAAATATCATCATGTTGTTAGTGGATAAAAAGTATTTGAAATCGAAGTCAGAACTTATGATATAAATCAACCCACTGGATTAGTTCTAGAGTTGAAGAAATATTAATATGTTCTTACCATAAATAAGAATTTTATTTTTCTATCTTTTTTAGATAGGATGTGTTTTTATTCATTATAAATAACAAGTGTCATTCTATATATAATAATGAAATGTTTTTTGGAATTTTAAATATATTTAATAGTTTATATGTTCTTGATATAGATAATCTTATCTAAAACACTCAGTATAATAAGGTCAGTATTAATGTTAATCCCACATGCATTTTGAATTGTTACATAAGTAATATAAATGAGAAAAAAATTTAAATAATCTATCGATAAGGGTTTCTTGGATCATTATATTTTTAATCATTTAAGAATTGTGAATCCTTTTTATTTAGAATGATGGCCAAAGAACCATTTGGGAGAAATGGTGAAAGAGTCAGCGGACTATTGGATCTCTTGCATAGTGATGTATGTAGACCAATGAACACACAATCAGGTGGTGGTTTTAGGATCTTCTTTACTTATACTGATGACTTTAGTCTATATAGATTTGTGTTTTTAATTAAAATCCATTATAAAACTTTTTAAAAGATCAACATGTTTGGGAATGATATATAAAATTAGCTAGGAATGATTATAATGAATCACCTATCATATCAGGGTGGTGAAGACGTAACCCTTGTATTCATAGCTCAATCAATAAATTATGTAATTATTTTATAAATCACTCCTATAAGAATACAAAAATTTCATGGAGTGTCTTAATGGAGGAATTTTACCTTATTAGACATGGTTTTATTAAATATGACTCTATGCGACCTTCATATCTGATTGAAGGGTTATTCTATAAAAACAAATGCATTTGTACAAAATTATATTCCATCAAAATATTTCATAAATATGAAATATGTGATATGGATGGGGAACAATTCAAATATTAATATTATGAAGATTTGGGGTTGTAAATAATTCATATTAGGATTATTTTTTGAAAATATTGAATATAAATATCACAATTTCTTATTTATATGTTGTCCAAAAAAACAATGGGGTATTAATTTTATTACCCGATAGAAAAAAAATATTTCTGTGGCCTAACATGGTGTTTACCTTGAGATGGAACACATAAATAAAATTTTTTTGTGAGAGGAAAGTTTAAAATGGAGAACTTAAAGGGAAACAAATATGAAGTGTTTCTGAGATAGTATATGTGCCATTTCTATAAAGAGGTTTGTAATAGTAACTGACTTAATCTACACAAGACCCTCCATGATATGGTTGGATTAATCAGGATATTGTAAGATACAAATTTCCCATATAAATTTATGATATGTTTTATGTCATAGGTGAGGAATCAAAAATTTACTAGGAGGCCATTGAAAGTTTTATTTTACGAAATGGTTGAAATACATGGAATTTATAATAGACTCTATGTACACTATCTAACTTTTGAAAATGGTGAATTCACCTAAAGTGGTGAGAACCATAGGCTATAAGTGTATTTTTCATAAGAGAACAAACACTGATGGTAGAGTGTCTATATATAAAGAATTCTTGGAGGTAAAATGGTAATGAAAAATTATTGGTATTAACTATGATGAAACCTTTTCTCCAATTCTGATGATAAATTCCATTAATATTTTTCTAGTCATAATAACTCATTCTTATTATTAAATATATTAGATGATGTGAAAATCATTTTCTATAGTTAGAATTTAGTCAAGGATGTGTATATGATACATCCATAATGTTATATAGTTATAAATGAGTCTTATATGGTTTACAAGTTAAAATGACCCATTTAAGGATTGAGAAATCTTCTTAGAGATTGAATATACATTTTTATGATGTAATAAAATATTTGGATTCCATAAAAAACAAAGAAGATTCATGTGTATATAAGTAGATTAATGGGAGTATAGGCACGTTTCTAATATTATAAGAAGATCACATATTTTATATTGAAAATGAAACCCTAACACTTTATTCTATAAATTTTGTGGATGGGTAAATTTTTTTAATGAAAAACATGGGTGAATATACCAAAATAATGAATATAAATGTATAAATAGATAAATTTAAGTTGTTTGACTCAGAAAATATATATTAGAAAAATAATAACGAAATTTATCATGGATAACTCCAAGAAGGGGTCTTTAGATATGTTTCATTGAATGGATATTGTGATGATCTTGAATCCTTCCAAAGGGTTAGAAGGATGGATTGAATTCCATATGAATATACCAGAGGATATATTTCATGTCGTTTACATGAATTGATGTCTCATATTCTTTGATAATAAACTTTAAATACATATCTAATATCAATTACTATTACTATATTAATATGAATAATGTTTTTATGTACTTGAAAATCAATAAGGATATGATCGTGGACTTTTTTTGGAGAGGATAATATTTTTGTATAAGGTTACACATTTGGTACATTCCAATCTCACAAATATGACATGAAATATTAATATGGATTATTTTTTACCATAAAGAGTAAATCTATCTATTAGAATATTTTTGAATAAACTACCATAGTGACTCACAAATAGAGGGAGAGTACATCCCTGCATGAAGTGATACAAAAAAACCATCTCATATGAGAGATCATTAAGTGTGGAAATATAAATATCAATTGGGTGGATAAAATTGAGAGTGTAGTGGATATATTGACAATTCCATTAATTTAGAAACAACATGAGGTACATGTATAATATCAGGATGTGAGAAACATGAGAGATTGGTTGTAAAGGTTCTAAATCTATATTTTAATTATAATAAAGTAAATATCAATTTATCATCTATTTATGTGTCCTAAAATTTAGTTTACTTGAACAATTATATGATAACATCCATTCAAAGCAAGACTTTGAGTTATCAATAAACAATGATAATTAATGAGTATTATGGGTTGTGATGATATGATAAGAAGATCATGAATATAATCCTATACAATTAAAACTAGTTTTCCTTGATATCTGGTGAATTGATTCATGCGGTAAAATGTTTATAGTTTTTACTTGAACTGGCCTACTAAATTATTTCTCAAGGAATAACATTATGTCATCTATACACTTTGGGGTGTACACTTATTATAAACCCTTATTATACAATGTTAGTGAGATACCTATCGTTTGATACACAATATACCTAATTTAAATGTGAATTAAGCTAATATTAGGTGGTTTGGAATGTTTTTTCTCATTTCATTAGTTTAAGTAAAACCAAGATGGTATTTTCACACATGTAAGACAATTAAAAGACATATGGCACTCAATTATATTTAACTAAGGAATCACATGGACATACTTAGTTGAGTTAAATATTATGTGTTCAACTACTTGTATAGGGGGAATGTGATAGAATCATATATTATATGAATGAAATGTGATATATTAAATGATGAGTCCAGTTTTTTAGAGAATCAAGAAAAGGTGAGTTTGTGTACACTAGATTGATAGGTTCTATGTCTAGTGGTACTCAATATCATAGAAAAGGTATTATTTAGGATTATATGTATGATTGATATAATATAACTTTTCGTGATTATACTAATATACAGATATGAGTATGCTTGATGGAGATCACATCAAACACATAAGTAACTTGAGTAGCTAGGATTCTTTATTAAGGGTTTCACATTGCTTTTATTTTGGAAATATGAATTTTCTATTTGTTTTTAATACTAGTAAGGCATGTAGTTTAAAAACATTAGTCCCTTAGATAAGGATAATGTTATGGAAAAAGTGTTTTTTTATAAAATGAATAGAGTTTCCAGAAACCATAAAAAATGTGGTTTTCGATATATTTGAAAATATTATTGAAGCTAAGCATAGAGTCTATATAATATTTTAGTGCATGTTGGATTTTATTTGATGAAGATTAAATCATGAATCGCCTCATTTTATTGGTGATTATGATGTTTTTTTCTAAATGTGACATCTCAATTTACATGAATACGATGTATACCTTATCTACATTCCATCCCACATGGTTTCAATTCAATTATATTCTATGATATGTACATTTATTGGATGGAAGACCTTATTCATTGATGTTTTCAATGAATTAATAGTAACATAATATAACCATCAATTTATATGAGATATAACTCGATATGTGATAATATGTCCAACATTTCTAATTGAATAAAGAGCTTAAAGGATGAATATATAATAGGATGTGATCTTATCATATTACATATGATATATTGGTGATCTATTGCTAATACTCAATTTTTATTGAAATAATGATTCTCAAATAGTGAAGGTGCTAGCACCCCTTCAGTGTTTGGGATTCCTTATGAAATGGTAATGGAACCACATGCCAGTGCCCCCATGAAGGAAAGAAGAATATGTCTACTAATTAACGTGATCATTATCAACTTTACTCATTTAATTATGAAGATGGAATCTGTTGATATTTGATAATTCGAGGTATGACATTTTATAATCCTTTTTTTTAATATATTTTCACTGTTTATTCCATAAATTCAATTCCTTCTATGTTTGGGTTCACTTACACAGCCAATGGTCATTGGATGAACAAACAAAAAACATCAGCATGCTTGATCCATGGGGTTTATTTAGTTAATTTCAATGATTTATCATAAATAAAATAAAATGTTTCTTTTTTTCTATTATGTTGGTGTTATTAATTGGAAATTAAGAATTAATACAAAAAATTAAGGATCTATTAAATTCTTAATTTTTTTATATAAAATCCTAAATTATATTAAAAGAACTCTTTAAAAAGAGTAATTTTCTACAGAAGTGTCCCACAAATGGGAATCACAAAGTGGGTGACTTGATTCTTGACATGTGACGATTATCAATCCATGTCATTAATTCAAATATAGAAAAAATATATCGATTATTGAAATAACACAAAAGTATTATTTAATTTAAATATATCATTATTATTATATTCTTTAACAAATAATATTACTTTCAATATAAGTGATTAAAAAAAAGATATAACCTATATTACCTTACAAACCAACCACATGTATCTTTTACTTACATCACCTGGATAAAAAATAATCTGCATCAAGAACTATTGTATGTTCTCCTAATAAATCTATAATATCGAACTTCTCCAATTCATTGAATATAAATATCATTTATGATGAGTTGGAGACATTTGTTTACAATTTTTTCAAAATCCACCACTATTTTCTAGAATATTTACATTTACATATTAAAATATATAATTAATTCACATATATACTAATCTAGTATTTATTGAAAATTTACAATTTTTATCTATTTTTTAGCTATTAAACCTGATTTGAATCACTATAATGTAAATTTTATATCCCAATATAAAAAATGATAAATAAATGTTATTCAATTTGTCTCATTTTAGATGTACTTTTTATTATTCTGAACATTTCCATACAACTATTTAAATAGAAATAATTTCCAATATATCATTATTTTAGAATATCATAAGGTTACTAAAAAATAATAATCATTACAGTTTTATTTATATATTAGAAATTATAATTTATATAAAAATCAACAAATTCCAATGATTAATTATTCAATATACCAAAATTTAAAATTTTTATTTTAATTAATAAAAGATAATGAGTTGGTAGTTTTTAGAATTTTTAAAATATATATAATTATAAATATATTTTTGTTGTCTATCCAATTTAATTTTATATCAAATAATCCCACACAAAGACTAGTGCATGTCCATGTGCACATTTATTGAAAAAACGTTGAAAAAAATGTTTTAGTATGCCATGAAAATTACATAACTCAATATTATCACAAAAAATATTATAATTTTTGTGGTGGTATAATCAAATTTTATGTTAATAAATTTCTAGTTCAATAATCAATCCAATCTTCATTATTATATCTTCTAATAATAAATTGAATTAAACAATTTAACAAGCGTAAAAATCCCTCAAAGAGTTCACTCAATTCACTCATATTAGAAATTATAAACATTAGTTTTTTCTTATCAACCATGTGAACTATACCCAATCATAGGATTATCGTAGTCTTATGTATCTCCAATAGTCATGACAATGTATCATCAATCAAGAGGGATTTTTGAGGTTGATATTAGGTTGAGGGTTGGTGGATTAATTAAAAAAAGTAAAAATATATAAAAGGAGGATCAATATTCTAGGGAATAATGATAATAATAAGAAATGTACATGAAAGAGAACACAAATTTATAGTAGATTATTAAACAAGAGGAACTGTGGATTATTTAGTGGGAAAATTTTAATATTTCAATACATAACATGGATATGTACAAATCTCATTATTTTTATTTTTCACCATTTATTTTTTTTCAAAATCACATAACTCTTTTAGAATGTAGATAGTTCACAAAATAAATATAACAATATAAATAATAAAATACTCATGAATTTCAAAAATCCCCTGGAAAAAATTTAATGAACAAAATTCCAAAAAATAGCATAACCCCCCACAGAAACATATGAATTTTTTTTTCAAATTATTTATTAAAAATGAGTTTATAATAATTTTTTAAGAATTTGGATTCTAATAAGAAAGGAAATGAAATGCTATTTAAGGAACAAAAATATAGGAAATGGTAAATTCAATAGTATACAAGAATATTTTTCTAGAGTTTAAACTAGAGATTATGATCCATGGATGCCTCTATCATATTAATGTGTGATGTTAGTGAATCGTTGATGATGAAATATGTTATGTTTTATAGGATGAACATGTCGTTGAAATATAAAAATAAAATGGTTTTTTGTTACCATTCTATAATATTTGGTTCGAAACTCAAAGGTTGGTTTCCTTTTCTTTGTTTCTTTTGATCTCAATAGAATTTACTCACCTACCTATATATTAATAATATTTTCATGTTTTAAAAAGTAGTTTTCAACTATAAATTACATCCAATGTTAATTTACAATCCAAAGAATGGTATAAAGTAAAAAAAATTAAAATCATCTTGGAAAATGTTTTTATATTATTTTCTAATTAGTTTAATTTTTTTATAAATTTAATGGAAAACATTAAATTAATAAAAAATTACAAAAAAACAAAAAAATGAATACTGAAAATTAAAAATCATATTTTTTTTAAATAATGTAAACTGGATGTAAAAAATGGTGCTCCCTCCAACATAGTAAAATGTTTCATTATCCTTATTGTAATTAGTAGTAAAGGGGAAAATATTTCATTATAGTAAAAAAATGGTATTATAATCATGTAATTATATGGGAATGGCGTGAAATGTTATGACTTTGGTGGTGGTGGGTTGTTGGACGTTGATTTTTTTTATGTTTTGATTACAAAATTATTGATTGAAATTTGGAAACCTAATTCCACAGATTAAAAAATTTCTTCAAATTATCCTCACTCACGAATCCAACTGTAGCATAAGGAAAAATATAATTCCTAAAAAAAGGTATAATACATCAAGAATAAAGAATGATATCAATGAGGTATTTGAGTTATTTGAATAGAATAACATTTTCTAATTAATAGAATTACTTTTATGACATCAATCTATCATTAAAAATCTTTAGTCATTTCCATATATATTTTAGAGTTTTCATATCCCTAAAATGAATTTCATCAAAATCTTATAGGTGTATAAATAAATGTGATGCATATTGTGATAAATTAAGGTTACATTAATTTATCACTAAATATAGCTTTATCTCAAATTCGAATGGTAAATTAAAAGCCTTGTCATACCAGATAAGGTAGAGAGACATACCCATGGGTGTTTTAAAGGCTTTTTTATATTCCCAAAGTTCATCATAGAACCTTTTTATCTAACCCTTAATATTAAGTTTGATGGTGTTTTATAAAATTTTCATAATGAATCAATAATAAATTTAGCTAACTTATTTTTTAAGGGTGGGAGGTAGTTGATACTTTGAGAAAAAAATCATATTTAAAAATTAGTGATCCATAAAATGGTTAAAAGAGTTGGATCAGTGATCACTTAATGAGGGGTTTAGAATTATAAACCTATAAAATTGTTATCCCAAAAAATATAAATATAAATAGATGATTCAACTATAAATATAGATTTAGATTCCCCCCATATAGAGTCATAATTAAATATAATTGATATTAACAAAAATCCAAATAAAATAGGGAAGAAGAAAATGAAATCAATTTCCCAAAAACCAAAAACCTAAAAATAGAGAATGAGTTAATGATATTTCACTTTTTTCTTATAAATTTTACCAATTTTATTGAAATGTGAAAAATTATTACAAAAATAATATTCTTCTCTAAAAATTATAGTGTAATTGAGTCCTAAATATAAAAAATCCATAACTTTCCTTTCAAAACCAAAATTTCCCACACATATAAGTGTCTTATAGAAGTGAGAATTAGATTCATATCATGGTCTGTTATATATATCATAACAATTTGGTCCCCAAACATGCACCATAGGTATGAATCATACAAAATACAAAATTTTTACTCACCATTATGGTTATTAAATTTATTCCATATGAACATTTCTAGAAATTAAAAATAAATTTTGTAATTTACTACTTAAATATACCATATTTTATTATCTTGAATATTATAAAATTATTCATCTCAAATGTATCTTGAATTGATGTTGAATTCATAGATAGAGAGTCTATTTTTTCAAGAGATCCTACTTATATTATTAGAAAATGATTTATGGACACCACTTGTTTCTTTAATTTATATATCATAATATTGAACTAGATTAATCCACATATCAAACATAGGATTTACTTCTATTTTATTTAGAAGGAATTTTAATGTCGTATAATTAGAGTAAACAAACAATTAATAATCAAGAAAATAATAACAAGAAATATAAAAATAAAATATAATTTGAAGCTATTTTTTCTATCATTTTGTATTTCACTTAGTTATAATATAATATATGTATAGTATAGAAGATCCGATGAGAAAACTTCCACACTCTTTATGTAATCACCTCTCCCACAATAAAATTTAAATCCTCACTAATGAGTTCAAATAGAAGATCCCAAATTTTTTATTATACAATTAGTGGCGTCATATGTATTAATTTTAGTTTATAAAATGATTCCCTACAATAATTATCCAACATAAATTCAATATCTTTCCTTTTAATGGTCATGAAAGAGGTAGTTATATCTTGCTGAAATCTATGATTAATTATGGTTAAAAACCTACATTCATATTCAATGATCTAATTTATCTAACACATTTTGGGTAAGGGAGATTAAAAATGTGGTTTAATTTTTATTTTTCAAAATAAATTAATTTTATAATATTTTCTATGAAATTACCTTCCTAATAATTAAATGACCTTTTCCCAATTAATGGATATTTTTTCAATGCATCTAATTAAGAATACTGTCAGAATATCTAAACACTCTTCATCGAAAGTTAATTTAATCATAAATGAATAATTCCAAAAAATTCTCAATGAAATAAGAGAATATTCTTTGAATGAATCACTGGGAAGTACCTATTGTGTTTAAAATACAAATGTATTCTATGGTTTCAAATTTTCTAAAGTGACATGTGCATTTTTTTATCATTATAATGACCCTGATATTTATTTCACACTTAAAAATAACATATTATATAAAATATTCACTTGTTAAAATATTAATGATTGATAGGTCTAGTGTATTTGGGGCTTAGGAACATTACATAAAAACTTAAACCATGAAATACACATCTTTATTGAAAAATTATATTACCTGACCACACACATTCCTTCATACATAGCGTTTCCTGGAATAAATGAGGAAATTCGTAATAAAAGGGTGATATATAAAGCCCTTTAAGGGATTAAACAAGGCATAACATGAATAATACAGTATATGTTAGGAAATAGGCATATCAATGAAGCTTAAGAGAAATCTGAACATAAACGCATGATATAGCACGATTATCATAACATGGAAATGTGGGAACAACATCTAACATGATATTAGTATGATCCAAGGGTCATTGAACATGGATCTCGATTAAATCCTCATTTAGATTTAATTGTGAACAGTAAACCCTAATTTACATTGAGGCATGATGATACTAGTCTTTACCCAATGAATTGGAGTGCTATTAGAGTGCAGCATTCTTAATCATTTCATTTCATGTATAAGTGTGCCACATGAATCATATAACATGGATTCATTAAACACCATCATTTTTAAACAATAAAGGAATGTGGAATTAATACAAGAAACTATATAATCAATAAGTAAATGTGCATAATGGTGAATACCCTTGGTAGAAAAATTGGCATGGTATTCACTACACAATGACTTTGTCTTGGAAAAGCATAGTGAAATTTCGGCAGTATAATGATGTGATATAAGAATTCATAAAAATGGTTGATGAGAGATAAATGGGTTTCTCATCAGATTTACATGAAATTGCATGTATGTGGGTAATATAGAAACATTTACCAATATATGTAATGGAATTTATATTCATAATACAAAATAATTTCTCGAATGTTAATGGGGAGATAAAAATAGATTATAGAATTTTGCCATGGTAACTAGTGTAAATGAAAAGAATTAACGATAGAAAAGGGGTGTATCATCATTAAAACATAAGGAGGGATGTATGGGGGAAGTGTGAAATCATACCCCAAAATTTTTAATTCAAATGAAAAGGGTATAATAATATATTGAAATTTGGACAAAAAAAGGAATGGAAGAAATCACTTACATGGATGTGTGATCCCAAAGGCTTGGGAGGGGCTTGATAGAGACATATCAAGAACTTAGGGCACCTTGGGAGGATTATAGAGAGAGGAGGTCAGAGTTTGGTCGATATAAAAAGGTTTTTAGTGGATAAAAGTGGGATCTTGGGTGGGTTTATATAGGAAAATAGAATGAATTCTTTATTATTTTGGTTTTGGACACTACACATTAAACTAATCAAAACCAAAAAACTGACCCATGGAGTTTTCCCATTGTTTTATTCAAAGGGGAGTGGAAAAATTATTTTATTGGTCCAGTGGCCAAATTTATGAAAATATTAGGATTTCTTATGTGGTGGTGTGTCACACTCTAAAGGAAATCATTTTAAAAAGAAAAAAATTTTCATAATTATTGGAGGGTCCCCTAATGCTTTGTAAAATAAATAAAACTTAACAAAAATTAAAATATTTTAATGGTAAAACATATATTAGACGAAAAACCCATTTATAGTATTTTGTTATATCACTATTTGTTCATTATGATGTCATAAAACACATTATATAATTAAACAGTATTTAATTTTTTCCCAAAAATTCCACTTTCTCTGAAAATTAGAAAAAAATAACCATTAGATAATTTCGATGTCCTGAATCCAAAAAAGATATTCATTTTACTTAACTAATTTTTTAAATATGTGAATTTTTAATTTTAAAATATTAATTGAGATTTATCCAAAATTCATGGTTTTTCACAAAAATAGCTTTCAAACCATAATAAATAATAAAATTCTATTCATAAAAATTATAAGATAATTTATATTTAATAAAAATTAATTTCGTAAAAATAGTTAATTAAAATATTATTTAATTAAAAAATCTATTAATCCATCAAAATATATTTCTTAATTGAATATTAATTAATAATTATTTTTTTCTTTAAAAACAATATAAAATTAACAATAATGAAATGAATGTATATTCTTTATTATATACAAAAATAATGCACATAATCATAGTGTTATTGACTTATTACATAACCCCTTAGAACTACAGCATAAGAACGAAGGGTATAGTGTGCGATGGTGACAGACTCTTAGGAAGGTTTAGATAACATTGCTCGGGTGAAAATCTCAACAAAACTCAATTATCTTGTAGGAGGTTCCACTCAAGATTAACGTGTTGTACCTCAGATTGGGATTGGTCAAGAGCAAGGCCTAGTGATGCCACCTCCATTCCGAGCACTAAAAATATGGTCTTCGTACAGAGCAATTCTACTAGATGAGGTCATCACTTCCTTTGTTTGAGTAAATTATAATTGTTAAAAACCTATATTTATTATAATCATGAGATCACTGTTCAATGACTATAGGAGAAATGATAACAGTTTCTAATAGTGTTTTAAAATGAAAAAACATATAACCAAGGAATTTAATATGTTATATAACCATTTTACATAATAAGTCATTTAATTAGATCAAGAGGGATTTTCATTATTAAAAGTTTTGGTCGTTACAATATTCCCCCATTAAGAAAGTTCACCCTATAAATTTTCTTTTCCCACATTAAAAAGATGTGGACAAATCTACTTGATCACTTGATCTGATTCCCATGTTGCCTCTTCAAAAATGTTGTTTCACCACAACACATTGACAAGGGGAATTATCTTATTTCATAAAACTTTTTCCTCATGATCTAAGATCATAACCGGATTCAATTCATAGAAGAGGTCATTATCCAATGGTCCCACCTATGGATTGATTATATGAGATGGGCTAGGTATGTCCTTCCTCAAGAGTAATACATGGAATACATAATGTACTTAAGATATGTACGGAGGGAGTTCCGGTCGATAGGACACTGCTCCAATGCGATCAAGGATCTCAAAATGAGCGATGTACATTGGAATAAGATTTACCTTCTTCAAAAATCTCATAAATCTCATTAACGGTGATATGCGGAGTGATACCATCTCTCCGACATCAAAGTCTAGGTCTCATTGGAAATTACCAACATAGCTCTTTTATTGACTTCATGTAGCTTTAATTTGTTGCTAGGTGGTCTTAACCTTCTCCACTATTTCTTAGACAATTTATGGACCTAGGATTTTCCACTTCCCAACTTTATCCCAACATGTCGGTGTTCTGCACCTTTTCCCATAATGGGATTAATAAAGAGAAATTTGGATGATTGAGTGTAAACTGTTATTGTAAGAGAACTCAACCAATGGAAGATGTTAATCTCATCCTTTTTTGAAGTCCATTGAGCATTATATCAATATGTCCTCAAGTATTTGGAGAGTCTGCTCAGATTGTCAATCATTATGAGGATGATAAGCCATACTGAAGTTCAGCTCAGAATTATATCATGTTGAAGACTCTTCCAGAACATAGAGGTTCAACTTGGATCCTGATCGGATACAATAGATAGTGGTACTCCATGCTGCCTTACCACTTCTCAAATATATATATATATGTGTGTGTGTGCACCAATTTATCCAATGATAAATCATATCTAATTTCAATTAAGTGTGAATTATTTGTAATACAATCCACAACAACTTAGATAGCATTGTTTCCCTTGAATTTATTTAGAAGTCTAATGATAGAGTCTATGGTTATGTTCTCCCATTTCCATACTAGTATGGGTAATGGTGGAATCATCCCCCTTAGACTTCTTCCTATCAACCTTCACTTACTAACATACTAGGCACATTGATGTATACTGAGTGATCTCTTTCATCATGTTATCCCACTAATAATTCCCTCAGATATCTCGATACATCATTGTGTTTCATGGGTGAATGGGGAAGATCAAAAAATGTGCATAATCCAAAATTTTGTTCTTTAACTCCAGATTTGATGAAACACATAGTCTTGTCCCAAATCTCAAAAATTCCTTCTTCATTAACATTGAACTCTGTGGATTTCCCTTTTATGATTGTTTTCATTTTCTTTTGAATTCTTACATCATACTTTTGAGCATCATTTAACCTTTCCAAAAGAGATGGTTGAGAAATAATTTGTGAAATGATTGATGATGTTCCCTTATTTATGATTCCCATTTCTATATTCATCAAATATAAGAAGATTTCATCCTTTTCAATTTTCATCAATGATTGAATTGATGTGTCTTTTCTACTTAGAGATCCTCCACCTTGTTCTAATTCTCAGGGTGGTAATGGATTGAGAATTCATAGTCTTTGATCAGCTCTAACCATCTTCATTGACACATATTCTACTCTTCCTGTGTGAATATATTCTTGAGAATTTTGTGATTCGTGTATAATTCACACTTCTCCCCAAATATGTAAGGTCACCAAATTTATAAATCAAATATTACTATAGCCAACTTTAGATCATGTGTTGGATATTTTTTCTCCTAAAATTTCAATTTCATTGAAGCATAGAAAATTAATTTTTCATTTTTCATCATCACATAGCCTATGAACTTCTTGGAAGCATCAATTAATAAAACAAAAAGTTC
The DNA here is from genome assembly GCA_963277665.1 of Viscum album. Lineage (NCBI taxonomy): Eukaryota > Viridiplantae > Streptophyta > Magnoliopsida > Santalales > Viscaceae > Viscum > Viscum album. The sequence continues at coordinate 1,193,072,527 of OY728156.1, read as the reverse complement.
ACCACTTGTGGGTAGTATGAGCACGGGAACAATGGTAATCATCTTTTTCAACTCCTTGAAGATATCTGCTCATTCATAACTCCAAGAAAACATTACTCTCTTCTAAGTGATCATGGTAAGTTCTTTGGAAAAACAATAGAAATTTCTCAAAAATCAGATATAATATCTGGCTAACACTGGGAAACTATAGATATCTGTTTCTGATGTTGACCTCAGCCGTCCCTCAATTACAACTATCTTGGAGGGATCCATATATATCTCTTTACTTTTAATGATATGACCAAAGAATGAGACCTTCTCCAACAAGAACATACACTTTCTGGACTTTTCATATAGCTTCTCCTTTCTCAAGGTTTCTAGTATAGTGCTTAGATGCTCATCATGATCCTCCTTGGTTTTTGAGTATATTAAAATATCATCTATAAATACAACTACATATTTGTCAAGGTAATCTATAAAGACTCTATTCATCAAGTCTGTGAATATTTCTAGAGCATTAATGAGTCTAAAAGGAATTACTATTAATTTATCGTTCCCATATGTTGTATTAAAAGTAGTCTTGGGAATATCCTCATTATTCACCCATACTTTGTAATATCATGACCGCAAATCCAACATTGAGAAATATTTTTTTCAGCATAGCTGATCGAATAAGTCATCAAATTGGGGAAGAGGATACCTGTTCTTTATCGCGATTCTGTTGAGCTCACGATAATCAATACAAATAGGCATAGACCCTTCCTTCTTCTTGATGAAGAGGACTGGTGCACTCCATGGGGAAGCACTTGGGAATATTAACCATTTTATCTAGATTCTCTTGTAGTTGTTTCTTCAGCTCTTCAAGCTCCACAATAGACACTCTATATGGAGTCTTGGATATTTGAAACACCTCAGGTATAAGATCAATTAAGAATTTAAAATCCCTTATAGGAGGAAAACCAAGAAATTCATTGATAATAACTTTAGCAGATTCCCTCACAATAGAAATGTCCTCAAGGATGGTTTCTTTCTTATAATCAACCATCTAAGAAAGATGTGATTTCTCATAGGTAGGTAATATGCACAATTGAGATGATGGTTCTAAAAAATATTCATCCTTTTCCTTGCACTTGTACAACATCAGGGGTCAATTTGCTATATAGAGAGTGATTTACCTCTTACAACAATTTATGTTGGATATATATAGGTAAATCCAATCCATGCTAAGAATTGATTCAAATTTAACCAGAGAGAGAATGAAGAGGTACTCTAGGAAGTTCATTCCACTAATTATGACAGCGGAGGAGTTATAATCATGGGATGTAATGATTTCCCCATTTTCTGTTCTCACCAACATCTTTAATTTCATAATTTGTGGTGATGTTTGGATTGTTCTAAAATTATTATAGGATATAAAAGATTGTGTATAACCAGAATCAAAAAGTAAATTTTCTATAATTTAATAGATAAATAGTGTACCTATCACCAATTCGTGGTCTGGGTTCACTTAGGCAGTAGTGATGGAAAAAGACCGCCCTTACTACCTTGGAGGTTGTTTTTTGCCGCTGAAAACCCTTGGATTAGAGGACTGGTTTGAGAATTACCCTAGTTATCTATATTTTCAGCAATGAACAATGCGTTGAAGGTTGAATAGAGTGTTCCTCTCATCTGCTGCAGCTGCGTGTTTTTCTTGTCTGCAGTTACTGGCCAGGTGCCTTTCTCTTTCATACCTAAAACATTTCCACGTACACATCAAGAAATTTTCGGGGTGCTTATTTCCGCACCATTGGAATGTTGGATGATGAATTTTATTAGAACCATTTGATTTATCCATCGAACGTCCAATATTAAATTCCACCTTATTCTACTTATCCCCATGACACCCTTGAGATTTTCTGATATTCATTTCATCTTTGAGGGAACATCAAACAAGTTCCTCACAGATCTTGAAGTCATAGATCACTAGAGCATTCAGTAGGCAATGTTTTATCTCACCAAAGAAGCGGTCAACCTTTTATTCTAGAGTACTGTCAAAGCCGAAAGAATATCATGCAATCATTGGGATTTTTTCCCTATACACTCTAACGGATTCATACACTTTTTTTGATGGAAAGGATGTCAGTTTCCATCTTACGTCAGCGGGGGCGAAGAAAATATTTATGAAAAAACATCTTCGAGAAATCTTTCCCTTCTAATGACTCGATATCCTCCTCAGGCTTTGTATATTTGATCAATGTCCACCATTGACCAGCTTCACCCTCCATACAATAAGTAGCATGAAGTACCTTCTCTTGTTCAGAACAGTGAATGATGGAAATGATCTTCTAAATGGAGTTGATCCATTGTTTAGAGATTGAGGGATTAGATGATCCATTAAAAGTAGGATTCCTTTTTTTTTCTGAAGCTCTTGATTGATACATGTTATTTATTAGGGGGGTTGAACGTTCCTATGGACCTATGTTTCTAATAATAACATGAGTAATCTTAGAGAGTATTATGACAAAGCTCGTGATTCCCACTCCCATTGGATTGGACATTTCATTAGAAAAGTCATCAAATTGATCGTTGCATCAGTTGTTATCCCGAGTCTTCCTATTACCGGCCATTATCAAGAATAAAATTAATATTAGGGGCATGACATAAAGGGTAATCCAAAAAAAATTGATGAATTATAAATTACTTTTATTTCCATTATTTATTAATTTATAGGCTTCCATCTATGTTATCCATAATCTACCACCCAACATATATTTTTAGTTGATTTTATATTAATTCCATTAATAATGGATCATACTAAGATTATGAACATAATAAAGAATATTTCTCAAGAGTATCGTAACCAAGAGTTCAAGAAGAACCATTGTCGTCCACCATTTCCCATTCAAGTCTCTCTCAAATAGGCGTTTTCGGGTTTTACCCATTGATACATCTGTGCCAGAGCTGCCTCTAACTAATTGTATCCAAAAAGGGATGTATTTTCCTGATAAACCACTTATTCAATACTAATAAAAATTAGGTATTTTCTTATTATAATTAGTCTTATCCCTAAGGCTTTCAATAGGGTTTTTGAATCATAATCCCTACAATAACTATACATATCCTCTGATACCAAATATAACTACCTTGATCTTTATTTCACATTTAAATATAACTTATTACATAAAATATTCACCTGTTTCAACATATAAGATCAATAGGTCTAGTTTCTTTAGGGCTTAGGAACTTTACATAACAACTTAAAACTTTAAATACACATCTTTATTGTAGACTTATTTTACATGACCACAAACATTCTTTCATACCTAGAATTGCATGAGATAACCTGAGGACATGCATAAGAAAAGGGTGAGATACAAAGAATAATAAGGGAGTAAAAAATTAATTACATGAATAATATAGTACATGGTAGTAGATAGGAATATCAATGGATCTTAAGAGAAACATGAACATAAGAGCATGATATACCATGATTATCATAACATGGAAATGTGGAAACAACATTTAACATGATATTAGAATGATCCAATGATCATTGCACATAGAGAATGAGTAATCCATCATTTCAATTTAATTTGAATGAGTAAACCCTCATTTCACTTTACATATCATGATTATAGTCTTTACCCAATGCATTAGAGTGTTATAAGGGCTCAACCTTCTTAATCATTTCATTTCATGCATAAGTGTGCCACATGGATCATATAACATAAATTCATTAAACATCATCATTTATTCCACAATAATAGAATGTAGTACTCATACAAGAAACTCTATAACCAATAATAAAATATTCAAAAAGGTGAATACCCTTGATAGAGAAATGGGTATGGTATTCACTACACAATGACTTTGGATTAGAAAATCACGGTGTAATTTGGGATCCATAACAGCGTGACATAGGAATTCATAAAAATGGTTGATGAGAGAGAAAGGGGTGTATCATCATATTTACATGAAATTTAAAGTAAGGGGGTCATATAGAAACATGTACCAACATATGTAATGTAATTTGGATTTATACTACAAAATAATTTCTTGAATGTAAATGAGGAGAGAGATATCCCTTACAGATTTTTGGCATAGTAACGGGTGCACATTGGTCAAATTAATGAGGGAGAAAGGGGTCTCTCATCATTAAAACATAACGAGGGAAGTATGGTGGAAGTCTGAAATCATACCCCAACATTTTTAATTGAAAAAACGGTTATAAAAACATAAAGAAACTTGGGAAGAAAGAGAATGGCTGAAATCCCTTACATGGAAGTGGGTTCCCAAAGGCTTGGGTGGGTCTTGAGAGAGCCTTCTTATGAGCTTGGGGTTCCTTGGGAGGATTTTAGAGAGGGGATTATAGAGGTTGGTCGAGATCCAAAGGTTTTGAGTGAAGAGATGTTGGAGCTTCAGTGAGATCATATAGGGAAAGAGAGGAATTTTTTTATTATTTATGTTTTGGGACACTAAACATTAAACTAATCAAAACCACAAACCAACCCACGATTTTTCCCATGTTTTTTTTTCCAAAAATAACTTTCTAACCATAATAAAAATTATAATTTTATTCATAATAATTTTTTGATCATTTATATTTAATAAAAAGTCCTTTAGTAATAATATTTCATTGAAATATTATTTAATTCAAAAATCCATTAATATGTCAAAATAGATTTCTTAATTGAATATTAACTAAAAATAATATATTTTTCATTAAAAACTATTTACAATGTAACAATAATGAAATGAATGTATATTATTTATTATATTCAAAAATAATTCAAATAATTATAATTATATGGTATTGTCACATAACCCATTATGAAATCCACATAAGACCGAGGGGTATGGTGAGCGATGGTGAAATACTCTTGGGGAGGCTCAAATAACATCGCTCGGGTGGTAATCTCTATTTAATTCTACTTCTCTCATAGGCGGTTTCGCTCAAGATTAATATGTTGAAGCTCGACTTGGGCTTGGTCCATAGTGAAGCCCAGTGATTCCACCTCCTATCCAAGCTCTGACAAATGGGCTTTTTACGAAGCAATTCTATTTGATTAGGCCATTGCTTCTTTTGTTTGAGTAAATTGGCGTTGTTGATGCCCTATATGTATACTAATAATGTGATCACTATTGAATAGATATATTATGAATGGTAACTATTCTCAATGGTATTTTAAAATCCAAAAAACATAATACCAAGGATGTTCATAAGTCATATAACCATTTTACATAATAATACATTTATTTAGATCAAGTCCAATAATCATTATAAAAATTCTGGGTCATTAAAATTTTGATCCTATGGTGAAATATAAATTTTAATGTATTATAAAATCCTATAAATAAAGTAATAACATTATTGTGAAGGTTACTAGATTATTGATAAATTATAGGAATTATATATATTTTTAAAGAATGAACATTTCTCCCCATGTTAATTCAGAAATTTACCTTGATACTCAATTTATGAGTAAAAAGATTCCTAAAGAACATGGAATATCATGTACTTTTTCTTAAGTAAATAATTAATGGGGATATTTATTTCTATATATTTTAAAATATATTGGATATTTTTATCATGTTCAATTTTATATATTTTCTTTTCCTTAGTGATTTGGTTGGAATTTGTAAAATTCCAATATCTTTAATTTTATTCTTCCATAATAATTTAGAAACCTCAATATATGTGGGATCATTAAATAAATTTATTTATCATTATTATGAATTTATTAATCATATTATAGACCCTAAATATCATTCCCACTTTTTAGGTTATGTTACTCACATTACCCTTTATGTCAGGTATTGGTTTTATTGGGATTTGGCCGTAGAATTTTATTTTCAGTTCACAAATATTATTACCTAATTGGGATAACCCTATCACCAAATTGTGGATGATAACTTCAGTTATATATTGGATTTATCAGAAATTTGAATCTAATTTATCTTATTTGTGTTGGAATGATATTTTATAATGTATTACAGGCTATATTTTGGTTTATGTTTTGGTGAGGGTATATATTTTCTTGGTTTTGGGATGTTGGTAGGTTATCTTGTTTGAATAAATTTTTTAGTCATTGGTTATTGGAAAATTTTTATACTAAATCATTTCAATCTAGGAGGATATTTTTAGAAAAGCCCACATATTGGCCAAAACGGATTATATTTTGGTTCTTCTTTCTATTTGGTTTTATTTGGTATGACCTACTTTGAAAAAACCATGCACATGATTCAACATTCTCCTGATATTGAGTACAGATATTAGTTTGATATGGGATATAATTAAAAATTCTACATTATTTAGGTCAACAATGTTTAATTATAGTTACCTAAAAATGATTAAAATCTACTCAAGGTGGTTCTTCATCCCTTTTTTGAACACATTAATTGTTTTACACCTTGTTCAGTCCATTCATGGAATTTGAAGATTCTTTCACACTATTTTTTTGTAATTTTTTTAATTTTTTTAAATAAAGTAACCGATCATCATGGGTGTTTTATGAATAAGTTATCCTGCATCTATATCATTGATTATGATCTTATGCATGGAAAACATAAATTTATGTAAAAAATTATTTAATAATTGATAACATATCTGGTGATTAAGAAAACATTCAAAATTCTATTTAAAGTGTTCCAAATACTCATAGAAAGTCTATAAAATAGTATTTCATATCCCTTATATATACATTCTAAGGGAAACCATCCCCGATGATGGAAATAATTTTTATATTAATGTCCTCTGGACTTCATTATAATCAGTAAAAGTTGTAGTCGGTAGAAAATATAAAATTTTGGTGAACTATATATTGAGAAATTAAATCCTTAAATTGCTGTGTTATTCCACTAAACACTTAGTCTTAATAGTATAAAATGTAATATGAAATTATTTGAGGTGTTTTTGTGTAAATATTTTTAGAAGGACATGGAATTTAGATAATAAATGGAATATACTAGATTTAAATTTGATGTTAGCATCTTAGTTTGGGTACTCAGTACATAAAGGTTGTTAATGTATGTTAGGAGACACAAATTAATTATGGGTTATATTTTTATTATACTGTTCCATTTTTATTATCTATATCTTGGTCAATATAAAAAAACTCTGAATATGATTGACATATTGATTTAATTAATGGTTTTACCATTTTAACAATTTTCTTAAGACATTGGAAATTTTAATTTTTTATGGATGTCTCTTCAATTTCATGGATTATATTTAAAATCCCACATGATATTTATATTTTAATACATATATACTTAAAATATACATTGGATATATGAAAACAATAGTTGAATAATTAGTTATTATAAATCAATAAAAATAAATAAAATTATAAAAATAAATAATTAGAAAAAAAGATTATCACAATGATTAATTTATTTTTTCCTATATATAGATATTGAAAAATAGAATATTTTTATAAAAATTTAAAAAACTATTTATAAAAAAGAGATGATGAAAATTGTTATAACCCCATGAAATTTCAAATGGTGGTTTCAATTACCCTTGAATGAAATTGAAATTATGTTAATATATATATATATATATATATGTGTGTGTGTGAATGGATACAATTTGAGTAATTTTGGGTGTGGTATTTATTTTTTTGAAATAAAAATTGGAAACATAATTTATATTATAGGAATATGGTACTACATAAAAAAATTTATAGACATGAGATCAAGTGTTATTGGTTTGTTGTTATTTTTTGGTGAATATATATCAATCTTTGTAAGGAAAATTGAACGGTGTTTTGTTTATATATTTTTTTGGTAGTATTGATTTGAAAAAATTAGTGAAAAAATTATAATTAATTTTATTTAATAACTTATGACTCTATAATAAAGGAGTGAATTCAAATTAAAATATATACAACCAAATGTTTCCAAACAGAAACCTACCAGTGGGAATAAAAAATAGAGGTTTTGTATTCTCAATAATTGTTGAGATTCATGATGATTTTTAAATTTGGAAAAAGGAATATATTATTGATGATTGAAATATGAAAATGTTATTTAATTTTAATATCATACGATTTATGTAGATTTTAATGAATAAAATTACATCCAATTGAAGATAGTGTAAAAAGTGCCCAAGAGATACAACCAACATCACCCTTCTGGACCAACCACAAGTAGTTTAGCCTTCTGTAACTTTGATTTCAAACCAAAATGACCAATAAATCAGCTATGATTTTTTATAAAGTTAGTATATTATAACTTATTTCCTTTATTAATGATAATTTTAATTTTAAATGACTTGGTGGCTTGATTTTTCCAATTTTTCAAATGGTATCACAACATTTAATGCCCCATTACCATTTCTTTTCTAAAATTCCTAGTTGAATGAATTTAATGTTATTTTAGTCGTGATTTAAAATATAAAATTTATGTCCCTATCTCATACACTCTAAACCAAAGTAGAACAATCTAAATCAATATTTTATATCCTATGATGTGGATTGATTAATAAAAGTGGGTCAATATGTCTTGTTTTTTTAAATAGTTACTTTAATTCCTAGCATATAAACATATAATTGTGGGAAAATAAAAAAATTCTCCAACAAAACAAGAATATATAAATTGTAATTTTTATATGGGATATTATGATCAAAATATCAATCCATAAAAGAAAATTAAATTTGTTCATTATTCCAAACTATGTCATATATTTTTAATTAATTTAAACTAATGAATGGAAAATATTTATGAATTATGTAACTATAAACAATATTAATCATCTATAAAATATGATACTAGTCAATGTGAACTAAGGATAAGTATCGAGAAATAATAATGTTTTTTATTTATATGATACTCATTATATTTATAATGCATCGTAATCACCATATTTGTATCTATTATCATAAGAATAATAAACTATTGATCTTGTGTAGTGTCATCCTATATATTATATAACATTATAATAAATTTACACAACATTTGGGTTCTTGAAGTAGATGTTGTTATAATGAAAGTGACATGAAAAGGATCAATTGTTTCATATCCCGAAATAAAATATGAACAACGCACTATGTGTTGCTTTGTATTTCTTTACTTGATGTTTCAATTATAGTTTCACTATGAGAATTATTATAACAAACTAACATAGATACCCTCTCAGTACTAGTACTCAACCCAATTATCCACATTCCTGATTGGAGTTATTAATCCCCACGGGCTGGTGACCAGCAACTGGGCATCAAATGACAACTAGATTTAATGATTTCTCCCAACCAGAAGAAAAACATGGAATATATATATATAAAAGAGTTAAACAATGGAAGATATACATGTATTCCATAACTGAAAGAATATAGTGGGAACTACAAAACTCAAATATATTTAGAAAAATTCCAAAGTACCTATCCAATAAGCATGGGAAGACTAAAATAAGAAACCAACTACTCTATGTGATAATGTGGGAAATCTCCCAGCATCTCTTCACTAGCTTCACAAATCCCTACAAATAGAAAAACTATACACCTCAATATATTTCCTTGATTTTCCCTATGTCTATTAAAAAAAGGTGTATGAATCGCTAAATGGATGCAAATGGTGTGAGATATCATGCTCAATAGGGTATTAAATATGTGTTCGGTAACAAGTATCTATACAATAATCCAAGAATTCTCAATATTAAAGAAAATGAGGCATGATTACATTTTAACAATTTTGATATAGAAATAATATGAAACATTTAATTTATTTTTTTCTACATGTCCAAATAAAATAAGTAAATCAGTTTCATAGAATTTCATATACATATATCAAAACACATATATCATGTCAAACTAAATCATGCATCACATATCCTATCGAAACAATGCCAATAAAACCAATGAATAATAGGAAAAAGAAACCCAAATTGGAAAACACATATGTAACATAATTATAAGGATCATAATAGGTAATTATATATTGGAAACTAAATACCTAACATTGAGAATCTAACACATCGAGACACTAGACATATGAATTGACTCTAGAGAGTAGAGAAACACCAAAGAAATTGAACCCCACAATAGGTCTAACAAGTCCTTAGAATAATAGGCATAGGGATCATAGGAAAAGACCCTAACCAAACCCCTTGATAGTGTACATAGACTACTAGTAAACCTTCCACCTCTATACCCAAGGATTACCATGTGCTTTAGTTTTACAAACAATATCATGAAACCATATTTATCATATCGTGATTTGAAAACCAATTCTTAAAACCCATTCACAATGCAGTTGAAAAACCATTTCAAATATTAAAACCAAGAGAAAACCATATTTTAAGAATATACATGTTCCAAACACAAAAATAAAACAATTCAATCACTTAATTTCATTTAATAAATTAATTTGCAAAAAACTGGAGCAATGTAGTTCACTAACACTGGATAGAGATAGAACCACCTACCTCAAAACATGGGTTACACATACTCACAATTGGATCCATCAATAAGAAAGAAAAAAAAGAAAATGGAATCCCAAAAACCAATCCACACATCACATACTTGATTTAATTTTATAAAAGGGTCAGTATAGAAGAGGAAACAACACGTACATCAACAACACACACTCTCTAAAACGCATTAAGAAAGAAATGACCCTCGAAATGGGATCATACAATATTTCTTGAAGGAATAAATAATAATAATTACCATAGATTAATAAATCTAATACCACAACATTAAGACACAACCAAAATAAAAGGAAATAATGATGAAAAATGGATTACTCAGCCAGATAAATGCATCACAACCGCAACAATCATAAATCACTGGTTGAAATAATCTGGAAGGGTTGGAGATATCCAAAATCATAGGATAGAATATCTTGGTTAAGAGAAAGGAGTTATATGGATGAATTAGAAAACATATCACTCACACAGTTCCATAATATACATTTTGTGACACTTATATAGTGTGTAAATCATTTACATGTTGTGTAATCCTTGAGACCCGCATATGCTGAAAATAGAAAAACATTTTAATTTAATACCTGATTTGTAACATTATATGAATAGTAAGATTTACATAATGTGTACTTCCTTCAAACTATGTACCATGTTCACAAAATATTTCTGGTTGAAATTACATGTCGTTTACTCCTATTACATGGTGTGTATTTATCCAATAGAGTTAAAAAGTTCATGTTTCTTACAAAAAACAAACCACCTCATGTGTTATAATATAATTTGGGAGAAACTAAATAATCCATTACAGGTTTATATCCAGAATCCATTAATTCAAATAAACATATATCCCTAAAATATAGATCATTTTACCTAAAAAATTATTTCCTTCCTTAGGATTCCCAAGACACTACAAATTAATGAGGAAAAAAAGTAAATAGATGGAAAATATCTAAAATTGTGTAATAAGATGTTACAAACTCCCCTCCATAAGATATTCCATACTTGAGATGTCATGGGGAAGAATGAAGTCTTGTATAGAGTTGGGACATCATCCCCCTCATCAAAAAATAAAACTCCAAATTCTCATGAGAATCATATCCATCCATCCATAACACTCTAACCAAAAGAATAAACATCTTATTCAATAAATTAACTCGAGATTAAATTATCTCGATTGGTTCCCCAAAAACCAGAACATCTTGAACTAACTCTTTCTTTTCCAGACTCAGAATATGAGAGGGATATGGATATTATTTCCGGAGTTGAAATATTTGAGAGAAGTCATGAATTCTTGAAATTTGTACATGGAATTACAACAAATATTAAAATTTACCAAGCCATTCAATGACCTCAAAAATTTCTACATGCCCTAGAGCCAACGTTCCATGTTTCCCAAGCTAATAGTGACCCAACCGAGGAAACCATTTGTAGAAAACCTGATCACCAATTGGAAACTCCAAATGATGATGGAATTTATTAGCATAAAATCATGGTATAACCTGTAATAGAACCAAATACTATTAGATATATTGAATCCTTACAGACATCTCTTGAACCAAACTTAGTCTTCCAAAAGAAGCTTCAACCACAATTTCTCAACAAACTGGTGACCTGAAAATGTAACCATAGAGAGACTTGAAAGTATCCATTCTAATCAATGATAGATAAATATTATTATAAATAAACTTCTATAATCCAAGATGAATACCAAAGTATCCAACAAAATCTAAGATATAATAATGGATAATATCCTCCAAAACATGAATAAAATACTCCATATGTCCATTGGCATAAGGATGGTGCGTTTTACTCAATTTGACGAGAGTCCCCATTGTCTCCTAGATACATCTCCCAAATCCCAAGGTAAAACAAGGATCCCTATCTGAAATAATGGAAGAAGGAACCACAACCATCCTCACAATTCCCAGCACATACATCTTCCACAAATATTCTTGTTTATAGGTATCTTTGATCTGAATGAAATAATTTTATTTTTTAAACCGATCAATAACTTCATAGATAGAATTCCACGATCAGGGTGTTCTTATTGATCCAAAAAATGTCCATGGATACCTTATACAATTTATTAACTGGTAAAAAATAAGATGAATAAAATAAAAAGGTTTCTGATTCTCTACATTTATCTGTTGGTATGTGTAACGAAAAGACACATGTTCTGTAATGTCCTGCTTCATACCAAACAACCAAAATCTTAGTCTCATATTAAATTAAATCTTCATAGTTCCAAAATGAATGAACCCCAAAAAACTATTATAGTAAAATGAATTTAATATCCTCATTGATAGTAGGATGAAAATCCAATTCCCAAAATGGTAAATATTATTGGAAGAGAGAGAGAGAGAGAAACCCAAAATTTTCTCCCCACCATAAATGGTTTCTTGAACACATCTGAACTCATCATCCTGATGATAAATCTATAGAAAAAACTCAATATGAAATGATGATAATATAACACCTTCTAGAACCATAATTAAAATATCCCTTTGATCATCCAACCCCTATTAAGTGAAGAGACCCATAAGGTTCCATTATTTTATTGATTCTAAAACAGCATGTGATGGAACTTTTCTACTAAGAGAATTTGCAACAACATTCTCTTTCCCCAGGGTGTAGGTGATGTAGAAGTAAAATGTCCAAAGGTATTCCACCCAAAGCCTCTATCTAATATTCAAGTCATTTTGATAAAACATATAGCTCAATATCTAATGGTCAAAAAGACTATAAAAATTTCCCCACAACGATAGTTATTCCAACACTGAAGCACATACCTAATTGAGGAAAGCTAACAATTTTGAGTGGGAAATTCTTCTCATGTGGTCATAGTTGAAGAGAGCCTTAATCCAGCAAAGAATTATCTTTTAGGAGAAACCAACCCCAAATATTTCAAAATGCACCCCATAAAACTACATACATTATTCAAGGATTAGGTAAGATTAGAATAGAGCTAAATTCAGATGTCTATTCAGCTCATCGCAAGAATATTGACACATATCATCCCACATGTATTTATCCCCTTTACTAGTAAGAGCGGTCAAAGGTGATACCATATTTAAGAAATAGATGATGAATCATTGTTAATATCTATCAAGAACATGGAATCTATGAATCTTGAAGACATTTAATGGATATTCCTATAAAAAGATAGCCTTTACCATTTCAGGATCAACAGATAGTCCATGATCAGAAATCCTATTCCCTAATAACAATACTTATTAGATCCAAAATTTAAATTTTAAATCATTGCATACAAATGGTGACTTAGGATTTCTAGAAGAATAGTTAGATGGTTCTCTTGATCATGCTCATATCATGAATAAACTAAAACTACATCCATGAAATCTACCAAAAATGTGTTTAGATAATGAATGAATATTGGACTCCTTATATCCATAAGAAATATAAGAGAGTTAGAAAGACAAAGAAATTGACAATATATTTAAAATGGCTATACCTACTACTGAAATCCATCTTCGATATACCAAAATCCCAAACTTTGAGATAAAGATAAACCAATTGAAGATCAATTTTGAAATACACTTGGCCCCCATTAAATGTTCAAAAAAATAATCTATATGACACAAAGGATACTTACTCTTAACTAGTGCTCAGTTCAAATTCTGATAATCCATGAATAATCAGAGTGAAATGTCTTCATTGTTGGTAAATATCATTGTGGATTCCTAAGGTGAAACACTAGGGTGGATAAAAATATTTTATATCAGGTCATCCAACAGAATATTGATATTTCACTTTTCTACTAGTTCTATATTGTAGGAAGGTTTCAAAACACTTTACATACATGGAACAAGTTAAATTGTAAACCTGAACTCTCCTATAAAGTATGAAAAGAGAAATCATATAAAAAATTATAGGAAAGCCAAAATAACTGTAGGAAAATCAATAACAGATGGAACATCATTATACACAACTGCTATAGAAGACAAAAAACTCCTATGATCTAAGTGGGATGGTCCTACATTTCTGGACCTGATCCTTCACTCTGCATGAAACACCTACAAGATAACATCAACTATAATAAAGGAGTCGTTATGAAGATAACAATCAACCTAATGAAGACACTAAAACCCCTTAGTTTACTCTTTGAAAGATACATCATTATCTCAATAAAAAAGGAAAATATATTCATTACAACATTAAGGATACAAAAAAATGACTTGATATAAACAAGTGAGAAGCACTTGTATCAAATTAATAAATCATTGAAGAAGAGGAAATAAATAAGGTAACTCTCACTTTTTTTGTACTAACATCTACCTATACTAGAAAAAAATACACATAATAAATTGACTCACCCTTGATGATTGTGGTTGGATATTTACAGTCTTTGAATCAAATGATATCCCCATAGTAGCCTTTGGATCTGATGATCCTTGACCATATCAAGGAGTAATCATAGCCTGGCACAGAAAATTCAAATGTCCATGACGTCTACAACTGTTATACATATTTTCATTTCAAGGGAAGGAAATACTTGTCTTCTGAACCATTCCACACTGATATCTAGTCATAAGAACACTACTAAATATAATTGGAGGTGTTGAAGAGGAATTATTCAAAGAACCACAAGCAACAATCATTTAGTGAACATACAACTTTTTATTTTTTTCCTAGAGTCCCACTAAAGCTATCAATAGGTGGAAGAGAATATTAAAAAAAGCATACCCAACCTTATATATTCATTTCTACAATTATATACCTTCTAAATATCTCAAGATAGGTCTAATGTTTCACTGTAAATACCTATGATCTGATATCTTTTTGAAAACTCTATAGGTACCTCAGAGTATTTAGCTATTCATTTTTACCTCTTATGGTGAAAAAAGAACCAGATCAGCCATCCTATTAGTATACTTTGACATATAATGGTCTCCCTTATACAATGATAGGAACTCCAGATACTTAAATATCATCATTGAATTTGTACAAAACCTTTAGGATAAGATAGTCTTAAATCCCTACCAGCTCAAGAACAAAAGACTATCCTCTTATACCATGAAATCCCATGAATTATTTAAGAGAACCTCATATCTAAATTTTTTGCACTTAAACATGATACTCTTAGGTGTATACAGGAAGTTAAAAATATGTCCAATCGCATCAAGATTGTCCTCTTCCTCTTAAGGTTCATTTGTATATTTTATGGATGATGGATTCTCATGAAATACCTCCCATGATCAGTCAATTTATCCATGAATTCTTTGATATACCTTCACTACTTTGTTATGAACTGGTGGAAAATTTATGATAATATCATGAACTACCTGCATGATGGAATTGATTAAATTCTGGTTGAGTGGAAAATTACCCAAATGAGAATTTGTTGTACCCTCTTGTGGAACTCTTAGAACACATCCTAGAGGAATACCGATGCACACAGAAATATAAGAGACAATCATGCATAGAATAATCTATATTTAAATAAAAATCCATAACAAAAAAACTAAGATTAAGATCAAAATAAAAAAACACCAGACACACATCCCAATATCCCATTGAAACTTTAGTCTCATCACAGTAAGAGTTGGGCATACACTCATTGAAACCTACTTCTCATGTACCGATAATCTTATCTCCACACTATCAAACAACCCAAGATAAGGAAAATTAAGGAAAACCCACCTACGATACGTCATTATAACGAACTAATCTGAGCGCCCTCTCAATACTGGAACCTCACCAGATTCTTTACATACTCAATGTTTTTTCCCAATCCCCATGAGCTAGTGGCTAGCACCAGAGAATCAAACAACAACCATATTGAACTATTTTTCCGAACCTGAAGAGAAAAAATGGCGGATATATATATATATATTACGAAGAGAAAAAACAGAATAGATAAATATATTCTGTAACTTAAAGAATATAACATAAAGGATATAACTCAAAAGTCGAAAATAAATCCCAATGTATAGGTCCAATCATCAATGGATAACTGAAATATGAAACCAAATACTCCATTGTATAACATGAAAAATATCCCACCATCTCCTCAACAATTACCCAAAAACCAAATGACAGAAATATTTACCGCCTCACTAATGTTCCTTGACTTTCCCTACATTGGAATGCATAAAACGATTTATCACCCCAAAGGGGTGTATAGGGTGTTGGGTAATAGGCTCAGTAGGGTCTCAACTAGGTGTTACATAACAATTCTTTTCACAATAATCCAATAATTCTCAAAATTATATAATACAAGACATAATAACAGTTTTACAATTTTTATATCAAAGGCATGGAAAAACATTTAATTTCCCCATTTATCACATTTCCAAATAGAAAGGTATATCATTTTATAATAATTTTATATACATATTTCAATTTAATGATATCATGTCAAATCTAACCATGTATCACATATCTTATCAAAACCAAAAAAGTACAACAATAATAGTACAATCCAAAGTAGCCCAAATTAGAGAAAATCATAGGTAACATCACAATAAGGGATACCCTATGTTCGGATTGCTAGGACCCTCATACCTAGCATATAACGTCACATGCATCAAACCTCTAGACATATTAATAGGTTATAGAGAGTAGAGGAACACCCTAGAAAGTGAACCCCTCAAAAATTCTTACAAGTCCCTAAAAATAGGCCTTGGGAGAATAGGAAATGCCCATGATCAAACCCTTTGATAATTGTTGAGGAATATTACTACAAAATCCACCTAATTACCCAAGGAATTGTATGTTCTTTAATTTTGAAAACCAATTCCCGAAACCATTTTATCATATAATTATTTGGAAAGAATTTCATAAAAACACTTCAAAATGATTTGAAAATCCTTTTTAATCTACCAAAACTAGTGGGCAACCATATTTTTTCAAAAACAAAATTCCATACACAAAAATTAAATCATTAAATAATTATACTTTAGGAAGTAAAATAGTTTATAAAAAAATGGAGAAATGAGGTTCACCAACACAAGTTTGAGATGAAACAACTTACCTCAAAACTCCGACCACACATGCCCTCATCAAGATCCACCAATATGGAATAACACAAAATTAAAAAAGTGGTCCTATAACCAATAAAAATATCTCACAATTGAATAATTTTAACAAAAGGGTTTTCAGGGAAGAGGAAACAACACATACCTGAAGAACACACACCCATCACACCACCACCAAAAAAGGAACAACCCCAAAAATGAGATCACCCAACAAATCTACAAATAATCAAGAAAAATAATCAGTATAGGTGAAGAAAATACAATAAGCTAATGAAAGGGTTCTAACTTTATGAAAGGAAATAAAGTATTAGAAAATATTACTCACTACAACAAATGCACTAGAAATGTAATAATGATCAATTGCTGAATGAAGTGATCTGGAAGGATTTTAGGTCTCCAAAATCACTACAGATGTGATTTAGGTCATGATAAGAGAGGCCAATGTAAGAATTATAAAACATATCACTTATAAAATTACCTTATATCTTTATATTTGACCTTTTCAGGGTGTGTAACCCATTTAAGCATTATATAATTTATGATACCCACATACACAAAAAAACTATCAGCTTTTAATCAAATGCATGATTTTTAACATTACATAGTGTGTAACCTTTACAAAATGGGTAATATATTCCCACTGTGTACGAGGAATACACAATTCTTTCATCCAAAAATAAAATTTTTTTATTACCATTACACAATGTGTATTTCAACAATAGACATAAAAAATTCTATATTCTTTCAAAAAAATTAAATCCAAATTGGGTGTTCTTTGAACTCGGGTAGAACCCATAAAAATCCATTACACGTTCATATCCATACACCATTAATTCAAATAAATATACTTTCTTAAACATTATGAAAATTTCCCCAACAATTCATGTATATCCTTAAGAACCCTGAGATGTGCCCAATAAAATAGGAAAAAATTAAAGAGATGGAAAATATTTGAAATTGGGTAACAAGATGTTACAATTACAGTTCATTGTGTGTTTAAAATGATTATTTATGGGAGATCAATATAATAGAAAAATAATTCATGCTATGAAATCAAGATAATTCTCTATTTTTTATTCATATAGTGCAGAGTTTCTAGGTTAACATAATTTTTATAAACTTTATGAGACATCGTGGTTAATTAAACTTCATATAGAAATAAAAAACCATACAATGATGGAATTTTAATTTTTCCTTCCACAACTAGATTGAAAATATTAAATAAATAATGAAATTTCAACTTCTAGTATAGAAGTAAAATCATTTAATTTTTTATTGTGTTTTCCTAAGAATAGTGTAAATTGCATAACACATTATTGATCATGGATGCACGAAGTTCACTAAAGTTATCTCATTAGTGACAAAATAAAAATATTGTAAACACAAGATTACAACTATTAATTTTATATGGAAATATATATTTTTTGAAATTCAAATGAATAAAATCGTTTCGTGTGACCTAGTTATAAAATAAAGAATAAAAAAGACTAAATAAGAAAAATTATTATAAGTGATGATTAAATTTATACATCAACCCACACCCACATTTTTACAATTTTTCTATTTTTTTATGCTTTGGTCATGTTTAAATTTTATTGTGCTACATTATTTTAATTTATGGTATGTAATATGTTTTAGCAATTTTCTTATTATTAATAATCTTATTTAACATGTATACTTGGATTATGATTTTACATTAAAATAAAAAAAATACTTTAATGGGTTGTACCATTATAAAAGTTATACATTAGTATTTTTTCTACTACCATGATAAAAATTAAGATGACTTCGTCCTGTATCGATTATAAATTTTACTATGTGAATGGTTTTGACTCCCCATAAAAGGTAAATATTATTTAGTCTGATCCACACTTCTTGAAGAGTTATATGGGTAATAAGGATTAGACTATGTTTTTTATGAAATATAATTAAATTATATGTTCCATTCATTTAGGTTTATTTAAATAAAACATTAACATTTTCATCCCACCCACACTTGAACAAACAATGAAAATATCTATGAAAATAATATGTATCAAATCATATTTCTCTTATTGATATTTTTTCTTTGATGAAATTATCATAGAAACTAATATATCTAAGTTAAATATTTTTTTTCATGGTTGGCCAAGGAAAAAATGATCAATTTGTACCATAGATTCCATCTTATTTTGACATAAATAACTATAGTTATTAGCATACCCAAGTGGAAGCCCACTCTATGTACGTATGCATAGATTATTGAACACTCAAGGTAAAAATATATACATTTTCTAAGGTTTATTTGGATTAATTTATGGGTAATTATGATACTAAGAGTGTTTAAATTCTTAAATCCAGGATTATATTATATTAATATATAATTATTAATGTTTTTATTCAATTTTTAGCATGGAAGACAAACAAATGAATTTATAAGAGAATTTATGTTACACACTATAATAATGAAAAAATATGGAGTAAAAAACATGGTTTTCTATGAGTTTAAAATAAAAATTTTAAGTTTATTGAAAATGATATATTGTTTTAAATGGGTTTTATATTTAGTACAACAGTTGATGGGATGAGTGGTTTAGGATAAACCATAAACAAATTGGTACACATGGAAAGGATTATAACTGAGTTACCAAATAAATTCCCCAAGAAGAAGATTATTATAAAAGAAGTAAATAATTTTATTAAATAAAAAATATATGAACTCGTTGGTTCATTTAAATTGTATAATCTAGAAATAATAAAATATGGGGATATAAAAAACAATAATTATATGCTGGTTTATTTTAAATTTTATAATGTTTTATCTACTGAAAAATTTTATATTGAAGTAATAATGCATGACAAAGAGACCAAAAAAATTACTAAACATATGAAAGTACTTTCTAGAAAAATGATGGGGGTAAAAAATAGGGAAGAAGAGAAAATAATAAATCTAATAAGGTTTGTTAAAATAAAGAAGATAAATTTTAATTATCTTAATAAAAATTTTAATTCCACATAATTTTTTGTCATGAATATAGGAAGAAAGGTCATATCAATTCAGACTATCCCAAACGAAATATTAAAAGGAAATAAAAAATAAATAAAAGAATGGATAAAATAAAAATTAAAGCCTCTTGGAGATTCATTTATGATATTTATTTCAATTATGAATATGAACATGATACTGAATTGACAAATATTTGTTTAATTGATGAAAATGATAATATTAGTTCTTATGAATATGAATTGAATGTAAAAAACCATCTTTTAATAAGTTAAATTAAGTATATATAAAATTTCGACATGAATTTTATAATATTAGTGGTTTATTTTATAAGTTAACATAAAATCATAAGAAGGTGGTGGATGATAATTTGGATCTAACATAAGATCATGAAAGGATGATGAATACCCTTTTATAAAGAATGTCTTATTTATACTAAGAGATAGAATGGATTAATTATTAAATTTAATGGTTAAATTGGGCCCTATCTATATTTACTAGTGAAATAAATAGTCTAGATAAATTTATGACCCTATAAAGAACAAGTATAAAAGAAAAATGATATTTGTTTTAGAGTGAAATATCTAAAGTAGTATAATAATTTATTTATTAATAGCATGATCTATAGTGTAAATTTAGTTAAATACTTTAAAAATGGAATGAGGGAATGTTAGGAAAATAAAATTTTCACCAAGGTATCCTCAATCTTGTGGGTATACAATAACGATACTTTCAAAATAATTATTTGTTCTTAAACCTTATAATACTAATATTAAATCAATTTCAAATTCTTGAAGCCTGATTACTAATCCACATGGATCAAAAGATTCATGCGTAATAAATAATAATATTTTTTTACTATTTTAATAAAAATACTTGGTTTAATCATTAATAAAATTTGGAATATAGATAGTTGTTTTTCTAGACATTTGATAGGTTAGCCACTAAACTAGAAAAATTTCAATATATATGAAGAATATTATATTATATTCATAGATAACACTAAATTAATGGTCAAATAATTTTATGAAGTGGGATTCAATGATTATACTACCATTATTGAGGTACTATGTGTTGATGGTTTACAACATAATCCAATTATAATTTGATAGTATGTGTTGATTGATTATTTTTTAAATTAAAAATGATAAACATCATATTTTTAAATATTTTTCACCCTTGTTTACTACTCATAGATAGGATATGATTTAAAATATTAATATAGTTGGGATAAATAAGAATATTCTATAATTTTTAATGATTTAAATTCTTAATACTATGTGGTAAAGTTATAATGGTTATTTTAATTTTGTATTAAATCTAAAAAATTGAAGTAAAACAATTAATTAGATGATAACCTGTTATGTGTTCTATGTATGATATAAAAGTAACAAAATTAATCATTCAAGATAGCTAATAAATATAGAACTAGTACACCCTTACATATTCTACATTTATATTATCTTGCACAAATACAAGTCTATAATTTTGGAAGAAAAAGGTATATATTTTTTATTTTTCCCAAATACACAAGGTTCACATAAATATACATTCTATTTAATACAATAGAGACCTTATCAATGTTTTTAACATGTGTTAAGTTAATTGAATATGATAAGGTCTTAATTATTTTTTTTAATAAGGACTTATCTTGTTGGAGAATTCATAAATAATGATTTTGAGAAGCATTATAGGGAAAATATTTATTCATTCATTTTCTCTAATATAAGAACTCTACAAAAGAATTGATTAGATAAATTAAAGAACTATACCACTATAGAAAAAGAAATAACATGATACATCAGTCATGATAGATTAATAGAAACATGAAAATACTTGTTTATAAATGATATAAACAAGAATAATTAATTTATTATGATAAGAATTTTTCACCTATTCCCAACTAGAAGAGATTATTATTCTACTGGATTATACTAATCACATGGGATTAAAGATATATTTAATGTATATGAATAGTGAATTCCAAAAATATATTTTTCATCGAATATATATTTTAGATAAATTCTTGAATATAAGTATTAAGAGATTCATCATAATGTTATTATTATTATTATAAAAGACTTATATAGATTAAAAATATTTAATAATTTTATGAGTGAATGTATCTATTTATATTACAATATAACATTAAAAAAAATATGATCCCACCCAATTTATTAATATATATTATAATGATATTATTATTATAAAATGTATTTTCGAAATATTATCATTGGATATGGAAGAAAATCCCTGTGTAATGAATTTACAGAACTGGTGGACAATTAATTTAAGATCAACATATTTGGAAAACTCACATTCTTTCTAGGTTATCAAATATTCTAAAGGGATCATAGAAAATTTCTATGATATTTTATGTATTAATGGGAATTAGTTAATAGAATTGGTTTGGACACATGAAGAAACACAATAAATTATATAAGAACTATATTCAAGTTAGATTAAGATGAGTTGGGTAAGTTAGTTGATTAAAAGATATGTTGGGGAATGATTGGAAAAAATATATACATTATTACCGATCTACCGGACTTAATTTTCATTGTATATATGTGTGAATGATTCCAACAAAATTTAATGTAAAAATATGAATATAATAAAGATAATCCTCAAGTATTTTAAATTAATAGTAAATCTTGGTTTATTTTATCTATCCATAATCATGTTTGAGCTGTTAAGTTACCAAGATTCAGAAATATCTAGATTTAACATTGATATAAAATAACAAGTGGAATTCATCACTTTATTTTAATGAAGTTAGTTTCTTAGAATTAAAGGAAACAACACTTATCTACTTTATCTATAACTGATATTGAGTATATTTAAACAACGTGATATTTTTCATAATCTTTAGGGAATAGAAATATATTGTGTGACTTTTTAATGATCATTAATAAGATCCCTATTATGTGTGATAATTTATGTGATAGTTATATTTTAAAGAAATCGCCCAAAAAATTAAGAAAAACAGATCATTGAAGAGAGACATTTCTTTATTAGTGATGATATTCATAAATTAGATATTAGATTGAAATTAATTCCTATAGAGAATAATTTTATAGATATATTTACAAAGTTTTTAGATGAAAACATGTTTGAAAATATTTAAGTACATCTTGTAATGATGCATTATTAATGAAAATTAAATTAAAAACTAAAATGATCATGATTATAATGTTTTATGGAAACTAAAGTATTTTAACATTTATCGTTATATGTTGATAACACTTAATTTTTTTCTTACCAAAAAGGTAAAACTGAAATAACTATTAACAAGTTAATATTCACTATAGTAAAATTTCATGCATATTGTATATGTTCGATATCAATGTAATGAATGTGTATAACACCGGGTAATTCAGATTATGGAATGTAAAATGTCCTACACACTATATATATTTGGTCACAAGACTATACCATAATTTATATCACATCCTCTATAAAAAAAGGGTTATCATATTTTGAAACATGGAGTGAAGTAATGTCCTTTATTATCTCAAGGTATTGATAGATCATGAATACTAGATTAGGAGATAATATATATAGAATGGTAAATTACATATTTTATGAAGAGGTAATATGGATAGAATAAATACAATTATTCTTCCTTAATAAGTGTTGATTAAACACCATATTTTTTATGTTCTATTAAATGGAAATGCATAAGGTTAAAGGATGACATTATTATATGGAAACGTTTAATATAAAGATATGTGGATCTATAAATAAAATCAAATTGTCTTTAAATATTTTAAATCATTAATTTCCATGGTATGTTTTCATTTTACCATTGTTTAACCATTATAATATATTTATTATAGAATATTCTTATTTATTATTCGAAGGGGTTTAATTGATACTATTTTTATAATCATCTATCCATCTTGTAATATATCATAAATGTTTATCAGATAAATGGTTATATTATCATTGATTCATTTTAACTTCCCTATATTAATTCATTATTAGAGCTTGAAAGGGAACTGAATTGTTATTCATTATACAAAAGATACTCTAGAGAAGGATTATTATATATACCGCTTTATTTTTTTTATCTTTTAAGAAAAAAAATCATTATAGTTATGTGGGAACCATAAAAAGAACCATAATAATTCAAAATTTAAAAGCTGATCCACAAAAAAAAATTTCAAAATTAAAATTTCGAACTATCCACATTCACACTACCTCAGTCAAACCCTATGTGCAATTAGAATATCAATCCCTTGTCCAACCAGATCACTCCTCATGACACTAGCAGTACCCAATTACCATCACGAACACTGACTGACATCAACACCACTAGAATAGAATCACCATATCTTCATTAAGAGACATTGATGTTGGAATAAGAACACAAAAACGAGTGGGAACATTGGATAATAAAGATGAAAATGGGTTTTCTAAGATTTGGAGATAATCATGAACTTAATAAATTTATTTTATAAGTTTATTTTATCATCATAGAGCCTTTATTAAAAATTTAGTACATTATTAATGAGAAATTTAAGAATAAATTAGGTTTTTTATATAAAATAAATATGATGGGGGTTAAATAAAATAATCTTCCATATAGTCCACTTATCCCAAAATATGACTAATCTTCTAGAGATTTGAAGAATAAAATGAAAATTTACTTTTAATATTTATTTAAATATTAAAAATCGAATTATATAATTTATTTTATTATCAAATATTGAAATATCAAATTTATAGTTTTTTTATAAATTTTTATTGAAATTTTATTGTTTGGCAATACAGTTTCTACTTTGTAAAAATAGTTCATAAACTTATAACATTATTTGTTTTGTTGATATTGAGATTTATGATAAATAATCCTTCTCAAATGAATTAGTTATTACAGAGGGGGATTTTGGATGATATTGTGTTTATTGATACATTTTATGTGTGATTTATAATCTGTGGTAGTGATACTTACTTATAATAGAAAATGTGTAAAAAATATTTGAGTAGTCATTAATTAATTGATAAGGAATTAAATATTTCTTAAATTGTGACCCGGAATTGTATAAAATAATAAGAAGAATAGATATTCCTCCTCTATACATGATATATGATTTTTTAATATTTTATAAACCATATTTACCATTTTCTATATATTTTCATATTAATTATTCACTAACATAATTCCTTATTGAGCAGTGGAAAATAATTTATAAAAAAATATTTACACTATTACATAATTCATATATATAGTTTTTTAAAATGAAATCCATTCAATTATAAAAAAATGATAAATAATTTGAATTTAATAATTCAATTAAATCCAATAATTCCTTTAAAAATTACGTTTCTTGGTTAAAATATAATTTTTACGGTAATTGACATTATTTTTATTAAAAACCCATATTATTATTATTATAATTAAGACTTATTTACTTATTGATTATAATGTATTTTTATCAATAGTTATAATCTATTTATAATAAATTTTAATTTTTAGTAAAAATATAAAATTCATCAAAATAGAGAATAGTAATAAAATAAATTCTATATTTATTAAAATAAACTTCTATTTCATTATCATTAATAAAAATATAAATCTCTAACCCCCAGTTAAATAAACCATAATGAAATTTTATAGGCCCTAAAGATGAGATATTAATGGGTAAAATTTTCATGTATTTATTTGAATAACATGAATATCATAGTTATCCCTACTTTCTATAACTTCTTCCAAAAGTAATTACATTAAAAACACTTTTTAATGTAATGACTAATGTTATTGGATCCATTATTATTATTATTATTATTATTATCATAATTTTTTTAATGTATATAATTTTAATGGTCATTTCAATTTTCATTCAAAATTATTTAAAGATAATTAGAAAATATAACCTAAGATATACGAATTAAAGTAAATGCACTTAATTCATTGATAAGTGAGACTTTTCTATAAATGAAAAAACTATTTATTACACACCATGTATTTTTACTCACCATAAATGAAGTAAATCCATTTAATGTGCATAAATAAATAGGGTAAAATTTATTAGGATGAGTAAAATTTTTATGATTTCGAAATATCCATGACCATATTCAACCATGAGAATTACTAGTTGTAAGGCCCTATCCTTAAACGTTACGTAATCTTGATATAAGTCATTAATTTGAATATAAATCACATCGAGGATCTTTTCAGGTTTATAGATTTATATGATTAGGTCGTAACTCATATATAACAACAAAAATATTAGAAGTATACAATTCTTCTCACTATCTATTTTTTCATAAAACAAAAACTCATTAAAAAGAAACATGGTATTGTTTCATGTTTTAACATCATAACGTTTCCAGGATCCCATCATTTAACCTATTATTCCTTCTGTCCTTTGAAAAATATTTCATAACATGGGATGAGCATAAAATTCTCAGTATGGGATAAACAAATAATGAAAAATATTTGTCTTGGGAAAACATGAAAACAATGAATAATTTATCATAACGTAATACTTTTCAACATTAAGAAGTTGTAAATATACTTCACTAAATATAAGATAATTTATTACCATTTTTGTAACCAAAATATTAACATAAAGCCCATAGAGAGAAACATATGACATATAAAGGTAAGTTGGGACATAAAAATACTTGAATGGAGTAAGCATATTGTTGAATTCCACACATATCACTAAATGGAATAACCAAAAGACAGACATCTATACCTAATGCATTGGAGGTTATAACGTAACCACCTTTCCATAGTTAATAATGGAACCACATTTATTTAGTTTATCACATAACTACCCATCAATGGTTTTTTACTTAACCACCTGTCAAATGTCTAACTACCATTATATAATCATAACACATAAAATATTACAAATATCAACATTTCACTAATAACATTTCATTTGAAATCACAAGAAATCATTTTAAGATATTGAAATATTCAATTCATTTCCAAAACCATTTTCAATAGCAAATCACCCAAAAAGTGGAATAAGGGTTTTATTTTCCATTAAAAATAATAAATCTTATAGAGGAATCCAAATGTCAATTAATGGTTACAATGGAGAAGGATTCGTTGTCACCACATATGTTAAAAAAAATTTGTTTTACTATTTATTAAAACTATTCATAGAGAAAGTATTCCCTTTTAATGAAATAAAATGTTAAAGGAGTTTATTATACACCGTATAGAAGTCTTTAGTGTATAACATCAAAATACAACTCAATGAATAGAGATTGAGACGTAGTCGCTTACCTTGAATCCAACTTATCTCTTTCATTCTTTATATTCCTAAATAA
The DNA here is from genome assembly GCA_963277665.1 of Viscum album. Classification (NCBI taxonomy): domain Eukaryota; kingdom Viridiplantae; phylum Streptophyta; class Magnoliopsida; order Santalales; family Viscaceae; genus Viscum; species Viscum album. The sequence goes on along the minus strand of OY728156.1, from coordinate 1,193,044,875 downwards.
TAAAGATAAGATAATTTATAATATATTGGGAAAAAATTTCATGGTTATTTTTCCTTTTATATCACTTATTACCATGTTATAAAAATTACATAATTATTTCAGTTTATATTGGTCGTTTTATCGATATTCCGTACTTGAGTCGAAAATGAAGATGTTTCATGTAAAATGCTCATGTGGTGAAAATTACATCATGTCTAGAATATTATTTATGATTTAAATATAATAATTTCATATATATATATATATATATGTATTTATAATATCCCATAAAATTTGGAGATAATAAATAAAATGTGTTGTTCATGGAGATGTTAGGTCATACATACACGTGAACGCTACTTTAATTTATTTTTATTATTAAAGGAATGAAAAATAAATGATACATAAGTTTATTAGAATTAAATTATAATATATATGATATATATCTTACATAATTTAATTAATTTTATCTTTTATATGCTCCATGTATGGCATGAACGAGTCGTATCACTTTGAGGGGGTGGTAGTCCAGACTTCCTCATATGAAATTAACGTACTTACACATTATGAAATCTTAAAAGTATGTTTTAAATTAAAATAACAGAATCATAGAGTAAATATAAATATAATATATATCATTTTTATTCATTACATTCATGAATAAAATTTTGGTTTAATGAAGATCATGTAGAATGAATCAAATCACATCACGGAGACGGTAGGCCGTACATACGTACAGGTAAGGATATAATTCACTTAATAGTTAAATAGAAAAGAATTGGATGTTATATTAATTTTCCAGAATAATTATAATGTTATATTCAATATTTAGATCCATTATACGAATCATTATATCGATATAATTTTTATGTCTTTTTGAATAAAAAATTACCCCATATCGTAGAGACGGTAAGTCGTATGTACACATGCATGGTGAAATTGTTATTCATAGGATGGATAAATGGAGGTACACGATTATACAATAATTATAATAAAATCTCATAATGTAAAAGATACAAGATTTATTATTTTATTATTGAGAAAACAAATTATGAGGAAGTAGAATAAGAATATAATTTTGAAAAAGGTGAAGATCTAATACCTCATTTTCCAGTCTCTCGTTATGATTTTTCATAAAAGGTCTAATTAGGATAGATTTATTACTAAAATGTGGCTTCTAGGAGCAAGGTTGGATTTTTGGAGCTTATTTGGGTAGAATTTGGATGATTCAAAGTGCTTGAGATGTGTGAGTATATGGGTAGAGGTGGTATCCTTTTAAAAGAGGGAGGACATGCACTTTAAGAATGTTTTGAAATATTATTTTATAAAAAATATATTTTCATATTATAAATAATAAAAAGATAAAAAATTATCATATAAGATGAATATGGGTTTTAATTCTCTCAACCAATAGGTTTCAGAAAATTTTTGGTATAAAATAATCTTATCTTTTAGCTTTAACCCTCAATTAAAAACCTCAACTCTTACCATTATTCTCGTATTTTCATTATATATGTTTACTATAGTTACTATAAAATTTTAATAGAACCAAAATTGGATCATTAATAAAAAAATTTAACATTATATACATCATTTGGACGAGTCTAATATTTTTATGACTATTATATCATTTAATAAAATAGTAAATGTTTTAAAAGCTCATTTATGTCAAATTTCATAGTATTTAGTAATTGATTTTTCATAAATTCATAAAAACTTTATTACCTCAAAACTAAGGCATTATATCATACCTCACATGTAAATTTCATACAAAAATTTCTTAGATGGGTAAAAAATGTTCTAATTAAATTTATTTTAATTTTTTTAATATTATTTATTTGAATCTTTTAGGAATAAGGTTATCACTACATCATCATTATGTCAAAAAATATTTATTTATTTAATGACTAAAATTTAAAAAAAACACCTTGATGTACTAAAAACTTTTATTTTTATAATTAATATTTATAGTCGAATATATCATTTATATAAACCAATTTAAAATTGTTTTAGTTAGGAGATACAGGTTTATGTTACATTTCACTTTTCATTAAATTAAATATTATAAAATGTCATTTTCACACCCAAGTGGATCCTAAATGTCAAAAGTTCATCCTAATGATGACCATGGTAGTTAATAGCTCATTAAATAGTATGAAGACACATTTTATGGTAGTTTAATATTATTATAATATTATATTTTTATTCTTATTTACCTGATTTACCCTTTAACCATGGTAAATAAAAATAATTACTGAAGTTACTATTAACAATGTCCAAAAACAAAAGTTACCTATTAAAATAATTTTAAAAATCTAATTCCAAATATGTAATCCATTTTTCAAAATTCAAAACACATAATTGGCACAAATTAGTTTAAAATTAATTTTCATTGTCAAAATCAAAAAGCGGGTTTTTACGAAGTAAAAACTACCAAAAGATTGACATATATTTATATCCAATTTCAATGAGAAATTAATTCCAATGACCAAAATTATGATAAAAACATAATCTAGGTACAATTTAACAACAATTAAAAGGAAATTCTATATATATAAATAAATTATATGTAAAAGCATTTTTAAATTAAAATAAAGTATTTTTCACTATTCATAAAAATACAAATTTTATCTGAAAAATAACTTGATTTCAACTGAAATAAATTTTGATGTTGTTATTCAAAATAATATGTTTATATTATCAAATAGAACATATAAAAATGAAGAAAACCATTTTTAAAATGGGTTCCACATCAATAAGTGGTAAACTAGCCTTTTAAAAATATTAGAGTATTTTATGAATAAAGTTGGATTTATTCTCATAATGAGCCTCCAAAATTCATTGGATAAATGTATAAACATTTTAAAATATGTAAAATAATAATATAGTTATTTTTTTTCATTCCCTTCAATGAAACGGCTAGGTGCTAACTAATATTTTAAATAATAATAATACTATTGATTTTTTTTTTGGTATAACTCAGTGTTGTGTGCAACATAAGATATAGAAGAAATATGTTGTGACATGTTGTGTACAATATCATACATAGATTCCCCTTTAAACAAAAATTATATTAAATTGCACAATATTAATAAATTTGAAAATGTATTATTCTATAAATCTCTAGGATGTTACATCATTCCCCCCTTTTGGAAATTACATCCTCGTAATTTTAAAATTGGGCCTAGAAACTTCATTAAAAACACCACATCAGAAAAAGAGTCAATAAAAATACCACTTTAAATGAATGAAAGATAACAGCAAAGGTCACCTAAGATAACACATAATAGGATTCCATGTAGGAAAACATGGATTTGGAAGAGAAACTAACCATCTTGTTCTGACAAAGAGTGATAGAAAAACAAGATCACGATAATGTTGACAACCATAATTACCTACAATTATGATGGGTTAAATGGTCTTTGATTTCACTATAGATGAAGTAAATGAAAAAAAGTATTTGTTTTAAAATCCTTTTCATAGTGTTGAGGGATTTTTTATGAGATTTACTATGAACATATGGAAACATACTTACATGTCATGTTTAGTTTCATCCTTTAAAAAATATGCACCACAAACTCATCTTTTCTCCAAACGATGAGTATTTAAGATGAATTGTTCACACCTAAAGCGCTATAATCATATTCTAGAGAATCACATAATCCATAGAAGATGTAATACATATTTCCCCAATCATTATACATTAACCAGAACCGAAATGGTTAGTATAGGATCATCTAATCCTACAAAAATAACAATCCTTTTTAAAAAGAAATAATACTCTTAAATTCTTAAATTCAACAATCAATACACAAATTTAAACAAAGTCTATTAAAAATTTTTTTTCTAAAATTCTTCAAAATAATCCAAACTAAGATTGAAACCCAAAATTTAAAAGGATTTGATCACATTGACTTCCTTAATAAATCTTCACATTTATATAGATATAAAATTGACTAAACATAAAGCTTCATACTAAAAAATAATTAACCTAATAACATATACTATATGATAGGTTAATCATTTCTATAAATAATCCAAATCTCCACATGTACATAATAAAAACATAGATTCTTCCCATATAAAATTCAACCAATACTCCTCAAATAAAATCTCATTGTATTATATTCTTTATAGGGATATTGTGTTCCCGAAAGATAGAATGTGTTCCAAAATAACATTTTTCACGTAAACACCAAATCACTTTACAAAACTATGTATATCCATTTTATGAAACACAAGTTCCCTAAATCAACTTATTTTTATTTCATGAACTCGTTAACTAAAAAGTAAAAGTCATTATAACTAGGAAATTCACGTAGTCCAATGGTAGGCGATAAATCCTTGTCGCACTTCAGTTGCGGTTTCAATTCCCACGGGCTTGTCCAACGTGATAGGTTTTCACCATTCCCACAAGTTTTTGTTTTTCCAAAACAAAATAATTCTTAAAACATTCCTAATATGAGATAAAATATTCAAAAAAAAACAATAACATAATTTAACCTTATGTTTATCTCATGCCTTTCAATTTGCATCAAAAAATGTAATAAATCATAACAACATAAAAATCCAGGATCATATAAACCCTAATGATTATTTAAAATTATATACACAAAAGAAATGTTAATTATTACTCAAATATCATTTTCACAAAACAAACATCCGGGTTAAAAAAACTTGAGAAAATTCTTCCATAGTAATCCCATCAACAAAAGAGAATTAACAATTTTAAACACTTCATCACCCATAGATCTAACATAGCTCTAGAATTTATAAAATTTATACATATTAATCATCCATAGTTATTCATGATCCGTTAATTATGTTTTTTCAACTTATTCTATAACAGTTCATTCCTACAAACAAAATCATGAATCATGTCCTAAGATTCAATAATGTCAAAACATGATCTATGAAATCATCCATACCTTTCAAGGGTCATTTTTAGTTTCCTCATCAACAATTGGATGGAATTAGGTATTGGTAATCATATATTTGTATGGTCTTACTAATATCATTCCCTAACCTTCTTTACAAGACATCTATTTTAGTAATGACAATCCAAACCACATTTAAAACATTCAATTGATCCTTCGAAAAGAACATATTTCCCTTTCCAAGAGTTAACTAAACGATTCCCTTTTCTATGGATGTTTATTTATTTATAACCTTTATTACCACATATATATCATATTCACATCTTTTGAAAACATTTTCCTAGGTGTTTATTTCAATATTCTTGAAACAGAGTTTCATTATTATACTGACCTTTATGATTATTACCTAGACTTCTATAGGGATTCGTTTCTTGCATATATGATGCCTTAAAAACTCACCATTTTAAGTAGTAAATCATGACCCAAGTAGTTTGTTATAAATAACCACAAGGGTTCTCATTGCAGCTCAGATTTAATTTGGTTTCTTATTCAGAAAACCACCATAGTTTCCTTTACACCCATTGTTACTTTGGTGCCAGCTAGATCCATCCATCAACTAAAACAAAAAAAATTTAGTGTCAGTATATCAATAAGTTCATGATATACTATCTTATGAGGAGGGTAAATACTAAGATATACTTACTCATGTTATCTCAAACTCATTCAATTTATATAAAACAACTACGAATCATTATAATATTCTAACCAGTATGGTTATATAAAACTTGTCACTTATGATTAAATAACAACATAACCTCTAAAGTTATCTAAACCAAACCTTGATACTTACTGTAAGGTACTATCCTTAGCCATTACATAATCTTGAGATAATTTATTAATTTGGATTTAAATAAAATAGAGGATCTTTTCAGGTTTAGATATTTAGAGAATTAGGTCATAAATCATACATAAAAACTTCAACATTATATGTAGAAACTTCTACTCACTATCCATTTTTTGATAAAATAAAACTCTTTATAAAGAAATATGGCATCATTTCATGTTTTAACATCGAAACATTTTCTTTATCCCATACTTGACTCTATTATTCTTTAATTCCTGTGAAAAACATTTAAAAACATGGGATGAGAACAAAATTATTAGTAAGGGATACATAAAAAATGAAAACTGTTAGTCTTGGGAAAACATGAAAACCATGAATACATTATCATAATGTAATACTTTTTAACATTAAGAAGTAGTAAAAATACTTCACAGAATATGATCTCATTTATACCCTTTCTGCAACCAAAAGATTTCTATAAACCCATAGAAATAAACATATAACCTATAAATATTACTTGGGACATAAACATACTTGAATGGAATAACCATACGGTTGACTTTGATGCATATCACAGAATGGAATAGCCATACTACCAACTTTCAATCCCAATGAATTACAGGTTATAATGTAACCACCTATCCATGGTTAATCACTAAACCACTCATATTATGTTTTTTCATATAACCACCCATCATTGGATTATCACATAACCACCCATAAAATTTCCAAGTACCATTATATAATCACAACACAAAAAATATTACAAATATCAACATTTCACTAATAAAATTTCATTTTCTATCATAAGAAATAATTTCAAGATATTGAAATATTAAATCCATTTCAAAAATAATTTTCAAAAAAAAACACCCCAAAAGGGAATAATGGATTTATTTTCCTTTAAAAAATATTTAATTTTATAGAGGATGCCAAATATCAATTAACAGTTATAGCGGTGGAGGATTCTTTGTTGCTGCATATGTTAAAAACATTCCTTTTTGTGATTTAGTAAAAAGTTTCATAGAAACAATATTACCATATAATAAAATTAATAATCAAAGGGGTTTATTATACATCGTATAAAATAAGGTGGTGTAAAAAATAAAAATATTCCTCAATGAAAGGAGATTGAGATGAAGTCCCTTACCTCAAATCTGACTTATCTTGTTCATTCTTTATATTACTAAATAATAAAAATTGGTTAATTTCTACTTTATTGAGATCATTTTTCAACTTTATTATTCCTTTTATATTACTTATTACCATGTTATAAAATTTACATAATTACTTAATTTCATATTGGTCGTTTAGTCGATATCCGATACATGAGTCGAAAATGAACTAGTTTGATGTAAATTGTCCATGTGGTCAAAATTCCATCATCTCCAATTTTTTATTATTGATTAAAATATCATATTTATCTAGTATACATATTTATTTATAATATTACATAACATTTGTAGATAATAAATTAAATTAACCGTTCAGGGAGATGGTAGGCAGTACGTACGCATGAACGGTACATTCATTTATTTGTCATATTAAAGGAATTAAATAAATATACATAGGTATATTATAATTCCATAACAATATATATGTTATATATGTTACATAATTTTATTAACACCATCATTTATATGTTCCATTTATGTCATGAAAGAGTCATATCACTTTGAGGGGGTGGTAGTCCACACTTCCTCAAATGAAATTATCATATTTACACATTATGGAAAGCATAACGGTATGTTTTAAATAAAAATTAAATAACCATAGAGTCAATATAAATATAATATATAATATATTTATTCATTTAATTCATTTATATAATCATGGTTTAATGAATATCACTTAGAATTAATCACATCTCATGGTGGAGACGGTAGGTCGTACATACGCACGAATGGCGATATCATTCATTTAATGGTTAAACGGTATAGAATTGGATGGTATATTAATTATAAAGAATAATTTCCATGTTATATTAATTATTTAAATACACTATAATCATCATTATACCCATCCAAATTAAGTATTGTTGAATAACAAATTACACCACAGCGTGGAGACGGTAAGTCGTATGCATGCACACATGGTGATATTGTTTTTCATAAGTTGGATAAATGGAGGTATAAGGTTTTAAAATAAATATAATAACATATTATAATTTATAAGATAGTAGATTTATTACATTATTATGGAAATGAAATATGAAGAGGAAGTAGAAGAAGAACATAATTTTGAAAGAGGTGATAAAAAATACTTGTTTTTCGAGTATCTTCTTTTGATTTTCCAAAAAGATCTCCTTAGGATGAATTTCTGCCCAACATGTGACCTCTATGAGGAATGTAGGGATGTTGGGATCTTATTTTATCATAATTTGGATGAGGAAAATATATTTATAGGTTTGATTATATGGGTAGAGGTGGTGGCCTTTTATAAGAGAGAGGAAGGTACTTTAGGAAAGTCTTGAAATAATATTTTATTAGAAAATAATTTTATAATAATAATAGCTATAATGTTATATAATTATAGGATATGATGATTATGGGTTTAAATAGCCTCAAAAAATATTTTTTATACATGTTTATGTCACAAAATGAACCTTATATTTTAGCTTTATCCCTTAGTTAAAAACATTAACTCTTACCATGTATTCTTGTATTTTCATAATATATGGTTACTATTGTTACTATAAAACTCCAATAGAAATAAAAGTGTATAAGTAATGAAATATATAACATTATATAATTAATTTGACAGAATATTAAATTTTTAGGACTATTATATCATTTAATAAAACAATATTTGTTTAAAATACTCCTTTACGTTAATTTTGACACTATTTAGTAATTTCTATTTTTAATGTCATAAAAACCTTATTACTTATAAACAAAGTAATTAAATCATCCCATAAATGTTAATGTAAAATAAAAAAAATTATGGCATAAAAATGGTCAAATTACATTTATTTTATGATTTACAATATCATGTATTTGAGTATTTTATTAATAAGGTAATCAGTACATCATCATTGTGTAATAAATAAAAAACATTATTTAATGTATAAAAATACGAAATAAAACACCATGATGCAATAAATATTTTTATATTTCTAATTAATATTTATATTTTAAGATATAATTTATATAAAAAAAATTAAAATTGTTTTTGTTTGGAGATACATGTTTATTTTTTATTTCTCTTTTCGTTAAAATAAAAATATAATAATATTCTTTTCACACCTATGTGGATCCCAAATTCCAAAAGATCGTACAAAAGATGATAACGGTCTAAAATATCTCATAAAATAGTATTATGACATGTTTAGGGTAGTTTTATATTATTATAATATAATTTTTTACCCTTACTTACCTAATTTACCCATCAACCATGGTAAATAACAAAAATTACTAAAGTTATTATTCATAATGTTCAAAAATAAAAGATACCTATTTAAAAAATTTGGAACATCTAATTCTAGATTTTGAAAGAAAATTTTCAAATTCAAAACACATAATTGGATCAAATTAATTAATAATTAATTCCAATTGTGAAAACCATAAAGTGGGTTTTTAAGAAATAAAAACTATCAGAAGTTTGACAAATGTTTATGTCCAATTTCAATGTGAAATTACTTTCAATGTCCAAAATTTGATTAAATGACAAAAACATAAAACAATTAAACATTAAAATAAATTAAAATTACAATCTTACTATACAAATAAATTAGATGAAAATGAATTTCTGAATTAAAATGTCGTATATTTCACTACTCATAAAAGTATGGATTTTATTAGAAAAATACCAAATTTCCTATTAGGTAAATTTTGGTCTTACTATTCTAAATAAGAAGTTTATTTTATTAAATACAATATATAAAAGTGATAAAAAATATTTTTTAAAATGGTTCTCCATCAAATGGTGATAAAATGACCAATTAAAAATATTAGAGTATTTTATGCTTAAAATGGTATTTCTTCTCATTTTAAGCCTCTAAAATTTATTGGATAAATGTATAAGAATTTAATTTTTAAAAAAAATCTTAATATAGTTAGTTTTGTTCATTCTCTTCAAAAAACAGCTAGGAGTTTACTACCATTTAAAATAATTATATTATTGTTCTATTATTTTTTAGTATAACTCGGTGTTGTGTGCAATGTAATATTTTAGAGAAACCCGTTGTTGCATGTCAGTTATGCTTTCTTAATTAGTGTTTTCTTTAAACCAAAATTAATATTAAAATCAAAAATATTAATAGATATTAAAATTTATTATTCTATAAATACCTGGGAAGTTACACTAATTTCCAAAAAAATTATAAAGAGGAAGGTCACAATGAATAGAGAAATAATTATTTAAAATATATAATATGAAATAAGATCTATGCCATGTTAAGTGAAATTGGAATAAATGAATGATTTATTAATTGTATTTAGTGGAATTAAATATAGATCTTATAAATATTATCATTGAAAATATGGTCATTATAAATATTTTTATTAAGAATATGGTCATTAGTCATATCTCCAATAGGTATACTAAAGACATGTACTTTTCACTAATAATTTTAATATAATGAAACTCACAATGAAATATAAATATTACATTAAAAAATTATATATATTTATATTAATATATATGCATTACATATAAATATTATTAAAATAATTATTAAAATATGACATAATGTACATATAAAATTTAAATAAATATTTCAATATTAGTGGATTAGTGAAAATTAAAATTTTGAATACAAATAATTAATTTTTTCTGTTAATGCACATTTTTTATAAAGTAATAATTATTTTAAAACAACTATTTTATTAATTATATATAATATTACTAATAAATTAAACTAATAATTTTATAATATTATTATATAAGAACTAAAATTTGCACACCACATAAATTCAAAATCTATATGAAATAATATTTAGAACACATAATGTTTTAAAATTTCCATTTTTTATTAAAAAGTAAATTTATTTATATTTTATATTTTTCACTGAAAATATAAATATATAAAATTTTGAATATAAAATTTATAAAATGAACATATTTTTTGAGTTCATTATTTCAATATTTCCCTACAATGAATTTTTGATACTTTTTTCAAATAATCAATTTTTAGGTGAATAGTTACAATATTGATTTTTATAAAAATTATCATTTTTATTATACATAAATTTCATGAATTTTTTTGATGAAATTTTAATTATAAAAATATATTAAGTAATTTTTGATTAATTATTTCCAAAAATATTGTTGATATATAAAACTAACGCTAAACAATATTAAAAATCAATGTAATGTTTTAACGAATAATTCTTTCGTCCGTTTCGTTAATAAAATTCACACATGGTGGAATTAGGTTATTGAATTTTTTTAAAGATAAATAAATATTATTTTAATAATAATTTATATTTTTAATTTTCATTGAATCTATAACATTTATAATTTTATTGTAAACATAATTCTTATACTTAATTTTTTTTTCTAAAGTGGTGTTTGACGCGCTATTCATTCCAAAACCAAAATAAAGTTATACCATCCTTAAAAATTTAATTTTATAAAATTATTTTGATATTTTAAAATATTATGTTCAAATTAGTAAATAAATTTAATTTTTTCCATTTAAATTAGATTCCATGGGTGAAATGGGAGTTACCACAATAAGGGTGAATTTGTGTGAAAGGCATTTAATATAATGAATGTGGTTAAAATATAGAGAAAACATGTGTTATATTGGACGGTGGATGAATTATAAGAGTTACATATTTCCAAATCTACTATTGTACACTTTTATTGCCTTTATCCTTGAATAATGGAATGATATGATTATGAAATACTAATTTGTTTTTTTAGAAAAGTGTCATTTTCATCAACTATAGAAAGGAGAACACATACTATCCATTCATCCACACATTTAAATTAATTGAATCAACCAATAATGTGAAATAGTATGTCCTAAAAACCATCCAAATTCGGTTGAATCATTGGTCCCAATAATATATCAGTCTAAGGATCATTAATGAACTACCTAGAGAAGATCTTCTAAGGGAGATATAGTACTCTCCATCCAAAAATTCATGTTCATTTATTCTTCTACACACCTAAAATACCCTTTATAAATGAAAGATTGAAAACAAAATATAATTTCCATTATTATTAAATGTTATTTTATTATTTGAACAACCATTATATTATTTCCTATAAAATAATTTAGGAAAAAATGAAAATGTCGGCATACATGTCTATGGAATAAAATCTACATGAATGACATGTATCATTTTCTATGACTAACAAACATGAATGAATTTAATAATTCATTTATTATGTATAAATTTTATTTTTAAAAATATTAATATTCTTCTATGATAATATTTGAAAATTTACTAGTTACAAAAATTATAAATAACTATAGTAACTTTAACCATCTAAATGGACTTATCAAGGCACCTTTTAAAATTTAGTTTAATTTTGTGATAACCATTAAAAATGTATATGTAATATTATACTAAAATATTAATGGAAATAAAACTCAAAAAATATGGAGATCATGATGTTATTTTACAACACCTTTGACAATGTTCAATAAATGGAATGTGTTACGAAGAAATTAATCAAACTACCCAAGGTAACATATGTAAGTGAAAACTATATTAAAAATAACCACGAAAATATATTATTTGGACAATATAAAATAAAATATAGATGAATAAGGTTCATGGGTATATATATAATTAAATTAATTTAATTATTCAAGATGTTATGTATAAGGGAAGAATTATTTCAGACAAGAGGTAAGGGTTTGTCTCAAAATTTGCTTCTTGGAGAAATTTTTTTCTTTATCCACCTAATTTTATTGAAATAGTGCATATACATAAAATTCAATATACAATATCATGAATTATTTGGTACACTTATTTATGTGTTTTGTCATTTTTTGAGTGATTCTCTATATATAAATCTCTCTAATTAATTACATAAATCTTTATATCTCATTCGGTCCAATATAAGGGATTAGGGTGTGAACCTAATTCACTATGGGACTTTATCCACTCTATTTGTGGGAATGAGGTGTGTACCCAATCCACCATGGCACTTTTATACATTATAATGATGTTCTTTGGAGTTAAAATTGACTTGTATATATGATATCATATCTTTTTTAAACATATTCAATGATTCAATGATCTTGTGCTTTCATTTGCTTCTTCCGATTTTTTATTATTATTATCATTATCATTATGATATTAGGTTATGAATCTTAAATATATAATTTTATGTTCTATTTCCATATTTATTCCATTATTGATATTTATAGATCTCCCGTTTCGGTGTAAACATTACCCAGTGTATAATTTGTAATTTTATAAGATCTATGAGAATTAGGAGTACGATGTGGAGTTTTAACTAATGAAGTTGTTTTTAATTGTCTGATTATGTATTTATGGATATAATATTCCAAAGACACTATATATCTCAATAATTTTATTTAATTTATTATTATATTATCTTAATATCCATGAAATAATGTATCTTTAAGGATTCGGTCACTATATTGATGATCATATTTAGCTTTATCTATTGTAAATCCTTATGATACTACCTATATCTCACAATCAATTTTATTCCAAAAATCTAAAAATACTCCTAATGGATTCCAAAACCCCATAATTTTTAATAAATATAAAATTTTCATAATACTTATTTATAATCATCATATACATTAATTAAAATGATCATCTATAAAACACATATTTAATAATAGTCATATTACAATGATTATATATAATTATTTCTTCTATCAGGTATCCAATTCACTCCTACGACTATTGTTTTAATCAATATCACAAAATAACCCAAATATTGGCGGGGGTGAATTAGGTTGTTAATTTATTTTTATTTAAAATGGAACTTCTTTTTTACATTAAAAATAATGATTTTAATATATCAATATCATTCAAACATTTATAGCATCTAAATATGAAAAATAAGTCTGATGAAATGAAACATTTACTAGTTTCACCATTAAGGACTATAACAAAGGAGAATACATTTATAATGTTTCATATTTCTTATAAATCAATGATGCACTAATTTTACTATAATATTTTATGTATTTATCACTTATACTAATAAATATCACCTCATCATTCTACTTATCTAGTCAGGAATATTCTAAAATAAATGTAATGACACATGTCACTCATAATGAATATAAAATTATACTAAGAACCCCATAAAAATAAATATTTTTTTATTTAATCATATATATGTGAAGAATAATAAATCATTATTATTTATACATATATTATCTATTAGAAAATCTATAAATCTGCAATAAATCCCTCTCTATTTTTTAATGTCGTCTCATGTATATATTTTTTCTAATATTCCTTAATAATTTATTTAATAATTTCTTTCAAAAAAGTTATTCTTTATATACCAATTATAACAATTTTATATGATCATAAAACCTTCATCCATGGTCTAATTTATTCATCAATTTCCAATATAATACTCCAATATTTATAAAATATACAAACTAACATATATCATTTAAATCATTTAAAACATAGAGTAATGAATCTTATTTTGGTATGAAGCCCCATATTATGTATAAAAATATTATTATGACATAACATAGGTATACTGTTAGATTCACTCAAAAACATTGGCCTTATATGATTCTAAATCTCTATGATAATAGATATTAATATGTCAATTTTTTTCATAATATATATAATTTTTTATAAAACAAATTTTTATAGCATAGCCTTTATTATGAAAAACCCATGGCCTTTAATTACAATTTTAATATCAAGATATCATCAATATCCTTCGTCACTTATTTTTGAATGTTTATTCATTTAAAAATCATGTAATAATTTTCTTTCATTATTCCAAATAATAATCAAATATTCATCCTTGTGAACTCTCTACATAGTGGAAAAAATGGTACAACATGGATTCTGACATAACATTCCCATATCATTGAGGATCATGGTGAAATACTCATATTTTATTGCCTATCTTTTAATTAATGAAGTCATATTACTCATTAAACTATACAATTGTGATATGTGACTCAAAATCATAACATCAAACATTTTAATAATTATTTTATTTTCAACCTTATGTAAAACACATAATTTTTAATCTACCTTACAAATAAAATCATTACATAATATTATGTTATAAACATATTTATTAGAAAATTATTTTTCTATCTTCATATAAATAGCTCAAATGATCCTAAAAAATTCATAAAACTTATTATAACTATCAATAAAGATAATATACATTTAATTAAACATATTTCTAACATGATCATCCTTTTTACAATTTGTTTAAACTGTTCCATCTTTAGATCCATCATTATCTTCTTGAATAACCAGGTTATAAAATTCTACCCATTTGGTTTGTTGGTAGTGTTATGAAAAACTTAAAACTCTGTACACATCAATAAAAAATAATAATATAAAAACATATCCATCAATAAATTTTTATTTGAGAAATACCCGTTAAATAAAATAAGACCATAAGATAGATTTTGAAGAATATCTTGTACTTTAAACTCTTTTATAGGTATTGTTTAAAATCATTTAAATTTGATACTATATTCTATATCTTCATCACTTTTTTATGTTATTACACTTGGATTGTTTCTCACTTTTCATATTATACTACACCCCCATATCCCTTGATATGAGAGTGATTCTATAATTCCACTTGTTAACTTTCAAACACCATTTCACATTCAATTATATAAATTTCAATATCGTTCACCCTTTTATACTAAAACCAATGAGAATAAACTTTTTAAAATTTTATATATATGTAAAATTATAAATTCATGTGTGGGAGGTGATATACCAAACCACCATATTATTTGGGAGGATGTTGATCATTAAGATTCAACCAATGATTCTGAAATATTGGTGTGGACGATGGTTTTATAAATATTTCTTCCTCTTGTGGATTTATTCCAATGTTCCCCACCATGAATTTTTTTTATTCAATATTTTTTTGATAAAATTATCTTATATCTCATGGTACTTTATATTTGAGTCTTGTACTAGTTTCTTTTTTATCTCTGTAATAATTTTGTTCTCATAGAAGACAACCATAGGCACTTCCAAAAAATTCCCAAGATCATATAATTTTTATTTCAAGCACATAAACTTATAAAAATACAGCATTGCCTAAATAAAATCCAATATAATTATCCTATGAAAAGTGAACCTGTGTTACTTATATAACAATGTCACACATATATTTACCATCAACAAATCATTCTATACTTGTGGATATTATATCCATAGTATCTCCAATCTAGTATTTATTTAAACATTCCATTAATTGATGCTCCTTTCCCATATTAAGGATAATTCTATTATCAAGATTAAACTTAACATTCCATAATATTATTTACTTGTAGTGATATGTTTTAATTTTTATTTATTTGAAGCCATGTAGAAAAATATGTTTAATAGACAATTTATTCCGTATCACCTTCAAGTTCAACAACCTCCCAATTATACTAAATTATAAAATCATATTTATTAATATTTCATATTAATGATTCTTTAGTTTATTTCCAACTTGGTTTGGATTTGAAACTAGTTTTATTTTATGAATCTAAAAAAGATATATCAATTCCCTTACATATTTTCCATGAGAAATAAAAATTATATCATGCTTTTAACTGACATTCAGGTTGAAAAATTATAATTTTTTACTTATAACTTATACCTCAAAATTTAATCACATTAATATAGAAAAATATTTAATTTATTCCATCATACTTCCAATGAAGGTAATATCATCAACAGAAACATGAACTATTAATACACATTCTCTAATTATTTCACATGGTGGTTGTGCTCAAAATCACATATATTAAATTTTATTTTCCCATGTTAGAATGAAAAAATCATTACAATTCTTTTTTGATCAAATAAAACTATATAAATATTGCATTAAATTTTTTTTTCTTTTGTCATCACAAATTTTAATGCTCATTTGTTCTTGATCATACATTTACTCTTTAATAACTGCACTTAAAATTATCATCTTCACATCCATTTGATATATATTTGGATGACTCTTTGAATATAAATCATAACTAATAGTGTAATTAAATCAATTCAAATAAATTGTTAAAAATATTATTCAATATATATACATTCAATTTTTGTTTATCATATTCATACCAATCGATATTTTTTTTGAATCTCATTCCCATTCTTGTTATATTTATTTTTTAATACCCTTTTTATTCTAA
Organism: Viscum album; assembly: GCA_963277665.1. NCBI lineage: Eukaryota > Viridiplantae > Streptophyta > Magnoliopsida > Santalales > Viscaceae > Viscum > Viscum album. The sequence goes on along the minus strand of OY728156.1, from coordinate 1,193,027,879 downwards.
TGATTTTGTGGTCATTAGAAATATTCATAGTCTCCCATGTTTAATTTGTTTGATTCAACTTATAATATAAATAATTTAACTAATCTTAATCCATTCTTCATTCTTCAAATGATGCTGACCCCACATGTCATAATAAAATAGTGTGCTCAGTACTCTTTATTCACCCAGTTTATATCAGAGAATCCTTTTAATAAATATTATCTCATTCATAAATCATGGATCTTATATATATTTTTAATATATTATTGAATCACTTTATCCCTTATTTTACCTTTGTAATCAAAATTAGAATCATTATAATTAATTATTCTTTTGGTCCCTATATATTTTCTATCAAGATTATCTTTCTATCAAAAATTTACTCCAAATATTAATTAATATATTTGATTATATATTTTTCATTAAAATTGTTTTCATAAAAAATTTAGATATTTTTTCTATCCCCTTGGAAAGGAATTTGTATGATTTTATCATGATTGAGTAACCAAGAATCACTCCTCCATATACAATATCTCTAAATTTTCCTGGATTCCTTTCCATTTTTTGAATATATAATTTTCATCTAAAACATTAATTAATTTTAACATAATATTTATGAAAATGTTTGACCCAAAATCATAGATTATGTGGTAAAAACAATTTTCGGCATACTATATTAGAAACTCCTTTATGTGACCCAATCTAAACCTCCCAAATTACAATATCCATGTATCAAATATGATATTTTTTATTAGCTCATAAAAACTTTGTTTATGAGGATGAAGTGGGAACCTATATATCAAATTACACCTAAAAACTGAGAAAAATATCAAAACACATCAAATATAAAAATTAAAAATTAAAAATTAAAAATTAAAAAATCTAATGCATCAAAAGTTACGGGTCACTGAATTGACCTTAGTGTCAGACTGAGACCGACCCTGCTTATGTAATTTCCCAATACCGTATTCTATTAAATCTAACCATCCTCCCAATAACCATTGATACTATAACCCACATGAAAGTACCAACATGACCATATAAAATTCATCATGGATTCCATAATTGGCACAAATCAAACATTAGAGAAACACCATCAAAACATCCCACCAATAATATCAATGATGAAATAAACAAAAAAAATCTAAAACACTAATCAAAACACCATGAAGAAGATAAAAAACATGTAATAAACTTTACACAAACCATATGACCACCACCTTCATCAAAATATTCAACAATGTAACCATTATTTATATCGAGAAAGAAAATTAAAGTAACATCACTAGGAAATAACATTTTGGAGACATGAAAAAAAAAACTTACAGAAATGCCACCATCTTCACCATCACTGAGAAGAAAACCAATCATTAATTAAACACTATAAAAGACTCCATACTAATAAAATAGGACCCTCACCATCTATATAAATAGACCTGATGTAAGATCCCATATATTTCCATCAAAATCTCCATATGATTTTTTCATTAGACTTATTTCGGTTAAATTTGTCATCATCTTTAAGACTTAGTGGACATATTTGATCATGGATATCTGGTTTTCTTAATATATATAGAAATAGGATATGTTAATAGTTGAGAATACTAAATAGGATCCATATGGGGCGATTTTCGAGGTTTAAATTTGAATTAATGGATTTTGGGAATAAATGGGCCTGGTGTAACCAAGGGTTCTTGTTATTTTCACAAGAATTAAATGGTATCTAGGTTTTAACAAGTAAATTGGGATTAAAACTATCTATAAATAATTTACATTACAAGTAAATGGGTTATATGATGTGTAAAATTCACAAAACTCATGTCGTGATCTGATTTATTACATGAAGTGGGTATACTTCGTGAACCAATCACACGACGTGTCATGTTTAGGAAAATTTAATATTCTGCTGAGATAATTAATTTTTTTGGTGTATCTCTCAAAAAATAAATAGATGATGTGTAAATAAATTAAACACCATGTAATTACCTGAGTAGTAGTTTTAAATTATTCTATGTGGATGATTTCTCATTTATCTTGTGTGCAACTTTATCCTCTTTAACCGTGGGTCGATTCAAATTTTTTCTGGAGAACCTCTCTCCTTTTTTGATATCCTGTTTTTGCAATCGATCTATGGTAAGTGGTTTTTATTCTTTTTAACCTTTTTATTCTACCATTATTTTACAATTTTTTGTAATCTCCTAACATTGTTCATTTTCGGTTTGGATATTGACCAGTTTTTATCTACGTTATGCTGTAAATATTCCACACCTTCATCTTTTAGGTCATTTTCTGTTGGAAGCATTTCATTTTTCAATGGATAAAAGTTTGTGGACTAAGTCATAATGGTAGGGTATGATCTTCAATTATAATTTATATTAAATATTGTAATTTGACTAAGACACGTGATTAGTAATTAATTAATTTAATTGAATGATGAAAATCCCATGTTGTATTAAATATTGGTTCCCTTTGGATGCAATTGAATATGTGACCTGGATAATGGCTATCTGTTGGGTGAGGGAACCTTGGAAAATTTTAAATTGGAAATGGATTACAATGCATTTTATCATGATATGTTCGTCACGTTATTTATTGATATAGATTCATCATAGAAAATGGATTAATATATTAGTTGAAAAAGTTGTTAAATTAAAAGAAAAAAGGTAATTAGTAGAAATAACAATTTTTTGTGGTAATATTTTGATATGGTTTCTATTGTGTTATAATATTTTGACACATGATGAGATTTTTATATACTAGGATATGACCGGACACAAGTTAAGATGCTTATATACCTGGTTGGGCCCTAACACAAGATGATATTCTTATATACTGAGCTACTCCATGAGACATGTTGACATGCTTATATATCAGGCTATGCCCTGACACATGATAAGATACTAATATATAACGATATTCTTTAACACATGTTGAGATTACTATATATTAGGCTCTTTCATGACACATGCTATGGTACTTATTCATTAGGCGTAGCCCAATGATTATTTTATACAATGGGTATATGGTTGTGGTTGGCATGCTTGTGAGATAGTATCAAAGGCATTTCATCATGGCTCTGGGTATGGTTATGCTTAACCAGGGTTATATGGTTATGGATGTAAAATTTTTGTGACATGCTAAGATATATTCCATCATGATATTAAAGCAGGTTGTTGTTTTATTTTATTAAATATTGAATTAATTAAGACACAAACTTATCAAATTATTTCATACATTTTTTGTCAGCCAGGTTTGTTTAGACATGATGGTGTCAAGCTACTATGTTTTATTCAAACCCTATTTTGGAACCTCATAAGATTTCATGGATGTAGGTTTGTATAAATGTAAGTGATATTGTTGTTGACTTGTCCCTTGATGTATGGTCTAGAGTTAAGACATGGAACTGAGATGGGGTTTTGGATCAAAGTCTTTTGGGTTTATATTTTGTTAGATAACTCTTTTATTTATAATGTTTTTAGTTTTAGATATATATATATATCTCATTATTTAATTACATGATACTACATTTTTAGTATATTGGATTCTATTTTACTTTCACTGTACTATTATTTGGATTCTTCTATGTCTATTACTCTGATTACATTTTTTATATAGGTTATTTCCACTACTATGAAATTTCATAGAAGGTTGTATAGAATAACCACTATACATATCACACCCTTTCTACTAGTCAATATCCTCTATCATATAAGGTGGCACACTTGAGGTCTCATAACCAAATATTTTTTTCCACTTGAGAGAGTTATGGATTAGGGGATGTAATAATGTAGTTGCAAAGGAAGTATGTTTTCATCTGTATTTCTTTAGGGACTTGTTATTGAGCTTGTGCATGGTAGTAGATAACCTATGTATGAGGAAAAACCTGAGTACCCTAGGATGGAACTATTATTCATGATGTTCATTTGTTGCGGTTTGATTTTATTTCACCTTGTGTGATTCATACGATGTGTGATGTTATTATTTCTTGAGATTTATATTCCTGGAATGGTATGGCGCAAGATGATTATGGATGAATCATGATACACAAATTGGGATATATACTGACATTCATGGTTCCTGATATTTTCATACTTATATTCATGTGATTTATTTCTTTTGTATAACACAGTATGATATAACTATTATACCTAATAAATGATATAAAATAACTTTTATGTCATGTTAAATCACATTAAAATACATGTTTAGATAGAATATGAGTCATTAGTAATATTTTGTAGTCACATATTGAGGTGGACCTTACTGTCAACCAGTTCTCTAAGATGTGTGTTTGTATTTTAGTGAAAATATCTATTTGTTATCATACAATTGAGCTTCAAGAGTGTGGAAATCTGTATTCCCTAACTCAACTAAGAGAGAGCTTCCTATATATTATTATGTTCATATGGATGTTCAGTTTCACAACATATTTCTAAGGGGCATTAAATCCCTAGAGATGGATAATATTCACACTGTATCATTGATTTTTGAGGAAACGGTAGAGTTTTCGCTAAAACAACCACCTATATTCACTATATATGGAGGCCCTTGGGTAGTCAAGTTCTAGATTGTGTGTGTCCAAAAAATCCTTAATTAACTCAACACACCCATAGATAAGAGAGTAATTCTTTCTAGAAATATTATTCTTAGACTAACCAAGATAAGGTTGAACATTTTAAGGAAGTATATGGGGAAAGTGGAGTTATCCAAGAGGAATTTGAGATTAAGTTTCTGATCCACTTATATCTAGAGATATTGGGGGATGGGAAGGCTTGTGATTTCATTAATCTAGAATAAGAGGGAATGTTAGTGATGGACTGCCATTGATGATTAGTCGATCTATAGGGCTTTGGTAAATCTATGGAATTTTATGAGATCTCCATTGAAAAAAATTAGGGTGGGAATCTCTATCACATCAGTTTGTTGGTGAATTTTTTTTGGATGAATATTTTTGAGTATGTCATGAATCATGAAGACATTCTGGAAGATAATTTGAGAGAGGACATAAGTAGAATCATGTCTATTTCAGTAGGTAGAACTAGGATATCTTCTTTGGATAGGATGAATTTCCTCTATGATATTTTTCTCCAAGAATGTAGTGGTATGATAATCTTGGGTTGTGGAAAACCATATCAAGACCATGTTTTATTTTATGGCTATCAATGTGGAACGTTTATCCATAAGTACCCACAGTGTATTTATGCCACCATTGAGTGTTGTGTCTGCAGAATACCAAGTAATTATCAAATATTTTTGGGAAAATTCCATAGAATACCCATGGTACGGGATCAGAATAATTTCCTTTTTCTGGATGGGGATCAACTACCCCTAGTAGGTAGGTAACTAGAGTTCTACTAGTCGTTCAGGCCAAGGTAGGGGTGTAGGTTCTGGGTGCTGTGGAAGCGCCGGATGGGCGTGTCCCCAACTTTGCAAATTTACATCATTGGTGATTAATATGGGATCAATTTGATGATAAATGCCAGAATCCATGAAATTGATCCAATGATAAATACAAAGGGTTGAATAAGGAACTGAGAAGGTATGATAGACATATTTTGTTTATTATTAATTTACCCAAATTATAGAATTACCTCAAAGTTGATTCTTTCTTAGTTGATTCATCTAATTATGGGTCTAATGTGTGGTTATATTGTGATATAGAATCCTAATATTGAAATCCTTTATAGGGGAACCCCACGTGCTCTACATATCTCCAGATATCGCCAAATCTCTCTCCACATGATAGAGCGAAAGATCCTTGAACATTCAATGTCCGTCTTTGATCTCTTTGAGAATAGCTTCCAAAGAGTTCTCCTTTATCCAGTAGTGGAAGATCTCTCTCATTGTTGAGAGAGTTCTTAGAGAGGGAAGAGTTCCTTAGGATTGAGATATTTTTCCTAAGGATGTTGTGCACATAACTATTGGTAAGCCAGTCGAATGACCCCTTGGCTATTTTATAAAATAATAACATAATGAGGAATTTAGTTCATAGGTTATTAATAAATAATTATCACATGTACTGTTAATTAATTTATTATTTCATGTGTACCCCCATGACAAATAATAATAGTAATACTATTATTTCCATGAACTATGCCTAACATTCACATTATATTTAAATATTATTTTACCAAATAATATTTAATATTATTTCTCACTGGAACCATAACACGGTCTTCCAATCCTCTTCAATATTTACTAGGCCTAGAATAATGACTATTTATTTATTAAATAAATACATCATAAATATTCACTCATAAATAAATACTTCATATACAGTATATTCTCTCGAATAACTATAGATGAAATAAATGTGACCAATCATACATGAATAATTATAAAACAACAATTGGGGATAATAATTATTCATCTTGTTAAATAAATAAATTATTTAACTAAGATACTCGCTACACATAGTGTCTGACTATTTGGAACTGTTTCTTATTGGAATTAGGCAGGCTTGCCTAAAGTCTAAGATTACTATCTAGAAATTGGTCATGGCACCCAAGATAAGGAATTTTATATCGCAACAACATGTCACCTTATACGAATGCTTACCATGTAATATAATCCCTATGTCCCGATACCTCTAATCAAGCGGGTTGCATGAATGTTCCATCAACCCATGCGCTCGATTTTTCATTCTCTGACATCCCTAAATTTAACTTTCCTAGATAAAACCATGTCCATGTATTTATTTAGGTTATATCATTTCAATAAAATTCCCTAAGATATCTACTTCCATAGAAGTGATAAATATTTTATCACATTATTCATTAATGCAGTATTACTCATGACACACCCAACATATCCTACCTCACTCCAAACATCTATCATCATTGTTTTCATAAATACATATTAGTGCATAATTACTAATACCCATTAATAATAATTTTAAATTCTTAAAACCAATACACACTTATGAAAATAAGAACATCTAATGAAACTTATGAATTTGGATTTCTTACTGGTGGTTCTTATTCTCATAATATCCTCATGGATATTACCAAGGGTTCACACCATGAGAAGGTTCTTCAATGTTTCATATGTCCCCACCCCTAATATCATGTATCATTTTTGTCCCATAATATTATATAATCCATCTATAGAACATATATTCAATAACAGTTTCATCTTACTTTTGGTTTCTCATCATAGTAGGGATCAGCTATGATCTTTTAATGCGACTACTATTCTAAAAAAATTATCACATACTATGCCACATAGAAGAAAACTCATTATTTGATATATAGTTTATTGATATTAATCCAATGAATACAAGTTTATCATAATGTTCAAAGATGTTTGTTTCTAGGGAACCAACTCCAATAGAATTACACTTGCACTAGAGCCAACTACTAACAACCATCATTCCACTAGCTCAAAATTGATATTCATGTTTCTCTTGAGATAGGCCTTTGGTTAAGGGGTATCTAATGTTCTCATTTGTGGACACTCTGCTCACTAAAACCTCACACCTTTTATAGAAATACATTAAGATGTTATACTTTCAGAGTATGTGCATTGTATGTTGATGCGACCTTGGCTCTTTTGTAAGAGACACTGCTATAGTATTATCAAAATACAATGTAATGGAATATTTAGTGGTAGGGACCACATTAGGATCCTGAAAAAAGTATCGATCCAGATTGCTTCCATGGTTTCATAATAAGTGGCAATATATTTGGAATATGTTGTAGAATCAGTGACAACTGGCTTCTTTGAACATTTCCAACTCATAGATCCTTTGCTGAGACCAAAAAACATATCCTGATTGTGACTTTAGATCATTCTGGTTTGTTTGAATACCAGAATCTTCATACACTCTGATGTCAAGCTCCTCATCTCTTCCATACTCTAAGAACATATCCCTAGTTCTTCTCAGATACATAAGAATCGTCTCGACAGTAGTCCAATTTTGTTATTATAAATCTACTAGATATATGTCTACAATGATCAGTTCATTGGAAACATCATGTTTTGTACATAACATGGCATACATAATAGATCCTATCACTGAAGCGTATGGAATCTTACTCATCCTATCTTTATCATGTTGTGTATGGGGACACATTTTCATGGAAAGTTGTATACCATGTGACAGAGGAACCAATCTCCCCTTGGACTATTCGGTACAAAATCTCTTTAGTATTTGGTCAATGCATTTACATTGACATAGTCCAAGAAGGCTCATGTATCTATCAAGAATGATCGTGATCCTAGAATGTTGGATGCTTCTCCTAAGTCCTTCATGGACAAGTACTTGTTCAACCAGTCTTGAATGACTGCAAGAATGGTTTGTCATTTCTAATAAGAAATATTTTATCAACACACTCTAATAGGATAATGAAAAAATTCCCATTAATCCACTTGTAAACACATGACTCACATTCCTTATTAATGAAACCAAATTATCTTATGCCTTAATTGAATAAAATGTTCCACGATCTTGATAATTCCTTTAATCCATAAATGGATCTCTACAACTTTCAAACCCTTTTATCATCATCTACTGTCACAAAAAATTCTGGTTGTGTCATATAGAAATCTTTATGAAGGTCCTCTTTAAAGAATGCAGTTTTGACACCCATATGCCAAATCTCATAGTCATGGAATGATGCTATGGTGAGTATGAGTTTTATGGATTTGAACATGATATGTGGTGAAAGTGTTTTATAATACTTAATTACTTGATGCTATTTGAGACCTTTATCCACTTTCCTTGCTTTATAGGTAATAAATCGACCTTTCATGTCCAGTTTCTTTTTGAATACCCTTTTAAACTCAATAGGCTTTACATAAACAGGTGCACCAACTAGAACCCATAATCGGTTCTAATACAAGGAATCCATCTCATAATTAATTGCCTCTATCCATCTTGAAACATTTGATATCTGTACTTATTCCTTGTATGAGAGAGGTTCATCATTGTTCAACAATAACGAGTAACCTTTTTCAGTGACAAGGAAACCATATATCTCTAGTTTCCTTACCTCTATTGTGATCATATACAGTACTTGTATTTCAGGAACTACATATTCCATGGGGACCTATGGAAATTTTTTATGTACAAACTCTCGCATATCTTGAGCATCAAATTCGACAATTTCAATCTCACTCCCACTATCCTTTTTGAGGATTTTCCCCCTCTCAATAAACAAAACCTGCCTGGGAAAAATCACATTCTTGTCTAAGGGGTTGTATAGGTAGTATCACTTTGTTTCCTTGGGATAAACTATAAAGATAAACTTCATGACAATGGGTGGTAATTTTTTTCATGATAAATAATTAAAAAATTCTTTACAACCCCATACACATATATGCAAAAAAGTGTGTTTCTTTCCACTCTATACTTGAATGGAAATCCCATTTTACGCCTTAGATGGTACTCAGTTTAATGTGTATGTAATATTCCGCAATGTGTATCCCAAAAAGAATGATGGAATATTTTCATTACTCATCATCAACCTTACCATGTATAACAAGGTATCATTCCTCTATTCACTAACACCATTCTACTATGGTTTATAATGTGAAGTGAGTTAAGATAGAATCCCAGACTCAAGTAAATGGTCTATGAACTCTTGATTATGATATTCTCTACCCTGATCTGATCTAAGCATCTTTATCTTCTTACAAAGAAGATTCTATACTTCATTCTTGAAATTCTTTTATTTCTCAAAGGCCTCAAACTTATACCTCATTAAGTTGAAAAATCCATATCTACTGAATTCATCAATTAATGTTATGATGTAAGAATATCCACCACTAGCTTCTACTATAAATGATCAATACCCAACAGTGAGTACCAATCCTAAAATCTTTGTGGTGCTTTTATCCTGTCAACCAAATGGTGGTTTTGTTCATTTTCTGTTGCAAACTAGTTTGGAATCTATCAAGTGTTATTAGCTCAGAAGATTCTAAATAACCATATTCATTGATATTTTTCATGTGCTTCTTGTTTACATGACCAAGGTGGTGATTCCATGACTGGGGTAGTATGAGTCATGTGAACTTGGTTCATTATCAATTTCCAACACATGGTTCTCAAAATTTAATACACTGGGACTATTATTTAAATGTTCCATACCCTATCATATGTTTTTCTTATAAAAATAAAATCATTTATTTTTGAATATGAAAATAAATACATCCGTATAAGAACTTGATAAAACAATTATGTTCTGGGTAACTCTATGTAAATAATATTATCCATGTAAAACCAAATTTGTTCCCATCGGCAATGTGTGGTGGTAGTCACCAATGGAAAGAGAATCCAACCTCGCGCCATTAGCAGCTTACAGATCCACCTCTCCTGTGGATATTTTCCAAAATCTACTTGGTTGCTACATTTGAATATATATGTGAGCACTAGAAGCTATATCTAATAGCCAATGTTTAGAAATGGATACATTCCACTCAATAACGAATGAACATTTTACTTCCCCGTTCATCTAAGTTCAGTTATTCGTCTAGGTCATGACATTCCACCTGAAAATCATACTACCTCCAATTCCTTATCGTTGACCTTATTCTTCTTGTTCAGAAAATACTAAACAGATTTTTATTGTTTATAAATCTTAGGCCCCATTTACTTTTTCGTCTTCTTTATAAGGACTACTTGTTTTCCACTCCGAGTGTCCTTATCAAATTGGAGAATCAAGGTAAGAAGCTCCAATAGACACTTCTCATTATTTATTGTATTATAATTCAAAATAAATCATAATAAGGTATTAGGTAGCAATGATAGTATGATTTCTATACAAAACTCATTGATTAATTTAATCCCTAACATTTACAAACGATCAATGTATCCAAAAATCATGACTACATGTGGTCCATCTAGTGTAGAATCTCCATGATTAGTAGTGAAAAAATTGTTGGAGATATCATACCTACCTTGTCTCACCTTCTCTTGATAGAGACCCCAAAGGTGAGACATCATGCTATAAGCATCCATTTCCTCGCATTGCTTCAAGATCTCATTGGTCATGGATGATATAATGTGGCACTGAACATATGTGACATCATTCAGATGTTTCTCATATATAGAGAGTTCCCCATCACATTCCTCATTTCTAGGTGAAACTGGTAATGGATTTTCAAGCACATAATGTTTCCTCTTATGGAAAAGGATAAACTGAATGCACCTTTTCCACTCATGAAAATTAGTTCTGATGAGAATGTTCTCCTTCTCGAGTATGGATCACAATGACATGTTTCATGTCATTTTCATTTTTGTTTCTACAAATTAAGAGGAACATATTTTTATTTCTTTATCTTGATAAATATAGAAAATTAAATAAATAAATATCTATCAGTATCCCACTATTATTTCGAAACCCAATAGCCCTCAACATTGGCATTAGAATATCCAATTTCTTTGACATTCTAGCATTAAGGATCCATATTTCCGTCCACATTACTCCAACTATGTTTGGTCAAGTACCTTGAAAATTTTTAGGTAGGCATTTCAAATTACAACTACATTAACCCACCACTCCTTGATATGTTGAGTGGACTCCCAAATCTTGAAATCCTTAATTTTGGATTTCCTCATCCTTTTCCCCTCAGTTCCACCTAATTCTTATAGGGAAGTCAAACCTTGTAAACTATGTTAAGACAATCCAAAAGAACAAATTATAATTCCCAAATAATTGAAAGAACCCCAACTAGGGTTGGTAATTCACATTGAGCTATGGTTCGATTCTAACCGAAGTAATGGAAGGCAATACAATCTTAATATTTAATTGAGGGATTTTATCAATTATGTGTAAATTAACACTTATTATCTTTTGACATGTTTGTTAATGTTATGTGGTATATACATAAGTTATTAACCATGTATAGATAATATTTATTCATTAGCCATTTTAATTTTAGATCCATATTGTATGCTTGTTAGTTTATTAATTATGTGATCGCCTTAAACATCTATAATGAATAACCATACAGATGAGAGAAATAAAATAAAGGGTATGATCACAATATTCACTATTGTTTAGTTTATCTATTAGTTGATAAAATAAAACTAACCTAGGGGAGAGATACATTTAACCATTTATGGTTCATGTTTATAGATTTCCATATATTCCCATTTCTATCACCTTAGATTGGTTTCACCTTGACTCCTAACTTGAACTACCTCTACTTGCATGGGAGCTCCATCCATTACACATTTTTTTAACTCACATGCAGGTGTGGGGTAAAATGGGGTTTATATAAAATATACAGTGGGAACAAATGCCCTTTATATTAATGAAGATGAGGGTCACATTCAAACAATTTTAATTTAATAAATAATGTAAAAGAGAACCAGTCACATACAATGGTCTGGTCTAGCTCATGATCATCCACATACATGAAATGAATTACTCATTAAATAAAACTATAATTATATTCTTCAATATTTATTATAAAAATAAATTAATCTTGAATCAATTAATCATTATCTTTAATTAATCAACCCTTTTTATCTTAATCGTTTACTAAATTAACTTTATATTCTCATCCATAAACTTGTACATAACTTGTACCTTAAAAGCAACCCAGTCAATACTCATACAAAACAACCAAACATGTATTTATATTTGTATACAACTTATTCATTATGACATGGAACATGCATGTAGAATTATAATTTTAATACAACTCATACATGATGTGCAGATCTTTGAACATTACACAGATGTTATGTAAACACACACAAAACATATATATTTATGTATATATTTCAAAAACCTATCACATTATGGGTTCAAGATTTATACACACATGAAGGTACATGTCCCAAGTTTCAAATAATATAATAATAAATTTTAAATCTATGTAATATAGAAACAATACAAGACATGTAGATCCGACTACACGTCGTGTACCCTCCTCACCATCCATCAAAAGTAAATTCCTGGAGAAACAGTGTGTGAGGTGTATATGAGAAATCTTTGGAAATCATGGCATGTATAATGGGCCACATGCCATGTAGACTCCATGATATGTGGTCACCAGCTGGGAAAGCCTTATAAGGGATACAAGAATTGACACTGACCTGAAGGGACTACACACCATGCCTAGTGGGCCACACGGTGTGTATCTCAACTGACCATGCACCAATCTATCTTATTCAACACGCATTGTAAGAATTAACTACACTACATGTCATTAATGCACATGAGTTGAGTAATTTCTAAATTACTCATGATGCATTGAATGAAAATACACGATGTATAGATATGACTACACGACACGTATTATTTTTTTTATCTGGACGGGACCATATGTTTCCCTTGAAGAGATCCTCAATTTAATTTTAATCATTAAATTATTTTTTTCTATTAGATCTGTGGGAAAAAGGAGGAACTTATCTCAAAATTTAGATTATAAGAACAATTAGACATTAATCAGAAAACTATATAATTTAATTGTAAATTATCAACAAATTATTTAAATAATTTTAAACCAAAATATAACCTCCACTTGATACCACTTACATGGTTTGGGTGCAGCGAAAGCGTAGGATGGGTGTATACCCATCTATGAAAATCAAAATGATTGATGATTAATATGGGATCAATTTGATGATAAACACTACTATCCATGGAATTAAATCAAAGATAAAGACAAAGGAGAGAACCCAGAATCAAGAAGAGAGGATCAATATATGTTGTTAATAATTAACATAATTAAATTGTTAAATTGCCTCCAAGGTGATTCTTTCTTTGTTGATGCATCTGATCAGGGGTAAGATAATATGCTTCGTTCGCATGTTGAATCCAATGAAAATAATTCTCTAGAGGTGATCCACACACGCTTTATGTATATCCTAAAGTTCCTGAAGGAGTCTCTGGGTGCTAGCACGGAAGATTATTGCGCTTTCGATGTCTGCCATAGATCATATCGAGAAAATATTCCTAAGAATTATCTATGATCCAGTGGAGGAGTGTCTGTCTCATACAGGAGAGTGTTCTTCGATAGGGAAGAGTTCACTAAGCTCAACAGTTTTTTTCCAAGGATATTTTGTGCACAACGATTGGTTAGCCGGTTTAATGATCCCTATCTAATTTATATAATAATAACATAATTGGTAATTTAATTCATGAGATAATAATAAATAATTATTACAAGAGGTATTACATAATTTGTTATTCGATGTGAGTCCCCACTCTAAATAATAATAGGAATGATATTATTTCCATGAAATGTTCTTAACTTGTACGTTATATTTATATATTATTTACCAAATAATATTTAATATTATTTCTCATCAGACCCATAACTTGGTCCACCAATCCTCCTCAATATTAACCTGGCCTTAAATAATGACTATTTATTTATTAAATAAATATACCTACATTATTCACCGATAAATAAATATTCTATCCTCAATATATTATCTCGAATAACAAGTGACAAAATAAATGAGATTAGGCAGACATGAATTATTATTAAACTACAACCAAGAATAATATGTATTTAATATGTAAAATAAATCAATTATTTAACTAAGATAATTTCTACACATAGTGTGTGACATTATAGGCATCATTTTGTTTAGCATTAATTGGGCATGCCTAAAGTCCAATATTAATATCTTGTATCGAGTCATGGAACCCAAGAGAAAGAAATTGATGTCACAAATGCATGTCACCTCATTCTAACACTTACCATGTAATATAATGCCTTTGTCCTAATATATCCAATCAAGCTGGTTTCATGCAAGTGAAATAAACCTATGTACATGATTTCTCAATCTTTTACTTTCTAGGATTTAACATACCTAGAAAACCCCATGGGCATGGATTTAGTTGTACTCTATCATTTCCATCAAAGATCCTGATATATCTACATCAATAGAAGTGAAATATCTGTTCTCACATTATACATTAATGTAGTATTAATCATGGCACACCCAACATATCCCACCTCACTTCAAACATTTTCCATCACGGTTTTCATCAATACATCTATGTGCATGATTTATAACACCCATTAAAAATAATATTAAATTATAAGGACCAATACACATGTCCGTAGATAAGAATATCCAATGAAACTTATAAATGTGGATTTCTTATTGGTATGTCTTGTTCTCCTAATATCCTATAGGATAATACCATTTGAACACACCATGAGAAGATGACTCAAAGATTCATGATTCCCCACCCATGATAGCCTATATCGTGTGTGTCCCTAAAAATTAAATCATCTGGATATTGAAAATATGTTCAAAAATAGTGTCATGGAACTTTTGGGTTCTCACCATAGTGGGGATCTTCTATGACCTTTTAATGAGACCACTATTCTCAAGAAATTATAACATACATGGTCACATGTAAGAACAATCATTATGTGAGATTTATTTTATTAATATTCATCCAATGAATATAGGTTTATAATAATGTACAATGTAGTTGGTTTCTAGGGCCCCATATCCAACAAGTGGATGAGGAACCACAATGTAGGGGTAGAAGTACCACTCATAGGGAACTACACAGGGGATTCATACTAGATCATAGAGAAGAGGAGAAATAAATATACGTGTTATACAATTTTCTTTGACAAGTTTATATGAAATATCATCTACTTTTAGAGGTATTATTATCATTTCATCTACCTTATTTGAATTTTTTTAATAGAATAGAATGCCAAACTTTTTTTATCTTCTATTTTTTCAAACAGTTTTGTCTTTGTTGTGAAATTATTGGAATATTCATTAATAATCGATAACCCATTTGGAGTGTGGTCAAATAATATCAAATGTTTACAAGATGTGTTATTTAGAGATTGGTGGCTACATTTTTTTAGGAAACCATTTATTTTAGAAATGATAGATTTAAATTTTATTCTTAGTATAGATTGGATAGTTCTATACCAGGTTTATATCTAGTATTATAAGAAGATGGTTACCTTTCTACCAATAGACGGAGGATGCAATTCTCACCATGGTGAGTGGAATCTTCTGGCTGGTCATGCCGAACCAATTTAGTTTATATGGTATTTTCTCACTACTCAAATATTATTTATTTATCTCTATTATGGTAGAATACAAGATGATTCCTTTATTCTAATGGTATATAATTTTCATAACAAATTTCTTGGGGAGTTCTATTTCTTACCATCCATGTAAGTGGTCGAGTTCATGATCAATTTGCTTCAAGGAGCAAAGCCAGTTTTCTTTTCTGAACTACAAAATGGAACCAGAAGAGCAGCATGACTTGAATGTCTAGTTGGAACATATAGAAGCTAAATGGTTCATATGGCCTAGTACATAATCTTGGGGTTTATCTAATTCTATTTTCCAAAAATTCTAATGGAAACTTGCGCTTTAGTGTGCATTATCATAGAGTTAACCCGATGATAGTCAAGAATTATTGTTCCCTTTCATGAATCCATCATCTATTCAGTCAGATAAGATGTTCTATGATCTTCTCTCAGATCTATTTGAGATCAAAATACCACAAGATTAGGTTGTGGCCATCATATAAACCTTATAATTTTTTTTGGAGAATGTATGGATTATATGAGTTCATAAGGGAGCCATTTGATTTGACTAATGCACAAATTATATTCATGGAATCGATGAATAAAATCTTTCAAACTCATCTAGAACAGTTTTGGGTGGTTATCTTGATTATTTATCAGTGTAATAAAAATTAGTAGATGTGAATTCCCAATATCATGAAATCAAAAAAAGTATATTGATTGATTATTGAATTTAAAAAAAGGTAACCAAATGCAGTTTTTGGATTTATAAATTAATCTTCATGGGACATTTCATATCATAAGGAGTGTCTGTGGAATATGGGAGGGTTTTAACCTTGTAATCAAGGAAAAATCCCAACACCTTCTTCCTGAATTGGAGCTTTATGGGCTTGGTAGGTTATTTTCAGTGCTTTATTCAGGATTTATCCTGTATGGAATCACTTAATTTAGGACTAAGAAGTGAGTGAGGTTTGTTTTCATGGATGCATGTGAGAGATATTTTTAGGTGATAAAAGGTTGGTAGATATCATGACACATCCTCACAATACCAGATACTAGTATTGTATATAGCATGTGTTGTGTCGCTTCATAATTTTTTCATAGAGTAGTTATGATGTATGAGGATTGAGTGGTTTATTATGACTCCATGTAATGGAGACCACATGAGTGTAAAGAACCAAAAAATTCAAGGAAATTTTTTTCTTAATTTTCTTGGGAATTTTACAAGAACACATTTTCTGACGGCACCTAATTCCGAGGCCCGGTGTGCCCGGAATATTTTTCCAAAGTTTAGCTTGGGTACGTTCAGTGAACGAACGAGCGGGTTTTTCTAACTTTTGAACCGGTGCTTGGAATCGAATTCTGAGGGCACCGATGGAATCGCATCACCGGTATTTTCTTAAAAATAGCTCTTCCAGAGTTGCGTTTTCTCGGGTGTGGTTCTTAATTTTTGGGGTTAAGTTAAGGAATAAAATAAAAGTGGTGCAACCGATTTTTATTTTATTTTTCTTAACTTAAGTTAAGTGGATGATGTGGGACACACAATATCCTACCCACTTGGTAGGATATTTGTGAGGTGGGGACCACATGATCCCCACTGTTTCCTTTCTTCCTAAACCCCCCTCTTTTATTAAGGTAACGCACCCGCACCACCTACTAATTGGAAGTCAACCCTTGCATTTTTATGTTAGGAAATGCCTCATTTAATTTGGGCAGTTTAAATATTGCAATTAATTCAATTAATTGTTTGATTCATTTTTTAATGTTTAAAACGCATGGCTTGAGAAATAAAATAAGAGAACTCTTATTTTATTTGTCTAGTTGTGTTTAGAGGGGATTGGGAGAAATAGGGGAGGCGTGAAGATCTTCATCTTCTTCGTCGAAGAACGTGAATAACGTAAAGAACAAAAAGAACGCACCGATCTGCGATGAAGAACGCCAAATCCTCAGAGATCGACTACGCGACGCCATCGAACCTTCTTCCGCGACGCTTCATCCATGACGTTCCTTCTCTGCGACGCGATGATCCCCCTTCTACGATGCCTACTTCCATGACGTGCTTTTCCATGACGAACCCTCACTTGACGACTCTTGAGGTAGGGGTTTTTGTTCAATTAAATCGATGTGATTTATATCATCGGCATGTGTTTAAAATTTTTCGGAAGCCTTTTTAAACCGCTTATGCTGTGGGTGCGGACCAACGAACAAGTCCAAACCCACTGTCTCTTCGTTCTTGGTCTGCGGATCGGCGGGCGACGATGAAGCAGGCGGCACGAGCATTGTGAGGTCTTCGCAGGGAAGAACCCGGACTAGGAGGGCCGTTGGCGAAGATAGTGGGGATAAACGACCACCGGAGATCATCCAGTGGTCCGCCGAAAAGTCTGCCGGCACGCCGCCGCCGCTTAAGCCGCGGCGGTAGGCTGCTGGTCTTGTGACTGCGCGGTACCCAGTTAGGCGGGATGCGGCGCTCAGCCGCGTCTGTTGACAAGGAGTGGCCCCCCATGGGGGCCGTGGTTGCAAGCTGGCGGGGGGCAGTGTGCCACCCCGCACCCCCAATCCGCTCGGCCGAAACAGCAGAGCCACTTGGCCCTTGCCAGTGAGCCGGGCCGCGCCGCGCCGCGCCCAAGCGGGCCGGACCTGGACCCGGGTCGGGTCGCCCGGTTCGGGCCGACCCTGGGGGTCTCAAGCCGGGTCGGTCCGGGCCCGAAACCCCCACTTCCGGACCTCTCACGGTCTTTTTCCCATAACATGGGCTGATATCCTCTGATCGATGCACCATCTGTGGAAATTCGATCCTTTGACTGAGACGATCGTTTCGATATATTATAGTCAAGGTTTTAGAGTACATGGGGTTCGGCCGGGTTAGTTCATACATGAAACCAACCGGGCCCTCGGAGCGGAAACACTTATAACTTGAGCTCCGGACGTCAGATTGACGTTCCATCTACTTTGATGGAATCCTCTTAGTGAGAAGGACCTTTTGGTTTACTCCGCACAAGGTTTGGACGCAGTTGGAGTATGGTCGAGTTGGTTTTGATTTAAAAAACAACCGGGCCCCATGGACGAAAAAGCCAATAACTCTCAGACCGGGCGTCCGATTGACGTGTCGTCTGTGACGTTGAGTTCCTGTTGACGATACGAAACTTTTGGATACATAAACTCCGAATTATGTGTCATTTGATGTATCATCCCCTCGGCTCGTGGAGAGGACCCTCCCGAACGAGCTTGCAGTGTGCGGGAACCCTAGAGCTAGCTGCGACTGCGACGACGATGACGACTGTGCAGAAATCCTCCGTGGATTCAATGGTGACGACAACAGCACTCAGCGATCCTATGTGGATTAGTGCTACCGATCCTATGTGGGTCAGATCTTGTGTGGGTCAGCGCTCAGTGGTCCTGTGTGGGCCAGCGCCTACAGATCCTGTGTGTGTCCGATCCTGTGCGGGTTATTACGGGGGTTAGTTACCTATCGATCCTGTGTGGGTCAGATCCTCTGCGGGTCATTGCGGGGGTTAGTTAACTATCGATCTTGTGTGGGTCATTGCGAGGGTTAGTACCTATCGAACCATTGTGGGTCCGACGACTTAGATGAATCAGTGGCTATATCTGATCATCTCTATCGTCATACAAATAAGTATTCCTGTATGAGCTGTATCTTGACTTTAAATCCTTATCTTCAATATGATTGACTTGATATCCTGTGTGGATTACGTTATGCTTTCCTGTGTGGATTGGGTTGTGTTTTCCTGTGTGGACTGGGTCGTACTTGAGCTCGGATGTTGGAGCCGAATGAGAATTGATGACTTAGGTATATGTATGGGCATATACCTAAGTAGTGTCGGCTGTTACTTCGTGTTTGTATCTTTCCTTTGTGGATTATCCTTTGTGGAATCTGGGAGACCTTCGGGGGTCTCGGGGTCCCTACTGAGTAGCTTATAGTCACCCCTACACGGGCTATGCCCGCACTACATTGTGTTGGTTGCAGACGACAGACAACGCTGATCGTGGTTGAGGCACGAGGAGCAGGTCAGTACCCGGAGGTGGATCACTAGGCGGGGCGTACTCGGAGTGGACGGCTGGACACGAGGAGTTGTGGAGGCTATCTGTACCCACCCTTCAGGTGGGACATCCAGTGGACGGCTTGAGGCTGAAACTTTACTTTCAATTGCTGTTTTCCCTTTCCAGTTGTAATTTACTTTTAGTTTGGGTTTGTATTCTGGCCCACTTACTTTTCCGCACTTACTGTTGTACCCAGTTTTTACTTAGTATTTACTTCTTCTTACTTGCTCTGTGGTGTTTGTTTACTTTACAAAGGCAATGCCTTACCTTTTTACTGGGAATTACGCCTTGGTGCTAGTCTCCAGCCCCTAGCCTATGGATGGCGGGCTTGGGGTAGTCCCGAAATGGGCCCCGAGGATGGGTCGTGACATTAGAGAAAGTAACCTAATGTTGATATAGAGTTATTAGTGGTTGTACATTCTCTAAGAAGAGGGCTACATTATCTTAAGGGAAAGATGTTTTTAGTATACACGAACCACAAGATCCTTGAGTACATGTTTTTTCATGGTACCTAAACCTTCGACAGAGGAGGTGGGTTGAGTATTTGAAGTCTTTCGATATCGATTATAATTATACAGGAGGAATGGGAATCATTGTTGCTGATGCATTGAGCTGAAGAATGTATAAAGAGACATTGTGGGAGTCTTTAAATTAGTGGTAGATGAGAACCCTCGCTGAAAACATGAATCTTAATGTTTGTGTGTTTCATGGATGGGTAGTTCTGACTTCAACATCTATTATACATTGGATTTTGGACTAGATAAAGATGGAGAATTTATCAAATCCAAAGGGATTAGTTCTAAGAGATAGATTATGTGTTGGGGAGATTCCATCAGGATGGTCTCTTGGTAGTGGTAATTATATTCTTTTTTATGGCTGATAATGAGTTTATACGAGCTTATAAAGGGAGATGATGAGCGATTTATATGATTTTATATGGTTGGTACATCCTGGTTAAGAAATATGTATCTTGATATCTATAGACAGCAATGTTGTTTTTGAATGAAGAAAGAGGTAGCATGCTTTGTGGTGAGATGTTTCACTTATTAGTAGACGTAAGCTGAGAATCATAAGCTCATTGGGGTAATGTATACATTTCCAATTCATGAGTGGGAATGGAATGATTTTACCACATATTTTCTGATATAATTTCCCAGGAAAACCCATAAGAACGTTGTAGTATGGGTGATTGTTGATCTAATTAAGAAGGTATCCTACTTATTAATTTTCAGGTATACCTTCACATTTTATGATCGAGGTTGTATTTATATATTTGTGGTATTTTGGTATCATTGTGTTCTGAGGAGTACTGTTTCTGATAGAGATTCTCATTTCATGTTGTGGTTCTAGTAGGGTCTTTATAAGGATTTTAGATCATAGGTTCTTTTGAGGAAAACCTAACAACCTCAGTCAAATGGTCAATCTTATTAGGCTATTCTGGTTCGGAGGATTTGTTAGGAGCCAATGTTTTTGATTTTTGTGGTTCATGGGTGAAAAATATGGCCCTAATAGGGTTATCATATAATAATATATTTCAATAATCGATTCATATGACACCCTTCAAGGAATTGAATGTAATTCCATGTCTTTCACCTTTTTGTTCTTTAGAGGGAGGTGAGTCGATTCTTTTTTGACCTAGTCTTGTGTAGGAGGCATCTAAGTAGGTTCAGGTGATTAGGAGGAATTTTGTAACCACAAAAAGTAATAAGAAAGCCTTTGTTGATTATCAAAATTAACTTTGGAGTTGTAGGATGGTCATCTTGTTTTTCTTTGCGAGTCACATAGATTAGGGAAACATATTATTAGAAAATAGGGAAAGCTAGCTGATAGTTTTATCTAAATGTTTGAGATAGTGAAATTGGGTGGTCTTGTGGGGTACCATTTTTCCATTCCACAATGCTATAGGGAAATGAATGAAGTGTTTCACATGTAAAAACTTTGGAGATATAATCCAGATCCTTTCCATGTCATAGACGTACAAAACATTGAGCTTCATGTTATAAGGCCCCATCCTTAAACATTACTTAATCTTGATTTACTTCAAGAATATACGTTGAGGATCTTTTCAGGTTTAGAGTTTTTTAGAGAATTAGATCATAAAACATGCATTACATTCCTCATTTAAACAAAGTGGTTACAATAAAAGATAGTATTCATTTTTCCCATCAACGAAAACATATTTAAAATAAAACATGGATTCTTTCTTGACACTTCCTTGACACTATCATCATTTCATGTACCTTTCCCTTGACCTGTGAAAAACATTTCAAAAACTTGGGATGGGCATAAAAAGCTCAGTAAGGGATATGAAAATATTGAAAGGAAACATGAGTACATGTATACATAAGAATCAATTAAATCATACATTACTCATAAAACATAATCACTTTAACATACCTCATCAAATCACGAATAAAACATAGAAATAATAAGACATAAAGGTAACTTGAGGCATTCATCATATTCTTACGTAGGGAGTAACCCTTTTGGTTACGTTTGGAATACCCATCATAGTATATTCCTTAAATCTCTTCGGAGAAACCTTAAAGTTTAACCCCTTCACGTTACCCAATGCATTGGAGAGCTATATTGGGATCACCCTCCCTTAGTTTATCATGGAACCACCCGTCTTCATAACAATTACCAAGAACCATAACATAATCGTATCACATAAAACATGCATAAAGGAAACATAACATTTCCACTTTTCAATCACAAGATATCAATACAACACATTGATATAAAAACATTATGATAACCATTTTCAATACCAAAAAAAAGGAAAGTAAAACATGGTATTTATTTTTCATTCCAAAAAGTTATGGCTTGTAGAGGATGCCAAAACTCAAATAATGGTCATAGCGGCAGAGAAGTCGTTGTCACCGCAAACGTACGACAAAAACAATACCTTTTGTCATTTAGTAAAACACTTCATATAAAAAAGATTCCTTTTGAATAAATGTAAAAGTAAATGGGGTTTATACACCGTGTAAAAGAAGGTTGTGTATAAAACAAAATATGCCTCAATGAAAGGAGATTGAGATGAAGTCCCATACCTCGGGTCTGACTTGACTCGATCATTATTTAACGTCCTAAATCATAAACTTGATTCAATTTTTATTTGCTTAAGAACCTTTTCCAAGTTAATTATTCCTTTTATATCACTTATTACCATGTTATGAACACTATATAATTATTTACGTTAATAATGGTCATTTTGTCGATCATTGGTACTTGAGTCAAAAATAAACTCTTTATAATTACAAGTTGTTCATGTGGTAAAATATCCATAATATCAAGAATTATATTCATGATTTAGATATCATATATATCATATATATCCAGTATATACATGCATTTATAATATTATATAATCATTTATAGGTAAGAAATGAAATGCACCGTTCATGGAGACGGTAAGCTGTAAGTACGCATGAACACTACTTTCATTTCTATGTCATATTAATGGAACTAGAACTAAATGAGAGATACGTATATTTTAATTCCAGAATTATATTCATCATTTATATGTAACATACATCATATATATCCATTATATATATGTACTTATAACAGTACATTACATTTGGGGATAATAAATGAAATGCACCGTTCATGGAGACGGTAAGCCATACGTACGCATGAACGCTACTTTCATTTATATCTCATACTTTAATGGAAAGAAATAATAATTATATAAAGGTATATTATAATTCCAGTATAATATAATATATAATATCATTAAATCTATCCTTTATACGTACCAAATATGGTATTAACGAATCAAATCACTTTGAGGGGGCGGTAGTCCGCACTTCCTAAAATGAAGATATCGCATCTTCCCATAATGGAAACCATAACGGTGTGCCATAAATGAAAAATACAGAAGTTTAAGTAAAACATAAATATATAATATATCATATATAAATATAATGACATCTTAATGGAATCCTTTGAAGGTTTTAGAATAATATTGAACAATCATCGTTTTGTGAGGCAGAAATTCGCCATCCACGGAAACAGTATGCTCTTTAACCATTAGATGAAGGTGTGTGTAAGTGTAGCTCGAATCCTTCTTATAACAACATCCTAGTATATATAGGATACTGGTGTTGTTACAAATTAAATGGATAAAAAGAGTTTATGGGGTTGGAGAACCAAAATAAAACATAAGAACACAAGAGAAAACACTACCTTTAAAACGGGTAACACTTTTTGATTTATGCTCAAAGGCTTTCTTGGGAAGACTTATGCCCAAAGTGAGGCTTCTATGAGTAAGAGAGGGATGCGGAGAGACAAAATGTACAGTTTTTGGCCGATCCAAAGGCTTGAGGAGTGTGGGTAAGGTGGTAGAAGTGGGGGCCTCTTATAAGAGGAGAGGAGGGGAACTCGTGGAATGTTATAAAAGGTTACTTTATTTTCAAATGAGTTTCAGATTTTAAAGGTCCCACATAGATGTATTTCAATGATAATGTGATGAGGGTTCAAAATAAACTCATCCAATAGGTATTGGAAAAGTTTAAGTCTTAGATTTTACATTATCCTTTCATTTTATTTAAATCATTCATTAATGAGGTAATCGCTGCATCATCATGATGTCCAAAATAATTTAATTTATTTAATGTCTAAAAATTATAAAAAAATAATATGATGTAAGGAATATTTTAAGATTTCCAATGACAATTTATAGTCCAATATATAATTTATGTAGACAAAATTAATTTTTTTTACTCAGGTGATGCATTCTTTGTTCTATTTAACTTTCTTTTAAAATAAAAAGATAAATAGTCAATTTCACACAAAAGTGATTCCATGGGGTCCCGAAGTTTGGCACAAGGCATCCCATGGTCGGCCATGAGGCAAAAAGTATCATTAGGACACATGTTGGTGTCATTTTTTATTATTATGATATTATTTTATTATCCATAACTACCCAATTACTCATTAATCAAGATAATTAATGATAATTACCGTCATTACTATTCATAATGTCCAAAAACAAAAGAGTATTAATTACATAATTTGGTCCTTATTATTCCAAATATTGAATCCATTTTACCAAATTAAAAACATATAAATTGTAATAATTAATTTAAAAATATTTCCCGTTGTCAAAACAAATAGCGGGTTTTTTTGAAACAATATCTATGAAAAGTTTGGCACTTGTTTGTGCCCAATTCCAAAGTGAAATTAACCCCAATGATCACCATTGGATTACATGGTAAAAATAAATTCTATTTACACTTTAAAACCATGTATAAAGATAATCTATCCATATAATTAAATTATATGAAAAATCAGTTTTGATGTAAAATGCAGTATTTTTCACTATTCATTAAAAAAATGAACATTGTCAGAAAAATACCAAAAATTATCCAATGTAAATTTCAATGTCCCAATAATAAATAATAAGTTTATTTTGAAAAATATATCTTATAAAATTTTGAAAAGTTTTATTTAAAAATGGTTTTCCATCAAAAGGCAGTAAAACAATCTTTTAAGAATATTAGTGTATTCCATGCTTAAGATTGGATTTATTCTCATTTTAAGCCTCTAAAACACTATCTAATTCATAAATAGACATAGATAAGAATATCTATTATTCATTACTTACTTGGGATGTTACATCCTTCCCCCCTTTATAAAATTGTGTCCTCGAAATTTATTTACATATCGAATAAGTGGGGGTATTTAGCCCTCATTGCATTTTCAGATTCCCATGATGCCTCTTCAATCATGAGGTTTTTCTATGAAAACATCACCCAATGAATCACCTTATTCCGCAAAACATGATCCCTATGATCAAGAATCTGAACCACTTTTTCCTCATAAGATAGATTCTCTTCCAACTGAACTACCTCTAGACTCAAAACATGAGATGGATCTGGCATGTACTTCCTTAACATTAAAACATGAAAAACATTGTGTACCTGAGATAAACTCGGAGGTAAAGCCACTCAGTAAGAAACTGATCCAACTCTCTCCATAATTTCATATGGTCTAATGAACCTTGGACTCAGCTTTCCTTTCTTACCGAATCGCATCACACTTTTCCATGGTGAAACTTTGAGAAAAAACATGATCACCTACCTCGAAAGATAGATCCTTCCTCCTGTTCTCTGCATAACTTTTCTGTCTGCTCTGAGCTGTTCTCATGTTTTTCTGAATCAACTGAAATTTTTCTGCCATCTCATCTACTAATTATGGTCCCATCAGCATCCTTTCACCCACTTCTTCCCAAAAAGCTGGAGTTCGACACTGCATCCCATATAATGCCTCAAACGGTGCCATCTGTATACTGGAATGAAACATGTTATTATATGAAAATTCAACCAAAGAAAGATGTTGGTCCCAACTTCCCTGATAATCCATCGAACAAGCTCGTAGCATATCCTCCAATTTCTGAATTGTTCGTTCTGACTGCCCATCTAATTTCGGATGAAAAGCTGTACTAAAATTTAATTCAGTACCCAATGAATTTTCAAGACATTTCCAAAAGTTAGAAGTAAACCTGGGATAATGATCAAATACAATGGAGAGGGGAACTCCATTCAACCTGACTATCTCGTTAAGGTACAACTGAGAAAGTTGATCTAGAGAGAAAGTATCTTGAATAGGAAGGAAATGAGCAGATTTAGTTAATCGATCAAAAATGACCCAGATTGCATTATTACCTCGAGATGTCCTTGGCAATCCCACAAAAAAGTCCATGGATACATTTTCCCATTTCCACTCTGGTACTGGTAAGGACTGAAGCATCCCTTTCGGTAACTGCCACTCTGCTTTAACCTGCTGACAAGTCAAACACTTTAAAGTAAAATTAGCAATTTCTCTTTTCGTTCCATCCCACCAGTAATACTCCCGAAGATCTCTATACATCTTAGTACTGCCTGGATGAACTAATAACAGAGAACTATGAGCTTCACATAACAAGTCTCTCTTCAACTGTGAATCACAAGGCACACACAATCTCTTCCCAAATCTCAAAACACAATCATTATCAATGTTGAATTCCGGAAACTTACCCTTCTGAACCAGCTCTACCTTTTTCTGTAACCCACTGTCTTTCTTCTGTGCTTGCTTAATTGTATCTGATAGAGAAGATTTCACTGATACCTGAAACAAAACATAAGAAAATCCTGCACCAAAATCCTCTATGCCAAATTTCATCAAATCCTTAACCAAAGGATCACATTCCAAACGCAACATTGTTAATGAAGCATTACTTTTTCGACTCAAATAATCATCCACTTTATTTGCTTTTCCCATGTGGTAATGTATTGTACAATCATAATCCTTGATTAATTCTAGCCATCTCCTCTATCTCATGTTCAATTATTTCTGAGTGAATATATACTTTAAACTTTTGTGATCGGTATATATTTCACACTTTACTCCATACAAATGATGCCTCCAAAATTTTAAAGCGAAAACAACAGGAGCTAATTCCAAATCATGTGTAGGGTAATTTACCTCATGAGTTTTCAAATGACGTGAAGCATAAGAAATTACCCGATCATTCTACATTAGGACACAACCAAGTCCTTTCAATGAGGCATAACTGTATATAACAAACTCACCATTCCTGGAAGGTAGTGTCAAAACTATAGCATTCACCAATCTTCTTTTCAATTCTTGAAAACAATCATCACATTCTTTTATCCAGATAAACTTAACACCCTTCTGAGTTAGCTTAGTCATTGGACTAGATAACCGTGAAAAATTTCTAACAAACCGTCGGTAATATCCTATCAAACCAAGGAAGCTACAAATCTCAGTAACATTTGTGGGTATTGTCCATTCTTCAACAACCTTTGTTTTTGCAGGATCAATAGTTATCCCATCTTTAGAAACAATATGACCAAGGAAAGAATTTTTTTGCAACCAAAACACACACTAGCTGAATTTCCCATAAAATTTATTTTCTTTTAATGTTTGCAAAATAACCCTTAAAATTATTTCATGCTCCTCTTTAATTTTAGAAAACACCAAAATATCATCAATAAAAACAACCAACATTTTTCACCTGAGTCAACTGAGCCATCACTGTAACAAACTGTTTAGTTATGATTCTGACCATATCATGATACTGATTTGAAAGGTCATTTCCCTCTGTATGCCTTCCCAGAAAAGCTGTTATGTTTCCTCTATGAAAACTATTCTTAACACAGAAATATCTTAGGAGAAGAAACATGGTAATATGTAAATACTATACCAATAAAATTTGACCATAAACAAAATATTTTTGGATAATCATTTAATAGAATTATGACTTCTAAAGTTATCTAAACCTCCCTCTGATACCAACTATAAGTCCCCAGCCTTAATCATTACTTAATCTTTAGTTACTTCAAGAATACACGTTTAGGATCTTTTCAGGTTTAGAGTTTTAGAGAATTAGATCATAAAACATGCATCACATTCCACATTTAAACAAATTGGTTGCAATAAAAGATAGTATTCATTTTTCCCATCAACGGAAACATATTTAAAATAAAACATGAATTCTTTCTGGAAACATCCTTGACACTATCATCATATCATGTACCTTTCCCTTGACCTGTGAATAACATTTCAAAAACTTGGGATGAGCATAAATAGCTCAGTATGGGATATAAAAATATTGAAAGGAAACATGAGTACATGTATACATAAGAATCAATGAAATCATAATTTACTCATAAAACATAATAACTTTAACATACATCATAAAATCATGAATAAAACATAGAAATCATAAGACATAAAGGTAACTTGATGCATTCATTACATTCTTACGTAGGGAGTAACCCTCTTGGTTACGTTTGGAATACCCATCACAGTATATTCCCTAAATCTCTTCGGAGAAACCTTAATGTTTAACCCCTTCGCATTACCCAATGCATTGGAGAGCTATATCAGGCTCACCCACCCTTAGTTTATCACGGAACCATTTGTCTTCATAACAATGCCCATGAACCATAACATAATTGTATCACATAAATAATGCATAAAGGAAACATAACATTTCCACTTTTCAATCAAAAGACATCAATACACCACATTGATATAAAAACATAATGAAAACCATTTTCAATGCCAAAATAATAGAAAAGTAAAACATGGTATTTATTTTTCATTCAAAAAATTTATGCCTTGTAGAGGATGACAAAACTCAAATAATGTTCACGGTGGCGGAGAAGTCATTGTCGCCGCATACGTACAACAAAAACATTCCCTTTTGTCCTTTAGTAAAAATTTTAATATAAAAGAGATTCCTTTTGAATAAAAGTAAAATTAAAATGGGTTTATACACCATATAAAAGAAGGTTGTGTATAAAACAAAATATGCCTCAACAAAAGGAGATTGAGATGAAGTCCCATACCTCGGGTCCGACTTGACTCGATCGTTCTTTAATATCCTGAATCATAAACTTGAGTTAATTTATACTTGATTAAGAAACGTTTTCAAGTTCATTATTCCTTTTATATCACTTATTACCATGTTATGAACACTTTATAATTATTTAAGTTAATAATGGTCGTTTTGTCGATCATTGGTACTTGAGTCAAAAATAAACTCTTATTAATTACAAGTTGTTCATGTGGTGAAATATCCATTATATAAAGAATTATATTAATGATGTAGATATCATATATATAATATATATCTAGTATATACATGCATTTATAATAATACATAATCATTTAGATGTAAGAAATGAAATGTACCGTTCATGGAGACGGTAAGCCGTACGTACAAATGAACGCTCCTTTCATTTCTATGTCATATTAATGGAACTAGAACTAAATGAGAGATATGTATATTTTAATTCCATAATTATTTTCATCATTTATATGTAACATAAATCATATATATCAATTATATATATGTACTTATAATATTACATTACATTTGGGGATAAGAAATGAAATGCACCGTTCATGGAGACGGTAATTCGTACGTACGCATGAACGCTACTTTCATTTCTGTCTCATACTTTAATGGAAATAAATAATAATTACATAAAGGTATATTATAATTACAGTATTATATCATATATAATATCATTAAATCTATCCTTTATACGTACCACATATGGTATTAACGAATCAAATCACTTTGAGGGGGTGGTAGTCCGCACTTCCTAGAATGAAGATGTTGCGTTTTCCCACAATAGAAACCATAAAGGTATGACATAAAGGAAAAATACAGAAGCTTAAGTAAAACATAAACATATTATATATCATATATTAATATAGTTACATCTTAATGGCCACATTTTAAGGTGTTACAAGAATATTGAACAATTATCGTTTCGTGAGGCAGAAATTCGCCATCCACGGAAACAGTATGCTCTTTAACCATTAGATGAAGGTGTGTGTAAGTGTAGGTCGAATAATTCTTTTAAAAACATCCTAGTATATTTAGGATACTTGTTTTTGTACAAAATAAATGAATAAAAAGAGTTTATGGTGTTGGTGAAGAAAAATAAAACATAAGAACACAAGAGAAAACACTACCTTTAAAACGGGTAACTCTTTTTGATTTGAGCTCAAAGGCTTACTTGGGAAGACCTCTTCCCAAAGTGAGGCTTTTAGGAGTAAGAGAGGGATGTGGAGAGACAAAATGGGTAGGTTTTGACCGAGCCAAAGGCTTGACGAGTGTGGGTAAGGTGGTAGAAGTGGGGGCCTTTTATAAGTGGGGAGGAGAGGCACTCTTTGATGTTATAAAAGGTTACTTTATTTTCAAATGAGTTTTGGATTTTAAAGGTCCCACATTGATGTATTTAGAAGATAATGTGATAAGGGTTCGAAATAAACTCATCCAATATGTCTTCATAAAGTTTAATTCTTAGATTTTACATTATCTTTTCAATTTATTTAAATCGTTCATTAATGAGGTGATCGCTGCATCATCATGATGTCATAAATAATTTAATTTATTTAATGTCTAAAAATTATAAAAAAATACTATGATGTAGGAAATATTTTTAGATTTCAAATTAATATTTATATTCCAATAGATCATTTATGTAGACAAAATTAAAAATGTTTTAGTTAGGTGATACATTCTTTGTTATATTTAACATTCTTTAAAAATAAAAAGATAAAAAGGCACTTTCAATCAAAAGTGATTCCATGGGGTCCCCAAGCATGGAACAAGGCATCCCATGGTCTGAAATGAGACAACCAGTAGAATTAGTACACATTTTGGTGTCATTTTGTATTATTATGATTTTATTTTATTATCCTTTACTACATGATTTCTCATTAATCCAGATAATTAAAGATAATTACCGTCGTTACTATTCATAATGTCAAAAAACAAAAGTCTTAATTACATAATTTGGACCTTATTATTCCAAATATGGAATCCATTTTACCAAATTCCAAATATATAAATTTCAATAATTAATTTAAAAATAATTCCCGTTGTCAAAACAAATAGTGGGTTTTTTTTTAAACAATATCTATGAAAACATTGGCACTTGTTTATGCCCAATTCCAAAGTGAAATTAACCCGAATGATCACCATTGGATTAAATGGTAAAAATATATTCTATTTACACTTTAAAACAAATTAAAAAGATAATATAACCATATAATTAAATTAGATGAAAAATCAGTTTTGATGTAAAATGCAGTATGTTTCACTATTCATTAAAAAATGAACATTGTTAGAAAAAAACCAAAAAATTATCCAATGTAAATTCAAATGTCCCAATCATAAATAATATTTTTATTTTGATAAATAGAGATTATTGAATTTTGAAATGTTTTATTTAAAAATGGTTTTCTATCAAAAGGCAGTAAAACAATCATTTAAGAATATTAGTGTATTCCATGCTTAAGATTGTATTTATTCTCATTTTAAGCCTCTAAAACCCTATATAATTAATAAATAGACATAGATAGGAATATATATTATTAATTACTTACTTGGGATGTTACAGATATAGATGCATCCTTTAAGGAGCATCTGATATAGAATGTAAACCATATTGTGAGATAGCTCCATGGCAGTACTCTACTATTTACTCAAGTGTTGTCCATGAATTGAAAAGATTAGGTGGAGACATAGGAGATGGATTCTGATATGAAATAATTGTGGATATACATGATCACGATGTCCTCATAATGATTATTGGAGTAGCATTGGGATGAGTTATTATATGGTGATGAAGTTGTACGATATTGTATTTTTTCAGGTATTTCACTATTTGAGATTTTTTTTAAACATATGTTAGCTGAGTTTTTTGTAATCTTTAAACCATAGTGGAACTGTTTCATCATAGATTTCTATTTTTTTTGAATAAAAACAGACATGGGTTGCATGTAAATATGAAAATACCCGATAAGATCCATACAAAGAGTGGTTCTGTATTTTTTCGAATTAATGGGGTCTGTGTAGAAATAGTTCTAGTGTTACCAATGGTTCTTGGTATGTTGGGAAGTTTAAAAAGGGTTTCAGGGTTTCAGATGGAAACTATGCTAAAAACAATCATTAAGACATTTACATGTCGTGTAAATGGGCTACACAACATGAACAATCTTCCAGACACATGTCATGAACTTATTTAAGATGTTAAGTGGTTAAAAATCCTGAAATAATCCCTTGTTGTGTATTTTTTAGTCAAATATAATATTCATTTTTGGAAATTGGTTTTTGGTGTATCCTCCCAAAAATAAATACGCTATATTTAAAAAAAATTACACACCTTGAAATTAATTAGACAACAGTTTTAATGTATCTCATGTGGTTTATTTATCATTGATATCACATATATCCTTATCTTCTTGACTTTATGGTATTTTATAGGTGATTTTGAAGCACCACCCTAATTTTCAAACATTCTGTTTCCACAATCGGTGTCACGACCTATCCTCGGGGCCCGTGCCGTGACTACCCCAAGCCCGCCTTCCATAGGCCAGGGGCTGGCGACTAGCACCCAAGGCGTAAATCCCGATAACAGGGAATGCATTGCCTTTATAAAAGTAAACATACACCACAGAGTAAGCAACATAAGAAGTAAACACTAAGTAAAACTGAGTACAAAAGTAAGTGCGGAAATGTCAGTGGGCCAGTATACAAACCCAAACTGAAAGTAAAGTACAACTGGAAAGGGAAAACATCAACTGAAAAGTAAAGCTGCAACGCCGAGCTGTCCACTGGAAATCCCACCTAAAGGGTGGGTACAGATAGCTCCACTGCTCCTCGGGTCCCGTCATCCACTCCGAGTACGTCCCGCCCAGTGGTCTACCTCCAGGTACCGTCCTGCTCTACAAGCCTCAACCACGATCAACGATGTCTGTCGTCTGCAACCAGCACAATGTAGTGGGGGCATAGCCCATGCAAGGGTGAGTATAAGCTACTCAGTAGGGACCCCGAGACCCCCGAAGGTCTCCCAGTATCCACAAAGGATAAACCACAAAAGAAAGGTAAATCACGAAGTAATATTCGACACTGCTTAGGTATATGACCATACATATACCTAAGTCATCAATTCTCGTTCGGCTCCATCATCCGAGCCCAAGTACAACCCAGTCCACAAAGGAAAGAAAAACGAAAATCCACACAGGATAGGACAACACAATTCACATAGGAAAGTAAAACAGGATTCAGCTCACACAATTATACTTCTTCGAAAGACGATAGAGATGATCACTGATCCGTCTAAGTCGTCGGACCCACAAAGGATCGATAGTAACTAACCCCCCGCAATGACCCACAAAGGATCGATAGGAAACTAACCACCGCAATGACCCACACAGGATCTGTAGGCACTGGCTCACACAAAACCGCCCACTGCTGACCCACACAGGATCGGACCCACACATGATTGGTAGCACTGATCCATGTAGGATCGCTGAGTACTGTAGTCGTCGCCGTTGAATCCACTGAGGATCTCTGTTCAGTCGTCGTCGTCACAGTAGCAGTCGCAGCCAGCTCTAGGGTTCCTGCACACAGCAAGCTCGCTCGGGAGGGTCCGCTCCACGAGCCAGAGGCTGATACAACAACTGACACATAGTCCAGAGTTGATGTATCCAAAAGCTCCGTATCGTCAACAGGAACTCAACGTCGCAGACGGCGCGTCAATCGGACGCCCGGTCTGAGAGTTATTGGCTTTTTCGTCCGAGGGGCCCGGTTGGTTTTTAAGTCAAAACCAACTCGACCGTACCCCAGCTACGTCCAAACCTTGGGCGGAGTAAGAAAAAAGCTCCGTCTCACTAAGAGGAAACCAAAAAAGTTGATGGCATGTCAATCGGGCGTCTGGAGCTTAAGATATGAGTGTTTCCGCTCTGAGGGCCCGGTTGGTTTCGTGTACGAACCAACTCATCTGAACCCAAAGTATTCCAAAACCTTCAGTGCAATATAATGAAACGACCGTCTTGTTCCAAAGATCGCATCGCCACTGATGGCACGTCGATCGGAGGTCCGTAGCCTGAGATATGAGAAAAAGAACCAAAAGAGTCCGAAAACGGGGGTTTCGGGCCCGGACCGACCCAGCCCGAGAACCCCTGGGTCGGCCCGGCCTAGCGCGGCGCGACGCGGCCCGACCGGCGACCCGGTGCGCTGGTGCACGATGCCAGCTGGCTGGGCCAAACGGCCGAGCCGTTTCGGCTCACAGGGGGGGGGGCTGCCCTCCCCCAGTTTCCATGTAAACGCGGCCCCATTAATGGGGCCGCTTGCTTGGCCGGCCAGGGGAATTAATTCCCCTGGTTTTCCCCTTGTCCAGCTGGCCCACACCGGCTGGCCGGTTCTGCCATCAAGGACCGGCGACGGTCGGTCCTTCTTCCTTCGCCGACACTGGCGGCCCGGAACCGGTCGCCGGTCACCCTACTCCGCCGCGGCCCGGAACCAGCCGTGGCCTGGTTCGTCGGGCACGATGCGATGGCACCGCGCCCCTCTGCCGCGGCCCTGCTCCGGCCACGGTATCTTCGATTCTCTTAGACGTGGCGCGACGGCGTCGCGTCCTTGTTCAACTTCACGGCGCGGCGCGACGGTGCCGCGCATTACTTGCCGTACGTTTCCCGAGTGGTGCGACGACACCATGCCATTCTGTTCCAACCATATTAGAAACATAATCAACAATGGAGGAGGGTCGGCCGTGTTTTTGCGGTCCAGCCCCATCTCGTTAATCGATAGCAACTTGTCATAAATTCACGAAGGATGACAAAGTAGAATTTACGAATGAAAATAAATAAATAAATAACCCCTACCTTGAGCGTAGCTAGAACAGGGTTCGCCGTGGAAAACGACGTCGCGAGGAGAAGCTCCGTAATTTGACGGAGAACGTCCGAGGAGGAAGTGGCATCTCTTTTTCGTTGACACGGGAATAATATCGAAAGAGGTTGCATCGTCGATCCTCGGAAAAATGGGTCACACACCGACTACAGAGAGGAGAAGAGACGGCACGTCAATCTCTTTTATGGTGACAACGTTCTTCGTCGAAGTCTTGGTGTTCTTCGTCGTGTCTTGGTGTTCTTCGTGATGAAGATGAAGAGCTCTCTCCTCAATTGTCCACACACAACATCCAACCAAAATAAAATAAGGCTCACCCTTATTTTATTAATTTAAGCCACAATTCAAAAATTCAAAACTTAAATTAAATAATTGAATTCAGTGTTGGCATACTTAAAGAGAGGAGAGTTAATGTCACCCAATTAATGGGAAGTTATAAAGCTATAAGAGTTACATAACTTAAGTGGGGGGATAAGAGGAGTTATGGAGTTAAGGGAATTAAAATGGTGGGGGTTCGTGTGGGCCCCACGTCACCTTTAATCCACACAAGAGAAACTAACAAACAGTGGGTCCCACCCTAACTCCTACACTTAGGTTCTAACTCATGGAGAAGAGAAATAAAATTCTTAACAAAAATTTTATTTCACTAACACTTAATCCAAAAATTAAACAATTCAAAACGAGTAAACACAACTCTAAAAAAGGTGTTCTTAAGCAATTAATGGTGCTACGGTTCCATCGGTGCCCTTGGAATTCGATTCCAAGCGCCGGTTCAAAAGTTTTAAATTCACGCTCGTTCGTTCACTGAACGTACCCAAGCTAAACTTCAGATAGAAATTCCGGGCACACCGGGCCTCGGAATCAAGTGCCGTCGGAAACAGAATTCTTGTAAAATCCCAAAGAAAATTAGTAAAAAATTTCCCTTGAAGTTTACGGGTCTTTAAATTACTCCCACCTCAGGGATTTATGTCCCCATAAAGATACATCATAATCTAGGGAAACAAATGTGGGTACTGAGCATGCATCTGAGCCTCCCGCTCCCAAGTGCTCTTCTGGAGGTTCCTGTGCTGCCATCTAATGCGCACTAGAGGAATCGACTGTCCACATAAGACCCGCTCCTATCGATCCTCGATCTCCACTGGAACCTCCGCAAAAGCCGCCCCATCATCAACGTCAAGCTCCCCATGGTCAATGATATGCGTCGGGTCATGCACGTATCTCCGCTGCTGGGATACGTGGACGACGTCGTGCACTCGGTGCAACTGAGGTGGTAGAGCCAGGTGATAAGCCACCTCACCAATCCAGCTGAGGACTTGGAACGGTCTAATGAAGCATGGAGAAAACTTGCCGCCTCGTCCAAATCTCCATAATCCACTTCGAGATGAGACATGCAAAAAGACGTGGTCGCCATCCTCGAACTCTAGTGGCCTCCAACTCCTGTCAGCATAAGACTTCTGCCGGCTCTGAGTTGTCCTCATCTGCTCCTGGATGACCTGGACCTTCTCTGTCATGGCCTGAACCATCTCCGGTCCCACAAGTGCTGACTCCCTAGGGTCTGTCCAGCACAAAGGAGATCTGCAAGGTTGGCCGCACAACGCCTCATATGGTACCATCCCAATGGTGGAGTGATAACTGTTGTTGTACGCAAACTCCACCAAGGGTAGGTGATCCTCCCAGCTAAAACCAAATTAGAGGACACATGTGTGGAGCATGTCCTCGAGAGTCTGAATGGTCCTCTCCGTCCGACCATCTGTCTGAGGGTGAAAGGTTGTGCTCAGACATAGCTGCATCCCGAACTCCTCCTGCAACCCCTTCTAAAGCCTGAAAGTAAAGCGAGAATCCCGATCAGAGATGATAGATGATGTCACACCATGAAGCCGTATAATCTCCTGATCACAAAGTCTTCCCAAGCTCTCCACTGAGCCCTGCTCTATGATCTGTAATAATTGTGCCGACTTGGTAAGTCGGTTGACAATCACCCAAATGGAGTCGTGACCTCTGGAAGTGTGTGGATGTCCAGTCACGAAGTCCATAGATATCCCATCCCACTTCCACTCTGGGACCACCAAGGGTTGTACCAAGCCTTCCGGTACCTGGTGCTCAGCCTTCACCTGCTAGTAGGTGAGGCATCGAGAAACGAACTCTGCCACAATCTTCTTCATGCCCGGCCACCAGTGCTGTCGTCTAAGATCCTGGTACATCTTCTCCAATCCAGGATGTACCGCCAAAGGAGATGTGTGAAACTCTCTCAGCACCTCCTCCCATAAAGAAACTAGTACCAAGGTACGTCATCTAAAAAGGACATCGTGCTCTGCTCCAAAGGAGAAACCATCAGGTGCTTTTCCTGAGGATATCTGTGCACACCATGACTCACAGTCAGTTTCCCCATGTTGTGCCTCTCTGACCTGATAACGTAGTGGAGGAGTGACTGTGAGTGACTGAAGGAAGGCTGCTCCATCTCTATCCACAATGGATATCTGTAAAGAGGCTAGCTGCTCTATCGCCTCATCAAGTAGCTGAATGCCCATCCTCGTGCTGAGGGCATCATCTACCACGTTCCCCTTCCCATAAGTATAGACTATCTCAAAGTCATAGTCCTGGAACAACTCGAGTCATTGCCGCTGTCTCAGATTCAGATCCTTCTGAGAGAAGATGTATCTGAGACTCTGATGGTCAGAAAAGACTATAAAGCGCTCACCCATTAGGTAGTGTCGCCATGTCTTCAGAGCGAAGACCACTGCTACTAACTCCTGGTCATGGGTAGTGTAGTTCTGCTCATGCGGGCTCAACTGACGTGATCCATAGGTGATCATGGCCCACTCCTACATCAGGACACATCCGAGTCCGGTCCCTAATGCTTCGTAGTAGACTATGTACCCTACTCCGTCCTTAGGCAACCTCAAGTTAGGTGCGCTGGTCAATCTCTGTCTCAGCTTTTGGAAGCTCAACTGACATCTGTCTAACCATACAAAGGGTTTCCCCTTCTTCGCCAATGCTGAGAGTGGTGCCGCAACTCTAGAGAAGTCTAGAAGAAATCTCTTGTAGTATCCAGCTAGTCCCAAGAAATTCCGCACCTCCGTCACGCTCCTAGGTGGCTCCCAAGCTAGCACTGCCTCAATCTTCACAGGATCCACCACGACTCCCGCCTCAGAGATGATGTGTCCCAAGAAGTGGACCTCATGTATCCAGAACTGACACTTCGAGATCTTTCCATAAAGTTGATGCTCTCGGAGTGTGTCTAGTACAACCCGCAAGTGTTAGGCGTGCTCCTCCTCAGTCGTCGAGTATATCAAAATGGCGTCGATCAAGACCATGACAAATCGATTGAGGTATGGCTGAAAGACCTTGTTCATCAAGGCCATGAACACTGCTGGAGCATTGGTCATGCCGAAGGGAAAAAAAGAACTCATAGTGGACATACCGACATCTGAAGGCTGTCTTATGCACGTCCTCGTCTCGAACTCTGAGCTGATGATAGCCTGACATGAGGCCTATCTTTGAGAACCACCATGCTCCATTGAGATGATCGAAGAGGTCATCAATCCTCAGTAGCAGATAATCGTTCCTCATTGTCACCTGGTTCAGGCGACGATAGTCGACACAAAGTCGCAAGCTCCCGTCCGCCTTCTTGGTGAACAAAATCGGGGAAGCCCAGGGTGAAACACTGGGTCGGATAAACCCCTTGCCCTGCAAGTCCTCCAACTGTACCCATAGCTCTCGATGCTCGGCAGGGGCCATCTGATATGCTGGAGTTGATATCGGGGCTGTCCCTGGGTATAGGTCGATATAAAAGTCTACCACTCTACGAGGAGGTAGCCCTGGAACATCATCGGGAAAGACGTCCGCATACTGATCCACCACTGCAGGAAAACCAGGACTCTGCACGTCAACTGCTCCTAGGATGAGGCTACCCAACTGATGAGTGATGGGCTGTCCTCTCCTCTAAAGAAGTCCATCTTGTGCCGCAAAGGCTCCCTTCTCGCCTGTGAAGGTGAACCTGCTCCCGTCGGTGCGTACACATCGCACCTTGCGCCTAATACAGTCAATCTGTGCATGGACCGTAGACAACCAATCCATGCCCAAGATGACGTCGTAAGTCCTCGACGCCACTACAAGAAGATCTCAGCCGAAGCTCTCGCCTCCTATAGTAATCTCACACTGTCATCACCAGTGCGTAATCATCGAGTCTGCTCCCGTAGGAGTCTCTAGCCATAAGGATCGAGCCAACGGCTCTGTCGGAATCTCCGAGATCCGAACAAGGGCACCGTCTATGAAATAATGACTCGCTCCTGTGTCTATAAGAACTTCATCAAGGGTGTAATAGACACAGATAGTACCTCTAATCATCTCGGGAACGCCGTGGTCGTAGGCCTCCGCTGCCTGGAGTTGTGCCTGTCTCTCCCCGCCAGCTCCCTGTGGTCGGGGTGGACCTCCTGGTGGTGGTGGTGGTAGGGTCTCAAAGCGTCACCCACCACCTGCTGCTTGGCCAGCTCCTCTGTCTCGTCCAACTGCTCCCTGTGGACTGCCACTGTCGACCCTCTGCCTCTGCCTCAGTGGTCCCTCAACCGTATACTGCTCCTCGGCACGACGGGTCAGGAAATCATGAGCCATGTGGCCCTGCCCGCCGCATGAGTAGCACTGCCTGCCTCTCGAAAGACTGGCTCCGTGCTGTGTGCCCCGCACTGCTGAGCCAGTGTCCTGAGGCTATTTTCCTGAGGGTCTGGTCTGCCTAGACCCATGAGTCATCCGTCGACTACCTTCTGCAGAACACTCTGCTACGTGCCACCCTGCGGTGGGTCTCGGCACTGGTGTAGCCTCAGCAAGAAAGATCTCGATCAAAAGGGCTCGCTCCAGTACTCCTGTCTAAGTCGGAATGCTGAGGGAGATCAGCGATACCCTGATCTCGTGTCTCAATCCCTACTCAATGGTCCGGGCCCGGAAGAATGGGTCCAGTACCATGCCGGTCAAGTAGCGCGAGAGATCGGTAAATCTCGCCGAGTACTGGGCGACTGTCAGGCTTCCCTGCCAAGCTGAAGAAGCTCTTGGATGAACACCGCACGAAGGGTGGCTGGGACGACCTCCGAGCGGAAAAGGCTCTCAAAGTCCGTCCAGACAAGAGATGCCTCATCGTGCACCTGGAACATCAAGCTCCACCATCGGCCCACTACTGTATGCAGTAGGCTCGCTGCGAGGATCACCATGAGGTCTGCTGGTGTCCTCACTAACCGAAAAACTCATACTACTACCTCCAGCTAGTCCTCGGCTGCCTGGGGGTCCGTCTCCCCGCGGAACCTGGGTGGTCGCTGGTGCTTGAACTCATGCAGTGCACTAAGGCGACGTGCATCGTCAGCGGCTGGGGCTGGAAGCATCGTTGGCTCGGCGGGTAGAGCTACCACCGGTGCCACTACTGACAAGGGGCCCTGCACCGAGGCCTCATCGCTCGGTGGGCTATCGTCACACTCAACTCTCGGAACCATAGCTGGTTGCTATCGTGGGGCCTTCCTGAAAAGGAAATAGGTGCGCCACGGTCAGAATAGTATACCTGGTGATCTAATACAAAGTAATCACAAAGAAAACAAGAAATACACATGCAATCAATGTTTTCATGCATTAAGTCGGAAATCAGAAGTCAGGGTCCTGGTGTACAGATACGTCAGACGCCGCACCAACACTGGACTCCCTAGACTGATAACCACACCCAATATGCTAAACACTATTTCTTAACATAGAAAAGGATCAGAGTCCAAAGTTCTGTGGTAGAACCGAACTCCTCTGATACCAATTTGTCATGACCCGTCCTCGGGGCCCGTGCCGTGACTACCCCGAGCCCACCTTCCATAGGCCAGGGGCTGGGGACTAGCACCAAAGGGGTAAATCTCGATAACAGGGAAGGCATTGCCTTTATAAATGTAAACATACACCACAAAGTAAGCAATAGAAGAAGTAAACACTAAGTAAAACTGAGTACAACAGTATGTGCGGAAAAGTAAGTGGGCCAGTATACAAACCCAAACTGAAAGTAAAGTACAACTGGAAAGGGAAAACAGAAATTGATAAGTAAAGCCGCAACGCCGAGCTCTCCACTAGAAATCCCACCTGATGGGTGGGTACAGATAGCTCCACTGCTCCTCGGGTCCCGCCGTCCGCTCCGAGTACGTCCCGCCCGGTGGTCCACCTCTAGGTACCATCCTGCTCTACAAGCCTCAACCACGATCAACGATATCTGTCGTCTGCAACCAACACAACGTAGTGCGGGCATAGCCCGTGCAGGGGTGAGTATAACCTACTCAGTAGGGACCCCGAGACCCCCGAAGGTCTCCCAGTATCCACAAAGTATAAACCACAAAGGAATGATAAATCATGAAGTAACATTCCACAATGCTTAGGTATATGCCCATACATATACCTAAGTCATCAATTTTCGTTTGACTCCAACATCTGAGCCCAAGTACAACCCAGTCCACACA
Organism: Viscum album; assembly: GCA_963277665.1. Taxonomy (NCBI): domain Eukaryota; kingdom Viridiplantae; phylum Streptophyta; class Magnoliopsida; order Santalales; family Viscaceae; genus Viscum; species Viscum album. Next base: position 1,192,986,167 of record OY728156.1, on the reverse strand, counting down.
GGAAAGCAAAACGTAAACCCACACAGGATAGAATAACACAATCCATATAGGAAAGTAAAACATGATTCAGCTCACACAGGTATACTTCTTCAAAAGACGATAGAGATGATCACTGATCCATCTAAGTCGTCGGACCCACAATGGATCGATAGTTACTAACCCCCCGTAATGACCCACAAAGGATCGATAGGAAACTAACCCCCGCAATGACCCACACAGTATCGGACCCACACAGGATCTATAGGCGCTATCTCACACAGAACCGCTGAGTGCTGACCCACACAGGATCGGACCCACACAGGATCGGTAGCACTGATCCACATAGGATTGCTGAGTGCTATAGTCATCACCGTCGAATCCCCGGAGGATCTCTGTACAGTCGTCGTCATCACAGTAGCATTCGAAACCAGCTCTAGGGTTCCCGCACACAGCAAGGTCGCTTAGGAGGGTCCACTCCATGAGCCGAGAGGCTGATACATCAACTAACACATAGTCCAGAGTTGATGTATCCAAAAGTTCCATATCGTGAACAAGAACTCAACGTCGCAGACGACGCGTCAATCGGACGCCTGGTCTGAGAGTTGTTGTCTTTTTCGTCCCAGGGGGCCCGATTGGATTTTAAGTCAAAACCAACCCGACCGTACTCTACCTGTGTCCAAACCTCAGGCGGAGTAAGCCAAAAGATCTGTCTTACTAAGAGGAAACCAAAAAAGTCAACGGCACGTCAATCGGTCCTCTGGAGCTTAAGATATGAGTGTTTCTGCTCTGAGGGCCCGGTTGGTTTTGTGTACGAACCAACTCCGACGAACCCAAAGTACTCCGAAACCTTGAGTGTGATATATCGAAACTACTGTCTCGTTCCAAGGATCGCATCGCCACTGACGGCGCGTCGATCGGTGGTCCGTAGCCCGAGATATAGGCAAAAGAACCAAAAGGGTCCGAAAACGGGGGTTTCGGGCCCGGACCGACCCGGCCTGAGACCCCCCAAGTCGGCCCGGCCTGGACGAGGACCCGGCGTGCTGCCGCGCGGCACTAGCTGGCTCGGCCAAACGTCCGAGCCATTTTGGCTCACGGGGGGGGGGGGGGGGGGGGGGGCGCTGCCCCCCCAGTTTCCCAGTAACCGCGGCCCCATTAATGGGGCCTCTAGCTTGGCCAGCCGAGGGAATTAATTCCCCCTGTTTTCCCCATTGTCCGGCCGGCCGGTTCTACCAACAAGGATGGGTGAGGGCCGATCCTTCTTCCTTCGCCGACACCGGCGGCCCGGAACCGGCCACCGGTCACCCTACTCCGCCGTGGCCCGGAACCGGCTGCGGACTGGTTCGTCCGGCACGGTGCGATGGCACCGCGCCCCTCCGCCGCGGCCCCTCTCCGGCCGCGGTATCTTCGGTTCTCTTCGACGCGGCACGACGGCGTCGCGTACTTGTTTAACTTCACGACATGCCGCGACAGCACCGCGCATTACTTGCCATACGTTTCCCGCATGGTGCGAGGCACCACACCATTCCGTTCCAACCATATTAGAAACAAAATCAATAATGGAGGAGGGTCGGTCGTGTTTGTGCGGTCCAGCCCCCTCTCGTTAATCGATAGCAACTGGTCATAAATTCACGAAGGACGACAAAGCAGAATTGATGAATGAAAATAAATAAATAAATAACCCCTACCTTGAGCGTAGCTAGAATGGGGTTCGCCTCGGAAAAAGACGTCGCGAGGAGAGGCTCCGTATGTTGACGGAGAACGTCCGAGGAGTAAGTGGCATCTCCTTTTTGTTGACACGGGAAGTAGATCGAAAGAGGGTGTGTCGTCGATCCTTGGAAAATGGGGTCACACACCGGCTGCTGAGAGGAGAAGAGACGACACGTCAGTCTCTTCTATGGTGACGGCGTTCGTCGTCGAAGCCTTGGTGTTCTTCGTCGTGTCTTGGTGTTCTTCGTGATGACGATGAAGAGATCTCTCCTCAATTTTCCACACACAACATCCAACCAAAATAAAATAAGGCTCACCCTTATTTTATTAACTTAAGCCACAATTCAAAAATTCAAAACATAAATTAAATAATTGAATTGAGTGTTGGCATACTTAAACAGAGGAGAGGTAAAGTCACCAAATTAATGGGAAGTTAAAAAGTTATAAGAGTTACATAACTTAAGTGGGGGGTTAAGAAGAGTTAGGGAGTTAAGGGAATTGAAAAGGTAGGGGCTCATGTGGGCCCCACCTCAACTTTAATCCACACAAGAGAAACTAACAAACAGTGGGTCCCACCCTAACTCCTACACTTAGGTTTTAACTCATGGAGAAGAGAAATAAAATTCTTAACAAAAATTTTATTTCACTAACACTTAATCAACAAAATTAAACAATTCAAAACGAGCAAACACAGCTCCAGAAAAGGCCTTCCTAATCAATTACTAGCGCTACGGTTCCATCGGTGCCCTCGGAATTCGATTCCGAGCACCAGTTCAAAAGTTCGAAATTCACACTCGTTCGTTCACTGAACGTACCCAAGCTAAACTTTAGCTAGAAATTCTGGGCACACTGGGCCTCGGAATCAAGTGCTGTCTGAAACTGAATTCTTGAGAAATCCCAAAGAAAATTAAGAAAAAATTTCCCTTGAAGTTGACGGGTCTTTACAATCGGTCTCTTTTAAGTGGGTTTTATTTGATTTAATTTCTCTTCCTTAATTTTTTTTACCGTTTCAGTGTAATATAGTGATCGTGGTTATTTTTTATTTTTATATTGATCAGTTTTGATATAGGTTTTCCATTCGATCTTCAAAACATTCATATTTTTTTTGTGTTTTTCGTTAGATTCACTACGTTCTTCTCCAGTTAAATTTAGGGGAACTAAATCTTTACCTTATGGTCTTATTTTAAATTAAAATGTATAAGAAATATTGTGACTATGATAATAAATGTGAGTAATAATTTATTAATTGAGTAGAATAATGATAATCATATGATGGATTCTTCTTTGGATCCTTTGGTAATCAATAGACAATGTGACATGGCTTATGGCAACCAATTGGGTGATTGAACCTTTGAGAATAATTTATATTCAACAGCATAAATATGATTTTAGAATTAATGGTGATTGAGGTGATTTTTGGATATAGAGTCACCATGGAAAATGTATTAATGGAATAATTTAAATAATGGGTAAATTGAAAGAAAAATGGTAATTAGAAAATTTATCCATTTAGTTTTATGTGGTAATATTGTGATATGATTGCTATTGTGATATTTAATTATGACAAATGAGGAGATTTTTATATACCAGGCTATTCCATGACACCTCCTATGATTCTTATTTATTGGTATATGTCTTGACACATGTTTAGATTTTTATATACTAGGACATTCCATGACACATTATAATAATGTTACATATCGGTCTATGGCTTGATATATTCTAGGATGTTTATATACTGATATTTTTCCTGACACATGCTATGATTCTTATATAGCATGTTTGGTCAAGCAATTTCTTATAACATGAGTATATGGTTTTTATTGTCATGGATTAGAGGGATTCTTAGAGACATTCCCATATGGCAATGAGGCATGTTTTGTTTTACCATAGTTTTATGGTTATAGTTGGAATGGTTGTGATAAAGGATCAAATATATTCCAGCGTGGTTCTAAATAAGGTTGTTTTTAAATTTATAAATTATTGAATTAATTTATACACATGTTTATCATATTATTGCATGAACTTATTATCAGAAATGATTTTTTAGACATGGTGGAATTGACCTACTAACTTTTACTCACACTGTATTCATGCCTCCAATTTTTACCTTAAATGATTTCATGAATGTAGGTCTGGACTGGGGAAATGGACCTTGTTGAAAACTTATTGCTTACTAGATGGAATGGAGTTAGTAGATGTGTCCGACATGGGGTTTGGGATTGGGGAATTTTGGGTTTGTCTTGTGGTATATGACTTATTTATTTTTAATGTTTTTAGTTTTAAATTTAGATATATATAATCAAATCATTAAATGATACCTCATTTTTTATATTGGATTTTTGTTTATTTTTCTAGTTACTTTAATTGGTTTTATCATAATTTTTTAATCTAATTGATTTTTTATATGCATTATTTCCACATCTATGACACTTCATACTAGGGGTTGTTGTCTCCCCACTATAAATATCACTCCCCCTCTATTAGTCATTAGCCTTTGGAATATGGGAATGATGATTTATCTCCTAAAACCAACACTTTTTGGCCAAATGATAGAGTGTCACATCATGCGCTGTTATACTAGTGCACCTAATGGAGAGGCCAGTTGAACCGTCACCAGCAAATATGTACAAAAAAATGAGTAATGAGACACGATATGAATAGTGATCTAGAGACATTGATGAAAACTCAACCAACCCAATCCAAACCACCATAAATAATATAGGGTAATAGACTAATATGGGGTAATAGACATGGTTATCATGAAATAAGAGTGGAAGAAGATTGATAAAATTCATCAATAGAGAGCGACAACCAAAAAATGAATCCTTACAAAATAACTAGAATAATTGGGTACCAAATATATCACCAAACCAATTTCGCATATGAACCTTCATAACAGACCGTGGATGAGGTATAATGCAAAGGCAAGGGGAAAAAGGGTATAGGGGAAGTTGGTGCCATGTCTCAAAAACTCATTAGAATAATTGAAGACCAGAATAGAATAAAACCACTTGCATTGTAAGTAAAATATATTGAACTAGTGAGGCTGAGCTATCGAAAGGGAGGAGTGATGAAGGGGTAGGGATGAAAGGGGGAGATAATGCTAAAGAAGAAACCCTCAGAACTTACCCATCAAATATCTATTAGATAACATCCATAACCTAAGAGGTGGAAAGATACCATAATTAAAATTTAAATAAAATATACTCAGTCACTTATATACCAAAGAGCTTTTAGGTTTAATTTTTTAGATAATTATGAAAATATACTAAAAAAACCAATATATTTTCCATAAAAATGGAATTGTCCCAACTATACTATTTATTGTTTATTTTACAACATGTATTTAACATCTCCAAAAAAACTCCCAACCCAAAAAATCCAAGGGGACATAACATAGATAATTGTTTTAAAGTTTTATGCCTTCTTGATCCATTAATTTTCTAGTTTTGGTTGTTGGATGTGTTCAGGGGAGATTCCTGGAGTTTTTTGTTGGAGGATGGAGCTACAAAAGATTTGTTGCAGAATATGCACTCCATCTAAATGTTTTACATGGCATGTAATGGTGATTCATGTCTTTTGTAGGTTGTTGGTTCACAACATGTACTGGACTAAGTGGTAGACCATGAGAATGGTACACATTTTTTATGTGGGACTAACAATGTGTAATAAATTTGGGTTTAAAATCCTTCATGTTTATGGGTTTTTTTGAGAAGTTGATTTTTTTGTTAACACTATGATTAAATTCCATTTAATTATTACATGATGTGTAAACTACGGGACCCATGGTATTATGTTATATTTTTATAAATTATCATTCATTCATACACATCTCTTATCACTCATTTTAGTAAATCCCTAGGCACCGTGAGGAGTTATTTAATCCCTCTTCATTCCTCTTTGATCCTTTGGTTCTGATAGATCGCTATTGGAAAGTTGTGGTAGGTTCTCTTACCATTCATGGTTGGTTTAATTTCATCATTCTTATGTGGATTCAATGTGGAAATGTTGTTCTGGATTGGGGAAATTTTTGGGCTTCATTTTGATTTTCATTGACTGTGGTATAGGTTGATCAATGGGTGCTTGTGGTGTTGTTGTGCTCTGCAGGTGTTCTTCTTCCCCCAAAGGTGCACAATGAGTCGATGTACTTTTTTGATCTAGAGAATCCATAGATTATCATTGTTGTTATGTTTTATGTCTGTTCATATTTCATTATAATTGGTTTATGTTTATGTTGTATTAATCAAAGATAAATAATTGGATAATTAAAGTTAAAGGGAAAAGGGGGATTTATTCCACATGTTTTTACAAATTTGTTATTATTGTGATATTGTTATCGTATTGGTTTGATGCATCACTGAAAATTGTGATTATTGAGGGGTTTTTTGTTATGTTGGATGATATGTGTTTACTTTTATTATTATTGTGATATCAACCTAAAATAGAAATTAATTAACCACATATATGTTTCTAATGAAATGGTTACTCCATGGTTGTGATTAATGTGATAACACTCCTAAAATTGAGAAAAATATGATAAAATTCATTTTTTATATCTGTAAATGGATCTTTGATGTTCTATGTGGATGGTTGGGCTTTGTGGAGGTGATTTTTAGTTTATGTCAGGATGTGGAATGTGAGGACGATGGTTTTATGATGGCTATACATATGGTGTGGCAATGTAGTTGTTGTTTTGAAATGCTTTTGGTATGATGAGGCGGTGGTTGTTTGGAGTTGCTTCTGGGGGTGAGTTGGTGGTTGTTTGGCCATGATATTGGGGTAGAGAGATTGTTTTTTTTTTCATTATTTTGGGGATTTGTGGTGGTTTCTTTGGCAAAGAATTTGGGTTTTTGAGGTGGTATATTGGTCATGCTTTTGGGGTGGTGAGGTGGTGGTTGTTTGGATGTGATTTTGAAGCCGGAAGGTTTAGTATGATGAGGATGATGAGCTTCTTGTGATATTTAGTTTTTTTGTGCTAAATTAATGTGTTGTGATGAAATAACAAAATGTTTACTAATGATTGAAATGTCATAGGTTGGTTTGGTTAATGGGATGGAAATGGGTGATAAATAATCAAATTTTGGGTTTTGTGGTCATATGTGGTTGATGCTAAATAATGAAATTAATGGGATGATTAAATGGAATTGTTTAGTGATATGAAATGTGAATTGTTGTGTGGTGTTAAACATGTTTTAGGTTGAAGTAAAAGTAATGATGTTGTATGTTGGTTAGATATTTCTTGTGAACCCATATATTTGGATTGTGTGTGTGGTTATATGCATATACATGAATATTATTTTCTATTTCGATATGCTCCCCACCCACATCGATCAATTTGTGATGACTCCCACATAGCCTCACATGGTTTTTTTCTTGATATCCCACAAGGGTGACATATGGTTGGGTACCTACTATTACCCACTCTTCCTTCTAAAAAAGGTTAGTATTACACATGATGTAATTATCAGAGGTATTTTAGTTCATTCAATGGTTGTTGTGTTAGACCAAGTATCTTAAAAAAATATTTGATGGCCAATGTGTTTTCAGGTTATATGTGACCATGCTTATGGGGTGGAGGCCCATGTGTTTTCGGCTGACATGCAGTATGACCAGGCTTGTGGGGTTTCTTTTATTTAGGTTCATGCATGGTAGGTGAAGTGTATAAGGTTGGTGACCAACATGTTCATGATATCAAACTACTTAGGTTATAGAAGTGTTTATGGTGTGTTGGACCATGTGTTTTCTGAAGAGATGTTATATGGCCATGCTTATGGGGTGGAAAGGATAGGTGCCTATGAGTTTGATGTGATGTGATTGTTCTTGTAGGTAGTGTGGAAAATGTAAGGTATATGCGTTCTAGGATGTATGATGTTAGGGTGTGAGAGAAGTATACTAGTAAGAATGAAGTGTTATATACCCTTTATCAATGTGAATTAGTTTATATTATCTTACATTGATTGAGTTTTTAGTGAGCATTCCTTGGTGATGTTGGGATGGATAGTTTATCTATTTTGGTGTTTCATGGTTCATCAGTTTTCTCACAGGTTTACGAGTATTCTCTTTTCACATGTTTACAAGAGACATTGGATTTTTTTACTAAGTATACATGTAATCACACCATACATATATAGACTATTTTTATGTTTCCAAGAGGATTATGTGGATTGTGTTGAAGATTACTAGCACAGACCCTTGGATAACTACTGAGTCACTCATTTAGATTTTCTTTTGGGTATTAAATTTAATACTTTTATCTGTAGAAATATTATTTATACATGAATTTGAGGATGATTTTTGTTTTTTATATCATTTATTAGTTTTTTGGATGATATCTTATCTATAGATCATATATTAGTATAGAGGTCCATGCCTCCCATTTTATTATATTTTAATATATGTGGTGATAGTTTCCAAGAAAGAAGTTCTAGAGGTGGGAATTGGGGTGTCATTTTCTTTCTCCCCACATTAAGGTATCTTTAGAGGGAGGTGGCCATGGAAGAGTTTCATCGAAGGTGATGGTTGAGAGATAAGATAATGTTTTGAGTTATACATAGGGATGAATTCATGGGTTGGTATGGAAATAGTGCTAGTTAAACATGGTGTGTGACATATAACTGGGAGATTTTCTAGGATATGGGATTTTATGGCCCGCATGATCTAATATATGAGCTATGATCTTATTGAATAACTAAGTGAAGGGGAATTGTTTGTAGGATAGAGACCTAGGATAGGTACATGGATCATGATGACTTTTCCTATTTGGTGAATTGGGTTTTCATGGGAATGTTATAATGAATAAAGTGAATTAAAATGATTCAATATGAAATTCCATTCTAATTGGCTTAGGAAGGGAGGATTAGGAGCTGGTCATGGTAGGCTGCATGCATTGGAGGTGGAAGTACATGAGGTTCTATATATCTTCAGTAGTATGATCAATTTTTTTAGTATCCTTATTTGTGCCTTGTTTGATTCAAGAACATCACACTCCTCTACTTCAACCACTATAGTACATGCTCAATGACTATATGTAGAGAGTTTTCCCATTCCCAATGTGTTGACTACACTAGTTTTAGGCCAGACTATCTTGTCTGATGTGTGTTGGTGTGTAGACTGATGATGTGGCCACATTAATCTAGTTAGGGTATTTTTAAGCTTCAGATGTAAGAGTACAATGTCATGCTTAAAATCAAATTTTTTATTCTGTATGTTTTCTAATGAACATATTCTAGAGTAGAGTCATGTATTTAGATGAGGATGAATAACGTTTGGTTTTTCTTGGTGAGTTGGGTTTTTAGGGGGTACGTCTACATTTGGAGCACCTTCTTTATTTATCATATGGTTTTTTAGTGGAAGAAGTGGATTCTTGGATAGTGGAGGTCCCTCAGGTCATTGGTTATTTTAGGATGTGTTTCCTAAGGTGGTTTTGATGCTACCTCCACGACATGTTGTCGAGTACGTTATATAATTATAGATTGGTGATTCTTTGATTTTAATGGATCCTTATTGGATGTAACCTTCAATGTTATGGGATATGAGGATTCAAATTGATGATATAGTGAAGAAGGGTTTTATATGACCTAGTGTGTCACTGTGGGGTGCTCCAATGTTGTTCAATAATAAGGAAGATGATAGTAAGGGGTTGTTTATATACTACAAAAGGTCTAACTAGGTTATGTTCATGAGCCATTACCCTATTCTAAGGGTATATGATCAGTTCAACCATATAAAAGGGGTGATTTGGTTTTCAAAGATAAATATGGGGTCTGGATATCATGATATGGTGAATTATGGTGACATCCTAAAGTCTACCTTTAGATAATGGTATGAGAACTTTGATTTTGTAGTCATTCCCTTCGCTGTGAAAAATCCATTAGCCGTGTTCATGCGGATTACCAACCGTATTCCATGATTTCCAAGACTTTTTCATCATTGTATTAATTGATCATATCTTTCCCTACTCAAAGTCAAAGGGAGATCATGCTAATCATATCAAAATTGTTTTGAGTGTTCTTCAATATGACCATCATTATATAAATTTTTAAAAATCTATGTTTTGTACACAAGAGGTATAAATCCTCAGGCATTTAGTTTCTAAGAATGGTGCACCAATGTAACAATCATTGGTTTATATAGTTATTTTTTGGCCATCACCCATGAACATGTAAGAGGTTTTTAGTTTTCTTGGTCTTTTAGGATATTATTGAAGGTTTATCCCAGATTTATCAGGATTTGAAACCCATTTGACAGTTTTGAATATGATTAAGTAATATCTTTTATGGATTGATCAGTTCTATGAACTAATCGATTACCTTAATGGGGTGTTGGCCACCACTCTAGTGCTTTAGTTTCCTAGGGAGGGTGCAATGTTTGAGGTGTTGGTGAAGACTCCATTCTTGTATTGTCATGTGTGTTGATGTCATAATTAGAAGTGGTCTATTATGGGTCTAGGGGATTATATTCCCATGAGGGTAACTATGTCCCCCTTGATTTGGAGCTACCAATAGTTATGTTCATGTTGAGGTTGCAGTGACATTACTTCATTTAGAAGATCTTTGTATTCTCCATGGATAACAAGAGTTTGAAGTATATATTTTTTCAGTGCGGTCTAAATTTGTTGTAGTAGAGGCGGATGATGTTATTTTAGGATTATGATTTGAAGATCTCATAAAACATAGGAAAGGATGTCTTGTGGCCAATGCTTTGAGGAAGAATCCAGTGAAGGATATTGTTCTGGAGTGTAGGGATTTCTTGGAGAGTAATAGAGGAATTGGAAACCTTGAACTTATATACAAGGATAGATGACGGTATAGTCTGTTTTTTAATGATGATGCTATGCTATTATCAGATGCAACTAGTGGGGGAGTCTTAGTGGGGAGATCCAGTGGAAGAGGTCACACCTGATCATGTTAACAATGATGATACTCTAGAGGGATGGTTGGAGGATTAGTAGAATGGGGCGTTATTTCATTGGAGGTTGTTTGTTCTAGTATTAAGGCATATGGAGTCCTTCATCAGTTTCACATCTCACCTTTGGTGGTATATCCAATAGTTTATATGATGTATCATTTTATTAGGAATCAGTTTTGTTAGCCTATTATGAAATGGTAGTGGTGGAGTTTGTGAAAATGTTCTTGTTTTTCCTAGAAGTAAAGGTTGATCATCATGTTCCCGGTAGTTTGTTCTAGCCTTTGGATGTTCACAAGTGGAAATAAGTTGATATCATGATATATTTTACCACAGGTTTACTCAGATCTTATTTAGTTTGTGATGTTATCGGAATGACTGTGGATAAGTTGGTGAAATCATCCCACATCTTAGTGACTAGATAGTCCATCAGAGTCGATACATTTTATAAGAGGTAATTGGATAAGGTGGTATAGTTACATGGATTTTTTAGGTTTATTATGTTTTATTAGGGAACACCTTTTACCTCACAAGTCTATTGGGGATTAGGACATGCTTTTGGAACTTAGTTCAAGCTTAGGAAGTCTTTCCACCCTCAATCAGATGGGCAGTCAAAAGTGACTATAAAAATGTTGGAGGATATTTTAAAGGTAATAATATTAGAATTTGGTGGATCTTGGGTATGAAACATTAATTTTTTCATGTTTTAGTACAAAAATAGCTATCACTCTTCCACCATCATGGCTGCTTTTGGGGCATTGTACGGGCGACAGTGTCCTTCTCCATTGCACTGGAATATGTTTGGGGAAAGCGTAGTACATAGTCCCTATGTGGTATAGATATGTATAGAGATATTTTGACTATTTCATGAGAGGATGAATGTGGAACCAGACCAGCAAAAGGCTTATTCCGATCCCTGGAGGAGACCCTTGGAGTTTAAGGTTCGAGACCATGTGTTCTTGAAGCTTCCTGATGATGCAGGAAGTGGAGGTTTGGAAGAGAGAGTAATCATTCCCACTTGTTTTTTGGGACCTTTGAGGTGTTTACAGGATTTGTGAGGTTTCATATTAATTGAAATTACATTCAAAGTGGAGATTATACACAATTTCTTCTATATATCTTAGATTTGTTTGTATCTTCATGATTACTACCATATAATAGACTATGAAGAGTTGGATATAAAGGATGGAGTGATGTTTTTGGAGTCGTCAGTAGTGATTCAAGATCAATAATAGAAGGCATTAGATGAACAAATAAATTATTGGGGTTTTTTTTTGTGGAGTCATGATGGGATGGAGGAGAGTACTTAGGAGTAATAAATTAATATTAGTTCCCAATGACATATTATTATTTTTTAGTTTTTATTAAAAGTATTTTGATTTATGATGTGCTTTGTGGATTCTACTATTTTAGTGAATGGTATGTTTTCCTTGTTTTTTGACATTTGTTGTGTGTTGTATGAACTTTTACTATCATATGAAGTGTGAAGAAACTTATTCTTAATTAGGTTGCATTAACTAGGATGTGATCAATCTCTTAATGGTGAGTCAGTGCCACCTAGAGAGGATAATATCTTAACATGGAAAATAGAATTCCCTAATTTGGGTGTTCAACGTATTGTAGTTAGTTTGTTTTGATGGTTGATGTATTGGGTTGTGGTAAGGTTCAAAAGATTATGTGGTTCAGTGAGAGGATATATTTTTTTGTTTTATGGTGATGAGGTTGCGAGAGGTGTTTTGTATCCATTTTTTATGGTGTGGTTTGGAAGGTGGTTTTCATTGAGATATGATGAGATACTTGCGATGTATCTCACAGTGTTCTAGTCCATAGCCATTTCATTTGAGGCATGGTTATGTAATCTTGAGGGAAATAATCTTTTGATAGGTATCTGATGTAATGATTCATGCCTTCCATGTCGGTAACATTTATTTGTTTTGGTGGTTGGAGGCTTTCTGGGAAGGTTTTGGGAGTTTTTTATGGCGGGTAACGCTATAGTATAGTTGCTATATAAAATACATAATGTGTATATGCATTACATGATGTGAAATTTTGGTTCATAGCTTGTGTATCCAGTTGGTTGAGGGATATTATGTATGTAAGGGGTATCCAATGAAAAGGGAAAAAATCATGTATGTGGGATTCACAATTTGTAATAAATTCGTGTGTTAAATCATTCGCAACGACATATTTTTCAGTGAAATTAGAATGTTTTTCAAAACATTGGGATTACGCCCCTTGGAATGATTACGCAGTGTGTAAACTATGGGATCCAGGGTTTTATGTTATTTTCTGGCTGAATATTCATTCATTCGAATTCCTATCTTCTCTATAATTTTGGAAGATCCTTAGGTTCCCCAAGGAGTTCTCCAGGCCCTCATCCTTTCGCTTTAATCCTTTTGGATCCAATGGATTACCATTGGCATTTTGTAGAAGGTAATCATCCCTTTCATATTTTTTTATTATACTATTACTCATCTAAGTATTCTCTGCAGATTTTTTGTTTTTGTTTGGGTTATGTTTTTTACTATGTTTTGATGTTATTTCGTGGTAGAGTTGGTTGATCTATTGTTTCTTGTGGCGAGGTTGTTTTTTTAGGCATTCATCTTTGTCGTGCGGTGCACAACGACTGAGAAAACCATTTTTTCAGATAGGAAATATTTCATATCTCTATATTTTGTATCATGTAGGAGGGGTTTTATTTTGATTTTCTATTACATATGGTTTAGCTAGATTAATAAAAAATTAGGATTTGGTTAAATTGAATTTTCGTCGCAAAAGGGGGTTTGATCTTCATTTTTTCAAAACTTTTCTATTATTTTGATATTTTTTATCATATAGGATTGATACCCTATTGAATATTGTGGTAGTTGGGGGATTTGTTTTCACTAGATGATATGATAGAACTATTGTTCATGTTTTGATATTTGTGATGTCACCATAAAATGGAAATTTATTGACCAATAATGTCTTAAAATTGAAATGGCTTCCTTAGAATTATTATGGATATGATAATCCCCCCTAAAATGAAGTAAAATATGAAAAAATTCATTTATCAAATCTGTAAAATGATAGTTGATGTGTTATTTTTGTGGTCATGATTTTGGGTGGTGATGTGTAGTCTATATGTGGTTGGGGAATGTGGGGATGATGGTTTGATATTAGTCCATGCTTTTGGAATGGTGATTCTGTTGTAGTATGGATATTATTTTTGGGTGGTGAGGTGGTGGTTATTTGTACATGAATTTGGGGTGGTGTAGTGGAGCTTTCTTGTCTGTTCTACTGGGGAAGTGAGGTGGTTTTTTTTCCATGATATTCATGTGAAAAAGTGGTTTTTTTATATTTATTTGGGGGAAGCGAGGTGTGTTTTTAGTGTTGATTTTGGTGTAGTGAGGTGGTCGTTGTTTGGATGTGCCTTTGGGACATTGAGGTGATGGTTCAACGAGGAAGATGAGTGTCTTATGGTTTGTGGTTTAACTGTGATAGATGGTTGAGTAGAAATAGAACAAATAAATGTTCAATAATGATATAAATCACATGGGTTGGTTGGGTTAATAGTGGGGAAATGAAATATAAATAATTAAATGGTGGTTTGTGTGGTTAAATGTGGATGATTATTAATAATGATATTAATGGTATGATTAAATATAATTAGCTGTTGATGTGACTTGTGTCTTGTTGTGTGGTGTTATGCATAAATTGGTATCAAGAACGTGATGATGTTGTGTGTTGGATTTCTTGTGAACCCATAGGAAGGGCTTGTGTGTGTTTTTATATATATATAATTGTATATTCATTGTGATTTCTATAAACACCCAAACCACATCAATCAGTTTGGTATCACACTAACATAGTCACACAAGTGTTGTTTTCCATACATTCAGTGAGGAGGCTTGATGAATGGTTACCCTCTATTTCTTGCTCTCTCTTCAAGGTGAGGTAGGTATTGAATATGATATTATGGATGGAGTTATGTTAGTTAATTAGATGGTGGTGGTGATAGTCCGTGGGGTTTTATTATACATGTGATGAAATTCTTTTTTTAGGCATGATGGGAATGTGCTTATGTGGCGGTGGCCCATGTGTTTTCCAATGATATGTGGTATGAAAATGCTTACAGGGAGATTTATGTTATGAGTCTTTCACAATAGGAGGAGGGTATGAGGTTAATGTCCTACATGTTCACAATACCCTACTACCTCGATTATGGGATTGGTTGGGATGTATTAGATATTGTGTTTTCAAGTGAGATTGGATGCGACCATGATTGTGAGATAGTGATCCCAAGTGCCTACAGGACTAATGTGATGTGACCATACTTATAGGGCAGTGTGGTATATATATGATATGGGAGTACCAGGACGTATGATGTTCGGGTATGGGAGTGACACACTGGTGGGAAAGTGGTGCAAGGTACCCTTTATCAATGGGATTCATGATATATTATATTACTTGACTTGATTTATTTGGTGTGAATTTCTTAGTGAGGTTGGGATGAATAGTTGACCTACATAGTCTATTCTTGGTTCTAATATTTTTATATGGGTGCATTAGTATTCACTTATCACATATACATGAAAGACTTTTGTTTTCATACTAAGTATAATTTTGTTCTCACCCAACATATATAAATTGTATTTAGGTTTCTAGTAGGACTACATAGACCAAGATGGATATAACTAGCTTCGGACTTTAGATAGCTACTGAGTTGCTTCTTTAGATTTTTTGGGTATTTACATTGGATAATTTTATCTTTAGCTGTTTTATTTATTTATTAAATATGGGATTTGTTTGGTTTATTTTTATATTATGTCTTAGAGTTATTTGTGGTTGATATATTATATCCTGATCCAACATTATTTAAGAGGGAAGTTCCACATATTTAATGAGATTTTTGTACCCTTGGTGCTAATCTCAAACCTAGGGACCGTATGAGACGGGACACGAGGTTCATTATCTCACACCCTCATTGAGTTATCTTAGGAGGGAGGGTGTAATCGTGATAATAATATTTATACTTTGTTTAAAATGAAAACATAAGAAGGTGAAATCAAATTCATAGTATGGGGTAGTGTATAACATAAGCTATCATGAAAATAGAAAGACATGAATAACGTTGTAAGAATAAAAAATTATCAAATAATTCCATTAAGTTGGTATTATGAAAATGAAATATATTCATAGTTTTCATAATTATATAAATAATCACATGGACAATAATAAGTGATTTTATAGTGATGGAATGTATAATACCAGATATCATAAACATACCATCAAGGCATCAAGTGTAATGAACCAAGTATTAGTAAAATATCCCTCCATAAATAAATACTATGTTTAATAACTTTCTCCAAAACCAAATCCAAAAAATTGAAACAATTGTAATGTATCCTTAGAATTGATAGGTATAAATAGTGGTAATGAAATTACAACCAATATATATATTAAAAATAAAATTATGCATCACTGTAAATGCCGACTCAAATAGTGCATCTTATAAACTAATAAAATATTTTGTCTACTTCTTATATAATATGATATATTTATTATGAATAATGGATTAAAACCTGTCTAATAAATCATTTATATGAAATAAAGAAGAAAAATATCTAATAAACCAAAAATAGTTTGCCTATAACAACTATTTATGGTACATTATATGAAATTAATTTATAGAAAAATTTAAAAATTTTAGAATGATAATTTTAGAAAAATAGTTTTTAGAATAGGAAATAATATTTTCTTATGATGAATTTTTAGAATCTTTTAATAAATTGATTTTTAGATGAATAGTGTAACATGCTCCTTTTATCAGTACTGCTAATTTTGTTTAATTAATAGTATGTAATTATGGATGATAAATTTTTAAAACTTTTTAATGAATGAATTTCCATTTTATAATTGATAATATACATTTAAAAATATAGATTATAGTTTACAAACCCATATTGGATATTTTATAACTAAATTAATATTTTTTTCCAAATTGTTTTAATAAATTACACATTTACTATATAAATATTAATTGTTGACAATCATAGAAAATTAATAAAACAAATTTAATATTAAATTTATAATTATTAGTTTCATATTTTATTTAAAATACCATTTTTTGTGCATATAGATTGTGTTTCATTAGGAAAAATCTATTTACAACCATAAAAGCTAAAATAGAAATGAGATAAATCAAGAGAAAAAGTTTTTGAAACATTTGAAATTTTTTTGAGGATTTATCAACCTTATATATATTGCACCCAATTTTTTCTCAAATTTGGGATCCAATTTTCATGATAAAGACTTCCCATTATTGAAAAGTTCTTGTTTTTTTAAAAAATTACATCCTTTGTCACTTATAAAATGGGGTATCCAATCCTCACATCATATAACACCATAAACATCTAATTTAATCCCAAAAATCTCCTTGACATTCATACACACATTAAATAGGTTTTATTATTCTCAAATAACCATGCCTCAAAGGATTAACCACTTATACAAAGGAGATAATCCAATAAGCGAGGTATAAGTTTCTAACCGCTCTTTGTTATTTATATTTCTTCCTTTGCACTACTTATTCATAAAATTTCATTATAATATCTAATAATGGTTCAATAAATTTATTTATTATTCAAAATGTTATTAATATGATTTTATAATCTTTAATCACCATTTAACATTTCCATTAAGAAAACAGAAAAGTGAAATGTGTGTATTTGAGGAAGACTACCTCTATGACTAAACGAGTTTGGCTTCCATAAAATACTAACTAAAATGTTACAGAAAAGAGATTTAATATAAATTTATCATATTTATAACTTAATTATGATAATTTTATACTAAAATATACTAATTTTTCTTTCTATTCCATACAAAATGAAATCAGCATCCATGTGTACATGGAGACCACTGCTTCTAGAGTATGATTAATTTTGTTTTTCAATACCACATATCATTGATAGATATAATAATGGGTTCAAAAGTAAAATATTATTTATCAAGAATTCAATATAATATGATAATAAAAATTTAATAAGCACATAATTTTATGAGTGATAAAAAAATCATTTCAAAATTAACAACATCATTATCCTACAGGTATAATTGTATTTCAACTAAATCACCTCATAATTATCTTTTAACCATTGTATATTATGGTATGGACTAAATTTAAAACATTAATTAATAATTCAATGAAATTATATCAATTATGATTATGAAAAAAAATTAATTATGTAATATGGTATAAATATATAAATAAAGTGTAATTATTGGTTCTGTAAGGGTTATCTAAATATCAATTTCTGTAATTAATAAAACAAATTTCATGGGTTAAAATTAACTAATATTTTATTTTTATTGATTTCATCTTATAAGATAAATATTAAAGCACTCATGAGAAAAAATTGAATATTATAATCATTATAAATCATCTATTATAGTAAATTTTATAATCATGGAAGGATGAAACTTGAATGAATAATGAATACCAACACTGCCCCTCCTAAACTCATATAAATGTTCAACACTATAAACACCCAATGTGGGAAAATAAATAACTTATATAAATATAAATATTATTTATAAATTTAATGTTTAAATTTAAATAAGTATGAGTAATGTTATAATTTTTTTATTAATATGTTTATCATTATGATACTGGATGTTAAATCACGTTTGTGAAATCCAAGATTCAATGTAATAGTTTTCATTTAAAATTACTCTATTATATAGATTTGTTTTATTATTCACCTAATTTAATTTATGTGGTTCATATGATTCCTAATTGAGATATGATATCTTTTTATTCATGGTAAATTTATTTCCACATTAAATATATTTCTTTAATGTGGTTTTGATTTTAATGACTGCTCATGTTTAAAGGGTTACACGTCTTAATTATCAATCCATTAATAGAAAAATATTCTTATAAACCTTATTTTCTTTTGAATTTGGTATTCAACTGGATATTGATTTCACATGGGATTATCATCATATATTTCATGATATTTTTAGGATAATATCATGAAATACCTATCATATTAGTTTTATTTAAAATTCAATGAGTTGTAAGGGAATTTGATAACTTAAATTTATTTCATTGTGTTATTTCGTCTGTTTTATACATCACCCTTAAATATTTTATATATTAACTAAATTCCAATTTTATATAATGTTTTATTTCATCATTTTGTGGAAAATTTATCATTTTATTCCCATATTTCAACATTATGGTTCTCTGACATAAAAATATAACTTTTTTATAAATGAAAATTAATCTATTAGTTGGATATCTGTTTCAAGTCAATGATTTCAATTCACACCAGTGTTCTCTATTCATGCACTAAAAAAAATTATCAATAAATTTATGAAATCTTTTTAATTTCCATTTTCACATTCAAAATGTATTTTTTATTATCATATTTTTCAATTAACTTTTTCATCAAATATATTTCAGAATATCTAAAATGTTTTTTCTTTCATAATAATTTTTTTAACTTAAATATTAATTTTACTCTTTATATCATTAGAGATATTTTACATGATGTAATAATTTGTTAACCAAGATCAAAAATATTTTATGATGTTCCACTTTTGTGTCATTGGATTTGGTATCGATGGATCAAGTTTATGTGATAATTAAGTGATATAAATTAAAATTTAATGTGAAACCCATTGTGAATTATAGTTTATAATGATATGAATATTAGATTTTTTTGTTGTGGAACACAATTATGATAAATATTTAAGTGATATTTGAGACCTATTTGGTAATCTAATTCATTGGTTATGTCTTTACATATCATGAGAAAGTTGTGAAATGAGTAGTGATTCTCAATCCAAAATGGTGAAATTTGTAGTGATGGATCCAAAATGGTAAGTAGGATGTGATTCATGATCCGCTATGTTAAAAATGATGTGATTCCTAATATTCAATGGGAATTATTTGGTGGTTCCATGTCCATAATGTTGAGTTTATATACTTATATTGGCATAAAACTATTTTTATATGTGTCTATGTTATCCCTATGGCCCATGATTTATGTCAAATATTTTCATAGTATTTACACCGTGTTATCTGTTTGATCTTATAGTTTTACATGTTCTAATATTAAACAATATGAACTATTTTTATGATTTTATTTCAATTAATTGGATATTTTTCTATTCCTTATCTTTTCCCATATGATTATTATCTCACCTTGGTTATATATTGATATTTTTTTATTTATTGGGAATTTGGGATCACTATTTTTTTATGTTTCTATTTTCATTGTCATGAGTATGAGTTTCACTTGTGATATGTCTAACTGATGATCTAATATGACAAAAGTATGGGTAAATGTTCAAAATAATTTAAAATTAGTATCCTTTGTAGTTATTATCCAAGGAAACTAAACCTTTATATTCTAAAGATATTGAGATTATTTTGTAATGTTATGTTTTAATTATGGAAATGATGTAAATTAAATGCATTTATAGCATGGGTCTTATTAGTTGGTATCTTAGTAATGGTTTAGTTATTTTTGATATTAGTATATTTACCTTTGTTGTTATGTTTATTAAACAATATTAAAAACCTTAAAGGTGAGTCTTAATTATATAATGACATCATAAAATATTGGTAAAATATTTACTGTGTAGTTTTCCTAGAAAAACATACCTATTTGGATGTTAGAATGTTTATTTGATTTTAGAATAGGTTCATGTTGGGGTAATCACCCCAAAAATGTTTGGTTTTGAATTGAAATGATCCTCACATTGATGAATGAAGAGATATCCTATGACCAGACACCTTTATAAACACCCCCTAGGATATTGTTTGTTTGATAGTATTCACTTTAAGAACTACAATATTGGACTGATTTCCTAATTAATTTGAGGGATTATGTTGAAAAGTATAAGATAAAACATCATAAAGTAACAATTGAAATTGTTGGAAAATGTGATAAAGTAAAATGAAAAAATGATGTAAATTTTAACCTCATATATGTTAAATGTTATGATAATCCCATATTATGGTAAATTTTCATCACTCATGTTAACCACTATTTATTTTAGAGAATGCTTGAAATAGATAGAATTTAATTAAAAATGGGAATGAGGGATAAAGTAATGACCTACCCAACATACAACCCAACAGAATGGGGGGAGGGAATACATAAAATTGTGCTAATTATAATAAAAAAATCATAGTCGATGAATAATAATAAAAATAACAATGAGTTCCCAAAATTACCATGGAGGGAATGTCCTATTATTGAGTCTTTCATATGGAAACATCAGCCTATTTCAGTGGCTCTTCTAATCAACTTATTGTTTAGAAATAGATCAATGCGATGGAAATGATATTTTTTAATCCCTAGTGCTCGAAACAAGAGGGGGGCCTTCTAATTGTCTATCAATAGGAAGGAAATTCCAAAAAATGGTGGACTATGATTTAGAAAAAAATTAACAAGTAAGAAGTAGAATCTATGGAATGAGAAGAGTTAAATAAAGAATTCTTCATAATGTATTTTATAAAAACTCTTTTCATGATTATGGAGAATGAATTTTTGGTGTTGAAACAAAATAATGATGAATCCACTGGAACATATGAAGATAACATCATAAAAATGGTGTGGTATAACTATTGAATTGTTAAAAATCATTCAATTAAGATTGAATGATTTTTTAGTGGTATTAATCCATATCTTCAAAGGTTACTTGTTATAAATGACTATAGTAGCTATGAATATATATTATGATGTGAACATCAGGTGGATATGTAAGCTAGAGTCTCCCACTACTCCAAAGATAAAAAATGAAATATGGAGTTTCATGGAAAATTTTATGAAAAATACTTGGAATGAAAAATATTCAACTCCATTAATTCCATAAATGTGGGATGTTACACACTAGAAAATTCGTAAAATTTTCAGGAAGACATTATAAATTTAGAGGATCTATCCATGATGCTTGGATATGGTAAAAGGATATAAAAAGGGAAATATAAGGGGAACAGGTCTCTATTAGTTCTCATTCCACTCTTCAATGTTACAAATTCATATATTTTTGTCATTATTAGAATCAATTCCATATCGCTAGATATAATTAGTAGAATATTCCCTAGAAATATCCCAAACCTAGGATAAAAGTGAGAGAAAACTCAATCATTAATTCTGAGGTGCATCATAATAAAAAATTGATGCAAGGTGAACATATTTTCCATTACAAAATTGTGAATGACATATTTGATTTTGGTTTATTACACTCTTTAATATCAAACTAGTTTTATTAGAATATCAATCCATCACCTCAAGCCTTGGAGGTTGATATATCTATGAAAACAACTTATGGTGAAAAGATGAAATCTATAATATGTAAATCCTCTCAAATCAAAATTTATAGAAAACAAATCTTCCAGGTCTTATTATTATCCCTGGGGTTGAATTTGATATAATATTGGGTATTGATTTGGTAACCCTACGTAGATCTCATATCAGTTTTTGGGAGAATGATATATAATTTAATGTCACAGATTACCCTATTATCATGTATCAATATAAGAATCCCCTCCCCATTTGAATAAAATTATAAAATATTTGTAATGATACCTCAAAATAAGGGATTATTAGCTCGATTTTTTGGCGATGACATAGGAACTGATGACATGAATATTGTATGAGAGTATAAAAATTTATTTTTGGATGAACTGACTTTTCATCCCCTATAAAAAACTATATATTTCTTAATTAATCTCATACATATATAAATTCCAATCTCAAATATTCCCTATATAATGACCCCCATTGAGTGGGAATAAATAAATAAACAACTTCAATGGTATCTAGATAAATGAATTAACTTCCTAAGTTCTTATCCATTGGGTGAAGTGGAGCTTTTTTTTGAAAAATCATGGTTCAATGTGCCCCCACATTGATCATAATAAATTTAACAATATCATGATAAAAAAATTATATCCTATACATCATATTGATGATATATTTGATCAACTATGTGAATATAAATATTTCATTATGATTGACTTTCAATATAGTTGCTATCAATAAAGAGTGGAGGGTGAATATAGAAACCCTTATATTATTTCAAACATAAACATAATTTATTACATAAGACTGTCACTTGATAAAATAGAGAAGATCGAGTGTTCTAGTGTATTTTGGGATTAGGAACATTACATAACAATTTCAAACATAAAACACAACATCTTATTGAAAACTTCCTTTACATGACAACTACATTCCCCCAAACATAGCATTGAATTGGATAACTAGAAGATATGCATAAAAAGGGTGAGCTATAAAGCCCAGTAAGGGAGTAAAAATGGAATGCCATGAGGAATAAAATAAATGTTAGAAAATGGTAATATCAATAGAGCACAAGTGATACATGAATATAAAGGCTTGATAAAGAATGATAATAATAACATGGAGATGTGACAACAATATTTAACATGATATTAGTATGAGCCAAGGAGCATTGCACATGGAGCATGAGTAAACCCTTATTTCACATGAAGAATGAGTAAACCCTCATTGGACTGGAATTATCAGGAGTAAAAACTCATTTCACTTGACTTATAATGATACTATACTTTACCCAATGTATTGGACAGCTATCAAGGTGCACCCTTCATAAATATTTCATTTCATGCATAAGTGTGCCACATGCATCATACGACATGGAATCAATCATCATAACTTATTCCACAATAAAGGGATGTGGAATACATACATGAGGCTTTATAATCAATATGTAAATGTTCAAAATGGTGAATACCATTGATAGAGAAATTGGAATGGTATTCACTACACAATGACATTGGCTTTGAAAATCAATGCAATTTTGTCTACGTAACAGCGTGACCTAAGAATTCATAAAAATGGTTTATGAGAGATAAAAGCGTGTCTCATCATATTTACTAGAAATGTAATGTAATGGGGTCATATAGATACATGTCCCAATATATTTAATGGAATTTAGATTCATAATATAAAATTATTTCTTGAATGTAAATGAGGAGAGACAAATACCTTACGGAATTTATACATAGTAACTGGTGTACATGGAAGGAATTAATGAGATATAAAGAGGTCTCCCATAATTAATGCATAAAGAGGGATGTATGGGAGAGGTGAAAAATCATACCCCCAACATTTTTAATTGAATGTAAAAGGGTATAACAACATAATTAAATTGAGAGAAAAATGAAAATAAAGAAATCCCTTACATGGAAGTGTGACCCCAATGGATTGGGAGGGGCTTGAGAGAGTCTTCATGAGATCTTGGGGTGCATCTGGAGGATTCTAGAGAGATGAGTTCAGAGTTTAGATGAACTACGAATTCTTTGAGTGTGGAGGAAGTGAGAGATTAGGTGGGTTTATATAGGAAACGAGAGGGAATTGTTTGTTATTTAGGTTTGGGACACCACACATTAAACTAATCAAAACCACAAACCAGACCATGATTTTTGCCCAAGTTTTTTCCAAAAGGGTGTGAAAAAAATATTTTATAAGGCCAATGACCAAAATTCTTCAAATAATAGGGTTGCTTATGTAGAGGTGAGTCACGCTCTCAAGGAAAACAATTTAAATTTATAAAATTTTTTATAAGTCTTGAAGGGTCAACTAAGGCTTTGTAAAATAAATCAAAAGAACCTAAAATCACATTATTTTAATGGTAAAAAATTTATTGGCTGAACATTGTATTTTATTACATCACTATTTGGTCATTATGATATTATAAAACACATTATATATTGAAACGATATATAATTTGTACCCAAAAATTCAACTATCTCACAAAATTATAAAAAATTTACCATGGGATAATTTCGACATCCAGATTCCAATAATAATAATAATTTTATTCAAATTTTTTTAAAAATATTTGAATTTTCACTTTTAAAATAAAAACTGATATATATCCTAAATTCATTGGTTTTGAAAAAAATAACTTCCAAACCTGAAAAAAATTACAATTGAATTCATAAAAATTATACAATAATTTATACATAATATAAAGTAACTTAAAAATAATAATATTTTATTAAAATATTATTTTATTCAAAAATTCATTAATTTATCAAAATAAAATTCTTAGTTGAATATTAACTAAAAATACTATTTGTGATTTAGAATCTTTTTACAAAGTAATAATAATAAAATGAATGTATATTATTTATTATATAAAAAAATAATTCATATAATCACAGTGATAATGTGTTATTACATAACTTCTTATAACACCCATATAAGACCGGAGGGTAAGGTGTGCAATGGTGACAGACTCTTGGGGTGGCTTGGATAAAAAAGTTCGAGTGGTAATCTCTATTAACTTCTACTTCTACCATAGGTGGTTTTGCTCGAGCTTAACGTATTCAAGATCAGCTTGGGAATGGTCAAGAGTGAATCCCAATGAAAGATCCTCCTTTCCAAGAACTAACTAATGGGCTTTTTATGGGGAAAGTCTACTGGATAATGCTATTGCTTCCTTTATCTGAGTAAATTGGATTTGTTAAATCTATATATTTATTCTAATCATGTGATCACTATTTGAAAACTATATTAGCAATGGTAACAATCCATAATACTATTTTGAAATCCAAAATCATAAATCCAAGGGAGTGCATATTTTATATAAAATTTTTTCATAGTAATACATTTAATTATATTAAGAATAATTTTCATTGATAAGAGATTTGGTTGTTAAAATCATCACCCCTTAAGAAATTTTACCATCTAAATTTTACTTCCCCGCACTAAAACAAATGCGGCTAACTCTACTTCATCACTTTCTCTAATTCCTAGGTCACTTCTTCAAACTTGTGGTTTCACCACAACACCTTGATGATGGGAATTGTATTATTTCATAGAACTGGTTCTCTACGATCTAATATCTCCACTCGTCGCTCCTCATAAGAAGGATCGTCCTCTAACTGTACTACCTCTAAAAAGAGTACATGTGAAAGATCTCGTATGTACTTCCATAAGAGGGATACATGAAATAAATCAGGTACTTTGGCCATGGTAGGTGGGTGTGCTAGTCGATAGGCCACATCCCGGACACTATCAAGAATATCGATTGGGCCGATGATTCTAGTACTTAATGTCCCTTTCTTTCCAAACCTCATGACATTCTTCCACAGAGATATTCATATAAATACCATGTCTCCAACTTGTAACTCAATGTCTCGTCACCGGTTATCTGCCTAACTCTTCTGTCAACTTTGGGATTCCTTGATAAGTTTCTAAATGGTTTTCACCTTATCCAACATTTCTTTAACCATTTCAGGTCCTAGAAGCTTATTCTCACCGAATTAATCCCAACACGCTGGTGTTCTATACTTTTTCCCATAATGGGATTCATAAGGATCCATTTGGATGCTTGAGTGGGAACTATTATTATATGAGAACTCAACAAGAAGTAGATGTTTATCCCATCCTCCTTCGATGACAATTAAGAATTCTCTCAAAATGTCCTTATGTGTTTGGATAGTATGCTAAAAATGGACATCCGTTTGAGGATAATAATACTTACTGAAGTTCAACTTAGTATTCAGAGAATATTGAATACAATTACAAAACATATAGGTTAATCTTCGATCTTGATCAGATATAATAGATAGGTGTACTCCTTGCAGCCTAACCACAACCATGAAATATATATGTGCTAGTCGATCTAATAAGAAATCCCCATTAATAGAAAAGAAGTGTGAACCATTTGTAAGACTATCCAAAACATCCCAAATCGCATTGTTTCCTTTGGATGTATTTTCATTTCTAGTGACAATGTCCATGGTGATATTCTCCCATTTCCATGATGTTATAAGAAATAGTTTCATCATACCCTTAGACTTATGCCTCTCAGACATCACTTGCAGAAACACCATGGACTTTGATGTATACTCATCGATATCCTTCTTTATGTTATCCCACCAATAATTCTCTCAGAGATCTTGGTACATTTTTTTTGTTTCTTGGGTGAATAGAGAAATTTGAACTATGTGCATCATTCTAAAGTTCCTTCTTCATCTTCATACTTGATGGAACACATAGTCTTTTCCCAAAACTCAAAATTCCTTCTTCACTAACATTGAACTATGATGATTTCCCTTTCCTAATAGCTTACACTCTCTTCAGAATTCCCACATCATCCTTTTGATCATCCTTTAAATTTTCCTAAAGAGACAGTTGAGAAATCATTTGTGAAAGGATTGTTGATGTTCCTCCCTTAATGATTCTCATTCCCATCCTCTAAAAATCCAAGAAGATTGGATCCTTTTCAATTCTCATCATTGATAGAATTGTTGGGTCCTTTTTACTTAGATCATAATTCACCTTGTACGCTTTCCCAGAGTGGCAATGGATTAAGATGTCATATTCTTTGATCAGATCTAACCATCTTCATTGTTTTTTGTTCAAATCTTTCTATGTGAATATATACTTGAGTATTTTGTGGTCTTTATATATTTTACACATCTCCCAAACGAGATAATGCTGCCAAATTTTTAAAGGGAAGAACAATGCAGCAAACTCCAAATCAGGTGTTAGATATTTCTTGTCATGAAATTTCAATTGCCTTAAATAATAGGTAATGTCTTTTTAATTTTTCATCAACACATATCCCATGGACTTCTTCAACGCATCACTAAATACTAAAAAATCACCACTTGTGGGTAATGTGAGCATGGGAGTAGTGATAAGACTCTTTTTCAAATCCTTGAAGCATTCTTCTTATTCATCATTCTAAAAAACATGCCTCCCTCTTGATTTAGCATGGTAAAAGGGCTGTACAATCGTGATAATTTTTCACAAATTGGCTATAACATCCAGCTAAACCAAAGAAGCTATGAATATCCATTACCAATGATGGCCTCATCCATCCCTCAATTGAAATGGTCTTGGAGGGATCCACAGATATCCCATTGTTTGTGATGATATCACATAAGAATAAGACCTCCTTCAACCAGAACTCACACTTGTTGTACTTTTCATAGAGCTTCTACTTTTGCAAGGTATCTAGTAATGTTCTTAGATTCTCCTCATGATCCAACTTAGTGTTGATGTATATTAGAATATCATATAAAATACTACCACAAATTTGTCAAGGTAATCTCTAAAAACTCTATTCATCAAGTCCATGAAGTTTTCTAGAGCATTATTGAGTCCAAATGGAATTACTATAAATTCATAGTGCCTGTATCTTGTACGAAAAGCGGTCATAGGGATGTCTTCCTTATTCAGCCTTACTTGATAATATCCCGATCGAAAATCTACCTTATAATAGTATTGTGATCCAAGAAGCTGATCGAGCATGTCATCAATTTGAGTTAGAGGATACATGTTCTTTATCGTGATATTTTAAAGCTCACGATAATCGATGCAAAGGCGCATTGACCCATCCTTATTCTTGACAAATATGACTAGTGCACTCCATGGTGAAGCACTTGGGCGTATAATCCCTTTATCCATATTCTCTTGTGGTTGATTTCTCAGCTCCTCATGATCTACAACAACTATTCTATACAGTGTCTTGGATATTGGAAATTCCCCAGGTCTAATATCATTTGATAATTAAAAATCTCTTCTAAGATGAAGAACATGAAATTACTCTGGAAACACTTCAGTGAATTACCTCACAATTGGCATGTCTTTATGGATGGTTTCCTCCTTAGACTCAATCAAATGATCTATATATGCATTCTCATAAGACAGTAATATCTATGATTGAGATGATGGTGCTAAAGAAGATTCATCTTCCTCCTTGCACTTGTATAGAATCAAGGTTCGATTCTTCGTATGATGTGTGATTTCCCTCTAATGACAATTTATGTTTGCCCTATATAAGGAAAGCCAATCCTTGTTGATAATTGATTAAAATGCTAATAGAGAGAATATTATGAGGTTCTCTAGGAAGTTCAATCCACAGATTATGATAGGAGAAGAGTTATATTAATGGGATGTAATGATTTCTCCATTTTTCGTACTCACCGACATCTCTACTTCCCTGATTTTTGGTGGTGTTGGGATTGTTCTACTAAAATTTTAGGATACAAATGAATTCCTAGATTTAGAATCAAAATGTGCATTCACTAATCTGGAATAAAATACTTGCGTTCCTTTCACCACATCATTGTCGAGGATCACTTCAGCGGTAGTGATGGAAAAATCTCGCCCTTGATACATTGGAGGGTGTTGGTTGCCTACGAAAACCCTGAGCTTAGGGAACTAATTATCATGGTTCCCATGTCCTTTTCAGTTGATGCAATGAAAAATGTGTTGAGGTTTGAATAGATCATTTCCATCTTCTAGTGCAGCCACTAGTATTTCTGTTCTGTAGTTAACAGTGTTATTCCCTTCTCTTCTACACCTAAAGCATTTCCACGTCCCTTTTAGGCAATTTTTGAGGTTCTTCTTTTCACACCATAGGCAAGAGGGGCGATGTATTTTCATAGAACCTTTGGATTTATCCATCAGAAAACTAGAATTAATGTCCCCCTTACGCTTCTAATCCACATGATATCCATAAGATTGGCTAATCTCTATTTCCACCTTATGGGCGCATCAGAAATTCTTTTAGAGCTGTCGAAGTAACATATTTCTAGGGCTTTCCGCAGGCTAGGTTTCAGCCCACCAAAGAAGCGGTCAACCATGCATTCAATGGTAATGACAAAGATGGAGGAATATCGTTCAATCCTTGTGAATTTTTCCTCATATGCTCTGATTTATTTGTAATCCTTTTATTTGAGGGAAAGAAGTCCCTTTCCATCTTAATCTGGAGGGTGCAAGGAAAAAATTTATCGAAAAACATTTTCTCAAAAACCATCCATTCCAACGCCTCGATCTCTCCCTTAGATTGTGTATTTTTGATCATTGTCCACCATTTATTAGCTTCACCCTCCATACGATAAGCATCCCTAAGAACATTCTCTTGTTCGAAACATTGAAGGATGCAAAAGATCTTTTCAATGGTGTTATTCCATTGTTGAGCGATTGAGGGATCAGATGATCCATTAATACTAGGAGGCCTTTGACACATGAAGCTCTCGATAGAAACTTGTTCTTTCTTGGGGGGGGGGGGGGGTTGAACGTTCCTCTATACACATGTTTCTATTCAAAACTTGAGTTAACTAAGAGTGTATTGTAAAAAAGATCGTGATTCCTGCTCCCATCAGATTGGGCATCTCATTAGAACAGTCATCACATTGATCTTCACATCGGTTGTTAGTCCTAGTCCTCTTATTACCAGCTAATGGATATAATAAAAGGAAATTTAGGGGTAACACATAAAGGGTAATCCAAGTACAAAACATATGACTTATAATTTTCTTTTTCTTTACCATATAAATATATAGGCGTTAATCTATGTTATCAATGATCTACTTTCCAACACATGTTCTTATGGGTTTTTTAATAATGTTTTATAGTAAGATTGTGATTTTACCAAAGCATATCCCCTGGGAGTGTCATAACCAAGAGTGTAGTAAGGCCCATTGTCGTGTTTCGGGATACCCCGAGTCAATCCCAAAACTCGTTATTGGAGTTTTCACTTCTAGGTACATCTGTGTGAGACCCTCTTCTACCTGCTCGTATCAAGATATGGATGTATTTTTTGATAAACCACTTTTTCAATACTCAACAAAATTTAAGGATTTTTTTATTAAACTTAGTCTTTTATCTAAGTCTTCACTATGGATTTATAATCCAATTCCCAAAAAAGAACTAAACCTATACTCTAATACCAACTATAACAACCCTGATTTTATTTCACACTTAAACATAATTTATTACATAAAACATTCACTTGATACAACATTGAAAATCAAGATATCTAGTGTCTTTGGGGATTAAGTACATCACATAAAAACTTAAAACATAAAACAAAACATCTTTTTGAAAACATCCTTTACATGACCACTATATTCCCTCATACTTAGCATTGCATTGGATAACCTGGGGACATGCATTAGAAAAGGGGGAGCTATAAAGCCCAGTAAGCGAATAAACATGGAATAACATGTGGAATACAATACATGTTAGAAAATAGTTATATCAATGGAGAAATAGAGAATCATGAACATAAAGGCATGATAAAGCTTGATAATTATAACATGGAGATGTGGAAAAAACATTTAACATTATATTAGCATGAGCCAAGGCTCATTGCACATGGAGCATGAGTAAGCCCTCATTGAACATGAAGCATGGGTAAAAAATAATTTCACTTTAATTATCATGAGTCAAAACTCATTTCAAATGATGTATCATGATACTATACTTTACATAATGCATCAGAGCACTATCAGGACACACCCTTCTAAAACATTTCATTTCATGCATATGTGTGCCACATGGATCATACAACAAGGAATCAATAATCATCATTTATTAAAAAATAAAGGGATGTGTAATAAATACATGAAGATTTATAATCAATAATTAAATGGGAATAAAGTTGAATAACCTTGATAGAGAAATGGGTATTGTATTTACCACACAATGTCATTGGCTTGGAAAATCGGTGCAATTTCGGCAACGTAATAGTGTGATGTAAGGAAACATAAAAATGGTTGATGATAGATACCGGGGTGTATAATAATATTTACATGAAATGGAACTTAAGGGGTTCATATAGTTACATGTCCCATAATATGTTATGAAATTTTAATTCATAATATAAAATAATTTTTTGAATGTAAATGAAGAGAGAGAAATAACTTATCGAATTTTGGCATAGTAATGACTGTACAGGGAAGGAATTAATGATAGATAAATGGGTATCTCATAACCAAAAATAAAGAGGGATGTATGGGGGAGTTTCAAAATCATACCCCACCATTTTTAATTGAATTTAAAAGGGTATAAAAACATAATGAAATTGAGACAAAAACAAAGAGAGAAAAAATCCCTTACATGGAAGTGTAATCCCAAAGGATTTGAAGGGGCATGAAAGAGTCTTATTGGGATCATGGATCGCCCTGGGAGGATTCTAGAGAGAGTAGGGCCGATGATGTATGAACTCTAAAGGATTTTAGTGAAGAAGAAGTGGGAGATTGGGTGGGTTTGTATAGGAAAAGAGAAGGAATTCTTTATTATTTAGGTTTGGGACACCACACATTAAACTAATCAAAAACACAAGCCATGGATTTTTTCTAGAGGGGAGTGGAAAACCTTTTTTTATAAGGCCAGTGGCCTAAATTCTTAAAATAATAGGGTTGCGTATGTGGAGGTGAGTCACACTCTAAAGGAAAACAATTTAAAAAGCTAAAATGATTTATAAGTATGGAAGGGTCCACTAAGGCTTTGTAAAATAAATGAAACAAACCTAAAATAACATTATTTTAATGGTTAAACATATATTGGTCGAGCATTTTATTTTATTACCTCACTATTTTTTTTATGATGTCATAAAACACATTAAATATTTAAACAGTATTTAATTTTTACACAAAAAATCGAATATCTTAGAAAATTATGAGAAATTTTCCATTGGATAATTTAGATATCCTGATTCCAAAAATAATATTAACTTTATCCAAATAATTTTATAAATATATGAATTTTCACTTTTAAAATAAAAACCCGACATTTATCTAAAATTTGTTGGTTTTGAAAAAAAAGATTTGAAACCTTAATAAAAATTACAATTGTATTCATAAAAATTATATGAACATTTATAAATAATAAAAAGTAATTGAATAATAATAATAATTAATTAAAATATTATTTAATTAAAAAATCTGTTAATTTATCAAAATAGATTTCTTAGTTGACTATTAACTGAAAATTATATTTGTTCTTTAAAATCTATTTACAATGTAACAATAATAAAATGAATGTGTATCTTTTATTATATAAAAAAATTGTGCACAAAACCATAGTGCTATGGACTTGTTACATAACCCCTTATAACAACCGTATAAGATCGAAGGGTAAGGTGTGTGATGGTTACAGACTATTGGGTGTACCCGATAACATCGCTCGAGTGGAAATCTATATCAAATTCCACTTCCCCCATAGGTGGTTCCAGTAGATCATAACATATTCATGCTCCTCTTGGTCTTGGTCATGAGAGAAGACCAATGATGCAACCTCATTCATGCTCCAAAAAATGGGCTTCGTATGGTGCAAGTCTATAAGATGAGGTCATCGCTTCCTTTCTCTGAGTAAATTGGATTTTTTAAAGCCCTATATTTATACTAATCATGTGATCCCTTTCCAACAGCTTTATTAGCAATGGTATCAATACTTAATGGTATTTTAAAATCCATAAACATAAAACCAAGGGAGTGCATATTTTATATAATCATTTTTCATAACTAGACATTTAATTAGATCATGTAGAATTTTCATTGATAAGAGTTTGGGTTGTTATAGTGAATATATACTCGAAAAATATTTTCTTCCAAAGGCATAGTTACTCTGATTTATATGTATTTATTTTGGATATTAAATTTTTATTCCATCATTATCAATTTGATGAATATAAGCCTTAGATATTAGCATGATGAATTTGTGATAATATTTTATATGATATCTAAAATATTATAAAAGTATGTAATGGAATGGATGCAATTTTGGAATTGTTCTAATGACATTATAAATTGAGAAATTATATGAAAACTTTAAAAGTGTGAATTTATGATATAAAAATTAAACTCCTTAGTTAATGTTATCACAAGTGAGGTTATATCTAAAAAACCATCAAAAAAAGATGCAATTGAAAAATGGTCGAGTCCAAACTCTATGATAGAGATTAGTTTTATCTTGTATTAGATGTATATTACCATAATTTTATGATATAATTTTAATGATAATCATCTCTTCTAAACATATTTACATGCAATGGATTTAAGTTCTTATCTACAATATAATGTGATTACTGATTTAGAAAGATTAAAAAGAGTTTAGTCATTTCACAAAAACAAACACTAACATGTATCAAGAAGGGTTTGTGATATATAGTGACAATTTAATTAATGATATTAGATTAATTATTATGTTCCATGAGAGGGTATTTATTTATTAATCATTTCTATTAATGATTCAAGAGGAAAACTACCAAATAAATGATTTAGAGATGGTAATACTATTTTTTTCATTAAAACTTACATGGTATTGTCTATATGGTGTGATGTTTTATATTTATACATACCATAAAATCTTAATTAATTTATTCACACAAAAATATATGAACATATTTCATAG
Organism: Viscum album; assembly: GCA_963277665.1. Lineage (NCBI taxonomy): Eukaryota > Viridiplantae > Streptophyta > Magnoliopsida > Santalales > Viscaceae > Viscum > Viscum album. The sequence continues at coordinate 1,192,952,367 of OY728156.1, read as the reverse complement.
GATGTGGATAGATTGGGTCATGGACAATGAATTCTGAAGAAATTATCACTGTGTAAATTCAAACTAGGTGGATGATTACCTACCTATAAAAGTACATTCTATATTTCCCTATCGAGGACATAAAAATACTCAATGATCATGCATTTAGAATAGATGAATCATAAAATCATAAGGGATGGGTAAGAACCCTATCTTATACAAATGATTACTCAAAAATACAATCAGGTTAAGGTCAAAGGACCATATAATGATGAAATACACATATAGAAAAAGGTATTGAGTATTCCAGTGTATAGATTTGACAAAGACAAAGAGATAATATTTGGAACCTAGAAATGTGTCCCATAAAAATAATAATTTATGAAAAATATTTATTTTGACATATATATATCACCGTTCTGTATTCATCAAGGGAGCACAAAGAATTATATAGATTTAAATAAAAAAACTTGGTGGTATAACATGAATGGAGAAATCATAGAACACATATCTTAATGCTTATATTTATAGTTTTTTAGAGGTGTATGACATAATTTTAGGGGAATTTCATAACTATTTACCATAATTATATTGAAATAGTAAAACATTACCATGTATTTATGTTTTAGAATCTTTTTCTGGGGCGCACATCTGTCGGTTTTGGAGGACACATAGTTTTTTCCCTGTATTCCCACTTTTGAAAGGCGGGCAACATTTGTCTCTTATTTATGCACAATTGCTCCTAGATCAAAACGAGATGATCATGTGTCCGTTCATCTTTCTGTGGATTCCTCCGTAGATCTTGTTATCATTTCTGGGTCTCCCTCAGTGACTTAAAATGTTGCTTGTGAAACTCTTCATAGTTCATTATCTTCATGGATTCAAGTTAATTACACTGCTTCTGCCAGGACATTCCAAGGGGTCCATCCAAGGCAGCAACCTTCGGTCAAGGGATTAGTCATATTGGACATTGCTGGAATGTCAGGACACTGGAACACTGATGCGTCTGGGTTTATCCCCCTTATCATAGGGCTTCTTGAGGGTATGGTAGCCCGAGGCATCCCACATCGAATGCGGGGAATTATATGACAAAAGCTTGCCTCTGATGTTTTCCTTAGCTTCCTATGTTTAATTTAGGGTATGTTGTGAGTTTGATGCCTTGTAGAGATGGATCAGACTGATCACAAAACTGATGAGAGTGGACCAGATTTGTCCAACCCCTGGAGGGGTAGCTAATTCTAGGATTGATGCGTAGTTAGTTACGTGATTAATGCTAGGAGAAGTGAGAAAGTGCGTGATATGATCTCAACAAGACGTGGAAGACCAGGTAAGAATTAGTATGGATGTGAATGGTTGAGTGAATTGGATGGAGAATAAGATTTAACCATCACGAATGTGACGGCAGGATTAGGCTTGAACCTCGGAGAGGATTCCTACGTATCCCCATGGTAGGGAATCGAAGTCCGTATAGTTTGGTGGGGCGATGGGACACCTGAAGAGGCAAACCATGAGAATATATGCATGGATGGGATCTGAAGGAAGTAGAACCTACAGTTTGGGGAATGGAATTCCCAAAAAACATATAATTGAGGGGGAGAGTCCATGATGAGACCTGAGTATTGGGCTTAAACCCCAAAGAGGATTCCTACTTAATCCCGAGGTAGGGAGTCAATGTTCAAATAGTTTGGGATGGGGTTATAGAATCATGGTGTGTATAGAGAACAGTGACTCGATGATATATAGGGGCTTATGCATGGTTAGCAGCATGGGGTTGGTCTAACACTCACAAGGCAGACCAAAGATGTCGGTCCCAATAGGGGGACACAAATTTTTACCAGTGTTTGGGGTTTAACCTCAGAGAGGATTCCTACATACCGTGTATAGGAGACAGGTATCAATCCCACATTGTTCATCTTACAATGTCTTACCGTCCTGTGGTGCTAGAAATGGATTACTGTTGGATGGGGTACAAAATGTATTACCGATGATTAGGGTTCCTACAGCTTTCCTCTAGATGGGGATCATAGTGGCTTACCGATGGATGGTCATCCCAACGACTTAACGATAGACAAGGAACACAACGAATTACCATTGAAAGGGGTAGCAAAACGACTTACCGTCAATGGGGTATCAAAATATCTTATATCCAATTGGGGTTGGATTTCAGAGAGGCTTACTACTTACCTTGTCTTTGAGATAAGGATCAAAGCCCATGTAGATTGAATGGGTTTAGATTAACATCTTGAGGGACGAAAAGGGGCATACAGTTTAATGTCATGCAAGACAAGGGTGGACCAACAGGAAGTGGTCAGGTTTGATGGGTGTTGGGATTGAATTATAGAGAGGCTTCTTATATACCATGTCTAGGAGGCAGGTATAAATGTCCACATAGTTTGGGATGGTGGATACAGTTTAACATCATTCGTGATGAATGTGAACCGACATAAAGGGGGTCAGGAGAAGTAGGTGTTGGTCTTGAACCTCAGGGAGTCTTTGTACATACCTTACCATGTCAAGGATCAAATTTCATGTAGTTCAGGATGGTGGATAAAATTTAAAATAATGTGGGATGAAGGAGAACTGACGTGAAGGGGTTTGGGACATGTAGGTGTTTGGATTGAACCTCAGGGAGGCTTCCTACGTACCTTGACATTCCAAGGATCAATGTCCATGTAGTTTTGAATTGTTTGGGGCATCCACGCTGAGGTGGACCATGAAAGATTCCATTATTAATGCTTACTCTAATCCCACATGTGTCATTCTTAGTGTGAGAAACCAGAGGCAGCCAAGACCTGATGATCATGTTGTGAAAGATGCATCCACGAGAAGTGGAGTGGGGCTTACATGTGGTTAGCTGACCAAAGTGGAAACAAGGGATTACACGTGGTTAGCGGCCCATGGAGATGGAGATTGGGTCCTACTCCAGAATGGATGCCAGTAGACAAAAATATCAGAGGGAGAGGGAAAGTGTAAAAAAGGTCCATGTGTCCCTCTAACCTATAGTCATTGGAAATGAAGAAGAAAGTAGGAGCATGGGTGCCACCTATTTCATTAATGGATAAGGTCTATCACAAAGATGGTCGCCCTTCCTCGTGGATAGGTGCTGCTCCAGAAAAGAGGATCTCATTACATTTAAGAAGATCTCACTCCCACTGAGATTAGAAGCCATAAAAAATGTCCATGAAAGGGCACACCATAGGTATTTCATGGGGTGAGGCCACATTTTAACATCATGTACTGAGGATGATGGTGATTGGTAGTTTGACGTCCTACAGCTCGGACGAGGAGGTTTGACTTAGCTACCCTATAAAGTACATAACCAGCATGCTTTTACCCTTGGTGAAGGGAAGGCACCCACAATGTCATAGTGAAGGGGTGTTGTTGAATGATACACTGAAGGGCCCACATTAGTATGGCTATGTGAATATGAAATAGCAGTTACTGTGCCTATGTGAAGATGCATGACGGTAAACAACGCAACATAAAGCACTACCCAAGGGACCTTGAAGTAACTTCATACAAACAGGGCAGGTCGTACAGGAGATGGGTGTGTAGCATAGTTTTTGTGTGTGTACGAAGTGCTCGAAGATGGTTCCTAGGAGAGATACATCAAACACATGCTAATGTTTGCACAAAAGGAGAAGGATTTTCATGAAAAAGAAGATATTTTTGCATAATAGGTGCTCAAAGAGGTTTTTCCACTCAAGTGGAGGTGTTTTCATGCAATGGTCCCAACACTTAAGGACTTGGGAAAGGGTTAGACACTAGTGGTCCTACATGAAGGTGGACCCTAGGGATACCTGTCATGGAAAATACGGTTCTTGGATGTCATATTTTTTATGTGGAGGAGGTGAATTCCGCACAGGGGATATGGTTCATATTTTTCAGCCACTGGAACTGGGGGGGAATTCTATTTATAGGTGATCAGGGGCCATGTGGTGCATGAACAATTCAGTCTGTGTAGAAAACCCGGACCTTGGGTCGGTGGCATAGAATTTACTGCATTGGAACGCACAAACCCATTCAGGCTGCAAACGTTTTTCGTGCTAGGAAGCGGTTTTCCACGCACCACTACGATTTTCTGCACAGTCTTTTAGATTTTCCCAGAATCAGTTTCCAAGTTGAAATATGCCTCCGTTATATCCAAGGATTCCTTCTTGAGACCTTTGGTAGATTTCGGCATCTACAAATGCCCCCTTCGGAATCTGATCTGCGAGGGGGCGTGAAGGTTAGATTCCGAAGGAATCAATGAGACATCGGTCCCCCTAGGGGAAGTGCACCTAAAATACCTTCAGGCACGCGAAAAGTGTTTTCGGGCATGTGGAAAATCCCCTCCTCACCTCTAAAACTTCTTAGGGGTCCCATGGTCCGTAAATAATTTTCACGCGATAAGCTTTGGAACTTATATGTGGGAAAAACTCTTCAACCTATGTGTGGAATTTGTCCTTTTTGGTGAAAAATTCCTAGATCCTGGTGGATATTTTCCATTAAAATGTCTAGTTTTTGGAACATCCATCCTATTTTTGGTGCACCCTCCATGTTTTGTTCCCGCCTTTCTGATTTTTCAAGACTTCACTAAAGAAAAATGGACATTGATCATAGTAATGTCATGATGGAAGTTATGTATGTTGTGAATAGGGCCAAGATGAGTGATTACCCTGAGGATTATGGTGAAAATAAAGTCGTATCCAATTACCAATATCTCTTCAATATGCTGACCAAAGCCCAAAAGGATTACCCTCAATCAAACAATCTACCAATGTGGGACTTCGGTATTTTAGAGGAGGTATTGACACCCGGATATGAAGTCGATACATCGTGGTTATGGGTGACATGTGAGGATGATCTTTTGTGATACAAAATCTTAAATGATGGCCCTCCAACTTGAGAAACCACAAAAATACCCATTTAAATCTTGATGCCAAGTATTAGAACTTTTTTGAAAGGTTAGCTGGTCACCAAGGATTCTCCTACACATTATGTGAGTAACTTTCTACAGAGCATCACCGACGATACCAAAGGATGGCTATAAGATTGGGACCTAAGGTCTGCAAGAAAATTTCACTGTAGAAAGGGCTTGGGAATACTAGTTATTCCAATCATGCAATTAGTTTGGAGTTGAACTATGGAATATTGGGATACTCAAGGTGGTGTGGACGTCACAGTTTCACTTCAACCATAAAAAAAATGTACACCAGAGCTATTTAGCCAGTGGTCCCCTGATACCAACATGTTCCACCTCTATCATGAGAAGGATCACATCAGTTATTGGGATGTCCACTGTATCATAGGTATCATTTTGGACGGGCACCAATATGAAAATTTTATTATGATAGAAAATATCTGGGGGAAAGGTTGTGTACCCCCATTCTAACAAGGAATCAGCTAGACATAGACAAGGAGAGACTGGGGGTTATGTAATTTCTGAATGAAATTTCCCATTCAATGTGGTTAAGAATATTCTTGCAGAAGGACCCAACTGTGAAGATGTAGGGGTAAGGAAAGTGGTGTCTTATCGGGGCATAAAGGAACAAGAGCAGGGAGTATTAGAAAATATTGAAGACATGAGACTACCAATCTTGGGGCTTTCATGTGGATGAGATTTGGGACCAGAATGTCTAATATACCGGATTTCATGCAACCTTCATGAGTGGATGGCTGCTTTTAGTACGGGATATTAGGATGGGAGTTTTCCTGGAAGCATCGGTGATGGTGGGATTATGAAATCCAATCAGAGGTTCAACCTGAGTGTCTCGTGTTGGCCCGAATGTATGCCATCATGGGGAACATTTTAAGAGGGTGCTCATCGAGGAGGATTTGTGTCCCATTCGAAATCATTCATGGTTGGATCATGACTCACTATGGTGGATAAACTTTCCCAAATTCTATTCGTCCACTAGGTAATTCTCTGCGCCCTTCCTTGCTAAACATATCTGGGACCATGCTATTGACCTTAAACGAAGAAGGAATAAGGATCATGATCAGGAATCACACTAATTTTATCATTAGACCATTACCCACCCTAACTAGACAGATTGTAGATGATAGGAAAGTATTTATAGAGAAAAGAGAATATTTTCAAATCCTCATAGGTGGAGTGCTTGCGGCTCAAGATGATGAGAAGATCTTTTGCGAGACCTATTTGCCATCAAAGTTCACCAGGTAGTTTTAATCCTTCCAATAGATGTCGAGGAATGTGTATATAGATGTCTGGGAAGAGGAACATCCTTCTGTTCTTTGATAAATGTGGATGATGTTCACAAAATATAGTTTCGGGGAGGTAATTACCTTTACCCACACTAGAGTCGATGATGGACTCTCAATGAAACATGCTGAGATTTGGGTGGCATCATACCCTGAGGGAATTCTATGTAAAAAAGTTCGACGAATCATGGTGGACAGTGTGGAATATGGGAGGCGAGATAGCAGATAGGGTTCTATTGGAGAGGAGAGGCTAGGAACAAGTTAGGTAGAAAGGTTAGTATATGTTAGGACCTCAACATATGAAATGTCACATGGCGCAACCATTCCATTGTTGTCCGAAAAGAGAGGGGCTCCTGAAAAATCTCAAGGAGCGTCTAGGGAGTTTCTAGAGAATCAGTTAGGGTATCTACTTCAACCCTATGAGGATGAAATCTTCCCTGTGATGTGGTTAGCTTGGTTGACCCTACAGTAGTCAATGTCCACTGAAACCCTCTGGAAAAAGATGGTACGAGATGGGATCCAACTACCATAATTTGGTCTTATCAGGATTGATGATAGAGTGAGCTTTCATCATTGTCATTCATATCTAACAGCCATGTATGTGTATACATGCCAGCATGGGTGGATTGAGGATTGAACTCTGTTGGTAAAAGTGATTCTCGTATAGGAGAATGATCCGGAAAAAATGTCATCTGAAGATGACAATAGGGATGGGGATATAGAGGAAAGTGAATCAGTGGGGGAAGAATAATGAAGAGAATATAAGGTAGAAACAAAGGGAGTGAAGAGTAAATTGGAGGCGAAGGATTTAGGGGATGGCCTACCAAGGGAGTCCTTGGGAGAGTGGCTAGATTTCCAGCTCTAAGATGGACATAGCTGAGAAAATCGAGGTATGAAATAATTATTATCCTAGCATTTCCTCCTTCTGTCTTTCATAATCCCAAACTAAAATTTTCCTCTGTTCAGGTGCATCATGGTGATGGTTTTCAAGAAACTCCCTCCAAGGTTGGTGAAGGTTCACCAATTGAACAAGATGGGAAGTCTACACCAATCATTGAACTGACAAGCACAGAAGGATCTCCTGCAGTGACATCTCCTATAATGAATGAAACACTGGAGGTCGATGTGCTGAGCTCCTGTAAGTTTCATTACTCCGACATCTGTATCCTTCATCAGAGAGCTATAATGATCCGAGCAGTAATCATTTTTGAATTAATCATGATATTGGTGGCTTGTCCATCTGCTAGATCCAAACCATTGAAAAATTATACCATGAAAAACACACCAACCCACCCAGAACACACTTCTCAAACTGAGTTGGCCCCAGCACCCGGTGAGCAAATGGATGTGCAAACCGACGATATAAATGTTGGGGAGGGTTATGGTGTCTGTGAGGGAGAAACTACTAAGTATGGGATGATATAGGAAGGTCTCCCACCTGTTCAAGAGCCTAATACATTGGGAGAAACACCATAAGGAGACCCTACCACTGATCTTTTGGCTGTTTTCCCTGAATATCGGCTTGATAACCCTGAGGAGATAGATGAATTTGATTCTGAAGTAGTCGATGAAGTCCCTATGATGCAGCACAAGGGGTGGATGTTTATCAAAATCTATCTCAGTGAGGCATAGGTAGAATTGTTAAACTAGATGGGATTACTCCACACTTGGATACGCTTTCTCTGTGCTGGATGGGTAGATGCTCACTGTCTTCTTGTAATGAACCGTGATTACATGGCTTAGATGATACAGGATAATAAACAATGTACAAACATTTTCCAACACCAAGATTAGTCATAGAGTACCCAGGAATTCATAAAGGAAGAGTCAGGGGTCTGATTCATTTTAGAGAAATTGAAAGACAGGGAGGAATTCATTACAAACCACTCTGAGATCATTGAGAAAATGAGGGTCCAACTGGTGGATTACCATGAGCAGATAGTGCAGGTGAGACACAAAATGATTGATCTCCAAACATAATAAGAACGAGCATGGAAATGTTCCAATGAATTGTGCTCTATGGCCACTGATGAAGAGAAGGATTCCAGGGGGTGGGAAGCAATGTTGGAGGCCACAAGCCAGAGGGTGGAAACACTGAAGCAATCCATCCAAAATGTTGATCCTTAAGGGCCTTATTTTGTCCAAATCCATAAACACATCCTTCTATGTAGCTTCTAATTCTGAATTGTGTGAATGGTCAGATTATTAATTTTATTGTTCAGTTCATTTCATTCTGTCCACAATCGTGAAATAATTAGCAATCCATCCCTAAGCTCACGTGGGTCCTGCCCGATACGACAACCAAGGGATGTTCACATTATCCCTTCATTGGATTTTAGGAGTTCCAACCAAATTTCCATAATCCGAGGTATAAATGACCCATCTGGGCTATTAAGAAGAAATGGGGAGGCCTGAATAGAGAATGAAATTCTCACAACAGTCGAATTATCATTTCCCTATTGTGCTCTAGTACACAAGCATGGTAATGCCAGGGGTGTCAGAATCAATCCCAAGATAGAAGAGTGGAGAGTGTGATTCATGATGCCAAAAATTCCGAACACTATAGGGGTGGCATGACAATGATGGATAACATGTTGAACATTTCCTAAAAACAGTACCCCAATTTCATTATCCTAAAATGGCAAAAAAACGAAGGCCGAACGCCGACCATGTTCAAAACATGGGGCCTAACTCAAAATGTTATCCATTAGTCTTCCAAAATGTTGGTCCAGAACAGCAGGTGAGCCATTGGCCGAACATCTATAATATAAGGGGGTTCTTTTAGACATGAAATAGGAGAGGATCCAAATAAAGGGCATGAAAATCATAAATGTTTGAGTGATTTGTTATTCTAAAGGATTCCAACACTCTTGAAATTATGCCACCAAGGAGGAAACATTGTAGGAGATAACATCAGTCTGATCATGGATCATACCTACATTCAGTCAGGACCTAACTGGTGAGAGTCTAGAAAACATCATATGGATGCGGGCGATTAATGGAATAGTTTAACATCATATGACCTGGACGTTTCACTTAGTTTTAAGGTCATACTTGATAGACCGAGGATGGGACCAAGGGTCCAGAAGGATTAATGACCTTGGGGTTGGGCCCAAGGTGAAAGGTTTGGACATCGCCACATATCCCATGTAGATGAGAATCAATCCAAACATAATTCTAAGTGTGCAGTTTAACATCTTATGGACAAGGGGGAATGAGATACTAGCTCCATTATGGGAAGTACATGGTGCAACTATTGCAAACCCTATGTGAATGGGGACATAATTCCTACATCACACCACACAATTATGTGAATGTTAGGGCGATGAGGACAAATAGAAGAGGTATTTATCAGAACCTGAGCTGGATCCAAAGAAAAGATTTCTGGGCATTCCTACGTATCCCATGACAATGAGAATCAAACTATAGGTAGTTTTAAGAGTCACAGTTCTTACACCTTACAAAAAATGATGTAGAAGGGGATCGTAGTTTAAGGTCTTAGATCTCGGACCATAGAGAAGAGAAACTCTTCCAAGAAAGTGCAAACCTCGATCTGATCCCTAAGCCAACATGAGCCACTCTCGATGAGGGAAACAAGGGAAGATAAGGTCTTTGAAACGCATGGAAATCATGAAAGGGGAAATGGGTGCAGAGCCTCAAATGATTCATTACCATGGAATTGTCCTCATAACGTGGAAATTTGTACCGAGGGATAGTTCCAAGAGTGTCAAAATTCCACTTGGTCATAATGTCATGGAAAATGATGTGAATCATGGAACCAACATTTTTGGATTGATGTGGTTGCCATGACGATGGGGGATAACCGTTGAACATGTTCAAAACACAACCTTCGTATAATGTGACCTAAAGTGTGAATGAAAAATGGGCATCGACCACTGACCACATTCACAACGTGGGAATTGTGTCAATTTGTTGTTCGAAATCTTTGAGGATGTTGGGCTAAAATAGAAGGAGATCCCTTGGTCCCATCATAAATTCCATTTGGGGGTCCTTTAGATGTGAAAGACAATGAAATCCCAAATGAAGGGGGGTAAGAAGCCTGAAAAATGGGAGAGAGCATGTCTAGGTAGAATCCGACACTCTAGGTATTGATCCAGAGTGCCCTTGGGCACATTGGTGAACTGCCAATAATGGCCTATTGGCCAAATTCAAGAGCATACAACTCAATGAGATAAGCGTAGAAAAGGAGAATGAGGGGATCTCAGGAGGGAGAGGTATGTGGCGTGGCTATTACAAATCTGACATGACTGACTGCATGGAGTCCATACTGCACCGTATCTCTTCTCCTAAGAAACTCCTTCTAGGGGGATAGAAATATGAGGAGGTTTCTAAGAGACAGGGTTGGACCAAAAAACTAGATGTTTGGTCTGTCCTACATATCCCATAAGGATAGGAATCAATCCACAGATAGTTTGGGAGGTGTTGTCTTTACACCATGCAGATAGGGCGTAGAGTGATCTTATTTTATGGTCTTAGAGCTCGGACTACATATCTTAGTTTATGTTCTTAGAGCTCGGACTAGGGATACATGACCCTTCATGCAGATATTAACTTACCAAAATTCCTAATCCCACATGAGCAATGCTCTGTGTGAGAAATAAGGAATGATATTGGGCTCTCTCTAATATCTAACGGTACAGTTTATGAACTAACACACATGCCCAAGGAAGACTGATGTTTGAAGGGATAACATGACAAAATAAATCACTTCAACTAATACATGGGACATACATGGGTGGTGAGAACAATGAAGGATAGTTGTTGACCTGGAATGGGAGAAACAAATGAGTATGAACCACTGACTATATTCGCAATGCGAGACTTGTATCAAATTTTCATTCAATATCATTGTGTAAATCGGCCGAAAATGGTATGAGAAACCTTTTGATAAGTATTTGTACCATTTGGGGGTCCTTTTGGATGTTGAGAATGATGAAATCCCAAATAAAGGGTGTGTCTGAAGCATGAATCTGCCTGTGCAATTTAACACCATGAAAGATGCCGAAAGAGGTGGGCATCTCTATGTAGAGGGATACATGGTGCGATCATGGGGAACTCGATGTGAATGAAGGAAAAATACTGCACCACAACATGTGTTTTGACCCAATGGGAGATCCTGATGTTTGGGGCCAGGTTGATGGAAAAAATTTCCAGGCATTCCTACATATCCCATAATGATGAAAATCTAGCCAGGTGTAGTTCTTGAAGGACATGTTGTTTAGCATCGTGCGGTGTGGACGTGGGGGTGGGGGTGGGGGTAAAATTATGAGGAGGAGAACATGGTGTGAAAACCGTAATCCTAACATGTGCGGGTCCCAAAGAATCCTACACTATACTATGAGATACCTTCCATGAAAACTATACGATGTAGGGATAGTCAAACAGAAAATTCATGAGGTTGGAATCAAGATAAGGCATCTGAGCATTATTACATATCCCATGAGAATGGAAATGAAGCCATGCATAGTTCTTGAGGTGGAAATTTAATGTCTTTCATGACAATGAATATGGGGATATCTTAGTTTATGGTCATAGGAGACTATCACAATATATCTGTCGCTCATAGTTTAACATCATGTAGGATGACTACTGAGTAGTTTTATGTCCTTAAGTTCAGACAAACCTCACATTTTAGCATAATGTGGTGAAGATGGGAAAATTTAATATCATGTAAGACCATAAAGTTCACTGTCATGTGGGACATTACATTATAAGGTCATGTAAGACCCTGAAAAAGGGTCATGCAAAGTATTTAATTAGGTATATGGCATTGGGGGGAGGAGTTATATGCACTCCATCCATGGTGACTAGGGAGTATGCGCCATTGGGGTAAAACTTATGATCGATGTATGGTCTTTCCCATTTGGGTGCCAGTGAATTGGAAGGTTCTTCAACATGATAAGCAAGCACGGCGGCTCGTGGAGCGGCTGGTGGGATGGCCCACAGAGCAGATGGGGGTACTTAAGTTAGGTCCTAGAGATTATCTTTTCGATTGGGTGGATTTGGCGATACATAATGCGCCCTATTTCCATATGTCCTAGCCTCAATCCAGTCTATGTGAGCAGGATAGTCAGGGTCACGTGAAATCAATTCCCTAGGGAGAAGTTGTACCAGCCCCTACTGCCCCGACCGAGGATCACCGCAGTCTAGCTGTCGCTCTGCGACAGGATTAGCTTGAAGGTCATCAACCATATTATTTTACTTGATGAGATACTTATGCTACGCTTCTTTCTCAGGATCATCCTCCATCTTTTTTACTGAGCTAGACAGGTCAGAGTGTTTGAAGACTCTAAGGTGCTCTTTTCCCTTATTGGGATTTCAGCTGAGAACCAATGCCTCGATGGGCACGAGAAAACCCAGTAGATATATCTTCTGGAGTGTAACCTTTCCAAATAAGTCCAATAGTTGTGGTACTCCCCCAGGGGGAAAGTCCCTGTCAAGGAGATCCAACTCGTTCTCCCCCATAGATAGATCGGCCATGTTAACCATGACTATACCTAGAGGAATATCCTTGATATTGCCTGGAATGTCGGGCTGTCACTTGATTGAACTAAAACGGAGGGTCGCGTACTTCCCCCAACCACGGATCTACATGTGAGGTGAAGCCTCCTTTATAATCATGCAGAGCACCATAAATATATAGATGCATCATTTTTAGAGATTCTGATGGAAGCCTGGTGACATAAGACATTGGGACATGGGGAGTGTGGCGAAATCAACCAAACAACATTTTTGACCAATCTCTTTGAAGTGTACCTGACACTAGGGGTAAGCCACTCGCTGATGATAAAGATGATAGAGCATATCCCGATGGTCTGTCAAAAGCATCTAGCTTTCTCTAGGGTGAGCGATTTTGGTGCATTGAAATTCGGTGTTGTGACTGGAAAAAACATCTCCAAGAAATTGTCTTCTACAAGAATGTCCCACAAGAACCTTGGATCAGAATCAGGTTCTGGAACATGGTTGCCCCACTCGTTGACTGGAGGTGCCTGGGGAACCGGTAGTGGTACTGAAGATGACTGATAAGATGGTAGGATGGCTGGTGGAGAATAAAGTGAGAAGGCTGAAAAAATTCTACATCTCGGGATATTCTCTGAGTACTGCAGTGTCGTATCAAACACATCACAATAAGACCAGCTGGGGACCAAAGTCCCTGGTGTAGGTACTACGGCTGGTTGTGGTGGACCACTCAATTGCTGTATCACAAAAGATCCACAGAATAACACTCTATGATCTCCGGTTTAGGTAGAGGGAACTCCTGGAAATGATGGGGGTGATTGCATGGTCAGACCCTAAGGAAACTCCAAATATTAATCCTCATGGATGTATCTACATAGGGATGTAGGGATCTGGTGGACCTCGCATTCCGAAAGTATGAGGTTGATACGCCTTGTCCCTTCCCCAGCCCCCGATACAGAGGATCTAGGTGAGGATTTCATTGTCAAATCAAATTCCTCCTTAGAATCTGTGAAGAAGACATGTTTAATCTTGGTCGGAATCTTCCTGGAATTCTTCTTTATGGTGTAGTTGACCCAGCCTTCTAATCCGGGATTTCTCTTCAGGATAGGGTAGATTTTTGGATTGAGCAGTAACTTTGGCCAAACTAGCGTTGGGGTGAAGACAGCATCCGCCTGGGTTAGCCAGGGTTCGAGGATCACCTAGATCGATTTTAAAGGGAACACGGCGAGGACCTCCATGTCCACTAGATGACATGTGGAGGGTATATCCACAGGTGGTACTGGAGTGGGTATAACCACCTTTGGGGTTGAGGGGAGCATGGGTAGGGACTCCATGCTTATTTCCTCTAGAAATGTTGGTGTGAGGAGTTTTCTCATACGGGTTGAGAAGAACACAAGTAGGTCCATCGTGTTGGGTGATTAGGATGTGAGGAAATCCTCCACTTCTCCGGTTTCTGGGATGAGGAGGACCTTCGTCATCTTCTGTAAGGACATTGGGAAGACCCCCACACTAACGGTTGACATGATGGGCATCATATTCTCACCGTCAGCCTATGACTGTAGTATCGGATCCACACCTCAGGTCATAGGTGCAATGGAAGATTCTGTACTGAGCGTCACTATATTGGGGAGGACCCTCATTTGGATTGAATCCATCATGGGGAGGACCATCACAACGAGCCAGGGATTGGTATATACCTATGCTATAATTGGATATGGTACGTGGATGACCTCTGTATAGGGTGTCATTACCATGGTTCAACCCGTGGTGGGTGAAACCTGCATCGACGACAAGGAGAGTCGACTCAGCCTGCCCGTGGGGCAGTTGGGGCCTCGATCAGGAATATGAGTTCTCATTCTAGAATGAATAGGTGATTGATGGTATACGTCAATGGTGGCATGAGATGAAATAGTTTTTAATGTTGATGTCCCTCAGATGGCATCCTCCTCAGTCTGTGCTCGACGCTGGTGTCAGGTTGACCACACTGGGGCCAGTGGTGCAGGTGCATAGCTTACCTACTCCTCATCTCATGGGGTTGGGTGGCGGTGTAGACACGTCTTAGTGGGAGCCCTCCTTGGGATCCCCTAGAACATGATGTCGGGATGACACTGACATCCCTCACCTCATTATCATATGGGAGGGATCCATAAAATCGTTTTGGGGAGAGGCTCCTGAAATGGTTTTTCATCAGAGTGGGAAGTATTGGCTCCCTTAATGGATGTTTTTGGCAGTGATGGCAGTGAGTCACAGAATCCTCTGAGTCTTGTCGAGCCATATCCCGGGTTGGGATAATCCCTTCTTCCTTGTATCATCGAAAAATGTCATTTATCACCTTTCTTGGAAATTTTTATAATAGGATATTGGGTGTGGATGCCCAAAAACTGTAGACACAAAGACATCCATGGGAGCGATGTGTCCATGTGGGATTTCCACATTGATGTTGCCCCAGCCCCTACGTCTGTGGGTGGGCTATGATCGATATTTTGTCGCTATATCTTGGGTCCTGGAAAGCATTGAGATTTAACCATTAGTTCTCAATGAGGGAAAGTGACATCCAGTTCCCTAGCACCATTCTGTCATCAATTGTTAGTGATAAGGATCAACGCTGACAACATCGTAGATCAGGATGTCCAACATCCAACTACCGCAATTTCTGGTGAGTTTCATGCCAGGCCCACTATTTTCTTGGTGGGACCTGGCACTGGATTCATGGATTCGGTGAGACGGTAATCCACTGATGTCTCGAGCACTACTAATATCCACATTTAGGAGAAGTCCTACAAGTCAAGTTCACCATTTCTATTTCCTAAACATTCATCGGGGGCACACATACATCTTTTTCATAGGATGCATAGTTGTTTCCCCACATTCCATCTTTCCAATGGTAGGAGACAGCCATCACATGTTCAGGGGTGTCTGATCCTTGATCGAAATAGGATGATGCGGTGTTGGTTCCTCTTTACATTTATTCATCCTTAGATCATGTTACCTATTCCCGGTCTTCCTCATAGAATAAAGACATTTTTTTTATACTCTTCCCAGTGCCATGTCTTTAAGGACACCGATTAATTATGAAGCTTCTGTCAAGACATTCCCTGGGGTCTAGCCAGGGTAGCAACCTTCGGTTGTGGGAGTAGTAACATTGAATATCACTGATGTGTCTCGATGTTAGAACACTGATTCATCTCGGTTTATTCACCTTATGATAGGTCTTCTGGAGGTCATGGAATCCCAAGTCTTCCCACGTCAATTTTAGGGAATTATATTCCATAGGCATCTCTCTAAGGGTTTCCTCAGCTTCCCATGTTTAACACAAGGTATTCCGCGAGTTTAACGTCTAGCGGAGACAAATTGGACTGATCAGAACACTAATAGGAGTGGATATTATGGGTGAATCCCATGGAGGGATAAATCATGCTTGGGATAATGTGTAGTTAGTTACCCAATTACTACTAGTAGTAGGGAGAAAGTGGGTGACAAGATCTTACCAAGAAGGGGCGGCCTAGGTAAGAATCAGGATGGATATAGATTGTTGTGTGAAGTGGATGGAGAATGAGATGGAACTATTGTGAATATGATGAAAGCCTTCAGATTGAACCTCATAGAGGCTTAATAAATATCAACGTGGCTAGGAATAGATGTCTATATAGTTTTGTGGGGCGATGGGACACCTAAAGAGGCAGACTGTGATAATGGATGCTTGGATGGGATCCGGAGGAAGTAGAACCTCAAGGTTGGGGATAAACTACCCAAAACACAAATGCTCGAGGGGGAGAGGCCACAATGAGACATGAGTGTTGGGCTTGAACATCAGGATGTCTTCATATGTATCCCCGAGGTAGGCAATCAATGTTCACGTAGTTATGGATGGGGGTTATAGAATTGGGGTTTGAACAGAGGAAAGTGACCTGAACATGTATTGGGGCTTATGCATGGTTAACAGCCTGGGATTGGTCTGACACTCGAGGGGTAGACCAGAGATGTCGGTCCCAATAGGTGGGACACCAAAGTTTACCAGTGTTTAAGGTTGAACCTCAAAGAGGCTTCTTATGTACCATGTATATGAAATATTTATCAGACCCACATAGTTCATCTAACAATGGCTTACCTTCATGTGGGGCTAGAAACAGCTTACCATTGGATGGAATACACATCATCATACCACTAATTGGGGTTCCAATAACTTACCGCTAGTTGGGGATCTCATTGGATTAACATTGAATGGGGATCACAACAGCTTACCACTTGATGGGGAACACAACAACTTACCATCGATTAGGGTATCACAGTAGATTGTCGTCGATGGGGGTATCACAACGTCTTACCTTCGATTGCGGTTGGATTTCAGAGAGGATTCCTATGTACCTTTTCTAGAATACAAGGATCAAATCCCACGTAGTTTAAATGGGTATATTTTTACATCATGCGGTAAAAAAGGGGCATACAATTTAACATCATGCAGGACGAGGTTGGACCAGAGTGAAGTGGTCATGACTAATGGGTGTTTGGCATGACCCTCTAAGAGGTTTCTTATATACCATGCCGTGGAGGAAGGGACCAATGTAAACATAGTTTGGAATGTTGTATATGATTTAACATCATGTGGGGTGATGGTGAACAGATGTGAAGGGGTTCGGGACAGGTATGTGTTGGGCATGAAACTCATGGTGGATTCTTAGGTACCTTACCTTAATAAGGATCAAAGTAAACATAGTTCGGGATGGTGGATACGTTTTGATGACATATGGGAAGAGGGTGAACTGATGTGAATGGGGACATGACATGTAGGTGTTGGGATTGAACCTTAGGGAGGCTTCTATAGTACCTTTCCTTAGCAAGGATCAAAGTCCACATTGTTTGGAATGGTTTAGGGCTTACTCGCTGAGGCGGCCCATGAATGATTCCACGGTCAGTGATTACTATTTACCCACATGAGTCATGCTCTATGTAAAAAAATGTGGCAACAAATATCTGATGATCATGTCCTAAAAGATACGTTCGTGAGAAGTGCACTGGGGCTTACACGTGGTTAGCGGCCCGAATAGGAAACAGGGGCTTAAGCGGGGCTAGAGGCCCAAGGAGATGGAGATTGGGACTTATTTCAGAATGAATTCCAGGTGGTAACGAATCATCGAGGGAGAGGAATAGGGTAACAATGGTCCTTGTGACCCTATCACCTCATGTCTTTGGCACCATAGATGAACGGAGGATCAAGGGTGCTTCCACCTTCAAGAAATGATAGGGGATTACACCAAGATGGTTTCCGTTCCACCCAAACAAGTGTCTCACAAGAAAATTGGATCTCATTCCATGTGAGTAAGATATCACTACAATGGAGATGTGCGAGCAATGGTAATGTCTGAGATAGAGCACACCATGTGTATTCCATGGGGCGTGGCCACAATTTAATGTCATTTTTTGGGGATGGTGGAACTTGGTAGTTTAACATCATGAAACATGGATGAGGTGGGTTAACTCCGCACCCCTAGGAATTACAAAACTTGCATGATTTAACCCTTGGTGAAGGTAAGGCACCAAAAATTCTGTACTGAAGGGTTGTTGTTGAGTGATCCACTAAGGGGCCCACATTATCGTGGCTATACGGAGAAGTAATAGTTGTTAGTGTGCATATTCTAAGAAGAATGAGTCTATGAAATGAAATGTAAATAACCACCCAAGGGATCTTGAAGTCACTTTGTACAAACCTATTTGGTCGTATGGGGAAGGATGTGTAACATAGGTGTTTTGTGTGTAAAAAGTTCCATAAGATGGTGCCCGGGAAAGTGACATCGAACACATGATAAAGGGAACACACAAGGAGAAGGGTTTGCACACAAAACAAGAGGATTACTTGAAATAATCACACAAATAAGGGACAGTTTCATGCAAAATTCTGGGTTGACTGAAAAAGAAGGAGAGTGAACAAATGGAAAATATATGTACAAAATAGTCTTGCAAAGAGGTTTTGGCACGCATGTGGAGGGGATTGCGCGCAGGGGGACCAACCCTTAAGGACTTGGGAGAGGTTCAATACCTAGTGGTCCCACATGATGGTACACCCCTGAGAGACTTGGCGTGGAAAATATCATACCTAGAAATCATATTTTTCATGTGGAAGAGGTAAATTCCTTGTAGGGGATGCAGTTCGTATTCTTCAACTGTTGGAAGTGGGGGGGGGGGGGTGCAAATCTATTTATAAGATATCAGGGGTCGTATGTTGCGTGAAGAATTTGGTATGCATGGAAAACCCAGACCCAGGTTTGGTGGCACGTATGTTCTTGCATCAACTCCCTAAAACCCCTTCATGTTGTGACCATTTTCCATGCTAGGAAGCGGTTTTCCATGAACTAATCTGGTTTACCGCACAACCTTTTGGCTCTTCCCAGTATTGGTTTCCGAGTCGAAATAAGATTCCATTTTATCCAATAAATACTTCTAGATTCCTTTGGTAGATTTTGGCATCTACAATTTTTTCATAGGACTCCCCAAAACGTATAATCCCCATAATATTAATTGTGTTATAGTCGAACAAAATAATAATTTTGAATATCTTATTTCCATCACTGAATATTTTTATCTTTGAAAAATATACATGAAATACCTAAAGCATGTTTTAAGGATACAAGGATAATAAATATTAATTATATTTGATCAGTATCAGAGGTTTACCGTGAGGTTCTAGACAAGTATTCGAAAAGAATTAGAGACAATGTTTAGTTATATCACAACTTATCACCCATAGGAAGATGGTTAATCTAAGTAGATTATTAAAAATCTAGAGGATATGTTGACATATTATTTGATGTAATTATATGGATTTTGGGATCAATGCTACCCCATAGTAGTGTTCTCATATAATAAAATATTCCACTATAACATTAATGTGTAACTATATTTGAATCTATATCGGATATGATGTAGGGATCTAACATATTGTGATAATGATGGAGAGATAAAAATGATAGGCCCCAGTATTTTCCAATAAATGATAGAGAATTTACAAATCATTCAATTTCATATGAATGTAATATTTTTTTGAAAATTAGTTATTTATATAATAAATGATGAGATCTAAAATATGTATTTGGTGAAAAGGTGTTACTTTGGATATCTCCATGGAAGAGGGTTGTGAGATTTGAGAAATTTGGGAAGCTTATCCCAAGATACATTTGTCCAATTGAGATCCTCGAATGTGTTAGGGTTATATCCTATCACTTAGAAATCCCTTTATGACTTTCCCATGTTTATGTTGAGTTACATGTATTTATTTTATTGAAGTTCATACTAGACCCAATATATTACGTACTTGTAACACAATCACTAATTTAAGGAACATCCAATGAAAATCCCCAATCAATGAGATATAGTGCTATGAAAGAATAATAAGTTATAGGAAGATTTGTGGGAACAAATGGATGTGATGAGTAAAAAGTACCTTCACATGTTTTCATCTTTTTAATTTAAGGTTGAGGACGTAATTTTTTATGAGAGATATAATTTAATGACTAGTGTTTTAGTAAAATATTAATAATAAAAAAAATATAATGTCTGATATCATTCTCTTACATCAAAACCAAAAAAACATCGACCATTTAAATTTAGGCATAGAATTTATAACTATAAACTGTAGTAATATAATTATGATATATATATAAGATTATATATATATATTTAAAATAATTAAACAAAAAAGAGAGTAAATTTCATGTCGAATAGTGTATTTAAGAAACTAATAAAAAAAGTGTTTTTAATTTCTTTCACGAAT
Source organism: Viscum album (assembly GCA_963277665.1). Taxonomy (NCBI): domain Eukaryota; kingdom Viridiplantae; phylum Streptophyta; class Magnoliopsida; order Santalales; family Viscaceae; genus Viscum; species Viscum album. The sequence continues at coordinate 1,192,931,939 of OY728156.1, read as the reverse complement.
GATTTATTTTAATATGAATATTATATTTATAGTAGTCTAATGAAAAATTTATATAATATAAGGAAGGCGAATAGATAATATCACAGCAATCACATCCATATCAAAATACTTTTTCACTATATTTTATGATTACAATCAAAAGTAAAATTTATAAACATTATATTGAAAATTTAAAAACATTAAAATAATTTTTATATTTATCATTAAAATATTAGTCTATGATAAATTTTTGATATTTTTCTAGAAAAAATTATTGTTAGGTGAAAAGTCCAATAGTCCATTTCTACCAATACCATGGCATTTATGATATTATTTGTATATAATTACGACTTATAAATTTATGAAAAATTTTCTAAAAATATGTATTTTATAATTTAAATTATAAAATTTAAAATATATATGATAGTTTAAATACCAATATTTGATATTGGTGTTCCTAGGAATGTTTAGACCACTATATGAGGGGGAGGGGGTGAATTATTGGATATATTTTATAAATTACACTATCCTAAAATAAACATACATTACTTGTTAAAGATTCAATATTATAAATATTAAAACTAAACCTCGCATATATGAAGAGTTACGTAAATAATGAAAGACATGCAAGTTTTTTGTTTCATTTTGTTCTGTAGAACCCATTTATTTTTTACTTTATGATAAATTATATTCATGGTTTTTAATATTAATAATTTTTTTATCACATAACGATTTTTCTTCTATGTAACATTTTATATGATATGGTTCCAATAGTATTTGTCTCACTAAAATGTCAAAGTAGTTCCCCCACTATGATGAGAACCCAAAAGTGCTATGAAACTATTCTTGAATATATTTTCTATGTCCATATGATAAAATTTGAAGGGACACAAATGATACAGGCTATCAAAGGTAGAGACTCATAGTACATTGAGGCAACATCTCATGGTGTATGCCCAAGGTAATGTCCAGGAGGATATTATGAGAACCCGAACCGCCGATAGGAAATCCACATTTCTATGTGTCATTGGAAGTTACTTTTTATGAAGAAATATATTTGTTATTATAATTTAATATTATTATTAATTCGAATTATGAGCCAGACACTATAATGTATTGACAAAAAAATGATGATAGATGTTCATGGTGAGGTAGGATATGTTGGGTGTGACATGAGTAATATAGAATTAATGAATAATGCGAGAAAAATTTATACCTTATGGTCATTAATAAAATATAATATCTCAGACCCCTTTATGGAAATTATATAGCCTAAATAAATCCATTTCCATGGTGATCAATATGCATGTTCTATTTCTAATAATTTAAAGAAAGAGATATCACGCATATAGGTTGATGGAACTAGCCTGAAACTTACTTGATTAGAGATATTTTGAGATAGAGATCATATTAAATAGTAAGTGTTTGTATAACGTGACTTGACATTGTGTAATTAACTTCTTTCTAAATGGATTTCTTATGAGGTTACTAGATGTTAACTTTGGAATTTAGACAGGTTCACCTAGTGCCACTGAGAAAGAGGCCTAGAGGTTCACACACTCTGTATATCCAAAATCATAGTTAAATAATATATTTTCTAAAAAGTTGAATAAATATTATTCCTAGTCATGGTTTAATAAGTACTCATGTACTCGTGATCACATTTATTCCATTCTTATTTGTTCCAAAAAAATATTGTTAGAAGAATGATTACTATATATTTATTTTCTATTTTTTTCAATATATTAAATATTTATTTATCATTGAATAATTCAGTGGTTTTTAATTAATAAATAAATAGTCATTATTCAAGGACTGATAAAAATGAGGAGGATTGGCAGTCTATGTTTAAGGGTCTAGTGTGAAGTAATAACATGAAATATTATTTTATAAAATAATTTTTAATTATAACTTGCAGGTTAAGAACATGTGTGGATATAATAATTTTACTGTTATTATTTAACATGGGCTTTAACTATGATTAATGATATAATTAAAGTTACTTATATAAATTATTTTTTTATTACCCTTGTGAAATAAAATACTGGTTATATTGTTCTATCATTATCCTTGGTAAAAGCTAATAAATCCAATTATTTTGTGCACAAAATTTGAGGAAAACCCCTTAAGCCAAAAGAGTTCTTCCTTATCCAAGAACACTCCCAAGAACGAGAGTGATCCTCCTCCACTAAATCATAGAGAACACTCTTAAATTGGTTCTCATGGTGACCGAAGGACGACGATGGAAGCACAAGGACCTTCCATGCTATCACCTAGAGACCCCTTTGGAGACATTCAGAGATTCGTGGAACATGAGTGGATCACCACTAAATGAATCATACACTTGGATTCTTTAATGTAACATATGCACATTGCAGATTGGGGGCCAGACACATCCCAAAAGAAAGAATAATCTTGGAGGTAATTATTATTAAATTAAATTAATTGTAAACAACATGTGTTGATCTAGTCTCTCTGGGTTCCAGGTTTCGTATCCCTTTGTTTTTCATTGATTAAATTCTGGTGGTGATGTTTTTCTTCACTGAAATTGTCCTCATATTTATTATCAATAATAAAAAATATAAATTTTGGGAGCCATCCCTCCCGTGTTTCAACTATTCCTGGAACCGATAAGTGGAATCAAAGGGGTCACATCATTGTTTATAATGATTTAGTTTCATTAATGATTTACCCATTATAATTTAGTTTTTTAATTCAGGTTAATCATTCTTTAAATATGAGCTACGAGATATATTTCTTCCTCTATTGTTTCTCATAGATCTAATAGAAACGATTAATTTTAAGATTAAAATAAAATTGAGGAACTCATCCAGAGGTGACAAGGATTCTGACCAGATGACATAGGCATACACACCATGTAATAATAATAAAACATCTTGTACTCATTTTCAATTCACTAGGAGTTAATTCAGAAATTACTTAACCAGGTGCATAAATGACACGTTGTGTAGTTAATACTTACACCATGTGTTGATCGGGACAGACTGGTGCACCTTCAGCCAGAGTACACACCATGTGGACCACTGGATATGGAGTTTAGTTTCTTTGGGTTTGGGCTAGGCCATGCATTCCATACCCAGCCTACCTGATTGGTAACCATGTTACACAAAGTCAACATGGAGTATGACCCACTGGACAAGCCGTGTACTCCGAGAGTTCTAAATTACATCTCAGACACTGATTCACTAGGCATGTTGTTTGGATACATGGTGAAAAATGTACATGCTATGTAGATAAGATCTACACATTGTGTACATTTACCAGTTACACATATTTAAAATATATTATATAATGTAACCCATGAGACATGTACTTGTGTGTGGGTGTAATGTTGGGGCATGTCATGTGATAGGCTTTGTTTATATATATATGCATATATATATATTGATATTTTTTATTAATATCTATCTATGTAATATTCATGATCTTCATGTCATGTATGAGTTATATTAAAGTTATTATTCTATGTTCATGATACGTGTCACAAAGAATAAAGTGTATAAAAGTATAATATACGTTGGGTAGTTTGGGATAATAATTCACTGGGTTACCTCTAAGGTACAAGTTCTAAATATAGTTAATTTGAAATTTATTTTATTAATACATTTAAAATAATAATGTATGATAATCTCAATGAAATTCATAAAAGGATTAACATAAATTGATTTATTAATTAAAGATAATAATTAATAGATTCGAGTGAGATTTATCTTAAATAAGAAAAATAAAATAAATTAAGGCGAGTTTTACTAAATGCGCAATTCAATGAATTTATGTGGATGATAGGGAACTGGACCAGACCTTTCTGTGTGATTTGTTTCATTTTAATTAATTATTAAAATAAATTGTTGGCATGTGTTCTTTATCTCCTATTTAATATATAGGGCATATGTTCCCTTGGATTCATTTATGTGAACCCCTTTTTACCCCTCTCCATAATGTGAGTAAAATCATATCTAATGGACGGATCTCCCAATATAGTGGTGGTGGTTCAAGTTAAAAGCCGAGTGAAAATCAATACCAGGAGATATAGAGTTTGACTGATTGAATGCTATAAACATGAACCCTAAATGGTTCAAGGTGTTTCTTCCCTAGGTGATTAGTTAGTTTATCAATGGCTAGATAAACTAACCATTAGAAAAAATTCATGATCATAACATTTATTTTAATTATTTTATTTCCACAGTTATTTCATTATGGATGATTTGTCACAATCACATAATTAATGATTAAAAAAGTATGATATAATGAAACAGAAAAAACTGGTTTATGCCTAAATAATATCTAATGACATTTTTTATCACTTATATAATCCCAATTATTATTAACATGTATGTGAAAAGAAAATAATTTTCAATTTACACATAATAGATAAAATACCTCAATAAAATATTATGTTATAATAGCCTTCCACTACATCAGTTAGAATCAAAGAATATTTAATAGTGATTAACCAGCCATGTTTGGGGTGTTTTAAATTATCCAGGAATTATAATTTGATGTTTTAGGTTGAATTAACTTGGTTAACATAAATGGTTGATTGCCAAAGTAGGACATGGTGTATCTAAGAGGCAAAGGTTCAGGAAATATAAATTAATTATTTTAGGATTGGGGATTCCACTCAATAGACCATGGAACTATGAGTTAATCCCATTGGCATTTGGAATGCCTACCAATGACATTTTATGTTTCTTGACCAACCAATGATGCTGTAATAATATTGGGAATATGGATCCTTACAACTTGAATTTCTATGAAATAAGATTTCAAAGAAGCCCATGATGAGGTCCATTGGGTTTTAATAAAATATTGGGATAATAATAAATATAATATTTATTTATTTGTCAAAATTTATCATATATGTACTAAATCAATAATTATCTTATATTTAGAAATGGAATTAAAAATGAAATCAACATACCAATGTGATCCATACTCGATAAGGAAAACATTTTCAACAACCCAAATATCAAGGAGTGGACAAGGTATCGACAGTTAACGATTCACCATGAATGGAAAATGTATGTGATAGAAGAAACATTACCACTTTCACATGGAAATGAGGAATGTGATGAAGAGATCTATATAAACAAAAAAACATCTAAATGATGCTACAAATGTTTAATTATTCTTTCTATCATCCATTTCCAATGAGCCCTTGAAGCAACATGAAGAAATGGATGCTTATGGACTTATATATCACCTTCAGAATATCTACAAGGAAAAGGAGAGACAAGAGACGTATGAGATCTCCAATGCTTCGTTCATGACTAAGCCTAGAGAGTCTATGCCAATTGGTCCACATGCAGGCATTCTTATCAGCTATATTGAGCATATAGACATCTTAATGATTAAATTCCAAGATGAGTTGTGTATAGATCTGATAATTTCATTACTACCCATGACCTTATCTAATTTTATTGTGATTTATAATATGAACACCAATGATAAGAGTCTATAATAACTTTTGACCTTTATTTTCTAAGTGTATAAGGACATAAGGCATGATAATCCCACAATAATTATGGGGAATAAAAAGAGGAAGGACAACAAAAAAGGGGCATAATAATTATAAATAGTCTAAATCCCTTGGGCACTATCCAAACAAGAAGAATACGATCAAATGGTTGGGCAAGTAAAAAGAGGTAGTATGTTTTTCAGGTGGTAAGTTAGGCCACTAAATGAGGAACTGGTCCCAAAGGCATGAGAAGACGAAGGTGCATTCATTATCAAGTGAAAGATTTTCATTTCTACACATTGGGTAATTGATATAACCCGTGAAGCTGACATTGGTATCTAAATGTTATAACTAAGTAGATTTAAAAAAAAATTAGAGGAGAGGTGGATTTTCAAGAAGCCATTGGTTCAAGGATAGATTCTCCTACCATTAGGGCCTACCTCTTCTTATTGCTGATAGAAATGATTTTGCTATTACATGATTTTTATTATGTACTTATTTTTACCAAAAAAATAAATTATCAATCAATTTTATATACAAATGGGTTTATTTTAATGTTCGAAAATAAAAGTTGTTTCTTTTATAATGAAAACATAAGTTATGATATGAAACATTTATATAATGATATGTATGTATTAAATAAAGAAAACTAAGTGCTGGAAATCAATAATGAATCTGGTTTAGATGACTCATATAACACATAGTTGTGGCTTCCACGCATTGGTCATGTAAACAAGAAGCATTTGACAAAGCTATGTCAAGATGGCTATTTTGAATCTTCTAAGCTAAAACCACTTGGTAGGTTTAACACTTGAATAAAAGGGAAAATGAAAAAACCACCATTTAGTGGATAGGGTGAAAGGTTCATAGAGATTCCAGGATTAGTACAAAATAATGTGTATGGACCATTTCTACTAGAGTTGGATATTCTTACATTAGAACTTTTACTGATGACTTGAGTAGATATGGCTATATTTACTTTATACGGTATAAGTCTGATTCCTTTGAAAATTCAGGGAATTCATTAGTTAAGTACAGAATCATCTTGGTATGAAGATAATGAATCTTCGATCATATTGAAGGGGAAAATATCTTAACCAATAGTTCATCAAATTTTTACAGGAGTTTGGGATTATATCTCATGTAACAATTCCTTATATACCACAGTGGGATAGTGTTAGGGAAATGAAGAACTATACCTTATTGGGAATTTTAAGGTTTATGAAGAGTCATTCAGATCATCCATTATCCTTTAGGGGATATTCATTAAAAAATATAGTATAAAAATTAAACCGAGTACCAACTAGAGCATAAAATGGAATTTCCTTGGAGCTATGGAGTGGAAATAAACACTTTTTATCACATACATGTTTTTGGGGATTTGGGGAATTTATTAAGGCTTTTTCAGGAAACAAACTAGCACCCGGGGGAACAAAGTGTATCTTAATGTGGTATCCCAAGTAATCAAATGGATAATACCTATATAAACTCTCATACAAGAATGTAACTATTTTTAGACAATCCATATTTCTTGAGAGGAAACACATCCTTAAAAATTATAGTGGGGGAAAGATTGAATTTAATGAATTTGATGCTCAAGGTACACAACATTTGGTACATGAAAAATTATATAGATCCCCATGGAAGATGTAGTTCTGAAAACCGAAGTATTATGTAGGAGGGTATGAGAGCTAAGAGATCTATAGGGGTATTTTTTTAGTCACTGAGGATGGTGACCCATTATTGTTGGAAAATGATGAACCTCTGTCCTAAAATTATGTAGTAGAGACATAATATGTAGAAAGATGGATAGAATCTATGAATTATGATATGAAAACCATGTACAGGAATGATTTTTGGGTTTGGGTTGATGCACCACTTGATGTAAAGACTATTGAGAGTAAATGGATATGAAATATGACATTGGAAATGGAATGTAATATAAGTACCTATCAAGAAAGTCAAGTAGAAAAGGTTTTAAACATCATCATCGTATTTACTATGATAAAACCATTTCACCAGTTTCATTATTTAAATCCATCAGAATCATATTTTCTAAAGTAGAAGACCATGACTATGTGATTTTATAGATTGATGTCTAAAATGAATTCCATAATGGGGACCTTCAAGAAGATGTCTATACGATATAACTATATGGGTTTGTGAGACCTGGGGATGCCAAAAGGATTTTAAAGACGCAAAGATCTATTTATGGATTTATGTAAGCATCTAGGTCATAGAAAATATTATTTTATGAATCCATAAAAGAATTTGGTTTCACTAAAAATGATTGTGAGATGTGTGTTTACAATAGATTTAGTGGGAATGCAGTCATTATCCTAGTATTATATGATGATGACATATTACTAATTGGAAACAACATTACAATCTGACAATCTATAAAGGAATGGGTGAACAATTTTTTCTCAATGAATGACCTTGGAAAAGAAGCCTACATTCTAGGGATCATGATCATTCATTATATATCCATGTGGCTACTTGGAATAAACCAGAATACATATATTAACTTGATAATAAAGGGTTTTAGTATGGAACAATCCATGAAGAGATTGGTTTTCAATGCCACTTGGTTTACATCATTCTATGAAAATGTATCCTGAGACACAATAAGAGAAAAATAGAGTGAGTAATATCCCATACCCATTTGTGATATGATCAATCATTTATGCCATGTTATTTACTATAATTAATATTTTCTATGCATTGAGCATGGTTGGATGATAACAAGAAGATCTAGGAGAACCACATTGGAATATTGTTAAGACTATCCTTACGTATTTGAGATGAACTATGGTTATGTTACTGGTGTATGGAGGAGATGATGATCTTGACATCAAAGGTTGTGTTGATGCTTGTTTTTAGATAGATCAGAATGATCTGAATTCATAATCGTGATATGTTTTCTATCTCAACGGATGAGTTGTGATCTTGAAGAGTTCCAAACCACCAGTTTTAGCTAATTCTATAGTGGATTCCGAGAACCTAGAGGCATTTGAGGAATCTATGGATGCTATAAAGATTTGAAAATTTATCCTGGTGTTTTATGTGGTTCCTAGTTGTTAGGACCCTATCAAATTATATTGTGATTATACTGTAGTGTTTGCTTATGAAAAAGATATAGGGTCACATCAATGGATAAAGAACATACTCTGAGAGTATCGCATCTTGAGGTGTTTTTATCTAAGGGGAGAAGTTTCAGTTAGAAGAGTATCTGATGTAGAGAACATGGAAGACCCCTTGACTAAAGGACTATCTCAGCAGAAGCATTATTATCATGTGAGAGCTAGCAGACTTAAGGACATTAGTAGTTAGAACTAGTGAAAGTCAGAGCTTGTTTGAGTTGGTTCCCTAGAACAAACTCATTTTGTACATTATTGTAACATATATTCATGGTTTTAAATATTAAGAAATTACTTATGACATTATGATTGTTCTACTATGTAACATTATATGTGATAATGTCCCATGAATAACTATCACACTAAAAGGTCATAAAAGTTACCCGATATGAAGAGAACATGGAAGTGCTATGACACTATTTTTGAATATATGTTCTATGGTTGGATGATATCATTTGAAGGGAAACAAATTATATAAGCTATCAAGGGTGGAGACTCATAGAAATTGGAAGAACCTTCTCATGGTGTACTCCGTTGGTAATGTCCAAGGGATATTAAGAGAACAAACCCACCTATTGGAAATCTATGGGAATGGTAATAAATATGCAAGTTCTAATTCCGAAAATTCAATGAAAAGATATTTTGAGCATATAGGTTGATGGGAATGGCATGAAATCTACTCAATTAGAGATATTGCGATGAAGGGATTTTATTACATGGTAAGTGTTTTTTTAAGGCAACATGTCATTGCAGAAATAACTTCTTTCTCTATGGGTTCCATAGAATGTTTCTACACGCTAACCTTGGACATTAGGTAGGTCCACCTAATTTGACTAAGGAAAGGGCCTATACTCTCACACATTAAGTGTATCCAGAATGTCATTCAAATAATTTATTATTTAACAAGTTGAATAAATTTTATTCCCAATCATGGTTTAATAATTATTCATGTATTCCTGATCTCATTTATTCCATCACTATTAATTTGAGAGAATATATTGTGAGTGGAATGATTAATAAATATTTATTTTCTATTTTGGTGAATATAATAGTTATTTATTTATTAGAGAATAATAAAGTGATATTTATTTAATAGATAAATAGTCATTATTGAAGTCCTGATAAATATCAAGGAGGATTGGAAGACTTATTTAAGGGTCAGATGAGAAATAATAATATTAAATATTGTTTTATTAAATAATATTTAATTGTAACTTATAGTTTATGCACATCTTAGGAAATAATAATATTGCTATTATTGTTTGACATGAGTTTTCACTACGATTAATGAATTAATTAAAGTAACTTTTTTAATTTGGTTTACTATTACCATAGTGCAATAAATTCAAAATAATATTATTCTCTAACTAGACAAGGGAATAGTTAAGTGATACCAGTGGTGTTGTGCAAAAAATTCAATGAAAACCTCCTGATCTTATAGTGTTCTTCCCTCTCTGAGAACTTTTTGAATAATGAGAGTGATCCTCCTCCACCAGACCATGGAGAACACAATGGAAGTAGTTCTCAAGTTGATTTAAGGAAGATAAAACAAGTAGAAGGATCTTCTGTTCTATAACCAAGAGATTACTTAGGTTATGTACAATGATTCATGGAACATGTGTGGACCACTTCTAGAGTAATAGTACACATGTATTGTATAAAAAATCGAAGACACACTTCATATATATAGATGTCCGTGTCAATGGAGAAAGAATAATATTAGAGGTAATTCTTATTTAATTAAATTAATTGTAAACAACATGTATTGATATACTATATCATGGTTTCATGTTTTCTACCCCTTTATTGTTATTTGATTAAACTCTATTTTTTATGACTTTATTTATCATAATAGACCTCAGATTGATTATCAATAATGAAAAAAATGTAATGGTGGGAACCGTCCCTCCTGTGCTTCCACTGAAACTAGAACCAACAATTTTTTCAAGGTATAATCTTAACGTTTTATCCCAGTCCTTATCATGTTGACTCCCATAAATCCATGGATATCCAAAATATAATGAATGTGAATACAAATGATCCATCTCCCATCAATAAACTTATGGATCCTAATAAAAAATATTAGAGTTTTCCATTAATAATAATATATTAATCTTCTTTAAATACAACAAAAAATAATAACATTGAAAACATCTCACAAAGAAATATGTTCAGAATTTTTTCGATCTTGAGCCTCTCCATCTATAAATTCTCTATTTGATTCTTCTATGACCGATACACTTCTTTTAGAACTCTCAAAAATTTCTTTTAACCATTTTTGGGGGCATCTAAAACTTGTTCCTTCAATCAAGCTCTCTAAAATTATCTAAATTATCTATCACTCTTGTAGTGTCTCATTAAAATCCTCCTTCACTTTATATACTTATTGTTATATCTAAAAATCCTGGAAGAAACTTGATATATAATTATTAATTTCCCAGTCAACCCATTTTTTATAAACATTTAATTAATTTAAAGAAAATAGATTCAAAACAATTCATAAGAATTTACTCAAAAAACCAGTGTAAAAAATCATTGCAAACATTCCATAAATATTATTCGGAATCAATAAATTTAATTCATGAATGTTTTGTTTTTGAACATCCCTCTCAACATCTTAATAATTAATGACATTATAAATTTTTCTAAAGATCCTCAATACATTTTTGGGTTCTTTTGGATAAGAATTTTTGAATCCATTAATTCTTCATACTGTATTTCATCATAAGAACAAGTCCATATGGTAAATATTTTTAGGAAAAATTTTGTTGGACTTTTTTTCATTTGATACATCTTTCATCCAGAATTCCTATATTCGAAAAACTATGTCCAATGTATTCAATATTTTTATCTTGTAATATTCTTATTCCTTAGTCCATTGATCATCACATTTCTTCATCTAGTGATCCACATAGGTTTCATCTATCTATTTCTTTTCTATTTAATGATCATTCAAAATTTAATCTAGTGGACTTATATAAAATCCCATTATCTGGTTAAATTTTTTCCAATTATCATTAACTATTTCTATCAGATAGAGATTATTTTATCCTTGTTGTTCATTACAAATTCATCTGGTGATATTTAACATTCTCTTTATGATGGGTCAAAAAATCGTTCAAATGGTAAAATGGTTTTTTCTATCTAGTGAATTACAAATATTTAACCTATATGATTATCTTCATATGATTATCTTCATCCATTGATCTCAAACCAATTAAATTTTATAGGTCCTATAATTCAATGGATTCAAAAAAGTCTCCCAACTGGTACAATAATGATGTATTCTCGTGTTGGATATACAAATTCTATGTAAGATCTATCCATTTCTAATAATAACTCGAGATATCAAACATCCTAAAACCACAACATCATGACATCATCACATGGATCTTTTTATGGTTTTTATCTTTAACATTTTTTTACATGAACATTTTAATTTTTATAGAAACTTCAAGAATGAAATCATATTGAACCATGATAACTTTTAGTAATCATGATTTTCAAATCACTGATAATATGTAAAAAATCATATGAAAATGATAAATAATTAATCATATGTTTTTATGAAAATAAGAAAATCATTTTCTCTAGAAGAAAAAATATTCCTAGAAAAGTTTTTGACAAAAAATAAAAAAAAATACAATAAAGTCTATAGGATATTTAATATCTCATTGGAATTTATTGGAATCATTATCAATAAATCATTTCTCAATTTCCATCAAATGACATTATTTATCATAAATAAGTTTTCTAACAAAATAGTTTCATATTATGTAATTTTCTAATGTAATCACACCCCTCTGGGAAAAGAAATTTTGTTGTGATGATATTTATTAACCCCCCTTAATATCTCACCTTTTGGAATTGTAACTTCTAGAAATTTTACTCGATCATTTGTTGATAATTCCAGCTTCAGATTTATATAAGATAGAGTATAATTTTTTAATTATCCTCCATATGATAATTGAATATAAATGAATAATGGGATTGACCAACTATCTTTCATATGTTACTAGTGGATGGTGAACATGTTGTTTTTTCAACAATTCTTAAAATCTTTCTCTTAGAGAATATTTGGTGGAAAATTCTAAAATTTGATATTTTTTGAAGTATAATGAAGCATTACTTGCCCACTAGTATCCTTATCCTTGATGAATTGATATTTAATATCAATGAGATTATATTTTAAATATTCTATAATTTTTTTAGAGAAGTCAATGGATATCTAATTATAATACATAATATTCAATAGTTTTTTTTAATATTGACCCAAAAATTTTCCTACTATATTTTTATCCAAAAAATATTAAAAAAATATGAGTTAAAATAATATATTATGCATCAACTTACCCAATGTAATAGAATTATTTTTATTACTCTTCTAGCTCACACAAAATTCACCAAAGAATAATTTTCCAACCGATTTTTATATTTTATATTTGAAATCACTATCTAAACCATCATTATTGTAAAAATGAAAGTTCATCCAATTGATCCTTCTATACATCAATTAATAATTTTATGTTACTTTAATATACATAAGGAATATTTTCACTTTCAGCATGTGTGATTCGTTTAGATTACTCTGATATGTTGTATATAAAGTTTCATCATATGAAATGTTATTCCATGAAGTATAATACTATGTATTATTTTTTATAAACTCCCATAAGTCATTCTGATTTATAGTTTTGTTGGATTCATCTTTACTCATCATTATACCAACAAAAATAAGAATGGAAAATTAATATGAATCTTCAATATTAATTTTTTTTAATTACATATTAGAATAATTTTTTTTCTAGAGAAATATGTATCTTTTTTTCTATTGAACATTAAATCCAACTAGAAAATTCAATTCTTCTAGTATTGAATTCGATAATTTCACTTTCATTTTTTGTAAATTCATTCTATGATTTATCTCCAGCAACAGTAAAAATTATATCATCAATATAATATAGGAAAAATAAGATACATGTACACATATATTTCATATATTAGTTTATATCAACATTTCAATTAGAATAATTTAACTACATTATATTATTTTTATGTTTTCAATAGATGTAACTAGTGTCAGAAACTATCTCAGATACCCTCATGACCTAATACCTGAGCAGGTCCTAACATGGCTTGACGAGAATTCCCAATCCACAAATATGGATGAATAACAAATAGAATCATACTATATGAATGTGGGAACAATTTTTGTGATGAAAACAACAGAAGAAATCATAAAAAGTTAATACGAATGCAATAAATAATTTATAGGGAGAACTATATCGATAGTCAAATACGTATAAATAAACCAAATTCAAATAATAAAGCATTAGAAAATAGGACAAATGCCAATGTATTAGCAGAAAAAGCATTCCAAACCCAAGAATCAGCAACAAGAACCACCTCTAGGTGGCTATTACTCTTTCTAGAACCAAGAAGGATATAATATAAAAACAACTAATCGAATAGGTAGAGTGTGAGCCAAAACCACGTTGGTCCTCACCATGTATTCTATAAGAATATTTAACATCTTTTTAACCCAATATTGATATTAGTTTTAAATAAATAGACATGGAAATTTAAAAGCATATTCAAACCTATTCATGATTTACATTTCAAATGATGGAAATACATTAAACAAATTGTTTAGTAAACATTTTATATAAACAGTTTATTGAAATTAATTAGTCATGGGAAAAATAGTTTACAACAAACAATGATATATATTTCAAATACAAACAATAAAAAACATGGTCATATTCCATAAGGTAGGATAGTTATAGGATACATTATTTTCATACAATTGACGGTGAATCCTGGAAATATGTGTATACACATATCCCTTTGACTTTATACCAAGAGTACTCACCACCATTCAATCAGAGATGTGACTGACTACACTAGGTTTTAGTTGAAAAGCATCAAAATATGACTATCCCAATAACTCATTAATTTTACAGGCATTCATTCCCTTTAACAAAAATCAGTGATGATAAATTTATTTTAAATATTTTTAAAATAAAATTCAGGCCATTCTTCTGTTCATATTTTCCAATTACCTTTTAAAAATGAACACACATCTTTTTAAATTAAAATATGTATTTTTCATGATAAAACGAATGGGTTTCTATCAAAATCATTTAAATAATTTTTTCTAAAATACCCAACAAAAATAAATTGCTTCAAATTAATTTCACATTTTAAATTCAACAATTTAAATTCCACAATTTCCCATTAATTTCACAGACACACCCAAATTCAACCATATTTGGAGTTTTTCCCAATTTTGTACCAAATCAAATCTAAATCCCCCAATTCGATGGAATTGGGTTTTTAATAAACTGATTTAAAGAAATTTAGTGTGGAAATAAATTTAAATAAAAAAATTAATTTAAATCAAGAAATTTTTGTTTAATCAAATTTCCCATCTTATACGGTACCACCTACATCGATATCACATGATCTAGAAACATAAAGCACAATTCGGGGAACCACAAGGTAGAAAATCAATAATGAGGAAACGATAATTAAACCAATATTAAATATCTGAAACAATTTCTATTAGATCTTCCAATAACATAGATATCAATAAAAATACTATGTAGGAAAGAGGAGAGAACATGAAAAAGAGAACACAAAGAGGAATCTAACTAGGAAGAGATTGAATGTCATTCTCATAGCCTCAATTCTATTCCTAAGGGCTTTTGTGGGGCCAAAATAACCTCTTGGCAGCCTCTACCAAAGAAGAAAATGTTATGGAGTTCTACAGGCTTGTTGAGAACCTACAAAGAAAATTTTGGGGTTTAAAAAAATAATTTTCAGAATAAAAAATCATGTACGCATAGTTTGGTTTGTAGGGGTTCGTGGTTAAGAAAACCTTGTAACCCAATTTTCCTAGGTTCATTGTTTCTACTAGGTGGGGGAATATTTTTTCAAACCATGGGATATCCTGGTGAACCCCCAATGTTTGGTTTGAATGGTTTCTACTAAGAGGGTGCACAATTTGGGGAAACTATGTGCTAATTGTGAATAGCCTAAAGACTTTCAAAATTTTCAACATTATTACCCAAAGCATACCCAAATGAAATGAAACAAAAGAATGATTAAAAATAGGGGTTTTAGAATAACTAAAAATATTAATAGGATGTTACATCCAACCCACCACAGAAACATTCCTTCACTCTAAGTACTACATTGAAGCCTCCATGTTTAAAAGATAGGGCCACCAGTATCTCATCCATGTTTCCCCCTCCCAGGTATCATGAGAATCAGAACTGTACTACCATAGAGCATGAACGAAAGAAATCATCTTCCAAATAAGTACCTTTGTTTTGGAATCCTCTAGCATGTCTGGATGTTAATTCATTGATAAATCATGTTCAACCTCAACATCACTCCTGAGACATATCGAATACAAACCTTTATAGATAAGACATAGGAAACACCTTATGTATCGATGTCAATAGTGGTGGAAGTGATAAATGGTAAACCACATTCCCCACCTTCTCAAAAACTTAAAACGGTCCCAGAAAATGAGGGGAAAGTTTCTCTTATCTCCCAAGCCATTGATGACCCAAATGAGTTGAAGCATTCTAGAACACATGGTCGCCAACTGAAAACTCCAATGGTATCTGATAACGATTAACATAATATATATGTCGGATCACATTCCTAAAAATTCTATAATGAATCAATTGAATCTATTTTATCATTCCTTGAACTAATCTCAATAAAACTAGGGAACTTTCACCTGTCTCTGACTGACATAACAGAGATCTATAAGGCCAGCCATACAGGGCCTCAAAAGGATCCATTCTAATCATAGATTGGTAACTATTATTATTGGAAAACTAAACCAACCCTAGATGGCCATACCATTCCCCCATTATAGTCATGAATTCATATGTGAAGAAAATCCTTAAGAGTCCATATTTCTCATTCTATTAGGTCATTTGACTGTGGGTGGAACGCTATACTCAAACAGACATGAGAACCTATTGCCTCTTAAAGTCTTTTACAAAAGTGAGAAGTAAACCAATGATCCCAATCAAAGACTGTAGTAGATTAAACTCCGTAAAAAATAACAATATAATTTACATATAAATTACACAAATATTCAATTATGGTTGAATAAAAAATGGGTATAAAGTGAGAAATATTAGTCATAAAATTGATCAAAAACCATAGGGAATTATTATTTCTTTGGGTACATGGAAACAAAAACACACTGTCCATTGATATCGCATGACACTTCAACATAGGGATTGAAAGTCAGTAAATCAGACTCAAAGGTTTCAAGTTCTCATTAGTGGCCTTTT
The DNA here is from genome assembly GCA_963277665.1 of Viscum album. Taxonomy (NCBI): domain Eukaryota; kingdom Viridiplantae; phylum Streptophyta; class Magnoliopsida; order Santalales; family Viscaceae; genus Viscum; species Viscum album. The sequence goes on along the minus strand of OY728156.1, from coordinate 1,192,915,020 downwards.
GGAACATATATCAATGAGATAGAAATTCAGTAATTCCCTATCTTATACATGGACACTAGAATCTGCACTACATTTCATGGAACATCTTCATCGTTGTTGGGTGCACATCCCAATAGTAATTATGGAAATACACATCCCATCATTCCTTATCAAAAACGTCACAACAAAGTGTTTTCTATTTAAAAGAAATACCTTAGTGGAAAATGAGTAGTCACCCACAGTCTCTCCACCACAAAGAGTGTCTATAATGATAAGGAAATCTTCTTTAAGATGGTGTTTCAGAAGAATCATCTCAAGAAGAGTGAATGTAAACTGAACCGTAGAAATAGAAACATTATCCCCTTATTCCTATACTACTTTATGTAATTTTGAAAAGAGTTAAATCAATATACACTCATTCAATGATTCTTTCGTTGCATAGGTCAGATGATTATTTCTCAATGCATCCATGACAAAATTGCCCTTCCCTAGGGTATAGGTGATGCCAAAAATGTAATATTTTAGGTATTCCACCCAATACCTTTGGTAAAAATTCAAATATTTTTGACTGGAGATATAAATCAAGATTATGTAGTTATAAAACAAAGTAAACCATTCTCCAAAAAGGTAGTTCTACAAAACATTCATCACGAGCATCATAGATATGAGTATAAGTTCATGGGTTGGATAATTCTTCTCATGTCTCCTAAAATGATGAAAGACATTTGTAATAACATGATCATCCTTTATAAGAACATAAACCAAGCCTAAAAATAATTCATCACAGAATACCGCATAGCTTTTCCCAACCATTGGGAGAGTAAACACAGGAGCAGTAGTCAAAATATGATTTAGCTCAACAAAATAATTAAAAAAAAAATTATCCTAAGAAACCTTTAATCCCTTTCGAGTTAGAGCAGTCATTAGAGTAGACAACATTGATAAGTCCTTAATGAACTGATGATAATAGCTTGATATACCCAAGAATCACTAAATATCAAAAACATTCCATCATTATTCCCATTTCATAATAACATTAACCTTTTAGGGTCAACTAATATACCATAATATAACACCATGTGTCCCATGTACATCCCTTTCTAAATAAAATAATTACATTAAAAAATATTGGTAAAAAAGTAGTGGCTTCTCAAAAATTCCATAACTAATCTCATCTAACGTACATGATCCTCCTTATACATAGTGTAAAAAAGGATGTCATCCACAAATACTACAAAAAGATACCAATATTATCATGAAAAGTCATGGTCATTAATGACAAAAATACTAAAGAAGATTTAGTTAAACCAAAAGGCAATAAAAGTTACTCATAATGAACATAACTTTTCCAAAAGTCAGTTTTATGAATTTTAGATTTATTTATTCTTAACAGATGGTAATGAAAAAAAAATTAAATATTTGAGAACCAATTTTACACTTTAAAATGGTCAAACAAGTCATCAATACATGTTAATGGATATTTTTTGTTTACCAAGACTCTATTGAGTTTTCAGTAATCAACAAAAAGAACAAGGGAACCACCATATTTTTTAGCAAGGATAATCGATGTTGCCCAAGTAAACACACTCGGGTGTATAAATCATTTATGTAATAGATAATACAGTTGATTATTCATCTCATTCATTTAAGTGAGTGCCATGTAGTAAGATGGAATTGACGATGCTTGGGTACTAGGTACTAAGACGATAGAAAAATCTACTTACTTTACTTATGGTAACCCATTGAACCAAGATTGGAAATTTTGAAGATACTCATTGAAAAATGGAGGTAGATAAACATTCACATATTCTCACTCCAGATTAAAATCAATCACCGATATTGCATTCCCACCTCTGGATAAGAATCCATGGATCTACTAGAACTCGGTTCCCAATCTCCTTGAAAGATATGACACACCCCATATTAATGTTGTAAAGATGACCTGTTGATGATAACAATCTATCTAGGATTTTATGGAAATGAGCCAATCAGTCAAAAAATTATGTCAAGTGGTTTCATGTTGAGAACTAGAAAACTCCAAGAATGCTCAACCTCTAATAGAGAGAAACCCCAAGAAGGACCATGGGACCCTTCTCTTTCTTCATTCCAAGTGGTTTAGAAATATCTATCACATAATATAAAATATCCAGAAAAAGATATAGTAGATTAACTATACATTTTGAAATAAATTAATGAGATACAACATTATCAAATAAAGTAGTCACTAATAAAAAAGATATAGTGACGGTACCACTTACAGTCAGTGGATACATATATTCCTCCTCTAGATAATATTCCATAGTTTGAAGAAGATTTTTTATAAATACCTAGGGCTAGAACCCCTTTGATCCTGAACCATCTATTACACTATATTTTTAACAAATGTTGAATATCTTGTACAAATTAATAGAGAAAAAAAGATGTGGAAGAACTATTTTAGGTGATCTGATCATCCACTAGGTCCACATATCAAGGGTTACTTAGTGTAAAACATCATATAATGACTAGTTTTTTCACACATGTAGAAATTAAAGGGTATTTTTCTAGCAACTGTAAGAGGTCTAGAAAAACCAAACCATCAAGAACCACTAGAAGAATCATCACACTTTCTATTTTCTTTGATGGAACTTGCAGAATTTCCACTGGGAGAAAAAGGAACTCCCATAAACCCTGACTCTCCATCTAGGTCAATTTAGAGCATCAATGATATATCTAGCACATCAACATAAGAAGGAACCATCAACAATAAATATTGATAATGAATGTCATATCTAATTCCCAAATCGCACTGACGAGTCTTAATCTTCTCTATTGACATTACCTCTTGTGAGAACTTTAATAGCTCGTAAAAATAGTTTTAATACCTGATTATGGCATTGAAAACCTATTCATGTATGAAAAAATGTTATCCTTTTCCAATTCCATTGAATATAAATAGAACAATTTATTGAAAAGAAATCTGAATTATTTCTACTCTAAACCCTCATTCTTCTTCTCCATCAACATTGTGTTACAACATTTCCTACTCGGTCCCTCCATCAGAAAGTTGGAACACTTTACCTAGATTTCATTAGCTATCTCTAGGAACTCAAAAATATTATAAATCCTTATCAACCACTACTAAAAGTATTTAGTATTATTAGATACTGGGACATTATTTGTTTCAAGAGAGGAAAATCTTGAGCATGATCCCGTAAAACATCCATCTTTGGTTCCATAACTAAAGCCTGAATAGGAACTGATGGTGGTACCAATTCTAGAGCATGGAAAGTATGCATAGTCGCCTTAACCAGACTTACGTCCAAGAGAGTATCTTCTCACTTAGGTTAATTAGAAACTTTCTATAGGATATGATTCTCACATATTCTTAGGGGCATGATGTAACGTCCCGGTTCTGGGTGCCTAACAAGGGTTCCCCGTACCCAGTTGGTCTCATGACCTGAAGCACATTTCCCAAAATGCAAGAAGATACCGACTTGCAGTGAGGGCCATGTTCTGATAGTGGGGAAACTATTCCCTCATATGTAGAGTATATATTGTGTAATAACAAATAAAAAACAATAGTGGAATCAGTAATACCATATAAAATATGTAAATAAATGATGAATTTCACATGTATCCCGGAAAGAATCCCCTCAAATAACAACACTGAAAATGTAGTACTAAATCTAATGTACAGAAAATAGTAAACTCCAACAAAATTTCATGCCCCAACTTGGTCCCACGCTCTCCACCTGCAATAGGAATCATGTACCTGATGAAGAAGGGTGCTTTTTTTCTTTATACCTACAACCATATAATCTGTTTAGGCCCAACAGCATGACCAAAATAGTGTTTGATAAAAATACTAGTTGTAATCCACAAAATATATGTGCATAACATTCACTGGATATATATATATATAGAGGAAATATGTAGAAATGAAGAAATAAACTAGGAAGTATAGAAAAGTAAACAATCATCATTTATTAAATTATATTCATTTTCATTTATAAATTATTAAAACCATTGAATAATGTAACCTCAAGATATATTATTTGTTCTATATCCCCACCTATAATAGTATCAATAGACATCTACGAAAAACATCTAAACATCCAAGTAAGACCGAGTCCAAGCTTGTGCTTTAGCTTAGAAAAATCTTCACAATTACTAATTTATTCAAAACTGACCCTCTGGAAAAGCTCTCGCGGTCTAAAAACTATTGACCCACATATCATAGAGTAAATATAATGATTTCCTAGGTATCTCTCATGTTCAATACCCTTAGTCTATATATAGTCAATAATTTATATACGACCTTCAGGTATCTCTCACGATCAATACCCCCAGGGTCAACATTGTATAAATAATCATAAAGGACATCTGGGTAGTTATCACGATCAATACCCCCTGGGTCAAAAACTAAACCAAGTTTCTCAAAGTCCTATGTAATAAAAAAAGGAAACCCTCAAATTTTTCATAGTCTAGGGCTCTCACGGTCCATTGGAATATCATCGGTCATATCATATCAAAGCACCACATGTAATCTATAACTACTAAATGGTTAAAATTCACATGAATAAAACATGAAATTTATATAATAAATAAAATTTAACCTAAGAAATTCAATGTATGAAAAAAAGTTATGACTCATAGAAAACCTAGGATAAATGGCCATAAATAGTCAAACTAGGGAAACACACCCATGGGGTGTCCCTTAAACAAGGAATCAGGCCTTATGCATATGATATGACCCCCTTTCAATCAATTGAACCATATTATGTAGATAAGAGGGCTAAAATACAAAGCACAAAATTACCCCAAACATAGGTATTTATCACTTTAAGCATATATAATCCAACAACTATCAAAGAAAGTAACAGACCACCTACCTTGATATTGTACGAAGAACAATCTTGAACGTTGGCCCTTGAATCAACCTAGAAAAATGTAGATCTCTGAAAGGGGTAAAAAATAATCAACCCTCAATAACTCATGAGAGAGGAGAAGTTATAAAGAGTGGATCTGGGGGAAGTGGGAACTCACCAATGGGAATCCAACACACCCAACGGTGTCTTAATCGAAGCTCAGATGGAGGAACGATATGAGATTTAAGTTCTTCATCCATACGTCACTCACTTGTACAAAAAACAAGGAGAAGAAACGTTTTTTGGAGATGAGACACAGCCCTTCTCCAAATTATCAATTAAAAATAAAACCACCGGACATGATATTTAAATACACACACTGTGTATCGAACATTACTGAGTCCCGCAATAAGCGGCCCTGCCATGTTTTCACACAACTGTGACATGGTCAGAACACGGTCTAGAAATGGTGATAGAGTACATGTAATATAGTTCAAAAAATTCCTTCTTTCCTTTTTTTAAAAAACAACCATAATTGAAAATCCATATCTAAAAATGGAGATCCGGGTTCTTACAAACATCCCCTTAAATAAATTCATCCCTGAATTTCCCTTTGAAGGTTGGTGAATATAAAACATGAAATAACTCAAGCCACTAGGATCATATGTCAGAATCCATCTCCCATGTCGCATTCTATACTCACCCGTGTGGTCATAGCACCCATACCAGAGTAACAGGATAAACACAAAGAACCATTGTATTGTGATCCACAATCCTAATAGGGTGATTCTTGAAGGATGCATCCATCTATAACTCAATCACCTTGGGTTAAAAAATGTGAGACTGATATGAAAAGTAATGTCATAACTGAGAAACATGAAAGACATCGTGCATCGCCCGATACCTTTGAGGTAACTACAATAGATAGGAAACTGGCCCAAATCTATCTAAAACCTCAAATAGTCCAACATACCTCGGCGCAAGATTCCCCTATATCAAAATCCCCTTATGTCCCAACCTCGGTGTGACATGTATGAAAACCTAATATCTAACCTTGAAATATAGAGGTTGTCTCTGTCAATCGGTATATGATTTCTAGAGATAATGTGCAGTATCCATCCTTTTCTAAATCAACACCACCTTCTCAATGGTATCCTGGATAGGACAAGTTCCGGACATAGCTGGATCTCTTACCTCCCACCGACATAGGTGTTATCAACATAACCTACTGTACAACACCTCATAAGGTTCTATCTGAATCAGCAATTGAATCTATTATTGTTGGATAGCTCCACTAGAGCTATGTGTCTCTCCCAAGATCCCCCAAAATCCAAGAGGCATGCTAGAAGCATGTCCTCCAACACCTGTATCATGCACTTAGACTGACCATCTTTATGGGGATGTTAAGGTATTCTTAGGAGTACCTGTATACCCAAAGCCCAATGTTTTCTCTACCAGACATGAGATGTTTGTTGGGCATCCCTATCTAAAATGATAGAGTAGAGAACCCCATGAAAACGTACAATATCTTGGATGTACATCCTTTCAAGATCATCAACACAGAAGGTATACTTGATTAACAAAAAATATTCAACCTTTATGTGTCTATCAACAAAAACCTATACTACATCATTATGTCGAGGATACCTCGGTGAACCCATCACAAAATCCATCACGACATCATTCCACTTCAAATCTAGAATGAGTAACTATTGTAAAATTCCTGCCGGTCATTGATGGTTCACCTTCACTAGATGAAAGGTGAATTTTTTTAAAAAACACTAGCTATATCCCTCTTCAAACATGGCCACCAATACTGATGGTGGAAATCTCAATACATTTTGGTGACACTATGCTGAACAGCCCAAAATGGGGAAATAAAATCCCAAAATATATCCTCACATATGTTTCCTGAGGACCATACATTCCCTTGAAAACACAATACCACATCCTCGTCTATAGTCCGCCCAGGAGTAGGGTCATCTCATAGAACACACCTCCCATAGGACTAGGCCTTCGAAATCAGATAGCTTATTCATTCAAACTCGATCTAGTAGAGTATAGTAAGAACTATAGAGTAAGGAAATGTCTTCCCCTGTCTGTAAGGAACATATAAATGCATCTTAGAGAACTTATCCAAACACTACCACTCACTACTTGCCTCCTAAACTGCATGTATCTAAGTCCACCTTCTCAATGCATAAGCCACTCTATTGTTTATACTAAGAATGTAGGAAATCTCAATGTCAAAATCCTGAAGGTAATAAACCCACCTTCCCTATTTCAAATTCATATCAGGATGAGTGAAGATATACTTGAGACTTTTGTGGTAAGTGTATGCCCCAAAATTCTCTCCCAAAAGATAATATCTCCAATAGCGTGAAGCATGAAAAACTATAGCTAACATGATATCATGAGTTGGATAATTTCTCTAATGTGGCCATAACTACTGAGACCTATACGCAACAACTCATCCCCCTTGCATAATCACTGCTCCTAGTTTGATACCTAATGCATCATAGTACACGATATAACTCTTTCCTCACTCTTGAAAAATTAGTCTTTGTGCTAAATTCAATTTCTCATTTTTCTCATGAAAGGCCGAATAGTATAATTCTATCCATATGTCTGTCTCACCCTTCTTAGATATTCCCGTCAACAATGCTTCTATGTGTGAAAATTCCTGTATAAAGAGCCAATAGTAACCAACCATCCCTAGAAAACATTATACCTCAAAAACATTCTCAATATTTCCCTGGAAACTAATGATATTAGTTTCTATGTGTCTACTGATACTCCTGTCTTTTTGATTACATGACCCAAGACGTGAATATGTTCTACCCAAAAGTGGAATTTTGAGATCTTAACATATAAATGATGCCCCGTCAATGTACTCAAAACGTTCTCAAGCTGGATATCATAATCATGTCAAGTGTGTGAGTACACTAAGATATCATCCATGAAGACTACCACTGAATAATACAAGTAATGATGAAACAATAAGTTAATCAGTGCTATGAAAACTTTCAGTGCGTTCGTGAGACCGAACGACATAACGGAATGCTCGTATAGACAATACCTACACCAAAAGGCTGCAATAGGTACATCGAATTGTCTAATGCACAAATGATGATAAAAATATCTCAATTAAATCTTTAATAATAGCCAGGATCATGGAAGATGATCAAAGAGATCATAAATCCTCATCAAGGGATATTTGTTCCTTACCGTCGACTGGTTAAACTTTGGATAATCCACAAAATGTCTGAGGGTACCATCCACCTTCATCGTAAAAATTACAGGATACCCCCATATAGAATTATGTGGTTAGATGAAACCCTTTTTCCTGAAACTACTCCAAATGCTTCTTGATTTCATGTAACTCTGGTGTAGCTATCATATAGAGAGTAATGGACATTGGTGCCACTCATGTCACAAGATCAATAAAAATTATACCTCTCTCTTTAAAGGTAAACCTAAAACATTATCTAGAAAAACATCCCTAAAATGATCCACCATTGGAGGAAAGTCTATCTATTAAGTTCAATGGTCATCCCAATATAATATGGAAATCTGGATTGTATTTCCTCCCATCTGATGATTCTCAGGTCCATCTCTGCTCGCTTGTACATTCCATTCTCCCTTGTGTAGAAAAGACATGCCCTCTGTTGAGGTGAAAATCACCCTGTGGAAATAATAGTCAATAAAGGATTAAAAGGTGACCAATCAGTCCATTCCAAGATGGACATAAAATCCTATCGTCTCGAAGACATAGAGGTCCCATAGGAAGTGAAACTCTCAAATCTCAATAGGGAACCCCTTGAACGAATGTACACAAGTTGTCCTAATCCCCAATGGAGTATCTAGCATCATAAAAACGCATAAGTAAAGATAAAGAGCCAAAGGCTCTCCACAAGAGCAATAAATATAGAACTTTTGGAAGCCGCTATATTGAAAAGAGTAGATGCTAGAACGAAGGCAACTGGAGTCATACCTCTAACCATAGAGGGCCCGAGATCCTACTCTTCCTGGGTCAATTCCCGTACAAAAGTATGACATATACCATGACCATATGACCCTACCTGACTACTCAGAGCTGATCCACCATACTGTCGCTAAAATTTTGAAATATGGCTACCATGGCCATGACATTCTCCTTGGTCGGAACAGCCTGATGAACTCTTGTTCCATGACTAAGTAGAAACTGGTGGCCTTAATCCTGAACATGGTGTCATAACTTATCCCCATTCACTAGATGCTGGTGAGAAAAACCAGAAAAACCGATGAAGATGACCCATCATGCTGCAAGATCAGCACTCAACAGGGTCTCTTGAGAATTGAGGTCTCATGTGCCCACTCTTTCTACACTGGTATCACTTCAACTGGCTACATGTAGACACATCACTTCTACTAGAATCACAACAAGAATGATCCCTACGGTGCTTCCTTCTATGAAACAAAGGAGTTCCAGCCCTAGATGTTGAACCGCCTTAGCTCAAAACACCCAACTAACTTAGATTTCACATAGTAATCTGTGCCTGATCCACTATATCCTTCACCGATGTGATCTAGAAAACATTCACCTAGGATTAGATTTCATACCTAAGACCATCCTCAAACAACCTAGCCCAAGATAACTCGTCACTTCCCCTAATTGGTGCCAATTGATGAAGCTATGTAAAACTATAAGTGTACTCCATCACTGAAACACCTCTATGCTCCAAATGCATGAACTCTTGGGATGGATCATCCCTCAGCATCTCGGGGTAAATGTATTCATTGAAGGTCCTATGAAACACTTCCCAATCCATATATCGATGACATCCCACCTATATGATTACATCCCACAACCTATTGGCAGAATCACATAGCATTCACATATCATGATTCACCATACTCTTTGGGGTCGTATCTAGATGCTCAATGATAGCATGAATGGCCGTAAACCATGACTCTACTGCCTGTAGTCCCCCATACCTGGAAAAGGTGGGAGAATTCTGCTAGTGGAACACACGTATCAACTCTTCCATAGTAGATTCAGGATGTGGTGCTCCCTGATAGGTCTTCATCATCCTCATAAATCCTTCATAGAACTATGCATCAACACCTTTGTCTGATATAATAGCTGGTTCTATGACAAGCATGTCGGTAGGAACTACTGGTAGTCCATGATCTACCATTTTTCATATCTGATCATCAACATGTACCTAGCGTACAACCATAGGACGTCTTGGCGGCCTGAATCTGCATGGTCAATCACCCACATCAGATCAATACTATCAATGAAAATAACATACAAGTGTAAGAAAAGAATATGAGAAGAAACATTCATGTTTAAAAAAACCATTACACATTGTGTATAAACCCTACATGGTGTGTTCCCTTATGATTTTAGCATGGTGTGCTCCTATGCTAAACCATGTCATGTAACAACCTTACACACGAAATGTTCCTCCTGAGACATGACATATACTTGAATATTCTATCCTCCCCAAATACATCTACACAGCTAGAACTACATGATTGTATCTTGGGTAACAATACATGACATGTTCACCCTAGACACAACGTGTACTACTTATGTTCTAACCACCGGTGTCATTAGTCACACGGTCAGATACACGATCGACTCTAAACAACATGCATAAATGGGACACAATGTGTACAACCTATGTTTCATCCACCCATTTCATTGGTCACTTGAACAGATACACGACTCTTTACAACATGACATGTATAATCAAGACATGGTGTGTTCTACCAGTGTTTCCCATCCCCATGTCTCTTCTCACACAATCATTCACACGGTCAAAAACTACAAGATGTGTACTCTATGTACACGGCTTCTACATAAAAAAGTCATTTTTACTGAACAAAAAAAACAGATGGTGTGTGTTCATAAAACAACACACCGTGTTGTATGGGTTTCTGTGCAGTGGTCCACTAATAAATTTTTATAACCCTAAAGAACATTGCATTTTTTCTAAGGAGTGTCCAATTATGACCCTTGAGAGCCCATATACCTGTGAATCAACATTTGGAACCCTCTTCCATATCATAACATGAAAAATTCAATTAATGTAATAACCTGATGCATAATATTCTGATTAAGGAGGCCTCATAACACCTCAGAGAACAAATGTTGACATCCATTCAAATGAATCCAAGAATATTAAAATACCCTATAAATATGGAAGGTATACTATCACGACATCTATCACAACAACATGCATTCAGTAATTGACCCTAAATAGAATCACAATAATGCATAGAATGCGATCTCTATCTTGTGAAAATATGATGCATGAGATGGAATACCCTCATCACATCAGGATGAAACAAAAATAGAACCAACATTATTTAAATCATAATAGAATAGAACATGTGTGTCACCCAATAGTGACATCATATCAACTATAAACATTGAAAAACAAGAAAAATTGAAATATTAAAGGTATCTTCGCTTTTCCCTGTAAGAGGTTTAACTACTCTTGGGAACAACTTATTACCAACTACCAATTTTATATTACCTCTATCTATAGGATCCCAATAGTAATACAAAGATGAATCAATACACATTTGATAGAACTTTGTATCGTCCTGATTCTGGGTGCTGCCCAACGGTTCCCCGTACCTAGTTGGTCACATGACCTCAAGAGAATTTCCCAAAATGCCAGAGGCTACTGACTAGTAGCAAGGTCCATAGTATAATATTGGGGAAACTATACTCTCATAGGTAGAGTATACACAACCAAATAAAAAATAATAAACACAAGCAAAATCATAAATAACATTAAACAAATGTAAACAATGGAAGACTGATAGTATAAAAAACTGTAGCAGATATATAAATAATTAATGCATGTCACATGTATCTAGTAAAGCAGATAAATAGGTCACAATGCTGGAAATATAGTACTGAATCCATGTTATAGAAAATAGTAAACTCTAACAGCATGAAAAGGGTCATCTTAGTCTCATGCTCTCTTGCTCCAACAACAATCATGTACTTGATGAAGAAGGGCACATAACCATATCTATTACTGCAACCATATAATCTATTTGGGCCCAAAATCATGACCCAAACAGGATGTGGGAAGAATCCTAGTAGGTAAACACCAAAATATCTGTGCCCAATCGTCAGTGAATTTATATATATATATATATATGAGGAAATATGCCTAAATGAAGTAATAAAATAGGAAGAACTCAAAAGTAAACAATCCTACAGTTTCCAAATACATTCATTTTCATTTATAAATTATTTAAACCATTGAATAATGTATCCTTGGGAAATATCCTTTTATTTTTAGCCCCTTATATAATAGTAACAACAAAAATTATAGAAGAACATCTAAACTACCAAGTAAGACCGAGTCTAAGCTTGTGATTTGGCTTGGAAATCTTGTCGCATTTATTAATTTATTCAAAATTGAACCTCTTGGAATTATCTCGTGGTCTATCCAATATGGACCCACATATCTTAGAGTAAGGATAAAAATGTCTTGGGTAGCTTTGAAAAACAATACCCCTGGTCTACAAAGCATCAATAATTTATATACAACCTCCGGGTAGCTCCCACGGTCAATACCCCCTCGGGAAACATAGTATAAATAATCATAAATGATATTTAGGTAGCTCCCATGGACCAAAGAACCTGGGTAAAAACCCACACCAACGATATCAAGGTCAGGTGTAATAAAACATGGAAACCACCGTAGTTTTCTTGGTCCATGTTTCTCATGGTCAATTTGAATATTAGCATGTATATCATTTCAAAACATCACATATATTCGATAACTACTACATGGATAACATTCAAAATCATTGAAGATGAAATTCATGTAATCATTAAACTCTATAAAAATATATTCAAGGCATGGAAACATGGTATTAATCATAGGAAACAAAGGTTAAATGGACCTAAATTGTCAAACTATAGAAACACACCCATGAGGTGTCATGTAAACAAGGAATCAAACCTTACACATATGCTACGACCCCTTTTAAATCAATTAAACATTAGTAGGGATATAATAGTGATAAAATAAAAAACATGAAATACCCCAACCATGGGTATTAATCACTTTAGGAATATATAGTCGAACTACTTTCAATGAAATGAAAAAACCACCTACGTAATGTTGTACAAAGAACAGTCATCAATGTCAACCTTTGAATCAGCCAAGAACAACTTATATCTATGAAAATGGTAAAGACTATCAACCCTTGATAACTCATGAGAGGTGAGAAATATAGACGAGAGACTCTATGGGAAAGAGAAATCACCATTTCGAATCAAGCACGCTCAGTGGTGTTTCAATCAGAGCTTGAATGGAGGAATGGGAGGACCTCAAAGTTCTTCGAACATGCGTTTCTCTCTTATACAAAACACAGGGAGAAGAAATGTTTTCAGGAGATGAGTAGTGACCCATATCTGAGTTATCAATTATAAATAAAATTACACAACATGTTCTTTAATGTCACATTATGTGTATAAGCCTTTACCTGGTCCCTCTTTATACTAACCAACCATGTCATCACACAATCGTGTATATGCCCATGACACGGTCTGGATGTGATGCCAGAGTACACAACGTGTACTTTAAACAAATTCCCTTCTTCCCTTTCTCCTAAAAAAACCCAAACTAAAAAACCATACCTGAAAATGGAGGTCCTGGTTCTTACACATGATTCTATGCAACATCTTTAGAAAATATAGAAGGAATCTTATTAACACTCTAACAGAGAAACAAATCAAAATTAATCCATACGAATAAGAAAAAAATAATTGGATTCCAATCTACTCAAAAAAATTTAGGTCAAATAGTAGAACTAATCCCGAAGAAATATTTCCAAAAACACCCATAATGACTTAAGGTTCATTGATGTGAGAGATAGCCATGAAATCAATCACAACTACCTCCTATGTCCTGGAAATAACACAAAATTCATACTGACATTAAAGAAACAAGGTCAAACTAGACCTCAGATACAACCTTTTAACAATGCATCCTAGATACCATGATACCTGATCCACTATTGGGATAGTTTGAAGGGAATTATCAATCACCATAGGTTAGCCATTAGAACATGGCATAATAAAATATGAAGGTGGTAAATAATTTTCCCAAAAACATAATGCAAGCAATAAAAAAATTCTATAAGAATTAAATGAAAACTCCATAGAGAGAACTGTACTGATAGTCAAATATTAACAAACAACCCTAAATGTTACAATAATATAGTAGAAAGTAGGATAACCACCCATGTTTGAGTATACAAAACTATCTAATCCCATGAATTAGAAACCAGAACAACCTCCAAGTGGTACTTTACCCTTGTTCAAACCTAGAATGAGATAATATACAAACTCATGAAGGTATAGGTATGGTGTGAGATTAAATCCCAATAGGGTCTCATCAATGATTCCATAAAAGTATCCTCCCATTTAATTAACCAAATAGAGCCTTTTAATTTGAAATAAATAAACATGTAATTTTAAAAGAATATTTAATTGAAATCATGAATTATATTAGAAATGATGGAGAAATTTTAAACAAATGGATTAATAAAAATTTTATATAAAATAGTATATATAAATTAATAAGTCATGTGTAAAATAGTTAACAATAAACAATGGAATATAATTCAAATACAATAAATTATAAGCATGTTGATCTACCAAAATGTTGGATAGTTTTAGGATACCAGTTCCTAACACACTCGAAGGTGAATCACCAAAATATGTGTATTCACACATTTATCTTACATTAGACAAATATGAATCATCACCATCCCATTGAGAATCTGACATTCCACACTATGTTTTAGTTGTAAAGACTAAAAAGTGTGTCATCCCAAAAACTCACTAACTATATAAGCTCGCATGTTCCTTAATGACAACCAGTGATGGGAAATTTATTTAGAAACTATTTAAAATGTAATTCATAACATTTTTCCATTCATATATTTTAATTTCCTTTTAAACCACATAATATGGGTTTTTAAAACAAAAGTATCATTTTTCATGATAAAACCAACAGGTTTCTTTGAAAATAATTTCAAGCCACTTTTCTTAAATACAAACTTGAAATTAATTTCATCGAATCAATTTCACAATTTGAATTAATCAATTTAAATTCTAAAATTATCCATGAATTACACAAACACACACCAATTAAATAGAATTGGGTTTTTGATAAACAAATTGAAATAAATTTATAATGAATTTGAATTAAAATGAAACAATTAAATTTACATCATGCAGTTTAGGGTTAATTATGTTTCCCATAACAAACAGAACCACCTACCTTGGGATCATGGGTTCTCGAAATGTAAATCTGCAATCAGAAAACTCCAATGAAGAAATATGGAAATTATGATATGAGAATAAAACCAAGATTCAACATTAAAAATTGTGGTGATTAGATCGTACAACAACACATACATCCTCAAAACCCTTGATAGGAAATTGGATATAAAGAGAGAAGGATAATGGGAAGAGTAATTTTACTGGGAAATGATCAAAAACCATTCACCTAGCTTTGATTCGCTAATGGAAGGGTGTAGTGTGACAAAAGTAACCTCTTGGAAGCCTTTAAGGAATAAGAAAAGATTATAGGGTTTACAAGAATTGAAAAAACCTAATAATATGATAGAGATATTTTAGAAAATAATTTTCAGATTAAAAAATCTCGTATGCATGGTTTGTTGGAAAGGGCTGGAGAGTTAGAAAAACTGTGAAACCTACCTATGCAACACATTTGTTCATAGAACACTATTTCTACTAGTTGAGTTCATAGTTTTAGAAACCATTCGTCAGCCATGAAAACCCACACTATTTGGTATTTCATGGTTCCCTCTATAAGTGCGCACAGTTTGGGAAGACCATGCACCAACCATGCACAACACAAACACTTCCAAAAGATTAAAAAATTTCACATGAAGAATCCCCAAATAAAAACCAACCAAGTGATGACTTAATAGTTTCTTAGGTATTGATAAAAATAGTACTGGGATGTTACAATGAGTGTTCTATATTAAACCCTATATTGATTTATTTATCTTACACACAATATTTCCATCATTATAAAGAATGGACCCATTAGGTTTCTCAATAAAATATTAATCTTCAATTTCACTATTATATAATTCTAACATTACATCAATATGATATAATTTTTAATTTCAAAGATAAATAAAAGAAAAAAAATATTTTAATAGTCTTAAGTCTTAGTAAAGGAGACTATGTTTCTTCCAAATTAATACCTTCTAGCAAGGAATTACCATTACATAATTTAAATTTTATATTCTTCAAAATTTATCACTCTTTTTTGAGATTATTTCTGACTAACCATTTTTTCCTATAACCTTATTTCATTCCATTTGGGGAAAAATAACATTGTTATTATTTTCCTCTATTTATCCAACTATTCATTCATCACATTTTACCATTTATTATTCTCAATAGCTTCTAAAAATGATTGTTGTTCCACTTGTGAGATAAGTATTGTTTTATTTTCGAACATCAATTTAAACCTTGTAAAAACAAGTGCTTATGGATTTAAAATAATATTATCATATATTACTCATTTTCTAAATGTCATTATTTTTTGTTTATTTATTCTACATTTACTTTCATAATCATTGGACAAATCAGGATCAATATATAATGGATTGGGCTCGTAGTCATCGTTATTATCATTAAATTCTATAAAATTTGACATTTTACTTTCCATTATACCATTCACATCATCTTAGAAAATATTCTATTAAGGTGGATGATTTTTAATGACATTCACATCAAAGGAATCATCCAAATTATATAGTTGTTTATAAAATCACTTGTTGATTTATCCATTGGATGAATATATCAAGAAAATGATTTCTCATTTTTTTCATCAAACATTAACAAATAACTATTTTAAATATTTAATAGGATGGAAATAAAATAAACATTAAAGTATTTCCCTATAAATTTTTTTTATACCAAATCTCATAGGGAGTCATTTATTATTATACTAAAATAAAATATCTCTTTCTGAAAATATACAATTACAGTTACAAATTTTCTCCAATGGAATTTTGAAGTTGAAAATTTAGTGAGAATGATTATTCCCATATCAACTATAACTTTTTTCCCTTTCTGCAACTCAATATTGATTTTGAGTGTAGAGAGCATTATTTTTTTTAAATTCCATGTTTCTTCAGGATAGACTAAAAAGAGTTACTTGGTTAATATTTTCCATTTTATATTCATAACATTAATATATATACACCCAAATAATTATAAAATTACATTTTAAAACAACTAAAAAATATACATCCCCTAGTTTTCATTTCATGAATACTTTTTTGTCATTGGAGGGAAATAATGAATTAATGTAATTTATTTGATATCTTATTATCCAATATAGTTTAGAATTTATGTTCTCAAGAGGTCTGGTGGCTCTAATTTCAACTTTCATTGGAATTTCATTAACTAAGATTCATGTCTAGTAAGTATTCCAAATAAAATAATATTTAGTCTCCGATTGTGGTAATTTTTTTGAAAAATATTCCATTGAAATTGTTCTCATTATATTATAGACAATATGGCATAATTTCTAGTGGAAGATATTGTTTTTATCCTCAATAGTCAAATAGATAGAATTACTAGGTTCACCAATCATGAATATATTTCCACTGGTTATTTATCACTTTCTAACAACTTATCATCTTTTAAAATTGGTTGATTAATTAATCTTTTATGAATATAATTTCGTCACCATCATTTAAAACCTAGTTAATACTCATTATAATTTTTTTGAGTCTATTTGAAAGTAGAAATTCCATTATCATTAACATTTAAAATCTAATCATATATGTATAAATTCCACTTATTTGTATGTAAATATCAATTTAAATGTGTATTCTACACATCCATATTGTTAAATTGTTTTCAATATTTTCTATATCACCTCCAATATGTGTTGAACGACCACTATAAAGACCCCATGGTGTAATAATTTTTTCGATAGTTTTGGAAAATAAAAAAAATTATTTTTCTTTTATATTCATTTAACCAACATCATTTAATTTTATGGTACATGTAAATTTAAATGATGTGTTATCAAAAAATCTTCTACATAGTGACATGGTTGGTCAAATATTTAGATAATTTATTTTGAAAAGTCAAATAATTTTTTCATTGAGAAATTTTTTTATGTATGATGTTTTTAATTTTGATTCTTCATTTAACCTTAAAAAGTTAATTTATTTTCATCCACTATTTTCCACCTCATCTATTAAATACTCCCATGAAGAGACTAATTCTACCAAAAATTCTATGTATTATATTCATATACTCCAAAACACTAAAAATATAAATTCAACCTCTATAATATACATATACATATACATATACATATTTTCCCCCTGAAACATGTTTTTTTATATTCAATATATGTTACGACATCTAATTTTCCATGACATGGGGAATCATTCAACCATAAGTTATTTCTAAATTTAGTTTATTTGATTTATTTACCACTTCCATTCATAACACAAGATCTTCTATTTTTGTTTCTTAACCTTACATAGTTATTATAATCAAATTAACATTTATGTTTAGTGGATGTACAATTTACCTTATTGTTTTCATGATTACTTACATCCATTTGAAATGTTTTATCCATTACCTATGATGAATTTTTTATAAATAAATGTTAATTTATTAATGTTATTTTTAACCTATAGACGCCTTTACTATGTCTTACACATCACTTATTCCTCAAACGTAAATATTTCATCTAGATCATGAACTATTTTCCATTTTCCATAAAATTCATTATGAGGTTTTTAATTTATTTTAAATAAGAATCTTCTTTATTAAGAAATTATTCTTTTCCTATATTCTTATTTACATTATCTTTCTTCAAAACCTAGTCATCCCTTTTTTCGTGTTTTGTTCTAGACTTTCCTCATGTTATGATGTTATTATAAATTATATATAAGTTTCTTCATCATATTTTCCACATTGTTTGAAGTACCATCCATTATTTCAATGTCATCCATGATGGTTTTAAACCTCTTTGAAACATCATCTTCCAATTAACTATTATTAGTGGAGTCATACATTTTCTTTTTAATCAAGATACTTTATTTCTTCCTTGTGATTAAAATTTTCCTATTTCTAGTGGAATAATTAACTTTTATAGTGGTTCAAAACCAAATCACCCTTTAAATATTTTTTTCAAATTCATTATTCTCATATTATTCATCATTTTTTTAAATAATATTTATTGAAAAATATTTGATTTCACCAAAATCAAAACATTTAAGTGAGTATCTCCTTTACCACTTTGGTAATTCCTATTGATAAAAGAAATAATATCTTATTATCTTTAACATCATCTTACATAACTAATAATTCACTATTATCAATTTACTCATGTTTTAGTTATTGTATTTTCTTCTTCCTTATATATTCAAAATATATAACCCCTTATTACTCTTTTTTTTATATTAGAGAATTTTTATTTGTGGTAAGAACGTTTTGTAATTCATCAATGGATAAATTATCATTATCTTATAATATAAGAAACTATAGGATAAAAAATATCTTGAAATATCATCATAATTTATTTAATAATATTTTAATCCTTTAATACATCTTTAAATACAATAATTTTGCTGAAACGTTTATTTATTCAGGTGATATTATAATCAATTGTTCTATATTCTACTATCATGATATCTTAAAACATATATCCCAAAATATAAAGCTTTATTTCATTTATTTTCTCATTTACCATGAAGGTGGTTTAATGTTTTTCTATGTTTTATTCACTATTTTAAGACCCATCACCTTTATATAACAATTTTTAGTAAATAACATAAGAATAAGATTCCATGATTTTCCATCAACGTCAATATTCCATTTTTCTATGAATGCCATATAGGAATCTTTCACTATGGGTGGAAACCCCACAATAGCTTCATCAATCACCACCATCACAATATATAGAAAATAGGGTAACATTTTTTTTCAAAAATGTTAATTTTAGTCATTTAAGGTCATAATTCATCTTCTATTTACTAATTTTAATGGTTCTATGATTAGTAATATAGGGATTTTACATGGGGAATTTGTTTCCCTAATACCAACCAAATATGCTGATATTTTTTATTCTAATAAGAGGGGGTGAGGGGTGAATCAGTGGATATATTTGATAGTTTATTTTCTCCCAATATAATCCTTTAAAACTAATTAATGTAGCAATTATCTAAGATTTATAACTCATCCTCACCCATACACATAGATAAGTAAACAATGTATGGAACATGGGTTTTTAAATGATTCAGTCCAAATGTGGGTTCCTATTTCTTTACATATCATCTTTGATAAATCCACATATATTCATTATATAACACAAGTGAATAAAAATGATCCAACTACCACCATGATCCTTTAACACCTTGAATTGAAATATTATAGGTTCTCAATATTTAAATTTTTTTATTCATATTAAAAGAAACAACTAACAAAGTTACTTTATGAACATCCCACTGTAAATGTTGAAAAAAAATTCTCTATCTCATGACACTCTATAAAAATAATCCACCATCTAGTTCTTCTTCATACAGTATCAATCTGTCTGACTCCTCCCCTTCCAATCAAATATTTATGAACTATCAAACATTCCTCAAAAATATTTGTTATATTAGTCACAAAATTATTTCTTAAATAGTTTATCTAAATTTATATAAAATATATATCTCCAAACTAAAATATCATAATGATCATGTACCCCATTATATACACATACGTCCCCTATAAATCAAGTAAGAAATATAGGCTCCAGATTTTAATTTCCCATAAATCAAAAAAAATTGTTTTATCTCTATCAATGACTTTTGAAAATAGGGAGTCAATATTATTATTTATAGTTTTATATAAATTCAACATCTATGAACTTTTCAATCCTTCCATAAATATAATTTAAATCATGAACTTTACATTGTAAAAGTTGATTCATTGAACATCTTGGTAAGATTCATCTCTAAAAATTACATTACAATGTTTTGTGATGATTATCGAATATATTTCTGATTTTTCATTATAATAATTCCACCATACATTAATTATATTTCAATTAGTTCCTCATATTAGGTGCATCATATAATAAATATTCTATAAGATATATCCTTTTCATATTTTCATTATTTTTATCTACTTTATTCATATCCACTAGTCAGGAAACCTATATTTGATGGGGTCAAGGTTGTTCATCAAGTAATATTCTGATACCTTAGTCCGATGATCATTAAATGTATTCATCTAGAGCTCTGAACATGTTTGCTCTCTCTGGATATTGTCTCTTTGACAATATTTCATATTTATATCCATTAGAATTCCATATCATCATTAAATATAGTGTTACTTTGTCTAGTGATCATAAAATTTCTATATCCTGTAGAATTTGGGTATTGCACTCCATATATTACATCATTATCTAGTGATCTTTATATATTTATGTCTAGTGATCATTACAAAATCTCATATATTAAAAGGATATTCTTTGTATTGTAAATCCACAATAATTCCTCAATCTAGTTATCACTTTTTGATCATCTTGAACCATTGAACATAGTATGTTGAACTTCCATAACTTTCTCCTTCTGATGGATTCAATAAATCGCTCTATCTAGTGTATTTATTTACTATTATTCTTTTATAGTTACAAGGTTTCTTTCTAATCACTCTACTTCCACATACATCTTTAGAGATCAAATATCATACAAATACAACTCCATGACATCATAAATGTGATCTTTCTATAGTTTTCTTCATCCTAGTTTTATTACCTGAAATTTTTACTCTATCTAAAATATTCATGAATTAATATATCCTATATGAGGATAACATTTAATCTTCATTTTAGAAACTTTTAATATCAGCAATGAATCCTCTAAATCTGTAATATAAGTAACAAAAAATGTTTTGGACAAGTAGAAACTCATTTTCACCTAAAAACATTAATATGAAATATGTGAAAAAATATAACAATTTTTACAATATAAAACTAAAGGGTCATCACATGTTTTAGAAATAAATCAATATGTTTCATTTTTTTAATCAATTATTCATTTCTTATTTTAAATTTTAATTTTGAAACTATTTGAAGTTAAATAAAAAAAATTGATTTCAAATTTATAATCGCCAAGTCCAAATTATATAATATTTACCACATTATTTTTAGTCATAAAAAATATGTTACCTTAAGTAAAAAATTTGAAACAATGGTTAAATAAAAAATTGTAAAATTAATAATTCAAGGGATAAAGGGATTGAATAATATTTCGAACATGTGTTTAAAAACATTATTATGGATTTATCAAATTTATCTCTCCCCCACCCCATTATTTCTTAAATTATGGAGCAATTTTCCTTAAGAGTGAATTCATAATATTGAAATGTTTTGGGTATTTAGAAAAATAGAATCCCATTTCACATATAAAAGGGTCTATCCTATCCTCACATCCCTGACACAACAACCCAATTTTTTTGGGACCAAACTATTCCCAAAACTCTTCTAAATATTCCAAAAAAAAAAACAACAAAAATAAGTTTTTTTCATCTCAAAATACCATACAAAAAATATGGAACCCCTTCTAAAAGAATACAATCTAAGAGGTGTGGTATAATTTCTTTCTATATTTTTCTCATTTGTGTTTTTTATGAAATCCTACTTTTTTAAATTTTAAAAAAATTTCTTAAAATGATACATTTTTTATAATATCTATAATGACTTGTTTTTTATAATTTTGGTATAATAATTAACAATAATTTCATTTTTCTATTAATAAAAAATGTGAATCTTGCATATCTGAGAACTACAATCTCCACTGGTATAAAATTTCATTTTCATAAGCACATAAACTAGATGGTGAAAAATCAATTTAATTTATAATTATGATCATTATAACTTATTTATTATTTTTAATACAAAATCATATCTTTTATTTATCACTTTCTTTATAAAATATAATCATAATCCTTGTATACTTGCTGACTACCACGCCATGGTATGATGAATTCTGTTTTCAATAAAGGATTTTGTGGATGTAAATAATAATGGTATTAAAGGATGAATATGTTTTTTAAGATATGAATATTTTTTATTAGTAAAAATAGAATAACCACATAATTTCATGAATAATAAACAATATATATATTATTAATCATTTTAAACATGTAAACTAATAGAACAAAATCTATTCATACTATGTAACTATTTATTACCCATCACATTTTCACATAACAATTTATAATTGTAATATATGCACTAATAAATAAAAGATGATATCATTATATAATTTTATAATGATATTTCAACTAATTCACCACATAATTATTCAATAATCATTGTATGTTCATGTTGGGGTCAGTTTCACCATGTTCTGGAACAATGACATGACATTATTTTAAAAATATTTATTAAAACATAATTAATGATGCAATGTGATATATATACATATTTAAAATATTTTTTATTGGTTTATTATGGGTTATTTAAATATCAATTTTATTAACTTTTTTAAACACACTTCGCTGTATAAAAATCACTAGAATATGCTTGCTAACGATTTCATCATATATATTAAAGTATAAATAAAAAAATAAAAAAAAGTTAAAATCTATAAATAATCATAAATAATCAATTTCATTAAATTTAACAATCCTAGACAGGTTAACATTAAGTGAATAAAGACATCCCCCACGGCCCCTACGAAACTAGTATAAATAGTTAAAACTAAAAATACCCGATGTGGGAAGATAAATAACTAAAATAAATATTGAGAATAATTATAAATAAGAATTATAAATGGGAATAATTATGATTATGTTTTTAAAACATGTTGTTAAGATTTGTTTTTGTGATATATGATTCTGAATATTTTTTTTTGAAATTCAAGCTTCAAGGTAATTGTTTTTGTTTCAAATTCCTTTCTTAGAGACGTGTTTTTTATTACATTCCTAGTTTAGATTATGATGTTTTTATGATTCCTAATTGAGATATTATACATTTTTATTCATGTAAATTTATGTTATAATTATAGTTTTATTTTTATAAAGGTTTTAATTTAAATTCTTTTTATGTTGAATGTATTACATGTCTCAATTTTAAATCCCTTAAGACATAATTATTTTTTATACACACTGTTTTCTTGGGAATTCTATATTCAATTACCCATTGTTTTAATTTAAGATAATCATATTAAATTTCACAAGATATTAAAGTCCATTTTGGTACCTTTTTCTCATATTATTTTTATTCAATAAGCCCATAGTAAAAAACAAACTTTGGTAACTCAATGGTCTCTCTTTATGTTATTTGGTTTCCTTTGAACGCCATCCTTTAATATTTACATTGTTATATTATTTCAAATTTTATATGATGTTTTATATTATATTTATATGAAAATTTTATATTTTCATTCCATGATTACAACATTATTATTCTCTCAAATAAAAGTATGACGATATCAAGAATAAACCTCTATCTCTTAATTTTCAATTTGTTTCAAGTCTACATTTTCAATTACTGGAAATGTTATCCATTCAAGAATTAATATCCATATATGATTATTTTTTATAATAAAACATTACATATCCAATTTTATAATATTTTTTATATATTTGTTGTTCAATGTGGAATCTCAAAAAAGGATTTTCAAAATAACAAAAATGATTTCCCATTAAAAATAAAATGTTTTATGTTTGGCTTCTATTTTCATTATTCATTAATGAGATATATTTCTTATGAAATAATTGTTTATACACCAAATTATAAATTAATATATTACATTAAACATATGGATTATTGAATTTTGTATTGATTTTTTTGGTGCATGTGGATATTTATGTGATAGCATTTAAAATGTATTATGAACCCCATTTTTTGGGTTATAAAAATGCCATTATTAGATGTTTTAATGTGTTACACATGTATGTATAATCCATAAGTTATGTTTTCAATATATAAAATCCCTAAAATAATTGTGTAAATATTTAATTCTCACAAGATAATGGTGAAATGAATAGTAATTCTCAATCAAAATTTTCGAAATGAGTTGTAATGATCGATCCAAAATAATGAAATAACTAGTGATTCTCAATAAAAAATGAGAAACATGATGTGATTCCAAATCCACTATGGTAAACATGATGTGATTTCTAATATTATTTATAAATTAGTGCTGATTTCTAATCCAAATGTTGAGTTTCCCTACTTATTTTGGTGTAATAATATTTTGATATGTGACTATGGTATTCCATTGGATGATGATATATGTTTCATGTTTTCAAATTCAGTAGTGTTGTTATATGATTGATCATATAGGATTACTTTCAACTTATTATGCAACATTAAGAGTTTTTATGAATGTATATTATTTTAATCATAAATTTTTCTCTTTCTTATATTTTCTTTTTTCTATTGATCTCACCCCAAGTAACATGTTGATAGGTTTTTTACTCCTTTACTAAGCATATGAAATCAATATTTTTTATAATTCCATTTTACTATGTTATAGGAATTACTTTAATTTTTCATATTTGTATGATAATATCTAGTATTCTGAAAAAATAGGGAAATATTCACAAGCATTTTAAAATATATTTTTTATATAACTAGTCATCAGAGCCACCAAGCCAATCAATTTTCTTGATTTTTATATTATTATGTAGTTTTATGTTTTAATTATATTAACTATGTAAATAAAAGGAATGAAAATCTTGGTTCTCCTTATCATTAGAATAGATCATACATAAATGAGTAAGTATTACCCAAAATATTGAAGCCATTTTTTTCAAGAGACCTACCAATGATTCAAGGGTATATTAAATTTCTGGAACAATCAATCACTAAATAAATCCAATGCTTTAATCATATAATATAATTAATAAAAAAATAAAATACTTAACCACCACGCATTATTTGACAATAAAAATCTATATTAAATTAATAATTATATGTACTTTCAATATTTCCTATGTCAATAAATACAATAAGTCTTTTAGTAATAACCCTTAACAATGACACCAGACATAATAATGGGAATATGATTAAGTAACTTCTAGAAAACAAAATATTTAATTAGTGTAACTGATATATAATATATCTACAAAATTTAATAATATGGGCATGGAGAAGAAAATAATCTCCTTTGAGAGATAAATATTGATAGATAATATAATTATTAAAAAAGGAGAGGTGTGAACATTAAATTTATATGAGTTATTTGGGTAATACATGAAACATAACCCCAACGAATATAGATAATTTAAAATTTGAGATGATAGTGGAAACAAAATTCTAAAAAGAATTTTCATAATGATTTTTTAAAATGGTTTTCAAAACCATATTAACATATCGAATTAAAAAATAAATTTATATATGGGAATTTGAAAACATAATTTTAAAATAAATGAAAATCACAAAACCATGAAATTAAATGATTTTTAGTATAGGAAATATGGAGGAGAAGATAAAAACACACATAAGTCGAATGAAATCTAATTATTTATTATTATAAAGCATAAACGATTATTTCTTAATTGAAAAATTCACATAATAAAGGGAATATAATTTTCCCTGAAGAACGATGGAAACTAAGAAATGTATAGTGATAATTAATAATTAACAAAAAATATGGAAAACAATTTCTTGGGGAAAATGATAAAAAAATATTATCTTTAAAAAATATGACTTTAAGGAAAATGTAAAAAATATTCCTTATAAATTTTTTTAAGATTGAAACAAATAGTATAAATTGAACATAATAATTCTTTTATAGATATATAATTAAATTTTCAATACTATATAAAAACATGGAAATAATAAAGAATGATCCTCAATCATAAATAAGATATAAGGTTATTTCCGCATATAATAAATCATTTATTTTAATTGTAATCCAAATGAATGGGAAATGTCTAGTAGTCTTGTAAACCCAATAAATTAAATATTTAATACACAATATAAAATACATATGTGGAGGAAACAATACATATATATATGATTCTAAATAATAATATTTATAACTCAATGAAGGTAAATTAAGTTAACAACAACCCATATAAGTAAGGTAATGTATGAATCGAAGGAAAATAAATATGATGTGCTTCAATGAATAATAAAATCATAATAATAACAAAATATTTATGATATATGAAGTCAACAATGAAGTATTTACTATATATAAAAGTTAATTGGTCCATAATAAGAACTTATCACAAGGAATTCAAATTGAGATAAATAACACATACCGTATGTCCCATTTAATTTTATCATATTTTTTCCTCAAGTATAAGAAATTATGTTTATTTAAGATTTAATGTGGACTTTATTTATATATTTTTTTTTAATTTTTGAACATTTATAATCATTAGAATTTATTTAATACTATTTATTATAGTGAGAGAATGGCTTGAAGGTATGTTTTCTTTTAGATTTCTTGTTTTTTTATTATTT
Source organism: Viscum album (assembly GCA_963277665.1). Lineage (NCBI taxonomy): Eukaryota > Viridiplantae > Streptophyta > Magnoliopsida > Santalales > Viscaceae > Viscum > Viscum album. The sequence continues at coordinate 1,192,887,668 of OY728156.1, read as the reverse complement.
GATTATGATTACTATTAATTTATTATTTTTCAAAATTATTTATAGAATCTTGGAATACATTAAATATTGTTTATTTTATATAATATAAAATAATTGTAAATATGGTCGTTGATAACTGAATCATCGAAAACATCATCATAGGTGGATTAAATGAGCCATTCTTAGGATATGTCAAAGGAGTTAGGGAGAGAGAGTATGTAATGTGAAAATATAGTAATAGTTATACCAGTTTCATAATAAAATTAATATTTTATATTATTATATATGTAATAAATTAAAAAATTAGAAAAATGGATATTTTTTGGAAGAGTAAAATGAATAAGTGAAATAAAATAATGAAAGATAATTAGGAATACATCTTCGTGGAAGATTTACTATTATGTGAATTCCCTAAAAGATTTGGATATTGAAACTCTAAAAAATATTGAAGTGATATAAGAAAGTTTCTATTGGGGAAATTAATATATATTGGAATTTTAGAAGTCAATAATCCATGGTCTTATAAGGGAATGGTGTGTTGGTATTCTTACACGAGGAGAAAAGTATTTTGTGTAAAAATATTCATTATTTCCTTATTTTGGAAAACTAAATTTGAATAGAATTGATTCCAATAAACTTTTTATTTAATTATTCAAGAAATGAATTATATTTCTCATTAATATAAATTCAAAACTGAATATTACCTTCAAACCACTCAATTAAATGCAAATAACCGATATAGTTATTTTATTATGATAAAATAAAATCAATGTTCCATAAATTAAATATATGATTTGAACTCAAATTAATATTTATACATTCATTATTTTTCTTCTTAAATACAATGTTATTTTATATAAATGTTTAAATCTTTTCATCATGCTTATATCATGAAGATGTATTAAAAGTTATGGTATTTGTAAAGTCTATAGTTTTACTATTTAACTCAAAAAAACCATTTAATGAAACCCCAAAAATTCATCCTAAGATAATTTGATCATATTGATTCCAAAAATACCATTCACTATATCAAAATAAATTTATAAGATATAATAATTTTACTTTTAGATGAAAACAAATATAATGAGAAATTGTTTTTATATAAAAACAATAATTTAAACTCTAAGCGTTCTTAATCATATTTTATATGAATTACAAATTGAAAGAGTTATAATATTTATTTTTTACATTTAATAAATATATTAGAATAATCAAATAAATTTACTCAATTTAATAGATTAATATAAAAATATTTAATATATAGAGAAAATGCAATTATTTTAAAAATAATCATTTTTGACATTAAAACATCGCAATCACATAAATTATTTATTTATCATCCAATATTTAAACTTAATTGAATCTTTACTATTAAGAAACATAACATTTAATATTTAAATAAATAATTATAATAAATTATTTTAAATATATTTTTATTTACATATTTTTTTATTCATACTTTGTTTTTTAAATGATATATGCCATTTCATTCATATGATGGATAAATTTTTATCTCACATTACCAAATATATTTCTATAAAATTTAGTTCTGTGTTTTGTATGATATAAGTTATTCAATATAGTGTTTATTTAATGGAAAACGCATACTAGAATCTTTGGGTGTTATATCCTACCCCCTTAAATAAATTTGAATCATCACATTTTAATATTTTCTTACAAATGAAAATAAATGATTTTTTATTAATATATTCATGAATCATAACATAAAAATATATTGAAATCATTTGTTATAGTTTTCAATAGTTTTTGAATCCTCTAAATCATATCTTAAAGAGTGTCAAATCAGGTGTACATGTAGGACATTTTATTGTGCACTAGGTGATGATCAGGTTAATACCCAACCAGTATTTTTATTATTATAACCCCTAGATACATCTGATCCAATGATTATATCCACTATTTTATACCTATATATGGATTTTATTTCTACAAAACTACACAATGTTTAGTTTGCCAATATTTTATGATGATTCCCTATATTTTGATTTATCTCTACAATTTCCACAAATGTATTTTAATCTAAATTCCCAATAATAATTAATATAAGATATTTATTACTATACACTAAAATATACAATTCATGGAATCCAATACTCCTAGAATCTATTCCTAATCATTATCCGAAAACATCACCTAGAAAAAATAATAAAAAAATTCATTAATCATATAAACTTTCAAAACGTATTAATATTTTTCATAATTGACCAAAATTTTATAGACCTCATATTACATACCAAAATTAAGGGATAATTATACCTTGATCATATATTCATCCAAAAAACCAATAAACGTATCGTAAACAATACTTAATCACCATAAATATCAAACAAATAAGACCTTAAAGGGGATTCTAACTTTTAAATTATTCTCAATTGACAACATTATAGTCTCTAAACAATTCTAAAACATAATTTTATTTTGAATATGAACATCCATGGAGCACAATTCATTATCTAGTGTGAGAAAATATTCTTTACATAATTGATTTGAAACTGACTGAAGTGAATTTTATGAGAACATCCATAATTACAACATTAGTAAAAAATATTGAGTCTCTTATATAACCATGAAATTTTTGTTTCATAGATTCATATAGTTAAGGGAAACCATAAATTAACCAAATTCATTATGTTTACCCTCCAATGGTATTTTGACACTAAACCAATAATTTATTATTTAATAATAAGTCTTTGAAATCACCCATAATGATATCCACAAATTAAACCCATCTAGATATATTATACTAAATACACTTCTTTATTATTCTGGAAAAAATAAAATATAATAAAGGTGAGATCAAGAATTCGATAAGAGGTAGTGTACAAGAGAACCTATTAATATATTAACATGGATTGAATAATATGGTAGGAATAATTAATAATCAAATTATTTCATAAAACAGATAAAATTATCATATAATATATATCCAAAACAATTGTAAAAATTTAAAAAAGTACAATGATAAAAATATTTTATTTCATATTGGTTGAGTAAATAATTTCAAACATCATAAACAAAACATTAAGGCATTTTCCAAGACATCATACATAAATGGGTATGAATTATAATGAACAATCAACCTAGCTTGTCTAATCAGACCTACCGATGCATCGATGAGCTATATAATTCAAATACCCATCCATAAATAATGAAGTACAATTTATCTATCATGTACGGTTGTATATAAACAATAAAATAGATAACCAACATGCTTATTAATCAATAAATGTTTGTATTGAAATAAATAGTATATATACTAATTTCCCCAAAATAAAAAGATTTAATTTTTTAGTAAGAACCCTTCAATGTGGCACTATGTAAAGTAAAGGATACATAGTAAATAAAATACAAGAAAAAAGTTGAATTAGAATAAGTGATATCAAATATACACATGAAGTTTAATAATGCGGACATAAAAGATAAAATAATGTTAAGAGAAATATGAAGAGTGATAGAACACGTAAAGCTTCTTAAAAAGGTAAGTCATGAATTATAAATTTATCAGAGTATTTATAGGGTAATAATTGAAACATAATCCCTAAGTATATAGATATTTTATATTTTGGAGGAAATTTTATGTCAAATTATTAATTTACGTTTCAAAAATCTTTTGTGACATTTTTGTAAAAACACACACCTATGTCACGTTCAAAAAACATATTCACGGAGTTAAAATAGGACATTAAAGAACTAAAATTTAAAATAATTCATATAATTGGAACTTTTAAAAGAAATTAATTGAAAAATATGAAATGTGGAGTGACATATAAAAATATACATAAGTTGAATGAAATATCATCAATTAGTTATTTAAATCATAACACTTTATTTTTAAAATAAAAAATTTACTGAATAATGGTAAAAGAACATTATTTGAAAAACTATGGAAACAAGGAAATACATATAGATAATAAAAAACTAACCCAAAATATAGAAATAGAGTTCATGTATAAAATGATAAAATATAAAATACAATTAACACATTTATAAATAATGTAAAAAATAATTAGTATTGAAAATGTTAAGAATTTTTTTTTTTAAATTTCATATATAATGTCAATAATACTATAAAATGAATTTAAAAAATAATTTTTGATAGATAAGAAAATTTTATATTTAATATAATTAATGTGTAAATGGAAAATAAATACTCTAAATCATAAAAAAAGATATGAGGTTAAATGTTAATAATACTCGTAAAACTTAGGAAATAAAGAGGGAATACAATATAATATAATTATTGGGAAGAACAAACCAAATTTTGAAGTATTAAGAAAAAGAATAAAGTTTATAACTTAATGAAAGTATATTATGATTACAACAAAACATAAAAATTAGTTAATGTATGAATAAAAAACAATGGAATAGGTAGAGATTAAAAAAATTGAAAATTTCAAGAACATTATATTATTAAATATATAATAATTAAATAGTTTAGTATTTACACGAAATAAAAGTAAATTATTCTATAATAAGAACATTTTTTATGGAACTAGAATTTAGGAAAAGTACTCTTAACTTAGGTGCCATTTAATTTCTTCAGATTTGTGCCTCCTATATAATATAATTATATTTATTAAAACATGAATCTTAAATTTAATGACACTCCATTTTACATTATTTATTACCTATAATCAGTGGAATTTATTTATTACTATTTTATTTTAAGTGAGAATGTTTTGAAGACATGCTTCCATTGAAATTTTCACATTTGTTTCCATTTAATAATATAAATTCGTTATACATTATCATATTTTAAAAATTATTTCAAAAAATATTATAATATATTAAAATAAATTTATATTACATAATCTACAATAACTATCCTTACAAGTACTAATAAGTAAAGCATTTAAAAAATTGTCCTAGAGGGATAAAACATGCCATTATTAGGACGTGTTAAAAGTGGGCGAGGGACAACATATACAGTAGATAGAATAAAATAGTTAATAAAATATCAAACTGACTTTAATATTTTTTATAAATATATATTAAATTTTTAGAAAGAAACAAATATAAAAATTTATTAAGAGAGTAGTAACAGACTTACCAAGATACCCTCTTAATACTTTCACTAGACCTGATCCATTACATACCTCATAGGGATTCCCGATCCCCGTGGGATGTCGACTAGCATCCATGCATCCAAAATTAACACAGGGAATGATTATTTCCATCCTATTGTAGAAACATGGCATATATTCACATTGAATAGAGAAAAAATAGAAGATATTAATATATTCCATAACAAAAAGATGATATTTGAAATTATATATCTTAAAATGTAGAAATAATCTCCAAGGAAAATTCAGACTAAAAATTCTACAAAAAAATTCTCTAATAGCTCTATGAGATATTTTTGGAAAACACCCACAATCTCACCACCAGCTACCCATAGACCATTAGAAAGAAAACCTCACCACCTCACTGCGGTGCCTTGCCTATCCATATATCAAAAGAAATAACCACGTCTACACACTACCAAATGGGTATGTAGAGTGTGAGATAACATGATAAGTAGGGTTTCCAGTTGGTGTTACACATTAATTTTCTAAAAATAATCCATTAATGATGAACTTTTATGATAGCAAGGCTTGTTATAATGTTTAACTGTTTCAATCTAAAAAGCATGGCAACAAAATTAATTTCCCCCTTTTCCACATTTCCAAATAAATAAGGTAAATCGTCTTCAAATAAATTCACATCCATATATAATAAATCAAAGATATATAAAACCAAGTTGGTATCCTATAAATTATCAAATACATGATAGTAGAATCAAAGCAGTTCAATCTAAAAGCCTTCCAAATCAACCAAAATCAAAGGTAACATCACCCCAAGGATCACACACAGGCCATGATATATAAGACACTCATAAATAACATAGAAAATCACATTCGAATCAATCCTATAGACATATGAATTGAGTATATTGATTAGAGGAACACCCCATTATGTGAACCACCTAGAGGTCTAAAAATTACCTAGGACAACAATCAAATATTGGAGATGAAATCCCCATGATCAAAACCCTGATAGTGGATGAGGCCTATTACTGCACCATCCACCTAACTAACAGAGGATTCACGTGTGATTTATTTTATAAAACATTTAATTAAATTAATTTCTATCAACCCCTAATGTGAAAAACATTTCATAAAAACATTTCACAATGACTTGAAAACCCTTTACATATACCAAAACCAATGGAAATCAATTTTTATAAAAACCCAGTAACAGAAAAATATGTTAATACCATAAAATTTAATTTCATTAAACAATTCATCAAAAAATATAGCATTGTTGTTCACAAACATAGTCCAGATTCAGAACTAGCTACCTCAAAACGTGGTTCGATATGAAATCCCCTCATTTTATTACATACCATTTTCTTTAAATTAGATAAAACAAGGGATTTTTCAAATCTTAGTTTCTTGAAATAAAATACATAACAAAGGAAAAAATAATACATTCATCTAAATCCACATTAAATACATTTTCATGTGTTAATCCAAAATTATTAAAACTATATCTCATATCTGGGGGAAAAATATCAATCGAAAAGGGGTGATCTTGAATCCAAGTAAGGGAATAAGAAAGGAAGACACAACACATTCGATTGTGAGACTAATAAATAAGAAAATGATGAATAATTTTAAGGATAGAAAAAGAGGAAAATAAAATTAACAATAACATGAATAATAACATAGAAATCTATCTATAATATCTATCTGATACATTAATAATAATAACACCAAGGTTTTTCACCAAGGTGTCATAAATTAAAATTACCTAGGTTTTTCACTAATGTATCCTAAAACATGACATATATAGATAATTTTTTTAACAAATTCATTGGAGAGCTATCAAGTATCACCCTTCACATTTTTTAATCTCACTTGAGACAAATAGTTTTAAAATAAATCATTTCATTGATATCCCATAGAGAATAAATTATGAATTTTATATAAAAATCATTGTGTACAAAAGTGTATAAAGATAAGATTATTACATCATTTTTAACCAAAAAAGAAAATATGGGTATATTTATGAAAATAACTGAATAAATAAATCATTATTTCAACTTGGTTAATACCCGTTGAAAATTAATATGATTTAGTATTCACAAAAGGAAAATAAATTATAATTTCTCAAGTAAAAGAGAGATATTTTAAAAGTAAATTAAACAGTATGGTGGGTATAAACCATTGTTTTAGAAAAGCATAAAATGAGGGAGAAATAAGAACACAATTGATAAAAAACTATTATAATAGTAATAGGATAATAGAAACTAGAAAATAATTACTTCATTTTTCAATTATAAGACATACCACATAAAAGTGAATATTGATGGAAAATATAAGTTGGGATTTCATATAAGATGAAATTTTATTCACAAAACACGAGGATAAAACCATGGGTGATTGAGGAAACATTGGGGGGATCATTGGGTGGAAAAATCACATGAAATTATTTTAGGAAGGATTGGGAGTGAAGTGTAATGGTGAAATGGGAAGGTATTTATTGAAATAGTTGTGTATTTGTTTCATAATTTCCAAATATAGGTATTATAAATCGATGTTTTTGAAAAATTAAAAAACACTAGATTTCCCATGGTTTCATCAAATGGTTTTTGAAATTTGAGTTACAAATAATTATACTTTAAAGTAAAATAATAAAAAATTATTTTTAATACCTTTTTGGACATGGAATATTAAATCTTCCACAACATAATATTTTTAAAATCAATATTTTAATATTATAATATGGAAAGTCATTGATAGGTTAAAAAATTGATCAAAATAAATTAAAATAAGCAATATTAATAAAATAACATATTTTTTCATTTATTGTGTTTAATTAATTATTACATCATTATGACCTAATTTTGAACACATAAAATATATCAAAACCCAAAAAATGAATTTTTACTATACATAAAAAATTAATGTATTTTTAAAAATTCTTATAAATTAACTATAAACTAATTTCATCATGAGGATTTAAAATATAATTTTTAATGTAATTGAAAAATTATATAAATATGATAATTTTAAATTTTAAATATGAAAATCCTTAACTATTAAAGAAGAGCGGCTTTTAAGGCACTATCAAATTTCAATCAATTAAAAAAAATTCTAGGCCACTATAAAATTATTTTATCATTTATATATAAATAGGTTTGTTTTAAAATAAGATTTCATTAAAATAGATTTTAATCAAAATAACTTAATTTATTATAAAAGTGTATATATTATTTTAGAAAAATACAATTATGTTTTTTTTGTGTCCAAAAAACATTGTCAATTTCACCATAATTAAATAAATATTTTATTAATAATAAGTACTTTGAAAATGGATTTGGTGAAATAAAAATTTTATTTAAAGAATGTAAATTACAATTTTAGAAACTATGTCCTACACACATAACCCTGTATTACTCATGGGTATTACCTAAGGGTGAGGTGTGTGATGGTGGATGTTTCTTGGGATGGCTTGGATAACATCGCCCGAGTGGTAATCTCCAATAAATTAAACATCTCCCAAAGTAAATTTTGTTCAACCTTCAATTTTTGAAGCCTGAATTAGTCTTATAAAAGGAAGAAACTCTATAATGCTACCTCCCTCCCATGTTTTTACAAATGGGATTCAAATGGAATGACTCTACTGGTTGAGGTGATAGATTATCCTTTGTTTACCAATTATCCTTTATCGTAACTACTTATAGAAACTAATTATATTGTCAATATTATAAAGCAAGGGTAAACTTACCAATGGACATATTTACCAATGTTCATTTATACCAACGATCATATTTTACAAACGATCCTATAACGACAAAATCCGAACAATCACATTTTCCTTTATATGCTTTAAATACCACTTCATTCTTTCACTCAAAAATTAACTATTATTTCACCACAAGGTTATATTTCCATTTAATAATGTACTTATTGGTTTAGTAATATTTTATTTTGTTACTATAGTGTTGGACATGGGTGTGATGATTCTAGAATATTGGGGTGATCCATATTTTCACAATTTAGTTACTCTATTTTATATTTTTTTTTCCTATCGTAGTGTTTGGAATTTAAATTGGTTCCATGGATTAATAATGTAGTGACCATTATTAATGAGATAAGTTGTATTGGTTTCAATTTTATTTTTTATGTGTAAAATATATTATAATATGTAACAAATATTTATTCTAGAAATAAATATTAGTAATAAAAAAATGGGTATTAAAATTCTTCTCCCATAATAAAAATTTCCACTTTAATTTCAAATTATTATTTCTATTTAGGAACGGTGAGGTTACTTATTCCTCATTGTCTACTCTGTATCCCACATCTCTTCTTCATATTTATGTATTCTATATAACACTTTTATAATTTGGGTATTCTTTTTGTGTATAACTTTTCCTCTACAGTCTATGATCTTCATCGGATTCTCCTAAAAAGAGAGGTTATGTTATAGTTATACCACCAAGGATTTAGAAAATGTGAGGGATCATATATGAATTTCCTTAACAGAGAAAGAAGGAATACATCATAAAATTGAGAAATATTTGGTGTATGTTCTAGGGGATATACTACCAATCATATTCGATCAAGGATTTCGAAGGGGCTAACATAACTAGGGCTAAGCTTACATTTCTTTGCAAATCACATGATTCTATTCCATGGTGATATCTTGAGGAAAACTATGTCCCTATATTAGAATTCAAGTCCCTTTAATGTTTGTTATCATAGCTCTTATTTTGAATTCGAGTATCTTTTATATGTTTTTGGATTGAATAAACCTTTTATATCATCTATTGTACTTTATCGGGACCAAGTATCTTCTTCTCACCATCTTCATCACAACAAATGAAAATTCTACATAGATTCCTATATAGAGCTTCATATGGTTACATTTGAATATATGATTGGAATCCATTTATTTTATAAGAAATAAACTATTTTAAGGTGTTGAACCCATCCATGTTTAAATTATTTTGACCGTGTTATCAGCATATCCTCATTTTTCATAGTGGTCCTTTTAGATTTTCTACCAGTTTGGGGGTGTTTCATTATACTAAAATTCAATTTTTTATGCAAGTCATGTTGAATAATTTTCCAAAAATGATATGTGAATCATTGATCAATATTAGAAACGATATAATATAGCATCCCATGCATCCTCACTACATCCTTTACGTATATCTTGGAAAGTTGGGAATGCAATAAATATTCATGAATAGTGAAGGAATGGGCATTCTAGGTGAGTTGATCCATTATAATCCACATCACATTATTTCCTTATATGTTCTTGGGAGTCCAATGGAAATTCAACAGTGATATTTTCTCACTGCTATGTTGGTATGGGTAGTCTGCCTTTAGTTGTTGACACACGAGCACCTAATAGTGTATCCAGGAATCTATATTTCTTATCATCCAAAAAATAATGATCATGATGGTACCTATAAATTTTAGTTCTTCCATTATATATATAGAACGTATATCTATGAGATTCATCAATTAGTTCCTTTTTATCCTAGCGATATATGGGACACATAGCCATTTATGACCTTTTAGTACACCTTATTTATCAATATTAATATCAGGAAACCTCCCATTCTCCATAGCATCAATCATATCTTATATCAAAGGAAATTCTATTTGGGATATAATGATCTTATCTAGTAATTATGGTTCATAATTCATGTGTAATAGGGTCTATCATGTCCCTTCCGAATGATTTCCATGTCCAAATTTAGTAGGTTCTTGATTTGTGGATCTCCAGGAATCCATATCACACGTGACATGGTCTTTTATATGTAATGCATCAACGAATTTATTTTTTCTTCTAGGTTGATAATGATTTGAATATTTATATTCTTCAAGAATTCCCAACCATATATTTTTTCTCAGGTTCAATTCCTTTTGTGTGAATATATACATCAAAATTTGTTTTTATATTTATATATAATATTTCTCCCCATAAAAATAGTGCCTCTATATGTTTAGAGTAAAAATAACGACATCTTTCTATATGTTATGAGTAGTATAATTCTAATCATGATTCTTTAACAATCACGATGAATAATAAATCACCATTTAATTTTTCATGAGGATTCACCATAAACCTTTAAGATATGCATAACTATAAATGAAATAATCTTATCTGATAGAGAGAAGTTCTAAAAAAAGGTGTAATAATCACTCTCTTCTTCAGTTCATTAAATATTTCTTCATACTTATTTTTCCATATAAAATTATCGCCTTTTCAAGTAAACATTGTTATAGGATTATAATGTCTTGAAATTATTTTCAAAAACCTACTGAAATATATCGTCAAACCAAAGAAACTATGAATCTAGGCTACTATTGCAGGATGATGCCAATTACCTACATCTATTATCTTGGAAGGGTGAACTGATATTCCATATTTTCTTATGATTTTCCCTAAGAATGAATCCTTTTTTAACCAAAGATAACATTTTTCTGGATTTTCAAATATTTGATCCTTTATCATTGTTTTCAATATAACCTCTTGATGATCCTCATGTTGCTCATGAATTTTGAGGTATACTATAATATTATCAATAATAACCACCAAAAATTTATCAATGTATTCCATAAATAATATATTCATCATATCCATAAATATAAGAGGATAATTATTCAATTTGAAGGGCATAAATACAAACTCATAATGCACATATCATTTTCAGAATACAATCTTTTGAATGTCTTTTTTCTGCTCCATCAATTGATGAAACCTATATGAGAGGCCAATCTTGGAGTAGAATTGATCCCCAATAAATTGATCAAATAAATCATAAATCCTTGATAGACTGTACTTGTTCTTCAGTTCAATCCTATTATGTTCTCTATAAACAATGCAAAGCCACATTGATCCATACTTCTTCTATCAAAGAGAATAGTTTCTCCCCAAGGACATACACCTAGTCAGATAAAAATTTCCACAAAAACATCTTGAAGTTGATTTATTAATTCATATAAGACCATATTTTCCATTCTATAGAGGGTATATGATACCAAATTGGATCTAGGAATGAGTCCAATGGATAAATATAAATCTCTTTTATGGGGTGGTCCATGTAACACATTATGAATGTGTCAATGTATTCTGAAATGATGGGGTCATTCTCTATCTTTATACAATTTATTTATTCTCCCTATTCATAGTTCATCTCTCTAAAAGGGCTATGGGATGTGCTTCTAGACAAAGCTCAGGTTGAGGAATAACTTCTTTGGAGATTACTATAAGTATTCAATTTAAGACTATAGAAATTCCTTTTCTTCTTAAGTTGATATTAGATTTATACTTTAAGAGTAAGTGAATCCTTATTATAGTATCCAATTACACCATGGTAATGAGTAATATATTAGGGATGATATTTTACCCATAAAAGTTAATAGTAGAGTTTATATACATAGTTGATTCTAGGATAATCCCTATATGTTTCTTGACAGATTACTCAACTTCTTGAATCCCAGGGCCTATTTATATATTCTTTACAAACCTGGATGAAATAATACAATGAATTGAACTAGATAAAATAAACTACTTTCTATCTTTGAGAACAAAATGAGTGTATGTGATAAAATATAATCTTGAGCCTCCAATCGTCCATCATCATAGAAAATGAATGACCTTGGTATGTTTTCATATGATATGGTTGATGTAGTTTTTCCCCCTCTATCATTTTATTTGGAAAGTGATTAAAAATGTTCCCAATATATCCACGCAAGTATAATTTCACTTTTCGATATACCTACACCATTTTTCCTTTGTTATTAGGGTTGAGATGTTTAAGGTTCACATCACCAAAACAATTTCAATATATATTCCCATCCCTTATACAATTTTATCACATTTCACTGAAAATAAAGTTGTTCCTAAATAGATTCTTTCCACATTTGTTACACTTGGAATGTAGGAATTTCTTTCCTCCTATTCCATTTTCAAAAATCAGTCCAATGTTAGGATCTATTTCACTCTTATTTTCATTTGATATATGTGACCACTATGACTATCAAAACTCCAATTCAACCTTAATAGAACTTTTAAATGTCTCATCATATATTTCATAGTATCGGTTTTCTATATTCCTCCATAGATGGGTTCTCTATAAATAATATAATCAATAGTCCTTTCTCTTAGGAACTATAATAATGATAGAGGTGTATCGCGCAAGTCCTATAAAGTTCGTCGCATATCTTCCTACCTTTTCATTTTCCTTATTCTTATTCTTTTTTAAATCATTATCTATTTTCTTTGCATTTAATTGGTGAAATATTTAGTGAAAAAAATTCTAAAAAACTATCACCACTTTATCGAATCAATATCCCTTCTTGGCATAGTTTTATTAATTATTCCTCCATTGATCAGCTTCTCTTTCCAAGAATAATATTTCTCGGGTTAATTTCCCTATTTCTAAACAATTAAGTACATAAAAGATCTTTTCTATAGAGGTAATCCATTATTTATCATTCAACGGGTTCATAGATCCATAAAAAGAATGTTGTAAATGATGCATTAATGACCCAATGACAAGTTATTCCCTTAAAGGTGAATATGGTCATTCATCCTAATTCTAGTTATTATTCATAACTCAAGATAGTTTTTCCAACATTCTCATGAATATTTCCATTCAATATTCTATTAGAATTTCATCATCACATCGTCCATTGCACTCATCATTTACGCAATTCCTCTTATATCACACCATTTTCTTTAATGAATAAATCCATAGTGAGAAAAAAATTACATTTAAGAATTGTATAATTCTAAAGGGACTCTATATATTAAAATATCACAATTAAATATGTTAGTAATCTGAAGTGCCCAGATCAGTGTGATCACTGAGAGGGGGAGGGAGTGAATCAGTGATCCTTTAAAACTTTTTACTAATTGATTCCTTATCAATTAATCCTCTATGGCTGGTTAAAGCCTCGATCCACTCTTCTTGTATCTCTCAACCTTTCCCGGATAATGCAGTAATGAAAAGGCACAGGACACAAGGATTTACAAGGTTCGGCACCAAAGGCCTACATCCTTGCCATGCTCTCCCAGCATGGATTCTCCCATTATAACTTGTTAGAATTACAATGGTCGATACAGCTTCCCACCGTACCTCTCCTGAGTCCCACAGGAGGGTCTTTATACTACGTCCCACAGTGTTACCAGAGTCCCACTGGCCTGCTCCAGAATCCCACTGAAGACTTCTTCTCCCTGAGTCCCACAGGGTCTTCTCCTGGCTCCTCGAGTCACACGAGTAGCTCTTCTTCTTGTTCAGCTCTTCAAGTATCTTCAGCAGTCTGGGATAAAGACTGCTGGCCTTGCTCTGTACCTCTGATCACTTGTGATGATCAGGTCTTCTCATCTTGCTCAGGATTTATCTCCTTCTTCTCAGGATGACCTGGCCTCTCTCCAATTACTGAATACTCAGACAATTGATGTCTTTAACTTCAGTCTGGTCTAGTCTCACTTCACTTCAACTTCATGCACTGAATGCATGGCAACTCTGAATCCTCATGCACTGACTGCATGGCCTTCTCAAATTTTCTTCAAGATCTTCAAGTCTTGGACAACTCAAATGCAGACAACTGATTTAGCACTGTTCACGTGTGCACTTTCATGCATGCAAGCATGCACTCTCCTGTTCCTCCTCTTGGTGCAATAAACCCTCAAAGCGTGTAGTCACTTTAAGCACACACCTTCTTCCTCCTTCACACACTTTATGCAATTAGTCTACACACATAAATGGGTGTTCTTCTTTGTGTGGATGTCCTCCCTTTTCTTCTTCTAAGTGTATACACACTTCTTAGTGCACACACCTAGGTTCGGCCTTCACTTGTTTAGCACACACAATTTGTTCTTCGTTTTGCACTCACTTAAGCTTGGTCTCTTTCCTCTTCTTGTTTTGCACACACACAAAATATGTTCTTTTGTTTGTTCTTCAAAGTGTGCACACACAAGGCTACGACCTTTCACTTCCTTTGCACACAAGATTTATTCTTTTATTCTTCTTTGCACACACCCAAGCCATCCTCGGCCTTCTTTTCAAATGCACACACACACAAAGTGTGGTGGTCTTCACTCTTCAAGAATGCACACACAAATTCACTAAGGCCTCAGGTCTTCTTTGGTGCACACCCACTGCCACCTTCTTGTAATTGCACACACAACCCGAACCCCTACTGCCTCAAGCAAGCCGTGCAAGAGGGTGCGGCCAATTCTTCTTCTACCACTGCCGCATAGGTCTTCAAGATGCACAAGGGCACGCAAGGTGTGGCATATCTTCACTTCTTGTCCGCGCAAGCACAAGGCACAAGGATCACTTGGCCGCGCAAGTGAAACCTCCTCGGGTGCAAGGTACGCAGGATCTCACTGCAAGGGGAAGCCGCGCAAGTGCGGGCTTCAACCGTGGGCGCGCAAGATGCTTTCGGCCTCAGGTACTTCCTGTCGCGCAAAAGAAAGACGCGCAGGGGACTCCTCACCTCCTCCTTCTTGTCGCGCAAAGGAGTTGCGCGCAAGGGACTCCTTCGGGCCAAGGATGGCACCGGGGACTTCAGCCGCGCAAATATAATTGCACGGGGCTTCAACTTCGCGAGGCACAAAGGCTTCTCACGGGACTTCGGATTTTCTACAAAGAATCAGCAGATCTCACCGAGGTCTCGGCCTCTCTTTATATAGGCGAGGAGAGCCTCTGCCTTCCGCGTGGGATAAATCTCGAATCCCCGAAATCTTCGGATCTTCAAAGATATTTCCAAATCTTGATTTTTATCCTCTATTTCACGTGGGATTCTTCCTTCTTTCCTTTCACCTCTACGTGCATGGAACGTGTGCATGCCTCTGTTTAGGTCCATGCATGCAAAGCACGGACACCAACTGGCCTCGGCACCTTCGGTTTGCCTTCGGCCAAATCTCGAATTCTTCTTCTCATCGCATGCAAACTCATATTTATACATGAATGTGTTCGTAGAGGCCAGACGATCACAATGGAGGCTTCGGCACGATCAGCGGTGGCCGGGAACTCAAATGCTTCTCTCGGGTAGGCGCCTGGTTCGAAGGTGGCTGCGGGAATGCGCGGGGAGGCCTCGGCATGGCTCAAGGAAGGAGACGGACGCTGGGCCGTTGGATGCGGTGATCAAAAAGGCTTCGACGGCTTGGATCAGATCGGGGGCGCGGCGGATTAGATGAGCGGTGCCGATCGTCCGCGAGATCAGATGAGCGGCTGGGATTGACTCTCGGGAATTTTTTCACATCCCACATCGAAACGGGCCGCGGAATTCTCGCGCTTTATCACCCTGGCGCTGCCCGCTACTCGCCAGTTGAATCTCCTCCCCTCTCGGTGCCGCCCCGCACCGAGTTCTCCCTGCGGGCGCGCTCTGTGCCCCCTCATGCTCCCTGCGGGCGCGCTCCTAGCGCCCACTATGCACCTCGGGCGCGCGGGTTTCACCACCGCGTGTCTTCGGGGGATTACACACGGCCCCCTGCCGCGCTCCTCCGGGCGTGCCCCAGGCGCCCATGCGGTCTCCTACGGGTGCGCCCTGCCGCCCTGGCTCGCCCCACGGGTTCCCCCGGGCGTGGTGCCCTAGTGCCCATGCCTTGGGGTTGAACCCTCACGGTGCCTTGGCTGGCCAAATTTTTTGGCAAAGGAATAGAATAATACTTTGTATAAAAACAAAGTACTCCCAAGTGAAATATGCCAAATGCCACTTCAAATTATTCTTCTCCATTTCTCCCATTTATTCATTTCTTCTTCATAAGAATTCTTCCAATCTCCTCAACATATATTCATTACTTAGGAGGGAAATTCTTGAAGGTTCTTCTTCTTCAACCGAACTCCTGAATCACTTAAATTCTTCAAAGTGCTTCATTGATCTAATCAGAGATCAATTGGAAATTTTTCAATTCACATGCACTAAGTGATAGTGCATGGACTACATTAATGCACATCATCCACTTAGTAGTTGTGGATGGAACTCCTTTCAACTCCTCATGCATTGTGAAGACAATGCATGGTCTTCAATCAATGTTGTGACATTGTATCATCAAGATACAAGTTCTTTGAACTTTAAGAACAGCTCAACAATCGTCAGATGTTTTGATGGAGAATGTTTCAACCACAATTTCCAATACCACTTAGTGAATCTCCTAAGTGACATGCATCTTAGTACCATGGACATTCTCCTTCACCACCAACACCATCACAACCTTTGTCATTCACATCTTGACATTCCATTCATTCCAAGACAACTTCATGCCTCATTGACAACAAATGCAACACAATGCACTTCATAATCTATTATAATTCCATTTTCTATATATCCTTTATAATTATTCATAAAAATATTTCTATTAACAAGACATATCATCCAAGAGTGTTTAACTAGGTGTGAAGTGATGCCCGTTCCACGCACCGGTTCCCAGTCATATATAGGTCAATGTCATGCTTTTGGGTTTTATAACTAGGTACATGAATTCTAGAGTGAAACCCACATGTTGTATCCAGAAAGAGATATATTTTCTTGGAAATCAATTTTATAATACTCACCAAATTACTAGGAAGTTTTCCTATATCTATAATTTTCCCTATAGTTCATTATAATATTTTGAAGTCCTAATTTCAACAAATAAATATACATTATTTTGATACCAACAATTGAATCCCACTTTTTCATTTTATATATTTTTATGACATGTGGTAAAAAAGAGGATCTTTTAAAGTTTAGTGTCATGAAAATAAGGTACATAATACATCAAAACATACAAAATTCTTCTAAATACACATTAAATACATATTTTTGGGTTCACCCTAAGTTACTTATACTACATATCATATTTTTTGAACATATATAAATGGAAAAGGGGTGAGATGGAATCCTAGTTAGGTATTAAGAAAGAGAGAAAAAGAACATGTGATCAAGAGACATATCAATAAGAACATGTAGCATAAGAATTTGACATGAACAAGTGTCATATCATAATAATAAGAAGATAAATAATAACAAGGAAATGTGGCTATATTAGTTAAATTATACATTTATAAGAATATCTTTAAGGTTTTCACCAAGGTGTTATAAATTAAATTTAGGAATGATATTCACGACTATATACTAAAACATTTCATCTCTAGAGAATAAATTCTTTACCTAATGCATTGGATATATATAAATTTTCAACCTTAATCAGAATTAATTTCACATGATACAAATTCATTCATAATAAATCAATTCATTGATAACCCTTGTATAATAAATAATGACTCTTCTATCCAAATCATGCCATATAAAAGATCGTAAACAACTAATCGGTATGTAATTTTCAACCCATGAAAAGGATATGTGTCTTTCATTTTTTAAAATAGTAGAATAAATGAATGATTATTAAAAAAAGTTTAAAACGCATAAAAAATAAATAGTTTTGGGTATTAACTAAAATAAAATAAATGATAATTTCAAAAAGTAAAAGAGATAAATTTGGGAAGTAAATTTAGTAGGATGGTAGGTATAAAACATTACTTTAGAGAAAGGTTAAATGAGGAATAAATAATAAACCCGTTGAAGAAATACATTTAAAAAGGTAATGATATAATATAAAGTTGTAAAAGAGAACTTAGTTTTTTAGTTATAATATATACCACATAATAGAGATCTTGGATGGAAAAGAAATGTGGAAATTTCTCTTTCCCGAACGAGTTGTTCCTAAAACATGTGGATATAACCATGGGGGATTTAGGAAAACTATGGGGGACTCACTAGGGTAAAATCACTAGAAATTCATGGATGATGTATTTGGAGTTTTTGATAATGATGAAATGGGTGAATATTTATAGGTAAAGTATAGGATTTGTTAAATAATTTCCAAATAACATTCTTGGAAATATAGGTTGTGAAAATATGATAAATAATTTGTGTAACCATGTTTTTAACTCATGGATTTAGAAATTTGAATAACACATAATGATATTTTAATCCAATATAACCAAACACAATTTTTAATAATCCTTTGGACATAGAATGTTAAATTTTCCACAAAATAATGCTTTTAAAATCAAATATTCCATTTTAGACATTATAAAGTAACTTATAGGTATTAAAATTGAATAAAAATATATTAAATACATAATATTAATAAATTAACATATATAGGTCATTTATCATGTTTAATTTATTTTTAAATAAATCTTATATATGTATGAATTCATAAAATATATCGAAAACCCAAAAGTCAATTTTTTCTATTCAAGATAAAATAAAATATTTTAGAAAATTATCTTAAATTAATTATAACATAATTTTAATTTGATGATTCAAAATAAAATTTTTATTTTATTAGATATATTTTCTAATTATATTAATTTTAACATTTAAATATGAAAATCATTATTTTTTTTAAAAAATAATAGTTTTTAAGGTACATTCAAATTTCTGAGACTTATAAAAAAATTACTTATTTCATTTTAAATTAATTTTATCATTTCTATTTAAATAGGAGTGTTAAAAATAAAACTTCATTAAAACAAATATTTTTTACAATACATTATTTTATTATAAACTTATATTTTTTTCAAGAAAATACAATTATGTTTATTTTCATCTAAAAATCAATTTATCAATTTTTACCAAATTAAAAATATATTTACTTGGAATGAATATTCCTAAAATTGATTTTATGGATTAAAATTATATTTATACAGAGGAAACTATTCTTTTTGAATATAATTCCTAGACACAAAACTCATTATTACTCTCACATTTTCCCTAAGGGTGAGGTGTGTGATGGGGGTAGTCAAATGGAGTGGCTCAGAAAACATTGACTAAGGCGAAAATCCACTAACAAGAACATCTCCAATAGATGATTTCATTAATGAATTAATTTTTGAGTCTTGTATTAGGAATTGTTAGGGGTTAACCCTAGTAATTCTACATCCCCCCATGTTATGAAAAATTGGCATCAAATAACATGACTCTTCTGGTTGAGGACATTAACTCTTCTTTATGAATAATTTATCCTTTATCATTACTAATCATAAACACTAATTATAATAAGAAAATTATCAACCAAGGGTATAGTTTATAGTGGTTATATTAACCAATAGTCTTATTTAACAAAGGTCATATTTGACCAATGGTCATATAATGGATGTATCCTAACAGTCAAATTCCCCATCATTCCTACATATACCACTTCATTACTTCAATAAAAAAATTCAACAAAATTTCCCCCTGTTGTTATATTTTAATTTATGTAGATGTTGAATGGTTTACTAATATTTTGTTTCATTTATATAGTTTTGGTCATGGGGGAGATGAATCTAGAAGATTGTGGTGATCCATATTTTCCTATTTCAGTTATTCTTTATTATATTTTTTGTCCAGTTATAAGTTTTGGAATTTTAAATTGTTTCATAGCTATCAAATGAAAGGTCAATATTAATGAGATAATTTTTTTGTTCCTCTTTATTTTTTACATGTATAGTATTATAAAATATATAACTAAAATTTATTTAGTAAATAAATATCTTTTATAAGGACAGACTCATTACCGTCTAACACGCCAATAATTGAATGCACAATAGGAAATGATCCAAAAATAAAAAACATTTTATTTAGAATAAATATAAAAATCTCATAATTTATTCAATAAAATAGAAGGGTTAGTAAAGTAGGGGAATGGAAACACACCTTAAGAACACATAACCACCAGATAACAACCAAAAAAGGAACCATACCCCATAAAAACATTAAAAAATAGATCTAGAAAAAATTAAATGTAAACATCAAAATAGATCAATAAAGGCAATAGATCAATGTAACAAAAATACTTCAATCATGATAAATGAAGAAGAAGAAATGATAACTTAAACAAAGAGATTTATAACATCTTCCTTTAAGATTGAATGTCGAACGAATCAATATGATGTGAATAGAGGCTTCCAAAAAGATTGTAGAAGAACCCTAGGCCGAGAGAGAAGAGCATTTGATGAATGAATAAACATACTAGTGGAGAAGCACCATAAACCCCATTTCTACAACAATTACATGACCTTAAATCTCTTTATGAATTATTAAATCCTTGGGAATCATATAAATAAACCATACCCCATTTATAAAAAATATTATTTTCACATAACATCACATTTAACTATTACACTACATATTTTCTCTTCACATTATTTACTTAACTGACTACTTGATACTGGGTACCATTACACATCGTATACTCATTACATGGCATGTAAGGTTCATCTATATAGTGAAAATAATAAATTCATTACAAAATCATCAAACCACCTTGAGCATTCTCCAAACATGGAGAGAACAATGAATATCCATTTCACGTTTATAAATATACTCAATTAATTATAACAATCATACATCCTTTTATTTAGAACAATTTTCTCATTAATTGTTCTCCATCCTCTAGAATCCCAAGATTCACTCAATTGATGAGGAAAACTATCAAGTGGTAAAGAATGATCTAAAACTGGGTTATAGGATTTTACAAACTCCCCACCATAATACGTTACTTCCTTGAAAATTCCTGTAGAATAATGATGTCTAATAAAGAGTTAAGGACACTACTCTATCATAATGAATTCAAATTCCCATGTGTCATGAGAATCTGATCCATGCCACTATAAAAATATGAAAAGTGGAATCAAATTACCATTGAAGACATTTAATTGATAGCCAATGGCCACTACTAGCTATTCCACACAAGAAACATCTGGATATATTTTGATCTTTTCCAAACTAAGAACATGATATAGATTAAGAAGGTATTTTTGAAGCTTTGATATTTCAAAAAAATCATGGATACCTTTTAACTATACTAGAAATTACAACCACGAAGAAACTTTTCGAAGACCCTTAGTGACCTCATACGGTCCAACATATCTCAGACCCAACATTCCCTACATTTCAAGACAAAGATAACCCAAATGAGAAGATAATTTCAAGAAAATCCATTCACCTATAGAAAACTAAAAAATATGATTTCATTAACTGACATATGATTTATGTAAACTCTCTATTATAACCAAATGTTTTTGTATATCTTAAATCATATCAAACATCTCCTAAACAAATCTGAGTCCGACCAAAGAAGCTTCTCCCACCTCTTCCAAAAAAAGATATGATATTTATGTGCATCCATAAAATGACTTTAAAATAGTCATTCTAATCCAAAAAATGATAACTGTTGTTATAGTAAAACTCAAAAATTCCCATATGGATATCTCATAATCCAGAAAAATTCATGACACAAGCAGATATTGTATCTTCCAATACCCGAATATCAAGCTCGATTTGATTGTCTTTATGTGGATGATAATCGGTAATTAACCTAAATTGAGTCTCTATCACTTCTATTAGGATAATATATAATCTCAATGTAAACCTAGGATATATTTCTTAACCAATAGTATAATAAATATTATGTATCCCCACAATCTCCTACTCATGATACTTACCATGATCTTCAACTTTTGCAGTATCATAGATCAGAAAAATAAGAAGGCTTTGTCAAATCATCAATCAACACCAAGAAAACATTCCTCACTCTATGAGTATATGGTAATACAATAAAAAAAGACATGGATACCTTATCCCATTTAAAAATCAGAAATGAAAGAGTCTGTAGAAAAATAAAAGGTTTTAGATACTCTGTCTTTATCTGTTCGAAGGTGTAATAATGGGACACATAATAAGTGATGTCATTGTTCACAATAATACACTAGATTAACCATATCATGTCATAATAAATCATCATAGTTCTTAGATTAATTAACCATAAAGACCCATGAAAAAAACACAAAACTGAGCTCCTTGATGATGATGGAACGACAAACCTATCCCCAAAACTATGAATACCCTCAAAAGACATAGGCCAACAGAAAAATTATCCCCACCATATAGGGGTTTCTGAATTCTTATGAACTCAAAATCCTATTACTAAATCAATATAATAGACTAAATGAGTGATGATGATAACTCAACATTGGCTAGAACCATACCATAAACATCCTTCTAATATTCTATATGAAACAGATAAAAAAGACCCATATTGTTCCACTCAACATTCAATTCCAAAAGTGCTTGTGGTGTAACATTCTTTTGGAGAGTTTGTGCCACACCATAGCCCTTACCTAGGGTGTAGGTGATATGGATGTAAAAATAATGATGGTATTCCTCCCAAAACATTATCTAATGTTCAATTATTTGTCTGAAAAGCTACAAGTCAATCTCTTATTTTAAAAAAAGGCATAAAAATTCTAGAAAACAATAATTCCTCTATCACTCATGACCATTCATAACTACAGAAGGATATAAATAATAAGTAGGGTAAATATTTTCAGGCGGTCAAAGATTATGAGAATCCTAGGCTACCACCTGAGCATCTTCTAAGAAAAATCAACCCAAACTTGTGCAATAAGAATCACCATAAATCACATACAAGTAACAGGGATTCGGTAAAATTATAACATGAGACAATGATATAATCCTTTTCAAATCATTGAAAAAAGACTAAAACATTATATTCAATGTGAATTTCACCCCTTTCATAGTAATAGTTATCATAGGTGACACAAACTATAATAAATTATTGAAAACCCATCTATAGTATCCTGCAAGTCCAAGGGTGCTTCAAATATCAATCATATTCAGTGGTTCCTACAATGTCTAATAATTATGTACCATCTCAATATCAAATTCATAGAAATCACATTCCCTATGATCTTTACTTCATGAATCGAAAAAATAAAATTTCAAAAAACTTCGATTCAAACAGTGATAACCCATGATTTCTAAAACTTAAATCATATGGTTCTCATGCTCATTTCCAAATTAGGAATAAAAAAATATTATCCATGAACTCTTCGAATTTTTTAATAATATAGTATTGGAATATCTAATTCATAAAATCTATAAAAAACTATTGTAACATTCGTCAGAAAAAAGACATCATAATATATTTATTATGTCCATAACTACTCCTAAAATCCATATATGGTATATCAGACTCTCAAAATCTAAGCAGAAGATACCCTAACAAAATATTGATCTTAGAATTTCACATCCCCCCTTTAACTGACCAAAAAAACAGTCCACATGAGGAAAATGATACTAATTAATAACAGTTACCCAGCTCAACTTCTGATAATTCACACATTATCAGATTAAACCATATACTTCTTGGAAAAGAGTACCAGGGGTACCCAAGGTGAAATAAAATTGAGAGAATAACCCTTCAACACTAGATAAAACAACTAATTCTTATTCTCTTTATTCACTACAGGTTCCATTTGATATAGTGATATCGTCATCGACTATATACTTGGAACTAGGTAAATTGTAAACTCTACCTACCTCTATGGAGGAAGAGAAACGTGATAATTTAGGAATATATTAGGAAAAATACAAAAAAAACTTAGGAAGACAAAAAATAAACAAAAAATCATTGGTTATAACTATTATAGTAGATAAAAAACTCATGAGAAATGGAAGGGAAGGTGTTTCATAATAAGACCTCTGATCCCACTCTCCCAAAAATACCTATGATCTCCCATCGAAAGAAAAAAATGATATGTGCTTATGATAATAATCAACCTCAACATGATGAGAAACAAGATAATACATCCTGATGAGGTCATCAAATATATCTATATTGAGAATAATAAAATACAAAACTTATTATGCATCGGCTATCGATAGAGCACAAGAAGGAAACCAAAGCCCATTCTCTTTACTCTTCCCAATATGTGTCTCTAACTCCGTAACAAAGGTCATGACTTCCAATGAAAGTTTAATAATATCAAAAAACCCCAGATACAAACAAGTGAGTATCACTAATAAAAAATAAATAAATACCTATTGAGGATAAAATAAAGATGGTACCTCTCACTGTCATGGGGTATGTTTGTTCCTCTAATGGGAACTAATCAACATAATGATGTTTCTTCATTCCTAAGGTATGTTCCAAGATATCTATAATATTTGAATCATCTAAATAACCAATATTATTCTTTTTAGATGTGGATACATAGACATATTGAAATATAGACATGGAATGATCGAAATTATGAAGATGACTATGACATCAAAAACTATTAAAAATCTTTCTAGTTGAAGAATAATAATTATGGGGGTGTCAGAACATTCCAAAATAATAGAAAGTCAAAGGAACACTACTAAATGAAAATGGTGGGGAAGATGAAGACTTCTACTAAGAATGAACTCAACCACTCCTTTTAAGATCTTTCCACTTCCTATTATTCATTGGTGTGCCACTGAAGTTTCCAACAGGTGTTATACAAGAGAAAAATTTCCAACCATTCCTTCCATATTCATCTCATCTATCATATTAATGTCTACTATATCATCATAGGTCAAAAGTATCAATATAAAAACCAATGATCTGATATCTAATTGCAAACCCTATATGTAAATTTAATCTTTCAGATGGTTAATCTTCATAACCTCTCATGAAAAATGAACTAGCTGAGAAAACCGATTTGTGTTCCCTGACCGAAAACTCTGAGCCTACGATATCTAGAGGAACTATAAATAATTTTCAATCATCAGTGACTCTGGAAGAAAATATTGGATGAATATATTCATAAAACCCATCCTATCTAAGAACACGTGCTTATCTACCTATACCATTGAATCCCACTAACTCTTCATGGGAACATCAAGTTTGAATATTTCACACTTCACCTTGATTCTCTTATGTGTGTCTAAGAATTCAATTATCTATTTGATATTTTCAAGCCAATCCTCTACCTCTTGATCTTCATTCATACACATAAATTATAGTGTATTCCCCCAAAAAAATTCCTTGGATCGATCTCTTTCTCCTCGAGCTTTTAAATGTACTACATCAACTTCACTCTGAACTTGTGGCACATTCTGGTAGACATCACAAATTTCCAACATGATAGCTTCGATAAGGCTATTCTCAAGTGGATGTTTCCTTAGTTGATCATTAGCTGAAACCCCATGGGGAGCTCACTGAACATGTCTTTCTAGAATTCTTATACACACCAAAACAAAATAAATTAATCGAATATAGAATAATCTCACTTTAAACTCGAATAAACGTAAACAAAAATAGAAATTAAGATCAAAACTAATAATAAAAGACACACATCCCCACATAATTTGGTAACTTATGTCCCATTATTGAAGGAGTTGTCCAGACATTCATCGTAACCTACCTCTCAGGTCTTGATAGTCATATCCATAATCTTTCAAAAGTCCGGATACACCAACTATTAAGGAAAAAACCTCATGGATACAATTCTGTAACAAATTGGCCCGAATAACCTCTCAAAATGGTCACCCAACCCAATCCTACACATACCCAATGGCCCTTAATTATCCCGATAATGTAGAGACTAGAAAATGTGTATCATAAAAATAGATATCAATTTTATCCACGTAAAGGAATAACATCAAATATATAAACATAGAAGAGAGAAGTAATGTAAAATATAAACATAATCTAAAACAGAAAATGACATAATGGAAATGATACAAGTTAAGATGTAGTGAAAGTATGAATGAATATTTATAACAAAAATATATAAATAAATAAAATAGACACTACAATAGCACCATGTGATTTCATGGGAAACCACCCACCATCTCACAACCAGCTACCCAGAACCTCAATGACAAAAAACCTTATCACCTCACTATGGTGCCCTACCTTTACATATATCGAATGACATAACAATGTATAAAAAACACCAAAGAGTTAAAAATTATGTGACCTAACAGGCTTAGTAGGGTCTCACCAAGGTGTTCCATATAATGTATCTAAAAAATTATCCAATTAATCCCAACTTTGAATAAAACAAGGCTTGTT
Source organism: Viscum album (assembly GCA_963277665.1). Classification (NCBI taxonomy): domain Eukaryota; kingdom Viridiplantae; phylum Streptophyta; class Magnoliopsida; order Santalales; family Viscaceae; genus Viscum; species Viscum album. The sequence continues at coordinate 1,192,860,773 of OY728156.1, read as the reverse complement.
ATATACTTTTTCAGTTTTTATCTCAAAACCATGGAAAAACAATTTAATTTCACATTTTCCCACATTTCTATATAAATTAGGTAAATTAGTTTCAATTCATTTTATATCCATATATCGATAAAGGTATATAAATATCCAAGAAGGTATCACATATCATATCAAATCCATGGAGGAAAAATAAAAACAATAGAAGCTCAAAGTATTCCAAATTAGCCAAAAGTATAGGTAAAATCACACCATGGATCACACTAGTCCAAGATAGCAAGGACAATCAAACCTAATATAGAAAATCATGTATGTGTCAAGATTATATAAATATTAATTAAGTCTATAGATCATAGAAACACCCTAAAAAGTTACCCCAATACGTATAATAGGTCCTTGGAATAATAGTCCTAGAGAGAAGTGGAAAGCCACTTGAGAAAACCCTCTGATAGTAGATGCGGGATATTACTACAATATTCACCTATGTACCCAATGATTTCCATTTTTTTCAAATTTTTATATCATTTCAGCAAAATATTTTTAATCAAGCCATTATTTGGTATATAATTCATAAAACCATTTCAAAACCTTTTGAAAAACCATTTTCATTTACAAAATCCAAGGGAAAGTCTTATTTTCATAAAAACCCAGTTATACCCACATCAAAAAAATAAGTCATACCATTCCATTCCATTTAATAAAATAATTTATCACAAATAGTGACAATAAATTTCACCATCATGGGATAGATATTAAACCAACAACCACAAAGACCATGACACAAATTCCCATAACAAAATACACCACGAGAAAGGATCCTATAATGAAAATGGAAACCCTAGAATCAATCTAGACATCACAAAATATATTCCATTGAATAGAAGGGTCTAAATAGAAGTGGAGACAATACATACTTCTGGAACACACACCTTCCACACCAAAAACAATAATGGAAATGGACCCCAAAATAAGATTTCACAATGGATCAAGAAGATTATCAAAGGAAACATCACCACATATCCACAAAACCAATAGTCCAACATAAAAACACTAGTTTGATTAAGGGAAATGAAGACAGAGAAAGGGTCTTATAACCAGAGTTATGAAAGAAAACTTACCTAATGATCCAACAATGAATGAATCAATCCAAAATGAAAAGACTCTCCCAAAATCATTGATGAAGAGAACTAGGTATAATGCGGTGAGAGCTAATATAGAATGTATAAACCTATCATAAAAGAAACACCTTAAAATCCTTGTTCACAACCTTTACATGTGTGTAATAACTTTACATGTCAAGAAATCATAAAGACTCAAATATGACAAAAATACTATTACATTTTAATAAACACCAGATATATTAACATTACATGACATTTAACATTTACTTGGGTTGTATTCCCTTAATAATGTGTACACAGATCACAAATTTCTATATGAATCCATTATACATAATGTACTCATTATACGATATACAATGTTCTTGAAGACAAAAAATAGATGCTTCTTTACAGAAACATCAAACCACCCTGACATTCATCAAACATAGAGAAACCCCTAAATGGAATTACACATTTATACCTATATTTTTTTAATTAAAACAAACACACATCCTTGAATTCAGTTCATTATCCTCATAAAATGTTCTCTGTCCTTAGGAGTATTAAAATGAACCAAATTCAAGAAGAAAACTATCAAAGGGAGGACAATTACCTGAGTCTAAGTAACAATATGTTACATAAATATAATGAATAAGAGATAAAATAGTGAAAGATAATTAGGGTTACCTCCTCATGGAGGATTTACCCCTTTGATAAAGCCTTAATAGCATGGGGTTTCATCACTACAGAACATCATTATGTGATCTAAGAGATTTAGAAGAGAGGAAATAGGTAGATCATGGAATTTAATAAGTGAATGGGAAGCATTTTAATAAGGGAACGAGAATGGGGTATTTATACATGAGGAGAGGGGTATTTTTTGTAAAAGTGTTTATTATTTTATCATTTAGGACTACTAATTTTAAATAGTATTTTTTATGTTTTTATGTTTATTATTAAATAACTTAAGAATGATTGACATTAATATTCTGCCTAATACTAATGGAACCTTCCAACCACTCAATTAAATAAAAATAACTAAATATAGTTTTAAATTATTATGGAATATAATTTAGGTTCCAAAATGACATATATAAGTTTATACAATCAAATCAACATTTTTAAATTCATTATTTTACTATATAAATACATTTTGTTTGGAGAAAAAGGATTCGAATGACTTTAACTCATTTTTATATTATGATGATGTTGTAAGAGTTGTTGTATCTGTAAAAATTTTATTTCATTTATTTAACAATAAATCAATATTTTTTAAAAAAATATCAAAACTACAATTTAATATATTTTTTATGTTCTTATGAAAAATATGATATTAATTTTTTTCATTGTAATATTCTAATATTTTACAACATTTATTTTAAACGAAAACATAAAACATAATAAAAACTATTTTTAGAGAAAAAAATAATTTCTAAACATTATGTTTTCATAATATTATTTTATATAAATTACCAATTAAATTAGTGTTAATATAAAAATTTAAAATTTAAATAATTTTTTATAATAATACTCTAAAAATTTTCAATTTAATTAATTAAGATAAAATAAAAAAAATTATATCGAATTTATAATTTCTTTTGAAAAATTGATCTTTTTAATATAAAAATATTTTAATCAAATTCATGAGAAATTTATATTATATAAATTTATTTTATTTTATTCATTTATATTACAATACAAAAAATTAAACAATAATAATATTTCTGAAAATAAACAATTTAAACTATATTTTTATATACATGATGTTTTAAACTTATTTTACATTTCTTAATGATATTTCACATTTTTTACAATAACATATTAATGTTTATATTAATTTATAAAATATATTTCATTTAATTTTATTTTCGTGTTGAGAATGACTCAAGTGATTCGATATAGTATTTATTTAATGGAATATGAATATTATATTCATAGGGTTTTACAATATTTCTTTTATAACACATCTTATATGTCATGCTCTTCTCATTAAGACCTAATATATCCCAATTTTTTTTTGAAACTTCCACCTAAACCACTTAATCACAATATTTACATAATATACCACTCTCAATGAGTAATTAAATAACCACATTATTCACTATCATGTTTTCCCTTTAAATGACACCATTTTATTGTTGTGTTCTTACTAATGATAACACAATTTTGATACCAAGTTTCTGTAATATATTTTTCCACCTCAATAGAGGTGTACTCTATACAATTATTTGGAAGAACAATTTTGATTATCAAATATGAATTATTTTATTCTCTCTTTATAAACACTTTAATAAATTGCAACACTTTTTTTAAAATAATTCCTGAATATTATGTAACACATCTTTTTATAATCTTCAATAAACAAACTAATTTATTTGTGTCTTATTTATACCTAAAGTTTCATGTGACCACATACATATCTATGACCTAAATTGATAAAATATATTGATTTTTATTCTTTTTATTATATGAACTTTTCACCAAATTCCTTTAAATAAATCATCACATGTATTGTTTATAACACAATGAAATTGTTTTATCATATTTTCAAAAAATAAGTAAATGTGTTTGATATAATGCTTGATACAAAAAAAAGATCTATGGGTTTTTATATAATTGAACAATTGTCCTTAAATTAGTTGAAATAAATAAGATTAGTTTCTTTATATAATACCAAAGGAATGAAAATAAATTCTATATTTAATTGGAATTAAATTAAAAAATTATTGCGAAAAGAACAAAGAAAAACATTTTATGATAAAAAAATATTTTTGTGAAATCATAATTTTATTCAAAGAAACTAAATATATTATAAATAAATAATAATAAAATATATTAATAATATTAATAATATATCTCTAATGAATTTGTTACTAATTAATAGTAAATAGTAATAAAGTACAGTTAAAATTTTAAAAAGTTATTTTTCTGTATGAATAGTTATCCATTATATTATGGGATTTAATTTAATTATCTAATTATTATGCTTTAGAAAATTATTTCTAATAAATAAAAAATTTTGACTAATAATTATAATAATATTTTTTATTTTCTAAAATAATTGATTTTTATTTAAATAGTGAAAAAACATTTTTTGGAAATTCCTTCCCTTTTATGACGTTAACTTAATACAAAATTATCCCAAAACCTATAAAATATATTTTTAAATTTTTTTGTAAGTGGAATTTAATATTTTAAAATATTAGTTTGTAATTAAAACCCTATATTTATTGTTTTAGAAGATAAGTAATATTTTCACAAAAAAATTATTACATTATACATTTTCATTTTATTTATTTCTACATTTATAAATACAATCTATTAAAATGGATTAAAATAATAAAATATATTGATCTAAATTTTCTAATAAATACCACTTTCATTTAGGAATAAAGAAAATGTTAGCTTAGGTAAAGACTAGTTATAACAATAAATACTTAAATGGAAAAGGTAATAATTGCATTGGTAAAAGGATTGAAACATGTTAAAAACAAGTTTGAAATTGTGTTTCTGTGATATTCAAGGTCTTATCTCACCACATAATCAATTATTTACTATATATTTTGATGCTTTAAATGGTTATCATGTACTCTATTAATATTAAGCTCAAATATCTAAAATAATTTCTTTCTTACCACTTATAAAATGGTCATCTAACCACTCCTTTAATACCGCTATAAAAATTAGGCTTCCTCATGAAACCCTAATCATTTTACTTCCCCTAAAATAAGTTTTATCTATTTTCATCTTCTTTTGATATTATATTATTATATTACTCATATTTCTAAGGGATCATGTAAGAAAATAAAATAAGTTCTGAACGTGGGTAATCAATTTTTACATAACATCTATCTTTTCCACTATTCTTTTAGAGTTATAATTTTCAAATACCTATGTCAACAATAATTATTGGATATATAATTAATATTATTATGTTATGGGATTACTAATTAATCCTATTTTCCATTTTTACTATTGGAATTTTAAAATGACATTTTTATCTATGTGCATGGACTACCACCTCCATAAAATTCCATGAATGATTTTTCATAACCAAATTACAATACTAGAAATAATGTAGAATTTAATTAATAAGTGTTAAATTTATAACATATTTTATATTGTGAAATAATAAAATATTCTACATTTCTCACGTGAATTTGAAAAATGAAATCATCAAACATGCATATGTGTGGACTAGGTCCTCCATGGAAAAATTGACTTCTGTTTTTCATTTAATCAATGTCGTACATATTTTTTCATGCTAATGAATTTAATGGAAAAATATAATGTTTATAACATCATTAAGGTTATGGTATAATAAATTGGAGATACTATAATTGATATTATTTGAAAACAATCAACTTTAATTCAATATTTTAAAAAGAGGAAACTAAATGGATAAGGATGTATTTTGTCTAATTAATGACATTATATATATTTTATAATAAATATATTTAATTTAAATTTTGTTATATAAAATTAATAAGAACAAAATAATATCATTATGCTTCTATTATGATGATATTACTATTAAACAATATCATAATCATCCATTTATAATGTTAGTTCCATGTTTGGGTCAGTTTAAACACATACTTCAATGACACAATTAATTTATATCATTTATGCCTATAAGTACATATTTAATTGTATAATATGGTATAAACATTCGAATGATGTTTTTTGTCTTGTTAAGGTTATATCAACATTATAATCAATAATTTAGAAAAAAAACTGTCATTTAATAATAATCACTTAATTATGATCATAACTAATTTTATATTTATGGTCTTAACCAAAAATAAATTAAATTGAAATTATTAATTTAATTATATCATTGAAAATATATTATATATAGTTTAGTTATTTTTATTGATGAACTCTATAACAATAATAAAAACCATAACCACTTTTATGATACTATATCAAATGGATAATGATTTCTTACAGCTGATGTTGAGATTAGGAAAGAACTAATGAATATATGTATATAATGATTATGATTTAAGAATATAAATATTTATAGTAATTAGTATGTTTATTGGGTATTTATTTAATAAACATAATTTAATTATCCATGAAATTTGGTTCAATTGTTGAATGAATCCGAAATGAGGCAGGGGTTTTCATCTCAAAAACATCCCTTCGAGACATATTTACTATTATAAATCTAATTTCATTTTTTTGTGTATATTGTAAATATTTTGGATATCATGTCATGAATTATATTTTAGTAATGGAATTTTATGGTAATTTAAAAGATAACTCTTATTGTTTTTTTACTAAAATGTTACTCAAGTTGTAAGTCTAAATTTTCTTATACTTCAATTCCTTGATACCTATTTTTTCCATGAACCATATTATAATTAAAATTATTTATGAACTACACAAGGATGTGTCATTATCATAGATTTTTTATTCATGGAAAATAATAAAAAACATAATTCATTTTCTTTGAATTTATTTTGACTTTTTTATTACCCAAAATGTAAGGCTTTTCGAAACATAGTTTTCATTCATTGAGTTATGATCGTTTAACTTATAATTATTTCATATTAGTTAGGTACATTATACAATGATTAGTCATTGAAAGTGGATAATATTCATTTATAGGATCTTAATATTAATCTTTTTAAAAGTTCATAAAAATCAATTTTAGTCCAATTCAGAAATTGAACTTCATATCACATCATTGTGCAATTCATGCTTAAAGTGTCAATTTGGGCCCACTCAATAATTTTCTTGTGGAAATTACAATATTAATCATTTTAATTTTATATTTTGGTATATAATTCATCAATTTGTTTGGAACATTTTTTCTCTAGGTCTTATGGATGAATCACAAGTGAAGATGGAGATTTTTGCACCTGAATGCAGAAACTTGCTGGAAAAAGCATAACGGGCTTAAGGCCCATCAAAAAATATGTGGGGCCCGCACACCATGACCAATGAAGATAAAATTTATAAATTATAAAGATAAAAATATTAGGATCATTTTATTAAACTGTGGCCGGAGCTAATTCTAATGTTTTTATGATGATAAATGGATCTGAAGTTGAGAATTAAATAGTCGACCCGACATTAATGCACATAAATCCGTCCCACCATTTAGATCATAACGTCCAAACGACTAAACCAAATTTCCTGAACTTTTAACAGATCATAGAGGACAGATGTAAGAAGATATGTTTCTTCTACAATCCCTCCGGATTCGTTCGTCTTCAATTACAATGTTACACGTGAATATGATGGAAGAATCTGGACATTTTTTTCAGGTCAACTTCGAAACATCAATTTCCTTTTGATTATTCACCTCCTTTTGACTCTATTAACTGTTGGGGGGTGAATTGATTGTGGGGGTGGATCTAAGGCTCTTAATATGCCTATATAAGGAGCTAGTGGTGACGGGAATAGGGTGGATATTTTTATTATCATCTTTTGTTTCTTGTTTCATTGTAAGGTTATGCTTCCAAATTTCCGTTGTAATGTTTTCCATTTCCATGTAAGTTTCTTTTTGTATCTTTAAGTTATTAATCAGCTTCTTTCTCTTATATATTTTCCATTTCATTTATTAAATCTTTATTATCCCAAAGAACAATGATATTTCTATGTTGTTGTGAATTTTTTCACACATAGGTGTGAATTTCATTCACACACACAGAGGAGTGCTCGTTATTTCCAAAGTTTTAATTTCATCAATCCAATTATTATTAGTCATCTTCCACCCACCATTTAGAGTATACCATCAATGGAGGGATAACCCTTTAATGGGTTGATCTTAGGAGGATGCAAAGGCTGGATTGAATGTTATTTTATGAACAAATTGTTGTTAATTGGATAATTAATTTAAGACATCCATTATTCAGTAATTTCTTCTCTTCATCTTTACTGTGTTTGAGAAAACTAAATTCAAAAACTAAATGACCATATACCTTAGAGAGATCATGAATTTGGTTCTATAAGTGTATAGGGGATTTGAAATTGTGTATAGTAAGCACCAAACCAGAGAATGATGAATGTAGTGTTATTTTTGAAGAATGGATTCATCAAGAATTAATAACACCAAAATTTTCTAAAGAAGTAAAATTCATTCAATCAACCCCGAACATAATCCTAAGATCAACCCATTTTATTTGAATTGAATTCACTTAGCTTTCTTATTGTTTATTAAACCATCCAAATTCAAACCCAAAGTTGGCTACTTCATAGCCCATCCTTCACCAAATCATAGCGTCTCAAGGTTACTTCTTCAGTCCCTGTGGATTCGACCCCTACATGTACTACATCGACCGCTTTTACCAGTAGGGTAAATTTTGGAACAACCAAATTTTGGCGCCATTGCCAGGGACCAAGTAAGTCACCTTAGAACATATTTCTATTCTCCCTCATTTCTATTTTCTCATACCCATTTCTCTTCTCTTTTCCACTTTCTATTTTTTTTACCCTTGAAAATCACGAATCCAAATTTCCAAATGAATCCAATGCAGTATAATCAACAATATCCCTTCACAAACTCAGGATGGAATCAGTTTGAAAATCCAAATTGGGAATCACCAACCTTTTTTAATCAACCATTGAATGAATACCCCACACCTGATAACATGAATAAAATTTGTAAGGATGATGGTTTAAAAGATCAATTTCCATACCTATCAAGAATGATTGAAAAGATGAATAATGAGGTAGTCCATGATGTCGAAACATCTATCAATCCTAATCCTAAAACAATTCTTCAAAAATTGTGTGAACAAATGGGAAAAAATGAATTTAGAGGTATCATGTTTTAGACAAGCACTACAAAGCATTAAAACTTGTGTGGACCCCATTCCCACTCAAACCATCCCTTATTCAATATTGATAGAAGAATCTTGTAACACACAAACCCCTCATGAATTTATTGAAGAACCAACCATAGGATTTTGTATAATTGGAGATGATCAGGGAGTTTTTGAAGGGTCTTTAAATCAGGAGGAAATTGATTTTTTGGATTCAACAGAGGAGAATTTGATATCATGGATTGAGTTTCCTGAATGTACCTCCATTAATGATTTTTCAAAAACACCAATCACTGATCAATTGGGAGAAATACCAAACATTGAGCCCATACAAACTCCTAAAATTCAACTAGACACTTTTGGGGATGAATCATATTTTCAAACGGAACCAATTCTTTCTAAATTTTTTGGAGACGAAACAGACTTTCATTCAAATTGCGAATCTTCATTAGGAAATTGCAGTCAACCAGAACTAGAAATCATGATCCTTCATTCCCCACACAAGAATTACATCATAGGTGATACCCATGACCATAATTTATTCATTCATTCTTCTCATGAAAGAAATAATGTTAGATTGAACCTTGACGTCTTAGGCAAGACAAAAAATGCAACTAGATCAACCTTTTCTGACATTCCTTGTATCTTATGGTTTATTTTAGAACATGGATTTATACAAGGAGAATATTATAAAAAAACAATCAATCTCAATCAATTTGAAGTGGAGAAATATGGGTTCATTAAAATTTTGAATGTTAGAATTGGATAAGTTGGGGGGTTCAAGTCGAGCTAACAACGTTAAACAAAAGCGCTGCATGGGAGGCAACCCATGGTTTTAAAGTTTCCAATCATTTTTTTTCATATAATAAATTACCATAGATTGTTGACATGTTCTTCTTTTATGAGTAAGGATGGGTATTATAGGTAAGCACCGTATTCATCTGTGTCACACGGTGTGATCTCTGAGTAATACCTTACCCAAAAAATATAAAGAAGACAATGTATCATCAGTTTATTTTGTTTTATTTATACTTTGTAGGTTAAAAAAATTAGACTCTTGACCTGTTCTTCTTTTATGAGTATGGATGGGTATGAAATGGGAGCACCTTATTCATTTGTGTCATGCGGTATGATCCCTGAGTAATACCTTACCCAGAAATTTAAAAGAAGACAATGTATCATTAGTTTGATTTTTAAAAAAACATGGAAAACCATAAAAATGATGATACTTGGAATTAAATAGATCATTGTGTTGTTTGTTTTGTCTGATTTATCCTTCTTTTTATGGTTAGGAACTATTTTGGGTGATACATGTTCAATGAAGGATGTGCCTACATCCCCCAAGAGATCAAAAGAGTAATCTAGAGTATCATGAACTTCAACATCAAAAACCAGGTAAATTTATTCCATGTTCATCATTTTCAAATTTCCTCTTTGAACTCCTCTCCTACCCCTTCTAACTTTTCTTTTCTTTAAACACTGGGGATAGTGTTATTCTATGTTGGGGGAGATAAAAAATGATATTTATTTTGTGAATAAGAATATGCATGAAAAGAAAAATTCCATTAACCATAAACATGATAGCACACATTGCAAACTCTAAAATTGGATATCAAATATATTTGCCATGACTTGATTCTGATTTTAATGCAAGATTATGTTCATGATCATAGTTTTTGGAAAGTGCGGTTGTCCGAAGTGATTTTTCAATGTTTACATTTTCATTATCTTAATAAAAGTTCCACAATGCACGTCTACTGGATCGTGGGTGTAAATTTGTGTTCTTGGGTCCCTTTCATTATAGCATAGGGTTCTGGGGTCACTTTTAGTTTAATTTGAGTATCAAAAAAAATGACCACATAGAGCAATGTTTTTTCCAAATGCATGGCGTCCGGAACTTGGGGATCGTGACTCCATAGTTGTCTTTCCCAGAGTTAGGCTCTAAATCTCTATTGTAGAGCATGGAATTGACAATATGTGTGACGTCTGACACTTGGGGATCGTGATGCCATAGTTGTCTTTCCCAGAGTTAGTCTTTTTATATCTATTGTGGATAAAAAAATTATCAAAAAAAATCAAAAAAAAGATACTCATATTAAGGTTTAATGTGATTCCCACCTAGCGCTTCCATTTTTTCCCCTTGAACAATAAAATGGGCCCCATATCTTTTGTGATGCACAACAATTTATCATGCTTAATTGAAATTGGATGAAATGTTGCGATGAATTTGAACAAAGGAATGGGCTTGGGCTTGGGATATGGTTATGGACCTAGCTAGTTTTAAATTATTTTGATGGGTTCCATAATTTTTTTTGGTATGAGGTCATTGGGTGGGAAATGTGTATTTAAATGTTTTTGGAAAAGGGGATTTGAATTTCATATTTGTAATATATTTTGCTCGGGACTAGAAAAACTCAAGATGGGGGGTGTGATTAGTCACTGAAAGTGGATAATATTCATTTTTAAGATCTTAATATTAATGTGTTTAAAATTTCTTAAACATCATTTTTAGTCCAATTCAGAAATTGAACTTCATTTCCCATCATCGTGCAATTCGTTCTTAATGTGTCAATTTGGGCCCACTCAATAATTTTCTTGTGGAAATTACAATATTCATAATTTTAATTTTATATTTTGGTATGTGATTCATCACTTTATTTGGATCATTTTTTCTTTAGGTCTTATGGATGAATCACAAGTGAAGATGGGGATTTTTGCACATGAAGGCAGAAACTTGATTGAAAAAGAATAATGGGCCTACGGCCCATCAAACAAATGTGGGGCCCACAAACCAAGCCCAATGAAGATCAAATTTATAAAGTAGAAAGATAAAAATGTGAGGATCATTTTATTAAACTGTGTCCAGAGCTAATTCTAATTTTATCATGATGATAATGGGATCTTAAATTGAGATTTAAATGGTGGACACGACATTAATGCACAGAAACCCGTCCCACCATTTCGACCATAACGTCAAAACGGATAAACCAAATTTCCTGAACATTTTACTGCTCATAGAGGACAGATGAAAGAAGATATGTATCTTGTACAACCCCTCCGGATTCGGCCGTCTTCAATTACAATGTTACACATCAATATGGTGGACGAATCTGGACATTTTTTTTGGGTCAACTTCGAAACATCAATTTCCTTTTTATTATTCACCCTCCTTTTGAATTTATTAATTTTTGGGGGTGAATTGATTGTGGGGGTGGATCTAAGTCTCCTAATATTCTTATATAAGGAGATATTGGGGAAAAGAATAGGGTGGATATTTTTATTATCATCTTTTGTTGCTTGTTTCATTGTAAGGCTATGCTTCCAAATTTCCTTTGTAATGTTTTCCATTTCCATGTAAGTTTATTTTTTGGATCTTTAAGTTATTAATAAAATCATTTCTCTTATATATTTTCCATTTCATTTATTAAATCTTTATTATCAGAAGCACAGTGATATCTCTGTGTTGTTGTGAATTTGTTCACACATAGGTGTGAATTTCATTCACACACACGGAGGAGTGCTCGTTATTTCTGCGGTATTAATTTCTTCAATCCAGTTCTTGTTAGTCATCTTCCACCCACAATTGAGAGTATACCATCAATGGAGGGCTAACCCTTTAATGGGTTGATCTTAGGAGGATGAAAAGGCTGGATGGAATGTTATTTTATGAATGAATTGTTGTTAATTCGATAATTAATTTAAGACATCCATTCTTCGGTAATTTCTACTCTTCATCTTTACTGTGTTTGAGAAAACTAAATTCAGTTACTAAATGACCATATACCTCGGAGAGATTATGAATTTGTTCCTCCAAGTGTATAGGGGATTAATAATTGTGATTAGTAAGCACCAAACCTGAAAATTATGAAGGTAGTGTTATTTTTGAAGAATGGATTCATCAAGAATTAATAAAACCAAAATTGTCTAAAGAAGTAAAATTAATTCAATCCACCCATAGCATAATCCGAAGATCAATCCATTTTCATTGAATTGAATTCACTTAGGATTCTTAGTGTTCTTTAAACCATCCAAAATCAAACCCAAAGTTGGCTACTTCATAGCCCATCCTTCATCAAATCATAGCCTCTCAAGGTTACTTTTTCGGTCCCTGTGGATTCGACCCCTACATGTACTACATCGACCGCTTTTACTAGTAGGGTAAATTTGGGTGCAACCATACCATATGATTATATTAGTGGTGTTTTCTTTATTTAAATTATGAAAACATTAAACTAATTATTGAAATATTTTGTACTTCAAAGAGTATATTCATACTAAGGAATTTTAATAACTCAAGTCTCCATTAATTGAGTTCATTTATTTCATCATAAAAATAATTTTTCCACTATTTAGGTCTTGAAATTTAATATTTTATTATATTAAAGTTTATTTAACTCCATAGGTTAATAATATATATTTATTCAAAGAATTTTCTTACTCTCCATACAATTAGAGTTCTGAGAAATGTTATTTTAGAAATAATAAAAGGTGGTTTCCATAAGATTTTATACGTTTAATATTCCTTATATCATTTATGAAATATAAAATTTCTGTATTTTCTAGGAATAATTATAGAATCTTATTTCTAAATGTGACTTTTTTCCAAATCATTCAATTTAACTCATCAAGAGAAACATTTGAGTGAGACACATAAATTTATAATTTAAATGAATTAAAAAATGTTTTATAAAATTATTTTACATTTTCACTTCAACTTACCATGTCATTTTAAAAATAATTTACCATAAAATGATTTATGTTTCATGATTTATCATTTAATATTTTTATTTATCACTTTTGGGATTGAAATAAAATTTTCAAACAACTAGATTCTTGATCCATTCTCTTGTGATACAATTTGAATCATTTTTTTGTGAGGGACATTTTCATTTATGTCAACACCCTTTTAAGTTTCCTTCATTGAAATATGGTATTTTTCTTTAAAAACCTTCAACATTATTCTTCTAGATGGATTTTTATCATGTTATTCCTTCAATATATTAACTATATAAAATTAATCCATATGTTTTTATCTTTACAGATTATTATATTGAATGTTATTCCATTTATTGATTAGGGGAACTATATAAAATTTGTATATTTTTTGTTTTGATATGAATTCTTTTTGATTAATATAGAATGTTACCTACACAATATTAAACTATCTCCCTTATTTCTATAGAGGTATTATAATAATGTTATTATAGTATTTAATTAATTATATTCACTTTACCATATAGTATGTTAAAATATCATTTTACATAATTTAGTATAGATAATGTTCACCTAAATGATATATTATTTATAGGTTGAATAATTATTAACATTCTTGATGATTGTTTACTAGTAAAAAAGTATAAATATGTATTAAAATTATATATTTTTTATCATATGGGTAACCATTTTTTTATTAATCTAGAGTTTCCAGATGGAATAATATGAAATGTTTTTCTAACCCTCATAGTGCATGCATTGGACATGAACACGTAACGGGTTGAGTTTGACATTATATATCCCCATGATTCATCAATATGTCTCATGAGATAAAAAATTTGGTTTTTATAGAATCCCTCCATTTTATAACACAACTTTTCATTACATTTTACCAAACTGAGGATCTTTAAGGTTTAGTGTCTTGGAAACCAGGAACATAAAACAAGAAAAAATAAAACATTCTTCTTAAACACATGAAGGGATTCTCCTTATGTTCATCCTAGGTTCATTACTACATCTCATAACCTGGGGACATACATCAAAAGAAAGGGTGTGCAGAAGGCCCAGTAAGGGAAACAAAGGGAAACATTTAACCTGTGAACTTGAGATACATCAATAAAGTCTTGAAAAAAGATCTTTAAGGAATGAGAAAGAAATCATGAGTCATATCATAATAAAAATAACGTATTTCATAACATGACGATGTGGATACAACATTTAACATAGAAAATCCTTTCCATTTCACCAAGGTCCAACCCCAAGGTGTCATTAGAAATTACCAAGGTTATTCAAAAAGATATCTTTAAAATAACCATCTCTAGAGATTAAGTATTTACCCAATGCATTGGAGCGCTATCAGGGTGCACCCTTAAATTTGAATTTATCGTCATGTGATCCACATATATCATCATAAAACTTTTCATAAATAACCCATATATAATTAAAGAATAGGTTTTCATTTCATAATCATAACATTTTACAAACTGCTTTAAAGACATGATCTTTATGTCACTTTAAACCCAAGGAAAAGGAAAGCGGGTTTTCATGTAGGTAAATACAAAAATTTAAAATAGAATATATATATATATATATTTCTTTGTGTGTTAATACCCTTATAAGAGAAATATCATTGAGTATTCACTTAATAAAGTAGAATAATATGAGAAAAAGAGAGAGACATTTTGAGAGGAAAATTCTGCAGCATAACGGCTATGTTATAGGGTTTTAGAAATATTGAAAAGAGAGGGGACATGGGTCACCAACTCATAAATGATACATAGAACAGTATAAGGACATAATATAAAGGATATAAGAACATTGTAATGAAATTTGAACTATATACCACATGAAATGAAAAAAAATGGAAGGAATACAAAAATAAGATTTCTCTTATGAAATTTCGGCAGCCTAACGAAGTCACTTAAAACATCAAAAAATTAATTGAAGAGATAAAATAGGTTCTATTATCATATGAAAATAAAATTTAAGTATGATATATATAGATATCATACCCCAAAATAATAAAAAGAACATTAAAGACTTGATATAAAAATAGAACTTGAAAATGAGAAGGGTGAAAGAATCCCTTAAAAGTCTGGCAGCCTAACGGCGCCACTTAAAACATTCATAAAATGAATTGATCAGAGAAATAATGGTTCTCTCATCATATTAACATAAAAAGGATAGTAGGATGAATAAAAATGAACATCCCCAACATAATAACATGGAGCATACAATAAATGACATAAAAGAGAGTACTTGGAAAGAAAGAGAGAGGTAGGATCCCTTACCTTAAAACGTAACTCTTAAAACTAAAAGGTTTTGACCTTGAGGGATTAGGGGAACCTTGGGAGGACTCCTTGGGAGGTAAGGAGTCCATAAAGTCTTTGAAGATGATTTTTGGAGTCGAATGGATGATAGAATGGCTTGGTATTTACAGGGAAAGTGAGAGGACAAGGCATTAATGGCCAAGGGACACCTCATTGGTGGTATTGGCAAAACCATGGGCTTGACCATGGTATTTCCCAAGATGTTAGGACACATGGGACCCCTAATACAATAATTCATCCCCTTTAGTCTACCATACCTTAATATATCTCATGACATCATCATGATGCAGTCATGATGTCATTAAACATACCGAAACCCTAAAACTGAAAATTCACTATTCACAGAAAATTCTTTTTGTTCAGAAGTCCCCAAAAATTTCCTTAACATAATATCGATGATCTGAGTTCAAAATTGAACTCCATTTTATAAAAATATTTTTATAAATATTTTTAATTTAATTATTAATTAAAAAACACTATTCACCATAAAAAACTAATACTTGACTAATAATTTCAGAAACAATTATTTACCTATTTTATTGAATCAAATTACTTAATCAAGGTTCCTAGATTATATTCATACTTTATTTATTTGAGATTACTAATCCATTTGGTCACATTACTAATCCTAAGTGTAAAATCACTATTCATAATTTACTATTCTTCAAAAATTATGTTGATCTTATTAGAATCTAAATTTTATACAGAACATAATTGTAGAAGACCATTTTTTGAAAATCATTACAAATAATTAATTACTTAAGGTTTACATAAATATTTTCAAATATCCTTTTTCTAGAATTCATAAAAAATATGAATACTATATTTTTCCAGACATTTGAAAATTCACAAACGTCATCATAAGAAGAAATCACAATTTTTATTTAAATCAAAGGATTACACAAGACTGTTACGGTCTCATTACATATCCCCTTATAACCCCAACATAGGAAAAAAGTTGAAGGTCTTCTAAGGTGAGAAAATCTGAGGGCGGCTCGACCAACATTGCACGAGTAATAATTTCTATCAGTTTAACTTCTCGCGAAGGCGATTCCATTCTAGCTTCACATGGTGAAGTTCAGCTTGGGTTTGGTCAAGAGCAAAGCCCATTGGTGCTACCTTCTTCCCAAGTTCTGTTACATGGGCTTATATTGGTCCGAGACTACGGGATGAGGCCATCTAATCTTCTTTCTATATTAATTAACCAATATCACTTGTATTTAGAGATAATAGTGGTAACATTTAGTTTCCAACGGTCATACTGACTGACGGTCTTATAATAGTCAAAACCCAACAATCTCATTTTAATTATACTAATTTTATTAAATGAAAAAGTTTTGATGAGTATGAAATAAAATAACACACAAAATTAGGAAACAAGATTTATTAAAAATTTCGGGTCGTTACAATCTTCCCCCCGTAAGAAATTGCATCCTCACAATTTTTAAAATTGGGCTTGGAAATTTAATTTACAGTCCCACATCTAAAAAAGAGTCTGTAACACTATTACATTAAAAGAATGAAAAATAAGTACAAAGGTCACATGAGTTAACCCATAATAGGATTCCATGTAGGAAAACATGGATATGGGGGAGAAAACAAAGGGTCAAGTTCTGAGGGAGAGTGATAGAGAACATGTCTAAGAGAAAGATAACCACTAGAAAATCACAGACATGTAATGGGTTAAACAGTCTTTGATTACCCAGTAGGAAATTTAAAACAACAACATTTTTGTTTTACATTCCTTTTAATAATTTTGAGGAATTAATTTACTACAGAGAATAAAAACACAAGGAAATATATTTACCTTTAATTAGAGTTTCATCCCATAAAATTTTTCCACCAAGACTAATCTTTTCTCTAAACAAAGAGAATTCAAAACTACTTGGTCTCATCAAATCACAAGAATCATATTCTAGAGAATCACATAATCCACAAAATAATAACTATCTAACTTTAAACATTTATCCCAAAAACTAAATGGGTAAGATAAAACAACTCTTCAAAAAGAAATAACTCCATAAGAAGGGAAACTACTTTAAATCTTCAAATATCCAATGTACTACCCAATGTTTATCAGAGACCATTCTATAAATAACTATCCTTAAAATTCATCAAAATAAACCAAACTAATATTGAAATCCAAATATAATAAGGATTCGATAGCATACTCTTCCAAGATAAATTTTATCATTCATCTCCAAACAACATCAACCACTCCTAACATCTTATAACAAATGTAACCAACCTAAACATATTTTCCCCAAGATAGGTTAATAATTTCCATATATAACCTAAATTACTATAAGATCACCTTAAATTCATCGAATATTCAAAATATAAGTCAAACTTTAATCCTCAAAGAAAATATCATAGTAATCTATTTACCTCGATCATATAGGGTTCCCAAAATAGTGAAAGTCTTCCAAAATAATAATCATCTTTTAATCGCCTAATCATTTTTTTAAGAAGAACAGCTTCACAACATCAACATGTGATACATAACAATAGATGTTGTCCTTAATGATATAAAACCATCTTAGTTAGTGACTCGATGTTCTTAAAAAACATTAAGGATATTCTCATAGAGCACAAACTAAAATACAACATGGCATAGACAATTATTGCAAAGAAGTTGCATGTACTTTAGTCATCATGATCCTTCTTAGCACAAGACTTGAATTGTTCCCTTGTCCTTGAAGATTATTGATGCTCATCATGCTTTTCATCCCTTCCAAGAGATCATTTCCTTGGATAATGTCCAACTTCTCTACATTTACTACATTGAAAAGTATAAGGTACATTTGATTGAACCTTATCTCTATTCATCACATTATCCATTTTTTGAAGCAATATGATACTTTATGCTTTATCACCCAACACTTAAAACATCTCCCGGTTCCATTTTGACATTCCCCTTGGTGCCCCTTTCCACACTTTTTGCACAGTGGGAATTGGGTCTTCTTTCCCTTATCAACTTTATCAGATGAACATCCTTGAGACTTCGACATCTTCTTCCGTGATTAATTTGGGCATTCAACTAGGTACCAATTATTAATTGTGATTTTTGATAGCTGTTTTGGCACAATCACAATATTTTAAACTTGATATCTCGTCATCTCTGTCACATTAATAGAGTAATCTCCACATTTCCTATCACATTGATTGTTGGGAAATGCTTATCTATTTCCTACCATTAACTATGAAATGAATGTATAATTAGGGGAATAAATACCTATCCAATAATCTTGAAAAGTAAAATTTAAGCATAGAAGGATAAACTTGTAGAAGAAACGTTTATCCTAACTTGTGATCCCCTAGGTTCCAATATAGCTTATCCATGATCATATATTCTTATGTGAATCATTATTTTATTTTATCTTCGTTCCTTTAATAATGGTTCATAATAAGCTTATGAATTTACTATAGCATATCCCCCAGGAGTGTCGTAACCAAGAGTGCAGCAAGGCCTATTTTCTTGTACCAGTTCTTATTCGAGTCTAGATGAAGTGGTGTTTCCGGGTTATACCCATATGTACATCTATTCTAGAGCCACCTCTACCTACTCGTATCCGGACATGGATGTATTTTTTGATAAACCACTTACTCATAACTCACCAAAATACCAGGAAGGATTCCTATATTTAAACTTTTCTATAGGGTTCTTCATAAAGTTCTCATATCCTATTTTCCACAAATAACTAAATCATCCTTTGATACCAACTATAGAATCCTACCTTTTTATAACATAACTTTTCATTACATTTTACCAAACCGAGGATCATTAAGGTTTAGTGTCTTAGAAACAAAGAACTTAAGACATGAAAACATAAAACATTCTTCTTAAGCACTTGAACGGCTTTTCCTTATGTTCATCCTAGGTTCATTACTGCATCTCATAACTTGGGGACATACATCAAAAGAAAGGGTGAGAAGAAGGTCTAGTAAGGGAAACAAGGGGAAACATTTAACATGTGAACTTGAGATAAATCAATAAAGTCATGAAAAAAGAACATTAATGCATGCAAAAGAAATCATGAGCTATATCATAATAAAAATAATGTATTTCATAACTTGACGATGTGGCTACATCATTTAACATAGATAGTCATTTTTGTTTCACCAAGGTCCATCCCCAAGGTGTCATTAAAAATTACCAACGTTATTCACCAAGATATCGTTAAAATGGTCATCTCTAGAGATTAATTCTTCACCCAAAGCATTGGAGCGTTATGAGGGCGCACCCTTAAATTTGCCTTTACTATCATTTGAGAAACATATATCATCATCAAAAATTTCATAAATATCCCATATAGAATAAAAGAAAAAGGTTTCATTTCATAATCATAACATTTTAAAAACTACTTTAAAGACATGATCTTTATGTCACATTAAACCCACAGAAAAGGAAAGCGGGTTTTCATGTATGTAAATACCATAATTTAAAATAGAAAATTTTGATATATATATATATATATATTTCAATACTATTATTGGAGAAATATATTTGATTATTCATATAATAAAATAAAAGAATTTGAGAAAAAGAGAGAGACATTTTGAGACCAAAATTCTACACCATAATAGCTATGTTATATGGTTTTAGAAATATTGAAAAGAGAGAGGACATGGGTCAAAAACTCATAAATGAACCATATAATAGCAGAGGGACAAAATATAAAGGATATATAAACATGGTAATGAAATTTTGAAATACATACCATATGAAATGAAAAACATGGAAGGAAGGAAAAAATAATATTTCTCTTATGAAAATTCGGCAGCCTAACGACATCATTTAAAACATCAAAAAATGAATTGATGAGATCAAATAGGGTATATCATAATATGAAAATAAATGATAAGTATGATATATATAGATATAATACCCCAAAAAAATAAAAAGGAACTTGAAATACTTGAAATGAAAATAGAACTGGAAAATGAGAAGGGTGAAAGAATCCCTTAAAAATTCGGCAGCCTAACGGTGCCACTTAAAAAATTCTTAAAATGAATTGATGAGAGAAAGAGGGAGTATAACATCATATGAACATGAAAAGGAAAGTAGGATGAATATAAAATAACATCCCCAACATAATAACATGGAGCATACAAGGAATGACATAAATGAGAAGACATAGAAAGAAAGAGAGAGGTAGGATCTCTTACCTTAAAACGCAACTCATATAACTGAAAGGTTGGGACCTTGAGGGCTTGGGTGAACCTTGGGAGGACTCCATGGGAGTTAAAGAGACCAAAACTTCGTTGAGGAAGATTTTTGGAGTCGAAAGGATGAGAGAATGGCTTGGTATTTATAGGGAAAGTGAGGGGACAAGGCATTAATGCCCAAGGGACACCTCATTGGTGGTATTGGAAAAAACATGGGCTTGCCCATGGTATTTCCCAAGGTGTTAGGCCACATGGGACCCCTAATACAAAAATTCATCTACTTTAGTAGACCATCCATTAAAATCTTTCATGAAATCATCATGATGCATTCCTGATTTCAATAAACATACGGAAACCCTAAAACTGAAAATTCACTATTCACTGAAAATTCAATTTTTTCAGGAAAATCCATAAAAATTACCTTAACATAATATCGATTCTTTGAGTTCAATAATGAACTAAATTTTATACAAATAATTTTCTATATATTTTTAATTTAATTTTTAATTAAAAAACTCTATTCACACGAAAAACTAAGACTTGACTAATAATTTCTGAAATAGTTATTTACCTATTTTAATTAATCACATTACTTAATCATGGTCCCTATATTATATTAATACTTTCTTTAAGTGATATTAATAATCCATTTGGTCACATTACTAATCCTAAGTATAAAATCACAATTTATAATGTACTATTCATCAAAAAATTAAGTTGATCTTATTAGACTCTAAATTTCTTACTGGACATAATTGTAGAAGACCATTTTTTGAAAATCATTACACATAATTATTTATTTAAGGTTTATCTAAATATTTTCAAATATCCTTTTTCTAGAATTCATCAATAATATGCATACTATATTTATCTGGACATTTGAAGATTCAAAAACTTCATCATAAGAAGAAAACCCAATTTTTATTTAAATCAGAAGATTACACAAGGCAGTTATGGTCTACTTACATAGCCCCTTATAACCCCAGAATAGGTCCTAAGTGTAAGGTTTTCTAAGGTGGGAGAATATGAGGGTAGCTCGACCAACATCACACGAGTAGTAATTTCTATCAGTTTCAACTTCTGGCGAAGATGATTCTGTTCTAGCTTAACATGATGAAGTTCATCTTGGGTTTGGTCCAGAGAAAAGACCTGTGGTGCTACCTCCTTTCCAACTTCTGTTAGATGGGCGTAGATTTTCCCAAGACTACTGGATGAGGCCATCAAATCTTCTTTCCTAATTAATTAACAAATATCACTTGTATTTAGAGACAATAGTGGAAACTTTTAGTTTCCAACGGTCATACTGACTAATGGTCATATAATAGTCAAAACCCAACAGTCACATTTTTATTATAATCATTTTTTTAAATGAAAATGTTTCTTTTGAGTATGAAATAAAATAACACACAAAATTAGGAAACAATATTTATTTAAAATTTCAGGTCGTTACAGTTTTTGTGTGTAACTCTCCTAATATTAGTATAAAATCTAGAAATAATGCCTTGGATAAATTTTTTTGTTGTCAGAAATTATGCACTCCATAAGTATGAGATAAATATTATTAATATCCATAATTTAATTTATTCCCTTGGATATAGAAACATATCAATTCCATTTTAATATTTAATTATTAAAATTATTTATTCCTGTAATATTATGGATGCTAGTATTATTTTTTTACAGCTTCGGTTATATTTTTTCTTTATAAATAATTTGATCTTACTATTTACTCATGGTTT
Source organism: Viscum album (assembly GCA_963277665.1). NCBI lineage: Eukaryota > Viridiplantae > Streptophyta > Magnoliopsida > Santalales > Viscaceae > Viscum > Viscum album. Next base: position 1,192,837,959 of record OY728156.1, on the reverse strand, counting down.
TATTTCCCCAAGCTATAAAGAAAATTATTTTACCTGATATGTCTACCTAAGTAGATTTTGTAGTGAATATTTTTTATATGTTTAAGACTTATTATGGTTTTATAGCTTATTATGTAATGTAAAAACATCAATTAGTTGATAAAGAACATGGTCTTTATAATTTTATGATTTTTCATATTTTTCTAATGTAATAAATCTAAGTGGTCTTCAGAAAGTGTGTAATGAAATATTTTCATTATTTCATGAATTTATATGATAATTATGTCTGAGAATTTAAAGTTAATATTGATGCTAATAATTAATTTATTGATTATGTAAATAGACTTGGCAGCCTGGGACTGTGGTATTACAGTTGGTATTAGAGTAGGGACTCGATAACTTTAAGGATTATGAGGATTATTGAGGAAAATTTAATGGTTGATAAGTAAAAGATAATAACAATTTAAAAGTTATAGATATCCCATTTTTATAGTATATTTCATAATATTATTGTAATAATTAATAATTTTTCATGTATTAGGATAATAGAAAATTAGTGAAACCCCAAGGGATATGTATAAGAAACATTTCAAAAAATGAGGCAAAATCCTTATGTTTTTTAAAGTATATATTCTGTGGTTATATGGGTAATTTCATCTATGAATAGATATTTCAAGGGGATACATGCTCTATCATAAATATTCCTAGGATTAAAATCCCCAAAAGGGTGGATTGGGTATTGACATGATCATTAACACATGCATGGTAAAGATATCTAACTATATAAATAGTTTTACACATTTTGTGGATATACAAAAGTTGATTCACATTATCATTACGATCTATTTTAAGGGATATTAATATGTGTATGTTATATGACCTAATATGAAAGTTAATATGAATGACATGTTTTTAAATGTAGAGATTCATAAACTAAGGTACATAATTATCGATATGTTCTATCTCGGATAAAGGGTACGTTGGATTTTGATAGCATATATTTCAATGAATTTTGGGCTTAGAATATTTTTATAATGTACATGGTAACATGGGATATTTACTATTAGGATTAGTTTACGAAGAATGAGAGAACCCAACTCAAAGTAACCTAGTTTAAACCATGAATGGTATAGGTTAAATATAGAGTGATACTGGTTGTACCATGTCAGATACAAGTTGAGTTATATAAACTATAGACTAACAGGATATTGTTATAAAGTGAGATAAATTAAGGTTAAATTGTTATATGGTTATTCTTGATAATTCTATTTTTATAATCACCACTCATTTTAAATAATTTGGTTTTAATAATTTTTGAAGACAAAAAGAAAAAAGTTAACAATTTATTCATTGTAAAATGAAGAAACTGTCCCAACTAAAAACCTAACATGGTAAAGAATGGAGATAGAAATATGTTTTTTATACCAAACAATCTATCAAGAATTTTTATTAACAGAGTGAGTATAGTTGAAATCCCAAACACATAGAATAAGAGAATGATATAATCTCAAATAAATTTTTGTGATGAAGAAGACGAAGGAAAGAAGATTAAATTTATTATATAAAAAGAGGTTAGGAAGAATAATGGGGGAAATATAATTAAAGGGAAATGTAAAATTTATAAGTGTGGAGATGAATTCCATCAGACTCACAAGTGTATGGGAATGATAGAAGAAAAAAAATTAGTTTCATCAATTACAAGAGAGTTGTGTATCATGCGACAGAATAACCTCATACAAGTGCCAAGGAGGGAAATAGTCACCAACGACTACGATAATATTTAAAATCTTATGCATTTACATCTAACGTAGGGCATAGTGAGTTTCCACTATAGATTTTATTGTATACTAAATCATTTAATTTTTCACCATCTACAGGATATTGAGTTACAAATAAAATCCCATGGTGGTATAAATATCATATAAATAATTTTGAAGGTATGTTGGAAGTTATTTCTTATGAATCCATATTTTCATCCCATAGTTGGATTCTATGTTAAAATAAGAATGGGCTGGAGATCTTTACAAAGAGATCCTATTTTTTAGATAGGAAAATATCAGAACTCATCATAAATAAACACATTATCATCTAGTGAATTATTAATAAAAATTAGTAGACTATTAAAACTTTAAATCTTAAAATTTTGATTATGTTTAAATAATTCAATGTGTTCTACAGAATTATACACACACCACACCGAAATAAAATGAAACTATGATATTTTTATACTATTTAAACCTATCTATTTAATTATAAATAATTAATAAGAGTAATAAAATATTTAATGAAAATAAAATGAAATTATGGTTACATATAATATGAATTAAATCCTATTAGTATAGCTAAAAACAATGAAAAAAATTTAATGCATAAAAGTATAATATTTTAAAATTGGCCTTTTTATTTCATGAAACTAAGTATATTATGATTAAATATTAAAAAATATAAATATAATATAAATAATATACAACTAAAAAATTAATTAGTAATTGATATAAAATAATAATATATAATTGTTAAAATTTTAAATTGTTATTTTCTAACATAAACCCTTTTCAATGTATTTTTGGATTTTATTTAAAAGAAGAATTCATAAATTTTAGGAATTTATTAGAATGAATTGAATATAATTTTTGGTTTGAGTATAGTAATATATTCTTATGTTTATTTTTGTGGTTTTTTTTAATATGTTTAACTTTTAGGTTAATAGTGAAAAATGAGAATTGTTAAAATAACAAGAATTTTACTAAATCAATTGAATATTAGCATGAAGTAAAAATATGAAACCATTTTTTTGATAAAATAAATCTTTTATAAGTAATATTTTATATTTTAAAATATAATTTTGGAATTCAAAACCTATATTATATACTTTAGAACAAAACTATATTTTCTGAAAAAATGTTTAAATACATTACACATTTTTATTTTAAATTAAATTTTTATCAACTTTTTAATTTGAATTAAATGAAATGAATTAAAAACTTATAACCACTAGGTCTAAATTATATATCAAAAAAACATTATTTATAGGCTTGAATACTATGTTACCTTTGGTAATAACTATTTACTATATTAAATGCAATAGAAAAAGTATTATTTCAAGGGATAAAGGGATTTAATTGTGTTAAAAATGAGTTTCTAATTGAGTGGTTGAGATATTATATATCTTATAAAACCATACATTAAATTATTTTCTATTTTTGGAGAACAATAACATCTTTAACATGTTCTCCATTTATAATAATTTTAAATATTTACATAAATGTCATTATCATCACTTAAAAATGGGGCCTCTCACCACCCCGTAAGTACCTAAATAAAAATTTATTTACCTTCATAATAAAAAACTGTTTTAATTATTTTAGAATATTATTTTTATATTTTTATATTTTGGTCATACGATATTGCCCTATTCCAAACATTTTCAATGTATTTTCAGTTGAAATCTCAAAGTGCTCAACATGAGTAATCATTTTTACATAATATATTTTCATCACATTTTTCAAATATAATTATAATTTTTAAATCCAAATGTAATGAAATTATTATTTTATATAAAATCAATTCTATAATTATATAGAAATTAAAAATATTTAGGTTTCTCCCTTTTCCATTAAGAAAGGTGAAAATGACATTCATGTATGCGCGTGCAAACAACTTCCACAAAAATTGTTATCAAGACCTGGAAATCCTGTGGATCTTTTCTTCATAAATACATGGGAATTTTACCAGTCTTTAGTTTCTGACGGCGCCTAATTCCGAGGGCCAGTGTGCCCAGAATCAATTTATGAAGTTTTGTTCGGGTATGGCCAGTAAACGTACGTGCGAGATTTTATATCTTTTGAAGCAGTTCTTGGAATTGAAATCTGAGGACACTGATCAACTTGCAGTGCCGATATTTAGTTAAGGAGACCTTTACCTTATTTGAGTTTTGTCGAGAGCGAGAGTTATTTTTGGGGTTTTTCTAAATAATTTAAATAAAAATATGACTAAAATATTTTTGTGTAGGTGGGGGTTTAATCTTCCAAAGGGAATTTTTTGATAGGGCCCACCCCACCTAACCTCCCATGGGAGGATATTATGGGGTGGGGCCTACATGAGCTCGACCCCCTTAAACGCCACTTTGAACCCCATGAGATCTCCATTAATAGGGGAAACACTTGGAATTGCCCTTAATGGTGCCAACACAATTAATTAATGATTTAATTATTTAATTGAGTCCCTCGAAATTCTTTCCAACTCCATTATTTTAATTAAGTGAATCAACTTAATTTATTTGAGTTATTTATAACTCATTACAACTATTGAAATAAGGGATAAGATTATTTTATTTTGGTTGGCATAAGCTTTGATAGGAGAACTAAGGAGAGGAGGAGATATTGATGGAGCTTAGACAACCCTCGGAGGAAGCTCTCGACGATGAAGGCCCTTTTTCTCTAAATAAAAACGATGTACTTCTCTTCATCCTTCTTCAATCGGGGCAAGATAGGGAAGCATCACCATCTTTGAAGTACACCGACGGTGTCGACTTGACTCGTCATCACCGAGATTTTCCTCCTATGATATTTACGGAATGACGTCCATCTTCTGCGATGCTTGTCTTATCTGACTCCGTCGTTGATCACCGAAATTGAGGTAGGGGAAATTGGTTTATTTTTACATATGATTTATACCCTATTACATTGTATTTTAATTATGGATTGACGGTGGGAAAATTTTTATCACCTAACACAGAGGGCGCGGGCCGCACAAACATGGCCTGACATCCTTCCATTGAATCTTGTTCGTATTGACGACGGGGTGGAGCCGGTAGGGTGTGGTTCTGTCGCACTGTGCCGGAAGAAGGTGGACGCGGCCATGCGGGCCACAGTGGATGGAAGAGGCGACAGCGCCGAAACCAGAGGCGGGGGCGGTAGCGGCGGTCGTGTGCCGACCTAGTGTAGGGTGACCGGTGGCTGATCGGGCCGCCCAGACAACACGACAACCGGGCGGCTAATCCAGCCGGTCCGCGTGTAGGAGCCACGGTGCACGAAGGGGTCGTGTGGAGGGACAGCGCAGCCCGCATCTGTGGGCCACTCGGCAAGAAGAACTAGATGACCGCCTAGCTGCCGGGCTAGAGAACCGTGGCTCCAGAAGGCTCTATGCGGAGGAGGACACAGCCCGCATACATGGGCCACTCAGATGGGTGAACCGGCTGGCCCCCTACCGGCTGGGATGGAGAACTGTGGCGCCTGTAGGCGCTGTATGTGAAGAATCGTGGCCCGCATCGCGGCCCGCGTGCGCCAAACCGAACAGGCCGGCTACGGGCGATCGGGTAGAGGAGGAGGCGGCGCTGCTTGGTGGTGCCGAGCGAACCGGACCGGCCCGCAGTGCGGGTCGGGTCTGCAGGTGGGCCGCACCCCACTGGGTCGGACCCACCGATCCGGGTCGGGCCGACCTGCCAGCCCACTGGGCTTGACGGGTCGGGCCCGACTTCGCTTAAATGCGAATAACATCTAGATCGTGAGTCCGATCGACATGTTGTCTACGGAACTAGGACCCTCGCGACGAGGCGGTCCTTTTGGAATACTCTAAGTGAGTTTTGGTCAAATTTGGAAAATGGATGGGATTGGATCGAGAGTAAATCCAACCAGGGCCCTAGAACGGAGATTCCAATAAATCTCAGACCAGGCGTCTGATTGATACACCATCTGTCACGTTGGGTTCCTTATGATGAGATGGAACTGCGTGATACATCAAATCCGAAATTTGTGATAGATGATGTATTGACACTTGGCATGTGGAGCGGACCCTCTCGGAATCAAGAATGATGTGTACGAGAACCCTAGGGCAGGCTGCGATGACTACTGTACCGGAATCCTCCGTGGGTTTGACAGCGACGACCACTGTACTGAAATCCTCCATCGGTTCTACAACGACGAATAATGTACAAGAATCCTCAGTGGGTTCGACAATGACGACTTCTGTACAGAAATCCTATGTGGGTTTGACAGCGATGACTAATGTACCAGAATCCCTTGTGGGTTCGACAGTGTTGACAACTATACCGTTATCCTGTGTGGGTTAGACAGTTCTGACATCGGTTTCTGTATCTTGTGTGGGTCCAACAGAATAGGTGTTTCTATATCCTATGTGGTTCTGAAAGCTTAGCTGTTCCTCTATCAGGTGTGGGTCTGACAGCTTAGATAAATTAGTGTCTACATATGATCATCTCTATTAGTCTACGAATGATATATAAATGTGTGAGATGATTCTTGACTTTCAATCACATATATTCAAGGGGATTGACTTTACTTCCTTTGTGGAATGGTTTGTTATGGGATCGAGAGTTGGAGCCAAACAATGATTGGTGACTTAGGTATATGTTTGGGAATATACCTAATTATGGTTGGTTGACACTTTGTGATTGTATCTTTCATTGTGATTTATCCTTGTTGGATATTGTGAGACCTTGAGGGTTTATTGGTCCCTACTGAGTATCATTATACTCACCCCAGCATGGGCTATTCTCATACATCATTTTGTTGGATGCAGACGATGGAAAATACTGATAGAGGAAGAGAGTTGTATAGCTGGATGGTACTCGGAGGTGGACCACTTGGTGAGATGTACATGGAGCAGACAGACGAACCTGAGGTGCTGAGTATGCCATCTATACCCACCCTTCATGTAAGATTCCTAGAGGAAAAATCAGTAGTTTCTATTATACCCTTCTACAGTTGTACTAGTTTTACAGTTGTTTGTACTTTACTAATGGGCTTGTATTTACGGCCACATTTCTTTCAACACATTCTTTTGTATACAATTTTACTTACTGTTTAATTCCAGTTGCGTAATCTATTGTTTTTGTTTACTTATTAAAGTCAATGACTTCCCTTTTCATTAGGATTACACCTTTGGTCCTTGTCGCCAGCCACTGGCCTATGGAAGGTGGGCTTGGGGTAGTAATAGCACAGGCCCCGAGGACGGTTTGTGACAAATTTGTATCATAGGAGTCGGTTCTACCGCAGAAATTAGGACGCTGCTCTGTTTTACAGTGAAGTAATAACGTTAAGAGTATTGAGGGTGGTTTTCAGTCCAGGGAGTCCAGAGTTGGTGTGGTGACCGATGATTCCATACACTAGGACCCTGACCATGGATTTCTGACTCAGTGCACGAAAACAATGATTGTGTGTGTGTTTCAAAAGTTTTCTTCGTGATTACTTTGTGTCAGCTCACTAGTACATTGTTTTAACCGTGGGACACCTATTTCTTTTCATGATGGCCCCATGAAGGAAACCAGCTAGGGATCTGAGTTTCATACGAGATGTTAGCCTATTGAGAGACGAGCTCTCGGTGCATGGCCCCATCACAATGGGGTACCAGCAGTACCATTGCCCACTGGGACACCGATACCACCAGATCCAACAACAGAGAGTGAAATCCATCAAAGTGTGTTGCATGAGTTACAGTGCCAGAGGACAACCAGGTTCTAGGGAGAGACAGACCCACAGATAGCTGAGGATTGTATGGAAGCTGTCATTAGAGTTTTCAGATTGGTAGGGACACCTGCCGACCTCATAGTGATCCTTTCCGCGAGTCTCCTGCATGCAGCAGTAGGCAGATGGTGGAGCCTGATGCACCAGGTGCATAACGAGGTATCATTACTCTGGATAGACTTCGAGATCCTATTCTAAGTAGAGTTTGATCCAGCCACCCTTCTTACGGTGCAGATTCGGGAGTTACTTCATATGCAGTAGGGAAGCATGACAATAGCTCAGTACACATCGAGGTTCACTAACCTCTCCCACTACTCCACAGATATAGCATGAAAACCATTATTTAGGGCCTGGACCTTCGCGTAGGGACTCTGGAATAAGATTATGGCTTTTATGATCTCTCTCAACATTACGACGCTAGCGGGGCTGCTCGAGCGAGCCCTTATTGTGGAGTGTTTTCATGCTGAACAGACACTGGCAGTGAGACCCACCACAGGGAGACACATAGCAAAGTCTTATGCAGCCAGAATTATACATATGTCATAGTGGTACAAGAGGACTAGGCCATCAGGTGGGAGACCCCAAGATACAGGTTCTGTTGTGCGGGGCACACGAGACAGAGCTAGCTATATGAGGATCAGGTAGTGCAATGCACACGACGAGCAAGGTCACATGGAACGTGACTGTCTGAACCGTCGTATAGACGATCAGAATACAGTTGAGGAACCACCCAAGCCTAGGCAGTGGTTTGACATTGGTGACCTACTGGGAGTAGGCGGACATGGCAGAGGAGCTAGTCCAGCAGCAGGTGGACACGAGCAGGATGTGCTTCAGGCATAGAGGCCTTTGTTCATGATGCTTATAGCTTTTTTTATGTCATTGTTTGTGGTTTCTTTGTGTCTTTGTAATTTGAGCTATAGTAATAAAAGAAACTTTTACTTTTGATGTTTTCTTTCTTGCCTTTTTGTGTGGTTGATTCTAATAGGTTCCAGTTAAAACTGTTGACTTGATCCTCACGTTCGAGATTCCTAATGGAGGAGACCTAGTGACCACGCACTGATGCCGACAGTGTGAATCAACCCTTGTAGTTGAGAGTAACGGTTGGATCTCTTGGTAGTAGCATCGAGGCCTTAAGACATTGTCCATGGAATGAATTAGTACCTTTCATGTCAGGATTTACTGTATTAGGAAAAGGTCATGGTTCATCTAAGGGATGAGACCAGATTTCTCTTTTTAGAAAAAAGGAGAAATCTTACCAGCTCTTGTAGAACGTATGTGAAGAATGGTGTAGTCGATTTCTAAACAATTGGCTAGTCTCACCCATACTTCATTGGGAGAATGCTTTATAGTCTACTCTGACCACTAGAGTCTCAAGTATCTCTTCTCTCAGAAGGAAATGGACCCGAGACAACGACATTGGCTTTAATTAATACTAGTTTGTGACTTCGAGATAGTCAATACTCCTATAAAGGGGAACGTTGTAGCTGATTCTCTCAACAAGAGATCAGGCATTCAGCTTCTAGAAGAGGCGACAATGCAGCTCGCCACTTTGCAAGTATCCTTTGTGGATAGTGATGGAGTAGCCTTTTTGCAGTCTCTCCCAGCCACACCTCCACTTCTTCAGCAAGTCAGGGAGGCACAACATGAGGACGTTGGCTGTGATACACAACATTCTTAGATATCCTCAGGGAAAGCACCTGATGGATTTTCTGAAGGTCTGGAGCACATCATTCTCTTCAGAGGATGGACCATGGTACCAGTTTCACTTCAGGAGGAAGTATTGATGGAGTTCCACACATCCCCTCTAGCGGTACATCTAGGAGTAGGGAAGATGTATCAGGACCTCCGACGACAGCACTGGTGGCCAGGTATGATGAATGCAGTAGCAGGGTCTGTCTCACGATTCCTCACTTGTGAGCAAGTGAAGGTGGAGAACCAGGTTCCAACAGGCTTGGTTCAACCCATAGAGGTCCCATAGTTAAAGTGGGATGGGATATCCATGGATTTCGTGATGGGACTTCCACGTACAACCAGAGGACAGAACTCTATCTGGGTGATTGTCGACTGACTCAACAAGTCGGCCCGCTTTCTACCGATAAAGGAGCAGGGCTCAGTAGAGAGCATGGTATGCCTCTACGTACAGGAGATCATATGACTTCATGGTGTTCCATTGACGATATTCTTCGATTGAGATGCTTGTTTAACTTCCCGACTATGGAAGGGGTTGTAGGAGGCTTTCGGGATACAGCTTCGCTTGAGCACCGCCTTCCATCCCTAGACGGATGGTCAGACTGAGATGAACATTTATACTCTTGAGGACAAGCTCCCTGCATGTTTCTTTGACTTTATTCATAGCTAGGAGGATCCCTTACCATTAGTAGAGTTTGTATATAACAACATCTTCCACTCTACCATCGAGATGACACCTTATGAGGAACTTTACGGCTGATCTTGCAGATCGCCTCTATGCTTGACTGTCCCATGAGAGTCAGTACTTGTAGGAACAGAGATGGTGCAAGATACTATGGAGAAGGTGTAGATCATCCAAGAATAGATTAAGAATTCACAGAGTAGACAGAGGTCATATGGTGATAGGAGACAGATACCACTGGAGATTGAGGATGGAGACCTTTTCTTCCTACGGGTCTCACCTCAACGAGGTCTACGAAGATTTGGTCAAGGCATCATATTATATCCACGATTCATTGGACCTTTTCAGGTCCTCATTAGGGTAGGAGAGGTGGGTTACCGCTTGGATCTTCCACCTCCATTGCACCACGTGCATGACGTCTTCTGCATATCTCAGCTGAGGAGATACGTGTACGACTAGTCCCATATCATCGTCCTTGGGGAGCTGGACATCGATGATGGGATGACATTCATGGAGGATCCAATAGAGATTGAGTATCAACAGATGTGGGTCCTGCGGGGATTGTTGATACCTATAGTGTGCGTTTGTGGGTAGCACAGAAACCTCCAGGAGAGAACATGGGAGTGGGAGGAACAAATGCAATCTCAATACCCCCATTTGTTCCCTTAGTATGTGTTGTACCTTACAGGGACATAAATCCCTGAGGTAGGGAGAATGTGAAGACTTGGAAATTTGGTGGAATTTTTTTTTCTTAAATACATGTGAATTTAACGAGTCCGCAGTTTCTGACGGCGCCGGATTCTGAGGCCCGATGTGCTCAAAATCAATTTCTGAAGTTTTGTTCAGGTACGTTTAGTAAACGTACGTGCGGGATTTTATATCTTTTGAACCGGTGCTCAAAATTGAAATTTGAGGACACTGATGAAATCACACCATTGTTAATCAATTAAGGAGACCTTTACCGCAGTTGCGTTTGGTCAAGAGAGGGAGTTAATTTTGGGGGTTTTCTAAATAATTTAAATAAATATATGACTAACATATTTTTAGGTAGGTGGTGGTTTAATCAGCTAAAGGAAAGTTGGAGGTGGGGCCCAACCCACCTAACCGCCCATTGGAGGATATTTTGTGGTGGGGCCCACTTGAGCGCAACCCCCATAAACCCCCCCTTTGATCTCCTTGAGCTCCCCATTAATAGGGGAACTCTTGGACTTCCCCTTAATGATGCCAACACAATTAATTAAAAAATAAATAAATTAATTGAGTCCCTTAAAATTATTTCCAACTCCATTCATTTAATTAAGTGAACCAACTTAATTAATTTGAATTATTTTGAACTTATACAAACCATTAAAATAAGGGATAAGATTATTTTTTTTGGCATAAGATTTTTTTGGAGAACTAAGGAGAAGAGGAGATCTTTCTGGAGCTTGGAGAACCGTTGGAGGAAGCTCTTGACAAAGAAGGCCCTTTCTCTCCCGCAAAAAACTGTGGACTTCCCTTCCTCCTTCTTCAATTGGGTCATGATAGGGAAGCAACACCATCTTTGAAGTACAATGACGGTGTCGACTCGAATCGTCTTCACCAAGATTTTCCTCCTCTAATATTGACGGATCGACATCCATCTTCTGCAATGCCCATCTTATGTGACTCTGTCGTTGATCACTGAAATTGAGGTTGGGGGAAATTCGATTATTTTTACATATGATTTATACCATCCTTCTTCATCTTTTAATTTTGGAATGACGGTGACCAAATTGTTATCACCTAGCATGGAGGGACCGTGCCAGACAAATAAGGCATGGAGTCCCTCCGTTGAATCTTGTTTGTGTTGAAAACAGGGCGGATCCGGTAGGGTGCGGTTCCTTCGTACCTCACCGGAGGAAGGGGGCCCTGGCCATGCTGGCCGCGGTGGATGGAAGAGGCAGTGGTGCTGGAAACCGGAGGCGGCGGCGGCCCTGGTGGCTGCGAGACGACCACGTGGAGGGTGACCGGCAGCCACTTGGGCCGCTCGGGCTCGAGACAACTTGTTGGCCGATCCGGCCGGTCCATGTGTAGAAGCTGCGGCACACGAAAGTGCCACGTGGAGGGAGACCGGGGCCTACATCTGCGGGCCGCTCGACTGGAAGAAGCGGTCGGCAGCCTGCTGGCCGGGATGGAGAACCACGGCGCTCACAGGTGCTGTGCAAAGGAGGACATAGCGCGCATCTGCAGGCCGCTCTTCTTGGTGAACTGGTCGGTCTCCTGCTAGCTGGGCCGGCGAGCTGCAGCCCGCAATGCGGGCCCCGTGTGCTGGAACGAATCAGTCGTCTTCGGCCGGCCAGGCAGAGGAGGAGGCGACACCGCTTGGTGCCACCAGGTGAACTGAACCGTCCCACAGCGTGGGCCATGTTTGCAAGTGTACCGCGCCCCACCGGGCCGGGCCGACCCCTAGCAGGGTTAGACCCACCGAGCCGGGCCGGGTTAGCCCGCCAGCCCACTAGGCTTGAAGGGTCGGGCCCGACTTCTCTTAAATGATAATAACTTCTAGTCTGTGGGTCAGATCGACCCAACATCTGCGGCACTGAGACCCTAGAGATGAGGCTGTCCTTTTGGAATACTCTAGGTGAGTTTTGAAAAAATTTGGAAAACGGCCGGGTTTGGATCGTGCGTAAATCCTAACGGGCCCCTAGAACAGAAATGCCAAAAACTCTCAGACCGGGCATCTGATTGACGCACCGTCTAGCACGTTGGGTTCCTTATGATGATACAGAACTATGGGATAAATCAAATAAGTAATTTGTGATAGTTGATGTATCAACACTTGGATTGAGGAGCAGACCCTCCAGGAATCGAGCATGCTGTGTGCGGGAACGCTAGGGCTGGCTGCGACGACTACTATACCTGAATCCTCTGTGGGATCGACAACGACCACTACTATACCTGAATCCTCCATGGGTCTGGCTGCGATGACTACTATACTAGAATCCTCTGTGGGTTTGACAGCAACGACTACTGTACCTGAATCCTCTGTGGGTCTGGCTGTGACGACTACTTTACCAGAATCCTCCGTGGGTTTGACATCAACGACTACTATACCGGAATCCTCTGTGGGTTCGATAACGATGACTACTGTACCACTTCGTGGGTTTGACAATGATGACTACTTTACCGGAATCCTGTGCAGGTTTGATAGTTCTGACTTCTATTTCTGTATCCTATGTGGGACTAACAGAATAGCTATTTTTGTTTCCTGTGTGGGTTCGACAGCTTAGCTGATCCTGTATCCTGTGTGGGTCCGATAACTTAGATGAATTGGTGACTACATCCGATCATCTATATCACTCTAAGAAAAATGTATACTTGTTTGAGCTGAGTCTTAACTTTCAGCCATTAATCCTTAATTTGATTGACTTTACTTCATTTGTCGAATGGTTTGTGCTTGGTATGAATAGTTGGAGCCGAACTATGATTGACATCTTAGGTATATGTACGGGCATATACATATGTAAGGTTGTTTGATACATCGTGATTATATCTTTATTTGTGAGTTATCCTTGTTGGATATTTTGATACATTGAGGGTCTCTGGTTCCCTACTGAGTATCATTATACTCACCCTTACATGGGCTATTCCAGCACTTTGTTGTGTTGGATGAAGACGACGGAAAATACTGATTAGGGTAAAGAGTTGTAGAGAAGGACGGTACCCAGATGTGGACCACTTGGCGAGACAAACCCGAAGTAGACAGACAGACCTGGGGTGCCGAGGAGGCCATATGTACCCACCCTTCAGGTTGGATTCCTGGAGGAGGAACCAGTAGTTGCTGTTTTAGATTTCTATAGTTGTACTAGTTTTTCAGTTGTTTGTATATTATTTGTTGGTCATGTATTTCTGGCCCCTTTCCTTTAATCACTTTCTTTTGTATAGAGTTTTACTTAGTGTTTACTTCTAGTTGCGTACTACGTTGTTTTTGTTTACTTATTAAAGAAATGCCTTCCCTTTTTATAGGGATTACGCCTTTGGTGCTAGTCGCCATCCCGTGGCCTATAGAAGTTGGGCTTGGGGTAGTCACGACACGGGCCCCGAGGACGGGTCGTGAAAATTTTCAGGTTTTATTTTCCATAACCACCTTACACAATGAGAATTAATGTTAAATTTAAGAAATAATTATTATATTAATAAAATATTTTACATTCTTAAATGATAAAACATATTATGAATTTCTCCCATTTTATGGAAAAAGAAATCATCAACCATGAGAAAGTGTGGACTGCTCCCTCCATGGAACTGTGGATTCCCATTATTCTTTTCATCTATACCATAAATGAAGTGTAATGAGAATTATTTAATTGAATAAATATGATTTTTAAGATATCATTATGATTATGGTATTATTAATTGGAGAAAAAATTATCGATATGTTCTACAGACAATAATCATTAACTCAATTGATTAAAACGATCTTGCAAAGAGTAAAATGCTCACTTTATTCTATATAAATACATCTTATAAATTATCTACTATTTCTATTTAGACACCAAGGAAATAAATATAAATTATTTTATTATTATGAATAGATTATTCCATCAAATTCAATCTATGTATTAATATATCATGTGCATTTGATTGATTTTGTACATAAATACACCATCATAAACACAAACACAACATCTTTATTTAAACCCTAAAATAATGCCTCGAACCCCTATAAAAAATTTAAAATAGTATAGGACAAATTTGAAAATGTTTGAGATATGAAGCCTAGTAATGGATATAACATTTCAATAAAACATAACAAGAGAGAGCAAAGAAAGATAACGTGATTTTATTAATAAAATTATCATAATCATCGAAACATGGAATATAAAATAAATGAATAATATTATAGAATCATGGAATACATGAAAAAATATAATTCATGAATACATAAACAATATATAAGGGTAAATTTCAACACCATCCTCATAATAGGGGAAACTACACATGGTTTATTGGGTTCACTCCCCATTCCCATAACCCGAGTGAAAAAAGTCCCATGGTGGATTAGGTTCAGTCTCCAATCCATTTCAAAGAATCTCACGAGATATAAATAATTAACCATTGTATTAGGGGGTTATAAAATTAATTCCCACCCATATAAAAATTAAAATCATATATACATGTTCCACATGCAGAAAATAAACCACAAAAATATCACATGTATGATCAAACCAAAGGATACATTATAAAGATACCAAATTCTTATTTCCAGCATAATCAGGGGATAAATCACAAGGATTATGATGAGAAGAGGGAATAAAATAATTTTTTACATTAGTAATTGAAAAAGGTAATATTTTATGAACATGATCATTCAATTTATATAATTCATGAGAATGGTTTCGGAGATGAAAGAATAAAAAACAACACCTTGTGTGATGATTCATAAAATAAGTGAGGATCTTACAAAAAAGTAAAGAGAATATTATTTTACATGAAATTAAAATTAAACCAAGGGGAATATATATTAAATCATATGTTTATTTAGAAGATATTCATTCTTTATAAATTGTTATGGGGGTTATGTTTAATATTTGATAAGAAATAGGAAATTTCCCTGAAATACATTATATAGAAAAGTAGTTATTTTGGAGGAAATAAAAACATTAATAACTCTAAAATTTAAAGTATATTTTACTAGGTATATATATTAAAAATAAAATATAAAATTAGGAAAATTTCATGAGAATAATATTCTATAAATTGATGAAAAATAAATTGAATGTGTAACGAAAATGTCATTAAGGTGGAATGGAAGAAACATTTTTTATGTTTTAAAAACATTTTATGAAATATAAAAATTATAAAAAAAAATATAATAAAAATTATTCTGAATATATAAGAGAGTAAATATGATATTTCCATGATAAAAAACATAATATGGTTTCCAATTAAATTAGAAAACATTGGAAAGTAGGGAAATGTTGACCAAGGAGGAGAAACCTTAATTTAAATGTATCAGAATTCTTCCTTATATTGTTTAATTTAGGAAAATAATTATTACTCATTAGTAAAGAAGTATTGAATCCAAATTGATCTATAAATTCAGAAATATGCCATACTATATGAAATAAAATATGAAAATCAATTAGAAATATCGTAACATGGGAAATCAGATTGAGTTTTGATAGAACATTATATTTTAAGGAAGAAATTAGTCACAAAAAACATCAATGAATAGAATTCATGGAAGGTAATATTCAAAGTTAAAAAAACATTTATGATATTATAAGTCATGGATGTAATAGGTTTACCATAAAAACAAATATTTATGCATAATAAAAAATCATTATTTAATTAAAACATTCTAATAAAATAACATAAATGATAAAAAGATTAAAATTATTGTAAAATCTACTATGAAAAAAATTATTCATTCCACTATATTGATATTTGGATGTATACACTCTCTTTAAATAAAATTTGGTGCATTAAAGAAAAATATTTCGTAAAAAAAGAAATTTTGTGAAAAACATCTACCACATGTCTAAAAGTGTTCTTCACATGAACTAGAATTCATTATCTACATAATTTTTTAGGAATAATTATTTTATTATTAAATTATAATATTATTTATATAGTATTAATCATTATCCATAAATAGATAAAAATTAATAAAGGTACCATAATAAACCGATTTTAGGAAGTTAAAGTTACAATAACTTATTATTATTTTTGTTATTTATATATTGTCATATATATCATTATAGAATTATAACAGTTCCAAAAATATCATTCTAACATACTATATAAATTTTTTAAGTTCCCAATTTTTTGATGTCATGAAAGAACAATAATGTCATTCATAGATGCGTTATTTCGCACACACACATGATGACATTTTCATTTTTTCTGTTATATTGGAGGAAATTATAAAATGGTTATTCCAATATTATAATAAAATTTTAGAATATAATGTATTTGGTTGCTTTTATTACATCATGTACAGAGATAATTTTAGGGGTGTAGAAGTATGAAATAATATGTTTTTTTGGATGGATAGTATTACTTATCCCTTAGAAGATCTACCTTGGTTTTCCCCTTAAGGCTCCCATGAATGGTATTTTCATGATATTTAAGGATAAAAGGAATCAAGGAGGTGTTGAGGAGAGATTATCATAGGGATTTTTTGATCGAAATCTTTTTAATGGTCCGAGAAATGGGGATGAGGTAGTTGATATATGTATTTCATGCATATCTTTTAGGATTTTTTATTACATTAATTTCAATATTTGAAATAGAGAATCTTTCCAATTAATTAATAGTTTGACTAATTTTTATGTTATATGGTAGGAATTAATAGATATTTCTAAATGGAATAGAAAGAGAAAAATAAACGACAAAATTTACACTTGGACCCATGAGCGATTTGAAGTAGTGTTACACTATATTTTTGAGGATGCAATAGTGAAATAGAATTAGATTAGGACATTTAAAAATCTTGTATTTCATTACACGACATGATTTTAAATAGAGAATCCACTTCCTCCATTTCAAGTTATGGAATTTTACATTCGATGAAAAGCTATTACACATCATGTTAAATATACATAACATGAATGTTCACGATAGAAGGAAGACATAAAAAATATGTTGATGACTCAGTTTATATGCCATGTAAACTTACACATCATGTATTGGTAGAGAAATATGAAAAAATTAAGATACATTATATTTTAAAGAGGTTGATGGTTTGGAAAATACCTATATATACCCATTATTTTTCCAAATTAGTAATGAATGTATGGATAAGAAGATCCTAGATGCACAGATTCTTAAACAGAGTATATATGATACAGAACCCTATTAGTACATTTATGTAGGTTATTATTCTTCATTTTTTTCACAATACATTTAATAGAATTACGGGTTAACTTATCTATTACACAATATGTTTGAGTAAGGAGGATTTATTGTACGATGTATTTTATTTTTTATTTGAATCCATGATCGGTTTTCATATTGAAACTTCAATTTTATCACTTCATTGATTATATTTTTTTTCATGACTATTGTGTGTAGGGTTTGGAAAAAGGGTTTAATTTTTTTATACGATCATGAACAATTCCTGTGTTTATTGAATTCATTTGTAAGATGTGATATCAAGGGTTTAGACTTCCTCATTGACAATTAGGTTTATTTCTATCCTCTATTAAAATATGGTTTCTGATTACCCATTATTTATAATCTGATGTAACTAACAATGGGAAAAGAGTGGTTTTGATAGAGAGCGTTTACCATGACCGTTTGACTCATTAAGTCAATATTCTGATGACTGTATGATTATAACTAAATTATTTCAATCCTTGTTTTCCATGAACATAGATTCATTTTTCCTTACACCCATTTTATATTTTATACTCCTATTTTATTTTATAATAATATGCTCTATAGTTTAAATTTAATTTCTAAATATCATAATTAGTTTACATATTTGTTAATTAGTTAATATTTTCTCTAACCCTATCTCCTTGGTTCCTACATTAGACATGCATATCCAATAAAAAAATTAATTTAGTTTTTTTCATTCATATTTTAAATTAATAAATTCAGTAACTCTTTTAAAATTAACGATAGCTATGGGGATATCATGTTTTTTTATATTTCAAACATTAATATTTAATTTTTTAAATATATTAATTTAGTAATATAATATTTTTTTAAATATTTCAATAAATAAAATTGTACTCTTTTTTATAGAAAGATAAAACTAGTAATTTAAAAAGGAAATAAAATAGATTATTTCTATCAGTAAAGTACATTTCATGTGGTGAGATTCACCAATGATGTCATACTAGATTTTTGAATACAAATGACAACATAACATAATGTTGGATCATGATGAAGAAATATAAAATTTTATTTTCACATCAGGTAATCACTACACAGCTTGGGACATTTACACAACATGATGGAAATACATGGAATTAATTGAAGAAAAGTGAAGTAAAATAACCCCAAACATTACTTGTCTTTTAATCATTAAACATACTGTAATTTTATGACTAACCTAGTTATAAGAGTTTGGTTAGATTTATAATGAAAATATAAAATTCTATGACCCTGTGACCTATTTAGGAGACTTTTGAACACCTTTTGACCCTTCATTGAAATGATTTATTATTTCATTGGCCTATCTAGAGTCTATAAATATACATCTTCACTACTGCTATCAAGGATATCATAGAGACCAAATCTTGGAGAAATAAGTTTCATTGTGTAGGGTCCTCAATAGTTTCATCTCTAGTTTCGTTATGATTTTATTTCATTATTCAATCCTTCTTTTGATTTCTTCACTAGGATGAATTGGGTATACCACCCTTGTGTTAGGTTAATGTATCCAAATAGTGAAGTTGTCATTTGATTTATTCCTTTTTCTTTATTTATGTATTATTAATTTCTGTAGATTATTGAATCAATTTAAAATCTATTCATTTTAATTTATTCGTGAACATTGGTATTTGAATCTGAAATAAACATTATAAATTGAAAAATTAGTTACCCTAAATCAAGGTATGACCATTGTCACATTTGGGGAAACCGGTTTTAAAATTGATACAAAGAAGAAATTTATTGAGAAATAAACCAATTTATCTACATGAAGGGAAATAGGGGATCACCACATCCAAGATGGGATACAATTAGAATTGTATCTCCCTTGTATCAACACAAATACAAAATATGGATTAATCAATTTGTATAATAGAAATCCAATTTATCCTAAAAATTTCAACTATAAAACCATAGAATGCCTTCAAATTTGACTTCAAACTAAATAACCAATCTTCTTAATCAGTATTTTTCATTCATCCAATTATTCAAACAAATATTATTATTATTCTATTTCTTCAATTTATGTAATTTAAATACTTTGAAAAAACAAAATAAACTAATTCACCATCTACGTGGGTTCGACTTCGAACATTCCTAATACTAAAATTTAATTAATTTAGAACCATAGTTTTTGATTTTTCAATTTTTTAATTTTATTAGACCCTTGTGAAATAACAACCCCCATTAGGCATTTTAGTGGCCTCCTTCTATAAGTTAAGAAAATTGAAAATTAATAAAAACTCATTATTTTCCAATAATATCACACCATTATTTATGTAAAATGGATAAAAATTAGAAATAATAGTGTGGGTAAATAGATATTGTTTATACCCACTCCACCATCTAATATAACACATGTTTTCTGAAACTTTTAACCACTTTTAGTATCCTAAAACACTTGTATCCTAATTTTTCCTTACTGTTGTAACTCCACTTTCACCCTTAGAAACTAATTTTAATGTCCAAAATTAAAATTGAAATTATTTTCAAATATGAATTTTTTCAAATATGGAATTATTTAATGTAATGAAATTTTCATTATTTATTTATTTTAATTATAGATTTAATTCATATAATGTGTAAAAACGTAGTATTGGAAAATGTGATTTTTATGGGTAATATTTTTCGGTTGGAAAAGATTAGAAATTTTATTAATTATTTTGAAATTGAAAATTCTATTATTTTTAAATGAATATTTATTTCACTTTAAAATATGTTAAAAACATAATTCTCTTATTTGGGGATTTTATTAATTAAACCCATGTAAGATATTTTTCGGTAAAACATTACCTAAATTTTCTAAAATATTATGTGCGGGGTTTATATATGAAGATATTATTTTAAAAAAATTAATTTTAATTTTTATAATTTATTTTTTACATGAAAAATAGTATCAAAAATTAATATGGAATTTTTTTGTAAAAAAATTCATAATTTTGTTTGAAATATCATTATTTTTAATAATCATATAAAATTTTAATATATTATAAAAAGATTAAAAAACTAGTATTTGGATGATATTGATATAATGATATTAAAATTCATGTTTATAAATATAAAATTATTAAATTTAAATATTTTATATTGAAATGAAATTATAACTAATAAATTAAATATATTTTTTCTGAATAATGAAGTTTTAAAAAAAATTCATTAAATTATTCCATATAAATTACTAATTAAATGGATGTAAATAAATTAAATTTTTTATAATAATATTTTATATTTATAAATTTAATTTATTATAAAAAATATACAATACCTAGTGATATAGTTCTTTGAAATTAAATATTTCTTATATAATAAATTCAATTTAACAAATAATGTTATTTGTTTAGTTATATTATAAAATTTAATTTTTAATAATCCATTGATATTGGTATATTTATTCTAATTATATATTTATATCATATTATTATATAATATATTTAATAATAATATTTATCCATAACACATAATATATATATATATGAATATTTAAATATCACGATATTATTTCCTTAAGTTATATTTTTTTAAATTTATTACATTAAAAAATAATTATACATATTATATATATATAACCAATGACCATATTTTAAATAAATATATTTAAAATGACTATTCTATCAATAAATATATTTATAATAACTATATTTCATTCCTATATATATACATACTAAATCATTCATTCAATCCACTTACATCACATAAAATAGTTTTTATTTCATATAATATATTCAAGAAATTATTTTCTCCATTCACGGTGATCTTATAAATTTTAAATTTTGACTAGTTATTGGTGATCCTAATGGTTAAATATGATCTTAGAGATTTCATATTATTGAAGATTTTATTTTTTCTATATGTTGTCCCCTATTGAGTTATCCACTTTAAATGATACACTTAATCCATGGTGAGTAATAACACATGGTATATAACACATACTTTTATATGCTTTTATTATAATTCCCCACTTATGAAGGAATATGGTGTATTTAATTTTGTTCATGTCTTTTATGTAATATTTTATAATCATATTATAATCAATTTTAATTAATTATGAAGCATTATTTCAAATTATTGATTTATTAATAATAATAATAATGGATCCTAAAACATTTAGCATTATGTTCTACCCCATTAAATAAACCATATACTTCCAATTTTAATTATTACCGAAAATTAAAATATATATGCATGTACTGTATAAAAACAGTACTCAAGATATTATTTTTATAGTGATGTCAAGCTTACAAACTTAGAAGAACTATCTTTTTTACTTAAAATATAATTATCCCTAATATCGATATTTTATCCACAATTTTGAGACAATATTATATCATTATTCAATGTTGTGGCTCCCGTATATAATTTAATTATAAAGCATGTTTAGAATCATCCTTTCATAGACTATTAATTGTTGACGTGAAATATAATATTCATATACAAAATAACATTTTATTTAGGTAGAAAGAACAAATATATCTATAAAATTAATATAAATATATCTAAAGGAAGGATAATAATATTAACACAATTAAAATTCTTTTAATCATTACATTGGAATATAATATTAACACTAATAAAATATTTCATTGACAGTCAAATCATTTAGGTGGTTATTTAATGATCCAATAAAATTACATAGATATTATATATTTTCATGAATTAACTTCAAAAATGACATATATAACTCTGGATATGATATTATGTTTTCCTTAAAAATCAATATCTACTTTTGGAGGAGCTATTTTATATGAATTCGATTTTTCATTTGGTTTAAGAGGTTAGTGTAATGAACTGACCTGTGTCGACCTGACCTATCACCCAAAATAGAACATCCAAACCAACCTATTTAGAGTAAAAAATACATAATATAACATCTATATTATGCATATAAGGCCATCTAATACCACAATAATAAATACACATAATATAAAAAAGATTCTATAATAGGACATATATACATGGTATCTCAAGTTTTAACTAAGAATTCAAATGAATAGTAATAGTTCCAAACAAGGTCTAGTAATACAAATATATACATTAAAACGTATACTAAAATATCAAAATGAATCAACATGATCAAAATTAATGAGACCATGTCTCCTCAAATAAACATCGGATGGCGGTAATCAATATTGGATACCCTTGCACATTGGTTCTATACATACAACTATGTCATATAAAACAATGTATACACATTCCCAATTAACTATATAGGGTGTAAGGAAAATACCATTAGGATAACTCTTTATATCTACTTATGGATTTTACCCAAGTGAACTAATAATCTAGTCTGAAAACACTACTTAAAACTAAATCACTTTGAAAAAATTTCTTTTTCAAATAAGCCTTTGAAATCCCTAGGGTTTTCCATTTTTAGAAACATGTTTTACCATAAATTTTTTAAACATGGATTAAATAAATACACAAGTTCTGATGGAACAACATTCTCAACATCTACAAAACAACTAAATTTGAGAATAATAATCATTTTCATCATATAACCAAAAAATGAAATTTGGAATAACATATCTTATGATATCGAAAATGGAGATAATAAAACTCATTAAAAATATAAACCATCCTAACATGAGTATGTTCACCTATTTATTCAACCCAAAAATTATAATGTGAGTGACTCTAAAAAATATATGTTGGCTGGATAAATAATGCGGGATCTCTCATCGTATTTCATGGCCCCAAATCAAAGTTCTCTTATAGTATTTCACCAACCAAATAGAAGCTCTCACTATGTTCCTACCGAAATTATCTCATGGAAACTTTGAAACTAAAATGGAATACCAAACTATCTTTCTCCCCCGAAGGCTCTCATGGTTTTTTATACATCCCCTGAATCACACACCTGTAAACCAATCTTCTACATCATCTCAACACAATCACAACAAAGTACCAATAAATGAAAAACCATTTTACAAGAAAATTTTATAAAATAACATGGACACATTCATTAAATCACCTTTTAGAATAAAAACTATTCCAATAAATATTTTAAAAAATACATTTAAAACCATAAAATTCCATTTAGCCATTTTATCAAACACAAGAGGTGCACACATACCACCCCCTTTGTGAACCTCTATTTAATGATCCAATCTCTAAAAAAATACATAGAAATCATAAAACATGTGATATAAAATAGAAAAAATAATTTATTTTTTAATTTTAAAATTACATAAAAAGGCATAAATTAATGGTATACCATAGAGAATGGCTTTAAATAGAGAAACCTACCTTTGATTCAGTTACAAACTCATATAATCTGATGGTAACAACTTGGATCAGGTAGGAGAATCCTTCAAACACCTAATAGCAATGAAGGAGAAAAAAACCCCCATTAAAACTCTACGTTTGACCAACCCCACCATCTAGGGTTATTTACTTCCATGGGAATGGAAGAATAAGGATTAAGGATGGGGGAATAAAAAATCATGATTATTTGGATTTACAATAAGAAAAATCTTAAATAATCTAATAAGATACCACCAAAAAGGACTGGTAATGATTCCACACCATGTATGTGCGTCTCTACATGATGGGGAAGGAAAATGTGATCCAAAGTCTTTTAAAATAAATAGGATAAAATGGTAAAAGGCATCTTTTTAAGGGGATCAATTTAACTTTAAGGATTATCCTTACTATTAAAAAACCATGCGCCTACCATGTGCGAGCCCCTATCTCCCACAATACCAAGTATCATGGGTTCTCCTAGGTGTTTTAGGGGTTTAAAACTAATTCTAAAATCGTGAGAAATCCCATTGTCTCTCTCTAAAGCCTCCATACATGGTTACGTGCATGATGAGGTGAATCATGTGATAACCATGCACCTTGTTCTGTCATCCCAAATAAATCTATTTCTGACATTGACACATAATAACTCCAAGTATATACTAGAATATTAAAAAAAACTAAAAAATTTATGTACCATTGATCCTATGAGTGTCACAAAATCCCCACTATGACACATTTTTCTCTCAGAAATTCCACAAGAATACTTGAAATTATTTTGTGAGGTGCCTCATACCTCACAAAATAATCCCACTACAAAGTCTCATAGATATCCCCACACAAATACCAAATAACATACCCAAATAAGATTAATTTACTATAGAACACCTTGTTCTAATAATCGATGATATGAACTGACTCATACACAATGGTGGCATTAAGCTCTCGCACCACGTCAACCCACATTAAAACACTATATAAGTCATTCTGGTAACTCTTTAATTGAGTAACATGGATGATATTATGAATCATGGTCCTATATGGAGAAAACTATAGCTAATAGGATTGAATATCAATATACAACACAATATTTAGAAACATGACATAACATGATGATAACTTTACCTACATACAAATAAATGATTTCTTAGTCAAACTAATACTAGAAAAACACTTGATCAAAGACATGAAACACCAAAATATGATGATGATAGATGAAATATAACACTTAGTGACGCATAACAATTCCTAGTAGTTTATTTATCAATTTACCTATCTTAGTTTTCCGGTAGATGAGTCTTAGTTCAACCAAGGAATTCTCACCAACCTCATCCCAAAACAATGATGATTGGAATGGCCATCCTTATGACGCCTCAAATGGGACCATCCTGATCAAGGCCTCGTAGTTATTATTGTATGATGACTCATCCAATATTAGGTTCCATTTCTAAAAAAATCTTAATTACAATACACATTCTTGCAAAATACCCTCGAGAGTCTAGATGGTCTATTCAGACTAACCATCTTTCAGTGTGTGATTCGAGGCCCTTGATATTACCTTGGTTCCCAAAGCCACTTATTGTGCCTTCCATAATCAGGAAGTGAAAAAAGAATAACTATCTCAGAAAATCCCTGAGGGTAATCCTTGAATGCGAAATACAACTTGAACATATAGATGTTTGTGGTCCTTTACGATTTTATACTCTATAATGAATAGAGAATGGGTTGATTTCATCAATAGGTTGAAAATAAAACATATATATCTCTCCCACTCAGTGTATGAAGAAAAATTATCATGAAATTCATTTAAATATCATCCCACTTCCAAATTGGAATGGAATTTGGATGTAATGAATCGGGTGTTCTATGATGGTAAGAATTGGTCCTTTGGTTGTCCAAGCATATAAAAACAAAATAGGCTACTCCAAATCTCATACTGGGCCACCAATACAAATCTATCAAGGTATTGAAAAAATTTATTTTCCTATGGTAAAATGACCCAACAATAATTATGCTCCACCCACATAAAGTCCTTCAATAATATCAATAAAAAAACCACAAATTTTTTGAAAATGAGAAAAACATTTTTTTACTGAGACCAATCACCTGTGGTGTACCCCACAATTTAAGGAACAAATAATATACTCTAACGTAGGGGTAAACACATACTCACTCGTAGCAGGATTGGTGTGAAGGGTTGTAACCCTTACACTAGCTAATAACACCATCTATCTATCGACCTAAACGTCCATACTCAGATTAGAAAATAGAAACATCTAAATCCACTCAACTGCAATGTATTGAGAAACATATACATTAAGAATACATCTCAACACATCAATGAACAAATTCCCATTCTTGAGTGTATATGAAATATTGTCATTAAAATTATGAGGACATTCTACATAACATATATATTTGTAGGTAAAGTACCAATATGTTAAAATATACATTGGTATCCTATATTCCAAATAGAATTTATAGTTCTCCTAGAATATGTAATTTTTCTATGTCTTTAGTGAATGATTCACAACTACTAATTCTTAGTAATGGGTGGGATAATTACGCTTATCTAGACATTATTTACATGATTCATAAGCAACCACATGGCTATACTACATCTAAAAAACCTCAAAACCACATCATAGGAATCACAATACATGAAATATTCTCTCACGGGCTCAGGAAAAAAAAATATCCAAAATCTCTAATGGTTCTGAAACATCTCAAAATCATGCTGGATGTTCTCATTCCAATCAAACACCAACCCTTTTATAGTTCTGGCTATCAAGGGTGGTGAATTCTTGGAGTGTTCCAAAGGAAAAAAATATAATTCTCAGAAATATCCCATAAATCTGAAAATCTCCAAGAAATTCTTGGGCCTATCTTAAGACATAGATAATAAATGCTTTTTATAGTCAACTGAAACTCCAACAATAAAAATTAGGTGGCCCAAAAACATTGTCATAAATCAATAAGTGACACTTATAAATCATATAATATATATTATAGTCTTTAAAAACACCTAAAAACCTCTAGATGGTCAACATGATCGACTTTCATATTTGAATACAACATAATTTTTTTCATAAACATGACCATGAAGGAGTCCATGTAGTGGTGAATTATATGGTTCATCAATTCCATGAAAAATACAGGTGAATTATTAAGACAAAATGAAATAAATAAATACTTACATTTTTTAAACTACCTTAGAATGGTTTTCTTTGTAACATCATCTTCATGGAACATTTATTGGTGGTATCCAGATCATAGGCTAATTTTTGAAAAATAACAAGCTTGTGAGAGGAAATTGATATGATCAATAAATTGGAGAAGAAAGTAACTATTCCTCACTGTCACCTAGTTCAACTTAAGAATGTGTATGCACATCTAGATGCTCCGATATAAATTCTTTTAAAATATCATGAATGATGCCCATGGTGAATTGCTGGAATAGATACATACCATTCCCTCTAGATTCTGTACATGTAATTGAAGATCATTCAGCAAAGGCAAATTTATCTGTTATAATGGAAATGAGATTGGTATTATCCTCAAATGTAGATTCATAGTATGATCAACCAATATGTAGGATTTAAATCCAAAAAAATATTCCAATACACATCCATATACCATTCCATGAACATTGAATGGTCACCAAAAAAACATATCTTGATAGCACAAATAATAAAAATCGAAATCTAGAATGGGATCGACACCAACTCTAAATCAATTAGTCAGTCCCTACCTGATTTAGGATCCCACTCACACTAAATGATGTGAGTGATCCCATTAGTAGTGATTAACAACAATTTCCTATGATATAAGTCAACCAATTCATTAAATATGATAAACAAAATTTGTTGGTAATGTGGTAAAAACATACAGGTCTAAAATAATGATGTCATAAATGAATTCCACATCAGCTACCGGAACACAGTACATTGGAAACAATAATCCCTTCTCCATATTTCCCAATGTGGCTAGAAAATCCATTAAATATGACATTAACACATCTATCATAAATGATCCTTAAATTATTTTCATTGAAATTAATGAAAAGGATGTTCCAATGTTAGTCAAAATGGATACCATATAATAAGAAATAATAACCAAACCTGAAATGGGGGATAACATAGAATATTATTCCTATGCAATAGACAGTATTTCCTGAAGACTCCCAAGAATGGAA
This sequence comes from Viscum album, assembly GCA_963277665.1. Taxonomy (NCBI): domain Eukaryota; kingdom Viridiplantae; phylum Streptophyta; class Magnoliopsida; order Santalales; family Viscaceae; genus Viscum; species Viscum album. The sequence goes on along the minus strand of OY728156.1, from coordinate 1,192,809,848 downwards.
ACACTATAAATCTTCATCGCATAGTTGGAATCTACATTACTATGAGGTTGGGATCCTTTACCCATGAAAGCCTATGACAGAAGTAGATAAACCTTCAAAATAGTGGGGCATATAATGATCACCCACATACCCAACTGATTAAAGTGTTAGAGGTGACCTAGATGACCAAACTGGTGGAACACCCTTAGATAATATGGTAGACTAGGCCTAGTATGTCCACCCATTCTCCCAATTATAGTGTATAAGTAACTTATATCTCAAATAATCAACATTTTATGAACCTGATGACCGATGAACTTTCTTTTTATTGCTCAGATGAGGTCAATTAAACATCCAATTCATTCATGATAGCGAAAATTGGATTCCAACCACTGGAATAAAACCACTAAGGCCTCTCTTCCCAGTCAAATTAGCCTCTTTAATAGATTTCTTATCAGCATGCCCTGAATTTGGTGGTGGAAAGAGGATAAAAATTGGCATAACCTTTGGCCTCAAACTCATCTCAAATCATCGAAACATAATATAAAATTGTATTAGGAGACCCACATAGAAATGAACTATTTTTTTAATTGATTGGATGAATACAACACTAAATAATATCCTTTCTCCAAAGTCTCCCTCTAAGAGGCCTTCACCACCCTCGAGGATTCCACGTATAACTGAAAATTGAAATCCACTTTGAATGTGGTCCATGTGAGATCATATTGTCTCCTCAAAAGAACCATCTACTCCCCCCACTTTATACATGGTCCTTCAAACAAATATATGGTGAAACACAGTTTTTATTTTATAGGTTTCTTTAGATACTCATAAATACACTCGATATGATCAAACCAATTCACCGAAAAATTCAGTCTCTTCTGTTCATCGAACACTTGTGGATATTGTATCATTAAATCTTGAGCATTGTCAATTTTTATTGTATTCTCTAAAACTCCCACATGAACTAAGTATTGGATAATATGAATAATATATTCCACCAAATATATATCAAGAGGAGTTTCTTGTGGGGTATTATCTACAACGGACTCTCTACAGTTGGATGAGGTTCTTCAGACACAATACCCAAGCTTTTCTGAGCACAATCCAATCTATGAACACAACAAAATAATCAAAAAACCCTCATCAAGAGTATTAATAAACAAAACTATCATCATAAAAAACTCCAAATGAAACAGGGAAAATAATCCAAAATCACAATAATATCTCACTATTCACGGTTTGTTCGCACAATTAGACTAACCACGCACAAAACATGTGGGTTTTCCTAGAGTTGGTATGATTGGATTCATGTGATGTGAATGGTGACTAATAAATATGTAATATCACCATATGACTCTTCTAAACCTCAAATTTCACCTCAAAAATTCAAAACATCCCCAAGGCTCACCCCAAGAATCACCACTGGTTAATAGATACCTCAAAATATAATCAAAACGACCCATAACTGAGATCAAAACATAACAAAAATCCAAGAAAAACCATTGAAACATGTGGTTTTACATGACGAAGAGCTGGCCATGAAATCCCTATTCATTATTTTTGAGTCCCAACAATACTTGCTCTAGTCTACCACTGACACCCATAGAAAGACCACTCTAGTACAATTTTGTAATGAACCATCCAAGGTTGACCAACCCATTCCCTGATATTGCGTATCACATACCTTGAAGCATGTCACTGATAAACATATGTTTGAAACAATAAAAATACATAATAAAAAAATATCTCAGGGATGGTTTCACCCATTGTAATCCATCATGACCCATCCATGAAATGGGACAAGCACACCAACATTATCAAAGTCAAAAGTGAAAAAATATTGCGTATAATGTGTGCATATAAATTCAGAAGATATAATAATAAAAATGAACAACATAAATAAAACATTCCATAATAATACATATATACATGTTATATCATGTCATAACCCAAAGGAAAATTGAATGTGAATAGTTCCAAAAGAAGTCCTAATGGTAATAATACATACATACTAGTAGATTCTAGAATCCCAAAATCCATTCACTTCAGTCAACTCCATGAGACTACATATCCTATAACAAATACCAAACTTTGGTAATTAGGAAGGGACACCTAGGCACATGGTGACTCTTCCTGTAACTTTATACATGAAAACAAATTCTATATACACCCATAGGCATATCTTGTGTTTGATGAATAAATCTGAGTAAGATAAAACCATTAATATATTTAATTCTATTACCCATGTGAACTAAAAAACAAGTTTGAAAAAACTTTTCAAAAATAAAACCAATTTGAGAACATTCCAATCAAAAATAGGCCATTGAAATCCATTTAGTTTTCAATTTTTATTAATACATGTTTTCCCAAAAAAATTTCCAACGTGGGTCAATTAAATAAACATGTCCCATTTTAATATCATTATAAACATATCAAACAAGCCTAATTGTTATAATAAACATCATCATCATCATATAAATAATAAATGAGATTGGGAAAGAATATCTCATCGCATAAAATAGGAAACTAATTAAATTCAAAATGAATAAAAACCAAAACATTATGAATAATTGAACCAAGAAATTTAACCATAATGGATTAATGTGAGTGTGTCTAAAAATAGCATGATAGACATAAAAATAAAGTGGGAATTCTCACAATCTTCCTCAATCTCAACTATAAGAGATCTCATAGTCTCTTAGTAATAAAATTTAATATCTTAATGTCTTCCTCCCAGATGGAACTCAAGGACCATTGGAAACCAAAAAATGAATACCTCATAGTCATAATTCGTAAAGGATCTCATGGTCCCTAATACAAACTATCACTGAAACCTCCATTAACTCATATATTATTCCACTTCAACATGATCAAAAATAAGTTTCAAAACAGGAAAATCAATTTCCCAAGGCATGTTCATAAACTAACGTGGCTAATTTCCTAAAGACACCATGTATAGGGTAATCTAATTTCTAAAATCATTTTATAGATCTATTTAAATCCACAAAATCCCTTAGATAAATATTATCAAATAATTTGGGTGCAAGCATGCCACAAATATATAGAAACAATCCTCAAACATCCAATTTCCAGACCAAGTCAAAAATTCCTCAAACATGGGATATACATAAACTATAAAACAATAATTTTTAAATTGAACAAATATATATAAATTAAGATTAATAATTTAATGGTAATCCATTTAATACACTAATAAATTGATACAACTGCCTCAGATTCTATCTGAACCTTGTTTCCTCTGACGATAAAAATTATAAATGGGTAAGAGAAGTTATTAACACATATGAAACATGAAAAAAACCAAAAACCACAATAAAACCCATATGTATGGATAGAATTACTATATGGAGTTCCATAATTCTATACAAATTGATGAAAATTCCTAAAATAGGGGAATATAAGAAAAAATAAATAATATTTGGACATAACTCAAGATAAATCACTAACAGTCCAAGAGAAATCTACAAAAAAATGGAGAAGAAAAACATCCACACTAAAGAGGAGGGACGTTTCATGATGGAGAATGAAAATGAGGGCCAAAATACTTTAAAATTTATAGGGCAAAATATCGAAATACCACATTTTAGTGAGTTATACATGGATACACAATTTGGAATTATGGTTTGGAAAACCATGTACAAACCATGGGGGCCATGTATCATCCAAATACCCAATCTTCATAGTTTATCCTAGGTGTCACTGGTTTTAAAAACCATTAAAAATAACATTTAAAACCATTATATAACCCTCTAAACCCATCTCACATAGTTAGATTCATGGTTAGAAAAACAATGAGCTAACTATGCACCATGGTCTATCTTCTCACATGCTCCCATTTTAAACACCCCAGAACCCATGAAATCTAACGACAAACCCAAAGGAAAAAAATCTCAAAATTAAATATATTATTTACCTCATGGGTGTTACAGTTGGTAATTATAATCATCTCTATTAGTCCTTTGATTAGAGAATTGACTTGGATAATACCCAAGTCCCCCATTAATAAAACGTTGAATTATTAATGACATCATATGATGGACTTTATTTCATTCAATCGTGTTTACCAAACTATAAATTTCAATATAATATATTTTTTTATTGATTAAACCCTATTTCAAATGTAATTTATTATCTAGTCCCATTTAATAAATTCCCTTGATGATTATAATCAAATTTTTGATAGTAATGTAATTTAGTCATAAACCCTTAATTATATCATTTATTTGTAATTTATTGAGACCCCATCATGATATTCATGGTAGTTCTCAAGATTTCCACTATGGTTACATTTATAATCACATCTTGAAAAAAAAATTTAGTTATATTCTTAATATTTATCACTCAAACTCCCATTTTAATGGGTGGATCATTGAGGTAATCATAAAATTGTCTCACACAACCAAGATTAACTCGGTTTATTCTAGTTCTATCAATCGCTAAAAATATAAGGGTTACCCAAAGTGATGAACATTTAACACAATAGGGGGATTATAACAGTTAGTAACATAAATGGGATTGATCTTTAAAACTTTTTTCCCTTTTACATTATCATTTTGTCCCAAAATTCTTTTAATTCAACCTATATCATTTGTGTTTCATACGAATTTACCTTATATTGGTCTCTATTATACTTCTCAATGTATTTGCAAAATATAACTAAAAAATAAATATTCTATAGCTAATTTTTATGATAATATTATAAACCAATGAATATCCTTAAGGGGTGTCCATCCAGGTGTGCAGTTAGGCCTCTTTGTCATGCATGATGTCATGGTAGAGTTAATACCCAACAAACCCTCATTGGAATTTTTACCTCTAATCACAACTATGCCAGATCCTGCATTTACTTTATAGTATCCAAAAATCAATATAATAACTTGGAAAACCATAGAATCACTAATATAACCGAGGTTTATAATTTTATCTTATAATTAAAATATACCCTTAGGATTTTACCTAGGGTTTTAGTTAGGTTTTTTCAAACTAATCTTAAAAAATTATAAGACTTTTCCCTGATACCAACTATAGTGACCCAATCCCAAAAACTACATTATTTCATGTTTATAACATTATATTTCAAAAAATACATTCCAAGTATTGATAAATATATTGTCTTTAAAACATTAGAAACATAAAAACATTGTCTTAAACAAAAACAACATTTTTTTAAAACTCCAAAGAGTGATCCCAACTCCTGTAGACATTATAAAACAATATAGGATACCCTTGGGAAAATAAAAAAAGGAAAAGGTAGAGGTATAAATATGGGTATGAGAATAAAAAAAATTAATCTTAACATTATAGTTTCCTGATTAATAACATAATATAATATAATTTATGATAATAATAATGATATTTTTTCAAAAAGTAATTAAATAAGAAGATCATGAAATCATGAAATATTTGGAAAAAATAAGACATAAAATCCAAAATATTATTCAAGGTTCACTCCCAATACCATCATTATAAATTAGTCAATTTACTATAGTGGAATTGGTTCACTATCTATTCCCATTAACATAGTTTACAAAGTCTCATGGTGGATTAGGTTAAATCCCTAATCTTACATAACATCTCAGGAGATATAATAATTTATCCAATGCATTGCAGGGATATATAATCTTGCCCCCCACATTACATAATGAAAATCAAATATATTTTATTTACATGTAGAAAATAAACCATACATAAATCATAATCATGATCAAACTACTAAGAAGTGGGTAAGATTTATAAATTATATTTTTTTGAATAACTAAAGGTTAAATCATAATTATTAACATAATAAGATGGAATAAAATTATTATTAACTTTAATAATTTATTTAAGGAAATTATTTATATACATTATGTTCCAATGTAGAAAACACATGGGAATAATTTAGGTGATGAAATAATGAAAAGGAACCACTGGGGTGATGCATTATAAAACAAGGATCATTTTAATTAATAAAAAAGAATATTGTTTTATATAAAATGCTAATTGAACCACAATGGGGAACAATAAAGACAATGAGTATATTTATAATAAATTCATGGTATAATTTTTTTGGGGTGATTTTGGAAAAGAACCATGATATATGATGGTTCCATTAAATCACATTTACTTCTGAGAGTGTATTTAATAGGTAATGAAAAAATGTATAACCATTGAAATTTAAAGGATATTTAACAATGTATACATTTATGAAAAATATGTTAAAAAAATAGATGATCATGAGAATAATACAACATAAAATAATGAAAATTAAATAGAATGTGTATCCAAAAAATTCATGATGTGGGTATAAGAGATCTCCTTTTTATGTTTTAAAATGAATTTTTTGAAATCCCTCATATTTTAATGACATAATATAATAATATTTTTAAAATAGGAGATGCAAAATTTGATTTTCACAAGAGATGGCACATAATAATGTTTTTAATTAAAAGGTTAATATTGGTAGAAATAAAAATTATCGGTAAAGAAGGGAATATTTTTTTTAAAGGATGTAAATTGTTGTTAACATAGTTTCATTATAGAAAAGTATTTTAAGCCAATAGTATGTAATTTTTGAATAAAAAAAATTATCTTAAGATAATAATATAGTATATAATTTGAAATGAATAATGAAGAAAATCGAGAAAATGTTTAATTTTAGATATTGGATTGAGTAATGAATGACCATTATATTTTTTTCAAGACATTAATCGCATCCCACATAAATGAAAATAATTAAAAGAATTAAAATTTTTATATTAAATTATTGGTCATGATATAATAATTAATAATGGAATTAGTAGAACTATAAAAATAGATATTTTTTCATAGTATCAATGTGTTCCTCGTTAAAGAGTGATAAAGATAGAAACCCTTTAGAATTAATAAAAATTATAATAAAACCTAATTAATGAAATATAGGTTGAAATAAAAAAAATAAGAAGAATAAATATAATTCATTTTATTAAATATCTAATTGTATGTGTTGTAACATTTCGTTACCAATTCCTATTTTTATAAACCCTCTTATGTTATATTATTAATATCTTATATGGGGGGGGGGAAATTATTTTTCTGTGAAATTTTGATAAATGCATTAAATACCCTTAATTCCAATTTATATCTTCGAATGTTCAATTAAATATTTTTTTTAATTTGACACTGAGTTAGGGTGACCTTTCGAGACCCACCAAGGCATAATGAATTATAACTAAAAATATTAAATATAATATATTAATCACACTCATTTTATTCAAAATTAAATAATATCTTCAAAATAGTGTATTACGTGAGAATTTTGAGAGTACTCTTTTAAAAGAAATATGGTGTTTAAATGAGGAGGAGAATAACATTTGAAGGCACCATAAATTTGAATGTCTCACTTATTAGATAATTTTTTTTAAAAATATTTAATATATTACTTTCTAAAAATAATTAAACATCTGCCTAACAATGTGTCATATGGGAAATATGAGACCACCGATCAGTCCAGAATGAGGGTTTTATCCCAAATAGGGTATAACATTTGTACGTTTCAGGTGTTTTGATGCCTCACTGGTAAAAATAAACACCTTTTAAAATAAATATTTTTTTAATTAATAAATAATTAATATCAATAAAATAGTGCATTATATGAAAAATCTGAGATCACCTCTAGGTCTGAACCGGGGTGTTTACCCTATAAGATGTATCAATTTAATGCACAATGGGCGTTTGGTCATGTTGATTTTATTTTTTATGATATTTAATAATTATATTAATTAATTAAATTTATTATTTTTTATTATTAGTTTAATTTATAATTTCAGAGGATACTTTTCTTCATCACTTTTTGGCATGAATCCCTCCATTTTTGACGCCCCGTAAATCAAGAAACTTGAAAAAACATGGGTCGGTTTCGTTTAAAATTTAATAACATCTTAAATGGAAGATAAATTACTCCTCATTCAAATTTAGGTTAAATGAAATATTTAATTATCCATTTAAAAATGGTGTATGGTTACATGGATATGGGGTTTTGAAATTCCCCAACTCATTTGGTTCCTTGGTGTTGTTTGTCCTAGACGAGTCTTCTAGACATTGGATCTTCCCTACGCACCTTAGTTGATTTATAATCATGAAATTGGAACAGTACTTCCTACTTGAGGTAGGAAATGAAGGAAATTCCTCCCACTATGCACCAAGTGAGTTTCACATGGTTATATTTAATTTATTTATTTTAATTTATTTATTTCATAATTTCCTATGTTCTAAAATAAATAAAAAATTGAAGAATTTCAAATAAATTAAAAAACAAATATTTATTGGTGTTAATTATTAACCAAATTTCAAATAATAATTACCCATATTATGAAGTTTTATGTATCAAAAATTTATTTATCAATTTATAGAAACCTAATAATATAGGTAAAATAATTTATTAATTATCAAAATATAATTTCATAAGATTATCAAAGATAATTTTATAAAAATTATCATAGGATAATAGTGAAAAATTATTAAAAGATAATTCAAATAATTTATCAAAAGATAATTAGTTAAATAAAAATTATCTCTTTATAATTTGATGATTTTATCGATGTATAGTTTCTAAAATTTCAAGGGGAAATTTCATTGTATTATCAAATAATAATTATTATAATTACCAGGAGATCATTTATCCGAAGTTACTAAATGATAATTATAAATATTTATCAAGAGACGATTACAATGATTTTTTGTAACTGTAAGAAAATAATTTATTAAATTTATCAAAGAATAATTATTAAAATATTTCCAAAGGATAGTTATATTAAATTATTCAGGAAAGAAAAAATATCATCATATACGATATTTTATTTCCTTTTCAAATAAAATAACCTGTATTGGTTCTAGGAACCCGTGATGAATTTAGAGCATTGGTATGTCAACTCATACAATAATAGGGCTGTGAGGTGGTCCATTGAACCACAATGGGTGGTTTATCAATGTCACTGACTTCGACAACATTGAGGTAGGTGGTTCTATCCTGATTATCCAAATTGATTAACCTTGAATTTATTGAAACATTTAAACAGTTGATTCATATTTAGTTTATTAAAATCTCAATTAATTGATATAATAAAATATTATTCTATTGAATTAATAAATTTGATAGGTTTTGTCATTTAATATGGAAATCTAGTAATTCCATTGAATTGGGATGTGTTGAAGGAAATTTTTCAATTAAAATTGTTTAACATAAATTGTGTATTTAATATAACTGATTTCAATTAAATGGTTGAATTTAATTGGGGAAATGAATTTTGAAATAAGGAAATTGGTTTTTTCAAGAATTTATAACTGGTGAAAATGGCATAAAATGTTTTTATAATAACCTAGTGGGTTTATCTTGTTAAAGAGTAATGTTTTTGATTAATAATTGTCTTGGTATTAAATAGAAAATTGAAATTTAAATGGAAGTATGTGATTTAATTTTATTTAAAGTAGTAATAAAATAATTTTCCTATCATTGATTGTGTAGGAGAACATACCATCCTTAGGTAGATTATGAGTTATTTGGACACAATCTACGATTACTAAAATAATCCAAAACATACATGCAATATGTTACGTTCCTTAGGTGATGGTGACAAGTCCTTTCTGACCAGTTTCTAAAGGATATATGTGTACACATTTTTCTGAGATCACTTATTGAGTGCAAATTTCTATTGCTGAAAATACTATCGTACCTATTTAAAAAATGACCATGTGGATTTCTTGTTGTTTATAATTCAAATATAACTGTATTCTAATGTTTATGAACTACTTTACATGCCTATGTAATTTACATAAACTGTTTAATGTAACTATTTTATTTAAGCCATTATTTTATAAATATTCTAAAACTTGTAAATCTTTTTATTAAATTATTTTTACATCCTTTTAAAAATGTATAACATGTTCTTTTAAATACAATTTAGAATTTCCAAACTTTTTTTATTTTGAAAATTGAACGACATTATTTTTTTAACCAATATTTGGAATTCATTATGAAATATTTGGTGGTATCCCAATGGGATTAGGCTAACACCTTACATTTGTGTTAATTTTTTGTATACTTTATTCTTAGAGGTTCATGAAAATGGATGGGATCTCTTAGAGGTGGATATAACTATTGAGCTTTATACTTTATATGATGGGTCCTTAGAGACCTTGGTGTTGTTTTCCCATTTTAGTACTTTGGTTGTAGTTCATTAGTATTGTTTATTCCGTGTTGACATCTGGTAAATTACTCCTAGTAGGGTTTCTTTTGTTATACACATTGTCTTTGTTTCTTTTCTTCTGCATTGTTGGGGGGAAATCGTTCCCACTTTTATGTTGTGTGATTCCATGTTCTAGTAACCAACACATGTGGATTTGGAATGCCCTTTGGGCTATGTCATGTCCAGCCTAGTAATTAGGTTACTTGGATACCTGAGTTAGTTCGTGGCATGTATTCACACCATTTAAATGAAACCACATTTCTAAAGGACAATATGTATCAAATAAGAAAATTTTGAGAGAAACCCTTCCCTCAGGTATGAAAGAATTTTGTACTTTCACATAACTTCCTAAATAATTAAATTATATTTATAAGATATAAACCAATAAACATAATCATACATCTTTAATTTTCTAATATTCATCTATTATCCTTGGGTACATATATTATGTTTAGTTTCAGTTACGTTGGTTACTCATGGTTGACCAATTAATTTCATCATAACACTATTAGTTTCCTTGACCACGGTCAATGGTGTTTTAAAAAAACATCATGATGTCTAGAATTGTGTAGTTTTATGTCCTTTATTATTATATTACAAAAATTTTATATAATAGAAAGTGTTATCCTAAAATATATCTAAATTGAAAAGGTACCTCGATAAGTCCATTTATGGCGATTAATATTGTTATAAAAATTTCTTATTTTTATTTATTATAGATTATCATATACTATTTGTTTAAGATATTAATAATATCATTCATTAAATTAAATACTTTTTTTAAATTATTAAATGTTTTGGATTTACGGAAATGAAAACAAATAATTCCAGAAATTTGTAGTCCACACGAAAGATGACATTTTCATTTTACTCAATGATATGTATGGAAAGTATAAAATTCTTATTATATTATTATAATAACATTTAATAATTTTATGATTTTTTATTTTATCAAAAATTTCCCTATAGAGTATATTTTTTGGGTTTTTAAGAATAAAGGAGCTATATAATTTTGATGAAGTGTATTACCTCCACCTAAAAAGTTTCCATTGATTGGCCTTGTAAGGCTCGAAAGATTGGTTTTTATATAAGGCCACAGATTCTAAGGTCTGTGGAGGGATATTAATAGATACTAGCAATATTTTTGGGTTGAGTAAAATCTATTTAATGGGTGAAAAATGTGGGTGAGGTTTATTCCTTTCAAAATTGTTTAAATGTGAACTTTTATAAAGAAACTAATTATTTATCAAAAACATAACTCCATTATTATATGTAAAAGACTAATAAATTGCATATAATTATGTGGGGAAAGAGATAAGTCTGATTATACCTCCACCATCTAATATTGTTCATGATTTACACATTTTTAACTACCTTCACCGTGTCAAACCAATTTCACCCTAATTTACCCATACTTTGGTGACTCCACTTTCACTATTGGAAACTAAATTAAATATTGAAAATTTACATTTAAATTATCTATAAATGTGAAAATTATGATTTAAAATATAATAATATTTTTTTGAAAATAATATTTCAAAAATTATTAGAAATAAATTTTAGTATTAGAGCAGAAAATGTAAAAGTCCACATTTTTAGAAATAAGATTATTTTTAGCATTATATTTTTGTTTATGATAAAATTATCAATTTTCTTGATTCTATTGTAATTAAAAATATTATTATTAATCTAATATTAAATTTTTTCTTAAAAATAATACAAAAACCAAATTCTACCAGGTGATAATCTTGTTAAATAAATAGATGAAAAAATAGTTTTTAGTTTACAATTAACTAAAATTTCTAAACTGCAATGCATGGGTTTTATATAATTTTTTTACGATACATAATTTTAAATTTAAAAAATAAAATTTTATTTTAAAAATAGTTTCAAAAATATTCATGGATTTCTTGTAAAACAAAAATGATTATTTTTTTAAATTTTTGAAATTTTAATATTCACCTAAAAAATAATTATTTCATAAAAGAGAAAAAATCGATCTTAAAATAATTTTTATAGAATGAAATAAAAAACCATGTTTATTTTAAAAAATTTAAAAATTTATATTTAAATATATATATATTTTAAATGAAAAAAAACTATAAATAAAACTTCTTTTATTGAAAAATGGCATACATAACATTATGTGTTCTTAATGTTATTTTATATAGATTGATTGTTTAATTTATGTAAATATATTAGTTCATATATATATATATATTAAAAATTCGCATTGTTATTAATTAGGAAATAATATATTATAACAAATAAAACATTTCGTTGAAAAAAATATTTCCTTTATACTAAAATAACTATAAAAAATACAATTAATTAATTATTTAATCCAAAAAAAGTAATTTTTTATACTCCATTGACATAGAAATATTTATTTAAATTTTAGATTCACCCTTTAATTTTATAGTAATAATATTTTTAATATTTATACATAATACACACACATATTATTGTTTTATTTCATTGTGAGTTTCATTATTTTAAATATGCTTATAATAAATGAATTTCGTTTAAATAGTATATATATTAATAATGACTATATTTTTTGAAACCATATTTTCAACAACCATATTTATAACCAGTACGATTTTATTCTTATATGTAAATGTAATACATCAATATTTTATTCCTCATGAACATCAAATTATATAATTCTAATTTTATATTATAGATTTTTTATTTTTCTTTCTACTATAATAGAGATATTCCACATTATAGGTTTTCTTGTCTATTAATGATCCTCATGGTTCAATAAAATCTAGGAGATTTACTAGTCATGGAGTTTTTATTAATTTATATCTAATGTACTCACTTTATTTGAGCACTTTTAATGGATATACTTCATCTTTGGTGTGTAATAATCCATGTTGTGAAATACTTAGTTTTGGGTTCTTATGTTGTAATGTCCCACTTATGAATGAATAATGTGTATTTAGAATTGTTCATTTCATTCATGTCATATTTTATAATATTGTTTCAATTATGTGTATAAAATATAGAAATGATATTCAAAATTATAGACATGAATAATAATAACAAGAAAAAGAAAAAAAATTAATAATAACAACAAGAATAAAAATTTGTCCAAAAAAATGGGGTTCTACATTTTACCTTTTTAAAATTACTATATATTACACTAGTAAGTAACAAATAAGATAATTATACTTCTGGTATAATGATATTATATCTAAACCACCTCATAATCATCCATTTTTCTTGGTAGGTTCATGGTTAGTTTAGTTTAACCATATTCTTGAGAAAAACTATTAATTTTTTTTCTGTATGACTATGGTAATTAATTTACATCTAAAATAAGATATAAATATGTAAATAATGTTTTGTTTTAGGTTATTCTGAAGTTATCTCAAATTTTTTTTTCATTATTTTGGAAAACACCTTTTGTTCATTAAAAATCACAAAATCTTGGCCACTGTAGAGTGCAACATCATGGGTTTTAACCTAAAAAACATCAAATGAAATTATAACATTATAATTATCATGGAAAAATTATTATAGTTAATTTAATTAGAATAAAATAATTAATATTTCAACAATAATATATACCACTTTTTTTATGAAATAAATTCCAAGTAATAATGATAATATAAACTAGGTGTTGAGAACAGATAAAAACTAACTTATACTTATATATATATACATATGTATTCATGTGTCAAACTATTATTAATTATGATTATAATAGGTTATAGTTATTAATAATGTTATATTTTTTTATTCAATGAACTTAATTTATTTATTTAGAACATTTGGTGGAAGTGAAAAACTAATCAGGACCGAGGTTAAGGTTTTTTATCTCAAATTACTCTCTTTGAGACTTGTTTGGTATTATTAACATAAATTAATTTTTTTGGTGAATTTAATTTATATTTTATATGTCATATAATTAATGTTCCTTTTATCATGATAATTTATGTTCAATTATAAGCTGTCTCTCTTAATGAGTTATGATTAAAATGTTACTCGTGTCACAAGGGTACTTTGTGTCAAACATTAATTTCTTGATACATGATTATATTATATACTATGTTCTAATTTAAATAGTTTATTTAAATCTCAGGGATATATCATTATCATATATGTTTTTTTCAAGGAAAATTTAATTTTAAATTAGTATCTTTTTTTCAAATAAATTTTGACCAAGTTGTCACCCTAGTTGTATGGTTTTTTTGTGTCTCAAATTACATTCATTGAGTTTCGATCATTTATCATGAACATATTTCATATAGGTTCATTAAATTATACCTTATAATTATAGTATGTGTTATTTTATTTATTAATGTTTCTACCACATAAATCCTCTTATAGAAATATTTCTTACTTTAAGGACTATGTGGCTTATAATGGATATTGGTAGCTCTAGTCTTAGTTCCTTGAGTAATATTTTTTTATCACGAAATTATTTATTTCATAATTTGGTTATATAACTATAGTATTTTATTTTATGGTACTTTATATACCCCCATGGGGACAAATATATTGTTATATAAATGTATATTTTATTACTATCCTTAAAATTTTAGTTTTGAACATTGGTATTTTGAAAATAATTAAAATAGGTTTTTCGTTAAATTTCAAATATTTACCTTCATCTCCTCATATATGCAAGAAAAAATTTATTTCATTTCAATGATCCATTATTTGAAACTATTTTTATAATTAATTTTTTTTAAAAAATACCCAATGTTATATCTTAAAAATTGACCTTTAAAAACATATAAATTATTATTTTACGTTAATGTTAATTATGATTTTTAATATAAAATTTATTTTTTTGTTCTACATACCTTATTATTTTAAAACTACTCTCTCTAATGAGGTTTATGAATAATTATAGATATTATAATATATATATGTGTGTGTGATTTTTTATTGAACTCAATGTATCGATAAATTTGATTCTTGATCCCCTCTTTTGTGATACTGTTTGAAGTGTTCTTCAAGATGGTGTTTCTCATTTATGTCAACACCCATCAATGTTTTATTTATTTCATAGGGGTTATGATAGTTAAAAAACATACACCCTATTCCTCTAGAAAACCATGATCATGTTATTCTAGTATTGACTTATCCATATACCACAAATCCATATCACTTAGCATTAGTTATAGTTATATAGAAGGTTATTTATTTATTTTGAATGATATTATATATATATATTTTTGGTAATTTGAAATGGATGTTTATTAATTAATCAATTATGTTTAATATGTTTTTTTAACCATCAACCATATTTATTTGGTTTGATTACGATCATTTTATTCTATTATTGAATTAACCATATACTCATTATAATATATGGTGTCAGTATATCGTTTCATAAAAATCATATTACATGATTCTAAATAAGAAATAATTTTTTTATATAATGGGGAAGTATTAAAATTGGTTGTGATCATTGAATTCTAACATTCGTTGATTATGAATTAACATTCCATATTTTTTATTATATAGATAGCCATGTTTTTATTCATCTAGTGGTTCATAAGGTGACGGTATTAAATATCTTGTTTACTACTATAGTGAACTATTTTAAATTAAATAAGTTATTGGTTGGGATTAGATTTATATATCTTATATATGAATCTATAGATCTCATCAAACAAAACAAATTGTGTTTTTTTGTAAACCTCTCCCCATATTAGTATAATGTCTTATCATAAATACTTGAAAACATGTTTTTAATGTCTAAAATTATGAATTCCATCAGTATTCCATCATTATTTTTTATTTCCATGTTTTGAATTATTTCAATGAATATAGAGTGATCTCATTTTGGGCTGAATATTGAATTATTGAGATTACCTATTCCTATCATATCATGTCTACCATTCTTATGATTTTTTACAGAATCAGTTATATGATTACCTTACTAATAATTTCATCTAACCCCTTTCTCATATTTTAATTTCCTTAGGTTTTGAGGAATTTTATTTCATAAGATATATATAAAAATATAGATTATATGAAGAATCCATGGGAGATATAGAAGAATTATTATGGATCAAGTAATCTTTTATATATTGTAAAAACATTTCCATGAATTTTGAATGAACGCGGGATTTATTCATTTATGTTTTATCATAATTATATAATAACTATACCTATAAGGTATTTCAAATGTACGTAATGAAATATTTTATTTAAGTCATGTAATGATGTGATATTTATGTATGATACTATATGATTTTGTATGAAAGACAATATGTAAATCATTTATTTATGGAAATGATCTACATAGAACTATTTCATCACTTCAAATCCAATATATCACTTTTCATATCTAAAATATTAATCACTACCTTGATATTTATGGTATTTTAGATATTTTATTGATTAATGTGGAAATTTCATCGAAATTCCATAATCTGTTCTCTTCCTCTATATCGATAAAATAAGATGTATGCTTAGTATATAGAGAGTATATAGTTACATATTTCTATTATCCTTATACTAATGAATTTATCACCCTTAATTTCTGTTAATCAATCCTTTAAATTAGATATAAATTCAAGTACCAATTATAAATTTTGACATTGGATTAAGGGGTTCTGATGACATCTATCCACCTAGGGTACTTATGCCTTCTTATTTTCTTCCCTATAAATATTTTTTAACTTATTCATTAATATTCAATCCTATTTCATTTCTAATGTAGAGAATTATTTCTGCACGACCCTTCAAATTATTTTAAGATTTTATATTCTTAGTTAAGTGGTATGAACACCCATATCAAAAATCAATATAATTAAACTTTTTTATGCCATTGGTATATTTTTTTCCCAGATATCCTTCTCATTATTCTAATTTTCCTTCCTTGTCACTTTGTGTAATGAATTGAACCATGTCATATTTTATATCACCTAACTGAAACCACCATAAGTCTAAAATCATGTTATCGATCACCGTGGGTTGGGGACTTATACAGAAATTATAATAAATAATTAGTGTTAATGATTTCACCCTCTAACTGCAGTGTAATATTAAATGGATTCCTATTAAGAATCCAACTTGAGGTCTCTATAAATTACGTATACATTACACATAAATAAATAATTAATATCGACTAATCATCAACAAAACATGGAATATAGAAGAATAAAATCATATGTAATATCTTAACATAATAATATGAACCCCATATGTGGTGAGTCATCTATTTATTATTCAAGGTGATAATAAAAAAATATGTTTTTCGAAGTCTATACATGTAAACACAAAACGAACACAAGAGTGTCCTAAAATGCTTTATACAAAATATTTTATTGTGATCTGAAGTGCACTATCTGATCGTTGCCCTCCAAAATTGAAATATAGAATCTATGGTGTGCTAGTAAAGGATTCACTACATTTACCATTACATGTATATGTTCATAAATTGTCTATATACACTAAAATATTGTATATATTTTGTGAGAAAACACCCATTTGAATAAAAATCTGAATCTATATAAACAATTCATCATTGAAATAATTTATTATTAGTTTTTAATATAATTAAAAAAGAAATTTTTTGTTTTATATATGTGCGTAAAACTAATCATGTAGAATTTATTTTTAGAAAAATAAAAAATATGAGTTAAGAAAAAACAAGTTATTAGAAAACAATTTAAGAGATCATATAAGATAGGAATAATAAAATAATCCAAATTAAAAAATAAAAATTAAAATAATGAAAAACAAAAAGGTGTATTTACTTGGGATAAATAGAGGGGTGACAAAGGACTTAACTTAGGGGAATCTTATCTGCATATAGTGAACATGAATGAATAGATCTTGACTCACCCATAATATAATTAGAAATCAATCCCGTGTGAGATCATGATCATGACTATAGAATTGACCAATGTTTAATCTGATCTAGTGGAGAACATATCCTAATTACCCATACAAATAACAAAGGGTCACGTGTGTAATCATCCATGACCAATCCTCATCGAATAACCATTGTAATACAAAATAACAACTATTATAAACATCAACAAGGTGTATATATTAAATAAGTATTAATTAATGTTTTCCTGATAAAAAAAGTACTTATAGTGGTATAATAGAAAAAAAATACCAAAAATACTTTATATGTTTTAAAAATATTTGAAAATACAATTGAAAAAAAGGCTTTGGAATATTTTATTACCCATATTTTATGTATAGAATATAAATTTAAATATATAACTTATAAGTTATTGAAACCTACAATTTCTAAAAAAAATACAAGGAATATGATGTATTTATATAAATATGACCTATGAAAATGAATTTTATTTTATATTATCAATGATATTACATTAAAAAACAATATATTATGGTTGTGTCATATGAATGAAATTTATAAAGAAATATAGACCTAGATACATCAATAAACATGATTCCTTATTTTAGTACCAACAAAAATGGACCATAATGAAGACTAATAACCAAGAAAATTGATATCCAAATCAACCCTAGACATGGACACAAAAAGCTGTGACCAATTAAGGTAATAGAATTAGTGAAACATAGAATAATAAGGGAATTAAAAAGGATAATAATAGGAAGTGAAGAAGAAATATGATTTTACCTTCATAAAATCACTTTAATTAAAAGAGGATAATCATATATAAACATGGGTAAATGTAAAAAGTTGATAGAAATGTAATTATGGGAAATTTTATTGAATTATCTAAGAAATAAGTTATAAAATAGGAAAGGGTATATGAGTAATTTCAAATTTTGGGTGTACTAGAAGAACTCATAATTTGGGAAACTATTTTCTAATCATATGAAGGCCTCATGAGTCATCTGAGTAGACTCACATGGGTTGGGCTCACTCTTAGGGAATATATGTGCAAACAATGGCGAAACATCAGAAATGAATCCCCCCATAATGCATGAATGCAATGAATAATTAGCATTAACTATGATTTAACCTTTCACCATAAATTACCTTCCCAATTTTCATGGTTTTTATCCCCAAACTACAAAAAACATGAAATATAATGTAGTTAAATGAAAATAAATATTCTAAATATATAGTAGTGATATAGGGGATGTCATAAATAAGGTAGATTGGAGATATGTATGGGTCTCCTATAATTTTTTTCAATAAAAGCAGCGACACAATCCCCCCTCCACTTTCAATTAGGAGAACATATTTCTTAGTAGAATTAGACTTTTTAATATTCTCTTTATTATTTTAAAACCTACAATGTAACTACATCATATCATTCTATGAAAATAAAAAATACTTTTCTACAAAAATTTTGTAGAAAAAACACTAACAAAAAAATTAATTTTTTTATTTAATTTTCAGATATGATATCTTCCTTATTTTCTGATAAAATAGTGAATGAACATGAATATAACTCCTCACCTCATTCAATATCTCATAATGTGAAATATGCATCCAAAATATTGTTACATCATTAGGGGGAATATTTTCCCACCTTCTCCCACCAGGTTTGATTCATGTGAATAACTCATTATTTTTTTGTTGACAGTTATTTATAGAAATATATATCTAAACATTTAATTTCTTTCATCAATGGACCTTAATACTCATGACCCTAGACTATTTTGATTAAAATTCATTTCCAACCATTCAAATTTTGTTGTATATTTTTTGATTCAATAAATACTCAAAACTCTCCATTCAAATTTAATATCTCTCCTTGAATCATAATATAAAATTTCTCCTAAATACTTATTTCCAAACACCAATATTCCAATTCCCTTTGACTATTTAACTTCAGTATAACTTTGTTTTCTTTAATTATTTCAATATTTATACCTCTTTAAAAAATATAATCATGTTCAATGATTATAATATATATACTATTAAGTTTTATATTAAAAAATTTATATTCACTTCATATTTCTTATGTAATATCTAAATTATTCATAAAACTCTCTAAAATGCTTAAATTGGATTTTATTTAGTCAATATATTTCGAGGAATCCATTAGAAGTCCACGAATATTTCAATTTTTTCTATGAAATCTAATTACAAAATTGAATCTTTAATCTCATCATTGATATCAATAAATCCTTTCAATCGATATTTATATTTTTCCTTATATTTATAAATCTCATCCATTTTTAACAATAAATCCTCGCATTTTCATTTAATATTTTTCCTTACATTAAGTTAAATTCTATAGTATTATTCATCCTTTCTAATGGAGAATTTATACAGAATATTTTTCCAATATAAATTTTAATATTTATTATTCCTTATTGGGGAAAAATAATTTATTTATTTTGAAAGAATCAAAACCCACCAATATCGTCATCGTGCTCCCACATATGAAATCTTGGAAGAATGTGACCATCCTTACCACATTAGAAATTAGAAAATGATAGTTTACAATTAAATATTCCACTTATACACTTCAAAGTTCATAAAACAAGACAAATGAAATCATCAATCCTATATTTATTATATCATTAATTGTGATTAATATTATATAATTATGTAACTATTAATTTCGTATCGATAGATGTCAGACTCTCTTTTAATATCCTTTTAACATGTATCTCATAGGAAACCAAAATGCTTTACAAGTTATTAAGTGAATGATCTAAAAACCTTTCTATTGAGGGGTTGATTTCTTCATATTATAAAAAAGTGCAAGTATTTTATAGAATATATTTTAAAATAACAACATCCTATATCTCATTACTAAGACTATCAATGAATCAAGAATCATTTCAGATATTCAAAAAAACTATCAAATTGTTCGTTTGAATACATATTCAAATAACATATTTTTTAATAAAAAACATGAAACTTCATCACCTTTACCTTATTTTAATATTTTTAATATAATAAAATTTGTCCCATATTGTTTTAGATGTGAATCCACTACTTACCTTAATATAAATTTGTCTTAATAGAGATATATAGAAGGTATTTTGAATCATTACATCAACATTCAATAATTCCTTGTCCATTTCTATCAAAGAAAAATATATATTATTACGAAATTGAATTACATTCACTATAGTGGTTAAAATTAGTTTTATAATAGATTATATATGACATATTATTTAGTAATTATAGATATAATAATTTAAAACATAAATTGTTTAAATATCTTATCAATTATGATTTTCTCCACATCAATGATCAATATGAGATAGATTATTCAAGACTAAAACATTCCTCTTTGATACCAATTATTGAAACCATAAGAAAAAATTCCCCAAGAGGGGGTAAATTAGGGTGAAAATTCTCATATATATTGAATGGATCTTTATCCTTTTTTTGAAGGAAATCATGAACACGTCAATCTGAAAAAAATCATAATTTCTAAATATAAAAAATATATTTGATCAAATTAAAATTTTAATTATTTTACTAATAAAGGATATATTGAGGGATTATACATCGATGAAGTTTTCACATTTCCTGAAGTTAGTAATATAGTACAATGATTAAATATTTTTTTTGGTTTTTCTCATTTTGGATTCTATGCATCACATCATCCTTATAAATTTATTCTCAAATGTTTATGATAGATTCTCAAATAATGTTTGATGCACATGTTATTCATAATAAATATATTTAAATATAAAAAAAATAGGAAAAAGGGTATTTATTTTCAATTGAAGAAATATAATCAATCCAATTTATTAAAGAATAGTATTCACAATAACTCTTAACAAATATTCAGATGTGTAATAACTCATAATTTATATCTAATGTGTCAGAATAACTTAAAAGATTATATAATATAACTGCTTAATTTATTAAAAATTACAGTTTTGAAATTTATATTAATTATATAAAACTTCTCACATTATTATTGGGAATGAAATTTTTTTTTGATGATCAAATTAATTATCTTAACAACAAATTAAAATTTATTATTTTCTAAAATTATTAAAACTTATTATTATTTTTAGTATTTTCAAAATCACTGTGTAACACCTCACAGTTCAGTGTAAATCATAATGTTATTGGGTTCATCTATAAATAAATGAGTAATTTGATTTTAAAAGAAACAAATTGGGGCATTCAATTCATAAAATATATTTTTTGTAACTCTGTTATGGTGTGACTAATATTATTATTTAACAACCACCATTCCTAAATAAATAATGAAATTGAATTACGACCCAAGTCAAAATCCATAATCCATATCCCTAGACTTTTCTTCATGATAATATCCTCTTCATGAATCACTGGGTAACCATATGGTGGGATTTCAGATCATAATCGAATTATATTCATTGTGAAATATCTTCATGGAATAAGAACTATGGTACATGTAAAAACCTAAAAATCCTTATAGTACCTCAAAGGATCATAAATCAATACACTTTTGTTTTGGCATGACATAGCTTAATCTAAAACATTTTATCTATTGTTTCTTTCTAATTACAACATGGGACTATTAAGTATAAAATTAATTATTGTATAAATTTTTCACTATAAAAATTTATTTGATATACATTTCAAAAAAATAATATTCAATCATGAAAGAATTTTTTTTCAATCATATATTAAAAATTTTAAAAAGATATTATGACATAATAATATTTATTACTACAATATTGTTTTACATGATTATAAAATATCTCTAACCCGTCTCCAAAGATCACTTAACTTCATCCATGTTTCAAAAATTTTAGATAAAATCTGATAAAAAATATCGTCAATAAACATATCATTTTTTTGTCATGATTAAATAATATCTTCTTTAAATCCATCATTATCCTTTCAAATAAACTATCTCAGAATAATTACGTAATCAATATGAAAATTATTAAAAGATTTATTACAAATGGATAAGTTATCCCATAAATTACATTAATTAATTGAACTACATACCATATAGACTGCTAATTACAACTTATATCTAATGGATACATACCAAAATGCATACTTACTCTAAAAAATGATTTTAGATTACTTATATAAATATATTTTAGAAAAAATTATGAATGTTAATAATTTTTTTATAAATTAATCTGAATTTGTATTATTTTTCTTTTTTATATATATTATCCCTTGTAAATTATTCATATATTCTCCACCATGGTTACCCCATGCAAAATAATATTTTTATTCTATCCCTTTAATGACCCCATAGTATTTTTAATCTATTTTATACCTGTTATTTGTATTTTTTTATTTATAATATTACAAATTGATTTCTATGAATAAAATATATAATATTCTATTATAATATAATATCATGGATCTTTATTTCTTTATTTCACATTTCTATATATAGAAATAATCAATACCTAGCATTGATATTTAACAAAATTAATTTATCTTTATTTATATAAATAAAATATACTATAGTGTTTTGGATTTCTTATATCTAAATAAATAATAAAAAATTTATTGTAACATTCATAATATATATATATATATAATATTATTTATTATATTTTACACCTTAATGAAATTTATTCCTCATAATTTAAGTCATTGATAATAAATAATGGCAATTTTCTAAAAACCACTATAAATAAATATTATAATTTTCCACAAATTCATTATTGATATTTTTTCACCATTTAAGATTTGATCAAATTGACGAAGTGAAAAATTATTTTAACTTTTTTAGTCTTTTGTTAAAATAATATAATCATAATTTGATTGAAAGTAGTGTTAGAAAATATATTTCATGTAATTTTTCTAAAAATATGTATTGGAAACATAAAAATAAAAAATTATTTATATTATATGATCTAATATAATCTGAGTTAAATGGTTTTTAATATAATTTATTTAAAAATCATTTTGATAACTCTAAGACTACACGAGTGAAAAAGCATAAATATATATAAATATAAAAAATACACCTCCTCTAACGTTGTATATATCTTTCAAGACCAATGTTTAATTAATACATCATGAAAAATAGATATTTTTTTGGGTTATATTAGCCTATTTTTATATGAAGAAAAAGTGTGTTCTTAAATATTGATTTAAAATTCCATATAATCCAAGGTAATTCTCAAACAAGAAAAACAGTTAGATATAACAAAATGTATTTTCAGGAGAATTAAATACTTAAAATGGAATCAAAATCAATTCAATTAGAATTTTAAAAAAATGATTTCAATTATTTCACCTAAAAAGATATCAATGTACACTGAGGTTTTTTCACATCAATTTGTAAAACAGTCTTAAATTATTAATGAAATTTTTGTGTTAATTTAAAAATACAACATTGTAACTTATAATAATTTAAATATAATTTAATTAATTAATAACAACCATTGATTTTGACTTTCTGATATTATATGGGGACAAGTAATTATTGTTACCAAATAATATCACCAATCTTAAGAATAAAAACTAAAGTTGTCTAGGACATTTTCATATATGTTACAAGCCTACATTCAAAACTATAAAGTTTTATAAACCATGATATGAGTCAATATTATATAACCTAATCCTATCTAGGTAATAACAACATCATTTTTTTTGAAATACTAGAATACACACTCAGTTATGATACGTTTTTCTATTTTAATGTATTAGAAAGTACAAAAATCTAAAAAACAGAAACCGAAAAAACCCAATCGGGTAAAAATAATAGAAAACCATTTTATTAAAAATTAGAAATAAAATAGGATTAATTTTATTATCACTATATGTAATTTTATGTTTCATGGGAGAAATTAAAATAATGAGATAACTATATAGTAATGTAAAAATATAAAAAATAGAGAAAGAGAATCATTATATAAAGTGAGCTCCTTTTGTACATAATTATATCATAATCCTAAATAATTTCATCGAAATATGAATGTGATAATAATGTGGAATAAACCGAATAATCAAATATCTGACGAACAATCCCTGACATTATTATAAGAAATCATAATAATTTTAGACTACTTTCAATGGTCATGCCCAATACATGGATATTAGAATTACCACACGGATTGGGATAATATAAAATTTTGAGACCATATATAACATATTAAAATATCTATACACTTGTGTTCTATATAATAATATGGATACCTACCATAAACATAAATAATATCCTGTCCAACCCATTGGTTGAAGGGTATGGGTTAAACAAAATCATTTTAATGGGTAATGTGTGCATTAATATCATTAGAGAATTTAGTGATATATATATATATCCATGAAAATAAAAACAAGGATGTAAACTGAAATTCAAATAAAGTGTGTAGTGGACAAGAACTAAGAAATGATAATTAAACTTCTTATAAATCATATAAAGTGTGTAGTGGACAAGAACTAAGAAATGATAATTGGTTGACATGAATATACAAATTATAACTAAAATAAATTTCAAATAAAATGCAAAAATTGCATGATATACAAAACATAAAAAAGTGGCATGAGAAAGAAAAGTGAAATCAAAGGGGTGTTATAATCATAGAGAATGTATCTTTTAAAACATTATACATTTGTAAATAAAAATTAATCAAAGAGATTAAAATTAAAGTATATATATATTTTAAAAATGGTAATTATTATTAGATTCATTCATAATATTATTTATAAACAACATTTATGATGATAGATCAAAAAGAGAAAATTCAATACTGAGAATTGAAATTGAGAATGAACCCTCATTCCAACATTGTATGGTATGAATTTAGAAATAATCAAAGATGGGTTTCATTAAAACATATAAATCATTAGTATATAGCATAAAATGGTATAATTTATATCTAAATATGATAAATTCAATGTATAATATAATATATATAGGGAAATAATATTTTTATAAAAAGAATGATAACCTAGAATAATTTCCCTTACTTCAAGTAATCGCTCACTTGAGTATACTTATAATCTTATAGCAAAACTTCTTCACTACAAAAAGTGTTTGGTCAACACATCAAATGGAAAAAATCTTACATTTACTTTGGTGAAGACTATCCCTCCGGTAGGAAAATCAACATCACTAATACCTTAGGTGTTAATGAGGGCTTATTACCCTACACTTATCATGGTGTTCCCATCATTTGAGGTAGACTCAAAGTAGCTTAATTCTCCCCCATCATGGACCAAACACTTCGAAAAACTTCTCATTGGAAGGGTAAAAACCTGATTATGGTAAGGAGAATTTGTCTAGTTAGATCCACAATTGTCTCTAGATTGGATTACTCTTTGATTATATATAAATGGAAGAGGAGTCTCTTTAGGTGCATGAATTGTTCTATTAAGAACATTGTTTATACTAGGAGTACTCTAGAGAGAAAACTGGTCACAGTCCCCTGGGCCACTTGCTGCAAGACGATTGATAAAGGGGGTATTGGTATTAAAAACATTTCTAATTTTAATGAATCTCTCCAAGCCAAGCTCACGTGGAACCTCATTCATAATTACTCTCCTTCCAAGAATTTTCTTATGGGTCAATTCTTTAACAAACAAAGAAATAATCATTCTCACCTTCTCATGTCCTCGATATGTCCCTCCATTAAAAGAAACTTCACATCCATTATGGAAAATTCTTGATGGATCACTAGAAAATATTCAAATTTAAATTTTTGGCTGGATATTTGGACCTGCGCTCCCCTGATCTCATTAATTCTAAATAACTATCCTCTTCTCCACAGTAATGAATCCATAAATAATGTCAAGCATTCACAAAAACCTTATTTTCCAAAGGATATAAAACACATTGTTGACGGATATCCCTTTACTATTACAGATGATTTTATTATTTGGGAAGCTGCTCAGAATGGGATTCTTGACTCTTAAAATTACTACAATCAATTGTTCAATAATGATGATAAAAATTTATCGTGGTTAAGAAACATTAATAATGACTGGTTAAAACCCCTGAGATTCACCCTTGTTTGGCATATCCACCATAGTATAATCCCCACAGATACTTTCTTACAAAATTTCAGGATTATTCTTTTTTTAAAATTTCATATGTGTAACAAACATAGAGAAGATATTAATAACCTCTTTCATTCTTTTTATAGGGAAACTGCTCTATGTAATTATATTTTTGACATTTTTGAGTGCAGATGGTTGTTTTTTAATTTTATGACATTGTAGCTATAGAGGTGTATAGAACTTGTTAACTCCCAACAAATCAAGAACCATTTTTTCTCACTTATAATGGAGCTTATCCATGTGATCTGGTATGGTAAAAATGATTTTATTTTCCATAACAACTCATTCATGCTTAATGCATGTTAAATGAGAATCCTCATCGTGAATCTGGCGGCAGATTAGATTCAAAAGGATCATTGCAACAACTCGGTTCATGATCTTGGGATTCATAAACGTATTGGGGTTTATAAGAAATACCCTCACCCTAAATCTTCCTTTGAAATTTTTTGGCAGGCTCCACCCCCAGGTTGGATTAATTTCAATGTGGATGGTCCCTCTAAAGGTAACCCTAGCCCAGCGGGTTGTGGAGAAATATTCAGAAGTCACCTTGAACAGAATCTTAGCTGCTTCTATAGATCTTGTGGCCTTGCTTCCTCTTTGGAATCCATGATTATGAGTGTTATCCATGCTACTTCATTTTCCAAGCTACACAACTGGAACAACTTCGATATTGAGAGTTACTCCACTACTGTTGTGCAGACCGTTTGGAATGGTACCATTCATATTTCTTGGATGCTCACTCCACGCTAGATGGGCTGCTTGAACTCTCTTTCAGATATCAATTTCATCGTCCCTCACACATATCGTAAAGAAAACAGGATCGCTGATGGGATGACTAATATGGGTGTTTATCATGATATTCAATTGAGGGATGATCTTCGTCTTTAGTTACTCCCTCTTTATGTTAAGGATGTAAACAAAATTCCTTATTTCAGACTTGTGTAACTGTTTGTTTTTTTCATTAAAATTTTTGTTTTGGTCGTTGAGTAAGACACTACCTCCTAAAAAAATATTTAAATTTATTTCAATTATATTGTATATATTGATTCATCATTATTTATTAAAAAATTATATTCATGATATTCTAATGAAAGATTTTTGTTAGAGTTTCGTAATTAATTCTATATTGTGTTATTTTTACTCATTATTTTTTCAATGGTTCACACACTCAATATTATAAAGGGTAATACTTCAATAAATTGTATATATTTTTTACGTTTCATTTTCATTCTTATTAGGATCACTTGATTGATGAATATTACTGATATGGGTAAATTAGTTTAGATGAATTTTATACTTCAAAATAACGACTTCCATTCTTCATAAAAAATGACTCTCAAATCATTTGTTATATATATTAAATTAATCACATAATATACTTGTTAAACTGATTTTCCAATAATAAGTAATATTAAATCAATGGTGTAAAGTGTTTATTATGCCATCTACACTAAACTCCTCATTAATTATCAATATAAAGCTATAATCAAGGGTATATCCTTGAACATATAATAATGTTGGAACAAAATTGTTCAAAAAACACCCATTTTTTACAAAATAGCATAAAAGAAGTATTCATGAAGAATTATCACCATGAAAGAACTATTCAAAATATTAATGAATATTTTTTATCTTATTTTTAATTTTTTTACAATAATCATCAACTACTTCTCACACTATTTGTTTTATAATTATTACACGATCTAATCCACATAAAATCAAATGGGTCATATTACATTTTATTACCGTGATCCAAAAATATCAAAATTATATTTACAAATATTATAATTTTAAATCTTTTCATATAAATCATTTATATTATTTTCTTATTCAAAATTGGTCAAAAAACCTCCTTTAAAATCCAACAGTGTTAATCCTATGTAATGTAAAACATATTTTTTATTCTAAAATTATTTAATATCATTTAATTATATTTTAAATATTATCATTTAAATTTATTTAGGAATTGAAATCTTAATTTATTATATGGTTAAAATATACCTCTTCTTCTTTTCCACATATGCGTGATCATATGCAATAATACTATTGTGGTGAATAACATAATCTCATGGAACAAACTCCTCTTTAAAATATCAACACCAATATCATCATGGATAATATATTAAACAACCTTGAAACAAACATATTATCATATGTGAAACAATAAGGCATCATACACATCCTTTTAAATAAAACTATTACTCAAATAAAAAATTGTAGTTATTGTTATGTAGGAAATATTTACTCACATATATCCAATGGAATCATATAATTATTCTTACATAACCCAAAATCTAATCATAAATAAGTACTAAAGATTTATAGTTATCATTACATTGATATATATTAATCATATATGGATTTTAGTTACTCTTACGTAAACATTAGATATCTTTATTTATTAATACATATCTTTATGTTATTATTAGATAACAATATACAGTTACAAGATTACTCAAATGTTTCTGTGAGTTATTCTTATACAATTACAAGTTAATATTACATAATGTAATCAATTTCTATGTTATTATTATGTGACAGAATATTAAAACTACATATATGTGACACAGTTTCTGATCCTAGGCCAAAAGTATCTCAAGAGATAACATAGTTTAAAAACTCCACCATATGTAGTTTCTTGATTCAATGTAGCCTCTATCCACCAACTTGTTGTACGGTGAGATACTAAAGCCTGATAAATTTCCTTGAAACATAGTCTCAAACCCCTATAAATCTTTTTTAATATTATTATAACACCAAAAAATAGAAAATAATTTCAAAATATATCATCCATATCATTAGCTATCTCAAATTTATAGGAAACTGATATACATGTATCTGAAACAAATAAAAAACCATCTAAAATAAATTCAACAATATCCCCATTTTGATAATTATACCTGTTTTTTTATGAATATAATTCCAAGTAATAAAGAGTACTTAAACTACGTGTCGAGAATAGATTAAAACTAACTTATACATATATATATATATATATTCATATGCATTAATGTGTCAAACTATTTTTAATTATGAATATAATTTTTTATAATTAATAATAAAGTTATCTTTTTTTATTTAATGAACAGAATTTATTTATTTAGAACATTTGGTGGAAGTGAAAAACTAATCCGGACCGAGGTTGAGGATTTTATCTCAAATTAGTCTCTTTGATACTTTTTTGGTATTATGAATATAATTTAATTTTTGTTGTGAATTTAATTTATATTTTGTATTTCATAAAATTAATCTTCCTTTACTCATGATAATTTATGCTCAATTATAATCCGCCTCTCTTAATGAGTATTGATTAAAATGTTACTCGTGTCACAAGGGTACTTTGTGTCTAACATTAATTTATTGATACATGATTATATTATATACTATGTTCTAATTTAAATAGTTTATTTAAATCTCAGGGATATATCTTTATCATATATGTTTTTCTCATCATAAATACATTTTTAAATTAGTTTCATTTTTTCAAATGGATTTTGAACCAGTTGTCACCCTAGTTGAATTGTTTTTTTAGTGTGTCAAATTTCATCCGTTGGGGTTTGATCATTTACCATAAACATATTTCATATAGGTTCATTAAATTATACCGTATAATAATATTATGTGTTATTTTATTTATTAAATTTTATACCACATAAATCCTCTTGTGGAAATATTTCTTACTTTAAGGACTATGTGACTCGTAATGGATAAGGATTGATCTAATCTTTGTTCCTTCAGTTATATTTTTTTATCAATAACTTATTTATCTCATAATTTGGTTCTATAACTCTAGTATTCTATTTTTTTGGTAATTCATATACCCCCATGGGGTACAAATTTATTTTTATATAAATATATATTTTATTACTATCCTTAAAATTTGAGTTTTCAACATTAGTATTTTTAAAATAATAAAAATAGGTTTTCTATTAAATTTTATATATTTATCTTCCTCTCCTCATATATCCAAGAAAATATTTATTTCACTTCAATGTTCCATTACTTGAAACCCTTTTTATAATTAATTTTTTTTAAATAACTAATGTTATCTTTTAAAAATTTACTTTTAAAAAACATATAAATTATTATTTTACATTAATGTTAATAATGGTTTTTAAAATAAATTTTATTTTTTCTTCTACTTACCATATTATTTTGAAATTACTCTATCTAATGGGGTTTAAGAATAATTATATATCTTATAATATATATATATATATATCATTTTTTTATTGAACTCACTGTATCGATAAATTTGATTCTTGATCCCCACTTTTGCGATACTGTTTGAAGTGTTCTTCAAGATGGTGTTTCTCATTTATGTCAACACCATTCAATGTTATATTTATTTCATAGGGATTACGATAGTTAGAAACCATACACCCTATTCCTATAGAAAATCATGATCATGTTATTCTAGTATTAACTTATCTGTATACCACAACTCCATATCACTTAGCATTATGTATAGTTATATTGAAGGTTATTTATTTGAAATGATATTAAATATATATATATATTTTAATTTGAAATTGATGTTAATTAATTAATAAATAATTTTAAATATGTTTGGTTTAACCATCCACATTATTTATTTGGTTTGATTACAATCATTTTATTCTAGGATTGAACTAACCGCATACTCATCATCATATATGGTGTCAATATATCATTTCATAAAAATCATATTACATGATTCTCAATATGAAATAAATTTTTATATATAATGGGGATGTTTTTAAATTGGTTATGATCATTAAATGCTAACATTGGTTGATTATGAATTAACATTCCATATTTTTTATTATATATATTGCCATTTTTTATTCATCCAGTGGTTCATAAGGTGATGGTATTAAATATCTTGTTTACTACTATAGTAAATTAATTTAAATTAAATTAGTTGTTGTTGTGGATTAGATTTATATATCTCATCTATACATCAATAGATCTCATGGGACAAAACAACTTCTGTTTTTTTGTATATTTTCCCCATATTAGTATAATGTCTTAGCGTAAATCATTGAAATCATGTTTTTAATGTCTGAAAGTATGAATTCCATCTATATTATATCATTATTATTGATATCTATATTTTTAATTATTTCATTGAATATAGAATGATCTCATTTTAGGTTGAATATTGAATTTTTGAGATTACCTATTCCTATCATATCATGTCTACCATTATTATGGTTTTGTACTAAATCTATTTTATGATTACCTTGAAAATAATTTAATCTAACCCCTTTCTCATATTTAAGTTTCCTTAGGTATTGAGGAATTGTATTTCATATGATATATATAAAAATATAGATTATATGAATAATCCATGGGAGATATGGAAGAATTATTATAGATCATGTAGTCTTTTATATATTATAAAAACATTTCCATGAATTTTGAAAGAACATGGGATTTATAAATTTATGTATTATCGTAATTATATAAATATCTATACCTATAAGGTATTTGAAATGTATGTAATGAAATATTTTATTTATGTCATGTAATGATGTGATAGTTATGTATGATACTCTATAATTTTGTATGAAAGACAATATGGAAATCATTTATTTATGGGACTGAGCTTGAGAGAACTATTTCATCACGTCAAATCCTCAATATCACCTTTTATATCTGAAATATTAATATATACTTTGATATTTGTGGTATTTTAGATATTATATTGATTAATAAAGAAATTTCATCAAATTCCATATTCTATTCTCTTCCACTATATTGATAAAACAAGATGTCTGCTTACTATATAGAGAGTATATAGTAACATTTTTCTATTTTCCTTATACTAATGAATTTATTATCCTTAATTTCTGTTAATCCACCCTTTAAATTAGAAATAAATTCAAGTACCAATTTTCAATTTTGCCTTTGGATTAAGGGGTTCTGATGACATCAATCCACCTAGGGTACTTATGACTTCTTATTTTCATTCATAAAAATCATATTTAACTTATACATTAATATTAAATACTACTTCATTTCTATTATAGAGAATTATTTCTGCACGACCCTTCAAATTATTTTTAAATTTTATATTCTTAGTTAAGTGGGATGAACGCCCACTTTAGAAAACCAATATAATTAAACTTTTTGATGCCATTGGTATGTTTTTTCCCAGATATCCTTCTCCCTCTTATCATTTTCATTCCTTGTCACATTGTGTAATGAATTAAACCATGTCATATTTCATATCACCTGAATCAAACCACCATAAGTCTCAAATCATGTTATTAATCACCGTGGGTTGGGGACTTATACAGAAATTATAATATATAATTAGTGTTAATAATTTTACCCTCTAACTGTAATGTAATATTAAATGGAATCCTATTAGGAATCCAAATTGATGTCACTATACATTAGGTAGATATTCCACATAAATAAATAATTAATATCAACTAATCATAAAAAAAACAAGGAATATAGAAGAATAAAATCAAATGTAATATATTAACATAATAATATTAACCCAATATATGGTGAGTCATCATATTTATAATTCAAGGTGATAAGAAAAAAATATGTTTTATGAAGTCTATACATGTACTCCCAATACAAACACAACATGGTCCTAAAATGCTTTATACAAAATATTTTCTTATGATCCGAAGCACACTATCTGATCATTGCCCTCCAAAATTGGAAGATAGAATATATGGTGTTCTAGTAAAGGATTCACTACATTTACCTTTACATGTATAAGTTCATAAATTGTCTAAATACACTAAAATGGAGTATGTATTTTTTTGAGGAAACACCCATTTGAATAAAAACACAAATCTTTATAAACAATTTATCAATGAAATCAGTCATTATAAGTTTTTAATACAATTAAGAAAGAAATTTTCTATTTTATATATGTGCGTAAAACTAATAATGTGAAATTTATTTTTAGAAAACTAAAAAATATAAAGGTAAGAAATAACAAGGTATTATGAAACAATTTAAGAGATCATAGAAGATAGGAATAAAAAAATAATCCAAATTAAAAATTAAAAATTAAAATAATGAAAAACAAAAAGGTGTATTTCCATGGGATAAATTGAGGGGTAATAAAGGACATCACTTGTGGAAAACCTATTTTCATATAGTGAACATGAATGAATAGATCTTGACTCACCCATAGTATAATTAGAAATCAATCCCTTGTGAGATCATGATCATGACTATAGAATTGACCAATTTGTAATCTGATCTAGTGGAAAACTTATCCTAATTACCCATAAAAATAACAAAGGGACACATGTGTAATCATCCATGAAAAAGCCTCATAGAATTACCATTGTAACACAAAATAACAACTATTATAAACATCAAAAATGCGTATAAATAACATAAGTATTAATTAATGTTTTTTTATAAGAACAAGTCCTTATAATGGTATAATAGAAAAAATATCAATAATATTTTATAGGTTTCAAAAAACATTTGAAAATAATATTGAAAAAAAGACTATGGGAAATTTTTCTACACATATTTTATGTATAGAATATAAATTTAAATATAACACTTATAAGTTATGGGAACCTCGAATTTAAAAAAAAATACAAGGAATATGATCTATTTCTATAAATATGACCTATGAAAATGAATCTTATTTTATTCTATCAAATATATTACATTAAAATACAATATACTATTTTTGTGATTTATGAATGGAATTTATAGAGAAATACAGACCTAGATATATCAATAAACTTTTTTGCTTATTTTATTACCAACGTAAATAGACCATCATGATGACTAATAACCTAGAAAATTGACATCCAAATAAACCCTATCCATGGACACAAAAACTTTGACCAATTAGGGTAATATAATAAGTGAAACATAGAATAATAAGGGAATTAAAAAGAAGAATAATAGAAAGTGAAGAGGAAATATGATTTTACCTTCATTAAATCACTTTAATTAAAGGAGGATAATTATATAATAACCTGGGTGAATGATAAAAGTGGATAGAAATGTAATTATGGGAAATTTTAGAGAATTATGAAAGAAATAAGTGATAAAATGGGAAAGGGTATATGAGTAATTTCAAATTTTGGGTGTACTAGAAGAACTACTAACTTGGGAAACTATTTTCTAATCATATGAAGGCCTCTTGAGTCAACCAAGTAGACTCGCATGTGTTGAGATCACTATTAGGGAATGTCTTTGCAAACAATGGTGAAACCTCAGAAATGAATCCCCCCTTAATGCATGACTACGATGAACAATTAGAATTAGCTATGTTTTAACCATTCACCCTAAATTACCATCCCAATTTTCATGTTTTTGATCCCCAAACTCAAAAAAACATGAAATATAATATAATTAAATGAAAATAAATAATCTAAATCTATAGTAGTGATACAGGGGATGTCATAAATAAGGTAGATTGGAGATATGTATGGGTCTCCTATAATTTTTTTCCATAAAAGAAGTGACACAATCACCCATCCACTTCCAATTAAGAGAACATATTTCTTAATAGAATTTAACTTTTTAATATTTTATTTATTATTTTCAAACCTACAGTGTAACTAAATCATATTATTCTATGAAAATAATAAATAGTTTTCTACCCAAATTATGTAGAAAAAACAAAAACAATAAAATTAATTTTATTATTTCATTTTTTGGATATGACATCTTTATAATTTGATGATAACATAGTGAATGAATGTGAATATAACTCCCCACCTCAATAAAATATCTCATAATGTGAACTATGCATCCAAAATATTGGTACATTATTTGGTGGAATATTTTCCACCTTCTCCCAT
This sequence comes from Viscum album, assembly GCA_963277665.1. NCBI lineage: Eukaryota > Viridiplantae > Streptophyta > Magnoliopsida > Santalales > Viscaceae > Viscum > Viscum album. The sequence continues at coordinate 1,192,773,981 of OY728156.1, read as the reverse complement.
CTTGTTTGATTCATGAAAATAAGTTATTATTTTCTTGTTGATAGTTATTTATTGAAATATATATCTAAACATTTAATTTCATTCATCCATGGAACTTAATACTCATTATCATAGATGATTTTGATTAAAATACATTTCTAACCAGTCAAATTTTGTTGTATATTTTTTGATTCAAGAATTACTCAAAACTATCTATTCATATTTAATATATCTCCTTGACTCTTCATCTAAATTTTTTCCTGAATACTTATTTCCAAACACCAATATTCTAATTCCATTTGAAGATTTAACTTCATTATAACTTTTTTTCTTTAATAATTTCAATCTTTATACCTCTTTATAAAATATAATCATGCTCAATGATTATAATATATATACCATTAATTTTTATCTTTAAAAATTTATCTTCTCTTCATATTGCATATGTAATATCTAATGTATTCAAAAAATTCTCTAAATTAATTTCATTAGATTTGATTTAGTCAATATATTTATAGGAATACATTGGTAGTCCACGAATATTTCAATTTTTTCTATGAAATCTGATTACAAAATTGAATCTTCAATATCATCATTGAGATCAATAAATCCTTTCAATTAATATTTATATTTTTCTTTATATTTATACATCTCATCCATTTTTAACAATAAATCCTCCCATTTGTATTTAATAATTTTTCCCACTTTATGTTAAATTGTATAGTTGTATTCATCCTTTCTAATGAAGAATTTATACTGAATATTTTCCCACTATATATTTTAATATTTATTTTTCCATATCGGGGGAAAATAATTTTTTTATTTTGAAATAATCAAAACCCACCAGCATCATCATCATGTTTCCACATATTAAGTCTTGGAAGAATGTGACCATACAAACCACATCATAAATTAGAAAACGATAGTTTACACATAAATGTTCTATTTATACACTTTAAATTTCCAAAAACAAGACAAATGAAATCATCAATACTATATTTATTATATCTTTAATTGTTATTAATATTATGTAATTATGTAGCTATTAATTCCATATCGATATATGTCAGACTCTCTTTTAATATCATTTTAACATGTATCTCATAGGAAACCAAAATTCTTTACAAGTTATTAAGTGAATGATCTTAAAACCTTTCTGTTGAGGAGTTTATTTATTCATATTTCAAAGGTGGAAGTATTTTATATGGAATACTTTAAAATAACAACATCATATATCTCATTACTAAGACTATTAATGAATCAAGAATCATTTCAGTTATTCAAAAAAACTATCAAATTGTTCGTTTGAATACATATTCAAATCACAAATTCTTTTATTAAAAACTTGAAACTTCATCACCTTTATCTTATTTTAAAAATTTTAATATAAGAAAATTTGTCCCATATTGTTTTAGATGTGAATCCACTACTTACGTTAAAATAAATTTTTCTTAATAGTGATATGTAAAAGTTATTTTGTATCTTTACATCAACATTAAATAACAACTTTTCCATTTCAATCAAAGAAAAATATATATTATTACTAAATTGAATTACATGCACTATGGTGGTTAAAATGAGTTTTATAATAGATTATATATGAAATATTATTTTGTAATTATATATATAATAATTTAGAAAATAAATTCTATAAATATCTTATCAATTATGATTTTCTCCACATCAACGATCAATATGAGATAGATTCTTCAAGAGTAAAACATTCGTCTTTGATACAAATTATTGCAACCTTAGGAAAAAATACCCCCAGAGGGGGTGAATTAAGGTAAAAATTCTCTTATATATTGAATGAATCTTTATTATTTTTTTGAAATAAAACATGAACATATCAATCTGAATAAAAGTCATAATTTGTAATTATGAGAAATATATTTTATTAAATAAAAATTTTAATTAGTTTACTAATAAATGTTATATCAAAGGATTATACATCGATGAAGTTTTCACATTACCAGAAGTTAGTAATATAGTACAATGATTAAATATATTTTTGGTTTTTCTCATTTTTTATTCTAAGGATCACCTCATCCATTTAAATTTCTTCACAAAAATTTATGATAGATTCTAAAATAATGTTTGATGCACATGTTAGTCACAATAAATATAATTGAATATAAAAAATAATAGGAAAAGGGGTATTTATTATTAAATGAAGAAATATAATCTATCCCATTTCTTCAAGAATATTCTTCACAATAGCTGTGAACAAATATTTAGATATGTAATAAATCATAATTAAATTCTAATTTGTTAGAATACATTGAAAGTTTATATAATATAACTTCTTAATTTATTTAAAATCCCACTTTTGAAATTTATATTAATTATATAACACTTTTCACATTATTATTGGGAATGAAAAATATTTTTGATGATAAAATTAAATATCCTAACAACAAATTAAATTTTATTCTATTCTAAAATTATTGAAACGTATTATTATTTTTAGAATTTTGAAAATATTTGTGTAGAACCTCATTGTTCAGTGTAAAATCATAATGTTATTTGTTCCACCAATAAATAAATGGGTAATTTTAATTTAAAAGAAACATATTAGTGCATTAAATTCAAAAAATATATTTTATGTAACTCTATTATAGTGTGACTAATATTATTATTTAACAACCTCAATTCTTAAAAAAATAATGACATTGAATTATGATGCAAGTAAAAATCCATAATCCATATCCCCAGACAATTCTTTATGATAGTATCCTCTTCATGAATCACTCAGTAACAGTATGGTGGGATTTCAGATCATAATCGAATTCTTTTCATTGTGAAATATCTTCATGTAAGAAGAACTACAATACATGTAAAAACCTAGAAATCCTTACAGGATCACAAAGGATCATAAATCAATGCACTTTTGTTTTGGCATGACATAGCTTAATCTAAAACATTTTATATATTGTTTCCTTCTAATTACAACATGAGACTCTTAAGTACAAAATTAATTATATTATAACTTTTTCACTTTTAAAATTTATGATATAAACATTTCGACAAAAAAATATCCAATCATTAAAGAATTTTTATTCAATCATACATTTAAAATTTTAAATAGATATTATGACATAATAATATTTATTATGACAATATTGTTTTACATCATTATGAAATATCTCTAAACCTTCTTCAAAGATCACTTAACTTCATCCATGTTTCAAAAATTATAGATAACATCTGATAAGAAATATTTTCAATAAACACATCATTTTTTTGCCATGATTAAATAATATCTTCTTTAAATCCATCATTATCCTTTCAAATAAACTATTTCAGGAAAATTATGTAATCAATATGACCTTGATTAAAAGATTTATTACAAATGGATAAGTTATCCCATCAATTACTTTAATTAATTGAACTACTTACCATATAGACTTCTAATTAAAACATATATCTAATGGATACATACCACAATGCACACAAACTCTAATAAATGATTTTAGATTACTTATATAAATATATCTAAGAAACATTTATGAATGTTATTAATAATTTTTTTATAAATTAATAGGAATTTGTAGTTTTTTAATATATATTCTCCCTTGTAAATTATTCATATATTCTTCACCATGATTACCCTATGCATAATAATATTTTTATTCTATCCCTTTAATGATCTCATAGTATTTTTAATCTATTCCATACTTGTTATTTGTATTGTTTTATTTATAATATTACAAATTGATTTCTATGAATACAATATATAATATTCCATTATAAAATAATATCATGGCTCTTTATTTCTTTATATCACATTTCTATATATGAAAATAATCCCTACCTAACACTGATATTTAACACAATTAATTTATCTTTATTTATATAAAAAAATATAATACAGGGTTTGGATTTCTAATATCTAAATAAAAAATAAAAAATTTATTGTTATATATATAATAATATATATATATAATATTAGTTATTATATTTTACAGCATAAACAAATTTATTCCTCATAATTTAAGTCATTGATAAATAATTATGGTAATTTTCCAAAAAAACCCTTGTAAATAAATATTTTAATTATCCACAACTTCATTATTGATATTTTTTCACCATTTAAGATTTGATTAAATTGAAGAAGAGAAAAACTATTTTAATTTTTTCAGTCTTTTGTTCAAATAAAATAACCATAACTTGATTGAAATTAGTGTTAGAAAATATATTTCATGTAATTTTTTTGATCTTATATATTAGAAACATAACTATAAAAATTTATTTATATTATGTGATATAATATAATATGAGTTAAATGGTTTTTAACATAATTTATTCAAAAATTATTTTGATAACTCTAGAACTACATGAGTTAAAAAGCGTAAATATATATAAATATGAAAAACCTACCACCTGTAATGTTGGATATATCTTTCAAGAATAATTTTTAATTAATACATAATGAAAAATAGATAATGTTTCGGGTTATATTAGCCTATTTTTATATGATGAAAAAATATGTTCTTAAATCTTGATTTAAAATTACATATAATCCAAGGTAATTCTCAAACAAGGAAAACAGATAGCTATAAAAAAATGTTTTTTAGGAGAATTAAATACTACAAATGGTATCAAAATCAATTGAATTGGAATTTTAAAAAATAATTTCAATTATTTTACCTATAAAAGATATCAATATAAAATGAGGTTTTTTCACATCAATTTGAAAAATAGTCTTTATATTATTAAAGAAATTTTTATGTTAATTTAAAAATACAACATTGTAACTTATAATAATTTAATAATAATTTAATTAATTAATAACTACCACTGATTAGGACATTCTGAAATTATTTGGGGACAACTAATTATTGTTTCCAACTATTATCACCAATCTTAAGAATAAACACTGATGTTGTCTAAAACATTCTCATTTATGTTACTAGCCTACATCCAAAACCATAAAGTTTTATAAACTATGATATGAGTCAATATCAGATAACCTCGACCTATCTAGGTAATAACAACACGTTTTTTTAATATTAAAATACTCACTCAGTTATGATCATTTTTTCTATTGTAATGTATTAGAAAGTAAAAATATTATAAAAAACAGAAACTAAAAAAAATAAAATGGGTTAAAAATAATAGAAAACCATTTCATTAAAAATTAAAATTAAAATAGGATTCATCTTATTCTCAGTATATGTAATTTTAGGTTGAATGGAAGAAATTAAAATAATGAGATAACAATATAGTAATACAAAAATATAGAAAATAGAGAAGGATCATCATTAGATAAAGTGAGATCTTATTGTACAAAATTATATCATAAACCTGAATAATTTCACCGAAATATGAAAGTCATAATAATGTGGAATAAACATAATAATCAAATATCCGACGAATACTCCATGACATTATAATAAGAAATCATAAAAATCTTATGCTACATTCAATGGTCATGCCCAATATATTGATATTATAATTACCACACAGATTGGAATGATATAAAATTTTCAAACCATATATAACATATTAATTTATCTATACACTTGTGTTCTACATATTAATATGGATACCTACCATAAACATTAATAATATCCTGGCCAACCCATGGTTTGAAGGGTATGTGTTAAACAAAATCATTTTAATGGGTAATGTGTGCATTAATTTCATTAGATAATTAAACGACATATATATACCCATGAAAATAAAAACAAGGATGTAAACTAAAATTATAATTATTAAATGCACATGTAATTATAAAATATATTAATTGGAGAATTAGCTTTATGAAAAATAGAGGTATTTAAGAAAAAAAATGATAAATAAACTTCTTATAAATCTTATAAAGTGTGTAGTAGACAAGAACTAAGAAATGATAATTGGTTGACATGAATATACAAATTATAACTAAAATAATGTTCATATAAAACACTAAATTTGTATGATATATGAAACATAAAAAAGTTCCATGAGAAAGAAAAGTGAAATCAAATGGGTGTTATACTCGTAGAGGAAGTATCTTTTAAAACATTATAAATTTTGAGATAAAAATCACTCAAAGAGATAAAAATTAAAGTATATATATATTAAAAATGGTAAATATTATTAGATTCATTCATAATAATATTTATACACAACATTTTTTATGATAGATCAAAAAAAGAAAACAAAATACTAAGAAGTAAACTTGAGAAAAAACCCTCATACCAACATTGTATGGTATGAATTAAGAAATAATCAAAGACATGTTTCATTAAAACATATAAATAATTAGTATATAGCATAAAATGGTATAATAAATATTTAAATTTGATAAATTCAATATATAATTTAATATATATAGGAAAATAATATTTTTATAAAAATAATGATAACCTATAATAATTTCCCTTACATCAAGTAATCGCTCACATGATAGTACTTATAATCTTAAAGCCATAATTCTTCACTACCAAGAAGTGTCTGGTCAACACATCAACTAGCAAAAATCTTACTTTTACATTGGTAAAGAGTAACCCTCCTGTAGAAAACTCAACATGACCAATACCTTAGGTGTTAGGGAGGGCTTATTACCTTACACATATCATGGTGTTCCCATCTTTCGGGGTAGACCCAAAGTAGCTTACTTATCCCCCATCATTGACCAAACACTTCAAAATAGTTCTTCTTGGAAGGGTAAAAACCACTTTATGGTAAGGATAATTTGTCATGGTAAATCCACAATTGTCTCAATATTGGATTACTCTTTGATTATATATAAATGGACGAAGAGTTTCTTTAGGTTCATTAATTTTTATATTAATAATTTTGATTAGACTGGGAGTACTCTGGAGAGAAAACTGGGCACAGTCCCCTGGGCCACTTACTGCAAGACGATTGATAAAGGGGGTATTGGTATTAAAAAACTCTCTAATTTTAATGAATCTCTCCAAGCCAGGCTCATGTGGAACCTCATTCATAATTAATCCCCTTCTACAAATTTTATTATGGTTCAATTCTTTAACAAACATAGAAATAATCATTCTCACATTATCATTTCCTCAATATGGCCCTCCATTAAAAGCAACTTCACTTCCATTATGGAAAATTCCAGATGGATCTCTAGCAAAGATTCAAATTTAAAATTTTAGCTGGATAACCACACCGACGCTCCCCTGTTCTCATTAATTCCCAATAACTATCCTCCTCTCCACACCAATGACACCATAAAAAATTTCATGAATTCGCAAAACCCTTGTTTTACAAAGGATATCAAACACATTGTTGACTGATATCCCTTTACTAATATGGATGATTTTATTATTTGGGAAGCTGCTCACAATGGGATTATTGAATCATAAAATTACTACAATCAATTGTTCAATTATGATGATAAAAATTTATTGTGGCTAAAAAACATCATTGAATCCTTGTTAAAACCCTTGAGATTCAACCTTGTTCGGCGTATCAACCATAGTATAATCCCCAGGGATACCTGCTTACAAAATTTCAGGATTAATATTTTTTTTAAATGTCATATGTGTAACCAACATAGTGAAGATATTAATCACCTCTTTTATTCTTGTGATACGAAAACTTCTCTATGTCATTATATTTTTTACATTTTTGAGTTTAGATGGTTGTTTTTTAATTCTATAACCTCACAGCTATAGCAGTGTATGTAACTTCTGGACTCCCAACAAATCAAGAACGTTTTTGTCTCATCTATAAAAGAGATTCTTCATGTGATCTGGTATGTTAGAAATGGTTTTTCTTTCCGTATAAAACTCACTCAAGATTAATTCAGGTTAAATGAGAATCCTCATCGTGATTCTGGAGGTAGATTAGATTCAAAAGGATCATTGCAACAACTCAGTTCATGACCTTGGGATTCTTAGACGTATTGAGGTTTATAGGAATTGCCATTGCCCTAAATCTACCTTTGATATTTTTTGGCAGCATCCTCCCCTAGGATGGATTAAATTCAATGTGGATGTCGCCTCTAATGTAAACCCTGGCGCAGCGGGTTGTGGAGAAATCTTCAGAAATCACCATGAACAGATGCTCGACTGCTTCTATGGATCTTGCGGTTTTTTTCCTATTTGGAATCCAAGATGATGAGCGTTATCCAGGCTATTTTGTTTCCCAAGCTACACAACTGGAACAACATCTGGATTGAGAGTGACTCCACTACTATTGTCCACACCTTTTGGAATGGTACCATTTATCTTTCTTGGATGCTCACTGCTCGCTAGATGGTCTTCTTGAACTCTCTTTCAGATATCAATTTTATCGTCACTTATACCTATCATGAAGTAAACAGGATTATTGATGGGATGACTAATATGGGTTTTTCTCATGATATTCATTGGAGGGATGATCTTCCTCTAGAGTTACTCCCTCTTTAAGTTAGGGATGTAAACAAAATTCCTTATTCTAGACTTGTGTAAACATTTATTTTTTTTCAATAAAATTTGGGTTTTGGTCATTAATCATAACCCTACCTTCTAAAAAAATATTTATATTTATTTCAATTATATTGTATATATTGATTCATCGTTATTTATTAAACAGTTATATTCATGATATTCTAATGAATGATTATGGTTAGAGTTTTATAATTAATTCACTATTGTGTTATTTATAGTCATTATTTTTTCATTGGTTCACACACTCAAGATTATAAAGGGAAATAATTCCATAAATTTTATATATTTTTTACCTTTTGTGTTCATTCTTATTAGGATCACTTGAATGATGACCATTACTGATAGGGGTAAATCAGTTTAGATGAATTTTATACTTCAAAATAACCACTTCCATTCTTCATCAAAAAAGACTCTCAACTCATTTGTTATATATTTTAAATTAATCACATAATATACTTATTAAACTGTTTTTCCAATAATAAGTAAGAGTAAATCAATGGTGTAATGTGTTTATTATTCCCCCCCCCCACATTAAACTACTCATCAATTATCAATATAAAGCTATAATCAAGGGTATATCCTCGAACATATAATAATGTTGGCACAAAATTGTTCAAAAAACACCCATTTTTTACCAAATAGCATAAAATAAGTATTCATGAATAATTATCACCATGAAATAACTAGTATACAAATTAATGAATATTTTTTATAATATTTTTAATTTTTTTACAATAATCTTCAACTACTTCTCACTCTATTTTTTCATAATTATTACACCATCTACTCCATATAAAACCAAATGTGTCTTATTCTATTTTATTTCAGAAATCCAAAAATACTAGAATTATATTTACAAATATTATAATTTTAAATCCTTTCATATAAATTATTTATATTATTTTCCTATAAAAAATTGGTCAAAAAACCTCCTTTCAAATCCAAAAGTGTTAATCCAAAGTGATGTAAAACATATTTTTTATTAAAAAAATATTTAAGATCATTTATGTATATTTTAAATATTATCATTTAAATTTATTGAAGAACTGAAATATTAATTTATTATATGGTTAAAAAATACATCTTTTTCTTTTCCACATATGCGTGATCATATGTAATAATACTATTATGGCGAATAACATGATCTCATGGAGAAAACTCATCTTTAAAATATCGACAGCAATATCATCATGCGTAAAAGATTAAGCAACCTAGAAACAAACATATAATCATATGTGGAACTATAAGGCATTATACACATACTTTTAAATAAAACTGTTACTCAAATAAAACATTATTTTTATTCTTATGTAGGAAATATTTACTCATATATATCCAATGGAATCATATAATTATTCTTACATAAACATAAATTTAATCATAAATAGGTAATAAAGATTTATATTTATCCTTATAAGGGTAACTATTTATCATCCATGGATTTGAGTTACTCTTATGTAAACTTTAGATATCTTTATTTATTAATACATATCTCTATTTTACTATTAGATAATAATATACAGTTACTAGATTACTCAAATGTTTCTGCGAGTTATTCTTATACAATTACAAGTTAATATTACATAATGTAATCAATTTCTATTTTATTATTATGTGAGAGAAGATTAAAACTATATATATGTGAAATAGTTTTTGATCCTAGGGAAAATGTGTCTTAAGAGATAACATAAAGTTAAAAACTGCACCAGATGTAGTTTCTTGATTCAATGGAGCCTCTATCCACCAACTTGTTGTATGGTGAGATACTAAAGCATGATAAATTTCCTTGAAACCTAGTCTCAAACCCCTATAAATATTTTTCCATATTATTATAACACCATAAAATAGAAAATAATTTCAAAATATATCATCCATATCATTAGCTATCTCAAATTTATAGGAAACAGATATACATGTATCTAAAACAAATAAAAAATTATCTAAAATAAATTCATCAATATCCCCATTTTGATAATTATCATTACACTATATTATTTTTAAATTCAATATCATTTTTTTGAAATATTATCCTCTCCTCCTCAATCAATTCATCGAATATATGAAGACTAATTTTCTCACCTATTAATAATAAATACAATGGTGTATTCAAAAGAAGTGAGGTCATTTTTATTAAATAAATATGTCCAAAATAATTCAAATTTAATTCTAAAAAATATAGATTAAGTTTATAAATAATGGGATATTAATAAAAACATATTGGATGTCTAAATAACAATAAGTAATATGATATTAACACACAAAAAAAAAATTGAAACTCTCAATCATAGTTTCATGATTTTTCTACATTTAACTCAATAAAAAATGAAACATACATGTAGATTCTCCCTTGATGGTTATTCCAACGCTATTATACTAGAAAAATCAAATAAATGTAAGGGTAAACTAAAAACTAATGTTGTGTTAGATAATAGGTTTCCCACCAATTATTGGCCTCATAATAATAAATAACATAGTTGAGAGAGTTTGTATGTTTATAAAGGTCTAAATGACTAAGATGGAGACACGAGAAAGGGAAGGGTGAATTGTGATACTTTATAAACATTGAATGATTCAAAAAATTTCTTCGGTTATGCAATTATTATTTCCTTCTCTCTTCATGATGACAAGGTAGTAGAAATAAATAATGAAAATAAAACATCATTGTATAGTGGTTTAGGGCACATAAGTCCCATTGTAAACTCCAGCGATGCTCTCTCCATGATCATGATGAATTTTACTATTGGTAACCCTTATCTATAGACCACTACTACTAAGTATTTGCGGATGACACCTTTAAAATATGGATTTTACAAGGGCTTATGATTCATTTACATGAAACCATAAATCCATGACTTAGTTTAAGAATTTGATACACTTTTACCACCATGAAGTATTCTAATAAACCGATACTCTAATAAATTAATAGATATTTATATGATTAAGAGAAAAAGATTCCCTAAACATTGTAGCATCAAAAGAAAAATGTGTTTGATATTCAATAATATACTGTAGAAGAAAAATATTCATCAATTATTTACATGAATTATTTGATAATAAGTAGGGGAAACACAATAAATATTAATAAATATGTGTGTCGCCAAAGTCTAACATTGAAAAAAATTATTTTTCAATATTTTCTAAGAAGATTTAGCAATAATGTATAGTAGAAGAGAAATTAATAATAGGGATTAGATTAAAACAAGTATGTATCCAAAGTGTATCTATGAAGGTGATGGAACACACCCTTATTTACAAGGTCACAATGTTTCATTTATCTCTATATTGTGTTTTTTTTATAATGTGATCATATCAATACTTATATTATAGGTTGAACAGCTCCAGATCAAACAATTCACAAAATAACACATAATAAATAGTGAATATGTGATTTCAAAATCATTTAATAGATCTATAAATCTCATGTAAATTGTAAAAATTTAATCCAGTGAATATAAGCCTTTGAATTGGTAGTATAATATCATTAAATATATATTTACTTTCACATAGACTTTTGTAGAAATTTTTTCAGAAATTCTGAATAATATCTTTAATTTAAAACACCTTTATCAAGCAGTCAAATGTATTGTTCCTTAACATAATGAAATACTAGAAATGTAGGGTTAATAATGTATTATTATTCACAAAATTAGGGTTGATAAACCATAACATTATTTATATAAACATTTGGTTTCTTCAAAATGTTCTTTTTTTGATCTAAAATTTTCCAACATTGTAGGGAGCATGATCCATACATTTCAGTCCAAACATAGTGTTCCCACACCATATGTTACACTTACAAATGTTGGGTGTGAATGATGTTTCAAAAATACTTTTAAAAACATCAAAAATACATAAAAATATATTCTACATTATATTAATGACATATGTACACTTCTAGAATAAATATTTTAATGAATATGATTTCTATGAAATTGACATAAAATAAATTTTATCAGTAACATAAATTTGTGTGTCTCTGAGAATAAAATCCAAAAAAAATTAACAAAACTATTGAATTAATACATTCCAAACAATATACCAATTTTTTATTATTCTAAAACCCATCAAAAAAATTATAACTTATTAAAATTATAACAATGTTTAGGAAAATAAATTTCTACATATGTTTTTAAAAAAATTACAATCACATTTTCCCCCTTTAATATGAATATATAATACAATAATATAAACTTATAATGTAAACATATCTTATAAATATCTCATATAATCTTCTCCCCCTTTTTGTGACATCAGAAATATGAGAATAAAATAAAACATAATAAACTCCCCCTGAATATATATTAATTTTTATTCAAAAAATAATAAGTATTTTTAAATAATATATTAAACTACAGTAACTTCCCTCCACTCATCATTTTATTGAGTCGAGGAGAAAATGAAACATGTCCATAAGTGAAATCCCCATGATTCCAAAGGATGATAATAAATTCCAAGGGATTAATTTACAATCGTTGTATGAATTTTTATTTGGAAATGAAACAACCAACCAAACAATCCATAACCAAACAGATCACTACATGATGTATGATATAAATGAAATACAACACAATGCATAACCTTATATAAAATTCATACTCACAAAGAGTACCCTAGTATAAGACTACAAAAGAACCATGTACACAGAGGAAGACTACAAAAATGACTATACTCAAGCACTTTAAATAAAACTCCCAAGTTCCAATAACATTATGCTCTAACTCCACAAATAAATCAAGTATCACTAAGAATCTCTAGAAAAATGTGAAACTTTACCTTTTCCCATATATCGATAAACGATATCCAATAAAGAATAAATGTTCTAATGTAGGGGTGTGTAATGAAACCTAGTAGGTTTTCCCCATGTGAATTCCATGCTCAGGCCACTAGGACAAATTTTTTTATCACATTTATATTAAACAATTTATATAAATGAATTTCTAAAAATGTTTATGTCAGAAAATAGGTAATAGTAATAATAAAATAGTTCCCAAAAAACAACATCATGTTCTAAGGAAGTAATAAAAAATGATCTAAAACCATTTCATAAATTCAATTTTGGCATAACCCATTCATCTTCACATATCCACACATCCAACCTTGCATGTAACATGGACCTCCATATACTCACGAGTGGTGAGTCATCCTTTTACTATGCTGTCACTTAAGGAATCAAATTAAAGGGGGAGAACCCCGACCCTTTTCCATCCCACTAATTATGGGGGATAATCCATACACCTATCTGTCCCGAATGCACATGACCATACACAACCATCATTACAAAAAGAAATTCCACATCATATATATCACACATTTTAATAGAACCATTCTTTTATTGAAATCCTTTCAAACACACAATTTTCATAAAACCAAACATTTATTGAAAACCATTCAGACGCACCATTCCAACAAAGCCGTATTTTAATTTGAAATCCATTTTTTCCATTTTTAAAAACTAAACAATTATTTTAAAATCATCATTTTGAACTATTTTTTCTAATTCCTCATTCAATAAAAATAAAAAATTTCTGAAAATCTATGAACTATCGACAAATAGGGTTTCCAAAAATAAATTCATAACAATTTCACAAAAAATATTATTCAAAACAATCAATTTGAAACTAATACATCAATTTTTAAATAGAGAAGTCGATAGTGAAGCCACCTACCTCTAAATACATGGAAAAATTAGGGAATGACATGAAAATATCCCTGAAAATGGGTTGAATCTCCAAATATCCTCCTTATATATCATCCTTGATCATCAAAAATGCTAAATCCAAACATATTTGGAATCAAATTCTTTATACATATCCATTTTTTAAATATATATATGATATCGAGAAATAGGTAGATGCTTCTAAATTTAAAACCAATAAGAACACCCATAAATGAGGAATTTCTAGGATAGATGGGATTCGTTGCACCAAGAAACACCTATATATCACTTCCAAATAGGGTGGGAAATTCTTTCCTCAAATTGGATAGGGATAAGTCCTGATTTTGGATTGAAATGGTGTAACAAAGATGTGTTAAACACAAAACTAAACAACAAAAACATTTCTAGATCTAGTATTCAAAATATTAATTTTTAGTGACATCGTTAGAAAAAATGTGTGCTAATTGTGTGACGACTACTACCTCAAGGGGGGGGGGGGCTCTAATGGTTGGATCACACGGTTTCCAAATTATGCTCCAACCATACAAAATACCCCATGCATTTTTTTCTAGTTTGTACTACGTGGAAACATGGTTTGAAAAAACTATTCTCTTTTAATGTTATCCTGCAAAAATACCTCTATCTCATTGTGCGATGTTATTTGGGAATGTTTCCCGATTTCTAGTGACCATTAACCAACCATACACCTTTATAAAATCCCCAAAACATTCCAAAATTCTTCTAAATCTTCAAAAAATCACATAAACAAGTCATATAAATAATATACATAAAATTGGTGTTACATACATGAAAATGGGGTGTAACATTCTACCCACCATTTGCCTTTGCATCGCTCAAAATTAGAAATCCATATCTATCATGATAATGTTCAGGTCATCTATCAATTGTTTCCTTTATGCATTCCCTTGTATCTTCCCGAATATCACCATGTCTCCAAAAAACCCACAGTAGATTGATTATTTTTCCTTGGAAGACATTCTCTTACACATAATTAATCCACATTATAATTTTATCCAATGAATCATCATTATTTAGTAAAACATGATCCCATCGAATCACATGGTTTGCTTTAGGATGATATTTTTTCAAATGAGTTGCATGAAACACATTATGAACTGCCTAGAAACATGGTGGAAATTCACAATGATAGACCACCTCTCCAACCCCTTCATTTATCTCAAAAGGGAATCTGTATCGAGGAGATAACATACCATTCTTCCCAAAAAGTCTATGTCCAAGCCCTGGGGAGATCATTTAGAACACACAATCACGCATTTCTAATGAAAATGGTCCTCGAAGATGATATACATATGATTTTTGAAGACTCTGAGTTGTCTCTATCCATTATCAGATCAACATAATTTTCTTCATTTTTTCTTAGAGGAGTCTTGTCCCGACTAGTGATGTCTCACCTATTTTAACACAACAAATTGGAGAATGACATAGATTCCCATAAAATGATTCCAAAGAGCAATATGTGTCATGTCCTGGAAAGTGTTGTTATACGAGAACTATAAAAATTACACATGCCCTTCCCATTATCCCCAAAAATTCATTACAAAATCCCATAACATGTCTTTCAACATTTATATCTTTATTTTGGATTGAACATCCATCTATGGATGATAAACCATACTATTGGTCAACTGTGACCAAAGGTATTTCTGTGAGGATTTAGAAAAACAAGATGTGAACCTTAGATCATTGTTTGATAATATTGAAACTGGTATGTGATCCTTCTTTACCAATTCATGGATATATATTTTGGACATATCCTCTAACATATGCGATTTAGGAACAAGAATGAAATGAGCTGACAATATCAATCAATTCACCATCACCTATGTGGAATTTGGTTTGCAAACCATTCTTGAGATAATTTTTAAAAAATCTATAGGTATCTTCTCCCATTTTAACAGTGGAATAGGTATATACTACAACATTCCTACTGGGCATTGATTCTCTACTTTAAACCAATGACAAGTTAAGAATCATGAATCAAACTCATCCAACTTCCTTTTCATACTGACCCACCAAAATTGTGCTTTCAACACCTTATACATATTATGTATTCTAGGTTGAAAATCCCATATTGAATGGTGTTAAGAATTAATAAGTTATTTATGAAAAGACATAGTAATAGAAATCTGATTTATAAACCACGAAACTGGTCTCTCATCTTGAATCTATCCTTCAATGGTCTCCCCATAATTGACATTTCACCTCATAGACATCATTATTCATCAAATATCAATGCTTGTTTAACTATCCACTTCAAATAAAGAACTTAAAAAACTAGAATGAAAAACACTACATCACCTTGGTGTTCCCATTTTAAGTTCTTGTCGGCTAGGACTGACATCAACCGCCCCTCATCTGATGTTTTTTTTTCAATTAAGAATATTACATACTATATAATAAATATTCCACAAGACTTACTTTATTCATTGTATATATTAAGTCAATGTAAATTTCTTTGAGGTACTCCATACATCTTCATTGTGTCAAATTCAAACCCCGTTGTGAGAAAATATGGTTCAAGCTATTTTGATCTATGAACACACTGATGTTCATACCAAAGAGATAATGATGACATGTCTTTAAAGAATGGACTAAAACTGTTAAATAAAAATCATTTATTGTTTATTTCTTCTCATAAACCCATAACTACCTTGGAATATACTAAAGAACAAGATATCCCATATTAGAACATATCCCAACTCAGATCAAGAAGACACACAATACACCATGAACCATTGTCTGGATTTCAGAAAAATAAAGATTGACGTTGATGTAAAAAAACCTTTTTTCTCTTGAAAGGGAATTTGGCATTCCACATCAAATTAGAGAGGAAAATTACTCTTTTTCGAATATTTCATAGGTAAATCTAGTTTTGAGAAGTCATGAACAAAGCACCGATAATATGTATCTAGACCAAGGAAGCTCTGTATCTTTAATACATTCATTGGTGGTTTCCAAGATATATCAAAATATATTGTTTTGTGATCCATAGAAAAACATCTTTCAAAAATTAAATTTCCATGAAATCTTACATCTTGTATCCAGAAATCACACAATGAAAATATGGCATACACACACTAGTACAAAATCTATTTTTAACTTCGCCATTTTTTACATTGGTTTTTTAGAAGCCACGATAAAATCACTAAAAATCAATTTCTCATGTCGGTTATTATATAACCGATATGAAAATCCATTTTATATGATTTTTCACATCTTATATATAATAACTGGTGTGAAAAATATATTTTCCATACTTTTTCACATCGGTTCAAAATAACCGACGTGAAAAAACAAATTTCATGAATTTTTCAGGTTGGTTATTTAATAACCAACGTTTAAAGGTATAGTTTACATCGTTTATTTAATCACCAATGTGAAACATGTATACAAACATCTAGTTCATTTCCTAAACATTGATTTGACAGGTCACAGAGCTCAGATAGAGTAACAGATCAAATGTTAAGGTCATTGGAAGTTGATCATATCTAAATGAAGTCTTAGGGAAGGCCTATTTATAAAGGCAATAAATTTTAATCTATAAATCTATTTCTGCATTGTGACCTGTCAAATAAAAAATTGAGAAATGAACTAGATGTTTGTAAACATTTTTCGCATCTGTTATTCAATAACTGATGTGAAAAATACCATTTAACGCCATTTATTAAATATTTGACGTTAAAATGTCATGAAATTTTATTTTTCACTTCAGTTATTTAATAATCAACGTGAAAAAATGATGAAAATTGATTTTTCACATTGATTATATAATAACCAAGATGAAAAATAAGTGAAATTTTTAATATCTTTTCACAACAGTTATTATAAAATCGACATGAAAGATAGTTTTAATTTCCAGCCAATGCGAAATTTCTATTTTTTACATTGTGAGATTGGAATTTCCAATTGCCACCTAAAAATTTTAATTCAACATTTTCTTTTATCATATCAATTTTATGTATCCAATATACACATATTCTATTTTAATGATCATTTATTTCAATTAGTATTGTTCTCCCAATTCATCTCGTTTGATTTTCAACATGAATCAATTATATCTTCTTTTTACAATCTCGTCATGGTATTTTTAATTATGTATCCATTATTTATGATTATTTATGAATTGTTTTCTTAATTTATATACCATTTAACAATAATTTCTTTCAACCATCATACTTCCACTAACTAATCTAGTTCTATCTTCCATGTGAATCTTTTTCTTCTTTCTGCCATCTCATTAAGGTATTTACAATTATATTTCAATGATTTTTATTTTTTATGAGTAGTTTTATTAATTGATATACCATTTAGTGATTATTATTTTATTATAATAATAGATAATTCTTTATATTATGGTAAAATGGAAAATACTCCATTGTACTCTAAAATTTATTATAAGACAATGATATGGTTGGCTCATTCAATCTTTCCTCGAAAAAAATATATCAAACTTATGATTGTCATGACTTTTGATCTGTAACTCAGTTTGAGCTCTATAGCCTATCAAATCAATGACTTGAAAATATTATACAAGATGGAAAATAGTTTTTACATCAATTATTTAAAAAACAATGTATAAAATTGATTTTCATCTTCATTTAAATAGGGCCTTTAATGTCGGTTTTTTAGAAACCGGTGTTAAAAACCATAATACACCATTTTTTTTCTATCGTATATTAAATAAACAAAATAAAAAAATAATATTTTTAACATCTCTCACAGTAACATCGCCTAAAAACCGATGTTAAAATGATAAAAAAAACCGACGTAAAAAAGGTTTTTGTACTAGTAAAATGATGATCCCTTAAGATTAGAATCCCTGTCGTCAAGTGTTGCTCATGATATTCCCATTTCCGTGAATACACCAGTATGTTATCCATAAATAATACCACAAATGAATCATGATATCATAGAAATATTTGATTCATCAATGTCATATAGACTATTGGTACAATAAAAACACTAGTAGGCATCGTCACATATTCATAATAGCCATATCTACTTCTGAATGATTTCATTTGAATATCCTTCTTAATAACCAACAATTGGAGATATCTTGATTGAAATTCAATCTTAGAGAACCACCAATCACCATTAAATTGATTGAACAGATCATTAATGAATGAAAGTGGATTCTTATTCTTTATCATAACATGGTTATGATTATGATAATACACACATAGTTGAGGAGTTATATCATCCTTTTTGAAAAAAAACTACTGCTTCCAAGAGAGATGTGCTTAAAAAATGAATCCTTTTTGATCACTTCTAATGGAACATTAAATTACCATAATTCTATTGGGATTATTATATAAGATAGAAGGGAAATAAAATTTTTCCAAAAAAGAAGATAAATCTTAATATTTACTTATCTCATAGGTGGAAACCCTGATAAATTTTCAGGAAACACATATGGAAACTAATCATCTACTACATAAAAATTGTTACTCTCATTCTCATCCATTAATAAGAAGGTAAAAGATTCCAACTAGTATGATATCATCCCACCCACTAGTGGACACAATCCCATTACACCCGCCATCACACTCTGATCTCCTTGAAATAGATTCTTGACAACATCTTCTGTTTTGAATCTATCATTTTTGGTATAACATCAAATATGAGCCTTGAACACTATCAACCATCCATACCCAAGATTATATCATAGAAAATCTATATTTAGTATATATTTATCCCATTTCAACTTGACGAAATTTATAGTTATAGAACTTGATATCGATCTAATGTCTCAATATTATTTTTGACCAAGTTGAGTTTGATGTTTTATTATAATATAAATTATCTCATCTTTTAAACTCAAAAAATCAACAGAAAAAGAAGAAATAAAGGAATGGGATGTACCTATATCAATAAAATCTTGCATAAGGGTAGAATTTAAAAGAATCTTACCTTTATCCATAGATGGTCCAAACTAATCATCCAAAATAACCTACTTATCTCTATATAATTGCTTTCTCACTATGTTTTTTTCCATTTTGCAGTACTCAGATTTAACTACATGAAAATAAAATGTATACTCATAATTTTCATGGATATATTTTTTATCTTAATGAGACCAATTATTATAATTTAATATTGTCGAGGCATAAAATAACTACGACACCTAATAAGTTTCTTAAACACCTGAACTAGGAGCACTGTGACAATAGTTCTGAAGATTCCCAATCTAATTACAATTATGGAATCCTTTTAGTGTATTTGTACATTGTCACTGCATGTGGTTGAATGAACCACATTGAAAAAAATACTTGATGGATAATCAGTTTTGGAGGAAGATTCACCAATCAACAATTTTATTCTATTAAATACTACCATCATTTAAATAGGTGTACCTATTTCTCTTGATCCCAACATTATAGTTCCCACAGTTTCCCATAGGTATCAAAATACTTACTCCTCATGTGGCTCCTAATATTTACATTTCTACCACATTAACTTGATTAACAATCTCTATATAATCCATAATATAGAGTACAACTATCTTTGATCAAATCTTATACCACATCCCCAATTCAGAGATGTATTCCCTCAAGGATTCACTAGAACTAAATTCTTGAATTTAGCAGCATGATCTAAGATAAAGCTATTTCTTACTTCAAGTTGAAGAAATATGATATTCATTGGTTCTTGAACGTAATAGGATAGAATTGTTTGTTAAAAAATCCAAAAAAAATCCACCCATGAATGGTTGTGGTCTAATTGATCCTGAACAACTAAGCCCACCATGGCCATGCACGACACACTAGCACACACACACACACATAGATATATATATATAGATATATATATTGAAGTTTAGATCTATTGGTACGCCAATGAAATCAAATATTCAATTCATCTGGTTCATCCACACCTATTCCTTTTTTGGTTCGGAATCAACCAAGAAGAAGAATGGATTTTGCTTCTACAATTGGGAAGAATGATCCACTTATGTTGGATCATCACTCAGGTTCCTATTTTCCATAAAATGAAATGTGAAGACAATACTCTGAATGAGATACTGGTTTATATATGGTTCAACTACAACCACATTTTTAATAGCTTCTTTTTATTGGTTTGTATGATGCCTACTAAGAGTAATGTTCTAGAAACACAATAAACGCCATAAGTCATACTCTCTATCAATTGAAGGATTAAAATTTGAAAATCAACCAAATCATATTATCAAAAAAAATATTTCTATCATCAAATAATTCCATGTTCAGCCATTTTTTATAAATTATAACTTTTGTAAATCAAATAATTCTCAAAATACCACCACCATACCCTTTTGAAAAGCTGACATTTACAAAAAAAACATTTACATTTTTAAAAAATCAACACATTTGACAAAATCATATATCATTACTCAAAACGAAATATGCACACCTTGTGGGAATTCGTTTCTATAATTCATTTCATGCTTGTATCTTTGGATAAACCTATATTAATGAGATTTCCATGTCCTATATGTGTTTCAAGAACATGTATGTACCAAGATACCTAGCAACTTGAAGTTCAATATAAAATAGTTAGCTATGTATTTTTATTATTTATATTTCATTTCTCAACAATACTATTTCTTTTATACCAACCCTACACAAAAAATAGACTAGAATGAGTTTCATCTCTCAGACTCATAGAACTGATGACCACTTATTCCACAAAGATTTTTTGAATGACCAAGAATGATACCACTTGTAACATCCCACCCTTACTCATTTTCTTATCTAGATGATGAAATTATATGTGGACATAAAAGACATCCCAAATGTTCCAAAGGTTGGTAATAAATTTTGGGGGATTCATTTATAGTCGGTGGATGGTTTTCCCTTTATAAAACAAAACTACAAACCCAATAATCCCTACCCAAAAAAAAAGACTACATGATGCATGAAATAAATGAATAAAACTCAAATAATACCATTATATAAAATTCAAAATACAAAATAGTACCATAATAAAAAAAATAAAAAAGAACCTAGTATATTGAGGATGACTAAATAACAAATAAAACTCAAAGAATATAAATAAAACACCCATGTTTGAACAGCTCCATGATCAAACTCCACAAATGTCCCATGAATCACTAAGCAATGCTAGAGAAATGCGATACATTACCTTTTCCTATATCGTGGTAAATGATGTCTGTAAGAGAACCATAGTACCAAAAATGGGTGAGTAATTAGACTCAGTAGGTTTTACCAAAATTATTTCCCTACTTACACCACTAGGGTAGAACATGTTATCACATTTATATAAAATAATTTATATGAAATAATTTCTAAAATAGTTTATGTTAGAAAATGGAAAGCTTACATAATAAAATAGTTTCCACAAAACAATATCATGTTCCAAGGAATGTAATAAAAATGAAATAAAACGATTTCATAAATTCCATTTGTCATAACCCATTCATTTAAAAATATACACACATCCAACCATGCATGCAACTAGGAACTCCTTATACACATGAGTATAGAGTCAAACTTTTACTACGCCATCACTTAATGAACAGAATTAATGGTAGAGTACCCTGACCCAAACCAATCACGATAATTATGGGGGGAAAATTACAATTATCTCTCTAAAATGCACATGAGCACACCCAACCATTATCCCAAATACCAATTCCACAAAAACCATTTGAACCATTTTAATTAGACCATTCTTTTATTGAAATTATTTCGATCACTACATTTCAATAGAACCAAACATTTACTAAAATCCTTTCAAACACACCATTTCAATAAAATCAAAATTTTATGGAAAGTAATTTTCATGTATAAAAACAAAATAATCATTTTAAAACTAACATATTAAATTCATGGTACCAATTCCTCTTTCCAAAAAATGGATAATTTATTCAATTCCTTAAATCGTCACAAAATAGGGTTTATAACAAGAAATTCACAACCATTTTACTAAAAATTTGAATTAAAACAATAAATTGAAAACTAATCCTTCATATTCTAATTAGATTATTTGAGAGTGAATCCACCTTCCATGGAAAACATGGTAAAAATGGAAAATGACTTGAAAACATCTATAAAAATGTGCCAAATCTCAAAAAAAACCCACCTTAGATATCCTCCCCTATCATAAAAAATGCCAAATCTAATCATATTTAGAATCAAATACCATATATCTATATAAATATGACATAGATCTAAGAAATCAGGAGAGAGGGAGACATATATCTAAGGGAAACCGAAAATAACAACCATTAACAATGACTTACTGTGGTAGCTGGGCTTCAACCAACCAAGAAACGCATTCCGATTGCTTCCAAATTGATGTAGAAAGCTTCTCTAGTTATTAAGAGAGATAAATATTGAGTTTGGGTTGAAATGGAAAATGAAAGAGGTGTTAAAACAAAAACCAAACTAGATCCACATATTATGGATCCAGATTTCATACTTTGAAAGGTTTAACAAAACATGTGCTTACAATGATCCAACATCTCCCTCAAGGGAGAGCTTTTCACAATTAGATCGCATAGTTTCAAAACCATATTCTAACAATAACAAATACCATTGTCCAAATTTGCAAGGATTATACTAGGTGGCCACATGTTTTGGACAAACTATGCTCCTTAATATTCTTCATACCCAGAGCCCTCTATCTCATTATGCATAATTTCTGGGGTAAGTTTCACAGTTTCTACTGACAATCCACCAACCGTACACCCTTATAAAATCCCAAAACACTCCAAACTTTTTCTAAACCCTCCCAAACATCATCCAAACACTTTATGTTTATATGTTATATTAAATAAAGGTTAATTACTTGAAACTCAGTTTTTTATATCTAATTAGAATCATTATTAAACATTAAAAAACCATATAATACCCCCTTCTAAAACATTGAATATTTTGAAATGATATTCAATATTTTTTTACAAACTAATGAATTTAAATTAATTTTTTCAAACATAATAAATAATTAAAAAAATTTAAATTTAGAAATATAATTGTTTATTACATAAAATAATAAACTAATTTAACTTTTATAATGAAATAATTAAAACCTAAATACATGCTAATTTAATATTAATATTTATATGAAATGTTTGAAGTATAATACAAAGAATGAAATTATGAATCAATATATAATATTTATTTTTCTGACCATAAAAAATAAAAAATGATATATAGGATAAGGAATAAATAGAAAACATTAACACAAATGAAATAATATCATAGTGTTAAAAAGGACTAAGAAGTTCATCAAAACATAGAAAACATCAAATTTTATCACTTAAATATGCAAAATTCTTTGACAATTGTTCTATTATTCTTTGAACATCTGCATATCATGGATAGAGTGAAGAGGTTGAAATGTGTTTATAAAAAAATTCTTTCAGTCTATTATGGTCCAACTTAGTAACATCATTCTTTGTGAGTAACTCCACTAGACATAACATTTATACTTTAAACACTTAAATGTCTTCTTTTGTAATAAAAATTTATTTCACATTATAACTCTACCATTGAAATGTATCAATTTTATTTGAAACCATCACTTTTATTAGATCTTGTAATGACATTAATGATTCCATCTGATAAGTATGATGCTTTATGTTGTGTTATTCAATGTACTAACTTCAAACTAAATCTATTCATAAGACATTATTTCATTATAAATACAATAAAATGAAACCTCATGTGTGTCACAACCATGAACATCCTACTTTTTTTCAAATTATCTTTCAAATGAGTCCATAAAATAAAAAACAAACAATTCTATTAATAGATTAGGGGAGGAATACCTTTTCTTAAGAAATAAATTCCTCTGATCGTGAAGTTCTTGATCTCATAATTTTAATTCAAATGATTTAACAAGTGTATTAAAAATATATTCTGAAAAAGATAACTAACTAATTTAAAAGATTTTGAGAAGAATATAAAAGGGTTTTAAAGAAAATTATACATTTTTTTCACCAATATCCAAACAAGGCATCATATTCTTGAGTCAAAAACATAAAATGATATTTTTTAATTATAACATTTAGAAAGATAGTTTTACATAAGAAATCTATTTTGATTGATATTGTTACTTAAACAAATAACATATAAAAGAATATAAAATTTGAAGACAAATAATAGTTTATGTGATTAATTAAGGAATATATCTTTCATAAACCTTTTCATAATTAAAAAATTAACTTATTATAAAAATATTGTTTTATTGAAATAATGTTTACAAAAATTTGAAGATTTATAAATTCAATTATGAACTTATATAGAATAAGTTTTAACAAATTAATCTAAAGAGTAATAAAGGATTTTACAATATAACATAAAATAGTTAACTCCCTTATATAAAATAGTTATTTAAATTAAAAATATATTAATGAAATTTGTATTTAACCAATTCTTATATTATAGATTATTGTTTTAATGATATTGTTGATGACTAACTACTTAATATTTTATCACTCCATTGTTCAGATAATGATATACCTATTCTCTTAGTACAACCAATTAAATATTTTACGTTGTAGTTCAATGGTGTATTCTAGAAAAAATAAAATACATGTTCTTTTTTCTACCCATATAATTTTGTTAATAGAATAATTATCATGTAAGGTTTTAAGAAATGAAATCTGTTTATTTGATGTAAATATTCTACTATTCATGTTAAATAATTATTTTGAACAATAAAAATTGTTAACACCACAAAATATGGTTTTTCTAAATCAATATTCATTTACATTGTTTACATCAATACCAAAATAAATACATTTAATAATATATATTATATTTATATTTGATCATTGAAGAAAAAAATTCCTATATAATTTTTCTCTTTCATCGTGACTTACTATAAAAAGTTTTCTTCAATGAATTTTATTATTTACAAAAATTTAATTTAAATAATTTTCTCATTTGATAAGAATAATTGAATCTTGTCTTGAAGTATTTATTTCACTCAAAAACTATATTATTTTAAGTTTATATAAATGAAAAAATACGTTGGATGTATTAGATCATAAATTCTCAAGTTGTTTTGGAAAATTTTATTTATCAAAATAAATTTTATTAGAAGATTTTCTAATATTTATATGATATTTTTTAAGGATTTACACATATAATTATTCATGAAATAATATTTATTAAGTTAATTATAAAAAAGATTCATTGAATTATATTTTTTAGAGAAAAAATATTTTACCTAATCAGCATGATCCATAAAGAATATATTCGTCACTTGGTTTTTATGATCAACCAATGTGTCTATAGTAGATTCATAATTTGAACTATAAGTACCACTCCAACTTGAATCTATAACATTATTTTATTTACTTTAATAGTTATCTATTATTTTAGCTATATGACATTATGATTTCATGTTCTATTTTTCCTTGCATAAACATCATTTACCTTTGATATCTCGTTCTTCCTCATTTTATATTGGTTTCTAATTATTTTTGGAATATATGATAAATAATTGTTTGAAAATATATTTCAAGAAAATGATGATTCAACCATACTAGTTTCTAATAAAATCTTCATCATTTTACAAAAAAATATGATTTTCAGCTTCATCTTACATTTTAGCTTCATATATCATCAAGGTTCTAATAATTTCTTTCATCGTCAATTTTTTAAGTACAATGGATTGTCATAGAGAAGTATATATACAAATATATTTATTATGTAAAACTCTAAATATATTTAATTCTTGACCTAATTGTGAAATTAGATCTCTTATGGTAGAAAAACTATTGACTATTTTAGTCAGTCTTCGATTAATTTTCGTGATTCATTCACCATAACTCATTATAAAGGTATAAATATAAATATTGCATTAGTGTACCTTTTCATATGAAATTGAGAGTTCCTTTATAAGAAAAAATATATATTTCCACATTTCATAGGTAGTATAGCTTTTCAATACTATATTAAACACACTAGTTCTTAATCTATAGAAAATAACATTCATTAATATTGAATGGATATTATATTATTTTTCTTGATCACTATACCATTTTAACAGATCCTTTATAGGAACATAATAAGGCTTGAAAAATTCTAAATAAAATCATACTCCATTTTTATTTAAATATATAATCAATAAAACATTCCAAAATACATAATTATTTCCATTAAATCAATGATCATAGATCATTTACGTACCTTATCTAAGATCTGTTATTCTTGGATTTAACATCGTCCAAATCATTAAATCAATCTTGTAAGAGCCAAAATAAATATTCAAAAATTATTGAGATCCAAAAATAAATATATTACATTATATTATTCATTATTTATCCATTGATACCTTTATTGAAATCAGATATAATGATAGAGCCCCATCCTATGATACCATTTATTGATATCAGATACAATCAATAGAATATTAAATGATAAAAATATATAGAAATAAAAAACATTATTTGATATCACTTTTTGGTATCAAAATAGAATCAATAGAATATTAAATGATTTAAAATAAATATCCAATGGATCATAACCTTTGATAACCCTTGTTGTTATAAATATAGAATCAATATAATATTTAAGGATTTCAAAATGATAAATATATAAAATGGATCCAAAACATTGATACCACATTTTAGGCTGGATATGTCTGAATTACTATGTCAATGATACATTGGGGGGATTATGATCCTTTACAACCTTTGATAGAAACAAAATATTCTCTTTCTATATAGTGATTGTCTCCTTGTATCTTAAATATGTGTGTGTTGTGGAAATAAACAAGGAACAAAAAATGATATATAGTGGTTTAGGGTACAAAGATCTCTTATTCCACTCCAACAATGCCGTCTCCATGATCATGGTGAATATTAATAGTAGATCAACTTTTCCAAATACCACTATAACTGAGTATAAATAGTTCACACCTTCAAAACAAGTGTTTTACAAGCCCTTATGGTTCTCTAACAAGGAAACATAAATATGTAGCTTAGTATGTGAAGCTGATACTGCTTGCCCACCATGACTATGTCAGGGAAGATGATACTACAATAAATCAAAAGATATTTATTTGATTAATAACATTTGTTTTACTCAAATTTTTAGTAGTAAATGATAGTTGTGTTTGATCTTCAATAAAATACAATAACAGTAAATTAATGTTGACGATTTAACAAGATTTCATTAATTAGAAGTAGATAAAACATAAGAAATTAGAATAAACACGTATATTTCCAATGTGTTAAAATGAAAACTGATTTGTTGGACATCAAAAATAATATTTTATAATAAATTATCACGACGATGACAAAAATAATATATATTAGAGAAAAAAATATATTTATGTAAAGTGTAGATATGAAGGAGATGAAATACACTGTAATTTACAAGCACAATGATTTGAATATATATCTATACAGTATTTTATTTTAAGAATATGATCATCTCAATATTTATACTACAGGAAAAACAACTCTAGTGTAAATGATTCTCAAAATATCGCATAATAAATCATGAATATTTTATATCATAATCATTAATAGATTCATAAATTCCCTTAGAAATAGGTACACACTACTAGGATGTTGAGTTTTCTCAACACCTTTATACCAACAGTTCAACAGAACCATTGGTATAGGGGTCCTTTACCAATGGTTTATTCAAAAAGTTGGTAAAGGTTGAGTAAGTGAATGATTTACCAACGGTTTGAAAAAACTATTGGGAAATCTAAAAATTTTTGTCCCCTTACTAATGGTTTGTACAAACCGTTGGGAAAATTCCCCCCAAATACAGCACCCTGACCCCTGATTACACAGAAGACATGAATTTCCCCCGATTTCTAGAATCCCCCGCCCAGGTGAACCCTAACCCGATGTCTTCCATCCGATCGAATGCAACTCCCCCATCTGGTTTATACTCCTTCAACCTCTTCCCATATCTGACATAGAAGCCCTCATTGAGGTAATCGACATAGCTGGTTTGTGGTCTACCAAACACTGTGACTTTACATGGTGAGTTGAGGTATCTTATCCGTTTCTAGTGTTGTCTATCCCATCTTTGGGTGGAAATCCTTCTATTCTCAACTTTACTCCATTTATTTCACTATCTAGAAGGATAAAATCAGTACTTCCTATTTCTAGGGATTTTGGAAAATTTTATGATTCACAATATTTGATATTGAATCAATGACTAATACTTGATTGGTAGATGTTTGTGAGTATATAGAAGATGGTTTATAAACTATCTCTTAAAAGTATCACTATTTTTTTGTTCTTTATGATGTGTAGTATCACTGATAAACTTTATTATTCATCTCAAATTTAAAAATAAATGTTTTTTCTTATAATTTATGAAATTAAACCTCTTTACGATCCATGAACAACCAATTTGTGTAGAAGCCGAAACATTATCGACCGATGGGGTGCGCTTGACTTGGGGAACTAATTAGGTAATGAAAGATATGACAATAGGGGTGCATATAATGAGTTATTGAGCATTAGTGAAAAAATATGGGATGCCTATAACCCATAATGGTACCTGATGTATGTGCCTCTTATATGAGACCTATTGAAAATAAATATAAATAATATTTAATTTAATTTTTGTGTACTTATTCATTGATTAATGATTTGGAATTCATTAAAGAAACCATCCAAAGATTCACGTTAAAAACATAGATTTTAATTCCATTTGGAAACCCCCTTAGACACTGTTCTATCAGGTATCTGGAACAATGTTCTATCAGGTCTATGGTTTCTTCTTGTCTCTGATAAATGAAAATATTACAAAACACATCTCACCTGAAATTTTGGAACACATAACTAAATTTGTATATCTTTACATTGTTTTAATAGTTCACTACACCAACGACAAACTCCTTCATTTATAATTTACATAAATATATCATCGATTAAACATAATTTTTTTTGGAATTTATTATGATTAAACAACTTATAAATTTTTTATAGAATAGATAGAATTTGGATGTATGAAACTGATCGGATCCCAGGAGATTTTCAAAACAATTTGCAGATCTTTTTAGATTTTTCATTTCACAATGCTTCAGATAGTGGGCGCATACACTTCCCATGTTCCAATTGTGTTGGAAGACCTTGGTTGAGCCATGAAGAAGTCAGCTACCACATAACCAAATATGGTTTTCAAGAAAACTACTATGTGTGTTATCACAATGGGGAGAAACTAAAATCTCAAATTGCTGATGATCGAAATGGAAGGACTGGACTAGAGAATCTGTTAGATAACCTATTTCCATTTATTATTCATAATCAAAATGAATGGATTTATAATCAAAAAGACTTTGATATGAGGACAGATGATGCATCTAATTAAAATGTGGCATATCCCGCTGGAAGTCAAAATCTTATGTTACACCAGCTTGTGTGCCACAAAAAGTAATGTGGCACTTTCCATTAGTCCCCAGACCCCAAGATCATTTTATGTCCGATGAAATATCAAAAAAATTAGATGGTGTGATACTAAGAGAAAGAAGACTAATTATGAGTTTGTTTGACCTACAGATGGATTTTCATGGTAGATATTTGGTGCTCGATATCCTGATTTTGCGACTAACGTGTGTAATGTGAGGATGGGTATTTCATGCGACAATTTTAATCCATTTGGGAAAATACTTACTTCCAACCGCACATGGCCTGTATTTATACACATTTATAGGTTTCCCCCATGTATTTATATGAAAAACACCTTAACTTTCATTAGTATACTCATATCTGGCTCATCTGATGCCAAAATTGATATTGATGTATACATGCATCCTTTAATAAAATAGTTGAAACTTCTTTGGGCTGTGGGTTTGTTCGCATATGATGCATATTTGAAAGACTTATTTCAGATGTGTTCTACGAGTATGTGGATGATCAATGATTTTATATCTTATACAATGATTTCTGGATGGAGCATGAAGGGAAAACTATCATGTCCTGTTTGTATGAAGAATACATGATCCGAAAGACTAAAATATCACTGTAGTTTCAGTTTTATTGGACATCGGTGATTCATGATAATGGACTATCCATATAGAAATAATCATCGAAGATTTGATAACACCCTAGAGACTGATGATCCACATCAGCGTATGTTCGGAACTAATGTGATTAATGAATTGAAAGATTTCAGTTTTTCATTTGGTAAGGGTCAAATAAATTCTGGAAAGAGAAAGAATGTTTCCACTGAAACCTATTACAATTGGAGGAAGAGGAGTATCATTTTTTATTTTCCTTATTAGTCAACCAATTTGTTTGGCCATTGCATAGACGTAATGAACATTGAAATTAATATATGTGAAATGTTGCTTTTGATATTTCTAAATGTTAAGGTAATGACAAAAGATGATTTACTATCTCAGCGTGACTCGGTGGATTTGGGGATCAGACCACAATTGCATATTGTGTGTATCAATGAAAATAAATGTAAAGTTCCATGTGCTTATTATGTGATGACAACTACGAAAAAAATATATTTGGAAGTAATAGAGACTATTAGAGTTCCTGATGGCTATTCATGGAACATATCTAAATGTGTTAACAGACGACATTTGAAACAAAAATCGTTGAAGACTCGTGATTATCAGGTTCTTCTGCATAAGTTGATTCCAATAACAATCTGTTTTCTTTTTTCCAATAATGTAAGTGTGACCATTACTTGGTTGTGACATTTGTTTTGAGATCTTTATTCTATGATGTTTTCCAAGTCATTCTTGCAAAATATGTTGACAGATGCCCCATTAATTTTGTGTGAGATGGAGAAAATATCTCATCCATCATTTTTCACATGCATGTTGCATCTGACAATCCATATTCCCACTAAAATACTTCTTGGAGGACCTGTTTATTTTTGTTGTATTTATCCAACTGAAAGAAATATGAACACATTAAAGTCTTATGCCTGAAACCAAAATCATTCTGAAGGTTGTATCGTGAATGGTTACTTGGCTCAAGAAGGTATGGATTTCTGCTCAATGTATTTTTCTGATCATACTACCAGAATGAATAGACCAATGAGGAAATAAGAATAACAGTATGAGAAAATTAAACCAAGTTTTCCTTCACTTCCTCAAACAAGGGGAATTCATGGATCATATATGTTGAAGACATTATGCCTTGAAGAATGAAAGATGGCACATCGCACAGTTTTGTACAATTGTTATTTGTTCGATGACTACATCAGGTAACTAAATTGAATAAGTATATCTTACATATATATATGTTAAAACATTCATATTTTTATCTATAGGGAATATAAAACAATGATAAATAGAAATAATAGTTCTTTATCATTG
Source organism: Viscum album (assembly GCA_963277665.1). NCBI lineage: Eukaryota > Viridiplantae > Streptophyta > Magnoliopsida > Santalales > Viscaceae > Viscum > Viscum album. The sequence continues at coordinate 1,192,741,656 of OY728156.1, read as the reverse complement.
AGAAGGAGGAGGACATTGAATAGAAAAGAGTTTTCTGCTAGGTTAAAATTAAAGGTAAAAATATTACTATTTAAAATATTTAAATCTATATTTAATTAATAATAATATTCTTTTATATTGTAGGTATTGAGTTATCCTGTTGACTCTTTCTCTAAGAAAATAAGAGCTTTGGCTTTTGGTCCTAATACCGTGGTTCGTGACTGTAAATCAATAGTTATCAATGTCTATAAATTTATTTTCACTGAAGGAGAAAATAACATGAGAACACAATATGATGGTGTTATGGTTTCTGCAACAACTGCAACATCATGTTAAGTTTTTAGGTACTTTTGATGTTACTAAGTACCTCTATTTTCGATTAGTGATTTGGGAGAGTTGGGAGAAGTCTAAATGTAGTTTTGGGGCAAAGGGGAAGTCGCACGGGTGGCGCACATGTTGTCTAAACCGTGTGGCCAAACCATGTGCAGTTGGTATTGGAGGCAGTATCTTCCGCACAGGCAGCGCATAGTTTGTCTTACCGTGTGGCCAAACCATGCAAGAAGGATGGTTGAGGCAGAAGCTAATGCACGTCTAGCACATGTTTTGTCAAACCATGCGAACTAACCATCCATCCACTTAAATGAGATCCTAAAAGTGTGGATCTCACTCTGTTTTTCCTTTAAGTGCCTCATTTTTCCTCATATGCGGCCCTAACTTGGGATTTTTCTTTTCCTTTGGTCAGAAAAGGTGCTCCCATCGTTCTGGAGGTGATCCAAAGGCTCCTCTTAGTGAATAAAAGCTGGATTCTGGAGATATGTGATCATTTTTCATCGTTCTTGATCGGTTTCTTAGATCTACTTAGATCTACTTCTCATCTTCTCTTGGTTTCTTAGATCTATGCCATTTATGGGTATATCTATGTGTGTGGTACCAAATTTGATGAGATTTGGTCTTGATCTTTCTAGAAGAAGAGATCTAAGGCGGGTTCATGAAGAAGAAACCTGGTTTTCTTGAGCATTCTCGACCATAGTGGTTTTGGTCAAAACCATTGAGGTAGGTGGTTATGTCCTGACTTGCTAAATTTATTATCATTGTATTTGCTTGATTTATTTCAATTGTTGATTTAAATTCAACTACTCAAGTGTTTTTTCAATTACGTTGATAAAAACTCGATTCCAGTGAGTTGAGATATTTGAAATGGTTTTGGCATGGAAATTTGGAAAACCCCAATTCCATTGAATTGGGTGTGTTTATGGAAATTGGCCATTTTAAATTGTTTAATTTAAATTTTGGATTTTATGGAAATGATTTCAATTAAATTTTTTCATTTAGTTGTGGAAATAAATTTTGTGATGATTGAATTGGTTTTGAATGGATTTCAAACTGGTAAAAATGGCTTAAAATTATTTGATAGAAACCCATTGGTTTTATCTTGTGAAAAAAGGCATGTTTTGAATAAAACATGTTTTGGTTTTAAATAGAATTAAATTGGAACTTTTGAAATGGAATAATGGGATTGATCGTAGTTTAAGAATTCTTAAAATAGTTCGCCCATAATGTAAGATTGCATGCAAGCCCTAGGTAGTAAGTGTGTTATTTGGATACACTCTACGCTACGACAATGTTCTATAACATAATTGTGGTGGGTCACATCTTGATGGGTTGGTGATGAGTCTCCTTTGGCCAGTGTCTTTGGGACGTGTGTATACATATTTTTCAGAGTTCACATAGAGATTGTGGAATCCTATAACTGGTTAATACTACTGTACCTTTTGTAAGATGACCATGTTGCTCGCTTGTTTATTTATATGTGATATATTAATATATGCCAAAGCATTTGAACTGCCTTACATTCCTACGGAATTTATATATACAGTTTTATATAAATTTTTTTCTTAAGACATTGTTTTAGAAATGTGCCATCATTGTGAAGCTGTTGCTTAAATTGATTTTTCCATAATTTGAAAATGTATAGCATGTTTTGTTAAAAAATTATTTTGAATTTCCAAACCTGTTTATTTGAAAAATGAATGATTTTTTTTGGATAATCAACTTTTTTCATCTTCTGCAGAATCTTTGGTGGAATCCTACTGGGCTTGGGATCACACCCTACTTTTTCCTTCTGGTGTTTTTAGACTTTCTCAATCTAGGATCGAGCAATGGGAAGGGTCCTATTGGAGGTGGATCTAGCTGTTGAACTTTGGTCTTGGTGAGTTGTGTACTTACGGACTTTGGGACTGTTTTTCCCTTTTTAGTACTTGGGTTTTTGTACATTGGGATTTTTTATGCCAATTTGTATTCTTGTATAATAATCCCAGTGCAGTTATTTTTTTTTGCATACTGTCTTGTTCCTTTTCCTTCTGCATTCTTGTGGAAAAATCATTCCCTCTTGCATGTTGTATAATTCCAGGTGCTAGTCTCCGACCTGTGAGGATCAGAAATGCTCTCCGGGCTAGGACCGGGCACCTTGGTTATCAGGTTACCAGGGTACCCAGGCGGGTTCATGAAAAAGTGGTATCAGAGGGCATGTTAAGCAACATTACATGATGAAAGTATGAATTTGAGTATTCTTTTTAGGACATGGTAGGTATTTTTGATTGAGTTCCTGGCCTTCTCTCGACCACAATGGACCTTAAGTCACCATGGTTGGTTAGGGAAATATATCTTGTGGATTAGTTCTAGTATTTTACCTATTTCTATTTGGATATAGTGGAATCCAAATCTTGTAATCCCTTATTTTACGAATCGTTTTCCTTGTTACTCAGCTTGGGTATTAATCTATGTCTTTCATGATGTGTAGCATCATGGCTCCGAGAAGACATGGAAATCATGTCCAAAAAAGGCTGCTGCTGAATCTCAGCAAGCGAGTCCTATTGTGGATCCGAGTTCGGTTGAGGTGATTGTTCGAACTGTCCAAGCTCTGGGACAGGCACCACCTCTAGTTCATATTCAGTCTCCATCTACAGATCCTCATAGTGATATTCTATGATTTCGTTCTCAAGAATTCTTATGCCAGAAGCCACCGGTTTTCAAAGGCCCCACTGACCCTCAACATGCTGAGGAATGGTTGAGTAAGATTGAATTTCTATTTGGGTTCTTGGAGACACCTAATGTGATCAAGGTGAAGTGTGCCACCATCGTAATGGAGGGACCAAGTTGGAGGTGGTGGGACACAATGGTGATGACTGGAAAACATGAGGGTTTGGATTGGAAAGACTTTAGTGTTCTTTTCCGTAAATAGATCTATCCAAAATCAATGGTGTTGGCCAAGGCTATGGAGTTTTTCAAGCTTGAGTAGGCCAACAAAACCATGACTGAGTACTCAAATTTCTTGTCTGGGCTGGTATAGTCTTCTCCTGATATTGTATCTAATGAGAGGATGAAGGCTCGACGATTCGAGTTGGGATTTCAATCAGATATCTGTTCTCTGGTTTTCCAACTGAAGCTACCCACTTATACTGATGTGTTGGATTGGGCGATGATGGTTGGGATGGACTTGGCAGGAATGTAGGGGTTGAATGAGGTTCTTTTCCTTCTTAGTGGAAGTGTGGGTTCCTTTAAAGGAAAATGAAAGAGTGACTTTTCTCATGGTATTTCTCGATAGCACAGTCATACTAGACCTCCGGTAGCACTAGGAGGGGCTTTTTGACTTGCTATCAGTGTGGGAAGCCAGGACATTCTAATAGGTTTTGCACTGAGGTACCCAAAACTATAGCTCCTGCAGATGTTTAGGGAACTTACAGAGATTCTTCCATCACATCTCTACTCCACGTAGATGAACAGAATCATCAGCACCTCCAGAAACTGCAGGGAAATCAAATGCTTCATATGCAAAAGGGTTCCAGCCATAGGCATCTAGAACGAAGTTTCTTCACGCTATGGAAGAGTTTCCAGAGGTAGCTGATGCTGGTCCTATAACTCTGAGAGGTACCATTACTATAGCTTCATATTTAGTGATAACTCCTTTTTATACTAGTGCATCTCACTCATTTATTTCAACCCATATGGTTAGTCTTCTAAATCTACCTATGCAACTTTTATCTTGTGTGATGGATATTACTACACCCTTGGTACAATGAGATAAAAAGGGTCTCTGTAGTCCTTCTTGTGTCTTATCTCTATCAGATGATGATCATGATTGTAGTTTTCTCGTTCTCGACATGAAATATTATGATGTCATATTAGGGATGGATTGGCTCATTTCCAATAAAGCCTAGATCGATTGTTTTCTTTGACTGGTCTACCTTACTACACCCAGTGGTGTGCATCTTGTTTTTCAAGGAGAATGGGACCCAAGGGCAAGCAGAGCTGGAACATCTTATCCATAGTTGGGGAAAGTTATATCAATGTTTTCTTTTGATCAAGAGAGAGATTCAATGTGTGGTGATCTTTCTCCAGTTGTCCCTGAATTTCCCAACATGTTTTTTTCAACTTCTCTGGATTTCCACTAGTAAGGGAGGTTGATTTCTCTACTTTCATAATACTTGGTACTCAACCAGTTTCAATTACCTCTTACTGAATGGCATCAGCTGAACTAAAAGAACTGGAGTCTCTGTTAGACGATCTTTTTTAGAAATGTTTTATACACCCGAATGTGTCAACTTGGGCAACACCTATTCTCTTCACCAAGAAGGCTGATGGTTCTCTTCACATATGTGTTGATTATAAAAATATTAATCAAGTTACAATAAAGAACAAATATCCATTACCACGAATTGATGATTTGTTTGATCAATTGAAAGGGGAAAACTGGTTTTAAAAAATTGATCTTTGATCTGGTTACCATCAGTTGAGGGTAAAATAACCTGATATTCATAAGACAACTTTTCATAGTAGGTATGGCCATTATGAGCATGTTGTTATGCCCTTTGGCCTATCAAATGCTCGTATAATTTTCATGGCTTTGATGAACAAGGTTTTCCATGAGTATCTCGATACCATCGTGGTAGTCTTTGTGGATGACATTCTTGTCTACTCCATGTATGAGGAGGATCATGTGGATCATCTGAGAACAATTCTAAGTCTTCTATGGAATCAACGACTTTATGCCAAGATTTGAAAGTGCAATTTCTAGATTTGGGAAGTGAAATTCATGGGACATGTCCTGTCAGAACAAGGAATATCAGTTGATCCAGAGAAGGTGAAGTCTGTTATGACTTGGGGACAACCATGAAATGTTTTCAAGATTCAGAGCCTCTTGGTCTTAGCAGGATACTATCGCCAGTTTGTTAAAGACTTCTCAAAGTTAGCTTATCCAATGACTACACTAACTCAAAAGGGAGTGAAGTTTTCTTGGAATGATAAATGATAGAGTTCTTTTGTTGAGCTAAAGCGTCTTTGACTACTGCGCCTGTGTTAACTCTTCCTGAGGCTGGGAGAGGTTACGTTGTCTTCTGTGATGCATCAGGTTTAGGTTTGGGATGTTTCCTTATGAAAGGTAATCATGTTGTTGCCAATGGGTCTCGTCAGATTACGTATCATGTGAAGAACTATCCTACCCATGACCTTAAACATGCAGCTTTAATGCATGCACTTAGGTGTTGGAGACATTACCTTTATAGAGATATTTTTACTGTGTATTTAGACCACCAGAGCTTGAGTTATATCTTATCTCAAAAAGATTTGAATCTCTGCCAAAATTCATTGGGTGGACTACCTTAAATATTTCTACTTGGACATTTACTATACCCTGGGAAAAGGGAATGAAGATGCCGATGCATTAAGCAGGAAACATCCATCACAGGCTGTGGAATAATATTCAGAAGAGTGGAGTTTGATGGCTCTTTTTTCATAGATACATATTGGAGTTCAGTGGAAGAGGAATGAAGTTTCTTTAGCCAGTTTCCAGTTGACATCTGCTCTTCTTGAGTTAATTCTTCCAGAACAACAACATGATGATGAATTCCATAGCATTAGGGACTCTCTTTATGGTGGGGAGACCGACACCCAGGGGTCGTTATCCAAAGAGGGTGTTCTGTGTTATCAAAAACATTACGTTGTGCTGTTATCGGCATGGAAGGATGTGATAGGGTATCTCCATAACTGTCAGTGGGTTGTACACCTAGGAACCATGAAGATGTTCTATGAAATACAATGATACTTCTAGGGGCTGGGTATGAGACGAGACATTGCTTAGTTTGTATCTCATTGCTATACATTCCAGAAGGTGAAAGACGATCACCAGAAACCTTTGGGTTTGCTTCAACCACTTCCAGTCCCTACATGGAAGTGGGATAAAATCTCTATGGACTTTGTGGTTGGGCTACCTCAAACCCAAAGGAAGAAGAACATGATATGTGTTGTGATCAACAGACTGACCATGTCGGCTCACTTTATACCTATTCGAGACACAAAAAATTTTGAGGAGTTGGGAAATATCTATGTGAAAGAACTTGTTCGTTTTCACATAGTTCCATCTGCTATAGTCTTTGATACAGATCCACTGTTTACTTCTTCCTTTTGGAGAGGCCTTCTGGAGGTACTGGGATATCAGGTCCTTTTGAGCATGAACAACCATCCATAGTCAGATGTCCAGATAGAGAGATCTATTCAGATCCTTGAGGATATGCTCTGTGCTTGTGTTCTCAACTTTGGTGGGTCTTGGGATGATCATATGGGGCTAGTTGAGTTTTCATATAACAACAATTATCAGTATGCGATCAAAATGGATCCTTTTGTGTCTTTTTATGGCCATCCTTGTAAATACTCTTTATGTTTTTCGGAGATTGGTGAAAGTTCTTTTGTTGGACCGAGTTTGGTCCAAGAGATGACAGCTAAGATCTAGTTGATTCATCAGATAATGTTGACAACACAGATTCTGTATAAGTCTTATGATGATCATCATCATAAAACTCTAGAGTTCTCAGTTGGTGACCAGGTGTTCTTGAAAGTTTCACCCCGATTAGGTCATCGACAGCTTGGGAGCCAATGGATGCTTGCTTCTCATTTTGTGGGACCTTTTCAGGTTGTTGGTCTTATAGGGAATTTTGATTAAAATCTAGCTTTACCAGAAAAGATGAAGTCGATACATAACATGTTACATGTATCGTAGCTGCTTAAGTATCTCTCTGATCCATATCATGTTCTGAGTTGGAGTGATCTTGAGATTGAACCAGATTTAACTGTTACTGAACAACCAGTCAAGGTTGTTGATTCTGAGACCAAGGTACTCCATGGAAGAGTGATACCACTGGTCCGTGTACATTGGTAGCATGTTTATGATTCTCATGAGACATGGGAAATGGAAGAACTAATTAGAGAGCAGTGGCCTCATCTTCTTGACATGGAGGATTCTTCATGGGCTTTCTGGGGACATAATGTTCTTATGGTGGGAATGTTGAAAAATCACGTTACGTTTTTAGGTACTTTTCATGTTTCTATGTACCTTTGTTTTGGAGTAGTGACATGGGAGAGTTGGGAGATCATTAAATGTTGTTTTGGGGAAAAGGGGAGGTCGCACGGGGAGCACATGGGTTGTCTAAACCATGCAGCCAAACCATGTATAGTTGGTCTCGGAGGAAGTAGCTTACGCACTTGCAGCACATGGCTTGTCTAACCGTGAATCCAAAAAGTGTGAGAAGGATGGCCGAGGAAGAATCTAACACGTGGCTAGCGCATGTTTTGTCAAACCGTGCGAACTAACCAAGCAGCCACTTAAATGAGATCCTTAAATTGTGGATCTCACTCAGTTTTGCCTCTAAGTGCCACGTTTTGCCTCTTAAGAGGCCCTAACTCTATATTTGTCTTTTACTAAGGTCAGAAAAAGTTCTACCATAATTCCGGAGGTGATCCAAAGGCTACTCTTGGTGAATCGAAGCCGTATTCTTAAGGTATGTGATCATTCTTCATTGTTCTTGATCTATTTCTTAGATCTACTTAGATATAATTCTCCTCTTCTCTCGATTTCTTAGATATACTCCTGTTATGGGTAGATGTAAGTGTGTGGTACCAAATTTGATGTTATTTGGTCTTGATCATAGTAGTAGAAGATATCTAAGGCAGGTTCATGAAGAAGAAACCCGGTTTTCTTAGGCATTCTCGACCATTGTGGTTTTTTTCAAAACCATCGAGGTAGGTGGTTCTGTCCTAACTTGCTAAATTTTTATTCATTTTATTTTCATGATTTATTTAAATTGTTGATTTAAATTCAATTTCACAATTCTTTTTTCAATTATGTAAATAAAAACTCGATTCCAGTGAGTTGAGATATTTGAAATGGTTTTGGCATGGAAATTTGGAAAACCCCAATTCCATTGAATTGGGTGTGTTTATGGAAATTGACCGTTTTAAATTGTTTAATTTAAATTTTGGATTTGATGGAAAAGATTTCAATTAAATTATTGAATTTAATTATGGAAATAAATTTTGTGATGATGGAATTGGTTTTGAATGGATTTCAAACTGGTGAAAATATATTAAAATGATTTTATAGAAACCCATTCGTTTTATCTTGTAAAAAAGGCATGTTTTGAATAAAACCTGTTTTGGTTTTAAATGGAATGAAATTTGAACTTTTGAAATGGAAGAATGGGATTGATCTTATATTAAGCATTATTAAAATAGTTCACCCATAATGTAAGAGTGCATGAATGCCTTATGTAGTTAGTGAGTTATTTTTATACTCTATGCTACGAAAATGTTCTAAAACATTCTTGCGGCGGGTCACATCCCCAATGGGTTGGTGAAGAATCTCCTTTGGCCAGTGTCATAGGGATCTGTGTATACACATTTTTCTAAGTTCACATAGAGAGTGCAGAATTCTATAAATGGTTAATAATATCGTACCTTTTGGAAGATAACCATGTTGCTCGCTTGTTTTTTTATATGTGAGATATAAATGTATGACAATGCTTTTGAAATTCCTTACATGCTTGATGAATTTATATAAACTATTTTATATAATTTTTTTTATTAAGCCATTATTTATGAAATATTCCATCATTGTAAAGCCTTTTCATAAATTGATTTTTCAATCATTTGAAAATGTATAGCATGTTTTGTTAAAATATTCTTTTGAATTTCCAAACCTATTTATTTGAAAATTGAAATATTTTCATTAGATAATCTACGTTTTGCATCTATTACGGAATCATTGGTGGTATCCTACTAGGCATAGGCTCACACCCTACTTTTTCCTTCTGGAGTTTGTTGACTTTCTTCTTCTAGGATCGAGTAAAGGGATGGGTCCTCTTGGAGGTAGATCCAACTGGTGATCTTTAGTCTTTGAGAGTTGTGTCCACAGGGACTTTGAGACTATTTTACCCTTTTAGTACTTGGGTTTTAGTAATTTGGGATATTTTATGCCTATTTGTATTTTGGTACAATACTCCCTGCGGTGTTCCTTTTTGTTTTGCATACTGTCTTGTTTCTTTTGATTCTACATTCTTGTGGCAAAATATTTTCCTCTTTCATGTTGTGTGATGTCAGGTGCGAGTCGTCGACCCGTGGGGATCGGGAACGCTCTTCGGGCTATGTTTGGGCCAGCTCGGTTATAGGGTTACCAGGTTACTCGGGTTGCATTGTGACAACAACAGATTTTTATTCTAGTGCATCATATAGTAGATTGCGGTTTTAAAATTTACGTTATTATTGAGTTGTTGAAAAAATAATAATATTGGATTATTACTCTCTTGGCGAAGTCATATTGATGAAATTCCATTGTCTTGATTCGATGACAAGACATGGAACATTTATTGATGATTGTGGATTTTGAGTAATTAATATGACTTGCACTCTTGCTTACGAAGAACCACATTTATTGGCAACAATGGCTAAACATGTTTTTTATTTCAAAGACCAACTTCGACCTGAATTTGGTGTCATAGATTAAGTAATTCCAAGGAATATTTTTGATGATGGTGATTATGGAATTGACACCATCCTTACTACCATTAGAACAAATACATTTATTTCTTTTGATGAATCCAATAGCTCAATTTTCAGAGTTGACTATGAACCTAATGTTTTGGTTAAAAATATATAAAATCATCCATTCATGTGCTCAATTATTTTGGATTACCTAAAGTTGGGTTGTTAAGGTTAGTTCTATTCAAATTTATTTAATATTGATTACAAATATGTTGTATCCGAATTGACCGTTATGTGAATTTTCCATGTTTATTGGTTGAAATTTTTATTTGTATTTCGTTTTCTAATTTGGAATTGAACTGTATTTAAACCTAAAAAACCAACATTTATAACTTGGTGAACATTTCAATACTTCATCTGTGATTTTTATAAAAATTTTATGACTCTATGACCTCTCTTTAACATTTTACTAGGTAATGAACATGATTTCTTGTATTCTTCTGCAAAACATGTATTGAAACATGCATCATTTACCTAATCTAAATAAATAAAAAATTTCTTTAATTTTGAAAATTTCTTTACCACTTATGAATCTAGTAGAATCAATGTTCCATGATTTTAATTGACTGATGAAACAAATTAAATAATCATCCTACTAAACATTAAATTTCATTATTACATATTGTACGATTTATTGAATTCATTATATATTTGTTCAAGCTCACCTAAAACAACGTTTAGTTAAATGATCCATGAATACCCCTATTTCCTCTCATTTATTTTGTTTTTTTGGGTTATGGATTAGTTATATTTTTCTATTTACATATATATTTTCGTTCAAATGCAGGAAATGAAACCAATTGAAGAGAGTTGACAAAAACAGATTATGGAGAGCAATCGTTGCATGACTGAGCTGGGCATTCTACCAGTTGTGCCGACTTTGAGTATTTTATTTCAAATATATTTATTTAAATAATATATAAATATCGTGTGATTAATTTTTTTAAACATTTTTTTAGTATCCAACTACTAGGAGATTTTTATTTGATGATCAGCCTAGTAGTGGTCCTAGTAATCATGGTGTTCATACGAGGGGGGGGGGGGTATGAGAGCTAGAAAATCTGGTCGGCGTACCCGATTAGACCCTGCCCCTCCTACTAACAGACCATCCATCCGGCATTCTAATCCCAGTGTTCCGTTAGGGACACATGGAATATTTAGGCCTCCCATGTATTCACCACCCTTTACATCTGACCCTCCTCACTCGTCTGTACCATATCTGATGATGATTCCCACTCCCTATCCAGCATTTGGCCAGCCATCCCTATCATCTTCATTTAATTTTGCTTTGTTCTCTCTGGGATTTTATATTCCATCTTCTTTGACTCTGAAACTACCAGAGTCTGTCCCTACGGAGGATACATTGGGACACACTCCATCTTTACTGGGTGTTCCTTTAGTTTTTGCAAATCTAGCTATGCCCATTGATCAGACTACCGAAGGTATACTTATAAAACCCTAACAAATTGTTACACAACTATTTATTTTCATTATAACATGTATTGATAAAAAAATTTCTTTTTTAACAGATACATCTATTGATAAGAGGCATGGGAGGAGGTGTACATGCATGCGTGTGGTGTAGAACCGCCACACACAGTTGATGGTGGACTACAATGAAAATAGTCAAATGATTGAAAAATCCGGGTAGTAATGTCGGAGTTTTTTGCGACTCTTTCTAAATACTGAAAAATCATTCCTGTCAGCCTGATCTCATGGAGACAGCTACAAAATAATGTGAAGGATAATTCCTAGGCAGAGATATGTGTACAAAATTCTGTAGTATTTAATGAAATATATAAATTTTTGTAATTATATGAATTAATATTTTGGTGTCAGCTGTGATTTAATTTCCCTAATGGTGAGGGTGCATAGCCATCATGACTAAAGGATTTAGGTTAGCATTGGAGAGATTATATGCTTGAGTTTTACCTTGGCTAGCATGCTATAGTGGGCACAGAGTTAGAAGCGGTCCCATTCATGGATGATTTTCCGTTAGAACAGAACTGACAGATGATTAATCATTGGAAGACTTCCCAATTATGGTATTAATAAAATTAGAGGTATTTGAATAAATTTTTTCATGTGTTTCATTATTAATAATTATTGAATTTTATTTAGGATGCATCTCAAAGAAATAAAAAACATTGATGCAAAGAAATACGTCCACACATTGGGGCGTGGTACGATTCCAGATCATGAGAGATAGCAGATATGACAGTTTATAATCTTTCTTTACGAATTTCTCTTTCTATTGCTTCCTCCATAATTTATTTGATTTCTAAAGTTGTTATTTAATTTGAGATATGAAAATAGTTTTTTTTTGGTATCCTATTTTTAATTATGGTTCCCTATCTTCAATATCATTGTAGAGGCCTAAATTGAACATAGAGGGATGTGTGCCTCGATAAAAACTGTTTTTCTTGAGTAGAAAGAAGAAAGATGGAAGTGCGGTTAATGAACCAACTCAGCAGCATATTTTATGTTTTACTTTGTATATTTAAAATTTTAATATCTATTTTGTATGTTGATAATCTATTTATATTTGTAAAAGGCCGCTTTAGAGGCCCTCGATTCCCAAGAACCTGTCAATTTTGGGCCAAACGATCACTTACATCAGGTGTTGGGAGATGAGCACCCCGGTAGAGTACGCTGCCGACCTAGGAAGAGTATAGTTCCGATGAGGTATTAGCCCTCCTCACGTATGAGATGTAGTGCCACTGAGTTGCAGCAGGTTAAGGAAGAGGTAAAAATGAATAAAAAAGGTCCATAGAGATGGCAGATAAGTCTACTAGGGAAAACACTGCATTTATGATACTTATAGAAGTTTTACGTCCAACACATCCAAAAAATTCTAGAAATACTTTTGATGAATAAATGTCATCGATGCATTCTATATATGGCGCACCAGGTGTCATTTCCAGTGGTGGTCGAGACAATGGATAGGTGGAGGCCGAGGCGGAGGAGGATGAGGGAGAGGAGGAGGCTGAGGCGGAGGAGGAGGGTGATGGGGAATCCAAGGCTGAGTACAAGGGTGAGGAGGAGGGCGGGGAAGATGATGGGGATGAAGATGAGGCTGAGGGTGAGGGTGAAGATGTTGGTGATGATAGTGAATGTGTTGAGGGACAGATTGATATGTTACATATTTGAATGATATTACTGACCATTGATGTTTATTGATTTATTGTGCCTGAATATATGTGTTATTAGATATGTAACATTAACTTAATTTTTTATCTATAAATAATAAATTTTACATGATGATTTTCTATGAAATCCACCTATTTTATTGATATTATAATTTTTTAGTGGAATTTAGAAAATTGGTGGTATGATTAGAAGTTGATATAATGATATTATTTTTTTAACCTTGACAAATTTTTCTTAGAAAATATGTAAATACCATCCCATGAACCCAGGACAGCCCCCAGACAGCCCCAAGGATAGCCCCCCGGACAGCCCCCCGGACAGCCCCCCTGACAGCCCCCCCACCCTCCTCCCTGGACCCCAGACAACCCCCTAAATAGACTCTCCAACCTCTTTCCTGGACCACAGATAGCCTCCCAACAAATTTTCCTGGACCCCAGACACCCCCCCCCCCAAACAGCCCCCACCCTTTTCTCTAGACCCTAAATATCCCTGGTACAGCCTCCCCTCCCTCCTTCTTGGAGTCTGGAATAACACCCCGGACAGCACACCCCCCACCCACCCTCCTGCCTAGACCCCAGACAGCCCCCCGACCCTTCTCCATGGACCCCAGACATCACCCCAAACATCCCCCGTTGACAGCCCCCGCCCTCCTTTGTTGACCCCAGACAACCCCCCTCCTTCATGGACCCAGGACAGCCCCCCCCCCCCCACACCATCCTCCCTGGACCCCAGATAGCCCCCCACCCTCCTCCCTAGACCATGGACAACCCTCACCCTCCTTCCTTGACCCCGGACAACCCCCCACCCTCCTCCCTAGACCCCAAATAGCCCTCTACCCAACACCCCAACATTGGACAAGCACCGATTTGGAATATATAATACAACATGACAACTCACGAAAGGCTAAGGATCACCAAAATTGATTCTGGATACAATCCCACTCTTAATTTGACATATCGGATCCTAATCTATGATCTCTTCAAGATTCAACCTAAATCTCAATGGAAAAGAGGGTTTTAGAGCTTCGGAAAAATATGAGAGAAGAGTGAAAACCCTTCTAAAAAAGAGGAAGCATGGAGAGGATTAGACTCACCTGGATCTTCAATCTACACTTGAAGAAACTCAAAACTCCAATGGATTGAAGCATATCCTTGATCAAGAACTATTGGGAGCTTTGTATTGTGTTGATAAATTATCACAAGGATCAATGGGTCATTTGTGACATGTATGAGTCAACCCCACCACAATCCGAGGCACTGTGGGACTAGTACCACTCAAAGTGTCTCACTTTTTATTTGAAATGGAAAACATTTTATGTGAAAATGATAACTAGCATATAGAAAACTGAACAAAAACCATCAGATTATGTTGATAATTTAGCACAATTATCAATGGGTTATTTCTGACATTTAGGAGTCAACTTTTCCACAATCTGAGGCATGGTGTGGCCGATACCACTTAAACTGTCTCACTTTTATTTGAAATGGACAGGATTTTAAGTGAAAACAGTAACTTGTATAAAGAAAACCAACCAAAAACTTTCTTAATGTAATGATACTATAGTATAATGATTTGTGGGTCATTTGGGACACGTAAAAGTCAACCCTCCTCAATCCGAGAGTCGGTGTGGCCGATATAACTCAAAGTGTCTCTCTTTTGTTTTAAACGGACACTATTTTTAGTAAAAAAAACAGCCACATAGAAAACCAGCCAAACATATTCTGATTATTTTGATACTTTAGAACAATGATCCATGGGTCATTTGTGACCTGTACAAGTCAAATCAACCTCAATCTGTGGCACAGTGTGGCCGGTACAATTCAAAGTGTATCACCTTTATTTTAAATGGACAACATTTTAAGTAAAAACAACAAATAGCATACAGAAAACTAACCTAACTCATTTGGATTGTGTTGATACTTTAGAAAAAAGATACCTGGGTCATATGTGACATGTATGAGTCAACGCAACCTCAATCTGAGTCAGGGTGTGGCCGGTATCACTTGATGTGTCTTTCTTTTGTTTAAAATGGAAAACTTTTTAGTGAAAACAACAACTGGCATATAGAAAACTGACCAAACAGATTCATATTGTGTTTATAATTTAGGAAAATGATCCATGGGTCATATGTGACGTGTACGAGTCAACACCACCTCAATCCGAGGCACAATGTGGATGGTATCACTTGAAGTGTCTTTCTTTTGTTTAAAATGGACACCATTTTATGTAATAACGAATGTCCTATAGAAAACTAACCACATGTATTTGGATTGTGTTGATATTTTATCACAACGATCCATGAGTAATTTTTGACATGTATGAGTCATCCCCGCCTCAATCAGAGGCATGGTGTGGCCAGTACCACTCAAAGTGTCTCACTTTTAATTGAAATAGACAACATTTTATGTGAAAACAAAAACTTGCATATGTAAAACTGAAAAAATGAATTCAGATTCTATTGATACTTTAGAAAACGATTGAGGGGTTATATATGACGTCTACATGTCAACCCCACCTCAATATGAGGCACGTTGTTGCCGGTATCACTTGAAGTGTCTTTCTTTTGTTTAAAATGGACAACCTTTTAAGTAAAAACAACTGGCATATGAAAAACCAAACGAACATATTCATATTTTTGTTGATACTTAAGCACAAGGATCCATGGGTCATTTCTATCATGTATGAGTCAACCTCGCCTCAATTCGAGGCACGATGTGGCCGGTACCACTAAAAGTGTATTACTTTTATTTGAAATGGGAAACATTTAATGTGAAAACAACAACATGAATACGAAAAACCGAACAGACAAATTCTGATTGTGTTGATACTTAAGTAAAATGATTCATGGGTCATTTTTTATGTGTACAAGTCAATCCACCTCAATCTGAGTCATGGTGTGGCTAGTATCACCAAAACTGTCTCTCTTTGGATTAAAATGGACACTGTTTTAAGTGAAAACAACAAACATATGGAAAACCATCCAAAAATATTCTTATTATGTGGATACTTTATCACAACAATCCATGGGTCATTTCATACATGTAAGAGTCAACCCCACCCCAATACAAGGCACGGTGTGGCTGGTACCACTCAAAGTGTCTCACCTTTATATGAAATGGACAACATTTTATGTAAAAACAACAACTGGCATTCTGAAAACTGACCTAACACATTCAAGTTGTGTTGATACATTAATAAAACTATCCAGTGGTCATATGTCACATGTAAAATTCAACTACGCCTCAATCTAAGGCACGGTGTGTCCGGTATCACTCAATTGTCATTATTTTGATTAAAATGGACACCCTTTTAGTACAAACAAATGGCATGCAGAAAACCTACCAAAAATATTATGATTGTGTTGATACATTAGAACAAGAATCCAAGGTACAATTTTGATGTGTAAGAGTCAACCTTGCCTCAATCCGAGGCACTATGTTCCTGGTACCACTCAAAGTGTCTCACTTTTGTTTTAAATAGACAACATTTTAAGTGAAAAAAACTGGCATATGAAAAACTGACCAAATGCTTTCAGATTAAGTTTATACTTTAGGAAAATGATACATGGGTCATATGTGACATTTAAGATTCAACTCCATGTCAATCTGAGGCATATTGTGGCCTGTATCACTCGAAGTGTCATTCTTGTGTTTGAAATAGACAACATTTTAAGTAAAAACAACAAATGCCATACAAAAAACCAACCTAATACATTTGGATTGTGATTATACTTGAGGAAAATGATACATGGGTCATATGTGATGTGTACGAGTTAATCTATCCTCAATATGAGGCACTGTTTTCCCAATATCACTCAAAGTATATTTCTTTTGTTTAAAATGGACACCCTTTTAAGTAAAAACTACAAATGGCATACAGAAAACCATCCAAACCTATTCATATTGGGTTGATACTTTAGCACAAAGATACATGGATCATTTTTGACGTGAAATAGTCAACGCTGCCTCAATCCGATCCATGGTATGGACAGTACCACTCAAAGTGTCTCACTTTTATTTGAAATTGACAACATTTTAAGGGAAAACAACAATTGGCAAATAGAAAACCAAAAAAATGCATTCGGATTCTATTGATACTTTAGGAAAATTATCTATGGGTCATATGTGATGTGTACGAGTCATCCCTGCCCCAATATGAGGCACGATGTGGCCAATATCACTCATACTATCTTTCATTTGATTAAAATGGACACCCTATTAAGTAAAATCAACTGGCATACAGAAAACAGGCGAAATGTATTTGGATTTTTTTATACATTAGCACACAGATGCATGGGTAATTTTGGACATGTAAGAGTCAACCCCACCTCAATTTGAGGCATGGTGTGGCTGGTACCACTCAAAGTGTCTCACTTTTATTTGAAATAGACAACATTTTATGTGAAAACAACAACTAGCATACAAAAAACTGACCAAAAAAAATAAGATTATATTGATATTTTATGAAAACAATCCATGGGTCATTGGTATCGTGTTCGAGTCAACCCCGCCTCAATCATAGGCACAGTGTGGCAGTTATTACTCAATGTGTCTTTATTTTGTTTAAAATAGACACTCTTTTAAGTAAAAATCTCTAAGATACAGAAAACTAAACAAATGTATTTAGATTGTGTAAATACTTTAGAATAATGATACATGGTTCATTTGTGATGTTTTTGAGTCAACCCCACCACAATCTGATGCACAGTGTGGCCGGTACCACTCAATGTGTCTCACGTTTATTTCAAATAGACAACATTTTAAGTGAAAACAACAACTGGCATATAGAAAACCAAACAAACACTTTCCGATTGCCTTGATACCTTAGGACAATGATCCATGGGTCATATGTAATGTGTATGAGTCAACCCTGCCCCATTTTGAGGCACATTTTATTCAGTATTACTCTAAGTGTTTGTCTTTTGTTTTAAATGGGAATCATTTTATGTAAAAACAACTATCATACAGAAAACCGACAAAACTTATTAAGATTGTATTGATTCTTTAGAACAAGGATCCATAGTCTAGCCTCACACAATCCACTTCTAATTTGAGGAAATCCCACCCTTATTCTAAAAAATATGACACTTAATATTCCAAGGGAAACTACATTCCCTAAGACACACAGGTTCATTTATACACACCAATTATCATCACCTTTAAGTTCAAAGACACATGACCCAAACCATGGGACATTATATTTTTGTTTGGTTAAAGTCATTTATCCTTTTATTTATTTTGGGGTTATTAGCTTCTAATTTCAGAATTAAATCGTGTATTTGTAAAACAAAATGCAATTTTGTATGTATTATTAATTATGTATAACACATATAATTACGTATTCAGTTTTTTATATATTGTATTTATAATTGATAATTAAATTATGTATGTATTCAATTCAATATCCAATTATGAATCAAATTCCTGATTACATATGTAATTATAATGTCAATTCTAAATTGAATTCGCAATCAATTATGTAGGTTTATAATTACCTTATGAATTATTTTTTAATTCTGTATGTGTATAGTTTCAGGGTGCATTATGTGTTAAATATATATGAATTAATTGTGTATATGTATGTGTTATAGTTGGTTATTATAGGTAACTAGTGTTGGGAAGTTGGAAATGTTGAAAGGGAAGCCTGAAACAGGATTCTGCTTGAATTACACAACAAAGACTATGCCAACGGTTGTAAATCGTTGGCATAGGGCTGTGAATGTGTTTTATACCAACGGTTCTAAGAGAACCGTTGGGATATAGTGAAATGTCTAGATTTTACCAATGGTTTACACAAACAATTGGTAAAAATCTATACAAAAAAATATTACAATGGTTTGAAACCATTGGAATTGTATGTTTAGCAATGGTATCAACCCATAGGTGAAATATTATACCAACGGTTTGACATAACCATTGGTATAATGTAGATTTCCTAACATATCCCAATGGATTTCCAGAAACTGTTGCATATGTGTTTCCCTATGGATTACTTTCATACGGTTTGGATAACCGTTGGTATATATTATACCTACAGTTATCCAGGCTTTACCAACGGTTTGCAACCATTTGCAAAGGGTTTATTTATAGTAGTGACAATTGAATCCATTGAATGCGAGCCTTTGAATAAGTCATAATAAATATTTGAAATGATATTTACATTATGATATATGATTTCAAAAATTGAGGATAAAATAAAAAATATAAAACACCTTTATTGAATAGTCTAATGTTGGGTCACATCACATGAACAAAAACATCAAAATTAGGGTAAACAATTTACCTTTGTTCACAGAAGCAGTGTTGTGAAAACATACATTTATTCCATTAAGTATATGGTTTCTTCCAAATCATTGTTTTTAGATCCATATATTTCTAACAGTGCTTGGTACATCACACATACATTTCATTACCAACATAGTATTCCCAAGACATAAAGTATACATATAAACATAGGGTATTAATAGTGTTTATAGAATAATTTTCAACATGTCCAGAATACCTCAACAAACATTCTCCCACAAATTAGTGACTTTTGTATACTTACAAAATAAATATTATATTTAATAACATTTTCTTAAAAATAAATTAAAATTTATTTTATCATTAACAGAAATGTGGGTATTTGTGATATTCAAAATCAAATATATATTAATAAAACTATTTAATCAACACATGACAAACACAAGTTTTTTAATAATTTTATAGATATTATCTCTAGATGGAAGATGTTTTAGTTTTAAAAAACCTTTGGTCACACTCTCCTTAAAAAATATATTTTATATCTATGTGATTTGATCTTGAATGTTACAATGTATTCTTAGAAAAATTGAAATCACATTCATCTTTATAGTTAATAACCCGTTGATACTTAGAAGATACATGCACATAATCATGTTAAAACTCTATCCAATTCATTTTTGATAGCCCGTATTGATACCACATCATACATAGACATAATAGAACATGAAGTTATTGTTTATTTCTTCTTCTAATTCCATGTCACACATCTTACAACAATGACCCCCCCCCCCGATGAGGAATTTATATCATCAACATGGACATCTCTATCAGCATTAGGAAAAAACTATATGTTTTTCCCACTATTCTTCTTTCAAAATCGTAAATAATAAAATATTCTATTGAAATACCCTAGAAATAAATTTTATTTCTAGAGAAGTGACTCCTTCACGTTATATTCATATCTATTATAGGTTTTGACAAAAAAGAAGTATCTATCCTTAAAGAAGTCATATACAATAAAATACCAATAATTTTCTTAATTACTTTTCATTTAAAACATTACCTTCATCAATTTTATCAACTCCAAATCCATGTGAATTTATGTAATAACTACTATTTTTTCTTGATAATTTTTTTAAAAAACAATTAATATGCATAAATTTTAGAGATGAATTTTTTTCCAATAGTTTGGGTAATTTTTAAAAAAAGGAATGTCCTCATTTTAAGTGAGAACTTCTCAAATTCATTCATTATTTTTATATAAAACTCATCCTTGTATTTTTATTTATTAATAAAAATTATTATTTTACAAACATATACTTTCACACTGATATATTTTTGATTAGTCATCCTATCATACAAAAATCTATCAACATTTAATTTTCTAATATCCATGCCACAAAAATAACTAACTATATTAAAATACCAATATCGTAGTTCTTGTTTTAACCCATATAATCCAGTCTTTAATTAATATAAATTACATCTATATTCATCAAGGACAAATAATGTTGTTTTCCAATAAAAAATTATTAATTTAGATTATAATTCAAAAATAATTACATTACATATTGGATATCTAAAGACCACATTGTCATAACACTATATTTTCTCTATATCAAAATCAATATAATTATTTTTACTCCTCTGCCCTAAATCAATTCAGCTGCTATGTGTAGACAAATTTTCTATCCCTTATAGATAATAAATACAATAGTTCATTTAAAAGGATTGGGAACATTTTTATTAAAGAAATGGGACCTACATTAGTTAATATTAATTCTAAACAATCTTAATTAAGTGCATGAAAAGTGACAAATTACTAAAAACATCCGGGATTTCTAACTAAAAATCAGTCATGTGATATAAAGTAAAAAATAACACTTTTAAAATCTATTGAATCATGTTTTTCATGATTTTTTCTACATTCAACTAAAATAAAAAATAAAACATAAAATTAGGTTTTCCTCTATGATGGTTATATATACCCCTTTGTAGTAAAAAATTTAAATGTCAGGGTAGACATAGAAACATTCTAATGTGATGTTATATTAATATCTCAACACCCATTTTTAGCCACATCCTGATAAATTACATAGTTGGGAGATATTTTGTATGAATTTTATAAATTTAAAACATGAATGGAGTAAATTTTAGTTTCCAATAGTCTTAAGGCAGATTCTTCTAAAAAAGTTATATTTGTTATTGATGTAATTTAATCAAGAATGATACAATGGGATCTTTAAAAAATTAAAATCAAATTCATTAACATTGTTAATATCTAGTGGATACCCATTAGAAACATAAAAATAACAAATTTGAGCCTTTATCGAAGTCATTTTTTATGCCCCTTCAATAAAAAACATAACTATCATCAATGTAACTCAAAGTGAGGGAAGATTGATTTTTCAAATTCCATGTCACACATCTTCCACCAATGGAGAATTCTATCTATGATAATGAATTTATATCATCAATATTACCATCCTACATTAAATTAGTTAAACCCTAAAATTTTATCTCACATTTCATCTAATTAAATAATAAATAATAAAACTTATTTTATATATATGTTATTAATATATATTCTTCCTAGATATGTGAGTTATTTATATTATATTGATATCTAGAACATGGTCTGATTGAAAACAATTTATAGCCTTGAGTATGTCATATAAAATAAAATACAAATAATCTTCTGAATTTTTTCTCATCGAGAACATTTCATTAATCAATTTTTATAAACACCATTCCCACTAGAAGTTTTGTAAAGACTCATCTTTTAGGTGTTATTATGTAATCATTAATGAGTGATTTTGTGTTAGATACCCTCTCATAATAGAATATATCAACATTTAAATTTCCAAAATCCACGTCCCTAAAATATTTCTTTAGTTTTAAATACCAAGATATTAGGTCTTGTTTCAACTCATTCAAACCAATATAAAATTTCCATGCAATACTTATATCTTCATCAAGCATAAATAACTTTTAATTCTCAATATAAAATTCTTTTTGTAATGACCCAATATTTTATTAATGGAAAATTCAATTCCTAAAATTATGTCACATAATAATCTGAAATTATAATATAATGAACTAATAAGTACTATGTTACCTTAAATCAAAATAGTGTCACTTCTATGTTTTGAATTTTGGGAAATGATCTTCTACAATTGTGATCAGTAAGTTATTTGGAGTCTTATAAGATAAACATATTTTTTGATGAATAGTGACATATAATTATGAATACTAGCATACCTTTATAAAATTTAATGAATAGTAATGAATAGAAAATAAAAAAAAATTGAAACTTCACCCATGAGGGTAAAAATACAATTTATACCTCTTAAAAGTGAAAAAATGATCATAGTATAAGTACTAGTATTTTTGAATGTCATAAATATTTTATTTACAACCATAGAATAAATTTAATAATTTAAAATGGAAATTTATTTTCAAAAAATGAAATAATAAAGTTTTACTTTATTTCCTTATTGTTGTAAGATAATTTTATAGGACCTTGATTAGTTTTTCAATTTTTTATAAAACGACTTATAGTTTAAATGTTGTTGTTTTTTAGAATAAATTATGATTTTATTTAAAAATAATATTAAAAATATTTATAGAATTATTTTCAAAAAAATTATTTTCATTTTATAATTTTACACGTCAATAAATGTTTGGGTTAACTTTTTGGATTTTGAAGAAATACTTGAATTTTCTGTGAATAGTAAAAATACACTTTTGAGTTTTCGGTATGTTTAATGAAATCATATTGATGAAATAATTAATATAAAATTATGGTCTAATTTTGTGCAGTGAAATATAATATGATGTGTCCCAAGTGGCTAATACCATGGATAAATACAATTGTAAAGGCCATTGTTTTTCAAAAACCACTAATGAGGCGTCCTTTGAAATAAATAAAAATATCTCTCTATTTTACTATAAATACCCACTCATTACTTCATTTTAATTCCATCCAAATCCACCATCATAGAAGATATGGTAGTTTTACTTTACTAGGAGTCCTCCCAAGGTTTCCTCAAGCCACAAAGGTCCTATCCATCATCTTTTAGATGTTACTCTACAATGTAATGGAATCTACCTCCCTTATATTTTTCATGCTTTCATTTTATGTTGTTCTTTTTAATTCCAATAAGATTATGTTGGGTTATATCATTTCATATCCCCTTACTATCCATATTATGTAATAATGATTATCAAACCTCTTTTTTATCACATATAAATATTTTATGAAATTGTATGTGATACCAATAGGTTGCCGAATTTTTATAAGGGATCTCTCAACATTTCTTTTATTTTCATGTCCATATCTTTTCGTTTTATTTCATCCTATCCTTTAATACAAATGTTGAGTTAAATCTAGAACCTTACATTTACTATATTTTTTCATGATAGAGGAATAATTTTTCATCATCTATCATTTCAATTTATTTTATTTTAAAATTGAAAACACTATCTCGTATGTGCTAATTGACCACATTAAAGGACAATGGATTTTCAATTTCTGTTATCATCTTCAATTCTGGTAATGAAGCCATTATAATGGTTGATGCAGACCATAATATTTGTATTATGTCTTATATATATTTCTGTAATACTTTTTTACAAAGGGATTTGATTTATAAAACCAGATATGTTCCTTGTTGCCAAAAACTACAAATTAACCCAAAAGGTTATCACTAGAGTTCTATATAATAATTAATCTTAAATCGAAGAAATGAAATGAAATTTAATACCATGTAACTATGAATATATTAAATAATATAATATAACTCCAAATCAGGATAACCATCCCCATTGTACATGATTCTCTGAACATGAATATAAGTGAACCAATCATTAAAACCAAGGAAACAAATGGAACCAAACAATGAAATTGAACCTCATAATCAATAAAAAAGGTTATAAACTAACTCAAATAAATTGTAATAAATAATTGAAATATAGAATACATTATTGAATTATTAATTGATTAACCTAATTTGTTTATTCATGTCATTAATATCAAGTGGAGGTCACCATCAGAATTAAGGTAAGAGATTTTACCCGAACAACCATTATTCCTTCAGGTTTAAATATCTATATTTTTACCCAAATTATGTTGTCCTTTTTAGGAAAAAAAATATGAATAATGTTTATATGCTCCAAACCAATTTTTCAGATCCATACCATATTCACATTCATGGGTAAAAATGATTCTAAGTGATTCCCTACTCGATACATCCCAATAAGGAAACATGTTTTAACAGAACTTCCCAAATTCTTACCCAAATTCATGAGAACTATAACTTTTTTGTTAATAATCTATTGTTTTTTGGTCTTTTTATAATAAAAAACATAGTTTTTAACTTCTATTTTTATATAAATTATTATTCCCTTTTCAGTTTTAAACTCTCTTTGGTATTTTTATTAAAACCGCATTGAAATGTTTTAATGCTAATAATTTTCTAAATACTCATCTTACATTTTTTCACTTATGTTTGACATCACTCTCCATGATATATGCATAATTTACATTATTTATGTCCATGTAAATTTTAACTAATTTCTATCATGGACACTTTTATGATACTCCCATTCATTATGCTTTATGACATGAATGTGATACCATTTCTCTGTATGGGTTCCCTTATGTTTAGGAATGATCGATTATATATGAGAATTTACGTGAAAATAATATTCATGAAAATGTTAATATGTGTGTTTCTAGATAGTGCTCCAATTAATTTCGTAGTGTTTAGTCTCATGAAGAGTTTTGTGCAACGGTCTTGTCAATTTTCGTTGACCCGTTCTACCATGTGAAATGGTCTTGGTGGTTAACCCCTATTTGTGCTCCTCTATGTGAAATGATCCTTGAATCATGCTAAAGACATAATTTATGTTGGTTCTAAATTACTATGATTTCATGTTAATATGATACTGTGTTTATATTTTATATCATTATGTCATGTTTTATAACCCTTGTTCTAAGGCCTTATTCTTATGTTTATTTCTTTACTCTACTTTTAGTTCATCCCTTTGTTCATGTGATCCCTAGGGTACCGTATGCAGATGTTAGGGATAAAAAGAATTTAGGAGATATTTATGAAGAATAAATAAATTTTTTTAGTCCCATGTTTTATGTTTTATGTACCCAATATTCAAATACACTAGACTTCACAATCCTTGGATGGTTTTCTGATGTTTAATTGTGCATAAAATCATGTAATGTTATATTTAAAAGGGTATGGTCTCTATAGTTGGTAATAGAGGGAGGTTCTGTTTATTTGTGAATATTAATAATATAGAACTTTAGTAAGAAATTTAAAGATTTAATATGAATATGAAAACACCTCTCAATTTTGGTAAGTATAGAGTAGGTGGTTGATCAAAAAAAAATGCATCCCTGTCTGGATACAAACTAGTGGACGTGGATCTTGAACAGATGTATCATTGGGAAATACCCTAAAAATCTATTTGAGAAAGACATTAATGGGAACATTATTCAACAATGGGCCTTTCTTCACTCCTTGATTGACTCTCCTGGGGGATATTCCTTGGTAAATTCATGAGTGTGGTATAAATTATTACTAAGGGAATTACAAAACCCATAAGAATAAATGTTATGAAATAGATCAAGGATACCAATGATTTAAAACCAAGGAATCACAAGTAAGAATATACTAATCCTTTAAATGTTTATCCTCTTATGTTCAATTTTTCCTTTTATACTTAATAGATATGTATTACATCCCTATAATTGTACATTTTTTCATTGATAATGGCGGTAAATAGAAGAACGTGTTCCAAGAATCTATATAATAGGGAATGTGAAGACAAACCTAATAATATGGCTGATATGGGGGGAGTAGGTGCTCAAAAATTCATTAGAGTACTTGCTCAGATGGTTCATATTATGAATAATAACATGAATTATGTGAAAAACCCCCCTCCTCTATGAAAATATTATTTTACTGTTGAATTCGTCATCTGGAAAAGGCCTCTCATGTTTAGTAGATCATCTGATGCCCTCGTCACGGAACAACAGATTAACTCCACTAAAAATATATTCTCACTTCTTTAGAGCTCAAAAGAATATAATGTTGTGATAGTGGACTATCATTTTAATGGGGAAGGTGATAAGTGGTGAACTCTGATCATGAATACGAAGTCCTAAGAAAAAATTTATTCCATATACTAGGAGGAAATCAAGAGAATGTTTTTCAGTAAATGTTTTCCACAAACCATCTATCATAAGAAGAAAATATAGTTCCTCATAATCAAGCTGAAGGAATAATTGTCCATCATGGTATATAAATAATACATTACAAGGCTTTCATGGTACAATTCTAGATTTTTCATGAACACTGAAAGCAAGGTGGATTGCTTCTTTTGCGGACTAAATCCAAGTGTATGAAAAGTACTTTTGACTTGAGACGTTGACAGCTATGAGGAGATTAAACATTGTGCAGTTAAGGATGAAATGAATATTGGAGACTCCCAGTGGTATATTCGGCCTAAAGATAAGAAGTTTAAAATGGAATATCATGTGGGAGGTCCTGCAAATAAATTCCATGATAGGAAGAAGACCGAACATCCCACATGTAAAAATTATGGGAAGAATCATTCTGGGATCTTTCTAAAGAGGACAAAACATTTCTAAAAATGTTGAAATATGGGACATATGGCTAAAACATTTCAGTGATATATGAATAATCCCAAAAATGTGGAAGATGAAATGGAGGTTCAGATCAACACTTAGCATGTAGTGCAGCGCTACAACAACAAGAATCATGGACATTATGTGAAAAATTTCCCTAATCTGAGGGTTAACAGAGGCAATAAAAAACAACCTCCGAGTCAAAAAGGATGTTCTTATACAATCACTAATGTTGTGGTAGAGCTAGAAAATGATGTGGTGACTGGTACTCTAGTTATTCATTCAAGAATAGAGAATGTACTATTTGAGTCTAGTTCAATGCATTCGTTAATATCTTACCTGTTTTGAAGAACTATTCAAACACAACATCAAAATATGGAGGATACGTTATATATGAGAAAAGAGAATGTTGAAATTAATGGATCCTTTGATTATAACTCCTCCACTTGTTAATGTATGTGGACAGAAACTCCCCACAAATATTATCATAGTTCCTTTAGTGATGTTTGATGTTATCTTGGTCATGGATTGGATATCTTTATTCAAAGACAATATCAACTATCACGAAATTGAGATCAATATTCACACCCCAAAGCATCATCCAATTCAATAAAAGTGTGAGGAGTAAGATGAATCTTCTTTAGAATCATTGTCTCAAGTGTGGATATTAATTACATATGAGAAATAATGTTCCGATCAAAGATTGAGACAATGGAGAGAATCATGGATGAATACATACCCATCATGAGGGATAAAATTGATGTATTCCCTAAAATGTTGTCTGGCCTTCTTCTAGATTTATAGGCTATGTTATCAATTGACCTTATTCTTGGATCTCTACATATATCAAAGACACCTCAGAGGATGGCCTTCGTAGAGATGGATGATCTAAACAAGCAGTAATAACAGAATCTGGAGATAGTTTTTTATGCCCGAGTGCTTCATCATGGGGTGTACTAGTCCTCTTCATCCAGAATAAGGATATTTCAATGCGCCTATGAATCAATTATCACGAGATCAATAAAATAATGATGATGAAAAAGTATCCCCTTCCATGGATAGATGACTTGTTCAATCAACATCGTGGGTCCAGTTATTTCTATAAGGTGGACCTTTATTCGAGATATCACCAATTAATGGATAAGAAAGAAGATATTCCCAATAATTCCTATTGAATGAGGTATATACACTACTAGTTCATAGCGATTCCCTTCGGAATCACTAAGGCTCGAGAAATTTTCATTTATTTAATGAATTGAGTCTTTAGGTATTACTTCAAAATAAATTATATAGTCTTTATTATTGATATTTTGATATACTCTAAGAGTAAGGAGGAACACGAGGAGCATTTTAATACTATGATAATGACGTTTCAAATGGAGAAGCTATGTGAAAAGTATAGTAAATATTAGTTCTGGAGGAAAAAAGTATCCTTCTTGGGGCATTTTATCACTAGCAAAGGGAAATAAATAGAATCATCCAAGACAAATGCAATTAAAGAGTGGACTAGGGAGACATATGTAATGGAGATCTGAAGCTTTCTGAGTCTAGAAGTGTGTTATTGATGATTTTTTAAGATATTATCACTATTTTAAAACTAAATGACCAAGATGAAATGGATGGGAGTAAGGTTTCTCTAGACTCAGGATTGTCATGATTTCTTAAGGAGTTGAAAAGGAGGCTAATCACTATGATAATACTCACACTCCCAGCATGTAGATAACACTTTATGGTGTATTGTGATTATTAAAATAAGGTATTAGAAAATGTGAGGATTCATAATGATAATCTAATAGCCTATACCTCACGTCAGATGAAAATCCATGTGCAGAATTATCCTACACAAGATCATGAGTTGGCAGAGGAGATCTTTGTGTTAAAAATCTGACATCATTATCTCTATGGGGATAAGTGTGAGATATATAATAATCACAAGAGTCTAAAACATATAGTCACATAAAAATATTTTAATATTCACCAGGGAAGATTGATAGAGCTCATCAATGATTATGACAGCTCAATCAACTACCATCCTGACAAGGAAAACAAGGTGGCAGATGCTCTAAGTATAAAGGAGTTTTTATCTTTATCAATGATGAGAAATCAAAAGGATCCAATTTTCATATGTTTCCAGAAAATAGACAAGGTAATCCATAAGGGAGAAACATCACCAATACTTTCTCAAATGATTTCTCAACCATCCCTCATAGAGAAAATAGAGGATGATCAAAGAAATGATATGGAAATACACAAAATGGTGGAATCCATTAGAAATGGGAAATCCATAGAGTTCATGATTGATAGGGAAGCAGTTGTAAGATTTGGATCACGATTATGTGTACCACCCTATCCAAATATAAAGAATGATCTTTTGAATGACGCTCATATCTCAACCTTCTATATCCACATAGGGAGAACAAAGAAATATCAAGATCTCTGAGAGAACTTTTGTTGGGCTAATATGAATAAGGATATTGTTGTGTGTTAATCAAATTCCCTAGTTTTTCAAAAAGTAAAGGATGAAAGATAAAATTATAAGGGGATGATAAATCCACTACCCATAAAAACATGGATGTGGGAGAACATAACCATGGACTTTTTCACTGGACTTCCAAGGAAATCCATTGGAAACAATGATATATGGGTCATTGTGGATCATCATAAAAAGATAGTTCACTTTATTATGATTCGAGAGGAATTATCATTGGATAAACTTTCATAGATATATAAAAATAAGTGGTAAGGTTTCATGGAGTACCACTATCTATTCTATCCGATAGAGATCCGAGATTCGCCTTGATTTTTTGGAAAAGTATCCAATATTCCTGAAGCACCGAAATAAAGTTCAGTACAACCTATCATCCTCAAACTAATGGCCAATCTGATGGAACTATTCAAAGATTGGAAGAAATGTTGAGATCAAGTTCTATGTACTTTATAAGAGGATTGGACCAACATCTTTCACTAGTTGAATCCTCTTACAACAACATTTTCTCCTCGAGCATCCGAATGGCACTATATAAAGCCCTTTTTGGGAAAAGGTGTAGAACACCGACCAGTTGGTATGAAGTTAGTGAGAGTAAGCTACTAGAACTTGAAATGGTAAATGAAATGGAAGAGAAGGTGAAACACATTCAGCAGAACCTCAAGGAAGAAAAAATTCAATAGAAGAGTTATGCAGACAGTCATCAATTAGATCTTTAGTTCAAATGTAACACCCCAAGCTTCTATGGTACATTTCCCTTTGAATAATACAATAACTAGCGTTGTATGCAACATGGAATCTTAACACACCATGACCAATCAAACATTGCTTTAATGAATAGTAATACCCACTTTTTTAAAATTTTAAATTTTATTTTTTGAAATGGACTTCTTTTTTGGATTTGGAATATTAGATTTATCTTAGGGTGAATTTTTTTTATTTTTCTGAAAACATTCAATTTTTTAAGAATATTGAAAATCACTGCATTATTGTTTAAAAAATACATTTTATTTCAATAATTACTCATTTAATTTAAATTTGTTTTATGTAAAAATAGATTTGTAATACCTATATAAATTCAATGTAATTCATTGGAGTTATTTTATAATAAGATTAGATGTATAAAATTTCATTAATCTTTTTACCATCTTTTACACACCTTCTAGGAAAATTTGATCATTTGAATAAAACATAATTTTACCGCTTATGTGAATTTAATTTCAAACATCTGAAAGACATGGTTGAAATTAGTAAGTAAAATGTGGATCAATAGGATGAAAATAATTTTTTTGTGAATAATAACTTATGAATTTTGTATACAATGGTTAATAGAAAATAGTGTAATTAGTGGTAAAAATGATATTATAATTACCCTAACACATGTCATTATTTTATTGGATAAGTTTATATCGACCAAATTAAACCATAGGAATAAAATATGTTCCTTTTCATCCACTTCTATTATATAATAACCTTTATTATTATTTTATTTAAATAATAGTTAAAAGTGTTAAATTCAATGTTTAATATCTAAACTGTTTTTAATATAGGGTTTTACATATTATAAACTCGACTATAAATATTAATTAGAAAGATAATACTATTTCCTAAATAATTGTATTTTATTTACAATTTTTAGACATAAATAACTAAATTTATTTATGATACAATGATGATGCAGTAATTACCTTATTAATGAATAATTAAAATAATTGATATTAAAAATATCGAAATAAATGTAAATTGAGACTTATGATGATTTAAACTAATTTTATTGGTTAATATGACATTTTAAGGTTGATTAAATAATTTTTTTTGAAGTGATAAAGTTGTTATAACATTCAAAAAACAAAATAGAAAATAGTATCAAAATTGACATAAATGATTTTTTGAAACAAATACTATATTATTAATTGATATAATATTCCTAAAACACTATGGTTTTGTCAAATAAATTATATAGGGTTATATATATTAATAATGAAACACTTTGTGTTCTCTTGCGATTTTATTGTATATTTACTTACCATTTATTATAATAAAAGAAGAATACATGGTAAAACTTAAACTATTTAACTAAGAGAAAAATATAAAAGATAATGTTTATATTGTGACCTAAACCTATAAAAAACTATTTGTCCAAATGTTTTAGACATATCCCCACCTTAGTCTTGAAATAAATACTTTTGGATCCATTTTAACCTGAATATGATTGTATAATAAAATAATATTTCATGCTTTTCCTAAAGTGACCCTCACTTCTCTTATAAAAGGTCACCTCCCCTTATTTGAAAATCACACCTCCAAAGCCATTTGACTCCACCAAAACCTTCTCAAATATGCTTCCAACTACCCTCAGTTTGACCTAGAGTCCTTTCTTTGATCAGAAATCCAACCTATGCAGCCCTTTTGATCAACTCAAAATGAAACACCCGAAGAAGAGTTAATAATTTCACCACCTCTTTCAAAGTTCTTGTCTTCTTCCACTTCCTCTATTTATTGATTCCATACAAAAATAATAAATCCAATATCTTATAAATATTGTGATGTTACTATAAATATGGTACAACAATATTAATTATTCTATCTATCCTATGAATGACAATTCACCATACGTGCGTACATACGGCTTACCGTCTCCACGTCATGGAGTAGTTTGTTATTTCAACACATCATTATTTTTATGTGAATAATAATGAGTATAAATGAATTAAATAATAAATATAACATGTTAAGGATTCTATATATATGATATACCATCCAATTACATACGATTTCACCACCAATAGAATGATATTTTTGCTCGTGTGTACGTATGGATTATCGTCTCCACGAATGTGATGAAATTCATTTTATGAATAAAAATAATGTTTAAGAACTTAATATAATTCAGGATATGAATCAAATACACCATATCCATAACAAACATGTCTTACATAACCAATCATACAAAGGAAAACGAATCAGTTAACACCAAAAACAATGATACTACAAAAATATTATTAACAAAGAAATATTAGAAGATCATATATGATATCATATTTATGTATGTGGTTCTTGTAAAATTCAGTGACAATTATTTAACTATTATATAAGAGGATTAATTACCCTCAATAAAGAAAAAGTATAGGGTAATGGTTAATTCTACAACCTCTTCATTATTCGAGGTTGCTTAAACATGAGTATCTACTAGGACCTCTTTATTATCCACATCCGTATTTCATAAAAATGCATTTAGAAACATTTTTACAACATCCCAAATAATGAGTTAAATTAATTCATACCCTTGATTGACTTTTTATAAATTTTTTGTAAATTAATATTTTTGTCTTTTTTCAGACAAGATCATTTATGACCTTTTCAACAAAATTAAGTAATGAATGTTTTTAACTTATATGGAAAGTGTGGCAATTTTCTGCCATTATAACATCTTCAGAGATTCCCTTACAAGATTATAAGAATATTTTAAAAATAAATGTTTTATTTTATAATTATTTTTCTTTTAAATTTATTTAAAAAGAATAAGATATTTCTCTCAAACAGTTTTGATTTCATCTATGTCAACATCCGTTGATGGATTATAAATTTTTTTGAAGTTAATTTATTATGATACAATCTTTCATATTTTATTGATGGTTTTGTGATATGTTTGACTGTGGATGTGTTATTTTTATAGCATTCACGTTTTATGGTAAAATTATTAGCATTAATTATGCTAGTTTTTATACGAATTTTTATGTTATGTTTCAACATTTTCATATGATGAATACATTGGACTTAGGAAGTGATGGGTGGTGCCCACTATAGCTCCTCGATGCATCAGTATGTCTCATGAGACAAACTAGTGTCTTGTCACAAGGCATTGACAAAGTCTTATTTGTAGTATTCGCATGAGGCCTTGAATATGTGGTTATGATGTCCGACATTATGCATTCCATCATTATGAAATTGGCTATTGATATTACATGTGATCATGCCAATGTTATGTAAGAAGACACCAACTCTGGGTAATAAGGGTCCGGGAATTATAGTTGGTATCAGTGGATGTTTAGTACAAACCTTGGAAACTAGATTTATAAAAACATTTATTAGAGATCTTTATATAAAGATAAACATTGAGGATTAATATATAAAACCTTCTAGAATTTTAGTAATGTAGAAATTTTTCATTTTATCCATGCAATAAATCCATTTCTGAATACGAGCAGGTAGTGGTGGCTCTGGCATAGAAGTACCTTGGATTGAAAACTATGACAAATAGTTTTGGGCTTGACCCAGGGTATCCTATTACACAACAGTGGCCCTTTATGCTCTCTTGGTTATGACCCACTGAGGGGATATGCTTAGGACAATTAACAATTTCATTAAAAATCATTATGAAAGATTTATGAGTAAATACTTTATCAAAAAATTATTTTTATGATTATGGATTATATGCATAAACTATTATTTTTATGTTAGGTCTTTTACTAATTTGGAATTATTTATTGTGATTCATAAACAAATCTAGTGTATTCCATTGTTTTGAAATGGCACTTAGTGGAAGGAATGGAAACTGTATCAACACACGTAATCTATTTAGGGATTTCCATCCTACTCAAGATAATTATAGTGGAGCTGGTGATTAAAATTGTGCTGATAAGCTTATTACTATACTGGGACAACTCAATTAGGTTATAAATAATAACCTTACCTGTATGGAACACCATGATCCATAATGTAGAGGATCAATGTTAAACAGCTTCATGAGGCCAACATTCAATGGGACTATAAATACATTTTAATATGAGCAAAGGATAAGTTCCCTAGAGAAAATATTTCATGCATAGGGGAGTATTGAAAGGGAAAAGGTCGTTGTGGTGATTTATTGCCTCATGGGAGATGCAGATCAATGGTGGTCTTTAAATCAAAACAAAAAGAATGATAAATAAGTATTAAATATGCAATTGAGGGTGTTTAAAGAAATTTTCTTAGAAAAAATACTTTTCTTGTTACGATTGAGCAGATATGGAAATCCATTTTCTAAGTATGAAGAAAAAGGAAGATGATAATTTCGCAAAGTATGAGGATAACATTACAAGGTTATAAAGTCATGTAGTAGTTTATATACATTACCCAAAGAGTAAGATTAATATACTCTTTAATGGGTTAAAACCATTTCTCCATCAAGCATTAGTCTCACAATCCTTCTCATTAAACAAAGATATGTTCTTATATGATCTCTAGATAGATAGAAATTCTCTATGTGTTATGAAATTCAAGCCAAGAAAGAGAAGAAGATATATGTTGGACCCTTTGGAAATGGAAGTAAGGGTATGTAGGGAAAAGTTGAATTTTCATCCTATGGTAAATGTGGAAAGAAATACCTCGATACTTTCCTAAAGGGAATGGGAGTCTATTACATGTGTGGTGAAAAAGGCCACAATTGTTTTGATTGAAAGAGAAGGAAAAGGGATGTCAATGTTGAATGCTACAATTTAAGAGAAATGGGGCATTATGAAAATGAATATCCTATATGCCAAGGAAACTTATCTCATAATGGAAAAGGGAGGAAGGTCAAGATTATGCGATCACTACTGCTATGGTTGAAGCTCTGAATGATGTGGTAGCAGGTAATTTAATGGTTTCCCAAAGTGTATCCAATGCTTTATTTGATTCAAGATCGTTTCATTATTTCATATCATCCAAGTTTTCTAATAAAATTAGATATTTCCAATTAGATTTTACAAAAGAGTTGTTAGCCAAAAATCTTAAGGGAATTATCAATGCAACACAGTTTTGTAAATCAGTTCCCATTAGGGAATATAAATGTTATTTATTTATTGATGTCATCATTATACCTGTTATTTAATTTGATATAATCCTTGGAATATATTTTACTTTAGTCCATGATGCAAAAAAATTTGTAACAAGAAGGAGGTTTCAATTTTTGATGATGATAAAGAGTACCTTATCTTTATAACAAAAACATCACCATATGATTTTTATCTAGGACCACCCCCTATAGATCTACTAATATCAATTATTGAAGGTGGGGGGAAGAGTGAAATAACCATGTGTGAGGAATGGATTCTTAAAATATAGTATGAACTTATTGTGAAATAATTTATTGATGTGTTTCTAGAGGATTTACCTAGAAATCTTCCAGAACAAGAAATTGAGTTTTCTATTGATTTAATTCTTGGCTCAAAGACCATATCTAAGACCCCATATTGAATAACCACTATGGAATTAGTGTAACTAAAGAAACGACTAGAGTAATTGAGTAATAATGGGTTTATTCTCCCCAGTGGTTCTCCATGGGGAGGCCCTATTCTTTTTGTTACGAATAAAGATAGATCTATGAGGTTCTGCATTGACTATAGGGAGATCATTGCTATAAAAATAAAGAAAAAGTATCCCCTAACTTGCATTGATGACTTATTTAATAAACTTCATAAAGCTCAATATTTTTCAAAGATTAACCTTTGATCTAGATATCATCAGTTGTGTGTGAAGAAGGAATACATCCCGATGACCACATTTCTTACTAGGTATTTCCATTATGAATTTATAGTAATTTCTTTTGGCCTGACTAATGATACTTCTGTCTTCATAGATCTAATGAATAGTGTTTTGAAGGAATATCTTGATGAATTTGTAGTCATATTTATTGATGATTTCTTGTAATACTCTAAAATATATGAATATAATGAAAATCGCAAACACACTATTCTAAAGACACTTATCATAAATAAATTATATGGGAAGTTTAGAATGTGTGAATTCTGGCTTCAAGAGATTTCTTTTCTTAACCATTTTTTCTCTAAGGTTGGTATCTCTGTTGATCCTTCAAAGACCATGGAAATCCTTGAATGGCCATCACCGACGAGTATAACCGGGGTACTCAGTTTTATAATATTAGTAGGTTATTATGGGTGTTTCATCTGGAATTTTTCCTGATTGGATAACCCATTAACCATGATCACGCGTAAAGGGGTAAAATTTGTTTGGAAAAAAGAGTGTGAAGAATTTTTTTAAGAACTAAAGGGAATATTAGTAAATTCTCCTCTCTTGACTCTACCATTAAGGAATGATGGGTTTTTTATTTATAGTTATGCTTCAAACAAAGGACTTGGTTGTGTCCTTATGAATAATGATATAGTTATTGCCTATGCATCACGAATGCTAAAAATTAATGAACAAAACTATTCCACCCATGATCTTGGGTTATCAGCTGTAATATTTTCTTTGAAGATATAGAGAAAATATCTTTATGGTGAATAATGTGAGATATATAACAATCACAAGAGTTTGAATTATATTTTATCACAGAAAGAACTCAACATGAGGAAAAGAAGATGGCTGAACGTTTCAAATATTATGATTTCACTATACACTACCACCTGAGGAAGGAAATTACGGTGGTATATGCTTTGAGATGAATGGATCATGGAGTTTTGAGTAAGATGATAGTTGAAAGGGATCCTATATTCCTGGACCTTATAAATAATGATATGAGAATAATCATGGAAGGTGAAATATCAATAATTTTTCAAATGGTTACCAAACCGTCTTTACTAGAAAGGATAAAATGTTCTTAGACTAGTGATTATGAGTTTAAAAAGAAAATTAAAGTTGTGAAGGATGGAATATTGATTGACTTCATATATGAAGATAAAAATTTGAAATTCGGGAAGAGACTTTGTGTTTCTAATATACCAGATCTAAAAAGAGAATTGTTGGATGATGCTTATAACTCTAATTTATCTATACACCCTGGTATCACTAAGATGTATAGAGATTTGAAGCAATGGTTTTGGTGGGACAACATGAAGAGGATGAGTACTGATTACGTGTCAAGATATTTGGTTTTTCAATTAGTGAAGGATGTAAGACATGTCCTAGAGAAGTCCTAAAACCACTTCCCATACCTGAATAGAAATGGGATGAAGTATGATAGACTTTTCCTGGGGCTACCAAAGTCTCCTAGAAGGAATGATGCAATATGGGTAAATATTGATCGTCTAACCAAGTCATCACATTTTCTGACTATAAGATATGATTTACCAGTTGATGTTTTAGTAATACTATATATTAATTAAGTTTAAAGACTTCATGGAGTAACCCTATTGATTGTTTCTAATTGTGATCCACATTTTACATCATGATTCTGGAAATTTATTCAGAAGGCCCTAGATACTGAACTTCATTTAAGCATTTCCTACAACCCTCAAACTGATTGAAAATCATAATGGACTATTCAAACAATCGAATTCATGTTGAGATCTTTCTCACTTGACTTTCAAGGTATGTGGGATCAATATTTACCTCTAGTAGAATTTTCCTATAATTATAACATTAATTAAAGTATTCATATAGCACCATATGAAGAGTTATATGGAAATAGATGTCTCACACCAACATGTTGGGATGATTTTGGTGAATGAAAACTTGTAGTCCCAAAACATGTACATGAACCAATGGAAAATATGAAGATTATCCAAACCCACATTGAAGCAAATCAAAGTAGGCAACAGAGCTTTGTCGATAATTGAAGTAATGATTCATAATTTCGAGTAGGTGATCATGTGTTCATGAAGGTATCTCTATGGAGTAGTGTTATAAAAATAGGTAATACGTGAAAATTAAGTCACAGGATAATCCGACCTTTCATAATATAGAACGAATTAGAGTTGTAGATTATTGTTGGTCAATGCCACCAATTCTCCCCAAAGTTCATGATGTGTTCCACATATCACTATTGAGAAAATACGTGCCAGAACCAAAACATGTTCTCAACTATATGGAAATTGAATTGGAACCAATTTTGTCTTATTGTGAAGAGCTTTTCAAGATTCTTGATAACAGTGAACAAGTGTTGAAAAACCAGATGACTCGTCTTTTTAATGTTCAATGGAGAAATAATAAGATATAAGAGGAAATGTGGGAACCCGAGAAACATATGATGAAGAACAACCATAATTATTTAATGTAGTAATATTCTAGAAATTTCATGGATGAAATTAGTTGAAGGAGGGGAGAATGTAACACCCTTAGCTTCCATG
This sequence comes from Viscum album, assembly GCA_963277665.1. NCBI lineage: Eukaryota > Viridiplantae > Streptophyta > Magnoliopsida > Santalales > Viscaceae > Viscum > Viscum album. Next base: position 1,192,703,217 of record OY728156.1, on the reverse strand, counting down.
GTATGTTTCCCTTTGAATAATGCAATAGCTTGCACTGTATGCAACATAGAGTTTTAACACACCATGACCAATCAAACCAGCCGATATGAATACTAATACAAACTTTTTGATATTGTGTAATTTTTAATTTTCTAATTGGTCTTCATTTTTGTATTCAGAAAATGAAAAATAGAATAGGGTGAATTTTTTGTATTTTTCTGAAAACATTCAATTTTTGATGAATTGTGAAAAACAATGAGTTATTGTTTAAAACCTACATTATATTTAATTAATTATTTATTTTATTTAAATATATTTTATGTCAAAATAGATACATAATAGTTATTTTTATTTCAAATTAATTCATTTCAGTTTTTTATAATAATATTAGATGTATAAACTTTTATTGAGCATTTTACCGTCTTTTACCCACCTTCTACGCACATTTGAAAATTTGCATAAAATGTAAATTTACCTCTTCTATAAATTGAATTTCTAAAATTTTAGATACACAGTTTTCATTAGTAAGTAAAATATGGTTCAATAGATTGAAAGTAATTTTTGGTGAATGGTATCTTTTGAATTTTATGTACCACAATTAAAAGTAAATATGGTAATTAAAGGTAAAAATGATATTATAATTACCCTAACACAAGTACTAATTATTTTAGTTAAGTTTATTTGTACCAAAACCAACCTTATTAAAAATATATGTTCCTTATGGTCTACTTGGATTATATTAGGACATTTATTACTATTTTATTTAAAATCGAGTTAAAAGTGTAAAATTCAAATTTTAATAAATCAACCAATTTTAATATAGGGTTATACATAAGAGAAATTCGACAATATTTTTTCGTTCGAAAGATAAAATGATTTAATACGTAAGGTTATTTTTTTTATAATTTTTATCCATTAAAAATTTAAATTTATTGTTGATACAATGATGATTTAATAATTACCTTATCAATGAATGATTAAAATAATTGTTATTATAAATTTCCAAATAAATGTAAATTGGGACTTCTGATGAATTCCAAAAAAAATGTAGGTTAATATGACATGTTAGAGTTGATTAAATAAATTTATTTGGGAGTGATAAAGTTGTTATGAATTTCCCATAAAAATATGAAATAGTGTCAAAATTGTCAAAAATGGGTTTTTAAATAAAATACTATATTAGTAATTGATATAATATTCAAAAAAATATAGTGTTCAGACAAAGGACATATATAAAGTTATATATATATATATATAATGAACTACATTTCGTTCTTTGGGATTTTATTGTATATTTATAAACCATTTATTATAATAATACAAGAATACATGGTAAAAGTTAAACTATTTAACTAAGAGTTAAATATAAAAGATAAGGTTAATATGTTAACCTAAAACTTTCAAACACATAATGGTTGAGAGGTTTTAGTCCTAGACCTACCTTATCTTCTAAATGAATCCTTTTTAGCCATTATAATCTGAATATGATTGTATAATAAAATAATATATCAAACTTTTCATAATGTGACCCTCACCTCTCTTATAAAAGGGTACTTCACCTTCTCTCAAAATCACAACTCCAAATACATTTATCTGGGCCAAACCCTACTCAAATATCTTCCCATCAACCCTCACTTAGACCTAGAGGCCTTACTTTGACCAGAAAGTCATCCTATGGATTCTTTTTGGATCAACTCAAAAGAAAACACCCGAAGAAGAGGAAATAATTTCACCACCTATTTCAAAATTATTTTCTTCTTCAACTTCCTATTTCTATGTTGTTTCCACACCAAAATAATAAATCCCGTACCATATACATACTGTGATGTTATAAAAAATATGGTACAACCATATTTATTATTCTATCCATTTTATGAATGGGAAGTCACCATACATACATATGTATAGCTTACCGTCTCCACGTCGTGGTAAAGTTATTTATTCAAACACTTAATTATTTGGATGGTAATAATAATGTTTATAACTGATGTAAATAAAAAATATATCATGTTAATGATAATTTAAATATGATATACTATCCATTTACATATGATTTTACCATCAATATAATGATATTGTCGCCCTTGCGTACGTACGAATTACCATCTCCACGAACACAAAGAAATTAATTTTATGATTAAAATTAATGATTATGAACTTATTATCATTCTGGATATGAATAAAATAAATCATATCCAAAAAAACATGGCTTACATAACCATGCATATAATGGAAAACGAATCAGTTAACAACCTAAACATTGATACTACTAAAATATTATTAACAAAGTAATATTAGAAAATAATATAATATAATATATTTATTTATATGGTCTTGTTATAATTTAATAAAAATTATTTGACTATTATAAAAGAAGTTAAATTACCCTATATCAACGGAAAAGTACAAGGATAGAGTTAATTTTACAATTTCTTCATTATCCAAAGTTGTTTATACATGAGTATCCACATGGACCTCTTTAACATCCACATCCATGTTTCATAAAAATATATTTGTAATCATGTTTTTAATTCCTTGACTATGGGTTAAATTCATCTATACCCTTGTTTGAATTTTTTAAAAAATTTTATTAAATAATCTTTCCTTCGTTTTCCAAAAAAAGTCCTTTATGAACATTTCGACAAAATTAAGGAATGAATGTTATTTTAACTTATATGACGAGTGAGGATATTTTCCTCTATTATAACATCTTAAAATATTCCCTTATAAGATGATAAGAATATTTTTGAAAGAAGTATTTTCATTTATAATTATGTGACTTTTAAATGATTTCAAAGTAGAAAGATATATTTCTATCCAATGGTTTTGATTTCATCTATGTCAAGATCCTTTGATGGATTTTACATTTGTTTAAAGTTGATTTACTATGATTAAATCACCCATATTGTATTGAAGGATTGGTGATATGTATCATTGTGGATGTGCTATTTCATACCATTCATTGTTTATTGTTAATAGATTAACATTTTTCAGGCTAGTTTTAATAGGAATGTTTATGTTATGTTTCAACCTTTATGTATGATGAATGTATTGGACATAGTAAATGACAGGTGGAACACACTATAGCTCCTCAATGCATTAGTAGGTATCATGAGACAAACTAGTGTCTTGGAACATGGCCTTGACAACAATTTATTTGCATTATTTTCACGAGGCCTTGACCATGTGGTTATGATGTCCTGCATTATACATTCCATCAATATGAAATTGGCTATTGATATTACATGTGATTATTCGACTAGTAGAATATAATTGTGAATAAGTAAATGCCATTATTTTATTAATCTTTTCCATATTATTTTGATGTTTATGTTCAAAAGAATTATGGTTTATAATTATAGATTTAATTAAATGTTTATACTTATTTATGAATGTTTATGCTATATTGTTATCCTTACTGAGCATCTGAGCTCACCTATTTTTATGTTTTATTTTTCTCAGGATGCAAAAGTGAATGTTATGACTAACCTGCTGGGATAGTCTAAGGGAGATGAATATGTTAAAAGGAGACACAATGTTTTTTTTCCTTTCATTATATAAAGTAAAACTTATGTTTATATCTAGTACTTCCAAGGCTAATAAACTGACCGGTATTTTGGGATTTGATCCATTGTGATCATGCCAATGTTATGTAATAATGCACCAACTCTGGGTAACTAGGGTCGGGGCATTACATAGAAGTTGGATACATGGTATTTTTATATATATCTCCATGGAATAAGGTCATGAGGATTGGGAATAATGAAACATTAAGTCCCAGTTACATCGGCCCCCTCGAGATCTTTGATCGTGTTGGAGTAGTGGCCTATCGACCGGAACATCCACCTAAAATGTCAATTTTACATTCTATCTTCCATGTATCCCTCTTAAATAAGTACATACCATACCCCTTACATGATCTCTCTTTAGAGGAGGTATGGTTCGAGAGTGATCTTTCTTACAGGGAGCAGCAGGTGAAGATTTTGGATCGTAGAGATAAAGTTCTTTGTAACAAGATTACTCACCTCTTCAATGTACTATGGCGAAACCAAAAGTACGAAGATGAAACATGGGAACTGGAGGAGGAAATGAAGGAAAAATACCCGCATTTATTTATGGCATATTATGTAATCTGAAATTTTGAGGGAGAAATTTCATATGGGGGAATAATGTAACGACCCAATGTTTTATCAATGGAAAATTCCTTTCCTAAATTTATAGAATATATTCTCATGATATTACAACAAAATTAACTACTATGTACTATCATACCTTCAAACATAATATTTTTACTTATGTGTTTTGAAATTCAAAAACAATCATCTATAATTGTGATCAGTGCTTTATTTAGAGTCTGATAAGAAAAACATAATTTTTGATGAACGGTAACATATCCATATGAATATTAATATACCATTATGAATATTAATGAATAATAATGAATATAAAATAATCAAAAAAATGAATCTTTTCCAATGAGTGTAAAAATAATATTTAGAAATTTTAAAAGTGAAAAAAATGATCATAGTATTAGTATTATTATTTTTGTATGTCATAAATATTATATTTACAATTTTATGTCTAATTTAATAATTTAAAATGGAAATTTATTTTCATAAAATGAAATCATATATTTTTTATTTATTTTAATATTGTTATAATATAATTTTTCGGGACTTTGATTAATTTTTCAATGTGTTATAAAACAAGTTATAGTTTTAATGATGTTTTTTGAATAAATTGTGTTTTTATTTAAAAATGAAATTAAAAATATATAGATAATTATTTTCAAATAATGGATTCCATTTTTTAATTATACAATTTGAAAAATGGTTAGCGTTAAATAATGGGAATTTTCAAAAATACTATAATTTTTTGTGAATAGTAAAAATAATGTTTTCAGTTTAAGATATGTTTAATGACATCATAATGATATAATAATTAATATAAAATGATGGTTGACTTTTGTACAGTAAAATATTATATTAGGTATCTCATGTGGATAATAACATGGGAATATATAATGGTAAAACCCATGGTTTTCCAAAAACCACTAATGAGGTGTCCTTTGAAATCAATAAAAAACACTCTCTCTTTTACAATAAATACACACTCATTTTTTCATTTTCATTCATTAAATATCCATCATCCTAGAAGGTCTTAAAGTTTTACTTCCCTAGGATTTCTCCCAAGGTGTCCTCAATCTCCCAAGGTCCCAACCATAAGGTTTTAGAAGTTACTCTACAAGGTAAGGGAATCTTCCTCCCATCGCTTTTTCAAGATTAAATTTTAAGTTTTTCTTCTTAATATAAATTATATTATATTGGGACATATTATTTCATATCCACCTTAATATTAATATTATGTAATAATTATGTGATACATATTTATTATCTCATCAAAAAAATTTATGAAATTTTAAACAACGTCATTAGGTTATCGAATTTTCATAAGTGATCTCCCAACGTTTCTTTTATTTTCAAGTTGATCTATTTTCTTTTTATTTCCCCACATACTTTAATCTAAATGCTTTTATGAATCTAGAAACATAAATTTAATTTAATTTTTTCATCATAAATTAATAATTCATCATCATCATTAATCCTTTTCCATTCTTTTATACTAAAAATGAAAACACCTTCCGAGATGTGCTAATTTACAACATTCACGGACAATGGGTTTTCAATTTCCATTATTGTCATCAATTATGGTCATGAAACAATTTTCATGGTTGAAACAAACCATTATATATTTATTATGTCTCATAAATGGTTCTTAAATAATTTTTACACATGTTTTTGATTTATAATACAAAACATGTTCCTTCTGGCCAAAAACTACCAATTAACCCAAAAGGTTATCACTGATGTTTTAAATAATGATTAATATTAATTCTAAGTAAACAAATGAAATTTACAACCATGTAACCTTATGTATAATAAATTATATAAAATAAATCCAATTATGAACCACCATCCATATTTTACATGATTCTATGAACATGAATATAGGTGAACCAATCATTAAAACCAATGAAACAAACACACCCAAACAATGAAATTAAACCGCATAACCAATCAAAAAGGTTAAAAATGAACACAAAAAGTTTTTAATAATTAATTTAAAAATAGAATAGTTTCAATAATTATTAATTATTGAACATAATTAGACAATTTAGGCCATTAATATCATGTGGATAACACCATTAGCCTTAAGGTGAGGGATTCTACCAGAACCACCTTTATTCCATCGTGTTTATCTATATTTATTTTTACCCAAATGAAATTGTCATTTACTTTTATTTAAAAATTGTAAATAATATTTATATTTTCCAAATCCATTTCAAATGATCCATTTCTCATTAACTTTTTGGGATGCACGTGATTTTATTTGATTTCCTCCTTGATACTTCGCAAATAGAAAACTCGTTCTAATGGAACATTCAGGAATTTTTCCCAAATTCAAGTAAATTATACCATTTTATTTAAGAAACCATTATTTATTAGTGTTATTATTATTAAATAATTATTTTTTAAATTATGGTTTTATATAAAATATTATACCCTTTTCAGTTTTAAATGCCCTTTAGTATTTTCCATAAAACGGCAATGAAATGTTTTAATGATATGAATTTACTAAATACTCCTCTTAAATATGGTAACATATATTTGACATAACTCACCATTATATATATCTAATTTACATTATCTATTTCCATGTATGTTTTATTTCCTTTCTCTAATGGACACTTTTATGATACGCCCATTCATTATGCTTTATGACATGAATGTGATACCCATTTATCTCCATGGGTTCTCATATATTTATGTACGATTGATTATGTATGAGTATTAACATGGAAAGAATATTCATGAACATCTTAATATGGGTGAGCCTATATAGATCTAAAATGCATTGGTTAAAGTATAATCTCATGAGACATTACGTGAAACGGTCTTAGTGGTTAGCCATGACTCGTTCTACAATGTGCAACGGTCTGGGTTGTTAACCATAGTTTGTGTTTCTCTATATAAAACAAGCCTTAACTCATGCTAAAGTCATGATTTATGATTCTTCCATATTACTATGAAATCATGTTTATATGAACCCATTTTTATTTATTTTACTTCATTTTATATCATTATGTCATGTTCTCAAACCCTCTTTCTAAAGCATTATTTTTATGTTTATTTTTTTAAATGGATTTTAGATCCTCCCTTTGTTCATGTGATCCCCAGGGTACCCTATGTAGATGTAAGGGCTCAAAAGAATATATGAGTTCTTCATGAATACTAAATAAAGCAGTGTTTTCTAGTCCCATGTTTTATGTTATATGTGCCCAGTATTTAAACACACTAGACTTCATTATCCTTGGATTGTATTCTTATTTTTAATTATTCTTAAAATCATGTAATGTTATGTGAAAAGGATAGGTTTTCTGTACATTATTTATCACGAAATTCAAAAAAAATTGCATCCATTTGAAATATTTTAACATTTCCTATTACAACAAATAAAGTAATTATTTTTATGATCTCAGATCTATATATATGGTAAAATGTTTTGTAAAAAAATTGTAGGAAATTTAAAATACCATAAAAAAGTTACGTAGATTTATTATTTAAAACCTCACCTTTTTCAGACATAGTTCGTCTAAAAACCCCCATTTTATGAAAATTATGATCTTTTATTTATGAATGGGTGAATTATTTAATGTCTCATTATAATATATATCTTTTAGTTATTAATTAATTTCTTATTCCCATTACTTATACCCAAAATCCTAATAAAAAATTTGTGGCCAAATTTTGAAATCAAACTAGTATGACTTGATTTTTTAATTTTTTCACATTTATACCCTTTGATTCTAATTTATAAAGATAGTAATCACATTAATATGCTTTTTTGGTATTCAATTTTTCATGTTAGTTCTTAAAATCATTTCATGATTACTGGAATAAGAAGTGTTTGTATTATCATCATGGGTTTTGGTATTTACATAAAACATTGAAGCTATTTCAACATTGATAACATCATTATCATCATCACCCCTAAGTGATATTTTGAGTTCCTATTTATTCTAAAATACTTTCACATAATCATAGTCAATTATATCCTTGTATTTTTTTAATATATCATCTGTATAAACATCTATTTCATGTATACAAAATAAATATCACATGATTTACATTCTCATCAAATTTTCCTCTACTTATTCCACTATTATTGATCATGTATGGACTTACTAACACTATATAGTGTTATAGTTTTTTATTTTTTAAAAATGATTAAATATAGTGTAATATTTGAATTTGGACCTATTAAATACTATTTCAAAATAATTATAGCAGTAGTGAGACCTTATAACCATAAGTACCATGATGTTCTATTCTCAGTTAGCACTGTTCTATATATATCAAATTTTGTTTCATTATTTTTAGATGATATAATTTTTAATATTGTGTATGATGTATTAGAATCATTACTTTTTCTATTTTTTGAAGGTATTTTTAGAATTTAATTTTTCCATAATCAGTTCTACTATTGATATTAACCTCTTTTTAGAAGAGATATTTTTGTTCTTTATTTTTCTCCTATAACATTTATGTTTAATCAAGCTTGAGGTTTGAGAGATTTAAACATAAATCATTCCATACATTTATATTTAACAATATAGGTGATAGAATAATTAACTTAACTTATTGGTTGATTATTCATTGTTCCACACACTTCAGAGTGAACCAAATTCAAAAGAATTTATGTTTAAATCAAAACCCACTTATGACTCTTATTCTCCATTATTCACATTTAGTTGGATTTGTAAATAATGATTTTACATTCCTTCAAGACTAGAATATGTGTAACTATTAATTATATGGTAAAATTCTTCATGATATTTTTTAAAATACATAAATTGTTTCTTTGTTTTTTGTTATTTTAATATTTCACAATCATGTCATAACGAACTTTAGCTTCTCCACCTTAAAAAACATACAATTTCTACATGACACACTAAATATTACCACCCCAACATTCAACATATAAATAATGACACCATTATTTTTAATAATAAATAAATTTATATCATCAAAAAGTTTTGATACACTTAAAATAGTATGTTTCATCACTTTAACAAATAGAACATTTATAGAGTTTAACCATTTCTCATGAATTTCTTCCATTCCAACACATTTTATATTCAATGATCTATCATTTCAAAAGGTAATAGTTCCTGATTCATATCATTATTTTTTATTCATGTTATCTAAATAAACTTCCATGTTAGAATATAAACAATTTTCTATCATCTTTTGTTTCTCATAAGTTCATTCTTTTAACGATTCATCAACTATATTTTCTTATTGTTTGAATTGATTCCTTTTCGGATTATTGAAAAAATACTAGATAACTATTTTATTTAACTTGTATGGTTACTATAAATTTATTTAGGGTGTTTCATTATTGGTCACACTATGAACAATATTCGTTCAGATTCATCAAATCATTACACACATAAATATTCTACTCAAATAGGTGTAATTGATGATTTCTTCTTGGTAATTTTTAATCCCCTTGGTTAATGCCCCATCATTTTTCAAGGTAGAATCATTTCATAACAATTAATATAATCCTTTTGATCATAAAGAATAATAACCATATCTTCCCCTTGAACCATTTCTTTTATAGGAATTATGTTATTTCATGGGATGATATGCATATTCATTTTTAGACTTCTATTTTGATGATTTTATGAAATAATTTTATAGAAATATTATTTTGGAATTGGGTAATGGAATATAGTTTTTTCCAATATTTTTAAACCTCATAATGTAATTAGTTTTTAACTTATATTTATACTTATCATCTGGTCCACTCAGGGTTTCATTTCAAGAGATTCTTCTTTAATCATGACCTTAAAAACAGATGTTGAAATAGTATAATTTCTTTCCTTATTTCTATCATTTTTTTCAAAATGAATGGTTGGTTTTTGGAATTTTTGGGACTCATTCAATTGGTTATTAACATAAATTTTATTATTACATCTCTTAGAATTTTCACTGGTTTCTATGATTATTTTAATATAATTATAATTGTGTCTATCCATTTGTCTCTCAGCTTCATAAATTTTCATTTTTTATATATCTTTCTATTAATCCCGTATAATGACTATGGAAAAAATATCATTAATGATATTCCATTTTGAGGTATTTATGTGTTATAAATTCTCAATTTATGTAGCTAGATATTATTTATTAACTTGAATACTTTTTCTTGGTCAGTTTTTTAACTATATGAATTTTCATAACCAAAGAATACAATCTATTTTAAGAAAATAATTATCTTAGTTAGCATGGTGTATTATTTGGGTTATTCTATGTTATAATTTTAAAACTCATTTTTAATTTGTGTTTAATCCTTTTTTGATGAACTCTTTTCATTTTCATTATCTATGTGGTATTTTTGTGAGGTTTCATTCTAAATTTAATCCGCACCAAAAAACAATTACCATATATATCATATCATTATAAAGATATAGATTTTTAACAATATATAAATTAGATGTAATCGTAATATTAACATTTTATTAAGATTTAATTCTATTGAAGGAATATTATTTTATTAGGGATATCATAGTTTCTTCACCATATTCATTTTTGTTTTTGATTCTCAACCGAAAATTGGAAGATAAGATACCAATATTACCATAATTCACAAATTTAAATCTAAATTTAACTTCATACTTACCTCTATACATTTGAATGTTTCATTAAAATAGGAGGGTATCTCATCAAAACTATCAATATTCTCATCTACATAAAAACTAATAGACTAATAATCAAATATAAAATTATAGAGATATTTAAATTAAATTTCATTCTCTTTATTTAGTATTATTTTTAGGTAAACTCCCATTATCTTCTCATAAATAATTAATGTATTATGTAACTGATAAATTATTGAACTTACAAGATCGCTATCATTAATATATGAATTATAGGAATAAAATATTTATGCTGAAATTCTCATCAATTCATTTATAACAATTGATTCATCATGATTATCTTCTTATATATTGAATATACTGAAAAAAATATTTAATTTTTGAATAAATCTTTACTTTATTAATATTAATTGATTCTAATTCCATCAAATTACATTATACTAATTTTTTAATTTTCATCTAATATTTTATTTTATCTTTCATAGATGATGTAATGTTTGTACTATATATATTTTGTATGTTTTTATTCCATCACATTGGTATGGTTTTTCTCTGATAATTAAGATAACAATATATTCCTTTCCTTCTCATAACCACCAATAATATTCATATTCATTAAGCATCATAGGATAGTCTCACTATTTTACATGATACCATGAAGAGTAGACTTAAGGACATTAAATCAAAGATAGGTATGAAAATTTTCATTATATTCATTTTGAATATGAAACCTCATTTCACTAAATGTTAGAAATACTTTAATATTGATATATTTTAGATGGACCATAGAAATTTTAAAGAGATACCTTTAAGAGAGAAGATGTATCTGATAGAAATTGTTAATATAATTTTATTATTGGAAAAATGGATAGGGTAATGGGTGAATTAGTTTGAAAACATTTCTACATTCAAAACACAACCACTAGAATTCAATTTCAACAAAAAAATCTTTTGTCATTCCATTTATGAACTAAATATATAACACAACTAATTATTTAATAATTTATTCCTAGAATATGGTTAACAATGTTCCTAGTGTGTGGTGGTCATTATCCAACCCAAATTCATCTTGTCTTTTATCAACATGATGAATATAGAGGAAATTGAATATCTTTAAACCAGATATAATGGCATTACTAACAAGTTTAATACAAGATCCAAGGTGTTTAAATATATCATTAAATAAATATTATTGAAGAATTATATCTACTAAATGTAAAAATATACAATGTATTGAATATTTTTTATCATATTCTTCATCGTTCAAAATATAAAAATTCAATTATATCTCCATATTGTTTTTCATTAATATTACATCATCCACTCTATATTTCATAAGTTACAACATCTTCCCCTTTATGAAAAATAGATAAAATATCACAAGGATAATTTATAATAAATAATTTTTAAAATAATCCTGTTAAAGTGATCTATTCATCTTTTTATTTTAAAAAAGTCTATAAACCGAAGAAAACTTTTCTACTTATTATCTTCAATGAGAGTAAATAAATGTTATTACTAAAAACTATGTCAATAATATTTAAGGATCTTATTAATATTCTAATTTCAATCACATTAAGACTCTTCTTCTTCTTTAAATTTATGCTTTCATAAATATATCTTATTATATATATATATATAACTCACATAAAATAATATTATTTCAATGTAAATATTGATCTCATTGTGTAAACATATAATTTAATTCCCATAAATAATCAAGGATTAAATTATAGATAATTCAATCATTATTCATTATATTTAAACACTAAATAATAAAACAAGATATTCATAATTAAATAATAATTTACACATAGAAACACACATTCAATCTTACATGACCCTATAAATGATCATATGTATGTTTTAAAATTCCGTCATCACTCTTACAAAGCATCCAAGTAATTATTAAAGGAGCATGATTTACTCTTATGATTCTACTGGAATCTCAAAATTATTATTATGTTGTATCAAACTTCATATTATTTATTTCTGGAAACATAAAATTTAATCCATGATAGAACTAGATAAATATTTTAAATATAAATGTAACTCATAATAACCCATTCCAAAATCCAAATTTATTGTTACATTTCTCAGAGTTATTTTTATATACCATCAAATAAAATTAGGATTACTCATACATTTATATCAGTTATAATTACAAGAGATAATGTTATTATTATGTTCCCTCTTAAATATCCATGTTATTCATACACAAGATTAAGTAACTATAATATATCTGCAACGTAATATCTGATCCTTGGATAGAAGAAGCTCATGTGTTAATACTATATTCAAACAACACAAGATGTAGTTTCATGAAGAAACAAATAAATTATTCATCCAGTTAACATACTTTAAGATCCCAATGCATGATAAATTTTCATAAAAAAAACTCTAAATACATCTAGGAACATACTTTATCTAAACATAAAGAATACACCTTCAATATTAATTTTCTAATACAGAATACATAGCTTCAAGCATCTCTTATGTTTTGAAAATTTATTCACACGTATTGAAAAAATAATCAACAATAATGGGTTCAAAAATACTATCACATGAGAAGTATAATTTTATAATATAAAAGTTCATATTTCAATCAGTCATGTGTTTTTACTGATTATAAGATATTATTTTAATATAATTTTTTCCATTTTAATTTCAAGATAAAAAAAGTATCATAAATTTAATAAATTTTTAATATTATATTTACCTTTTTTTTATTAACAAATAATAATAGTAGTTATGGTTGAAGAAAATAATAATCCATTTAGGTGGTTAAACTAAACATGTGGTGAATATAGTAGAATATTAAGTGGTAAAATGAATTTTATGCTAAAATATGTATTTTCATATGAATAGTATGAATAAAACATATATTTTCTCTTCATATAATAAAAAATTAAAATTTGGTATTTTATTAATTTATATGGAAAAAATGTTTTGAAAATAATTATTTACCACTTTATCAAAGAGAATACTTCACCTCCAACCTTTAATATTCTAAAGATCATTTGATTACTTTTAACCTAATGCATCATAATATAAATAAGATATTTAAGATAGTAAATTTTCATATATATTATGTACATGGATGGATTTTAGGTATTTGTTTAAATGGGTGGCAGAAAATATTATTTATAAGTGAAAATTGTAGATATTTTTTAAAATAACTGTTAATTATTGGTAATGAAGTATAATTTTGATTGGATATTGACAATGAATTGTAAAATCCTATCAAAAAATTTATACATTTAACTTCTTTAAAATATAGATGATAATTTAATATATAGGATTTATACAATATATTTACCTTATACCATATTTAATCATAATTTTAATTCACTAACATATTTCATTATTAACCAATGTAACACAATAAAAAATATTTATAATTATATCTAACAATGAAATCATTATTCAAAAAATGAACCCTATTTTATTAAAATAAAAAACCAAATATGTTTGAATAATTCTTGGAATTTATAAGGAGTTATATTTTTTTTTCAACCACATAAGTGAGAATGTGTTATTGAGTATTAGTTAAATATAATGCTACTAATTTTAGAGTTTGAAATATTGACAATGTAAGATGAGATTAACTTATTCATTATCTAGAAGTTACTGAGTTCTGAAACTATAAATTCCAATTTATTATTGATGGAATCTAGTTGTTGTGATATTTCTTGAATCAAAATTTTAGTTGAATTGATGGAGTGTTATAAACTTAATAATGCATGAATATTACATTTTTATATGATATTTAATAATAAATAATGAACTTTTATGCCTTACTCAGAAAATTATTAAAATAAAACAAAAAAATACCAAAATACATAAGGGTATTATTTTTTTGTAAATTGGAAGTATATGAAAGATTTTTGATCATCTGTATGAAATATAAGATTAATTATTTCTCATGTAATGGTCAACTAGATGATAAATTTGGGTTATTTTTTTAAGAAAATGATAAACTCATATAATAAACAACACATTGTTGGGATGTGGATGCTGAGCGTAAGGGAGTCCTAAAATAATGTAACATAGAATTATGAACAAGATGCAAGGTTTAGATGTTGATAAAAATAATTTTATAATGTTATTTCATAGTGGAAAAAATTTCATGTTGATTTATGTTTCAACTATGATTCTTGATGGGGTAAATTGATAACTACAGAATATTTGAAAGAATGTTTAGGATGGTGTTTGAAAGATAAATGACATATTTGAATTAATGAAAGCTTGGATAACTATTAATATGATTAAAAAGTTATAATAGTTGATGAAGAATAATTTTAATGAAAAACAAATGAATTCTGCTGAATTTAATAAAAAAATAAAAACTCTAATAATTCAATTTGAAGAAATATATTTTCCAGGAAAATAATAGAATCCTTTTCAAGATTAAATTTTTTTGTGCATAATTTCAACAGCTATGAAGTTTATATTTGGTGAGAGTGATATGATTATAGGTTGTGTTGATCAAAGTATTAGAATAAGAAATGTCATGTGCTATAATTTAATTTATGTGTTGGATAAATATAAGAAGAAAACTAGAATATCCAGAGAAATATATTATTTTTTTTAAATTTATAAAGGTTAAGGAAGTCATAGTCATGATGTAAAGGATTATCAAGATGTTATGAAAGGATGATGTCTATAGAATTTAATGAAATAGAAGATTCTTTGAGACTTCACATAGAATTTATTTGAATAAAATTTTATTAATAAATTACTAAGGTAAACATGAAAGGCACAAATATTAAGAAACTGAAATGATAACTATAGATACAATTTTTGGAAGCATTAAATATGGAATATGATGAGTTTTTATAAATGTCTATATATAATATCTTCACATGTTATTAGAATAAATTATTGAGGTTGAATAAGATTTGAGAAAGTTTGTTGATTTACAGTTTACATCCTACATGTCCCACATTTATTGAATGATGTTTTTTTATTTAAATCTATACATTATCCAGGGGTTATAGCTGATTATTCTAGAGACTATATATAAAGAATATAACTTCTTTCATATATTTAGGATTAATTATTTCCCATGAATTTAATACTATGATTGATATATTTCCCTATATAAACACAAGTCTAAAACCAAATTATGAAAATTTAAAATAAAATAATTGATTTTCAATGTTATATTATATATGATAATGTTTCATATATAAATGATGGGAATTTTTTTGGAAAACATTATAGAAAGGGGATGTGATATCATCGATCAATATAAGCCTTTATTTTATGGTTTACCTATCTGAATATAGAACAATGCTATCATCTCTAGGGTTTTTTCTAGACAAATATCAACCTACACACCAACAATTATATTGTGAGAGAAATTGTATGTGAGATGAGTTAAAGATTGTGGAAATTTCTATGAGATTCATACTAGTTGGACTAACATCCATGCCTTTTACTAGATCATATCATAAGCATAAATATTATAATGATATCTTGAGGGATTATGTAAACAAGCATTAAGATGATGTAAACAAATAATTAAAAATGATACAAAATATTTATATATCACATATATTTTATAAATTTTAAATGTTGACTTTTAAATTAAAAATAATATATTTTTAATAAAAATTCCTTGTTATGGTTAATTAACATAAAAATATAAATAATCATATAAATTTATGGTAAACACGAATCTAATATAATGTAGTATTTTTATGTGTTCTATTTTTTGAAAATAAATATATCACAAATAAGGTATATTTGTGATATGAATAATACATTAACACCAACATAATGAATGATTAATAAAAAAGAAGAATAAGAAAAATCAATATTAAAATATAGTTTTATTCATATGAATAAAGTTTTGATTATAATTTATTTTATATTTAAAATTTATATTTTATAATATTAAATATTAAGTGTTAAAAAATAAACTTCTCTTTTTGATTTATAATTAACATATTATCATAAGATGAATTATTGGGATTTTTCTAAAGAAAATATTTTTATGTGAATAGTAAAAATAAATGTTTTATGTAATATCATATTGTTGATTTATATATTATGATGTAAGTATGAAAAAAACATATAGAACATTATTCATGGAAAAAAATATTAATAAAGTATAATGATTCATTTAACACTTTGAATAATTTAGAAACCCCATGTTTTACATTTTGAATTTTATAAAATATATTATTCTAATGAAAAATAGTTTTTGATCTTTTATTTTAATTATTTTTTTATAAGGTATAAATCTATTTTGGATTTTTTTTTAAATCCATATAAAAAATTATTTGTAAAAAAATAAAATAATTTCATGGAAATCAATAGCATAGATTTTTTATATCATAAATATAATTTATTTTCATAAAAATAAACATTTATTATAATCAATGTTTTACCCATTATGTGTAATAACATTAAATTTATTTTATCACTCATAGAATTCATAATTGATAAAATTTATTTCATATTTTTAATTACTATTTCCTAATTATTTAATAATCCCAATTTTATTTTAAAGCATTAAAATTAAATTTCATATGTAAAAATTTGTTACTATGGTAAAAACAAAGAAATGGTAAATGGGACAATTTTAGGATAAAATGATATAAAAATGTGTGAAAATGGAAGTTATTGGATTAATAAATCGTATTCCTCCTCTCAATCCATTATTTTTTATTATTATTTCTTTATGACACTTGAATAATTCTGTCACCTTTTATATTATTATAATAATGTCAATATTTTCTTTTATAAAAGGATCCATCCCTACCACATTTCTTCTTAGACCCAATTCCACTTATATTCAGAAAACAACTCCTTCAAATACTCTCCAACTATCTTAATCATGTATTAAATCATTTTCTATTCACAAAATATCACTTCTAAAATCCTTGATCCCTTTAGTAATGGATCCATTCCAAAGAGTATGCTACAATTATCAATTACTCATTTTTAATCTCATTTACATTATTTTCTCATCCACCTTGTTTAAATAAAATATTACTACATTGAATTAATTAAATAAATAACATATGTATACTGAAATCGTGCTATGATTATGGGATAACCATTTCCCCACCTTCCTCCTAACTGTCCGGAGAACAGAAATGTTATTCATGTTATGTGTAGATTACCACCACCATAAGTGACATGATTTATTATTCACAAATACATTGAATGTATTGTTAAAAATTATATATATTTTATTAATATGGAATTTATTTAAATATTTTAATTCTGCAAAAATTGTAAAAAATTTCTTATATACCTATCGTTCATTGTAAATGAATGCATCGACGTGCATACGTGAAAAATACCACCTACACAAAAGTGTTGTATTTTTTAATATAGTGTTTTATTATAATTTTTATAATTCATTATATATGATTCATCACCATAAAATTATATTGAATATTGTTAATATTCATTAATAATTAAATTATTCCAAAAGAATCACTTTTTTGACCATGCTCACCAATAGATTATAGCTTGTTCTTATGAAATTAAATACCTATGAAATGAAATAAAAACATTATAAATTATTATGAAAAGTCTATTATAGTGCTTATAATGTTTTTTTAATTTTTATTTTTTAATCTATAAACATGAATTAAAATCACTATAATGTAATTAGTAGTTAATAAATAATTGATGATAAATACATCCAATGATGAAAATAAAATACAACTAGCTGATCTATTAGTAACAAATAACTATATATTATTTTTATCAAAATTTATTCATAAGAATAAATTTTTAAAATATTGTATTTATATACTTATTTTTTAGGAAAGATATTATATAATGTTCATTAAAGAACGATTAAAGTTAAGGGGTTTTGTTCACAAAATTTTCATTCATTAAGTTTTGATAGTGTTTTCATAGATATATTATTATAAGTTGGTAATTTTGTTACCTATTATTATATTATGTATAATTTAATCTTTATTTTCTTGTTGTTTTCATTTATATTACATCAATCACTTTTCAAATGTTACTTAATTCTTTAAATATTATGTTCATATGAGATCTTCTGAACCACCCACTTTACTTCTAGGGTATACGTTCTCTTTCATTTTCTCCCTATTTATAAATCATGTTCTAAATTAAATTTCCAACATTATTCAAAAATATGTTCATTAATTATATACCTACTTAAAAATTTCATTATCTGTCAAGGTTATATATGATTTATGTTTTCATTTCAATTGTCACTAAAATGAAACCGATCTATTTGAACTTTAACATGTCATATTTCGAATCAAGTACTATCCCCATAAAATATTTTTTACCAATAATATATTTTTATAACCATAACAATTTTATGGAGAACCCACCTGGTTTTATTTTTATATAAATGATAATAATAACATCCTTCCTTCATTAAAAAATGATTTACTCATTTCATATAGTTTCCCATATATTGTTCATTTTTATCCTTAACTTTCAATTCCTTATCTTGAATTTAATAAATTGGAACTCCATGTTCATAAATTAAATCTATTTATTATTTTAATTTCTAAAATTATTTAAATAATTTCCCTCTTTATAATGTTTATGATATTGCCTTTAATACTGATATTAAAATAACATTTTGAAACTCACATCCATGTCATGGGTTTGTTCTAGCTTATGACTTGTGTTTGAAATCATTTTCTCTTGTGGAACACATATGAATGTATATATTCTAATTTTATGGGTGGATCAGGAATTATTTATACCTCCAATTCACTGGGAAATTTTTTATCTCATTAGATACTATGTTCGGTGTGTAGGATGTCATCCTAGGATAATTTGTTATGTTGTTTTGGAAGTGAGAAATGACTTCTACATATGATTCCAGGATTTATATTGCTCCAAAATATTTATTTTTCCATGAATATACGACATCATCAAATAATTTCCTATTTTTATTCTTTTACCACAATCTTATTACATGGTACATATATTTTCATTTTGGATTTCATGTTCCAATATCTGGACATGTTGATATCTCTTATTATTCCATATTATTTTTAATAAGATGTTTACCCTATACCTTTTTTATAATAATCGTATTATCCGACCCTCAATGGAATATAGATAAGGTTTCATTTTCTATTTTGTTTATATCACCCCTTTCATATATTTATACTCCCTGATTATGGAAGATGATTATAACTACTATTATGTCTAGAAGAATGTCTAGTGTAGTCCAGTTATAGGGAAATGTTCATTGGTATTAAAAAATAAGTCTCTTATATATATTTTCCTAAATTTTAATAAAACTTTCAATTTAAATATTGTGAAATTATTTTGAGATGTAATTGTTATTTGAATAAAATGATTTAAAATATTTTTTTGTTATCCTTGATCATATTAGTTCGTATATGGGTAGGTTTTAGTCATTTTTGGGTATCAGTTTATTAATTCATGTTATTGTTTTCGTTAATATATTTTATTAGAATAATATAAATTTACTGAGAACCCTATAGATATGTCTAAGAATAATATAACATTCCATATTATTGTTTATGTAGATATTTTTTGATTTTTTAGATATTAATTAATTTCATGGATACTAGCAAGTGGATGCAGATCTGACATAGATAAACCATAGGGAAATTGCCAAAAAAAGGCTACTTTAGTGCCAACTAAATCTTTTATCAGAAAAATTAGTTGACCCTAAGAGTATCAAACTAGTTTGACACTCTTGGGGGATATTCTAGGGAAAATAACATTCTCTTTTTGAACTCTTATGAAAGATTTATTATGTTAAGGAATAAGGTCAAGGATTATGAGAGAACCCAATTAAAAAACCTAGATTGAACTTA
Source organism: Viscum album (assembly GCA_963277665.1). Classification (NCBI taxonomy): domain Eukaryota; kingdom Viridiplantae; phylum Streptophyta; class Magnoliopsida; order Santalales; family Viscaceae; genus Viscum; species Viscum album. Next base: position 1,192,682,700 of record OY728156.1, on the reverse strand, counting down.
GAGTGATTTTAGTTTATTTGAAAGATAATGTGATGGTATCAAATATTCATACTTTTTAGGACATATTATTTTTGATAATTCTCTTGTTATATTAATTTGTCATCACTAGAATTATCCCATTTCTTATGAAATAGACAAATCCTGATGGAAAAAAGATAAAAATGTATTCTATGGACAATATATAGATTGTATTTATAAGAATAATAATAGGATAAGAGTTAGATTTGAAATATTATAGTTATGAATAATAATATAACAAAATTTATGATTAACAATGTTAATGTATTTGATTTTACATCCAAAAAATATAAGAAGGGGATTGAATCTAAAAGTTGTTCAAGTGATGATGTTATTGAATGAGAGACTATTAATTATAATCGGTGTAAAAAAATATGGGAACAGTCACCTAGGGGAATCTCTCAAAGGAAGTGGAAGATGTTTTGTCAATGGTAATTGAAGGAATTTATCAAAAAACTATCATGGAGAAATGAAGAGTCAATTATCATAATGGGAAGAAATAATGTTCATCCTACACTATAATTGATAGATAAATATCTAAAATGAGGGAAACTTTATAGTTATACTATTCAATTCCCTAATAAAATGGATAACAAGGATGATAGGAATTATAAATTTCATAGGCTAAGAGAATGAGAAAATTTCTATGCAACCAAAATATCTGAACTAAATGAATAAAATGGTGTGGAGTAAATAACATTGATTAACCAATCAAGAACATAATGTGTGGTATTTTTACATTGTCATACCCACTCCTTAATAATAAAATATTTTTAGGGACATGAAATCATCACATAGGTAAAAAAATTTGAATTATTAATTTAATCTTATAGTCATATGATTATTCATTTCCATTTTAGATTTTATGGGGAATTCCTTTGAATAAATTATATCATTCTTATTTAGGTGAATTTATTATGACTTTTGTAATGGATTTAGTTTCTCTATTTATGATATAATTTATTTGGAATAAGTAGACCACCGTTCATATAAACATCTGATAGTCTATTAATGAGTGGTTGATTATGAAAACCCATTAGAAGAAAAGTATATGATGTCGGTCTTCATAGAGAATAATGATAGACTCCTTGATCAAATGGATGGAAAAAACATAATATTATAGATTATTCTATTACGTGGAATAATGATATGATATCTATGTTTTTATGTTTTATAGATATTATTATTTGATCCATATATATGTCTATATTTTAGATACTCCTAGAAATATTTAATTGTATATGATAACTAAAATAGTGAGGATTTAATTTATTTATGGTGGGATAATTTAAGGACCAATATTTTAAAATTACAATTTTCTTCCTTTAAAAGTTATACTATAATTGGTAAATTTATTCACATGAAACACCAAACTAAAATGAATTCATGATATTTTAACATAAGAAGATTTAATTTAAATTTTATAACATATATGTAAAATTAGAGGGAATAAATGGTGGTAACAATAATATTAATACTGCATGGAAATGAGAAGTGAGGACATCGAGTAGTATAATCCTTTCTTATGAGGATCACTCATTCATACTAGAAAAATAGGATGAATGAGTAGGGATTTCTCCAGACCAATACCTAGAAGAAATCCAATAGTTATATTATAATATAAATAATATATCAGTGACATTCATACATGTGGAAAATTTCCCTAAGATCTGTTCTATCTAAACAATCACCTATGACCACAACTAGGGAATGAAATATGCTGAAGTATTATCAAATAACCTGATGGGGTATGAATGTAAAAATCAAGATGATATAAAAATGTAATTATCAATCATTTAAATTATTTTTCTATCAAATATATTTTATATATTTGGAATTTTTTCTTTTAAAGTAAACAAAAATTAATTTTTAACAAAAATTCATTGACAAATCTCAATTATTGCAGATAAATAACTAAAAAGATCATTTAATGATAAAAATGTATTTTTATCTAATACAGTATCTTAATATGTTTTATTTAATGAAACTGAATATATCTAGGATAAAATTTATTTTTTATATGAAGAATATATTAATATAAATTTAATTATTAATTTATATGAAATAAAAATTAAAGCATTTAATATTTAAAAATTTATTTCCTATGATAATATTTATCATTATATTTTTTATGATTTTATTTAAAGAATAAATTTTAAAATATATAAGTTAACTTTGACCAAATTATATATATTTGTTTATTTAGAATAACACTGATTACATAGAATGCTTTTTTGGTATTTTTATGAAATAATTTAATTTTTAGAGAATATGAAAAAACATATAGTCCATTCTAATACCATATAGATTATAACATTTTCCAAAGTTATGTGTGACATATAAACTAGAATAGATTAATCATTTCCTTAAAATTTTTTGTAGTATATTGATTCATTTAAATTTATATTTATTTTCAAGAACTTCTGCTTAATGTTTTAAAGAATAAGTAATCATTCACTTTAATAAAAAGCTATTTTTCAACATTTTTATTTAATTATATTACAAAAATCTTGAATTATCTTTTAGATTAAATTTTAATTTAAATACCTCTTATATTGTCAATATAGAACTTATTAATTTCATAGAAATCAAAATCATATATAATTTCATAATAAACATAAAAATTAGATTAAAAATACACTTTTTTATAAAAATGATTTTTACACAATATGTGTGCTAACAGTAAGATTGTTTTTTCTTGAAAATATAAATTTCAATTGAGAAAAAATAATTTCCCATATGGAATAACTTGTTCCAAATTATTTAATAAATAAAAAATTATTTATATGCATTAAATGGAAATTTCTTAGGTCAAAAATAGTTACCCTGATAAAAACCAATAAATTGTAAAGGTGAGAAATCTAAAAGTAAAATAAATAACAACATTTTGAAAACATGTGTCAAAATGTTTTTTTGTGGATATATAAACATTCACTCTTCACAAAATCCATTATTTTCAATTATTGGATCCACTTGAACTTTGAATACTGTATTTACCTTCAAACTTCAATAAAAATGTCTCCAATTTCCCTAATAAAAGTATCCATAACCACCGCACTTCTTCCCATATCACATGAATCTTATATTTAATCAAAAACTACCGAAAAACTTATAAGTACTCCAAAAAATGTATTATAGAATCGCGTACTACAAAATACATCCTATTAAACCATTAATATATTTTTCAAATGACCTCTTTCAAAGGGTAAGGTAAAATTTCCTGTTAGCCATAATTTATTTTTTCTTTTTTTTATTATCTGACCTTCTTGAATTACAATGTACCATTGTTAAAAAATTATATCAGTATGAAATTTTAACTGAAATTTGATTATGTTTATGTGAAAACCATTTTCCACTATTCCCACCATCCATTTAGAAAATGAAAATGTGGCTTGTGTAACATGATGTCAAATTCCTCCATAACTGACATGGTATATTTTTCATAACCAATATAAATTTATAGTTAAAGAAATATATTTAATTAATTTTTATAATTTTTTTTAAAAAATTATTATTATGAAAAATATAATTCTTTCCCTATATTAGTATTGTAATATGTAATGAAATTTGTCATCATGTGCACATTTGTATCACTACATCCATAAAAATTCCATATTTGATTTCACAAAAAATATTTTATTAATTATCATTAAATCTTAACTTATGATAAAAATTATAATAACTGTTAAATGATATCATTACCCATAGGTAATAATGATATTATTCAAAAGTAATCACTATCTTAACCATTGTAACCCATTTATTATAGTTAGTTAATGTTTGAGTTGGTTTAACCACTTACAAGAAAAATGGTAATTTTTTTTATCATGGACGAGTAAGGAAAATTAACTACTAATGTTGTTATAAATTTATGAGAAAATAATTTGCATTATATGGTTTTTTAATATTAATATAAATATTTATATTATTATTTATGTGCCTCTATTTTTGTTTTTTATCAATTACAGAAATGAGGTCATCAAAAATAATACATGAAGATTTATGAATTGAAACAGAATCATTATAAATTATTAAAAAATATTAATTCCATTACTTATAATGAACTTGTAATATTGATATTTGAATCAATAAACACATATCAACACCACCATTTGAAATATAACACAAAAAAAACAATCTAAACTAATAAAATATGATAATGAATATATTATATATTTTACTAATATATTTGAAATATTACAAATGAATGTTATATAAGGATATAATTAGAAATTATTTTCTTAAATATTTTATTATGTTTTTTCCTATTCATTAATTTAGGGTATGTTTGTTTAAGATTAATTAAAGTAAAGGGGTTTTGTTGACAAAGTTTTCAGCCATTTAGTTGTTATTGTTTTTCTTGAACATTACACTTATATTACTAGAATGACAATCCATATGATTTTATAATTTTTATATTACTCTTTCTTTTATATGTAATTTTAGTTCAATCACCTAATCCCACATTATAATACTACATACATATCTAATTATTATGTTTTTAAGTGATATTTATAAACACCCTAGATACTTTTGGGATATACATTCCCTTAATTTTTATCAATTTCCATTAATCTTGTTCTCATTTACTTTTAATATTTTTTTGAATATTTTTTTTCATTTATATATAACTTGTTAAATATATTTATCCTTTTTTGTGTTATAATTGACATATGTTTCTATAATAATTTCATCATTGATGTAGTCCTGATTTGACAGAACATCCATATGACTTATTTCATGCTATGTATCACCCCCATAATTTTTTTACAATGAATAAATATTTGAAATAGTCGTCATTTTTTAGAAAACCCTATAGGATATATTATAGTCTTACGTAAAATATTATCTTTATTCCATAATTAAAAGAGAATTTAATAATTTCATAAATAATAACATAAGGATTTTATGTTTTAGTCCTTATATTTCAAATAATTTTCCATTATTTTTATATTTTGCAAATCAATGTTAATGTACTTTTATTATTTATAATATTTTTTTCAAAATTATTTAATTATTTCTTCGAATAGAAATCTATATAATATTTTATTTTGTTATGAATTATGAAAATATTATGAAACCCAATTCCATATAATGGGTTTGATCATTATTAGAACATATGTATTTTTTATTTTCCTCATGCGGAACACATATAAATGTACATATTATGTTTTTATGGGGGGTATGCAATTATATAGCTATCCAATGTATTGGGTAATATTCCCATCACATGAGATATCATGTATGTTTCACATTCCATCTTCCTAACACACAATGTTATATTCTCATGGTAGTGATCTTGGAATTATGCTTATGATTCCTAGATTTTTGTTTTCCTTTGTATTTATGATTCTATAGACTTATGATATCATTCAATTATTTTCTATTTAGAATATTTTATCACACTCTTATTCCATAGTACCAATTTGTTTTATGAGATTTAATGTTCTTATATCCATACTTATGGATTACTTTCACGAGCCGACATGGGTAATCTATCTATTAAAAATTCAAATTTCACCAAAAAATGGTCTGATGGGTGTTCCAATTCCCCATGTGTAGGTAAGAGTTTTTAGTCCTCTTGGAAACAACATTATGGAACAATATCTCCCATTAATTGTTGTTTTATAAAGTGTAGGAATACAAGCCTGAACACTTCATATGTCCAAGTTACATGCAAAATTAAGTAAAAGAAATACAATTTGAAAGTAGTTAAAATAAAGAAAAAAACAAAAAAAAAATTCAAATAAAAGAAATCTCTTCACTCACCCTAAAGATTACAACACCTCAAACTAGATCTAATTCCCATTGTGACCTACACATATATAATAAAAAATAGATTAACATAAAGGAAACTGAGTAATATTTTATTTGACAGACCTAATAATGAAAAATATAAAACAAATAAAAAACACCCCTACATGTGACTCTATGGGTCACCAACCAACCACATGCTAACAAATTATCGGAGTTCTATGAAAAATAGTACTAGAAAATATACTGAAAAGATAAAGATACATGTGAGAAAATGAGATTTATATTCACGCTAAATAAATCAATCCATACAAATTAATCACTAAACAATAGGTCCTTTTTGTTATAGTTTAAAATAAAACCTTTCAAAATAGGTTTTCCATAAATTATTACATAATGACCCAATATCACACTAGTAACAATAATTTTTTATTTTCATTATATTAAATCAATAACATGGAAATTATTTATCAGACTACCGCAATTTTATTAAAAAAATTGAAAACCACATTGAAATTTATTTCTAAAAAATCTAATTTTAATTAATTTTAATTTTTTAAAGTGTAATGGAAGAAACAAAATCTAAATAACATGTTTTATATGATTTAAGAATTCATAATATAATGATTTTAATTAAAATTAAATATTGAAATAAAAAATTAATCATTTCATAAACAAGAACCAGTGAAAAAATTCACTGGCCATCCCTGGTGAGTGGTTACCCAAGATCCTTGTATCATTTAATAATCTAATCAGACAATTTACAATTTAGATACATTAAATGTCAATTAGATACTATCATGGCCTAGTTGTATTATTAAATCCATCCTTGACACCACATCAAACAAACCTCTAAATAAGTCATTCCTTGGCCTAATAGTGTTCAACTAAGGAGGAAATTCCTTGGACCAATGGTATGGTGTCATTCATTGATGACACCATATTTAATTCACTAATAAGGAGTGAATAACTCAGCATAGTGGTGTGGTGCCACCAGTTTAGGACCCCGCTTTCATTTTCTTATTTAGTTGATATTGTAATGTAGTGTGATCCAAAGTGTTACATAATCTAGTATTCCCATATTAAAAACCCATCTTCCAATTACCTAAAAAAATATAAACTTGTTTCCTTCAATTAAAAAAATGGTGATTCATCAAAACATCATAAGAAATATTATTTATCAAAATAGACATGCCGATTTGAGCTATAATTATCATTCTAACAATTTAATGGGAACCATTGAAAACATCATATGATGTATGTAATGAAAAGCAAAACCATTTATAAAACCTTGAAATCAAGGAATAAAATACCAACTGGGAATTGGTAAATCATTTTATAAATTTACATAAAACATTATTTTGAACACTATATATGTATTAAATATAATTTATTAGTATTAACACTACTATTATGATCATATACAATTACACAATTATATATTTCTCTAAATTCTCAAAATTATATACTGTAATGTAATTTTTTAAAGACATATATGTATATTTTTTCACACTTATATTTGTATAACCCAAAATATATAAAACAAAATTATTTAAAATATTCAGATTATAATTAAATCCCAATTTTAAATGATTTACTATTAATTGGAATTTCATGGAGTTGTCTGAAATTCCATGTAAATTTTAAATCCATTTGATAATGTGAATTGAATTCAAAAAACACAATGTGAAATAACATAAATCATTAAAATACACTCTCAGTATTTTAATAAAGAATTTGGTGTAATAAATTAAATAAACCAGTTTCCCAGTTATATTAAGAAATAGTGAACTCATCACATTTCATGGTAATCAATTTAAAAACAAATTTTCCAACCAAATAATCCTAAAAACAATATAATATCATCATTTTATATATATAAAAAATAAAACTACAATTAATCAATGATCCAAAAATTAAAGGAATAGAAAAGGGAAAATCGATGTTGGATCAAGAACATGTTTTCTAGGCCTTAAATACAAGTTGAATGAGACCCAAAAAACGAATCACACACCTTGATGAACTAAATAGACATGAAATAAAAAAAATACTATAGGGTTTGACCTAGGGTGGCCTGTGACAAAAGATAGGGTGGAATCTATAAGCGAAGAGGAAGAAGAAGAAGAAGGAGGTGGAGGATGAGACATAACATGGGGATAAAACAGAATAAATTTGAAGGAAGGTATCTATGAGTGAAAATATAATAAGGATCATTTAATTTCATGGAGTGGATATAAACAGCTATCATTTAAATGAGAGAGTGAAGGGGTTCGGTGATTGTAAATGAAATGGGGTGAAATTGGATGTTCAAAATTTTTTTTCCCTAGGTAATGTGTATGGTTTGGCTGCATGACTGGATAAATACTATACCGACCAAACAACCATTACATGAGGGCATGGAGAACCCTGCATGGGATGACCACATTGTTTAATTAACCATGCCTAAACCATAAAATTAGACTCTATAATGATAAATACTCATTCACAGGGTTTTTATTATTTCTACTGAATGTATTTTGACTATAAACCTAGATTAAATTAAAAAAATTTAAAATATTTTGCCAATACACCCTGAAATTTAGGAACACAATAATACAAATCATTTAATACAATAAAATATAACAAACTCAATTTGATTCTAATAAAAACTAGTATTAATCTAGGTTACTTATAATTTGATATTCCCGCTCATTATTTTTTTCTCATATGTTTACTATATAACCATTGAGGAAATGTTTATATGTTTTTAGTTATTTAAAATTTGACCAGACCCCATTATTATGTTCTCATTTTCATTGTCATCAAGATTAACATAACTATGAGGATTCTAGAAAGGGTTTAACTACGGGCCAATTATGGAGAAAATATCACAAGTAATGTTAAATAAATTCCTTATATAAATAGTTCTTAAAGGCACTGTAATTTATATTCTTCGGTTGTAAGATTATTATTAAATATAATGTCTATATTACAAATGTTAGGTGAAATATGTGCATGTTTTTCCTGGGTCATTTCAGTTTGTATCATAAAGGTATATAGTTATTTTTATGGATTATTTTAGTTTTTATTTAAGATTATTTTAGTTTTTTGGGGGAATTAGAAAATAAATAGTAGTGAAAATCCTAGATATAATTCTATGTATTTAACAACATAATTACATTTTCTTAAGGAAGATATTTTGTTGTTTCTATAAAATTACAACCCTTTTTGAATACTACCAAGTGAATACAGTTGTGATACTGTTGAAACTAGGGGTACTCAACCTAAAAATTGAGGGTTTAGTATCACCTAGACGTTCACTCCATGTATGATGAGTAGGTTTAAGACTTCATGAAAAGATATAAACTCATAAGGGATATTAATTTTCCAATCAAATTCTCCATAAAATCTATTATGAAGGATTTATTATGTTCCGGAATTAGGTTATGGAGTATGAGAGAACCCAACCAAACGAAACCTATATTGAACAGAGAGTGACTTAGGTTGAATTGAATGATAATGTGATGGATTAAATGAGTAATACATTTAGATATTCTATTATTTATGATAATTATATTTTGATGCCAATTTTTTATCCCTCACATTATACTCTTTTTGTTTTATTAATGGATATATCTAAAGAGAAACAATTTAACAATGGATTTCATGGATAATGGACGTATTTTCCTTATTAGCATCGTAATTACACCTAGGGTGAGAAATCTTATGGTTATACTAAATAATCTATCATGAATTTTGGTAAATAAGATGAATATATCTATGTTTGAAAACACACCAAATAATATAATGATGAAGTATCATGGATTTTTTGGTGACGAATATGACGAATGAAAGAACATTCAGTTGACTTCATGTGAAAAATTAGGGAGGAGGAACTCCAAGGAATGTATAAAAAGAATTCAATGATGTTTTAATATTAGTAAAAGAGGTAATCGAGCATCAAACTACTGAGTAAAAAATAAGAATTAAATTTTCTCAATAGAGGTAAATAAGGTTCATCTTATGGTATCAATGATAGTTAAATATCAAAAATGATGGAATCCTGGGAATTATCTGATTTAATTGTTTAATATAATGGAAAATAAGTATGAAATATATCATAAATTTCTATTACCAAGGGAATATGAGTAACCATAAGATACCAAAATTATTGAATTTGTTTTGTAAAAATGATATAAAGTAGGGAAAATAAATCTTCCACTTAATAATAGTGGTTGCTGTGATTTTTTCTAGTTTATCCCACTACTATGTAACAAATTTTTTTTCTATAAACATGAAATGTTTTCATGGATATATATATTTTTAATGAATATTAAAATAATAGAGTTCTATGAATATTTTATCCCATTTTTTTTGTAATGGAATATTTTTATACAAATCATATTATTCTTCATTTTGATAAATTTAATGTGATTTTTGAAAGGGATTGGTTCGCTCCACTTATTTTTTAAATTATTTTGAATATAGATACCAATATGATATATTAGACTATAATAATATATTAATTAATTTATTCTTCTAAAAACCCTTTATTATCAAATTATATGATGTGGATCTTGATACTAAAAAAAGATATACTATTGGTTAAAATAGTTACCGAAAAGATCCATGTTATGGATAAACATAATATGATTAAAAACATGTCTTAAATGTTTTAGTGTTTATCACTCTAAAGGAATAATATCATGAGACTCTTATATCTTTTATATCTTCTTAATTATTTCAATTGGTTGGTAAAAATTAAAATTGAGAGGACATAATTTATTGAAGGTGGGATAAAATAAGAACTCAATATTTTTGTTTTATTTTGTCAAAACATATAAATACTATTATTAATATCTTAGTTATAGTGACCCAAAAGTCTAATATATAGATATTACATATTATAATATTACTATTCATTACATAACATTATAATCCATTCTAAATCCATAATGGTTAAGTTTTTTTGTAAAATTATATAAAAAACCGGTACATGATAGATCTAAATAATCCCCCATTTAGTTATTCTCAACTAGAACCAATATTAAAAATATCAAATTAAATATGATTCTTAATATCAAATTTAAAATAAATATAAAAAAGTGTCTTCTCAAATGTTTTGTAAGTGAAAAGGCGGAGATATAAATGTTATTCTAAGTAAAACATGAGAATAGGGGTATTATAACATCATTTTAACATTAAAAAAACATACCCTATAAATCATAGATCATAAAACCATATTATTGTTTTAACCATGAAATTCTATAAGAGATTAGTCATAAAGTAAAAATTGAACAGAAGCCATGGGATCATAACATTGGCATAATATATAAGGTCTTGAAATGATCATAAGACTATAAAATCACTTCCTTAACCAATTATTAATTCCAAGTTTATCATACTTGATTGTCTTCACATCCAATTTTATCATATCCTTAGTCATGGTTCACTCCCAAGGAAATCACAATATATAATCTCCTTTACTGAACTGCATTCAGTCTTGAATCATGTTTTCCTTATCTAATGAGATATCTATAATTACCCAATGTATTGAAGGGATATAAAATCTTTGTCCCACACATCAAATAATAATATTTGAACCATTGTTATACAATATCACAAAACATTCATCATGAAAATATGTCAATACTCATGGCAATAAAATGGGTGTCATAAACATTTCATCATAGAATAAACGTTCTAGAATAAACAAGTTTCATAAACATCCACTCTTCATATTCAATAGCTATCAAGAGAAAGTATAAGTACAGTGAAATTGGATCATATCCTTAGTAAGTTATAATTAATATATAGTTATGTTATCATAAACTAAAAATTTCTTTAAAATATCTCTCTAATTTTTCGTAATGAAAATACATTGACTATTTTTAAATAAAATATTTAAAATCCAATGATTTACAAATCATTAAGGAAAAAATTTTATTTAAAAAAAATCAAGTAAAAATGTAATGATTTCTTCATATTATTGAGAGTTTGTAATGGCAATAAGTTTTAGTTCTTATATGAATTCTAAAACAATGATTCTTTTACCACTTCTAGTAAATATGTAAATTACCTCATTCTGAAAATGATATGAAGACCCTATTAAAATATTTTTATAGAAATTATATCATCGGTAAAAATTACTTCAAAAGAAAATAATTTAATTGTAAAATAAATCGATAATAAATCATAATGATAACATGTACATTATAAAATGATATTTGACAAATATGAAAATAAATTATTTTTTACATAAAAACATTTTCCTGATCATTTTATATACCAAAAGAAGTAGAATGGTGATATTACCTAAAAGTAACACGACTAAAAATAAGATAATAAAATTAAATTTTCTTATCAGATTAGGATCATATAAATTCCCCAAATAAAAATTAAAGAATAGATAATCCTACTAAAATTATATTGAAATATAAATCTCTTACCTCAACTTCCACTTCATTTGAATGTTATCTACACTCCTATATAATAATTTTAAATTTATTAAAAATGATTCATAAATTTATTTACATTTTTATAATATAAAATATAACACATTTATAATATTTAAATATTTATTTATTAACAAATTATTATTTTAATCGTTGTTTTTAGGTGTAAATAGTTAATGTTTTCCAGAAATTTCATTCTGGTAGTTCTGGTCCATGAAAATTTATCATGGTAACTTAATATATGGAATGATATTATTGATATAATTATAATATATATTAAATATATATATATATATATTCATAATTATTGATAATATTTATAGATAGACAAATGATTAATATTGTCCATGGAGACGGTACTTCATACATTATCAATACTATAATTTTCATTTTCCAAAAAAAGATATAACAGAATTTGAAAGAGACATTATATATAAGTAACTGTAATTAAATAATAGATTTTTTATATTTACATTAAATATATCAAAATAAACTACCATGATGTATTCTGATTTAAAAATGAATTATATCACTATATAGAGGTTATTGTGGGCACATAAACACAAGCGATACTTCCACATCCCATTTGATGGTGGACAATGATAGTTTAATAATCATAATTTTTTAATTTTTTTGAGGATATCTAAATTATTATTTTATGTATAATACCACTATTTTATAGTATGTGAAAGAATAATCAATTGAATGATATTAGGTGAGATGATTACCTCATCTTTGATAGACCTCCTTATATATGTTCTTAAGGACCATTAGATTGGTATTTTACAAAGACCATAACCTATTATTGTTTTATAGTTAAGTAGATAAGAAAATTAAGAATAGTTTTCTCAACCTATTTGTATTAAGTTAGTCTAAATATGAGATATGATGGATGTCCTTTTATATGTGGCCGAGAAGACACACATGAAATTTCTTAAAAGATTAAAATATAAAAATAATTTTTTTAGATAAATACTTCCAAATGGAAAATGATTACAATGTGGAAAAATTTGGAGTTTAAATATGGTAATATAATAGCATTATAAAATCTTTAATTGAAAATATCATCGTTATATCTTGGTCTAACCATCAATAATCTTTTTTAGTCCTTCACTATGGTAACATATATTTACGGTTTTTATTATTAATTATGAAAAGTTAATAAATTTAAAGATATTGGTCAACAATAATTACCCCCATTGAAAATATTTAATCCATTTCATCAAATTAAATTCATAGAATAAGCATAATGTAATTTGAAATTAAATTCGTAAATGTGATTACATGTTTTTTCTGAAAAAAATCTCAAATATAGAATGATTTTATATGAAAATAAATAAAACAAATTGATTCTAATAAAATTAAATGGACAATAAAAAATATTAATAAAAAAATGTTAAATTTATTTTTTAAAAAATAAACTAGAACATTGTAAATTATTGAATCAAAAAAATACAATTTTGAATAAAAATATGTATTATTCACTATTCATTGATAAATAAATACTTTCAGAAAATTATAAAAAAATAAAAATATACAAATTTTGAAAACATGTTTTAAATATATATATTAATATTTCAGTTATATTTTATTAAAATTACATATATTAATCATATTATATTCTAATAAAAAATTCATTTGTTACGGAAAAATCTATTTTTGAAGCATATGATAAATTGACTAAAAATTGTGTACTTAATTTTCAATATATTTTATTTATCTAAAACATTTATAATTATTTTTTCATATTTTCTTATATAAATTCAATTTTCCAACTTAAAGGAATGGTTATAATGGTTTACTATATTATGATTCATTAATACTCAGAGTTCCATTTATAGAAAGCTATCAATGAAATTAGAATATTTTTAACAGAAATATATCATAAAATAAAAGTAAGTTTCATTCCAACCCTATTAGAATAATTTACCACTTGAAATTACTTCACTCTAATATATATAAATAAGGATATCTATATTTCATCACATCATCAGGTCCCCGTATAGATTCTTTAAATTTATGATTCCTATAGAGTACTTCCACTCGATGAGTAGTATTCTTTTTTTTCACATTACCACTATGATCAAAGATTTATAACAGTTTTTACACATAGTAAATATCATTACCCAAGGATATAAAATCTTATTTTAGTTTATTCTAAGGATTTGGTATGTACATATTTAAGATTGATACATGGAAAACATCATGAACTTGATAGATGTTTTTTTGAACCCCAAAGTGATAAGCTACAATCTTCACTCGATCAAGAATTTCTATAGGACCAATATACCTAGGTCACAACTTTCCCTTCTCTTATAATCTCATAAAATTATCCCATAATGAAATTCCCAATCATACCATCTCACTGATCTCAAAATACAGATCTCATTGGAGATTATCAGCATAACACATTTCTTGACTCTCAGCTACCTTGATGTGTTACCAAATGGCTCAACACTTATATATTATTTCATAAACCAGATAAGGTCCCAATATATTTTTTCACCAACATAATCCTATAATATAAATGTTCTTTACAAACTCCCATAGAGAGATTCATAAAGAGACATAAAAATCCTTTAGATAAAGCTTTTATTATAAGATAACTTAACAAAAGGAGGGTTTTGGTCCCAAACACGTTTGAAATACAATGTAAAATATCACAAAAAATACTACAGTGATTTAATGGTTTTATAAGATTTTGAAATTATCTATGGATGATAAAAATTTTAGATACACAACTATGAATACATAAATTATCTAATACGTCTCTATAATGTTTATGTAATCCTAAGAAACCGATCAGTTATAATATAATGTGGTAATCCATGATACCATAAATATTTGTTAATGTATATATATGAAATATGATCTAGAGGGAAATTTTCTGTTACAAAAATCGAGTGTGATGAATTTTTTTGGAGATCGATTATAACCCAAATTTCATTATGTCTGATAGATGTTTTAGGGAGTCAAATGAACAAATATATGGTGTTGGTTTTAGATTCCTATTATGTTATGGGTAAATTTTAGAAACCCAATTTGATTTATATATATCAAACATAACATAATAACAAACCAAGAACCATGATACATAATTTGTAATATTTCTCTTCATTTTTCCCACCATAAATAATCTTGTGGTTCTCAAACATCTTATTACATCTAGGATGAATAAAGAATGATGAAATATGAGATGCATCCAAAATTACTTACAAATTTTGTATTCATGGGACTCATAATATTTTAATGTACCTTTTAATTCAATTTTAATCAATGTTAATATCAGGAAAATTTATAACCTTCTCTTGTAGCATTATATCATCCTTTTACACCACTTTAATCATGAAATGGATAGATGGTTGAACAGTCATCTAAAAATGTAATATTTCCCCCCTTCCTTCAATATTTCTTGGACCATTATTTAAAAATAATGAAATATTAAATTTTTGTTTCTCATCATAGATAATATAGCATTCTATTTTCAATTAAGATCATCTTCCACCTTATTCATATTACTAGGTTCCAAATGTATTGAGTAGGGATGATCTTTAATAAACCGTAACCATATTTCTTCAAATCATATAAAAATAATTATGAGTGAATATATACCATAATATTTTATGATCACTATATATGTAACATTATCATCTATATAGTTAATTCATCTAAATCTATTATAAATAAATTACCACATCTAACTCTAAATCACGAGGAAGGTATTATTTCTTATAAAAATTAAATTTTCATGAGTTATATTCAAGTAATATTATGAATTAAGATATATCATAGTACCTTCAATAAAGAATACCTAAATATAAAAAAATCATCTCAACTATAGGGTGGATTATGAATAGTTGAATTGACTAACCTTATCTTCAGTACCATGAATTATTCCTCACATTAATCTATATAAAGGAACTTGAATATATTTTATGTTAACTTAGATAGTAAATTAGATAGCTATGAAATATTCTCCACCAAGAGATTATATTAACCCTTCAAACCAAGAAATTTGTGGATCTCAGTCATATTTTTTCATTTGGGACAATGTTTAATAACTTCTATCTCAGATGGATCCACTAACATACCTTCACGTGAGATTATATGACCCAGAAATGCAGTTTTTCAAACAATTCTCAATTGGTAATTTATTTATAAAAAATTATCCTTCTATAGATACTTTAGAAACATTGTAATGTGATAATCATAATTTTATCTTATTTATGAATATATAATAATATTATCTAAAAAGACTACCAAAATATATTTTTCTAAATCTATAAATATTTTATTCATTAAATACATGAAGATAAAGAGGGAATTAGAAAGGAAAAATTGAATTACTATAAATTCATAGTGAAAAGACCTTAAATGGGAGGAATCCATTTGTATATCCTATTTCATAACACTCAATTGATGATATATAAAATGAATTTTATTCTTGGGAAATTATTGAACTATATGAAGTTGATCAAAATTGTCATCAATATGGGGTTTAAAATTAGTTTTATTCATAATAATCTTGTTAAATACTTGAAAATAAATTCAATGACACATTTAACCACATTTTATATTACAAAAAACAACATGTACACCCCATGGTGACACACTAGGGTATTTGAATCATTTATCAAAATTCCCTTGAATTTTTTTTCTCGTAGAATCTTATTATTATCTCAGGTCCGTTCTATATGGAGTCTTTGAAATTGGTGTAGCATTAAGAATGAATTATATTCAAAAAATCGACTTCATAATTCACCGGTGGGTTAGAAAACTTTTCATGGAAAACATCAAAAAAATCTCATCGAACGTAATATGTAAAATATTGATCTTCTCCAAATCATTTAATGATTAGTAGCACATTTTATAAGGAACTACGACCCATAAAATGGATGGAATTTCCATTGTATGTTCATATTTATCATCAAACATACATAAAATCATTACTTGGTTCAAAAAATCAAATGTTACTTCTCATATTTTTTAATTTTTATTGGAAATATCTAAATAAATCCAATCCAAGAACAAAATTGCATTAAATTCCAATAGAGGTACAATAAAAAGATTTTCAAAATGTATATTACCATAAACATAAAATAGAAATTAATTGTATATATAAGTTGAAATCATCATACCATTATGATTTTTCACTTCAAATTTAACATTTTTTCTATACGGTGGTTTTTTGGTACCCTAAGAAATCTATTTATATATAATAGAGTGGGTTGATCCTTAATCAAATAGGATACTGGAAGTATTGGATTGTATGTTATGTATATCATTCAATGATTCATTATCATATGATAAATCTATAATAGTGATCATATAATATTTAACTTTTCATATGGGATTATGATATCATTAATATTTATTATCCCCCTGAAAATTTAGATTCAATAGGTGGTGAACATAATTACCATACTCTTTGTATGTGAAACATTGTAATTTTATTAGTGAATTCTATTTATCTTTTTCATTATCCCATTCACTAATTAATATATTCACATCACCTAGAAAATCATTTCCTAGATAGAAATATATTAAAAAAAACATTTACTTCTCCCCTTAGGAAAATTCACACCATGTTTCTTTCCACACATTGAACCAAATTTAATGTTAAACCTATTCTCTCTGTGATTTTTTATTATTAGAATTTCTATTGAATTCCATCATTATTTTTTAATCAAAACCATGATATTGATGGTTAATTACAATATACATTTCCACCATGATAACACTATGTATAATTTAAGCATAGATACTATAGTACCTTATAGATGAAATACTTTTATGACTTTAATTTAATCCATTTACGAATCCATCAATATTACATTATGATTCAATGATAATATATGATGTATGTTTCGAAAGTATTAAAAAAATTTCTTTATAAAAACTGATGGATTCATTATATTTCTACATTACCTAAATAGTTTAATTATACATTTTCATATTAATAATATAAGGAAACTACTGATTGAAAAATAAGTTCCTATACTTACCATACTTGATGGAGTAAATCTCTTCTTATTTCTTTGTGTTCTTGAAAAGAGTA
Organism: Viscum album; assembly: GCA_963277665.1. Taxonomy (NCBI): domain Eukaryota; kingdom Viridiplantae; phylum Streptophyta; class Magnoliopsida; order Santalales; family Viscaceae; genus Viscum; species Viscum album. The sequence goes on along the minus strand of OY728156.1, from coordinate 1,192,664,436 downwards.
CAACATTGTTTTTCATCAATTTGAAAATAATTAACAGTTAAGATAAGTTTTTCAAGTTTACAATAATAGAGTGTAGAAAATATATTTTTAGTGGTACTAATACTTTCCTCAGTAAGTAGATTAATTTTCAACATACTAATAGAAGGTAGATGTTTCTTCCGGAGGGACTCAACAAAACATTGTGCCCTCCATTTTTCATTTGGAATCTCAAATGATTCATAGAATGAAAATGTTGTGTAAGAATATAAACATGATTTTCCATTCCATCTCACATAAATTTTGGTTTCTCAAGAGGAAAATAATTGCATTTTTCATCAAATTAAGTGTAATAATAGTTCATTATTGTTCCAAACAATGACTAAATCAAAAAATGTAATGACCTGATCTTTAAAAAAATCATTTTGTTTTAATTAAAATTTATTATTATGTTTTATGGTTATAAGAAATACATGAACGCCTTTGGTTTTATTATAAATTATTTAAAATATTTTTGTTAATTATTACCATTGAAAATATAGTTGTTGAATAGTGATCAAATTATTAGTATAAATATAGGGTTTTAAAAAATCCAATTGAAATAGACAATGTAAGTGATAACCTCAACTAGTCAGATTACACCATATGAAGCCCATTTATCATGGCTTATGAGGGAGATAGAATTTCTAGGATTTTACCCTTACCAAGTAAAATCTATGATCCAACTAATTATGTAAGAAAAAAACCATTTATATGAGATGTTCTAGAACAATGAGATCATGAACAAAAACATGTTCGCTAAACGACCCCATGAAAGTCTCACAATTGTGCACCATACTCTCATAGATTTTCCCCTGTATTAAAGGGATATTTATCAATAACCAATAAATATGAGTATTTATTTTATTTTACACATAATAATGAATATATTTTCATCTTATTATTGTTACATTATAAATTATTTTTATTCTGATGCAATAATAGAAAAATGGTATTTTTCTTTTGTTTTCAATTTAATCTATGACATTTATTTTGATCAATTAATGGATTATTTAAATAAATATTTTTTTACAAATTATATGTATTAAATAGTTTTTAATAAATAAAAATGATCATATAACTTTTAAAAAGCAAACTTTAATTTTTATATGTGTTCAAAAACTATTCTTGTTAAAAACCAATCATTTCAGAATAACTGTCGATTATAATTTAAAAGTGAAAATCCACATTTATAAAAAATTACTTTTATAAAATGAAAACTATTTTTGGAATAAAAAATTGTTATATTATACAATGGTTGATGTTTACTAATTTTTTGAGATAGTTGAATTTTCAGATAAAAGTTAAATATCTTATAAATATAAATAGTGTATTATGACATCATAATGACCCAAATGTGATTTAATAAATACTATAAATGGTATACATGAAAAAATATATGTATTCCATTTAAATTAATATTTTTTATTAATTTTATTAATCCATTATGAATCTTTAAAAACCATTTATATATTTAAATGTTTTAATATACTTTCTTTAAGAGTATGGATCACTTCCACATAAGAAAGGGAATTATTTTTATTAATTTAGCCCCTTATAATTATAAATTAATTAAAATATACATTCATTTGGTAGAAAACATGGGTAAATAACTTGTGAAGGTTTGTGATCATGGTTATTTTCTTATATAGTGTCCAAAACCTAAGTTTGAGAAATGATAAATGTATCCCCACTCATTTCCTATATAAACCCTACCAAGATCCCATTCCTCTTCACTGAAAATTCTTAGATCATGTCCTTAATCAACCCTAATATCGATATATTCTACGAAAGGTTCCCAAAATCTCTCACTTTTCCCCTCCCATACATTTGAATTCACACACTCAAGTAAGGGATCCTCACATTCTCTTCGTTATTCAAGTTTCATCATTATCTTATGTCTTCTATTTCAAATTACTAAAGTGGATACATGTACATACATGGCCCTATTTCTTCTTATTTTATTTCCAAATGTTTATTAACCTTTTTCTCTATCATTAACACATCTTATGAATTTTAATGTAATTTTTTTATTCTTCCAAAATTTCACCTTGATTTTTTATTCCTAAATAATAGTTCAATTAACACCATACACATTTACTATCAATGGTGTTCACCATTATAAAAATATAATTATTTTATACGGTAATTTAATTTATGTGTTCCACTATCCATCATCATAGAATAATGTTTTTGATAAATGATTCTATATTTTATGATATAAGTGGAACACATAATTATGAGAGTTAAATGAATGTGAAAGGTGTGCCCAGAATTATACAACCCTCTAATACATTGTTTAACTTTTAGTCTCATAAGACATCATTTTGGGAGAGGTTGTGACCCTAATTTCAATACTAGAGTTTTTTCATCTTGGTTTCTTAGAAGTTATCCTTGAACTATGTGTATGATGCACTGTTTTATGTTTGTGAAAAATTTCCCATGTTACAATGTTATATGATGCCTTATTATTCATATTTCTGATTTTCAATCATTTTATTCACCATTGATATTATTATTTTATAACATTTAATACATTATTCATGTTATTCCATTTTTATTCTGTTAGTGGGATTTATATATCAAATTTTTATTATGGATTCCCCCATGTTATCCCATGAAATTTTATGTAAGAGTATGTTAAGGATGTTTTCAATAAATATGTTATTTATTCCTATTCACATTTGTTATGATATGCACATAATTACCAAATACACAAGGATTATTAATATTTTTGTTTTTATTAAGTCTACCGTGAGGTAACAAACCATTAATTAAAATTAAATATAGAAGAGGGTTTTTATATTTGGTATCAAAGGAAAAGATTATTTATTTTTGGGTTTTTGATTAGAAAAATCCCATATAAGACATAGGGATAAGACTAAGTATATGAATACTTCCCTAAACATTGTAGTGTATATAATAAGTGGAATGTCAAATAAATACATACCCATATAGATACTATAAATGGATATGGATCTGGCATAGATGCATATTTGGGTAAAACATGACAACACCAAATTGAGCTAGACTCGACATGAGAACTGGCACCTGAAAATGGGGTTGTATTCACACTGGGTTTTAAAATCATAGGGGATATGATTTTTTAAATTCATAATAACATTATTAACCATTATTAAGGGAATAAAATGCCCATAATAATACATGTTATGAAATAGATCAGGGATAACGTAGATTAATGCCCATAATTTAAGTAAGTATGAAAATACATGTATCATTGAAGTCATTTCATTAATGTAATAGGATTCCCTTATATGAATTTAATATTTTAATATTACTCATCACTAATTTTAGCTATTTCTAGACAATGGTCGAAAATAGAATGGATCGAGTTAATAATCAATATAATGGAAAATGTGATGACTACCCCAATGAGGTGTGAAACCCAATGGTAACAGGAATCACAAAATTTGTAATGGTAATCTCTCAGCTCACTCAGGTTGTGAATATATTCCTATATTTATATAATCAAACAAATACCCCTAAGACTGAACAATCTAAAATTGATACCATTATGTGAAAAATGCCTACGGCTTTCAATGGATCATTTGATCACTTAATTAGAGAATAATGGGCCAAATCCATTGAGAATATCTTATATATACTTCAATGTTATGAGCAAGATAAGGTTATATTGGCTATTTATTATATGAAGGGAGGATCTCATCAATGGTGGACAATGATCAGGAATAAAATTCCTAAGAAAGATATTGCAGCGATTGGTTCTAAAAATCATAAAAATTTATTTCAATAAATATTTTCTAACACTCTTTGTCTGAATATAGAAATTTATTTACATTTCCTCAGGAAAAAAGATGGTGAATCTATCAAGGATTTTAAGGAAACCCCACAATGCATTCATAATATGCATCCAGGTTTTTCATTACCCCTGAATACAAGGTTAATTACTTCTTTGGTGGGTAAAAACTAATAAACAAAATCCTTAGAGATCTATGAATTTGATAGCTATGAGGAAATTTTCCAACGTTCCATCAAATTCAAAATGGATATTAGCGAATCTAAGTGGATTCATGTGGATAAGAACTAGAAATTAGAGTTTAATTATGTCTTGTTTATTGAGAAATAACATAGTTCAATGAAATTTCAATATCCCACTTTTCAATGGTACAGAAAAGAAGTACCCCAAAAATTGAGTAAGGGTAATGATGAATTTCTTTAGGTGTGGGAAGGGATGGCACCCAGCCAGAGATTACTGAAAGGACAAACCCACAAATGCATTGGAGGAAAGGAATTTCCCTATCAACCATTAGTGCATTGTTTATTTATTCAACTACATGGAATCAGAGAACATTTCAAACAATTCCCTTTGATAAGGGATTTAAAAGACAACCAACAACCTCAAAGGTAGAAAGGGTGGTATTTTTCATTCATAAATGCTATGGTGGATCCTAAAAATGAAGTTGTGATATGTACAATAGTAATTAATTCATGAATTGAGAACATACTTTTGATTATATTTTTACACATTATTTAATATCATGAATGGTTGTAGAAATGTTGACACGCGACCACAAAGAATCAATGTATAGATATCAGTGAAAATGAAAAATGGTAAATTATTTAATCCCATGAATATAGATCCTCTCTTATTAAATTTTACATGTTGAGATCCCCTAATAACTATGTCATACATCATTTGTTGTAATTTGATACAATTTTGGGCATGTCTTTTCTTTCCCTTTATAAATCAAATATACATTTCCATTAGATGGAAATAACTCTCTGTATCATGAGCTGACCCCCTAATTCTATTTAGTGAAAGGAGGAGGATGAGTCATCTGTAGCACCATCATCTGAAGAATAGATATTATTTCCCATCATGAAATAATTTATATATAAAATGATTTAATATATATAAAATATCATCCTTGAATATATACACATTGTGATGGAATACACATATGTGTTTCTCGAGGAATATCATGGTCTTTCTCATTGTTGAGAGGTTAAATTTTCATTCGATTTTATACCTTGAATTTACCATTATTCAATAATCTATATATAATGGATATAATGTAACTTGAGGAAATGAATAAACTAATACATGAGAATATGGATAAAGGGTTCATATTCCCAAGTGGTTCACCACGATGCGGACTAGTCCTCTTCATCAAGAAGATGAATGGGTCGATGCATATTTTCATTTATTATCATGAGCTCAACAAGATAACGACAAAAAAAATAATCTTCCACATATAAATTACTTGTTCAATTGGATATGTGGATAAAAATAATTATCTTTGGTGGATATTTTGTTATGATATTACCTTGTTAGTGTGAAGACAAAAGATATCCCGAAGACTACTGTTTGTACAAGGTACGGGCACTATGAAATCATAGTGATTACTTTTAGACTTACTAATGCTCCATAAATCTTCATGGACTTGATGAATAATTCATTTAGATATTAACATAAAAAATTGGTTGTATTTATAGTTGAAAATCTAATATACACCAAAATAAAAGAGAATCAGGAGTAGAATCTGTGTAACAAGATAAACACCTTACGAATGGATAAACTTTATGCCAAGTACAGTAAATATATGTTTCGGATGAAGGAGGTATCCTTATTTTGTCACATAATTTAATGTAATGGGATTTATGTGGACTCTTAAAAGATATAATCTATTGATGGATGACTGAGGCCAAAATCTATGAAAGATATCTTCAGTTTCCAAGGATTATCTTGGTATTATCATTAATTTGTGATACATTTCTCATGGTTGTCAAACCCTCTAACCAAAATAACTCAAAAGTGAGTCATGTTTTATTTTAATGATTAATGCGAGGAGAGATTCATGGATTTGAAAAAGAGTCTTATCATTTCACCTATTCATACACTCCCCAAAAGTGGAGAACTTTTTTTAGTATTCATCGATTCTTAAAAGAAGGGATTGGGTTGTGTGTCAATACAGAATGATAGAGTGATAACCTAAACTCAAGGTAGTTAAAATTTTGTTAATAGAACTATAAAAATCATGATCTAGAGGTGGCTTATGTGATATTCAATTTGAAAATATGTTGGAATTTTCTCATTAGGGAGATGTATGAAATATATAGTTTAAAAAATCCCCACAAATATATTCAAATAGAAAGAGATAAATATGCAATAATGATGATGGTTAGAGCTGATCAAGGACTATGAATTCTCAGTTAACTAATATCCAGGGAAATATAAAAAAGTGGAAGACATTCTATATAGAAAGAATATAGTAATTCTATCATTTATGTGAATTTAGAGGGATATGATCTTCTTAAATTTTAAAAGGATAAACACTGGAATTATAATTGAAGGAATATCATCAATTCTTCAAAAATTATATCTCAAATTTATCTTTTGGACAAGGTAAAGTGTTCTCATGGTTTTGAGGTAGAAATTCTGAATAAATTTTAAACTATTAGAAAAGTTATATCCTTGGACTTCAATATTAATTAATTATGTTTTGTATGATTTGGTTCAAATCTATGTGTACCATCAAATCACAATGGAAAAAAAGAAGTTGTTAGATTATGCATAATGCTCACCTTTTTCCACCCATCCTGGAGAAAAAAACGTATCAAGATCACAAAGAACACTATTGGTAAGATAGTTTGAAGAATGATACTACAAAATATACATCAATATTTCAGGCATGTCAGCAATTGAATAAAGAAATTAAAAAAATACCAGGTGATTATGCAACCATTTTACATACCTACATGGAAATGAAAAAACATCACCATGGACATTGTCACTTGTCTTGGAAGACATTAAGAGGAAATAATGCGATCTATGTTTTTGTGGATCTTCTTTAAATTATTTCACACTTCATTGTGATTCAGGATGATTTCATATAGGATCAACATGCACATATATACATCAGAGAAGTTGTAATGATTCATGAAGTACCACTAAAGATTATAGCTGATCAATATCTGAGATTCACCACCATGTTTTGGAAAATTTATCATCATGGTCTTTGTACAGAGTGTTAATTCCATACATCCTACTATCCTCAAATTGATTTCTATTCTTTGAATACTATCTAGACACATTAGGACATGTTGATAGAACGATCAATTTACTTGTAAGGATGGTGGGAAAAACATATTCCTCAGGTCATGTTGTTGTACAATAATTGTTTCCTCTAATGAAACCAAATGGCTCAATATAAATCCATTTATGGGAGGAGGTACATAACACCTGCATTTTAGGATGATGTTGGGGAATGAAAATTTCAAAGTCCTAAAATGGTTAAAGAAATGGTAGAAAATGTAAATACCATTTAGTAGCACATGAAGGCTTATTAGATGTGAAAAATGTTCTATGAATCCAGTCATTAAAAAGACGTAGATTTTTCTATAGCAGACAAGGTATTTTTCAGATATCTCTATGGAAGAGTGTATTGAGATTTAGGAAGAAGGGAAAGATTAATTAAAGATATGTCGGCCCCATTGAGATCCTTGACCGCATCATAGGAGTGTCCTACCGACTAGAACTACCACCTAAATCATCTCTAGTACGTGATGTATTCTAATTATCGCTCTTGAAAAAGTACATACTAGTACCCTCACATGTACTCAATACCGAGGTAGTGTCGTTGGAGAATAATCATTCCAATGAAGAGTAGACGATAAAAATCATAGAATATAGATAAAATGCTCAACAAAAAAATGCAATAAACCTTGTCAATGTTATATGGAGAAACCATATCATAAAATAAGTGAAATGGGAACCAGAGGAGGTGATGAAATAGACTTCACATCAATTATTTTACTGTGGGAAATGAAATGTCTATAGGTGAAATTTCTTAAGGGGGGAATATTGTAATAAACCAATATATTATAAATAAAATTAATCTATTTTTTAATTAAAATGAATTATTGTGTATTGTTGTTATAGAAAGCACATCAAACCTATTGGATTTATTGTATCCTATTTTAATGAAAATTAATAATCATCAACATTGATAATATTGTTTTCTAATAGTGATCACATGATTCAAATATGTATAGGGTTTTTACATATCCAATTAAAACCTACAAAATAGGTGATGGCCTTAACCAGTAGGATCATAACCAATGATTCCCATTTATCAGAGTTTCGAAGGTAGATAACACCATTGGTCATTACCATTGACTACGCCCAAGATGAGATCAAATATCTTAAGCATGATTGAAATAATTTATAGAGAAGTTCAATCTCATCATGGTCACAACCCAAAACCATGTTCGTCGACCCACAACATGAATGTATCACCATCCCACACCTTACTCTTAATGAATTTGATGGTGTATTAAAAGGATATGTTGTTGTAACCTATAAATATTAGTATGTACATTATTTTTTTATAATACTGAGTATATTTTCATCATATTATTTTTACTTTATAAATTATTTTATTTTGATACAATATAACACAACTTTTATTTTAAATTAGTATGAAATATAAATTAAAAAAATTATTTTTTTAATTAATGGATTTTATAGGTAAATAATATTTTCATAAAATATTGTTTTTAATATGTTTTAGTAAATATGAATTATAATATTATTTTTATGAAGTAAAATTTTATTTTTATAAGTGTTTGAAATATTTAGTTGTCATGAAACCTAGAATTTCTCAGTAAATTTAGATTATTTTTTAAAAAGATAAAATACACATATTTAGAAAATTATTTTCATAAAATGAATATTTTTTTGGATTTATAATTTCAGAACTATACAATGGTTAATTTTTCATAATTTTATGAGATAATCGATTTTTTGGTAATAATTAGATTCCATATAAATATAAGGGATATATTATGACTTCATAATGACCCAAAAGTATTATAATTAATACTATAAAGGGTATCTAAAGAGATATATGTCTAAATTATAAATAATTTGATTTTATTATTATTTTAATAATTTTATAAAGAGATTATGAATTCTAAAAAATAATTAATAAAATTTTAAGGTTTTGAAATCCTTTATTTAAGAGTATGAATCACCTCTAAATAATAAAGGTTATTATTTTATTAATATTGTCCTTTGGAATTATAAAATGTTCAAAAAAAATTAAAATGTTGTTGGAACAATGGGAAAAACCATGGTAAAGTTTTTAATTGTTTTTATTTAACTATATAGAGTTTAAAACTGATGTTTAAGAAATGATAGAGTAATCCCCACCCATTTACTATATAAACTCACCCAATACTCTATTTATCTTCATTAATAATACTTGAAAAAAGTAATTACTCTTCCCTACCATGTCTAGAGTCCTCCCAATGTGACCCAAGCTCCGAATAATCTCATCCCAAACACATGGATTCACACCTTAACATAAGGGATCCTCACATTCTCTTATTTATTCATGTTTCTTTATTATCATATGTCATCTATTTTCAATTACTAAAATTTAAAAATTCCCTTACATGCCTCTATTATATAATATTTTATTTCAAAATTTTGAGATACCATTCATCTACTATAAACTTATTTTATGTATTATAATGTGATGTTGTTATATGGTCGAAATTTCACCATGGATTCCCATGTCAAAAAATAATGTAGTGAATACCCTACCCATTTTCTATAAATTTTATTCACCATTATATACTTATAATTGTTTTCATTCGTAGATACAAGTATATATTCCTTGATCCATGATTTTTTAATAAATTTTGTGATTAATGATTCCATATTTCATTTTTAATGTGGAAAACATAATAATGAGACTGAAATGATATGTGAAGGTCTCACCCGAAAGTATATAGAACTCCAATGCATTGGGTAATGTATAGTCCCATGAGACATCGTGTTGGGAAAAATATTGAACCCAATTCCGTAATGGTAATTTTTCAATAATTATGTCTTGGAAATTTTCCATGAACTATTTTAATGATATAATGTTTCTTCATTGTTTCCACATTTACCATGTTTTAATTTATATATCATGCATTATTATTCATGTTTGTGACACTCAAAACTTTTATTCCCCATTGATAACCCAATTTTTTATGTTTATTACTTAAAAAATGTAATAATTTTTTTATTATTTTAATAATATTAATAGCCCACCCCTTTCTTATGTATTTCCTCAGGTTATCCCATATAATTTATGTGCGAGCATTCTAATGAAATTTTCAATAATGTTGATATTATTTCTTGTCTTTATTTGTTAGGCTATGTACCAAATTCCACATAACACTATTCTTCTGGATCATTCAGGTATTATTATGTGTAACCAAATATAATAAATAATTAATTAATTTGAAATAAAGAGAAGGGTTTTTATAAAAAATCATAGTATGGGAAAAAAATAATCATATGGGGAAATCATATAATCATGATATATTTTATAGGATAAATAAACATTAGAAACTTCATTTCAGTTAAGTAAACAATAATTTTTACCTTGTTCTTAAATTTTCATCATGTATTTAAATCTATCGTAATATTTCAAAGTGAAAATTTAAATTAAACCTAAAATATCCCATGGTAATGACTATCAAGTTGTGAAGTCTTTCATCAGATCATTGTACACTGGTGACGATCAACATAAAACCCAATATACCCAATTGAGAGTTGTTTCACCTAGGTGAATCTATAAAACAGCTGATTTACATACTTATATACATAATGAGATTTCTTTTCATTGAAAACAACACCCCTTTAATTACCATAACAAAGGATGTAATCTTTTACATATTCTTATCCAAAGGGTTCTCATTAATGTTTTCTCATCAATGTTTCCAATATTAATGAAACATTTACGTTATTCCAATTATAGTAAACCAAACAATTATTTCATAGATATTAAATATTATTATATGGATATTAATAACCTAAAATTACAACCCATGAAAAGTTCATAATGGTTTAGATTCCTTAGAAACTTTGATGAATAAATAACAATAACATAAATGTTCTAAATAATCTCTCGCTTAGTTCTTCATAACTATCACCCATCATAGTCATATTTAAAAACATTATCCACCTCCTAGGGAAATTTCAACCTAATAAATGGAAATCACAAAAAATAAATAATGGATAAGGAGATAAATAAATGATATTTTGACACCCTAAAATTATAAAAGAAGAACATTGTATTTTAGAGCATATGTGACATGAAACACTTAACTTAAAAAACCCATAAAATATTTTCCATTGAATTTAATCTCATTGATAACATGTGGATCATGCAACCCCGATTATAAAAGATCTGTAGTATAGTATTCTATATGGATAATACAAACTAAATTATTAAACTTTTAAGGTTAATTTTTTAAAAAAAATAAATTCGACGATTTTATATCGATTACATCTTAAATAGGAATCATTCAAAACTAAAATAAATGTTTTATGAAAAATTTTATCTTTTAAAAATGTTGTTTAGTCGCATTTTGTGAACATATTTTAAAATAATTTTTAAATTTTTTTTGAAATTCTATTTGGAAAAATATTAATTTATGAAATCATCATATATAAACTAGTTATGGGTGAATTTTTAGTATTTTAATAAAAAAATTTTTTTGATAATCACTGAAAAAACCTAATTCTAATTGAAAACTGCCTTTCTATATAAATTATTAATACAGTAAGATTATATTATATTTTTTCATAGTCACATTAGTTAAATATATATATATATATTAATCAAATTTATGTTTTTGGAATATTTTTTTCATTGAATTTTCATATTAAAATGTTGAAATATATTAATGATTTTCTATTCTAAAACCTAATTTCTTATCACATCAAAAATATTAATTTTAAGTTAAAATTTTCTCCTACGAAGAATTTAATTTGTAAAAATGGATTATATATTGGTAATATTACTAATTTATTATGTATAATAAGGCCATCTAATTTGTTGACCAAATTGAATAGTGAAAATATTAAAAACTAGTTACTATGATTAATGTAAAAATGGGTTTACCCTTAGATAATCTAGAATGATAAATGTTAAAATAGCCTATATTTTTTAACCAACTATTATTTTACCATATTTACACCCTTATCACATTATAATATATTGTTAAGTGTTTTTCACACACTTTTCGACGAAATTGACTTATATAATAAGTTATATATAGAAAAAGAAAATAGGGATCCTTAGTTTAAATATCCAAAATGATTTAGGATATGAAAAAACCATATTTTCAGTTATAAATATTATTTTTAAATATAATTTAATTTTTATCAGGATAATTTATTTTTAGTTTATATATATTAAATAACTACATTAAATTTTCTAGAAACAGAAACTCAATAATTATTTAGTTAATAGAATAGTAAAATAAATAATACAAAAAATATGAAAAGTAAATTAAATTGAATTAATTATTTTTTTAAATTATTTTTTATAAAAACACATCATGTTATAGTGGATTGATCATAAAATATTATAATTACCAAATTTTCATAATATAGTTTTAAATTCAAATTGAATTAATATTGTTAAAATCGACCTTAATTTTATTTCATGAATGATATTTTATTAAATGATTTAAAATTTTTAATAATAATTTATTATATTAAGTGATTATTATATTTTTAAAAATATTAACTATTTTCTATTCATGTTCCATTTTTTGTTTTATACTAAATATATTTACCCCTAAATAATAAAATGTATATTAACACTGTTATGGTTAAAGGAATGTTTTTTCACATTATCTTCACTTGTGTTAAAATTAATTTTACAAAACAAATAAGATTATTATTTAAAAAAATTGGTTTAATTTTTATATATATTACTTCAAAATTATCTAATTTTCATTATTTTATTTTAGGAATAAATATTTAGTTACATTGGTTTAAAAAATTTATCGTGGTGGAATCTATACGGTACAATTAGATTAAAGTTAAAGGATAATGAATGACATGATTAAAAAAAGTATTTTTCACTATGGATGAGGTTATTCAAGACCAAATCATATCTAAACTAAATTATTTATCAAATTTGTATCCACAAGAGGTGATATTGACCTCCCATTGTTGAATACATTTGGGTATTTACAAAAATGCTACACACTTAACTTATAAAAGGCCACTCATCCCCTCAACTCTACACTCCATCACACCCTTTTGGTTTTGCTAATTCCATAAAAACATTTTTTAAATTCACTCCCTTCATTTTAGAAGATTTATTTTTCGTATAAATCTAACTTAGTAAGGCCTTTGGTCCAAACACAACAAAGTTACCTGGTGTGACTCTATTTTCATCACTAAACAACACAGATGATATATATATGAGTATATTTAATGAAATAATATGGTATATATGAAATTATAATCATTATTTATTTAAAAAAAGTAATTATCTACTTTCCATAATGTGTTTTAAAAAATGGAAACATTATTCATGCATATATATGACTTAACATCTCCATGATCGTAACACTCTTCATTTCTAAAAACATCATTAATGATTGGTTTTATAAATATAATAGATGTATAAATATGATCATTACATTTTTTTTCAATTGATGTAACTATAAAATATAAATAAAAACTAAAACATTTATAATAATGAATGAATGATAAAACAAGGTATTTAACCCTCAAAAAATGGCAAATAATTAAATATTATTAACAAATAGGTGGTAAGATGTTATAAGTGTATAAAATATGATATTATAAATATAATTATTTTTATATTATAATTTAATAACATTCTGAAAAACATTATACAAGATGTTAATTATTGTTCAACTATAGAAAAGTGGGATGTATAAGACTTCATCCTAATTTTACTTCAATGAGTAATTATGTAATGTTACACAGATAATTATTTTTATATGATGTATATACTACCCCTTTTACATTTAATATCATGATCCATTTTAAATTAATGTTATTTTATGTTTCTATTTTAATTATTTCATCCAAAGGGATTTTACATCAAAATTATGAAGTGGTAAAAATTTATTGCACAATCTCACTTATTTTTGTGATTGTTAACTTTCTCTAGAAGTAATAAATTTAATATGGTCATTTTTCATTGAAAATTAAATATATATATTCTTTAATTATAGATATGATTATTTCCTATACCATATACCATTTTAACTCAGATTTTTTACATTGAATTTTTTTGGTTAACTTTAGAAATATTGATAAATCTATATCATTTACACAATATGGATATTTTGTGATAAGGTATAATAATTCATATATTAATTTGATAAATTAATATGTGATGAAAACTTTAGACCAACCATGATGGGTGAGTCCCAATATAATATATTACCTTGATAATTATTTAGGTCTCATGAGTCATGTAATTTGGCAAAATTAAATGAGTTTCTATGTATTTTATTGAACTGTATTTTAAGATGTCTTCATAGTATAGGAATCATGATTCCTGATATCATGGTTCCAATTAATTACTAATTACATTCATTAATATTAATGTTATTATTATACATGATATTTTCACAATTATATTATATATGGATGAATTTCATAATCATTTTATTGACTAAATGTCACGTTTTTTCATGTATCCACTCTTCTATATTGATTATTCCTTATCTTATCCAGATATCCAACTTATTTAAATGGAATATATATTTTTGTTCCTTAAGGTTCTATGTTGATAGTTATTTTTTATTCATTTTATCATTCAATGTAGTTAACTCTTTCTGAGAATTTGAGATCACCCTAATTTTGATTCCATTTCCCAGTATATAAAGAAGAGTTATTTTAATGTGTTTTCAAGGATTACATTCATTTGATTTTGTTATATAATATATTATATTTTATACTACCATTTTAAAATGTGTATCATGTATGAATCTGGTTCTAAAAAACATCTAAACCGATTAGTACCTTATTATTTGATCCATTTTATATTTTTTAATATTACAAAAAAAGACACTAGGATCAAGCTACTATATTTGGGGTCACTATAGTCATTATCATAGAATTTTTAATAGAAAACATGATAAATAGATTCAGTAAAACATTTATTACAAATCAAAACCCTATGATATACATTGAGGATAAGTATAGAATAACATCAAAACGTTTTGTTTCGGTATTGATAATGTGGGGTTTTTTGGAATGACACCCTTTTCTAGATAATACTAGTGGATGTGGTTATAGAACATATATAAAAAGAGTTAATAACTCTGAAAAGGGTGAATTGGTCATTAAATGTTCATTATTTAGTGCATGAAAATATGCCTGACTACACACTCGGTTTGACACACCTGGGGGAAAATTTTAGGGTAATCCCAATTTTCTATACAAACCATTATAAATGATTTAAAATTTGTGATATGCCCAATGATACCATAATTATAATTATGAGATTATCTATGCATAAATATTTCAATTTACCTCGCCCATTTCACTATAATTTGGATTTTATATGATATTTCATAATGGTATGATCAAATATAGTGTATTACATCATTTTCAAATGCATGGTAGTATAAGGACTTGAAACCACCTCCGTGAACATAATTTATATAGTAAGACTTTTCACATCAGTAATGGGTTTAACCCAATATTTGGAAGGGAAATAGTCTCCCAAGAATTAGCATCATACATGGATATTGTATCATGGGAAATAAATAAATGAAAATGTTATTTATATATATATATATCAATATAGGGAAAAAGATAATAAGAGGGCAGTAGGGAAAAGGTGGATAATGGGAATAAGTTGAAGAATGATTACCCCTTTTTGTTATTATGGAAAGAGACCCCCTGTTCTTTCTCAAAATAAATGTGATTTTTCTAAATGTTTGGAGAAAAAGTTCATCATTCTTGTGATTTAAAAGGAATTAAAAAGGGCTAAAATATAAAATTATTCAACTGAAAAAAGATTGGGGACTATACAAATCATTATCCCAATCATCAATGGAATATATATTAAAATTAGCAAATAGATCACAGTTTGGTTTATTATATTACTGTTGGACTCACCTATTTTGATAATCTCAATTATGTCGAGATATGCTTTGATAATATCAAATAATGTTTATCTATATATTCATTGTACTTTAAAATTATGAAATCAAGCTAATAAGGTGAAATAAATATCAAAATTATCATATCATATCATATCATTGGAATATGTTAATCATTATTTATTTATGATTATAAATGATTAACAATGATTAATCTTGATACTAACTCAATCTGGAAATGAAATGCATAGAACAAATACTTTATAAGAATTCAAATTTTAGGGTCACTGATACAGACAGAGCTACTTCTACATAGTCATATGTTTACCAATATAAAGAGCCGCCACTACACAAACAATTACCGATAGAAGGAGGTATCACTACTCAGACAGACAGTTACCGATAGAATGAGCTAGTGCTACACAGATAGACAGTTACTGATAGAAGGAGATACCACTACACAAACAGCTACCGATAGAAGGAGCTACTGGTACACAAGAAGTTACTAATACGAGCAAACTACCATTACAGAAAGTGACAACTATGTATGCAAGACCTGCCGTTACAAGTCCACCGCTACTAGTTCACTGATAAAAAGAGCTATCGATGGAAACCAGTCACTATTTCCATAATATCTATATCTATTTGTTTATTAGAAACGATCATATTTGGTGCTTTTAATGAAAATGAAATTTATTAATTATGATTTTTGGATATCATGAAATTTTACCTCGTACCCGTAGAATTAATCACGCCTTATGTTAGAAATTAATTAATGATGTTTGTTGGATAGAACCATAACTTGTACCTGAAGAAGTAATCAAGCCTTACGTCAAACCACTACATGAGCTATAAAAGGAAGATCAATGTTTTGTATAACAAGAGAGACACAGATGATGCAAAAAGTTATTTATGTTGGAGAAAAAGGAATAGATACATGAGAGCTTAAACTAAAATTTTTACTAAAAGTTTAAAGACATTTATACACTAAAAAGGATCGCTGCAATATCAAGAAAAACACTCATAACAAGAATTCCATAATCAGAACAACGATACTCTATTTCCCAAAAAAAATCCATGAAGTACTCAAAACAACATCTGCTCATTCTAAAAGGAGTCCAGAGATGCATTCCCATGACATAGAGCTTTCCAAACTTGTCTCTGTCTTATTATCTCTACTATGATTTGTTTATTTACATTTTTAGCAGTTTGTGTGCTTCTGTTTATGTTAAACACACACTGTCTCCTATGCATAACTAGAGGATATCAGAAATCGTCACTCAAACTCTCTAAACCATATTGTATCCTACTGTGAATTGTTGTAGAGATCAAGTGTTACCTGGATAGCATGAGTGCTATTGTTATAGTTTTTCCCCTATAGACTTATGGTAGAGGTATTAGTACATAGACAGTCTCATTACTGTGGTTTACCCTAATCAAGGGTGTGGATAAATGTTTTATATAAAATATTTTATAGGACTAAGTCTTATCTTGAGACTGAACCTCTTGGTTAA
Organism: Viscum album; assembly: GCA_963277665.1. Lineage (NCBI taxonomy): Eukaryota > Viridiplantae > Streptophyta > Magnoliopsida > Santalales > Viscaceae > Viscum > Viscum album. Next base: position 1,192,646,974 of record OY728156.1, on the reverse strand, counting down.
AACTGTCACGCTTCTTATTTTAGTTTAAACTATTTTTCAATATTCCACTGTTAATTGGTTTGAAATTAAAATTTGTTTTAATGTAACACTGATAGTTGAACTAGCAAGTGTTTTTAATTATTGCTAGCCAGAAAGTTGTTTTCAAAAGCTAACTTAATCTTCAGATTATGTTAACTGAGAAATAGTCAATCTTTTAGAAACTAATTGAACACTTACAATCTTTATAAATTCACTACAGTTTAACTTGTTTTTTGAATTGGGGATATAAATATAAATCATTTAAACAAAAAATATATAAGTTCTAAATTAAACCCCCCTTATTGAGTATCCTCTCCAAAAAACATTTGGTATTAGAGGTAATAGATAAAAGTTTTCCAAACACTCTGTTTGTGAAATTTTTTCAACAGTTATTTTAGTTTTTTCTTAAAGATCTCAAAATTTCTATTATTTCTAAATTTTTATATCTTTATATATCTTTTTAAAACTTATTTATTATGGATAACATATTAGAAGGTGCAGTTACAAACATACCACCCTTCTTTAATGGTGTTAATTAAGCCCAATAGAAAATTAAAATGAATATTCATTTATAAAGTATGGGATTGTACATTTGGACTGATATAGTGTCTATGTATGAGATTCGAAATACTTATAGAATTACTTGGTATGATTCTAAAAAATCTGATTACAACAATAATTGTAAATAAATGAATGATGTTTTCTACTCTTTATGATATGAAGAGTTTAACAGAATTTCTGGTTGTAAAACAGCACATGAAATTTTGGATACTTTGGTTGTTTCTCATGATGGAACAACCAATGTGAACGAAATGAGATTAAACACTTACACTATTAAATATGATAATTTTAAAATGAGGCCTAATGAACCTATTTCTGACATGTATCTCTAGTTCAATGAAATTGTTAACCCCATGAGCTCGCTGGGAAAAGTGGTTCCAACAGAGGAGAAAATCATGAGAATACTCATATGTCTACCAGAAAGATGGAGAGGCACATCAATTTCAATAAGGGAATCATGTGATATAATTTCACTACCTGTTAAAGAGATAATTGGTAAGTTGATGATGTTTGAATAAGATTTTATGGTAAACAAAGAGGAAAATGGTGAACTTAAGAAGAATTCAATGGCATTTAAGTCTACTTCTTCAAAGACCAAGTAAAATGAGAAAGTTCACATACCTATCGAAAGTGCAACAAGTAAATGTTTAGATTCAAATAGTGATGAAGTGATGGCTTATATAGCCAGGATATTCAAGAAATTAAATAAGAAGAGGAAATTTTTCATAAATTCAAATTATAAGGGAATGTATGACCAAGGAGGTACTTGGAAGAGAGATTGGAAGAAAGCTGATAAAGATGATGAAATAGTCTGTTATTAATGTAAAAGGAAATGACAAGTTAAGGCTGACTGTCCAAAAATGATGGTTAAGAAGAAATATGATTACAAGGAAAAAAATAGAAGAAATCTATGAAGGAAAAATGGAGTGCTTCAGAAGACATCACAAGTGAGTCTGACGATTCTGATTCTGAAGAAAATAATCATGCTAACATGTGTTTCATGACTAGAACATCTAGGGTAACACTTAATTCTATTATGCACAATGATTATTATTTTTGGAATGAAAGTGATTCAAATAATGAGGATAATATGTCTAAAGATGAATTATTTTGATACTGTATTATGTTAAAAGATACATGTAATGAGCTGAAATATAAGTACAAATTATTAAAGAAACAATATGCCTTGACTTGTAATGTTAAATATAATCTTAGTATAGAAAAGGAAAAGAATTCTCAACTATTAAAGGAGAATACTGAACATAAATTGTCCAATGAGAAACTTATAAAAGACTTAGAGAAGTTTACAAATGGAAAGAATACTCTAACTCAAATTCATGGGAAAAAAGTTTCATCAAAGTATAATACTGGTTTAGGATACCAACCTGGATAAAGATAGTTAGTTATGAATATATTCATTCAAAAAACTGGACAGTATGTTGCATGTTCATGTTCTGGCAATTATTATGCTTCATCATGATATTCAAATTATTATAGATGAAATAAACATTATTTATCAAAATATTATGAATATATGAACTATTGGAAACCTGTTAGACAAATATGGGTTCATAAAGTTTTACTTGCTAATCTATCTGGACCCAAAAAATCATCGTACCAAAATCATTTTCTTTTTAAACCTATTTTGTAGGAGACCTGCTTGAAAGGTTCCTATAAGAAGATATGGTACATGTAAAGTTGATGTTCATGACATATGGCAGAAGACTACTCATGTTTTAAAAGTTTAATCATGTGTGATAGAGGGAATGTCACCTTTGGTGATAATTCAAAATAAAAAATCATCGGCTTAGGCAGAATTCGTGATAATAATTCTATTTTAATTTCTGAAGTATTATTTGTTGATGTATTAAAATACAATCTATTGTGTATTTCTCAATTATTTGATGATGGATTCATTGTAAAATTTTAAAATGATACTTGTGATATATTTGACTCAAAAAATGTTTTGGTATTTACTGCCTTAGTAAATGAAAATGTACATGCTATAGATTTGAATTATTTAGCCAAACAGAATGTTACTTCTTTAAATGATTTTCATAAAGAATCATAGCTATAGAACAAAAGACTAGACACTTATTTGTTCATTAAAATAGGAAGCTAACTATGAAAAATTTAGTTAGAGACCTACCCAAACTAAAATTCCTAATTGAAAAAGTTTGTAATCCCTGTCAAAAGGGAAAGAAACATAAATTTTCATTCAAATTAAAGAAATAAGTTTCAAATTTTCATCCTCTCAAGTTGGTTCAAATGGATCTATTTAGACCATCAAGAATTTCTAGTTTAAATGGGAAGCACTATGTCTTTGTTCTTGAAGATGACTTTTCTATATACCCTTGGGTATAAATTCATTCCCACAAAAGTGAATCTAGTTCTTATTTCATTAAATAATCCAAGTTAGTAGAGAACCATAATGGACTTAAGATTAAGCCCCTGATAATTCATCATGGTTGTGAGTTTGAAAATCCTTACATTGAAACCTATTGCTCACACAATGTCTACAATCACAATTTATCTGCCCCAAGGACACCACAACAGAATGGTGTTGTAACACCCCAAGATTTCATAGTGTGTTATTTTCTTTAAAATAATTCAATAACTTACACTACACGCAACACCGAGTTCAAGCGCACTATAACTTACCAAACAAGCCGTTCAAAAGAGGTTATGAATAATATTAACTAAATTTTAAATCTTTATATAATCCTTATATTTTTAGAATCCATATTATGAGTTTCTAATACTTTATTGATGAATAAATTCATTTTTCAAATAAAAGAAGTATTTTTCAAAAAATGAAATATTACCGCCTTTTAATGGAGAATCCTTCTTAAATCCAATATTTGAAACTTTTATATATTTAATTTGAAAAAATGAATTTCTTCATTAGAATCGAGATATAATAATTTATTTTCAATAATGTTTTGGTGTTTTTCTGATAACTTTAATATTTATGTGAATAGTGAAAGATACTATATTTTAACTGAAAATGACTTCTTTAATCAAAATAATTCATGTGGTTAAATTATAAATTTTAATGGTTTGAAAGTATAAATAGATTATATTTTTACTATTTAATCCAATCATGGTCATTTTAAGTAATTTCACCTTGAAATTGGACATAAACAAGTGTCAAACTTTTGATAGTTATTATTTCTTAAAAATACGCCTTTTGGTTTCGAAAGCGGGAATCAATTTTAAATTAATAAATGAAAATTTTACATTTTTAATTAGGTAAAATAGACTCCATTTTTGGATTCAAAATAACGAAATTATCCTAGGGTGAAATTTTGGTATTTTTCGGATAGCTTTTGTATTTTGATGAATAGTAAAAATTACTAAATTTTAAATAATAAAAACTTTTTTAATCGAAATAATTAATAGTGATAAATTATGAATTTTAGTGGTTTTAAATTATATTTAGAATATATTTTTACCATGTAATAAATTTGGGTAATTAAACATAATTTCACATTTAAACCGAACATAAACAACTGTCAATCTTTTGATAGTTATTATTTCATAAAAACACCCTTTTTGTTTTAACAACGGGAATTAATTTTAAATTAATTTCTTCCACTTCTGTGTATTGAATATGGAAAAATGGATTCCATATTTGGAATCAGGATGTCCAAATTGTCTAAATAGGTAACTTTTATTTTTAGACATTTTGAATAATCACTTCGGTAAATATTTTTTTACCATGGTTAAAGGGTAAATCCGGTAAATAAGGATAAAAAAATAATATTATAATAATATTAAATTTCCTTAAAACGTCTCTTAACCATATTGGTTGATACATGGGCGACCATGGTCATCTTTGGGTCGATTTTGGGACCCCATGGATCCACTTGTATGTGATAATGACACTTTATATTAATTAAGTTAAAGTAATTACAAAAATGACATAAGCATATATCTTTTAGAAAAAAAAATTACATAGGGATATATATGTTGAATTTTAGACTATAAATATAAATTAGAAATCTAAGAAGATTTACTACATAATGATATTTTATTTATAATTTTTAGACATTAAATAATTTAATTTATTTATGACACGTTGATTATGCAGTAATTACCATAATAGAGAAAAATTAAAATAATTGATATTATAAATACCCAAATAAATATAATTGGAGTCTTTTATTGAATTAAAATAATTTTCTATGTTAATATGACATATAAGTATTGATTTAATTGGCTTTGTTTGAAGTAATCATTCTGTTATGAGTTTCACAAAAATCAACTATTGAATAGTGTCAAAATTGACATAAAAGAGTTGTTAAAACAAATATTATATTGTTAATTGATATTAAATTTCTAAAAATCTATGGTTAGGCCAAGAGACTTATATCATGATATTTTTATCATTAATGGACCACTTGGAGGTCTCTTGGATGTATATATTTATTTTATTAACCATATAATATAAAAAAACAAAGAGACATTGTAAAAGTGAAACTAATTATCTTAGAGTTAATACATAATGATAAGGTTAAAATAGTAACCCAAACCTGTCTAAATTCTATTGTTTGAGTGATTTGCGACCTATCCCCACTTTAACCTTTAAATAATCTACTTTGTAGCCATTAGAAACCGAATATGAATTTATTATAAAATAATATTTCTAGATTTTCCTAAAGAGCCCCTCCCCCCCTTATAAAAGGACACCACTCTTAACCATTTCCTCACACCTCTCAAGCCTTTTGGCTCGTCCAAACTCTGCCCAATTAAGCTCCCTAAATCCCTCTCCTCATTTTAGAAGCCTTACCTTAGGCATAATTCACATCAAGAGTCCGTTTTGGTTCAAACCAAAGGGAGTTACCCAAATTAAAGGTAACAATTTCTCTTAGTTTCTTTTCTTTTATTTTAATTCTCCAACCCCTAAAATCTTCTTATTATTTTCTTTTGTAACAAAACCAGTATAATAAATATACTAGGATATTTTTATTAGAAGTATTATAACTACACTTACACACACATCCATCTAATGGGTGATGAACATAATGTTTCTATGGATGGAAACCAAACGCCTCACGAAGCGATGATTATTCAATTATCTCTTACCACCTCTCATGGTGGCCATTATGATGGCACTATAATTAAATATTATATTTATGATATTTATTTTATATATAATCCTCTTTAATTCTATTTTATATCATATCATTATTCATTTCATGTTGTATATATATACGATAATTTCATTTGAGGAAGTGCGGACTACCTCCCCCTCAAAGTGATATGACTCGTTAATACCATACATGGAACGTATAAAGGATGGTGTTAATGAACTTAAGTAACACATATAAGATATTATATAATACTGTAATAATTATATACCAATGTATCATTTGGTTTTTATTCCTTTTAAAATGAAAAATGAAATGGATGTAGCATTCGTTCGTACGTACGGACTACCGTCTCCACGAACGCGATGAGATTCATTCTCCATCGTGTCCATTCAAGTATAATTATCATTTTATGATTAATAATAGTATTTAAGGACCTTATATCATTATGTATATGAATAATATACAACCTATCCATTACAAACATGGCTTATGTTACACAACATATAAAAAAGAAGAGTAAGTTAACACCCGAAACGACGATAATTCTAAAATTTTATTAACAAAGAAATGTTAAAAGATCATATATGATATAATATTAATGTATATGATTCTTGTATAATTTAATAACAATTATTTCACCATTATATAGGAGGTTAACCTACCCCCAACCAAGGAAAAGTACAATGTAAGGGTTTATTTCGTAATCTCTCCACTATCCGAGGTTGTTTATACGTAATAATCTACTGGAATTTCTTTATCATACACATCCATGTTTCTTCAAAATGTATTTCAAAACATTTTCACCATTTACAAGAATATGGGTTAAATTCATTTATACCCTTGTTTGAATTTTTATAAGAGGTTTATAAAGGAATCTTTCCGTTGTTTTCCAAACAAGGTGCTTTTTAACCTTTTCGACAGGATTAAGGTATGAATGTTTTTTTAACTTATACGGCGGGTGCGGTAGTTTTCCGCTATTATAAAATCTTTAAAGCTTCCCTTAAAATATCATAAGAATATTTTCAAAGAAAATGTTTTATTTTATAAATATATGACTCTGAAATGATTTCAAAATAAAAAGAGATATTTCTCTAAAAAAGAGTTTTGATTTCCTCTATGTCAACATCCTTTATTGGATTTTACGCTTATTTGATGTTGATTTATTATGATACAAAACATCTATATTGTATTGAAGGTTTTGTGATATGTTTGACTATGGATGTGTTTTTTATACCATTCATGGTTTATGGGTAAAGTATTCACATTTCGCATGGTAGTTTTAATAAAAAAATTTGTGTTATATTTCATCCTCTTCATAAGATGAATGTGTTGGGATAGTATGTTCCGGGTTGGGCACCGGTAAAAGTAAGCCCTCCGGGTTGGGGTCTGGATAAAGCAGACCCTCTAGGTTGGTGTCCGGTTATTAGAGGCACTCCGGGTTGGTGTCCGATTATTAGAGGCACTCCGGGTTAGTGTGCGGTTATTAGAGGAACTCCGGGTTGGTGGCCGGCTATTAGAGGCACTCCGGGTTGGTGTCCGGTTATTAGAGGCACTCCAGGTTGGTGTCCGGTTATTAGAGGCACTCCGGATCGGAGTTTGGTTATAGAGGCTCTCCGAGTTGGGTTTCGGTTACATTTATACCTTAGGTCTTGGCACGAGGCCTTGACACAGAAATTAAAGTTCGGCAATATGCATTCCATGATTATAAAAGTGGTTATTAATATTGAATGTGATTATTAGACTAGTAGAATATCAATGTGAATAATTAAATGGAATTATTTCATTTTTATTTTTGTCGTAATATGTTTAAGTTCATGTTTTAAAGGCTTTTGTGTTAGTTATACATTACCTCAAGTGTCTATGCTTTTTTCTGAATGTTTCTGCTGTATTTCATACCCTACTGAGCATTTGAGCTCACCCCTTTATATGTTTTATTTTTCCTAGGATTCCAAGAGGTGTATTGTGATTGATATACAGGGTTATGACAAGGGAATAATGGCATTCATAAATGATTATTTATGTTGTTTTGTATGTTATGAAGTGTAATGTAACATTCATGTATGTAATCTATTTTCCAAGACTGCTAAGATCGGTTCTTCGGGACTTGATTCTTTATAATCATGCCAATGTATTAAAATAATGCACCAACTCTGGGTCACTGGGGTCAGGGTGTTACATTTGGTATCAGAGGAAGTTTAGAAATAACCATGGAAACTAGATTTAGATAAACTCTGATTAGAGCACATAGCCCTAAGATAGACTTTGAGGATTAGTATATAAGAACTTCCTAGAATTTTGGTATTGTAGAGATTTTGTGAGTTTTCTGAGAAATACATCCCTGTCTGGATACGAACAGGTAGAGGCGACTCTGGCACAGATGTACCTAGGGGTAAAACCCGAAAACACCGCTTTGAGCTAGACTTGAACGGGAACTGGTGCACGACAATGGGCCTTGCTGCACTCTTGGTTACGACACTCCCGTGGGATATGCTTAGGATAATTCTCATTTTCTTTACAAACCATTATGAAGGGCTCATGAGTATATACTTACTCAAAGAAAACATTTTTATGATTATGGATTATATCCATAAACTGTTCAATTTGCATTAGGTATTTTACAAGTTTGGAATTATTCATTGTAATTCATAAACTGACGTAGTTTATGCTATTGTGTAGAAACGGTGCCCAGTAGAAGGAATTTGAACTCCAGTAATACGTATGATCCAAAGTGTAAGAAGGATTTTATCTTTCATGGTATTAAGCCATCATTTTCAAGGGAAATAGTCTCCAACGTATTATCATCATATGAAGAAATAGTATCATTTGTGGATAAGATAACTAAAGATTTTACTGAGTCCTATGGCTTTGAAGGGATGAAAGAGAAGAAAAGTATGGAAGAGAGAACGGTGGATAAAGGGATGAGAGAAAATAATAATTTCCTTATATGTGATAACTGTGGGAAGAAACACCTTGGAACTTGCCTGAATGTAATGGGAGTTTGTTATAATTGTGGAGGAAAATAGCACAAAGTACGTGACTGCAAGGGTAATAAAATGGTTTCAAATGTTCAATGCTTTATTTTCAAGGAGTTTGGACACTACACGAACCTATTTCCCAGTCATCAGACTATTCCACAAATGATGCTATTGGATAATAATCAAGTTACGATACTACCACTGATGAACATGAATGATTAGTGTTCTTATGTTGATTATGTCATTTGAGTGTTGTATCAACTATGTACTTGTTATAATAATTATGGAGCATATTGGGATTGTACTGCAGTACTATTTCATTATGGACTTGAGATTCTGTGGAACAAAAAAAAGTGACTCAATAGTAGGTTAAATTTTTGGAAAATATATGGTTGAAAGAATGATAAACCATAATATAGTTCTGATACCAAGGTAGTGATTTTGGAATAAGAGATGGTTGATTTTGGTAATTCAGGATGTTGCGGTGTTGTAAGAGAATATATGAGGAAGGCTTTCACATGTTATTACCTGGCAAAAAGGATCCTCATTATGTTTGACTTCCTTGTAAATTTTGCACTATGAGTTTGGATAATAGTATTTTGGATAAGTCTAATGTTTGGAATGGATTAAGTTTGAAAGGTTATTTTTGGATTTTTAGGAGAACACGCAGACCGTGTGACGACCTGTCGTGTCAGACAAATCTACGGGAATCGAACCCAAAACCATAGTGAAATTAGGATTTATCACATACCATTGTGCTACAAGAGGTTCCTGGATAGTATAATGTAGTTTCTTTTCATAAAGGATCTGATATGTGAATTATAAATTCATTATATTTGGAACCCTATACGCTTAGGATAAATAGAGTATTTTTGAGTTGTATTATGTTATGGGGTGAAAGATGAGTTTGTGGTAGAAGTTTATTAATGGATAAAACTCTAATTATAAAGTAAGTATATCTCCTTATGATCTTAGCCAATATCATAAATAAATTCCACAACATTAAGAAAAGGAACTTAGAACAAATATGTTTTCCAATATGGTACCTTATATCATCACTAATTTATGGCTTTGGGATTGTTGGCCTTTTCATAGCCATGTTCTCTACCACTCTCCATCAGATAATTGATGGTCAGATTTCTCTTCCATATCCAAATATTCCTACGTGGAATCCTAGTATGTGTTATTTTCAGTAATCTTCATACTTACCACTATTTGTGTTAAATAGAGGCCTCATTAATTCATTTTTCGATGTGGGATTTCAACTAAGATATTTTGAAACGTCAAATAAGTGTTATCTTAATACCTTATGTTTTGTTAAACTGATAGTATTTTAAATCATCATAGATAGATTAATTTAAGGACCTAAATTTTATACTTGTTTGTGATTGATGACCTCAATCAATACTTATAAATATTTATGTTTTTCCTCCAATTATATGACTCTAATTACCACCAATGTTCTTCGAATAGAGATCATAATTTGGTGGTGACCCTTTCATTTCTCTTTTCCTCTTATTAAGACTAAATATTATTAACCCAATTTCCGATGTGGGTTTTCCCACAAAGATATTTTCAACCTTTTATTTTTGAAGAAAAATCTCAAATTGAGAGGACGCAATTTATTGAAGGTGGGGAGAATGTAACACCCCAAGATATAATAGTGTGTTATTCCTTCAAAATAATTCAATAACTTACACTACACGCAACACCGAGTTCAAGCGCACCATAACTTACCAAACAAGCCGTTCAAAAGAGGTTATGAAAATTATTAACTAAATTTTAAAACATTATATAATCCTTATATTTTTAGAATCCATATTATGAGTTTCTATGACTTGATTGATGAACAAATTCATTTTTCAAAAAAAAGAAGTATTTTTCAAAAAATGGAATTTTACCGCCTTTTAATGGAGAAGCCTTTTTAAATCCAATATTTAAAACTTATATATATTTAATTTGAAAAAATGAACTTCTTCTTTAGAATCGAGACATAATAATTTATTTTCAATAATGTTTTGGTGTTTTCTGATAACTTTCATATTTGTGTGAATAGTGAAAAATACTATATTTTAACTGAAAATGACTTTTTTAATCAAAATAATTCATGTTGTTAAATTATACATTTTAATTGTTTGGAAGTATAAATAGATTATATTTTTACTATTTAATCCAATTATGGTCATTTTAATTAATTTCACCTTGAAATTGGACATAAACAAGTGTCAATCTTTTTGTAGTTATTATTTCTTAAAAATACGCCTTTTGGTTTCGAAAGCGGGAATCAATTTTAAATTAATAAATGAAAATTTTATGGTTTGAATTTGGTAAAATAGACTTCATTTTTGGATTTGGAATAACGAAATTATCCTTGGGTGAAATTTTGGTACTTTTCAGATATCTTTTATATTTTGATGAATAGAAAAAATTACTAAATTTTAAATAAAAACAACTTTTTTAATCGAAATAATTAATAGTGATAAATTATGAATTTGAGTGGTTTTAAATTATATTTAGAATATATTTTTACCATTTAATAAAATGTGGGTCATTAAACATAATTTCACATTTAAACTGAACATAAACAACTATCAATCTTTTGATAGTTATTATTTCTTAAAAACACGCTTTTTGTTTTAACAACGGGAATTAATTTTAAATTATTTTCTGCCACTTCTGTGTATTGAATTTGGAAAAATAGATTCCATATTTGGAATCAGGATGTCCAAATTGTGTAAATAGGTAACTTTTATTTTTGGACATTTTGAATGATTACTTCGGTAAATATTTTTTTACCATGGTTAAAGGGTAAATATGGTAAATAAGGATAAAAAATAATATTATAATAATATTAAATTACCCTAAAACGTGTGTTAACCATATTGGTTGAAACATGTCCGACCATGGGCATCTTTGGGACGATTTTGGGACCCCATGGATCCACTTGTAAGGGATAGTGAAACTTTATTTTAATTAAGTTAAAGTAATTACAACAATGACATAAGCATATATCTTTTAACAAAACAATTTTTACATAGGGTAATATATGTTGGATTTTAGACTATAAATATTAATTATAAATATATAGAGATTTACTACATAATTATATTTTATTTATAATTTTTAGACATTTCATAATTTAATTTATTTATGACACATTGATGATGCAGTAATTACCATAATAGAGAAAAATTAAAATAATTGATATTATAAATAACCAAATAAATATAATTAGAGACTTTTATTGAATTAAACTAATTTTCTAGGTTAATATGACATGTTAGGATTGATTTAATTGACTTCGTTCTAAGTAATAATTCTGTTATGAGTTTCAAAACAATCAACTATTGAATAGTGTCAAAATTGACATAAAAGAGTTTTTAAAACAAATATTAGTTTATTAATTGATATTAAATTTCTAAAAATCTAAGTTTCGGCCAAGAGACTTATATCATGATATTGGTATCCTTAATGGACCACTTGGAGGTCTCTTGGATGAATATAGTAAGTTTATTAACCATATAATATAAAAATACAAAGAGACATTGTAAAAGTGAAACTAATTAACTTAGAGTTAATACTTAATGATAAGGTTAATATAGTAACCCAAACCTATATAAATTCTATTGGTTGAGTTATTCTCGACCTATACCCACTTTAACCTTTAAATAATCCACTTTGGAGCCATTAGAAATCTAATATGAATTTATTATAAAATAATATTTTTAGATTTTCCTAAAGAGCCCCTCCTCCCCCTTATAAAAGGACACCACTTCTATCCATTTCCTCACACCTATCAAGCCTTTTGGCTCGACCAAACTCTTCCCAATTAAGCTCCCTACATTCCTCTCCACATTTTGGAAGCCTTACCTTAGGAATAATGCACTTCAAGAGTGCTTTTTGGTTCAATCCAAAGGGAGTTACCCATATTAATGGTAACGATTTCTCTTAGTTTCTTTTCATTTATTTTAATTCTCCAAACCCTAAACTCTTCTTATTATTTTCTTTTGTAACAAAACCAGTATCCTAAATATACTAGTATATTTTTATTAGAAGTATTATAACTACACTTACACACACATCCATCTAATGGGTGATGAACATACTGTTTCTGTGGATGGAAACCAAACGCCTCACGAAGCGATGATTATTCAATTATCTCTTACCACCTATCATGGTGGACATTATGATGGAACTATAATTAAATATGATTTTAATGATATTTATTTTATATATAATCTTCTTTAGTTATATTTTATATCATACCATTATTCTTTTCATGTTGTATATATATACGATAATTTCATTTGAGGAAGTGCGGACTACCGCCCCCTCAAAGTGATATGACTCGTTAATACCACACATGGAATGTATAAAGGATGGTTTTAATGAACTTAAGTAACACATATAAGATATTATATTATACTGGAATAATTATATACCAATGTAACATTTGGTTTTTATTCCTTTTAAAATGAAAAATGAAATGGAAGTAGCATTCGTGCGTACGTACGGACTACCGTCTCCACGAACGCGATGAGATTCATTCTCCATCATATCCATTCAAGTATAATTATCATTTTATGATTAATAATAGTATTTAATGACTTGATATCATTCTGGATATGAATAAGATACAACCTATCCATAACAAACACGGCTTATGTTACAAAACATATAAAAAAGACGAGTAAGTTAACACCTGAAACGACGATAATTCTAAGATATTATTAACAAATTAATGTTAAAAGATCATATATGATATCATATTAATGTATATGATTCTTGTATAATTTAATAACAATTATTTCACCATTATACAAGAGGTTAACCAACCCCCAACCAAGGAAAAGTACATGGAAAGGGTTTATTTCACAATCTCTCCATTATCCGAGGTTGTTTATACGTAATAATCTACTGGGATTTATTTATCATCAACATCCATGTTTCTTCAAAATGTATTTCAATACATTTTCACCATTTACAATAATATGGGTTAAATTCATTTATACCCTTGTTTGACTTTTTATAAGATGTTTATAAAGGAATCTTTCCGTCGTTTTCCAAACAAGGTTCTTTTTATCCTTTTCGACAGGATTAAGGTAAGAATGTTTTTTAACTTATACGGCAGGTGAGGATATTTTCCGCCGTTATAAAATCATCAAAGCATCCCTTACAAGCTTATAAGAATATTTTCGAAGAATATGTTTTATTTTATAAATATACGACTCTTAAATGATTTCAAAATAAAAATATATATTTCTCTAAAAAGAGTTTTGATTTCATCTATGTCAACATCCTTTGATGGATTTTACACTTATTTGAAGTTGATTTATTATGATACAAAACATCTATATTGTATTGAAGGTTTTTTGATATGTTTGAATATGGATGTGTTATTTTTATATCATTCATGGTTTATGGGTAAAGTATTCACATTTCTCAGGGTAGTTTTAATACAAAATTTGTGTTATATTTCATCCTCTTCTTAAGATGAATGTGTTGGGATAGTATGTTCTGGGTTGGGGACCGGTAAAAGTAAGCCCTCCGGGTTGGGGTCCATTTATAGTAGACCCTCTGGGTTGGTGTCTGGTTATTAGAGGCACTCCGGGTTGGTGTCTGGTTATTAGAGGCACTCCGGGTTGGTGTCCAGTTATTAGAGGCACTCCGGGTTGGTGTCGGGTTATTAGAGGCACTCTGGGTTGGTGTCCGGTTATTAGAGGCACTCCTGGTTGGTGTCCAATTATTAGAGGCACTTCGTATTAGAGTTCGGTTACAGAGGCTCTCCGGGTTGGGTTCTGATTACAGTTATACCTTAGGTCTTGGCACGAGGCCTTGACATAGAAATTAAAGTTCGGCATTATGCATTCCATCATTATGAAAGTGCTTATTAATATTGAATGTGATTATTCGACTAGTATAATATCCATGTGTCTATGCTTATTTCTGAAAGTTTCTGCTGTATTGCTTACCCTTACTATGCATTTGAGATCATACCTTTATATGTTTTTTTTCCAGGATTCCAAGAGGTGTATTGTGATTGATATGCAGGGTTAAGACAAGGTAATAATGGCATTCATAAAGGATTATTTATGTTGTTTTGTTTGTTATGAAGTGTAATGTAACATTCATGTATGTAATCTATTTTCCAAGAATGCTAAACTGATTGGTTCTTCGGGACTTTAATCCTTCTAATCATGCCAATGTATTAAAATAATGCACCGACTCTGGGTCACTAGGGTCGGGGCATTACAGGTGTAGTAGAGAGAAGGAATAGAACCCTTCATGAAATTTCAATAACTATTCTCAATGAGTATGACTTAACTGATTACTTCCGGGCAGAAGCTGTAAATACATCTTGTTATATTATTTATAGAGTCATGATTAGACTTGTCCTTAAAAAACCCCATATGAGCTATGGAATAACAGGAAGGATAAATTTAGTTAACTTATATTTGTTGGCTTCAAAGTCTTTATTCTCAATGATATTGATAATCTTGATAAGTTTTAATCAAAAAGCGATGAAAGAATCTTCCTAGGTTACTCTATATCAAGTCAATCTTATAGAGTCTTTAAAAAAACAACCAAATGTGTGGAAGAATCAGTACATGTCATATTTAATGAAACTGATCTACATGAACCTAAGCCTTCAGCTGAAAATCATGAATAATACCTATCCATTATAGACAATAATGATAAAAACTGTGAACCTGCTATAAAATAACTAATTCTGGAAATTTCCCAGAACCTGTTTTTGTTGGAACCCAATCTACAAAAGAGCTTGAACTCTCTAGTCCTATCATGATCAGACCAACTAGGATTCTGAAAAACCATCCTTTAGATTTCATTGTAGGATATTTAGATAGAGTAACTCAGACTAGGGATTCTCTTAGAAATCAGGTTGAACATCAAGACTTTATTTCACAGTCGGAACCTAAAAATTTAAATGATGCAATCAATGAATAATTTTGGGTAATGGCTATGCAAGAATAATTAAATCAATTTGAAAGAAACAAGGTATGGGAATTAGTTGAAAGACCTATGGACACCATGACCATAGATATTAAATGGGTTTTTAGAAATAAATTTGATGAGTCTGGATATATATTTAGAAACAAATATAGGTTAGTTTCACAAGGATATAGTCAAGAAGAAGGAATAGACTATGAGGAAACCATTACACTTATAGCTATAATAGAAGCAATTAGAATTCTACTTGCTTTTGTTCCTCATTTGATTTTCAAGTTATATCAAATGGATGTTAAAAGTGATTTTCTAAATTATTTTATAAATGAAGTTGTTTTTGTTAAACAACCACCTTGATTTACTAACCCTCATTTTTTCAAATCACATTTTAAAGATTTTTAAAGCATTATATGGTTTAAAAAATCTCTACAAGCGTGGTATGATAGAATTAGTAATTTTTTTATTTCAAAAGGTTTTAATAAAGGGATTGATGATCCAACTCTTTTTATCAAAAGGATTTCCAAAGATGTTCAGATAGTAGAAATCATTGTTGATGATATTATTTTCAGACCATCTAAAAAATCTTTGTGTGTTGATTTTTCAAAGATTATACTAATTGAATTTGAAATGAGTTTAATAGGAGAACTAAAATATTTTCTTATATTTCATGTTTTTCAAAATGAAAATGGTATTATTTTAAATCGAAGAAAATATAAAAAGGATCTTTTAAAACATTTTTGTTTGGATAATAATATGGAAAATGATACACCTATGAGTACCACTTGTAAATTGGATGCAAATGAAACTGGGAAACCAGTGGATCAAACCAATTATAGAGGTATGATTGAGAGTTTACTTTATCTTACTACTAGTCGTCCAAACATTATGTTTAGTGTGTGTATGTGTGAAACATTTCAAGCTAATCCAAAAGTGTCACACTTTCATGCTGTTAAAAGGATTTTCAAATATCTTAAACATACCACTAATTTACGATTATTTTATCCAAAAGGAAAATATTTTGATTTAATAAGTTATTCAGATGCTGACTATGATGGTTGCAACTAAGATATGAAGTGAACTTCTAAAACATGTCATATTCCAGGTAAGTCCTTGTTATCTTGGTGTAGTAAAAAGAAGAATTCTGTTGCATTATCTACTGCTGAAGTAGAATATATTGGTGCTGGTAGTTGTTGTGCACAAATTCTGCGGATGAAACAATATTTATTGGACTATAGATATCAATTTAGGCATGTATCTATAAACAGTGATAACTCTAATGCGGTCAATATCACTTATAATCCTATATCTCACTCTAGAACTAAACACAAAGATGTAAGAGATCACTTATTGAGAGATCATTATCAAAAGGGTGATATTACTCTTGAATTTATAAGAACTGAACATCAATTAGAGGACATTTTCTCCAATCCTATATGTTCAGAAATGTTATGTTACATTAAACATGAGTTTGGAAAGATAAACTACGCAGAAACCTCACCGATAGATAAACCTGACCGTTAGATAAACCTCTATGTTAGAGAAATCTCACTGAAAGATTAACCTCACAAATAGATAAACCTCACCATTATTGAAACCTCATCGATAAATAAACCTCACCATTAGTGAAACCTCACCATTAGAGAGACCTCACTGTTAGGATTCATACCGTTAGTTGTCACTGATATGTTTTGCATTGTATGGATTTTGTGTTTTTAATGGAAACCGTTATTATTTACTATGTATTTTTTTTACTATATCTCATTTCCTAAATGATAAAAATTAATTCTAAGTCATGTTTCAATCCACCATGAACTCTCTACACTTCAAACTTTACTTCTTAAACTCCCAAAATTCTTATAAAACCTAATTTATTCAATTTGGAAATGGAAAGAGTAAAAAGACTGGTAGTTAGAGATGAAGGTGATGTGCCGAGTGAAAAGAGGTAGAACGAAGGATCTGAAGGTAGTGGTAGTGGAACAAGTCATGAGAAGAGTGCATTGAGCCCTTACTTACTGAATATAAATATCATAATCGAGAAAGAACTCTGTGGAGAATGGCTCCTACCTAGAAAATCATTAATTCTAAGGATATTGGAGGAAAAAGGATGGCTCGAATATTTTGCGAATAACAAAGGTCCCTATTATCCAAAACTGGTAAAGTAATTCTATGAGTTTGTTTTGAGAAAGATGAGGGTGAGAAAAAAAAATGTTATCAGTAGTGAATGACACGATAATATCCTTTTCTTCCATTGAATGGGTTGAGTGCTTGAAAATTCCACACAAGGGTGAGTTTGGATATTTCTCAAATTCAATAACTTCCACTAGTGAAATTATTGTGTATTAAACTGCTTTGGAAGAGCTCACTGGAGAAGGCACACCAAGAAAATGAGTTTCTACAGAAATGGATGGAGAAAACCAGTTGTTGTTCAAATTTATCCAGCATGAGTTAAGTCCATGAAGAGGGGATTTTTCAAACCTCATATTCCAAGATATATTCATGTTGTATCTGCTAAGTCATAGTGTCAATGTAAATTTTTGTAGGCTTATGATGATCCAAATAGAAGATATGACCAAGCCAAAATAAAAAACAAATTCCCTATTCTTTGCAAAACTGATTTCCTTGATGATCAAGGTAAAAGGTGTGGTTGAGAATCAGGATGAGACTATGGTTTTAAGAGAATCGTTTTTTATTACAAAAATAGTATGTAAGTAAATGAAGATTGGATGGAACCCATGGAAAACGGAATGGTTAAATGATAATGAGAATGTTTATGATAAATTTAACAATGTTGAGCATCCCAATCGGCCAAGGGATAAGAGAGATCCAGGTCTAGGACCTAAGTAAGAAGAACCTCAACATAGTTATGATTATGCTGAGAAGGATACCTCTATAGAAGATGGATGGGATCCTGATTTTCCTCTAATCCCAACTTCTGAAAGGTTATCATATAGAAAGTAAATTCCACCTATGAATAAAGCAACTCATGGAGAAATAGTTGTTGAAATCCCTAAAAATGAGGAAGACCTTCCAAGATCAAATCATAATGAAACAGATCTAGATTCCAGTAGTAGCGATGATGATGAAGAATAAGTATCTGAAAATGGAAGTACCTATTTGATTATTAGTCCTCTGATTGAGAGCTTTATTTTTCCTATTCAAGAGGTTGTTGAAGTGGATAGACTAGTACCAATTGCTAAACTACCATATCCCGTGCAACCTGGATTGGATGTAATTATGGTTGTAGATAACTCCTATGAGGATTAGATGGATGCAGCTGGTGCTGAAGAGGATGAATCCTAGGTTGAGGAGGAGCAACTTGTAAGGATATGATCAATTTCTATGACCTATGAAGTTGCATATTGGACTGTGGATCCAGGATTTGTTGTATTAGAACTAGAATATTCTAATTCTGATGATGCGACACCCATTAAAATTCATATTGTGTTATATGATATTTTCTCATAGGAATCTATTGCTCAACCAGTAGCTCCTCTAGCTCTTCCTAAAGACATTATGAGAAAAGGAGATCTTGAGGCTCTGAAATCTGATTTGATAATCTATTTTTTTTTTGAAGTGCTAAGTAAGATGGAATTTTCTTTGGTATCTTATCTAAGAATTTTTTTGTCAAGTGTTGTGACAGAAGTGATGGATGAAGTGAAAGTGTTCCAAAATCAAATTGGGAGTTTTACAGAGGTTGTTGATTCTTTGAAGCAATCTGTGCTTCATTTGATACCATTTTTAGTACCCAATCTCAAGCTGTTAATGACATAAACTACATTTGAGTTGTAGTAAAATAGTTTCTGGATGTTTTTGAGAGCTTTAAAAGGACCATAAAAGAGCTTGTCAGTACTCAAGATTTAGCTGTGAAGAAACTGATTATTAATTTGACACAATCCTTCAATGAAATGGTATCTTTTACTGTAAAATCTCTTGGTACCTCCAAAGATTTAGTTGATGTTGAATGGTTTAGATCTGTGCTGAAGGATGAAAGTTTTCAATTTAGTGCCAGTAGATCATCTGAAAATCAGGTGAAATGTACCACATGGGATATCAGAAAGATTGTTCAGGACCATATGTGAGATGCTAATGTAGCCTAGAAGTAATTCAAAGACAAAATTGATTGTTATTTTCAGAGAGTGTACACCAAGGATCAGTTAACCAATCATTTCAAGATTCTGTTAGAGAATCTGAAAATGCCCCCAGTTACTCAAGCCTTCAAATAAAAAGTTATTAATCTCAGGGAGTTGAATCCTTCCTTGGACAAGTTTATGGAGAACAAGGATGATTTTATCTCTGCTATGGAGAGATGAGGAGGAATCATCATGGATTTTAGGAACCTGTTACTGCCCTTTCTGCATGTGGACAGTACACCAAGTATTGTACCTCTATCCCTTCCTGCTTCTCATCCGTCTACTTCCACACCTCTGTTGACTCCAACTCAAGTTATCACGAAGTTTTAATCTTATGACCACACAAACAAGTACCCATTACATGACTGACACTGTTTCAGTATCTCAACCACCATTGATCATCACTGGTGTTCCCAAGCCTTCACCTATGTCTACCAAGCATGAATCCTCTTCTAACCCCAAAGGGAAATCCAAATTACCAATTTAGGAGGTGGATTGATTAGTGGATAGAACATTTTATAGGGATCACTTGTATTCTTTTTGTGTCATTTTTGTTTTTCTATGTATCTTTGCATGAAGTAATACTTACACGATCTCATTCTCTTTTACTCTTTTTTCTAATCACAAAGGGGGAGAAATAATGATATGAAGAATGTGTGGGGGGAGAATAATATGGATAAGGATTATAATTATACTATGAGTCTCAAATATATAATGAGTCAATTTTTGGTTACAAGGAAATCTAGTTTGACATCATTTTAAAATATCATTGAACATACTGAGAAGTGAGAAAAATGTATTTTATACTGGTATATTAATGATTATTCTAGATTATAATGCAATAATTTTTTATTATAAAAAAGAAGGAGATTGTTGGAATCACCTATTTTGATAATCTCAATTATATTTACATAAGATTTGATAATCTCAAATAATGTCTATCAATATATTCATTATACATTCAAATTATGCAATCATGATAATAAGTTGAAATAAATATCAAAATGATCATATCATATCATTGGAATATGTTAATCAATGTTTATTTATGATAAAAAAATGTTTAACAATGATTAATATTGATACTAAATCAATATGGAAATGAAATGCATAGAATAGATACTTTATATGCATTCGAGTTTTAGGGTCACTGATACAGAAAAAGCTACTGCTTGACAGATATTCAGTTACTGAAAGAAGGAGATACCACAACACAAAAAGCTACCGATAGAAGGACCTAATGCTACACAGACATATAGTTACCGATAGAAGGAGTTACCGCTACATAGACACACATTTACCGATAGAAGGAGATATCGTTACACAAATCACTATCGATAGAAGGAGCTCCTGCTACAAAAGAAGCTACTGATACAAGAAAGCTACCATTATAAAGAGTAACAGATACCTATGCAAGACCTATTTTTACAAGTCCACTTCTATAAGTTCACTAATACAAAGAGCTACAGATGGAAACCAGTCACTATTTCTCTAAAATCTATCTCTGTTTGTTTATTAGAAAAAATCATATTTTGTGCATCTCATGCAACTAAAATTGATTAATTATGTTTTTTGGATGTCAGTAAACCATACCTCGTACATGAAGAAGTAATCATGATATACGTCATAAATTAATTAATGATGTTCATTGGATGGAACTGTACCTCATACCTGCAGAAGTAATCTTGCCTTATGTCGAACCACCGCACAAACTATAAAAGGAAGATCAAAGTTGAGCATAAAAAGAGAGATATAGAGGATGCACAAAGAGACGTATGTTGGAGAAAAAGGAATATATACATGAGATCATCAAAGAAGAATTTTACTGGAAGATGAGGGACACTGCTGTGATAAAAAGGACTACTGAAATCTCAAGCAAAACACTCATACTTAGAATTCAAGAAACAGAACCACGATACTCTGTTTTCCAGACATATTACAAAGAAGGACTCAAAACAACATCTGGTCAGTCTAAAAGGAGTCCAGAGATGCATTGACATCACATAAGGCTTTCCAAACTCATCTCAATATTATTAACTCTACTATGATTTGTTTATTTACATTTCGAGAAGTGTGTGTGCTTCTGTTGATCTTAAAAACACACTGTCTCCTAAGAATAACTGGAGGATATCATAAATCCTCACTCAAACTTTTGAAACCTTATTGTATCCCACTGTGAATTGTCGAATAGGTCAACTGTGACCAGGATATCCTATGTGCTATTGTTATAGTTTTTCCCATGTAGAACTATGGTATAGGTATTAGTACCTGGATAGTATCAGTACTGTTGTTTACCCCGATCCAGGGTGTGGATCAATGTTTTATATAATCCGTTTGAGAGGACTAAGTCTCAGCTTGAGACTAATCCACTTGTTTAAAACTGATGTGCATCTTATATTAGTTTAAACTATTCTCAATATTCCGACATTAATTTATTTTAAATTCAAATATTTTTTAAAGTAACTCCGATAGTTGAACTAGAAAGTGTTTGTAATTATTTCTGGCCAGTATGTTAGTTTCAAAATAAATCTTAATCTTTAGATTAAGTTAACTGAGAAATAATCAATCTTTGATAAACTAATTGAACACTTACAATATTTATAAATTCACTACAATTTAACAAGTTTTATGAATTGGGGATTTCATTATAAATCTTTTAAACAGAAATTTCAATAGGTACTCAATTCAACCCCCTTCTTGAGCATCCTCTTCGGAATACAATTACCATATAATATATAGAATTATTAATATTATTCAATTTTCATTAAATAATTATCTCGTTTGGGTATTTTTTTAATGATATCTAGGATATAACAATAATGAATTATTTAAGGATTACCTTAATTTACCTTTTCATTAATTATTTTAAAGAATATTTTGAAGGGTACTGATGACTAAGAAAAAATGATTCTGTGGGAAGTTGAAATTCATTAAAATTACATGATTGATGAAAATATAAAAATTAAAATGTTGTTGATGTTATGATAATAATTTTTGTGTAAAAAAAATTATATGGAAAATGTAAATTGGATTTTACTAACTAAATTTTTACAGACTGTTGATTTGTAGAAATTTTTTTTATATCTTTGATGGAGCTTACATATTTTTTGGATGTAAGGAATATATATATTAATATTAATTTTATATAAAGACTAAGGAATAATTCATGTTTTCATCAAGGTTTTATAATGATCGACGTATGACCATTTTTATAATGTGGCATAAATTGATACTTTATATTTTCATGGGAATATAATGACCTTGGTTATAATTTAGGCCAGACATATTTTGGATGATCCATAAGGTCAACTATTTATGGAAAGAAATATGGTGACATTTAGGTGATATTATATAACTTTTTCTAAAAATTTAACTTTTATAAATAATATAAAAAATATCATGTTAAAATTTTATGGATATTATTATTTGAAATAATATAATTTTAGTGATTCATGTACAAAAAGAATTCATGTTCTAATAATTTTTTCTTGGAGTAAGATATGAAGTGTAAATTTGTCAAAGCACAACCAATGGTTGAAATTTTTCTAAAGAAATATAATGATATTAGGTAAGTATACATCTTAAAAATAATAGGGTGTAAAATAATATCTCAACTCTATGAAAAATGATTGTGAAACAAAATATTCTCTTATTATCAACAATTTGGATTTTATTAATGACTTTTTCACACTATGGATTATAGATTTGAAGTCGTTAACTTCCCCATGACCATGTTCTCAATAACTCTCCATCAATATTTGTGTGTTATATCTCTCTTTTATATCCATGGTTCCCATCTTGCTATTTTTTCCTATTTGGTAACCAAGTATGTCTTATTCCATAGGACCTTTTTTCTTCCATTTCTCTCTTATTAAGTAGATGTTTTATTAACCCTTTTATGATGTGGGTTGTACAACAATGGTATTTTGAAATATCAAACCCTTTATTACTGAGATAATTTTAATTTTGTGGGGACACAATTCATTTAAGGTGGAATAAATGTATCACCTGGAAATTTTAGAAAAAGAAAATTTTATTTGAAATCATATGTGACACACCACACCAAACTTAAACAACCCGTGCAATATATTTATTTAAATTTATTCTCTTAGACTAATTGTAGAACATGTATCCCCACGTCTAAATGAAGCATTTTATATTAAAGAATATCAATAGCATTAAAAAAATTATGAAAATTTAATTCTTCAAACATTTTGACTATAAATAAAATAGTAATCATTTTAATGTAAAATAAAAGTTTCCTGAAAAAATGTATTTTTCAAAAATGATGTTAAATCGTTCCTTGGGAAAATAATTTATAATTATTTTTTACCAAATTTATAGAATTTAATTTATAAAATGAAAATAATTTTTGAAATCATCATATCAAAATAATCATATTGTCAATTTTTGGGAATTTTGTGAAATGTTTAATTTTTTGACGAATTGTAAA
Organism: Viscum album; assembly: GCA_963277665.1. NCBI lineage: Eukaryota > Viridiplantae > Streptophyta > Magnoliopsida > Santalales > Viscaceae > Viscum > Viscum album. Next base: position 1,192,622,775 of record OY728156.1, on the reverse strand, counting down.
AAATATTGTTTTTATTTCGAAGCTGCATTTTCATCTAAATTATTTATAATGTTAAATTAAATGTTAAATTGATTTCTAAAGTCATATTAGTTCGATTTTATATCTATTAATCCTATTTTGGTCATTGGATTGAATTATATATTGAATCTTCATTGATAAACATTGTAAATGTTTTAACATTATCTCTTCCAAAACTTGTTTTTGTATTGCATATGTGAGATAAAATTTTAATTAAAAATATATAGTTATATGAAATTAATTTCAGGAAATTGGATTCCTGATTTTTAATCATTAAATTTTTTTATTTTTTAATATGTTTAACTTAACTTTTCACCAAATGAATAGTGAAAATTTTAAATATTAGTTACTCCAATTAAAGTAAAAAATGCATTTAATTGGGGTTAAAGAAAGAAGATTTGGGATAATATGAACTACGAAATTTTCCAACACCTATTTTATGGTCATATATCACCCATAACACCTTAGCGTCTATTTTATGAGTTTATGGGAAAATTTCCCATGTATGTGACATATATAATAAGTTATGAAAAGAAACATATAAATAGGAGCATCCCAAACTTTTAATACCTCTAACGATTTGATATAGGAATGAAACCAATATTTTTTATAAATATTAGTTTAAAATATAAAAAATTTTACGAATTTTTTTTTATTTTAATAGATGAAATAATTATTTACAATTCCTTTGAAACCGAAACTGAGTAATTATTAATTTAATAGAACAATTAAAAATAATACAAAAAATATTAAGATTTAACTAAAGTAAATTAATAATTATTCTCCATTAATTATTTTCATAAATATATCATATTATTATTGTTTTATCATAATTTATTCTATTTATTTATTTGTTTTTATTTTATAAAATTGAAATTAAATGAATAATGAGAAAATGGACATTAATATTATTATATAAATGTTATTTTATTAAATGATTTATAATTTAAAAAAATCCTATATTATTCAAAGTGTTTTTTAGTGTTTATAAATATCAAATATTTTCCATTAATTTAAAACATTTTCTTATATAGTAATTATATTGACGCATAAATAGTAAATATTCTATAAGAAATGTTAAAGATAAAACAATGTTTTTATGTTACCTGTGACTGTGATAAAAAAAATTTGAAAAAAATATAAAATTTATTTAATAAATTGGGATTAATATTCATAATTATTAGGTACAAATTATATAATGAGTTCCATTTTATTTTATCCATTATGATTTAATTTCCTAGGATAAAAAAACTATTTATCATAGTGGAATCAAAAGTGGTAACAAGGGAGTAATCATAATTTATATGGAATAAAATGTCTAAAACATGTTTTATTTTGTGTGCAACAAGTGTTTCATTACCATATCATTCCTCCAATCGTTTATTTATCAATTTTTTGGCCACATGAGGTGAGAGTGGACTCCCTTTATCGATGAATTTTGGGTATTTACTAAAATGCCACTCACCTCACTTATAAAAGGACACACCATCTCCTATCTTATTTACACATTCAAAAAATTTTTTCTAGACATGACCTTGCCCAATAACTTCGCAAATTTCATTAATCCCTTCTATAATACTTATTTTGGGCATTAATACATCCCAGGAAGGCTTTCGAGGAAATCTTAAGGGGGATACCCGAAGAAGAAGTAATGTTTTTCAATGAGAATTTTTATTGTATTTATTCGTACACCACCCTAAATTATTATAAATCAAAAATGATGTAGTGAACATAGTATAATAATATTTCTAATGTGTTTTCATGTAATTAAAATAAACTAATACTATTCACATTTCTATAAATCAGTTTTTGAAATCATCATTCAACTATATGGAAGATTACTGCCTCACGAACCGATGGCATACCTTTTTCCATTAGCACACATCTTGGATGGTTATGATGATGGATATAAAGTATATATATTATAATATTAAAATAATTATAACCATGGAGTCCTAATTTCATATATAAATTTTTAATTTCCATTCCTTATGGGATAAGATAACGTCGATCGTTTTTACGGTGGACTACCACCTCACGAAGCGATTTCATTAGTCATTCTCTAATTCTTAACATGGATGGTAAAAAGGATAATTTTAATATATATATGTTATAAAAATTAAAATATTAATAAATTATTTTTAAATTTACTATTATGAAGGCATAATATATCATTTTACCTCTAGCGCTTAAAAATGATAATATTGTTTTTATTTGTGTGGAATACCTCATCTACGAAGTGAAGTGACATTCATTTCATCACTACACCACATTAATTAAATATATAATTATAATTTACTAAAAAATATTTTATTTATGATATTATTATAATTTTGTAAATATAAAATATTACATACCATTCATTCAAAATTATCGTTGAAAATTGGAAATGTTACTCATGCGTACATATGGATTACTGGCTCCATGATTGTAACATACATTATTTCTCTAGACTTTATTTCATGATAGGGTTTAAAAGAATAATTGATGTATAAATATGATATATATTTCATGATTATTATTCCATAGGTGATATAACTATTTAATATTAACAAGAATCAAATCTTTTTTAACAAACAATCGATGTGAAATCACTGAAATTAACACCTGAAACAATGAAAATAATAAAATATTATTAACAAATCGATGGTGATATATTGAAATATAATCATATGTGAAGTTAAATATATGATTAATATTATATTATAAACGAATATCATTCCAAAAACCACTATACGGGAGATAAAATCATGTTTAAAAAATGAAAAGTGTGAGGCAATAGAGTTTTTCTCAAATTCCCCATCATTGAGGGATATTATACTTTTATGTACATAAGTACATTTCTATTCTATATATACCACCATATTTACATGAAATATTATGAAACATTAACAATTCTTGGAATTTTAGGTTTCAATTTAAATTATTTCATCCAAGGGGATTTGAATTAAAAACTTCAAATTGGTAAAAAGTTATTGTACAATCTATTTTTCTTTGGTGATTTCAATCATTCTATTGAAACAAACACTTTAATGGGATAATTTTACATTTTAAATTAATATTATTTTAAATACCCATATTCTTGATTTATGTGTATGATTATTTATTAATAATTATGTAAAGACCCAGAAATTTCAAGTAAATTTTTTTTCATAATTGTTTTGGAATTTTATGAGTCCGCAGTTGCTGACGGCACCAGATTACGAGGCCCGGTGGGCCCGGAATCAATTTACGAAGTTTAGCTCGGGTATGTTATGTGAACGAACGAGCAGGTTTTTCTATCTTTTGAACTGATGATCGGAATTGAAATCCAAGGGCACCGATTAACTCGCAACGCTGGTAATTGCTCAGGGGGACCTTTTCCGTAGTTGCTTATTGAGCGGGTTGAGGTTTAATAAATGGGGATTTAGAATAAAATAGATAAAATTTGTTGTGTACAAATTTTATTTAAGTAAGGTGGTTTTATCCTAGAAAGGGGAGTTAGAGGTGGGGCCCACACCAACTTAACCTCAAATGGGAGGGTTTAGTGTGGTGGGACCCACACAAACCCCTAACTCCTCACTTCCCTATAACTCCCCCTTAACCTCTTTAATCCTCCCTTGTTAATTACTGGACATCTTCCATTCTTAAAGGGGAGCCTCTCCACCTCCCAGGCTTAATGTAATGGCCCGGACCTCTCCGGTCCACTACTTTGTGAAAATGTGGTGTTGGAGGTGTTCCGGGAGGTCAAGGTGACTTATCCCCCAGCCACAGCCTATCGGTAGCTCGGTCTACCGGTAGCCGCTTCCTACCGGTAACCTGGTCTACCAGTTGCCGCTTCTTACCGGTAGCTCAGTCTACCGGTAGCCGCAGCCTACAGGTAGCTCAGTCTACCGGTAGCCGCAACCTACCAGTAGCTCGGTCTACGGGTAGCCGCTGCCTACCGCTACCTCAGTCTACCAGTAGCTGCAGTCTAGCAGTAGCTCGGATAACCCTTTTCCAAATTTCTAGTTCTGTGAACAGTATTTCTATCGGTGACCTTTTCTTTCCTTTGCCAATTTTTGAGTTCTGTGAACAGTGTTTCCAGAATCCTAAGAGCTAACGATTCCTTTTCCAAATTTCACGTTTGAACAGTTTTTCCAGAATCCTAAGAGCTACCGATTCCTTTGCCAAATTTTGAGTTTGTGAATAGTGTGTCCAGCTTCCAACAGTTTCGCCCCTTTGACGTTTTCTTTGACTTAAAATACTTTTTAAAACCTTATTTTAAGGACTTTAAGGCCGATTCAAAGGCCATAAATCCAATATTAATTATTCCTAAGGCCGGGATGTTTTTACTTGGTCAAACCGCGTGGGTTAATGCGATCTGTTTTTAATGGAGAATAAATTAGATCTTAAACCATCGCCTCTCTAAATTTTTATTAAAGGAACGATATATCATTCTTCATTGTTCTTCCTCCTGGTTCTCATCTACGAGACATTAGAACCTTGCAATCATTCCCGTAGGAGTTTCATAATCAAACGTTACTCGGATCAGTTACGCTCTGTTTGATGCAACCAAGCTATGTCGATCATTCTTCCATATAAGGTATGTTTTATCATCGTTCCTTTGGGGATCACCTTCTCTTTTTCTCCCTTCCATATTATCATGTAATCTCCATGGTTCTAATGGGTTTTGGTTGTTTGGGACTTACCGTGGCATCCTCGGGTGGATGCTATTGTCGAGAGAGAAGGATTGTGTCCCGTTGTGTGGATAAAGGACGTCAAGAACTCTTCGAGGTAAGGGATTCATGGCTTCTCTAATTGTGTATGTGCAATTGTAGAATTAGCATGATTTAGTCCTTTGGATCATAATGAAATTGAGCTAATTAAATACTTGAACCGGATTAAAAGAATTGGTTGATCGTATGATGTTGCCTTATATCGTGGTAACAGTTTGCCTCATGTTTTCCTACATATAGTGATATCTATGTTTTCTTTGATTTGTTGTTCGTTCATGATAGAAATTGATAATGAACATAAAGCCGGAATTAATTGTTAATTAATTGGATAAAGATAAAGATTCATTTAAATTAATATGGTTGTTGCAGTTGTTGTAGTTGTTCTAATTTGAGGATAATCAAATTAGGGAAGTAAGCATAGTTATTTAATTGTGATAGCTTACTGATTAGGTATCCCGAGATTGGAACCTACGAATAACAAATCTGCTAATTCAATATGGATTAAAGAACAGATTATGTGGGAATTTCTAAAAAGGGTTCTGAGATACCCTCTTGTTGTTAAAGGGTCAAGAGCCTATGGTTGTGACTGTTGTTTTCTTACTGCTTATGCTGTGATGTGAGCCTGGATGGGTGTTGTGATATTTGGAGGCCTGGAGGCCTTGTGGTTGTGGTAGCGGATGACGCCTAGAGTGGCGAGATACATCAGTTTATGCATGTGGGTGTCGGGGAGGATACTGGGGGTGATGGAATGGGATAGATGTGGTCACTGGATTCTTGTGGTTCCTTGAATGTTTATCTACTTTGCTTTTCCCCCCACTACTCAAGGCAGCTGGTCTTGCTTACCCTTCTTCTGAAGGAGGCGAAGACGCACAGGGTATCCCACGTGCTTTCCGTGTTTAGCCTCTCGAGGGAGAATGGGTCTATGCTCTTTCTATGGGCGGCAAAGACTCGACGGGCAGTATATATACTCACCGTGTTGAGCCTCCTTTGTGTTTAGAAGCATATGATGCTTTTCTAGAATGCCTGGGATTATGGAAAATTAATTTTGTAATGATTGCTTGATTAAATGGGGAAAATCCATGGAGATGGAGATACTGGAATTTAAAGGTGATGTGAATCTTAAAAGAAGCAGTTGTTTTTGAATGTGATGCCAATTCAGTTTACTGTGGAATTTTTCATTCTTAATTAATGGTTAAAGAATTAATTAATGTACAGTGGAACTGATAAAATGAGAATGGAGTAATCTAATAAATCTCTTCAAATGGTTTTGTGCATATAGGACACCTAGTCTTAGAAGTAGCAGCCTGGAGTCTGAGAGACGTTAGCTGCAGTTGCGTCTAAAAATAGGTAATGCCCATAGTGTGGATGTGAGTTACATATATATATTCTGTACTTTTTGTATTTCTATACGCTACTCCACCCTGTCGGTAAGGTCAACTGACACCCCGGGGATTCTGAGCCCTGGGGGGTGTTTTCCCCAACATTCTGATGGGAGGTTGAATGGCTGACTACCCCCTTTGGCCCCGCTCTCTTCTCTTGGTAGATCTTTATGCTGGTAGGCACAGTGGTTAGTTTTACCCATATATGTGTGTAGAGGGATGTAATGGCTTGTGGTTATTTCACACACATATATTCTGGATATAGTATCCTATGGACTACTATAGATGTAACTTGTATAGGCTATAATAGCTTGAGGATCCTTACTCGGAGTATGGGATGTAATGGCTTGAGGTATTATACTCGATGTATGATACACGTTATGCGAGCTATGGTGGCTCCCAGAAACTACCTGGTTACTTTTGGTTGTGAGGACGGTGTGGTGCTTCGCCCAAGTGTCTGCGGGCAAGCCTTTGTGGTGCACAAGGTGCAGATTATGGAGCTTAGCCCAGGTGTCTGTGGGCAAGCCTTTGGAGAGAGATGCACAGGATGTATGTCATTGGGGAAAAGCGACAAACCAGTGGGGAAGTAGTAGTGGGGTACCCTTGATATTCTTTACTATATTCTATATTCTTATTTGCGTTACTTGGTGAGAGTAGCCATGGTGAGGTTGGGAACTTAGTATACCTGTTTAGGTAACGAGTTAGTTTCACTTGTTTTTTACTGGGCTTTAGCATGCTTTCTTTACATATTCATGAGAGGTTTCTGGAGGATCCTACTGAGTATACTTTTATACTCACCCTATGTCTATATAAACTGTTTTCAGGTCAGTTGGAGTGGGCTGGAGATCAAGCTGGTTACTACTAGCTTGTGGTTGGAGGAGGAGATGTCCGGTCTTGTGGCTGCTGCTGTTTCACATTCTTTTGGGTACAATGAATTTTCCCCCTTTCAGTTATAGTACTTTTTCATGACATTTCATATATGTACTTGGTTTCCTTTTATATCTCAGATCTAAGTTGGAGTTGATTGGAGTATATTCTATCTCTCTTCTCTGCATGTGTTCTCTTAGAGGCTAATGCCTCCCATTTGTATGTTTATTGTACCCTCGGTGCTAGTCGCCAACCCGAGGCCTACTGGAGGCGGGACTCGGGGGTCATTATCACCCTTCTCACATTGCCGGCCTAGGAGGGGTACACTTTGTGGGGAGGGGGTCGTTACAGAGTGGTATCAGAGGTCTGGTTGAGGGATAGGATGGAGTTTGGATTTAGGCATAGGTGAGGATGCATGGGATGGTAGGGCAACGGTGTCATTCCTGTTTAGCAAGTGGGGTAAACACTGGAGACCGATAGAGACATAGGCGTTTAGGATGATTACGATGGCTACTAAACAAAGTGATACCGGTTGCAGGGTAGAGACCAAGGAAAGGATCATGCATCATTATTCTTTGCGCTTGTGTTTGAATGGGTAGACCTTGGGATAGGTAACCTAAAATTAATAAAACAAAACAATTAATTAATTAATGACGAGTCTTCAATATTCCAGGCTTTGGATCTCTAACAGTTGTTATTTTTCAGGTATGGCTCCAGGTCGACATCCTCGTCAGGTTTGCGCAGAAGATGCCCATCAGGCTGTTCCAGCAGATCTCTGCCGAGTAGAGGTTGATGACGATGACACTTGGAGGAAGACACTTCGAGAGTTTCAACGCCAGATTCTATAGATGTATGAGGGCTCCGTTTCAGATGCAGTCACAGAAGACTGGTTGGAGGAGATCGAGATAGGATTCAGTTCGATTCGTGCTCGGAAGGAACACTGGGTGGCCTTGGTTGTGACGATGCTATGTGGAGTAGCAAGGCAGTGGTGGTTCTTGTTCCTTGGTGATCGTGAGGAGTCAGCAATCTCATGGGAGGAGTTTCGAGACATGTTTAGAGTCAAGTTTCTTTCGTCGACTGCGAAGGTGTACAGTCGCCAAGAGATTCTCACCCTTCGACAGGGGATCTCCAGTGTTCGAGAGTTTGGAATCCGTTTTAGGAACCTTCTACGATATGCTTCAGACCTATTACCAGATGATGAGTCCAGGGCGAGGCATTTCGAGGAGGCATTGCATCCAGAGATCCAGCGCGAGGTCATCCCATTTATGCTAAAGACATATCTTGAGGTGCTGGTGAGGGAAGAGGTTGTTGAGAGGACTTTGGCCAGGACTAGATCGTCACGAGAGGGGAATCGTCATGATTCCTCATAAAGTAGAGCTGGGGTCCGGGGTTCCTAGTTTTTAGGGCAGAAGAGTTTCCGTTCACCTGAGGGTAGGTCCCAGCCCTTCCCATCTCATTTGTCCAGAGGCAGCAACTCTCAGGCCTATGCCAAGGGATCATGCGCTTGTTTTTCTTGTGGTGGTCATGGTCATCAGTAGCGGGAGTGCCCAACTTTTCAGAGCAGTCATCGTGCACCGGGTGCTCCACTCTAGGTTCCTCCATTGAGGTAGTTCCAGCTGAGGCAGCAGCAGCAGGTTGCACCAGCTTTAGATCACCAGAGGGTAGATAGAGCAGTCAGAGGATAGCCCCATGACGCTCCCCATCCTCAGAGAGCAGATCGCGGCCGTGGTGGTGGTCGTCATCAGGGTCAGAGAGGCCGTGGATGAGGTCGTGGTCAGCTTCATGCTCTAGCGTTACCAGCCCCAGGTGAGCCAGATGTCGTTCGAGGTACCCATTGCTTGTTTTCTACCTTGGTGTATGCCTTGTTTGATTCAGGAGCAACACACTCCTTCATATCACCTACACATGTCCATGCTTTGGGACATGAGTTAGAGAGGCTTCCAGTGCCCTTGGCATTGACTACGCCAGTTGGAGGTCGAGCCGACTTTTTTGAAGTATGTAGAGACTGTGAGCTAGTGTTGGGGCAACACCGCTCTTGGGTAGATTTCCTATGTTTACGAATACAACCATATGTTGTCATACTCGGCATGGATTGGTTATATTCAGTGCAGGCTGTTTTGGATTGCTACAGGAAGAAGGTCGTTTTCTTTGATGAAGATGTAGAGAAAGTGGTGCTTGTTGGTGAGAGAGGTCCTCGGATGAGTCATAGACGAGTTCCATCCTTATCATCCATGATGGCTGGGATGACGCTGAGTTCTTCAGAAGTTCAACAGTTGGCATTTCCTAGGGTCGTAGAGGAGTACCCTGACATCTTTCCAGAAGAGGTTGTATCCTTACCCCCTCGACGAGAGATCGAGTTTGGGATCGAGCTACAGCTAGGAGTGTCTCCTATCTCTATGTATCCGTATAGGATGGCCCCTTCTGAGTTACGAGAGCTACGTATTCAGATCGATGGTCTATTGTAGTGTGGTTTTGGTCGGCCAAGTGTGTCACCTTGGGGTGAACCAGTTTTGTTTGTGAAAAAGGCTGATGGCAATTTGCGGTTGTGCGTGAATCTGGTGATTCCTGGAGAGTGATGGAAGAGCTATCAGCTTTGCATCTTGATATGGGAGAAGTTGGGGGTAGAGGTTTTCTTTTCCAGATGACGGTGCAGTCATCCCTGATGCAAAAGGTGGAAGAGTCTCAGTTGGGTGATCTAGAGGTGGAAGTTTGGAGAGACAGAGTTGTATGTGGTGAGGCCCCTGATGGTTGGTCAGAGGATGAACAACACCGAGTGATGTATCATGGTGGGCTTTTTATTCCCTTGGTGATGCGCGAGACGGTTCTCCGAGAGTTCCATAGTTCACCCTTGGAAGTACATCCTGGTGTGACGAATATGTACCGATCCATGAGGAGTCAGTTTTGGTGGCCAGGGCTGAAGCATACAGTTGCAAAGTGTGTGTCTCGATGTTTAGTCTGCCATAAGGTGAAGGTCGAACACCGTGTTCCTGGTGGTCTTCTCCATCACTTAGAGATTCCTCAGTGGAAGTGGGAGGACATCTCAATGGACTTTGTTACATGTTTACCTCGAGCTTTGGGAGGACATGATGCTATATGGGTGGTAGTGGATCATTTAACAAAATCATCCCACTTCATAGCGATCAAGGAGTCGAGCTCAGTGGAAGTTTTGTCGAGGCAGTATCTAGAGGAGGTGGTGAGACTCCATGGAGTACCTAGGACGATCATTTCTTATTGTGATCCTTGTTTTACCTCCAGGGTGTGGAGAGGTCTCCAGCATGCTTTTGGGTCTCAACTGTGCCTTAGCAATGCTTTTCATCACCAAACAGATGGTCAGACAGAGCGAACCATCCAGACTCTTGAAGACATGTTGCACTCTTGTGTTCTTGATTTTGGAGGTTCATGGATGAAGAACTTACCCTTGGTAGAGTTATCTTACAATAATTGTTTCCACTCTACCATCGGTATGGCTCTGTTTGAAGCCTTGTATGGCCGGCCATGCCGTTCTCCGTTGTGCTGGACTGGGGTCGGAGAGTCTGTAATTAGCGGACCAGAACTGGTGCAGAATACAATAGAGATGGTTCAGGTGATTCGTGAGAGGATGAAGACAGCACAGGATCATTAGAAATCATATGCTGATCAAAGAAGGAGACCCTTAGAGTTTAATGTTGGGGATCATGTGTTTCTAAAGGTGACTCCCCATCGTGGGCAGCGAAGGTTTGGTCGTGGAAGTAAGCTTTCTCCCCGGTTTGTTGGGCCTTTCGAGGTGTTAGCTCAAGTTGGAGGTGTGGCGTATCGAGTAGCACTTCCCCCTCAGATGAGTCGGATACATGATGTTTTCCATGTATCACAGCTCCGTCGTTACCTTCATGATGAATCTCATGTTATCAATTAGAGAGAGATCGATATTGATGATGATGCAACCTTCGAGGAGCGACCTGTGGAGATCCAAGACCGCAAGGAGAAGGTGTTGCATGGGAGTTCTATCCCCTTAGATCGTGTCTTGTGGCAACACGGTGGCATGGAGGAGAGTACATGGGACTGTGAGTCACAGCTACTTTCTCAGTACCCAGAGTTGTTTAATGTTAAACTCTTTTCATCTAATGATGTTTCCTTTATGGTTAGACCTTTCATGTTTTATTTATGTACCTTTTGTGTGATGTTATGATTGAATTGTTTGGATATGGATTGTTTGTTTCCATATTCTCGGATGTCGTAGTTTTGTTCCAGCTTTCGAACAACTCATGGTGGTTTTCCCCTGAGAGGTATCTTATGGGGTGGTTGTTCGGACCCCTCTGTTCCTCTGAGTTGGTTTTTAATTCTCGGGGATGAGAATGTTTTGAGAGGTATCTAATGTAATGGCATGGACCTCTCCGGTCCACTAATTTGTGAAAATGTGGTGTCAGAGGTGTTTCCGGAGGTCAATGTGACTTATCCCCCAGCCGCAGCCTACCCGTAGCTCGGTCTACCGGTAGCCGCTGCCTACCGGTAGCTCGGTCTACCGGTAGCCGCCGCCTACTCGTAGCTCGGTCTACCGGTAGCCGCCGCCTACGGGTAGCTCGGTCTACCGGTAGCCGCTGTCTACCGGTAGCTCGGTCTACCGGTAGCCGAAGCCTACCGGTAGCTCGGTCTACCGGTAGCCACCGCCTACTGCCACCTCGGTCTACCAGTAGCCGCAGTCTAGTAGTAGCTCGGCTAACCCTTTGCCAAATTTCTAGTTCTGTGAACAGTATTTCTATCGGTGACGTTTTCTTTCCTTTGCCAATTTTTGAGTTCTGTGAACAGTGTTTCCAGAATCCTAAGAGCTACCTATTCCTTCCTTTGCCAAATTTCACGTTTGAACAGTGTTTCCAGAATCCTAAGATCTACCGATTCCTTTGCCAAATTTTGAGTATGTGAATAGTGTTTCCAGCTTCCAACAGTTTCGCCCCTTTGACATTTTCTTTGACGTAAAATACATTTTAAAACCTTATTTTAAGGACTTTAAGGCCGATTCAAAGGCCATAAATCCTATATTAATTATTCCTAACGCCGGGATGTTTTTACTTGGTCAAACCACGTCGGTTAATGCGATCCGTTTTTAATGGAGAATAAATCGGATCTTAAATCGTCGCCTCTCTAATTGTTTTTTTAAAGGAACGAGATATCATTCTTCGTTGTTCTCCCTCCTGGTTCTCATCTACGAGACGTTAGAACCTTGTAATCATTCCCGTAGGAGTTTCACAATCAAACGTTACTCGGATCAGTTTCGCTCTGTTTGATGCAACCAAGCTGTGTCGATCATTCTTCCATATAAGGTATGTTTTATCATCATTCCTTCGGGGATCACCTTCTCTTGTTCTCCCTTCCAATTTATCATGTAATCTCCATGGTTCTAATGGGTTATGGTTGGTTGAGACTTACCGTGGCATCCTCGGGTGGATGCAGTTATCGCGAGAGAAGGATTGTGGCCCGTTGTGTGGATAAAGGACGTCAAGAACTCTTCGAGGTAGGGGATTCATGGCTTCTCTAATTGTGTATGTGCAATCGTAGAATTAGCATGATTTAGTCCTTTGGATCACAATGAAATTGACCTAATTAAATACTTGAACCAGATTAAAAGAAATGGTTGATTGTATGATGTTGCCTTATACCGTGGTAACGGTTTGCCTCATGTTTTCCTAGATATAGTGATATCTATGTTATCTTTGATTTGTTGTTCGTTCATGATAGAAATTGATAATGAACGTAAAGCCAGAATTAATTTTTACTTAATTGGCTAATGATAAAGAGGCATGTAAATTAATCTGGTTGTTGCAGTTGTTGTAGTTGTTCTAATTTGAGGATAATCAAATTAGGGAAGTAAGCACAGTTATTTAATTGTGATATCTTACTGATTAGGTATCCCGTGAATGGAACCTACAAATAACAAATCTCCTAATTCAATATGGATTAATGAACAGATTATGTGGGAATTTCTAAAAAGGGTTCTGACTTACACTCTTGTTGTTAAAGGGTCAAGAGCCTATGGTTGTGATTTTTGTTTTCTTACTGCTTGTGCTTTGATGTGAGCCTGGATGGGTGTTGTGATATGTGGAGGCCTGGAGGCCTTATGGTTGTTGTAGCGGATGACGCCTAGAGTGGCGAGATACATCATTTTATGCATGTGGGTGTCGGGGTGGACACTGAGGGTGATGGAATGGGATGGATGTGGTCACTGGATTCTTGTGGTTCCTTGAATGTTTATCTACTTTTCATTTCCCCCCACTACTCAAGGCAGCTGGTCTTGCTTACCCTTCTTCCGAAGGAGGCGAAGACGCGCGGGGTATGCCACGTTCTTTCCGTGTTTAGCCTCTCAAGGGATAATGGGTCTATGCTCTTTCTATAGGTGGAAAAGACTCGACGAGTAGTATATTTACTCACCATGTTGAGACTACTTTGTGTTTAGAAGCATAGGATGATTTTCTAGAATGCCTGGGATTATGGAAAAGTAATTCTGTAATGATTGTTTGATTAAATGGTGAAAATCCACGGGGATGGAGATACTGGAATTTAAAGGTTATGTGAATCTTAAAAGAAGCAGTTGTTTTTGAATGTGATGCCAATTCAATTTACTGTGGAATTGTTCATTCTTAATTAATGGTTAAAGAATTAATTAATGTACAGTGGAACTGATAAAATGAGAATGTAGTAATCTAATAAAGCTCTTCAAATGGTTTTGTTCTTATAGGACACCTAGTCTTAGAAGTATCAGCCTGGAGTCTGAGAGACGTTAGCTGCAGTTGTGTCTAAGACTAGGTAATGTCCATAGTGTGGATTTGAGTTACATATATATATTCTGTACTTTTTATATTTCTATACGATACTCCACCCTGTCGGTAAGGGCAACTAACACCCCGGGGATTCTGAGCCCTGGGGGGTGTTTTCCCGAACATTCTGATGGGAGGTTGAATGGCTGACTACCCCCTTTGCCCCCGCTCTCTTCTCTTGGTAGATCTTTGTGCTGGTAGGATCAGTGGTTAGTTTTACCCATATATGTGTGTAGAGGGATGTAATGGCTTGTGGTTATTTCAAACACATATATTCTGGATATAGTATCCTATGGACTACTATAGGTGTAACGTGTATAGGATATAATGGCTTGAGGATCCTTACTTGGAGTATGGGCTGTAATGGCTTGAGGTATTATACCCGATGTATGATACACGTTATGCGAGCTGTGGTGGCTCCCGGAAACTACATGGTTACTTTTGGTTGTGAGGACGGTGTGGTGCTTCACCCAGGTGTCTGCAGGCAAGCCTTTGTGGTGCACGAGGTGCAGATTATGGAGCTTAGCCCAGGTGTCTGCGGGCAAGCCTTTGAAGAGAGATGCACAGGACGTATGTCATTGGGGAAAAGCGGCAAACTAGTGGGGAAGTAGTAGCGGGGTACCCTTGATATTATTTACTATATGTTATATTCTTGTATGCGTTACTTGGTGAGAGTATCCATGGTGAGGTTTGGAACATAGTATACCTGTTTAGGTAATGAGTTAGTTTCACTTGTTGTTCACTGGGCTTTAGCATTCTTTCTTTACTTTTTCACGAGAGGCTTGGGGAGGATCCTACTGAGTATACTGTTATACTCACCCTATGTCTATATAAACTGTTTTTCAGGTCACTTGGAGCGGGTTGGAGATCAAGCTGGTTACTACTAGCTTGTGGTTGGAGGAGGAGATGTTCGGGCTTGTGGCTGCTGCCGTTTCACTTTCTTTTGGGTACATTGAGTTTTACCCCTTTCAGTTGTAGTACTTTTGCATGACATTTCATATATGTACTTGGTTTCCTTTTATATCTCAGTTCTATGTTGGAGTTGATTGGAGTCTATTCTATCTCTCTTTTCTGCATGTGTTCTCTTAGAGGGTAATGCCTCCCATTTGTATGTTTATTATACCCTCGGTGCTAGTCGCCAACCCGGGGCCTACTGGAGGCGGGACTCAGGGGTCATTATCTCTCTTCTCACATTGTCGGGCCAGGAGGGGTACACTTTGTGGGGAGGGGGTCGTGACACTTAATGAGCCAACTAAGGTGATTAATAACCTTATTAATTATTTTTCTCACACCTCTTGACTTATTTAGAATCACATGGAGATATTTTAAAAGAAAAGGACTTAATGAAATATTGGCTTGGAAAATATTTTGGGAGAATTTGAGGAGAGATTTCTTCATCCACGAAGAACGACTTCCTCCCTCTATGAAGAATGATCTAAGTGCTTCTTTTTCTTTTCTCTACGACAAGAGGGAGGACACCGCATCTTCAAATACAATCAAGTGTCACCAACGAATCATTTCCCCAAGACACCATCTTCCGCGATGCCCGACATGCGACATAAATTATTCGAGGTAGTGGTTGTTATGATCAATTTTTAATATTGTTCAGCAACGTTCTAAAATTCTTGACCTTTGTTGGGCCGCTTGATACCATCTTGGCGAGGAAGGGCTCAGACCGCATGAACATGGTCTGACCCTTCCCCTTTCGTTTGTTGATTATGGATGGTGGATCCGGACTACGAAGAACTGGTCGGTGTCGGGCCGATCATGGGAGGATCATCAACGCTTGGCTGTCGGATCACCACAAAGGCGTGGCACCATCGTGCCCCGTTGAGTAGAGCCGGACTGAAGCCTTGCCGAGCCACGGTGGAGGAGTGCGGCGGCGTCACGCCGTGCCGGTCGAACAGAGCCGCATCCTAGGGCCGCGGTGGACTTCAAAGGGGCGGCAGGTTGTGCCGGCTGCCGGCGTCATCTGGAGGCGGGACCCGAGGGGGTCCCGTAGTTATACAATGGCCAGCCATCACCACCAGCCATTTCAAAGAAACCGGGGGGCGTAACCCCCCCCCCCGACCTGCTGCTAGGGCGGAACCCATTGGGTCCACCATTTCCAGAAAAAGGGGGTCGCGCCCCTTTGCATCCCGTTCGGCCAGCACCGAGCCATGGCCGACATCAATGTCGAGCCACAGGCCGCACGGGCTGGGTTGGCCATGCCCCACTGGGCCGGGCCGTGCCCCGTCGGGCCGGACCAAGACCCAGGTCGGGTCGACTCGGTTCAGGGTTACCCAGGGGGTATTGGACCAGGTCGGACCGGGCCAAGACCCCCTATTTTCAGACCGTTTTCGGTTAAATGGTCATATAATGAGATTAAGACCTCCAATCGATGCATCTTTAGTTGCGTAGGATAACTTAGATTGAGACGGTCGTTTCGGTATATTACACTCAAGGTATCGGTGATGTTTGTGTATGGTTGGGTTGGTTCGAACCCGAAACCAACCGGGCCCTTGGTGCGGAAATGCTTATAACTTGTGTTCCGGACGCCGGATTGGCATACCATCAAATTTTTTGGATTCCTCTTGAATATACAGTTTTATGCTCTAATTCACCCAAGATTTGGACCCAGTTAGAGTATGGATGGGTTGGATTGTACCTGAAATCCAACCATGCCACAGAAACGGAAAAGTCCATATCTCTCAGACCGGACGTCCGTTTGATGAACCATCAGCGTAGTTGGTAATCCAGTTGAGAAGAAGTTACTTTGAGTATACCTCATGGGAGTTTGGGGTATAGATAAGACACGGTCAGTTTGGTTCATACACGAAACAAACTGGGCCCCAGTGACAAAAAGGATTATAACTCAGAGACCGGGTGTCCGATTGACACTCCGTCTATTACGTTGACACCCCTTTTATGAGGTAGTCCGTTGAGATACATCTTTGTGGGACTTTTTGATACTCAGAGTATCGACCAGTGGCACGTGGAGCGGACCTTCTAGGAGACGAGCGTACGGAGTGTGGAGACCTAGTAGCTGTAGACCTGATGACTGCTTGACCAATTCGAGTCGGAGTGATTCGATTAGCTTAGAGGATCAAGAACCCAGTATTTGGCGGCAGACCCATGGTGGACGGAGCACCTGGTAGTTTGCAGCAGACCTGTGGTACTCGACAGGAGGAGTACCTCTGTAGGATATTAGGGGGAGCGCCCGGTATTTGGCAGCAGACCCGCAACGGATGGAGCGCCCGGTATTTGGTAGCAGACCTACAATACTCGATAGGAGGAGTACTTCATCAGTATAAGGTTAGAGAGTAGCACCTCAGAGTCGTGATAGGGCTACTGTACTCGACAGAGAAGGAGTTCTCCAGCATTTGTGGTTTTGATAATGAAAAACCTGGTTTGAGCTGATTCAACGACCTTTGTATTTTACCTCATGATTGAGATGGGTCACATGATAACTTAGGTATATGTATGATCATATACCTAAGTAGTGGTTATCTATTGATTTCATAACCTTTTGTTTCCTCATGATTTATATGGGTTACTTGATAGCTTAGGTATAAGTATGGCTTTAGACCTAAGTAAAGGTTATCTATTGATATCCTTCTTTGTAGTTATCATTTTTTGATTTAGTGAGACCTTGAGGGTCTCTGGGTCCCTACTAAGTATCGTTATACTCACCCATTCACGGGCTATGCCTGCACCCCGTTGTGTTGGTTGCAGATGACGAACAATGCTGGTGGCGGCCGAGTGGATGAGGACTGGACAGTACCCAAAGATAGACCTCACGACGAGTCGGTACCTGGAGGTGGAACACATGATGAGTTGGTACCCTGAGGAGGTTTTTGGACCAGGACTCTGAGGAGGATATATGTATCTACCCTTCAGGTAGGATCCAAGGTGGACAATCCAGGAGCTTTTTCTATCTTCCAACGGTTTGTCTTTTTTGTTGTACTTTCGTTCAGTTGTAGTTGTACTTTTCAGTTGGTTTTGTATTCTGGCCCATTAATTTTCATCACATTATTTTGTACTTAGTGTATTACTTTCACTTGTACTCTTTTTGTATGTGTTTATGTTTTATAAAGGCAATTCCTTCCCAGTTAATAGGATTTACACCTTAGGTCCTAGTCGCCAGCCCCTGGCATATGGAAGGGGGCTTGAGGTAGTCACGACACGGGCTTTGAGGACGGTTCGTGACAAATTTGTATCAGAGGAGTCTGTTCTACCATAGAACTTAGGACTCTGATATTTTCTTTCTGTGAAGCAATAGTGTTAAGGGTACTAAGTGTGGTTTTTAGTTCAGGGAGTCCAGTGTTGGTGCGGCCGACCGACGTATCCATACACCAGGACCCTGACTTCTGATTTCTGACTCAGTGCACGAAAACACTGATTGCGTGTGTGTTTTCAAAAAGATTATTTTAAAATAGCTCAATCCAAGTCATCTCACAAGGTATAATCGTTTGACAGTGTCACATCTGTTTCTTTTAGGATGTCTTCACCCAGGAAGTCATCGTGGGTACCAAATGGGGAGCGCGATGATAGCCCACCAAGGAGCGAGGCCTTAGTACAGGGCCCTCCACCAGTTGAGACACCAGTAGGGAGTGCCCGCCACTTGAGCACATTGCATGAGTTCCAGTGATAGGGGCCTCTAAAGTTTCGAGGCAACTCGGATTTTCAGATGGCTGGGTACTGGTCGGAGCTTGTAGCATGAGCTTTTCACACAAATGGGACACCTGCAGACTTGATGGTGTACCTAGCTGTTATCCTCTTTTAGAGAGTAGCTGAGAGGTGGTGGAGCCAGATTCTCTTGTTTTGCGACGAGATGTCCTTCACCTCGGGAGACTTCGAGACCTTCTTCAGGGTGGAGTTTATACCAGCAACTCTACACTCTGAGCATGCTCAAGAGATGATGCCCTTGCTGCATGGTTTTTTGTCAGTAGCCAAGTCATCTGTAGGCAGAAAATGGATGATGCAGTGGTCCAAGAGGACCAGACCAATAGGTGGGCGACCATGGGTTATATGTTAGGTTATGAAAGTAAAACGAAACAGAGCCAGTCATATGAGGAGCAGGAAGTGCTATTCATGCGGCAAGTAGGGTCACATGGCACGTGACTATCCGACTCCTTCCACAGTTGATCCGTAAGCGTTGGAGGAGCCACCAAGACAAAAGCTGTGGCATAATCTTGAGCAACAGCTGAGCGGTGGACAAGGAAGTGGAGCTCCAGAAGCAGGTGGACAGGTGTAGGACAAGTTCAAGGCTGGGGGCCTTTGATATTGGTGCTTCTAGCTTCCTTTTTGTTGTTGTTATGTGTCATTTTACTTTGAGCTGTAGTTATAAAAGACACTTATCTTTGTGAAATTTACATTCCTATACTTTTGTTTGGTTGATACTAAGAGCCTCCGGTTTAAAAACTGTTGACTTGATCCTTAATTTCGAGATACCTACTAGAGGAGACCCAGTGACCACACACTACTGCCGACAGTGTGACTCGACCCGTAGAGGTGAGAGTAATGGTTGAATCTCTTGGTAGTAGCGTCGAGGACTTAAGAAATCGTCCATGGCATTAAATAGTACCGTTCATGTCAGGATTGACTGTATTAGGAAAAGAATAGGGTTCATCTTGGGGATGAGACCAGATTTCTCTTTTCGACAGAGGATAAATCCTAGCAGCTCTTTGGTGGAACATAGATGAAGAAGGGTGGATATGAGTTCTTACATTTGACTTGTCTCACCCATTGATCGTTGAGCGAATGGTTTACGATTCTCTTCATCTCAATAATCTCAGGTGTATCTTCTCTCAAAAAGACATGAAGCTGGGACATCGGTGATGGATTGAATTCCTCAAGGACTATGACTTCAAGATAGTTTATACTCCTAGAGAGGGGGACGTTGTAGCAGATTCTCTTAGTAGGAGATTGGGATTTCAGCTATTAGGAGTGGCGAGACAACAACCAAACATGCTTCAGATATCATTTGTGGATAGTGATAGAGACAACACGTGTAGAACCAGAGATGGTTCAAGTTACGATGAAAAAGGTGCAGATCATCCAAGAGCAGATGAAGATTGCACAGAGCAGACAGAAGTCATATGATGATAGAAGACAAGACCAATGGAGTTCAAGGGTGATGACCACGACTTCTTACAAGTCTCACCTCGATAGAGTCTACGGATATTTGGTAAGGGAGGAAAGTTATCTCCGCATTTCTTTGGACCTTTCCATGTCCCTAGCAGAGTAGGCAAGGTGGATAACCACCTGACCTTTCCACCTCAATTGCACCAGGTGCACGACGTCATTCACATATCTAAGCTGAGGAGATGTGTGCATGACCTATCTGTCATCATCGACCATGGAGAGCTGAACATTGATGACGGGGCGATATTCTCAGGGTTCCAGTAGAAGTTGAGGATTGACAGGAGCGGGTCCTACGGGGACAATCGATTCCTCTTGTGCACTTTCGTTGGTAGCACAAGAACCTCCAAAAGAGCACATGGGAGTGTGAGGCTCAGATGTGTGCTTGGTACCTCCTTTAGTTTCCCTAGTTTGTGTTGTAGCTTTACGGGGACGTAATTCCCTGAGGAGGGAGTAATGTAAAGACCTATAAATATCAAAGAAATTTTTTTTTCTTAATTTCTTTAGAATTTTACGAGTTCACAGTATCTGACGGAACCCGATTCCGAGGCCCGGTGTGGCCGGAATCAATTTTTGAAGTTTAGCTCAGGTATGTTCAGTGAACAAACTAGCGGATTTTTCTATCTTTTGAACCAGTGCTCAGAATTGAAATCTGAGGGCACCGATGAACTCGCAACGCCGATAATTGCTTAGGAGGACCATTTTCGTAGTTACTTTTTGAGCGGGATGAGGTTTAATAAATGGAGATTTAGAATAAAATAGATAAAATTTGTTGTGTACAAATTTTATCTAAGGAAGGTGGGTTTTATCCTACAAATGGGGAGTTAGAGGTGGGTCCCAAACCCACCTAACCTCACATGGGAGTGTTTAGTGTGGTGGGACCCACACGAACACCAAAATACACACCTACCCATAACTCCCCCTTAACCTCTTTAATCCTCCCTTGTTATTTACTTGAAAACTTCCCTTCTTTAAGGAGAGCCTCTCCACCTCCCAAGCTTAATGAGCCAACTAAGGTGATTAATAACCTTATTAATTATTTTTGTCACACATCATGACTTATTTTGAATTGCATGGAGATCTTTTAATAGATGGAGACGTAATGAAATATTGGCCTGGAAAATATCTTGGGAGAATTTGAGTAGAGCTTTCTTGATCCACGAAGAATGACTTCCTCCCTCGATGAAGAATGGTCGACGTGCTTCTTTTTCTTTTCTCCGCGACAAGAGGGAACACACCACATCTTCGGATACGCTCTAGCGTCACCAACGAATCTTTTCTCTCACACACCGTCTTCCACGATGCCCGACATGCGATGTTAATTATTCGAGGTAGGGGTTGTTATGTTCATGTTTTAATACCGTTTAGCAACGTTCTACAATTCTTGAGTTTCGTTGGGCCGCTTGATACCATCTTGATGAGGAAGGGCTCGGACCACACGAACACGGTCCGACTGTTCCCTTTTTATTTTTGATTATGGATGATGGAGCTGGATTTTGATGAACCGGCTGGCGTCGGACGGATCACGGGTGTATCGTCAACGCCTGGTTTTCGGATCACTGCAAAAGAACGTCACTATCGTGTTGTGAGAAGTAGAGCTGGATTGTTGCCTTGCCGATCCGCGGAGGAGGGGCGCGGCGTCGTCGCGCTGCGCCGAATCCACAGGAGCCGCAAACAAGGTGGGCCATGGTGGAGGGACGCAGCACCGTCGCACAGCACCGTAGCCACGGTCGAGGTGGGCCACAGCGGTGGGGCACAGTGTCGTCACGTTGTGCTGGTCAAACACAGCAGTGGCCTAAGGCCGCGTCAGACTTCAAAGGGGCGGCCGGCTATGCCGGCCGGCAGCGCCACCTGGAGTCAGGAGCCGAGGGGGTGCCGCGGTTACAAAAAGGCCCGCCATCACGGCCAGCCATTTTGAAGAAACTGTTGGGTGTACCCCCCCCCCCCACCTGCTGCTAGGGCGGACCCCACTCAGTCAGTCGTTTCCATAAAAAGATGGTCGCACCCCTTTGCGTACCGCTGAGCCTGCGTCGTGCCGCGGTCGGCTTCTGAGCCAGGCTGCAGGACACACGGGCTGGGCCAGCCATGCCGGGCCCAGACACAGGTCCGGTAGACCCGGTTCGGGCAGACCCAGGGGGTATTGGGCCGGATCAGACCAAGCCCAGACCCATATTTTCAGACCGTTTTCGGTTAAAAAGACATATTGTGAGCTTCAGTCATCCGATCGATGCACCGTCAGTTGCATAGGATTCCATGGATCAAGATTGTAGTTTCGGTATATTAAACTCAAGGTATTGGTAAAGTTTCAGTACGGTCGGGTTGGTTCGAACCCGAAACCAACCGGGCCCTCAGAGCGGAAACGCTTATAACTTTAGCTCCAGAAGTCCGATTGGCATACCATCAACTTTGTTGGATTCCTCTTGAATAGATGGTTCTTATGGTATACATCACCCAATATTTTTACCCAGTTGGAGTATGGTCTGGTTGGATTGTACCCGAAATCCAATCAGGCCCCAGGAACGGAAAAGTCAATATCTCTCAGATCGGACGCCCGTTTGACGAACCGTCAGCGGCGTTGGTAATATCGTTGAGAAGTGGTTCATTTTTGTATACCTCATGGGATTTCGGGGTATAGATGAGATACGGTCAGGTTAGTTCATACATCAAACCAACTGGGCCCTCGGGACTAAAAGTCTTTTAACTCACAGACCGTGCGTCTGATTGACACACCATCTGTTGCATTGAGAACACTTTGATGAGGCATCCCTTTGAGATAAATCTTCATGGGAATTTGTGATACTCACAGTATCGACAAGTGGATCAGGGAGTGGACCCTCCCGGAAATGAGCGTACAGAGTGCGGAGACCTAGTAGCTATAGACCTGATGATTTCTTGACTGATTCGAGTCGGAGTGATTCGATTAGATTAGTGGACAGAGCGCCCGGTATTTGGCGGCAGAGCCATGGAAGACGGAGCCCCTGGTAGTTGGAAACAGACCTGCGGTACTCGATAGGAGGAGTACCTATGTAGGCTATTAGGGGGAGTGCCCGGTATTTGGCGGCAGACCCACAGCGGACGGAGCGCCTGATATTTGGAAGAAGACTCGCGGTACTCGATAGGAGGAGTACATTAGCATTATAAGGATAGTGAGTAGCACCTTAGTGTCATGAAAATGCTACTTTAATCGATAATGGAGGAGTTCTCCAGTAGTTTTGGTTTCGATAATGAAAATCCTGGTTTAAGCTGAGACAATGACCTTTATATTTTAACTCATGATTGAGATGGGTCACTTGATAACTTAGGTATATGTATGGGAATATACATAAGTAGTGGTTATCCGTTGATTTCATAACCCTGTGTTTCCTCATGATTGAGATGGGTTAGTTGATAACTTAGGTATAAGTACGGGCTTATACCTAATTAAGGGTTATCTGTTGAGATCCTTCTTTGTGGTTATCCTTGTTGGATTTAGTGAGACCTTGAGGGTATCGGGGTCCCTTCTGATTATCGTTATACTCACCCCTACATAGTCTATGCCCGCACCCCATTGTGTTGGTTGCTGATGACGAACAGTGGTGACCGAGGCCGAGGGGACGAGGACTGCACAGTACCCGGGGATTGACCTCACGACGAGTTGGTACCCGGAGGTGGACCACACGACAAGTCGGTACCCGGAGAAGGTTGACAGATGAGGGTGCTGAGGTGGCTATCTGTACATACCCTTCAGGTAGGATCCGAGGTGGACAACCTAAGAGCTACTTCTATCTTCTAGTTGTTTGCCTTTTCTATTGTACATTCATTTAGTTGTATCAGTACTTTTTAGTTGGGTTTGTATTCTGGCCCATTTAGTTTTTATCACTTTCTTTTGGTCATAGTGTATTACTTCTGCTTGTACACTGGTTGGATGTGTTTATGTTTTATAAAGGCAATGCGTTCTTAGTTAACGAGATTTACGCCTTGGGTGCTAGTTGCCAGCCCTTGGCCTATGGAAGACGAGCATGGGGTAGTCATGATTTGGGCCCCAAGGACGGGTCATGACACATTAAAAAAATTATATTTGTTGTTTAAATTGAATCTTATTTGATAAAATAGGGAAATATTGACAAATTTGAATCCATTACTCAAAACATATATTTGATGATAATTTATATTGACTCAAGGATTAGGTTGATCATTGCATATGTGGGGAATTCGATTTACCTTTAGTTATGGGTGTGGGATTATAAAATATATATCATCCATGTATTGGTGTGTATCAGGTGGCAATTGATTTGTCCAAATTAAAAGTGATCCTTCTTAAATTTTGCACCACCTTGTGAAAGGTGTTGACGATAGATGTGTCATGGTTCTTTAGATCCTAACATCCAATAATGAAGAATTTAATTCATTAATATTTTAGTTATTATCATCCATGATATTTTCAGAATGATATATTCTCATGCTGTAATTTATTTGCATTTTATGGATTAAATGGAATTGGTTTTAGAAATTCACTTTTCCCCAGTGATTATTCCTTATCATATAATGATAATCGTGTAATTTAATTATAATTCATTTTGAGTTATTCAGATTTACATGTTTATTATTTTTAAGTTTTGATGATATATTCAACTTTATATAACCCTTGTAGAGTATTTGAGCTCACTCTTATATTGTTTCATTTTTCAATAATATGAAGAAGAGGGGTTTGAAAAAAAAATCAGGATGGAGTTTATTTATTTTTTTATATTAGGTTTTAATTTTCATAAATAATAAAAAACAGTATCATTACTGTATCATTTTCCCCATTATTACTAAATTGACTACTCCACTAGGATTTAACCTTTTTTTATTAATGCCAATGTAATAAAGAAAAAACTGTCATCGGGAACCTACATTCGATGTCACTACATCTATTATAAGGATAACATGAGATTATGTTCATGATTATATGATCAAAACAATTGAAAAACATACCCAAAAAATCATAGATCATAAACATGAGTTATGACACAAAAGATGGTTGTTCAGAATACATAAATCAAAAATGAATAAAATAACATGATCCACCAAACATAACATTGGAATAAGACATAAGTATATTATATACACAATATCACCTGAAATTATTTTCTTACTCATGTATCACTTATAAAACTATAATAGTTTATTAGGTTCACTTCATATTCCCCCATATCATTAGTCATGGATCGATCCCACGACTATCATATTTGACATAGTCCCTTACTAAACTGCGTTCACTACAAATTTCAATTCCTGTTATCTCATGAGATATCCATCATTTACTAATTCATTAGTGGGATATTAGATTTTTGGACCACCATATACATAATCATAATTCATTCATATTTTTGAAAAATGATCAGAAAAAATTCATTATATTAACTTATCATAACACATAGAAAATAAAATCTTTTCATAAACATTTAATCATAACGTAATCAATTGAAAATAAACAGGGTTCTTGAAAATCTCATCAACACAATCATAAACCATATAAATAAATATATGGATAGTATAATTGGATATTATCTCCATCAAAACAAATTTACTATCATATTGTGTTATAATAGAAGGTTTTTCCTAAAAAATATCTCACAATTATTTACTTAGGAAAATAGCCATTTAATTTTAAAAACAATTAAATGAAATCAAAATATCTAAAAATAGTCATGGAAAAACATTAAGACAGAAACATGAAAAAATGTATTGTAAATTCAAATCATTGAATTGTAATGACATCATGAAATTATATTTATGTTGATTATGTTAAAACAATATTTCCTTTCACACTTTCAATAAAAAGTACAATGTAAATAATTTAGAATATTATACGAATATTTTTTTGAAATGATTTTACAGAAATTAAAACATGTGTGAAATTAATTTAAACAATAATAGAATAATATTTAAAAAATTAATGAATATTATTTAAAGAAAACAATGTCATGTAAGTAAAATATTTCCAACGAAAGATGATATAAAACATTTTTTTCTTAAAAACATTTGTATGACCATTTTATTTACCCAATAGATGAAAATCATATTAATACATTAAAAATAAATGAATAAAAGGATAATAAGGATATTTAATGTATTTATTAGAGAAGGATCAAATAATTTCTCCCAATTAAATGCCAATATTATATAATTTAATTAAAATGAGATCGATAAATAATCAATTACATCATGTTTCACTTTCATTACAAGTTTTTCAACCTACTGATTAACAAAATTTAATTGCATTTGACATATAAAACAGAATCATTAACATAATTATAATATCGCTAATTAACAACATATAACATTTTAGTACAAATTTATTAATAATTTTTTTCTAAAATCATTGTTTCTAGGTGTTTACTATATTTAGGGATGTTTTGGTTCAACAGCCCTAGTGCATATACATTGATTATATTTCCATCATCTTTGTAATTTGTATTATAATATAAATATCATATATATTTATGATCTAAATATTTATCATCATCTATAAAAGGTATATATAGAAAATGATTTAAATCATTCATTGATACAATATGCCATACGAATGCATTGATGTTGTTTTCTAGTCCTAACGAAAAACGAATGAATATAAATAATATTTTTCCCAAAAATAACCATAATTATATCATATATATCATATTGAAACATTAAATATATCATATTAATCATCCAAGAATGATGGTTATGTGAAATTAATTTTATCGCTTTGGATAGGCGGCAGTCCACAGATACGCATTATCGATACATTCACTAACCTTTTGATGGAAAATAAGGTGGATAATGGTGGTTAAATAATAATAGTAATGTTTGAATCTATTCAATCTAGTGAATTTATTAATTTATTGTGAATAAAATACATATTTAGGATTAATAGGAAGAAATAAAATGAAAGAGTTTGGGTTTTGTGATAACCTCTTCTTCGATTGACTTCCTTTAAATCACTTCGTATGGACCATTTGAATGATATTTTAAGAAGAGAACAAATCTAAATAATTTATAGGTATGTTTTTACAAATATTGCGTATGATTTGGTTAAACTATATAGATCAATGTGGTGTAATTAAGAGAGATGAGGGGTGTCCATTTATAAGTGGTGGAGAAAATACAATTTGAATTTAATTAAATATTATAGTATAAAAATAAATTATATAAGAAACATTATTACTAATGGATATGGATAATTTTTTGGATAATATAGGGTATAAATGAGGCCATAAAATATAATTTAAGATACTATAATTTTCAATATCACGCTTATCTCTTTGTTCTTTCATTAAAAAACATGTTTTCACCTTAATAGTGCGAACAAATTTTTACAGTTTTTAAAATTCATTATAACCAAAAATAAATTATCCTTCAAAAAATATTATAAGTATTTGAAATTAAAATTATGGAATCCAGGATTCCAAATTCAATTCATATAATTGGTATAATTTAATTTATAATCAATCCTTCAAATTGCGATCAAAAGTGGTTTTGAAAAAAAAAGGTTTTCTTAATTTTAATAACTGGTTCTATATAAATTAAATATAAAATTAATTCTTATTATCAAATTTGTATGATAAAATACATAAGTTAAATAATTTTACATTGAATCATTTTTCAAATAAAATGGGACCTCATAAATTCTTGAAATAAAAAATATCTTTTCAATAAAAATCATTATTTTTCACTATTTATAAATAAAATAAATATTTTCATAATATTCAAGCATATTATGTCTATGAATATTTTGAAATAATGATTAAATAAAGGAATTTAAAATTTTAAGACATTTTTTTGAAATTTGGACTAAAATATTTCTTTTATTTTCCAATAAAAATAAATAAAAACAATTTTTTAGGATAAAATGGTTTTTGACCCATTTAATTACATTACTAAAAATTGATTACATATATTGAAATATATTTTCATTATATAAATTTTTTATAGAAATTTTTAAAACTTTCTCATTCATATTGATATTTACAATAATGGCTATATTATATTATTTTTCTATTTTACGCTTCATTTAAACACTTGGCTGGAGGTATCACAAGAAATCCAATAAATAAAATTTATTTACAGAGAAAGGTATTATAAAATATAAATGTGCTGAATTTATTCAAATGTATCACCAAACTAAAATGATATCAGAATAATTTAATATAAAATTTCTATTTTTGATAATTATTAAATAGCCGTTAAATTATAGGGTATAATTGATGGTAACCACACATTGAAAACTATATCAAAAGGTGATGTGATGTCATTGAGTAGTATGATCTTTTTTAGAAGGCTCATTAATTCGTACTTATAAAATAGGTGGTGTATATAGGGCTTTCTCAAGAAAAATTTGAACTCAAACTCCAAAAAATATGGTATGAGAAAAATAATATTATATGGAATCGTTATCTTGTTGAAATTATCATTAGATCCATGCTAGATAAACCCCCACACACAACTTACACTTGACCATATCATATTCTTAGGAATTACATAGATATATTGAGGGGTTATGTAAGTAGAAATTGACATGATATAAACATGTAATTATCAATGTAATATGTTTTTTATATATACCATGAATTTTATACATATATATTTTTTTAATTTCAAAGAAAAAATAAAGTTCACTTTCAATACTAATGAATTGATAAATCTCAATAAACAAAAATTGTTAACTTAGGAGATCATTTCATGATAAAGTTTTAATTTATCTAATATATTAGTTTTAAGGGTTTTATTTTAACAAAATATTTATATCATGTATAAAAAAATTTATATGAATATTATTTTAACACTGATTTAATTAGAAATTGATAGAAATAATTAATAAAACAATAAATATTTTAATAAATGATATTTTAGTATAAAAGTATTTTGTATATTATCTTCTTATTTCTCATTAAATGTAAAATTTAAAAATTTTATGTATTAAAATTTTCCATATTAACATGATTTTTTTATATATAATAACAATATTATTTTTGGACTACTTTTTTTCATTTTTCTAATATAAATTATTTTTTGGTGAATAAAAAAAATCTAAATTTTTACTAATACCATAGTGTTATTTACTATATCATATGATAAATATGAATTAATTACTTGTAAAAAATCCTTGATTTCCCAAACTTATTGGGTTTTTGGGTATAACTCTCCCCATATCATTATAATGTTTTTATATATGGCCTTAATAGCGTGTTTTTGAATCCTGATATTAGGCATTCCATCAAATGAGATTAATATTATTGATATCCATCTATTAATTAATTCACATCTATATAGTATTATCTCTATTTTAGTTTAAAATATAATTATTATAATAATTTATTTCTATTATATTATGAATTACATGCCAATGTTTCATATAAATTGTGTTATATGTTTTCATTACAAAGAATTTTTTCTTACACCCTTATAGTGTTTCTATTTCAACAGATTAAGAATAAAAATATTTCTCAAGACATTTATATCTAGTTAGATTTTGTTGGGATTTTTTTTGGATATTTTGAGGACATATTGTGGATTAAGTATCTTTTTTTGCCTTAAAAAATATCCATTAATTGAGAAAGAACATGAGCTTTATTAGTTTATCATTTATCCTAATTCTATAAAGTACTAAATCTAAAAATTACTGGGAATTTATGTAATGATATATTTAATTTATGAAATTAAATTATGGGATAGTTATTTATGGTAATATATAGTTGGTATTGGATCCATTATGTAAAGTATTTGATTTTGGTACAAGACGCGATAGCATGGGACTGTGGGATCACAATTGGTATCCGAGAAGGGATTAGATAAATTAGGGGATTAATATTTTTATTGAGGAAAATTTAAGGGTTTATAAATTAAATATGGTCATAATCTCGAATTTAAAGATGACCCTTGGGGTTATTATATGACTTAACATTAATGTAATAATGAATAGATTATCTGAGGATTAGGTTAAGATACGATTAGTAAATAGCCAAGGTGTTTGTCTAAGAATGAATTCAAAGAATAATATAACATCTTAATGTATTGATAAAGTACATATTCTATGGTTCTCATAGTAATTACATCCTTTTATTCATAATAAAAGGGGATATTGGCTTGAGAATAAATATTCATAGGGTTAGTAAACTTGAAAAGGGTGGATTGGATTTTAACATGATCATAACCTCATTAATGGAAAAGAGTCCAAACTACAAAATTGATTCTACACTCTTGGGGAAATACATTAGTTTATTCACATTTATATTATGAACCATTATGAGGGATATTAATATGTTTAGACTGGATAACCAAATATGAAAGTGAATGTGAATAAAAAATATATTGAAATATAGAGATTCATATGTTAAGGTACCTATTTATAAGTATTTCATATCTAGGATAATGTATAATATGGATTTTGAGATCATATATTTCAATGACTTATTTGTTTATAATATTTTAGTAATGTTTATGGTAAATTTGGATCAATATTTACGGATATGTTTATGAATTACGAGTGTTTCCAAATCAAATTAACCTTTTTTGAACCAATAATGATATTGGAAAAACAAAGAATGATATAGGATGAACTATATCTAATAGAATCTGAGTTATAACAACTATAGACTTAGATGACGAAATATAGTTCAATTCTCCTTTATTCTTTGATGAAATTCATGTTTGAGTACCAAAAAGCAGATTATTTTGAGGAAGAATGGGTGGGTCTATGAATTAGATTTTTTAAAGGTAAATTGTCTCAGATTCATTATGTATATACTTTGAGGGAAAATTGGATAATTTCTTTATAAAAAATACATTAACATTATAGATACATAACAAACATTTAATTGTATGTTTTAATGGTTTCCTAAAATATTTTTCTCATAATAGATTTAGGTTTAGTAATTTTTTCTTCACTTTGAAAAGTTGTTCCAAAGTATATAGATAAAGAAATTAACTATAACATCAAAAGTAGAAACTTCCATAAATTACATTCACTTTCTATCCATTGGATAGATAAGAAATATATTCATACACTACATATTATTTTTTCTATTTCAGAATGAATATCAATAGGCTGGGGAAATTTTTCTAAAATAATATCATTAAATTGAAGTCCCATACTCATATATTTTTGGCATTCTCGGGTCTGAAAAGGTGATTTAGATTTTATATGTTTAGAGTGCCATAATTTTGATGTTATGTTTTAGAATATTGGAATCGTTTGGAACCATTTATTTCTATATGTTAATTTTTTTTGAGTGGCATGATAAGAGATTTATTCCAGAAGATTACTTTTTGAATAGGTGGATAAAAAATGTGTGAAATTTTGAAATTATAGAAGGTAATCCTGTTGAGAATGATGTCAAGAAGAATTTACATAATGAAAAAAGTTAAAATGAACTAGATGAAATGTAAATGAGACTGGTAACAGTGGCATGTGAAATAGACAGTGGCTATGAGGTTGGTCTTTCAATCCTCAAAACCTTTTCTAGGCATATAAATAATATCAATAAATTTACACATGATTCAAATGTTCTCAATAGTGCTACTAAGGTTTGGAAATCTATTAATCATAAAAGTAATACCACTAAAAAACATTGAGATTATGTAAAAGTATTTTTAGAGATAAAGAATCATGAGAAATGTAAAAAATACAAAGATGATGCTACAGATATTGGTGACAATGTATTTTTTTTATATTAAAAAAAATAGAGGAAATTGACTGTTGAATTTTTTCATATCTTATAGGAAGGAAATCCACTAAATATAGGAATAAAAAAAGAGATGTATCTCTGCTAGAAACAATTTTAGAACATTTGTTCTGACAAGTGTATTTTATGAAAAAGGTTTGTTGTTTCAAAAGAAAAATTATGAGTTAATGTTTAAGGAGATAACTGATTTTGTATCATATTTAAGATATTGAATATGCATAGAGATATCCAAAATTAAAAAGATAATGTGTAAATGGAATTGTTTATTGTAAAATATATTAGTGAAACACATGTTGATAAGTTGATTAAAAAACCATACCCTCTCATCGACTTTCCTTCTACCAATAACGTTCCATTTCTAAACTTCTCATTTAACTAAATATAGTCTTAGTCCAACTCAATATTGGATGTGTTTGGAATTTATGAAACATTGAGACCCTTTTATCATCTATGTTGTTATTTTTTAATAAAGTGGATGTGCCAAACCAGGTGTTATTCTCTCAATCAAATAAAAATAATAATTTCTTAGTCTAAAATTTTGGTAGTCATAGATCTTATTTAAGTCATAGAAATATTAAAACATTATAGTTATTCACATTATATTCGTAATTGAAAATCAGTAACTTAACATATTATTTCATAAATACATCATTATGTATTTCAGTAATAATATAATAGAGCTTCGAATAAAATGGAATATTTTATATATCTATCCCTTTCCATCAATCATAACGTCGGTTGCTTTAAATTTAAATATAAAAAAATATTTTCTTCTATATCCAAAATAAGTAATGTTAAATTAAGGTTTTTTTATTAATAATAAATATTAAAAATTGATTTGATTACACAAAACATATAATTGGGTTGTTAATCATGATTATTATCAATTATTCGGTTTGGCCCTTTATTATACTCTATAATAAAAAATTTACTTAGTTGATAAATATTTTTTTATAGTCACATACTTTTAAAGATGAAAAATTTCATACTTATAATAAAAGAACATATAATGAACAATTATCTCTATGGAGAAAGATTTACAAAAACAGATTTATTATACATTTCCTTAATGATCTCATAGTAGGAATTGATAACCTAGTCTGAAAATATTTATAATAAAACTAATTATAATAATTATTTAAAAAAATTACTGTACCAGTCACACAATCAGATGTTATCCACGTATACATTAGTTCCTCAATGTCAATCTTTGAAACTCATTTATTTCTATCACATGACTCCCACATGTAGAACATATACATATTAAAATTATTAGAATATAGGTAAATAATATTTACATAAATATTCACTTCTAGAACATAAAGATACTAATGTAATTATAAATTATGAATCAGGTTCCTTTTGCATTTTTCTGAGAAAAATTACAATGGGAATCAGCTATAACATTTAGATTTTATATCAACCATTTATGAATGATAATATAAGTAGGTTAATTTTTAACAATAACTGATGGTTGTGGTGAGGTTGGACATTGTCTCTTTCTTGGCACAAGACTATCGACAGATTCCATGTTCAGTTTTTTCTCTTTCTTGAAATTGACTTTTCTATCTTAATCATCAAACAAGTCGTCTTTCTATTTGAACAATCATAGGGTAACACCACTACATGATCTAGATAATTTGACGAAGTTTTTCTATATTGAATATTTGATTGATATTCTACTCCAATGGGAGAACTAACCCCATGTTTTCATTCAGAATGAATTTCATTTGTTACATTATTCATGGTCTCTCTCTGTGTAGGATTTTATCCATTTATCATTAATTTCAGGACACAAATAAGTTTTTTTTATTTTTTCTTTTGTTTATATTCAACCATCTTTAGATATTTTATTTCAACCTTATCTATTCTACTATATTTCCTTATTTAGTAACCCGAACCACCATTTATTCTTTTTTATGAAACGTTATTTTTCTTGGTAGACATTTTACTTACATGACTGTACTAACTGTTCAATGTGGAGTTTAGTACACTGAGGTTCTTATTTGTAAGGGCATATTTCCAGCCACTTCCCATGGGTTGTATAATATTTCTAACCTCATGAGAAAAATAACTAATATTTTATTGGATCCAAATATATACATGAATAAATATTTTTAAAATTTTGGACAAGAAAAATATGTTTGAAACATTCCCACTGTTATACAAATGAGTCAAATTAATTCCCATGATTCTTTTAGTAGTATTGTATAAATGACATGAGATATCAATGAATAGATTTTGAAAATTCTAACTTTTTCATGTCATGTTTATTTTTCATGACGTCAATATAGCATTATCAATGATGGTTACCACTATGAGGAAAAAATAAGGCATCACATGAGTAATGGCATAATAATGTTGAAGTGTCATTATTGTATACTACATCCTTTTCTTGTATCAATTTTATAATAGTAGACCTAATTTTATTCTTATTTAGAATATTTCCACATCTACTAAATATTCTTATAATGATATATGAGTTTTTGGATTGTAGGTATATGATTCACTTATTGGTATTGTTTCGTCATTGATGAAAATTTTTCTACTAATATTCACTTCAGTAAATTCTGCCTCATGTCCTCCAATGTCAAACTTCCTTGATGGGACATTATACAATCGTATGATTTCAATCACAACACCTTAATACTACTTGGTGTTTGAATAGGATACCTTTCCCATCAAAACCATATTAAAAAAATTCCAAAATGTGTTTCCATCAATGATGGTTAATGGTTTTTGGTGATGAGGGGGTGAATTTTCTTTAACAAGAATTGAAGAGATATCATGATTGAATGATAATATAGTGTGTCTTATTTGGAAGTTATTTTCACATGTATATATGGATATAATAAATATCAAAGTCATACATCATAGAATAAATTTTCAATATAAAAAATTCCATATGGCATAGATAAATATTTTACAATATCACTATTTATTCAATGGGAAGCAACTACAATTAAAGCCACATGTGGAGATTTTCCATTCCTATAATGAAAATACCCTTCAAGGGATTTAAAACTTCTAGAAATTTTGTTGTATTGTAAGAAACAAACATAACAAATCAATTTATACATCCTATAAGGCCTTTTACTATACAATAGTAGAAACTTCGAAGACAAGTACAATGCACTATCACTGGTTCTTCAATGGGAAGCTGCTATACTAGAATCCCCAGTGGGAGATTTCCACATCAGGAGATACAAATCAATTGAAATTGAATTACAACATCATTAAATTTTATATTATTATATAGATAAAATTATAGTAAATAAAATATTACATAATTTTGATCCTTATGCTATACAAGAGTTAAATCATTATAGTTATGTATCATCCAATATCATAGTATCTTTAATGGGAAGCAGTAAAATTAGAATCCCCTAGTGGATATTTATGGGATTGAAGCCTAATAAAATGTTTATGAAATATAGTTATAAAACCTCAACAAATAATTCAATACATTATTTAGGGTCTTTTAATATAATAGATTTTAATCTTTTATGAAAATAATCTTGCACTACTAGTGGTTCTTCAAAGGGAAGGGGCTACAATAGACTCCAAAAGTGGAGATATCCAGTTTTGATGCCTAAAACACCCTATATGAGATATATAGAATCATTAATTGTTTTGAATTACAAGGAAAAATCATGAAAATAACTTTATACATCAGGTGGGTTCGTTTACTATACCACAATTGTAATTGAAAAGATAACTACAGTGCAATATGAGTGGTTATTCAAAGGTATGGAACTAGAGATGAATTTCTAGGATGAGGGGAATTGATCTATAAAAAGATTTTATTGTATTAGATGGGAAAAAACCACAAAAATTTGTAATGGAATTATAGTAAAAGGGAAACGGTTCCACTAGAATCCTCATGTTGAGATTTACAGTTATGAAGCATCAAATACCCTGTGATGGATTTTTAGCCTAATTTCACTTTGATGGATTATAGGGAGAAAAACCTCAAAAATATTATATTTAAAATAATTTTGGGGGTTTCACTACACAGTAGTAGAAACCTCAGATAAAAGTACCATGCACTATCAGTGGTCCTTTAAAGGGATATGACTACACTAAAATCACCAGGTG
This sequence comes from Viscum album, assembly GCA_963277665.1. Classification (NCBI taxonomy): domain Eukaryota; kingdom Viridiplantae; phylum Streptophyta; class Magnoliopsida; order Santalales; family Viscaceae; genus Viscum; species Viscum album. The sequence continues at coordinate 1,192,587,121 of OY728156.1, read as the reverse complement.
GAGATATCTAGTTCTGATACTAAAAATCCCCTACAAGGGATTCACAACATCATAAATTTTGAAGGATTATAAGTACAAAAACCTTAAAATGAAATTTCTACATCATTTTTGGGTATTTTACTATAACATAGTTTCAAGTTGAATGATACAAATCATTCACTGGCACTAGTTATATAAGAGGAAGCAACAATACTAGAATCCCTAGGTTGATATTTCCACTTCTGAAGCTAAAAATCACCAATATGAGATTTTAGACATCATTAATTTATATTTTAATATAAGGATAAAAATTATAAAAAAATATTAGTACATCATTTTGGGCTTTTTATGATGCCAAAGTTCTTCCTTTAGAAAAAAACTACCCTACACTATCACTGGTTCAACAAAGGAAATCGAATACACTAGAATACTCATCTAGAAATTTTAAATTCCAATCCTAAAAATCTCATAATGGTGATTTGAAAAATATTTATATTTTGAAGGTTTACATAATGGGAATAAATTATAGAATAATTCTATAGTTATGATTTTGAGAACTAATATGAAAATCTCTTATGGGGTATTTGCAGGATGAATCACCTTCTAGACATCAAACTAGTTAACACATCTCTAATATATTATAGGTTAAAAGGCATATAAATACTGAAAAGTTTTAAATTAGGAAAATTCCATAAAATAAAATATTGTTACATTACACCTTCATAATGATGACAATTAAAATATTATGATTAAAAAAACATTTAAAATTATAAGTAGAACAATGAAAAGTACAGAAACCACCAACAACAAAATCTTCAGCCCATAAAATTGAAACTTCATCTCCAGAACAGTATATTGCATGTTTTCAAGAACATTTCTCTAGTGTTTTATTTGTGTCTGACATTGGACCATAATTACATCATCTTTTTTGTACACCCAACTTTCAAATTCATGCAGTGGTTTTAATGACTTGAAAGAACTAAATTTATTACTTTCACATGTAGAAAATAATATATCTAGATTTATCCTTGTTTTTCATATATTTATGGATTATCGCTTTCCATAATTTCATTTCTCACACTATTCTCTAATAACACGACTTGAAGAACACTCTACAACTACATATTCTGATGAAAAAATTTAGAAAAAAATCAATTAAATATTTATACAGTAATTCAAGTACTCATAATATATAATTTGTAAGGATACATATTTTGAATATGAATATTCCTCATCTCTTGTTGGGTAACAAGAATAAAACCATATTTTTCTAAAAACTATATACACTGTAAAATATAACTATAGAATTTTTCTATTGAAAAGATCACAAACCAACCATAAGTAATAGTCTATTGGGTGAACACTAGAAGAAGACATCTTTGGATACTGAATAGTATTTTTATATTGATATGAGATGACCAAAACACAAAATTTCTCACTTTTGTGGCAATGAAGAGCGATGACTATCGAATAGTGAGCTGAAATGTTATTGCACCATTATTATAAAAGTTAATCAAAACCCTAAATCTCCCCAATATTTTGAGGCAATGACAAAATAATGATTATCACTAGAGGGTAATGACCCTAAATTCAAATCCAGATTAGGTGAGAAGAAATCAAGAGATATATTTGTACCTAATAACATAGGATAATATACTTTTGATTCCTAAGGGTGGTAAACCAAAAATAATATTAAAACATGGTCATTAAATTGAATAGATACAATAAAACTGGGACACATGTAACAATCACAAGATACAAATTAACCCACCTATTCATATGGGTAATGGAGGTAATATTCATGGAGAGTCTAATGATCATGGCACCCATCCCCACACTAGTTAATTAGAAATTAATTTAAATCAATATTCATGTTCATATAAAACTAGTTTATATCAATACTTGGGTGGTTTCACATGGATTATACAATAAAGTATCATTATCTCTCAATATGTCCCACCATCTATAATTTAATAAAATTTATTAAATATATTTTATTTTCATTGTTTTACTCATCTCTTTGGATGGCCTCTTCCTCGCATGACCTTATTACATCAAACACCTACCCACGTCAATCTTCCCCCCAACCACCAGATTTAATTAATCACCTAACCTTGAAAGTTGATAAAAAGGAAATATCCTCCATGAAAACCATTTAATAATCGTATAAAAATAAAAAACCAAACAATTCCATCCAAAATTGTTATCTATAAATTGAATATTTACATAATGAGAAAAAATAATTTAATGGAAAAAAATCAATATATATCTAGAGATTAATTAATAAGGGTCCAATTAAACAATACTAAGTCCCAAAATCTCAAAAAATTCAATTTTTTAGGAAGAATATGTTTACATTGTTGATTCGAGTGATCTTTTTTGGGACTCATCCTTAATGCCTTGAAAAATATATGATCTACCTCTTTGTTCTGTTGCTTGGAGACACCTATCTATGACACACTATTTTCTATGCCAGCTAATCTTATGGGTAAATACCATAATCCAAAACCAACATATCCTCCAGATAACTTTTACATGGTTATTTGACAGTTTAAATTTACTATTTTACCCCTATAGAGGCCCCAGGACTCAGAAACTCTAAATTGAGCTATGTCTCTATTGGTAAAATCTTAAGTGCATACATTATTTATAAATATTCAAACAACATTATTGAATATCCGGTGCTAGTATTGATGAATCATGTTATTTATTCTTTTCTTCATTGATCGTAAAGATGATATATTGTTTTCTTTATTTTCTTGAGAGGGAGGAAGGAATTATTTTATTCTCTAGGACTTGACAGAATTGTAGAGAGTGTCTCCATTGTTTCAAGCACTCTACAAATTAAAAATTATATAATTATAAATATAAACATAGGGTTAATTAATGGAAATTTCAAGAAACGCCTTCTCTAATTATTTATTCTCTGTGATTCATGATGCTAGTTATTATTATTATTATTATTACTATTATATCACTTGACATGTGTTTATTCGAATACCATTCCTTAAATAAATTAATATATATGTATTTAAATAATATTAAAAAAAATTTATCACTTCCATTTGGTCCTTAAACTTGACCCATATCCTCCCAAATAATTCACCAAACATTGAATTAGAAAACATATTCATTCGATCTAATAAATAAATATTATATTCAATAAACATGTGAATATAGATTTATTTTAATATTCATATAACAAAATAAATATTTATATAAATCCATTCAATAAATTAGTGAATAAATAAATAAATATTTCTTTATTTTTTAATGAATAAACAATGGATAAAATTAAACTCTCTTATTCTGAATTTGAATAACCTATGATTAAATTTATACAATAAACATTGTTTGAATAAATATTGTTCCACATGTTTTGAAAAAATATAAAGTAGATATTGAATTCAATGGAATTTAATGAGATTTTAGAAATAATAATTGTGTGACCCTTTAGGTCCATTTATCAATGATAATATGTGAACTTTCCCAAAGTTCATGGTCAGTATCATACAACACATCGAACCTTCTATATTGAAATAAGTTAATACATCAACTATAAAACCATTCATATGAATAGTCCCATGTACTATATTCCCATTATCTATCGAAGTCTCATCAAGAAGGATGCATAATTTAGTCATCAGCTTATATGAAAAATTTCTCTTTCATTGACTTTTTGTAATGAACTTATATATAATGTACAATATATATGGATTTTATTAGTCTATTTCATTTCAATAAAAGGGATAAATATATCTTTTTTCCATTAAAATTGAAGTGAAAAAATATCATATATTGACTTTTCAATTAATTTTATATCACTTATGACAAACCCAACACATTATAACATGTTGCAAATAAATATTGTCACAATTTTCATCCATTTATCATATTACATGATTCAGGATTCTCATTAATAATAATATCTTGTCTAAGGATCAATATGCACATTCACAAATAGATTTATCCAATGATAGATAAAACATGTGGAATCTCTATTGGAAAATATGTTTTCATGACACAACTTCTTGTATATCACCAAGTGAAAACTTCATGAGATGAAATCTCAATGTCATATAACCCTACAACATATTGAAGTCAAAAATCACATGTTCCCCTTAGAAAGGTATTATCTAGAATGCATGAAATTTTTATTAAATAATATTGTCGTAGAATTTCCAAGTACTCATTATAGTGGATAGCTAGTAAAATGAAATTATTATATTAATGTTATACATATAAACAATAATTATGTAATAAGATGTTTATAAATATTTGTATAATTAAAAGCAAAAAGTAAATTGGTTATATGACTCCGACTCCAACTGTAACACCTCGACCTTAGATACCCAGAGTCAGTGCATTATTACATAATATTGGCATGATCACAAAGGATATAGTCTCGAAAGACTGAATAGTTTAGTAGTCTTGGAGACACTAGATATATTCATAAGTCTTACATTACATCATAAGGTAAAAAAAACTACAACAAAATCTTGTCTTCATATCCCCTAATACTATCCCTGCAGGTCATTCATAAATTACTTCTTCAAATCCTGGAAAAAATAAAACATTGAAAGGGGTGAGCTTAGATTCTCAGTAAGGATAACAATATAGAAGAAGATTTCATAGATAATCATAAACACTTAAAGCAATTTATAACTAAAACAAAAGCCTTTTAAACATGAAATTCCGCGTAATATGGCACAGATAAAATGAAATAATTTCGTTTACTTATTCACATTGATATTCTACTAGTTGAACAATCACATGCAATAACAATAACCACTTTCATAATGATGGAATGCAAAATGCCGGAATATCATAACCACATAGCCAAGGCCTCATGCCAAGATTACAAATAATATTTTGCCAAGGTCTTGTGCCAAGACACTATTTTGTCTCATGAGACCTACCGATGCATCGAGGGGCTAGTGCGGGCTCCACCCGTCACTTACTAAGTCCAATGAATTCCTCATATGAAAAGTTTGAAATATGAAATAAACATTCATATTAAAACCAGCATATGAAATGTCAATACTTTATCCACAAACCATGAATGGTATAAAAATATCACATCCACAGTCAAACAAAACTCATTCTATATAATATGGAAGATTTTATTGTATCATATTAACCTCAATCGATAATTATGAAGGATATTGACATAGATGAAAATGATCATCAAATCAATTAGAGTGAAATATCCCATTTTCTTGAAATCATTTAAAAGTCACACTATTTGTCAAGAATACATTTAAAATAGATTTTAGAATCAATTTTTCCCATACCACTTTGAAACTTTTAAAAGGAATTTTGATTTGAAAACATTAATTTCCATATAAATAAATCATTAAAACCATTTTAAAACATGGACATTAATGAGAAAGATTTAGAAGAATAGGTCTTTAAAACATTTAAAAATTGTATTTTAGTTAGAGTCTCAAAACAAAAGAGTGACACTTGAATACAAATAATTGAGGTTATAAAAACATTGTAATATCATGAGAATAAAGGGATTCATGATATACTATGTCAAAGTACATTACATACACCACATAAAAGTGATTTGGTGTATAACAACAAAGAAGTCTCAATGGAATGTAAATTGAGATGAAATCTCTCATAAAGGACATATACACAGGTTAAGGATAAATAAACGACATAATTATCAGTGAAAAATATAAATACACTAAATATGATAGGATATTCAGTGTAAAACAATCAATGTACATTCACTTATATTTTTGTAAAAACAACACCAAAGAATTGGATGTTTAACTCAACAAATCGAGATTGAGTAAAAATTACTCTTATCAAGTTCATAACGATGACTTGAGATTTTTTCAATGGAGTGATTATGTGTATAAAAATTATATCCATAGAAAGGGGAGTGTAAATTATTACATAATCAAATGAATAGTGATTCCACACATAATCTTTGAGTAAAATAATCAATGAAGTATGTGTAAAGCCGAATGAGTGGAAATTGAAATTTCAAATTCCCTTATTGATTTGGTAACTTATGAAACATGCACCCATGAAAGAAGAATAATAAAATATTGATGTAAATATCAATAAACTAAAGTATATAACACAATGAATAGAATCATGGTCAGTATACAAACCACATGCAATTAAATAAGTGGTGAACAACGGAATTCTCACGGAATTAAAAGTGAGATAAGAAACCCCTTACATTGTACTTTTTCCTTGGTCGAAGGTAAGTTAACCTCCTGTATAATGGTGAAATAATTTTTATTGAATTATACAAGAATCATTTACATTAATATGATATCATATATGATCTATTAACATTGATTTGTTAATAATATCTTAGTATTATCGTCATTTCGGGTGTTAACTTACTCGTTTTCCTTTATATTCTTTGTTACGTAAGCCGTGTTTATTATGGATAGGTTGTATCTTATTCATATTCAGAATAATATCAAGTCCTCAAACTTTATTTTTAAATCATAAAATGATAATTATACTTCAATGGATATGATAGAGAATGGATCTCATCGCTTTCGTGGAGACGGTAGTCCGTACGTACGGACGAGCGACAATATAATACTTTTGATGTTAAAATAATATATAATTGGATGGTATATAATATAGAAAGAATAATTATCAGGTTATATTTATTATTTTCATGAATTACACATCATTATTATAACCATCCAAATAATAATTTATTGAATGACAATTACACCATGACGTGGAGACGGTAAGCCGTACGTACGCACGTATGGTGACATTTCATTAAAAGGATGGATAGAATACTGAATATGGTTGTACCATATTTATAATAATATTACAGTATATAGTAGATACGGTATTAATTAATTTAGAATGGGAATAACAAATAAAGAAGTAGTTGAAGAAGAAAAGAATTTGAAAAAAGGTGGTAAAAACATTACCTCTTCTTCGGGTTCTTCCTTTTGATTTGATCAAAAGGGCTCCATAGGTTGGATTTCTGATCAAAATAATGCCTCTATGTTGTAGTGAGAGAAGTTGAGAGAGTAGTTGGGTCGGTTTTGGCCGATCCAAAATGCTTTGAAGGTATGAAGTAATGATAATGTGGAGTGCCCTTTTATAAGAGGGGTGAGGGGCACCTTTGGAAAAGCTAAAAATATTATTTTATAATAAATTCATATTCGGATTATAATGTCTCCAAAGTGGATTATTTAATGGTTAATGTGGGTATAGGTCGAAAACCACTCAACCAATAGAATTTAGATAGGTTTGGGTCATTATATTAACCTTATCTTTAAGTATTAACTTTTAGTTAATTAGTTTCACTTTTAAAATGTCTCTTTGTATTTTTATATTATATGGTTAATAAACATACTATATACATACAAGAGACCCCCAAGTGGTCCATTAATGATACCACTATCATGATATAAGTCTCTTGGCCGAACCTTAGATTTTTAGTAATTTAATATCAATTAATAATATAATATTCGTTTTAAAAACTATTTTATGTCAATTTTGACACTATTCAATAATTGATTTTTTTGAAACTCATACCAGAATGATTACTTCGTTAAAAGTCCATTAACTAAATCTTAATATGTCATATGAACCTATAAAATTAGTTTAATTCAATAAAAGTCTCCAATTATATTTAGTTGGGTATTTATAATATTAATTATTTTAATTTTTCACTATTATGTTAATTACTCCATCATCATTGTGTCATAAATAAATTAAATTATTTAATATCTAAAAATTTGAAATAAAATATCATTATGTAAGAAAGTTGTTTATATTTCTAATTAATATTTATAATCGAATTTATCTTATGTGTAACCTTATATTAAAAATGTTTTAGTAAATAAACTTAGATTTTAACTCTTTTATCTCTTCTTTGAATTAAATAATAATAAATGTCCTAATCTAATCCTAATGGACCTAAATGATAATATTTTATTCCTAAGGTTGTTTTTGGTCGAGATAAATTTGTCCAGTAGAATTAGGACATGTGTTAGGGTAATATTAATATCATTTTTACCCATAATTACCCTATTTACTTTTAACCGTGGTAAATAAAAGTAAAAAGTTACTATTCACCAAAAAAAATTCATCTCAATGAACCACATTTTACTCCTAGATATTAACCGTGTGTCTCGGATTTTCGAAATTCCACTCACAGAAACGGTAAAATTAAGTTTTATGAAAAATTCTGTTTTTTAACTACCACTTAGTGGTTTCACTATTCATAAAAAAATTAACGTTTGTAGAAAAATACCAAAAATTATGCCTAAGCTATATTTGATATTAGGAATTCGAAAAAGATGTCTGTTTTACCAAATTCAAAACATATTAGTTGCATTGATTAATTTAAAAATTAATTCCTGTGGTCAAAACAAATATCACGTTTTTAAGAGATAACAATTATCAAAAGATTGACACTTGTTTATCTCTGGTTTAATTGTGAAATCTCATCCAATTTCCGACATTGTATTAAATGGTAAAAATATATTTTAAATATACTTTAAAACCACTCAAATTAATAATTTATCACTATTAATTATTTCGATTAAAAAAGATATTTTTAATTAAAATTTAGTAATTCTCACTATTCATCACAATATGAAAGTTTTCCGAAAAGTACCAAAATTTCTCCCTAAGCTAATTTAAATATTAAAAATCCAAAACTAAAGTCCATTTAGAAAGATAAAATTTAAAAAAATTCAAAAAGTAAGTATTACTATTCATAACAGCTAGTTTGATTGGTTGTGGTGTGTTATAATCTCGAAGTTGCATACAATGCACGTCATTTTATTATTCAAAGGGAAACGTACCATGGATGATTGGGGTGTTACATTCTCCCATCCTTCTATAAATTGCATCCTCACAATTTTTAAAATTAGTCTTGGGAATATAATGGAAAGTCCCACATCGAAAAAAGATTCAATAAAACTTTCACTTTAAAAAAAGAATGAAAAGTACAAAAGTCACCCGAGATAACCCATAATAAGATTCCATGTAGGAAAACTTGGATATGAACGATAAACTAATTGTTCAGTTCTGATGGAGAGGGACATAAAACTTGATCAGGAGAAAGTTAACAATAAGAAAATCACATACTTGTGTTTGGACAAACGGTCTTTAGTCTCCCAGTAGGAAAAGTAAACGGACAACATTTTTTTGTTTTATGTTACGTTACATAAGGACGATGAATTCATTTATGATATTGACTAAGAACATAAAGAGATATACTTACTTTTTAAATAGAGTTTCATTCTTTAAAAACTTTTTACCACTAACTCATTTTTTTTAACAATGAGTTTTCAAGAAGACTTGGTCACAATGGAAGAGCTAGAATAAACTTCTATAGAAATACATGATCCACATAGGATAAACTATAAATTTACCTTGTCTTTAAAGATTAATCATAACCAAAATGGTTAGTATAATATTTGATGACCCCCAAATGGATATTCCATTAGAGAAAGAAAACACTAATCTTAATTTCTAAAATTAAACCATCAATACCCCAAAGTTAAATAAATACCATTCAATAATCAATTGTCCTTAAAATCTTTCAATATTATCCAAACTAATATTGAAAACCAAAAGTTATTAAGAATGTAGTCTTCCACGTTAAGTTGTACCTCCATATTAATTACTCTTAAAGTCACATACTTAAAGTAATTAATCTAGTCATCTCCATAAATAACCCAAATCACTATAAATCCACAATAAAAACATATATAAAAATACACCATTACTCCTCAATTGAAATCCCATACTATTATATTTTCCCTGGACATATAGTGTTGACAACAAAGCGAACAACTTCCAAAATAACATTTTTCACTTAATCACCAAATCATTTTCCTATACTAAGGGTATTCATTTGATAAGACATAAGATCCCAAATCAAATTATTATTTATCAATAAAATCATTTAACTAAAAATAATAGTCACACTAACCAGGGACTTCACGTAGTCCAGTGGTAGGGGATAAATCCCAATCGCACTTTGGTTGTGGGTTCGATTTCCACAGCTTTGTCTGACACGACAAGTTGTCACATGGTCTACGTGTTGTCCTTTTTCAAAAAATATATTTTATAAAATTACCAAAATGAGATAAATTCTTCAAAATAACCATAACATAATTTAACCACAAATCTTATCTCATACCTTGCATTTTCGTCCAAATTATAATAACTTATAATTGCCTCAAACCTAATGATCATATAAGACCAAATGGTTATTTATAACTATATCCGCAATAGAAAAGATAATTCTTCCTAAAATATCATTTTCACATGATAAAATTCAGGTTTATACATACAGGAGAAAATTATTCCAAAGTAATCCCATCAATAAAGAGCACTAACACTTTTAAACATTTCACCATCCATTTATTTCCACACAGGTTCTTAATCATATGTTCCTCGGGTTCCCACATTACCTCTTCCATCATATGATTTCTCCATAGAACATTTACCAGATGAGTCATTCGGTTTCTGAACACTTGATATTTGTTATGAAGAATTCTGATAGGATCTCCACAATAAGATAGATCGGGTTCCAGTTCTAATTCCTCATAGGTGAGTACATGCATTGGGTCAGGCATGTATTTTGTCCCTAAAGATATGTGGATCACAATATCAACTCTGGAGAGACTAGGTGGATTTTACTTTTGGTAGAATGCGTTCATGTGTTACAATGGTACCACAACAATTTTTCAAAATCATCTACTTACTTTACCCAAAAACTCATCATCCATCTTGGATTATATCGATGGAAGCATTGATGCATCATAAAAAATAGGTATTTCTTATATATAATTTTGAGACATCTTCTTTAACATGTTTTTTTATAAAAATTATCACTTATTCATCTTCAAATATTTCAAAATAATGTTTTGGTAAAACAGTTTTCGTATATCCCAAAAGACATAAATATATAATTTGATACATATAGGCTGCTCAAAGGAGTCCCTCTTCTACAGCATCTAGAAAATCATTTAGTGCATCGTAATTTTGGGTAAAGTGAATAATTTGAAAAGACCCTGATGGTACTTCCCACACTTATTGTGGTAAGAAAGTTGAGAGCACAACATTATTCCATAGTTGGTACTTGATCATTGAAAGAATCGTACAATGCTAGAGGTATTGTATGTCTCATAAAGTTGTTTGTTTGTAACATGGACATTTGAAAAAGTATCAACATCATATGCGCAGGACTTCTGGATAATAATTGTAAGTAGTTATTCAGGAAGAGAGAGAAGAGTTGTCTGTGATCTTTCTCCCTCAATGTTTCAACTAAAAAAAAGAAAATAAAATTAGGGTTTTTGAATACTTATCTAATAAGAATGTAATAAAATAGACATAATAGGATAATCTTGTAATTGAACAATATATCCTAACTTGGGGTACCCTATGATAAAATCTAGGTTATCCACTATCTATTTGCCGACATATATTCGTAGGGGAACTTTTTTTTATTCCCTTAATAATGGTTCATACTAATCTTGTGAATTTACCAAAGCATATCCCCCGGGAGTTTCGTAACCAAGAGTGTAGTAAGGCCCATTGTCGTGCACCAGTTCCCATTCGCATCTAGCTCAATGTAGTGTTTTCGGGTTTTACCCCTAGGTACATCTGTGCCAGAGCCGCCTCTACCTACTTGTTTCGAGACAGGGATGTATTTCTCAGAAAACTCACAAAATATCTACAATACCAAAATTATAGTATGTTCTTCTATACTAATCCTCAAATTCTCTATTAGGGCTATGTGATCTAGTCAGAGTATATCTAAATCTAGCTTCCAAGGTTTGTACTAAACTTCATCTGATAACAACTGTAACGCCCCGACCCTAGATACCAAGAGTCAGTGCATTATTACATAACATTGGCATGATCACAAAGGATCAAGTCTCGAAAGACCGATTAGGTTCGTAGTCTTGGAAACACTAGATATATTCATAAGTATTACATTACATCATAAGGTAAAAAAACTACAACAACATCTTTTCTTCATATCCCCTCATACTATCCCTGCAGGTCATTCATAAATTACTTCTTCACATCCTGGGAAAAATAAAACATTGAAAGGGGTGAGCTCAGATGCTCAATAAGGATAACAATATATCATAAGCTTTCATAGATAATCATAAACACTTAAAGAAATTTATAACTAAAACAAAAGCCTTTTAAACATGAACTTCCGCATAATATGGAAAAGATAAAAGGAAATAATTCCATTTACTTATTCACATGGATATTCTACTAGTCAAACAATCACATGCAATATCAATAACCACTTTCATAATGATGGAATGCATAATTCCAGAATATCATAACCACATAGCCAAGGCCTCGTGCCAAGACTACAAATAAGATTTTGCCAAGGCCTTTTTCCAAGACACTAGTTTGTCTCAGGAGACCTATCGATTCATCGAGGAGCTATAGCAGGCTCCACCCGTCACTTACTGAGTCCAATGCATTCCTCATATGAAAATTTTGAAATATGACATAAAAATTCATATTAAAAATTGCATACGAAATGTCAATACTTTATCAACATACCATGAATGGTATAAAAATAGCACATCCACAGTCAAACATAACTCATTCGACACAATATAGAAGATTGTGTTGTATAAAATTAACCTCAATCGAGAATTATGAAGGATATTGACATTGATGAAAATGATCATCAAAACAATTAGAGTGAAATATCCCCCTTTTTATTGAAATCATTTAAAAGTCATTTTATTTGTCAACAATCCATTTAAAATTGATTTTAGAATCAAAGTGTCCCATACCACTTTGAAACTTTTAACAATAATTTTGATCTGAAAAATTTAATGTCCATATAAATAAATCCTTAAAACCATTTTAAAACATGGACATTAATGAGCAAGATTTAGAAGAATAAGTCTTTAAAACATTTAAAAATGGTATTTTAGTTAGAGATTCTAACAAAAAGAGAGACAATTTAATACAAATAATTGAATTAATAAAAACATTGTAATATCGTGAGAATAAAGGGATTCATGATATACTATGTCAAAGTACATTATATACACCACATAAAAGTGATTTGGTGTATAACAGCAAAGAAGTATCAATGGAATGTAAATTGAGATGAAATCTCTCATAAAGGCCATATCCTTAGGTTAAGGATCAATCAACGACATAATTATGTGTGACTAATATAAATACACTAAATATGATTGGATATTCAGTGTAAAACAATCAAAGGACATTCAGACATATTCTTGTAAAAACAACACCAAGGAATTGGATGTTTATCTCAAGAAATCAAGATTGATAAAAAATTACTCGTATCAAGTTCATACCGATGACTTTAGATTTTTTCAATTGGGTGATTATGTGTACAAAAATTATATCCATATAAAGGGGAGTGGAAATTATGACATAATCAAATGAATAGTGATTCCACACATAATCTTTGAGTAAAATAATCAATGAAGTATGCGTAAAGCCGAATGAGTGGAAATTGAAATTTCAAATTCCCTTATCGATTTGGTAACTTGTGAAACATGCACCCATGAAATAAGGATAATAAAATATTGATGTAAATATCCATAAATTAATGTATATTACACAATGAATACAATCATGAGCAGTACACACACCGCATGCAATTAAATAGGTGGTGAATAATGGAATTCTCACGGAATTAAAAGTGAGATAAAAAACCCCTTACATTGTACTTTTTACTTGGTCGACGGTAGGTTAACATCCTTTATAATTGTGAAATAATTTTTATTTAAGTATACAAGAATAATTTACATTAATATGATATCATATATGATCTTTTAACATTGATTTCTTAATAATATCTTAGTATTATCGTCATTTCGGGTGTTAACTTACTCATTTTCCTTTATATTCTTTGTTACGTAAGCCATGTTTGTTATGGATAGGTTGTATCTTATTCATATCCAGAATTATATCAATCCCTATAACATTATTTTTAATTCATCAAATGATAATTATACTTGAATGGATACGATGGAGATTGAATCTCATCGCTTTTGTGGAGACGGTAGTCCGTACGTATGCACGAGCGACAATATCATTCTTTTGATGTTAAAATAATATATAATTGTAATTTATATCATATAGACAGAATAAATATAATTTTATATTTATTATTTACATGAATTACACATCATTATTATACCCATCCAAATAATAATTTATTGAATGACAATTACACCATGACGTGGAGAAGGTAAGCCGTACGTACGCATGTATAGTGACATGTCATTCAAAGGATGGATAGAATACTGAATATTGTTGTACCATATTTATATTAATATTAATATATATAGGAGCTAATTGATTCATTAATTTAGAATGGTAATAACAAAGAAAGAAGAAGTTGAAGAAGAAAAGAATTTGAAAAAGGGTGGTAAAAACATTACCTCTTCTTCGGGTTCTTCCTTTTGATTTGATCAAAAGGGCTCCTTTGGTTGGATTTCTCATCAAACTAAGCCTCTAGGTTGTAGTGAGGGAAGTTGAGAGAGTATTTGGGCAGGGTTTGGCCGATCCAAAAGGCTTTGAAGGTGTGAATTAATGAGAAGGGGGAGTGCCCTTTTATAAGAGGGGTGAGGGGCACCTTTGGAAAAGCTAAACATATTATTTTATAATAAATTCATATTCGGTTTCTAATGGCTCCAAAGTGTATTATTTAAAGGTTAAGGTGGGGATAGGTCGAAAACCACTCAACCAATAGAATTTAGACAGGTTTGGGTCATTATATTAACCTTATTTTTAAGTATTAACTCTTAACTAATTAGTTTCACTTTTACAGTGTCTCTTTGTATTTTTATATTATATGGTTAATAAACATACTATATACATCCAAGCGACCCCAAAGTGGTCCATTAATGATACACCTATCATGATATATGTGTCTTGGACGAAGCTTAGATTATTAAGAATTTAATATCAATTAATAATATAATATTTGTTTTAAAAACTCTTTTATGTCAATTTTGACACTATTCAATAATTTTTATTTTGTGAAACTAATAACATAATGATTACCTCGAAAAAAGTCCATTTAATCAATCCTAATATGTCATATTAACCAATAAAATTAGATTAATTCAATAAAAGTCTCCAATTATATTTATTTGGGTATTTATAATATCAATTATGTTAATTTTTCACTATTATGGTAATTACTGCATTATCATTGTGTCATATATAAATTAAATTATTTTTTGTCTAAAAATTATAAATAAAATATAATTATGTAGGAACTCGGTTTATATTTATAATGAATATTTATAATCTAATTTATCTTATGTGTAGCCCTATATTAAAAATGTTTTAGTAAATAAACTTTGATTTTAACACTTTAAACTCTCCTTTAAATTAAATAATAATAAATTTCCTAATCTAATCCAAGTGGACCTAAATTATAATATTTTATATCTAAGGTAGTTTTTGGTCGAGATACACTTGTCCAATAGAATTAGGACATGTTTTAGGGTAATATTAATATCATTATTACCCTTAATTACCCTATTTACTTTTAACCGTGGTAAATAAACGTAAAAAGTTACTATTCACCAAAAATTATTTTCATCTCAATAAACCACATTTTACTTCTTGATATTAACCATGTCTCTCGGATTTTCAAAATTCCACTCACAGAAGCGGTAAAATTATGTTTTATGAAAAATTCAGTTTTTTAACTACCACTAGTGGTTTCACTATTCATCAAAAAATGAAAGTTTCTAGAAAAATTCCAAAAAATAGGCCTAAGATATATTTGATAATATGAATTAAAAAATGGTGTCTATTTTACCAAATTAAAAACATATCAGTTGCATTAATTAATTTAAATATTAATTCTCGTCGTCAAAACAAATAGCGTGTTTTTAAGAGATAATAACTATCAAAAGATTGACAATTGTTTATGTCTGGTTTAAATGTGAAATTTCATCCAATGACCAACATTGTATTAAATTGTAAAAATATATTTTAAATATACTTTAAAACCACTCAAATTAATAATTTATCACTATTAATTATTTCTATTAAAAAAGTTGTTTTTAATTAAAATTTAGTAATTTTCACTATTCCTCAAAATATGAAAGTTATCCGAAAAGTACCAAAATTTCACCATAAGCTAATTTCGATATTACGAATCCAAAACTGAAGTCCACTTCGAAATATAAAATTTATAAATTTTAATAAAGTAGGTATTACTATTCATAATGGCTAGTTTGATTGGGTGTGGTGTGTTAGAATCTCGAAGTTGCGTACATTGCACGTCATTGCATTATTCAAAGGGAAACGTACCGTGGATGCTTGGGGTATTACACCAACAGAATCCCACTAATAGTAAATCCAATTGATATCAATTCTTAATGAATTAGTTATCACATGATTTTCATGATTATACCTAGTTATAGTTATAATCCTTGGTCCTATCATGTTTTTATTTATGTATACTCTACTTACTCTGACTTCATCTCATTGATTAAAACTCTTAAGAGGTGATTTCCACATGTTTTTTCTTTTTTTTATTATATTGTAAACGTGACATATTAGCTAGTACCATGATCATAAGATTGTAATAATACATATTAAAATTATAAAGTACTATTTGGAGCAATTGCAAAATCTTTAAAAAAATTCAAAATTGTTTTCTTAATCGGTGATTTAGGATAACTGTATGGAGATTATTTATTTTGGGGTGTAATTTATTATTTCAATTATTTTTATATATATTATTATTTCTTATAAAAAATTCATTTTTTTCCTATCATTATTTTACATTTAGTGATTATTTTTATGTTATTATTAAATACATACCTGGTTATATTAAAGTAATTTTCCTTATTCATTCTGTGATTAAGTCACGGGGATTATAATAGAACTATTTTTAGTTATTTATAGATAAATTTTTAGGTTAATTATTACTATTATTTCCTATTTATTACATTAATTTATTTTTAGGGTCCCATATTATTATGATATATCTATTAAAATAATTTGTCATGTTTAATGTTGATGAGAGTTTCATTATGGTTGCGTAACCATGTGTGGGGTTTTAGGTATCTTGGAAGAAGATGATGCCTTATTGGTAGACATGTATTTGGTGAATCTATAAGGAAATTTTTATTCCAAATAAGTAAAATCGTATTTTATTTGGAAGATATCATTATTGTTTCAATGATTATAGCATGTCATAGTGATTGTAACATCTTTTTATTGTGATTTAATAAATATTAAGACTCAAATAAAAATAATGTTTTCTTCTTATCAAATGTTTTCCTAGAAGTGGTTTTTAAAGACTTTTTGAAAATTTATGGTTATCATACATGTGGTATTTTAGGATTTTTGGTGTAAGATACTAAAATAAATCAATTTTTTTATTTGTTTTAATGTTATAATTGTTTATTGTGTGTTATAATGTCATATGAAGGGGATAATTTCAAGATGGTTAAGCTAAAATATGACTTATCTAGTTATTATCATTACCTTTCTGTATATTTTTTCAAAATATTTTAAACTGGTTAGTGGTTTAATGATTATTTTATAATTTACTATAGGATTCTTTTATTATTAATAAGATAGTCATAAACGTGGTGTCAGTGATAAATAATGGTATGCTTAATAAGTTTCCAAGACTCAAACAAATAAGGTAACTAAGGTTATCTAGATCTTGGTTATAAAATATAATCATATTACTGAAGATATATTTCTCTCCTTATATAGGATGTATTCACCTTTCCTCTATATGGATGTCGCTCTGGTATAAGAGTAGCTATTTAGATGTTTATTTTATCATGGATTCTGAACATGGATTGAAGATGGTTTGAATCCAATATATGGTGTGGATGATGTCTTTTATTATTTTATGATTGATATATTTAGTGATATTTGAAATGTTATGTTTGTTAATTATTTTCAAGTGAAATAATTATTTATCTATTAAAATGATTTAGAAACTTATAAAATAAATCACATTAATATTCATATATAAGAGATGTGGTCCCATGGTGGTGCATATTGGATCTTTGTACTAATATATTTCATGTATATCACAGTGGATAAGAAACATTTTATATGAAATTTTAGGTATAATAAAGTATGGAGCCAATAGTGTGGATGTTTTATTGTATATTTTGGTGCTTAAGATAATGTATAAAACTCCACCAAGTCATAGAGAGAAGGTGGATAGGTTTTTTATGACTATTATTTGATATATAACAATGTTTCCATTAATTTTTTATCTTATTTGTGCTTTTCTATTACACTAATATTGTTATGGGGATACTACATAGTACATTTATCTATATATATAAGAGTTTTATTATTTTTTTGATATAGTTATAACTAAAACTCCATTGAATATAGGTTGAGTTTCTCTACATATTTGATATACAAAAGGGTCATGCCAAAATTTAAAAATAATTAGGCATTGAATAATACTATTACAAAAATAGGGTAAATTGTTCACCAATAATTATCATAGACCCTCGACAGAAGTATTAATCCATTAGTGATTAGGGAACATGCTTAGTGTATGTGGCCATTCGATTTGGGTTGACGTATGATCAAGAACTGGGTATAATAAAGTGGCATCGTAGTAGTGTTTGAGATCTCTAGGATTTTGTATATATGAGATAACATGCCTTGGGACATGATAGAATACCCCTAAATATACTTGATCAACCTATTTTGAGTGTAAGATCAACGTATAAATAATATAAATTTATTTAGTCTCAACACATTAAGAACAAGGAAGATTTTGGATTGAGTATCTTGAGTACAAAATGGTGTGGCTTAGGAAGAATAATAGGGACTAGTAGAGAACTAGTTTTTTCATTTGATAATGTATCATCAGAATATAGAAACATTTGGCATGATAATTTTATTTATATTATATTTTGTGTATGAATTAATTACATAAATTAAAATTATCTAAAAATATAATCAATTTTATAAAAAACACATTATTTGAAGTGACTTAACTTAAAGAAGGTACTCACATAGTTATTTTAAACCTATTAATTATATGAATTCTAACACATTGTGAACTGATAAATATGTCTTTGACATTGTAAAAATTTAAATATATTTAAAATGTGTTGGTATTACAAAATTAAGTAAAATAACTATTTAACATTTTATTTGAAATTAATGGGATTTTAAAATTTAATTAAATTGCAATAAAATTATGGTTTATTTTAATTAATTAGATGAATTTGGTTTAAATAAATATGATTTAAAATGTTTTTTAGGCTGTATAAAATGGTGAATTTAAAATATAGGAAAATAATTTGTTTTTGGAAATAAAATTTATTTGTTTGAGTTACATCTTAGTATAGTTTCTAGTAGGTATGTCAAAATTTATTTAGTATTTTTCTTTTAATTATTTCATTAATATGGTTATTTTAAAATTTCTAGTTTTAAAGGTAGATTTTGATAAAAATTATTAAATTAATGATTAATTTTAACTGATTTAGATTTCATTCTTTCTGGTATGTATATAATATATTTTAATTAAATAAATTTTTTCCTTATATTAAAATTTGTAAATTTTTTAGATTATGTTGAATGGAGGAATTGGATGCCTCTTGGAAGCCTTTTTATTATGTGTGGATTACAATTGGGGAAGAGTATTGGTGCATATAACATGTTATTTATGAGAACTGGACGGATTTCTGGTCTTCTTGTCACTGTTTGGGTCATGGATTGGAGTTTTTCCATAAGAGTGGAGTCTTGAAGGCTCGTGTGCATGCTCCTAGTAGAAGGGAGGGAGATACAAGGGGAATGTTATCAGAGTTTGGTTTGAGGGTGGGGTGTGATCAGAAGGAGCCTGGACCAGATGGTGGAGGTGAGGGATCCCACCTTTTAATTGTGGCTCATCAACAGGTTGATAATAACAAGGTGACAGTTGAGGAGGTTCTTGATCCTCCTCCTAAGGAGAAGGAAACAGAAGGGGTAGGTAAGGAGGCTCAGCCTCCAGTGGTGGTTGGACAGTTGGTATAGGTCAGTATGGTGTTGGAGGAGGATGGTCAAGGGGTTAAGGCTTATGATGACAGGGTGATTTCTGGAGTAGGGTCTGATTTGGTTCAGGTAGTGGGGGATACTACAAACAGGCCCTCTTTGAAGGTTTCCTATACAGGGGAGGCTACAGGCTTGGATCCAGTGGCCATACCTTTTGTATCTTTATCCAACAGGTTTGAATGCCTTGGTAATGATAGTTTTGAACCTATTTTAAGTTTTGTTTCAGGAGATGTGGATGATGGTGTGGGGGCATCTAGGGGGGATTTTTATTGGGAATCTGGGACAAGAAGAGGTCGCCAAGGATGTGGATAATCTTATCGAGGGTGTTAGGCCTTGGTGCATGACTGAAAGTAATACTTCGGCCCAAGGAAGGAGGGGTAAGAGCAATTGCAATGATAATAAAGAGAAGGAGATCTTGTCTATGGAAGTGAAAGAAGCTTCGACTGAAGATATGCATCTCCCTTTATTGGAGATCCACACTCCAGATTAGAGGCTGGGTGATATCACAGAATGCACAGTTTCTGTTTAGAGGGAAAAACATGGTAAAGGAAGGGAGAATTCAGGGGAGGAAAAGATATTGTGAATGGCCCCGCCGGCCTTTCATTCAGTTATATTGTTAAGAGTGGGAATCATAGGATGGCTGCAGGTGAAGGGCCTTTATCTACGTCAACAAGAAGAAGAACAAGGAAGGACTAATATCACCATCCGCGACCAATGCAGACTAGATCCACCTCTAAGATGAGTGGAGAGGTGGATCTTTCTTTGGAAAATGGAAGAGTGGTCAAAGATGATTTATATTAGTTGCCTGCATTGGAGAAGATTAGAAGTCGGGTTCAAAGTGAAAATTTTTGGAGGCATCCAGAGTGGGAATCAACTACGGGAGAAGAAGAATCCTGCATTGGTTTTGGAGATGATTATGGCTATTATAATGTGTAATGTTGTGATGTTTTGTGTCGTTTAAGTATCGTCTTTAATGTTTGAAGTTGTTGTTGTAAGTTGGGGTACCGGTCCCCTTTCAACCGGCTTTTAAAAATGGAAAAAATGATTTGTAGGCTGGTTGAATAAAGGAAAATGGTATGTTATAGACAATTATTTTAGTATGCAACATCATAGTTAAATAATTAGATGTATTATCTTGTTTTTTGAGTAGTATGTACATTTTTTTGTATCTATTTTTATTATTATTTTGTGTATATAACAACATATTATGGTTTTCCTTGTTTTGTATCAAAAGCATGGAGTGAATTTTGGGTTAAGATATAGGTTATAAACAATGATTTAGTGATATGAAGTAGTATATGTTTTTGGTATGGGGGACTAATTTTAATTTTCAAGAGTTAAAAGCATTATGGTGGTTGAGTTTAGGTTTATAATGACAGTGAAAATACTTTTGGTGTTTTAAAATGTTTAATGCGTGTATTTATAGAAGACGATGTCATTATAAAATCATAGAGTAGTTGTTTTCTTTTGTTCTGGTATTTATGATTTATAGAGGTGATTAAAACATGCTTACATGTAACTGATTTCGTACCACTAAGAAATTGTTAATCTTTTTATGTTAGGAAGTATCTAGTGGGTTTCCACAAGATAATTGGTGCGCTTCCATCGGGTGATTGGTTGGGTCCCTCTAGATAATTAGTGGTAGGTAAGTTGTTTTATTAAATTGATGGTAGAATAAAATTTTCTATCCTTTATTTTTAATAGATTTTGGGGTTCCTTTAACATTATTCTTCTCCAACCACTTGAATGGTGAGTAAACCCTCCTCTTTCCCTCTCTTTTTATCAATCTCTCTAACTCATCAATCCATGGTGTTTTTCCTTACTAAATCAAGATAAATCCTCCACTCTCTCTTCCCTTATATTTTCTAATTTTCTTTTATCTAATATTTATAAGATGGATCATGGATTTCACCTTGTGATTCCTTCAAGGCATGGTGAAATCACACAAAAGTACAGGATATTCAAAATTTATTGTGATATAATGATAAATAATGTTGGTTTCATTTTATTGTTTTAATTTTGTGAATAGTAGATATTCCATGGTTATTGTTAGTAATTTCTATTATTATGTTTAAAAATGTTGATTATATATGTTTAGTAACTTCATGATTTTTATAGCTAGAGTGTACGAATTATGATAATAGTTTTATATAGTTACTTTATATTTTTAATGTGTTTTTATTATTAAGGTTCTTGAATTATAATTTTTAGGAAACATTATTTTAGTCACAAAATTTTGAAAAAGTTTTTCTTTGGGATATAATTTAATTTTGTCTCAACCCCATAGAAATTAATTTAGTGTTGCCTATAATTTTATTAAAACCTTATTTTAAGAAATTCAATAGTATTTAAACAATTTTTAATAAATATACGGGAGAAAATATTTTTCATGGGATTTTATATGAAAAATTGGACTTTTATTTATGTTAAAATTAATTTGATATGATTATTTATTTCATTTTTAATTTTTGTGTTACCACTAGGGTGTTTCATGATTGAATTTGTTTCAAAGTATATTCTTTGTCAATTAAAATTAGTTTAGAAGTGCTATAAAAGAGTATGAATAATATGGAGATGATTTTGAATGTAGTATAAAAGATTTTTTCACACCAAAAACCATTAGTCTCACTATGAGTATGCTCTTTGTATGGTTCATTGGTAAAATTCAAAACATTACACGAAATTTGAAAAATAGATCACTCATTTATGGTTATGTGATAATTTTAGTGTTTTGGAAAGGATGATGGCATAATGTGACACATGACCACACTGTGAAGAATTTTTGGTAGTTTGAGTGTTTTTGAGTTGAAGTGCTTTCTACATGGAAGAAGTACCACACCATGATGGAAATATGAGCAGGTTTAGGTGGTACTACATTATGGAGTGATTTTCCATGCATAATAAGTCACGATTTAAAGAGATACTAGGAGAAATTGGGTGGTTTTTGAATTTCTAGAATCACCAGGACACAATCTATCTAGAGTAATGATATTTTATTCCACAAAGGGTTATGTCTAGTCACTACTTATTTGGTAGTTGAGCGAAGTTATAGAGAAAATGAACAATCAAACCATGAAGGTACATGTCACAAAACGAGTGAATAAATCTATAGCATAAAAAATAATACGAAAGTGGCTTCCTCTTAATGTATGGGTAGTTATTCAGTAAACTAATAAGTACATATTTTGATTCTATGGTGGATATATAAGGGAATGACATATGAAGGATAATTTTTATTAAAAATAAAATTGAAGTTAGTGTTTATTAAAATTTAACATTTGAAATTAAAACCTCATCTATTTTCATAGTGTCAAATACACAGAAGGTATTATGATACACACAAAAACAAGAAAAAATAATTATTAATAAAAATATATGATTAGAAGTAGAAGACTATTAAATACCTAAAATTTTAAAGAGAAGTGTGCAAGGTTAACATAAATTGAATTATAAGACTAAAATATAGAGTTTGATTTACATTTTATTAAAGAAGTAGAATTGAATAATAGAGCTACATTGAAAAACCCATGATGTTTGGTGTTGATTATATTTGAATTATATATTTTATTATTGACATTCATATCATTTTGATTATTTTATCCATATCGAATGTAGTTCATGAAAGATAGGAAGAGACCACAAACCTCGGTTGAGTAGTCATATCATCTTATGTCTTTTAGACACATACTAGTGATGTGGTTATTAAATAAAATATCAAAACATAATTAAAATGTGTTTCTCACATGTATACTTACCGGGGTTAACCAAATTAAAATCATATGGGAAAGATATTTATTATTTTAAATCTAATTATTAAAATGAAATATATATAAGTTTGTTTTTGAAAATTTAAATACAATATATGATTTTTTTTTTCAAAAGAAAAAATGAAATTTCAAGGTTTCATAATTCACCTACCCTCATAGGGTGTTCAATGGACCACTAGGGTACCACATGTGGCATTAGAACCACATGTTATTTCTTGAATATATTGAAATAATGCTATTTTCATAGAGATAATTGTAAAATAAAATGGTGTAACTTTTTTTATTGGTGAAACCACCATATTTATAAAAATAGGGTGAGATAAGATCTCAAATTTCTTGGGGTGTTTGATTAAGCTATAGAGATGCATGATATACAAGTATGTGATCCCACTAGATGATTAATGGTATAAGTGGATAAAAATATTCCAAGTGATGATGCAAAGGCTTAAATTTATATATTAAGAGCACTAACTAAAAAATTATATATAATGGTGACACATTTTCCCATAGTAAAAGAGTTTGGAATAAACATTATAACATTTATGAAGGTGATATAAAATAGAAATAAATAAAGAAAATGTATTACAGAATAGATTTGATGATATAAAGATGAGATCCAATGAATGCATATATGGTTTCTTTAATCATATTACTGAAGTTTTTGATGTCAAATGTGGACTTGGTTATGTGATCAAATTCATTGATATTGTGAAAAATATTATATAAATATTATCCCCAATTCAAAATAAAAATGTGTCATCACTTGAAGAGATAATCTTTGGGATGTTATCTCATGAAAACATAAAAAAAGGTTGTGGTATATGAGATATATGTGAAAAATAGATATCTTCATATCATCATCTAAAGTAATTTATTTTAAATAAATAGATATGTAAAATTTTAAAAAGGATAAAAATGAAGATAATGTAATGGCTGATTATCTTATCACCTCTTACAATAAATTTTAATGTATTAATACACATATTTTAAGTTAAGATTTCTTTATCAATTTTTATTAAGGGATGGTTTGACACATCACTATTATGGATTCAAATAGGCTTTATAAATTGAATGGTGGGGTTGAACACTCACAATAATTTAATAATAAGATTCCTCCTAAAAAGAATTTTAACGCTATAAATTCAACTGAAAAGAAGAATCGAAGATTTTTTTTTGAAAATAAGATGAGGATATAGGGGAAGAACCATTATAATGTTTCGAAAGTGTGTTTATATTAGATATATTAGATTTAATGATGGATTCTGTGGATAATTCTATAACTAAATAAGAAGACAATGATCAACTAGAGGGTGTCATAGAAATTATAGTGGAATTATATGGGGATTTTAAAGAGATTTATTTAAAAATAAAGAAGAATAGTGGTTTTAGAGGTTTTTTGAAGTAATATTCAAGTTTCATTAGTACAATAGAAGTTGAAATTGATCATATAATAAAAATAGTGAAAATTTATAAATAATTTTCAGCATAACATAAAAAAAACTAAAAATTACATCGGGATGATAGAATAACATACTAATATCCTTAATGAACCTTGAATATTTGTCAATAATAAATGGAATAAGATTGAAGCTCTCAAGGATCAATTTATTTCCTTGATAGTGAAGGTTGAAATAGAAATCAAAATAGATGTTTCAAAGAAGAGGAATTGATTTGGAATGTTTTCATGGGAATTTTAGAAATATAGGACTGAACAAGGTATATGAACTTTTGATGAAATTTTGAGTTCTAAAATAAAAAATGGAATGAGTTAAACTAATATTATCTTTAATAGAGAAACAATAAAGAAAACGTCTATTAGAATACATAGCATATGAAAGTAGAATAAAGGGGAATATTCTCAATCATTGAAAACATATAAGTAGTCAATAAAATTTTCTAGAATATAGATATATATGGAGTGGTGAAATTAACAAGACAGTTTTATTTATAAATATTCAATTTAGTGGTTTTCTTAGCCACATAATGTCCTATTATAGTGAATTTTAAAGTCATATTAGGGGAGAAACTATTATAATTTGATAAAGGGGGGTTAAAAGAAACACTTCATATAGTAGTGTGAATTATTTATATGGATACTATTTTAATTATTCAAAATTTGGACATAAATCATATATTATAAGAATAGAAGAAAAAGGTATTATGATGGATGAAAAATGAATATATATGAAATGAAATATACCTCATTTACTTTTAAGAACTTTTATTATCCCCTTAAATAATACTTATTTGATCAGATTTCATAAATTAAAAATAATGAGAATAAACACACAACGATCTCAACTCATTTGGAAATTTATTGGAAGAAAATATGGAATACGGAGAAGGAAAATTATGGTAAATTTTTTTTAAGTGAAATAAATATTGAAAAAAAGGATTTTGAATAGTTATTTTCCATATCATATTAGAGGTAATATGAATCCGTTGAAAAATGTAAAGGGAATAGTTCATGAGATAGACCACTTCATAAAAATTGTATTGTTGAAGATTAATGGATGTTGGAAGACTCAGATCTCCTATTATGAGTTAAAGAATATTGATTTCCATTAATTTAATGGACTTTGTAATACTTTATTGAGAATGAGCCAGTTTTTAACTCAAATTTGGATATCACATTTAGTCAAATGGGTTTCAACATCAAAGAAATGTATGTAAATTATTTTATGAAAGGTTGGAGGATAAATAGTACTTTTTATCAAGTTGATAGAACATAAAATACATTTATTCTAATAGTGTATGAAGAAAATAGATTTTATTATTAGTGACTAGACCATGTTTATCAACTGATTATGAAAAAATTATCAACATTTAGAGTTACTATGGATATTACTAACCTTAAGGGTGAATGTGAAAAGGTGTATGGAGATATTATTGGTGTAAAGATAATTTGATATCAATATCGTTAATGAATAATAGAATATTGGGTTTTCTGAATTTGATTCAAATTGATTTGTATGGTCTAATTAGATAGGCTAGATACTAAAGTGAGAGTAACATAATATTATTTATAAATGAAAATAAAAAAAAGATTTTCCATACTCATATGTTCAAAAATAGAAGTAAAGTATTTAATAAAAATATTTTTAAGAATAGAATAAATCGAAACCATAAGAACTGTAATAATTATGGGATCGAAAAATTGAAAGGAGTTTACATCCTATAATGATGAAAATATACTTGAAAAGAATAGTAATAAACATGATGTGTATTCAGTGATAACCCCTAAATTGAATGTGTTTGTGTAAATAATAAATTTAATGGTTTGTTAATAGATATTGGCATCTGATGCACTACAGGAATGAATTGGATTAAGTGGTTTTCTATACTAACTATAGAGTATCACTCAGTCTAGGGGTTGAGAAGACATAATTAAAAATGTAGAATGTAAGGAAACCTTGTTTTGTATCCATAGGACTTCAGTTCATGTAAGTGTTACCTCTCAAACTTTTTAAAAAGGGGGTTATCAAAAATAATAATATGGAATTGTAGCTATGGAAATTTAGTGAATGACAATATTTTCATAGGATACTCAAAAAATAGTAAGGCCTACACATGTTATAATAAAATAATCAATAAAATTACTAAAATCAGTGATTTAAATTTTATTTAGAATTAATCCAACCCATAATATGTAATTTTTGTTTCTGAATAATAATTTGATAAATATAAATAGACATATGAAAATTTAGGATAATCTAAAAATTTTCAAGATGATGATAATTTTGAAATTGATTCAGTTGAAGAAAAATTGATGAAGTGAGTAAAAATAGGACAAAATTAAGATGGAAAGTGATTATGATTATTTAATCAGTATAATTAGAGATAAATAAACTCTAAAATAGACTCATAGGATGAATATTATGGATCAAAATACTACATTATCCTAGATAAAATTCACTTTATTTGAAGAAACATAAAGTAGGAATCCTTAATGAAATATATGAATGAATAATTAGACTAGATTAATAAAAATAATACATTATCGCTTGTTGGTAGATTATGGAAAAATAATGTGGTTGGTAAAAAGTGGGATTTGAAGAACTAGTTAGATGAAAATCAAAAATTAATCTCGAATATAACAAGGATGGTATGTATGGAATACACCATGGTTGATGGCATTGGTTTTTAATAGAAATTTACCTCTATGTTAATAATGGATTCTATTATACATTTTCTAGTAGTATATATTCTGGTAATATTAAAATTATTTCATATTGATGTGAAGAAAAAATTTACTAATAGATTCCTTAATTAATAAGTATATATTAAATAATTGACTAGATTTATTATAGGATATGATAATTCAAAAGTTTCATGGCTAATAATGGTTTTTTATCGACTAAAGAAAGCACCCAAGGCTTGATACACAACACTAGAAACAATCTTGATAAAGAATAAATTTAATAGAAGAGGGTTTGATCACATCCTCTATATAAATTTTTTAGATGGTGGTTAATTTATAGTGTTGATGTTTGTAGAAGATATAATATTCAAGGTCATAAAATAGAATTGTATTAAAAAAATTACTAAATTAACGGGTTTTGACATTGAAATGTCAATGATAGGATGATTTGATATAATTTCATGGGCTACATGTTTATCAAAACGGAGATAAGACGTACATATCACTGGTGAAGTTACAAAAGAATTTCTGAAGAAATTTACAATGGAAGAGTGAAAGCTTGTTTAAAATACAATAATACTGAGAAAAAACTATTAAATATTAAAGATAGAGAGGGAGAATGCACAAAATTATATAGATTAATCATTGAGATATTACTCTATCATTTTGTGACAAGGCCATCCAATGATTATGAATTTTGTTTGGCATCACATTTCCATAGTTTCTTAATAAAACAGAAACTATAAATATTGGTGATAATTTTGAGATATATATAAGGGACACTTAATTATGGTTTGGGGTTCATGTCTGGACAAAATTGGAATATTTTGTCCTATTCTGATGAAATTGGGATTGTTACATTATGGATTGAAATTCATTATGGGGTAGATAATTTTATTTTGGAAATAATTTAGTAGAATGGTTCAGTAAGAAAGAATATTCTTTGTTTCTAAACACAAAATATGTGGATTATATATCATTCAAAAAAAATAGTATATAACTTATATATATGAGCCAGTAGTTTGAAGACATCTGTGAAATGATGCAACAACCAATAATGATTAAGTGAGACAAAAAAGTGTTATCGAATTAATGAAAAATCTGCTAGAAAACTCTCATACAAAAAAAATTAGATATGTTATCTTTTTATAAAGTAAAATATGGATGAATATTCTACAATACTACAATTTTTTGGAACTCAATATTAGGCGGATGGTATCTTCACCAAAACATTGGCAGTATATGTGTTCCTCAAACTAGGTTTATGTATTCCACTCTCCCCATTAAAAATAATTCTATACATGGTTATTGTTTATATGTGTAGATTTATATATTTTATTGGAATTAATAATATACAAGAAGTTAATATCCAAGGTGAATAGGAATAAGTAAATGTTGTATCTACTTTATGGGACAACATTGATGCATTTGGTTATTTATCGTGCTTCCTACACAAGGGTTTGAATCGTATAGTCTTATAGATTTATTGAATTCTCCATTCTATGATTTGAAATTTAATAATATCATATAATTTTAGATCATGGTGTGATGTTAAGATAAATAAACCTTTGAATTTATTATAAAATTAGGAATAATTATGAAGGTAAAATAATATAAATGGAGAAAAGTAGTGGACAACCCTAATGAGAGAGAATGATGAGATAAATGAAATAATAAATAAAGGGAGAGCATGCATATAAAATTCAATGGCATAAAAGTTTATATGATTTTTATGGTGGAAAATTGATGTACGTTATAATTGAGATTATTATAAATATTTCAATAATGGAAGACAATATAATCTAAAGGTTGATATTGCTAAAACCAGAGGTATTGAGGTTCAATTTCTTGTCAAGGTTATTTTTTCTCAATTAGAAATAGTTTTTATGTATTCTTAATTTTTTTTAATATTTTAAAGTGGATTATATAAGTATCATAAAATGATATGTTCACATCATGAACCATGAGTCCCATCATGATTAGGTTCTTTATAAGGTTCCTTGGGAAAAGTCATAAGGATTTTAAGAGTTGTGACATAATAGGTTGTTTCGTGAAGGATATATGATAATATCAGTGTTCTAAAAGTGATGCGGTTGTTCTATGACACATATGATCATTCCATGAATAATTATAGGAAAATTTATTTATTTATAAGGTTAAAGTGTTTGTGTCATGTTATAAATTCACTTCCATTAAGGAAATATGTATAGGTTTTAGTGGCACTATCTAGTAGGGTGACACACTGAAAATACAAAGTCATGCCTTGAGGGGAAAATGGAAATAAATTGGTTTTTCTATAAGTTTTAGGATCATGAAACCATAATATATGAATATGAAAAAAAGTTTATTCTATAATTGTTTATTTCACTCTACATCTTATTTTACAATTGAGGGAAGCTATAGGGAAATTGAACCATCATGTCGTGAAGATACATGATGTGCCTTCAATGGAGAAATCTACAGAAGTAAACAAAAATAATGATCTAGACTTCTCTTGTTGGATAGGTAGATAGTAAATACTTATTAAAATTCAATTTTTGGGATTTTATAGAATAATTTCTAAGGGAATATTTTTATTGAAAGGTAGCTCGAAGTTAGTGATTGTTTAAATTTAAAATTTAAAATTCAATCATTTTTTGTTTTCAAAGGATCTGTTGTGAAGAACAAAAGTGTACATGAAAACAAAATAATAAATATAGAATTATAGTGAATAAAAAACGACCATATATAGAATATTTTTGACTACCTTAATTTTTGAATAGAATTTTCTTCTGATAAATTACATTTAAGACTATGAATAAAAGATAAACTATGTTGTATAGTGTCAAATATCATTGATTTATATCTTGTAAGATCTACCTTCCTATCATGTTCACCATTTTATCGCTCTTGAAGGTATTTCATTGAAGTGACGAAGTGGTTGTGGGTCGTGGTTGAGGAGCGTGATCTTTTAAAGAACTGTAATCGAATAATAGTGAAGTATTGATCAATTCTAATATAAACACATCTTTAATATATGTTAAATAGAATTATAATTTCATGGTTGAACCATGTTAAAAATTCATGTTCATTCTCATTATAGTTTTCCAAATGATTGTGATTACAAAACATATTCCTATTATTTTTCAGAACATGATGACAAGATCTGATTTTTTTTCTAAAAAACATTGAAATTTTAAGAAAAACTAATTTACCCCCTCTTAATATGATCCATGGGAGTACTAGGGTCTAAAATAAGTTTTCTATATCATTTTAATATTATCTTATGCATTATTATTAAATGAAAAATCCAAAATAATATGATTTAGGCCTGGAATTTAAATCAATTTTTTTATTTATTTAATTTGATATAGTAGAACATTGGTTGACCATGATCTTAGATTTATCATCATGTATTATTGTAGATATCTATTTATTAATCACATGAATCATTATTGGTTATTAAATAAATCATTATTAGTATTTATGGTTTCGTTTTAAATAATTTTCTCTTAAGATCTCTATTAATTTAAAATGTGTAAATAACTTCTGTCCCTATAGAACCCGAATGAAAAACTAGTCAATGATAAAACATTAACTATTTTTTAAGATGATATATAATTGAAAATGTAGTAAAATGTTTTGAGGGATGAAGTTTTAATTATTTGGTATCATGAAAATAAAATGTGTTTTTTTAGAAAATCTTGTTGAAACTTTTATTTTATAGCATATGAAACTTTTTTCACAAAGGCATGAGTAATTGGGTATGTAATTAAAATGTAGTATAATGTGTTATCCTAATATATGATTTAAAATAAACACATGGGGATTATCACAGTCAAGTTTTTTTTTCTGTTTGACCTCTTTCCTTTTCTACATTTCATTATCATCTTATTTACCTATTGGATCTACCTTACTCTATGATTTTTTTCATGATTATACAAGTTCTATTTAAATATAGAATTTTCTATACCGGGTAAATTTTCATTATTATTCTCTTGATTTATAATTGGGGCATTAAGATCATTCCTTTTTAATATTTTGGTTTAATATCTTGTGTTACTTGAGACTGTGATTTCCTAATGTATCCTTTGATATATTCTTATAGAATCCTATTATTAATATATTTTCAATTAAATATTTGTTCATGTGAATTTTTATTGGGACTACCTATATCACTATAAATTTTTTTAATGAATTTATGAATCTAATATCTACATAACACATTAATATTTTTGAATTAGCTGGTGTGACTCAAGTAATATATGGATTCCATACAAATGAAAGGGTATAAATTTGGAGAGATATACTTTAAATTTTAATGGTTTTAGTGAGGTTAATAATAAGATTTTTTTTGTAGTGTGATTTAGAATATATTAATTATCATCCTAATATCAAACATTCTAATCAAATTTATTCATTGAATTAGTCTTTCTCCATCTTGGTAAGACTGAGTTGGTTATCTTACATTTTATGTTTTGTATATTTCTTGGTATGAAATCCAAAAACAATTACTATTGATTATTGGTTTCTTAAACAAACTAACTAACACAAATATATATACATGGAGATAATTTCATAGTAAGGGTAAAATTGTAATATTTATTTATTCTAAAATGGTTAATATAGTTATTGTCATAATTATATTTATATATTATTTTCCATAGGGTCCAATCCAAGTGGCACCCAATGGTTGTACGCCTTTCTTCATTTAGGAACTGGCCTAAGATAAAATAACATAAAATTATATCACCATTAATATTATGAATTTGGTCATTCAATTCCATTAAATATTCGGTGAATGTGTTTCATAATCTAGGTCAGCAGACTCACCTTAGGTATATGAGCATTAAAGATTCACAAGTTTTTCATTTGGGGTCTTTCCTTAGTGGTAATGTCACCCCATCATCCTATATGACACCTGGGTAAAACATAGGGGATGTGACTTACTTTCCATAGGTGATATAGTAGTGTTAAAGCAGTATTATAACAATGTAGTAGTGTGACAACTATAGTGAGGCACAATAACAACATGACTATTCATCTAAAATGGGGTTTCAGGCCATAAAATTGGTCTTAGATCCACAGATAAGTTGGTATATGTGTAATATTAAGTTCACCTATATTAGAGAAGCCATGTGGTGAAGGATCATAGTTTAATAAAATCACCAACTAAAGATAATTGGACATAGGATTGGAGGATGCATATTGGTGACTTTCCATCGACCCATACAACTCTACGCATGAAACTTATAGCTGATAGAAAATTCAGGTGGTGAGCTAGGTGTAAACATATAGAGGTGTTGGGGAGGGATTTTTTTAGTGTATTTGGGCCAAATTAGGTTCTAAGGGATTTTTGACATTGGGCCTATAATCATTTAATTATAATCCCATTATGACTATTGTCTTACAGGTCATGTAAAGTTACCTTTAAACCCAATACAGAAGTGTGTTTATTAGAAAAATAATAATAATGAATTATATTATGTATATTTTATCAAAATTCATAAAACATACATATGGCATGAATATATTATTATAAATTTATTTATTAGTTACTTTTTTCTTCGATGAATATGTATTGTTTTTGGTCCCTTTGAAAAATAATGGAATGAAAACTAAGGTACCCTAACTCAGAATTATATTAGTACCAAGGTTTCTTAAAACATGTTTACTAAACATTTTTTCCATTAAATAGATAGTTGTTTCTCTTAAGGGATGGTATAGATGAATTTACCATATATAGTTGTGCCTATAGCATATTATGTGTTCCTTATATGATTATACTATTTTTTTAGAATATCAAAAAGCTTGTATGGATCCCATTTATATTATGGGGATTATTTATTATTATTATTTGACTAATGCATTGAGTGATCTGTGATATATTTTGTTTTATATTGTTTTTAAATGATAAAATTATATATCTATATGAATGAAATATAAAAATTTACAAGAATTCAATTGATTATTCACTTAGGGGAGTTGAGATCACTTTTTAATTCTACTTTGTCTTTCATCTTAACCCCTATAACTACACATAAATGGAAATGAAAATACAAATCTTATATTTCATTATTAGAAGGTATAAATACAAATTATGGGATGTTATATAGTATTTCTATGTTTATTTATTTATTTTATGATGGTTTTGTCTAACTATTATATAATTTATACTCAATCTAGTGCTTAGTACATCTATACAAATAAATGTTAATACTTGTTTATATTATCATATATGTATCGAAAGTACTCCCAAAAGTACATGTTTAGTTTTTTAGGATATTTGAAATATAGTTTTGTAATTACATATTTTTTACAATAATGTGGCATTGAACTAGCCTATACCTAAAATAGGGTAAATCATCCCTTAATGAATAACATAGACCCTAAATTATATATGATAACATTATTTAATCATATAATGTTCTTAGTGTATAAGGAATTATAGTTTAGATCAATGAAATATTTTATTTGGATAACTATATAGAAATATAACATATATTAATTTTTAATAAAAAAATGATGATTTTATCATCCAATGAAATTCTTTATAGTAATCATCCTTATTATATATTAAATGCAGTCTGATAAATGATGAGGCACTAAGAGAGAATCTTGTACCATTTGGTGGATGAGAGAGTATCTACCATAAAGAAGGTTTATATTTTTCCATGATACCAAAAAACAAGGCCATGGATATATTACATAATATTATATTAATGATGAAGCTTGAAGTTTGATCCAATAGATCATCATATATTTATAGTGTTATGTGATCATTGAATAGGATCTAACCCATGTAACTACTAATGATATATGGGATTAAGTTAGGGGTACTCAATGTTTATCATAGAAGATATCACGGTTGAGTATTGGTAAGGTGGGATGAGTCATGATATGGGATATGGGATTTATATTATTATTTTTTCATTAATAGGGCCTTATTCAATGTTTACATGTTTTATTTTTCATGGGAAAATTTTTATTTAATAATTTATTTCTTTTTTTCATATTTTACATACCTTATTATAATTATTATCACATTAGAATTTTGTAGTAAATTTTGGGCCCATTTGGTTACTCATTGGTGTATTTCATGGCAAGTTCATTATATACCAAGATATTTTAGGTAATTATTAATGATTGGAAATGATATGGCTGAAGGTTTAGGATGGAATTTGATGAGTAGGGGGAGTGAGTGTATTGTTTTTGTGAGATGATATTATGTATAATTTGATATGAGTCTATGTCCATACAATATATTAGTTTGTCATATAAAATATTTTATTATAATAATATATAGGTTGGACATATATTAGACTAGGATAGTATTCATGTATAACATTTTGTTTATTTCTGTATGATATTCCACGATATCATGCCAGTATGATGAAATTACATTATCATGCATAGGATAATTTTTATGTGGTTTAAGTGTTAGTCACTATATAATTATGTGTGAGACACATGATTACTAACACATGGTGTGTTTTGATGAATGGATAAATTATACAATGACATTACACACCCACCCAACATATGTAGAAAACATGTCTTTCTTTGTTCATTTAGATATATTCATGTTTCTTTTCATGTTCATGTCAAAAATTTGTGCTAGAGTAACAAAAAAGTATTAGTAGTGTTATAAAGGATAATTATTACGTAGGAGATTGTGGAGTGATTTGGGATAAATGTTTGTGTACAATCTTTATTTGGTTTTATCATATAACAAACTATATATAGATTTAGTATATTAATATTTTATTGATTCACAATGATATTTTTTTCAATGTTTTACCATTGTATAAATACATCAAATGAACTTTTTTACATTAATATATTTTACTGTGGGATGATATTAAAAAGCTCATGGTTTATTTTATTATAAGATCCGTTTTTAAGATTTATGGATTGATTATTCATTGTTTTCAGTGATTCATACAAGAATTCTATAATTTATTTGTGAGAAAAATATCTATAAATGGGTGTTAGGACCTTACCTTTAGTAAATATCACTAGATATGCCAGGAGACGTTCCTGAGGTCTTGTGGAAGTTTTTATCTAAAACTTACAATGGTAACTAGGATTGGATGTTTCAGAATGAATATTGATAATGTGTTTTGAGACATCCATAGACCCACACATTTGGATATAGTGCTAAACAGACATATTTTTCATACATTATAGGAATTAAAACTGATAACCAAGATCAAATGTATAGTATATTTGGGAACTAGGAACATAATAAAATATAAATGAACAATTATATTATATAATTTATTAACATCCTTTGTTGAATAAAAAAATGAATTAGTCAAAATCTGTTAGGCATATATGATCAAAGGAAAAAATAGAAAAATATTAAAAAAGTGATCTTAAAGGATTTTTATGATATAAAACACAGTCAATACAACAGAGATTAATTATATATAGATAGTAATAATGTGAGATAAATGATCATAATACAAACTATAAGATTCAAGTAATAAGTTAATTAAATCAAATAAATTGGTGACATAATCATAAATCATTGAATGAAATTAGTAAAGGAATGACTCTAAAAAGTTATATAAACCCTGGCATAAGAATACAAAACCATAGGGCATTAATTATAAACTATAGGGATATAGATTAGAAATGTAGAACATGAATAAGTATAGAAAATCATAACATATGTCAATTCCCTCTTCTACGACCATTATAACAATGTGAAAAAATCTACCAACAACATTCCCCAAAATAATATAATAAACAATTATAACCACATGATGTCCATAAATACCATTGTGAACA
Source organism: Viscum album (assembly GCA_963277665.1). Taxonomy (NCBI): domain Eukaryota; kingdom Viridiplantae; phylum Streptophyta; class Magnoliopsida; order Santalales; family Viscaceae; genus Viscum; species Viscum album. The sequence goes on along the minus strand of OY728156.1, from coordinate 1,192,550,419 downwards.
AATATAACTACATCATATGTGTATAACAAATATATATCATAGGATATAATTCATTACTCAATGTGTTGGTGGGAAATACGAATATGGGATCACCTTCTTTATAAAAATATATCCGTTTATATATGTTTCCAAATAATATGAAAAAAATCATAAATCAATATCATATCATGGTTAACTGAGGGAAATAAAATAGACATAAAAATATATAAATTATCTATCATGGTAAATAATAACCAATCAAGATAAGAAAATATAAGATTTTCGCACCATATAGAATTAATGTTATACAGTAAATTCAATCATTTACCTATTCAATAGAATATATGAGTATCTAGGTGAACTCCCTTCAATCATATGATATAAGTGTAAGGAAATCATAGAGAAAATTAATTATAAATAAGGATATCATTAGGACTAGTTACTGATAAGGAAATAAAGAATCATTGATGGATCATTCCTCTCATAGATACTTTATTTCCATGACACCATATATACAAATGAATATGGATGATAAAACAAAGAAGATGATAACTAATTATGAAAATTATAACAATAATAGGTGACTCAATATATGAAATATTCATTGTTTTGAATATAAAATAGTATTTACATATATAAATAATCCATAATAGGAAGATAAAAAATTGAATAAATTTTAAAAAACTAAATTCTTATATTTTATATAATGTTGAAATAAATAAATAAAATGTTATTTTTAGAGAAGAAAATAAGTTTAAGATTTGTTTAAATGGAATAATATTTCATCAATGAATAATTATTGAAAAAATTAAATATAAATAATAAATGGAAATTTTATTTGGATATGAATAGTGTGAATGATTGAATAAAAATATTAAAATGTATTCTCTTAATGTTTGGTGACATTATCATAAGAAGGAGAAATAATTCACATTAAAAGATTAGTTTCCATAGTTGATAAAAAGGATATTAAAAGGATATTTTAAAAGTAGAATTTCCCAATAATGGAACCTTGAAATGAAATAGAGTTAATATAGAAAAAACTTATAGTGGATGGTATGTATTATCACATATTACCTTATAATAATTAATGGTTTGGAATTAAAGAAATAAATGGATTAGAATCATGAAAGAAAAAATACCCCCCAATGATAAATAATCATAAGGAACAAAAATAATTCATATTATACATATTTTAAAATAAATAGAGAAAAATAAAAATGTAGAGAGCATAACCACAATAATGAGAAAGAATAACGAAACCCCCTTATTAACAATTTATTGTATTAAAATTGAAAATGTATGATAGGTAAGGAGTTACGTAATACCACACAATTTAATATAAAAAAATTACATATACTTTCTATAATATATATATATATATATGAAAATATATCATAGGGAAACAATATATAAAATGAATGAAGTCTCAGATGAGAAAACCCATTACCTTGAGTCACAACTCACTTTTGATGCTTCTCTAACATCCTGAATAGTTGATTTATATAACTTAATATAATAACAAAAAACAAATTTATTAGTTACTCATTTAGTATAATATTTTAGTATAATTACCTGACATTAAACATTAAATATTCTATTAAATTCATTTCAAATTCAATTTTTACATGCATAAATATCTTCTTAGTTTACAATGTTATAAAGTTCGTACATATTTCATACATATCCACAAAAATAAAAAGTGCATAAAACTTAAAACAAAATATATTTTTTGTAATAAAAAGCTGAAAATAAAAACAAGAAATATTTTCATAAAAAACCTTCACAATATTCATCACGGTTTATCATTTTCTCTTACCCATCCTTAATGAATGTGAAAAATACAATTTAAAACTTGGTATGAGCACAAAAATCTCAGTGGGGGATATAAAAGTATATAAACAAATACTTAATGAATACAAATAAATATATGAAATAATTTTCACAAAGACATACTTCTCATGCATAAAGTATCATGTACTTTGTAAAACAATAGATTTTTAAAAAACAAAGAAAACAAAAATTTACCTTTTAGGATACTTGGGGAATTACTCAATTAATATTGTAAACCTTGTGGCTACCCTATGATTTGTAACCCTCTTGACTACCTTCAAATGTAACCCTCGCGACTACCATATAGTGAATCCAACATAGTTACACATGGAGTAAGCACACAAATAACATACAACATAAACATACCCAATGAATTGGAGGGAGATATAGGTCCCACAATTAATCATAATAAATTCCCAAGATCCAAAAAAAATTATAAAACAAGAATACATAAATCATAAAATTCATTCTTTAAAATGAAATGAAATTAAAATAGGATTTTAAAATAAAAGTCCCTTGAAAATATCATATTTTTGAAGTGAGAGTTAATAAAAAGAATTTAATATATATACACAATATAAATCCACTTTATAAAATTTAAATTCATAAATAATATTTTTACCCCATAATTAATGAAGTAGAAGTTTATCCCAAAGAATGGAAATTGGGTTAGGAATTCCATTATTTCGTGATTGTGTTACACAAAATGTGTTTAATCCTCTTCTGTAATGGATAAAATATATTTATTAATATTTTACAAAAACATATTCATTTTTATAAAACCTTATATGATCATTGTATAACATCAATCTACCCATTTATTAATTATATATCGTTTTTTCTGTTCTTTCATGTGCGTTCTTTACAGAGTTTCCATGGTCACTTCATAATGAATTTTCTCTTGAATTGAATTAGAACACTAGAAGTGGAATGAAATGGTATTAATATGTTTTAAAAATATTAAATTTTACCATAAATCATTTTTCTCATATATTGTGATGAATAATTAGATATAACATTAATGATATTAATTTAGATCATTTTGGTGGTTCTTCGATAATCAAAAACTAGTTTCGTTATATAATTTAGAAGTATGAATATGTGTTAATTACATAAAATAAAATAGGTTGTATAATAAAATATAAAATATTATTCAATTAATAAAAGGGTTTTATGACCATCCATTAATGAATTAATGGTAATTGAAAGCACATCGTCTAAGATGTTGGTAAATTGATACATAACGAACGATGTTTTTTATTTTTAAAATAAAAGAGAGAGAAGAAAAAGTATGATGATGTTTTTTTATGCAAAAAAGTTAAAATTAACTTATGTATAATATACATTAGTTCTAATTCCTCTGGGATAATGGGAGGATAAGAGATTATAATAAAATAAAAATAAATGAATTGAAAATAAAAGAAAATGAATGCCAATTTTTACCGCTTGAATTATCCTCCTTGAGAAAATCTTTATGGCCCTTGGTTTTAAACTTCTAGTGAGACCATAAGGCCTTAGATGGGGTGAAGAAACTTGGTAAGAGTATTGGGTGGAATTTGGAAAATTATCAAAGCTTGATAGGTGTGAGGAGAAGAGGGGGTGATGGGTGGTATTTATAGTGGATGTGAAGAAGGTTTTTTGATTATTTTATTCAATAGTATCTTAATTTGGAACAAGACTATGTATAGTTTGAGAATATTCATCAAATTTATTAAAATAATAAATAAATTATATAGATTATAGTTATTAAATCCTTAATTATGTTAGTAATAGTGTATTTGAGTTATAATGTATATATACAATAAATTCTTTTATTTCATTATTCACAAAAAATTAAAGTATTTTTAAAAAATCCCAAAACCTCACCCCCACTATTTTTCAACACGTAGAATTAAAAAATGAACTCCATTTTAAGGAAATAATTTTCTAAATATGAGAAATTAAATTTTACAATAAAATACACCTTTATTCAAAAAAAATATCAATTTTAAAACTATATCTGATTTTATAACACTTTAAAAATTTAGTTAAATTATAAAAATTGTATCTTATAATCATAAGAAAAAAATAGTAAAATAGTAATATATTATTTTAGAATATATTTTATTTTAAATATCTATATTAGTTATTACATTATAAGTAAATATTTATCACTTACAAAAATTTCAACACTTAATTAATAATTTTCAAAAAACTATTTTCTTGTTCAATAACATAAATATATAATATTTTTACTTATAGGATGGATAAATTTTATTTATAATTTACTATGTGAGGTTACTCTTCTATTTTATATATTACTATTATTTATGGTCATGTTACTATTCCGAATTTCATGCTACTATTCGATCTGCATAAATTATTTAATTTCTATAAATACCACGTATTTTATTATATTTTTATAATGAAATTGACTATTTATTTATTGAAATAAAAAAAAATTATAAGTTCCTTGGTTGTTACATTATCCCCACCTCCTGGAAATTATTTCTTCACAATATTTATTGAATTATTAAACATGTGAGGGTACCTTTCGCTCATATAATTTTCCGATTCCCATTATTCTTCATCAACTATGAGGTTTCTCCACAAAACCATAACAGGATGAGTTAATTAATTCTACAATAATTTCTCTATACACTCGAAAATTTTAACATGTTTCTCTTTATAAGAATAGTTCTCTTCCAAGTGAACTAATTATTGTTTCAAGACATGAGATAGATCTGGAACATACTTTCTTATCATTGAAGTATGAAAAACATCATGCTCTTGAGATAAAACTAGAGGGAAAGCTACTCGGTATGTGAGTGGTCTAAATTTATCCAAGATTTTATAAGGTCCAATAATCTATGGAATTGGCATTCATTTATTACTAAAATGAATAACACTTTTCCAAAGAGACATTGGAAGGAAAACATGTTCCCCTACCTTGAAATAAAAGTCTCTCCTCATGTTATCTGCATTACTTTTCTAAATTTTTCAAAGATTTCTTTTTGTGTTTTTGGATCATCATCACTTTCTTAGTTACTTCATCTACTAATTATGGTCCTCTAAGAATCCTTTCCCAGACTTCATCCAAAAAAACCTAGATTTTAACACCGCATTCCAAAAATTTCTCAAAAGGTGACATCTATATACTAGAATGAAAACAATTATTACAAGAATACTCAACTAAATTACTATAATGATATCAAATTATGACTTAATACATTTAATAAGATCAAATAATATATTTAAATGTTTTAATTGTTTACTATGTTTGTCCATGAAATTATGGATGAAAGGATATGATGAAAATTAATTCTATGCACAATGACTTTTGAATGACGTTATAAAAGATAGAAGTGAACCAAATATCATGATCTGATACTATGGAAAGAAGAACTCAATGTAATCAGAAAATCAATTTGAGGTACAGTCGTGAAAGATAATCCAAATAATAGTATCTCTAATATTAATGAAATGTGTAGATTTAGTCATCCGGTAAACAATAACCCAAATCGTATTGTTACCTCGACAAGTCTTTTGTAGTTCCACCATGAAGTACATGGATATATTTTCTCATTTCCACATTGACACTAGAAATGGATGAAGCCCTGACTTTGGTAATTTTCACACTACATTTACCTATTGATAAGTCTAACATTTCCTTGTATAATCTTCAGTAACTATTTTCATTCCATCCAACCAGTAATACACATAAAGGACTCTATATATCTTAGTAAATCCGTGATAAACTGAAAATGGAGAACTATGATCTTCTCCAAATAATTATTTCATCAGTTAGGAATCACAAGGCACACATAATGTCTTTTTAAATCTCAAAACACAATCTTTATCAACCATAAATTCTTGAAACTCTCCCCTTTTCACCAATTCTACCTTTTTTGTAACTCACTATCATTTTTTTTGTGCTTAATTCTTTCCGATAGACGAGATTACATTGAAACATGAAACAAAACAGAAAAATCATCTGCACCAATAACTTCTAAGACAAAATTCAGAAAATAATTAATCAAGGGTATTGTCTCTAAATGTATCATGGTTAATGATACATGATGTTATTGAATCAAGGAATCCATCCCTTCTTTTCTTTTCCAGGATAGAAATTGATCATGCAATCATAATGCTTTATCATTTCAAACCATATTCCTTGCATCATGTTTTATTCATTTTTAATGAATATATACTTCATAATTTTATGGTTAGTATATCTTTAACATTTGGAACTATAAAAATGATGCCTAAAATTTATTAATGAAAAACAATAGATTCTGATTCTAGATCATGTTTGGGATAGTTTAACTTATGAGGTTTTTGTTATCTTGAAGAATAATCATTACATGATCATTCTACATCAGAACACAAGCAAGTCCCTTCAATGAAGCATCACTGTGGGTTAATAACTCATTATATCATGAATGTAGGGACAAAACTAGAGAATTCACCAATATCTTATTTAGATCCTTAAAAAACATCACATTTTTCTGTCCAAATAAATTTATCCCATTTTTGTGTTAACCTGGTTAGAGGGCTACATAATCATGCAATGTTTTTAATAAACCATCTTTAATAACCTACTAATCTAGGAAAACTATGAATCTCTATAACATTTTTTGGTCTTTCCCATTCATCAACCACATTTGTTTTGGTAGGATATACTATTATTCTATCTTTATTTGCAATATTCCCAATAAAAAAAATCTTTTTCATCCTAAAAATCACATTTTTTAAATTTTACATATAACTTATTTTATTTGAGAGTTTCTAAGAAAATATTAAATTTTTTCATTTTCCTCATAATTTTTTTAAAATACCAAAATATCATCAATAAAAAGAAAAACAACTTATCTAAATATTCACAGAATATTATAATCATAAGATCAATAAATACAACGAGGGAATTTGTCAAACCATAGGGCATAACAACAAACTCATAATTCCCATATCTAGTATGAAAATATTTTAGGGATGCCATCCTCCTTTAACTTCAACTGATTGTACTCATATCTAAAGTTAATCTTGAAAAAATACTGAGTTCCCTAGAGTTGATCAAACATGTCATCGTTATGAAGAAAATTATACTTATTATTAATAGAAATGTTATTCAAATATTTATAATAAATAAAAAGGATCCTGGAATTGTATTTATTTTAAACAAACAAAATTTGAGCACCTCGTGGTGAAGTGCTAGGATAAATGAAACCTTTATAAAGAAACTCCTCTAACTGATTTTTTATTTTAAGAAGTTACACTCGAACCACTAGATGAGGGGGTTTTGAAATTGTCTTAGAATTAGGAACTATGTTAATATTAAATTCAACTTCTTGACCAGGTATAACACTGAGAAAATCATCAAGAAAAACATCCAGGACTTCATTTACCACTGAAACATCATTCATAAGAAAATTTCCATTATTTTTAACAGTATGAACATGATTAAAATCACTTCCATATTTTCATAGATTCTTTGCTTCATGATATTTTATCAATAATATAGTATCATTCTTGTATACAAACTGAAATACTTTATAAAAAAAATTATTTAGATATACAATAAATCTTATCCTGATATATAGAAATCCAATCAATACCCAGAATGACATCAATCTATAATAAGGCTAAAACAAAAAGTCTTACAGGTAGTGTCTTTCTATAGAAAAAAATAGAAAGATTCTTATAATTCCTTTTTTTGAAATATTTCTCCGTAGTATTTTAACCATATGTACCAGTGTCTTTTCTTGAGTTGAAATTTCCAATTTACCAAAAACATTCTTATAAATAAAAGAATTCATAGACCCCATATCAAAGAAGACATTAGAAAAATATGGGTACACTAACAAAGTATGTGATACAAATTCATTAGATTTCCTAACATTAGTTGATGTAGCCACATAGTATCATACTACACCCTTCTGTTTTTAATCGGACTTCTTTCCATCATTCAGATCTATTTTGGGAAGTTATTTTCAAAATGACCCATCTCACCATAGTTTTAACAATTTATAGTTTTCTTATAACAATTGATCTAAAGTTAATTATCATTACAATCTCTAGCCATATTTACAAACATACCACATTGAAAACACTTCCTAGTTTTGTTAAGGATTTTTCAGGGTTCTTTTTACCACAATTTCAGAAACCGGATGCTGTAATTTCATACCTTTAGGTTTATTTGATTGATTCTTATACATATATTTACATCTGGACCACTTCTCCTGCTTGTTTTCCAAGTAAACCTAACCATTTACAGTCACCATTTCTACCCTCACATCACATTAGAAAATTTTCTAATAAAATTATAATTCGTAAGAATCTAATCCTTTTAGATATCTTGGATTTAATCTTGAGTAAGAGTGATTTATTTTTCTATCATGGTCCCGAATAAGATTTGGAGAACACCTTGAAATCTGGTGATGTTTTCTTTATTCATGTCCTATAAATTCATATCTCTTTGTATCAATTCAAGATATTTTTTCCATCCTATATCAAACAACAATATGAAATTATTTTTCATGGAAAATATTTTTAAATCTATCACATTCTATAGTATAAATCTCATTACAATCCATGATTTTTTGGACTATTTACTACAACTAGTTATCTTCACCTTAAAAATGTTAAATATAAAGACAAAACATTTGATTATCTAAACACCCCATGACATAAAATATCAATCCAATGGATTTAATCCACCGTTCACCCTAAAATGGTTCAAAATATCCACAAAATATGGTGGGTATTTCCTCGTAAAATGATTCACTATCATCATGTTACTTTGTATAAGTTATGGTTATTTTATTGCAAGGATTCCACCAACATTTATTTATAGTGTCTGTTAATCCATTACTATCACAAACTACATGGTTTTAATCCCTTTGATTCCATGTTGTGGACTCAGAAAGATATCATCCTATCAGTTTCTTCTAATATCAGCTTTACTATTTATTCTATGGAAAACCATTATGAACATACAAATCATTGATGATGAAACATGGTAATATTAAAATTTATATCATTTCAATATTAATATAGGGTAAATATATTGAATATTATTCTATTAACATCATCTTAACCACTATATTTATCTAAACAAGGATACGATAATAATTATAAGTACCTGACCGTAAAAATCACATAATCTAGTAAATTCATTTAGAATTAAATTTTTTACATTCCAAAATATCATTTAAATTTATTGTTTTAGAATTTCTGGATATATTCCATACATATAAAGCCATAATCATACAATGTGGGTATAACATAAAACTATATCCATTTTTTATAATATAACATTTATGATAAACACCTAAAATATTTTCATAAAATGTATTCACAACATTCATCTTGGCTTCTCCTTTTCCATTAACCATCCTTAAAACCTGAAAAAAAAACATTTTAAAACATGGTGTGAGCATAAAAAAATCATTATGGGATATAAAATATGGATATAAACCATTCTTCCATGAATAATTATAAACATATGAAATCATTTTCACAAAGACATACTTCCCACCCATAAAGTGTCATGTACTTAATTTGAAAGACAACAGATTTCATTATGACATAGAAACCACAAATAAAACATATAGGTTACATGGGGAATTACCTAAATAATATTTTAACCCTCATGGGTACTTTATGATTTGTACCCTTCACAGTTACAATACAATGTAAAACTCACAACTAACTTATAGTGTATCCATCGAAGTTACACATGGAGTAACCATATAGCTGACCAAAAACATTAACAAAACCAATGAATTGGATGGAGATATGGGTACCACCATTAAACATAAATAATTCCCAATAATGAGAACATTATTTTAAATCAAGAATAATTACATCATAGACATCATTCCTTAAAGAAGAAATGAAATTAAAAGATGGATTTTAAAGAAACGATCCTTACAAATATATTATATTTCAATTGAGAGTTAATAAAAATAATAGAATATCTATATACACTATAAATCCACATATTCAAAATGTATTTGATAAATAATATTTCTACCATGTAATTAATGAAGTAGAAGGTTAACCCAATGAATGGAAATTGGGTTAAGAATTCCCTTACCTCAAGATCATATTACTTAAAATTTATCTAAACCTATAGTATAATTGTTAAAAGGGTGTTATTAATATTTTGAAGAAATGTATTCATTTTTATAACACCTTATATGATCATTTTTAACATCATCCCACCCATTTATTAATAATATTTTGTTATTTTCATCATTTCGAGTGCGTTCTTTACACCGTTTCCATGGTCATTTCGTAATGAATTTTCTTTTATAATTGAAGAGGAAATCCATTAGTTGAGAAAAATTGTATTAATATGTGTTTAAAATGTTAAATGATAACAGAAATCATTTTTTTAGATATTATGATGAATCATTTTATAAAACATTAATGATATTCAACTAGATCATTTTGGCTATTTTACTATAATCACAAACTAGTTTCGTTATATAATTTTACACTATAAATATTTGTCAATTCTATAACATAAAATAGATTATATAATAAAATTTTCTATACATTTCAAACATTAAAATAGTTTTATGACCATCCATGAAGGCGTTAATGTAAATTGAAAACACACCACCCATGATGTCGGTAATTAGTCACATCATGAGTGATGTTTTTATTTTTAAAATAAAAGGCAGAAGAGAAAATGTATGTTGATGAATTTTCCAAAAACATGATAAAATTTCAGTATATATATGACACTAGAGTTTTCATATCTCTTGGAAAATGTGAGATGAATAGTATAAAAGAAAATAAAAAGAATCAAAATGAAAATAAAATATAATGAAAGGGGATTTTTACCTATTTAATTATCCTTCTTGAGAACCTCATTAAGGTCATTGGTTTTGGCCTTTTTGTGATACCATTAGCTCTTGGACATGGGAAAGAGTTTTCGAAAATATATTGGAATGAATTTGGACATTTCTAAAAGCATGAGAGGTGTGATGAGAAGAGGGGGTGAGGAGTGGTATTTATAGTGGAGAGGATGGGTTTTTTGATTATTTTATTAATTTATGAATAATTTTAGAATTATCATCAAATATTGTTAAATAATCAAGGGATGTTCTGGATTATGGTTCATAAATCATTCATGATGCTAGGAATAGTATATTTATCTATTAATGTACGTATATCGTAAATTGTCGTATTTAACTATTCACCAAAAATTCAAGTATTTTAGAAAAATAAAAATAATTCACCCCAATAACTTTTAAACATGTAGAAATCAAAATGTAACTCCATTTTATAAAAATAATTTTCTAAATATGAGAAATTAAAATATTTAATAAAATCACAATTTATTTGAAAAATAACAATTTCAATACTATAACTGATTTTATAACACATTGAAACATTAATTAAATTATTATAAAATTATCTTATAATCATAAGGAAAATAATAATTCTATATCAATATATTTTATGAAAATATATTTTTTATTAAATAATTCTATTAATTATGAAATTATAATTAAATATTTATTACTTACAAAAATTTTAACACATAATTTATAATTTTCAAAAAAGTATTTTCTTTTTGAATGATAAAAATATATCATATTTTCAATTATATGATGGATAAATTGTATTTATAAACTATTAGGTGAGGTTACTATTCTATTTTCTAGATTATTATTCCTAATGGTCAAGTTACTATTTCCTACGGTCAAGTTAATATTCCATCAACATAAATTCCCTAATTTTGGTAAATACAACTCGATTAATTATAAATTTATAAAGAATTTCACAATTCCATTATATAAACATAATAAAATATTTAATATGTACCTAGTTTGTTACAATTATTCTTTTTTTTGGATTATTTAGTCCATGCCAATGGTTAGAGGTTTTTTGGGTTTCAAAGTCCTATCTGTTCATTGGTTATGGTAAATTATCTTTGACGTGTGGTTTCACAATCTCGAGAAGTATCACGGTAGAGATTAAATTATATATAGTGGTAACATATTTCAATAATTTAGTAGATACACTAAAATTTTTTCATTTTAAAATATATTTATTTATATGATTATTTTTAAGAGATTAACAATAATATTACAATTTATTTTTAATAACCTAAATATCATATAATTTTTAATATCTCATAATTTTAAATTTCACATAATTTCATTATTAATATTATAATTTTTCATGAATATAATTTTAAAACAAAAAATGGAAATTGGTAATGAAAAACAACACCACTCACAATGGTTGTATAATCATAGGATCAAATGGGTTGAATTTTTTTAGAGTGTTTTAAAAATAAAGAATAAAATAAAAAATATTGAGTATTAATAAACACATTATAGTATAATTATAAAAATATTTTAATATTTTTAGAATGACACATAGGTGTAAATAAGTTATGAGCTAAGAAATAAAAAAGAAATAATTAGAATTTAGGATCCTTTTCCATGCTATTTAAAACACCTCATTTGGTGTTAACCTTAAAGCTTGTATAGGTTTTATTTTTGTTTAATCAATCATTTGGAGTGTTTTCAGAATTTTTTAGAGGGATATTATGGAATATCATATTCTATGGAAAAAATTTCAAAGCAAAGTTGAATGGGTGGAGGAGGGTCATTCTTATAGATGGAGATAGTTGAGTTTTTAAATAACATATTGATTAATTTATACTTTTTCTCAATAATATGTATATATTTGAATATTTTCTCTAATAATAGTACATTATAATAAAATAAATATATTATATAATTTTAAACATTCACAAAACTTAATTGTATAATTTTTGTATTCAATTTAAATTAAAAAATCAAATATTTTTTTTATTATAATAAAATATAATTTTGACATTAAAAATTCATTTGTAGGTTTGGAAATTAAAATTATTATTTTCAAATACATTATTGTAATCATTATGTACATCTTTATTTGTATGTTTTTTATAAATTATTGAATTGTTTTTACATCATTATGATGTCATAAAATGTATGGTTTATGGAAAAATAATATTTCTACAATTCCATAAAAAATTTATCCTTTTCAAAAATAATAAAAAATTTACTCTAAAATAGTGTTGATATGATGATTCCAAAAATAAAATAAATTATTACAAAAAAAATTAATGGTTCAAATTTAATATTTAATTATGGAATAGAAATTACAGTTTTTATGAAATATTATAAACAATTTATTACCAAAAAAATTATACTTAAATTTACATTATGATACATTTTTTGAGTAATTTTTTTTATATTTTGGTAATTAATTTATATTAAATTATATTTTTTATGAATTAATTTTAAGACTATTTATTTATTTAACCTACTATAGTTTTCTAATCCAAATAGTCAGGTTACTATTCTAATAACAAAATCAATATTCAAACTGTAATATTTACAATAGTCCTATAATATTTCAAAAAACAATAGATATTTTTTAATTTTATTTTTAATACTTCCATAAAAATTATATTTATATTATCTACACATCATTTACAAAAGTAGAATCATATTTATACTTTTTTCCCTTTCCACAATATTGGCCCTGAGTGTGATATTTCTAAGAGACGATGTCTTTAAGAATTTACAAATTCTATTCAATTTATTCATTTGTTTTTATCACCCAATTTTAATAATTTTAATTTTATAGTGTGATTTTATCCATTATATAAAAGATTTATAATGATGAAATAATGTAATTATTATTTCCTTTAGTGTTAGCTATTCATTATGTTGGGTAATCTTTTATAAATGAATTAATATTTTATTAAAAAATATGTGTTTAATAAAGGAGACTAACTAAGTGATAAATGTGTCTCTAAATTATAGGTTTGTTTCCTTATGAAAATAAATGAAATTCATTTAATATTGGAAAAAAATATCTGATGCTATATTCATTCTCAATGAAATTGAATCTTAGATACTTCTACTTATTAATTGAAAATTTTTAATTTTTATAACTATTTTTATGAATGAAATTTAAAAACCCAAATTTTTTCATAAAAAGAAATGATGATAAGTTCATACTATGACTAAGCAAAAATACATTATAAATTTTAATACTAACTTATTCTAATCAAAATTCTTAAAAATGACAGAACATGGATATGATAAAAAATAATTCTACTCCCGAACAACACATTTGGATCTAGTGCTAAATGTATATTTTTTTCAAACATTATAGAAAATTCATTGAACTACCAAGATCAAAATAAAATAATCATTGAGAATTAAGAAATTAATACTTCATAAACCTATAATTATACCATAATATTTATTCATATCTATTATTATATATAACTTAAATGTATATCCAAATCCCTTTGAATTGTATGAACACCGTTGGAAATGTGGAAACTAAAGAAATGGGTGAACTCGAATACTCAATATAGTTTAGTAAACAGTTAATGTTATATAAAGTAATTATCAATTGATCCTATGAAGTTCGGAGATATGATCATAATGGAAATATAAATATTGATGGAATAAGATCATGAAATCGTAATAAGTGTTAACATAATTCACATAATAGCATAAAATCTATAATTGATTGATCATAAAAACATAAAATGAACCTTTTCATAATGATGTGAATTAACAAGGCATTAATCATTACCCATGCGAACATAGGATTGGAACACGACACATATATAAGTATAAGAAAAAAATGGCATATGTCAAGGTTCTTAGCCATGACCACGATAACATTATGGATAATGATAACCAAATCATTTACACACATAATGCAAGAATATAAATTCACCCTTCATAGAAATAATGTTGTGGACAACGAGCCTATACCTAAGTGGTATAGGGTCCTTCTTCGCATCTAAAATACATGAGATCAAATCCGTGTGGAGGTGAATTTTCATGCTGCTATAGCTGTACTGTAGTAGGTAATCTATGGTACTGTAGTTGTTAAAACTATTCATCCTATTTGGGACTTTTTTCCACTAACTTGGGCCTATGGGTCTCTAGTCCTTCAGGCCACAGGGCCTTCTAGCTGTCATATGACTTCATTCCACAGGGCCTCTAGGTCACAAAGGACCTAGAAGAATCCAGGGTAGAGCACATTGGAGTAGGCTCCATAAGAGTATTTAGAGAAAGTAGTATCCACTAGAGTAGAGATAACCGGTTTGGAAGAATAAGATGGTATGATAATTCCCATCATTACAAAGCACTGTGAAGCTCTATATGTGTAAATGATAGCCGATCATCCATGCGAGGAGGGGATCTATGTTCTTTTGAAGATACATACACTTAGGATAAGTGGTTGAAAAGTGTACTCAGGTCACGTGTATTTGGGACATATATGGGCCTTGCCTCTGGGCCTACGGGTCATGTACGGATTCCTATTCAACACTTAAAAATAAGGGATTATCCAAAAATAAATAAAAATATAAAGCGTTCAATATTTCAAAGTACGTCTAATGTTGTGATCAATGCTAACCACATCATGTCCACATTTATCATTGAGATACTTGGAGATATAAATATTTTTCCCAATGATTTTAAGGTCTTTATTAATCTGAGACCACCTGTAACCCAAATTATATATCTGCACATATGTGTTGAACATGAATATTAACATAATCCTAAATAAATCAAAATCATATCATGAATAACATGAGAAAATAAAACATAAATTCAAATAAATAATGTATTGAACTAATTAAATACTTATCAATCAGTGCAACAAATTATACGGTGTTCACACCATATATAATAAATGGTATGTGGTCAAGTCCATAATTTTCGTAGTTAATAAATGATATGGGTACCTAGGAGAACTCCCTTAAATTAAAATTATGACTTATAGGGTATTCAAAGTAAAAAGACATTGGAAAAAAAGATATATTTATTTTTAGTTTATGATAAGTAAAGATAGAGGCAGTATTGGATCATTACATGCATAGAGAATTCATTTCCACCATATGTAATTTACACATGAATGTGGATTGTTAACTAAATTCCATAGTATCGACTTATGAAAATGGTAACAATAAAAGTGACACAACATAAGAATTGTTTAAAGGGTAGAATATAAAGGTCCCAATATTGATGTGCCTATACAATATCGAAATGGTGGTGACCTATATCCTAGTATATCCATATCTCAAGTTGGGATGCCTTTGAATGATAAGGAGATATAATCATTAGAGAGTGTTCCAAACCTTGATTCAGTGGATCTATATGAGGAAAAAATCATTAGTTATGGTTTTGGAAGGAATACTGATTATGTTATAGGTATTAATTCCCATATCTAACTAATAATTATGGATATATAGTGATGGAAACAATCCATAGAGGAGGTCATATAGTCTGTGTATGAGAAGAACATGTTTATAGGCCCACTGAATATTTGAGGCGGAAATATAAGATCACTATAGGGGACTTCTTCCTTTATATGAAACAAAAATTCTATCAATTCCCCTGTAGAGAATCTCTTTGCTAGTAAGAACTCAGGTGATTACACTTCTCCTACAAGGATGGTTATTTCTACCAATTCATTTAAGAAACATGACTATGTTATGGTTTACTATGTACTGATTGATGAAAACCTATAGGGGACAGTTTCTGATCGCATTTTTAATTCTGATGACACTAGGTTAGAGATTTCTAAAGATAATGGTGAGTCTCCCTTGATCTTGGTCTAACTGAAGTTTAGGGTGAACATTCTTATTATGATTAACATATTAAATATATCCAATAATATGTAGTTTTCTTTGAGTAATTAGGAAATTCCTAGATAATGTTCCTAGTCGATGGAAAATCCACATGCACTAAGTCTATCATTAAATATATCATTTCTAATTTTAAGATGTCATGAGGGTTTTTTATGTTAGATTGGATAGCAATATCTTGATCCTCTTCAGTATCCCAACACATTACATGGAAACTTTTACCCTTAGGATGATGATGAAAATAAATAGAACAAGCCCAAAACCTCGAGGAGGGGTCTCCATCATAGGGTTAGCGGAGATGGACAACCATATTAAAAAATATGTACTGTCTCCTCATGTTTTCAGGGGTGGTGTCTAATTTTCATTATGGTTATGTTTTTTCATTGCTTTCCACATCCATATCCCATTTTTCATTATGTATGATTAACATTAAAAAAATTTAGGATCATGGGATAAACCCAATGAAGCATGCCATTTTGGAAAAATATAAAATAATAATGTATACATTCAAGAATTTATAAGTAATAAATATAAGTACATATAATCTATATAGATATAATATATTAAAATAATGAAGGCCCATAAGAGAAAACCCCTAACCTTGAGACCAAGAACAAATATGACACTTCTCTAACCTATTGAATAATAAAATTTCATTGGGTAATTGAATACACTGGAACCTTATTGACCATTATTTCAATCATCATTACTCATTTATTTTCATATATTATTCACGCTTTTTGGGTCATCCAATTCTCGTTAATAGATTAAGGTTGTTAGGTCTAGGGTTCCAAAATAGCATCAAGATATTATTTATAGTAATTTTTCATTTACAGGTGGTTCTAAAATATCTAGAAGTTTCAAGATATACATTCATGTTATTTTAGTAGTATAGGATTTAAATTATTCATTTTATACCATAACACGGTGTATATTTAATGGATATTTCTTAATAAGATAGTTTATAAGTGATTAAACCAGTTATTACAATTATTTTTCAATGTAATCAATATCATACCGGTTTTATAATTTAATAACATTAACTATAAAAATATTATTTATTATTATAAAATTATACAATAAAATTATTTTCAAAAATAGAAATTAAAGGAGGTAATGGAAACCATCATCACTTCCATAGGTGAAATAAACATACCATGCCACAAGTAGTGTTTTTAAGAGTGTTCTAAAAATAAAAAAAATATAATTAATATATAGGACTATAAATTATATTAGAGTAGAATAAAAACATTATTTTAATGTTACTATAATTATAGTTTTGTATATATATTTTATAAGATATGAAATAAAAAAATCATTGAAATTTTTAAGGCTTACATTTCTTTTCGAGACACCTGATTTGGAATTCATCCTATGGATTATATGGTTGGTCATTTGGTTTGAACAGAACTTAATAACATTGTAAAGTATTTTTTGAGGGATATTTTATAATATATTTGGATAGTTAATACATTTTTAATTGGAGTTTAATGGTTGTAGGAGTGACATGTCACGACCCATCCTCGGGGCCCGTGCCGTGACTACCCCAAGCCCGCCTTCCATAGGCCAGGGGCTAGAGACTAGCACCAAGGTGTAATTCCCAGTAAAAAGGGAAGGCATTGCCTTTGTAAAGTAAACAAACACCACAGTGAAATCAAGAAGGAGTAAACACTAAGTAAAAACTGGGTATATCAGTAAGTGCGGAAAAGTAAGGGGGCCAGAATACAAACCCAAACTGAAAGTAAAGTACAACTGAAAAAGGGAGTACATCAAATGAAAAGTAAAGCCACAACCTCGAGCCGTCCACTGGAAGTCCACCCTGAAGGGTGGGTACGGATAACCTCCACATCTCATCGGGTCCAGCCATCTGCTCCGAGTACGTTCCGCCCAGTGGTCCACCTCCAGGTACCGACCTACTCCGCAAGCCTCAACCACGATCAGCGTTGTCCATCGTCTACAACCAACACAATGTAGTTCGGGCATATCCAGTGTAGGGGTTAGTATAAGCTACTCTATAGGGACCCCGAGACCCCCGAAGATCTCCCAGAATCCACAAAGGAAAGATACAATCACGAAGTAACATCCGACACTACCTAGGTATATGCCCATACATATACCTAAGTCATCAATTCTAGTTCGGCTCCAACATCTGATCCCATGTTCAATCACATCCACACAGGATAGCACATCATAATCCACATAGGAATGAAAATAAATATTCATCTCACACAGGTATACTTCTTCATATGACGATAGAGGTGATCATATGTAGCCACTGATTCATCTAAGCCATCAGACCCACACTGGATCGATAGGTACTAAACCCCACAATGAACCACAAAAGGTCGATAGGTACTAACCCCCGCAATGTCCCACAAATGATCGATAGGTACTAACCCCCGTAATGACACACACAGGATCGGACCCACACAGGATCTGTAGGCGCTGGCCCACACAATACCGCTGAGCGCTGACCCACACAGGATCTGACCCACACAGGATCGGTAGCACTGATCCACGTTGGATTGCTATGTGTTGTAGTCGTCTCTATCAAATCCACAGATGATTTCTGTAGAGTTATTATCATCGTCGTAGTCGTAGCCAGCTCTAGGGTTCCCGCACACAGCAGGCTCGTTCGGGAGGGTCTGCTCCCCGAGCCGAGGGGCTGATACATCAACTGACATAAAGTCCGGAGTTGATGTATCCAAAAGGTCTGTATGGTCAATAGGAATTCAACATCATAGACGGTGCGTCATTCGGACGCCCGGTCTAAGAGTTATTGGCTTTTTCGTCCTTGGTGCCTGGTTGGTTTTTAAGTCAAAACCAACCCGACCGTACTCCACTGTGTCCAAACCTCGAGTGGAGCAATCCAAAAGGTATGTCTCACTAAGAGAAATCCATCAAGGTCGACGAAATTTCAATCTGACAGCCGGAGTTCAAGCTATAAGTGTTTCCGCTCCGAGGGCCCGGTTGGTTTCATGTACGGACCAACCCAGCTGAACTCAAAGTTCTCCGAAACCATGAGTGTAATATAAAGAAACGACCATCGCAATCCAAGGATCATATCGTAGCTGATGTTGCATCGATCGGAGGTCAGAATCCCAGTTTATAGGTAAAAGACCGTGATAGGTCCGGTAATAGGGGGTTCGGGCCCCGTCCGACCCAGCCCGGTACACCCTGGGTCGGCCCGACCCGGGTCCGGGTCCAGCCCATTAGGGTGCGGCCCGACCTGATGGGCGTGGCCCAGCCCCACCGATTCGGCCTGGCCCGACATGGGCGCGGTCCGGCCTGGCCTCAGCGCGGCCCGGCTTGGTGGCACGACATGGTGGCCCGACCTGGTGGCTCGGTCGTAACGGCTGAGCGATGAAGGGGGGGGGGGTTCCCTGCCCCCCACGTTGTGAAAACGTGGCCCCCATGTGGGGGCCGCTCCAACTGGCCAGCCGGGGGTTACGACCCCCGACGTTTCCCCCTGACCGGTCGGCCCGCACCGGCCAGCCGGCTTCTGCTGCCACGAGACCGGGGCAGTCCCGTCCCCCTGCTGCAACACCGGTGGTTGGAAACCGGCCGTCATTCCCTGCTTCGACGCTGCCTATGGCCGCGACCTTGGTCCGTCCAGCATGGCACGACGGTGCCGCACCCCCTCCTTCGTGGCCCTGCTTTGACCGCTGTGCCTTTGTGGTTCTCCGACGTGGCGCGACAGCACCGCGCTTCTTCACCCAAATCTCATAGCTTCCGCGCGGTGCAACGGCACCTCTCTGCCTCACACGTGCTCCAACAAAATCATACAAACAAGGGGGAGGAGGGTCGGCCTTGTTCGTGCAGTCCGACCTCCTTCCGTTATTGCGATATCGGGCGGCTCAAATAGAAATGAAGAATGGCGGCAGAAATATTCACGAACTAACAATTAAAATAAACCCCTACCTCGAGTTTAGATGAACGAAGGCTCGGCGAGGGATGCACATCGCGGAAGGAGGTGTCGCGGAAGGAGGATCGTCGCATCGCGGAGAAAATATTCATCGGCGTCGCGTCGTCGATCTCCAAGGATCCGACGTTCTTGTCGACCTTCATCGGAGGTCGGCGTTCTTCACATTTTTCGCATTCTTCGTTGAGGAAGAAGAACTTCAAGAACTTGAGAAAATTCTCCCAAGCCTCTCACAACCCAACAACCCTTAATAAGAGAAGAGTTTGCCTTATTTTATTTCTCAAGACATGCATTTTGAAAAGAAGAATTGAAACAAACAATTAATTGAATTAATTGCAACATTTAAACATCCCAATTCATTGAGTCGTTTCATAAATAGAAAAACGCAAGGGTTGACTTCCACTTAATAGGGGGTGCGGGTGCTTTACCTTAATTAAAAGGGGGCTGAGGAAGTTGAAAGAAACAGTGGGGATCGTGTGGGCCCCACCTCACAAATATCCTACCTAATAGGTAGGATATTGTGGGTCCCACTCAAATCAGCTTTCTTTGGTTAAGAGACTTTAAGTAAAACAAAAATTGGTCGCACAATTTTTATTTTATTCATTAACATAACCCAAAAATTAAAAAACCACACCCGAGCAAAAGAAACTCCGGAAAAGGTGTTTCTATGCAATTACTGGCACCGCGATTCCATCGGTGCATTCGGAATTCGATTCCGAGCACTGGTCAAAAGTTAGAAAAACCCGCTCGTTTGTTCACTGAACGTACCCGAGCTAAACTTCGGAAAACGATTCCTGGCACACCGGGCCTCGGAATTAGGTTCCGTCAGAAACTGCGTTCTTTAAAATCCCAATGAAAATTAAGAAAAAAAAATTCCGTTGAATTTTATGGGTCTTTACATCACTCCCACCTCAGGGCTTTACGTCCCCATAAATATACATCATAAACTAGGGAAACAAATGTGGGTACTGATCACGCAACTGAGCCTCCCTCTCCCAAGTGCTCTCCTAGAGGTTCTCATGCTGCCATCTGATGCACACTACAGGAATCGACCATCCACGTAGGACCCCCTCTTGTCAACCCTCAATCTCCACCGAGACATCCACAAAAGTCTCCCCATCATCATTGTCCAGCTCCCCATGGTCAATGATATGCGTTGGGTCGTGCATGTATCTCCTCAGCTGAGATACGTGGAAGACGTCGTGCACCCAGTACAACTGAGGCGGTAGTGCCAGGTGATAATCCACCTCGCCAATCCTTCTGAGGACCTGGTATGGTCTGATTATGCTCGGAGACAACTTTCCGCCTCGGCCAAATATCTGTAATCCACGTCGAGGTGAGACCCGCAAGAAGTGGTCGCCATCCTCGAACTCTAGTGGCCTCTGCCTCCTGTCAGTATAAGACTTCTGCCAGCTCTGAGCTGTCCTCATCTACTCCTGGATGACCTGGACCTTCTCTGTCATGGCCTGGACCATCTCCAGTCCCACAAGTGCAGACTCCCCAGGGTCTGTCCAGCATAGAGGTGATCTGCAAGGTCGGCCGTACAACGCCTCGTATGGTGCCATCCCGATGGTGGAGTGGGAGCTATTGTTGTACGCGAACTCCACCAAGGGTACGTGGTCCAACCAGCTATGAAAAAAGTTGAGGACACATGCACAGATTATGTCCTCGAGAGTCTTAATGGACCTCTCTTTCTGACCATCTGTCTAAGGGTGAAAGGCGGTGCTCAGCCGTAGCTGCGTCCTGAACGCCTCCTGAAACCCCTTCCAAAGCTGGGAAGTAAAGAGAGCATCTCGTTCAGAGACAATAGATGATGCCACACCATGAAGCCGTACAATCTTCTAAACGTAGAGACGTCCCAAGCTCTCCACTGAGCCCTGATCTCTAATGGGTAAGAAGTGAGCCAACATAGTGAGTCGGTCGACAATCACCCTAATAGAGGCGTGACCTCCGGAAGTGCATGGAATTCCAGTGACGAATTCCACAGATATGTCGTCCCACTTCCACTCCGGGATATCCAAGAGCTTTACCAATTCTACTGGTACCTGGTGCTTTGCTGTCACTTGCGAGTAGGTGAGGCATCGAGAAACGAATTCTGCCACAAACTTCTTCATGTCTATCCACCAGTGCGGTTGTCTGAGATCATGGTACATCTTCGCCACTCCCGGATGTACCGCGAAAGGGTAAGTGTGAAACTCTCTCAGCACCTCCTCCCATAAAGAAACTGGTACCATAGAATGTCCTCTGAAGAGGACGTCGTGCTCTCCCTCTAAAGAGAAACCATTAGGTTCCTGTCCTGAGGATATTTTCCCACACCGCGTCTCACAGTTTGCATCCCAACACTGTGCCTCTCTGACCCTCTGCAATAGTGGAGGAGTGACTGTGAGTGACTGAAGAAAGGCTGCTCCATCTCTATCCACGATGGATATCTGCAAAGAGGCTAACTGCTCTGTTGCCTCCCCAAGTAGCTGAATGCTTGTACTCCTGCTGAGTGCATCGACTACTATGTTCCCCTTTCCAGGAGTTTAGACTATCAAAAAGTCATAGTCTTGGAGGTTCTCGATAAATCACCACTCTCTCAGGTTCAGGTCCTTCTACGAGAAGATGTAACTGAGACTCTGATGGTCAGAATAGACTGTGAAGTGCTCTCCCATCAGATAGTGTCATCACATCTTCAGAACAAAGTCCACTACTGCTAACTCCATGTCATGGGTAGTGTAGTTCTGCTCATGCTGCCTCAACTAACATGATACATAGGAAATCATGGCCCGATACTGCATCAGGAAACATCCGAGTCCGGTCCCTGATGCATCGCAGTAAACTACGTAACCAACTCCCTCCTCCGGTAGCCTCAAGATAGGCACGCTGGTCAATCTTTGTCTCGGCTCATGGAAGCTCTGCTGAAATCTGTCTGACCACAGAAAGGGATTCCCCTTCTTCGTCAAAGCTGAGAGTGGTGCCACAACTCTGGAGAAGTCTGAAACAAATCTCTTGTAGTATCTATCTAGTCCTAAGAAACTCCGCACCTCCGTCACGCTCCTAGGTGGCTCCAAAGCTAGCACTGCCTCGATGTTCGCCGGATCCACCGCAACTCCCACCTCAGAGATGAAGTTTCCCAAGAAGTGGACCTCGTGTATCCAGAACTGACACTTTGAGAGCTTACAATAAATCTGGTGCTCTCGGAGTGTTTCTAGTACAACCCGCAAGTGGTAGGCATTCTCCTCCTCAGTCGTTGAGTATATCATAATGTCATCAGTGAAGACCACGAAAAATCGATCGAGGTATGGCTGAAAGATCTTTCTCATGAGGCCCATGAACACTGCTAGAGCATTGGTTACTCCGAATGGAATAACCAAGAACTCATAGTGGCCATACCGACATCTGAAGTCCGTCTTCTGCACGTGCTAGTCCCAAACTCTGAGCTGATGATTGCCTGACATGAGGTCTATCTTGGAGAACCACCGTGCTCCTTTGAGCCGATCGAAGAGGTCATCAATCCTCGGTAGCGGATACTTGTTCCTCACTATCACCTAGTTCAGGCGACAATAGTCGACAAAAATTCGCAAGCTCCCATCCGCCTTCTTGGCGAACTATATCGGGGAAGCCCAGGGTGAAACACTGGGTCGGACAAATCCCTTGCCCTACAAGTCGTCCAACTGTACCCGTAGATCTCAAAGCTCAGTGGGAGCCATCTGATATGCTGGAGTGGATATCGGGGCTGTTCCAGGGTACAGATCAAATTCAACCTCCCTGTGAGGAGGTAGTCCTGGAACATCATCGGGGAAAACATCTGCATACTAATCCACCACAGCAGGAAAAGTAGGACTCCGCATGTCAACTACCTCTAGGATGAGGCTAGCCAACTGATGAGTGATGGGATGTCCTCTCCTCTGCGAGAGTCCATCCTATGCTGTGAAGGCTCCCTTCTCGCCGGTGAAGGTGAACCTGCTCCCGTCGGTGCATACACACCGCACCTTGTGCCTAATACAGCTGATCTGAGCATGGACTGTAGATAACCAATCCATGCCCAATATGACGTCGTAAGGCCTCGACACCACTACAAGAAGATCCCAACCGAAGCTCTCATCTCCAATAGTAAACTCACACTTCCAGAACTAGTGTGTAATCATCGAGTCTGCTCCCATAGGAGTCTCTAGCCATAAAGAGCGAGCCAACTACTTCGTCGGAATCTCCGAGCTCCGAACAAGGACATCGACTATGAAAGAATGACTCACTCCTATACCTATAAGAACCGCTGCAAGGTTGGAATAGAAAAAGATAGTACCTTGTATCATCTCTGGGGCACCGTGGTCATAGGCCTCCGCTACCTGGAGCTGTGCCTATCTCTGCCCGCCAACTCCCTATGGTTGGGGTGGACCTCCTGGTGGTGGTGGTGGTAGAGCCTCAAAGCGTCTCCCACCACCTGCTGCTCGGTCAGCTCCTCTGCCTCGTCCTCTTGCTCCCTACAGACCGCCACGGTCGACCATCTACATCTGCCTGGGTGGTCCCCCAACCATCTTCTGCTCCTCGGTACAACGGGTTGGGCAGTCAAGAGCCATGTGGCCCTGTCCACCGCATGTGGAGCACTATCTGCCTGTCGAAAGACTTTCTCCGCGTTGTGTGCCCTGCACCACTGAGCCAGTGTCCTGAGGTCGTCTGCCTGAGGGTCTGGTCCGCCTGGACCCATGTGTCATCTGTCGACTGCCAGATGCAGAAGACTCAGCTATGTGCCACCCTGCGGTAGGTCTCGCTACAGATATAGGCTCAGCAAGGAAGCTCTCAATCAGAAGGGCTTGCTCCAGTACCCCTGCCTGTGTCGGAAAGCTGAGGGAGATCAGCGATGCCCTGATCTCATGCCTCAATCCCTGCTCGAAGGTCCAGGCTCGGAAGAATGGGTCTCGTGCCATGTCCATCAAATAGAGAGAGAGATCTGTAAATCTCGTCGAGTACTGGGCTACCGTCAAGCTGTCCTGTCGCAATTGTAGAAACTCATGGTTGTGCACCCCACGGAGGGTGGCTGGGATGAACTCCGAGTAGAAGAGGCTCTCAAAGTCCGTCCAGAGGAGAGATGCCTTTTCGTGCACCTGGAGCATAAAGCTCCACCAACTGCCTGCTGCCGCGTGCAGGACGCTCACTGCGAGGATCACCATGAGGTCTGCTGGTGTCCTCACTAACCTGAAAACTCATACAACTGTCTCCAGCCAATCCTCGGATGCCTGAGGGTCCATCTCCCCACAGAACCTGGGTGGTCGCTGACGCAGAAACTCATGCAGTACACTAAGGCGACGTGCATCATCAGTGGCTGGGGCTGGTAGCATCGGTGGCTCGGTGGGGAGAGGTACTGCCGGTGCCTCTACTATCAAAAGGCCCTGTACCGAGGCCTCATCGCTCATTGGGCTTTCGTCCCGCACAACGCTCGGAACCCTAGCTGGCTTCCATCGTGGGGCCATCCTGAAAAGAGACAAGTGGGCCACGGTCAGAACAGTATACCTGGTGAGCTGACACAAAGTAATCACAAAGAAAACATGAAACACACATGCAATCAATGTTTTCATGCATTAAGTCGGAAATCAGAAGTCAAGGTCCTGGTGTATAGATAAGTCGGTCGCCACACCAAAAATGGACTCCCTGGACGGATAACCACACCCAATACCCTTAACACTATTGCTTCAAATAGAAGAAATATCAGAGTCCAAAGTTCTGCGGTAGAACCGAACTCCTCTGATACCAATTTGTCAAAACCCGTCCTCGGGGCCCATGCCGTGACTACCATAAGCCCGCCTTTCATAGGCCAGGGGCTGGTGACTAGAACCAAGGTGTAATTCCTAGTAAAAAGGGAAGGCACTACCTTTGTAATGTAAACAAACATCAGAGAGAAAGAAAGCAGAAGTAAACACTAAGTAAAAACTAGGTACAACAGTAAGTTTGGAAAAGTAAGTGGGCCAGAATACAAACCCAAATTGAAAGTAAAGTACAACTGAAAAAGGGAGTACAACAACTGAAAAGTAAAGCCACAGCCTCGATCCGTCCACTAGAAGTCCCACATGATGGGTGGGTACAGATAACCTCCACAGCTCCTTGGGTCCAGCCGTCTGCTCCGAGTACGTTCCACCCAGTAGTCCTCCTCCAGGTACCGACCTGCTCCGCAAGCCTCAACCACGATCAGCGTTGTCTGTCGTCTGCAACCAACACAACATACTTCAGGCATAGCCCGTGTAGGGGTGAGTATAAGCTACTCAGTAGGGACCCCGAGAACCCCGATGGTCTCCCAAAATCCTCAAAGGATAATCCACAAAGGTAAGATTCAATCACAAAGTAACATCCAACACTACTTAGGTATATGCCCATACATATACCTAAGTCATCAATTCTAGTTCGGCTCCAACATCCAAGCCCAAGATCGATCACATCCACACAGGATAACACATCACAATCCACATAGGAAAGAATATCAAGATTCTGCTCACATAGGTATACGTCTTCGTATAATGATAGAGATGATCAGATGTAGCCACTAATTCATCTAAGCCATCAGACCCACACAGGATCGATAGGTACTAACCCCTGCAATGACCCACAAAAGATCGATAGGTACTAACACCCACAATGACCCACAAAGGATCAATAGGTACTAACACCCGCAATGACCCACACAGGATCGGACCCACACAGGATCTGTAGGCGCTGGCCCACACAGGACTGCTGAGCGCTGAACCACATAGGATATGACCCACATAGGATCAGTAGCACTGATCCACGTAGGATCGCTCAGTGCTGTAGTCGTCGTCGTCGAATCCACGGAGGATTTCTGTACAGTCGTCATCGTCGTCGCTGTCACAACCAGCTCTAGGGTTCCCGCACACAGCAAGCTCGTTCGGGAGGGTCCACTCCACGAGCTGAGGGGTTGATACATCAACTGACACAAAGTACGGAGTTGATGTATCCAAAACTTCCGTATCGTCAACAGGAACTCAACGCCATAGACAGCGCGTCATTCGGACGCCCGGTCTCTGAGTTATTGGCTTTTTCGTCCCAGGGGCCCGGTTGGTTTTTAAGTAAAAACCAACCCAACCGTACTCCACTACATACAAAACTTGAGCGGAGTAAGCCAAAAGGTCTGTCTCACTAAGAGGAATCCATCAAGGTCGACGACACATCAATCGGACGTCCGGAGTTCAAGCTATAAGAGTTTCCGCTCCGAGTGCCCGGTTGGTTTAGTGTACGAACCAACCTGGCTGAACCCAGTGTTCTTCGAAACCTTGAGTGTAATATACCGAAACGACTGACTCGATCCAAGGATCGCATCGCAGTTGACGGTGCATCAATTGGAGGTCCGCAGCAGATGTTATTGGGAAAAGACCGTGAGAGGTCCGGTATTAGGGGGTTCGGGCCTAGTCTGACCCGGCCCGGTACCCCCTAGGTAGGTCCGAACCGGGTCGACCCTACCTAGGTCCTGGTCTGGCCCATTAGGGCACGGCCCGACCGGTGTGGCTTGGACCAGCCTGGGTGCGGCCCAGCCTGGCGGCTCGGACATAACGGTCGCACGATGAGGGGGGGAGGGGGCAGCCCCCCCCCCCCTCCCCCCCCCCCCCCCCGCATTGTGAAACCGCGACCCCCATGTGGGGGGCCTCTCCAGCTGGCTAGCAGGGGGTTACGACCCCCGACCTTTCCCCCTGACCGGCTAGCCCGCACCGCCCGCCCAGCTGTTGCCGCCACGGGACGGGGGTGGTCCTGTCCCCCTGCTCCGACTTCGGTGGCCGGAAACCGGACGCCGTTCTATAACAACCCATACTTTACATACTATGTTATTATTTCAAAATTGAAGTGCAGTTATTAAAACATATAACAAAACCCTGAAAGGATCGTATAGGTATAGTGTCTTTAGAAACTGGGAATCATAAACAACTGGTTCATAAAGCTTCTACACTGTGTCCCATTTATTTCATAATTTCTATAGTCACTTTTCGAATATCTTACTTTATAACCTTCTTCCCGACCTGGGGAAAGAAAACATACAAAAGGGCGAGCTCAAAGGCCCAGTAAGGGTAAAAAAAAGAAATATCAATCACATCATATTCATAAGAACATAACATTCTGGAAATCTTACCCAACACAAAAGATCATAATTTCATATAATGGGATAAATCATGGTAGTGAAATGTAATCATAATAATCATAACATAAAACATGAAGCTTTGTGGCATACACACATAATCATAGAGAATCATTTCTTATTAGTCAAGACTCATTTCCAAGACTATCTTGGTGGACAAATTCCATTTCTGAACCAAGTTCATTCCTCGTTTCAGTCCTGTTTCACCGAACCGGTTTAACCTGCCATTCCAGCCATGTCTATCTCATGAGATATAAAATCATTACCCAATGCATTAGAGGTAGATATAGGTCTCACCCATCTCATAATGATACCATTCTTATGTGTGCCACAAAATCATAAACCATAAATAATAGCATACCCCATGTAATAAAAATGGGATTGTTAAACATCGTGACATCATAAAACAATTCATATAAGATAAAGGAATTTATAAAAATAATTCCATCACAACATAATCAAATCAATGTAATAATAGGGATATAAACATAACCCTTTATTATCTTTGATGGAAAATAATTTTGATAAAACACTTGAACTCCATTCTTGAAGAAAATATCATTTCTACTTCAAAAACACTTTTCCTGCCTTAACATGTCATACAATTCTAAACTAAAAGAAGTTAATTAAAAATAAACTTGAAAAATTTTAAAGGAAGATTCTTGGAAATAATATTTTAAAAATCCATTCATGTCGTATAAGTTAAAAAACATTCTTCTCGTACTTTTTTCAGAAAAGTAAAAAAGTACCTCGTACGAAAAACGAAAAAAGATTCCTTTCATATCTTTTACTAAAAACTCACCGAAGGGTAAAATTAGATTTAAGAAATTGTAGGTGGATGGAAATAATATTGCATATTGTGGAAACATGGATGTGGATGATAAAATACACCCCAGTAAATTCCAAGTATAAACAATCTTGGATAAAAATGAGATTGTGATATTTCCCTTACCTTAGGTCCGATTTGCTTTGTAACTGACTGAAACTCCTGTATAATGATTTAAATAATGTCATTGACTTATTCTAGAATCATACGCATTGTTATTATATCATATATGGTCATATTCATAGCTTATTATTAGTAATATTTCATTGCTACTTGTTATTCAGGTGTTTATTACTTTTTGTTATTATGCGTGTTTTGTCAAATAAATTCTTATTCTTATTTTAAGGTTATAGATACCTCATTTACAGAATGGTATTAGTGTAATATATATCATATTTAT
Source organism: Viscum album (assembly GCA_963277665.1). Taxonomy (NCBI): domain Eukaryota; kingdom Viridiplantae; phylum Streptophyta; class Magnoliopsida; order Santalales; family Viscaceae; genus Viscum; species Viscum album. The sequence continues at coordinate 1,192,520,669 of OY728156.1, read as the reverse complement.
TCACTAAATACATTTATGTAATCATTATTCATTGAAAATCATGTAGAACGAGTCGCATCACATCGTGGAGACGGTATTCCGTACGTACGCACAAGCGATGATATCATTCCCATGATCGTGTCATTGTATTGGAGTGAATGTATACTATTTCAGAATCAATATCACATTACAATAATAATATATATTCATTCTATACACCATTATACCCATCCAAGTAAGGTGGTGGTGGAAAATAGATTACACCACGGCATGGAGACGGTATTCCGTACGTAAGCATGCGCGGTGATTTCGTTTTCCGTAGGATGGATAGATGGTGAAATAGGGTTGTTTCATACATATGATAAAATATCATTATATAAGTGATACTTATGTTATTACTTCATAATGAAACAACTAAAGTAGAATAAGTGGAAGAAGAAATAATGTTGAAAGAATCGGTAACGAACATTACCTCTTCTTTGAAGCGCCTCTTTGAGACCTCCTCTTAGGGTACTAAAATTGGTCTTTGAAGAAGAACAGAACCTATAGGATGTTTCTAGGGTAGTGGAGAGGAGAAATTGGTACTGTTTGGCCGAGCTTGAAGGCTCAAAGTTGTGTGATAAATAGAGGGAGGAGGTGACCTTTTATAAGGGAGGAGAGGGGCTCCTTTGGAAAAACGAAAAAAATTATTTTATTATAAAGCCATATTCGGTTTTAAATAGCTCCAAATTGATTTATTTAGAAGATGAGATGGTGATGGGACTAAATCCTATCATAAAATATAATTTTGAAAAGTTTAGTTTACTAATTTAACCTTATCATTTAGATTTACCTTTAAGTTAGATAATTTTACTTTTACCGTGTCTTAATGTGTTCTTACAGTATAAGGTTAATAAACATACTATAACAAGCCAAACGAACCCAAGTTGTTTATTATTAATATATATAACCTTATCTAAGTAATTTTTCCAATCCTTGGATTTTTAGGAATAAAATAACAATTAATAATATAATATTTTATTTAAAATCTATTTTATGTCAATTTGGAGACTATTTAGAAATTGATTTTTGTGAAAATCATAACAGAATGATTCATTCAATCAAAGTTAATTAAATAAATACTAACATGTCATATTAACCTAGAAAATTATTGTAATTCATAAAAAGTCTAAAATTACATTTGTTTGGGTATTTATAACATCAATTATGTCAATATTTCATTAATAAGATAATTACTGCATCATCATTGTGTCATAAATAAATTAAATTATTTAATCTCTAAAAATTACAAATAAAATATCATTATGTACGAAATATTTTTATATTTATAATGAATATTTATATTAGAATTTATCTTATTTATTACCCTATATTAAAAATTATTTACTTATTAAACTTTGATTTTAACTATTTTAAGCCTTCTTTAAATAAAATAATAATAAATGTCCTAATCTAATCCAAGTGGGCCTAAATGGTCGTATTGTATTCCTAAGGTTGTTTTTGGTCTAATTAAACTTATGAAATAGTATTAGGACATGTGTTAGGGTAATAATAATCTCATTTTTACCCTTAATTACCCTATTTACTTTTAACCGTGGTACAAAAAGTAAAAAGTTACTATTCACCAAAAATTATTTTCATCTAATTGAACCACATTTTACTTACTGATATCAACTGTGTGTCTCGGATTTTTGAAATTCCACTCACAGAAGCGGTAAAATTATGTTTTATGTAAATTTTCAAATTCTCCTAGGAGGTGGGTAAAAGACAGTGAAAAGTTCAATAAAACTTTTATATATCTAAAATTATTATAAAATTACTCCAATGAATTAAATTGAACTTATATAGGTATTATGTATCAATTTTGACATAAAATAAATTTAAATAAAATAAATAATGATTTAAATAAAAAGTCGGTTTTTAAATAGTAACCCAGTGTTTTCACTATTCATCAAAAATTGAATGTTTCCAGAAAAATACCAAAATTTCACCCTAGGATAATTTCGATAATCCGAATCCAAAAATGAATTCCATTTTGAAAAATAAAATTTACAAAATTTCGAAATGTGGTTATTACTATTCATAACAGTTAGTTTTAATAATATTTTAATAGCATATCGTTGTTTAGTGAAGCTCAGTATTGCGTACGACGCAAGCTATCATGGAAGGTCACGATTACGTGTAAAGCAAGACAAGGTAGTGTTGTGTGTAATGAAAGATTCCTTTGATGATTTATATATAAAATTAAAATAAAATATTTCCCATAAAAGTCTCGGGTGTTACATTTTACCCCCCTTAAAATGAATTTCACCCTCATGATTTGTCACTTGTAACAAACAGATGAGGATACCTATCCCTCATCATATCCTCAAGCTCCCATGTAGCTTCTTATAATTGGTGGTTCCTCTATAAAACCATCACCAAGCGAGTGGTCTTGTTTCGTATGACTTTTTCACTATGATCGAGAATCTCTATCGGTTGTTCTTCATAAGAAAGATCATGCTTTAGCGGTAAAAATTTTGAGCTGAGTACATGTGAAGGACCAGGTATATACTTTCTTATGAGAGATACGTGGAACACATCATGAACTTGAGAGAGATTTGGTGGAAGCCCCAATCGGTAAGCTACCTTCCCAACACGATCTAGTATCTCGAAAGGACAGATATACCTAGGGCTCAGCTTTCCCTTCTTCCCAAATCTCATGACCCTCTTCCAGGGAGATATTCATAAGAACACATTATCAACCACTTCTAACTCTAAGCCTTTTCTTTGGTTATCGGCATAACTTTTTTGTCAGCTCTGAGCTGCTCTTATGTGTTGTTTAATAGATCGGACCTTTTCTGCCATCTCATCAACAAGATCAGGTCCTAATAGCTTTCTTTCCCCAACTTCATCCCAGTAAGTTGTAGTCCTATATTTCTTTCCATAGAGTGCTTCATAAGGAGCCATATTAATACTGGAGTGAAGATATTATTGTAATAAATTTCCACCAAAGGTAGGTGTTGGTCCCAAACACCTTTGAAATCCATAGAGCAAGCTCTAAACATATCTTCGAGAGTTTGAATCGTCCTCTCAGACTGACCGTCTGTATGAGGATGATAAGCAGTGCTGAAACTCAACTCTCTATCCCGGGTATTCTGAAGACTTCTCCATAACATTGAGGTAAACCTCGGATCCCGATCAGATATAATAGAAAGTGGTACTCCATGCAATCTTACCACTTCTTTTACATATATCCTGGCAAGATGATCCCGAGAAAAATCCTCTCTAATAGCTATGAAGTGTGAAAACTTTTTAAGACGATCAACTATGACCCAGAATGCATTATTTCCTTTGGATGTTTTAGGAAGACCTGTGAAAAAATCCATAGTGATGTTTTCCCATTTCCATTCAGGTATGGGTAATGGTTGTAACATCCCCTTAGACTACTATCTCTCATCTTTAACATGCTGACAAACCAAGCATCGAGAGACATATTCAGCAACATCTCTTTTCATTCCATCCCACCAGAAGTACTCTTTCTGGTCCCTATATATCTTCGTGCTTCCAGGATGAATAGAGAATTAAGAACTATGAGCCTCATCCAGCAGCTCCTTCTTTAATTTGGGGATGGGAGGAACACAAACCTGATTCCTAAACATTATTATCCCATTATAATCAAGGTTGAATTCAGGAACATTTCTCACCTTCTTTTGTAACTCTACATCTTCTTTTTGTGCCTCTTTAATCTTAACATGTATAGATGGTTGAACATTCATTTGAGAAAGATATGAATTTTCCCCTTTCATTATAATTCCAAGATCCATCCTTTGTAAATCCATAAATATTGGATCTTTTGTGATCCTCATCATGGATAAACTAGCATGGTCTTGTCGACTTAATGCATCTGACTCCTTGTTCACTTTCCCAGGGTGGTAATGAATTGTGCAGTCGTAATCGTTAATCATCTCTAACCATCTTCTTTGGCGCATATTCAGCTCCTTTTGTGTGAAAATATACTTTAAACTTTTATGATCAGTATTAATGTCACACCTTTCTCCAAAAATATAATGCCTCCAAATCATTATTGCAAAGATTACACCAGCTAACTACAAATCATGAGTTGGGTAATTTTGCTCAAGGATTTTCAACTGTCATGAGGCAAAACCTATCACCATATCATTTTGTATAACAACACACCCTAATACCTTCTTGGATGCATCACTGTAGATCACAAACCTTTCTCCACTACAAGGTAGTGTGAGCACAGGTGCACTGGATAACCTTCTTTTCAACTCCTTGAAATTCTCTTCACATTCCTCCGTCCAAACAAACATAACTCCTTTCCAAGTGAACCTGGTGAGTGGATTAGATAATCATGAAAAATCATTCACAAAATGTCGATAATATCCAGCCAAACCAAGAAAACTTCGGATCTCAGTTACTGTTGTTGGTCTTGACCATCTTTCGATAATCTCTGTTTTTGCTGGATCCACAGTTATCCCCTCTTTTGAGATTATGTGACCCAAAAATGAAACTTTTTTATGCCAAAATTCACACTTTGTAAATTTGGAATAAAGCTTCTCCTTTCTCAGGGTCTTCAATATAATTCTCAAGTGATCTTAATGTTCTTCCTTGCTCTTTGAATATACAATAATATCATCTATTAAGACTACCACAAACTGATCAAGATAGTCTCTAATGACTCTATTCATCAGATCCATGAAGATAGCAGGAGAATTAGTAAGACCAAATGGCATCACTATAAATTCATAGTATCCATACCTTGTACAGAAATCTATCTTTTGTATATCCTCCCTTTTGACCCTTAATTGATGATACCCTGAACGAAGATCAATCTTGGAAAAGTATTGATCTCCACGTAGTAGGCCAAATAATTCATCAATGCACGGGAGAGGATATTTATTCTTGATATTGATCTTGTTAAGTTCTCGATAATCAATGCAGAGTCTCATTGATCCATCTTTCTTCTTAACAAGCAAAATAGGTGCTGCCCAAGGTGACGCAATAGGGCATATGAATCCCTTATCAGGATTGTCTTGGAGTTGCTTCTTCAATTCCTTCAACTCAATTGGGGCCATTCTATAAGGTGTCTTTGAAATAGGTAAAGCACCCGGTACGAGTTCTATTGAAAGCTCAACTTCGCGATTTGGTGGAAGACCCGACAATTCCTCCGGAAAGACATCATCAATATCCTGTACAATGAGCATATTCTTAATCGTGAGTTTCTCACCAACCATTTGAGATAAATAACCTTTATTTAGTGGAATCAAGACCCATAAGATGGAAGAAATTTCCACTAGAAGGTTATGTTCATCCTTGCATCGATAGATGATCATAGATTGATCTAGAATATGAAATGTGACTTCCCTTCTTTGGCAATTGATATGAGCTCCATATAAAGAATGCCAATCCATGCCAAGAATCGCATCAAATTCCACTATAGGAAGGATCACAAGATTTCCAGGAAGCACTTTCCCACAAACATCAATCCGAGAAGAATTATAAACTTTTGATGCGACTGTTGTGCCATTAGGGGTTGTCACAGCTAACTCAACATCTAATTGTTGAGGTAATACGGTGATACCCTTAGAAAATTATTCCGAAATAAAATAGTGGGTGGATCCAGAATCAAATAAAACATTAGCTACTTTAGAGTAGATAGTAAGTGTACCTTTCACCACTTCGTTATCGTACTCCACATCACTGATAGAAATTGCATGTGACTTTCCTTTGTCTTTAGCCTTAAGAGTTTGTTGACGCCGATCATCATCAACAACCCTTGTATTAGGGCATTGATTGGCATAATTCCCCATTTCCTTGCACTTGTAACATTGAAGTGTAGGAGGTGCACTCTGGGTAGCCTTTTCTTTGTTCGCATCACTAGACATCTTCTTCCCATCATTGTGGCATTCAAATGCCCGATGACCTTCCTTTCAAAATTTGAAACATTGACTTGTCCCTTTAAGACAACTCCCTCCATGTTTTCTTCCCCACTTTGAGCATAAGGGAAAACTAATCTTCTTTTCAGTGTGTTCTTTAGATTTTCCTTTCAATTCCATTTTCCTCTTCTTATCAAACCCATATGACTGATGGGTTACTCCAATCTCCATCTCAACCTTGAGAGCACATCTAATGATTTCCTCATAGCTATTGAAGTACCTTATGGATAACTCCCTTCGAAGACTTGGTTTTAAGCCACTAAAGATTAGATCAATCTTACTCTCATGTTGGATAATAATTCCAGAAGCGTACCTTGTAAGTCTTGTAAAATTTGCTTCATATGTACCAACAGATTCATCATCCTTTTTCTTTAGTTCAAGAAACTCCTTCTTCATCTTTGTTCAGAGAATACGAGGGAAGTACATATTGAAAAATAAGTTCTTGAACTCGTCCCATTCCATGGACTCAATTTCATCTCTTGGCCTCATATTCTTGATAAGATTCCACTATTGATCAGCATCACCTTCCAAAGGATAAACTTCTAGGATGAATTTATCATGTTCAGAACATTGAAGAACTGAAAATATCTGTTCATTAGTACTAATTCATTGTTCAGCAACTAGTGGATCAGTAGACCCGCTGAATGAAGGTGGAAGTTGCCTCATGAAGGATTCAACAGAATGCTGCCCCTTCATTTCATCATTTGGAAGTCCTGCATGCTTCATTGCTTGAGAAAGTTGTGTGATCATGGCTACAATATTTTTCATTCTGACTCCCATAACCTTTGGTTTCTCAGAAGGATAATCCTTACATTGCCCATCGCATTCCGCATTAACACGGTTCCTTCGGGTTCCATCCATTGACAAAAACCAAGAAGAATAGTGTGAGCAACACTAATTATAACAGGAAAACCAAATAATCAAGAATAAAATTTCACACTTAAGGTCTTATCATAGGTTTTTCATGGCCATTTTTAAAACACTAAGATCATGTTCTATGATTAGACTTATTCTTAGGATTCTTACTAAGGCTTTCACATCCTAGTTTCCAAATGTTGACTATCCCTTTCCTCTGATACTAACTATAACGACCCATACTTTACATACATTGTTAGTACATCAAAATTGATGTACACTTATTACAACATATAACAAAACCATGAAAGGACCATATAGGTATAGTGTCTTTAGAAACTGGGAAACATAAACAACTGGTTCATAAAGCGTATACACTGTCTCCCATTTATTTCATCATATCTATAGTCCCTTTTGGCATATCTTACTTAATAACCTTCTTCCTGGCCTGGGGAAAGAAAAAATACAAAAGGGTGATCTCAAATGCTCAGTAAGGGTAAAAACAAATTATCAATCACATCATATTTATAAGAACATAACATTTTGGAAATATTACCCTACAAAATAGATCATAATTTCATAACATGGGATAAATCATGGTAGTGAAATGTAATCACAATAATCATAACATAAAACATGAAGCATTGTGGAATACACACATAATCATAGAGAATCATTTCTTATTAGTCGAGACTAATTTAAAAGACTATCTTAGTGGAAAAAGTCCATTTCTGAACCGAGTTCATTCCTCGTTTCAGTCCTGTTTCACTGAACCGATTTTACCTGCTATTCTAGCTATGTCTATCTCATTAGATATAAAATCTTTACCCAATTCATTGGAGGGAGATATAGGTCCCACCCATCTCATAATGATACCATTCTTATCTGTGCCACAAAATCATAAACCGTACATCGTAGCATAACCCATGTAAAAAAATGGGATTCTTGAACATCGTGACATCATAAAACAATTCATATAAGATAATGGAATTCATAAAAACAATTCCATCACAACATAATAAAATCAATGTAATAATAGGGATAGAAAAAGAACCCTTTATTATCTTATATGGAAAATAATTTTTATAACACACTTGAGCTCCAATCATGAGGAAAATATCTTTTCTATTTCAAAAACACTTTTCCTTTCATAACATGTAATAAAATTCTAAAATAAAAGAAGTTCATTAAAAATAAACTTGAAAACTTGTAAAGGAAGCTTCTTGGAAATAATTTTTTAAAAATCAATTCATGTAATATAAGATAAAAAAACATTCTTCTTGTACTTTTGTCTTAAAAGTCAAAAATTACCTCATTCAAAAGATGACAAAAGATTCCTTTCACATCTTTTACTAAAAACTCACCGAAGGGTAAAATTGGATTTAAAAAATTGTAGGTTGATGGAAATAATATTACATATTGAGTAAACATGGATGTGGATGATAAAATACACCCTAGTAAATTATAATGTATAAAAAATCTCGGATAAAAATGAGATTGTGATATTTCCCTTACCTTAGATCCGATTTTCTTCGTAAGTGTCCGAACCTCCTGTATAATGATTTAAATAATGTCATTGACATATTCCAGAATTATACTCATTGTTATTATATCATATATGTTCACATTATTAGCTTATTATTAGTAATATTTCATTGCTACTTGTTATTCGGGTGTTTATTACTTTTTGTTCTTATGCGTATTTTGTCGAATAAATTCTTATTCTTATTTTTCGGTTTTAGATACCTCATTTCTAGAATGTTATTAGTGTAATATATATCATATTTATTCACTCAATTAATTTATCTAATCATTATGCAACTAAAATCTTGTAGAACGTGTCGCATCACATCGTGGAGACGGTATTCCGTACGTACGCACGAGCAATGATATCGTTCCCATGATCGTGTAATTGTATTGAAGTGTATATATACTATTTCAGAATAAATATCACTTTACAATAATCATATATATTTATTATTTACACCATTATATGTAACGCCCCGACCCCAGTAACCTAGAGTCGGTGCATTATTACATAACATTGGTATGATCACAAGAAAGATCAAATCTGGGAAGACCGATTGGTTTAGGAGCCTTGGAAACAGTAGATATATTCATAATGTTTTACATCACATTATAAAGTGGAAAACTACTACAAAAACATATTTTCTTCATATTCCACACTCATATCCCAACATAATATCCCTCCATGTCATTCATAATTTACTTCTTCACTTCCTAGGAAAAATAAAACATAGAAAAGTGGTGAGCTCAAATGCCCAGTAAGGATAACAATATAGCGAAAACTTTCATAGATAAGCGTAAAAATTTAAGGAAATGTATAATTAAAACAAAAGCCTTTTAAACTTGAACTTCAACATAGTATGGAAAAAGTAAAATGAAATAATGCCATTTAATTATTCACATGGATATTATACTAATCGAATAATCACATGAAATATCAATAACCACTTTCATAATAATGGAATGCATAATGCCAGACTATCATAACCACATAGCCAATGCCTCGTGCCAATACTAAAAATAAGATTTTTCCAAGGCCTTGTGCCAGTACACTAGGTTGTCTCATGAGACCTACCGATGCATCGGGGAGCTATAGCGGGCTCCACCCATCACTTATTAAGTCCAATGCATTCCTCATATGAACAGGTTTAAACATAACATAAACATTCGTATTAAAACTAGCATACGAAATGTCAATACTTTAACTACAAACAATGAATGGTATAAAAATAGCACATCCACAGTCAAACATAACACATTTGACACAATATGGAATATTTTATTGTATTACATTAACCTCAATCAAGAATAATAATGGATGTTGACATAGATGAAAATAATCATCAAAACTATTTGAGAGAAATATCCACCTTTTTCTTGAAATCATTTAAAAGTCACACTATTTGTCAAGAATCCATTTAAAAATAGATTTTTGAATTAAAGTGTCCCATACCACTTTGAAACTTTTTAAAAGGAGTTTTAATTTTAAAACTTTAATGTCCATATAAATAAATCTTTAAAACCATTTTTAAAACATGGACATTAATGAGCAAGATTTAGATGAATAAGTCTTTAAAACATTTAAAAATGGTATTTTAGTTAGAGTTTCTAACCAAAAGAGAGACACTTGAATACAAATAATTGAGGTAATAAAAACTTTGTAATATCATGAGAATAAAGGAATTCATGATATACTATGTCAAATTACATTATATACACCACAAAAAAGTGATTTGGTGTAAAACAAGAAAGAAGTCTCAATGGAATGTAAATTGAGATGAAATCTATCAAAAAGTCAGTATCCATAGATTAAGGATAAATCAACGACATAGATATGTGTGAAAAATATTAATACACTAAATATGATTGGATATTTAGTGTAAAACAATCAAGGACATTCACACATAATCTTGTAAAAACAACACCAATGAATTGGTTGTTTTAACTCAACAAATGGAGAATGACTTAAAATTACTCTTATCAAATTCATATCGATTACTTGAGAAATTATCAATGGAGTGATTATGTGTATCAAAAGTATTTCCACAGAAAGGGGAGTGGAAATTATGACATAATCAAATGAATAGTGATTCCACACATAATCGTGGGGTAATATAATCAATGAAATATGCGTAATGCCAAATGAGTGGAAATTGAAATATCAAATTCCCTTATAGATTAGATAACTTACGAAACATACACCCATGAAAGAAGGATCATACAATTATGATTTAAATATACATGAATTAAAGTATATTACATAATTAATACAAACATGAGTAGTACACACACCACATGTAATAAATAAGTGGTGAACAATGGAATTCTCGCGGAATTAAAAGTGGGATAAGAAACCCCTGACCACGTTGTAATCAACTGAGTCGTATGGAAAAAAGTTAATAACCACCAAATTATTTACAGAATAACATGAATATAAAGAGAATAATGATAATATATATCAAATCGAAATACACAATACACCACTTTCAATAATTTAATGGCGAAAAATGGAAATCTCACAGAATTTAAAGTGAGATAAGAAAATCCATTACCTTGTACTTTTCCTTGGTTGGGGGTAGATTAACCACATATAAAATGTTGAAATAATTTTTATTAAATTATTAATGAATCATAAACATTAATATGATATCACATATGATCTTTTAACGTTTCTTTGTTAATAATATCTTAGAATTATCGTCGTTTCGGGTGTTAACTTACTCATTTTATTTTATATGTTTTGTTACGTAAGACATGTTTGTCATGGATAGGTTTTATCTTATTCATATCCAGAATGATATCAAGTTCTTAAACATTATTTTTAAATCATCAAATGATAATTATACTTGAATGGGTACGATAGAGAATGAATCTCATCGCGTTCGTGGAGACGGTAGTCCGTACGTACGCACGAGTGACAATATCATTCTTTTGATATTAAAATAACATATAGTTGGATGGTATATCATATATACAGAATCATTATTATGTTATATTTATTATTTACATGAGTTACACATCATTATTATACCCATCCAAATAATAATTTATTGAATAACAATTACACCACGACTTGGAGACGGTAAGCCGTACGTACGCACGTATGTTGACATGTTATTCAAAGGATGGATAGAATACTGAATATGGTTGTACCATATTTATAATAACATCAAAGTATATATATGATACTGGAGTTATTATTTTATAATGGTAACAGCAAAGGATGAGGAAGTGGAAGAAGAAAGCAACTTGAAAAGGGGTGGTGAAAATATTACCTCTTCTTCGGTGTCTTCCTTTTGATTTGATCAAAATGGATCTTTAGGTTGGATTTATGATCAAACTAAGGCCTCTAGGTTGTTTTGAAGGAAGTTTAAAGAGTATTTGGGCAGGGGTTGGCCGAACCAAAAGGCTTTTAAGGTGTGAAGAAATGAGAAGTAGGAGTGCCCTTTTATAAGAGGGGTGAGGGGCACCTTTGGAAAAGCTAGAGATATTAATTTATAATAAATTCATATTCGGTTCCTAATAGCTCCAAAGTTGATTATTTAAAGGTTAAGGTGGGGATGGGTCTAATACCACTCAACCAATAGAATTTAGACATGTTTGGGTCATTATATTAACCTTATCTTTAAGTATTAACTCTTAGTTAATTAGTTTCACTTTTACAATGTCTCTTTGTATTTTTATATTATATGGTTAATAAACGTACCATATACATCCAAGCGACCCCCAAGTGGTTAATTAATGATAAAAATATCATTATATAAGTCTCTTGGACGAACCTTAGATTTTTAGGAATTTAATATCAATTGATAATATAATATTTGTTTTTAAAAACTCTTTTATGTCAATTTTGACATTATTCAATAGTTGATTTTTGTGAAACACATAACAGAATTATTACTTCGAAAAAAGTTAATTAAATCAATTCTAATATGTCATATTAACCAATAAAATTAGTTTAATTCAATAAAAGTCTCAAATTATATTTATTTGGGTATTTATAATATCAATTATTCTAATTTTTCACTATTATGGTAATTACTACATCAACATTGTGTCATACAAAAATTAAATTATTTAATGTCTAAAAATTATAAATAAACTATCATTATGTAGGAAAGCTTTTTATATTTCTAATGAAAATTTATAGTCTAAAATACAACACATATAACCCTATGTAACAATTGTTTTTCTAAAAGATATATGCTTGTATCATTTTTGTATTCATTTTAACTTAATTAAAAAAAAGTGTCCCCATCACTTACAAGTGGATCCATGGGCTCCCGAAATCGACCCAAAGATGCCCATGGTCGACCATGTATCAACCAATTGGGTTAAGACACGTTTTAGGGTAATTTAGTGTTATTATAAAATTATTTTTAACCCTTGTTTACCGAATTTACCCTTTAGCCATGGTAAATAAAATATTTACCGAAGTAATTATCCAAAATGTCTAAAAATAAATGTGACCTATTTACACAATTTGAACATCCTGATTCCAAATATGGAATCCATTTTTCTAAATTCAAAACACAGAAGTGGCAGAAATTAATTTAAAATTAAATCCCGTTGTTAAAACAAAAAGCGTGTTTTTAAGAGATAATAACTATGAAAAGATTGGCAGTTGTTTATGTCTGGTTTAAATGTGAAATTATGTTCAATGACCCACATTGTATTACATGGTTAAAATATATTATAAATATACATTAAAACCACTCAAATTCATAATTTATCACTATTAATTATTTTGATTAAAAAAGTTGTTTTCAATTAAAATTTAGTAATTTTCACTATTCATCAAAATATGAAAGTTATCCAAAAAGTACCAAAATTTCACCCTAGGATAATTTCGATAATAAAAATCCAAAAATGAAGTCCATTTTGAGAGATATAATTTATAAAATTTCAAAAATTATGTATTACTATTCATAATGGCTAGTTTGATTGGTTGTGGTGTGTTAGAATCTCGAAGTTGCGTACAATGCACGCCATTGAATTATTCAAAGGGAAATGTACCGTGGAAGCTTGGGGTGTTACATTCTCCCCTCCTTCAATAAATTGCGTCATCACAGTTGTTTTTTTAAATTGGGCTTGATTATATAATGGAAAGTCCCACATCGAAAAAATAGTCAATAAAACTATCACTTTAAAAGAAAGAAAGAGAGGTATAAAGGTCACCCAAGATAACCCATACTCGGATTCCATGTAGAAAAACATGGATATGGATGATAAAATAAGTGTCATGTTCTAATGGAGAGGGTTAGAAATCATGATCAGGAGAATGTTAACAATAAGAAAACCACAAACTTGTGTTGGGACAAATGGTCATTAGTCTCCTAGAAGGAAAGTAAATGGACGACATTTTTTGTTTTAAGATACATTACATAAGGATTAGGAATTCATTTATGATATTGACTAAGAATATAAAGATATATACTTACATTTTATGTAGAGTTTCATTATTTAATAAATTTCGACCACTAACTCGTTTTTTTAAACGATGAGTATTCAAGAAGACTTGGTCATACTTGAAGAGCTGGAATAAACTTCTATAGAATCACATGATCCATGCAGGATGAACTATATATTTACATTGTCTTTAGAGATTAATCAAAACCAAAATGGTTAGTACATGATCTAATGATCCCCAAAAGGATATTCCTTGAGAGAAATAAACACTAATCTTAATTTCCAAAATTAAACCAACAATACCACAAAGTTAAATAAATAACATTCAACAAAAAATTGTCCATAAAATCCTTCAATATAATCCAAACTAATATTGAAACTCAAAACTTATAAAAATTTAGTCTTCCATGTTAAATTGTATCTCCAACTGACATGAAATACTCTTAAATTCACATACTTATAAGGAATTAACCTAATCATTTCCATAAACAACCCAAATCACTATAAATCCATAATGAAAACATAGATAAAAATCCACCATTACTCCTCAAATGAAATCCCATACTATTCTATTTTCCTTGGGCATATAGCGTTCACAACAAAGCGAACAACGTTCGAAATAACATCTTTCACTTAATCACCAAATCATTTTCCTATACTAAGGGTAATCATTTCATAAGAAATAAGATCCCAAATCAAATTATTATTGATCAATAAAATCATTTAACTAAAAATAATATTCACACTAACCAGGGACTTCACGTAGTCTAGTGGTATGTGATAAATCCCAATCGCAGATTGGTAGTCGGTTTGATTCCAACATCTTTGTTCGACGCGAGGGGTTGTCACATGGTCTACGTGTTGTCCTTTTTCAAAAACTATATTTTATAACATTACCAAATTGAGATTAATTCCCCAAAATAACCATAACATATTTTAACCACAAATCTTATCTCATAACTTGCATTTTCATCCCAAATTATAATAACATATAATTGTCTCAAACCCAATGATCATATAAAACCAAATGGTTATTTATAACTATATCCACAAGAGAATAGTTAATTCTTCCTCAAATATCATTCTCACATGTCAAACTGTAGGGTTACAAATACAAGGGAAAATTATTCCAAAGTAAACCCATCAACAAGGAGCACTAAAACTTTTTAAACATTTCTCCAACCAATTATTTCCACATAGCTTTCTCCTTGACCAATAAAATATCCTATAGAATTGGGCATTCACTCGGGTAATGGCCAGGTCCCCTACATTTATGACAAATGACTATAAATGGACTCTTGGGACCATTTTTATCTTCTTCCATAGTACTCTTCATTTTTCGTCGGCAATTCTTCACTTTATGTCCTTCCTTCCCACACGTAAAGCATTTCTTTGTCCCATTGAGACACTTTCCTGGGTGTCTCCTTCCACATTTCCTGCATGATGGAAATTGAGGATTTCTTTCTCCATGGTCTCCACTACTGGAGCTCTTATCATTCACCACCTTTCTCTTCTTTGTTGTGTCTGGTAATATGATAATATATATATTGTTGATCATATTTTTGGAAACATTATTTGGCATAAAGACGATATCTTTTATGCCTATCAACATTCCATTTTGTTGCTCATTTCCACCACCGTTCCCACCATGTACATCATTCTCAAAGTCACTATGACTTCCTTGGAATCCAGCCATTGACTAAAACTAGAAAGCATTGTGTGAGTAATAGTAGTCATACAATCATTTAGAGATTAACATGTCACCATATTCTCAATTTGAAACACATTAGGATTAACCATGGTCATTTAATCTCATCTTATATATATATAATACTTTAAATCGGTTTGAAAATAAAATGTAAATTATCCAAAGTATATCCCCCGGGAGTGTCGTAACCAAGAGTGCAGTAAGGCCCGTTGTCGTGCACCAGTTCCCGTTCGAGTCTAGCTCAAAGCAGTGTTTTTGGGTTTTACCCCTAGGTACATCTGTGCCAGAGCCACCTCTACCTGCTCGTATCAAGACAGGGATGTATTGCTCGAAAAACTCACAAAAATCTCTACAATACCAAAATTCTAAGAAGTTCTTCTATAATAATCCTCAACGTTCATTGTAGGTCTGCGTGCTCTAATCAGAGTTTATCTAAATCTAGTTTCCAAGGTTTGTACTAAACGTCTTCTGATACCAACTGTAACGCCCCGACCCCAGTTACCTAGAGTTGGTGCATTATTACATAACATTGGCATGATCACAAGAAAGATAAAATCTCGGAAGACGGATTGGTTTAGTAACCTTGGAAACACAAGATATATTCATAAAGTTTTACATTACACCATAAATAGGAAAACTACTACAACAACATATTTTCTTCATATTCCACACTCATATCCCCACATAATATCCCTGCATGTCATTCATAATTTAATTCTTCACTTCCAAGGAAAAATAAAACATAGAAAAGGGGTGAGCTCAAATTCCCAGTAAGGATAACAATATAGAGGAAACATTCATAAATAAGTGTAAACATTTAAGGCAATGTATAATTAGAACAAAAGCCTTTTAAACTTGAACTTCAACATAGTATGGAAAAAGTAAAATGAAATAATGCCATTTACTTATTCACATAGATATTCTACTAATCGAATAATCACATGCAATATAAATAACCACTTTCATAATAATGGAATGCATAATGCCAGACTATCATAACCACATAGCCAAGGCCTCGTGCCAAGACTACAAATAAGATTTTGCCAAGGCCTTGTGCCAATACACTAGTTTGTCTCATGAGACATACCGATGCATCGAGGAGCTATAGTGGGCTCCACCCGTCACTTATTATGTCCAATGCATTCCTCATATGAACATGTTTAAACATAACATAAACATTCGTATTAAAACTAGCATACGAAATGTAAATACTTTAACTAAAAACCATGAATGGTATAAAAATTGCACATCCACAGTCAAACATAACTCATTTGATACAATATGGAAGATTGTATTGTATCACATTAACCTAAATCAAGAATAATGAAGGATGTTGACATAGATGAAAATAATCATCAAAACTATTTGAGAAAAATATCACCCTTTTTCTTGAAATCATTTAAAAGTCACACTATTTTTCAAGAAGCCATTTAAAAATAGATTTTGAATCAAAGTGTCCCATACCACTTTGAAACATTTTAAAATGAGTTTTAATTTTAAAACTTTAATGTCCATATAACGAAATCCTTAAAACCATTTTTAAAACATGGACATTAATGAGAAAGATTTAGATGAATATGTCTTTAAAACATTTAAGAATGGTATTTTATTTAGAGTTTCTAACCAAAAGAGAGACACTTGAATACAAATAATTTAGATAATAAAAAAATTATAATATCACGAGAAGAAAGGAATTCATGATATACTATGTCAAAGTACATTATATACACCACAAAAAAGTGATTTGGTGTAAAACTGGAAAGAAGTCTCAATGGAATGTAAATTGAGATGAAATCTCTCATAAAGGTCGTATCCTTAGATTAAGGATAAATCAACGACATAGTTATGTGTGAAAAAAAAAATAAACTAAATATTATTGGATATTTAGTGTAAAACAATCAAAGGACATTCACACATAATCTTGTAAAAACAACACCAATGAATTGGATGTTTAACTCAACAAATGGAGAATGAGTTAAAATTACTCTTATCAAATTCATATCGATGACATGAGAAATTATCAATGGAGTGATTATGTGTATCAAAAGTATTTCCACAGAAAGGGGAGTGGAAATTATGACATAATCAAATGAATAGTGATTCCACACATAATCTTGGGGTAATATAATCAATGAAATATGCGTAAAGCCAAATGAGTGGAAATTGAAATCTCAAATTCCCTTATAGATTAGGTAACTTACAAAACATACACCAATGAAAGAAGTATCATAAAATGATGATGTAAATATACATGAATTAAAGTATATTACATAATTAATACAAACATGTGCAGTACACACACCACATGTAATAAATAAGTGGTGAACAATGGAATTCTCACGGAATTAAAAGTGAGATAAGAAACCCCTTACCACGTTGTAATCAAATGATTCGTATGGAAAAAAGTTAATAACCACCAAATGATTTTCATAATAACATGAATATAAAGAGAATCATGATAATATATATCAAATGGTAGTACACAATACTCCACTTTCAATAATTTAGTGGCGAACAAAGGAAATCTAACGGAATTGAAAGTGAGATAAGAACATCCCTTACCATGTACTTTTCCTTGGTTGGGGGTAGGTTAAACTCCTTTATAATGTTGAAATAATTGTTATTAAATTATTCATGAATCATATACATTAATATGATATCATATATGATCTTTTAACGTTGCTTTGTTAATAATATCTTAGAATTATCGTCGTTTCGGGTGTTAACGTACTCGTTTTCTGTTATATGTTTTGTTACGTAAGACATGTTTGTCATGGATAGTTTGTATCTTATTATTATATATAATGATATCAAGTTCTTAAACTTTATTTTTAAATCATCAAATGATAATTATACTTGAATGGGTACGATAGAGAATTAATCTCATCGCGTTCGTGGAGACGGTAGTCCGTACGTACGCACAATCGACAATATCATTCTTTTGATATTAAAATAATATATAATTGGATGGTATATCATATATAAAGAATCATTATTATGTTATATTTATTATTTACATGAGTTACACATCATTATTATACCCATCTAAATAATAATTTATTGAATAACAATTACACCACGACGTGGAGACGGTAAGCCATACGTACGCACGTATGGTGACAAGTTATTAAAAGGATGGATAGAATACTGAATATGGTTGTACCATATTTATAATAACATCACAGTATATATATGATACTGGAGTTATTATTTTATAATGGTAACAACAAAGGATGAGGAAGTGGAAGAAGAAAGGAACTTGAAAAGGGGTGGTGAAAATATTACCTCTTCTTCGGGTTCTTATTTTTGATTCGATCAAAATGGATCCTTAGGATGGCATTATGATCAAACTAAGGCCTCTAGGTTGTTGTGAGGGAATTTGAGAGAGTAATTGGGTAGGGGTTGGCCGAACCAAAAGGCTTTGAAGGTGTGAAAAATGAGGAGGAGTGCCCTTTTATAAGAGGGGTGAGGGGCACCTTTGGAAAAGCTAGAAATATTAATTTATAATAAATTCTTATTCGGTCTCTAATAGCTAAAAAGTTGATTATTTAAAGGTTAAGGTGGGTATGGGTCGAAAACCACTCAACCAATAGAATTTAGACAGGTTTGGGTCATTATATTAACCTAATGTTTAAGTATTAACTCTTAGTTAATTATTTTCACTTTTAAAATGTCTCTTTGTATTTTTATATTATATGGTTAATAAACATACCATATACATCCAACCAACCCCCAAGTGGTTCCTTAATGATACACCTATCATGATATAAGTCTCTTGGCCGAACCTTATATTTTTAGGAATTTAATATCAATTAATGATATAATATTTGTTTTAAAAACTCTTTTATGTCAATTTTGACACTATTCAATAGTTGATTTTTGTAAAACACATAACAGAATGATTACTTCGAAAAAAGTTAATTAAATCAATCCTAATATGTCATATTAACCTAAAGAATTAGTTTAATTCAATAAAAGTCTCAAATTATATTTATTTGGGTATTTATAATATCAGTTATTCTAATTTTTCACTATAATGGTAATTACTGCATCACCATTGTGTCATAAATAAATTACATTATTTAAAGTCTAAAAATTAAAAATAAACTCAAATTATGTAGGAAATCTTTTTAGCTTTCTAATGAATAATTATTGTCTAAACTACAACATATATAACGCTATGTAACAATTGTTTTTCTAAAAGATATATGTTTGTGTCATTTTTGTATTCATTTTAACTTAATTAAAATATAGTGTCCCCATCACTTACAAGTGGATCCATGGGGTCACAAAATCGACCCAAAGATTCCCATGGTCGACAATGTATCACCTAATAGGGTTAAGACATGTTTTAGGGTAATTTAGTGTTATTATAATATTATTTTTTAACCCTTATTTACAGGATTTACCCTTTAACCATGGTAAATAAAATATTTACCGAAGTAGTTATCCAAAATGTCTAAAAATAAAAGATACCTATTTACACAATTTGAACATCCTGATTCGAAATATGGAATCCATTTTTCCAAATTCAAAACACAGAAGTGGAAGAAATTAATTTCATATTAATTCCTGTTGTTAAAACAAAAAGCGTGTTTTTAAGAGATAATAACTATCAAAAGATTGGCACTTGTTTATGTCTGGATTAAATGTGAAATTCTGTTCAATGACCCACATTGTATTACAAGGTAAAAATATATTATAAATATACTTTAACACCACTCAAATTCATAATTTATCACTATTAATTATTTTGATTAAAAAAGTTGTTTTTAATTAAAATTTAGTAATTTTCACTATTCATCAAAATATGAAAGTTATCCGAAAAGTACTAAAATTTCAACCTAGATGAATTTAGATATTCCGAATCCAAAAATGAAGTCCATTTTGAGAGATATAATATATAAAATTTAAAAATGTAGGTATTACTATTCATAATGGCAGGTTTGATTGGTTGTGGTGTGTTAGAATCTCAAAGTTGCATACAATGCACGCCATTGCATTATTCAAAGGGAAACGTACCGTGGAAGCTTGGGGTGTTACATTCTCCCCTCCTTCAATAAATTTCGTCCTCGCAATTGTTTTTTAAAATTGGGCTTGATAATATAATGGAAAGTCCCACATCGAAAAAATAGTCAATAAAACTATCACTTTAAAAGAAAGAAAGAGAGGTATAAAGGTCACCCAAGATAACCCATACTCGGATTACATGTAGAAAAACATGGATATGGACGATAAACTAAGTGTCAAGTTCTAATAGAGAGGGATAGAAATCATGATCAGGAGAAAGCTAACAATAAGAAAACCACAAACTTGTGTTGGGACAAACGGTCATTAGTATCCTAGCAAGAAAGTAAATGGACAAAATTTTTTGTTTTAAGTTAAATTACATAAGGACGAGGAATTCATTTATGATATTGACTATGAATATAAAGATATATACTTACATTTTAAGTAGATTTTCATTATTTAATAAATTTCCACCACTAACTCATTTTTTTTAAAAGATGAGTATTCATGAAGACTTGGTTATACTTGAAGAGCTAGAAAAAACTTCTATAGAATCCCATGATCCATGTAGGATGAACTATATATTTACATTGTCTTTAGAGATTAATAAAAACCAAAATGGTTAGTTCAAGATCTAATGATCCCTCAAAAGGTTATTCCTTGAGAGAAATAAACACTAATCTTAATTTCCTAAATTAAACCAACAATACCCCAAAGTTAAATAAATACCATTCAATAATCAATTGTCCATAAAATCCTTCAATATAATCCAAACTAATATTGAAACTCAAAAATTATAAGAATGTAGTCTTCCACGTTAAATTGTATCTTCAAATGACATGAAATACTCTTAAAGTCACATACTTATAAGTAATTAACCTCATCATTTCCATAATCAACCAAAATCACTATAAATACATAATAAAAACATAGATAAAAATCCACCATTACTCCTCAAATGAAATCCCATACTATTCTATTTTCCTTGGGCATATATCGTTCACAACAAAGCGAACAACTTCCAAAATAACATATATCACTTAATCAACCAATCATGTTCCTATACTAAGGGTAATCATTTGATAAGACATAAGATCCCAAATACAATTATTATTGATCAATAAAATCATTTAACTAAAAATAATAGTCACACTAACCAGGGACATCACGTAGTCCAGTGGTAGGCGATAAATCCCAATCTCACTTTGTTTGTGGGTTCAATTCCAACAGCTTTGTCTGACGCGACGGGTTGTCACAGAGTCTACGTGTTGTCCTTTTTCAAAAACTATATTTTATAACATTACCAAAATGAGAATAATTCTTCAAAATAACCATAACATAATTTAACCACAAATCTTATCTCATAACTTGCATTTTCATCCCAAATTATAATAACTTATAATTGTCTCAAACCCAATGATCATATAAAACCAAATGGTTATTTACAACTATATCCACAAGAGAATAGGTAATTATTCCTCAAATATCATTCTCACATGTCAAACTGTAGGGTTACAAATACAAGAGAAAATTATTCCAAATTAAACCCATCAACAGGGAGAACTAAAACTTTTTAAACATTTCTCCCACCATTTATTTCCACATAGCTTTCTCTTTGACCAAGAACATATCCTATAGAATAGGGAATTCACTCAGGTAATGGGTAGGTCCCCTACATTTATGGAAAATGACTGTAAATGGACTCTTGGGACCATTTTTATCTTCTTCCATAGTACTCTTCATTTTTCTTCAGCAATTCTTCACTTTATGTCCTTCATTCCCACACGTAAAGAATTTATTTGTCCCATTGAGACACTTTCCTGGGTGTCTCCTTCCACATTTCCTGCATGATGTAAATTGAGGATTTCATTATCCATTGTCTCCACTACTGGAGATCTTATCATTCATCACCTTTTCTTCTTTGTTGAGTCCGGTAATTGGTTAATATATATATTATTGATCATATTTTTGGAAAATTGATTTGGCATAAAGATGATATCTTTTATGCCTATCAACATTCCATTTTTTTTCTCATTGCCACCACCGTTCCCACCATGTACATCATTCTCATAGTCACTATGACTTCCTTGGAATCCAGCCATTGAACAAAACCAGAAAGCATTGTCTGAGTAATAGTAGTCATGAAATCATTTAGAGATTAACATGTCACAATATTCTCAATTTGAAACACATTAGGATTAACCAAGGTCATTTACTCTCATCTTATATATATAATAATTTAAATTGGTTTGAAAAGAAAATGTAAATTATCCAAAGCATATCCCCCGGGAGTGTCGTAACCAAGAGTGCAGCAAGGACCGTTGTCGTGCACCAGTTCCCGTTTGAGTCTAGCTCAAAGTGGTGTTTTTGGGTTTTACCCCTGGCTACAACTGTGAAAGAGCCGCCTCTACCTGCTCGTATCCAGACAGGGATGTATTCCTCCGAAAACTCACAAAAATCTCTACAATACTAAAATTCTAAGAAGTTCTTCTATACTAATCCTCAACGTTCATTGTAGGTCTAGGTGCTCTAATAAGAGTTTATCTAAATATAGCTTCCAAGGTTTGTACTAAACTTCTTCTGATACCAATTGTAACGCCCCGACCCGAGTTACCTAGAGTCGGTGCATTATTACATAACATTGGCATGATCAAAAGAACAATCAAATCTCGGAAGACTGATTGGTTTAGTAACCTTGGAAACACTAGATATATTCATAATGTTTTACATTACATCATAAAGTGGAAAACTAATACAACAACATATTTTATTCATATTCCAAACTCATATCCCCACATAATATCCCTGCATGTCATTCATAATTTACTTCTTCACTTCCTGGGAAAAATAAAACATAGAAAAGGGGTGAGCTCAAATGACTAGTAAGGATAACAATATAGCGGAAACTTTTATAGATAAGCATAAACAATTAAGGCAATGTATAATTAAAACAAAAGCCTTTTAAACATGAACTTCAACATATTATGGCGAATGTAAAATGAAATAATTACATTTACTTATTCACATGGATATTCCGCTAATTGAATAATGACATGCAATATCAATAACCACTTTCATAATAATGGAATTCATAATGCCAGACTATCACAACCACATAGCCAAGGCCGCGTTCCAAGACTACAAATAATATTTTTCTAAGGCCTTGTGCCAAGACACTAGTTTGTCTCATGAGACCTACCGATGCATCGAGGAGCTATAACGGGCTCCACCCATCACTTATTAAGTCCAATTCATTCCTCATATGAACAGGTTTAAACATACCATAAACATTCTTATTAAAACTAGCATAGGAAATGTCAATACTTTAACTACAATCCATGAATGGAATAAAAATAGCACATCCACAGTCAATCATAACTCATTTGATAAAATATGGAATATTGTATTGTATCACATTAACCTCAATCAGGAATAATGATGTATGTTGACATATATGAAAATAATCATCAAAACTATTTGAGAGAAATATTCCCTTTTTCTTGAAATCATTAAAAAGTCACACTATTTGTCAAGAAGACATTTAAAAATAGATTTTGGAATCAAAGTGTCCCATAACACTTTGAAACATTTAAATGGAGTTTTAATTTTAAAAATTTAATGTCAATAGAAAAAAATCCTTAAAACCATTTTTAAAACATGGACATTAATGAGCAAGATTTAGATGAATAAGTCTTTAAAACATTTAAAAATGGTATTTTAGTTAGAGTTTCTATCCAAAAGAGAGACACTTGAATAAAACTAATCGAGGTAATAAAAACATTGTAATATCATGAGAATAAAGGAATTCATGATATACTATGTCAAAGTACATTATATACACCACAAAAAAGTGATTTGGTGTAAAACAAGAAAGAAGTCTCAATGGAATGTAAATTGAGATGAAATCTCTCATAAAGGCCGTATCCTTAGATTAAGAATAAATCAACAACATAATTATGTGTGAAAAATATGAATACACTAAATATTATTGGATATTTACTGTAAAACAATCAAAGGACATTCACACATAATCTTGTAAAAACAACACCAATGAATTGGATGTTTAACTCAACAAATGGAGAATGAGTTAAATTTACTCTTATCAAATTCATATCGATGACTTGAGAAATTATCAATGGAGTGATTATGTGTATCAAAATTATTTCCACAGAAAGGGGAGTGGAAATTATGACATAATAAAATTAATAGTGATTCCACACATAATCTTGGGGTAATATAATCAATGAAATATGCGTAAAGCCAAATGAGTGGAAATTGGAATCTCAAATTCCCTTATCGATTAGGTAACTTACGAAACATACACCCATGATAGAAGATCATACAATGATGATGTAAATATACATGAATTAAAGTATATTACATAATGAATACAAACATGGGTAGTACACACACCACATGTAATAAATAAGTGGTAAACAATGGAATTCTCACAGAATTAAAAGTGAGATAAGAAACCCCTTACCACGTTGTAATCAACTGAGTCGTATGGAAAATAGTTAATAACCACCAAATGATTTACAGAATAACATGAATATAAAGAGAATCATGATAATATATATCAAATGGCAGTACACAATACACCACTTTCAATAATTTAGTGGCGAACAATGGAAGTCTCACGGAATTGAAAGTGAGATAAGAAAATCCCTTACCATGTACTTTTCCTTGGTTGGGGGCAGGTTAACCTCATGTATAATGTTGAAATAATTGTTATTAAATTATTCATGAATCATATACATTAATATGATATCATATATGATCTTTTAACATTGCTTTGTTAATAATATCTTAGAATTATCGTCGTTTCGGGTGTTAACTTACTTGTTTTGTTTTATATTTTTTGTTACGTAAGCCATGTTTGTCATGGATAGGTTATATCTTATTCATATCCATAATTATATCATGTTCTTAAACATTATTTTTAAATAATCAAATGATAATTATACTTGAATGGGTACGATAGAGAATGAATCGCATCACGTTCGTGGAGACGGTAGTCCGTACGTACGCACGAGCGACAATATCATTATTTTGATATTAAAATAATATATAATTGGATTGTATATCATATATAAAGAATCATTATTATGTTATATTTATTATTTACTTGATTTACACATCATTATTATACCCATCCAAATAATAATTTATTGAATAACAATTACACCACGACGTGGAGACGGTAAGCTGTACGTACGCACGTATGGTGACCAGTTATTCAAAGGATGGATAGAATACTGAATATGGTTGTACCATATTTATAATAACATAATAGTATATATATGATACTGGAGTTATTATTTTATAATGGTAACAAAAAAGGATGAGGATGTTTAAGAAGAAAGGAACTTGAAAAGGGGTGGTGAAAATATTACCTCTTCTTCGGGTTTTTCCTTTTGATTTAATCAAAATGGATCCATAGGTTGGATTTCTGATCAAACTAAGGCATATAGGTTGTTGTGAGAGAAGTTGAGAGAGTATTTGGGCAGGGTTTTTCCGATCCAAAAGGCTTTGAAGGTGTGAAGAAATGAGAAGGAGGAGTGCCCTTTTATAAGAGGGGTGAGGGGCACCTTTGGAAAAGCTAGAAATATTAATTTATAATAAATTCATATTCGGTTTCTAACAGCCCCAAAGTTTATTATTTAAAGTTTAAGGTGGGTATGAGTCGAAAACCACTCAACCAATATAATTTAGACAGGTTTGGGTCATTATATTAACCTTATCTATAAGTATTCACTCTTAGTTAATTAGTTTCACTTTTACAATGTCTCTTTGTATTTTTATATTATATGGTTAATAAACATACCATATACATCCAAGAGACCCCCAAGTGATTCATTAATGATACACCTATCATTATATAAGACTCTTGGCCGAACCTTATATTTTTAGGAATTCAATATCAATTAATAATATAATATTTGTTTTAAAAACTCTTTTATGTCAATTTTGACACTATTCAATAGTTGATTTTTGTGAAACACATAACAGAATGATTACTTCAAAAAAAGTTAATTAAATCAATACTAATATGTCATATTAACAGATAAACTTAGTGTAATGCAATAAATGTCTCAAATTATATTTATTTGGGTATTTATAATATCAATTATTCTAATTTTTCACTATTATGGTAATTACTACATCAACATTGTGTCATAAATAAATTATACTATTTAATGTCTAAAAATTACAAATAAACTATCATTATGTAGGAAATCTGTTTAGATTTCTAATTAATATTTATAGTCTAAAATACAACATATATAACCCTATGTAACAATTTTTTTTCTAAAAGATATATGCTTTTGTCATTTTTGTATTCATTTTAACTTAATTAAAATAAAGTGTCCCCATCACTTACAAGTGGATCCATGGGGTCCCAAAATCGACCCAAAGATGCCCATGGTCGACCATGTATCATTCAATAGGGTTAATACACGTTTTAGGGTAATTTAATATTATTATAAAATTATTTTTTAACCCTTGTCTGCCAGATTTACCCTTTAACCATGGTAAATAAAATATTTACCGAAGTAATTATCCAAAATGTCTAAAAATAAAGGTTTCCTATTTACACAATTTGATCATCCTGATTCCAAATATGGAATCCATTTTTCCAAATTCAAAACACAGAAGTGTCAGAAATTAATTTAAAATTAATCCCGTTAAAACAAAAAGCGTGTTTTTAAGAGAAAATAACTATCAAAAGATTGGCACTTGTTTATGTCTGGTTTAAATGTAAAAATTATGTCCAATGACCCGCATTGTATTACATGGTAAAAATATATTCTAAATATACATTAAAACCACTCAAATTCATAATTTATCACTATTAATTATTTTGATGAAAAAAGTTGTTTTTAATTAAAATTTAGTAATTTTCACTATTCATCAAAATATGAAAGTTATCCGAAAAGTACCAAAATTTCACCCTTGGCTAATTTCAATATTCCGAATCCAAAAATGAAGTTAATTTTGAGAGATAGAGTTTATAAAATTTCAAAAAGTTGGTATTACTATTCATAACGGCTAGTTTGATTGGTTGTGGTGTGTTAGAATCTCGAAGTTGCGTACAATACACGCCATTGCATTATTCAAAAGGAAACGTATCGTGGAAGCTTGGGCTGTTAAATTATACCCATAAAAGTATGTTGGTGGTGGAAAATAGATTACACCACGGCGTGTAGATGGTATTTCGTACGTACGCACGCGCGGTGATTTTGTTTTCCATAGGATGGATAGATGGTGAAATAGGGCTGTTTCATAATTATAATAACATATCAGTATATGAGTGATACTGATGTTATTATATAATAATGAAACAACTAAAGAAGAAGAAGTGGAAGAAGAAATAAAGTTTAAAGAATCGGTAACGGACATTACCTCTTCTTTGAAGCGCCTCTTTGAGACATCCTCTTAGGGAACTAAAATTAGTCTTTGAAGGACACCAGGACCTCTAGGATGTTTCTAGGGAAGTTTAGAGGTGAAAATTTTAGGGGTTGGACAAGCTTGAAGGATCAAAGTGGTGTGAGGAAGAGAGGGAGGAGGTGCCCTTTTATAAGGGAGGAGAGGGGCTCCTATGGAAAAACTAAAAATATTATTTAATTATAAAGCCATATTCGGTTTTAAATAGCTCCAAATTGATTTATTTCGAAGCTAAGGTGAGGATGGGTCGAAATCCTCCGATCCAATAGAATTTTGATAGGTTTAGGTTACTATTTTAACCTTATAATTTAGATTTAACATTAAGTTAGATAATTTTACTTTTACCGTGTCTTTTGTGTTTTTACACTATAAGGTTAATAAACATACTATAACAAGCCAAACGAACCCAAAGTTGTTTATTATTAATATATATAACCTTATATAAGTCATTTTGCCAAACCTCCGATTTTTAGGTATAAAATAACAATTAATAATATAATATTTGTTTTAAAAACTATTTTATGTCAATTTTGACACTATTTAGTAATTAATTTATGTGAAAATCATAACAGAATGATTAATTCAAAAAAATTTAATTAAATCAATACTAACATGTCATATTAACCTAGAAAAGTAGTGGAATGCATAAAAAGTCTCAAATTGCATTTATTTGGGTATTTATAACATCAATTATGTCAATATTTTATTAATAAGATAATTACTGCATCAACATTGTGTCATAAATAAAATAAATTATATAATGTCTAAAAATTACAAATAAAATATAATTATGTAGGAAATATTATGATCTTCCTAATGAATATTTATAGTCGAATTTATATTATGTATAATTCTATATTAAAAATTATTTACTTATTAAACTTTGATTTTAACTAATTTTACCCTTCTTTAAATAAATTAATAATAAATGTTCTAATCTAATCCAATTTGGCCTAAATGGTCATATTTTATTCCTACGATTGTTTTCGGTCGAATTACACTTATCCAATAGAATTAGGACATGTGTTAAGGTAATAATAATATCATTGTTACCCTTAATTACCCTATTTACTTTTAACCGTGGTAAGAAAAGTAAAAAGTTACTATTTACCAGAAATTATTTTGATCTCATTGAACCACATTTTACATACTGACATCAACCGTGTCTCTCGGATTTTTGAAATTCCACTCACAGAAGCGGTAAAATTAAGTTTTATGTGAATTTTTAAATTCTTCTAAGAGGTGGGTAAAAGATGGTGAAAAGTTCAATAAAATTTTTATATATCTAACATTATTATAAAATTACTCCAATGATTTACATTGATCATATATAGGTATTATGTATCAATTTTTACCTAAATTAAATTTAAATAAAATAAATAATTATTTAAATAAAAAGTTGGTTTTTAAATAGTAACCCAGTGTTTTCACTATTCATCAAAAATTGAAAGTTTCCAGAAAAATACCAAAATTTCACCCTAGGCTAATTTTGATATTATGAATCCATAAATGAAGTCCATTTTGAAAAATATAATATAAAAAATTTCCAAAAGTGGTTATTACTATTCATAACGGATAGTTTAATAATATTTTAATAGTATATCGTTGTTTAGTGAAACTCAGTATTGCGTACGATGCAAGCTATCATGGAAGGTCGAGATTGCGTGTAAAGCAAGACAAGCTAGTGTTGTGTGTAGTGAAAGATTCCATTGATGATTTATATATAAAATAAAAAAAATATTTCTTATAAAAGTCTCGGGTGTTACACGTTCCCTGCTCCGCTGCGGCCCTGCTCCGGCCGTGTTGCCTTTGTGGTTCTCTGACACAGCATGACGACGCCGTTCCTTGTTCGACTTCAACGGCGCGACACCACAGTGCCGCGCTTCTTCACCCAAATCTCATAGCTTCCGCGCGGTGCAACGGCACCGCGCCACCTCACACGTGCCACAACAAAATCAAACAAACAATGGGGAAGAGGGTTGGCCGTGTTCGTGCGGTCCGACCTCCTTCCTTTATTGCGATATTATGCAGCTCAAATTGAAATGAAGAATGGAGGCATAAGTATTCACGAAAAAATAATTTAAATAAACGCCTACCTCGAGAGTAGTGGAACGAAGGCTCGTCTCCGGATGCACGTCACAGAAGGAGGCGTCACGGAAGAGGATCATTGCATCGCGGAGAAAATATTCGTCAGAGTGGCATCGTCGATCTCCGAGGATTCGACGTTCTTGTCGACTTCCATCGGAGGTCGGCGTTATTCGCATTCTTCGTTGAGGAAGAGGAACATCAAGAACTTGAGAAAATTCTCCCAAGCCTCTCAGAACCCAAAAACCCTTAATAAAATAAGAGTTTGCCTTATTTTATTTCTCAAGCCATGCGTTTGGAAAATCAGAAACGAAACAAACAATTAATTGAATTAATTGCAATGTTTAAACCACCCAATTAATTGAGGTGTTTCATAAACAGAAAAACGCAAGGGTTGACTTCCACTTAATAGGGGGTGCAGGTGCGTTAACTTAATTAAAAAGGGGTTGAGGAAGTTGAAAGAAATTGTGGTGCTCGTGTGGGCCCCACCTCACAAATATCATACCTAGTGGGAATGATATTGTGGGTCCCACTCCAATCACCTAGCTTAGGATAAGCAACATTAAATAAAATAAATATTAGTCGCACCATTTTAATTTTATTCCTTTACTTAACATGAAAAATTTAAAAACCACACCCAAGCAAACGAAACTCCGGAAATGGTGTTTATAAGCAATTATCGGCACCGCAATTCCATCGGTGCCCTCAGAATTCGATTCCGAGCACTGGTTCAAAAGTTAGAAAAACCCGCTCGTCCGTTCACTGAACGTAATCGAGCTAAACTTTGGAAAAAATATTCCGGGAACAATGGGCCTCAGAATTAGGTGCTGTCAGAAACTACGTTTTTGTAAAATCCCAAAAAAAAATTAGAAAAAAAAATTCCCTTCACTTTTGTGGGTCTTTACACGAAACATTCATATGCGATGGATATGGGTGTTTTGAAATAAAATATTGATTAATTTATTCTTTTTTCTCAAGAATATGAAGATTTGTGATTGATGAGACTCATAAGAGACTATTTTTTAAAGAAAAATAATTTTTTTATATTTAAATACTGATAATATACTTTTTAAAATTATTATATTGAACTCAATGTAAATAACCAAATATGGTTTTTATTAGAATGAACTGACGCAAGAAGATTGTGAAACAGGCATGACACAGGCAGGCGGTGATGCAAAAAAGACACAGGCAGGTGGTGAAACAGAAATGATGCATGCAGATGGTGATGCTGGCTTGATGTATGCATAATGCTGCACAAGGTCTTTGATCTATATTACGCGCCTTTAGTCCATGTAATTAGTTTCATTCCCACTAGGCATTCAGGCCATGTGCTGAATTAATAAGGTTTTATAGGTGGGTTATCCCTGGGATGTATTATCCGCCTTTCCAGCCTAAGTGTGTGGTGGTGTGTGTGTTTTATGTAATTGTACCCCAAAAACACATTATATATATTGGAAATTCATTTATATATTTTAAAATTAATTTTATTATTTTAAATGTAATATTTTACTCATTAAATCCATTTTCATTCATGAAAAATGTTTGAGACAATATGAAGTCATATTTACATCATTATGGTGTCATAAAATATACAATATATACAAAAACAATATATATATACTATTTAATAAAAATCAACCATTTTTTTAAAACTACTAAGAATTCTCCCTAATATCATCATAATAAGATGATTCTAAAACAAAAATCCTTTTACAAAAATATATTACTTAATATGGTAATTCACATATGTAATTTCTATATAATAATTAATGTTTTATTAAATAATATAATACTTGGTTTTATAAAAATGTATTATTTTACTTACATGAGGTTACATTATTTGAGTTACTATTTTATGGTATAGATAGGTTAGACTATTAGTCACAAAAGGAATACATATTATGGGTAAATTTCTTTTTCATTGTAAACCAATTTAAATAACTATCATTAACCCATTTTATAAATTTTATGGATATTATGAGTTGATGATTTAACTATTTTTATGGAATGAAGTATTTCTATTTATATTTATTAAATAGTTAGTTATTTTTAAATTATATTTAAAATAAAAATTTTATTTTAAATGAAATAATTGGAAATTATATTTCAATGAGGTTCTTTAAAATATTTTAGGTAAGGGTATTAGGTGTGTAAAGATGGCGTGTTATCTATTTTCCATCAATTTTCAAAAATAGGGTTATTATTATGTGTTTTATTGTAAGTGAAAGAGAGTATATTTTAATAAATCGTATGGTATTGTTGACTAAGCATGGGTTTTTGTCCTATTTTGAAATCATTTTTACATGAATTATATTTTGGTTGATAGTTTCCTTTTTGGTTTTATAATAAAACATGATGATCTAAGTAACTTAATATTAATTAGACTTTCAAAGTTACCCATTGGGATTTGTAATAGTGTTTTTGACTCTTAGTTTCCTTTACTATTAAGAGACAAGTCTTAGAGTTGTTATATGATATCATGTTGAAATCACACATGAGTTTTAATAAATGTATGTCTTGACCCTTTAGAATGTGTGAGACAGTACTAATTGAAAAATACATGGGTGATGATATTCACCATTGACCTTGATGACAGTGGTTTTCATACCATATGCTAAACCATGTATAATAAGAGTTTATTTCATCAGTTGAGTTTGGATAATTTTTATTGAATTTACAATCATTGCATGAGACACAAATTTTAGGATAATATTAGATCATGATTAGTCAATTGTATCAGTTTAATTTTTATTTTATCACTGAAAGTTATTGAGATTGTTGTATAACATGTAAGGATCTTATATAATAAGACCTTGATATAAATTATATGTACATGAAAACATCATAGAATATTATTAGAATAAGTATAATGATTTATTTTATTATCAGTTTTAAGGAAAAATTATGGCGCTTATAGTTGATAATAGTTCCCCCCTTAAATTTTTTTCCCCACTTGGTTACTAGAGATGTTCTGATAGTGGATTAAGCTCTACAATATAAGGTTACTATTTTATGTGCATAATTATGAACGCACCTTATTAGTAGTATTTCCTTCTTATACAATGCACTCTAGTAATACCATATCCATGGAAGAAAATATTACATTATCTATGATAAATGAAATTTGATCAAATAGATCAATCCGTAGTTATAGTGTTAATCAAAAATGCAATGGGATCTTTACTCTATGATAACATATGATAAATTGGATAAATAAGAACATTCTATATGGGTTTACTGGTAGGTAGATTTAGGGATGATTAGTGAGGTTATATGGGATGTGGATTGAGGGATGAGATATTTATTGTTTCATATGAACTGTCTCTAATCTTTATTTACCTATTTATTTTATCATTTTTTAATTTTATATCATTATTTATTACATGGGCCCCCTTTTTCTTCCCCTCTTAATTTTTTTATAATTTAATGATTATAAAATAATTATATTACCCTATATGATTATTTTATTTTTTATTTATTATTACTTTCATATATTCAATGGATATTTAAGGTTTTTTTATTGATATACAGTGTTATGGATGATGTAACGTGTGGGGAATTGATAATCTAATTGATCCAACATGATGTTGTTGTGATTTGGGGTCAGTTGACAATGTATGATTTGATGAAATGGTAAATCCAAATAATATTTTAGTGTGGGATCTTGAAATGTGTATGCGTGATGAAAGGAAGGTTTGATATGATCTATGAATTGGTAGTACTAGTTTATTACCATGGGGGTGTGTGTGTGTGAGTTTTATCCAAACATTTCATGAAGGTATGATAGTATTGCATAAGAAAAGTTACCATGGATTTGAATAAGATAGATTTGAATTTGTTATCTATAAAAATAAACTCAATGTATACTAGTGAAGAGTGAATTGGTACCTTGGTATATTCAATATAGGATCTCTCTCTGATGAAAAAAAAGTAAAAAATCTTCAAAATTTTATTTGGAAAAGGAAAGAGGTTCTTTTTTCCAATGAACATATAGCTGTAGAGATATTTTAATAATAACTATTGACATCTGATGATTTCTAAAACAATATTGAAGAAGTTTAGGGATATGTTCTATTTAAGATAGATGTATATTCCATTACATGATGCATAAAATTAGTTTCTACCATAATGTGATAATTTAAATTATTTATATATATTATGTCCATTGAGATGGTATTAATATATTTGATATGTTTTAAATTAGGAGAATCATTTTAATCAATAAGTTGAACGAAATAGCTAAGAAAGGAAGTGTTAACATCTAAACCATATGTTGGAAAACTTGTACAATTTTCATTGAAAAGATTAAAATAGGTTTAATGTGTTTGGAAAAAGCTATCCACGTTTAAGTACCCATTCTTTAATTTCATAGAATATTGGTTTCTAAATATATTTTTATACACTCTTAGATATAAGTTTGATATGGTATAAGATGATTTGTAAGTTCCAATGATTTAATTTCACATATTTCGGAATTTCATCACAATTTCCATAAAAATATGCTAGGTCTTGAATCCAACTTATGTATCATTTTAGGTTCAATGTATGTGTTCATTACACTATTTTTACATTTCATTTTAGAGGGAGTCTGTAACTTTGGAAAGGAAATGTGATGTATAGGTTTCATCTTGTGCTATACAGGTGTGTTTTGTACATGATGCTTGTGTGATTTTTAACAACCATGATATTTATAAAACGACTCTCATCATACATGTGTTTCATGCTAATAATACGTATCATGTCATCTACCTCAATGTATATATGAAACTGATGAGTGTATATGTAATCAGATCTCAACATATGTGTGATCTATTGAGAATACATTTTTTGCAAAACTTAAAAAAATTCGAGTGTCCAACTTCTTGAAAAAAAATGTTTCGAGATATAAAGATGATGAATGTATAAGTGTTTGGGATGATAGTAGAGCTATTATACCATGATCTAAACATCAAAACAACCAATTATTGTGTGCAATCCCAGAATTACAAAATTTATAGGATATGATCTTCATTTATGGTAAGGTAAGATTAAATAATGTTGATATATATAGTTTTTAGAATTTTTTAATTTGAAAGAAAGATAAATCTGATGATTCTTTTTTTGAATATTAAATTTTAGAATATCATGAACTTTAATTAAATCCATTATTAAACCCTAAATTGAAAAAAAATTTACTATATGTATCTATTAATGAATAAAATGGATTTTTGGTTTTTTCACGAATATTGAAGATGAAGCTTCATTGAAGATTGACCAATCCAACAAAGGATTAATCATTCTAAAATGGGATAAATGATTGATTTTTTTGATATCCATAGTCGATTAAAAATATATCAAAGTAACTGAGATGGAAGGTTGGTAATTTTTCCAAGATTAAAATGATATGTTCTATATTTAGTTAAGTATAAAAATACTAAATATGTAGATTCTGGTACTATTTTTTTGTGACTTAAAAACAGAATAGAATTTGTGATTCAAGAATATAGAGGAAGAAGAAGGACTGTATACATTGTTCTATTGTGTAGAGTCTCAATCTATGTTCTATAAAATATTTCTTGAGGATATATTAAATTATAATAAATATATCTAGGACACATCAGTAAGAGTATATGACGTAAGATACTATAGAGGGAGATATTTATGTAAGATATCTATGGAGTTTATTATAGAAACAATGTGTATACTATTTTAGAATTAAAGATAAAATACATTTTTCCATGTGATGAGAAAAAATTAGGGTAGTTGTTGAATACCCATTGAGTTTAAAAAAAAATTCATGAAATATCATGGGAACCCAGAGTGGGTATTATATTACTATACTATTGGATATTATTGGGTAAGTAAACTATTTTTTCCATTTTTGTTTAATGAAAATGAAAGGATAAATTTAATACATCTATATTAACATGAGAAGATTGAAGAAGAAAAAAAGGAAACGGTTGGAGTTTCAACCATCAGAAGAAGTGTAAGTGAGCATGAAGATAGAAACATTAAACTCTCAAAGAAGAAGAAGATATTGAATCAACTACATGTTTTAGAGAGGAAGAGAAGAATTATAACTGTACTAGTGTCGAAGAAAAATATCTGCAGGGATTAAATTAATGATAAATAAGTGGAAATTTTATACTTATAGTAAGATATAGTTGAGGAAAATAAAATAAAAATAATGAGTTCTTATATACATGTTTGTGTGGATATAAATAATTAGTTTATGGAATATGATATAGTTTTGATGTTTTGGGAGGATTATATTTGAGTTAAGTGTTTGGCTACAAATTATAAAGAATAATAATCTACATCAATTAAGAGTCTGAATTACATTATATGTGTTTGGATATCTAAAGGTAGTTTAATATTATCAGAGAATAATGATGTAAATCAATGTTTGGGAATAATGTCACACCTGTTCAGTATTTGTTATCTACATCTTGTGGAGTAAAATGAAGAAGAGAAAGAGTAGCTGGTTGGATTCCATCTTGAAAGAAATATATGGTATGCAACTTATGATCACATCTTTAACATTGTGAACATATCACACCAATATAATATGGTGTGGGATTATTAGGATAAAAATACACCATAACTCCACTTGTATTGATAAGAATATTTTAATCTATAATTCATGACTTTGATATCTCTATAATAACAATGATTAGGAATATGAGGACTGGCCAAACCTTATAAAAAATTTCCAGTTTACTTTCATTATAATCATGGCATTAGGTATATTCTCAGTTAAACTATAAAAAGATCCAATAAATTTAATTAGCATATATGGTTCAAGGGTATATGTGATTGACATTAAAATAAATATTTATTTGGTAAAAATTAGCCCACAATTGATTCTCCCACCTCTGAGGTGTGTATGTATGGT
The DNA here is from genome assembly GCA_963277665.1 of Viscum album. Taxonomy (NCBI): domain Eukaryota; kingdom Viridiplantae; phylum Streptophyta; class Magnoliopsida; order Santalales; family Viscaceae; genus Viscum; species Viscum album. The sequence continues at coordinate 1,192,483,828 of OY728156.1, read as the reverse complement.
CCATGAGGACTCTCAATAATAATTTTTGATAAATTATTTATTGATTTTAGTAACACTCAATGAATACATAAACATGTACCAACATTATCATAATAAGGAATTGAGTTGAGTTGTGTTGTGTAATATTATTGGTTTATTAAACAAAACCCTACATTCATACACAACACAAGTTTCAATGTACACATGTATAAATTTTCACGTATTTAAATTTTCAGGTACATTCATGGAGTAGGAGTGGTGACTTGGGATAGTCAAGATAATGGAGTCCAATGATGAAAAATTAAATGGTTGATAGAGATGGGTTGGAGGCTAGTGTGCCTTATTTATTTGTATTTTCTATATATCAGTAATAGAGATAATATATTTATTTTATTACTTAAGCACTTAATATTAATTATTATCTTATTATAATTCTATACGGATGAATCATATATATTATTTTAATTTAATATATTATAATACCAGATTCCCTATTGGATCAATATATTATTTCTCCATAATTTTTGTATTTTTATGTTATGGAATTGCCGTGAAATATTTTTAGTAGATTTATGCACAGAATTTATTATTAATTTATAATCATAGTCTTCCCATGTTTAATCTAGGAATACATCAGTTGTATGTTATTTTCATGTTTGGAGTTTACCCAGAGGACTTATGGTATTCATGATTAAGAACCAATAAGGGTTTATAGATAGGGATGTTATAGTAACATAAATCTCATGAATGTTCAAAAAACATACTTCATAATCCTTCAGACGATGTTTTTTTGACTAGTTACAGATGATAATATAGGAAAATAATTTTGAAAAAAATCGATATGGAAATGAATTCTATATATTATAATTAGTTATTTTGAAAAATAAGGATAATTTTCAATGTATATGTTTTTATTTTAATATGTATCACCAAGTTATTGAGGTGAATTAAATATTAAGATTATATATAATATCATGACTTCAAAATTAATGGTAAATTTTGAATTATCACTCATTATTTTTTCTTTATTTTATATTATGATAGATTATGCGATAAATAAATCCATAGAGATATAAATCATAGTTAATAATATTTTATGACTATAATAGAATGTATGGGGTTATAATGATATGATAATACATTATTACCATGATCTTATATAGAGATTCAATGGTCACACATAATATATAGTTAAACTTAAATCCTTAATTTTATCTCTTTAATTATAATACATGAAATTTCATACATATATTTCACTGATAAATTTTTTGGGGTTCCATCATAGTATTTAGTATAACTAGAGGTTAATAAGGTTTCCTACCTATTAAAATTTGTTTTTTATAAATCCATATAATATAATTCAAATAAATTAGATAAATATAGTATGGTTTTGTATACTATTGATATTTTAAAAGATATTGTGTAACCATTATATATTCTTTTACTTTGTATAATAGGTGTAACATATTATATTTAACTGATTAAGACATTGAATATTACTTTTCATTCCAGACAAAGTTTCATGTGATGTGATCACATAATTAGTGAAATATCATAGGATGAATTTACCTGAATTTTTTATTATACATAAAAAATTAAGAGTGATTGTGGTTTCCAACATGAGATTAACATTTTCATGTCCCATATCTAAACATGTTGTTTTTGGGAAAAGGTGTTTTATGATATTACATGTGATTTATGGATATATATTGAACTAATTATGGTTTCTCTTGTATTAAAAAACATGTTTTTAGGGATACCATTAAAGAAATATTTGTAGTAATAATAATAAACTATATCCAAATGTTATAATATATAATTGGATATGAGTAAGGAATTCATAATAATTTTCATTATTACAAACACCCACATGATCATACATAAGAATATGTGAATATGGGGTTTTTTTTAAAAATATCTAAAATCATGATGACTGTAAATGATATATCAATCCTAATGTGTTTTTATAGGGTATCATAGATTTTCACATAGGATGAAACATAATGTGAAATATTTAAAATTTGTAGGATATGTTATTAAATGTTTTAGATGGATAAACATATTTATTTACTACATATATGATATTTTATAACATTTATCATTTAATTATATACAACACAGTATATATATATGATATGATATGTAGTAATATGAATAATGATAGATACTATATGATATTTCCATATATCATTAAGGTTTAATCATGTTGTATTCTATTCATCATGTTTTCACAAAATATGCTAATTTTTCCAATGATTATAATGTTATTCATTAATCAATGATAAGTGAATTCTTTAAGAGTCCTAAATTTATTTTTAAAAAATATACTTTTGCAAAATATATTCAATAACTAATATGAATTAGGGATGCCTTACAACCTTCAAGGATCCATTAATTACTGATGTAATGGTATATAAAGATATATAGTCTCATAATAAAATACATTCATAGTTATTATAGTTTGATTAGGCCTTACATGATGATAAACACATTTCCATTTTCCTTTAATTAATAAAGAGTAAACACACATCTCTATTTCAAAAAATAATCAATATATAATTTATGATTTATTAAAATCAGGATTAACTAATGGGGAATGAACCCTCTTATTGGTTCTTAGTGAAATTTATTAGGCCAATTGGAAAATGGTGGTTCTATATAATGTAATAATTTCATCCAGTTCATCATGTTCTTTCTTGTTTTACATTGCATTCTTAAAATACTAAATTTCTACAAAACCCATAATTTTTCACATGATAGGATTGATTTAAAACAATCTATATGTGTTTATAAATATTTATAAAGTCTTCATAGAATTTATTGGGTAATAATAGTCATTTATAAGAAAGTTGAATCCATTTATATAATTTTCCCAAAAAGTTCTCAATTTGAAGTCCATTTCTAGATAGAGTAACATCAATTTGTGAATATTTTAATAAAGAGTTAGGGATGTTTCTATTTTGAAATATTCAATATTACATATTAATTACATTATCAGGAGAACTTATAATCATATAGAATAAATGGATCATATTATATTAATATCCTATGTTAAAAAATCATTACATATTTGAAATCAAAAGATACATCCAAAAAAATGTATGAAGGTCAATGTTATATCCACATGCATAACAACTCATCCTAGGCCATACTTGATACCTAATATAAATTTTTTACTATTGATGTATTTATAGATTATATAAAATTATTCCTCACAAATATTAATAGAGTTTAATAGAATACTTTTGAATAATAAGAAATGATATATCATTTTATAATCATAATAATAATAAATATGTGTTAAAAAATATGAGAAATGTTGATCATTCATGAATTGTACCATAATCATGAAATATTTTTTTTATTTGTTATCATTTTATACTACTTTTTTATTTTATTTATCCACATAGAACCATTTCCTCTTTATCCACCATTAAATCAATTTTTTTCATGCCTGAAAATCATAATCCCAACATTTAATTGAAATAATATATGTTATATAAAGAAAAAATAATCATCTGGAAAAGTTTCAAATAATAATACAAAAAAATCATACAAATTTATTTTGATATCAATTTTAAAAAAGTTAAACATTATATTAAATATAGATAATTATCCATAAAAATAATTATAAAAATTTGATATTGACATAATATATTCCAAAATAATATTATATATACAACCAAGATGAATATAAATCAATTTTTTATTGGGGAATGTTTCCCTATAGTACTCCATCCATTGATATTTCCTTATATAATTTTTTTATAACTAGAAGTTATATCAAATGAGAGTGTATAAAAAATGTTGAACAAGTTTTAGTAACACTAAATCATGATTAATAATTAAAATAATTAACCATAAGATAAATTTACTTTATCACTATTATGTATTGAAATAAAATTAACTAAAATTTAAAATAACAATAAAAACCAAAATAAAATTACATTATAATAACAAACTATTGTAAGATAAAAATAAAAATATTACCATAGATTAAACACATTGGTCATTACTTATACATAAGAAAAACTAAAAAAATATCTCAACTATATAAACGAGTAAGGTATTAATAAATATAAAGGAACTAAAATTATAATTCAATGAAATAACAATATCATTCAACCATAAATATAAAATATGATAAATAAATATTTATATTTATAATGTTCATCATGAGCTATAAGGGAATTTATATCTTATTAAGGTTATTTATTATATGATACCATTTTTGAATAAATAAAATTTCATCAATAATATTTATTATACAAATTTTAATTATATTATATTTATATTATTAGGATATTATAGATAAATCATATAAAATTTATGTAATAAATTCATTTAGAGAATAATGGGTAGGTTATGTTATGTCAAGATTTTTACACTCTTCATAAATAGGTATTTCCCTTCTACTTATTTATTTAAGTTTCTTATTTAATTTTTCATATGAATCGGTGAACTATTATGATCGATTCCATGAAATGTAACTAAACATATTATGATATTAGTTCAAAATGACCATAAAATAATTTTTACATCTAATAATGAATCAAAAATTATTTTGATACATGGTTTCTTTAGTATGAATAAAAGTGTTTTTTTTTTCAAATTAAATGCTATATTATAGTTCAAAACATGAATCAAAGTCTCAAAAAATTTAAAAAATATTATAATTTAATGAATCACTAGAAAAACTATAATTGATTTATTTATAACCTATAGGAATAAATAATTCCTAATTATAATGCATAGTGTCATAAAAATTATATAAAGTGCACCATTTTTCATTTTGTATTCTATATTTGTTCAAAACGTGTGTAGCATACTCAAAAATTGATATGTTTTTTTTATCATGAAACAAAATAAAAATGAAAGTATATTTTTAATTACATGTATTAATGAATCACACTTAATTGTACAATATAGTGTGGTCAATATGACATAAATAGAATGTGTTGAATTTAAAATAGATATTTTAGTCAAAAACTTACACCACATTAAAAAATATATTGAAATGAATATCAAGGGGAAAAATATTGGATTTATTATGAAATGTAATATGAAACCACACACCATTTAAATTCATGTTGTGGTTGAAATTATGAGAAATTCATGTTCTAAATTTAAAATAGTTTTCCCAATTATAAATTCTTAGTGCATGGTCAAAACTAAGAAAACTATCTTGAATTGTAATGATATTCTTGAAAAGTGACCATTAATTAATTTTTTAACCATACTTTTTAATATCATATCATTCTTATACATAGTATAGATAGAATAGACTAAAATGAATTTTTCTTTTTTTAGTGCTGATGAAGTTCAAAATAGACGTCATAACCTCAAAAATGAGAAAATATACAAGTTTTTCATGAAACTATAGAAATAGTAAATTATATTTGTATATGAAATATTACCCCAAATGTAATTTCATTCTGATATGTTATGATATTAGTGTGAAAAAATTTCATATATTTATTTTAAAAGAAATATTTTTCTTTAAAAAAATATTCAAAATAAAAAAAATGATTATATATTATCATTAATTACTATGAAAAATAATTTTAATTAAATTGTAGCCTTAAGAAATAAAATATATATAATTTTGACATGTGTTTTCTTCCAAATGACCCAAATTTTTTTATTCTAATAGTACGTAAGTTCCAAACACAAGACACATTCTCCAAACCATAAACAAAATCATGGATTATCTTGAAACTCGATTAAAATGATTTTAGACTAATTTATAACATTTAAAAATTGTTACACATCATTTAAATATGTTTTTTAGTCATCATGATAGGAAATAAATGTTTTCAAAATGAAATATAAGTATTTATTTTAAATAAATATTTCAAAATGTAAAAACTGTGAAAATGATCCCAAATTATCATGAATATATATTAATGTGACCCTTGATTTAATTTGGTGAAAAATTGTCTTAAACTAAATTTGATTCAAATATATATTTTTTCATAATAACCTATGGTGAAATTATCCATATGTAATTAGGTTTATATTTTATAAGTGTTATTAACAAAACACAAATTATTTGTTATTACTTATATATAACTTTCTTTAGTTATAGGCACATTTCATTACCAAGTTAAAATTTAAAAGTTATTCAATTTTGGGATAAAAAGTTTTTTAGAGGTTTCAATATTGAAATTTTTTATTTATAATTAATATAAAAATATCATATGGTTTTAATATTAAAAATATCATTAAATGATAAAATATAATCACTATTTCCATTCAAATAAATTTTGTTTGAATTATACTAATTCTGATGATGATTTATATGTAATTATGTATTTTTGTTACCTTATCACTAAAAAGTTACTTTTAAAAAATACATGCATATTAATCAAATTTTTTAGCACTGGTAAAGGGTGATTTTAACTTTTTTAAAACATTGAGAAAGGCCACACCATTTATCAAAACTAGAAATATTAAATCATTTAAAGCACCGAGAAATCCATTTTTTATCAATTAAATATTAAAAATTTGTTGTAGTCTCTATTTTAAATGTCAATCTAAATTTTTATTTCCTTCTCTAAAAGTGTCATAAATAGTGAAAATCTTGGCCCTCATTTGTGAGATGGCCTCATCAATAATTCCCAGACTAGGTAGAGAAAGAGTTACAATGGCCATTATATATTTTATTAATCACAAATAATTAGTATCAAAAAAATAAAATTACCTTTAATTATTTTCATTTTCATGGAAATTAAATTAAATAATAAAATTACTTCAACATTAAGAACAAATTGAGATTGTATAATATAAATCTAGGGAAACAAAAATCACCAATATGTTACTCAAAATCATTGTACCACTAGTAACCCATCCAAAAAAAGTTTCCTTTTTATTAATCATTATCTCTTCTATTATGGAAGAAGACTTATAAATAAAATTGATGCATTTTTTATATTTTCCTCTAAGATGGATGTGGAAAATTGAGAACATAATTATATTCCATGTTATAGATAATAAAATTATTATCCCATAAAAGTTTTCAAGAGAACAAAATGAATCTTTTAATAACTCAAAAATAAGTAGGAAATAAATCCTTAAAAGAAAATTTAGCTTTAATTGTCCCATATAGTCTAACATATAATATAGTTAATTATAATAATAATATCACCAAAAAGTTAATTAGATGAGTTAATTCACTAATGAAAATATATTTCATTTAGGAGGTGATTCATACTATTCAACTTGTTTTAATTATTTTAAAAATGTCACCAAATACTGGTAATATTTCAAATCTATTATAAAATCATTAATAGAATCCACATCTTGATGACAGGAGAAGAATCTAGAATGTAAACAAAAGACTTAATGCTAAATTATTTCTTGAAAAAATAATAAATATATTGAATAAATCTAAAATAAAAAATAAAATTTCAATATAATTATTGGTTCCCAACAACATTGTCCTAAAACTATTGAATTTATTTAACCTTTGTGAGTATCACAAATATCGTAAAATTAATATTCAATACTAGAAATTCGTGCTACATCCATAGTTTAAAACAGTGGTTATAGGGCCTCAAACCATGGCTATAGATAATAGCCATAGTTTAAGGAACCATGTCTATGTTTGGCTGGGCTATAGGCCTAGAATTATAGCCACAGTTCAAACTGTTGAAATATTACTACATCCACTGTTTAGAATTGTGGCTATACTAGAGGATGGAAACAGTTTTTATCCATGGTTAGAAATCATGGAATTGGACAAATATCCATGGTTTCTAACTCTAGATATAGGGTCTGAAAAACCATAAAAATATCCCCCACCCCCTGTAGCACCCCTTCCCCCATGAACCCCCCCCCCCCCCCACTCCCCTGGACACCCCCCCAACCGGGACAGACCCTGAACACCCCCACTGGACTGACGCTGGACCCCCCAGACAGACCCAGGACACCCCCAGACCCTGGACACCCCCCAAGACCCAGGACAACCCCTATGACATGCCCCCAAACAATCCCTGAATACCCCCCCCCCCCAGGACAGACCCAGACCCTAGACAACCCCGACCTCCACTCCCCCGAGACCCTAGACAACCACCCAGAAAGACCCCCTCCCCCTAGACTCAAGAAACGCCCAGGACCCCCCCCCCCTCCAAGGACAGGCCCAGAACCTTGACAAACTCCCCTGGACAGCCCAGACCTCCACTCTCCCCAGACCCTGGACAACCCCCACCCCCTCAGGCCCTAGACAACCCCCAAGACAGACCCCACCCCGGACCATTGACAACACCCCAAAAAGTCCCCACTTGAACCTAGACAACCCCCAGACAGACCCCCCATAGTACAGACCCTGGTCAGACCCCCCCCCCCATGACAGACCTTAGACACCCCTCACCCTGCCCCCTTCCCCTCCTCTGCAAGTCCCCCTACCAGTCCCCCTGCCATCTCCCCTATCATCCACCCTACCAGTCCCCCGGCCACTCCGCCTTCCCCTCCGCCTGCCAGTCCCCTGCCACCCCCTACCAGTCCCCCTTCCCCTCCCCTGCAATTCCCCCAACCATACCCCTATAATCCCCATCCCTTGCCACCCCCAAGGTTAAACCATGGATCATGGTCCCTAATAACACTTTCAACCATGGAAAATAGACCTTATTACCACCGTTAATAACCATGTAAATATATTCTTACTCAGCTATACTTAATCACCAAATGCTTCCATAATAAGTGCACCTTATAGTTGTACTAAAATCCTCTATCTACGAACAAAAATAACCACCTTCCAAATAAAACTGAACTCAAGCATAATATAATATATATTATAATAATCCAAACTCTCCCCATTATAAACAATATAAAATTTCAATATCAATATCATTATAATAAAAAGAACAATTTGATAAAATTAAATGTATATACCAATAATAAAATTTACATATGAAATTTAACTCAATATCAACATCATCAGAACCATCATGACCCTCATCCTATCATATAGAAACACCAATATCATTATCACCAACTCTCAAACCACCTATACCACCACCACCACCACCATCATTATCATTGAAATATTCATTGGGTTATATACCTAAATTAGTGTAAGGAGAAAAAAATCCTGATAAACATAATGCCTAAAAATGAGATCACATTTAATTGAGAAAAACATTCAGCGTTTATCTGGTGATTCATAAAATATCATTATGTTTCCAATAAAATAATCTGAGATACATAATGCATTCAAATAAGAACACATTTAGTTAATGAAAACATTAAAATATTCTTTCGTATAATGATTCGTGAATATAAAAATGAAGATAAATAAGAAGGATGTTTAGAATATAGAGCAATAGTAAGAGTCTTATGGTCTAAATAGAACAAAATAAAAATGAGAGAGTAATCATGTTTTGGGGTGGTCAAAATGTTAAATCATATTTATTTAATGATTCCCCACCCTCTTGGACCCCTCATGCACCCTCCCCATTACCATGCAGACCCCCCCTACACCTTCCTCACTGCCCTACTGATACCCCCCGCCCCCGCCAGACCTAGGACAGACCCCCCCAGACACTAGACACCCCCCGAACACACCATAGACACCCCCCAGACAGACCCCCCCAGACCAGGGACACCCCCAGACCGACCCAAACCCTGGACAAAATCCCCCCCCCCTTAGACCACCACCCCCAGACCTTGGACAACCCCCCAGATCCGGGACAACCCCCAGACAGACCCCCTTTCACCCAAATGCACCCTCTCTACTGCCCTGCAGACCCCCCCAAGACAGATCCTAGACACTCCCTCCCCCTCCGAGTCCCCCTGTTAGTCCCCTTGCCCCTCCCCTTACAAGTCCCCCTACTAGACCCCTACTCCTCCCCCTGCCCCACACCTTTCCACCCCCTTCCATCCCCCTACCAGTCCCTCATACCAGTCCACCTACCCCTCCCCCTGCTAGTCCCCCTGTCATCCCCACCCCCTGCCATCCCCACCCCCTACCATCCCCCCATGATCTCCCCCACCCCTGCCATCCCCACCCCTTGACAGCCCTTCATGGTTAAACCATGGATCATGGCCCCAAATAACAATTTCAAAACCATGTAAAATAGACCCTACATCCACAGTTAATAACCATTTAAAGAAATATTAATGGGAAATTTTTATTGAGAATAAATCCAATGTGGGAGATTGAAACACACTACAAAGGAAAATGGAAACAATTTTTATTTTTATTTTCAATATATTACAGAAATTTAAATGAAGTAATATAAAGGAAAAATAATGAAGTAATTTAAAAAATAAGTAAAATGGAAAACAATAAGCATTTTTGTAAACTTGATGGGGTGCTGAATAGGAAAAAATTATTTCCAAAATTTCCAAACTAATAGCATATTAGTAAGGGAAATTAAGTGATTTATAAAACATGTAAACCAAGGCGGCATAATAATAGTTGTACCATAGTGATGTCTATAAAAATCACAGGTCATGAATTCTCCATCTAGATTGGGAATCCAAACCAAAATGTCACAATCAGAATAATCATATCTAAAAACATTCACAACAAGATGAGTTGGAAACAGATAACAGATACCTAGATTACTTTTTAAACCATAAAAATTAACATCCCTTAGAGTTATAAGAATTTTAATATCACCAATTATGGGCCTATACATCCAGTGAGTTCTCTAGATATTCCATTTATAATTCTTCCAAACCACCCATTTAGAACAGCCCATACTGTCACAATATGCCAACTTAACAGGAGACCATACTAATGTGGGAACATACATGGTATATAAGTTGTGACATTTTTTTGACAAATCTAGTGAAAAGAAATTACAAAGAGAGGTCATAAGTGGAATGAACCCTCCATGTGATTTTATTTATCATGGTATCATTGAATATTATGGTATATTTAACTTTCATACCTCCCATTTTCACAGGATTGACATAATCTTTCCAAGAAGCTATTACGAAATTCCTTTCATGAATCGATCGAGTCCAAATAAAAATTTGAATCTAATGTTTCAATTCTATAGAAATTATTATGGGAAATCTATAAAGTGATAATGATTTTACAAGCATTTAGGTGATAACAAAATTGACTAAGAAAATTCTACCTACCTGAGACATGGTCTTCCCTTTTCATGTTTCCATCTAGTTAACAATTTTCAAAGAAATACTCTTCATATATAATATTTTCACTCTCCCCTAAAAAAGCGGAATCCCAAGGTATATAAATGGTTGTGAACCTTTATTCACACGAAATCATCAGGCTACCCAATTCTGCTCAAAAATATACTCTCCATTTCCAAACATAATAGAATTCATATTCCTGCTAATAACCTGAAAGAAAACCTATTCATGATGTGAAAAAATGATCTTGATGTATGAGAAAGTAACAATATCAGCCTTACCAGAGAGAAAAATATCATCAGAATAAAACCAATGTGATTGTGCATAGAAATCAATCCCAAACCCCATCTTCTGATGAATCCCAATATTAAAAAGATTAGTAAGATACAAAATAAGATAATCCTCAGTTATAGGAAATAATATTTGAAATAATGGATCTTTTTTAATAACTCTTATTGAACACTAGAAGAATCCCCTTGGGGACACATTAACCAGATTAGAGATCATGGCACTATAGAGGTTAAAAAAATCAAATCAATGAACCTCTATGAAAATACCTTCATTTTCAGAATAGAAAAAATGAAACTTCATTTTATTATATAAATAGATTTTGATATCTCAATATTTAAGGACATATTACCATTCTTTTCCTTCCACTTCATGATATTAAAACATTTAGAATCATTTTAAAGGAAATTTTGAATGTTCCACCCTGGAAAAAACACAACCTGGTTTGTCAAGATAAAACCATAAGAACTCTCACCCACCATGTGCGTCATGATTTTTCAAATGACATTTTTTATAAAAAAAACCAATATAAATAGTCCTAAATCTTTTATATATAGATCATTATCATTCTTTGGGAATAATATAATGATGTTAGAGTTCACTTAAAAAAGGCATGGATTAAAGAATAAAAAATTCCCACACAACATTTATTACCTCAAGATGAAGAATGTACCACTAAAACATGAAAAAAAATTCTTCAAGAAATCAGGTCTAGAATCACCATCCATATTTAATTATAAGAGATATTCATGAATCCTTTTTTTCACTGGGGGCCTCAACTATCCTTATATTCTGAATATCATCAATTCCTGGATCATTTCATATGATCAGTTTTTCAGTTTTTCCTTCTCCATTATCTGAGTAAATATACTCAAAATAAAATGTCATGGTATTTTCATTTCATTCATAGAACTAGACATATTACAATTAATTTATTGAGAAGTGAGACTCCTTATCACATTTTTGTCCATATGCATGATATGAAATAAAAGTAAATTTAGATCCCCATCCTACATCCATATAATATTAAATATATTACGAGAAAGGTTCTCTTTTAGAGTCACGATAATATCAATTATGGATATGGATTTTATATCCACCTGAGAGGGCACATCTTGAGGCATGTTTTTTTGGAAAGTAATAAGATGAAGTTAATCCCCTTTAATTTTACTTTCATGATTAAAAAATGATACTTTATTCTATTATTTCAGTATTTCCTTTACAATATTTATCTTACAAGTCAGAATATATTGAGGAAATCCCACAAAATCAATCTTCTATTAATCTTAATTGATTTATCTACAGTATAGCACAACAAGCCAAGAATTGTTAAACTTGAAAGGAAGTGGATTAGACATTGATATATTAATACATAGTTAAATTAATAGAGTACTATGATCATAATGAAATCTTGGAAGGGTGAGTCTAGATATCTCAATTGCACTATTCTTTTCTTATAATTACACAAAGAACCAATCCAATATACTTTATATCCCCCCATTTTAAGAATATCAAATCTATGTTTAATCAAATCTAGATATGGAAAGTAGGGAAAAGAAACAATTATCAATGCATGACAAAAATTCACTTGCTGAGATTTTATAGAAATTACTACTAGTTTTTTAATCCGGCCCCAAAATAACATTAATGTCACCAAGAAAAATACAAATCCATGAAATATTATTTGAGATGGAAGTATTGTATGTTCATTAGTATCATCCTCTTATATGAAAAAAAATAAAGGACATCAATAAAATTTCAATGGAATCATGTCCCTTTAAACATAGCAGTGGGAACATTCTTCTCCCTACCTATATAGGACAACCAAAATTGATCATGAACATTTGATGTGATCAGAGAACCACCACTCAGTGAACCAGATATGAATATAGAAACCAAACATTAAATAAAAACGACGAAGGTATGCATATAATGTTTCATTTTTTAGAAAAATATATAAAGGTACAGGATTCAAAAGTGCATACATAGGGATCAACTATCCAACCATCATAGAGACCAATGTTCAGACGATCGAATATTTCATAGTCAATAGTAAAATCAAAATCATCAATTCTACAAGAATGTTGTATTCAAGGTGAATTTGATTAAAAACACAACAAATGGTTACTAATTTCTTGCCAAAATGGTATAGAATAATGATTACCTCCTGAATTTTATATTCATGTCAATCCATGTTTGCAGTCATGGGAGAAAATCAATTATAGCAAATATGTTTTCTTGTTGGTTCTATGCATAGAATGCATCGCTATCCTTCATACCAGTACAATTAATCAAACTAACAGTATGATATTTGAATCTAATTTACTGGCTGCCTCAAGAAAAAAATAGAAAATGGACAACAAACAGTTGGAGGTGTGCCGAAGGAGATAGAGGGGCCTCCTCGGAGCAATGTCATCAAGGAGGACGATGGTCACATCAGTGGCAAATACAATTGAATATAATAATAATAAAATATAACTACTACATAAACAAACATATATCATAGTATCATAATTATATATATGTAGGAATAGTTAGAAATACTGCAATACAATTTAGTATTACAATAATAAAACCTCATTGCATAATAAAATTACACATATTAACAATCCAAAAATACAATTCAATTCAACAGTGAGTCTCAATATCAGTATCATAAGATTCATGATAACCATGATCCATGCCTCCTATAGAAACACCATCAGCACCCCTCACGCCACCAGCAACATCATCAACATCAGCATCAGTACTGGCAACGACACTGGGACCGACTCCAGATACAGCTCTGGCTCCAGATCCATCTCCGACTATAGCTACGGCTCCAGGTATAGCTCCATCTCCACAACTCATCGACATAAAATATGCGTCAACCACTGCAGCTGCTTCTGGTGATTGTGTAGATTAATTCGCAGACATTACTTTCTTTATATTTTCAAATATCGCCTGTTCTACTTCTTGAGTTTCTTACTTGATTTCGGAATTCACTTGTTCCACTGTGATTAAACCAGAACTGGTACTTGAAGAAATGTTTTCAGTAAACTAGTATCGAGATGGTACAATCTTCTTCCCAGGTCGACAATGCACTCTGTCTGGATGCTCATCTCTTAATACCTAATGTAGATAATAGTTCGTGCCCAAATTGTTAGGTTCATTTTATGCCAATGTCTCCAAAGAATTATGTTGATTGATATATAATATAAATTAAATGATAAAATAATATAATGAATTAAATTCAGTCAAAATAAAAAAATTGAAATATACTTACAATCGCCTTCTCGGTGTCATTATTGGGCATAGTACCATCTTTCTTTTTTCTGTTTATAAAAAACAATGTAGAGCGAGGAATGCGACCCTCGACATCCAATTATTGTTTTTGAAAAAAAAATAAAAATAAAAATTAGAAGTCAAAAAATTACACTAAATGAAGTTAAATATTTTAAATATTAAATTACCTGTGTTTGATCGAGATTTGGGAGTGAATTGTGTCAACGAGTATAAACATGTTTCATTCCACTCTTATTTATTTTATTTCTGTTCTATTTATCCTATCAACCAATAGTTACATAAATTTATTAACATAAATAAAATATGTTTTCAAATAAATAAATGATTATATATATAAATTTTACAAATAATTTAAACTCTTGACACTTCCCATAGCTGATCATCTCTTTGTATTGTAATATTGTGCAATCATGAATCACCGGTACTTTATCAAGCTCCATGCTAACTCTCCTTTTCCAACCAAGATATATGTCATAATTGTACGCTCAACAAATTTCACTTAAATCCATTAACATTATAGACTTTGTATTTTTTCCATAAGGAAAATTATATCAGAGATACAATGGAAAAAATATTTTTTAAGAAAATAATATAAATTAATATATAGAAAAGGTGACTAACATTACTTACCCAGATCTATACCCATGCATTGTCTTTATTTGTTCTCTAACATTCCTCCAACTTATTGGCAGAACCAGAATGATATTTCCTTTTCTAGCAAGTGTTCCCATAATGATTTTACAGTTCATACCATTTTTTTAGTTATAGCTCTGTCCTCATTGTATTCAACCTTGATTTTCATGTGCCAATTCCGAACCTCTATCATTTTTTTGTAGCCTTGTCGTCTGGGGAGACTGGAGATAATCATGAAAAAAGTAAAAAAAGGATAATAATTTATATGAATTTATCATTAATCACTAACAATAATTTTTAAACATATACCAGTAGATGGGGGATCTGCTGAACCTTGAAGTGCAGCATCTATAGGGGGAGTATCCTCTGTGGTAGGTGATATATCTATAGTAGGAGTACTCTGTACATTAAATGGATAACCCTGTACAGATATGGGTGGATATAAATATGGATATGGTGGTGGGATATATGGGGGTGCAGTTCCCTCTATAGTAGATGGTGGGAATGGAAACCAAGGAGTAATGGGAGTCTGAGAACTACCATCTGATGTGGGTGTGGGCAGAAAGGGATATGAAAAATCTGGGTATGGATAATATGGATTTGGCATAATGGGAGGATGACCTTTTGGTGACTCAACCGACATAGTAGTAGTCTGAACTTTAGAATCAATACCCCCGCCATACTATCAGTCTCGGAAGTATAATACAACCCTCTCCTCGATGAAGTATCCAAAAATAACATAAATGAAAAAATAAAAATAACAATAAGAAGATAAATAACATGAAGGACCATAATATTCAAACATAAATTGTACTTAAAGTTTTGTCTAGATAAGACATATGTTGTTCATTTCTTCGTATTCTTCTATTTCTTCTAATATCATCATATTCAGGCATTTTGAACTAGAAATTTAAAATAATAATCTCAAATAAATAAAAATAATGAAAAATGTTAAATAATAAAATTGTATCATAAAACAATGAGATAAAATTTTCAATGTGATATTTATATTGTTAAAATTTCAAGACATTTTTATGTTTAATAATCAATATAGATGTGATTAATAAAATTGGTCAGACTATAAATAGTTTAATATTCAAAAATGCTATTAAATATAAAAATTAATTTGATATCATGCATGTAATTTTAAAAAAACACATACAATATTATAACATTTTTTGGTAAATACTTACAAATGTATCAACATTTTGTGTGGTCTGTGACAATATCTAGTTTACAATTTTTTCTAGAAATTGAGTCATCTGTGTCATCAAAAGCATCATTTGAATAAATATCGACAGGTTCATCTACAACATCACTGTCATCCATGTCTTTGTCAAAAATATGTCCAGGAATGACATCAACAATAACACCAAACTATTGTTTTAATATGTCAGTTACATAAAAACACCTGTCTAGCCTGTGACGAAAGATTATGAGGTTCATCGGTTTGAAGCTAGCGATTCATATCAATCACTCTAAATCCACAGTTATCAATATGCATTCCTTGTCGTGACATTGAATCAAACCACATACATGTCATCATTACGACCCAACCATGTGCATAGTAATCTAATAAAATTATTATTTCAACAATAACATAATATGATATATTTTTTGACCAAGGTTGTCCATCTTATGCACAAGCATAACAATCCGTTTTGGGACTTATCATGACACTTTCATGATGTGCTTCCTTTTTTTGAACAACTATTTATAAAAAAATTAAATCCATTTACAACCATTGCATCACAATAACATACCACATTGTTTGGACCAAATGATAATGTTCTTACTTCATCTAATATTTCATTCATTGGTAGAGTTAAAACCTAAAATATACAAACATTGAATATTAAACAGAGACATGTGATTATGTTATGAGAAGAATAAAAACTATTACCTTTGACGTTAACTAAGAAAAAATTGTTTGTTGTGAAACAATTCCTTCCTCTTAATAGATAGAGAGCGAGGTCTCTTTTTTATAATTTACAAATGTTCTCCACAAATATGAAAGCATAAAAATTTCAGAAAATTAGAATAAATAACATAATCAAAAAATGCATATTTATTAGTTTACCTACTTGATATAATCTTCAAGCACACCACAGTTGAATAATGTTGTATGATGAGCCATTTCCCACTCTTCCATACATAAATTACACAATGAGTATGATCCAGATTTCCCTCTTGTTTTTGGTATTGAAGGAAATGCAAGCTCAATGGTATCATATTGCACATCGTGAGTTTTCATAAGTTGATTAGACCTCACGGTGATGTTACCCAAGTACAATGAACATGAATCCATGTATTATTTTATTAAATAACATTTCACAATAGAGCCTTCAGGGTGAAATTTATTTCTCACATAATATTTCAATGTAAACATCATTTTTTCTGTAGGATATATCCACCGACTCGAAATAGGACAACCAATAAGAACATCTATGGGAAGATTCACAATCATATGTTACATACATGTGAAAAATTATGGTGGGAAAGTTCTCTACAAGTCATAAAGAATAATCGGTGCATCTCTCTGAAATTTTTGAACAACACTTCTGCTCAATATTTTGGCACAATGGCCTCGATAAAAATTTCATAACATAATCACAGAAACTCTAAAATTATCTGGATGTTAATGTTGAATGGTAATAGGAATCAACTTATGTAACAAGACATGGTAATCATGGGTTTTAAGCGATTTTAGTTTCACATCTTGTGTATTCACCCTTTTCAAAATATTACTTGAATAACTATCTAGAACCTTCAATCTTTCCAAAACCTATAGAAATTGTTTCTTCTCCACATTTTTCATTGAATAACAGAAAATAATATCTTTCAACATATTTTGACAAATTAACTTAGGATGATGTTTTAATCTTATAACCCAATCCATCAAATCATGATGGGACTACAAATTGTATTTTGTTTGGCCTTTGATAGTTAAAACAGTATAAAGTAACATCTCAAAAATGTTTTTCTTGATATGCGTTACGTGAAAACAATGATGCAAAAAATTCAATGACCAATACAACAACTCAACAAATATTCTTTTCTTTCTCCAATTGTTATTGGAATTCGAATTAACATGTTTTCGCTATCTGATATTTTATTGAGTTTTGTGAATAACATAATTCAAATCATCATGTTCTTTAACAATATCATTCCATGACATTCATTGAGGTGTCTCATTTGTCTCGACAACATTATTGAACTATCTTCGATTTTGTATTTTATGGATGATCCATTAATTGATATTTTTGATGCCCTATGAAGCTGAAAGTTCATCAAAACATTAATTTTCGGTAACATGCATGTTTAATAAATATAGGGCAGGATAATTTCACATTATTACTCCAACCAAACATCATTTTGTAGGCAGGGAAGTCATTTATCATCCACAATAAATCTTCATGAAACATAATGTACTCCTTCAGGAATGCAGCATATGCATGTGAAACAACAATCCAAAGCTCATTTAACTCCTCTATTAATGGTTGAAAATATATATCATTATCATTTCTAGGATCAATGGGTCCAGATATCAATATAATCAAGATATGAAATATCTTCTTCATACACATCCATGAAGGAATGTTAAAAATGGGTATGAAAACAAGCCATGTATTGTGTGCAGTTTTTATTTGGAGAAATGGGTTGAAACCATCACAAGATAATACCAATATAACTTTTCATGGGTCAGCTGCAAAATCAGTATGTAACCTATCAAATTTCTTGCAAGAAAACCCATCTATAGGATGCACTATTTCATCATTATCTTTATTTCTTTCATCCTCATGCCATCTCATATTATTTTCCATTTTTTCTGACATTAGAAGTTGTTGTAACCTGGGAATTAAAGAGAAGTGACACATCACTTTCCCTGAAATTCAAGATTGCATTCTTTCATTATTAGTCATCCACCTTGATGTGCCACAATGATTGCACTGACTTAACTCTGCATTTTACTTCCAGAAAAGACAATAATATTTGGGGAATGATTGAATCTTAATAGATGAAAATCCAAATTTGTCAACCAACTTTGATTCCATGTAATAATTTTTTTGAATACATGCATCATCAGAAACTAAATACGTAATAAATATAAGGAGATAGTTGACCGCAGTATTACTAAATCCATACATTTCTCTTCCAAGATTTAATCACATTAAAAACTCTTGTTTTCTCATTTTTTTCCACATTCCTGATATACTGGGGTATTTGCATCTTCGATAAGTTTTATAACACTCTTAACATCATAATCTTGATTAATAGAAGAAAACTGTGTTCCATCATTCATTTCCTCTTGCACTGGTCTACATGAAGAGCTCGCTTTAGAAATAAAAAAAAATGATCAGAAATCAGATTTTTCATACCAATTCTTTCGGCTGAATCGATGTCATTCACCAGTTGCAATTTTTCTCCATTATGATACCACACATGATAATTTTTTTAGAAACCTCATTTAGTGATATGATAACTCAATTCCTCACGAGTTAACCATGTTCTTCCAACACATTCAAAATAGGGGCATCGAATCAATCCTCCATTTGAATCATTAGTGAATGCAAAGTCCAAAAAATATCGTAACTCCTTTGGAAATTCATCAGTGATCCAATAAATGTTCTACATCTAGTATCTATCTATTCTGAGGAATATAATCATAGATTAATTAAATAATCAGGAAAATTACATACCATTATATGTATGGCTTCATAAGATAATAAGTAACCATCAATAACATGTCAATAAAAAATCATAACAAATATTATGGTTAAGGTAATTCATAAATGTTTCAAATTATAAAAAATCATGAATAGTCACACCATTATATAACCACATAATATTATTTTGGTGTACCTCCTACACCCAAATTAAAACCTAGATGTTTGAACAATGACCTATTATACTTTTTATTGAATTCTCTAATGGGAACCCCCTCCCAAACACCCCTCCACTCTCCCTCTGGGACCCCTTCCGCCCCAGACACCCCCTCCCTCCTGGATAACCCCCATGACCCCTGAATAGCACCCCTCCCCCACACCCCTTGCCCTCACCCCTTCCCCTTACAAACTACTGCTCCAGACCCCTTCACCCCCTCCTAGACAACCCCCTCCCCTTTCACCCCCTGCCCTACACATTTCCCCCCACCTGGACATCCTCCCTCACCCTGCACCCCCTACTCCCTCCATGCACACTGCCCCTGGACACCCCCCCACCACACCCCCACCCCCCCTTCCCCCTCCCCATTCACCCCCTTCACATGCCCCCCAACCCCTGCCCTGGACACCCCCTCCTGGATAACCCCCTCCCCCGGAACCACCTTCCCCCCTCCCACTTCTAACTTCACACTACCCCCAGCTCCCAACCACATCCTTGATGGCCCCTCCCCCTGCACACTGCCCCCTTATGGACAGACCCCCTCTAATACATGATTACATGTGTTTTTTTAAACTAGGACAAACACAAAAACAAGAATGAATAATTTATCAAAACACCTGAACATCTTGGGAACATCATCCCAATCAGTTTGATATTTCATATTTTCAATATATCCGAGGTCAATCTAACAATGATATGGTCTGTTATCAATGCATAGAAAATCAAGAATCAAACTACTATAACTAAACACATTCATGATAGCTGAAATCCAGAATTCGATTGCTTATATGGGTATTCACCTCCTCACTAAGACAAGACGAACCGACTATATAGGGGGGTTGATTTGTGGGGGTTGGAATGAATAATTCAAGATTTCATCTTGGCAGCTGGACGGGTCAGTGGTGTCAGCCATGGCTCTCTGGTAGAGTGGTCGTCTTCGGCTGGGATGTTTTTTTATCTCTTCTCCCCCATCTTTTTCGTACTTACTGTAGTTCTCTATTAGTGACTACACATTTTATACCAGTTCAATGTATAGGGAAGATACTTCTTCTCTCTCTCTCTCCACACTCATAGTCCTAACAAATACCACATAGATAAATTGCAATGAAGAATTTTTTAAAATATTCAATCTGTATATGCTTATACAAAAACACTTGGTGTTACAAATAATTTTCAATAAATACCATCAACCAGATTCTTATATAGAGGTAGTAATCATAATCAGTTCACAATAAGTGATGTCAAGAAAAGCCTTCAGGTTTATTTAATAGCATTTGAGCTATTAAAAAAGTTGGTGGAATTTTTTTTACCATAGAAAAACACTTCCACTAAAATTCAATAAAAGAAAACTAAAATTAGAAATATAGAAACTCTTATAACGAAGCATTTCTTACAGGTGATAAATTTTATAAGCAGTGTTATAAAACAAAGCCTTGAAATATTTTTCCCTTAGGATAAGTAGTTTGAAATATAACTGGTGTGTTCTATTTCTGAAAATACACTAGTGTGTAAATTTCAAGATGAAAATATCTTTTTAAAAAACTATTTCAATAATCAATTAGGAATCCCTAACTCAAAAGCACTTATAAAATTTGACAAAAATATTTATCTCCCGTCAAAGGGAGCCAAAAATTGATGCAGTAGTGGATCGCTAAGAAATGATTGCACTTGTTAAAAAAATATTGATTTATAAATAAGAAACGAAAAAATCAAGGTATATAGGAAAATAATGATAAATAATAATGAATCAATTAATAAAATCATCTAAGGAAAATATTACATTTAACATAAAATCATGGTATGAAACCCACATATCACGAAATATTCAAGGAATTTAAATCTCTATGTTCTTAGAATGATGAATGAAACAACATGTTCATTCCATGAATCCTGGGGATAAAATACCCTAATTTCATAAATATATATGTAGAATAATATAAATTAATCACTCAAGGTGAAAAAATAATCAATTTTAATAACTCCCAATAAGACCACAGTCTCATCCATGAACACTTTGTCTTTTCCCCTTGCTTGGGTTGAACACTCCGAGACCTGATTATTTACCCTGAACAGAAATATTCCTAGAATCATATATAATATAAAAAAATTATATGATAATATAAAAATAAACCTCTTATACTACTTTGTAAATTCACAACCCAAGAGGCACTAAACATATCCCCAAGATAGTTGGTTACATTGCTACAAGAGTGCCACCGAATATGTCATAGGTAGCTGATCAATAGTGAGTGTATAATTATGGTACAATAGAGAGTCTATAACCTTATAAAAATAGTATCATGCCCCTATACAATAACTAAATCAAAAATAAGAAGTATATATGAATGACATAGAATCAAATGATAACAATAACTGATAAAATATAAAATTCCAACTATAAAACAATGCATTCATGTCCATATGAGGCTATAAAATCTAAATTAGTAAACATAAAAAATTGGTTACTATAAAATATAGTACAGGTATATTAAAAGATAAAATATAAAAAAAATTATAACTTCGTGACTATCCTAATTTCCATCACATTATTTTTCTCCTAACTCTCATATTAAAGAAGAATTTGATAAATGAAAAATACAAAACATAATCCTATAATTATGATGTCTTTTCTGGTAAAATAGTGGAAAGCCATCTGAAACAGGGTGTGGGATATAATTAGCAGGACAACATCAATGGTTTCTAGATCTATTTTATCAATGATTATAAAATATAATAGTGCGAAAGTATATCAATAATTTTATAAAAAATAAATAAATGTAATCGATTTAGTCTCATTTTTTTCCCGAACACATGATCAACAATTTTTTCATTAGCATAATATTATATATATCTTCACACCTTCCATCATGTATATATATGCATTTTGAAAATATTATATTTCCTAGATATAGATTAACTGGTGTTGGAATTATGTTTAGATCCAAGGAATCCACAAATATGATCCCATTTCATACAGAGGTGCAATGTATCAGGTGTATGACCCTTGTATCACAATATAAGGAAGACAATGCCTTGGGTATCATAATTTGTAAGGGAATCTACCGCTAATGGTTTTCATACCTATGTGTCACAATATATAATGAATCCCATTCCTAATAATCACAACATATATTTGAAACCATTCCCATATGTCACAAAATTTATGGGGCACCATGCCTGAGGGATTCCACATCTAAGTATCAAAATGCATAATGGATTCCATGCTTGAGAATCCAATATATAGAGGATATCATGCCCGATAGATACCATTCCCATGTATCAAAATTTATATAAGGTAAATCATTCTTAAATGATTCTATAAAAATTCTTTAAAATATACATGGGACTCCATGCTTGAGTATCATAATGTAGTAAAACAATGTCTAGGTCAACTATTTATAGGCAGTATTCACCATACATACATAGGTATATCATATTCCATGAAAGTGTCCAGGGGGAATTGATTCTCCATGATCATTATTTTTACTCAATTTAATGTAAAAATAAAAAATATTGTCATATTAGAAAACATTACCTACTACATGTCAATTCATTACACATGAAATATCTATGCCTATGAGCTTTCCATAAATAAATTAAATAATTTAAATATGGAAGTTTCTTTTATTATAAAAAAATATTCCCATGGGATGGTTCTTGAATCTCATCATTCAAATAATATTATTTAGATACCCTTTCTTATTTAATAAGACAACACACCAATATTGTGGTTAATTATAAAATCTTCTAGGTTGGTTATCATTCTCATGTTTCATAATTCAATTTAGCCATCACTTGCATGAGGGATTAATCATCACACCACCAATTATAATAAAAAATGTGCAAGGAATTATAATTTTAATCAGTTAATGAATCAACAAAAATGGTTTATTAATCATTTAGATGATGCATAGATCACAACCATAATTGAGAGACACCCATTTAGTGTTTTGGGTTTAGTAGAGAAACCAATAGTTCTATTAAGAGTAAATTATTATTTAATCTAAGTCATTGGTATCTACATTATTAACATCACATTTTAAGGGTGATAGATATAAATTACGGTTTAAAACACAAATATATTGTTCTAAAAATACATACAGTAATGTAAAATACATACACCACCTACCTTATACTAAGGACTCTTCAATTTTCTAAAAATAAGCATTGATTATATCATGTTTCAAGGAAATCAATGAAAATGACCAATGAACTAAAATAGTATGAATTTTCTCGGATGAAGATAGTGTAGGATATGGAATGTTAATTGATGAATAAAAAGAATAATAATCACATGATAACTAGGGTATATCCAACATAACCATTGAAATGGGAAGAAATAATAAATATGTGGGATGGGAAAAACCATAATTTATAAACCATTAACAATTTGAAATATTTATATACATGGTATGGAACGCTAACTGTGCATTGCTACTTCCAAAGTTGTGCAATATATGTAGGTAAAAATCACAGTCCTCTAAAATTTTCATAGCCAATGGACGACCTACACTGTTTTCTGATGATATCCCCACAAAACCATTCACATTGTTTAGAATGGTTACCCATCTTTGAATTACTGCTAACACATGAAACCACAAATCATTGTTCAGAAGATTGATGAAATAAGATGGTATAAAATACCTGCATTGATTGGAATCTTCTAGGAGGAGGGCACCACCATGAAAGGTGAGAGGAGGGAACCACGATGCGAGAGGTCTTCGTGGAGGAGGGTGTCACTGTGAGAGAGGTCTTCGGGGAGTAGGGCACTGCGGTGAGAGAGTTTGTCGGAGAGGAGGGCGCCTCGATGAGGATAGGTTGGATTTGAGAGGTCGGGTAGCAGAGCTCATGAAAGATAATTCATCTGAGAGGAGTCCACCACATTGTGTGGTGAGTAGAAAATCAAGGAGATGATCACAATACCAAATAATTGACAGACATGGTATAGCCATGGTTGATTAATTAAATCATGGCAATCAGAAAGGAGTATCCACAGAGCAATAAAAATGTGGCTATAGGTCCCTGACTATAGGTTTAATTTCTAGTAGTGAATTATGTGTAAATAAATTGAAAGAAATAATATATTCTTAAAAATTCAATTTGGATATGAAATAGTCTTCTAGATTCAAGATTCTACATCTATTAAACCTCCTTAGTATCACCCATGAATTATCTGACTCCATAAAGAACTAAAATAGATAAAATTAAGCTACAAATTGAATGAAATTTCCTATAAGATGTATCATAGATCAATAATACATATACCATTTATCACTATAGAAATTTATATTTTCTTTTATGATTTACAATGAATTCCCCCTTCCATTTCTGCTCGAAGAAGTCATCAACCATTCTTAAAAAAATTATCGTTAATTTAGGAAATCAGAATAATAACATGGTATATAAAGGGATAGTCAAGTGAATATGTTTGATCAACACAAATTTACTCCCATGTAAAGGATATATTTACTTTAATCTATTAAATACATTGAAAAGGACATAAATATATAATGAAAATTCTGTAAGAGGGGGAAAATTAGAAAACACAATTCCCTTTTACGTTTATCCTTTAAAAATCCAACGATAATTGATAATGTGAATCATAATATTCTTATGATTAAAACACATGTAAATGCACTAAAAAATAGTAACATTATACTTTTAAAGGGTTAACTGAACCAAATATATTGATACATCCTTGAAATGATCGAGTAAATCCTATGATCCCATGATCCAGTAGTTTGAACATGTTAGATACAATGAGAAACGTTTATTCTTAAATTAGTTATTCACAAAGTGTCTCCTTATTAGTGTAATGATCTCCCATATACAATATGATAATATATTATGATAAAAAAAATAAATTCTTAATATAATGTATACTTCCCTAAAGTTATTGATGTGATTTTCCCTCTACCTCAACGAATTTTTCACATATTTTTTCTTTTTATTATTCTCTCTATCCTATATTAATTCCCACTACATAAAATTTATTTTTTCATTTTCTCTATAATCCTATATACGTTCATAGTATATATATTTTTTCCAATGTTATTTAAATTTAATTTTTCAAATTTAATTTCAAATGATAAATTTAATTTAATCTATTCTTGTTTTTTTATATCAATCTTATCAATCAAAAAAATCAAGTAACCATTAGATAATATTAAATGCCTTAAAGATTCGAGTTTGACCAGTCCTTTTAATCACTAATCGAGTAACAACAACAATATGCTCAAACGTTTTATTTAGAAATATATCACGACAAGACCATTCTCATTGCGGTTTAATAATCACAATAAAAAAAAACTAAATTCATTATAGTGTGACCTACCATTTGTCCAAAAAAATTCCAAAAATCATCTCCCCATTATTATACAATATTCTTCTATGCATATCCTGAATAGAATTTGAATAATGAGTAGTGTTAAATTATCATTTCCTTCATCAATAATCCAAATCCATTAGAATTAATAGTACAATCAGGTTCATTGTGATGGAACATATCCTACCTTCTAACGGGTGAAATTACTTATGAGATTATTATGATGCGATAAATATCACTATATCATGATTAACTGGATTTCTAAATCTAGTGTATCATGTATTCTCATGATACCCACATTGTAGTTTGACTTTTGACATCTTTTCACAATCAATGTCTTTTATGGTATGATAACCATGAAATTATGGACTTGTTAAATCAACCTTAGATTTGAGGCTCCAATCACAACAGGACCACTTAACTTGATGTGTGATGTAATATTTCTTGAGTAGATTTTAATATTATGCATAATTCATTATGATATGAAAACATCATTTTGTTATGATCTTATTTTTTTCACATAATCTTATCCCAATATCCATTTATTCATATCCCATATCTTTTCATACATATCCAATATTTAAAACCAAATTATCTACAACTGAAACACCATGAATTTACTAAGAATGAATAAATTTTATTAATTTATAAAATATAACAATAATTTGAAATAATAATAAACTTATCACAACCAATACTTTTTTTATTTTCTTATATATACCCCCCTTAGAAAGATAACTATCCTTAGAATTTCATCATCACCTCAAAATCTCAAGGATTTAAAAATCTCCCTCAAAATGGTCTCAACAATAAAAATTTCGGATTTTATTTCCAACCATAAAATATATTAATATTTTATCAACCAAAATACCATTATATTGATTTGAACTAGTGAAAATAAATTACCCCTTCTTCTTAGAAATGAATCACCATTCAATTATTTTAAGATTATGTGATAGAAATTAGCATAAAAACAAATAAACATGAATAAAAATACCAAAAATATCTATTAGGGTAACTCACATATACCTCTAATGTATTCCTCTACAACTTCAACATTCATAACACATCAAAGATATTCATGCATGTGCCAAATATAATCATACTCCACAAATTCTAAAAAACATTATAATAGTTCCCACACACATCTAACATGCATGTCAAAAATGCATATTTACCCTATTAATATCTTCCCATAAATATATTATCCCCATGAGAGAAAACATATTCATTGAATTTTATTGTTTTAACCTCTTTTGACAATAATAAAATTATTAGGAAAAGAAGAGATGACATGGGATAACTACTAAATATATAATTTCCTTGAACTATTACACTGTCGTGTGATCAATATGGGTAGTTATGAGAACTCAATTATTCCTCACCATATAGCATAGGCCATCAACTAGACAAGAGGGTGTAATGAATATAGTGGGGAGACTACACGCTATGGTATAGAGTTGAAATAACCACAGAATTAAGATAAATGAAATTAGAAAATAAAATAATATAGAAAAATAAATAATTGACTCAAAACAGACAATTATAAATATCCAAAAATATAAATAATAATCATCATAAATCATTTCATGATATACTCTATAGAAAACTACATTTTATGCTAAAATTAAAACAGGAAAGAAACCTAAAAACAAACTCCAAATTAAATCCTATATACATCTTATTCCCAAACCCCACATTCAGTCCTGTCTGTATGCTATATTCTCATCCACAAAATAAATCAACCACGTACAAGTCCCCTTAACCTTGTCCATACCTACATACATGAAATTTACCTGCGTACCAAATATCCCTCGAAAATGGTATGAGTATAACTCTATGGCAAAACACCCATGGTGTATAAACAATCATGTATTAATAAATAATGCATGTAATAATGTGATAAATAGAAGAATTAGTTTATAAATCAATGTAAAACAAAAAATATTCTTCTGACCCTGGAGCTCTAGATTGACACCCGTGGTTAGAAATACAAAATTCAACATGATGCAAGATATCTCTATCCAGTGGTGAATTATCCCACCTAATATGAATCTCCCATATAGGTGGTGGATTATAGTATCATGGGTAAATCCCCCATAAAATTTCATGTAATCATTCATATCATCTTTTAGAATAACGTAACCAATAGGAACTAGTATCTATTTGAATTACCATGCAAGAGTTTCATACATGTTCTTAATCCACAACATGATGCCAATGGAAAAAGTAACCTTGACATATCGAGATCTATGAAAATTGCAATGATTGAGATACTTATGTGTTCCCATGTTATAAGATCACTCTATATGAAAAATAAATCATGTCATACTAGCCCTTATATGAATTCCCATACTTGATCCACTTGAATATTCCCATGGAACAATACCATACTAATGGAAAAAGTATCATATGACCTTGTTTTAATTCCCATGATAGGGCCACTTGCATGTTTATAGGATATTAGACCTTATGAAAATGCCTACGTTATTTTTGATTATAAAATAAAAAAAATGTAATATGTGTTAACTCATTATATTTTATCAAACATGCTAATAATATGATCATAATGCATATTAGTTAATTTACTAATATTACCAATTATCAACATTTTCATTCCAACAATCCAAGTTATCAATTAACATAATAATTCTAAAAATTTCATTTCACTTATCAATTTATCCCAATAATCATTCACATGATAAGATATCCATATTAAATCATATTACCATGACTAAGTCAATTATATACTAATATATTCACTTTAATTCCATGTGTTACTTTCTCAGACCAATTAACACAATTTCAATGTTATTAGAATTAAATTTTATGAAAATACATATCAATTATTAACCAAAGTTCAATTTCATCAAGGGATATAGGTACGTTAAATCAATTTTCTAACATAGGATCAATGGTTGGAACACATGTCGGCTGGCTATAAGTGATGGTATCACAACCAAGAGACACAATGGTGTCTTAGGGAGGTCTATGAATATGGCTTCAGCAAATATAGTGTTCTGAAAATTTAGTTCAGTCATGAAAATGGTGTTTAGATGTCAACATACATGTTTCTCATACAAAATATATTAAAAAATACATCAAGGAGTCTTTCTAGACCACCCACCACTAGAATAGATAATTAGTGAAACCAAAATCTAGTTTAAGATTAAAATGAAACACAAACATAACCTACAGATAGTGGTTGAAACATTCCATCAATGTTGGAATAAGGGGGTCCAAGGAATAAATAAGAGTATTCAACTAAAAAAATATAAACTTTTTGATTTTGGATCACTAAATCAAAGAACAGATTGAATAACCGAAAATAAGTGTTAGAGGAGCCTTCAGACCCTTAGAAAACATTCAATAATCACATATTAGGGTGATAATATTTGATTAAAATGAATTAAATAAGGATTTCAGCTCATAAATGTCTTCTTTGGCCCTTTGATCAGTGGCATATCCCGACACCACTGGGTAGCCAGTGGTTTCCTACAACAGTCATGCACGACTATGAATAACACAGGTTGGGTGACATGTCTCATATAAGAGAGCCTTTCTACCTAGATCAATAAATTTGGATGGGTGGAATTCATTAGATTTACTAATCCACAAAAAACCCATCATCTGTCTAGTGGATACGAAGTATCTCCATAACTACAAGCCATCTCTATCCTCCTACTAACATGGCTTCTAAAGTCCCTAGACACCTCCAGAACATTGTTTCACACCACATACAAGGCTCATTTACAATAGTCACAATGTATTTTAAAAACCAAAGTGGTTAAATGAAAAACATAAAGAGGAACAACCTTGAAATAAAATGGGATCTTACAATGTCCCCACCATATAACAACTCATCCCCATGTTATACTCCCAAACAACACGGTGAGGTATCGATGAAAAGATGAAATCACTACACCAAGATATTAGACTCCCACTACCATATTTTATCTTGAACACAATCATTATTCCACAACACTTGCACTAGAGGAAAAATATTCCCCCCAATATTCATCTCACTATGCTCAGTAGTTCATATCAAATTCTCATCCTAGTACACATAAACATAAATCTTGATGTCATTATAATATATAATGTGAGACGGGTCAGAATGATATATTCAAAGATATGATATGTGAAAAAACTCTTCATGCTACATTGATACTGGTAAATGTCCTAATAATATTCCACTAGTCTAACCCTCTATGCTATCGCAAGCAAACTGATGAACATGGGCCCTAGATTTTCCTACTCCTAGATACAACGTTACCCTAGCCTAGGTGACACATAGAGAAAAAATAGATGACTAACTTCAAATTACATAGGTCATCTCCAATGGTCATATTTTGATTTATTCTTGATTTTCATGGTCACCAACCACTTTATGATCATATAGACCTACTTAGATGTATACATTATGACACTAGGCCCAACAATAACTCAATAAGTTATATGTTAACAAAACCTATGTTAATGACATGAACTTACATAAAAGGCCTCAAAAGGATATATTAGGTTCGATGCTTGGATGCTATTATAATAAGATAAATCATTGAGTTATATTTCTACTCTGAATAACTGGATAAATTAAAAACATAGTCTCATAAAAAATCATCTAAAATTTGAATCATCAATTTATATTGTATGTCAATGTGAGGATGGTTGGATTTGCTCAGAAAAAAATTGTGATGTCAATTCCTTTTCAAGGCCCATCCAAAACCCTAACATGAAATGATTATATCAATAGAAAATGATACTCCGTATAACACCATGAAATTTTACTATCTTCAACCTATAGATATTTCATACATAATGGAAAATTATGGTCATCCTTAATATATAAAAAATGGAATACCTTTTTCCCTCAATCCTTGCGCAACCATAATGCAACATTCTCCTGAGTTTTCCTTGGTAATCCTATCATTAAGTCGATAGTTTCCAAATTCAATTATTGAATGGTAAATGGTGGTAGTAAACATATAGTCCTCTGATTCTTGGCCTTCACCTTTTAACAGGCATTGCATCATGCCAAAAATACCACTATTTTCTTCCCCATCCATGGTCATGTTTATTTCCAATGAAAATCATGATATGTATTTCTTAAATCAGGATGTACCTCCACATTTGATGCATTAAAATACCTTTTTAACTCTTTATATATCCATGTAGGAACCTATATATGTCCATGGACAATAATAAATTCATCACTGTCAAGAGACCACCCCGATGGTGGATCTCGAATATATATGCTATTCATTAGAGATAATCTATACCGATGAGATAAACTCCCTTACATGATATAGTCTTGGAAAAAAAGACAATAAATGTCTATGTTAGATCCACTAATATTTGATTCTACTGAACAAGCAGATGCATTCAGCCAATAGTACCATCATTCTCCACTCATCATTAGATTACCACACTACCTATTTCTGTGTCTTTCTATACAGTGGTTTCGAAATAGTGTTGCCATTACCTATAGTGTAGGACAACTAAAACTCAAAATACTAAAGATACAAGACCCACCTCCTTTTTCAATGGTCCAAGTCATTCTATGGAATGATTTACATGAAGATATTGTGATACGTGTTCAAAATAAATATATCTCAAAAAAGATAATATTGACAATATTTTAGTGTTTGTAGAACCCTAAATAACTCTAAATTTCAGGTAGGATAATATCTCTCATGTGGCCACAACAATCATGAATAATAAGATACAACTCAGTCATCCTTCATTAGGACTACACCGAGAAGGATTCCTGATGCATTGTAGTATATAATATACTCTTTACCCTACTCTCGTTAGGTGAGGATCAGTACTAAAGTCATCTTATGCTTTGGAACCTATAAATCCATATAGAAAACATATTAGCAAATAACATTCACACATTTCTTGTTCATCTTATAGATCAGTGCTACCAGATGTGAGAATCCCAAGATGAAATGATGATAATAGCCTAATAGATCAAGAAATATTTTTATATTGAAGGAACTATTAGGGCCCTCTTAAGATTCCACAACTATAATATTCTCTAGGTCTAATAACACACTATACTATAAGATGAAATGACCCAATAAGTGAACTTTGTTGATTCATAAACCATATTTAGATATATTTTAATATAGATGATTCTCTCTTAGTGTACAAAAGATGATGTCATAATTTTGGTCATGATCATATTTAGATTAAAATTACAAAAAGATTTCATCATTGAAAACCACCAAAAACTGATTAATAAATGGATGGATGATCCAATTCATTATGGTAATAAATATCACCAACACGTTCTTCAGACCGAACGATAACACTATGAATTTTTATAGGACATAAGTTCTTTTGAATTTATTATGGTTCATGTTAGACATTATAATCATCAACTAATGGTACCCTAACCATTATTTAATCTTGATTAAATCCAATAAACTCTCACCATATCAAATGTTTCATTAATGTGTGGAAGGTGATATCGGATCATGAACATCATTTAGTTTAGTCTTCAATATTCCACACACAAGTGGATAGTCAAATCAGCCTCCTTGTAGAAGACCGCAAGAGAATCCTATAGTAAATTACTAGGACATATTAAACCATTAGGATTTAGATCATCCACATGTAATTTTAATTCATGAAACACCATTTGTTCTATAAAATAATGTCATGTAGAAAATATCTTACATCTCTATACCAATCTAATAGTGAACTTGATCTCCCACTATGGTGAGAATTTGGAGAACTCATTATGATATGCATTCTGAAAGTGGTCCAACCTGATCGTTCAGGGGTTATTAATACATAGGACATGACCATTACCAGAAAAAAATTAAATATTATTCATGAATAGGTTGATTCTCTCCACCATATAAGTATCCTTTTTGTGGCTTCATATTTATTACATTTGTTTTCCAAGCCCATGACGAGTCCATCACCAAATGCAATGAGTAACAATGACCATCCATTCATATTCTATTATCATGAAGTAACCAAGAACCACTCACACATGTAAACTTATTTCAATGATGTTATTATGAGGATAAAAGTTATATTTAGTATCCTAGTAATGTGTTATATCTTATAACCTAGATTTGCATTACCCCCTCACACAGGTTGCTAAATTAAACCATGAAATTTATATCAGATGACAAACACAGGTTGACCACACAATGGTGTTGATTAAAAAGGATAACTTTATATAAAATCTATATTTATTTCTAAAATCACTATACATTTCTTTAAAACTATAAATTTTTATAAATTGTTTAATAACCATGTTCTATGTTAGTTTTTGTAGAAACTATTTTCTTCTAGGTGTAGAAATATAATTCATCTGACTGAATTATTTTTAATAATTATATGAAAATATATATTGTACATCAGATGAATGATTATTCAATTCATGAAATGTAGTTTATAAATGTATGAAATTAAGGATATAATGAATTATATCATATGGATATATATAAATTCAATCATTATAACTTCATTGGATGGAGACATACATGATTTCTGAAAAAAAAAATTACTAAATCTATTTAATGAAGAAACATCATTCAACTAGATGAACAAAATTTATTGTACCATACAAGATCCAAATACACTAAAGTAGTTTATAAATCTATGAGCAATGGATGAACTTGAGGACCTAAACCCTTCAATGTGAAGAAAGTGTTTGTATGAAGCTGTTGCAACCAACTGCATGAAATGTGCAATATAACCCTTAGAGAAACATCTATAAATAGAGATCCATGATTTATAAGAAGGATATTTTTCCATATAAATATTTTTTCATCTCAAAATTTTTACGTCTTAGTTTTTTTTCATCTCAATATTTTTTGAATTTGTATTTTTTTGTAATAAATTTTCAACCAATGCTGTATAAAGTGTCTATGAAGAATTTGTATCATTTGTTTCATTGAGAGTGCTTCATTATAATCTTCAGAGATTTGTCATTCTTATGAAGTCCATGTGATAATATTTTTTTAAAAAATTACTTAATAAGTGTTGTTTTTGACATTTTTTTGATGAATAGTCTTTATCAATGGATCTTAGGGTTTTGAGATATAGTAAAATATCCAATTTGGTTTGATCGAGGGTTCTCGAGTCTAGGGAAATAGATAATTATAAATATATTTGTATAGATGGATTTATTTTTGTAAGAAATAATGTCCTTTATGATTAAGTGAAAATAGTAGATACCTAATGTTAGGTCTATTGACTTCCTTAAAATATATGGTCGAAGTATATATAATTTTATAAAAATTTTTCTGAGTTTTCTTATGTACTTTTTATAAAATTTTTCATTACATGTTTTTTTTCAGTTTTGTTTTACATTGTACATGATATTCAATGTATATATTATTAATTATAAAATTTTATAAACTCTATATCTAAAAGACTCTTTATCTAATAAACCAACATACAATGATTCTTGAGAATTTTATGTTTTATTTTATAAACTACAACTCAACTGCCCCCCCCCAAAGTGTTTCTACATACTCTAATGATAAAAAATGGTACCCCAAGACAATTATGATATCCTATTATCTAATTTTTACATCACATAAAACTTAAAACTTTGGGATTCCATGCCCCGTGAGAGTCATACCAAATATGGGTTGCTAACTCCAAGGGTAAACCTAACCCTAACTCATTATTGACCTACTATCACTATCGTTTTTGGGATCATTCACATAAACAATAACATTCCCAATAGTCAACTCACCACCTTGATCTAACTTGTTTAAGTAACCCACCCAACCATTTCATGATCACCCATGCATAAGGGATTCCCAAAACGATGTGGAAAACCCATTCTTGACATTAACTTAGTGAATCCCTCTTGAGTCAAAGACTTCCAAGTATGGACTCACTTGTCTTTCATGTTTTCCACATGACAAGGTTCAAACCCCAATTAATTTTTCACTCACATGTGCATTAGTCAAATTTTTTTAGCTTTCATAAAGGGGAATTTTATCAATTTTCTAACATGAATAATGGACACCACATTTTCTCATCACTATAAATATTAATGCTTTTAATAATCAAGAAATTCAGTTTTTAGCATTGAAATATTCTAAATGTACATTAGTTCTAATTTAAAATGTTTATCTAAACCTGTATTCCTTTATCTAATAATCTATTAAATTGTAAAAAACCTGGACCTCATAAGTGTAAATACGTTATCAATAATCCCTAGAGTAGGTGGAGAAAGAGTTCTAGTTCACCTTATGTATTTTATTAAGAATATATAACATGTCTCAAGAATATAATGACCTTGAATTATTAGCATTGTTCTAAAAATGAAAAGAAATTAAAAAACACTTTATCATGAAGAGAAAATTTATATTTCATTATATAATTATAGGTAAAAAAATACACCAAAATATTGTTAAAAATCATGGCACCCCTATAAAATCAACTAAGAAAATATACCCTACTATTAATAAATATCCCTTCCATCAGGGAAGCATAATAATAAATTACCTTGATAAATTTCCTATGTGGTCTTCTCAGATGGATAAGAAATATTGAGAATATCATTAGCTTGAATATTAAATATAATAAAAGTATTATCCCATAAAATTTCATGAGCCAGCATAATGACTCTGTCAATAACTCAAAAAGAGGAATGCAATCCTTAAATAGAATTTAGTTTCTAGAGTCTAAATATTCCAACATATGAGGGTGGTTATAATAAAAATATAACCTAATTTTTAATTAGATAAGTTAATTAAATAAAGAAAATAACTTTCCATTAGATGGTGATGATCACCATTTGATCCATTTTAACAATTTTAAAAATATATCCGAATAAGGGTAATATTTGAATTCTATAAAAAAAATCACTAAGATATTCCACAAATTGATTGTTGGAGGATCATCTAAAAATTAACATTGATACAAAATAATAAATTTTTTAAATAATAAATAAGAAAACCATTGATATGGCTCTAAATTAAAAAAATAAATAGAATTATGGATTTCCCAAAATAATTTTTTATATAATGGAATTTATCAAAACTTGGGACGTATGTAAATATTGTAAAATTTACCTTTATGAGTGAATGAATTGAAATACATAATGCATTATTTGAAAACCTATTTAGCTATGGAAATCCGCCGCTATTTTCTAGAGTCTCCATATCTTAAACCTCATTGGTATCTTTGATACATTATGTGAATCCATATAGAGTTAGATTATTTAAACTTTTACCATAGATTGAATGAAAATTCTTCTAAGATATATCCTATATCTATAATCCATAGACCATTTATCATAATAAGAATACATTTTTTCGATTATTTCTAATTCATTTCCCCCTCTATTTAATATTGATGAAATCATCCACCATTATTGAAATTTACTTCATAACTGATAAAGGAAATTATAATACTAACATCGTATATAAGAAGGTATTCAAGATAATATGTATGATCATGACTAATTTTTTCCCTATAAAGAACATTTTTACTATAATCTATTAAATACTTTTAAAAGGAACCACATAAAGAATGAT
Source organism: Viscum album (assembly GCA_963277665.1). Taxonomy (NCBI): domain Eukaryota; kingdom Viridiplantae; phylum Streptophyta; class Magnoliopsida; order Santalales; family Viscaceae; genus Viscum; species Viscum album. The sequence goes on along the minus strand of OY728156.1, from coordinate 1,192,446,805 downwards.
CATTCACTAAGAGGTATAAAATTAGTGAACACACATCCCATTTATGTTTCTCCTTCAAAAAACCTAGGATACATTTTAATGTGAATGATATGATTTTTTTTGAATATTCACACACACGTAAATGCACAAAACCCTAATAAAATTATATTTTTAAATGGTTTTCCAAAAAAAATAGATAGATATATCCTTGGAAAGATCTATTAAATCTTATGATCACATGATCTACTAAATTTATTATGTTTGATAAAATGAAAAAGTATTATCCTTTAACTTTTTATCCAAAACGTGTCTCTAACTTTGTGTAATAATCTCATGTAAAAATAGTGATAATATAATATGTGATATAACAAAAAGTAGATTCTTCAACCAAATTAGACTTATATAAAGTTATTATTGTGATTCTCCCTCTTCCTCTTCCACTTATTCTAAAATTATAAATTTTATTCTTCTCTTTATCGTCTATTCATACCCATTGCACACACATTATCTTTTCATTTTCCCTCTAATCCTATATAAGTTTATAATTTCATTATTTCTTCCACTACATTAATTTTTTTTTCAAATTTAATTTAAAATTAATACTTCTGTTTACACTATTCTTTTTTTTCTTGTCTATAATATATATCCAAAAATTCTAGTTACCAATTTTATAATACTAAGGGCCATAACGATTCTAGTTCGGCCAACACATTGAATCAATAATTTAGTAACATCAGCAAGATGCTCAAATTTTTTATCAATGAATACACCATGACATTACCATTATCATTGTTGTGTAATAATAAAATCACAAAACAACAAAATTCTTCACAATGTAAGCAACTAATTATCCTTAAAAAATTATACAAATCATATTTCAGTTTTCGTGTGGTCTTCCAAATTTTAGAATTAATCATGAAATACATTTTAATTAAGATTATTGTAAAATTTTCATGGTCCTCATCACTAAATCTTGACCATTAGTCGACATGGGACAACCAACTTCTTTATGAAGCAATTGATTCTTCCTTATATAAGATGATTTTACATCAGAGGGAATTATTGTGTGACAAATTTAACTGCTGCATGATTACATGGACTATCTAATATAGTGTAGCATGATTTTATCATGATATATACACTATAATCTATTTTCATACTTCAAGTTACAGCCACTATTATTTAGGGTGCAATATACATATATTTAAGGACTTATTAAATAATCATAATGTTTGAGGCTGCAATAAAAATATGTCCACATAGGTTTTCATGTGATATAACATTTATTCAGATGATTTTAATATTATTTGTCAAACACATTAATGTGACTAACATCATTGTGGTGTGATCTCATTCTCATCACCAATTCTTATCCCAAACACCTTTTTTAAGATCTAATATTTTCCATACATATTCTATATTAAAAACCAACTTATCCAAACTAAAACAAATTGATGTAATTGAGATTTAATATAATTCATTCATTGATAAATTAATATAATATGTTTGAAAAATAAAACAATTATTACACCAACAAATTTTTTATTTTACTTCTACAAACCCCCCTTGGAAAAATACTTGTTCTTAGTGTTACTTCATCTTCTCAACATCTATAGGTATCAAAAATATCCCTCAAAATAATCTAAAAAATCATCACTTTTTGATTTTATTTCCAACCATCAAATTCAATCATATTTTTTTCTACTACTAGACCATTATATCAATTTCAACAAGTGAACATAAATCACCCCATTATCATAGTAATGAATTTTCATTCAATTGTCTTAAGAATATGTGAGAAAAATTATAGTAGGAACCAATAACCATGAATAAAAATAAAAAAACTATGGATTTGGGTAACTCACATTTTTCTAATATCTTCTTCCACACCTTCCAAATTAAAAACACTTCAAAAGTATTCATTATTATGCCAATAACAATCATCCTCCACATATACTCAGTAAAACATTAGAATAGTTCACAAAACCGCTAGCACACATGATGAAAATACAACATTACCTTATTAAAAGAATACCATAAATATATTATCCCCATGAGGAAAAACATATTATTTTAATTTATATTTTCATCCCTCCTTTTGACAATAATAAAATCATAAATATATGAATAGAGGACATGGAATCTCTGTTATATATGTAATGTCCCCGACCTGGTAATACCTCACATGACCAATATATGTAGTTATGATACCTCAAGTGTGCGTCCACATATTCTAGATACTTCTGACTACTAGAAAGGGTGTATGAAATATAGTGGGGTTACTATACCCTTTGGTACAATGTTGTAATAACGGTGGTCTAAGATAAATAAAATAATATAATCAACCAATAGATAAATAGACACAACCAACTCAAAGAAATTATAAATTACTGAAAATAAACATAAAAACATTAAACCATGTCATGATATAATATTTTACAAACTAAATTTCATGGTAAATTTTATATAATAAAAACAACCAAAATAGCTCCATAATAATGACTCCATAAACATTGGTATTGAAACACCTAAAAATTCACATCTATATAGTATATTACCATCTTGAAAAGTAATCAATTAGATATAGGTCCCCTTGAACATGTATAAACCTACATGCATGAAATATTCCTGGGAACCAAATGCCACTGGAATAATGTATGAATACAACACTATAGTCCAACACCCATGGAGTATAAACAATCAAGTCTAAAAAACTAGCGCATGGAATAATATGATATGTAGGGGCATTAATTGACAAGTTAATTAATAACATCAAATATCCCACTGAACCTTGAGCTCTTGGTTGGTACCTAAGGTTAGTAAAACATACTTCAACATGATGAAAAACATATCTATCCAGTAGAATATTCTTCTACATAGGATGAATTACCCATACTATTGATGGATTATAATATCGAGGACGAATCACCCATAACATTTCAACTAATCCATCATCTCATCCTATAGAATCAAGTAGCATAGAAGAACCATGATCTATTTTAATTCCCTTGATATTGTTTCATACATGTTCTGTGGTCGAAAGACCATTCCAAGGGAAAAAGAAGCCCTATGATACTGGGATATATGAAAATTCCAAGGATAGAGCTTATTTCACCCTTCCATAGCATAAGGCCATGTAAAGGGAAAAAGCAACCATGTCATACAAGGTTCTATGGGAATTCACATCTTTGAGCTACTTATGTGTTACCATGACTTAATACCACAATAAGGAAAAAAGCATCACAATAGCCTATGTGAATTCCTATGTTAGGGCCACTTATGCGTTGAGAAGATATGAGACCTAATTTAAATTCCCACACTATAGATGATTTTTTAATTCAAAAAAATGAAACATGTGTCAATGAATTTAAATTTATTATACATGCAAACATGTGATCATAATCCATATCAATAAATTTACCCAATTAACAAATTATAAATTTTTATATTTTAATATGACAATTTATTAATTAACATAATAATTGTAAAAATATTGTTTCCATTATTAATATATCCTAACAACATTTCACATATCAAGATAGCCGCATTCCATAATATTACCATGCCAAATCTAATTAAATTACAATATATCCACTTTTATGAAAAATTTTACTTTCTAAAACCAGTTATCACATTTACCATGTTATGAATATTAAATGTTAATCTATTAAACATAATTTCAAATCCAAATTCTAATTTCATCAAAGGATCTAGGTTCATTCAATCCATGTTCCTACATAGGTTCAATGGTTAGAACACCCTTTAGGTGGCCTCAAGTCTGAGTATCAATAACAAAAAACCCATTGGGGTCCTAGGAAGGTATATTCATATGGTTTAATAATATTTTGTTGGTTAAAAATTTAGTTAGGTCATTCACATGGAGTCTTAATGAAATCATATAGTTTACACATACTAATGAAATTAAAATTGGATTTAGTGAGTTTTTAGATACCACCCACCTATAGAACATATATATATAGAGAAACCAAGATCATGTTTTGTATCATCATTCAACAAAATTATCACTCATGCATAGTTTTTGAAACATCCAATCAAGTATATAAGTAAAGTATCCAAGGATTAAACATTATTATTTCAACAAATAAAATTGATACCTACTGATTTTGAATAACTGGATCAATGAATAGATCAAAGATCCAAAGAGAGGAGTTAGAGGAGCCTTGAGATAATTGATTAACATACACCAATCTTTTATTAGGTTTGAAATAACGGATTTAAACGAGTTAAATAAGGTTTCAAGATAATAAAATACCACTTCTTCCCATTATATCGCTTTCCCATCCAAAAACCGCCATGTTTCTAGTGGTGATATAAAACAAGACCAGAATGGTTGGGAACACCACCAACTAGCTAGTGGATTTCATGTAGAAGAACCATTAAACCCTCCACCTAGATGGTGGGAATCTAGTATATTTACATAGACACATGAAAAATCCCCGGCTACCCTATTACTCTAAAGTCCCTCCATAACTATAAACCAACTATATCCTCCTGCTAATATGGTTTATCAAGTCCTTTGATGCCTAAAAAAACATGTTTTACACCACATTAAAAGTCCATTTACCATGTTCATGGTATTTTAACAAAACTCAAAGTGTTTCAGTAAAAAACATAATGAGGAACACACCTAAAAAAAGATGGAAACTTACAACCTTCCCATCATATAACATCTCATACAACTGAAATTCTACCATGCATTAGAATGGGGTATTGATGGAAAAATTGGGTCACTGCACCCAAATATCATACTCTCACTCCTTTTTTCTCCTATTTAACACACCAATTCTACCACAACACACACACTAGAGGAACATTCTTCCCATCTAAATTCTTATCACTATTCTTCAGGACACCGATCAGATGATCCTCAAAGGACACATCAAAATGAATATCATGGTCGTCAATATATATTATATTTTATGGGTCATGGGGATATTTCTAATGTTACTACATGTTAAAAAGATAATTATTGGAACTATAGTACCGTGGAAGCCCCAAAAAGTATTCCACTGGACCATTAGTCTCCACTATCCCAAACTACCTGATGAACCTATGCGACAACAATCCCTACTTTTGTATATGGCGTTGCCCCAACCTGGGGAACACTAAGAGAACATCCCAATGACACACCTCATAATCCATAGCTTATAAAAAATTGTCATCATATAATTTATTTTATATCATTATGATCATCAACCAATTTCTAACCATCTATACGTACATAGAAATATTATTTATGTTTCAAGGTCCAACAAGATATATCTCAACATTATCTAACCTTTTCATAGGAAAATGACATGTATTTACATCTATGTACTCAATATGATACATTTTTATCAATCATTAGATGATAATATTAAAATAGAACTCCATGACTGCGAAGAAATTCTCTCAAGAACCACCAAAATCCATAACATAAGCCCATAAAATATCCTCATGAATCTAAATCGACTATTTAGATTTGATATTGTTAATAGGATGGTAGGATTGACATAGAAGAACCTATAATCCCAAAAACTTCTAAAGACCCTTCCAGTACTATGACATGAAATTGGGATCTTGATAAAAAATGATACTCCTCTGAACAATATGTAACTAAACAATCTATCACACAAAGAGATTACACAGATCATCAACGGTGACCGTCTCCCTGATAGATAAGAATGGAGATAAATTTATTTTTTGATCATTGATCACCCATTCTACATAATTCATAAGAGGTTTCCTGAGAAATCATATCATTAATTTTATGGTGAAGGTCTTTCAGATAAATAAGAATTGAGATAACTTTTCCAATCAGTCATTGGCATTCACTTGTTAATAGGAAAATAATAACACCACAAATCCCACATTATCATTCTTCATATATAGCCACTAGTATTTCCTATGAAGATCATTATACATCTTCGTTATAATTGGATGTACCTCCAATTTAGTGGTAAGAAATTTCTTCATAAACCCCTTTCATAAGCCAATAAAAATCAAGATACGACCACATACAATAAGAAAATTATCATTTCTAAAATGCCATCCTGATCATGGCTCCCCAATATAAAATATTTCCATTAGTGATAAGACCTCTAGGTCAAATAACATTCATAACATGATCGTTTCTAAGAGAATAAGGTCACTATATGCCTAAGTTAGAGGTAATCATCCTTGAAACTCCTAAAATTTTAGAGGCATGTTAGTGAAGAGTACCATTAAACACGACTCCACACAATATTCCTACACTACCTTTTTTATTTATCCCCACTAAATTCTTTAACAATGAAGTTTACATTACCTTGAGTTTTATCTAACTCAATGTCGAGAGACTATAAAAACTCTACCTACATCCTCTATTGATGGATCAAGCCCTTCTATGAAGATATTTACTAGAGGATCTATTGATCCATGTAAACCACAAATATATCTAAAAAATATAATGCTACAAACATCTTAGGTAAGGCATGAACACATCTAACTCTATATTTAAAATAGGATAATTTCTCTCATGCTGCCTTAACTGACTAGAATCATAAGAACCAACTATGTCCTCCTATATTATGATTAATCTAATATTGAATCCTGATGTATCATAGTACACAATACCCTCCTTACTCGACATAGGTAAGGTGAGGATTGGTGTAGAGGATAACCCATGCTTTATCTCCTTGAATTACTTATAGAAATAATCTGACCAAATAAACTTTACCCATTTCTTTCTCAGCTCGGACATTAGTGCTTCTGAATGGGATAAATCCTAGATTATTACAACTTAGTTCTTTATTTAATTTTTGTACATGAATTATTACATAATATTTCACTTAATAAAACTTTTAATATCAAGAGGTATAGTGTCTTTGGGTCTTATTATCATTACATAACAACTTAAAACCTGAAATACACATCTTTATTGAAATATTTTTTTACATGACCACACTATTCCTTCATAGATAGCATTGCATGGGATAACCAAAGGATAAACATAAGAAAATGGTGAGCTATAAAACCCAGTGAGGGAATAAAAATTTCATAACATGAGAAAGATAATACATATTAGTCAATAGGCATATCAATGGAGGGAAAAGGAAAAAATGAACATAAAGGCATGATATAACATGATATTCGTAACATGGAAATTTGGAAACAATATACGACATGATATTATCATGATCCCAAGGCTCATTAAACATGAATTATAATGAGTAAACCCTCATTTACCATGGTGTATAATTATACTAAACATTACCCAATGCATTATAGCACTATCAAGGCACAACCATCACAATGATTTCAATCCCACATTTAAGTGTGGTGTATAAATAATATAACATGGATTCATTAATAATTATAAATAATTACACAGAAAAGGTATTTAAAATTCATATATGTGTGTACCTAATAAATAAGTACATGATCATAAAGGTGAATACCTATGATTGATAAATTGGTATGGTATTCACTACGCAATTATGTTGGCATGGAAAATGATGGTGAAATGATGGTAGTATAATGATATCGAATAGAAATTTGTAAAATGAGTTTATGGAAGAGAAATGAGTCTATCATAATTAATAAATTATATGCTTAGTAAAGGGATCATGGAATATAATATCCCAACATATGAAATAGAATTTATATGAACAAAATAAAAGAACTACTGGAGAAGAGATAAATACCATAGAAAATTTTGACATGGTAACTAGTGTACACAAAAATAATTAATGAGAGAGAAATTGATCTATCATCATTAAAACATAATAAAGGATGTGTGGGGGAGGTACGGAAACATACCTCATCATTTTTCATTGTAAATAAATTTTTGTAACAATATAAGGAAGCATGGATAAAAGTGAGAGAGGAAGGAACACTTACATGGATGTGTGATCAAAAAGGATTGAGATCGGTTTATTGGGAGATTAGATAGCCTTGTGGGGACTATAGGGAGCATAGAGAAGAGTTTTTAAGAGATGTAAAGAGTCTGAGTGATGAAAAATGGGTTCTTGGGTGGGATTATATTGGAAACGTGGGGGAATTCTTTATTATTTGGGTTTTGGAAAATACACACTAAAATATTTAATACCACAAACCATCCTAGAGTTTTTTACCACTGTTTCTATCCAATGTGAGTAAAAAGATATTTTATAAGTCAAAAGGAAAAATATATTAAAATATTATCTTTACTTATGTGGTGGTGAGTCACACTCTCTAGGAAACTATATTAAAGTATTAAAATACTTAATAATTCTTTGAGGATTCACTAATGCTTTAAAAAATATAAATTAAATGTAAAAAAGATATTTTAATGTTATAACATATGTTTTTCAGAATATTCCATTTATATTATTTTATTACATCACTATTTGGTAATTATGTTGTCATCACACATGTTATATATTTATTCTGTATTTAATTTTTATGTAACATATTCACTTATCATAGAAAATTATAGAAAATTCCCTATTGGAAAATTCCAATTTCCTAATTACAAAAATAATATTCATTTTCTCTAAATAATACTTCAAATATTTTAATTTTCACTATTAAAATAAAAAAAATATTTACTAAAAATTGGCGGGTTTTGCCAAAATAGTTTTCAATACTTAATAAAATATTATTTTCATTTCATAAAACATATATGATCTTTAATATTTAATAAATTTAATTTAATAACAATATTTTTATAAGATAATATTTATTTCAAAAATACATTAATTCTTAAAAATGTATTCCTTAATTTAATTCGAATATTAACTAAAAATACTATTTGTGCATTAGAAAATCATTTAAAAGTAACAATAATAGAATGAATGTATATTCCTTATTTCATACAAAAATAATCTAAATTCTAAGGTATTGATACATATCCATTAATTACACCAGTATAATCCCTAAGATTATGTTTTGAGATGGTGGGAATTTCATGGGACTATTCAATGAACATGGTTTGGGTCGTGATCTGGATAAGCATGAACTTTTCCCCTAAACAGTTTCTCTTATGATTATGTTCTTGAATCTAACATTGGTCTTGGTCTTAGGAAAATCCCAGAAATGTTGCCTACCCCTGAAGCTCTGATAAATGGGTTTCATAGGGTATTATCTTACTGGTCGAGGCCATTACATCCTTTGTCTATGCCAAAAGGATTTTTTAAAACCCTATATTTATTCTAGTCATGTGATCACTATTCAAGGACTATATTATTAATGGTAAGGATACTTATTGGAAATTTAAGTACAATTGGATGTAATAAAACAAAAGGAGTGCATGTGTTTCCTATATCCATAATACATTTAAATGAAAGGGAATTTTATTTGTAAATGATTGGGTTGTTACAGCCTTACCCACTTAATAAATTTTGCTGAAAAAATCTCTTTTTCACACATTGAAATAGATGGGAGTAACTGTACTTCATCAATTCTTCTGGTTCCCATGTTGCTTCATAAAACCTGTTATTTCAGTAAAACACCTTGATAAGGGGCATCATTTTATTCCATAGAACTTTTTATCTATGATTTAATATCTTCACTGGATTCTTCTCATTGGAGAGGTGATTCTAAAATGTTAACACCTCTGGATTGAGTACATGTGATGGGTTAGGTATGTACTTCCTCAAGATTGATACATGAAATACATTATGTACTTAAGACAGGTTCGATGGGAGTTCTTGTCGATAGTCCACTACTACAATGTGATCAATTATCCCACGAAGGGTGATGTACCTTGGACTAAGGTTTCCCTTCATCCAAAATCTCACAACTATCTTCCATGGGGATATGTGGAGAAATACTATGTCTCAAACATCAAACTCTAAATCTCATCGACAATTTTTAGCAAAGTTATTTTGTTGACTCTTGGATGTTTTGATGTGGTACATGATTGTGTTATCCTTCTCCAACATTTCTTCAACCATTTCTAGACCTATAATTTTTTTTCCTCAACTTCATCCCAACATGCCAGTGTTTTTCACCTCTTCCCATAAAGGGATTCATAAGGAGCCATTTGGATACTTGAGTGGGTATTGTTGTTGTAAAAGAACTCCACCAAAGGAAGATGTTGGTCCCATAAACCATTGAAGTCCATTAATCAATATCTCAACATGGCATCATGTTTTTGGATAGTCTACTAATATTGGACATCAGATTTTGGGTGATAACCCATACTAATGTTCAACTCTGTGTTCAAAGTGAATTAGAGGCTTTTGCAGAACATAAAGGTGAATCTTGGATCTCGATCGGACATATTCAATAGTAGTACTCCATACAGTCTTACCATTTCATTGATATATATCAGTGCTAGATGATCCCATGACAAATTTCCTTGAATCACAATGAATTGTGCAGTATTTGTAAGACAATCCATAACAACCTAGATAGTATTGTTTTCTTCTATATTTCATCAGTTTTCTGGTGACAATTTATAGGGTGATTTTTCCCATTTCCATATTGGTATGGGTAATGGTTTCATAATCCCATTATAATTTTTCCTCTCAACCTTCACATGATGAAATATTAGACACTTTGATGTATATTTAGTGATATCCTTCTTCATGTTATCCCACCAATAGTTCCCTTAGAGATCTCGCTACATATTTTTATTTCTTCAGTGAATAGAAAAAGTTAAACTATGTGCATCATACAATAGTCCTTTATTTAACTTCAGATTTGATAGAATAGATAGTATTGACCCAAATATTAAAATAATTTATTCATTACCATTGAACTCTGATGATTTCCCTTTTCTGATAGTTTCCACTTTATTCTTGAATTTCCAAATCATCTTTTTGAGAATCCTTTAATCATTCCCAAAGAGATGGTTGAGAAATAATATGTGAAAGGATTAATGACATTCCCTTATTTATGATTCTCTTATCCATCATCATCAAATATAAGAATATTGGATCCTTTAAAATTCTCATCAATGATAGAATTGTTAGGTCCTTTCTACTTTGATCATCTGCCACCCTGTTCGCTTTTCCAGGGTGGTAATGGATTGAGCAGTCATAATCCTTGATGGGATCTAACCATATTTTTTGATTCATATTCAGATCATTCTATACGAATATATATTTTAGACTCTTGTGATCATTATATATTTCACACTTCTCCCCAAATAGATAATGCTGCCAGATTTTCAAACCAATGATCAAATTTGCCAACTCTAGATTATTGATGGGATCGTTTTGGTCATGAATTTCAAATTCCCTTGAGGCATTGGAAATGACAACAATTTTTCCTCAAATTACATCAAATGGGTACTTATAATATTTACTAGAAGAACATTCCCACATACTTCAACATGTGATACAAAAATTATAGAAGTTTTTCCCTAATGATTTGATATCATTTCTGGTGGGGACTCAATGTTCATAGAAATCATAAAAGAGATTCTTTTATAAAGTGAATTGATATATATTGCGGAATACAAAACATTGATTTAGTGGTTACATTTAATTCATAAATCATAATACATATTATCATATGACTTTCAGTATATCTTGGATCATGGCGATTATTGATTCTCATCATGCTTCTCATCCCTTATTTTTCTGGGATAATTCCCAGATTCTACACATTTTGACATAAAACTATGTTAGATGCTTTAGATGGAACTTTGTTTCCATCAATCACTTTATCCATTTTTTTGTGGAAATTCGATACGTTTTCCCTGTCTTTTAACACATAAAACATCTCCTAGTACCTTTATGACATTTTCCATGGTGCCTATTTCAACACTTGTTACATGAAAAAAATTTGGAATTTTTTCCCTTACCTCATTTATATATGGACATTTGTGAGATGTAAACATCCTCTATGTTGATTTTATTTAGAATTCAACAAAGTACCAATTTTTAATCATGATTTTTTATATCCAGGTTGGCATAATAACGATGTGTCCTTCTTTAGCTCCCATCTGATTTAGAATCTCATTTTGGTGATCACCACAATGCCCTTAAAATTAGTGGTTAATCTTGATGTATCCTATTTTTAGACATTTTATAGAATAAAAGGAAAATTAGGGGTAAGTATTTTAAAATATTAAAAACATAAAGGGGAATCCAATGACAAAAAGGGATAACGTATAAATTACATTTATCTCTTTAACATATAAATTTTTAGGGTTCGATTAAATTTATCAATGATCTACTTCCAAATGTATATTATTATAGGCTATTTTTATTCCCTTAATAATTGATCATACTGTGATTATGAACATTCAAAAAAATATCTCCTAGTAGTGAAGAACCAAGAGTTTATAGAGTCATGTTGTCGTGCACTAGTTCTCGTTTGAGTCTAGATCAAAGTGGTGTTTTCTGGTTTTACCCCTTGATACATATGTTCTAGAGCCACCATTAATTGATCATATTTATATAGGGATATATTTTTTTATATCAAACACTTACACTATACTCAAAAAAATCAGTGGTTATTTTAATATACGTAGTCTTAACCAAATGGTTTTCACTAGTGTTTTTTAATTTGAATCCCAAAAATAACTAAACATATTCTCTAATACCAACTATATCAACCGTTCTATTTATATCATATTTTAAAATGATATATTACATAATCTTTTTCTCAATAAAATTAAAAATATCAAGTGGTCTAGTCAATTTGGGGATTATGAACATTACACTACAACATAAAATATGTAATACACATCTCAATTGAAAACATATTTTACATGACCACGACATTCTTTCAAACTTAGCATTGCATGGGATAACCTCAGGATGTACATATGAAAAGGGTGATCTAAAATCATAGTAAAGGAATAAAAATGGGATGAAATTAGGAATAAAATACCTGTTAGTGAATAGGCATATCACTGGAGTACATAAGAAACATGTACATAAAATCATGATATAATATGATATTCATAACACGGAAATGGGGAAACAACATACAACATGATATTAACATGATACTAGGGTTCATTACAAATGGATTATCACGAGTAAACCCAAATTTCGCAAGAATTTGGATGATTAAAACCTATTTTCACATGGAGTATCATGATACCTAACATTATCCAACGCAATAAAGTGCATTCAGGGAACACCCTTTATAATGATTTCAATGTCACATTTAAGTGTACCACATAAATCATATAACATGGATTCATTGAACATAATAAGTTTTTACATGGTAAATTAATGAAGAATAAATGTATTTAAGTCTCCAATGCATAATTAAATGAGCATATAGGTGAATACCCATGATAGAGAAATGTGTATGGGATTCACTACACATTGAATTTGGCATGGAAAATCGTGGTAAAATTTAGACAACATAAAAACGTCAAATAGAAATTCGTAAAATGGTTTTATGATAGATAAATGTGTATCTAATAAATTATAAATTAAATGGATAGGTATGGGATCTTGTAACATACTATACTAAAATATAAAATAGAATTTATATGTATAATATAAAATAAGTGCTTGTGAATAGAGAAATCCCTTATAAAATTTGGGCACGGTAACAACTGTACACGAGAGAAATTAATGAGAGATAAAGGGGTATATAAAAATTAAAAAATAATAAGGGAAATATTGGGGATGTCATAAAACATACTCCATCATTTTTATTTAAAAATAAAACTTGGTAACTATATAAAGAAACTTGGATAAAACTGAGAAAGCCAAGAATCCTTACTTAGATGATTGATCCCAAAGGCTTGGGAGAGGCTTCTTGGGAGAATAGGGCACCCTAGGAGGACTCTAAAGAGTATAAGGAAGAGTTTGGATGAGCATCAATTAGTTTAATAGATTAATAATGGGTTCTTGGGTAGGTTGATATAGGAAATTTTATAGATTTTTTTTATTTTTTTTTGTTTGGAAACTACACACAAAAATATACAATACCACAAGCCATCCAGTTGTTTTTTCCCATGGTTTCGAGCTAAGGGGATTAAAAAAAACTTCTATGTCCAAGGGATGAAAATATTAATATAGTATCATGGATTATGTGAAGTTGAGTCACACAGTCAGTGAAATTATTTTAAAATCATTTAATATTTAATTGGTTTTGAAGGATTAACTAATGAGTTATAAAAAAACAATCAAAACTAAAATAACATTATTTTAAAGGTAAAACATAATTTGGATGAATATAAAATTTATATTATTTTATTACATCACTATAGAGTCATTATGATGACATTAAACACAATATATTTATACAGTATTTATATTTTACCACAAAAATTTGATTTTCTCATAAAATAATGAGAAGTTTACTTTTGGATAATTTTAACATCCTGATTCTAAAAATAATAATAATTTTATCTAAATAATTTTCTTAATATTTGAATTTTCTCTTTTAAAATATAAACTGATATTTATTAAAAAATGAGTGGTTTTTCAAAAAAAATAGTTTTCAAGCCTTAAAAAAGTAACTTCTGATGTCATAAAAAATATATAATCATTAATATTTAAAAAATTTAATTTAATAATAATATGTTATTAAAATATTTTTTATTTAAATAATAAATTAATTCAGGAAAATATATTCATTAATTGAATTCTAATATTAACAAAAAAATACTAATTATGCTCTAGAAAATAATATACAAAGTAACGATAATAGAATGAATGTATATTCACTATTCTATAAAAAATAATCATTCTTCTAGGGTCCTAATACATATACCTTAATTAAAGAATCATACACCCTAAAATTACGGTGTATAATGGCGGGGATTTCTTGGGGACATTAAATGAACATGGTTTAGTCCATGATCTCAATGAACTATAACCTACTCCGTAAACGGTTTCTCTCATGCTTAAGTTGTTGGATCTCAACATGGGCTGAAACATCCTAGGTAAATAAAGAATAAGACATTTTCATATTTATAAATATTTTTGAATTAAATAATAATTTTACTATAAAGGGGATTCTATGTTCAATTGCGTACCCAATACACAACAACAAGTTTCTTTGAAATCTTATGTTTCACCCAATGCTATGTCATACTGAAAATTAATAATATAATATTATTTTGAATGGTATTGAATGCATAGTAATTGTATTAACAAGAATTAATAGAAATAACTAATATTTTATTATGCATGTTTGTTAAATCTGTTTACATTATTCCAACACAATTTAGAGGCTTAAAATTTAAATGAATATGATTTTAACCATAAATACTCTAATATTCATTAAAAGGTCGATTTACCGCCTTTTGATAGCAAACCCTCTTCAAATCTAGTTTTGGCCACTTTAATATGTTATATTTGAAAAAATAAAAATATTTATTAGAATCAGGGCATGAAAATTTACTTTGGGTAAATTTTTGGTTTTTTCAGATAAAATTCATTTTTAATGAATAGGGAAAAAATACTATATTTTAATTCACATCTGCCTTTTAATATAATTAATTTATAAGGTTTTATTTTCTTTGTAATTGGTTTTAAAGTGTATTTTGATTATATTTTTACCATTTAATCCAATTTTGGTCAATGGAAGTAATTTCACGTGGAAATTTAACATAAACAAGTGTCAATCTTTTGATAGTTACTAATTCATAAAAACACGTTTTTGTTTTTACCACGGGAATTTCTTTTAAAATAAATAATGAAACATATTTTTTTTTAATTTAGTAAAATAGACATCAATTTTGAATTCAGAATATTGAATATAGATTCGGCTGAAATTTGGGTATTTTTCTGAAAACCTTTAATTTTTGATGAATAGTGAAAACACTGAGTAGTAGTTAAAAAACTGACTGTTTCAGTTAAATAAAATTTTACAGCTTCTGTAAAGTTAATTTAAAAAATATGATATACATGGTTTTCATCAGTAATTAAAATGTGGATCAATAAGATGAAAATAATTTTTGGTGAATAGTAACTTTTGACTTATTTACCGCGGTTAAAGGTAAATAGTGTAATTCTAGGTAAAAATAATATTATAATAATATAAAATTACTCTAACATGTGTCCTAATTATATTGTTTGATACATTTACGACTATGGGCATCCATGGGTTGATTTTGGGACCCCATGGATCCACTTAATAGTGATAATGACATTTTATATTAATTAATTAAAAGTAATGACCAAAATGACACAAACATATATATTTTAGCAAATAAATTCTCACATGGAATTATATAAGTTAAATATTTTACTATAAATAGTCATTAGAAATCTAAAAATATTTTCTACATCATGGTACTTTGTTTTATAATATTTAGACATCAAATAAATATAATTATTTATGACACAGTAATGATGTAGTGTTTACCTCGTTAAGGAATGATTTAAATAAATAAGATTATAAAAATTTAAACAATATCCAAATCCTATCCAATTCATATTGGAGGATTTTATTTCAAAAAACAGTCATATTATAATAGACATGAAATATATTTGGACCTTTATAATATGAGAATCAATATATAATAAAATAATATCTTCAAACTTTCCAAAAGAGCTTCCCCCCCCTTATAAAGAGCCTTCACCTCTAACCCATTACTCACACCTCTCAAGCCCCTTGGACTGTCCACACTCTAACCATTTAAGCTCCCTATATCCCACTCTTTTACTTATAATCCTTACTTTAGGTAGAAGGCACTTCAAGAAGGCCTTTTGGTTCAAACCAAAGGGAGTTACCTGATTTAATGGTAACATCTTCCCTTAAGTTATTTTCTTTTATTTTACATCCCCAATCCCCTAAACTCTCATTATTCATTTCTTTTAATACAATACCAGTATCTTCAATATACTGGGTTTTTTATAAGATAAGTAATAAAAATACACTTACACACATCTCCAGCTAATTGGTAAAGAACATACTGTTTCTGTGGGCATCGAACTACTTCCACACAAAACGATGATAGTTCAATCTTCTCCTACTACCTCTCATGGTGGAAATTATGATGGAAATATATTTATATGTTATATATATAATATTTGTATTGTATCTATGCATCTATAGTTTTCATTTATATTACACATTTATTGTTTCCATAATGGGTAAATGCGATAATTTTATTTGAGGAAATGTGGACTACTGCCCCCTCAAAGTGATATGACTCATTCGTTCCATACATGGAATGTATAAGGGAAGGTATTATTGAAATTATATATTATATTATACTGGAATTATAATATACCTTTGTTTTATTAATTACTCATTCCATTATTTATGAAATATAAATGAATGTAGCATTCATGTGTACGTACGACTTACCGTCTCCATTGATGGGGCATTTCATTTCTCATCTCTCAATGTATGTACTATTATAAATAGATATATATACTGGATATATATGATATATATGATATATATGATATCTAAATCATGAATTTCATTCTATAGATAATGGACATTTGACCAGATGAATAACTTGTAATTATAAGAAGTTAATTTTTTACTCAAATACCAAATACCGAAAAAATAACCATTGTTAACTTAAATGATTACGTAATGTTTATAACAAGGAAATAAGTTCTATAAAAAGAATAATAAACTTGAAAAAGTTTCTTAAGAATGTATAAATTTGTTATATTTTATTATTCCGTAGTTTAAAGAATGAACGGGTCATGTCGGACGTGAGGTAAAGGGCTTCGTCACAATCTCCTTCCATTGAGGCATATTTTGTTTTATACACGACTTCCTTTTATATGGTTTATAAACATATATTTTAATTTATTTCATTCAATGAGAATATTTTTCTATGATGTGTTTTTCTAAACGACAGAAAATGAATGTTTCTTTTAACGTAAGCGGTGACAACGACCTTTCCGCTGCTACGAGCAATATTTGATATTTGGATTCCTTAACAAATTGTAATGTTTTTAAAAGAAAAATAAATACCATATACTATTTTTTATGTATTTTGGTATTGAATATTATTTTGTTAATGGATTTATTATGTAAATATATTAAATGATATATTCTAATTGATATGTGTAAATTTTAACTTTTCTTTATACTTGTATTATGTGTTATGTATCATGGGAATTGTTTACGTATACGGGTGGTTCTGTGATAAAACTCAGGTGGGTGATCCAAAGAAAGCTCTCCAATGCATTGGGTAATGTAATGAAGGTAAACATAAATGTTTCTCCTAAGATATTTAGGGTATATACTTTGATGGGTATTCCAAATGTAAATCCCTACATTTCTCTGAATGCTACGATGTATGTATGTTATGGATGCCACAAGTTACCTTTATGATTTATGATTTCTATTTGTTATTCATAAATATGACGAATTTATGAGTTATGATCTTATTCTTGGTATGTATGGATGGAATAATGTTTTCATTCATTATTTTATAACACTTACTGATATTTTTATGCTCATCTCAAGTTTTGAATTGTTTTTCACAGGACTTAAAGATGAATAGTGGCATGGATGGGATCAAGGAAAATTCATTCAGTCTAAAACATAGAACTATACTTGACTCTTTTTTCAAGAGTTTCTATTTTATGAAAAAATGGAAACTGAGTAGAAGTGTCTAATTTGTAATTTTTTGGCTGTAATGTAATAGTTGTAGCCTAATTCTCTATAACTATAAACCTAAAGAGGTACTCTATTTGAATTATTAACTTAATTAAAGATTATGTAATGTTTAAGGTAGAGTCCTTATAGTTGGTATCAGAGGTATTTTTAGATAACATTATGATTTAGGGTATTGTTAAATTAATATCCACAAATTAATTTATTTTAATGATATAGCATTTATGGATTACCATGTTGCTTCACCTCTGATATTTCTATGTCGAAAATGGTTTTTCTTAGAGGATAAAAGGAAGTTCTTATGTGAAGGCATATAGATGAAATAACCTTACAAACCAGCATCCTAAGATGGTTTGAATTGGAATTGACTGTTTGTTTTAGTGATGAATTAGTTGACTCAGGTGATAAATAATGGTTGTGATTTTAGATGATATTTTGGTTTATTCCAAAAGTAAAGAGGTACATGAAATCCATTTAAGGGTTGTCTTGAAAACCTTAAATGAAAAGAAATTATATGGGAAATTCAGAATGTGTGAGTTTTGGTTGCAAAAAATTTAATTCTTAGGTAACATTGTTTTGAAAAATGGCATAAATGTTGATCCTACTAAAACAAAAGCTGTTGAAAAAGGGCCAAGACCCAAAAATATAACTATGATCCCTAGTCTTCATGGTTTGGAAGGTTATTACCAGAGGTTTGTTGAAATTTTTTCACAATCATCTAGCCCAATGACTAATTTAACTCAAAAAGGAGTTAATTATAGATAGACAATGGAATGTCATTATTATTTTCTGGAATTGAAAAGAAGATTAGTGAATGCTCATGTTTTTTCATTACCTTCCAGAAATGGTGAGTTGTTTATCTATTGTAATGCTTCATTGAAAGGACTTGTTTGTGTACTTATGCAGAAATATCAGGTAATTGCTTATGCTTCACGCCAGTTGAAACCTCATGAGTTGAATTACCCTACACATGATTTGGAATTATCTGCTATTATTTTTGATTTAAAAATTTTGAGGCATCATTTGTATGGTGTAAAATGTGAAATATATACCAACTGCAGTAGTTTGAAGTTTAAATTCAATCAGAATTAATTGAACATGATATAGAGAATATGGATGGAATTAATTAAGGATTATGATTGTACGACTCATTACCATCCAAGAAAAGAAAATAAAGTGGCTCATTCTTCGAGTCTAAAAATTAATGATTCATTAAACATGTTACATTTGGAACAAGATCCTTTTATTAAAGACATGATGAAATTTGGTATAGAAGATGTTGTTACCAGAAATTACACTATTTTGTTTCAAGTGTCAGTGAAATCATCTCTATCTGAAAGAATTTATCATGCATAGAAGGAAGACAGTGAGTTGCAGAAAAAGGTAGAGTTAGTTAGGAAGGGTAAGTTTCCTGATTATAACATCTAAAATGATACTGTTTTGAGGGTTGGGAAATGATTATGCATTCCTTTTGATTCACAGTTAATGAAGTAGTTGTTTTGTGAAGCTTATAGTTCTCCATTTTCAGTTCATCTTGGACGTACTAATATGTAAAAAGATATTTAGGAGTATTGTTGGTGGAATGAAGTGAAAAGATATATTGCTGACTTTACAGTGAAGTGTTTGAATTTTTAATAGGATAAACCAGAGTGAGAATGACTGAAAGGGATGCGTCAGTCATTACCGATGTGATAGTGTAAAAGGTAAAATATATCTATGGACTTTGTTGTGGGATTAACAAAGACATCTCGAGGTAATAATGCAATCTAGGTTATTGTTGATTAATTGACTAAATATGGGTTTTCTGTCCTATTCGAGATACATTGTCTCTAGATCAACATTATCAGTTGTATGTTAAAGAGATAGTCAAGTTTCATGGAGATCCCCTCTTCATTGTATCTAATCATGATCTCAGGATTACTTCTAACTTTTGTAAAGTCCTTCAAAAGTCATTGGGTACTGAATTAATTTTTAGTAAAACTTTTCATCCTCAATCAGATGGGCAGTAAGAATGAAAAATTTAGAACATGGAGGAAATTCTACGTTCTTGTTCACAAGATTACTAAGGAAGATGGGACCAAAATATTTCTTTGGTTGAATTTTCATACAATAATAGTTTTCATTACAATATATAGATGGCTCCAATCGAGTAATTATATGGGAAGTGGTGTTGAACTCAATCTTTTTGGGATGAATTAGGTGAAAGGATGTTGATAGAACCAGAATTGGTAGAAGAGATGGATGAAAAGGATGGGTTGATTCAGAAGCACCTGAAAACAACACAGAGTAGGAAGAAAGTTATGCAGATAACCGGAGGAGGGATCTTTCATTTGAGGAATTTGATCATGTCTTTTTTAAGGTTTCTCCATGGAAAAGTGTGATGTGTTTTGGAATGAAGGGAAAGATGAGTCTGAGGTTCATTGGAACATATGAAATTTTAGAGAAAGTTGGATTAGTTGCCTATAAATTGGATTTATCTTCATGTTTATCCCAGGTACACAATGTCTTTCATGTTTCAATGTTGAGAAAGTATGTGTCAGATCAATCTCATGTTTTGAGCCTAGAGATAGTTGAGTAGGAAGTGAATTTCTCTTATGAGAAACAATCGGTCCAGATTCTTGACTGAAAAGAGAATGTGCTTCACAATATGGTATTTCATTAGGTAAATGTTTGTGGATAAACCATATGGCTGAAGAGGAGACATGGGAATCTAAAGATTCTATGATGGATAAATACCCCCCACTAATTTGATAAGTGAATAAAATTGCGAGAACGCAATTTCCAAAATGGGGGAAGGATGTTTCATCCAGGGTAAATAAAGAATAAGAAATTTTCATATTAATTAATATTTGTGAATTAAATATTATTTTTACCTTAAATGGGATTCTATGTTTGATGGCGTACCCGATACACAGCAATGTGTTTCTTTGAAATCATACACTGCACAAAATGTTGAGTCATACTAAAAAATAAGAATATAATATTATTTTAAATGCTAGTTAACGCCTAACTGTTGTATTGGCAGGAATGAATATTACTAACTACAATATGATTATACATGTTTGTTCAATTTTGTTTTACATTTATCCAATAAATGTTAGAGGCCTTAAATGTCAATGAATCTGATTTTAAGTATAAATATTCTAATATACATTAAAAGGCCGATTTACCGCCTTTTAATGATGAATCCTCATTAAATCTAGTTTTGGAATCTTTTATATATTCTATTTGACAAAATAAAATTCTTTTTTAGAATCGGGACATCCGAATTTAATTTGGGTAAATTTATGGTATTTTTCTAATAAATTTATTTTTTAATGAATATAGAAAAATACTATATTTTAATTGAAACCACATTGGAATAAAATTTATTTATATAGTTAGATTGTATTTTTAATATGTTTTAAAGTGTAATTATATTATATTTTTCCATTTAATTCAATTTCTTTCATTGGAAGTCATTTTACTTTAAAACTGGACATAAACATGTGTCAATATTTTGATAATTATTATTTCTTAAAAACACGCTTTTTGTTTTGACAACCGGAATTAATTTTAAATTAATAAATGAAACATCAATTTTTTGAAGTTGGTAAATTAAAAATCATTTTTTAATTTGTAATGTCTAATATATCTTACGAATAATGTTTTGGAATTTTTATAAAAGCCTTAAATTTTTGATGAATAATGAAAACACTGAGTAGTAGTTAAAAACCCGACATTTTAATTTAAATGAAATATTAAAGCTTATATGAATTGAATTTCAAAAATAAAACATACATTCATTTCATCAATATGTAAAATTTGGTTCAATGAGATAAAAATAATTTTTTATGAATAGTAACTTTTGGCTTTTAGTTAACGCGATTATAGTTAAATAGGGTAATTCTGGGAAAAAATAATATTATAATAACATGAAATTACCCAAACATGTGCCCTAATCCAATTTATTGATACAGTTCCGACCATGGAAATGCATGGATTGATTTTGGGACCCAATGAAGCCACTTAAGTGTGATAATGAGACTTTGTATTAATTAATTTAACCTAATGACAAAAATGACATAAACCTATATATTTTAGTAAATCAATTCTTACATGGGGTTATATAAGTTATCTCGTCAACTATAAATATTAATTTGAAATCTAAAACGTTTTCCTACATTATTAGTATTTTTTATAATTTTTAGACATAAATTAAAAAAAATTATTTATGACCCAACAATGATAAAGTGTTTTCCTCATTAATGAATGATTTAAATAAATAAGATAATAAAAATTAAAACAATATGAAAAACTTGTCCAATTCTTATTAAATGATTATATTTCAAAAAAAATCCTATTATCTTCGACTTTAATGAGTTTTGGACTTTTATTAAACTAGAATACATATATAATATAATAATATATTTAAACTTTCCTAAAGAGCCCCTCCACCCATTATAAAAAGCCCTCACCTCTAACCCATTAATCACACTGCTCAAGCCCCTTGGATCTTCCATCATCTACCCAATTATTCTCTCTACACCCCTTTATTCCACCTAGAAACATTACCATAGGCAAACAGAAATTCAATAAATCCTTTTGGTTCTAACCAAAGGGAGTCACCCGATTTAAAGGTAACATATTCTCTTTTGTTCTTTTCATATATTTTATTCTTTTACCCCTATACTATTTTTATTACTTTATTTTACAATAAAACTAGTATCCTAAATACACTAGGTTTTAGATATGAAATGGATTCTAACTACACTAACACACATTTCCATATAATGGGAAATGAACATACTATTTCTATGGACGGTGAACTACTGCCACCGGAAGCGATTATTGTTCAATCTTCTTCTACAACCTCTCATGGTGTCCATTATGATGGAACTATATTTATATGTGATATATATTATATTTATATTGTATATATTATTCTGTATTTTTCATTTATATCATACCTTTATGGTTTCCATAATGGGTAAACACAATAATTTCATTTGAGGAAGTGAGAAATATAGCCCCCTAGAAGTGATATGACTCATACATACCGAATGTGGAATGTATAAAATATGGAATTAATGAAATTATATATGATATTATAATGGAATTATAATATAATTTTGTATCATTAATTTTTCATTCCATTAAATACAAAATAGAAATGAAAGTAGTGTTTAAGCGTACATATGACATACCATCTCCCTGAATGGTGAATTTCATTTCTTATCTCCAAATATATATACTATTGTAAATACATATATATACTGTAAAAATATTAAATATATGATATCTAAATCATGAATATCATTCTAGATATAATTGAATTTTGATGACATGAACAACTTGTAATTATAAGAAGTTTATTTTTTACTCAAGTACCACATATCAACAAAATGACCATTATCAACATAAAAGATTACATAATGTTTATAACATGGTAATAAGTGATATAAAAAGAATAATAAACATGAAAAAGGTTCCTATACATGTAGAAATTAACTTTAGTTTATTATTCTAGAGTTTAAAGAATTAATGGGTCAAGTCGGGCATGAGGTAAGGGATTTCGTCTCAATATCCTTTCATTGAGGCATATTCTGTTTTATACACGGCATCCTTTTATATAGTTTCTGAACACATTTGACATTTCTTTTCAATCAAAGGGAATCTTTTTCAACGAGTCCTTTTAATAAATAACAAAAACTAAATGTTTCTATTAACGTAAGCAGTGACAATGACCTTTTCACCCTCACAAGCGTTATTTGATATTTGGATTCCATAAAAAGCAATAATGTTTTTAAATGAAAAATAAATATCATATAAAATTTTTATGTATTTTTGAATGGAAAATGGTTTTGTTAATGGATTGATAATATCAATATACTAAATGATATAATGTTTTTGAAATGTAGAAATTTTAGCCTTTTCTTTATGCATGTTTTATATGTTATGGTTCTTAGGAATTGTTTAGGTATATAGGTGGTTCCTTGATAAAAATAGGGCGAGTGAGCCTGAGATATCTCTTCAATGCATTGGGTAACATGATGAAGGTAAACGTGAATGTTTCTCCTAAGATATATGGGGAATATACTATGATGGGTATTAAAAATGTAACTCCCTACATTTTTGTGAAATCTACAACGTGAGTATGTTATGGATGCCACAAATTACCATTATTACTTATGATTTATATCTGTTATTCATAAATCTGATAATTTCATGAGGTAAGAACTTATCGTATGTATGTATTGATGGAATAATGATTTCTTTATTTATTTTATGACCCTTACTATGCTTTTTATGCTCATCCCATGTTTTGAAATGTTTTTCACAGGAATTAAAGATGAATAGGGTCAAGGATGTGATCATGGAAAAGTCATGATGTCTAAAACATAGAACTAGACAAGACTCTTTTTTTCAAGAGATTTTATTTAATGAAAAATGGAAATGTAGTAGATGTGTCTACTTTGTAATTTTTGAGATGTAGTGTAATATCTATGGCCTAATTCTCAAAACCTTTAAACCTGATAATATCCTTAATGTGCATTAATAAATTAATTGAAGACTATGTAATTTTTAATGCTGAGTCCTTATATGGGCTTGTAAAATAGGAAATCCTATAAATTCTATCTCTTTTGGAAGCTCTGATAAATGGTATTCATTGGTTATGATCCTACTGGTTGAGGCTATCAATTTCATTGTCTCTGAAAAAAGGAATTTTTAAACCCCTTTATTTGTACTAATCGTGTGATTAGTGTTCAATGGTTATATTATCAACTATAAAGATACTTAATAGACATTTAAAAACAATTTGATATAATACAACAAATGTAGATCATGTGTTTTCTATATCGATAATACATTTACAATGAAGGTGATTTTATTCATAACCTATTGGGTTATTACATAGAATAAATTATGATAATAGCCTACTTGATTAAGAAAGCTCTAAATATTGATGGTGTTCTTAGGATACTCCCAAGACACCATGATTGTAACTTTCACTAGTTCCACCAACACTTCATCCTCTAAAATCGCATGACCTAATAAGTGTACATTGTGGATCCATAAACTGAATTAATATTGATTGTAATATAGTTTATTCTCTATTACTATACTTTGGATGATGTCATGTTGTTAGGTATGATCATCTTTATATTAGGAGTATACCAAGATTTCATCAATTAATTCCACAAAAATCAGATCTATAAACTTTTGGAATAAAAAAATCATCAAGGAAAAAGCTACCATTGTCATGTTCTTCCAACCTAATTACAAGACTATGAACCTGTAAAAGCCACAAATAATTAAGAAAATATTTTATGTATTGTCAGAAGATCTCACCATTAACTGTTGGTCTCTATACACCAATTAATTCATGAATAAAATCTATAAAAAT
The DNA here is from genome assembly GCA_963277665.1 of Viscum album. Classification (NCBI taxonomy): domain Eukaryota; kingdom Viridiplantae; phylum Streptophyta; class Magnoliopsida; order Santalales; family Viscaceae; genus Viscum; species Viscum album. The sequence continues at coordinate 1,192,420,959 of OY728156.1, read as the reverse complement.
TTCTATTTATCGAAGTGAACATTGATGTGAATAATGGAATTCTAGTTCCTGGTCATCTTCTACTTTAGTTTCAAATAATCCACACCTAAGTGAAAAGTCCCACAAGAATTATTGAATAAGAGAACATGATAACCCTACAATTAAGTATTAGATTTTGTGAAACTCTTAGATTTATGATCATCCACTTGTATTTTCAACTCTTGAAGATCCAATAATTAAATTCCATAAGGTGAAATAAAAACTATCTTAGCTCTTGGCACTAACCCCTTAAGAAACATGATCTCCCGCTCTGGTGGTAATCAGAAAAAATCTATATAAAGGACATCCTAAATGCAGTCCAACATGATCATTCAATATTCAGTATTACAAAGTCCACAAACCATACCATAAAAATATTCATTTCATTCTTAATTATGACAATTCTCTCCACTATAGAAGTATCTTTCTTTCTGCCTCATAGTGTTTAAATTGGTTTACTTGGACTAGGACTAGTCTATCATTTAATGCAATGACTAGCCATGTCTATATATTTATATCAAATCATCAAGTAGAAAACAAGCACTACTCACACAAAGAAACCTAATTTGCGGATCTTATTATGTTTTTCATAATTTTCATTAGTAGCCTCGGAGTGGGTTAAAACATCAAACCCATATGAGCCTCACCCCCTCTTGCATGCTACTAAATCAAATAAAAACATTTTCATCAAGAGACAAACATAGGTTGACTACTCAACAATGTTGAGTTTGAATGATAATTTTCATCACTTTCCAATCTTATTTTTTAAATTTAAATATGTTTCCTTGAAATTTTAAATTTTACAAACTCATATATTTCCTATGTTCTAAGTCTGTTTGGTTTGAAAATCTATTTTTCATGATAAAAATTACTATTCATTAGATGGAATTATTTCCAATATTTATAATTATATGTATAATGTAAATTTGATGAATTATTACTTAATGCATCACATGTAGATTTATAAAATTTAAAAAATACAACTTATAAGTATATCAATTGCATATCTATCATACATCGGATAGTGGCATGCCTAATTTGCAGATGATCATTTTTTAAATCTATCAGATTAAGAAACTTTATTCAACAAAATGAAAAATATTTATTCAAATGGATGAAATCAAAATAAACAGTATTGGTGTAGAAAAATATGAGAATTTAACAAACTTTCTGAGTTTAACCATTTCATATAAAGAAGGGGTTTATCTGGAAAATTGAAACCAAATCTAAGAAATTCGTTATATGACCATTGGGGAAGAAAATATAAATAGAGTATCTCGATTTAGAGGATGGAGCTTTTTTATATCACGATTTTTTTCTTCTCAATAATTTCACATTTCAGGATTTTTTTTATGCATATTTAGAAAATATTCTACAACCCAAGATTTTTTTTTATGTTGGTTTATCATATGACTATTCATATTATTTCATGTTTTTTTCAAGTTTTTTATCTGACATTCATGATAATTAATGTTTATACTATTAATTATAAACTATTATAAAATCTTAATTATTTATAAAAGTCATATGATAAACCAACATAAAGTGGTTAATGAAAATTGTATGATTTATTTTATAGACAATTATTAACCCCCCCCCCCTCTTGTAGTGTTCCTAAATACTCTTACAATCAAAAAATTGTACCACAATCCAAATTGGATGTCGTATTTCACTATAGAGACACATATTCACACATAAAAAATTGTGATGCCAGGCTTTGTGAGCATTACACCAAATGAATTTTGCTAACTATAAGGGTGCCACTAACCTGAACTCATCAGTGACATACTGTCACAATCTTTTATTGGTTCATTAACAAATGGAAAAAATTCCCAGATATCACCTCACTAGACTACTTACACAAGTTCAAATGATCTCAGATAGCCACTACATGATTACCCATGCATCAAGGATTACAATATGGAATCAAAACAGCACTCATGTGTCTAGCCGAGTGATTTTCCCCATGAGGCAAAAAACTATGAGCCTGGAATCCCTTTCTGTTCCATTTTATTCTCATGAAAAGGATCTAGATCCACTTACTAGAGCACTTTATACACTCATCTGTAGAAATATAATATCCTTTTAACTGAGATCACAATGAACCATCAAACACATCGGTTCTAGATCCAGCTGTTAAGTATCCATCCATGCATTAATTTTCCTAGGACCAACCAACTATGTTATTTTCTCAAACATCCCCTTATATACACATAATAAGATCAATATAAAAAGGTTTATATATCAATAGATAACCACTTTCATAGTGTTAAAGTACAATATGTCTTAAAATTTTAATTTTTTATGTAATAAAATTTCAATTTATTCATTTTTATCAGATATATAAAGTGATTTCATTTCATAGATATATTGGAGAATATGATACAAGCTATAAAAATATATCTAGTGTTAAAAATGAATGTCAACATATTTCCTTACATTCATATCATTATGCATGCATACTCAAATAACATTGTATTACCCCATGAGTAATTTCCATTAAAAGAGAAACAAAATGCATTAAGTGAATCACCCAAGGTGAAATAACATAATGAATATAACAAGAGAACATCAAGAATAGAAATCTGTTACATTGGTGCTTGGGTTTTCCCCTACACATGGGTCAGCTAATCCCATGTATGAGCCCATTATCAATCATTGACACATCGTAATATCCTATCTAACTTTATTAAATTGTAAAGAAATAGAAAATACCTAGTATCTGATACAACATTGTAACATACCCACCCCGGTACTCTTTTATATGACCAAGTTAGGTAGTTATGAGACCTCAAGTACCCCTCCCTATATACCAGAGTGTATTGACTACAAATAAGATTTTAAGGAGTACAATATAGGGACTATAACCATTGGTATAGAGTTGTGATAATAACACAAGTAAGACAAATAATATAATTAAACAACCCATCAAATAATAAAACATAACAAAATCAATCTGGAAATTTATAAATAAGAAAATATACAAATAATAATAATAAACTATGTCATATTATTCTTCACATCAAACTAAATGTCTTTATAGAAGTCATTAAAGCATGACAGCTAAAAATAGTATCCAGAATGAATAATTCAAAAAACACGATCCTAAACTCTCGAATGGTTCTATCTCCATTCTCTAGTAGCATCAAACAAAGAAATAAATCAAGAACATGGACCCTTTCCCTTTTACATACCTCCATTGATAAAATAAACTTAGGTTCCAAATGGTTCCGGAATATTGTGTGAGTAACATTTTGCAAGATGAAACCCATGATGTCTAAATAATCCAATCTGAATAAATAATTAATGAAATAGAATGATAGAAGGGATATTAAGACATAAATTAATATAGATCATAAAATAACATGTCAAACCTTGAACACTAGGTTGACACATAGGGTTAGACAAACCTCCTTCGACTTTATGTCAGATATCTTTGTCTAATGGTATATTCTTCTACATAGGATAAATCACCCATACCATTGGTGAATTCTCTTACAGAGAATAAATCATCCATAAAATTTCAGTTAGTCAATCAGATTAACGTTATCATCATGTATACATGTAAAATTAGATTATACGTGAATTCCCTTACTATAGAATCTTACACTTTCCTTGGGTGAAATACCATGCCAAGGGAAAATGTATCATTGTCATGTTGGGATCTCTATTAATTCTCATTCTAGAGTCTCATACGTGCTCTCATGGTTCATGTGCATGCTAAGAAAAAAAGTAAACATGTCACAATGGGCTCTATGAAAATTCCTTTTCTATAGCCACTTATATGTTGCCATGGCACAATACCATACCATGGTAAAAAGTATTCCATGAACCTATGCGAATTCCCATGCTATGGCCACTTACTTTCTAAGAAGAGATCTTACCTTATGAAAATTCTCATGCTATGGACAAGTTTATTGGTCTTAAAAATGAAAAATTGTTAACGCATTCCAATTTATCATACATTACAAACAAGTTATCATAAGCCATATTAGATAATTTAACCAAATTAGTAATTATCAATATTTACATTCCAATAATCCAAGTTACCAATTTATATGATAATTGTAAAAAAAATTACTTTCTCTTATGTATTTATCCCAATTACCATTAACATTCCAAGATATCCATATTCCATAATATCACCATTCTATGGCCAATTACAAGTCAATATATTCAATTTAGTTATAACTATAACATTCTAAATCCAATTATAACGATTACCAATATATTAAAACTACATGTTAATCCAATAATCATAAATTCTTAAACAAATCCAAATTTAATAAATGGATGTAGGTATATTCAATCCATGTTATAAACTAGGGTCAAGGGATAGCTCACCCGTCAGGTGGCCGCAAGTCTCAGTCTCAACACCAATGGACCCAACGAAGTCTGAGGGAGGACTATATCAAAAACCATATCAATGGAGACTTACCGATTATGGATCTATAGATTAAAGACAATATCAATGAAACCAAGGGAGGTATTAGTGGAGCCATGATATCCTTAAAGAACAATAAAAATTAATGAATCTCATGTTAGGGATGAAATGGTATATTAAAATGTAGTTTAACGTGGGGTTTAGGTTATAAATGTCCATTTCGACCATTTCTTCACAAGCATAGCTTGAAACCACCATCACACTGATGGTGTACTCTAGTAAGAATACACAGTTGAGAATTCCTTTGGGTGGCTGGTGGGTTCCCAAGAAGATGGAAATGGGTCTCTTGTAGTTGACCCATTCTACCCAGATCCTATTGGCTGGCCAATGGACTACACTAGCCAGTCGATGGCTCTATAGTCTCTCCAAAACTACTAGCCACCACTACCTTCCAAATAGAATAGATTCCTGAGTCCCAAAAAACCTTTGAAACCATGTTTTATACAACTCACAAGCATATTATACCAAGGCCAAAATAGTTTAACACGTCACAAATTTGTTCAATAAAGAACAAAAAGAGGAATTGAACTAGAAAAAGATGGGATATTACAATATATCCTTTAATAGATCGAGGATAAACTCTTCTCAATAACATAATTTTATGAAATTAATCCTTTGGATTTGTCTTAGTGAACACATACACACTTGTCTCCTTAGTTAGAGAAAACTCATACATAAAAAATCAACTCTATACAAAGTCTATAATATGGTGACACATTATATCAATATTCTTTAATATAAAATGTTGAACCCTATTTCATGATATATTTATATAATTCCTATTATCACATCGCATGTGAAGTAGAAAGTTTACATCTACTATGAGATTTTCTAATTGTTTTTTATACACAAAAATTGTATTGTATATTTAGTTGAAAAAAACATAATAAACCTCCACAACACTCAAGGTCAACAAATTTATCTTCTTTGTGTTCCATGCACACACCTTTCTCTATTAAATAAACCTTTACCATATATTTACCTTCCATCATCATATTTTACATCCCAATACACATGTATATATTCAAAGAGAAAAATCCTTATATATATATATATTATATTTAAATCCATACTTTTCTATGACTTTTATTTATATAAGGATCTTATTTACTTCCATGGGATATTATTATTTTGGCGAATTATTATGTCCAACATATAATGTAATAACACACACTAAATCTTATCACAAAAAAATCAACCCGAGTTCATTCCAAATTAGTAGTTGTGAAGAATATTAAATCAACTTATTTTACTTGTCCATACATTGATATCTTGGTTCACACTAAAATAAGGGTATAAATCTATTCTGAATCATCTATAACAAAGATTTTTTGGGTACATCGTCACATTATTATTAACCAATAAAACATATTTCACTCAAACATTACATGTGGAAGAAAAATATCCCAAATAAACCCCACAGAAATGATTTCTAGATCTTCTAATCTAACCATACCCGATTACCCACAAAGAAATGTAAGACCACTAGATAATGCAGACACAGACTAATATATGAAATGACATTAAAAAATAATTATAACAACAATAAGGATTATGTGGTTCAAAATATCATCATTATCCACGAGGTAATGCTACTTTACTATTACTAAAGGATGTGCAGATGATTTCCATGCTAAGTTCTCTCAATGATTTACTTGATGTTCTATACAAATTGATATTACACTATATTATATATGAGTGTCCAACCACTAGACAATCATATTGATTTCATGAAGGGAAATTAATGCACTATTTGTTGTTAAAAATGAATCATTATTCAATAAATATAATCCAATGTTATAAATCTCAATTTAGAAACTAATAAATATGAATAAAATACCAAATATATTTATGAAGAGAAATAAAATCCATTTAAAGTAGATGCATTAACAACTAAAACAACCATAACACATCAAAATTTTAATTATATATTCGAAAAACAATAATCCATCCCACATTCACAATAAAACATTATAACAATTCAGACACATTACCAACACACATGTTGAACTCAAAAAATTCTCCTATTAAAAACTTCACAAAATATATATTATGCAATTGAGGAAAAAAATATTCATTGAATTTATATTTTTTTCATACATTTTGACAATAAAAAAATATATATAAATGAAGAGAGGGTACAAAATCAACATTAAATAACCTTCAATAAATTAAGGTAAAACATTCACCATCAACATGATTTTGTGAAATCAATCCTTTGGTAGCATCTCAGTAAAAACTTATACACTTTTGTACATGGTTAGATAAAACTAAAGGTTAAACAGTAATTGTTACACTAACTCTACGATAATGCGATACTTTATAAAAATTTTATATCATCGAGAATGTTGAACCATATTTGTTTATAGATTGATGGAATTTTGACTATCAAAAAACCACTATTAGTAGAAAATTCATATATACCGTGAGATATTGTAATTTTATTATCGTCCACATCAATTTGGCCACTTATTATGTTGAAAAAACTAACTCTTTCCCCATAGTTCTCAAGGTCACCAAATTTATATTCATGGTGTTCTATACCACACACAATTCCATAAGAAAGAATAATTCACTGAATATTAATTATCTATAATAAAATTTAATATATCAATCATTATATGAATATTCTAATAGATAAATCCATGAATTGCTATTATATTTCTATCCATTCTTGAGCATGCCACTTATTTATATAAGGATCCACTTTAAATCAATGAGATGTGTTTTTTTGTTCATTTTGAATTATAGAATATAATATAACAACATACAGAAAAATAATTACCAAAGAATTCATGTAGATTAAAATCCAAAAAATACTTCTATACAATCTAAAATTAACATATTTTTCTTATTTATCCATTTATATATATTTTCCGCACTAGAATTATTGTAGAATCCTACATTGATTCCTTTATACCAATATCTTGTTGGGTCGATAGAAACATTATAGCTAAACCGTCTTATTCCATGTTACTAATACATGAAATATGAAAGAAAATGATCCCAAATGAACCACATAATAATGAAACCCATATTTGGAATTATATCACACCCAAGCCACCAAAAAACAACATAAAATATTCAAATGATGTAAAAAATATCCAAAAAATTCAATGATGAAAAGAAAAAAACACAAAAAAAGGATTATATAGTTCATACATGTGATCTATGACACCATAGAATACTAATTTACTATTACTCAAGGATGTAAATATTATTACAATGTTGGGGATTTAAATTTTCCACTTGACAATCTAAATAATGAGAATTTATCTTATATTATATAGTTATTCCCATACAGTTCCTATAGTCACCACTGCCATCTAATCGTCCCAAGTCACCAAACAACTTTTTCTATCTTCACAAAAGGATCTATATGTTTTCAAGGACTGCCAATTACAAAAATTGATTTGTCATTTCAATTTTACATTTATGACCATTTTTATTGATATGAATTACAGTGTATCATCAATTCATCTGGATTTCTGGTGTTTAGATATGCTTCAACCTTCAAGTTGTCATCTTCCATCAGCATCTAATAATCCTAACCTAGCCATTAATGCTCTATCACCCCATTCATTCATCATAAGTAAGGCTTTATGATATTCTCTCCTTATAATTGTTTTAATTTCCTCCACTATAAAATCAATATCACTTTCCCCAATAACTTGTCCAAATGTTATCGAGCATGATTCACCCAAGAGAAGTAAATATGATAATTATCTTGAGATATTTAGATACCTAAAATTTATTTCATATATATAATAATAAAAATATAAAAAATAAAAATTTAAAATGTAAACAAATCAAAAATACATTCTTTATTTCAAGAAATAATTTTTCATCTACATAGACAATACTGATTAGAGATAACTATTTATCATCATTGATGTAGTTGTTTCTGTTCACTCTTCCCTAATCGAATTTAGTGAATACAATAATTTATCTAACATAATTAAATACAATATTATGGATTTATATTGTCTTATATAGAGCCTCATTTCACCTATAAACCCATGTGTATCTTCTCAATGAATGAATAAATTGAGATTCTAAATAAACAATGCCTCTTCCAACTATCTAGTGAGGAAGGCTGGATTAACATCCATTAGAATGATCTTGTATTGTATTTTTGTGGAAATAGTAATAAATTTATAATTTACTCAACTATACAAACTAAATTGAAATTTAATAAAAATAAATTCACCCCCAATGATTGTACTTTTCACAAAATTCTTACCTTATTTCTCATCATCACTTTTTCTCATTTAACTAGTTATAGAGTACACATTTTGTTCATATAAATTTCTTATTAGTTGTTTTGGGTTCTGAATCTCATGCATCCTTCTTTTTGATCATATTCTATTTTTTATTCATAGAATAAAAACACTCTTTACACTCCAAATATTTTTCAAATATATTTGATAAACCCTATAAAATATCAAGGTATTTATTGTTGTTCTAATAGTTCTACTATATTTAAAGGGTTTTCCATGGATTCTAATGATATTTTGGAAATATAAATTCATTCATAACATTTTAAGAGTAAAAAAAAATTTCTCCATCACTATACATGGTTGAATAACTATCTTCATCATTTGATTCACCATAATATTCATTATTTTTAAAACCTCCATCTGTATTCTTAATAAAATTAATCTAAATATCTTCACATATAGAATATTTTACATGATGTGTTACATAATTCATTTGGTATTAAAATATTTTCACATCAAAAATATCCCAAATCTTCATTTTTCATTTGTTTTATAAATTATATAATCGTTCATTTGGAGGATTACCAAGGATGACACATTCTACACCTCTTTTCTTGAACATCCTTAAACTTTATACTTTCTCGTTGATAATAAAGGCGCTGATAAATAATGTAAATTATTTTGATCTTATTTATTTTATTTTAATGAATTTTATATGGTGACATATTTGAATTTGGAATATATAAAAAATAAATTTTATTCTCAAATAATATGTTAATAACTTTCATAAAAAAAGAGAATTATTATTTTATACCATGTTAGTGCAAGTCATCTCCACTATGATCGTGTTCTTATTTTTAGTAAAACTATTTCTTGTGGGGTTATATGGTGTACAAAATATATGAAAAATTAAATAATTTTCAATATGTTATTTAAATTTTCCACTTGTATATTCATAATTATTTTGTATACACAGCTTATTAAAGGAGAAAACTCAATTTCATTTTTCACTTCTTTTAAAACATCAAATCTTATTTCGAGCCCCTAAAATATGAATAATGAACATAATGGATTTAATATAAGTTAATTAGTTAATAAATGAAATATAATATATTCTATACTGGTACATTTCTTCATCTTATTCTAAAAAACATATGAAATAATAATATCTAGTCAGTGGTATGATTAAATCTACATGTTATTATATAATGAGTTGATCATATTCTTCATATAGAATACATAACACATATACCTTTTTTCACTCTTCCACATAGACACATCATTAAAATCATTTCCTTATATAATAATTACTATATTGTACTTACCAATTTGGTTATGTTTCTTATATAAAATTTATTTCATTTTTTGAAGATCATGGAACATGAATTTCCAACATCAACAACCTGAAACATGTTATGAGTTTTTTTACTCTATTTAATATGTATCTATATTTATAAATATAAATTAATAATTAAAATTTTAAAAATATAAATTTATTTCATTCATCAAAATGTTGAGACACACTTAGTATGTTGTGTTTCACCCATATACCAATAAGGTGTTCTTAGACATTAGTTTATCCTCTCCAATAATCGTTGAATAGACTACTCTTATCATGATTGAACCATAATTACCTAAGGTTACCAATAATTTATTTTACTTCTCAATATACTTCTAGAGAATTTTATTTATAATCATATATGATGAGTATCCACTATCCATAATCCATGGATGTTCCATTTGAGATGATATTAACGGGATTTCAATAAACAATGAATTTTATTTCAATTTTCATTCTTATATTAACTCTATTGAGTATTTAAATTCATACACAATTAGGAATATAAAATAATGACACATTTTTCTACATAGTGATTAGTTGGACACACATTCCACAAAAATCATCCATTAATTGAATTTTGTTTTCAATATTTAATAAATAATTTTAATATTTTTTTGAAGTGTTCTTCTTTGCGTGGGATGGATCCCCATAAATATATTAATCCATCTTTATAGTTACATTGGTAATTTAACTATCATATACTTTTAATGATCCCAAACACTCCAAAAAACAATCAGTAGGCATAAAATTAGTATTTTCCTTTATAAACTGTATGTTTTTCAAACAGTGTTTCGGGTTGTTCTTCCACTTTTTCTCATAAATTTTGAATTCTATTTTATAAAAAAATTGTTATACATCCAAAACATTATTTATTATTTTATTATTATTCTAGGAATATTTTATATCACTATGTGTAGTAGTTTTTATATCAATGTTATCATTCTTATAGTTTTCAAATTAAGGAGAATTCCCTTTATATACCAAAAAAATACATTCACCACCTAGGTATTTGAATAATCCTTTTTTGAAAATATTTAAGAAATTTTATACCATTTCAGTATAGTATTTATTAATCCACGTGAATTTATATGAAACATTACTTCTTTTAGTAAAAATTTTATTTGAGCTATCGCTATCCTCATAAACATAATTCCAAATGACTTATTTTTATTTTTTAACTAATTATACTCTTAAAAAACTCTTTTTAAATTGATTCAAGTTTATTATACATTTATTTATCCTTCACATCCATGCCACCATTCAATTTATTATATTCAATGAGTAATTTCGTTAAGTTGTTAAACACATTTCTCAACATTTACTCCATGTCAGCCTACAATGTTTTATTATTGGTTCATGATTGAATTTTTTTATTAAAATTTCTAATTCCATTGTCTAGTTTTTAAATAATATAATGAAATTATGTGAGTTATAACTTCAACAGATATGATATTTTTATTTTTAATCACTTCCATCCTTATTTAATTCATTATTAGGGATATCTCCCTTAATCATATTTACAATCAACAAATTTTCATCAATTTATATGGATGTCTCAATAACCTTTTCAAACTCAATACTATCTTCATATTGAAGCCCAAATAATATTTTTCTTTTCTTTATATTAAAAATTATGTTACCCTTCCCCTTTGAAGAAAACATTAACTTAAGAAATTTTAAATTATTATTCTTTGAGTAAATCCCAAACTTCTCATCTTCATCATTATAATATTATTTTTCTTTCAACTATGATAGAAAATCTATGAAATATACAGAAGCTAAAAACATGAAGCACCATAGTGGATTAATTCCTTGATATTTTCCTTTACATCATCTGACAATTCATAAGATTAATGATATGCGATTTTCAAACTTCACTTCAACATTTTACCCATCATCTAAAGCATATTTTATTTCAATAATTTTTTTCAAGAGATTTTCCTATTTTAAAACATCTACGTATATTCATTTATCACCCTTACACTTATTCTGGAATGTGTCTCCTTTTTTCATTATTATAGGAAATAAATATGATATAAAAATAACCCGATAGAAGTGGGTTGTAATATAGATCTTTATGAACTGAAACATTTTGATAATACATTTAAAAAAATATATTCAGTATATTTTGAACAATCGTATAATTTTTAAAAACAATTATCAAAAACATCTATGTAACTCACCACATTATTGAATATTTTGATAAAGTTATCAATAGATTCATCGTCTTGATTATGAATATATTCAAAGTTAAAATGTGTAATATAATGTTTTTATTGCTTCACCAATTTATTTCATCCATTATAATTCCTTAAATTCTATTAATATTATTTGGAATTATAATCCTCTTGACATTAATGGATTCAATATTAGGTAGTGATTATATAATTCGGTTACAAGTATAACCATAATTCTCAATATTAAATCGATCAACCACTTTTACCGCTACATTTTCAATATAAGGGATAAAAATATCTACTGTAACATCAAGAACATTCAATAACTCATATAATAAGTCTATCAACATTTTATCATTTCATATGAGATAGTACCTCCCATAAAAAAACGAATCCCCTTTTCGTTCACTATGTTCATGTGAACCATGATATACATAAAAATTTCAAAATAAACACAACATTGATATTAGAGGAACCTATTCTCACCAAACTCTGAATAACTAATTTTTCTCAAAGGGAACTCGAATTATTTCAAACCACTTGAAAAGGACCCACATAAATTGTGATAATTCACTAAGAGGGGGTTAAATTATTGTGTATATTTCTCTTTTAGGTATATCTTTTATTAAAACATCCCTAACAATTAAAGATAATGTTATGATTGTTACCAATGATTCATGTACACTTCAATAAAAAAACATAGTATAAAAAATATATTTTTACAAGGTTATGCACTAAAATGAATGGATATATCCTTAAAATGATTCAGTAAAATATTTGACCACATGATCATCTGGTTTCAGGATGCTGGATACAATGATTAGGGTTTATCCTTGAACCCATGATACAAAATGAATCTATTAATTAGTGTAATGTGATCCCATAGAAATAATTAAAATATAATATGATATAAAATAATGAGATATACTTCAACCAAACTATACTTATATCAGGTTTTTATTTTGTTTGTTCCACATTATCATTATCTTTTTCTGTTCTTATTTTTCCCATTCTTATTATCTATATACTCTATCCATACCCACTTCCCTCTATCCTCAACTTCCTCTATCTCTCTATCTTATTCTCTTATTCTACTCCATAATCATCTCTATTTTCACGAAATTATGATTTTATCCATTTATTTAAATCATAATTTTAAATTCAAATTCAAATGAAAAATCATATTAGAACTACTAATTAGTCTTTTCCAACTTTTGAAAAACCCAAACATTTAAATCAACCTTAGATAAGACTAGAGGACTTGAATATTTGACTTATAGTGGCACTTTAAATCCCCAATTAAGAGAAATTATAAAAATACTTGGTTTTTTCATTCTTTAATATATTATGGCATGACTATAATCATTGAATCATGATACTCACAATCATGGAACAACCAAATTATTTATGGTGAAACATTATTTTCCTCCTTTTATACATTCACAAATCATCTATCTATTAAATTTTTATCCTTTTTTTACTGTAGTATGAATTATGAAATACCTTTCAATATAAAAAAACACCAAATATTCATTTCCATTTTCATTATGGAATGATCACTATTATTAATTTTAGGGAAGTTCCTAGGACTCAACATTTAATTATTAGTTACAATTTAGTAGATTTTTAACCTCCGAACAACATGTGGAGTAGAAGGACCAAGTCCTCAAGACAAACTCCCCCATATGATAATACCAAAAGTTATAAATTTTCAAATTTTACTAACAAAACCATGTAAAATCTCACACATGACTCAAGAGAACTACAAAACGTCAAGAAAAAATGTTAAATGAATGTACATAGTAAATTAGGTGGTTCATATAATGTTTCCTACATCCATGAGAGAAACACTACTTCATTCATTATAACAAAAAGTTATAAGAAGAACACTTTAAATGAAAAGAATAATTAGTAAAGATTAATTATAGTGATTATTATTTTTATAATACTTGATTTATAGTTTAATATACCCATAGTTACCCACATCCTTTAATAGGAGTTTCTGTCAAGTCATTCATGTAACACCAAAATTCAATATTTTATGATGTCCCAATATTTAAAATGGTTACCACTAGTCTCTAATAGATTTTTAAAACATGGATTCTTATCCCGAAAAAATTTCTAAACTACATTCTACCAATAAATTTTTTCGTCATATTCTTTGGACCATTTTATATGTACACCTACATCACATAATGTCATCATCCAATCCTTTTACTATCCACTAAAAAGATTCCCTACAACTGCCTAGTTTTCTGGAATTATTATCTTATGACCCTATACCATTCGACCAACTATGTCTGGAAAACTGAAGTTATCTTCACATCTCATAAATATTCCACTTGAATATTACTTTAGGTAACCTATAAAATCACTCTGACACATTGGGGAAAAGTCATTTCACTTTTTCAACAAGCAGTGTTCATCATTCTTAATATGTTCACCCAATTCCGAATAAGAAATAATATTGCCTCTGATTTTCATTTACGAAATTTATGGTGAATATGTATGATATATTTTGGATTTTAACAATATTTTATAGTTCCAAATTCTCATCATACAAAAATGATTGTATGAAGTGGTATTTTAGGTCAATATGCTTCGTTTGGTCATGGAACACAAAATTCTATGTCAAGTCAATCACACTCTAATTATCACAAAAATAAAACTCCACCTTTCAAACTTCATATGAACATCATTAAATGAAACATCCATCGAAGAAACTCCTAACCAAATTTCATTGAAAAAAACACTCTCTAATTTTCTTGGTATTCAATGTAGTAATCTATTATTGTCATGACTGTTGACTGACCATCATCCCTCTTTAGGTAAACATGAACCAGTTTTCCTCTTCATGTGTCAAAATATGTAAAAACCTGGTTCTTATTCTTGAGGGATGAGTTTCTTCTTTTCTATTTTACTTAAGTGTTTTTGAGAATATAATTATAATGGGGAAAATCCTAAATTTTATTACTACACGCCATGTAGTTTTCCACACTCCATGTACTTTGGCTATGTGGAAGGAGTACACAGGGCGTGTAGGCCAGTCGACGATGATGGGTGAAAAAACTGACTACATTCCGTGTAGTGGGTATTCACACACCGTGTAGTCAGTCGGCAGGCAAACAACAAGGTGGTAGAAGCTGAGCAACAGTACACACCATGTAATCATGAATACAGGTCGTGTACTCTTGTCCATAGATGAACAGTGTCGTGGTGTAAAGAAGCTGCCAAAGGATCAGTTAAATTAATGAAAAGTACACACCATGTACTCAATAGTACACACCGTGTAGTCTGTTTTTTTTTTGCATAAAATGGGAAGTAGCCTCCCGTGTTCACATGGAAGGCATAGAACTGGAGGAGAGATCGGGAGGACGACCGGATCTTTGGAGATCACCCGATCGAGCACCGATAATCCGATTCCGCCTCTGTCAATATCGTTGGAACTGTACGGGTATGCCCTCCTCTATCCATGAACCGTTATTAACAATTATTTCCCGAGGGGAAGTTATTTATGTTTTAATGGGAAATTCTTTTAACTCAGATCTACATCATTCTCGAGAGTTTCGAGGAGCGTCGTTCACATATACAGATCAGGGGCGGTCGAGGTAGGTGGTATGGTGTTTAATATCCAACTGTTGTTTGTTTTTGGGTACCACTGTGCTATGGACCCATGATAGGGTGTCGTATGACTAAGCCCTTGGCTCTTTAAATACATATAATTTCATAGGTAATTTAATATAAGTGTAAAACTGCTACATGGTATCACTTCTTGGACCCAAGAGCACCTAGTGGTGCGTTCCTCTGTTTATCTATTTATCCCGGATACCCGAGGGTATTCCATGTTTACATAGAAAATTAATTTTGCCTTGAAATTAATTTTGTATAGAATTTCTTGTTATGCTTTGGGCTAGGCCCGGTTACTTGTGCCTGAGGGTAGTTTTTTACATTAGCCTGAGGGCGTTGTTCTTAACCTGAGGGCAGTAGTTGTATAGCCTGAGGGAAACGTATCTTATGCCTGAAGGTGGTAGCTTCCATATCCCTGAGAGCACTATTCGATATTCCTGAGGGCAAGATTCCATATGCCTGAGGGCACTATTCGTTATTCTTGAAGGTAAGCCTGAGGGCATGATTATATTTTCCCGGGGGCATGATTATATTAGCCTGAGGGAAAGGTTCTGATTAGACCGAGGTATTAGTTCTAAGGAACATTTGATGTTATTAAATTGAACTTCTAACTGAATATTTAAATGGAAATGAAACTGGTAATGATAGTTAGTTTTGAGTTCTTACTAGTTTAATGCATTTAGTGCACACTGTTGTTACACATTTTTCACTGACAGTTGGGCACAAACATTTGGTGGGTGCCTACTGGGATTCATTTCTCACACCCAGTTTGGGTCATGTCTTTGTCCCTAGAAAACTATATTTATGAAGGTATGGATAAGGGCAAGGGTACCTATATAGGTTCATGAGTGTTGCTGAGGTGTAGGGGAGAATGGGACCGAGTTCAGTCTCGCGATGCTGCCGGCTATTCTGTTTTGTTCTGTTATACCTGTACTTTCCATTGTATCGTAGTGTACTGTTGTGTAACTTGTTCTGGCTGTTTTCATAGATTAGTGACATGATGCATCATGATATGTATATGACTGCTGGTTATTTTTCCTTCAGTTGTCCCTTTCAATTTTATACTATTTACTGCTTCCGCTGTTGTATATTATTTATTCATTCCATTGAACTAAACTTTGAAAAATGAGGGCATAGTTTCCACACATTCAGAACTGGGCCCTCACTGCTAGACGGAAGCCTCTAGAATTTGGGGAAATGCTCTTGAGGTCATGTGACCAACCGGGTTCGGGGAACCCGTGGAGTGGAACTCAGATCCGGGACGTTACAAAGTGATATCTGAGTGGGTTCTTTTCTTTGACATACTATTTGGAGCCTTAGTCAGGGATAGGAAAGAAATGGTAGTTGGTAATATTTTCTTCCTTGGAGTAGCTAAACTGTGTTCAGGGAAAAACCAATTTACCTCGTGTTTCAATTTTATTGATTTTTCAATTTACAGTTTATCTGATTTTCACTGTTGGGTGACGCACTTGTGATTGTGCTGTTTATATGTTATCTATGGGTTCTATTTAGTTTCAACCTGATGACATGATGGTATTCCATCTCAGGCATCATTTAGGCACATGCTATAAATCACATTCCGTTCATAGTTCCATGCCATGTAGGCACATTAGATGTTTCATGTTGTTGATATAGTCGTTGTACTAGAAAAGCATGTTGTTGTGGTAGCTACTTTAATAAATAACTGCTATGTGATAGGGTATTTTTATGTGATCCTGTTGATAGGATGGACACCAAACTTTGGCTTTTGGGTGTATGGGCCCTAAATGACAGGAATTTGGTGGATCATTGAATTTTTTACTTTTGTATAACATGTATAAGATGTAAAACATTGATTCATGTGGAGCATGGCCCCTCAGGGATCAGAATTTGTCACTTAGGTTTTCTTTTCCAGTAATTTATGGGTTCTAGAGTAGTATCTCAGGGTTACAGTTCGGAAAAACTAGGATATACGGCGTGTAGTTCCTCGGACACACACCGTGTGTTCTTCTGTTTGGAAAGAAATGAAAAGATTTTGATTTCAAGCCGTGTAACCTCAGTACACGCCGTGTAGTCTCATCCCATGTCATATACCATTTGGGCGGGGACACGTGGTAGAGAAAGGCATGAAAAAAACACGCCATGTACTGGCTGTACACGCTGTGTATGATTGAACCGGAGCCTTCACATGTAACTAACAACATAGACATAGGAGACCTTGAGATATACACGCAGTTTCCACCTTGGAACACGCCATGTGGTCTGACCTGGGGACCCGGCCATGTAGCTAACAAACATGGGTCGGTGTTACCTCTTCTTGAACACGCCATGTACCTTAGGGATACGCTGTGTAGTACTTACTGGTGGGAGACTCTGTGGAATTTGCCGTGTGGATTAGAAAACGGGGTGGCATACACGCCATGTGC
This sequence comes from Viscum album, assembly GCA_963277665.1. NCBI lineage: Eukaryota > Viridiplantae > Streptophyta > Magnoliopsida > Santalales > Viscaceae > Viscum > Viscum album. The sequence goes on along the minus strand of OY728156.1, from coordinate 1,192,402,726 downwards.
GGGTGTTAGCCGAGTAGTCAGTCGGGTCACTAACAACACAGGTAGTTGGAAATTAAACAATACACGCCACGTAGATTCCATAAACACCCTGTAGATGCCATACACGCCATCTAGTCTTGTTCAAAGTGAGCCGTGTAAAAGCAATCGGGCAGGGAAGGAGGATTCAAGTACATGTTGTGTATTTAGAAGACATGCAGTGTGTTTGGGGTGTTACACGACCAGTTTAAGCTGGGGTACACGACCATGTGAATTGCTTTATAGAACATGCCATGTAGTTTTATACACGTCGTTTAGTAATGTTTTATAAATTTTGAAAACATTCCTTCTCCGTGTCCTTGTTTTCAGTCTTTGATAATCTTGATCTAACATGTGCATTTGACCTTGTAGAGTCATGCCGCTGAGATGACCACACGTTGTTCTCCCGGAGAGAGGAAATGATTATAATCCCAAGATGGTAGGACATGGGCTACTAGTGGATCCTCCAGCATAGCCAGATGCGGCACCAGCTGTTATACCTGACACAGACGCAGATGTACAGTTCCGTGAAGGCTTCATGCGGTTCATGCAGACCTTTCAGGGAGAACCGCCGGCTGCCACCTTTATGGCTGAGCTGAATCATATCTTCCTACAGCAGAATCTGCCTACGTTTTTTGTGGAGGCGGACCACCGACTGCGGAGTCTTTTCTGGATTCATTACAGACTATTTTCTTGTTTCTTGAGACGCCTCCATGGAGGAGGGTCAAGATCCATACATACATGCTGCGTGATTCCTCCATGAGGTGGTGGGAGGTTACCACTCAGTCTGAGCATCACAGATACATGGTGTGAGAAGATTTCCAGACTTCTTTTTATGACTTCTTCTTCTAAGAGATTCTAAGGGTAGATCAAGATCGAGAGTTCATGAATCTACAGAATGGTGCTGTTTCGGTGATGGATTATTCTGCTTGCTTTACCGAGCATTAGCGTTTTCCACCCGTTCTGGTGGGTGATGAGACGTTGAGGTCCAGACACTTTGAGGATGGTCTTGGATATGACATTCGAGCACTTTTGAATGTTCACAGGTTGCCTACTATACATGCTATTGTGAACCAAGCATTGATTACCATGTGGAATCTGAGGGAATCTAGTAGTGTGGGCCTGGGTTGTTCAACACCGGTTTCTGGTACTATTTCAACCGGTAAGAGGAAGATGCAAATGGAATTATCTCATGGTGGCAGTACCAGCTAGAAGAATACTTCAGGTGGCCCGATTATTTGCTACCATTGTGGTAAGGAGGGTCACAAGAGACGGCAGTGTCCCCGAGACCCAGTGGAGTGTCGAGCATGGGGCAAGATGGGTCATCTGCATCACTTTTGTAGGGCGTTTCTACCAGTGTCTAGTGAGAGGGTTCTATACAGACTCCTCATGCAGGATCAAAACCAACAGCTTCTTACCAGTCAGGAAATTGGAATACGACAGGGCGTGCCGGCAGAGATGGTGGTCGTGGCTGTCGTAGCTAGACACTAAGATCTTAGAGGCAGTAGGGCGGGACAGCTCAGGGTCGCCAGGCTGTGTCGTAGGGCTGTGGCATTGGGCAAGCATATGTTGTGCAACATACCCAACAAGAGCAGGATCCCGGACCTTCTACTGTCCGAGGTACTATTCTAGTAGCTTCTGTCTTATCTTTAGTACTATTCAATACGGGTGCTACACATAGCTTTGTATCTGTGCCTGTTGTAGAGAGCCTTGGGCTTTTTGTTTCTTCTTCTTCTAATGTAATGATGCTAGACACTCCATTGGGGACAAGAAAGGCTGGTGTACGTCAGTGTAAGTAGTGCCCCCTTGAGGTTGCTGGGTGTCAGTTCCTTTGGGACCTCTATGTCTTGGACATTACGAGCTATGATGTCATTCTCGAGATAGACTGGTTAGTTCCCTTTCGAGCCTTTGTAGAATGCTATCGTCGCAGGGTGTGTTTCACGTCACCAGAGGGCGGAGAGTTTCTATACAAGGGCGAGTGGGATGTTCAGGAGAGTCGACCTGGACCAAAGCATCATGGGCGAGGTAGAGTCACAACCCAGATTTCGAGTTTATATCTGGATGATCAGAGGACTGTCCAGTAGTTTTTCTCTCCAGTAGTTTATATTTTCAGGGATGTCTTTCTGAAAGACTTTTCAGGTCTACCTCCAGAGAAAGTGGTGTATTTCTCTACTGATATTGTTCCAGGAGTGACACCGATATCCATTCCTCCTTATAGAATGTCTACACCTATGTTATAGGTGCACAAGAGATAGATATAGGAGTTACAGTCAAAGGGTTTTATCTGACCCAGTACTTCTCCTTGGGGTTCTCCTATATTTTTTGCAAAGAAGGCGGATGATACCCTTCGACTATGTGTGGATTATCAGAAGCTGAACCAGTTGATGATTAAGAACCGATATCACTTACCAAGTATTGATGATATTTTTGATCAACTTCGAGGTGCACAATTGTTATTGAAGTTTGACTTGATATCCATATATCATCAGTTGCGCATTAGACCATATGATATACCTCTCACAACCTTCAGAAGTAGGTATGGTCTATATGAGTACTTGGTTATGCTGTTCGGACTCCCAAACACACCAACAGTTTTCATGGCTATGATTAATCGTGTATTCCACCCTTATCTGGATTCTTTTGTGGTAGTATTCGTGGATGATATCTTGGTGTACTCTCACACTCGCACGACCATGGCACCCATCTTGAGATCTTATTCAGAACGATGAGAGAGCATCAGATATATGGTAATAAATCAAAGAGACACTTTTTTATGTACCATATTCACTTCATGGGTCATATCATCTCAGAGGCAGGAGTTTTAGTAGACCGAGAGAAGCTGAGAGTAGTAGTTTGCTGGGAGCAACCTAAGAACGTGTTTGAGATACGGAGTTTCTTAGGGCTGGATGGTTACTACAAGAATTTCATACCAGGCTTCTCACACTTAGCAGCGCCGTTAACGGGATTGACTAAGAATGGTGTGAAGTTAGTTTGGTCAGATTGCTTGCGAGACAGCCTTCCATGAGATGAAGGGAAAGTTGACATCAACACCAATCCTGATACTCCCAGAGTAGGGAAAGAGCTATACAGTTTACTATGAGGCATTATGTATTGGGCTGGGAGCTATGTTGATAAAGGGTGATCGAGTTTTTGTGTACGGGTCTCGGCAATTGAGGCCACATGAGAGGAATTAGATGACACATGATCTCGAGTAAGCTGCAGTTGTTAATGCGTTACGGTGTTGGAGACACTATCTCTTGGGAGAGCATTTTGTGGTTTTCACCAACCACAAAAGTGTCAATTATAACATTACTCAGCGTGACTTGAATCTGAGGGAGCAAAGGTGGGTCGAATACCTTTAGTACATCGATTTTGAGCTTTCCTATACACCTAGTAAGGGTAATGTATTTGCTGATTCACTGAGCATGAAGACTCAGACACAGGCAGTTCATGAGGCCAGTGGTGAGTGGAAGCTTATGGATTTGTTATATAAGATGCATTTGGATGGGCACAATGGTTAGGGGAAAACCTATCTTTCATCTTTATCTGTGACTTCTACCATCCTGGATAGAGTGAGGATGAGACAGATATCTGATTCAGAAGGCCAAGTTCTATGGGAGTCGGTGGCAAGTGAGGACCCTCCTCCTGGGTGGATGATAGGCGGTGATGAGGTACTGCGTTTCCATGGACGAGTGTGGGTTCCAGGGGATATACGCGGGGAGTTGATGTGGGAGTTTCATGCTTCAACTTGGTCCGTTCATCCCAGAGTTACCAAGATGTATCGTGACATGAGACATTAGTAATGGTGGCTAGGAATGAAGAGAGACGTAGCTGGTTTTGTTACAAGATGTTCCACCTCTCAGCAGGAGAAGGTGGAGCATCAATGGCCAGCCGGACTGTTACAACATTTACCCATTCCAGAGTGGAAATGGGATGATGTCATGATGGACTTCATGACTGGTTTTCCGAGGTCACCTTGAGGTAGTGATAGCATGTGGGTTGTTGTGGACAGACTCACGACGGTAGCTCACTTTTTGTCGATCAAGGATACCTTCAGTATTGATGAGCTCGGAAAGTTGTATATTCGGGAGGTTATATGCCTTCATGGGGATAATATTTCAATTGTTTCAGATAGGGATGCTCATTTTACATTTTTTTTCTGGCAGGGTTTTCAGAGGGCACTGGGTACACAGGTGCTCTTGAGCAAAACTTACCACCCTCAGACCGATGGTTAGTCAAAGCGTACGATATAGGTTCTAGAGGACATGTTGCGTGCATGTATCCTAGACTTTGGGGGATAATGGGAGAATCATATACCCCTATTCGCGATTAACTATAATAATAGTGTTTAGGAAACTATTGAGATGGCACCTTACGAGTCTTTATATGGTAGGCCATGCCGATCACATTTGTGATGGGTGGAGTTAGGTGAGGCAGCTCTACTGGGACCACATCTCATGCCGGAGACTTCTTAGCAGATCCTGTTGATTTAGAAGAGGATGGATACTACACAGTCTCGTCATAAATCATATGATGATCATCGTAGATGAACCTTAGCGTTCTTGGTTGGGGATCAGGTTTTCTTGCGTGTTTCACTGAGGTTGGGACACTGGCAGATCAGAAGATAGGGTAAACTTTCACCGAGGTATGTGGGGCCATTTGTGATTCTGCAGAGAGTCGGGCAAGTTGCCTATCATTTTTCGTTACCACATAGGTACCGGGCCATGCACAACGTCTTCCATGTATCTCAGTTTCACCGCTATCATTCAGATCCATCTCACGTCTTTCTGCCAGAGGAGGTTGAGGTTCAAATAGACACATCCTTTGAGGAGCATCCAATTTGTATCATTTATATGAGCACGAAGGTTCTCTGAGGCCAGTCAGTTCATCTCGTATGGGTGCTATGGCAGCATGGCCGAGTGCAGGGCGAAACCTGGGAGTTGGAGACCGACGTACGTGCTCTGTGGTTTGAGTTGTTCTGAGCGTTATCTTTACCACCCTTGTAAGGGAAATCAGGGGACAAATTTCTTTAAGGGGGGAAGTTTGCAAGAACCCAGATATTATTCGTGTGGTACGTGTTTCATTTTTCTCTTTTCCTTAACTGTTTTTGATAAAATTAGGAAAATGGGGAATATCCTAAATCTTATGACTACAGACCGTGTAATATTCCACATGTCATGTACTTTTCCACACATCGTGTACTTTTCCACACGTCGTGTACTTTGGCTGTGTGGAAGGAGTACACAGGGCGTGCAGGCCGGTCGATGATGATGTGTGTATAAACTAACTACACGTTGTGTAGTGGGTATTTACACACAGTGTAGTCAATCGGCAGGTAAACAGTAAGGCGGTGGAAGCTGAGCGATATTGCACGTTGTGTACTCATGTCAAAAGATGAACAATGCCTCGGTGTAAAGAAGCCACCGAAGGAAGAGCTAAAAATGAAAATTACAGGCCATGTACTCAATAGTACAAGTTGTGTAGTCTGTTGTTTTCGCATAAAATGGGAAGTAGCCTCCCCTTTTCACAGGGAAGGCTTAGAACCAGAGGAGATCTCTGGAGGACGACCAGAACATTCGAGATCACCTGATCGAGCACCGGGAATCCGATTCCACCTTCGTCGATATCATTGGAACCATACGGGTAAGACCTCCTCTCTCCTTGAAACGTTATTTCCAATTATTTCCCAAGGGGATGTTATTTATGTTTGAATAGGAAATTATTTTACCTTAGATCTACATCGTTCTCAAAGGTTTCGGGGAGCGTCGTTCATGTATACCGATCAGGGGAGATCGAGGTAGGTGGTGTGGTGTTTAAATTCCAACTGCTGTGTGTTTTTGTGTACAATTGTGCTACGAACCCATGATGGGGTGTCGTATGGATGAGTCCTTCTCTCATTAAATACTTATAATTTCATAGGTAATTTAATATAAATGTAAAACTACTGTTTGGGATCACTGCTTGGATATAGGACCACCCAGGCGTGTGTTCCTCTGTTTAGCTGTTTGGCCCAGATACATGATGGTATGCTATGTTTATATTGAGCATTACTTTTTTGTTGAAAGGAATTGTCTATAGAATTTATTTTTATGCTTTGGGCTAGGCCCAGTTACTTACTCTTAAGAGAAGTGTTTTACTTTAGCCTGAGGGTGTTGTTCTTAGCCCGAGGGTAGTAGTTGTTTAGCTTGAGGAAAACATATCTTATGCCTGAGGGAAGTAGCTTCAATACACCTAAGGGCACTATTAATTATGCCAAAGGGAAATATTCCATACGCCTGAGGGCACTATTCGTTATGACAGAGGTTAAGCCTGAGGGCATGATTATATTAGCCTGAGGGCGTGGTTATATTAGCCCGAGGGCAAGGTTCTGATTAGCCCGAGGGCTTAGTTTTGAGGAACATTAAATGTTATTAAATTGAACTGCTAAATGAATGTTTAAATGGAAATGAAATTGGTAATTATAGTTACTTTTGAGTGCTTACTAGTTTATTACATTTATTGCACACTGTTGATACACATTTTTCACTGACAGTTGGGCACAGACCTTTGGTGGGTGCCTACTAGGATTCATTTATCACACCCTATTTGGGTCTTGTAATTGGCACAAAAAGACTATATTTCTGTAGGTATGGATTGGGGAAAGGGTCCCTATACAGGTACATGAGTATTGCAGAGGTGTAGGGAAGCATGGGACCGACCTCAAGCTCGCGATGCTGCCGACTATTTTGTTTTGTTCTATTGTACCAGTACTTTCCATTGTATCGTATGGTACTGCTGTGTAACATGTTCTGGATATTTTAATAGAATGGTGACACGATACATCTTGATATGTATATGACTTATGGTTCTTTTTTTACTTCAGTTTCCCTTTCAGTTGTATAATGATTACTGCTTCCGCTGTTGTTTGTTATTCATCCTTTCTGTTGCACTACACTTTCACAAATGAGGGCATAGTTTGCCCACATTCATACCTGGGCCCTCACTGGTTGTTGGCAGCCTTTGGCGTGTGGGTAAATGCGCTTGAGGTCATGTGACCAACCATGTTCGGGGAACCCGTGGAGTGGCACCTAGATCCAGGACCTTAAAAAATATATAAAAAAGTCCACATCAATATATCTATATAAACAATCATCTATTCTAAATAAAAATGATTTATCTGTCATTCTCTACTAGTTTATTTATTTCACATCCTCCCAACGTTCCATTCATGAACATGACACGAATTAGATTATAAATCCCACTAAAAATTTAATGTTTTCTCATGTGAAAATGATTGTATACATAAATATTCCTACCACTAATGAAAACAAAACCATTTACATATACCAGGATTTATCTTTAATTTAAGTTGAATTTTATTTGGAAAATTTTAAGTGTTTGGACAATGGAATTAATACTATATTACATTCATTCATTCCAAACCATTCAATTAAATTACAAGTATAGTCCCTATGAGGTAACACCAATGTTTCAACTCTATTATCTCTATAGATATCTATTCCAAATATCTTCTTAACATATCTGAGATCCTTCATCTAAAAACTTATAAAGAAGTCATTATTCATCTTCTAAATTATGTATTCATCCAGTCTGATACATAACATATAATCTACATGGAGTATAAATATGATGTAAGTATCATTATTCCATACCTTGAAGTAGTGAAAACGGTTCTCGTTGCACTGTATGAATCCACTATCATCCATAGATATGTAAATGTTTCAATTTCATTATCTTGAGGGTTTATTCAATCCAAAAACAATTTTTTTCAACTTACAAGACAATGTATGGTTCCTATCATTCATGAAACCCATAAAATGATTCATAAAAACCTCTTCAAATAAATTACTATGATTGAAGGTTTCATTTTGATCCATATTTTCAAGGTAAAAATTATCTAATGTTATCATGATCAACACCAACCATATAATTTAATGAATAAAAATGGCGATAATATTTTCAAAAAATCATATCCTTGTTTTTATATAAATCCTTTCACCACCACCCACACCTATAACCTCTTATTTCCATAAATATATTATTATAATTAGAATGATAATTTATTTTCAAGTTCCTTTTACCTTATGGAAACTCTATATCTACCATGTTTCATTATATTTCACAGAATACATCCATTAATCCATATACAACATCCACTAAATAGATCTATTGACTGTATCCACATCGTCTAGTCTCTTTGGATCCCCACTTTCCATTATAATATTAAATTTCATGTTAACTAAAACCCTTTGATCTTACATTATCACCCTTGATTATCTCCTCAAGTGAACTCTAATATCTACTTTGACAAACTATAAACCATTCGTTTCTCTATCTACAAGTTCCTAACATTCAATTATCCCAATATATATTCTATATCCCAAGTAATTTCAAGAAAATATTCCACTAGTCTCACCTTCAATCATCAAGTTGTGGAATCAAAATTCTACAAGAAAATTTACTTATCTGGTGTCCCTATTCAAATCAACAAGGATTTAAAAGTTTTATTATTTACATTAAACATATTTCTAGGATAATATTTGGTCCTTTCACCAAACCTCATTGAATATAATATCATGAATTTATATTACTTGTCTCATGTCATTTTCCCAGAGTCGAAATCCAAAATTATCATCTCCAAATCCAAAAAAGAAGTGTTCCTTGAATTTTACCTATTAAATTTCCATGTACATAGAATTAATGTTGACATAATATTAAATTGTGAAAATTTTTAGATGGTTAATTTTCATATATTTACCAAACTAGAGATCCTACAAAATTTCTTACCCAACTTCTGATATTTGACTCTTATTGAAAATGTATGTTGTTGTGTTCACTACATCATCCCAAATTCATTAAGGAATTCATGAGTAAAATAACATTATTTAATAATTATTATTCAATATATAATTAATTACCTCATCCAATTTTTTTTCTAGTCTTATAGAAATGAACCTCTTCATCCTGATCTCGTTATCATGATAGGAGTCCTTGAATTTTATGTCTATTGTATTCACCACCATTGTCAAACATTTAGAATTTTATCATATAAAATTATTAACACTCCACCATAAATTCCCATTAAATGTATGATTTTTTGAAATCATATTTATGACTCAGAAAGTATTCCCATACTTTTCATATAACAACATTAATTAATTTCACAATGTAAAATGACTTATCATGAGACCGGATAGGGGAAGGTCCCTAAACATGTGAGTGAACTACTTCCAACTTCTGTTCTCTAGGATTACATCCAGTCAAGTTCAATGAAACCCTTTTATATTTACCCATCACTCAACTTCCACATAATCTAATGATTGTATTACCAATTTTCGGAATTCATTTAACTATTAAAGCCTTCATATTCTTCTCAATGATGCATTTGAGTCTATAGTACCATGACTCTAGAATATCCAACATTTTTTCTCTAGAAAATACCAATACATATGATAATTAATACAGATATAAATACTTATAATTTTCTCCCCACGAAGCTACCATGGAAACCTGTGAAACCATAGAAACTCCATTGGATAACTTGTACCATTTCTCATGTCATAAATTAGTCATATTAAAATTTAGTTCTTCCATAGCACTAAGATATGTCTAACATCCATCAACTGAAAAACACTCCCATTATTCACACACAAATTAAAATATTCCTTTCCAATTATATACACAGCTTCATGATTCTCCAAATACACATTTGTAAAATATATAGACACATAATTCACCATGAATCATCATTCTACCATATTATGGAATGATTCACCCATTTCAATCACCCAGGACTCCACCTGAGTATTAACAATTAGTAATAACGTATTGTACTCATTATTTTTAATTATGAAATTTTACTTATTAAATTTAATACCCAAATATGTTTTTCAGTATGACTCATATAATATTTCTTAATTTCTCCATTCTTCCCAACAATCCAACATATAGGACCTAGACCAGCTAATTTTCATTATTTTTTATCTCATTATTTTTCATCTGATTATTTACTATGATATTTTTCTCTAGGATGACCATACTCATCTATCAACATTAAGATCATTTTCTAATGGTTCTTGAATTTATGGAATCCATAGTTATTAATTGTCGATTAATTTATCTATTTCATCAAATACAAAATCTTTTTTACCACATGAATTACTCAATATCATTACCACCACATCCCATGAAACTAATAGTTATGAATGTAGTAAGAGTTCCAATACATCATTGGTGAATGTTGCCTTCACCAATTAGATATACCCTTAGATATAATATAAGTCATTTTTATGTCTTACCACTAGTCTACCATTGAATAAAATCATTAAAAATTACTTCCCTATCATGAACACTTTTTAAAGTGTCATAGGTTTCTTATACATATCCATTAGGTCCTTTATGATCACATCCATGTGCTTCACTTCAAATTTGTTAAAGGTTACATTTAAATATATTAATATCCAAACCAACCCAAGTGCCTTCATATCTAATAATTACCAATTTTTATTTTCCATTTTATCCATATGAACAATGGTTAGTGGAACGTACGGGTACTTTTGATTCGGATGATCCTCTATCTACAGTATCCAGAAACCAAAATCAATTAAATTAAATATATAAATAGAAAACATACTTTATTCCAATGATAAACATGTCAATGAGAGAAAAATACAACCAAAAATTAAATAACAAAAAAGGAAATAGTTATTGATACCTGAGCTTCCACTGAGTATGTTCTTGAGTGAGAAATTAACCACATCTTTTTTATTCATCTAGAATAGGATCCTTCTCTATTATAACATGTTAGAGAGATCCTTGACCATGGTTTCCAAGTTATCGACACATTTAATTGGTTGTTAAACATCAAGAAAAAAAATTTACTGTATATCCAAGGTCATCTAGGTAGCCTCCCCCCAACTGAGTATACCCAAAGATAGTAATCCTAGCATCCAAATAACCACAAAAAGTCAAACCTCACACAAAACATAAGAATACTCACAAATTCATAATCATTAATTATAAAATTGATAAAGTAAATGAAATAAGAAATTACATGGTTTGGTTTAGGTATCTGATATCCATAAGATAATTTCAACATAATTCATTATAACCATAAGTTATAAGGAAAACAGTTCAACTAACATGAACAAGAAATAAAGATTAAATAAATAATTTATGATTATGTAATTACTTGATTACTAAATTATTGTTCATGTAGGTCCGAAATTAATTTTATAAATTTTTTAGTAAATTCATTCAATTTTCACAGATCTCCTTCATATTTAGAGGTCCTGGTGTATCTTCCAATCAATATCGTGTCGAAATATTTGTTCACCGTATTTTCCAGATCATTAATTGTGAACACTTACATCAAATAATATGATATTTTATCATTCATATACGTACTAAATAAAATCATTACTGGTACCTAAGTTTTATAGATGATGTTTTGTTCAACCCTTTACCCTCTAGACAAATGAATCTAGTGTACTAAAGAAAGATTTATATCACAATATTTATATTAAAACCAAATTCATGATGAAACAACTACATTTTCATTTCATAATATTCCTTTAATTTTGGTGTAATTATGGTGAGATAAATATCACTAGGGTGTAACTATATGGATCTTATAATTTAATGTAACATGAATTTCTTACGATCGATACACTATGGTGTGATTTTAGACATCACAACGTAACCACCCTTCCTTGTGGAGTTATATTTATCTCATTAAAGAGTAATTAAAACATTATCCATTTTTATAAAAGAAACCCAACATGACCACTTAGGTTTTGATATTTTGTAGTCATGATTTAGCAGGAATTAATAATAAAAACTAGAAATTTTGGAATGACATGTTTTATTATGGTGAAATTATATTGGTATCCTCATAAAATATATAAAACTCAATACTTTCATATAAACATAATTTCCATAATATTTTAAGCATAAAAACCAACTTCATCTCAACTAAAAAAACATGAATTGCATGATATAGAATAAGATTCATTCATAAAATATCTATTTCAATATGTTTAAAAAAATGATATCACTTTTCAAAATAATTATTTATACTTCACCTTTACCAACTCCCCCTTTGAAAAATAAATTTTCATGGGTTACATAATCATATAAAAATGAAAATACCTCAATAATATTACTTAACATAGTCTCAACATATATGAAAACTTTATTAAAAAATTGAATGAAAATTATAAAACATGTTTCTACTAATAAAAACTAAATTACAAGACTATTATAATATAATTGGAAAATTATGCATACCCTTCAACCTTTAAAAGATTATCAATATGTGAAATAAACAAGAATCATGATCAAAGAATAATAATTTCTATAGGCTGATAAAAATATGAATAATTTTTAAAATTATTATTTAATTAAGTCCTTATAAGAAAAAATGAAGGTTCATATCATATTTTAGGGGTTGATTAACACTTTATAAATTTATAATGACTTGAGGGGTACAATAGTGATGAACCTCAGGGATCACTATCTTGAGGAGGCATGGAATTTATCTCAGTGTATTATTATTATTATTATTATTATTATTATTATTTTTATAATATGTATTTTTTTATATTTTAAAATATTTTTAAATTGATTAAAGAAATTGGAGTTGATAGGAATAAGAAAATAAAAATGTAAAAAAGTTAGTGTTGTTGAAATAAAATAGATGAAATGAAAATAAGAGAGAACTAATATTTACCTAAGGATGATCAAAAAAAATTAGATTGTCCTTGTTTTGATATTGTATGGTTCTTTACGAAAAACTATTTCAAATGTGTGTTAAATTACTCACATCACTCAACAATTTTCACCCCAAATAAATGTGATAACTCTATAATAAAATGTCTTTTAATATAGAGAAATAGCATTCTATCAGTATTGTGGAATCACTTGGATGTATTTTTGGAGGACCACTTCACTTAATTAGATCTATATTTAATCCGTGGAAAATATTTTTAATGAAGGTTAGATGAATTTTATTTTCAAAAAAAATCATTCGTTGAAAAAAATTACTGTTCTATCAGTAGTCACATATCCCACTAAAATCACATAATAAAAATGGAATACTGAGAAAAAATAATTTTTTAACTTAAAAATTAATTTATAGCTAGCTATCTTGGTTTATAAAATATGGATAAATCTATATTAATGGATATTCATGCTCACAAATTAGAAGAGGATTGAAAATGAAACTAAACTGATCAATAATTAACACAACATTTATAAATAAAAAATTAAGTCTCACGTAGTATTAAAAGACATTATCACATGGTTAAATAAGATAACATCACATCATATAATTAATAGGATATTTTAACATGATATTTTTGGAATAAAACAATCTATAAAATGAAAACAAAAATAAAAAAATTCGACGAAAAATTATAAAAATTAAAAAGAATGTTATTCAGTCACAAATCAGATTATAAAAATAGATATTGTTCTCATAGGGGTTAGGGGGGTTAAATTTATATCCATCACCAATTTATAAAAAAAATATAAGAGGAAAATTCCTTATCTCTTGGTGTGCATTAATAAATCACCTCACTACAGCTGTAGTGGACACGTGATAACCATTACAAATTTTAGTGTAATTTCAATATCAAATTGGGATTTACCTCTATAAAATGTATCGTTTAGTTATAATGGTACAAATTTTATAATAATTGGGCTTTACTTAAGTGTTATACAAAAATTTGTGGGCTAGATTTTTTAGGGCCCTATTCTTTGGATCTACCTGGGTGACTTGATGAGGGCTGCAGATGAATTTGAATATGTGTAATTATAGGTTGGACTAGATGAAATTGATTTTTAGGGTGATGGTGTCAGTTTCATATAGATAGATGGTTGGTTTAAGAATCATGGAATTTTTGTGCCCAAATATTTCAATGTTTTGGATGAGGCATTTGATAGTATGTGATTTCATAGTGGTGCGAGATATGTGAATTTGTGTAGGATAGATATGGTTCTTATTTTTTAATATAATGAGGGTAAGAAAGGTTCGTAAAAGTGAATTAATTAGAGTGGTAAGTGAATTTATTAGATTCAATGTGGTTTTCTATAGTGTTGGTTGGTAGACTAAGAATGGTACGTGAGTATAGATGTGGAAAGTTTATAGGTGATTTCATTGTTTGATATTTTCCAGACCATGAACCTTTAGGTTCTAGCATTCCAAAATCTATATAGATAATTTGTGAAAACTCTAAAATTTTGAATCCATTAATGTTTAATGGAACCTAGAAACACAAACTTCATGAAATTAGTATCTCTATGAACTTACAACAACACCAACCTGAAATAACTATGGGATTTTCATCAAGAATGTGATATACAATATCTTTTTTTACTTGAAACCCCATCATGGATATATGATTATAATTAAACATTATCCTCCAATACTCAAAATTAAAATTAGTAAAACATGCATAATGATCAATTAGAATACTGAGAATCTACATTACTCTATTCCAAATCAATCCATTATCTTCATGTTGTGACATAGAGTTCATAAAATCATTATACCAAGACATACTTAATTATCAATAATCACTCTTGGAATAATATTAATGATGAAAAAAGATATTCCATCATTCATATCATCATAAAACCTTATTGAATGATCATTATTAGAGTGTGAATCCTAAATATAAAAAAATCCTATTACATGAAACAAAATAACCTTTTATACTCCACGGAGCATATATCTAGAAGTAAAGAATATCTATTTTCAAAACCTTTAATCTCCTCCTCTCAATGTTCCAAGACTACATAGAATGCGAAACACTATGTGTAGTGAAAATCTAACAGGAAACATAACTAATAACCTATAGTATTCACTAGATACTTTTTTAGTAAAACATGAAATTTAAATTCATCATTTGTTAATTAAATTTATTTATTTAATATTTTTTGTTTTATATTTCATTAAATTTGATTTTAAATTATATTTTATATGTTGTGCTCAAAAATTCCTTTGTAATGTTTTGGGGTTGTTTCGAATGGTCTATCCTCTATCAAACACATTCCTTGTGTGATGAAAGAATCTAGCATGTCCTTTCCATTAGCACCTTACAAAAAATTAAATATTGGTAGTTGTTTTCAGTTGTTCATATTCATTATTAAGTTAGGGATTCTGCATTGGTGATATGGTTTGACCATGAGCAAGAAAAGTAGATAGGAGGCTAATGATCTCCCTCTCTACCCATTTGGTTTGATTCTAGGCCTCTTAGATAATGATAAATGACAAGATGGACATAATCTATGTTCCATAATTTAATTTAAAATAAAATAGGAAATGGAGGAACCATGGGGGCATGTTTGTTACATGGTCCATCCTTAGACAAAGCCATTAATAGAACTTTGATCACATTGAGGTTATTCATGATTAATATTCTATTTTTGTGTGGGTGGACTTAGCTAGCATCCCCTAAAATCCTAAATATTGGGAAATGAAGTCATTACCACGACTACCTACAGAAAATCTTGAAGTTCACTAGTTCTTGATCTGGGATAATAAGAATGATTAAGATAGATTAGAAATGGATCTATATCGTGGTTATGAGTCTGAATAGGATCAGTTAATATTCACATTGTTTGCCTCCACATATATCAATTTTGAACATATAATTCCTCAATCCTAAGGATTTTCGATAGAGAGGATGCAACAAAAATGATTTTAGCACATGAAACAAGATTCTCTTTCATTAAAGGTGATACTTGAGCCTTCGTAAGGGGGTTTCGTTCTTGTATTCAATTTTATTTTTTCATGTTTTTAACATGTTGTGCATGTTTCTTGATTTTCAGCATGTTCATCACGTATGTGAGTTTTTCCTGATTTGATTAGCATCATCACTACTTATTAAGATCATTTTATTTAACTGGTGAATCCTATCATTATCCTTCCCCATACAAGTAGGCCAATTATCCATATCACATATTCCTATGTGTCTATTTTCAGATTTCCATTTTTAGTTTTCATCAACCATATAAATTTTTTGAATTCCACTTCTTTATTTTATTAATTTTTTCTGAATTTATTTTTAATTAGAATATATTTTAGAATCATGAATCTGTGTTATTTCTTTTCAAGTTTGATTTTCTGTTTGATGTTTTTGAATAGATTCTATTTTTATTTTTTTCTATTATTTCATGATGTTGTTTTGCTTCTTGTTTACCACTTTGAAATTATTTACATATTTGAAGTTGATTTCAGATTTATGAATGCATACACTAAATATGAAATTATATTCTCTTGTTTTTTATTCCAATTTTTTTAATCATGTTCTATGAAATTGTGATTCTATTTTTGGGAATTATGTAATATTTAATTAATGGAATCACCCATTATTTATTGTATTGTTATTAAATAATATATTTTATTTATAATTATTATTTTTAAATTTATTGTTATTTGAAGGTTGAATTTTTATTTGTTTAATGTGTCATGAAATTAGAATATAGAAATAATTTTTCGACTTCATATATTTTTGTTTTGTTAACCAGATTCAGGGAAGATAGTATCTTGGTTTCTAAATGTAGATTTCCACTACAACGTAACCTGAAAAAATTATTATTAGAGCTAAATTGAGCATAATTTTATTCAATAAAATTACAAAATTTATTACACATTATTTTAAATTATTTTTTATGTGAATATTTCATTGAAAAAGTTGTTGATTTCTTTCATTCATCTAGCTTGGTTACTCTATTTTGGGTGTAAATTTTAATTTGTTATGATTGTTGTTTACTGGATGGTTTTCCCCTGGTTGTCTACTGGTTTGAGAATATAGAAAAATTTGACAATTAATTACTGGTTGTGTCGTTAGTTCTATGATAAGAGGGATTAGTGTAAGATTATCATTGGTGATTGTCTATAAGTTAGTAAAAAGTATATTGTGCATGGTTTTCTAGTTTTTTTGGTCTCCTGTGTTCTTCCAGTTTGAATTAAGAGAGAGCGAATATTTATATATGAGATTGTTACTTTGGTTTGTATCTTGGTTTGGTTCTTTTCCTCTAGGTGTTGAACTTTTGTGAGTGGTGATTTGTATTGGTGATTGTTTTGAGTGGAAATTTCATATGAATAGGTCAGGTGATGATTAGAATTCATGGCAGTTCTATTCCAATATCTCAAGTGATCTTCATTGGTTACTAAATTTCATTTGAAAGCTTGTATGATATGTGAATTCATGGTAACTTGTTGGATTATCTTGAATCTATGGTGCTTTTCAAGGGTATAGAGACTTCCCCTAGGACCCTTGGTGATGTATGAGGTTTTTTAATTTTACCTAGTTGTTTGGGGAAATATTATTTTTTATTGGTTTAGGATCTCTCATCTCATTAGGAAGATATTTTGGAACCCTTATTGGGTCGGTTTGGTACTTGTATTTTTTGAGTTCAATTGAGGCTATTTATTTCCATTTTTATAGTAAATTTATGAGTTTTTATCCTATTCCTACTGCATTTCTTAGTTGAATTGGGTTTATTAGTTATATCCGTTGTGATTTTTTGTTTTTTTCCCTTGTTTTGTTTGAGGATGGGTACCAATGTGATGTCTTCTTTTATGAAGGTAATTGTGAGATAGTATTAGGCTTCCTGAATGGAATTTTCTTATAGGGTGGATCTGGTAAGTGTATTTATGTGTTATATTTATTCATAGATTTTTTTTTAATTTTGAGTATGTTAATAGATTTAATGTATCATCTAATTCAAACAACATGTATCATGTTGATGTACATTAAGGTATAGCCTACTATTGTACCATATATATATTTTCTATTCTAGGATGAGATAATAAAAATAAGGATTTTATGTGGTTATAAATAATCATGCGATTTGGATTTTAATTTTGAAGGTGATGATTATGTGGTATGGTTGTATATTAAATTTGTTCAAGCATTTTAATTATCAAGATATATAATTATAAAATTTAGTTTCCCTATATGTTAATTCAATGTCATTTATATTACTTTTTTATATTTAATTTAATTTTCATTTTCATCTATTCATATGATTTTCTCAACTATGTATATTTTATGATGCTGGGATGTTTTGAATGGGTGCCCCTCCGCCATATGCATATCAAATATGATGTATGGCTCCAGGAATCTGTTTACATTGAGACCTGGTAGCCACTTCAGCATTGGGAGTTTTTATTTTATTTTATGGGACTTATTCAAGGGTTTTTTATTATAATCAAGTGATTTGGTTTGATTTTGAGAGAGTGGGGTATAGAGGAGTTTGAAAATATCCTTATCGGCCCTTCAAGTTTTCTTTCTAGCCTCATAGAGAAATAGAATTTATGTGAGGGATATAGAAATTGTTATATAGTTTTATAGAGAATAAAAGAGGTTATGGAGGAACCTTGATTGTGTTTTCATTCCTCACTTTGACCTTAGATTGATCCCCTGACGGTGCTTCCAATATATGGAGATACACAAAGATGCTTCAGATGGGATTGTGAGGGAAGACTCTGCTAAGAGCCATTAAGATCATAAATAATAGAAAATAAAATCTCAACCGACACTGCCTTCATAAAATAATTTTGTTTTTTTGTTCCAAATATTTTATAGAGAGGATGATAAATGCAAAATAATATTGGATCTAGACTGAGGGGATGGGTTTGGATAGGGACCGTGAATCTTCACATCGCACACTCACTTGGAATGTTACTGCAAACCTATAATTCAATGATATTTAGGATATCAGACCAATAAGATGTGATAATGATTATTTCATTACCATTAGTTAGCTTCTTCATCCATAACGGTGATATTGATCATTGGTACATGGGTCTATGTCATGTATTAACTTTTCCTTTTTTCTATTTTTGAATTGTCACACATGTTACTTGTTTTTCATCATGTGACTTCTGTAGGTGTGTTTTGTCCTTCTTTGGTTTGTGTCTTCACCTCTTGTTGTACTCATTCCTTCTTTATAATGAATCCCATGATGGAATTTAACCATTTAAATAGGCCAATTGACTGAATAATGTAATCCTACGTATCCATTTAGATCATTTCATTTTTTATCGATCTTTTAACTTGTTGAATACGCCTTATTGGGTTTATTTAAACATAGTTTTTATTTTATTCATTTGATCTATAACTATTTGACCATATTAAACACATTTTCATTCTCTAAAATTTTATATTTGAGGTTGTAGTTGTAGAATATATTCACATTCTCTCTTTTTTCTTCATCGTATGCTGCTTCATTTCTTTTTCCTTGCTTCTTTGAAATTATTTATGTATTCGAACTTGATTTTAGTTTTGTAAATGTATGTGAGGAATATGGAATTTTATTATCATCTTTTTTTATTTTGATTTTTTGAATGATGTTATATAAATTATGTTTCTATTTTTGAGAATTATGTAAGATTAAATTAAGGGTATCAACCACTATTACCAGTGTTTTTGTACACTACTGAATATCATTTATAATTATTAATATTGTGATTATAATTATAGAAATATTTTTTCTATTTATTAATTCATGTGTCATGAATCTAGAATATATATAGAATGTTTATGTTTCATGTTTTATGTATTGTGATCCAAAATGAAGCCCAATAGGCTTATGGGTGTTGTGTACGAACTATGACCATAGTGCAAACCATAACAAAAACGAACCGTGAGTACCACATCTTGTGTAGCTATAGTAAACTTATTGAATTTTCCAAGAAAAAACAGGATTGTGCTTGCTACATTATAAATAAACATAGGTGGATTTTAATGCAAACCAAAACTAAATTTTATTAAAATAACATTAAATTAAAACAAAAAAAAAAGGTTATTTTATTAGAAAATATTTTTATGTTGTTAAACATTAATTTTAAAAATAAATAATTGAATTTAAAAAATTACATTTTAATTATTAGTTTATATTTCATCCTGAAATTTTTTTACATGTTTTCAAGTTACTCTTAAATCTTGATATATTCATAAATACTATGATTTTAGTAAAAACTGTATTTTAAACCTTTCAACTAAAGATAAATTATTTTATAAAAATATTAATAAATAATCATAAGAAAATATTAGATGATTAAATTAAAAAATAAAGTTAATTTTTTAACATTAAAATAAAAAAATAAAAAAATAATCTTCTAAATGAAAATTAAATATAAAATGAAAAAATAATTTTATTAAAAAAGTGATATTTTTAATTTCCATGTGTATTTTATCTTATAAATTTATAAATTACCGAATATATAAATATTATTTTAAAATTTAAATTATTACTTAGTATAATAAACTAGTAACTATGATGAATTTAATTTATTATGGTAAAATTAAATACATTTTTTAATAAATACATCTTCAAAAGGCATCCATTTTATATATTAATAAAGAAATATGTAATTATCTTAATTTATTATTAGTTTTTTTATAGAATAATGGTTATATTTTGCATGTAATTTTAATATATTATGGTTTTTAAGGTGTTGCATCAGTTTGGTTTTGTGCATGACACAAGATATTAAAGATCATATTAATTTAAAGGGTCCAAAATCATGGTTCATTACATTCTATACCATTAAATAAATTGGATCATAGAATTTTAATTATTAGTCACGGATTAAACTATGTGAGTGTATTCTTATTATATTAATCATTCTGGATATAACTTTTAATATGAAATCCACCTTACCTATTAAGATATATCTATTTACTTATCTTTCCTCAAACAACAATAATCATTCATATAATCACATGATCAATTATTTATATATCCTAATGACATTCTTCATAAAATTCCTTTCCAAAAACCAATTAAATCACTATGATATTAAACCAAAAAGGGATTATATATTCATAAAAAATTAACTATATATTTACTCCTCAAAACATTAATCAATTGTTCACAAAATAAAAAATTAGTCAATGTACATCATAATCCCATACATTAGACAAACTTCCCCCAAAAGTATCATGGAGTAATATTTTTATTAAATCGATAATATATTCCAATTCTATCAATACTATCTAAATAAATTTTCCCAAAATAAATCAACCCTTTATTAGAACAATATCATGAATATTTTAAACCCAAGATTCAACTATATATCAATCTGGTGTTCTATAAAAAGTATCCATAAAACACAACCTTTTGATACAATCAATTTTCAAGGTTATTAATACCATATAATATATGTTAGCAAAATTAATATTAGAACCAATAAGAATAATCATTATATATTTCACATAATCCTTATAAATATTAGAACATACTAGATTATCATAGATAAATATCACTCATTAATAAAAATATCTAATATTATCAAGAATTAAATTTTATTTAGATGTTTTTTCACTACCTTTGTTTTAACCAAAGACACCCATATATGGGGTGTAAATTAGGGTGATGGTGAAATTAAAATTTTCTTTAATGTATTTAATTCAATTATAGGATATTTTTACATGGTTGAAAGAAACATGTTTAACCTGTATTACATGATATCGTAATTATCGAAATAGCTAAAAATATATAGTAAAGAAATGAAATAAAAAACAAAGAAATTTTAATTGGTTCATAAAAAAGGGTTTAATACCAGGAGAACACATCGATAATATTATGATGTGATAAAATCCACTAATATTTACTTGTTTTGTGGATATTAAGTTTCTACCAGGGCCAGTCTATGCTAGGAACACTGCGTTTATAATTTTCAGGGTTTGGCCACTCCTTACTCTAGGAACACTTCCTCTTTCCCACTTCCATGGACTATATATGAAAAGAATATTCCATAGTTTATAGACATGTTGGTCTCTCTTATAGATAAAGAACATGATGATCTATCTCTATTCCTTATGAGACTCTTCGTCCCTAAAAAATGCCACGACAATCCTATGATTATCTTCTTTTTTGCGGCTCTCTTTCAATATTCTAGATACGATCAAATCTATATAGATATATTTTATGTCTTTATATTTTTCAACAAAAACAAAATAGTACGTCATCTGAATTTGGCGGTAATTCCCCACTAAAATTATCTTATTTACCTATGTAAACCTTAACTTCCAAATATGTCTCAAATTTAGTCAGTAATATCTTTTCACAATATATAGATTTTATAATGCTTCCCATTCATATATAAGTAACTTATTTTAAAATTTCATGATTGATAACTATTTAATGTAAGTCAAATACACATATCCTCTGTTACATGAACTAGATATCATAAATTTGGATGCACAACACAAAGAGAAATACAATGTGTGTGTGTGTAATCCTTGGAACACAACTTCTTGTATGAGATCATAGTTCAAAATTTTTACATGAGACCCTTATGAATATCATCTAGTTTGAGACCTTGGAATTTCACCCTTGTGTGAGACCCCGGTATACAGCCCTTGAGTAATATCCTGGAGCATAAGTCTTATAAGACTCTCTAGTGTATAATCATTATGTGAGATCATTATACGAGACCCTTATGAAAGACCCTGATGCGGAACCTCCTCTACAACACATGAAAACCCTTCTCCAAAATATTCATTAGATAAAATTATTAAGAAATCTACTTAACTTATTAGTGATGGGTTTTGGGTATTTATTTAAGTAGATCCAACAAATTAACTATGAAAACCTCAACCATCCATCCATTCCACCACCGTAAAAAATATGGCTTGACTTTGTGCACTACATGTAACACCATCTATAACATTTGATCACAATATAAATTTGAGATTATATAATTTACCTCCACCACATGTCATACTCCCTTCCACCATGTTCAGTGTCACTGCTTTCATGAACATCACTCGTGTCCATCATGGGATCCATTGAAACTCATAAAATTATGTGAATTCAAGAGACTACATGACGGATCCACCATTTCAATCCTAACTTCCTCCTACAGTTCATGTAAGAACATCATGAGATTTTCAGCATACATAAGATCATTCTATAGATACTAGCATTACATTTTATATGCACTTTACAAAACCCCATCATGCCATCTCAACAAGATCCTATTATTTTCTATCTCATTCAAACATATGTTATCTCTTAAGTCATTCCTATATTCCTTTCATGATTATTTACACCATGCAATTTTTTTGTAAAGGAATTTCATTATTTCCAATGTATTTATATTCTATTGATATTCAATATCTTATTCTGTAACCCATTAATATTGTGAACGTCTTTGATTAATGTGTTCTAGTGATCTGTTTTGCCTAATGAGATCAAGAAATATTTCTTCAATCATGTGATCACATGATCTTACTTTATTAATAAGAATTCAAGATACATTAGGACATAAATACTCTACATGATTCACCTTTAGGGACTATATGCTCTATGAGACCCTTCAGCATTTGTGTACTCTATGTAAGCTTTTAGAACATAAATGCTCTATGTGATACATTCATTGATACAAAATCTATCCATCACCAATATATGATTTAGTGTATCTAGACATGTTTTTAATACTGCTTACATACTGTGTGATGCAATGATTGAAAACAAATACAAAAAAACAGTAGTTCTAGTTAAATAATCTCCTTATTTGTATTTTTCAATCAATACCATCTTAAATACATCCTCTATAAACAATACTGAATTCGAGGATATATATTTATGATGGATTTAGGGAACATTTCATTTATCCATATTATCTTTCTCTCCCCCTTTGATATGAACATGAAAAGGGTTGTATGAAACAAGATTTAATTTTTAGGTTCTA
This sequence comes from Viscum album, assembly GCA_963277665.1. Classification (NCBI taxonomy): domain Eukaryota; kingdom Viridiplantae; phylum Streptophyta; class Magnoliopsida; order Santalales; family Viscaceae; genus Viscum; species Viscum album. The sequence goes on along the minus strand of OY728156.1, from coordinate 1,192,378,995 downwards.
TTTCCCTTGGGTATCATCAGATCATAATCTTATGTAATATCACAATTTTAAATCCTAAATGTTATAGAATCATTGAAACTAGTTTTAACTTTAGTCTCATCCACCTATCACTGTGATTTCCATTAGATATTCATTCATTTATAACTCTACTCCACTGATCAATAATCCCTATTCGATATAAGTCCAATGATCATCAGAAACAAGTGGGGACATGCGTCTTTCTTCCAACGCCTAAAATATAGGTATAGAGTGATTGGTATCCCCCATTGTTACACACTTATTCTCATCCGATGTGATATCATCTAAAGAAAATATTAAATACATACAAATCCCCCACATAGAATATTGGGCTCTATCCTTCACCTTCATCTTCATTAATCAATTTATGAATGAAACTTTTCTAATTTTAGTTTCATTCAATATCAAAGCTATTTATTTTTAATTTTTCTTAATTCCAATTAACAAATCTAGAAAGAGGATTTAAAAAATGGAATTGATTCATCAGTATAACCTCTTAACCTCTTAAGTAAGAACTTATTGTAGGAAATTAGAGTTTAATCCAATAAACACCAATGTCATCCATTTCACCCACAAATAGCCAGTGATGTTAGTGGAATTTCATTGTTTATATTGAAAAATTATCTTTTGATCTCAATAACATCAACACAAAACAATCAATGAATTATTTTATTAATTAAAACTATGAAATACATACCATATTATAATCCAACTGAAACTACTTGTTATAGAAACAATTTTGGTACAACTTGGTATGCATGATATTTAATTATTAATAGTACTCCAATGATGGATGAATGTAAATATCCTAGTGGGATCATCACTAAAAATAAATTATAATATCTAGAGTTATATTAATATTGAATATTGATATTATTTATTGAGTTGAACCTAGATGTTTAATTACACATTAAAATGGGGATTCCATTTTCTAATAATACTATTTATTTTCTTACATCTTCTTAGTATCCTAACAATTATAGGCTGATACCATATTTTTTTTCAAGAAAATTAAACATTAAAATTATGAATGTTTTTTCATCTCTAACAATATATATTATGTCTGTGTACAAAAACCATTTGAACTAAGGCCTGCTTTCAATGGTTGAATATTCAATGTGTCTTGGAACCACTAGATCATTCAAATATATATTTTACAGTACTTCAGCTTCACATTATGATCTTCATCATATGATATTCCATTTCAAAAACACAAGACATCCCAATATATATTTGAAAAAGAAGAGAGGTTTTTTTGAAGCTCTTATTGAATCTAATAACATATGTGAATTTCAATAATTTAAAATCTTCTTGCTTTATATTTCACATTCATCTTATGAACCAGTACTATTTTAGCACAAACACACCCCATGGATGGTATCTCCACCATAACCCTATGCTACTTATAATAATATTATAAACATTTAAGTTTATGGTGATAGGGGTGCCTCTAAAATACTTAAAAAGAGGGTTGTGGTTAGTTATGATGGACCAAACCATTTTATACAACATTTCACTAAATCATCAGTGTAGTTATATTTTTATGACACTGATTACACAAATTTATCTTCATTTACCATCTCAAAAATCTCCCTTTATTGTCTTGTGATCTCTTTTAACTGGATTCAAAGAACACTAAACTTTCAATGACTTTTATATCTTTTTATCCATTTCTAACCGATCTAGCTATATAATTAAACATTCATTCTGCACATATTCAGTCTTCTTTTTGTGCACATGTTCCACATGATTATTTCTCATTTTGGCTGTGGGATTAAACCCAAAACTACATGTTTGTTTTTTTGAAGCACCATATTTATTGGTATTACAATTTCCCATCTATCGAAGGGATCTTTCTATTTCCTTAATTTTTTACCTTATGTTATGGTTTTGGAAACCACCAAATAATACAGAATTTATTTTCATTCTTGTATCCATAAAAAAATTTCCAACCGTGTTTGGCTTATATTCACAAGAAAATGATTCCTACTAACCAATATAGAAGTTTATCCTCATTTTTCTAGAAATGTTAATTTTTTTCCAAGAGGGGTACTATGAGTGTGACCTAGTATCTACTTAATGAACTTTTCATTGAGATTATTATTATTATTTAATATTAGTGAAATTTTTTTTATCTTAACATGTCTCTTTCCGGGTTAGGCTCTTTCATTAAATGCTATTACAGTTTAAGACCTCCTTGTAGCTTCTTATTCTTACACTGACTTCATCCAACTTCAATATCTATCCAATTCCCATGATTATAACATATGAAACCACTCTAGTTAAAAATACACCTTGTGTCAACATTTCATGGTGAATATGTAGGTGAACCATATTTTCTTTTTATTGAACAAAGGCCTTGGTATTATAGACCCATAGTCATGATGTATCTTAATTCCACATAGAGGTATCATTTCCTGGATACCTTATATTGAGATTCATTAAATTCATATTTAGTAATATTATCCCTTTAAATTTTCTAGTTTTTATTAATTAATTTCATACAACAGTAATATACACGTCTAAGAAGGTAACCCATAACTTATCCATACCCTTAGAAAAATTGAACTTTTCCTCAAGATCCCTGTTCTTATATTCTTTCTCCTTTAGTTGAGATTAAATATCAATTAATTTGGAACTGGCTTAGTTCATTGATTTTATCTTCTCTTTCAAGAAGTCTCTTGGGTGGGACTCCACTCTCTTTCAAAAAATTTTCCATGAACATTTTTTGTTTGAGATCATTTTATATTTCTTTCAAAATATCACATTGTTATTTCATATTTGAAACCATCTTTAATTTATCCCCATTTAAGGACACCTATATTCACTTCAGCCTCTTGTTTTCTATGTACAAATATTCAATTATATCATAGTTCATTTTTTGTATGATCTCCAACTGATCCACATTATCTTTTAGTGATTGGATATCTTTTTATCATGAAAAACACTATCCATGAATTGATGACTAAACATTAGAACCACTTTAACCTTGTCAAAGTTCTCATCATACACAAATAGTCATCTTCACCACTAAATCCCCCAAAACATTTATTTTATAAAATATTCTTAAAATGGATCCTTATTGTTTTTTTAATTTCATGAATTTCATATTTACAAGTCTCATCCTTTTTCAGATATTCTTTAATTGAGTATTTAAAAGACCAACCATGTTGGGTTGATCTTCTTTATTCATTTGGAGATCCAGTACATATTTAGAGTTCACTTGAGAGATATATTGATGAAATAAATCATTCTAATATCAATGAATACCTAATTTAACATCATCCACATATTCAGTTTATTATTTCAATATACCACTAATTTTTTGTTTTTTTAATATCTAATTCTTCATGTTCTCTTTCGAGCTCTACCCAAAAGTTTACAATACCCTTTGGATCTATCTTCTATAAGAAGATAACTGAGTTATCATATTTATAATAAACTTATATAACATGGTTATAATAAAAATTAATATCTAAATTAGAGTAGTTCAACTGGAATTCCATATATGATCTCCTATTAATCTTATTATTAATAATTTTCTTTAGCATTCCTTTCTTCATAAGGAAATATTCATCATTTTCATTCACAGGTTTCTCCTTTAAACATTTTATATATAAAACATAAAAAGTATTCCAAATATCAAAATAAATATAATAACATGAAGTTTTCTTATAGGCTCATTTTGACAAGGATCAATTTATGATATTTTCCATCTCTATATTTACAATTTGTTCACTATTATTTCTCAAGTTAAAACATCTTCAAATATACATCATAATGTCTTAAAAAAGTTTATAGGACTATGATCATTTATTTATTCCATCCATCAAAGTATGTTCCCTTAAAAAATAAAGGATTCATCATAAAATCCTTATAGACAAATGAAAATCATGGGGGATTAATTAGGGATATGGTTTCATTAATATTTTCTTTTATTCATTTAGTTTACTTTTAGGATCTTTTTCCTATGTTAGATGGAACTGTAATAAACCTATATTACTTGATATAAAAATTAAAAATAATAATAATATATATTAATTAAATTAAAGTAAAAAATAGAAAAAAAAATTATGTGGTTCGTCATAATGGGATACATCAAAGAATTACACATAGATGATGTGAAAATGTGATAAAATAAACTAATGTTAACTAGTTCAATAGATACTTTTTTAGCCATTATCACATCATTCTTGGAGTATTTCCATTAAAATGATTAGGGTTAAATCACTCCTCAACCAAGGCATAATGACTCTTCTCCACATTCACTCACTGCTTCAATAATATATCCATCCCTATTTATAGTCTTGTATGTCTCTTGACTAGATAGTGAACAAGTTTGTTTGTCTCTATTATGAACAATACATTGCATGCATCATAAATACTAATATAATTCTCTATTTATCTTATTTTCTATTATTCTCTTTCACAAAGTGAGATAATATTAAACTCTCAATGAGGTGTTTAAGTCATTTTATTCCTCAACATAATCATAATAGCTCTTATTCTCTAGATAGAGATAATTTCTCACTGAAATTCTTACATTTCCCTATATCAACTTCAATTTCAAACAATGTCATAGATTTAGTCAAGATACTCTATTCAATGTATATAAATTTTCAATGCATCATATTTATACATAACTACCTTTTTTAAAAATTTATTTATTGATAATTGTTTACTAAAATTAAAATGAATATATCCTCAATCACATGTAATTAACCACATAAAACTAGCTACACAAATTCAAGTGAAAGACTATGTGCTCGTAAACATTATCATACATCTCCTTGCATGATACCCTGGCTTGTAACCCCTACAAAAGTCCATGGTGTGTATATTTTTATGCATGACCATGGTTTGTAAACCTTATATAAGACCCAGGTGTGTGACCCTTTAGTGAATCCCAACCCTTTCATGATACCCTGGAATGTAATACTTATGTTATAGCCTAACATGATACCCTAGAGTATAACCTCATCTACTACACATGAAACCCATTATCCAAAAATTTCATTGGATGAAACATATAATAAAACTTCTTAAAATATTAAAGACATGTTAGGGGTATTTAGAGACATAAATATCCATCCATAACTCTAAAAACAGGTTTAATTGTCAATTACACTCCCGTAGAAAACTCCACCTTATTTTTTCCCACTATACGTAACAACGTCTGGAACATGTGATCGATAGGGAACATGGAGAATATACACTTGAACTCCATCAGATTTCATAATCCATTCTACCTTTTCCAACATCATAGACTTTTTTTACTTTGTGTGAGTCCATCGGTAGATCCATATACAATTATTTAGTGATGTTATTTCGAGAGATTGTAAGATGAATCCACCATTTTCATCCAAAATTAATTCGTGTAATTTATATAAAAACATCATGAGATTTTGAGAATACATAACATCCTTCCATAATTAATATCATAAATTTATTTATCCACTTTGAATGACCCCATTGGGTGATCTCCTTGGGATTTTACGATCACCTAAATTATTTGAATGTAGGCATCTCCTAACTCACTCACATGATCCTTTGATGATTACATTCTCCATGTAATACTTTACAAAAAAGTAGTTTAATCATTTTCAAGTTATTTACATTCAATTTCTATATATGATCTCATCACATTAACCATTGATCATGCTAACTTATGGTTATGTGATCATGTGTGCCAATTTTTCTCATGAAATCATGCAATCATCCTTTACTCCTAAGATTATGAGATCTTCCATCATTCAGGTGACTGTGTAATCCTTTATGGATTAAGAAACTCCATAATATCCTTTTTAATACTTATGTGATCCCCGATATCCATTCTCACTTACCCACTCCATGTTAATCTTTAATACATACACGCTCCATGTGATATATTAACTGATATGAGATTAAACCATCACCTATTCATGTTTCAATGTTTCTATCATTGTCATCTAATACTCCAATAATAATACATTATACATTTATTAACAAAAAATAAAACCCTAAATAGTGGTTTTAGTTCAAAAACATTATGTTTGACTAGGAAACATAGTTTTTCCATTACAATAGTAATTTACTGAAATAATAAACAATTTAAGTATGATTCCTTATCTGCTTATATAACATAGTGGTTTCGAGATACATTCCTTTCTTAGCAACCTGTTTTATCCTATTTCAACCAAATAGTAAAACTATGAAAAGATCTAAAAAATTAAAGTATATGAATATTAAAGGTCAACCCAAATATTTCTTCTCAAATGAAACATTCATTTCAATAGATAATAGTATGTCATACTTGGTTCATCCTATAAATATACTGGTAAAAACTGAATTAAATGATTTTTTACTGATACTTCTTTACCAAAACCCATATAAAAATTTGGAAATAAATCCTTTGTAATGGATCATATAGGGAATGTAATTAACCCAATCATATCCCATCGGAGATTCAAACTAGTTATGTATTTTGGATACATTGTCAGGAACTGAGTGATGATTGAGGTCATACCCCACACTAAATTTATATGGTTATTACTCCTTATTACATCTATTATAGATATTCAATCTACTTGTAATATCTAGAAAGGAATTTATTTTCCTAGAAAACCACAGAGTCACTACTTTACAAAAATTTTGGGATGTTATCCAATACTTTGGATTATTCTTTAGACATATCCCATAGGTTTTCAATGATGATATATTATCTTATTCACTAAAAAAATTAAAATATATAATATTTCCTCAAAAAATTTAATGGTTTATTTATGCCTATGATATTATGATATATCTTAAATTATCAATACTTAATGACCATTATAACAAATAATTTATCTTTAAATGAAAACATACTAAACTAAAATGTTATCTAAGACATCTTTTGATACCAGTTTTGGCTCCCAAAACCTGCAATCCAATATATGGTGCTAAATTTTTTTAAAATATATTTGATAAAAATCCATAATTATAAGATATTTCACACATAATGTTAAATTTATATTCCAAGGGACTTTTTAGGATTAGGAATTTTTCGACTTATGACAAATATTTAATAGGTACAACCCATGTTATTTATATCAAAAATGAATGTTTTTATTATATAAGAAACTACATTATCCATAATGATTCTTCAACATCTACCATAAATTCTCAACATAAAATGATCTTATATATTAATCTTACATAATACTTACATTTATACTCTATTTAAACTGTAGACATAAAAAATGGGTGATCTCATACGCTCTACAAGGGTAAGCATAATGATAACAATAAAATTTTATTAGGGAGCATAATATGAGAATATGATTATAATCAATATACATAATTAAATCCTAAACAACAAAACATTTATCATTAAATTTGTATAATGGAATGACATAACATAAAAAATTAATTAGTAGAGTGTGGAAACCTGTATCCATAAACAAAATAAATCTGAGATATGCATTTTATTAAGGAACAATCACCGGTATAAAGAATATTATTTTTAGGAGACACACCATGAAGAAATAAGATAATAATATAGAACATTTTTGAAATATAGAACACACAATATTGTATGGGACATTACATTATGGTTCCTCCCCATTAGTTACCAAAGTTATGAGAAACTAAAAGATACCCACAAATGCTTTTCTCATATGATAAAAACTTTAAACCAATACATTAAACGGTTATACTGTAAAACACCTATTATTCATCCATAATTTTGAGTTCCATAATGAATCAATATTTTATCATATCCTAAGGAAACCATTGAAATGAAATGTCTTTTATTCAACACATGATAGTGAAACAATGAAAATAAAATGACTTTCAATCATCACATCATAAAGAACGCACAGAAAGAAAAATGGTTTCATATTATTTTAAAATGGATTTACAAAATGTAATAATTTATAATTTTATAAATAATGATAAAACCATGATAGATAAATGGGTATCCCAATATATTCAATAAATTTATAGGTAAATACCCTTCACATAAGATAATAAGGCATATGGTATTTACACAATGTAATTTAAAGGTATATGGTTAATTAAGTAATTTTTCCAATCAATATATATATAGAATGACGGTGAATAGCCTTCAATCAAAGGAAGTAAATATATAGTGTTAAAAATTAAAAGTCATTAGAACAAAATTTATGCCAATTCACTGTGGATGGGTACGTAATACAAAGTCAATGGTGAATCATATCATTGAAATAAAAGAATATTACATAATACATCGAACAAAATATGGATGATATCATTTGAAATGTATCCTTGATCATGTATAAGATATATAAAGGAAAATTAATTCGATGGAAAACACTTTTTTAGAAGATTTTGGAAAATAATTTTGAATATAATAAATATCTTTGATCTTTTCAATGAATTTTAAAATAAATATATTATTAAACTAGGATAAAAATAATATATTTCAAAAACCATGAAGAATTACGGATAATGTATCATATAAAATAAAAATAATGGTGTAAATTATTTTTCACACATAGAACATTAAAAATAAATGTTTTTTATATTTTGAAAACAATAACCCATATGAAAAAAACTAAAAATTTATATAATATTTATAAAGAAGGTTATATACTAAAAAATTTCCTTAATCAATTATTTTAGTATAGTAAAGAACATTATAAAAATAATATATAGAATTTAGACATTAATAAGGGAGTTTCTTGACTGAAAAGAAGATATTGAGTAAATTTCACATATTAGAAACTCTTTGGGTAAAAATATGTGATAAGGGGAAATGAAAATTTGAGTGGACTTTTAAAACCCCATGAATATCCATAGAAAATGGTTATTGTTTTTAGAAAGAAAAATATTTCCATAGAAATATTATATTTAAAGTATTTTCTTAATTTTATGATTAGATTGGGAATTGAAACCTGTATGGTTTGAGTATCATTTTATTCAAAACCACTTTGAGCTTTGGTATTTTTTGAATCAAAGTCCATTTAATGAATTAAATTTTTATAGATCTTCAAACCCAAATATTTACTTGAATATGGTAAAAGAAATTCATTTTACTATAATCACACCTTATTTAATAGTTTATAGTGCATAAAAATAAATAGGTCTTTATAAATTAAATTTGAGATAAGACCCCCTTAAAACCTTAGAAACTGTCCATTAAAAACTCATATAAATATATAATATCAATAAGAAATATAATACCATGAATAATGAGAGGATCATGATAAAAAATATTAATGGGGTAGTAAATAAAAAATTCCAAATAAAACTTTTTTGTATAATAAGGAATATTTCTCAAGAAATGAAAATTTAAGGTAATGAATCAAATTCTAAAATATTTTAATAAATAATTAATTAACATGGTGAAAAATGAGTTATGTTACTTCTTGGAGGTTGTATTAGGTACAACACATGATTAACATTTTTATTTCTAGAAGAATGAGAGGTAATGAAAGTAAATTATAATTTTCCTCTTAATAATGACAATTATATTATATATGCCACAATTATTAATATATTACAACCATATAATCATAAAATATAATAAGTGGTTAAAAATGGATTTCATTGCTTTGTGGAGGTAGTATTCCTCATAACACATGAATGATAATTTCGATTTTTAGTGGAAAAGGGGAAAGGATAAAAGTTACTTCATTTGAATAATAATAATTATATATAAAATAAGTAATTATTTTATTTCTATATAAATTAATAAATTATATCTTTGAATGTAAGAAATAAACCAAATGATGTTATTGGGAAAAGTACTCACATTAAGGATATGGGCTTTCCCTGGGGATAATCATTTGAAATGGAGGGGATTCGGATAATATATTTGGAAAAGAGGATCATGTAATGTAATATTATTATAGGGGAATAAAAGAAGTTATATTTTCAAGATGAAAATACATTTTTAGGGTGGTTTTTAAGGGTGGTTAGAGGCTGAGAATGATATTTTTGTAAATATTCTTACTTAATATAATGATAGATCATGTTTCACATATTAATAAGACTCCAAAAATGGATAAAGATAGAGTGTGGGATGGTATAATGTTTATAACACCTTAACCACTCAATTATAAACATGTTTTTTATATGTTCTATTCTATATACACCTATATTAATTACTTTAAAATTTTATATTTTTGTTGTGGTAACTAGTTTTTACCTAAGTAATTTTTACATTATGCCTAAAAATAAAATTTAAATTATAAAATATTTTTTACCTAGTGATTTAAAATATTAAATCTTTTTTATTTGATAATATTTATATGGGAAATAAAAATTAATTTTAACATTCTCACATGTAATGCATACAAATATTTTGAAAAAAAGTATTTTTAAGCATAAAATTTATGTTTTGGATTAAATTATCAATGTGTTCTATTTTATACTATATGTTTCTTTATTATAAAATTAATTAAATTAATTTTTTTCAGATCAATTCAAATAAAAATTTTATCGAAACAAATTTTAGTTATAACAAAAGACAAAACTAATTTCTTTTATTGTAAAACATTCATTATGTTGTTAAACACATATTTTTTAAAATAATAAAGGATATTAGAAATGTATACCTTACTCCTAAATAAATATTTTATCATGAATTTTTTTAATAATATTTTTCATAAAACTGACACCTTGATATAGTTATAAAGACTAAAATTTTAGTAAAGACTATATTTTTCTTGATTCACCTAAAAATCAATTATTTTAAAAATATATAAAAATTCACCTTCAGCTAATATTGATTTATAGGATTGATAAATATTTTAATTAATAAAAATTAAAATTGAAAAATTATAAAATATATCTTTTTAATTGAAAAAAAATAATATATTAAGAAAATATCCTTTTATTAAAATAATGATATTTTTAGTATTAAAATGTTTTTAATATTATTAATTTATAAATAGTTGAATGTGGTAATATTAGTTTAAAATTATAAATATTTTCTATTTTAATAAACATTTATCTATGATCAATTTAATCTATTAAGGTAAAAAATACCTTGTTAAAATGTTTTATCTAAAGTCATCTTTTTTAAATATTAATCATTAAAAAATATTAATATGTAATTATTTTAATTGATTATTATAATTATATCTACTAATGATTATATTATTCATGAAATTTTAATATGACCTGGTTCATTTTAGTTTGGTGCTACATTGGTTCAATTTTGTGAGTTTCACTAGCTATTGAAGATCTTATCTGTTTAAAGGGTCAAAAATATTAGTTCATTACATTCTACCCCATTAAAAAATTGCATCATCCAAACATTAATTATTACTAATTAATGAATATAGGTGATTTTATTCTTTTCATATTCATCAATTAGGATGTAAATTATAGTATTTTACCTTACTATCTTAGTAAAGAGAAAATTAATTATAGTTCAAAAAACTATATTAATGATTCATACAATCATATACCCATCTATATATATACACCACCAATATATTATAAATAAAACACCTTTCCCAATTTTTTTTTTGAATCTATAAGATATTAAACCCCCAAAAGATTTTATATTCCTCAAAAATTAACACTATCTATGACCATAAACTGTATTAATCAATAGTTAATAGATTCACAAACTAGTGTATATATATCATAATCCTAAAAAATGTGATAAAATTCACCAGAAATATCATGGATAATAATTTTATTATATCAAAATAAATTTATTGTAAGTAAATAGTATCTAAATAAATATCCTAAAAAATAATCAATCCATTATTACCTCAAAATAACGCATATATTAAAACTAAAAATTATCCATAACTCAATCAAGGGTTCTCTAGTAGTTAGCCACAAAAATATGACACTGTCATAAAATAAATTTTCAACTTTATTGATACGATTTAATATATGTTTCTAAACCATTAAAGTATAACTACTAAATGAAAATCCTTATATTTTCCATACAAATAATCAAAAATATTAAAATATTATCCACTATCATCAATAAAAATTAGTCATTATTTAAATTAACTAAGAGTAATAATATTTAATTTAAATTAATATATCATCCTTATCACCTTATGTAGGAATATAAAACACACTTTTTACATCACAATAAGAATATACTAAAATTATCAACCATATAAGTAATACCCTTTAATCAGTTGTATAAAATAGTTGTTTCTAGATACAAAACATTTTAAACTTCATTTTATGATCCTATTTTAAGAAAACACAAAAACCAAAATGGTCTTGATAATATCAAAAATAATCATTGTATATTAATATGAAATCTCAATCTTAATATGTCTTCTCTAATGAAACCTTGAGTTCAACCTATGATATTATGTCATATATGGTCTGTTTCCCCATAGTCACTTTAAGTTATGTTATTTCATACTTCTTAACATAATCCCTTTAAGTAGTTAGAAAATAAATCCCTTATAATGGTTTGTGAATAAAATATGATTAATTTAAAATATTTATCATAATTTTAAAAATTGTAATAATTTAGGTTTCTTTTTTAGGAAATATTTTTTGATTGAGTTAACACCCAACATGACCTTCCATGGGTTATTGACCCTAGGTATATCTGTGTTTGATGGTTTAACCACTAGTAGTAACCAAACATGTTTTTTATTTCTAGAAAAAACCATATAGTCGATACATAAAAAAAACATTGAGATATTATTCAATACATAGACTCAAGATGTAAACATATCCTAAGGGGTTTCATTTAATACCTATTTTTAATTTAAAATGATACACCCTAGGGACAGGAAGGGGTGAATAAGGGTGATAAATAAATTTAATCTTTTCTCTATAGTTTGGTTAAATTTATATTAAGATCGTATACCAATATTGGTAGGAACATATTCAACCTCTAACACTCAACAAAATTCATACTAAAACAGTCATATATACAAATGATATTAAAACATCCATGGGAAATATGTAATTTTACATAGCTCACCATAATTGTATAATCCAAGGATTATACACCAATGTTATTTCAATCATACAATAATCCACTGAGCTTCACTGGTTGAGTTGATATAATATTTAAACTGCGGTAATTTTTTCTCAGCTTATTTCCTTTATCATATTTAGGTTTTAGATAGTCCACACCAAAGGATAATTGTCGTTACATGATTTGGGGTTTATTCTACCTTCACCCAAGTATCAGTACCTCTTATTCACTCCTAATCACAAATGTAGTGAAGGTTCTTCCGTAATTAATATACCTTTAGGCCTCTTAAAAAGGTTTTCAACATAATGGTTTTTCCATGTTTAGAATTAATCTCTTCTTAGATCATAGTCATTATTTGATGATATATTAATGCACTATTCTCTTAAAATGGATATTAAAATTATTATATTCAATGAAATTCCAATTTCCTAAAATTATTATCTTTCACACAAGTCTTTTATTTTGGGGAAAAATTTCACTTTTTTCAACAACTCTTACATTATCTCTCGACTTCAGACATTCATACAACTCTAAGTATGTTGTGAAACTCCAACCATTAATTCAACATTAACTAGGTAACAAAACTCCCAAATTTCATGCAACTTTGAATCTTTCCAAAAACATACTTTTAATATATAGAAACTACTTATTTTATTCATGCTATTTAGGTTAGTAGGAAAATGTTCAAAAAATAGACTTAGTACAACTTGACCAATTCTTTTCATTAAAAAATAATATTTTTTTAACTACTTCATGATACTATTTTATGAATTGGTTCTTCATATATTCATAGGTATCACACATTTCTCAAATGAATATGCAACCACTTATTTATAGATGTAGTCAACCCTTTATGAAATTGTCATTCAATCCACCACCCTTTAAGACAAATTTATGGGCTTTTTGAACATCTATGATATGATGTGGACGTTATAGTGAGACTCAATTTCTTCACAAAACTCCCATAATTATTTTGGTTGGTTTTTCAACTTTCATATTTTCCATAACATTAGAAATTTGATGTCTCATTTATCACCCAAACCTCTTCCATGAAAAAACACATTCTTTCATTAAGATCTATAAATTCAATGAAACAGTTTTCTTAGCTAAATATGGATAATCAAAATTTAAATCCCTATTTTGTTAAAAATTACAGATGTTCATGAAAAGTTTCATGTATCATGCAACTTTGAATTTTGTAGAACATCGGAACCATTGTGAAAAAATTACATTATATATATTTTTATAAGGTAACCGTAAATATTCACATGTGTGATCTTTTCAAAACAATTTATATATTTTACACAACTTATTCACATTGTGAAAAAATCATTCATTTTATATATTTCATTTATTCTTCATGAAATTAAAATGTTTTCACAACTTATGAATTGAATGAATCTTCTTCTTTTTCTCTAAAAAATATATATATCTTTTGAAGTCTTGGATGGGCTCTTATTTGTTCAAGAAAACTATATTGGACCAACTTCTTGAGATGATGGTTAATTCAATGTCTCCCAAAAGAAAGAGAAACATGAAAAACATCCTATGGGTGTGAATAATTTCATATTGGAATACTTCTATTTCATTCATCCCTCCACTATATCTATTTAGATACTTTGTAGATATTCAATTAGGTCAACTTTCTCGTTCATTTTTGGGTTATTGATGTTGTCCTAAAATTTCTATGTGCTTTATGTTTTGACGATACCAAAAATCCTTCTTATTTAATAATTTAATTTTCATTTATGTGTGTTTAATAAGTATTAATCTTATTTCGTTTTACACTATTGTAATAGTTCATTTTTTTAATCTTATTTTAAATTAAATTTTTTGTAAATTTGGAAAAATTTCACTACATGAGGACTTAGGATACATTGATCATTCATCCAAGTCAATCATGTATGTAATAAAATCACCTTTGTGAATTGCCAATGTAAATGAATTGGATATGTGATAAATGACTACATCTATACAAATATTTGTTAAATCAGGTGCATGGATTATTCAGTTTTGGGATTATAATTTTTGGTATATTTATCTATGTAGTTGAAATTAGTTATGGTATTCATTAACTATGCAAATTTTGGAAACATTATCAAAATGAATAGATCATTTTGTCATGTGAAAAATTCGCCTTGTGAATTTGTGCTTCATAATCAATTAGGCTACATAAATTTATATATGTGTATTTTTGGAGTGTAGTGATCCAAAATCATATACTTTATTCTAGAAATCAATTATTTATTACCATTAGAGTATTTGATGTGAAAATTAATAACGCATTCGGTGAATTAAACAACAGACTACCTCTTTATTGTAAAATCAATTTATAAAGGATTCAAGTACCATAGATGGAAAAAAAACGAATATTTATTACCCTTTTTTGACGTAAATTTTATGGAAATGAAAACCAAGAATATCTCAAAAATCCTTATAGTTTTTTCAGAGATCATAAATTTTTTTTATTAGAATAAATGAAACAATATATAAGTAAACAAATAATCGAGGATTACCCTTCTAGGCTGTAAAAAAAATCAAGTTATATATAGTTGTTCTTTAATGTTTTTCTCTAGTAGGTTTTGAAGGTTCTCCTCAATTTATTCTCCATTATTATTTTCTCTCTTGTAGATCTATTCTCATAAATCAATTTTATATTTTTCTAGTACTATTATTATTTTAATATATTATTTTTGAATTTCTATTGATGAAAGTAATCACTCCTTATACTGAGTGTTGAAGGATGTTGTTTATTTAAATCCATGTATAAGTACAAAAAATTATTTTGGATTTTTACCAAGTGATGACTACTAGTATTGAGTTGGGCAGTCCCTATGAAAAAGAACTGGTACTTGTGAAATCACCATAGTCTAAGAGATGAGCATGGTAGGAGTGGAATTGATGATTTTTTAACCCAAAACCATTATAAATCCACTGTGTTCTATCCTTATCTTGTTTTTTTTATTTCCATTTATTTCATGTGATATAAGAAAATTAGAAACAATATTACCTTCATAATGTGTGGTTTTTAGTGAATTTATTTTTCATGAGATCAATTAACCTGTAACTTAATTCATTGTACAACTAATTTATGACTAGAAATTGGTATCAGAGGGCATAAATAATGAGTTCTCAAATATAAAAGGTTGATGTTATATATATCATCTTCAAATTAATGTTATGGATGAAAATATTGAAGGAATTTTAATTCTGAAAAAACCATATTTTAATAGATAAAACTATGGATGTTAGAAGACATATATTATTATTGTTTTGAAAAAACATGTCTTAATGTTCTCCATGAAAGATGTTAAGTATTACACAATTTTTGAAAGAGATCCAAAAAAATGGGATGATATGATAGAAGGTGAGTATATTCAGAACTCAAAATCAATGAATTCCATTATATGTCGATTTAGCCCAAAAGAGTTCAATAAGTTTCTCTATGTTCAATAAAACATGAAATGTGTAAATGTATATCAGTAGCCTATAAAGGTACTAATAATTTAAGGTAGTTGAGTTTCAATACTACAAAGATAAATTCTAACACATTTAAAATGGATTGTGGGGAAAGTGTAATGCCAATTAATGTAATTATGATAGAAATTCTGAATAATGATACATTTATATGAGAACTAGTAAATGAATTAAATCAAGCTATAAAAGTTTTAAATGTTCTTCCATCCAAATAGAGTGAAATTTCATCTTACAGCCTGAAATCCATTGCATTAACAAATTCTAAATGAAATAACTTATTTTTAAAATAATTATGTATAAGGAAGAAATAAAATATGATGTTTGTGATTAAATAATGATTATAAATATGAGTTATAATTTTAATGGTTATACTTATATTAATTATAAAAATAGCATAGGTATAAAAAATTATAAATCATTTGATGAGGATTCTCTATATAATTATGATTCTGAAAGTGAGATTATTTAATTTTCTATATAGTTTAACAAGAATAAGGGAATCAACAAAAAAATAAAAAGGTATATAAAATATGATAGATGTTCTATAGTAGTTAGGTGATATGAGTACAAGAATATTGGATATATAAAACTATATTTTCTTCAAATTTAATAAAAAAGGAAATATGAAAACAAATATAAATGGAAAATAATATTTTAGAATAAGATGAATAAAATATCTATAAAGGGCAAATAGATTTCATTTAATCTTTCTAGTAATAACACATATTCTGAATCAAAATATTTAATCTCACATCAAAATTAAAACATATGATTCATGACACACTCTTATAAGGAGCATTAATTTTACCCTTTTCCCATTAATATTATTCTAAACCTAAAAATTTATCTTTTTAAGAACTAAATGAATATTTTACCATGAAATAAAATAAATATTAATTCTTAAAAAATAAAGATAAATCCCTAAGAAATTCATATATTTTTTTAATTTAAAATGATGACTTAAAAAATATATTTTAAACCTAAAATCAAACCTGTAAAATTTTGTTTCTTTTTATGATAAACATGGTAATAAAACTAAAATAATAAAAAAGTAGCCCAATCCTTCAAATTTGATTCTATTGTTATTAAAAAATGATTACATTACCTCAAAAATATACTTTTTAATAATAAAATCCCTAAAGATATGTTTACAACATGTAGAAAATAGAAAAAAAAATAGTGCTGTACAAAAGCTATTTTATTCCTCGATCAGAAAACAAAAACAAGATTATTTTTTATTTTTTACATTATGGATAATATAGACTTTATAAAAATGGTTTTCGTATTAATAACCCTTAATTTTTGTAAAAGAATAATTTCATTCAATGAATTTATAAAATTCATTATTGGGATTTCTGAATACCATAAAAAATTTGGATTCTCAAATAATTGTTTTCTAATATTTTAGGACTCATGATAATATTGGAACCAAAAAATCTCTTATTTTATTTATTTTTTTGTATTAATCTACCAAAACATCAATGTGAAATGGTATGTGAATAGTGTATTCTCAATGCATATGAGTGGATATTTCTCAAACATTTTTTGATTATATAAAATAAATAGAATCTACATGAAATTTTTTGATAATGATAAGGGAAAATTATTAGAATTGTATCAGTTATAAATAAAAGCTTAGTTTTTCATTAAAAAAATATATTTATATTGAAATATTGAAACAAACATAATAATTATTTATAAACATTGGGATTAATCTTACTCTATATATTTTCTAAATCATGCATGTATTATTTTAAATTATAAAATTATTATGTTTAAGGAACCTAGAACTAATAATTTCTTTACTTTAGACCTTAATTGATTAGGTAGAAAAAATATAACAATTTAAATAATTATAAAATGAATCATGGATTTGGAATAAAAGACATGGTCAATATAACAATTATTATTTGAAAAAAGTGACTAATAAAAATTAAATATCAAATTTTCCTTATGGTAAATTGAATATAGAGAAACTATGTGATGCATACAAAATGAATGAACAACAGAGGTCATATTTGAAATATATTAAATAAGTTACTAAATCCAAACCGTTGAAACATATCCACATAGATTTTTTGGACTGTCTAGAATAAAAATACTAAGATGAAATTTTTTTTCCATGTTAGTTTATTACTTATATTTATTTAATTTTGTTTTATTTTTGAGTCAGCAAAGAAAATATTATATTTATTTATGTGTTTTTATAAATTTCTTTAAACACAAAAGGGTAAGAAAACTATCACATTGATATATGACCACTGGGGAGAATTTGAAAAAAATTGAATTTAATTACTATTGTTGAAAATATGGTATCAAACATTATATTTTATGCCCCCATGCCACCTCAATATAATGGTGTTATTAAAAATTAGAATATAATCTTGTATCAAATTAGATATTAAATAAATACCCACATATATTTGGGTGGATGTTGTAAATATATCTTTTAATATCATTAACAAAGTTCTAATTTTGCATATTTTTAAGAAAACACCCTATTCACTAGGAAATAAAAGAAAACCAACTATTGGATAACAAAATGTGTTTAGATTAAATGTTTACAATCTGAAAATCATGGAGAATATTGGTAAATTTGATCCAATGTATGATGAATGAATCTTTGTAGATAATTCTAATACTTTTAAGTCATATATAGTCATCAACAAATGGTCTAACATTGTTGAACAATCAACTCATGTGACATTTGATGAAAGTGAACCATTTGACCATAAAATTAATCAAGTTGATGAGTTAAGTGATTGTTTATAAAGAGTGAGACATAATCATATCTATGATAATTTAAGGATGATGATTTGGAACATGAATTTGGTGAATGAAATACTAAAAATATATATATCAGTGAACCTAAATTTGGGTAGCCCAAAAAGCCTCACACCCTAAAAATTCATCTCATATATAATGAAATAAGAATCTTAGATGATGGAGTTAGGAATATAATTTCATGAAACCTTTTAAAATTCTCCTCCTTTTTATCAAAACATGAATGTAAATCCTTATAATGAGCCATATCAAATGTGATTTGGGTTTTCGTTATTCTAGAGGAGTTAAAATAGTTAAAAAGGTACAATGTATGATAATTAGTTTATAGACCCTGTGATTATAGTGTTATATAAAAAAGTGGGTTTTTATAAATAATTAGGATGATCATTGTGTGATCACTAAAAATAAGTCTAGAATAATTACTAAAGGTAACAACCAATATGAGGGAATAAAATATGAGGAAACCATTTCTGCTATTTTTATATTAGAATCCATTTTAATTATTCTTGCATATAAATATCATATGAATTTTAAACTATATCAAGTAGATGTTGAATATATATTTCTAATTTCTTTCTAATAAAATATGATTATGTTTACCAACTCTAGTTTTTGAAAATACTCACCTTAAAATACCATTTTAAAGCACATAAAATATCATTATCGTCTTAAATAAGAATGTAGAGCTTGATATTAGCATTTTAGTTATTTTATTTTATCAAATGTATTTTTTGTAAGAGTGGAAGATCATAGCATTTTCAAGGAAATTTCATCACTATGTATTTTTTAATTAAAAAATATGTGGATGATGTGATTTTTGATTTTAGAGATAAAATAATCTGTAATGAATTTTGATAACATAGAAAAATAAATTTGGAATGATTATTATGGGTCGTACAACATTTGTTCTTAGTTGTAAAATTTATCAAAATGATTTTGTGAATGTGATAAATCAATGAAATAACATAATTATATTACTCAAATGAGTTGAAATTAAAACAATAAGATATATAAAACCACTATGATTTATAATGTGAATTTTGATTTGGATTAATCTATGAAAATAGTTGAAAACAAGTTGTATAGAGGAATAAATGGGAGTCTACTGAATTTGAATAATAGTAGATAAGAAATTATATCTATGGCATGGTTATCTACTAAATTCCATGAAAATATCAACAGGTTCAATTTTAATGTTTTTGAAAAACAATTAAGGCATTTGAAAGGAAAATTTCCTTTCATTATTTTTTTAAACCTATTATATTAATTTGACATCATATTCAGATGTTGACTTTGGTGGTTTTACACTCGATATAAAGAGAACCTCATGAACATATCACTTTCTAGATAAATATTCGGAATATTGTTCGATTAAGAAACAACAATTGGATTCATCATCTATTGTTGACTCAGAATACATATATTCTTACAGTTGTGGTGCACATGTTTTCTAGATGAAACACATATTTTTAGATTTTGGATATAATATTAGTCAAGTTTTGTTCAAATGTGGTAACACTGGTGCTATCAAAATTTCCTCGAATATCTTAATCATTCAATAAAAAATCAGATATATTTACAAAATCATTTACTGAGAGAACACATAGAGAATGATGATGTATCTCTTAAATTTATCTCTATTGAGAATCAATTAGTTGATATCTTTACTAAGCCCCTCATTTATGAGTGTTCTAGATTTATTAAGCGAATTTGGGTTGTATGAATCGAAATATTTTTAACGTATTTTTTGTATTTTTAATTTTTTTTAATTGTATTAAATTAATATATATATATTTTATAAATTTATTTCTATTTTAACTCATTTTTAAATTTATATTAATTTAATATATTTAATTCTATAATCAAAATATTAAATAATTATATATTTATTTGTGCATTAATTAATTAATTATTTTATGAAAGGATACTTTTGTTTTTCAAAAAAAATCATTTTTTATTTTATTATTTATTAAATAGTCATTTATAACCATGAAAACAAATCTCATTCATTTCCTTTTCTCAAATTGACTATGTGACCAAAAAATCAATTGATCCTCTCTTATCTCACAATTCAACAATGTCTTTTCTCTCATGAAATTGAACTGTCACCCTCTTGATTCTATCAACAAAAAAATAACCTATCTAGTATGGGGAAGAAAAGTAATAAAGACGACAGTGGTTCAAGATCTCTAAATAATTTCAAGGAACATAGTGCACCCCACAAAATTTTTACAATGAATGTTGTAGATATATCATATATGAAAGGAATAAAGTTGTTTCTGAAGAATGTATGGCAGTTCCATGGATGGGAGTTTGTTTTCGATGAAAATAAATCTTTTTTCATGTTCAAAGTGGATGTAAATGTGGTTATGATGAACACTTTTCTCTAGTTTTATGAAATAGAGGATCTAATTTCTATAAACATTAATATAAAATACCTTTCAGTTTCTTCTCTTAAACTGGCCACATGAAGATGTGAACAATTTTTGTGAAATCCATGTCATAAAAATCTTGATAGGTCCCTCTGAAGTTTTTATTTCTTTTGGTCATATGATTTTGAGAAGAAAGTAGTGAATGATGTTAAGGAATATTGAAATGTTATATGAAAATTCATTCATATATGGATTAAAAACATAATAGGAAAGGTGGAAAAAGTATTATTCCCAGAAATTTATCAATTATATATCTTGATCAATAATGTGAATCTAAATTTCTTGAGGAAACTGCTTTCGTCTGTGAGCAGTTATATTCATTGAATGTGAAATCTCAATTACTACCACTATAGAAGAATTGTGTCTCTGATATTTAAGAAGGATGTATATCTAATCAAACTGGGAGAAGATAACTTCAAAAAATGTAATGGTTTATCTATAGTTCTTATGAAAATATTTTGATGCAACTTGGATACTTCATTAAACTTTTTTGATTATTATTGGATAGGAGGGTGATAATCATGTGGTTGTACCACATCTAATACCAATTTGCTGAGATTAATCAAGTAACTCACTTCATAAGGATGAAAACCCATTGTGGGGGTGCTACAAGGGACATGGAAGTGGTAGATTTTGAGAGGTATGAGTATACTTTTTTAGACACCAAAACTATTGTGGAATTTTATCAGAGTTAAGAATATATAGATATCATTTCTATTGAATCTATCCAAGAAAATGTGGATAATTTTTAGAAAACTATGGAGATCAGAGCTGAAATTCTAGTTTTCTTAAGCATACTTTGTCATCCACTGAAGATAGATTTGGAAGTGTAAATGTGGACTTGGAGGATTATTATGATCATTGACATACCCTAGACCACATTCCATCTTTTTTCTCATGTTCAATAGGATAGACCCTCTATAAGAAGATGTTTTTAAGTATCTGATATTGATAAAAAATGCATTCTTTTTCATTATAAGTTCTATCTATATTTGATAATATTAAGGGATATTATTTTGAGAAATATAAATAGTAAACATTTAATATGAATTAGATTAGATTGTTTAATGATACCTTAGTGTCCCTAGTTGACTTTCATAGATTGGTTGGAATGATGGCCTCCAAGAACAAATTAATAAAGACTCATCAATTAGTGAAAATAATTTCTTATGTTATTAATGATATGGACGTTGGGGATAAAAGTGCCAAGGTGATTGATCTTAATGTAGTGTGTGAATAAAATTTGAAGTGAATAAAAATAGATTTATTAGGGAATCATAGAAATATATGACTCATAACCTACTTCTCTTGTCAGTCATTCTGAGGATGCCCTTTCTGAAATTCAGTGTTTCAAATTAGAAGGGAAGTAGAATATTCACACTTTGAAAAGTATGGTTGTTAGCCAATTTTAATTTATTATGATGTTTCTATCAAGTTATAAAACGACTTTATAACTGTTAGTGGTTTTATATATCTAGAATTTTTTTGATCAAATTTCTTCTAATATGAGTTTAGTTTCTTCTGATATCCATCCTCTAAAATGCGAAATGTTCACTCGAGCGCTTTTGTAAGAGTTTAAGAAAGTTATTTTGGACATGTTTTAGAAAACAAAAGGTGATATAAGAAGATTGATAATTAAAACTTATTTTTCATTGAATCATTTCACAATTATTCTTAGGGAATCCATTACCTCATTTAGTAATCAGGTGGATGGAATTATGGTGGTGTCCAAGGTTTTCAAACAAATTATTTCATTATATTTTTAGTTAACTGATAGGAATCATATTAATTTATTAAAATTTGTAAAAAATATCAGGAATATTATTAAATGTATTGGCTAATAATATTATAAAGAGGATTCCACTTATTTAGAATTTGATGAATCCCTTATTTTATAGACTATATAAAAATGGAAATAGATTGATGTGTATAGGTCAATAAGACCAATTGAAAAATTCCTAGATGTTTCTAGTGATACAATAGCTCAAACAGCCTCCAATAATGTTCATGAGTTTACTCAAGTTATTGTAGAGTATTTTTCCAACGGTGATCATAATTTAACCTTATTGGAAGGAATAAATATTAGATTCATAGTCTCGGAAGAGAGTATTCATGCAATGATAATTTCAAAACCCTCTACATCTCTATCCAGTACTTTGCTGGATTCTATAGTTATTTATTCTAATAGTATTTATACTGGAAAACATGAAACCATTAAATGATTACTATATATATATATATATATATTATTTAGCTCATATGTATTTCCATGATTGTACATATATTTTTTGAAATTTGGTAAGCAAGACACTATATAGGAGATCGACATGTGTGCTGATGTAACACCCCACGATTTTATGAAAAATATTCTTTTAATTTCATTAATGTCTTGTGTTGTATGCTACACAAAGATTAACTTGCGCTATACGCAACACCGTATTAGCTTGTAGTGTATGCAACAATATTCTTGGATCGTGTTACACACAATTTTGATAATAGTTATTCTACACAACAATGAGTATATATATATATATATTCAATGTATAAATTAAATATGGTTGGATTCTGTTATATGAAACAATGAAGGATTCTTGCATAACACGCAACCCTGACTTGGCTTGCATTACATGCAATCGCGGCCCTCCTCTATAGCGTGAGTTGTACGCAATACCGGGTTTTCCTAAACAACGATATATTATTATAATAATATTATGAACTATCCATTATGAATATTATTAACTAAATTTTGATTTTTATAACATTTTTATTCATCTTACACATTTTCTAGATCATGTTATAAGAACAAAATAAATTTTTCGGGTAAAATAAGTATTTTTCAAAAAATACAGTTTTGCCGCCTTTTGATGGTGCACCCACTTTAAATCTAGTTTGTGACATGTTTATAAGTTCAATTTGAAAAAATAAAATTCTTTTTTGGAATCATGAAATAAAAATTTACTTTGGATAGATTTTTCATATTATTCTGGTAACTTTCATATTTTTATTTATAGTAAAAACACGCTATATTTTAATTAAAAACAACTTTTTTCATCGCACTAATTTATATAGATAAATTATAATATTTAATGGTTTTGAAGTATAAATAGAATATATTATTAACATTTTATATAATTTATGTAATTAGCATTGATTTTACATTAAATTCGTAGGTTAAATCAATTCAATCTTTTGCAATGTTTTAAATAAAAACCCATTTTCTTTCGACAACGGGATTAATATTAATTTAATTTCTAAAAATTTTGTGTATTGAATTTGGAAAAATGGATTCGATATTTGGAATCAGTGGGTCCAAATTATGGTAATAAGCTACTTTTTATTTTTTGGAATTATGAATAGTAACTACGGTAAATTTTATTTACCATAGTTAATGGTAAATCGGATAATTAAGGGTAAATATAATATTATAAAATTACCCTAACACATGAAAAAATTATATTGGATGGATAAAAGTAGACACATATAACCTAAGGGTCAGATTAGATTCATTTTATGGACTTTTGACCATGAAAATAATTTAACTATTATTAAATCCAAAGAAAGTGACAACATGTCACTCTCTTAAATATGATAATTATAATAATTTTAATTTAGTGATAAACATCATAAAACATAGAAAATAAATAGTCTCCAGAAAGATAATAAAATTATATACATCATGATAATTTATTTAGATTTTTTAGGGATTACATAATTGTGATTAATGGTGATACATTAATGATACACAAATTATTTATTAAGTGGAAAATAAGTAATATAGTTTTTAGTGAAATAATAATACCCATTAAAAGGCCCAGAAACATGACAAAAACATATTGGTAGTGTATATCTACACCTCAATCATCCAATAACCTATCATATAACCGTCTAGAGCCTTATAAAAGTTATTATGACACTTATATTATATTATTTTAAATGATACCAAAGTTGTCACCTTCATAATTTATTAAATATAACAATGTCAATATTTTGATTTTAAGATGATAAATTCGAGTAAAAGAATTATTGTTAAAGTTAATAGATTTATCATTATCATAGGATTATATTTTTAATTTTTATGCAACAAGTCATTTTATTAAATAATTATAAAAAAAATGTTGTAGTAATTATTTTATTAAGAGATAAACCAAATAATTGGTTTTGAAAATAATAAAATAAATATTATATGAACTATTTAATGTGATCCACTAATTTAATAGATACATATGACATATTATGAATTTGTTAAAGCTTTTATTTTGAACATATCTTCGGTATATATTTTATTTAAATTCAAATAAATGAATAGTGTCAAAATTGACACTATAGTTATTTTATAAAAATAACATATTATAAAATTTATTAAAAATCACAAAAATATTTAAAAATTATAAATTTAAAATTATATGGTCTATAATGTTATAGAGTAAACAATAATGGAAAATTCACAACAAATAAGTAATTATTTGTTATAATTTAAAATTTAGAATTTTATTACCACAAATAAACTTAAATAGATAAATAAGGATAAATCAAAATGATAAGGTTTAAAATAAGATCCAACCATGTCTAAATTTGATTGGTTGATGAGATTACAACCCTATATAATTTAATCTTAGAATATGAATCATTTTTGGAGGTTATTAAGTAGGGTTAGATTTATTATAAATTAATATTTTTAAGAATTCCAAAGGTGCCCCTCACCTCCCTTATAAAAGGGCACCTCCTCCCTCTCTTCCACACACCACTTTGAGCCTTCATGCTCGTCCAAACCCTACCCAATTCTCTTCTCCACATACCTAGAAACATCCTAGAGGTCCTGGTCTTTTTCAAAGACCAATTTTAGTGCCCTAAGAGGAGGTCTCAAAGAGGCGCTACAAAGAAGAGGTAATTTCCGTTACCGATTCATTCACCTTTATTTCTTCTTCCACTTATTCTTTTTAGGTTGTTTAATTATGAAGTAATAACATAAGTATAAATAATATACTTATATGTTATTATAAGTATGGAACAACCCTATTTCACCATCTATCCATCCTACAGAAAACGAAATCACCGCGCGTGCATTCGTACGGAATACCGTCTCCACGCCGTGGTGTAATCTATTTTCCACCACCACCTTACTTGTATGGGTATAATGGTGTAAATAATAACTATATATGATTATTTTAAAGTGATATTGATTTTTTAATAGTGTACATACACTCCAATACAATTCCACGATCATGGGAACGATATCATCGCGCGTGCGTATGTACGGAATACCGTCTCCACAACACGATGAGATTCATTCTCAATGATTAACCATTCATAAATTATTATAAAGTATATATAATAAGTAATCATGAAATATATGACATAATAATGATACTGGATTTATGTATATATATGTATGTATGTCATCCAATTAATTCCATTCAATTCAATGAGGAAACGAAAACAACGTTCATGCGTACGTACGGCCTACCGTCTCCATGAATGGTGTATTTATTTCCATTTATCAATCTATTATATATATGTATATTATGAATATATATTATATATAAATCATGTGTTACATTCTGGATGTAAGTAATCATGATCTGAGTAGTCATATGAATAATTACAAGTCAGAACACGGACGACAAATAAAACGATTTTACCCAAAATGCTCTTTGACATGGAATTTACGAAAGAATGGGTAATATAAAGTCATAAGTAAACCATATATTATATCATAACAATTAATATAATTTTTTAATAATTCAATAACATTATTTAAATCATTATACAGGAGGTTCAGATACGTACGAAGCATATCAGACCTAAGGTAAGGGATAATTTTGCAAATCTCATTTTTATCTGAGATTGCTTATTCGTAAGTATTTACTGGGGTTATTGTTATCATCCATGTCCATGTTTTATAAACGTGTTTTCATGTATGTTTATATTAATTTTACCCATTTTTGAATTTTACTTCATGGTATGTAAGGAATCTTTCTTTTGTTTACGTTACGAGGTACTTTTTTGACTTTTCTGGCAAAAGTACAAGAAGAATGTTTTTTAACTTATACTGCATGAATGGATGTTTACGGTTTTATAAATCCTTATTTTCATGAAGCTTCCTCCAAAATATTTCATAACTATTTTCATCAAAATCCTTTTATTTTAAAATTGCATGACATTTTGTGAAAAGAGAATGATTTTGAAGAAGAAAGGATATTTTCCTCAAAAATTCATTTCAAGTGTTTTATCAAAACCATTTTCCATCTAAGATGACATTATTTCATATGTGTATGCTTCAAGTTTAATTTCTCTATGATTTACATTGTTTAACTTTTCTTATGATGAAATTTCCATTTGTTTTATATTGATTATGAGATAATGAGATGATGTTTATGAAACCCATTTTATTCTTTGGGTTATGATGAATGTTTTAAGTTTATTTTGTGGAACAAGTAAGAAAGATTTCATTATGAGATGGGTGGGACCTATATCTCCCTCCAATGCATTGGGTAAAGATTTATATCTCATGAGATAGACATGGCTGGAATGACAAGTTAAACCGGTTCAGTAATACAAGACTGGAACGAGGAGTGAACTCAATTCAGAAATGGACTTTGTCCACTAAGATGGTCTTGGAAGCAATGCCTTGGATACTATGGAAATCATATCATGTGATTAATGCTTGCCATAATTACATGTTTTATTCCCATGCTATTTTATCATTCTTAATGATTCTTTATGATCTATTCCTTACGTTCTTCCATGTTTTATGTCATTTCTCAAGCTTTTGATGTTTAAACATTATGTTCATGTTTTTAAGTTCAAATGTATATGGTATGTTTTATTTTATCCATGATTACCCTTACTAATCATTTGAGCTCACCCTTTTTATGTTTTCTTTTCCCCAGGATATAAAGAAAGGTTTTACGTAAGAAAAAAAGGGGAAGGTCTTTATGGGAGATGTTGAAGATCTTTCACCACGATTAGAAGATTACGTTCCAAGTTTCCAAAGGCAGTAAACTATTACGGTCCTTGTGTGTCTATTTTTTTATGTATTAAATATTCCGATAAAATAATGTAATGTCCATGTACGTCAAGCTTTGAGTCTCTACAGTTGGTATCAGAGGAAAGGTTTAGTCAACCATTGGAAACTAGGATGCGAAAACATTAGTGAGATCCCTAGAGATATTTCTAAGGTATGTCTAGGGATGTTCCTAAGGATAGGTATACGTATAGGATACAGTCCTAGAACTACGGTAACGATCATAGAATTTAACCTAAGATGTTAGATATTGAGGATACTCCCCCTTTACTATGTTGTTTTCCCAAGAATGATTTTTTCCTCTCACACTATTCTTTTTGGGTTTTAGAAAATGGCTGGAAATAGGAAGATTCATGATAATGGAGGATATGATAGACATTAGAATGATTTTGTTCATGAGAAACCAAATGAAATGGGATCTGGAAGTCCAAAAATCGTTATTATTCATAATCAGCAATCTCATAATATGATCAATATTCTCAACTTTGGTATTTTTCCTGACTCAGATAATAAGAGAAAGATGGAGTTTCATGATGATCAAAGAGGAAAAAAAGTTAAATTTCCCTCATGTAAATCATGTGGGAAGAGGCATCAAGAAGATTGTTTCAAAGGAACTAGAAGATGCTTTGGGTGTGGAAAAGAAGGACACAAAGCCAGTAAGTGCAAAGGAAAAGGTTCAGTTAACACCATGGACAAGGATAATGGTATTGCTACGACATCAACAATGATTAGATGTTTTAAATGTGTAATGTACGTGCATTATGCAAACCAATTCCCTAATGGAAAATCTCATGAAGAGAATCAGCATTGTCATATGGGTAGTATTTATGTGGATGATGATGAGGAGACTACAAATGATATATGAGTTGAAAGAAGTTTTGATGCTCAGTCAGTTGTTTTAGAAGGTAGTGGAATGATTATATGTTTATCGATAGTTATGTTGTATAGTTAATCGTACTATAGAATAAATAATCATATAAGGATTGTTACACTATTGTTTTTCCTAAAAATATTTTAAAGTATTTGTTGAATGGTACTAGTAACCATGGAATGTTATTCAGATATTTTTGAAAAGTAGATGATATGCACATAATGAAGGAAAAAAAGATAATGAGATGTTTGATTGTATTCATGAGCTCATTATTGATATAATGACTAAGTGATATCATGGTTTGAGTATATATAATTTTGAGGATTTTGGTATGTGGAAAGTGTTAACTTTTAACTGCATTCATGTTTTCACTAAGGTTCAAGGGGTATTCATTTTTCAAGAGAATACATG
Organism: Viscum album; assembly: GCA_963277665.1. NCBI lineage: Eukaryota > Viridiplantae > Streptophyta > Magnoliopsida > Santalales > Viscaceae > Viscum > Viscum album. The sequence continues at coordinate 1,192,349,059 of OY728156.1, read as the reverse complement.
ATTAAGGCCTTCTAATGTTTGGAATGTGACCAACAAGACATATCTTATGATATATGGGGATCAACGATGTTATTAAATCTCTGGTAATTTTTTTCACTATATTATGAGAGTGGACTGCAGTATTATGGATAAGCCTAAAGATTGGAATGGATTATGTTGGACATAAGTTAGTATTGGTTAAGGATATAAGTTTTTTCGATATTATTTATGGGATTTTATAGTAATATAGTTTTAGAAAAAGGACAACCTGCAGGACGGGAGATAGCCCATCACATCGGACAAGGCTGTGGGAATCGAACCCACAACTGAAGTGCGACTGGCCTTTATCACCTACCACTGGCCTACAGGAAGTCCCTGGTTAGTAGAAACTATTTTTATTTTATTAAGCATTATGATATATTAAGTATAAGTTCCTTTTTGGAACCATATATGATTAATCTATCCATAAGATGGACTTATATCTTTTGCTAAAATTTTGTTTGAAATAAATAGAATGCCCCATCATTTTATCACATGATCTACTAACACATCACTAATAACAAATTCAACTTCATTTCTTTAAGGGATGAAGTGGAAATTATTCAATTCATGAACAACAGTGAGATTGTACCAAAATCATGCAAGTATTTATTTTAATTCATCAACTTTAGGGAAATGATCTTGAAAACCAAAAATTTTGTCCTAGTTCCCTTATATCCGATGAATCAGATGGTACCTTAGATCATCACAAATCAATAACTTTAGATTGTTGGATTTTTCATAGCCATGTTCTCTACATCTCTCCATCAGAACTTGATGATCAGATTTTTCTTCCATATCCATATTTTCACCTATGTTCTCCTATGTGGAAACCCAATGATGAGTTAATTTGGGTAACAGTTACATATCATACGTTAGTTTTTAAAGCCATGTTTTATTATTCCTTTTTACGATGTGGGTTTCTATTAAACAAACTTTCGAGTAGTAAACCATTTATAACCCCGACGAATTTCGAGGGTGAAATTCATTTTAAGGGTGGTAGAATGTAACACCCTGAGATTTTATGGAAAATATTCTTAAAATTTTATTAATGTATTGTGTTGTATGCTACACCAAGATTACCTTGCGCTATACGGAACACCGTATTAGCTTGTAGTATACGCAACACTATTCTTGGATCGGGTTTCACACAATTTTGATAATAGTTATTCTACGCAACATTGAGTATATATAAATAAATATATATATATATATTCAATGTATAAATGAAATATGGTTGGATTCTGTTATACGAATCAACAAATGATTCTTGCACAACACGCAACCTTGACTTGGCTTGCATTACACGCAACCGTGACCTTCCTCGATAGCGTGTGTTGTACCAATACCGGGTTTTACTAAACAACGATATATTATTATAATATTATTATGAACTAGCCGTTATGAATAGTATTAACTAGATTTTTTATTTTATAACATTATTATTCATCTTACACATTTTCTAGAACATGGTATAAGAACAAAATAAATTTTTCGGGTAAAATATGTATTTTTCAAAAAATGTAGTTTTGCCGCCTTTTGAGGGCGCACCCACTTTAAATCTAGATTTTGACATGTTTATAAGTTCAATTTTACAAAATAAAATTCTTCTTTGGAATAAAGAAATAAAAATTTACTTTGTATAAATTTTTCATATTAATCTGGTAACTTTCAAATTTTGATGAATAGTAAAAACACGCTATATTTTTATTAAAAACAAATTTTTTCATCGCAATAATTTATATGGTTAAATTATAATATTGAATGGTTTTAAAGTATAAATAGAATATATTATTAACATTTTATATAATTTATGTCATTATCATTGATTTTACATTAAATTCGTAGGTTAAATCAATTCAATCTTTTGCAATGTTTTAAATAAAAACCCATTTTCTTTCGACAACGGGATTAATTTTATTTTAATTTCTAAAAATTTTGTGTATTGAATTTGGAAAAATGGATTCGATATTTGGAATCAGTGGGTCCAAATTATGGTAATAAGCTACTTTTTATTTTTGTAAATTATGAATAGTAACTACGGTAAATTTTATTTACCATAGTTAAAGGTAAATCGGGTAATTAAGGGTAAATATAATATTATAAAATTACCCTAACACATTCCAAAACTCTATGGGATGTCTAAAAGTAGACCCATATAACCTAAGGGTCGGATTAGATTCATTTTATAGTCTTTTGACCATGAAAATAATTTAATTATTAATAAAACCAATGAAAGTGACAACATGTCACTCTCTTAAATCTTATAAGTATAATAATTTTAATTTAGTTATAAACATCATAAAACATCGAACGTGAATAGTCTCAAGAAATATAATAAAATTATATACATCATGATAATTTATTTAGAATTTTTAGGGATTAAATAATTGTCATTAATGGTGATACATTAATGATATATAAATTATTTATTAAGTCGAAAATAAGAAATATAGTTTTTATTGAAATAATAATACCCATTAAAAGGCCCAAAAACCTGACCAAAACTTATTGGTAGTGTATATCTACACGTTAATCATCCAATTACATAATATATAACCGTTTGGAGCCTTATAAAAGTGATTATGACACTTATATTATTTTATTTTAAATGATGCCAAAGTTGTCACCTTCATAACTTAATAAATATAACAATTTAAATATTGTGATTTTAAGATTATAAATACGAGTAAAAGTATTATTGTGAAAGTTAATAGATTTATCTTCATCATAGGATTTTATTTGTAATTTTTATGCAACAAATTAGTATATTAAATAATTATACAAAAATGTTTTAGTAATTATTTTATTAAGATATAAACCAGATAAATGGTTTTAAAAATAATAAATTAAATATTATATGAACTATTTAATGTGATCCACTAATTTTATAAATAAATATGACCTTTTATAAATCTATTAAAGCTTTTATTTCTAACATATCTTCTGTATAAATTTTATTTAAATTCAAATAATTGAATAGTGTCAAAATTGACACTGTTGTTATTTTATAAAAATAACATATTATAAAATTGTTTAAAAATCACAAAAATATTTAAAAATTATAAATTTTCATTTATATGGTCTATAATGTTATAAAGTAAACCGTTATAGAATATTCACAACAAATAAGTAATTATTTTTATAATTTAAAATTTAATATTTTATTACCAGAAATAAACTTAAATAGATTAATTAAGGATAAATCAAAATTATAAGGTTTAAAATAACATCAAAACTTGTCTAAATTTGCTTTGTTGATGAGATTACAACCCTATATCATCTAATCTTATAATATGATTCATTTTTGTAGGTTTTTAAGTGGGGTTAGATTTATTATAAATTAATATTTTTAAGAATTCCAAAGGTTCCCCTCTCCTCCCTTATAAAAGGGCACCTCCTCCCTCTCTTCCACACACCAGATTGAGCCTTCAAGCTCGGCCAAACCCTGCCCAATTCTCCTCTCAACTTCCCTAGAAACATCTTATAGGTCTTGGTCTTCTTCAAAGACCAATTTTAGTGCCCTAAGAGGAGGTCTCAAAGAGGCGCTACAAAGAAGAGGTAATTTCCATTACCGATTCTTTCACCTTTATTTCTTTTTCCACTTCTTCTTCTTAGGTTTTTTCACTATGAGGTAATAACATCAGTATCAATAATATACTAATATGTTATTATAATTATGAAACAACCCTATTTCACCATCTATCTGTCCTACAAAAAATGAAATCACCGCGCGTGCGTACGTACAAAATACCGTCTCCACGCCGTGGTGTGATCTATTTTCCACCACCACCTTACTTGGATGGGTATAATGGTGTAAATAATAACTATATATGATTATTGTAAAGTGATATTAATTCTGTTATAGTATACATACACTCTAATAAAATTACACAATCATGGGAATGATATCATCGCTCATGCGTACGTACGGAATACCGTCTCCACGACGCGATGAGATTCATTCTCAATGATTAACCATTCATAAATGATTATAAAGTATATATAATAAGTAATCATGAAATATATGACATAATAATTATACTGGATTTATGTATATATATATGTGTATTTCATCCAATTAATTCCATTCAATTCAATGAGGAAACAAATACAACATTCATGCGTACGTACGGCCTACCGTCTCCATTAACGATGTATTTCTTTCCATTTATCTATCTATTATATATATGTATATTCTGAATATATATTATATATAAATCATTTTTTACATTATGGATGTAATTAATCATGATCTAAGTAATCATATGAATAATTACAAGTCAAAACACGGACGATAAATGAAACGATTTTACCCAAAACGTTCTTTAACATGGAATTTACAAAAGAACGGGTAATATAAATTCATAAGTAAACCATATATGATATCATAACAATTAATATGATTCTTTAATAATTCAATAACATTATTTAAATCATTATACAGGAGGTTTGGATACGTACGAAGAATATCGGACCTATGTTAAGGGATAATTTTGCAAATCTCATTTTTATCCGAGATTGCTTATTTGTAAGTGTTTACTGGGGTTATTGTTATCATCCATGTCCATGTTTTATAAAAGTGTTTTCATGTATGTTTAAAGTCCTTTTACCCATTTTTGACTTTTACTACATGGTATGTAAGGAATCCCTCTTTTGTTTATGTTACGAGGTACTTTTTTTGACTTATCTGGCAAAAGTATGAGAAGAATATTTTTTTAACTTAGACGGCACGAACGGATTTTTACAATTTTATAAAGCCTTATTTTCATGAAGCTTCCTCCAAAAGATTTCATGAATATTATCATCAAAATCATTTTATTTTAAAATTGCATGACATTTTGTGAAAAGAGAATGATTTTGAAGAATTAATGATATTTTCTTCAAGAATTCATTTCAAGTGTTTTATCAAAACCTTTTTCCAACTAAGATGACATTATTTCATATGTGTATGTTTCAAGTTTAATTTCTCTATGATTTACATGGTTTAACTTTTCTTATGATGAAATGTCCATTTGTTTTATATGGAGTATGAGATGATGAGATGATGTTTATGAAACCCATTTTATTCTTTGGGTTATGATGAATGTTTTAAGTTTATTTTGTGGCACAAGTAAGAATTATTTCATTATGAGATGGGTGGGACCTATATCTACTTCCAATGCATTGGGTAAAGATTTATATCTCATGAGATAGACATGCCTGGAATGGCAAGTTAAACCAGTTCAGTAATACAGGACTGGAACGAGGAGTGAACTCGATTCAGAAAGGGACATTGTCCACTAAGATGGTCTTGGTAGCAATGCCTTGGCTAATATGGAAATCATATCACGTGCTTAATGGTTGCCACAATTACATGTTTTATTCCCATGCTATTTTATCATTATTAATGTTTATTTATGATCTATTCCTTACGTACTTCCATGTTTTATGTCATTTCTCAAGCTTTTGATGTTTAAACATTATGTTCTTGTTTTTATGTTCAAATGTATATGGTATGTTTTATTTTATCCTTGCTTAACCTTACTGAGCATTTGAGCTCACCCTTTTTATGTTTTCTTTTCCCCAGGATATAAATAAAGGTTTTAGGTAAGAAAAAAAGGGGATGATCTTTATGGGAGATGTTGAAGATCTTTCACCATGATTAGAAGATTACGTTCCAAGTTTCCAAAGAAACTAAACTATTACGGTCCTTGTGTGTCTGTTTTTGTTATGTATTAAGTATTCCTCTAAAGTAATGTAATGTCCATATACGTCAAGCTTTGGGTCCCTACAGCTGATGCACTTTAGTTGGTCATAAGAAGAAGATCCATTGAACCAACACCTCCAAATAACTATATGGAATCTCACTAGAAGATAGACATTGTGTTTGATCTGGAATCTATTTATATGATAGAAAAATGAATATTTTCTTCTACTTCTACTACTATTGTTGACCCTACTAAAATAGAATTTACATATTCAGTGTCTATAAACAATAAAAACATTTTATGATCTGGTTCCTATGACATCAGAATCACTTATGAGAACCTTGATATTTTTTTGAGGATTCCTACCTAGTAACCTATAGATAGATCTATTTTTTGAGTTAAAGAAGGGTTTAATGTTGGGTTTGGAAGAGTAGTCTTTCTTCTAGTGGTTCGTCCACATGTAAATTCTTCATCCTCTGCATCTTTTAAGAAAACACCACCCAATCATAGATATGATTTGGAAACTCCTCTAATACAAGGTCATCTTATTAATGTTGTGTAGATGTAATTATTTTATTTTTTATTTTTTTAAAGTGATGCTGATTAATTGTGTTGCAATTTATCTATTTGTTTTTTTTTGAGAAGTGGCTTTTTTCATTTAATGTTTTCAATATTTTCTTACATATTTTAATTTATGAATTATAGTAATTCCTTAATGGAATTCAGTATCTTCATTATAATTTAACTATTCATTCCTCAATGTGTTGTAGTAAATGTAGTTTCCTTTACATAACCCTCCTTTTTAATGTAATAAATAAAATTGAAGAGAGATAGATGGTGATAAAAAAAGATAAATGATAATTTTTAAAATTATTTATATTATATATATTTTTTCTAAAATCTATTCAAACATATTAAAATTTCGTGTTTAATTTTAATGGGTTTTGTGATCATAAAAAGGTGTATAATATTGGGATTTTAATGTTGTACAAACATATCTATTTTATTTTATATTTTAATATTATTAAAAACCTAATTATTTTAATAATTAATGTTCTCGTATGTATTTTTAATAGGTTTTAATCATATTTAGTTCATCTCTGATGTTATAGTTCATTATCATTTTATTTTTCATTTATATTGAAATTATTGTTAGTTATAGAAAATTCATCATTGTGAGAAATATTGGTATGTGGAGTTCGGATAAGTTCAGCAATTTCCTATGTCAATTGGATACATGACCAAATCACGTAAATGAATTGGATACGTAGAAGAATATGTTATCCGTGAAAGGACATCATTCATAAAATAACTATATCAAATTGGCTCTATGTTTTAATTAATTATGTGTTTTGGTTCCATTGAATATTTGGATATGTGGTTCTAGTCAACTATGTGATTCATTGAAATATATAAATTTAAGCTATGTGATCAATGTGGCTATATAATTTGGCTATGTGGAAAATTATATTCTGTGTATCTCTACTATGAGATCAATTTGGTTATTTTAATTCAGATATGTGGATTTCATATATGTTGTGATCCAAAATCAATTACACTGTTTTGAAACGTGGTTATTTATTACTTTTTATAATTTCAAGTTAATATTAGGGATTTTATGGTGTATTAAAAACTTGACTACCACCTAGTGGTAAAATCAATTTCTAAAGGCTTCATGTACCATGAAAAGAAAAAGAAATGATTATTTTATTACAAAATACCTTTTATGAAAGAATTTTTTAAATAAATTGACACCTAGACTTTCTTAAATATCTTAATTTTTTTAGAGAGTATATATATATTTTTTATAACAAGAGAAATAATATAAAAGTAACAATAATAGAAGCTATAACACTCATACTATGTCTCAAATCCTTTTATGATGTTGCTTCACTATATTGTAAAAAAAAGATGAAGGATCAAGTTCTATACACCATTTCATTTATGTTTGACCCTGATAATTTTGAATACTCTCCTTGATCAATTGTTTACTCTAATTTTCTCTCTTTGAGATCTCTTATATTATTTTAGCCACATTATAGAACTCCATGCTTCATCTTATAATCAATAATTATTTAATTCATGTTTATAAAAGTAATCACTCCTTGTAAGAGTTATTTAATAATATTTATTGTGTAAATTTTTACAAGATCACAAAAATTGATACTATATTTGTTCCATGTGATGGATACTTACACTTAGCTAGTCAGTTTCTAGGAAAAATATTGGTATATATGAAATCACCATGCTCTATGACTTGAGTGTTAGTGGAGTGTTCCAGGGAATCTTTGATCCCTAAACCATTATAAATACTCTATGTTATATCCTTCCTTAATATTTTTTATTTCCATTTCTTTCTTGTGATGGGGGAAAATTATAAACAAACTCACCTTCATAGAGGGTGGTTTTAAGTGAATAAAACCTCAAGAACTCAATTCACCCTCCATCTTGAGTCTTTGTACATATCTTCTTTGACCACAATTCATGTCAACATCCCAAAAAATAGAATATAATAATAAACCAGGTTTCTCTTGATAATGCATTCATAATTATGAATATAAATCACATAGATCGACATTTTCCACCTTAATATAAATTCCATGAAAGGTATTTAATCTCTTATTTTATATCATACTTAAGAAATATAAGGATATCAATTTAGAAATCTCATGATATCTATATATTCTATCACCATATAATAATACTCCAGTACTATTTTTTGACATTGTGACTGAAAAAATTACAATACCAAACCTTTTTTTGTGTCCAACAACCCCCATTTATAATTGTTTTTCAATAGTATCATAAATACTTCCTATGATTGATACTTTAAAATTATAATTGATAGGAATTTATGATTCTTAATTTTTCTGTTAATGACTTTTCTATCCCCCTTGGACATAAAAATGAAATCGGATGTATAAAAATAGTTTTAATATTTAGTTTTTCTTTGACTTAAAGTCTAGTTATTCCATCCTTTTATGACATCTCCCACTTTTACATCAAATCATATCAGTATTTTATTTCAACTCCCACTTTCTCATAGAACCCCATAGTGGATTGCTTCATGAATAGTTATTCTCAACCCCAAATAATAGTCTATATTCTTGATATCTACAATATATATTGAGTAAAATATATGGGGTCATATAATTCTCTTCCAATTGATATGATCCAAAGAATACAACCATTCAAACATGGAGTCACTTTCTTCACATTCTGCAACTTACCAATAGATTTTCAAAGGGTGAAATTATAAATTGGAATTGATTCATCAATAGATCCTATAATCCAATTAATTTAGAACTCATTGTTGAAAATAATATTTTAATATAATAAAAACAAATGTTTTCCATGTCACTCACTTAATTATATAAATGATAGCAACATTGATTAATTTCATTTAAGGAAAATTGTTTCATCTCAATCACAATAACACTAAAATTTATTTTCATAAAAAATAAAGAAAAATTATATGGTATATTACACATATTAGACCAAATAACACAACTATTTAAAGATATCCTCATGATACAAATTTATATGGTTGATCTTTATTTTTTTAGAGGACTCATTTTATGGATATAGATAATCATCCTATATTTATTTTTACATCTCTCCCTAAAAATATCTAGCTTTGGACTGATACCATATATTGATAACAATCATTAAAATTCTACCAAATAATGAATTACTCTTTTGAATAGAGGGGACATTTATTGGGAATGCTATTGATTTTATTGCATCTTATTGTTATAATGAAAATCGTCCATTGATACCACATTATTAAAATAGAAACATGTAAAAATCAAAATTCATGAATGTTCCTACTTGTCCATCATTTTTCTTCTCTTTTTGGTGTAGTATAATTTGATCTACGACCTAATTGAAATGGTTAAATATTCAACGTCTCCTAGAATCATTGGATCCTTCAAATATATCTTTAACATCTCTTTAGTTTTATATCAATCTCTTCATCATATAATATTCCTTTTTCACGTTATGAATATTTTTGATATGATATTGAAAAATGGATTGGTTCTTTGAATCCAATTATTGAATTTGATACCATATGAAGATTTTAGTAATTACGACTCTTCTTATTACATGTATCTCTCTTCATCTTGATTAGTTTCACCCTTTAAAGGTGCACACACACACACACACCATGGTTCATATATCCCCCATAATTATGTACCAGCTCAATCAAATATTATATGTAGATAAAATCATTAAGATATGGGTACCTCATATATCATCACAAATTTTATTTTGGATAATCCCGATGAACTAATCCTTTTATATTTTCTTATAAAATATTATACATTATTTGTGATTGTTTCAAATTCCTAGACACCTCTAATTGGTGATTATATGTAATTATATATTATTTACGCACATTTTCATTATTATTTTTATATTTAGGTAATATTTGATTTGACCTTATCATAGTTTTGGATTCAAACCAACATGTATGGATTTCTATCTTTGAAACACCATCGATGCTCCATGTTACATGAATCTTCTTCAGAGTATGAATAATACCATTGGCCTTCGTCCATTGAATTTTCCTCAATTAGAGATCTATTCTTCTAGATTTAATTTCTATCTTGACGTATTTATTTTATATTCAAAAATTTTCATGTTTTCACTTTCTCTTTAATTCATATGTAGGAAACGACACCATTTTTATTTGAGGTTAGTGTTTCTTTAGGTGCATAAAATCCTTTCTCACAATTAGAGCAGTCTCACCCGTATTTTTTTATATTTTATACCTTTCCCTCAAAGATATATTCTATAAGTTCACCCTGATAGGTTCATTATGAACTTGTAATTGAAATTCATGTTTTTTCTCTAGTACATTGTACCAATTTTATATCTTAAAAAGTCCTTTTCAATTATCGGTTCTTTCCTATAATACACTAGAGTAGAGAAACTCTTTATGGAATATTTTTACTTCCTTGAAATCTTATAGATGAATTTCCATTAAATAATATGGTACTAAAATACAAAACATATTACATTTAACACATATGTTATATCATCATGTATCAGTTTATATTTCAATGAATCGATACATCATCTATCATCAATCCTCCGTGATTTTTGGCACACATTCATAGTGTGTCCTGTTCATCCACAATAGTATCATTTCATGGATACCTTATTCAATGATTAAGCAATATTATTAAATTTATTTTTTAATTTCATATTTAGAGTCTTTCATTCCCTAATCATAGATTCTTCTTTAGAGGGAAACTCAATCTTCCCCGTTCCCACAGATCAATGAAGCTTTTCCTCAAGCTTCATGATCATCCGATCATCCTACTTTAACTATGATTCAATTTTATTTAATCATAATTTGGATTAATTAATTAAATTTTCCTTATATCTACTAGTTATTATTGAGATGGTGGCAGTTTTATTTTATATATTTCTCCATGACCATCTTCTTTATGATATTTTGATAAATTTCTTTAAGATGATCACTATGTTCATGCATCTTTACACCCATCTTATATATGTAAATATTTTGTTCCACACTTCTGTATATATCCACTTGTTCTCTATATGAAAATACCATATGATTTCATAGTCCACTTTTTATACGATATCTCACTGATCCACCATTTATTATTATAATTAGATCTCTTCTTGATCATGGGACAAACTCTCTCTAAATCAATGAATATACATCATGGCCTCTTCTTTTTGTAATAGTTTTCATCATACGTGAGTGGTTCAGGATTAAAACATAATACTCCAAAAAAAAATCCACAACCTCAATATCTTCAAATGGATCCCAAAATTTTATCTTTTTAACAACTTTATCCACAATTGACTCAATCTTTTTCTCTTGTTCTTTTGTATAACCATTAAAGTATTCAATCAACTTTTCTTATAATTAAAAATTCTTGGGATTCAACACTTATTTAGAGTTAACCTGACTAATAGATTGATCAACTGATTCTTTATGAATTCATACTATCTCGGCCTTCATTTCATCTATTGTTCAGTTGGTTATTTTAACATACAACCAATTTTGTTATTTCTAACTCTTTTAATATCTAATTCTGCAATAGAACCCTCTATCTCTAAAAAATGGTCATAAAAACCCTCTAGTTAATTAATCCATAGGAAGAAATAATAATTTTTTAATTTATAAGAAAATGAACTCCCAAAAGGCTCCATTTTTACCTTTTTTTCTTCTTTACATTTTCTAAAATAATCTCTTCACCTATTGTGTTTATTGTCCTCTCTTCGTTGATAGTATTGACAAATTCTCTAAATGTTGATATAAAAAACTAATTATTTTCTATAGTGTTTTTATAAAAATATAATAAAGTCTTCAAAATTTAATAATTATTATAACAATTACTGGTTTTCATATAAACATCACCATAAATGGATCTATTTAGAATCACCACCATTTAGGAAATACCCATTTTCTCAATGTTCTTTCTCAAGTCAACATCTATTCAGTTATACTACATAATAAATTTTCCATAAGAATGTAGGAACATGATATTTTCATTTTTCAAATGATAAAATTAATTTATATAAAAAATGAATGCTTCATCATAGAATTACTGGGCACAAATCTAATCACTTCTTTTTAGGCTAAACATTTAGTCTGATCCATTGCCCTCTAAATCCATTGGTCTCAACATGATAAACCCTAAGAGGGAGGGGTGAATCTTTTTTATAGATAAATTTATAATTTTATCCAGAATATGTTTACCTTTATTTTGAAATATTATACCCAAATTGGCCGAAACACATTCAACATCTCACCCTTGATGTAATCCTTAACAAAACAATCACAGATATGAATGAAAGTAAAACATCAGTGGGATGGAATTTTTTTACTTGGTTCACCAAAAATGGATAGTCCATGGATCATACACCATCATATTTATCGTAATACTAAAATCTACTAAGCTTCACTCGTTCAGTGAATATGTTGATTGGAATACAGTTATATTTTTTCAGGCGCACTATCATGATAATATTCATTATTTGGTCACTTCTCACCCAAGGAACATTACCACTTCTCTACTCCCCCTGACTACTTTGGTGAATGGTATTACATAGTTTATATACATTTAAGTAAATTCAAAATTTTATCAATATAATTATTATTTCATGGATAACATGAAACCCTTCTTGCATTATTTACCTAATTGTATGATCTATGAAAACAAAACTCTTTTAAAATTATTATTTAAATCATTCTATTCACGGAACATAAAAATTAATAAAACTATTCACTTTCAAATAAATCAATAATTTTTTATGAAAATTTAAATTTCTACACGCAACCATTTCCCTATTACTCAACTCCTCACTTCCATTAAACAATGAATATTATGTGAAACACCAACCATTCATGCAAGTTTCAAAATGTTCCAAAACAGCCAACATTCACACAACACCGAATATTTCACAAAACACAATTAGTCTATATAGACATAAGATACATTATTCACCCAACTAATTTCTACAAGGATGAGTTTATGAAGATTTATTTTACATTCATACAAAATTCTTTTCTTCACACAACTCAAGATTATATTACTACTTCATGTAACTATTTTTTGAGTTGTATCCTCTAATCTTTGTTAAGACTCGATCGCTTCTAAAATGAGTGGGGGGGGGGGTATCAACCTATTTATAGATGTGTGAAACCATTATCACAATTATATTATGAACTATTTAACATGGAAATAACATTTTAGGCTCACAGAACATCAATGATTTTATGTTTCATTAAGTGCATAACTCACTACCATCACGCAACTACCATCTGTATTTTGGGTGTTTATAAAACATTCTTGGTTTGTAGTACATTGATAATTTGATGCCATAATTAAGGATAAACCATATGTTGTATTAGAAATATAACTTTCAGGAATATCTATAACATTCATGAGATTTTTCCTTATCTAAAAATAGACAATCCAATTTCAGAACACTAAATTTGTGAAACTTTATGTATGTTCATGCATCGTTTCATATGCCACACAACATCAGATTTCATGAAAATCATTGTTTTTCAATAAACAATTAACTTTTTTGTATTTTCAAGAAGAAACCTTGAATCATAACTCTTTTGAATATTTTAGAAACAATTGATACCTTTTACACAACCTCTTCACATTGAAAAAAAATATTTTCTTTGCTGTATTTATTTATGAGGAATTTATATCACCATGTTTTGCATCTTCTGATTTATATGACTTTTCATTTTTTTACTCCAAATAACTTTTCTATATTCAAGGGTATCTGATGCACTTTTATCTCTTCAAAAAAATAATATTGGACCACCTTATCGAGATGAGGGTTATGACTATATATTTTAGAAGACATAACAACATGGTAATCAATATCCTAGTAAGAATAATTATACACTGGAATCATTCTATTTCATTTGTTCCTAAACATTGTTTGTTTTTAATCTTTTTATATATTCAAATAGCTTCTCCATCATGTTAATTTCATCATCATACCTAAAATCTATCCATAATAACCATGGTTTATTCTACTCAACCTTACAGAATTTTGAATACACTTACCTTGGATTTTCCACTAGCCTCAATAACATAACTTCCATGCCCGTTATTTAATATGTTCTTTTTTACCAGAATTGGTTAATCTAGAACTCCCTCTTCAACATGATCAGAACATTAATATATTCTATCATCATATATCAATACTCTAGTCATATATTATGACTCTATGATTAAAAATAAATCCAATACTAAGCATTGGTTTGGGTCCAACACTTATCCTATACCCTAAATAAAAAAATATTCAATATTATATCAACTCACCAAAAGGGGTTATCTATAACAATGAAATAATGAGTAAACTTAATATATAAATCATTAATGATATTTATAACTCTTAATTTGTCTTTATCTAATAAAATATTAACCACAAAATTAATCTAAATAATATTTTGAAACAAATAAATGTTTTCTCAAACCACACTCATCAATTTAGTGATAAAAACAATATAATTTATGCACTAGCTTTGATACACATCCATACGTACAATGTCATTCACACATAATGTATAATTTAAATTTCTAGGACCATTTTAGGTTTATAATTTACAGTTAGTATAAATATTTACAAGTAAAACCTAGGTTCTTTGTTTCAATGAAAAAAATTCCTATTATATATAGAACAAATTAGTCCATAATGAATCTTAAATATCTCCCATAAATTATCCACAAAGAATTATATTCTGGATAAATAATTCATAATACCTCTTTACATAGCCAAGGGAAAATGTAGACATAATAAATGGGTGGTCATAGATGGCCAATAAGGGTAGGAATAAGTGATAAAAATCAAGTATCTTGAGTGGACATAAGATTATCACATCGATATAATAAAAAAAATTTATAAAATCACACCTAGTAAAACATAAAGAAATAAATGTGGAATTAGTCATGGAATAACATAAGGAATGAATCAATAGATTATTAAAGCATGAGTCATTAAACATGAGTCCAGAGTCATAGGCATAAAACTATTCCATATTAATTGATATATGGAATATTACATTCATGATCCACACCATGAGAACATAAGATAAGAATATAAAACATATTTTAAATATAGAACACACATTAGAATGTGGAATGTTACTTTCATGATTCACCCCATCAATTCCTATGTTTATGAGAAGTTAAAACATATTCGAGAATAATTTTAATATGAGATACAAAATTTTTAACCAATGAATTGGAGGGAGATATAGGACTTCACCATTAATTCATCAAAACATACACGTTTCTATATGAAATAAACATTCATCATATAGTAATGAACACATGGAATGAAAATGTTATTCATTAAAAAAATAATAAATAAACCATTGAATGAAAATGGGTTTCATTCATAACATTATAACAAAAAATGGGAAAAAATTTGTTTCATATTATATAAAAAGGAATCAAATAAAGAAATAATTCATAATTCTTTAAATAATGAAAAAATATAGAAGATAAATGGGTACCCAAATATATTTAGTATATTTCTAGGTAAATACCATTAAATAAAGATAATAAATCATATGGTATGCACACTATATAGATAAAGGGTTTATAGTTAATTCAATATTTTACCTAATCAATATATGTAGGAAATCAGGGTTAACACCATTCAAGCAAAGTGATTAAATATAGAGTGTTCCTAAATAAAATTCACTATATGAAAAGTTATGCCTAATCACAATTGATGTTTAGGAAATAAAAAGGCAGTGATGTATCATATATTATATAGAAAATAATGTTATATAATCCTTTTAAAGAAATAATGTTTGTAGTATAATTTGATTAATTTCCTTGATCAAGAATAATATATATCAGGTATAGTAAATTGGATGAAAAACACTTTTTAGGAGTCTTAGAAAAATAATTTTGGAAATGAAATATATCCTTGATCATTTGAAATAATTATAAAAGAAATATTTTATAAAACCGAGAGAATAATAAATTCTTTTAGAAACCATGAAAACATAGAGAGATTAATTCATAGAAAATGAAAAAGAATTTATTTTTTTCACATGTAGAACCATAAAAATAGTTTTTCCCCATTTTGTTTAAATGGATAATACATAAAAATTAAAAAGTTTATATAAAAGTTATAATGTAGTTAAATTTGTATAAAATGAAATTAATAAATTATTGTGTCATATGTATGAATATTCACATATGTATCCAATGAACATATACATGTTAAATGGAAGTTTTCAATAAAACATAAGTGAAGGTATTGGCTTTATATATAAGAAAACATCTATATAAAAATATGTGATATGATGAAAAGAATTTATTCTGGAACATGTAAAATCCATGATTATCTGAATAAAATGATGGGATTTTTTATAAAGAATGAAAATTATTTATATGGAATATATTTCATAGAAAATAATATTTGATCATAATAATGGATATATAAACCCTTATAATTTTAGTAACATTTTATTCAAACCCTCTTTCAACATTTGTATATTTCAAATAGAAGATAATTTAAATAATGAACATAATATTTATATTAAAATACAATTATTTAAATTAATATGGTAAAATATATGTATTAGTTTGTAATTAGCCTATATTAAAGTGGTCATGGTGCACAATATAAAATATGTCTCAAGAAATTAAATATGAGACAAGAACCCCTTGCAACCTTATAAGAATTAAAATAAAATCCCCTTTAGAGATTTATTTTAAAATAAAAACCTAATATACTATTTAATGAAAGGTTAATTATTCAAAATATCCAAGGGTTAGTTGAGGCATCATCAAATAAAATATTATTTATAATAATAAATATGTCCCAAGGTGTGAAACTTTTAGACAAAAAACCTGTACCAAATTTCCACACTTGGTTAAATGTCATATAAAATCTAGTAAAATAAAAATAAACAATGTTAATATTATATTTAATAACCTTATTAATATATATAAACTTCATAAAACATAATTTATAATTATTATCCATATGTATATTAGTTATTTATTATCTATTTTCAATATCGAGTGTAAGTAATCTTTATTGTTTCAAACTAGTTTCAAAATAGTTGTATTTTTATTCATTAATATACCAAATATAATCATTAATATATAATAAAAGGTAAATAATTAATATCTAATGATATTTTATAATGTTATGATTTCACTCAATGTGGGCTTTAGTCACATATCTTATAGTAAAAATTAATGAATTTCATGTTTCAGTGATGTATATCAAATGAATGATGATATCTTAAATAAATATTTTAATATTATTTTTAATATTATAGAACCAAAATAAAATTATTATTTACTTATTTTTATCATATACCATCAGTAATTACTCTCTCATAGTTCTCCATGCAATTATTTCATTGCATTGTTCAAGTAGGTGGTTCGACTAACTCAAACATGAACATACTGTAATTAATGGATGATTATGAATATGAAAGTTACTTATTTTTTCAGAATAAAATTATTATAAAATCCTAATGAAAATTTTTACATAAATTTATTGTTTTCAATAATATTTTATGATTTTTTTATGTATAATAAATATACTAGTTGAAAAATTAGATACATAAATTTATGGAGGTAGTTGTCCTCATAATGCACAATTATCATTTTCATTTATTGAAGAATGAGGGGGACATAAGTTTGATTAAAATTATACTTTAAATAATCATAATTATACTATAAATATTACATTAATGTTTCAATTTCTCTCTTATAATCATTAAATATATTTTGTTGTGAAAAAACGAAAGTCACCACTTTGTGGAGGTGGTAATCCGAACTATACAAAAATGATGGTATCATTTTTCATAATAGAAAAGGGGGAATGTGGTTAATAATTATTATCTTTTGATAATAAAAAAAATTATATAATCAATAATAATGTAATTATATATTAAATAAGAAATTAAAATTTTCCTTGTAAGAATGATAATAATTGAAGTTAGGGAAAAAAGTTACTCTCATTGAGGACTTGAGATTTCCCTTAGAAGAATCCTTAGAAATGAAGATATTTGGATAATATAATGTTACCATATTATAATGGTTTAATAATATTATTATATTAAAATTAAAAATGGTTTATTTTTAAGAGAAAAAAAATTTTTATGACGGTCTTGACAGGGTGGTGAGAGGCCCCTTTAAAAAGTCATGAGAAAAACATTTTTTAAAATATTTTAACATAATGTAATTATTTCACATGATTAACAAGTCAAAAAGATTACAAAGGGTATAATAATGGAATGGGGGATTATATGAGGATAATAATCCCTCAAAAAAGTAATAGAAAACATTTTTAACATGTTTTGAAACATTTACCCTAAGATTTAATATTTTAACCATTTTATATTTTCACCGTGGTAACTAGTTTTTACGTATGTAATTTAATTTTTATACCTAAAAATAAAATTAAACATATTATATAAATGTGAAAAAATTATTTAAAAAATATCAATTTTATTCGATAAAACTTATGTGTAATAAAAATTAATTTTAACATTAGCACATATAACGTGTAAAAACATGTTTTTTTAAAAAAAGTATCTTTATGATTAAAATTTATATTTAGGGTAAAGTTATCATTTTATTTCATTTTCAATAAGTAAATTGGTTTTATTGCAATGAATAAATTTTATTTTGTTTGAAAGTAAGAAGAAACCTAATTTTACCAAAATAATATTTAATTAAAAAAAGACAAAAATAGTTTTTTTATTACCAAAATAATACTAAAATTGTTAAAAAAATGTTATATATATTTATAATGGTTTTTATAGTTTAGTAATTAATACATATTTTATCCAGAAAAATATTTTATATGTTTTTAAGTTGAAATTATTTCATGATATGGTCACAAACACTACAATTTTGGTAAAAACTATATTTTTCACTATTGACATAAAATAAATTGCTTAAGAAAAATATCAAAAATTAAACTTGAGCTAGTATTGATATTTGGATTTCAAAAATATAGTTATTTTTCAAAAAAAATTATATTTAAAATTTTATAATTTTATCTTGTAAATGAAAATAAAATATATAAAGAAAACAACTTTTTAAAAAAATATGACCTTTTTAATGATTATGTGTCTTTAATCATATGTATTTAAAAATAATTTAAAGTTAATATATATTTTTATAAATATAAATATTCAATATTAAAATGAACTGTTATCTAATACCAATTCGATTTACTAAGAAATAATATAATACCTTTATTAAAATATTTCAATGAAAGATATCTCTAAACAAATATAAATCAATGGAAAATAATAATATATAATTATTTTAATTTATTTTATATTTTTATATATTAATGAATTAATACTTCATGTAATTTTAAAAATCTGCAGTTCATTTTAGTCAGGTGTTGTGTAAGTTCTATGTTATGTGTGACACGATCTATTACAGATCATATTAATTTAAATGGCCCAAATTATAAGGTCATTGAGTTAGATGTTCTTTTAACATTGAAAAGTATTATGGACAACACATTCTAAATTTGTGAGAATTAAAACTAAAGG
Organism: Viscum album; assembly: GCA_963277665.1. Lineage (NCBI taxonomy): Eukaryota > Viridiplantae > Streptophyta > Magnoliopsida > Santalales > Viscaceae > Viscum > Viscum album. The sequence continues at coordinate 1,192,329,286 of OY728156.1, read as the reverse complement.
GGGAATATTTTTTTATTTATCCCCCCAAAAAGAGTATTATAGATAAACATCCCATAGAAGAATAGTTTATTCAGTCAAACCAAGTATTTGGGTCAATTTGGTTTATAATTTAGAAATAAACACATCTTTTTCATTCTAACACGATTTCATCTAAACTGTTTATTATCTTTAAATTATACGTGTGCATGTTTATAATCTCCCACCCTCAGTTCAATGAAAAACATTATTTTGATTTGATGAAACTATGTAGGGATATTCCTTCATAAACTCTTCATGAATAAATGTTATTATCCTTGAGTGTTGAAAACAATTCATTGGACTTCAATTTTAGTTATTAGAATAAAAAAACTATCTTCAATTTTATCAAACTATATATCACCATCCTCATATAACTAAAAAACATGAACTATGGGGTCTTCAAGTTGTACATCACTCTCCCAATCTTCTATTTCTATATAAAATGTTCTATCTTCTTCAAAAACCTATAAACCATTTTTATTTATCATAATTTAATACTAATAAAACAAATTTGTTCAATATTTTATTTATTTAATGAAAACATTAAATCATAAGAATGATTAAATTATTTTACCCCCTCAATTTTATCAAATGGTATTGTGTATTCTCTATGATAAATCATTGAAAAGTTAGTTAGATTATGCATGGATAAATACATATTTATTCTAGACACATAGAATCTAATATATTACCTTATTCACTCATTAGTTCATGAAAAATATTTACCAAATATAAAACTATAGAGTATTGGGAACTAGATTAGAATTTTTTTGGATAATAGAAATAATTTAAAATAAAAGAATATTGAAATCTCTCCAAACAATATATTATTACATCCTCTTATTCATTAAATTCTTCTAGGATTTTCTCCTTATATGGGGATAATATAACACCTTAATCAATTTTTTCTTCAAAAAAACATGATTTCATGGTTATTTCATCTACTTCTATCCAAGTTAGGTAAAATGGTGTTAATTATTCCTTTTAGTAGTTGGGAGGCTTAGTTAAAAATTATGACTGAACAAGTGTATTATATAGTTAATTAATGGTTTTTTGATATCTCATTCATTCATAACCAATAATTTTATCCATGGATTCCTCCTATCATTTATTATTTTAGATTTCAAAGTATAAGATTAATTAATGTTTCCTCGATAATCAAATGTTCTTCCATAAAAATGATATGTGGTTCAACATCTTCCATCGACTCTTTATGTTCAAATTTTCTATCAGTTCCCTCCCTTTAAACTTCTTATAATAGCCCATCATGAGGAAAAATATATAGAAAAATAATATTTTCATCTTCAAATACATTATGTTTTATTCCATTTTCCTAACATAATTATCCAACACAATAAAAATTTGGGGCATAAAATGGTTGATATTTCAAAAAAATAACCCTCTTAGACTTAGTGGGTGCATGATTTTGGTGTTATAACTACCATTTTATATATTCTTCTTTAATTTTACTGAAGTGATTTATTTGACCATAACTTATAAGTGAATTTTAATAATTATTCTGAGAATCATTCAATGATTAAAATTTTTAAATAAATAGAATAAAGAATTGAAAAAATTTAAGATTTAATAATATCAAAATTCATAAAAAAATAGAGATAAAATTGGAATGTGATGGCATTACTGTTGGGGTGTTCTGCACTTTTAATATTTATAAACAACCACATAGTGGAATAGTCATTGACCTTGGTGATCATTCTCTCAATGAGACTTGTAGTTGATCATAGTATTATCATCTCTTTATATATTTTATTTTTATAATAGTTTATATCCTTTTCTCAAATATTTTGTAAGTGGGGAAAATAAAATGGTAGTGGTGATTGAAATTAGAAAAAAAATTAAAAATGTGAGGTGTAGAATTAAAATAAAATGGATTCAATTCAATGTAATTCGGAACTAATCTAGACCTTAGTAGGCTTCACTAAAAGATTTTAGTTTGTCCTTATTTTTTATTTTCTATTAGTTTCTAATAATGTGATTCTATTTAGTGAGCGTTGTCTTAGCTCACTCAACCATTTTCACTCTAATGTAATTTTAAACACCCGATAAAAATTATTTTTATCGTAAAGAAAGAATTTCTTGAAATCATTGAGGAATCTATCAGATTTATCTAGAGAGTACCACATAAGGACATTAAATCACTATCTACACTATCATCCCACGTTGTTAAAGAAGAGAAGAAAAAATTGGGTGTAAAATAATTAATCAAAGGTCAGAAATAAGTAATTCATTACTTAACTTGTCACATAATCAATTAAAATATTATAATAAAAGGGAAGAAATCCTTGAACAATGTTTACAAATTAAAACAACATTACCATATTATATCCTTAGAAAAGAAAACAAAGTTAAATCGTCATTAAAGTATATTTGAGTTTATAGTATTTTAGAAGATAGAAAATGATACTAAATAGAAAAATGATAAAATAGAAAAAATCAAATTCAAACATAAAATATAAGAATATTAAATAGGGAGAATGAAAATAATAACAAAAAAATAATTAACTAGATTAGTTAGCATGATTTTAGAGGCAGGTTACATTCATGGAGATGAAAATAGAAAGGAAAGTTTTAATGATACAATCTCAAAAGATATTTAGGAATCTTATTCTATCATATAATATTGAATTAATAAGATATTTATCCACATAAGGGGTTTACTTTTATAGTGATTTCAATTAATGATTTATAAAGAAGTGGAAAAAATTGGTTTTCACTTTGGTTATGTAGAAAAATCACCATTCTCCCTTTGTAATGACCAAGGGATATTTATTAAGAATTATAGTTTATTTTCTCCCATCATTAGGGGTTAACAAATATCTTTGGTATCCAATAGTTGTTTTTGAATTTCATTAAATATTATTGTATTGAATTTTTGGATTATTGATAAGATCCGACATTTTTAAAATTTCACTTTTTTGTTAATGTAAATTAACATCACAATTAGTATAAAAACTAGACAATTAATTAATTTTTAATGAATTTTTAACATTATTAAATTAATTAAGGAGTTTAATATTTATTTTTAGTTTTTTATTCAATTTTAGGATTAATTTAATCATTCATACATTTATTTTTTTGTTTAAACTATTTTATAGACATATAATTTTGTTTTCCATTGTTTAAATTTTATCATTGAATGAAATAGATAGACTATACAATTTTTTTTTTAATTTTCATGGATTTTATAATTCTAAAAAAATGGCTAATCCTTTAGTTCAAATACATATACTGGGACTTTATAGGAAACTATAGCTATTAAAAGAGTATTTATAAGAATCTATAAATACCTTGATGAAGTGTAACCGAATTCATAATATATATTTAGGAATTTATCCAATTTTAAGACTATATTATGCTATGTATAAAATTTATTTCGATTTTAATAGACTTATATAAAAGTTTATAATATTATTTATAGAACACATGTGACATTTAACATAGGACATTCAATTCCTGTATAACATTGGAACATTCACATATATTGGGTAAGACTCTCGACTAGTTGTGTAAAACTCTTGGTTCACTTCATAAAACATTACTAGGACCTTAACAACTAGGAATTTTTTGAAATCATTGATTCTAGAATGAGAATTCAAATTTCCATAAATCAAAGGGAAACAACCAAAATTTAAAACATTATATTGATGGTTTTTCCACATTGGGAAAAAATTAAAAAATTGATCCATTCAAAACCCATCAATTAACTAATCTGGGTGAAGATCATGAGATGAATTTCACTGAAGGAGAATATTTGTGATTATCCTAGTAGAAGGATATGTAATCCTCAACATAGACACATGGAAACTATCTAAGGATAAAGGGATAATCACTAATTTTTGTACATAAAAAAGATGATAGATAATAAATATCCATTGCCTATAAATATTTTCCGCTCCTAATTTTTAAAAATGGGTAGATTATATTCAAAACCATTGCTTCAACCCTATCATAATTAGTTTAGGACCTCAATAATTTCTTATATTCTAATACATATTTTGTTTTATGATCATATTTTTTTATATATTCATCTTCACCCATTGTTTTTTGTTTCTCAATCCCTATAATGTACTGATCACCATATACTTCATGGTTATAGAGATATAACCCAGTGATAGAGGTTTATGGTGAATCATATTTAGAATTATTAAATTAAGGTATTTCAATTCCTAAATAAATTTCACTACTTATGTGTAGTTGTGAAGGTGAGGATTGGATGAGGTGAATATCATTCAATATTTTATCATTACTAATTAATCATAACATTATTGAAATTAAATTAATCCCTCCATTATAAACACATTTTATACTATTAGACTATGTGGTTTCAAAGCAAGAATGTTATTCCATAACCACAAGGTGTTTGGGAAAGTAAATTCTTTGAGTTAAGGAGCCTTCTTTCGCACTCACAAAGAAGAAAAATTGATTAGATGAACGGTTTTAAACCATTTGATAAAGTTTTTATTCTCATACAAGATAATATTTTAGATTATGTGTAGATAAATGGAATTGATTTTTGTTATTGAGATACATTATTTAAAAAAAATGTAAGTAATTACAAAACATATTGGAATTCCCCCTAAGACCATCTACATTTATTAGTACCCTACTATGTTTTATATTTCTACCTTATCATATAAATTTATAAAATAACAAAAAACTATTATTTTAAATTGTATTATTTAAAACAAAAAAGCATTAATATTGGGATGCTCTAGGCCTAGGTCCTTCAGAGACAAATTTGTAGTCAACATTTTATTATACATGTTATTATAAACTCTACATTGATAGCCTTTCAAAATAACAAATCCTGTCAAACATAGAATCATGATGGGGAGATGATATAATCATTTACTATCTCTTATAAATTTGTATTTAGTATTTTTAAATTTCTATTATATTCTAATTTTTTTCTCCAGATTTTGTTTATTTAAATTTATGCATTCTTTTATCATTTCATTCTAATATGGGATAAATTTAATTGGGTGACCATTATTAAATAACAGATCAACAACTATATTCCCAGTTTAAATATAATGATATAATCACTTCTAAGGTCATAGAACCAAAATTTACCAAATTATTTAATGTTTTCCAATATCTCTTCTCACAAGGGATTGGGGAAAAAATAAAAGGGAAAAACCATAGCAGCATTTAGAACAAAGTAATGGGTGGGGGATGAAACCTAATAAACCAATAAATATAATAAACATCACTAATTTTTCACACACACCATCAGAGTAAATAATATTCAATAGTAGAGGATATTACATACTACATTAATATATCATTGTTATTGTACCAAAATTTTGAAGATAAATAATGTGAGATAGAAGAGTTGAAGGACATGATTTCCATTATATCCACCACAATCCAAGAACTCGTATAGTAAGGAAAACATCAAGAATAACAAAATAGTAATATTATCCCTTATATATTTTTAAGAAGGCATCCAAGAGGTTATGGAAACTCTTGAGGACCCTTCCCTCCCACATATTTATGAGATCTTTATTATGGAACACCGTAATGTACAAATGTTACGATATAAAACATTAAAGGAAGATGATTGAACATGGGACTCACCTATTTTTACTCATTCTGAAATTTACATGAAAACTAACCATCTCTATTCTAATGAAATATATTTAGTATTTTTTTGAGTATTCATTATAATAATAAATAGAAAATGAGATATTAAGATTTTAATAAAAATGGATTGATCTAATACCCTCTCTTTGAGAACCAAATCTAGAGACATTTAGTCAAGCGAAATAGCTTATGGATAAACCAACCAAGGAATTGGACCATGATTACTCATTTCAATGGATAAATTATAACCCCTAATGTACTCAATTTTCAGGTTTTTACTAGATGAATATATCTCCGGATAGTGATGAAGAATGTGTGGTTGCCACCATAGAAGAGAAACTCGAAATGAAATTCAAAGTAGTGGCTGATCAATAGGAAGAAGATCAGTTGAATGAAAATAATTTTGATAATTTCATTAAATATTATATATATAAGATTATATAATAATATTTATGACTCATGGATAATCATATACTCTATTAGAAAAACTGATAGAAAATGGAGGGAGAAACAATGTCTAATAGTAAGGCCTATTACTATTTCCCCCATCACCACTTATAAATTTTTCTTTCTATATTTTGATGGTTGGATAAAATCACTCTATTAAATGGGTTATCTAAGACCAATTTCCACTCACGTACAATGGAAAAAATAACATATGGTTGCTTCTATCAAATAAACTAAATCCCTTTTCAAATTAGGGTTGATCATCAAAACTATCCATTAGGGGAACAAAAATAATTGTACTTACTCGGGGGTTAAATCATTTTACTCTCGGTTTTATTCTTATTTTATTGTTTTCTAATAAATTTTATTATGTTAAATTATCTTTTTACTTATGTTTTCCTATTTATAAAATTAAATGAGGTTAGCAGAAGATATTCCACAAAGAGCTTGAACGAATAGGGATAGATTGGATATTTTCACCACTTTTTACTTTTAAATTAAATGATTTAATACCCACCATTTTTATATATTAATAAGAATTTTACCATTTTTAGTTCTTAGGGGTATTTTTGTATTTATTGTGAGAATAACACAAATTCATGTTTCTAAAGTGTTTATAATCATTATACAAATTATTATAAAATCCATGTTTTCATTTGTGTTTTTGGAAAAAGTATTTTTAAACTTGAAATGGACATAATTTTAGTTAAGTATTATTAAGTATCAATTTTACTTAAATTTTATATGAAATTGATAGATTTTTATATAACATATATGGTTTCTTATTACTTTTGGGAGTTTCTATATGACTTTACTGGTTCATAAGCCTTTATATTACATAAGTATTTGTTTTCAAAAGACTTGATATCTATTTCATATGAATTGTAGAGGCTAAAAAAACATAGTTTTTGATCATATGAGTTTGATTCTATATGAAATTTCCATTTCTTATGTATTTCCTTAAAAACCTCTATGAATTTAAATTTCTGGTGACTTTGAAAATTTAATATTAACTTCTATTTTTTCATCCCATATGACCCCTCTCAAAATATTATATATATTTAATTTCATAATACCTTAGAAGTAGTAAAAAATTAAATACATAAGATATACATTCTTATGAATTTTAATTTGATAAAATTTTTGGAATACCATAGATAAGAGGCTTCAGGCTGCTACGTTTCAATGATGCCATGGTAATTGCTATATAACCTGAATAAAAAGTTATACATTGAGTAAAAATTAAAGTGATAATTAAATAAGAAATAAAGGAGACTAAAATCATATTCCACATATACTATTAACGAAATTCCACCCATTCACGTGAATAAGAGCTGTTAATGTGGCTATATAGAGAAAATCATGGAAAAGTATTGTTGCATATATAGATTTTCCCCAAGTGTGACTTAGATTTTATTCACTTTGGTGTATTTTTATCTCTATAAAAGATGTATTATAAAATCCATGACCAAACTAAAGGGATTCATGAGAGAATCATGTTGGGTAGATTATTTTACACAAATTTTTGGAGTTACAAGCAGTTGGGAGTGAGATAGAGGGAGAAAATAAGGAGATGGGATTTGATTTAGCCATGTCATTCTATGATTCCAACCAAATGTGTTTATGGAGTCTCGATGATATTTTATCCTATGAAAATTTTTCTTTTTAATGTATCTTTCTAAATTTTCTCTAGAAATGTCTTTTTGAATGAATAGGTATTTTTATTTTCATGAATCCTTTTTTTCTAATTTATTTTGAATTGTTGTCCAATATATGATGTTATATAATTAATTTCACTATTTAAATTTATTAGATGAGGTATTTACTCTAAAAAACGTTATTATAAATGGGGTTTTCTTTGTTAAGGTATTCAAGAAGTTGAATCAATTCAGTTAAAGGAAAAATAATCATATCACGGACTTGGTATGATGTTCTAGAATTATTAGTTTTTCACACAGAGGATATTGGGAGAGCATTGAAAAATTAGACTATGTAATATTTTATAAAAAACATAGAAGGGAGTTTATAAATGGTTGAAACATTCCAAATTCTATCATCTTTAAATTGATTTTTCATTTTTCATTCTAATGATTATGTTTCTTGAAAAACATTTAACCTATCATATTTTAATATAATTGTGTTATTTTTCAATTAATTTTCATCAAAAACCATCAAATCCATTATTATATTTAATTTTTCAAAAAAATAAATTTGTCAATTTTGAAACATAGACTATAACCTCATCGGTATAAGACCCTAAGGAATCTATATTAAACTTCTTATGTGTAAAATTTTAAAAAAAATCCCAAAAGATACCTCTAATTTCAATTGGAATCATTTATACAGAGGTTCCCTAAATTTTGTTAACCTTTTGTGTGTATTGAAGTTAATTCCTGATTTGTTAACTCTGAACCCTAATATTTATAAGAATTATCATTATAGATCTAGATCAATTAATTTTACTAATGAAAAAAATATATTTGTATTACCTTCAATATCACCTACATTTATTTTACACCAATTGGATTCCTTTTTGAAACTAAAATCACAATTTTCAAAAGTAAAATTCTGAAATAATTGGATTCATATTATAAATAATTTTTAAAAGGTTATATATAATAACCCAATTTACCCTTTAGTTTTGAAATAAAATCATGTTTTATTCACTAAATTCAATCAATTAATGGAATTCCAGGTACATATTAAAAAAAATATATTTGATAGTTTAGTTATCTTCATGTCAAAATGAAACACCAATTAGTAAATGGTGTCCCAATGAAATAAAATGATTTTATTTTTTATGTACAAGTTTACAAGGAATGGAATTTCTAGTCACATTAAAATTTTATTATATATTAGAAACAGGTTTTTTTCTTCAAAAAAATTATCGTACTACTAAAACTGTTGTTACTAGTAAATAAATATATAGGATTAGAAAAATCAAGTTGAGACTTTTCATGAATATTATAAGTGATTCAAGAGATTATGTTTTAGTTTCTACCCCTATTATATTAGTGAATAAATTTTTATTCAATAGTTTTTTAGTAGGAATTTACCTTAATGAAAGGATTGCGGTATATAATGCTACAAGAGGAGGTTTAGTTGAAAAATATGTAGTTTACTCTTGGATATTAATAAAAAAACATGTCTCCAAATGATCAAAATATGGGAACAAGAGGCATGTTACTTGTCAAATATACTCAAGAATTTCTAAATTCCTCTTCTCAAAATAACATGATCTTTATTCAACATTGTGATCTTACAACTAAATTTACATCAATGATGTTTCCTAATACATCATCTACCCAAAAAACATAAAAAAAAATTTCAACTGCAATTACATTACGTAATTTTTACTTCTAATTAAAACTTTAGTAATTATTTTCCAAAAAATTAAAGAAAATTTGAAACATGCAATATATTTTTCCAATAATAAACTTATAATAAAAATAAAAAATTCCTTTTAAACCTAAAAATTTAAAAAAAATCATGTCCCATGATATAATTAGATAACCAAAAAAGTCAAATCATTTTTTCATAAGTGAGACAATTAATTCTCAACTAAGATACTTCAATGAGATATAAAATACCCATTTTGGAGAGATTTTACAACTTACAAAATCTACCGAAACATGTGATAATAACCTTGATGAAACTGTGAGGTAATAATATATTCTGATGAATACATTGATGACATAATTGTGAAAAATGGTAAATAATTTTGGTAGTATAAGAAAAAATAGTAGTTTTTTACCATGAAAACCACATATAAATCATTTGGAAAAAAGGGAAAGAAAATTTTAGTACTATAGATCTGATGAGTCACACTATATAATGAAACCAATAAACTATAAAATCCTAACTTGATGATGAACAAAAACATGTAGAAGATACTTCCAAACAATTTCCACTTGACAAGTCATTCTATAAAAGAGGTATACTATATTTGAACTTATATAATACTCCAAAACCATTATAAAATAAAAATTAAGGCTAAAAGAATAATATCTTATTAAGAGAATTGAGATAGACTAAAAAATTGATATAATTTTATGTTTCTCAAAATAGTGCTAAAATGACCAAGAAATACCAAAACCACCAATTCCTTATCATAAAAGTAACCCACTAGTAAGGATGAGTGTTTAAATTGAAATTTAATAATAATTTTTTATTTATTTATAAAATTCAAGTCAATATCCATTATTTTGATACTATTAAATATATTCCATCATATGACACATTTAAAAAGAAATTTGATATCATGAAAGGAAATTCACTTGATGAGAGGAAGAAAAATAAAGGAGAAATGTTTACTCCATGATTAAAAATTCCTTACCTATCAAATGAAAATATCCATTGACTTTTACCATTCCTTACACCACAAGGAAGAAATAATTCAAGGATATCATTATATAATTAGAGGAATCCATAACTATAATATTTCATTCTATATATTCATCATTATATATTTTTGAGATGAAACCTTAAAAAATTATCATCTAATTAGATGAATGAAATACAACCAAAACTATTTAAATTAATTAGGATATCGTAGTATAAGTAAGAGAAGTAATTTTTCCTACTATTTATTTATTATGGATATTAAATTTTATTAATTTAAAATACATGAACTACTAATTTTTAAAATACCATTTGTTAAAACGGATTTGTAAATCATTAAGGTTCAAAAAAAAATCATTTAATTTTGTTTGTGTAATAGTTCTTTTTAATATATTTTAGTCTATGAAGCATCCAATGAATGACCCTTGATCCTGTCAAGAAAAAATTTATGTATTTAAACTGTCTTGTTTTCTAATTTTTCTTTTGATGAACAACAAATTGTTAATTCTGAAAATGAACATTTTGTCTTGAAAAAATTAATTTTCATGACATTCAAAATTATGAAAAAAATAATGATTAAATTCTATAATTGTTGATTGTGCTTATTTTTAATTTTTTAAATATCTAATATTTTTAATGATACTACTAAACCCTTAAAATCGTCTAAACTGAATTTTTTTTCAAGAAATAAATGATAATATTACATGTAAAACCAGTTTTGAGTACATAAGAATTTATGAAATTAATGCTAGTGACTATGATCTATCATATTATTCTAACTCATAATTTTTTCGTGAAAATAACACTTATTAATAAGCTCATGAACAACATTTTTTTTCACTAGAATCTAAAATGTAATCATTTTGTGAGTTAATATATTGTTTAAATCTATATAGGTGATTCACATAAACCTTCTTCAGCTCATTAAAATTTATGTCTAATTTGGAATTAGAAAAAATTAATGAAAATATAAAATATGTATTCTTTGGTGAAAATAAGAAATTATCCATCATCATTATTAAATTTAATTCTAATGTCCATGATAAAAAAATTGGTATATTTAGAACTCATAAGAAATACTTATAATATACATGAGCTGATTTAATTGGAATTTGACCTTCTCATTTCGTGGATATAATTTTGATGGAGGAGAATGTTGAAATTTTCTGAAAATTTAAAAGGATATAAATCCCCCCACTTTTATTAGTTTTTCAAAAGGAATCAACTATCTTATTGGTAGTATGTATCATTTTACTTATCTATTATAGTTAATGGGTGAGTCCTACCCACAATGTTCTTAAAAAGTGTGGCTTTATAATATCAAACAAAACAATTTGGTATTATTTACCTATTAGGATTCAAAAAATGGAGGATATTAATTGATTATAGAAAATTCATTTTAGTGACTAGGAAAGACCATTTTCCTCCATCATTATTCAACAATGTCCTTGAATGATTAGCTAAAATGACTCAATATTGTTTTAATGATAAAATTTATGGCTATATAAAAGATCAAATAGTATCTGGAGATCAATAGAAAAACACATTCACATGTTCTTTTCGTATTTTTCCTATATAAAAATTTTATGTTGTTTTTGAAAATCCTATGACGTAACTTGAAATGATAATATTTTTTTTGAGTTACTAGAAATTCATATAGAAGTTTGTATGAATTTTTTTATAGTCCATGGATCATATTTTGTAGTCGATATAAAAAGATTAGTTTATATTAGTGAAACTTTCAATGTTAAAAATATTGTCCTCAGCTATTTGAAATTTTGATTCAGGGAATATAATGGAATTTTTCTTAGTCATTTTGTATGTAAAGATGGTATTCAAGTGGACCAATCCATGGTTGAGGTAATTTCGTCAATAGAATACTATTAAAAAGTAATATATGTGAGATATTTTCTTATAAATCATAGTGAATCAATCATTTTACACATATTGTAACATGATTTTTGACATAAATATCCAATCAATACAAACCAAGGATCAAAAGTCTAAGTGTCTTTGTAAATCATGGTATATAATCTCCAATAAGAATCTTAAACAAAAAATATTTATTTTAATATCCATAGTGAGCTTCTAAATCTATTTGAGTTCCTAATACTGCATAAGATAACCTAAGGAATACATAAAAGAAATGAGCGAGTTATTAATCCTAGTAAGGGAATAAAAATTATAATGAATAATAAAAAGCGTGTCAAAAAGAATAAAATGATATTATTAAAGACAATGTTCACAAATATTTGCATAGGATAAAAAAAATATTGAACACAGTATCATCAGATCATGGAAAGAAATGAAAGTGGAAGCACTATAAGACTGAATTTAATATAATTCAAGGCCAACAACCAGGAAAGCATCACTTGGTGGACATAGTCTTATCAAGGATTTGATTTACTTCAAAATCTCATACATACTATCTCTGGAGATAGAAACGGTACCTAATGAAATGAGCACTATCATGGAACACTTATCAAAATATGTAAATGATTATGTGTTCCAAATGATTAAATCAACCATCATGTATAAATATAAGAATTTCCCATGTAAAGAAAGGGGTTGATTAATATGTCCTCATATTATAATAAAAGGAGAATTTAAAAATATTCCAATGAGAATAGTGAATTAAATATTTTTGGAATTAATATATTAATAGATAATCATATTTCTAGAAATATATTTATCATTTGAATAGGACATCATTATAAAGAATAGATAATTGGGTATATAAATAATCATTTAAAATAGTGTTTTATGAAATCAATTAATGTATTTTGGAGAAAGAATAAATATGTAATTTTATTTGAAAACTGGAGGTAAAAATTAATATTTATACCAAATATATTATTTTATTCAATGAAATCATGAATGTGAATAATTTATTTAAATTGACCTTACAATAATTGATAAAGGGAATGAATATTTTCCCTTGATCAAATTTAACATAGAGATGGAATTTGATGAATGAACATAAAGAATGTATTAAAAAATCAAACAAAGGTATAATAAGATGGGTATATATGTATTAAAAATATATACAGAATTTATAATAATTACATAACATGAATTTAAAAGATAATTAGAGTTAGAGATAGAACTTCATAACCCAATGAAAATTAGTGGTTCAAAGAGATCAATTACCAAATTTTCCAGACCCAATATGCACCAATAATTAATGTCATAAGTAATAAAAAAATTAAATAATTAATTTATAAAAGTTTAAATCAATATTTTATTTATAATAATTTTATTATGTTCATTTACAGATATTTTATTGGATATAAAGAATAATTGTTTTATTCTAATGGCATTTGTTTCATCATTCCAAATCCAGATCAGTTGTGGATAATTGTTGAATTTATTTTAGAATGATACTATGAATATTAATGTGAAATTATATTTCATTAATGTATTTATATAAAATTAAATGTTCCCAAATATCCATATTTTTTTGACGTATAGATGAATATATTTGTGAAAACATTAACGTTATATGCTTAGTTCATTTAATAAATTTTGTCAATAATCATGAAATAGTTTTGTTTTATTTAACTAAATGAATATTAAAAAAATTACTAACTATAAATAAGTAATAATTTTATTATTATAGTTATATTTAGCTGTAATTTTTGTTCTATAACCAGCCTTGAATGTGGTGGAGGAAAACAAAGTACGTTGTTCATTGACGTGGTGAGATAACCATATTGTGAACAACAGTTTCATTTAATAAAAAATTGAGGCGATGGTAGAGGATTGAAATTACACCATAATAATAACATATAAATATATTTAGGTTACAAATTTAACTTTTTTATGTGGATGGAGAACATATAGGGGTGGTTGAAGTAGAATAAAATAGAAAGTGGTTAATTTATAATTTTACATCTTCCCTTGGTCTTCTCCCTTTAGAGAGCCCCTTATGGTTCATTGAAGTGGTATTTTGATGAGGATAGAAGCTCTAGGACATGGAGTTGAGGATTTGGACGATATTTGGGTGGAATTTTGGTAATATCCAAGACATAGAAGTTGTGAGGAGAAAGGGTGGTGAATGGTTATATTTATAGGCAGAGAGGGTGTTTTTGAATATTTTATTTATTATTTTATTATTTTGGATCAAGACTACCAATAGTATTGATTCTTATTACTATAAATAGTAAATCATGCATGGGATTTTAAAATTATTAGTGATTACATCAGAAATAACTCAAAAATCATGTACTTCTCTTATAATTATAAATATCATATTTTTCCATATTTAATTATTCCCAAAAAACTATTTTAGAAAAATACCAAAAATTCACCCCAAATATTTTTTTGTATATATTTCAAAATATAAATCTAATTTATGAAAATAATATTTTAAATTTGAAATTTTTTTTATTAAATTTTTATTTATTTGAAAAATACCCATTTTAATATTATAATGTATTTTCAGACCCTTTGAAAGATTACATATGGTGTCCTAAAATTACATTATAATTATAATGAAAGTAATTATTATTTTATTAACAAATTTAATGAAATAATACATTATTTTAATTTATTATGTTCTTTTATAAAATTGAAAAGAAAACATGTGTGTTTTATGAAAATATAAACACTTATTTTATCATTGAAAATGCTTTTTTATTTGTACAGTGATATAAAAATGTCATATTCCAATTTTAGAAGTTACTAAAATATTATTTTACATTTTCATAGGTGGCTTACTATTTTAATGGTTAGGTTAATATTCTCAATTATCATATTACTATTCCTATGATCATATTACTATTCAAACGATCATATTACTATTCCAATGACCAGATTAGTAACAGCGATATGAGTTCTATAATTTCATAAAATTCTTAATATTTTATTCATTCTCCATCAACATATATTTTCTCTGATTGTCTTTTATATTCTCATTTTCAAAATTCATATTTCAATCGTAATATTCCACTTCATTCCTATAGTGTTTTTATGAATGAAGTTATTCTAGAGGGTCAAACAGATCCATATTTTCCTTTTATTGTTATCTTATTTTTTATTTTTTCCCCTTTTTAGTAATTTCTATTTTTCTGGCCATATGTATTCCCTAAATGTACTATTTAAATTAATATAATACATTTTTTGGTTTTATTATGTTGTAAATGTGTGTTATATTATATTATATAATATTACTAAATATGGCAGACTTTTATATTTATAAGGGAAACTCCATTAAACGATTATAGGTTGTTACATTACCCAGCCCTTAAATAATTTCACCCTAAAATATTTATCATACTTATTATGGTTAAAATATGTGAGGGTAATTCAACTTCATGGATTCCTCTATTTCCAATGTCACATCCTGCCAACGAGCCCGTACCCGATTGGTAAGGCCTCCTGCTTGGCATCTAAGAGACCCGAGTTCAAAACTGGGTGGAGCTGAATTTTTGGGGTACTATAGCAGGCACAATAGAATTTATTGAAGAAATTACTGGTCCCTACTGTAGCAGCCGTAACTATTCACCCGATTTGAGCCTTTGGGCCACCAGTTTGGGCCTACGGGTCTCCAGGGCCTTCAGGTCATCAACGGCCTTCGGGCCACAGGACCTTAGGGTCTCATAGACCATGCAATAGACCAGTTCACTTAGAAAAAGCCCCAGAAGAGGATCAGAGCAACATAAGTAGCTATCACCAGATGCAGAGCTAACCAGATTGGAAGAACGATAGGGTATGGCAGCCGCCATCGGGACCAGGCACCACGCAGCTTTGTACGGGGAAATGCTAGCCGATCAGCAATGCAAGGTGGGGAGTTAGATGATCAATGAAGAATAAAGATGGGGAGGGGTTGTTCAAGTGGGATGGGCCTACAAGTCATGTATTGGGCATGGTATTCCTCTGGGCCTTTGGGTCATGTATTTCGGGTTTGTCTGGACTTGTGCCTTTGGCCTACGGTCATGTACGGGTTCCCCTTCAACCCTTAAAAGGGGTATTATCCATAATAAAAAAAAGAAGGCCTTCGGGCCATTCGGGCATGTCACCTCCTCAAAAATATATTTTCTCTATTATATATTGACTAGAGGAGTAATAGTGTTGTGAAGAAATTTATCTCTATTATTTAAGATCTTCACTGGTTACTCTTCATAATATATATCATCTCCTATTTATAACACATCTGAATTCAGTACATGTTTGGGATTTGGTAGGTACTTCTTTAAGAGGTATACAATGAATATTTCATGTTCTTGATAAAGGGTTTGTGGTAGTGGTAATCGATAGGACACATCCCCGATTTGATTGAGAATAACACAAGGAGTTGATGTACATGGGAATTAACTGAACCTTTTCCCAAAATATCATTACTCTCTTCCATGGGGATATGTGAAAGAACAATTTATCCATTACCTCAGACTATTGGTCTCATTGATTATTGTACTGATTTCTATTCCATCATCTTTGAGAAGACAAGATGTGTTACTTAATGGTCTTGAACTTTTTTACCTTTTTAAGACCATTTTAGGTCCCAAAAACATACATTCAACAACTTCAACCCAAATCATAGGGTTTTTACATATCTTAACACAAAATTATTAATATTAATCCATTTAGATTCTATATTGAAAACTATTATTATACGAGAATTGGATTAAAGTAATATATTGATCTCATCCACCTTTTCAATCAATCAAATATGCTATCAACATGTTTTCTAGTTTCTGGATAGTCAACTGAAATTTACCCTTATTTAGGGGGTCATAATTCATACTATATTTCATCTTATTTTTTAGATCATGTTGGATACATTTCCAAAACATTGAGTTAAACCATGGATATTTATAATATACAATTGATAGTGGTTTTACATTCAACCTCACAACTTCTATTATTTATATCCTTGAAATTTTATAAATTTTTATGTCCATTTCAATTGAAATTAAATGAGCAGGCTTTTTACGATGATCCCCCAAAACACATATAGAATTATTTATTCTTCATATCTTTAGATGAATAGTGACAATGTCCATGGGGGGTTTTCCTATTTCAAATTATTTATTGGTAATGGTTATATCATCTCATAAGAATTCTTCCTTTCATCATTCAGGTAATAACATACTAGAAAATTTTATGTATATTATACAATATCTTTATTTATATTATCCCAAAAATATTGCTCTCGATGATCTAGTTTAATATTCTCACTCCATTGTTTGATGGAGAAGGCTGATCTATGTGAATCACTAAATAACTCCTTTATATCAAAATATTATGGTACATATAGTGATGGAAATTTTTTTACACCACATTATTTTTCATTTTTAAGCTATGAGGATTTCCCTTTTATTATATATTCCACATTCATCTATATTTCGGCATAATGTATTTAAGAATCATCTATATTATCCAGATGGGATGGTTGAGAAATTATTTAAGAAAATAATGATGTCACTTCTTTTATGAACACTATGTCTATCATTTGGAATTTTATGAAGATTGTATCCCTCTCAATTATCATTATTAATATTTTATTCATATCCTTTATAATTATAGAATTTTAGACTTTATTTACTTTCATAAGATAGTTGTGAATTGAGTAGTTATAGTTCTTCATTTGCTATAACCATATTAACTGGTGTTTATTAATCTTATTCTTTGTGAAAATATATTTGAAGCCCTTATAATGAAATATATATTTGTAACTTCTCCCCATAAAGAAAGTCTTACCAAATCATCAATGATAATATCCCAGAATCCGACTACTTATCATGCATTAAGCAGTTCTTCTCATGAAATTTCAACAGATTTGAGGTTTAATCTACCACATTATCATTCTACATCATTACACAGCCTAATATTTTCTTTAAATTGTCACTGTATACACTATATAGTTCCCCACGTGGGGAAAGAATAATGAAATGTGTATTGATATGTTTCTTTTTCAATTACATAAATCTCTCTTAATATTAATTATTCTAGAAAAACATTACTCCCTTATAAGTTATCTAGGATTAAAATTTCTAGAATAATTATTTTTTTCAAAAAAACAAAATTTATAGACATCTAGTCCACAAACACTAATAATATGTGTTATAGGTGTTTTTCTAGGCCACTCCTCTATTGAATTTCCCTTAGGATTTCTTAAATATATTCTATTCCTAGTGATAAAATTCCCTAAGAGTAAAATTTTCATCGTTGATAATTCACATTTAATGCAATTTTCATATAATATTTCTTTTTATAATGTCTTTAGAATAGTATTAAAATGATCCGCATACCCCTCATTTCATTTGGAGTATTTAAAAATATCATATATAAATACTACCATAAAATATTAAATGTGATGTTTTAAGAATATATTTTTTAAGTCCCTAAATATTATTGCAGCATTATTTAGACTAAAGTGGATCCTTGTGAACTCATAGTGTTAATAATTTTTTTTCAAAAGGAAATATTGGGAATATCTTCTTTATTCACCATTAATTGCTGATATCTGAATGAAAGATATACCTTAATGAAATATTGGGCCCCATATATTTGTTCAAACATGTCATCCATCTATTATAGGGGACAGTTGTTCATTATCATGATTTTTTTGAGTTCATTATTATCAATGAAATGTGAATTGATCAATATTTATTCTTGACGAAGAGGACCAAAACACCCAACAGTCTAGCACTCGAGCATATAAAACCCTTTTATAGATTATCTTGTAACTAGTTCTTCAGTTATTAACAAATAATTGTGGGCATTATTTATGGAGTCTTCTATATGGGAAAATAATTAGATATACATTCGATTGAGAACTCATCCTCTCTATTTAAAGGAAGACCATGCAATTATTTAGGGAATATATCATAATTGTCCCTCACAATAGACATGAATTAATGTATTATTCTATCATTCTCCTCAATCATTTGAGTTAGATATTCTTTTGGATAAAGAAATAATATATACACCTGATAATAAAATTCCAAAGTATATTCATCATCCTCTTTATTCCAGTATAGAATCAAAGGATAACTAAATACTTGAAGAATGATCCCCATATCCTGATTTTTTATGTTGTATTTATATAATCACTTCCAATACATACCCAATAAAACATAGAATGCCATAAAATGATGTATGATAAAATTTTATAGGTGTTTTAGTCCACAAAAATTAATTGGGGAGGAGTTATATACATGGGATGTAATAACATATCCATTATCGTTTTTCAAAAGATAGCTCAACCCCCATGTTTTGAGGATGTTTTTGAATAGTTCTAGAAACATTCAAGATATGAAATAAAGTTTGAAATGAGAATAAAAATCATTTTTTTTATTTTTCATAAAATAACCAGTGTACCTGTTATAACATCATTATCAAAATCTACCCCAGTAGTAGTGAAAACATATTACTATCATTAATCTGTTAGATTATGAGGTTCCTTTCATTTATTTTATCTAAAAAATTGTGGATATGTTAATTGGTGTGCATTATACCCATGTTCTTTATAGGTGAGGAACTCTACCATAGGATGATTTTTTATCTGAACTATCTTTTATTCAAATACATTACTAGGTTTTTAATCTTTCTTTTATATTGATTAGTATGATACCCATATTTTCCGAACATAACGAATCTCCCAGTCCCCTTAAAGGAATTTTTTAGATGTTTCTTCCAAAAAAATTTAAACAAGGGAAGTTGGTATCTCTTTTCTTTATGTGATTCATCCGTTGATCTTCTCAAATTAAACTCAATTTATTACCTTTTATCTCTATCCCCATAAGACTAGTGAGAGTCACCGATATTTATATCAAACTTAAATGCACAATAAAAAATATCTTCAAAATATTCAAAGACTTTAATTTCTAATGATTTTCATATAATTGTATTTAATACACTAAATAAGTGGTTCACCTTACATTTTTTGTTGATGAAAAATAAAAAGTCGTACCATGAATACCTTTTTAATTTTTCCATGAATGACCTAGTAGACACATATTTCTTTTGTTTTAGTTTTATGAAATCCCCAAAATTTTTAATATGATGATTTCTGGGAAATTATATTTTGGAAATTATTTTCTTGAATCCTTCCATTTCCAGTGAATCAATTAACTCTTTTTTATTAATGTTCACGATCATTGTCCACCATTGATTAGCTTACTCCTCAATGCGATAAATGGATCATACAACATTTTCATTTTCCAATCATTAGAGGATTGAAAATATTTTTTCAATAGAGTTAATAAATTATTTATCATTGTAAATATAAAAAAATACACTAATAATTGTTGGACATTTTTTATAAACAACATGTCTATAACTTGTTCTTTCTTATGAGAAGGTGGTAATTCCAAATGATTCAAGTTATTATTCATAACACGAGACAACTAGTCTGGTCCATCCATGAAGTTTTCAGCTATCTATCTCATTAGGTTGGTCATCTCATTAGGTAAATCATTACATTACCTATCTTGTTGGTTATTGGAATGGTTCCTCTAATTTCCAACTATTATCTAAAATCAATAAAACAATATAAAAAATTATAAAACTTAAACTACATTTTTTAAAAGGTCAAATGTTAACATTAAACAATTAACTTATAAATGAAACGTATATCTAAACTTCATAGTCTCTAGTTTCTATTCTTTTATATCCGTGTTAATTTTAAAATTAAGGTATCTAACCTAACAATCTATTCAAGTCATTCATAATTGTTCTCAAAGAGTTTGTGAATTTTCCAATGCATATCCTCTTGAAGTGTCAAACCAGATGTGCAGGAAGGCCAATTTATCAAGAAATAGGTGATGATAATGTTAATAAAAAATACAACATTTTGGGATTATTACACCTAGTTATAACTATTATAGAGCCAGATATATATGTAGTATCCAGATATAGATGCAATTTCTTGAAAACTACTTGTTATTTACATTATTAAGATTTCAGGATACTCTAATAAAATTAGACATATCTCTAGGTTTCTCAATAAACTATTCTATTCCTAATAACTAAAAATAACTATACCTACCTCTAATAAAAACTATATAGACCCAAGCCTTTACATAAATTTCTACATTATATTTAATATAATTATCTAATTAATACAAACCGAGGATCGAAAGGCATGGTGTCTTAGGAACAATCGTAACATAAAAAAATCAACATTAAAATAAAATAAAAAGTATTTCTTTTAATATTCATAATGATATTCTATACACATTTGATCTCTACAATTTTTATAGGATATCATGAGGAATACATAAAATAAAAGGGTGAGCTATAACGCATAATAAGGAAATAAACAATAAAAGAAAGCATAAAATTTGAGTCAAATGACATAAAATTATAACTTAAAAGAAAAAGATTGTAAATTATCACATGGGAGAATAAAATAAACAAATAGATCATAATATCATGGAAATATAAATAATTGTAATCAACATAAAACATGACATAAGAATAAGTCAAGGGTAACTGCCAAAAAAATCACATGGTGGACAATGTCCCTTAATTGAATCGGTTTACTCCCAAATCCAATGAATAGCATATCAT
This sequence comes from Viscum album, assembly GCA_963277665.1. Taxonomy (NCBI): domain Eukaryota; kingdom Viridiplantae; phylum Streptophyta; class Magnoliopsida; order Santalales; family Viscaceae; genus Viscum; species Viscum album. The sequence continues at coordinate 1,192,307,356 of OY728156.1, read as the reverse complement.
TAGAAAAAACATTACCCAGTTAATTGGAGCAAAATATGTTCACCCATAATAAAATATACTATCTTATGTGTATCATAAATGTAAATCAATCTTAATGGATTAACATAATAATAACCCATGGAAGGAAATGGTTGGCATAATCAATCCTCATATGAAAATAAAATGATATTTCATAAATATTTCAAAAAATAAAAGGAATGAAATATTTCATACCTTAATATCAGATTAAATAATAATATGACTCAAACTATTATGTTAATTTTAAAAACAATCATGAGAAATGGTAGATAAATGTGTATATAAATGAACTTTTGAAACAACATTTTATGGCATTCGTTAAATATTTTTGGAGAAATAGTAAGTAAGTAATTTTCATTTAAAACCAAACATGAACCAAAATGGTTATATATAAAAGATTAATTTATTTAATTAAATTATTAATATGTATAAATAAATTAAATTATCATTACATAAAAGTATTATTGGATAGAAAATTTCACCTTTATCAGGTTTGATTTTAAAGAAGGCATTTCAGAAAGGATCTTAAGGCATGCATTGAACCACCAAAAGAATGAAGATAAATCTAGTAATATATGTAAGACGAATATATATATAATTAATAATCATTATATAGTATAAATTAGAGATATGAAGTTTCTCAGAGAGATAATGTTCCTAACCGAAAGAAAAATGGCAGTTTATAAAGATCCCTTACCCGATATTCTAGAATTATTCTGCGCTTTCACATAATGTCTTAAATAATAAAATTAAATTCATTAATTAAATAATATATAACATATTCTATATATTTTGATTTAATATTTATTTTTTGTTCATTTACAACCATTTCAATGAGATATAAATACTAATTTTATTGTTCTTAGGGCATTAGTTTTAGGATTCATAGGTCATATCACTTTTGGATAATTATTGAATCTATTGTTGAATAGGAATCAAACAAGAAAAGTAAAATGAAATTGTATTCATGTAATTTATTAAATATAAATGGCCCCAAATAAATATATTATTCTTATATAGGGTTGATTCTATTTTTAAAAATGTTAACGTTATATGGTCAGTTCATTGAGGCCATTTTATTGAACTTCCAGAACATGATTCAACTTATTTAATTAAATGAATATTAAAACATTATATAAATTTAAATACATTCTAATATATGTTTATACTCATATTTATCCATAATATTGTTTCTATGTGAAACATTGATGGTGTTGGAGAAAAAATGTTCATTGTTTCTCGAGGCGGTGAACCAACCATATTATATGAAACACATTTATTTTAGAATAAATTGAGGTGAGTATAGATGATTGATATTAAACCATGATAATAACATATTATATTATTTTGGATAATGATTTTACTATCATTAGGTGTATGTAAAAAATTTTGGATGTTAAAAGAGTAATATTGAAAGAGGTTAGTCGATAATTTTACTTACTCCTTTGGTCGAAACCTCTTAGAAAACCACTTAAGGCTCCGTAAAATTGTTTTTGGATAAGACCTATAGCCCTATGAATGGGTAAATAGGATTATCAAGATATTTGGTTACAAATTGGGAAGTATATAAGGCTTATAATATTTCAGTATATGGGGTGGTGAGAAGTGATATTTAAAAGGGAGGAGAGGGGTGTTTTTGGAGATTATTTTCATTAGTTTATTAGTTTGGATGAAGACTTATAATACTATTCCTTCTTATGAATATATTAACTAAATGGTGCATGTGAGTTTGATATAATTTGTTCTTACATCTTCCATGACTCAAATATTTATTTATTTATCATATAATGATAAATATCATATTTTTTCGTATTTCACTATTCACATAAAATTCAACTATTTTAGAAAAATATCTAAAATTCAAACTAAGATATAATTTATTTTTTGAATCCAAAAAAATTTCCATTTTATGTAAATAATTTTATAAATATGATAAAGTAAATTTTTAAATAAAATACTATTTTTTTTTTGAAAAATAGCAATTTTAATATTATAATCAATTTTTGGACCTTATGAAAAATTAAATTTGGTTTCATAAAATTATATAATCAATTTATTAATTATAAATATAAATTTATAACCCAAATTTATGAAAATATTAATTATTTTAAATATTTATATTTTTTACAAAAAAATAAATTAAAATATTTTTAATTTACAAAAATAATAACACTTTTTTCATTTGAAACATTTATTTACTTGTATCATGATAAAAATATGTCATATTATACTTTTATATGATATTTTAATATTATTTTTCATTTCCATAGGCGAGTATACTATTCAAATGATCTTGTTACTCTTCTTAATGGTCATATTACTATTCTAATGGTCATATTACTATTTTTATTGTCAAATTTGTAATTCTAATATAATTCCCTTTTAGTTTATAAATACCTCATATTTTATTCCTTATTAATTCAACTATAATTTACCTCACGGTTATATATATGTATTTATTCTTGCTCGAAATTCATATTTCATTAGTAATATTATGCTTCATTTCTACAATGTTATTTATGGGTGTGATTGTTCGGAAGGATCTAGAAGATCCTAATTTGTTCAATTTATAAAATCTTTTTTTATATTCTTTTGTCTTATTCTAATACATTAAATTATTATGCTAATATTTATTCTATAAATTTATTACCAAAATTTATATAATAAATTCATTTGGGTTTATCATGTGGTGCATTTGTTTTATATAATATTATATTACAAAATATGATGAAATTTTATATTCATAAGGGAAATTCAATTGATAAAATTATGGTTCACTATAGAATTGCATTATTTTACTAAAGATTCATAAAATATTTTAGAAAGACAACATTAACCATGTATAATTACTAATTAATTAGTTATAATTATTAATTATATTTCTAATTAACTAAATATTTATATTAGTAATTACTAAATATTTATATTACTAATCAACTAATCAATAATTACTAATTACTAATTACTAATTAACTAGTTATAATTATTAATTATATTTCTAATTAACTAAATATTTATTAAATATGTAAAAATTAGATTACTAATTAATTATTATATAATTAATGATAATATTTCTAATTAACTAATTAATTTTGAAATACTTAATTATTAATAATTACTAATTAAAAATTAAAATAATTATATTTAATAATAATATTATTAATTGACTAATTAACTATTATATAATTAATAATTATATTACTAATTAACTAATTAATTATTATATAATAATTTGTAATAAATACTAACTAATAATTATAATGAATAATTATAATTTATAATTATATTACTAATTAACTAATTATTAAAAGGGCCTCGACTCTATCTTTCTCAAAAAATTAACTAATTAACTATTATATAATTAATAATTTTATTTCTAATTAACTAATTAGTTATTATATAATTAATTATTAATAAACACTAATTAACAAATTACAAATTATATAGTTAATAATTATATTACTAATCAATTTATTTATTTTTATATAATTAATAATTATATTTCTAATTAACTAATTAATTATTAAATAATTAATAATTATAGTTCTATGTAACTAATTATTTATTAAATAAATAATAATTATATAGCTAATTTACTAATATATTAGTAACTAACTATTTATTTATTATATATTTCATTATTAATTATTACTAATTAAATAAGTAATTATTATACAATTAATAGTTTTATAATTAAAAATTATATTATTAATTAACAAATTAATATTTAATTATTAATAATTAATAGTTATAATTAGTAATTATAATGAATAATTATAGTTATAATTATAATTATTAAATTTAATTAATAATTTTAAATTATAATTATATTACTAATTAACTAATTAACTATTATATAATTAAAAATTATATAACCAATTAACTAATTAATTATTATATAATGATTTTGAATAATTACAAATTATTAAATATAATGGATAATTATAATTTATAATTATATTACTAATTAACTAGTTAACTATTATATACTGAATAAATATATTACTAATTAATTAGTTAATTATTATATAATTAATTATTAATAATTTCTAATTAACTAATTAATTATTATATAATTAATTATTAATAATATTTATTTAATAATTAAAAAAATTATTATATTTTTATTCCATGTTTTAACTTTAAATTATATCGGTCTTATAGTTTATAGTTTAGTCTTTCAAAACCGAAAACTTTAATCATTTTATGATTTAAGTAGGTGGTTTTGAAAGCTTATAAATTATTTTTCATGAACATATTTTACGAATTTTTTTTTATTTTTGACTATTTGATATATGTTTAATCCGTGTTTTATGTTTCATTTATATCAGTCTTATAGTTTATATTTTATAGGCTTTCAAAGTCACGTGCTTGAAGCATTTTTAAGTTTCATGTTGGTCATTTTGAAAGCTTATAAATTATATTTCATCAATATGATTTACAAAATTCTTTTTATTTTTAAATATTATTTTTATGTTTAATCCATGTATTAAGTTTCATTTATATTGGTTTTATAATTTATATTTTATAAGCTTTCAAAATCACGTACTTGAAACTTCATAAGTTTCAAGTAAGTGGTTTTGAAAGCTTATAAATTATTTTCTATCATCAATTTTTATGATTTTTTTCAACTATTTTTTATATGTCTAATCCATGTTTTATGATTCATTTATATTGGCCTTATAGTTTTTATTTTATAGTCTTTCAAAGTCATGTACTTGAAACAGAATCCCACATTGGAAATGCAGAATGTTCTTTGCAGGAAATTGGGAACCAGAATCCCACATCGGAAATGTAGAATGATTTCCATGGTAAACTTTCTTATAAAAAGGATCCCTGGGTGAGAGCTTTTGTCAGAATCTAGACTGCTGTAATAGCAGTATTGCTGGATTTTAAATAGCGGATAAATTATGCTGATTTTTTTTGTTTTTTTGTTTTGTTTTGTTTATATATATATATATATATATAATCAAAACATAAATAAAATAAAAATAAAAATATCAATTTTAGAGAAAAAATATTTTTTTCTGTTTTAGGGGAAAGGCGGCATCTAAGATACCTCCTTTCACCCGAGCCCAAAGGCGGCATCGTGGATGACACCTTGGTGGCATATTTTCGAAATTTTTTTTACCTAGCCTATTTTTAAAAAATATTTTTTAAAAATAAATTATTTAAAAAAAACTCTATTAAGGATACATTGGACCCCAAATAACATATATGAAATCTCTTGAATTTGGATTATATTGTCCCACCATTTATTCAATTAAATTATTTGGATCATATAAAACCTTCCAATTTAAATGAAAAATTTCAAAGAGATATGAAATTCCTCAAAAACCCCTTTTATGTTGTGATGTGTTTGATGTAATGGGTGTAGAATTAATGGGACCAATTCCAAATTATTTTTTAAACCCTTTAATATTAATTATTTTTTATTATGTTTCCATGTGGGTATAATTTATTTTCACTTTATTTTTGTGATGAAAAATTAATTGTGATATTTTTAAGAAGAATTCTGAATTTATATTTGGGTTGCAAAAGATCTTTATCACTGATTTAGTGACTAAATTTTATAACTAAAAATGATAAGATTTTTTTTTTCAGAAAATATGGATTTCATCATCTAGTTTCGACACCATATTACCCATAAACTGATATAATGAATGATTTTTTAAATTGATTGATTAAACAACTATTTTTTAAAAACTATCCACCAAAATATAAAAGAATTGATTTTATGATTACATAATGTTATTTAAGCTTAGAAGACAACCTTCAAATCTATAATTTTAATTTAAAACATTATACATGTTTATAGAAAATCTTGTATCTTTTATTTATATTTAGACAATAATTCTTGTAAGGATGTTAAAACATATTACATGAATCTTTTTTCGACTAGGAAAGAAAAAAAATTCTTCTTAATGTAGTTTTATGAGATTATGGAAAATGCTTATGAAATTTCTAGTCTCTAAAAGTTTAAAAACAATGTTTTTCATATTAAAATTATTTTCAAAAATGTGTATAAAGAGATTGATGAAGTGTTTTTTTAATTCCAATATGAATCTCTTTCTTAGTAAATATTATTCCAAATGTTCGGACCCTTTCATTGTTACCCTTGTTTTTCATTTGGAGATGTCCAGATCAAGAAACTAGGGGAGGACATACCATTCAAAGTCAATGGCCCCAAATTAAATATTTCACAATAGAATTTTGAAGAGCCTCTAGTGGTGGAGATAAACCTATAATCTACTAATGATAACTAAAAACCAGGTATTTCCATTCTGTTCAATTAGCTTTTTCTTTAAATATATAGATTTATAACTCATATTTTTGATAGAAACTATTTCACAATAGGGAAAATTTACAAAATAATTTTGGGGGAGAAATAATATTTGTTAAATTATTTTTTTATGTTTTCCCTTTCAAATCCAATTTTCTATTTTTCATTTATCTTGATAGTAATATATTATTTTTTATATGTTTTTTGTTTATTTTTTTGGGTTATTTTTAAAACTATATATTTTTAATTGAACATATATATAATTTTTAAACCCCATGTAAATGAGTGAGATGACTTTTTCCATGAAACTAAATTTAATGGACTACAGAAATAAACATTGATATAGATGAAAGGTTTTGGGAAACACTTGTAAATATCATTTAATTTTGAATATCATGCCTTGAATTATTGTCCAAATTTTAGATTCACCTTTATGTAAGGACATTGAACCTTATTTTTAAACCTATTCATATTCCCATCATTTTTTGGAGGAATTAAATAATTTTTTTGTAAGTATAATTTTATATATCTCTTTCAAACCTTGAAAGTTTGAGGAACTTTTATTGAAGATAATTGAATCGTATTTTTTAATTTTAAACCCCCCCCACTCAAATGATCCTTGTAAATCTGACCTTCTGAAAAATAATATACATTCATATATTTGATTGATTATTTTTTGGTTTTAATCCCACAATTTTTTTATTTTCTAGGTAATTTTCTAATATTAAATTATAAAATGTTTTTGGATTTAGTGAGAAAATGGATTTTAATTTGGTGTTTAGTTAATTTATTTGATCTTTATAATTAATAGAATTAATCCTTCAGATAATAAATAATGTTTCGAAAAAAAATAATGTGTATGATTTTGATCTAATGAAATTTATACAGCTATATGAATTCAATAAGTTACACAGACAACATAATGTGGTTGAAATTCAAAAAAATATCAACCTACCATAAGAAGAACAAGAAAATATATCTTATAACTCAACATATTGCACATTCATGTTGATCAAAAAAATTATGGAACCTACCACGTGGTTTATTTTATTCCATATGGTGGATAAATAAAAATCAAGGTGGAATCATATTGACCACACATTGAATCCATAATGCAGTCCAAATTCAGTCATATATTTGATCCATTGACTACACAAAGATATATGATAAACTATGCCTCAAAATTTAAAAAAATCCAAAAGTGACAACATATTCATGTTGATAAACCACAAAGTTTGTTTTTCACATATCCACATAGATGACATATACTCACTCATATATCATTCGGTCACTTGAACCACTCAGTTAATACATTTATTTACTACCTCAAAATTGATCTAATATTTTTGGAAAAATATACATACTCATATGAAGTTATGGTTTGGTGTAGGATCCATCAAGATCATCCAAATATTCAACAAAAATCTTGGCTGCCCTATCAATATTAATGTAGTATATATAAGGCTACCACATGAATTTTATCAAGAAAAATAGTTTTATCAACACCCAAAAAGGAAGGCCATGGATTTATTAGAGAACCATATTGTAAAATAGATTTGAAGTCATGATAAAGAAAGGAAAATTATAGTTTCAAAAGAAATAAGCTTACTAAGGATTTCACCAAGACAAATTAAAATAAACCCCAATATCCACTAAAAAAATAGTTACCATTATTGGATGTGAATCAGGACTTCGATCGTGAGTTCATACTAGATAATAGTTTTCTATATTTAGTTATTATTTTATTTTTTATTTTATTAGGTTTTTATAATTCCATCTGCTTCACATAACTAATCTATTATCATTTGAATAGAAGTTAAATCTTCTAAGAAATTTGGGAAGGGATGTTTCTCTAATGTAATGATTGAGTCCCCTTGTGTTATTTAGTAGTACTCTTTTTTGATTAATTGATTCTTGTTTTTAATGTTTTTTTAACAGTTTTAATGCAATTTAATGATATATATTAAATTAGTTCATTGTTTACAATCATGGATAGAAAATATTTCTTCTCACTCCACGTAATATAGATTGTTCTAATGGAATATAATACATTAACATGTGTGTGTTATGATATAAGTAACTTATCTGTAGTAATCGCAAGTCACATCTAAATTCCCTAACAACAATAATATTCAATTAGATGTTGATTTTTTATCATGTGATTGGTTTAATGACTCTCTAATCACACTGGAATATGTACTAACCAATTAGGGATAGTATGATTCCAGTCTCCATTATAACATCTGACCAGGGATGCTTGGTAAATATATCAATGATCATTTCGTTTATTAATTATTTAGATGATTAATAAAATCCAATTTAAGGATATTATATCATTATAAGTGGAAATATATTAATAAATCAATCATTGTTCCCAAAAATGTTTTCAAAATCTAGTTTATTTTTTTTCTTTTTACAAATCAATCATTTTTGTGCAGTCATCTCTCGAAGATATACATAGGTGTTCACTAACAATAAATTTATCTTAGGAAATAAAATATATTTCTCACAAACCATAATATGTGTATTCATAACATAGCACAATTATCATAGGTTTATTTATAAAAAATCATCCTTTAATTTTCACAACCCAAACCATTAATAACCAACTATTTGATTTTGATCTTGAAATAAGAAAAAATTGACTAAATTAATAAATTTTAGTTTTCAAACTAAAATTGAGTAAATTTAAATTATAGACTCAAGTGAAACCTCATGTGTTCACTCAAATACTAACGTCAAGGAAGGTAATCCCAATCAGGACCACATAGACTTATGTTCACCTTAATTTTCTAATCAAAATAACCTAATTTCTATGTCAAAACTAAAAAATTAAATGAAATTTAAATTTTTTACAATCTAATTGTTTCCCAAGATTCTTTATATTATAAGTGAAAAAGCCAACAAACACATATAAGAATGCACAAATTCTTTATTCTCTATGAAACACTAAAAATTAGTTGAGGAACAAGTGAAGTGGAGGGAATTTTCATTTTCACTTGAATGAGATACAAAATAATGGTTGTACAACTTGAAACTTGATTAAGCCCATTATTGGGATAGTTTTCCAATATTCATTATAAAAATATTATTCCCCTTCTCTAGTAATATTATAATAAGAAAAGATGTTTATTTTATCACATAATTATTGGGAGAAACTCTTTCTGATTATAGGGTGATGTTTAAAAAAGATTTATTCCTGTTATCCATGTGAAGATATAGAATAGAACCACATCCGTATACTATTTTGTCAAGGAATACAGAAAAATTATAAGATTTATCTAGATACATCATCAATAAGATCTTTTAATGTTATATCAACAACATAAGACATGGTCCAAATTGAATAGATTACCCATAACTCACAACAATTTAGAACAAGACTTACTAGTATTATAGGAATACATGCGGTATGAAATTCTAAATCATATTGATTATTAACATCTATACTAGAAGATAAAATAATACTTATGATATTGGTGTCTCTAAAGTAGTCTAGTGAAAAAAGACACTAGTTAAGGTATAATGTTTATGCTCATAAGTTGATCATTTCATTAACTAGTGTGCTGATGTGAAGGGAATGAAGAGTCATGATACAACATTTCAACAAACTAAATTCTAACAAAACAATGATGGAGGGATCCTAACAATGTATAATATATATTTATCAACTATTATAACTAGTATATACCACCTATAAAAATAAATATTAAATCCAACTATCATTTTAGTAACAAAACCAACAATATCAACACCGACCACCCTTCGATTAAACCTATAAAAATCATATAAACAACCCATATACCCCAACCCCCCTTTTATAAAAATAGACTCTATGAGAAGCTGATTTCCAATTAAAGCCCCCAATATAGTAGTATAATTAACCTAGTACTAAAAACATGAGTACAAAAATTGGGGAGTTGAAGAATCAGTTTATTTTTTTAATAGATTTTGTATCCAATAATGAAGCTAAGATACCATCCCAAATAGTCCATAATCCAAAGGATGGTAACATCTTTAAGTAGTAAGGAGATCCAGCCCATTACCAAAAAAGTGATAGAAAAAACCAATTGATAAGTGAATAAAAATAATTTGAATGTGTTGAACTTGAACAAGAAGAACCCAACCTTGAGGAACTGAATGAAGAAAGATAAGAAAACATAAGAGAAACCTATTTATTAAGATACTATCTAGTAGTAAAAATTGGTAGAATAATTAAAATAATATAGTGAAATATCATTCAAATAAAATGAAATGGTATAGATTCCATGGAAGAAGAAGTAGTGGGAGAAGAATTATATCCCACTTTTATTTTGATCTATAATAATTTAGTCCAAAAAGATACAATAAGTAAAACTCCAAAGAGAAATCATGCAAAAATTCAAGAAATTTTTGATTAATAATCTTCTTATTAAATCACTTTTAAAGATTTAAAATTATGATATGTTTATTAAGGAACTTTTAAATATATAAATGATGCTTCATGGGAATAAAAAGACTAATTTTGGATGAAGTATACCATCCCTAATATCACTGAAATTACCCCCCAAATTTCAATATCCATGGAAATGTTTTACCCATTAAACTATTTTTTCCATTATTTTTTATATTATTTATCTGATTTGAGAGAATCAATAAATTTTATTCATCCCTCAGTCTTTAAATATTTTTATATAGGATACATGAAGCCCACAGGAGTGGTGGTATAACATTCAAACTTATCCACTATATTTCTAATAGGTGTGTTAGAGGATATCATTGTAAAATTACAAGATATAATATTACAAGAATACATATATGTTTTGGACATAATGGTATATCTGATCCCATCACACTCACTATTCATTCTACTGTGAAAATTCCTGAAGAAATCTAAGATAATGAATATTTTTCATGAAGGAGAACTCACCATGGAGTTTGGAGATAAAATATTAAATTTCAACATAACTGAACCCATGAAGAACCATTAAGCTAATGGATCACTCTTCAAGCCAACACATTTTTAGAATATGAACACATTGAGTTTTTATGTATTTTTCATGAAAACATTACCTTATAAGAACTCTAAATGGTTGAAAATTACATGGAAGACAATGTTGTCTATAATTTTGAAGAATCTATTCTCAAATTGGGGGATAAGGTAACTTTTAAATATAATGAATTATTGAGGTATTTATTTTATGATGAGGAAATCAGCTTGTTTTCGTGTGTTCTAAACATATAAGTAATGGAAACAAGAAATTATAATTTTATCCCATCATTAGATCCACTCTTAATTTGGAACTTAAACCAATACCCACTTATCTCAAGTATGTTTACCTAATGAAAGGGAGAGAAAATAAAATTTATAATTTCCAATAATCCTTACAAAACTGCAGAAAATAATAGATTGATATTATGAAGGAATATTTTTAAGAAATACGGTGTAGTCTTGGAGATAATATTGGCAGAAATCCAATAATCCAATCAGAAAAATAATCTTAAGGAAGACTCTTGGCATGTTAGGCAGCCCAAAATGAGTATAAATACCACAATAAAAGGCAAGTGTAAAAATATATAGATAAGTTATTATCGGTGACATAACTTACCCAATATCTAACTCATAATAGGTTTGTCCAATCTATATAGTTCCCAAGAAAACAGGTTTTACTTTTGTAAAAAATGACCAAAATTAATTGATCCTTATTATAATTTTGAACAACCATAGAGTTTATATAGATTATAGGATGCTAAAATAAGTCACTAAAAAAGATCACTTCTCTATCCCATTCTTTGATCATACAATAGATACGTTTTTATGGAAAATTCATTATTGTTTTTAAAATGGATTTTGTGTTATTTTTAGGTACCTACTACTCTAAAAGGCCAAAATATGACTACTTTTACATTAACCTTTAGAAAATTTTAATATAAAAGGATACCATTTGGGTTATTGAATTCAATAATTACACTAAAAAATTTCATGGTAAGTATATTTTCAAACAACATTGAAGATATTCAACAGGTATTCATGGATTATTTCACTATTTTTGTTATCATTTTTTATCATTGTTTATGAACTATATAAAATGTTTTCAAAAAATGAAATAAAAAACGTCTTGTTCTGAATTTTTATAAGTGTGATTTAATTATGAAGAGAGTGTTACTAATTCATAATGATATCTCACAAAAATTAATTGAACTAGAGAATTCCAAAATTGAATTGAAAAATTCTTTTCCTTACCTAACTTTTGTGAATCATATAATATATTTTATAGGGAATGTAGATATTTACAAGAGGTTTTATATGGTCTATAGTTTGATTTCTCTTCCCCCACCTCTCAATTAATTTTTATGAAAGTTTATTTAGATATTAATATTGATTATAAGGATTCATTTTCTGAGTTAAAGAGGGTATTAATAACGCCACTAATGATACAGTCACTAACCTTGGAGAAACCCTTTGAGCTACTTTTAAATGATTTTAACTAATGTATTGGAGTATTTGTTCCCTATTGTGTTGAAGGACGAACAAAAGTCATTTTTCAAGCATTAACGACACTAGATGATTCCCATATCAACAATAAAAACAATAAAAAGGAGTTTCATATATTTATTTGTAAATTTAGATTGATTTATATCATATTTAAATGATTTCACTATATTTTCTATCCATGCACTTATGAGATGTTTGATAAAGAAGGAATATGAAATTTATAGTCTTTTTAGATGGATGTTTTTACTTTAGGACTTCAAGATGGATATTAAAGATTACAAACATAGAAAATATAATTTAGTCAATGACTGGAGAATATTACCCAACACTAATGAATGAATACCTTCTAAGAGAAAAGTTAGATTTGGATGAATTGTATGTACCCTAAAATGTAGATATAGTAAATTATTTGGAATCTTACTAGGTACCATGCCATTTTACATCCAATAAATAGTCAAACATAAATATGAATCAAGACTTTACATTCAAGAAGAACCATATATATAGAAATTTTTCAAATATTAATTAATATAATGGTGTTTTCTTTTAGGTGAAGTTGAGTCTATTTTTAAATTCTATCACAAGATAACATATAGAAGGAAATTTATACATAAATTATCTTCATGTAATTTATTGGAATCTATAAATAAATAGACATATTTTTTAATGATACACATTCTTTTTATAAAAATGAATGAAATTACAGTTAATTTGGAAAAAATTCAAGGAGGAAATATATGACTTAAATACCTACCAACTCTTTTGAAATTTATAAAGTATGGGAAATAGAATTTATGGGACACTTTCCAATATCATTTGGAAATAATTTTATTTTACTTGTTGTAGATTATATTTCTAAATGGTTGGAAAAGGGGATACTAAAAATTATAATTCAAAGCTTGTGTTTCTTTTCTAGTTGAATATGTTATGTATGTTTGGATTAAAAAGAGACACATTAGTTAAAAATGAACAAAATTTTTCAATGGGAAGATAAATGATGTGTTGAGGAAATATAGAGTAAATCACAATACATCCACCCCATACCATCTATTGAATAATGGACATGATGATGTTTCTAATATAGGAATTTGGGGAATTCTAGAGAAGAATGTCAAACCAAATAATAATAATTGGAGCCAAAGTTTTGAAGACACATTATATTCTTATATGTGAAACTATGAGGCACTAATGGGAATGATAAAATACTAATATATTTATAAGAAAATATATCTTATCTCTATATAACTAGATCACAAGGAATTATAGGCTATTATAGAAGGGAATATGGAACTAGATATAACTGGAAAATAGTGAATGATAAAGCTAATATATCTAGAAGAAATAAAGAGAGAAAGATTTAATAATTTGACAATCTATAAGTAAATGACAATACTGGATCATTAAAATTTGATTCAACAAATATAAATATATCATGGAGACAACAGTTTCTTATTCAACTCATAGATGATGAAATTTTTTGGTAAAATTTGTTTCTTGATGGGAAATTAATTTCATAGTTACTCATGAAACCCATTTTGGAGTTCTTCATGTTGTTGAAGATATAAATGATAATCCAGTCACTCTAAATAGAAAGAGGCTAACAAAGTACCATCAGACCTTGCACTACGAATTAGTAGATATGATCACACTCCTCTACCATGTGTATTAAGGAAAAACATTTAGGTTTCTCATGTACTTATCATTTATTTTTCACTTTATATCCATTTAAAAATTTATTCCATGCTAAATTATTTTTATTAAATTATGGACATTGCATCATTTAAGGGTGGGTAGTGGGACCTTATAGTTTAAAACTGTTCATTTTTTCATTTCTTTCAAAAAAGTTCTGTATTTGTTTCTTAATTTTAGCATTTTTTAAAAAATTTCGATCTTTACTATAAGACCCTTTAATTATTTCAATCTATATCAATTATGAGAAACCCATTTCACTCACTATCTCACCATAGATGAATATTGAAATGGAATTATTTTCACATTATAAAAAATCTAATTTAGAAAAAAGAACCCATTGATTTTTAAAACTCGTGACATGAGATATTTTCTTATATTTTTAATCACTTTCCTATGATGCTTATATACCAATTTTTAGACATACTTTACAATTCCATTTTTATTGAGAGAACCAATATATACTTGTGTAACCAGAACATACTGAGTATTCTAGTAAAAACCATGGAGCATTCGTGGACTTTGAGCTATATATGATGGAGGAAATATTCTATTTTAATACCAATTTTAAATAAACTCTATTTTATTACTACATATACCAAAATCTCTTATATCCATTATCATTAATGAAAGATTTTTGAAGTAGTTGATTTCAAATCAAAATATACTTGTCTACATTATTGATGAATATTTTTCCCTATCTAAGTTGAATAATAATACATGTAGAAAGATCATTATATATAAAATAAATATGTTTGGTAAAATCATTTTAAATTTTATGAATAATTCATTGAAATTTTTTTCTACTATTTTTTTTGAAAATTCATGATGGAATGAATGGAAAGATGTATTTTATGTCATATAAAACTAACCATGAAGGCCCCAAACCATCTTGAACAAATAATTACCAATCTTCTTCATAAACAATATGATATTAAGGATAAATAAAAATATGAATGTTTGATGAAATAGTTCAGAAACGTAGGTAAATAGGTAACTAATCTATTAATTGGTACTAAATTTCCAAGGGTATGGACAAAAAATTAATATAGAGATTAGTTTTGAGGAAAATTGAAAATAATTAAAAAATGAAATATATTACATAATCTATTTTGAAGGTGTTGTTCAATATGAGATTTTTGAGGAGAAGTATTGAATTAAAGTAAGATATGCTGTGAAAAAATTCATTCATTAGAAATAAAACTTCTTAATATGGTTCGATGTTGAACTAACGCCACCTAGAATAAGTTTTAGTGCTTTTTTTGCTTTTAAGAGTAAAACCAAAGATAAAATAAAATTTTAAAACATACTAATTGAAATAGATAAATGAATTATTTTATTATTGAATTGATTAATGGTGTGTGTTTTCCATAAATAATTGAATTTGGTAAAGATGAATTGGTGTCATAGGAAGTTTAGGGAGAATCCATTCTAGGGGGTAACTAAAAATAATGCATTGAGATTCATGATTGAGTCAATCCTCCTCATTTACCTTTAATAGTTATAAATTAAAATTCTAACAACCCTTAAGCTATAAAATATCCTAAATTAATACCTTATGAAATGAAAAAATACTTGGATCACTGGCTGGAGATGAAGGAATTCATTTAACCAGTGGTGAAACTTGTTTAAACTTGGAATAAGGAAAACCTTTCTTGAAAATAATACTTCAGTGTTGAGTCAAATATTCTAGAAAGATATGTATTAGTGTGTATGATGGAATAATATAAGTGAGAACTAATGGAATGTATATAATGAAGGAAAATAAATCAAAAATATTAAGGAGTCATAATAATATAACAGCCATGTTGTTGAAAAGGGGACCCACATCAGCTAAATATATGAAATTTTCTTTTATAATATTTTCAGAATTAAATTTCTATAGTGTAGGGTTTATGTGTGGGTGAATTGAAAGATCTAATATTTTCATATATTTCATTATGTATATTCAGGGATTTCATACCCCCTATATAACCATTTACTTGGAAATTTTCAAATGTTTAAATTATGGATTATTTTGGACATTAATGAGAAAATGGATTTTAACATGTTTTCTAATAAGTTTATTTTTTCTTTTAAATTATTATAAATAAACCTGCACTTAATCATGAATGTTTTTTGTAGATATTTTATGTTTTTCAGTTTGATCTAATGAAATAAAATTAGTTCTATAAATTATCGATGTGGTAAAGACAACCGATCATTTTTTAGAATTTTACAAAGGCCTCAACATTCCATAAGAAAAATTATACAATCGATCATGTAGCTCAAAATTCACACATTCATATTGATTGACCACATGATGTAACCAGAGAAGCTATAAATTATCAACCAAACAGTTGGGACATTGACCATGATGAATTATCTTTATTTCATGTCAATCTCATCATGTACCCGATTGTATGTTATATGGTTTTTCCATTGACCATAATAAGAAATATGATTGACCATGTTTGTATATTCCATGATGTCCGAAAGTGATTTTACTCTCATGTCGATTGATCTAATGATGAGTTAAGAAAATAATCACTTGTTTATAATATAGCCAATCATCACTAATGTGGTCACTTATACCTCATGGTCAATAAATTGACTCACTGCCTCAAAGTCAATCCAACACTTTTCTGAAAATCAACTTATGTAGATAAGGTAAAGGTCACGTATGTGGTATATTAGGCTTTTTAGGCCACTTAACAAACTGGTATGTAGAATATTATAAATGAATTTGTCAGAAAATATATAAAGAAGTATTGAAACTTTTTATTTCAGTTTAAAATAGAAATATAATTATAGTATAAGGGAGAATAATGAGAAGAATGAAGGGAACTCTCCATGAGAGAGACCGATTCTTATTGATCCCAGACGAATAATTCCTAAGGCATGATACCCTAAAAGAAAACCAAATGATAAAAATGATTCATGTCCACTCACCATAAGTATTATTACCCATTAATTACCCTAAAAACTCTTAAAACCCTTTACATACCACACCTACATAAGAAACTATAAATAATGAACATAAATCACTACCCCTTTGATGTTGTAAATAGGTAACCACACTAATCACCAATACTAATATCCACACCACCATAGTTCAAAAATTAAATTCATCCTAAAAATTCAACTTATTTCCGATTTTTGAGAGAAAATGCTTCTTATTTCATGGGATTGATGAATGATCCTCTTCTTAAATATGAACTTCATTGTTTTCATATATAGTCTATCTAGTACTAATAATTGGGATCAGCCTATATATTCTTTCAAGAATATTTAAAAACATATTACCATTGGTACATCTAACCAGGTTCTTTGTGAATTTTGATTGATATTTTTCACCTAAAATACAATATCTGAGATCCATGATTCAATATCATTGCCTCTATAAAATACAGACCATCCTATACACCATGATCAACTCCAAGATAGTAGAGAACACCCATTCAGTAGGCTTCAACATCACTATTCACACAACATCTTACTCTAGAGCCTCATTAAAAAATGAAAACCTTGTACACTATCTAAAAATGTAAAACTAATTTCTATGAATGAGAATTCATTTCTGTAATTGGTATAGTAGTTTAGAAGATAAACCATACTAGAAAATTCTTTTAGTTCCTGTAACAATCTCCAAACACAAATACCCCAATAAAGGGCTCATATACCATCCTTAACTACTCCACTTATCTCATAACTCATAGAATCCTATCCACAACTGACAATGAGGTGGATGATACCTCATCCTCACACTCATGTACTTATAGGAATAAATAATGGAAGGCATGTCTCCCTTAATTTGTGAAGTTATGAAGGGAACATTAACTTATTTAGAATTACACATTCTAGTTCTAACAAATATGATTCATCCCATAAATATTTTATAATATCAAAAATCATGCATGAATTTGGTTAACATGAAATGTGAGTTGTATAATGAGGTTTCTAATAAATTCATAATAATAAAAACTAATCTGAAAACTATCCACCAGTTAAAATCATGAATGAAAATTTATAAAATGGAATATAATCACTTTTAAATGAATATGTTTTTACAGATACTACTTATATAAAAAAATTCTAGTAAAACTATGGGATTTTTACACTCATATTGATAACCAAATACTTTTTCTATTAGTTCAACTAAAAAATAACCTTCTCCTTTCCAATAATACTAGTGAATTAGTACTGAGGTAGTTTCATAGAAATATAGTGAATAGAACACATGTTCACAAATTGACCACAATAGGTACCCAGGGACTTGGATTTTCCATTATTGCATTGCTCTTTCCAATTTTATCATGTGTTAAAACTGTCCAAATATTAAAAATAGCTCTTTATGTAACAAGTTGAGTGATTGTACCCATCGACAACATATGTTCTAATTAATTAGTTGGAATGAGTTTCGAAATGAAATGTAGTTTTTTCTTGCTAATATAATTGATAATAGTGAGACAATAGGTCAAACACACATAATTATTTATATCGTAAAAGGATTCTCCAAGTTATCCATTCATCATTTTTAATAAAATATAATATATTTTATGGATAGATACAAGTTTAAAATAGGTTTTTTGTGTAGAATTACTATTTATAGACTTAAAAGTCATTTGGCTATATCATCTTATTTTTATTAAAAAAACACTTCTTTCACTTCAATAATTCTAGGGTTTTCAAGCAATAATAAAATGAACAAAAATGATTCCATAATTTCCTTGAAGTCTTCATTCTAAAAAGTCACTATTATTGGATGACTCAAAATTTCTGATGTTATACAAATTTAATAATGCTGAGAAGATAAGAATATCTCTGTAAATGTTATAGTACTTTCGAAACCCAAAGATCAATCCTTGATTCCAGGAACCTTAGTTCCTTGGTTTTGGAAAACCCATTTATTTTCTGCCAAACAATAGACGATTTCTATAATAATTCCAGCACTAGTAACTTTTTCACTACGTCAGCTTTTTCTCCGGATTGAACTGGATCTAGAGGCTTCTTCTATTTTTTTAGTCAAAATACATGTTTCATATATTCCACATAGAATAAAGGGTTAATAGCGACATATTTATAGATTTATTGGCTTTTTTAATATATTATAAGGGGTAATCATATAGGTTTTTTATGCAACACCTCTTTATTAGGATCTAATATGTAAATTATTACATTATGATACCTATCCTCTAAAATTCATTTTCACACATTTTAAAAATAAACCCCATATTTCACCTCTCGATAGTATCTTGATGACTTAGTATCCTTGGTCCTGTATCTCTATATTCCACAAGAAAATAAATATGACAAGTGTGATGATTTTTCTTGATTTTAGGAGTTGATCACATAACTATATGTTCACTTAGACATGACATTTCTATAAGCATAGGTTCTATGGAACCGGGATTTATTTTGGTTCATAAACACAAACAATTCATATAACCATGTTTTTATAAATTGATGTTCCATGAAATGTTACCTCCAAACATCAAAGTGGTTCCTCATATTCTCAACCCACAACTTAATATAGAAATTCATATACTTTCTTATCTACTACAACTTGGACTCTTGTGGAAACAAAATAATTAAAACTCTATATCTACTATAGCACCTTTTATAACTGTTATGTTATATCATAAGTAATCATGACTCAAATTTTTTGGCCACATCAAAAAATCTTCATTTGATAGGCAGAGTCTAGTATAAAATGTGCAACTATCATAGACAACATTGATTCTACATGATAACATCACAAATAATGATAAAAAATATCAACAATGCTATGGAAGAGGACATTATAATCCTTTTGATGATTAAAAATACACGAAAAAAAATCCTCATGTCACAAAAACAACAATTTTTCTCAATATAAATAAAAATATTGTTATTTTATCTCTAAAAATGCATGAATCCACAATGAAAAATGATAATATATCTATAAAAGACCAAATTTTTAAGAATTCTAACTACTTGGTTTGTTGAAAAATAATAACATAATTTAAGAAAAATTGAATAAATAGTATCAAAACTAGTAATAACAATTTTAAGGAGAAATGGATTTATAATAGAATGGGGAAGGAAAATATAAAAGAGAAATCACCATGAGGAAGACCAATTTATATAGAGTTGATACTAAGACCTCCTAAGGCTGTATCCAATAGTATCCAGTTGAACGCTAAAAATGATTTGTTTCCCCTCCCCATAACTATTATGCCATATTTATTACCCCAAAACATATAAAAACTCTTATATACCATACCAGAACAACCAACTAAAAATAATGAAAACACATCATTTCCCCTTAAAAAAAGTACACACACAACACCACCTATCATGAACATTGACAACCACAACACCATAGTACTAAAAAGACTCATCTAAACATCAATCCAATGTTGTGGTGTTGTGTATGCATGAATCCAATCAATATGAAGATACCACCAAGATATTATCATGAACAAATTTTCCATTCAACACCCAAAAAGTAAGGATGAAATATTCCTGGAATACTAAATTTTGAAACAATGTTTAATTCATGAGAAATAATGGAACTTTATATATTTCAAAAAAAGATGGTTATATGGGTTTGGACTAGGGTGATGGAAAAAGAACCCAAACATCTAAAAACCAAGGGTAGGCTACTACTAAAAGAATTTGAAAGCTTAGATCATTTGATCATACAATTGAAATTGTTTTTATATTTATTTATCTTATTATATTTTTCCCTAGCTTTGATAAAGATTCAATCTTCACCATTATTCTCTATTTCCCTTGGAATATAAAGGTAATCTTCTGAGTGATCGAGGGAGTGATAATTTTTCCCTTATAATGCTTTATTTCTCAGTCATTATTGAATAATTTTTGTATAATTAATTAATTATGGTTTTATTTTGATGTTTAATAGGTTTAATACTACATTATTAAAATTAGATCATTTTAACTACACTGTATTGGAAATTTTTCATCTCACACAACCAAATAAAGATGGTATCAAAGGAATAGAGAGGGTTATGTGGGGACTCTGAGGAAGTATTTGAAAGGTGTGTGGTAGCATTGAGTCACTTATAAATTATTTGGGGACAAAAATATTCAATTAAGTATAATATTAGTGAGATGGGATTTTCTTTAAAACTCTCCAATTACAGAGGTAGGGGACCAACCAATCATTGATATTGTGAATAAAATCTCCATCATAACTTACAACCATGGGTGATTGATAAATCTACCATGATTTATTTCATTTATCAATTAAAAAATGGATAAGTAAGAACCAATTTAAATACTATGATAACAATTCAAGTGGAATTATAATATTGACATGATCACCCTTCTCATAAAATTATTTCAAAATATAGTTTATATTTATTTTTCGGTTTTTCCAAATAAAAAAATCAAAATAACCCTATAATATGATTTAAAAGGGAAAACTATTTTTTTCAATCGTTTATTAGAGAAAACCCTAGGTTACCACTAACACTACATTTAGTCTAGGAAATAAAATATATTTTTTCACACCTCATGACAGGTTTTATCACCCTCAATTTTTATTTAACCCATGTGATCCCTTAGAAAACAATGAAAAAACTATTAATGATCCACATTACAAATATGAAATACCCATAAAAACTACTCTAAAGGTGTAATTTTATGATCTATTTATACTAAAGTATATGGGGTTGTTTTATTGAGGTTTTTACCACATTTGGATCTTCTTTGGGAGGAAAATTTAAGCCCGATAAGTTGTTTTTATAGATGAGAAATTTTATTCTACTAGATCTGTTTAGAGAAGTATTATAGAAATAACATAAAATTAATATAATATGGTGAGGCTCCTGTAAAAAATAAAAAATAAATTTTTGGGAGAAAAAATAATATTTTTCATTTAAAATATGATATGTGAATGTTCACACTATATTTATAGAGATTAAAGTTTCTTGTTTTCTCTCAAATTCACAAATATATCCTAAATTCTAGACACGAATAAAGATTTCTATACCCACTAAATAATGTGGTAAAAGGGAAGTAAATCATTAATTATTATAAAAAACTAAAGGAATGGATTTCCTTTCATATTTCAATAACATTGGACATGAGTTGGGATCAAGGAGAGTAAGGATAATGCCATTTTTGAGTGAAAACATAAATCCTGAATTTTCAACTCAAAAATAGTCAAATATAATTAATTTTCTATAGATATTTTTAATATTTGAAGACTAAAAAAAGTCAACATTTGAACAACCCTAAAAATTATTTATGATTTAAAAATTTGTTTGACATAATGTCGTAGTGATTTATGAACTGATGAAGTGTATAGGGACTGTTACATGTACTTTGGATGAGAAAATGTTTTTAAAAAAATCATATTTGTGTGGTGAGTGAAACATTCTAGTTATTTAAGTGTTTATTAATCATGAGAGGGAAAATTAAGTAGGAATATATTTAATAAATCAAATTAATAATTTCAAATAAATGATGTAATATAATATTGAGTGATTTTGTGTTTAATTAGGGGATCTCATGGGCCTCTGTTTTGAATTTTCTTTAATATTGTTTTTCTTACTTATCGATGATTTAATTTACTAAGTGAATGGTAATTGAATGATTTGGTATTTTCATAAATTTTACTTTGATATTCAGTTATTTATTCCCTACCATTTTGACATATTTAAAGTAATTTTTCATTTTTTAATTATTTGGGTAATATTAGAAATAATGATGAAAATATTAAAAATTTATGTTGTTAATGTGTTTTATTCATTTTGGGAATTCTATTAACAATCAAATTTTTTATTTTTGTTTTTGAAACAAAATTATTTTGATATTTAAATGGAAAATATTTTCTAAAGTCTTTTTGTGTATTCCCTTTCCTTAACAAATATGAAATTATTAATTTTTTGTATGACTTCTATGGTTATATATGATTTTTATGTTTTTATATGAATTTAACATTTCATAAAAAAATTATTCCAAATTTATTTGATTTCCTAAAACATCCAATTTTTTATGACCTCTGGAAGTTTTTATAATCCTTTTTTTATCATATGACATTAATTCTTTATATCTGGTCCATATTGTATTGAATTCATTAAAAACATGTATGAATTTAAATTTCATTGAATTTTAAAATATGATCCAATATGTTTTTTTGTCATCACATATATCTATAATTCCATTCAAATTCATAATTCATAAAAATTTAATGATTTATAAAACAAATTCATATAATTTTCTTACTTTATCATAATTTAAAAATCTATTAGAGAAGATACATCATGAAACTGTATTTTATCCACCCTACTATATTGAAAATGTTACTAAAATAATAGACGAGATGAATATTTGATGTTAATTAGAAAATTAGTCAATGAATAAAGGTGATTAAAATCATGGTGTGTATGTATTATTAACAATTTTCCACCCATGCATCTGTAGGAGAGCTATAATTAGTTATGAAAAATATAAAAAGAGATGGTAAATTACTAATGAATAAATAGTGTGTTCCCAAACATGGCACAGATTCTATTCATGATTGAATATTTTTCTTTCCATCATAGATATATAAGTAGAGGAACCACCCAAACTAGAGTTAGGCTAGATAGGATTGTGCGGGCTAGAGGATTCCACATAGCCTACTAGGGTAATGGGTTTTAGAGAGAGATAAAGAAGGGGGAGAAGGGAGATTAATTAGTCATGATAGGCTGATCTCACAAGATGTTGTGGTAGTGGAGGACTGATGATATTTTCCCATATAAACCCTTTTGATCTTAATATATTTTTTTCTAAATTTTCTCTAGAAACTATGGTTTTAAAGGTAGTAGGCCGTTTTTTATTTAAAAAACATTCTTTTAATTTTTTTGAATGGTTATCCAATATATGAAGTAATGTAATTAACTTTACTATTTAAATTTCATAGTTGATGTCACGCTTTTAAGCATAATGATTTAATTAGATTTTATTGTTTGGAGGTCTTGATGTAGTTGGGTTACTTATATAGAATGTAGAAGCAGTCATAAAAAGGTATTAGCATGATATAATTAGGTTCTCACCCGATGTTATTTAGGTGAAAATATATAAATTAAATTAAGAAATATCTAACGATAAGAAATAGTAGAATGTATAAAGTGTTGAAACATTCCAAATCATCTTTCTTTTAAATTGATTTTACAATTATTTTCCTTCAAAAATTTCCTTTGATTTTGAAAATATTGATTTAATCATTTATATTAACTTAATTATTTTAATATTTATATATTTATAATAAAGACCATAAAATCATTAATTTTATTTAATTATTCAAAAAAAGAAAACAAGAGTAATAGTTTTGAAACTGGGCATGAAACCTCCTCGAGATAAAACCATCAGACTGCTACATTTGATTTCATGGGGATAAATTTTTAAAAGGGAACTATTATAAAACCCTTATTTCAAATAGATTAAATAAAATATATTATGAATAATAACCTTGTTAAATCTATCCATTTACGCTTTTAACATTGTTATATATTTTTTTTCATTTGTCAGGATTTAAGTGAGAAATTTTGAATAATGGTGGGTGAGTAAGTTTTAATCTATTTACCATATTTTTAAAAACTATTATGGATTCTGTTTTAAATTTTTTCATTTTTTTATTTTCAATTTTTATATTATTAATATATTTTTAATCTTAATATTTGAGCAACAAATTTTATCCCACTAGTGAAAATATGATGATATTTTTTAGGGATTCCACTAATTTTAATGTTGTTAAATTTATTTAATTGCTAATTTATTTTTACAATATTTTCATGGATTTTTTATGAACTACGGACTATTGTTTTAATCAAAAATAATTATGTTAAATCATAATGATATCGTGTTGAAAATAAAATTTTCTAATTTATCTATGTTGTATTTTTCTTTCAGAAAAATTATACCTTATGGTTTTTTCTCATAATACATTCATATATGTCCTTTTAAAATAGATTGAAATGGTAAATTGGGTTCCTAAATGATTTTCTGAGATTTTTAGGAACTAGGTGTTTGATTAATAAATCAATATATTTGTAAATTGAATAACATATTAACATATTCCATAGCTATAATTATTTCAATAATTTATTAAATATCAATAATGTGTGAATTTACTTAAGGGGAATATTTAATTAAAATGAATAAGGATCAAATAAATTATAATAATCTCATTTGGTTTGTATCAAGTAAATATGAAATGGATATTAAATGTAAGGATCTTGGGAAAGAGGGATTTATGATAGTTTCACTAGTTAAAATCTAAATTCTACCATTTTTCATTTTATTTACAATATTATCACTTGAAATTTGTTAAGTGAGACACTGAAATTAAATTATAGATAATGTGTGATATTTTCAATATTGAATGAATCTCTATTTTTTTATTTTCGTTTTAATGCATTTGTAATTAAATGGGATAATAACTATTGACAGATGAATTCAATATATTTTTTTATAGTGAAATAATGTAAGTGTGGTAGAGTTCTAAGAGACAAAAATTTCCAAATTGTAATATTTCATTCAATGTAAATTAACCACATTATTAGTATAACACCTGGGAAATTAAGACATCTCTTATAGTTTTATGAGTATGTAATTAAAGTGTAAAATGGATTTAATTTGATTATTAGTGTTTTATTCATCATCTGAGAATTATTAAACAATACATAAATTTATATATATGGTTAAACTATCTTTATATAATTTTATTCTAATTTTTATTATTAAAATTTAATCCTAAAGAAATAAATGGATACATATCCAGTTCATATGACTTTTTTGAGACTTCATAAGACTCTTCAGTTGATGATTAAGGCTTTTTGAGAAAACCATAAGACATTGATAAAAGTGTATCATACATACGTGTGGTCTTGTATGAATTTATAAAGTTTGTAATGATCTCTAGAGTAGTGGAATAATTTTATTATCATTTCATAAGACTTTTAGAGACCTATATAATATTCGGCATAAATTGTATAAGACTTTCCATGTATGGATTTCAAGGAACGCATGAATTTTCCATAGTCATAAAAAACTACATAATACTCTCTTGTGGTTTCATTAAATTCTTACTTCACTTTATAAAACATAAAAATGAGCATAATAAAAGGGATATTTCCAAAAAACAATGTATAAGAGAATGAAAATTTAAATTTACAAAAAGCCAATGGGGAACGGCCTACAAATCACAAAATAAATAAAAACTACCAAATAATAATGATTCTCAACTGTATAAATTGGGATATAAATAAAAAAATTAATTGTAGGTCCCCTAGTTTTTATCATATCCTTATACGAAATTTCGGCTTCTTTTCATAGCTATCCACCATATGTCCCTTTCCATGCACTAGATTTTAGGCCATAAAATCTACAAGAACTATGAAATTACTAAGTAGGGTTTGAGTAAAAGACATAGTAGGACACACCCAATGTTTTCTAAACTAGGTGTGATAAAGTGATACAAGTTTATGACATTAATATAATAAATGCATAAATATAATAATAATGTAAAATCCAAAACTAAGTAGTCATGCAATAACCCAGATGCCACAAACTCTCATCCATATCTCCATCAAATTTATGTCAAAAAATGTAAATGATATTGGTAAGAACAAAACTCACCTCATGGTTGTCGGTGTGATACATGGATCAATAATACATCGAGTACATACATGTCTTATAATCCATATGGAAATGAGTCAAAGGGATATTGATATGCCACATAGAATCCACAAGGAATCTCTTAGACCTGCTACTCAGGATCTAAAAGTTATTGAGTATTAACACACTTCCCTTAATCTAAAGGTCATTTATTTATATCTATACCGTAAAGATATCATTCTATTTCATCATTATCATCGCATTTCATTCACACTCCTCATCTAAGGATCATTCATATCATGACCTCCACATGTCACATATACCATATACCAATCCTCAAGAAGAAATGTAGGAAGAGATATAGCACAAAAAAATGTAATATCATCTTGAGTGTAAATAATATCCTTATATATCAACATCTAATTAATCATAAATATGTGATCAATCCATCTAAAAATTCTAATGGAAACAACATAATAAAAATCTGATGGTATACACACACACCCCCATGAAATTTAAATCCAAACATGGTTATCAATAATTTCAATACATTGGTTATATCAAGGATATGTGGGTAACAAGATCCTCATGTAGTGAAGAACTTTGTAACATAAATCTTAAACATTATAATATTTGATTATCAAGGTTCCCATAATCAAAAACTCACTAACACACCAATCGAACATCTTGTTTTGCATGAATTCCTAAAATCAGTTCTAATATAACAGAGAATGGGTTATAGAAAAGGAAAGGAATATTGAAAAATGGGATATAACTAATTCTTACTCAATCATGAAAAGGACAAGGCTATAGAAAATTGGAGGGTTTTGTGTTGGAAGAAAGCACTACAACATGGATGTATGTTTTCAACACTTACCAAAGTGTAAGGAAAAACACCATGATGTGGGGGTGTGTTGATATTAGTCCAACACAACACATGACTAGCATTATATTGTGTATGGTGCATTACTATGACATATATGGGGTTATTATGTAATGTAACCATGCTAGGGTGTGTATTGTTGTGGCAGAAAGGAATATTCTATTGTGTAGTATCGTCTCTATTTCCCTCTAGAACAACAATATTAATCTAAATGAATAGAGGAAATAGAGCATATACAAGTTAAATAAAGGGGTTTAGTTCAATTTAAAAACCCCATGTTAATACCCCACATAATTTCTTAAAAAATATTCTTTTGATTTAAAACATTACAACAAATTCAATGCCATAACTCCCAATGATTGGACATTGGATGACTGATTGTACTAGCTATATGAAACTAACATAGATAGAGGATTTATGTCATTTTATAAGACACCACTATATAACCATATTAAAATGTTCCTCTTTGGAAGGTTTTATGGTGCATCCTCCATCGACCAACATCCCTATGACACACCCCCTTTCTCTTTAGTATTTTCTTCACACCCCAATGCTCCATGACAGTACTAAATTTTATAAAGTTCATTCATTTCCAATGTAGAATTGTCTAGTGTTCTACATTGTGGAGCCACTTTTTTTGATATAAAACTCCCACAAGAATATCAAGGCCCCAATACTCTACTAAAATAAGGCCAAACCCAAACATAATAGGTGGGAGAAGGTGAAAAGTATTTTCATTAAAGAATATGTTTTTAGGGATTTACAATTCTCCCCCTCTAAATATTTCTCTTCCTCAATAAATATCTCTAGGTTTCCTGCTCAAAAAACCCCAACCACTAAGATCAAACATTAGGCTCCCATTCATATGTATCCTTTTGGACCCAACCCTGTCTTCAATGGATCCATAATATTTTCCCCACATTCCATCAATGAACATTCTCATTATGGTGTATAATCCACACTAGATTCTCATAAGAAAATGCATCAGGCTATAAATAAATTTCATCATTGTCAATGACATGTATATAATCAACCATGTTCCTCTCGATTATGATTGGAACACCACAAAACAGATATGTTTCAAAATAAGTCCACCACAATGGTGGACTTGAACACAACGATGCACGGTGCAATTCTATGGTGAAGTAGGGGTTAATACATAATGGAATCATAACAGGGAACACACAGATTCAATGTAAGGGGTTTTTGTACAGCATGGAGTCATATCTATATCCTTTCATAACTCTTAGACAATTCAGAATAAAAATGAAAAATCGGGTATATGTAGTTCTAAAAATTGAGGTTATTTCTATTTGATGCCCCACATTTATACCCCTAATGAGTCCTGAAAAAAAAATTCTTCCCACTAAATATTTAATAACCAATTCAAGACCATAACTATCAAGAGCCATGTACTGGATGAATGGTTGTACTGTCAGTATAAAACTATCATGGTATTATATTTGTTGTGTGTTATACAATACTATAGAAAAACTATCCCAAATATTCCTCTATGGTGAAAGATACGATGAAAACTCCATTGATAAACATCATAATGATACAAATTCCTTTCTCTATGGATTTTACATTACTCCAAAACTCCCCATGATGCAATAAAATATGATACAACAAAGTCAAATCCACTATAGAATAGTCTGTTGTGATTTTACAAAGCACTATTTGTTTTGGAATAAAAATACCATGAGAGTCACAAGTCTATAAGACTTTACCAAAACATATCCGAACTCAAAAATAATAAGCATGAGAAGGAAAAAAATAATTTAATTACGTAACTTGTATTTAGGGCTTTGAAATTCTCCCCCCTACAAGGATTTATAATCATTAAGAAATTTCCATAGGGTTCATACTCAAAAAACATAGGTCACTGAGATCAAACATCATCATACTGAAAACAATAATCTTCTTGGAACCTTACATGTTTCCCAATGACTTGAAAAATTGGTACCATCTTCCCCCTAAGAACATTCTCTCTCCAGTCTACAATCTGCACCTGATACTCCTCATAATATGCATCATGCTCCAACTCAATGTTATTGGAGTCAATAACATGCACATGTTTAGTCATGCACCTTTAGAGATATGACACATGAATCATTTCATGTATACCT
The DNA here is from genome assembly GCA_963277665.1 of Viscum album. Taxonomy (NCBI): domain Eukaryota; kingdom Viridiplantae; phylum Streptophyta; class Magnoliopsida; order Santalales; family Viscaceae; genus Viscum; species Viscum album. Next base: position 1,192,277,285 of record OY728156.1, on the reverse strand, counting down.
CAATAGTGAGAAGGAAGATCTATCCAATATTACACTATCTCAAGGCAATATATGACCACATAGTGTCATGGAAAACATATAGATAGCTTAAATTATGTCAACAGATGAAATTACCTTGCTAAGAAGTCACTCTCAAGAAAACCTAGTCACCTACATTGAACTCCAAAGTTCACATACTATGGTATACATATGATATCAATCTTCTCATATTATTAGTCATGCTATTATGAATCAGATACACACTCTTGGACATATTTTGAACTATATTGGGCCCCATAGCTACTGCCTCACCTGTATCACACTAATAAAATGTTGATCGGAACAACCTCTCATACCGATCCTCATACGGTTTCATATGAATCGAATCTTCATGAATATTATTGTATTCAAACTCAACCAAGGATAGCTTATTATCCCTAGCTCCACTGAAGCCTATAAATATTTCTCGAATAATATCATCCAATATGCATATTTTTCAACTTAAAATGTAATTTCTATAAGAGGATAATATGTTGTATTCAATATCAGTTGAGTCTTCAGGTACGTATAAAATACCTAAAAAATTTATGATGTAAAAGAATAATATTTTTTCAAAACAATGATAAATGAATATCTATAATATAATATAATCTCCAATATGTAAATCATTACTTGATCATTCACATAGAGGGTCTCTCTGATGGGTAAAAAGTGTGAAACATTATTCAGTTGAACAATAACCTCCCAAATAGCATCATGAATCTGCATGTTCCTGGGTAACCCTAATTAAAATTATATAATGGTTTCCTCCCACTTCCACATAAATGTAAAAATTTTCTAATGAAACCCTCTCATATGTTGGTTCTCAAACTTCACCAAATCATAGGTAAGTAAATGAGAGACAAACCTAGAAATTTCCCTCTTCATCTCTGACCACTAGAACTATCACCTGAAGTCATGGAAATTATTTATTTCTGAAGTATACACTTGACATCTATAGGTATGGTACTCCCTCATCTCCCCTCTCTAATGGAATCATATACTACCAATATTCTATGTATTATGATCACATCATCATTATCCAACATCCATACGGATATTATATCACCTCATTATAGTCATCACATCATCATATCAAACTTTGGATGTAACTCCAAAACATTTTCACTTAGTCTAAAAGAGATGATGCGATCACTAAAAGGGTATAAACCCTCAAACATTAGTCCATTGAAGCATATAAGCTCTAGTTAGTCAATAGGATCATTAAGCACCACTACTCCTCTAAAGGCCTCTCACCAATATCCTACTCAAACTAAATATTATGGCTAGTAGAATACATAATGATATTACCCTTACTATGTGTATACATCATCTCAATGTTGAATATTTATAGTTACTCCACCAAGAACATTGTCTCAGGTGTGAGTCTCTATATGAAAAGATATAAATAATGATCTTTTAGTTCGTGTCGACAAATATTCATTCACGGAAAAGAGTGTGTCTCCAAAAATTTAGAGTTTGAACCATATAAAATATATCTGAGTTATATTCAGGGTTTTCCATTAAGTGGTTGTAGCTTATATATTCCATATGATACTACCTGCACTCTCTACATCAACACCACTCTCAGAACAATTCCTGAAGCATCAATTTAAAACAAATAAACAATATCAGGTCAAGGGAGTTTCAGTAATAGAGTTATCATAAACCTTCTCTTCTAATCAAGGAATTCCTCTTAAGATGGGTCCATCCACTATGTCATTACTTCATTCATCATTAGCGATGTCAGGGGTGCTGATATTCTGGATAAGTACTACATAAAACATTGGTAATATCTTACTAAACCCAAACAAATCATGATCTAAAACATATTTTAGGGACATATCTAGGACATGAATGCCACTATTTTCTCAAGGTCCATAGATATACTCATTATAGACACCAATATCCCTATAAACATCGCCTACTGAATCCTAAAGTCTCACTTTTATAGCTTAACATAAATTCGATGTGGTCGAAGTTTACATAATCTTAACTTGTGGTTCCTAGAATGTAGATCTAGTGTTAACATGTAGATGATGATTTCATCGACAAAAATATGATTATTAGTACAATTATGGGTGGAAGATATTGTTCACGAGGTCCATGAAAACTACTAGCATGTTCATCAGATTGAAGGTCATCACCTATTAATAATACATCTCTACCTACTCTAAAACACTATATTTAAAATTTCAACCCCTCTATATTGTATTTGATGATATCAAGATCAATGATTTATCTAAGATAACCAACGAGATACCCACATATGATAAAAAATATTTTCCATCATGTTAAATATATATTTTTTCTTCACTCTCACTTGTTTTAGTTTTTAATTATCGATACAGAGTTGAAGAATATCATATACCTATTTAGAAAACAATATTGGTGTACCCCATAGAGACTTACATGACCTAATAAACCCATTATACTATAATTCATCTTGATGTATCTTGATCTCATTTAGCATAATGGGTCCCATAATATTTGAGTTTGTTGAAATGGTTTATTTTCCAGAAATGAGCTCATCTCAATTTCAACCCCTATATTAGGTGGAATCCCAAAGAGGTTTTTAGAACCTAACCTCAATTTCTCGGAGGTGGTTCTTTATTTCATTACATTAGCATATAAATAAGGAACACACATCATGAAAGACAAAATAGTTTATTAGCATTGGAAAACAATATATATACATGAGTTCAACACTAAAAATTAAAATGTAATACAATATAGAAATATCTTTGGAAACATAAAAAACTCCTACATTATCCCAAAAAGTCATTCATAATACACATCTTCACATCCTAGAAAAACAAAACATAAGAAAGGGGGAGGTTTAATTCTCAGTAAGGGTATGGAATATAGAATAATCACAAATAATATGCCATGGTGAATAACAAAAAGTACACATCAAATTAAAACATAATATTGAACATAATCTGGTTGGATTAAGAGATGATTAAATAATTCCATAATAAACACAACCATGGTATTCTAATAGTCGAATAAACTCATGGGTAGAAAACACTTACATCTTAGTAATCAAAGGAATTGTATTCCAAAAAATTAATAATAATAAAATTAACAATTTAATATCATGAAAATTAATATATTCATGACATGAAACATAAATGGTTTTTATAAATACACCATTCCCAAGTAAGATCATTGAATACGAAATATCTCACTAAAATAGAACTGATTTGAAGAAACCCCTTACAAACATTTTGATTTGATAACAGGTGTTCTGGTGAGGGATTAATGAGATTTAAAGGGGTATCCTATCATTAATATATCACAAGGTCAGTATGGGGTAAGTGTGAAAACCTACCCAGTCATTAGGAATTATAAAAAAATGGACACAACTTAGGGTGAATTCTTGAATAAAAGTGAGAGAGAGGACCCCTTACCTTAAATCTGAGGGTGTTCCTCACATGATCTTATTAACATGAAAACACAAATTCGGTTCATTAATTAACAATTCCATAACCATTTATACATTTATTTGGTTTACAATATCATTACAAAGTTCATTCATGGAATTTTATATGGGTTAAGTGATTCAATTTCATTGTTTGTGAGTACTTGTTTTCATAACATTCATGATCAGCTCACTTATAAAAGAGGATGGTAGTTCAAGTAAGATGGGATTTAAAGACCCAAATTTATTTTGTATGCTATTAATTAACATTAATAATATTACATGGTTATAAAATTCATTTGGTTATTTGGAGTGAATTTGAGTCATTATATAAAATAGTAATGATAAATTATTGGATTAATTTGTAGATTTTCTCATAATTACATTGTTTTCTGTTATTATTATACATCATGAGTGAATAAGGAATCCAGAACATAAATAATTTAAAATAAATATATAATAGTTTTTTTCAACCATAAAAATGGTTTCATGATCATATTTGAAGAAGATAAATCAATATGAAAATAGTATTATCCTTGAATATGATAAATCAATATGTCTCGGATGATGTTTAATTTTTAGAATAAAGTATGGGGAAATAAGAGATGAAGGTAAATTATAGTATTATAATAACATCATTAAATTACATGTTTGTTCCTACAGTTTTCATACCACTTGGATAAGGAGTGGTTGGATAAGAAAATAGAACAAAGGAACATGAAAATGAAAGAAATGAAAAGAGGAATTTACATATTAAAATAATTTTTTTGAGAGCCTCTTGAGAGAAAAGGATTTGAACTTTTTATGAGACTAGGGGATTCTTGTCCTGGGAGAGGAGCTTCGGAGGGGATTTGGATAGAATTCATGGAATGCACAAGGATTTAGAGGAGTGAAGATAAAATGGTGGAAGATGCAATATTTATAGTGGAGGGGATGTGGGTTTCTATAATATTTTCATCATTAGTTTATTATTTTTCCATAAGATAGTAAATAGTGTTTATTCCGTGAAAAAATAGTAATATGTGAATTTTCTTCAAACCATTGGTGCTTACATCATCATAATGTCATTAATGACTCAATAAATCAATTATTTATCATTTATTGTAAATAATCATATTTTATTATTCCCCAAAAATTATAGAATTTAAAAAATCCAAAATATCCACCCTAACCATTTTTCAATGTGTAGAATCCAAAAAATGAACTCCATTTTTCGAAAATAATTTCTAAAAAGGAATATTTTAATTTTTAATTAAAATCTTAATTTACAAGAAAAATGCAATTTTTAAAACATTTATTTACATATTCCAAAACATAGGTATGTCATAAATTCACTTAAAACAAATATATATATTCTTTTATAGGTTGGGTTACTATTCATAATGGTATATCACTAATAATAATGGTAACATTACTATTCATATATGTATGTTACTATTCACAAAAAAATTTGTTGATTATATCATACTCTAAACAACTTACTAATTGCAACAATTCATGTCAGATTTTCAAAATACAAATCATAGTGGTGGTAAAAGTATATTTACTACCATAGTTATAACTAAGTGGTGCTTTAAAGATACTCAGTTTTTAAAGCATTCCATATTAATTTTATGTGAAAAATATTCTGGTGTTACATTATCTCCTCCTTACAAAAGATTTGTCCTTGAAATTTGATATTTCACATTTAATGTTATTAGTTGTTACAAGAATTTTTCTATAAAAAACAAAAATTAGAAATGGGGTTAATAGAATATCCTCCATAAAAAGGATAAGGTAAAAGAGGTGGTCAAAATAATAGTAATAATAATAACAATAGTAATAAATAAATAAATAAATCATCCTTTTGAATGGAATGACATTTATTGGAATTAAAAACCTAGGAATACAAGAAAAACCAACCTATTAATTTCTGGAGATAGAAAATAGGATATGATGAAAGTATATTACCACAAAACCATGTATTATAGTTATGAAAAATTTCATTAATGTTATCAAATATTATGATAACAAAACAACAATTAATACTCTTTTTGTAGAGTTTAGGGATTATCCCACTCTATATGTGTATAAATGTACGTTTATATTACATAAACAAGATCTTATCGTTTTATTGTTCCTGATCAACCTATACCTCATCTCTTAGCGTAAGTTTTATCATGTGTTTTCATTAACCTCTAAAACCAAATACAGTAATCAATTTAAACCATTTTATAAATGGTTTATCATTATAAAAGATCAAGATCAAATACATTAAAGTCATTCCCAGGGTATTTATTACTATCCTATTTACTTTATCCATGTATATCATCTCTCTATTATGAAATTTACATCTTAGTATTATGAACATAATAATTGTTGGTTATCCCTCAACCATATATTTTCCAAAAGTCTGACCTACTACTGGGTCAATTTTTCTTAGTACCATTAATCATAGGACCTCAAATTCTTAAAGAAAAAGTACCACAGTACAATACTCATGTATTCTATAATTCATATAACAAGTTCATTACTAATTAAAAAATTGAATTTCATGATTCATGACTATGAATATTAATCATTCCACTTTATCAGTGGTAGTATAATAACATTATCCTTCTCCAGAAACATCATTTAGGGTATATTACCATGAATGTTGGGACATTGAATCACATAGTGTCCCATCTACTTGAATTTATATCATTGTACATTGGAAAACTTTTTCTTACACTTGCAATCCCAAACATGGTGTCCTTTTTCTCTACACTTATAACAAACTCCAATTCCCTTCAAGTATTTAACAGTGTGATTCTTTCCATAGTTATCACATATATGAAAATATTTATTTCCCTTATATCATTTATTCATTTTTTCTATACCATCCTATTCTTTATTTTATTCCTTTAAAATCTATATGACTCATAAAATTCTCTAAATACCTTGTTAACACATGATATTATTTCATCACATGATGAGGATTCTTGGGAAAATATATTCCATTGAAACAGTGGATTAAGGCCATTAGAGATTAGATCCTTCATACTCTTTTCATCATGTGAATTGATGATGTTATCATTATTTCTGCTAGGCACCATTTCTAATCAATTCGATATAATATATTAGCTCATACAATTATAAACTCTCTATATCTCTAAACATGGTATAAAAACAAAACATAAATTAATGCATCATAAATCCCAGAACCATATACATTTGTTACATTGGAAGTAAAATCCATAAAAATGGTTTGTAATTAGCTTATAAATTTACCAAATCATATCCCCTAGGAGTGTTGAACTAATATTATAATAATTCCCATTGTCGTGAACTAGTTCCTATTGGAGTCTAGCTCAATGTAATGTTTTCAGGTTTTACAGCTAGATATATCTATGTTGGACACACATATACATGTTTTTATCCAAATAAGGATGTATTTTTTTTAATAAACTAGATAATCTATTCCTTACCAAAAAACTCGTATGTCCTCATAATATTATGCCCATATTCTATCATAAGGTTTTGTTCACTAATCTAATTTTTCTATATATAGTTTAAATGTTTTCTACTAAACTTATTTTGATAAAAACTATAACACCCTGACACTTGAATACTAGGGTCGGTACATTATTTCATTAAATTGGCATAGAATCAAATAATATTCATCCTGAATAATAGAGCAGTTTAGTAGTTTTGGAAAATAATATACATACAAAAGTTCAAAATTACAACTTAAAACTAAGAACAACATAATAACTTCAATAGAAAATCCCATAATCTCTTAGATTAATCATTAAATTAAGTAATATTATAATCATCCTCATAACGTGGAAGGATAAAAAATAATAAAGGGATGAGATAAAATGCTCAGTAAGGGTAACAAATATATCGTAAGATACCATAAACATAAACATTAGGCATGGTGAATGACTAACAACACATGCCATTAAAAATGAACGTGAACACATTATGGTAGGAATAAGATCTCAATAGATAATGTCATAATAAAGAACAATCATCAGTATTCTACTATTTTATTAACCACATGAACATTAAATTCATATTATTATAATGAGGGAATGCATAATCCGGGACATCATGACCATATCGACAAGGCCTCGTACCATGACCAAAGTCTGCCTCAAGAGACCTACCAATGAACCGAGGGGCTATAGTGGGCCCCAACCAAAACATAATAAGTAAAATTCATTACTACTATGAATGGGGATAAACATAAACAACAAAAACATTCATATTGAAACTAACATATGAAATGTATATAACTTTCCCCAATCATTAATCATAAACACTAACCATTCAGAGTAATATAGTGAATGGTTTCAAGATAGCACATCCACAATCAATAAAATAATAAACCATTTAATAAAACATGGTTGATAAGACCATAGGAGATAAACTTCAATGAATTACAACATTCATCAATGTACGTTGACATAGATGAAGATTCATTAAATGAGACCATTGAAAATATTTGAGGAAATAATCTGTAAATATTCAAAACTGTCCCAAACCACATTGAAATATTCCAATCATAATACCTTAAAAAACATGAGAATTATTATAATCATGATATGATATATCAATTTGATGTAAATACACCATAACCAAGAAATAAATGTTCAACAAGGCATATACCACATAAAAGTAAATGTGAGATGAGAAAAAATATTTTTTTGTTTGAAAGAAGAGTACTTTTGAAAAATCAATTGTATTTGTCATGAAATTAGATTGTAATCATGTATATCCCATAAAATAAAATTAAAGTTAATTGAAATTATATTTGAGTCTTAAATAAAGTCTTATTGAGATGAAATCATTTAAAATGAGTTTTCAAATAAGCTTTTGAAATAAAACATTTTAGTGCGGTTTAAGGAACATATTAAAAGATATTAAAAAATAGTAACGTTTTCATTTATAAAACAATAAATAAACCAAAATAGACTATTCATGTTAAAATATTTTATTTTTCAAAGATAAATCATGGATAAAAAAGATTATATGGTGAACTTTAAAATTGGTATGAATTCAAGAAGATCCTTGAATTAGGCTTGTATTCTGGAAAAAAATTTGAACGCTTCTTTTAAAAATTGTAAATCACATTAAAATAAAAAATATATTATGATTGGTAAACATATATATAACATTAATATATTATTTATGGGAATTAAAAACGAATTAATAAAAATTTCATTGAGGTGAAAAGAGAATAAAAGAAACCCTTATGAAAATAGAGGATCGTGTAGAAAATACTATCAACTTTGTAATCAATTGAATCATATTCCCCATAAATTATTAACCATAAAATGATAAATTGAATATCATTAAAATAAATATATTCATGATATTAAACATCAATGGTAATTATACATACACCACACACAAGTAATAGTAGTGAATTATAAATATCTCACAAAAATGGAAGTGAGATGAAGAGACCCCTTACAAATAGTTTTCCATGGTATCAAGTGTTATTGTGAGGGATTAATGAGAGGTAAAGGGATATACCATAATTTATATATCATAAGTTAAATATGGGTAAGGTTCTAAAATATACCCCCTCATTAGGAATTAAAAATAAAAGGACACAACATTGGGTATATTCTTGAATAAAAGTGAGAGATAGAATACCTTACCTTAATTCTGAGGGTGTTCATTGCTAGATCATAGTGACCTGAATTACCAAATTAGGACAATTAATTAAAAATTAAAGAACCGTTTATACATTTATTTGGTTTATTATTACTTTATTATATTCATTCATGTCCTTCTAGATGGGTTAAGGGTTTCAATTTCATTTTTCTCCATTGCTCATTTTCATAACATTCATGATCGTCTCACTTATAAAAGAGTATCGTTGTTCATGTAATAGGATAGTTGAATAATAGAATTGACTTTATAAGTTAATAAAAAATCTTATGATTAAATTTTTATAAAACTAATTATGTTATTTTTATTTAATTTGAATCATTATATAAAATATTAATGATAAATTCTTGAATTAATTCGATGATTTTCCTACAATTAAATTGTCATGTATTATTAATTTATATCATGAGTGAATAAGGATTTCAGACCATTAAATAAGATAAAATTCATATATAATAGTTTTTTTTAACCTTAAAAATGGATTCATGACCATATTTGAATATGTTATATCAAATTGAAATCATTGTAATCCTTGAATGTGATAAACCAAGACATCTCAGATGATGTATCATTTTTAGCATTACTAAGTGAGAAATGAGAGATGAAGATGAATTATTCTACTATCATAAAAACATCCCAGTATATATATGGTAATTGAGTTTTCATACCATTTTTATTAGTATATGATAGAAAAGAATATAGAATAATGGAACATGAAAATGAATGAAAAGATAAGAGGAATTTTACCTTTTGAATTAACCTTCCATCAGAGCCTCTTAAGGGAAGAGGATTTGGCCTTTTTATGAGACTAAGGGATGATGGTCATTATGGAGGATATTTAGGGTATATTTGGGTAGAATTTTTAGTTGGAATAAGGTTTTATTGGAGTGAATAGAAGAGGGTAGAATAGGTTTTTTTATAGTGGCAGGGAAGAGGGTTTTCTTAATATTTTAAACATTAGTTTATTTTTTCCAAAAGACAAAAATACTGATGCATTCATGAAAAAAATAGTATTATGTGCATGTGAGTTCTAAAAATTGGTTCTTACATCAACATAAAATCATCAATGACTCAAGAACTCAATTATATTTCTTTTATTGTAAATTATCACACTTTTCTATTATAAAAAAATCACGTATTTCAGAAAAATATCAAAAATTTACACATATAATTTTTTGATGTGTATAATCAAAAAATGAATTACATATTTCAAAAATTATTTTGAAAATATTATTACATTAATTATTAGTTAAAATCATAATTTTATTGAAAAATAATGTTTTAAAAACATTTATTTACTTATTACAAAACATATGCACATTAGGCTTTCACATAAATATTATATATATATATACAATAATAGGTGAGGATTCTATTAATAAGGGTGTATCACTATTCATAAGGGAAACATTACTATTCATAATGGTAAAATTACTATTCATAAGTGTATGTTACTATTAGACAAAAAATATTTTGGTCATATTAGACTCTAAATAACTAACTGATCGCAAACGTGTATGCCTGCATTTTGAAATTCAAGTCATAAGGGTGGTAAAATTAGATATACTGGTTAGTTTAGAAAAATTTATTTTGAATAAACTTGATGTTTCATGCATTCAATATTAAAATTATTTGAAAAAATCATGGGCGGTCACATTATCCCCTTCTTACAAAAAACGTTTCATAAAAATTTGATATTTCACTATGAAAGGTATAATTTGTTACTTGAAAATTTACATGTGAAAAAATGTTATCAAAAATTGGGTTAATAGAATATCCTCTTTAAAAAAGTTAACAAAAAATAGGTTTTCAAAATAATAATAATAATAAATAAATAAATAACTTATTTTTTTGAATGGAATGACATAGATTGCAATTGGAAGCTAGGCATGGAAGAAAAAGAAAATATTAATTTCTAGTGATAGAAAATAGGTTTAGATGAAAGTAGATTTCACAAAACCATAAACTGTAGTTACAAAACAATTCATTAACATTATCAAATATTATGATAACAAAACAACATTTCATACTCTTCTCCTATTGTCAAGAGATTATCCCACTCTATATGAGATAAATATACATTTATAATTCATAAACCTGATCTTATCCTTTGATTATTCCTTGAACTACCTATACATCATATCTTAGCATATGTTGCATCATGCGGTATCATTAACCTCTAAAACCTTATTAAATGATTAATTTTAACCATTTAATAAATGGTTTAACATTCCATCAAATCAAGGTCAAATAATTTAGAATCATTCTTATGGTAGTTAGTACTATCCAATTTACCTTATCCATATATATCATCCCTCTATTCTAAAAATGAAATCTCAGTATTATAAACATAATAAGGGTTTTCTATTGGTTGACCATATATTTTCCAAAACATTTACCGACTAATGTGTCAATTTTCCTTAGTACCATTAATCATACGACCTAAAATAATTAAAAAAAGTATTGCAGTACAATCCTCATACATTAAATAGTTCTTATAACCAGTGAGTTTCTGATAAAATATACGAAAGACATGTTTCATGACAAGGAATTTTAATCATTACACTTTATATATGGTAGTACCAAAACATGATCATTATCTAGTAACATTATTTGGGTCATATTCCCTTGATTATGGGTAAATTGATTCACATAGTTTCACTTATCCTTGTAGTAATAACATTGTACATTTGAAACCTTTTTCTTACCCTTTCAATAATAAACTTGTTGTCTTTTTTCTCCACACTTATAAAAAACTTGCATTACCATAAATGATTTACCGATGTGGTCTTATCCATACTTATATCATGTGGGAAAATCATTATTTCACTTATTCCCATTATCCATGTTTGTCTCTACCATCATCTCCTTCAATTTTTTTCCGTCAAATCCATAGGACTCATAGAATTCCTTACGTACCTTGTTAGAACATGATATTATTTCTTAATATGATGAGGATACGCGGGAGACTATATTACTTATAAATGATGGATTAAGACATATATTGTTATGATCATTCATAATCATTGGATCATGTGCATTGGTAAAGTTCTCATACTTTTTTATAGGTTCCATTTTTAATCGGTTTTATATAATATATTATCTCATAAAATTATAAACTCTCTATATATCTAAACATGGTATTACATATAACATAAATTTATGAATCATGAATTCTAGAACCATATACGTTGGTTACATTGGGGGCATAAATTATTCAAAATGGTTTTTAATAATTTTATTAATTTAAAAAAGCATATCTTCCAGGTGTATCGAACCAAGAGTGCAGAAAGGCCCATTTTCGTACACCAGTTCTCGTTCAAGGCCAGCTCAATGAATTGTTTTCGAATTTTTCCTCTAGAAACATTGATGAGAGAGCCACATCTACTTGTTCATATCCCAGTATGGATGTATATTCTTAATAAACCACATAATTTATTCCTTAACAAAATTCTAGGATGTTGTTGTATTCTTATCCTCACGGTATATCTTAAGATTTTTTTCACTAATCTTTTTTTAAATATATCTATTCCCATGTTTTCTACTAAACATCCTTTGATACCAATAATAACCCCCCCCCCCCCAGACACCAAAAGCTGAGATCCAGTAAATTATTTCATTACATTGGCATAGATTTAAGGAAGACGCATCCCGAAATGCCAATCAATTTATTATTTTTGGATACAAGATAAATACTAGAGTTCAAAATTGTAACTCGAAACTAAACAAACCTATGAAATTCAACAAGAAAAACCCAAAATATATTAGATTGACCCTATATTTCATTCAGAATATAATCATCCTCATAACCTGGAAGGATAAAACATAATAAATGGGTGGCCTAAAATGCATAGTAATGGTAATAAATAAATTGGAAGATATCATAAACATAAACATTAAGGATGGTGAATAACTAAAAAACACATGCTTTTTAAAAAAATTGAAAACATTATGGTAGGAATAAGATATGAATAAATAAGGACATAATAAAGAATAATAATGTGTATTCTACTATTCTAATAACCAAACTAACATTAAATTAATAGTTTCATAATGAAGGAATGCATAATGCGGGACATCATATCCATATTGTCAAGCCCTCATTCGAAGACTATAAATATCCATTTTGTCAAGGCCTCATGCCAAGACCATAGTCTGTCTCATGAGACCTACCGAAGAACCGAGGGACTATAGTGCGCCCCAACTGAAACATAATATGTCTAATACATTCCTATTATTAATACGGATAATTATAAATTATATACACATTCATATTGAATAAACCATATGAAATGTATATAACTTTCCTCAATCATTAATCATAATGACTAACCATTTAGTGTAATACAATGAATGGTTTCAAGATAGCACATCCACAGTCAAAAAAATCATAAACCGTTTAATAAATCATGGTGGATGAAACCATAAGAGATAAATCGCAATTAATTACATGATTCAATAAAGTACACTAACATAGATGCAGATACTTTAAATGAGACCATTAAAAAACCATTGAGGAAATAATCCGTAAATATTCCAAAGTGTACCATACCACTTTGAAACATTCAAATCATAATACCTTAAAATATAGTGAGAATAAGAGGACTCTTGATATGATATAAAATAGGTAATTACATACACCACAAAAAATAAATAAGTGGTGAACAAGTCATTTATTCCATAAAAGATAATGTGAGATGAGAAAAATTCTTTTTTACTTGGGAAAGAAGAGTTATTTTCGTAAATCATTTGTATTTGTCATGAAATAATACAATAAACATATATATCCCATAAAATAAAAATTAATTTCATTGAAAATATGTTTCAGGCAGAAATAAAGTCTTCTTGAGGTGAAATCATATAAAACATTTTTTCAAGAAGCTTTAGATGTAAAACATTTTAGTGATGTTTAAGGAAGATATTAAAGGATCTTAAAGCACAAAGGAATCATTTATTTCAGAAAAAAATAAATGAAAAAACAGGGTTTTCATGTTAAAATTAGTGATTATAGAATGAAAAATGTGGAATAAAACATATTATATAGTGAACATTAAAATAGGTAATAATTCAAGAAGTTCCCTGAATCGGGATTGCATTTCGGAAGAATTTTTGAAAGATTCTTTCAAACATGTAACTGTCCATAAAATAAATAAGTATTATGATTGGTAAACATATATAGAACATTAAAAAATACTCAATGAGTAGTAAATAAGAATAAATAATAATTTCATTATGTCAAAAAGAGATTAAGAGAAACTCAAATGAAAATTGCGGTTTGGGTAGAAAATACTTAAAACTTTATAATTAATGGAATCATATGACCCAAAATTAACAAACATCAAATGATACATTAAATATAATAAAAATAAAAATATTAATGAAATGGAAAATAAATTTGAAGTATACATACACCATAAAAATTTAATATATGTGAATATAGAATATCTCACCAAAATGGAAGAGAGATAAAAAACCCCTTACAAACATTTCAGCATCCTAACAGTTGTTCATGTGAAAGATTAATGAGAGGTATAAGGGTTTCCCGTTATTTATATTTCATAAGGGAAGTATGGTTGAGGGTTGAAAACATACCCCATCATTATTAATTTAAAATAAAATGAAACAACATAGGCTGGATTGTTGAGTAAAAGTGAGAGGGAGGATCCCTTACCTTAAATCTTAGGGTGTTCATCGCTAGATCTTAATGACCTGAATAACAAAATTATATTCATTAATTAAAAATTAAAGAACCATTTAAACATTTATTTGGTTTATTATAGCTTTATTAAGTTCACACATGTCCTTTTATATGGGTTAAGGGATTCAATTTCATTGTTCGTGAGTGTTCATTTTTATAACATTCATGATCGACTCACTTATAAAAGAGTATGGTAGTTCATTTAAGATTGTAGTTAAAGTCCAGAATTAATTCTATATGTTACTAATTTAAATTAATAAGATTAAATGGTCATAAAATTTATTTATTTTTATTTGGAGTGAAGGTGAATCATTATATAAAACATTAATGATAAACACATGAATTAATTGGGTCATTTGGCTCACAATTACTTAATTTTGTTTTATTATTTTACATCATGAGTGAATAAGGATTAAAAACATAAAATAATAAAAAAATACATATATTATAGTACGTTTAAACAATAAAAATTGTTTCATGACTAGATTTTAAGAAGGTAAATCAAATTGATTGTTGTCCTTGAATGTAATATATCAACACATCTCGGATGATGTTTCATTTTTCGCATAAATGAGCGGGAAAAGAGAGAAGAAGATGAATAATACCATTATAATAAAAAAATCCAGTAAATTCATGTTAATTTAGTTTAAATACCAATGGGATGATGAGAGGTTATAAAAGAAAAGAGAACAAAGGAACATGAAAATTAATGAAAAGAATAGATGAATTTTACCTCTTGAATTAACCTTCATTGAGAGCCTAATACGGGAAAAGGATTTGGTCTTTTTTTGAGACCAAGGGTTTATGGTCATGGGGGAGGAGCTTGAAATGATATTTGAGTATAATTTGGAGAAGGCACAAGGCTTTAGAGGAGTGAAAAGAAGAGGGTAAAATAGGTTGTATTTAAAGTGCAGGTGAGGAGGGTTTTTTAATATTTTAATCATTTGTTTATTAATATTCTATAAGACAAGAAATAATAATGATTCCATAACCCAAAATAGTAATATATTCATGTGATTTAGAACCATTGGATATTCTATCAACATATCATCATCAATGACTAAATAATTCAATTATTTAGCACTTACTGTAAATTATCGTATATTACTATTCACAAAAAATCAAGTATTCTAGAAAAATCTCAAAAATTCACCAGAACTATTTTTCGACGTGTAGAGTCCAAAAATTAAGTCCATTTTCCAAAAATAATTTTCTAAATAAAATTAATTTAATTTTTTTAAATCATAATTTACTTGAAAAATACTGCATTTGAAATATTTATTTACATATTACAAAACACAGGTACATCATACATTCACTTAAATCCTATATATATATATACTATCATAGGTGAGGTTACTATCCATATGGGTATGTCACTATTAATAAGTGTAATATTACTATTCATAAGGTTATGTTACTATTCACCAAAAACAATGTTTGTCATATAACACTCTAAATAACTTACTTATTACAAATGTGTAGGTTAGATTTTTGAAATAATAATAATAGGGGTTTTAAAATTAACTATACTGAATAGGTTGTAAAAAAGTGGTGTTTTTTAGAGACTTAGTGTTTCATTAATTCAATATTAAACATATTTTCAAAATATTGGGGTGTTACGTAAACAACATATACATATGAAATTTTAATAAATTTCCCTAATTTGTAGACATAATCACTAACAATTATGAGTAATAAGGTGAATGGTATCAAAATATAACATCCACATTCAAAATGATCCTAAAAATTTACATAATGTTTTTTTATTATATCATAAAATATTAATCCCAATAAAACATTAGAACAAACATGAGTGTTGATATAAATGAAAATACTCTTGTAAAATCATCGATGGATTATTAAGAAGAATTATTATTGGCACATTTATATATAACATTAAAATATAATAAATGATGTGTACATAAGAATAATTAATAATTTCATTGAGGTAAGTATAGAATAAGAGTAACCCAAAAAAATGGATATTTGGGTAGAAACTCTTACCTTATGTTCAAATGAGTTCTGCAATTGTCCTAAACATATTTTTAATAATATTATATTCATTTGTTGGTCGGAGTGGACACTCAAGAGGGGGTTGAATTGAGTTCCAATTAAAATTTCTGTTAAAATATTATCTAGTTAAAATCCCCCGATTTATAAAATAAGTTAATATTTAGTGAATTTATACAGATTGTAAATGTTCACTTAGCTTCTCAAAGATTGATTAGGTCTCAGTTATTTTAACCACAAGATCAAACTAACTTTTGAAACTAATCTACTGATTTAAAATAAGTGTAAACACTTGATAATTTAACTATCAAAGTAGCTTCAAAATAATTTTTTATTTTAAAGTAATAGCATCCGAATAAATATAATATATGTCGTATACATTAAACTTAAATAAAATATGCACAACAGATATAACAAGAGGTTCAGTCTCAAGTCGAGACTTAGTCCTCTCCAATATATATATGAATTTGATCCACACCCTAGATTGGGGTTAACAACAGTTTTACAAAAATTGTCCAGGTCCAAGACCTCCACCACTGTTATTTATGGGAAACAAACCAATAGAAAAACAGGTGTCTAGGTCACACACGACCTCTACCACTATCCCAGTGGGAAATAAAAGATGTAAGAGTTTGAGTGAGGATTTACAGATCCTCCAGTTAAAGTTCAGGAGATAGTGTGTGTGTAAAAATATAGCAGATGACACACACTGCTTGAAAAGTAAATAATAAATCACAGAGGAAACTATGTAGAGTTTTGAATGGCTTTAGTGACTATCAATATAGATCTGGACTCGTTGGATTGAGAAGGAATGCTTCAGAGTCCTTCTCTGGTTTTTCTGTTGAAAAACAGAGTGTCGTAGTTCAGCTTGTCTTCTTCAGAAGTGAGAATGATCTCTTGATTCGTCGTGTGTTCTTCAATGGTGTTGGATTGCATGTATGGAACTTCTTTAAGGATCGTGCAATGTGTTCTTCATAGTTGTGCTCAGGATTGTTCTTCGGTTCAGTACAGAGCTCGCGTGTATTGTAGTATGTGTGTCGAGACGTGTCAAGCAGGCTTATATCCTCTACTGCAGCTCAATCTTCTGTATATTCCATGAGATACAGCAATAGGAATTATTTCCTTTTCATAGGTACGAGATATGGTTTCATGACATGCCAAAAACTAACATTAAATAACATTAATTTCATTAAAAACAACAAATATGACCGTTAGAATCATTTAAAATAGTATTGACAAAAGCATAAGAAATGGTGTCACAGTGATCATGGAAACGGTGCCTTCTTCACGGTGTCTGATCACGGTGTCTAGTCATGATGAGTGGTCACGATGTCTGGTCACGGTGTCTGGTCACGGTGTCTCGTCACGTATATCTGGTCACGGTGTCTGGTCACGATGGCTGGTCACGGTGTCTGGTCACGGTGTCTGGGTCAAGGTGTCTGGTCACGGTGTCTGGTCACAGTGTCTGGTCACGGTGTCTGGTCACGGTGTCTGGTCACGGTGTCTAGTCACGGTGTCTGGGTCACAGTGTCTGGGTCACGGGGTCTGGTCACTATGTCTGGTCATGGTGAGTGGTCACGGTGAGTCCTTCACGGTGTCTCCATACTTAGACAAATATTGATATTTGGACTAATACAGTGATATGCAGAATATGGGTTAAGGATAATCATTAGAGGTAATATATGAGAGAATTGTGATTATTCATAAGACTTGTAAAGAGTAATTAGCATCCATAAGATTTGTTATTATAAAAACATGATTTGTACCTATTGTTGAGTTTGAAGAGCATTAGAAATATGTGCACTGAAGATCAAGATTAATTATCAGTAATAAGATTTGTGATCATTAAAACATGATTAACACATAAAGAGTCCAACAATCTCCCCCTTTTTGATGATCACAAATCATATATAGGAAAAATATAAAAGACATGTAATATTAAAGATACTACCATAGAAAAAACATTAATGAATAGATACTTTCAGTTTTCTCCCCCATTTATACTATTATAGAACTGATATCTGTAGGTTTTCTCCCCATTTTGGGATTATCAAAAAGTTGAGAAAAAGAAATGAAACTCGGCAGTTGTCATTAAAAAAAGGGTTCAGAATACAAAGTACAAGAGAATTACAAACTGTAAACAAGAAATGAAATCCCATAAAAAAGACAAACAGTCGCTAGACTCTTTAGGGATCCTTTTTTGTCATGACTTTATCATCAGCAGGAGCTGGTGCTGAAGTAGAAGAAGGCATAGATGTGGTAGAAAATGAGGTTAAGGGTAGACCTTAAAAAATAGATGGAGACAAAGTATGAGCAGTAGAAGATCTAGGCTTAAGTTGGTCAAGAATGACTGGTCGGATCTGAGAAAGGGCTTGGCTAACTGTCATAGTAGTTGATGTTAAGGCATGTAGTCCAGGTCTAATGGGTGCAGCAGCTGGAGAAACTATAGCAGTACTCTGCACATGAAGATACGGCTTCAAAGGATTGATGAAATCATGAATGATTTCACCACCATACTGCATAGCCTTTTCAAAATCATCCTTATTCTCCAGAAATCTGTCCAACAATCTAGTGAACTTTGAATGTTTCTGAACATGAGTTTTAAAAGCTTGAGTCACTGGAGGGATTCTCAGTTTTTTCACAAGATATCTAAAGTGATATGTCATGTCACTTTTAGAGAAAATCCGAGAAAGATTCAAATCTATTTTCTTGGAGATATCTTGTTGAGCATCATTGGCTATATTAGAATGAATCCTAACCATGTCCAATGATCTATCACTGTTATTAATCACTTATGGCAAAGAAGACAGATCCAAGCCACTGAAGGCATTCTGAAATTCTTCCTTAATTATGGATCTCAGTAGAGATTCAGCCAAAGAAGGTGTGGAGGTCTGCCCAGAAGCAGGTGAATCCTTGACAGCTTCGGTTAGAACTTTGAGTTGTTTCAGAACTTTTTGCAGAAATCCTGTGTATTCATCTGTAAGCTTATTCAGAGTTTCCACAAGCTCTCTCATGAGTTCCAGCATCTTCGCGTGCCTTTTTCCGATCTTTGAATCAAAATATATTAGGTAAGGATGAACTTGAGACACAATATCCCTAGCAAGGAGGGAATCAGAAGACTCAGGAGAAACAGACGCAGGTACATGGGCAGAAACAGGAGCCGGCTATGATCTCAAAGATTACTCATTCTGCAGACTTTCTACCATACTTTTCAGATTTTCAACATCAGCACTTAGCAGCTTATTCTCTACTCTGACTTCTTGAATTTCTCAAATCATCCTCGGTTGATATTGCAAGATAATATTTCCCAAGAGAATTGATGCATCTTCGTGACTTAATTGAGTTACTAGGTGAGGTTGAGTGGAGACAATTTTCTCAAATCCAGCAAGCAAAGTCTCGACAAAAACTTTCATATCATCTTTGGTTACAAATAAGTGAATCTCAGGTAAGGATACCGGTAAAGGTAGAGGTTCAAATTCTGGTTGAGGGTCAGATTAATCTTCAGACTCAGATTCTGATCTAAATTGAGGTTGGGGCTCTGGTTCTGGTTCTGAATGAGCTTGGGACTTCAGTTGAAACAGAGAAGAAAGATCCATTCCAGTAGTAGTCACCTGCTGTGACTCATTCACATCATAAAATCTTGGTAAATCATACCGAGAGTGCACAGAGTAAGTGAAATAAGTTTGAGAAGCTTCAGTAGATCTAGCTTCTATAATATCAAGATTTCAAGTTTCCTCCCCCTCAACATGTGCATCCCTTTTAGATTCTTGAGGTTTAGGAACATGGAAAACATCCACAGGATCATCCCTAATCTCTTCAGCAAACTCTTTCCTTTCCAGATAAAAGGAAGTTTCCATTCTTTCTTCAGTATATGGAATAATCTCAGGAACTGATTATTCCACTAGATAAGCTTCCAGACTTGCTTCTTTCTCAACCAAAAAAGTCTCTTCACCGAAATCTGCCTCAAATATTGCATGTTGTTCTGAACAAGGAAAATCTAATTTCCTTGCAGCATTGGGATGATCTTCTTCCTCATAAAGAACAACTGAAGGATCCTTAGTCCTTTTCTTTTCAACAACAACATCCTCTATTTGAGGTATTTTAGCAGGGATAACAGCAGGGACAAAATCCCTTTCCTCTTCAACAAGAACTGTTTTTATTGGAGGTATTACAGATTCTTCTCTAGGTGGAACTTCAGATGTTGCTTCTTCTTGTTCTTATTCTTCTGAGTACTCAGCCACTTCATCTGGTTCCAAACTAGGATCAGCTATGTTCTTAGGCCTTCTTGGATAGTCAACATGATTAAACTTTTTATATAGTTGATCACTATCCTCAACCAATTTCTTTTTCCAGGGATTCCAGCTAATCTTCATCCTTCTGATGATAGGCATGGATAGGCAGAAATCAAGGTCCTCTAATTTTTCTTCATTCGGTCCAACCATCCCTTTTGAGACTAACATGGCTGAAATCATCCTTGAATAAAACAGGGAGGTGTATTTGGATGTTACATTGATCAGCTCATAGATATGGTTGATAACATACTTACACATATCAATCTTTTTTCCATTCTTCAACAGGTGAATCAGGAACACATCCTGATACTTAATCACAGCAAAATCTACTTTTCTTAGACTAACCAAATTCTAAAAAAACTTGAACAAAATTCTTGTCTCCCCATCCAGTTCAGCAGCTATTCCCCTTCGCTTGGTGCCATTTCCAGTTAGATTTTCCAAAGTGGTTTCTATGTCGAATATGTCATTTGTTGGAGGAGGGTTTCTCTAGTAATCTTCACACACTCCTTCATGTGGAATTCTTAGGCATGCAGCCCACAACATTGAAGAGAAAGAGCAATTCTGACTATGGATCCATCTGGTCACCAAAAATATTTCTCCAAACTCAAAAGATAACATCACATATTGATAGAATTGAGATACAAGCCTTGGGAAAATCGGTATATTCTGTCTAGTGAACCATTCAATCCATCCTTGTTCTTTTAAAACATTCAAAACTAATGATCTGCTAGACATCAACCATTCAGGGCAAACCTCTTTTTCAGTTACAACGGTACGACTTACCAGGTTTGGGTTCAGAGGTCCTTCGGGAGCTATCCTCGGTATCCTCCTTTGATTCTTAGAGTGGCACTTCTCAGACGAGGGTGAAGATGGACGCTTCATCTTTGGAATTCACTAAAGGTTCGGGCGCGAGGGAAGAGAAGGTTCAGGAGAGAATTCAGGTAAGAAGTCAAATAAAACCCTTAAGTTTTATCCTTTTGAAATGTCAAACGTCATAAAAACACAAACGCGGGAAATCAAATAGCGGTGAAATAAAAATTACCAAGATACAGGTAAAAGTAAAATAAAAATAAACATTCTTGTCATGGTGAGACCATGAGTAGGTATTACGGGGAGACAGAAAACTAGCCATCATGGTGAGATAGTTTATAGTCATCACGGTGTAACAGTGAGTATTTTATATAGTCGTGGTGAGATAGTGAGTTGTCAGACCGTGCGCATAAAACAGTAACTTAGAAGAAGTAAGTATGAAACCATAAGGTAAAGTACAATAAAGTATTTAACATTAAGATCAGTAAGATATTAATTTATGATTAATAATACCAAGATCATGTATGATGTAGTCTAATCATTCATAATTTAATGGTTTAGTGAATATATCAGCAAGTTGATATTAAGTACCATTGAATTCCAAAGTGATATCACATTTTTGATAATGATCCCTCAAAAAGTGATGTCTTACATCAATATGTTTTGTTCTAGAATGAGAAACAGGATTCTTAGAAATATTAATAGCACTTGTGTTGTAACAATTTATTGAGACATGTCTAAATTGATATCCATATTCTAGTAATGTGTGTTTCATCCACAAAATTTGTGCACAAAAACTTCCAGCAGCTATGTATTCAACTTCTACAGTTGATAATGCAACAAAATTTTGTTTCTTACTACACCATGATACTAGTGACTTGCCTAAAAGATGACATGTTCTAGAGGTGCTTTTTCTATCTAGCTTACATCCAGAAAAGTCAGCATCAGAATAACTAACTAATTTAAATGATTTTCCTTTGGGATAGAATAGTCCTAAATTGAGAGTATGCTTGAGTTATTTGAAAATTCTCTTTACAATATTTAAATGTGACTCTTTAGGGTTTTCTTGAAAATGAGCACACATACACACACTAAACATAATATCAGGACGACTAGAATTCAAGTAGATTAGACTTCCAATCATTCCTCTATAAGTGGTTTGATCAACAAATTTACCATTTTCATCACGATCCATCTTACAGGTGGTACTCATGGGATTGTCACTACTTTTTGTGCTATCCAATCGAAAACGTTTTAAAAGATCTCTAGTATATTTACATTGAGTTAAAATAATTCCATCATCATTTTGAAAGATTGGAAAACCAAGAATGAATTTATGTTCACCCATTAAACTCATTTCAAATTCATTTTTCATCATTTTAGAAAAATCAGTACATAAAGAATTTTTAGAAGATCCAAAGTTAATATCATCAACATAAATTTGTATAACTAAAACATCTTTAGAAATTTGTTTTATAAACAGAGTAGGATCATCTATTCCTTTTGTAAAACTTTAGAAATTAGAAAAATTCTTAATCTATCATACCAAGATCTTGGGGCTTGTTTTAAACCATATAAAGCTTTTGATAATTTAAAAATATGATTTGGAAAATGAGGGTTTGACAAACCAGGTGGTTTTTCAACAAAAACATCCTCAGCAAAATATCCATTTAATAATGCACTCTTGACATCCATTTGATATAGGTGGAAATTTATATGTGCAGCATAAACAAGTAAAATCCTAATAGCTTCTAATCTAGCTACTGGAGAAAAAGAATCATCATAGTCAATACCTTCTTCTTGACTATAGCCTTGTGCAACTAGTCTAGCTTTATTTATAACTATGTTTCCAGATTCATCTACTTTATTTCTAAACACCCATTTTGTGCCTATTGTGAATGTGTCCTTAGGTCTTTCAACAAGATTCCAAACTTTATTTCTTTCAAACTAATTGAGTTCTTCTTATATACCCATTACCCAAAATTCATCTTTAATAGCATCATCAATGTTTTTAGGCTCAAGCTGTGACAGGAAGGCTTGATGTTCAACCTGATTTCTAAGAGAAGCTCTAATATGTGTCCCTTTATCAAGATTTCCTACAACAGAATCTAAAGGATGATTCTTTAGAATTCTAGTTGATCTAGTAAAGGTAGGACTAGAAATTTCAGGTTCATCAATAGGTTGGGAATCAACAGAAGCAGGTTCTGGAAAATTTCCAGAACTGGACGTTTTAACTATAGGTCCATTGTCTTTATCATTAAAGTTCAAAACATAGAGATCATCTTCACGATTTTCAAGAGAGGTTTTAGGATCATGTGGATCAGTTTCATCAAACTTGATGTGAACAAATTCTTCCACACACTTGGTTCTCTTATTGAAAACTCTATATGCTTTACTAGAGATAGAATAACCTAGGAAAATTCCTTCATCACTCTTGGATACAAACTTTTCAAGATTATCTTTGGTAATAAAAATAAATACTTTGCAGCCAAAGACTTTGAAGTATTTAACCTTAGGTTTCCTATGGTTCCACAACTCATAAGGGGTCCTATTAAGAACATGTCTGATTAAGACTCTATTTATAATATAAAAAGCTATATTTACAGCTTCAGCCCAAAAATAAATAGGTAGGTCATACTCATTAAGCATAGTTCTAGCAATTTCATATAGGGTTCTATTCCTTCTTTCTACAACACCATTTTTTTTGAGGTGTCCTAGGGGCAGAGAAATTGTGACTATAGCCATCGTGTGAGCAATAAGATTCAAATTCATGATTCACAAACTCACGGCCATGATCACTTCTCAGAGTTTTAATCTTAAGTCCACTAAGGTTTTATACAGATTTGGAGTATTTAACAAATTAAGAACAAGCTTCACTTTTGTGAGCTAGAAAATATACCCAAGTATATCTAGAAATGTCATCTACTAAGACATAGACATTGTGCTTCCCATTTAAGCTTGAAACTCTAGATGGTCCAAACAAATCCATGTGAACCAACTCGAGAGGTTGAGAAGTTGAGACTTCTTTCTTTGGTTTGAAAGAGATTTTTTGTCGCTTTCCCTTTTGACTGGGATTACAAACTTTGTCATTTGGAAACTCAAGTTTGGGTAGGTCTCTAAATAAGTTATTCCTAGTATTTTTTCTAAGAGAGTGTATATTTTAGTGTCCTAATCTCATGTGGAAAAGCCAAGACTCTTTATGAAAAGTATTTAAACAAGTAATATTCTGCTTAGCTAATGAATTTAAATAAATAGCATAAACATTTTGATTTCGTAGGGAAAAAAATATTAAAGCATTTTTAGAATTAAACACATTTCAAGGATCATTTACAAATTTGACATTAAAAACATCATCACATAACTGAGAAATACTTAACAGATTATATTTAAGTCCATCAACAAATAAAACTTTAGAAATTAATACTATGTCATTGTTACCAATCTGGCCTAAACTGATGATTTTCCCTTAAGAATTATCACCAAAGGTGACAAAACCTCCATCAATTTTGACTAAGATTTTAAAGCATGAGAAGTCTCCAGACATATGTCTTGAACATCCATTTTCCAAGTACTAGGTCTTCCTACAGGATCTCTTTAAGCAGGTTTCCAACAAAACAGATTTAGATAGGAAATGATTTTGGTACCCAGATCTTCTTAGGTCCAGACAGGTTAGCAATAAAATCTTTTGGTACCCAAATTTGTCTTATGGGTATCATGAAATTTGTCGAATCAACAGACATTGAATGATAAACCTTATTATATCCATAACTATGAATATAACTAGTTGAAGCATATAAATTTCCAGAACTAGAATTACCAGCATTCTGTCCAGATTTAGGAATAAATATATTGTTAGTAAACTGTCTCTATCCAGGTTTGTAGCCTATTCCAGTAGTATATTTTGGTGCAACTTTCTTTCCTAGAATTTGAGTTAGTGTATCCTTTCCATTTTTGAATTTCTCTAAATCCTTTCTAAGTTTCTCATTAGATAATTTCAGTTCAGTGTTTTTTTAAGTAACTAAGAATTCTTTTCCATTTCAATATCAAGATCAGATTTATGTTTAATAGTAAAAGCATATTGTTTCTTTAAACCTTTGTATTTGTCTTTCAGCTCATTACAGTTTTCTTATAACATATCACAATATTCAAATAGTTCAGATTTTGACATGTTATCAGAGTCAGAATCATCTTCAGAATAATAAGAATTTAAAGCAGGAGTTTCAGTTGTTACCTCAGATGTGTTTGCCATAAATCACATGTTTTCCTTATTTCTATGTTCAGTTTTAGAAACTTCAGATTTACTGGAGCTATCCTCAGAAGCGCTCCATGTAGCCTTCATAGCCATTTTGTACTTACTGTCTTTTTAATCATATTTCTTCTTGAATTTGAGCTTTGGGCAGTCTGCTTTAATATGTCATTTTCTTTTTCACTCATAATAGACAACTTCATCACTTTTATTTGGCTTTTTCCAATCCTTCTTCCAATGTCCCTTATTGTCATAGTTTACTTTGTAATTTGATTTGTTGAAAAATTTCTTCTTCCTATAAAATTTCTTAAACCTTTTGGCAATGTGTTCCATTTCAGCATCACTATCAGAATCTGAATTTTCACTGGATGAACTGTCAGTAGGTAGTTGGGCTTTATCTTTGTCTTTGCTCATTGAAGTTGAAGTCTTGAAAGAAATAGATTTCCTTTTAGGTTCATTATCTTCCTCTTTATTCACCTTGAGTTCTTCCTCATACATCAAAAGCTTACC
This sequence comes from Viscum album, assembly GCA_963277665.1. NCBI lineage: Eukaryota > Viridiplantae > Streptophyta > Magnoliopsida > Santalales > Viscaceae > Viscum > Viscum album. The sequence goes on along the minus strand of OY728156.1, from coordinate 1,192,250,631 downwards.
AATGAGTTCTTTGACAGGTATATCAGCAATGTATCATGACTATCTGATTGAAACAGATGTTCCTCTCCATCGGTCTAGTAAACATATCAAGATTTTAATAATTTGTTCCTTTGTTGGAAAAACTATTCCAAGTGAATTCATTGTATTGACTATCTCATTAAACCTGAGATACATGTCAGAAATAGGTTTATCAGTTTTCATTTTAAAATTATCATATTTAATAGTATAAGTATTTAATCTCATTTCATTAACATTGGTTGTTCCTTCATGAGAAACCCCCAAGGTATCCCAAATTTCAAAACCAGTTTTACAAGCAGAAATTCTATTAAACTATTCATCTCCTAAAGCATAGTACATGGAATTCATGGCTTTACAATTATTATTGTAAGAAATATTTGTAGGTTCATCCCAAGTGGATCTATCTATAGTGGGAATTTTATATTTTGATTCTATGGCAGTCCAAACATCAAAACCTATGCTTTCTAAATGAATTTTCATTTTAAGTTTCCACTGAGCATAGTTGGTACCATTGAAGAAATGTGGCATGTTAGTAGCAGCACCCTCTAGTCTATTATCCATAACTAGATTTTAGAAAGACAATTTAAAGAGATAAAAATTTAGAACTAACAAAAATTTATGATCTTTAAATATGAAACTAAAATCACAGTTGAAAAACAGAGTATTTCAAAAAAAAATTGAACAAAAAAAAATAAAAAACTAACCCTTTGATACCAAATGTTGGTCGGAGTGGACACTCAAGAGGGGGGTGAATTGAGTTCCAATTAAAATTTCTATTAAAATATTGTCTAGTTAAAATCCCCCAATTTATAAAATAAGTTAAACTCTAGTGAATTTATACAGATTGTAAATGTTCACTTAGCTTCTCAAAGATTAATTAGGTCTCACTTAGTTTAACCACAAGATCAAACTAAATTTTGAAACTAATCTACTGATTTACAATAAGGGTAAACACTTGCTAATATAACTATCAAAGTATCTTTAATATAATTTTGTATTTTAAAGTAATAGAAGCGGAATAAATATAATATATGTCGTATACATTAAACTTAATTAAAATATACACAACATATATAACAAGTGGTTCAGTCTCAAGACGAGACTTAGTCTTCCCCAATATATATATGAATTTGATCCACACCCTGGATCGGGGTTAACAACAGTTTTACAAAAACTATACTGGTCCAAGACCTCTACCACTGTTATTCATGGGAAACAAAACAGCAGAAAACCAGCTGTCCAGGTCACACACAACCTCTACCACTATCCCAGTGGGAAATAAAAGATGTAAGAGTTTGAGTGAGGATTTACAGATCCTCCAGTTAATGTTCAGGAGACAGTGTGTGTGTAAAAATACAGCAGATGACACACACTGCTTGAAAAGTAAATAATAAATCACAGAGGAAAAGATGTAGAGTTTAGAATGGCTCTAGTGACTATCAATGTATCTCTGGACTTGTTGAATTGAGAAGGAATGCTTCAGAGTCCTTCTCTGGTTTTTCTGTTGAAAAACAGAGTGTCGTAGTTCGGCTTGTCTTCTTCAGAAGTGAGAATGATCATTTGATTCGTCGTGTGTTCTTCAGTGGTGTTGGATTTCATGTATGAAACTTCTTTGAGGATCATGCAATTTGTTCTTCACAGTTGTGCTCAGGATTGTTCTTCAGTTAAGTACAGAGCTCACGTGTATTGTAGTATCTGTGTCGAGACATGTCAAGCGCATGTATATCCTCTACTGCAGCTCAATCTTCTTTATATTCCATGAGGTCCGGCAATAGGAATGATTTCCTTTTCATAGGTATGAGATACGGTTTCTTGACATACCAACAACTAACATTAAATAACATTAATTTCATTAAAAACAACAAATATGACCGTTAGCATAATTTAAAATAATATTGACAAAAACATTAGAAATGGTGTCACAGTGATCATGAAAACAGTGTCTTCTTCACCGTGTCTGATCACGGTGTCTGGTCACGGTGAGTGGTTTCGGTGTCTGGTCACGGTGTCTGGTCACGGTGTCTGGTCACGGTGTCTGGTCACGGTGTCTGGTCACGGTGTCTGGTCACGGTGTCTCGTCACGGTGTCTGGTCACGGTGTCTGGGTCACGGTCTCTGGTCACGGTGTCCGGTCACGGTGTCTGGTCAGGGTGTCTGGTCATGGTGCCTGGTCATGGTGTCTGGTCATAGTGTCTGGGTCACGGTGTCTGGGTCACGGTTTCTGGTCACGGTGTCTGGTCACGGCGAGTGGTCACGGTGAGTCCTTCACGGTGTCTCCATACTTAGACAAATATCTGTATTTGGACTAAGACGGTGATATGAAGAATATGGGTTAAGGTTAATCATTAGAGATAATATATTAGAAAATTTTGATTATGCATAAGACATGTAAAGAGTAATTAGCATCCATAATATTTGTTATTATAAAAACATGATATGCACCTATTGTTGAGTTTGAAGAGCATTAGCAAGATGTGCACTGAAGATCAAGATTAATTAATTGTAATGATATTTTTGATCATTAAAACATGATTAACACATGAGGAGTCCAACATCATTAATTAAATAATTAATAAACTTATCTAAATATATTTTATATATTAAAATTTTATTAATTTAATTTATGGTCTTTTTGATGAGTTATAAGATACATTTTTATCGCTTAGGGGTGTTTGTTTCCTTAGTTTTCATGATCTGTATACATTTGTGGAAGTTCATGTAAAATGGTTTTAATTATAAATAACTGAATTTATTTTATATTAGTGAACATATTTAATTTTAAATTGTTATATAATTAATTAGATTATATGGTATTAAGATAAGTTTTTAGTAAAAACATTAGTGATAATCATTTAGATTATTACAACGGAATTTCTATCATCTCGAACTAGTTTTTTCATATGATTTTATATTATGTAAATATATATACTAATTATAGAACAGTAATTATGTTATAATACATATATTATAGTTATTTACAACTATAAAAATGGTTTCATGATGAGACTTGAAGGAGAAATTAAATATTTAAGGTTCGTCGTCTACGAAGGATGAAAATCCCCCCACCCCTGAATGATGATTTCACTTTTAATGAAAATAAGAGATAGAGTAAGGGGATTGAAGATTGATTTTGAATTAACATGATAAAATTTTAATATAAATATTATAGTGGAGTTGTCATTATTATTTGGATAGAGTATCTGTGGAGAATATAAGAAAAGGAAGTAAATTGAAAATGAAAGAAAAAATAGGATAATTTACCTCTTGAATTAACCTCCATTATATCATTCATAGGGAAAATATTATGGACTTTTGGAAATACCAAGAGCTCATGTAACTAGGGAAAGACTAGGGAAGAGTAATTAGGAAGAAATTTGACATGAATAAAGTCTTATAGAAGTGAACAAAAGAGTGGTTGAGGAGTAGATTTTATAGTGGACGGGAGGGGTGATCTTTCATTATTCTATTCATTATTTTTTTATTTTGATAAATACTACCAATAGTACTGATTATTTTGAATAATATATTTAAAACAGCTATTAATTTCGAACCAAGTGTGCTTACATCATATATGACACATGAAATTGGGTATTTATCTTATAAATTATTTATACTGTAAATTACAGCATTTTTTTATTAACTAAAAAATCAAGTATTTTAAAAAAATATAAAAATTTCATTGTAACTATTTTTCCACGAGTAGAATTAAAAAATAGACTAAATTAAATCAAAATATATTTCTAAATCTGTGAAATTTAATTTTAATATAAAATTATTATTTTCATGGAATATATAAATTTTTAATTTTTAATTAATTTTATAAAACATTCAAAATATAATTGTGATCACATTAAATTATCCTAAAATAAAAATACAGAATAATATTGACCTGTGAATCCATTTTATGAAAATTGATTTTATTTTAAATATTTTTATTAATTAAAAAATTGTAATTACATATTAATGCTTTATAAAAATAAATACAGTAAAATAATTTTTTTTAAATAGTCACTACCTTTTACGATGATATAATTATATCATAATTTAATTTATGAAATTCCTAAATTTTATTTATACTTTCATGGGTTGGATTACTATTCATTTGGCCAATTTACTTTTCATTTGGTTCATATTACTATTCCTACCAGCGAGTTACTATTTAATATTTATTGGTTTCTTAACATCTAAAAATATGTCTTATTTCTATTATTATTCATTTACAGTGATTGAATTTTTTTCTTTATTTGGTTTTATATGGTATATACTATATGAAATAATCATAATAATGGAAGCATTATTGATATAATTTTGGGCTGTTGCATTCTCGCCTCCTATAAAAATTTTATCCTTGAAATTTATAAAACCTCACCTCTCAAAAATATTTGGGTAGCTCTTCATCATAACGTCATCATAATCCCACATCTCCTATTAAATTTTATTTTTCCAACATACCATTACTCATCGAGTCATTAAATTCTTCAACACCTTTTCATTAGTGTCCATAATATGGATACGCTCTTCATGGTATGATATGTCAGGTTAAAATTCAATACCTTCATATGTGAGTGCGTGTGTTGGGTCTGGCATGTAATATCTCAAAACTATGATTTGAAACACATTATGTACTTTAGAAAGGCTAGTTGTAATCTCTGAATGATAATCTACATCTCCAACTCTATCATGAATTTCAAAATAATCAACATACCTGGGGATATGTTTTCCTTTCTTTCCAAATCTTATGACACCCTTTCATGGAGATATATTCAAAAAATATGAATCTCCTACTTGAAATTCTTAATCCTTTAATTGATTATCAACATAACTCATTTTTCTACTTTAAGATGCTATGATATGGGTTTGAATAGACTTTACCTTCACTCTTGTTTCCTCTACAAGATCTGGCCCTACAAGAGTTCTTTCAACAACTTTATCTCAACATGTCATTCTATGAAAACTCTTTCTATATACTGCTTCATATGGTGCCATTTGAATACTAGTATGGAATCTATTTCTGTAGGAAAACTCAACCAAAGCAAAATACTGGTCCCCAATACATTTAAAATCAAGGGAGCATGATCTCAAAATGACTTCTAATGTCTACATGCCTCTTTATGACTTCCTGTCATTTTAATAGTGATAAGAAGTACTCAAATTTAAATTAGTATCTAATGCTTTTTGGAGAATTTTTCAAAATTTTGATGTAAATAATAGATCATAATAAGAAAAAATTTAGAGAGGTGCTTCATGATGTCTTAAAAAATCATTAATATAGATCTGTATATGGCTCTCCAGTGGAAAATCCTCCCTTGTAGCATGAAAATGTGCAGATTTGGTAAGTTTAACTACAAATACCCATATTTCATCATTATTTCATGGACTTTTTTTGGTAAACTAGTGACAAAATCCATAGTTATGGAATCCCTTTTCTATGAATAAATTGGAAGAGATTGCATGAATCATCTATGATGTTGTCATTAAATAATCAAATGTTAACAGACTAAATATCTTGATACACAATCAGCAATTTACCTCTTCATGCTATCCCTCCATAAATGTTCTATCAAATCTCTATACATAATTGTGATACCACGGTGTATAGGGAAATTCAGACCATCTAAATAATCCAATAAATCCCTTTTTAAATCTGGTATATAGGGAACACAAATCCTCTTTAAAAATTTCAAAATTCCATTCACACACACAAAGTCAGCCAACTTCCCATCATTGACACTTTCAGTTTTCTTTTGAATATTCTCATTATCAAACTGATATATTTTAATATTTTATAATATACATGGTTTGGAAACCAATTGAAAATGTAATGATGTTTCACCTTCTATTATAATTCCCTTATCCTTGTTTGCTAGATCCATGTACATACGGTCCTTGAAAATCCTCTTTATGTCTTGAACTCCATGATCCTTCCTACTCAATGCATCAGCTACCTTATTTTTCATTATTAGGTGATAGTGTATTAGATATTCATAAAACTTGAGTAGCTTGATCCATCACCTTTGCCTCATGTTGAGTATTGTCTGTTAGAAGATATATTTTATGATCTTATGATCCATTAATAACTCACATCCTTCTCTGTAGAGATAGTGTGTCTATATATTAAAGAAAATTTTACAGCATCAAACTCGATATCATGTGTTGGATAGTTCTTTTTAGGAATTTTTTACTTCTTTTATTCATTAGCAATAACTCTATCATTCTACGTAAGGATATAGACAAGTAATTTCTTTGATTCATCACTATAAATCACAAATCTAACATTTTCTAATGACATAGTCAATATCGGAGAACTCACTAATCTACTATTCAATTCTTCAAAACATTCTTCAAATTATTTTGTCCTTATAAACATAACCCTTTTACCTATACGCTTGGTTAATGAGTTGTCTAATTGGGTGAATATCTGAACTAATCGATGATTTTAACTTGGAAAAACCATAAAACTACGTACCTCAGTTATGTTCATTGTTGTAGGAAATTCCAGAACTATCATTTACTTTTCTAGATCAATTAATATTCAATCCATAAAGACAAAATTTCTGAGAAAAGAAACTATTTGAAGCTATAATTTTCACTTGAGAAACATCCATATAACACATTTTTTATATGATTTTTCGTAATAATGTTCCATTGATACTCATAATCTTTTTAGATTTTGGAGTATAACGAGATATCATCAATAAATACCACAAAAAATTCAGAAATATATTCCATGAAAACTCTACTCATTAAATCCATGAAAACGAAGGGTGCATTAGTCAGTCCAAAAGGCATTACTATAAACTCATAGTGCCCATACCTAGTTCTAACTACTCTCTTTGTAATATCTTCCTTCCTTACACGCAAATTTTGATATAAAAATTGATGTTCAATAATTGAAAAATATTAGGCTTTGTGATATTGATCAATCATTAATCTAAGGAAGAAGACAGATGTTCTTTATTGTAATAACATATATTTACCTATAGTCAATGCATGTCCTCAAATATCCATCTATTTTTCTTATCTAAAAGAAAAAGAGCTCTGCATGGAGAACAACTAGGGTTAATAAACCACATACAAATAAACACCTCTACTTTCTTATTCAGCTCTACTAATTCTATTATGGCCATTCTATAAGGAGTCTTTGATATATGCCTTTCACCAGGAATTAAATCAGTAGAAAAAACAATTTCTTACTTTGGGGGATGTCGAAATAAATCATATAGAAACACATCAATATATTCTTGAAAAATAGGTACAAACACAATTTGATGTTTTTTCCCCCACACATAGATATTTTATTCTCATCATCCCTAATAATTACATTCAATTGATCTATGAGGAGTGGATCTATATAATAATCTGACGATGAAGTTTCTACTCTAAAGATAAGGGTTTATACATCGTTCTCAAAAAATTTGTCTTCTAACTTCTTACAATAGATCATCACATCATAATTTGAAATCCAGTTTATATATATAATTATATCTAAATTAGTCATGGGTATGATGAAATGGTCAGAAAATAAAGAATGTATAGGTATCATCAAGGGGACATATTGAGACATATTTGTTACAATGATACATTCTTTTGGAGTTTTTACAAACAGTTAATTTATTATGTTAAAAGGGAAATGCCTAATTTTTTTAAAAAAAGGAATATATAAAAGAATGTGATGATCCAAGGTCAAATAAATAATTGGCTATATTAGAGGAAATGGTTAACATACCTTCCACCATATCATTAGGAATTTCAATCTCAGCTTTTGTGATCGCGTAATCTTAGCCATGCTCCCTTGGCATTTTTTGAGGAATGTATCCTTGAAACTTTGGGAAATCATTAGAATAGGGTCCCATCTCCCTATAATTAAAGTATTGAATATTTATAGATTATTTATTTCTCTTAAAATCACCAATATTATGAAATTTCATTCTACATTTGTAGAACACACCTTTTCCTTTTGAGAAGGCTCTTGGGTGTTTCCTTACACAAGTATAACATGTTGGGAAATTTACTTTTTTATTATTACCTTTATCCATTATATCCTACAAAAACTTCTTGTTCTATTATTTTTTCATATATTTTTATGACATAGATAATTATTTCTTTGTCCTAAAGGAACATGACATAATATATTCATATGATTCGAAACCATGGGAGACTAGTTCCCTTCGAAGGAATGGTTTTAAACAATAAAATAATCGATCAATCATGATCCTTGGATTAAGGATGTAGTCCTCAACATAAATTTCCAACATTTTAATGTTGAATTAATACATTGCAACTTTTTCATTGTTTTTATATTTCTGACTCAAGAATTCCCTCTCCATATTCACTCGTTGTTCACAAGGAAAATAATTTTCTCCCAAAATTACCATAAAATCCTTCTATTCCATTTCATAAATTTCTTCCTCCTATTTTGTATTTTGAATTAATGATCACCACTAATCCATATCTCCCAATAGATTATGAACTATCGTGATAACCTTTTCCCTTTCGTTACATCCCAAAGGGAGAAATGTATTCTTTAACAAACTTATCAACTACACTGCTACAAAAGGGATAATAGTCTCAATTAATGATGAAGGTTGTTGTCACATAAACTAGTCTAAAATTTCACCTCCACATTGTGGATTGGGTTGATCCATATAGTTAATTCTCTTGTTCATAACCAGATTCATCCATGTCAGTATAGTTATAAGTTTCTCAGCAAGAGTCACAGATCCAATACCAATATCAATATCATTCATAAGAGAGAAATCCCTACATGGGATACACACGTTCATAGGGTTTCCATTCCTTCCTTGAGGAACTAAATAAAAATGGAACACACTAAATTAGATTATGAATTCTAATGTATAATGTCTATGTATTAAAATAAATAACAAATATTGAAATCATAAGATAGTCTAATATCATAATCATAAGCATGGTATATTTGGGGATCTATTTACAATGAAACCCTTTATAATGGTTTGAAAAGAAAATTTAAATTAACCTAAGAATATTTCTCAGGAGTGTCATACCAGGTGCATTCTAAGGACCATTTTTGTGTACCAGGTTACACCGAGACAAGATCGTAACACCTTGTTGGAGTTGTTACCACTAGGAACATCTATTCCAGAACCACATCCACTTGTAGAATCCCAATTGGGATTTATATCATTGAATATCCACATAACATCTACCATACCAATATTCTAGTATGTTCATGTACTCTTACTCTGAAAGACTATCGTAGGGTTTTGTAAAATAATCTAAATCTATTTTCCATGGATTTAACAAAACTTCCTCAGAGACCAACTGTAAAGACCTTGAACTCAATTGCCACAAGTTGGTGCCTTATTTCATCGCATTGGAATATAATATAGAAAGACACATCCCAAAGGACTGAATAGTTTAGTAGACATGAAAAAAAAGATAAATACATGAGTTCAAAATTTCATCTTGAAATAGAATAAAATATATAAATTACTTTGGAAATATCAATAACTCCTAGATCATCTCCGAAAGTCATTCATAACATACATATTCACACTCTGGAAAAATAAAATATAAAAAAGGGGTGATAATAGATTCTCAGTAAGGTTCAACAATATAGAGAAAGCATATATAAATGTCTTGGTGAATAACTATAAGTACACATTCCATTAGAACATAATCATGAACATAATTTGGCAGTTGTAAAAGCTGAGTAAATAATTCCATAATAAACATAACCATGGAATTATACTAGTATAATAACCTAATGGAATACAAATTAATAGTTTCATAATGAGGGAATTATTAATGGGGGATATCTGAACCATATTATCAAATACTTGAACAAGGTAACTAAAAATGATTAAGGCCACAACTAGAAGCATATCTGAAAATGGGAAAGGCCTTGGACAAGTCAATATATTTTTTTGTCTCTTGAGACCTATACATGCATCAAGGGGATATAAAAGGCCCCACCTATCACTTACTATGTCTAATTAATAACTTATATGAATGTAGTTAATCATAAACAACATATACATATGAAAGTTTAATAACATTCCCCAATCTGTAGACATATTCACTAACCATTCTGAGTAATAAAGTAAGTAATATTAAAATATCACATACACGGTCAAACTAATCATGATCCATTTATAAAAATATGGTGGATTTTATCCTAAAATATTAATCCCAAATAAACATAATAATCAACACGACTTTTGAAATAAATGAAAATACTCTTATGAAACCATCGAGTACTTATTGAGAGAAATACTCTTTTACTTGGAAAAAAAGGGTTATTTTGGAAAAATACTTGTACAAAAACAAAAGTAAAATAAAATAAGTTTTTCATAATAAAATGAGTGATTTTATAAAATTTATTTTGGTTTAAAATACATTATATTGTTTACCTGAAAATAGGTAATAATTCGAGAAGTTACCTTGAATCATGTTTTTTTATTAGGAGGAATTTTTGAAAGATCCTTTTAAAAAAGGTAAATACCCACAAAATAAATAATAATTATAATTTTTAAACAAATATTTAAAATTAAAATATAATTTTTGAAGATTATATATTAATAATAAATAATTTAATTGAGTTATATAGAGAATAAGAGTAACCCGAAAGAAAACCGTGGTTCGGGTAGAAACCCATACCTTATGTTTGAATGAGTTCTATACTTGAAAAAAAATCCAGGAAAATAAAATTAATTCCATTAATTAATTAAATAATAAAATTATATACATGAATTTTATTTATTATAACTTTATTAAGTTCATTGTTTCCTTTTTGATGAATTATAAGATTCAATTTTACCACTCGAGAGCGATTGTTTCCATGGGTTTCACAGTCTGTATAGTTGAATATAAACATGGAATTTTATGTGGAATGGGTATAATTTTCTAGAATTGAATTTATATGATATTAATAAAAATACATAACATTAAAAGTTAATGAAAGTTATTTTATTATATGGTATGAGTATGAGTTATTAGATAAAACATTGGTGATAATCGCTTAGATAATTAAGGGGGAATTTCGATCAACTTGAACTTGTTTTACCACATGAATTACTATAATTGATATATATAATGGTTCTAGAACATTAAATAGGATATAATACATATATTATAGTCTTTTTCAACCATAATAATGGTTTAATGACCATCCTTGAACGATAAATTGAACCATGAATGTTTGTTGTCTACGAAGGTTGAAAATCGGCACCCCCCAAGATGATGATTTCGTTTTAAAAATAAAAAAGGGAAAGGGGATTGATGATGGTCGTTACATTAACATGATATAATTACATTATATAGATTATAATGACTTATCATGATCATTTCGATAGAGGAGTTGAATATAGTATAATAAAAGAATGTAAATTGAAAACTAATAAAAAAAGTAAAATGGTTTACCTCTTGAAATGACCTCCTTGAGAAATTCCTTAGGGAATGGGGTTTTTGTCTACTGACAAGGGAAATATCTTATAAATGTGATGAGAGACTAGGTAATATGATTTGTGAAAATCTTTTACAAGATTAATTTCTTATAGTGGTTCAGAGAAGAGGGGCGAGGAGTGGTTTTTATAGTGGTAGAGAGGGGTGATTTCTCAATATTTTATTCATTATTTTATTATTTTTCTAAATAATACCAATAACATTGATAATTATGACAAAATACAGTAAAAAGTGCATTTTTTTCAAAAAAGGGTGTTTACATCATCCAAGACTCAATGAATAATTTATTTCTCTTAGAATGTATTTAAATTATAAATTACCATAATTCACTCATCACGAAAAAATAAATTATTATAGAAAAATCCCAAAAAATCATCGTAATCACTTTTATATGTATTGAATTAAAAAATGTACTCCATTTTTTCAAAATAAATTTATAAATATGTGAAATATATTTTTAAATAAAATCAATATTTACTTGAAAAATAATGATTTTAAATTGGAAAATGGTTTTATAACTCACTCCTAAATTAACTAAGATATCATAAAATTACCCTAAAATAATATGAAAATATAATATTGATTTATGAATCCAACATATGAAATGAATCTTATTTAAAATAATTTTATTAATTCAAAAATTTAATTAAATATTTATGACTAATAAAAATACTTACATTTAAATTTTAATTTTTAAAATATTCACATACTTTTGATATGATATAATAATATAATAATATAACTTATGAGATGACTAAATTTTTTTTGGGTGATATTATAATTCATTAGTCTGATTTTCTATTCATAAGTGTCATATTACTATTCCTAAGGGAAAGTACTCTTTCATCACTATAGGTTCCTTACCGTCTTGAAAATACCTCTTATTTATTTTATTCATAAATTCTAAAGATTGTACTATGTTCTCTATATGGTTTTATATGATTCATAATATGTAAACTAAACATGAGAAGTGAAAAATCATTGATAGAATTTTGGGGCATTATGGATGTTAAACGACCATCCACGATAAGGGCTACGATGTAACCTCCAATGGAGAGTATCACCATGACACAATCCCACTTTCTATGTGGTGTGTACTTCACCAAAAAATTAACCAATTAATAGCCAAATATGATTTGTTGCTATAAATTAATTTTTTGTATGGTCTATTATTATACATTGTGGCACCATTGGTTTTGGTAAAAAAACTCAAATGAGCTTCTCAAGGATGTAATATTTTAACAAATAAAGGCCAAAATCACACATAAGATGTGGGAGAAAGTGAAAATGATTTTTGTTAAGGAAATTTTTTTCATAGCATTAAAAATAATAATATTTGAGAAGATTTGATCTGAGATTTTTTGAATGATATGGGTCCCTCATCTGAAAAACATAGAAAAAATATGAGGAAGAATGGATCATCAAATAATTCCACATTAAAAAATTGAAATATGGATAATAAAAAAATAAATAATTGTAAAAATTTTCCTCTCCCAATTTTATACTAGGGAAAGAATATATTTGAGACCTAGCTTCATCCTGGACATGATTTGTTAAGGCTCTCTATAATTTCTTTCATTCTAAGGTTTTTTTCTATTCATCTGTGTTTTGTTCTTATATTTTCTAATTTTGTTATGATTATCAACCCATGTGATGTAATCATTAACTCATACACCAAGGTTATGGATAATTAACCTATTGGGGGTTTTCAAGGGGAATCACAATAGGAATTCTTGATTTTTTGTATTTTAATTCTAAAATTTATTTAACTAGTTTATGAAATAGTGATGGAGGGGAGTGGAGTAGATGATCATCAACCCATCTTCCATTTTTTACTATTACATACTTTCATTGTTGAAATTCAACGCCTCTTCAGTTTATAATCCCACTTTATACTAGTTTTTTTGGGTTTTGAAATGATTAATGGTATATAGTTTTATCCAGGTGTGTGGTAAGGTTCATACTTTTAGTGAGGAGTTCTCTATCCCATTAATAGTGGAGAAAAAAAATTAGTTGATGATCTATTTGAAGGTATTTGATTGGGTTGTTATTATCATACATGATAAAAAAATATAATATGAGTATATAAATGGTACTGAGTTTTCTAAATGAGTTAGGTGATTTATAAAAAAGGTAAATAATTATATAACCAATCATAATTCACCCAAAAAATCTCTACATTTCTTGCTAACACATTCTTTATTTTGGTTTTTTTATTCAAAAAACCAAAAACCAAAAATACATAAATTTAAACTATCCTATTTTACTCATAGAAAATAAAAATAAACATAAGCATGAGGATAGTGATTCTCTAAGACTGCATCATTAATAGAAAAATCCATGGTTAACATTTTTTTGTATAAGATACTATAAATTCATCTTTGGAATCCCACTAAAATGTTGACAACTATTGGTTATCGAAAAAATTAGGGGGTGAATTTTTTTAATGGCCTTGTTCTTTAGATCTCCATGGGTTTCTAGAAATGTGATTGAGATGAACATAGATTGGGGGAAGAGCACATGGGCCTGGTTGGAATGTATTTTCAAAGTGATGGGAGGAAAATATTAGAGTTAGATGGTTGGTGGAAGTGGAGTAAACTATTAGTGGGTTAGGGTTGGATGATTTTTTGTGTTGAATTTGATGGGATGGGAGGACCTGGTGGGGTCGAATATGGTTATTTGTATTTTATAAGTATGGTTATTGTGTTGTAATTATATTATTGGAAAATGAGAGGTGAAGGTGGATGAATTGGATTTTAATTGAAGTGGTTTGTGTTAGGCATGATTTAATGGACAATGAAGGTTGGTGAGGTTTAATATGGAAATTTTATAGAGGTTTTGATGGTTCCATGTTGAGTAGGCCTTGATAATGTAAGTTGCAACAGACCACATCCAATCTATATTATCAGTGATACATCTACAATCCATAACCCTCTAATGTGTAATAACATCAAACAATCCAATCTCATATGAATTTAGTATCTCTTAAATTGTAGCGGTATCTAATGAGATTTGATAAAAAAATTAGATAGTGCGTTGTGGGTAGCTGCTGACACATCTATGTATGGAGAAAATCAATAAGAATACTAGAGCTTGGTGTAAGATCCCATATATTCTTAAGGTGTGTGTTTGTTTATGTTTCAGTTTAATTCACTATTATTTTCATTATATAAGGGTGTCACTCAAGTTCATGAGAAGGCTAGGGGTTTTTCGGGGGTTCGGGGCATAAATGTGATGCAAAAAGGTTTTTTCTAGGCATGTTTCCTGGTTTGCACACGGTTAGTGAAAACTATACAGAGTATACCAGGTAACCGTGAATCCTTAGATAAAGTTTGTGGAATTATTATTGCATTGTTAAGATAAAAATGTGGAAGTCCCAAGAAACTATGTGAAGGGGTGATGTGAGGCAGTGGCTCATGTACGGTTTGGAAAACCATGTGGGTAAACCATGTAGCCCAGTGAAGTTGAGAAATTTACAAAATTTCTACTCTGGGATTTTAACTCCTCACTCGATATTTTCCTCCTTCCTTCCCCTATCAACCCTGGTGACGAGGCAAGACCTACAAGAGCATCCAAGGATCAATATATCTCATATTTAGGATATTATAGATGTTGTGGGTTATGAATCAAAGATCCTGGTATGTCTAATCTGCTTTTATTTTGTCTTTTAGGAATTAGGTTTTTTAGATTCTCTCATATTTTTTTGAAGATTTGAAACCCTCTATTATAGTGTAACCAAGGTTGGAACATTAAGAGGGTTTGGATCGGGATCTAAGGCTATTTTTAGTAGTTTGTTCATCATCTTATTCGAGGAAGGTTGTCTACAAGTTATATCCCATAGTTTTGTTATATATTTTTGCATATTTGTTGCGATCTCTTCCTCTTGTTTTTTATTTGATACATTCAATATGATTTGGTAATTTGGGGGTCAAAATGATTACTGGAATCCCACATGGTTCTCATGGGATGTGTCATGAATGACTAGAATGTTTTAGTGTCAACCATAGGGTATTGGGATATTATGGAACATAGGAATTGGTGAAGTTAAGTGTGAAATTGGCATGTGGTAATGTAGATCTATTGTTGAACATACTAATATGATTAGATGAATAGGAAAAATAATATTGATAGTTATTCCTAGGTTGGTAATGTCTTAATTTATTATTTGGAATGACTTAATTATGGGCTCATTAGGTTAAAAGAAATTGTTTCATGAGGGTTAATAATAATGTGGAGTTTCCCCAAAAATTTACAATATATTAAATGATGAACATGTTAAATTGGAAATGGAATTTGAATTAAAAAACATGTGAATGGTTTGAATAAGAGAATATATGAAAATGAGAAATGGGTAAAATACATGGGAATTATGATGTAAACCTAATTGGTTGAATGTGATAATGTGTTTGTGAAAATTTATATTAGAATTGTACATGAAATGCATAATTTTGAAATTATTTTGAAGTGATAAACATGATACTATTGTTAATCCATGGTAATTATTGAATGTTGGTTAAGGTGTAGAAATATATGAACATACTTAATAGGTTAAGGCACGAGAATGGTAATTTGGTCAAATCATCATTAAAGTTTAAATTGAAATTTATTAATGGGTTATGGAATAGTGTTAATTCCCTTAATTATTTTTTTGTTTTTTTATTTCCACGGATATTGGTTATGTTTCCTCTAGTATGGTATAATTTTTATATGTACTGGTTTTGTTTCATTGTGATATGGTTTGTGTGGTAAATGGAAGTATATACATGTGAACATGGCTTGAGGTGTGGCATAAAGGACTGAGGATCCTCTAAAAGTTCGAGTTGGACTGAGGCTCCAACTCCACCCACAATGCATGGGTTTGGGGAGGGGAGAGATCTCTATTCCCCTAAATGATTCATTCCATTTGGACTGAGGCTTCTAGGTGAGGATATTTTGATGTTTTGATATGTTATTCCTTGTGAGTTAATGACATACATATTCCCTTATTGAAAATAAAAAATTCCATGAACCTTGAGTAAATTATAGTAATTCATAACTTATTCACTTCATGATTAATGATGAACTAGTATTAAAAGTGACATAATGAATTGGAACATGGTTGGTTATAAATATGTTAGTATTGTTAAATAATTACCCACATATTTATTTTCCCTTACTTTTATTTATTAATACTTAAATACACCATATGTTAGACTGGATATTTGAAGACAACATTGGTGGTGGCCTACTAAGTTGTAGTAACATCCTAGTTGGGCCTCCACTAGGTACTCACCCAAATTTAATGCTTGTAGCTCAAGACAAGGACAAGGGTCCCATTCTAGGGAGTTGAGTTGGACATGGGACATGCATGGATGAGGTTCCATATTTGGATTCAAATCCTTTTTGTGGTTTCTGATGTTTTTATTTATTTTGCGTTTTTTTCACATGGCATTGTAGCATGACATGTCATATTTATAGATCCTTGTGGATTGTACCCAGTTTGGGAAATGTGTGGCTATTCATGTTATTATTTTCTTCTTATTGTTTCTGCAATTTATATTGTTGTTGGTTGTGTCTTACTCTGGTAAAGGGGGTATAGTATCCTCACATGACCTATTAGACCCTCTCTACTAGTTGGAAACCTCTATCATATGGGGAGGCATGTGTGAGGTCATAAGGTGACCATGATCGGGGTACTGATTTAGTGGCACCCGATTTAGGGAATTTATTAAGTGGTATTAAAGTAGTTATATTATCTTTCTTACATTTTGGGGATGATCTATAGGGTGTTAGGACAATTTCGAGCCTTGGTAATGAGATCCTGATTGGGAGTAGCTATCCCATGTATGGGGGAGACCCCAAGTCACCTAGGGTGGGCATTGATTTTCTTGATGTATGTTGTTAGAGTTAAATGATGTTTCACCATTGGGTGGTGCACATGCCATGTAATTTGAATAATTTATGATGTTTTTTTCATTTCTAGAATGGAATGAGGTTGTTTATTCATGCATCATTTTAGGCACCTAAGGATATATGTGACATGCATTATGGTAGGCAGACATGAGATGGTTGTGTGGGGGATATAAAGTAGAATTTATTTTACTTCTTTAGATAATTTGATAAAATCTATGCATAATAATTGTAATGAATGTGGGTAAATGAATATAATTAAATGGACAGTTAATGAATACTGTGTACAAATAAACATTTTGACAGAGTTAATGTTTTTGGTAGTGGTAAATTGTAAATAATGAATGTTATTTAAAAGAGATTTACTTGTGTAGTGATGAGGAAATAGTCAATGAATTTTTCCTACTTAATGTGTAAATGTGTTAAAATGATGGTTATAACAAGTTTTGAGACGAAAAATGTGCTTAAGATAAAATATTTACGTGTAAAAGTGGAAATGGTTTAAAGGGATGATTGATGAATGGTTTGTGATTAATTAATTTGGTTTTCCCCCTGTTGAACAATACCCACTGTAAGAAGTGTTGAGGGTAGTGGTAGATATGTGAACACATCTATTAGATAGTGTTTGTGGAGTGGGTTAAGTATATGATGTAGTGCATTATCCTGTTTCGGTTTGTAATGAATGGACTTCCTTTGAGATATTTTTTGATAAAAGTTTTTTGGGGAAATAAATCTGAGTTAGTAGGGATTATGAGAATTTGGCTAAGTAGAACATTCTAAAGAATAAATATTTGGGAATTCCTGGTTGTTTCTTTAGTTATGTGGTGGCCTTGAGAACTTAATGTCTGTTATGGTAAAGTGAAAGTTGTGAACCTTGTGTGTTGTAATTTTATGGGTTGTACAATGGACATAAGAATGAGTTCCTTGTTCATAGTTTCATCAGAGATATGTGTTTTTTGGGTGTGGTGACCCCTGTGGGTTCAGGAATTGTGAGTTCTATCTTAATCCAAAGAGTGGTGGTTTAGGCTCGTGGTGCTGATGTATGCGTACAATTACCATTGATGCATGACCTTGAGAAAATGGTCACTTAGTGCACTATCTGTAGTTTGTATCGAAATGAGGGTGAGAGTGTTGTTCCCAACCATTAATTTGTTTGTAACTCGATGTCTATGTGAATCAATTTATTTTTCCCATTGTGACCCTTGTTTAGGGATCCAGTATCGCTCCACCATCAACTCGACCTATGATAATGGTCGGATGGTGTTTCCAGTGCTCTTGGGTGTCTGTCATATTTGTGGATGTTATACCCTGACAGTGGGATGTGGAAGATGTCATCTAGTGTGTGTTAGCGTAATGGCCTATGTGGTAAGGTCGATGATTTTTTGATGTGTCGGTAGTTTTGGAGAAATCATGGGTGACCTCGGGGAAGGCTAGTGCAGTGATAAGGGTGCATTGGAGAATGAGGTATGAGGATTGCATCAAAGGATAGATCAATGCGTATGTGTAACTTTAATCTCGAGTAAATGAAATTATATGGATGTATAACCCGTTTGTTTTTATGATGGTTAATGGATGCCTGTGGGTTGTTTTTTGATAAATATAAGATACTAGAATGACTGAAGCATGGTCAGATGCTCTTATTGGACGATAAAACCCAAGGAGTGGGTGTTCACATGGATGGTCTTGTTTGGATGAATGGTTTTGTATTTCGGTGATATGTTGAGAATACCTTGGGCTGATGAGGATGACTAACCCATAAGAATAGTTAAGTGATTATGTGGGCATTGGGCAATTTCCAAGTGGTAGTTGCATTATGCAAACTAATGTAAATATGTGAGTTTCACTGGAATGTGTGAAACCATGAGAGATCTAAGGGATCTAGATGTAGGAACCCACTAGGGGGTGAAATTTCAAATGGAATAGGTGCCTTTATTTCCTTGAGAAACCAATGAATTAAGCATGGTCATGTGAGAAACCATTGGTTTTATTATTCTTCGGGTGGTGGTGAGTATCATTTGGCAATCAAATGTGAATGGTGGTGGTTAAATTATGATGGGTGATGTGCAATAGGGATGCCTAAAATCCTTAATAGATCATGGTGTTCCATCGTGGGAGGTGATATTAGAAATAAATAAGCGGGTGGTGGTGTTCTTTGACATCTTCATAGCATACCTCACCTAGTGACGATCATGCCCAACATCTCGACATCATCCCAGGTACGTTGAGAAGCTATGGATTTACACCTCGGAACGTGAAGATTTTTTGGTAGGATGAGGGACATCATGAATTTTACGGTCATGGGGGTGGTATAAGTGATGTGGGATGGTGGTATTTACACCATTTATGGTTTCATAATAGGTATTTGGTATGGTTTGGTTGTCGATGAACTATGTGGTTACTGCCCATGGAAGCTGAAAGCATGGACTGTTTGATGTTCATTATCTTATTTTGGGGAAGGCTGGACTACATTATATAAATTTTGGGATTGGACTTGTGATTATGTGTGATCCTTGGTGATTGGAATCCCATGTGGTTAGTAATGGTAATGAAACTCCTATGGTAGGGAGTGATGAGTTTGTCCTGAATGTGGAGAGGAGAATATTGAGTTGATGTAGCGGCTATAAGATGCTAATAAAAAAATTGTAACATGAACCATGGGGCTCTCAGAAATCCCATGTAGCCCTTGACTACGGTGGTTGATTGATCCAATCATTGGATTTCAACTAAGGGTGATTCTAAATGAAATTAGAAATTATTGTGTTTAGTCATCAAAGAGTGGGGTGAGATGTAACATCGGTTGGTGGAAATATAGGATGGGTTCTATAACTCCAATGAAAATCCATATTTGACCTGGCTATGTTTCTTTCAGTGGTTTTAGAACACCTCAATGTTCAAAGTCATATTTCACATGTGATGCAGTGTCATGAAAATGGTGAAGCTAAGTATATTAGGATGATTCAACCGAGGAAACATGACTTGACTATGAGAAATGAACAAATGTGAAGAGTGTTAAATCACCTTTAGTGGATGCTTTGGAGGTATAAGTGTGTATTAAATTTATGAATGGTCGTGAATGCGAAAAAATCCATATTTATCTAGTTTATGAATTTTATGGGAGCTGTATATTGGGAATGTTTTTGAGACGATGGAACCTAACGATGGTTTGGAGGGAAATGGTGTCATGGGGAAGGGATTATACCAGAAGTCGGGGAATGTCCTCAATGGGTGTGTTAGGTATGATGCGAAATTTGAGTTGATTTTATGGTGGTATTTCATCAATAGGGGAAGTGTAAAGTAACCAAAGTGTGAGGAGAGAACCATAAAAAACAAATGTTTGGTTGATAACATGATCAAAGATTCAGGTTCGAAGGACTCGTGTGGACATCGTTTGGGTGAGTTGGCATAGGTAGTGAGCATTGTCATGCATTGAATCTGTTGTGTACCACAGTGTTTGGGTTGCATTTGGATGTATGATTGTGGAATTTGATCATCAGGAGATGAGTGGTGGATCAATGTATGTTGGGAATTGTGGATAGGAGGATCCTGGGTTTCTCTATAGGAGATATCGGGTTTTTTGACCATCAGAGTATAGAAAATAGAGGAAACTGATGCCAACCAATTTAGGCCATGAGTGGTGTAGGGGATCGGACTGATGGGTTTCCAATTGGTTCCTCTATGATGATATAATGTTTTGTGTGAAGATTTCATGTGTTATGAGTATGGAACTATTGCATATAGTTTCTCTACAAATATCTAGTGGTCGGGTGTGGTTGATGTTTATGCTTCCTTTAGGAGTATCTAGTTCATGTTGGGAGTTATGATGCGGAAGTATTGCAGTCTAGACCATGACTTGGTTCACTTTTTTGGTATCACTGTAATGTTCAATGAGAATCTGGGAAAATATGATTGGATAGGTGGTTCTATTGGCAGGACATATTATTACGAAAGCTTAGTTATGTTCGAGAAGAGCGGCTCAAGGATGAGCCATTATAAAGTGGGGATGTTGTAATATCCTATATTTTCATAAGGTCGGTGTTTTTTTATGTTTCAGTTTACATCCAACATTTTGTTTAAATAACTATTTCCCCCATGTTCATATGAATTCTAGGGTTTTATTTGGGGGTTTGGGTCATGACAAGGGAGGAAAAGTGTGTTTTTTGGGCATAATACACATTTTTTATACAAATAGTGAATATTGTGTGAAGCATTCCGAGTTACCTTGATACCATGGAAAGATGAATGGGAATGATTATAGAATGGTCAAACTATCTATGTCGAATTTCCAGGAACCCTTGTGAAGGGGTGATTTTGGGATAGTGTCTCACACAGGCTTTGGAAAACTGTGCGGGTAAACCATACAACCCAGAAATGTTGAGAAATTTACAAAATTTCCACTCTGAGATTTTAAATCCTCACTCGATATTTTCCACCTTCCCTCCCCTCTCAACCGTAGTGAAAAACTGAGTCCTCCAAGGGATTCCAATGATATATATATCTTATTTATAAGACATTTTGGATGTCGTTGGTTATTAATCGTTGATCTGTGTATGTCTAATCTTCCTTTTATTTCTCTTTTCTGGATTAGGGTTTGTAGTTTCTTTCATCTATTTATGAAGCTCTAAACCCTATTTTCTGGAAGAACTAGGTTGTAACATCATAGGGTGTTTGGATTCGGATTTAAGGCTATGTTTAAAAGTGAATTCATAATAGGATTCATGGTAGGTGGTCTACAAATTATATCCCATAGATTTGTTATAGATCTGTGCAAGTGTGTTGAGTTTTTTCCCTCCCCTTGTTATGTATTTGTTACATTGAGTATGATTTTGTAAATTTGTGGTAAATTCCTTACTATAATCCCTCACAATACTCATGGGATGTGTCTAGGATGAATCAAATGTTTTAGGGTCACCCATGGAGTGTGATGACCTTATCAAACATAAGAAATGGTAATGTTAAGGGTGAAATAAGTGTATGGTAATATAGAGACCTTTATAAACATGCTAATATGTTTATTTGAATTTTAATTGGAATGTTTATAGTTATTCCTAGGATGGTAATGGTTTAAGGGGTGGTTTGGAAATAATTAGTAATGGGTTAATTGGGGTAAATGAGATTGTGTAAAATGGGGTTTGAATCATGCATAATTATCCAAAAGAGTTAGTAGATATGAAATGATGAACATGTTAAATTAGAAATGAATTGTGAATTTCATAACATTTGAATGGTTTTCATAAGGGAATTGATGAATATGTTAAATGGGAAAATGCATTGGAATTATGAGGTGCATCTAATGAGTTTAATGTGATAATGTGGTTGTGCTACGTGATCTAAGTGATATACTTGAAATTCAAAAGTAGGAAATGCTTGTGAAATGATAAATGGTATAATTGGGTTAATCCATGGTAATTGTGGAATGTTGGTTAAGATGTGGAGATATATGAACATAATTAATGATTTATGGTATAGAAATAGGAATTGGGTCAAATTGTATTTTAAGTTTAAATGGAAAATGTATTAATGGATTATGGCATAGTATTAATTCCAATGTTGATTTTTTTGTGGATTTTTATTGCCATTGATATTGGTTATGTTTGTTTTAGTATGGTACGATTGTTATATATATTGGTTTTTTTTGTTATGATATGGTTTTTTGGTAAATGGATGTATATGAATGTGCACATGGCTTGAGGTGTGGGATAAAGGATTGAGGCTCCTCCCACATGTCGAGTTGGACTGATTATCTAACTCCACCCACAATGAATAGGTTAGGGAAGGGGACAAAGCATTATTAACCTAATGGTTTCATTCCTCCCAGACTGAGGCTTTAAGGTGAGGATATTGTGATGTTGTGATATGTGATCATTAGTGAGTTAGTGAATGATTTATTCCCTTATTCAAAATGAAAAATTATATGAACCTTGTGTGAATGATGGTATTGCTAACCAATGTAATTTGTGATTAATCATGAACTAGTAATAAAATATTCATAATGAATTGGATCTTGGGTGGTAATAGCTAAGTATATATTGTTAAATATTGTCCCCCAAATTTTCTTTCCCTTAATTGTTATTTATTTATAATTTCTTTCACTATAATGAACCACTATTTTATCAATGGAAAATTAGATTCTTAAAATTATCTCATATCATCACATGAAATTATAACACATTGAACTACAAAGTACTATATTAACTTTAATCTTAATATTTCCACTACTGTGTTTTGAATTTCAAAAAAATTCCATCTACAATTGTGATAAGTATTTTATTTAGAGTCTGATAAGACAAACATTATTTTTTATGAATAGTAACATAACCTTATGAATAGTTTCATAGCATTATAAATAGTAATTAATAGAAAATCGACCAAAAAAATAGAAACTTCACCCATGAGTGTATAAATACAATTTAGAAATATTAATAGTGAAAAAACGATCATAGTATAATTAATGGTATTTTTTTATGTCATAATATTTTATTTGCAATTTTTTGATTAATTTAATAATTTAAAATGGAAATTTATTTAATAAAATGAAATCATAAATTTTTAATTTATTTTCTTATGGTTATAATATAATTTTATGGGAACTTGAATAATTTTCCTATGTGCTATAAAACAAGTTATAGATTAAATGTTGTTTTTTGAAAAAAAAAGAATGATTTAATTTAAAAATTAAATTAAAAATATTTAGAAATTTTTTTTAGAAAATATATTAAATTATTTATTTCTACATTTCAAAAAATGGTTTGGGTGAATTTGGGGGATTTTTTTAAAATACATCAATTTTTAGTGAATAGTAAAATTATAGTATTGAGTTTTCGTCATGTTTAATCACATTATAATGATGTAATAATTTATATATGATTATGGTATATTTTTGTACAGTAAAATATGATATTTGGTGTCCCAAGTAGACAATACCATGGGAAGCCCATGGTTTTTCAAAAAATGACTAATGAGGTGTCCTTTGAAATAAATAAAAAAAACCCTCTCTTTTACTATAAATACCCACTCATTATTTCATTTTTAATCATTCAAAATCCATCATGCTTAAAGCTCTAAAAGTTTTATTTCCTTATATTTCCTCCCAAGGTTTCCTCAAGTCCCCAAGGTCCAAACCTTCATGTTTTAGATGTTAATCTACATGGTAAAGGAATCTACCTCCCTTCTCTTTTTCAAGAATTAATTTCATGTTATTCATTTTAATTTCAATAGGATAATGTTGGGATATATAATTTAATATCCATCATATTTTATATATTTTTTAATAAAAATTAGACTCCACTTTTTTCTCTCAGCAAAATATTTTATGAAATTCTAAGTGACACCATGAGGCTGCCAAGTTTTTATAAGTGATCTCTTGACTTTTATTTTATTTTCAAGTTCATCTCTTTTATTTTTATTTCCTCACCTCCTTTAATACAAATGTTTTGATGACTCCAGTACCTCACATGTACTGTATTTTTTTAATTATATTGGAATAATACTTAATCATGTATTTTATCCCTTTCTTTTATACTAAAATTTAAAACACTGTCCGAGATATGCTAATTTACCACATTCAAGGACAGTTGGTTTTCAATTTATAATATCGTCTTCAATTATAGTCATGAATAAATTTTCATGGTTGAACCAGACCATAATATATGAATTATGTCTCATATTTTGTTTTCAAGTACATTTATATATATTATTTTTATTTATAAAAACAAAACATGTTCCTTGTAGCCAAAAAATACCGATTAACCCAAATGGTTATCACTCATGTTTTACTTAATGATTAATCTTCACTCCAACTAACCAACTGGAATTTACATCATGTAACCTTATGGATATTTAATATTAGAATATATCTCAACTTCTGTACAACTATCCCCATTTTACATGATTCTATGAACATGAATCTAAGTGAATCTATCATTAAAACCAAGGAAACAAAAGGGACCAAATAATGAAATTGAACCTCATAACCAATAAAAAGGTTATAAATGAACTAAAAAAGGTTGTAATAAATCATTTAAATATAAAATAGGTTCTAGAATTGTTAATTAATGAACAAAATTTTATTTTTCAGATCATTAATATCAAGTGGAGAACACCATCAGACTTAAGGTAAGAGATTCTACACTTACCAACTTTATTCCTTCGGGTTGATCTATATTTCTTTTTAACCAAATGATGTTGTTATTTTCTTTTATGTGAAACTTATACATACTGTTTATATGCTCCAAATCATGTTTTAATATCCATACCTCAATCACTTTCTGGGATACACATACTTTTAATTGACTCCCTTCTTGATACTTCTCAATAAGAAAACTTGTTTTAATAGAACTTCCCAAATTTTTACCCAAATTCAAGTTCACTAAACCATTTGCTTAAGAAATAATTGTTTTTTAGTCTTTTAATTATGAAAATATTCTTGTATAAAATTTGGTTTTATATAAATTATTATTCCCTTTTTGGTTTTAAATGCTATGTTGTAGTTTCCTTAAAACTGAACAAAAATGTATTTATGCTATGAATTTCCTAAATACACTTCTTACATGTTGTCACATCTTTCTGAAATCACTCCCTCTGCTATATTCTTAATTTACCTTATTTATGTCCATGTATATTTTAATTCCTTTATTTCATGGACACTTTAATGATATACCCATTCATTATGATTTATGACATGAATGTGATACCAATTTCTCTCCATGGGATCACTTATGTTTATGTATGATTGACTGTGTATGATTATTTATGTGTCAAGAATATTCATGAACATGTTAATATGGGTTCACCCAGATAGCACTCCCATTCATTCAATAATGTTTAGTCTCATCAGACATTATGTGCAAAGGTCTTTGCGGTTAACCATGGCTTGTGCTACCATGTGCAATGGTCACAGTGGTTAACCATGATTTGTGTTCCTCTGTGTTAAATAAACCTTTAATTATGTTAAAATTTTCATTTATGTTGTTTCCACATTAATATGAATTCCTATTTATATGATCACATGTTTATATGTTAGGTTCCATTTTATATCATTATGTAATTTTCTATAACCCTTGTGCTAAACCCTTATACTTATGTTTATTTCCTTACTATAATTTTTGCTTATACCCTAGTTCATGTGATCCTCAGGGTACCCTACGCAAAGGCAGTGGCTCAAAATAAGTTAGGATCTCTTTGTGAAGATTAAATAAGGAATTTATTTTAAGTACTGTGTTTTTTTGTTTTATGTACCCCGTCTTCAAATACCATAGAATTCACAATCCTTGGCCTGTACTCGGATGTTTAATTATGCTTAAAATAATGTAAAGTTATATGTAAAATTATAGGGTTTCTATTGTTGGTATCATAGGGATGGACTGTTATTTTTGGAGATTAGGGAAAGATAAATTTCGTACGAACCTTAAATATGAGACTAAGTATAAGAAAACACCCCTCAAATTCGGTAAGTGTAGATTAATTGGTTTTTCAAGGAAATATATCCCTGTCTGGATACAAACAGGTAGTGGTGGCTCTGGAAAAGATGTATCTTGGGGTAAAACTTGAAAACACCACTATGAGCGTGACTCAAACGGAAAAAGGTGCATGACAACTGGCCTTGATCAACTCTTGGTTGGACACTTTTGAGAGATATGACTTTGTAAATTCATGATATTGGTTCAAATCATTACTAAGGGAATGAAAAAACACATAAGAATATATGTCAAGAAGTAGATCAAGGATAACCTAGATTTAAACCAAAGGAATCACAAGTTAGTATATACTAAATCTTTGCAAGTTTATCCTCTAATGTTCAATGTTTCCTTTTATTCATATTAGCTAAGTATTCAAGACTTATAATTGTATGTTATTTTTCTTATCTAATAGAATGAAATTTAAGAACACGTGCCAAAAGTCAATGTTATAGGGAATGTGAAGACTATCCTAATGATATTTCTGATATGATGGGAGTGGTGCTAAAAATATCATCACAGTACCTGCTTAGATGGCTAATGTAATGAAAAACAACTTGAATCATTTGGAACATCATCCTTCTCAAAGGTAATAGCATGTTGTCGTTGAATCCATCATGCAGAAAAGGCCTCCCATGTTTACTAGATCATCTAATCCCCTCCTTGCAGAACAGTGGATTAACTCCATTGAAAATATATTATATATCCTCTATTGCTCAGAAGAAGAGAAAGTTGTGTTGGTGGTCTATTATTTTGTTATGTAAGATGATCATTGGTGGACACTGATCATGAATACAACCCCCTATGAGAAAATTGAATCCATGGATTGGGAGGAATTTAAGAGAATGTTTTACAATGAAATATTTTCACTAAACCCTCCATCTCAAGATATAAAGATTGTTTCTCAAGCTCAACCAGAAGGAAGATGAGTCCATTGTGGTGTATGGAAAAAACATTAAAAGGATTTCAAGGCATGCCTCTAGATTTTTCATGAACACTATGTGTAAGCTGGATCACTTCATTAGCGGACAAAAGTCGAGCCTATGAAATTTGAGAGCGATTTGAGGCTTAGACACCAATGATGAGATTTTCTATTGTTCCCTTACGGTTGAAATGGAGATTGGAGACTCCAAGTAATATCATGGGCCTAGAGACAAGAAGAGGTAAATGAAATCTCATATGGGCAGTCCAACAAATAAATCCCATGATGGGAAGAATTCTGGTCATCCCGCATGTAAAAAGTATGTGAAGAAGCATCCTGGGAACTATTTAATGGGATCCAGGAATTTCTTATAATGTTGAATGATGGTCCATTATGGTAAAAACTGATGGGGATATATGAAGAATCATTCTAATTTAGATGAATAAATGAATGTTCAGATCAACAATCAGCTTGTAGTGTAGTGATTCAACTAAAAGTATCATGGGAATTATGCAAAAAGTATCCCTAAGACAAGGGTTGTCGAAGGCAATCAACAAAAACATCCAAGGAAACAAGGAAGGGATTATTCAATTAATACTACTAAGGTGGAGCCAAAAAATGATGTGGTAACATGTACGACAGTTATTCATTCTAGAATAGCAAAGTTAAAAAAAAATTATGGTTTTACGCATTCATTTATATCTTGCATGTTTAGTAGAACTATTCAAACACCACCACAAAATTTAGAGGATAAGTTATTTGTGAGAACAGCGAATGGGGAAATTATTCTGTCCATGGTTTATAACTCCTCCTCATTTAATGTTTCTGGATTGAAACTCCCTGGAAATATTTTCAAACATCCTTTAGTGGATTTTGATGATATCTTGGACATGGATTGTCTATCTTTATTCAAAGATGACATCAACTTTTAGGAATGGGATATCACTCTTCACATACCAAAGCATCATCCAATTCTATACAAGTGTAATGATGAAGATGAATATCTTTTATAATAATTTTATCTATTTTGGATGTTAATTCCTTATATGAAAACATGTCTAGATCCAGTGATTGGGACAAAGGAGAGAATCATGGTTGATGAGATGCCCATCGTGAGGGATTACACTGATGTATTCTCTGAAAATTTTTCTATCCATCTTCCTGATTAAGTGGTTGTGTTCTCAATTAAACTTATTCGTGGATATCTTTCTATGTCAAAGACACTTTATAGGATGGTCACCGTAGAGCTAGAGGAGTTGAAGATGCAGTTACAGGTGAATCTAGAGAAGGGTTTTATAAACCCGAGTGCTTCACCATGGGGTGTTATAGTCCTCTTCAATAAGAAGAAGGAATATTTAATACACATCTGTATTGATTATCATGAGTTCAATAAAGTTACTATAAAGAACAAGTATCCCCTTCCGTAGATAGATGACTGGTTCGATCAGTTTTGTGGGGCCAGTTTTTTCTCTAAGGTGGACCTTCATTGAAGATATCACCAATTAAAGGTGAGGAAGCATGATATTCCCAAGACTACCTTTCAAACAAAGTATGAACACTATGAGTTCCTAGTGATTCCCTTCAGACTCACTAATGCTCTAGAAATTTTCATGTATTTAATGAATATGGTATTTATGTATTTCCTTGAAAATTTTGTGGCAATTTTTATTAATGATATTATACCATACTCCAAGGGCAAGGTGGTACATGAGGAGAATTTTAATACTATGTGAAATACTCTATAAAGGGAGAATTTTTTTGTAATGTACATGTGAGTTCTAGAAGAATGAAGTATCATATTTTTACATGTTATCACCAAAAAAGGGATATTTGTGGACCCTTCCAAAGAAAAGAAAATTAATGGGTGGCTGATGCCAGCATCTATAATGGAGATCCGTAGATTTTTGGGTCTATCCTGGTATTATAGATTATTTGTGAAGAAATTTTCAGGATTTTCAAACCCAATGACCAAGCTAGCATAGAAGGGAGTAAATATTGTCTGGACTTAGGAATCTGAAGACTGTTTTAAGGAGTTAAAAAAGAGGCTAATCACTATGCCAGTACTCACACTCCCAGCAAGTTGAGAACTCATTGTTGTGTATAGTGATTATTAAAAGAAGGGATTAGGATTTGTGATGATGAAAAATGATAAAGTGATATCCTACACCTCAACATAGCTAAAAATCCATGGATAAAGTATCCTACGCATGATCTAAAGTTGTTAGTAGTAAACCTTGTGTTAAAAATCCATCTGCATTATCTCTATGGGGAGAAGTGTGAGATATATACTGATCACATGAGTCTAAAATATATATTCACACATAAAGATATTAATATTCTTCAATGATTATGGATAAATATAATCAGGTATTATGACCACTCAATCCACTACCATCCCGATATGGCATACAAGGTGGCATATGCACTAAGTAAAAATGATCTATCATCTTTATCAATGATGATAATTGAAAAGGATCCAATATTTATAGATTTTTAGAGGATAGAAATGGGAATCATTAATAGAGGAACATCATAAATCATTTCTATAATGATTTCTCAACCATCCCTCAAGGAGAAAATAAATGATGCTCAAAGAACATATGTGGAAATTCAAAAAAGGGTGGAATCCATTAGATTTGAGAAATCAACAATGTTTTTGATTTATGAGGAAGGAGTTGTAAGATTTGGATCACGATTATGTGCACCATCCAATATTGGGATAGAAAAGGAGATTCTGAATAATGCTCATAGCTCAACCTTTTCTATCCATCCAGGGAGTATAAAGATGAATTGATATCTTTGAGAGAACTTTTGGTGGGATAATATGAAGAAGAAGATCTCTAAGTATACATAAATTTTCATTTTTTTTCAACAACTGAAGGTTGAAAAGATAAATTATAAAAGTATAATGAATCCACTACCCATACCAAAACAGAAGTGGGAAAACATCACCATGGACTTTGTCACTAGACATTCAAGGATATCTAGAGGAAAAAATTCTATATGAGTCATTGTGGATCATCTTAAAATGAAAACTAACATTATCATGATTCAAGAGTACATATAATTAGATAAAATTTAACAGATATATATCATATAAGTAGTTAGGTTTCATGGAGTACCACTATCTATTGTATTCGAAAGAGATCTGAGATTCACCTCGATCTTTTGGAAAATTCTATAACATGCTCTAAGCTCTGAACTGTAATTCAGTACGACCTATCATCCTCAATCTGATGTCCAATCTGAGAAAACTATTTGAAAATTGGGTGATTATTTGAGGTCATGTTCTATGTATTTCAAATGAGGACGTGACCAAAATCTTCCACTAGTTGAATTCTTCTAAACAATAGTTTTCACATGAGTATCTGGATGTCACCATACGAAGACCCTTATGGGTTGTGGTGAAGAACACTGACGTGTTGGGATGAATTCAGTGATCATAATCTTTTAGGCCCTAAAATGGTAAAAAAATGGTAGAGAAGGTCAAAACCATTTAGCAGTACATCAAGGAAGAACAAAGTTGACAAAAGTGTTATGTAGATAATCATTGATGAAACCATGAGTTAAACGTTGGAGACATGGTATTTCTAGGCATATCTCTATGGAATAAGGTCGTGAGGTTTGGGATGAAATGAAAGTTAAGTCCTTGGTACATCGGCTCCTTCGAGATCTGTGATCGTGTCGGATCAGTGGCCTATCGACTAGAGCTTCTACCTACCTTGTCGAAACTACACAATGTCTTCAATGTATCCCTCTTAATGAAGTACATACTAGACCCTTCACATGTACACTCTTCATAGGTTATACAGTTGGTGAATGATATTTTATATGAGGAGCATCCAATGAAGATATTGGATTGCAGAGATAATGTTCTATGTAACAAGACTACTCACATGGTCAAAGTACTGTGGCAAAACCCTATGTATGAAGAAACAACATGGGAACTAGAGGAGCCAATGAAGGAAATGTACTCTCACCTATTTATGGATTAGAATGTAAAACAAAATTTTGAGGGGGAAATTTCCTAAGGGTGGAATAATGTAATGAACCAATGTTTTATTAATGGAAAATTACTTTTTAATATTTTTTCATATAATCACATGAAATTACAACACAATGAACAACTAAGTACTACGTGACTTTTAAGCTTAATATTTTAGCTTCTTAGTTTTGAATTTTGAAAAATGGTCATCTACAATTGTGATTAGTCAGTTATTTAGGGTTTGATAAGACAAATTTAATTTCTTTTGAATAATAACATATCTTTAGGAATATTATCATACGTTTATGAATAGAAGTGAATATTGATGAATAGAAAATCGACCAAAAAATAGAAACTTCACCAATGAGTGTATAAATACAATTTAGATATCAAAAAAGTATAAACATTATCATAGTATAAGTACATGTTTTTTTTATTCCATAAATATTTCATTTATACTTTTATGATTAATTTAATGATTTAAAATGGAAATTTATTTTCATAAAATGAAATGGTAAATTGTTACTTTATTTTCTTATGGTTATAAGATAATTTTATGGGACCTTTATTAATGTTCCAATGTGTTATAAAACGAGTTATAGTTTTAATGTTGTTTTTATAATAAATAATTAATTTAATTAAAAAGTAAATTAAAAATATATATAGAATTATATTAAAAAAATGTATTTTATTTTTTAATTATAAACATTGAAAAATGGTTAGGGTGACTTTTGGGGATTTGTCTAAAATACTTAAATTGTTGTGAATAGTAAAACAACAGGATTGAGTTTTTATTATGTGTGATGACATCATAATGATGTAATAATTAATATAAAATGTTGGTAGAATTGTGTACAATAAAATAATATATGAGGTTCCCCAAGTGTCTAATACCATGGGAAAATACCATGGGTATGCCCATTGTTTTTCAAAAACAAATAATGAGGTTTTCTTTGAAATTAATGAAAAAAACTCTATATCTTTTATGATAAAAACCCACTCGTTACTTCATTTTTGTTCATTAAAAATCCATCATACTAGAATATCTGGTAGTTTCATTTCTTTTGGAGTCTCCCCAAGGATTCCTAAAGCCCCCAAGTTCCAAACCATAAAGTTTTAGAAGTTACTCTGCAAGTTAAGGGAATCTACCTCCCTTCTCTTTTTCAAGCTTTCATTTTTTTATTCTTTTTTATTTCAATTGAATTATGTTGGAATATATCATTTCATATAACACATACTGACCATTTTATGTAATAATTATGATACCCCCCATTTTTCTCTCATCAAATCATTTTACACAATTTTAAGCGACGTCGTTAGGATGTCGAATTTTCAGAATGGATCTCTCAACTTTTCTTTTATTTTCAAGTTCATCTATTTTTTATTTCGTATTTTAAATTCATTCAATTTTTTAATGACCCAAATACATTACATGTAATGTTATTTTTTCATGATTATATAATAATTCTTCATCATCTATCTTTTCTATTTATTTTATTATAAAATTGAGAACACGATCCGAGATGTTATAATTTACCACATTCAAGGACGAAGGGTTTTCAATTTTTAATACCATTTTCAATTATTGTCATGAAACCATTTTCATGGTTGAACTAGAGCATAATATATGTAATATGACTCATATATGGTTCTGTAATCCTTTTTTACACCTAGTTTTTATTTTTAAAACAAAACATGTTCCTTGAGGCCAAAAACAACCAATTAACCTGAAAGGTTATCATTATTGTTTTACATAATTATTAAACATCACACCAAGTACACAAATTATATTTAAAACCATGTAACCTAATATATATTAAATAATATAATATAACTCCAATTCTATAAAACCATCTCCATTTTAAATGATTCGATGAACATGAATATAAGTGAGCTGATCATTAAAACCAAGGAAACAGACGGACCCAAACAGTGAAATTGAACTTCATAACAAATCAAAATGGTTATAAATGAACACGAAAAGGTTTTACTAAATCATTAAAAAATTTAAGAGTTTTTTTAATTATTAATTAATGAAACTACACTAAAATGTTTTAATGCTATGAATTTTTTAAATAATTATCTTCCATGTTTTCACATATATTTGACATCACTCACAATGCTATATGCCGAATTTAACTTATTTATATGCATGTACATTTAAATTCCTTGATCTCATGGATACATTTAGGATACTCCAATTCATTATGTTTTATGACAAGAATGTGATACACATTTCTCAAAATGGGTTCCCATAAGTTTATGTATGATTTATCATGTTTGATTATATATATGGAAAGCATATTCATGAACGTGTTAATATCGGTACACCCAAATAGCACTCCAATTCATTGGGTAAAGCATAGTATCATGAGATTTTATGTGCAACAGTCTTGGCAGTTAGCCTTGAATTGTTCTACCACATGCAACAGTCTTGGTGGTTAACCCTTATTTGTGATCCTTTATGTGAAACAAGTCTTAACTCATCCTTATGTCATGATTTCTGTTGATGCCAAATTACTATGAATTAATGTTTATATGATCCCATGTTTATATGTCATATTCCATTTTATATCATTATGTCATCTTTTTATCCATTTTGCTAAATCCATACTCTTATGTTGATTTCTTTACTGGGATTTTAGCTTATCCATTAAATCATGTGATCCCAAGGGTACCCTATGAAAATGTAAGGGCTCAAAGGATGTAAGTTTCTCATTAGGAATATGATATAAAGAAGTTTTGTTTTAGTCCTCTGTTTTATGTTTTATGTACCCAGTATTCAAAGACAATAGACATCACAATCTCTATCTTGTACTTTGATTCATAATTATGCTTAAAATCATGTAATGTTATTTGTAAATGGATAGGGTCACTATATTCACTATCTGATAGATTGGATATTTGAATACATTGTTGGCGGTTACCTACTGAGTTGTACTCACAACCGACTCAGGTCTTCGTTGGGTACCTGAGCAGATTTATGCTTACAGGTCTGGACAAAGGCAAGGGCCACATGTCAGGTAGTTGAGTCGGAGATAAGGCATGCAAGGATTTGAATCTAGACCTTGAGTTTAGAATATTTTGGGGTTTATTATATTTTTCTTTATTTTGGGTTCTGTTCACATTGCATTGTAGCATGACATGTCTTATTTACTATTTCTTGTGGATTGTACCCAATTTGGGAATTGTATGGCTATGCATGTTATTTGTTGTTACCATTGTTTCCACTATTTATATTGTTATATACTGTGTATTATTCTAGAAAAGAGGGTATACTCTCCCCATAAGACCTTTTATACTCGCACTGCTAATCTATAACCTCTGGAATACGAGGAGGCATTCATGAGGTCATGTGATGACCTGACTCAGGGAACTGATTTAGTTTCACCTAGGTAAGTGCCATTATACTAGATTACCCCTTACATTTGAAAATTTTCATGAAAAGTGATATAAAATATTCCTGACAAATCAATAATATTTAAATTTTAAGGAAGATGCCCTCAAAGATCATGTATGAAAATACACTATATTTTCCAAATAAAATTCATATCCTTAATTATTTATAGTATTTATTTCTCATTTGGTAGTTTACATTAATAAGGAATTAATAATCTAGAGACATTCAACAAACAAATTATCCAAAACATGAATGAATATTGAGGTTACATAACACAAAAATACTTCTTTCGATCTAATTTCACTGAATGAAATTGGAATTAATAAACCATTGGACCATTTAATTAATCATTAAATACCTAACCCATTTCTATGACCATATTGTAAAAAACTTTAGAAATAGTTCATTTTTCACAACTATAATATATTAAAATGGTTTGTAGTGGAGTGAAAAATAATTCATAAAATAAAACATCCAATTGAATGTTTGAAACAATTTTCAAACCTCCTCGTGAAACAGACAAGGACACCATGTGAAAACTAAATCTATTATTCATGTTCACACTTGTTATTTTTTTAAACAACCAAATGTTAAATAATTATAATGTATTTATTATTAAAAATTAAAATTAAAACCATAAAATTTTCACAATTAATTAATTTAAGGAAAACCAAATATTCATGTGTTTTACAATCTCCCAAAAAAATTCCTTTGATTCCTTAAAAACACAGTAGTGTTATGTATCCATGAATATTTCATGGCACTATCAATGCATATGTAATCCATTATCTTAGGTCTGCCATGAAATTGGTTATGATATCTCAAGATCTAATATAACTAAACTATTTTACAACCGAAACCATAAATTATGATCAATACCCAATATTTTTAAGGATATTAGTGATAGATATTCTAAAAAATCTCTATATATTACTCAATATCCTCTCACAATATTACACACATGACTACTATTCATGATATAAATTATCATGTTAATAATTTTACCATCCTTCTTGGTCCTCTAATCTAAATGGAAAACTTTATATTTTCTCAATGATATAATAATAAATATTCTTTTTCTTTAAACTATCAAGAAGTGATAATTAATTATCAGTTATGGTAAAAATGATTGATGAAAAAGTAATTATAATGTTTAATTTGAGATCATTATCCATGATTCTTATATATACCTGATTTATTGATACCCATAAGTAGTTTCCAATTGTCTAAAATAAATGGATACATTATTTAAAATAGCTAACTAGTAATATATATCTTCAAGACCTTATTTTTTGATAATTTAATTATTCATGAATATCAATATTCCTAATGAAATTAATAAATTTATAAAAAATTTCAACATAACATCAAAAAGATAATATAATATAACCACTCTCTAGTATCGGTTGACCAAACTGAGGATATCTATTTTTTAAACTAATCCACATATTATTTAATCAATGAAATATATATCCAATAAATTATAGGTGGTTTATATAATTATATTTATTCCAATAAATGATCTAACAAAAATGTAAAATTAATAATCCCAAAGGGTGAAGAAAATACTACACCAACTTTGAAAAGTTGAACTGAATACATTTATCCACCATCAAAAGATATAAATGGGTCCCTGTAATATATAACATCCCTCAAAATAAAAATGATAATAATAATATAAGTAAATGTAAAATGCAAATCTCTAATTGTGATTGGTATTGTGGTAGGACATATTCAAAAACTCTCATATTCCCCACTGCAAATTAAAATATTTTTTTAAATAAAAATTCATTGAGGGAATAATATATTAGTTTATTAAATACTCAATATAAAAAACAAAATTCCAATTAGATTTCAACTTATAAATGAAATGAAATATTTTTTTCTATATACTTATTTAAATATTTTATTTTGTTCAAAAAAATGGAAAACCAATGTAACTCTATAAGATTGATGGAAATGAAATAAAAATATAATGATTAAAAAAATAGAATTAAAGGAAAAAAATAGATTTAGAATGTTTCAAATTTAACACCCCATCCCTAGTTACCCATATTCCGTACATTATTACATAACATTAGAATGAACACAAGAGATCAAATCTCGAAATACTGATTAGTTTAGTATCATTTGATGTACAATATATATACATGAGTTTTAAATTACATTATGAAATGAAAAAACAACAAAAATTTGTCCCCTTTGAACACACTTATATCACATAGTCTATTCCAGTAGGTTAGTCGTAATATACTTCTTCACATCCTAGGAAAATGAAAACATAAGAAAGGGGTGAGCTGAGATTCTCCGTAAGAATATCAATATAGAATAAAATATCAAAAATAATAATAAATTTTTAAGGCAATGTAGAAGACTAAAAAATCCTTTTAAACTTAAACATTAGCATAATATGGAAATGATAAGTCAATAAAATCCATTTACTTATTCACATGGATACTTTACTAGTTGAATAATAATATGTAATATCAATAGCTAATTTTATAATTATGCAATGCATAATGTCAAACATCATAACCACGTAGTCATGGCCTCATGACAAGGCTACAAATAATATTTTTTCAAAGCCTTGTGTGAGGGAAGTAGTTTATCTCATGATACCTACTGATGGATTGAGGAGAAATAGCGGGATCCACCCGTCACTTACTAAGTATAATGCATTCCTCATATGAAAAGGATGAAACATTACATAAAATTTTGTATTAAAAATAGCATATGAAATGTTAATAATTTAACTACAAAACATGATTATTATAAAAACAAAACATCTAATGTCAAACATATCATAAAACCTTTAATACTCTATGGAAAATTGTATCATAAGAAATGAACTTCAAACAAGGGTCAAATCAATCAAAGGATGTCTGTTGAGTCAATAAGGTTTTCCTTATGAATTTTCCATTCCTTCTTGTTTTGAAAATCAAAAACACCTTATCTTAAGGAAAATTGCTTTTATAAAGAAAATTGCTTTTATAAGGAAAATTGATTTTATAAGGAAAATTGGTTTTATAAGCAAAATCGCTTTTATAAGAAAAATTATCCTTATCTTATTTTCATCCATATTTTTCTTAATCATGATATTCGGATTCATTTATATTTTCTCGGAATCATTGAAACATTGATATAAAGCATTCTGTTTTAGGATTCGGATTCTGGATAAGAACTATAAGGATGTTTCATTCTGAATACCGGATATGAACTCTGACTAAGTTCTATTTCAGATTCAGGATACGAATTCTGAAGAAGAATTCTCATTACGAATTCCAATGAAGAATTCTCATTACGAATTCTAATGAAGAAATCTTATTCCGAATTCTCATTACGAATTCCAATGAATAATTCTCATTACGAATTCTGATGAAGAATTCTCATTACGAATTCTGATGAAGAATTCTCATTACGAAATCTGATAACGAATTCTCATTACGAATCCTGATGATGAATTCTCATTACGACTTCTGATGACGAATTCCTATTCCGAATTGTCATTCCGAATTCACCTATTAAACAGAATTTGAGTATCTTTGTTTTATACACTCTGAATTAATTCAGACTCCGAAAAATATCTTTGTTAGACTCCGAACTTTTATATTTCTTACACTTCTAAAATTTGTCTAATCTTTATTATTGTTCCTTACACTCCGAACCTTCACTCCGAAGTTTTCATTCCGAACTTTTATGTTAGAATTAAAACGATGTCGTACATTATGTTACACTTGTTTTGTTATAAAACGATGTCGTCTATTTTGTTATAAACTAACCGTTGTCTAAGTGACATGTGTACAGGTCCCTCTGATCTTTAAGGAAAATATGACCGTTGGAGAAGGAGCCGACCTTACCTATAAATTGGAGCTCATTTGAAAGAGCTCGAAGCTGATGGCTGAAAAAGTACTGAAAGGATGACTAATTTTCTTGAAGTGATATCTAGAGAGAGAGACTCTTATTAACTCTCAATGCTTCGTGCGAGTCCGAATGTTGGTGATTACATTCGAGGGCTTCCGGGGATAGGAAGACAGAGGTTGTCGACTACCTTAAAGTTCGAGGGCTTTCTTGCTGAGGAAGACAGAGGTTGCCAACTACCTTGAAGTTGAGGGCTTGCGGGGATAGCAAGACCGAGACTCCGATCTTTGTATCGAGGGCTTACCCTGGTGTGGGTATGACAGACTTGCTTGAAAGTATAAATCAAGGGACCATTATCCAAGGTTGTTGGATACCCTTCTCTTTGGGTTAAAAGACTTATATCTTGTTACTAGTAGTTCTACTACTTGTTTTTATTCCGCTGCATTTTGTAATATAAGGAAAGTATAACTTTCTTATACTTCCTTACTTGTACTCTATTTCATTTAGATTCTATACGCTTTAAGGTAGAATCTCATAGTGTAATCTTTTGTTAAGTTTAAATTTCCGGAACCATATTTCTGGAACCCTCATTCGGAACCTCTTTCCTAGTTTGCATTCGGTGTTAGAGGTGTTGTGAATTTGCTTAGTTTAACTTTGTTAAACATAGCCTTTTCCTTTGCTTAAGGAAAACATAGTTATTATTAACTATCTTTAAAGGTTCCAAAGTAATTTTTAAAGTATACAATTCACCCCCCCCCCCTCTTGTATATTGAGCATCTCATCACTATTTCGATCCTACAATTGGTATCAAAGGTTGGAAACCTCTTACTCTATACCAATCTTACATTTGGTATCAGAGCAGATCTCTGAAATACTTGTACTCACATACAAGTTTTTCTTTCTCACTTTATCATTCCGAAACTTTTCTAATTCCGAACTTTTCCCATTCCGAACTTTGTTATTACGATTCTTTTCTACTAAAATGTTTGTGTGGTAAAGTTTATTTTACGTATGGCAGGAATTAATGTTGGTTCAATTGATAATCTAAATCCGACAAGACCACCAATATTTGATGGTAATGACTATGAATACTGGAGAGATCGTATGAAGACTTTTGATATCAATACTGGAGTAGACAACTTTTTTATTCTAACTGGTGATTATAAAATTCCTGACAAGGAAGTCAGATATTTTACTAATCAAGAAAAGCAAGAATATCAACTAAACTATAAGGTACGCAACACTTTACTATTTTCAATGACCAGAAATATATATACCCAAATTTATTCTTGTGAAGCAACTAATTGTGTATGGAAGAAGTTAGAAGTTACACACTTTGGGACTTCCAATGTAATTGAGACTAGAAGAGCTATGCTTAGAGCTGAATATCATGGCTTCAATTTTCCTTATGGAGAACCTATCTATAAAGTTCAACAAATATTTATGACTATTGTCAATAGTCTACAATCTATGGGAGAGAAAGGTTTAGATGATGAAGCTCTTGTGGACAAGATAATAGACAATATGCCCAATGAGTGGGAATCCAAGAGAACAGCTATAGATGAGAACAGGAAGGTCACTCAAATTACTCTTAATGAATTATTTGGAACTCTTCTACAACATGAAACTAGAATGAAGAGAGATGCAGACAACATCAAGAAGAAGAATGGAAATGGTACTGTTGCTTTTACTACAACATCAAATCAGATGAAAGCTAAGACTCCTAAGAGAGTAAGCAGATCCAAGTCTATGAAATTTATTTTCCAATCCGAATCTAGTGAGAGTGAAATCTTAGAAAATTAATTAGCCAATCTTGCTTGAAGGATGAACAAGATAGCTGGACAGAGAAATTTTCAATCTATGTATAAGAAAAAGGACAGGAAAGATAAGAAAGATGGAGAAGTTACTTGTTATGAATGTAAAAGAGCTGGACATATTAGACCAGATTTCCCTATGCTCAAAAAGAAACAAAGGAAGGAAAGACATTCAGATAGGAACATGAAGAAGTATTATAAAGCTAAAGCTAAGAATGTTCTGAAAGCTAATGACACCTGGAGTGCCAGTGGTGGTGACTCTTCAGATGAATCTTCTGATTATGAATCTTCAGGACAGAAGAATCTTGGTCTTATAGCCAGATTACCTATTGATAATCATTGTATTATGGCTAAGGTACGAAATGCTGAATCTTTGACCAATGTTTCTTTAAATTCTAATGATAGTCAGTATTATAACTCTTCTGATGAAGAATCTTCTTCTGA
The DNA here is from genome assembly GCA_963277665.1 of Viscum album. Taxonomy (NCBI): domain Eukaryota; kingdom Viridiplantae; phylum Streptophyta; class Magnoliopsida; order Santalales; family Viscaceae; genus Viscum; species Viscum album. Next base: position 1,192,209,408 of record OY728156.1, on the reverse strand, counting down.
TGAGGAAAATACTTTACCCACATATGAAGAAGTCTCTAGGTTTTCTGAACTTCTTGAGATTGAGAATTCCAAACTCAATAAGAAACTTGATAAGGCAAACTCTAGGAATTCTATTCTTACAAAAGAGATATCAGATCTTTCTAAAGATCTTGATAAGAAAAATGCTGATTTTGAAAATATTTCAAAAAATCTTGAGGAAGTAAGTTCTGAGAAGAACAAACTTTCTAAAGAATTAGAAAAAGTAATTTCTAATAAAAATGTTTTCAAGCCTAACTCTAGTTCTAAAACTAATGATTTTGAGGATAAAAACTTGGTTGTAAAACTCAAGTCCGAAATTTTTTCCTTAAAGAAGTGTTTATCAAACTTTACCCATGGTAAAGACAACTTTGATAAGATGTATTCCCAAATACGACCTTTAAGAAATAAATCCGGATTTGGTTATACCCATGCAAAACCTATTTTCAGTAACAATTATTTTGTTCCTCAAAGTGCCCCATTCTGTACCTAGTGTCAATGTGGTGGTCACTGGGCAACGAATTATTCCTTAAACAAAACCCAATCTCTAGGATTTCACAAAGCTTACTTTTCTAAGAATATGTGGGTTCCAAAAATTTTATTGTCTGGAAATCTCGGATCCAAACAAGTTTGGATTCCGAAAGTCTAATTTTCTTCTTGATTTCAGGATAATAAAGAAAGTACCGGCAAAAATACATGGTACATGGATAGTGGATGTTCCCGGCACATGACTGGTAACAAAAGCTATTTTGAAAATATTATCAAAACGAAAGGAGGAAAGGTAACTTTCGGAGACAATGCTAAGGGAAAGATTGTTGGTATTGGTAATATTGTTCTTTTAGGTAAAACCTTGATTTCAAATGTTCTTTTTGTTAGAGTTCTTAAGCACAACCTCATTAGCATAAGTCAGTTATGTGATGAAGGTTACCTTGTGAATTTTAGGAATGATAAGTGCTTAGTTCACAATTCCAAGGAAGAGTTTATTCTCTCATCCAACAGGCAAGAGAATGTCTACAACTTAAACTTAGAAGACCTCAAAAGCCGAGATTTACCTTGCCTAAGTGGAATGGAATACCACTCCTGGTTATGGCATAGATGACTAGGTCACTGTAATCTTAGGAACCCTTGTAAACTCTCTAAGAAGAAACTAGTTAAGGATCTACCGGATCTTAGATTTGATTCTTCAAAAGTTTGTGATCCTTGTCAATATGGCAAGAAACATAAATCTAGTTTTAAATCAATCGGTGAAGTCTCAACAACTGATGCATTACAGTTAGTGCACATGCATCTTTTTGGTCCAACACAAACTGGAAGAATTGGAGGCAAGTACTATGTGTTTGTTCTAGTTGATGATTACACTAGATTTACTTGGGTCTATTTTCTAGCAAAGAAATCTGAAGCTTTTTCATATTTCAAAAGTTTTAGAGCTCAAGTTAAAAATGAGAAAAACCTTCCATTGAAAACTATTCATAGTGATCATGGAGGAGAATTTCAAAATTCAGATTTTGAAACTTTTTGTAGTAAGAAAGGTATTACTCACAATTTTTCAGCACCTAGAAATCCTCAACAGAATGGTGTAGTTGAAAGAAGAAATAGAATTCTTCAAGAAATAACTAGAACCATGTGGAGTGAATATTCTATTGCTAGAAATTTCTGGGCTGAAGCTATAAGTACTGCTTGCTATACTATAAATTGAGTTTTGATTAGACCATTTCTTAATAAAACTCCTTATGAGTTATGGAATGGTAGAAAACCAAGACTTTCCTACTTCAAGGTTTTTGGTTGCAAAGTATTCATTTTGGATACTAAAGATAACTTACATAAATTCGCACCAAAGTGTGATGAAGGAATTTTCTTAGGATATTCCACAACCTCTAAGGCTTATAGAGTTTTTAATAAAAATACTTGTACTGTTGAAAAAACAGTACATGTAAGATTTGATGAATCAGATCCTTTTGTTTTTAAATCATCTCAACTTACATCTTCGGATGTGTTTTCAAAAACTGATTATCAACCTTTGATAGAAGAACCTTCTGATAAGGAAATTGTTCTAGAAGATACTTCTGAAACATTTTCCCCAGAAGACTTTCTACCCTATGTTGATGAACAGGTTTTACAAAACCCAAATCAGGTGTTTCTTAAGAATCATCCCAGTGATAGTATCATTGGTGATGTAAACCAACCTGTAAGGACTAGAAGTTCCTTATGAAATGAAGTAGAACATCTAGCATTTCTTTCCCAATTAGAACCTAAAAGCACTGATGAAGCTTTTGGTGATGATAATTGGATCAAAGCAATGCAAGATGAACTAAATGAATTCAAAAGGAATAAATTCTGGATCTTGGTTGAAAGACCTAAGGAAACTTCTGTTATTGGAGTAAAATGGGTTTTCAGAAATAAATGTGATGAAAATGGAGTCATTGTTAGAAATAAAGCTAGACTTGTTGCTAAAGGCTCTAATCAGCAAGAAGGAATAGACTATGAAGAAACCTATGCTCCAGTAGCTAGACTTGAATCTATCTATATTCTACTTGCCTTTGCAGCATTCTTTAATTTCAAACTTTTCCAAATGGATGTGAAATGTACTTTTCTTAACGGTTATGTTCAAGAGGAAGTTTTTGTTGAACAACCTCCTGGATTTGAAGATACAAAACATCCTGATCATGTTTTTAGACTTACTAAAGCTTTGTATGGCCTTAAACAAGCCCCACGAGCATGGTATGATAGACTCACTGGATTTTTGCTTCAAAATAACTATGTTAAGGGAAATGCAGATCCAACCCTTTTTATAAAGAAAGATAAGAAAAATGTTTTGATTGTTCAAATTTATGTTTATGACATTATATTTGGTTCAACTCAGAAATCTTTGACTGACTCTTTTTCTAGTCTAATGAAATCTGAGTTTGAAATGAGTATGATGGGTGAGTTAACATTTTTCCTTGGTTTTAAAATTTCTCAAAAACCAGAAGGAACCTATATATCTCAACATAAGTATATTAAATATCTTATTAAAAAGTATGGTTATGACAACACTAATAGTATAAGTACTCCCATTGGTACCTCAAACTCTTTAGATCTTGACGAAGCTGGGAAAACAGTAGATCAAACATCTTTTAGAGGTATGATAGGAAGTCTACTTTACTTAACAGCTAGTTGACCAGACTTAATGTTCTCAGTATGCTTGTGTGCAAGATATCAATCCAATCCTAAGGAATCTCACTTAAAGGCAGAAAAAAGAATTTTTCGCTACCTTAAGGGAACCATGGATCTTGGATTATTTTATACTTCTGGAAATTATTTTGTTCTAAAAAGATTTTCTGATGCTGAATTTGGTGGATGTAGAATGGATAGAAAAAGTACATCTGGAACGTTTCATTTCTTAGAAGATTCTTTAGTTTCTTGGACCTACAAGAAGCAACATTCTGTAGCACTCTCCACTGCTGAAGCTGAATATGTAGCATCTGAAAGTTGTTGTGCACAAGTGTTGTGGATGCAACACACACTCACAGACTATGGCTTGAGTTTTACTAAAACTCAAATTTTGTGTGATAACACAAGTGCCATTGCCCTCAGTAAGAACCCTGCACATCACTCTCGTGTAAAACACATAGATATTAGGCATCACTTTCTTAGGGATCACACACTTAAAGGGGATATTATTCTTCAGTTTATCGGAACGCAAGATCAACTTGATGACATTTTCACAAAATGTTTGTCTTTTGATAGATTTGAATATATTAAACAGAAGTTAGGAATGATAACCGTAAGGTAATCTTTCTTAATTAACATTCTGTTGAAAAAGTCTCCTTACAGTAATAAACTCCTTTTCATAGGGGGAGTACATTTGATTGTTTCTTTAACAAAGTTTTTCAAAAAAAAAATTTCAAAATTTTCGGAACAAATATTTCCGGAATGGAATTTCCGGAACTACAATTTTCCAGATTGGACATTTTCGTACAGAACACTTATGGAATGGAAGTATTCATGTTGAAAATTTTTGGAATGAAAATGTTCGTACTAGTATTTTCATAACGAGTTTTTCGTACCGAATCTTCCATAATAAGTTTTTTTTTTCGTTTTCAAAATTTTGTAATATTTTTTCAATACTAAGTTTGTTTTTTGTACTGAGTTTTCCGTAATGAATGTTCTGTAATGAGTTTTTCGTACTAGGTTTATTTTCCATAGTAAAATTTTTGCGAAATCTGTCTTCTCATAATAAAGTTTTTTTAGTCTTTTTATATTATCCATTACGAATAATCCTCCTCATCCAATCCGAAAGGTATAATTTCCCTACTCAAGTTTTCGTAGTAATATTTTGCTTGCTGGCATTTTCTTGTACTATGTTTTCGGATTATAGTTTTCTTAATTCTTTCTCTTAATAAAAACCTCAAAAAGATCAGATTCAAGTTTTCAACCGTCAGATCTGATCTCAGCTTTCCACAACCGTTAGATCAACCGTGGAAGGTGAACCGTCATCTCGTTGCCAATATAAAGGGGACCCAAATACTCGTCCCACATCGATCTCAAGCTATCGTGTCCCGAATCTCTGCCTCTCTGTTTTAAGGTCATTCCGAACTACAGTTGTCGCCGTTCCGAACTTCTCAGAGGACTTCAGATCTGAATGTCTGCGGAGTTAGAATCTCAAGAAATATCATCCACTAAGCCTATTTTGCAATGGTTAGTTTATAGAGAAAGGTTAGTCCATCCGGATTTCGTCAACAACTATGATTCCCATATTTCAAATAATATTAAGTTGAATGGCTAGGAAGATGTTGCGGTGTCAAAAACCGGGAACTAAGATGAAGTATATTCAGACTTACTTGTCGAGTTTTATGAATCAGTTTCCTTCTTTAAGGAAGATAATAGGGAGAATTTCTCTTTTAAGTCTTATGGCAAGACTTACAAGCTTTCTCACACCAAGGCTGCAAGCATGGTAGGGCTGTCTTATGAAGGAGAAGCCAAATTTATTTCACATGTGTTGCCAGACTCTAAGGGTAGCTTCGACAAGGAAAAATCCTTATAAACTCTCAGACTGGCTGATGACAAGGCTCCGAAGATTTCATGTTTATCTACAAATTTCCGGATTCTAGAGTTATGGGTGCAAGGACTTATCATACCGAGGAAAGGTGATAAAGATAGTTTGAAGAAAAGTTAGATCTATATCTTAGATTTCCTGATAAATATAAGGAAGTTTAACTTGATGAAGCACATTCTTATTACTATTGAAAATTTGAAGAAAGGAAATCTGAGAGCTCAGATTATTATGTATCCAGCAATCCTCTCCAAGTTAATTGTTCGGTGCCTTTAGTCTTTCAAGGAGGCTTGAAAATCTAAGCCAAGAGTTTGCAAGATCATGCTGGTCAGCGATGGTACTCTTAAGAGGATAGATGTGGCTTTCAATAAGGAAACTGGTGAGTTCTTCGATTTTCCAAATCAAGTAGAAGCGGCTCCGAAGGCTACTGAACCGGAATCATCTAAGCCAGTAAGGAAGAGAAAGCTGAAAGAAGTGGAAGTACAAGCACAGAATCCTAAGTCTAAGGAAGTCCATTCCGCACCTCCAAAGCCTAAGAAGAAGAAAGCCTATCCTGATGAGGTTGTTATGAAGTGGAGAGAAGATAAAGAAAAAAGAAAAGAAGGGGATCCGCAGTTCGGATTGGACCCTGCGGAGGCTATGGCCTTGAAGGAGAAAACTGCTGATGAGCTTGAAAAACAAGAAAAGAAAAAGAAGATCAAGAAGAAGATGTCTGAGGCTGAGGTAGCTCAGGCTTTGTTGAAATTCAATGAAATGGTTTCAGCAACTATTCCAGTTCCGAGATCATTCTCCTTGGAATCTCTACCTGAGACTCCAGGAAGAAATTTTATTGCTCCGGAAGAAGCTGTTACTAAGAATACTAAGGAAGTAGAGCAAGTTGAGAAAGTGGAACAAGTTGAAGATGGTGCTAAAGGAAGTGGTGAAACCGGAGATGTGCTGAGACAAGTAGATGATTACAAGGGGACACCTTTGGAACACTTATCACTCCGATCTTCTGGAGCAGAATCTTCGAAGCTAGTTACTCCAGCAATAGAAGAAGAGAAAGGAGAAGAAGAAGTTTCTTATCATGGAGAAGAAGAACATCTTTTACTTGATGTTGCTCAGAAAGAAATCGTAGGGGTTCGTGTTCAGGAAGTCGCTGATGAAGAAGATAATGTTGTTCAAGTTTCTGATTGTGAGAAGAGGACTCCTGAACAAGATTTAATTCTAGAAAAAGACAAGGGAAAGCAAATTCTTGCTGATACTCCGAGCTCAGAAGTGAGGAAGAGGAAGGAAGTTGGTAGCTCTTCAAAGAGAAAGCTTGAACTTGTTGAAGAAGAAATTTCTCCAAGAAAAGTTTCAGATTTGGAGTCATCTTCAGTGGGGCATGAATTTGTTGTTAAGTCTTTGAAGAAGTTTGTGGGAACCATTCCGACCTTCTCAAGTATTGATTCAAGATGCCAGATGCTCCAACCTGCTTTGAATCAGAAAACTAACTCTGTATCTATGGTTATGGACAAGTGTGTTGAAATAGAGGCTCAATTCAAAACGTTTTTCGTTGGCTACGAAGCTCATAGAAAATCTTGCAAGAGGATGACAAATTGGTCGAAGAAGACTGTGGAAGAGATGAGGTTATTCGATGAATTTCAAGACAATATTAAAGATGCTTTTGAGACCGAGGACAAGAAGATAAATGAGTTAACTGCATCCTTTGAAAAGAAGTTCACAGAAGAAAAGAACTTCCAGATTCAAGAAGTAAGATATCTGAATAGGAAGCTCAATTCCGTTTCTCAAAACTGGAAGTTTGAAAGGGATCATCGGATTGATTTTGAAGAAAGGATGAAGGCTCAGGATGAAAAGATTAAAGCTCAGGAAGAAAAGCTAAAAGCCCAGGAAGAAAAAATTGAAGCTCAGTCCGCAAGAATAGTTGTCTTAGAGAAGCAAGATGAAGAAGATCATAAAGACCTAAGGAAGATCAAGACTATTCTAAAGGGGCTCATGTCAATGGAAAAAGATCCGAAATAACCAAATTCAATCATTTTGTTGTAATTTTTTTCTTTATTGACATGATTTCAAACCTAATGAAATTTGTGCCTCTTTTTTCTTTTGTTGTCATTACTAATATTTCAGGTACTTTGTTATTTTTTTTCCATTCCCTCCAATTCTTTTTGAAAATCACAAAGGGGGAGAAGGAAAAGATCCTTAAGAAAAAGAAGAACTCTAATAAGAGTTTATCAAAGTGGGAGAAGAAAAAAGATCCTTAAGAAAAATAAAAACACTAATAAGAGTTTGTTTAAGGGGGAGCTTTTTCATTAAAGAAGACCTTCTTATTTATCACTCTGGAAATCTGAATACGATCCTTAGAGTTTCAAAGCCTAAGGGGGAGTTAGTCGTATTCATCAATATTCATAAAGCAAAGGGAGATAAGCCTTATTGTTTTTCTTTCTTCTTAGAATTTCTTTTTCGTAAGGATGTTTGTGCTTTCCAAAAAGGGGGAGATTGTTGAGTCAATAAGGTTTTCCTTACGACTTTTCCATTCCATCTTGTTTTGAAAATCAAAAACACCTTATCGTAAGGAAAATTGCTTTTATAAGGAAAATTTCTTTTATAAGGAATATTGCTTTTATAAGCAAAATCACTTTTATAAGAAAAATTATCCTTATCTTATTTTCATCCATATTTTTCTTAAGCATGAGATTAGGATTCATTTATATTTTCTCGGAATCGTTGAAACTTTGATATAAAGCATTCTGTTTTAGGATTCGGATTCTGGATAAGAACTATAAGGAAGTTTCATTCCGAATACCGGATATGATCTCTGACTAAGTTCTATTCCAGATTCATGATACGAATTCTGAAGAAGAATTCTCATTACGAATTCCAATGAAGAATTCTCATTACGAATTCTAATGAAGAAATCTTATTCCGAATTCTCATTACGAATTCCAATGAAGAATTCTCATTACGAATTCTGATGAAGAATTCTCATTACAAATTTTGATGAAGAATTCTCATTATGAATTCTGATAACAAATTCTCATTACGAATTCTGATGAAGAATTCTCATTATGAATTCTGATAATGAATTCTCATTACGAATCCTGATGATGAATTCTCATTACGACTTCTGATGACGAATTCCTATTCCGAATTCTCATTCCGAATTCACCTATTAAACAGAATTTGAGTATCTTTGTTTTATACACTCTGAATTAATTCAGACTCCAAAAAATATCTTTGTTAGACTCCGAACTTTTATATTGCTTACACTTCTAAAATTTGTCTACTCGTTATTATTGTTCCTTACACTCTGAACCTTCACTCCGAAGTTTTCATTCCGAACCTTTATGTTATAATTAAAACGATGTCGTACATTCTGTTACACTTGTTTTGTTATAAAATGATGTCGTCTGTTTTGTTATAAACTAACCGTTGTCGAAGTGACACGTGTACAGGTCCCTCCGATCTTTAAGGAAAATATGACCGTTGGAGAAGGATCCGACCTTACCTATAAATAGGAGCTCATTTGAAAGAGCTCGAAGCTGATGGCTGAAAAAGTACTGAAAGGATGACTAATTTGCTTGAAGTGATTTCTAGAGAGAGAGACTCTTATTAACTCTCAAAGCTTCGTGCGAATCCGAATGTTGGTGATTACATTCGAGGGCTTCCGGGGATAGGAAGACAGAGGTTGCTGACTACCATAAAGTTTGAGGGCTTTCTTGCTGAGGAAGACAGAGGTTTCCAACTACCTTGAAGTTGAGGGCTTGCGAGGATAGCAAGACAGAGACTCCGATCTTCGTATCGAGGGCTTACCCTGGTGTGGGTAAGATAGACTTGCTTGAAAGTATAAATCAAGGGACCTTTATCCAAGGTTGTTGGATACCCTTCTCTTTGGGTTAAAAGACTTATATCTTGTTACTAGTAGTTCTACAACTTGTTTTTATTCCGCTGCATTTTGTAATATAAGGAAAGTAAAACTTTCTTATACTTCCTTACTTGTACTCTGTTTCATTTAGATTTTATACGCTTTAAGGTAGAATCTCATAGTGTAATCTTTTGTTAAGTTTAAATTTCCGGAACCATATTTCCGGAACCCTCATTCGGAATCTCTTTCCTAGTTTGCATTCGGTGTTAGAGGTGTTGTGAATTTTATTAGTTTAACTTTGTTAAACATATCCTTTTCCTTTGCTTAAGGAAAACATAGTCATTCTTAACTAACTTTAAAGGTTCCAAAGGTATTTTTAAAGTATACAATTCACCCCCCCCCCCTTGTATATTGAGCATCTCATCACTATTTCGATCCTACAATGTTGACATAGATGAAATCAAAACTATTTGAGATAAAATCCTCTTTTTATTTTAAAATCATGAAAAAGTCACGTAATTATAAAAGAAAGAATTTATTTTGGAAATATTATTATAATATTTTAAGGGAATCTTTGAATGTTTTGTAATGGCAGAAAATATCCACACCCACATATATGTACAAAAAACATTCCTACCCTAATTTTTCGAAAAGGCCATAAAGTACCTTATTTGGAATATGACAGAAATATTCCCTTGAATTTTTTTTATATAAAGTCAAACAAGGGTATAAATGAATTTCACCAATATTATAGGAAATAGTAAAAAAAATTGAATACATTTTTTAGAAACACGTATGTGGATGATAAAGATGTCCCATTAAATACATACGTATAAACAACCTCATATAAGTAAAGAGATTGTAAGATTAACTCTTACCTTGTACTTTTCCTTGGTCAAGGGTATGTTAAACAATTGTATAATCATTAAATAATTGTTATTAAAATATACAAGAACCATATACATAAATATGATCTTATATATGATCTTATAATATTGTTTTGTTAATAATATCTATGTAGTATCATTGTTTTGGGTTTTAACTGATTAGTTTTCCTTCATATGTTTTGTTATGTATTCCATTTTTGTTATGGATATAATGTATTTGATTCATATCCAGAATAATATTATTTTCTTAAATAATATTTTTAATCATGAAATGAAAATTATTCTTCAATGGTTACGATGGAAAACTCAATCTCATTGTGTTCGTGTAGATGATAATCCGTACGTACGCACGAGTTAAAATATAATTCTATTGATGGTGAAATCATAAATAATTGGCTGTTATATCATATATATATATAGAATAATTAAAATATTATATTTATTATTTATATCAATTATACTCATTATTATACCCATCTAAATAATTAAGTGTTTAATAACAAACTACACCACGACGTGGGGATGGAAAGCCGTACGTACGCACATATGGTGACTTTGTCATTTATAGGATGGATTGAATAATGAATATGGTTGTAACATATTTATAATAAAATTTCAGTATTTAGAAGGTACTAGATTTATTATTTTAGTATGGAAACAACAAATAAAGTGGAAGTGGAAGAATAAAAGACCTTTGAAAGAGGTGAAGAAGAAATTACCTTTTCTCAGGGTTCTTATTTTCGATTTGATCAAATGGGATACTTATGTTTTATTCTGATCAATGTAAGACCTCCGGGTTGAAGATAAGTTAGTTGGGAGTATATTTTAGCAGGTTTTCTCCAAGAAAATGGCTTTGGAGGTGTGAAATTAAGAGAAGGGGAAGTACACATTTATAAGAGAGGTGAGGGGCACTTTAGGAAAGGCTTGAAATATTAATTTATTATACAATCATATTCCATTTATAATGGCTCTAAAAGGATTTATATCAGGGATAATGTGGGGTTGGTTCTAAAAAATCTCGACCAGTAGGTTTTATATAGGTTTAGTTCACCATATTAATCTTATCTTTTAGATATAACTCTTAGTTAAATAGATTAACTTTCACCATGTATTCTTGTATTATTATAATAAATGGTTAATAAACATACTATGACAACCTTGATTTTTAATACAAACATAAACATGATTAATTACATAAACATCACTTGATAAAACAAAGAAACTTGAGAGGTTTAGTGTATTTGGGGCTTAGGATCATTACATAACAACATAAAACATGAAATACAAAATCCTTATGGAATTTTTTTTACATGACCACTACATTCCCTAGTACTTAGCATTTCATGGTATAACTTGAGGACATGAATAAGAAAAGGGTGACCTATAAATCCTTATAAGGGAATAATCATGGAATAACATGAGAAATACAATACATGTTATACAATAGGCATATCAATAGAGCACAAGAGAAGCATAAACATAAAGGAATGATAAAGCATGATAATCATAACATGGAAATGTGGCAACAACACATAACATGGAATTAGCATGAGACAAGGCTCATTGTGCATAGAGAATGAGTAATTACTCATTACACATAAAGCATGAGTAAAACCTTGCTGCACTTGAATTAGCATGAGCAAACACCCATTGAACATGACATATCATGATATTATTCTTAACCCAATGCATTGGAGTGCTATATGGGCGCACCCTTGTTAAACATTTCATTTCAGGAAAAAGTGTGCCACATAGATCATATAACATGGATTCATAGAACATAATCATTTATTCCATGATAAATAAAAGTGTAATGATAACATTCTCCACATGGCAATCAGAACATATTATTTCTAAATATTGACAAAATCAAACCTTTTATCAAACCATTTAAAATAGTAAATATGGATATTTTTTAATCAAAGTGTCCCATACCACTTTGATGATTTTGAATGAAATTTAAATTTCAAAACATTCATGTGCATATGTATAAATCCTCAAAACCATTTTTAAAACCTGAACAATAAAGTGAATTGTTTACAAGAATAATCTTTTAAAACATTTAAAATGATATTTTAGTTAAATAGATTTTATCAAAATAAGAGTTCCTAGAATAAAAATAATTGAGGAATAACATTTAATAAGAACATAATAATAAGATGATAATAAAGTTATTCATGATATAAAATTCCAAAGTATAGTATATACACTGTATAAGAGGGAATTGGTGCATATAAACAATGAAGTCTCAATGGAAATGTAAATTGAGACGAAATTCCTTATAAAGACGGTATCCTTAGATTAAGGATAAATAAATTACATAATTATGTGTGAAAAATATAAATACACCCAATATAAGTGGATATTAAGTGAAAAACAATCAGTGGTTATTCACACATATTTATTGCACGACATAATCAAGAAGCAGATGATTAAACAAAAATTGAAATTGGGTGAAGAAGTTTTCTTACAGAAATTTGACAGCCTAACGACGCCCCTTTAAAATTCAAAAAATATGTTGATGAGAGAGAGAATAATATCTCATCATATAGAAATAAAATTTAAATCAATACGGATATATAAAAACATATCCTAACATAATAAGATGTAAATTAAAATACATTACAAAAAAAGTCTTTTAAAAAGAGGAGGGTGAATGGTTCCCTTACTGATTTGGTAACATATGAAACATACACCCCATGAAAGAAAGTCCACACAATGAATATGTAAATACCCATATATTAAATTATATTACACAAAGAATAAAATCATGGAAAGTACATCCACAACACAAAAGGAAATAGTGGTTAATATATCAGGAATCTCACAAGAATAAAAAATGAGATGAAAAACACTTACCACGTTGTAATCAATCGAGTCGTATGAGAAAAAGTTAATAACCACCCAATTAATCACATAATACCATGAATATAAATATAATCATGATAATATATATCAAATATCAGTACATAATATACCATATTCAATAAATAAGTGGTGAACAATGGAAATCTCATGGAATTAAAAGTGAGATAAGAAATCCCTTACTTCATGTCCAACTTGACTCATACTTTCATTATTCTCCGTGAATAATAAACATAAGTTAATTTCTACTTTGATTCATATCCTTTTAATGTTTATTATTTCTTTTATATCACTTATCACCTTTAAATAATAGTTTGTTAATTAATTGAGTTTATATCAGACATTTTTTCGATTTTCAGAATTTGAGTTAAAAATAAACTTGTTATAATTACAATTTGTCCATGTGGTAAAAACACAATTATCTCCAGAATGATATTAATGATATAGATATCATATATATCATATATATACTGTGTGTGTGTATATATATATATATTTATATTTATAATAGTACAAAACAGTTGGAGATAAGAAATGAAATGCACAGTTCTTGGAGATGGTAAACCATATGTACACATGAACGCTACTTTCATTTCTAATTAATATTCAATGGAATGAAAATTAATGAAACATAGGTATATTATAATTCCATTATAATATAATATGATATATATATATATATTTTACAAAATTTCATTAACTCCATCTTTATACGTTCCATGTATGTTAAGAACGAATCTGATCACATTGAGGGGGAGGTAGTCTGTACTTCTTCAAATAAATTTATCATGTTTACACATATTAGAATTCGTAAAGGTATGTTAATAAATACAAATTACAGAAGAATATTGAAAACAAAAACATAATATATATCATATATAAATACAGTTTCATCATAATGGCCACCATGAGAGGCGATAGGAGTTAATTGAACAATTATCGTTTCGTGAGGTGTGAGTTTTCCATCCACAGAAACATTATGTTCTATACCCATTAGATGAAGGTGTGTGTAAGTGTAGTTATAATACATCTCATAAAAACATACTATTATATTGAAGATATTGGTTTTGTTATAAAATAAATGAATAAAGAGTGTTTAGGGGTTGGATAAGTAAAATAAAAACAAATTAACTTAAGAGAACATGTTACCTTTAAATCGGGTAACTCCCATTGGTTTGAACCAAATGGATTTCTTGAAGTGTTTTATGCCTATGGTAAGGCTTCTGGACTGATGAATGGGATATTGGGAGATTATTTGAGTAGAGATTCTATGATCCAAAGTCTTGAGAAGTGTGAGAAGTGGGTTAGAAGTGAGGGTTTTTTATAAGGTATAGGAGGGGCTCTTCAGGAAATTATGAAACAATTATTTTATTATAACCTCATTTTCGGTTTCAAAAGGTAAAACATTTCTTAATATTAAATTTAAGATGAATCATGGAAGAAATAAAATAATCCAATAAGAATTTGACAGGTTTTCGATATTGTTTTATTATTTATAATCTTATTTATTTAAATCATTTATTAATGAGGTAAATATTTCATCATTATTGTGTCATTAATATTTTAATTTATTTGATTTTCAAGAATTATAAAATAACTACCATGATGTATGGAATATTTTTATCTTTCCAAATAATATTTATTGTTGAATAGATATTATATATAACCCCATGTTAAAATTTATTTACTAAAATCTATTTGTTTATAACATTTTTGTCTTTACTTTAAATTAATTAATATAAAGTGTCATTATTACTACCATGTGGCTCCATAGGGTCCCAAATTAATCCCAAGGATTCCCATGGTCGGATATGTATCATCCAATAGGATTAGGACATATTTTAAGGTAATTTAAAAATATTATAATAATATATTTTACCATTATTTTCTATATTTACCCTTTAGTCATTGAAAATAAAATATTTACATTATTAAATATTTAAAATGTCTAAAAATAAAAGTTACCTATTTACACAATTTGGACCTAATGATTCCAAATATAGAATCCATTTTTTCAAATTCAAAACACAAAAGTGGCAGAAATTAATTTAAAATTAATTACCGTTGTTAAAACAAGAAGCATGTTTTTAATAAATAATAACTATAAAAAAATTGACACTTGTTTATGTCCAATTTCAAGGTGAAATTAATTGAAATGTCCAACATTGGATTAAATGGTAAAAATATATTCTAATTACACTTTATAACTAATTAAAAATATAATCTAACCACATAAAAAAATTAGATTAAAAGGTACTTTTGAATTAAAATACATTATTTTTCACAATTCATTAAAAATGAACTTTATCAGAAAAATACCAAACATTTTCCAAAAGTAAATTTTGATGTCCTGAATCTAAAAAAGAATTTTATTTTATCAAATAGAACATAGAAAAATGACCAACACTATATTTAAATAGTGTTCTCCATCAAAAGGCTGTAAATCCTCCTTTTAAAGTAAATTATGCTTAAAATTAGATTCATTTACATGTTAAGCCACTGACTTTTATTGGATGAATGTAAAAACATTTAACAAACATATATTATCATATTTTAGTTAGTTTTATTAATTCCATCCAATACAACAACTATATGTTAACTACATTTTAAAATAATAATATTAAATTATTAGTGTGCAATGTAAGATTTCAAAGCAACTCGTTGTTGCATGTCAGGTACGCCATTTAATATAGAATCCCATTTAAATTAAAATTAATATTTAATTAAAAAAATTAATTAATATGAAAATGTAATATTATTTATTTTTTTGGGATGTTACATTCTTCCCCCATTTTAGAAATCGTGTCCTCACAATTTTAAAATTGGGCTTGGAAACATTATTGAAAGTCCCACATCAGAAAAAGAGCCAGTAAAACTATCACATTAAAAGAAAGAAAGAGAAAACAAACAGTCAAGATCTGATGGAGAGTGATAGATAACATTATCAGGAGAATTTTATCCATAAAAAATCACAAACTTAGGATGTGTTAAATGGTCTTTGATCACCCAGTAGGAAACGAAAACCAACAACATTTTTGTTTTACATTCCTTTTCATAATTTCAAGTAATTTATTTACTAAATTGAATAAAAAATAAAGTAAATATACTTACCTTAATGTAGATTTTCTTCCATTAATAAGTTTCTACAAAAAACTATTCTTTTCACCAATCAATGAGCTTTCAAAAATACATCGTCACACTAAAAGCACAAGAATATTCTTCTAGAGAATCACATAATTCCGAAAGGAGAACTATATATTTGTCTTGTCTTTAGACATCAAATAAAACCAAAATGGTTAGTACGAGACCACGTAATCACTAAAAAGGATAATCCTTTATAAAAATAAATAATACTATTAATCTCCAAAATTCAACAAAAAGTACCCAAAGATCCAGAAAGACCATTCAATACACAATCGTCCTTAAAATTATTCAAAATACTCAAAACTAATATTGAATCCCAATACTAAAATGGATTTAAAACATAGTCTTCCACAATAAATATTAACATTTATCTCCAAATAACATCGAATACTCTTAAAGTCTCATAATTAAATGTCATTAACCTAATCACATATTCTCTACGGTGGGTTAATAATATTCTATAAATAATATAAATCAGAATATGTACACAATAAATAAATAAGTTCTTATAAAATAAAAATTCAACCATTCCACCTATGGTATTTTATTTTCCTTAGGCATATAGTATTCCAAAAGAGAAAACATCTTCCAAAAATAGCCTGTATCATTTAATCACAAAAACATTTTCTAATACTAAGGATATCCATTTAGAAAAAATCTATGTTCCCAAAATCAAATTATTCTTCATCATTAAAATCATTTAACTAAAAATAATAAGTAATACTAACTAGGGACTTCATATAGGCCACTGGTAGGTGATAAAACCTAATCTCACTTTGGTTGTGGGTTCGATTCCCACAGATTTTTCACACAAGAAGGGTTGTCATAAGGTCTGCGTGTTGTCATTTTTATAAAAAAATCCTAACAAGTTTTAACCATAATGGTTTTTTATACCTATCATTTTCATCCCAATACATTAAGATAGTTCTGCTCGAATCCAAACAGGGATGTATTTTCTTGATAAACCACTTAATCAATACTCACAAAAACTTAGGTATGTTTTTGTTATACATAGTCTTGTATCTAAGGCTTTACTATGGTTTTCTAATCCTAATCCCAAATATAACTAAAACTATCTTTTGATACCAACTATGACAACCCTTCTTTTTATTACAAACATAAACATGATTTATTACATAAGCATCACCTGATACAACAATGAATATAAGGAGGTTTAGAGTCTTTGGGTATTAGTATCATTACATAACAACATAAATATGAAATACAACATCCTTGTTGTAAACTTCCTTTACATGACCACTACATTCCCTCATACTTAGCATCTCAATGGATAACCTGAGGACATGCATAAGAAAAGGGTGAGCTACAAAGCCTAGTAAGGGAATAATCATGGAATATCATGATGAATACAATACATGTTAGAAAATAGGCATATCAATAGAGCACAAGAGAAACATAAACATAAAGTCGTGATAATGCATGATAATCATAACATGGAAATGTGGCAACAACACTTAACATGGAATTATCATGAGCCAAGGCTCATTTCACATGGAGAATGAGTAAATCCTAATTTCACATGAATCATGTGTAAAACCTCAATGAACTTGAATTAAAATGAGTAAACACCCATTTCAGATGATGTATCACGATATTATTCTTAACCCAATGCATTGGGCGCTATAATGGCGCACCCTTCTTAAACATTTCAATTCATGCATAAGTGTGCCACATAAATCATATAACATAGATTCATAAAACATAATCATTTATTACATGATAAAGTAATGTGGAAATATAACATTTCCACATTGAAATCACAATATATCATCTCAAAATATTGATAAAATAAAAGATTTGATCAAACCATTTTCAAAACCATTTAAAATAATAAATAAAGATATTTTAGAATCAAACTGTCCCATAACACTTTGAATCTTTTGAAAGATATTTCAACTTGAAAAAATTCATGTCTATATGAATAAATACATAAAAATATTTTTATAACATGGAAAACTATGTGAAATATTTATAAGAATAAACCCTTAAAACATTTAAAACGATATTTTAGTTAAAGAGTTTTTATCAAAATGAGAGTTCCTTTAATACGAATAATTGATGAATAACTTTTAATCAGAACTTAATAATATCATGAGAATAAAATAATTCATGATATCATATGAAAAGGGATTGTATATACATCCTATAAGAGTGAATTGGTCCATATCAACAATGAAGTCTCAATGGAAATATAAATTGAGACGAAATCCTTTATGCAGACGGTATACTTTGATTAAAGAGAAATCAATTACATAATTATGTGTGAAAAATATAAATACACCCAATATAAGTGGATATTAAGTTTAAAACAATTATATATTATTCACACATATTTATAGCATGACATAATCAATAAGTAGATGTTTAACACAAAAATTGAAAATGGGATAAGAAGTTTTCTTACAGAAATTTGAGAGCATAATGGCGTCCCATTAAAATTCAGAAAATATGTTGATGAATGAGAGAAGTATATATCATCACATGGACATAAAATTTACATCAAAATTAATATATAATGACATATCCAAACATAATAATATGTAAATTAAAAGACATTACAAAAAGAAGTCTTTTAAAAAGAGGAGGGTGAAAGGATCCCTTACCGATTTGGTAACTTACGATACATACACCACATGAATGAAATATCACAAAATGAATATGTAAATACCCCTAAATTAATTTATATTACACAAATAATACAATCATGGGAAGTAAATCCACCACATAGAAGAATATATTTTCTAATATAGCATGAATCTCATGTGAATAAAACGTGAGATGAAAAGCCCTTACCACATTGTAATCAATCGAGACGTATGTAAAAAAGTTAATAAACACCAAATGAATCATAGAATACCATGAATATAAATAAAATAATGATAATATATATTCAATTTCAGTACACAATACACTATAATCAATAAATAAGTGGTGAACAATTGAAATATCACGGAATTAAAAGTGAGATAAGAAATCCCTTACCTCGTGTCCAACTTGATATGTATGTTCCATGTTCTTCCTAAATAATAAACATAATTTAATTTATAATTTTATTAATAAACTATTAATATTTATTATTACTTTTTTATCACTTAGTACCTTTCAATAACTGTTTTTTAATTATGTGAGTTCATATCGGACATTTTGTCGATGTTCGGAATTTGAGTTAAAAATGAACTTGTTATTATTACAATTTGTCCATGTGGTCAAAAATCCATCATCATCAGAATGATATTAATGGTTTAGATATCATATATATTATATATATCCAGTCTTTATATATTTATAATAGTACATAGCATTTGGTGATAAGAAATTAAATGCACCTTTTGTGGAGACGGTAAGCCGTACATACACATGAACCTTCCTTTCATTTGTATTTAATATTTAATGGAATAAAAAATTAATGATACATTGGTATATTATAATTATAGTATTATATCAATTGATGTATATATATATGATACATAATTTCATTAACTCCATCTTTATATGTTACATGTATGTTAAGAACAAATCATATCTCCTTGAGGGGGCGGTAGTCCGCACTTACTCAAATGAATTTATCATGTTTACATATATTGGAAGGCATACAGGGATGTTCTTAAATAGAAATTACAGAAGAATATAGAAAAAAAACGTAATATATATATATATATCATATATAAATACAGTTTCATCATAATGTCCACCATGAAAGGCGGTAGGAGTTAATTAAACAATCATTGTTTCATGGGGCGTGATTTTTCCATCCACAGAAACATTACATACATTACCCATTAGATGGAGGTGTGTGTAACTATAGTTCTAATAAATATCATAACAACAACTTAGTATAGTTATGATACTGGTGATGTTATAAATTAAAGGAATAATAAGTTTTTAGGGTTTGGAGAAGTAAAATAAACAAAATAACTTATGAGAAGACATTACCTTTAAATCGGGTAACTCTCGTTGGATATAACCAAATGGTTTTCTTGAAGTGTTTTCTGCCTAAGGTATGGCTTCTAGGATAAAGAGAGAGATCTCATGAGATTATTTGAGTGGATTTTTCATGAGCAAAAGGCTTGAGATGTGTGAGAAATGGGTTAGAATGAGGGCTTTTTATAAGGGAGAAGAGGGGCTCTTTAAGAAAGTTTAAAACAATTATTTTATTATTACCTCATTTTCGGTTCAAAAAGGTCAACTATTAATAAATATAAAAACTGAGATGACTCATGGTCTAAATAAAATAATATAATAAGAACTGGATAGGTTGTGGATATTGTTTTAATATTTATAATCTTATTTATTTATATCCCTTATTAATGAGGTAAATACTACATCATTATTGTGTCACAAATATTTTAATTTATTTGATGTGAAAAAATTATAAAAAATAACATGATGTAGGAAATATTTTTATCTTTACAAATAATATTTATAGTCTAATATATATCTTTTATTAACCTCTTGTAAAAATTTATTTACTAAAAGATATTTGTTTATGACATTTTTGTCTTAACTTTAAATTAATTAATATAAACTGACATTATATCTTGAATGTGGCTCCATGGGGTCCCAAATTAAACCCAAGGATTCCCATGGTTGGCTATGTATCATAAAATAAGATTAGGACATATGATAGGGTAATTTAATATTATTATAATATTATATTTTACCATTATTTACTATATTTACCCTTTAATCATGGAAAATAAAATATTTGTTGTAGTAAATATTTAAAATGTCTGAAAATAAAATTTACCTATTTACACAATTTGGACCTAATGATTCTAAATATGGAATATATTTTTCCAAATTCAAAATACAGAAGTGGAAAATATTAATTTAAAATTAATTCCCACTGATAAAACAAAAATTGTGTTTTTAAGAAATAATAACAATCAAAAGATTGACACTTGTTTATGTCCAATTTCAAATTGAAATTAATTATAATGTCCAAAATTAGATTAAATGGTAAAAATATATTTTAATTACACTTTATTATCAATTAAAAAGATAATATATCCAAATAAATTAATTATATTAAAATTTACTTTTGAATTAAAATACTGGTTTTTCAAAATTCATTAAAAATTAAACTTTATAAGAAAACTACCAAAAATATACCAAAATTAAATTTTGATGTCACTAATATAAAGAAGAATTTTATTTTGTCAAATTTAAAAAATAAAATTGAACAAAACTAGATTTAAATAGGGTTATCCATCAAAAGGAGGTAAATCATTCTTTTAAAGTAAATTATGCTTAAAGTTAGATTCATTTACATTTTAAGCCTCTGACAATTATTGGTTGAATGTAAAAAAATTTAACAAACATATATTATCTTATTTTATTTAGTTCTATTAATTCCTACCAATACAATGGCTAGGTGTTAACTACCATTTAAAATTATAATATTAAATTATTAGTGTGGACCGTAAGATTTCAAAGAAACCTGTTATTTCGTGTCAGGTATGCCATTGAATATAGAATCCCCTTTAAAGTAAAAATAATATTTAATTAAAAAAATAATAAATAATAAAATGTAATATTTTTTATTTTCTTGGCATGTTACATTATTTCCCTCTTTCGGAAATTTCATCCTCGCAATTTTAAAATTGGGCGTGGAAACTTCATTGAAAGTCCCACATGAGAAAAATAGTCGGTAAAACTATCACTTTAAAAGAAAGAAAGAGAAAACAAAGGTCATGAGAGTTTACTAATACTAGGATTCCATGTTGGAAAACATGGATATCGAAGAGAAAACAAACCATCATGTTCCGATGGATAGTGATGGAAAACTTGAATAGGAGAATGTTAACCACAAGAAAATCACAAAGTTAGGATGTGTTAAACAGTCTTTGATCACCCAATAGGAAATGTATACCAACAACGTTTTTTTATATTTCTTTTAATAATTTCAAGTAATTCATTTACTACATAGAATAAAAACAAAATGAAATATACTTACCATCAGGTAGAGTTTCTTCCTTTAATAATTTTCTACAAAAAACGAATTTTTCTCCAATCAATGAGCATTCAAAAACACTTGGTCACATCAAAAGCACAAGAATATTCTTCTAGAGAATCACATAATCCAAAAAGAAGATCTATATATTTCCTTTTTATTTACACATCATATAAAACCAAAATGGTTAGTACGGGACCACATAATCCCCAAAAATTATAATCCTTTATAAAAAGAAATACTAATATTAATCTCAAAAATTCAACAAAAAGTACCCCAAGTTCCAGAAAGACCATTCAATAGAAAATCATCCTTAAAATTCTTCAAAATACTCCAAAAAAATATTTAAACCCATTACTCATAAGGATTTAATCACATAGACTTCTACAATTGATATTAACATTTATCTTCAAATAACATCGACTACTCTTAAAGTCTCATAATTAAGTGTAATTAACCTAATCACATATTCTCTATGGTAGGTTAATAATTTTCCATAAATAACCCAAATCACAATATGTCCACAATAAATATATATGGTCTTATAAAATAAAAATTTCAACCATTCCTCCTGTATTATTTAATTTTCCTTAGGCAATTTTTATTCCAAAAGAGAAAACATCTTCCAAAAATAACCTTTATTATTTAATCACCAAATAATTTTCCAATACGAAGGATATCCATTTGGAAAAAACATATGTTCCCAAAATAAAATTATTCTTTATCAATAAAATAATTTAACTATAATGAATATGTCATACTAACCAGGGACTTCATGTAGGCCACTGGTAGGAGATAAAACCCAATCACACATTGGTTGTGGGTTCGATTCCCACAGATTTTTTCGACCCGAAGGGTTGTCACATGGTCTAAATGTTGTTTTTTTTATAAAAAATCATAAAATGTTTAAACCATAATGTTTTTCTTATACCTTTCATTTTCATCCCAACACTTTAAGATAGTTCTGCTCGTATCCAGACAGGGATGTATTCTATTGATAAACCACTTACTCAATACTCACAATAACTTAGGGATGTTTTTATTATACATAGTCTTCTTTCTAAGGATTTATTGTGGTTTTCTAATCCCAATAACAAAAATTACTAAACCTATCTTCTGATACAAACTTTGACAACCCTGCTTTTTATTGCAAACATACACATGATTTTTTACATGAACTTCACCTAATAAAACAAATAATATCGAGAGGTTTAGTGTATTTGGGGCTTAGGATAGTTACATAAAAACTCAAAACATTAAATACAACATCCTTATTTAAAAAATTCTTTACCTGACCACTACATTCCCTCATACATATCATTCCATGGGATAAACTAAGGACATGCATAAGAAAAGGGTGAGCTATAAATCCCAGTAAGGGAATAATCATGGAATAACATTAGGAATACAATACTTGTTAGACAATAGGTGTAGTACCCCCTATTTCTTGTATGTAAACATTACTTGATGATATTCTTGGTTTTAAATGTTATGGGTGATGTATTGGAGAACCGGGAGATCCTGGAGTAATGTTGGAATCAAAGGGGAAGGCGCACGGGCGGCGCACGGGTTGTCAAACTGTGCAGCCAAACCGTGCATGTCTGACTGGGGAGGCAGTGGCTTCTGCATGTTCGGTGCACGGTTAAGGGAAACCATGCGATGAGACTGTGCATGAAGGATAACTGAGGTAGAAGCTAACGCATAGTTAACGCACGGTTTGTCAAACCGTGCAGACTAACCATGCAGTCACTTAAAATTAGATCCTAAAATTGGGGATCTAACTTGTTTTGCCTTTAATTGCATTGTTTAAATATCCTAATCGTCCCTAACATGGTATTAGTCTCCCTTGAAGGTTGGAAAACTTCTCCCAAGAGTTTCGGAGGCGATTCGGAGGATTCTCTTAGCGAATCGAAGCCGGATTCTTAAGGTAT
Source organism: Viscum album (assembly GCA_963277665.1). Taxonomy (NCBI): domain Eukaryota; kingdom Viridiplantae; phylum Streptophyta; class Magnoliopsida; order Santalales; family Viscaceae; genus Viscum; species Viscum album. Next base: position 1,192,185,716 of record OY728156.1, on the reverse strand, counting down.
GTGATCATTCTTGATTGGTTTCTTAGATCTACATAGATCTACTTCTCCTCTTCTCTCGTTTTCTTAGATCTACGACCGTTATGGGTAGATCTAATGGTGTGGATACCAAATATGACAATATTTGGTATTGGTTGTGTTGGGAGAAGAGATATAAGGATGGTGTTTTGAGTTTTTACGCGGTCTTCTTGAGCGTTATTCATCCGTGGCTTGGTTTCACCCAATTTGTTGAGGTAGGTGGCTCTAATCTTGATTCCTCTTTCTTAGAAAATGAAGGCCTAGTTTCAATTTGTTTTCATTGATTGAAATGGTGTGTTTATCAGCTGTGAAAGAATGGTTGAAAACCACTTTTTTTATTAACAGGTGATGAAAATTGTGTTTTTTTTGGAAAGTGGTTGTTGAAGTAAATTTAAAATGGTGATTTTTAGTTTTCTATGGTTTTTCTGCAGAATGAAATGTTTTTCAATAAAAGGGTGATGCTTTATTGAAAGGTTTTGAACACACATGGTTTTGGGCATGGATTGCATGGGTTTTGGTCTGTGTTCATATGCATTGGGATGGAAAAGGGCAAGAAGTGCCCACATCAAATGATTGGGATAGATAAGGGCGAGAAGTCCCCTCATCAATAGGTTGGAACGGATAAGGTCATGAAGTACACCCATCAAAGTAGTTTACTAAGTGACATCTTAGTGTAAGGATAACTCACCACTCGCGAGTATAGGGAGGTCCAGGTTACATGCATGGTTGGTTGTGTGGATTAGTGAAATGGAACGAATGTGCCAAATGGAGATGTGAATGGAATTGAAAATTTTTCTTGATTTGTTTTCTTGAGAAATATGGATTTGTTGAAAATATTTGTTTTGAAATGGAACATGTTATATTATGAATTGTTTTTTGAATCGTTTTATATAAATTGTTTTATATAAATGTGCTAACATGTTTTATCCTAGGAGCATGGGTTGGGAAGTTATCGGGGAAAACCTACTGAGTTTCATTACTCACTCCCTGCTCTGGCACTTTGGTGCTTTTGTAGATGTTATATTCTGAGACATAGTTAAAGCTAAATCATCTCATTACTAGTGGATTGTGGTGATGATTGGGAGATGTTTTGGAGCTTGGAGGTTGTAGACCACTAAGTCATGGTGTCTTTTGGGAGTCTTGTGTTGTTATTCCATTGTGTAGCTTGGTGTTTGGTTTGTTATTCCGTTGTTGTGTACTCTGATGTGGTTTTATATAAATGAAGTTGTTGATTGGTCTTTCATTTGTTTCATGCATCATATAGTGAATTCTTAATGGATGGGTTTATTTTCTTAAATGGTAAATCGTCCCCCTATTGTACTTGAAACCCTTCAGCATTTATTTCAAGTATTTTGTATCTTGGGGATGTCTCTTAAGGCCAGGTGATGACTCGTTACACTCTCAAGACAATGAGAATTGTAAGTTCATTACAAATGGTATCAGCTTGTTCAGACCTTTCCTAACAAGTGGTCATCAAGGTTCTTGGTCTTGGAGTTGAAATTCCTTCTTTTCTATTCCTTGGGTGGTCATCTTAGAAATGAGAAGGATTGTCAGAACTTGAAATGTATAGAATAAAAGGATGTAGCTAACCTATTTATGCTGAACTTCAAGTTACCAGGGTGTTGGGTACATATGTGTTTTGGATACACATCTAGAATGTTGGAAATCTCATTTTCATAGGTTTAGCCAATGAGATGAGCATGACATACATTGTAGAAGAATGACATCCCATAAGGATTGCATATATCATTTTGAGATATGGATTATGGTTTGATGAAAATGTGTGATTTCTGAAAATTTTAAGCACGTTTTCAAATTGAAGATTTTGAAAAGACAAAAGTTGATGTATTTTAAAAATAGATTTATTTTCAAATGAAAGAAAATATTTGGTTTAGAAATTGTCTGAAATCGATGTTGTGATAGTGGTGTAATAGAAATTGAAATGCTAAGCCTTCAGTTCCTAGTAAGTGAGACTAAAGGCATTCGTTGTTTGTATCGAAAATGGAACCAGTTAGACATCGTAGAAATCAAACGGAAGAAGCTACGGAGAATGTGGTTGCAACTAAACCGCGTGTGAACCAAGAGCTGGTTCAGAGTATCGTTTAAGCTTTTCAGGATATGGACGTGGGGAATCAGAGAGATGAGTAAAGGCATGTAGACCATTCCGTTCAGTTCTAGAAGTAGAATACACCAATCTTTCATGGTGATTCTGATCCTCAAAAGGCAGAGGTGTGTCTGTGTAGGATGAATCACATCTTTGATTTCATCGGCACACTAATAGAGCTGAAAGTAATATTGGCGTCATATATGCTGGAGGATCTTGCACGACAGTGGTGGGAGATGGTGGTGCAGGCTAAGCTGGATCAAGGCCTGGGTGGGGAGGAATTTGAGGAATTTTTTAATAAATAATTCTATCCTCACACGTTCAAGATCCAAAGGACAACTGACTTTTTCAGCCTAAAGTAGGAAAATCTCTCTGTCACAGAGTATGCAGCTAAATTCATGAATTTAGTATGGTTTGCACCGGAAGTTGCTTCAAGTGTCTCACTGAAGGCACACATCTTTGAATTAGGATTATGACAGGAGATTCACTAGAAGATAGTTGTGCTCTATATTACAAATTATATAGAGATGGTGAACAGAGAAATAGTTTCTAAACGTGACACCTCAAGAGTAGTGGGAGGAGGAAGTATGATGATGCCCACAGGAACAGGTGGGACCTCTAATACTAAGAGCAAGTGGAATAGGGTCACCTACTTCCAAGGTGAGAGTGCAAATCAGAATCAGATGGCTAGATCAATGAATCTTCCACCATGACCCATGATGAAAGCTGGGTGTTTTCAATGTGGCAGAATTGAACACATGAAACAGGAATGTACAACACAACAAAGAGCTTGACAAAATTTCAACAATATGGGGAATATTCAGTGATATTTTCACAGAGCTCCGTGGCCGGGTGCACGTGACACCTCCCACGAATTGCAAGCATATTATGCTTCGACAGGGCGAGGACAGAAAAATCAATCTCGCCAGCAGAATAGAGCTAGTTATGGTGATTCCAGGAATACCATGACACCTCAGGTAGGGAAATCTCAACAGGGCAATAAGGAGAAAAGTGCAGCAACGAAGCAATTATATGGAGCGGAACAGGTGATTGTGGATGACTAGTCTGGACCGTTTATGGTGAGAGGTATTATTCTTTTGAATTATACCATCAAGAAAGTGTTATTCAATACTGGAACATCCCATTATTTTCTTTCTTATCAGATTGCTCATTTTCTAAACTTACAACTTGATTTGATTCCATCAATGTTAACACTACAAACTTCTCTAGGTGAAAGAGAATGTCAAGCCTTCATGTGTAGAGCATGTGCTATAATGGTTTATGGAGCTGTGCTGAAATGGGACTTCTCCATGTTGTATATAGATGTCTATTATATAATCCAGGGTATGGATTAGTTGACAACGTTTAAGTCTCACATCGATTGTTATGGGAGAACGGTTAGTTTCACGATGGAGGACAGAATATACCATCTCTTCAGAGGAGAGAGGATGGTAAAGAAAGGTGAAAAGATCTTGTTGTCACTAATGGTGGGAATGATATCTTACCAATTGGTAGCATTAATTTTGGAATCATTGGAAGAGATTGGAGAAAATATTTTTCCAGCTGTGGTGGATCAATTTCCTGATGTTTTTCCTACAAAAATCTAAGGGTTACCACCTGTAAGAGAAGTTGAGTTTACGATTGATCTCCATCCATGGACAAGTCCTATCTCACTTACATCTTATAGGATGACACCAACAGAGTTAATGTAATTGAAGGTGCTGTTATAAGAGCTGGAAAGAAAAGGTTTTATTCATCCAAGCGTGTCCCTGTGGGCATCACCAGTTTTGTTTGTAAATAAAGCAGATGGAACATTAAGGCTATTTGTGGATTATCGTAAACATAACCAAGTTACAATAAAGAATAGATATCCACTTCCACACATTGATGACTTGTATGATCAATTCAGGGTATCTTAGTGGTTCTCCAAAATTGACTTACGTTTAGGATATCACCAGTTTGCATGGTCGGAAGGAGGATATTATAAAGACAGCCTTCAGAAGTAGATATGGCCACTTTGAATATGTAGTCATGGCTTTTTGTCTTTTGAATGCACCGTCGGTCTTCATGGGTTTGATGAATGATATATTTTATCCCTATCTGGATTCTTTTTTTCTGGTGTTTGTGGATGACATATTAATGTATTCAAGAACAAGGGATGAGTATGAGCAACACTTGGAAATAGTGTTGGAATTCTTTAGGGACCATCAGCTGTATGGCAAATTGTCAATGTGTGATTTCTAGATACAAGAAGTACGTTTTCTAGGCCATGTAGTTTCTGAGAAAGGTGTTTCAGTGGATCTAGAAAAGATAGAAGTTATTCATTCTTATAAACCACTGAATAATGTCTTTGAAATACGTAGTTTTCTTGGTCTAGCTGGTTATTACTGACGCTTTGTTCGTGACTTCTCATGACTAGCTTCTCCCATGACAACTTTGACAAATAAAAATAGTGAATTTCAATGGAATGAATAATGTCATAGATCATTTCATAAGTTCAATGATTGCCTTAAATAAGCACCCATATTGATTTTTCTAGAATCAGGACAGGGGTATGTGGTGTATTGAGACACATTGGGAACATGGTTGGGTTGTGTTCCCATGCAAGGAGACCATGTTGTTGCTTATGGATCAAGGTAGTTGAGGTTTCATGAGAAGAATTACCCAACACATGATTTGGAGTTAGCTGCAGTTGTCTATGCCTTGAAGACATGGCGTCATTATCTCTTTAGTGAGAAGTTCACTGTGTTTACAGATAACAAAATCCTGAAACACATTTTCTCACAATGAGATTTAAATCTGAGGCACAGGAGATGGATGGAGTGCCTTCAAATGTTTGACTTTTACTTGATGTATGCAATGGGTAAGGGTAATTCAGTGGCCGATGAATTAAGCAGAATGTCATATGATCAGTTGGCAAAAGAAGCTTCAGATGAGTGGCAGTTGATGTCATTCTTAGGCAACATGCATTTGGAATGTGAAAACCGAGGTGATGTTGCTATTTTCTATTTAGCTATGCTTGTTCTTGAACTGGTAAAAGTGGTCAAAGAGGCACAAACATCTCATGTGGAATGTCTGATAATGAGTTGAAAACTCAATGGTGGGGAGACCATTGATGTCTGGAAACTAGAAGAGGGTTCAGTTTTTTTTTCAGAGATCAGATGGTTTTACCTATAGTTTGTCAGGAAGAACTCCTTAATGCTGACCACCATTCAAGATGGGCTAATCATCCAGGTACATAGAAGATGTATAAGGTGCTAAAGGCGTAGTTTTGGTGGTGCGACATGCAAAAGAAGGTGTCTAAATTCATCTCATGATGCTTAACTTGTCAGCTGGTTAAATCAGAGCATCAGAGACCAGCTGGTATGTTACAGTCTTTACCTATCCCAGTGTGGAAATGGGAGCATATAGTAATTGATTTTGTTACAGGACTCCCAAGAATGGTCTGGAAACACGATGTCATTTGGTTTATAGTGTATCGTCTAACCAAGTCGGCCCATTTCATCCCAATTCATGGAACCCATACGGTGGAAGATATTTAAAAAATATATATCCGGGAAGTGGTAAAGAGACATGGTGTACCAGTTTCTATCATCTCAAATAGAGATCTGAGGTTCACATCTCGTTTCTGGAAATCCTTACAATAAGTCCTTGGGACTCAGTTGACTATGAGTACGGCGTATCATCCTTAGTAGGATGGGAAATCCGAGTGGATGATACAGACATTGGAAAACATGTTGCGGGCTTTTGTAATGGATTTTGGTGGCTCATGGGATGATCATATACCCTTAGTGGAGTTATCATACAATAAAAGCTATCAATCCTCGATACGCATGGCTCCGTTCGAAGAATTGTATGGGTGTCCTTGTCATTCTCCACTATGCTAGGTTGAAACTGGTGAAACTTCACTAGTTAGGATGAGGATTGTCCACGAAAAAACAGAGAAGATTCAGTTGATTAGAGAGAGGATGTAGATGACTCAAGGTCATCCAAAATCTTATGCAGATCACCTTCGTAAACTGTTGGTGTTCGATGTGGGCGATCTTGTCTTCTTGAGGATCTCTCCAAGTCTTGGACACCATCATTTTGGGAAGTAGGGAAAATTATATCCTCAATATATAGGCCATTTTTAGATACTGGAACGGGTTGGAGAGGTGGTGTATCAGTTGGAATTACCACCACGGTTCAGTGTAGTGCATAATGTGTTCCATGTATCTCAGTTGAAGATGTATCATCATGATTCTATCCATGTGATCAAATGGGATCACGTTGACCTAGAGACTGATGCTTTGTTGGTACATATCCAGGTGGAAATTGTGCATAGGCAGGATAATGTCTTGCATGGAAAAAGCATCGGCCTAGTGCATGTTTTTTTGGAAAAATGGCCAGATTTAGGAAGAGGCTTAGGAACGCGAGAAAGAAATGAAGGAGCAGTGGCCGTAATTCTTTTAGTCAAGTAATGGTTTTCTAATTTCTAAGGACGGAAAGGCAAATGGTGGGGAAAATTTAGTACCCCCGGTTTTTTGTATGTAACCCTTACGTGATGCTTTTCTTGGTTTTAAAAGTTATGGGTGATGTATGGGAGAATCAGGTGATCCTGGAGTGAAGTTGGAAGAAAAATGGAAGGCGCACAGGCAGCGCACGGTTTGTCAAACCGTGTGGCCAAACCATGCATGTCTGACTGGGAAGGCAGTGGCTTCCGCACGATCAGCGCATGGTTAATGTAAACTGTGTGATGAGGCCATGCATGAAGGATGGACGAGGCAGAATCTAACACACGGTTAGCACACGGTTTGTCAAACCGTGCGGACTAACTGTGCGGTCACTTAAAATCAGATCCAAAAATTGTGGATCTAACTCTTTTTACCATTAATTGCCTTGTTTAAATCTCCTAAGTGGCCCTAACTCGGGATTTCTCTCCCTTGAAGGTTGGAAAACTTCTCCCAAGTGTTTTGGAGGTGATCCGAAGGCTTCTCCTGGCGAACCGAATCCGTATTCTTAAGGTATGTGATCATTCTTGATCGGTTTCTTATATCTACATAGATATACTTCTCCTCTTTAGTCGTTTTCTTAGATCAATGCCCGTTATGGGTATATCTAAGGGTGTGGATGAGAAATATGACAATATTTGGTCTTGGTTATGTCAGGAGAGGGGATATAAGGATGGTTTTCTGGAGTTTTGACCCATTGTTCTTGAGCGTTCTTCATCTGTGGCTTGGTTTCGCCCAATTTGTTGAGGTAGGTGGCATCACTCTTGATTCCTCTTTCTTAGAACTTGAAGGCTTAGTTTCAATTTGTTTTCCTTGATTGAAATGGTTTGTTTATCTGCTGTGAAGGAATGGTTGAAAACCCTTTTTTTAGTAACGGGTGATGAAAATTGTGTGTTTTTGGAATGTGCTTGTTGAAATGAACTTAAAATGGTGATTTTAAATTGGCTATGGTTTTTCTGCTAGAATGAAATGGTTTTCAATAAAAGTTTGATGATTTATTGAATGGTTTTGAACACACTTGGTTTGGGGCATGGATTGCATGGGTTGTGGTGTGTGTTCATATGCATTGGGATGGATAAGGGCAAGAAGTACCCCCATCAAAAGGTTGGGATGGATAAGCGCAATAAGTCCCCCATTAATAGGTTGGGAAGGATAAGGTCCTGAAGTACCCCCGTCAAGGTAGTCCACTAAGTGACGACTTAGTGGAAGGATAACTCACCACTCACGAGTATAGCGAGGTCCAAGTTGCATGCATGGTTTTATGTGTGGATTGAAGGAATGGAATGAATGTTCCAAATTTAAATGTAAATGGAATTGGAAATTTTGCTTGATTTCTTTTCTTTAGAAAGATGGGTTTTTAGGAAAAAATGGTTTTTACATGGAACTTGTTATATTGTGAACTATTTTTAGAATCATTTTATATAAAATGTTTTATATAAATGTGCTAACATGTTTTATCCATGAGGCCTAGGTTGGGAAGTCATATTTGAAAACCTACTGAGTTTCATTACTCACCCCTGCTCTGGAACATTGGTGCTTTTGCAGATGTTGTATTCCAAGACACATGTAAAGGTAAAGCATCTCATTACTAGTGGCTTATGGTGATGTTTTGGAGATGTTGTGGATCTTGGATCTTGTGGACCATTGAGTCGTGGGGTATTTTGGGAGTCTTTTGTTGTTCTTCCACTATGTACCTTGATGTTTGGTTTGTTCCTCTTCTGTTGTGTACTCTAATTTGGTTTTATATAAATAAATTTGTTTATTGTTCTTTCATTTGTTTCATGCATCACATAGTTAATGGTTAATGGAAGGGTTTATTTTCCTAAAGGGTAAATTGTCCCCCAATTGTACATGAAACACTTTGGCATTTATTGCCATCCTTTGGAATCTTGGGGATGTCGCTTAAGGACATGTAATGACTCATTACACTCTCAAGACAATGTGAATTGGTTGTTAATTACAATAGGCATATCAATAGAGCACAAGAGAAGAATAAACATAATGGCATGAAAAAGCATGATAATCGTAACATTGAAATGTGGCAACAACAGTTAACATGGAATTGGCATGAGCCAAGGCTCATTTCACATGGAGCATGGGTAAATCCTCATTTCACATGAAGCACGAGTAAAATGACATTGCACTTAAATTAGCCTGAGTATACACCCATTGCACATGACGTATCATGATAATATTCTTAACTCAATGCATTGGAGTGCTATAACAACGCACCCTTATTAAACATTTTAATTCATGCATAAGTGTGCCACATGGATCATATAAAATGGATTCATAAAAATTTATCATTTATCCCACTATAATGGAATGTGGAAAGATAAAATTTCCCCATTTCAATCATAATATATCATTTGAAAATATTGAGAAATCAAATGTCACGAACCGTCCTAGGGGCCCGTGTCGTGACTACCCCAAGCCCGCCTTACATAAGCCAGGGGCTGACGACTAGCACCAAGGATTAATTTCTCGTAAAAAGGGAAGGCATTTACTTTGTAAAGTAACCAAACACCATAGAGAAAGCAAGCAGAAGTAAGCACTATGTGAAAACTGGGTACAACAGTAAGTGAAGAAAAGTAAGTGGGCCAGAGTACAAACGAAAACTGAAAGTAAAGTATAACTGGAAAGAGAAACCAGAAACTGAAAGTAAAGCCGCAGCCTCGAGCCATCCACTAGAAGTCCCACTTGAAGGGTGGGTACAGATAGCCTCCATAGCTCCTTGGGTCCAGCCGTCCGCTCCGAGTATGCCCCGCCCAGTGATCCACCTCCGGGTACCGACCTGCTCCTCGTGCCTCAACCACGATTAGTGTTGTTCCTCATCTGCAACCAACACAACGTAGTGCAGGCATAGCCCGTGCAGGTGTGAGTATAAGCTACTTAGTAGGGACCCCGAGACCCCTGAAGGTCTCCCAGAATCCACAAAGGATAATCCACAAAGGAAAGATACAAACACGAAGTAACAGCCGACACTACTTAGGTATATGCCCATACATATATCCAAGTTATCAATTTTCGTTCGGATCCAACATCTGAGCTCAAGTAAAACCTAGTCCACACAAGAAACCACAACCCAATCCTCACAAGAAAGCATAACGTAATCCACACAAGATATCATGTCAATCATATTGAAGATAATGATTGAATGTCAAGATACAGATCACACAGGTATACTTCTTCGTATGACGATAGAGATGATCTGATATAGCCGCTGATTCATCTAAGCCGTCAGACCCACAAAGGATCGATGGGTACTAACCCCCGCAATGACCCATAAAGAATCTGACCCACATAGGATCGATAGGTAACTAACCCCTGCAATGACCCACAAAGGATCTGACCCACAAAAGATCGATAGGTTACTAACCCCCGCAATGACCCACACAGGATGATACCCACACAGGATCTGTAGGCACTGACCCACACAGGACCGTTGAGCACTAACCGACAAAGGATTTGACTCACACACGATTGGTAGCACTATTCCACGTAGGATTTCTGAGTGTTGTAGTCGTCGCCGTCGAATCCATGGAGGATTTCTGCACAGTCGTCATCGTTGTCACAGTCACAGCCAGCTCTAGGGTTCCCACACACAGCAAGCTCAATCGAGAGGGTCCGCTCCATGAGCCGAGGATTTGATACATTAACTGACACATATTCCGGGGTTTATGTATCCAAGAAAATCTGTATCGTCAACAGGAACTCAACGTCGCAGACGGCGCTTCAATCAGATGCCCGGTCTGAGAGTTATTGACTTTTTCGTCCCAGGAGCCCGGTTGGTTTTTAGGTCAAAACCAACTCGAACATACTCCAACAGCATCCAATCCTCGAATGGAGTAAACCAAAAGCTCCTTCTCACTAAGAGGAATCCAACAAAGTCGACGGCACGTCAATCGGACGTCCGGAGCTCAAGTTATAAGCGTTTCCACTACGAGGGCCCGGTTGGTTTTGTGTTCGAACCTACCCGGCCGAACCCAAAGTTCTCTGAAATCCTGAGTGTTATATACCAAAATGACCGTCTCGATCCAAGGATTGCATTTCAGCTGACGGTGCATCGATCGGAGATCCGCAATCAAAGTTATGGGTAGAAGACCGAAAGAGGTTCAGTATTAGGGGGTTCGGGCCCTGGTCCGACCCGGCCCGATTTCCTCAGGGTCGTCCCGGCCCTGCAGGCGTGGCCCAGACCAGCTGGCGTGGCCCGGCCCGGCCCGACGCACAGGCGCCACTAGCGGCTCGGCCATAACAGCCGAGTGGTGAAGGGGGGGGGGCACTGCCCCCCGCGTTGAGAACCCGCGGCCCCCATTTGGGGGGCCGCACCTGCTGGCCGACCGGGGGTTACGATCCCCCGATTTTCCCCTGACCGCCCGGCCCGCTCTGGTCAGCCGGCTACTGCCGCCACGGGACCGGCGCTGACACGTCCCCCTGCTCCGATGCTGGCGGCCCGGAACCATTCGCCGGTCTCCCCGCTCTGCCACGACCCCACTCCGGCCACAACGCTTTTGTAGTTCTCTGGCGTGGCATGATTGTGTCGCGTCTTTCGTTCATCTTCAATGGCACGGCACGACGGCGCCGCTTCTCCCCCTTTCTTTAATATTTCTGTGCGGTGCTTCGGCACCGCGTTGCCTTGTTCTTTCCGCAAACAACATCAAAAAACCAATGGGGATAGGAGGGTCGGCCGTGTTCGTGCGTTCTAACCCCCTCCCGTTATTGCGGTATCAGGCGGATCCAATAGAAATGAAGAAAGGCAACGGAAGAATTCACGAACAACCATTAAACTAAATCCCTACCTCGTCGAATTCGATGAGCGAGGATTCATCATGGAATTAACCATCGTGAAGATGGCGTCATGGAAGGAGGATCGTCGCATCGCAGAGAAGGAACGTCACGGAAGATGCGTCGCGTCGTCGATCTCCGAGGATCCGGCTTTCTTCACGTTCTTCGCGTTCTTCGTCGAGGAGGAAGAACTTCATGACTTGAGAGAATTTTCCCCAAACCCTCTTGCACAACCAACCCCTAATAAAATAATTTTTGTCTTATTTTATTAATGCACAATCCAACGTTTGAATTTCAAAAAGAAACAATCAATTCAATGAATTAATTGCAACGATTTAACCGCCCAAATTAATGAGGTGTTTATTAACCAGATGAAATGCATGGGTTGACTTCATTAAAAAGGGGGTACGGGTGTGTTTCTCAATTAAAGGAGGGGGGTTGAAAATGGTGGAGCTCGTGTGGGCCCCACCCCACAAATATCCTACCTAGTGGTGTAGGATACTGTGGGTCCCACTTTTACCCCTTAACATAGGTTAAACAACTAAAAATAAAATAATTGGTGCGACCCATTATTTTATTCATTTACTTAACCTGAAAATTTAAAAACTACACCTAGACAAACACAACTCCGAAAAAGGTGTTTCTATGCAATTACGTGCACTGTAATTCTATCGATGCCCTCGAAATTCGATTCCGAGCACCAATTCAAAAGTTATAAAATCCCACTCGTTCGTTCACTGAACGTACCTGAGCTAAACTTCAGAAAAAGATTCTGGGCACACCGGGCCTTTGAATTAGGTGCCGTCAGAAACTGCGTTCTTGTAAAATTCCCAAAAAAATTAAGAAAAAAATTTCCTTGAATTTTCGGGTTTTACATCACTCTCACCTCAGGGCGTTATGTCCCCGTAAAGATACATCAAAAACTAGGGAAACAAAAGTGGGTACTGAGCACGCTTCTGAGCCTCCTGCTCCCAAGTGCTCTTCTAGAGGATCACATACTACCATTTGATGCACACTAGAGGAATCGATTGTCCACGTAGGACCCGCTCCTGTCGATCCTCGAACTCTACTGGGACATCTGCAAAAGTCGCCCCATCATCAATGTCCAGCTCCCCAAGGTCAATGATATGTGTCGGGTCGTGCACGTATCTCCTCAGCTGGGATACGTGGAAGATGTCGTGCACTCAGTGCAACTGAGGTGGTAGAGCCAGACGATAAGCCACCTCACCAATCCTACTGAGGACCTGGAATGGTCCGATGAAGCATGGAGACAACTTTCCGCCTCGGCCAAATCTCTGTAATCCACGTCTAGGTGAGACCCACAAGAACATGTGGTCGCCATCCTCGAACTATAGTGGCCTCCGCCTCCTGTCAGCATAAGACTTCTGATGGCTCTAAGTTGTCCTCATCCGCTCCTGGATGACCTAGACCTTCTCTGTCGTGGCCTGGACCATCTTTGGTCCCACAAGTGCTGACTCCCCTGGGTCTGTCCAGCACAGAGGAGATCTGCAAGGTCGGCCATACAACGCCTCGTATGGTCCCATCCTGATGGTGGAGTGGTAGATGTTGTTGTACGCGAACTCCAACAAGGGTAGGTGGTCCTCCCAACTGAAACCAAAGTCAAGGACACATGCATGGAGCATTTCCTCGAGAGTCTGAATGGTCCTCTCCGTTTGACTATTTGTCTGAGGGTGAAAGGCGGTGCTTAGACGTAGCTGTGTCCTGAACGCCTCCTGCAACCCATTCCAAAGCCAGGAAGTAAAGTGAGCATCTCCATCAGAGACGATAGATGATGGCACACCATGAAGCCATAGAATCTCAGGAACGTAGAGGCGTCCCAAGCTCTCCACTGATCCCTGCTCTCTGATGGGTAAGAAGTGAGCCGACTTGGTGATCGGTCGACAATCACCCAAATGGAGCTGTGACCTCTGGAAGTGTGTGGATGTCCAGTAACGAAGTCCATAGATATCTAGTCCCACTTCCACTCCGGGACCTCCATGGGCTGTACCAAGCCTGATGGTACCTGGTGCTATGCCTTCACCTACTGGCAGGTGACGCATCGAGAAATGAACTCTGCCACAACCTTCTTTATGCCCGGCCACCAATGCTATCGTCTGAGACTCGGGTACATCTTCGCCACGCCATGACGTACTGCTAAAGGGGAAGTGTGAAACTCTCTCAGCACCTCCTCCCGTAATGAAACTGGTACCAAGGTATGTCCTCTGAAAAGGACGTCGTGCTCTCCTCCTACATAGAAACCATCAGGTTCCTGTCCTGAAAATATCTGTGCATGCCGCGTCTCACAGTCAGCGTCCCCACGCTGTGCCTCTCTGACCTGCTGTAGTAGTGGAGGAGTGACTGTGAGTGAATGAAGGAAGGATGATCCGTCTCTATCCACGAAGGATATCTGTAAAGCAGCTAGCTTCTCTGTCGCCTCCCCAAGTAGCTGAATTCCCGTCCTCCTGCTGAGTGCATCGGCTACTAAGTTCCCCTTTCCAAAAGTATAGACTATCTCAAAGTCATAGTCCTAGAGGAACTTGATCCATCGCCGCTATCTCAGGTTCAGGTTCTTCTGCGAGAAGATGTACCTGAGACTCTGATGGTCAGAATAGACAGTAAAGCACTCGCCCATCAGATAGTGTCGCCATGTCTTTAGAGCGAAGACCACTACTTCTAACTCCAGGTCATGGGTAGCGTAGTTCTACACATGCGGCCTCAACTGACGTGATCCATATGAGATCACTGCCTACTCCTACATCAGGACACATCCGAGTACAGTCCCTGATGCGTCGCAGTAGACTATGTACCCTACTCTCTCCTCCGGTAACCTCAAGATAGGTGCACTGGTCAATCTCTGTCTCAGCTCCTAAAAGCTCTGCTGACATCTTTCTGACCACAAAAAGGGTTTCCCCTTCTTCCTCAAATTTGAGAGTGGTGCCTCAACTCTAGAGAAGTCTGGTACAAATGTCTGGTAGTATCCAGCTAGTCCTAAGAAACTCGGCACCTCTGTCACGCTCCTAGGTGGCTCCCAAGCTAGCACTGCCTCGATCTTCGCAGGATCCACCGCAACTCCCGCCTCTGAGATGAATTTTCCCAAGAAGTGGATCTCTTATATCCATAACTGACACTTTGAGAGCTTACCATAAATCTAGTTCTCTCGGAGTGTTTCCAGTACAACCCGCAAGTGGTAGGCGTGCTTCTCTTCAGTTGTCGAGTATATCAAAATGTCGTCGATGAAGACCACAACAAATCGATCGAGGTATGGCTGAAAGATCCTGTTCATGAGGACCATGAACATTGCGGGAGCATTGGTTATGCCGAATGGCATAACCAAGAACTCAGAGTGGCCATACTGACATCTGAAAGCTGTCTTCTGCACGTCTTCGTCCTGAACTTTGAGCTGATGATAGCCTGACCTGAGGTCTATCTTCGAGAACCACCGTTCTCCCTTGAGCTGATCGAAGAGGTCATCAATCCTCGATAGCGGATACTTTTTCCTCACTATCACCTGGTTCAGGCGACGATAGTCGACACAATGTCTCAAGCTCTCGTCCGCCTTCTTGGCGAACAATATCGGGGAAGCCCAGGGTGAAGCACTGGGTTAGATGAATCCCTTTCCCTGTATGTCCTCCAACTGTACCCATGGATCTCAGAGCTCGGTGGAAGCCATCCGATATGCTGGGGTAGATATCGGGGCAGTCCCGGGGTACAAATCAATATAAAAGTCTACCTCTCTACGAGGAGGTAGTCCTGGAACGTCCTCGGGGAAAACGTCCGCATACTAATCCACCACTGCAGGAAAACTAGGACTCCTCACGTCAACTAATCCTAGGATGAGGCTAGAAAAATGATGAGTGATGGGTTTGCCTCTCCTCTGTGGGAGTCCATCATGTCTTGTGAAGGCTCTCTTCTCGCCAGGGAAGGTGAACCTGCTCCCATCGGTGCATACACACCGCACCTTGCGCCTAATACAGTCAATCTGAGTATTGACTATAGATAACCAATCCATGCCCAAGATGACGTTGTAAGGCCTCGACGCTGCTACAAGAAGATCCCAGCCGAAGCTCTCGCCTCCTAGAGTAAGCTCACAGTGCCGGCACCAGTGTGTAATCGTCGAGTCTGCTCCCGTAGGAGTCTCTAGCTATAAGGATCGAGCCAGCGGCTCTGTCAAAATCTCTGAGCTCCGAATAAGGGCAGCGGCTATAAAAGAATGACTCACTCATGTCTCTATAGGAACTGCAGTAAGGGTGTAATAGACACAGATAGTACCTAGAATCATCTGGGGTGCACCGTGGTTATATCCCTCTGCTACTTGAAGTTGTGCTGATCTCTACCCGCAAGCTCCCTGTGGTCGGGGTGGACCTCCTGGTGGTGGTGGTGGTAGAGCCTCAAAGTGTCGCCCACCACCTGCTGCTCGGCCAGCTCCTCTGCCTCGTCCGCCTACTCCCTGAGGACCACCACGGTCGACCCTCTGCCTCTACCTAGGTGGCCCCTCAACCATTTGCTGCTCCACAGCACGGTAGGTCGGGCAGTCACGAGCCGTGTGGCCCTACCCGCCACATGCGTAGCACTGTATGACTCTCGAAAAACTGGCTCCGTGCTGTGTGCCCCGCACTGCTAACCTAGTGTCCTGAGGTCGTCTGCTTGAGGGTCTGGCCTCCCTGGACCCATGAGTCATCCATCGACTGCCTGCTGCAGAAGACTCTGCTACGTGCCGCCCTGCGGTAGGTCTCGCTGCTGATGTAGGCTCAGCAAGGAAGCTCTCGACCAGAAGGGGTCGCTCCATTACCCCTTCCTGTGTCGGAATGTTGAGGGAGATCAGCGATGCCCTGATCTCATTCCTCAATCCCTTCTCAAAGGTCTGGGCCCGGAAGAATGGGTCCCGTACCATGTCTGTTGAGTAGCACGAGAGATCGGTAAATCTCGCCGAGTACTGGGCGACCGTCAAGCTGTCCTACCGCATCTGTATAAGCTCTTGGATGCACACCACACGGAGGGTGGATGGGACTAACTCCGAGCATAAGAGGCTCTCAAAGTCCGTCCAGAGGAGAGATGCCTCATCGTGCACCTGGAGCATCAAGCTCCACCATCTGCCTACTGCCGCGTGCAAGAGGCTCGCTTGGAGGATCACCCTGAGGTCTGCTGGTGTCCTCACTAACCTGAAAACACGTACAACTACCTCCAGACAATTCTTGTTTGCCTGAGGGTCCATCTCCCCGTGTAACTTGGGCGGTCGCTGGCACTGAAACTCATGTAGTTCACTAAGGCGACGTGAAACGTCAATGGCTGGGGCTGGTAGCTTCGGTGGCTCGGTGGGTAGAGGTACCGTCGGTGCCTCTACTGTCAAAGGGACCTATACCGAGGCCTCGTCGCTCGGTGGGCTGTCCTCACGTACAACGCTCGGAACCCTAGCTGTCTTCCGTCATGGGGACATCCCGAAAAGGAAACAGGTGCGCCACGGTCACACAATATACCTGGTGAGCTGACACAAAGTAATCATAAATAAAACATGTAACACACATTCAATCACTGTTTTCATGCATTAAGTCGGAAATCAGAAGTCAGGGTCCTGGTTTATGGATACGTTGGCCACCGCACTAACACTGGACTCCCTGGACTGATAACCACACGCAATACTCTTAACACTATTGCTTCAAATAGAAAAAGATCAGAGTCCTAAGTTCTGCGGTAGAACCGAACTCCTCTGATACCAATTTATCATGACTCGTCCTCGGGGCCCGTTCCGTGACTACCCCAAGCCCGCCTTCCATAGGCCAAGGGTAGGCAACTAGCACCATGGTGTAATTCCCATTAAAATAGGGAAGGAATTGCCTTTTTAAAGTAAACAAACACCACAGATTAAGCAAGAAGAAGTAAACACTAAGTAGAAATTGGGTACAACAGTAAGTGTGGAAAAGTAAGTGGCCCAGAATACAAACCCAAAATAAAAGTAAAGTATAACTGGAAAGGGAAAAAAGTAACTGAAAATATAGCCGCAGCCTCAAGCCGTCCACTGGAAGTCCCACCTGAAGGGTGGGTACAGATAGCCTCCATAGCTCCTCGGGTCCAGCCATCCGCTTCGAGTATGCCCCGCCCAGTGATCCACCTCTGGGTACCGACCTGCTCCTCGTGTCTCAACCACGATCAGCGATGTCCGTCGTTTGCAACCAATATAACGTAGTGCAGGCTTATCCCGTGCAGGGGTGATTATAAGCTACTCAGTAGGGACCCCGAGACTCCCGAAGGTCTCCCATAATCCACAAAGGATAATCCCCAAGGGAATGATACAATCACAAAGTAACATCCGGCACTACTTAGGTATATGCCCATACATATACCCAAGGTATCAATTCTCGTTCGGCTACAACATCAGAGCTAAAGTACAATCCAGTCCACACAGGAAACCACAATCCAATCCACACAGGAAAGCATAACGGAATCCACATAGGATATCAAGTCAATCATATTGAAGATAAGGATTGAAAGTCAAGATACAGCTCACACGGGTATAATTCTTCGTATGACGATAGAGATGATCAGATATAGCCACTGATTCATCTAAGCCATCGGACCCACAAAGGATCGATAGGTACTAACCCCCGCAATGAACCACAAAGGATCTGACCCACACAGGATCGATAGGTAACTAACCCCCGCAATGACCCACATAGGATCGGACCCACACAGGATCTGTAGGTGCTGGCCCACACAGGACCGTTGAGCGCTGACCCACATAGGATTTGACCCACACAAGATCAGTAGCACTGATCCACGTAGGATCGCTGAGTGATGTAGTCGTCTCCGTCGAATCCACGGAGGATTTCTGCATAGTCTTCATCGTCGTCGAAGTCGCATCCAGCTTTAGGGTTCCCGCACAGAGCATGCTCACTCGGGAGGGTCCGCTCCACAAGCCGAGGGGTTGATACATCAACTGACACATATTCTGGAGTTGATGTATCCAAAATTTCTATATCTTCAACAGGAAATCAACGTCACAGACAGCGCGTCAATCGGACGCCCGGTCTGAGAGTTATTGGCTTTTTCGTCCTAGGGGCCCAGTTGGTTTTTAAGTCAAAACCAACCTGTCCATACTCCAACTGCATCCAAACCTCTAGAGGAGTAAGCCAAAAGGTTCGTCTCACTATGTGGAATCCAACAAAGTCGATGGCACGTCAATCGGATGTCTGAAGCTCATGTTATAAGTGTTTCCGTTCCGAGGGCCCGGTTGGTTTTGTGTTTGAACCAACCCGGCTGAACCCAAAATTCTCCAAAACCCTGATTGTAATATACCGAAATGAACGTCTCGATCCAAGGATCACATCGCAGCTGAGAGTGCATCGATCAGAGGTCCGCAGCCCATGTTATGGGTAGACGACTCAAAAAGGTTCAGTATTAGGGGGTTCGGGCCCTGGTCCGACCCGGCCCGATACCCCCAGGGTCGGCCCGACCTGGGCGGCCCGGCCCGGTGCGCTGGCACGGCCAACGGCCAAGCGGCTCTGCCGTAACGGCCGAGCGGTGAAGGGGGGGGGGGGGGCGCACTGCCCCCCCGTGTTAAGAACCTGTGGCCCCCATGTGGGGGCTGCCCCTGCTGGCCGACCGGTGGTTACGAACCCCCGGTTTTCCCCTGACCGGTCGGCCCGCTCTGGCCATCCGGCTACTGCGGCCACGGGAGCAGCACTGTCCGGTCCCCCTGCTCCGACGCCGGTAGCCCAGAACCAGCCGTCGGTCTCCCCGCTCCGCCGCGGCCTCAGCCGCACCCCTCTGCCGCGGCCCTGCCCAGGTCACGGCGCTTTTGTAGTTCTACGGCGTGGCGCAACCGTGCCATGTCTTTTATTCGTCTTCAACGGTCCGGTGCGACGGTGCCACTTCTCCCCCTTTATTTAATATTTCTGGGCAGTGATTCGACACCGCGTTGCCTTGTTCGTGCCGCAAACAACATCAAACAACCAAAGGGGAGAGGAGGGTCAGCCGTGTTCATGCCGTCCGAACCGCTCTCGTTATTGCAGTATCAGGCAGCTCCAATAGAAATGAAGAAAGGAAATGGAAGAATTCACGAACAACAATAAAAATTAATACCTACCTCGTCGAATTCGATGAGCGAGGATTCGTCGCGGAATTAACCATCGCGGAAGAAGGCGTCGTAGAAGGAGGATCATCGCGTCATGGAGAAGGAACGTCACGGAAGAAGTGTCGCGTCGTCGATCTCTGAGGATCCAGCATTCTTCGCGTTCTTCGTCGAGGAGGAAGAACTTCACGACTTCAGAGAATTCTCCCCAAACCCTCTTTCACAACCAAACCCTAATAAAATAAGAGTTGTCTTATTTTATTAACGCACAATCCAATGTTTGAATTTAAAAAAGAAACAATCAATTCAATGAATTAATTGCAACAATTATACCACCCAAATTAATGTGACATTTATTAACCAGATGAAATGCATGGGTTGACTTCATTAAAAAGGGGGTGCAGGTGCGTTTCTCAATTAAAGGAGGGGGGTTGAAGAAGGTGGGGCTTGTGCGGGTGCCACCTCACAAATATCCTACATAGGGGTGTAAGATATTTTGGGTCCCACTTTAACCCCTTAACTTAGTTTACACAACTCAAAATAAAATAAATGGTGCGACCCATTATTTTATTCATTTACCTAACCTGAAAATTTAAAAACCACACCCGGGTAAACGCTACTCCGGAAAAGGTGTTTCTAAGCAATTATTTGCGCTGTGATTCCATTGGTGCTCTCGAAATTTGATTCTGACCACCGGTTCAAATGTTAGAAAAACCCGCTCGTTCGTTCACTGAACGTACCCGAGCAAAACATCAGAAAAATATTCCAGGAACACCGGGCCTTGGAATTAGGTCTCGTCAGAAACTGAGTTCTTGTAAAATTTCAAAGAAAATTAAGAAAAAATTTTCCTTGAATTTTTCGAGTCATTACATCAAAACTTTTATCAAACCATTTTCCAAACCATTTAAAATATTAAATAAAGATATTTTTGAATCAAACTGTCCCATACCACATTGAAGCTTTTGAAAGGAATTTCAATTTCAAAACATTCATGTCCATTTGAATAAATCCTTAAAAACTTTTTTAAAACATGGACAATAATGTTAAATATTTATAATAATAAACCTTTAAAACATTTAAAACGATATTTTAGTTAAAGAGTTTTTATCAAATTGAGAGTTTCTTTAATTCAAATAACTGATGAATAACATTTAATCAGAACATAATAATATCATGAGAATAAATTAATTCATGATATAATATTCCAAGGGATAGTATATACACCATATAAGAGTGAATTGGTTCATATCAACAACGAAGTCTCAATGGAAATGTAAATTGAGGGGAAATCCCTTATAAAGACGAAATCCTTTGATTAAGGATAAATAAATTACATAATTATGTGTAAAAAATATAAATACACCCAATATAAGTGGGTATTATGTGTAAAAAAATCATATTTTATTCACATATATTCATAACACGACAAAATCATGAAGTGTATGTTTAACCCAAAAATAGAAATTGGGTTAAAAAGTTTTCTTACAAAAATTTGACAGCATAACGGCATCCCATTAAAATTCAGAAAATAAGGTGATGAGAAAGAGAAGAATATATCATCACATGGACATAAAATTTACATCAATATGGATATAGAAAAACATATCCCAAAATAATAAGATGTAAATTAGGAGACATTACAAAAAGGAGTCTTTTAAAAAGAGGAGGGTGAATGGTTCCCTTACCAATTTGGTAACTTACGAAACATACACCCCATGAATGAAATATCACACAATGAATATGTAAATACCCATAAATTAATGTATATTAAACAAAAACCTAAAATCATGGGCAGTACATCCACCACAAAAAATGAAATAGTGGCTAATATAGCATGAATATCACAAGAAAAAAAAGTGAGATGAAAAAACACTTACGATGTTGTAATCAATCGAGACGTATGAGAAACGGGTAATAACCACCAAATGAATCACAGAATAACATGAATATAAATAGATTAATGATAATATATATCAAGTTTCAGTACACAATACACCATATTCAATAAATAAGTAGTGAACAATGGAAATCTCAGGGAATTAAAAGTGAGATAAGAAATCCCTTACCTCGTGTCCAACTTGACTTGTATGTTCATTTTTCATCCTGAATAATAAACATAAGTTAATTTATAATTTCATTAATAAAATTTATAATGTTTATTATTACTTTTGTATCACTTATTACCTTTCAATAATAGTTTGTTAATTATTTGAGTTCATATCGGATATTTTGTAGATGTTCAGAATTTGAGATAAAAATGAACTTGTTATAATTATAATTTTTCCATGTGGTGAAAACTCCATTATCTCCAAAATGATATTAATGATTTAGATATCATATATATCATATGTATTCAGTGTATATATATCTATAATAGTACATAACATTTGGGCATAATAAATGAAATGCACTGTTTATGGAGACGGTAAGCTGTATGTACTCATGAACACTACTTTCATTTCTATTTAATATTTAATGGAATGCAAAATTAACGATACATAGGTATATTATAATTATAGTATAATATCATATCATATATATATATATATATCTATGTGTGTGTGTGTCACATAATTTCATTAACTCCATCTTTATACATTACATGAATGTTAAAAATGAACCAAATCACCTTGAGGGGGCAGTAGTTCGCACTTCCTCAAATTAATTTATCATGTTTACACATATTGAAAGGAATAAAGGTATGTAATTAAATAAAAATTACAAATGAATATATAAAACAAAAAAAATTAATATATATCATATATAAATATAGTTTCATCATAATGACCACCATGAGAGGCAGAAGAAGTTAATTGAACAATCATCATTTCATGAGGCGTGAGTTTTCCATCCACAGAAACATTATGTTCATTACCCATTAGATGGAGGTGTGTGTAAGTGTAGTTCTCATAATTCTCATAACAACAACCTAGTATATTGAGGATACTGGTTTAGTTATAAAAGAAACTAGTGAAAAGTTTTTAGGGGATGTAGAAGTAAAATAAAACATAAGAACATAAGAGAATACATTACCTTTAAATCAGGTAACTCCCCATGGTTTAAACCAAATGGGTTTCTTGATGTCTTCTCTGCCTATGGAAAGGATTCTAAGATGAGGATAGAGATCTTGGGATCTTATTTAATCTGATTTTTCACAACCCAAAGTCTTGACAAGTGTGATAAATGGGTTTTAAGTGAGGGGTTTTTATAAGGGAGAGGAGGGGCTCTCCCAGAATGTTTGAAACAATTATTTTATTATAACCTCATTTTCAATTTAAAATTTTCAACTATTCATAAATATCAATGTTAAATGACTAATGGTCTAAATAAAACAATCCATTATGAATTGGATAGGTTTTGGATATTGTTTTAATATTTATAATCTAATTTATTTAAATCCCTTATTGATGAGGTAAATATTTCATCATTATTGTGTCATAAATACTTTAATTTATATGATGTCAAAAAATTATAAAAAAAATACCATGATGTTGGAAATATTTTTAGAGATCCAGAAAATATTTACAGATTCATATATATTTATATAACCTCTTGTAAAAATTTAATTACTAAAAGATATTTGTTTATGAAATTTTTTCCTTTACATTAAATTAATTAATATAAAGTGTCAATATTACTCCCATGTGGCTCCATAGGGTCCCTAAATCAACCCAAGGATTCCCATGGTCGGCTAAGTATCAGAAAATAAAATTTGGGCATATGACATGGTAATTTAATAGTATTATTATACTATATTTTACCGTTATTTACAATATTTACCATTTAATCATAGAAAATAAAATACTTATTGTTTTAAATATTTAAAATGTCTAAAAATCAAAGTTACCTATTCACAAAATTTTTACCTACTGATTCTAAATATGGAATACATTTTTTGAAATTCAAAACACAGAAGTGGAAAAAATTAATTTAAAATTAATTCCCGCTGTTAAAATAAATCGTGTTTTTAAGAAATAATAACTATCAAAAGATTGATACACGTTTATGTCCAATTTCAAAGTGAAATTCAATCAAATATACAACATTGAATTAAATTGTAGAAATATATTATAATTACATTTTATAAAAAATTAAAAATATAATCTAACCATATACATTATTTATATTAAAAGGTACATTTTAATTAAAATATAGTATTTTTCACAGTCCATTAAATATAAATTTTATGAGAAAAATACCCAAAAATTTTCCAAAGAGAATTTTGATGTCTTGAATCTAAAGAAGAATTTTAGGTTTTCAAATAGAAAATAGAAAAATGAAAAAGAAACTATATTGAAAGAGGGTTCTCCATCAAAAGGAGGTAAATCATCCTTAAAAAGTAAATTATGCTTAAATTTATATTCATTTACATTTTAAGCCTCTAAATTTTATTGGATGAACGTAAAAACATTTAACAAACATCGATTATCATATTTATGTTATTTATATTAATTCACACAAATAAAATGGCTAGGTGTTAACTACCATTTAAAATAATAATATTAACTTATTAGTGTGCAACATAAGATTTCAAAGAAACACGTCGTTGCATGTCAGGTATGTCGTTGAATATAGAATCCCCTTTAAAGTAAAATTAATTTTTAATTTAAAAAAACTTCTAAATTTTAAAATATAATATTTTTTATTTGCTTTGGGATGTTACATTATTCCCCCCTTTTGGATATAGAATCCTCGCAATTTTAAAATTGGGCTTGGAAACTTAAATGAAAGTCCAACATCAGAAAAAGAGTCAGTAAAACTATTACTTTAAAATAAAGAAAGAGAACTAAAAAGGCCACCTGAGTTAGCCGATATTAGAAATCGATGTTGGAAAACATGGATATGGAATAGAAAACAAACAGTCATGTTCTGGTGGAAGGTGATAGAAAACATAATTAGGATAATGGTAACCACAAGAAAATCACAAACTTATGAAGTTTTAAACGGTCATTGATCACCTAGTAGAAAACGCAAAACAACATCGTTTTTTACATTTCTTTTCATAATATCGATGAATTCATTTACTACATTGAATAAAAACAAAATGAAATATACTTACTTTAATGCAGTGTTTCTTCCTTTAATAATTTTGTACCAAAAATAAATCTTTTCTCTAAGCAACGAGCATTGAAAAAGATTCGGTCACATCAAAAGCACATGAATCTTCTTCTAGAAAATCACAAAATCCACAAAGAAGAACTATATATTTCCCTTGTCTTTAGACATCAACTAATCCCAAAATATTTAGTATGAGACCAGATATTCCCCAAAAACGATAATCCTTTATAAAAAGAAATACTACTATTAGTCTCCACAATTTAACAAAATGTACCCAAAGTTCCAGAAAGACAAATCAGTACACAATCGTACTTAATTTTTTTCAAAATACTCCAAACAAATATTGAAACCCAATACTCAGAAGGATTTAAGCACATATTCTTCCACAATAAATATTAAAATTTATCTCCAAATAACATCGACTACTCCTAAAGTCTCATAATTAAGTGTAATTAACCAAATCACATATTCTATGTGGTAGGTTAATAATTTTCCATAAAAAACCCAAATCACCATATGTCCAAAATAAATACATAGGTTATTATAAAATAAAAATTTCTAACTTTCCTCCTATAGTATTTTTGTTTCCATAGGCATATAGTATTCCTAAAGAGAAAACATATTCTAAAAATAACATTTATCATTTAATCACCAAATCATTTTTTTATACTAAGGATATCCATTTGAAAAAAACATAAGTTACCAATATCAAATTAATCTTGATCAATAAAATCATTTAACTAAAAAGAATAAGTCATACTAACCAGGGACATCATGTAGGCCAGTGGTAGGTGATAAAACCCAATCACAATTTGGTTGTGGGTTCAATTTCCCATAGCTTTGTCCAACGCAAAGGGTTGTCACACGGTCTGCATTTTGTCCTTTTTAGAAAACCAAAAAAATCCTAACATTTTTTAATAATAATGGTTTTCTTATACATTTTATTTTCATCCCAACACATTAATATTGTTCTTCTTATATCCAGACAAGGATGCATTTTCTAGATAAACCACTTACTCAATACTCACAAAAACATAGGGATATTTTTATTATACATAGTTATGTCCTTAAGGCATTACTAGGGTTTTATAATACCAATACCAAAAATAACTAAACCTATCCTATGATACCAACTATGAAAACCCTGATTTTTTATCACAAACATAAACAAGATTTATTATATAAACGTCACTTTATACAAAAAAATAGTATCGGGAGGATTAGTGTCTTTCGGGATTAGTATCATTACATAAAAACTTAAAAAATGAAATACAACATCTTTAATGAAAAATTATTTTACATAACCGCAACATTCCATCGTACTGAGCATTGCATGGGATATCCCGAGGACATGCATAAGAAAAGGGTGAGCTATAATGCCTGGTAAGGGAATAATCATGGAATAACACGAGTAATACAACACATGTTAGGAAATAGACATATTAATAGAGCATAAGAGAAACATAAACATAAAGACATGAAAACGTATGATAATCATAGCATGGATAGGTGGCAACAACACTTCACATGGAATTATCATGAGCCAATCCTCATTGCACATGTAGAATGAGTAAATCCTCATTGCACATGAATCATGAGTAAAACCTCATTTCACATAAATTATCAAGAGTGAACACACATTTCACATGAAGTATCGTGATACTATTCTTAACCTAATTCATTGGATCACTACAAGGGCGGACACTTCTTAAGCATTTCATTTCATGCATAAATGTTCCACATGGATCATATAACCTGCATTTATAAAACATAATCATTTAATCCAAGATAATAAAATGTGGAAGGATAAATGTTCAAAATTTCAATCACAATATATCATTTCAGAATATTTATAAAATCAAAAATTTTATCAAACCATTTTCAAAACAATTTAAAATATTAAATAAAGAGATATTTAATACAAGTGTCTCATACCACTTTGAATCATTTGAATGAAATTTCAATTTCAAAAAATTCATATCCATATGAATAAATCCTTAAATCCATTTTTAGAACATGGTCAATAATGTGAACGATTTAGAAGAATAAACCTTAAAAACATATAAATGATATTTTAGTTAAAGAGTTTTTAACAAAATGAGAGTTCCTATAATATAGAAAATTAAAGAATAACATTTAATCTGAACTTAATAATATCATGAGAATAAATTTATTCATGATATAATATTAAAAAGGATAGTATATACACCATATAAGATTGAATTGGTGCATATCAATAATGAAGTCTCAATGAAAATGTAAATTGAGACCAAATCCCTTATATTGACAGTATTATTAGATTAAGGATAAACCAATTATATAATTTTGTGTGAAAAATATAAATACACCCAATATAAGTGTATATTAAGTGTAAAAAAATCATAGGTTATTAAAAAATATTCATAGAACAACATAATCAAGAAGAAGATGTTTAAAAAATATTGAAATTGGGTTAAGAAGTTTTCTTAAATAAATTTGACAGCATAATGACGTCCCATTAAAATTCAGAAAATAAGTTGATGAGAGAGAGAAGTATATATCATCAATTTGACATAAAATTTAAATCAATATGGATATATATGAACATATCCCAATAAAATAATATGTAAATTAAAAGTCATTACAAAAAGAAGTCTTTTAAAATTAGGAGGGTGAATGGTTCCCTTACTGAATTGGTAACATACGAAACATGCACCCCATGAAAGAAAGATCACAAAATGAATATTTAAATATCCATTAAATAATGTATATTAACAAAAGAATACAATCGTGGGAAGTATATCCACCACATGAAAGGAAATAGTGGCTAATATAGCCTGAATCTCCGGGAAATAAAAAATGCGATGAAAAAGTCTTACAACATTGTAATCAATCGAGTCATATGAGAAAAAGTTAATAACCATCAAATGAATCATAGAATAACATGAATATAAATATTATCATGATAATATATATCAAATATTAGTACACAATACACCATATTCAATAAATAATTGGTGAACAAAGGAAATCTCACAGAATTAAAAATTGAGATAAGAAATCCCTTACCTCGTGTCCAACTTGACTCATATATTCCCTATTCTTCCAGAATAATAAACACAAGTTAATTTATACTTTTATTAAAAACATTTTTAATGTTTATTATT
The DNA here is from genome assembly GCA_963277665.1 of Viscum album. Taxonomy (NCBI): domain Eukaryota; kingdom Viridiplantae; phylum Streptophyta; class Magnoliopsida; order Santalales; family Viscaceae; genus Viscum; species Viscum album. The sequence goes on along the minus strand of OY728156.1, from coordinate 1,192,158,053 downwards.
ACTTTTATATAACTTATTACCATGCAATAATAGTTTCTATATTATTTGAGTTCATATCGGACATTTTTTTCGATGTTCGGAATTTGATTTAAAAATGATCTTGTAATAATTACAATTTGTCCATGTCTTCAAAACTCCATTATCCCTAGAATGATATTAATGATTTAGATATCATATATATCATATATATTCAGTGTATATATATTTATATATATATTTATATTTATAATAGTACATAACATTTGGAGATAAGAAATAAAATGCACCGTTTTTGGAGACGGTAAGCTTTAAATAGGAATAAATGATACTTTCATTTCTATTTAATATTTAATGGAATGAAAAATTAATGATACGTAGGTATATTATAATTCCAGTATAATATCATATGATATATATATATATATGTTACATAATTTCATTAACTCTTTCTTTATACGTTCTATGTATGTTAGGAATGAATCATATCACCTTGAGGGGGCGGTAGTCCGCACAACCACAAATTAATTTATCATGTTTACACATATTGGAAGGAATAAATGTATGTTTTTAAATATAAATTAAATAATAATATAGAAAAAAACATATTATATATCATATAGAAATGCAGTTTCATCATAATGGCCACGATGAGAGGCGGTAAGAGTTAATTAAACAATCATCGTTTCATGAGGCGTGAGTTTTCCATCCACAGAAACATTATGTTCCTTACCCATTAGATGGAGGTCTGTGTAAGTGTATTTCTAATCCTTATCATAAAAAAACCTACTATAGTGAGGATACTGGTGTTGTTATAAAAGAAAGGAATAAATAGTGTTTATGGGTTGGAGTAAAATAAATCAAAAGGACTTAAGAGAAGACGTTACATTTAAATCGGTTAACTCTCATTGGTTTGAACAAAATGTGTTATTGAAGTGTTTTCTACCTAAGGTGAGGCTTCTAGGATGATTAAGGGTATATTGAGATCTTATTTGAGTAGATTTTGCATGATCCAAAATCTTGAGAAATGTTAGAAATAGGTTAAAAGTGAGGGCTTTTATAAGAGAGAGGAGGGGCTCTTTAGAAATGTTTAAAACAATTATTTTATTATAACCACATTTTCGGTTTCAAAAGGTAAAATATTCATTATTATCAATGTTAAGATGACTCATTGTCGAATTAAAGAAATCTAATAAAAATTTGAGAGGATTTGGATATTATTTTATTATTTATAATATTATTTATTAAAATCATTTATTAATGAGATAAATATTGCATCATTATTGAGTCATAAATATTTTAATTTATTTGATGTAAAAAAATTATAAAAAAATTACAATATGTAGGAAATAGTTTTATCTTTCCAAATAATATTTATAGTAAAATATATATATTATATAACCCCGTGTAAAAATTTATTTACTAAAATATATTTGTTTATGACATTTTTGCCTTTACTTTAAATTCATTAATATAAAGTTTCATTATTACTCCCATGTGGCTTCATGGGGTCCCAAAATCCACCCAAGGATTCCCATGGTCAGATATGTATCGGCCAATATTATTAGGACATATATTAGGGTAATTTAATATTAATATAATATTTTATTTTACCCTTATTTACTATATTTACCCTTTAATAAGGGTAAATAAAATATTTATGATAGTAAATATTTGAAATGTATAAAAATAAAAGTTACATATATACAAAATTGGGACATACTGAGTCCAAATATGGAATCCAATTTTCTTAAAATAAAAACACAGAAGTGGAAGAAATTAATTTAAAATTAATTCCCGATGTTAAAACAAAAAGTGTGTTTTTAAGAAATAATAACTATCAAAATATTGACACTTGTTTATGTCCAATTTCAAAGTAAAATTAATTCCAATGACCAAAATAGGATTAAATGGTAAAAATATATTCTATTTAAACTTTATAACTAATTAAAAAGATAATCTAACAAAATTAATAAATTAGATTAAAAGGTACTTTTGAATTAGAATACAGTATTTTCACAATTCATTAAAAATGATCTTTATCAGAAAAATTCCAAAAATTTACCCAAAGAAAATTTTGATGTCCTGAATCTAAATAAGAATTTTATTTTTTTCAAATAGAACATATAAAAATTACCAAAATTAGATTTAATGATGGATCACCATCAAAATGAGGTAAATTGTACTTTTAAAGTAAATTATTCTGAAAATTAGATTAATTTACATTTTAAGCCTCTGAATTGTATTGGATGAATGTAAAAAGACATAACAAACATGTATTATCATATTTAAGTTAGTTCTATTAATTCTCTCCAATACAATGGCTAGGTGTTAACTACTATTTAAAATAATAATATTAAATTATTAGTGTGCAACGAAAGATTTCATAGAAACATGTTGTTGTGTGTCAAGTACGCGATTGAATATAGAATCCCCTTTAAAGTAAAATTAATATTAAATTAAAAATCATTAATAAATATGAAAATTTAATATGCCTTATTTTCTTTGGATGTTACATTATTCACCCCTTTTGGGAATTGTGTCCTCACAATTTTAAAATTCGGCATGGAAACTTCATTGAAAGTCTCACATCTGAAAAGAGTCACAAAAACTATCACTTTAAAAGATAGAAAGAGAAGTAATAAGGTCACCTGAGTTAACCAATTCTTGGATTCCTTGTAAGAAAACATGGATATGGAAGTGAAAACAAATGGTCATGTTATGAAAGAGAGTGATAGAAAACGTGATTAGGAGAAATTTAACCACAAGAAAACCACAAACATAAGATGTGTTAAACGGTCTTTGATCACCCAGTATGAAATGTAAACCAACAACATTTTTGTTTTTCGTTCCTTTTCATAATTTCGAGGAATTCATTTACTACATAGAACAAAAAAATGAAATATACTTACCTTAATGTAGAGTTTCTTCCTTTAATAAGATTCTACCAAAAACTAATCTTTTCACAAAACAATGAGTATTCAAAAAGACATGGTCACATCAAAATCACAAGAATATTTTTCTAGAGAATTACATAGTCCACATTGAAGATCTATATATTTCCCTTGCCTTTAGACATCAAATAAAACCTAAATGTCTAGTACGAGACCACATAAACCCCAAAAAAGGATAATCCTTTATAAAAATAAATACCACTATTAATCTCTAAAATTCAACAAAAAGTAACCAAAGTTCCAGAAAGACCATTCAATACACAATCGTCCTTAAAATTATTCAATAATAATCCAACTAATATTGAAACCCAATAGAGGGAAGGATTTAATTACATAGTATTTCACAATAAATATTAACATTTACCTCCAAATAACATCGACTACTCTTAAAGTATCATAATTATGTGTAATTAACCAAATCACATATTATCTATGGAGGGTTAATAATTTTCCAGAAATAACCCAAATCACCATATGCCCATAATAAATACATATGTTCTTATAAAATAAAAATTTCAACCATTCCACTTGTAGTATTTTATTTTTTATAGGCATATAGTATTCCAAAAGAGAAAAAATCTTCTAGAAATAACCATTATCATTTAATCACCAAATATTATTTCTATACTAAGTATATCCATCTGGAAAATACCATATTCCTAAAATAATTTTAATCATGATCAAAAAATCATTCTACTAAAAAGAAAAATTCATACTAACCAGGACTTCATGTAGGATTCTAGTAGGCGATAAAACCCAATCGCACTTTGGTTGTGGGTTCAATTCCCACAGCATTGTCTGATGTGAAGGGTTATCACATGATCTACGTGTGGTCATTTTTATAAAACAAAAAAAATCCGAACATGTTTTAACCATAATGTTTTTCTTATACCTTTCATTTTCATCCCAACACATTAATATATTTCTACTTGTATCCAGACATGGATGTGTTTTCTTAATAAACCACTTACTCAATACTCCCAAAAACATAGGAATGTTTTTATAATACAAAGTCTTGTCTCAAAGGCTTTACTAGGGTTTTATAATCCTAATACCAATATTAACTAAACCTATCCTACGATACCTATTATGACAACGCTGCTTTTTATTAAAAACTTCAAAATGATTTATTACATAAACTTCACTGATACAGCAAAAAAGATCAGAAGGTTCAGTGTCTTTGGGGATTAGGATCATTACATAACAAATTAAAACATTAAATACAACATCCTTATTGAAAACATATTTTACATGACCACTACATTCCCTCATAGTTAGCATTTTGTAGGATAACCTGAGGACATTCATAAGAAAAGGGTGAGCTATGAATCTGAGAAAAGAAAAAATCATGAAATAACATGAGGAATACAATAAATTTTAGACAATAGGCATATCAATAAGGAACAATATAATAATAAAAATAAAGGCATGGTAAATCAAGATAATCATAACATGGAAATGTGGCAGTAACCCTTAACATGGAATTAGTATGAGCCAAGGCTCATTGTATATGGAGCATGAGTAAATCATCATTGCACATGAAGTACTAGTAAAACCTCATTGCACTTGAATTATCATGATTAAATACCCATTTTACATGACGTATCATGATACTATTCATAACCCAATGTGTTGGAGCTCTATAAGGGCTCACCCTTCTTAAACATTTCATTTCAGGCAGAAGTGTGCCACATGGAACATATAACATGGATTCATAAAACATAATCATTTTTCCACGATAAAGGAATGTCGAAAGATAACATTTCCACATTGTAATCACAATATATCATTTCAAAATATTGAAAAAATCAATGCTTTTATCAAACCATTTTCATAACCATTTAAAATATTAAATAATGATATTTTTTTATCAAAGTGTACTATACCACTTTGAATCTATTGAATGAAATTTCAATTTCAAAACATTCATTTCCATTTGAAAAAATCCTTAAAACCTTTTTTAAAACATGTACTATAATGTGATATATTTAGAAGAATAAACCTTTATAACATTTAAAATGATATTGTAGTTAAAGAGTTTTTAACACAATGAGAGTTCCTAGAATTCAAATAATTGTGGAATAACATTTAATTAGAACATAATAATATCATAAGAATAATGGTATTCAAGATATATTATGCCAATGGATAGTATATACACCATATAAGAGTGAATTGGTGCATATCAACAATAAAGACTCAATGGAAATGTAAATTGAGAGGAAATCCCTTATAAAGACGGTATCCTTAGATTAAATATAAATCAATTACATAATTATGTGTGACAAATATTATTACACTTAATACAAGTGGATATTAAGGGTAAAAAAATCCAAGGTTATTCACTCATATTCATAGCATGACATAATAAAGAAGCATATGTTTAACCCAAAAATTGAAATTGGGTTAAGAAGTTTTCTTACAGAAATTTAACAGCAAAATGACATCCCTTTAAAATTCAGAAAATAAGTTGATGAGAGAGAGAAGTATATAGCATCACATGGACATAATATTTAAATCAATACGGATATAGAAGAACATATACCAAAATAATAAGATGTAAATTAAAAGACATTACAAAAATAAGTCTTTTAAAAGGGGGAGGGTGAAAGGTTCTCTTACCGATTTGGTAACATACAAAACATACACCCCATGAAAGAAATATCACACAATGAATATGTAAATAACCATTAATTAATATATATTACACAAATAATACAATCATGGAAAGTACATCAAACAAAAAAAGGAAATAATGGATCATATAGCATGAATCTCACGGGAATAAAAAGTGAGATGAAAATCCCTTACCACGTTGTAATCAATTGAGTCGTATGAAAAAAGGTTAATAACCACCAAATGAATCATAGAATAACATGAATATAAATATAATCAGGATAATATATATCAAATTTCTATACACAATACACTATATCCAATAAATAAGTTGTGAACAATGTATATCTCACTTAATTAAAAGTGAGATAAGAATTCTCGTACCTCATGTCCAACTTGACTCGTATGTTTCACGTTCTTCCTGAATAATAAACATAAGTTAATTTCAACATTGATTCATAAAAATTTTAATTTTTATTATTAATTTTAAATCAATTATTACCTTGTAATAATATTTTTTTAATTATTTGAGTTATTATCAAACATTTTGTCGATGTTTGGAATTTGAATTAAAAATGAACTTGTTATAATTACAATTTGTCCTTGTGGTCATAACTCAATCATCTCCAAAATGATATTATAGATTCAGATGTCATATATATCATATATATCTAGTGTATATATATTTTTTTATATATAGAATATCACATTACATTTGGAGATAAGAAATGAAATGCACCGTTCATGGAGACAGTCAGTCGTACGTATGCATGAACACTACTTTCATTTCAATTTAATATTTAATGGAATGAAAAGTTAATGATGCAAAGGAATATTATAATTCCAGTATAATATCATATTATATATATATATATATATGTTACATAATTTCATTAGATCCATCTTTATACATTCCATGTATGTTATGAATGAGTCATATCACCTTGAGTGTGCGGTAGTCCGCACTTCCTGAAATGAATTTATCATGTTTACACATATTGGAAGGCATAAATGTATGTTTGTAACTAAGAATTACAGAATAATATAGAAAAATACATAATATATATCATATATAAATTCAGTTTCACCATAATGGCCACCATGAGAGGTGGTAGGAGTTAATTGAACAATCATCGTTTTTTGAGGTGTGAGTTTTCCTTCCACAGAAAATTTATGTTATTTAAACATTAGATGGAGGTATGTGTAAGTTTAGTTAGAATCATTCTCATAAAAACATCCTAGTATAGTTAGTATATTGGTGTTCTTATAAAAAAGGAATAAAAATTGTTTAGGGGTTGGGGAAGTAAAATAAAACAAAAGAACTTAAGAGAAGACATTACCTTTAAATCAGGTAACTCCCCTTGGTTTGAACCTAATGGGTTTCCTGAGTTGATTTCTTCCTAAAGTAAGGCTTATAGGATGAAGAGATCGATCTTGGGAGCTTATTGTAGTAGATTTTGGATGATCCAAGGTCATGAGAAGTGTGATAAATGGGTTAGAAATGATGTATTTTTATAAGGGAGAGGAAGGGATCTTTAAGAAAGCTTGAAACAATTATTTTATTATAACCTCAATTTTGGTTTAAAAAGGTAAACTATTCATTAATATCAAATTTCAGAAGACAGATTGTCTAAATAAAATAATCCAACAAGAATTAGACAGGTTTTGGATACTGTTTAAATATTTATAATCATATTTACTTAAATACTTTATTAATAAGGTCAATATTGCATCATTATTGGGTCATAAATATTTTAATTTATTTGATTTCCAAAAATTATATAAAAAATACCATGATGTCGGAAATATTTTTAGCTTTACAAAGAATATTTATAGTCGAATAGATATTTTATATTACCCCATGTAAAATTTTTTTTACTAAAAGATATTTGTTTATATCATTTTTGTCTTTACTTTAAATTAATTAATATAGTGTCATTATTACTCTCATGTGGCTCCATGTGGTCCCCAATTCAACCCAAGGATTCCCATTGTCGGATATGTATCATCCAATAGGATTAGGCTATATGTTAGGGTAATTTAATATTATTATAATATTATATTTTACCCTTATTTACTATATTTACCCTTTCATCATGGTAAATAAAATACTTACTATAGTAAATATTTAAAATGTAAAAAAATAAAAGTTACCTATTTACACAATTTGGACCTACTGATTCCAAATATGGAATACATTTTTCCAAATTCAAAACACAGAAGTGGCAGAAATTAATTTAAAATTAATTCCCATTGTTAAAACAAAAAGCGTGTTTTTAAAAAATAATAACTATCAAAATATTGACACTTTTTTATTTCCAATTTCAAAGTGAAAATAATTCCAACGTCCAAAATTGGATTAAATAATAACAATATATTCTTATTACACATTATAACCAATTAAAAATATAATCTAACCATATAAATAAATTAGATTAAAAGGTACTTTTGAATTAAAATACGGTATGTTTCACAATTCATTAAAAATGAACTTTATCAGAAAAATACAAAAAGTTACCCAAACTAAACTTTGATGTCCCAAATCTAAAGAAGAATCATACATAGTCAAATAGAACATATAAAAATGACCAAATCTAGATTTAAATAGGGTTCGCCATCAAAAGGCTGTAAATAATCCTTTTAAAGCAAATTATGATTAAAATTAGATTCATTTAAATTATAAGCCTCTCAATTTTATAGGATGAATGTAAATACATTTAAAAAACATAAATTGTCATATTTAAGTTAGTTTTACTAATTCCCTCCAATATAGTGCCTAGGTGTTAACTACCATTTAAAATGATAATATTAAATTATTAGTGTGCAATGTAAGATTTCATATAAACTCGTTGTTGCGTCTCTGGTACACCATTGAATATATAATCCCCTTTAAGGTAATATTAATATTAAATTGAAAAAAATTAATAAATATGAAAATGTAATGTTCTTTATTTTCTTGGGATGTTACACTTACTATAAAGATCCAAGAGAATACCAAGTGGTTAGTTATTGAAATATCTAACCTTATCTAAGTTCATTGGCTGATCCTTATATTTTTAAGAATTGTATATCAAATAATAATATAGTATTTATTTTAAAAACTCATTTATGTCTATTTTGACAATATTTATTATTTGGTTTTCTGAAATTCATAACAACATTAACACTTCGAAAAAAATTATTTAATAAACCATATAAATTTATATTAACTTATAAAATTAGTGGAATAAATCAATACTCTCAATTTACAATTAGTTTAATATTTACAATATCAATTATTTTAATCATTCAATAATATGGTAATTACTGCATCATCATTATGTCATAAATAAATTTGTTTATTTAACTTAAAAAAATTATAAATAAAATACCATTATATAGAAAATATTTTTATCTTTATAATGAATTTTTATAGTCAAATTAATCTAATGTATAACCTTATATTAAAAATGTTTTAGTTATAAAAATTTGAATTTAATACTTTTAACTCTTCTTTAAATAAAATATTAATAAATGTCTTAATCTAATCCATGTGAATCAAACAGGATCATATTATATTCCAAAGTGTTATTTTGGTCGAAAAACACTTATACAATAGAATTAAGACATGTTTTAGGGTAATTATAATATCATTTTTACCTTTAATTTCCCAATTTAAAATTAATTGTGGAAAATAAAATTCAAAAGTTTTAATTAACCAAAAACTATTTTCATCCTATTGAACCATATTATACATACTGATGTCAACATTGTCTCCCTAATTTTTTTAATTCAATTCCTAGAAGTGTTAAAGTTATGTTTTATGAAAATTTGCAAATGTGCCTAGAAGGTGGATAACAGACGTTAAAATGTTCAACAAAATTTTATACATCAAATTTTATTAATAATTGACTCCAATGAATTAAATTGAACTTATATTGGTATTATTTATCAATATTGACCTAAAATAAAATTAAATTAAATAAATACTTATTTAAATAAAAAGTTGGTTTTAAACAATAACGTAGGGGTTTTCACTATTCACCAAAAATTGAATGTTTTCAGAAAAATATAAAAAATTCACCCTGAGCTAGTTTTGATATTCTGAAATCAAAAATGAATTCCATTTTGAAAAATAAAATGTATAATATTTTAAAAAGTTTGTATTACTATTCATAACGGCTAGTTTTATTTGTCATGGTCTGTTAGAACTCGAAGTTGCATACATCGAAACCTATTGCATTATTCAAAGAGAAACGTACATTAGAATCTTGGGGTATTACATTCTTCCCCCCTTTAAATAATTTTTTCCTTGAAATTTCAATTATACTACTACATAAAAAAGTTTGGGTGGTTCTTGGTCATAAGTTCCTTAGGTTTTCATGTTTCCTCTTCCATCTTATGATTCCTCCATAGAAATTTTTCCTCATGAGAAATTCAGTTTCTCAGTACTTATTCTCTACTATCAGGAATCTTAACATGCACTTCACAATAAGAAATATTGGGTTCTACTTCTATTTATTCATAGGTGAGTACTTGAAATGAGTCAATCATGTATTTTCTCAATAGTGATACGTGGAACACATCATGAACATTAGAGATACTTAGAGGCATTGCCAAACGGTAAACTACAACTCCAATTCGTTCTAGAATTTCAAATGGTATGATGTTCTTGGGACTTAATTTACCCTTCATACTAAATGGTATAACACACTTCCATGAAGATTCCATCAAGAAAATATGATCTCTTACTTGAAATTACAAATCCATCCTTCGGTTATCGGCATAGATATTTTTCATACTTTGAGCTACTTTGATATTGGTATGGATAATATTCACATTTTCTATTGTTTCCAAAACAGGTTTTGGGCCTATGAGATTTCATTCACCAACATCATCCCAAAAAGTTGGTGTGCGACATCTCTTTCCATATAATGCTACATACGGTGACATCTAAGTATTTGAACGAAATATAGTTTTATAGGAAAATTCTACCAGAGGTAAAAATTGTTCCCATATACCTTGAAAGTCAAGTGATCAAGATCTCAAGATGTCTTCTAAGTATTGAATAGTCCATTTTTATTGTCCATCAGTTTGAGGGTGGTAGGCAGTGCTCAAATGAAGTTTAGTATCCAGGGTCTTCTAAATATTTTTCTACGATCTTAATGTAAAACGAAGATCATGATCAGAAAAAATCGATATGGGTACTCAATATAGTCTTACAAATTCATTAATATGTAGTCTTTCTAAACGTTCAAGTGGTAAATCTTCTCTTATAGTAAGAAAATGTGCTGACTTGGTAAGACGATCAACAATGACCCATATTGTATCATTCCTTCTAGGATTATTTGGTAGACCCATTACAACGTTCATCATAATATCATCCCATTTCTGCTCAGGTATTGGAAGAGGTTGCATGGCTCCTCTGGGATGTTGTCTTACAACCTTCACCTATTGAAAAACCATACATCGGGAAACAAAAATAGTAATCTCCCTCATCATGTTGTACCCCCAAAAATGTTCCTTCAAATATCTATACATCATAGTGCTACCAGGGTGTATAGAGAAATTGATGCTATGAGAATCATCCAACAATTCTTTTTTTAGATAAGGTATGTTAGGTACACAATGTATCATCCCAAATTTCAAAATTCCATCTTCATATACGATGTCAATCATTATCCCGTTATTTACATCACAAATTTTCTTTTGAATCTACTCTTCATTAGTCTGAGAACTTTTTATCCTTTCTAGTAAATATGGTTTAGAAACCATTTGAAAAGGTATTTATGTGTCACCTTCCTAGATTATTCCCATCTCCATCTTTACTAGATCTATTAACATAGGATCCCTTTCAACTCTCATCGTTTTCAAAACTCCATGACCCATTTTGCTCAAAGCATCTGCCACCTTATTTTCCTTCCTCGGGTGGTAGTGTATAGTGAAATCATAATCCTTGAGTAGTTCAATCCATCGTCAATTCCTCAAGTTGAGTTCTTTCTGGGATAATATATATAGAAAAATCTTGTGATCGGTATATATCACACATTTTTCACCATAGAGATAGTGTCTCCATATCAGCAATAAAAATATTATAGCTGCTAACTCTATATCACGAGTAGGATAGTTTTGTTCATTAATGTTTACATGTCATGATGCTTAAGCAATAAATCTATCATTTTGCATAAGGGAAAAACCAAGTCTTTTCTTTGATGCATAACTATAAATAACAGACCCATCATTTCATGATGGTAGAGTAAAGATAGGATCATTAAATAATATTCTCTTTATTTCTTCAAAAAAATCTTTACACTCCTTTTACCAATCAAATTTAACCCCTTTACATGTGATCTAGGTTAATGGGTTAGCCAATCGGGAAAAATTCAGGACCAAATTCAGATAATAACCTTCAAAACCAAAAAAACTGTATACCCTAGTTATACTCGTCAGTGCAGGCCATTCTTGAATTTCTCTTGTCTTTGAAGGATCAAGAGAGATTCCATCCATAGAGAAACTATTACCAAGAAAAGAAATCTCCTGAATCTAGAATTCAAACTTGATAGTATTCCCATATAATTAATTTCTTCTCTGAGTATTTATAATAGTGATGAAGTGATTTTGATGATCTTCGTAGGTTTTAGAGTGTACCATGATATCATAAATAAATACAACTACAATTTTATCAAGATAATCTTTCAAAACTCTAGTCATTAGATCCATGAATACAGAAGGTTCATTAATCAGTCCAAAATTCATTACTGTAAACTCATAATTCCCTTACCTAGTACGAAATGTTGTCTTTGGAATGTCTTCCTTCGTCACACACAACTGATGATATACAGATCAATGTTCAATCATTGAAAAATATTAAGCTCCATTAAGTTTATCGAATAAATCATCAATGCAAGTTAGGGGTTACATGTTCTTTATTTTTATAGCATTGATCTCCTAGTCGTCAATGCACAACATCCTAGATCCATCATTTTATTATCAAAAAGAAAAGGGTTCCCCACGGAGAAACACTAGGGATAATAAATCCTTTACTACTAAATAACTCTCATTGTTTCTTCAACTCTACTAATTCCATAGTGTCCATTATATAATGGGTCCTCGATATGAGCCTTGGACCAGGAATTAAATCACAAGAAAACTCAATTTCTCATTTTGTTGGATGTCCATGTAAATCCTCTAAAAACACATAAACCTATTCTTGAACAGTAGGTACATCCCTTATTTGATCATTCCTTTACTCACCCATAGTTATTTAATTCTCTTCCTCCCTAACAATTTAATTTAGTAGAGCTACTGGGGGTGGATCTAGATAAGAATTAGATGGTGACCTTTCTGATCTAAAGATAAGGTAATCCTTATCATGATCAAAAAAATATCCTCCTTATTACAATAAATTTTCGCATCATGGTCCTAAATCCATTCCATACCAAGGATTATATCAATTTCAATATTGGGTGTGATAATGAGATCAAAAGATAAGACATGTTTATATACCCTAATTGAAACTAATTCACAAAACATTGTTTCAATGATACTTTTCTTAGGAGTTTTGACTGATAACTCCTTTGATAAATCAAATTAAAAATTTATAATTTTCATATCAAACTAGGAAGATTTTAAATAATGAAATAAACTAGAATCAAATATAGAATTGTTAAAATTCACGGAAACCATTAAATTACTTTCCACAACATCATTCAGAGCTTCAACCTCATCATTAGTGATCATATAAGCTTTCCCTTTCTCTCTTTGACATTTCTTAGGTACCTTTCCATGGCGATTAGGACATTCATTTTCATAATTCTCTATTTCTCTATAATTGTAGCATTCAACATTGACAACCTATTTCTTTACCATGCAATCACGTGCTTGGTGGCCTTTTTTACCACACTTGTAACAAACTCCCATTCTCTTCAGGCAAGTACTTGGGTGTTTCTTCCCACATTTACTACAGGATGGAAATTAAACTTTTCCCTTCTTCCAGTTATTTTAAATTCCAGAGTGTTCATAAGATCTATTCTTCTCCTACTTTGCTTTAAAGTCTTAAGACATAGATAATTCCTTTTCTATCTTGATAGAACCTGAGAAAATATATTCATACAATGAGAAGGATTTTGAGACTAATGATCAACAAAGAAATATTTTTTACCCATCAAATAACCGATCAATATTACTCCTTGGTTAACGTACATAATTTGTTTCATGCCTTACTAACCTAGTAATGTTATCCTCATACTTTTCATCATGCGCATCCTCCTTTTTCCTCAGAATCAGAAATTGCCTTTCGATATGCGCTCGATGGTCACAAAAAAAGTATTTTTCTAATAAAATCTATTTAAAATCCCTGAATTATATATTTGATACTTAATCAAACTCTTTTCTGTTTTGAATTAATGACCACTATTGATCTGCATCTCCCGTGAGTCGATAAACATACATGACAACTTTTTCCCTTTCGCTACTCCACAAAACATTAAATATTTTCTCTAAGGAACATATTTATCACTCACCTACAAATGGATTTATAGTCCCATTGAATGTTGATGGTCATTTACTCATGAAGAGGTCTAACATTGATCATCCGCATTTTGGATCATGGTTTTTCATATGGTTAAGGTTATTATTCATTACCTGAGTGAGTTTTCCCAGTATGGTTATAAGTTGTTCAACACTAGTTGTATCACCAGCTCCACTATGATTATCTTGAGTAAGAGGGAAATCCCTAAATGGATAATGTGCATTGATACTTTTTTTATTTCATCTAGTAGGTGCCATTTTTAAACAATAGCATACACTAGGTTAGTTTATTAATCGCAATGCATAATTACAAAATTGTAAAATACCTAACATAAATTGAACTGTTTATGCATATAATCAATGGTCCTAAAAATGTTTTCTTTGAGGAATTATTTACTCATAAATCCTTCATAATGGCTTGTAAACAAAATGTGAATTATCCTAAGCATATCCCCTAAGAGTGTCATAATCAAGAGTGCAACAAGGCTTATTATCGTGTACCAGGATACCCAAGGTGATGCCCAAAACACCTTGTTAGAGTTTTCATTCCTAGGTACATTTGTGATAGATCTACCTCTACCTACATCTATCCAGACAAGGATGTATTTTCTGGAAAATACACAAAATCCATACATTACAAAAATTCTAGTAATTTCTTCTTTACTATTCCTCAAAGTCTATCTTAGGGTATTGATATCTAATTATAGTTTTTCTTAATCTAACTTCAATGGTATGTACTAAACCTCCTCTGATACCAACTATAACTCCCAGACCCTAGTTACCCATAGTTGGGGAATTATTAAATAAAATTGGAATGATCACAAGAGATCAAGTATTAAAAGACTTAATAGTTTAGTATACTTGGATGTACTATATACATACATCAGTTTTACATTACATTATGAAATAGAAAAACATTAACATTGTGTCCCCATTCAACACACTCA
This sequence comes from Viscum album, assembly GCA_963277665.1. Taxonomy (NCBI): domain Eukaryota; kingdom Viridiplantae; phylum Streptophyta; class Magnoliopsida; order Santalales; family Viscaceae; genus Viscum; species Viscum album. Next base: position 1,192,143,052 of record OY728156.1, on the reverse strand, counting down.
TATCCCATAGCCTATTCTTGTAGGTTAATCATAATATACTTGTTCACATCTTGGGAAAAATAAAATTTACAAAAGGGGTGAGCTTAGATGCTCAATAAGAATAACAATATTGCAGATATTTGGGTTATTCTTATTGATTTGATAAAAAGGGCTTATTAGGTTATATTATGATCAAATTAAGTCCTCTAAGTTGAATATAGGGTATTTGGGATGATATTTGAGCAGGGTTTTTCCGAGAAAAATGTCTTTGGAGTTGTGAAATTAAGAGAAGGAGAAGTACCCTTGTATAAAAGAGGTGAGGGGCACTTTAGGAAAAGATTTAAATATTAATTTATTATAGAGTCATATTCTGTTTATAATGGTTAAAAAATATTTTAATTCTAGTTTAATGTAGGGATGGGTAGAAATAATCTCAACAAATAGGTTTTAGATAGGTTTAGGTCACCATATTATACTTATGTTTTATATTTAACTATTAGTTAAATTGTTTAACTTTTACCATGTATTTTTGTAATATTATAATGAATGGTTAATAAACATACTATAAAAATATAAGAGAACCCCAAGTGGTTCTTTATTGACATATATAACCTTATTTATGTCCTTCAGACGAACCATAGATTTTTTGGAATATTATTTCAATTAATAATATAGTATTTTTTCAAACCATTAATGTCAATTTTGACACTATTAAGTATATGGTGTTTGTGAATGTCATAAAAACTTTATCACTTTGAAATAACATTTAATCAACCCTAACTTGTCATATTAATCTAGAAAATTTTTATAATACATAAAAAGTCTCAATTTATAATTATTTTAATATTTATAATATCAATTAGTTTAATCATTCAATAATAACGTAATTATTGCATCATCATTGTGTCATAAATAAATATAATTATTTAATGTCTAAAAATTATAAATAAAATATAATTATGTATTAAATCTTGTTATATTTCTGATGAATATTTATAGTCGAATTTATCATATGTATAACCCTATATTAAAAATGTTTTAGTTATGAAAATTTGAATTTAACACTTTTTACACTTCTTTAAATAAAATAATATTAAATGTTCTAATCTAATCAATGTTAATAGAAGAGGATAATATTTTATTCCAAAGGTTGATTTTGGCCTGAAAACACTTATCGAATTGAATTAGGACATGAGTTATGGTAATTATAATATCATTTTTACCTTTAATTACCCTATTTACAGTTATCCGTGGTAAATAAAATTCAAAACTTTCTATTCACCAAAAATTTCATCCTATTGAACCAAATTTTACATAATTATATCAACCATGTATCTCAAATATTTTAAGTTCAATTAACAGAAGTGGTAAAATTACGTTTTATGCAAATTTTCAAATGTGCCTAGAAGGTGGGTAAAAGATGTTAAAATGTTCAATAAAATTTTATACATCAAATTTTATTATAAAACCCCTCCAATGAATTAATTTGAAATTATAATGGTATTATGTATCTATTTTTACCTAAAATAAATACAAATAATATAAATTATTATTTAAATAAAAGTAGGTTTTAATCAATAACGCATTGTTTTTCACTATTTATCAAAAATTGAATGTCTTTCTGAAAAATACCAAAAATTCACTAAAAGAAAGTTTTGATATTATGAATCCAAAAATGAAGTCCATTTTGAAAAATAAATTATAAAATTTCAATAAATGTGGATTACTACTCATAATGGCCTGTTTGATTGGTCATCGTGTGCTATAACTCAAAATTATGTAAAACGAAATCTATTGAATTATTCAAAAAGAAACATAATGTGGATGCTTGGGGTGTTACAACAAAGAAGAGAAAATAGTGTTATATTTGTAAAATAAAATGGAAATAAATAATTAAAACATAATTTATTTATTTATTAAATGATGATATTGGAGTTTCATTATTATCTCCATAACCACAAAATAATGCCACTGAGGTTCTGATCGTTCATCATGACCATATATTATTTTGAATGATGAAATATAATTAATTATTATAAATTGATAATTAGGTCTTCTGTGTGATGTCATAGATAAATAGTGACCTCTTTATTTAAATATATTTGTGAAAATTATTCCCTAATTATGGGAGATGAACATAAGAATCCATCACCACAAAGTTGGTGGTTAAAGGGTCCTAATTTTTTCAACTCCAAGATGAATTTTATGTAGACACTAAATCATTTAACATATTGAAATGGAATCCATAAAATAACTCAAATAAATTAAAAAACATCAAACAAAATTATTTAATGTACTTCGGAGTAAGTGTTAATGTAATAAATATAAGTACAAATAATAACATGTTTTCATTAAAATGGGAAGTGATGTTTTTATTAAAAATTTAAAAGTATAGGCTACATTATAGAATAGAATATTTTGGGAGACATGTAACATTACGAAAATAAATATTCTTTTAATTTTACACTAGATATAAGAACCCTTTTCTTTAGACTATTTCCTTCTAAAAATCTATGAAATCAACCAATTCGAAGGTCTTTTGATCTATTCTTTATTTATTAGATTAAACAAAATTAATATAATATAAATGCTCATAACTAATATTATACATGATAAATTAATCCATTATTACATCCATACAAAATTAAATTTCAAGGGATTATCAAAAATATATCTCCTAAATAAATCTCCCAATCCACCATGTCCACTAAAAATAATCAACATTACAGCACAAAAATTATAAATTTACAATTCAATCATTATATAATAATAAATATATATTAATTAACCATTTTAAAAAAGATATAATAATTTAAATAAGTTATTAAATTATGAAAATATCAACATGTTATCCCATGCACTAGGAAATATTAGGTTATCCCTAGAGTAAATAACATAACAAACCCAAATAATGTGTAAAACCACTATTAACATAACCATTGATATGCATGAGAACAAAAATACACAAATTCTATTTTTGATAATTAACTATAAACCATTAAAAAAAAATATAAATTCTTATTTCCATTAATTACCTGACATTGAATTCATCATGGGATAGTATCACCATTGAGGGTCATTATTAATGTAAAATTTATATATAATGAACCGTATTTAAATTTTAACTAAATAAAATCTCAATTAAACAATTTAATCCCATATAGTAATGGTTTATGTTGACTAAACAAATGGTTCTCATTAGGAATATACTTTTTCCTCTTAATATGTTTAATATATTTCCATCAACATAACCTAAAATACATACTAATGAGATATGAACTATCCAGGAATCATTTTAAAAACTATTATAGTATATAGTAGACCATTATTCCCTATCACTTAAGTTAATTATGATCTATGAAATATTTCAATAGAAAAAACACATACTTATGAGGATGAATGACCCCGAATCCTTCAACTATAGAGAAATAATCATGAACCCCTCCATATAATTGTACTCCTCTTAGTCCAAAAAATAGAGAAAGAGAGATAATGAGACATAAATAAAATTTCTAATAGGCCACGAGTTATAAAAAAGTACCGATTGTAAGTAATCACAGACATTGGAGGTATTTACCTCATAAAGATTCAAGATGTAAGATATAAGATATAAGATGATAATAACCACTAAGAAATATATAAGGTTAATTAATTAAGAGGAAATACCAATAAATGAATGTAAAGAAATAAAAATGAAAAAAAACTTCATAAATATTTTGTAGTGACCAATAATCTATAAAAAGTTTTAAACTACTCCTCAATCAAGTATTGTCCTACTCAATCACAAAAAACTATTATTACCCTAAAAATATTATATCTAGATGTAGGGTGAGCATAACATGTACACTCTATAGTATCCTCTCTAAAAACACTCATGTAAAATGTTAAATGATCATACCGAACCCCAAAGACTAAACGAATTAAACTAAATGATCACATAAAAATTATTAATATTATTTTCCCATCCTCAACATGTCTCAATCTCCAAGTGTCGTGTACAAAAAATAATATAATATCCAATATATTATAGAATGAAGCTACCCCACTACAACTTCCCCATTGGTTTTTTTCTCTTCCCTAATGTCACACATCATGTGTTATCTCACTAAAACAAGAAAGATAATCTAAAGACACCTTTGATAATGTATCATCTCATGCATCCTATGGATCTCATAATCTCATCATTTACCATGCCACATCTCCAGATAGTAACTAAGTAATTTCTAGAGCCACCACAACCCATATGTCATGTATTATACTTCAAATTATCACATACCATACATGGAATACTTATATTAATACTTTGGCACTACTAAAAACCCAATGTTTAATATCACTGGTATTTATCTACATTAGAAAAAAATGATGATAAATATTATATTTATCAGCCCTAAAGAAAGCGCTGATAAATTTAACTGTTTATCATCATATTTTTAGGCATGATAAATAAAACCTTTATCAGCTCTTTATTTCTAGCGCTGATAAATGGTATATTTTAAAAACACTTTTTTTAGTGTTGATAAAGGGTACCCTTTATGAGCACTTTATTTTTAGCACTGATAAATATTTCATTCATCAGTGATTTTTAGTGCGGATAAATGTATGTATAAATAAAATGAAATAATTAAATAAGTAAAAAATAAAAATGAGTTTATCTAAAAAATATTAGATATTTTATTAATTAAATAATTACTCATAAAAATGAATAAATTATTTATACATTATTAAATAATAACAATATTTTTAATTATATAATAATGATAATTAATGTTATTAAATTTTTTATATTTAGTATATAGATATATATTAATGTATGTAAATATGATTTATATATTACAGAATATTTATGCACCTTCCATTAAATAGTCATATTTTTATTGAATAATGGTTTATAATTACAAATTAACATGAATTAGAAATATTGACCAATTGCACAGTACTCGATAAATAATTGAATTTCGTTTGATTCTACATTTTAACATAAATCAAATCTGTGTTATATTGATTTCACATATACATAATCAATTCATTTTGATGTACAATGCACACACATAAAACGTATCCATTTTTTCAATATTGTTAAATTGAACTTATTCATAATTTATTCAATTTCACTCATTTTTATCGTATATGCATGAACATAAAATTAGATATTCATTAATAATGTTAAAAATATATTTGTAATAAAATATTTATAAATAAGAATATTTTTAAACGTATATTTACTCTATGTGTACAATTATACATTTATAATTATAAAAAAAAATATTTTTTTAAATGTATTTATATAATTAAGAATATATATATATATATTTATTATGTTTTATAATAAATTTTCTAATATAATGCATATATTTACCATATTTATATTTATTTATTAAACATATATATGTATGTATGTATGTATACCTATATAAATATATATAATGATATAAATATTAATTTTTCAAAATATTTCTAGAATTATAAATATATAATTATAAAATTATAATAAATATTTTTAAAAAGGGATATATTTACTATATATATATTTATTATGTATATATAAATATTTACAATTTTTATTTATAATTATAATTATAAATCTTTTATCTATTCATAAGTAATAGGTGTTGGTAAAAACATCTCTATCTATGTTTTTTCACGCTGATAAAGATGAGGGTTTATCAACTCTAAAAAAAGCACTGATAAAATAAATATGTACCAGTGCTAAAGATTTATCTTTTAGAACACTTTTAGCATAGATAAATACCTACATTTATCTACACTAAAAAAGTTATGATAAAGGGTTCTTTTATCACCACATAAGTAATAAGAAATGATAAATGGAAATAATATTTATGATTATTTTAAGTTTCTGATAAAAGTGTCCCAATCTAACTAAAAAACCCTACCCATTTTCGAACCTGTCGTGATGTTAGAAACTTTTCATGGAAGACACACACTATTAGTGCTTCTCCTCAGTCAATTGAACCTCAAATCACACAACTCGACAACATCTTTAACATCTCATCTGAAATCCAGTGTTTGAATGGAGTTAGGGTTTCCGAAGAGGGTTCCATATTTTCTTCAACCTAGTAAGGTAGACCTTTAGATTTTCTTTTTGTGTTTTTGGTTTCTTTTTTATTTCTTCTTTAATTTTTCCATTATTTATGTTCTAGTGAATGTATAATGGCTAGGTAGGCCAATTAATTTTCACAGTTTTCAATTTTGATTCATCTCTTGATCGCTCATGGAGAGTTTATTGTTTCTAGAGTTGATGGAAACACACAGAGTCTCATGGAGTTTATATTGTTGCTATATTTTTTTTATGTTTCCCAAGTTGATCACCGAAAGATATCTTACATATTTTTCAGTTTTTATTTTATCGATGGTATTCCATATATGTGAAATTTTATAAATTGAAACTGGGGATTTTGTGTGTAATAGAGTTGAAGGTAGGTTAAGGGATTTATTTTAAATTAAACTAATTCATATATTCTTTTTTCTACTTATCCAGGTTGGTGCGGGAACCTAATTTATGGAATCATCATGGAAATTTTTATTTAAAATTTTTCTTTCTTGTAGTTTTATTTATTTTTTTCACCAAATCATTACATTTTATTCTTTTTCATGACTTGGTGACTTTTTCTACGTTGAGGGAGATTGTGAACAACACTATTATGGTCTAGATCGAGTGTTTGATATTTGGTTTTCCACAGTTTGTTTGAAAACTCTATCTATTGTTAAATGTGTTATGTATTTGTCAATAATACACGTTCCTATATCTCTGCACTTTTTAAAAAATATATTTTAATTTTATACCTCTTTAGATTAATCCATCATTATATATAAATCCTTTTAATAATAATATATGAAATATTATACCTTGTTTCAATGTACTATTTTCCTACTACATTATATTTCATAATCGTAATTATACACCATCTCTCTTAATAATTTAAAAAATATCATTTTTTGAATACCGCTTTCTAATTTTAACACTTTTTTTGAGACCTATATACCACTATAAAACATTATAATTTCATTATAAGAAATGTATATTTTCAATAATTTATCTCCCTTTTGAGTATTTATTTAATTATTTACAAGTGGATTTCCATGGAATCACTTTGATATACAGCTATATGACATGTAGAAAAAAAGTATTTCAAACTTTTCAATATAAAAAAGTTGTCATATAAGGAATCTCCCACACTCCATGATATATATTTACATTCCATCCACTAGATTTGAAAAAAACATCAATTTTCAATGGGTGTCAACCTGGGTTTTCAATCTTACTTTTAAAATATATAAAAAACATACCTCACATACATTTAATGGGTAATAAATAGTCTATGAATTCCATGACTTCCCTATAAACTATGGAAAATGTCATCTCACTAGTCCTCAACATTTAAATATTGATCTTTATTAGTGTACAAAATTATTATCATTCTCCATCTATTTTAACTTAAAATATTATTTCATTCATGTTGATAAAAACATTCAATCTATCTATAAATTTATTTTTTATGTAATGATTATGACGAATTCCTCATTTTTAAATTAATGTTTCTTTGAAAAATCATCTAACCTTAATATCAATATCTTAGTTTTTGTTTCAATTCATACGACACCTCTATCAATTTACAAAGATCATTCTCGTATTAAAGAATGATACAACTATCTATTTGTTTAATTTACTCTTTTTATTCATGTAATAAAATAGTAAATGCTAATTTTACGTCTAGTTGGAGTGCCTTTAATTTCATTGGGATGGATCGGTGTGGTGATACGATATCTGAAGAGTCTTGAGATGTTTTTGTAATATTGATATACCATTAATTTTAAATGTAATAATTCATTAGGTTACTACATCACCTATTACAATACATTTGTATATCTTCTAGTTTATTAAAAGAGAGTTTATTGTTATTGTTTATCAGAATTGAGTTTTTTATTACTCCATAATTTCCTATATTCTGTTATCATTTATTTAATGGATTTAGAAAAAAAATTTATGTGGATTTACTCTTTAATTAAATTCAATTATGCATTTTTTTCAACATACTATAATTCACGGAAACAATCAATTGTTGATTTCCACATATTAGAATTGTATATAAAATTCCCTTTTTATAGTGAACATATTATGTGTATTTATTTATATATTTTTTAAAATTAATCCCTTTGAAACTAAAAAGATGGGTATGAATGACAAATATATGAACGATAATGGTTTTAAAAATGAATATGAAGACAATAATAAAGAGGTCATTATGTTTTCAAGAGAGCATGCAGACGAACCTCCAAAAATCCTATGTCGGTGTTTATGTAGTTGTTATTCAAGAAAAATTATTCTAGAATATTTGGAAGAACATTTGATTTATCACGGGATAGATCAAGGCTATAAATGTTGGACTAAAAATGGGGAAACCCGAATGTAGTCATCGATTGGCATGATACTATGGTATATTAATAATTTTGTATGAATACATTTATAAAAGATGACGAAGATCACATGGACGAAATGACAATGGAAATTGTGGATGATCTTCATGATTGTCCAATGTTGTTTTAGGAGTTAAATAGATGTTCCAAGAGAAAATTTTATAATGTTTTTACTAAATACACACCATTATCAGCTGTATTTATGTTATATAATTTGAAATCCTGTAGTGGATGGAGTGATACAAGTGTTATATAACTAATGGGTCTTCTAAACAATATACTACGAAAAGAAAATGAACTACCATGTCGAGCTTATGAGACGAAAATAATTTTATTTTCAATGGGAATTATCTCAAAAAATGAATTCTTTGTCCAAATGAATTCATATTATTTCTTAAGGACCATGAATCCCTCATAAAATTCCCTAAGTGTTGCGTAGATCGATACAAGAGAAATAAACAATGTCATTCGAAATATGTATGGTACTTTTCTATCATTCCGTAGTATAGATGTCTATATGGATGGAAGGAAACCAGAAGGTAGTTAATATGGCATAAAATTTAGGAATTAACGATGGCATCCTACGTCATCCAGCATATTATCCTCAGTGAAAGAAAATTGATTATGAGTTTTCTAAATTTGAAGATGATCTAAGAAATTTTTTTCTTGCATTATCTATAAATAAAATAAATTCTTTTAGTGTATATAGTAGTACTAACAGTACATGGCCACTCATGTAGGTAAATAATAACATGCCTCCATATTTTTGCATGAACCGTAAATACATTATGTTGTATCAACTTCTATCTGGACCAAAGAAACCTATAAATTATATTGATATCAATTTTGATCTAATGATTGATGATTTAAAATTTATGTGGAAGATATGTCTTACAATGTATGATTCTCATAGAAGTTAAAAATTCACATTGAGGTCCATGTTGTATGTATTGATAAATTACTTCCCGTGTATGGAAATTTATCAGGAAATATAATTAATCGAATTTCAGGGTGTCCTATTTGTCAAAAATTTACATACTCAGATCGGCTGAATCATTCCTTAGAAAGTGTTTTTAGAAAATTTAATATTTTTACCTTGATGAAATACATATCTATCATAGATGAAAATATATGATGGTAATCTCGAACAAGGTACAACACTATCTCCAGAAATAGGTGATCAACTATACAAAAATGTAAAAAATATTGACACTATTTTCAGTAATCCATTTTCGAAAAAACATATAAAATAAGATTGGAAGAAGAGATTAATTTTCATTGAATTTACATATTTGAATTGTTTTTATTTATGAAATCTTCTTGATTCAATTCATGTAGAAAATAGTTGTTTGATATTGATATTACTACATTACTAAATTTTCCTAAAAAACAAAAGATGATATAAAGGCTAGGTTGGACGTGATTTAAATGGGGATAATTGAAGAGCTTTCACTCGTGAAGCGAAAAAGGAAACATTTTCTTCCTCCAGTAGCTTACACTCTATCTAAAGAAGAAAAATTCAAATTTTCCCTTTTCCTTACTATTGGAAAAGTTCTGTAGGAGTATTAATCAAATATCAAGAATTCCATTTCAGTGACTAATTTCAAAATACATGAAATAAAATCACATAACTTTCATGTTTTGATGCAAGATTTAATGATCCTTTTTTCCGTTGAATTCATCATCAAAATATATGATATACATTAACTTGACTCTACTTCTTTTTCAAATCCATATTCAATAATGTTATAGACTCGAAAAAGATTCCCATCAAGAATAAGAATATTATAGTCATATTATTTGAATTAGAGATTTTATTAACACTATCATTATCTTATATAATGGTCCACATGATGGTTCACTTGGTCATTGAGGTTCAACTATGTGGTCTTGTCCATTAAAGATGGATATAACCTATTGAATGATATATGAATATTTTCAAAGGGTATGACTATAATCGAAGTTAGACAGAAATTTTTTTATAGAATGGTATATTGTTGAAGAAGCTATTGAATGTTGTACCAATTACCTATCATATGATGGAAGCATTGGTCTCCCATAGTCTAGTAGTAGTGAACGCCTTATATGGGAAAGGATTTATAGAAGAGATGTTGTTACAATTACCATGACAGAGATGGAGAAAGCTCATCTTTAGATATTATATAATAGTGAATATGATGATCCAAATATTCAATCAAACAATGAATCTTTTAAAGTTTTTAATCCATCAAGGGATGAATGATGGATATCAAATATAAATAATCAATAGTGTATAGGACGGTTCAGATATCAAATATATAAGGACTTCTCTAAAAAACTGAATTCAATTGCCAACGACTTCAATGGATAGTGAGTGGACCTAATGCAAACGTTCTATAATATAATGTATTGGTAATAAATGGTTATATATTCTATAAAAAAGAACACAATGAATTCATTACAATGAAAAATAGTGGTGTTACACCTATGGCTGAAGGGATTCACATATCTAGTTTACAGGATAGAAATCTAATTTATAGAAATATGTCATTTTTTGGAATTATCAAAAATATAAAATAGTTAGATTATATAACACTTAAAGTTGAATTTTTCCATAGTAAATGGGTTGAAAATATCAATGGATTCAATTTTGAGGAAATTAGATTTGTGAGGGTGAATTTTTGTGTGGAAGGGGAAAAATAAAGGTTGTTCATAATTGAATCACAAGTGGTGAAATTATTTTATGTCTTCGATCCATTAGAGAAGAATTTGCTGATTGTCCTGTTGTCCATTAAAACAAATGCAGATTTATATGAAAATTTAATCAAAGATGAACCATTCATTAGGACATCACAATTAGTTCATACTGGTCCCAATGTAGATAATGCCTTGTATGTTAGGTGAGACCACAAATAGGGGATTTAGGATTCTCGAAGAGGAATGAAAAACTTAAAACCTTAAAAAAAGAAAGAGGTTTCACTGAGAAGATAAATTTTTTATTTAATATATTACTTCTTTCTTCAAAAAATTATATGTTTTCTACTACATTAAAACAATTTAAATTAATTTTTGACTACTCGTGTAGAATTTTTTTTCAGAACGTGATGTGAGAAAAAACATTAATAAATGGATGTATTTGAAAAATGATAAATGTAATTTTATGATATAATTTCTATTTATTTTTGAAAAATTATTTAATGAATCGTTGACTTCATTTTCATTATTCCTTATAGAGTTCATTTATTTTAGAATATTTCTATCCATGTTTCATGCCTTTTTAGGTAGAGCAGTGATGATGGCTCGCTCAACCATAGAGGTAATCTTGATATTTAAACTATAAAATAATTTTCCATATAATTAATATATTGTTTTATATTTATGTTTAATTTATATATCTTTGGTATTATTAATATTATAATTGGTTTCTTATATAGGTGTATTATTTTGTGGAATTTGGGTTGCTCTTTTAGACCTTAAATATTCTTCTCCCTCAAAAACGTTTCACTCATACAGTGGTGCATTTATCAATTTCATTGAAGGTACCTCCACTATCGTTGTAAGAAGAGAAACAATATGGCCTCTACTCAATTACAGAGGTAATGTTATTGTTTGAAGAGTAAAATAATTATCAATTTAATTAATGTATTATTTCATATTTCTGATTAATTTATTTTTTTAGTATTAATTACATAATAACTGTTTTCATATACAAGTGGATTCTTTTGTTTGAGTTGGGGTGATACATCTAACATTCATACCTATTGTCCTAGAAAACATTTTCACACCTGTAGTGTTGAATTTATAACTTTACTTATTGTTCTCTCAAATTCCTTTTTTGGAAGAGAAACAATGCTACCTCTATTCAATTATAGAGGTAATATTGGGTTTTTTACTATAAAATCATTACTCATAGAATTAATGTATTATTTCATATTTATGTTTAATTTATTTCTTTTTAGTATTACAAAAATAAAATTTGTTTTATTATAAGGTGGATTATCTTGTTTGAGTTGTGGTGATCAATCCAAATATCAATATTATTCTCCCTGAAAACCTTTTGACTACTATAGTGGTTCATTTATCACTTTTATCAAAGATACCTCCACTAACTTTGTAGGAAGAGGAATAAAGGTTCCTCTGCTCAATTAAAAATGAAATATTGATGTTTTCAAAGTAAAATCATTGTCCATATAATTAATTTATTATTTAAAATTTATGTTTTATTTATTTATTTTTAGTATTAATCAAATAATTAATTTTTTCTTATATAGGTTGATTCTTTAGTTCAATTTGGGGTTCTATGTCCATATTTTATATCTTTCTGCACCAAAACATCCACATAATTTATCTCCCTGAAAGCCTTTCAACCCTAAAGTGTAGAAATTTATCACTTTCATTAAATTTCAATCCATTACTCAATGGAAGAGGTAATATTGATATTTTCATAGTAAAATAATTGTCAGTATAATTAATCTATTATTCCATATTTATGTTTATTTTTTTATTTTAAGTATTATTCGTAATAACATTTGTCTTATACATGTGTATTTTTTTTCAGGTTGATGTGATTTGTTCAAATTTTCTCATGCAGTATTAGAAATTAGAAAACTAAAATCAATTTAAATCATGGTAACATTGACAGTTAGGATTGTTTTGAGACATTGGGATGTGTAGGAATCGGTCACACCTCAATCTGACACATGATGTATCCGGTATGACTCCAAGTACTTCACCATATTTTAAATTGACATTGATTTACGTAAATAATACTACATACATACTCAAAATTGATCTAAAATATTCATATTGTTTTGATGAATTAATACAATGATCCATAAGTAATTTGTGATGTGTAAGAATCTGTTTCACCTCAATCTGATACATGAGGTTCCTAGTATGATTTAATGTGTCTGTTATTAGTTTCAAATTGACATTGGACTTTAAAATTTTTCTCTCAATACAAATTGAGAAAATGTTCTCATATGGTTTTGATAATTTCAGAGAATGATCTATAAATTATTGATGTTGTGTAGGAATTGGTCTCACCTCAAATGGATACACAATGTGACCCATATGAGTTGAAGTGAATGTTTTAAGTTAAAAATAACATTTTAGTAAAAAAACAGGTGATGTACTCAAAATTAGGAAAAGGAATTTTTATTTTTTAAAATAAATGATTACAATGGCCCGTAAGTTATTTGAGACATGCATGAATTATCTTCACCTCAATCATATGTAAGGTATGACCAGTTGGACCCTTAGTGCGTGTTTTAATTTAAAATTGACATCAATTTTAGTAAAAAGGATAATTAACCTACTTAAAACTAAGAAACCTCATTCACATTGTATAAACATTTTAGTAAAATGATCCATAAGTCATTTAAGATGTGTAGAAATTAGACACACCTCAATCTGATACACAATATGATCTGTATGAGTCAAATTATGTGTTTTAATTTTTAAATTACATTTTAGTAAAAAAGATAAGTGGCGTACTCAAAACTGAGATAAAAATTATATAGCTTTTAAACATTATGAAAATGATCCATAAGTCATTTGGAATGTGTAGTAATCAGTTGCACCATAATCTGATACACGGTGTTATTGGTATGACTCAGTGTGAGTTTTTTATTTAAAATTGTCATCAATTTTAGTAGAAAGTCCAACCAACCTACTCAAAACCAAGAAAATGCATTCACATTGTTTAACTACTTTAGGAAAATTATCCTTAATTTATTTGTGATGTGTAGGAATAAAACAAACCTCAATAAAATACCGAATGTGATCGGTATCAGACAAAGTGCGCTTGTCAGTTTTAAAATGACATTTTAGTAAAAAACACAAGTGACACACTCAAAATGGAGAAAAAACAATAAAATTGTTTTAAACTTTTGAAAAATGATATTTTAGTCTTTTGGGATGAGTTGGAATCAGCATCACATCAATACAATGTACGGTGTGACCGGTATGACTCAAAGTAAATCTTTTTATTTAAATTTGCCATCAATTTTAGTGATATGGACAACTGACCTACTCAAAAATGAGAAAACACATTCATATTGTTTTGATACTTGATGAAAATGATAAATATTTCATTTTTGATATGTAGGAATCATCCACACCACTATATGATTCATGATGTTCTGGGTATGAATCAAGGTGTCTGTTATTATTATAAAATTGAAATTTTAGTTCAAAAAGTTCAATTCACTAAAAACTAGTCAAACACACTCACATTTTCTGGATAATTTAAGAAAACTATCCATAAGTAATTTGTGACATTTCGGAATCTATTTCATGTCAAACTGATACATAATGTCATCCGAATGAGTCAAAAGTGCGTGTTTCCATTTCAAAATGACATTTTAGTAAAAAAGACAACTGTTATTCTCAAAACTAAGAAAATGAATTCATATTGATTTTATGCTTTAGGAAAATGATCCACAAGTTATTTGAGACATGTTGGAATTAGATGCTCCTATATTCGATTCACTATGTGGCTGGTATGACTCTAAGTGTGTTTTTATTTAAAATTTACATCCATTTTAATAAAATTAACACTTCAGGTAATTTTTTTTTATATTATTACTAAAATAATTTATTTTCTTATATTGGTGAGTTCTTTTTCTCGAGCATGGTTTTTTTGTTAATTACATGAGCCAGGTCATAATTAAAAAAAAAGAAAAATTGATGTTTTTAAATATATGTAACAATTTTTATTTATGTAATTGTATAAACCAATGTTTGAAATGTCTATAATATAGTGTTTTTCTTGAAATTCTGCTGTAAATTTTGTTTCATTTAAATAGTGTACTAGTACATATTTTAGTTGATATCTAGTGTGTGTTTCGTGAAGTGATGTGCTGTCACATCACATTGTAGAGGTGTTTTAGTGTTCTCTTACAACACATTTTAGTATAGTCCTTTGTCATCACAAATAAAAGAACTGATAAAAGGTCATTTATCAACCCTTTTATAAGAACTGATAAAAGGATCTTTATCAGTGCCTTTGTAAGAACTAATAAAGGCCCGATTTCTCATCACTTTTTCTAGCATTGATAAAAGTCCTCTTTATAATCACTTTTTCATTGTGGATAAAGACCATGGATTTTCTCCTCGCTCATGTAGTCAATGATTTTATAGCACTGATAATGGCCATTTCTGATATTATAAGGATTTTTTTATATTAGTGAGTATTCTATATCAAGATATACATGTGTGTAAAATAACTACAATCCTTTATATACCCATAAACATATATATGAGTAAAGATAACCACTATGAATACAAACACATAATATTACTTGGATAAGAGAGCGAGCTCAGATGGGGAAGCCATCCATTCCTTCATCATGAATATAGATATTGTGGAAAACACCCTCCTAGGGTTCACTAGGTGTTATTCACCCTATTGAAAAGGGTGGTTAGCTAATTAAATCATAAAATATTCAGCATATATACAAGTAAAAACCACACTATGAGAGCCTTAGACACATCTATTTATAACATCCCACATTACTGCTAATGACCACTGCGAAGGACTATGTTAAAATAAGAATATAAAAATAAATATTCATTTTATTTAATCAGTTAATTTACCCTAAATTAATTATTAAAATTATATTTTAAAAGATTAAAATATTAATCTTCTAAGACATTTAATGGAGATAATATTAATCACTTGGTTGTATTCTAATTAATTTCATCTTCATTCGAAATCACCAAGAACAAACCGTGTTATTTTATTAGTTCATTATCATGTTATAAAATCTAGGTACCTTGGGTATTATCCTAATCTACAAAATAAAATATGCACTCATATAGAATAACATCAAACTACATCACATATCTGGAAACTAATTTTATAAATAACATCTAGGCATAAATCCATTATTTATGAATTAATGAATAAGTAAGAACCAACACGATATATCTGCTATGAAATCACCACAACCATCACAATTTTATCCCTGAAACTGCTTCACCTAATATCACATCTAGAATCCCATTCCAATAACCTCATCATATCCAAAACTGAATTTGACCATCATCATTATATTTAGCTTCACATGCCACCACCAACATCAAGACTAGAACCTCATGCCACCATCCCAACCTTTGGAATCCTCACCCATTATTGTTCAACTATTCCAACAACAATATTTTATTGTTGAACCATGTCAAGCCTCTAAATCTATATAGCATAAATACATGTAACATGTATTATCGCCGCATAATTTCAAATGAATCTATAGATAAATCAATAAGAAATTATAGGCTTTATTAAATGACAATGGTCCCTCTCAAACAAAAATAACTGGTCTATGAAATCATTAAATTTTCGTTACCATTCTTAATTAACAAATTAATAAATTGTAAAAATATATAGAATTATCCATATAAAATTTTATGGTCAAATATTAGTTAAGTAATTATATGTTTTTCATTCATATAATATTTAATATATCAACAAACTCGATGGTAATTTGAGAATGAATCATTCATTACAATCTAAGAATTACCATAATTAAGTTGTTATTTAATTTATAATCATATAAACTATGATTAACTATAATAATAAACGATAAATAAATATCTTGTAAATATTATAAGAAATAAAAATATATATCTCAAAATCATGGTATCACACATCTAAAATATTTAAAACATGAATAATATTCTTCCACATATGATGATATTTCCATTTCAAAAATATATTTCAATCATGTGATAATCATATCAAATCATGAATAAATTTATATGCATGAAATGATAATGTTTAGTAAAAAAATGAAAAGGATAACACATAAAAAAATATATTGAATTATAAAATAACTCTCATCAATATTGTTTATATAGTTCAACACCATGGTATGCATATGGTGGATAATCGTAATAAAATGTTAAACATAATATAAAATAACCTTATATTTCATTCCTAACTCATCGTTAGTATTTTACTACATACACAAAATCTCTATTTAAATGATGGATATAATAATATTAATTAATATCAATAAAAATACTACATTCAATTCATCTAAATTCTTAGGAATTTTCATACAGTTTTACAATCAAAATTCATGTGATTAATTTCAAGATTTTATTTGATTATGGTTAATAACAACCTTTTAAACCAAGATTCTAATGAATTATTGATTCAAATTTATACCTAAAATAAATAATAATTAATAAATCCTCTTCCTATTGGAAGCATCACATGTGGAAGCATCGAAATTAAGGAGACGGAAAGAGGGTATTCACATAGGTTGCAAGCAGGAGGAGCCTCAAAAAAATTTCATAGACTTAAAAAAATTCAGACACCAGGTTTCAAATAACTATAACACAATATAAAGAAGGATTGGTTCAAATGAGAGAAGTAGACTAATTTTTAATATTCACTAATATCACTCCTTTGATAATGAAAATATATTTTGCTTATAAAAATTAATTCACATTGAATTTAATATAAAAAACTTATTTTTTAATTCATATTTAAATAAAAAAATGATGGAAATAAAATTAAAGCCTTTCAAAATGTTATATATAATTTTAAATGTATTAAAATAAATGAAAACACTCATTTTAGGCTATAAAATAATGGTGAAAATTATTTCACATGGATATAGATCAGAGAAAGGATGGAAAATTGAAAATGTGGGAAAAATATTCTCATACCAAACGCATATAATCTGTGTAAGGGAAATAGTTTTTTAACCTTACATAACATGATACCATTTCAAAAAAAAACCATAGTCTAAACTTTACGCATATCTAGTTTTACGCATATATATTGTTATGAAACTCATAACTACCATTATATAGGTTGACCATTACCCATATATAGTGAAGGGTTAACTTTACCCAGTGATGGTGTTAACCTTACACAACCATTAAATATTCAAACATACCCTTACGTAGGCTTTTCAAAATGTTCCTTATATTTACAAAACTCATGGAAAACAACCTTAAACCTAATGTAACCTTTTTAAATAATATATACCCTTACACAAGAGATTAATCATTTCTAAAGGTAACTATAACATTTAAAATATTTACTTTCTATTCAATAATATTCATAAAAATTTTATGATGGATTAATTATCAATTTTAGAATCCCAAAATCACATATAAAATATTTAAGGCACATAAAAAATTCAAAATTAATTTCCCAAATAAACATTTAAAACATTAAAATTTCATCCATAATTTTTCAACCATTCTAAAATTACTTTATAACTTAGAAAATCAATTTAAAACTAATTATATAATTTATAAAATTGATCATAACCCACCCAAAACCTATGAATAAAAAAAGGCCTGGGAATATTCTTTACCTTTACATTAGATGCCTCTCAAATAATTCTTGTCCTCAATATTAAAACAAAACCCATAATGAGAATAAAGTGGTGATGGATAAATAAACTACCCCACAAGATAACTCTCAAGGCTCATGCTATATTACGAACACAATAAGCACTTTATATGATCAAAGTGAAAAGCTATCAAAATCTTTAAATTTTTTTAAAATAATCACCTAGAGGAAATACCAATTAAATAAGAGCAATGTCATTACTAAAATATTCCTTCAAGAGGAGAATAAATCTCATATATCAACATGATATCAAATACTTCATCCTAGAAAATCAAGAATTAAACAAATTTGAAGTATTTATCACACAACCATGAATCTCTTTCCCAATTAGAATCATATAATTACATCAATTTCCTTATAGATAACCAATATAATACTAGTAGGAAATTAATATCCAATCAAATATATATTATTATGAAACAAAACATCATATGGAAACACCTTCTATAAAAATCCAGATCGTATGATTTAAATTGAAATATTTTAATCTCATGTTGGAAGAAACATTATTATATATTGAAGTTTAACAACATTACTTAGGCATCTAATAAAATCAAAAAATATTCTTACTTCATTTTCATTGATAATATTATCGAATGTAATCGATATCATTTAGAATATATCATTCTTAACATATCATGATAAATAGTGGATTAAAATGTTTTCATAAAAATTTATTGAAATTATAGATATAAAGCTTATAAAAATTCATTAATTCCATATGGTTAATAATTTGAAAACATAAACATGTTTTTTAATTTATTTCTACTTCTTAGACGTGTATCACAACATTTAATATTAAATAAAATCTAAATTCAAAAGCATGTTGAAAAAAAAGCAACAAGTTTCTTGTATTCAAAATTCTTCATGTTTGGAAAATTTTAAATTAAAACCATTTTTTCCTTATTCAAAAATAGGTGCGTATAAAAATTATTCCTTGTTGAAAAATATCAAATAAATTTTAATCATGTAATTTAAATTTAAATAAATTTTCACATAATAGTTATTATAGTTTATTTATGGTAACTTGTTACAAAAAAATAAATTTTCTAGGTGGGTGTTAATAAATTTTATTACCTAGTATAAAGAAAAATCAAAAGGATATGAAACACAAGTAAACTTTTATTTTCTAAAAAATATTCATTTAAATCAATCCAACTAGTAAAAAAATAATTCACTTTATTTTTTCATTGTTATTTAAATTTATTTTTCCACCCACTAATATAATTAGAAACCAAATTGATAATTTTGAGAAATTTAAAACATTCCATGAATAATATTTAAGATTCCATATTTTTCATGATAATTATTATAAATTACATATACAGAAAATGTACTTTCTTTTATTAATTTTTTTCATTAAACTAACACAACTCAACTATGATCTCTGTCGAGTTTAAATTAGTACACATGACTTCAAATCTGGAGGACCCAATTTAACATATGACATGAATCATAAAATAAAACATGAGGTAGGAAGTATCTACTTTATCCAAAAAGAATTTTTTACCACATTTTTTAACAAAACATTATTCACTAGTGGCACACTACTGAAAAATCTATAAAGGATTTAATGTCCCATCTTCCATAGGGTCAAGATAATACATCAAATAATTTTAAATTATCACAAAATATAATTATTTAACAAGAAAACACCTATATACACATAATAGAGACTCCATAAGAATATAAATTTAAAGAACCCATCCATTAAATAGTGATATTGTCTAATTTGTGCAATAATGAATCACCAACATGGTTTTAAAACTCATTACGAAAAATAATGCACCATGATGGGTTAAGTTTCAACATTTTTCATATTCCAGATTCCATGTTATGCATTACAATTAAAATAGAAACCCATTATGATGATGTATTAATAGATGTACACAACTACATTATAATAAAAATCTCATAAACAACCCATATCAACAAGAATTTAATTCATAAAATAGAGAGAAATTAGTTTGACACTCGAATGGAAATAAGTTTAAGGCAAACATATAATATTCTATTTTCCAAAAAACATGTCCCATATCACCTAGAATGATTGAATATTATATTTATTAAAATAATGGAATAAATATAATAACCCCTTCCATCAAACAAAGTCTCCCCCACATCAGGCTCAAGAAAATATTATAGGATCCATATGATGATAAAAACCCCTCCCACAATACCATATCTTCACATCACTAAGACCAATGAGAGTGTTATAGAATGATATAAATAAGGATAAGGAACCATTTTACTAAAATAATGCCTCCATTTAAACACAATGCATGAGGAATTACTTATACTTACCATCTCTAAATTCTAACAGGTGTGGGTTGGGAACTAAAGGTTAATGTGGTACAAACAATAATTATTTAAGGATTTAATATTTGGGTTTCAATCCAGTGAACAAGGAGGATGCCTTTCACTCACTCTAAAGGTACAGTAATAGAATAATGAAGATAAAATAGGTCATTCACTACAAGGGACCAAAACTCATAGGGATTGTGACAAGGTAATTAAAATGTCTCACCACTTATCATGAGAAAGAACCTACGAATCAAAAATTAAGGAAAAACAGCACTTATAGAAAATCCACCATTGTGGTCAAAGAAAACCTTATTAAAAAAAATCATGATAGCCCCAATATAATAATTAATTACTCAAAAACCCAAAGGAAGAGGAACCACTACTATCAAGCTTCCTTAGGTAACATCGCCACCACAAACATATCTTGGTGCTCTCTTTGAGTATGATTCAAACTAAAGACTATCAATCCCTCTACCAACCAAACCACATTCTCATGATCCAAAACAGAGATATCAAACATTGTAGATTCAATTATTATAACAGTCAATGTTTCCTCATTCCATAATATTCTTCTTCATCCTATACTATACAGTGATTTATTTACATATTTTACTAAATAAATTCAGTACAATCTTGATGGGGAGATCGACCTAGTGACACTATTACATATAAAAAATGTTAGGGAATACTAACCCATGAAATATATTATTTAATTTTAATTAATTAATTTATTTTTTATATATTTCCTCATTATCTAGCTTATTGGAATGTTGGTGTATACTAGCATGATTTAGTATCCTTTCATATGTATGTACCCTGTAACCAGCATCACTTTTCAAAGAATATTCAATAAAATTGATGTTTTTTATGTTAGATCATAGGACTTCCTAATATTATATATGATCTCTAGTGTACCTTATTTATAGAATGTACTAATCTTATATGAATATGTTTTCCAAACAACCTATTCCTTCTCACTGGTAACATTTTTCCCCAGATTCCACTAAATGGTGCTCCGTTCCGGTGCTTCACATGGACTCAAGAACATCTCCCTGTACTCTAGAGGTTTACTACTAGAATTTAGGGTCTATGGTGTTTTCTCGGGAGGAAAATAACCTCTTAATAGAGTGTAACATAGCTGAATATCATATCATTAAAATAAATAATGCATTATATAAATGAATAAGTAGTAGTAAATAGACAGTATGACCACTGGACCAATAACCCACCATAGAAAAAAAGATATAATAACTTAACATGAGATAATCATATCAAATATAGATATATATAAATAATTCAATAAGTAATCCCATTTAAAAATGACATGTCTTATCATGTGTCTAAAAACAGCCCAAATAGGTATACATGAATTAGTATAGTACATACATGAAAATGCTAAATGAATAAGAAGATTAATCCCCAGTTAGCATCACAAGACTAAGATCAGTAATGTGTTCTCCTGCTCCTATGCATAGCATAATTTGGCATCATAATATGGGCCCCTTATTTTGCCCCTACCTAAATATATATAGTATGTCCAAGTACCCAATAGCGGCCTGAGACAAAGTGTTAGATAAAATTCCAATAGACCACCACCAACAGTGTCTATAAAAATCCATTTTGTGAAATACAATCTACTATTTGTGAAATGTATATCACAAGTATAACAGAAATGAAACAAGTCCCTATATAATATTTAAAATAATTAATGTTAATCTTTCTAGCCAACAAGGCTCCCTTCAAAACAAGGAGTTCATGTTCCTATCATAAAAAATCTTAAAAAACAGAAATAAACATTATGGCCATGTTGAATACACAGTATATCAAATCATCCATGGACACATTGTATATATTTAATATCATATCAACCAATACATATCCATATAATAAGATGTGTTAGACCCAACAGGGCTGGATCCAAGGTATAATAAACCAAGGAATCCTCATCGAGGCCCAAGATCATCTCTATGGAAACTCAGTTAGACTTGGAATGGGTTATGAGGTTCATGTATACATAACATATCCAATGTAATCCCAAAATATAAATATCCATGTGGTATCAAGGCCTAATCCATCCCATGAATCTACACCCAAGGAGTAATCTCTTTCAAGGAATACACTACAGCTATCATGATCCATGGTGGTAACATCAATGTAATATAATGGAATCAGGATACAAGGTATACCAATGAAGGCATCCACTACCATTTCAATTCATGAGATATATTTCAAAAATTCACAAGAATCCACATTACATGAGTTTAAACACTCATGTTATAATTTCAATTTCAACAATTAAACAATTTACATTATGCTCTCATATAGTAAAAGGGGAAGAAAATATCTTAATCAATCAATTCTACTAAAATAATTTATAACTAGGCTTCCTATAACTAGGAAATCTCAAACACACCCCATCAGTGGTATAAAAAATGGGAAACCAAAGGAACACCCCATGGGTGGCCTAAGGTGGGGTAATGACCTCGAACAAACTCAAAGTAAATAGTGAGAATACCAAAAATGTTCCAATCCATTAAACGTAAACATTTAATTTCATGAAAGAGAACTACCATAAATTTTGAGGAATGACACACTAGAGACCAATATTATAAAACATCTAATCATAATGGAAAGGTATAAACCACCCACCATTTGTCCATAGTAGACCACTCATCCCATATCGATCTCTGATTTGATCAAAATTAGAAAAAAAATGACGAACAATTGATGAATAAAAAAATTGGACATATTAACTTGCACTAAAATAATTTTATCAATATAAATTAAAATAAATAATTATATTTTGGAATAATGAAATCACCAATGTAAATACAATGAGGCCGAAGACATTTGATTCTGTGTTCGGACATAGATTTTTTAGAAAAGCTTATGCTTTCTCCTCAAAGGAGAGCTCCCCATGATTGAGATACTATCCAACAGAGGTAGAAGAAATAAGATTTAGGTTTTATAACATTTTAATAGAAAATATTAATTAAACCAAAAATTACTGGACAACATGTTTGGACAAATCTTGCTCCAATCATGTACCCTTCAATACATGAAGGGGCACCTCTATTGGTTAGTGCACACAGTTTGTGAAACCTTTCCCAAAACATGTATTAGGTTCTGTTAAAACCTATAGAGGCCCTCAAAAAGGTTTTTACCTAACTCTTTAAGGATTAATAAAATTATTTGGGCTTCTAAATCCCACTTTCAATGCATAAACTATGTGGGTAACTGTTATTCCTATCCCGCAGAGTTTTTCATAACCATGCAGCCTATCTTGTTTTTTCTAGAAGTCAGGATCTTCACTCTGAATAAGACTCAGACAACAATGATACATCCATGATCACTTTGGGAATTCAAATTGGGACATAAAAATCATTTAAACAAAAAAAATCCATACCTTTTTAGAAAACCAATGATCTTATAAACTTCCCCACTTAAAGCAATTCATCCCTAATTTTCCCGCTCAAGGGTGGTCAAGAATCACATGAGAATAAATTTGATCAATGTGAAACTACATAAAACTCTTATTCATAAATCTAATCTTGTAAATGGAATTGATTCCATAATATCCTTAATAGAGGAACTGAATGGCCTCTTATAACCTTTGTCATTTTGTAAATGATACGAATAAGATAATCCTCAAAGGATGCATCAAACTATAACTAAAACTCATCTGGATATAGAGTGTGATATGAGTATGAGTAATTACAATATAGATGAGATACATGAAATACATCATTCCATGCTTGTTACCTATAATGTTACCACAACCGATAGGATACCAACCCGACTCTCTCTAGAATCTTGTGGGACCCAACATATCATGGAGAAATCTTACCGTATCTCATATTCCTTCTAAGTCCCATTCTTTGTGAGATAGGTAAAATTACCCAATCAATGTACTTAAACTATAGAGGTCATCTATGATGATGAACGTAAGAGTTATGTTGAGACTATGTAGTGTCCATCCGTTTCCAAATCAACTGGACATACTCAGAAGTACTCTAAATGAGATGAGTCCCCAAAAATGGTGCCTCACCTAACTCTAGCCATCATATGAGATATCCACATAGACTACTATAAATATACTCATAAGTTTTCATATTTATATTCTCCAAATAACTATTATTGTAGGATTAGTCAAGTAGGGATACATGCCTCTCACAAGGGCCCCAAAAATCTCAGACGCATTCTTGTAGCATGTCCTCGATCTTCTATATCATATGCTCTGATTGTCCATCAATATGATGTTGTTATGATACTTTAAGAAGCCCTAGTATAACCATATCCCTCTGTAAAATCTTCCAAAAAAGACACAAAACTTATTTCCTTGTTTGAAACAATTGTATGAGGTATACCATAAATTCGTATTATCTCATAGATATACAACCTCCCAAGATCTTCTGCATTGATGGCCTCCCTGATTAGCAAGGAATGAAACACATTCTTGATCCAATCCATAAAAACCCAAAAAAATAACTACCTTGAATTGACCACATCAAATCAGTCACCAAATCCATTATGACATCATCCCATTTCTATTTAGGAATAGGTAACATCTATAAAATATTGTATGGTTTATTATGTTCCAAATTCACTTTCTGATAGCTAGAAAACCTCGCGACAAATCCCACTACCTCACATTTTATACAAGAACACTAATACTTATTTCCTAATTCGCGATAAATCTTGGTATCTTCAAGATGAAGCATCCAAATTGAGGCATGAAACTCCCACATAAAATTCATTCCTATGTCCAATGGAACCCAAACTCGACCATGGATACACAGGATCTCATACTCACCTAAGATCCCACAAGGATGTGGGTCCTCAGTTACCACACTCTACCATAGGACCAAGCCCTCAGAATCTGAAAGCATCCACATCCTCACTCTATCTCTAAGAGTAGACATCATAGATAAGGGTGAAAAGAATTTCTTCCCCTAATAATCATGTACTTCCATGGTTATCTCATCGAACAAGTCCATAAGTTTCAACTCACTATTATCCTCCTAAATTGCATGTATTCAATTCCTCCAACTAAGTGCATTTGCCACTACATTTCCATTTCTAGGAAAATAGGAAAGCTTGAAATCATAATACTTTAGTTACTCAACCCACCATTCCAACATAAAATTTATATCATACTGATTAAATATATACATGAATATTTTTTGTTCTGTGTACACCACCAAATTCTCTCTATGTAAGTAATGTCTCCAACAGTGAAAAGAATGTACATCTATAGTTAACTCAAGATCATGTGTCGGGTAATTCCTCTCGTGTTTCCTCAAATGATTAGACCTGTGTGATCATACTATATCAACCTACGTTATATCATCTCCAAGACTGATACATTATGCATCATAATACATAGTTTATCTCATGCCCAACTCTGAAATAATTAGGACCGAAACTGAAGTCAATCACCCTTTAAGGTCTTAAAAGTATATATTTTATGTATCTATCCATAAAAACATCACTCCCTTATTACTTAATCCCATAAATGGTGTTTCTTGTCATGATAGGTCATGTATGAATTTCTTATAACATCCATCTTGCCCTAAGAAACATCATATATCAAATATGTTCATAGGATCAATCCAGGAGACTATAACTCGCACCTTCCCTGGGCCAAATGATTCACCTATCTCTGAGATAATATAACACATGAAGTGAAAATTATCCATCCAAAAGTTTCACTTTGTGTGGTTACATATAACTGATTCACTCTTAGTTTATCCAAAATGATATCAAGATATTTGGCATGATCATTTGGATTTTGAGAATACACCATGATATCATCTATGAAAGACACTACAAACAAATCATGAAAAGGATGGAAAACTAGGTTTATCATCCCCAGGAAAACAATAACTGCATTCATGTGACTGAATGGTATAACTGGATACACATATAGACCATACCTATTATCAAAAGCTAAATGAGCAATGTCTCTTGGTCAAACACACACCTGATGGTATCTAGTTCTGAAATCAATTTTTGATATTACCTGAGCTCCTAAAACCTAACCAAAAAGGTCATATATTTTTAAGAATTGGATGTCAATTCTTACCCATTAATTGGTTAAATTTCATTGAATTCATACATAGCTTGAGGGTATCATCCACATTTTTTGAGAAAAGTATCAGAGAGCCCCATTGATAAGTAATGGGCTATATAAACCCCTATGCCTCCAATTCATCTAACTGACTCTTGATCTACTCTAACTCCATAGTATATTTCCTATAAGGAGGAATGGATACCGAAGAAACTCATGGTACAAGCTATATAGAGACCCCTAACTCTCTCTTAGTAAGAAAACTATAATGTTTTTTGGGAAAATAACCTTGAATTGGTCTACAATTATAGGGAAATATACTAGATGAAATATATGATCATCTAGATATAAACTTGTAATATGGGTTTCCATATCACGCAACCCCTGATGCTCGATTCAAGCTCAAATCTCTTGGACATTCCATTTATCATTGTCAGTAAAAACTATGTCAAATAGTGATGTGATCATCACCCTTCGAGAATAATAATAATCAATGAAGTCTCAATGAGAAACTAGATATTCTATTCAGAGTATGATTTCAAACATGGGCATCATGAGGACAAAAAGATCCCATATAAAGTGACACCCACTAATATCAAGAGGGAAATCCATACACTAACATACATAATCTATTATGATCCATAGTGAAGTGTCTATCACCATAATTTCCTCAAAAAACTGACCAATAAGCTTATAGATTTTCACAACAGGTGCATGTATAAAACTAAGTGACACACCTTTAGAAAAACGGGTGGATACATGAGTACATGATACTAAGATCGTACTTCTCACCATATATTTCCTAATGCTCATTTACTCATGGGTTGGATGCATAGAATATATTTTACTTGAATTGCGGGCCTATGACACATCCTCACTACTTTGAGCAATCCCAATCATCGGTCTAGGTACAACTAGTGCGCGGATACCTCATCCACTACTATAGCCTCATCCTGAATGAACGTTAAAACTCTATTTACTAGCCAGACATAAAACTATAAAACCTGCTCCGGATCATGGTATCAGTGCTAACCCTCTTCCAATAACTTCTAGAGGTAATATCTTTCAAAAGATTTGCATGAGAATCATCCTACCATAATATCATAACTCGACATGTTCATTATCACAATGATTCCACATATGTCCCTATCTACGACACTAATAAAAAAATACACTACTAGTACTAGCTTCTTGGTCTGTACTCAACTTTAATGAAGCCTCAAAACAACACTTATGTCCACTAAAACTGATCCACTAGTTTGATATACCAAACTGATGTACTTCGAACCCCTAGATTCCCTCAGATTCTTCTATGTCATTACTGCATGATAAAATACCTTAGTAATTGTTCAGAATCTAAGAAAATTTACCTGAGATTGAACAACAAGTCTGAGACCATCCTTGAAGTGTCTCCCCCTCGATTTCATATCAACATTGTATACATGCACAAAAATCCGTATCTTTGTAAAAAATGCTAAATATTTCATAACCATCAGAGCACCATGTCCCCGACGCATGGAATCACTAGCCTTATCCTCTCATAGAGTTTTGGGGAAAATTTAATCATTTAACATAACAAGTAAATCACCCCAAAACATGTCTCATAGCCTTATAGCATGGTTCAAAACATCCCACAAGTGTTTTTCTGCTTCTCATAGTATAAATGTCACATGCCTTACTCTTCTCTTAGGATGTGTCTCTATATGATTGGAAATCATTTAGTCTCAATCCACAACTCATCATCCCATGGACTACCATACCCTAAGAAAATTTGAGGACACTGCTACTAGAACACATGCGTATTATCATCCATAAATAAGGAAAGTTTTAATCCTCCATAAAAAATATTCATAAAGTGTAAAACCCCTCACAGAACTGTGGGTCAATGCCTGTGTTTAGTACAACTACAAGTTCCTAAGCTAGAATTAATGAAGGATACAATGGTATCCCATGTCCCACCACCTCCATATCATGTTCATCTCCACCCTCTTGACATATTATTAGAGTTCATCATGGTAAAATGTCTCTACAATTCCAAACATATGCCATAAAAAATATCAATAATTAAATTTCAAAGATAAAAATGTAGGACATGTCCAAACATTCATATAAAAATATCGCACCCCTCATTCTAGTCCTAAATCTCAGAATGGGTAAAAGAAACACCCACTATCATCACAAGGGACATTTTTCAAAGGCTTGTTCATAACTCTTTTTTTCACTATGTTTTATTTCATTTTAGTTCAAATTTATATCACAATTTCATTTAAATAGTCAAAAAAATGGTTCACTACTGCTGATCCACAATGAACAATGAAAATTTTTAACCAAAATATTTCATCCACATAATCCACACAATAACACATTCATTTCCGTGTAACCAATGGTCCATGACTCAACATGCCATAGTTAACACCATTGGGTGTCTGCTGTATCCTACTCAAGAAAACATTGTTTAGGTTACGAGATGAACTCTATATAAACCACAATGTATCTAAATTACTTAATCATATAATCTAACAAAATAGTTGTTATATCATGCTGGGAACATAAATCCATTTTATGAAAACATGAAATGAAAACTATATGTCGTGTCATAAAACATGGAATGTGAATACTATAAACATCCTAAAATGATGCCTGAGATGCACACCCTCATCTAATTAGGAAATGATAAAAAAATACTCAATCATATAAATTATAACATCACATTTAAAGTGCATCACACAATAGTGTAATAAAATCATCTTCAATATGAAAAATCTAGAAAACAACAATTTCTATTCGAGGCAATTTGGCATTTTCATGTACGTGGGTTAGTTAATCTCAAGCATTGTTCATTATGAAATTCCAATAATTACCTAATATCTTGTCAACCATCCCCAAATAATAATTCAAAAATGAAAAATACCTCAGAAACCACATTATAATGTCTCAACCTGGATGCCACTAAATGGTTCCCTATTCCGAATAGTAACATGGCCTCAAATGCATCTCCCCGAATTTCAAAGGCTTCTGACTAGAAGTGTGGTCCTTAGGTAAGTCTATGGGGAGACTTTGCATTATTTTTATAATTTAAAATAGTAGAATCTCATATTAGTCAAACAACATAATCAATGTATCAATCAACAAGAAACCTAAAATAGATATTATGACCACTGGACCAATAAACCACTATAGCAGAAGCATAATAATAAATGAATAATAGATTAACACATGAAACACACACACACACAAATATATATATATAATTCCAAAATTAATATCATGAAAAAATGATTTTTCATTTCATGTGTCCACCAACCAACCAAAATAGGTATTGATGCATCAGTATTGAACATGTATCAATATAAAAAAAAATATATCCCCAATTAGTATCAAAAACATAATCTTAATCATGTACTCCCTTGGTCCTAGTTATAGCACAACCATGTACCATACTATGTTCAATTATTCTGATCCCTTCCTGCATCTATATAGTCTGCCCGGGTGCCCAATGGTGGCCTTATACAAGGTGTGAGAGAAAATCCCAGTAGGGCACCACCAACAGTGTCTATAAAAATCAATGTCAGGAAATACATGCTAAGAAGCCTGAAATGTATATTATAGGTATAAAAAATGAAAAAATTGACCATAGTATATGTAAAAAAATTAAAAGGAATTTTTCTATCCAGCAAGGATCCCTGCAAAAAAAGGGGTACAAGATCCTATAATAAGCCAGGTATAATGAAAACAGAAATAAAAACCACAACCATGAAATATACATAGTATCTCATATCATCCATAGCCATTAAATATGACATGTATTTCATATGAACCATGACCAATCCTTATAATAAGAAGTTTCAGACCCCATGGGAATCGATATAAGGTATAATGGAATAAAGAATCCTCATTGAGTCCCATGAGGAACTTGATGGAAACTCAGTTAGACATGGTATTTGGTCTGAGGATCGTGTTAACATACCATTTCCACTATGAGCCCAAAAAGTCCATATCCATGGGGTAGTAAGACCTAAGTCATCCCACATAATCAATACTCAAGGGGAAATCTCAACCAAGGCCTCTACTTCCACTATCGATGTACATGGATTTAGCATCCATGGAATAAAATTGAATCTGAATCAATGGTATACAAACCAAGGAATACACTACCATTTAAATTCATCAGAGTTCATTCATCTATTAACAAGAATTCACATTCCATGAGTTTACCCACTCATATAACAACTCAAATTTAAATAATTAAACAAATTACATTTTAATATCACATGGAAAAGGAAGCAAACCATATTGTAATTAATTGATTCAATTAAAATAATTTATAACTGGGATTCTTATAACTATGAAATATCAAACACACACAATCGGTGGTATAAAAAATGGGAAATAAAAGGCACACCCCATGGGTGGTCTTGGCTAGGGAAATAACATCCAACAAACTGAAAGGAATAAGTAGGAAGCTATAAAAGGTTCCAATCAATTAAATTAATATATTTAATTAATAAAATTGGAATCAATGTAATGTATGGTGGATGACATAATAAAAACTAATATTATAAAACACCAAACCCCAAATAAAAGGTATAGTCCACCTACCATAGGTCTATATAAGAGCACACATCTAGTATCAATCTATGATTTGATCTATATTAGTAGAAAAATGAATAACAGATGAAGAACATAAAATAGGGAATATTAGATTTCACCTAAATAACACCATTGATGAAAATTTTAAATAACAACAACATAATAGTAATGAATAACTCGCTGATTTGAATCGAATGAGGTTGATGGAATTAAATTCCATGTTTGGATGGATATTTGGTACCTAATCATATTCATAGGCCTCAATGGATATTTTATCATTTATTATCTTCTATCTAATAGAGAAAGAAAAATTAGATTTCGTATTTAGAACATTTTAATGGAAAAAGTTAATTCCCCAAAAATATTTGGGGCCACATGGTTTGGATTTCTGGTTGGAAAAATTGGGCACCCTTCACTACTTCAAGGGACACCTCGCTTGGTTAGTGTGAATGATTTGTCAAACCGTGCACAAAACATGTCTCGAGATCAACAAAAAACTAAAGAGGCCCTCAAATGGGAATGCGCCTCTTTCTGCACTATTTCTGAGAACCGTTCTGTCTCATGAAGCCAACTGTCCAAGCCATGCATGGTTTGGGTAACCACAATCCATGACTTACATGGTTTCCCATAACTTTGAGTACTATATTGTTTTTTTAAATATCTAGGATGTGGGATCCATAAAATCCGCTGACATCCTTGATACACCCATTATAACTTTGGTTTCTAACATTAGTCCATAAACAATCATTTAAGTAAAAAAAATATCTGTACCTTATAGAAAAATCCATGATCATATATCACATATTCCTAACTCTAACATCCATCTTATCTCTCAATAATTACCTTTGATAGCACTTATTCATGGCCCCTCCCTCCAATGATATTCCTCTAGTGGTGAAAATAAATAAATAAAGAAAATCATACTCGAATTCCACCTATAATAGGATATTTGTTGGTGACAGTCACCAAGGTTATATAATCACACACATGGGAGGTATTACCCTTATATATATTTAAGAAGTAATAAATAACATAAGAACAACCACTAAAAAAATCCTTATAATAATAAATAAATATGAAACCCCAATACTTGAATATAATGAAATACAATAGAGAAAATTTTATAAAACTATAAAAAATCCTTAGTAGTTTCCATGAAGTTCCAATAACTCTTAAACAAATCCTCAAACTATTAATGTCTAGCTCTATCACCAACCAGATCCTACTAATTTAAATAATAGTTTACATATACATAGGGTGACCAAAACATGTATACTCTATGGGATCCCCCCTTGAAACTCTCATGAAAAATGTGAAATAAGCATAATAAATCCATTGAATAAGAAAGTCAAAATAACCATTCACCTAAAAAATATATTATTTTACCAACCTTACCATGTCTCACTCACCAAGTATAACATATAAGTAATAATATAATATCAAACATAATATCAAATGAAGGTATCTAGCTACCACTTCTCCATTGGTTTTATGATTTTCCCTTACATCAATTTTCTTAGGCTATCTCACTAAAAAAGAAATCCATCTTAAGGCACATGGTATAATGTATCATTTCATGCATCTTGTGAATATCATCTTCTAATCACATACCATTCCACATATCTATATAGTGTCAAGTAGTCTGTGATATCCACGTTATCCTGTATATGATGTATTATACCTTAATCCATTATAACTCATGCATTACATACATTTAATAATCCATAGGATACCATGTCCTAAGATATATGTGTGTGGAATTACCATGATTCATTACAACCATCTACACACATATACGGGGAAATATAAACACCTTTTATACCATCACATGACATTGCTAGGAGAAGAGAGTGTGATTATAAGGGTTAGTCATCCATCCGTTCCTCATAAAACTATGTGTCTAGGAAAACACCTAGTAAGAGTCCATTGGGCACCAGTATTCCAACAAAAAATACTGGGGTAACAAATGATGTAAAAAAATATACAAGATGTATATTTCCCATAACTATGTTATAGGAACATACCTTTCCTTATACTCATCATCCTCTAAAATTTCACAAGACTTTTGACTTCCACTGCTAAGGTCTAGGTATCAAATAAACATAAATGCATCAGGAATAATTTTAATTAATTTATAAGATAAACATCATATAATAACTACCATTATCATTTCCATGATTAATATTTTAATATTTTCATCCAAATGATGAAGAAACTATTAATTATTTTCTTATATTATCAATAATTTCATCATCTTTAGAAATCACTAAGAACCAACCCTTCTCTTTTACTAGTTCAATATCATTACATAAACATCTAATTACTCTTGGAATCATCCCAAGATACCACATAAAATATTCACTTATAGTGAATAATATTAAAATGTGTATCATAGTTGGAAACTGATTAAATAAATAACATTCGACCATCATTACATCAAGAATTAATTAAGAAATAAGTAATCATTGATGAGGAAGACCCAATATGAAATCATCCAAAACATTCTAATGTCAACTGTGACACAAATGCACACAATATCACATCCACCATCCCATTGAAATATCATGATTATATTCAGCACTACGTTCCACCATTATCATTATATCTAGAACCTCATTCCAACCTCAACATCATAACTGACACCCCATGCCCTCAGGTATCCTTGCTGATTAGTTATCAACTATTCTAAACACACAAGGATATCATTGAAACATATAAAGGATCTAAATATGTAGGGAATAAATACATATTTAATATACTATCCATAAATAATTTCAATGGTAACTGTGGTCAAAACAATAAGGTATTGTAGCCTTTATCAAACAATTAGATCACTCAACCCAAAAGAAATGATTTAATCAACCATTAAATTTCCAATACCATCCTTAACTAACTTATTAATAAATCATAAATCCTAGAATTTGTATCTATAAAAACTTCAAATGTTAAATATTATTTTATTAATATGTAATTTTACCATAATATTCTCTTTCTCATATGAGTAATCTCATTTTTAATTCAATAGAATTATTTAATTATAATCAAATAATTACCAACTTTATGTATTTATTTAATTTCAAACATTATCAACCATGTTTACAAATAATAACAAAATATAACACACTATTTGTTAAATCAAATAAAGAAATATATATCTAAACATCATGTGATCACACATCCCAAATATTTCAAACATGAAAATTATTATTCCACATGTGATAATATTTATGTTTCAATAATTTATTACAATATTATGATAATCATCTCTAAAAATGAATAAATTTATATGCATAAATTAATATTCTTTAGAAAAAAAATAACAACAATAGAAAACATTACAATCCCATGAATTATGAAATATATCTCATCAATATTATTTAAGTAGTTCAATACCATATAATGTCATCATTTTGAATTTATCATATATTAAGTAAAAGACGTGAAATTATCCCATTATTTCTCATGGAAAATTTAAATAATATTAATCATTATTCTACAACATGAAATTATTTATCCCTTCATTCTTTAAATAATCTTATAGATTATCAAATATTATTATTTATTGCATGTGAATAAATGATAAATCTCATTCTTTTAATTTTTATCAATAAAATTAAATCTATATCTAATCCCAAATGTAATTTTCAGATTTTTGATTATCATAATTATCCACCATATAAAATATTATTTATATTTATAGAATAACCACAATAAAAAGTTAATCATAAAATTAAATAAACATCTATTTCATTACTAACACATCATTAATAGTTTAAGGAATAAATTTATCCTCCATTTAAATTATAGAAATTATTAAATTAATTCATTATCAATAAAACACTATATTTAATTCATATACATACTTTAGAATCACCATATTTTGATAAAGTCATTCTTCATGACATTAATTTACATATTTTACCTAAGTATAGTTAATATAATCTATTTAAACAATGAATATGGGGCTTGATTAAGTCATATATTCACATAAAAAATGATATGTAAAAAATATCCTACCTCATAGAGACATCACACACTGTTACACTAAAATATAGAAGAGAGGAAGAGGGTATGAGCATAACATGGAAGTAGGAGAAGCCTAAAAAAATTGTTATAAGAATAAAAAAATTGAAAATCTGGGGTTTAAATCATATGAACATGATATAAATAAAGATGGAGTCAAAAGAGAGAGAAACTTGTTTTTTATATGAACAAAAATCTCTCTATGGATAATGAGGATACGTTCCCATGAAAAAATTTATTTCAGATTAAATTTCTTATTGAAAACATTTCTTTTGATTCATATAAAACTCAACACACGATTATAATCCAATTAATCTTATTGAAAATGTTATATATAATTTTAAATGAGTCTAAAATAATTGAAAACATTATTTTAGACTTTAAAACGTAATTGAAAATGAGTGTGTGTGAATACAGATAAAAGAGGGGAGGGATATATGAAAATATAAGAAAAAATAGAAACCCATTCACAACTCATATATGTTGTGTAAGGGTAATAGGGTTTTTCACTTAAAGAACTTTCTACAATTATGAAACAAAGAAAAAGATGGGCTGACCCTTACACTGGTGTTGGTTTACCATTATATATCCTTTAGAAACATTCAACTACCCTTACAAAGTTCATATCATACCCTAACATATCCTAGGGTATCATTTACTCAACTATGGACTTACCCTTATTAAGACTTTGGAAATTTAGACATACCGATATGTAGTCTTTAGAAAATGAGCCCCACCTTTAGAAAACTAATGGAAAAAAACATTTAGCCTTATAGAACATTTTTAAAACATGATTTACCCTAACAAACACAAATAATATTGTATAAAGGTATGAATAAAATTAAAAATATTTAATATCTATTTACAAAAATTCATAAATAATTTAGAAAGAAAATTTTATCAGTTATAGAATCCCAAAAGCACTTTTAAAATGTTATAATCACTTAAAAACATCCAAATTAATTTCCCGTATAAACTTTTAGAACATTAAAATTACTTCCAAAATATGAGCAGCCATTTTAAACTAATTTAAAAATAAAAAAATAATTTTAAAATAACTTCTAAAATTTATAAAATTATTCCTCAACCACCTGAAACCCAATAGTGAAAAAGTAAGTCTCATGAATATTATAGACCATTAAAAAATAAAAAATTACACCCTATGAAGTTAATACATCAACTGATGATGAAATATTATAATTCAAATTAATTTTTATACAATCCATATTACAAAGATGAATCTAATTTGAATAAAAACAATTTTTATTCAGGTTATCATTTCACAAGAAAAATAACAATTTTTAAATGATTCTAGGGGTTCATGAATTTTTCTTATCCATATTTATAATATAATGCAATCTATAAGAATAATTCATGTATGTCGATAATAAAATACCGATCTATAGTACTCGAAACTTTTACAAGGAAAATCCATAACACATTAAATATATTGACATAAAATTAAATGTAACTCATATGGTTTCATTTCAATGATTTAAATCACCAACTATTTATTCAATTTTTATGTTATAATATAATTTTTAATTAAATTTACCGTTTAATTTTAAATAATATTATTTAGTTTAATTAGTCAATTTAAAATTCAAAATACATATTTTATTTCATAATGATCTCTATATATATTTTTTATCATCCATTTCATGTTTTTTATCCATTAAAAATATTATCTGAGACATTTTTTCATGAATGTTCATTAAAACGAATCCATAAACCAATAAAACACACGTGATATTATTCAATTGGTATTTATTTTATTTAAACCATGTTATATTCCTATAACCAAACTAAAACCTTTACTTATATAAGATAATAAAAAACCATTATAATGTCTTCTAGGGAAGGGGACCTCATGGGGTGTGGTATGTATAAAAGAAATCCTATACAACCCTGTGACTATATGATTGTTTGAACCATATAAATTTCATAATTAAGCCAAATTTTTTTAGATACCATCCTAATTAATTTTTATATAAAAAACACGCTTAAGGGTTCTTCTGAGAGAATGGTTTTCAAATGTGTGAAAAATGTTAAATTCCAATGAAATAGCCTAAAACTACTTTTAGTGGCATAAGAACAAATTTATGACATTAATAAACTATGATATTATGTAACCAAACAAAATATTTCATGGATCTACCTATTATATATTATTTTCCATCTCACAATGCTCAAAAAAATACCCAACTAGATTGATATGGTCATTTTTTGTTGTTTTTTCATTTCTTTCATTCAAAAAAAATTTAAATAGTTCCCTAAAACTGGAGGTTTTTAATCCCTATTATAATTTTATAATAACAATATTCTAGGTCGGTAACTAACAATTTAGTTTAATTGTATGTATAGTTTTTTCCCTTTTCAAATTTTGTTTTGAAACCTTTTAATTATAGCTACATTTTTTGGAGAATGAAAATGTATAAAATGATTAAGATTTTAGTGAATTTAAATTATAGTATGATTATTAAATTTGGATCAAAGCTTTATCAATACGTTACTAAAATCCCCATAACCATCGGAATTCAAGATAAATTTTTATGAATGCATTGTAAGATCTCTTCTTTTTTTTAAATCAAATAATGTAATTAAATTAATAGGGTATAAAAATTCATGGACTTGAAAACAATTTACTCATGGTTGGTATAAAAAAATAATTCTTTCATTATGAAATTTGTAAATTTTTTGGACACATTTAAAATAGTAAATTATCTTCATCAATTTATTAGATTTCTAATTTTATTACTCAATGTTATTTTAATAATGTAGCATGATAAGTTAACTTATTAATAAATTTCAGTCCAGAAAAATTCATTAAAAAAACATGGTAGATACATTTTATTTAAATAATAATAATAATAATTTCATTAAATAATATTTTTAATTTTATTTCATTGTAGATTTATATTCACAGATATTTTATTAAATAATCATAATATATTTTTTTTCGAATTTCACTAATAGTTTATTCATTAAACATGTAAATTTAGATCATAATCTTGTTAAATATTATTCAGGGAATCATTATTCAATTATAATGGTTGGTTCACTTATTTCCCAAGTTTTAATCTTATTCATCTCATTATTGATGCATGATAGGTAAAAAACATTTAAATGACATGCATGCTATGTCAATTGTTATAGTAAAACTGTCATGGTTGACAAATTATAAAATTTTAAAATAAAAACATTTTATCCTAAAATTTCTTTCCCCTTGAAAACCAAGATGGTTTTACCTCATTATCCCCAAACTCTTATTAAATAAATGGTAATCCATCAAGGGTGTATCCCATTGAACCCCTACATATGTTTTTTTGAAGTATTTTCTTTATTTAACTAAAGAACCATTTCATGTCTAAAAAATTTATATATTTTTATTAAAAAAATATTAAAAGTGAAAAAAATAATGATTTAAATTATTGATAAAATAAAAAAAATCCATTTATAATAATTAACTCAATATAAATTTTAGAAAAAATCAATTCTTATGATCCTTTCAATATTTATACCCACATATACTAACATTTTAGGTTTATTGATCTATTATTCACATATCATACATCACTGAAATGGAATATATTCTATTAATTACATAAATCATCAAATAACTATATTTTAAAAATGTTATCTCTAAAAATATAAAAAATATTTTCAATATACATTAACAATTTGTATTTTATTTTTCAATGGATTTATTAAAATTCATCCCCCTTTTATTGATTCTGATATTCATTTAAAACATCTATGAAAATCTTCTTATTTCTTTTCTCAAATTATTTCATATTCAAATCAGATTCAAAATCATTTTTGAGATATAAATTCGTTTCACTATTATAATGGTCAAAATAATAATAGTTAACAACATTTACCTCTATTAATTCCTTTCATAAAAATGTCCATGACATTAAAATAAATAACTATACGATCATTTATTGGCCCCAAATATTGGGAATGAATTAATTATCATTTTTCTCTAGTTAAAATAATTATATATCCAAAACACATTATATTAGTTCATATAAGTAAGGTATTTCATACAGTTACTGTATAATACTAAAATCAATATGTAAATTAACATTCCATTTCATCCCTGTTGGGAAATATAATTAAAATATATATTTTCTAAAATTTACTAGTGATTATATATGATAATTGGTTTGAAAATGAGTCTCACCCATATAAAAAATAATTTGACTCAGGTACATGTAATGAAACAAACCACCATTGATCAATGTGATCTTTATATATCTATAACCCCCTTACAATCTTGAGTCTCATTATAATTAACAATGATAAAAATATTTAAGGACTCCCATCTATGTTCCAAAAATCCTACCAATACATAT
The DNA here is from genome assembly GCA_963277665.1 of Viscum album. Taxonomy (NCBI): domain Eukaryota; kingdom Viridiplantae; phylum Streptophyta; class Magnoliopsida; order Santalales; family Viscaceae; genus Viscum; species Viscum album. The sequence goes on along the minus strand of OY728156.1, from coordinate 1,192,102,938 downwards.
ATTATAGACTTAACTCCTAATATATAGCTACAATTTAATTTTTTAATAGACCCACAAAAAAATAACTCTATTCCCAAGCTTAATTTACCTATGACCTCAATTAAATTTCCCCCAAAAAATAGGCTGGAAACATTCACCAAGAGTAAAAATAAAAATGTTGGGAAAAATTTCCCTCAACAAAAAATCATCATTTATTTCATGAATGAACTACAATATTTATTATCCAAAATCAGTCCATTATCATATTTTAATAATTAATGACTAAAAATTGGATAAAAAAAGTGATATATATCTAAAATAACATGAAAAATAAAAACATTATATCCCAATTTGATCTTTAAATCAATTGAGAAATAATAAAATGAAATCATTAGAGTAAAAGAGGTTATTGATACAATATAAATTAACATTGCTGTCAAATCAACCTTATCTCATCATGAAATTTAAAAAGACACTAATATATACTAATAAAAATCTATCCAAACCTTTACATATATGAAAAACTTTTTATAACACCAATATCCATATATAAAGTAATATCATCCCTTTAGATTTAATTAAATAATAATGAATAAATATATAAGAATAACCAACTTGAGGAGGGTAAATAAAATGAACATTAGGGTTTCCATTATGACACAAATAACCTTCCATGTGGGAATAATAGTGGATGTTGGTTGTAACGCTCCGACCCCAGTTACCCTGTGTTGGTGCATTGTTTTAATACATTGGCATGATTACAAGGAATCAAGTCCAGAATGACCGATCAATTTAGTAGTCTTAGGGAAAAGATAACATACATGAACATTACCTTAAACAATAAAACAAAAAACACAACATAAATAATCCATTGAGAATGCCATTATTCCCCTATCTTAACCCTACATACCAAACATAATACAATTCTTGGAATCTTGGAAAAAACAAAACATTAGAAAGGGGTGAGCTCAGATGCTCACTAAGGGTAAATAATTTACCAGAAGCTATACACTATTAAGGAAAGATGTGTAATAAAAACAAATGAGTTTTAAACATAAACTTGGACATAATATAGAGAAAATAAATAAAATATTAACATATAAGCATGCACATGGATATTATACTAGTCTAATAGTCACATGTAATAATTAATTTTATAATGAGGGAATTCCTAATGCCAGACATCATTACCACATAGTCAAGGCCTCGTGCCAAGACTACAAATAAAATTTTTGTCAAGGCCTTGTGCCAAGACAAAAATAATATTTTTTTCAAGGCCTTGTTCCAAGACACTAATCTTTCTTATGAGACCTACTAATGCATTAAGTGGCTATAATGAGCTTCACCCGCCACTTACTAAGTCCATTGCATTCCTCATATTAAAATTTTGAAACATAACATAAATATTCATATTAAAACTAGCATTCAAAATGATAATACTTGAACCATAAACCATGAATTGTTTAAAAATAACACATCTAAAGTCAAAAATATCGAAAAACATTCACTACAATAGAGACTATTGTATTATAATAAATCAACCTCTATCAAGAATAATATCTTGTAAATGATGTCGACATAGTTGAAAATAATCAGTAAAAATCTTTGAGAGAAATATCTCTTTTTCATTAAATCATTTAAATGTCACACAATTTAGAATAGAAAAAAATTTAAAAGAAATTTCTGATTCAAAGTTTCCCATACAACTTTTTAACTTTTTAGAGGGATTAACATTTTAAAACAATCTTGTACATATTGATAAATCCTTTAAATCATTTTTAAAATGTGAACATTAATTAAAAAGATTTAGAAAAATAAATCATTAAAACATTAAAAATGAGAATCTCGATAAAGATTCCCTTCCAAAAAAAATTAAAATATTCATTTTGAAATCCTTTTTATGAATCATGGACATGGATGATAAAAATTTTCTATTAAATACTTATACATAAATAATCTTGGATAATAATGAGATTGAGGAATTAACCCCTACCTTGTAAATTCCTTTGATCAAGGGTACGTTTATCCTCCTATATAATGACAATATTATGTTATTAAATTATACCAAAACCATATTCATATTTATTATATGATACATGATTCATTTATGACTTTATACTACCCATTTATTAATGATTTTGATGTTAAATTAACATTTTAGGTAATAATCACTTTCTTTATCGTACATGTTTTAAATTGTTATTCTAGTTCATATCATTTAGATCATGATTTAAATACTTCCATAATTTAAAACATGATTTATATAGAATATATATTTAGAATATAAATATTTATAATAGATATATATATGAAATAGAAAATACCATTTATGGAGACGGTACGTCGTACGTACGAATAAACATTTTTTCATTTTCATATCTTATTAGAATGGTAGTAAGGGAATAAGATATATTTAAGTAGATATATATGTATATATCCAGTAGAATTATTATTTCATATATTACATAATAATTAATAATATATATATTTATAATCCTACTTGAATGGTGGACTTGGAAATAAATCTCATCGCATCGTGATGACGATAATCCATACATACACTAGAGAAACGATATCATTTCCTTAATGATTAAATGGTCAGGAACGTGATGGTATGTTAAATTTAACGATAAAAAATCATTTTATTATTATTTATATATATATTATTCATTATTATATTAATCCAAATAACATAGTATTTAATACTAAATTATGCCACGATGTGGAGACGGTAAGTCATACGTACGCATGCATGTTGACATTATTATTAATAGGATGGATAGAAAAATTAATATGGTTGTATCATATTTATAATAACATCACATTATGTATAAGTTACTAGCGTAATTATTTTGGTATGTAAATAACAATGAAAAAGAAAGAGTAAGAAGAAAAGAACTTTGAAAGAGGTGATAAAATAATTACCTCTTCTTTGGGTGTTTCATTTTGATTTGAACAAAAGGGCTCCATAGGTTGGCATTATTCTCAAGGGAATGCCTCTATATTGAAGTTAGGGAATTTTGGAGAAGATTTGGGAATGGTATGGAAGATCCAAATAACATTGGAGGTGTGATTTGAAGATAAGTGGAAGTACACTTTTATTAGAGAGGTGAGAGTCACTTTAAGAAAAGTTTGAGATATTATTTTATTATAAAATAATTTTCGGTTTCTAATGGATCCAAATTTATTTATTTCTAATATAAGGTGGTATGGGATGATAACATCTCAACTAATAGGCTTTATACAGGTTTAGGTCACCATATTACCCTTATCTTTTAGATTTAACTCTTACTTAAATAGTTTAACTTTTAAAATGTCCTTTTGAATTATTATAATAAATGGTTAATAAAATTACTATAAAAAGACAATAGAACCATAAGTGGTTCATTATTGATATATATAACCTTATTTAATTCCATTGTCTGATCCATATATTTTTAGAAATAATATATCAATTAATAATATAGTATTTGTTTTAAAACCTCATTTATGTCAATTTTGACACTATTTGGTATTTTTGTATTGTTAATGTCATAACACCATTATAACATCAAAAAAAATTATTTAATAAACTTTAACATTTAATATTAGCCTATAAAATTCGTGGACAGCATACAAATACTAAATTTACATTTTATTTTTATATTTATAATATAAATTATTTTAATCTTTCACGGATAAATTAATTAATGTATCATCATTGTGTCATAAATTAATTTCATTAATTAATATCTCAAAATTAAAAATAAAATAACATTATATATGAAATATTTTTATCTTTCTAATGAGTATTTATAGTTGAATTTATATCATTTATAACCTTATATTAAAAATGGGTTAGTTATTAATCTTTGAATTTAACGCTTTCAACTCTTCTTTAAATAAAATCATAATAAATTTCCTAAGCTAATCCAAGTGAACCAGAAGGATCAAAATTTATTCCTAAGGTTGATTTTGGTATAAATATAATTGTCCAATATAATTAGGATATGTGTTAGGGTAATTATAAAATCCTTTTTACCTTTAATTACCCTATTTACTTTTAACCATGGTAAGTAAAAGTTAAAAGACACTATTCACCAATAATTATTTTAATATTATTGAAAAAATATTACTTACTAAGGTGAACTAGGTCTCTTGTAGTTTTGAAATTTAATTCAAAGAAGTAGTAAAATTATGTTTTATGCAAATTTTCAAATGTTCTTAGAAGATGGGTAAAAGACGTTAAAAAGTTCAAAAAAATTGTATACATCTAATTTTATTTTAAAATGACTCCATTGAATTAGATTGAACTTATATAGGTATTATATATAAATTTTAATAAAAATAAATTTAAATAAAATAAATAATATTTAAATAAAAAGTTAGTATTAAACAATAACGCTGTGTTTTTAACTATTCATCAAAAATTGAATGTTTTTAGAAAAGTTCCAAAAATTCACCATAAGATAATTTTGATATTATAAGTTCAAAAATGAATTATATTTTACAAAATTTAAAACATATAAGTTGAATTAATTAATTTAATATTAATTCCAGTCATCAAAACCAAAAAGCATGTTATTAAAAAATAAAAACTATCAAAAGATTGACATGTGTTTATGTGAAATTTAAATGTAAAATTACTTCCAATGACCTAAATTATATTAAATGATAAAAATATAATCTAATTAAACTTTAAAACCACTCAAATTTATTATTTAACATAATAAAATATTTTGATTAAAAAAGTTGTTTTTAATTAAAATATAGTATTTTTCACTAGTCATAAAAATATGAAAGTTATCAGAAAATTATAAAAAATTTAAACAAACTAAATTCATATAAACCGTTTCTATAGAATAATTTTATTTATTCAAATTATATATATAAAAGTGTAAAATATTGGATTTTCAAAGGGCTCATCATTAAAAGGTGGTAAAATTGAAATTTATGAAAAATATGTCTTCTATCAGAAAAAAATGAATTTGTTCTTATATTATGTCTAAAAAACAAATAATAAGGATTCTAAAATTATATAGATTTTGTGAAATTCAAAACGCAATTAATTTTATTCATAACTGCTTTTTGAATGGTTAGTTTGGTATGTCGTGGTACGCTTGAACTCGGTGTTGCGTGTAGTGCAAGCTATTGAATTACATTAAAGAGATATTGTACTATAAAATCCTAGGGTGTTAGATTGGTTATAATATAAAATATATATATTATAAATTTCATTCCTAATAAATTATAATAAGTGTTAAAATTTATACATTATGAAAAATAATGATAAACAATATTTATAGATATATAAATACTACTAGAATTTAATATATCACTATATGAAAATTTTATTGATTATAGATAACTAGATAATGTTTATAGTAAAACTTTTCCATTATTTTAAAATTATTTATATGAATTTAATGTAAAAAATATTATATTATATTAACATCAAGTAGTTTTTGTTTTTATGTGCACCTTTTTTAATACAAAATCTTTAACCCATATTTCTAGTCATATTATGAAAACATTTGAAACATAATTTTTTAACATACATATTGTATAATCAAATACATTATTTTAGGGAATTTAAAAAGAGCTGATATGTATACAATGATTATTAATTCATTATAATTCAATAATTATTTAAATCAAAATTTATATGACTAATAAATTAAATTTAATATTTGAAAGAATTTAATAAAGATTAAATGTATAGAATCCTAAGGATGAAAATAATTGGCTAGAGTGTACCACCACATGGAGGGAATTTTTTGAATAAAAAACTCTATTTTCAATATATGTGATTCCCACCACAGGTTTAAGAAAATAGATCTTGATGGTGATAATGTGATGAAGATAGATTGTGAAATAGATAACACAAATAGGAATAAGGGTTTTACACGGTTTAGTAACCCTTATTATCATGTGGATACTCCTTGGTATCAAACAACATTGATCCTACTATCCATTGTTCCAATGAAATCAATATGAATTTTGACACAACACATTTAATTATGGTCTGATCTTCATATCCAAAAGATATGGAAGACAGAATCCCAATGACCTCAGAGTATCTTGTAATATCCCTGACTACGATAATGGAATTATCACATGATTTTAGTATGGAATAGTTTATTTTTGTAGAACCAACAAATCATTGATCTTATATAATCAGACTCATTGTAGCAAGGATTATGTTCCCTAGTGTGGCATGCCTTAACTCTTCACAACCTAAAAATAATGATAAAACTATATCCCAGATTATGGAAACATGATTTCCTCTAATGGGTCACGGTATTCTTCTCCCCACCATATTCTATGACATGAACCATTATCTAATTCAATTTAGCCACATGACTCCTCAAACTCTCTGAACAACTAACCCTCCTAGGGATACTTCATGGAATAATCAAGTACTCAAGAACTCCTCAGTTGAACAATTATGAAATTACTACTCCTATTGTGGCATAACCTTCCTCACATAATAATAATTCTTTAATTATGTATTATTGACTTAATAATAAATAATTATCACATATAGTAAAATTATTACAAATTAAATGTTAATATGTCCTAACAAAATCAGCTACATCATAATTCCATCTCAAAAAAACTTATATCACTACAAAATAATATAAATCCAAGACATTTAATTCTCATGTTAGAGTCATTTCCTTCTCCCATGAGATTAAATCAACTAGGATGTCCTATTTTACCACTATATATGTCATGGTTTTTTCATATATAGAAAATATTTATTCCTTTATTTTTGTTTATATTCACTAAACTCTAATGTGATTCCAACTCATCCATGAAAATTATTAGAAAAAAATATATAAAAAATTATTTCACATGAATGAATTTTCTTAATAAAAAATTCATAAAATTCCTATAATATGAGGAGATTCTAGAAACATCACCATAATAAATAATTGTTATTTTGAGATAACTACATCCTTTAGTGTTGATAATTGTTATATTGACCATTTTTTAGTTGATATCAACTCAGTCTCCCCTTTGTCATTGCACTTAAAAAGGGTTCTTCATTCTTCAATCTCTTAATAATATCTTTAATCTCGCATTTTAATTTGTTAGAAACATGAAAATAATCAAAAAATATATTATCTAAAAATAAACTACTAACACATTAAGATACTTTTTATTTGAAATAATTATAAAATCCTCTCCCCCGTGACGATCAAATGTAGAAGAAATGTGTGTATCTCCCCCTTTTAAAGAGGTGTTCTCACTGTATTTTAACTCACTATCAAAAAAATAATTAGAAATTAAAGTTGAAAAATAACATTGAGAAACATATGTGGATTTCTGGAAAGAATACACTCTAAATAACAATCTTAATTAGTATAAGGAATCCTTTGAAATTTATTTTATCATGATACATTAGACTTTCTATTAGGTTGAAACGTATTATAAAAAATATCACCACACTCTACCTTGTCCTTGATGAATATATACATTATTTTAATATTATTGGACCATGAATATATCAAAATATTATTTTTCAATTTGATTATACTCTCATGATCACACCCAACGACCATTGGGTATGAAACATTAACCCTCTTGTCTTATATAAATGACTTCATCCATATCATTTGAGTTGTTTCTAATGATGACAAAACATACTTATATTACATTGAGTTAAGAGTGACTTAATTAAAATTCATGGATTTCCATGAAACACATCTTTATTAAATAAATAATGAACCTCTTGATGTTTACTTTATAACTCCAACACCTCTTATCCAATCTTCATCAGTATAACCATAAAGTTATATTAACATATTTTTATCATACCACAATTATAATACAGAGATCCATTAATATTGTTTGAGATATATTTTCCTTCTATAATATAAAACTCATTCAGGTTTCTTTATAATCATGCACAATGTGTAACTGAAAACATAATGTACATTCATGATTCCATAAAATATAGTAGGGTACCAATGAGACTTTGGATCTATGATTGATTCACAATACTCCCTTATCAACTCAATGAAATATTGATCCAAATTTATATATAAATAAAAACCTCTCTTGATTACTCAAAAAAATTAATAACTCATGAGATTACTTTTATTCTGAGAAAAGGATAATACAGGCTACACTAGTGACATACGAAACCATAAATATTTCATCTCACTAGTAACTTAAATTTTGTAATGATTTCTCATTTTTGTAGAAATATCCCCACAAGTACCCTATTATATTCCATAAAAAATTATTTTCTCATTATTTTCAATCATAATGAGTGAGGTTTTTCAAATTCCATGAAAAAAATATCTGAATCCACCTTAAATTTCAGGAATTTCATGATATTTAAGCTATATTATATCATTGAATTCCATGCACAAGGTGCTTGTTTGGGTAAATGTATTTACACTTCTAGCTTGTGGGTCTTATTTAATATCTTTACATTGTGAAATGTAACACATATTTTTATTCATTCATGTTTTAATTTGGTAAATTTGAAATAGTATTATATATGGAATGATTATCAGTATTCTTATTTTTCAAATAGTCAAGTAACTTGTACCCTGAATTGTATTCCTCCATTATACTCACACAACATGAATTTTGAACCAAAAAAATATAAACCAATAATTATTTTTTTATCTCTCATTAATCATAATCATGACATCCATCAATATTTTCCAAAAACACACATTATTCTAAAAAATCATCTAGACGCCATTATCATAAATTAAAGAAACACTAATGAGATCGCCACACTCCCCATTAAAAAATATAACAACATTGGATCTCTTCATACTAATATTATTGTATAAAACTACTTGAATATTTTTTGACTTATCATTTCCAGTAGATAAAATTCTTTCATCATACTACTCAATTTTTTTAAGATATATTTATATCTAGTAATGTGTGATTAGAAACCATTATCAAGAATCTAAAACATCCATATTTTTATACCTTAAATGACACCTAGATATCGATTAAAATTTCATGATTGTTCCTCTTATTAAAATATTTGTAACCTTCCATATGTCTTACCTAATTTTTTAGTATTTTTAGTCACTAGTTGTCGGTTTTTTGGTTTATCACACATCCCAAAAGTCTCATCAGGAAAATCAAAGGATTTTTGAAATTAACCATTACTTTTTGTAATTTGAATTGGTTATCCTTTTATAATTTCAAAATTAATATTCCATGATTAATTATATATCTTATATTAAGTGACTGAGTAATTATAATATCATATTTATAAATTGTTTCCATAGACACTCCAATACCAACACCTTCCTTCAAAGTGATATATACTCCAATAGAATATTATTCCTTAAAAATATACACCTATGGTTTAATTACAATTTGATATCCACTTCCATTTTTAAATATTCTCATTCTTAGAAGACTTTTATTTTATCTTTGACATTCACCTAACTTTATTATGGCATTATTTTATTTCCACATGTCTTTTCCGTTGGAATTTTTAAAAAATTTATCAAAATTTATAGTAGAAGATTCTTTTTTAGGTGAATCAATCCCCTTTTTCATACCTTTATCACTACCAACACCACTAAAATTGAAAGTATACATATAAAATAATATTTTTTCAACGTGCCACGTAAAAATAATCAAAATACCAAGTAGTATCATTGGATTTTTATTCTAAATTTGATATTTCACTAGATTCATTCATTAAATTTTTAAAATTTATTTATTTATATTTTATCAATAATGTTCCAAATTCATATTGATTTATCTGAAGAGCCTTCAATAACTAATTGTTTTCAAAAAAAAATTTAGTGGAAATATCTATTATTTTATCAGTATATTCAAAAAATAAATTGTGATCTCCATTCATTCTTATTATCTAAATTTCTATCTTAATACTGTATTTATTTTTTGAAAAATCATGTTATTTCACTATAGAATATTTCTTTATATTCAATGATCTATTTTCTCTTTCAAGTATTTTATTTTATTTTATGCACACTATAATCCTTACTCTATGTTTAAACTCTTTGGGTGTCTCCCCATAATCACCTTCATATTTACCACAATCTTCTTCTTCTTCTCCACTCAAATAATCATTAGGATTTTTTATGAAGATGTTTTCCCCTTCATTACCAATGTTTTATTATTATATTTTTTTTAATTATTAAATTATATGGAATTTTTGTGAGAAAATACTTTTCTACTTAATTGTATAGGATTTCTTCCATTGATATTGTCTCATTCATTTTTACTACTATACGTCATGAAATTTTGAGTTGATCTTTTGGATTAATAATTCATCCTATATTATCATTGATTCTCTAGGTAACCTATAGAATAATGTCCAATATTACCATAATTAATTAATTAAAGTTATATATTTTCTCAATATTTACCTTTTCCTCACTGAATTTCCTTTATAATAAATTGATTGATTCTTTAAAGTCCATACTGGCTTCTTCAATATCAATTTCATCATTATGTGATTTCTATTAATCTATATGATTTGACCATTATAGAAAATTTAATGTAGTCTTCATCTATTTATTTTTATTTATCCTTATTTTTAGCCCTATTCTCATCTTGTAAGTCATTAAGAAGATTTTTAGTTTATCAATGGTCCACTCATCTATGTATTTATACACAAAGGATGAAATAGTCACATCAAATTTATTTAGATGGATTATTGTCTACGTCTTCATGATAGTAGAATCTTCATTGTTGTAATCATGTCTTTCAATCAAGCATAAAATCTTGTTTTATAAAACAAAGAATTCACCCACTAAATCATCCTCACCCATTTGGATATATTTAAATTAATCTTATATGGGTTTTAACTAAGATGATTTCACCTTCTTGTATTCTTCATGAATATCATGAGTTTACTATAGGTTATCTTTAAAATATTCACCATAATAAATCATGTCATGTAATTCTCTAAGAGTGGTGACAGTAATAGATTACATTATCTCCAATTTAATTTCATATTCTTATTTTTAAGTGAATTATAAATCATCATAGATTGGGGAATATTAACATCATTCATAATGATATTAATAATTAACAAATCATGTTATGGAAGATACAAAACTATACCCTCTCTATATATATATAATCCCTTTACATCAAACATGGGGACTCCCTTAATGTTGATGATATTCACTACAACCACATATCTTAATGATAAATGATATAATAAATTAGAGAAAACTGAAGTCTACATTAATTGTACTTGAAATCAATTTCAATAATGTGTTGATACCAGTTTTTAGGGGGAGAGTATAACACCGTGGGGGTGGGGGTAGGGGGGAAATAAGAGGTATCTAAATATCTCTCTGGTTATTTAGTGATGAGGGAATATTTAGAATGAGGGAACACACATTAACCTATGGGTTTACAAGGTTCAATCTTACCTAATATGAAGTGGATAATCATTGTTAATGGTTATGATCTTGTTTCCCATTATGAAAATATGTTATTAAAGGAACAAGGAATGGATAAAGAGTATTGTATTGGACTCAAAATTAAATGATTAATAATAATCATCAATAATTAAAACAAACTATATTACTCATTCTTCAAGTTACTATATAATATTGACTTCATTTACATCCTCATTCTTATCCTAAAATTTCTACTAAATCACCCTAAGAATTATATTAGAAGACGAGTCTCTATTTGTTTAATCACATACTCACTATCTTATCTAATAATATCCCAACATATTTATAAATATAATATTCATTATGGTAGAATTAATTTACTTGTAGTGTGACTCCCATATTCAAAATATACAAAAGATTAAATTCAAAAGATATTAAAGTGTAACATAATATCATTTACTATATTTTTGACATGACCAAACGATTTATGTAATAAATATTTTTTGAAAATAAAATAAACCTAAATTATATCTATTTAATATAATTGTAGTTTGGATCATGCACTTTGTTGTCGTATGACTTAGATCTCTAGAACTAATAAATCCTCAAAATGTTCTCAACCAAATTATAATATCATGGGTTCCTTTACTAAATAATTGTATTATTTTATTTAATATAAAATTTAAGTGTAAAATGTTACCTCACCATGAAAGGCTAAATGAAATCCCATACTAGCACAAAACATAACTCTTCCTGGGTTATATTCCAACACAATAAACTCTTCAAGAATACATAAGTTATACCATTATAACACAACTATTATAGATATGATATGGTCTATCTCACTTTAGAATAATTTTTCCATCATGTTAGACTAACCATATTGTACATACCTTTCATATGACACATTCCATAATCAAAATCATCATAAATAATATTAATTAGTTTTGGTAGGATTCACTCTCACGTCAAATTAAATAATTTTTTTTGAATATTAATCAAAGACACTATGTTCTCAAATAATAATTAATTCATTATCACATGGTATTAAATCATACAGGCTATAGAGTTATCTCCTTTCTCCACAAAATGATTTTTCAATATGTAGAAAAACATCATTCCATTCATTCCTATTCATATTCAGTCAACTCTAAAGTGACTCAAAATCATAAATTGTCATGTTAACTATAAATAAATAAAATCCTTACTCGTGATTAAATTTTCTCAAGAACAATTCATATCTTTCCTATAATAAGACAGACATCCAAAAACCTCATCCTTTTATAGAGCAACAATTGGGAGACAAATACATGCCTTAGTGTACTATCAATTCCATATTGACCACATATCCATTGGTAAAAACTCAAACCCCTCTCTAGTAAGTCACTTCAATGAATAGTAAATAAAAATTAAAAGATATTTATCTATGATACATGCACATGTAGTAATGGAAGATAAAATTGGATGTGATAGCACTAAAAATATCATCATAAAGCCAACGATTACTAGTGTTCACAAGTAATATTGTGTTTGTAGTAGATGAAACATGTATTAACAATCAGAAATATGATTCCATAATAAAATGTGGAATAAATCCAATACACACAACAAATTGGGGAGAATGGAATGAGAAATGTGATTTAATTTTTTAGTGTTAGACGAACCATAAAAGAAATTTTGTTTTCAACATACCAACGAAGCCTATGATTACTTTGCAAGAAAAATTATACTATTTTACCTCTAGAAATTATAAATAATATTATAACATAGAGATTGTAATATCTATGATATCAGGACAATATTATGACTATATTACTATAGGGCATGTGGTTGAACTCATGAAACAGTTGCTTATATAACTCAATATACATCATAATTATAGACAAACTTCCAATTTTCATCACCTATAAACTTTAATTTAGAACATAATCATCATTATATTCATGAGTATTCCCAAATTATAGGTAGGGAATAATAATATGAAAAATGATTGTATATATCTTATCTAACAAAAAAGGATTTCATTTTTAGTATATGTGTATAAAAAAAGCTTTACAGAAAAGTGACAAACTAAGTAGGGTATGTAATTCCCCAAAATGGATTCACTAAACCCATGCTATGAGAATGTATGTCGCATGGACATACATATGCCTCCATGTATGCCATAGGCTTATGAAAATCATCAATGGTGTAAAGGTCATGGAGAGGGGAGTCTATAACCTCTTCTCAGAATGGAATAATCAATACAATCAATAATAACAAATTGCATAATCACAAAATAATCAAACATAATAAAAAAATACTAATCATAAATATATAGATAGAATATTGAGAAATGGAAGATAATAAATAAACAAAATAATAACAATATTAAATTCTACTAGGTAGTGTCTGGTACGTGAATTCATGACATGATTATATGCAAAAAATGGAACAAGGGAACATGAATACAGTCATGCTATAAAAATAAAATAAAAAAATCAAACCAAAATGGTTTCACTAGCATGTCTAGTGAATGCTCAGTCCTCTGCTTCTAATCTCCAACTATAAGTAAACCATATCGCAACCTATAGCATGGTGCTTTCCCTTATCAATACATATAGAAAAATATTTTTCTTGGGTACCAAAGGCATCCTGAATAGGTTGTGAGATAAAATATTAGTAAGAAACTATCAATGGTGTCTACGTGTAATCCTAGACGTTCTCATAACTAAATAGTGTGATGTGAAAAATATCTAATTAAAAATTTATAATAAATAAATAACTAGTGTGCTTAGGTTCTTGAAGGACACCTGTTGGGTCTACCTATATTGGTTCATTGCCAGGGGAATTTCTGAGAAGTAAATATATATATAATAATACACATATAATATATAATTATATATATTTAATCAACCCATATGAACAAATTATGCATGGACTCTAGTGGCCATATAACTGGAATACTAGTTCTGGATGGACTGGGTCATAACTCAGACATCCATGGAGAGTCTAACGATCCTATAAGATCAAGAAATAAGATAAATTCCCTACATCCTAAGAAGAGTGTGTTACCACATTTACAACACTTGGGATGGTGAGAGATCCATCATATCAACACTCTAAAAATGAAATATGGTGTGTAAATCCAAATGGCCATAGAGTGTCACTAGTGGTAGATTCCTATCTGACACCAGATGTATGGGTGTGTGATTTTCCACAATTCCAAACACCACTTCCCATTGTTTTATAACCTCAATTATGGCATATTACAATTACAATTCAATATGTGGAAAATTCCTCTCCTAAACATGATGATCAATCTGTTATATATAAATAAAGCATAATCAAGTTTATAATATAACATATGAAGAAAAACCTCTCATATATCCCTTTTTTCAAACTCAATTCCATTCAAACATTACAATTACAAAAAATTTACTTAATAAAGAATAACTAAAGGCATGGAAAAACCATGTCATAAAATATTTTATCTAATTCATGAAATTAATTTTAATAATGGAAACTATCTTGAATTAGCCACTCAACATTATTTAACCATCCAACAGAGTCAGTTCATTCAATTTATTAGGACATGGAAAACCAATTAATAAGGCTCATGGTTTCAATTGGAATGTGACATGGACAAGTATAAAATTCCAACATGGGAAATTCCCTTAAAAATATAGTCCAAGTATTTATTTGGTTCTTGGTATCATTAAACAATTCTATAATTTGGGGAAAGATAATTTAACATCTAAGATGAAATATAAAAAGGTTTTTGGGGAAATTAACCAATTGACCATTAATGGGGAACATAACTTGGCTCAACCAAGGGGTGGCTGAAAATGACATCATCAATCTATTAATTACTTAATGAGAATAAATAGGCATGTATAAATATGGAAGGATCAAATAAATATGATTAAGTCAATATAAATGATACATTTCGTAATGACCAGCATGTGGCATAATGAGAAAGCTATGATAAATCAAAACTTGAATGAAAAATGTTGTCAGCACCAACATCAAGGAACAAGAAGACTCATTTATTCATATCGACCTCGGATTCAGAGTTGTATGGATGTGATGTGAGAAAAGGTACAATGCCTAGAAAATAGGGGAAATATATTTCACCTAAATAGTATAAAAAATACTAAGATAAAAATATAATTATTGTAATAGATGATAATAACATACCACAGGTAGTCAAACACCTTTGACGAATCTTGAATTGGGTACCTAATAAAGGAGATTGAGGATAACCTATCTTGGAGAAGATCATGACATACAACAGGGGATACCTTGTTTTAGCCACATGAGGAAGATTGTGGAAATAAGATAAGGTTTAAAACATAAGTGATATAGAAAAGGTTCATTTTACTATAAATAATGGGCCACCTAATTTGGCTACATGATTTTTCCAAACCATGCTCAGTTCATTACTACGTTGTGTAACACTCCAGATTTTCGAACACTACTTGAAAAAATAGTGTGCAAACCATGAATAAATAAACTATTTAAAGCCTATTATCGACCTCAAAACTATTCATGTAGGGTTTCAAAGTTGTAGAAAAAAGGTGTGACCCCTTCTGTGCCACTTTCTTCCCACACACGGATAAATATAACCATGCATCCTGGTTTTCACAGATTACTATATCTTTGTGACCTAGTTATTTCTCACATTTTCCACAAGTCTAGGCTCTTAACAAGATTTGAAAACTCCTCAGACCATCCTAAGGTTACAATACACATTTATCATGATTAATTGTAATATTCAAATTGAAAAAAAATATTTGTACCTTAATTAATAGAAGGGTCATTACAACCTACCCAGCTAAAAGAAACTCGTCCATGAGTTGGAATTATGAGGGTAAAGAGGAATCGTCAGTGGGGAGTTCTATCAACAATGATTGTATGTTATCTTCCCTTTCCAAGTTCCCATCGTATACCCAATTTTTATTCCAAAGCACCCATACTAAAGTAACTGACCATCCTCGATGTTTTTTCATTCTCTGATCAACTATATGAATAGGATACTTCTCGAAGGAAGCATCCATATCTAATTCAACCTCCTCATAAGTAAATACATGTGTCAGGAATTCATAGGGTTGACAAAACTATGATATATGAAAGAAATCATGCATAGACCAATATAATGGAGGAAGTGATAACTGGTTAGCCATTGGTCTGACCTGTTTCAAAACCACGAAGGTTCCAACGATAATCAGAGAGAAATTTCCATGATTCTATATACACCTCTGACCAAACATGGTAGAGAATCATAAGAAAACCCTTTCTCTAAGCACAAACATGAGAGTTTGTTGATGTCTGTTGGTATATAAATGTTGTCATGATTGAGATTTCATCATACACATCATGATCAGTTGGAACTTTCTTGTATTCTCCTACAAGATACGTTCTCCAATCATTGTGTCTTCCCCTTCCTCAAACTAGAATGTATGGGAGCAACAAGGCCTACCATATATGTCTTCATAAGAGGCCATCACAATGGTAGTCTGAAAATAATTGTTATAAGAAAACTTAAATTGGGGAATGTGGTTCTCTAAAGAACCCCCAAAGTCAAGGAAACATGCATTGAGCATGTACAATAGTAGCATAATAGTATTCTCCATCTGACCATTGGTATGTCAATAGTAGGTCATGCTTATAAGAACCTATGTACCAAATTCCTTTTATAACCCCTTCCAGAACCGTGATTTAAAATGTCTGTCTCTTTCAGAAATGATATAATGAATAAATCCATGAATACATACAACCTCTCTGACGTAAACACTTCCTAGACCATTTACCATGATGGTCACTTACACTGGTAAAAAGTGTGTGAAATTCATCAGACAATCAATGACATCCCATACCATATCATTTCCATGAGGTGATCTGGGTAAACCAGTCATGAAATCAATAGAAACATCATCCCATTTATACTCGGGATTGGTGAACATTTGTAGAAGCCAAACTGATCATTGGTGGTCTGCCTTCACCCAATGACAGGTGGAACACAGATTAATGATGCAGAAAATCTTCCATTTCATACCATACCACCAATAATGGTGTCATAGATCTCAATACATTTTAGTGACATTAGGGTGAACCACCCATGTCGAATCATAAAATTCCCACATCAATTTTTCTCAAATGACTACGGATACCCATACACACTAAGGGAATAACAAAGTATCATCCTTATCTGTGGTACAACTTGAAGAAACATCATCATATGAAACAATTTCTCTTAATAAACGGTCCATAGGGTCCGATATCTATCTCAACCTAACCCATTATAGAATATTATAGGTCACTGCTAAGGCCAAGATGAATGTATTACCATGGTCCTCCTAAACATTGATGTGCATCTCCAAGAATAATGAAATATTCATCCATTAAAAATTCTATGCTTGAACTACATGTTCCTGAGTCTTTTGGATAAATCATCAACCACTAAATTTACCTTTTCAGACATGTAGGGAAGCACGAAATAAAATTATTATAGGTAATGGATTGACCTATAGTTCCTGATATTCAAACCTCACAGTGTAAATATATTCTTGATGATTCTTTTTGTGTTTTCCCTAGAATCATCTCCATGTAGATAGTTTATTCAATGGTCTAATTCCTTCACAACAGTTGTGAGCTTGTGGCCATTTGTTTTTAATTCCACCCATGGGGCCTTAACAGATGAGACCTATATGAGATGACTTGCTATTCCTTCTTCAGAATGTCTCTAGGGATGATACCTAATGAATCACAATATAAAATATAAATATTTCTTAGATATGGAAGAATCATTGTTAATACTGAAGTAAAATGGCCTATTAACAATTGATCATTTTCTTTAGAATATTCTGAACATATTAATTTCACACCCTTCTTTTTCAAGCCTGCTAGTGGCACTTCAAGGAGTGGAAAATCGTGGATGAAAATATTTTAATATAAATATAGCCCTATGAAACTATGAATGTCAACGAAATTATTGGGATTCTCCCAAAATAACTATAGCTCTTAGTTTTTTTAGGGTATACTAAAATTCCTAACCACATGATAATGTTACCTTGGAAGTGGAATTAATTGATTCGAATTTGGAATTTACTAAGCTTAGCATAGATTTGATTCTCTCTCAGTGTATTTGGCATGATCTCAAGAAGGATTTAATGGTTGTGTCTGGAACATTAATATAATAAGATATCTTCAGTAAATACAACCAAGAATGAATATAGATATATATGGAAGTCCTAATTCATAAGATCTTTAAAGAATTTTGGAACATTCATGAGACTGAACATTATAATCAGGTACTTTTAAAGACCATACCTTCTCTTGAAAGTTGTAAGAGGTTGGTATGATTATTTGAAATGCACTTGATGATATCCCAAAATAAAATATAACTTTATAAACACCTTTTATCCTTGAATCTTATTAAATAGGTCATCTATTCTAGGTAGTAGATACCATTTATTTATTTTAAGATTATTTGAATGAATGTAATCTATATTAAGACTGAGGGTACCATCCTCCTTCTTGAAGAAAAGGACCAGTGAACCCAAAGGATGAGTTCTGGGGTGTATAAAGACTTTAGACACGAGATACTCTAATAGTTTATTGGGCTTTAGAAGCTCATTAGGTACTATCCTATATAGAGTAATGGTCACTGGTGAGGCTCATAACACCATATCAATTGTAAACTATAGCTATCAAAATGGAGGTACATTGAAGAATTCGTCAGGAAAGATTTCCCTAAAACACTCCATATTGATGATTATATAAAATCCATTCATGATGAGGATGAATAGATTCCACATTAAAAGTTAAAATAAATCATTATGGGATTGTATTTGTAATGTTGAATGCCCTCAGATCAGATTCCTAATAGGTTATTAAGCATTATAACAAACTGAACGTGTTCAACCTTGAGACCTAGAATATCAGTGATTACCTTAGATATAAAATATTGAGACAAACATATAGAAAATAAATAAGAAACTAAAGTGGACAATACTAGAATAATACCTCATATAGTATAAGCTCTAGTGCTCTGCTCCTCCAAAAAAAAGATGTAATGCATGTAACTCGCATGTACCGTGGCCCGGATTCACTACCTGACAGCCATGAGCATGCCTAATCTACTAGAACTGAGAACCAATAGCCTTATTGCCTCTTACTCAACTACCAGCTCGGCCTAATTGATTTTTTGTATTCAATATTACTTTCTATTGTGATACTATTGGTCCTTCTCCTAACTGAGGTGTATGATTAGATTCTCTCTTGTTAGGAACTGTAGGGAAAGTTCTACAGAAGCACTGAATATTCCCCATCCTTCCACAGCCTCTTCAATCCATTGGATCTGATAATCATTGAGGTTTATTATTCCACAAATTCAAATAAGGGTGACATATCATATATCTATATGTTCGAGGATCTTGACTTCCAATACCTCCATGAAAAACCTCAAAACATTTCTTTTGCAGAGAAAAATAATTGCTGATAACTCTAGGTGTCAAACATCTTTGAGGATTGCCTTTAGCTTCCCTCAGATTCTACTATATGAAAAGGGATTGGTTGTTGGATATCAGAAATATAAGCCAAAATAAAAAATTTACCTAATAATGGATGGAATATACCAACCCATCATTGAATTTACTAGCATTCATAAGACCATATTCTTCAAGAGTATGGTAGAACTACTGTAGTTCAGTGAAATTAGTAGAGTATTCCATAACTGACATTCTCCAAGGATGGAGGATCATATATTCTCTAGCTCTATTATCCTGCATAGTCTGGGTAACAAATTAATTATAGAAGATGGTCTAAAAATATTCCCTTACCATATCACGATGTCGATCCTCCTGGGTGATTATATCCCAACACCACTGGTGTTATGACCCATCCCCCAGGGCCTGCACTGTGACTCACCCAAGCCAGCTTCCTGAACCCCATGGGTTGGTAACTAGAAGTAAAATAATCAACCTGTAAGTGGGAGGAATTTTCTTGAGTACTAATACGCACACACACGCAACCACATCCCAAAAATGGAATGGTAAACATGCATTACACTAAATCTCCACTGAGTAAAGGTAAAATTTATAGGTCAAATATGCCAGAATACAAAGCCAAAAAAAGGAAAACATTAAATAGGAATGTTCAAAAGATATCTGGAAATCCATCTACTAAAAACACCACGTGATGGGTAACTATAGAGTAGATTCCAACACAATAGAAGTATGCATGCTGGATAGATCTTACTGGGAACCACTACGTCATGGTCCACCAAGTCCTATGTGAAGGCGATGATCATATGCACTAGACACACAACCTATAAGTAAAGAATGTGTAGGGGTGAGTAAAAAAGTACTTATTAGGGAATCAAAACCTCAAAAGAAATACCAAAATTAAATCCACAAAGAAAACCAAAAATAATTATCACAATGAAAGACCACTCACTCAGGTATAATCTAATGTATGGAAAGAAAGGCTATCAGTCGTAACACTGAACCCCTTGGATGTCTGAGGTACTCATCTCTGATGAGTACCTTGTGTATGTTGGTTTACATGGGGACAATTACCACTTAATCTATCATAGATGGTCCACACATGGCTACTTGTAGTTGATCCACACAGGGTCACTTTTAGCTGATTAATATAGGGTTTCATGTAGTTGATCCACACAGAGTCACTGGTAGCTAATCTAAATGGGATCGCTAGTAGCTGATCCACATAGGTTCACTTGGAGTTGATCCACACTGGGTCGCTTGGAGCTGATCCACATAGGGTCACTTGTTTTCTAGGCCTATAGTGTCACATGGGCCTACTCGTTATTAGTATTCATGTCTTATCCAGTTGCAGGATTCTCTCACATAGCACACTTGATTTCAACACAATCAACTCCTCAAGCAATTCATCATATTTCAGCTTCAATGAAATCCTCCTTATGTCATTCCAAAAGAACTGCCTCATTGCGAGTGTTCCAACTCCACAAAAGTCTCTTAAAAAAACTCAGAGTCTGAAAGATAATGACATTTTAGTGAATAGGTGCCAGTTGTGTCTCAACCCGGTCTGACCCATTCAGACAGACCCGACGAACTCGAACCGAGGGCCTCGAATTTCTCAAACCAGTTTGAACAACCCTACCCATCCCCGTTCGGGTCTGGGTTGTCCTGATTTGTCATGGCCATAGGTTCAGGCCCATTGGTCCTTACTAGACCCATCTAGGTTCGCCTAGGGGTCCGGCCTTCTATCTCACCCAGTGACTCAGTCCCTTCCAACCTAGCCCGCAACATGCGGGCCAGTTTGATCCCAGCACGGGCTGCCCAGTGTCCCGATTTAATTCTTTTGCCCAAATTCACATAAGTGGGGAAAATTAAATCCGACTAAGGCCACTCAATGGTCTAGATTGCACCCCCCAACCTAGCCCGCATGGCGAGCCGGTCTTCAAGATCATGGATGCCCACTTGGCATCCATTTCTATTGCATGAGACTGGAAGGAGACGACCACCTCCCCTGGTCCCGCACATAGTCCTTGCTAGACCTCATGCTAGTGTGAAGGCATATCCCACACAGTACCGGCTGCTCCAGCTCACACAGACTATTGGATGTGTCCCAAATCCGCCATTCGTTGGCCCACAGTAGGCGGATTCTTCCACACAACCGCTGCTTGTCATAGCCTATCGTCGTGGCGCGCCGCCACCCGTCAGTGTCGATTTGCCTGCGAGATATTATGCAAACCACTAGGTTTTCATTGGTGGTACATTCTTTTGAACATATATGTCACATAAAAGACATATTTTAAAGGCATTTTTTCATTTAATTTACATCCTTTCTTTGTTTGGAGGGTTTCCCTAGGTTTTAGGGAGGAATAGATGAGTATTCATGAATTGGGCCAAACCGTGAGCCCATTTCCAGATTAAAAAATAAATTTTGTATCTTTTATAACTTTTTCATTTTTCAACATTTTTCATCCATTAAAATTCATAATTAACCTCCCCTAACCTATTAACACCACCATGGTAATTTGGATCTTTTAGAAATCCATAACTAGTGTTTATTTGTGTTTTTATCTAAGGGGTTGGGCCTGCCCGAAACCCAATTCCTATTTTAAAAATAAAATTTGAATTTGTTATAACATATTCAATATTTGGGATTCTAAGGTTATTCCAAGTCTCACCCAAGACCAATTAACCCATCCGCGCGTCTGAACTCTCTCCCACCTCTTTGGAGCTCTGGATAAGCGCGATTTGGTGCCGAACATCATAGGGTTCCTCAAATTGCCCAGATTTGAAGAGGTAAAGTATTTCTTTCATAACTCTCTCAATTCTCAATATTTTTCCTCCAATCTAGTTCCTAAATGAGATAATACATCTTTTTCGAACATACCCTAAATTTTGGATCTTTTAAATTTTAGATACTGGAGTTTTGGAGTGATTACTTCAAGATACTTCAAGTAAATGATACCTTTTCTTTCCTCTTTCAAATTACATTTGGTTTAACTCATTGTTCTTAGGGTTTATTCGGTTATAATTTAGTTTACTAATGTCCAGAAACTAGGAATTAGAACCTAGGGTTTAACTTGGGGCTTTCTTGGCCAATTTGTGTGGTTTAATGTTTGATCTAGTTCTCTCTTGGTGCGGTGGGGGTGCGATTTGTTTTTTGCATGGAGATTCAAGGGTTTTTGTTAATTTTGTAGGTGATTCCATAGTGTGTGCAATTTTAGTGAATTAGATTTCTGTTTTCAGGGTACCTTAATGTTTATTTCACTTTAATGTTTCTGTAAAAATTGGTTTTAGTTGCATTTATAATGAAAATTAATTTTAAGTTCCAATTTTTGGTGAAATTGGGGGTTTTTCATTCAAATAATTTATTGGTTCATTTTGGGATGCCTCATAACTGAATTGTCGGTTTCATTAAAGGGTGTTGAACTGAAACTTTATTTTAATAACTTACAAGTGTTAACATAGTGTGAAAGGTGGATATCGTAAAGAGCTTTGTGTGAAAAACAATGTGATGTTTTGAGAGGTTGTTTTATTGGAAATAAAATTTTTTATTGTGTGTTTTAAATGGTATAAAATGTGTGTAGCTACTGTACAATTTGTTTGTGACCAGTAGTGATATTTTATATGAAAAAGGATGTGTGTTGTTTTCTGAAATTTTTTGAGCACAAAAAGGGGAAGCCCGGGTACCTAGGTGGGGCGGATTTGTACTAGTACGACTAGTGGATCGGATGGGTTGTGTCCCTGTTCCACTTAGCATATGGATAACGACAACTATAACTAAACAATTTGGATGATGATTGGGGACCACTAGGTTATGGGTATGTTCCCTACTAGTGGCTCGTGCATGAGATCAGATTTTTCTATGGTTACTCTACACCGAGGTATGAGTTACATTGGGCCCGAGACAACCTAGTACATAGGGGTGTTCCCGATTTTGATGCTCATTGGATTTGTGGTATTTACCCTTGTTGTGGGTTTTTTTGCAGTACTTTACAGTAGCTCACATGTCTATTTAATGTGATAACATTCTGAAATTCTCAGAATGAAAACTGTTTTCATTTGAAAGTTGCATTTCTTTAAATTTTAACAATGTTTCACATTGTGTATTAAAATTGCTTGTTTTGTTCACATTATATTGAATTCTATTTGGAATCCTCTGGTGGTATCCTATTGGGCTTAGTCTCATACCCTAATTACACACCATGGGTGTAAGTAGACCTGCTTATGCTTGACTCGGGTAAATGGAAGGCTAAGGGTGATGGCGGTTCAGGATGTTAGTCCCCATCGTTGGGGCGGAGTTGCGGGGACGGCTTGCGGGTGATGATCCCCTTGTCCTGTGGAGTCCATGGGATGTATTTATGTTTTCATTATTTGTTTTTAGACCACTTTTAGTGTCTTTGAACATATTTATTCAGATCTGGTTTTGTTAAGAATTGTTTAGCATGAAAATCTCTAATTCTAATAATTGATTTCTTTTTTTGATTTATGCTTTCATACTCAAGTAAATCATTCCCAAAACAGGTTTGTTTGTTACCCGGGCACTTGTGCCAGCCCATGGGGATAGGGAACGCCCTTTGGGCCTTTCCACGGGCCGTGTTTGTTGTTGTTAATGGTGGCGACTAGATCCGGTTCGTGACAAAATGTTATCAAAGGAGGTTAATGTTTTGGGTTATATTGTTATTTTGAGATGAGTCAGTATAGACAGGAGCTAGTACTATCGGGGCTCGGGGTATTGGTTGTGAGTAGGGTTCCTAGCCCGCAACTCTCATGGAATACATTGAGTTACTAGAGGATGTTGGAATTTACTGATTGACTTCACTTCCAGGTGAGACGTGTGGGCTACAGACCACATGTGGACATCAGGCAGATGTGGAGTAGTAGTTTATTTTATTACAAGAATTTGATTAGTTTATTTATATTTGATGTATTTGATTACAATTTTTATAATTGTGGTATTGACTATTGTTTTGTGACTGTTTCATTTTGTAGCAACATGCCTCCCCGGAAAGCTCCCACGCACCCACAGGAGGAAGCTGAAGAGAGTTCTCCCACGCCGATTGATTAGAGGCTCGTGGAGGCAGTTGTTCGGGCTATCCAAGCATTGGGACAGGGACCATCTCATGCTCCTATTCCTGTTAGGGTAGAGGAGACAGGTCCTAGAAAAGATAAAGCACAAGAGTTTCTGAAAAACAAGCCTCCTACCTTCCGAGGTAGCACAGAACCCCAGGAAGCATAAGAATGGCTCGAGAAGATCGAGCGTATGTTTGAGTTCCTGGAAACACCCGAGGAGCTCAGGGTGAAGTGTG
The DNA here is from genome assembly GCA_963277665.1 of Viscum album. Classification (NCBI taxonomy): domain Eukaryota; kingdom Viridiplantae; phylum Streptophyta; class Magnoliopsida; order Santalales; family Viscaceae; genus Viscum; species Viscum album. The sequence continues at coordinate 1,192,077,816 of OY728156.1, read as the reverse complement.
ACTCCTTTCTGTTGGAGGGTCCCAGCCGTAAATGGTGGGAGTTCGTGCTTTAGTCTGGGAAGAATGAGCAGATGCGCTGGGGAGATTTCAAGGCTGTCTTCAATGAACAGTATTGCCCGGAGGTGTTGGCTTATGCCAGGTCTAGAGAGTTCATGGAACTTGTTCATGGGAATCTATCTGTGATGGATTATGCCAACCGTTTCACTGATTTGGTTTGGTATGCTCCAGAAATTGTATCTAATGAGCAAGCGAAGGCCCCAAGGTTTGAGAAAGGGTTGCGACCAGAGATATACTCCCAGGTGTTCTTGTTTAAGCTGAGGACCTATGTTGAGGTTTTTGATCGGGCGTGCATAGTGGAGATTGATAGGAAAGGCAAGGCTGGTTTCTATGGTTAAGTATCAACAGTGGGCAATGGCAGCTCCTCAGAGAAGAAAAGGAAGCGGGAGGATCAAGTGAAGAAAGGAGGGCGCAGTTCAGGCCACTCTTCCAGGCAGTTTTCTTCTGCGGCTTCGGATGCGAGGTCGGTCGTGTGACACCAATGTGAGAGTCCTGGGAATATCCGACCAGCATGTCCTCTTCCTCCGAAGCCTTGTTACCAGTGTGGAGGTATAGGGAATTTTCAGCGCTTCTGCGGTGTGGCACATCCACTCCCAAGCGGGGTAGGGTCGGTGGCTTTAAAAGGAGTTCCAGCACAGTCCGAGCCGTCGAGGACTGGGGGATCTTGATTTGGTGGTCGTGGTGGTAGGTCTGGATCATCTTCTGGGAAGAGCCAGTTCAGGGCACAACCACAGACTAGCGGTCGTCCTCAGGCAGATACCGGACATCTCCATGCAGTGGATCAGTCACCAGTAGGATAAGAGGCGGGACCGTCGACAGTTCGAGGTACCATTCTGATCGCATCTTCTATAGCTACTACTCTTTTTGATACTGGTGACTATGTTTCATTCATTTCTGGACATTTTGTAGACTTGCTGAATTTTCCAACTGAGTTGATGTCTTTTGCGATGGAGTTGGTGACACCGTTGGGAAAGAAGAAGGAGCAGGGCCTCAGGTTCCCCTCGTGTGCACATTCTGTGCCAGGGGTCGAGATGGAGTGGGACCTCTTAGTATTAGATATGGACCTTTTTGATGTGATACTCGGGATGGATTGGCTAGTACACTTCCAGGTACACATCGATTTCTACAGACATCGTGTGAGTTTCACGGCACCTGATGGGAGTCGTCAGGTTTTTCATGGAAAATGGGATCCACGATCAAGTCGTGCAGGGCCTCCACTCCCAGATTTGGGAAGTGTTATCTTCCAGTTATCTTTTCTTGTGCTAGAGTATGGAATTTCCACTGAAGGTGCACTGCCTTGTGTAGTGAATGAGTTTCCTGAGGTATTCCCAGATGATTTTTCTGGTTTTCCCCCAAAGCGGGATGTGGAGTTTTCGATTGATCGGGTGCCGGGAACACAGATGATATCTCTTCCCTCTTATCGTATGGCCCCCATAGAGTTGAGGGAATTAAAGATATAGCTGGACGACTTAGAATCGAAAGGATTCATTCGCCCGAGCGTCTCTCCTTGGGCCGCTCCTGTGTTGTTTTCAAAAAAGGCTTACGGATCCCTCCTGTTGTGCATTGACTACCAGAAGATGAATAAGGTTACAATTAAAAACAAATACCCTTTGCCCAGAATAGATGATTTGTTTGATCAGTTGAAGGGGGAAAATTGGTTCTCAATGATAGACCTACGTTCAGGGTATCATCAACTCTGGGTGAAGGAGTCAGATATCCCTAAGATAGCCTTCCGAAGCAGGTACGACCACTTTGAGTATATGGTCATGCCCTTCATATTGACCAATGCTCCATCGGTATTTATGGCACTTATGAATAGGGTGTTCCATCAGTATCTCAATTCCTTTGTTGTGGTGTTTGTGGATGACATTCTGGTATACTCTTGCTTTTAGGAGGAACACGAACATGACTTGAGGATCGTTTTGGGTACATTACGAGATCACCGCCTCTATGCAATGTTGTCAAAGTGCACTTTCTGGATCCGAGAGGTGAGATTTCTGGGGCATGTGATCTCAGAGCATGGAGTTTCAGTGGACCCTGAGAAAATTAGTGTAGTCATGTCATGGGAGAAATCGAAGAATGTGTTTGAGATCAAGAGTTTTCTTGGCATGGCTGGTTATTACAGGTGATTCGTTTGGGATTTCTCTCGTCTTGCTTCACCGATGACTTACCTCACCCGGAAATGGGTGTTGATTGTATGGGGTCCAGAATGTCAGAAATCATTCGATGAGCTGAAGAGGCGGCTGACTACCACCCCCGTGCTGATTTTTCCAAAGGCCGGAAAGGGATATGTGGTCTATTGTGATGCATCAGGTATGGGTCTTGGGTGCGTTCTTATGCAGGATGATCATGTGGTCGCGAATGGCTCTCGCCAACCTCGACCACATGAAAATAACTACCCAACCCATGACTTGGAGTTTCCAGCAGTGATGCATGCTTTGAAGACTTGGCGTCACTACCTCTTTGGGGAGAAGTTTGTGGTATACTCTGGTCACAAAATCTTGGCTTATATCTTCTCGCAGAAGGACCGCAACTTGAGGCAACGTCACTGGATCGAGTACTTGTAGGGGTTTGACTTTGAAATTTTCTATACCCCAGGAAAGGGTAATGTAGTGGCCGATGCTTTGAGCAGAAGATTTCCAGTGCAGGCTTTGAGGAAGTCTAGTGATGAGTGGACATTGATGGGTCTCTTTTCTTAGATGCATGTGGAGACCAGGGAATACAGTGGAGGGGCATTCCTGGCAAGCGTCCAGTTGACTCCTTCTCTATTGGAGATGATTCAGTAGGAACAGCTCAGTGATGATCTTTTTCAGCGGTCTAAGCAGTTCCTTCATGGTGGGGAGACATCCTCTGATTGGTTGTCGTCTCCCGAGGGCATCTTGTGCTTTAAGGGTCGTTCAGTAGTTCCATTATCTCTGGAGAAGGTGGTGATGCAAGATAGCCACCAGTCTCAATGGGATGTCCATCCGGGTGCCACTAAGATGTATTATGATGTTCGTCGGCAGTTTTGGTGGCCTGGTATGAGACGGGACATAGCAGACTTTGTTTCAAGATGCTACACATGTCAGCAGGTGAAAGTAGAGCACCAAAGGCCATCCGGTTTGCTCCAACCACTACCCATTCCTACCTAGAAGAAAGAATAGGTCACCATGAACTTCATTGTTGTCTTACCTCGTACACCTCGGGGTAAGAATGCTATTTGGGTGGTGATTGATCGTCTGAACAAATCAGCCCACTTCATTCCGATAAAAGATACAACTAAGGTAGATGAGTTGGGCCATTTGTATCTTCAGGAAGTGGTGAGACTCCATGGTGTACCATCAGTTGTTGTCTCAGATAGAGACCCCCGCTTCACTTCTCGATTTTGGGAAGCCCTTCAGAAGGCCTTGGGGTCTCAGATTAAGATGAGGATGGCATACCACCCACAGATGGATGGTCAAACAGAGCGGGCGATTCAGATATAGGAGGACATGCTTCGTGCATGTGTCTTGGACTTTGGAGGTTCTTGGGATAGCCATTCAGGATTGGTAGAGTTTTCTTATAATAATAGTTACCAATACATGATTCGAATGGCCCCTTTTGAGGTGATCTATGGTCGGCCTTGTCGGTCCCCCTATGTTGGGCTGAGGTAGGAGAGACTTCACTTTTGGGGCTGAGCCTTGTGCAGGAGACTTCTAAGAAGGTCAAGTTGATCAGTCAGTGCTTATTGAAAGTTCAGAGTCATCATAAATCTTATGCTGACCAGAGGCATCGAGACCTAGAGTTTTCTGTGGGTGACATGGTATTCTTAAAAGTGGACCCTCGTCTGGGCCATCGTCGATTGGTGAAGCAAGGTAAGCTGATTCCACGGTATGTCAGACCCTTTGAGATCACCGAGCATATTGGCAAGGTGGCATACAGGTTGGCCATTCCTTCTCAGTTGACTTCTATCCATGATGTCTTCCACGTCTCTCAGTTAAAGAAATACAATCCGGATCCATCCCATGTGTTGAGTTGGGAAGAACTGGAGATAGAGCCTGACATGTCTATCGTTGATAGGCCGGTGAAAATAGTAGACTCCCAGGAGAAGATACTTCGAGGAAAGTCTATTCAATTTTGTCTGAGTTTCATGGCAGCATGGGAATGATACACATGAGACATGGGAGCGAATGTCATGGGTCGAGGAATAGTACCCATTCTTGTTTTCCAACCGAGATTCATGTTGACTTTCTGGGGAAGAAAGTCCTTCATGGAAGGGAGAATTTTCACATACAAGACATATTTTAAAGGTATTTTTTCATTTAATTTATATCCTTTCTTTGTTTTTGGGGTTTCCCTAGGTTTTAGGGTGGAATAGATGAGTATTCATGAATTGGGCCAAACCGTGAGCCCAATTCCAGATTAAAAAATAAATTTTGTATCTTTTATACCTTTTTCATTTTTCAACATTTTTCATCCATTCAATTTCATAATTTACCTCCCCTAACCTATTAACACCACCATGGTAATTTGGTGCTTTTATAAATCTATAACCAGGGTTTATTTGGGTTTTTATCTAAGGGGTTGGGCCTGCCCGAAAGCCCAATTCCTGTTTTAAAAATAAAATTGGATTTTGTTATAACTTATTCAATATTTGGGATTTTTCGGTGATTCAAAGTCTCACCCAAGACCAATTAACCCAGACGCGCGTATGAACTCTCTTCCACCTCTTTGGAGCCCTGGATAAACACGATTTGGTGCCGAACATCATAGGGTTCCTAAAATATCTCATATTTGAAGTGGTAAAGTATTTCTTTCATAACTCTCTCAATAATCAATCTTTTTCCTCCATTCCAGTTCCTAAATGAGCTACTACATCTTTTTCGAACGTACCCTAAATTTATGCTCTTTTAAATTTCAGATACTGGAGTTTTGGAGTGATTACATCAAGATACTTCAAGTAAATTATCCCTTTTCTTTCCTCTTTCAAATTACTTTGGGTTTAACTAATTGTTCTTAGGGTTTATTCGGTTATAATTGAGTTTACTAATGTCCCTAAACTAGGATTTAGAACCTAGGGTTTATCTTTGGGGTTTATTGGCCAATTTATGCGGTTTTAGGTTTGATCTAGTTCTCTCTTGGGGCGGCGGGGGTGTGATTTGATTTTCGCACGAAGATTCAAGGGTTTTTGTTAATTTGGTAGGTGATTCCATTGTGTGTGAAATTTTTGTGAATTATCGTGCTGGTTTCATGGTAACTTAATGTTTATTTCACTTGAATATTTCTGTAAAACATGGTTTTAGTTGCATTTATAATGAAAATGAATTTTAAGTTCCATTTTTTGGTGAAATTGGGGGTTTTTCATTCAAATCTTTTATTGGTTCATTTTGGGATGCCTCATAAATGAATTGTTGGTTTCATTAAAGGGTTCTGAACTAAAATTTTGTTTTACTAACTTACATGTGTTAACAAAGTGTGAAAGGTGGATATCTTATAGAGCTTTGGGTGCAAAACAATGTGATGTTTTGAGAGGTTGTTTTATTGGAAATAAAATTGTTTTATTGTGTGTTTTAAATGGTATAAACTGTGTGTAGCTACTGTAAATTTTTTTTCCCCATTAGTGATATTTTATATAAAAAAGGGTTTGTGTTGTTTTCTGAAATTGTTTGAGCACAAAAAGGGGATGCCTGCGTACCTAGTTGGGGCGGATTTGTACTAGTATGACTAGTGGATCAAATGGGTTTTGTCCCTGTTCCACTTAGCATATGGATAACGAAAACTCTAACTAAACTATTTGGATGATGATTGGAGACCAATAGGTTATGGGTATGTTCCCTACTAGTGGCTCGTGCACGAGAATGGCTTTTTCTATGGTTACTCTACACCGAGGTATGAGGTACATTGGGCCTGAGACAACCTAGTGCTTAGGGGTGTTCCCAATTTTGATGCTCATTGGATTTGTGGTATTTACCCTTGCTATGGGTTGTTTTTGGTAGTAAATCACAGTATCTCACATGTCTATTTAATGTGATAACATTCTGAAATTCTCGTATTGAAAACTGTTTTCATTTGAACGTTTCATTTCTTTAAATTTTAACATTGTTTCACCTTGTGTATTAAAATTGCTTATTTTGTTCACATTGTATTGCATGCTCTTTGGAATCATCTGGTGGTATCCTATTGGGCTTAGGCTCACACCCTACTTACACCCATTGGGTGTAAGTAGACCTACTTATGCTTGACTCAGGTAAAGGGACGACTAAGGGTGATGGCGGTTCGGGATGTTAGTCCCCATCGTTGGGGCGGAGTTGCGGGGACGGCTTGAGGGTGATAATCCCCTTGTCATGTGAAGTCCATGGGGATGTCATTATGTTGTCATTATTTGTTTTTAATCCACTTTTAGTGTCTTTGAACATATTTATTCAGATATGGTTTTGTTAATAATTGTTTAGCATGAAAATTTCAGATTCTAATAATTGATTGTTTTTTTATTTATGCTTTCACACTCGGGTAAATCATTCCCAAACCAGATTTGTTTGATACCCGGGCACTTGTGCCAGCCCGTGGGGATAGGGAACACCCTTTAGGCCTTTCCATGGGCCGGGTTTGGTGCCGTTAATGGTGGCGACCAGATCTGATTCGTGACAATCTACACCTCTGGTCTCCATGGGTTTCCATATTCCCTTTATAGACATGAAAATTCAATGTCGTCAATCCAGATTTGTGGCAATAAATAAGACATAAGAACACAAATGGTGGAGGTTCTCTGGCCTTGTTTGTGTCAGCCTTCTCCCTCAGTGTTATAGTTTCTTTAAAAATGGGGGTATAGGATTAAGATTCTATCAATACTAATCCTAATGAAAAACTCCAAGAATCAACTTCCTCCTATAAGAACAAGCGATCCACCGATCAACATATTCGTGGGTTAACCCACGTTCACTTTTTTATAATGAAGAACAGGAAATTAAAATTACAAAATTAACCCCTACATGGGATAGACATGGGTAGGGGAGAGCGTTATAATGTGACTTCATTCTCCATTCTAGATCCACCAACCACGTTGTTAGAGATTCTTCAAAGGGATGAAGGATAATGCGTTTATAAATCATCATTACAAAGGATTTTCCACTGTAAATTCTTCAGAGAAATTACGAGGCCTACAATTATTTTCTCCAACCTGTTGTCTCATTAAAAGAGAAGCACGTCATAGCATTTCTGTAACGCTGCATCATTGTGTCATTAAACTTTTTAATTTATGAAATAGAATATCTGTTATGCTTCTGTTAAAGATCATAATTAATGGTATACATTTAATGTGTTTTGTCATCGCCTCGGCGTCACACCATAGTGTTGGCATTCCATAGTTTAATGGTGATAAAACAAATTAAATATATTTTTAATTTATTTTATTTATCTTCTGAAAATTATCTTTTCCAGTCGACCATTACTGGTCAAAGTTATGTCCATTATAAAAGAATCTCTATATACTGATTTCAATGGCGCCCTCAAGTTTTTTATTTTTATCACCTATTAAAAATTTAGAAAAACATACTAACATGTTTATTTAAATGAAGCAAAATAGGTTCAAAATTCTATTTTGGTCTCACTGGGCCTTGGAATAATGTTCTTTTTGAGCATCCGGTCTCAAAATCATAACATATAATATGAAAAAATACATTGAATTTCTAGGAACATACATTACCCCCACCATTAGGGATTCACATCCTCATAATCCAAAATAAGTCTAAAAAACAAATGAGGGTACTGAGAATGAATTAGAGCCTCTCTATCCCATGTGCTCTCTTGGAGATTCTTGTGCTACCACTGAACGTGCAGCAGAGAAATAGAATTCCCATGAAGGACCTGCTCTTGTCGATCATCTACCTCCACTAGGAACTCTTAAAATTTCACCCCATCGTCAATGTGTATATCTCCCAAGTTGATGATGTGTTATGGATCTTTCTTGTACCACCTCAGCTTCAACATGTGGAAAACATCGTGCACCCAGGGCATCTGTGAGGGGAGAGCCAGGAGGTACGCCAAATCACCAACTCTTATCAAAATTAGGAATGGTCTGATGAACCTCGTATATAACTTTTGGCCCCAGAAAAATATTTTTAATCCCTATCAGGGTGAGACCTAAAGGAACACAATGACTCAATCATCAATATCCAAGGGTCTTAGTCCTCTATTATCATAAGATTTCTACCTTCTCTGTGAATTCCTCATTCACTCTTCGATGATCTGCACCTTCTCAGTGGTATCTTGTACCATCTCTAGTCACATGAGTGTTGACTCTCCTAGGTCTGTCCAGCATAGAGTTGAACTGTAAGGCCACTCGTACAAATCCTTGACCGGTTCCATAACAATGGTGGGCTGATAGTTGTTATTGTATACAGAATCTACCAGTGGTAGGTGGTCCTCCAAACTATAAACAAAATCATGAATGCAAGAAAAAATCATGCCCTCTATGATATGTATAGTACGCTATGTTTGACCATCTGTTTGTGGGTGAAAGGTTTTTCTCAAGTACATCTGAGTCCTGAACACCTCTTTTAATCCATTCCACATTCGGGATGCGAAGCAAGAATCATTGTCTAAGACGATAATCAATGGAATCCCATGAATTCTCACTATATTTTAAACATAGAGTCATACAAATACCTATACTAATCCCTACTATTTGATTTGTATCAAGTGAGGATGATTCATAAGTAAAAACATTAATGATGTTTGTTTAAATAATTTTTGTGGTTCTTTGATAAAAATAATGATTTTGTTTTATAAATTAAAACCATGTATACAAAAGAATTATAGAACCATGGACGATAAATCATACATATATTATAACATGGATAAACCATAAAAATTGTTTCATGACCAGACTTGAAAGAGTTAATTAAAATTGAAATCACATCGTCCATAATGTCGGTAATTCGACACATCACTAACAATGTTTTTATTCCTTGAATAAGTTTGAAAGGAGAAGAAGAATGGTGGTGAATTTTACATGAACATGATATAATCTAGAATATACATGATTTTAGAGATTTAATGCCTCTTGGTTATGATAATTTGAGGAAGGAAGAAGAAAATAATGGAATATTGGAATAAAGAAAAACATGAGAAATTTCTCACGAAAATTCGGTAGGCTTATGATGTCTCTCAAAATTTCATAAAAATAGTTCAATGAGAGAAAAAGGTCATCTCATAACTCTTACATAATATTTAAAGTAAGGTTTGATATGGAATGAAATATCACATCATAATCCAAAGGGAAAGGAATAGAATAACATGAAATGAAAGAAAAGAAAGAAAATAAAAGGGGATGTTTACCTCTTGATCTCTTCTCTTTGAGATCCTTCTTAATGGATTTGTTTTCGGTCTTTTGGTGATACCAGAAGCTCTAGTATGTGGGAAAGATCGTTGGAAGGAGTATTGGACAAAGAAAATGCATTTCTCAAGGCTTTAGAGATGTGTAAATAAGAGGGGAGTGGGGGTGGTATTTATAGTGGAGAAGAGGGGGTATTTTTCATTATTTTAATCATTATTATAATTTTTCCCCTGATTATTAATATTATTAGTTCATGTGACTTAAAATATTAATAATTGAATGTGTGTTCAAAATAAGTGGCCTTACATTGCATAATATGTCATCAATATTATATTTTAAGGACAATTTAATTATATGGTATTTTATCGTATTTCAATATTCATCGAAAATTCAACCGTTTCAGAAAAACCCCTGAAATCCACTCTAACCATTTATTGACCAATATAATTCATATATGAAGTCCATTTTTTAAAAATAATTTTCTAAATATTGTTAATTTAATTTTTAAATAAAAGCATACTTATTTAAAAAATTAACAATTCTAATTCTATAACTACTTCTATATCACGATAAAAAATTAACCAAGATGTTATTATCTTAATGCCTTATGAAAATAATAAAATAATAAAATTTACTATTAATTAGGGTCATATTACTATTATTATTACTTTTCATAAGGGTATGTTACTATTCACAAAAATAGATGGTTTCATCCGACTCCAAATAACTTACTGAACACAATTGTACATGACAGTTTCTTGAAATTCAAAACATAACAGTGGGAAAATTATGTTTAAAGGATAGTTATAAATATTTACTTAAAAAAAAGTTCCATGAATTTCTATTTATTTTTAGAAAAATATGGGGTGTTAAATTTTTCCCACCTTCTAGAAATTGCGTCCTCAAAATTTTATTTACTTATTAAAAAACTGAGGGTGATTTTACCTCAAAGCATATCCAGACTCTCTTGTTGCTTCTTCAACCATGTGGTTTCTCCACAAAACCTTTACCAAGTGGATTACCTTATTCTACAATACATGTTCCCTTCGATAAAAAATCTGAACTGGTTTCTCCTCATAAGAAAGGTTCTCTTCCAGCTGAACTGCTTCTGGGCTCAAGACTTGTGATTAATCTGGAACATACTTTATCAACATCAAAACAAGAAAAACATTGTTTACCTAAGACAAATGTGGAGGCAGAGCAACTCGGTATGCAACTGGTCAAACTTTTTACAATATTTCAAAAGGATCAATGAACCACAGACTTAGCTTTCCTTTCTTGAAAAAATGCATCACACTTTTCCAAGAAGTGATTTTAAGGAAAAGATGGTCACCTACCTCAACAGATAAGTCTTTCCTTCTGTTATCTACATAAATTTTCTGCCTTCTCTGAGATATCCTCATGTGATGCTAGATCATCTTCACCTTCTCATCCACTTACTCTACTAATTCTTTCCCCATTAACTTTCTTTCAATGACTTCAACCCAAAAAGCAAGAGTCTGACACCGCTTCCCATACAATGCCTCAAAAATTTCCATTTGAATACTGGAATGAAAACTGTTATTATAAGAAAACTCTTCTAAAGAAAGGTGTTGATACCAACTTCTCTAATAGTCCATTGAACTCGCTCGAAGCATATCCCCGAATGTCTGAATCATTCGCTCTGATTTCCGATCTGATTGAGGATGAAAAGTTGTACTGAAATTTAATTTTTCTCCAAATTACATCTGAAATCCCTTCCAAATGTTACAGGTGAACTTGGGATCTCAATCAGATACAATGGAAACAGGAACTCCATGTAACATGATAATCTACTTAAGGTATAGTCGAGAAAGTTGATCCAAATACATTTTATTTAGAATAGAAAGAAAATTTTCATATTTTGTCATTCAATCCACAATAACCCAAATTGAATTGTTACCTCGAGAAGTCTTCAGTAGTACCACCACAAATTCAATGGATTAATTCTCCCATTTCTACTCTGGCACTAGAAAAGGATGAAGCATCCCCTTAGGTAACTATCGCTCTACTTTAACCTATTTACCTGTTAATCATTTCACAATAAAATTATAAATTACTCTTTTCATTCCATCCCACCAATAATTCAATCGAAGGTCTCTGTATATCTTAGTATAGCCAGGATGAACTGAAAATGGAAAACTATGAACTTCACACAACAAGTCATTCTTCAACTGAGAATCACTAGGCATGCACATCTTTTTTCTAAATCTTAAAACACAATATTTATCAAGGTTATATTTTAGAAACTTACCCATTTTAACCAATTCTAACTTTTTTTGTAGATCATGGTCTTCCTTCATCACTTGCTTAATTTTGTCTGACAACGATGACTGCACTGAAACCTGAAACAAAACAGAGGTATTTCATGCACCAAAAACTTCTAAGCCAGCCTTTCGTACTAGATATGGGCATTACGAATTTTTTGTCATGCTTTTTGGATTAACTAATGCACCTACTTTATTCATGAATCATATGAATAGAGTATTTCATGAGTTCTTGGGTAATTTTGTGGTTGTGTTTATTTATGACATTTTGGTATTTTCTAATAATAAAGAGGAGTATGAAAAACATCCAAGGGTTGTTTAAAAAACCTTAAAAGAAAAAAAAATATATGGAAAATTCATAAAGTTTGATTTTTGGTTGCAACAAATTTCTTATCTTTGGAACATTGTAAATAACGATATAATAACTGTTGATCCTACCAAAAAAGTGGTCCATGAATAGCCATGTCCAAAAAATGTTACATGGATTTGTAGTTTTCTAGGATTATCAAGTTATTACCGATGTTTTTTAAGAACTTTTATTAGTTATCTATCCCAATAACTATGTTAACACAGAAAGGGGTTAAATTTTTTCAGACAGAAGAATGTGATGTTTGTTTTCCAAAACTGAAGAAGAGATTGGCGAATGCTCCAGCTTTGGCCTTGTCTTCCTAAAATGGTGAGTTTGTCATCTACAGTGAAGCTTCTTTTATGGTAAAAGGTTGTGTATTGATGCATAATAGTTAGATAATTGCATATGAATCAAGACAACTAAATCCTCATGAGTTAAATTACCCTACATATGATTTGGAATTAGAAGTTTTGGTTTTTTCTTGAAAAAATTGGAGGCCTCATTTATACGGAACCAAATGTCAAATATATACTGACCATTAATGTTTGAAGTATATATTCACTCAGAATGAATTAAACATGAGGTAGAGAAGATGGCTTGAACTGATAAAGGATTATGATTGCACGATTAATGACCATCCTAGAAAATAAAACAATGTGGAAGATGCCTTGATTCAGAAACATCATGCAACATTAACCATGTTATAATTGGAACATGATCCCTTGATTAAATATTTGATGAAATGTGATACTTCTTCACCTTCCATTGATGGTATCCAGATCTCAAGTCAATATTGAAAAAGTACTAGGCACCCTATATCTGATCAAACAAGTCATCGATATGAGGAAAAGGATATTTTTTAATAGTGATGTTATTCAATGCTTTGTAATCAATGTAAAGTCTCATGGAACTATATTTATTTTTAATAAACAAAAAAGGAGGACCCCATGGTGATGTTCTAGGATGAATGAAACCTTTTACAACCAAATCATGCAACTGATTTTTTTAATTCACGAAGTTCTATTTGAGCCATACAATATGGGGGTTTTGAAATTGTCTTAGCATCATGAAATAAGTCTATTGAAAATTCGACTTCCCAATCATATATGACACTGGGTAACTAATCATGAAAACATCAAGGTATTCATTTACCACTGGCACATCATTAATCTGAACAGTTCTATTTTTTTCAACAATATGAGTAAGATAACATTCATTTCCATCTTTCAATAGTTTCTCAGCTTACTGATATGTTATCAATTTTATGGGTTTATTATTTAATAGAAACTGAAACAATTTCTGAAAAATAACCTCTTTAGCTCTACAGTCAATCTTAACATGATGAACAGAAATCCAATCCATTCTCAGAATAACATCAAACTTGACTAATGGTAAAAAAACTAGGTTTGCAGGTAAATACTTTCAACATAAAACAACAGAAATATTTATGTAATTTATATTATCTATAATATTTTTCCCTGGTTTTTTAACAACATGTTCAAGTCTCATTTGTTGAGGTCTTATTTCTAATTTACCAAAAAAATTATCAATGATGAAGGAATGTGTAAACCTCAGATCAAACAAAAAAATAGAAATATCTGAGTAAACAAAGTACCTAACAGAACTTCATTGGATGGTCTGATGTCTGCTAACATGGTCACAAAGGATCTCACTACACCTTTCTGCTTTTACTATGTCTTTTTTGCATCATTCGGATCATTCTTTTGTAAGGAATTTGCATAATATCTCATCTCACCACATTTAAAACACTTTACAGTTTTCTTATCAGGATTAGTCTTTGAATCATTTTCATTACAATCTAGAACCATATGTCCAAACATAACACATTTACTGCACTTCCCAGTTGTGCTAAGTCAACCCCCTGGGTGTTTCTTGCCACATTTTTCAAAAACTAGAAACTGGATTTTCTTACCATCAGATTTATTTGGTTGATTCTTACCCATTTCTTTCCATCTGGACCTCTTCATATTCTTGTTGCCAAAATTCATGTGATCATCAGAAAACTTCATCTCTACCCTCTCATAAAATTAGACAAGATTCTAATAAATTTTGAATTCACGAGAGGCCAACACCCATTGATACCATGGATTCAGTACTGATTAAAATAATTTGATTTTTATATGATGATCTAGAATAATATTTGAAGCATACATCGCCAGTAAAGTGAATTTCACTTCATATACGGCCACTGAATCTTCTTCCTTCTGTTTCAATTCAAGAAATTTCCTCTCCATCCTAAGTCGCATTACCATAGGGAAATATTTTTCAAGGAAAAGACTTTTAAATTCCTCCCACTCTAGGGAATAATAATCCTCTCTATACATGATATTATTTACCATTGAACTCGACTGATTATCTTCACCTTCAAAAAGATAAATGGAAAGACATACCTTTTGATTGAATGAAAATCCCATAACATCGAATATTTTTTTCAAGGGATTTAATCCGTCCTTTAGCCACTACTAGGTCAGAAGATCCATTAAAAGTAAGAGGGTGTTGCCTAATTAAATTTTCCAATATTTTCATTTTTCATTATGGTACCTCTATTTGTTCTTTTGCATGGATTCTACCACCATTTACTGCCTACGTTAGCTGATCCATTACTGTCACAAACTGCTCGGTTCCAATCCCTACCGTTCAGGGCTATTGATCTGAAAGGATTTCATTCTGTCGGTGCCTCTTCTATTCATCATCCTTGTTCCTTTTGCAGAAAAATATTCTGAACAAGAAAATCATAGATTAAAGAACATGGTAATATTTAAATTCTATAACATTTCAAATTAATGATAGAGTAAAAATAATATATGGTCTTCTTTTATCATCATCCAACCCCCGAAAATTATCTAAACCACCCTCTGATGCCAACTATAAAGACCCGACCTTATTACATTACATAATCTTGAATTTAGTCAAAAAAACACATACTTTTACATATAGTATATCTTCACGATTATAGATTTAGGAAATTTTGACAATACATTCATAATATTAAACATTATTATAGAGTGGATACCATACAAATAGTACTCATTCAATATAAAATTTAAAACATTCCAAATAAAACATGATTTCTTTGATAGATCATAAAACATTTAACTTGGAATCCATCACATTTGTACACAAATTTATAACATGTTAAAATCATTTTAAACTTGTGAGGATCTCAAAAAGCTCAATAAGTGATATAAAAAACAATTATTCCAAGAATACTTGTAACATATGAAATCACTTTCAAAAGAAATGCTTGTCATAGATATATACTTACTTTTTAAAACATGATATTTGCACAAGATTCCCACAATCATAACAACATAAATATAACCATAAAGGTATATTGTGGTATTACTTATATAATATTGTAACCCTCACAGCTACCTTATAATTTGTAACCATCACTCTTATCTTACAATTTTTGTAACCATTGCAGTTAGACTTGGAGTAACCATACTGCCGACCTCCAACATACACATACTCAATGCACTTAAGGGATATATAGGTCCCACAATTCATCATAAATAATTCCCAAGATCTAGAAAAAAATAATACAACATGAATAATAACATAAAAACATTGCTTTTGAACATTGTAAAACAGAATTTTAAAAGAGGATTTTAAAAGGAAAGTCCATTATAAATATCATATAATTGAAGTAAAAGTAAATAGAGTGGATGCAATATGTACGTACAGTGTATTTATACATAATTAATCAAAATATAAGAAAAATACATCACCCAATCAATTTTAATACCACATAAATCACGAAGTAGAATGTTAACCCAAAGAATGGAAATCGGGTTAAGAAATCCCTTACCTCAGGCTTGTCTTACTTAAAACTTGTCTAAACTTCTTGTATAATGGTTAAAATAGTGTTATTAGTATTTTAAGGAAACATTATAATGTTTATAACATCCTATAGGATCATTTCATAATCTCATTTCACCCCTTAATTGTTATTATTTTGTTCCTTACACTGTTTTGCGTGAGTTCCTTACATGATTTCCATGATCGGTTCATGATGGATGTTCTTGTCGAATGGAAGTAAAACTAAAAAATTGGAATGGAGTAGTAATTACATATTTTCAGTACCATAAATTATACAATTTATCATTTTCAATTTTTACATGATAATGATTCATAAGTTAAAATATTAATGACATTCGTTAAGATCATTTTAGTGGTTCTTTGATAAAAAAGATATCATTTTGTTTAATAAATTAAAACCAAGTATACCAAAAAATTATAGAACCATCGGTGAGACATAATATATATATTATAAAATGGTTCAACCATAAAAAAAGTTTCATTCCCATACTTGAAAGAGTTAATAAAAATTGAAATCACATCGTCCATGATGTTGGAAATTCGACACATCACAGACAATGATTTTATTCCTTGAATAAGTGGGAGAGGAGAAGAAGAATGGTGATGAATTTTAAATGAACATGAGAAAATAAAAAATATAAATGATTCTAGTGCTTTTATGCCTCTTGGATAATAGTTTGTGAGAAATGAAGATCAAAATAATGGAATCTGAAAATAAAAGAAAACATGAGAAATTTCTCACGAAAATTCGGCAGCCTAATGACATCTCTCAAAATTTCATAAAAATAGTTTGACGAGAGAAAGGTGATATCTAATAACTATTAAATAATATGGACAGTAATGGGGGGGGGGGGTATTTAATAAAATATCCCAACATAAGACAAAGGGAAAGGAAGAGAATAACATAAAAGGAAAGACAAGAAAGAAAATAAAAGAGGATGTTTACCTCCAGATCTCTTCTCCATGAGATCCTTCTTAAGGGCAATGGTTTTGGTTTTTTGGTGAGACCAGAAGCTCTAGGTCATGGATAAGATCCTTGGGGGGATTATTGGGCCAAACATAGGTCTATATCGTGGCTTGATAAGTGTGGGAAAATGAGGGGAGTGGGGATGATATTTATAGTGGAGGAGAGGGGGTACTTTTAATTATTTTAATCATTTTTATAATATTTTTGCCCAAGTTTACGAATAGTATTAGTTCATGTGCCCCAAAATAGTAATAATTTAATGTGAGTTCGTACCAAGTGGCCTTAAATCACTTATTATGTCATAAATAGTTTATTTTACTACTAATTTGATTATACGGTATTTTATCGTATTTCACTATTCATCGAAAATTCAACTATTTCAGAAAAAATCCCAAAAATTCACACTAAATATTTATCAACATGTATAATTCAAAAATGAAGTCCATTATTAGAAAATAATTTTCTAAATGCTATTAATTTAATTTTTCAAAAAAAGTGTACTTAATTAAAAAATTAACAACTTTATTTCTATAAATACTTCTTTATCACGATGAAAAATTAACCAAGATGTTATTATCTTAAAGCCTTAAGAAAATAATATAATAATAAATTTAATATTAATTAGGGTCATATTTCTATTCATATTACTATTGAAAAGGGTATATTACTATTCACAAAAAAACAAGTTGGTTTCATCAGTCTCCAAATAACATACTAAACACAATTATGGATGATAGTTTCTTGAAATTCAAGACATAGAAGTGCAAAAATTATGTTTAAATGATAGTTATAAATATCTACTTAAAACAATGTTCCATGCATAATTATTTATTTTTTGAAAAACATGGGGTGTTAAAATTTTCACCAAATCTTGATTTATAGGTGTGTTTTTCCACGAATCACCATGATTAGAACATGAAGTATTAATTTCAAACTGATTAAAATATATTAAATTTTTATTGAAATAATGATGTGATTTGATGGAAATTATCATTTGAATTATGGGTTTGGAGAAGATGGGAATTGGATTTATTTTTTTGAAAAACTTGTTGTTTATAATTTTAAAATTGTGATTTTAAAATTATGGTTGGTTTGATGTAAGTAAATTATATATTGAATTGATTTGAAAGGGATGAAATTATTTTATTGAAATTGGTTGACATGATTTAGGAATAATTGTTGGTAATGAGTTTAATTGGGGTGGATAATTGTCATGAAGTACTACCATCCCCCCTGAATTGCCTAAAGGCCTTGATTTTTTATTGATTTTTGATAACCCACCTTTCAAGGGATGAGGGGGAACCCTTAAAAACACCATAAGCATAGTGATTACATGGAACATATTCTTAATAGACATTACATGACTTGAAGGTATTAGGGAATTCAACCAGACTATAACTACAAGGAACTGCACCTCCCCAACATCTGCATCATGATGGTAGATATCCACCTTCTCATGGTCATCTGGATAAGCTTCTCATGAAAGCATAGGCTGGTCTCGATGGCATATCATCACCATATCATTCTTCTAAATCCATTGGTTATGATTTGGTGAGTTTGTGTGCTCTAAATCCTCCTCTAGGGCTGTTCCTTTTTTATAGAGTCTGTCTGGGGAAACTGAATGTTGATTGAAGGACTTGAGGTGAACCAAAGGCCTTAAAGGTATCCTAAAGGTCCTACTAACCTGAAGGACCGGGTGGCCTGATGTCCAAAAAGACTCCAATCCCTAATCGGAGTCCCCAGTTGAATAGTTATGACTACTATAGTACTGAACATTACCTCCTACAGTACTACTACAGTACGGCTGGAAAACCGAAAATATGCCCCACCTAGTTTTGATCTTGGGTCTCTTGGATGATCTTAAGGATGCCACACCAGCTGGGCTGAGTCTCTTGTGCAAGTACCACCATCAAAGGGATGGATTATGGACACGATGTTCCACCATATAGAATTTTGGTTGTTTATGGTTACCTCAAATTGATTTTTTTATATTTAAAGAGAAAATCATCCCCCATTTATTTGTGAAGCCCATGGAATTTATTTTTCAAATTTGTTGCTTTGGGGATGCCACCTAATGCAAATATCACTGTTTTCTCTCCCCAAGACAATGAGTGAGGGGCAGGATGTTAATAATGGTATCATTTTTTTTGATTCCATGCATTAATAGTAATTAATTTCCAATATGATTTCATAATTCGTTTTTAGTAAACGATTTATAATATGATGATTTTTATATTATAAAAAATTGGATATAGTTTTATTTTTTTAAAAATATATTGTGGTGTTTTCAAAAAAAATATTGAAAAATGAAATTGTGAGATATTGGAGAAGGAATGGTGGTAGAATTTTGAGAATGGTTAAACTGTTTTATTGGGGATAAATATGTTTATAGAACTTATTAGAATGGTAAATTTTAAAGATCCAAGCATTCATTTTAGAGTTAGTGAGATTAAATGGGGTTTCTTTTGGTTATAGAAAATAGAACTCGATAGGCATTGAAGGAGCCTAGTACAAGTGGCTACTGAGAATATGGTTAAACATGGGCCACAAGTGAACCAACTATTGGTCCAAATTATTTTCTAGAATTCTCAATCCATGGAAATACAGAACAAAAATGATAAACCAAGGAAAGTGGATCATTTAGTTCAGTTTTAAAAGTAAAATCCACCCATATTTCAGGGTGATTTAAGACCAAAAAATTAAAAGTGTGGTTAATAGGATGAATCAAATCTTCGATATCCTTGTCATAGATTCTATGTTAAATGTGATGTAATAAAATATATGTTAGAAGATATTACAAGCTAGGAGTGGTATTTTGTAGTTCGGGATAAATTTTGATAAGGAATTTATTGGGAGGATTTTGAAGAATTTTACAACAAATAATTCAATCCTCAATTTTTCCGAATTACATGAATAATAAACAACTTAATTTTGAATCAATAGAACCTTAAAATGATATTATGTGCAGTTAAACTTATGAATTTAGTAAAATTTGCAACATTAATTGCTAAAAGTGAATCTATAGAGGACTACATTATTTAATCAGGTTGAGGAGTGAGATTCAGTCAAATATTCTCATGCATTGTATATTAGATTATACTGATATGATCAAAATAGAAATAGGTGAAGAAGGTGATATCTCAGAAAATATAGTTGGACAAGGAATGTTGATACCTATAAGAATTTGTGGGAACAATAATGTTGTAAATAAGAAGAAGAGAGAAAAACTTAGGATCTAAATAAGTCGTTGATGCTCAATATACAAGAGGGGGGGGGGGTGAATTGTGTGCTTTAAAAAATTCATTTGGAACTTTTAAATATGGTATAAACCTTTTTATTGTTTAACAAAGTAAAAAAAAGGTAAATTCACAAGACCTATAAGTTCTAAAAACATGCTAGATTCTAGAAATATGGTTTTGGAAATAAAATATAAGAAAAGATTATAAGGACAAAGATTCTACCTTAAAGTGTATAGAATATTACTAATCAGAGTACAAGTAAAAGAAATATATGATAGTTATACTTTCCCTATTAATCAAAATACAGCAGAAAACAAACATCAAACAATACAATTAATAAGTAAGAAATATTTTAACCCAAATATTAGGGTATCCAACAACCTTGGATAAAGGCCCCTTGATTTATATATTCAATAATGTCTATCTTACCCACACCAGGGTAATACCTCGATAAGAGTATCAGAGTATGTCTTGTTATCCCCGCAAGCCCTCAATCTTCAAGGTAGACAGCACCTCTTTCTTCCTTACCAAGGAAGTCCACAAACTTTAAGGTAGTCAGCACCTCTATCTTCCTATCCCCAAAAGCCCTCAATTTTGCACAGAAAAAATCAGAGTATCATAAAGAAATATGAACAAGAAGTTGAGCACGCACAAAGAATGAGAGTCTCTCTCTCTAGAAATCACTTCTTTAGCATGTAATCTCTAGATTGATCAACATGTGTTAAAGTTATGAAATTGTTCAAATGAGCTCCTATTTATAGGCGAATTTCCAATGGTCGGCTCCCTCCTCCAACGGTCATATTTTTCCATGAATATTGGAGGGACTTGTACATGTGTCATTCAAACAACAGTTGGTTAGAAATAGAATGCATGACATCATTTTATAACTATAACAAAGGTAAGAAAAATATGGTTTCTCAACCAATTTCATTTTTTGGAGACTATGGAAAAATAAAATTCCGATTCTAAACAAGTTAACCTTATTAGTCTTTATTACAAGGATATTCATATTCTATTTTTTGTAGAATTAGGAATCAGAATTTTTTAGACTTAGGAGTCTAAATTATGAGGAATTCGGAGTCTGAATTCAAAGGAATTCGGAGTCTGAATTCTAAGGTATCCAGAGTCTGAATTCTAGGTAATTTTGAGTCTAAATTATAAATAATTCAGAGTCTGAATTATATAGAATTTGGAGTCTGAATTCTAATGAATTTGGAACAGGAATTATGATGAATTAGGAGTCTCAATTATAAGTAATTCTGAGTCCAAATTCTAAGGGATTCGGAGTCAGAAACCTAAGGAATTCGGAGTTTGATTTCTAAGAAATTTGAAGTCTCAATTATAAGGAATTCAGAACCTAAATTCTAGGGAATTTGTTATTTAATTTCTAAGGAATTTTGAGTCTAAATTTCAGAGAATTTGGAGTCTGAATTTCAGAGTATTAGGAGTCTGAATTTTAGAGGATCCAGAGTCTGAATTTCAAAGAATTTGGAGTCTGAATTTCAGAGAATTCGGAGTCTGAATTTGAAAGAATTAAAAGTTTGAATTTTAGAGAATTCAGAGTCTGAATTCAGATCCAAAAAATAGAATACTCTATATCTAATTATTTTTAGAATTCTAAGGTTTTAGATATGAAACCGAATTTAACACTTGGGAATAAAAATATTTAGATTTAGGGAAACTAAAATATGAACAATGAAAAATATGGTAAGAATAAATTTCCATAGGTAAGGAAAATTTTCATTATAAATATAAAACTTATAGAGAGAAATCTTCCTTGATATAGAGTGTTTGTGATTTTCAAAACATAGAGGAATGGAAAATTAACATGGAAACCTTATTGACTCAATAATCTCCTTATTTTTGGAAAGCATAAACATCCTAACTAAAAAGAAAATAAGGACTTTGAAATTTCTATGATATTAAAAAAACCATATCTCATTTTACATATGGATCATAGTGAATACAACTAACTCTCCCTTAGGCTTGGGAAACCCTAAGGATCATATTATTGATTTCCAGAATAAGATTTTACATTTTCATGCATACGAAAATATTCATAATGAAAACTCCCCCTGAGATGAACTCCCCCTTATATGAACTCCCCTCTACATTGGAAAATTTATTCTTTACTATGTATTCTTTTTTGACATTGCTTTCCTTCCCTTTGTGATTTTCAAAAAGGAATAATGGGTATGGAAAAGAAAATATGATACATGAAATATTAGTACTAAACAACAAAAAATATGAAGTGAAATAATAATTTCATTACGATTGAAGGAATTTGTACAATAGGAAACTACAATAAAAGACCAGATTTGGAAAATATTATCCTTCATTATCCATTGGCATAGGCTTTTTCACTGTGGTTTTTAACTTCTTGAGCTATTTTTGATCCTTTTCTGCATGCTTGAGCAACTAATCTTGATCTTCTATTTTCTTCTTTACAGTTTTATTTTTATCTTTCGGAGCCTTAAGAGATTCTGCATAATCCTTCAATACATCCTTCTGATTAACAAGATTCTCTTATATCTCAATTCTGAGATCCCTTCCTCTATTCCAATTCTGAGAAACTGAATTTATCTTCCCATTCAGATCTTTCACTTCTTACTTTCGAGGAGTCTGTTCAAGAGTTAGAATTTATTCAAAAAAATAGTGAGATCGTTGATCTTCACATCATTGGGGTCAAAATAATCCTTGATACTATCTTGAAATTCATCAATGATTAACATCTATTATATTTTATTTCTTGTCCAACTGTTCATCTTCTTGCAAGATCATTTATGAGCCTCGTAACCAATGATAAAAGTCTTGAAGTCTGCCTTGAGACTGACACATTTATTCATCTCCAGGGATAATGAATCTGATTTTTGATTTAACGTATGATGAACCATATGACATCTCGAGTCTATACTATGGAATATTTTAATAGTCCCAACTAGATTCTTCAAAGACTGAACAATAAAGTCATGTCCAAGTGAGTATGATTCTGAATCCAAGAATATGGTTGGTGAGGATTCTTTTTCTATTTCAACATCATTCCTCTTCGATGAATCATCAACTTCATTCTTCATTACCACCATTTTTATAAGTGTATATACTAACACATGTTTTCCCTTATCATCCTTCGGAATTACTTATTCTTGATTAGGTTATAGTTTCACTATCTGAGAGCTGAACAATTTTATCTTTATCTACTTCTTCCATCTCATCTCCTGCCTCAACATAATCGGGCTGAATGAAATATTTATTGATTATTTCTTCCTCTGATAGTTTATTTACTCCATCTTCACCCTTCTCTTCATCCTTCCTAAGAGTATAAAGCTTTGACAATTCAGCATGAGAGGTTAGGAATGATTATTTCTCAGAATGAATTTCCTTCTCATGATATTTCTCTACCTCCTTTAACACATCTTCGGTTTCACCACTACCTTTTTCTTCTTCTTCTACTACTACTTATTCTTTAACTACTTATTCTTTATTTTTTCCCATAATTACAAAAAAATTTCCCAGTGTCTCAAAAAGTGATTCTTGTAGAAACAGTTCTGGTACCTAAACTTGTTCAGAAGCTTTCTCGGCTACATTGAGAAGGGATTGGACAGTCTCTACTTCTGACATGTTCTTCTTATGCTTCTTCACTTTCTGTTGCTTCTCAAGATCTTCAACAAAATTTTCTTTCAATGCCTTTGTCTTAGTAGGATCCATTGAAAAAATAGGTTCCCCTTCCTTCTTATTCGTCTTATCTTGACTCCACTTAGCCACTACTTCATTAAGAGATGATTTTTGATTCTTTGGATTTGGAGGTTCTTATTGAGTTTCCTTAAACTCTAAATATTTTTATTTCTCTTCTAGTTCCTTCGCCTACCTCTTACTTCAACTTATATAATATGTTTCTGCCACTTCTAACCTTTTTGATAAAATTTCAACTTCTACTTCTGATAAATCGTTAAATTCTCATGATTGAATGTTAATTCCAATCTCCATATTCATTAGAGCATCATCAATCAATAGCATCACCTAACATTTTCTCGGCTTTGAACTTAAAGAATCATGAAATACTAATGACAAAAAACAATGATATTTGAAATAATGGTTGGATACATGATGATCTGAGACTTCATATTTCCATTCTTTATATTCTCAATCGTAACCAAGATATACATGACTAGGTTAATCATTCTGAGGTTAACTAAGAAATATAATATATACATATCACTCTTATTTAGAGTCCTCTTATCTCCTTTTCTCAGTATACAAAACCACTAAACCCACAATTCATGAATTCGACGGTTTGTAGATAGATGTACTATCTTTTATGTCTTCACCTCTGATAGAACAAGGAAAGATAGAGCTTTTTCTTTATAAAAAAACCTGATACGTCGGGTAATTTGTGAGTACAAAACTCAGCTTACCCTTTATAAAGAATACCAATCAAACTAGATGCCTTTCTATAATAAAGAGAATATGTATTCCCATAACTCTTGAAGGAAACATTATCTCTTCCTCCTTCATTGAAAAAACTCATTTTCTCATAGAATTCAACCAGAAACTCTAGATACATCGGATCTTGTGCATTCAGTTTCAATATGCAAACACTCTCTCACCCATTCAGCTTGATATTCTTAGAGATAATGGAATCGTAATTAGCAAAGAAATTCAGATGAACCAACATTTCTCTATAAATCTGTCATTCAGAGATTTTCTTTATAGAAAAAATTTCTTTCCGAGACGAAGCATCAGTAGACATTCAGAACTGAGGAAACCATGATGATCGGGAACGACCATAAGTAGGAAGTACAGAGCTTCAGCACGCAAGAGCTTGTATTTCTATATGGGACAAGATATTTGGGGTCCTTCATATAGGCATTGAGACAATGGTTCAGCTTCCCTGATTGGTCCAACAGTTGAAAACTTCTTCAGAATATCTAATGGTCGATATGATAGCCGAAGAAAGATTTCAATATTTTTCGATTTGTTTACGTTTTTAAGAAAAACATTTGGATTTTAGGAAAAGTGAATCCGAAGAGTTTAAAAGAAAATTTAAATACCAGTAAGGAAAAATGATTATGAAGAATTAGGAAAGGAAAAAAACTTTTAATATTTCAAGGAAGATTATTCGTAATGGGGAAAAATTGTTCTTGAATAACTTTAGATTTCAAAAAATTAGATTACTAAAAATTTTGACTTACAAAAAAAAGCGATTACTAAAATTTTAATCTACGAAAATTTAGACTACGGAAAAAGTTTAATACTATAAATGTTATCTGTAACCAAAAAATTTCATTACGAAAAATATCCATTAAGAAAAAAATTCATTATGAGAAATTTTCATTATGAAAAATTTTCATTAGGAAACATTTTCATTCTATCTAACAAGCAGATGTACTCCCAAAATGAAAAATGATTTTCTTAAAATAAAGAGATAGGTTTCAACAATAAGTTAATATGGAATATTATCTAACTGTTATCATTCTTAACTTCTGTTTAATGTATTCAAATTTATCATATGGTATGTATTTTTAGAAAATATCAGCAAGTTGATATTGCATTTTGATAAATTGAAGTATGATATCTCCTTTTTGTGTGTGATCCCTAAAAAAGTGATGCCTAATATCTATGTGTTTTGCATGAGAGTGATGTCCATAGTTTTTACTTAAGGCAATGGAAATAGTATTATTACACTTTTTTTTTGGTAAAACTCATGCCATAGTCTGTGAGTGTGTGTTGCATCCACAATACTTGATCACAACAACTTCCAACTGCTACATATTCAGCTTCAGTAGTGGAAAGTGCTACTGAGTGTTGCTTTTTGAATGACCAAGAAACTAATGAATCTTCTATGAAATGAAAAGTTCTGGATGTACATTTCTGATCCATTATACACCCACCAAAGTCAGCATCCGAAAAAAAAAATAAAACAAAATCATTTCCAGATGTATAAAAGAGCCCTAGATCCATAGTTCCCATTAAGTTTCGAAAAATCTTTTTCACTGCCTTTAAATGAGATTCCTTAGGATTGGATTGATATCTTGTACATAACCATACTAAAAACATTATTTCTAGATGACTAGCTGTCATGTAAAGTATACTTCATATCATACCTCTAAAAGATGTTTAATCTACTGGTTTCCCAGATTCATCACGATCAAGTAAATTTACAGTGCCAATGGGAGTACATATACTCTTAGTGTTGTCATATCAATACTTTTTAATAAGATCATTAATAACTTATGTTGGGATATAAATATTCATTTTGGTTTTGGAGAAATATGAAAACCATGAAAAAATGTTCACCCATCCATCATACTTATTTAAAACTCATGATTTCATTAGATCCAAAAAAGAAATCAGATAAAGATTTCTATGTTGAAGCAAATATAATTTCATCAACATAAATTTGAACAATAAAAACATTTTTCTTATCATTCTTTATAAAAACTGTTGGATCATCATTTCCCTTAACAAAACTTTTTTGAAGAAAAATTCCTATAATTCTTTTATACCAATATCTTGGGACTTGTTTAAGTCCATATAAAGCATAAGTAAATTTAAAATCATGTTCAGGATGTATTGTATCATCAAAACCAGGAGGTCGTTTAACAAAAATATCCTCTTGAACATAACCATTACGGAAAGCACATTTAACATCCATTTGAAAAATAATGTAATTAAAGAATGATACAAAGGAAAGTAAAATACGAATAGATTTAAATATATCCACTAGAGCATAGGTTTCTTCATATTCTATTCCATCTTGTTGACTATATATTTTACCCACAAATCTAGCTATATTTATTACTATGATTCCTTTTTCTTCACACTTATTTCTGAACACCCATTTTACTCCAATAAAAGATTTTCCCTCAGGTCGTTCAACCAAGGTCCAGACATTATTTCTTTTTGAATTCATTTAGCTCATATTATATAGCTTTTATCCAATCATCGTCAACAAAATCTTCATCAATGATTTTTGGTTCTAATTAGGAGATGAGATATAGATGTTCTATTTCATTTTTTAAGGTACATCTAGTTATAACAGGTTGATTTACATCACCAATGATACTATCACTGGGATGATTCTTAAGAAACAACTGATTTGGGTTTTGTAAAACCTGTTCATCAACGTATGGTAGGATTTTTTCTAGGTTAAATGATTCAAAAATATTTTATAGAACATTTTCCTTATTAGAAGGATTCCCTATCAAGTGCTGATAATCAGTTTTTTTTAAACACATCCGAATATGTAGGTTGAGGTTGTTTAAAAACTAAAGGATCAGTTTCAACTAATTTTACATGTATTGCTTCTTCAATAGTATATGTATTTTTATTGAAAACTCAATAATCCTTATAAGTTGTGGATTAGCCTAAGAAAATTCCTTCATCAGATTTTGGTGCGAATTTGTGTAGATTATCTTTAGTGTTCAGAATGAATACCTTGCAACCAAAAACCTTGAAGTAGGAAAGTCTTGGTTTTATACCATTCTATAACTATTAAGAAGATTTATTAAGAAAAGGTTTAATCACAAAATGATTTATAGTATAACAAGTAGTACATACAACTTCAGCCCAAGAATGTTTGGCTACTAAATATTCACACAACTTGGTTCTTGTTATCTCTTGAAGAATTCTATTTCTTCTTTCAAAAAAAACCATTTTTTGATGTGTTCTTGGTGAAGAGAGGTTATGAGTAATGCATTTTCTACTACATAAAGTTTCAAAATAAAATTTTTAAAATTATCCTCCTTAATCACTCTAAATAGTTATCAATGGAAGGTTTTACTCAATTTTAAAATGGGATATAAAACATTTGAAATAAGAAAAAGCCTCCTATTTCTTTGATAGAAAATATACACATGTAAATCTAGTGTAATCATCAAATAGAAAAAATATATAATATTTTCCTCCAATGCTTCCAGTTTGTGTTGGACCAAAAAGATCTATAGGCACCAACTATAATGCATCATTAGTTGGGACTTCACTAATTGATTTAAAACATCAATAATGTTTCTTTCCATATTGTCAAGGATCACAAACTTTTGTAGAATCGAATACGAGCTCCGATGGATCCTTAACAAGTCTTTTCTTAGAGAGTTTTCATAGGTTCCTAAGGTTATAGTGTCATATCCTTCTATGCCATAACCAACAATTATCTTCCATTGCACTAAGACAAGGTAGATCTTGGCTCTTAAGGTCTTCTAAGTTAAGTGTGTAAACATTCTCTTTCCTCTCGATAGAAATAATAAAATCTTTGTTTGAATTGTGTTTTAAACAATTTTCATTCCTAAAATTAACATGTTAACCATCATCACATAATTTAATTTTGCTAATAAGGTTTTTCTTAAGACCCTTAACAAATAAAACATTTGAAATTAATGTTTTTCCAAGAAGAAAAATGTTACATGTACCAATAATTTCTCCTTGATCATTATCTCCAAAAGTTACTTTTCCTCCCTTAATCTTGATAATATTTTCAAACAATTTTTTGTTACTAGTCATATACCTGGGACAAACACTATCCATGTACCATTTATTTCAATTGGTACTTTATTTACTTTTCTAAAAATAAGAGTGTTAGACTTTCGGAAACAACAATTTCTTGGATCTAGAAACTTAAGAAAGAAAAATTTTAGAAATCGATATTTTCTTTGAAAAATAAGCTTTATGAAAACCTGAAGACTGAGTTTAGTTTAAGAAACAATTTTTTACCCAATGGCCACCACACTAATACTTATTACGGAATGAAACACTTTGAGAAACAAAATAATTATAACTAAAAACAATTTTGAATGAGTATAACCAAATGTGGAATTATTTCTTAGAGGTAGAATTTGGGAATACATCTTATCAAAGATTTCCTTACGTAAGGTAAATTTTGAAGAACTCATCCCCAAGGTAAATATTTCTGACTTTAGTATAATAACTATGTTTTTATCATCATCAATATTAGTTTTAGCACTAGAGTCAGTCTTAAAAACAATTTCTTAGAAATTACATTTTCTTGATCCTTAGAATGTTTATCCTTCTCAGAATTAACTTCCTCAAGGGTCTTTGAAATACATTAAAAAACAAGGGTTTTCTTATCAAGATCTTTAGAAAGATCTAATATTTTCTTTGTAAGAATAGAAATCCAATAATTTTTCTTATCATGTTTTTTCTTGAATTTAGAATTTTCATTCTCAAAAAGCTTTACAAACCAAGAAAATTCATCATATGTAGGAAAAGTATTATCTTCATGATAAGAAGATACTTCATCTGAAGATTCATAATATTTACTATCACTATAATTATAATTCAAGGATTCATTGTTTATGGATTCAATATTGTGTACCTTATCCACTAAACAATGATTTTCAATATGTAGCTTGTCTAGTAAACCATGATTCTTTTATCAAGAAGATTTCTACTCTTAGGATTATTCAGAAGAGTCACTACCATTGGCACTCCAGGTGTCATTGGATTTCAAAACAGTCTTAGATTTTTCCTTCTAGTACTTATTTCTATTCCTCTCATAATTATTTTCCATTCTATATTTTATCTTAAGAATAGGAAAATCTGTCCTTATATTCCATGCTCTCCTGCATTCATAGCAAGTGACTACAGAGTTTTTCTTATCCTTTCTTTCTTTCTTCATGTATCTACACTAAAATTATTTCTTCATAAATATCTTTTTCATCCATCGAGCAAGATTAGCTAGTTCATTCTCATAATTTTCACTTTCACTTAATTCGGATTGAATAATAGTCCTCTTAGATTTGGATCTTGTAACTATCTCCAGAGTTCTGGATTTCATATGATTTGATGTAGTTGTAAAATCAACACATCCATTACCATTATTGTTCTTATTTAGATCATCATCTATTTAAATTCTAGTCTCATGCTGAAGAATAGTTCCAAAAATCTCATCAAGGGTAATATGTGATATTTCCCTATTCCCATAAATAGATGTTCTCTTTGATTCCCACTCATTAGGCATGATATCTATAATATTTTTCACAAGTTCCTCATCATCTAAACCTTTTTCACCCATAGATTGTAAACTATTAAAAATATTCATAAATCTCTATTTTACATTAAACACTAGTTCTCTATAAGGAATGAAAAAACCAGGATACTCAGCTCTGAGAATAGCTCTTCTAGTTTCGATAACTTTTGAAGATCCAAAATGAGTGATCTCAAATTTCTTCCAAATACAATTTGTAGCTTCACAAGAAGAAATATGGATATATATATTCCTAGTCATGGAACACAACAATGTATTGCATACCTTGTAGTTATGTAGATATTCTTACTTTTCTTGATTAGTAAAAGTTCTGACTTCCATATCAGCAATCTTGTAATCTCTAGTAAGCATTAAAAGTTTTCCACTCTAGTGTTAATGATAAAAGTTTTCCTATGATCTCTCCAACATTCATAATCATTCCCATCAAATATAGGTGGTCTAGTAGGATTGATATTTTCAATCAAACCAACATTCATTTGTTCCATATTAGGAAAATATATTTGCATAGAATCTTTGTTAAAAATAAATGTTTCTAAACTAGCATAAAAATATCCCAAGCAATGAAAACTTTAGCAAGAAAACATATATGTGAATATAAGTATTTCAGCACACTCATCTGATACCAATTGTTGGATCAAAATATGATATAGTTTCTCAATATACAAGAGGGGTGAATTGTATACTTTAAAAAATTTATTTGTAACATTTAAAGATGGAATAAACCTTTCTATTGTTTAACAATGTTAAACCATGTAAATTCACAAGACCTCTTAGTTCTACAAAGTTTCTAGATTCTGGAAATATGGTTCTGGAATTGAAACATTAGAAAATTTTATAATGAAAAATATTATACCTTAAAGAATATAGAATCTTACCAATCAAAGTACAAGTAATATAAATTATAAGATAGTTATACTTTCCCTATTAATCAAAATGCAGCTGAAAACAAACATGAAACAATAGAAGTAACAAGTAAAAAATATTTTAACCCAAATAATGGGGTATCCAACAACCTTAGATAAAGGTCCCTTGATTTATAATTTCAATAATTTATGTCTTTCCAACCCCAGGGTAAGCCCTTGATAAGAATATTGTAGTCTGTCTTTTTATCCCCACAAGCCCTCAAACTTCAAGGTATTCGGAACCTCTTTCTTCCTTACCAAGGAAGTCCCCGAACTTTAAGGTAGTCGGCACCTCTGTCTTCTTATCCCCAGAATCCCTCTATTGTACACAAGAACAATCAAAGTCACGTGAAGATATCTGAACAAGATGTTCAGTATGCACAAAGAATAAGAGTCTCTCTCTCTAGAAATAACTTTAGCAGCATGTAATCTCTATATTGATCAACGTGTGTTAAAGTTTTGAGCTAGTTCAAATGAGATATTATTTATAGGAACATTTCCAACGGTCGGATCCCTCCACCAATGGTCATATTTTTCTTTGAATTTTGTAGGTACTTGTACATGTGTCACTCAAACAATGGTTGGTTAGAAATAGAATCTATGACATGATTTTAAAACTATAACTAAGGTAATCAATATATGGTTCCTAACCAAATTAATTTTTAGGAGTCTAAGGAAAAAAATTCAAATTCTGTCAAGTTAACCTTCAGATTCTATATTACAAGGATATTCAGAGTTCATTTTTCAAGGAATTCGAAATCATAATTCTATAGACTTGGGAGTCTGAATTCTAAGGAATTCAGAGTCTAAATTCTGAGGAATTTGTAGTCTGAATTCTAAGGAATTCAGATTCTAAATTTTAAGTAATTTATAGTCTGAATTCTAAACAATCCAGTGACTAAATTCTAAGGAATTAGGAACCTAAATTCTAAAGAATTTTGATACTTAATTCTAAGTAATTCAGAGTCTGAATTCTAAAGAATTCAGAGTCTTAATTCTATTGAATTCAGAATCCAAATTTTAGAGAATTTGGAGTAAGAATTTTAGATTATTAGGAGTCTGAATTTCATAGAATTCGGAGTCTAAATTTCTCAGAATTTGGAGTTTGAATTTCATAGAATTTGAAGTCTAAATTTTAGAGAATTCATAGTCTGAATTTTAGATAATTTAGAGTCTGAATTCATATCCTAAAAACATAATACTCTATATCTATGTATTTATAGAATTATGAGGTTTTAGATATGAAATTGAATTTAACACTTAGTAATATAAAGAGTTATATTTAGAGAAACTAAAATATGAACAATGAAAAACATGGTAAGGATAAATTTCCTTGGGGAATAAAAACTTTCTTTATTAAGATGAAACATTTGTAGAAAAATTTTCCATGAGATAGAGTGTTTGTGGTTCTCAAAACAACGAGGAATGGAAAAGTCATAAAGAAACCATATTGAAGCAACAAAAAACATTTCAATGGTGGTGGCAAGTATCAGAATCATTGGTTGGGATTAGTAATCTTCCTCCTAAATTAAAGGGTAAATTAGATTGTTTTCAATATGGTTCTAGTGATCACGTAAATTGAGATTGTACAATACCACATAGATCTTGTCACAACTATAATAATAGAGGCCTTATACAATTCTATTGTCATGGCGCTCCAAGGTTGGGTGCTAGGGACACATATCATGCTTCTTTAGAATTGTATTTTTTGATGGGATGTGTGTATATAGATAACTCTCATTAGAAAATATGAGCTGGGCAATGTGATTCTAGGAGTACCATGACTCCTTAACTAATGAAATCACTAAATGAAAATAAAGAGGAATGTGTGGTGAGTATGCAATTATATGGAGATGGTAAAGTTATTATGGATGATTAATTGGTATTTTAAATGGTGATAGGTATGATTAATTTGAATTCTAAACTTATTCAATATTTGTTTCATATAAGTGTGTTCCATTAATTTATTTCTTCGCATGTGGTTAATCTTCTGGGTTTAGATGTTGAGATGATGCCTTTTATTGTGAAACTTCAAACTCATATTAGAAAAAGATAATGTCAAAAAATTATGTGAAATGCATGTTATATACCCATCAACAATTATGACTTGATTTATGATTTCATTAATATTGAGATGGATATATGTGACATAATCCTAGGAATGGATTTGTTGATAATGTTCAAATATCACACCAGCTGTTATGGAAAATGGTTTAGTTTTACAACTATAGATGGCATCAAGCATCTCTTTAGTGGTGACTGAAATGTGAAGGATAATGGATAAGTATTGTTTTCACCATTATATGGAACTATCTTGTGCCAATTAGAAGCTTTTACCTTTGAATCTTTGTATGAAATTGGGAATAATACTTTTCCAACAATTTTGTATCACTTTCCTGATGTTTGTCTCGATAATTTCTAATGTTTCCACCCATAAGATAAGGAGAGTTTACGATTGACCTCTTATAAGGGACCAGTACTATATTACTTCCATGATATCATATGGAACCAAAAAATAAATAAATTGAAAGTCTTGTTGGAAGAGTTGGAAGGAATAGAGTTCATTCAACCTTGTATGTCTCTATGGGTATCAATGGTGTTTTTGTGAAAAATGAGAATGGAAATATTAGGATTTTTTAGATTATAATAAGATTAATAACGTTTAGGCAATGATTATGTATACTCATCCATACGTTTCTGACCTGTTTGATCAATTGAGGTGAGACTACTGGTCTTCAAAAATTGAATTACATTTGGGAAATCACCAACTATGGATTAGAATGGAGGATATTTCCAAAACATATTTAAGTAGTAGATATGGAAATTAAGGAAATGTGGTTATGACTTTCATCTTTACAAATTCAAAAAATAACTTCATGGAATTGATGAATCGGATATTTTAGAGGTATCTGGATTTTTTTGTGGTGGTTTCTATGGATGGCATATTGGTTTATTCTAGGAAAAATTAAAAGAAACATAATAAAAAATTAGATGTTATGTTGGGTATATTGTGGGATTATTTTATATCTAAAAAACATTTAGAGGGTGATTTTTTTTATAAAAGATGTACATTTACATGGCCATATTATATTTGAGAATGGTGTTTCAGTGGATACAAAAAAGATACATGTTTTGATCTCTTTGAAACCACCAAATAATGCCTTTGAGATATGCAGTTTCATGGCTTATATGGTCATTATTGATTTTTTTTTCACAACTTTTAATGACTATTGTAACATCCCAAGTAAGTAATGAATAATAGATATTTTTATCTATGTCTATTAATGATTAAGATAGTGTTTTAGAGTCTTAAAATGAAAATAAATCCAATCTTAAGCATGGAATACACTAATATTCTTAAAAGATTGTTTTACTGCCTTATGATGGAAAACCCTTTTTAAATATATCTTTTGACAATTTTATAAACTATCTTTGCCAAAATAAACTTATTCTTTATGATTGGGACATCAAAATTTACTTTGTGTGAATTTTTGGTATTTTTCTGACAATGTTCATTTTTTAAAGAATAGTGAAAAATACTGCATTTTACATCAAAACTACTTTTTAATCTAATTTATTTATATGATTATATTATCTTTTGAATTGGTCTTAATGTTTAATATGAATATATTTTTACCATTTAATCCAATGGTGTTCATTGGAATCAATATCACTTTGAAATTGGACTTAAACTAGTGTCAATCTTTTGATACTTATTGTTTCATAAAAACACGCTATTTGCTCTGACAGCAGGAATTAATTATTAAATTAATTAATGTGACTTATATGTATTGAATTTTGTAAAATAGACTTCATTTTTGAATTCAGAATATCAAATATAGCATAGGGTGAATTTTTGGTAATTTTCTGAACAACTTCAATTTTTGATGAATAGCGAAACCACTAAGTGGTAGTTAAAAAAACTGATTTTTCGTTTAAATGAAACTTTTCCACTTTTGTGTTTTGAATTTCAAAAATCCGACATACATGGTTGTAATTAAGAAGTAAAATGTGGTTCAATGAGATTAAAATAATTTTTTGGTAAATAGTAACTTATTAAGTTTTAATCGCGATTAGTGGTAATTAGTGTAGTTTAAGGTAAAAATAATGCTTTAATAAAATAAGATGAGCTTGAAACATGTCCTACCCTAATTTGTTGTGTCATGGCCGACCAATAAAATCCATGGGTCAACTTGGGGACCCCATGGATCCACATTGGTGGGGAAATGACATAAACAACTTTTTATTTAATGTAAAAGTAAAAATGACACAAACATAATATGTTTTATGAAATTTTTTTACATGGTCTTATAAAGATCAGATTTTTGATTATAAATAGTCATTGGAAAGCTAAAAATATTTCCTACATCATAGTATTTTTTTATAATTTTTAGACATTAAATAAATTAAATTATTTATGACATAATAATGATTCAGCGATGACAACATTATTTAACGATTTAAATAAAATGGACTGATAATGTAAAATCTATGAACTACACATGTCCAAAACTTATTGGATGGGTGGATTTATAACCCTTATAATCTCATCCACGAGTTATATCAATTTGGGAACTTTTAAAACCGAAACACATTTTCAAATAAAGTAATATTTCTTTACTTTCCAAAAGTGCCCCTCCTCTCCTCTTATAAAAGGCCCCCACCTCTACCTCATTTCACACACTCCTCAAGCCTTTGGCTCGGACAACCCCTGCCCATTTACTCCCTACACATCCCTCTCCTCATCCTAGAGGATTACCTTTGGGAAGAATCCTTTAAATGGAAGCCTTTAGGCTCAAATAAAAAGGAGTTACACTTTTAAAGGTAATTCATTCTCTCATGTTCATTTGTTTTATTTTGTTTCTCCAACCCCCTAAACTCTTTTTATTTACTTCTTTTGTAACAACACCAGTATCTTCAATATACTAGGATGTTGTTATTTGATTTATTTGAGCTACACTCTCACACAACTACATCAAATGGTTAAAGAACATACGGTTTCCGTGGATGGAGAAATTCTGCCTCCCGAAACGATGATTGTTCAATACTCATTTAACACCTTCAAAGGCGGCCATTATGATGTCACTATTTTTATATATGATATATAATATGTTTATTTTGTCCTTAAGCTTCTGTTTTTTTTCATTTTGGGCATACCTTTATGGTTTCCATTATGGGTAAACACGATATCTTCATTTTAGGAAGTGCGGACTACCGCCCCCTGAAAGTGATTTGATTCGTTAATACCATATGTGGGATGTGTAAAGGATAAAGTTAATGATATTATATATGTTATTATACTGGAATTATAATATACTCTTATATCATTATTATTCCATTCCAGAAAATACGAAATAGAAATGGAAGTAACGTTCATGCGTACGTACGGCTTACCGTCTCCATGAACGGTGCATTTCATTTCTTACCTCTAAATGTGATGTAATATTATAAATACATTAATATGATTAATATATATGATATATATTTTATCCAAATAATTAATATCATTCTGGATATAATGATCCTTTGACCAAATTAACAACATGTAAGTGTAAGAAGTCTATTTTTGACTTACGAACCAAATACCGACAAAATGAACACTATTAACTTAAATGATTACATGATGTTCATAACATGGTATAAAAGGAATAATGAACTTGAAAACGGTTCATAAGAAAGTAGATATTAACTCAAGTTTATTATTCAGGAGATTAAAGAATGGTCGGGTCAAGTCGGGTACGAGGTATGGGAATTCGTCTCAATCTCCTTTCATTGAGGCATATTTTATTTTATACACAACTTTCTTTTATACGGTGTATAAACCCCTTTGACTTTTACGTTTATTCAAAAGGAATCGTTTTTATACAAAGCGTTTACTAAATGACAAAAGGGAATGTTTTTGTCGTACGTATGCGGCGACAACGACTTCTCCGCCGTCGTGACCATTATTTGAGTTTCGGCTTCCTCTACAAGCCATACCTTCTTTTTAAAAGAAAAATAAATACCATGTTTTACTTTTCTTTTATTTTGGTATTGAAAATGGTTTTCATAATTTTTTTATATCAATGTGTTGTATTGATATCTTTTGATTGAAAGGTGGAAATGTTATGTTTCCTTTATGCATGTTTTATGTGATATGAATTATGTTATGGTTCTTTGGAATTATTATGAAGACGGGTGGTTCCATGATAAACTAAGGGCGGGTGAGCCCGATATAGCTCTTCAATGCATTGGGTAACGCGAAGGAGTGAAACGTTAAGGTTTCTCCGAAGAGATTTTAGGGAATATACTGTGATGGGTATTCCAAACATAACCAAGAGGGTTACTCCCAACGTAAGAATGTTATGAATGCCTCAAGTTACCTTTATGTCTTATGATTTCTATGATTTATTCATGATTTGATGAGGTATGTTAAAGTGCTTATGTTTTATGGGTAAAGTATGATTTCATTCTTATGTATATATGTACACATGTTTCCTTTCCATGTTTTTATTACCCATACTGAGCTTTTTATGCTCATCCCAAGTTTTTTTTGAAATGATTTTCACAGGTCAAGGGAAGGTACATGATATGATGATAGTGTCAAGGAAGTGTCAAGAAAGAATCCATGTTTTATTTTAAATGTGTTTCCATTGATGGGAATGAATAATACTATCTTTATGTAACCACTTTGTTTATATGTGGAATGTAATGCATGTTTTATGATCTATTTCTCTAAAACTCTAAACCTGAAAAGATCCTCAAGATTAAGTAAGGTTTAAGGCTAGGGCCTTATAGTTGGTATCAGAGGTCGGTTTAGATAAATTTAGGAGTTAGAATTCTATTAAAATATGATCCAAAAATATTTTTTTTGAAATGATATGGCATTTAAAGATTACCATGTTGCTTCATCTAAGACATGTTTGTTCAGAATGGTTTTCCGCAGAGGAAATAGGGAAGCAGTGCTAGGAAGGAATATAGAAGGAAATAACCTTCCGAATCAGCATCCTGAGATGGTCGGAATTGGAACTGAACAGTTTGTTGTAGTAATGGCGCAGTTGACTCAGGCTATAAATGGTGGTGGTATCCATGCACGAGATCAGCCAGATCAACCGTAGAGGAACAGTTCGGTGGTGGAACATTTCATGAGGCAACATCCACCATCATTCAGAGGATCATCTGACCCTGTGCTATCTGAAGGGTGGATTAAAGCACTGGAGAAGATTTTCGATGTCATGGGGTGTTCAGACAATCAAAAGGTTAGTTTTTCTATTTACCGTTTGGAGGGTGAAGCAGATCAGTGGTGGTCTATGGTTAAAAATATCAGGGACGCCGATGAGATTTATGCTCTTGACTGGGATGAATTCAAAGGTATGTTTCTTGAGAAGTATTTTCCTAAGGCTGTTCGACTTAGGATGGAAAATCAATTCTTGGAATTGAGGGAAGAGGAAGACTCATTGGCTGCCTATGAAGAAAGGTTCACTCGATTGGCAAGGTATGCTCCAAATTTTATCCGAGACCTTGATAGTAAAATCAATCGTTTTTACTCAATATTAAAACCAAAATATCGAAGGTCATTAGCTTCTCGTGAGTTTAAAAGTTATGAAAAGCTTGTTCGATGTGCTGAGAAGGTGGAAATGGAGTTTGCCGATGACCAAGTGTTCTATAACAACCAGCAGAAGAAGAGACCGAGGTGGCAGGAGAAAGGTAAGAATTATTCAAAAAAGTCTGATGGTAAGAGAACTAAGTTTCCAGTTTGTGATAAATGTGACAAAAGGCATGCTGGGGAATGTCTTCTGAATTCTGAAAAGTGCTACCGATGTGGTAAGATGGGACATAAGGATCGTGATTGCACTGAAAAGGATCAAGGTGAAGGTAAGAACAAATTTGATTTACAGTTAGTGAAATGTTATAAGTGCAATGAGATGGGTCACTATGCAAACGAGTGTCTGGAAAAGAGCTT
This sequence comes from Viscum album, assembly GCA_963277665.1. Classification (NCBI taxonomy): domain Eukaryota; kingdom Viridiplantae; phylum Streptophyta; class Magnoliopsida; order Santalales; family Viscaceae; genus Viscum; species Viscum album. Next base: position 1,192,038,940 of record OY728156.1, on the reverse strand, counting down.
GAGTGATGGGAAGCAGTTAGACTACAAGCAGAAAGGGGTGGTGAAATCCTTTGCAACTACTTCAGCAGATGTCGGGCCATAAAATGAAGTTGTATCAGGTACTTTGTTTGTTTTTTCATATTATTCCAGTGTGTTGTTTGATTCGGGGTCTACACATTCTTTCATCTCTGAAACCTTTTCTAGTAAAATGGGAATACCATCTCAAGAAATGACTCCTGGACTTTGGGTAAAAACACCTGGGGGAAATGTTGAGGCAAAAAGAATTTATAAGAATCTTCCTATCCTTATCTGTGGAAAGAACCTAATTGCAAACCTTATTGTTCTACCTCTAGTAGAGTTTGATGTTATCCTGGGTATGGATTGGCTCTCTATTTACCATGATAAGATTGAATGTAGAGCTAAATAATTTTCTTTTTAAAAACACTTTCAGTTTGTGTACAAGAATAAACCCTTACTGTTGATAACTTATCAAGAGGCCGAGAAACTTGTAAATGATGGAAATGAATGTTACCTTGCACACGTCATTGAAAATAAAGAAACTGTTCAGATTAATGATGTGCCAGTGGTAAATGAGTATCCTGATGTTTTTCCTGATGAGTTTCCTGGAATAATACCAGATCGGGAAGTTGATTTTAATGTTGACTTAGTTCCTGATGCTAAGCCAATTTCAAAACCCCCTTATTGAATGGCACAAATTGAACTTTTAGAGTTGAAGGAGAAATTGCAAGATTTATTAGAGAAAGGTTTCATTAGACCTAGCACATCACCATGGGGTGCTCCTGTTTTATTTGTTAAAAAGAAAGATGGTTCTATGAGACTTTGCATTGATTATAGAGCCTTGAATAATATCACTGTTAAGAACAAATATCCTTTGCCTCATATCGATGATTTGTTTGATCAGCTCGAGGGAGCTCTGTTTTTTTCAAAGATTGACCTGAGATCGGGGTACCATCAGCTGAAGGTAAAGGAGGAAGATATTCCGAAGACCGCGTTCCGTACGAGATATAGCCATTATGAATTTATAGTAATGCCTTTTGGGCTAACCAATGCACCTGCTGTATTCATGGACTTAATTAATATAATTTTCCATGAGTTCTTGGATAAGTTTGTGGTGGTTTTCATTGATGATATTTTGGTGTTTTCTAAAAGTAAAGAGGAGCATGAAAGACATTTAAGGGTTATCTTACAAACCTTAAAAGAAAAGAAACTGTATGGGAAATTTAGTAGGTGTGAGTTTTGGTTGCAACAAATTTCTTTCCTTGGTCACATTGTTTCTTAAGATGGAATAACTGTTGATCCTGCAAAAACAAAAGTTGTGGAAGAATGGCCAAGACCCAAAAATGTAACCAAGATTCGTAGCTTCCTTGGTTTGGCGGGATATTACCGAAGGTTTGTTAGAAATTTTTCACTGTTATCTAGTCCAATAACTAAGCTAACTCGGAAGGGTGTTAAGTTTATCTGGACAAAAGAATGTGATGATTGTTTTCAGGAATTGAAAAGAAGATTGGGGAATGCTCCAGTTTTGGCACTACCTTACAGGAATGGTGAGTTTGTTATATACAGTGATGCTTCATTGAAAGGACTTGGTTGCGTTCTAATGCGGAATGATCAGGTAATTGCTTATGCTTCACGACAGTTGAAAACTCATGAGGTAAATTACCCTACACATGACTTGGAATTAGCTGCTGTTGTTTTTGCTTTAAAAATTTGGAGGCATCATTTGTATGGAGTAAAGTGTGAAATATATACCGATCACAAAATATTAAATTATATATTCACTCAGAAAGAGTTAAACATGAGACAGAGGAGATGGCTAGAATTAATCAAGGATTATGATTGTACAATTCCTTACCATCCGGGAAAAGAAAATAAAGTGGGTGATGCTTTGAGTCGAAAAAGTAATGCTTCATTAACAATGTTGTGTTTGGAATGTGATCATTTGGTTAAGGATTTGATGAACTTTGGCATAGAAGTTGTTGGTGCAGGAAGTCCTTCTGTTTTGTTTCTGGTATCAGTGAGATCATCTCTATCAGATAGAATCAAGCAAGCACAGAAGCAAGACAGTGAGTTGCAGAAAAAGGTAGAGCTGGTTCAGAAAAGTAAGTTGCATGAATTCAACATTGATAATGATTGTGTTTTGAGATTTGGGAAGAGATTGTGTGTGCCTTGTGATTCACAGTTGAAGAGAGAGTTGTTATGTGAAGCTCATAGTTCTCCGTTTTCAGTTCATCCGGGCAGTACTAAGATGTATAGAGATCTGCGGGAGTATTACTGGTGGGATGGAATGAAAAGAGACATTGCTGATTTTACTGTGAAGTGTTTGACATGTCAACAGGTTAAAGCAGAGCGGCAGTTACCGAAAGGGATGCTTCAGCCTTTACCAGTTCCAGAGTGGAAATGGGAGAATATATCCATGGACTTTGTTGTTGGATTACCGAAGACATCTCGAGGTAATAATGCAATCTGGGTTATTGTTGATCGCTTGACCAAATCTGCTCATTTCCTTGCTATACGAGATACTTTCTCTCTTGATAAACTTTCCCATTTTTATCTTAAAGAGATTGTCAGGTTACATGGAGTTCCTCTCTCCATTGTATCGGATCGTGATCCCAGGTTTACTTCTAACTTTTGGAAAGGCCTTCAGAAGTCGATGGGTACTGAATTAAATTTTAGTACAGCTTTTCATCCTCAATCAGATGGGCAGTCAGAACGAACAATTCAGACATTGGAGGATATGCTACGAGCTTGTTCTATGGATTATCAGGGAATTTGGGACCAACATCTTTCTTTGGTTGAATTTTCATATAATAACATTTTTCATTCTAGTGTACAGATGGCACCATTTCAGGCATTATATGGTAAGCGGTGTCGAACTCCAGCTTTCAGGGATGAAGTGGGTGAAAGGAAGTTGATGGGACCAGAATTGGTAGAAGAGATGGCAGAAAAAGTTCAGCTGATTCAGAAACACATGAGAACAACTCAGAGCAGGCAGAAGAGTTATGCGGATAACCTGAGGAAGGATCTATCTTTCGAGGTAGGTGATCATGTTTTTCTCAAGGTTTCTCCTTGGAAAAGTGTGATGAGATTTGGTAAGAAAGGAAAGCTGAGTCCAAGGTTCATTGGACCATACAAAATTCCGGAGAGAGTTGGATCAGTTGCATACCGAGTGGCTTTACCTCCGAGTTTATCTCGGGTACACAATGTTTTTCACGTTTCGATGTTGAGAAAGTATATGCCAGATCCATCTCATGTTTTGAGTCCAGAGGTAGTTCAGCTGGAAGAGAACCTATCTTATAAGGAACAACTGGTCCAGATTCTTGACCACAGGGAGCAAGTGTTACGGAATAAGGTGATTCACCAGGTAAAGTTTTTGTGGAAAAACCACATGATTGAAGAGGCAAAAGGGATTCTGAAAATGCAATGAGGGATAAGTACCCACATTTATTCGATAAGTAAATAAATTGAGGGGACGCAATTTTATAAAGGGGGGAAGGATGTAACATCACAAGTAAGTAATGATTAATATATATTTTTATCTATGTCTATTAATGATTAAGATAGTGTTTTAGAGGCTTAAAATGAAAATAAATCCAATCTTAAGCATGGAATACACTAATATTCTTAAAAGATTGTTTTACTGCCTTATGATGGAAAAACCTTTTTAAATCTATCTTTTGACAATTTTATAAACTATTTTTGTCAAAATAAACTAATTCTTTATGATTGGGACATCAACATTTACTTTGTGTGAATTTTTTGTATTTTTCTGACAATGTTCGTTTTTTAACGAATAGTGAAAAATACTGCATTTTACATCAAAACTGCTTTTTAATCTAATTTATTTATATGATTAGATTATCTTTTGAATTGGTCTTAATTTGTAATATGAATATATTTTTACCATTTAATCCAATGGTGGTCATTGGAATCAATTTCACTTTGAAATTGGACTTAAACTAGTGTCAATCTTTTGATACTTATTGTTTCATAAAAACACGCTATTTGCTCTGACATCGGAAATTAATTATTAAATTAATTAATGTGACTTATATGTATTGAATATTGTAAAATAGACTTCATTTTTGAATTCGGAATATCAAATATATCATAGGGTGAATTTTTGCTAATTTTCTGAACAACTTCAATTTTTGATGAATAGTGAAACCACTAAGTGGTAGTTAAAGAAACTGATTTTTCGTTTAAATGAAACTTTGCCAATTTTGTGTTTTGAATTTCAAAAATCCGACATACATGGTTGTCATTAATAAGTAAAATGTGGTTCAATGAGATTAAAATAATTTTTTGGTGAATAGTAACTTATTAAGTTTTAATCGCGATTAGTGGTAATTAGTGTAGTTTAAGGTAAAAATAATGCTTTAATAAAATAAGATGAGCTTGAAACATGTCCTACCCTCATTGGTTGTGTCATGGCCGACCAAGAAAAGCCATGGGTAAAGTTGGGGACCCCATGGATCCACTTTGGTTGGGAAATGACATAAATAACTTTTTATTTAATGTAAAAGTAAAAATGACACAAACATAATATGTTTTATGAAAACAATTTTTACATGGGCTTATAAAGATCATATTTTTGATTATAAATAGTCATTGGAAAGCTAAAAATATTTCCTACATCATAGTATTTTTTTATAATTTTTAGACATTAAATAAATTAAATTATTTATGACATAATAATGATGCAGCGATGACATCATTATTTGACGATTTAAATAAAATGGAATAATAATGTAAAATCTTTGAACTAAACATGTCCAAAACTTATTGGATGGGTGGATTTATAACCCTTATCATCTTATCCACTATTTATATCAATGTGGTACCTTTTAAAACCGAAACACATTTTCAAATAAAGTAATATTTATTTACTTTCCAAAAGTGCCCCTCCTCTCCTCTTATAAAAGGCCCCCACCTCTACCTCATTTCACACACTCCTCAAGCCTTTGTCTCGGCCAAACCCTGCCCATTTAATCCCTCCACATCCCTCTCCTCATCCTAGAGGATTCCCTTTGGGCATAATCCTTTCAAAGGAAGCCTTTAGGCTCAAATCAAAAGTAGTTACACTTTTAAAGGTAATTCATTCTCTCATGTTCATTTGTTTTATTTTGTTTCTCCAACCCCCTAAACTCTTTTTATTTAATTATTTTGTAACAACACCAGTATCTTCAATATACTAGGATGTTGTTATAAGATTTATTCCGAGCTACACTCTCACACAACTACATAAAATGGTTAAAGAACATACAGTTTCCGTGGATGGCGAAATTCTGCCTCCCGAAACGATGATTGTTCAATACTCATTTAACACCTTCAAAGGTGGCCATTATGATGTCACTATTTTTATATATGATATATAATATGTTTATTTTTTCCTTAAGCTTCTGTTTTTTTTCATTTTGGGCATACCTTTATGGTTTCCATTATGGGTAAACACGATATCTTCATTTTAGGAAGTGCGGACTACCGCCCCCTGAAAGTGATTTGATTCGTTAATACCATATGTGGGATGTGTAAAATATAAAGTTAATGATATTATATATGTTATTATACTGGAATTATAATATATGCTTATATCATTGTGATTCCATTCCAGAAAATACGAAATAGAAATGGAACTAGCGTTCATGCGTACGTACGGCTTACCGTCTCCATGAACGGTGCATTTCATTTCTTACCTCTAAATGTGATGTAATATTATAAATACATGCATATGATGAATATATATGATATATATGTTATCCAAATCATTAATATCATTCTGGATATAATGATCCTTTGACCAAATAAACAACATGTAAGTGTAAGAAGTCTATTTTTGACTTAAGAACCAAATACCGACAAAATGAACACTATTAACTTAAATGATTACATGATGTTCATAACATGGTATAAAAGGAATAATTAACTTGAAAAAGGTTCATAAGAAAGTAGATATTAACTCAAGTTTATTATTCAGGAGATTGAAGAACGGTCGGGTCATGTCGGGTTAGAGGTCTGGGACTTCGTCTCAATCTCCTTTCATTGAGGCATATTTTATTTTATACACAACTTTCTTTTATACGGTGTATAAACCCCTTTGACTTTTACGTTTATTCAAAAGGAATCTTTTTTATACGAAGCGTTTACTAAATGACAAAAGGGAATGTTTTTGTCGTACGTATGCGGCGACAACGACTTCTCCGCCGTCGTGACCATTATTTGAGTTTCGGCTTCCTCTACAAGCCATACCTTCTTTTTAAAAGAAAAATAAATACCATGTTTTACTTTTATTTTATTTTGGTATTGAAAATGGTTTTCATAATGTTTTTATATCAATGTGTTGTATTGATATCTTGTGATTGAAAGGTGGATATTTTATGCTTCCTTTATGCATGTTTTATGTGATATGAATTATGTTATGGTTCTTGGGCATTATTATGAAGACGGGTGGTTCCGTGATAAACTAAGGGCGGGTGAGCCCGATATAGCTCTCCAATGCATTGGGTAACGCGAAGGAGTGAAACGTTAAGGTTTCTCCGAAGAGATTTTAGGGAATATACTGTGATGGGTATTCCAAACGTAACCAAGAGGGTTACTCCCTACGTAAGAATGTTATGAATGCCTCAAGATACCTTTATGTCTTATGATTTCTATGATTTATTCATGATTTGATGAGTTATGTTAAAGTGCTTATGTTTTATGGGTAATGTATGATTTCATTCTTATGTATATATGTACCCATGATTCCTTTCCATGTTTTTATAACCCATATTGTGCTTTTTATGCTCATCCCAAGTTTTTTTTGAAATGATTTTCACAGGTCAAGGGAAGGTACATGATATGATGATAGTGTCAAGGAAGTGTCAAGAAAGAATCCATGTTTTATTTTAAATGTGTTTCCATTGATGGGAATGAAGAATGCTATCTTTATGTAACCACTTTGTTTATATGTGGAATGTAATGCAAGTTTTATGATCTTTTTCTCTAAAACTCTAAACCCGAAAAGATCCCCAAGATTAAGTAAGGTTTAAGGCTGGGGCCTTATAACTATCCTCACTAATGATAAATTTTAAATGGAAAACATTTCCGTTCTAATAGAATGAAGAATGTGACAATTCTTTTCAAGAGTTTTAATCCTTCCTTACATTACCACCTATCTAGATGATTCCAAAACCAGGGCTAGGTTATACTTTGTATTATGATTCTTCATGATCTTGGTTTGGGTGTGTTCTCGTGCAGTGAGATCATGTTGTTTCTTATGGCTCACGGTAGTTTCACTCTCTTTTGTATAACTACACAACACATGGTTTCGAATTTATTGCTATGATCCATTATTTTACGAAATGTCTTCATTACCTATTTGGTGAGGAGTATAAGGTGGTTTTGGATGAAAAGATCATGAAACAAATTTTCTCACAATTATATTTCAATATGAGATAAGGAAGATGGATGGATTATCATAAAATTTTTAACATTTAAATAATGTATTCATCGGGTAAACCAAAATCTGTGGTAGATGCATTAAGAAGAAATTCATATTGTAAGTTGGTGAAAGTGGATTAATATCAATGGTATTTGATGTCATGGATAGCCGACATTTACTTGGATTGTGAATACCAATGTAGGTTGCCTGTATTCTTTTCAGTTTCATTTACTTATGATTTGGTTGAGATGGTTAAAGAGGAATAAACAGAAGATTATGAATGTGTTTCTATGAGATTAAAACTCAATGGTGTGGATCCTATTAAGGGATTAAATGTTGATAGAAGATCAGTGTTGTGGTTTCGAGATTTAATGTTCATACATTTCACTTGTTAAGAGAAACTCCTTCATGCTTACAACCATTTTAGATGGGATGTTCACCTGAGAATAAAAATGATGTATAAGTCTTTGAAAGAACTATTTAATGGGATTTCATGAATAGAAAATCGAAAGATATTGTTTTGGGATGCCTCACCTATTAGAAGGTTAATGAATATAAATATTGGATAGTTGGTATGCTACAATATTTACCAATTCTCTTTTGGAAATGGGAGGAGATAGGTATGGATTTTATAATAGGTCTTCTAGGGATGGTTCAAAAAAACTATTCCATATGGATGATAGTGGATCAAATAAAAAATTCATCCCATTTCGTCCCATTTCATGAGTATAATATAGTGGAATACTTTTCAAAAATATAATTTTATGAAGTGGAAAAAAGGAATGGAATACCAATTTCAATAGTATCAGAATGATATCCAGGTTTATGTATAATTTTTTAAAATAATTATAGAAATCCATTAGGACTCAGTAGACTATGTGCATAGTGTATCGTCTTAAAATGAATGGAAAATATGAGGGGATGATCCAAACAATGGAGGATATTATTAAGGTTTGTTTAATGGATTCTGTTGGCTCAAAATAGGAGAACAAACCATTAGTTGGGTTTTTATAAAATAGAAGTTATCAAGCCTTGACACTTATGGATCCTTATGATCATTTTGAAGAATTGAATAAAAATCCTTTACATTATCCACTTTGTTGTGTGAAAATATGAGAGACACCAATGGTTGTAAAAAGTCTTTTGCAAGAGACAATTGAGAAGATTCAATTGATCAGAAAGGGAATGGAGACATCTAAGAGTCATGAAAAATTATATGTACATCATTGACAATGACCATTTTCATTTAAGTTGAGTGATCATGTGTTCTTAAGAATCTTTCCAAGGCCTGAAAATAATCATTTTGGAAATAAGAGAATGATTTAACATTATTAAATAGGCCCTTTTATTATAATTGAATATGTTGGTGAGGTGGCATATCAATTGGCTTTTCCAACACGGATCAGTTCAGTGCATAATGTGTTTCATGTGTCTCAATTGAAGAATTATCAACCTGACCTTGGCATATGATTTTATGGGATCACATTGACCTATATCAGGATTGTATATTATATTATGTTCCAGTGTGGATCTCAGATAGGCAAGAGAAATAATTTCATTATAAGAGCATCGATATAGTGTGGGTTTTATGGAATGATATTTGGATTGAATAAGAAATGTGGGAGCATGAAAGGGAAATTTTGGAGCAATTTCCTAAACTCTTCCAAGGTAGTGAGAGTTTTCTAATTTTTGGGGATAGAGTGAACAATGTTTGGGTGAATGTAAAACTCTAAGATATATGTAATTTACACATTATTTATGTATTTTTAGTATCTATAATGTTTGGGTTGAGTTTTGGGATGTTCATAGAAGTTTTTTATTGCTTTGGAGGATGTTTTGGAGGTTCACAGTTTTAGAATGGTTAGTAGAAACCATACAACACCTCTAATAAACCATGTTAGGGGAAACAGTAAGCACTGGTTAGGTACACAATTTGGAATACCTGTGTGGATATCCTGGAGAAATCATGAACTTTGAGACAAAAGGGAAACACATGATTTATCTAACTCTATGATCCAACCATGCAAGGTCTGGTTTATGTGAGTATCTCATGCACCGTTAACACTATATTTTACTAACCAAGCACTCTAAATATTCCCAGTGATGTTTCATATCAAAAAATAGTGGGCCTTATTTGGTTTATCCCCTTAAGCACTCTTTTCCCTATAATATGGACATAATATAAATCCTTTTTTCATATCAAGTCTTGAGAGGAGATTCCCATTGAACATTGTTAAGGTTTTAGGTGATCCAAAGTTCATTGGAGATCTAAATTCACTGGTATGTTCTTATTATTCATTATTCTTCTTAGATCATTTTTCGTCATCTCTTAATGAATTATAGATATTATCTATAAAGGATAGAGATAGGACATGTCATGGGATTCCTGATGTGGTATTAGTTATTGGTTGAGGGGAAAATATCTAAGTTTAGATTTTGAAGACCTAAATTGTGTTTTGGAAGTTGTTGTGTTATTATTTTCCTTCTCCAATGTTTGAGAGGTAGGTGGATCCTTTCTCAACTCCTCGTGACTATAATGTGAAGGATTGATTTAAAATTTATAAAATTTCTTGAATTTTTTGTGTAAATCACGGTGTGATTTGAGGGAAATTATCTTCTGAATTATGATTTTGTAAATCATGTGGCACTATTGGATACATGACCTATACCGACAATTTCAATTGGTTGGTAAATTCCTAAAAACGGTTGGTATAAACTATACCAATTGTTGTTCAAACCATTGGATAGTTAGCCATCGTGATAGACATATACCAGTGGTTATAGTAAAACCATTGGTATATATCTCTTGAATTACATTATACCAAAGGTTTCACCTAACCATTGGTATAAAATTATATCAATTGCAGATAACAGTTGAAAATTAATGAATTTTAGATTTATTTTAATGTTTCTAAAGCTATTTGAATAATCCATTACCATAAGTTTACATAAAACCATTGATAAAGACTGATTACAGTATCTATATACCAATAGTTTACTAACCATTGGTATATATTTTTACCAGTGGTGTTATGTAAATTATTGGTATAATGTCACTTTACACACATAAACCAATGGTTTACAACTGTTTGTATAGCCTTGCAGCAATTACAATAGTAGGCTAGCCCACCTTTTCCTTAACAATCTCTTATACACCTGTAATTATAAGAATTTATATGCAGAACTGAATATAGAATTTAGAATTTAATTGAATTCAGAATTCAATTCAGAAACCAATTACCATATGCACTACTACATTAAGAATTGAATTATCAGTTGAATACATACAGAATGAATTATGTATGAAATTTTAAATTATGAATGAATAACACATAGAAAATGAATTATTAATTACATATAGAATTATGAATTATGTACAGTGTATTCAATTAAGAATTCAATACATACAGAATTTAATTATGTATAACACAAACAGAATTTGGCATAAAAAATTCAATTCACAATAAGTCATACTGAATACTGATAAATGACTAATATGTCATACAGAAAAGAGTATAACTAATATGGAATACAAAATTTGAATAATATGGAATACAGAATATGGAATACATAATATGAAATTAGAATTTAATTTATAAGAGTTGGTGATTTTAGATGAAATCGGTGTGATTGAATATTGATTAATACATTTCACATGTAATTAGATATTAAAATAGATAAATGAATTCAAAAATTTCATTTTCCAGGGGGTGGGGGTTAGTGGATGTCTAAGTGGTTGGGGTGGGGGGTTTCCATGGTGTTGGGGGATTTCCAATGGGGTGGAGTATATTCAAGGGGATGGGGGTTGTCCAAGGTGGTGGGGGTGTCCATTGGTGGGGTTGTGCAGGGGGTGGGGGTGTCCTAGGGGTGGAGGTGTCCAGGGGGGATTTCCAAGGGTGTAGGGTGTAAAGGGGGGTTGGGGGCTATCCAATGTGGTGGGGGTTGTCTAGGGGGTGGGGTGTCCAATGGGTGTGGGTGTCCAGGGGGTGGGGGCTGTCCATGGGGGTGAGGGTGTCCATGGAGGTGGGGCTGGGGGGCTTTACAAGGGTGTCCGATGTTTGGGGTGTCTTGGGGGTGGGGGTTTTCCTGGGTGTGGGGGTGTCTGGGTGGTGAGGGACTATTCATAGGGGTTTCCAAGGGGGTGGGTGTGTCTAGGGGATGGGGGTTTGTAAAGGGTTGTGGGGTGTTTAGGGGGTTGGGGTGTCGAGGGGGTCGGGGAATGTCCATGGGCCTATCCAAGGGTGTGGGGGTGTCCATGGGTGGGGGGGATATCCAGGGTGAGAGTGTCCAAGTGGGTGGGGAATTCTAGTGGGTGGGGTGGTGTCTAGGGGGGTTGTCCAGGGGGTTGGGGGTGTGCATGGGGTGGGGTATTAATGGGTGGGGTGGTGTTCAGGGGGTCTATCTGAGGGTGTGGGGGTTTTTTGGGAGCAGGGTTTTGTCCAGGGGTGGGGAGATATCCAAGGGGGTGGGGGTGTGTAGGGGGTGGGGGTTCTTAGGGAGTAGAGGTGTCCAGGGGGTGGGGGTGTCCAGGAGGGTTTTTCCATCGGGGGTGAGGGTGTTCAGGGGGTTGTCCATGGGGGTGGGGGAGGGGGCTGTCTAGGGGGTGGGGTTTTTATAGTGTGGTGGGGGTATCCCTGGGGGTGTCCAAGGGGTAGGGGGTGTCCAAGGGAGTGGTGGTGTCTAGGGGGTGGTGGGTTGGGGGTATCCAGGGGGTGGTAGTGTCCATGGGGTGTGGGGTGTTCAGGGGGTGGGGGTTATATACGGGGTGGGGATGCCCATTGGGGTGGGTGCTATCCAAGGGGTTGGGGTGTCTATGGGTGGGGGTCAAGGGGGTGGGGGGTTTAAGGGGTGATGCAAAAGTGTGTGGGGGTGTATAGGGGGGTTTTCCAGGGTTTGGGGTTATACAAGGGGTGGTGGACTATCCACAGGGGTGGGGTGTCTGTGGGTGTCCAGGGGGTGGGGGCTGTCTCTAGGGGTGGGGGTGTCCAGGGGAGGGGTGAATCAGTCACACATATATTCAGTCACAAAAAATCATCATGTAATGTTTTATTATTTATATATAAAAAAATAAAGATAATGTGTCCTACCTAATCACGCATATATTTAGTAAAAACAACTCATCAAACATCAAATGTCAATAATATCAGTAAAAAATGTAACATTCCAATCTTTCCCTCATCACTATCATTATCATCACCATCACCATCATCATCGTTCTTGTCCACATCGTTGTCCCCATCATCATTCTCTCTGTCCTCAAATCCCTCCTCCTCACCCTCCTACTCCGCCTCAGCCTCCCCCTCACGCTCCTCCTCTGCCTCGGACACCTCCTCTCCCTTCTCATCCACCTCATCCCCCTCCTCACCCTCCTCCTCCACCTCAGACTCCTCCTCACCATCATCATCGTCAGGAACAAAATCGTCTCTAACACCACTAGAACTTCCACCTGGTTCACAACATATAGAACACATCGACGAGATATATTCATCACAAGGAATGTTGACCTCTAGTGGAAGTGTTTAATATAAAACATCCATCAGTTTCATAAATTTAGTGTTTTCCCTAGAAAATTGTTATGCCATCTATGTAGCAATTTTTTTCATTTCCTTCTTATTACATAACCTACAAGAACTCGGTGGCACTATAAGTCATACATAAAGTGGTTCAATACCTCGTTTGGGATATACTCTTCCCAGGTCACCAGCGTACTCTACTATGGTGCTAATCTGCCAACACCTGATGTATGTTATAATTTGGCCCAAAATTGTTAGGTTTCTAGGCATCAAAGTCCTATAAAGAATCTAGTTAGAAATATAAATTTATTATAAACTAAAACTATAGATAATAAAATTTTAAATCAACAAACTAAAACTTTTAATCTTGCTGCTGAGTCAGTTCATTAACCGCATTTCTATATTTTTTCCTTCTTCTCGAGAAAAACATCTTTGCTCGAGGGACACATCCTTCAATATTCAAGGATTTACTCTACAATGAAATATAATTTAGGAAACCATAATTAAAAATAGGTTCCAAAATACTAATTTCATAACTAAAATTATATGAAAACTTTATGAATCGAATAAATTATAAAGGAAACAATTGAATGTGAAAGTAGTAAGAAAAGTTATAAACAACTATCATACCAGATTCCTCTCATGGGTTGACATCATAGTACGTCCGAATGTGTGGAGATATTTTGTATAATTAGTATTTTTTATTTAGTTTAGATGATTCCTAAATAAAATTCAATAATAAAAAAGATATTATTAATGAAAAACATAAAAATTTTCATTTAAATACATCAAATGTGATTAAAACCTTAAACTGGATATTCATCCAATGAGTAATCCTGCGATGATACTTCTCTATCAAACACACATCCATGACAGGTAGAACCTCTAACTATGTGAAAACTCTAGCATGCCATCTAATATACAACTCATTCTTATAGTCTCTTTAAAGCTCACATAAATCATTTAGACATGTTGGTTGTGCACTCTCACCATCGGGGAAATTAAACCGAAGCTAACACCAAAATATTAATTCGCCTTAATAAAAAATTAAAATATTTAATTAAATACAAAATATGTTTTTACACACATTTCTACCGAAGCATTATCCATAACTTCATTTGGAAATTGTGTCCATGAGAACGGGCTGACAGGAATGATGTTGGAGTATTTGGAAAGTGTTTCCAAAAAAACTCTGACATTGCAGCCCTATTTTTTCAGTCATTTGATTGTATTAATTGTAGTCCAACATCAACTAAATGTGACGGTTTCACACTATACGCATTCATGTATTCCCTCACTGCTTCCCCTATCAGTATATGTATCTTTTATAAAAGAAATAAAATATTTTATCAGTACATGTTATAATTAAAATAAATAATGGTATAATTTTATTTTATGGTTATATAAATATACCTGTGGAAGTCTGATCAATGGGCACCATTGGATCCGCAAAAACTGATGGAACACCCTATATAGGTGGAGTGGGACCCAATACATGCTCCTTAGTTATAGACTGTGGTGGAGCAGAGGTCAAAGAAGATGGAATATAGTAGATCAAAGGGAAGGAAGTTGAAGTAAACGAAGATGGTACATGTGGGTGTCATAATACTGGATGGGGAGTGGGAATCATCATAGGATATGGTAAAGACAGGTGAAGAGACTCATATGTAAAGGGTGGTGAAAAATAGGGAGGCCTAAATATCCTATGTGTCCCTAATGAAACACCAAGATCAGAATGTGGGATAGATGATATGTTCATGGGAGGGGCAAGGTATTACTTGGTATGCTGACCATATCGCCTCGCTATCGTACCACCGGCTAGAGTACTAGGACCACATCTAGGATGCTCATCCCATAATTGTTTCATTATTGGTGGATCCTACAAAAAAATTTAAAAATATTTAATCAAATGACCATATATACTATTTAAATATATATATTTGAAATAAAATACTCACTATAGGAACTAGTGGTGGAACACCCATCTCATCCATGTGACGATTGTTGCCCATAAACTTTCTTCTTAGGCTCTCTTAAATTGGTTAAATTTACTACATTTGAAAAATATATATGGAAGTAATTAGAAAAGTATAAATAATGTGTAACCCAAAAAACAAAATATATGAGAGGGAATAGGGGGACTCATGGATAATATAACTATCCATTGATTTAGGTGAGATTGAATGGATATATAATGAATTCAAAATATCAAAAAAGATGTAATAATGAAATTTAATTTCTAGTAGGATGGTTATTTACTAAGTGTGAACAGTATATTAAAATCAAGGAACATTTATTTTGAGGCTTTATTTAACTCAACAACCAAGAGAAAGTGAAAATGTAATTATGCCTCTAGAAAATTCACCATGGTATATATTTTTATTTATTAAACACTTAATATAGTTTATAATGGTGATATAAACATATGAAAAATGATAAGATATCTACCATACTCATAAATGGTAAAGACATGTTCAAATTAATGAAAAAATTAATTTCTTTAGCCCAGGTAGATGATGCATGTTTATATAGATGTTTTGCAGAAGAATACATACCATTATTTTAATTATCTTGTAAAATTTTAAATGGAGGTCTTAGAGTTATACAAATTTTATACATGGTCAATAAAGCATTGAAATGTTCACCAAGATAAAAATGCTGGTTTCGTAGGTTTGAATAAATTTCAATAAAAATTTAGAAAATGCAGTCCAAATATAATTGCAACCAATAAAAATTGAAAATACACATTAAGGTCAAGTCAGATACAACATATTTGTAATCAATATTAAATAAAAATTTAATAGTACCAACCATAACAACCAAAGTCGTGATAAACCAAAAGAGTTGAGAACATAAATGAATGATTTTATATATTTCCCACCACAACTTCAGGTTCATAGTCAACTATGACAATTGAGCTATTGGATTCATCAAAAGTAATAAATGGATCGGTTTTAAAGGCATTAGGGATGGTGTCAATTCCATCATAACCATCATTAGAAATATATCTGGGTGTCAATTCAATAATGACACAAAATTCTGGTCGAAGATGGTCTTTGACATAAAAAATGTGTTTCTCTATTGATTCCAATACATGTGGTTCATCAGTAGCAATAGTTAGAGTCATATCAGTTTCTCAAAATCCACAATCATCAATAAATGTTCTGTGCCTCATAATATAATCAAACGACTGGAATTTCATCATTGTGACTCGTTCATGAGAGTAATAATCCAATATTATAATTTTTTCAATGACTTCATAATAACCTACATTATCAAATCACAGTCTATTATCTGATACACTAGAATAACCGTCTATTTTAGTAGTAACCATAACACCATATTTTTGTGTCCTCATGTTCTTTTCTCATTTAGTGATAATAAATCTAACCCATTGATAATAATTGATTTACAGTCATTAATGAAGGTATTAGGACCAAAATCCCAAGATCTTATTTCCTCAAAAATAGATTCCGAAGGAAAACTCCATTCCTGAAATATAAAATAATATTAAACATAATTAAATATTAATTTAATTATTCTAAATAGTAATATTTTTACCTTCAATTTTATCAATGTAGAAAAATCTTTGCAATGAAAATTAATCCTCTTTTTTAATGATAACGAATGATTCTATCTATTTATCATTGTGTTATGTTGCCTTTATATTAAAATATAAACAGTTTAATAGATATGTAAGATATAATTATTCAATTTACTTACCTAATGAATTCATTGAACAAATCATAGTTGAACAAAACTGTGCGATGTGCCTTCTCCCTCTCTTTAACACTTGATGTTGTTATTGTATATGATCTAAGGATTTCTCCGCTTTGAGGAAGTGATACAAATATAGATTCAATTTTCTCATACTATTTCTATTTTTTTCTCATAGATCAATTAATTCTTGTAGTAAGATTAAAAAAATACATAGACCATAAATCCATAAATTCTTGAGCTAAGTAATCATTCATGATAGAACCTTTGGGATGATTCTAGTTTTATACAAAAGAGATTAATGTGTAAATTTTTCTTTCAATAGGCTACATCCAATGAAAATAAATAGATCCTATGAGCATTATTTTACTTGGAATATGGACAGTCAGATGTATCATGCTTGTGATAAATGATGGAAGAAATATTTTCTCTAACAAAAAAAAAATTAATTGGGAATCTACAAAAAAAATTCAAGAAATACATGGATGAATTCTTAGAAAAAAGATATCTAAACAAATGGAACAATTGAATAACAAAAACCCTTACATTATTTGACAAAAGAAGACGGATTTCTATTGGAAACAACTCATGCAGAATGATGTGATAATCATGAGTCTTCAACGATTTTAGCTTTAACTCACTTATATTGACCCATTTAGATATGTTTCTTTAATATCCATCTAGAAAATTAATAGTATCTAGTACTTCTAGAAAATTGATTTTTTTATTGGTGTCATCACATAAGTAGAACATGGAACTTTCCATTTATTTTCAATAATACGCACATGATGCAATTATCGTCAGATTCCCCAATCCACCAAGTCACACTAAGACTCTAAATCATCTTCTGTCTTTCCCATAACATTTAGAAGAATCAAAATTAACATTTCACATATATTCTTTTCAATGTGAATTACATATACGAAATGACATAACAAATTGGTCGACCAATAAAGAATATCAAAGAAGATACACCCCTTCTTCAAGTTGTAACAGGTTTCAGTGGAAACATTATTTCTCCTTCCAAATTTTATTTGACCCTTATCGAATGAAAAGTAAAAATCTTTAAATTCATTAAGCACATCAGTTTTAGACATACACTGAGGTGGATCATCGGTCACCATGCTATTGTCAAATCGTTGATGATTATTTCTTTATGGATGGTCCATTGGAAAGAATCATCGATGTCCCATAAAACTGAAACTACAATGATGTTTCAGTCATCTGGATCATGTATTCTTCATACAAATTGGACATGATAACATTACTCTATTTCTCCATCCAGACATCATTCCATAAGTAAGAAAATCATTGATAATCCACATAAGCACGACACGCATAAAACATATGTATTTAGAACATGCCTCGTATGTGTGCACACCCACATGCCAAATAAGTTTCAACTCTTTTACTAAAGGCTTCATGTATATGTCTATATCATTTTCGGGATAAGAAGGGCCAGATATGAGTATACTAATCAAAGTGAAAAAAAAATCATACACAACCATGGGGGATGGTTATAAAGCTGTATAAAAACCATCAATGTGTTGTGTGAATTAAGAATCTACCCAAATTTGTTAACAGTATCACATGAAAGACCCGACCTCAGATTACGCATGTTAGGAGAAAATAAGGATATCAAGCATCAAATATGTGCCATTAAAATCCATCTTCATGGTGAACCAACCCATCATTAGTTTTATTTCTCTTGGTATCATTCCATCTAACTTTTATTGATATTTCATCAAAAATAAAAAGATTCTAGAGTCTAGGGATCAATATAATGTTTCAGATTACATTATGTGGCATAGAGGATGGTGTTCCATTAGCTTTTGTCTTTGAGCGGGATGTGCCACATTTTTTACAATCATGTCGCTCAATACTTTCCTCCCAAAAAAACTTTACTCTTTTGTAAAATCATGATTTTGGTTTTTTTTTGAAAATCCATGTTCCTTAATTAACTTCCATTCTATATAGTGTTTTGAAGGAATATACACATCACCTAGAAGTAATTTCTTCAATAATGTAAGAATGTAATCGATGGCAGTATTAGAAATCCAATACATTGTTTTCCCATGAAATAATTGGATTAAAAATTACAGCTTTTTCATTGTACTGCATTTTCGATATACTAGAGTCATGGTAGCATCATTCAATTTTCTCACCCTAAAAACTTCATCATTTTTATTAGACTTATCATGTGTGTTCATATTATTGTCTTCCTGGGTTTTAATCCTTTCTTTTTATGATAATGAATAAACAGAAACTAGACATATAATAAATCCCCCAATCCAGTCCTCTCATTTGGATCATTTGCTTTTTGAGATTTCCTTTTCTCCCCATTGTGATACCACACATAGTAGTTTTCTTGAAAACCATATTTGGTTATGTAGTAGTTACCTTCTTCACTGATCATCCAAGGTCTTCCAACAAAATTGTAACATGGTCAGTGTATGTGATTACTCTGTGAATCATTTTAAAATGAAAAATCTTAAAATCACTCCAAATTGTTTTGAATGATTCTTGAGATCTGTTCAGTTTCATAAATTCAACATCTATCCATTCGGTAAAAAATCATGTTATAAGTTATTTTATCAAAATTAATTCAATAATATTGATGTTTAGTTGAAAATATATTTATGTAAATTATAATTGTTCACTTTATATGAAACCATAACTGACACACTACTCTATTTGAGAATCATAATATAAAAGACAACAAAATAATATATTTATTACAAAATAATATAAATATGTATAAATCCATGATATTGACTTCAATTATAAATATAATACCATGAAATATTTTCATATTGAGTGAACATATATAATCTATGGGAGAATTCATAGAGTCTTATACATCTTATGACAATGAAAAGTATATATTTCAAATCATTGAGCCTTTGAAAGAGAAGAATCCCATTATTCTCAAGTATTAAATTAAATAATTATTAAAAATATCATCTAATATCTGGACAGTGTTTTGAGACCCCAAAAAATGTTCAAGGAAGGTTTTGAAAATCTTTGAAGAACTGTAAATGAGTGTAAAATATCTTGTACACTTATAGAGGAGAATTATTCAAGAGTTGAGTAAAATTTAGATCGAAGAAATATTATATTTTTATTCGATTATTTGAGCGATATTCATAATATCTAGAATCTCTATATTAATATATTAATATTAATTACATAACATTATGATACACACCAAAACCATTAAGGTTTATCATCTTTGGAAACATGGATACATAATCAACTAGTTCATAACTGATATATACCATATCCCACTAAGTTCTTCAAAACTATAACTATTCTTATAATTATCATATTTAAAACCATTATTCATACCATAGGGAAAATAAATATGAAAATGGTGATATTATATTCTCATTAAGGGTAAACAAGGGATATATAAAATACCACTTAAATATAACATGAGCATAAGGATATGAGAACATTATATTAACATTTAAAAATACATTACTAGTATAACATAGATCATAATATTTAATCATGGAATAAATATTAGCATTTAATAACACAAGAATTCAAATGAATCATTGAACATGATCCATGATAGCATAACATTGGCATAAGACATAATTTTTTGGAACATATATAATCATCTAAAATCATTTCTTTAGAAGTTATGGATATCTTCCAAGACTATCATAGTGGATTTGGTTCCCTCAATATACTATCTTATTGGTGAAGGTTTACTCTGAAGACTATCATAGTGGGAAAAGATTCTTATTGAACTCAAGTCGCTCCCTATTCCATTCATTATTATCTCATGAGATATTTATATTTGCCAAATGTATTAGAGGTCTATATAGTTCTCGGCCCACAATTCAGTTAATTAGTATCAAATATATGAGTGCCACAAGATAAGAATACATTTTTCATAGCATAACATATATAAAAAAACTAGTTTTGAAAATATTTAACTATTTAATAATAGAATAACCCATGTAAAATAAACATGCTTCATAAATAATTCCTCGTTTTTTTCATAGAAAAGCCCATGGAAAATACTATGTTTCATAGAGGTTTTATCATAAAATAATTAACCTGTGGGAAAGAAACATGTTTCATAGAATAAATATTAAATCATCATCATCATTAGCCATTCGAAGAATTTAATTTTATCGTAGCATCAGATTATATCCATAATAAATCATAATTAATATGAATGTATGTTATCATAGAAGAAAAAACGTCTAAAAGTTAAATTGGAACATTTATTTAGGAAAACACCCTTTTCAATTTTAAATCACTTAGTTAAAAAATAAAAATTTCCAAAATATAAAGGAAATTTTTTCTTTGAAAAGATTCTTTAAAATTTTTATAATAATATTCCAATCATGGAGCGTTCATGACGATGGGAAATTTTGTTCATCACACGTATGTTAAGACAATGTTTCTTTTCACGTTTTTTTGTAAAAAGTAAAACGTTTCGTATTCAGAAAATGAAAGATGGATTAATTTTAAACCATTTAAAAAAATTAATCATGTATGAAAATGAATTGAAAAAATCATAATTTAATACTAAACCCATTCTTGAAAACATTTTTTGAAAATATGGATATTGATAAAAATTGATTTTCGACTGAAGGGAGAAATAAAGTTTGTTTTACATAAAAACATTATTTTGGTCTCTTGAGTCCTTAAAGAGAATAAAATAAAATGAAAACATGTAATATTCAGAAATAACTAGCATATAATAAAATTCATGATTTTAATGTCACATAGATTATAAAATTTTATCATCGAGAACATATTCATAAACAATCATCATAAAGAATGAGATTATAACATAAATTTCATACCACTTTAGTAACTTCCAAATTGAAATACCCATGAAAGAATAAAATAAAATTAAACATTAAATATAACTAACAGAAAGGAAATCCTGATATAACATGACAATGGGTTATTAGATACACTCTATGACCAAAAAAATGTGCATGAATTCAAAAATGTCTCAATAAAACAATATTTATTTGAAGAACACTATCAGCTTTGATTACATATGAATCAAAACATCATGAAAGTTAGAACCTTCTGTAGATTTTTAAAATTAATTTTTTTTTAATTAAATCATAAAAAAATATATCCATGGTTACTATATAAACCATATAATATAAACATGGGGTTAATCTGAAATTTGTCTCACAAAAATAAAAGTGAGTTGACAAATCCCTTAGACTGAGTAAGAATTGGAACAAAAGCACCTTAACATACTATATAATAAATTTAAATTAATTATTTATCTAAAACATATCCATAATTAAATATATAATACCATATATAATTTACATATGACATATTTTCACCCATTTATTAAAAAGTTGTGGTTAAAATCACTGATAACAGCCTCATATTTTCCTGAGAATTTAATTTAAATAGTTTTGGTCCTTGTACATTGATCATTGTTTGGTTATCTTAAAATTTTTATTCATGATAAAAACACAATATATATTCAATATAAAAATATTTAGATTCATAATTAAAAGGTTGAGATATAAAAATTAATTACACCATTTATAATGATAGTATGTTGTATGTACCCATGAATGTTGTTTTAACTTTTCTATGGATGGAAAAAAGGAAGGAAAATAATAATTAACTATTAGAAAGTAATTATTATATATTATCATATATATGTATTCGTTAAAATTATTATTATTACCATAAAATTTAAATGGAGATGACTACTAAATATAATCACTCTTTGGAAGTTGTAGTACACACATACACATAAAAGAAATTATCATTTTACAATAGATTAAACGGTAAGAAAGAATATATGATATTGTAATTCCATAAGAATAATTTTTTCATAAAAAATAATTTATTAATATTAAAACCTTCATAATAAAAATTAATGAAATATGTAGTTGAAAATGAATTGTATAACTATTTTGAGGCTCTAATATACATAAGGCCTTTAGAAGCACTATAATAGGGCTTTGTCAGGGTAAACAAGTGCGGAAAATTAGAGAACACTTAATATCCCTATTCCTTAATCACCCATAGAGATGCACTGATAAATACCCCCATTATCTGTGATAAAAATAGAATCAATAAAGGTATCCTTTATCTGTTCCAGAATTTCACTGACAAAGGATTCCATTGTTATATAGTTTCTTAACGCTGATAACATAGAAAAATTTCACAGTGTGCTATTAAAATTACTGAACATTGTAGTAGAAAAAACAGTGAGAAAAGAGTGGGAGAAAATAGTTAATTTAATTGAAAAAAAATCAAAATAGATTAAATATTAAAATACTATATTATATACATTTTCAACATTATTTTGTTGAATTACTTGAATAGTTTCAATTTATCACTGACATTCAAAAAATTCAATGTTACATTATCTTTGGGACTCACCCCCAAACGGGTTGTTGGTTTTTGAAAAACCACCCCATCTCATTAAATATTATTCACATTTATAAGAATACAATTCTTATGTAAGTAATACTATAAATAATAAATAAATAACAAAAGTGTCAATTTTTAAATAAAAAAATATACTTTGATGCATACCAGGATCACCCTATATCAGATTGGTATGGGATTGATTCATAAAAATCACACCATTTCTTATAGTTCTAAAAAGTTGTTTCTGTAGAAATATATTACATCTTTGTGGATAAAAAATCACTACAGATGTAAGTTAATTCAAGAGCACTATCTTTTTGAGAATAAGACTTCAACTGTCACCCCATTTATTAGTCATCTCATTATCATTATTAAAATTAACTAAACAAGTATTGGAAAAAAGTGATAACAAATTTATCTAAATAATAGTCAATAAAATGGTTAGAAATAATATTTTCTTGTTACGCTTAATATTTCAAATTTGATATGCGTTTTAAACTAAAATGGAACTTATATATTGAAAACGCACCCCTCAAGTCACACCGACAACATCAAATATCATATTGAGGTGTGATCAATTTATACATGTCAAAAAATAATTATGGATTATTTTTCTAATATTTTAAATCAATATAAATCTCATTTACTCAGTTTTCTCTCGTAAAGTTATTTTTAAACTAAAATGACACAATTATATTGAAAATGCACAATTTGATTCATATCGGTCACATTGTGTGTCAGATTGATGTGCAGTCGATCCTTAAGAATCAATAGTTAATTATAGATTATTTTCATAAAGTTAGAAAACTATAAGATCATGTTTTCATAGTTTGGATATTTGATGTCTGTTTTAATATAAAATGAAACTTTTTTATTGAAAATAAGCACTTCGAGTCTTATCGACCACATCATTTTTGAAATTAATGTTTCATAAAATCATACCTGTCAAAAATAAATTCTGGGTTATTTTGGAAAATATTTAAAAAATCATGTAACTTTTGATGGGTTTTGATTATGTGACACACATTTTAAACCAAAATTGCACTTTTGTATTGAAAACACGAACATTGATTCATACTGACCACATAGGGCATCATATTTACATGAGGTTCATTAATAACCTTCACATATTAATTATAGATCATTTTTCTAATGTCTGAAAAAAATATGATCACGTTTTATTATTTTTTGAAATTTGAGGTTTTTTTAAAATAAAACGTCTCTTTTTTATGGGAAACATGAACTTTGAGTCATACTAACCACATTTGGCTTTATATTTCAATTTGTTAAATTATTAAAGGTAAAAAATAAATTATGGGACATTTTTCTATTATTTGAAAATAATATGACCTCATTTTTTTGGTTTTGGCTATGTGATGCATTTTAAACAATGATAACACATTTATATTGAGAACACATTCTTCAAATCATACAGACCAAAGAGTTTGATAGAATGTAGTGTAGTTAATTTTTATACATGAAAAGTGAATAATGAAGCATTTTTATAATGATTAAAAACAATATGATATCATTTGATCAGTATAGCTGAAGCGATGCATGTTTTAAACTAAAATGGGTACATTATATTGAAAAAAAACACATTGAGTCACAATAACTACATTGGGTTCTATATTGACATGTAGTTTGTTCTAATAGGTCAATAATGAATTATCTATAATTTTAAAAAAAATTGAAAAAAATCTGAGATCATTTTCTCGATTTTTTCTATTTTATGCAGGTTATAAACTAAAAAAAAGTTTTATAATGAAAACATGCACTTTGAGTCATAATAGCCCCATCAAGCGTCATATTTATGTGTGGTAAATTCCTACATTTCAAAAATGAAATAATGATCTTTTTTATAATGTTTTAAAACAATCCAAGTTCTTTTTCTCAGTTTTTTTCAATGTGATGTATTTTAAATTATATTTCATTTTTATATGAAAAACATGTACATTGAGTCATTCTGATCACATCGAGTGGAAGATTCACATGAATTTAATTTATACACTTGAGAAATTAATTATGGATATTTTTCCTAAATTTGGAAGCATCCCAAGCACATTTTATTAATTTTGGTAGTGCGACATGTATTTTAAACTAAAATGGAAAATGTATATTGAAAACACTCAATTCAAGTAACAATAACCACATTAGGAATTGTATTGTTGTGCAGTCAGTTCTTACAGATTAAAAATGAATTATTAATCATTTCGAAATTTTTTGAAAACAACCCAGGAACATTTTATCAGTTCTGTATATTTGATGTGTTTTTAAATGAATATGATACTTTTATATTGAAAAACATAGTTCAAGTCATATCAACCACATAGGGTGATGAATTTACAGGTGGTTGATTCCCATATCTCATAAATGAGTTATATATTATTGTATTAAATTGTGAAAACAATTGGAGATCATTTTATTTATTTTTAAAATGTGATGCATTATAAACTAAAATGGGACACATATATGGAGAACGTGATCATAGAGTTATACTGACAAAATTGTGTTTCGGATTAGGTAGTATTCAATTCCCAAACATAAAAAAAGAATTATGGATTTTTTCCCTAATTTTTGAATATTATGTCAGTTTTTGTGACACCGAACTCATTAAAAACTAAAATGGAAACTTGATACTGAAAACATTCAGTTCGAGTCATACTAACAACATTAGGTATCATATTGATGTTAAGTTTATTATGACATATCACAAATTAATTATCAATCATTTTCCTAGATATTTAAAATAATACACGAATTTTTTGTCAATTTTTTTATCTCATGATGTCTTAAACTAAAATGAAACTTTTTTATTGAAAACATGAACTTTTAGTCACAATGACCACATTGGGTGTTGGATTTATATTTGGTTGATTCCTATATGTTAAAAATGAAATATGTATCATTTTAATAATGTTTGAATAAAATAAAAACTTATTTTATTGGTTTTGGATATGTGATGTGTTTTAAACTAAAATGACTCTTTTATATTGAAAACACATACTTCGAGTCATACTAAACACATCATGTTTTTGATTGGTTTTAGGTCAATTCCTATATGTGAAAAATTAATTATGGATTGTTTTAATAATGTTTTAACGATATAAGAAATTATTTTATTGGTTTTGGTGATGCAATATGCATTTTAAACTAAAATGACACTTTTATATTAAAAAAAATTCGAGTCATATCGACCACCTGGGGTCTTAGATTGAAATGCATGCGATTTCTACACATAAAAAATGAATTATAAATTGTTTTACTATTGTTTGAAAATAATCCTAGATTATTTTCATGATTTAATATATTTGATTATTGTTTTAAACTAAAATGGAACTTATTTATTGAAAATGTGCACTTCCAGTAATACCGACCACGTTAGGTTATAGATTTAAATGGAATAGATTACTGCATGTAACATATAAATATTGTTCATTTTCATAATGTTTAAAAATAATAATAAATAATTTTTTTTATTTTGGCTATGTGATGTGTTTTAAACTAAAATTAAACCATTAAATTTATAAGTGTACTTTGATTCATAATGACCAAATCATGTTTCAAATTGGAATATGATCAATTCATAAATGTGAAGAATTACTTATGGATCTTTTTATTGAATTTTGAATATAGTTCAAGATATTTTTTCTCATTTTTGATGATGTGAAACATTTTTTAAACCAAAATAGAACTTTTATATTGAAAGAACACACTTCAAGTCATACTGACCACTTAATGTGTCAAAATGAAGTTTGGTCAATCTCTATTCATCAAAAAATAATTATTAATAATTATACTAAAGTTTAAATATAATTAAAGGTTTTAGCGATGTGAAAAATGATTTAAACTAAAATGGAAATTTTATATTGAAAGCTATACTTCATGTTATACCGACTACATCGTGTGTTGGGTTTCCTTGCTGTATATTCTTATAAATCCAAAAAAATTACGGATCATTTTACTAAAATTTGAAAGCAGTCTGAGTTCATTTAATCTATTTTTGATATGTCAAATATGTTTTAATATAAAATGATACTTTTATATTAAAAACATGTAGTTTTAGTGTAACAACCTCTTACATATAAAGATTCCCCTCATTGGTTGGAAATGAATAATGGCAGATAATTACACCTGAGTCCCACAGTAGGCCCCAGGGTAGTGACTAGAACCAAGTGTATTCAATCTCACAAAATAAGAGGAATATCCCCTTTTAGAAAAAAAAAGATCAGGAGATAATATGGCCCATCCCAAAAAAACTCCATGTCATATGTATATATATAAAAAATAAATCAAAAATCCCTACCACAAGAATTTTTAAAATAAAAATGTTAAAAATTCAACAAAAACACTAAAGTACCCAAAGTAAACCTAAGCTGTGACACAATAGTTGTCCAAATGTCCAAGATAGTAAGTTCCATCACGGTCCATGTAATCTTCATAGAAACATAATTTATATTATATACATAGGATGATAAAACATTCATACTAAGTAGTAAACCCAAATTCTATCGTGCATAAGTGGGAGATGCATAATAATGCTCTTGTAAGAAAATATAATAACCAAACAACACCTAAGTAGGTATACTAACCAAACCAACCTCTCCAAGAAACTCTCACCAAATATCACCAGTCATGTCATGTAATATAATACACATCGATAATAGGGTACCCCACACCACTTTACCACTAATTGGACACTCTCACACCCTAATAGAAAACATCATAACACTACCACCTCATCCAACCACACCACATCACAACCTACCCACACACACATGGGCATCACAAACACGTCTCGTCCCATCACTAGAGCCATGATCCACATCAAATATAACTTGCAGAAACTCAGTCCCCATACCAGATCACGTCCTACCCATAGACACCTGGGTGAGATACCGGGTCACATCCTAAAAACTCCTAGGAAAGAAATATACATCGCATCCCAAAGACACCTAGGAAAACACAACACATATCATTTCAATGACACTTGGTAAAATAAAACTCACACGCACACCCCTTAGACCCAAAAACCAAATCCTTCGGATGAATCATTGGCTGTCACCACCAGGAAAAAGTAGCAGCGAAGATCAGGTGGCTAGCTATCCATACACCCATTGGGATGATTGGGAAAGTCACCCCCCATGATTATGGGGGTGTTCGGAACATAGTACTCAACTAGGAAGTGGTTTGTATATAAATAAAAAAGGAAATACATTTATATATAGATATAATACCAAAAACTCATGCCCAGAAAATGGGTTCTCAAGAAAACGACAATCCAATAATACTATCAACATTCGACTACCTTTAAAGAAATAACCACAAAAAAGCCACAACTTATTTCCAATTCAAAACAAATTTTGTTAAACCATTACCATTAATTATTCACAACTAATTTATTCACTATGTTAACCAAATCAACACCAGAAAATTCCTAACATTATTAACTAATTATTTATTCATTTAATCCATTATTCTTTTAGAAACTAACCATCATAGAACATAACAAGAAACATAACAATATATGACTATTCAACACGATCTCACCCCCATTTTGAAACACTTTTCATCCATTACACAATCAGACAATCTCTCAAACTATATGGTCAGGTTAATGCATCATCAAAAATTTCATCCACCACACCACCCAAACCAACCCACAACACACACCTCCACTTGAAAAACATAACACAACACAAACTAGAGCGGATCCATACATCACAACATGGAAACTTCACATCCCATATTCCCCACACACACAATAAAAATATCCCACACAACACATCACCCCACATACCAAATTATAACACAAATATGGATTTAACAAGGAATACCTAATTAAATTCCACTGGTTAATTTAGGGATTTTCACTAAAATTGGGTAATCCTAGGGCATCTGTGTATTAACCAAGTGTACTTGATTTACAAATTTCAATATACAAGTGTTCAATTGAAATCAGCCAACATGAAACTTGTTTAGTGAGAAACTAAGGACCACCAAAAACCATGATTATCAATGGGGTGTATAGACCATATAATTTACAACAACAACAAAAAACAAATCACTGAAATATCGTATGACATTTTCCCACCCGCTTCATATTGATATTAATCCAATTCAATTATAATTGTTAAATTTTGATTCAAATATCTTCACATGGGAAAAATACAAACACCAACCCCACATGATATATAATTAAAAGGGTTGAATGAATCGTACTTGGAAGAAATAGTGATCTACACTTCTTGATTGCACCAAGATATGGGCATGTATGCAGTGGGAAACTCTAATGAAAACATAAAAAAATGGTGTATCACAATGGAATGACCACTATGATAAGAAATGATATAAGAAACATGTAATAATATATAACAACAAGTAAATAACAAGGATATATGTGTTTCATCACTTGGAACATCTAAAACAGGGCCATGGTTTAGATACATCATTAATTTTCCATTAATGTTGGATCCAATCAAGATAATGCACTTTAACTAATTAAAAGCCCCCAAATTATTTGGATTTCAATGATATGACTCATACACCTTGAAATGGATACAAGACCACTTGGATATGGTATTGAACTCATTTTATGTCAAAGAAATTAGTCAAAAGAACCAAATTAGAAATCTAGAAAAACAAGAAGAAAAAAAAGACAAACTGTTGGAATGACTCGTCGTTAGGCGAGTCGCCATTGCGAGTCACTGGTGGGAGTCACCAGTGTGAGTCACTGTTGGAGAGATACCATTTTATGTCACCATTGTGATTCACCAGGGTGATTCTTCATTAGAGAGTTACCACTGCGAGTCGCCGTTATGATCCTGCGGTGCGAGTCACCTGTGTGAGTCACCATTGGTAAGCTACCGTTATGAGTCACCGGTACGAGTCACCAATACAAGTCAACATTCTAAGACACCAGTGGAATTCACTAGTGAGTGTCAACATTGTCAAGCTACCATTTTGATTCATGAGTGAAAGTCACCAATGTGAGCTACAAGTGCAAGTCACCATTGTGAGTCACCATCACAAGTGACTGCTAGAATTCATTGTCATGAGTCACCATTGGAAAGCTGGAACACTGGGAAATTTTGAAAAATGTTGAAATAAGTCACCATGAACTCCCAAAAAAAATCAAACACGAAATTTTCATTATGTAATGGATGGGAGTGGTTCATTCCATTACATCAGGTACCTCTCAAACTATTCTCACCCTTGAGAATTTTTTATTTTTTGAATTGGTTATCATTGTTTTTTTGCTGATCTTTGTGTTTGAACTTGTTTAAATGAAGGGGTAGTTAAGGATTTTTTGTTATAGCAATCATATTCTATGTTGATTGTGTTGGTGTTGAATATTTTATTTTGTGGTTTGTTTGCAGCACTACGGTCTAAGGTTTTTGGAAAATAAAATTATATCTCCTACAAGAGTTTTCTATATAAGAGGTTAGAGTAACAAGTTTCAACCAGATCATCGATATCTATAATTGGATGTTTGAGAGAGTATGGAAATCCCCATCGGTACCAGGCTCATGCACTCTTGTATGGAATAATTACCCGAGCAACGTTGAGATGGTGAAAGATGATTCTATATTTTTTATGTTGGGGAGGGGATTTTCTTTAGTTTTTAATTTGGTTTTTTTTGCCTTGGGCATTTGGTCTATGGGTCTTGATTTTTATTTACGTCCTCAATGTCTTTTGGGTTCTCCCTTATCACTTAAAATGTTTCTTCATTAATAAAAAAGTAATTTTCATTCAGTCAACATCGTAGTTATTGTGTCTCGATTAGGAGTATGGTCTTCCCCTTTTCACATATCCGAAATTTCTTATACATTATACCACACACATCTCACCAAGGGAAAACAACTCATTTCATAAAACAAGGTTCAAATTTTTTATCACAAGGCAGAAATAAAACAAGGAAAAACTCAAAACAATAATGTATTTGGAATGAATCTGTATTTCTCATTCCCAAGTACTATCCTCTAGGCCACCATGCCTCCACAACACACGAATAAAAGGAATGGTCCATCCATGAAACTCATTTTCTAGATGATCCTAGATCTCTATCGGTTGTTCCACATATGTCGTGTCATCCTCGATATCTATCTCTCTCCAATAATGTACTTGGGAGTCATTGTGAAGATACTGATGATGTTTACAGATGTGGAAGACATCATGGATCCACTATAACTACGGTGGCAATTCAAACTAGTATGCCCCATCGCCAACTCATCCCAACACCTCTAAGGGTCCAATAAACCTGGTAGAAATCATTCTCCCTCTTCCAAACACCCATTTTCCACATTTAGGAGAAACCATTGAGAACACATGGTCCCTAACCTCGAACTCCAAGGGCCTCCTCTTTCAATCGATATAAGACTTCTACTGGCCCTACACCACCATAATCTTCTCATGAATGACCATAACCCTTTCTATCATGATTTGTAATACCTCTGAAACAAGAACAACAATCTCCCCAACCTCTATCCAGCATAACAATGAACAACTTAATCTTGCGTACAACACCTCAAATAGATCTATGAAAATCAAAGAGTGATAGATATTATTATAACTGAACTCTACCAAGGGAAGGTGGTGTACCCATGATCATCAAAGTCTAATATTTTTGGCCATAACATATCCTCCATTTTCTGGATAAAATTTTTTATATTATGATCAATCTGAGTGTGGAAAGAAGAGATGAGGCATAACTAGGTGCAAAATTCATATTGTAATCCCCTCTAAACTCATGAGGTAAATTGTGTGTCCTAGTCTATGAAATGGATCTTAGAACTATATGCAACCATACCACCTCATCCTCATACCTCATAGTCATGTAATACATTGTGTCTGACTTCATGATCACTTGGATGTGGGACGATTTTTTCAACCAATCCACCATCAACCAAATAGCATCGCAAACTCACTAAGATCTAGGTAACCCAAAATAGATCACTCCCCACTGATTCATGAGGAAACATACCAAACCCATATGGTAAGCATGTATCTGACTTCATGATTACTTGGATGTGGGATGATTTTTTCAACCAATCCACCATCAACCAAATAGCATCGCAAACTCCCTAAGCTCTAGGTAACCAAAAATAGATCACTCCCCACTGATTCATTAGGAAACATACCAAACCCATATGGTAAGTGTCAAAAAACACCCCAAATATCACCCCTTACTCTGGAAATCGGAGAGCTAAAGCACTTTTCAACATCCCCCTGAGAGAACTGAACACTGTCTAGAACTACTCACACCACACAAAATATTTATATTTTCTCATAAGAGATATCAATAGAGCATTAAATCGATATAAATTGGGTGAAAACCTTCCATAATATCTTTCATGACCAAGAAAAATATGAAATTTTTTCAAATTATTGGGTTATTCTCAAGAAAAACCCACTTCAACCTTTGATGGGTCCACTACTACACCCTGCTGAGACACCAAATGTTTAAATAAATATACCTCCCATGAACAAAACATATGCATGGATAGATTTTTTTAGAGATGGTGGCATCATAGAACTAGTAGGATGGTTTTAAGATGCCCATAGTGTTCCTCTCCTGACTTTGAGTAAATCAAGATTAAAGCGATGAATACAACGATGAAGTAATCTAGTAACTCATAAAAGACAGATTTCATGAGTCCCATGAATATTCCTAGTGAATTAGTAACACCAAATGGAATGAAAAAAAAATCATATTTACCATACCAGAATCTATATTCAGTCATTAAAATATTTCTCTAATAGAAATAGATCTTAAAAACCGAACTCGCCCACCTCAGTTGGTCAAAAAGATCGTATATCCTTAGAAGTGAGTAAGATTTTTTGACCGTCACCTGATTCAACCACAAATAGTCTATACACAACCTCAAAATACCATCTTCCTTATTTTTGAACAACACTAGGGCACCCGACATTGAAAATCTAGGTCAGATAATACCCTTTTACATTTGATTGTCTATCTAGATTCTCAATTCCCGTAACATAGAAGCTACCATCCGACATGGAGCCCTAAAAATCAAAGAAGAACCGGGATGGAAGTCTACCCAGATCTAACCATCACATTGAGGGGGTTAAGTCACAACCTCCTCAATAAATAACATCCAGGTAATCCCTACCAACCTTGAGGACTTCAACAATCTCTGTGTCCACCGATTCCACTGACAACTAAGAAAACAATGAAAGAAGAGGCTCCACGTGCTGACTACCCACCTAACAACCTATCTCACCAACGAAAGCCCATGTTGAAAATCCACATCTGAAAACACCACTCTCATATAGATGAAATAAACAACAACATGCATGAAATACAAGAATTTGATGCTGAGAATGACATTGTATGGTCTTGTATGTAGCAAGAAGATATCCCCACGAGATTGATGTAGTCCCATCATGAGTCTACATCGTCAGAACACTTCAAACAAGTGGGTTTAACCTTTGACTAGAATACTCAAGACCAAGGGAATGAAAATCTTATCTATTTATAGTACCAGAGAACTTGATAGACTGGGTTCAACAAAGGAGTGTAAATCTAATGAATAAAACAAGGAATAAGAAAGGGTACTAAAAAAGTTGATCATACTTCTAATGATCTCTAGTCATACCGGAACTCTTCCCTCTACTATGTGTAACTAACCATTCCAAGACCCTCTTACCCTATGATGACAACTGCCTACATGAACACGCCCAGGTTGAGGTTCCTAAAGAACACCCTGTGGTCAACCCCTACCTACTCCATCTCCCATTGATGAAAAAAAATCATGATGTCCCTACTGCTGAAACTATCTAAATGGAAACTATTGCTAAAGTTGGAATTGAACATTTCCTCCTCCACCATACTGATCTCAATAATTCACTGGGAATCAACTCTGAAGATGGTCATGGACCTCAAAAAAATCAATACCTCGGACCAAATCCTACAAAAAGGGCATGAGACCCACCGCCACCATAAGTCTTGAAGGGAAACTATTGAGGTCAACTCTCTGGCAGTAAAAAGATCAATGGTCTTAGTGCTTGGAACATACTTCTGAAAACCCTTCCCCTTGAATAACTCTATTGGATCCTTCCGCATGGTATAACTTCTTGTGAGTGAATATTAATGATTACATATGCCTTCTTCTAATCCTCTAGATACATTGGAAATGTAAAAAGTGTTACAATATAATAGATAGAAGGGTGGAGGGAATCCTCAAGCCATATAACATGAGACTCATCATCTAGAAAGGGATATGGGGTGATGTGAATACGATCCATGAACATGATCTGAAATTCCCACACTAACATACTCCCCTACTAAAGGAATAGTATCTTCTGCCTCTTCTCATCCTTCATAGTCGATGAAAGGAACTCCACCCAGAACTCCTTCAGAAAGGTGACCCAAAACACATCTTCCTCCTTCCTCTCTCCCAGAGAAAGCGTCCACTATAGATGAAATGCTCCATGCCTCTGAATAACCTCCAAATGAACCCAGTACTATATCGAATCCCAGTTCAAACTGATGGTGATCTCAAGATCCTCAAGCCGTATCTCATTCTCTATGTCTAAAACACTACCCCCGTACTTTCCTAAGGCTTGATGCTAGAAATCATGTAACATTATATTCCAATGGTATTTCTAATCAAGTAGATCAAACTGCCGCTAATCAACTGGATCATCTTACTGAGCCTTAACATACCGAGCCATGTGTGGAAGATGACCTGGTGTTGTAGTTGAAAGGCTAACAAGGAATTCTTAAGCTTGAGTAGTATGAAATTTTATGTAATATTAATTTTAATTAATTACTTTAATCCTATACATTTGACCTTCCCAAAACAACCCAACTCAGAAAATAACATAATTCATTATGATTCATGTTCCATTTATAGGTTTCTACCTGGAAAACAATGTAGCCTCACCTGGTCATTCAGTCAGATTATAGTCCTTGAATTGAATCACAGTGGCCCTAAAATCCCATGACATATTCGGTCTTCTATGTCCTATGTCACAAACCAAGATCACTTGACACTTTTTACCTTCCAAACCATAAAGTCCACAATGATCCTAACTCAAAACTCCATCATATCTCTCAACCATCACCTCAGAATGAATTCTATCATGAACCCTCCCACTAATGATACCCTTATTGGGTAGAAAATAAATAATAGGAGATAATGAACCTAGAGTCCTATCTCTAGTAGGTCCTAGCATGGAAACCCATACCAAGTGTATACAATCTCACACAATGGGAGGCATTTCCCTTTTAAAAAAAACATAATCAGGAGATAAGATGGCCCATCCCAAAATAACACCATGAAATATATATATAAATACCAAATCCACCCCACATGCATGTTTAGAATAAAACTGATACAAATGCAATAAAAACTCCAAAGTAAGTACCCAAAGTAAAACTAAGAAGCAACACAATAGCTATCTAAAAGTCCGAACTAGTAAGGTCTAACATGGCCTACATAATCCTCCTGGTAACTAGAAAGTGTCTTATATATGTAGGGTGAGCGTATTAGAAGAAATAGTATGAAAAAAAGTATCTCAGGAACAAGTGAAAGTAGTATACTTATTATCTCATGAGAAAACAATGGAACCATACAGCACCGAAGTAGGTATATGAACCACCCATTGAACACCCACCAATAAATGTAAATTATGTAATGTAATATAATTCACATTAATAATAATTTACCCCAAACCACTTTTCCATTCATTAGATTCTCTCCTAACCTAACAAGAAATGTCATGGTGCACCCAACTCTTCTGAACACAGCACATCACAACCTTTCCATGCACACTTGAGCTTCACAACCACATATCTTCCCATCACTAGGGCCACGAGCCACATCACATCTTTCCTGCATACACCTGGTCCCCATACCACATCACATCCTGCAAGAAGACACTTGATCCACATACCAAATCACATCCCAAAAACACATGGGAAAGCACAAAATATCTCATCCCAAAGATACTTGGTAAAACACAAGACATCTCATCACGAAGACACCTAGGAAAACACAACATTATTACACATACTTGGACCCCAAAAACCACAATATTCCTAAATAATATAGGTCTATTTCCACCTAGAATAATGATAAGGGAAGAGTGTGCGGTCATCCATCCATCCTCCCACCATGATGTTTGGGAAAGACACCCTCACCCGTTACGATTGGGGTGTTCTGCAAAAAGTTCTCAACTAGGGTGAGGTGCGTATAGAAATCACAAAGTGAATACATGTTTATAAATATATAATACCAAAAAATCCTTCCCATCCTATGGGTTCTCAAAAAAACAACCAACTCAAAATATTTCCATCTTTTTTGCTACCTCTAACGCAATCACCACACAATAATCCAAGCCTTTTTTTCAAATACAAACTGATTTTTTAAACCATTAACATTCATCATTCACAAATAATTTATTCATTCCATTACCCAAACCAACCCAAGACAATTCCAAATATTATTAACCAATTATTTATTCATCTAGTCCATTACTATTTGGGAATCTACCAAGAACAACAATTAACCATAAACACAAAAACATATCACCACACAACACAATCACATCCCTTCTGCACAAAACTTATCATCAATTCTACAATAAAAAAATCACTCAACCTATGATTCCATTATATGGTCAGGTTGATGTATCATCTATAATTTCATCCACCACACCACCCAGACGAACACACGGCACACACATGTTCTACACAAGCGTACGACAACACAAACCCGAGGGTATCCACACATCACAACATTACCACTTCACATCCCATATGCTCCACACATGAAACCACACTATCCCGCACTAAAAATCACCCCAAATACAAAATAATAACACAAATATGGATTTGATGAGGCATACGTTATTAAATTCCACTTGTTAATTTAGGTTTTTTAACAAAAGCTGCGTAATCCTAGGGTATCCGTTTATTAGCCAAATGTACATGATTCACAAATTTCAATATACAAGTGTTCATCATAAATCAACTAACATGCAGATTTTTTAGTTTACAACCAAGGACCACCCACAACCATGATTTTTAGTAGGGTGTTTAGACCATATAATTCACAACATCAACAAAAAACAAATAACAAGCAGATCATATGTTACTTTTTCCCACCCCTGCATATTGATCTTAAACAGATTCAATTTTATTTGAAAAAATTAAATTTAACTATCTTTACATGGGAATAATTCGTACACCCACCCCACATGATACAAAATCAATAGTGAAAAAAGAAACCAAATTAGAATAAAATTTGATATGCACTTCCTAATTGCACCAAGACAGGGCCGCCTGTATAGAAAGAAACTCAAGGAAAACACAGACCAACTGGTGTATCACAATCGAATGACTCCTATGTGGAAAAGGTTATGGGAGCATCATACTAATAGATAACAAGAAGTAAATAACAAGAATGAAATAACAAGAAGAAAGGTATTTCATAACATGGATGATCTAAAATAAGGTCGCAGTTTAGATGCATATTTAATTTTCCATTAAAGTCAGATCTATTAAATATTACTTATTTTTATTAATTAAGAGCCGCTAGACACTTAGTAATTTAATGAAATGATTTAAATCCCATGAAACAGCTCCAAAAACACTTAAATATGGAATTCAACTCATCTTATATCAATAAAATTTATCAAAAGGGTGAAACTAGAAAACTAAAAAAAAAGTAAATTGGTTGTAATGAGTCACCATTCGATGGGACACCATTTCAAGTCACTGGTTAGAGTCACCAGTGCGATTCACTGTTGTGAGTCGCCGGTGCGAGTCTCCGGTGTGAGTCACTGTTGGTGAGCTACCATTGTGAGTCACCAGTATGAGTTTCTATTGTGAGTCACCATTGGTGAGCTAC
Organism: Viscum album; assembly: GCA_963277665.1. Taxonomy (NCBI): domain Eukaryota; kingdom Viridiplantae; phylum Streptophyta; class Magnoliopsida; order Santalales; family Viscaceae; genus Viscum; species Viscum album. The sequence continues at coordinate 1,192,001,024 of OY728156.1, read as the reverse complement.
TATTGTGAGCCACTGGTGTGAGTCACCATTATGAGCCATCTGTGGGACCCACCTGTATGATTCACTGTTGGTGAGATACTATTGTTTGTTATTGGTAGGAGTCACTATTCTGAGCCACCAGTGTGATTCACTGGTGCGAGTCACCATTGGAGACCTACCGTTTCGAGTCACCCATATGAGTCACTATTGTGAGCCTCTAGTGCAGGTCACTGTCGTGAGTCACCGCTAGAAGTCACAATCACGAGTCATTGTTGGAAAGATGTAAAAACTGAGAAATTTTGAAAAGTGTTGAAAAAAATCACCATAACCTTCCAGAACACTTCGAATATTGGATTTTCACAATGTAATGGACTAAAGAATTCAGAACTATTACATATAGTCACACCGACCACATCGAGTGTTATATTGACGTGTGGTCGATTCCTACAAATCAAAAATAAATTAAGGATTTTTTTCATGAAATTTTAATACAATATAATCTCATATGATTTTTTTGTCTATGTAATACATTTTATATAATAAAATAAAACTTCGTTGTTAAAAATACATACAAAAATTCATATCGACCACATCATGTGTGACATTGACCGGAGGTCAATTACTACAAAAAAAATGACTTATGGATCATTGTCCAAATTTTTCAAAACAATATGTTTCTTTTAGTGGTTTTGATCATGTTTCTTGTCTTTTGAATTAATGTGTAATTTTAACAAAATATTTATCCGATAAAAATTATATGGAAATTAACTGAAAAGGTTGGTAAACCAATGAAAAAATTAACTAAATAATTAGTAAGAAGTTACATCTTCATGACGTCTGTATACATTCTGACACCATGTTTTCTTCCCATTCATTTTTCAACAAATCAATTTTCTCCATTATAAATTTACTTTATAAACAGATCAAAAATAATATATAATCATTATGATACTAGTGAATTACATCCTATGTGAATATCTAGGGAAATATCATATACTTTATCATAACCATAATTAGTTATCACCTAAATATAATGTCAGTAAACATTCTATAACCTCCTCAAATCTGCACTCAAAGGTTTTCTATAGAAAACATAAACTATACATTTATAGATCTGATATTGATGAAGGTGACCCAAATTTTTCCATTCAAAATATAAAAAAGAAAAAAGAAAATTTGTATTCCCTTAAATTTTCAAGGTCCTTTTAGGATTGATGTTTTTATAAAATTAAGAAAAAATATTACATTAACAATACCCATAAATTTAAATGATAATTTATCATTATTATCACAACAATTCTTATTTTACATTAAGATATCATCATGATCCATATGAATCCCTTATAGAAACAATTCATTCAACGTCATTCCTGGTAATATGGGGAAAGAAAACATAATAAGGGTGATCTCAATTTCTTAGTAAGGGTAAACCTAAGCATTAACAATTAAATTCCATCAATGAGCGTAATAAGGTAATATGGTCATGATGGGATAATCATAGGGAATGATTGAATCAGAAAATGCCACATACCCATAAATACGTGAATAATTAATCACGAAACATAGAAAAAGGATTTAAAAAAGTAATGATTCCTAAGAATCAATAATCATGATCCATGTGATTTAAATATTGATCAAAAGAAATATTTTAAACCCATATAATTTATAGATATAACAGATTTATATATTGGAACATTATCATAATATCTCAATTACAAAACCCATATAATTTGAATAACTATAGGACTGTCTTCCAATATAATTATCTGGATAACATAATCATTACCAAATGCATTATAGAGCTATAATGGTGATCACCCTTTGTATAATTAGTATTTGGCTAACCCGATCCTATAAGAAATCACCAATAATATAAGCTATATTAGTCTAACAAAGAACTATCTGAGCTCGCCCATCATATATAATGTCCATGAACCACAATATGAATAAAGTAAATAAATCTTTAGTTTAATCATTAAACTCATAGATATAATCATTATTCCATTCACAACTTGATTAACCCATTGAAAAGAAACAAGTTCCATAATAGCCTCTTTGAAACATGATTAACCCAAGTAAAAGAAATGATTTCCATAACATTCCCTTGGAATCATGATTAACCCATGGAGAAGAAATTCATTTCATAAAAATATTTTTGAAACATGATTATTCAGTGGAAAAAATGGATTCTATTACAATATCTTTGATACATGATCAACTGGTATAAAATAAATCGGTTCTAAGTCAATATATTTAAATCCTAATTATCCTGTGGAAAAGGAACAATTTCTATAACAATCACTTTGAAACATGAATAACCCGCATAAAAGGAATGGGTTCCACAACAATATCATAAAAACATGACTATCCCATGGAAAAGTAGTAGGTTTGATAAAAATATATTTGAAACATGATTAACCCATAGAAAAAATTAATTTCACAGAAATCTAATTTAAACATGATTAACCCATGTCAGAAAAACGGGTTCAATAAAAATCTCTTTGAAACATGATTAAATGGGTTCAATAAAAATCTCATGGAAACATGATTAACTTGTGGAACAGAAATGGGTTTTATACTATTGTCTTTGAATTATGATTAACCTCTATAAAAATAAATTTCATTAAAATATCCTCGAGACAATATTAACCCATGTAAAATAAATTAATTCCAGGAAAATATATTTGAATCATTATTAACCCATGAAAAAGAAAAATGTTCCATAAAATATCTTTGTATCATGATTAATGAGTGAAAAAGAAATTAGTTCCATAAAATCACATTGAAACATGATTAAGTCATGTTAAATAAATGGATTCTATAATACTATCTCTATAACATGATTAACCCATGGAAGAAAATAGGCTCCATAACAATCAATTTGAAACATCATTATCTAGTGGAAAAGAAATGAGTTCCATGAAAATATCTTTGAAACAATCCTAATCCATCTAGTAAAATAATGATTATGGTATTACTAAAAAATATCCCCATTGAAGAATAATTAAAAACAAGGGTTGTTGATGATGGTGAATTGAAATAAAATAAAAATATCATTAAAAACATTTTTAAGGAAAATAACCACTTTTTTTGAAAATAACTATAAATTTTATAAAATAAATAAATCCTTAAAAATAAATTTCTTTGAAAAAAACCTTGTAAACATATAAATTATTCATTAAGAAAAAAAATGGACAACACTGTGGAAAAATTTATTAATTTCACAAATGTTAAAAACAAACACTATTTTTATAAAAATATAAAAATGGGATTCAAAGGTGACACATTTTGTAAATTTTAAGAAATTGAATTTTTAAAACCTTTTAAAACAAGGTAAAATGTCCTGAAAATGGATTTAGGAAATAATTTATTTTAATAGAATATCATTTTTAAAAAAAATTATAAATCATTGAAATGGAAGAGGCAAATACCCAATATAAAAGAAAATATAATATTGGTATCACTTCTAAATAAATTTTATGGTGCTTCTTCAATCAATAAGGGAAGAAATGGAAATAAAAAAAATTTAATCACATTTATAATCAATGGATAATAATAATGTTTCTTGAATAAAATAATATAATATGATTTTATATAAAGGACCCTTGAACATAAACAATATCAAATATAAAGGTGACTGTAACATAATGTCTTTTCCACTTTGGTTACTCTTCAATAATAAGCCTCAAGAAATAATAACTTAAAATCATTCCCTAAATATCATTAACATAAATAGATTCATGATATTAAATGTTTAAGGGGAATTATAAAAACCATATAAAATGAGTTAGGTGCATAACATCAACATGTGTCCCAAATAAATGGAATTTGAGAAAAATAATCCCTAAAAATCATATCACATAATTGAGAAATATTAAATGGAGTGATTGAGTGTAATATTATAAATGTAAACACGCAAAAAATTGAAATATAAAATCAATAAATTTTAATATAAATCTACACATAATAATTTCATTTTAGAGTCAATAAAAATGATTTATAACCCAATGAAAGGAAAGTAATATAAGAAGTCCTCTACCACTTGGTGACATACAATTCAAATACATTTAGATGAAATAATTGAAGAATATATTTAAAATAACATTTTTTTAAGTATTCGATATATTATATGTAAATTGGATAGTATATACACCGAAAAATGTATTGGATCGTATAAACAATGTCTAAAAGAAAAGATACTTTAACATAAATTATTTTTCAATTTAGTAACTCTTCAATCATAAGCCTCAAGAAATAACAAATTCAAATCATACTCTAAATATCATGAACATAAAGAGATTCATGATATTAAATGTTAAAGGGGAATTATACTATCATTATAATATTATTTAGGTTCATAACATCAACATGTGTCCCAAATAAATAGAATTTGAGAAAAATAAGATCTATAGTGATCATATCACAAAATTGAGATATATTAAATGGAGTGATTGTGTGTAATAAATGTAAATACATAAAAAAATTGAAATAATAAATTAATAAATCTTAATATAAATCCATACATAATCATATCATTTTAAAGTCAATAGAAAAAATTTATAACCCAACGAATGGAAACTATGATATGAAGTCGTTTATTACTTGGTGTCATAAAAGTAAAAAACATTTAGATGAAATAATTAAATAATATACATAAAATAACATGATTTTATAAATATTTGTGACATTATATGTAAATTTGATTGTATATAAACCACAAAATAAAAACATGTGGTGAATATGGTATATGTCTCATCGAATTAAAAGTGAGATGAGAAAAATGATTACCTAGAATCTAGACATTCTATGTATAGCCGTTAACTCATGTATAATAACATTATATATATTATTTTATTTCTTAAGAAACTTTAAAAGGTTTTATACAATATACAAATATAATTTATTTTATTTACTATTAATTACATATTAAAATACTTCATCAATTAAGTCCACGTCGGTTGTTTTGAGGGAATTTAGATCACTATTTGAAAATGTATTTGGACTGGGGATCATGGTCATAGAATTAAATATAATAAAATATATAGAAAAATAACCATTAAATAATTATAATATTTATTTATCTATTATAATTTTTAAACCAATCATGAAAAATGGTAATGGAAAATTAACTATGGTATGATCATTGAGATGGTAGGTCATATGTACGCATGAGAAACATTTCCATTTTTCAATAATCATTATATAAAGAAGGTATGTATTATTTTATATCAATATATTTATAATAATATTACAAATAACCTAATATTTATTTAAATATAAAAATATATATCATTGTTTTGATGTGTTGATGAAAAAATAATCTCATCACTTTGTGGAGGCATTATTTAAGACGTACACAAACGACATTATCAATTTTCAATGTAAGAAAAAAATGGATATATTAACCTTTAATAATGATGAATATTTCATTAAAATTATTATTATTTTATTTATAACATGTATATTCAATAAATTTAACCTTATTACCATTCTTTTAAAGTGTTAGTTTAAGACAAAACATATCGCTTTAGGATGCGGTTGTCTTCCATACACACGAGGGACATTATGATATCCCCCATTGACTAGAAATTAAAAAACATATATGTGATATCATAATTAGATAAGTATAAATAAATAATATATATATATATATCTTAAATCTATCATTAAAACAATCATTGAGATGTGTTGAAGGAAAAAATGACATCAGTTCGTGAGGCAGTAGTCCCCCATACACATGAATGATCATTTTTCATTCCATTTGATGGAATATGAGATATATTTAGGTTATTAAATTAATATAATAACATATAGATATATTTGATATACTATTTTTATCATATTATTATTGTTTAATAATATTTTAAATTGGTTGAAGAAGAAATAAAACAAAGATGCATTGTTAGGAATTTTACCTCTTCTCAAAAAACCTATTTAGGATTACACCAAAATTATTCCTAGAATGTATTTATAAATATAATAAGGATTATAGGATGAGGGGAGTGAATTTGGAAAGTTATTTTATGAATGGATTTTATGAACCATACAAGTTTTATGTTTTGAATAATAGGGGATATGGGGTGGCCTATTATATGTTAGGTGAGTTGGACACTATTATGTTTTGAAAAGAAAAAGTGAAACCCACATTTTTTCCTACTAAAAGGGTTTAAAATAGATTATTATCGATTATTATACATTATAAAGTCCAAATATGGCTATAATATAGGTTTTTGAAAAGTTTTAGGACATTTGGATCCTTCTCATTTTTGTTTAACAACCAGTAAATCTGTCTTCACCTTAACCACAATAATTTATTTTTATATGTTCACTATTCATTATGATCAAAATTATGTTCAATTTATTAGAAAATATAAATTAGTATGATTAAAAATATGTAATACATTTTACCAAATTCAATTTAAATAGGTGGAAATTTTTTATTTCAAACAAAACCCATAGACGCGATGAAAGATAGGTTTTTAAGATTTTCATTTTTTAAGAAAAAAATACTTTTATATTAAGTATGTCACTAATAATAATTATTTATGGATTATAAATTAATATTTATAAATATTTAATAGTAAAATTTAATTAAAAAAATTTATAATTAGATATTATTTTAATTGATTATAATGGAGAAGCATTATGGACTTTAATATAGTTTTTAGAAAAATCCTTCCTTTAACCCCAAAGACAAATTTATACTAAAATCCAATATAAAGGTGAATCAAAATAAATTTATTGGATTAAATAAAACTAAATGATTATTATTTAAATATAAATCATATTTTAAACATAATGGGACTTTTAAATTGATTTATTTATTTTAAAAAACAACATTTCTAAAAATAATTTCCCTTTTCATTATCCATCCAAAAATCAATATTTTTCTAAAACACCCAAAATTTCACATAATTTAAATTTTGATATTATGATTTTAAAAATGAATTTTATTTTATCAATTGAAATATATATAATTTCAAAATGTAATTATGATATTTTTTCATGAAAATCAATAAAAATAATTTTTTAAGAAATCAAATTTTTGAAGAATAAATGTATTTTACAAAAACAATTGATTGATTACTTTCTAAGATATTATCAATAATTATTTATTATAAAATAAAAAAATAAATATTTAAAAAATTATGTAATACTTTCCATACTTAACAATTTAATGGATATATTTTAATTGTTATATATTTCACTAGTCATTTAAGCACAGTGTTTATCAAAAAAAATTATTTTCTAAAAGTCAGGTGTTACACATTATAACACCATAAACTATGCCCAATAATTTAGAAAAAAAAATTAATTATTCTTTTGAGTATGAAAATTATTGAAAATATCAGTAGTACTGAGAAACTATAGACAATCAAATGATTAAAAGTTTTTAAAATGCAATTGTAATTACCTTCAAAAAATAATTTTTTGGAGATGCTAGTTTTTTATGGTATATGATATTTTTCATAATTTTGAAAAATTAATATCCAAAATCATTGTCTTAATAATTCTTCTGATATAAAAGAAACATTGAAAAAAATGAGTAAATTTATTTGAAATGTGTTTTGATAGTTAAATATTTCAATATATCCCTTAATTTTTTCCATTTGAAGAAATTCATAAGATTATTTTGTTAAATCACTGACCTCAAACCATGATATAGCCTATATTTATATATCAAAATAAAATTATTGTTAAAATTAAAACTGAAACATATAATTAATTATATATCAATAAAATTATAATTTTAGTCTATTATAATTTTACAATACACATCATGGCTGGTTGGTTTGATGAAAATCCATGCATTGGATCAAAAAAATAAAATAAAAATGGTATCCAAATTGAGTGTGATAAACATAAACTGATTCTTAAATAAAAAGTTATGAATGTATGAAAAATATATTTTATATTAAATTTATTGAAGAGATTTACCACTGAATTTTTAGCATCAACATCTGACTTTCGTCACTCATTTTATTCTCAGACACATTGGTTAAACCATATATTTTCTTGTGAATTCATTCTATCCCAGTGAAATTTCATTTATGGATATGACATTATGATTAATGAATATAAAAAATAGTTCATAGGTTATTCACTTTACATAGTAGTTTTATATTCACCTATAAGAAATATGAATAGTTATTAACTTTAATGAACATTGAAGATCATTTTTTGTGAAGATAGATTATCAAAATATACCTCATGTATGTATTTACAACTAAGACTCCCTACTATTAAAAATTTAGGATCCCATTTATACCCTGGATACCATTTCTATATATAATGATTGTTCCAAATATTTCTTCTTCATATTTAATGTATCAACCATAGTTATATTTGAATGTGTTGTCTAGTTAAGTTATAATGTTTATATATGATGTAGTAGAACTATAGGGGAGAAGGTAATCCATGAAGGTCCTTTGGTTTTATTGGATTATTCTTTGTATTGTCTTGATCTGAACATTCATTTCCACATCATTTTATCCTTCTATATTATGATACCTCACATGAGATGTTTTTATCAAATTTTATAGGTTTTTCATTTGATAATGTTTTTTAAGGGAATACCTACTGTATCTTTACAATATTAGACAACCATGCTATGAATGTTTCAATAGAATCATTGACCGATTTAATATCCAGATCATCATGTAGAAAAGGAACCATAGTGCTCGACTCTTGAACTAATTCTATCCCAACTATAATATGATATTTTTGGAGTTATTTGTTGTGTAGAATGTCTATGAATATATTATACACCATACATGTCCGAACAATGTGGTCTTTGTATGTTTATATATAGAAATAACATACAAGTTTAACCTATAGAATTTTAGTGATATAATGTTACTAAAAGTTTTTTTATTCACATTTCGCAGAATCATTAATGAAAAAATCGATTACATCAGGAAAGATATAAATTTGAGGTGAATGACTAGCCTCACATCTAGTGGGGTGATTTTGTTTTTCATGTGCTATTATTTGTTCCACTTACATATCACTTTGATCCTTTCACATATATTGGTCTTCCAAACTAGAACAGATAACAATATCTTGTAAAACATCTATATGCGTATGGAATTATTTTAGCATATGATATGTATCTTCTTTTGGTTTTGTGTTCTTGAAATATTTTCAAGGTTAATCTCTAAAAGGTACACCTCTAATGTGACCATATTTTTATGGCCACTTAAATGAAACTGAAAGTATTATTTCATCAAGTATAGATTATTTTGATTCTTTTGTCTAAATTGTATAAAAATATATGAAAATAAATAGATATTTTTTATTTAATATTTTTATAAATAATATAAATTACTATTATGTTATACTTACATTTGTTTCTCATTATTCTTTTGTTTTTTCCGCCACTAGTTTACCTTATATATTTATGTGGGGCCCATTTAATTTTACATGATGTGGGATGGAAGTGGTTTCAGATATGCTTTCATCAATCTTCATATAATCATAGGAACATATGTTGTTTTATATTACATAAAAATTTTCTTTTAGGTTTAAAATACATTCCATTTACTTCTCAAGTGAACCATACCACACCATTTCTTTGTGATAGGGGTACATTGGTTTTGATTAATATTGTTTATTTCCAGTACTAGTTATTTGTTTCATAAATAGTAAACTTTGAATCAAATTGGATCTAATAAATAACTTAAAATAATATATTATTAATAAAAATTCACATTAAATGATTTATCATCACAATTACTGATGAAATCATCCATGTTTCCTTCTTTATATTGTGTTCATAGAAAACTGGTGGCTGTGGATTTACATTCTTATTAGTATTCTTGATTTGATACATTGTGAGAAGTTTTTGGAAGACTCTATTACCTTTTACAATTTACATTAAGACACATTTCTTAAGAAAATCATCTAAAATAAACAAACTCTACAAGGGATAATAATAAGTAAATCAATATTTTATCATAAAATTTTTGCATCAAAATATGGAATCTATATAATAATAATACCTTAATATATTCCCAAAGAGTTTCCTAAATTATTGGTTGGAATTATAACCATTAATATATATCAATATTTATATTCATTCTTACGTGACCCAAAAAAAATAATTCATATTGACTTATTGGGGTCTATAGGTTGTCTGTATTGATTCATACCAATCATATATTTTATATCCTTAATTCATATCTTTATAATTTTAGTCAAAACTATAATGCTACATCATTATTTTTTTCATCAATATAATTTTTATCCCATGATAATTATACAATTCTGGTCTCCACTATTTTTCCATCCTAGAGATTGGTAACATCATCATGTGCAGGATTCAATATCTACATGAGTAGTCACAAATTTATTTTAGATTATGTTAATATTATATTGAAAACGCAATATTATAAGAAAAATAATATTATATTAAAATAGTTTTAACCGTTTCATTCAACTATATTTATTTTATTTAAATGTTTAAGGAATTTTTTCCCTCAATCGAGAATCCAAAATCCCTTCTTTATGGTCCTCTCTAATATACATGACATTGTGAACCTTGGGACTTACATGAAATTATTTTGATATCCTAATTAAATGGTCATCCTTGATTGAGTATCCATCTAATCCTATAGTTGTTATAGGCTCAAGAAATAAAATTGGACAATTCTTATTTTCTAGATCTGATACATAATGGGAACCTAACATTTGAATATAATAATTTTTGATTCCTAAAAAGTTATCATCTTACAGAATGGAGAAATAAAAATAAAAAAATAAAAATAAAAATGTGGTTATTGGTGTAGGATCTCAATTTGATGTTTTTTGGGACAAAAAGGTGGTAATAAATATGTTGGAAAACAAAATTTATTTATTATTGGATGGAATAATTCCCATAGAAATTATTTTTCATTAATTTCATTTAATCATGACATAAATTTCTAAATTTGTAAAAATATTTATTTCCTCGGATGATATAAGGTCATGTAATAACATGATTTTTATACAAGGTCATGGAGATTATAATTTCATTAAACAAATAGATAAAACATTTATGGATGATAGAAGTGATTTTGGAGTCCATGATACTCTATTTTTCAATTTACTATTTTAGACCAAGTATCCAAAAAATATATTTTTACTATAACCCGTTGACAAAACCCTATTTCAAAAATAGTAGAGTTATTAGTCTTATTTATATTTAACATATCCTACAATATCCAAATACTATACTAAATTTCCTTAAAAACACAGAAAACACATTAAATTAACAAACATTACAAAAAATTAAATTATCATGGAGTGCACATAAATTAGAACCAAATAATTTCACTTTCACCTCTAACGATGACATAGATCACTATAAGATATCTCCCACATCCAGTAGTCAAATAATTTATAAGTATATCAAAAATATTATATTCATTATTAATAAATTTCTTACCACATATATGGTTAGTGTATATTATAATAAACTTTATAAAATTCTTCCACTATCTTATAATCTTGTATGTGTTGAAGAAAAAAATTGTTTGAAATAATAAAAATTATGTGTGACACTCAAACCATTCCTTATGAAACATAATAGATGAAAAAAATAATAATATTTACAAATATTAATAAAAATTAATAATGGTATAAATATGAATATGAAACTTATACACACCCACACACCACAAACTACGAATTGTTTTCATTGTACACCCCTCATATTTAATGTAAATATTAGATAATGAATCTGAAAAATCATTTTCTTGATATCTGTATTGAACAAGGAAAGATCAAAACACATTCAATCCAAGGTGTCCTAATCTAATAAAGAAATATAACACTTTAAAATACTTTGAAAATTCCCTGGGAATTGATAGGTCCATTATAAAACTAGTTACTAGAATTTAAGGTTAAAAAATTTAGGGCAAAAAAATGATTTTGTGTCCCCACATAATTAGAAAAACCACATACCATTTAAACTCTACATGAACATGATATAAACCTTATAGTATAATTTTAGAAATTATATACCTCAATCATTATATATTAATAAGATCATATTCCAAATAACTAAAATAAAACACACATTATAGCCCTATAAGAAACCCATTTAACGGGTCTCTCAAATCAAAGATAAGATTAATCAATATAATTTGATTACATTTAAGACAACTTATTCTTTTTTTAACTCTAAAAAATTAATTAAATATTTATTTTGACAAAAAATGACCATTTACCCATTTAATCAAGTAATCCTGATTCACATATGTTCTGTATATAGTTTTAATAATTTTCTAATTTAATTTTAAGTAATTTCCAAACCACATTTAACATTTATAGGTTTTTTGTAGTTTTGTTGTATTTTTTAAAATTTTGTTTAATTTTAGGTAATTTATATACTAATATTAGTATTTTATTATTTTTATTAGTTTTAATTAATTTTATATATTATATTTAACACAATATTATTATTATTAGTTATTATAATATTAGTTTTGTTATTAGTTTATTAATATTTTCTAGTATTTGTATTAATTTTCTATATTATTATTATATTATATTCTTTTATATATTTTTAGTATTAGTAAAAATAAAATTTTTAATATTAGTTTATTATTTTTATTATTTTATATATAATAGTAGTAATATTTTTTTCATTGTTTTATTACATTTATTTATCAGAGTTTTTAATTACATGTGAATATATATTTATTTATATTTACCTTTATAACATTATCTTATAATTATTTATTTTCATTTTTTTAATATATATTTATATAATTTGAATTCTACTACTATTTTTATTATTATTATCATTTAAAATTTAAAATTTGGATAATTTATGTTTCATAATTTTGAAATTTGAATTTTTAAATGAATTTTTTTTTGAATGAAGATAAGAACGATGAATTTTCTTCTTCATGCTAGAAAAAAACATATAAGGAAGCACCCCATAGCCATTACTCTTGGATACAAAAAACCTTTTTTCGTGACCCTCCTACTCTACTTGGAGACCACGTTGAATCTTCTAACAACCCAAGAGCACCAGAGTAACAACACACCACCTCTCCCTGCATCCATGTGTGCCCCTTTGGTACACCATCACCAGTGTTGTGTGCCTCCCTCTTCTGCTGGACCACACGACGATTCTGCCACTCTCCCTATAGACCAGATCGTTTAATACTTCTATATCCCTCCTCCCCAAGACCACATGACCACACTACCACTTCCTCTTACATCACACCACACACTAGGACACACCACTCTCTTCCTTGTAGCAATGTTGAACCCCCCAAACCCTTGAATAGATTTAGGAAAACTTTATCCTTATTGTGTAGGAGAGCATCCAGGCTCAGCCTCGCATCCCTACACCTCACACCTTAAATGGTGGTCATCATTCAATATGCATCAGAGGACCACCCCTCCTCCTCTTTCATCAACCATCCAAAAGCACTTGACACCTCCCTCCTCAAGAGCACACTTTCCTGGGAGTCTCCCCATATCAAGAACTGTAGTTCTACATCAGTAGCCACACTCTATCATCAAACCAATACCCTCTTCTCTATCTTCATCTACCTTCCCTACTTACTACTTCACAACACCAATTTTGTGATCACCTATTTCTCCTCCACTGTGCTCCACTGATGAGGCTCTCCTCCCCTCACAGAATCAACCCCCAATAGGTCTTCTACATCCCTATTTCATCTCCTCTACTTCACCACACAAATTGGATTTGTTCTTGTGGGGTGAGTAGATGTTGGTGATCTCCATTTTTAATGCTCAACATTGACAAGCATAGTTGATCAATTTTTATTTTAAGATCAATGGGTGGTTAGGAGGATGGGATATGAGGTAATTGGAGGAAACAATCATTATTTCAATAATGCAAGTTTATTTTTCATGATTTATCATTTTTTCACCGCATATATTTTTTCGTTGATATGTCATGGAAGTTCTATATACGTGAGTTTTTAATGCCTCAGATATTTGATGTATTATTTTTTAATATTATATAGATTTAATACGAGACTAGTATTTTCTATGGCATGTGATTCTGGGTCCTGAAGTTCTTGGAATAAATGTTTGAAATAAATTTAATCTTTTAAACAACGCACAGGAGCAGTTTTCCTAAATATGTGGGCTAACATTTAAACAGTTGCCTAGATAAAAAATCATAGGGTAGTGTTGTGTTTAGAGATGTGACTTTACCGTAGTCAAGGCTTAACTTTGACCACCACTGGTCGACTGAAAAAGTTAGTTTTTGACTTATTAAAGAAAATAAAATGAATTAATAATTTACTTTATTTTAAATGATTCTATAACATAGCGATGCTTATTTTATTTAAATAAATAGGAGTCCGTGGTTAGACTCATATATCTAGAGAACTCCCTAGAGTCCTCTAGATCTTTAGAGAGGAACCAAACATTGAGGATTCTTGAAGACAATGAATACACGATCGATTAACGCGTCTCAGATTCGACAAACCTCACCAACGAACATGGCATGACAATCGTTCTTCAACCCAATCGAAGTAGGGGTTTTGTTTCATTTTTTTCCTTATTCTATGATTTAATGATGAATGGGGATCATCCCACAAATATATTGATATGTGGATCTCATGTTATTACAGGAGGGTTATTATTATTATTATTTCGGGGTTTGTTTCTGGAAAATTATTTGTGATAATTGATTAAATTATCAATTGATTCACCCTGTTTAATGATTCTAATGTGAAAGGACCAACATCGTGAAGAACGATGGTGGAGGTTCGTTCCTCATTTTAGATTATTGAATTTATTCCACATTTCTTCGCATTATTCATGGGGAAAAAACAACAAATCGTTCCCACTCCATTTAACAACACAAAAATTCTAAATCAGATATCTAACACCACGACAATGTAGTAGAGGTGCGACAACGATGGTGGATGAAGAATCATCTCGGAATGTGGAGGATAGTTCTTCGAGATTTCATCATGTGGGTGGATCAAATATTGTTTTCAATGCCAATCGGAATCCTGAAAACAATGGAAACAACTTTGTGGTGTCAGGTAGGCCTATAATCTAGAGTCTCATTGGGATCAGATAGTAAGATCGAAGACCATCAAAATACGCAAGTAGCGGTAGAGCAGGTTCGTGATTATAAAACATTATTGAACACATGACGTGTATCCCAATGAATACACAGTGTGGATTAGTGGCGACGACTAGTGTTT
This sequence comes from Viscum album, assembly GCA_963277665.1. Lineage (NCBI taxonomy): Eukaryota > Viridiplantae > Streptophyta > Magnoliopsida > Santalales > Viscaceae > Viscum > Viscum album. The sequence goes on along the minus strand of OY728156.1, from coordinate 1,191,985,857 downwards.
TCGCACTGGACATGATGAAGAACATGGTGTGCCTCCGGGGAGACACAGTGTGTGGACCCCACCCAGCGATGGTCGTAGTATCAGGCGCCGGGAAGTGTAGAAATGGCATGTGACCACTGTCACATGGCATGTGAGTCCTTACATTGGGCTCGTCATGTATCTTAGATGATACACGGACATGGGGTAGAGTACATGCCATGTACACCCCCACATGACCATACTAGGCCACTAACATGTGGCACCCCGTGTATTGATTATACGGGTTGGCATACATGGGTTGAGGCTATGTAAGGGCACATAGCCAACGTACATAGAGTGTACCCCATATACCTTGATACAGCATGTGATCCTTCATACATGTCATGTAGTTATGTTTTACATGACAAGACTTACGACATAGGTTGTTATACACGGGTAGCACCTAGGGTCAAAACACACGGTGTGTGACACCTATACACACCGAGTATTTCTCAGTACATGGATTTATCTTCTTTTCCACAATTCCTTGGATGGGATTAATTTTTGGTTAGTGCCCCTTTTTCTCGTTCCTCTGAAGGTTAGGTATCATTTCCATTCACAAGAGTATGATCCCTTCAGCAGGACTTTCCGAGATAGTGTCGGGAATCACTCTAAGAGGCCTGGAGCAAGATCCTATATCCATTATGGACCCTATGTAGAGTTAAGTATCAACATAACTAATACTACATTATGCTTATCCTCTACTTATCAGGTGAATTTGGATGAGTTGGAGTATTCACCAAGGCCATATTCTCAATGTGTTTCTTTTAGGTGGTACATCTATTATACTACCACTAGTGAAGCAGCCTGTGGTACCTATAGTACCAACAGACGAGGGACGTAGGCTGAGAATGCTCCATGAGTTCTAGAGACAGAGACCCCTCAGGTTCTGAGGTTAGCCCGACCCTCAGGTGGCTGAGGACTAGCTTGAGGAGGTGACTAGAATTTTCCGTCTAGTGAGGACACCAGCTGACCGGATGATGATCCTGGGAGAAATGCTTCTTTAGGGTTCAGTGGGACATTGATGGATTCTGACCACACAGACTCACGACGACTACACTCCTTCATGTACGGAGTTTGAGTGACTCTTTTGAGAAGATTTATCTCTGGTTACAAGGAAAGAAGTGTGTATCCAGGAGCATCATTAGCTCCAACAGGGCAGTTTGACGGTAGTTGAGTATTCATCGAGGTTCACCAACCTCTCCAGGTAGTGGATGGATATGGTCATGGACGAGTACTTCAGAGCTCATACCTTCGAGATATGTATACCAAATAAAAATTAAATTTAATATCGTGACTCTATGCATTTAATCTTATGCTAGAGTGCTCGATCGTGCCTTGGTGGTTGAGAGATTCATGGTGAAGTAGAGATAATTGACGACAGACAGCAGCAGGCAGACAGGTGAGGAGACCCTGGTAGTAGGGGGCTGACGTCAGGCACATGGATTAGGATGTGGGAGACATCACAGGAGGACACAAGAAAGGGGGTTGGCAATATTGGGATCTCAGGATGGATCCAGTCAGCCTTGGGAGAGGCGATGCTACTCGTGCAGTAGTAGGGGAAATATCACTAGACATTGTCCAAACTATCAAGTAGCTGACACGAAAGTGGTTGATAGACCATCGAGGTAGAGGTGGAGAGTGGAGCAGACAGACCCGTCATGCGGCAGATGTAGAAGAGGAGCATCGATAGCTACAGGTGGTGGAGACGCTTCGATCTACATGCACCACCCCCCCAGGAGGTCCGCACCAGGCTCAGGGAGCTGGTGGATAAGGGCGGGGATAGATTCATGCGGTCAAGGCATAAGAACCAGGGACTCCAGGGATGATCTGAGGAATTATTTATGTCTTCTATACCTTAGCTTCCTTAATAATAGAAACATGTTCTAGTTATTCCTTTCTCACCACATGTCTTGTTTTAAACCTTGAGATTCTGGTAGAGTCGTTGACTCAGCCCTTATGTTTGGAGACACCTACAGGAGGAGACTTGATGATCACGCACCCTTCCAGATAGTGTGATATTACCCGTGGGTGTTATAGTTTTAGTTTTTAACCTCTATGTGATAGAATCGAGGCCTTATGACATCATTCCCGAAAAAGATTGGCTATCTTCGGTCTATGCCTAGATTGACAACATTAGTTGAAGTGTGTGGTGTGCCCACATCGATGAAATGAGGATTTTTTTGTGAAAAGAAGAACCGGGCAGCACAGAATAGGATCTTTCATAGGAGGGTGCAGCTAATCACTCATCAGTTGTTTAGCTTTACCCTCGATGAAATAGATGTGGTGATATTCCAGTTCCCAGCAGTAGTGGAAGAGTATGCGGACATCGTTCCTAATGATGTTACTAGACTACCTCCCAACATGGAGGTCGACTTCTGTATCGACTTACACCCTAGGACGGCACTGATTTCCTCACCATCATATTAGATGGCTCCAACAGGGCTCAGTGATATGAGGGTTTAGTTGGAGGATTTGAAGAGAAAGGGTTTCATAAGAAATAGTGTTTCACCCTAGGTGGCCCCAGTTTCATTTGCCAAGAAGGCAGACAAGAGTTTGAGGTTGTTCATGGAATTATGGTGCCTGAATCAGGTAAATGTGAATAAAATTTATCCACTTCCAAGGATAGATGACCTCTTGGATCAGATAATAGGGGCATAGTGGTTCTTAAAGGTTGACCTTTGATCAATTTTCCTCTAGTTACTATTACATGATGAGGATATAACAAAGATGACTTTCAGATGCATCTACGTTCACTATGATTACTTGGTGACGCCTTTCAGCGTGAAGAATTCCCCTAAAGTGTTCATGTGAATTATAAACTAGATCTTTCAACCATATTTAGACCGGTTTTTAGTAGTCTTCATGGACAACATCCTTGTCTACTCAGCGTTAGAGGAGGAGAACCTAAGACACTTGCTGATGGTTCTAGACATACTCAGAGAGCACCAGATTTATAGAAAGATCTCAATGTGATATTTCTAAATTTAGGAGGTTCAATTTGTGGGAAAATTCATCTCAAAATATGGAGTATCTACGGACCCATCCTTGGTGTAGGTGGTGTTAGCTTGGGAGACACCATAGAGCATGATGAAGGTGTAGAGCTTCCATGGGATGTCAGGATATTACTAGAGATTCATTCATGATTTATTCAAGATATTAGCATGAATGGAGGCTTTGACCAGGAAGAGGAAAGCCTTAATGTGGATAGAGAAGTTCCAATAGGATTTTGAGCAGTTGAGATGGAGTTTGATGATAACCTCGATCTTGATATTTCTGTATGAAGGTGTCGAGTACATAGTTTTATACAATGCATCAGGGACCAGGCTTTCCTATGTCCTGATGCAAATATAGGAAATTATTTCTTATGGTTCATTCTAGCATAGACCACCTGAGTATAAATATGTGACCCATGATCTCGAGTAGGAAGTGGTAATATTCACATTGAAGATGTGGCGACACTACTTTATGGGTGAGCTGTTTATAGTCTACTCTGACCAAAAGAACCCGAAATATATCTTCTCATAAAAATATCTAAATCTAAGATAGAGGAGTTTTCTATATTTCAACTAGTACTTTGATTTTGATATCATTTATACTTTTGTAAGGGGAACAAGGTGGAATATTCTTTCAGTAGATGGTTGAGCTCACGGCTGTTGAGTGGGATAACAGAGTATATGTCCTCATTAAAGCTATCCTTCATGGATAGAGAGGATGCATGTTTCCATCAACCAATGGTTTCCTCCCCTCCAATCTGACATCATGTTTGGGAGGCACATCTTTGGAATGTCGAATGTGAGACATTACGTGCTCAGTTATACATAGAATATGCTCTTGATAGATATTCACAATGTGGGTAGCATGTTTTTCTTTTCAAGGGACACATTGTTGTACCTGTGGCATTGCAGGAGGAGGTCCAAAAGGAGTTTCATACATCCCCATTAGTGGTACACCCTAGCATGGAGAAGATCTACCTGGATCTCCAATGACAGTTCTGTTTTTCAGGCATGAAGAGGGTAGTAGTGGAGTTTGTTTCTTGGTGCCTTAAATGCCAGCAGGTGAAGGCTGCACATTTGGTTCTAGCAAGGCTTTGTCACCCCTTGGAGATAACTGAGTTGTGTGGGATGTTATATCAAGGGACTTCTTGATGGGCTTACCAAAAATTCACAACGAACATGATTCCATCTAGGTGATCGTTGATCGACTCACCATGTTGGCCCAAATCCTAGCAACGAGGGAGAAGAATTCCTTAGAGAGCATGGGATTCATCTATGTGCAAGTGATTGATATGATTCATGGAATCCCATTGACAATAGTATCAGATCATGATGCTTGATTCGCATCCTATTTATAGAAGGGACTATAGGATGAGTTTGGGACTCAGCTACGCTTCAACACAATTTTTCATCCCCAAACAGATGGTTAGATGGAGAGGACTATTCAGGTTCTGGAGGATATATTGCAGGCATGTATCTCAGACATTGGTCATGGTTGGGAGGTCCTCCCACCACTGGTGGTGTTTTCGTAAAATAATAGCTACCACTCCACCATTGGTATGGCACCATTCGAGGATTTATATGGGAGACCCTTTCGGTCACTACCATTCTTGACCGACCCTATAGATTCAACACTTATGGATCCAGAGCTAGTTTGAGCTAACACTGAGAAGGTTTAGATCATTCAGGAGTGGTTGAACACAACAAAAAGCTAGATTAAATCTAAGGTTTATATGTGATAGAGACCTCTGGAGTTCGAGGTGGGAGACCATGTCTTCCTTCATGTCTCACCTCGATGAGAGTTACAAATATTTGGCCAAGGTGGAAAGATATCTCTGAGATTCATCTGACCTTTCCAAGTACTTTACAGAGTTGGAGTTGTGGAGAACCACTTCTCTATACCACTGCAGATGCACCGGGTATATGATTTATTCCACGTGTTGTAGCTGTGGAGGTACGTGCATGACCCATCGCACGTCATCGACTAGGGTGAGATGGGAATTGAGGTTGGATTGACCATTGTTGAGTACCTAGTAGAGAACGACGATTGGAAGGACATGATCCTTCATGGGTGATTGATTCCCTTGGTGCACGTCCGGTGGCAGCACGAGAACCTTCAAGATAGCACGTGGGAGCAGGAGGCTCAGATCCATTCCTAGTACTAACATCTTTTGTAGAAGCCTTTTGTTTTACATTTTCGAGGATGTAAATTACTAAGGTGGGGATCATTTAATGTATCTTATTTTCTATATACTATTTTTTATTATTATATGGAATTAATATGAGACCATTCTTTTCAAGGACGTGCGATTCTAAGGCTCAGAGTGCCCGAAATAAATTTTTCTAATAAATTGAATATTTTCAATAGCACGCATGAGCCATTTTCCTGAAAAAGTGGGATAACATTTAAATGGGTTCAAGGATCATAAATATGAGGGAATAGTTGGGTTCATAGTAACGACTTTATCTTATGAATGGCCTATTATCTAATGGAACGAGTCGATTGAAAAAGTAGGTTTTTGGACTTACTAAAGAAAATAAAATGAATTAAGAATTTATTTATTTTTAAATGATTCCATAATGCATCAATTATTATGTTCATTAAATATGTAAGAGTCCAATGTTAGACTCATAACCCTGGAGAACTCTCTAGAATCCACTAGTGCTTTGGAGAGGAGCCAACCATGGAGGATTCTTGGAAAACGATGATGGTGCGATCGATCGACGCATCTCAGACTCAGCGAACCTCGCCGATAAACGCGATGCAACAATCTTTCTTCAACTGAATCAAGGGAGGGATTCTTTTCTTTGTTTTTTTCATTTTTATTTGATTTAACAATGAATTCATATCAACCCATGAAAAGGTTGATCTGTAGATTGGACGTTCTTTCGGGAGGTTTATTTTTTTTCATCGGGGTTTGATTCGAGAAAGTGATTTGTGTTAATTGATTGGATTATCATTTAATTATCCATGTTTAATCATTTTAATGGAAGAGGATCAATATCATGACGAATGATGGTGGAGATTTGTTCCTCAATTTTGTATATTTTATTTATTCTTCTTTTCTTTATGATTTTTATGGGGCGATGAACAACGGATCGTTGAAAATCCATTTCAAAATTTAGTAATCCCAAATAAGAGATCGAACATTACAACAACCTAGCGGAGGTACAATGGTGATGGTGGAAACAAAATTAGATCAGAACAAGGAGGATTGTTCATTGAGTGTTCGTCATGCTCGTAGATCAAATCTTGTTTTCAAGGTCGATTGGAAGCCCAAAAATAATAGAAATAGCATTTCATTGTTGGCGATACCTAGAATCTAGAGTTTTGTTTTTGCGATCAGATGACTGTATTAAAGACCAGATAAGTACCCGATGTGTGGCGGAGTAGGTTCGTGATTTTATAAATTTCTTAAATACATGACATGTATCCTGATGAACACGCCATGTGGACTGATGGGGGTGTCTAGGTTTTATGTGCTACACGCGATAAAGAACACAACATGCCTTTGGGGAGACATGACATGTGGACCCCACCCAGTGGTGGCTCGAGTCCCGGGTGATAGGAAGCATAGACACGGCGTGTGACCACTATCACATGGTATGTGGGTTCTTACATGGGGAATGGAATGTATCTTAGATGATACATAGACATGGGGTGGAGTACACTCCATGTACTCTACCAGACGACCATACAAGGCTAGTAATGTAGGTCACCCCAAGTACCGATTACACGGGTTGTCATACATGGGTTGTGGCCATGTACGGGCACATGGCCACCATATATGGAGCGAACCCTAGATACCGTGACACGGCATGTGATCCTTCCTAAACATCATGTAGTTTTGTTTTACATGACAAGCCTTACGACATAGGTCATTGTACATAGTCAGTACCCAAGGTTAGAAGACACAGCATGTGACACTTCTATATGTTGTGTACTTCTTAGTACATGGCTTTATCTTCTTGTCCCCCATTCCTTGGACGGGTTTCGTTTGGGTTTGTGCCCCTTTTCTTCATTCTATGAAGGTCAGGTATCATTTACATTCACAGAAGTATGATTCCTTCTATAGGAAATTCTGAGATAGAGTCTGGAAACCCTCAGAGTGGCCTAGAGTGAGATCATCTATCCATTCCTCACCCTAGGTACAGTCAGGTATCGATGTGACTAATCCTACAAGAAATAGAACATCTACATAGCAGGTGAACCTGGTTGAGTCACAGAATCCTCCAAGGCCCTCACAGTGATCCTCATCTATGTATCATGACATTTCCCCACTCAGGAGTGTGTTCTCCTGAAATGAGTGTATCTATCTCTCATTGATTTTCTTGATGAACAATACTTCTCAAACATATGTCATCAAGGATATTAGACCCATGGGGTGAGTTCTCCCAAATGATTTCTTAGTTTATCCTTCAAACTAAATCACTAGTGGTGGTATACGATTGTGTGACTTCTCTCGATACTACGGGTCAAGGTTTTGAGTGTGTCTAGATTGTGTCACTCTTGGTAAATGTTCAGTAGACGTATACTATATAGTTCTGACTGTACCTTTACATTTTGTATTGATTTATGGTTTTTAGGGTCCTCTAATGAGTATTTTTATACTCACTCCTACGCGGTCTTTTCTATAATTTTTCAATTTTTGTGCATACGAGCCGCCTTTTCATGGAGTCCAAGGCAGACCAGGACCGTGATAAGATTTTTGAGTTCCCTACAGGCTAAGGAGTTTCTACGGCCATGAGCAGCAGTCCCAATACCCATTTGTGCTTATAGGTTGGACTTCTGTAGTTTGCATACTCTTGTTTTTTTGGGCGTGTATTCTGGCCCAGTTTTACTTTATACACATTACTTCTCTTGTACTTTGTCAGTTAGGTTAAGTTGTATGCATCCATTTTGTTCCTAAGTGGTTTTTTACATTATATGGTTTGTGGGCTTGGAGATGTGTGTGGGTGTACGGGTACTTAGGAAACACCTACCATGTTAGTCATATGGCTATGAAGTGCTAGTCACCACCCCCTGGCCTATTGGAGGTGGGCTTGGGGAGTCACATCACGGGCCACACCAGGACGGGTCGTGATAGAAGATGTTGACATAATAATTTAATTATTGCACATGCCACGTTGATATTTTTAGTAAGTCCTTAATTTTCCAATTTAAATTATTTTTAGTTTAATGTTTATATTATTTCAATAAATTTTCTCTGAAGATAATTTTAGAAATAAAAAAGGGCTATTTTAATTATTATTCTATTTAGTGATACAGATAATGTTAATTTTTTTCATTGATTGTAGTGAAAATAACTGCTTCAGCTTTTTGAGAAGTGGGTTGTGTCATTTAGATGATTGGTTTAGCACTCCAACATATTTTATAATTTATTTATAACACTATAGAACAAAATATTAAAAACATTTTACGATTTAAAATTATAATCTAAAAACTGATTATTTGGAACTGGTGATAATTATGCATAATAAATAGTTAATCACAGTTAAAAATATTTTTCATGGATGTGTAGTAGTTTAGATATGACATCAACATCCCATAAACATTTTTCTGATAAAAATCATCAACATTACTTTAATTAAGACTTTCTCTTATTTTCTCTCTTTTATAATTTTTAGTTATATTAAAAAAATTAAAAATCCCATCAGTATTTTGTTCTCTTGAACACTATCAAATGAGATAATTTTAGTGAGATGGATATCATACTCTCTGGGATTCAACTAGGATATCCACTTATATAGTATCCAGTGGGTTATAAAATTTTTAAATTGGGTTCACTACGATACACATACAAATTTTCTTGCTCTGTGTCTAGGGATAAATCACAGTTCTAGCATTAAGAAAACTCAATTTGACCATTCTTTATGAATGTTTCACCTAGATGGTGAACACTCAAAATTAGACTCAATTGAAAAATGATCCAAATCATTACCGAGAACTAGAAAATAAAAGAATAGGGAAAGATAAAATTGGAATATCTTACCAAAAAAATGCATCTAGAGGATAAAAGTGTTGAGACACATATTCAAATGCTTCATAAAGGTAATATATAGTAACTTTTCCAAAATAGTCTCAAAAATAAACGGTTGTGGACTACTATGAGATAAGAATTGACACCCAATATAGCTGGAGTTAGCTCAGACAAAACAAGGCCCAAAAATTCAATCAACACATCTTGAACTTAATTTTTCATTAATCAAACTACTCTGACAACATGCACAATTTCATGTATTGAGGAGTGAATACCCTTATATGCATGTGAATAGGTTTCTTTAAGTCTATGAAACATTTAAATATGATGGGGAGATCGATGGTGTGTTGAATCTAAGACTATTTCTATTCTCATTGCAAGAAAAAGCTAAATAATGGTTGTAAAGTCGTGATCCAAATATAGTATTCTCTTGAGTTATGTTGAAAAAGAAATTTTTTTATTGATATTACAGAACTAATCAATCCTAAAAAAACAAGAGATACCTCGACTCCTTCTTCCAAAATGAATAAAAATCATTAGTAAATGCTTGGAAAAAATTCTCATCCATGTTAAGATGTTTTCTTTATTATGGGGTGAAGTTGGGGAACTAGATGAAAGCTTTCTATAGTGGACTTCAACCGATAGTAAGTTAAAAATTAATAAAGATACTGGGAACATGTTCATGGAGATGGATCCTGAAGATATGTATAAATTAATTCAAAACATAGAATAACATAGTTTCTAGTGGTTGATTTATTTTTTTAGAATAAAATCAAGAGTGCATCAAGTTGATTCCTACACATTCATAGATACAATATTTGGAGCTCTCAACAAGATGATTGACAACCAGTCACTGAGTCCGCCTAATCTAGTACATGTAGTGGAAGCTGAAATTTCCTACAATGTGGTGTTCCTCATGATTATTTTTCATGTCAATATATCGCATCTAAGAACAATATTTCTAAATATATATTTCTCAACTATAACAAAGAAAATTATAGACCTAATTAAAAAAATGGAGAAGAAATAACAGAAATCAAGGTTGGAAGGAACAGGTGAATTCTCAACCAATGAACCTGAACCTAGGTCCACTAGGGTCCCCTAATCAAGCTACCACTAGACCCACTATGCAATCATTAGAGTAAGGATCTCAATATAAATATTGATGAATATTTTATAAAAAACATAAATATAAAGAGAATAAGTAAACAGTTTAATTTTTCCCTCCTATAATGAAAAGTAAATGATATTAGGGATAAAATATGGTCATATTAATGATATCCAATAAATGATGGTTCCATTCATAAGAGATATAAAAAAATTATAGGAAACCATGCAAAAAATTGAAAATCAAGTCATTTAGTTCGCCTCCCAAATGAAAAACTAAGAATAGGGAACAACATTAGTTAGAAAAAGAGGTAGACCAAGAGAATAGAGAAAATATATCACATAAATGAGTGGATCATAATTTCTATAGTTATAAATGCATAATGATAAACCAATATATGAGACACCTAAACTTTCCACATGGGATGCTGATTCAAAAAATAAATGTATTCAGGATGATAATAAAGCGGGGGAATATATAAAAATCCTTGACAAAATTGAAAAGGAAAAAAGAAAGGAAAACAAGACACTCAATGAAAGAGTGTAAGATCACACACCACATCTTTCATTTCCCGAACTACTAAAGCAAAGGAATTTTGCTGCTCAAAATTTGAAATTCATGGATATGTTCATGAAGATTCACATAAATATTCATTTTTTAGAATATATCTCACAAACACAACACTATACAAAATTTCTCATATATATTCTATAAAAAAGAAAAAAATAAATGATTTTGGATAAATTGTAATGCATGAGTAATGTTAAATAGTTATATATAGATCCATACCTCCTAAAATAAGAGGCCCTATAATATTCACTATACCTTGTAATATTGGATATGTTAATTAGGATGATCTTTGTGCGACCATAGATCTAGTTTAAACCTCATGGCCTCTACAGTTCTTGATGAACTGAGAATCACATAATTAATTTTAATGAGGGTCGGATTGAAAATTGATGATTGATCAGTGAATCATCCATGTGAAATTCTAGAGGACATAATTATCATGTCTGGTAAATATTATAACCCTAAGGATTCCATTTTCCTTGATTTGGAAAATGATAAAGATGCCCTACTCATTCTTGAGAGACACATTCTAGAAACATATAGAGTGTTGGATTATGTTCAAGGGTGAAAATTAATTTTTAGTTATTTAGAATAAAGCATAACATATGATGTCATAAAATATATAGAGAACCCATTTATAGTTTACTATCATTACGTAGATATGATTGGATAATGGGATGAATTAAAAATGATTGTGTTGTGTCTCTAGTATTTATAAAAAAATAGTTATCTTAATTCATAGAATATGTATAATTCATCAAAAACATATTCAATCCTTGGGAAAGAAACGATTTATTCCCATTGGACCCATCACTTGAAAATCCTACAACATTTGAGCTTCAAACCCTTCTACCTACCCTGAGATATAGTTACTTGGGAGAGTTAAACACCATTTCAAACATCATAAATGCTAATTTTTCAGGTAAACAAGAAAATAAATTTCACAATGTCCTCTCACAGAGGAAGACAACAAAAGGATGGATGATTGGTAATTTAAATTTTATAATTTTTACCATATCAACTCATGAAATAAGTAAGTATGATAAGTCAAAACCTTGTAAGAATTGAAAAAGATGCTTAATGCCTCTTTTTAAGGAAGTTTTAAATAAATAAGTCATTAAGCACCTCAATGCAAGTTTATCTTATCTATGATAGTCAGTGGGTCTGCCCATTTCATGTGGTACCTAAAAAGGGAGGAGCCATAGTGGCTAAGAATGATAAAAGGGTGTTGATACCAACAACAGTAGTGACTATATAGATAGTTTGTATTTATTATAAAAAATCGAATGATGTCACCCGAAAGGATCACTTACCATTAACATTTATTGATCAAATCCTAGAATGGTTGGCATGAAGAACTACAAAAAAGGTGCCGTAGAGGTTGTTTTTGTGTGTAAAAGTAGCGGTTTAAAATGCCACCTATTAGTATCACATAGGTTTTAAAAGCCTATGAATATCGTGTGGCCTATAGTAATTTAGTTCTATATTCATTAATTTTGCGGTGGTTTTTCTATGTTTTATTTTTTGAGTATTTAGTGGTGGATTATGTTTTATTTAGTGGCAGTTTTTTTTGAAAAAATATCCTAGAGAAATATTTAAAAATGAATATAACCATCATTGATATGTTCAGTGGCACTTTTATTAGCAGCTATTTATCCAAACCACCACAAAACATATTATATTTAATTTATTTAGTGGTGGTTTTGAAAAACTGTTTCTAAATCAGATTTAAAAACAAATATTTAATAAAAAAATGTAAATATAAAAGGTGACATATAGTAAACTAAAACATGAATATATGATTAACCATCATATATACTTTCATATATCCATAAAAAATTATACAAAAATTCATAGTCATGAAAACATCAGTCACAGTCAACACATACATCTATGAACCAATACTTTATTTATCAATACATACATATAACATATATCCAATAACAACACATGCCTAATATACATCCATGTCATGCCCACCACTACATCTATCTACCTCCACTACATCTTATCAAAATAAACTGACCACATCATCTCATCAACAATAAAAAATTTAAAAAAAATTAAAAAATAGAACTAAACATAATAAATCATATTTAAAGTTTAATAATTGATAAAATCTTAACATACCATAGAATCTAAGAACTATCAATACTGAATTATGAAGAATGCTATTGATCAAAATGGTCAACCTACATCCTAATGTTGCCATCTTCCAACTATAATGGAAACCAAAATATTTGAGAATATAAATGAAAAAAAAGACACAAAATATATTCATAATGTTGTATAATTTTTTTTTATTTTTTATAATAAAAAAGAATTATTTTTTTCATAAATCAAAAAATATATAATGAAAAACACTTCGAAAACATACACTTACCGATTTAAGATAATATTCAACACTTGAAATTGTAATGGATAAGTAAATATTATAATTATTTTTATAGTGACATGTTGTGTTCTTGAAATTTACAAAATAAAGAACTTTAAAGAATTCGATATCCCTGGATGTCCTATATATCAAAAGTAACATAGTGTTGGTTGTACAATGATTTGATGTCAATTTTTAGTCATTTTCTATTTTTTTTGACCCTTCCACAAACATTTTAGTATTTTAAATTTCTAAAAACATTTTACAGCCACAATAGGAACCAAATATATATAGTAATTATGTGACATTAATTCCTACATTTCAAAGTTAAATATAAGTTCATTTTTCCTTTATTTTAGAGAAATCTGAACTCGTTTTCCTAGTTTTATCCCCCTTAAACTAGTTTTTAAAGGTTTTTATACCCATAATATGTAGTTACTGAGTCATTTCAACCACACCACTTGTCAATTTGACGTGTTTTATATGTTTACATATCAAAAATAGAATAGTTGTGTTTTTACAATGATTTTACATAAATATATGTTCATTTTCTATGGGTATGACCACTCCAGGCATGTTTTAGTGTTTTAAAACACTAAACACACATTTATAGAAAACATTGTAAACCTGTTATTCAGAATGATGTACCATCAGTTCCTATATTTAAAAATTAAATATACAGTCGGTGTCCCCAGATTTCAAGGCAATCTGAATGTCGTTTTCCTATTTTTGACCCCTTGAAACTTGTTTTTAAATGTTTTGTAACTTTCAAAAGTTTTTAATGAGTCATTCTAAACAAGATGAACATCAAATTGATGTGAATTTATGTTTACATGAAAAAATTACATAGTAGTTGTTTTATGATGATTTAAAATCAAACTATAGTCTATCCATATGGTTTTGACCTTTCCACGCATGTTTTACTGTTTTAAAACAAAAAAAAGGTGTTTAAGGACATTACATAAAAAATGTCATTATGAATGACGTTTCATCAGTTCCTACATTTAAAAATTAAATATATAGTCATTTTCCTCGAATTTCAAGAAAATATGACACCACTTTCTACGTTTCTACCCATTGACACCTGTTTCTAATGGTTTGTGTACATTTAAGAAGTGGTTACTAAGTCATTCTGGCCACACCATAGATTGGATTACTGTGTTTTCTATTCATACACATAAAAAATAAATAAATAATGGTTTTAACATGATTTCATGTCAATATGAGGTCATTTTATTTGATTTTTACCTTGAATGCACGTTTTATTGGTTTAAAACACTAAATATACATTTACAGCCATAATAGACAATCCTTCATTAAAAATCACAGGCCATTAGATCATATATTTCAGAATTAAATATACAATCATTTTACCCTAATTTAATGTCAATATAATGTTTTTTATCTTGTTTTTAATACCCAATACTTGTTTCTAATGGTTTTTTTGTACCTTTAAGAATTGGTTACATAGTCAATCTAACCACACTGCATGTTATAATTAAGTTCTGTCTATGATTACATGTCAAAAATAACTCATAAGTGGTTTTCTAATGATTTCACATGAATTTGAGTTATTTTTCTATATTGTATTACAATTACACACACATTTTAGTGTTTTAAGACACTAAAAACGCATGTACAACCATAATGGGGAAACCGTAATTTGGAATGATGTGTCGTCAATTTATATATTTTAAAATTAAATATAATGTTTTTTTACTATGATTTCTGGGATATATAATATCATTTAAATGTTTTCTAACCACTAACATATTTCTTAAAAACATTGATATCTTATAAAATTCATTATTGAGTCATTCCGAGCACACCACACATTGAATAAACTTTTTTTATTTTACATGTCATAAATAATTCAGTGGTGGTTATATCATGATTTCACGTCAATATGATATCATTTTTTATTGTTTCGATTATTAAATGTAAATTTTAGTGTTTTAAAACACTAAAAACATATTTACGGGCATCATAGGAAAACCGTAACTATATTGATGTGACATTGATTCTTAAATTTAACAAATAAATATATGGTGATTTTCCTATATTATTTTTGGTAATTATTAAATATTTTTTAAAAATTATAATTTATAGTTAATATACCACTAAAAAATTAATGATTTAGCACACCTTACCCAGTGGTGTACTATTTCACACCCAACCACGTCACACCACCCATCATGCCCTATCCATCCTCACCACACCCCATTCTCGGTCCACGACACAATAGCAACATGTTCTCTTCTCAATGTAACATAGTGCTCTAACTTGTTACAAAAACATCACTATAAACAAATCTGGTCGCTGTGGTGATTTTTTTACTACTTTTGGTGGTTTAAAACAATAATAAATTATTTTTTGGCCAGTTAATAAACCATTTCGTATTTCATGATCAACGAACATTTAGAATTGTTATTTATTGTTTAGTAATTTAATTTATATGTGTTTTTAGGTACTCAGTGATGGGTTATTATTCAGTTAGTGATAGTTTTTTAACAAAAAACAACATGGGGGAAGTTAATGGGAAATATAACAATCTCGTAAGTAATATGCCTAAGAATTTTCACCTAGAGTCTGTCAATTTTATAGACTGGAACTCCAAAAAAATAAAATGGAATGATAATTTTATTTTATGAAGGTCTCGTACATCTGTCGGGTTCATATTTGTATCCCTTATATGGTTTTATTTAAATGTTTGAAAAATACAAAAACCTTTATTATAATATACTGTTTTTAAAAAATGAAATATAGTCCAACAATTATAACTCTCCAATATCCCCTAGATAGAGAGGTGATGAACTGCTCCACCATCAGAGGTGAATAGGGCGGTTGGCTACAAACGATATCTAGGGAAACTGGTGGCTCACTATTAGTCTTACGTATAATTGAATCACTAGGATCCACAGAAGATGACTATAGTGGTGGGGTACTCTAATATGCTGATTGTCTAGGATCCTAAATTTATTTTGTTCTAAATATTCCTCCATTTTAATAGGTTATGGTATATTATATATATAAATAATAAAACACTAATTTTTTTTACAAAAATAACGAAAATCTAGAACAATGTATATAAGTATAAAATTCTTATCAATGATAAATTATAATAAAATTTCATTAACAATTTATATATTGAATTATATTAATCTTCATTGTTATCAAATTCTATTGTGATGAGTTATTTATTTTCACCATCTCTTCCAAGTTCTACTATTTTTATATTTTCAGGAAAAATGTTCAAAAAAATTTGGTTGATGAGGTGCACTATCACAAATCACCAATTGATCTTCCCCTCACATATCATATTAGTACCTCTTATTTAAGTATATAACAAAACATCAACCTTTATTTATTTTAAAATCCACATAATAAATCATCTTCTACTGTGAAGCAAAGATAAATAGATCATCTTTTTAACACTCATTGATATTCATCAGACGAGAGAAGTTGACATAAGTAAAATTTAACGAATATTTCATTATACCCCTATCACTGTTGACCCACTTTCACTTGAATAATATAATTAAAAACTATCCACGACAGTTTAATTCAATTATATCATTCACCTTACCCTCGTTTACCACTTCTTCAAATGTAAATACAACATTATTATGAGTTTTTATGTCTTCTTCAGGATAAATTATATTAAACCTAAAGCCATGAATGTTGTTGGAAACAAATCAATTATCCTTCCTTAAAGGGACTCAACCCTAAAACATAAAATCATTCTATATTTCAGATCGATTGATAACATTCCTTATCGAGAAATAAACATATAATCTGTTAATTTTTACATAGAAAAAATAACTACAGATGAATAATATGAATATGATAATATACTTCAATGATCTTCAAACCAATTGAAAAGCTCATAATTGATATATTTTGTTAATTTTGGATCATTTAGAGCTCAACCACTTATTCACCTCTTTATTTGTAGTCGTAATTCTTCAATAAATGGATCTGTAATTACACTACTGAGTAACACATATATATGTGCTTGTAGAAACTATAATTTATTTAGTGTAAAAATTGACCTAATCCAAATCCGTCGTCTAATAGTTGGAAATAATTATATCTAATTTTGTAAATTAGAATTAGTTGATATGTCATCAACATGTCTAGAACAATTTAATATAGTCTCAGTCCTAATAAATTACCTAGAACGTAAATTAATGCACTATTCAATAATGAAACCTTCAACAATAGAGCCTCTTGGTTAAGATTTATTCCTCACATATTATTTCAAATGACCTAGTACATGATGATAATAATAAGAAACATATTATAAAATTTAATGCAATGATTTTATAAAATCAAATTCACCGTTAAAAATAAAAAAAATCAGCATATATCTCCATTGGATACATCTATCGATAGTGTACCAGTCCACCATGTTTAGATTATTCAACCAAATGAATAATCAAATGAATCATGAATGTGAATAATTATGGGGCAAATAACATCTCTAAATGATAGTGACAAAAAAATTATTTCTTGAAGTCTATCAAGCTTCATTGGATTTAGAGTTCTTCCAAAAAAGATTTATGTATAAAGTAAAAAACACAACTATAACCACAATTTTTTGGTAAAGTATTACACAAATCCAATGAAAACAACTAATCCATCAAATTATGTGAGTCGTGACTTTTCAATCTGTTTAAATTTCAATATTTTAATTCAATGAACCTTGATATGTTACATGGATATCTATATAGAACTTTTACATTTTTAAAGTTCGAAGGAATATGTATTTATCAGTATTTTTCAATGTAAAAATAGTTTAAAGATAATTTTTGTTCTCATTTTTCCAAAATCCATGATTTAAATTCATTTACTCTAAATCCTTATGAGCATTAAGGTGATCCTTCTATTTTCCATGCTCATTAAGTACTATAAAAATTACATTATCACAAATGTTCTTTTCAATATGAACTATGTCATGATTATGATGTATCAAATTAAACTTCTAATAAGGAATTTTGAAAAATATAATATTTTTCATCCATTGTTGTGTTCTAGATTCTTTGGATACTATACCTCATACCCTTTTCCCATTCTTTAAACCTATGACATTTTACAAATTTTTCAGTGACATTCATTAATTATCCTAAAATTTCTGAACCAGATAACACCATCGATGACTTTGGCATTTCAATTTCTCCATTTAATCTTGTCTTGATAAACCTGAATTTATTATAGACATCAGTAAATCAATGATGAAACATTAAACAACATTTTCTCTTATGAAGTAATCATTGAGTTTCAAAATCAATATTTCAAATCGGGAAATACAAACCAGTATAATTGTTCCAAGATGATAAATTTCTTATCCCAAGAAAGACACTAATTGTCCACATTAAATATATATGAATTTTGAACAGTTTCCTTATTGAAGCATCACATGTTTACACACCATTATCTCATAATTCTCACAATTCTTTGATTAGTTGCAGAAGTTATACATCAATGTCAATTATAGGAATTTTAATTATAGTAATAATCATAGAAATAATAAAATAAGTAATCATTATACACATCTATAGAGGTAGATTATAGTGGATCAAAAAAACTAACCAGATTATATAGTTAGTACTTAAAGTACCAAAAGGTTTAAAACCATCAGAATTCAATCCCATATGTACATTCCTATTCTCTAGATAAAAATATGGATATAGAGAATCGAACATTTTCCATGATGTTTAATCTTTTGGATGTTTTATCAAGACACCCTTACTATCATGAGCATGCCAATTCATGTCATATGTAGTCTTAGACAACATGAATAATCATTGAATGAGTAGTTTAATAGGAAATTAATGCAATAAATTTTCATGATTTGTCTTCTTCTATTTCATCCAATGGTTTCATTGATTTATACTCTCATTATTGTTCTTTTAATTATATTGCTTGTATGAATTCTTAAGCATTCTTCTTTATTAGGCTCTTCTCCCCAGTAAATCATGCAAACCGTAGGGCATGAATGTATCTTTTTATAGTCAATTCCAAGTGTGTTGATGACTTTCTTAATCTCATAGAATGTTGTAGAGATATTATCTTCAATAAATTCATCATTAAGAAACTCTAATATCATTGAAATTTTTTGGTAATTTCAAAAATACACTTGATATGATACAAATTTAGTAAAAAAGAAAAATCCAAAAACATGGTACACACTTCATATAGTTCTTACTATCTGTCTTCAATTAATTCATAAAAATAGATTTTTCACTAATTTTTGAGAATTATTAACATGATCATGATCAACAGAATGTTCTCTCGATATTTTAAAATATTGGACGTTTTAATTTGGAAAACCAAATGCATCATTTAAAAAATTTCATACTAAATGTTCCTCTATCAAGTAACTATTTATTTCATCGATAGTATTTTCACTGTTTTGACATTCCATAATATTTGATTCATAATGAAAAATACATCATAAATATCAAGAAATAAACTATTTCAATATCAAATGCTCATATAATTCGTTTTTATTCAACCATTTCATGAATTTTAAATCTAGACAAGGAAATTTTATTCTACCATCCACTGATCAGTTTTCAATTAAATACTATAAAAATTAATCCAATTCCTTGTCATACCAAGGTGTTTTTGAGTTAAATTAATCCAACTTTTATACATAGGTATTGGATTTTGATATCCCTATACAATAAAATATAATGATAGAAATTGTTAATCAAATAGGTATAATTGAAATTAATGAAGGTTATATAAAAGTTAGAATAAGACTCGAGAGAATGATATTTGAAGTTTGATACATTCTTGAAACAATTAATATTTAATGTTGGAAGTGTGTAAGACAACCTTTACCTTAAAGATAATAATGATGCCTCATATTTTTATATTATATATATAGATGATACTATTTTTATGGGAGGAAAAGATAATGGTGTATTCAACCCTAGTGACGTAACTTAGGAGGGTTCATTCCATTGAAAAATTAGCTACATTTATCAATGTTTTAACCATTTCCTATGGTCTAACTAATACTAATATAAACCCTTAAAAATATGTGAATTATACCTTATTGGGATATCAAAAACTATTTTATGGCTAAAATCTATAATCACAAATTTTTTAGGTTGTTATATGTGCTTATAATTCATTGTACCATTTAAGGTCATTTTATTTGTGCACCTAAATTTCCTAAAAGAATATCCCTCACATCCCATGTTATTAAATAGAGGCCAGACATCAATTATCATAGAAGAATACAATTAACTCTTTTATATATAAGTTCACCCCCACTTTTGTAAACCATTTTAGGAACATCCCTTTATCTTTAATTATGAATAATAATCAATAAGAAAACCCCATCTGGGAAATAAAAAGCCATATCATTTCAATTTCCAAAATATATGAAGGGCCATGGTCTATGGTTAAATTGTAAGACTATTTATGAAATGTTCCAACCTTAAAGTCGAATACTCTTTGGGAAACCTATTTTTAACATTTACTTTGAATAATCAAATACTCAATCATCATAAAGTCACTATATTCATGGTATCCCAACATTAGTTATTAAAAGACTATACATAGCCTTATAATTCATAAGTTTCCATTAATATTTATTTTAAGGACTAAAACAACTTTTAAAATCTCGAAATCATGTAATAAAATACATTATAGTATGTTATCAAATGTTTGGTGTGCATGGTAGTTGAAAAATAAATTTTAAACACATGTTTTCATATAAAAATACTTCATATTCTATGGAAATCAAGTGAAATGTGGTTATTTTATAATATATTTATATACATGTATAATAATTTTATTAGTCATCTAAAACCTAGATAAAGAGGCAAGAAATAAATGTTCTTTAATTTAATTAACTGTGAAATAAATAACACCATCCTATTACCTCCAATTTCATAAATTGTGATACTAATTAAGAACATCAATGCCAAATAATCCTTAAGATTCTAAGAGGATCAAAAAATCACACAAAACCATGATAAAATTGATCTAAAAACCCCTTGGTCATCCAGACCATTCATATATTTGATGAATAGGGAGAAAATGAAATAAGGAAAAGAAGATGTATAAATGGATTTACCTATAGTAATATATAATAATACCTCTGAAAATCTATTTAGTAGAAATTGGATGTGGCGTAATAGAGAGGGGATGTGTTCTTAGTGTGCATGGGTTAAATGGGAGGGGATCCGAGCCACTAAAAAGGGAAACTGAGATTAATAGAGGGAGGTTAGAGGAGGGTGGAGGTCTTCATCAACGCGAAGGAGGGGAACTGTCAGGGAGAGGGAGGTCATAGGGGGTGGGGTGTTCCACATCACCTCTAAAAAGAGGGAGTTCATATAGGAGTGTCGTGGGGTTGGGGTCTTCATTGAGGACTAAGGAGGAAGGTTGGGCAGGGTGGGGGGGGGTCCACTTCTCTATTGGGGAGAGGGAGTTCGATGAGGGGTTGTGGGGTTGGGGTTACAGTTGGGTAGAGAGGAGGAGTTTATGGTAGGGGGAGGATATGGTATGGATTCATTAAGATGAAGCATGAGAGGGGGATGAAATAGTGTTTTTTAGTTTCATTTCCCAGTTGTTTATGTAATATTTGGAAAAGGTTTTGGAAAGATTTAAAAAAAAGAACTTGTTGAAAAATTGGGATAATTACACATCATAGTAGAAAGTGGGATAGTTTTATGTCATCAAATTTCAAAGAAAGGATTTTATGGTTTCCCTTCGATGATTAATATAATGTATGAGCTACCCATTCCCACTTTAGAAATTCAACTAGAGGGGTTTCTTGGGCATGTTCGATTATACCGACATTTTATTAGGTATTTATATATTATTTCACTCCCCATTACCAATTTTTTATGAAGAGATATCACATTCCACTTTTCCCTTGAATTTAAGTAGGCATTTAAATTGTTAAGGTATCATTTGGTCAAAGCCTCGATAATGATTACACTGATTTGGGTGAAACAATTTAAGTTAATGTGTGATTCCAATGAATGGACAGGTGTTAATTCCTTATGATAATGAAAGGAAAAGTTATTTAGAATAATATATTGTGGTAGTCTTACAAAAAATGAGGATCAATTCAATTAAACAACATTTGAAAAAGTGTTATTAGAATTTATCTTCTCTTCTGATAAATTCTTATTTCACCTGCTATTGTCCAAAGTCACTATCTATATGGATCACTCTTCTCTACAATCTTTGATAACCAAGAATGATGTGAAGCCAAGACTCATTCGATTGATATTGTTAATTCATGAATTTGACATTGAAGTCATTGAAATAAATGGAACTGATATTGTCATTGTAGATCATTTATCACGCCTAGAAAATAGAATGATTGAAATTAGTGTGGAATTAATCAATGGAAATTTTACTAATGAACCACTCTATGCCACTGAGACAACCACCCATTGGTATTAAAATTTCATAAATTAATCAGATTTGAGTGTGGTACACCCATTTTTTTCAATGGAGAATATAAAAAATATTTTTTAATGAAGCACAACATTACTAACTTGATGATCCAAACTTTTCTATAACTTTTAATATGGGTTGATTATATGATGCATCCCATAAGAATAAGTTGATTGGGTTTAAAATTTTTTCCATGCTAGAGAAGATATGATACATCTTTGAACTCATCATAAAATTGTAAAACTGTTACAACATGAGTTGTAATAGTCTACCTCAAATCCCAAAATTTTTCAGTTTGTCATTAATTATGATATATTCCAAGGAACTGGTGGTATAAGTTAGAAGCATGGGGTACTACAGCATTCGATCAGGGGCATTGAAATTTTATACATATTTGGAATTGACTTCATGAGTCATTTTCCAAAAATAATTTTGAAAATCATACATCATATTCTATGTTAATGATGTATCAAAGTGGATGAAAGATGAATCCTTTTTAGAAAATACTGCATGATTTGTAATCAAATTTTTAATGAAATGCATTTTCAACCAGTTCAAAATTATAAGGATCATCCTCAATGACCATGTTACCCACTTCAATAATAATCTTTTTCAAAATCTAATGACTCTCTTGTATGTCACCACTACATGAGAACCCCATACCATACACAGACCGATGGAAAATATAAGGATTGAAATAGATATATTTAGAAAATTTTGGAGAAAACTGAGATTACATATTATATATACTGGGATTCTAAACATGAGGATGCACTCTATGATTATGGCACTACGTTCCAAACACCAAATGGAATTTCAACGTATCACTTGTTTTTTGAAAAATCATTCCACCACCCCATATAATTGAAGCACAATGTTTATTGGGATGTGATGAAGCTAAAATTTTATTCCAAAACATCAAAAGAGAATCATTTTTTTGCAGATGAATGAATTAGGTGAGAGTGGAGATAATCGCATGATAATTCATTGATCTATAAAGGAAAAAATTTAACTTTTCATTATTAATGGATCCAAAAAAATAAATTTTTCATTGAGAGAAAAAGTTATACTACATAACTCAATAGTTTAGATCATGGATGGAAAGATCAAATCAATGTGGTCATGTCCTTATACTGTTATAATTGTTTATCAACATTGTTACATTGAAATATCTGTAGGGAAATTTCCATTATTTAAGGATAACGGTCAAAGACTAAAACATCATCACACTTTAGAGCAATAGGTTTTATTAGAAAATTTCAATTACAAAGACAGTTTACTTATCTGTGTGAAGATGTTAAAGTTAGTTCCAAACATGAGGAGATTCATGTTTTGTTCTTTTTCATAATTTTTATTTATTAGAGTTTTTTTAGGAAATAAACCTAAAATGTGTAGAAAATTTTTAGTTAATCCTTACATTTTCTGTTCGCATGTTTTCTTCCCACATATCTACTTTCATCTATATTATTAACATTGTTATTATTATTATATGATATAGGTTTGTGATGTCCATGTGTATATTTTATAGTTACATTGTTTTTGGAGCTTCATCAAATACAGACAGCCTTCCCACATCTATCTTAACTTACTCAATGAAGTGTTTTATTTTCTATCATATTTTATTCTTCCAAAATCACTTTATAATCCAACTTAAAAAGTAAAAAATGAAAAAAAAATCTACCATTTCAATCATATTTGAACCAACATTAATCATTTGTGTTTTTCCATAACATGGTCGAAGGTATACCGATTGTATCCATAACTAGTTTGATTACATGATTCATGTATGACATTCTTTTAATATTGATACCCTAATTTAAATTATTGATGACATAAATCCATGCATTGATAACATGTTTCTAAAAATAGTTTATTTTTGAGACACCTATTTTCACCCATGATAATTTTTTATATCTAGAATTTTATTTTCATACATGTGAGGATTGTTTCCCATTTTTTCATTATCTCATGTTTCTATTTTTATTCTATTAATCTTGACCATTTTATATAATCTAGAAATTTCCATGTTTTCCATTAAATCTATTAGAATATTAGATGATTCACTTAATTAAATGAAGAATTTTTTTGATATATTTATCCCCTTTGACCCACTAATCCACCCATTAATTTTCTCCATCATATAGCACTTCGAATCATAGAAGAATTCATTTAGGATGATCCCACAACTGATTCCCTTCCCTTACCAATTCTTGAATATTTACATGATGATTTTCAATCAATGTGTTAGAGGGAAATTTATTTGTTGAGATATTTGTTTGATGGTCAGTGAGTCATTTGATGGAATTTGATCAACATTATCCCGTCATGATTATATGTGTTAAATTTTATAGTAGCCACATGTATCACATGTTGATAGGGAATATAGAACCTTATTTGTTCCAATAATGAGTATATACATGATCATTATGTAGTAAGCCTCACATATAGGAAAACTAATAAAAGTGATTACTCATAACTCCAAGGGCTAGAGAGTTTTCTATACGACCTAATTTCACTTATTTTCTATTGAGTGTGAGTTAATTGGGTAATTTATCTTGGGATAATGTCTTATATTTATTTTACGGGGTTATTGTTTTGATACTAACCAGTTTTTCTTCCCATCCTGTTTTAGTTAGTTTTTTTGTTTGAAAAACAAAAAAAACATTTATAATCATATTCTTGAATATAATAAATTTTTTAAGATAGAGGAGAGATATGTTGAGGGAGAAATTTGGATTAACAATTATCATGAACTTATTTCGGGATTCAAGCCTCGTTTTTCAAAATTGTAGATTTTTCTTATATAACTCACAATCTCGCAACCACAGGGATATTTGAACCTAATTGGAAGCCCATGATATTAGTCCATTCTTTTGATTTCCACTAATTGAAATGTGAAATTCATGATAACCTTATGGTAATCATGCACGTGTATGAGAATTGAGCATGGATTAGATCAAATTTCATTGAGCGATGAAAGTAATGATAAGGTTAGTCACACGGTGCATGAGTGTAGGTACTTGTATTAGAACGATTGTGATATGGAGGGAAACAATTTGGAAAATATAAATTTTAAATGAAGTAAGATATTTTGTGGGGAAAAGAGTTTGAAAATTTTTAAGCTTTTAATTTTGATGATTTGATTTTTCCATGGGTGTAGTGTTGTATTCATTATTATTTTTTTCTAAGGAGTTGAAAAGTTTATGTTTGGGGTATTTAAAGCACATGGCTTTATAATCGATTTTTAATAATTTTCTATTTTAGTTTTAGTTATTTTATTAACCACATTTATAATTTTTAGGTTGTTTTTTTATTTTTGTAGTATTATAGATATATTGATAAATTTTAGTTAATATATATAATATTATTAGTATTTTAGTATTTTTATTAGTTTATATTAACTACAAATTCTATATTAAACATGATTTTTTTCTAATATTAGTTTTATTATTAAATTATTAATATTTAATAGCATTATTAATAATTTTCTACATTAGTATTATATTTTATTATTTTATATATTTTAAGTATTAATACAAGAAGTATTATTATTATTCCATTACTATTTTCTATTATATTATATTTAATATTAGTAATATTATTATAACACTTTTATTAAATATATAGTTTAGTGTTTTTAATTACATGTCCATATATATTTATATATATTTACACAAATAAAATTGTCTTATAATTATTTATTATTATTAATATAAAATATATTTATATAATTCGAATTATAATACAATTATTATTTTTATAATTATCATTTAACATTTATCAATAGGATAATTTTTGTTTTGAAGTTTTTAATTTTTAATTTTTAATTTAGTTTATTTTTTTTAATATAGATACACATAGTGGATTTTCTTATTATTCGACTAAGAAACACTACAAGGTAGCACCCCATTAGCCTCCTTCTTCTCGGCTATAAAGTCACCTGCTATTTTTTAAACTCATTGTCTATAAGGATCAATATTTCCTTTAGTATCTAATGAACAAGAAATATATTAATCCTAGACTCATTCGATTGATATCGTTACATAAGGAATTTGACATTGATGTTAAAAAAAGGGGACTGATATAGTCTTTTTAGATAACTTATCACACCAAGAAAATGAAACTAGTGAAATTAGTTCGGAGTTAATCAATAAAACATTTCCTGATGAAGAAATCTATGCCATGAAGACTATCACCCCTTGGTATTCCAATTTCATGAATTAATTAGATTTAGGTGTGGTACACCTAGATTTATCAAAGGAGAATATAAAATGATTTTTGAATGAAGCACAACGTTACTACAATGATGATCCATTACTTTTCAATAATTGCACAGATGAGATGATTAGATGATGCATCCCAAAAGAAAAAGTTCATTGTGTTTTGAATCTGGTCTATCCTAGAGAAGAAACATGAAACTGTCAAACACATCATAAAATTATCAAAGTGTTAAAATTTGGGTTATAATAGTCTACCATGAATCAAGATATTTGTTATTTTTTCATTAATTGTGATAAATTACAAAGAACCTATGGCATAATATGGAAGAACAGGATTCCACAACATCCGATCATGGGAATTTAAATTTTTTACATATGGGGAATTGACATCATGAGTACATTTCCAAAATCATTTGGAAAAAATTACATCATTCTTTGTCTTGGTGATGTATCAATGTTGATGGAAGATGAATATATTTTGAAGAATACTGGTCGATTTGTCATTGAATTTTTAAACACATTTTCACCTGGTTCATAATTCTAAGGCTCATCCTCCGTGACCATAGTACAAACTTCAATAATAATTTATTTTAAAATCTAATGACCATCCTAGATGTCCCAACTACCGAGGAAACCTATACCATCCACTGGATAATGGAATATTAAATGATTGATACAGAAATATTATGGACATTTTTTAGAAAATTGATAGTACATCTTCGATATATCGAGCTTCTAAACATGAAAACGTACCATGGGTTTATGGGACAACATACAAAACACTTATTTAAATTTCACTACATCTCTTGTTCTTAGAAAAGAATTCCACCTCCCTATAGAAAAGGATCGTAATGTATATTGGGCTATGAATAAGATGAATTTTGATTTCAAAACTACCCAAGATAAGCATATTTTCATATGAAAGAATTAAATTAGATGAGGGGAGAAGACTATTACAATGCTTTTACCTGTAAAGATAAAAAATGATCTTAGAAAGATAAATGGATCCAACAACGAAATATTTCACTAGGGTAGAAAGTTATAATCTTTAACTCAATAGATTAGATCATGGATGGAAAGATCACATAAAAGTGGCCATGTCCTTATAATGTTACAATAGTTGGCCCCCATGGTTCCATTGAAATATCTAGTGGGAAGATTCCACCATTTAAGGATAATGGTCATCAAATTAAACTTTATTAAACCTTAGATAAAATAGGTTTCATTAATTAATTTTAATTACAATGATATGTTTCTCATTTCGATGAAGATGTTAAACGTAGTGAGAATTTGGAGGAAACCCATTTTTTACACTTTTCAATAATTTTTATTTGTTCTCCTTTGTTTTAGGAAATAAACCTAAAATATATGGAAAATTTTCAGTTAATCATTACATTTTTTCACTTTTTTTACTCCCATGTGTCTACATTCATCTATATGATCATCATTGTGACCACTATAATATGATATGGGTATGTGATGTCCATTTGTAGATTTTACATGCATATCATTTCTAGAGCATCATCAAATACATACGTCCTTCCAACATCTATTTTCACTTACTCATGGAAGTTTTTTATTTTCTATCATATTTTATGCTTCTAAAAGAACAATATAAAACAACTAAAAAAGTGAAAAATGAAAATAACTAAAATTACTGTCATATTTAAACCGACATGAAGCTATTTTATTTTTTCATAAAACGGTCAGAGGCATACCGTTTGTATCCCTAACTAGTTTGATGACATGATTCTTGTTTGACATAATTTTTTTCTTGATACCCTGATTTGAATTATTATTGATATCAATCCAAGAATTGATTGTTTTTTTCTACAAATATTATATGTTTTAGACAACTATTTCCAGTCATGCTCATTTTTTATGTCCAGTATTTTATTTTCAAACCTATGAGGATTGGTTCCAATTTTTCCAACATCTCATGTTTTCATTTTTCTTCTGGGAATCATTACCATTTTACGTCTTCTAGAAATTTCCATGTTTTTCCATTAAAGTGATTAGAATATTAGAAATTTCTTTAAAATTAATGAGGCATTTGTTTGATATATTTATCCCCGTTGACCCACTAATCCACCCATATGTTTTCTTCACCATATATACCTTAGAATTCTGGAGGAATCCATTTAGGATCAGCCCACAACTGATTCCCTTCCCAACCAAATTCTTGAATATTTACATGTTGATTTTCAATCTTACTTTTGAGGAGAGATTTATTTTGGGAGAGAGTTTTTTGATGGGTAGTGTGTCATTTGATGCACATGGATCAACATTATCCAGTAACAATTTTATGTGTTCTATTTCACAGTAGCTGCATGTATCACATGTATTTTGATATGGAAATATAGAATCTTTTTGTTTCAACAATGAGTACCTCCATGGTCATTATGTAGTAACCCTCACCTTTAAGGATACCAATAAAAGATAATAATAATTACTACAAGGGCTAGAGAGTTTTCTATACTACCTATATTCACTTAGATTCTACTGGGTATGAGTTTCATGGGTACCTTTTCTTAGGATACTGTGTTCTAATTATTTCATGGGGTTTTAGAGTTGATACCCACCAGTATTAATTACCATCCTATTTTAGTTATTTATTTCCTTAAATAAAATTTATTATCATATTCTTGAGTACAAGAAATGTTTTAAGAGTGGGGGGGAGAGAGGTTTTGGGGGTACATTTCAATTGACACTTGTGGTGCACTTCTTTCAAGATTCAACCCTCTTTTTTTCTAAATTGTATAATTTTTTTATATATCCCATAACCCTACAGCCTCAGGTATATTTAATCCTATTGGGAATCCCTTAATATTGGTTCTTTGTTTTTATTTCCATTAGTGGAAATATTAAATTCATGATAATATTATTGTAAGAATGCATGTGTATGAGAATTGAGCATGGATTTGATCAAATTTCATTGAGTGATGAGAGTAATGGTGAGGTAGGCCAAATAGTGCATTACTGTAGGTAATTGTATTGGAATGAATGTGAGAAGAAGGGGAACTATTTTTAAAATTGATATTTATGATGAAGCAAGATATTTTGTGGCGAAAAGGAGTTATTTTTTTAATAACTTGTAATTTTGATAATGTTATTGTCTATGACTCCAGTTGTGTATTCTTTCTTATTTTCTTCAACTAGTTCAAAATTTTATGATGGGGGGGGGGAGTTGATGCACAAGGTTTATGCATGAATTTTTAATAATATTCTAATTTAGTTTTAGTTATTTTTCTAAACACTTTTAGCATTTTTAGATTGTTTTTTAGTTTTGTATTATTTGAGATATTTTGATATTTTTTAGTTAATATATATACTAATATTAGTAACATAGTATATTTATCAATTTATATTTTGTAACACCCCGACCCTAGTTACCCAGAGTTAGTGCATTATTACATAACATTGGCATGACCACAATAAAGATCAAATCTCGAAAGACCGATTGGTTTAGTAGCCTTGGAAACACTAGATATATTCATAATGTTTTACATTACATCATAAAGTGAAAACTACTACAACAACATATTGTCTCCATAGTCCACACTATTATCCCCTCATAATATCCCCACAGGTCATTCATAATTTACTTTTTCACATCCTGGGAAAAATAAAACATATAAATGGGGTGAGCTCAAATGCCTAGTAAGGATAACAATATATCGGAAACTTTCATAAATAAGAATAAACATTTAAGGCAGTGTATAAATAAAACAAAAGAATTTTAAACTTGAACTTCAACATAGTATGGGAAATATAAAATAAAATAATTCCATTTACTTATTCACATGGATATTCTACTAAACTAATAATCACATGCAATATCAATAACCACTTTCATAATGATGGAATGCATAATGCCAGACTATCATATCCACATAGCCAAGGCCTCATGCCAAGACTACAAATACGATTTTGTCAAGGCCTTCTTCCAATACACATGTTTGTCTCATGAGACCTAACGATGCATCAAGGAGCTATAGCGGGCTCCACCCGTCACATATTAGGTCCAATGCATTCCCATATGAAAAGGTTTAACCATAACATAAACATTCGTATTAAAACAATCATACGAAATGTAAATACTTCATCCATAAACCATGAATGGTATAAAAATAAAGCATCCATAGTAAAACATATCACAAAATCTTCAATACAATTTATAAGTTTTGTATCATAATAAATCAACTTCAAATAAGCGTAAAATCCATCAAAGGATGTTGACATAGATGAAATCAAAACTCTTTTTAGAGAAATATATCTTTCTATTTTGAAATCATTTAAGAGTCATATATTTATAAAATATAACGTTTTATTTGAAAATATTCTTATTATCTTGTAAGGGGAGCTTCAACAATTTTATAATGGCGAAAAATAGCTGTACTCGCCGTATAAGTTAAAAAAACATTCTTACCTTAATTCTGTTGAAATGGTTAAAAAAACACCTTGTTTGGAAAATGACGAAAATATTCCTTCATAAACCTCTTATAAAAAGTCAAAAAAGGGAGTAAATGACTTCAACATATATTCTTGTAAATAGTAAAAAATTTTGAAATACATTTTTAAGATACATGGATGTGGATGATAAAGATATCTTAGTAGATTATTACGTATAAACAATCTCAAATTATGAAGAGATTGCAAAATAAACCCTTAACGTGTACTTTTCCTTGGTTGGGGTAGGTTAAAATATAGTATAATGGTTAAATAATTGTTATTAAATTATACAAGAATCATATATATTAATATGATATCATATATGATCTTTTAACATTGATTTGTTAATAAGATCTTAGTATTATCGTTGTTTTGGGTGTTAACTTACTCGTTTTCTTTTATATGTTTTGTTACGTAAGATGTGTTTTTCATGGATAGGTTAAATCTTAATCATATCCAGAATGATATAAAGTTTTTAGATACTATTATTAATCTCCAAATGAGAATTATACTTGAATGGATGCGATGGAGAATGGATCTCATCGCGTTAATGGAGACGGGAGTCTGTGTGTATGCACGAGCGACAATATCATTCTTTTGATATTAAAATAATATATAATTGGATGGTATATCATATATACAGAATCATTATCATGTTATATTTACTATTTAAATGGATTACACATCATTATTATACCCATCCAAATAATAATTTATTGAATAACATTTACACCACGACGTGGAGACGGTAAGCCGTACATACGCATGTATGGTGACATGTTATTCAAAGGAAGGATAGAATACTGAAATATGGTTGTAAAATGTTTATAATAACATCAATTTATATATAATATACTGGTGTTATTATTTTATAATGGTAATAACAAAGAAATAAGAAGTGGAAGAAGAATGGAACATGAAAAAGGGTTGTGAAATCATTACCTCTTCTTTGGGTTCTTCCTTTTGATTTTCTCAAAAGGGCTCTTTAAGTTGGCTTTCTGACTAAATAAAGGCCTCTAGGATGACGTTAGGGAAGTTTAGAGAGTATATGGGCAGAGTTTGGCCGAAACAAAAGTCTTTGAAGGTGTGAGTTAATGAGAAGAGAGAGTGCCCTTTTATAAGTGGGGTGAGGGGCACCTTTGGAAAAGCTAGAAATATTATGTTATAATAAATTCATATTCGGTTTCTAATTGCTCCAAAGTAGATTATTTAACTTTTAAGGTGGGTATAGGTCGAAAACCACTCAACCAATAGAATTTAGACAGGTTTTGGTCATTATACTAACCTTATCTTTAAGTATTAACACTTAGTTAATTAGTTTCACTTTTACAATGTCTCTTTGTATTTTTATATTATATGGTTAATAAACATACTATATAAATCCAAGAAACCCCCAAGTTGTCCATTAATGATACACCTATCATTATATAAGTCTCTTGTTCGAACCATATATTTTTAGAAATTTAATATCAATTAATAATATAATATTTGTTTTAAAAACTCTTTTATGTCAATTTTGACACTATTCAATAATTGATTTTTGTAAAAATCATAAGAGAATGATTACATCAAAAAAATTTATTTAAATCATTAATAAAATTTCATATTAACCTATAAAATTAGTGTAATTCATAAAAATCCTCAAATTATATTTATTTGGTTATCTAAAATATCAATCATTTTAATGTTTCACTATTATGGTAATTACTGCGTCACCATTGTGTCATAAATAAATTAAATTATTTAATGTATAAAAATTATAAATAAAATACCATTATGTATGAAATCTTGTTATCTTTCTAATGAAAATTTATAGTCGAAAGTCCAACATATATAACCCTATGTAAAAAATTTTGTTCTAAAAGATATATACTTTTGTCGTTTTTGTATTTAGATTAACTTAATTAAAATAAAGTGTCCCTATCACTTAAAAGTGGCACCATGTGGTCCCAAAATCAACCCAAAGATGCCCATGGTCGGACATGTATCAACTAATATGGTTAGGACACGTTTTAGGGTAATTTTGTATTATTATAATATTATTGTTTAACCCTTATTTACCGGATTTATCCTTTAACCATGGTAAATAAAATATCTACCGAAGTAATTATTCAAAATGTCTAAATATAAAAGTTACCTATTTACACAATCTAAACATTCTGATTCCAAATATGGAATCCATTTTTCCTAATTCAAAACACAGAAGTGGCAGAAATTAATTTAAAATTAATTCCTGCTGTGAAAACAAAAAGCGTGTTTTTAAGATATAATAACTATCAAAAGATTGATACTTGTTTATATTTGATTTAGTTGTGAAATTATGTCCAATGACCAACATTGTATTAAATGGTAAAAATATATTTTAAATATACATTAAACCACCCAAATTTATAATTTATCACAATTAATTATTTTGATTAAAAAAGTTGTTTTTAATTAAAATTTAGTAATTTTCACTATTCATCAAAATATTAAAGTTATCCAAAAAGTACCAAAAATTCACCTTAAGCTAAATTCGATACTCCGAATCCAAAAATGAAGTCCATTTTGAGATATTAAATCTCTAAAATTTTATGAAGTAGGTATTACTATTCATAAAGGCTAGTTTGATTGGTTGTGGTGTGTGTTAGAACTCGATGTTGCATACAACACACGCTATTGCATTATTCAAAGAGAAGCGTACCGTATAAGCTTGGGGGGTTACATTCTCCCCTACTTCAAATAATTTCTTCCTCGAAATTTCTAGAATACTACCGCATGAAAAGGATCATGTGGTTCTTCATCATAAGTTCCTCGAGTTCCCACGTTGCCTCTTCCATCTTATGGTTTCTCCACAAAACATTTACCAGACGCGTCGTCAAGTTTCTCAGTACTTGTTATTTCATATCAATAATCCTGGCGGGCTCTTCACAATAAGACAGATCGGGTTCTAGTTCTAATTCTTCATAGGTGAGTACATGTGTTAGGTCAGGCATGTATTTCCTCAACAGAGATACGTGGAACACATCGTGAACTCTGGAGAGACATGGAGGCATTGCCAATCGGTAAGCTACAGTCCCAATTCGTTCTAGAATTTTGAAAGGTCTGATGTACCTGGGACTCAATTTACCTTTTTACCAAAACGTATGACTCCCTTCCATGGAGATACCTTCAGGAAAACATGATCGCCGACTTGAAATTACAAACCTTCCTTAGATTATCAGCATAGCTCTTCTGCCTACATTGAGCTACTTTGATGTGATTTTGGATTACCTTCACCTTTTCCATCATTTCATCCACCAGTTCTGGGCCTACAAGTTTTCCTTCACCAACATCATCGTAACAGGTTTGTGTACGACATCTATTTCTGTATAACGATACATATGGTTCCTTATGAATACTCGAATGGAAGCTATTGTTATAGGAAAATTCTACCAGAGGTAAATATTGATCCCACATACCCTGATAGTCAAGTGACAGGATCTAAACATGTCTTCTAATGTTTGAATAGTTCGTTCTAATTGTCCATCTGTTTGAGGGTGGTAGGCAGTGCTCAAATGATGTTTGGTATCCAAGGATTTCTGAAGGCTTTTCCAGAATCATGAAGTAAAATGGGGATCACGATTAGAAACAATCGATAGTGGTACTCCATGAAGTCTCACAACCTCATCAATATATAGTTTTTCAAGACGTTCCAGTGGTAGATCTTCTCTTATAGCATGAAAATGTGCTGACTTGGTATGACGATGAACAATGACCCATATTGCATCGTTCCTTCTAGGAGTATTTGGTAGCCCCATGACAAAGTCCATCGTAATATTGTCCCATTTCCACTCTGGTTTGGGAAGAGGTTTCATGACTCCTCCAGGCTGTTTCCTTCCAGCTTTCACTTGTTGAAAAACCATACATCTTGACACAAAATAGGCAATTTCCCTCTTCATGTTGTCCCACCAAAAATGTTCCTTCAAATCTCTATACATTTTGGTGCTCCCAGGGTGTATATAGAAATTGGAACTATGAGCATCATCCAGCAATTCACTTTTTAGATCAGGTATATCGGGAACACAAAGTCTCTTCCCAAATTTCAAAATTCCATCTTCATACACAAAGTCTCTCAATCTAACATCATTCACAGCTTTAATCTTTTTTGAAATTCATCATCATCGGTCTGAGAACTCTTAATCCTTTCTAGTAAAGATTGTTTGGCAACCATTTGAAAAAGGATTGATGTTTCACCTTCCCTAGTTATTCCCATGTTCATCTTCACTAGATCCATGAAAATTGGATCCCTTTCAATTCTCATATTGTTCAAAACTCCATGGTATTTTCTTCTCAAAGCATCTGCCACCTTTTTTTCCTTCCCCGAGTGGTAGTATATCATGAAATAATAATCCTTGAGTAATTAAATCCATCTCGTTTGCCTAATGTTGAGTTCTTTTTGTGAGAAAATATACTTCAAACTCTTGTGATCAGTATAAATCTCACATTTTTCACCATAGAGGTAGTGCCTCCATATCTTCAAAGCAAAGATCACAGCTGCTAACTCGAGATCATGAGTAGGATAGTTTTTCTCATGAATTTTCAACTGTCATGATGCATAGGCAATAACCCTATCATTCTGCATAAGGACACAACCAAGTCCTTTCTTCGATGCATCGCTGTAAATAACGAACCCATCATTACCCATTGGTAGAGTCAATATTGGAGCATTGACTAATATTCTCTTCAGTTATTCGAAAAATTATTCACACTCTTTTTCCAAACAAATTTAACACCTTTACGTTTGAGCTTCGTTAATGGGTTATCCAATCGGGAAAAATTCTGGACGAAACGTCGATAATAACCTGCCAAACCAATAAAACTTCGTACCTCAGTTATACTCGTAGGTGTTTTCCATTCTTGGATTTACTTGGCCTTAGAAGTATCAACAGTGATTCCATCTTTAGAGACAATATGGCCCTGAAAATAAATCTCATGAAGCCAGAATTCACACTTGCTAAACTTCCCATATAATTCATGACTTCTTAGATTCTTCAAGATAATGTGAAAGTGATTTTCATGATCTCCGTAGCTTTTTGAGTATACCATGATATCATCAGTAAATTCCACCAAAAATTCATCGAGACATTCCTTGAAAACTCTATTCATCAGATCCATGAATACAGAGGGTGCATTAGTCAATCCAAAAGGCATTATAGTAAACTCTTAATGCTCGTACCTGGTTCGAAATGCTGTCTTTGGAATGTATTCCTTCTTCACACACAACTGATGGTATTTAGATCTAAGGTCAATCTTTGAAAATTACTGAGCTCCATGAATTTGGTCAAATAAATCATCAATGTGAGGTAGGGGATACTTGTTCATTATTGTTATAGCATTGATCTCCCTATTGTCGATACATAACCTCATAGATCCATCTTTCTTTTTAACAAAAAGAACAGGGGATCCCCATGGAGAAACACTAGGGAGAATAAATCCCTTATTACTCAATTCCACTGATAGTTTATTTAGTTCAACTAATTTTACAGTGGTCATTCTATAATGGGTCTTTGATATGTGCCTTGATCGAAGAATTAAATCAATAGAAAACTCAACTTCTCATTCTGGAGGATGTCCTGGTAAATCTTCCAGAAATACATCTACATATACTTTCACAACAGGTACATCTTCTATTTGAACATTCCATTCCTCACCCATAGTCGTTTCATTATCATCCTCCCAAATAATTGAATTTAGTTGAGCAACTGGGGTTGATCTAGATAAAAATTGGGTGGTGGCTATTCTGCTCTAAAGATAAGGTGTTCCTTATCATCATCTCCATGAATCGTAACCTCTTTATTCTTACAATAAATATTTGCATCATAATCCAAAAGCGAATCCATACCAAGGATTATATCAAATTCAATCATAGGTATGACGATGCGATCAGTAGATAAAGAACATTTAAGTGCTCTAATGGGGACTGATTCACAAAACTTTGTTGCAATAATACTTCCCTTTAGAGTTTTAACTGACAACTCCCTTCATAAATCAAATTGGAAATATCTAATTTTCTTAGAAAACTTGGAAGATATAAAGCAATCCGATGATCCAAAATCAAATAATTTTTATGCTAAACTTGAGGAAAACCATTAAATTACCTACCACCACGTCCTTTGGATCTTCTACCTCAGCAGTTGTAATAGAAAAAGCTTGGCTTTGATCCCTTGGCCTTTTCTGAGTTAAGTTCCCCTGACTATTAGGACATTCATTTGCATAATGTCCTATCTCCCTGCAATTGTAGCACTGAACATTGGTAGTTTCCTTCTTCCCTTTGCAATCACGAGCTTGGTGGCCTTTTCACCACATTTGTAACAGACACCCATTCCCTTAAAGAAAGTACCAGGGTGTTTCTTCCCACATTTACCATAGGATGGATATTCAAACATTCCCTTCTTCCACTTATTTCCATTCCCAGATTGATCAGCAGATCTCTTCTTCTCTTACTTTGCATTAAAGTCATAAGACTTAGAGAATTCATTTTCCCTCTTGATAGCACATGAGACAATGTCTTCGTACGACGAGAAGGATTTTGAGACTAATGCTCGACGGAGAAATGGTTTTAACCCATCAAATAAATGATCAATCTTACTTATTGGGTTACGTATATAATCTACAGCATACAATGCTAACCTTGTAAAGTTAGCCTCATACTTTGTGACATCCTCATCCTCTTTTTGTCTCAGACTCAGAAATTGCCTTTCCATATCCGCTCGATGGTCACGAGGAAAGTATTTTTCTAAAAATAGATCTTTGAACTCCCTCCATTCCATATTGGATACTTCATCATCTTCCTTAATGTTTTGAATCAATGACCACCATTGACCAGCATCTCCAGTGAGGCGGTAAACTGCCATGATAACTTTTTCCCTTTAACTACTCCCCAAAGCTTGAAATATTTTCTCTATGGAATTTATCCATTGCTCAGATACTAAGGGATTTGTACTCCCATTGAACGTTGGTGGTTGTTGCCTCATGAAGAGATCTAACATTGATCCTCCACGCTGTGGATCAGGGTGCTCCATACGGGTAAGGTTATTATTCATAACCTGGGTGAGTTTTCCCAGTATGGTGGTTAGCTGATCAGCACCAGTTGCATCACCAGCTCCACTATAATTATCTTGAGTAGCAGGGCAATCCCTACATGGAGTGTGTGCATCGATACAGTTTCTATTTCTTCCACTAGGCGCCATTTCTAAACAATGGCATAAACTAGATCAGTTTATGAATCAAAAAACACAATTTCATACTTATAAAACACTTAACATAAAATGAACTATTTATGGATATAATCCATCATCATAAAAATGTTTTCTTTGAGGAAGTATATACTCATAATCCCTTCATAATGATTTGTAAAGAAAATGATATTTATCCAAAGAATATCCCTCGGGAGTGTCGTAACCAAGAGTGCAGCAACGCCCATTGTCGTGCACAAGTTCTCGTTCGAGTCTTGCTCAAAGTGGTGTTTTTGGGTATTACCCCTAGGTATATCTGTGCCAGAGCCTCCTCTACCCACTCGAATCCAGACAGAGATGTATTTCTCAGAAAACTCACAAAATATATACAATACCAAAATTCCAGGAAATTCTTCTATACTAATCCTCAAAGTCCATCTTAGGTCTATGTGCTCTAATCAGAGTTTATCTAAATATAGATTCCAAGGTTTGTACTAAACTTCCTCTGATACCAACTATAACACCCCGACCACAGTTACCTAGAGTCGGTGCATTATTACATAACATTGTCATGATCACAAGAAAGATCAAATCTCGAAAGACCGATTGGTTTAGTAGCCTTAGAAACACTAGATATATTCATAATGTTTTACATTACATCATAAAGTGAGAAAAATACTACAACAACATATTGTCTCCATAGTCCAAACTATTATGCCCTAATAATATCACTACAGGTCATTCATAATTTACTTCTTCACATCCTGGGAGAAATAAAACATAGAAAAGGGGTGAGCTCAAATGCCCAGTAAGGATAAAAATATATCGGAAACTTTCATAAATAAAAATAATCATTTAAGGCAGTGTATAACTAAAACAAAAGCCTTTTAATCTTGAACATCAACATAGTATGGAAAAAATAAAATGAAGTAATGGCATTTACTTATTCACATGCATATTCTACTAAATGAATAATCACGTGCAATATCAATAACCACTTTCTTAATGATGAAATGCATAATGCCAGACTATCATAACCACATAGCCAATGCCTCATGCCAAGACTACAAATAATATTTTTTCAAGGCCTTGTTACAAGACACTAGTTTGTCTTATGAGTCCTACTGATGCATCGCGGGGCTATAGCGGGCTCCACCCAACACATATTAAGTCTAATGCATTCCCATATAAAAATGTTTAAACATAACATAAACATTCATATTAAAACTGGCATAGGAAATGTAAATACATCATCCATAAACCATGAATGTTATAAACATAACACATCCACAATAAAACATACCACAAAACCATCAATACAATATAGATGTTTTGTATCATAATACATCAACTTCAAATAAGCATAAAATCCATCAAAGGATGTTGACATAGATGAAATCAAAACTCTCTTTAGAGAAATATCTCTTTCTATTTTGAAATCATTTAAGAGTCGTATATTTATAAAATATAAAATTTTATTTCAAAATATTCTTATAATATTGTAAGGGAATCTTCAATGATTTTATAACGGTGGAAAATAGCCGTACTCGTCGTACAAGTTAAAAAACATTCTTACCTTAATTCTGTCGAAAAGGTTAAAAAACACCTCGTTTGGAAAACAACGAAAAGATTCCTTCATAAATCTCTTATAAAAAGTCAAACAAGGGTATAAATGAAATTAAACCATATTCATATAAATAGTAAAAAATTTGAAATACATTTTTAAGAAACATGGGTGTGGATGATAAAGAGATCTCAGTAAATTATTACGTATAAACAACCTCGGATAATGAAGAGATTGCGAAATAAACCCTTACCTTGTACTTTTCCTTGGTTGGGGTAGGTTAACCTCCTGTATAATGGCGAAATAATTGTTATTAATTTATAAAAGATTCACATACATTAATATGATATCATATATGATCTTTTAACATTGATTTGTTAATAATATCTTAGTATTATTGTTGTTTCGGGTGTTAACTTACTCGTTTTCTTTTATATGTTTTGTTACGTAAGCTGTGTTTGTCATGGATAGGTTGTATCTTAATAATATCCAGAATGATATCAAGTCCATAGATACTATTATTAATCATCAAATGAGAATTATACATGAATGGATACGATGGAGAATGAATCTCATCGCGTTCATGGAGAAGGTAGTCCGTACGTACGCACGAGCGACAATATCATTCTTTTGATATTAAAATAATATATAATTGAATGGTATATCATATATACAGAATCATTATCATGTTATATTTATTATTAACATGAATTACACATCATTATTATACCCATCCAAATAAGAATTTATTGAATAACAATTACACCAAGACGTGGAGACGGTAAGCCGTACATAAGCACGTATGGTGACATGTTATTCAAAGGATGGATAGAATACTAAAATATGGTGGTAAAATGTTTATAATAACATCAATGTATATATAATATACTGGAGTTATTATTTTAGAATGAAAATAACAAAGAAAGAAGAAGTGGAAGAAGAAAGGAACTCGAAAAAGGGTGGTGAAATCATTACCTCTTCTTTGAGAGATTCCTTTTGATTTGATCAAAAGGGCTCCGTAAGTTGGCTTTCGGACTAAAGGAAGGCCTCTCGGATGAAGTGAGGGAAGTTGAGAGATTATTTGGGCAGAGGTTGGACGAACCAAAAGGCTTTGAAGGCGTGAGTTAATGAGAATGGAGAGTGCCCTTTTATAAGAGGGGTGAGGGTCACCTTTGAAAAGCTAGAAATATTATTTTATATAAATTCATATTCAGTTTCTAATGGCTCCAATGTAGATTATTTAAATTTTAAGGTGGGGATAGGTCGAAAACCACTCAACCAATAGAATTTAGACAGGTTTGGGCTATTATACTATCCTTATCTTTAAGTATTAACTCTTAGTTAATTAGTTTCACTTTTACAATGTCTCTTTGTATTTGTATATTATATTGTTAATAAACATACTATATAAATACAAGAAACCCCCAAGTGGTCCATTAATGATACACCTATCATGATATAAGTCTCTTGCCCGAACCTTATATTTTTAGGAATTTAATATCAATAAATAATATAATATTTATTTTAAAAACTCTCTTATGTCAATTTTGACACTATTCAATAAATGATTTTTGTAAAAATTATAACAGAATGATTACATAAAAAAAAGTTAATTAAATTATTAATAACATGGCATATTAACCTATAAAATTTGTTTAATTCATAAAAAGTCTCAAATTATATTTATCTGGGTATCTACAATATCAATCATTTTAATTTTTCACTATTATGGTAATCAATGCATCACCATTGTGTCATCAATAAATTAAATTATTTAATGTATAAAAATTATAAATAAAATACCATTATATATGAAATCGTGTTATATTTCTAATGAATATTTATAGTTGATAATCCATCATATATAACCTTATGTAAAAATTGTATTTCTAAAAGATATATGCTTTTGTCGTTTTTGTATTTAGTTTAACTTAATTAAAATAAAGTGTCCCTATCACTTACAAGTGGCACCATGTGGTCTCAAAATCGACCCAAAGATGCTAATGGTCGGACATGTATCAACTAATAAGGTTAGGACACGTTTTAGGGTAATTTTTTATTATTATAATATTATTTTTAACCCTTATTTACCAGATTTACCCTTTAACCATGGTAAATAAAATATTTACCGAAGTAATTATTCAAAATGTCTAAAAATAAAAGTTACCT
Organism: Viscum album; assembly: GCA_963277665.1. Taxonomy (NCBI): domain Eukaryota; kingdom Viridiplantae; phylum Streptophyta; class Magnoliopsida; order Santalales; family Viscaceae; genus Viscum; species Viscum album. The sequence continues at coordinate 1,191,943,780 of OY728156.1, read as the reverse complement.
ATTTACAAAATTTAAACATCCTGATTCCAAATATGGAATACATTTTTCCAAATTCATAACACATAAGTGGATGAAATTAATTTAAAATTAAGTCCCGCTGTCAAAACAAAAAGCGTGTTTTTATGATATAATAACTATCAAAAGATTGATACTTGTTTATGTTCGGTTTAATTGTGAAATTATGTCCAATGACCAAAATTGTATTAAAAAGTAAAAATATATTTCAAATATACTTTAAAACCACTCAAATTCATAATTTATCACTATTAATTATTTTGATTAAAAAAGTTGTTTTTAATTAAAATTTACTAATTTTCACTATTCATCAAAATATTAAAGTTATCCCAAAAGTACCAAAATTTTACCTTAGGCTAAATTTGATACTACGAATCCAAAAATGAAGTTCATTTTGAGAGATAAAATCGCTAAAATTTTAAAAAGTAGGTATTACTATTAATAACGGCTAGTTTGATCGGTTGTGGTGTGTGTTAGAACTCGATGTTGCGTACAACACAGGCTATTGCATTATTCAAAGAGAAGCGTAGCATAGAAGCTTGGGTGTTACATATTTAATGTATATATAATTTTTAAAAATATATATTTTCTATAATATTTGTTTTATTATTACTTTATTAATATTTATTAGTATTTATAATAATTATCTATATTATTATTATATTTTACTCTTTTAAATATTTTTAGTATTAATACAAGCAGTATTTTTATTATTAGTTTATTATATTATATTTAATAATAGTAATATTATTATCATTATTTTATTAAATCTACATTTTAATGTTTTTAATTACATGTGAATATATATTAATTTGTATTTACCTATATAATGTTTTCTTATAATTATTTATTTTTATTAGTACAATACATATTTATATAATTCTAATTCTAAGACTATTATTTTATTTATTATATCATTTAACAATTAAAAATTGGATAATTTATGTTTTAAAATTTTGAATTTTGAATTTGTAGTTTAATTGAGTTTTTGAATGATGATATGCGCATTGGATTTTCTTATCATTTGACAAAGAAACACTACCAGCCCGCACCCCATCATCCTCCTTCATCTCGACTACAAAAACAAAATGTCGTGATCCTCCTCCTCCACCAAGAGACCACGCCACCTCCCCTAAAAACCCTAGAACACCAAAGGACTAATGTACTGCCAATCCCTTCATCCATACTGACCCTTTGGTACCCCATCACTATTATTACATAGATCCCTCCTCTGATGGACCACATGACCATGCCACCACTCTCCATATAGGTGAGGTCATGTGGTGCCTCCATATCCCACCTTTGTTGGACAACACGACCACACTGCCTCTTCCTATTTCATCACATCACAACACCTTCCTCCTTCCTAAGCAGGAGATAAGCTAGGCTTAGAATCACCATCCCTGTGCCTCCCACCTTTTTAGGTGGTTATTCTCCAATACACACCAGTGGACCACGCCGCTTCTTCCTCCTTCATCACCCATCCATAGGTTCCACACACCACCCTCCTCTAGAGAACACTAGCATGCATGCATCCACTTCTCCATACCTATAGTGTGACACCGGCAGCCATCTAATCACCCACGATGAACCTTTTCCCATGTCTCTATATGCCTTCCCTCCTTGCTACATCACACCACGACTTCCGAAGTCACCTATATCCCCTCTATTGCGCACCACTAATGATGATCTTCTCCCCTCAAAGAAGAAACCCCCCCCCACAATATCGGTTTCTTCCTTATTTCTTCTCAGTTGTTTCACCACGCACATAGGATTTTATTAGGGTGGGTACATAGTTATTGGTGATTTCTTTTGTTTCCACTCAATGTTGCCATGAATTAAGGTTCATTTTTTATTTATATATTGACCTGTGGTAAGGAAATTGGACAGTGAGTGGGAGTGAAGACCAACACAATCATTAATTTGATAACGTGGGTATATTTTACATTATTTATCATTTTATTACCAGACATATTATTTCAGTCCTGATGTTGGGGTAGTTTTATTTGTGTTGTGAAATTGACTAAATAATTTAATTGATGTGCATGTTGTGCATCCATTTTTATTTTTTTGGTTAATATGTCAATTAAATTTATTTCTAGTTCAATTTGTGTATGAATTAATTATCTTTTTACTAAATATGATTTTCAAAATCAAAACTATTAATTTTAATTATTAGTCAATTCAGTGATACAAATAAATTTAATTATTTTAACCGATTTTAGTGAAAACATGTGTCACAACATTATGATAAATAGGTTGTGTCATTTCACCAATAGGTTTGGTAATAAAACACTTCTCCGAATTTATTTATAACCCGGTATAAATAGACATTGATTACATAAATAGATATTAAAGGGGAGGCTAAAAACACTTATATTTTTTCGAACTAGCGATAATTTGGAAGAATAAATATTTAATCATTGGAAAAAATATTTTTCATTTCTACCTAGTAGTTTGGTTATGATGCTTGAATATTAGAGAGATTTTTCATATAAAAGTTCTTCATCCTTATTTTTATTCAAAATTTCCTCTATTTTTTTCCCTTTTATAATTTTTAGTTTTATTAAAATAATATAAAAATGAACATTTTTCATAAGTAGACCATTTTACTAAATGTGGTTGAAAGATATAAATTTAGTGAGCTGGGTATCATGAGAACTTCTATTCGACCTTGCTCACCACTTTTGGACTAGCAAGTGGGTTGAAATATTTTTTAAATTGGGTGAACTAAGACATGCGTACAAAATACCTTTAGAAATAAATTTTATAATATACATGACATTTAAATTAATTTTCAAAACCAATTCAAAAAATAAAATAAAAAAATATTTCATATGAATCACTATAAAACAATAAAATGTAAATACCAACATATTTTTGAATTTCAAAATAAAAAAATCCATTCTATCGTTTAAAGGAGTTTCAAAATAAATAGTCAAAAATTATATTGGTCCTTAATATAAATAACCAAAATCAAAAAATTTTTTACAGTATAAAATCTAAATTCAAATAATACGTATATTAAACTCCCTAAAAAGAAAAAAGATCACCATTCCTTTAATTAAAATTCAAAAATTCTCATTAATGTTTTGGAACAACTGACTAATAAAAACATCAGTGACATGAAAATTATAAATTTCATTATGTGATGATAAATGGATTATAATTTGAACATTTTAATTTAAACTATGATCCACTAATATATAAATAATTTAAATAAGTATAAATAATGTAACAATTAAATCTATAGTATTTCTGTTTATCACACATTTATCCCAAATAATTGAACACAATAATGGACACACACTTCATATCAAATCTATAAATTGATTTACTTATACATTTTCTACCATAATCATCACAGTAAATCACACTTATAAAAAAACATACATCTTATAATAATAATTTGTATAAAATTTTATATTAAATGGAACAATCTTAAAACGAATACCTAACATGAAATGGTAAAATCTTGAAGCCATTCTCCCCTTGGATTGGCATAAGAAACAAGCCATTCAACAAGAAATTCAGATAATGATGGATGTTATACAGTTAGGAAGTGAGATGGTGAATACTTACTATGTCAGTCATTGAGGGAGTGAAATATGGGGAAAGGGTGGTCACTGGATGGGTGGTCGAACAGGGTTGAAGACATGAATGGTGTGGTGGAGAGGAGGTAGAAGAAAAAAAATAAAGCCTATAAAAATATAATGTGGTTTGGACCATGTATGCATGGGATAAGTGATCATCAACATTAAAAACAATAATGGAGGATAAATAATAAAATTCCTGAGATTCGAGAGAGATAATTCATTTGAGAAAAGGTCGAGGGGGAGCGGAGGTAGAGACTAATTTCAATGAGAAGTTTAACATATCGAAAAAAATTATTTGGTTAGGGTTCTTTTTAAAAGATCAGGAAGAGTTTTATCAAAATTTCTAAAAAAGCACAGATAAAGAGGATCCTTATCAGTGCTAAAAGAAAAGATCTATGGAAAGCCCTCTTTATGAATGACAAAATTTACAGTGTTGATAAAGATATATATAATTAATTTTAATAAGATAATTAGTATAATTAAAATTTTTATTTGATATAATTATAATAAAACATGAATGTATATAAATATAACTTTATTAAAAATAATTATAAATTTTTTTAAAGATATATATATATATATTTGTAAATATAATTATAAATATATATATATATGTAAATGTGTTTATGAATATGTGTATATAATTATTAATATATTTATATAATTATATATAATTATAAAATTATATATATAATTAATTAATAAATAAAAATAAAAATAAATATAGAATAAATATATTAATTTTTTAAATATATTTGTTATAGTTTTATAATTATTTAAATATATATATATATTTATTTATTTATAATTATATAAATGTCTTTAAAAAATTATGTTAATTTATTTATAATTATAATCATATAATTTTTTAACTATAGTAAATATACATTTATAAATAAATTTATTTATAAATATTTATTGAGAAATATATTTTTAACATTATTAATGACTATATAATCTTAAATGCATGACTGTTAAAAATGAGTGATATTGAATAATTAAAAATGAGTAGACTTTAAAAATATTCAAAAATGGATAAGCTTAATTATTAATAAAAATTATTTATAAAAATTTGGATTCATTTTTCAAATATTTAAACATTTTAAATAAATATGTATAAATAAATATTTGAAAATGAATAAATTCCAAAAATTAAAAATTAAAAAATACTAAAAATGAATAACGAACACCAACCGTAATAAAATTTAAAATACACCAATAAAATTTAGAAAAAAAACATAATATATTAAATATATTATGTTACAAAATGAAATTCTAAAAAAAAATAAAATAAATTACATAAATATTATGGGATGTGTTTCTATATAAGATATCATTAATTACATAAATATTTATGTGTGTGAAATTAACAAAGATACCACGGACCATGGGTTATATCCCATGGTTCTAAAATTTATTAAAAATAAAATAAATACAAATTAAATGTGTATATGACAAATAGATGCTAGTGAAAAAGCTTGTGCCACATAGAGAAAATCTAACATCTTCCCAAGAAATTGGAAAAGATTATTCATATATGAGATTGGCCACTTTTTCTACCTCTATGATTGTAGCCAACCTTACTCCAGAATCCCCAAACTGTTGTCTATTTTATTATATTGGTTTAAGATACAAGGAATCACATCCCAAAGGACAGAATAGTTAATAGTCTTAATAAACATGATACATACAGGTTTCCCATTTAACATTTGAAATCACAAATGAAAACCTAATTTTTTATATAATAAAATTATTCTCTATTGCATATCCTTGCATATTATTCGTAGTACACTTCATGGATTCCTTGGGATAGCAATAAAAATAAGGGTGTGTTCAAATGCTCGGTAAGGTTAAAGTACATCAGAAGCTATCATGAATCAACAATAATTATCAACATAGAATGGTAAATAATTGAACACACATGCCACTAATTAGTAACATGCACGTCAACATTAGATATGGAATAATCAATATGACAAGGTAAATAATTGAACACACATTCTATTTTAATAAATTGACTGTATGAATGGATAATGAATAATCAATATGGAAAGATAAATAGATGAACACACAATCCATTTAATCAATAATTTTCGAATTAAATGTATCCATAGATAATATCACTGTGAAAATATCTTGGATAATAATAGTAACTAAATCTTAAATGAATTAAATTATTAGTTATTGGATTCCATGATCTTAGACAACATGATACCTCTACAGTCATGACCTTTCACATGATGGATTCAATCAATAGGTAAAAACACATTTAATGAATTATTTATTATTTTTCACATGAGACCTTCCAAATCATCCTGGGGATATATTATATCAGGCCCCACATATCACTACAAGTCCAAATCATTCCTCATATCTCAAAAAATCAACATAATTCATGAATCAATATGTCTTACCATTAAATATCTCTAATAAATAAACAATAGAAATTTCAATATTTCCCCATCCTTACAAATGCTTTAAAATTGAAAAAAAATATGAAGAAATGAGATATAGTTTAAGTAATAAGAATATAAATTATAAATAATATGGCTATTTATGGAAAATTTAATGTATAATGATCACATTAAAGTGAATATTTCTAGGTAAATTTAACGATTACAAAAATGAATCAATAAAGTTAATGTAAATAATTTCCTTGATAAAAATGATCGTAAACTTAGATACAATGGATAAGGATAATATTAATACAACATATTCCCATTGTATTAAGAATAAGGGGTTTTTTCATTAATGAATAAAAATTCAACAAAAATATCTTTAAAAACAATCATGAGGAAAATATCCTTTTCATTTTAAATATCATTTTTTCAAACTGAATGTTGAAAAAAAATTGAAAATAATTTTATTTGTAAATAAAAATTGAAACATAATAAAAATGATTAAATAATTTGAGTGGCAATGATGGCTATAAATTATGTTCATGTTTTACAGGATAAAACAAATATTCCATTCACTTTTTTCAAAAGAAAAATTTGAATCATTTTGAGAAATACATAAAGATTAATTTTAAAAAAAAATTGTAAAAACTAAAAATTATTAAAAATGTATTTAATAAATCATTTGGAAAGGGGCTAAAAATTATTTTTTATAGAAAATAAGGTTTTGGTAGAAATCGGATTTCTTATCAAAGATAAAAATGATTTCTGATTTTCTTAGAAACATCTTCTCTATTATTACAAGTTACAAAGAGTGGAAAAATGGTACTATTACATGAAAAAATAATGAATAACAGTAGGACAAGAAAATTGAATTAGTTTATGAGACAACGATCAAATAATTCCCTTCAACTGAAATTTAAGAATAAATAATATTTATTAGAATGAGATTGTAAAATATACCCTTACAATGATCATATTATTGAAGTGAGATTTAATAAATAAATTGATTTTTTTGTATCAACTGTTAATCCATATAATAAAAGTTGAAATACATCATAAAACAATCAAATGTAATTTCATACATAATCATATAATATCAATGATGAAGAAGAAGTAATATAACTAGTGAAAAGAAATTCAGTTATGAAATTATTTTCTACTTTAGGAAATTTTAAATCAAATCCCCTTGGATGACATAATTCAAATTAAAATCTAAAATAGCATTAATTATTTAGTAATCATGATATTTAATGTCAAAGGGGTCATATATACACTATATAAATGAAATTTCTACATAAATAAAATGTGCATTAGTGAATGAAAATTGAGACAAAATCCTTTACCCAATGTTTCCAATTGATTGAATTATTTTTAACCTTGTATATAGTGGTTTAAAGAAAAATTTATCATCCTATAAAGAACTAGACTAAAATTTATAATATCATATATGATCATTTTATAATATATTATCATCCCTTCGCTAATAATCATCCATTTTTCATTGTTTTGTGTGCTAATTTCCTTGTTCTCTCATTCATGATTTTTTATGAAATTTTTAGTTATTCAGTATATTATATTATTTCATCTTCTATAGAATAATAATCATGAAATAAATATCATATTTATACATTGATATTACTTATAATGTTAATCATGAAAGTTGATTTTTACAAGTAAAATATGTTACAATAATGGAGACAGTAAGCCCTACATACACATAAGTAACATTTACATTTTTCAATGATCATTTTAGAAAGGAGTTAAGTAATATTTTATCTTAATAGAATGGTAATAATATCATATAGAAAATATTATTTTATTAAATATACTTATATATATCATACATGTGATGTGGTGTTGAAAAGAGAGTCACATCGATTCATGAAGGCAGTAGTCCAAACATACACAAAAGATGTTTCCATATTATAGTGTAAGAAAGAAAATTATTTATTATTTTTTCAAAATGATGAATATGCATTAATGTCATAATTATATCATGTGTATCACATATATTCATTATTTTTATCCATAATAACTTCCATGTAAAGACTTAGTAAAAACTGTATCACATCGCTCTGTGAGGTGGTAGTCCGCCACATACTACAAAACATAGAATATATGACGTTACAATTTATCAGTGCTAAAAAAACTGATAAGGAATTTCATTATTATTACTAAAAAATCATTCATAAAGGGTTACATTTCCTGTGCTTATTTTAGTAGTGATAATGGAAAACTTTATTAGTTCTTTATTTGTAGCACTGATATAGGGTAATCTTTATCATTACATTATAGCACTGATAATTTTCACAATCACATATGTGATTCCCACCTCAAAATAACAGATGTTTTGTTTCATTTTTATATATGATTTTGATGCATCCGAATGCATGTAGCCCATAAAGGAGATGGGCTCTCGCATACACTCCACACACACATTTGGGCTCTGGCCTGCACATGCCTTGGCCAACCTTATGCTTTTAGAGAGACTATACATGGCCTGATCTACCTTCTCATGCTTTTCCCAAAGCAATATATGGCTTGACCCACCTTCATATGCGGGCCATAACCCCTTTTTAATTATATAATTATTAATAAATTTAATATATATATATATATATATTATAAACAAAAATACATAGTATATATTAAATATAATTATAAAAAAATAAAATGAAATAATTAAACGAATAGAAATTAAAAATGATTAAATTAGAAAAAAATAATAAAATTTTAATTAATTAAATAATTAATAATAAATTTAAATAAATTTAATATATATATATAAATTATATATATTAATAAATATTATACATTAAATATTGATATATAAAGTTAATAAATTTTAATAATTAATTAAATAAATTGTAATTGAATAAATTAAAAATTATTTAAAAAAAACTATTAAACATTCAATTATTAATAAAAATGAATAAATTAAATATATATATATATATTATATATTTTAATAAACAACATATATTAAATATATATATATAAAATGAATAAAATGTAATAATTATAAATATATTAATGTCTTATTCAATTTTATTGATTATTATACAAATATATTCATAAATATATTTAATATTATTAATATAGAAATATATTCTAATACACACACAACTATATATATATATATATTCTTAAAATATGATTTATATAATAGAAAATAATTATTCTTATATAAAATAAGTCACATATTTAGCGAATAATGGTCTATAGTTAAAAATTAATATTGATTAAAAATACTAACTAGTTGTAACGTGTAAAGAATAATTCATTGAATGTTATTTATTTTTCAATTTAACATATATCATACTTTTGTTATAATGATTTCCCACATACACATATGAAATTAATATATTTTTTTACACAACACAGAAAAACATAATATTTCTATAATTTATTAATTTTTTAATATTAATTTCATAATTATATTTATAAACATAATATATTTAATATATATTATGTTTCTGATCAATATGTTTTATAATTTTTTCATTTTTATTCAATATATACTATTTATTAATTTCTAATATTTTTTCAAATTTATTCAAATTTATTATTATTTATATTACTAAAAGAGGCAACATATTATATAATGTCATTTACTTCAGACATATAAACATTTACATAATTAATTAATTCTTATTCAAAAACACAAACACCTAAAACTTATGAAATTAATTCCAATTTTAATATTCATTTTAAATTTTCATTTAGTGCCATAATATGTTTAATATATTAGGTTTTTAATATGTAAATTTTTTTCTTTATTTTTAATATTATTAAAGTTAGTATTATTTTTTCATTTACAATATTTTTTTTTCATTATTATCTTTTGGAATTTAATAATTTAATAATATTAATTTATGGATATTTATTTTATAAGTTTTAGTTTTTTCATTAGTTATTCATCTTCATTTTAATATATATCAATATTATTTATATAATTTATTTAATTAACAAAACATTTCAATTTTCATCATTTTAAAAGTGCACTCATTTTTAATTATAAAATTTCACTCATATTTGACATTCATTCATTTAGGAGTATATATTCATTAATAATGTATAAAATATATTTCTAAATAAATATTTATAAATAATTATGTTTATAAATTTATATTTACTATATTTATAAAATTATTTATTTATAATTATAAATATATATATATATATATATATATATATATTTTGAAAAAAATATTTATATTTTGGTAAATAAATTATTTTATCATTCATTATTTATGAAATTTTAATAAATATATTTAAATAATGAATATATTTAAAATAAATATATTTATATTTATATATATTGATTAAATGAATATATATAATTATAAAGATATATAAAATAATATAAATGTATTAAATGATATAAATATATATCTTTATATAAATTAATTTACGATTATGAAATTATAATAAATATATTTAAATAATGAATATATTTACTAAATTTATATTTATATTTAAAAATATTTCTTACATAAATATATACATTAATATATATATATATATATATATATATAATGAATCTAGGGTGGTAGTCATGTGGTTAACGCACCCCATAAGTCTGCATCAATCCCATGATCAAATGTTCATGGATGATGATTTTGGGCTAATGTAGCAGTAATGTAGTAGATATTAGAGTTGTACTGTACCATCCAGAACTATTCAACTCTTCGAGCCTTCGGGCCTCTAGTTTGGGCCTTCGATTCACGTGGCCCTCCAATCCATTAATGGGTCTCGGGGATATATGCATGATGATCATGTGGTGATGCAGGTGTGATACAAGTGGGGTATTCGAGCCATCCAATTATGGGCCTGCAATCAATGTAATGGGCTTCTTGCCCAGTGGGCCTTCATGCAATATATTATAAATGTAATAAAGTGGATGGTGCGGTGAGTTATCCCTCAGGAGGCTATGACATGTCTTTCCAGCTTTTCGGTGTGTGCATGTTTGTTTATAATTTTACCCCCAAACACTTAATGTAATAAATATATGTTTATAATTATAATTGAATTTACAAATATATTTATATATTAATGTATATTTAATAACTTTATAGAATTATATATTTATACTTATAAATAAATAAATATAATTATTTTAAAAATTATTTATATAATTATTAATTAATAAATATATTTTGCAAAAAAATATAAAAATATAATAAATATTCTAATGTATTGAATACAATTAATATATGGATATTGATATTTATATCTATTTGTTATATATATATATATAAATTTATAAATATATATATATTAGGTAGTTGGGGGTACTATTACAATGAAAAATACACACACCCACACTCACATTGTCAGAGAGGCAAGTCATAGCCCCCATAGATAACCTACCCATCAAGAATATTTTTATTAATTATTATTAGGCCCATAATCCCCAATACAGTTCATGGATGTTGAATACCCAATGTTTTTTGCTTAGGTTCCCCTCATAACGAGCCTCATCCTTTAAGCATTCGCTCCCATTTCAACCTGGGGTGGCCTTGCATTGCGTAGTCAGCCACTCAAAGGTCATCAAGGGAGCCAACACACCAGACATTGCCCCGACCAACATTTCTGGTGCCACTTGTTCGTCCTCCCACACAACAGCCATTGATTTTGGCATTATGAAAACTTTTACAGACCTATTGTACCCTACCATAATGCATAAGCCATCCATCGATCATCCACACCACCGGGATCTCACTGCCTTCTGCCATCAGACCTCCTTGCCCGACCTGCTAGCAATGGTGTCGCCACGGCCACAAATACCATTAATGTCCCTCCACCATTCATGGACCAGTTGAGTAACTGACTTCCACCGCAAATCTGGACATTGTCCACTGACCACTATAAAAAATCTCCCCCAAGATTGTTGGGCTACGTGTTCCATCACACAACACCCACAATAAACTCCAATATTGAGGTAGATTCCCATATTCGATCACTGGACATCATGTCGTAGGGAGAAGTAGAAGGCCATCTCAATTGCACCCCATTGGAATTACGTATGTATATACAATGATATATCTATAGATAATGAAATAAATAGATATAATGATATAAATATATTTCTAATTATAAAATTATAATAAATATATTTATATAATGAATATAGTTACTATATATATATATATAATAAATACATATACAATTAAATAAATATATATAATGTTATATATTTATAATTTTAAATTAATAATTATAAATAAGTAATTATAAATATATGATTATAAATGATAAATTATAAATATATTTTCAAATATATTTATTTATAAATTTATATTTACTACGCTTATAAAATTATATATTTATATTTATAAATAAATAAATATATTTTTTTATTAAAATTATTTATATTATTGTAAATAAATAATTATATTTTTAAATAATTATAAATTTATAATAAATATATGTAAATAATGTATATATTAAATATATTTATGTTTATATATATTTATTATATACATAATTATATAAATAAATTCATATTTATATACAAATATTTATAAATATACTTACAAAGATTTTTTTATAAATATAATTATAAATCATTATCATAACTAAAATTTTAGCATTGATAAAGATGTCTTCTATCAATTATTTTTTAGTGTCGATAAAGTGGTTTTTTATCTATTCTTATTATTTTAGCATTGATAAAACCCATCGTTATCATTACTTTTTTTGAAGCGCTAATAAAACCCACCCCAATCATTTAAAAATAATCTTAATAGAACCAATTTTCATCGAGCTATTGAAGCTATCATAGAATCCCAATGCTAATGCTTACCCCTTGACCTTCTCTTGGATGAATCAAGCCTCAAATCTATGGTATGTTATTTTTTTCTCCTCCTCTCTCATTAATTGTTTGTCCGGGTTCAACGATGTTCGATAATGCAGTGTTATCGTGGCTCAGTGGTCTCATGCTTCCATTTTTTGATCTCTTTTAATGAAATCCCCACTATTATCTATCCTCCATTGATAGTTTCATGTTATTTGGATACAAATCACATAGATATTTCTCAGGGCATCATGTTGTGTTTTGTGTGTGTTTCCAAACCACTCCAGGGCCATTGGTTTCCTCCTGGTCTTAATATCACCCCTCTCCATGGACTCTAATGAAATACTCTGTACATGTTCTCTTACACCTCTCCACTTCATAGGCTTACTACAATAGGTCATGGTCATTGTCTAATTGTGGAAGAGAATATCTTCTATGGATTTCACAAAGTATGAATTTATTTTATAAAATATTTCATATATTTTATTATAGGACACATTTCACTAAATTGTTTTATATTATCTACTAACACTCAATGAATAATGCATTATTTATTTAGGTTTTAAACATTTTTATTATTTCTACCAAAAATTAACTCAAACATACAATATGTTAAACACAATTGATGGAATCATTAATAAATTATAGTCCTTTTTAACAATGTCCATATAAAAATCAAATATATCATACATTACCCAATATGGTGTCGAGAGACATTCCTTCACCAATCTACCAAAGAACATCATTCTTCTTCAAGACTATAAAATAACCTCAATGTTTATTTTCAAAAAATCAAATTAAAAAAATTAGTTGTTTTCAATAATTGGTTAACATTAAATTTTTTATATATTTGAAGAAAAAATTGTAACTATAATTTATATAGAATAAATGATAGTAAATTATTGAATATTTACTAATTAAATCCATTAAAAAAATAGAAAAAATATTAATTTTTTATAGTTAAATAAAAATGAATTATTCTTTCAATAAGATAATGATTCATGGATAAAAATAATTCCAATATAGATTCAAATGATAGTAGATATCGGTTAACCTTTAAAGGAATTATCTCCCTTTAATGGGATTTTTGAATATGTTGTTCTCTTAAAAAAATATGTGTGAACATATTTTTATTTAATATATGATATTTAGAAATTCATATTTAAAAATAAAACACAAGAAATTCATAGGTGTGTTTTGAGAAATAAAATTTTCCAGGAGATTTAAATTTTTATTATTATTTATAGGTTTTGTGTAAAAAAATTTAAAAGGTATAAAGTATAATTCATGATGTTTTATGATATATATCACCTCCCTAGTTATAAAAATTTAAATATAATAGTTTTATAGTTTTTTAGAACATTTTTTCATAAAAAACGGTATATATATTTGGTGGAATACGTAAAAGGAATAAAAATATAGAAGAAAATTATAATTTAAAATCTATATAAATATTTAAAAGGATATATAGGTCATTGTTCATAAATAGAACCAATTTTTTTATTACTATAAAAATATTTTTACCAACATCAACATTATAAATTTATAAAATAATTGACTAATGTGTGAATTTAATGGAAAATATATCTTCTTATAAATGTTATGGTTAATGAAAAAGTTATTATCATTGATATTAAAACTTGAATAATTATTATTATATATGATAACAATTCCAAAGGATAAGAATAAAAACAAAAAAATGAGTTCAGTAGTTATATGAATTTATGAACTATGATAAAGAACAAGAAGTTATCACCAATATGAGTATATTTTTAGAACATATATAGTTATTATAAATAAATAATAGGCCTTTAATACAATTTTTATAGTTTTTGACGGTATGATATAATGATAATTATATTTTTTTTGTTTTAGAATGACTAGAAAAAATTAATATCCATTTTATTAAGGATTTTTTGGATTCTCTTTTCAAAATTAAAATTTTTATATAACATTTTAATTTTAAAATATTTATTTTATATATAATGTTATCATTTTATTTTTTTTAATTAATTTATTGAAAATAAAACTCTATTTTGGTGTATTATATTTTTAGAATATTATATGATCAGAGGGATTCAAGAAACATTTTATTATTCTCATGGTTTTTTCTTTTAAATTCATGTAAGTGTTTGATTGATGTATACTTATAGTTTTCATGTATATATCTATATTTTATAATTTTTATGTATAATGGTTTTAAATATTGTTAATTATTAGTATAAAGGACACTTAAATAATAAAATAAATGATTCTTATTATGCAATGTAATGTTTTAAATAAAGATTAGAATTTGGTGGAATGTTTATTTCATGGTTTATTCATCAAGGTGATCTTCTTTTTTTTGTGATTTTTTTAATTTTAATGTAATATTCATTATTAAATGAATTAATTTTTTATTAATAGGTTATGAATTGTGATGTTTTGTGAAATTATATATTTTTAATTCGTGTTCCTATAATTTTAACTGATATAGAATATTCATGTTTTGTATATATAATATAATTATTATTAAAATAGAATCCATGAACAAAATATTAATATTATTATTATCAATTATGTATCATTAAGAATGTCTTGAATTTCACCCATAAAAATTTCTAATTTTTAATACTTTTATCTCAGGAACATACAGGATTAGAAGATAGTGGATTAATTTTATAAGGAATATTATAATATCCCCTAACTATACATGTGGTATATATTTTATTAATA
This sequence comes from Viscum album, assembly GCA_963277665.1. Classification (NCBI taxonomy): domain Eukaryota; kingdom Viridiplantae; phylum Streptophyta; class Magnoliopsida; order Santalales; family Viscaceae; genus Viscum; species Viscum album. The sequence goes on along the minus strand of OY728156.1, from coordinate 1,191,928,256 downwards.
ATGAGTATACTATTTTGGATATATCTATAAATATTATTAATTATATATGTGGTAGATAGGTTTTTGTGATTTGTTTCATTATCAATGGCGAAATCAGAATGTTTTAGATCTCAATTTTGTAAAATCCATGCTAACTGATTTGTTTGGACTATTTATTAATTGAGATTATATATAATGTTTCTAAGGAAATTGAATTATATTTTTGGATATAGTAGGGAATTCGAAATGTACCTTGGATTGATAACGCTACTATTTGGGAAATAGGGGTTCATTAGTGGGTTATAGTAATACTATATTTGTCGGTATTCATGTAATAAATGGTCTAGAATAATCTATAGAAAAATATTATACCATTTAATTCAACTTCACTTATGTTGTAAATAACAATTTCATACATTGGTTTTATGAACTCTTAATCTCCATAACACTATATTAAAATCTAGTGATTACAAGACTTTGTATATTCCGAGGAAAGATATTTTTACACAACTTTAATAAGATTGGTATCAATTAAAGTAAATCTGGAACATTAACTTCCAAGGGAAGTCTTCCATACAATAATAAATAAATATTTTTTTCCACAAAATTTATCAATTATAAATAGATTAATATATATCTATAAGTGATTGGGTTGAGTAAAAAATCCATTTTATTAACATTGTTAATATGATATTTTATAATTATACATTAAAGAAGGACGTGAAAGCCCTTTGTTTATGATGTAATGTGTATCAGAACATGGTAAGTTGAAATAAATGATAGAGGAAACATTTATTCATGAAATGGATACCTATCATTGGCATGATTTCATAATTAAATGAATCAATGATCAAGGGATGACAAATATTTGTTAGCAGTAAAATGTAACATATGATTTCAATTGCTCCCTAATTTTTTGGGATCTTCAAATTAACCATACATGACATTTTTTCAGTAACATGTGATAGTCACCTGAGATTTCACACTCTTTGGAATCACACATACTATCATTGAAACACCATCGGACTGATCACCCCCAAAGTAAATAAATGAATAAACATCAACTCATCCCATGTTTTTGACTCCCACATAGCAAGGTTATAGTAACCAACATAGAATTAAATCCTTTTTGTCCCACATAACATCAAATTGAGAACCTATACCAACAACCACATGTTTACCCTATGTTGTTTCTTTTTATGTCATCCTAGTGTAAAATGATAAATTGTCTGAAATCCTAACTGATAAAATTCATATATTGGACCCCCTTGTTATAATTATCTATAACTTTCTCTTTTTATTGTGGATATATTATGTTTATTTATTTCTTTTTAAAAAAATAATATTTTATGAACCTAATCGAATGAATACGAATAAAAAAGGATGAATGATAATAATATGAAAAAAGAGTATACAGCTCGAGTTAAATAGTTCATCATGTTTTCCATAAAGAATCCATAAGACCCTTCTCAATACTTTTCTTGTGTTTACATTGTTCTTATTCAAGAAAAATTAGTCTAGAAGGGTTGGAAAAATATTTTATTTTTTAAAGAATAAATCTAATCTATAAATTATGGACAAATAAGGGGTAAATTGAACATGCACACCGATATAGTTGGTAAAAATATTTTGGGATAATTTGATATGAATACCAGTGTAAATGATAATGTAGATTGTACAAAAGAAATGATAATATAAAATGAATATGACATTTGTTATTGGTAGAATTTGCTTGAGAAGTTAAATAATATTGATAAGAGAACATTTTATAATGTTTGTAAAAAATACACATCACAATAAACTATATTGAAGTTATATAATTTGAATGATGGTAGTGTATGGAGAGGCACAATATTTATAGAACTATATGGTCTCCTAAATGATATTCTACTAAAAGAAAATAAATATCCTAGTCAATCATATGATTCTAAATGAATGTGCTGTTTAATGGGAATGATGTATAAAATACATGTGTGTACAAATAATTGAATATTATTTCTCATTGACTATAAATTACTTATAGATTTCCATATATAGGGTGTTGATAGATATAATAAAGATGAATCAATTCATCTGAAAGATGTATCATTCAATGGTTTAGAAGACTATATGGATTTCAAGAAACAACGAGAAAATTAAAAAGAACTTCAGATAGAATAATTATATATGGAAAACTATATCATCCAACAGACTTTCTTAAGTGGAATAAAATTGATTACATGTATCCTGAATGTGGAAATGAGTTGGAAAATTAAATATTTTTTATCATCCAATGAAATAAATTTTTTTGGTGTATAGAGTGGTAATCACAGTATATGTCTAGTCATGTTGGTAAATTGTAACATTCCACCATGGTTTTGTATAAATCATAAATATATTATGTTGTCTCTAATTATATCTATACCAAAAAAATCATAGTATTTATATGGATTTTTATTTTGATCCATTGGCAGAAGATCTAATACTGATGTGGGATACATGTGTTATAATGTATAATGCACGTATAAGTATATACTTTATGTTAAGGGAATTTGTTTAGGGGAAAATAAATGAATTTCATGTTAATGGAGGTTTTTTCAGGTATTGCATTGAAAGAATGTTGGTGTGTCCTCTTTGTAAAGAATGAAAACACTCATATTTTTGAAACATTCCTCGATAATTTTTTTAGGAATTCATAATTTTTTACCTCGATATCATAAATACCGATCCTGGAAAACAATATTCCAAGGGAATATCTAATAAGGTACAACACCATCTCTACCAACGGGTGATCAATTATTTGATAATATAAAATATATTAACATTTTTTTTCAAAAAACCCTTTTTGAAAATACTTATTAAATGGGGTTGAAAAAAGAGATCATCTTTTTTTGAATTGTTGTGTTGGAATTATTTTTATATCATACTTTTTAATGATGTGATGGATGTAGAAAAAAAATCCATTTGATAGTGTTATTGAATAATTAATAATAATTCCCAAACAAATAAAAAATGGCATCAAGGATAGGTTGAACATGATTTCTATAGGGATGAGGGAAGAGTTGGCACCAGTGAGGGTAAAGGGAGGAATTTTCTTCTTCCAGTAGGTTATACTCAATTTATAGATGAAAAAATGAAATTTTTATTTTCATTGACATTATAAAAGTCCCATAAGGGTATCCATAAAATATCAAGATTTCCATTTCAATGATTAAATAGATATTAGAAGGACTAAAATGTCACAAAAATAATGATTTGATATATGTTTTAATTCCCCGGCTTTATTTTGAATTATTCCTAAGAGTGTATGAAATACAACAATGATAATTTACTTATTCAAATCTATATATTTTAATGTTTTAGACCCGATGATGATTCAAATCATGAATAAGGACGTTGTATTCATATTATGTGAATTATAGATGTTATTATGACCATTATTGGTTTATATAATGATTCAGTTAGTGAGGCTCAACTATGTGGTCTTGTCCATTACAGATGGATGTAACCCATTTAATAGTATATGATTTTTTTGAATGGTTATTTCAAAAATCAATGTCTTCATAAAAGTTTTATTCTATAATGATATATATTTGAAGAAGAAGTTGAATTATGTACCGATTAACTATTATATGTTGATAGTATTAGAATCCCAAAGCCTCATCACAGTGGACACCTTATGGGAGAAGGGATTTCTAGAGGATATTTTGTTATAATTACCATCATAGAGTAGGAGTAATAACACCTTCACATTTTACATAGTAATGATGATTGTGATCCATATGTTTAATCTTATAAAGAAATTAATAGATATTTGATTCCATAAACGGATAAAGTATGGATATTAAATACACATAATCAATAGCTTATAGGATGGTTCTGAGTTCCTATTTACGATGAGTTGTCTAAAAATATGAATTCAATTTCTGAACAACCTCAATGGATATCCAAGGAACCAAATACAAATTATCAATCCAAAAATGGTTTTGTAATAAATGGTTATAAATTGTATACAACATAACATAATAAATTCAGTTTGATGAAAAATACAGGAGTTACACTTTTGGTGGAAGTGATGTGCATATCTAGTTCCAAATATAAAAATCTAATTTATTAGTATATTTCATTTTTCATAATTATCTAAAAGATATATGATTTGGATTATTCAACATTTCAAGTTCTATTTTTTCTATGCAAATTGGTTCACAATAGGAGTGCCATGAAATTTTATGAAATGGGTTTAATGAAGGAGAATTTTAGTCTGGAAGGGGAAAAGTATGGGGCATTCATAATGGAATAAGAAGAAGCTCATGTATTTATTTATTAGATATAGAAATTAAGAATTGGTAAATTGTTCTATTGGTGAATAAAACAACTATAGGCTTAGAAGAAAATCTAATAGATGTTGGCCCTTTCATTAGGATATCACAATCAATTCATGGATTACCAAATATGGATAAAGTATTGTACATTAGAGGGGACCACAAATAGGGGATTTAAATTCTTGATAGAGGATCCAAATTCGATTAACCTTTAAGAAAAAAGATATTTAAATGATTGGTATAATATTTTTTTAAATTTACTATGATTTTACTCATAATATAACACATTCTCTACTATATTAACATAATGTTAATTAATATTTTTAATATTGATGTAGAAAATGCATTTTTCACGCGATGATGTTACAAAATCGTTGGGAAGAACGTGTGGTTGATGAAAAAAGTACAAAATTATTAGGGGCAACAACATAATGATGAAAACAATCAAGAATGATGAAACATCACTGTGTTGACTAAAATTATCAAGGAAATAAGAAAGGGTATAGAATTTGATGTTGGTTGGAATCTACATGACCAACCTATTGAACCCAATAATTCAATGTTCATTAGTCATATTGGGGTCACAAAGAGGATGAATATGATGAATAATATTGATTTGTAATTCCATGTCTTTCATGTAATGATGGAAACCAATTGAGAATATATATAAGTAATTTTACAATATATATTCTCTATTTTACCAAAAAATATATAATTAAATATTTATTAAATATTTATTATTCCTTGTAGAGTTCAGTTATTTTAGAAATTTTCTTTAAGGAATATGTTTTAATGGAAAAAAGAAAATATAATAGAGGTTTCCATACTCTCTTAACTATTTCATCTTAGGATGCTGATAATAAAGTAAAGCTTGACCCACTAGTTACTTATGTACACATTATAAATCCAAAAACATCAAATGATTTCATTATTCATAATAATGATAATTAATTTCAGCTACATTATAGTTAATAATATATTATTTTAAATAATTTATTTTATCCAATTTGATTCAAAAGTGTTAATTTATGAAACAGTTAATGAGTACAAAAAACATGCTTCAAAAAAAATATACCCATATCACAAAGAATGGACGGGGTACACTTCACTAGATAAGAAATTCGTATGTATATTAAATCAAAAAATGTTTTATGTGATATGAAACATCATATTTTTCTTTTTTTATATACATATTGGTGAATCAAAATCAAATTACACTTTTATCACACATTATTTGTTATGGAAAGAGAAAATAGTAAATTAGGAGGGTAAATAGGTTGATGCAAACAAAAAAGAAATACAAGAAACTTGTGTAAATATAATATAATAGTAATTATTTATGATTTATAAAAGTATTAGGTAGAAATATCTGTTATTGATAATATGTTTTTTATTTGGATTTGATATAAGAATCCACAAACACCATACAAAAAGAAAAACTACTTTCAATAACATTGAACCAACTGGAACAGTATGATTGCATTAGAGGAGTATGTTTTGGACTGTCTCCTGAAACATATTCTAAGAAGTATAAACCAAATTATGATACATATCATATGATGAAAGGATTATATCTTTAAGTATATTCTTTGCATGATATTATTGACCAGTTCGGTTTGGTAGTCCAAGATATGTGAAAGGAACAAAGTGAGATGGTAGTGGAAAAACACCATCACATGAAAAACAAAATGAACCCACTATATTTGATGTTATTAATTCCACTGCACCATATACCTCACTTGAGTTAATCATTTGTTTCATTACTTTTTGTCCTAAATGTGAATCAAATATCTTCTATTAATTTTTATTATTTTAATTCTGTAAGTAAATTTTGTATTTTATTGTTATCTATAAACATGCAAGTACTACCATGTTGCAAGGGGTATAATGTATAATATCCTAAGAGAGAAAATTCAAAACAAAAAACTTGCTAAACACCAAATTAGGCTGGAAAATGAGGTATATCAAGAGTTTATCACAGATTTTCCTACTCAACTTGATCATCCAAATATTACAATAGTCAATGATGTTATTCAAACTTTTGTAGAATTACTTTATAATATTATAAAGATACTTAAAATATCTACTTATAATGTTTTTTTTTCAAATTCATAACCATTAACATTTGATGAAAAGGTTAAAAAGTTATGTATGTTATTATAGATAGATAAAACCATGATGAAAAGGAAAGTCATATCAAGACAATCTAGTGAATTGAAAAAGAAAACAAAATAAACTTTTGGCAGAACCCTCTCCCCACCATTTTTGCTTCATTATAAATTATGATTATAACTTAATATAGAAAAAATATTTATAGAAAAAGATTTATTCTACATTCCATATGAAGAATTAGTATTTGGAACTATCTATACAGATGTGGTTGTTCTCAATAAGTATTAAGGGTATTATCAAGTATGTATGGTAGGGAGTTTAAGTTGTGAATACATGTATATAGTCAGTTTTCATTATAAATTTTTCCAAAAAATGATCTAATATTTTCATTAATGTTAATAAATATTCTTAAATTATATATGATTTTATATTACTATTATATACAGGGAAAACCATGTGAAACATAATTTGGACTCATTAATATATGAATAATATTTGTGAATCATATATACATGGTGTTGGAAGAAGTTTATAAGAAAAAATATCTTCTAATGGGGCATTTGAGAGGAAAATAACATACCAAAAACCCTTTTTGATGCCTATAATGTCATGATAAATATATGTAATCCAATAATAAAAAATATCTATTTATTTTTTCTTTATTATTTGTTTTTTCTTTTTATGAAGCACTAGATGCTGATTAAAATCAATTTAGATACCCCCAATTTTTATTTATTAGTTCCAATGCATTGAATTACCTAAAAAATACCTCACATTATATGTATTATGAATTTTTAATAAACTGAAGTGAACAATTTATAAATAATCCTTTAATTATATGTTCTAATTATTATTTAAACAATAATCTTTTTATGATAGGCCGATCTGTAAATATAGGTTAAGTCATGGTATGAGGTCGGTGACTTATTATAAAAAGACTATGTATCATTTTAAATGGAAAAATTGTAATTTATATATATATAATTTAACTAAAAAAACATATTTAAAAATAATTTATTAATCTTGGTCAATGATTCTATTATCACACAAGCAAGATAATGACCATGATTGTGTATATTATGATTTAAAATTTATTAAAGATATCATATATTATCAAAATATTAGAATCAATAAAGAGTAAATTTATAATGTTAATTATAATTTCATAAGAAATATTTATTAATCATTTTTTCCTATAGTTTCTAAGTACTAGGATGATTTTTTATAATCTACGTACTCAAAAGAAGAAGTAATTTTGTTTAGAGATGAGTGCAAAATGTAAATATTATTACAATGTTTAACAACATCAAATTTATGTGATTGCCTACTTTATTGTTGATCTATTATGGGATTTGACCATATAGATACACATGCGAAGATATTCCTTAGTAAGGGGATTCTTATATATTATTTTTTATCTATTTCTAATTGAGATGTAAAATGGAGTAAATTGCTTTTTTTATAATTGACTGGTCCTAATACACAATGTTAGAATGTATACAGACATCATGACCACATGGATTCCTATTACTTATTTAATTAATTTTATCATCATATTTTTTAATTTTTTTTGTTAATTTCTTTATCATATTTATCTGATACTTATTTGGTAAATTTGTACATTACATGAAATTGTACATCGCATGGTCTAAACCAAGAAAAGTAATTCAGATTGTTTTTATACATTAGTTAATGATCCATAAGTCTTTTATCCAACACACAATGTATTCGTTATGACTCAATGTGTCAATTTTATAATTAAATGTGTCATTTTAGTTAAAAACATATGTCATATCGCTAAAATTGAGAAATCAAGAAAGGATTTTTTTAAAACATTCATAAAATTATAAATTATTCATTTTTTATATAAGAATTAATCACATGTAAATATGAAACATGTGGTAGATATGACTCAATGTATGTGGTTTCAATATAAATTTGTCAATTTAGATTAAAAAGAATCACATAGCCAAAACTGAGAAAATGAGATCTGATTGTTTTTAAAAATAAGTAAAATGGTCTATAATTTATTTGGTGCATGTATGAATTGAACACATATAAATCAGACATATGATGTCACTGATATGACTCAATATTGAGTGTTTTTAATATAAGGGTTCATATTAGTTTAAAATGCAAGTTACGTCACCAAAATGAAGAAACAGAGCACATATTATTTAAAAAACTTTAGTAAAATGGTCTAGATTTCATTTTTCATGTGTATTAATTGACCGCATTCCAATCTAACACATGATGTGGTCGATACAGTTCTAAGTACATGTTTTCCAAATAAAACTATAATTTTGGTTTAAAACCCATAACATAGACAAAACTGAGAAAAAGAGTTCAGATTTGATTTTTAAACATTGGTAAAGTGGTCCATAGTTCATTTTTTACCTGTAGGAATTTAAGACACATCAATCTTACACCTGATGAGGTCGGTATCACTCAATGTTCATGTTTTCAATATAAACGTGTCATTTTATTTTAAAACACACATAAAATATTCCAAACCAATGAATGAATATCAGATAGTTTTTCAATATTCATAAATATAGTTGATAACATATTTTTAATGTGTATGAATTAACCAAACATCAATCAGACACACAATGTAACTTATATGAATTAAACGAGTATTTTAAATATAAAGGTTCCATTTTAGATTATAATTTTTATCACATCACCAAATATAAAAAACATTATAATATTATTCTAAAACGTTTTTAAAATGACCCAAATTAAAATGTCATGTTTAGAAATTGACAAAACATAAATTTGACACATGATGTTATCGATAAGATATGAAGTATCTATTTTCAGTATAAAAAGTGTGATTCAAAAGAATATACAAAATCCAGAAAACAATATCATTTTTTACTCCATTTTAGTTTAAAATGCATGTCACACCCCCAAAACTAATAAAAAAAGATCATATTATTTTCATACATTATGAAAATGATCCATAATTGGTTTTTAATATATAATAATTAACCATACATAAATTCTAAAAAAATTAGTTGATATGACTCGAAATGTGTGTTTTCAAAACGAAAGTGACATTTTACATTAAAACAAATGTCAAATTTCTAAAACTGAGAAAACAAGATCATAATATTTTTATACAATTGTAAAGGGGTCTGTAATTCTTTTTTACATAGATTTTCTATGCACACATCAATCCGACACATAATGTGACTAATATAACATGATGTGTATGTTTTGAATACAAAAGATCTATTTTTTGTTTATAACACACAAAAAATAGCCAAAATCAAGAAAAAAAATTTAGATAATTTTCAAATATTAGTAAAATGGTTCATAATTCATTTATCACATGTACTAATTGACATTAACTCAATATGAAACCCGTTGTGATCGATATGTATTAAAGTTCATATTTTCAACAAAAAACATTCATTTTATTTTAAAACACACATCAAATAGAAAAAAATGAACAAAAGATATTAGATTGATTTCATGTTTTATGTAAATGGTAAATATTTTATTTTTGATGTATACGAATTAACCAAACATAAATATGACACAAATTGTGACTAATATAACTTAGAGTTCGTCTTTCTAGTAGAAAAGTGCCATTTTAATTGAAAACACACATCAAATAGTTAAAATTGGGAATAAAAGGTCATATGGTTTTAAAAATTTAGGAAAATGGTCCCCAATTAATATGTGATGTGTATTAATAGACTTAGAAGTAATATAATATCTAATGTGACAAATATTACTCAAAGTTTGTGTTTTCTATCAGAATGTTCCATTTAAGATTTAAACATGCATCGAAGATGTAATGTATAGAAAATGATCTCAGACTATTTTTAAATATTATAAAAAATTTATAATTAATTTTTTACATGTACGAATTGACCAAAAATCAATTCTACCCTCAATTTGGAAGATATGACTCAAAGTGTGTCTTTTCAATAGAAAGGTTCCATTTTAGTTTAAAATCAAAAATGAATTGCCAAAACTAAGAAAGTAAGCAAGGATTATTTCAAAACATTAGTAAAATAGTCCATAATTTTTTTGATGTGTTCAAATCATCCGAACATCAATCTGACACAATATGTGACTGATATGACCCAAAATTTTGGTTTTCAATTGAAATGTTCCATTTTTTGGTAAAACACATATCACGTCACCAAAAATAATCAAAGAAGATAATTTTTTTTCAAACATAAGGAAAAAGGATCCATAATTCAATTTAATTGTATAGTAATTGATCGCAAAACTATCTAACACACAATGTGGTCGATAAAACTAAAATTAGGGGGTTTCAATATTAAACATTCATTTTAGTTTAAAACAAATCCCATAGAAAAAACCAAGAAAACATGATCATATTGCTTTAAAACATTATGAAAATGTCCCATAATTAATTTGTGATGTGTACTAATTGACATCACATAAATCTAACACATGATGTGACCGATATGATTTAAAGTGCATGATTTCAAAATGGATGTTCCATTATAGTTTAAAACATGTTTCACATTGCCAAAACCATGAAAATGAGATTAGTTTGTTTTCATGATTTAGGGAAACGATCTATAATTCATTTTTTATGTTTAAAAATATATTGTAGACCAATATAGCATATGATTGAATCAAAATGACTTGATGTTTGGGTTTTCTATATAAAATTGTTATTTTTGTATAAAACCCATCACATAGCCAAAATTGAGAAAACAAGTTAAAATTGTTTTCAAAATTTAGGTAAATGGTCCCTTATTAATTGAAAATGTATTAAAACCAACCACACATCTATCGAACACCTAATGTGGTAGGTATCACATGAATTTAATTTTTTGAATACAAAACATGCCATTTTAGTTTAAAACACGCATCAACTAGCCATGATCGAGAAAATGAGATTTGGTTTTTTTAAGCTTAATAAAAATTGTCCATAATTAATTTGTGAAGTGTATGTATTAAACTCATATAAATTTGATACATTATGGTCCGGATATGACTTAAAGTTCATGGTTTCAATAGAGAGGATCCATTTTAGTTTTAAACGCACATAAACTAGCCAAAACTGAGAAAAGAAGCTTGGATTGTTATTGATCTTCAGGAAAATAGCCCCTGATTTATTTTTTGGATGTATGAATCAGCCTAACATCAATCCATCACCTTACATGACCAATATGACTCAATGTTCATGTTTTCAATAGAAGGGATCCATTTTACTTTAAAATACACATCAAAATGCCAAAACTGAGAAATGGGATTTGTTTGTTTTCTTATCATTTATCTTCTATTACTTAATTAATATCTTTATTTTTTTATTATACATATAAACTTAATTTTCGAAGAGATAATTCTTGAAGTCACACATGAAATATTTACATATTTTAAGACTTATTCTCAAAAAATCATGTCCACTTGAATTAGATCCCATATATAGTGAGTTATTTATCACTATAGATGAGATAAAATTCAAGAGAACCAACTTTTTTGAACTATAAGAAATGTTGTGATGTGTTAGAATGAAACACAACTCAATCTGATAGATATTGAGCCTGTTTTGATTCAATGTATATTTATTTTGTTTAAAATTGATATTTAATGTTCAATTTATTTATTTAAATTATTAATAACATAATATAATTTTTCTTATATAGGTTCATTCATTTCCTCGAGTTGGGGTTGTTTTTTCAGTAACTAATATCATGACCAAGTGTCTGGCTCTAAAGATGAAAAAGCGTTTTTTATTGTTTTATAAATTTTTTACATACTCATGTAATTGTAAAAACCAATGTTTAAAATGATTATAATAGATTTTTTTATTGTCTTTTACTTATAAGTTTTATTTCAATTAAATTCTATATTTTCTCATGTATTTGTTGTGTTTTCTATTTTGTGCTCATGTAGTGTGCTGTAATTATAAAAAACACTATAATAGTATACCCCTTTATCAGTGCTATAAAAAGTGCTTATAATGGTAAAAAAATTTAGTTCTATAAAAAACTAATTAATGAATTTTTTATGAGCACGTTTAGTTTCACTGATAATGTATCACTTTATAATCACTTTTTATAACTTTTATAAGTGTCTTCCTTTATCAGCACATGAAAAAGTGCTGATAAAGGTTCAATTTAACTGTGATTAAAAAATTACTGACAATTTTTTCCATTATAAATGATTTTCTAGGGCTGATAAATTCCAAGGTAATTTAATGAAAATTCAGTTTTTAGAGATTTTTTTGACCTGATAGAAAGACATATTTTAGAGATGTTAAAGGCCTAATTTGTAGTTCTGGTCATACACATGAGCGACATCATCGCATCCCCAATGGAATGGAAGGTATAAAAAAATATATGATATAATTAATACAAAGTCATAATTAATTTAATAATATCATATATATATGTACTCTTTAGATCCATCGTCATATCCAATCTTGAGAGGTGGTAATGTAAAAATTAAGGACATTGGTTTGTGAGGCTATAGTCTTTCATAAACACAAATGATGAATTTTTAACCCATTTAAAAGAAGTGGAAATGGTTGTAGTTCATGTCCATAATATAAAAAAATATTAGTATATGAATTATACTGTGGTTAATATATCATCTTTTCTAAATAATAATTGAATGAGATAGAGGAATAAATAAAATAAAAATGCATGTCAAAGAATGTAATCTCTTATTCAGGTATCCACCTTAGGTTGATCCAAAATCCTGCATATGTTGGCATTATTACATGAATAAGGATTGTAAGATGTGTAGAGAGAATATAGAAAATTATTTTTTTGGACTTGGTTGAAATAAAATGGATTTAAGTTGGGAAGAAGAGAAGAGAGTGGGTGGTTTTTTATAAGTGAGGTGAGTGGAACAGAAGTAATTTTTGGAAAGAATACGGTGTACCAATGTTTTTCACTAGAAAAAGGGTTAAAATTTTGTATTATAGATATTTATATATTTTATGATGGAAATAATACTAAAAAACATATTATTTAAAAAAAATTAGATCATTTTAAACCTTATATTTTTATTTTTATCCCATGTAAATCCATTTCTATCTTAACCCTAGTAAATATTTTTTATTATTTTTATGGGTTTTTTAATTTAAAATTTCATTTTGACCTTATTAGATAATTTAAATAATGATTATTCCAAATATAGAATCCAATTTTCCAAATTTCATTCATATAAGTGAAAAATAAAATTTAAAACTAATCTCGCAGATGTGACAAAAAAGAATGTTGTCAAAGAAAAAATATTTAATGTTTAAAAATTTTGTATTTCAAAATTCAATATGATAGTGATTCTAATGACCTATATTTTATTAATAGATATATAATTTTTCTAATTTTACATTAAATTAAATTAAAAATATAATATATCATTATAAAAAATTTACACGAAATGGTAGTTTTCAATTAAAATTCAATAATATTAACTATTCAACAAAAAAAACATTTTAGAAAAACCCCAAAATTAAAAAGTACCAAATTTTGATATGAAAATTATAAAAAATAAATATATATTTTTCAAATAAATTTAATAAAATTTATAAAAATTAAATTGGAATTATGAGTGCATAGCACGTCTAAACCATCTTTTAGAAAAAATACATTTTTTTAGGAAGAACATTTATTTTTCTTTTAAATTATTATTATTTTATATATTATTAATAGATAATCTTTTTAATAATATATATAGTAATATTCATACCCTCAAATTTAATATTTAGGTGATAATGGTATACTATATTAAGATTCCTTTAGATTCAGAGTTGTGTGTCCTATAAGACATCGAATAGGTTAAATTTAATGAAATATCTTTCATGGGTTGTTTAAGATCATTATTACATATTATACACACTATTGAATACTATCTTCTTATTTTTTTAATCATAGGGTGTTACATTCTATGCACCTTAAAAAATTGCATCTTTACATATCTAAAATTGATCTTGGTAAAAACGTGTCTGATATTTGAAGAGTATTTTATTAAAAACCCACAACATAAAAAGGGTCAATAAAATATCCACTTAATAATAGAGATAGGTAAATAAAAAGGTCACATGGAATAACATATAGATAGGTTTACACATAAAATAATATAAGTGAAAAGTAAAGATATGGAGATAAAAGAAAAGTGGAAATAATTTTAGTGAATGATAGAAGTCAATGATCACAATAATGTGAATTATCAATAATAATTTAATCATATAAAAATAATAATTATGTGATTCTTCAAAAGGCCATATGATTCATATGTTTTTAATTTAACTGGAAAATCTTTTATTTCATTATATTTTTACTAAATTTGTGAAATTATTCTACTAAGAATATAATTTTTATACTTGATATGTTTCTATTTCTTAATAATTGTTTATTTTTTTTATTTGACCAATTTCTAAATCAAATCTTACTCTAAACATTAATATCCAAAAATTAAAATTTTATGCCCAAAATAATAAAATTAATTCTTAATGGATCGTAAGTCCTATAAAAGAGTTACAATTATTTCCCTCTGTTTCTAAATATTTTCCAAAACCAATATGGTTAGAACATGTTTTTTAATATTATAAATTAATCATTAAACCTCTAAAGTAACACCATTGTATCATCATTAATATTTATTTTTAAAATATTTTCACTAAAAATGGCATATTAACCAGGAAATGATATAAGCTAGTGGTATACTCCAAAACCAAATCATCATTTGGTCATGGGTCAAGCCTTGCGGACTTTCCAAATGTGATGGGTCATCGCCTGACATATGGTTTGTCATTTTTTAAAAACTATGTTAATATAGTTCATATAACATTCCTAAATAAAATTAAAAACAACATTGAAATAAAATTAATAATTAAATATCCTTTTTAATTGGGTTTTCAATCTAACTTATTTTATTATTATTTTTCCCCAAAATGTTTTATAATATTATTTGAATATTATTACAATGTCATTAATGATCATATAATCCCTAATGGTTATCAATGCCTTTAAAATTATGTCTTTAAAATGTAACGGATTTTTTCATCAAAATAATATACCATTTTACTAAATCGTATACTAAACCAATGGGTTGTATTGACACAAATTTATACGAAAATTTCATAAATAATATTGAACTCCCTTCACATTAAACCTAAAAAATGTGTATTTATTCCATTAAACTCATGATAAAACATACACTAATCTACATAATAAAATTTTGGTCAAAAAAATTCCATTCATGGACTTCATTTATTCAAATCCTACATAATGGTTTATAATGAAAATGTGAATTATCCAAATCATATACCCGTGGAGTACTAAACCTGGTGTGTAGTAAGGAACGTTTTCATGCACCAGGTGACGATCAGATCAAGACCAATGAAATATTTTCAAATTTATTAACCCTAGGTACATCTTTTCTAGATCCATGTCCATATGTAGTTTCTAGAAAAGGATAAATTTCTATAAAAACCACATAATATTTATCTTATTAAATCTTTAGGATGTTCTTATATACTTATTATTATAGTAGTTTATAGGGTTATGATCCTTAATATTTGTCTTCATGAAACTATTTCCCATAGATTCTAGTTATCTTCCTTTAATACCACTTGTATCAACCTTGACCAGAGTAGTCTGAATCCAGTGTATAATTTACTACAATGTAATAAGATACAAGGAATCTTATACCAATGGACCAAATAGTTTTATATAATTTGTAAACTAGATATATACACATTTCCTATATTACACATTTAAAAAATTACAACACAATTTTTAAAAGAATAATAATTTTTCCTCTAGTATATCCTTTTATATCATTCCTAGTATACTTCATGCATTTCTGGAGAAAGGAAAACATATATGATTGAGCCCAATTTCTCAATAAGGGTTAAGAAAAATAAAATTTATCATTAATCAATAAGAATAATCAACATGGAAATGAAATTAATTGAACATACATTCCATTAATCAATAAATCACTTATCATAATTAGATAGGGAATAATAAATATTTCATGGAAAATAATTGAACAATAATTCCATTTATATAATTTGACTACATGAACAGATAATGCATAAATAATATAGAAAGGTAAATAAATGAATACAAAAGGCATTTAATCTATAATATAATAATTAAATGTATCCATAAATAATATAATTGTGAAGATATCATGTATAATATTAAAAACTGAATCTTTAATAAAAGAAGTTATTAATTATTGGAGGTCATGATATAAGGCATCATGACACCTCTATCATCCAGACCATTCACCTCCCAGTTTAAAATTATAGATTAAACCCTTTCAATTATGGAAAACTTGTTTATCTCATGGGACCAACCGATGTATCAAGGGGATATATTATACCAGGCCATACCCCTCACTGCTAGGCTAAATCATTCATCATATATCAAATAATTGATTTAATTAATGATTCATTATGCCTTACTGTTAAATATCCATATTTTGGATAGAATAATAATTATTAATATTTCCACAACTAAAAAATTACTTTCAAAGTAAATAAAATAATTATAAATGAGATAATATTTATATATTACAAATATCCATGATAACGAATATTGATATTTAGGGGGAATTTAATTTCTAATGATCACATCAAAGTGAATATTTCAATGTAAAGTTAATGACCACAAAAATGAATCAACAAAGTTAAATTTGGTATATTCATTGTCAATGATTATTGTAAACCATCTATATAATTGATAATGATGGATTCAATATAAAATATTACTATATAGGTAAGAATATAAGGGTTTTTTTATTTATTATTAGAAATACCATAATATGATATTTAAAAACATTATAGAAGAAAATATTAATTTCATTTTGACAAACATTTTTTAAAAATAAAAGATAACAATTTTTTTTGAAAATAACATTTTAAACTTCAAAAATATGATTTTAATTTTTTTATCGGTTATGATGATTTTAAATTCTATTCATGTCATATTAATTTAAAAATATTTTTTTCACTTTTTATATAAAAGATAAATGGATGTTGCTCTGAAAACTACATAATGATTCTGTCGAGTTTTTTAAAAACAAAATTGAGTAATATTTATTTAATAAAACAAGTGGAAATGGTTCAAAAAATCTTTTAATGTTTTTAAAAATAAATAAGGTTTTCATTGAAAATGGATTTCTAAACGAAGAGAGAAATGATGTTGGACTTTCATAAATACATTTTCTTAATTATTTTAATTACCAAAGAGTGGGTATTTTTTTTACATGAAAATATCAAAAATAACTTGAGGAT
Source organism: Viscum album (assembly GCA_963277665.1). Lineage (NCBI taxonomy): Eukaryota > Viridiplantae > Streptophyta > Magnoliopsida > Santalales > Viscaceae > Viscum > Viscum album. The sequence continues at coordinate 1,191,910,610 of OY728156.1, read as the reverse complement.
AATAAAATTTAATGGGTCCCTTATACAATTATCAAATAATTCCCTTCAATTGAAATTCATGAACAAATAATATCATTTAGAATAAGATTGTAAAATTTACCCTTATAATGATTATAATGTTGATGTGAGAATTAATCAATGAAATTATTATGTGTATCAACTATAAATAAAAATAAAATAATTTAAAATACAAAATATGACAATAAAAAGACATTTCACACATAATATTAGAATATGAAAGATGAAGAAGAAGTAATATAACTCAATGAAAAGAGAATGAGTTTGGAAATTATTTACCATTGGGTAACTTTTAAATCAAATCCCCTTGGAATAAATAATTTAAATTGTAACATAAATTACCTTGAATTATTAATGAATCATGTTGTTACATGTTAAAAGGTCATTATATAAAACATAAAAAATAAATTGGTCCCCAACATACAAATGTGCTTTAAAGAAAGGAAACTGAGATAGAACCCCTTGCATCAAATTTCCCTTTTGATTGAATTCATATTATCCTCTAATATAGTAGTTTCAAACATATTATTATCGTATAAAATAACCATATTAATATTTATAATATCATTTATGATCTGTTTGTAATATCTGATCACTGTTTCATTAATAATCTTTCAATATCTTCATTGTTTCAGGTGTTAATTACCTTGTTTTTTAATTCATGTTTTGTTGAGAAATATTCTGTTCTTGTGCATATTATATTGTTTCATCATATATAGAATAATAAATTTGAAATATTTATCATATTTATGCATCAATTATAATTGCAACACCATTTATGAAAGATATTTTGGATAAATAAAGTATGTTATGATCATGGAGAAGGTAGACCTTATGTACACATTAGTAACATTTCTGTTTTCCCATGATCTTTATGAAAATGTGTTAATTAATATAATATATTTAAATAATTATCATATTATCATATATACCATATTATTTTTATAAATATACTTAAAATAACATCCATGTGGTTCGGTGATGAAAATAGAGTCACATCGCTTCGTGAAGGTAGTAATTCACACGCACACAAATGATGTTATTATTTTTGAGTGTAATAAATATAATGATATATTATATTTTAAGAATGATAAATATGTTGTAAATATCATAATTATTAAATTTATATCATTTATTTATATTATAATTATATTTATCACCATATATGTGAAGTATTTTTGAAAACATCAGCCACAACACTTCACGAGGCGGTAGTCCGCCGTACACACAAGCGACGTAATAACATCACCTACAGAATGGAAGGTAAAAAGGCATATATGATATAATTAATCAAAAGGTATAATTTTGTTATAAATATCATATCTATACTTTATATCCATCATCATAACCATCATGAGAGGTGTTAATGGAAAAAAAATAACATCAGTTCACGAGGCGGTAGTCCACTGAACACATGAATGATGATTTCATAACCAATTTGATTATAGTAGAGGTGGTTGTAAATAAATTAGATTAAAATAACAACACATCAGTATATTAATGATACATATTTTATTATATCATTATCATTTTACTATAATTTATGTAGGCGGTGGAATAAATAACATAAGAACACGCAGTGAATAACGTTACCTCTTCTTCATTTATCATCCTTAGGATTTTACTAAAGCCTTACAAGGTTTGGTTTATAACAAACATAATGATACTATGATAAAGATATGAAATTTGGGAATTTATTTATGACGGTATTTGATGATCCAAAAAGTTTTGATGGTGCGAAAAAGAGATGTGGGTGGGTGTCCTATCATAAGTGAGGTGAGGGCACACATGTAATATTTGGAATGAAAAACGTGTTACCACATTTTTTATATGAAAAATGGTAAAAATTGAATATTATCTTGAATTAAAAATTATAAAGCTTAAATAGGGCCATAATATATATTTTAGACTAGTTTTTTGGTTATTTTAACCCTTATCTTATTATTTTAAACTTGGGTAAATAAATATTTTACCTTAACCATGGTAAATAGTTTTTACTATTTTTACAATTAATTATGGTGATAAATTATTTGAACTTGTTATATAATATAAATACTTATGATTAGAAACTTCGATTCCATTTTTCTTAAATTCCATTCATATAAGTGGTCAAATATAATTTAAAATAATTCTCGTAGATGTGATGAGATAGCGAGTTCACAAAGAGAAACAATTCAAACCTTTAAACAGATTATATATAAAAATTCAATATTAAAATGCCTACAATAAAAATAATAGGATAATTAGAAAAATAAATGAAATAATTTATGTTTAAATAAATTAAAAATATAATTTAACATTTAATACATTTAAATAAAAATGTTTTTTTCAATTAAAATTTAGCATTTTCTCTATTCATCAAAAAATAAACATTTCAGAAGAAAAAAAATTAAAAATAAAACTAATATAAATATTATATGAAGATTTAAAAAAAGTTAATTTAATCAAATAAATTTACTAAAATTTATTAAAATTAGTTTTAAATTATGTGTGGAAATCGTGACTAAACCATATTTTAGAAATATAATGTTTTATAGAAAATATTTATTTTTATGTTAAATGATTACTATTTTACTTATAATCAATTAATAAATATACTTTTAAAAATTTTGTTATTTATTTTTCAAAATTATAATTTAACAGTTATTTTATAATGATATACTATATTATAGTTAATTTAAACTCTAGGTTATGTATTCAACATGTTATCTAAGAGTTTAATTTTTTCTTAAAAATATTCTGTTTCTTGTTTATGTTCAGTGTTACATGTTATACATGATATCGTAAACGATGTTATTTTTTAGAATTTTGGGATGTTACACTTATGAAGACACCTCTTCTAAGTTTTTGATAGGTGACATGTCTCATCATCTATATGAGGATCCATATTGGCATCTGTTGTTGTGGGATCCTCAAGGGGTTGAGAATTCTATTCTCTAGCAAGACCATATTCCAATGATAATACCCTCAGATCAGAATTGATACATGACTTAATAGTGTATGTTCTATAGGACTTTACATCAAATTTGAAAACATTATTATAATTTACAGATTCATCATGGAAAACATCCCTGCTATTATATCTGCTTAAGATGTCAAGCATAAAAAACTATTTTCACTAGAGTCTGATGGATTCATAACAATATGAGGGAAAAATTTACAAACCCTTTCACCCTATCTTGAGAGTGCTGAAAACATCCATCTTGAACTACATTAGAGGGAGGATCCATGCTCAACAATATGAATTCCTTTGGGATAGACATAAAGGAAGCGGAAAAGGTTCTCTAAGAGAGAAGAAATCTCTATTTTTTGTTTACCTTTCACCCTATAGAAGCAACTAGATTATCATACTTTTACAACTATTGATTATCTTCTACATGACCATCCAATTAAAAGAAAGCCAACTCCTCTTCATCAACATAAGAAGATTAATCCACTGCATCACCACATTTACCAATATCACTTTCATTAGAGTCTGGAAGGGACCGTTACAACACCAGTGCATCCAAATTTGACACCTATGGATACTCATTGTTCGGTGGAGGAATATTTAAGTGCTGATGCTGTTGAACACCTGATCCAACAAAATTCTCTAATCTCGTGATACAATGTTCCTGAAAAGAAACACCGGTATAGTGGTTTTCCTTTCCCTTAAAAGGAGTATCCCCATCAACATCATGTATATTATAATCCCCAACATCATAATGAGATGAGCCTGAAATCCTTGTATATTGAACATCCATAGCCAAATAACCCTTTCTAAAATAACCAAAATCCCAAAATCCATATTCATTTACCTATAAGGCATGATGAAATTTTAACTTTACATACTAAGAACATTGTACATTGGAACCCACATTCGACCAAACATTTGAGGGGTTAACAATATTACCATTATAAGACTTCATAACTTTTTTAGAACACATGTGTTCATCATGTCCATGAACATAATTATAATAATAATAACTCTATAACCTATCAAAATATCATTTTTTTATAACCATAAAATTCATGTAGAAATGTAGAGTTATCTCATTTTCAATTATCAGTTTAAATTCATCATTATTCGTTGATAGGTAAACATTTTCAACTAATGGTTAAGAAAAAACAAATTATACTACAACATGAGAATAATTCCCATAACAAGCTATCTATATTTCTTGGTCAATATTTATGATAATTCCAATGTAAGTATAAATTTCATAAATAATCCTATGATGGAACAAAATCTAGTTCTGTCCAAATACTTTTACCCATAATTTCACTGAGTAATTAAAAGCCTCCGTTGGATTATATTTATAGCCCCATTCGCAAATGTGAAGGAAAACTGATTTAAGGGAGATAATTCCAAAACCCCAAGCCCTCCTTTTCTTTACATAAAGGGGGGAAATTAGATGAATGAAACAACATTAAATTGAGGTACATTTCAAATTAGAAAAATCCCTAATATTAGGGACACACCTAAAAAATAAGCAACCTTCCAAGGCATCAAACCTCTCGGAAAAAAAGAAGCTTGTGATGGTCGTGTGCTTACCTAGTTTTTAATATTCTGAAATTTCATCCCTATTTTCCCTCATATGATAATTATTGATTTTTTATCAAATGACTCTAGATCCTAAACCATTAATTCGATAAAAGGAGTCGCCATGTTTGGAGGCAAAGCATCCAGAACGAATCCACAATGAGCAACATTCTCCCACCCCTCATTTCTAGGAATTTCTATTCTATGGCCATCAAATATCCCTTCAATTAGGAAATTTGCATGCAAATAATACATCATTGAAGAAAAAATTGCAATGAAACACTAAAACCATCGTGGAACCTTCAATCACCGAGAAGAGGGAGATCCAAAATCATTTCTATGAAATTAATATATATATATATATATATAATCTTTTTATATGATAAATTGATGAATGAAAAAATATAATTTTTAACATATATTAATGAAAAAATAATTATAAGAATGGATAACTTGTAAAAATAAAAAAATTATATTATTTATATAGACAATTTTAAAAAATTACAAATGAATATTTCTATATGTTAAAATGGAAATGAATAAATGTTAATTATATTAATTAAAACCATATTAAGAAAATTAAATGTAAAACGAACATATATATATATATATATATATATATATTTGAAAATAAATAAAATTACAAAAATATAAAAGAATTAACAATTGAATATTCATAAATTTCAAAATTACTAAATAAATTGATGAATAATTATGTATAAATGAAATTAAAAATAAAAAAAATAAAAAAAGGTTAAATGAATAAACATTTAGAATTTGTAAATTTTATGAAAGTTACACACACACTTAACATTATCAATGAATAATTTATATTTAATGAATAAATGTTACAAATTAGTGAAATTTAATTATATATACTGTAAAATAATTAATATACTATTTATAATTAATAAAAATTTAAATATTTATTAAATAAATAATATACTAATTATATAATAAATATACTATTTTTTAATATATATATATATATATATAATAAATTTATTTATTTCTAATAATTGTATTCATTTTTATTAATTCGAAAAAATTTATAAATTTTTTAATTATATATATATTTAATATAGTATTTATTACTATATATATATATTTTTTAATAAATTTAAATATAAATAATTTTGGGGTTGGGCCATTGTAACTCATAAACCCAAAGAATACATGTTAAAAAGAATAAATATATATTAATTATGTAAATTATAGCAGCATTAAAAACTATAACTGTTAAAAAAAGTTATTGATGAAATGTTTATTAATAAAAATGAATAAAATTAATATATATTGTAATAAATACAATATATATTATTTAATTATTATATTAGTTTTTTAATAAATTTAGTAATTTTAATTAATTTTAAAATGATTTATTACCTATTAAATTATATATATAGTATTTTTTTAATATTTTAATTATTAATTTATTAATTTATTAATTTTTAATTAAATAATTAAAATAGTATTTAATACAATATATATATATTAAATTTGTTAATATATATATATATAATTAAATAATTAGTATACTATTTTTAATATGTATTAATATATATTAATATATATATATATATATAATTATATAATAATACATATCAATATTAATATATATCATTATACTTTTACATGTATCAATATATATATATATATATCGATTTATATTTTTATATATTACTATTTAGTATATCACTATATATATATATTTATTTGTGAAATAATGAGTATTTTTAATAAGAATTAATTATGGATTTGAACTACAAAACCCATGATCCTGATAAATTTGATTTAAAACGAACATATTGAAATATTTGAGGGTTATTTGGGTTAAAAGACCTACAAGAAAAAAATATAATAAAACAGTAAAGTAACACCATCTCATTATCTCCAACAAGAATGGAAGTATAAAACCTAGCAATGTTGATGGAAATAGTAATCCAGACTTCATTTCACCAAATCAAGAATGCTTTGAACAATTATCATTCATCCAGCACCGCTAATCCAATAAGAACCAAGTAGTGTCTCTTTGTAGTATGTAAAAGGAGATTCCTATACCAATGAATCCTCAATTTAGATGAATGAAATAAACACTTACATGTTATTGTAAATAGATTAAAAAATAGTTTGACATCATTCTTCAAGACTTGATTGATAATCTAGATCTAGTTATAAATAATTTAACAACCCATTGGAACTTTAAATAAAATAAATCTTAAGATGTTCGATATTCAGTTATACAAATAGTGCAATTACATTTGTTTTTTACTTCAGATAAAATATCTATATGAAGGAAATCACTACAGCTAATGAATACCATGCAATAAAGGAATCTGAAAGCTGTATGAAACCATCATATGAGTGAAGTGGTCACTCCCAATAAAATAAACAATGGAATATTTAGTGATCTTTACTCATAAATAATGAAAAAACAACTATCCTCAGCAAGAATGTCACTTACCAAGCCAAATCATATCAACCAGCATCGAGTGGACAACACTGGATCCATTAATTTGCCCTTCATTCCAAATAAAAAAATAGAAAATCGGAACAAATTATGAACCTATAATAGCGTATTTCACAACAATAAACAATCTAGCAAGAAGACAACCCCTACAGTAGGCCCACTATACACATTATTACGTTTATTCAAACTAGACTATCATATCATAGGCCATCTGCACAAAGCAACTATGAACAACAACATATAGATGATAGTCTTCAATCACCCTAGTTTAGATTAATCCCCCTGAACGTGAGTCTGAGTTTGAAGGCTCATGTTGTGGTATGACCCATGAACTGCCCAACCACGAGGGTGTCAGACTCTCCTCAATATTTTAGTATGATTCCACTTATTTTCATCATAATAGTTATCTTCCAAAGAAACAACTTTGATGTTGTAGCCCACCACCCCCATGTTGGTAGTCTTGAAAAAAATTCTAAAATCTAATAGTTTACATCAAGAATATCATTTTGGATTAAAAAGTCAAATGAATTACAAGTAAAAACATGACTATTAATCTTCCCCTTAGAAGGTTGAATGGAGTCTGTAATTCATTTAGAATTAAAAGTATTTGAGTAAGGGTCTTCTTCTAGAGATCTTATATTGTCAATATATGGGTTATGACTATTATATGTATTACCAAAAATAGAATAATTGATTATAAGGGAATGAAAAACATCCTATTGAGGACTATCATCATTCACTGTTATATTATTAGATCCATTCATGAGTGAAGATCATCCATGGATCAGCATGGAATCTTTTAATTTTCAAGGTTCATACTTATAAGAATAGAAAGCATCCAATAAATTCCTATAAAAACTAGGAGGAATGATTCTAGAACAATAAATTATTACTTATTTTTTAACCAAATAAATATACAAACCCACTCCATTGGGCATGAAATAATCCCAAATCAACCTAATATATGAGTTCTTAGTGAGGTGGGCATCAGTTCAATATTTTGTATGTGGAGTAGTTTCACCCCCATCTTTCACCGTTTCATATTAGATGTACTTAAATCAGAATCAAGACCTTATTTTTTATCCCTTTTCTATGAAAAGGTAACAACATTCTCAGATTTCCCATTTCGTTTAGTAGTGGATAGTTTGTGTTCATGCCACAAATCATTGTCCACATCAGTTTGGGAAGAACATTCTATGTAACTTTTTCCATATTTAAGGATATTATCAAGAAATTCTTCCTAAATACCCTTATTTGGAAAAACCATGAGAAATATCCCTCCAAGTATCCCCTAATTTATCCTCTCCAAAATATACAAATACCAAATTGATATGTTCAATTATACCCAATATCTATGCTAAAAAAAAATATGATAAATGTGTTATTTTATCGAATATTTTTTTAGAACTAATAGATGATTAAATATATATGTTCTGTTTTTAGTGATGATTAAGGGAACCATTATAATAACTTTCTTCTAGAATTGATAATACATTAAATGAATAAAATCAAATCTTTAGTAGTGAGGAAGTATCCCACACATATTCATGATCGATTCAACCCCTTCCAAGTTGATGGAATAGTGAGTGAATTGTGGAAATTCAAAATTAATAATAACATTTCATTATATTTTGGATAATATAGTTATTATTTTATGATGAAAATCACATAATTATTTGAGTTATCAGATAAAATAAATTGAATGTGTTCTGGTAGAATGATTATCACTTCTTTAGTAGGCCTCCTTTAGATCCTTTCTTAAGGATTCATGGAATGGAATGTTAAGAGTACCAAAAACACTAGTTCATGACTAGGTATGGTTATAAGATATTTTTGTTGGTTTTGGTCGTTCCATGTTTTTCAATAAGGTGTTAAGAAAAGAGATAAATGGTTTCCATTTATGAGTGAGGGGAGGGATGCTCTTTGAATTACTCAAAGTATAAAATCAATATAATTCAAATTTCAGGTTTAAATGGATCCAAATTTATATATTTTAAATTTAGGACGATTATAAGTCAAAATAGTCCCATAAAATAATATTTAGAAATGTTTATGTGATCTTTTAACCTTTATCTCTTAGTATTAACCCCCATTAATCATTTTGACTATTAATATGATATTAATGTTTTTACGATTCAGGGGTCAAGAAAGTGACTATAAAAGGAATAGGGTCCCATAAATAGACTATGGTTGATATTTTAAACTAGATAAATTCACTTTTACAAATATAGTGTTTTTATAAATTTTAAATCATTTAATAATATGTATTTATTATAAAATATTGTTAATGTCACTTTTGGAAATACATGATATATTACAATATAATATGTGTCTGTCTAATGTAAAATAGATAAAAAATTATATGAATTAAAATATAATTAAGATATGGTCTCAATATAACATTGTAATCATATTTTATTAGTTTTTATATTATTTTAAACCATTTATTTTTGTTTAAACCCTTTATTGACCAAGTTTAACCATAACCATGATAGAATTTTTCAATGATAAAAAGATATAATTTTACTTATAAGTTTAAAAGTCGATCATAAATGTATGTGGGATGAATTTTTTTACACTTTATTATCCTAATTATTCTCTTAAATATTTTTATGAGTCATCAAAAATTTAAATATATATATTTATCGTAAAATACTATTAATGACATTTTAAGAACTATTCACATAATTTGAATTTGAAAACAATTTAATAGAAATAAAAAAAGAATATAAATATTTATCTAAAATATAATATGTAATATTTATATTAAAATTTAGTAATACAATTTATCTCACTCAAATAATATATCTTATAGAGTTTTCAAATCATTTACATGATTTTTCTACTGTTTCCACTAGTACTATGTTGGTGTTGTGTAATAATTTTAGGTAGTTATATCATCATTTCTAATTAAAAATAAATCAAAATAACAAAAATACATAAGTTAATTTCAATATAATTTTTTTTATTCATTAAATATGTATATTTACTCACATCAATGTCATTCTATCTTATTTAATACATTGTTTTGACTTTTTTGACCTTGCAGAAGCATTGTACGAGCAATTGGATAAGTAACTTGTTATATTACAAAATAACTCTCTTTTGAATAAAAATAATCAATAATAATTCCAATATTTTAACCAAGTCTTGTATTTACATCTTCCTTATCTAATATTACATTTACAACACCAAATTTGACTTTTCTTGTGTATTAAAAACACGACGTCAACACTAGAAATGAATTTCATATTAATAATAAAATAAAGTAAAATTTATATTTTTTGAATTAATTTTATATGATATGTGAGTTATATTTTCATATATTAGTTGTTATATATGTTTATTAAATTTTATTAACATATTTATGTGTTGGTGATATCATAAAAGATATCATATTTAATTAAAATTTTATTTTTTAATATTCACTAAATATTTGACTTCTTCATATTAATATAAAAAATTCATCCTATGATAAATTTCAATTGCGGAATATAATAATAAAATACCATTTCCCAAAATTTAATTCCAATAATTTAAATAATTTTTTTCAATATAAATGCATAAAACATAATGAAAATATTTTTCGGTAAAAAATGTATTTTTAAGGTAAAAAATAAATCTATACCCAAATCAAGTATAATGACAAATACAATGTAATTAATTATATTATTTATAACTAAATGTTTTATATGTTAATTAAATATAAAATTTTAATTTTAATTTTAAATTTAAATAAAAATAAATGAAACTTTAAAAAACATATAAAAATAGTATTTTCACTGTTTAGTAAAAAATTAATCTTTTCAGAAAATTAGAAAACAAATCACCCAAAGATAATTTTTATAGGATGATTTCAAAAATTAATTTAATTTCAAAATTCATATAATGTAATGACCCGCCAATTATCGGTGTCTTGAGAGTACAATGAGGCATTATATGGAATTAAGTGACATCCCCAAGACGCCAAAGGCTGAAAATAAATGCCGAAGGGTTTCAAATACAAGTGGGGGACGATATACCCATTATTAAATAAACCAATAACCCAACCAACAAAAATTCACTAAGATGCATGAACAAATAAATGACAACTAAACAACTTCAGTTATGTCAAACCACATAAAGTAAAAAAACAACGAAAGACCAAACCAAACATCATAGTACACAGCAGAAGAACAACTCAAGACTCTCAAAAGACACCAAAACCTTATGCTCTACAAGCTCCAAGATCCATAGTCACTGAACAGCCCTAATCATCACGAGGTAGTACTAAAAACCTGGGAAGTATTACCTTTACCCTTATCCCAGAAAATAGCATCTGCAAAAGCACCAAAGTTCCACCGTAGGGGTGAGTATAAAACTTAGTAGGTTTCCCAAATGACTCCCCTAATCACACCACTAGGATAGAAGAGTTAGCAACATATATATATATAAATAGTGTATATAAAACATTTTCTCAAAATCATTTTATAACTAAATATAAACATGTTTTCAAAAACCACTTATGACCAAAAGCATTCAATGCAAAATAAACCAATTTTCCAATGAGTTATTTGTCCAGAAAAATAACTAAACAAGATTTAGAACCATTTTACAAACCTCCCTTTTTGGAATACCCAACCATTTTCCCAACCCGTGAAACTAACCATGCATGCTTTATTGTGAGAGTTCCATACTCATGAGCGGTTTCTCGTCGATCTACTAATTCATCACAAGGTAATTATTTCCCTTGTTCCATTACAACATTAACACTGAGCACAAGGATATATTTCAACCCAGCCTTATACATGAAACATGAACACATACCACATATTCCCATCAATCATGCCAAAACACCCATTCAATAAACTCACTTTTTTATTGAAAACCATTTACATCAAAACCATTTCAATTCCAAACCATTTCAATCCCAAACCATTTCAATGAAACTCCATTTTTATTGAAAAACAATTCCATAAATGTCATTTCAATATCAAACAATTTCTATAAAATTACCTTTTTATTGAAAACCAATTTTTCCTCAAACCACTTATAATTTCAGAAAATCTATAATTTAAAATCAATATTTTAAATTCAAGAAGCCAAATCACTTGTACAACAATTCACCAAAATTTTAAAATTTCACTAAAACCATAAATCAACACTAAAGAGGATTTATTTTATGATTTTCACAATCAATTCCATTAAAATAATCCAATTTTAATCTATGTCAATCAATTATAACAAGAGGAGTTGATATTGAAGCCTTCTACCTTTAGGGTTTTGACGAAAACCACAAAGAACGAAGAAAGAACAAGAAAATTGGGTTTCTTATTCAAAATCCCACCTTAGAACTACTCTACTAGAAATACCAAGACCAAATATCATCATATTTGACATCCACACATTTAGATATACACATAATGGGCATTGATCTAAGAAACCGAGAGAAGAGGAGAAGCAGATCTAAGTAGATCTAAGAAACCGAATAAAAACAATGAAGAATGAACACATACCTCAAGAATCCGGCTTTGATTTGACAATAGAAGCATTAAGTCACCACCAGAATGATGGGAGAACCCTCTTTGACCTTAGGAGAATCCAAATCCCAATTAATGGCTGCTTATGAAGAAAAACGAGCCACTTAGAGGTAAAAAAACATGTGAGATCCACCATTATTGGATCTCGTTTAAGTGGACGCACGGTTTTCTCACACGGTTAGAAAGAACGTGTGCTAACCGTGCATTAGCCACTACCTCGGAAGACCCTCCACGCATGGTTTGGCTGCATGGTTAGACAAATCATGCGTCGTCCGTGCGACATCCCCTTTTCTTCCAAACTTCATTCAAAGTTCTCCCGACTCTCACTTTCTTCACCCTTAACTTTAGAACCATGAAAAGCATCAAGTAAGGGTTACATACCAGAAACCAGGGGTACTACAATCCCACCACCATTGGTATTTACATCCTCAAAAAGTATAAAATTTTTACCCAACTAAAAGATTTTTTACCACTACTCTTTGATTTTCTTTTCACGCTCCCAAGTCTCTTCCCGAATCTGACCATGTTTCCATAAAACCCGCACTAGACTGAGGCTTTTTCCATGCAAGACTTTCTCTTTCTTATCCATAGTCTATATCGGGATATGTTTCAATGATGAATTCGGCTCTCGTTCAACGTGATCCCATCATATCACAAGGTCATGATTAGTCTGATACTTATTCAATTGCGATACATGGAACACATTATGCATGAAATTGGATCGTGGCGGCAATGCCAATGGATACGCCACCTCTCCAACACATTCCAGTATCTAAAAAGGGACAATGTATCTAGGAGATACTTTCCCTACTTCTTGAAATATAGATGTCTAAGCCTTAGAGATATCCTCAAGAAGACATGATCACCCACAATGAACGACAATAGTCTTCGATGGTGATCTGCATAATATTTAAGATCACTCTGAGCCGTCTCCATCCTCATTCTATTCAACTAGATATTCTCTATTGTATCTTGGACAAGGCTTGTCCAGACTAGTGAATTTTCACCTGTTTCCACCCAACATAGTGGAGAATAACAAGGACGCCCATATAATGCTTCAAAGGGATCCATGCGCATCGAGACTTGATAGTTGTTATTGTATGAGAAACCCACTAAGGGTATATGATCCTCCCATGAGACTCTGAAATCCATTACACAAGCCCTCATCATGTCTTCCAAAGTTTTTATCATCCGCTCAGACTTCCCATCCGTCTGAGGACGATATGTTGTGCTCATAGTCAACAGAGTTCCAAGGGCTTGTTGTAATGATTTCCAGAAACGAGATGTAAACCGCATATCTCTATCTGATACTATAGACACAGGTACACCATGACTCTTTACCACTTCTCAGATATAGATTTTTGAATGGTCATCCACCGTATGAGTTTCATGAATAGGGATGAAATGGGTCGACTTGGTAAGATGATCCACTATCACCCAAATGGCATCGTGTTTCCAAACCATTCTTCGAAGACCTGTAACAAAATCCATTTCTATCTGATCCCATTTCCACACTGAGATGGACAAAGATTGTAACATACCAGCTGGTCTCTAATTCTCTGCTTTAACTTACTGACATGTTAATAACCATGAGACAAACTTGGCCACCTTCCTTTTCATGTTGCTCAACCAAAAATGCACCTTCAACGCCTTATATGTCTTCTGTGTACCTGGATGTATATCCCATCTTAAATGGTGGTATGCATGAAGGAGTTTTTCCTGAAAAAATATAAGTACAACCATCTGTTCTCTGAAACACAAAACTGAACGCCCATCAAGCTTCAAACTCTCAATGGTCTAACCACCGTTGATTTTTTAACTTACATCCAAACATTCTGCAACATATGTTTGTGCTTCTTTGATCATTTTTACTAGATCATGAACAAGCGTAGCTGAAAAGAAAACTACAACATCCCCTCGGTCTTGACATTCCAAATGCATGTCGACTAAGACCGACATCAACTACCATTCATGTAAAGCTTCTTTCGCCAAATGAGCATATGAATTTCTACTCAATTAATCCGCCACCAAATTCCATTTCCCCAGTGTGAACATCAAGTAAAATCAAACATTTGGAGATACTCTATCCACCTCCTTTGCATCAGATTCAAATCTGTCTATGAGAAAATGTGTTTTATGCTTTTCTAATACGTAAACACAGTAAATTTCACACCAAAAAGATAGTGTCTTCATGTTTTCAAAGCATGAACTACTACAATAAACTCCAAATCATGTGCTGGGTAATTATTCTCATGCACCCTCAACTACCCTGAACCATAAGCAACATCATGGTCTACTTGCATGTTAATACACCCCAACTCTAATCCCAAAGCATCAAAATACACTACATACCCCTGTCCCGATTCTGGTAAAATCAAGATAGGTGCTAATGTAAGCCGAAATTTCAGTTCTTGGAAGTACTTCTGACATTCTTCTGTCTATAAGAATGGAGGAATATTCTTTGTCAGAGCTATCATTGGTGAATCTAGTCATGAGAAATCATGCAAAAAGAGTCGGTAGTAACCATATAGACCAAGAAAACTTCATATCTCGATCACATTCTTCAGTGGCTTTCAAGAGATAATGACTTCTATCTTCTTAGGATCAACAGAAACACATTTCTCAGAAATAACATGGCCTAGGA
Organism: Viscum album; assembly: GCA_963277665.1. NCBI lineage: Eukaryota > Viridiplantae > Streptophyta > Magnoliopsida > Santalales > Viscaceae > Viscum > Viscum album. Next base: position 1,191,895,437 of record OY728156.1, on the reverse strand, counting down.
AACATACATCCTATATCCAAAAATCAAACTTTGACAATTTGGCATAAAAGAGATGATCTCTCAAGATTTGTAACAATGTTTCCAGGTCCACCTTATGATCAACCCTTGTTTTTTCATAGACCAAAATGTTGTCCATAAAGACCACATCAAAAAAAATCTAGATATTGTTGAAATATCTGATTCATCAATGCCACGAAGACTGATGGTGAATTATTTAGAACGAAAGGCATGACTACATATTCTTGATGGCCATATATACTTCTGAAAGTTGTCTTTGGAATATCCTCCTTCCAAAATCGCAATTGGTGATATCCTGATCGTAAGTAAATCTTGGAGAACCACTGATCTCCCCTTAATTGATCAAAAATATCATCAATGGATGGAAGTGTATATCTATTATTTATTGTAACTTGGTTAAGCTTACGATAATCCACAAACAACCGAAGAGTTCCATCTGCTTTCTTCACAAAAAAAGCGGTACTACCCATAGAGACATTCATGGTCGAATAAACCATTTGATTTCTAGCTCCACTAACTTCACTTTCAATTCCTGCAACTCTGTTTGTGCCATCCTATAAGATGGAATAGAAATAGGACTGGTCCCTAGAATGAGATAAATCATAAAATACACTTCCCTTAGAGGTGGTAACATTGAGATGTTGTTGGGAATGAAATCAAGAAATTGATCCAGAAAAACTAGAAAACTATGTTCCTCGAACTCTTCCATTAATGCCAATGTCAATCCTGGAAATTGGTAAGAGATCGTTCCATCCATTGGTTCCAAAAAGCACTTTGCACCGTTCTTTACTATTCACTCTCCTCTAAAGAGATTCTTGATGTTGTCCTTAGTCAAGAAACTAATTGTTCTCCTATAATAGCCATTTTGAGCTTGAAGTTTGTCAGTCAACCCATACCCATGATTACATCATAGACATCCCTATCCAACATCAAGAAGTCCCATTTTAACTCAGCTCCATCAACAGTTATAGCACATTCTCTACAAAAAAATTCTTGACCTTCTCTTTCACCAAGAAGAGTTTGTAGTTTCAAAACAGAAGGCATCATTTCTACCCTTAAACCCAGCAAATCAACCATACGTCCAACAAAAAAAGAGTATGAATCACCCGTATTCACTAAGATGCATGAAAAAATTAATGAAAACTAAACAAAATCATTTATGTCAAACCACATCAAGTACACAATAGTGGAAGACCAAACCAAACATCAAAGTACACAGCAGAAGAACAACTCAAGACTCTAAAAAACTCCAAAACTCTATGCTCAACAAGCTCCAAGCTCTGCAATCACCAAACAAACCCAATAATCAAAAGGTAGTACTAAAAACATAGGAAGTGTTTCCTTTTACCCTGTCTTGGAAAATAGAATCTTCAAAAGCACCAAATTCTAACGTATGGGTTAGTATAAAACTTAGTAGGTTTCCCAAATGACTTCCCTACTCACGCCACTAGGATAGAAGAGTTAACAACATTTATATAAAAACAACTTATATAAAACATTTTCTCAAAAGCAGTTTATAACTAAATACAAACATGTTTCCCAAAAAAAACTTATAACCAAAAGCATTCAATGAAAAAGAATCCAATTTTATAGCGCGCTATTTTTTCATAAAAATAACTAAACAATCTTTAGAACCATTTTACAAACATCCCTTTTTGGCATACCCAACCATTTACCCAACCCATGCAACAAACCATGCATGCTTTTTTATGACAATTCCATGCTCATGAGTGGTTCCTCATTGATCTACTATGTTGTCACAAGGTAATTGTTTCCCATGTGCCATTACACCTTTGACACCAAGCACTAGTTCATATTTCAACCAAGCCTCATACATATAGTTACCATCTTCCATTACTCCTTTGGCACTGAGCACAATGTCATATTTCCACCAAGCCTCATATATGCAGCATGAACACACACCACATATTCCCATCAATCATGCCAAAACACCCTTTTAATAGAAATAGTTTTTTATTGAAAACTGTTTCCATCATAATCATTTCAATTACAAACCATTTCAATCCCAAACCATTTCAATAAAACTCCCTTTTATTGAAAACCAATTCCATCAAAGTCAATTCAATCTCAAACTATTTCAATAAAACACCCTTTTTATTGAAAACCCATTTTTCATTAATCCACTTACAATTTCAGAAAATCCATAATTTTAAATCAAAATTATAAATTCAAGAAGACAAATCACTTGCACAACAATTCACCAAGATTTCACAATTTCACTAAAACCATAAATCATCACTAAAGAAGAATTATTCTATGATTTTCACAATAATTTACATTCAAATAACACAATTTGAGACTAATCCAATCAATTATAACAATAGGAGTTGATATTGAAGCTTCCTACCTTTAGGTTTTTGACGAAAACAACAACAAACAAAGAATGCATAAGAAAACCAGGTTTCTTCTTCAAAAACCCACCTTAAATCGCTTATTCTAGCATGACCAAGACCAAATCTCATCATATTTGGCATCCACACACATAGATCTACCCATAATTGGTCTATATATAATAATGTTAGAGAAGAAGTGAAGCAGATCTAAGTAGATCTAAGAAACCAAAAAATAACAATGAATAATGATCTCATACCTCATGAATCCAGCTTCGATTCGCCAAGAAAAGCCTTTGGATCGCCTCCAGAATGATGGGAGAACCCTCTCTGACCTTAGGAGAAGAAAAATACCATGTTAGGGACACTTATAAGGGAGAACGATCCACTTAGAGGAAATAATGCGTGATATCCACCTTTATATGATCTCATTTAAGTGGCCGCACGTTTTTTCTCGCACAGTTTGACAAATCATGCGCTAACCATGAATTAGAAACTGCCTCGTAGACCCTCCACGCACAGTTTGACTGCATGTTTAGACAAACTGTGTGACTTCCCCTTTGACTCAAAATTTAATTCAAAGTTCTCCTGACTCTCCTATTCATCACCCTTAACGTTGAAATCATGAAAAGCATCAAGCAAAGGTTACATTACAGAAACCAGGGGTAATACATATAAATTAATTATAATTTATTTTCATAAAACTAAGTAAATTTAATTTTTGAAGAACACATATCTTTGAAGAAAAAATTGACTTTACCCAACATTGAGTTCTTATTTCTTAAGAATTAATCATTACAATTTTATTGAGTATGAAATTTATATATATTTGGAAATGTGGTTAATCCAATTTATACCCAAAAATTTACTTTCTATTTTATAAATATAACATTTAAATTTTTCATGTTTTTTTATGATTGGTGTTTGGGTTGTATATGTTATTAAACATAATGTTCTTTTAAAATATTGGTGTGTTACATTCTCCCCACCATTAATAAATTGTGGCCTTATAATTGTATCTTGGACATAAATATTTCAATATTTGAAAATACCTTTGTTGAAACCCACATCTTACAATGAGTTAATAAAACTTCCTTAAAAAAGGAAAGGTTGGGAACATAAATGTTACTTGAAATAACACATATTTGGGTTCACATATAAGGATGACATTGGTGGGAAGAGAAAGTATATACATTGAGGAGAAAACTAATACCAAAGGTCTAATAGAGGGTGATAGAAAACATTTAAATGAAAATTTTAATGACCACAAAACCATAAATCAATGAGGGTTGAAAAGACCACCGATTCATCAAAAACAAAAGTAAAAGTATAAATTTTTTAATACTATAAGATTTTGCTAAAGTTGAGGTAATATTTTTCTATCACCATAAAAATAATGATAAAATATATTTACTTGACTTATTTCTATTTCATAAAAAAAAATTTATCCTTTGGTTGTGATTCCATTAATTTCCACTTCATCTCTTACTCTAATGAATAAATATTCAAGATAATATTTTCATATGTGAAAAAATAAAAAAAAACTATTAATGGATCATAAGATATATAAAAGAATAAAAATTCATTCATCTTGTCTTAAGATATTACCAAAGTATGAATTATTAGAAAATGTTATTCAATATGGAAAAATCACAAATTAATATCTAAATCCTAAAAAATCCAAAAATTATACTTAATCCATTTGCTAAATAGATAACCTTAAAACCCATCCAAAATATGTTTGAACATATTCAAAGTAATAGAAATTTGGAATAAGGTCACTAAATTTCCAAAATCATGTAAACATTAATACCTCAAATAACCAAAATTATATCTTAATTCCACATATTAAATATTATAATAACTAAATCATTTATCTTATTAGAACATTATAATAAGCTAATGTGCTTCAAAACGTCAATTAATATGTACATTCTTCCAAAATTAAATTCACATATTATTTAATATAATCCATAGATCAAAAAATGTTGTGAAATCCCTCAATTATAACATAAACCATTTTATCATCCAATCAGTTATCAGTTCAATGGTCAACAATACCAACCCATTTACTTTGATAATATCAATCATCCATTTATCTCAAAAAATGTTATCATCTAAAAATTGGTAACAAATTAAGGGTTATATTTCCCTAAATCATGCAATTTTGTTTAAAATATTATATTATGATTAATTCAATTTTCTATATCCTTAGTACCATTAAACATATTAATGAAAATACTGAAATCCAAACTACAATAAAATAATAATTAGATGCTCCATTATTATAATAACCAGAACACCATCAATAAAAACAAATCCACAATATAATTCTTTAATTCTAATAAATAAATACTTAAACAGTTATACATCAATGATTGACATAACATCGACCCTACCTGGGTCTAATAGTTGTCTCTTATATTGGGTAATTAACTTGTATAATGTCCATATTACCCAAAAAAAAATAAATTTAAATATAAATGGTTCCTGTAGAATGAACATCATAATTATCTACCAAATTACTCATTTTGTATTTGTTAATTAACTGCTCAATTTTCTTCTTTTTCACACATAAAACATCTCTTCCTTCCACTAATTTATTTCCCAGATTTATTCATCCCACATACATGACATATAAGAAACTAAATCTCTTTACCTCTATAGTCTTCTTAATACTCCATTATTATCTTATTAGGTGTTTCATAAAATTAAACTATGTTGAGATTGTTAATCATATAATGAGATATTTTATTAGGGTTGATTATAATGTTTCAAATTATTACTCTTTTTCACTTAATTTATCAATAGTATAATTATTCCTTTGTCTGTCAAATATTGAATTAACATGGTTCCTTTAGATTCTGACCATTGAATGAAACAAAAATAGAATAGTGTGAGAAACAATAATCTTAATAAAATACCACATAATCAAGAAAAAAAATTATATACTGTTCAAATCAATACACTATATTTTCAATATATAAAATGTTTTGTTTTACCTAGGTTATATATTCAAATCCTTTGTATTGGTTCATATAGATAATATGAATTAACCCAATCATATCTTGAGGGATTTTCAAACTAGGTGTCTAGTGAGGGCACAATCACCATGCCTCAAAATTGTGGACAAGATATACATGACCAACTCATTTCAGGTTATTACACCAAGTTGCATCTGGTCCAAAACCATGCCTAATTGTAGAATCCAGTCATGGATGTATTTATGATAAAATCACATAATATTTTTCTTACTAAAACTTTAGTATGTTATAGTATTTATATAATTATCCCTATGGTTATCACTAATGTTTTCTCTTCCAAGATTCCAAATATTAACTACAACATACTCTAATTAGAATAATAACAACCCATAATTTCTATATAAATATATTAAATCTTAATATATGAATATTCATTACATAAAATTATGATCCACACAAAAAATAATTTACTATATTTGGAAGCATGGATACATAAAAAATTGGTTCATAATAGATCTAGAACATCTACCACTACATTATTCATATCAAGAATCCTCCTTAAACATATAACACATAAAACCATTCTTCATATCATAAATAAATGAATTATAATAAAGGGAGAGCATAAAAAGGGAGATATCAAAGATAAATTAAATATAAAATAAGTAGAAGGTTATGAGAACATGAGAGTATCATTTAATAATCCATACCCAATATATCATAGATTATAATCTTCAATTATAGTTATTTATAAGACTTGAATCAAAAGGAATCGAAGAACATGTTCCATGAGATCATAACATTGGAATAAAAATTATTTTTTCCCATAGAAAAAATCATAGAAAATCAATTCCTTAATTGTAATAGATCACTACCAAGACTATAATAGTGGAGTCAGTTCAATACTCATTCTATTATATTAGTCAAGGTTCACTATTAATGATATCATAGTGGATAAATTCCCTTACTAAACTACATTCACTCCCGATTCATGTCCTTATTATATCATGAGATATCCATATTTACCAAACACATTGATGGGATATATAATTTTGGGCACACCCATAACATAATAAAAATCATACATATGTGTTCCAGAAGATCATAAAACATTAATTGTTTTTAGAATCCATGGAAATGAAAGGGGTTTCATAAAAATTTCATTATTTCAATATATAATAACTAGTGAAAATAATATGGGATTAAAAAAAATCATCATCTAATCATATAATATCCCATGGAAATGAAATGGGTTTCATATAGATTTCATCATAACTTAATTAACCCCTAAGAAGGAAATCATATTTTTTTGAATCATTTTTAAATAATCATTATCATAATCCATACAAACAATGAAATTTTATTGTGTCACATGATCATAGCCCATGTATTTCATAACTAGCATAGAAGGATGTTATTTTTGAAAAAAAATCATTTAAATGATCAATTTGAACATTTTTTGAGGGAAATAGACTTTTCACATTGAAATCGCGTATTGAAAATCTAAATTTTTTCCAAATATTAGGGAAAATTTTTTAATTGAAAAGGTATTTGAAAAAACTATTTGAATTTTCAAACCATTGATCATTAATGATGGTGGGAAATTAAATTATTATTATTTAAATTAAAACAAATATTCTTTTCACATATGTGGTAAAAATTATAAAGAACCTTATTTGGAAAATGAGAAGATGATTATTTTTAATAAAATTTATTAAAAATAAATCATGGGTAAACATGACTTCAAAAAAATGAAAATTTTTAAAAATATTCATTAATATAATTTTTAGAAAATATAGATATAAAAGAAAACCATTTTCAATTGAAGAGAGGAATAAAGTCCATTTAACTTAAAAAAATTCTTTAAAAATATTTAATTATTAAAAAGATTAAAATGTGAGGGAAAATTTTATTTTCAAGAAATAACATGAGGAGAACAGAATTTATGAGTTTCTTGAGATTTATATCACAACATTTCTTTTCCAGAAACTTAATCATTAAAAATAATTAAAAATTATATTGTAACAAAAATCACTTACCAATTTTGTAACATTTGAATCGTAGGCCCCATGAAAGAATAAGTTCAAATGAAACCTTAAATTTATTGAATGTAAGGGGTATAATTATATAACCTATCAATGGGTTATTATATACACCATACAAATGAAAAAAAGTTTCATAACATCAACCATTTCTTGAAGAAGCAATATTGATATGAAGAACACTTACAGATTTGGTATTATCTGAAAAAAACCAGATGGAAGGGAAAAACATATATAGATTTGTAAAATTATTATTTTTCCATGAAAACCATTATAAAATTAATTCAATGGTTTCATAATCACCAAAAAAATTAATCAAGTGGTGAATATGAAATATGTCTCATAGAAATAAAATTTATATGAGAAATCCATTACCTCGAGTTAGACTTACTTAAAAAAAATTTAACCTCAGTTTAAATAAATATAAATTTATCAAACATTTATACCAAAATTATAATAATATATGTCATACAATCTATTATTTATATATAATATATGATCACCTGATTATTATTATTTTTTATTAAAATCACTCATAACTACTTTGTTTTTCATGATAATTTTAATTCGTTAGTTTCAGTTTTTGTACTTTTATCATGGTTACATTATCTCCAGAATGTTACTGATGATAAAAATATCAAAAATATCAATTATATATATATACTTATAATCATCCATAAAATGTAGAGATAGAAAACTTAATTATATTGTTCATGGAGACTGTTCGCTATATGTATGCATCAACGTTGTTTTCCCTTTACAATAGATAGAAAAAAAGAAAGGTAAATAATAATTAAAATTCATAGAATCCTTATTATATCAGATATATTATACATATATTCATTAATTATATCCATATTACCACCAAATTGTAAAATTAATGAAAATAAAACTACATAATTTTGTGGAGGAGGTAGTTCAAACATATTCATGATTAATGTTATCGTCTCCCAATATATTGTAGGGTAAGAAGATAGATATGATATTATATTTAATGAAGTAAAATTATTTAATAAATATAATATCAAAACCATAAACCCTTTATAATTACCATCCCTAAAATCTGGTTGTGGAAAATGAATTGTATCACTACGTGGAGGTGGTAGTCCATACGTACGTATGAGTGATACTTAGACTTCCCATTTTATGTAACAGATGGTGGATAGTGGTAGTTACATAATCATAGTAATATTTTAGTATATTGATAATGATGAATTTATTACTTTATAATCAAAACCTTATCATTATATTATGTTTAATAGAAATAAATTGAATGAATTTGGGTAGGATTATGACCTCTTCTTCAATAGGCCTCTTTTAGATCCTTTATTAAGGATCTTTGGAATGTTATATTAAGAATAAAATAACCTATAATCTATGAATAGTGAATTTTAGAATATAATTGGATAAGTTTTGGTCTATTTTGTTTTTTCAAGATGGTGTACATAAAATAGAATAGGGGTTTCTTATTATATGTCTGGAGAGGGGCACACTTGAAATTACATAAAGTATGAAATAAAAATAAATTTTTTTTATGTAAAAATGAATAAAAATTGACATATTTTAGATATTGGAAGAGTATAAGTATATATAAATTAATAATATAATATTTATACATGTTTTGATGTTTTTTAACCCTTATATATTATTTTTAACCTCCATTAATACTTTTGACAATTAGCACGATATTCATATTTTTTTAATATATGGGGTCAAAAAAGATACTATAAAATGAAAAGTGACTGATAAGTGGAAAATGATTTCTATTTCAAACAGCGTAACATTTAATTTCCAAAATATATGATTTTTTTTTTATTTTAAAAAATTTAATAAAATATTGTATATTATAAAATATCATTAAGGTCAATTTTGGAAATTAATGAAATATTATAATATCAAATGTGTATAAATATTTTAAAATGGTTTTTACCTAGATTTAAATATAAGAGGATAGAATGTTAATATAATATTTCAATCAAATTTTTATAGGTTTTGATATAATTTTAAGCCTTGTCTTTTGGTTTAACCCCTTGGTTACAAATTTTAACCCTAACCATTATAATGAATGTTTTATATTAAAGATTTATAATTATAATTATAAGCTAGAAAATGGATAATAAATTAAAAATGGATGAAATTTTGAACCCTTTATTTTCCTAATTACCATATTGAAAATATTTATTTTTTTAAATAACATTAAAAAATATATTTATTATAAAATACTATTAATGTCATTTTAAAAAATATTCATATAAATTGACATTGAAAATAAAATGACAACAATGGAATTTGAATATAATAATTTAACACGTCTATAATATTTAATATTTATATATAAATTTATTTGGACACTATAAATGACCCCAAAATATATGTTTTAGAGTTTTGAATATCATTTAATTAATTTTGTACTGTTTACATAGTCACTATGTCAGCATTGCGTATGAATTTATGGTTATTATATCATCATTATAATTTAAAATTAAATTTCCATAACATAAATAGAAAAATTAAGTTAAATATATACTTTTATATTCATTCAATATGAATATGTACTCACATATATGTCATGAAAATTTATTTTATATGTTATTTTTGACTTCTCCGACTATAGGTAAGTATTTCACCAGAATTAAGATAATTGAGATGTAAAATATCTCAAAAATTCACACAAACACACACATAATGTAACAATTAACATTACTCCATATTTTTTATTTAAGTAAAACAAGGACTTATTTGTTATCAAATATTATCTTTAGGACACCAAATTTTACCATTCTAGTGCTCCATAGACACAATAGTGACACTGAAATTGATCTTCATATTTATCCAGAAATATATTTTAATTTATAAGTTTTAAAAAAATTGGTATTATATTTTAATAATATTATCATAAGTAATTCCTTTAATATCTTTAATAAATTTTTATATCATTTTCATGACTTTGTGATTTCATAAAAGATACCATTTTTCAAAAAACAATTTTTTATTTACTATTCACCAAAAATCCATCTTCTTCAAAATAATCTCAAATATTAATACTAGGATAAATTTGAAATGATTATTCCAAAAAATAAATATTTATATTAAATTAAATTGTCTAATATAAATTAATTTTCATATAAATTCATTGAATAAAATGAAAAACAATTTGAGATGATATGTATTTTTAAGCCCCAAAATAGACTTATACCAAAATAAAGTACTAAAATGATTAATATGTAATTAATTATATTATTAATAATTAAAAGAGACCTATATTCATTTAATATTAAACTATAAGTATAATGAGACATTTAAATGAAAATAAATTACACTTTTTAAAAAATCATACATAATTGATATTTTAACTATTCATTAATAAATTAATTTTTTCAAAAAATACCAAATATTTACCCTAGATGATTTTGATATGATTATTTTAAAATTGATTTTATTTTAAATTTTCTAGAAGTTAATTAATACATTTTCTCACACAAATGGGTAAAATCATATTTGAAGAATGTGTATTTTTGTACAATAATACTACACTACTAAAAATTGAGTGCTTATTTCTTATGAAATAATAAATAATTTTTTATTTAGTTGTCCCTTTATATATATTTCATAATGGGGTCAATACTATTTATACCCACCAATTTAACTATTAGGTTATATCTATTTCAGTTAAATAATAAGGTTTCACGGTTCATTTAAGATCGGTGTTGCATGTTGCATATGTTATCAAACATAGTGTTCTTTTAAAATATCACAGTGTTACAATTTTTATAGGATATGCCAACAAATTATGGGGGTATTATTAATAATATAACTCAAACAATAAGGTGATAATGTAAATATATGCTATATTCATTGATATGGGGAAATTCTCTTAAAGATATTATGAGGGAATGATCAACTTTGATGAAGTTTAGGATCAAAATACATTGGAGTTGACACAAGAAAGAAATTACATAGGTCCTATTAGATGTGATTGTTAAAAATATATATGTACTACATAAGAGCAGTAAATATGTTATAGAACTATTGAGATATATTTTTTTAATCACCAAGGACAGTGACTCAATATTGGTTGTAAATAATGAACCAAAGTCCTATAAGGTGGAAATAAACAACTTAGATGTTTCAAGAAGAAATTAGACATGTAAAGTAAAGTTTGTACCTATAAATAATTACTAATGGATAAAGGGTTTACGTATCATCATGTAATAAAATATGATGAATCATTTTCTCTATTTTTCAAACTAAAATCGGTCATAATTATACTTTCCATAGAAGCTTACCATGTCTACGAGACTTCAAAGATGGATATAAATACAAAATTACTTAATCAGAATCTCATATAATAAATCTATTTGACACAAGTAAAATTATGTTTCACTCCCCTAGATAAAAATAAGGTATTCATGTTATAATGAAACATTAATTTTTTGATGTAAGAATCCAAGGCATAATGAATTTTCATTTATGAAACTATAAGGTAATTTTGTTTTATAATGAATGAATGTGATCCTTCTATTGGAAAAATGTTAAGTGGACATGAAGAACAATTCTTACTATTATATGTTAATGAAATATTAATTATAGGAAATGAGATACCAGTCTTATTGTTAGTTATGGTGTGGTTGAACATGTGATTCTACCTGAGATTTTTTCATGAAAAAACCTAGATAACAGGGATAAATACTATTCATGACAAATCTAAGAGGCATCACAGACTACGTTAGGGTATATATATTGACCATATATAAAATAATTTTATAAAGAATAACCTAAGAGGTGATAAGCTCTTGGGTAACTTGATATATATCTCTGAAAGAAAATGGGTAATTAGACACAAAATGTCTGTGAGAGAGAGAGGATGGGTGGAATGAATTACACTATTTTGATATGGTTTATCATGTATTCCTTGTTATGTAAAATGATTGATTCTTCATATGACTTGATCATGGTAGAAAAAATATCAATTATATCTAATAGATACACATTAGATTGTTGTGATGGTTATCCTTTAGTATCTAAGGAAGACTTAAAATATTTTCCTATTTTAAGGAACATGCAAGGAGTTAGTCATCAGAGGATATATATATGAATAGTGTCAAGATAGATAATAATTATCTTAAATCAAAATTAGGATATGTATTAAATCTTAATGGAGTATATGTATGTAGGAAAAACATTGATCAACCATTTTCCTCTAATTATACAGTGAAATGTGTGTATATTAATGATTCAGATATTGTTAATGCATATTTTGGATACGAAGATTCATCTAAGATCGTGATGTTGCGACTCTAAGTAATACCTAATCACATTTTATTTTGACAATACTATAGTTATGGATTTAGACAAGGAGCCTAGGTCAAATAAATAGATGTTGCACATACATTGGAAGTATCACCTCTTGAGGTAATTTTTTCACAGGGGTGTGGTAATAGTAATAAGTTTTCCATAAAGAAGTAAACTATGGTACCCTCGACTAGAGACTTATCCTAGTAGAAGAATGAATATCATGTGATATCTTACAGAATGAAAGTCATTACGAGTTGGTTTTAGTTCATGTGATTGTATTTTATAGATGTTTACCTAGATCCAACTACTTAATAATTTTAATTATCATTATATTCATGATTTTTAAAATTAATTAATATATTATGACATGATGATTTTTTCCCTATGTAACCATAAATTTGATAATGAAATTTCAGTACTTTTCGTAGATAAAGGTTGAAATAGTTCTTCTCTATGATGAGAATCATGAAGTGTTATGAATTCATTATTAAATACATGTACTATGGATGGATGATATATTATGAATGGACACATATGAAACAATTAATCATGGTTAGGGGGCTCATAATACATAAATACTTCTTCTAATAAAGTGTTTTCTTTTTAATATATATGAGAGGATGTTATGAGAATAAACCCACCCATGCGAATTACACATGTTTTATATGTTAATAGATATTCTTATTGGTATATGGTATATTTTTTCTTATAAAATAATGTTTAGGGAAGAAAACTATTTATTAAAATGTAAAAAGAAAATCCCATTTTGAATGGGAGGGAACCCATTACATGACATAAATCCCCAAATCAAACAGCAACCACATGGCATGGAGTCCCATGCAATCAAAAGACCAAAAAACAATATCCCAAAGGCCCAATGGATCAATCAACCATTACACAACCCAAGATCCGTCATGGGACCAAATAGGCCCAAGCCTAGACCAGCACCTGAGTTCCACTCACCCCTGTCCGAGCGTCAGTCGACCATTGCTAACAGAAACACACACCGCCATCCACGACCCCTACAACTGTGAACTCCGTCGGCTAGAACCCATTCCAACCAAATCTGGTCAAAGGCCATATCTTGAGTAGATCAAAAGGCCTGATTCCATCACAAACCACATTGTGGAAAACACTCCCAAAATCAAGCGGCGACTCTACAACGGAAAGTCTGCCTCGAGGCCTCCTTTACATCTGTCCATGTCGTAGCAAGAAGAATCTACAGTAGTGCACCTCCATCATCAAGAAAAACTCCGATGCCTTCTTCCACACCCTCTGTGTCCCTCCCTGTGTCACCCATCTCCTGATACCATATATCATTCCCCAACCATCCAAAGGACCAGATCTAACTCTGCCGATGCCAGAGCGAGAGGCCCTCCATCCCCGCCAGCAACTGTACCCTTCGATGAGGGCCGCCAAGAAGTCCGACCAGATCTGTTCAAGAACCAGATCTGAACCAGATCTCCAACGTCACCCATGTCTGTCACCAGTGCCTTCTTGTGCCATCGCCTTGAAGCCACAAACCATCGCCACAGTGCTTGTAACTCGCCCGCGCTGTCACCTCGACCGCCATAGCTCAAATTCTCCACCGCTCAAACAGCCCACACGGTGAAGCATTTTTGTCATGCTCTAACAAAATCCAGATCTCCAGATCACCACACCGATGCACCCGCAGACCACCGTAAACCAATCCAGAAGTTGACAGTATCCAAGGGTCACCATGCCAGAGCCGCAGAAAACCCTAGTGGAGAGGTTGGATATGTTTTGTTCATCAAAAGAGATATGAAATTAATTAATAGTTTACGGAAGTATTTTCCCTTTTTGAGTTAATGGAATTAGATATATTGGACCCTTAGATGGAGTTGGAACCATCTGAATGTGTCTAACAATATAGTTTGATGAAGAATGAGATATAACTTTTATAATGAGATATTGTGACCAAGGGATTATATTCATAGTGGGAAATCATACATAGTTAATTTCATTGTGGAATTTAACACCACTCTCAATATATGACTAAATGTGTTGTTAGATTCCAATATAGGACCGTGTTAGGGAAATAAAAATAATATTATAATTTTATGTCAGGATTTATATGTATTTAGGGAATAGTAAAGGGCCTTTTGGTAACAATTTATTCTATAACCTATCTATATAAAACCAATAGTATCATTTATATTGTTATAAAATGTTTTTCACAATGTTACTAGAGAGGATTAACCTAATACATAGAGATAAATTATTAATGTAAAAAATTTCTCTAGAACTAGGAGATTCTATAATGGAACTATTAGGTTCCTGGAGAATGTTTTAATACCAATAGAGGAATGTTACACTTGAATATTTCAATTCCAAGATGGTAAAAAAGAATAATTCAACTAATTCAATATTAAATAAAGAATTTTATAGAGAGGTAATTATTATTTATATTAATTAATTTTAAATTATATTTGAATAATATATCTTTGAGTATTTTTTGGATTCTATTTATCAGGTTTTTAGGATTTATTTGGGGAAACTAGTAAAACCCTATTGCTGGGTATGAGATAAATGAGTTATACTACACCTCATAACCATCCCATAAATCATCATTCAGATTTAACACAAAGAAATCATGAACAAAACTATCCATTCCCTAATCTCCACCATGTTACCCACATACAATAATGGAATAAAGGTGGTGTTGGTGATTTCATGACGGCTCAATAAACTACTTGAGTGAAGAGAAAGTGAGAGCATTTTCTATATGATTCACCCAGTTCAAAAGTGTTCATTGGTGAAGGTGGATCCCCCTATTTATAATCTATGGACATTTCCCATATCATATAAAACATACTAAATAAAAGACACTTAACAGAGAATATGTTACTTAGACATGTGATCATAACATTCATCGAAGTTTATATACCAAGAGAAGCTCTCATAAAAGTCATATTTATATAGAATTGTATCATCATCATTCTAATTGAATCTCATTATATGATGGGTTATGTTTTGATGCATAAAATTTTCAAAAAGAGTAATTTCACCAAGTCTTTAAGATGATTTTAAAATTTTAAATATGCAGAATAAACCATACTGGATCCCACTAATCTTGCACAAAATTCATAAATATGATCACATGATTAATCCATTATAATCTCATGTTCTCTAACATACGTAGCGTAGTTCTTCTTGAAAAAATCTACTCTAGTAAAACCATTCCACTCTCCCTACTTGAAATATTTGGGTGACTTGAGGTTGAGAGTTAAAAGATTTTATTACCCAACTCATGTCGTCTATATAAAGATCCCAAGACCCTCAATATCAAGAGAAATGACAACAAAGAATGAACTAAGCATATAATTGAATTGGAAACAATAGATGAGTTGATGAACTCAATGTCTACGTCCTCCAAGATCCTATTTTGGTGACATTCAACTCTGATCCAAGGGAAAAATAAAGTAAGTTAAACTTATTTGAGTGTTTTAATGAGTATTATCCTTTTAATACCAATTATTTTAGGTTATCACCATGATTATTGAAATTGAACCTCATTAAATGAATACCCTAAGAGATTAGGATATACAATCAATGTATCCTATATATCTTAAAGGGGGTTCACCCAAGTCCTCATAATGGTCTCGTTCCCATGTCTTATAGTCCATTCAACTAATCATCCATTAACTTGGGTCTATAGGGATGGAGGTAATTATTTCACTGATCCCTCCTCCACTGGGCTTCTACAATCTTAAGTCCTCTATATATGGTCACAACCATGTTATGTAACTAAGAACCACATTTTCTCATATCCCCTACCTGGGAATCCATTCACCCATGTAACCTACCATAGCACCCCATTTTCATAGAGAAATTATATTGGTTCCCATTTATCCAATCCCCCTCCACAACCTTCTAAAATACATGACTAGGCTAGGCATTACAAATTTCCCCCCTTTTATAATGTATTCCTTTAATAATGATATTGATCATCCAATGAAAAAGAATCCAACAGTTTTCTCGCTAATTGATGGGACCCATAGGGTGCCAAAAATCATGTATCACCTTGATAATAAGTGTACCCATTATTAAGACACTAGTAAAAACCTTCTTTCTAAATATTATCATCCATTACACCTAAGAGAACTTCCATAGAATACTACAAAAAATGGGCTTTATCAGCACTCAAAACGGGCTTTAACAACACTAAAAACTCGATGTAAAGGTCTGTGATGATAAGGGGGGGGGGTCCCCTTTATCAGCACAAAATAAGCATTAATGAAGGGATACATTATCAACACTAAAAAATAGCTGATAAAGGATACCTTTATCAGTGCTAAAAACACACTGATAAAGGGAGACTTTATCAGCGCTAAAAAGGCACTGATAAAGGACACTTTTATCAGTGCTCAAACAGCGCTGATAAATGTCTTTTTTATCAACACTCTTTTAGTACTAATAATATGATCCTTTATCAATGCTAAAAATCATTGATAAATTCCTTGTCTGTTGCAATAAAAATTCTATAACAACACACCGAAACAACACCTCTAAAAAATTAAGCATCTCAACAAGAATACCAATACAAAATTAACACATAATTCATAAGTTAATAAAACCAAGTATACCCATACAACAATTATACCCATACAACAAGTATAACCATACACAATTTACACATAATTCATAAGTTAATTAAATACATAAAGGATCCAATTCAAAATTTAGGGGGTTGGGGGCAGTTAAGGGGTTTGGGGTGGCTATCCAAGGGGGTAGGGGTGTTTGGGGGGATGGGGGTGTCCAGGGGGATAGGGGTGTCCAGGGGTGTGGGGGAGGTCTAGGAGGTTGGGGGCTATCCAAGGGGGTGGGGTGGTGCCAGGGGTGGGGGATGTCCATGGGGGTGGGGGTGTCCCGCGGGTGGGGTTTCTAGGTGGTGGTGTGGTATGTATGAGGGGGGGGGGATCTAGGGGGTGGTGGGGTGTCTAGGGGTGCTGGGTGTCCAGGGTGGGAGGGATATCCATGGGAGTGTTCAAGGGGGGTGGGCTGGAGGCTAGGGTGTCGGAGGGGCTTTCTAGGGGTTTGGGTGTATGAGGGGTGGGGGCAGTCCAGGGGGGTTGGGGGGATGACAAAGGGCGATGGGGTGGTGTCCAAGAGGTTGGGGGTGGTCGTCCATGGGTGGGGGTGTCCAGGTGGTGGGGTTGAGTCTAGGAGGGGAAGGGGTGCCGTCTAGGGGGTTGGTGGGTGTCCAGGGGGTGTGGGGGTGTCCGGGGGTAGGGGGCTATCCAGAGTGGGGGGGCTATCCATGGGGGTGTCCCGAGGGAGTGGGGGTGTCCAGGGGGAGTGGGGGTGTCCAGGGGGTTGGGGGATTTCTAGGGGTGGGGGTGTCCAGAGGGGTGGGGGTGTCCTCGGTGTGGGGTGGTGACCAGGGGGGTTTGGGGCAGTCTAGGGGTTGGTGAGGCTATCCAAGGGGGTGGGGTTGTGTCCAAGGGGGTGGGGTGGTTTTCCATGGGGGTGGGGTGTCTAAGGGGTGGGGGTGGTTTCCAAGTGGAGGGGTGGTGACTAGGGGGTGGGGCTATCCGAGGGGGGCGGGGTGGTGTCCACGGGGGCGGGGGTGGCTGTCCAGGGGGGTGGGGGTGTCCAGGGGGTGTGGGAGGTGTCCACGTGCTGGGGTGTTGTCTAAGGGGTGGGGGTGTCTAGGGGGTGGGGGCATCCATGGGGTTTGGGGTGTTGGGGCATCCCTGAATTGTTATCCTAATGGATCAACACAATTTGAATACATTTGGTTGTATTTCCATAGGTCATTTGTGGTTTTCACTTAAAATTATGTCCATTTTAAACAAAAGGGAGACACTTTAAGTGATACCAGCCACAAGATGCTTCAAATTGAGGCAGGGTTGACTCGTACACATCATAAATGATCCATGGATCGTTCTCCTAAAGGATCAACACAGTCTGAATGTGTTTGTTCAGATTTCCGTAGGTAAGTTGTTGTTTTCACATAAAATTCTATCCATTTTAAACAAAATAGAGACACTTTCAGTTATACCGGCCACACTATGTCTTGGATTGAGGAGGATTTGACTCATAACCATCAAAAATGATTCATTTATCATTCTTATAAAGTATCAACACAATATAAATGCATTTGGTCAGATTTTCGTAGGTCAGTTGTTGTTTTCACATAAAATTTTTTCCATTTTAAACAAAAGAGAGACAGTTTGAGTGATACCGGCCACACCGTGCCATGGATTAAGGATATGTTAACATTTACACGTCACCAACACACTCAAATGTTCTTTTTACAAAAGTATAACACAATCTAAATACGTTTGGTTGGATTTTCGTAGGTCAATTGTTGTTTTCACTTAAAATTCTATCCTTTTTAAACAAAAGAGAGACACATTGAGTGATACCGACCACATAGTGCCTCATATTGAGGCAGGGTTGACCCTTAAAAATCAAAAATTACCAATGGATAGTTCTCCTAAGGGATCAACACAATCCAAATGCGTTTGGTTGGATTTCCGTTGTTCGGTTATTGTTTTCACTTAAAATTCTGTTCATTTTAAACAAAGGAGAGACACTTTGAGTGATACCAGCCACACTATGCCTCATATTGATGAGGGGTTGACTAATACATGTCACAAATGACACATGGATCATTCTACTAAAATATCAACCCAATCCGAATGCATTTAGTTATATTTCCATTGGTCAGTTTTTATTTTCACTTTAAATTCTTTCCATTTTAAACAAAAGAGACACTTTGGGTGATATCAGCCACACCATGCCTCATATTGAGGCATATTTGACTCCTAAAAATAAAAAATGAACCATTTATTTTTTTACTAAAGGAAAAATACAATAAAAATGATTATGGTCAGATTTCCATAGGTTAGTTGTATTTTCACTTATAATTTTGTCCATTTTAAACAAAAGAAAGATACTTTGAGTGATACCAGCCACACCGTGCCTCAGATTGAGGAGGGGTTGACTCGTACACATCACAAATGCACCAAAATAATCATTATATTAAATGATCAACAAAATATGAAGGTTTTTGGTTGGATATATATAGGTCAGTTGTTGTTTTCACTTAAAATTCTGTCCATTTTAAACAAAAGAGAGACACTTTGAGTGATACCAACCACACCGTGCCACGGATTGAGGTGGGGTTGACTTTTACACATAACCAATGCACCCAAAGGATTGTTCTCCTAAAATATGAAAACAATCTGAATGTGTCTGGTCAGGTTTCTGTAGGTCAGTTGTTGTTTTCACTTTAAATTTTGTCCATTTTAAACAAAAGAGAGACACTTTGAGTGATACCGGCCACATCGTGCCCTTTATTGAGGTGGGGTTGACTCATACACGTCAAAAATGACCCATGGATCATTCTATTAATGTATAAACTCAATCTGAATGCATTTGGTCATATTTCCATAGGTCGGTTTTTGTTTTCACTTAAAATTCTGTCCATTTTAAACAAAAGAGAGAAACTTTGAGTGATACGGGAAATGTCGTGCCTCGGATTGAGGTGGGGTTGACTCGTACATGTCACCAATGCACCCAAAGGATCATTATACGAAATTATTAAAACAATACAAATGTGTTTGGTTGGATTTACATAGGTTAGTTATTGTTTTCACTTAAAATTCAGTCCATTTAAAACAAAAGAGAGCCACTTTGGGTGATACCGGCCACATTGTGACTCATATTGAGGCAGGGTTGACTCGTACATGTGACCAATTCACCCAAAGGATTATTCTCCTAAAAGATAAACACAATCCAAATGAGTTTGGTTAGATTTCCGTAGGTCATTTGTTGTTTTCAGTTAAAATATTTTCTATTTTAAACAAAAGTGAGACACTTTGAGAGATACCGGCCAAACCGTGCCTCAGATTGAGGTGGAGTTGACTCGTACATGTCAAAAATGACCAATGGATTATTACCCTAAAGGAGAAACACAATGCCAATGTGTTTGGTTGGATTTCAGTAGGTCAGTTGTTGTTTTCACTTAAAATTCTATCCATTTTAAACAAAAGTGAGACCCATTGAGTGATACCAAACACACCGTGTCTCAGATTGAGGCAGGGTTGACTCATACACATCAACAACTCACCCATAGCTTATTCTCCTAATGTTTCAACACAATCCGATTGCATTTGGTCAGATTTCCGTAGGTCATTTTTTTCCCTTAAAATTCTGTCCATTTTAAAGAAAAGATAGACACTCTGGGTGGTTCATCATTATTGCATGTTGCTGGTGCATTTCATATATTAAAATGGGAAAATGACTCATTGGAGAAATAATGTTTTATTTAATAACAATTATTGTTTTTCTACCAACATTTACATATAACAATGTTTCATCTTTTGATCCCCTTAACCCCTCTAAAAAATGACCGCAAATTGTACACGTCTCCAAGTCAGATCTTCATGTTATTTGTGTACAATCTTTCATCAGGTATGTGGCCCACTCATTTCTGAAAAAATCTATATCATCTTATGAGTATGTGGCTTTTCGGTAGTCAGATTAGTACTGTAAAATATAAAAATAAATAATTAATAAAATAATTAAATGAAATAGTAGTTTTTATTAAAATACCTCTTTAAGGATGCTAATTTGTTGATGAAAAATGACCTCTTTCATAAATTTACAAACATAATAACCGCAATCATTATCATTTTTTTGGAAACTTCCAAAAATTTGATCATTAGGAGAATAAGAAACTTGTGTAGATATGTGTTTTGATAGTGAAATTTTATTATATATACCATGATATTTATCCATATGTAGTACTTTATAGCCTTCTTATGCTTAGCCCCTATCCTCATTACTTTTTTAGATGATAATGATACACCTTTATATCATAACTTAATCCTCATTAAAAGATAATATAAATTATATTACATGATGTTTAGAACTAAAACGTAGGATGTAGTGTCTTACAGATTCAAAAACTCTATCATGTGTGGTCAGTTTTTTGGATATCCATTCTTTGAATCTAGAAAATAAATCTTTGGAGTATCCAAGCTCACCCCAATTAGCATCCAATGTTGCCTGAAAACACCAAAATAAATAAGTAAAAAAAGAAATGTAAATGTAAATGATATGCTGTAATCATAGAGTTTTACCCCTGCATGGTTAGTATTAGAAGGATTAGGTTATCTATAATCATGATTAAAAATGTTTTCAGCATGATGTTCACTATTTCATCCTTTTTTGATGGCTCTAATTTGGTTAGATGTGTTGATGTGGTATGAGGACTAACGAGTCCAAATTTTGGCTCATGGGAAAATTCCTTCAACTATTTTTCATATATACGTCTGCCAACAATATAAAATGTCTTTAGTCATAATTTTCACATTTGATCATCTTTTAGAAAATCAATTTATGAAAACATACCTCATATATATATTTACAACTGTGAGACCTGGCCAACCGTTTTCAAAGATCTCATTTACATTTTCAGTAGCAACAAAATATTTACATTCCACTCCGTATATATTATTTTCAAAAGCCACTGTATTAATACTACCAACTCTTAGCTTTGTATCCACATGAGTCTTAAATGATAGTAAATGTGGATAGAAAATAGGTGGTGTTATTGTGCTTTCAGTAGCACTTTGGGATTAATTGGTCGATCCATTAGATGATTTTGAGTCAACATTTTTCACCCCCTTCCCTTTCTCCGTCTATAATAACATTCATTGGTTCAAACCCATTTTTCATTAATTGTTAAAGGTTTTGCTTGAAAAAAAGGAATAAATACATTTTTTCCCATGTACTCTTACACGTTGTGATGACCATAAAATGAATATCCCAATAGCCATTTCGACCGTATGAATATCATCCTCATCAAGTGGAATAGGTATCTCTGCATTTGGCACATGAGATACATTAATCGTCACTTTCAGATGATGTTTATAAAGTGGTCTATTATGTATATTTTCATTTGGGAGGTTGAACATTGTCACCCTCACTACAAAGGTGATAGGTAGTAGTTGACATATATAAATCACTTTCATTATCACCCTGTAGAATATCGGTACAGAAAAAGTATCAGTGTTTTTCTGATTCAAATTTCATGGGAAAAATTGTTCGAATATTGATTACCACGGCTATGACAGCTCTATGAGAGGAATGGATTGCCTCAAAGCTAGTGGGGGTGGGGTGGGATCTTCACGTGCTATTATTTCCTTATTTGTGTCTTCTCCCTACTTCCTACCCATAAATGTTTCTATCAACATTCCCTTCTATTGAAATCGTTCTTTAAGAGTTGCTACTCTTTCACTCATTTGTTTCAATTTTTCCTCTCTATCATCTGTTACTTTTTTTCTCAAAATATACTCGGGGTGTCACCCCAAACCCCGCACCATTGACACAACCATATTGTTATGGATACTTCAAAGCCGTCGATAATAGGCATGCATCCACTACAGGAGTAGCTAATTCCTGTGACTGTTGAATATAGAAAAATAACCAATTATTTTTATGTAATAGAAATTTAAAACAAATATTATTTTCTTCGTGTCATACTTACACATATTTACCACAATTTTTGTTTGTTTTAATCTACTAGCTTCCCTTCCTTATTCACACATGTATCCTTCCATAGCACATGACGTGGGATGGAAGTGTCTTTGGTTTTAGACTCATCAATCTACATATAAATATAAAATGATAAT
Source organism: Viscum album (assembly GCA_963277665.1). Taxonomy (NCBI): domain Eukaryota; kingdom Viridiplantae; phylum Streptophyta; class Magnoliopsida; order Santalales; family Viscaceae; genus Viscum; species Viscum album. Next base: position 1,191,872,077 of record OY728156.1, on the reverse strand, counting down.
TATGATGTTGTTTATTAGCACCTAACAATATTACTATAAATTTAAATTATGTACTATTTTCTTTTCTAGAGAAGCGTACCCCATCCATGCTTTACAATAGGTGTATGTTGGTTTTTATGCACATTACTTATTTTTAGTACTGAGTTGTTGGTTCATAAATGAAATATTGAAAATCAAAGTGATGAATACACATATCATCAAACAACATACTATCACCCACAATGTAATTGAAACTTCTCATCCCCACGGCGGCCAATAAATTCATCCCATGCTTCTTGCGATATCGGGTGAGCGTAGACAATGGGTGGGTGCTAGTTTACTTTACCTTTGGAATCTTTGACGTGATATTTTGTTAAAATTGTGTGAAAAACTTGTGGAATCCTTCATTAAAGCCTTAATATATAATTACTGTGTGAATCATCTACTATAAATTTACTCTGCAAGATATTGAGAAGAGTAAGAAACTATTTCATTATTTTATTTTCTTGTAAATTAAAGAAATAATATCATAATGTTACCGTAATTTCTTCCCGAATCATAGCCTTCAGCCCAGACACAACATGGTGTCGTGAATCTATTTCAATCAGCACACGTTGCTGATTGACTAATCCAATATAACTAATAAACATAGCCTTTTTGGGATTCACATGTTGGCATCATGAATTCCATTCAACATCAAATTTGATGCCTTTACTTTTTCCCATATGAACTTTGGCTAACACCGTCAAACTATGATGCACCTATGTTTTCTACGACATTGGTCCTTCATCCCTAACCATTTCACTAATATCAATATCATCTATATGTTCATCTAAAATAGTAGCAATGTCATGTGTTGATGGTTGTTGGACCTCAACACTAAGAGCAGCAACGGGTTCAGAATCTTGTTGTTACTCTACACTGTTAACAGCCGCAGTAGGAGCAGCCGCAGCAGCAACAACAACTACAACATCTTGAGAGACTTGTTCAGCATCAAGGTTAGATGCACCAAAACGTGAAAAAATAATTATCTAAAAAATTGGTTGAACGGTTAATTTATATGACATAAATTCAGTAATGATAAGATAATAACATGAGATAACAATATTTATATTACAAACAAAATATAACATGTTTATTAAACTCTTGTTTTTTCAAAGGCTGAAGGGATTTGAAACCACTATCGATTATCCAAATCCCTTCATTGTGGTCTCCTATAACATACAAAACATCATATACCTTGGGACAAATGCTAAATAATTGTAACGTGCCATTGAAAGGAGCATCCTCAACTGAATTTTCATCAGACCCATCAGTAGTTTTAGACGATAATAGAAAAATCGACCACTTTTGGTTTGCCGGATCTGGAAAATAAAAAACTTGTACTACTTGTGATGCAATTATAAACTATTCATATTTGTACACTTATTTACTAAAATCAACTTTCACAAATCCCCATTCATCTATTTTAACACCATTGTCGTTATCAACCCATTTGCCTTGAAAAAATTGGCAATTGGAATGTAATATAATCCAACTCCCATATTTGTTTGATAATTCCAAAGTATGACATATTTTGCATAAATTGTATTTCTTTCCATACTCCCAGAAACATGCATCGCTTTAGCCACAAGTGTAGCTCCACTATTTTGCATGGTACTATCTTCATCATGTTCATCTGTATATAATGTATAACCATTAATTACATAACCATTGTAAGATAACACATACACACTTGGTTCGACAGCTAACCATCAAAGTTGTTCTGAAATTGAATTCAAATTTTCATCCAACTCCTTAAAAATATAGTCATGAAACCATCCTATAAACTAGTTATTATGTGTATTTGATATCCATTTTGCATCCCTTGATGGATTCAGCTGTCTAAGAATTACTTTGTGAGTTTCAATATATGGAGACACCTCCCAACTCTTATAAAAAACATAAAGGATGGAATGATCTTGATCTGTAATATTGATTGTCACAACATCTATTTCTAAAATTCCCTCACCCTCAGTGCATCCAGTCTGATGATATTTCGGGGGACCAATGATTTTCACAACAGATAGGTATTTGGTACAAAATTCAATGTCTTCCTCAACAATATAACGCTCCACAATACAACCCTCTAGAAAAATTATATTTTTGACATACCCTTTCAAAATCTTCATATATTGTTCAACATGGTACATCTATCTATAGTTCAAGGACCACAAAGTTGAATCTCTATCACCAAGTGAATCATCAAATGAACCATTATATCAAAAAAAATTGTCCAGAAGAACATTTCTAATTCACATAATATGATGAAAATATCATTTTCCATAGCTTGAAATTTCACCGGGTCTAAAACTTTGATACATATAGCTTTGAAAAATAATCAATGTTTGGTTAACGTATGAAAAAAATTATTGAAAAAAATGCAATGTAAAGCTATAATAATTAGATCTTGCATCAAAACCTGGTAGTCATGTGATTTAAAACCTTTTAACTTCAAATCATTCATTGACACAATGTTCTTGATATTTGATTAATACCCCTCTGGAACCTTTACATCATTGAATATGTTTCAAAACTGATATCTCTCCTCTCTAGAATAAGTGTAAGCATCTGGAGGAAGAAACATTCAATTTTCATCCTTCATGGGAGAAAACTCTTCTCGTATTCCCATGTCAACCAACTCTAACCATGCCTTAATTCCATCCATTGTTTTTTCAGGGGCATTTAGCGATGTTCTGATAACACTATCACATACATTTTTCTCCACATGCATCACATCATGAAAATGTCTGACGTACAAAAAATTCCAGTATGCTATTTCAAAAAAAACATCTCTTTTTCCAACCGACATTCTTATGGTTTTTTGGAAATGGTTTACCAAAAATGGTGTTAACATATTATAATTTCTCAAACAGCTGATCACCTATTAGTGCAGATGGTGTTGCGCGTTGTTCTCAACATCTATTGAATGATTTCATCCAACGTCGGTAACTATGACGATGAGGTAGAAATATATAATTTCCTAGAAACACGGATTTCGATGAATGTTTCAACCTAATTGATTCTGAATCTTCTTCGCACATGGGACTCACTTGAGTTCCTTTAATGATATAGCCTGAAAAATTTCCATAAGTAGGGAAATAATTTATTGTTCCATACAACATTGCTCTCAATGTGTAGTATTCACTTTTATGAGAATCATACAACATAACACCTTAATCCAACAATAACGTCAAATATTCAATAAAAGGATCCAGATAAACATCAATATCCTTACCTGTTTGTTTTGGTATAGATATAAGCATAAATAACATGATGAATTCCCTCTTCATTCATAACCAAGGTGGATAGTTATAATCTACCAACAAAACAAGCCGTGTATTGTGAGATCTGGTTTGAAAACCAAAAGGATTCACTCAATCTGTAGATAAGGAAAGATGAAGGTTTCTCCTCTCTTTTCCAAATTTAGGATACTCATGATGAATTTTCTTCTATTGAGGATTGTCTACTGGATTACATAATTTCCCATCCTTATTTCCTTTATCTTCATGCCACGAAAATTGTCTTGCAGTTTCTTCACTTCCATATAGATGCCTAAACCTTGGAATGATTGGAAAGTACCATAAATCTTTTGTAGGACTGGATTTATATTTCTTGTATCGGGAAGCACCACACTTTGGGCATTCTTTAAGTGATTTTTTCTCCTTGAGAAACAATATACTGTCTTTCGGGCAGGCATGTATTCTTTTGGAAATCATACCCATCAAGCGTATCATTTGATTAGTTTCATATGTCTGGAATGGGAGCTCATTATCTTCCAGGAGCATGTCATTCAAGAGAGAAATTAGTTCTATAAAACTAACATCACTCCATCCCTTTCCTGCTTTCAATTTATACAACTTCATTACAGCTGACAATGTTGTATATTTAGTGCAACTAGCATACAATGGCGTCTTTGCGCAACTCTTTAACTTCTCAAACAATTTTGGTAAATCACGGAGTTCATCTTAAATTGTCCTTTTCATTTCCTCAATATGATCTTCTTCATCATTAACATCTGTAATAACATCCTCCATATGTTTTTCATCATTATCCATATTTGTATTCATATCTGATTATCCATAAAACGCAGTTTTATCCCAACTAGAAGATATATTCTCTTTTTCTCTGTGTTATTCCAACATTTCTAACTCAGATCTATTCTATGACATTTCAAGTGTTCTTCCAAATACTCTAGAGTAATTAGTAAATAATAAAAACAATGTAATCCCTGAAAAAGGATTTAAGAAGGTAATTTTGCGTGATCCTTTGCAAACTTGATGAACTCTTTCACTATGTTCTCATACTCTATTGCCAAACAATTATCATCCATCCAATCTTTATTCGTATCCATCCTATATGAATCTAAAATATTAGTATTAATGGTTCATATACAAAAAACAAGACATCCAAAAATAGTAGAAGAGAACCACTTCCTTATGAAAATAGAGATTAATAGAGCCTATCTATTGCCAATAATGATTTGGAAATCAAAAATCCCAGGATAGACCACCCATAAAAACCAACACAGTTTCCAAACACCAAGGGGTTCATGAGGGTAATGACTTGTGTCATAGATGGTAAAACTCACACGAAATCATCCTCTATTTCTCATCCTCCTCTATTGGGTCAACCCTTCTATGGTCAACTAGACTATTCTTTTATACCTCACCAACCTAAAATACATATGGATAAAAATCAGCATCCATCACTATAAGTAAATAAAGGATTCTCATAATCTTTCCAATATGGAATTATTTAAATATAGTTATTTTAAATTCATTATAGTTTCCTCAAATCACCCCAGTATAAACACAAAAATAATCAAGAATGACACATCTACCACTCCTAGGACTCTTCCATACATTAAATATCAACAAGCCAAATATTTTATGTAAGCTCAAGTTACTTACTTAAAATCACAGGGGGATAATCACTTGTGTCATAGATTATCTCTAGTTCTTTTACCATTCAAAATAATTTAGTGAGAAAAGAAAGATGATAGCTCCAACGGGTGTTTCGCGCTCCGCTTCTGCAAACCCTAACCCTAATCTCACCATCTGATATTTTCTTCCCCTGATCATGGCAGGCTTTAACCCACAATGTGAGTTCACCTTCCCCACTTTTATTGATGCTAGAACTCCTTCTCATGATCTACGTATTCATGCGGTGAGCGAGCAACCTAAAGTGGTTTCCTTCCACGATGTTCTCAAAGGTCCAGATCTATGTAGCATGAAGGATACAAAACCTTCCCTCTGCAATAAGCTTGATGATGGAAGCTCTCTTGTTGAGCCTGATCCAGAATGACTTCGGCAGAGAGCACATATGGATAAATTTTCCATCCTTGGATGAGTTTCATACTATAAAGGTGATTTCCCATGGTCTTTATCTGATTATAAAAATAGGATTTCACATTGTTGGAATCTGTTGAATTGAAAAATGGTGCCAGTTGGTAAATGTTATTATCAAATTGTTTTAAACTCACAAGATGATCTTAACCAGGCATAGAAAACTGGAAACATTATCCTCAAGCCTGGTTTACATTGATTAAGTGAGTGGGATGTCACTTTTAATCCGCAATAGCATAGGAATTCAACTACTCAACTTTGGGTTAGGCTGCATGGAATTAATTGGTATTTCTGGCATCCCAAAATTCTCAATGACATAGTCTCTTGTATTGGTTTACCTATAATGATTGATCAAAGGAATTTAAATACTAAACTTGGTCTGTATTCTAGAGACATGGTAAAGGTTAATCATCACTCTAAACTGCAAAAAAAATTAATTTCTGTGCTCGGGAATATAAAACTGTAATTAAAGTGGAACATGAGAGATTACCCCCTTTTTTGAGGTATGCAAAATTATTGGTCATAATTTTTCAAACTATCTAATTGTGAGAAAACAGTTTGTGCCTCTAATTGAAAATTACTGCAAGGAAGTAAGATACAATAATAGAAACAAAAACCCAGTAACTGACATTCCTGAAACTTCTAAAAACAAAAATGAAATATGGGTAAAAAAACCCAATGCTTTTCCCCTCTACAAGGTATGTCCTGCGGTGAAATGGTAGATGAATATGAATCCCTCATTATTGAGCATAACATAGGAAAGGAAATTGATGATATGGTCCTTGGAATTATGAACTCTAACTTTTTTTTAGCTTCAGACAATGTTAATGAGCCTTATAAGGACACGACCATAGCCGGTTCTACTGTATACACAGAGGAAAAAGAGGGGTTTTGTGTCTCAAAATCTACCTATGATGATCTGGAAAATGCAAGATTGAATCCAAAAGGTATCTAGAAGACCCCTTGGGACATACCATCTCAGGATACCAATGCCGCCTCACTTTCCTGCTATCAAAATTCTTCTGATCCTAATAATCTTCAAGATACACAGACAAAAATCCTGGTTCCAGGTAACTATTCTAACTCTAGCATTACTGTTGGTGAACTTTCTCCTATCCATGATGAAAAACGCAATGTTCCTCTTGCTGTTTCTTTAGTACTACCTGCTTTAGATACAGATTGTGTCACTATAGAACACATAAAATCTGTTGAACCTACTATGGAAAATATTTCTGATATTGATTGTGCACAATTCCATGCATCTATTTTAGATTCAAAAGGGTATAATATTGATAGTTCTGTTTAAACTAATTTTCCACCTTCACATACCCAATATTCTGCTTCTAAGAAGACTAAGACAACCTCCCCAAGTCTGGCTTCTAATTCGAAGGAATCTAAACTGAACTCTCAAGTAATCAGAATATCTGAGAGGCAAAAGGACATGGGTACAAAAAAGGGAGATCTAACCCCAAACCTAATTCCAAAAGAATCTTTTATTCTAGAATAGTCAGGGTATCTCAAACTCTGACACATTAATTTTTTTAAAGAAACTTTCAACTACTCGTAAGCCTTGTTTGTTTGTTATAGCCAAACCAAAATTCAATTTTTCGATTAAGATTATGCACCTTTTTGCACTGAACTATAATTTTCTAGGTTCTTATAAAGATGGATCCTTAACTAACTCTTTATGGATTTTTTCCCATTCATCTCTTCAAAATTTGAACATTGTCAAAACATCAGAACAAAATTTTACTTGTGATTTTTTTCCATGAGGATATGAATTTTTTTTCCCCTATGATCTATAATAAGAATAGATATCAAGATAGATGATCTCTTTGGCATGACTTTCTCATTTTGGATCACAATATACATGAACCTTGGATTGTTATTCGAGATTTTAATGCCATTATTTCCCTTTTGTGAGAAGCTATGAACTTCTCACTCTTCCATATCCTCACGTGAATTTAGAGCTGCTATCGAGGACACCAACCTCGTAGAAGTAAATCTTTTTGGTGCCAAATATACCTGGTACAGAAGACACTACAACAAAGTAGTGGTGACCAATCTTGATAGAGTTTTTGTGAATTCTTATGCTCTTCAAAATTGGGATGCTATTTCTAGCACTACTATTCCTAGGTTAAATTCAGATCATCATCCTATTCTTATCAATATGATCAACAGGATTTCGAAACCCATCCTCCCCTTTAGGTTCAATACCGCCTAGTCTGATGACCCTGATTGCACTTCTTTTATAAATTATTTTTGGAAATCTATGAACCATCAACATGATTCCTTTCCTTGTGTTATTAAACTAAAGCATCTAAAACAGGACCTTAAAGGCTGGTGTAGAACCAAAAATAAGAAAGTTGACTTAGATATCTCCTATATGGAAAATTAACTTTCTCAAATTCAAATCAATAACACCACCTCGGATTTTTCTTGTGACCCTCAACCAGAAATTGAAATTTCAAGGAAACATAACTCTCTTCCCACCCTCAAAGATAACATGCAGAATTTTATATAAAGAAAAACAGTTATCCAATAAAGACAGAAACACCAAATTTTAAAATTCTATTCCAAGGATAAATAAGGTTTGTCGACCTCTCACCACTCTTATATATAATCGAATTCTCATTGATTCGTAGGAGGCCCTTTCTAACCACGTGGTTTCCTATTTTCACAACATCTTAAATGGTCCTGATATCAATATGAACCTCAGGCCTGATATTATCCACTCCTTGATTGAGGAAAAGGAAAATACCTATCTTCTTAGCACCCCCTTGAGAATGAAATTAAATATATTATATTTAGTTTAAATCCCGATAGTGCTCTAGGACCTAATGGGTTTAATAATGGATTTTTTCAGAAATACTGGGACATCATTTGTGTGGATGTTTGTAAGATTGTTAGATCCTTTTTCTCCAATGGTGTTCTCCCCCATGATCTTAATGCTCAGTTCCTCCCTCTAATTCCTAAGGTTCATAATTCCTATGAGATTCACCAATTTTAGATTATTTCCCTCATTAACACTCTCTACAAGGTAATTTCTATAATTTTAGAAAATAGACTCAGTCCCATTTGCTACTTAATTGTTTCATGGAATCAATTTGGTTTTATTAAAGAAAGATATATTCAGGATTGCATTTTCCTTGCCTCTAAATGCACCAATATTCATAATAAAGTTAACAGAGGGGGGAATATTTTTATTGATCTTGACATTAAAAAGTCTTTAGACACAATTGTTTGGGGTTTTTTCTGCAAAGTGCTTTAGATTATTTGTTTTAATGATATATTTATCAAAATAATTAACACCTTATTTATGTTTGCTTCCATCTCTATTATGATCAATGGTTCTCCTAAAGGATATTTTAATTGAAAAAAAGGTATCAGACAGGGAGACCCCCTCTCAGCAATCCTTTTTGTTATTTATGAGGATTATCTTAGTATAATGATCTCTCAACTAGTTAATCAGAACAGGCTTAAGCTCATACAGGCCGCCAAGAATCTAAATGTCCCCACTCACCTCACGTATGCTGATGATATTATTTTATTCTTTCATGGAGGGAGTAAGAATACTCAGGTTATTAAAGATGTATTGTCTCATTATAAAGAAATCTTAGGTCAAGCCATATGTTGGAATAAATATTCAATTTTCTTTGTAAATTGTTTTGCATCAAATAGAAAAAGCTTTATCATCAACAATTCTTGAATTAAATAAGGCTTTCTCCCTTTCACTTATCTTGGAGTTCCTATCTTTTGGGGAAGACCCAAACCAATCTTTCTTAATGGCATTGTGGATCAAATCATCAATAAACTCTCTTCCTGGAAGGGTAAATCCCTCTCCATGGTAAGTAGAATCTGTCTGGTTAAATAAACTATTATCTCTGAAATGGATAACTCTTTGATGATTTATAAATGGCCGACTGCTATTATAAAAAGGTTGAACACTTACATAAAAAGTTTTGTTTGGACAAGAAGTATTCTTGAAAGAAAACATGTCTCCATCCCTTGGTCCACCTGTTGTAAGCCTACTGATAATGGTGGTATTGGAATAAAAAATCTCTAATTTTTTAATGATGCTCTCTTAGCCATGCTCACCTGGATGTTAATCAATAGTAACTCCGATGCGATTGCTTTTTTAAAACAATGATTTCTTTATAAGCTTAAAAAAAAGAAATTTTAATCATATTAACTCCTCAATTTGTCCCTTTATTAGACAAACCTTCCACAACATCATGGATAATCTAGATGGATGGTTAATGCGATTTCTAATATAAAATTCTGGATGGATAATTGCACTGGTGATATTCTCATTTCTTGGTTATCTTCTGACTCCCCTCCTAAGAATATCAACTCCACTATAAGGGATTTTCTTCAATCCCACAGACATAATCTCCCTAACAACATTTCCAAAATTATTAAAAACTATTCCTTTTCTAATGTCGATGATTTCCTCATCTCAGATCCTGCTCATAATGGCATTTTTGACTATAAATTTTTTTATAGACATAATTCTTCAAGACTATAATCCAACTTTGACTGGTTGAATTACTTTAACAAACCATGGATTAAACCACCATGACTCACTCTTATTTGGCATATTGCCCATAACAGAATTCACACTGAGGTCTGTCATCAATCTTTTGGTTTTCAACTATGATCCAAATGTAATTTATGCAATCAACATAGGGAAGATACTGATCAAATTTTTTTGTCCTTTCCTACTTCCTCTGCTTTGTGGAACTACATTTTTGATATTTTTAATTGTAGATAGATTTTTTTCGATACTATTGACTTGCATCTAAAGAGATGTGTGGATCATGATACCTCGCCGAAAATTAAAAATATTTTTCTCACTGCTGTTGAAGAACTTCTTCATTTTATATGGTATGATAGAAATAATATCCTTTTCAATAATGGCGAATTAATTTTCAATGTAGGAAAAGCTCAGATTCTCATTATGATTCTAGAAGTGGCCTCAATTCAAAAACTATATTGTAACAACATGGTTGGCGACTTTGAGATACTTAGAAAACTTCAGATTGTTGTCAATTACAGTCCTATTTAGAGAACACTTGAAGTATTCTAGAAAACCTTGATGCAAGGATGGATTAAAGTTAATGTTGATGGTGCCTCAAAGGGAAATCCTGGTTCGGTGGGCTGTGGTGGTATTTTTAGTGATTATCGTGGGCAGTGTCATGGATTCGTTTTTAGTATTTGTGTCACTGCTTCGTCTCTTAAAGCAGAGATGATGGGTGTCATCAATGATGCAACCTTTTCCCTTTAAATGGTTTGGATGAACATCTGGTTAGAAAGTGACTCAACCACCATTATTCAAGAATTATGGAATGTAGTGACTCATCTTTCCTGGCCACTCACCACTCGATGGATGAAATGTCTGGATTCGCTCATGGGGATCGGCTTTATTATTACACACGTTTTCTGTGAATCCAATGTGGTTGTAGATGAACTTGATAATAAAGGTGTCAATCAGGTTATGACGTGGTTGGATGCCTTGCCTTGTGATCTGCTTCATTTTTATCAAAAAGATTGTAAAAAACTCCCATCTTTTCATCTCTTGAATCCCCTTTTTTATATATGAAACAATTAGTGCTTTGGTCATTTGACCAAGGAATGACCTTCAAAAAAATAGATGGTCACCCATGTTATTCCATATGAAAATTTTAACAAATATTATTGACCTATCATCCCATTCAATCCTCATGAGTGTATAATTCAAACTCCATATTAAGTGTAATATCAAAAGAATAAATTTTAATAAATTAACCCACATCCACTTCCCCACTAATCTGGCCATTATCACACTCTAATAGAATATTTCTTATTCTTTAACCCCTTCAATATAATATCTTAACCATATATCCACACATACACATGTCATAAACACATAAAAAATCATATTCACATCACAACCAAACATCACATCCTCATCACAGTATGATATCATAAACATGAAGGACATAAACATCATACTCTCCTCCTATAATGATCAACCCCCACTATGTATCCACACCAAATATACGTAATCATGTCAACAAGAATATATATACACCAAAACATAAAATCATTATAGGTTGTATATATACACCCATTGTGATCCATTACAACTCATACTAAATGTGAAGGGGGAGAAGGGAAGATGGAGTGGTTCTATATGTGGTCCCTCTATAACCTTGATATTGAGAAAAACACACAGAACCAAAGTACCCATATGGATTTCAATCAGGTTACTCGACTCAAGTGGTGGTGCGTAAGAAATAATAAGAAAATATAACAAGTATATAGTCACACATAAATCTATCTTAAGGGTTTACACAAAACTGACACTACAAACACCCTCGTCAACCATTACCTTATTACTACCACCCTCTGATAACCACTTCCATTATAATTCCACAAATAATCCCCAAAAAATCACATAATCATCTATATAAACTTTTCCAACATAACATTTCATTTAACATTATAATTTCTTGGATTTTTATTATCATATGCATTTCAATTGTTAACCATTTTAATGTAAAACCAATCATTAAATAACTACCCACTATAATCCATTAATTAATCATTAATAACATTTATTCTATCTTTAACCATTTATTAAACATAATTATTCCAATAATGATCATCAATCATTTAACAATCTATCATTTACCATTTCCAAACCATCAGCCATTACTATTTTCATTTATTTTAACCATATTCCGTGCCAAAAAGAAAATATAACACCACCCAATAACAAGTAAATTTTCATGACATAAAATACTACTAAACACATTATAAAATCTATAAAACCACTTATTTTCTGCCTAAATAGCCATATCATTTCTATCATAACCACACAATAATACATCCATCACTACTATATTAATGACCACACCACATGCTCCCAACCACATCAATCAACCATCACCCTTATAACTATAGTGATAAATACCCCATACATAGTATCATGAAAGGGAAAACATACAATAAATTAACACTAAAAACCCCCCTTAAACATTATTTCATATTAAGGTAGAATTTATAGTTTAAATATAACTCTTTAATTACAAATTTCCATACAACAAATTCATTACCTACCTTATGTGACTAGAAAATAATGAAAGGTGATTATAACATATTATTACTAGTAAGAAATTTCATTCACAACATCAATAATAAGTCACTTAGCAACAACACAAATAAATACATAAATATATAAGAAATATTATGGAAAAACATAAATCACATGAAAAGCTCCCTCTTCACTGTGATTTTTATTAGTTTAATTCATTATGATATTTAGGTTAATCTGTACTATCCATCTAATGGAAACAAAATTACATGATAATTCCACAATTTTACACATAATAAAAAAGAAAAAATTTCATGTCCCCAACCTCAACTAAATATTTAACAAGTATTTCATAAGAATGAGAAGAATAGTCAAATAAAACATGACTTAACACATGATGGTAATCTAAAAGTCCTATTTATGACTATTAACCATTAAAACCATAATAAAAACACAAAAAACGAATCAGCATTGTTGTCACATCCTTCATAAGAAGGAAGTTCAAGAAGAGAATCAAGAAGAAGAGAAAAGAAATTCACCTTAGAGGAGGAGAAGTTGGGAGCCTAATGCAATATGTCGAGAGGGGAAGGCGCAACCACCAAGGGGGGTAGGTGCACGGGAGGAGCTTCCAACCATTAAGAAATTGAGGAGTAGGGTTCTTGGGGAGTATGGTCAATCAGAGGGGAAGAGAAGTAGGGTTTGTGTGGAGGATAAGAAGTAAGTCTAGCAGCGAAGGTCCGACATCATGAAAATCGGGGGGAGGGGAGTTTTTGTAGGGGTACAGTACCACAAGAGATTTAGGGTACGATAAACAGAGGACATTGTGCGACTAATTTTATAAAATATGGGACTATGGTTTTATCAGCGCTAAAAAAGAGCTGATAAAGGAAGGCTTTATTAGTGATTTTTAGCACTGGTAAAGGGTCTCCTTATCAGCCCTTTTTAACACTGATAAAGGTTACCCTTTATGGGAAATAATATTTTAGTGTTGATACAGGGATTTGTTATCAGGGCTTTTTTCTTAGAACTGAAAAAAGTAGGTGCTTCCCTGGCCTGTTTTGGTAGAATTGATATCATTCAATCATTTAGTTAGGATTACATGATCCACTCAAAATTCTATGGATTGATAATTAAGACTCTTTATGTATAATACCCAACCATTAATCATTGTTCCATATCCCCCATCATTCTACTATTCCTTACTCATCTAGTTATCAATATATAGGTATTATACAATGGTATTTAGTCCTACTATAAGTTATAATACTCAGCCCTTATTCGTCGGGCCATATCTCTCATGATTCCAATATTCCCTCCAAGTTCATGTTCTAATATGTAAAAATAATCTTGCATATTTGGCCCTTTAACACATTTAAATCTATAAAACATATCATTATATGAGTAAACACACGTGTTTAAGTATAAATGGATATCCTTATATAGGGAAAACACTAACTATCGATAATAACCTATCACTTAGTAGTGTTTACTGAATTTATTTAAACTTCATAGTGTATAGTACATTCTACATAAGATTAAACTACTATAAAATGGTCCAATATGGATGACCGTAAGAGAAAGATCAATTATTCATGGTTTCACACACTTAAAATGTGCCAATATAGTCCATGTGATATAAATATAAAAGGTTTGACTTCTCATATTGATCCTTACTAAACTATGTGGGTTATAATTACCTTTATAAGAATATGTAAGAATCCCCTATAATAGGATCAGTCCCAATTACAGAATAACTACTACTTACCTATATGGTGATAATTATTGAGGTAATGTTTTTAAAAATTTTTTAAATAATGATCGTGTAGATGATTTTATAACTAAGCCATTAGTAGAACATATGTTCAAGAAAAATTGGTTGAACGTCGATGTTAGGACACCTACCAATGCATGAGGAGGTTATAATTGGTCCCCTCTCCCCATTTTTATTAACCTTTTTAATCTCTATTTGGATGTGATGTAGGTCTATGGGAGACATACAATCCATGGGATTTTTTATAGAGCATTAAAAGTACATGTATAGGTTCACTGGGTTTATTTTCAGGGGGGTAATTGGTCAGAAGTTTCTTGAGGCATGTAATCCTTATTTTCCACTATTTTTTTCTACAATGATCTTTTTCACATGTATAAATTGATTTATTGATGATTTTATTCATTCCTATCATGTTTTTTTGATAGTATCTGATGCTTTGTTCAATTTATATAATGATTTCCAAAAAATCAAAATTAGGAGACCATTGGAACAATAATTTTTCATTATTGGAAACAATGTGTTTTTATGATTTTTTCAACACTATCTTGATCAATTAATTTTCAATACAAGTGTTTTTATGGTGTATATGGCTTCTATGTTGATGGTGGAATTTTTTCATATTGTTTTCCAAATATTGGTGTTCCAAAATTTTGATGATGGATATTTTGTGGGAAAATAAATAATTTTTATGTAAAGATCAAAAGTGGTGTGAAAGAATTAAAGAATTTTGTAAAGTTCCATTCTATTACATTTTCAGGAACATAACAACAAAATATAGAAATAGAAATAGTTGCATAAAATATTTGAAATTGCGTAAAATATTAGTTTTCATGCTAATTTTTTTTCCAGGCTAAATGTGATGTGAAAATGAGTAGAATAGTGTAGGTGGAATGTTTAATGAAGATTTTAATGAGTTCATGTTTCATGAAATAGGGATGGAGTTTCTATGCTAAAAATGATGTCAAAAAATTTCAATGTAGGATGAATGTTTCATGCACCATGGAAGGTGCACAATGATTTTTTTCATAGGGTTGGTTGTGTATATAAATAGGTTGATAACCCCTTTATTCGATGTAACTCTTTACAAAGAATATTTGTTGCATCTACCACACGAAAGAGCTATGAAAATTAGATTTTCATTCAGTGAACATGTATACAAAACAGTCCTTATGTCTATCAAGACAAAGAAAAAATCATGAACTATTTTCATGAAGGATAAAGTTTCCAGGAAATTTTGAATTTTGAGACAAAACCAAATAGTTGTTTTCAAGTATAGGTGTTGTGTGTAGGTACTTGATTTTCATGACTATAATATTCTGAATATCTGGTTTTATGGATATGTGATTTTAAGTGAATAAATTTCAGACAAAGGTGTAAGTAGTGTCTCATGTTAGTCATGAAAAAATACATAAACGATAAATATAATGAAATGATTTTTACTTAGTCAAACTAAGTAAGACTTCACCCTAGGCAGTGATATAGTGGAGTTCAAAGGAAGTTTTTCAGGGGGGGTAATCTTCTATACTTAAAATTCATTTAATTGCGGTGTGATTGTAACTAAATGCCTATGGATGATCTTCTATGATCCAAAATAACTAGTGAAGGTTAGTGGATTTAAGTACGACTGACACACTTTCAACATACACTTCATTTTTATCCCTTTGTGGTGAAGCAAGTAAAATTTCAATGTTTTCTCTCTATATATAAATGTATAATAACTATAAAACTTTATCATATGGGTTTTACAAGTTCTTAAAAAAGTGAGAACAACATCTATTCCTTTAGAAGAAAAAGTTTACACCTTGATTCCCCTATCAACTCTCAGGGTGATCTAGGGTCCTACAATAACTTC
This sequence comes from Viscum album, assembly GCA_963277665.1. Classification (NCBI taxonomy): domain Eukaryota; kingdom Viridiplantae; phylum Streptophyta; class Magnoliopsida; order Santalales; family Viscaceae; genus Viscum; species Viscum album. The sequence continues at coordinate 1,191,856,010 of OY728156.1, read as the reverse complement.
TAGATTGTCTAAATATGTGGATTTAAACCATTATATAATCAACCAGTATTATATAGATTGAAAACTTTTAATGTGTACAAATATTCACATCAATGTGTAATAAGGATTGATCACTCTCAAAACCATGATAAACAGTATTTTTACTGAGAAGTATTTCATTAATCTAGATTAAATATATAAGACAGTACCATATATGGAAATAATTTCCCTTAAGGGATGATATGAACTCCCTTCCTCTGAACCAACATGTAATTCAATGTGTTGATTCTATGTCCCAGGAAACACATGTACTTGAAAATAATGTCTTAAATAACTAAAAACATACGGACATTAAAGAAACATAAAAACTCTAAATTTAAAAATCTAGTTATAATTTTACTCAAAAAATAACTAACTTCAATACGGTATTTAGATAATCTCATTAATGTTTTTGAAAAACATTAATAATGGAATTTGGGGATATGTTATACTCAAATTTAGTATTTTTAAAAACAAAATTCCTATAATTAATATGATTAAAACATACCTTAAATACAAAATGATGAAATCATTAATAAATATGTTGACATTTAAAAACTAAATTAAATGACATAATAATCATAAGTAAACAGCCAATTATAGGAATCTTGTAAATACATAAATGGGAAACTAATAATTTTTTAAAACTAAATCTAAATCTCCAACCAACTTGTCTTTTAGAATTAATACTATTTTACATTAAATGTAAGTATCTTATAAAACTAATATAATTATTATCAAATTAAATGTAAAAATTGATTAACTTTTCTCAATAATATTGTAAAATATTTAATCCAAAAAATTCTCTGTCTAATTAGAGAAACAACACCATTAAGGATTTAAATAATCAACATGAATTCAATACACTCAAAATAATAATTATTTAAAATGAACATAAAATTAACTAATTCATAATAAAAAAAATCTAAAATCATAATTTCAAGAAATATACCTTTTTTAAAATTTAATTTATAGATAAATACACATATTCAGGTTATCCCACCAAAGATACTTTTAAAAAAAATACCCAAACACCATAATATTGAAAAATGAATAATGCATGATTTATCTACTAATTACCAAGAAAAATCTCATTCAAAAATATTACATATTATGTTATTAAAAATTATACACACTAATATATAAAATTAAATTATAGTATCACACCAATTATTTAATTATAATAATTAATTGTCCAACCCAGTTCATATAGTTATTTTGTGAAATTTAAGTTAATTAGGCTTTATGGAATCCTAAAATCAATTAATAATCATGATATAAAAATGGTACTTCATAAATAACACATCAATCAGTCAAAATAAAAAAAATAGAAAGCATTCGATAAAACACATAGTATAAATTGTAACCTCTCCATGAAGTAATGACATTCTAAAATCCTAATAAAATATTAATAAAGTGAAACAAAATAAGATTAATCTAATAAATTTAACATATCCTCATTTGCAATACATTTCATTTAAAATAAATAAAAACCATTCTGGTTATTATATTTGAAAAATACTACTATATAATTATTCAATTTTAAATAATTTTTTAAAATAATAAATCAATTAAAAGAAATTAAAACCATTTAAAAAAATCATAAAAATGAAATAATCAAGATATTTATACTAATGTTTTTCATGAAAATCATTTATAGTAATTATTTTATTTTATTTTTATGATAATACCCATTTTTGAATTATTAACATTAGTGTATAATATTTTAATTTTAATATTTAATAAAACTAAAAAAAATGTTTCTTAGAATCATGAATCTAAATAAATCATTTAATATGTCAATCATAAAAACATACCTACTATGAATAAATATACAAGTAATGAATATCATTTCTGATTCAAAAAAGTTTTAATCAATTATATTTCCACTAAAAAAAATTCAATAAAAGACCTAATTATTATATGAATAATACAATCAATTAAAAAACTCATTACACCTAAGATAAGAAAAACATCACCCATATTCTACATTAATTATTAAGACAACTCTATTTAAATAATAAAATAATAGAAAACCCATTACAAAACATATTTACAATAATCCTTCTCCAAAATTCTATACTATATTGACCTTTGTAAGGTCATTGGATTCCCTAGACATATACTTTACCATTTTAAGGGTTACAGGGGAGTCTGGGTAATTAAATAATTTATTATTGTAATAATTTTATTTATTTTCTTCATTTTGGATTATATTGTAATTTTTTATAGATAATACACATTATCTATTTTAGGTATTGATTGGTATCATCGAGGTACCTTACATTTTAATTTTATAGAAAAGTCATATCTATTATATATTGAAATATTTTTTGTAAATATTGGAATTTAAAAAAAAATATCTTACATAAGAAGAAATTATATTATGTATTGGAAATATCATAAATTATAAAACCTTACATATTTATCTAAGATTAATTTTTATTAACAAAACATATTATATACTAATTTCAATAAATTGAAAAACCTTATAAATCAAAGAAAACATGGAACATGAAAAAAACTCTTATATATTGGTTTTTAAATTCAGAAACCATACATATTGAAAAAAATATTATTTATACCCAATATTTTATTACATTTCAGTTATATATATATAGAAAATTTCTTACATATTGATAAAATATATTATATATAGAATTTTGTAAAAGGAAAATATCTTACACATGAGATATATATATAAATATCCATATAGAAGTTATGTATCACAAATAAGCATGTGTGTATTACATATCAATAGGGAGGGTTTTTTACTATTTCTATTTTAAATTTTAATATTTAAAAAATTTCTTACATAAATATTTTCTAAGGCTAGTATCTTATGTAATAAAAATAAAATACATATAAAGTATATATAAATATATTCATATTAAATATTTCCAAGATATTCAATCATTTTATAGATTTCTATTTTCTTCTCTAAAATATTTAATATTACCTTTGGATTTATACCTATTCAATATAATTGAAAATACTTAGATTGACCTGAATAAAATTTTTTGATTATTAATTAATTAATAAATGAAAATAATTTAAAATAGAAGTTTTTTATGTAAAAAAATCCCATTTAAAACAAATATATCTTCAAAATGATTTCTTGGTTATTAAATATTAGGATGTAGTGATAATCAATGTGTTGCGATGTCTTGTGGTTATTTAAATTTAAGAGAGGTTTAAATGAGTTTTAAAAGGGTTGAATTGGGGACACCCTATCATGAAATTGAGTGGTGTATTTTTTTACTAGATAATTATTGATTTATATTTATATTATCTATAGTTTATGAAAAAATTATAGATCCCCCTTTCATTGATCTTATTGTATATCAGATTTGGGTGGACTTGGAATCTATTTTTCAATGTCCTTAATTCCATGGATTATTCAAAGACTTCCAAATTATGTTGTTAATTTATTTTAATTAAATTTATCTCTCCCTATTTCTCCCCCTTTATTCTTTCTTTTTCTTATTATGAGAAGATATCAATAAGGACCCAACAATAAAACATTACGTAATATTGTGTTTGTAGTAAGAAATTCATTTTCATACCATTTCAAGATATTTTTTGTTTAGATTTTTAAATAATTAATTAATAAATATTATATAGTAAAATCATATATTATAAAGTGGACACTTACACTAAGTATCAATTTTTTCCACAAAACTATATGCTTAAATTGAAACATGTTTTATTTTATTGTAAAATCATCACTATTTTCAACTTGAATTCATCATTGTTCTTACACATTCACAAACCCTATGAATGAATTTTGAAAATTTTTTATGAGAGAAAACATCACACCAAGGGTTATAAAAAAATATGAAAATAAAGTTTCTTTTTCAATTCAAAACCATTATACGGTATCATAAAGCTTATATTAAAAAAATAAATATTAAGATAGAATAATCATCTACTTACAAATGAAATCAAATTTAATGACCAATGTTTTTCATTAAAAAATTACAAGAAAATATAAAAAACCCATAATACAAACTATTTCATAAAAAAATATAATAACCCAAGAAAATATTTATGTAAAAACATACCTTTTTAACCATAAAGGGCATAATATATCCATTAAAAAATCATTAGATTAATATAGGAAATAAAAATATTTACTTGAAAACTAAATAGAAATCATGGAAAATGTATGTAGGTACCATGGTACATTATCCTCATAGAACCCTTACATGTACCCTTAAAAATGAAATAACCTACTTGGTTAATTCTAATATATTTTTTTGAAAAACATTATTATTATCATATATTGTAGGTCAATATAGAGATAACCCAACATCCTAAAAAATATAAAAGGATCATAATATATGTTAAACACATAAAATTATTCATTTATTACATAAAAATCATAAAAATATACTTTTGAACCCATAATCCAAACATTTTGGGATATTGATATTTCACCTTCCTTTAAATCCCAATTCTCATAACAAAAATTCCAATAATAAAGGGAAGAGGTATTTCTTATTTGAATATAACATGAAATATTATAAATTAAAATATAAATAAAATAATGGGTTTAGTGGTGGTAAAATCAATGGATTTTTTATATATTAAATTAGATTATTCCATTTACCTATTAAAAATAAAGACAAAACACCTCATATAAAATTTGAATAAAGATTATCTTTTCAATCCATTAAAATAAAGTAAAAAAGATACATTAAATTTAATTTATAATTTATTTATGTTAATATAAATATATTTATAATATAATTTTATGAATACGGTCATAGTGGAAAAAATATTTATGAAATAAATGTTGAAAACATTTAAAACAATGTTTTAAGGTAAAGTGTCTATTAGCTCACGTATGACTTGTCCCACAAGTTCTTTATTTCCTAAATAATAAACTAATGTTAATTATTTAACTTCTTAATAAATTTTTTCTATTTTATTATTCCTTCTATTTCACTTATATCCATGTTTTATTTTAACACTTAATCAGTTATGATTATGGTGTATGTTTTGAGGACGTTCAGTTCATAATTAAAAAACAGTTCCTTTATGATTGTTGTCAAAATTTTCTCTATTAAAAAAAAAACCAATAATAAGTAAATAATTATCCTTTTTATATATTGAGTTAAAATTTTCATCTATCTATGAATATATTACATAAAAATAGAATCACATCTCTTTATGGTGGTGGTACTCCACACGCACACAAGAAAGACATTTTAATTTTTTTAATGGGTGGAATGATATGAAAAATTAATGATATATTATCTTTATATAATGATAATTATATCATTAATATATTATGTATTAATTATATCCATAATAATAACTATCCATGAAACGTAATGGTTAGAAACAAAATACATCACATTGTGGTGGTGGTGGTGGTCCATTAGTACGCATGAACAGTGTTTTCATTCCCTAAATGATGAAAAATGAGATGAATAAGGTCATTAAATTTACATAATAATTTATAATAATATGGTATGTAGTGATTATATAATATTTTAATTGTTATGATAGAAGTGAAAGAGGTATAATAAGAAGTAAAATGAAAATGATTAGTTAAGGAGATTACCTCATCTTTGAAGAACCCCTTTATATATCTTTTTAAGGACCTTATCTATGAGTTGTGTAATTGAACCAAGATTTTGTACTTTTATTACATAGATATTTAATTTATTTATATATTAAACATCATATTACATATTTTTCATTATTCTACATTACTATGATGTAATAATGTAACAGAGAATTTGTTGCATTGATAAGGTCATGGCAGTTACCCGCTATGATGAGAACCTTGAAATGCTATAACAATATTCTCAAATACAATTCTATGGTTGGATAACATATTATGATGGGACACAAATCATACATATTGTTATGTGTGAGTACACATAAGCAGATGATACTACCTCTCATGAAGATCACACCCGGCAATCTCCATGACAATATATTATGTGAAAAAACCTGCCAGTAGGAATTCCACGTGTTTTGTTGTCGTCGTATATTTCTATCTCTGAGCATGTGTAATGATAATTATACTTTAATATTATCTTTAATATATTTCACGACTCACACACTATGATTTTTATATGAAAATTGGCATAGAGACAGTTGGCGAGAAGTAGGGTACATTGGGTACATCTTTAGTGGCATGTAATTAATGGATAAGACTAAGAAGGATTTGTCCCTTCCATTTATGGATATTGATATCTAGGCCCATTGATTTAAAGAGAACCACCATTCAAAATTCCATGTCCATGGTGTAATTTTGAGTTTATTTTAGGTAGTCATAGAATGACGTATTAAGTATTAATGTTGATGACACTATCAATGAACCTTCTTAATGAGATATTGTGACAGAGGGATTATATTACATAGTGATCATTCATATATGGATGTATTTGTTGTGAAATTAAGTTATTTATCTTGGTTTCCTTGACCCATTGCTGGATAGTACACTTGGAATTTATGCAAGACTGCACAATGACAATCATAAAAACTCCTAGAGGGTCACACACCAATTTTTTATGGTGGACTCTGTTAAATTCTATTTTAATTTAATTAATAAACATCATTCTCATGAAAATGGAAAAATTTTATTCAATTTAGAATGATTGAATAAATTAAATAAATATTTAATCACTAGACTGTGGGTTAAATATATTAATTTATTTTATTGAACATTTAATAAATATTAATTTACATGTTTGTAAATAAATTATTTATTTATGAGAATAATTTATTTATTTATATATTTGGGTGTTCAATAAATGGGAGTGGAGTTCGAGAGGACCAAGGTCAGTCCACTAGTTAAATAATTATTTTCAAGATTATAAATATTATTTAACTAGTTGGCATAAAATAAAATAATGATGTTGTCATTTTTTGACGTGGAATTTTATTTATAATTTTGTTTTCTGCAAGTTGGTATGCCATAAATAATGATGCGATATTATTATTAATAGTATGGGTTTTATCTAGGGTTATTAATGTATTTAATTTTTGTTGTCCAATTAAATATTGTATGTGAATCCCCATGTCAATAAATATATACATACTTCTATTGTACCACATTCAAAACCGCACTCCTTATGAATTTAGAATTGTTGAGAAAAAAAATTTATCTCTCAAATCCTCTTTTTTCCCCTCTCAAGAACGAGAGACATTTTTCAAAGCCGAAGAAGAAACGATCAAGAATGACTGACACACGACACTCGCTTCACCGCGCTTGCACCCAGGCAACAAGCAGTGTCAATCAATGGCCATCAGAGCATGTGTGGGTCACCTCAAGTGGTATTCTAGTTTGTATCCTTGCAAAAACAGCATTATAATTGGGAAGGGTCATTAAGAATGATAAAAATCATCAATGAAGAAAATATCAATGATCTAGATATTATTTTCTCTCTAAAATTAATTAATTTAATTATTAACATGATGTGAAAGATCCTCTATAATGGTTTCAGGTCTTTTCCTTCTCTATCTAAATATTTGATTCTATTCCATGGAAACTAGCATTCATCGTCGTATTGATCCTTGAATAATCACTGATCATGGTAAAAATTAATGTTGGGTGTCGTCCCAACCACAGTCCTACTGCACCCAGATAATTTAAGTGATATCAGAGTAGTTAATCATAGTTTATAATTATTTAAATATTTTTATGATGATTTACACATTTAATAATTTAGTTGTTTCAATTCATGTTAATCGTTCTTCCAATATGAATCTCATGATTTGTTCCACCTATTTTTTTCTCATTCACCTTATAGAATTTATCTTTTCTTTTAATTTTGATTAAAATAAAATAGTTGATCTCATCAAGAGGTTCCAAAGGTTCCGGGTCATGCAACACCAGAACACAAGAATTGTATTTGGTAGTACACATCATGTATCCATGGTTTAATGCACCAGGTCTGGTATTCCAAACAATGTCGTTTCATTAGAGTTTGTATAAGTTTTAATAACTCTGTGTATTGACCAGGAATAGGTAGCACACAGTTTTAGGATTACATGTTGTGTGGCCCACTGGACACGACATGTATTCCCTTTGGGTTAGGGTTAGACCATGTACCATGTACATGACTTTCCCAACAGGACACCATGTATCAAGTAACTACATGGAATGTGTCCCACTGTACATGTCGTGTACTCTGATGATTTCAGAAGTGCACTCACAGGTCGTTTCCCCTGGCGTGTACTTTGGATGGATAGTGAAAAATAGTACACATCGTGTAGTTGAAATTACACGTCGTGTACTCATCCAACTTACAAAGATTTATTAAAATTTATTATTTTATTATAGAAACCCTTGATACGTGGACCATCATGCAGGGATAAAGCTCAGACACAACACGTGATAGGTGATTTATATATATGTGTTTAATTTAACATCTTTGTAATGTTCATTTCTACCCATTGGGTAGTTATGAATAGGAATTTACCACTTTACTCAATGGTACAAGTTAAGTACAACGATAATTTTAAAAAAATTATTTGTATAAAATAATGATGGATGAGAATGTCAAGGAAATTCTAAAAAAGTTTTAAAATAAAATGATTGATTATTTATTGATGACAATTAATAGATTCAAGTGTGATTTATCTTAAACAAGAATGATTAAATAATTTAGTTCTATTTTTATTTATGCAAAAATATAGTTTCATGTATGGATGATCATGAGCTAGACCAAGACCATTGTATGTGGATGGATTCATTCGATTTATTTATATAAATTAATTGTTTTGGCCTGCGAGCCTTCTCCTCATTAATATGTATGGCATGTGTGACCACGATTTATTTTATGTAAAACCACTTTTTACCCCTCACCTACATGAGAGTTAAACAAAGGCATGTGTAATGGATGGAACTCCCAAGATAATGGATACAGTTCATGCTGGGGCCGAGACAAAACCAACCCCATGAGATATAGAGGTGGACAGGTGGACATCTATAAAGACGAACCCAAAAGGTCCTAGATATTTCTCCTCTAGGTTAGGGTTTGTTTATCAACTGTTAGATAAACTTACCATTAGAAAATATCCTAATAATCCTCTTTACACTATTTTAGTTTTATCAATTTTATTGTTTATCATTAGGGATGTGTTGTCACGATCACATAATTAATTAATTAAACAAGCATACAAGATAGAACTAAAATAAACAAGATTTATGAATAAATATTATCAATACATGGTTAATCACTTATGTAATTTACACTTAATATTATCTAGAATGTGATAATGATAGTAAGAAATTAGTGTATAAGAGATAAAAATTCCAAAAATAAAATATTATGTCATACCAAGCCTTCTGTTACTTGATTAAGGGAAACAATCAATAAAACTATGTGTTCGACCAACCCTTGTTGGGACACGTAAATTTATATAAGAAGCCATTATGAAAGGTTTCAGGTTAACTTAACCATATTACATCAAGAGGAGTATCCATTGCTAGACTTGGTGTAATATTAGAGGAAATATTTGAGTAAATCTAAGGTCATAATTTCAGGATTGGGAAGACAACTCAACAGATTAAGGAGCTTCAAGCACGTAGTTGGAAAAGACCTGCCTACCTAAATAACCTTTAATTTCTTGACCAACCCTTTTGGGGATATGCAAATGGGAATATGGAAAATTTCCACTAGAATGTCATGGAAACTAGACATTTCGAGTTCAATGGTGAGGGCCATCGAGACTTGAAAAAATTGTGAGAGACTTAATAAAATTTATTATTTCTCACAAAATATAATCAAGAAAGTACTAATGACCTTCTCTTTTAATTATAGAATAAAAATGAAAATCTTGTCAACAACACTATCACTATGATCAATTCTAGATAAATACAACATCCTCACTAGAAGCAACTTCCATAAATGGTTTAGATTCCTTCGGGTTTTCCTACTCCATGAACAAAAGTCTTACGTGTTGAAGTTAGCATTACATGATCCGCCTACCAAAGAGGCGAATGATGAGGATTTCCTAGTCTATGAGAAACATATGAATGGCATGGTCAACATTCAATGTTTGATGTTATCATTATTGTCTAGTGAGCTTATGACTTCCCATGAAAACATGGATTCGTATAGCATGCTTGACCACCTAAATGGTTTTTACTAAGAGAGTGAAACATTCCGAGTAATCTTAGAGAAGGTTCCCCAGCTAGGCCTTATGTATTCAAGATCATTGTCAATATTGAGCGCCTGAAGGTTCTAGGGTTTAAAATCTTCGAAAAAATGGGCACCGATATCATTCTCACATCACTCCCCCAGATCTTCTCTAACTTTGATGTCAATTTCAATATGAAAAACATTAGTAAGTATCTATATAACCTTTAATCCTCATTCACCAAGTGGAAAAAGATATGAAGCGTGAAAATAATTCTTTCCTTATAGTGAATAAGTGTAAAGGGAATGAGAAGAGCATTAAGCCTAATGATTCTTCATGGCCTTCCATAAAATGAAGATCAAAGTAGAGGCAAGGGAATTGAAGGCTTTTTGTTTCGCATGTGGCAAGATGGGTCACTAGAAGAAGATCTACCCCTATCCTAAGAAGAAAGGGGAAGCTTCAGGTGCATTTGTTATTTAATTAAATCTATCTATTTCTAAAAATTGGTTATTAGATACATCTTGTGGTGCTCACATATGTATCCAAATACAAGAACCAAGAAGATTCATAATGATTGATTGAGGGAAGGTAGATCTACGAGCAGCCAACAGAGCTAGACTTGCTGATGTGGATGTCAGGGATTACCACCTCACATTCCAACTTGGATGATCTTGGTGTTAAAGGGTTGATATTATGTTCCCTGTGATAATAAAACATTATTTCTGTATCTATATTAGATACATATGGATTTTTCTTCACATTCTAAAATGAACGTTTCCTCTTTTACAATGATATATTTTGTTTAGTTACGGCACATTTATACAATGTTCATCACATGTTTGATTACAAAAACCATATAATAGTAATCGATAACAATGATACCTCACATGACTCATACCACACCCAACGTTGACATCACCATCTAGGCCGTGTAAATGAGAAATTCTTGAAAAAGTTACATCATGATGGATATTTAGATTCTTTCGAACTAAAACCACTTGGTATATGTTAGGCATGTTTACAAGGCAAACTGACCAAAGCCCCATTTAGTTTAAAAGGTGAAAGGGCTAAAAAACTTCGTAAATCAGTCATACCGATGTGTGTGGACCATTTCTAGTTGATGAAAGTGGAGGGTCCCCATACTTCATAACTTTTACTGATGATTTTAGTACATATGTATATATCTACTTAATTAGGTATAAGTTGAATTCTTTTGATAAGTTCAAAGAATATAAGAATGATGTTGAGAACCAGCTTGGTAAAAATATTAAGAAACTCCACTCAGATTGAGGTGGAAAATATCTTAATCAAGACTCCATTGATTACTTATGGGAGTTTGGGGTCCAATCCCATCTCACACCTCCATACATACCCTAATGGAATGGTGTGAGCAAAAAGAGGAACCACACCTTATTGGTCATGGTGATATCAATGATGAGTCATGTGAGTATCCCATTATCCATTTTAGGATATATGTTACAAAAATAAGCACACATACTAAACCAAGTACCAACTAAATAAAAAATGGTATTATATTCGAGTTATGGATTGGAAAGAAATCTATATTATCAAATTTATATGTGTTGGGAAGCGATTTTTTATTAAGTCCTCTTTAGGTAGAAAACTTGCACCCCATGGAAGAAAAGGTACCATTATAGGATACTCTAAGGAAATATGGGGATATTACCTATACAACCCATTAGAAAAAAATGTATAGTATCAAAACATTCCATATTCATTGAGAGGGAGCACATCTCTAAAAGTGATAGTGGGAGCGAGATAGACACCAATTATGTTGAGGCTCAAAGAACAAAAGAGTTGGTACAGGAATAGATTCCACAAAGGCCCATGGAAGAAACCATTATTCCAGAGACATAGTAGCTACATAGGTGTACAAGGGAGGATAGAGAACTAGAACGGTATGGTTTTCTAGTTACCAAAATAGTGACTCATTTTTAGTTGATAATAATTATCCTCTACCCTATAAGGAAGTAGTAAGTAGCATGGATGTTGCCAAGTGGAATGATCCATGAATTCTGAAATAGATTCCATGTACCAAATCTAAGTATAGATCATGGTAGATCCTTATGTTGATGTAAAGCCTATTGGTTTCAAATGGGTAATCAAGAAGAAACTGGAAAAGTAAGAACAAGTTAGTACCTATAAGTCAGACCGGTTGCCAAATGGTTCAAACAGTGTCAAGGTAATGACTATGATGAAACCTTTTCACTAGTTGGAATGCTGAAATCCATCAGAATTCTATTGGCCATTGCTGCTTACCATGACTGTGAGAATTATAAAAGGGATGACAAAACATCTATCCTTGACAAGAACCTTCATGAAGATGTCTATATGACACAATATAAATTGTTTATGACTCTAAAGGATGCTAATAAGATATGTAATATGTATAAATCCATTTATTGTTTAAAGAAATAATCTAAGTCATAGATCATTCATTTTGATGAATCCATAATGATTTTTTATCAATAATGAATGTGATATTTGTGTCTATAGATAGTTTTGTGGGAGTACAGTCGTTTTTCTAATAGTATATCATGACGACATATTACTTATTGGAAATGAGATACCAGTCTTACAGTCTATTAAGGAATGGTTGAATAAATTCTTCTCCATGAAATAAATAGGTGAGGAAATACAAATTCTTGGGATCAAGATCCATCATGATAGATCCAAGAGATTTTTGGGCCTAGGTCAAAGTGCATACATTGATAAGATACTGAAAAGATTTGTTATGGAACAATCCAAAAGGGGATTGTTTCCAGCATCACATATCATTCATCTTTCCTAGAAAATATGTCCTCAGACACATGAGGAAAGAAAAATAATGGAAAAGACTCTATATGAATTACATATTGGGTCAGTCTTGTATTCCATGCAATATACTAGGCAGGATGTCGCCTACGAATTGAGTGTCATAAGAAGATATCAAGCTGACCCAAGTGACCGCCATTGGATGGTGGTCAAAATTTTCATAAATTATCTAAGGTATACTAAGGATATATTTCTAGTTTATTAAGTATATGAGGATCTAGTCATCATAGGATATGAATATTCTAGTTATTAGACTGATCATGAAGCCATGAAGTCACAAATAAAATAAATATTCACATTGAATGGAGGTGCAATGAGCTAGAAGAGCTCAAAGAAGTGTGTGTTCATAGATTCGACATCGAATTCCATGTATATCACAACTTATAAGTTACCTAAAAAAGAATTTTGTATGAAAATCTTCATCCAGGAGCTATATGTGATACCTAGTAGTAATGATCCCATCACACTTTACTATGATAATACTACAGTGGTGGCCCTCGAAAAAGAGCCAAGGTCACATCAGGGGAAAAAGAACATAATTTGGAAGTATCATCTCTTGAGGTATTTTTCACAAAGAGGTGAAGTTACAGTAAGAAGTATTTCCATGGAAGACAACATGGTAGACCCCTTGACTAAATCATTGACTCAACAGAAACATGATCACCATGTGAGGTCTAGCAGACTGAAAATCGATGGAAGATAGCTCTAGTCCAAGTGGGATTTTGTAAGAGTTAGTGTCCTTGAACCAATTGGTTGTACATTGATTACTTTTATATTTAATGTATTTTAATATTAAACATCTTATTATATAATTTACATTGTTCTGCATGACTACGATGTAATAATTTTATAGAGTATTGGATTCATTGATGAGGTCATGGAATTTACCCTCTATGATGAGATCCTTGAAATGATATAAAAATATTATTAAATATTGTTCTAAGGTTGGATGACATACTATGATGGGACACATGGCATGGATACCATCAGGTGTGAGTACTCGTAAGTAGATGAGACTACCTCTCCTAATGTTCGCACTGTGTAATCTACAAGAGATGAGATTATGAGAACAAACCCACCAATAGGAATTCCATGTGTTTTTGTTTCATTAGATATTTCTATATATGAGCATGTTTAATTATCCATAGACTTTATTATTATCATTAATATATGCCATGAATCACGCACTTTGATTTACTGATGAAAACCATTACGCAGACAGTGGCAGGGAAGTAGGGTACGTTGGATGCGTCACGAGTGGCATGTTATTAATGGATACATCGAGGAAGCATTTGTCCCTCAAATTTATGGAACTTGAAATCTCAGCCATTTGATTGAAATAGAACTGTCGTGCAAAATTCCATGGCCATAGTGTAATGATGAGTTTTTTTCAGGTAGTCAAAGAACGACGTATCAAGAATAAAAGTTGATCACACTATCATGAACCCATCATGGTGGGATATTGCAACAAAATAATTGTATTATATAGTGAGTGTTTGTATGTGGATGTTGTCGTTGTGACTTTATGTTCTTTCTCTTGGGTGTCTTGACCCATTGCTAGGTAGTACTCTTGGTCTTTTGGAAAGCCCGCCTAATGCCAATGAGAAAAAGAATCCTAAAAGTTCACACACTAAGTGTTTTTGGAGGTCTCGGTGAAGTTATATTTGAATATAATTAATAAATACTATTCTCAAGAAAATAGAATAATTTTATTCAAGTTTAAATAATTTTTAAAATTAAATAAATATTTAATCACCAGATAGGGGGTATAAAATATTTATTTATTATATAGAACATTTATTAAATATTTATTTACTAGTTTGAAAATAAAATATTTATTTAAGATAATAATTTATTTATTCGGTTGTTCAATAAACTATTAATCCCCCCATGAAAATGCATGAGACTATTCAAATTCCCATTAAATCATATGGTTCAACATCATTCAAAAAAACATATTGTCAATTAACTCGATATAATGTTTAGAATAAAATGATGATAATAACATTATGAATACAATAGGTTATCAATAGAGAAATAATTATTAAAAACATGGAGAATAAAATTGAGTAGTGAGAAACTAAATAAAATAAATATAATGTTGAAATGAAAATAAATGAATAAGAATGTTAAAATTACAACTCCTCATGCATTCCTCTCACAGCTGTATGTGAAAATCCTCCTGCATTACTCTTGTAGCATACGTGGTTCATGAACATTATTCAAGATCCAAACACTATATAAGGAACAGAAAACCAAACCACTGTAATCAGTATTGGAGAAAAAATAACCCAAGATGAATGGAAAAATCAAATGTAACTGTTGCAGAAAATTATTGAAAATACTGTATTTCAGTTAAAAAAATGGACATAAACAGATGTTGTTACATTATATAGAAAACATAAATGGACATGGAATTTATTTTTTGAAGAAAAAATAGGATTCACAAATAATTTATTGTATAGATACTTCATAGAAATTGAAAAGATGCTATATTTCATATAATAGAAATGCAATATATTTTTTAGAGATAACATAAACAGAGGTTGCAATGATATTGTATTTCATAGATACTACACAGATACTTTATTTCACAAAGTATTGGTGCATAAAAATAGAATAAAAGTGGATAAAATATGAAAACACCATTAAAATACTTTCAGTCACGGTGCACAACACCTTGAAGATGACAAAAGGAAACCATAATTAAAATCTGGTCAACAATAGCTTTCACATCTTTCTCTGTATATTTTCCACCTCTGTAATAGAAATGAGATGGATTTTAAATGTGAGATTACATATGTTTGAAAACAATGCATGTATAGTAAATAGTTAATAGTATATGCATATTTAATATAAAATGCAGTATCATTAGAATTTATTCTATATAGAAAAAATGCATTATCTATGGACCTTTCAATTTAATTAAAATAAAAATTTATCATTGAAAACAGCATCAACATTGTCTTGAAAAATCTATTCAATGGATCTACAATATGAGAAGCAATGATAGAAAACAGTGACCTATCAATATAAATTTGACTAACATGCAATGTAAAAAATGGATAATAATACTAAATGAAAATCACAAATAAATGTAACATAAAAATTGCACAATGAAAGGTATCACATCCTATGATATCATATTTTATCAATAAAAAGGAATGAATATAAATTTTTTAATACTAAACAAAAAAATTATAGAATCATCATTACATGAGATAAATTATATAGAGAATGACATAATGAATAAAAACATAAATGACCTTCATCAATTATTACGTGGCTTAATAAAGTCAAAAAGGCTAGTATATATGTGCTTCACATCAGATTCTTCATTTATCGACGTGGAATGAAATTTTAGATAAACAACAAAGACAATAGTTAAAATAGGAAAAATATAACAATAAATAAAAAATAAGAGTTTCGGTTTAAAGAATAAAAACCTTTGGCTTTAGGTCACGGTGCACAACACCATGAAGATGACAAAAGGAAACCACAATTAAAATCTGCACAACAATGGTTTTTCATCTTTCCCTGTATATTTCCCACCTCTAAAATTGAAATGAGATGGATTTTAAAAGTGAGATTTAATATGTTTGCAAACAATTCATGTATAATAAAAACGTAATAGTATATGCATATTTAATAGAAAATGCAGTATCAGTACAATTAATTGTATACAAGAAAAAAAACATTAACTGTGGACCTCTCAGTTTAAATAAAATAACCATTTATCAATGAAAATAGCATCAAAATTATTTTGAATAATATATTCAATGGATCTATAATATGAGAAGAAACGATAGAAAATAGTGACCTATCAATATAAATTTTTCAAACATGCAATGTAAATAATGGATAACAATATTAAATGAAAATCAAAAATATATGTACCAAAAATAAATTGCACAATGAAAAGTATCATCTCCTATGATATTGGATTATATCAATAAAAAGTAATGAATAAAATTTTGTAATACTAAAAAACAAATTATAGAATCATCATTACATGAGCTAAAAATGTAGATAATGACATAAAGAATAAAGACATCAATGAGCTTTATCTATTCTTACATGGATTAATAATGCCAAAAATGCCAATATCTATGAGCCTCATATCAGCTTCTTCATTTATAGATGTGAAAAAAAAGTTATGATAAACTACAAAGGAAATAGTTACAATAAGAAAAATAAAACACTAAATAAAAAAGAAGAGTTTTTCCTTCAAGAATAAAAACCTCTAGCTTTAGGTCATGGTGCACAACATCTTGAAAGTGACAAAAGGAAGCCACAACTAAAATCTGCATAACAATGGCTTTTTCATATTTCATTGTATATTTTCCACCTCTGCAACAAAAATGATATGGATTTTAAAATTGATATTGCATATTTTTGAAAACAATGCATGTATAATAAAAATGTAATAGTATATTCATATTTAATATAAAATAGAGTATCAGTTGAATTAATTATATACAAAAAAACATTAACCATGGACCTTTCTATTTAAATAAAATAGAAAATTATCAATAAAAACACCATCAACATTGTTTTGAGAAATATATTCAATAGATCTATAATATGGGCATTAGTGATAGAAAACATTGACCTATTAATATAAATTGGAAAAACATGGAATTTAAAAAATGGATAACAATTTTTAATGATAATCACAAATAAATTTAAAAAAATGAATTGCACTGTGGAAAGTATCATCTCCTATTATATCAGATTATATCAATAAAAATGAATGAATATAAAATTTTTAATTCTAAAAAAATTATAGAATCATCATTACATAAGCTAAAAAATGTAGGCGATGAAAAAATGAATAAAAAAACAATAAGAAATAGAAATAATATTAATAAGTGAATTACTTTTTTTATACCTGAAATGAAATAGTAATAGTTTCATGTTTTTAAAGACAAGGGCTAAAAAAATTTCCCCCTATACTACATTCACATGCATTATTAAATTTAAAAAACACTTATAGAAAGGAAACTAATATCAAATGCAACACCACTACTATATTAGTGTATGTAACTAAAACATTTGGATAACTCTTTCAAATGTGATACGAAATTAATTGTTCGAACCAAGTGAGTATATAATAGAGTGGGGAAAAGATTTATTCAACAATGCATGTAGTCCGAGACTTTTAAAAAAACAAAAATAAACATAACAGGGAGTATGCATTAATGAAATAGGAAAAAAATATATATTGAATGATATAATTTAGGCATACCTAAACTACATAATGCTTTGACGTGCCAGACTAAATCAATATCAACCATGGAATAAATTTAGGATGAAGTAAAATTGGCAGCCGAAGAATCACGTGCCATATAATAATATTGTTTGAAAATTTAATACTGAACCATAATTACTAAATCTTGGAATGAAGGGAAACAATTTCAAGAATTTGAGATGAACACACCTTTTCATAACTCTAGATCTATGTGATCTCTAGAGACACAGTCATACAAAAATATTGGTGGACTGAATGCTATGGATCCCTATTTCCGGATTCATGAATTATGTTGTAGCTTATTTGAGTACATAAATTTTGTATGAATAGAGTGAAATGTGAAACATTAAATCGGAGGGAAATATTATTGAGAGTTATGAAAGAAATATTACCATTCGTAACATGATGAATCTACAGTAATTGAATGAAATATTACCATCCGTGGTAATATTATAGAGACTTATAAATGAAAATATTACCATCCCTGCAATCTGTGAAAGAAACATTTGATCACTTTCACCTCTGAATCTACAGTAAGTGAATGAAAATCTTCCAAAGATTTATGAAAGAAATATTACATTAAATTTTTCTTAATGAATTGGTCATTTAAAAATCCATAGTTGAGTATGAGACGACAAAGGGTTCAGGTGTCGATTTGCTACAAATCCTAAGGAAACAACCTCCCCATGGGTAGGTTCACTATCTCTGAGCTCGATTACTAATATAAAAACACTTACTTATAAATGATTTTGAAATAGTAATGTTTAAAATTTTTTATGTAATTATTTAAATTTTAGTTCCATCTTAATGCAGGGGCACCAAGATTATATTTTCAAGTAGTACACATTCATGGTATGACGAACCATATAGAGAAGTGAGTGGGAACTAAGTCGTAACCAAGTCAGTTAAACACAAACAGAAAAGGAAAAATATGTAGGATTATTTAAATTCCAAACATGATCTTGAAATTAATATGAACTCTATATCCACATAAGATACACCCAAAACACCATATAGAACATGTATTTGAAAGTGGGAAAACAACTACAGAATTAGTGAATCATACCTTCCAAAAAGAAGAGAACCACAGAATCCAATACTTGAAACCCAGTAAATGAAGCTTTCGGTAAATGCACAATTACCTCCAAATTAGGTGACGAAATTACCAACCTCAATCAATCTCAAAGGAATCGGTTGATACCGTATAAAATTGGTGGATGCAGAAGAGATTCGTTGAAGGCCCGGGGCCTAGTGGGTCAATTGGATTCGGTGTCATGAGTTCAGAGGGGATTCGTTGAGGGGAGTGGGAGAGGGGATTCAGAGAGCGTTCTTGGGGATGGAAAATGGAGAGCAGCGAGTAGTTCTTCGCTAAGTGATGTGAGCACCCTCGGTCGACATGACATGTGGGAGGAGAAATCCAGGGAGGGGTATCGCGACCACGAACCCTATAAAACAAATTGGAGGAGTTATAGCCATAATAGGTTGAGGTAAAGAGAAGATGAAGTGGAGGATGGAAGTCGTCTATAACCCTAATCGTATTGGAGGAAAATCCCAAGAGTGGGATAGTGTGGGTGGTGGGAACGAAGAAATGGTCGTGGATGGTTAGCACGTTGACTCTGGGGACAATATACGGGAGGAGATGAGCAGATTCAACCGACAGGGTATTGATTGGAGCTCTATCAAAACCCTAAGCACGGCTGCAGTACCAGGTATTGCAATCTAGGCAAATGGAAGGAGTCGAGCGGGGAGAATTGGTTGAGGAGGTAGCGCGCGACGGTGTGGGGGTATAATCGGGAATGGAAGTGTTTTTTAGGTGACATGGTTGAGCATGGAGGTGACAAGTCAGCTTGGAGGTACCTAGGTTTAGTATATATAATATATATAAGTGGAGTTTGAGAGGACCAAGGTTAGACCAGTAGTAAAATAATTATTTTCAAGATGATAAATAATTATTTGACAAGTTTCAATAGATTTTAATAATGCTGCTATTATTTTGTGACACAAAATTTTATTTATAATTCTGTTTTTTACAACTTGGTGCACCATAAATAATTACATGGTATTATTATTAATAGCATGGGTTTTTATAAGGTTATAAATGTATTTAATTTCTGTTCTACAACTACATATTGTAACTGAATCCCCATGTCAATAAATAGACACATACGTCTATTGTGCCATGTATAAAACCACACACCCTATTAATTGAGAATTGTTGTGGTCAATAATTTATCTATCAAATCCTCTTCTAGTCCCAATCAAGAATGAGATCTTTTCTTCATGGATGAAGAATAAGAGATCAATAATAACCGATATGAGACACTCGTTTCACCGTGCTGGCATCCGGAGAATGAGCAGTGTCGATCAGAGGCCATCAGAGCACGTGTGGATCACCTCTAGAGGGATTTTTGTTTGGATCCTTGAATGTGAAAAAATATAATCCAGAAGGGTCATTGAGGATGATCAACATCATCAACCAAGAAAATACCAAATATCCAGGTATTATTTTCGTTATGAAATTAATTAAATTAATTAAAAATAAGATGCTCAAGATCCTCCCTAAAGGTTTTGGGCCTCTTATATATTTATCTAAATTATTGATTATATTTTATGGAGACTTGTGTTTATCTTCATATTGATCATAGAATAATATTGATCATGGTAAAAATTAATTTTTGGTGCCGTCCAAACCACGCTACCACTTTCCCGGAACCTTCACGTTAGTGATGGTGTTTTAAAGGGAATAAATCTTATAGAATGTATATAATTTAGTTTATAAGT
This sequence comes from Viscum album, assembly GCA_963277665.1. Taxonomy (NCBI): domain Eukaryota; kingdom Viridiplantae; phylum Streptophyta; class Magnoliopsida; order Santalales; family Viscaceae; genus Viscum; species Viscum album. The sequence goes on along the minus strand of OY728156.1, from coordinate 1,191,835,018 downwards.
GGTTTTTTTGGTTTTTTTGGATAATAACCCAATATGGTGTGAATAATAGATGACATATAGTTTTCTTTTATAGTGAGGAAATGGTCACACATTGAATTACTTAAAATCATTAAATGTAATAACTTATTTTTTATGTTAAAGGGGAATTTAAAGGAAAAAATTATAAATCTAATGATTTTTAATGTTGAAATAAATTAAACCAATATAATTTGGATAGGTTTATGTGTCATGTTACACATTATGTTTGGGTTTAACCCCTTCATTAACCCATTTTAATATTAATTGTGGTAATAAATTTTTCACTACTAAAGGGTTTTAAATTTACATAAATAGTAAAAATAGAGTAACAAATGGACAAGGAATGAAATTGTATACCATTCCCTAAACATTTGTTTTGTTTTAAAATATTTCTGATTTTTAAATCATTTAATAAAATATTATTTGACATAAATTACCTTTAATGTTATTTTTAAGAACTATTCACATATTTTCACATTAAAGACATCAATAAAGGTATGTAATTTGTATATAAACTCTTTCAAGATTTATTATACATTATTATTAACCATAAAAAATATTTTTCTTAATAATTCATCCGAAAAATATTATTTTCAATGTTTTTAAAATCATTTACATTGATTTTCCTACTACTTGTGCATGCACTATTCAAACAATATGTAAGAATTTAAGTTAATTACATAGTCAATAAAAATAAAAATTAAATACCATAATAAAAATTATTAAATTTATTTCCAAATAAACATTCAAATTAATTAATTTTGTATGTTTTCTCAAATATATTTTATTAAAGTTATTTAATATGTCATTTTGACTTTTACTATCCATGTGAAAGTACTGCACAAGTATATTGGTAAGTTTTCATTTATATAACTAAATAAATAATATATATTAATCCATATAATTAATTAAAAAATATATTAATTATTAAGGTCAATAAATTACCTATTTCTTTTCATATATTATCTCTAGAATACAAAAACTATACTTTTCAAGTGTTGTGCAAATACTACATCGATAATAAAAAAATTTCTAATAATTATCATGAAATAAATTTAAATTTATAGGTTTTGAATTAATTTTTTATTATATTTTTATTATACTATTATAAGTCAGTTTTTATTTATTTTTTATAAAATTTTATATCATATTTATGTCTTCTAAATATTATAATAGACATTATATTTCCTAAAAACTATATTTTTTACATAAAAAACGTAACTTCTTCACAAAAAATATTAAAAATTCATGGAATGATTACTTTTATTTTATAAATTCAAGAATAATTTCATTTCATAAATTTAAATTTATATAAGTGAAATAAATCACTTTAAGAATAAACCTAAAAAATGTGATGGAAAATAATTTTCTAGAAAAATAAATTTGTATGTATAAAAATGTATTATACAGAAAAGTCTAATTAAAATTTTACATAAATTAATAGAAATCTATTTAAAAAAATTAACTGATGAAAATTTAAACTCAATTAAAAAAATGATACTTTTTAAACACAATATTGGAAAACATTGTTCTCTATAAAATAGATTTTGTTAGTATTCATTGAAATATTAATAAATTCATTAAAATTCCAAAATATTACATTAAGATATTTTTGATATTACGATTTAAAAAATGATACCATTTTTATAAAATTAAATTTTTAATGATTCAAAAATCAATTACAATATTCCCTTATAAAATTAAATAAAAATCATTTTTGAAAGAAAACATTTTTTTAAAAACATAATATGACTTTACAAAAAAAATAGTGCATATTTCTTAAAAGGTATATCATATAATACCTTTGAAAAGAGGAAAATAGAAATATAAATGTCACCATGAATAACTCATAATAGAGTTCCTAGATAAGGGTAACATTAACAAAAATTGAAAATATGGATACGGAAGAAAGAAGTAACATCCATGGAATAATAGGGAGTGATAGAGAACATATTAATGATAATTTTAATGCACATAAAACCATAAATCAGTAGGGTATATAGATTATCATCAATTCATAATAATTAAGGTTATATGATAACATTTTTATTTAATGTTCCTTTTTCTAGAGTTGATGTATCCTTTTACCATCAAGATAAATAACATGATAAAATAAACATAATTGATTTATTTCCATTTCATAATAAAAATTTCTTCATTTTTTGGTTATTTGATCATTTTTCACTTATAACTCATCTCTTACTCCAAGAAATAAATACTCAAAATTAAATTTTCATGTCAGAAACACTATAATAGAATTTAAATAGATCTCAGGATCCATAAAAGGATGACAAGTTATTCCTCCTACTTTTAGAAATCAATCAGAAACAAAATGGTTGTAATATGGTCAGATAGTATCCAAAATCACTGGAAAAAAACTCCTTCAATGTCAGGGTTTTAACTTTCTTCATCAGTTATAAATAGTCATTAATAAAGGTGACGTTGAAAGTGAAACTTTCCACATACGTTTTTTTAAATGAAAATTGAAAACAATCCTAAAAGGGATAATATAGAAGGATTTCAATGAATTTTTTGGTAAAAATGACATTAAAAACAACTTTACATGTATGTTTTATAGAAAAACGATGTAGAAAGTCCTTTTGGAAGACATTAATTATTGTATTTTTTTAAAATTGACATTTAAATCTAGTAAGGATACCTTTTAATATCATATGTATAAAAAACTATTTGGAATGTTGGTTTTTTTAAAAACTAGTTTGAAAACAACTTAATACAATAAATATAATATAAAAATAGAGAATAAAAGTTAAAAAAGTAGCATAAATAAAACAAGGGAACCAAAACCATTTCAAAAAAATTAACAAAATTTTCTTAAAAAATCATAGCCGAATGAAATTATAATTTTAAATTAGTAAAAAATAAAATATGTTACAAAAATAAATTTTGAAGGTGTTTAAATTTTTTTTATTTAAACATAAAAACATAAAAAAACACACATAATAAAGTGTTATATATTAGAAAATAATATATTGGATTAAATTATAAGTTTTATAATGAAAATAACGTCTTCAAAATCTATTTTTGTTTGGGTTGTGATTATATCATAGAGGAATTGTAAAACATAATATCTAAATTCAACATTTCCTTATTGATGATGAAACTATGTTTAAGAAAAAAAATATTAAAAAATCATTAACTATGTACAAAAACAAGTATTCAATGATATAATATTGAGATACCTTGACTTACAAATATTCAATTTTTTATGGTTCTACTGTTGGATCATGAACCATTTTGAACATAATCCATTAAGTGTTGTATTTTCAAATATTACATTAAAATGAAAATTTTAATATTAAATAACTAAAAGAATATATGAAAACTTACATCATTAAAAACTGGCTAAATATCTATCAAACACCACCCAATAAAGAGCATAACTAGTATGCATTACAATTTTTTGGAAAAAATATGAATAACATCTAATGTATACTAAAATATAATAAATTGATAATTAATAAAATTATAATAAATATTTGTTCATAATTGTATATTCTTTATTACCAGTCAAGGAATAAAAAAACTAATACGTAATTTTCAGGTTTTTTAATATTTTAGATACATATCAAATTCATGATTCTTTGTTCGTGTATTTCATCATAGATAAAATGTATTCTGGGTCTATAAAACCATAAAAATAATTTCAATACAATTTTATACCAAGAGTGTGGAGATATATTATTATAAAATTCATTAATTAAGTTAATATTATATATGATTAATTAATTTAAATAAATAAATAGTTTAAATTTGCATACATGGAAGCTACTGCAACAAAAGTACACTAAGCCTATTAATATTCAAAACATCCATGATGTCATTTTTAAATTTAGTTAACGTATAATTTCTTCCAAATATATTCCCAAACATTGAAAAAGTTTAATAATTATCTAATATAGAAAATTTGTGATGACATTGTTACCCAATCAGCTTCATGAGGAGTGTGTGAAGGTACTGGAACCTTAAATCTAAAATTCATTTAGAGTTATTACATCAATTTTAGAAACAAGTATATAAGGTATGTAAAATGAAATATTATATTTAATTATTAATTTAATGATAAAAAACATATGCCATATATTTCACTTAATTATAATGATTATCTTACGAAAGTAAAAAAACGACCAATACTCTATCCATCTAGGGACACCTCATCAATATACAGCAGGATTAGAAAATATGGATCATTAATATCATGTTCCACTAATTGTACATGAAACGATTTAATAAAATGATGATGTACATAATTCTCTAGATGATGTACAATTCCTTATGTTATAATACATCCAAGGGGATCCCCAACATGAAACTCCCAGTACATGGTTAGGTCTGAATGAGGAGGTGGAGGATCTAGATAGATAGGTTGTGTCTATATCATTACTTTTACAAGAATTTATGATTCATATGATTTAATTTTATCCTATATTGACTCATTGATATTATATATACTAATAGCCAAAGTATCTATTTCTTTCTTATATTCTCCCCCATCAATTCCACAATAGGGTTACGACCAATTTTTTTAAAACCAACACCCTCTTGATACCATTTAAATCATCCCAATTTTAATAGATTTATTAAATTAGTGGAAATAATATCCATCCTAATTTTAGGAATAAAGGTACCTTTTTTTATCTTCTCTTGAACGGTTCCTTGAAGTAAAATTTTCAAATTTAATATTTGTGAGATAAATTTACAAAATAATAATATTGTTTAAAAGTAACAATTAATTATTTATAATCTTATCATCTACTTCCTTTATCAGATTAGTTATATAATTAACTTTTTTTAATTATTATCCTTTTCCATTTCAATTGATAATGAGGATGATATAGATGGTGAAGTGGAATATCTTCAAATCTACTATCTCACATGGATATTAATTCACAGATTTTTTAGTAATAAATTGATTATATAATAAATGATACCATCTAGGTGATATTGTATGAGGGTATAAATAATGAGACTATATGTCTTGGGAATTTTTATTAGATTCGTATTCTATATGGAAAAAATAAATAAGTTGTAATTTAATTAAAATTAATTTATAGATTTGATAGCACATATATAACATTGGTTTAACATAAGTTAATTATAATTAATATATTTGTATGTAAATAATTAAAAGTATATTTATTAAAAAAATATAAATAATTTATGAAACAACAAAAATATACCATGAAGGAAAAATTTCACTAATTTTAGACAAACATCTTCCATATATCCATATCTTCAAAACTATAAATAAGGAATGGATATTGATTACGTTTACCCCCTAAAATATAAAATGATGTTAACTTTGTCTTAAAATACTTCTATCTTGTTTATATAAAGGATACACACTTTTTATTTATGCTTTTTTTCTCTTGAAATTTAAATTTAAATTATAATTTAATATAAAAAATATTAAGATATGTATAATTATTAAAACATTGGAAAAATAAATGAATAACTTTAGAAATCATTCCCTTAAAGACTCCCATAAAAAAATTTCAATGTCTGGTCAATGATCCCCAAATTCTGAAATAAAACACTTATCAATAAACAACTCTATATATTTAGGTATGGCCTAAGCTATGCGACATGTGGTTTGGTTGGGTGGTTGAACTCATCAAAGTTAATTATCAACCTCTTCTCTCCATATGTGAGTGGAAGTTATTATAAATATATAATCTCACACCTACCATCTTTATGTATCATTCCTTCTTAGATAATTATAAGTTCGTCACATTATTTTATGATATATAAGTTTAATTTCATTAAATAATTTATCTTCTTTTGATATATATTTATATAAAAAATTGTCCATAAAGTGGTTATCCTAACTTAGTGTCTGGAATTTTGAAATATGAATACTACTTTAACAAAATTATGTGTACTTTTATTTTGTTAAAATTTAGTAAATATAATAAATAAATAAATGATAATTTATAATAAAAAAATTCAATGAATTATATTTTTTTTAAATAGTTCAATTTAAACTAGTGTATATTCAAATTAACAAAAAAATGATTGAAATGATTATACTCTAAAACTATGAAATTATGTGTACCTATATTTGATTATAAATAAAAAATTATGTAAGTAAAAATTTCATTGGTCAAAATCAGAAGAAAATTATAAATATTTTATTTAGAAAAATATTATAACTAAAATTAATGAATATAAATAAAATAGTCTTAATAAAATGATAGTTGAAAAAATATTCACCCAAAAAATGTATATATGAATGTAATGAATATAATAATATTTAAAAAATGGAAGGAGTACTAAAAAAATATCTATTTAAATATCAAAGTTAAAAAATAATGTTTCTAATTCTATCAGTTTTACAAGGAAAAAGAGATTACCTAGTTAATTAGGAGTGTAATAGAGTGTTTTATTATATCCCTTTAACATGATCATCTTGTGTTTCATGGGAAATTTTTACATGTTATTCATTTTTATCATCAATTAATTATAAAATAGATGAGGAAATTTTAGAAAAATCTTCAACATAATCAAAAATATCATAACCAAAATGATTTTTTCCTGATAAAAACAGCATACCACTCATCATTTTATGGTTCAACACCATAAAATATTTTTGTATATGTCCCCCTACTAAATGATTTCACCATGAAAATAAATATTTTTAAATAAAAAAGTGAAATTCCATATTATTCATGTTTCACACCGCTATTACTACAAACCCACAAACACATAAATATAAAAACCCTAAATATTTAATATTTAATCTCCGATTTATCCTCATAAACTATGAAATATGATAATGATGATGAATTTTTTGTTTATATATGGATCTGTAAAAATGTAGTACTTTAGTGAGAACCATTATTGAACTATTTTGAATGGTACTATTATTGTCTTGGAATAATGTGTAAAATGTATAACCAATAATATAAATACAAGACCACATGATTACATTAACACATAGCTCCCTGATAACCATTATATTATTTTTGGTGTCGATAAATGTTTTTTTTTTATTTTCTCATTAAAATATTAAAATAATTTATTTTCATATTCATTTATCACTATATATTCATATATTCTAAAATATTTTACATTAAATGTGATAAAAAGTGATGATATATATAGAATAAAAATATTTTTCATAATATATAAATATGCATTTACCACTTCAACATGTGGAATTAACATTACCTTTAAGCCAAAAATCCTTTTACCATCACTATCAACTATTAAATTTAGAGATATAGAGAGACCAATGTGAATTAATTTAGACAAATAATCAATACAAAACTCAATTACCTCATCTGATATTTATTTTTGAAAAATAGATGCCTCAGGTTGATGTGTATTCATATCATATTCCATCAAAATGTCTTATATAACAGTCAATAGGACACATCTAATGTAAATAAATAATACCACATATAATCATCACCAAAAGAGTCAACAAGAAAACCATTTTATTAGAAAATGACGGTAGAAAAAAATATTCTTTGTTGAATAAATATGAGGGAAAATTAATTTTTGAACTCATCTAAAAAATTTGGATCTTTGACTTTTATAAAAATACAATTGGAAAATTAAAAAATCTATTATAAATTTTTAGACATGTATTATCAATATTCCATGCATTGAAACATGTATAAAATAGTATTTCAATACATGAAAGTCATGAAATTTCATACCTATTAACATTAAATCATTCAATTACACCAAAGTTATCACATGTGAAGAAAACTAATTTGGTAATTTTAAACCAAGAAGGAATTGAAAAAAAAATTATCTTCTCATTATTAATTAATGCATGAAATGAAAAGAAAAATATATTATATTTTCATTCTTTTTTGGAGAAAACCCCTAATATATTTACATGGCTATTAAATAGAGAATTTCTTTCAATCTATATTTTTTTATTTCATTTTATGTTTAATAATTTTTCAATTTTACTGTTACATTTTTTTCACTACATACTTAATTTCAATGTTATGTTTTATGTCCAAATGTTTTGAATAAGGTATCTCAAATGAAATGGATTTTTTCATCCATGTATTTGGTTGATAACCAGAATGTTATTTCTTTTCAAATGCGACATAGATTTTTTCACCTTGTTGTAATATTATTTAGATGAAAATGGATGAGGGATATAATCATACCCTTGTGAACCATTGATTTAACTTTTCAATATTTTATATAGATAATATATATGAAAAAAATATCTTATCTCACAAATAAACTATATTTCTTCAATAATATAATTAATTATCTAAATTCCAATCATTTAAAATTGAACAAGATTTAATTCCTTTAACACTATATATATATAAGATTCCATATTCAGAAACATAATTTAAATTGAAAATTATCAAAACACATAAACAAAAATAGTCATTCTTGAATGCATCAAATATGCTAATACATATCTCCAGTATAAATTTCAAATCATCAATCGATCGTGATGGATAAACATTAATATCATCTGCAATATGTTTTGGTCTAGAAATTTTTAGATCCTCATTCCATATTTCCTCATCATACATATACATGGAGACTATTTTTATATAACAAATAAAAAATTCAACGAACAATTTTTCCTATTGATACTTAAATATAGATTCATTCTATTTGTACATAGACATATTCTTAGAATTATAACTTCATTTCTAAAATTATGAGATTTTGGATGATATTATTTACATTATGGTGAATCAGTATAATGTTATAGTTTTCCATTAAGGATGTAAACATTTATATGCCAAATTAGCTTCTTTTTTATATTTGAATTTGGTAAAGATATGATTCAAACAATGTTTTATTAGAATATAAAAAATTAATTTAACTAGAAGTTTAGTTTATATTCTTTTGAATGAATCTTGCTTATATTTTCAACTATTTTGTATCATGTTGTCCCACATTTAGGAAAATGTAATAAACTTTCATATTTATTTGGATACAACAAATAGATTTTAAGGAAATCATGTATCTTTTTATACCCTAATTAAATTGAAAATAAAATATTTTTTCCTCATAATTGGAATCATGAATCACTTTTCCTTCTAGAATTATCCCTTTTAAAATTTCAATCAATTCAATGAAACATTAATAATGTTAAACATGTACTGCTTTTAAGTTATCTAATCAAATCATTGTAGAAAATAAAATATACCTACTAAAACCTATTAATAGGGGATTCTCAGAATATCTATTGATAATCAGATGGTATTTAATTTCTATGTACCATAATTTACATATATTCAAACGTTTATCGCATAGATATTAAATAGTATATATGTTATCAAGATTTAATTTATAAAATTCCAAGAAAATTTCAATGCATTTATCATCCAACCAGCCAAATAAAATTTTTATTCAAAAAAATTACCAAAGAAAGTAGAAGAGGATGGAAAAAGAGAGAACAAAAGGCACAAAAATAAGGAGTCCTAAATTAGGGCAAAATGAGAGCATCACCTCTGATCAGATTCACACCCACTGGTTTCAGTCATTAAATAGAGAGGAGAGGAGTACAAATAGAGATGTGATCTTCCACTGGAGCTAGATGATCTATTACCCAATTGCCTTCCCGCTAAGTATGGGTTACTCAGATGTTGCCACCAAGAAGTACTCTACATTTGTGAACATTGTAGGCAATGGACCAATAATGTGATTATATACCATGAAAAACATCATGGAGAATCTTGGAATCAGTCTCCACCTGAATAATGATGAGGTTCTCTTGCTTACAATGGGTGAGCCCGGTGAGGATTACATTGGTCTTGGATTTGAGGGATGTACTGTTGTCATAAAACAAAGTAAATGCCCGAGCCAGACCCCCATGAACCATGAACCACACCCCCTCCAATCATGGAACCCAAAATACAGGACCCATCAGAGTTTAATTTGAGACTTTTGATGGGAGGTTTCCAACAGACCGAGTTCCCTTGCATATTAACATAGCCGAGAAGTGGAGGAGAAAGGCTGATCTGATGTAACCTCATGGATGGAGAACCTCGCCAGTCAGGGATGAGGGAAACAAAATCCACAAGAAGGAAACATGATCTCGCTAAAATGGACCTCACCGATGATTACGATACATTAATTACCAAAAAGGATAGAATATAATAGATGAATATATTAATACAAATAAAAATGTAAATATATATATATAAACATAATTAAAAAATTTATTCATATATAAATTACAAATAATTTAAACATGTATAAAATAATAATGAATAATTTATAATTAAAAATAATTTATAAATTAAAAATAAGCTACAAAAAAATATAAATTAATTATAATGAGAAAAAAATTTATAAATAAAGAAATTTTAAGGGACAAAAATTTTTAACCACAAAAAATTATAGCGATAAACATGTTATAAATACAAAAAAATTAAAGAAATTAATTACATACAAAAAAAATTATAATAACAAACAATTTATAATCAAAAAAATTTATGACATTAAACAAATATTAACCAAAAAAATTATATGTGATAATAAAATTCATATAAACAAATTAATGGATGAATACTATTTAAAACTAATAAGTAATTTATTTATCTTCAAAAATAAAAAAAATAACTGAAAAAATTTGGATAAAAATAAATTCTAGATTAAATTTTACTCGCTTAAAGGTGGCGTTAATCAGGTAAATGATGAAATATAGAAGATATTTTTTAAATAAAATTTGAAAAAATAACAAGCAATAACCTTGAAGATTGCCTATTGGATGGGAATATTAGGGTTTTTGGGTACTTATTAACTTATAGAATCAAGGAATAATGTTTATTGATGGAATATTGAGTATAGAAAATATCAAAAGATCATTAAAATCTAATGAAATTAACAGCTGATCCTGCTCAGGGGCTATCGAGGGTCAATAAAATGTGGGTCCTTGAATTATTTAATTGAACAAATAAGGGATTTTTGGGGCCCCTATTTAATTATAAAAACTTTTATCATCATTTTTGTTTGTAAAATCAATATGTAATCTTTATAACTCTTACCGTTAATGTTAGTTTTATATAAAACGAACATAAAAGGTAATCATGTATGATATTTATTTTAGATTTTATAAAAATAAAATGCTTTAAGGGTCAAACTTCACTTTTAATGTTGTTTTCTAAAAAATGATGTTACAACACTGATTCAGAAGCCTCTTTTTCTAAAACTGTATAAATAAAACATTAATTAATGAAATAAAACATTAATTTATAAATTCTCAACAATAAGACCCAATTTCCAACTTAAATAATTCAAGAAATAATTAACTTAAAAATTCTTCAAAATATTTCTAACCAAGTTAGAAATAAAAAAAAATCAAATGCTATTCGACACACATTATTCTAAGATTAATTTAACATTAATCTCCATCAAAATTTTATGACTCCAAAAGCCATATAACCAAAAAATGTATATTTTATAATCCAATAATTTCAAAAACATGTAAATTTTTCTTCAAATATTTTGAATCGCTATAAATTCAAAATAAAATAATGTATACTTCCAAAATACAACTCAACCTTTATTCCTCAAATAAAATCCCTTCTTAGCCAAAATTATTTTCATTTACCTTATTCATAAAATATTCCAAAAATAGTGAACTTATTTTAATATAAAAATAAAAACAATGTTACCAAATAAATCATTAATCCCTTCATTATCTATATTATAAATCATATGTTCTAGACATATATTAACACTTCAATCCCAATTAACCATAATTAAATCAATATCAAAGATCATATTAATCGTAATGATTTAAAACTCCATTAAAATTATCTCCAAATAATATAAGATTCTTATTCCTAAAATAACCTTTTCATTGTAACAAATACTAAATAAAAGTGTTGTATTAACATAAATTTCTCCAAAATATTATTAATTAACATAAAATCCCCTCACTTAAAACCTAAAAAAGGGGTGTCCATTTCTATGAACATGTTATCAACATTAAAGGTATAAACTGAGGATGGTATTCATTATTCTGATGTTATCCTCACATGAAACAATCTTAATCTCTAAATTTAACTAAAAATTACTCTGATACAAACTATAACAACCACAACCTTACAAAATTACATTATATTGAGTTTTATTTAAAAAAATTATTTTATTACATTTTAAGGATCTTTATGATTAATATTAAAAGAGAAATAGTTCATAAATATTACATAATAAACAAACATTATAAATTTCACACTTCCATTTGGTATATATTTTTCCCAAAAAATATTACATTTATAATGACACATGTTTTTTTTATAAAAAACATCACTTTTTAAAATGTTATTTCATAATTGGTCATAATCATCCTTAAATCAAATTTTTTCAAAATGGGGTATAACACAAAAATCACAGTAAGGTACATATGAAAAGATGAAAAGAAACTTATTAGTATATTTAAAAACCAAGAGATCAAATAAGAGAATTCTCCTTTAACACGACAAAAAATAAACTCAAATAATAATTTACTTACATATGAAATAAAATTTTATAACCATTTTTTTTAAAACACTATATAATAATAAGAGAAAAATCAAAATCATAAGGGTTGCTTGAAAAAAAATGATAACCCTGAAAGCATTTTATAAATTTTTTTTACCCTTAATAAAAATATTCATTCCCTAAAAAATATAATTATGTTACCTTATGAAAGAAAATTATTTCCTTGAAAAAATTTTATCAATAATATAAATTTCATGTTGGTTCGTTTGGGAATTTTACTCAAAGAATCCTTATAAGAACTTTTACAAATGGACTAATTTACTCATTTAATTTCGTCATAACTTTTCAGATACCATAATTATTAACCAAATAATCAGAGACCTATATCAGTTTGAACGATCATAATAAAAATCTACAAGGACCATAACAGGCATAAAACACATAAAATGTTTTATTTCCACCATAAAACTCAAAAAAAAATATTTTGAATATATAAAGATATCCTTTTAAAATATTGATATATCTATTTCTTTTTAAAAAATGTTTTCAAAACTAAAATTCAAATAATAAAAGAAAGGTTTGATTTTATTCTTAGAAAACAAAGAATATTGTAATGGAATAGTAATATAAAATAATTTTTGTTGAAGTTGGAAAATCCTTCGATGCAATATAAGTTAACATAGAATATTCCATTTTTCTTTTAATAAATGAAGTCAACACATCCCTCATAAAATTCATAAAAAGATTAATTTTAAAAACCATTGAAATAAGATAAATAGATAAATAAAATTTAATTTATAATTCAAATATGTAAATATAAATACATCCATTAATTAATTATATGAATGTTAAAATAGATAATGTTTTTGGAAAGAAATATTTAAAAAAATTAAATGAGGTTTCAAGGATAAGTTTCCTTTACCTCAACTAAAAATTTTAATGTACCTTATTTATATTAGTAAATAGTAAAATTATATTAATTTTTTAGTTTTTTAAAAACCTCTTTCAGGTTTATTATTATTGTTTTCCCATATAACCATTTTTAATTTAATTAATCATTTAAGTTTATGTGAGACGTTTGGGTCATAATTCCAAAATCGCTTTGGTATGATTATCATGATCAAAGGTTTCATTATTATATCATCTACAAAATATTAATAATTAAATAAATATCATTTTATACATGAAATAAAAAATTACATCCATCCATGTAATGCATACATGAAAAATGAATCAGATCGCTTCATGTAGGTGGTAATCAGCATATACACATGTATGTCATTATCCTTTTTCAAAGGATGGAATTGTAATAAAAATAGAAGATATATTATACATATAGAATGATAAATATGTAATTAATTTATTATATATTAATTATATTCGTCATATTAACCAAACATGATAGTTTCTGGTGAAAAATAAAATACATCTCTTCACTGATATGGTAGTCCACATGTACACATGAGTGATGTTTATGTTCCCTATAGGATAAAAAATGATATGAATAAGGTGGTGGAGTTTACATAATAACGTATATGTATATGTGAGATAATCATTCTTTTATATTTAAAATTTTTTATAGAATTTTAGGTTATAGAAGAAGAAGTAAAATAGGAAAATCTTGATATGGACGATTACCTCAACTTTGAAGAACCTTATTTGGATCTATATTTAACAACATTCAAGAAAGTCTTTCATGAATAAAATAAAATCTAGAACAAAAATAATGAATTTAAGAAGTGTTTTTATTAGGTTTTAGTTAATATAAGTGTCCTACAGTGTTGTAAAAAATAGAAGATAGGTTGTGCCATTTTATAGTGAAGGAAAGGGCAGACATGGAATCCTGTAAAATATATCAGTATAATAAATTTTTTATGTGAAAGTGGAACCAAGTGGAAAAAAATTATAACATAAGATTAGTTAGGAATCAAATAATTTTAAAAAGAAAAATATTTATAGGATTATATGTCATTTTAAATCATATCGTTGGGTTTAATCCCTTTATTAAAGAATTTTATCCTTATCCTTGGTAACAATTTTTTCAATACTTAAGGGTTATAAATTGTCTTGTAAGGTAAAATTGACTAAAAATGGTAAAGGGGTGAAATTATCAAAATAATCCCATACCCCTAACCCTCTTTCATGTCTTTATGATTTTTAAATCATTTAATATTATATATATATATATATATTAAACTAAAATACCACTAAAATCATTTTAATAACTATTCACATATTTTAAATTTAAAAAAATCAATAATGGTATGGAATTTAAATATAAAATCATTAATGATAAATTATAAATTAGTATTAACCTCAAAATTCATGTTACATAATAGTTAATAAAATATATATTATATTTTATGTTTTTAAATTCATTTTATTTGATTTTTCGAGGGCATGCACAAGCATTGTGCTAGTATTGTGTAAATATTTAAGGTAATTAGAAAATCATAAAAAAATTAATAATGAATTAAAATAAAAAAATATAATTTAAAATATACTTTTGTATTTATTCAAAATTTACATTTCCACACATATATGTCATGAAAAATTATTTAATATTTAAATTTTGACCATTTCTCTCCTCGTTCAAGAACTACACAAGATGTTGGATAAATTTCTTATTATATAACACCAATATTCATAAATATAGGTTAATATCATCAATAACACATCATATTAATTAATTAAGTAATTAAAAGACTTTTCACTATTCAAATATTATGGTCAAGACACCAAATTTTACCTTTCTAGTGCTGCACAAGTAGTACATCGACATAGAAAATAATTTTCTTATTTATCATTAAATAAATTCAGAATTATCTATTTTAAATTATATTTATATTATATTTTTAGTATAATATCATAAATTAGCCATTATATATGTTTCATAAATTTTTTTACCATATTTAGATCTTTATAATATCATGAATGATGTCATATTTTAAAAAAATTGTATTTTTTACTATTCATAAGAAATGAAACTTCTTCTAAAAAGTTATCAAAAATTATTTCTAGATAAAGTTTTACATGATGAATAAAAAAATGAGTCTATTTAATAAAATTAAATTCGTATAATTAGATAAAATTACATTTAATAATCATTCAAAATGCGATGAAGAACAATTTTCCGAAAAATGAATTTTTTATTTTAAATGCTTTTTATTCAAAAATTAATCATAATGTATATTAAAATGAAAATAATTTTATTTTTTAACAAATAACCACTAATTAAATTTTAAAATAAATTAATAAAAAATTTAATTTGTAAATGCATGAATGGAATAACAATTTTCAATAAATTCCACATTTTTTCACTATTCACAAAAAATCATTCTTTTCATAAAAATAGAAAACATTTCTATATAAGATAATTTTCATATTCTGATTTCATAAGTTATAAAATTTCTATAGAATACAATTCTTAGAATTGTTTCACACTAATTATAATATTCTATCAAAAAATAAATAAAAAATATTTTTTTATGAAAACTTATTTTTGAAGTATAAAATGAAATTACTAAAAATTGAGTTATTATTTTTTAATAATAAATTAACACTTTTTTATTAAGTGGGTTATTTATCAATATATTTCATAATGTAGTTACTCTTTAACATCCAATGATTTTAAAAAAATATCTTCTTTCAAATTAAATTAAATTAAATTATTCGATAGCTTGCAATAAACACAATGCATAGTTTAACTTTCATTATATGCAACAACAATTTTATCATTTGTTACATGAATCATTGATTCTCTTGGATAACATGTGTTACATTGAAGACCGAGATTTACATAAAAACCATATAATATTAATATTTAATATGATTGTTCTTAAATAACCATTATAATGATGATAATGAATGAGATAAACAATATTTTGACAATATAGTTTACACATGTTTATAAAATTAGTTGTTTCAAATAAAATAAAAACTAAAATAAAATCCAATTTGAATATAAAGGATGTGTTTTAATGAGAAATTTTTTTTATGACCAAAATTGATTTTTTTAATAAATTTAATTAATTACTATTGATGAAAGATATTAATGAAATATATATGTTATATATTCAATAAATAATTTTTCAATTCATTAAATATGTTTTATAGGAATAAAATAATAATAAATCCAATTTTAGGCATAAAAAGAGAAATTTTTCTAAAAGGTGGGTTTTCCACCTTTAAAAGCCAGAATTGTAATAAAATTAAATCTGGACACTTTAAAAAAATTTATTTAAAAAAATTGTTTTTTGAAATCATAAAATCAAATTTAATTTTGGTTAAATTTTAGTATTTTTATTAGAAAATTCAGATGTTGATGAATAGTGAATGTCACCGAATTTTAATTGAATATTGTATTTCAATCTTATTTATTTATATATTTAAATTATAATTTAAATTTATTTTAAGGTATAATTGGGTAAATTATATATCATTAAATCAAATGTAGGTAATTAGAATAAATTTCACATTGACATTGGATATAAAAAAATTCCAAACATCTGAAGTATTTACTTTAAAAACTAGTTGTTTCTCCATGTTTGCAGGATCAATATGAAATTTAATTTTGTTTCTTATGTGATTGGAATATAGAAAAAATGACTCTATATTTTTAAATAGAAAAAATTATAATTTATATTAAGGTAAACTTATGTTTATCCAAAAATATTAGTGAAATCCATTAAAATTAATTATAGTGATTAGGGTAAAAATTAGTTTACTTAGTGGTTACACATTAAGCAAAAGGGTACAAATGACCTAAAAACTTTTCTAAAACTTATTTTATGGAAATATATAGTCCCATATAACCTTATTATCAATTTATATGAGTTCTTTGTAATTATATTCAATGATATTGGCCCATATAAGAATTTAAGGAAAGAAAAAGACAACAATTATACATTTCTTTTATTTTCTATAAAGACTTGGGGATAGGAAAAACTATATAGGTTTGGTTGTAAATATTATTTTGAAATATAAATTAATTTTTTCATCATAATTATTTATATTTAATTTTTAGGCATTATATAAATAAATTATTTGGTTTAGAAACCAAAACGCATGGATTAATTAGTTAGTAATAAAAATAAAATAAGCCATACTAAAAATATTACAAGAAAATTAAATAAGATTAATTTTTGAATTAAATTATTTTTTATAAGAATATATCATGACAAAAATATTGGAATTTAATTTTTTTGAATTTAATTTTTTTAAAATTAATTATATATATAATGCCAAAACAGACAGTAATGTTGTTTTATAATAAATGATATTTTAAAATTTACTAATAATACAATATTTTGTAATTTTTTTAAATAATAATAAATATTATGTATGGACCATTAAAATATAAATTTATATTTTATAACGATCATATTGTCCCCTAAATGATAATAACATTGTTGGCATATTTAACGTTAATGTAGTTTGTTTTCAAGTTACATGCATTTTTGATCAATATAATTTCCAGCACCGGTGGTATTTCTATTTTATTATTTTGATTTAACATATAAAATAATTGAGTATAAATTTTATAATATTTGTCATTTAAATTTAGTCTGAATGGATGAATTGTATAAGTTATAAATCTAGTTACTTTAAGGAAGAAACAAAATCAAAAAAATAAAGAACATTGGAGTTATTGAATATAATGTTTAAAAAATGGATTTATTTTTTTTTGGTTTGAGTGTAGATGAACCAAATTTTTTTTAAAGTCCATTATTTTTTATTTTTTATTCACATGTGGTATGGGAGATGTCCATATAATTTTTAACTTTTTATATTTACAAGAATATCACTCCTCCATTATAAAAGTGATTTTACTCTTCCCAAACCTTCAAATATCTGAAGCCATTTAGCCATATGAAAAATCCCTAGATAAACTCCTAACGTAAGAAATTTCATAATATAATCCTCAAATTTTAACTAAATCAATCTAAATAATTCCTTTTTTAAAAACCAAAAGGAGTTACCTGAGGAAGAGGTAACATTTTTCAATGAGCACTTTTCTTTTATTTGAATCTTCACCCATTCAATTATTTATATATCATTATTATAAAATAAATTATGTATATTTAATATAAAAACAATATTTTATGTTATGTTTATAAAAAAAACCTATAGACACATCCATCATATGAGATACACAGTCATCATTCATGTGTACGAAAGACTAGCACCTCATGAACTGGCATCGCTTTTTCAATCATTACCACCATTCATGGCGGGGAATAATAAAGGATTTATAGTTTTTAAATGGTATTTATTATTTTTATAACTTAATTCTACCAATGTAATCACTAAATCATATAAAAATATTAATATTTTATACAATAGATGATACAATAACGTTGCTTGAGTGTATGATAGACTACCACCTCGCGAAGCGAAGAGTTTCATTTTTTAGCAACATGTAACATGGAAGGTAATAAGGTTAAATATAATGAATATATATGAAATAAATTATATAGTTATGAAATAACTAAAATAATTACCTTTATATAAATATAATATATCATTTTCTTTATTACCCTTTCACACAATGAAAAAATTATAATGTCATATATGGGCGTGTGGAATACTGACTCCTTAAAATGTTGGGATTCCTTTTGTCATCACAATAACTATATATATTTATATGTATATATTATTAAATAATATTTATTTAATATTTAATTATCCTTATAGGAAGATAAATTTTACTTATCTTCTTTCCATAATGTTTATTGAAAAATGGAAATGTTACTCATGCGTACCTACGACCTATCATCTCCATGATCACAACACGAGTTCATTTTTCATAAAAATATTTCATTATTGGTTTTAAAAATATAATTGATATATAAATATGATAATTATTTCATTATTTTGATGAATATGTTTAAATAAATACCTCTTTGACCATAGTGGAAGCACCTAATTCGTTCTTGGACACAAACGCCAAATGCAGTAAGAAATATAACGTAAATTTAATTAATTAAGTAATTATATATAACATGAAAATAAGTGATTTAAAAGTAATAATAAACATGAATATTTTTTTAAATAAATAAATAAAATAAAGTAATTTAATTATTATGGATGATAATGAACATGCATGAAAAATCAGACTCAAGGTAAGAGATTTTCTTCTCACTTTTTATATCTTTGAGATAAATGTCATATTCACCACTTTATTCTTTATGTAGAATATCTACTGAACATTTTGATATATTATAAAAGGAGTTTTTTTATATTAATTTAATTTAAATTTTTAAATGGATTATTATTACTTTTAGGGTTCAAGATTCAGGTGTTAACATAATTGTGATGGAATTTCATCTCATTCATTAAATCTGTGAGCCAAATGTAAGATTCACCATGTAATTATTTTTTCTAGTATATATATTAACAATTTTTATATAATATATCATGATTTTTTATATTCATGGTATTTAGATGATTAAATTGATGATTATTATATTTGGGGCTTCCAATTCAGATATTACCACAATTATAAGAGTATTTATAGTCTCACTTTTATTTCTATGAGACTTATACCCAAATCACAATTATTTAAGTAGTTTAGTTTATATTATTACAATTAAAAATTTTTATTTTTATTATCTATTAATTTATTTCTATTAAAATATTTATATGATGATCTCTATTTAATGGGGTTTACTGTTAGAAGGTTAGAAAAATAGTAATGGACGATTGTCACAATTTTCTATATTTGATACATTTGTTAGGTTATGAACATAACTTATTTTATAGATGTATATAATTTTCATTAGACATTATATATCATGTATATCCTTATTCTTAGGATATACCATGTCTCATTTAATTTTATATCTTCTTGAGGCTTATAATTAAAATAATTCCAAGTTGTATGAGACACTTTGGAATGTTAAAATGATATTTTTCATAAGAATATGTTTAATAATATTTCAATTGTATTTCATTTCGTCAATGTGAATAAACAATGTTGTTACATATCCTCAAAAAAAGATACAATTTATTTGTACCATCATCACTATTTTCTACATAGATTAATATTATTTCAAAGTGATTGTTATGAAACCCATTTTTTTACTTGTCTTAATCTTGTCTCAATGATATTTTAATAGAACGAGTTTCTTTTACTTGGGTTAATCAAGTTATTAAATGGATAATAGTTGTTACTATAAGTTTATGATCAAATGAATGATTCTTTGGGTTATTATTTTTTAATTGCACCTAGAAATTTGAGGGGTGGTTACATTATAAACCAATGACTGGTGGTTCCATTATAATACAATGACAAGTGGTTCCGTGATAAACCAATGATAGGTGGTTATGTGATTAACAAAAAACAGGTGGGTCTATGACAGACCTCTAATGAAATGGGTATTGAATTTGACTGTATTGTTATTCCATTTGTATGTGTTATTGTATGAGTGAAGTGAAAACGATTCCCCATGTATGTTCAAGTTTTATTTATACTTTCTATGGGTTTATAATGTTTTAAAAGATCTTTATTGATGTTATATGGCTCATGATTATTTATTCTAATGACTATTTCCTTTGAAATTTTTTCATAATTTATGATCCAAATATTTATGGGAATGAGTTATTCTATGATTCCCTCAATCACTTTTATTATTTAATTTTACCCTTATATAATCTTATGCCCACTGATGACATTAATTTGGTCATGCTTACATTTTCTCTTACTATGTGTTTGATACAACCCTTCTTATATTTCCTTTCCCCAAGGTTTTAAATAATGATGTTGAATGATTTAGGTCTATAAATGATTTTATAAGAATGATATTGATGACACATTGTGAAATAAGAAAATTTGGGTTAAATGGGAGAAATGTTCTTTTGACAACATGTGAATTGTTTATATAAGAGTTTATCCTAATTCTCTAAAGTAATAAATCTAAAATTTATAATGTAATATAAGTGATCTAATTTATACTGTATTTTATCCTATTATGATTTTTTTGATAAAATATCCTTCTACACTTCTATTTTTCTTATGGTTCTTTTCATTATCATACTATTGACCAAACTCTCAATCACTATCTATTTTTTCATGGGAATTAGTTTTTCATTCCAAATCCATCTTTTAATTCCCCACAAATGTTCCCTCTATGTGGAAACAAAGTTATATGGTAAGATTTATATTTCTCACATTATAATTTTAGGTGTTGATTTCTTTATTTTATTTGTACGATGCGATTTTCAATAATGGAATTCTAAAAATGTTTATGTACTGATAACAAATATAATATTTGAGGTTGAAATTCATTTTAGTGGTGGTCATATGTAATATCCCACTATGTTAATAAATATATTATTTAAAATTAATTTAAATTATTTGACAGCTTATGTTATATGTAATGAAATTTTTTGATTGAGTTATATGCAACACCATGTTTATCTTGTATTTCATGCATTGTCTATTCTATTCGATAACGTGTGTTACAGATGAGATCAAGTTTTATGGAACAAAAATATAATATTATTATTTAACATGATAGTTGTCACCTATACATTGGAATGGGGGGATGAATGTGATTAAATAGATTATTATATTTTACACATAGTCATTAAATGAATTTTTCTATAAATTAAAAATGAAAATAAAAAATAAATTTAATATAATTGAAGAGTTTTAATAAAAATAATAATTTTTATAAACAAAATAAAATTTTATAATAAAAAATTAAATTAATCAGTATTTGTTGAATATATTAAGTAAATTTATATTAAATAAATTAAATCATGAATTTTATAATTCATCCAATATTTTTTATAGTCATTAAATAATAATAAATCCAATTTTAAGCATAAAATGATTCATTTTTTTAAAAGGCACTTTTCCCACCTTTTAATGACATTAATTTTTTTAAACTACATTTTAAAACATTTATAACATTTATTTTAAAAAATAAAATTTATTTTTTAAAGATTAATATCATAAATTACATTGGGTTAATTTTTGGTATTTTTCTCAGAACAGTCATATTTTGATGAATGGTGAATGAGACCAAATTTTAATTGACAACTGCATTTTCGTTTAATTTATGTGTATAGTTAAATCATTGTTTAAATTTTTTAAGGAATAATTGGTTAAATTATAAATAAAAAAATCCAATGTAGTTTATTTTAATCAATTTCACATTGAAATTGGATAGAAAAACATTTCAAATTTTCCATCTTTTCACTTTATAAACCTGTTGTTTCGCCCAATCTGCTGGATTAGAATTAATTTAAATTCTTGCACTTTTGTGATTGGAATAATGAAAAATCAATGCCATATTTAGAATCCAAAAAATATATAATTTCTTTTACGATAAAATTATTCTTCACCAAAAATATTGGTGAAATCAATTAAAAATAATTACAGTGATTAAGGTAAAAATGAATTTAAATAGTGGTTGAGAACTAATCATAAGGGGAAAATTACTAATAAAGTTGTCTAACTCCCATTGGATGTAAATATATAGACTGATATGACATTATGATTGATTTATATGAGTTATTAGAAATAATATTCAATGAAATTGACCCGTATAATTTTTTAATAATAGAGGAATACAAAAAATGCACATTTGTTTCATTTATTTCAAACAATGCTTTAGGGGTATAGAAATACGATATAGGTTTGGTTATAAATATTATTTTTAAATATAAATATTATTTTTATATTAATAATTTATATTTACTTTTTATATATTTTATATCTACATTAAATGTTTAAGAAACACCAATGAATGTATAAATTAATTAACAATTAAAAAATAATCCATAATTAAGATATTAAAAATCAGATAAATAAGATGAATTTATTAATCAAATTATTTTTTATATGAATACATCATGATAAAAGTATATTAACTTAATATATTTTAATTTAATTATTGTCATTTTATTTGTTTTATATTTAATTAAATATATAATATTTAAATTGCTACTAATGTTGTATTATATAAATGATATTTTAAAAACTACTAAAAAATATAATTAGTAATGTGAATATAAAATGTTAAAAAATATTATATGTGTCCCATTAGAGGAATAATTTATCTTTTATAATGAACATATTGACCCCTAAATAATAAAGATATTTTTACGTGGTAAGTGTTGAATAAATATTTTTGTGAGTTACATGTTTTTTTGTTAAATTAAATATAAAAAACACATGGTAATTTAATTTTATAGTTAGGTATTAATATTTAAATTAATTGATTTAAAATTTTATAAAGATTATCACTTTAATTTAGTACTTATGGATGAATTAAATAAGTTTAAAAACTAGTTACCATAAAGAAAAATCCAAAATCAAAAAAATAGAGAAACTTTCGAGTTATGGAATAAAATTTCTAAAAAATGAATTTATTGTTTGTTGTGTGTATTTTTATCAACCATCATTCCCATAAAATCAATTTATTTTCAATTTTGGATCATATTTTGAAAGGGATACCTCCCCATAGTGTTTACCTTTTTATATTTAGAAGAATTACACTCCTCCATTATAAAAGTTAATTCACTCTTCCCCAATATTCAAACATCTCAAGACTTATGGATCTTCTAAAAACTATAAAAATCATCTAAAAACATCCCTAATCCCATCCATGATTCCCCTATTGGTGAATAAATCCATCCCAAGATATTTTTTGGTGAAAACAA
This sequence comes from Viscum album, assembly GCA_963277665.1. Lineage (NCBI taxonomy): Eukaryota > Viridiplantae > Streptophyta > Magnoliopsida > Santalales > Viscaceae > Viscum > Viscum album. Next base: position 1,191,810,883 of record OY728156.1, on the reverse strand, counting down.
AAAAGAGTTACCCAAAAAATAGGCAACAGTCTTCAACAAACACTTTTGTATTATTTCTTTATCTGCCCCTTCAATTATTTTTATATCCTTTTTATATAATAAAATATGTATAATCAATATAATAAGATTTTGTTTTTTTAGGTTACTACATATAACTACACACAATTCCATAAAATGGGACACACAATCGTATTCTGGGTGTACGACATGCTACTGCCACACGAACCAATGTCATTTATAATAATGATTGATTTATTTTTAATACAAGATATTTAATATTTTTATAAATTAATAATATTTATTTAGTCAGTATATAATATAATTTTTTTACATTTCAATCTGTATAGGATACGTTAACATCGCTCATGTGTACGGCAGGCTACCGCCGCACAAAGGGACGAGAAGTGTTTTTCACTAACGTGTTACAAGGAAGTTAATATGGGTAATTATAATTAATATATATTATATACATGAAAACATTATTATATTAATTACATAATTACCTTTTATAAATATATTCTATCATTTTATTTATTATCCATTCACAAACTAAAAAACTGATAAAATCACTCTTGGACGTGTGGACTACTGCCTCATCAATGAAATGTGATTAATTTTGAATCACAATAATTCAATATATAATTATATATCATTAAATAACATTATATTTAATATATAATAATAATTATATATATTTATATGTATTTTACATTTTTCCATAATGGTCTTTGAGAAACTGATACGTTGCTTATGCTTACATATGACGTACCGTCTCTATGATCGTAACACTAGTTCATTTTTCATAACCATATTCCATGATTGATTATAAAAGTGTAATTAATGTATATATATTATAAATATTTAATTAGTAGTTTTCTGTATATTTTTAAATAAATAACTCTTTGACCATAATCAACCCACCTAATTCGTTTTCAACACAAAAGCTGAATATGGTAAAAATATCCGACGTAAATTTAATTAATTAAGTAATTGTATATAAAATGATAATAAGTGAAATAAAAGTATTAAAAACCTGAAAAATGTTATGAATAAATTATATAATTAAAATATTATTATTATTTAGGAATAAAAGGAACATGCATGATGAATCAGACTCAAGTTAAGGTATTTTCATCTCACTTTTTACATTTGTGAGAGAAAGGTATATTCCCCACATACTTAATTTTTGCGGTGTATCAACTAAAAAATTTGATATTTAATAAGATGAATTAATTTATATTCATGATATTTAAATTATCATCTAATGATTATTACATTATGAGTTAACGATTAAGATGTTGCCTTAGTTATTAGATATTTCCATTTCACATTTTACATATGTGAGAGAAATGTTATATTCACCACTAACTTATTTTGTTTGGTGTATCCACTAAATATTTTTATGTATTATATCATGATTTATTTTATATTAATATTATTTAAATGTTTCATTTTTGATTATTACATTTTAGTTTTCCGATTAAGATTTAACCACAATTGTGTGGGGATTTCTAATCTCACTTCCATTTCTGCAAGACTTCTACCCAATTCATCACTTATTTTTCTTCTGTGGTGTATGCGGTTCTCATGAATGGATTTTATGATTATTATAAATGAATTTATAGGGATTTAAATATCCGTTTTATGATATCTTTTTCAGGGGGTATAATGATACAATGTTACCAAAACGGTAAATGAATCTTGTCAAAATTTTCCATCATTGAGTCATTTTTTATTTTATACACCAAACATATTTTATGGGGTGTTTATACTTATCCTTTGATATGATATATCTTGAATCTCATTATTATCATTATATTCCATGTTTTATTTAATTTAATTCCATCATGGGATTTATGAATCAAATATTTCAAATTTGTATGGGATACTTTAGAATGTGTAATGATCATTTTCCTCAAGAATGTTTTAAATGATATTAGAATGGTATTTCCATTAATCAATGCCAACATCCCTTATTGTAAATTATCTTACAGTGTAGAAGTATTGTATTATTACCACTCTCGCTATTTTCTTCATGCTTCAATATTATTTCAAATAGTTCATTACGAACCCATTTCATTTCCATGGGTTAATCGTGTTTCAAAGATATTTTTATAGAACCCATTTATATTCCATCGGTGAATAATGTAATGAAAGGTATGATGGTTGTTTTAAAGAGTTTATGATGAAATTAATGATTTAATGTGTTATTATTTTTAATTAGTACTTGTAAATTTGAAGGGTGGTTATGTTTTAAACTAATGATGGGTGGTCCTGTGATAAACCAAGGAATGGTGATTCCATGAAAAACCAATGACGGGTGATTATGTGATAAATAATGATTTTTGGGTCTGTAATATACCTTTAATTCACTAGTTATGTAAGTCAACAGTATTGTTATTCCATTTGTAAGAGTGATTGTAAGAGAGAAGTGAAAACAATGTCCCATGTATGTACATGTTTTCTTTGTGATTGATATAGGATTATAATTTTTCTAATGAAATATATTGATATAATATGAATTGTGATTATTGATTATGATTACTAATGTGTTTAAAATTCTTTTATATTTATTGATCTGAGTATTGATTTGTATGAATTTTTTCACGATTCGCTAATACACTTTTATTATTTCATTATACCCTTAAGCCCTCTTATTATCAATGATGACAACAATTTTTTAATGATTATTCTTTCCCTTACTAAGGGTTTGATCTCACCCATCATATGTTTCCTTTTACCTAGATTTTAAATAACGATTTCGAATGATATATGACTATAAAGTATTTCACAAGGATGAATTTTATGACATGTTGTGAAATAAGAAAAGCTAGGTTAAATGAGAGAAATTTTCTTTTGAATAATTTTGAAATACTTATGTATGAGATTTTTATAATTATCTATAACTATAAACCTAAAAGCTCATCTTGAATGTATGTGATCCAGATTTTTCTTTTGATGTTGTGAGGATTGATGGAAAAAAAATGGGTCGCAATTATTAGCATCAATGCCACAATGGTAAATATATGTTTTTCAATATAGGATCTGAGTGTGTGGGTCTTACACTATTGTATACTCTTGTTAATACCCTCTAATTTAATGAGTAGGTTATAATGGTAACATTTAAATAATAATTTTCTATATTATATCACAAATATCTTAAATATCTTGGTTGCATGTTAAGAATGTTATTAATTATAGTGTGATTTTAATAAAAAAATTCAGGGTTCTATCTTTTCAATAGTGATAATATTTACTATTTGTGGATTATTTGATGAAATACTAAATGAAACGATGTTGAGTAAGATTCTTCTAGATTCAGTGGTGATTAGTTTTATGTATTTTTAATGTGGGTATCTCATGTAATTTGAGGAACATAATTTATAATCTGTTATTCTATCTTATATAGATATATATATATATATCTTGGAATGATGTGAATTATTTTATGATATTATTTTTGAACTATTAAATACCCTTAACTATTATCCCTTATAATTAAAAATTGTAATTATTTTCATTCACCATCAATTGATATCCCATTTGAAATGAATGATTGAAATCATCATTTAATTCCCAATTAAATCCTTCTTATTAAATAAAATAAATATGTGACATCTTATACTTTAAAAAAACATGATAAAATAACTTTGGATAAATTATAGAATGTGGTAATTATATAATATCTCCTCAATATTTGTGTAGATAATTTTTCATGGGGAGGGGTTGTAATTTAATTTATTCATTAGAATTATATTCCCCATATCTTGGGATGATATTATGATTTTTTATCTATGTTAAGGGGAAATTTATTTCCTTATTGCATTTATTTTTATCTTTATTTAATTTAAATTATGTCATATTTATTTTATTTCATTCATGATTTAATAATGTCTACCATAGAACAGAATTATTATTATACCATGCTGTTATGGTAATTAAAAGATATACAAGTATGGAGTTTATTCTATATGTTTCAGAAAAAGTTCTTAATTTTTTGATTTTTTTGTTAATTGAGATTTATTATTATTTTTATAGGAGTTTTCGAATTCTATAATTTTTCTATCTATTGATGTTTCCTTGGTAGTGTTCAAATTTTTTACATTTTTCAAAAACAATAGGTACTTCATAATGTTTTGGTGATATTTATAAGATACTGATAGTTTTCATGATAGTATTATAAAGATAAAAAAATATTGTTTTAAATTTTTAAGACTTCAAATGAATTATTTTTTGAAAATGAAATGAAATATCATAAGAAATTAATTTTTATAAGAATCAACTGGATCGTTTTTTGGAAAAGGTTTGAAAATATCATAATTCTTTGGTTTATGTAAGACTTAATAGGCCCAATTATTGTACAATGTTGGGAAATATCAAAAGTATTTGGTTTTTATAATATATTATTGGATTGATATTTATAAAAAGGAATATAATTATTCTTATGTTCAAAAGACATTGATATAGGATTTCAAAATACTTCTTAGTGGGGATTGTAAGACTTTTCAAGGTAACTTTTTAATAATTTTATCAACTTAGTAAGACATTATCCTTTATCAAAAGTGGTGAATTAGTGAGGTACCATTTGGTGATTATGAATTGAGTTAGTTGTTAATTCGGGTATTTATACTTATTTCATATTGTGAAACCAATGATCATTCCATTATAAATAAGATCTTTTAAGGGTCAAAAAATGAGATTGTTGTGTTATTTACTGTTATATGAAATTTTGTTATTATATAGTTTTAATTTTGGTTCTTAATTATTTTTTATTCACAGTAAATGATTTTCAATACATATGAGCATAAATAATAACATATTGATTATGGTAAAATATTAATAAATTATTTGATTAGAAGAATGAAACTCATCGCTTTTGTAGTAAAGATAACATTTTGATATATTAGTAGAATCATTAATAATATGGAACATTAATGTAATTGATGACATTGTGTTAACTTTATATATTTTTTATATTCAATGTTTTGAAATTATATTTCGTAGGATATTATAGAGAATATTATTTTCTATTATTAAGGGATTATTCATATTTGGAAATTCATTGAATACCTTAGGATTTTTATATAGAATAAGAAGAAGAAAAATTCCATCATTACAACTATAATTGAAAACATTATTTAATAGAGAAAGTTTAAACTGTGAATTTAAAGAAAAGACATACTTAATGATTTGATATTGAAGAATGAGGGGAGAAAGAGAAAAATTTATAACACCATTACTGTTTTGGTGTTTATCACTATTCTTGAATGATGTTATATCAATATCTGTGTAGGATTTTTTTGAAAATCCTTTAATAATGTGGTTTAGGAGAGATAAATATTATTGAGTGGGCCTATCATTGGTATTTAACCCTTTGAAAACATTTGGGATCATTATAATGGCTAACGTTGCATCTTGTTATATTGATGCACAAATAAAATTTTCTTCTTGGAAAATATCATAATGTTGAAATAAGTAAAATATATTGCATTTCATGAAATCTATTATTGAATATTTGCATGAAATACTAATATATATATACTATAATTGATAAAATTATAAAAGATCAAAAAACCGAAATGAAATGTCAAACCCTAATTTAACCATCCTCTTTTAGGTAATGTTATGTTACAGTTGCAACATGTGGTATCAGAGCCACGTGTTTTAGGAAGAAACCCTAATATTAATGACTCAGTTCTCATGGAGAATAATTTTATTTCCAATAGAGTTCCATATTTTATAGTTGATATTTAATATGTTTCTAAGATTATAATGAAGCCTCAATTAATAACTCCAATATTTGAAGAATTTTCTACATATATTCATGTATTTAAAGTTATTCATATTTCATAATTATCTATGAACGAATGGGATACACAATTCATGATGTTGATGTGGAATGTCACGACCCGTCCTCGGGGCTCATGCCATGACTAACCCCAAGCCCGCCTCCCATAGGCCAGGGGCTGGCGAATAGCACCAAGGTGTAAATCCCGACAAAAAGGGGAAGGCATTGCCTTTGTAAAGTAAACAAACACCATAGAGTAAGCAAGAAGAAGTAAACACTAAGTAAAACTGGGATCAATAGTAAGTGCAGAAAAGTAAGTGGGCCAGAATACAAACCCAAACTATAAGTAAAGTACAACTGGAATGAAATTATAGCAACTGAAAGTAAAACAGCAATGTCGAGCCATCCACTAGTAGTCCCACAAGAAGGGTGGGTACAGATAGCCACCTCAACACCTTGGGTCCAGCCGTCTGCTCCGTGTACGTCCCACCCAGTGGTCCACCGCCAGGTACTGACATCATCTCTAGCCTCTACCACTATTAGCGTTGTCCGTTGTCTGCATCCAACACAACGTAGTGCGGGCATAGCCCATGCAGGGGTGACTATACGCTACTCAGTAGGGACCCCGAGACCCCTAAAGGTCTCCCAGAATCCAAAAGGGAAATTCACAAAGGAAAGATACAATCACGAAGTAACATCCAACAATACTTAGGTATATGACCATACATATACCTAAGTCATCAATTCCAGTTCGGCTCCAGCATCCGAGCCCAAGTTCGATCACGTCCACACAGGATAGCACAACACAATACACATAAGAAAGCGAGGCAATAATATCGAAGATAATGATTGAAAGTCAAGACTCAGCTCACATAGGTATACTTCTTCAGTGATAGAGATTATCAGATATAGCCACTGATTCATCTAAGCTGGGACCCACGTAGGATACTAAACCAGCTACTCTGTCAGACCCACATAGGATAGAGAGAACAGAGTTAGACACTGCCAGACCCACATATGATACAAGAACAGTAGTCAGTGTCGTCGAACCCACATTGGATTTCAGTACGGTCTTCATCGCTGCCGAACCAACATAGGATTTCAGAGCAGTCTTCAAGTCCGTCAAACCCACATAAGAATTCAGTATGGTCTTCATCACAGTCGAACCCACATAGGATTTCAGTACAGTCTTCATCCTCGTAGAACCCACAAAGGATTTCATTACGGTCTTCACTACTGCCGAACCCACATAGGATTTCAGTGCAGTCTTCATCTCCGTCGAACCCACATAGGATTTCAGTACGGTCTTCATCGTCGCAGCCAGCTCTAGGGTTCCCACACACAGCATGCTCATTCCATGAGGGTCCGCTCCACGATCCAAGGGGGTTGATACATCAACTGACATTTAGTTCAGATTTGATGTATCTCAAAGTTTCGTCTAGACAAAATAAACTCAACGCGACAGACGGCACGTCAATCAGATGCCCGGTCTGAGAGTTATTGGCTTTTTTCTTCCAGGGGCCCGGTTGGTTTTTAATTCAAATCCAACCTGACTGCACTACAACTGCATCCAAACCTCTAGAGGAGTAAGCCAAAAGGTCTGTCTCACTAGGAGGAATCCATCAAAGTCGACGGCATGTCAATCGGACGTCCGGAGCTCAAGTTATATGTGTTTCCGCTCTGAGGGCCCGGTTGGTTTCATGTTTGAACCAACCCGGCTATATCCAAAGTTCTCCAAAAACTTGATTTTAATAAAGTAAAATGACCATCTCGATCCAATGATCCCTATGCAACTGACGTTGCATCGATCAGAGCTCCGTAGCCCAAGTGATGGGAAAAAGACCGGATGTGGTCTGAAAAGGGGGTCTGGGCCCAGACCGACCCGGCCCAACCCCCCTGGGTCGGCCCGAATTGGGTCCGGGTCTGGCCCATTATGGCACGGCCCGACCTACTGGGCATGGCCCGGCCCGGCCTGGGTGGCCCGGCCCGGCCTGGGCGGCCCGACCCGGTGTGGCTGGTCTGGCCCGGGGCGGCTCGACGCTGGCTGAGCGGGTCGGCTCGGCGCTGGCCGGGCGGTCGCGCGAAGGGGGTGCTGCCCCCTTGATTGGAGCCATGGCCCCCACGTGGGGGCCTCTCTTTTCCAGGGGGTGTGGCTCGGCGCCGCGTCATTCACGGTCCCACGCGGCCGCGGGACCAGCCGCCTGCCGCCGCCGCTTGAGACGCGGCCGGCCTTCCCGGAGGCGCGCCGGCGGGGTCTTCCGCGGACCACCGGACGCGCTCCGGTGGTCCGTTTTTCCTGCCTTCTTCGCCAGTGGTCCTCTCAGGACCAGATCATCACTTCAAATACCTCAAAATACCCTTGCGTCCTGCTTCGTCACCACCCGTCGATCCGCACACCAAGAACATAGAAACGGTGGGTTCAGACTTGTTGGTTGGTCCACACCCACCGCGTTTGCGGTTCAGACAACATCCGAAAATTAAACACATGTAGAGAATATAATTAACATAGATTTAGTTGATCCAAAACCCCCTACCTCAAGTGGATGATGATCGAAGATTGTCACGAGAGAAGGAACGTCACGAAAGAAGCGTCGTGGAAGGAGGATCGTCGGCGTCACGGTACACGGCGTCACGTCATCGATCTTCGAGGGTTCGGCGTTCTTCGTCGCCCTACATTGGAGGCCGGAGTTCTTCATTGGTGATTGTACGTTCTTCATGTTCTTCATGTTCTTTAACGAAGAAGGTGATGATTCAAGTCTTGAGGAAAACCTCTCAATTCCTCTGCACAACCAAAGCCACCCCAATAAAATAAGGTGTAGCCTTATTTTATTTCTCACGCCAACTGTTTTTGAAAATTAAAAACAGATCATTCAATTAATTGATTTAATTGAAGAGTTTTAACTGCCCAATTAAAGAGGCATTTAATAATTAATTAATCTCAAGAGTTTACTTTCATTTAATTGGCGAGGGGTGAGGGTGTGTTACGTAATTAAAAGAGGGGGTTTGAGGAAGTTGAATAGGTGGGGCTTGTGTGGGCCCCACCCCAAAAATATCCTACTTAGTGGAGTATGATATAGTGGGTCCCACTCCAACCACTTATATTAGGTTAAACCACTTTAAATAAAATAAAATTGGTTGCACCATTTTATTTTATTTCTTTTACTTAACCCAAAATATTAATTACCACACCCGAGCAAACACAACTCCAGAAAAGGTGTTCCTAAACAATTACCGGTGCTGTGATTCCATCAGTGTCCTCAGATTTTGATTCCGAGCACTAGTTAAAAAGTTAGGAAATCTCGCTTGTTCGTTCACTAAATGTACCCGAGCTAAACTTCGTAAAAATATTCCGGGCACACCGGGCCTCAGAATTAGGTGCCGTCAAAAACTGTGTTCTTCAAAAATTACAATGAAAATGAAGAAGAAAAAAAAATTCCCTTGAATTATACGGGTCATTACATTACTCCCACCTTAGGATTTTACATCCCCGTAAAGACACATCATAAACATGGGAAACAAATGTGGGTACTGTGCACGCATCTGAGACTCCCGCTCCCAAGTGCTCTCCTGTTGGTTCGCGTACTGCCACCTGATGCGCACTAGAGGAATCGATCGTCCATGTAGGACCCTCTTCTGTTGATCCTCGATCTCCACTGGGACCTCTGCAAAAGTCTCCCGATCATCAATGTCCAGCTCTCCATGGTCAATGATATGCATCGGGTCGTCCACATATCTCCTCAACTGAGATACATGGAAGACGTCGTGCACCCGGTGAAACTGAGGTGGTAGAGCTAGGCGATAAGCCACCTCACCAATCCTACTGAGGACCTGGAATGGTCCGATTAAGGGCGGAGATAACTTGATGCCTCGGCCAAATCTCTGTAATCCACTTCGAGGTGAGAACCACAAGAAGACGTGGTCTCCATCCTCGAACTCCAGTGGCCTCCGCCTCGTGTCAGCATAAGACTTTTTCCGGCTCTGAGTTGTCCACATCCGCTCCTGGATGACCTGGACCTTCTCTTTCGTAGCCTGGACCATCTTTGGTCCCACAAGTGCTGACTCCCTAGGGTCTGTCCATCATAGAAGTGATCTGCAAGGTCGGTCATACAATTCCTCGTATGGTGCCATCCCGATGGTGGAGTGGTAGCTGTTGTTGTACGCGTACTCCACCAAGTGTAGGTGGTCCTCCCAACTACAACCAAAGTCGAGGACACATGCACAGAGAATGTCCTCGATAGTCTGAATGGTCCTCTCCATCTGACCATCAGTCTGAGGGTGAAAGGCGGTGTTCAGACGTAGCTGCGTCCCGAATGCCTCCTGCAACCCCTTCCAAAGCTGGGAAGTAAAGCAAGCATCTCAATCGCAGATGATAGATAATGGCACACCATGAAGCCGTACAATCATCTGAATGTAGAGATGTCCCAAGATCTCTACTGAGCCCTGCTCTCTGATAGGCAAGAAGTGGGCCGACTTGGTGAGTCGGTCGACAGTCACCCAGAGGGAGTCATGACCTCTGGAAGTATGTGGATGTCCAGTCACGAAATCCATAGATATCTCGTCCCACTTCCACTCCGGAACCTCCAAGGGCTATACCAAGCCAGCTGGAACCTGGTTCTCTGGCCTCACCTACTAGCAGGTGAGGCATCAAGAAACAAACTCTACCACAGCCTTCTTCATACCCGGCCACCAGTGCTGTCGTCTGAGATCCTGGTACATCTTCGCCACTCCAGGATGTACTTCCAAAGGGGAAGTGTGAAACTCTCTTAGTACCTCCACATGTAAAGAAACTAGTACCAAGGTACGTCCTCTAAAAATTACGTCGTGCTCTCCTCCTATGAAAAATCCATCAGGTGCTTATCCGTAGGATATCTACGCACGCTGCGTCTCACAGTCGGCATCCCCACGCTATGCCTCTCTGACCCGCTGCAGTAGTGGAGGAGTGATTGTGAGTGATTGAAGAAACGCTGCTCCATCATCATCCACGAAGGATATCTGCAAAGCAGCTAGCTGCTCCGTCGCCTCCCCGAGTAGCTGTATGCCCATCCTCCGGCTGAGAGCATCAGCTACTACGTTCCCCTTCCCAGGAGTATAGACTATCGCAAAGTCATAGTCCTGGAAGAACTCGAGCCATCACTGATGTCTCAGATTCAGGTCCTTCTGTGAGAAGATGTACCTGAGACTCTGGTGGTCAGAGTAGACGGTAAAGTGCTCGCCCATCAGATAGTGTCTCCACATCTTTAGAGCGAAGACCACTACTGCTAACTCCAAGTCATGGGTAATGTAGTTCTGCTCATTCTGCCTCAACTGACATTGTCCATATGTGATCACAGCCTGCTCCTACATCAGGACACATCCAAGTCTGGTCCCTGATGCATCGCAGTAGACTACGTACCCTACTCCCTCATCCGGTAGCCTCAAGATAGGCACGCTGGTCAATCTCTGTCTCAGCTCATGGAAGCTCTGCTGACATCTGTCTGACCACACGAAGGGTTTTCCCTTCTTCGTCAAAGCTGAGAGCGGTGACGAAACTCTGGAAAAGTGTGGAAAAATATTCGGTAGTACCCAGCTAGCCCCAAGAAACTCCGCACCTCTGTCATTCTCCTTGGTGGCTCCCAAGCTAGCACTGCCTCGATCATCCCAGGATCCACTGCAACTCCCGCCTTAGAGATGATGTGTCCCAAAAAGTGGACCTCACGTAACCAGAACTGACACTTCGAGAGATTTCCATAAAGATGGTGCTCTCGGAGTGTGTCTAGTACAACCCGCATGTTGTAGGTGTGCTCCTCCTCAGTGGTCGAGTATATCAAAATGTCGTCGATGAGGACCACGACAAATCGATCGAGGTATGGCTGAAACATCCTGTTCATGAGCCTCATGAACACTTTTGGAGCATTGGTTACGCCGAAAGCCATAACCAAGAACTCATAGTGGCCATACCGACATCTGAAGGTCGTCTTCTGCACGTCCTCGTCTCGAACTCTAAGGTGATGATAGCCTGATCTAAGGTTTATCTTCGAGAACCACTGTGCTCCCTTGAGCTGATCGAAGAGGTCATCAATCATTGGTAGCAGATACTTGTTTCTCACGGTCACTTGGTTCAGGCGTCGATAGACGACACAAAGTCTCAAGCTCCCGTCCGCCTTCTTAGTGAACAATATCGGGGAAGCCCAGGGTGAAACACTGGGTCGGATGAATCCCTTTCCTTAGAAGTCCTCCAACTGTACACGTAGCTCTCAAAGCTCATAGGGGGCCATCTGATATGCTGGAGTGGATATCAGGGTTTTCCCGGGGTATAGGCCAATATAGAAGTCTACCTCTCTACGAGAGGGAAGCCCTTGGACGTCATCAGGGAAAACGTCCGCATACTGATCCACCACTGCAGGAAAACCGGGACTCCGCACGGCAACTGATCCTTGGATGAGGATAGACAACTGATGAGTGATGGGCTATCCTCTCCTCTGCGAGAGTCCATCCTGTGCTGCAAAGGCTCCCTTCTCGTCGGTGAAGGTGAACCTCCTCCCGTCGGTGCGAACACACCGCACCTTGCGCCAAATACAGTCAATCTGAGCATAGACTATGGATAACCAATCCATGCCCAAGATGACATCGTAAGGCATCGATGCCGCTACAATAAGATCCCAGCCGAAGCTCTCACCTCCTAGAGTAAACTCACACTACTGGCACCAGTGCGTAATCATCGAGTCTTCTCCCATAGGAGTCTCTAGCCATAAGGATCGAGCCAACGGCTCCGTTGGAATCTACGATCTCCGAACAAGGACATCGTCAATAAAGGAATGACTCGCTCTTATGTTTGTAAGAACTGCAACAAGGGTGGAGTAGACACAGATTGTACCTTGATTCATCTCTGGCGCACCATGGTCGTAGGCCACAGCTGCCTGATGTTGAGCCTGTCTCTACCCGCCAGCTCCCTGTGGCTGGGGCGGACCTCCTGGTGGTGGTGGTGGAAAAGCTTCAAAGCGTCGCCCACCACCTGCTGCTCGGCCAGCTCCCCTGCCTCGTCCACCTGCTCCCGGAGGACCCCCATGGTCGACCCTCTGCCTCTGCCTGGGTGGCCCCTCAACCGTGTGCTGCTCCTCTGTACGACTGGTTGGGAAGTCACGAGCCATGTGGCCCTGCCCGCCGCATGCGTAGCACTATCTGCTCCTCGAAAGGATGGCTCTGCTCCCTGTGCCCCGCACCTATGAGCCAGTGTCCTGAGGTCGTCTGCCTGATGGTCCGGTCCTCCTGGACCCCTGTGACATCCGCTGACTTCCAGCTACAAACGACTCTGCTACGTGCCGCTCTGCGGTAGGTCTCACTGCTAGCGTAGGCTCGGCAAGAAATCTCTCTATGAGAAGATCTCTCTCCAGTACTCATGCCTGTGTCGGAATGCTGAGGGACACCATTGATGCCCTGATCACATGCCTCTGTCCCTTCTCAAAGGTCTAGGCCCGGAATAATGGGCCTCATACCATGTCCGTCGAATAGCGCGAGAGATCGGTAAATCTCGCCGAGAACTGGGAGACCGTCATGTTTCCCTATTGTAGCTGTAGAAGCTCCTGGATGTGTACTGCATGGAGGGTGGCTAGGAAGAACTCCGAGCAAAAGAGGCTCTCAAAGTCCGTCCAGAGGAGAGATGCCTCGTCGTGCACCTGGAGCATCAGGCTCCCCCATCTGCCTGCTTCCGCGTGCAGGAGGCTCGCTGCGAGGATCACCATGTGGTCGGCTGGTGTCCCCACTAACCGAAAAACTCATATAACCACCTCCAGCCAATCCTCGGCTGCCTGAGGGTCTGTCTCCCCACAGAACCTGTGTGATCTCTGATATTGAAACTCGTGCAGCGCACCAAGGCGACGTGCACTATCAGCGGCTGGGGCTGGTAGCGTCGGTGTCTCGGCGGGTAGAGGTACTGTCGTTGCCTCCGCTGTCAAAGGGCCCTGCACCGATGCCTTGTCGCTCGGTGGGCTGTCATCTCGCACAACGCTCGGAACCCTATCTGGCTGTCGTTGTGGGGCCATCCTAAAAAGAAACAGGTGCGTCACGGTTACAACAATATACATGTTGAGCTGACACAAAGTAATCACAAAGAAAACTATAACAACACATGCAATCAATGTTTTCTTGCAATAAGCCGGAAATCAGAATTCAGGGTCCTGGTTTAAGGATACGTCGGCTGCCGCACCAACACTGGACTCCCTGGACTGATATCCACACTCAGTACTATTAACACTATTGTTTTCCTTAGAAAAAGATCAGAGTTCTGAGTTCTACGGTAGAACCGAACTCCTCTGATACCAATTTGTCACGACCCGTCCTCGGGGCTCTTGTCGTGACTAACCCCAAGCCCGCCTCCCATAGGCCAGGGGCTGGCGACTAGCACCAAGGCATAAATCCCAACAAAAAGGGTAAGGCATTGCCTTTTTAAAGTAAACAAACACCACAGAGTAAGCAAGAAGAAGTAAACACTAAGTAAAACTGGGTACAATAGTAATTGCGGAAAAATAAGTGGGCCAGAATACAAACCCAAACTGAAAGTAAAGTACAACTAGAAAGAAATTACATCAACTGAAAGTAAAGCAGCAAAGTCGATCCATCCACTAGTAGTCCCACCTGAAGGGTGGGTATAAATAGCCACGTAAGCACCTCGGGTCCAGCCGTCCGCTCCATGTACGTCCCGCCAAGTGGTCCACCTCCAGGTACTGACTGATCCTCTAGCCTCTACCACGATCAATGTTGTCCGTCTTCTGCATCCAACACAACGTAGTGCGGGTATAGCCCATGTAGGGGTTAGTATACGCTACTCAGTAGGGACCCTGAGACCCCCTGAAGGTCTCCCTGAATCTAAACGGTTAATCCACAAAGGAAAGATACAATCACGTAGTAAAATCCAACAATACTTAGGTATATTCCCATAAATATACCTAAGTCATAAATTCCAGTTCGGCTCCAACATCCGAGTCCACGTTCCATCACTTCCACACAGGATAGCACAACACAATCCTCATAGGAAAGAGAGTCAATCATATCGAAGATAACGGTTGAAATTCAAGACTCATCTCACACAGGTATACTTCTTCGGTGATAGAGATGATCAGATATATCCATTGATTCATCTAAGTTGGGTCCCACATAAGATACTAAACCAGCTACTCTACCAGACCCACATAGGATAGCAAGAACAGAGTCAGACACTGCCAGACCCACATTGGATACAAGAACAGTAGTCAGTGCCGTCGAACCTATATAGGATTTCAGTACGGTCTCCATCGCTACCGAAGCCACATAGGATTTCAGTGCAGTCTTCATCTCCGTCAAACCCACATAGGATTTCAGTACGGTCTTCATCGCTACCGAACCCACATAGGATTTTAGTGCAGTCTTCATCCCCGTCGAACCCACATAGGATTTCAGTATGGTCTTCATTACTGCCGAACCCACATAGGATTTCAGTGCAGTCTTTATCTCCGTCTAACCCACATAGGATTTCAGTACGGTCTTCATCGTCACAGCCAGCTCTAGGGTTCCCGCACACAGCATGCTCGTTCCAGGAGGGTCTACTCCACGAGCCAAGGGGGTCGATAAAACAACTAACATATAGTCCGGGGATTATGTATCTCAACATTCTGTCTCGACAAGAGGAACTTAATGCGACAGACGGTGCATCAATCGGACACCCGATCTGAGAGTTATTGGCTTTTTCGTTCCAGGGGCCTGGTTGGTTTATAAGTCAAAACCAACCCGACCGCACTCCAACTATGTTCATACCTCGAGAAGAGTAAGCCAAAAGGTCCGTCTCACTATGAGGAATCCAAAAAAGTCAACGGAACGTCAATCGGACATCCGGAGCTCAAGTTATAAGAGTTTCCGCTCCGAAGGCCCGGTTGGTTTCGTGTTCGAACCAGCCCGGTCGTACCCAAAGTTCTTTGAAACATTGAGTTTAATATACCAAAACGACCGTCTTGATCCAAGAAACTGTACGCAACTGACGTTACGTCGATCGAAGGTCTGTATCCCACATTATGGGCAATAGACCAGATGTGGTCTGAAAATGGGGGGTCTGGGCCCGGACCGACCTGATCCACCCCCCAAGGTCGCCCCGAACCGGGTCTGGGTCTGGCCCATTAGGGCGTGGCCCGGCCCGGCATGGGGTGGCGCGGCGTTGGCCGAGCGGCCACGCAAAAGGGGCATTTCCCCCTTGATTGGAGCCGCGACCCCCGCGTGGGGGCCGCTCCTTGCCAGCGGATGCAGCCCGATGCCGCGTCGTCCACGGTCCCGCGCGGCCACGGGACCAGCCGCCTGCCACCGTGGCTTCAGCCAAGGTTTCCCCTTTCTCGGCGGCGTGTCGGGCGCCCCCGCCTCCTGGCGGCCGGCAGGTGCAGGCCTCCGCCTCCGGCCGTCGGTGCCACCGTGCCGGTGGGGCGTGCCGGTGGGGTCTTCCGCGGACCACCGGATGCGCTTCGATGGTCCGTTTTTCCTACCGTCTTTTCCAGCGGTCCTCCCATGACTGGCTCTTCACTTCGAAGACCTCAAAACACCCTTGTGGACTTCTTCTTCTCCACCTGTCGATCCGCACACCAAGAACAATGAAACGGTGGGTTCGTACTTGTTTGTTGGTCCGCAACCACCACGTTAGCGGTACAAACGACTTCCGACAATTAAACACATGTCGAGAATATAATTCACATAGATTTAATTCAACCAAAACCCCCTACCTCAAGTGGTTGATGATCTAATATTGTCTCGGGAGAAGGAACGTCGCGGAAGAATCATCGCGGAAGGAGGATCGTCGGCGTCGCGGTACACGGCGTCGCATCGTTGATCTCTGAGGGTTCGGCTCTTCGTCGCACTACATCAGAGGCTGACGTTCTTCGTCTGCGATGGTGCATTCTTTGCGTTCTTCACATTCTTCAACGAAGAAGGTGAAGATTCAAGGCTTGCGAAAAACCACTCAATTCCTCTCGTACAACCAAAGCCACCCTAATAAAATAAGGTGTAGCCTTGATTTATTTATCACGCCAACTGTTTTTGAAAATTAAAAACAGATCATTCAATTAATTGATTTAATTGAAGAGTTTTAATCACCCAATTTGAGAGGCATTTAATAATTAATTAAACGCAAGATTTGACTTTCATTTAATTGGGGGGGTGCGGGTGTGTTACCTAATTAAATGAGGGGGTTTGAGGAAGTTGAATAGGTGGGGCTCGTGTGGGCCCCACCCCACAAATATCCTACTTAGTGGAGTAGGATATAGTGGGTCCCACTCCAACCACTTATCTTAGGTTAAACCACTTTAAATAAAACAAAATTGGTTGCACCATTTTATTTTATTTCTTTTACTTAACCCAAAATTTTAATTACCACACCCGAGAAAACCCAACTCCAGAAAAGGTGTTCCTAAGAAATTACTGGCGCTGCAATTCCATTGGTGTCCTCAGATTTCAATTCCAAGCACTTGTTCAAAAGTTAGGAAATCTCTCTCGTTCATTCACTGAACGTACCAAAGATAAACTTCGGAAAAAGATTCCAGGTAGACCGGGCCTCAGAATTAGGTGCCTTCAAAAACTGCGTTCTTGTAAAATTCCAAAGAAAATTAAGAGAAAAAAAATTCCCATTGAATTTTACGGGTCTCTACATGGAATCCCAAAATTCATCATTTAGTCTTCCATAAAACCATATTTACATGAATTTTATAATATATGATACTTTTATAGAGACGTGTGATAAATATGAAAATATCTATAAAGGTGAAAATACGTTCAAGGAATCAAAGCATCAAGTTTTACAATGTAGGTTTTATAACATAAAGGTGTTTCTTGGTGAAAATATATGTGGGTTATTTAATATCATTGTTGAGGTAGATGATTCTATCTGAGCGATTGTTGAAAAAAAAAATATTTTCATATTTTAAATACAATATCTAGGACTACCACCTCTCTATAGTTTATATGTGTCATCTCTTAAAGAAATAAATCGCGATGATTTATCACTAGATAACCTTCATGGTAGTTTAGTAGCTTATGAAATATGTGTTATAATTGATGGAATAAATAAACCAATTTAGAAGGATATGATGTTAAAATTCTTGTTGAATATTAAAATCAATGAATATGGATGAGAAGAGGATGTTATTGATTATTCTTTTTTTAATTTAGTGGGAAATAAATTCAAAATGTGTAAAATAATATTTGAAGGAAAGCTAACCCTAGGTTATTTTAAATGTGGTATTCTTAGACACATCATAAAAAATTCCTTAAATTTTTTTTCATTGAAGAATTAAAAAATTAACTTATGTAGAAATTAATAACAAGGATTACATTTAAAAATAAATTATGTTAGGAATATCTTTTACTAACATTTCTCATAGAATGAGACTAGTGAGTAAGAAAGAAGAGGGTGATGATGATTATTGATGGGAATAATAAACTAAATTGTAATCCAATAATGAAGATATAATTATTAATATAGAAGAGAAGTGTAAATATAAGGAATTGAATGATGAAGAGATATAGGGAATGGTTTACCTTAAATAATAATTATAGGGTTCTCTTGAATAACTCGATATTTAAATAATGATGAATATAAAAATTGGATAATTGTTAATAGAAACCATTGAATATGTGGATAAAATTTATGTTAATATATATTGAATACATGTTGGATATAAATAGATATGTGATGACACAAATACAAGAGGGGGTGAATTGTATATTGGAAAAAAATTCAATTAAAACTTTAAGGAAGGTTCATAGTTTAATACAACATAAATTAAAATAGTTATCAATGCCTCTTATAAAGGAAAACAAATAATTAGAATGACACTCAGTCCGATGATGTAACACCACAGGTTATGAAATATTAGTATTCAGGTTTAATACAAATATCAGAGTAATATGAAGTTTAATTGATTCTAAAATATAGTGTATAGAATCTATAATAAAACATATTAATTATAACAAAAATAATTACAATATTAAACAGTAGAAATAGAAAAACGAAATAAAAGGATTTTCATTCCATTTTAATAATCAGCGGAAAAATAAAAGGTATTATAATTATTTT
Organism: Viscum album; assembly: GCA_963277665.1. Classification (NCBI taxonomy): domain Eukaryota; kingdom Viridiplantae; phylum Streptophyta; class Magnoliopsida; order Santalales; family Viscaceae; genus Viscum; species Viscum album. The sequence goes on along the minus strand of OY728156.1, from coordinate 1,191,792,035 downwards.
ATCCCAAAGAGTAGGGTATCCTTTCACATAGGATAATTTTTTGTCTTACTAACACTAGTAAGCCCTCGATACGATGATCGACATGTCCATATCGTTATCCTCACAAGCCCTCAATTTTACAAGTAATCAGAACCTATGTATTTCAAACACTTGAAATCCCTTGATATGATGATTGGTTGAACCATATGCCTAGCCCTGGAATCCCTTGATCATTATCAACTAATTAGATTCATAAAAATCACTTATTAAAATACAAAAATTAATAATGATTCATTCACATGTTTTAATTTCTAATAATTTTTGTACGAAGCATGAGATAAGTCACACTATCTCTCTCTAGAACTTGGAAGTACAAAAAGTTGTTGTCTCTGCTTCAAAAGACCTTCTATTTATAGGCCTTAAGTTCCAATGGTCATATTTTCTCCTATGGTCATATTTATCTAGAAAATTAATAGTTACTTGGAATCTTTTCATTGTAATGATAATATTGAAAATGAAAAAATGACATCGTTTTGATTAGATTATATCTAACCCCACGGCATAGTTTTGATTAAAACAATAGATATATAAAAAATGATAACATGAGTACAATTGGTACAAAACATGTGTATTGATAAAATAATGAAAACAAATATGTGATAAAATTATAACATGAGTACGATTAATATCGATTGTCAGTATAAATATATTGAGAAATATTGATATGATGCAGTGTGGGTTCGATACACATTTTGAGTATGATGGTCATAGTCAATATGATAAATATAGTAAGTAGACTAGTCTGAGTGAGTAAGATTTATTTAGTATATATGATGGTCTGAGTGAGTATGATAAACTTAGTAAGTACGATGGTCTGAGTGAGTATGATAAATAGTGTAAGTATGATGGTTTGAGTGAGTACGATAAAAAAATTAAGTAGGATTAACATAAACTCATAATCAAAGTAAATCCTGAATTTGATAATTGAGTACAAAGATATTTTTTGTCAAAATAAAATACATTAAAGTCAAAAGAATACTTTTTACATAACAATCTCCCCATTTTTATAAATCACAAAAGAAAAAGTAAAACAAGAAAGAATTACTAATCTCCCACTAAGTTATGCTAACTCTTATGAATAAATAAATGAATAAAACTACCCCCCCCCCCCGCCCTGAGGTATATACTTTCCTATGTATTGTATTCATATAAATTCCTCTTGATTTAGATTATTTAATACTTTAATGTATTACATTTTAGAAAAGAATTAATGATTATTCCACTTTGTAAAACATTCTCCCCTTTTATAAAACATTATCCCCCTTTTTGATCTACAAAGAGAAAGTACTAGTATTGTATGTCCTAAAAATGTTAGAGAAAAGGAGCATACAAAAAAAATTAAATACAAACATAAAGCCTATTAAATTTTCAAAAATGAAAATATTTTCAAAAGAAAATCAAGAAAGAATGATACAACAAAACATTCATTTTTTTCTATTTCTTTTTCCTTCTTGATAAACTCATGAAGATCATCCTTCATTGTATTTATCTCATTATTGTCTTTGGAAATAGAAACCCCCTAATATTTGAGAAGCTCTTATTGATTTGAAAAATCTGATCCAGTTTTTTGATGGTGCCTTCTTGTATTTTGTTTACTTCTTCAAGAGTAAAAATTCTATTATTCATATTATTATTTTCTTTATCCATAAAAGTGGTTTGTTTCTTTAACAAAATTAATTCATCATTTAAATATGAAACCTTAGAAAATTCTAACTATAAAGCATTGAAAATTTTTTGCAGCTATTTCAATGAATGATCATGAGAACCAATGGTTTTTTGGAATCAAATTCATCCTCTAAACTATTTCCTTATCAAGATTATTAAGAGAAATTTCAAGATCATTTTAAGGAATCCTTAGGTGTTTAATAGACTCCTCATGTTCATTTAAAGAACTCTCTATTTTGTATGACCATTCGGTCATCTTGTTACAGGATTTCTTATGTGAAATATAACTATCACTCAAAACATTTAGATCGACCTCTATTGACATCAATTTATTTCTATGCTCCCTTACAGAATCGAATTTATCAAAGTGATTCTCTATGATAAAACAAATATTTATGTCTTTTCTAGAAAAGGAAAAAATAGTCATCTCAATTCTTCTTAAAACATGAACAATGTAATCACTTTTCTTGAGAAAAATAGTGTACTCTAAAATTGTGTCTTCATCATACGATTAAAGTTCATTTGATCAAATTAATTATTTATGAGGTTGTTTTCCTTTTTTTATTTTTCTTTATCAACTCTTTATTCTTCTTTTTGAACTCTTTCTTCTTCAACTATTTCACTTAACATAATAGTTCTCTCAGCATGAGAACATTGTTCCATTTTATTGACTGGAGAAAGAACTCTTTCTAATTGAGTTTCCACATATTTTATTGGTATTGGATCGATATGGAGATTCTGTTATTAAACCCCTTCAATTTTTATTTTGAAGAGATGTTCCTGCAATACTTTTCATACAATTCTAAAGATATTTGATAAGAAAGTATTGTTCTTCTTATTCTTCTTCACATTATTATTGTGAATACGACTGAATTAATTCAAGAATTTTTTCCCTTTCTATATAAGAGCATACACGATCGGTTCATGTTGTATTTGTTCATTTAGTTGATAACATTATAACTCCTCACCTTTTAGTATCATGGAAACATCAAAATATAGAGTTTTTCTTTTCAAATGTTTCTTTTACTTCTCCTCATTATGTTGGGTATCTAATATTCTAATCTTCTCAGCTAGAGCTTCTGTTGGATCAAGACCAAATTGAGGATCTGCTTCTTTTCTTTTTTCATTAACTTTTCACCACTAAGATACAAACTCTATACTGTATTTAGTTTTCTTTTTATATTTTTCACTAGTTTGAGGATATGACTTTTGAGAAGCTACAACTTCTAAATATGATTCTATTATAAGTGGTGGTGATTGATTTGGTGCTGATTCATGAACATATTTGACAAACTTATTTGATTTAGCATAAAAACAAATGTTCAATTTTCTTATTGTATCCTTGATAATCCATGATCCCTTCAAGACCTTAAATTATTCTTTTACTAGAAGATCTCATGAACTCATATATTCAAGGATAAAATTAGTAAGAATGGTGGGACACATGATTAAAAAAGACTTAATTTCTCCAGAATTTGAATTCTTCATTGATTCAAAAATATAACCCATGAGATTTACCTTTATCATATTCACAAGATAGTATAACATAAATATATCATAAATCTTAAGAGTTTATATATACCCTTTCCTTATAATAAGAAACCATTACATCTATAGGGTGATAAGCTGATTGTCTATAGAGATATGGGTAACCATTGTTTTATCCTTATTAATAAGAAAGAGTGCCTTTTCAGATTTTTCTTTATTAAATGTGCCAACATCTTTTGGTAACATTTTAGTAGTATATAAGGAGTTAACTTTAGTAGAGACATCAGAAAGATAAGATTCTTATTTCTCTAATATAGAAAACATTGTATCATACACAACAGAATTAATCATTATATCCTTATGAAAAGTCATTGTGTTATAGAATTATCTAACCTCATCAATAAAAATAGGATCCTGACAAAGTCTCTAAACACATAGGTGTTCATAGCCTTAGAAAAAAATAATCCTTTTAATCAAAGAGTCAAAAATATTAAATAAAACTCATGAATTTAACCTTTCTCTAATGGAATCTATTTATGAAAAAGTATTTGAAGACATACCGGAAAAAGTATAGGAAAAATATTGTGACATGGAAGTAGTTGATGTAGTGGTAAATGATACTCCACCATTCCTTGATTTTATATTATCTTCATATCTCTTTAGTCTTCATTCATATTTCCATATAGTTCTAAAGATATCATGATGTGTAAAATTAGTAATCATTATATACTCATCAACTGTAACGACCAGATATTTTAAATAAATATTTTTTCCTAATTTTATGTGTTATTTTTATACTCAACAAAAATGTTTCATTTGGTAACATGAGTATAATTAAAATGAGACTGTTGGGTTTTGACTGTTATTTGACCATTGGTCAATATGACCACTGGAAACTAAACGTTTTGACTATTGTCTCTAAATTCAAGCAATCTTGGTTAATTAATATAGAAAGAAGATTCGATGGCCTCACCTAGTAGTCTTGGACCGATCGAAGCCCATCTAACAGAACTTGGGAAGGAGGTAGCACCACTGGGCTTTGCTCTAGACCAAACCCAAGCTGAACTTCATCGTATAAAGCTAGAACGGGATCGCATTCGCGAGAAGTTCAAACTGATAGAAATTATTACTCGTGCGATGTTGGTCGAGCCTCCCTCGGATTCTCTCACCTTAGCACACCTTACACTTAGGTCCTGTGCTGGTGTGATAAGGGGCTATGTAAGGAGACCGTAACTGTCTTGTGTAATCCTTTGTTTTAAATAAAAATTTCGATTTCTTTTATGAATTTTTAAATGACCGGATAAATATAGTATGCATATTTTTGATGAATTTTAGAAAAAGGATATTTTAAATATGTTTATGTAAACCCTAAATAATTAAAAATGTGTAATTATTTTCAAAAAATGGTCTTCTGCAATTATGTTCAGTACGAAATTTAGAGTCTAATAAGATCAACTTGATTTTTGATGAATAGTAAATTATGAATAGTGATTTTATGATTAGGATTAATAATGTGTCCAAATGGATTAGTAATCTCACTTAAAGAAAGTATTAAAATCAGCTAGGCACTTTGATTAAGTAATGTGATTCAATAAAATGGTTAAATAACGGTTTCATAAATTATTATTCAAGTATTAGTTTTTTCGGATGAATAGTGTTTTTTAATTAAAATTATAATTAAAAATATTTAGGAAATTATTTTTATAAAATGGACTTCATTTTTGAACTCAGAGCATCGATATTATGTTAAGGTAATTTTTGGGGATTGTTCTAAAAAAAAAAAAATTCAATGAATAGTGTTTTTATTTAAAAATTAAATTAAAAAAATTTAAAAAATTATTTTTATAAAATGGATTTCATTTTTGAAATCGGAGCATTGATATTTGGTTAAGGTGAAATTTTGGGATTATTCTGAGAAAGTTGAATTTTCGATGAATAGTGAAAATATAGTTTTTAAGTTACGGGTGTTTAATGACATCATTAAATGATGTATTAAGTATATATTCAATATGGTCTAATTATGAATAGTAAGATAAGGTATGAGGTGTCCCAAGTGGCCAATACCATGGGCAAATACCATGGGAAAGCCCATGGTTTTGCCAAAACCACTAATGAGGTGTCCCTTGGCCATTAATGCCTTGTCCCCTCACTTTCCCTATAAATACCCACCCTTTCCTCCTTTAATTTTCACTCCCAACTCTCCCCCAACGAAGTTCTGGTCTCCTTACCTCCCAATGAGTCCTCTCAAGGTGCCCCCAAGCCCCCAAGGTCCAAACCTTTGAGTTTTAAGAGTTACGTTTTAAGGTAAGGGATCCGACCTCTCTCTTTCATTTCAAGTAATGTCTTTTATGCCATTCCTTTTATGATACATGTTCTTTTGTTGGAGGATGTTCTTTTATACTCCTCTTAATGCCATTTCTATGTTCATATAATGAGAGATCCCCTCTTACTCTCATTATTTCTTTTTATGAAGTTTTAAGTGGCGCTGTTAGGCTGCCGAAATTTTTGTAACAGATTCTTTCTCCCTTCTCATTTTTCAAGATCTATTTTCATGTAAAGTATTTCAAGTTCCTTTTTATTATGTTGGGGTATGATCTATAAATTTATCATACTGATCTTTTATGATCATATGATGAGAGACCCCATTTTATCTCTTCAATTCAGTATTTTGAAGTTTTAAGTGGCGCTGTTAGGCTGCCAAATTTTTAAGTGGTTCTTCACCCTTCTCGTTTTGAAGTTCTACTTTCATGTCAATTATTTCAAGTTCCTTTTTGTTATGTTGGGGTATGATCTGTATATCTATCATACTGGACTCTTATGTTCATATGATGAGAGACCCCATTTTATCTCTACAATTCATTATTTTGAATTTTTAAGTGGCGCTGTTAGGATGCCAAATTTTTTTAAGTGGTTCTTCACCCTTCTCGTTTTGAAGTTCTACTTTCATGTCAATTCTTTCAAGTTTATTTTTGTTATGTTGGGGTATGATCTCTATATCAATCATACTGGACTCTTATGTTCATATGATGAGAGACCCCATTTGATCTTTTCAATTTAGTATTTTGAAGTTTTAAGTGGCGCCGTTAGGCTGCAAAAATTTTTAGGGGATTCTTTCACCCTTCTCATTCTTTTCAAAGTTCTACTTTCATGTCAAGTCTTTCATGTTCCTTTTTAATTATGGTGGGGCATTATCTCTATATCTATCATACTGAACTCTTATGTTCACATGATGAGAGACCCTATTTGATATTTTCAAATCATTTTTGTTGATGTTTAAGTAATGTCGTTAGGCTACCGAACTTTCATAAGAGAAATCTAATTTTTGTCTTCCTTCCATGTTTTTCATTTCAAATGGTATGTCTTTGAAATTTCATTACCATGATCATGTATCCTTCTTATTCTGTCCATATACTGTTTTATGGGTCATTTATGAATGTTTGACCCATTTTCCCTCTCTTTTTAATGTCTTCTAAAACCTCATAACATAGCTGTTATGCTGCAGAATTTCCGTCTCAAAATGTCTCTCTCTTTTTCTAACGTTCTTTTATATTATTAATTGAATACTCAAAGCTCTTTCTTCTAATGGAGTATTCACATAAATACCAAAATGTTCTATTTTAAATTCTGGGATTTACATACATGAGGCCCACCTTCCTTTTCTGTAAGTTTTAAAGTGACGTAAGGATCATGTCTTTAAAGCAGTTTTTTAAACGTTATGATTATGAAATGAAACCCATTTATTTTATGCTATATGGGTTATTTATGAAATGTTTGATGATGATATATGTGGCTCACATGATAATAAAGGCAAATTTAAGGGTGTTCCCTGATAGCGCTCCAATGCATTGGGTAATGATGTAACCACTAGAGATTACAATTTTCAAGATACCTTGATGAACAACCTTGGTAATTTTCAAATGACACATTGGGGATGGACCTTGGTGATATGTTCATGATTGTCTATGTAAAATGATGTAGCCACATCTTCAAGTTATGAAAAAGTTTTATTTTTATTATGATATGCCTCATGATTTCATTTTCATGCCTTAAAGTTCTTTTCATGACTTTATTGATGTATCTCAAGTTCATATGTAAAATGTTTCACTTGTTTCCCTTGCTGGGCCTTCTGCTCACCCTTCCTTTTGATGTATGTCCCCAGGTTATGAGATGCAGTAATAAGCCTAGGTTGAACATGAGGAGAAGCCTTTAAAGTGTTTAAGAAGAATGTTTTTTTTGTTTCATTTTTTATGTTCCTTGTTTCCAAGACACTAAACCTTAAAGATCCTCAGTTCCGTGTAATGGAATGAAAGTTATGTTATAAAAAGACGGGATGCCATAGTTGGTATCAAAGGATGGTTTAGTTATTTGTGGAAATTAGGATATGAAAACTCTAGGAAGAACCCTATAGAAAATTTTAAATATAGGAAATCTTCCTGGTATTTTGGTGAGTGTTGAGTAAGGGGTTGCCAAGAAAATACATCCCTGTCTGGATACGAGCAGGTAGAGGTGGCTCTGGCACAGATGTACATAGGGGTAAAACCTGAAAACACCGCTTTGAGCTAGACTCGAACGGGAACTGGTACATGACAACGGGCCTTGCTGCACTCTTGGTTACGACACTCCTGGGGGATATTCTTTGGTAAATTCATAAGCTTGGTATGAACCATTGTTAAAGGAACAAAGATAAAATAAAATAAAGATTCACATAAGAATATATGATCATGGATAACCTAGATGGGAACCTAGGGGATCACAAGTTAGGGTATACGTTTCTTCTACAAGTTATCCTTATATGCTTTAAGTTCCTTTTCATGATTATTGGTTAAGTATTTAAGCCTCTAATTATACTTTCTCTTCTTAGTTAATGGTGGGAAATGGAATAACGTGTCCCAACAACCAATGTGATAGGAAATGTGACAATTTCCGTATTAATATGATAGAGATGATTAGGGGATTAAAAGATGATTATTATTTTGGAAGACGTTCACTATTTTGGGGACCCTATATGATCGAGGTAAATAGATTACTATAATATTTTCATTGAGGAGTAAGGTTGACTTATATTTTGAAGAATTGATGAATTTAAGGTGGACTTATAGTAATTTAGGTTACTTATGGGAATGATTAACCTACCTTGGGTAAAATATTTTTAGGTTAGCTACTTTTGTTATAAGATGTTAGGAGTGGTTGATGTTGTCTGGAGATGAACAATGAAGTTGTTTTGGAAGACTATGTTATAAAATCCTTCTTGTATTTGGGTTTCAATCTTAGTTTGGTTTATTTTGAGGAATTTTAAGGACCGTTATTTATGGAATGGTCTATGATGAACTTTGGGTAGTACCATGGAACTTTGAAGATTTAAAAGTAGTTTCCATTCCTATGGGATTCTTTCTTTTTGAAGAGTTGTTTTACCTTAACCTTTCTGTTTTTGGGATAATGTTTAAAGATAGAAGAAATAGATAGTTAATATTTTGTAGATTATGTGATTCTATAGAAGATGATTCTTGTGCTTTTATGAGACCAAGTGTTTTTGAATTCTCATCATTTGGAGAAAAGATTAGTGTTGGTAGGGACTTGTTAAAGGATGAAACTCTACTTGAAGGTAGGTATATTTTCTTATGTTTTTGTTCTATGTAGTAAATGAAATCCTCAAAATTATGAAAAGAAACTTAAAACAAAAATGTTGTTGGTTTACGTTTCCTACTAGGTAATCAAAGACCATTTACACACATCATAAGTTTGGGATTTTCTCATGGTTAACTTTCTCCTAATCATGTTCTCTATCACTCTCCCTCAGAACATGACCCTTTGTTTTCTCCTCTATGTCCATGTTTTCCTACATGGAACCCTAGTTTGGGTTAAATCGGGTGACCTTTGTACTTCCCTTTCTTTCTTTTAAAGTAATAGTTTTACTGACTCCTTTTCCGATGTGGGACTTTCAATGAAATTTTAAAACCCAATTTTAAAAATTGCGAGGACGCAATTTCTTAAGGGGGGAAGATTGTAACGACCCGAAATTTTAAATAAATATTTTTCCCTAATTTTATGTGTTATTTTTATACTCAACAAAAATGTTTCATTTGGTAACATGAGTATAATTAAAATGAGACTGTTGGGTTTTGACTGTTATTTGACCATTGTTCAATATGACCGCTGGAAACTAAACGTTTTGACTATTGTCTCTAAATTCAAGCAATCTTGGTTAATTAATATAGAAATAAGATTCGATGGCCTCACCCAGTAGTCTTGGACCGATCGAAGCCCATCTAACAGAACTTGGGAAGGAGGTAGTACCACTGGGCTTTGCTCTGGACCAAACCCAAGCTGAACTTCATCGTATAAAGCTAGAACGGGATCGCATTCGCGAGAAGTTCAAACTGATAGAAATTACTACTCGTGCGATGTTGGCTGAGCCTCCCTCGGATTCTCTCACCTTAGCACACCTTACACTTAGGTCCTATGCTGGTGTGATAAGGGGCTATGTAAGGAGACCATAACTGTCTTGTGTAATCCTTTGTTTTAAATAAAAATTTCGATTTCTTTTATGAATTTTTAAATGACCGGATAAATATAGTATGCATATTTTTGATGAATTTTAGAAAAAGGATATTTTAAATATGTTTATGTAAACCCTAAATAATTAAAAATGTGTAATGATTTTCAAAAAATGGTCTTCTGCAATTATGTTCAGTACGAAATTTGAAGTCTAATAAGATCAACTTGATTTTTGATGAATAGTAAATTATGAATAGTGATTTTATGATTAGGATTAATAATGTGTCTAAATGGATTAGTAATCTCACTTAAAGAAAGTATTAAAATAAGCTAGGCACTTTGATTAAGTAATGTGATTCAATAAAATGGTTAAATAACGGTTTCATAAATTATTATTCAATTATTAGTTTTTTAGTATGAATAGTGTTTTTTAATTAAAATTATTATTAAAAATATTTAGGAAATTGTTTTTATAAAATGGACTTCATTTTTGAACTCAGAGCATCGATATTATGTTAAGGTAATTTTTGGGGATTGTTCTGAAAAAAATAAATTTTCGATGAATAGTGTTTTTATTTAAAAATTAAATTATAAATATTTAGAAAATTATTTTTATAAAATGGATTTCATTTTTGAAATTGGAGCATTGATATTTGGTTAAGGTGAAATTTTGGGATTATTCTGAGAAAGTTGAATTTTCGATGAATAGTGAAAATATAGTTTTTAAGTTACGGGTGTTTAATGACATCATTAAATGATGTATTAAGTATATATTCAATATGGTCGAATTATGAATAGTAATATAAGGTATGAGGTGTCCCAAGTGGCCAATACCATGGGAAAATACCATGGGGAAGCCCATGGTTTAGCCAAAACCACTAATGAGGTGTCCCTTGGCCATTAATGCCTTGTCCCCTCACTTTCCCTATAAATACCCACCCTTTCCTCCTTTAATTTTCACTCCCAACTCTCCCCCAACGAAGTTCTGGTCTCCTTACCTTACAAGGAGTCCTCCCAAGGTGCCCCCAAGCCCTCAAGGTCTAAACCTTTGAGTTTTAAGAGTTACGTTTTAAGGTAAGGGATCCGACCTCTCTCTTTCATTTCAAGTAATGTCTTTTATGCCATTCCTTTTATGATACATGTTCTTATGTTGGAGAATGTTCTTTTATACTCCTCTTAATGCCCTTTCTATGTTCATATAATGAGAGATCCCCTCTTACTCTCATTATTTCTTTTTATGAAGTTTTAAGTGGCGCTGTTAGGCTGCCGAAATTTTTGTAACAGATTCTTTCTCCCTTCTCATTTTTCAAGATCTATTTTCATGTAAAGTATTTCAAGTTCCTTTTTATTATGTTGGGGTATGATCTCTAAATTTATCATACTGATCTTTTATGATCATATGATGAGAGACACCATTTGATCTCTTCAATTCAGTATTTTGATGTTTTAAGTGGCGCCGTTAGGCTGCCGAATTTTTAAGTGGTTCTTCACCCTTCTCGTTTTGAAGTTCTACATTCATGTCAATTCTTTCAAGTTCCTTTTTGTTATGTTGGGGTACGATCTCTATATCTGTCATACTGGACTCTTATGTTCATATGATGAGATACCCCATTTTATCTCTTCAATTCATTATTTTGAAGTTTTAAGTGGCGCCGTTAGGCTGCCAAATTGTTTTAAGTGGTTCTTCACCCTTCTCGTTTTGAAGTTCTACTTTCATGTCAATTCTTTCAAGTTTCTTTTTCTTATGTTGGGGTATGATCTCTATATCTATCATACTGGAATCTTATGTTCATATGATAAGAGACCCCATTTGATCTCTTCAATTCAGTATTTTGAATTTTTAAGTGGCGCTGTTAGGCTGTAGAAATTTTTAGGGGATTCTTTCACCCTTCTCATTCTTTTCAAAGTTCTACATTCTTGTCAAGTCTTTCAAGTTCCTTTTTAATTATGGTGGGGAATTATCTTTATATCTATCATACTGAACTCTTATGTTCACAGGATGAGAGACCCTATTTGATATTTTCAAATCATTTTTGTTGAAGTTTAAGTAATGCCGTTAGGCTGCTGAACTTTCATAAGAGAAATCTAATTTTTGTCTTCCTTCCAGGTTTTTCATTTCAAATGGTATGTCTTTGAAATTTCATTACCATGATCATGTATCCTTCTTATTCTGTCCATCTACTGTTTTATGGCTCATTTATGAATGTTTGACCCATTTTCCCTCTCTTTTTAATGTCTTCTAAAACCTCGTAACATAGCCGTTATGAAGCAGAATTTCCGTCTCAAAATGTCTCTCTCTTTTTATAACGTTCTTTTATATTATTAAGTGAATACTCAAAGCTCTTTCTTCTAAAGGGGTATTCACATATATACCAAAATGTTCTATTTTAAATTCTGGGATTTACATACATGAGGCCCACCTTCCTTTTCTGTGGGTTTTAAAGTGACGTAAGGATCTTGTCTTTAAAGAAGTTTTTTTTAAACGTTATGATTATGAAATGAAAACCATTTATTTTATGATATATGGGTTATTTATGAAATGTTTGATGATGATATATGTAGCTCACATGATAATAAAGGCAAATTTAAGGGTGCGTCCTGATAGCGCTCCAATGCATTGGGTAATGATGTAACCACTAGAGATTACAATTTTCAAGATACCTTGGTGAACAACCTTGGTAATTTTCAAATGACACCTTGGGGATGGACCATGGTGATATGTTCATGATTGTCTATGTTAAATGATGTAGCCACATCTTTAAGTTATGAAAAAGTTTTATTTTTATTATGATATGCCTCAGGATTTCATTTTCATGCCTTAAAGTTCTTTTCATGACTTTATTGATGTATCTCAAGTTCACATGTAAAATGTTTCACTTGTTTCCCTTACTGGGCCTTCTGCTCACCCTTCCTTTTGATGTATGTCCCCAGGTTATGAGATGCAGTAATGAGCCTAGGGTGAACATGAGGAGAAGCCTTTCAAGTGTTTAAGAAGAATGTTTTTTTTTGTTTCATGTTTTATGTTCCTTGTTTCCAAGACACTAAACCTTAAAGATCCTCAGTTTCGTGTAATGGAATGAAAGTTATGTTATAAAAAGACGGGATGCTATATCAACTATAGTTCTATTGGATTCCAAATCAATTGGAATAATATCTGTGATCTTCTCAACTAAAACATCATATTCAAAAAATTTCTCTCATATACCATGAAGGCTATTAACAATCATCATAAATATTTGTTGAAACTTAACTACAAGTACACAATAAGAAAATTCAAAAGCCTGATAATTAGATCTTAGTGGGGATATTCTTTTCTCAACAACTTTGGAAGTACCAAAATGTGTAATCTCTAATTTATTTTATATTATATTAGAGGCTTCACATGAAGATATTTGACTGTAAATATTTTTGTTCATAGAACAAAATAAAGTATTGTGTATGATATAGTTTAACAGATATTCAAGTTTTTCTTGGGATGTAAAAGTTCTGAATTCATTCTCAGGGATCTAATAGTCTTTAGTGAGCATAAATAAGTTATATACATAAGTATTTATGATAAAACTATTTATTAGATCTCTCTAATATTAATAATCATTTCCATATAAGATAGATGGTCTTGTTGGACTCAGATTGTCAATTGAACCAAAATTTATAATGCTTTCATTCAAAAAGAAACAAATTTTTTTTCCACAAATACAGGTTAGTGTATTTAGAAATATAGAAAACAATGTATCTTAATAATATAAAAAGTAGTGGAAAACGTGATCTGATACCAATTATTATATTGAAATGTAAATTAGATGGCACAAATAAAAGAGGGGGTGAAGGGTATATTTAAAAAATTTCTATTAAAACCATTATGTAATGTTATTATTTTAATAAAACATAAACTAAAACAGTTTACAATGCCTATTATAAATGAAAACTAATAATCAGACTGACTCTTAGTCTGATGATATAATACCACAGGTTATGGAATAACAGTATTTGGGTTTAATACAAATAACATAGTAAAATAAAGTTTAAATGATTCTACCATATAATGTATAGAATCATAACTAAAAAGTATAAAGTGTAACTAATACAATTAAAATATAAAATAGAACAGATAAAAAAATAAATGGATTCTCTTTATATTAATATAATCAGCAAAAAGATAAAGATATTAAAATTATTTTATCCCAAAGATTAGGGTATCCTTTCACCTAAGATAATAGGTTTGTCTTACCAACATCGGTAATCCCACTAACAATGATATGAACATTTGTGTTTCTATACATGAAAGCTCTTGAATTTATAGATAATCGAAACCTCTATCATTCTAATACTTAAAATCCCTCAATATGATGATCAGTTGCACCATCTACCATCCACAATAACCCTCGATCTTTATCACCTGATAGTATTCCAAAAGATAAACAAATCACTTGTTAAAATAAAAAACCTGAGAACTAGCCGTTCACATTTTGTAATTTCAAACCATTTGCATGAAGTAAGATAGAAGACATACAGTCACTCTAGAACATGGAATTAGAAAAAAAAATTGTCTCTGTTTCAAATGAACACCTATTTATAGGCCTCATGTTCCAACAGTCATATTTTCTACAATGGTCATATTTCACTGGAAAATTCGGAGGGACATGGACACCTGTCATTGTAAAGGTCATATTGAAACAAAAAACATGACAGCAGTTTGATTTGTTTGTAACAAATTTCCCAACATAATTTTTATTAAAATAATAAATATATGAACAGTGATAACATGATAATGATTGGTATAAAACTTATGTTTTGATAAAATAATGAAAACAACTATGTGATAAAAATATAACATGTGTAAGATTAATATTTCTAATGAGTATAAATATAATAAATATTAATAATATGATGCAAAGTGGTTATGATACATATTGTGAGTATGACGATCAGAGTCAGTATGATAAATAGAGTAATTACAATAGTCTGAGTGAGTATGATTAACAGAGTAAGTACGATGGTCTGAGTGAGTACGATAAACAAATTATAAATGATGAACAAAAAACTGTAATCCAAGTAAATCCTTTATTTGATAATTGATTATAAGGATATTTTTGACTTCCAAAATAAATGACATAAAATTCAAAAGAAGACTTTTGACTTAACAAGTACAATATTTGTTGTAAGTTAAAAAATTAGGTCAAATTATTTTTAGATAAGTTAAAAAAAACTAAAAAATAATCATCATATTAAATAAATTGATGATCAAAATGCTTACCTAATTGTAAAAAAAATTTAATTTAAATTATATAAATATAATATGTTACCTTGAGAGGTATACTCAAAACTAAACTAAAATAAAGTGATTCAATGAAAAAATACAGTTTTTAATCTATCTGATGCATAGCTATTGGAAGGAGCAATTCAAGGCATAGATTGTGTTTTAAAAACATGTATGACTAATGAAATAAGTGCATGGGAAAAAGTTTCATTAGCTAGGAGGAAGATAATTCAAAATATATTGTTTCAGCTGTATCAAATAAAGGGACAAAATAAATTTAGGATAATTTTATATTCACAAAAATAATCAATTAACTATATAACTATTAAAAGTAAGGATACATATTGAGGTGTTGGAATTACAAAATATTTCCACTCATAATGTTCTAGTTTTTTTATTTCCATATCAATGTGATGACATACTATTAAGAGGATAAGAGCTATCAAAGGGGAGAATAAATAGGTATCTTATAATGAATAGTGGTTCTATATCCTTGATCCTAAATATGAAACTCTTTTAATTAATATCTATTTAACTATTATATCAGTGAATATAAATCCATTAATTGTAGGTAAATAAGTGAATAAAAATAATGAAACTTCTCCCATAGAAATAAAATATAGATGAAATAATTATAATCTAACATAAATTCTATAAGAAATGAATTTTCATTATTATATGAATTATGTGAAAATGAAATTACTACCTCTGTTGAAAAATAGAAGGTTTTAACATTAAAAATATTGATTCAATCTAGTTTCACCTATAAATACATGAGGATTAAGGAGAAAGTGAATATAGTAGAAGTTATACTCATAGAAACCATGAATGATAAAACATATATCCTAGACAGTGAGTGTTCATCACATGTAACATGTAAATAAAATATTTCAAGGAATGTGAAGGAAATATCTAATTATAATATTTTGTTTGGTAATGATTAGGCATTGAATGTAAATGGTATTTTAATACATAAATTTCCATAGAAGATAATAAGAACATTATATTATTATTTTTGAATGGATTGAGGCATATTATCTTAAGTGTAAGTTAACTTTATAACTCTGTTCTCAAGAATAATTTTTTTAAGAATGAAAATTTTATTAAGATAAAAAATGGAAATTATCTTTTGATAGAATCGGAAAAAAATGATAGAATTTATTGGGACAATATAAAGGATATAACATGCTTTCCCACTAGGAAGAAAGAAAATAATCTATTGAATCATATGTTGGGGCGTGTTCATTGAAAAGCATGGAGAATTTATCCCAGAAGAATGCTATAGTGAATATACCTAATATAAAGAATGATACATAGAGAACATGTGACGAATATATATAATGTAAGATGTTTTATAAGTTCTAAAACTAAAATTTGACTAAATTATCTAACATGAATCATTTAGTTGACATAGAAGTGTGTGGCCTAATGAATCTATTATACACATGGATAGAAAAATATTCAACTCGTTTTGTAAACTATCTTAGTAGAATTGAACATGTGAATTCAAAGTAAAAATGATAGGTAATAAATTATATTAATAGATACATGATTAGATTATAGAATGAAATGGGATTAACTATCAAATATTTATGATCAGATAATGAAACTGAATACGCATCCATTAAATTTAAAAACTATATTAGAAACACAACATCAATACTAATGTGTCTTTGGATAAGACACCATAATAAATTTGAATAATGATTGAATCAGATAGTAAAATACATGGATAATACATGACTTACTTAAATAAATATATCATATTTCTACTTGAAATTGATAGTTAAAGTTGTCCTATACACTAAAAACTAGAAATTTCTAATCCTTAGATAAGATCAAATTCTCTATGAAATGTGTAATGGGATAAATCCATAATCAATTAAAATTTTAGTTTTTAAAAGTATATGATACATTCAAAATTAATATGGTAATCAAAAGAAATATGGTGAGCATCAGAAGAAGTGTTTTTGGGATACTTTTTGAAGTGAAAATCATATAAATGTTTTATTAATGTATTGGAAATCCTTATCAAAATCAATGATGGTATGGTTATTCCGAAGATATATGGAAAGAAAACAGGTAGCTCATTTATGGAAGAGGAATGTGAAGAAAATTATAAATTTGTTAAAAACATGGAAATTATATATACAACCATTAAATACAAAGAATCAATTGTTGAATTTTAGGTTGAACCTACTGTTGAATAAAGTGACAATGAATCTCAGAAAATAATAAAGAGGATGAAGGTTGGTCCATAAAAATATATATATATTTAATAATCCCAAAAAATTAAATGAAGGATGAGATCAACACTACTCTACTAGTGTGAAAAGAGATATAAAAAATATAATTATCATTATATTGTGGATCAAAATATTGCTAAGTTGGGATGAAAAATTTATGCAAATGTTAAAGTAGTGGACATGGAAGAGACCTTCACACCAATACCTCAAATTGAGTAAATATGGTTATTCTTGTAAGTTTTAATAAAAAAGGGATACATAATGTATTATATAGATGTGAAAAAGTCTTTCTAAAATGGTTTTCTTATAGATAAAATGTTTTTTGTGAATCACTTAGGTTTATTAATTAGAAGTGACAAAATTAAAGCCTTTTGACTTAAGAGAGATCTAAGTAGTTTAATAAAATAACCTCATGAATTGTATACTTTACATAAATTATTAATAATGATGATGGAGTTTAAAATATGAGATTTTTATTAGAAATTATATGTGACATTTTATGAGTAAGAATAATAAATGGTATTTTTTTTAGTGAATGAAATCATTTTTGGAGGTATAAACTTTTGATCAGTTGAAGAGTTTGAAAAAAAATTTGTTCAATGTTTGAGATGCCAATGATTGGTGATATTACAAACTTATTATGGCCGCAAAATATTCTAAAATATAGATAAAAATTTATCTCAAATGATAAGTATGAAACATTCATGTTAAGAATATTTGACATGCATGATTCAAAGCACATACCAACATATATTGAAGAAAGAACCATTATTTTAATGAATGAATATTAAAACACAATGCATCTAAATTTTTATATAAGTATAATTATAATTATTCTATACTTGTTAAAAACTCATCAAAATATAGATTATTATACGTGTTTAGCAACTAGGATTCAATTAAATATGAATGAACAACACTTGGAAGTAGTGAAGATGATCATGGGATATATCTATGGTACTCTTACAGTTAAATTTAAAATATTGAGGAGGATAAACATTTATTGTCCATCTCTAAAACTAATTGGGCTATTGACATGGCTTGTATAAAATACACTAGTGGAGGTGAGTTTTTCATTGTTACTAATTTTGTGCATTGGTTGGGGAAAACTTTGGAATGTAAACCAATTAGTACAAATGAGGTAGCTGAAATTACTATTTGAAATGAATGCACAGGATTTTAATGGATAGTGTAAAAATTTAATGATCTATGTTAAGAAGGATAACCACCCATGGGTATATTTTATGATAATAAGTGTTCCATTGAATAAAATAGAAATATATTAAAAACTCTCAAACTAATAACATTGATATCGAGTATAATTTTATTAAAGATAAAGTTGAGTAATGATGTGTCAAAATAGAATTTTTGGGGATTGATCAATAGGTAGATAATATTATGAAAAGACCCTTTTCTATACCATTTTTTTGGGAAACATAGGTTGATCTTTAAAGTTCAACCACATTCATAAAGTAGAGGATGTTTAGTAGTTTTACCCTCTTCCCATTGTATAATATGTTTCACATTAGTGTTTGTATTGAATGGAAGGTAAATATATTCTATTCAATTTATTATGAAAGTGGGAGATACTGTCAATGGAGGTATTGTATGGAATGAGGAAAGGTTCCAATATTCTAACTATATATTTGTGTAATGACCCATACTTTTTATTTAATCATATTACACCTTAATAGATGAATATTCTGTACATTTAACAAATACATGCATTGAGACCATAAAATTTTACTGTATTTTGAAAATAGATGCACAATATTCTTATTTCATGAAATATATTTAATATATCCCAAAAATGTATTCCCATTTAGTAAAATTCATATACAAATCATACTTAAACTATTATCTATAATATAGGGATAGGAAATATAAAATATGGTTCAATTCGATTATCTATAATGGTAAAAAATAGAAGATATGAAATGATTATTGAATGAAGAATAAGATAATCATAAGGGTATGAGATCATAGACATAACTTACACTAAATTTACCCAAACATCCACAGATAATAAACACGATTCAATGTATAAAGAATTATCATTCCAAAATATATGATTTAAAAGAGTGATAAATCACTACAATTCATGAACCTTAAGCTCATATCATAAAATGGTGGCATGAAAATAAGTATAAAATGGTTTAATTATTTAAGGTTAACTACCAAGACATGAAAACATAGTGGATTAGGGCTTATAACTAGTTTTCTATTGTGGATCAAGCCCATCAGTCTGTTTCCCTTTATAGATTAATCCCATTGGTTTGTTTCCCATTATGGATTAATCCCATCATCATGTTTACCATTGTGGATTAATCACATCATATAAAGCTCATTATTATCAAATGAGATATAAAGCTTCACCCAGTGCATTAGAGGTAGATATATGTCTCACATTTCCTTCATTATGACATGACCATCTTCCTTTGTTATAATGTTACCACTGACCTTAGTTATAGTATTACCATTGTTCATGGTTATAAATTAACCACCATCACATAATTAAAACCATTAATAAGTAATAAAAAATATTTTAAAACATTTATAATATTATTACCCATTACAATAAAAGGTTATAAGAAAGATTCCATCATATCCTAACCCATATATGGGAAATGGATCTCATAATCATTTCAATAATTCATCATAGCATAACCCATGGAAAAGGACCAAGTTACATGAAAATATTTACATCATAATCATAAAAACATATAGAATAAATTAATTGTTCTACAATTGAATCACATCCCTAGTAAATAATAAGTAACATCAAATGATTCCAACTTAGATAGAAAATTATTTTTGAATGATCACTTAAATAATTTCTTGATGAAAATTACATTTCAATTTAAAAAATATCCTTTATAAACTAAAATTTCACATTAAATTTTCCAAATTTTTTAAATAGAAAATAAACTTATAATCATATAAAATAATACTTAACTATTTTATAATTGGTGATTGAAAAAAATTGCATCCATGTCATACATGTTAAAACAAAGATTCCATTCACATTTCTATAATTTCCAAGAGGTCTTAATTAGAAATGACATAAATATTCCTTTCAAAATATTTTATCAAAAGAAAAAATCATTAAAAATGTATGTAAACAATTATCATTTAATATTAAAAAATTTATTGAAAACATTTTTAGAAAAATTGGATATTGATGAAAAACTGTTTTCGAAGGAAGAGGAAAATAAAGACGTTTTTTCTTAAAAACATTCATTTAAAATATTGAGTAAATAAAGAGAGTAAAATGAAAAAGTAATACTTACTTTAACGAATTATTTATTGGATAATAATATTCATTTGATTATTTTGTGATATATTATAACAATTTATTATTGCAAACTTAATCATAAACAATCCCGAGAAATAGCGAGATTACAACAAAAAACCTTTTAACTTGTTTGTATCTTTTGGATCCTAAACCCTATGATGTAAATAACATTATATAGATATGAATATACCATAATTTGATAATGATAACAATAATAATAATTCATGGTAATTATATACCCCATAAAAAATAAACAAGTGGTGTATAATTCAAGTGTCCCCATAAATAAAAGTGAGATGAAAATCTCTTAACTTAAGTCTTGAAATTATTTTTACATGTTAAAATATACAATCTGATAAATATATTTTTATTCCAAATATATTATAGAACCATAAAGATATTGATATTTCCATATATTATTTAATTATGACATTTTATGACATATTTATTAACAATTTATTGTAAAACTCACATTTCTGGTAATAACTACATTGTTTTTCATGTACATTTTGGTTGCGTATTTTTTTAAATATTACTTTGACCATGGTTCCATAATCTCCATAATATTAAACCTAATATTAATAACATAGACACACACACAGACACACACACACACATATATATATATATTCATTATATATGTTTTTAGAGTAATCCATCAAATTTAGAGATAGAAAATGAATTACATCGTTCATAGAGATAGTAAGTAATATGTAGGCATGAACGTTGTTTACATTTCCTCGACAAATGAAATGAACAAAATGTAAATAATATATTAAATTTATAGAATCATTTTAATTTCATATATGTCACCTATTTTATTTAAACTTATTCTTATTACCATTTAGGAAAAGCGTATGTGAAGAACGAATCACATCACTATGCGACGTGGTAGTCTGCCGTATACACGAGCGATATTATTGTATTCCCATGGTATAGAATATAAGAAGGTGTATGTGATATTATATTAAAAAATTATAAAAATTTCAAAAATATAATATATATTTTAAATCTATAATTATATTTAGCTGTGATAGGTGGTAATGGAAATGAATAACATTAGGTCGGAAGGTTGTTCTCTGTTGTACACAAGTTTAATGTTTTTGTTTACCTGTTGATGAAATAAGAGGTGAATATTGGTTATTAAAATAAAATAATAAAAGATCATTAATTTTTAGTATGTATTTTATTATATCATCCTAATTGAGTAAAATTTAAAGTATTTGAAAGAATAAATAAAATAGAAATGAATGGTTGATAACAATACTTATTCTATAGATAACCTCCTTATGTTTGCAAGAAAGTAATTCATAAGTAATATTCTTGACAAAAAAAGGCCTCTAGTATTTGTTTATGAAATTAAAGAAAGTATTTGGGCAGGTATTGTCCAAGAAATAGGTTTTATATGTGTAAAGAAAAAATTAGAGTGGATTTCCTATTACAAGAGGTGGAGAGGACATGCGGTGAATTTTTGAAAAATAAAAAGGTGTACCCGCATTTTAAACAACCCAAAAATAAAAAAAATTTGATCATTATCAATTCTTAGATGTCATAAGGTCGAAAAAAATACAAAAAAATGGGGTTTAGATAAATATTTAAGTCATTTTACCCATTATCATTTAAGTTTAACCCTTGGTAAACCATTTTTATCCTAAACAACATTAATTGATGTTTATTGTTTTTACTATTAATTTTGACCAAAAAAATACATTTTCCTCATTATATAATAATTTATATTATTATTAAAATGATGGAGTCCATTTTTTCCAATTTTATTAATAGAAGTTGAAATTTTTAATTTCAAATTACAAACCTAAATGCAACGAAAAAAAGTTTTCCGAAGAGAAAATTTTCATAATTATAGAATGATTAAATATCAAAATTTAATATGAATTTGATTTGAATGAAATAAATTGGAATAATAATTAAATTACCAAAATATTTTATTTTTAAATTTTTTTAAACATGTTTAAACTTTATAAAAAATTTTACAAAAAATAAATTTTTAATAAAAATTAGTATTTTTCATTATGCACTGAAAATTTAATATTTTCATAAAATTATAAAATATTAAACCTAATGTAATTTATACAGGTTTATTCCAAAAAATTAAATTACTTTTATCATATAAATTTTCTAAAATTTTAATAACTAATTTTTTATTTGTTCATAAAAAGATATACAAATCATTTTTTGAGAAAAAAATATTTTTCAAGAATAAATAAAATTTAGTAAATATTAAGCACATATTAATAAATATATTTCATTATTTAAAACCTTTATAATTAATTTTTTAAAAGTGTTTATTCTTATCCATACCCCTAAATTTAGTGACTAGTATATAATGTCCACGTTTAAATAGTAATCTTAACATTATATCGTGGATTGTTAAAACATGGTGTTGCATATAACATAAGCTATATATGACATCCCAACCTAGATCACCTAATCTCAATAGATGAATTGGTGGCCAAATGACTTTCAATTCTCCTCCCCATATTCCATAGGCTACGGTCTATTATTAAGGGTCTATACTTTAATGGTGGAGTGATTATACCCACATGATCATAGTAATCACATCAAAATCATAACAACAATTATAAATTAAATCATAATAACTAAATAAAAGTAAATGAACTTAAAATATAGATAATATCAATATAATAAAAAGAAAATAATCATTAATGAATACAAAATGATGTTAACTCCATGATTCTAAACCAAATGGACCATGCAGGAATGGAAAAAATGAAATAATATAATACAAGTTTATCGAAATGAAAAAATGACCAAAAAATATCTCTAAAATAATCTAGAGTCTGAGAAAGTTCATGTGGTTCAGGCTCCCATGTTTTACAAAATTCAAACTTCCATGATAGAGAAATTTTCCTTATGTCTACATGCATCCATGAATTCTTCTTTGGTACAAAATGATGACCCGAATAGGGAGTGAGATAAACTAAATATGCCACCACCAACACTGTATATAAAAAATCCATTTTGTACATATAAGATGAGGAAATGTGATGTTATATCAGTCATTAAGGAGGTAAATGAAAAGCAATAAAATCCATTCTATAATCCCATGCAATAATTAAGAGTCTAGAAAATATTAATATCTGTATAAAAATCATTTAGGCCCTATGACAGTATTTCAAGTGTCAAGAAAGTATTCCATATTCTAAATAATCATATATCATACTTAAAAGGGTCTAAACTCAGGTCCAATGACCATGGAATCATCTTTGAGTCTATAAAGATTATCTATATCAAACTTAGAGTAATGTTGACCAACATGAGCCAGGAACCTAGGTCCCATCGTCATTGTATCCTCTTCAAGTCTACAAATATCATCAATAGGAAAATCAATAAAGACTATAGTGGATCCCAAGGTGTACGTATAATGTGGTCCAATAATAAGAATCCAAGATAATAACCCAATAAATTCAAGATATAATATTTAAGATGGTCACCTGTGTTATACCATATCAACCAATACAAATATAATTTGTATACTGATTCAAGATGCCATGATTGTGTCCTTACCTTATCAATTACATTTATCATAATCATTTCATTTACCATCTAATGTATAAGTGACAAGGTAGAAGGATATATCAGTGTCCTTTCCTTTAATCAATTCATTTAATAAATCATTGAAGACATCAATATTTCATGATTATTTTCCATAACCTTTGTCAATTTAATTTAACATATTCAATTTATTACTATTTATATAAAAGTAATAATGAGGTCTATGTTAGTTTTCATGCCTCTTCACTAATCATTTACATAATCATACAGAAGACAAGGGATTTTCAATATCCTTGCACAACTCCCATATATTACATTTTATTTATCCTTTCATTTATAAATTACAAGGTGGTAAAATAAGTTACTCAACCATTAAGAGTTAATTTATTTCATATATGGATCCCATTAATAAAGATATTCTTATCTCACCCCATGGGTGGTGTAAATGTGATCAATAAAATGAACCCACCTCATGGATGGTTCAGGTTAAAGATGAAAATGTCCAACCTTGCAATGGGTGTATTAATATGATTATATCATAGTTTAATCATCCAATTTAAGGGTCTATTAATTTAATGAAAACATCTGAATAGCACAAATATAGTACCATGACACAAGCTAGAAAACATAGAGACATTAAGGGAAAATTTATAGACCACCTAACATATTTTGGAAGTAATATTATCATCTGATATCAACATTCTATTAGATCTAGAATGAGAAAATTTGAATAAATAGATAAACACCCATAAAAGTGGGAAAAAGGTCTCTCATGGATTTAGCATTCCATATCGAATGATAAATAAAGGGAGAAAGGAATCAGATCAAAAATAATATTAGTATGGATCTAAAACAACTAATGATGGGTGATTCCAACACTATATTAATATTTTATCGCAAATACTAGGTCAAGAGGATAATAGAGTTTCAAACAGTGGGAGGAAGAACAGACAATGATATTAGTTAGAAAATACAGGAAAATTTTCATAATTTCAAAAATATTAATGGGTGAATTGTTTGGATTATAAGTCTTACAAACCATTCACCAACCATGACGAAATGTTTTCCAAAAGAACTACCTCTTGCATGGTCATTCCACATGGTTTTTCTAAACTATGTATCAATCATATGGGGTTACTGCCTATATGAAACTCCCCGTACAGCAAGGCACATAGTTTGAAAAATTATGTGCAACCTATGTGGGTCTCCACTGTTACTCCTCTATAAAATTTCAGACTAAAAATTGGCCTACATTTTTTTGTTTTCAAACTATGATCCACCTATCATAAGGCCACATGTTTGATCCACATGGTTACTACTAACCATGTGCAAACCATGTGCCTCTAACTGTTCCTAAAAAAACTAGTGCTCTGAGAAATGGAAAATCCCTGAATGATCCTAACTACATCATAAAACATTTAAGAACATCCATTAAGATAAAAATAATAATATTTATACTAAAAATTTAAGTATTTTATCCATTTTATAAAATCCATGATCTTATAATATCCCATCCATAAAGAAACTCGACCCTGAGTCTCCCCCTCTGAGGGTGGGGAAACATCTTCTAAGAATAAATCTGACCATTGAGCACATACATCAACCTCTCTCTCCTAGGTCACATATTGTACATAGACATGGTACCATAACACCCGTACTATAGTAAATGACCTTCCATGAGGAGAATTCAAGCTCCAATAAATGATACTTATAGAATTTTCCTTAAAAAAGGTGAATCTACCTTTAACTAAAACTCCCAAGGATGAGTAACGTTATACAAGTTTGAGTGATTGTTACATAACATAAGTATATGAAAGAATTCATGCATGGGTCTATACCTATGACTTAAGTACAACTGATAGGATACTAACATATGTATCTATAATATCATGAAAGGATTTACATAATTAGGTTAATTCTTACCCTATATATGAATCTATATATGCCCTAAGCTCTGTAAAACAACCAATAAACCTGATACCACACATGGATATCTTGTGGTTGGTTTTGGTGATTGTAATAATACTTTTCCAAGTCCTATAGGTTACCGTACACTTCTAGATAAACTAAAAAGAAAAAAGAAATTCCTGAATTAGATGAAGTTCATGTATCACGACCTATTTTACTTCTATCTAACACATGGGTGAATGGAATAACGTATCATATAAGACCTCTTGAGGATCAATTTTTATATTTTTTATAATTTTTTATTATATATTATCTTAGTGAGAGATATGTTCTTCTACAAATAACCACTAAAATTGAGGGAACATACATATATAATTTCTTCTGACACGTGTATCATATGATCAGATTGACCTTCATTCAATGGGTGATAAGATGTACTCAGTAGTACCAGTGAACCTAGTGCACGTTGTAGCCCCATCCAGAACTGCAACATAGAAGGATTATCTCTATATGAAAAGCTAGAACACAGAACATAATGATGGAATTTTATCTCTCCATCATATAGCCTTCTTACCTCATCCAATGAAAAGGCATCTTTTATAGGTATAAAGTGATAAATATTTATCAATCTATCTATGAATACCCATACCACATCAAAACCATGAGGTGACCTAGGAAATCCTATCCAAAAATCCATATTGAAATCGTACCATTTCCATATATAAAAGTGAAATAACATTAAAATACCTACTACCTACTAGTGTTACTCCTTCACTTCCTAATAGTTGTATCATTGAGTTAAAAAACCCATTGTCTCTATTTTCATTCCAAGCCATCAATAATTTCAGTGTAAATAATAGAAAATAACTTGAGGGTAGGATGTACCACCCAAATAAGAGGAATGATACTATAGGATCAATTCACCTCAGATGATTATAAGAACTTAGATGTTTCCATTAATACACAATACATCATCCCCACAATGATCTAACCAGGCAGTGGGTCTTCACATAAAATGCTTTCCCAAAGACCAATACACTGAGATCAGAAACCGGCCTCATATTAAATCTATCTAGAAGTGAATAGGTCACTGATAATGATGTTAGTATAGTCTACTCATGATGGTCTAGAATCTCCAAATTCATCTCAAAAAGGGGGCCATCATATTCCACATAATATTTCTCACTTGGACAACCAATGTTTAAGTCTTAATACTCATAAATTTAATAATAAAATTTACATCCCCGAATATATATAATATCTCAATGTCAAAGAACTATATGTATTCAACAAATTATTTATATGAGATATTCAATTCATGATATGTAAATATATACATGATGCTTTTTTTTACACAATAAAAACACTCTCCTAGTAAGTAATGTCTACGAGAATGAAAATAATGAACCATAACTACAATATTGAGATCTTGCATTAGGTAATTATACTAAGGAGGCCTCAACTGATGAGACTTGTATGTCTTGAATCGATCTCCCTACATCAGAACATATACTAACCCTATTCCTGATGTATCACAATAAACCATGTAGCCTCTGCCAAGCTCTGGTAAAATCTGGATTGGTATTGATTTAAGTCTCCCTTTCAGATCCTGAAAAGATATTTTATTCCCTTCAACAAAAATTTATTTCACACAATTTTTAGATAGTCACATAAAAGGTGATACTAGGAATGAGAAATTGTGAATAAAGAACCAATAATAGTCATATATTCCAAATAAACATCTTATATCAATGATGTTCTTAGAATACAATTTGGAATCAATGGCTCTAAACTTCTTTAGCAAAACTAATATACTTACCTATGAGATAATGTGACCCAGGATGTGGACCTTGTCTATCCAAACTTTTAATTTGGTGAGCTTAGAATATAACTGGTTCACTCTTAGTGTTCTAAAAATGATATCAGGATGATGGGCACGTTCATGTCGAGTATGTGAATAGATCAAGATATCATCTACAAATACTACGACAGAGGAATCCATGTTTGGGTGGAAAACCTGATACATCAAAAACATGAATACTACAGATGCATACATATGTTCAAAGAGAATAACCAAATAATCCTACAAGATATATCTATTATGAAACATTGATCATGGAATATCCTATGGTCTATCATACACTATATGGAAGCCCGATCTGAAATAAATCATATAGAAAATCCTTGTTCCGTGGATTTGGATGAAGTGGTCATCTATAAATTGTAGTGAGTATCGATTCACAAAAATAAGATGCTTCAACTGATGGTAATACATTTAAAGTAAAATGGTACTATCTATCTTTTTGAAAAAAAGGACTAGTGAACACCATGGGGAAGTACCATTCTATATAAAACCCTTATATTTCAATTACTCTAGTGTCTTTTTGAACTCGTGAAACTTGGTAAAATTCATTTTGTAAGGAGGAATAGATACAGGTGCTGCTCATGGCCCTAGATCAATAGTAAACACTACCTCTTTCTTAAAAGGTATTATAATTATTTAGGGAAAACATCTCAAAAATGATATATCACTAACAGGAAATCATATTAATGTGTTCCTAGATCATCTATATAAAGGATTAAAATCTAGGCTTTCATGCTACCCATGCCATGATGCTTGGGTCCATTTTGACCTGCATGGACATCACATTCACCCTTCTGAATATAATTATCCTCCTATAGTGATGTGAATGACATGATCTAATGATATAAATCAACATATCATGATTAAGAATCCACCGACCGATTCCTATGATGATTTGAAAACCCATCATCTTGAGTAAAAAGATGTTTGATAAGAAACAATACCCACACATCTCAAGGGGGAAATATTGGCCCTGTTACACAAATTATGTAAGAATTACAAATGGGGTATCAAGTTTCATTACACCATAATAATAATGATTCTAGAACCCATGCATACACAAAATATAAATATATAGGAAGGATATGGAAGAACGCATATCAAATAACATTGATACTAAAGTATAGTACACAAAAACCATACCTTTAACCATATATGGACCAACACTCTTCTCTTTACATATCTTCTACATTACATATATCCATACCTTCCCATATAATTGATATAAAAATTGACTAATCTAGGTAGTCACTCTATGCTGATGATGTATATCCTAGGGTTTCCTATCACATCTACGACCACCTCAATAATCTATATGGTCAGAAGGGTTATAGCACTTAGTCTAATGTAAAGTTTTTGATCCTTATCCTGAAGGTAGAGGTGGTGTGTATCATCTTCCACTTAAAATATGTTCAATGTTCCAACAATATCAAGAATGATTATCTACGATTCTATAATACCTACACTACACAAGGGAACCATCGCAATAGGGTTTCATATTACCCTGCTTTTCGTACAGATGATAGACCACATGGGTACATAAGTGCACGCTCTGACTACTTATAAATACTAAATAGTAGTACATGTGATGTTTCCTACTATTGGAAGACATAATTCCATCTCTATGTGTCAAACATACTAGGATCACACAAACAACCTCCATCAAGTTACAATCAGTTATAGGTGCCCGATTCACTATCTCATTGATGGTGGACAAACGAAACACAGTCACCTACAATCCACACTCATTCTTGATATCATCCACGATTCTCCTAGATTTGGATATATCATTACTAATAATTTTTGCTTAAAAACTCTACAGCTCTATGAAACTAGTGGAGTAGTCCATGGCTGACAATGTTTCCTTCTCCAAGTATAAAAAATATCTGGATTTGTCAGTCCCCAATATCATGGGATATAAATAATCATAGAAATACATTCATAGTATCTATAAAATATATCACTATGATAATATCCATAGGTAATAACGTCCCATCATCACTTATTAGAATAAGAAATTGTATATTTATCGAGCTTTAATCTTTTCTCTGGATGAGTATCAGGATTATCGATGATATATTAAATGGCCTCTAGCCATGACTCTATAGCCAATGGTCCCCCATCCACCAAAACAATGGGTTGATGCTACTGTTGAAATTCCTTCATCAACACTTCTATATTCGGGGAAGGTTATTGGGATATCAACATAGTCTTTATGAGTCATAAAAAATCCTCTTGAAAATGGACATCAATTCCCTAGATGAGGATAATAGAACGTTCCACAGGTGGCACTACATGAGGTAATACTAGTGGATTAGGGATGAAAACTTATAGAGCATGGTCATCTACACCCTCCTGGCACATGAATTGAAGATTTCATGATGTAATAGCTCTAGAAATTCCAATCAGATTCCTTAAAATAGATTTGATAATGATTTAAATCATAGACATAAGTATAATATGGCATATTCCTTCCTATATAAAAGTCACACCCCTAATCCGGCTCCTACGACTAGGTGTGGGTGGTATACATGACCATAAAGAATTAAAATAAATACAACCCACATCCCACTAATAATGTCAGTTTAGGGTCACGTTCTATGTTTCATGTTCTTTGTTCTTGCACATAGTGTTTCAATTGAATATTATAGAGGAAAACACCCATTAAGATGAAATTTTATTCATCATTTAATGCTTTCTATTTTATTTAATCATTAATAATTAACATTTCATTATCAGTTAAGTATATAAAATGGTCTAGTCAGATTTTTTACTATTACCATGTTATAAATTTTTATGCTTTAAATATTGTAATTAGAATGTCTTATAACTAAAACCAGGTTTTTTCCATTAGAATCAGAGTGAGACAAGTCCATTTATGAAGGTTTTATTATATGGGTGACACTTAAACATTTATAAAGTCTCATACTATTTATAAATTTTGGTTATAATCAATTTAATCACACCCATAAATGATTCATTTCATGTGTCCAATGGTCTATGAATCATAAATGTAATAATTTGTAAATTAAGGTTTTACTATCAATATATTTATGAAAAACCCATTTTGGTTGATGTAGATACATTAATAATCAATCTTATAGCATAACTACAAAGTATGATATAAAAATAAAATAATACCAGTAAACATGAACACATCCGGTAATTTTTATGTTCCTACAATGATACATGAGAAAAAAATATTTGGAATTTTATAATATTGACATGTGAATATCTATGTTTCTACAATGATACATAAGAAAAAAGTTACATTCCATACTGTTCCATCAGTAAAATAAAATCTATATTATTAATAATAACCTCTACATATCATGTGAATCACCCAATAGTGAAACAACGATAATAGTAATAGAGAGAATCTAGAATAGAAATTCCATTCCTAAGAAACATGACTTTTCCCTGTTTGTGGGTTAGAAAATCCCAAGCATAGGATCATCACCGAATTATGAAACATTCTGAGTTTTTTGTATAATAACCCAAATCATAAGATAAAATCAAAATTTTTCTCTAATATCCTTTTGTGACATTCTAACATGGATCACTAGATTGCATTATCTAAATTTGTTTCCACATGTCCTTGAGCACACATCCACATAATCTAGAGGATATCGACTTATTGTGAGGGTCTGTAAAATAATAGTTGGGAGACTATACCCTCATGATCAGAGTGGGTCATAGAAAAATCATAAAAACAATAATAATTTGAATCATGATGAATAAAAAAAATTGGAATTAGTGAACATCCAGATATGATAAATTGAAAGAACAATACCAATCAACACTATATAAAAAATGATGACAATAAAATGATATAATAAAATATAGGACATGAATATATGGAAATAGGAAACTATACAACACAGTTATATCAAAAATACCAAAAAAGACCAATGATTTCTCTAATAACATAATGATCATAATCCGGATACCATGATTGAATCCCCAATGCTATGTGAAAATCGATAATATCTTACTAAGGGCTTTCCTTTATCTCTACTTACATCTAAAAAGTCTACCCGAGTACCAAACATGTGATCAGAAAGGGTGTGATATATACATAGTATTCCACCACCAATGGAATATATAAAAAATCATGTTTGTGCATATATGCTAAAGTAGTTTGTTGGTATAACACTAAAAATGGTTGTAAAAAAAGTGATATTATCAGTCTATAAAAACAATATATAACTAACAGTCTTGAAAAGATGAACCACTGTATAATATAGTAAAACATAAGATAAGGACCATATAAACATTTCATGTTTCAATAATGTTATTCATATTCCAAATAATCATATATCAAATCAATAAGGTCCATTAAATAGGGAAATGTATAAGAAATTCTATTCGAGTCCACAGATCTCTTCCATAACAAACTCGGTAAATACTAGTGCGAGGACCAATGAGACTACCCGAGGTAGTCCAACAAGCGAGATCTAAGGTAATAGTCATAGGAATCCAAGATATAATATGTTACTATTTTTTTCGGGGGAATAACATGTCTCCCACTATTCATGAAATCAATATTATGATATAGGGTTCCATGTTAGTCTTCATTCCCTTATTATTTTCATTTATCATAATAATTTCACTCACCATTTCATGAATAAGTGACAAGGGAGAAAGATATGTTTGTTTCCAGGCCTTTAGCCAATTAATTTAATGAATTATTAAAGGAATTAGGGGTCTATGTTAGTATCCATTACCTTTGTCAATTGAATTTAGAATATTCATTTCTTTAATTAATTAACTTACAAGAAATAAGGAGGGCCATTTTAGTGTCCATGAATCTGCACTAATCATTTACAAATTCATACATAATAAAAGGTATTTTATATTTCATTACAAAATTCTAATATATTCCATTTCGATAATACTTTCACAAATAAATGGCATGGTTCTTAAGAAAGGTACTCAACGTTTAACAAATCATTTAATTTTTATATGGTGCCCATTAGAAAATAGCGAGCTTAACTCACCTCATAGTTTGTGTAAGTGTTATAAAAAAATGAACCCACTACAAGGGTGGTTTGGGTTTAGGTTAACAAACAAAAACCATTAATATGGGTTTGATAATATATTTAAATAACATTTTAAACACCCAATTTAAGGGTCTATTAATTTAATGAGAATGGACTGAAAATCTCATCATATGACACTATGATACAGGATACAAAACCCTGATATGTTAAAGGAAAAGTTATAAACCACATTCCATAGAAAGGTAATACTATACGTGTTAGATATAAGATTATAAATAGGTCTAGAATGATTGGAATCAATGAAATATATGAACACTAGAGAAATAGGGTAAAATTTATGCATGGATTTAACATTCCATACAGTGAGATAAATGGAGGAGGAAGGGAATTGAAAAGAGTACTAGTTTGGATCCAATGAAATTGATGGTGATAATTAAAATTCCATATGAACATCCTAACACAAATATTAGGTGATGAATAGAGGAGATCTCTAGGCAGTGGGGGAGATACTATGCATGGGAAGAAGAAATGATAAGATTAGTTAAATTTGGAGGGGGGATTTCAAAAAATTTACACTTTTTAAAGGGTTTATGGCTTAGATACAAATATTTCCAAAAGGTAAACCAACCATGCCCAAATAATATCCAAGGTAGCCACCCCGTTCCATGGTGAAGCATCAAGGTTTGGCTAAACCATGCGGAGTCCCTGCCTAAGTGGAACTACCCATGTGGCTAGGTGTACAATTTGAAAAAACCATGCATAGCATATGTAGGCCCCCTACAAAACCACTCAGTAGTATTTTTTATGAACATGAGGAGTACCTATCATGGTTTAAAAAACATGATCCACCTATCATAGGGTCACATGGTTGTGACACACATTTACTACTAAATGTGGGCCAAACATGTGCCTCCAACTATTCCTCAAAAAATTAGAGTTGTATGCTCTGGATAGGCCCTACGGTCCCTCGAATCCTTGCTTATACAATTATAAAATTAAATTAGAATAATGTAAAATATTTAATATCTTATTATAAAATCGAAGAACTTATCCTTTTGACGAAAGTAATTATTTTTGGAAATAAAGATTTCAAAAAAAAAAACAAATAGTGTTACATTATACCCCCTCAAAATGAATTTATCCTTCAAAGTTCATCTCTCTAATACAAAAAAAATCAGTACATTTCTGACTCATATTATCCTTATGATCCTACATATCTTGTTTCATATTGTTGGTTTTCCCACAAAACCATAATGGTGTGAGTGTTCTTGTTTTGTATCATTTTATCATTATTATGCATAATCTCTACTGATGTTTCTCCATATGAAATATCTTTTTCCAATGGGATGACCTATAAGTTCAGTATATGTCAAGGATCTAGTATGTACTCCCATAGGAGAGATACATAGAACACATCATGAACATGGGATAGGATCAGTTAAAGCACCGATCGATATGATACCATCCCAATATAATCTACGATTTCAAAGAGACTAATACATCTTTGAATTAATTTTACCTCCTTTCCAAATCTCATTGCATTCCTCCATGGAGAATTTAATAGAAATATCGTTTTACCAATATTAAATTAGATGATGTCAATGATTTTCAATTTATATTTTCTACCAACATTGTGATGCCATTATGTGTTGTGGAAGCGATTTAACCTTCTCTTCCATTTCATACACTATATTTGATCACAATAGATTTCCATCTATAACACAACCTCAGTATGTTTGATTTATAAACATATTTCATAAATGGATTCATAATTATCCATCATATTGTATGATTAAATGTAATTTTGCTAAGAAAACTCAACTAGTGGAAGGTGTTGATCCCAAAAAACATTGGAATCTAAAGAATAACATAAAAACATATCTTCTAGGGTATTATTTTATCTCTTAGATTGAACATCTTTTTAAGGATGATACACAAAAATATAACTGAACTCTTTATGAAGTGGTTATTGTAGACTTTTATACAACTTTTCAGTACTCCTTAGATCCCAATATAATAAAATATAATTTGATACTCCCTGAAACCTTATTTTTTCATTAATCTATATCC
Organism: Viscum album; assembly: GCA_963277665.1. Taxonomy (NCBI): domain Eukaryota; kingdom Viridiplantae; phylum Streptophyta; class Magnoliopsida; order Santalales; family Viscaceae; genus Viscum; species Viscum album. Next base: position 1,191,757,171 of record OY728156.1, on the reverse strand, counting down.
TTGATATATAATCCATATGGAAATCCAATCTGATTGTGATTAAATGTACTTACTGTTTAAGGTGGTCTAGTTCAACCCATACAACGTTATTCGATTTATATATTTTGGGGTGTCGAATGATATAATCCATTATTATTTTTACCATTTCCATTCTTTTATTAGTAATGGTTATAAAATCCCCTTGTATTTTTTTTATATTAGCATGAACTTGATAACATACTAAGAAATGATATACAAACATTGTGATATATCTCTTCATTTCAACCCACTATAAATACTATTACAAACCCCTATATTCCATTGTAATTCTTGGATGAATAGATAATAATGAACTATGAGCCTTGTATAACAACAACTTCAATAAATCAGGTATGATGAAAAAATATACCTTGTTCCTAAACCTTATTATTCTATCAATATCAAGGTTAAACATTAGAAAATTTATTTCCTTATTCTATATCTAAACATCATCCTTTTAAAACTGTACAATCTTAACTTGGATTGATAGTTGAACACTCATTTGAGAAAGATAATATTCTTCTCATCATTGAGGATTTCCATATCTATCCTTTGAAAATCTTGAAAAATTGGATCTTTTTTTATCTTCATCATGGATAAACATTCATTATCCTTTAAGATAAAATAATTTTCTACCTTTTTCACTTTCACAATGTAACGCCCCGACCCCAGTTACCCAGAGTCGGTGCATTATTACATAACATTGGCATGATCACAAGAAAGATCAAATCTCGAAAGACCGATTGGTTTAGTAGCCTTGGAAACAATAGATATATTCATAAGTTTTACATTACATCATAAAATGAAAAACTACTACAACAACATAATGTTTCCACAATCCACACTCATATCCCCACATAATATCCCTGCAGGTCATTCATAACTTACTTCTTCACTTCCTGGGAAAAATAAAACATAGAAAAGGGGTGAGCTCAAATGCCCAGTAAGGATAACAATATAGCGGAAACTTTCATAAATAAGAATAAACTTTTAAGGCAATGTATAACTAAAACAAAAGCCTTTCAAACATGAACTTTCAACATGGTATGGAATAAATAAAATGAAATAATGCCATTTACTTAGTCACATGGATATTCTACTAATCGAATAATCACATGCAAAAATCAATAACCACTTTCATAATGTTGGAATGCATAATGCTAAACTTTAATTACTTTTCAAGGCCTCGTCCCAAGACCTTGGGGATAACTGTAACCGGAACCCAACCCGGAGTGCCTCTAATAACCGGACACCAACCCGGAGGGCTTACTTTTACCAGTCCCTAACCTGGAGGGCTTACTTTTACCAGTCCCCAACCTGGAGGGCTTACTTTAACCAGTCCCCAACCTGGAGGGCTTACTTTTACCAGTCCCCAACCTGGAGGGCTTACTTTAACCAGTCCCCAACCTGGAACATACTTTTCCAACACATTCATATGAAGTAAAGATTGAAATATAACATAAACATTCTTATTGGAACTAGCATACGAAATGTCAATACTTTCACCATAAACTATGAATGGTATAAAAATAGCACATCCACAGTCAAACATATCACAAAACCTTCAAAACAATATAGAAGTTTTGTATCATAATAAATCAACTTCAAATAATCTTAAAACCCATCAAAGGATGTTGACATAGATGAAATCAAAATTCTTTTTAAAGAAATATCTCCTTTTATTTTGAAATAATTTAAGATCCATATAAAATCAAACATTTTCTTTGAAAATAATCTTATAAGATTTTAAGGGAAGCTTTGACGATTTTATAACGGCGGAAAATAACCGCACCCGCCGTATATTTTAAAAAAACAGTCTTATCTTAATTCTGTCGAAAAGGTTAAAAAGCACCTTGTTTGGAAAACGACGGAAAGATTCCCTTATAAACCTCTTATAAAAAGTCAAACAATGGTATAAATGACTTTAACCCATATTCTTTTAAATATTAAAAATGTTTTGAAATACATTTTGAAGAAACATGGATGTGGATGATAACGAGATCCCAGTAGATAATTATGTATAAACAACCTTGGATAATGAAGAGGTTGTGAAGTAAACCCTTACCTTGTACTTTTCCTTGGTTGGGGTAGGTTAACCTCCTGTATAATGGTGAAATAGTTGTTATTAAATTATACAAGAATCATATATAATAATATGATATCATATATGATCTTTTAACATTGATTTGTTAATAATATCTTAGAGTTATCGTCGTTTCGGGAGTTAACTTACTCATTTTATTTTATATTTTTTGTTACATAAGCCATGGTTTTTGTATCTTATTCATATCCAGAATGATATCTAGTCCCTAAACATAATTTTTAAATCATCAAATGATAATTATACTTGAATGGATACGATGGAGAATGAATCTCATCGCGTTCATGGAGACGGTAGTCCGTACGTACACACGAGCGACAATATCATTCTTTTGATATTAAAATAATATATAAATGGATGGTATATCATATATACAGAATCATTAACATGTTATTTTTATTATTTACATGAGTTACACATCATTATTATAACCATCCAAATAATATTATATTGAATAACAATTACACCACGACGTGGAGACGGTAAGCCGTACGTACGCACGTATGGTGACATGTTATTCAAAGGGTGGATAGAATACTGAATATGGTTGTACCATATTTATAATAACATCACAGTATATGTAAGATACTGGAGTTATTATTTTAGAATTGTAAGAACAAAGAAAGAGGAAGTGGAAGAAGAAATGAACTTGGAGAAGGGTGGTGAAATCATTACCTCTTCTTCGGGTTCTTCCTTTTGATTTGATCAAAAGGGCTCCATAGGTTGGCTTTCTGATCAAAATAAGGCCTCTAGGTTGTAGTGAGGGATGTTGGGAGAGTATTTGGGCAGAGTTTGGCTGAACCAAAAGGCTTTTAAGGTGTGAATAAATGAGAAGGAGGAGTGCCCTTTTATAAGAGGGGTGAGGGGCACCTTTGGAAAAGCTAGAAATATTAATTTATAATAAATTCATATTCGGTTTCTAATGGCTCAAAAGTTTATTATTTAAATGTTAAGGTGGGGATAGGTCGCAAACCACTCAACCAATAGAATTTAGACAGGTTTGGGTACTTATATTAACCTTATCTTTAAGTATTAACTCTAAGTTAATTAGTTTCACTTTTACAATGTCTCTTTGTATTTTTATATAATATGGTTAATAAACTTACTATATACATCCAATAGACCCCCAAGTGGTACATTAATAATGAACCTATCATGATATAAGTCTCTTGGAAGAACCTTATATTTTTAGGAATTTAATATCAATTAATAATATAATATTTGTTTTAAGAACTCTTTTATGTCAATTTTGACACTATTCAATAGTTGATTTTTGTGAAACTCATAACAGATTGATTACTTCGAAAAAAGTCAATTAAATCAATCCTAATATATCATATTATCCTATAAAATTAGTTTAATTCATTAAAAGTTTCATATTATATTTATTTGGGTATTTATAATATCAATTATTTTAATTTTTCACTATTATAGTAATTACTGCATCATCATTGTGTCATAAATAAAATAAATTATTTAATGTCTAAAAATTATAAATAAAATATCATTATGTAGGAAATCGTTTTATCTTTCTAATTAATATTTATAATCTAAAATCCAACATATATAACCCAATGTAACAATTGTTTTTCTAAAAGATATATGCTTGTGTCATTTTTGTATTCATTTTAACTAAATTAAAATAAAGTGTCATTATCACTTACAAGTGGATCCATGGGGTCCCAAAATAGACCCAAAGATTCCCATGGTCTACCATGTATCAATAAATATGGTTAAGACACGTTTTAGGGTAATTTAGTATTATTATAATATTATTTTTTAACCCTTATTTACCGGATTTACCCTTAACCATGGTAAATAAAATATTTACCGCAGTAATTATTCAAAATTTCTAAAAATAAAAGTTACCTATTTACACAATTTGAACATCCTGATTCCAAATATGGAATCCATTTTTCTAAATTCAAAACAAAGAAGTGGCAGAAATTAATTTAAAATTAATTCCCGCTGTCAAAACAAAAAGCGTGTTTTTAAGAGATAATAACTATCAAAAGATTGACACTTGTTTATGTTTGGTTTAATTGTAAAATTATGTCTATTGACCAAAATTATATTAAATTGTAAAAATATATTCTAAATATACTTTAAAACCACTCAAATTCATAATTTATCACTATTAATTATTTTGATTAAAAAAGTTGTTTTTAATTAAAATTTAGTAATTTTCACTATTCATCAAAATATGAAAGTTATCCGAAAAGTACCAAAATTTCACCTTAGGCTAAATTCGATATTCCGAATCCAAAAATGAAGTACATTTTGAAATATAAAATATATATTTTTTCAAAAAGTAGGTATTACTATTTATAACGGCTAGTTTGATTGGTTATGGTGTGTTAGAACTCGGTGTTGCGTACAACACACGCTATCACATTATTCAAAGGGAAACGTACCGTGGAAGCTTGGGGTGTTTCATTTTAAATTTTTGATGTCCTCATTTAGTCAAAAAGTTTAAAATATTGTATTTAAAAAGGTTTCACTATCATAAGTTGATAAAAGTGAAATACCTAAAATGAATCTGTTCTTGCGTTATGACTAAGAAACTCATAATAGGGATTCTAAAATTATAAGGATTATATAAAGTTCAAAATGTAGTTAATACTATTCATGACCTCTTTTAATGGTGTGATTGAACTCGGTGTTGCGTGTAGTGCATGTTATTGAATTATTTTTAAGAAATAACACACTATGAAATCTTGGGGTGTTACATTCTCCCCTCCTTCAATAAATTGAGTCCTCGCAATTTGAAATTGTTCTTCAAAAATAAAAGGTTGAAAGTAGAAAATATATTTGTGGGAAAACCCACATCGGAAATTGGGTTACTAAAATTTAGTCTTAATATGAGGAAAGGAGAAATTAAAGGGTCACCACCAAATTATGATCTCGATTAGGAGAACATTGGTGGCAATTAGAGACATATAATTGGAGGAAAAACGTAAATATTTATAGGTAGTGATTGAGGTCATCAATCACAAACAAGTATAAAATTGAGGTCCTTAAACTCATCAATCCATGATGATTTGAAGTACCATCGGTTCAACAAAATATATGGTATTGGGACAACACATTTTTGATATTTCAAAATATCTTAGTTGAAATCCCACATCGAAAAATGAATTAATGAGGCCTCTATTTAAAATAAAGAGTGGAAAGTATGAATATTACCGAAAATAACACATACTAGGGTTCCATGTAGGAAAATATGGATATGGAAGAGAAATCTAACCATCAATTATCTGATGGAGAGTGGTAGAGAACATGGCTATGAAAAGGCCAACAATCCCAAAGCCATAAATTTGTGATGATTTAAGGTACCATCTAGGACAACATTTTTGTTCTAAGTTTCTATTATTAATGTTGAGGAATTTATTTATGAGATTGGATAAGATAATAAGGAGATATACTTACTTTATAATTAGAATTTTACCCATTAATAAATTTCTACCACAAACTCATCTTTCATTCTAAAAGATAATAGAACGTAAATTTTTTTTTATATTTATACTATTCGTACAGGGTTCCAAAATAAATGAATTATAATTCATCTACCAGATCTTTTAAAAAAAACTACATTATTTAATCCAGGACATCTCTTGGGCCAGTGGTAGGTGATACACCCTTGTCACCCTTCGGTTGCGGGTTCAAGTCTCGCAGCCTTGCCGGACGCGACGGGTTGCCGCCCGACCTCCGGGTTGTCCTTTTATGGAAATCCAAAATAATCCAAACTAGAACTATCCAAAATACTTCTATCAAAACTCACGGTCCAACATTTATAAGGAAGGTAAACATAATATAGATCCTTTTTACCCTGTAATAGCATATGAATACCTTCATCATGTACTACCATATTCCTTATTGATTACATTCATGTTCCCTTATTCCATATAGAATGCTGGATATACTTCATTAATCCAAAAATGTTTTAAACCCCAACAATGATGGAATATACAAATCATTAATCAGCTTCAAGGTAGTCAATAATATCCAATATAATTTATCCAAAATAATCACATATTATTCCAAAATCACTACCTCAGTATCAGAACTATATTATGATTTATCATTCTCTCAACCATATATTTTCCAAAAATTTAACCTTCTATTGAGTCACTTTTCTTTGTTCCACACAATCTCAAGTCCTTAATGAAATAGTACTGCAGTACAATCCTTATATACTCCATAATTATTATAACAAGTACATTGTTGATACAACACTCAATTGACATAATCAACATAAGAACTCTAATCATTCCTCTTCATCTGTGGTAGTATCATAACTTGATTATTATCCAATAGCATCATTTGCGTCATAGACTGATGACTGGGACATAGGTTCGCGTAGTGTCCAAACTCTTTGCAAATGAAGCATTGTACATTTGAAACCATTTTCTTACCCTTGCAGTCACATACTTTGTGCCCTTTTCCTCCACACTTATAACAAACTCTCATTCCTTTCAGGCAAGTTCCAGGGTGTTTCTTTCCACAGTTACCACATATGGGAAAATTCTTCTTTTCCCTCTTCCCTTTATCCATATTTCTCTCTTCCATCCTTTTCTTCTCTTGCTTCCCTTCAAAGCCATTGGACTCAGTAAACTCTTTACTTATCTTATCAATACATGATATTATTTCTTCATATGATGATAATACATGGGAGACTATTTATCTTATAAATTCTAGCTTAAGACCATGAAAGATATGATCCTTCCTTCTCTTTGGATCATGTGCATTTCTGGAGTTCTCCTTCCTTCTACTGGGCGCCATTTCTAAACAATGGCATAAACTAGATCAGTTTATGAATCAAAATACATAATCCCATACTTATAAAATACCTAACATAAATTGAACTATTTATGGATATAATCCATAATCATAAGAATGTTTTCTTTGAGGAAGTATATACTCATAATCCCTTCAAAATGATTTGTAAAGAAAATGAGAGTTATCCTAAGCATATCCCCCGGGAGTGTCGTAACCAAGAGTGCAGCAAGGCCCGTTGTCGTGCACCAGTTCCCGTTCGAGTCTAGCTCAAAGCGGTGTTTTCGGGTTTTACCCCTAGGTACATCTGTGCCAGAGCCGCCTCTACCTGCTCGTATCCAGACAGGGATGTATTTCTCGGAAAACTCACAAAATCTCTACAATACCAAAATTCTAGGAAGTTCTTCTATACTAATCCTCAAAGTTCATCTTAGGTATACGTGTTCTAATCAGAGTTTATCTAAATCTAGCTTCCAAGGTTTGTACTAAACTTCCTCTGATACCAACTGTAACGCCCCGACCCCAGTTACCCAGAGTCGGTGCCTTATTACATAACATTGGCATGATCACAAGAAAGATCAAATCTCGAAATACCGATTGGTTTTAGTAGCCTTGGAAACACTAGATTATATTCATAAGTTTTACATTACATCATAAAATGAAAAACTACTACAACAACATAATGTTTCCACAATCCACACTCATATCCCCACATAATATCCCTGCAGGTCATTCATAACTTACTTCTTCACTTCCTGGGAAAAATAAAACATAGAAAATGGGTGAGCTCAAATGCCCAGTAAGGATAACAATATAGCGGAAACTTTCATAAATAAGAATAAACTTTTAAGGCAATGTATAACTAAAACAAAAGCCTTTCAAACATGAACTTTCAACATGGTATGGAATAAATAAAATGAAATAATGCCATTTACTTACTCACATGGATATTCTACTAATCGAATAATCACATGCAAAAATCAATAACCACTTTCATAATGTTGGAATGCATAATGCTAAACTTTAATTACTTTTCAAGGCCTCGTCCAAGACCTTGGGGATAACTGTAACCGGAACCCAACCCGGAGTGCCTCTAATAACCGGACACCAACCCGGAGTGCCTCCAATAACCGGACACCAACCCGGAGGGCTTACTTTTACCATTCCCTAACCTGGAGGGCTTACTTTTACCAGTCCCCAACCTGGAGGGCTTACTTTAACCAGTCCCCAACCTTGAGGGCTTACTTTTACCAGTCCCCAACCTGGAGGGCTTACTTTAACCAGTCCCCAACCTGGAACATACTTGTCCAACACATTCATATGAAGTAAAGATTGAAATATAACATAAACATTCTTATTGGAACTAGCATACGAAATGTCAATACTTTCACCATAAACTATGAATGGTATAAAAATAGCACATCCACAGTCAAACATATCACAAAACCTTCAAAACAATATAGAAGTTTTGTATCATAATAAATCAACTTCATATAATCTTAAAACCCATCAAAGGATGTTGACATAGATGAAATCAAAATTCTTTTTAAAGAAATATCTCCTTTTATTTTGAAATCATTTAAGATCCATATAAAATAAAACATTTTCTTTGAAAATAATCTTATAAGATTTTAAGGGAAGCTTTGACGATTTTATAACGGCGGAAAATAACCGCACCCGCCGTATAAGTTAAAAAAACACTCTTATCTTAATTCTGTCGAAAAGGTTAAAAAGCACCTTGTTTGGAAAATGACGGAAAGATTCCCTTATAAACCTCTTATAAAAAGTCAAACAATGGTATAAATGACTTTAACCCATATTCTTTTAAATATTAAAAATGTTTTGAAATACATTTTGAAGAAACATGGATGTGGATGATAACGAGATCCCAGTAGATAATTATGTATAAACAACCTTGGATAATGAAGAGGTTGTGAAGTAAACCCTTACCTTGTACTTTTCCTTGGTTGGGGTAGGTTAACCTCCTGTATAATGGTGAAATAGTTGTTATTAAATTATACAAGAATCATATATAATAATATGATATCATATATGATCTTTTAACATTGATTTGTTAATAATATCTTAGAGTTATCGTCGTTTCGGGAGTTAACTTACTCATTTTATTTTATATTTTTTGTTACATAAGCCATGGTTGTTGTATCTTATTCATATCCATAATGATATCTAGTCCTTAAACATCATTTTTAAATCATCAAATGATAATTATACTTGAATGGATACGATGGAGAATGAATCTCATCGCGTTCGTGGAGACAGTAGTCCGTACGTACGCACGAGCGACAATATCATTCTTTTGATATTAAAATAATATATAAATGGATGGTATATCATATATACAGAATCATTAACATGTTATTTTTATTATTTACATGAGTTACACATCATTATTATAACCATCCAAATAATATTATATTGAATAACAATTACACCACGACGTGGAGACGGTAAGCCGTACGTACGCACGTATGGTGACATGTTATTCAAAGGGTGGATAGAATACTGAATATTGTTGTACCATATTTATAATAACATCACAGTATATGTAAGATACTGGAGTTATTATTTTAGAATTTTAAGAACAAATAAAGAGGAAGTGGAAGAAGAAATGAACTTGGAGAAGGGTGGTGAAATCATTACCTCTTCTTCGGGTTCTTCCTTTTGATTTGATCAAAAGGGCTCCTTAGGTTGGCTTTCTGATCAAACTAAGGCCTCTAGGTTGTAGTGAGGGATGTTGGGAGAGTATGTGGGCAGAGTTTGGCTGAACCAAAAGGCTTTTAAGGTGTGAATAAATGAGAAGGAGGAGTGCCCTTTTATAAGAGGGGTGAGGGGCACCTTTGGAAAAGCTAGAAATATTAATTCATAATAAATTCATATTAGGTTTCTAATGGCTCCAAAGTTGATTATTTAAATGTCAAGGTGGGGATAGGTCGAAAACCACTCAACCAATAGAATTTAGACAGGTTTGGGTACTTATATTAACCTTATCTTTAAGTATTAACTCTAAGTTAATTAGTTTCACTTTTACAATGTCTCTTTGTATTTTTATATAATATGGTTAATAAACTTACTATATACATCCAAGAGACCCCCAAGTGGTACATTAATAATGAACCTATCATGATATAAGTCTCTTGGCCGAACCTTATATTTTTAGGAATTTAATATCAATTAATAATATAATATTTGTTTTAAGAACTCTTTTATGTCAATTTTGACACTATTCAATAGTTGATTTTTTTGAAACTCATAACAGATTGATTACTTCGGAAAAATTCAATTAAATCAATCCTAATATATCATACTATCCTAGAAATTTAGTTTAATTCATTAAAAGTTTCATATTATATTTATTTGGGTATTTATAATATCAATTATTTTAATTTTTCACTATTATAGTAATTACTGCATCATCATTGTGTCATAAATAAAATAAATTATTTAATGTCTAAAAATTATAAATAAAATATCATTATGTAGGAAATCGTTTTATCTTTCTAATTAATATTTATAATCTAAAAGCCAACATATATAACCCAATGTAACAATTGTTTTTCTAAAAGATATATGCTTGTGTCATTTTTGTATTCATTTTAACTAAATTAAAATAAAGTGTCATTATCACTTACAAGTGGATCCATGGGGTCCCAAAATAGACCCAAAGATGCCCATGGTCGACCATGTATCAATCAATATGGTTAAGACACGTTTTAGGGTAATTTAGTATTATTATAATATTATTTTTTAACCCTTATTTACCGGATTTACCCTTAACCATGGTAAATAAAATATTTACCGCAGTAATTATTCAAAATGTCTAAAAATAAAAGTTACCTATTTACACAATTTGAACATCCTGATTCCAAATATGGAATCCATTTTTATAAATTCAAAACAAAGAAGTGGCAGAAATTAATATAAAATTAATTCCCGCTGTCAAAACAAAAAGCGTGTTTTTAAGAGATAATAACTATCAAAAGATTGACACTTGTTTATGTTTGGTTTAATTGTAAAATTATGTCTATTGACCAAAATTATATTAAATTGTAAAAATATATTCTAAATATACTTTAAAACCACTCAAATTCATAATTTATCACTATTAATTATTTTGATTAAAAAAGTTGTTTTTAATTAAAATTTAGTAATTTTCACTATTCATCAAAATATGAAAGTTATCCGAAAAGTACCAAAATTTCACCTTAGGCTAAATTCGATATTCCGAATCCAAAAATGAAGTCCATTTTGAAATATAAAATATATATTTTTTCAAAAAGTAGGTATTACTATTTATAACGGCTAGTTTGATTTGTTATGGTGTGTTAGAACTCGGTGTTGCGTACAACACACGCTATCACATTATTCAAAGGGAAACGTACCATGGAAGCTTGGGGTGTTTCATTTTAAATTTTTGATGTCCCCATTTAGTCAAAAAGTTTAAAATATTGTATTTAAAAAGGTTTCACTATTATAAGTTGATAAAAGTGAAATACCTAAAATGAATCTGTTCTTGCGTTATGACTAAGAAACTCATAATAGGGATTCTAAAATTATAAGGATTATATAAAGTTCAAAATGTAGTTAATACTATTCATGACCTCTTTTAATGGTGTGATTGAACTCGGTGTTGCGTGTAGTGCATGTTATTGAATTATTTTTAAGAAATAACACACTATGAAATCTTGGGGTGTTACACACAATGTGCAATTATATCGAAGAGTCATTATATTTATTCAACTCCTACCATATTCTATAGAACATGTTCAAATATTTCTATGTGAATTTTTACTTTAATTTTTTTGACCAGTATATACATCACACTATTCTATATAAAGATAATTCATCAATATATTTACTACAAAGAGCCCCACAACTAACTCTAGATCATAAGTTGGATATTTTTTCCAATTAAACATTATTTATTGTGAGGATAAATCTATAACCATTTTATTTTATTAGAAAGGATTTGAACCCCTTATTAGATGTATCACTATAGATTAAAAACCCTTATCCATTTTATGGTTAGAGAAACATAGGTACATCGACTAATATTTTCTTTGGTTCTTTGAAATTTTTCTCACATTCACCCATCCATAGGAACATAGGTCCCTTTTGAGTTAAGTTTGTGAGTGGATTATATACTCCTAGGTTATTCTCTAAAAACCATCAATAATATCCATCCAATATAAGAGAACATTGAATCTCAGTTACTGTGGTTGGCCTAAGCCAAGATTAAATAGACTCTCCCTTCAGTAGATCCACTGATATACCCTCTCATGATATAATATGACCAAAAAATGAAACATTTTTTCCAGAATTCAAAATTTGTAAATTTTGTATATAGTTTCTCCATCCTTATGGACATTAATAAAATTATCAAGTGATATTCATGATCTTTTTTCACATTGAATAAATTAAAACATTTTTTATCAATACCACTAAAAATTAATCAATTTACTATCTAAAGAATTTATTCATTAAATCCTTGATGATAATAGGGTATTTAATAAGACTAAATAAAATCAATATATATTTATTATTCTCATACCCTATACAACTTTTTGTATTTTTTATATATACATTCTTAACCCTCAATTGATGATATATTGATTAAAAGTAAATCTTTTTGAAAGTATTGGAATACACACCGTTGAGAAATGAATTAATCAACACATGGTAAGGGATACATTTTCTAGACTGTGATATTGTTCAACTCCTTGTAATCAATGTACAGTCCCATTATTCCATCTTTTATATTAAGAAATATAACTTGTGCATCCCAAGGTGTCACAGTTAGCTGAATAAATAACATTTCAAGATTTTCTAAGTTTTTTTTCTTAAATTATTGAAGCCTAATTGGTTCCATTCTACATGAATTCATTGAAATAGTTGTGAAACTATGTATGAGTTTAATTGAGAATTCGATATCATGATTCGGTGAAAGGAAAAGAAACACTTCTATAAATACATCACCATATCTTGTAAAATAATTATATCAATGATGTTGTGTTTCTTCCCAACCATCTGAAATAAACAACCCTTTTAAATTTGAATCAAGATCAATATACTGGGTGAAATTTCCATTAGATGTTTATATTTATTGTTTCACTAGTAAAAAATAATAGGTTGGTTTAGAATGTAAAATGTGACCTCCATTCCTTGGAAATTTATATGGGATTTATTTAGAGAAATCCAATCGATGACTATGATAACATAAAATTCAACTAGTGGGAGAATAATATTATTTACAGGAAACAAATTTCCACAAACTTCAATCAGGGAAGAATAATATAATTGAGATAAAATCATTATATAATTATGGATTTCACTATTAATATATCATTTAATCATAGAGGATGAAAAAGAAAACCCCCACAAGCTTTTCCTAATTTTTATAAAATCATATAACTAATCCCAAATATGTTACTTCAAAATATGAGCATACCATTTTCCAACTCAAATTTATTATTCAATCATTTATATCATAGTAAAACCAAAATGGTTTTCATGACGTACATATATATATTATTAGAGTGATCATTCATGAAAAATCATTTATATGATGTCAAAAAATTAACACCTTCTCTTTTGTATATGACACATGAGGTTTAACCTAGGTCATATATGTCATTATTTATTCATATCCCTCAATATGGTTTGTAAATATTTTGTGAATATTTAAAGTATATCCCTTATGAGTGTGAAATTATGTGTGCATCAAGGCTCATTATCATGAATTAAGTGATGGCCAAGTCTAGCTCAATGCATCCTTTTTATAGTTATTACTCAGAGTCTGAAAATTACTTGATCCACATACACTTTTAGTATCCAGACAGCGATATAATTTATTAGAATCCACTTTCTCTATTCATCAGCAAAATTCCAAGACATTTTAACAAACATTAACTTATCCATCGACTTATCCTTTGATTTATCCTTACACATATATTTATGGATATAATTATTTCTTTCACATTCATGTTTCTGTAGGTTAACAATACCGTAATCTAAAATAAACTATAATATCCAGGTAATTTTATAAATTTCTATTACATCAAATAATATAAATATTCAATACAATTCAAAAATAAATTACAGAGGACCGTAGAATTTTAATTTCATTTGATACTAGATACATAATCATTTTAATTATTGAAATATATTAAACATCACCCAAAAATATATTCACATTTAGTAAATTTCATTGAAATACCCATGTTAAACCTGTCTTCATAACCTGGGGAAAATAAATATATGAAAATGTTGAGCTCAGATGGCCAGTAAGGGTAAATTTGGAAGATATCAACCAATGATAATTTGAAGGAATAAGATAATAATAAGGGTATGAGATTATGAATATAACATAAAAATTTCATACCCAAACTTTTATATATATTAAACAAGAGTCTTGGCCAAAAACATCCCCATTCCCAAATACATGATTCATAAGACTGTGAAATCATCATAATTCATGAACCATATACTCATGTCATATAGGTATCGAATAGAAACCATTTTATTTTTCATGGTTAACTACCATGAAAAAAAAAAGTGGATTAAGCCTCATCACCAATTCCCATTTCTAATTAACCCCATCATACTATTTCACATTGTGGATAAAGTCCATCAGCCTATTTCTCATTGTGAATCAAGCCCATCAGTCTGTATCCCATTGTAGCTAAATCCCATCAGAATGATTCTAATTTTTATCTCCTATGATACAATGATTTACCCAGTTCATTATATCGATATATAGGCCCCACTCATCCTTGGTTATAATGTGACAACAATCTTTGGTTATAACATAACCACCATACTTATTAATAACATAACCACCCTCCTTTGTTATAAACATATCATTGTACATTGTTATAATGTAACCACAATAAAATAATGAAAAACAGAAGTTTGTGTACAACAATATGATAAAACATTAATCATATCATGATCCCCAAAAATAAAAGGGTCTCATAAATATTCAATAATAGCATAACCCATAGAAATAAAATGTGGCTCATAATCATCTTATCAATTAATCATAACAAAACACAAGAAAAATGAAGGGGTTTCATAAAAATCTCTTCATCGTAATCATTAAAGATCTAGAAAAAATAAGGATTATATAAGTGAGACATATCCCCAAAAAAAATAACATCAAAGGATTTCATCTTAGATGAAAAATGATTTTTAAAGATCAATTGGAACATTTATTGAGGAAAATAGCCTTTGAACTTTGAAAATCAATTTATAATAATAAGATTTCACAAAACAATTTCATTATGGTTTTCATTGAAAATAGACAGGTAAATGTTGAAATTAATAATTAAATCATTGATCAGTCATGATAGAATAAAATTCTATTCATGTTGAACATGTTACCACAAACATTATTTTCAGATTTAAATAATCACCAAAAAGAAATTATTTGGTAAAAAATATGAAGATTCCTCTTAAAATATTTAGAAAAAATTCAAGTAGTAATTTTTAGAAAAAAATCAATTTATAAAAATAAATAATATCATTAAAATATTTTTTGAAAACATGGATATGGAAGAAAATGGGGTTCTAATCGAATTGAGAAATTATATTTATTTTTAGTAGAAATATTATATTGAAATATTGAGTATATATAAAGAGAGGAAAATGAAAATAGAAAATGTATTTTAATGAAATAACCATGTAATAATAAAATTCACGAGTTTCTTAAGAGATAAAAAATAATATTTCATCATTAGAAACATATTCATAAATATTCCAAGTAAACAATGATATTTTAACATTTCTTTACTTCATTGGTATCTTTTGAATCGTATGATCCATGAATGAAATAAAATTATATAGATATTCATATAACATATTTTTAGGATAATAATAAAAAAATTAATTAATGGGAAGTATATACACCGTATAAAATAATCAGTTTGTGTAAATGGTATGTGTCCCACAGAAATAAATGTGTGGTGAAGATACCTTATCTTATGTCTATACTTGTTTCATACATATTTCAATCTCCTTTATAATAAAAATTTTATTATTATACAAATATTTTAAAAAACTAATTTGTATCATGTCATAAATGATTTACTTATGTCTTTTTATTACCCATTTATTTAAAATTCCCTATTAATATCACATTTTAGGTAATAAATTCTTCTTTTTCATTAATGTTTTTGTTTGGTATTAATATATTTTTTACATTGATCATGGTTACCTCATATCCAGATTGTTAAAAATGATATTAATAGAAAATATATTCATTGTATATGTATTTATATTTATCAATTAAAGTTAGAGGTAGGAAATAAATAACACTATTCATGGAGATGACATGCCATATGTACAAATGAACGTTGTTTCCATTTTCTCGGCAGATGGATAAAAATAAAGGTAAATAATATATTAACTATATAGAATATTTTAGTCATATATATATAAAAATTTCATTACAAATATCTTCATTACCTTTTATGTAAATTATATGTGACTAATGAATCACATAGCATCGTGAGGTGCAAGTCTTCTGTACACATGAGTGACATTATGATATTCCAGAATAATAGAAATTAAGAATGTTTAAATGATATTATAATTAAATAACTGTAATTATGTTATAAATATATTGTATCCATAATTATATCCAGTTGTGAGAGTTGTTTATGGAAAACAAGTTGCATTATTTTGTGAGGTGGTAGTCTGTCGCACACACGATCAATGATTTTGTTTACCATTTGATGGAAGCGGTAGTGAATATAGGTTATTCCATTAAAATAATAACATATAATTATATGGTAGATAATGATGTTTCTATATCATGATAACTGAATAATATTTTAATGAGGTTCAATTTTATATCAAATAATAATGGTTGGTTGTGAATGATACATTTTCATCGGATAACCTCCTTAGGTTTGCAACAAATTCCATCATTGGTCAGATTCATGAACCAAACATATAATATATTATGTAGGGATAGAATAAAAGATTGGATTTTGTTATATATTGGTGGAAATAGTTGATTTTTTAAGTGTGAATTAGAGAGGGAAGGGGGTTACCAATTATAAGTGGGGGGACACACTTGGAATTTTCAAAAAGGAAAAGGTGTACCCACATTTTAATCATTCCACAAGGATCCAAAAATAGATCATTCATAAATCTATGTGGTGATATGTTTAAAATAAGTTCATAAAATGTGATTTTTCAAGACTTTAGTTCATTCTACGCCTTATATTTTTAATTTAAACCTCAATAAACCTATTAAAACCATAACCACTATAATTCATTTTTATTTTTTATATTATTTATTTTTTATATAAAATTATGTTGGCATTGTTATATATAATAAATTATGATGATTCCAAATTTAGAATCTATTTTCCCATGTTCCGTTAATATAATTTTTAAAATTTTATTTAAAATTAAAACCACAAGGGTGATGAAAAAAATGGTTTTCCAAAGGTAAAATTTTATAATAATGGAATTTTTTAATATCAAAAGAAAATAAGAATTTTATTTCATTGAACTAAATTTATTTATTAATAACAAAATTAAACAAATTTTACTTTTAATTTTTTTAAACAAGTTTTAACTTTGTAAATTATTTAAACAAGAACTCAATTTTTAAGAAAAATAAGTGTTTTTAATATTCATCAAAAAATTAATCTTTTCTAAAAATTATAAAAAATCAACCCTAATATAATTTATAAAATTTGAATCCAAAAATAAAGATAATTTTGTTAAATTTTTTTCTAAAACTATCAACAATTAATATTATTATTTTTTCAATAAAAGAAACACAAATAACTTTCTGAGAAAAATTAATTTTCAAAGCATATAGAGACTATACTAAAAATGATGTAATTAATTATAAATTTAGTTTATTTGTAAAAAAACCTTTATACATAATTTTTTTTAAAAATACTCATATTAAATGCTCCAAATTTAATATATAGGTTATAAATATCAGGTTTAAATTATATATTAACAATATATCATGGTTCGTTAAATCTCGATGTTGTGTGTTAAGTAGGGTATTGATGAATTAAATTAATTCAAGAAAATATTTCCTAAATAATTTACAGTGTTACAATTTTTATTCATTAATATATTATATTATTTCTTACATAGTTCCTAGGATCAGATATGATTTGAGAGAGTATTTATGAGACATTTATCACTTTTCAAAATGATTAATGTACTACTTGACTAGGACATGACCTGAAAAAGACATGTATTTGAATTTTATTGTAAATGGATAGAACAATTTTAGGGGTGAGTTCAAATGTAAGAGGATAATGAATAAAGCCTTTTGAATGTGAAGCTATTTAAAGACCATGAGAGAGAATCAAGAAAAATCTAATGGTTGAGAATATTGAAACTAATGAAAATTTTGTTAATTATTTTTTCAATTAGTATTTATTAATTTTCAGAGGATTTTTCGACCTGAGGAATTTGAATATATATAAATTTTACTTTATAACATAATTATTTTGTTTATTATCATAATAATTTTGATATTTTAAAATATTTTTGATATATTTATCAGACTATAAATGTTATTAAGTATTTTGTAAAGTTCATAAGACTTTTGTATCAAATTTTACGACATTATGGACTAAATTTTTTCATACATACAGAAAAATAAAAAACCATTGGTTTTCATAATAGTTTATCAGATTAATTTTTTCAATGGAAGAGAAATCTCATAAGAGTTTTTTCATAAGATGTAAAATGATCTTTTTTTAGAAAATGTTATAAAATTTTGTAAGAAATATTTTTCAGGACATTAATGGATTGATATTTATAAAAGTAAAGTAAATATCCATGTTTTAATAAGAATTCCATATGAGACACTATAAAACTTCTATTTTAACTCTATAAGTATTATAAAGTGAGATTACTAACACTTTACTCAACTTATCCTTTCTAGAAAGTGGGACTATAACAAGGTATCATGTGAGGAATAAGAATTTGAATAGATTATATTTGGGATATTTTGATCAAAAATAGACTATGAAACTAGTGATCATGCCATTATGAAAAAGACCGTACATGAAATAATTGATTATCATACTATGTTATTTAGGGTTAATTCAAATACATGTTTTATGATGTTTTGATTTTGGTTCTGAACTAATGTTTTGTTGTGTATTTGTCCTTAACATCACATATAATCATACATTGAAACCTATTAATCATGGTAAAAGTTTAATAAATTAGTAAATTGGAGGAAATAAACTTTTTATTTTGTGTGAAATAGAAGATCGTTATTTATGAAGAGAATTATAATTATTATGAAGCATTATAAGAACAAATAATGTGGAATTGGTTTAAAAACATTTCCACATAATGATTAATGAAATTAACATATAAGGGGTATAATATAGAATATTGTTTTGATTTAAATGGGAACATTAATATTAAAAATATATTAGAAATATCTGAAGTATTAAAATATAAAAAAGAAAAGATATTTCCCATCACTACTACTATCATTTAAAAAAACAAAGAAGAAGGAAGTGAAAACTATTATAGTAAGAATGTGCATACATGAATATCAAATATTGAATAATAATAATATAAAGATAAAAGGTGAAAAACACTTGTGATTCTAGTGTTCAGGTTTATTCGTTATTGATGTTTTAGAAACAAGATTATTATTTTATTTTTTAATTCCTTGACTAAAATAGTTTGTAATATATTAGGAGGAGAGAGTTTTCCTAGGATTGTTAATGAACCCTTTCAAAATAATTATAATCCCTAAAATAGATAATATCACATCTGGATATGTTAAAATCATTTCAATATATTAGAAATGGACTATACCCTAGTGGTTAACTATATAAAACACATTTACCCCACATTCATTTCTTACATTCAATTAGTACGTGTTTGTATTAAAAACCAACAGATGCATACACTTTTTCTAACATGACAGTATGATCCAAAAAAGGAAAAATAAATAAACACCATAATTCACCCTTCCCCTTTTAGGGAATTCAAGGTTGAGGTTATAATAATATGATTTTTCATGATAAATTGGAATAGTTTTTGAAATAAAATTAGAGAGAAGTAATCTTTTTTAATAAATGAAATTTATAAAATGGATATAATTATTTGATATAATCAAATTATTAAAAATAAATGTATTACTATTTTAAAATTTTCAAATCATTATAAATACTATTTTTATAAATATTCTGTTTTTTTATTGTTACACTTCTCTAAAATAATTTGTCTGAATGAGAAATTAATAATGAATAATAATATGATAATAATATAAAAATATACTTATATTCAAAAGAGAATATCAAATGGAAATGAATAATTTAGAAGAATAAAAATGATAAAATAATTATTATACCATATATTAATTGTTCATTTAATATACCTTACCACATTAAGTTTTAATGTGTAAATGGAAAATTATTTAAGGACCGTGTTATGATAATGATTAAAGGAATCATGTGAGTTAAATCATGATAATTTAAGTTGTATTATTTGGTTTTGTTGTTTCATTATAGGATTTTATGGTTGTAATTAAATTATAAATGATTTTTTGGGGGTGTTAGGTTATTGTTGTTGTTTTTTAATGTTTTCTTAGTTTTTTAATGCTGGGTTGTGTCAAATTTTTTCACATTTAAGTGGTACTGTCTAAATAACAAAATAATTTTTTAAAATAGAATAACAATGTAATTAATGAGTACGTCTATTATTAGAAACATATTTTTATTAATAATTATTGATACCTTGTATATTTTAGTGATTATTGGGTCATTAAATAGTGTGGATAATTTATCAACTCTGGTATTTTTTTTCTCGAAATTTTATATTGTGATGTTATATTTTCTATCATTATCTGTGTTTGTTTTCATGAATGGTTTATTGTATGATTTTTTTTTATTTTATTATTTTTCTTTTATTATCTAATACTATACATATATTCTATAATTCCTTTAAATTTTGAGTATACATGAATGAACAATAATAGAATATAGTATAGTTCACCTATACACATGTTGTAATGGCTCAAGGTTATTGCATGTGTAGTTCCTATAGGATATAATCGATTATTGTTATGACTTTCCTTTATATACTCATGTAGGACAAAATATTTTATGTTTAAGTGTATGTGTTTATATATGTATATATATATATATATACATGAGTCATGATAGATCATGTTTCTTTTCATACACACCTATTTTATGCGAAATAATGGATTATGGTTATAACATGTACACATTCGTATTGGTCATGGAAGCTTCAGTTTATATCATGTTCTTAGGTAGTGGTAGTTCTTAATTATAAAATGAGTCGATGAGATGATTATTTAAGGATGTGGTGTTTTTGATGTGTATATATTTGTGGTGATGTAGTTATATAGTGATTATGTAGTAGTTGTAGTAATGTGATTGTGAATGAAATGTGATTATGATGCCTCTATGGTTGATCAGTTGGGATAAATTGGTGATATTACATATATTTTTCTAGATATGATGAATTGATTATGATATGTGAATAAAATAGATTGGTTTCTGTATATTAACTACAATTATTATGGGAATTTGGAAACCTGATATCATCCACATTCACTTGAAGTACGTGAATAATAATCTATTATGATATGTTTTTTAGAATGATGGTGTTATAATTCTAGGATTTCTATTTTTTATTATAATCCATCGAAAATTAAAATTATCAATTTCATTAATTTACTTCAATAAATCCATTTATCAAATATTATAAACGAATTATATTTCATTAAATTAATATTTAGGAGTTTTCATACTCTTATTAAAAGATGTTATGATCTTTTTTACTTTTTAGACCCAATTCTTGAGTAACCCTTGTCTCTTTTTAATTAATTTTACATGTGTCTATACCAACATGTTAATTTCAAATGAATGTAGAATTATTTATAAATATGATCCTTCTATGTATTCACATTTTCCCACTCTCGATATATTTTTGAGTTATTTTCGGGGATAGTTTGATAGACATTTTGTGATGATACTGTTCAAGAATATATAGTGGAATCATGGAGATCATCCTTTAATTTTAATTTTCTCATTTTATTCAATGACAAGTAATGATTGTTTTTAGAACCCTATTTTTATGATTTTATTATTTATGGATTTTATTTTTTGGTTGGGTTTATTTTAATAGGAGTAAATTATGGTAATGCTTCCTATAGTGGGATAGATAACCTTAGTAATATTTTCTAACCCTCGACTTATTAGGGGTTGGATTCAGGGGTCACACTTATCTTTAATTCTGATATGGGTGGGTTTCTTAGTGGGAATGGGTCTTGAAAATGTTTTATAAAAAAAATTAACTGAGGGATTTAATAGAGTTTTTTGTTATTGATTAGTGAGGCTTACATAGGTTGGAAGGGAAGCAATGTTATTTAACTTAAAAAATGGTGTGAAGAGGGGTACTTGATATAATATAGATATTTATGGAACCTTTTGAATTATTCTAAATTATTCAAATTGAGGATACCAGATAAAATCTAGGTTTCATTTCCACATGTGATCTAATATGAGGACCATTATAGCCTATAATGAATTATGAGTTGTAAAATGCACTAATTACTAGGTAATAAAATTTAAGAATCATGAATGCATCATAATTATAGGTAGAATTTATGTATTTATTTTTTATTATGTTTTTTGGGTACTTTAATGTCATCATATATTTATATGATTTGTTTTTATAACTATATTTAACCAAAATATAATAAATTAACTCATCTGAGTTAAATTATGATTTTTCAAAATTCTTGAAATGACCTGATACTAAAATGTCTTTTAAAAATATTATATGTTGACTTTTATGATAGAAATAATAACCAATTTAAAATAAAAACCAATAATATATTGTAAAATAATAAAATTATTGATTGAAATTGGCATGAGTAGTATGCTATTATGTTTTATAAATGGTCAATCAAGTCTGAAATATTGTTATTTACCATAAAAAATTCTATGAAAGCATCCTTTTTTAAAGATGATCTTTTTGAAATATTGACTATGTTATAAATTTTTTAATGAAATGTTTTAATAGAATATTTCAAAACCAAAATTTATGTATCATGAAATGTAATTCCATGTGTTACGAAAAATTAGTAAAATTGAAATCATGTTGGAATTAAATGCTATTTTGAAAGTGTGAATCAATTAAATTAAAGAGTATTTTAGGGTTATAAATTTTCATTACTTAACAAGTATAACATAATGAAATTTTATGATTCATTCCTAATATATATATTTCATAAATGAAAATGGTTATGTAGGTTTTAAATTCATAAGAAATATGATATATATAAACTTATTTTTAATGAAAACATATAAAAAATTGTTAAATGGTATAATTAATATATTATTAATACATGATAAATTATTTTATATGTTGAAGTTTTTTTATTCCATGTTATGCTTGATGAGATCCAAATATTATTACATGAATTTAATTTTCTACATAATTTATATTACTATATTTTGATCAAATATAAGTCACTAAATAGAAACATGTTTAAATCAAGGAATGAATTGAAATAATGAAAACAAAAAAAATTAAACTAGACAAAAAACTAATTAAACTACATCAAAAATATAGATCAAACATCAAAAATTAGATCTATTAAGGATCATATTTTCATTTATACCATTTATAATAAGGGAATATTGTGTGATTTATTTAAGGATTCTTTTAGGTCCAATTCTACCTATTTAAATTAGTGAATTTTTCATTATGTTTTTCTTAAAAAAGGTTTAAACCATCTTAATATTGTCTCAATCATTTTCACATTAATTGGAGACACTCTAATTTTCTCTCAAATAGATTCATTTCTAATCTTATCCATATTAGTATCTTCATATGCCAATATTAAAATTTTCATTTCTATTGCACATATTTTAGGTTAAAGACAGATATTAATAGATCAATACTCACTACAATTAAGAATAGTAGGTCTAATAATAGTCTAATTTTTTCCATTTAAATTAAAATGAATTCCACAATAAAAAAGAACTAAAAAATCATTTCTCTATTTTATCCCGGATGTATAAGTCCTAAGAGAGACATCTTCATTGATATAATTATAACATTCTATAAATGAGCATAAATATATAAAACAACCATCTTTTAAAATATATTTGTCTTGAAATTTCACATCTATAACATTAATATATTATAATTTTTTAAAACAACAATCCATATATTCAATTTTATCCCTAAAATGATATAATAATTTTTATTATAATGTCTTGAAAAAAATCCTTAACTTTTAATTGAAAGTCTTTTTTGATTCATCAATGAAAACTATATAATCTGAAAAACCACTGAATGTGGTATCTAATCTTTAATATTCTTTTTTAGTTCATTTAATATTGAATACAAATGTGTTGGTCTTAAATCTAAACCATGATACCGTCTATTAGAGACAAGGATATATCTAGTGTCATCTAATGGAGTTAAAATTCACTTAAAACTCCCTTTATTAATGTCTTTGATGATTTTTATATACACCACCTATACTAATTTTCTTTTAAGAGCATTTCATGAAACCTCTATAGTAACATTATCACATGAATTTTCCATGTTTGTGAAAACTATATCAAATTATTGGGATTTTTTTATATAATACTTAATTAAACCACAAATAAAATATATTTCTTATGTAGTGTAATGTAGAGGTATACAACCAAATATTTTATCTAAGACATTAGTTTCCATTTGAATCATCTATTCAATAACTCTATCCCAATGAATTATGGAATGAATCAAAATCATAATGCCTCTATAAAAATGTCTCATTTATTTTAAAATACAAGTACTTGATAACTCTTCCTACATTCTTCAAGCAGTTTCTTAGATATAAAAATCCCATTAAATAAAATTGTTATGTAATTAATAACCAGCTCTACTAAATATTTCCTATCTTACATGACAATGTTATTTATCCCAAATACTTTTCCATTCTACATCATTCATAAATAATATTTAAAATCAAAATGATGATATTTTTGATAATATATATAAAAAAATTATATAGTTCAATTAATCTCATGCATAAATTAATTATTGAGTCATTCTATGTGAATATGACTATTTTATGAGAATCTCTCATAAGACAAGTCTCCAAAAAAAGTTAATAGTGTGAAATGAATTATTAACCATTTTTTGATAGATCAGGTATTTTAATTCCTTATAGATGATATGTTTATGTTATGACCCAGGATTGATTATGTGTGTATTAATTTTATATTTCATAATAATTCATTGTGATATAAATCTTTATAATATTGTTATTGATATCTTTATTAATATTATATATGATATTATGTGGAGGATGCGGTTGATGTTGGATGGTATAGATGACATGAAAATGAGATGTGGATGAAGTGATTGTTGACTAGATATGGAGGTGATAGTAAAGTTGTAATGGCTACTTTATATTCATGATATATTTTTTCTTATTTTGTAGCTGATTTTTACTTATATGACTAGTGTTATTTGCTTATTTTCGAGCCACATTTTGTTTATTTATTTTTTACAATTTTCATTAATATTATTATTTTGATAATAAATTACATTCTAAAAAATTACATTCATTGTGAATATTAAATTTATTCTTAATTAATGAAAATACATCTCTTTATTTTTGAACCTTCTTATAACAAACTCAATAAATAAATTAGAATAGAAAATAAAAGATGGTATTTATGGAATTAATAATGATGTATTATTATGTCCAGCCTACGTTTACTTATAAACTTTATACCAAGGTTAAATAAATTTTAATTTTAATTTATTTTATTGTAATTTTTATTATACTTTTATTGATATATATTCTATAATATGGTACCTTTTCAGTAATTTAAACATTAATAAAAAATTTGGGTTCATTGGAATGCTCTGAAATTTATTTTATATGATTCATGAGATATATGAATACCGTATTAATCCATTTTATGTTTATTAAAGGTTATGGATGATATTTAATGTCCAAAATCTATTTCATGAATCTATGTCTATTTTTATGAATTAGGCAACCATTATCATGAATAACCCGAGGTTCAATATGCCTCCTAGTTTTTATTAGTAAATTATGGTTCGAAACATAAGTGTATAATAGTTTGGTAACTATACCAAATATTTTATAATACAACAAACTAATTTTATAATTGATTCTATTTTTTCAAAAATTGGCATGTAACACCCCAATATATTTTAAAGTAAAACTATGCATGATAGCGTATTCGACAGGCAACACCAAGTTTAAATGTCCCAAAAAATATATGACCATTATTACCAATTCATTAAATTCAAGGGTATAAATACTATTAATTACATTATGATATATATAAATTTCCTATTAAATATAAATTTATTTATAAATTATTATTAAATAATCATTCTGTTTATAGTAAAGTAATTTTATTCATAAAAAATATGTTTCTTTAAAAAATAATTTTTGTTGATTTTGATAAAAAATATTATAATTATTTTTGGTAAATATAATAAAATATTATTTATAAAATTAACACAAATTTTTAAATCATTATTTTAAATTTAACATAGGGGAAATTTTGGGGATTTTTTTGGAAAATTTTGATTTGTTTTGTCAATAGTGAAAATGGCCTATTTTTTTTAAAAAAAAATAATTTATTTTGGATAATTTATGAAATGTAAAAAGTTAAATTATGTTTTGAATATGAATTAATGTATGATATGTGTTCCTTAGTTATATTTAATATATTAAATTCAAATTGAATCATCTTCACATTGTATTTTAGTATATGTTTATTGTGGGGTTTAAGAATGAGATTTCTCTAAAAACTGTTTTAAAGTGAGAAAGGTTTATCTCTTTTAATTGACATAAAAAACAAAAAATTATTAATTATTTAAATTATATATATATATATTATATATATATATATATATATGAATTTATATATACATAATAATTATAACTAGTCATATAGTTAATATAAAAAAATATTTTTCTTGAAAAATACACTTCTTGAAGAAAAAAAAAGTCATCATATATATGGGATTAATTTTAAATAAATTATTTTCACTTATGTAAATTGAATTTGGTCCATTTTGGAGCCCTATTTCATGTGAAAAATGTGGTTACACCTTTTTCTTTTCATAAATTACAAGTGTTCTACTCACCACACTTCTAAAAGGCCACCCCTCCTATATCCTTTTCAAAACATCAAAGACCTTTGGATAAGAAAATACATTTCCAAATATCTTACATAATTTCCTCCCCATTACCTAGATCTATTAGTTTGACCATAATTCCATCCAAATAAATATTTCTGTGTATACCTAAGGAGGTTATTCGAATAAGATATATCATACTTAACCGAGCTTTTTTTAATTTCTTCTTCCACCACCTCCTATTATTATTGAATTACTATTATTTTATAACCCCAATATATCAATATAATGATATTTTATTATTAAAGTTTAATAACCTAAATAAATATCCTCTTACCTATAATGGGATAAAAATCTATCTTCCAACTGTATGACGGACTACTGCAAGACGAAACGATGTCTTTCTTTTCCATCATCACCTTTCACAGTTGTTATAATGTTGGATTTATAGTATATATATTATATTTTTTTTATATATATATACCAATATTTTTTTTATCACATATAAATTCTTATTTTTCATTCCCCATTGGATTTGATGATGTCGCTCGTTTGTACGAGGGACCACCACCTCACGAAACAATGTGGCTTGTTTTTCAAAAATACATTACATTAAAGGTAATAAGTATAAAGTTGATAAATATATGTGATATAAATGAAATAATTTTGGAATTAATGAAATAAGAATCCTGATTAAAATATAATATATCAGTTTCTTTCTTACCTTTCCCTCACTAAAAAACGATAACTTATTTTGTGCCAATGTGGGGACTACCACCTTTATAATGCAATGATTTGTTTTTCATCCTCGAATCACATAAAAGATTTATATAATTATATAAAAAGGAAAAATATGATATATATTATATTTTTATCTTTCTATAAAGATAACATTATACATAACTTTTTTCCATAATGATCGTTGAAAATTGGAAACGTTACTCGTGTGTGCATACGACACACCATTTCCATGATCTCAATGTAGTTTATATTTCATAGCCATATTTTATTATCTGTTTTAATGTTGTAATTGATGTATAAAAATATAATTATTTAATTATTATTATTATTATTCTATATATTTTTAAATTATGATCTTGTTTACCACAATCAACACACCAATACCATTTTAAGATAATGAACTGAACGTCCTCAAAACACCCAACTTGGATTTAACTGATTAATTTTTAAATATGTCATTACATTAAGTAAAATATATGATTTATTTATAAGGTATTTAACCTGGTAATAGTTCTTAATAAATAAAATAATTTATATAAACATATTATATATGAGTTCAAGGACATTCATGTAATGTCAGGACATGAGTTAAGTGTTTCTCATCTCACTTTTATTTTAGTTAGATATATACCCAACATGCCAATTATTTCTATTGTGTTGTGTATATATTTCCCATTAATTAATTTTATAATTTTTTTAATAAAATATTTTATGATTTAAAAATCCTTATGTTGTTTTGTATTTTATTTTATTTTAATATATTGATTACCAATTCCACAAGTAATTTCATCACAATTCATTTTCATTGAATTATATTTAATAATTATGGAAATAATTTTATTTATATAGTGTATATGAGACCCATTTTACATTTAATATCATGAATATCTCATAAAATAATTATATTTTTTGTTTTTATTTTGAATTATTTCATCTGGGGTTATTTTACAAGAATGCCACCAAGTGGTAAAGAGTTTATTAAATAAAATTCATTTCGATGGGTTGTAACAATTATTTATTGACACTTTTATGATATTATAATGTGTTAATTCATCTATAAATTATTTTATTTTGTATTAAATATTTTTAATGGAGTCAAAAAAATTTCATGCAATCACTCAATTGATTAACTCTCAATTAATAATATGATATTTGTAAGGGTTAATCAACCCAATTCATGTCTTTGGGACATTGGTTTTTGATATGCTTTTATATTCTTATATGATGTGTATATAATTCCATTTTACAGGTAATATAATGAATATATTTATGTTCAGGGTCTTTTATGTTTCATTTTGTTATATTCATTCATGGTACTATCGATTGAAGAATTACCATAGTGGCAAAGGATTTATGTTATAATCCACTTTTTGTTGGGATTGTTTATGTTTCAGGTTACATTAAAAGGGATAATTATATATTATTTTCTTTAAACACATATATTTTTTATCCATTATTTATGAATGTGATTAACCTATATGATTTCCATTTTATCCCTTATTTATTGAATTAATATCAAGGAAATATTTTAGATGTGATATTAACCTTGTAATTTCTTTTAGATCAACTATCTTTCACTTCATTACCATGTTTTCTAAAATTCTTTAAAAAACAATTTTTATAAATATAATTTATTTCTTAAATATAGTTTACACAGTTATTTACTTTATTTTAAATTATTTAAAAATGAAATTTCATAACATTTTCCAACGATGCATATTTGAATTCTTTTAAAAAATGTTTGAAAACAATGTTTATTTTTAACATTTACATAATAAACAGATATTACCACCATCATGACCATTATTTTATTTGAATATCAGTTTATAATATTCAATGGTTATTTAAAATGATAAATATTTTTAAAATATTTTGTGAATTTTTAGTTTTTTAATATGATTTTCAAAATGGAAAAGTTATTTTTACAAACAATTATTTAAGTATCCTTTAATTTTATTTACATTTATCTTGTCAATAAACATGTTGTTACATAAAATCTAATGAGTATATTTGGTAATGATACTATCATCATTATTTCCCTAGATGAATTATTATTGTTTTAAAGATATTTTCATGGAAAATTTTTTTTTACATGGGATAAACATGTTTCATATAGATTTTTATGGAACCTATTTCTTTTCCATGGGATAATAATATTTCAATGAGATTATCAGTGAACCCTTTTCTCTTCCATGGGTTATTTAATTTCTAAAAAATAATGGTTCTTTCTAAGAGTTTTAAATTAAATGAATACTTCTTTTAAATATTTCATTAAATGAATTAAAATATATGATTTATTTATAACATATTTATCCTGGTAACAACTCTTAATAAATCAAATAATTTATATAAACATATTATATATGAGTTCAAGGACATTCATGTAAATTTAAGACATGAGTTAAGTGTTGCTCATTTCACTTTTATTTCAATTAGATATATACCCAACATGCCAATTATTTCTGTTGTGTTGTGTATATATTTCCCATTAATTAATTTGATGATTCTTTTAATAAAATATATTATGATTTAAAAATATTTATGTGGTTTTGTATTGTATTTTATTTTAATCTAGTGATTACAAATTCCATAAGGAATTTCATCACAATTCATTTTCATTGAATTATATTTTATAATTATGGAAATAGTTTTATTTATATAGTGTTTATGAGACCCATTTTACATTTAATATCATGAATAACTAATAAAATAATTATATTTTTTTGTTTAATTTCAAATTATTTCCTCTGGGGTTATTTTACTAGAATGCCACCAAGTGGTAATGAGTTTATTAAATAAAATTCTTTTCGATGGGTTGTAACACTAATTTATTAACACTTTTTTGATATTATAATGTGTTAATTCATATATAAATTATTTTATTTTGTATTAATTTTTTTAAATGGATTCAAATTTTTTTCATGCAATCACTCAATTGATTAACTCTCAATTAATGATATGATCTTTGTAAGGGTTAATCAACCCAATTCATGTCTTTAAGACATTGGTTTTTGATATTCTTATATTTTCATATATGATGTGTATATAATTCCATTTTACATGTAATATAATGAATATATTTATGTCTATGGTTTTTTATGTTTCATTTTATTATATTCATTCATGGTACTTTCGATTTAAGAATTACCAAAGTGGCAAAAGATTTATGTTATAATCCACTCTCTGTTGGGATTGTTTATGTTTCAGGTTACTTTAAAAGGGATAATTATATATTATTTTCTTGAACCACATATATTTATTATCTGTTTTTTATGAATTTGTTTAACCTATATGATTTCCAATTTCTCCATTATTTATTGAATTAATATCAAGGAAATATTTTTAATGTGATATTAACCTCGTATTTTCTTTTAGACCAGCTATCTTTTACATCAATTACAATGTTTTCTAAAATAATTTCAAAAACATTTCTTATAAATATAATTTATTTCCTAAATATAGTTTACATGCTTATTTTCTTTATTTTGAATTATTTAAAAATGAAATTTCATATCATTTTCCAATGATACATATTTGAATTCTTTTACAAAATGTTTGAAAACAATGTTTATTTTTAACATTTACATAATAAATAGATATTACCACCACCAAGACCATTATTTTATTTGAATATCAATTTATAATATTCCATGGTTATTTAAAATGAAAAATATTTTTAAAATATTTTGTGATTTTTTAGTTTTTTAATATGGTTTTCAAAATGGAAAGGTTATTTTCCTTAAAAATTATTTAACGATCCTTTAATGGTATTTACATTTATCATGTCAATAAACATGTTGTTACATAATATCCGATGAGTATATTTGGTAAGGATACCATCATCATTATTTTTCCTAGATGGATTATTATTGTTTTAACGATATTTTCATGGAAACCATTTTTTTTACATTAGATAAACATGTTTCATATAGATTTTCATGGAACCTATTTCTTTTCTGTGGGTGAATAATATTTCAATGAGATTATCAGGGAACCCTTTTCTTTTCTATGGGTTATTTAATTTCTAAAAAATAATGGTTCTTTCTAGGAGTTTTTAATTAAATGGATACTCCTTGCAATTAATTGAGGATACAGTGATTAGAAAATGTTTATGATGATTAGTGGTTATGTTATAAACCATGTATGAGTGGTTAAATTATTATCCTAGGATAGGTGGTTCCATGTTAAACTAGGGACATGTTGTTCCTTGAAAAAACAAGGATGTATGGGTCCATGATATCCCTCCAATTAATTAGGTAATACTAAGATATAATTCATCCATAGTATTTATTCTATTTGTAAGAGTGAAATGAAGATAATTCCCCAATATACCAACACATTTTCATTGTTCATTCTTCAGGTTATAAATGTTTACTTTGATAAATATTGATATTAAGTGTCTCATGATTATTTATTTGTATGACTTTTAACTATGTTATATCCTTATTCCATGATTTAATGATTGATGATCTTGGTATTAAAGGTTTTGAATATTATTATGTTATGATCTTGCTCATTAATTATGTCATCATACCCTTATGTTATTCTTATATTCATAATTGATAATTTAATTTTTAATGTTTTTGTTTACCATTACTGAGAATTTGAGATTGCCTATCTTATGCTTCCATTTTCCCAAGTTATCAAGAATTACATTGAAATAATTTTTTCTATAGGGTTTTAATATGCATGATGATGACAAGTTAATATTTAATAAGAAAATTTAGGTTAAGTGGAAGAAATTATTATTTAATAGCATGGGTGTTGTTTAAGTTAGAGTTTGTCATAATTCTATAAATACATTAAACCTGAAGAATTATTGGGTATATAAGTGATAAAATTTTTCATTTTTATTTTGTATGTCATGGATAACAAGAATTGGGTCGCCTTCATCATTATAAAATCTCTAACTGTATTATTTTTTATTTAAACATCGAATCCGGTACTTTGGGTTTTTGGTTGTTTTAAATGGTATTAGAGTAGGATTTAGATAACATTAAAGATTAGTATTATTAAATTTGATGTTATCTTAAGACTTATAGATACTATAAATTTTATAAAATTTTATGTTTCATAATGATTTTAAAAGTCTTAGACCCCCATTTTTAGGTTTTAGGATTTGAAATCTTAATGTGACTGATAACATTTTAGGTGATGTTTTTTTGGGTCAATGTACATGTACAATTTTTTCTAATCATGGATTATAAATTTTCATTTTGTTGATAAATGTTTTATGGTATTGATAACATTTATGGTTTATATAATCTTGGATATTGAGGTAATTATGGGATACATGTTTTATATTTTAGTTGACCATGATATTGTAAAATGTTTTGGTGACTATGTAAATAATGTTATTTCCAAAGAAGATATCTATATTTTTTGGTCTTATAAGATGAATGGTATGATATGAAATTTGAGTTCGAAAGAACATTAATTTATTTTATATTAAGGTTATTTGTGATAGAGGTTCACTTATATATGGAATGATTTTGTTTTAACTTTGAGTATTATTATTTAATTTGGGAGATTAATGTATTATTTAATCATATGAAGGTTTATTCATTTTTGGAATTATCTTATTATGAGAAAAACATTTTTTTAGTTAATTTATAAATACAAGGGTAATATATTGATTATCCATTTTATGGTTCTTTTTTCATTAAAAAGTTAATTTTTAAAAAAAAATCCAGAATACTCATCATTTGGTGAAAACAATGAGATTGTGGGGGAAATCCATAAAAGGATAAAATTTTAATTATCAAGTAATAATATTTAATTATGAAGATTTAAAATATGATAAAAAAGTTACATAACTCTAATAATGGGATCTAAAAATAATATGTTGTCCTATTACCATCAATTCTTAGGAAGTCAATGTCTTTTTCAAACATCATTGGATTATGGTTTTCTAGTTATTAAATTTCCATAGATCATTAAATTTCTTAAGATCAATGAAACCTATAAATCTCCATAATTATTTGGTAATAATTTTTTCCTTCTATGTCCACATATTCACTTCTCACTTATCTTCTCCTACATGGGAACCTAGTTATGCGTTATTCCAAATGACTGTCATACATCCTTCTCTCTTTTATCAAGAGGATGCTTTATTATCCTTTTTAATAATGTGGGTTTCCAACAATGTAATTTTCAGATGTCCGTAAATTTTTTAATAAGATAAATTCAAAATATTGATGAATCAATTTATTAATGGGTGTGGATGCAACACCATAATATTTTAGAATATAATTTTTTTCGATAGCATATTCGATATTAAACAATGAGATTAAATGACCTGTGAGATATATTACTGTTATAACCTTGTCATTAGATTCGTAGGTATTAATAGTGTTAACTACCTAATGATATATGTATATATATTTACTAATCAATACTAATTTATTTATAAATTTTTAATAAATAATCATATAATTTTTACTAAAGTAATTTGTTTCTTCACAATTATTTTTTTTCAAAAAGGATTTTTATTGCTTTTGATGGAAAAATATTATAACTAATATTTGATAATTTTAGAAAATATTATTTGATAAATCTAATTTCATTTTAAAAATATTGGTTTTTAAAATAACAAAGGGTGCATTTTTTTATTTTTTTTGGAAAATATTGATTTTTTAGTTAATAGTAATCATATAGATTTTTTAAAAATGACATTTATTTTCAATAAATTTAGTAATTTTACAATTATTATTTTGTTTTGAATATAATTTAAATTTATAGAAGTATTATTTTGATATATTTAATTTAATTTATTATATTTTAATCAAATTTATATTAGATTTTATTATAGGTTTATTTTTGGGATAAAAAACAGGATTATTTTAAAATCTATTTCAATGCGCATAATGTTTTTCCATTTTAATTAATTTAAAAAAA
This sequence comes from Viscum album, assembly GCA_963277665.1. Lineage (NCBI taxonomy): Eukaryota > Viridiplantae > Streptophyta > Magnoliopsida > Santalales > Viscaceae > Viscum > Viscum album. Next base: position 1,191,722,445 of record OY728156.1, on the reverse strand, counting down.
TATAAAATTATTATTAATTTATATTTAATGTATATTAGATATATATATGTTAATTAAAATTCATATAATTATTATTATTATCCATATAGTTAATATAATTTCTTTTTTTATTGAAAAAATGCACTTCTTGAAAACATGTTTTTTTCATCGCATTTGGGGGATTAATTAAAAATTAAAAATTTCAACTTATATGAATTGAATTTAGTAAAATGAGTCCCATATTTTTAATTAGAAAAATTTACATTATCTAATATGGTCAACAAATTTTTTGACAAAAATGAACAGTGAAAATAGTAAAAATTTATTTCCATAGTTAAGATAAAAATAGATTTATGAGAGTTCAAAATAAAAATATAATAGTTAAAATGTCTAAAAAACATGTTTAAAATCTATTTAATGCCCATATTTAAGCATTATTGTGTCTAATTATCATGAATGGTCCATTTTAGATCCTTTTAAAATGTGAAAAATGTTGTCACACCTTTTTCTTATAAAAAATTATAAGTGTGTCACTCACATCACCTATGAAAGACGATCCCATATACTATCCTCATCACTAATTAAAACCCATTTTTATTGGAAAATACATACCCCAATATCATTATTAATTCTATAACCATGACTTAGATCACTTATTTTGATCATAAATCCATCCAAGTAATGATTTTGGTTCTTACCAAAGGAGGTTCTCTGTAGAAGTGGTATCATAACTAACCGATAATTTTTATTTTATTTCTTCATCCGACTACATAAAATATTTTAAAATATCGATTATATAATAAAAAAAGTATATAATGTATACTTTTATATTATTATGTTTATTGAATAACCTAAACCCATCTCCTATTCCATAAATAGGATAAAAAATCATCTTTCGTGTGTAAGGCACAATACTGCCTCCGGAATTAATGTCATTCGTTTTCCATCATCGCCTCTTATGGATTTTCAAAATGAAAAATTTTAACTATATATATAAAAGATATTTATTACATATTTATAATTTTACGGTTATAAAATCACATATATCTTTTACTTTGTGTTGTGACCTTAAAATCTACAGATTTCCAAAATATTCTTATTAATTTTTTAATGATTTAATTAAATAATTTTTAACTTTTATTGCTAATTAATTTGAATTTTGAAATTTAATAGATAAATTATCTATTTTATAAATTTTTATATTTCATTTTTTATTTTATGGTTTTGAAAGTATTTTTTTGTTTCATAATTCTCATGTGCAATAATTCTCTTAATACTTTTTTAACTTAAGTTATGCTTGTTCAGGAAATTTTATGTCATATGTGTTTTTAATAATTAATAATATTTCAAATTTAACTAAATCATTAATCTAATTATTTATCTTTTAATTTTTTATTATCAATTAGATTATATTTTCAGAATAAATTCTAATATTTAATCTAAATTATTATGTTAATTTAATTAGATAACTTGAATATTTAAATTCAATTTATAATATTAATTTAAAAATTATTTATTTAATATTTTTTAATTGTAGTCTGTTTTTAAATCTAGTTTTTTTAATATTTAGTGATAAAATATTCTATTAATTAATTAATTTCAATTTTTTATAATTTCAGCTTCTTATTTTCTTAAATTGTTGTAATATTATTTTTTATGTTTGGTGGTAAGAATTTGTCACCATTATCTGAGTCACCGTTGGAAAAATTAAAATGGTGGCACCTCCATTGAAAAAATGTATAATACGAAGCTGACTATTTTTCACCTCCGCACCCTAGAAACGGTGACTAAATGAGTCACCACTAGCCTCTTCCTTACATTGATCAACCATTAGCTACCACACAGTGAGTCACCATTCAATTAGGAGTCCCTACCACAATAGTACCCTATAAACTATTTCAATTCCACACCACTCTATCCCTAATACGTACCAATGACACTAAAATTCTCACACCACCGTAGCAAAAAACAACCCATCGTCAGAAAATCAAAACACCACAACCTCAGATCTACCACCCCAGATCTTCAACGAGTCACCACATAGATGGATCTGCGATGATTTGAAGCCATGATTTTTGTTATTGAAGAACCATCAGCCGCCACCATGATCCATTGAAGAGGATATATTATCGATGATATAAATACTCACTCACCATTCCCTTATTCAAACCTGAATTTTGAACAACTCTATTCCACTAAAATGAGCCTCTCTCCAACGTTGTCACCATTCGAGGAGTCGTCACGAGCTATCATAGAGGAGTTTAATTGAGTTTCTTGCTAGTGGTCGATGCTACTTCCCCCTCAGTTCCAGGCCAAGAAAAGCTGCACCGTTGCGAGAAAAACCCCAAACTTTCATGGATGTTAACCGAAGCCATAAGGGGGAGACTCGTTTAAGGTATATGGAGCTTCTACCCTATGAGAATAAGACAAGAAGAGGGGGAAAATAAAATAAAATAAAATAAAATAAAACTAAAAACTAATAAATATATATCAATAAATTAAATTGAATAAATAATAATTAAAGTAATAAATAATAAATAACTATGATAGTAATTATTAACAAATATTAACATTTAATCAATTAAATTATAATTAACCAATTTAATATATTAATTATAATTATTTTTCATTTAAAATAATTTAATTGGTTATCATTTATAATGATATTAAAATATTAACATTAATAATGTTAATTAAATAATTAAATATTAAATAATTAATAATAGTTTTAAATAAAATAAAATAATAATTAATGAAAAATAATAAAAACATAATAATTTAATATTTATAATATAATAATTATAATAATTAAATAAATAAATAGTTATTTATTAAATAATTTCACATTGAAAATTGTATTAATTGTTCTTTGTTTTTTATTTTCAAATACAAATAGGAGCTGGAATCACATCCAAATTCAAACGAACCATTTGAAGAAGTTCATTAGAGGGGTTCTATTAGTATGAAAATCATTTTAGAGAAAAACGCTTGAGGTTAGTGGAATATAGGGAAAAAAAGAATGGTTGGCACGTGGAGTGGGTGACTAATAGTGTAAAAGAAGATTTAAATTCAAAGGTATATTTCTAGAGGGGTGGAATTAATTTGAGAAATTATCGGGTGGGGAATATTGGGATCTAGGGTTGGATAGAAGGACACCTAGGAACAGAGTAGCAATAGATTATCAATTTCTATAGGGATATTTCTTCTCCTTCTCCTTTAAATTCTATTACTCTGTAATTGTACATTCGTCTGTTTTAAATTGAATATGATTCTAGGTTAAATATCTAAACTTAGGGATTTATAATTATCCTAGTTCAAATTTTGATGCTTCTTCAAAAAAAATTATCTTCAAGATTTGGAATTGGTCGATGAGATTAGTTCTAGAGCTTAATTTTTAATTGTTTTTCACCTCTGTCATTTTATTTTATAACTCAATGATCATTTGGTGGGATTTATCATCCATGTATTTCTCAAATTTTTATTTCAAATTTTCATTATATTACGATGAGTTATATTCCATGGAGTCTTTTACAACTATCATTAAAGTTGAAAAGGACTCAATGGAATATAACTCTCTATAAAATTCAAAATTTTTGAAATAAACAATAGATAAATGCATTTATGGTCAGTCTTAGTGAATGATCATGGAATAATTAAATAAAATTCAAGAGGTTCTAAAAAATTAAAAATTAATATATGGAACTAATCTCACTGATAAATTCAAAATCTTTAACATAAAAATTTGTGAAGAATAATCCAAATGTGACCGAGAAAAATTACCAAATCTACAATTTTTTAAATTTAACCTAGAATCATAATTAATTCAAAAATTGAAACTATACAATTGCGAAGTGATGAAATTAAAAGGAAAAGAGGAGGAAATATTACAATGGAAAATGATGAAGTGATGCTTCTCCATATCCCCCACTTCTGCTCCAGATAGGTTTTAAATGAATTACACCTCTCATATAGTCTTCCTTAGAATTTAAGTCTTCTTCAACACTCCTTTAGTCACCCACTGCATGTGCCAACTCATCTCTATTTCTCTCTATTCCACTAAACACTTGTGTTTTCCTCTAACAAGATTTTCATACTAACATAACACCTCTAACAAACTTCTTTAAACAATTGGAATGAGTCTAGATGGGATTATATCTCCTCCTTATATCTACAAATGAAAAACAGATAACAATTAATAGAGTTTTTAATGTTCAAAGGTTATATAAATATTTTCTTATTTATTTAATTATTAAAATTATTGTTTTAAAAATATATAATTATTATTTCATAAGTTTTTAATTAATTATTAATTTATTTTAATTACTTTATTTTATTTAAAACCATAATTAATTATTATATATTAAATTATTTAATTCACATGATTACAGGTTATATATCCATATCTATATAAAATATAATCAATTAAATTATTTTTAATGATTAATATTTTTTATTTTTTTAAATTAGATTATTTATAATATTTTTTAAAATATTATTATTAAAGTTATTAATTATAAATAAAGTTTTTAGATTAATAAATTATTATGATTATTATAATATTAATTTTATTTATAAAATTTATATTATTATCACAGTTATTTATTATTTCTTATTGTAATTATTATTTATTCAATTTAATTTATTAATATTTATTTATTTATTTTAAGTTTATTTTGTTTTTTTATTCTCTTATTTTATTTTTTCCCCTCTTCTCATTTTATCAATTTAGGGTAGCATATACAAGAAGCCTTATAGCCCTCACTCGAGGATCCTCTTTGCAGCTTCGGCTAACTACCATGACAGTTTAGGATTTGGCTCGTGGAGGCTCAGCATGGCTCATACTGGATCTACAATGGAAGCAGTGTCGACCATTGGCGGAAACTCGATTACCCTCCTCCGTGACAGCTCATGACGACTCCTCAAATGGTGACAAAGTTGGTGAGTGGCTCCTTTTAGTGGTGTATAGTGATAAAAAATTATTATATGCTCAAGGGAAGGGAATGTAAGGATTTAGATCTGCAATGATATATCCTCTTCAATGGATCACACTGCCGACCATAGGTTCTTCACAAACCGAAATGATGGCTTCGAATCATCACAAATTCGTCTGTGTGGTGACACCCTGAAAATTTGTGGTGGTAGATATGAGGTCATATTGTTTTGGTTTTCTTACTATGGTTTGATTTTTTCTATGGAGGAGTGAGTATTTTGGCATAGTTAGTACATCATAGGGACAGAGCAGTGGGAAATTGCAACGGTGTCTGGGGGTACCGTTGTACTTGTGGTATCATAATTTCTAGTGGTGTGTAAATATGATGGTGGATTGTGTTCCATTGGTGGGTCAAAGGAACAATTTCACTGATGATATGCAATGGTGACAGTGGGTGGGTTCAACTGTGAGAAGGAAGTGGATCACTGAGTCATATTGTGTAGGTTGCGTGCCATAATAGTGATGGTGGGTGCAATGTTTTGGGCAATGGCATTGACTCAAAATGGAATTGTCAGTATCTGTATAGAAGCTGATGGTGCCTCAAGGCAATTAAGTGGCTTGTAGTGACATGTTGAGTTACCATTTTTAGGGTGCAGTGGTGACAAATAGTCACTAATGCATTATAAATTTTGGCAAATGAGGATCCACCATTGGAATTTTTCCAATGGTGACTCAGCTGATGGAGACAAATTTTTACATTAAAACAAAAAATATAAAATTTGAACAATTTCAAGAAATAATTTACTGAAATTAAAAACAAAATAAATCAAATTAATCAAAATAAAAACATAACAATAAATGTTAAAAATTCAATATAATTAGAAAAAGAATAAAATTAAAAAACAAATTAAATAAATAATTTCAAATTGATATTATAAATTGAATTTAAGTATTCAAATTAATGAATTAATTTAACACAATAATTTACATTAAATATTAAAATCGATTAACTGGAGTTAAATTATTTGATAATAAAAAAATAAAAGATAAAAAATTATCTTAATGATTCTTTTAAATTGAAAAAAAATTAATTATTAAAAACCGACATGACATAAAATTACAAGAAATACAGAACTAAAGTTTAAAAATTATTAAAATAATTAAGGCAAAAGATAATTAATAAATACAAAAATAATAATTTACATTCATTAAATACAAAATTAACTATAAAAAATAATTAATTAATGGTTTTAACTATTAAATTGAAAAAGGACAATTAATTAGTAAAAATATAAAAAATAAATAATTTAAATCATTAAAAATACTATAATAATATGTGAAAAATCAGTAGATTTTAAGGCCACATCAAAATCCCCCAAACATAAGCACTTATATTCCACAATAAATAATATACATAATTATATTTGAATAACAATAAAAAATTTTATTAAACAACTCAAATTGAAGCATGTAAAATAGTTTAGAATCAGAGGATCAAAAATAATGAAAAGGATTTTGGAATGAATTGTTCGAAATATGTCTTAACTAAAATAACTTAACTCACTAGGTGATCAAGTGAGCTAAGAATCACTTACTTTTGGGGATGTCATGCCTCATATATTCATTTGCCTACTGACTTACTTCAATTCAAATATATGTTCTAAATACAGTAATGATAACATGTTAAGAATAAGTGGAATCTATAACTTAACAAAAGGTATGTTGTACATTTAATTTCTCATAGGTTTCAAAAGGAACAACTAATTTTTTTAATCAACTTACTGACACAATATTAATGGTTCCATATAAATCAATTTTTTCCTTCGTCATCTAGAATTCAAAATTCCCCTCACCTTAATAAACTCATTTTTGGCAACATGGTACTTTATTATTATTATTATTATTGAAATATTTCCTTCCACGTGACTTGTGTTAACCACTATTCATATGAACATATTGAAAATAGTACAGAGGGATTACCCACAGACACTCTTCTTAGTATCTTATAGGTTCATTGTGGGTTCAAAAATGCCCATTTTACTCTATTTTTGAAAGATTTATATGAATACTATTTAAATTTGCTTAGTAAGGTGACTACTATTTTTTAATAATTAAAAATTCAGTCCCCTATGATTAAGTTCAAAAATCAATTTAATTATGTTTATGATCATAACTACACAAAAAAAATTTTGATGTCACTCTCAAACATAGTTCTCAAATAGAACATTCATAAAAATGGTGAGAAAAATCACTCAGTAGTCATTCATCCTCAAATTTTTTAAATTAAAGGTTATTATTAATTATTAGTAGAATATTATCCTTAGAAAAGTTTAATTGTACAATGTGAAGCCTAAAGAAAATAAAATTGAGTATGATTTTTAAAAAATAATTAACCATTTTTTACAAAAAAAAAAGATAATTGGTAGAGGTATTTGGTGGTCTTATATTAAATCACATATTAGCTCAGTATAGGTTTACCCATCACTCATAGTTAAATCAAAATTTATCCCTAATGTTGAATTCCATGATAGAGAATAAAATATGGATTTTAAATATCATAAGATATTTTCATTAAAGCAGATTAATTCCATTTACAAGGGTCTCATTGAAACTGAAAAATAATTTTTCCACTAAAATATTTTAAAGAAGGAACACATGTATTACAATTTAACTGAGTGATTTTTTTTCAATTATGTTCAAACAATAGCATGTAAAAAATTTGAATTCACAATGAATAGGGTGTTAGAAATTTCACATTTATGATTCAATAATTTGTACAATATAGGAGAAAAAAGGTAATCTAAACGCCTTACTTAAGTACATATAGCCTTGGGAAATCCTCCCCAACACACATAATTTCACACAGTTAAGATTTTAAACCATTGAAACTCAGTTTCCACATAACAAGAACATATTGAAAAATTTTCTAACAACATCAAATGAAACAGAAAATCAATGACTCACCATCATTGAGACACTAATGAGTCACTGTTGTGGTTTCTTAATTCTAGCAGTGGAATGGTGACTCTAGTGCAACGATGATTTAGGGACGGAACAATGAATTTGTTTTTAGAAATTACTGGATTTTTAATAAATAAATCAATGTTTCTAATAACATTTCAGTATGAAAATTAGTTTACAATAGCAGAAGTAAAGTGAACCAGTAATGAAATATAACACAAAATAAAAGATGAAATTTCAACTCTCTGATTTAATGAATATTTCACATGATATTTATTGTGATTTGAAATCACGAGGGAGTATTTATCCTCCTGTGACACCAAAAGTAAAATAATTTTTATTCTAAAAATAAAAACCAGCAAGTCCAAGAATAAATATCCACTAAATACAGATATGCCAAGGAAAAAAATAAGAAACACATTATTAAAAAAATAACAAGAAAAAAATGAAAAAATAAAGAAAAATCTAGGGTTAACTCCCATGAAGCACTAGATTTTTACCACTTCAGTGATACATTATTAAAATACTAAAAATGAAAGAAATGAATAAAATTTTATTAAAAGATTTAAAATCATGCCTTGACTCCCATGTTGTGATAGTTTTAAAGTACCAAGATGGACTCCCCTAAAAACTGACCAATGTCACTAGGAGGATATGTTTTCCTTAGTAGGATCCACCATACGTGTCTTTAATAGCTTTATTTAATAGAAAAATGACGATTGTGAGTACTAAAAAACTATAGGTAAACCGGACTCCATAATAACTAAAACAAATTCCCAATAAACACCCTTTAACATTAAATGACTTTTTAATGTAGACTTCCTGGTGAGTACAATAATCATCAACCGAATTCAAATTTTAGTATTTTCAATACTTTTAGGTTCAGGTGAAAAATAAGGAACTCTCTCAAACTCTTAAAAATGATTTTAAATATATAGAAATAAAATATACACTTATAAGAAGTGTTTTCTACTTATGGAATAAATCCAGGTTTGACCAAGATCAAATTTCCATTAAGGTACAATAGTGAAATGGGTGCTCCTAAAGGTGTGTCATTATATTCAAAGATATATCTATAAAAATCAACAATAAAAAAGTTGAATTCAAGGGGGCTTGTGGTTATGTTCTAAATAACATGTTCAGAGAGGGTAGAAATAGTTTTCTCAACAAATTTACAGACATTGGAACTCATATAAAACTTTTCTTATATGAAAATATCTTCTTTGAAATGAGATTTTTCACTTGACATAGTTAAGGAATGATGTTTAAAATATGGAGTAGAATTTATTTTACCATTAACAGATTCAAGATTTACATTATTATAAATTTCTTCCAAAAGTTCCTCATCAGTAAAAATAATTATCAATTAATTCTTCTGAAAAATAATTTCTTTTGAAATCATCTACTATGTGTTCAACGACTTCTTCATTGTCACATTCAAATATTTAGTATTCTAACAAAACATATTGATTATTTCAATTTATTTTTAGGTGTAGAAATTTTCAGTTCCACTTTAATGAATTATGATTCTATAATTTTTAAATTGAAAAATTTTCCCCATGTTGGTCAGAACTGTATTCCATTTCATTACCAAATGTTAATACAATTTTATTAATTATAGAATATGGAAATCAAATCCCATGGATTATCATTTCTTCAATGATCATTCCCACATCAAATTCAGAAAAAATAATTTTAGTGTTTGATGTTTTTAATGTTTTAAAAATAGGGAAGAGAAGAATTCATCAAAAGTTCAAAAAATTTATTTTCTTTAACTTCTAGTTTACTATTTTCTTCCAACCTATACACAATTTCAATTACTATTTCATTATTAAATATTTTAAAAAAGTAAGGTGAATATTTTTTAACATTTAATATCATAATTTCTAATTCTTCCTCAAACCAAGTGATTATATTTTTAGATATTTTATAATAAAGAACCTTTTAATAGGCATGACGAATGTTAAGAATGAGAGATTATTCTTAAATTTTTTTTAGTTCCTTATCAATATTTTCATACCGATCTCAATTTAAGTTCATAGTAAATTCACCAGAACTATTTTCCTTATCTAGTGACTTGATTATTTCATTATTATTTTCTGCAACAAATTCATATTCTTAAAATTTAAAGGGTTGTTACTTATTTACAACATCATTATTTATGAAAATTTTATTTTTAAAACCATAAAAATCAGTTTCTTTAATACAGTATTCAATTTTGTTTGATATTTTTTGTTTTCTTGAGATTCCCAGAGAATTGTTTTAACTTTTTACATTCTGTCATTGTGCGCTTCATCAAATCCATCGAATATTGCTAATTTTTTTTACATCATTTGATCTAGTTTGGAATAATATTTGGGTATAATTTCATGATAGTAAATATTTTCTACATACTATTCATGAAATTGTTGAACATTATAGACACAATTCCAATCTATGTGTCTATAGTGACCACAAAAGACCGAAAAATATCATTATCTTAAATCAAAACCCTTTGATACTCTATTTTTATAAATTTATAGAAACAAATACAATTCATTTTTTATAGAGAACAAAAATCATAGTAATAAAATCAAAAAACCAACAAAAAAACATTCAAAAAAATGAATCTGATCAAACACCCATATTCATGAAAAACCAACAGAATTTGGAAAATTTGACTCTACAATAAGTTAAAATATTTTTTTCTATTTTTTAAATATTTTATTTTATGATTGTTTTGAAAAAAAATAATTTCTCAAATACTTCCCTGAAAATGGTTACAAAAAGACGACCCCTATGAAATTGAATAAGATTCAATGTTTATTTTTTTATTTTTTTACTTGCCACTATATAGAAAAAAGTAGCATCGAACCATATAAACGACTTTTAAATCGGTTTTGGTGAGCAATTTATAAAAAAACCTAATGTTTATTATAGTGGGTATAATATCTATTTTGTATTATTTTTTTGTATTTTAAAGAATGAATGTATTAAAGACAAATTTTTTTATGTAATTGATAATAGAGAAGATATGAACAATATGTGAGGGTGAAATAAATATTTATTATTAGAGATAAATATTGAGGTATATGATTCTATAAAAATGCCCTATAAAATACAGAATCTATTGGTTGAAATGATAAAATCTTCAAAAAATGTAATTGTTTCACATGTCTAACATTTTATTAGATAAATCCTTCATCATTTGGTGAGATTGATCATTGATGCATTTCTAAAATTCTCATTTAAATACATTGGAATATTACAGAGAGCTATAATCTATTGAGTCTTTTCCAACTATCATCACACATTGATGAATCTTAGAGTGGAAAAATCCATTATTTGTTATTTCTACAGGTTTTATCTCATAGCGAGGGAGATTTATCCAAGCATTTTTTAGGTTGTGAATTCAATTGAATTTTTTGAACATGTTATCATTTTAACCAGAAGAGTTAGTATTTTCTTGGGAATTTTCCTAGAATCATATACCACAATTTCTATTCGTACTACTTAATATTTATTTAACCCTTATTGATTTTTCATCATTTATTCATTATCAAATACTTGAATATAAAAATAAATTGTCTTAACTATTGTGATTCATCAAAATATAAATAATGTAATAATAAAAATTGATACTTTACCCACTGTTTTCAATTGTCGGATTTGTTTTGATAAATTGGTTTCCCAAACTCATTTAACAGTCTTCCCTTGGGGTCGACCCTACATGAGGCTATATATCAGTAAGTAGGAAATTAAAAAAAATTAAACATTGAAATGTATTAAACAGCATATAGGTCACTTTCCATTCTATGGGGGATATGATAACATCTCTCATGTGTATGGAGGACTACTGCCACACAATGTGTTTTGTTTTCTCACCAACACTTTACAAAGAAGGTAATAAGAATAAATTTAATTTATATATGTGATGTAAATTATATAATTATGGCATTCATGAAATATTTATCATTCAAAAAATATAATATATCATTTTCTTTCTTACCTTTCCACTCACTAAAAATGATAATGTCGTTCATGTATATGTGTGAATTACCACCTCCACAAAGCGATGTGACTATTGTTTCATCGTCAAGTCTCATGTATTCTATATATAAGTTTATTTAATGAAAAATTATGGTATTTAATATATTATCTAAATTATGAAATGATAAAATAATACATACCATTTTTCTATAATGTTTATTGAAAAATGGAAATGTTATTCATGCGTACTTATTATCTACCATCTCCATGATCATAAAAAAGTTATTTTTTCACAACCATCATTAATGAATGGTTTAAAAATATAATTGAAGTATAAAAGTGATAATTATTTCATGATTTGTTTTTAGATTTTTGAATAATATCTCTTTCACCACGGTTAACACACCAAATCTGTTTTAAAGTAATCAGCCAAACATCTTTAAAAGACACGATGTGGGCTTTACTGATCGAGTATTTAAATATTTCATTAAAATAAATAAAAAAATTATCAAATAATAAGGTATCAGACCATGGAATTTTTATTAATAAGTCAAGTAATGTATATAATCTTCTAATTCAGGATTATAAAGGACATGAATGGAATGACTGGACTCGAGGATATGGTTTCTCATCTCACTTTTATTTCTCTCATATATATGTCATATTCCACACATATTATAGTGTCTAGTGTGTATAATTCCAATTAAATTATTTTATAATTATTTTTGTGTAATTTATTTAAATTTAAATAACTATATTAGGTTCTTTAATTCATAGGTTTTGATCCCTAGATTACGAAATCCATAAGCGATTCCATCTCAGTTTTCTTTAATTGAATAAAATTTAATTATCATAACCCTGATATATTTTATTTTGTGTATATAATTCCAATTTATATGTAATATCACAAATCATTCACAATTAATTTTATGGTATGTTTGATTTTTAATTATTTCAACTAGAGGGTTTGACTTTAAAGTAACCAAGTGGTAAAGAGTGTCTTAATTCAATTTTCTTTTATTTAGTTATAACACTTCATTATTGACTCTTATATGAAATTATTATGTGATAATTGATCAATAATTTTTATTATTATTAATTTACATTTTTTTTGTTATGTATTTACATTTTTTACACATAATATCGACCTTGATTAACTCTAAATACAGTGATATGATTTTTGTAAAGGTCAATAGTCTCAAAATCCATTCCTTGGGACATATGATTATAATAAGATCCTATATTCTTATAAGAGGTGTATATACTAGCATTTTACATGTAATATCATGAATATACTTATTTTTTATATATTTAAATAATCATTTCATGTTATTATCTCATGGGGATTATGATTTAAGAGTTACCAAAGTGTAAAATGGTTTATGTTAAAATATTATTTCTTTGGTGATTGTTTATATTCAAGGTTACTTATCAGAAAATAATTTGAAATTTTTTATTTGAACCAATAATATTTATTTTTCACTGGTTATGAATGTGTTTAACATGTATGATTTCTATTTACTCTATTATTTATTGATGAAATTTCAAGAGATTTGTTTTTAAGTGATACATATCATGTCTTTTTTAAGGTAAACTATCATTATCCTCAATATCCATGTTTTCTAAAATGAATTAAAAATGTTCTTTATAAAGTTAAATGACCACCAAAAGAATTGTTAACTGATATTTCACTGACATTGAAATGATTTACAAAAGAAATATATTAACATTTTCTAAATGACTCACTTTTGAATCCTTTAACATAATTTTAAAAAACAATTATTTTTGACATCTAAATAAGGAAATGATTTTCCCAATATATTGAACAATATTTGTTTTTAAGATTAATTTCTATGTTTCCATAACTATTTCTAATGAAACTAATTTTAAAAATATTTTTTCAATTTTTATTTTTTAAATGTTATTTTCAAAATGAAAATTTTATTTTCCGCAAAAATGCTATTAATGATCTTTTAATGCTATTTCCATTCATAAAAGTCGACAAACCATGTTGTTACATTTTCTTAAATGGTGTTATTTTGTATATAATATAATAATTATTTCTCAAGATGGATTAATATTATTTATAATACATTTTCAAGTAAACCGTTTAATTTCCACATGTTAATCATATTTCTGAGAGATTATCATGGAACCAATTTTATTTCCCCAAGATAATCATGTTTATGAGATGTTATCATGTAACCCATTTATTTTCCATGTTAAATCATGTTTTGCATATAAAAATGATTTTTGATGAGTTTATGATTAAATATATTATATATATACATTATTCATGATACGGTTCTTGGAAATTGTTTTTTATGATGGGTTTTTCTATTATAAGATAAGGATGGTTGGTTATGTTATTAACCAAGTTTGGGTAGTTCAAAGATAAACCCAATATAGGGGATCAATTATAAACCAAGGATGGGTGTTTCCATGATATCCCTCCAATTCATTGGATAGTCCAGAGATAGTGGTAAGCCACATTAGTTATTCCATTTTTAAGAGTAATAGGAACATAACTTCCAATGATACCAACAAGTTTATATTTTGATTTCTATTCGTAATAAATGTTATTTTGATCAATATTTATATCATATGTATCATGTTTATTTATTTAAATAAATCTTTTCTTTTTAATGCCTTATGATCTGATTTCATGTATGTCAATCCACGTATTTAGGGGTTTGAATATTGTTATGTTATGATCATGCACTTTGATAATGTCATCACACCATTAAAATCTTATTATGCTCATTGTTGATATTTATTTGTAAACTATTATTTTTACCCAGATTGAGCATTTGATCTCACTGTTCATAAGCTTCCTTTTTCCTAGGTTATTAATAATCATGTGAAATAATTATTCTATAATGGTTTCACAAGGATTATGATGATGGTTTAATGTGAAATATGAAAATCTAGTCCAATTTAGAAAAAATTATCATTCAATGAAATGGGTATTATTTATAAATGACTTGATCCTAATTCTCTAAAAAATATAAACATGAATGGTCATTAGGTACTAAAGTGATCCAACATTTCATTTTCAAGTTGTAAGATTCAAATGGTGAAAATTGGGTCAACTTCATAAGTATAAAATGAAAAAAATTATTTTTTATGATTTTAGCATCAGATATTAGATTTTGGGTTTGAGGCTATTATAGGGTGTGTTTTTATTTTTTTAACATGAACTCACACTTCCTTTAATAAAATTATTAAGCAGTTCACTAAATGTTTCAAAAGGTTGTTTGTTTTCTGAAAAAAAAACCTCATATAATTTATAAAGAGTTTATGGATTATCAAAATAGCATATTTATTTTTAAGAATAATTATTGAAATGGTTGGTTCTGTTTTGGGTCTTTCCCACCATGGATGTCATTAGGGATATTTCACATTGATATTTGTTTTTAGAAGTGTTCTTATTCGAAGTGAGTTGGATCTATAACCCCATCACTAGAAAGTGATGGTAGTGGGTCCATTCTATTTCATGTATATATACCCATAATTGTTATGCATTGGGATTTTTTTTCTTAAAGTTTGTTATTGATTCTCGAGGATGATAATATTTTGATAGGTATTTAATTTTAAGTCCTCAACTTTTTTTATCCTTTATTAGGTTTGGTTCCTCCTTTCTTAGGGTTTTATCTTTGTTCATGTGGATGAGAATTATTTGACAGGTATCTAATGTAAGAACATGAATTTTCTCAAAAACATACATTTTTATTTCTAAGATTCTAGAGAAGTATAACGAATTCAACCATTTATTATTATAAGTAATTTATTTAATTTCATCGTTTAGACCAAAATTTTATATTATGATAAATAAGTTCCATTATCTAACATAGGATGGGATTGAGATCAGTGACTAATCATACATTTTATTTCTACATAAATAGAATATATATTATATACTTATATTTTTTTTATGTATTGGAATTTTTATAATGGAAATTATCTTATATAAGAATAAATTACATAATAAAAATTTCATAAATAATAAAACCATATGTATTGAACTAAAAATAAAATGTTCTGACTAAAATTATTTTGTGATGATTTTTAATAACAGAAAAATCTTAAATATCATAGAAAATATTATTCATGAAAAAAAGGCTTTATGTTTATGTTTTTAAAAATGTTAAAAACCATATTTATTGATAAAAATATTATATAGTCATTAGATATTCAAACATATTGATTCTCTATCTATGGAAAACATCATATATATTGATAAAATATATAACTTATGGAATTTTGTTAATGGAAAATACCATACAAAATATATATATATATGTATATTATGCACCTCAATGGAATTTTTGATTTTCCAGTTCCAAATAATTTTTCATTGGAATAATTTCTCATGTTACTATTTTATATGGATAATATCATTCGTAATAAAAATATATGATTTATATAATATAAATATATATATGTATTATGTATTTATAAGTGCTTAAATCCTTTGTAATATATCTATATGATTCCTTAAAATATTATCTACTCCTTGTGATTCTATCCCTTAGAAATATATGTGAAAATTTTCAACTTGTTATGAGTAACATTTTATGATTAATAATTCCATTAGTATACATAAAATGATAAAAACAAATGTTTTTTTACATAATAATGCTCCCCTACACTATATTTATATACGTGCATTGTTTTTTGGGGAGATTAAATGTTACAATTGTAAGCAATAAACCATGAAATACTTTGATTATTTTAATTTAATATAGGGCTGATTGAGTTTAAAATGGGTAGTGTAGGGATGATCGTGCCATGAAATAGCGTAAAACAATATTTTACAAGCCTAGTCGCACAGTAAATTTATGGAATCTAATTTTTATAATAAATTCAATGGTTATACTTGGTTGAATATTGTTGTCTCCCATACCTGGGAAGTCTTGGAATGCACTTTTTATGATCTCTAACATCCATGTAAGATCCAAGGTGTTCCTGTCAATGTGGATAATTTTTTTTATTTATAGGTCCCTCTCTATATTCCTTTTTTTTTGTAAATTTATAATTCCATGAAAGTTTTATTGGTGATGATATTCTTAAATTAATGGATTATTTCATAGGATCTAACATGAACAATTTTAGATTAATTTTATTCATGAATCAGTGGCTCTTAGCTGTAATGGTTTTGACATGGTAGAATCAACTCCTATGAGGCACAGGATTTATAGGCCTTTACTATATATTTCTAAATTATATTTTTCTTATCATGATAAAAATTCATCTATTCTATTCTTGATAAAATTTTAAATTCTCTTTTTTTTACCCTTATAATTGAATAATTTGAATTATAATTATTTGCATTCTGTTCGTAACCACTTCAAAAAGAATGATTGAAATCATCATCCTCAATATTAATTGAAACCCTCCCATTAATAAACTATAATATATGACTTCTTATACCACACTAATATTTGGTAATCCAAAACTAACCAAAATAGAGAATAATGTATATCTATACTATCTCCCCAGGATCCATTGGGATTTGTTTATCTAGTTGAAGGGTTTTTATTTACTTTATAAATTTTTATTATCCCACTTTTATTTTGGAATGGTATTAGAATTTTTCATTTGTGGGAGGGGTTATATTTTATTCTTATTTTATTTAATTTTTCATTTTTATTTTAAATTATGTCATGTTTATCTTAATTTATTTATTAATTTATTAATTTCTTCCTTAGAGTGGAATTATTGTAATACCCTGAACATAAATTAATTAATGGATTTACATGTATATTTATAATACTATATTATTTTCCTCGATAAATAATAAGTATTCTAGAAATTAAATCATAGATAATAATAACATATTTTCCATGAAAATATTGAGAATGGATAGATTCCTTGTTATATCATCATTATTTAAAATATATGTTCTACTATATTAAAATATTATCATTGGGTTGAATTTTATTTGTATAAATATGTTATTGTGTTATGATTATTATTCTTTGATGAAATCATTTATCAAAATTGAAATGATTGGAGAAGGATAATATGACAATAATAGTAAATAATTCTCAAATTTAAAATGGAATTTGGAATAACAAAGAATAATGGGGAAGAATACCCATTATCATCTAAATATTCTACCATATATTTACTTTATATTGAATATGTTATTTTTTATTATTTTTTAATGTGTAAATGGGAAATTCATTAAGTATTGTAAAATGATAGGGATTAAAAGAAACTATGGAATTAATGTTTGATAATTTTAGTAGTATATTTTAGGGATGTTTCTTCAATATTGGATGTTATAGTTGTGATTGAGGCATTTGGTAGCTGTTGGTTTTTATATAATATTTTATTATATCTTTTAATGTTGGTTTGTATTCTAATTATCCAAAATTAAATGGTTCTTTTTAAATAAATAAATAAATATTTAAAATATAATAACTAGATAATTAATGGTAAAGCGTAGTATTTGAATGGTATTTGCAGTAACATTTTGTACTAATACCTTTTATATTGTTTTAATTACTAGTTCATGAAATGATGTGGTTAATTGATTAGCTACTACATTATTATGGATTTTACTTATAAGTTGTGATATTTTATTACTATTATTTAATGTTCTTTCTTCCCTGAATAGTTTCTTACATGATTTTATATTTATTTCCTTATTTTAATGCGATTATATAATCTTGTATATTCCAGTGGTAATGGATTTCTATTTTGTTTATACCCTATATACACTATTGGATTACTGTATACTGAAACTATTCATGGGATGTAATGGATCATGGTTGTTTTATATATAGTTACTATAAGATATATTAGATCAATATTTTGAATTTATTTTTTTATACTAATATGAAATGTAATAGTTTAAGTTGAAATCTGAATATATATACATATTCAGGTTTTAATGGGTCATGTTTTCAACACATGCACCAATTTAAAGGTTGTAACTGCATGAGGTTATAATGTATACACATTACCCTTGGGTTATGATGGATTAGAGTTATGTCATGTTCTTGGGTTGTGATGGATCTTAGTTATTTTATGATCTGATAACATTATGTTGTGGGGATATAGTGGTTGTGATGATGACATGGATATGGTTATATAGTGTTTTGATGATGTTTTGGAGGCTCTGGTGATGTGGAAGTGTACATGATGTGATTATACTGGTGACATGCTTGAGAATTCATGATCAGTTAATGATTTGACATATGTTAGTTATGATAGTATGAATTTATTATGATGACTAAATAAAGGTGATTTGTTTTTAGATTATTTTTTTTAATTTGGAAAACTTATGTTGTCATCATTATTTTAAACTAAAAGAATAATAATCTAATGTTATAAGATTATTTTAATAACGATGTCACAATTTTGTGTGTCCTATTTTATTATTATATACCCCTAAAAAATTAAATTCACCCTCAATTACTTTTTTTTATAAAAATATTTTAATATAATATAATGAATGTAGGTAATATTGAAGAAGTAAAAACTAAATAATTATATAATGTTATTATTATTTCTCATGATATTTCATACTTATTTATATTATATTTTTGCTTAAAACTTGTATATTTTTTGTTGATTTCACAAATTTTTTTCCCAAAAAAATTATTTCACATCAAAGTAGAATTTCTTATAAATACTAACCTACTAATTACTCGGAAGTGGTCAACCCTATATATTTATTCATGTTTTTTTACAGGATGGTTTGATGAATATTTGGGATACAATTATTCATGAAGATGAAGTGAAGTATTGGAGATCCTCCATAATATATATTTTTGTATTATATTCATTAAAATGTAGTGACTATTTTGGAAATGAGTGTTTTAAATTTTTGGTATGTATTGAGTGAATTAGACATTTGGATTTATACTCATAGATATCTATAAGAATCATATCTCTAATATGTGTGATAGAAACCCTTAGTATTAGTTTTCCACCCACGAAATATTGGATGCGGGATTCATTGGTCACACTTATCCACAATAATGACTTGGGTGGGGTTCTATTATAGATAGGTTATGAAAAACTACTACCATTAATTGGTTGATTATCTTCATTTGAGGGTAACTTCTAAAGTTATTACAATCTCACATCCACTACCAGTAACCCTATTTCCAGATAAAACTATTATAAAATATTGCATCATATGATGATGCATATCTTGATACTATATTTAAAAAATAATTTCATAGACCTAAAGAACATTCCTACTCTCGACAGACTGGAACTAATTCTATGGGTATCAGCAAAAGAAATAGAATAATGATCAAATCCCTGATTTTATTTTGAGCTATTTTTTGGTTTTTTGTTTATGTATTTATCCCTTGGTTTCCATGGATTTTTTAGAGAAAATAGATTTTTTAGGCTCGACGATAGGTGGCTCCCGATTAGAGAAAACTATGCACCATCCTAGTGGATACTCTACACCCTGGATAGTGGAACTATCCAAGACACATAGTTTTCCACACATGCGTACAATGTTCCCCTTGAAATCTTGCAGCCGATTTACTCTTAGTGACGGTAGAGTTAGTATGATTACTTCACAATTTAGAAAACCATGTGGACTAACTATGCGGCCTATATCGGTCATTAAAAAGATTGAATTTTACATTTTACCAATACATTTTTAACCCCAAATCATCCCTAATTCAAGACATGTGATATTTTAATCCCTAATAGCCTCCTCATATCCTTCATGCCCACCTTGAACATCAATATTTTGTTGGGTTTTGGCGTGGGATCTTTAAGGAATTATCAAGAAATTATTTTTCTCTCAATTTCTTCATTCTTATAGTGATTCTCAACCCTCTTTCATGGATTCTCTTTACTCCCGTAGATTGATTGATATAATAAGGGACAAATATTGTCTTGTTGAGTAAAATATTGATGTTTTTGATTCGGTCTTTCATTTAAAAGGTATTTTTGTTTTGGGTTTGTGATTTTACACTTGATTTTGTATATTTCCATGTGTTGGGTAGGTGGTTTAATGATTTATCATTATTAAATGATTTTGGTATGCTTGATTTGTATTTTATATTTTTTTCTTATGGATTGTGTCAATGGAGAGAAATATGTTTTAAAATGTTTTTGCGAATCATATGTGTTGAAAAATTGGTTTTCAAATGAAATGGATTGTGATTCATGTATTCTTCCTTGTTGTTCTTCATAAATGTGTTTTTGAAATATGTAAGTGGTGTGAAGTGTAATTTCAAATTGATTTGGTGTGCATAAGGATTGGAAACATTATTTTTTTATGTAAAATGGTGGTTTTTTACATGTGTTTATATTTTTCTATTGCTTATTTGTCAATGTGATGATCAATGCATTGTTAGAAATGAAATTGAGCATAAAGGGAAATAATGTATCTAGGTGGGAAGAATATAGAAAATACACCAGTTGGATCATTGGGGATGAGGCTTAGTTTATTCATGTAATATTGATTATACAACATTAACTAACCATTATGATTAATAGAGACCACTTGACATTGGGATGTATTCCCCTTTAGTGCCTCATGAACCAAAACATTTTGGTTTACCGTTTCTATACAATGTTTCACCAATATGTGATGTTCCTAGGGTCCCAATAGATTTAGAGCATATAAATATTTCCCATGATGTGGTACTCTTCTATGATGCGGTGCTCACCATCAACACATAGAGTATGTTGTTTTCCTTACAATTTGAAAGATTGATTCATTTACAAATGTTTTCTATAAAAAATATTCCTAAAAATATTTCCTTAAAAAATCCATATTTCTTTATTAAAACAAACATGTTAATTTGTCTTATAATGTTATGGAATGAAATCATTATTTTGGGTGGAATCCTACTAGGATTGGGATCAAACACAACATACACCCTTTGGTGTATCTAGACATTGTTATGTATGAACCAGGTAAAGTGAAGATGGTCTTAGTGGTGTTGGTAGATCAAGTTTCTAGTGTTCCTATATTACATGTGTTAGTTAAGGTGGCTTGAGGGTGATATTCCTCTTGTTGCATGGAGTGTTTTTGTGTTTTCATCTTTCCATACCTATTTCTGTATATATATATTTTGTTACAGTTGTAAAATGTTTAATGTGAATTGTTATATCTCTTCTAGTTATTGATATTGATTATGAGTTGATGTTTCTTTTTTTGAGTGTTGTTCTTGTTGGTTTTTCTCAAGTGAAATCATTTCAAATGTGTATTGTTAATACCTAGACACTAGTTTCTAGCTTGTTGGTATCAGTAATTCCCTTTGGGAAATGCCATGGGTGGGATCAAGTGTCGGTTTGGAAGGCACCTGATTTGGTCCATGAAAAAATTGCATCAGAGCATGTTTTTATCCTATATTTAGGTCATGGTATTTGGGAGATTTTGGATATATAAGAGATAGGATTATTGACTATTGAGGTTATGGTTGTGAGTGTGGTGTCTGGAAAACACACCACATGATATATCTTGAGTCACTATGGAATGTTTGGAATTGGTTTGACTACTCCTCTAGGTGATATGTGTAAGTTGTAGACTATATATGGAAATCAGGTGGAAGGGGTGTGGTTTGGTTGACATGTTATTATAGTAAATTTGGTTATTTTTTGACCTGTGGAAATTTTTTAGATTAGTTATTGTTGCTGAAAATTGTCAAGATGTGGCATTTATAGTTTTCCCTTCTGGTTTTTTCTTGAACTATCATGATTTTACCATAGATACATCATATTAAACCATAGGAAGAGGATGATGAGAGTTATTCCTCAAAAATTTATCCATGGTTAATGGAAGTAGTGGTTTGGGATGTCTAATATTTGGGTCATGGAGTAGGCTCTGGACCTACTGATGTATTGGAAGACAATCTAGTTCCAAGGAAGAAAAAGTATTAGGAGTCCTTAAAGAACAAGACTCATTCCTTTTAGTGTATCATAGATCTCTCGGAGGCTGAGGAGTTGATTGAGGATATCTAGAGGATGTTTGAGTTTATTAGTACTTCTAATGTAGTTAGGGTGAGGTGCGGTTTTTTATTATTTGAAAGTCAATACTGATGGTTGTGGGACTCAATTGTTCAAGTTGAGAAGCATGATAAAATGTGTAGGAAGTAATTTAAGGTCATCTTTCATGATAATTATTTCCTTGAGAACTAGTCCTTTCCTATGACCTAGGAGTTTTTGAATCTTCTGGAGGGGATCAGACTGTGATCTAGTATGTTAACTACATTGGAAATTTGATTTGGTTCACAAAAAAATTTAGTTTCTAATGAGTATTTAAAGGATAAAAAATTCAAAATGGGTTTTTAACTAGATATCTAATACTGTGAATTATTTTATACGTTGAAGAATTATGTTGCGGTGGTTGATCGTGATTTTATGGTAGATATTGATCATAGTGGAAATAAATGGTTTTTGTGTAGTAGTGTTAGCAGTGGTCTTGGATAGCGACAGTTCATCTAAAAATATGAGGAGGCGGGATGAGAAAGAGAATATGGGAGGTGGTAGTTCAGGACATCACTCATGGATGTCTTCATCTAAGGCTTCAAATACTGGATCAGTCTTATGCTATCAGTATAGGAAGGTGGGGAATGTGCAGTATGCATATTTGGCCCCACCTAGGCCTTTCTAACAATGTGAAAACATGGGGTAGTTGGAACGATTTTGAAAAGTAAAACCACCATTTTAGGATGGTCAGAATATACAGCTTCACGGGGGATGTTAGCCTAGTAAGTACCATCTAGGACAAGAAGTTCTCAGTTTTGTGACTATGGTGGAAGGAATGGATCTTATTCTGGACAGAGTTTATTCAAGGTAGATTATCATGCCATTGGTCATTCTCTAGATTATGTAGAGACCAAGCATATTCAGGCTATTGATTAAAAACTACCATAATCTGATGTAGGACCTGCAATTGTTCAATGTACCATTCTTATTGAATCATCAATAGTTGTTTCTTTATTTAAAATTGGTGGCTCTATTTCTTTTATATAATCTCATCATTTAGGTGTGTTCAAAATTTTATCCAATATTATTTCATTTGATATGGATCTTATGAATCCATTATGTAAAAATAAATGAAAAGAGTCATGTGTCTTTATTCTTCACCCACCATGCCAGGGGCTGATCTAGAAATGGATTTCCTGGTCCAAGAGATAGAAATATTTTACATGATCCTTAGTATGGATTGAATTGTGAGTTTATAAGCACATACTGATTTTTATCTATGATGAGTTAATTTCATGGCATATGATGGGAGTACCCTATATTTTCAAGGTGAATGGGATCCTCCGTCATGATGTGATAGACTTACACTTCCAAAATTAGGTAACCTCATTTCTATGACTTCGTCAATCAATTTAGAGAACATAGATGGTAATTTGTGGGAAGATTACCTAATGTAGTAGATGAGTTCGTAGAGAAATATCTAAATGATTTCTCAGGCTTTTAACTAGAGTGGGATGTGGAGTACACAATTAATTTGGAACTAGGAACATAATCGATATCTCCTACCTCATACAATATGGCCTCCACTGAGTCTAGGTAATTAAATGTAAAATGGATGATCTTGAATCTAATGGATTACTTTTCCCGAGCATATAACCTAGCATAAAAAGAATATGGGAATCTATGGTTATATATCGATTATTATAAGCTGAATAAGGTTATAATCAAGAATAAGTATCCCTTTCCCCTCATTATTGATATCTTTGATCAGTTTAAGGGGAAAATGATTTTAAAAGATCAAATTTCATTCAAGATATCACCAGTACACTGTTAAGGAGGTGGATGTACCTAAGACTGCTTTCCAAAGAAGGTATGTCTACTTTGAGTATATGGTCTTTCGTTTCAAATTCAGTAATCCTCTAGTGGAGATTTGTGTATTTATGAATCGAGTTTTCAGCCAGTATTTTGATTCTTCAGTTGTGGTATTTGTGGATCAAATCTTGGTATATTTAGGGATCGAAAAGGAAATTAAGTAGCATTTGAGGGTCTTATTGGGAACTCTTCAAGACCAATATAACTAAGATTTGTTTTAAAAGTGAACCTTCTGGATTAAGGAGGTGAAGTTTCTAGGTCATGTGATCTCAAAAAGAGGGGTTTCAATGGACCCTGAGAAGATCAGTGATGTGATGACATAAAAGCATCTGAATATTGTTTTTAGGAGCAGATGATTTTTTAGCCAAGAAGGGTAATATATGTGGTTCATATAGAATTTATCTTCAGTTTATTCTCCCACAACATCACTCTCCCAAAAGGAGGGATGTTTTAAAGGAGTTTAGAATGTCAAGAATCTTTTGAGGAGCTTAAGCGACGGTTTAACAAAAACCCTATTTTGATATTTCCAATGATTGAAAAGGTATACATGGTCTACTATGATTCTTTAGGTATGGGTATTGGCTATGTGATGAGGTAGGAAGAGCATGTGGTGGCTTATGGTTCTCACTAACTCTAGACACATGAAAGGAATTACACAACCCATGACTAGAAATTAGTGGAAATGATGCATGCCTTGAAGTGTGACGTCATTATCTTTCTAGGGATAATTTTTTGGTCTACCCATATCATAACATATTATCAAACATTTTCTTATAGAAAGATCTAAATATTAGGTAGCATTGTTTGGTTGAGTACCTTAAGGGGTTTGATTTTGATATCTTCTATATCTCAAGAAAATGGTAAAGTGGTGTCCAATGACTTGATAAGGAAAGTGCCAGTGAAATATTTGTAGTTTTGTAGTCATAATTGGTCATTAATAGTTATTTTTCCCAGATGCATATAGAGACTAAGGAGCACAATGGAGGGGTGTTCTGGGATAGTATTTAGTTGAAAAAATCCCTTCTAGAATTGATTTTCCTAGATTAGCTAAGTAATGAGTTTTTCCAGAATTCTATGAACTCCCTATATAGTGGGGAGGTTCCTTTTGAGTGTTCATTGTCTTCTGATGGAGTTCTCTATTTTAGTGGTAGTTTCATGGTTGTGTTGTAAATGAAGAAGGTGGTATTGTAAGATAGCCAATAGTATCTGTGGGTCTATCATATTGGTACCACCATGTTTTTTCCTGATGTACGATGTCAGTTTTGGTGTCCAAGTGTGCGGCAGGATATATATGAATTTGTATCCAAATTTTATACACATCATTAGGTTAATCCATATCACTTTTAACCCTCTGGTTTTCTTCATCCATTACCAATTCCTATCTGAAACTAGGATAAGGTCACAATGGATTTTATTGGTCGATTAACTCATACACCTAGAGGAAGGAATTCCTTCTGCGTAGGGATTGACCTTCTGACCAAATATTCCCATTTATCCAGATCAAGGATTCATCCAAGGTAGATGCAATGGGTTGGTTGTATGTCTAGGAGGTAGCAATGATTTATGGTGTACTATCAGAAATAATTTAAAATAGGGTCCCCTATTTCACTTTAGATTTTTGGGAAGGTATTCAGAAGAAAATAGGGTTGCAACTTTAGTTGAGCATGAAATAAAATCCTTAAATGGATCTTTAAATAGAGACAGAAAATTATACAATAGACTATAGGCTTCCAGCATGTGTGTTGGATTTCATAAGCATGTGGGATATCTGTATGGGGTTGGATGAATTCACTTACAATAATAGTTTCTAATCCTTGATAAAAATGGAACACATTGAGGCACTTTATGGTTGGTCATGTTGGTCCTCTTTGTGGATAGAAGAGGATGGTGAAACCTCATTTATGGGACCGAGCCTTGTACATGAGATGTATGAAAATTTCACATTGATCAGATAGTAGCTATTGAAATATTAGATTCATCATGAGTCTTATGTCATTCAAAGCCATTGATTCTTATAATTATTTATAGGTGAACAATAGTTTTTGAAAGTGGCACCTTGCTTAGGTCATCATCATCTTGGAAGCAAGGTAAGCTAACGTGGATGTATGCTAGAACATTTGATTTTACCAAGCCAATGTGTAAGCTAGAATAACAGTTAGCTATGAATTCTCATTTGACATCAATTCATGATGTGTTTTGTGCCTCTTAGATAAATAAATTTAATCTAGATCTATCTCATGTGATAAATAGGGAAGAGTTGGAGTTGGAAACTAATTTCTTTTTGTGTTTTAGTGGCCAATACAAATTTTCGATTTTCAATATTATGTGCTTCAGGGGAATTCCACAACATTTGTCTATGTTATTTGGAATGATGGTAATGATGAGAATTAGACATGGGAGAAAAATTCTTGGGTTTAGGAGTAGTATCTATTCTTATTATCTGATCAGACATCGAGTTGACTTTTTGGGGAAGGGATGTTCCCCTGGTGGGGATAATTTTCACATCTATGATTTTATTTTGAGGCATTTTTTTGATTCATTTTGGTATTGTATATATCCCTTATTTTTACCTAGATTGTTTGGGGAAAATTGAGTTTTTGAGATCAGTAGCATGTGAATCACGTTCAATACATTGTTAGGGAAAACCATGCACTAGCCTAGGGGAAACCATGTGCCCTATATAGTGGAACTATCCTAGATGCCCGGTTATCCACCTAGACATATTGTCTCCCCTAGGAAACCAAGCAACATGTTTCCACTTGGACAAAGAAATCCACAATGTTTTTTCACTATTTGGAAATCTGTGCAGGCTAACTATGTGGTCTTTCTAGGTTATTAAGAATTTGGAGTTTACCATTTTCACACGTATTTTTTTACCATTAATCACCACTAATTATATCCATATTTTATTTTCATCCACAGGAGCTAACTATAACCATCTTCTCCACCTTTAACCTCAATCTTTGTGTGTTTTTGGTGTTGTATCATCTAATAATCATCAAGTATGTCTCTTTTCTATTGATTTCACACTTTTTCTAGGGTTCCTTATCCCTATTTCTAGTGTTTTATTTCCTCTAGTGGATTGATTGACCTAATAAGTGTTCAATCATGTGTTTTTGAGGAAAATATTTTTTTTAGGAATGATATTGCTTTCATAGGGTTTTTTTGTGGTGTTGTTTTGGGTTTCTACTAGATTTCGGATGATTCCAAGTAAGAGGTAGGTGGTTCCATGATTTGGAATTATTATATATTTATGTTATTATTTAATTGGTTATTGAATATGTAATATGGATTGTTTGATTGGTGAAAAATATGTTTTCATATGGTTTTGAGGTGTGTATGTGTTATAAAATGGGTTTTTAAATGAAATGGGTTGTCATTCATGGGTTCTCATTTTCTATTATTATTAAATGAATTTTATGAAATAAGTACGTGGAAAAAGTAATTTTATTTAATGTTTTTAGTGTGCATAGGTATTTTAAAAATGATTTTCTAAATTAAAATGGTTGGTTTTCAAGTGTGTTCATGTTTTATTGATGTGTGTACATGAGATATAGGATCAATGTTATGTGAGAAATGAAATTGAGCACAATAAAAATCATGGGTATCTAGGTGGTCGGACTATGACTAATACACTATTTGAATAGGTAGGTTCGAGGCCTAATTTATTGTTATATTAATCATGATAAAATATTAAGTATACTTGATATTGATTAGAGACCACTAGAACATGGGAAAGATTCCCCTCTAATGGTGCATGCGTGAGGATGCTTTGAGTTGTGGTTCTAATACCATGTTTCACTAAGGTATGAGGTTTTTAGTGTCCTACTAGTGCTAGACCCTATAGGGATTTCCAATGATGTTGTGCTCTTTGGTGACATGGTCCTCACTATTGGAATATGGTGGACCTTTTTTGTTTATAATTTCAAATCATGATTCCTTTGGAAATGTTTTCATTATAATGTTTTCCTTAAAATGTATCTATATTCCATTATTAAAACTTTAATTTTAATTTGTATTCAAATCTTATTGAATGGAATCATTTATTGGGTGGAATCCTACTAGTCTTTGTCTCACACCTAGCATTCACCGTTGGGTGTATGTAGAATTTTTTATATATGACCCATGTAAAGGAACAATGTTCTCTTGTGGTGATGGTGGGTCTTATTTCTAGTGTTCTCTCTTGTCGGTGTTGGTGGAGGTGGCTTGAGGGTTATGGCCATTTTTTTACACAGAGGTTTTGGGTTTTTGTATTGGCATATCCCCTGTTTTTGTATTATGGTTTAGTTTAATTTTGTAAAATGTTTAACCTAAATTTTTGTATCTATTTTGGTTATAGATAATGATTGTTGGATGATTTTCTATTTTTTTGTATTGTTTGTTGTTGTTTATTTGAGTAAATTAATTCCCAAATGTGTATTTTTAATATCCCGACCTTAGTTTCTAGCCCATGGAGAACTAAAACACACTTAGGCCCATTCCATAGGCTGGTTCCAATGTTGTCTTGGGCTGCCCCCTGACTTGTTTCATGAAAATGATTTGCTCATTAAAATTAATAGTGAATAAAATAATGATTTCATCTAAAACTCATAAACAACAGACCTATATTTTGGAATTCACAAGATATATATAAAAATCAATTTTTTAATCAACTAAATCAAAATTGGTATAGAAAATAAGAATCAAAATCCATTCATTTAATAAAAATTTCTACTTCTTTTTGAAAATAGAATAAATAACTTATCAATATAATGATAAAGCTTGTGTGGTTGATATAGAAGACCCATATTCGATCCAAAATCAAATAAATTAAATCATCCATTATCTCTATATAAAACACCAGAAACACCATATTCACTGCTTCCCAAGACTCACATATTAGTCAATTCTTCAATACCTATCACGTTAAAGGAACAAAACATAACTAAAAAATAACATGGATCAATCCACAAGGTCACTGATGGTGTACATTTTGGAGTTAGTTCCCTAAAAACAATATTTTGGTACATTCAATTACATCTGCACTCAAATGAATGATTATTAATACATATATAATCACATGATCCATAATATTCTACCTAAAATTAATACGGTAATGTCTTTATAGTATATGTGGAATAAAAATGTTTTAACAATTCATGTCTATGATGGGAAACATGAAGTGATAAGATAATATTTAAAAATATTTATTCTATGTCTGAATGAAATATATCTAATGCGAGAGAAATGAGGTCAGGATATCAATTTTTCGAGGCTCATATGACATTGAAACTTTTTTTCATGATTTTTACTCTTGTTAATCTCTAACTAAGATTGATATAAGAATAGAACTATCAGTTGTAATTCAACATGTTTCAAGTGTGACTGGATATTCCAATATATAGATTTATGTATTGGTCCTTAGACATTAGATTATTAATAATTTATTTCACTAATTATGTACTTATATGTGTTGACTAGAACCATGATGAAATATACTCACATCGAGGTAGGATATGTGGGGTGTGTCATACGTGATATCTGTTAATGTATTATCCATGATAGTATTTGTACCATCTATTAAATGGATTTAGATATCTCTATTCCTTTGATTGAAATAGATATATCTGATAAATCTATTACCATGGTAGTATAATGATGTACTCATTTCAATAAGTCAAAGAAATATAAATCTGGTATACAAGTTGATGACATTGAGTATGAAAAATTATATATGAGATATCAAGATAAAGGGATTTTATTATTTATTGATCATATATAAGATTTTTTATCTTTGGAATATTAAATTATTTTTATAGTGGTTCTTGGAAATGTTTCAATATGAAGATTTTGGATTTTTTTCTAGTTTATATGATTCCAATGATAATGTTTCCTAGAGGATCATACAGTAAGTTTATCTAGAATATCCATTAATATTTATGAAAATATAATTGTTTGAATAAGAATTATTCTTACCTTTTGGTTTAACAGTTTTTTAGGTTTTTTGATCGAATTAATTTAATCACAAGTTATTTGAATATATATGTGTGTGTGTGTGTGTGACATGAATATTTAGTAAATATTTTCTCATATAGTTACTAATAATTACACAAATATATAATATTTTTTATCTTTTTTTTATTCAAAAGGTAAATAATAATTAATTATTTGGTTATGAGAATATTAAATAAATATTTATCCACTATTTATTAAATACAATATTTATTTATTTTTTTGAATGAATAAAACAATGATATTTATTTAATTAATTAATTATATTATTATTCATGGTTTGATAAATGTTGCGAATAATTTAATAGATAAGTGAATTATTTAGATGAAATGATATAATTTATTATTATCATTTAAATAAATAAATATTTATTTATTTAATTTTTTTTTTAAAAATGTCTATGATTTTTTCACACATTAATGAAAGAATAATAATGATTATTAGAATATTATTTTATCTGAGGTTTACCTTGAATTAGGATATTAGTTAAGGGACATTATGGGATAATTAATTATCTATCCTATGTATATGAATAATATTTTATCATTTTAATAGAATATAGAGAATATTTCACACAATATATTCTATAGAGAATTATATCAAGTTAGATAAGATATATTCTCATGAATTATCTCCTAAATGAGAGTGATTAACCTCCTATTCCCCCTCGATATAAATAAATAATAAGGTAATATTTCAATATTGGAAATATTTTTATTTTGATCATAGATAGATGAAGAAAGTGATTTGGTTATTTTCTATTTTCACATAAAGATCCAACAACAACCTTTATCGATTCATGGAGTATGTTTGGATACATAAAGAGGGATTATATCCTTGTATCATTAATCATAATGACAATATGACAAAAAAGACAGCTGATTCGATAATAAGGAAAGAATTATAGGCGTGGTGTTATTATAGTTTATATAAATTAATTATAAATTATATTTGAAAACATCCTCTATATTAATGTTTCATAGCTTCATTAATATAATTATGAGGATTTGATATGAATAAATGGATGAAGAATATTTTTGGGAATGGGCCCAACCACTTCTACTGGACCCTAGAATATTCAAGTTATTTCATAGAGGTCAAATACTAATTTTTAATTAATTAATATTTTTTACTGAATTACATATTTTTTTCTATAGTTTTTCTTTATAATTTTTTCATTATGAATATAAAAAAAGATAAAATAATCATTCAATTTTTTTGAACATGAATAGAACTTTAAAAGATAAAGAACATTTAAAGATCCCATATAGAGGTGATAGATATTTCAATCTAACGACATGAATAAATTATGTGTAGCTAAAAAGTATATGTTGTGTACACATGAAAACAACACCAAAAAATGTTTTGATAATTTTAGTGACCATAACCTCAGTATCCTTGACATGGTGTTTGATTATTTACATTTGAATAATATATTAGGAATCACATCCCAATGGTTTGAATAGTTTAGTAGTCTTAGTAAACTAGATACATACATGTTTCCCATATTACATTTAAAAAGAAAAATTACAACATTCTTTTAAAATAACATTATTATTTCTATAATATCCTTGAATATAATTCTATGTACACTTCATGGATTACATGGGAATAGAAAACATTAATTCTGAGCTAAAATTCTTTATATGGGTTAAGTACATCGAAAGATATCATGAATCAATAAGAATAATCAACATTGAATGATAAATAACTAAACAGACACGAAATTTATAAATAACATGGATGTGATCATTAGAAAGGTAATAATAAATATGGAAAGGTCAAAAAATGAAAACAAATTCTATTTAAATCACTTTACTCCATTAATATATATGGAATAATCAATATTTAATGTTAAATAAATGAATACACAATCCATTTAATCAATAATATGAGAATGAAATTCATCTAGAGATGATATCATTGTGAATATATTATGGAAAATAATAATAAAATATAAAAACATAATGAAGAAAATATATTATTTTTGGATTCCATGATCTCATGCATCCTGACACATTTACCATTAATACCTTTCACTGGATGGTTTAATAATATAGGTAAAAACCCATTTAATGGTAGCCTAATTTTTTATCTCTTGATACATAATGATGAACTGAGGGGCTAGATAATACTATTCCCCACCAATCACTACAGTTCTAGAGCATTCTTCATATATTTAATATTCAATTCAATTCTGGAATCAATATTCTTTTCCAATAAATATTTATATTGAATAGAGAATACATATTTTTAATATTTTCATAGTAAATTAAATACATTCAAATTAAAACACTATATGATGACGTGAGATATGTTTTATGTAATAATCTTATCCATAATAAATGATATGTATTTTCTGGGGATATTTAATGTCTAATGATAAGAGGGAAGTGGATGTTTGAAGGTAATGTTAGTGAATACAAAAATAAATCTAGAAAGTAAATTTCAATATTTTACAGTGTTAAAATGCGTGTAAAAAATACATAGAAAGAATAAGGACAAACCAGTATAGAACATACCCATTTGACTAAATGTAATGTTTTGTTTTCATTGATGAATAAAAATACCACAAAATGTATTTAAAATAGTGTAGATAAAATGTCCTTTTAATTTAGAATTTTTTTTTTAAACTAAAAGTTCACAACACATATTGAAAATAATTTATTTGAAAATAATCTTTGAATCATATGAATAAATATTTAAAAAATTTGAGTGTTCATGACTGATATAATTTTTTTCATGTTATGCACACTAAAACAATTATTCTTTTCCCATTTTAAATAAAAGTAAAATGAATACTATTTTAAAATTTTCAGGATTATTCTTTTAATTATTTTATAAAAAAACCAAAAGAAGACAAAAGTTTCTTGAATAAATCTTTTTTAATGTTAATTTTTATTTTGATAAAAATATATCAAAACATGGATTTAGAAGAGAATATATTTTTTAGAGAAGAAATAAATGAAGTCATATTTTATTAAAAAAAATACTATTAATTATTTTAAGTATCAAAGGGAGATAAATCATTCTATTAATTTGAAATATCTTGAATAAACAAGGTTGAGTAAAATGAAAATTTTCTATTAGAAAGATGTGAAATAATTTCCATCTTCTAAAATCAAGATTAATAAATCTGGATTAGAATGAGATTGTAAAATAAACCCTTATAATGATCATGATGTTGAAGTGAGAATTAACCGGTGAATAGATTATGTGAACCCATTGTAGATATATAAAAAATAATTTAAAAACATAATATAATAAAAATACATTTCATACTTAATCTTATAATATCAATTATGACGAATAAGTAATCTTAGCCAATGAAATGAACTACAGTTATAAAATTATTTACCATATGGTAAATTTTAATTAAAATAATCATTGATGAAATGATTCAAAATGAAACATAAAATAAAATTAAAAATTAATTAATCATTATATTTAATGTCAAAGTGGTAGTATGTACACAATATAAAAATAAATCGGTGTATAACATATAGTTGTGCCTCAATGAATTGAAATTGAGAAATATTCCCTCACCTCATGCATATTTTTGATTAAATGCACCTTAAATTCAGGTATTGTGGTTTAAAACAATTTATTAACATGTAAAGGAGAAAACGAAATATTTAAAATATCATATATTATCCTTTATAATATCTTATCACCCTTTTGATAATAATCATTAATTATTTTCATTATTTCAGGTGTTAATTACTTTATTTTCTCAATCATGATTTATTATTAAAGTTCATATTATTGTCAATATTATATAGTTCATAATATAAATAATAATAATAGTGACATAATTATTATATTTATACAACAATTAATCTTTTAAAACCAATCATTATTTTTATTGTTTGACAAATGAAGTATGTTATGATCATGGAGATAGTGTGTCATTTATGCACATAAGTAACGTTTTTATTTTCCAATGATCAATATGGAATGTAGGTATGTAATATTTTATATTTAAATATTTATAATAATATCATATATACCATATTATTTCATTAAATATACTTATATATTTTTTCTATGTGGTTTGGTGACGAAAATAGAGTTACATCACATCCTGAAGGCGGTAGTCAACATGAACATGAATGATGTTTCTATTTTTTAGTGTAAGAAAGAAAATGATATATTATATTTTGATAATGATAAATATCTAATTAATATCATAATTATTTCATGTAAAATATATATATTCAATAATCGTATCCTTATTACCTTCAATGTAAGGGGTTTTTGGAGAAGGAATAGGATCGCTTCGTGAGGCCTAAATCTTTTGTACACATGAGCGACGTTATCACGTCCCCTACGAAATAAAAGGTAAAAAAATTTATATTATATAATTAATATAGATGTATAATTAATCCTTAAATATAATATATATATATATATATATTATCAATCATCATAGTTATCCATGACAGGTGGTAATGGAAAAATTAATGACATCAATTTCCGTGGTGGTAGTCCTTCGTACACACAATTGATGACATCATAAAACATTTTATTGAAGTGTATATGGTTTATTTCATGAAATTGACATTAAAAATATAATTATTTGTTATATATTGAGGTTATTATATCATCATTATTTAATAAGAACATAATTAGGTGGAGGAATAAGTTAAATAATAATGATCCTTGAATAACATTACCTCTTCTGCAAGTATCCTCCTTAGGTTTCCACCAAATCCTTCTTTGGTTGGATTTATTTTTAATATATAGAATCAAGGATTAGGGTATGCATTTTGGTAATTTATTTTTTTAGGTATTTTCTGAACTAAATTTTTTTATGGTTTGATGAAGATAGGAGAGTGGATATCCTTTTATATGTGAGGTGAGTGGCACACTTGTAAATTTTGAAAAGAAAAATATTTAACCAATTGATTAACATTTAAAAAGGTAAAAAAGGGGATTATTATCAATAATATTAAATTATAGTGTCTAAATATATGAATTAAATATTTTTTAGACCAGTTTTGATGTCATTTTAACCCATATGTTTTTTGTTTAACCCCGCAAAAATCTTTTTTACCTTAACCACACTATTTTTACAATTCATTATTGTAAAAAAATTATGTGAAATAATATGATAATATAAATTATGATTATTAAAAAATTTGAATATAGTTTTTATAAATCTACTGATCTATGCTAAAATATTTTATTTAAAATTAATCACACAGACATGATGAGAAAGCATGTTTTCAAATAGGAAATATTCAATAGTTTAGATAGTTTTTATATCAAAAATAAATATGAAAATTATTTCAATGAAATGAATTTGATTAATATATATATATATATATATATTAATTAATTTTAATTTAAAACCAATTCAAAATATAAATCACCATAATAAATAATTTAAGGGAAAATACAGTTCTAATTAGTATTTATTATATTTAAATATTCATTAAAAAAGTAAAATTTCAGAAAAATCCCAAATATTGACCCAATGAAAATTGTTATATTATGCTTAAAAAATTTATTTTTATCTTATCATGTAATGTTTCTAAACTTTCTAATTTTTTTAAAATTTTGTGTGAATAACGATACTAAACCGCCATTTTGAATAGAATTCAGTTTTCCAGAAAACATTGATTTTAATTTTAAATGGTTAATATTATATTTATAATAAATTGTTAATAATAATATTTATAATTTAGTTAGTTTAATTAATTCCAAATAACATAACCATTAGGTTATAATGGTATACTATATTACAGTTCATTTATACTCAGGGTTCCGTGTCCCACAAGCTATGAATATTATTATATTTGAATAAATATATTACGTGGGTTGATTAGGCTTGGTGTTGTGTGTTATAAAAGATATAAAATAAATTTTTCTTATTTTATAATTTTTTGGTGTTTCAAGAATCATGTCACCTAATGCGGGAGAATAATATATAATTTGATTAAATGCAATTTATTGATCATTCAGATGAAACACAACATGAAAATTTTAGACAATATGGCGCTAGTGTAAAGGTCATGAAACTCCACACAGTTATAACCTTGTAAGATTCATAGAATATGTGTGATCATAGTACATAGAATATATTAATTACGTTCCATGTAGTAAATCAAATTCTAGATACATGGTCCAGATGTTAATATACAACATATATCTGGGGCACACATCTTGTAGCACATAAATTCCTTTGTAGAATACATGTTGAGTGTCAGGAATGTAGTGAATATAACCAATTAATGGAGTACACAACAAGTAGCAGTAAGTATAAGCTATAAAACTCATTCTAATTCACATGGAGAACATATTGGGATAAGCCATACCATGTGAATTAATTATGTGGAAGAAATATTAAATATAAAAATAAAATTGAATTAAATGGAATGTAGCTGGTGTGGGTGATATGAGACATGGTTTACCCATGAATTACACTATGAGTGTTTTCTGGTAGATCGTGTAGAATTAAATTCTAAAATTAATTATTCTCTACATTATTATAGCACTACACAACATGTATGGTAATTATAGACATCATGAAGTTCACTATAATTTCATGTGATATATTCCACATATAATAATAGAATTTCATGTGGTAATAAATGTAATTTTTACCGTGTACATAGAATCATAGAACTAAAAATCATTTATATCATGACACATAGTGTAAACTGCTTGTCGTGTAAGTATACAAAACAATACAAGGACCACACAAAAGTAATCCCATGCTATAAAATTGAATAGCACACACTGTGTAAATAAGAATGGTATAAAACATATTGTCATAGGTATATAATGTTTTAAATTTTCGATTTTATTTATGATTGGCCAAATGGGTACATACTGTGTGTCCTGTAAGTGCATAATATATAAAAATTAATTTAAAATTTAATAAATTAATATAAATAATTCAAAATTAAATTCTATTGGAATCTACAAGACTATTTAGATGAATATTTAATATAAATGAATTAACTAATTAGTAAGACAATGAATTTATTAATTCTGAATTGGTATCTTAATAAATTGAAAATTGAAATGAATAAATGTAAATTTTAAATGTGTATTTATTTCAGGGATGGATGATAACAAGTTTGACCAATGTATATATATGGTTGTTTTCTTTTAAATTAATTATTATTAGATGGGGTTTTTTTATAATTATTATTATATGTAAATAATGGTCTACAAATAATAACCACCTCATTATTATGTTTGATCATCCACATTAATAGTTTCTTTTATGTAACCCAACCGTTTGTTTCCCTCACTTGTGTTTGTGTAAAACTATATTAAGGAATGAAGATCCTAGATGAGTAGATAGGTTTAAATATATATCCAAGGTAATACCAACTAAGGAGATACACTTATTAATGGTAGACCAAACCATGCATGAAAAACATAATAATAAATTATTTTACATAAAAAATAATTCATTAATATAATCAATTAATTTAAAGATCTAGTGTCTTTGTAAAAATTATGAAAAATGAAAATCTTTAACTAATAAAACCCCACATATTTCTTATCCAATTGATATTTTTTACTATACTAAGAACTGGTTAAACCATACTAGTATTAAACATATCCCACAATTTTCCTATTGAGTCAAAAGTCATTATTCTTACTTTTCTATTACTTTTGTTTTGAAAATCAAAAACATCATCATAAAACTTATTTACTAACCATTTATGTCCAAATTGTTTTTAGAATTTTTTTGTAGAAAACAAAATGTTTTACTATACATAGAATAAGTTCTTAATTATTTCATATGTAAACTATTGAATCATCAATATGATTATCAGAATGAGGTTGAATTTGATAAACATCAGACATACCCTTATTAAAACAATTTTTAGATATGTTGTCTTGTCTATCGTACTAACAAAATATTAACATTGAATTGATACTGGTATCGATAAACATAAGACTCGCAATCAAAATGATTATCATAATGGAATTATATAAGAATTATATCAGACTGACTATGTTTATCATATGAATACGAAAATTTTGATTCTAATATAATGAATAATTTTTCACTCTAATGGTGTAAAACCAATAAGATTTCATATATTATATTATAATAGATCATTATGAGCTTTTGATTTATAGGTGTCAATGTCCTTGCAACAAACTTAGAGAATATATGACCACTAGGAGATCAAGATAACCATTGGGAGTTCACCTTTAAATTCCCATTCACTTGAAGAGTTTTTAGCTCTATGATTCATTTTAAAATGTATCAATTTCATAAGAGATATAAAGATTATAAAGCGTGATCACCTCATTATTAGTATTTTTTATTTTTGTAGAGTTATTTATTTCTTCATGAAACCTTGTTAGGTTGTCGTTGCATGAATTATTTTGTAATTATTTCTATATTCTATCTGTGATTACAACCAAGGGATTCTATGGATAGGAAAAAATGGAATTTGATCCATCAGATAATGAGTAACTGAGGCTAGGTAGACAGAGATAATTATATCTTTGTATCAAGAGATTTTGAATATATTATGATAGAGTTTTGGATCCTAATATCGAGGCTCTTCCTTAGTAAGGAAAGAATGAATTTCTTGTATGTATAAAACAATGGATACCTTTAGTTATGGTTTTTTAATACCATACTCTTAAGGTTAAAAGAGATTATTCTTTTAATAGTTGTATGTCATTATAACTTTATTAAATATATTTGTCATTTTTTACAAGTTAAATTTTGTACTGTTCATTTACATAGTAAATTTTATAATCTTATTATACTTACTATACTCTACTTGTATTATCATAATAAGTATGATTAATATTCATACTATGATTAATCAGATAGGTTATAACACATAATCAGTTACTCTGATTTAATCATATTGTATCTAAATGTGATTTTATGATGATGATAATCATATGAAGGGCCTAATATGATTAAATACTTTAAAAATACAAATTTTATTGTTCGATTTAATTATACTAAACAATATTTTTTAAACTACAATTCACCCCCTCTTATATGTTATCTATATAAATATATTCTTATGATCTTAATTAGTATAATTATAAAATAATGTTCCAACAATTAGTATCATAGTATAATTCCACTTACCATAAACTTTATTTGTTTTTATATTCTTTATTATTGAATATTTTTTAAAAAATTATATACTATTTGTTTATAAAAGTTTTTTTAAACTAACATGTTTTTTTCAAAATAATATATATTTTATTTTAATTATTTATGTAATGCATATTGGTTAAATAGAAAAAATAAGGGCTAACAGACAACTATTATTTGATGGTGAAGACTATGAATACTATATGGATAAGATGAAGGTTTTTGTTATTGACACTATAGATGGAAAATTTTTCATTTGACAAGAAATTATAAGATTCCTGATAAGGAAGCTACAAATTTTAAGGATCAAGAGAAACAAGAATATCAACTCAACTGAAGATTTAAGAGTACATTATTATACTCCCTGACTAGAATCATATATTTTCATATTTCATCCTGTAATTTAGCTAGAAGTATCTGTAAAAATATTTAGGTTACACATTTTGGTACTTCCCAAGTTGTTGAAACTCAAAATGCTAAGATAAGAGCTGACTATCAAGCCTTTTATATTTTACTTCGTGAATCAGTTGCCATGATGCATAAGATATTTATGAATATCATATATATTTTATAATATATTAGAGAAAAATTTCAGGATGATGAAATACTTTTTGAAAAAACTATTGACATAATTCCAAATGATTTGAAATAAAATAGGATTATTGTTGATGAAACAACAAATATGGGTAGCATTCCCTTAGATTTTCTCATTGTTACTATAATGATATATGATTGTGGACTCAAACTAGTTGTCGATAAAAAGAAAATAAATAATTTTGGAGTTTCCTTTTCTACCACATATACCTTTCTAGTTAAAACTCAATATGATAAAAAATTTGATAAATTTTCAAGGAAACAGAAAGTTATTATACAATTAGATTCAAGTGATTCAAAAAATTATAAAAATAAGTTTGATAATTTTTCTAAAAGGATGAATAATGTTTTTAGAAAGAAGTATTTCTAATATAAATAAAAGAATGTTCATAAGGATAAAAGTAACAAAAAGGATGACGTGACTTGTTATGATTGTAAGAGAGCTGGAAATATCAGGCCAAATTGTCCCATGATGAAGAGGAAAGATATAAATTATAAGAATTAAGAAAGGAATTCCAAATGATATTAAAAATATAAAATCATGAAATTAATAAAGTATTCTGACTATTGGAGTTCCAATGGTGGTGATTCCTCTGAAAATTATTCTGTTAATGAAAGTTAGAAAAGATAGTAACTTGGGAATTTTTCTAAATTTACCTCATTTAAACTAATGCTTCATGGAAAAGGTCAAAATAGATGATAATATTACTAACATATAATAAAATGAAAATAATCATGATGAGAAAAAGTTGACATCATAATATGAAGAATCTTTCTCAATAGAACATAATACCTTACCATCATATGATGAAGTCTACCGCATTATAAAACATTATGAAAATGAAAATTTTATGGTTTTTAAAAAACATGATAAGGATAGATAAAAAATTAATGTTTTGAAAAATGAAATGTATTGACTTTATAATGATCCTGATAAGACTAATTCTAAAAATGATACATTTTCAAAGGACCTATAAAAATTAATTTATGAAAAAGATAGTTTACAAACTAGTTTTGATAAAATTATTTATGAAACAAAGACTAATGGTGATAATGATTTAGTTGTAAAAATCAAATCCAAAATATCAATTTTTAGAAAAACTTTATAAAACTATACTATTGGTAAGGAAAACATTGATAAAATATTCATAAAAATATATCCTCGTGGTAGTAGTTCTAGAATGGGGTTTACTTTAAGAAACCAATTTCCAATAACAATTTCATTATTCCAAGGAATGGATGTTTTGTAATTAAATTTCAATGTGGTGGCCATTGGAAGAGAAAATATATTAATAAATTTCTGTCCATAGGATTTCATGAAGCCTATTTTTTAAAACAAATTTATATTCTAGAAGTTTTAATTTTGAAAATTACCAGACCTAAGAGGTTTGTGTACCAAAAGTATAATGTTTTTGTTTTTATGAAAACAAAAGAGTGTATGAAAATCAAGAATACAAGGTATATTGATTGTGGATGTTCAAGTAATATGAATGGTAACAAATAATTTTTCAAAAATATTATCAAGATGAATGGTTGTAAATTCCCTTTTAAGGAGAATTTTCCAGGAAATATTATCAGAATTGGTAACATTAATCTTCTTAGTAAAGCCTTAATTTAAAATGTTTTGTTTGTTTAAGGTAATAATTACATCCTTATAATAATAATTTAATTGTGTGATGAAGGTTACCTTTTGAACTCTAGAAGTTATTAGTGTTTATTAGATAGTTCCAAGGATGAATTCATTCTTTTTTCCTATCGACATGAGAATGTTTATAAACATAACATAGAATACTTTAGGATCTCAGACATACCTTGACATAGTGAAATGGATGATCAATTTTTGTTATGGAATAGAAATTTTTAACACTATAACCTTATAAACATATCTATGTTGACTAAGAAAATACTTGTTAAGGGTCTACTAAAACATAGGATTGATTCTTCAAAATTCTATGACCCTTGTCAATATAGTAAGGAACATAAGTCAATATTCAAATAAATTAGTGATGATTAAAATTGTAATTCATTATTGATATATCACATGGATATATATTTTATTATACAAACTACAAGTATAGTATCCAAAAAATATTATATGTTTTTGTTTATTAACACATTGGATACTCATTAGTTTATTTTGTCACAAAATATTCTAAGATTTTTTGTTATTTTAAAACATTTGTAGCCAATGTTAAAAATGAGAAAAACCTTACCTTTTTAACTTTTCAAGTGATCATAATGTAGAATTTGAAAATTTGGATACTGATACTTTTTCTATTAAGATAGGTATAGAACAAAACATTTCAAAACCCAAAACCCCTTATAAAAATGGTGTTTTTGAAAAAAAAATGAAATTATTCAAGAAATAACATGAAACATGTTGATTGGATACCCAATTCCTAATAATTATTGGGATGAACTGGTCATTAATTTCATCTATACTATAAATCAAGTTATAATTAGACCATTTCATAATAAAACATCGTATGATTTGTGGAATGGTCGAAACCAAAAATTTTCATACTTTAGAGTATTTGGATGCAATGTATTCAACTATAATATGAATGATAACATACATAAATTTTCAACCAAATCCGATGAAGAAATATTTTTTGGCTATTCCAGTACTTCTAAGTAATATTGAATTTTTAATTAAAATTATTGTACTATTGAGGAAACAATAAATGTTTTTTTAATGAAATGGACCCTTTTTTTGAACAACCTCAACCAATAACCTCAAGTGTTATTTCAAAAACTACTTTCTATCGTTTGTTATAAAAAACTTTTTTATAAAAAAATAACTCAAGAATTAGTTCCTGATTTTATTTTGCATGAATATTTTTATCCTTATGTTGAATACCATAATTTAAAAATACTAATAAGTCA
This sequence comes from Viscum album, assembly GCA_963277665.1. NCBI lineage: Eukaryota > Viridiplantae > Streptophyta > Magnoliopsida > Santalales > Viscaceae > Viscum > Viscum album. Next base: position 1,191,679,242 of record OY728156.1, on the reverse strand, counting down.
TTTGTTTCTTATTTATCATTATGGTGATAGTATCATTGGTGATGTTGATCAACTATTTATCACTAGAATATTCTTTAGAAATTAAATTAAACATATATCTTTTTTACCCCAATTTGAAATTGATAATCCTGATGAGTCCTAGGTGATGAGGATTGGATTAAGTTATTGCAAGATAAGCTCAATGATTTTGAGAGGAGAAAAGTATGTAATTTAGTAAAAAAACTAAAGAAACTTATATAATTGTAGTAAATAGGGTTTTTATAAATAGATGAAATGAAAATGTAATTTTTTCTAGAAATAATGATAAATGTGTTGGTAATGATTATAATAATAAAAAAGGCATATAATATGAGGAAACCTAAGCACCCATAGCTGGAATTGAAGCTATTCGTATTATTCTATCCTTTTTTCATTCTTTAATTTCAGATTTTTTGAAATGGAAGTGAAGTGTTCTTTTCATATTGGATATGTTTAGGAGGACGTTATTGTTCAAAAACCCCTATTTTTTTAAAATACAAAACATCCAGAATATGTTTATATACATACCAATGCTTTTTATGGACTTAAACAAGCCCCTAGAGCCTAGAATTATAGATGAACAATATTTTTTGTGAAAACATAATTTTTTAAGGGAGTAGTGGATCCTACCTTATTTATAAAATAAGTTAAGAAAAATATTTTGATTCTTCATATATATGTTGATTAAATTATATTATCATAGAATCAAAAATCATTAATAGACTCTTTTTCGAATCTTATTAGGTCTGGGTTTGAGATCAGTATAATGGGTGACATAACATTTTTCCTTGATTTTAGAATATCACAAAAACCAAAAGAAACATTTATATATTAATATATGTATATTAAATATCTTCATAATTTTTTTTTGATATGATAATACTAAAATAATTATTACTTTTATAAGAACCTCTTATACTCGCGATCTTGATGAGGCTGGGAAACCAGTTGATCAAATGAATTTTAGAGGTATCATAACAAGTTTACAATACATATCTTCTAGTCATTCACAAATAAATTTTTCCATATGTTTATGTGCAATATATCAAACTAGTCCAAATTTATCCCATCTAAAATATGTAAAACAAATTTTTCATCATCTTAAGGGAACTATGGTCTTGAGAATTTTTTATTCTTATGGAAATGTTTTTCAATTATTTTTTTTTTCAAATTCAAACTTTGGTGGTTATATAATGGATTGGAAAATCACATTTGAAATTTTACATTTCTTGGGAGATTATATAGTTTCTTTTTCTTGTCTGAAACAACACTCAATATTCCTTTCCACTACTGAATCCAAATATGTAATAGATGGGAGTTATTGTGATAAAGTGTTATAGATGTAACATGCAGTCACTGACTATGTCATGAGTTTTACAAAAAACATAAATACTCTGTGATAACACAATTTCGTTTTGAATTAAGTAAAAACCTCGCACATCAATCACACACTAATCCCAAAGATATAGAGAATCATTTATTTAGGGATTACACAATTATAGTATATATCATTTTACAATTCATCAAAAGGTAGGATCAACTTGAGAATATTAAAAAAATTACATTTTGGTAGATTTGAATATATTAAATATAATATATAAATGATATGCATAAATTAATAATCCATATCAACTTCTTTTTTACCCAAATATTTACATTAATTTACTTAATTTCATAGAGTACATTTTTTAAAAAAAATTGTTTTTCAAAAATTTTAATTTTCTAATCATTTTATAATAATGAGTTTACCAGACTCATATTTTTTTATAATATTTTATGATTTATAACTCCCAAAAGATATTTTTACTGTGAAAATATTATACAAAAATTCAGAACTATGGTTTTTTTATTATGTTTTTGTATTTGAAAAACATCATAATATGTTTTTATAATAAAAATATTATAATTTTTTTCATAAAAACATCATAATAATTTTTATGTAAAAATGTATTTATTGAGAATTTCATTAAAAAAAATTATTCAATGTTTTTGAATAAAAAATACCACATTTACTAAAAACTAAGATGAATAATTAATTAATACTAATAAATATATTCACTCAAAAAGTTATTTCTCTTTTCATTCTACTTTTACTAATATTTCATTATGTTATTTCTTCTGTTATTATTTTTTAATCATAGTGTTTTTAATTTTTCTTAAATATATTTTTTTAAAATTTACTTAATATTATTTAAACTCAATATAATAAATATTTTAAAAACCTCAAGTGCTTAAAAATACTTCAAGACTTTATTCGGATAAATTTCAACCATCAGATAAGAAGAGTTTGAATCTCAGTAAATGGATTTGTTTTTAGAAGATCAAATTTCACTCGAGTTCCTATATAAAGGGGGACGCCCCGTGTCCCACATCAGTTGGCCATATCTTTTTCCCCCCAAGTTACTGCTACCATTATATCTCCCAATCTAAAAACTTTCTCTCATGATTTATTGTATTTAGTCTTAATCTCAATATGATGGATTATAATGAGGATTAACATGATTAGTATACTTTTAAATAAAGGTTTGTAAAATTATCCTTTATGAAAAATATTATTCTTCATTGAAAATGATTTTTATTTTTCAAGGATGGGAATATATTTATGTTGAGCTATTTAAAAATTTTTCTGATCTCTTTTAACCTAATATTGTAAGAATATTTTATATTTCAATAATTTTTTCATGGAAGAAGGAATTTAAAAATTTTGTTTTATTATGAATGAAAAATATATATATGGTATCTTTTAGAAATACTACAAGTTTTATTAGAATACCCTATTAAGGGGATTCTTTCTCTCTTACCACAATATTTCTAATGATATCAATATCATTAATAATAAAAAAGTAGAATATTCCTTATCCTTCCATTATGAAAAATTTCGGAATGTTATTCATCTGACATCAAACAATTGCATAATCACCCAATGGAAGATATGGTTTATTATACAAAGGATGTATTATAAAGATACTCTTAAAGTTTCTTATGCTCTTATATTGGGTTATTTAGTGAACATGAGGAATATAAAACATATCAGATACATATTTCAAACCCTAAGAAATATGAAGACTGGATCCATCAAAACAATGATCATCATGTTTTTAGCTGTAATTAGAAATTTATAGTTGAATATTTAAAATATTAAAATATTTTGAATAAATAAAATCCAAAGGTAATAGAAATTTTATACACGAGGGATAATGTAATAAAGATAAAGAGGATTAATTTTGATTCAAAAAAAATATGTTTATTGAGAAACCAGGTGGAGATTCATCAAAACAATACCCTTAAAAAGAAATATGATAAAGATGAAAAGGAAAAAATGGGGTGTTAAAAATTTCCCACTAAAGAACAAGAAGAATCAAAATAAACTACTCGGTGAATTATATGATGACTGGATAAAGAAGAAATATCAATGGAAACTAAGATATTAGATAATAAAAATTAGTCCAACTTAGACCAAGGCATTAAGAATTCATTCCACTGACACTCTATAGAAAGAATAAATGATGAAAAATATTAAGAAGAAGTTTATAGATGTTTTCCTATATAGTAATTCATTTAAATGGGTGAAAAAATCCTCAGGTAATAAAGTTGTAGTTCAAACCACCACTCAGACCGATCAACCAAATATGGTCGTCAAATTAGTTTTTCAGGAATTAAAAAGTTGTCCATGCAGATGTTACATGTATATCTAAAAAATGAAAGTCTAATGTTCTCAATTTTGAATCAGTACATTTAGTTCATGAAAATATATAAGATTTAATGAAAGAGGATGAGAGTGAGGAAGATGATGAAAATTAAAAGAATATTGTATTTTATGATCATAAATAGGAAGATCGAAATGAGAATACCCAATATGATAAATTTTCATTAAATTCATCGAATGAATTATCATTAGAATATCATTCAAAATCTAATAAAAATGAAAATTCTAAAATTTATTAAAAGAATGTATCATCATTAGAAGAATCCCAATAATCATCTAAAAAGGATAAGGAAAACCAAAATTCAAATTCAAAGGATGATAAAGATGACAATGAAGATTGAGAGATAATAGAATTATATGACAAGAAGGAAATTATTGAAGAGGATTATATGAAATTTTATAAAGGTTTAAAAAGGAATATGAAATTGGAACCAATAATGCTGAACTCTATAAAATTGTTAAAGAAGAATAGAATTTTGTTAACAACATAACTACTCAAAGAGTTGATTATATTATTCAAGTGTTGAAGAGACATTAAGGAGTAATTCCATATTTTTTAAGATGTTAAGCTGAAGGAGAAATGACCCATGAAATTATTGAACATATATAGGAATCATAAAAGATAAAAATAGAAATAATAATTTAGAATGAGGAAGATATGAATATTTTATAGGAAAGTTCCCAGGCACATTGGAAGACATAAAATTAAGTTTTAATGTGGTCTCATAAAATCGATATTGATACCATGTTATATGTAAATAATTTTGAAGACGTGAAAAAGGTTTTCAAATAAAGTGAAAAATACTATAATGGGATTATAGAAGGAATGAACGAAAAGCCAAATTATTTTGAAATATTTATTGAAAAAAAATATTGATCAGACTAAGGATATAAAAACTCTCAATGAAAAATTGTGGTATTTACAGTTGGAAATAACCAGACTCACAGAATATAATGTTAAGTTCAATGTTTAAAAAAATATTAAAATGAGTTATCTGAGAATTTATAGACATAATGTTTTATAATAGAAATTATAACGTAAAATCGAGAAGGTTTTAAGAAAATGAAAACCAATGTGACTCTCTTAAGGTAGAGAGAAAAAAATTCCTTATGAACTCTTACTATACATTATTTTTTGGAAAAAATTAGTATCATTTTGTTTTGAATAAATTATTGTTTTCCTCTAAATAAGATTTTGTCTTAATTTTTTTAAACTCTAATTGGTTTAATGTTCATTTATATTTCTTATGGATGAATAGTTAGTTCATCATAATTTTTCTTATTTTGTTTCCCTCACAAAACATTCAGTAAACCCAAAAGTTTTCACAAATATTTTTGAAAATCAAAAAGGGGAATCCATATTATTTTTTTGGAAGTATTATTTTATGGGTTAATTATTCCTATTCAGAGATAAATTATTTACAAATAGGGAGTTATTTAAAGAAGTTATCTATATAAGAAAGGGGTAGAAAACGATTAAAAACAATAATATTTGATAAAGGAGACTTATTTTTTTAAGAGGGAGAATATGATCCTTATAGAATGTTTTTATCCTAATGGGTAGTTAATCATATTAAACATCATACTCCTCATTGTATTAACAAGAGTTAAATATTCAGGAAGAGTTAAGGTTTTAAATTTTGAACCCTGACTACATAGTACATAAAAGAACATGAAATATATGTTTTTCAATGTTATTTTTAATTTAAGTCTTGTGGTTTTTTTCTTTCATAAAATATGAATATTTTGAGTCAAAATTTATTCTTTTTAATTTTCCATTCCTTTAGTTTTGGAATTTATAAATACCTTATTAAAACATATTTACATCTTTTTATGTCCAAAGTGTTTTAAAATTATTTTCTTAGTAAAAATTATGTTTTACCATACACAGAATAAGTTATTATGTATTTTAGGTATAAAAAATTAAATCATCATTATGATTATTGGAATGAGATTATAGTTGACCAAAATCGGACTTTCTATTGTTAAATCAAGTGTTGAATATTTTGTCTTGTCTAGCGTACAAACAAAAAATTTAACATCAAATTGATACTGGTACCTATAAACATCAAAATCATAATCATAAATTATATTATAATGACATTATATTGTAATTCTATTAGACTGGTTGGGTTTATCATCTAAATAAGGAAACCTTATTTCTAATATAAGGATTACTTTTTATAATATAATGGTGTAAAAATAATAATAAATCATAAATTCTATTATGCATGATCAGTATGAGAGACCAAGTGTTGGTTTTCCTTCTCCTTACAATGAACTTGGAAAAAATGTGATCGTTGGGCAATCAAAATGATTTTTGGGAGTTTACATATAAATATATAGTTATTCGAATAGTTTGGAGCTATTTGATTGATTATAAAAATTTTCAGTTTCATGAGATCTATGAAGACTACCATGAAGGAACGTCATTTTTTTAGTCTTTATAATTGTTTTATTATTTTAAAGTTCTTAAGGAAACTTAATCAGGTTTCTTCGTTAATAATTTTTTTTATAATTTTTTTCACATTAGATATATGATTATGGTTGTGGTTTTCTAGGGACATGATAACAGAGAATCTAATCCATTGGATTGAGTTCTACTAAGGCTAAGTAGATAGAGAAAATTTTATCTTTTTTTCATGTGATTTCAGGGATATGAAGACAAATATTATGTTCATCATATTGAAGTAGTTCCTTGGTAAGAAAAAATATACATTCTTGCAAGTTTAAAAAAATATACACCTTTAGTCAGGCTTAGTGACTACAATACTCATGATTAAAATAAATTATTTTGTTAACATTTGAATGTAATTATTAATTTATTATAGGTACTTATTATTATTTAAAAGTCAATTTTCGATTTTTACTTTTATATAGTAAATTTGATCATCGTATTAAACATACTATACTCTGGTTTTATTATCATAATAATTGTGATTAAAATTATTACTATGATTAATCATATCTTTTACAACACCGATTCAGTTACTCTAATTTAATCATATTGTATCTAGGTATGATTATTTGATAATGATCATTAGACAGAGGGAGATTTCTGATTAAATAAATTAATAGAATTATTATATTATTTATTTTAATTCTTTCAAACTATTTTTTACACTACAATTCACACCTCTTGTAAGTTAGTTATATAAATATGTTTTTTCAATCCTAATGATTATAATTATAATATATTGATATATCATTTTATACAAAAGATAATTTTATAAACATACCACATATATTACTTTCCTTCATTACATGGGTAAATGGAAACACAATAAGGGGTGAGATCAAAGGATAAGGGCTTGAATAAGTGATATCAATCAACAATCATAAGTGAGAATAACATAAACATATGTGTATGAGAATGTAAACAAGGAACAAGAAAATAATATATATAATTCATACCCAATAAAACATGGAACATAAGTCAAGGATCATAGAACGAGGATTTACTTTATGGAAACTGATATCAAAGGATCATGGAATCATAAGACTATTACAACAGCATAACACATGACATCATTATCAAAAGACAATTTTTATTCCTGAGAATGTCGTCACTTATAAAAAAAGTCCCAAAGAATACCAGGTTCACTATATAAACCCATACATAAAAACTCATGAAATATAAATATTTACATAATATATTATAGGACTAAATAATTTAATATCCACCCATCACATCATATATTTTTTACAATCATTAGTATTACAATTTTTTTATAATTTCACCGTAGAAATATTAACCTGAGAAAGGAATTGGATTCATGATTATTTATAAAAAACAATGCCATAAACAATTCTAAAAAATTAGGATGTTTTTTTCAAATTAAAATATACCATTTTTATAAAATAAACTGAGAATTATGTTTATAATGATGGAAAAACACCCATTCAAAAATAAGAATCTAATTGATACTACATATAAAGGGATCATGATTTATATTTTTTGATATCACGAGTTTATTCAACCAAGGTATAATTAAAAATTTTGGGTTAATCATAAAACAAGAATCCCAAGAAGGTAAATCACTTTAAAAATAAAACTTAAAGTAGAAGAGAAATCATAAAATAGGTTTAATTTTTTTAATACATTTTCATAATAGATAATATTTCTAGTCAATTTATAAAGTTCTTTACAAAATTTTGAAGTTAATATATTGAAGAATTTTAATTTTAATATAATATCCAATAATGAGTCATTGAAAAGTATATAATATTATACAATGGAATTGTGTTTGTTCATAAAAAATTTAGTTGAAGAAAGAAACAATCCTTTTGATATTTTTTAAAAATACATTGGTTAAAATACCACACAATTAAAAGTTTTAAAAATCCTATTGAAATGTGATAAATACTAATATGATAGTCAAAATAGTTAATATATAGTAGAGCATCAAAATATTATAGGATAACATTGGAAAAAAGAGGAAAACATGTATATCATTGATAAAACAACATTTAAGATGACATGAAATATTAGTTACATAGTTGAATTTTCAAAAAGGAAATTTGTTGAAGTATATGAATGATTTGAAACAAAAATTTTCCCCCATTATATTTATAGTGTACACTATATCAATTGAAATAAAAAAATAGGTTGAAACATTATAATTCATGAAAGGGGACTGAGTTATGAAAACTCATTATATTTTATGGAAGATATCAATCATAATCCAATAAAGGGGAAAGTATTATTGTAAACGAAGTTACTAAATTCAATAATAATTAAAGATATTAAAATTAAATGGGTAATAGTTACACCACACCAAAGAATAAAGGTTCATAATATCAAAATAGTCCTCAACAAAGTATGATAGGGAGGAAAGTCTTACATTTTATCATAATCTCATAAAATTTTATCTAACCTTCTCTATCAAAAATATAAATTACATAATAAATTTTTTCAAAAATTTTATTTATATCTATTACCAAATATACAACTCATTTATAATCATTATTTATAAGTATATTAATTTTTTATTATCTTTTTTCAATATCAAGTGTGGGAAAATTTATTACATTAAACTAGTTTGGTGATAACATTGTCAATATTCAGTCTTTACCCAAAGTTCATTATTATGATATCATTAAAGGTAATTAAATTTATAATTTATAATTATTTATAAGTATATATTTTCATTAAATGGTAGTTTGTTTTATGATCATTAAACATGAAATCTGTGATGACCATGTTCGGTGATTTTTAACAAACAAACCATAGTATCCAAATTAATGAGTTTAATATTTATGTTACCAATACAAAACCAAATAAAAATAATTAATTAATTTTTTATATCATATATTATTAATAATTACGCTTTAATAGTCATCTATTATTTTATTTTTGAGCATTATTCATATTGGTGGTCAGGCCAACCCAAAAAGTAAGATAACATAATTAAAGAATCTTTATGATTATGAAAGTGGTTTATTTTGGGAATAATATGATTATTATATAATAATAATGATATTATTTAGATAGGTTTAAATATTTTAATCATATTTTATGATTTTTTCAATAAATATTAAATAAAAAAGATTAAAAATGTGATATGTTTCTTTGTGGAGGTTGTAGTCTAAACAACACACATTTTATATTTTCATTCCATTAATAATGAGAGGGAGAAAATGTGGATTTTAAAATTTTTATTATTATTAATAATAATATTTCATATTTAAAATTTATTATTTAATTTATCCTTTATAATCAGGGAATATTTTTGGTGGTGGAAAATATAAGTCATCGCTTCGTTGTAGTGGTAGTATTTATAACACACGAATGACAGTTTTATATTTAATAATATATTAGGGGAAAAGTGGTTAATAGTTATTCCATTAGAATAATAAAATTATGTATATAAAAAATAATAATGTCATTATACATGAATAATAATAATATATTTTTTAAATTTGTTATGAAAATAAATAAACTTTGACAAAAATGGTACTCAGATTTAGGGCTTGGGAATTCCCTTCGAATACTCCTTGGAAATGGAGGCCTTAAGTCAATATATATTGACCATAGGCTTGTGGAAAGGTAATGGTTTTTTAGGGTAAGGAAAAAAGAGAATATTTTCAATGGGACACAGTATTATCTTAGTTGTATTTAAGGGGTGAGAAGAGTCCCCTTTTATAAGTGGTGTGAATGGATTTTTTGTAATTATAAACACTTAATATAAAGAGGGAATGTTGTAGACATATCAGGTAGATCCCAAAATTAAAAATAATTATATAAAGATATGTTTTGGTTAATAAATAGCTGAACCAATAGTTAGTAACATGTTTTAACATATTATGCCTTTTAGTCATTAGGTAACCCCATTTTACCTTTTTTTCTACTACGGTAACTAGCCTTTCTCTAATGTAAATTATACATCATATCATAAAATGAAAAAATACTTATTAAATAATTTGGAACATATTATTAAATATATGAAATTTATTTGATAATATAATCATAATATGTTGAAGATAAATCAATTTTAATATTTTCACATGTAACGAGTAAAAACTCATTTTTATAAAAATTGTATTTAATTATAAACATTTTGGTGTAGTGTAAAATTATCCATGTAATATATTTTTATGATATAAATTGATTTATAATAAAAAAATTATATGAACTTAAAATGAACCTAAAAAAATTTTACAAAAATATTATTTCATTAAGTGAAAAGACTAAAAACTGCTTATATAATAAAATATTACGTATATGTAAAAAATTATAATCACAGGTTTTCTAAAATCAAAATAATATTTTTAAGATGTATAGTTTTACATATTAAAAAATATTTTACCAATTAATATTATTTATATTCTTCTAGGACTCGCTTATTATATAATAAATTTTATAGTTTTCATGAAAACTATATTTTCCACCAATCACATAAAAATTATATTATTTAAGAAAATAAAAAAAAGTAATCATATAGTTATATTAAAATTATTAATTTTCAAATTATTTTTTTTATTAAATTATTATTCTAAATTTCAAAAATTTATCTTCTAAATAAAAAATTTAATGAAAAAATGTTTTTAGAAATAAATGAACTTTTTTTTATAAAAAAGTAAAAATATGAAATATGTGAAATACATATGATAAATAACTAATTAAATTAATAACAACAAGTTCATATAATTTTATTATCAATTTAAATTGACCATCATTATTATTCTTAATATTTAATCATAAGGTACACCTAGGTGGTGGTCGAGGGTGGTGATTCTGCTAGCATAGATCTTTTGTCAACTTCCATGAGTATGAATTTTTATAGAATATGAATTTTCTCAGACAATAATTTTATATGTTCCTATTGGTTTTGTTCTACTGTAAACACAATTGAAGATACATAATTCCCTATCAAGAATAAATAATTTTTATAAGGGATACTTCTTCCAATTAATACCCTTTCTTTCCATCATAGATTTCATAATATTTTAAATTCTATTTAGTGATTCTAATTTAACGGCTATATTATAACAATAAAAATTCTATTTTCATATCTCATGATTTTATTTTAGTATTGTATTTTATATCATAAAATATATTAATGTAATATTTATTTAATTAAAATTCTCAGTGAAATATTTTGTCATTACATTCTCCCCCTCTTAAATAAATTTTTTCCTCATAATATTAATTATTAATCAATAATGAAAATTTTTAAGTTTGTCTAAAATGTAGTCACAGACCACGATTTCACTTCTAGTGAGGTTTCATCCTTAATATATTGTTTTTTACTAGTGAAATATACTTTTTCATTATAATAATAATAATATAAAAAACATTGAATTTTTCTAAACCCATTTTTTTAAAATATATATTAACCCAAGGCAGTTACACATTTCATCACATAATTTTTGACATAAACATCTATCAATTAAAGCAAAAAGATCTTGAGGCCTAATGACTTTTAAAAAATTAGTTTTATAATAAATCAAATTGATGATAAAATAAAACCTATTTATTTTAGTCTCCATAATGAGCTTCTAAATACTTTATAAAAGTGAAGAAACTTGAGTAATCACTTGTAAACATAATGTAAAGAACACAATATTATATGATCATGCAATAATAAGATAGATAGTAGTAATAAAATTCATGACATGCATATAAGTGAATGATAACTAGCGAGACATAATCGCATTGTAAAAAGATCCCCGTAATGGATTAATTTCACTTCCAAATCCCATACATGATGTCTCATGAAACTAGAAAAATACCACATGCATTAAAGGGAAATATATTTTTTGGCCCACATGTCACATTAATTTTCTTGTACATGTTAATGTGTTCATGATAGGTAAATCATTCATATGGAATATACATAATAATTAAACATGAAATAAATGGGTTATAGGATATTTCCTCATATCATAATAAAATAAAATTTTATAATGAATTAATTTGAGAAATGATCATAAGGAATGCATTACCCCATCTAATTAAGGGCGATAGAGAAAGTTATATTTGTAAGAGGCATATATAAAAATATTATAGGAATAATTTTATTTGAAAATAATATTGGAATCATTTATTTTGAAAATTTTCTTTGGAATAATATAAACTAGGTATCAATGAAAATTTAAATATTAATTCCTTATTTATTATAAAATTTTGTATGAATAGTTAAACAGTGCCTCATTCGGAAAATGACTGGAAGAGTCATTCAAAATTATTTTTAAAAAAATTAAATATCTTTAAAATTTTAACTAAGTAATCATTAGATAATATTAAAAATATCATTAAAAAATATTAGAAAACATTGATTTGGATTGAAAAATGAATTTTGACTTTAGATAGAAATGAAGTCATATTTTATTAAAAACATTTTCTCAATCATTTTAACTAACTAAGAGAGGAAAAATTGATTATTTCTTTAATAATTAATAAATACCATGATTATGATAAAAATATCGGTTATTATTAGATAATGAAATTCATTTAATTGAAATTCTAGCAGAAAAAAACCATATTAAAATAATATTGAAACATAAACCCTTGCCACATTAGTAAATTTGAATCATAATCACCATGAATTATGTAAGTGAATTGTAACATAAAATACCATGATGTTTGAATTATTCATTATATAATTTAAAATATGGAAATATATACACTATATAAAATTAATTAGGTGTTAAAATGAACATGCATCTCAGAGTGGGATGTTTTGAAAAGAAAACACATTCCTCAAGTATAGGCATGTCATGTATTCCTTTTATATTATTTATTATAAAATTATATAATTTTTTTAGGAAGTAACTTTCTATGTTTAACCCACTATACATAAACCATTTTATTCATTTATTTTAATCATATATTTAATTACTTAATTTGTTGTGTCCAGGTGAGGTGTTTTGAGGAAGTTCAATTCATTATTAAAAAACTATGTGAGTGTGTTTGTTATGGCCAAAGTGTTCATCATTCCACAATATCTATAAAAATAATAATTACATAATTTTTTAGTTTTTACATTATACCCCCTTAAATAAACTACATCCTCACAATTTAATCATGTGCTCAGTAATGGAGTTTTGGGTATTTAAAAATTCTTTTCTAAAAAAACCACATCACAAAAGGGGTTAATAAAACATCTTCTTAAAAAATGAAAGGGTAAAATTAAAATTATAAAATAAATAAGATTCCACATAGGATAACATTTATAGGAAGTGAAAATATATATATGGAAGAAAAGAATAAATAATTATGGTGAGTGATATAGATCATTTATCACAAGAAATTGAATGATCAATAGAAATATAAGAATAAAAACCATATATATGTGTTGAATGGATTAAACATTCAAAAATCAGATATGAAAGTAATATAATAATTTTTTTTCATGATTATTTTCTTATAGTTGAGGGATTACTTTTCTATCAAGATAGATAACATTTGAAAATATATTTAATTCATATATTTTTATTTCATAAAAAATATTTCATCCTTTCTTTTTTTCTTTGATCAATTTATATTTCACATCTTACTTTAATGAATTAATATCCTATAATAATTGTTTATGTCTGATGCACTAAAATTAACTTTTATAGATCATAAGTTTTATAAAAGATTAACAAGTTATTCCTTCTATATTTATGGAAACCATAACGATTATAATAAGTTATGATAATACCCAAAATGAATATCAATATATTAATATAAAAAATTCAATAATAATAACAAAGGATTATCAAGATCACTGGTTAAATAAGTAACCATATATTCCAAATAACCATAATAACCTCAACCTGATTTTTTTTAAACCTCAAAGATAATCTCATACTCTTCAATTTTCATGTCCAATAACAAAATTTCATTTATCCCAGATAACCAATTATGTTATACCTAGTTGTTAAACATATCCCAACTCAAAAAAACATTTCAAAAAAATATTTAATCAAAAAAATCCTAAAAATTAAAAAATATTTAATACTCTAATATGTTTCCAAATATAAAATTAATATTTATCCACAAAAACATTTTTGTTCAAAAATATTTTCATAGTAACAAATAAATCACATAGGAAGGTGGTATATGATTCACCCATGTCACCATTTGGTTGTGGGTTCAAACCTCATGGACTTTGCAGATGCTTTGTGTTGTCACCCATATTATGTGTTCTACTTTTTCTAAAACTATGAAAAACATATGTGATAATCATATTCATAATTAACCTTGATCGTATAAAATAATCATTAAATTATAAACATCATGAAATACAGCATTTGTATCTATATCACTTTTTATATTCTCTAAGGCTTTCAATCTGACTCGTTCTTTTCCTCCAAATCATATAATTTTAATTGACAATAATTACCTCAACACCAAGAAGTTCTCTAAGATTTTATTTTCCACAATAATGTGTATATCCAAGAATATAACCATAACATTAAATCACTTTTCTAGGTCATTAGTACCGTTCAATATATTCATTCAAATCCTTATAGAAAAAAACTACAGTACATTCTTTAAAATTTTCAAGATTCCTATAACAAGAATACCATTGATAAATATTCTTCAACAACAAGATTCTTGACTTACAACACCTAAAAACATCCATAATTACACTTTTTTCATAATATAATACCTCAGTAATTAATCTTTTGATTGGGGAATTGAATCATATAATGACCAAGGTCTCAACATTTAAAACAGTGAATCATTAGTGGTTCCTCTGGTTGAACTCATAATTCCTTTTATCTTTCTAACTGTTATCAACATTTATCTTTTAAAATTAGCTGATTTGTACCCCCATTCATTATAAATGAATCATCGTCAAATTCCATTAATTAATTTTACTTGGAACCGATTCATAAATTTTTTACTTGTACTGAATTTTATATTCCATTACATTTCATCTTTAGTACATTAACATCCACGAGATACCGTCCATATCCTCTTTTGTGCATTAGGGTATTGAACTATGTTCTAGTTTTTAATAGTAATTCATGAATGTTAATTTTCCATGATCATAATATGTCTAACTTCCAATACCATTATGTTAAGCATATCATTCAAGAAGACATTACATTTCCCATCACATTGGTTTTTGGAATTATTTCTCTTATTTCAAACCATAAAGTAAAAGAATATGACAATTTTGATAATATTTTAAAATAAAAAATTGGAAACCAATAAACAAAATAAGTAATATATTATAAATGATAAATTTATCATGAAATGTGTATTTCAAGGTTTCAATCTAGGATATCCATTATAATTATTCAAATTAGTTTTTCAAACATAAAAATTTGTTCAAGTCCTTCATAAAGGTGCATTATTATTTTCCAAATTTTTAAAACATATCCCTATATGAGTGTCAAACTAGGTTTGTAGTAAAGATCACATTCTTGTACTAGGTAATGCTCGTGACAATCCCAACACAATTTTTTAGAGTTATCACCCCCAGGTACATGTGTTCCAGAACCATTCCTACTTGTAGTATCCAGTCCAAGATGTAATTTTATATAAACCAATTAGTCTATACTTTTCAATGATTCCAGGTTATTTTTCTATACATAGTCATATCCTTAGACTAATCCATATGGTTCTCATTAAATATTTGTCATCGTAGTTTCAAATGTTTTACTAAACCATTTCTCTTATACCAACCATAGAAACCCAATTGTTTTAAACATATCATTAGAAGATAATTAACATTTTTGGCATTAAAAACTGTGCATCGTGGACATTTATATTATGGATATGATTTGTCTAAAGCCTATAAAAATTTAATTTATATTTTTCATAAGAAATTGATAATAAATTCATTAATGAAGAAAAGGTATTGTTCATTTTTTTGTGGGGACATATATCTGGATCATAACTTAATAATTTGACTTATATAATAATTATATGTATTTTTACTTGATCTTGAAAAGAATGTGACAACTAATAATCTTAACCAGTTGAATATATTGGAGTCACCTTAACCATGACCAGGGATCTGGTGTATCTAGTTGAATAAGTGTTCAGTGTGTGGGAATGTATAGAACTCATAGGGAATTGGAAGGCATTATTAAGTGGGATGCACAATTCATTGTTGTGGCTTGTGAAGGAATGGTTGTGTGTATTGTGGGTGTCGACCCCACTACCAAATAAAATGTCATTTGACACATCCAAACATATTAAGTAATTCTATATTGTGTTTAAAATTGATGTGGGATGTGGTATGAGTACAAATACTATTTCTCCATTATATAACATATTGAAATAATGTATCCCATTTAATCAAACTGGCCTAATTTGGTAGGCTTCCACCACGTAATTGTACTTAACTTTAACCCTTTGTTAGATCAGCATGAAATCACATGAAATCTAATATCCAACACCCTACCATTTTATTATTCAACACACATTAGTCTATCCATCCCTAATGATCAGGCCTAGATGATAGATCATCTTGATCCCATTCGTCCAACATTATCTACCATGAATGTTGTATTTCATAGAATAGAAGCATCTCAAAAATTCTTGAGTATTATATGATTTCATATATACTTTAGCATCAAGTGAGAATTATTATTATGAGGTAAATACTATGTCACAAAATTTTCTTTGATATATGTGATCATATATAATCTCATGAATTGTATATAATACAATCAGAAGTCATTCATGAGTCTGTTAGGGGGAGAATAATGTGTTGTGTGCATATAATAAATTCACTAGGACTTCAAATTAAAATTTTATCATGTACATTTTCATCAACACATGAATTAATCATGAGATATATTATGTATCAGCTGAAAAAGAGGTGAACACCATAAGATCCCTTCATGCATGTCTATCAGGGGTTGTTTGATTAAGAAAGTTATCTCATGGTTAACTAACTACACTCAACATCACATGCTGCTCTCAACCACATCAGTACGGTGAATGAGACATGCGCATCTTGAAAATTAGTTGTAACCATAGATACCTCAACCTATATAAAAATCTTTACCCCTTAAAAACACACATCTGAGGAGGGGTAAAGGCAGGAGGTGAGACGAAGGGATAAATATTTATGGAAAATAAATGGGAAATAGAATGAGATGATTGTATGAAGGGATTCACTAGGTAATTGCATGACCCATCATGAAACCACCTTCATGTGATCACATGATGCTACAGACATCATGAAATGTTAACATGTGAATCCCTCGGCCTGGACACCCACATAATTCTTCCTGAAAATAATTCTCATGAATCCCATCATGCAATATTACATCCCTAATTTGATAATACCATAAAAAAAGTCATTAACATTTATCCCCTATACACATGATACCTCCATGTTCCTTGGATTGATACCTTTGGTTATACGACAACCTCGTACGATTGTGATCATGAGGACATGAAAAAATCCCTTTATCATGATACTCTATTGGGTTTTAGGGTTCTGTTGTATGAACAACATGCATGTAAATTGGATGAAAACCCTCATCCATGAACCCTTTTTTTCATGTGTCTCACATATGATCCACATGCCTATGATCCCTTATCATAAATGAATATTCCATAAGGTATTTTGTTAATTCCCCCAGGACTTGATGAAAACCTATTCAAACATAAGGTTATAACCTAGTACAAGTATCCTGGGTATATAATCAAGATACACAATCACATGAATCCCACAACATCACATAATGGCATGAATCATAACTAGATTCATGATTCCCTTATGCGGACACAGAAAAGTTAGCTTGATCATACAAATACATCTCAAACAATTCATCTTAACCTCATGAAGATATCCCAGACATGTGAGTTTATTAATGTAAAAATCGTAGGACATGGATACTTTGACTATGAGAATAACCTTGGAAAAGTCATATAGAATCATGTGAAAGGTCCATTACCTGTCATATTCAAACAAGCAAAGCTCTTGAGAGAATTCATGTTTAATCATGTGAAGCACCATGAACAGGTACACTTTGATCAAACAAAGGACTTGAGACATGTTGAGTTGAAACCCAAAGCATGTCCAAAAAAGACCCAAAACATGTTAGGAAGACAATCAAGACATGTCAGGGAGACACATAGAATATATCTGGTAGACTCCTTCGAAATTTTAGGAAAACACCCTAGGGCTTTCCAACCTTTTTCAAAAACACACATTGATATACACCATGTAAACTATTGACCATGAACCTTTAGTTGAGGACCCTGTAGCGATATTCAATCCATTTCACTGAAGTGAGTGATTACATTTTTATATTGGCATAAGATACAAGGAATCAAATCTAGATAGACTGAATAGTTTAGTAGTATTGGTAAAAAAGATACAAACTTGAGTCTTATATTATGGTAGAATACAAAAATTAAAACATTATTTTATTTTGTTAATTGTATTATTAGCTCTTTAATATTCTCTCAAATATTTTGTAGTACACTTCATGGTTTACTGGGGAAAGATAAAAAGTATGTGTGAGATCAAATACTCAGTAATGGTTAAGTACATTGGAAGATATCCTGAATCAACAAGAATAATCAATATTCAAGGGTAAATAAATGAACACACGTGCCATTTTAATAACATGTCTAAATATATAAATAAGAAATAATAAATATTGAAAGCTAAATAACTGGAAAAACATTCCATTTTTTCAATAACAAATAATAAAATCCATCTATAGATAATATTCTTTAGAAAATATCAAGGATAATAATAACTGAATTCTGAATTAAATAAATTATTAATTATTAGAAGTAATGTTTCTGAGTCTCAAGATACCTTAACCATCAAGATCGATCCTAAAGAAAATTTAAAAACAAGGATAAAAATCTCATTTTATTTGTCCAACCATTCATCTAATATCAATACCTTCCAAAGATAGTATAAAAATAATGAGTACAAAATCATAGGGTTGTCTAACTAATATTATATCATGAGACCTGAAAATGAATTGTGTGGATATTTGTATCAAGACTCATCCATATATTTAAAGTCTCAAGAATTCCTATATACCATAAAATATATTTAATTAATTAACCAATATTCATTTTCAACCAATATATGTATTGAGTAAATGATTCAGATCTATAAATATTTCCCCAGATAAAGAAATAGAATTCAATAAAGAACATTATATGTATAAATGAAATTAAGTTTAACCAATAAACATATCCATGAAAAATTATTTACATATTTATGAAAATTCAATGTCTAATGGTCATAGGAAAGTGAATAATTCAATTGTATTTTAATGTGTAAAAAATTAAATAAGGAAGTTAATGTCAATACTTTACTTGGTTAAAATGATTAGAAACTATTTAGAGAAATAATAAAGATTTTATCAATATAATATGTACCCGTTTGATTAATAATTAAGTGTTGCTGTTATTTATGAATTGAATTTTATTAACAATATATTTACAAAACCTGGAGGAAAATATCTTTTTCATTTTAAAAATTTATTTTTATAATCAAAAAGCATTTTAAAATAAAAAATTATCGTGAATTTTTTTAAATAACTATGAATTTAATAAATTATAAAAAAATCATTAAAATAACCTTGTAAAATATTAATGAATGGTTGAAAGAAATGATGGTGGGTAATTTCATGCATGCTATATAATTTTAAAAGAATAATCCTTTTGTATTTTAAAAAGGTTGTAAAAGTTCCTCATTTAAAAAATAAAAACAATATTCCATTCAAATTTTTTAAAAAAAAAATAACTAATGGGTAAAACAATTATGTAATAAATAATTTTTAAAATCATAAATACTTTTTTTTAAAAACATTATAAGAAAACATATTTTTTTAGAAAATATATTTCTTTCTAAAGTGAAAAACGAAGTCTTATATTCTTAAAAACATTTTATTAATATTTTTGAGTACCAAAAAGTTGGAAATGTTACTATTAAATGCAAATATCATGATTAAACATAGGATAATAAAAATAAATTAATTTATTATACAATGATCAAATAATTTACATCAACTATAATTCAAGAAGAAAAAATCTCGATTAGAAGAAGATTGTGAAATAATCACATACTATGATCATAATGCTGAAGTGAATATTAATCAATGAATAGATATAATTATAAAATATAAAAAATAAAACAAGTTAAAACATAATAATATATTTTTAAAATTCAATACACACATAATCTTATAATATCATTGATAATGAAGGAGTAATGTTACCTGATTTAATGAATTGGAGTTATGAAATTATTTACCACATTGAAACTTTTTGTGTCAAATCCCCTTATATGACATAATTAATTTTGAAAAAAAAATACAGTGAATAATTATGTTTTCATGATATTACATGTCAATTGGGATGTAAATATTCTATATAAAATAAATTTTGTGCATAACATTATATTAGGCCTCAACGAATAGAAATCAAGATGAAGTACCTTACCTCAAGGTTCCTTTTAGTTAAACATGCTATAATATCATCTATATCAATTTTAAACAAGTTATTAAATTTCTATATAACTATATTAATATTTATTATATCATATATGGTACCTTTATAATATCTTTTCACTTTTTTGTTAATAATATTTCATTATTTACATTGATTTGAGTGTTAATTGAATTATTTTCTAATGTGTGACTTATCATGAAATATTTAATTTCCTTCCAATATTATAAAGTTATAACATATACAGAATAATAATAATGAGAAAATTATCATATTTTCACTTCAATATAACTTTTAGATACAATAATGAAATATTTTTATGATGAATAAAGTGCACTATGATCATGGATATGGTAGGTCTTACATACGAATGAGTAACATTTATTTTTTGTCAGTGATCATTATGGAAATAACGTAACAAATATATTATCTTTTGATAATGAAAATAATATCATAAATAAGATAATATTTTTTAAATATAAAAATATAAACCATATATGTGGTGTGGTGATGAAAAGAGAGTCACACTGTTTGGTGAAGGCAGTAGTCCACATATACATGAACGATGTTATCATATTTAAGTGAGTGAAAAGGTAAGAAATAATACAATCATTTCATAGTCATAAATATTTCATTAATATCACAATTATTTCATTTATATCACATATATTGATTAACATTAACGTTATTAAATTCCATGTAAAGTGTTAGGGAAAGACAAATCACATTGCTTCGTGAGGAGGAAGTCCTTCGTACACACAAGTGGCGTTATCGTATCACCTATGAAATGGAATGTAAAAAGATATATATAAAATTATGACTAAATAGATACAAGTATGTTTTAATAGAAATATATATAATTTATCTTCATCATTTTACCCAACCATAGAGGGTGGTAATGGGAAGATGAATGACATCAGATCATGAGGCGGTTGTCCTCCACAGACACGCACGATTATTTCATAACACATTTGACGTAAATGAGGGTGATTCTAGTTCATTAAATTATAATAAAAAAACATAATTATATTTTATATTATGATTTTATTCTATAATAATGTTTTAATATAAATTTAAGGAGTTGGAGAAAGAAATAAAATAAATATTCTCACTCAATAATAGTACCTATTCATTGGGTATTTAGTTAGGTTTGCACAAAAAATCATTACTATATTGGATTTCTACCCAAAATAAGAACTATAGGATTAGTGTTGGGATTTTGGGACGTGATTTTTATAATGGTTTATTTATAAAAATTTCATGAGAATTAGGATGAAGTAAGAGGAGTGAGTGCCCTTTTAGATGAGGAAGAGATTCATTTTTGTAAATACCCAATAGTATACATATTGGGAGGTCACTCTTAACTAATGTTCCTAAAAAATTGACTAATAATGTATTTTAGGGTTAATGTGGTTTATATAAACGTCCAAGAAACCCAAATAAACACATTTTTATTATTTTATTCCTTATTCTTTATGTTTACCCAATTTACCCACTTAGTTTTCATCACGGTAACTTGTGTGTCTTTATTTACCTAGGTAATATATCCTTTACGACTAAATTCAAAATGGGTATTATTAGATAATTTGGAACAACTTATTCTAAATATGAAATAATATTTATTAAATAAAATTCATATATGTGTGTAAAATTATATCTAACACAAACACATTTAATATGCAAAAAATGTAGTTTTAACCATAATTACGGTAATTAATTTTAATTTTTTTCACTAACAATTATGGTAAAAAATTATGTCAAACATATTAGAAAATATAAATTATCATGATTAAAAATATAAAATCTAATTTTCCAAATTCAATTACATAATTTTCAAAATTTAATATTAAATTAATCCCACATACATAACGAGAAAGAAGGTTTTTAAAAAGAAACTGTTCAAAAGTTTACAATGTTTTTATATAAAAATATTATATGAAAATGATGAAAATAACCTATATTGGATTAATTTATATAAATTTTAACTAATTATACATTAAAATTAATTCATAATATAGGTTTACATTATAAATTATTTAAATGAAAATGCAGTTTTTAATTAAAATTCAGTATTTTCACTATTTTTCAAAATTATAAATATTTTCAAAAAAATCCCAAAAAATCACCATAAGATAGTTTTGGTATTATAATTTAAAAAATTATGATATTTTTTAAAAATAAATTTTTGGAAATTGTTAAATATTTATTTTAAATTAATTGTGTAAAACGCAACTAAATAGTTCTTTTTGTAAAACTAATGTTTAAAGCATCGCAAGATATCGATGAAATTAAATTTACTCTAAAGGAAATATATTGTAAATTTTTGGTTTGTTAAATTTTCCCCACATTAAATAAATTTAATCCTTTAAATTTAAATTGATCTTCGTACTCAAGGGTTTGATATTGGTAAATTTTTTTGTTGAAATGACACATTGTAAAAATAGTTAATAACATATCCTATTTAAAAGAAAATAAGATGTAAAAGGTCATATATAATAAGGTATAAAAAGGTTCATAATTACGAGTAAAATGGTGTCAATATAATAGATGGAGATAGAGAAAAAAATTTTCCATTATAGATATTTATAGAGGTCATCTATTATAAGAAAGTGGGTGAAAAATGGAAAGATAAGGGCCTCAAATCCCTAAATATGTGATGAATTAAATTTTAATTTGAATCATCAGGTAAGAAGGTAATATGATAAATAAATTTCAATACCATTTTAATATAGTTGAGTAATTATTTTAATATCTATGAATATATGTAAATATACTTACTTGAAACATAAGAACAATATCATCCCTTGGTTTTTCTTCGTTAAATTACCAATTAAAAACTTACTTCAAGAAACGAGTATCCAAAAATAAATTCGTAAAGACTAAATAACTAAAATTCAATTCTGATAGATTATAATATCCATAAAATAGTGAATATGATTTTCCTATACCTATATCTATTTTCCAAAAAATAATATGGTTAGTAAAAGTTATCCAATATAGTATATTAATCTCTAAACCTCAAAAGTAACTCTACTTTTTCATTATTAATATGTATCATTTACATATTTTAACCAATGTAATATTTACTAAGAAATCACTTAGGATAATGGTAGTTGATAATCCCTTATTGTACTTTAGTCAGGTTTTCAAGGATTTTGGCATTACCGAATACAACGGGTTTTCACCCAGCATATGAGTTATCCTTTTTATAATATTTATTAATATAATTCATATAAAATTCCTAAAAAATTATTATAGAAATCCTTGAAATAAAATAAATCATTAAATTAACCTTTTAACAAGGTTTTCGGAAAACCGTTTTATTGAAATTATAATGACTATTATTACAACATCATTAATGATCACATTAACCCGAATGATTATAAATACCATTAAACTTATGTCTATAAAAATTTAAAGAATTATTACTCAAATAAAATTTTCACTAAAACATATAGTTAACCGACATGTTTTGTTTCCATAAATTTCTCTCAAAATTTCCTCAACCATGTTATGTTCCTACCAAAAAAAATTAAAAAACGGTATTTAAGACATTGAACTTACCAGAAATCTTAAACTCATTAACACATGATTATAAGTACCTGGCCTTAAAACATTACTTAATCTTGAATGAAATTGAATAGTTCACATTGAGTATCTTTTCAGGTTTAGAGTTTTAGAGAATTAGGACATAACTATTAAATCTCAAATATTACAAAGTAGACAAATCTACTTTGTTTCCATTTTTTTCACAAAATAAAAACTCTAGAACAAAAAAGTCATGTCTAGTTCTTTTTTTAGACATCATGATATTTATGTGATCCCATCCTTGACCCTATTCCACTTTATGCCCTATGAAAAACATTTCAAAAAACATAGGATGAGCATAAAAAGATCAGTAAGGGTTATAAAAATATGGAAAGAAAACATTAGTCCATGTATACATAAGTATCAATGAAATCATACTTTACTCATAAAACATAAGCAATTTAACATACCTCATGAAATCATAAGATTAATGCATAACTCAATATAAATCATAAGACATAAAGGTAACTTGAGGAATTCATAACATTCCTACATAGGGAGTAACCCTCATGGTTACGTTTGGAATATCCATTATAGTATATTGTGTAAATCGCTTCGGAGAAACCTTAGTGTTTAACTCCTCAGCGTTACCCAATGCATTGGAGAACTATATCGGGCTCACCCGCCCTTAGTTTATCATGGAACCACCTGTCTTCATAACAATTCCCAAGAACCATAACATAATCGTATCACATAAAACATGCATAAAGGAAAGATAACATTTCCACATTTCAATCACAAGATATCAATAACACATTGATATAATAAAAAAATTATCAAAACCATTTTCAATACAAAAATAAAAGAAAAGTAAAACATGGTAATTATTTATCTTTCAAAAAAAGTGATGGCTTGTAGAGGAAACTGAAACCCAAATAATGTCATGGCGGTGGAGAAGTCATGGTCATCGCATACGTAAGACAAAACATTCCATTTGTCTTTTATTAAAACACTTCATATAAAAATATTCCTTTTGATTAGACATAAATGTCAAAGGGGTTTAAACACAGTATAAAATAAAATTGTGTATAAAACAAAATATGCCACAATGAAAGGAGATTGAGATGAAGTACCTTTCCATTTTAAAGCTTTTAACATTTTAAACCATTAATATCCATATAAATTAATCCTTAAAAACCATTTTGAAAACATGGATATTAATGAGAAATATTTTTAAGAATAAATCATTAAAACATTTAAAACGATATTTTAGTTAAAGAGTTTTTAACAAAATAATAGACCCTTCAATAAAAATAATTGAGGAATAACATTTAATCAGAACTTGATAGTATCATGGGAATAAAGGGATTCATGATATAATATGACAAATGATAGTATATACACCATATAAGAGTTAATTGGTGTATAACAAAAATGAAGTCTCAATATAAATGTAAAATGAGATGAAATCCCTTATAAAGAAGGTATCCTTAAATTAAGGACAAATAAATCTCATAATTTTGTGTGAAAAATATAAATACACCCAATATAGGTGGATATTAAGTGTAAAACAACCATAGGTCATTAACACATATTCATATGATGAAATTTTCTATAATTACAAGTTGAACCAAAAGAAATCGAAATTGGGTTAAGAAGTTCCCTTATAAAAATTCGACAGCCTAACGGTGTCACTTTAAAATTCAGAAAATGATATGATGAGAAGAAAAGGGTATCTTGTCACTTGGAAATAAATTTTACATCAATAATCATATATAAGAACATATCCCAACACAATAATTTGTAAATTAGAAGACCTAACAAAAAAGTCTTTTAAAAAGAGGTGGCGGAAAGGTTCCCTTACCGACTTAGGTAACTTTCGAAACGTACACCCCATGAAAGAAGGACTATAAAAAATTGATGTAAATAATCATAAAAGAAATTATATTACACAAATAGTAGAATAATGGGCAGTAAATTCACCACTCAAATGAAATGGTGGAAAATGTAGCATAAATATCATGGGAATAAAAGTGAGATGAAAAACCCTTTACGAAAACTCGGCAGCCCAACGGCACCACTTAAAACATCCAAAAAAATGGATTGATGAAATAAAATAGGGCCTGTCATAATATAAACATGTAAATTACAGTAATAGGAATATAAAATAACATCCCCCAACTAAGAAAGAGTATCTTAAAAGAAACGACATAAAATAGTGTACTTAAAAAGAAAGAGAGAGGTGGGATCCCTTACCTCATGTCCGACTTGTCTTGTTTGTTTCTTTATATTACTAAATAATAAACCTTGTTCAACTTATAATTGCTTAAGTTTATCCTTTAAAGAATATTATTCAGTACATATCACATATTATAATGTTATAATAATTGTTTAATAATGTGAGTTCATATCAGACATTTTTGTCGATGTTTGGTACATGAGTCAAAAATAAACTTGTTTGAAAATGATTGTCCATGTAGTTATAAGTAAATCATCTCCAGAATAGTATTAATGATTTAAATTTCATATATATCCAGTACATATTCATTTTATACTATTCCATAACATTTTGAGATTAAAAGAAATGAAATGCACCGTTCATGGAGAAGGTAGGTCGTACGTACGCATGAACGCTACTTTCATTTCATTGTCATTTTAATGGAGTTAAAAATAAATGAGATATATATATATTATAATTAAAGTATAATATATATGTTATATAGGTCACATATGTTCATTAATTTCATTCTTTATAAATTCCATGTATTTCATGAACGACTCACATCACTTGAGGGGGCGGCAGTCCACACTTCCTCATATGAAATTATCGCATTTTGAACAACATGAAAAGCATAAAAATATGTTTTAAATATAAAATACAGAATCATAGAGAGGACATAAATATAATATATATCATATAAATATAGTTCCATTATAATTTCCACCATGAGATGTGGTAGGAGAATATAGAACAATCATCGTTTCGTGAGGCGGTAATTCACCATCCACAAAAACAGTACGTTTTTTAACCATTAGACGGATGTGTGTGTAATTGTAGCTCTAATAATTCTTATAAAAACATCCTAGTATATTTAAGATACTGGTGTTGTTACAAAATAAAGTAATTAAAAAATTAGGGGGTTGGAGAAGCAAAATAAAACAAAAGATCATAAGAGAAGACATTACCTTTAAATCGGGTAACTCCCTTTGGTTTGAACCAAAAGGGTTTCTTGAAAAGATTTCGGCCTAAGGTGAGGCTTAAATTATTAAAAGAGGGATGTGGAGAGATGGAATGGGTAGGGGTTGGCCGAGCCAAAGGCTTGAGAGGTGTGGGTAAGGAGGTAGAGGTGTCAGCCTTTTATAAAAGAAGAGGAGGCGCACTCTTGGAAAGTTATAAAATATTACTTTATTATAAAATGATTTTCTGATTTCAAAGGTCCCAAAAGTATATATTTCGAGGATAAGGTGATAATTTTTATAAATCCATCCATCCAATAAGTTTTTGACTATTTTAAGACTTATATTTTAACCTATCTTCTCATTTTATTTAAATCGTTCATTTATGAGGTAATCACTGCATCATCACGGTGTCATAAATAAATAAATTAATTTAATGTCTAAAAATTATTAAAAATATATAATGATGTATGAAATATTTTAATATTTCTAATGAATAATTATAGTCAAAAATATGACTTTATTAACCCCATGTAAAAATTCTTTTAGTAAAACAATACATGTTTTTGACATTTTAATTTTAACTTTAAATAAAAAGGTATTAATGTCATTTTCCTCTCAAAGTGGCTTTATAAGGTCCCCAAGTTGACCCATGGATTGTATTGGTCGTACATGACTCATCCAATAAGGGTAGGACATGTTTCATGGTCATTTCATTTTGTTATAACATTATCATTACCTTAAATTACACTAATTACCTTTAATCGCGATTAATAAAACTTAAAAGTTACTATTCACCAAAAAATTATTTTAATCCCATTGAACCACATTTTACTTCCTAATTACAACCATATATGTCATATTTTTGAAATTCAAATCACAGAAGTGGTAAAGTTTCATTTAAATGAAAAATCAGTTTTTTTTACTACCACTTAGTGGTTTCACTATTCATCAAAAATTGATGTTTTTTAGAAAAATACCAAAAATTCACCCTAAGCTATAATTGATATTACGAATTCAAAAATGATGACTATTTTAAAAAATTCAAAACATATAATTTTTATTAATTAATTTAATAATTAATTCTCGTTGTCAGAACAAATAGCGTGTTTTTATGAAACAATATATATCGAAAGATTGACACTAGTTTAAGTCCAATTTCAAAGTGAAATTAATTCCAATGACCACTATTGGATTAAATGGTAAAAATATATTATAATTGGAAATTAAAACCAATTCAAAATATTATATAATCATATAAATAAATTATATTAAAACAAGGTTTTGAATTAAAATACAACATTTTTTACTATTCATTAAAAAATGAACATTATCCGAAAAATACAAAAAAATTACACAAATAAAATTTTGATGTCCTGATTCTAAAGAATAAATTTATTTGGCCCAATAGAATGTATAAGAGTGACCAAAACTACATTAAAGAGGGTTTACCATCAAAAGGCGATAAATCAACCTTTTAGTGAATTTTGGAGTATTTATGCTTAAAATTGAATTCTTTTCTTATTTTAAGACTTTATCTTTTATTGGATAAATGTAAAAACATTTATCAAACATATATAATCATATTTTAGTTATTTATATTCATTCCTGCCAATACAATGGCTTGGTGTTAACTACCATTTAAAAAAATATTATTTTATTATAAGAGTGCAACGTAAGATTTCAAAGAAACTCATTGTTGTGTATTGGTTACGCCATCGAGCATAGCATTACCTTTAAAGTAATATTAATATTTTATTCACAAATATTAATAAATATGAAAAGTTAATATTCTTTATTTACCTGGGATGTTACATCCTTCCCCCCTATTGGTAATTGAGTCCTTAGAATTTTAAAATTGGTCTTGGAAATTTCATTGAAATCCCCACATCGGAAAAGGAGTAAATTAAACTATCACATTAAATGAAAGAAAGGGAAGTACAAAGGTCACCCGAGTTAACCCATACAAGGATTCCATGTAGTAATAAATGTATGTGGAAGAGAAAACAAAGGGTCATGTTCTGATGGAGATTGATATAAAACATGATTAAGAGAAAAGTAACCTCAAGAAAATCACAAACCTATAATGGGTTAAACAGTATTTGATTCCCTAGTAGGAAAAGTTAACGAACAAAATTTTTGTTTTAAGTTACTTTTCATTGAGGAATTTATTTATGATCTTAAATTAATCATAAGGGAACATACTTACTTGTCGTGTAGACTTTCATCTTTTTCTAGATTTCTAAAACAAACTTATACTGTCTCCAAATAATGAGTATTTAGGATGACTTGTTCACATTAAGAGCATTATAATCAACATCTAGAGAGTCAATTAATCCAGAAAAGAGAACTATATATTTCCCATGTCTTTAGACAAAAACCAAAACCAAAATTATTATTACAAGATCAAATAATACCCAAAAAGGATAATCCTTTATAAAAGGAAAATCTATTCTTAATCTCTAAAATTTGTCCAAAAAAATCCAATGTTCAATAAAGACTATTCGATAAACAAGTTGTCCATAAAATTCATCAAAGTAAACCAAACTAAGATTGAAACCCAAATATTTGAATGATTTAATCACATAGTCTTCCAAGGTAAATTTAACATTTATCTCCAAACAACATCAGTTTCTCTTAAAGTCTCATATTGAAAAGTAATTAACCTAATCATATATCCTCCATGATAGGTCAATATTTTCTTAGATAACCCAAAATCAACTTATTATTGATTCATAAAATTAAATAACTAAAAAATAATAAGTCATAATAACCAAGGACTTCATGTAGTCCAATGGTAGGCGATGAGCCCTTATCGCCCTTCAGTTGTGGGTTTGATTCCTACGGCCTTACCAGATGCGACTGGTTGTCACCCATCCTACGGGTTGTCCTTTTTATAAAACTCCAAAAATATCTCTAATGTGTTTTAACCTCAATTTTTTTCTTATACCTCCCATTTTCATCCAAATTCATTATGATCTCAACATCTTAATCCTTGAAGTCTTACTTCACCACCATAAAATAAAATAAAATGATTCCCAAAAATGAAGAACATCATACCTTGATCATGGTGTCCATTTGGTTTCATCAACATCCTATTCACGTAGGTAGATGGTCCATGCATTGCAACAATGATTTAGATATCCTTCAAAATCATTTTCTTCCTCCATCCAAATACACCTTGTACAACATGGGTCATATGGGTGTTCACAGAAAAACAGTTTTGGAAAATAATCATGTATGACATATAATTTCAAGACATTTGATAAGACATGATTTCTATAAAATAGTCTGACTGAATTTGAGTTGAAACTTTCAATTAATGGTCCTTTTAAAATACGATAGGTATGTGATGAGAGACTATATTATAAAAGAAAATATAAATATGTTGCAAAAGGGTCTCCTTCTTCATCACCCTCTTTAAAATCATAATATGCTTCAAAATCTTGTGATAAGTTAAAATATTTGAAAATGACTTAAAAGTATGTACCTTTCTTGAAAATATGAGAATATTGTGAAAACAAGATTTGTTTAAATAAAACCCACGATCCACGATGATAACGAGGTATAGTAGAGGTGTTTGATATCTCAAAAAACTGCTTGCAAGTGATTTGTTTGCTAAAAAAAGTTATACAATCATCTTAACATGACTTTGCAATAATTATTGCATGTAAGTCATCAGGAAGAGATAAGAATGTCATTTGAGATCCTCCTCCTTCCATTTCCTTGATCAGAACAAGTTATAAAACAAGGATTTAACTAAGATAATAAACATAGGGACTAATCATGTGTTTAATGAAAACTCATAATCCCTAACGTTGCCTAAACTGACCTTTTATACCAACTATAAGGACTCGGCCTTAAAACATTACTTAATATTGAATTAAATTTAATAATTCACATTGAGTATCTTTTCAGGTTTAGAGTTTTAGAGAATTAGGACATTAATATTACATCTCAAATATTACAAAGTATTCATATCTACTCAGTTTCAATTTTTTCACAAAATAAAAACTCTTGAACAAAAGAGTCATGTCTAGTTCTTGTTTTAGACAGCATGGCATTTCATTGATCCCATCCTTGACCCTATTCCACTTTATTCCCTGTGAAAAACATTTCAAAAAACTTGGGATGAGAATAAATAGCTCAGTAAGGGTTATAACAAAATGGAAAGAAAACATTAGTTCATGTATACATAAGAATCAATGAAATCATACTTTACTCAAAAAACATAAGAAATTTCACATACCTCATGAAATCATAAGTTTTATCCATAACTCAATAGAAATCATAATACATAAAGGTAACATGATGCATTCATAACATTTTTACGTAGGGAGTAACCATCATGGTTACGTTTGGAATACACATCATAGGATATTCCCTAAATCTCTTCGAAGAAAGCCTTCGCATTTAACTCCTTCGCGTTACCCAATTAATTGGAGAGATATATCGGGCTCACCCGCCCTTAGTTTATCACGGAACCACCCGTCTTCATAACAATTCGCAAGAACCATAACATAATAGTATCACATAAAACATGAATAAAGGAAACATAACATTTCCACATTTCAATCACAAGATATCAATAACACATTGATATAATAAAAACATTATCAAAACCATTATCAATACCAAAATAAATGAAAAGTAAAACATGGTATTTATTTTTCTTTTAAAAAAAGTTATGGCTTATAGAGGAAGCTGAAACTCAAATAATGTCACAGCTTCGGAGAAGTCGTTGTTACCGCATACGTAAGACAAAACATTCCATTTTTCATTTAGTAAAACACTTCGTATAAAAAATATTCTCTTTGAATAGACGTAAAATTCAAAGGGGTTTATACACCATATAAAAGAATGTTTTCTATGAAACAAAATATGCCTCAATGAAAGGAGATTGAGACAAAGTCCCTTACCACTTTAAAGATTTTAACATTTTAAACCATTAATATCCATATTAATAAATCCTTAAAACCCATTTTGAAAACACTGATATTTATGAGAAATAATTATAAGAATAAATAATTAAAACATTTAAAATGATATTTTAGTTGAAGAGTTTTTAACAAAATGAGAGACAATTGAATACAAATAATTAAGGAATAAAATTTATTCAGAACTTTATAATTTCATGAGAATAAAGGGATTCATGATATAATATTCCAAAGGACAGTATATACACCATATAAGAGTGAATTGGTGAATAACAACAATGAAGTCTCAAAAGAAATGTAAAATGATATGAAATCCCTTATATAGAAGGTATCCTTAAATTAAGGACAAATCAATCTCATAATTATGTGTGACAAATATAAATACACCCAATATAAATGGATATTAACTGTAAAGAAACCATTGGACATTCACACATATTCATAGGATGAAATATTCTATAATTACAAGATGAACCCAAAGAAATCGAAATTGGGTTAAGAAGTTCCCTTGTAAAAATTCGACAACCAAACAGCATCACTTTAAATTTCAGAAAACGAGATGATGAGACAAAAAGGGTATCTCATCACTTGGAACTAAATTTTACATAAATAAGGATATATAAGAACATATCCTAACATAATATAATGTAAATTAAAAGACCTAACATAAAGAAGTATTTTAAAAAGAGGAGGGTGAAAGGCTCAATTACCGACTTAGGTAACTTTTGAAACGTACACCCCATGAAATAAAGACTATAAAACATTGATGTAAATACTCATAAAAGAAAATATATTACACAATGAGTAGAATAATGGGCAGTACATACACCAATCAAAGGAAATTATGGCAAATGTAGCATAAATCTCACGGGAATAAAAGTGAGATGAAAAACCCCTTACGAAAACTCCGCAGCCTAACAGAACCAATTAAAACTTCCAAAAAAATGGATTGATGAAATCAAATAGGGTATATCATCATATTAAAAAAGAAATTACAGTAATAGGAATATAAAATAACATCCCCCAACTAATAAATAGTAGCATAAAAGAAATGACATAAAAGAGAGTACTTAAAAAGAAAGAGAGAGGTAGGATCCCTTACCTCAAGTCCGACTTGTCTTGTTTGTTTCTTTATATTCCTGACTAATAAAATTTGGTCAACTTATAATTGCTTGAGGACCTCCTTTAAAGATTATTATTCAGTTCGTATCACATATTATAATGTTATAATAATTGGTTAATAATGTGAGTTCATATCAGATGTTTTTGTTGATGTTTGGTACACGAGTCAAAAATGACTTGTTTGAAAATGATTGTCCTTGTAGTTATAAGTAAATAATCTACATAATATTATTAATGATTTAAATATCATATATATCCAGTACATATTCATTTTATACTATTTCATAACATTTGGAGATAAAAAGAAATGAAATGCACCGTTCATGGAGACGGTAGGCCGTACGAACGCATGAACGCTACTTTCATTTCTTTGTCATTTTAATGGAATTAAAAATAAATGATAGAAATATATATTATAATTCCATTATAATATATATTTTATATAGTTCACATATGTTCATTAATTTCATTCTTTATACATTCCAAGTATTTTATGAACGAGTCACATCACTTGAGCGGGCGGTAGTCCACACTTCCTCGTATGAAATTATCGCATTTTTCACAACATGTAAAGAATAAAGGTATGTTTTAAATATAAAATATAGAAGAATAGAGAGGAAATAAATATAATATATATCATATAAAAATACTTCTATCATAATGGCCACCATGAGAGGTGGTAGTAGAATATAGAACAATCATCGTTTTGTGTGGTGGTAATTCTCCATCCACAGAAACAATATATTCTTTAACCGTTAGATGAATGTGTGTGTAAGTGTAGCTTGAATACTTCTTATAAAAACATCTTAGTATATTGAAGATACTGGTTTTGTTACAAAAGAATGTAATAAAAATATTTTAGGGGGTTGGAGAAGCAAAATAAACAAAAGAACATAAGAGAAGACATTACCTTTAAATCGGGTAACTCCCATTGGTTTGAACCAAAAGGGTTTCTTGAAGAGCTTTATGCCTAAGGTGAGGCTTCAATGACGAATATAGGGATGTGGAAAGATGTAATGGGTAGGTTTTGGCTGAGCCAATGGCTTTAGAGGTGTGGGTAGAGAGGTATAGGTGTTGGCCTTTTATAAGAGAAGAGGAGGGGCACTCTTGGAAAGTTATAAAATATTACATTATTATAAAATGATTTTCGGATTTTAAAGGTACCAAAAGTATATATTTAGAGTATATGGTGATAAGGTTTCGAAATAAACCCATCCAATAGGTTTGTGACAATTTTAAGACTTAGATTTTACCCTATCTTCTCATTTTATTTAAATCATTCATTTCTGAGGTAATCACTGCATCATCACAGTGTCAATAATAAATAAATTAATTTAATGTCTAAAAAATATTAAAAAACTATCATGATGTAGGAAATATTTTTATCTTTTTAATGAATATTTATAGTCAAAAATATGACTTGTATAACCCCATGTAAAGATTGTTTTAATAAAACAATACATGTTTGTGACATTTTAGTTTTAAATTTAAATAAAATGTTATTAATGTAATTTTCCTACCAAAGTGGCTCCATGGGGTCCCCAAGTTGACCCATGGATTGTCTTCGTCAGACATGAATCATCCAATAAGGTTAGGACATGTGTCAAGGTCATTTCATATTATAATAACATTATATTTACCTTAAATTACACTAACTACCTTTAATCACGATTAATAAAACTTAAAAGTTACTATTCACCAAAAAAATTATTTTAATACCATTGAAACAAATTTTACATCTTAATGACAACCATTTATGTCAGATTTTTGAAATTAAAATCACAGAATTGGTAATGTTTCATTTAAATGAAAAATCAGTTTTTTTAACTACCACTTAGTGGTTTCATTATTCATCAAGAATTAAAGTTTTTCAGAAAAATACAAAAAACTCACCCTAAGCTATATTTGCTATTCCGAATTAAAAAATGATGTCTATTTTAAAAAATTCAAAACATATAAGTTTCAATAATTAATTTAATAATTAATTCCCGTTGTCAGAACAAATAGCGTGTTTTTAGGAAACAATATATATCAAAAGATTGACACTAGTTTAAGTCCAATTGCAAAGTGAAATTAATTCCAATGTCCACTATTGGATTAAATAGTAAAAATATATAATAATTGGACTTTAAATCTAATTAAAAAGATAATTTAATCATATATATAAATTATCTTAAAAAGTGGTTTTGAAATAAAATACAACATTTTTCACTATTCATTAAAAAAATGATCTTTATCGGAAGAATACCAAAAATTTACACAATGTAAATTTTGATGTCCTGATTCTAAAGACGAATTTTATTTTTTCCAATAGAATGTATAAGAGTGACCAAAATTATATTAAATAGGGTTCTCCATCAAAAGGCAATAAATCAACCTTTTAGTCAATTTTAGAGTATTTATGCTTAAAATTGATTTCTTTTTTTATTTTAAGTATTTATCTTTTATTTGATAAATGTAAAAACATTTAAAAAACATATAAAATAATATTTTAGTTATTTCTATTCATTCCCGGCAATACAAAGGCTAGGTGTTAACTACCATTTAAAATAATATTATTTTATTATTAGAGTGCAACATAAGATTTCAATGAAACTCATTGTTGTGTATTGGGAACGCCATCGAGCATAGAGTTCCCTCTAAAGTAATATTAATATTTTATTCAGAAAATATTAATAAATATGAAAAATTAATATTCTTTATTTTCCTGGGATGTTACAATGATAGTATCTATAAATATTATGTTAATGAAGAAATATATTCCCCTAAAATTTTGCACAATTCATAGATGTTTCATGATTTTTATAACAAAAATACCAATGGTAAAATACATCTACAATTTAATTCTTGAATTAAAATACATAAATAATTCATTCATTTTATTTGAACATAGGTCCTTTTTTACACATAAAACATTTTCCCATCCATTGTGAAACCTACTTTTCCATCTATGACACCTTAGGCTTAACCTTGTTGATGAATTTTTATCATATATTTAAATCCTTATTAATCTTTTGTAAAGAAATATGAATTATCCTATGAAAATCCTGTAGGAGTTTCAAAATAGGTGTATAGTAAGGCCTGTTGTTATACACTAGGTGACAATCAGGCCAAGCCCAATGCACCATGTTCATAATTATTAACGCTAGGCACCTCTATTAAAAATTGTAAACCACATAAAATATCAATATAGAGATATATAAAAATGTTAAATAAAATAATATCATTTTAACAAAAACATTTGTATGTCAATATATACTTAACATCAAAAACTATTATATGGTTATGATCCATAATCTAGGATTTTCTAAATCTATTTCCCAAGGTTTTGAATGAACTTTCTATATTACCAACTACAACAACCCTAATTCTAGTATCCCGAATCTTGATCGTTCTTTATTACATTTTCCTGAGATAAAAATATTCACATCCCGAACGAAATAATAGTTTAGTAATCTTGGTAAACAATATACGTACTTGAGTCTTACATTACATTTGAATGCACTGCATCATTTTTTCAAGAAGATCGTTATTAAATCTAGCATATTCTCTCATATATTTCGTAGTACATATCATGGATTCGTATGTAAATGAAAATAATATGGTTGATCTCAAATTCTGGTCTCATCCAAATTTACCCACGTTTTAAGGGTTAGGCGGTCACTTCTGGTGTAGCTTTGTTTGTCATATCATCAGAGACCTAAGAAGAAACCTACAGAGATGTACATTCCATGGATTGTTTTGGATATGAAGTAGAAAACATGGGTTGATTTTAGATGGGTTTAAATGAAAAAAAGGTCTATGTGAATTCAATTTATGGGAAACGGTTGATCCTAGGTTATTATACGGGATGAATTAGATGTAATTCATTTTTTAACAATTTCAATTTCATATACCCGAGAAGGATTCATTCAATGAATTGAAACTATCCTCATTAATTTCTTTTTTAACACCTCCCAAAACACATTCTAATAACCTATTAATTTGTAGTATCATTTTAAAGGGAACTATAATGTAAATGATCTTCTTATCACATAAAAGTGGGGCTTTAAAATTCAGTAAGGAAGAGGAAGAGAGAAAATCATTGAATAAAAAACTCAAATAAAAGAAATTAATTAATATTTAAAGAGTGAGAAATAAAACCCAATCCAGTCCCTTCATACTCCATTAGATCAACCCATAAAAGGTTTATCCCTCCACTAATGACATGTTCTCAATGGAATCAGGAATTAGACTCATAATGGTGGAATTGAAGAAGTAAAAAAACAATAAAATAGTGACCACTCTACCGCTATGTGAAGAATTTCACTTGGATTGGTGTCAATAAGTTCAAACCTTGAGGAAATAGTGTCAATGGGATATTATGAAGAATATAATAAGAGTATTAGAAAAACTTTTATTAAAAATGATGGTTGTTTAAATATCATACATGACAAAGAAAAAAATTACAAAGACAACTCAGCATAATAATATTACAATGAAAACAGTCCTCCAAGATGATTGAATCCTTCACCAAAACCTCCCAAAATGGGTATTTCAATAGGCATGGGTTGATCCCCCAATATTTCATGTCATTAAAATTGGGTATGGTAGGGCTAAATTGGTAGAATGTTTGTGGAATTTGGACTTTTCAACCCTTGAACCGAAATGGTATCCATCTTGCATCCACTAACAGAGGCACCTAAATGTGCTTCTAGATGGATGAATTGGAGTGGTACATATAAAAAAATGAAGCACTAGAGTTTTCCTAACTTTTAATAATGTTTTAGTAAAAATGATATTTTCTATTTTGAGATATGGTCAAAATTATGTGCTATTTTTCTAGTCCGTAGAATCTATCCCAGAATTGCATCGTCAAATTGGGCCGCCTGAACTATATTAGAACATACCCATTAGTTTCAGAAAATATTTAATAAAATTTTTACCATGATGGATTATATCTCTTGTTCAATTGTGAGAATCATTGGACTTGAAACATGGCTACTACAATACTTTTATTTGGATGTTGTCTAGTTCACTTCAACCAGAATGTTGTTGGTCGAAGGCCCACATTAGCGGTCTTACAATGTGAATCTTCAAGTGTTTCAGAAGAATAAATAATTCCATATATCATGTGACACTTGAAAATAAAATATTAAAATAAAATCAAGATTATTTTGTATGTTATTATTTTTTCAAGAATGTACCATGTTATTGTGCATTTTATAAAGAATTAAAATCATAATGTTAAATAATGTTCAAAGTGTAAAATACACTAAAAATGTTTTTTTTTTGAATAATGAATCACATAAAAATTATAATATAAATATTTAATATTATCAACTTTTTGTGGCTAATCAAATGTTCATTAGGGGTTAAGGGCATCAAAAGATGTCATGAATCAATAGACATAAACAGTATGTCAAGGTAAATAACTGAAGACACATGATATTTAAATAACATAACTACATGAATAGATAAGGTGTAATCAGAGTGAAAGTTATTTAGTTGAAAGAACGTGATATTTATTCAATGACTAATAATGTAATTCATCCATAGATAATATCATTGTGAAAATATAATGGATAATAATAAACAATTTTAGAATCAAGGAAATGAATAATTATAGGACATCATGTTTCTTAAGAGCATGAAACCTTTACTGTAATGATATATCTTCAAAATTGTTTAAAAATTCTGGGTAGAAACCCAATTTTTTTGTCCATCCATACTTCTACTATCAATAAATTTCATAAGATACTTTAAAACTACTGGGTACAAACTCATAGGGTTTGTCCAAATGATTTTGCCTCATGAGAACTATTGATGTATCGAGGGGATATATATACACTTCCCCACCTATGTATTTAATGTAAATGTCCATCCACTTATCCAAATAATATATTCAATCCATTAATAAATATTCCTTTGAAAAAAATTTCATTATTGAGTAAAGAATATAGATTTATCAATATTTCCCTAGTTAAATAAATAACATTCAACATTGAA
The DNA here is from genome assembly GCA_963277665.1 of Viscum album. NCBI lineage: Eukaryota > Viridiplantae > Streptophyta > Magnoliopsida > Santalales > Viscaceae > Viscum > Viscum album. The sequence goes on along the minus strand of OY728156.1, from coordinate 1,191,639,884 downwards.
CACTATTTGTAGAAATGATATATAGTTTAGTAAATAAACATATACATGATAAATAATATGAATATTTATGGAAATTTAATTCTTAGTTATCACATGAAAGTGAATAATTCAATGGGAAGTTAATGACTATAAAAACGAATTGACGAAGTGAATATCAATACCTTCCTTTGTAAAAATGATTACAAAGTATCCATTTAAACAATAAAGACAGTATAAAAAACATGTATTCCTTTGAATAAGAATAAAGGTTTGATTCCATAGATTAATATAAATACAATAATAATACCGTCAAAAACATTCTTGACTAAAATATCCATTTCATTTTGAAAATAATTTTTCAAAGCATAAAACAATTTGAAAATCATCTTCCTTGGAAATAATTTTTTAAATTACTAATAATTTATAGCATATTAGGGAAAAAAGTCATTAATATAACCCCGTAAAATATTAATAGACTATTCAAAGAAATTATTGTAGGTAATTATATATGTGACATACAAGTTAAAAAAACATTCTTTTTGCAATACAAAAAGTTTATAAAAGAGCATCGTTCAGAAAATGAAAAGAATATTACATTAAAATATTTTGGTAAAAAGAAAAAAATGGTTTAAAATGATTTAAATTAATATATTTTTAAAGAATAATATATTTTTAAATTTTTTTAGAAAACATGGTTTGAAAGAAAATTGATTTTTGATCAAAGTGACAAATGATGTTAGATTTTACTAATAACATTTTATTATCAATTTCAATTACTGGTGAATAAAAAAATAGTACTACAACTTGAAAATATCTTGAATAAAAATAGGAGAATAAATTTTAATGGATGTATTTTAGAATTATCAAATAATTTCCTTCAACTAAAATTCAAGAATAAAAAACTCGATTACAAGGATATTTTGAAATAATCTCATACAATGATGACAACGTTGAAGTGAAATGTAATCAATAAATATATTATTTGTATCAAAATTAAATTGAAATAAATGGATTAGAAATACAATAATATATGTTCCAAATTCATTAGACACATAATCTTAGAATATCACTTACATTGAAAGACTAATATGTTCCAATGAAATGAAATTCAGTAAGAAAATTCTTTACCACATGGTAAATTTTATTTGAAATCCCATTCGATTATATAATTCTATTTGAAAAATTTAATTCCATTAATAACTGTGTTTTAATGATATTAAATGTCAATTTAGAAATATATACGCCATATAAAACAAATAAATTGCATAAAATTACTATATGCCTCACTGAAAAATAAATTTATGAAGTCCCTTAACTTACGGTTACATTTAGTTGAACGTGATTTAAACTCCTATATAGTGGTTATAAAAATTTAATTTAATTATTATATAAAAAAATTAATTTTTATTTTTCATATATTATCTTTTTATAACATCTTATAACTTATAATGGAAATTTATTAAAGAGAAAAGAAAACAGTACAAGAAAAATACAAACAATAAACACCAAAACCATAAAAAATGGTTAAGCTGAAAAGGAAAGAAACCCAAGCAGAAAAACACCCAATAAAAAAGGGTGGGATATGGGATGAGGCCACCAATGCCGCCAATGAAGATTAAAGCCGTATCATGTGAGATTTTTCCACGACAGAAGAATCTCCATCAGCCCTGGCCTTTATTAGCCAAAAAACAGCATCATAAAAGCCTTCCTTCCACCAAAAGAATCCAGCAACTAAGCCTCCAGCCCGCTCCAAACAGCACACTGATTCCCAGAATTTGGGAAACCAAATGAAACTAGCAACTCTGCAGAATCCAGCCTGCTCCATATTAGCACACTGATTCCCAGAATTTGGGAAACCACAGCAACTCGACACAGAAAAGCTCTACTGCCATCCTGAAGAAAAAGAAACAAGCCACTCCAAGGAAGAAAAAAATAAATAAATAAATAAATAAATAAGCAAAAAACAAACAGGCCCCAAAAGATACTTACAAAAGTCTAAAAATGGGGGATTTGTCACGTTCCTTATTAATAAAAATAAGGAGATCATCAGGAACTTGATCAAACCAAACAAAATCAACACCATTAACACCTTTATTAGCTAGGCCATCAGCAACAGAATTGGCTTCCCTATAAACGTGAGTGATAATATGATTCAAAGAAAAAAGAGTCTCCAAACAATTAATCCAGCGATTAGTAATCTTCCAAGACAAGTGATAAAGACCCATCCTAATTGCAGAAACAAAAACAGTAGAATCGCTCTCAAACCATAAATTATCCGAACCACGCTGCACAACTTGATCGACAGCAACAATAATTCCAAGCATTTCGGCCTCAAGTGAAGAGGCAAAGCCACAAGAACCATGAAAACAACCAAGGACATCCCCTTTATGATTCCTGAAAACAGCACCATAACCAGAATGCCCCGGATTACCCCTAGAAGCACCATCTGAATTTACTTTTAACCAACAAAAAAAAGGTTCCTTCTAGAGAACTTATAAAGTACCATGCGGAGGCTTGAAATTACCCTTAACACCTATCATGTTCAGAATGGAAAAATCATGAACCGAGTTAAAGCAAAAAATGCTTCCTTGGAATAACAACATTACGCATAGCACCAAGAATAGCAGATAAAACCCCACTAACCGAGAAGGAAAATTTATCATGAATCATCTTATTTAGAGCAAACCAAATAAAATGAAGGAGTTCAGAAGCAACGACTCTAAAAAGATCCAACAATTGGGGAGAGAGTGAAATAGAATTCCAGCTTTGAAGAAATGACGAATTGAAGACATATTAGGCATGTGAATTTCAAAGATATCAAAAACAGCCTTCCACATTGAAGAGGCATTGACACAACTAATAAACAAATGATCAATATCTTCCCTATGTTGATAAAAAACACACACTAAGAGCAGGGAGAGATTCCACATTTCTGAAGGAAACAATCAGTAGGAAGTTTCCCATGAGCCAGTCTTCAGGTAAAATAAGACCGAGAGGGCCTAATAAAGTTCATATGAAGATCCCTCATCCATTTACACCCTATATTGCAAGATAGAGAATGACAATAAAAAATTTTAGAAGTCAACAGGCCATTAAAAGCAGGTTCCCAAGCCCAAAAATCCTTTCTATTAGAGAAAAAGTAACTATTGATAATAGTAAAAATATGATTAGGGAGACCCCCCATATTATCAAGCTGATCCTTAATCGTAGCATCCATATCAACATTAAAATAATCATCCAATAAGGAGTCAGCTAAAGGACATCCAGTCCAATTGGCCTTCCAAAAGGATAAAGACGACTTCCTTGAAACAAGCCATCTAGCATGAGAGTCAATAGAGGAAAAGATGTATTTAAAAGCATGCCAAACAAAAGAATCCAGATAATTAAAAACTCCATTCCTGAGCCTATCCCTGAATTTATAGCAGAGAAAGTCCAGAGACTCAGAATTATCATTGACAAGCCTCCAAATGAACGAGGCCTGTAAAGAATCATTAAACACCTCAAGATTTTTAATACCAAGACCCCCAGCATCATAGGGTTTACAACAATTATTCCAAGAAACAGTAACTAATTTCCTCTCTGAAATATTTCCACTCCAAATAAAATTTTTAATAGAAACGTTAATGCTCTTGATAAGAGAGATCAGCCACTTATAAATCATGAAAGAATAAACAAACTTAGAAATGATAACAGCTCTAACCAAACAAACCCGACCAGCCAAGGAAAGGGACATACCCTTCCATGTAGCAAGATGACGTCTGATTTTACATACAATATCAGAAAAATAACAAGCATTAGGCCTCCCCCAAAACATAGGAACACCTAAATAAGTAAAGGTAAAAACACCTTCATGAATACCCAAATCCCTAATAATGCCAGTCTTCCTAGAAATAGGAAAATTCCATCCAAAATAAACAAAGGACTTGTCCCAGCTAATCTCTTGCCTAGAGACTTTTTCATAATGCAAAAGGGCACGCTTAATATTTTTAATATTTCTCTTATCCCCTTTAGTGAAAAGAATAATATCATCCGCATATAACAGGTGAGTGGGAGAAATAAAACCTCTACCAGCACTAATAGAATACAGATTCCCATTACTAGCCATAATAGAAAGTAATCTACTAAGATAATCCTATGCAATGGAAAAAATAATGGCCGAGAGAGGGTCACCTTGTCTGACACCTCTTGAACAAGCAAAGAAGCCCTCAAAGGAGCCATTAACAAGGACAGAGATACGAGCTGACTCGAAAATTATTTTAACCCAATTAATGAAAACATCATCAAAACCAAAAAAATGAAGAACCTTATAAATGAAATTCAAATTTGTAGTATCAAAAGATTTCCTGACGTCCAACTTGAGAGCAATATTACCATCCCTTGTGGATTTCGTAAGAAGATTAACACATTCAGATGCAGTAAAAAGACAGTCTTGAATAGACCTACCCTTAATAAAGCCAAACTGATTAGGAGAAAAAATCTTACTGGCAATAGAAGACAACCTTGTAGCCATGATTTTGCAAATAATTTTAAAAATGGTATTGATCATAGCAACAGGTCTGAACAAATGAATCTCATTAGCATTCTCAGTCTTTGGAATAAGGGAAAGGAATTGAGCATTCAGACCCTGAGTAAGAGAGCCACCTTTAAAAAAATGAGTAACCAACCTACAAACATCATCATGAATGACGTCCCAGTAAGTCTGAAAGAAAAAATTCCCAAAACCATCTGGACCCCGGGAGCTGTCAGACTTTAGACTAAAGGTCGCTTCTTTAATTTCAAATTCCAAAGGAGTGGATGTAAGACTAGAATTATCCTCTTGATTAACAAGAGTCGGAATAATACTCTCCACAGGATCATCAAGAGGGAAATAACCAGAAAAGAGATCCTTAAAATAAGAAACAACATGCTCAGAAAGGTCCCTTCTGTTATCAAACACATTATTCCCATTTCTAACCAAAGAGAGAGGCCTTGAGACTTTCCTAATTCTCTGCAAAGAATTAAAAAATTTAGAATTTCAATCCCCATCTCTCAACCAATTAGCCTTAACAATATCTCTTTGCAAAGCATCTTTATGATTCAACAAATTATTATGCTTGGAAACCAGCTGAGTCTCACCCAAAATATCATTAGAGAAGTTATTTGACGAATTCTGCGCCTGCATTTGTTGAATAGAATCCTCAAGAGAGGAAATTTCAGAATTAAGGGAACTGAAATGATATTTACTCCAGAATTTCAAATTTATTTTAAGAAGTTTGAGCTTAATGATGCAAGAAAAATCATTATCCCTACCATTCCAAGAATTCCAATTTTGTTCAACAATATTTCTACATTCAAGATGATTAACCCAGGCCTTATTAAATCTAAAAGGAAAAGGAGGTTTGGGATCCTTACTCACAAGGTCAACCAAAATAGGATGATGATCAGAGTTGATTCTGGAAAGAGTCATACAAGAAATAGAACCCCAGAAATCAAGACAAGACTCATTGACAAAGGCCCTATCAATTCTACTAGCAACAAATCGGTCCAAAACCTTCCTGTACCAAGTATACTTAGCCCCAACAAGATTAACTTCAATCAAACCACTATTATCGATACATGCTTTGAACTCCCTAGAAGAGATGACATTAGACATGGCTCCAATCTTCTCATCAGAATTCGTGATGGAATTAAAGTCACCAAGAATAGACCACGGACTAGTGATCGAAGAATTGAGAGACCCAATATCCATCCATAAATTCCTACGACCCTGATAATAGTTATGGGCATAAATAAAAGAGCAGAAATGTCTCAAACCTTGAAGAAAGAAAGAGCATGTGACATGCTGATCAGAATTAGAAATTAGGTAAATATGGGATAAAGAACAATTAGCCAAAACCCATAACCTTTTAATATCTGATGAGGATCTATTGGATTCCACAAAATGAAAACCAGGGTTTTCAAAATTGGAAATATTAGGAGAAAAAACCCTTTTGGGTTCAGACAGACCAATAAGAAGGGGTATATGATTTAAAATGAAAAGCCTAAGGGACCTCATAGTATCATGATTGGCCAAACCCTGACAATTCCAGAAAAGAAGCTTCATTTAAACCTAATACCGGGATGATTTCCCCCTTTTTTGACCCCCACATTTACCTGTTTTCCAGACTTAGGAGGCCTTCCAGCCTTTCTCTTAGTACTAGAGTCCTCTTGTATAAGATCACTTATATCCAGACTGCTGATGATACCTTTTCCATTTTTAACAACATCAGTAAGGATGCCAACTGGACCAACAGGAACCTCAATAACCTCAACCAGTGAAGCAGTACCAGCAGAAGGAAAAGGGGCCCCGATCACCTCTTCCGAAGGAGCAGAATTTGACTTGAAAGAAGCAGTTTCCACTCCTTTTAAAGCATAATCTGCAATGGGAGGAGCAGGAGCTCCAACCACCTGAACTGGGGAGGTGATGGGTGCAAAAACAGGATCAATAAAGACCTAGGAAATCCCATAATTCTCACTATCCTGAAAAGAAACCACAAGCTCACAAATGTTATCCACCAATTCTGAAAACATGATCAGATCATGAATCTCAGAATATAAATTATGATCCAAAATGTGATCCTCTATGCACGTGAATCCACAAAATTTATCCATTTCCTAACCAAACATAGCAGGAGGACTAGGCAGATCAGGAATCCTACCTTGTTCAACATCTTCAGAGATATCTGCCCAAGATTTATTAGAAGTGACTATAACTCTAGAGGGACCAGGTATATCCTTTAATGGACCCTCCTTTTCCACAAAAATCTTCTTATTAAAAGAGAGTCACATCACTTAATGAAGTTGATTGTCCACACGTACATGAACAATGCTATCATCCTTATGTGTGTGAAAAGGTAAGAAAGAATAATATAATTTCATAATGATAAATATTTTATTAATATAAAAATTATTTCAAGTATATGAAATTATTATATTATTTCTATCCTTATTGTATTCCATGTAAGGCATTGGTGAAAGTTGAATCACATTGCTTCGTGAGGTGGTAGTCAGTTATACACAAAAGTGATACTATCATATCCCCTATGAAATGGGGAGAAAAATAGATAAATATGTTATAATTTCCCTAAATGTATAATTATTTTATAATTATTATTTTTATAATTTATATCCCTCATCATACCAAATCCTTATAGTCGGTAATGGAAAATTGAATGACATCAGTTCACGACATGGTAGTCCACTGTAAAAATGAATGATGATTTCATAACACATTTGGTGGAAACATGGCTATTTTTTGTCATTAAATTATCATAAAAACATATAAATATATGTTATATAAAAAAAATTTATATAAAAATGGTTTATTAAAAATTTAAGGAGGAGGATAATGTAAAAAATCAAAATGATTATTGAAGAACGTTACCTCTTCTTCATGAATCTTGCTTAAATTTTCACTAAAAGCCTTTTTTGGTTGGATTTCAACACAAAATAATGATTCTAGGATGAGGGGTGGAATTTTATGAAGGGATTTTTGTAGGTTTTTGTTGAACCAAATTGATTGAGCAGTGTAATGAAGTGATGGGAGTGAGTTCCCTTTATAATTGAGCAGGAGTGGTATTTTGTGTAAATACTCAAATGAATTCTCTATTGGGGGGTATATCTTACCTCATGAGCCTTAAAAAGTGATTAATAATGGAGGGTAGATTTTATATTTTTAATAAATGAAAATCCAAATCACAAATATAAAAACCTTTTTATTATATTATTCCTTGATCTTTATGTTTATTGAAGTTTAGCCTTTATGTTTTTACAATAATAACTTGTATCTTTTTATTTACACTGGTAATTTATCCTATAAGACTAAAATTAAAATGATATATATTATATAATTTAAACCTAATAGTTCTAAATATTAAATAAAATTTATTAAACAAAAATCCTCTTTGTGTGTAAAATTAATTTTAATACAAACACATGTTATGCACATAAACATTATTTAAACCTTAATTGTGATAATTAATTTTAACAGTTTACACAAATCATTTTAGTCAAAAATTATGATGGAATTATTATAAAATATAAATAATGATGATTTCAAATATGGAATCCATTTTTTCAAATTCAATTCATATAATTTTTATAATTTAATTTAAAATTAATCCTGTTGACGCTACTAGAAGGATGGGCTTTTCAAAGAAAATATCAACTGTTTACAACGATTTTATATCATTATTTATAATGAGAATGATTACAATGACATATATTGGATTAATTGATTTACATTTTACCTAATTATACATTAAAAATACTTCTAAATATAGTTTAAAAATATAAATTATCTAAACGAAATGACAGTTTTCAATTGAAATTCATTATTTTTAAATATTCATCCAAACATTTGGCTTCTCAAAAAATTATAAAAAATTAATCCTAAAGATAAATTTTGTGTTATTATTTAAAAAATTAATTTATTTTTTAAAAATTAATTTCTTAAAATTAATAAATAATAATATTAAATTATGTGTACAAAGAGAGACCAAATTGTGCTTTGTTTAAATTTGTTTTTGAATGTATCTCAAAAGATCAACAAAATTAAATTTATTCAAAAATAGATATATTGTAAATTATTGGGGTGTTATAGAACCATTTTAAAATGTTAATTCCCCTAATATGTTATGTACACACACTCATTATACCATATTCAAGTCATTTTATTTGAAAGCCTCTGTGTCATACCAAACATATTCGGTAGACCATTCATTGTCCTCATACCTCTTTATCTGTCAGTGGATAGAGAATTAATATGCAACATGGGAATCCATCCTGATATAATTCCATAAAAATATTAAACCTTAGCTATGTTAATAATAAATTTTACCTTAATCATCCATTCCAACCCATTAGTGGGTTAGGAATGAAATGAACTACAAGAACTCGGATTTTTGTCTAAACAGGATATGTCTGTTGCATTTATAAGCCCAAGCTCCAATAATAATCCACTATGGTGTAAGTACCTCTATATCCCACATCTTCTTAACTCAAGGGAATGAATTCTCTTATAAGCCCACCATCCTTCCTCATCCTTCAGTGTATGAGTTGTGGGCTTATACGTGGGTATCATTTTATGTGAAAGTCCAAAACATGACCTCATGTACCTCAAACCCATCAGCGGGTTACGGAAGAATGTGACAATGAGAACACTTATTCCTATTATAAATATAATTTGTAGGAAAACTTCTTAATACCCAATATCCATATGATTTTATCCATGATACTATTAATCACATATCTTTTAAGGAAATATTAATGTGAAATTCCCATAAAAATTTCTCTCATGTGTTTTTTTAAATCTTCTATAATCTTTTATTTCTCACACAGATGGTGACTCACAAGGTCATATAGATCGGTAACAGAAGTACTAATATCATGTTGAGGATTCCCCCAATGTGAGACTTTATTGGGATGTTTTCCTCATTACATGTCATCATCACTCATAGGGTCATACTTCCAATGAGGTAATTCAATTATGCCTTAAATGCATATGTCTTGCTTAAGGACTCTTTTGGAAAAACTCTTATGATAACAATACCCTTAACATTTAATTCAAAGACTATAATTTATATATTAGCAGGATACATAGGATGCCTCATCAAGGATTGAGCCCCATATTTACTATCTTGGCATATGATGTTAAACTTCATCGTATAGTCCTATAATATGACCTTATACATTTTCAATAAAACATTATTAGTTTGGATTCATTTTCTCATAAGATACGTAGGATGCCTCATATAGTTTCAATAACATCTCCAAAACACCAATTAATTACCTATGTGATAGTAAACTCTAGATATCCTAAACATGGATTTAAACAGAAGCATCATAAATGAATATAAAAATAATAGACAACATGTGACAACCGAAGTTGTTCCCATGAACACATGGTCATAATATGGTCATTGGAATAGGGTCAACCAGTCCCATATCGGGGTTTAAAAAAGGTTTCATGAACATATCTTAAATTAGAAAGATATTACTAGGGTTGGAAATAATTCACCACAATGTTTTGATGATCCTGACCTCCCCTCTTCTCAACCAATGTGATTTATTAAGTGTCATTGGGTTTGAAATCAAAATTTACCACCTACCTTTGGAAAGTAGGATTGTACCTTTTCTTGGATATGGGAACCAATGAGTGTTTCGCTTAAAGAAAAAAATTATAACAGAAGGAAATAATTGTGAAACCACCCTCAATCACCAAAAACTAAGCATCGGGTGAAACAATCCACAATTTTTCATGTAAAAAAATTGTGGATGTGACATGAAATATTTTAAATATGTTAAACCTTTCATTAAAAAATAGAAAAGGCTGATTATTAATTCTTAAAATTTGAATGTAATAGATCCACCTTGTACTCTTACATATGGTGATGCACTGTTAAGGTCTCTTGTTTCCTCTCAATGAATTTTGAGACTCCTTATGATCCAAATGGAATAATCGAATATTCTAACAAATTCCATGCACACTGGACAAGTTGTCAATGCTTAAAAACATTTTAACCTACTATGAACAACTAGTTGACACACCAATTGTAACATCCCAAGTATGTAATGAATAATAGATATTCTTATATATGTCTATTTATGAATTAGATAGTGTTTTAGAGGCTTAAAATGAGAATAAATCCAATCTTAAGCATGGAATACACTAATATTCTTAAAAGATTGTTTTACTGCCTTTTGATGGAAAACCATTTTTAAATAAATATTTGGACAATTTTATAAGCTCTATTTTTCAAAATAAACTTATTATTTATGATTTGGACATTGAAATTTACATAGGATTTTTTTTTATTTTTCTGACAATGTTCATTTTTTTAATGAATCGTGAAAAATACTGCATTTTACATCAAAACTATTTTTTCATCTAATTTAATTATTTGGTTAAATTATATTTTTAATTGGTTTTAAAGTGTAAATAGAATATATTTTTACAATTTAATACAATTTTTGTCATTGGGATTAATTTCACTTTGGAATTGGGCATAAACATGTGTCAAACATTTCATACATATTGTTTCAAAAAAACCCGCTATTTGTTTTGACAATGGGATTTATTTTTAAATTAATTTTCGAAATTTATATGTTTGGAATTTGGTAAAATGGATTCCATATTTGGAATCAAAAGGTTCAAATTATGTAATTAATACTCTTTTTTTGGAAATTATGAATAGTAACAACGATAATTATCTTTAATTATGTTGATTAATGAGTAATCGGGTAGTTAAGGATAATAAAATAATATCATAATAATAAAAACTGACACCAACATGTGTCCTAATGCTACTTTTTGTCTCAAGTACGACCATGGGATCCCTTGTTCCATACTTTGTGACCCCATGGAATCACTTTTGTGTGAAAGTGACTTTTTATCTTTGTATTTTTAAAGAAAGTTAAATATAACAAAGAATGTATCACCTGAGTAAAACATTTTTAATTTTGTATAAACAAATGATATATTGGACTATAAATAGTAATTGGAAAGATAAAAATATTTCCTACATCATAGTATTTTTTTTATAATTTTTAGACATTAAATAAATTAAATTATTTATGACATCATGATGATGCAGTGATTACCTCATTATTTAAAGATTTAAATAAAATGAAAAGATAATGTAAAATATAAGACCTAAAAAGTTCAATAACCTATTTCATGAGTATATATAGAACCCTTATCACCATATCCTTAAAATACATCAATGTGGGACCTTTAAAATCTGAAACTCATTTGAAAATAAAGTAACCTTTTATAACATTCTAAGAGTGCCCTTCCTCTCCTCTTATAAAAGGCCCCCACCTCTACCCCCTTACCCACACCTCTCAAGCCTTTGGCTCAGCCAAACCCTGGCCTTTTTGTCTCTCCACATCCCTCTCTTACTCCTAGAAGACTCAATTGGGGCATAAGTCTTCCCAAGGAAGCCTTTGAGCTCAAATCAAAAACAGTTACCCATTTTAAAGGTATTGTTTTCCCTATTGTTCTTATGTTTTATTTTGCTTCTCCAACCCCATAAACTCTTTTTATTCATTTATTTTGTAACAACACCAGTATCCTAAATATACTAGTATTTTGTTATAATAATTATTCTAGCTACACTTACACACACCTTCATCAAATGGTTAAAGAGAATACTGTTTATGTGGACGGCGAATTTCTGCCTCACGAAATGATGATTGTTCAATATTCTTCTAACACCTTCAAAGGTGGCCATTAAGATGTCACTATATTTATATATGATATATAATATGTTTATTGTTTACTTAATATTTTGTATTTTTCATTTATGGCATACCTTTATGGTTTCCATTATTGGGAAACGCGATATCGTCATTTTAGGAAGTGCGGACTACCGCCCCCTCAAAGTGATTTGATTCGTTAATTCCATATGTGGGATGTATAAAAAATGGAGTTAAAGTTATTATATATGATGTTATAATGGAATTATAATATACTTTTATATCATTATTATTTCTTTCCATTAAGGTATGAGATAGAAATGAAAGTAGCGTTCATGCGTACGTACGGCTTACCGTCTCCATGAACGGTGCATTTCATTTCTTATCCCCAGATGTAATGTACTATTATAAGTACATATATATAATGGATATATATGATGTATGTTACATATAAATGATTTAAATAATTCTGTAATTAAAATATACATATCTATCATTTAGTTTTAATTCCATTAATATGACATAGAAATGAAAGTAGCATTCATGCGTACATACAGCTTACCATCTCCATGAACGGTGCATTTCATTTCTTACCTCTAAATGATTATGTAATATTATAAATGCATGTATATCATGGATATATATGATATATATGGCATCTACATCATGAGTATCATTCTTGAGATAATGGATATTTTCCTACGTGAACAACTTGTAAATATAAGAAGTTCCCTTTTGACTCAAGTACCAAATATCCAAAAAATGACCTTAATTAACATAAATGATTATATAGTGTTCATAACATGGTAATAAGTGATATAAAAGGAATGATGAAATTGAAAAAGTATCTTAAGAAATTAGAAATTAACTCAAGTTTATGAATCAGGACGTTAAAGAATGATCGAGTCAAGTCGGACCCGAGGTATGGGACATCATCTCAATCTCTTTTCATTGAGGCATATTTTGTTTTATACACAACCTTCTTTTATATGGTGTATAAACCCCTTTTACTTTTATTCTTATTCAAAAGGAATCTTTTTTTTATACGAATCATTTTACTAAACGACAACAGGAATTTTTTTTGTCGTACGTATGCGGCGACAACGACTTCTCCGCCGCCATGACCATTATTTGAGCTTCGGCTTCCTCTACAAGCCAGACATTTTTTTTAAATGAAAAATAAATACCATGTTTTAATTTTCTTTTATTTTGGTATTGATAATGGTTTCCATATTGTCTTTATTATATCAATGTGTTGTATTGATATCTTGTGATTGAAATGTGGAAATGTTATGTTTCCTTTATGCGTGTTTTATGTAATATTATTATGTTATGGTTCTTGGGAATTGTTATGAAGATGGGTGGTTCCGTGATAAACTAAGGGCGTGTGATCCCGATATAGCTCTCCAATGCGTTGGGTAACGCGAAGGGGTTAAACGTTAAGGCATCTCCAAATAGATTTTGGGAATATACTGTGATGGGTATTCCAAACGTAACCAAGAGGGTTACTCCCTACGAAAGAATGTTATGAATGCCTCAAGTTACCTTTATGTCTTATGATTTCTATGATTTATTCATGATTTGATGAGGTATGTTAAAGTGCTTATGTTTTATGAGTAAAGTTTGATTTCATTGATTCTTCTGTACACATGTAATCATGTTTCCATTCCATATTTTCATATCCCTTACTGAGCTTTTTATGCTCATCCCAAGTTTTTGAGATGTTTTTCACAGGTCAATGGAAAGGTATATGATATGATGATAGTGTCAAGGAAGTGTCAAGAATGAATCCATGTTTTATTTTAAATATGTTTTCGTTGATTGGAAAAATGAATACTATCTTTTATGTAACCACATTTTTAAATATGGAATGTAATGCAAGTTTTATGATCTAATTCTCTAAAACTCTAAACCTAAACAGATCCTCAATGTGAAATCTTGTAATAACTTAGGATTAAGTAAGGTTTAAGGATGGGTCCTTATAGTTGGTATCAGAGGTCGGTTTAGATAACTTTAGGTGTTATAATTTTATTAAATTATTATCCAAAAATATTTTTTTATGGTCAAATTTAAATGATATAGCATTTGAAGATTACCATGATGCTTCATATAAGACATGTTTGTTCAGAATGGTTTTTCATAGAGGAAATAGAACAGATTTTCTGGGAAGGCATATAGAGAGAAATGACCTTTCAAATCAGTATCCTGAGATGATCTGAATCAGAAATCAATAGTTTGTTGCAGTGATAGCTCAGTTGACTCAGGTGAAAAATGTTGGTTGTTTTTATTGATGATATTTTTGTGTTTTCGAAAAGTAAAGAGGAGCATGAAAGACATTTAAGGGTTATTTTGAAAAACTTAAAATAACAGAAATTGTATGGGAAATTCATCAAGTGTGATTTTTGGTTGCAACAAATTTCATTCCTTGGTCATATTGTTTCTAAAGATGTTATAACTGTTGATCCTGCAAAAACAAAGGTTGTTGAAGAATGGCCAAGACCCACAAATGTAACTGAGATTCGTAGCTTCCTTGGTTTGGTAGGCTATTACCGAAGGATTGTTAGAAATTTTTTCACTGTTATCTAGTACAATGACTAAGCTAACTTAGAAGGGTGTTAAGTTTATCTGGACAAAAGAATGTGATGAATGTTTTCAGGAATTGAAAAGAAGATTGGTGAATGCTCCAGTTTTGGAACTACCTTCCAGGAATGGTGAGTTTGTTATCTACAGTAATGCTTCATTGAAAGGAATTGGTTGTGTCCTAATGCAGAATGATCAGGTAATTGCTTATGTTTCACGTCAGTTGAAAACTCATGAGGTAAATTACCCTACACATGATTTGGAATTAGCTGCTGTTGTTTTCGATTTAAAAATTTGGAGGCTTCATTTGTATAGAGTAAAGTGTGAAATATATACCGATCACAAAAGTTTAAAGTATATATTCACACAGAAAGAATTGAACATGAGACAGAGGATATGGATAGAATTAATCAAGGATTATGATTGTACAATTCATTACCACCCGGGAAAAGAAAATAAAGTGGCTGATGCTTTGAGTCGAAAAAGTAATGCTTCATTAACAATGTTGTGTTTGGAACGTTATCCTTTGGTTAAGGATTTGATGAAATTTGGCATAGAAGTTGTTGGTACAGGATGTTCTTCTGTTTTTTTTTCAGGTATCAGTGTAATCTTCTCTATCCGACAGAATTAAGCAAGCGCAGAAGAAAGACAGTGGGTTACAGAAAAAGGTAGAGCTGGTTCAGAAGGGTAATTTTCCTGAATTCATCATTGATAATGGTTGTGTTTTGAGATTTGGGAAGAGATTGTGTGTGCCATGTGATTCACAGTTGAAGAGAGAGTTTTTCTTTAAAGTTCATAGTTCTCCTTTTTCAGTTCTTCAAGGAAGTACTAATATGTATAGAGATCTTTAGGAGTATTACTGGTGGGACGGAATGAAAAGAGATATTGCTGATTTTACTATGATGTGTTTGACTTGTCAGCAGGTTAAAGCAGAGCGGTAGTTACCGAAAGGGATGCTCCAGCCTTTACCAGTTCCAGAGTGGAAATGTGAAAATATATCCATGGACTTTGTTGTGGGATTACTGAAGACATCTCGTGGTAATAATGCAATTTGGGTTATTTTTGATCGCTTGACTAAATATACTCATTTCCTTGCTATATGAGATACTTTTTCCCTATATAAACTTTCTCGATTGTTTCACAAAGAGATAGTCAGGTTACATGGAGTTCCTCTGTCCATAGTATCTGACTATGATCCCAGGTTCACTTCGAACTTTTGGAAAGGCCTTCAGAAGTCATTGGGTACTGAATTAAATTTTAGTACAGCTCTTCATCCTCAATCAGATGGGCAGTTAGAAAGAATGATTCAGGCTTTGGAGGATATGCAACGTGCTTGTTTGATGGATTATCATGGAAGTTGGGACAAACATCTTTCTTTGGTTGAGTTTTCTTATACTAACAGTTTTCATTCCAGTATACAGATGGCACCATTTGAGGAATTATATGGGAAGCGGTGTCGAACTCCATATTTTTGGGATAAAGTGGGTGAAAGGAAGTTTATGGGATCGTAATTGGTAGAAGAGTTGGCATAAAAAGTTCAGATGATAAAGAGACACATGAGAACGGCTCAGAGCAGGCAGAAGGGTTATGCGGACAACAGGAAGAATGATCTCTCTTTTGAGGAAGGTGACCATGTTTTTCTCAAAGTATCACCATGGAAAAGTGTGATGCGATTTGGTAAGAAATATAAGATAAGTCCAATGTTCATTGAACCGCATGAAATTCTGGAGAGAGTTGGACCAGTTGCATACCGAGTGGGTTTACCTCCGAGTTTATCTCAGGTACACAATGTTTTTCATGTTTCAATGTTAAGGAAGTACATGCCAGATCATCTCATGTTTTGAGTCCAGAGGTAGTTCAGTTGGAAGAGAATATATCTTGTGAAGAACAACCCATCCAGATTCTTTACCACAAAGAGAAAGTGTTACGTAATAAGGTGATTCATCAGGTAAAGGTTTTGTGGAAGAACCAAATTATTGAAGAGGTAACATGGGAATCTGAAAATACAACGAGGGCTAAATACCCCCACTTATTCGATAAGTAAACAAATTACGGGGACGCAATTTTCTAAAGGGGGGAAAGATGTAACATCCCAAGTATGTAATGAATAATATATATTCTTATCTATGTCTATTTATGAATTAGAGAGTGTTTTAGAGGCTTAAAATGAGAATAAATCCAATCTTAAGCATGGAATACACTAATATTCTTAAAAGATTGTTTTACTGCATTTTGATGGAAATACATTTTTAAATCAAACTTTTGACAATTTTATAAGATCTATTTGTCAAAATAAACTAATTATTTATTATTTTGACATTGAAATTTACATTGGATAATTTTTTGGTATTTTTCTGACAATGTTCATTTTTTTAATGAATAGTGAAACATACTGCATTTTACATCGAAACTATTTTTTCATCTAATTTAATTATATGGATAGATTATCTTTTTAATTGGTTTAGTGTAAATAGAATATATTTTTATGATGTAATCCAATGGTGGTCATTGGGATTAATTTCACTTTATAAATTGGCATAAACAAGTGCCAAACTTTTCATAGATATTGTTTAAAAAAAACCCGCTATTTGTTTCGACAACGGGAATTATTTTTAAATTAATTATTTCAATTTATATGTTTGGAATTTGGTAAAATGTATTCCATATTTGGAATCAGAAGGTCCAAATTATGTAATTAAGACTCTTTTTTTTTTGACATTATGAATAGTAACGACGGTAATTATCTTTAATTATATTGATTAATGAGTAATCGGGTAGTTAAGGATAATAAAATAATATCATAATAATAAATAATGACACCAACATGTGTCCTAATGCTACTGGTTGTCTCAAGACCAACCATGGGATTCCTTGTAACAAACATGGGGACCCCATGGAATCACTTTTGTGTGAAAGTGACTTTTTATCTTTTTATTTTTAAAGAAAGTTAAATATAACAAAGAATGTATCACCTGAGTAAAAATGTTTAAGTTTGTCTACATAAATGATATATTAAACTATAAATAGTAATTGGAAATATAAAATGATTTAATACATCATAGTATTTTTTTTATAATTTTTAGACATTAAATAAATTAAATTATTTATGACATCATGATGATCAGTGATTACCTCATTATTTAACGATTTAAATAAAATGAAAAGATAATGTAAAATATAAGACCTACACATGCCAATAACCTATTGGATGAGTATATCCCGAACTCTTATCACCTTATCCTCAAAATTCATCAATGTGGGACCTTTAAAATCGGAAACTCATTTTAAAATAAAGTAACCTTTTATAACTTTCCAAGAGTGCCCCTCCTCTCCTCTTATAAAAGGCTCCCACATCTACCTCCTTACCCACACCTCTCAAGCCTTTGGCTCGGCCAAACCCTTCCCATTTTTTCTCTCCACATCCTTCCCTTACTCCTAGAAGCCTCACATTGGGCAGAAGTCTTCCCAAGGAAGCCTTTGAGCTGAAATCAAAAACAGTTACCTGTTTTAAAGGTAGTGTTTTCTCTTGTGTTCTTATGTTTTATTTTGCTTCTCCAACCCCATAAAATCTTTTTAATCATTTATTTTGTAACATAACCAGTATCCTAAATATACTAGGATTTTTTTTATAAGATGGATTCTAGCTACACTTACACACACCTTCATATAATGGTTAAAGAGCATAATGTTTCCGTGGATGGCGAATTTCTGCCTCACAAAATGATGATTGTTCAATATTCTTCTAACACATTCAAAGGTGTCCATTAAGATGTCACTATATTTATATATGATATATAATATGTTTATGTTTTACTTAATATTCTGTATTTTCCATTTATGTCATACCTTTATGGTTTCCATTATGGGCAAATGTGATATCTTCATTTTAGGAAGTGCGGACTACCGCCCCCTCAAAGTGATTTGATTCATTAATGCCATATGTGGAAAGTATAAAGGATGGAGTTAAAGTTATTATTTATGATGTTATACAGGAATTATAACATACCTTTATATCATCTTTATTTTTTTCCATTAATGTATGATATAGAAATGAAAGTAGCGTTCATGTGTATGTACGACTTACCGTCTCCATAAATGGCGCATTTCATTTCTTATCCCCAAATGTAATGTAGTATTATAAGTACATATATATATAATGGATATATATGAAGTATGTTACATCTAAATGATGAATATAATTCTGGAATTAAAATATACATATCTCTCATTTAGTTTTAATTCCATTAATATGACCTAGAAATGAAAGTAGCGTTCATGCGTACGTACGGCTTACCGTCTCCATGAACAGTGCATTTCCTTTATTACCTCTAAATGTTTATGTAATATTATAAATTCATGTATATACTGGATATATATGATATATATAGAATCTACATCATGAGTATCATTCTTGAGATAATGGATATTTTCTTACGTGAACAACTTGTAAATATACGAAGTTCACTTTTGACTCAAGTACCAAATATAGACAAAATGAACGTTATTAACTTATATGATTATATAGTATTGATAACATGGTAATAAGTTATAGAAAAGGAATAATGAACTTGAAAAAGGTTCTTAAGAAAGTAGAAATTAACTCATGTTTTGATTTAGGACGTTAAAGAACGATCAAGTCAAGTCGGACCCGAGGTATGGGACTTCTTCTCAATCTCCTTTCATTGAGGCATATTTTGTTTTATACACAACCTTCTTTTATACGGTGTATAATCCCCTTTCAATTTTACCCTTATTAAAAAGGAATCTTAATTTTATACGAAGCGTTTTACTAAATGACAACAGGAATGTTTTTTTGTCGTACGTATGCGGCGACAACGACTTCTCTTCCGCCGTGACCATTATTTGAGTTTTGGCTTCCTCTATAAGATATACTTTTTTAAAATGAAAAATAAATACCATGTTTTACTTTTCATTTAATTTGGTATTGAAAATGGTTTTCATAATGTCTTTATAATATCAATGTGTTGTATTGATATCATGTGATTGAAATGTGGAAATGTTATGTTTCATTTATGCATGTTTTATGTGATACGATTATTTTATGGTTCTTGGAAATTGTTATGAAGATGGGTGGTTCCCTGATAAACTAAGGGCGGGTGAGCCCGATATAGCTCTCCAATGCATTGGGTAACGAGAAGGGGTTAAACGTTACGGTTTCTTGGAAGAGATTTAGGGAATATACTACGATGGGTATTCCAAACGTAACAAAGAGGGTTACTCCCTACGTAAGAATGTTATGAATGCCTCAAGTTACCTTTATGTCTTATGATTTCTCTGATTTATTCATGATTTGATGAGGTATGTAAAAGTGATTATGTTTTATGATTAAAGTATGATTTCATTGATTCTTATGTATACATGTACTCATGTTTCCTTTCCATATTTTCATATCCCTTACTGATCTTTTTATGCTCATCCCAAGTTTTTGAAATGTTTTTCACAGGTCAAGGGAATGGTACATGATATGATGATAGTGTCAAATAAGTGTCAAGAAATAATCCATGTTTTATTTTTAATATGTTTCCGTTGATGGGAAAAATGAATACTATTTTTTATGTAACCACTTTGTTTAAATGTGGAATGTAATGCAAGTTTTATGATCTAATTTTCTAAAACTCTAAACCTGAAAAGATCCTCAATGTTTAATCTTGTAATCACTCAAGATTAATTAAGGTTTAAGGATGGGGCCTTATACAAATCATGTGAATTATCCACTATAGGGGCCTTAGAACTGAGTCCTCGGGGTACGCCGTCACTATCTCAACACCACCATTACTAGTTGGTGGACTTCTTGGTCTTGTATTACCACCTCAAAGGATCCATATAATGATGTAAGAATCATTTGAAATCCATTATAAGTTGAATCCACACATCTTTTCTTACTCATGACAGGCCATAAAACATTATGTATCCCCTATTTCTACATTCAATTGCATTGGTAGATTATAACTAGAGTGAAAAAATGAATACATTCCCTACCTCATGGAGGTGGGTTAGGAAAATCACTACATCCATTAAACCACGTAGGATCTGTCTAGGAGGGATCCCATCCATTCTAGTCTTCAACATCATCATATGACATTAATTCCACTAAGAGATGCCAAAGAATTTGTGACCACCATAACCATAAAAATTAGGTTATCTAATAGGTGATACCTCTTAGGATATCCAAAAATGTAAATCCAGAGTAGGGGTATATCCCTATTTTCACTAATGTGTTTTAGGCCCATCATCGTATCCTAATAGTGGCCCATAATTAATCCACGATCATCACTATCCATGAGCCTCTAACTTCATCAAAACTGGAATTTTTCAATGAATAATACTTGAGATAACCCATCCTATGGGGATGTGGGGATTTGTATCATATTAGCATTGTGATTGTCTTCAAAATAAGCACAAAACCACACAATAGTATAGTCATAACAATCCAACCAAATGACATATCTAACACCTACCCTCAAATGAGATACTCCATTGAAGAGAAGCACAATCCTGCTTATATCTCCATCAAAATGATATCAATCGAATATGATGAATTATTTTCAAAATATAACATGAAATATTTTCATTATTTAATAATATCCATCTTTAATCATCTAAGTCATAGTAGGTTGGCCCACATATTTCCTCTAAAATAGGAATATAAGTACTCATCAAAATCTTTCGTCCATCTATAGATGTTATTATAAACCATGTCTCTATTTTAGAGTGAAATTTTGACAGATAATATTGTAAGTGGAAACAATTGATTTAATTTCATGGGTCTATATTGAGACTCACATCACCATCATCCACTCAATCAACCATTGATAGAGTAGAGTGTGTCTTCACAACCTTTTCTCACCATCCCATTAAGGATGACATGGAAATTTCAATGGAAGAACAGATAACCCATATCCAATGTGATAATGACAATCATTAGAAAATAATTTTGGGAATGATAATCATATAACTTCACTATAGTAACACATCATCATGTTTATTTAGAGTTACTCCTTATAGTGAAGGGACTTATCCCATAGGGATGTGAGGATTTTTATGTTCTTCATCCCCTCATACGATGAAATTTAGGCATTGCTCCACCTCATCCCAGCCAATAGGACTTGGGTAATTTTTATATTATCAAGACCCCTAGACCACAGGGTTGGGGAAATTTCCATATTTCTACCCCATCATTAGGGGAACTCTGGAATCAATCTGACCTCAATAGTTGCAACAAATCAACTAGGAGAGTTCAGTTCCTCTAATTAGTGGGAATTGTTTGCATCCTCCAAAGCACTCAATGTTTCAAAACACTCCCTTGAAACAGCATGTTCATAGGATCTACACCCCAATCTCTACACTCTTCCATGTTCCCCTATAAAAAGTGGGCTAGGTAGCACATTGAAGAAGCATTGTGATTACCTGTCTCTTGATGAATGTCAATGATGGGTATATTCCATCAAATCCAAACATGTCCTAGTGTACTTTGACTGTTACACAGAGAATTGTTTGATAGGAATACCAATAATGAGGAATTTATGTGAAGTGGAGTTGATATTCCATGAAAATCGCAACCCCTACCACCAGCTTCTCGGGCATACAATATAGAGTTTTTTCAACTTAAGGGACTAGATTAAGAATCATATTGATGAGGGTGTATTAAAACAACCAACAATTAAATCTCTAGTCTATTTGTTTTATACATTTGAACATGACACAAAAGTTTTAGATAAGAACATGAGGCACATATTTCCAACTGATAGGTGACCATCTCTCAGCACAATAATGAAAAAAATTATATTCTTTCTAGTAAAAATATTTCCCTGTGTACATTTACCATCCATAGATAATTATTTGACAGAAATTTCACAAAATGGGGATTGAATGTGAGGTGGTGTTGATAGTCCATGAAAATAATATCCCCTACCACTGATATCTCAAGAACAAAATGGAGAGTTTCTTTTGTATTAAGGATTGGATAGAGATGTAGGAAAATGATGTTATGATGATTTTGAGGATCCTGAAACTCATAAAATATGAATAAGATTTTTCTAATATCCATCCTAAATGTTACCCTCCTAACAGGTCAGGGAATGATATAGCTTAGTCACATGGAGTTAAACAACATGATATGAATAAGTCTCATGATGTTAAACTGCACAATATATCCTAGTTACATGATGTAAAACTCTACGATACAACCTAGTAACATGATGTTAAACTACTTGATATGTAATAGTCTCATGATGTTAAATTGCATGATACATCCTAGTAATTTTGATGTTAAACTACATGATACAACATAGTCATATGGTGTTAAACTAAACAACAACATCCCATTCACATAATGTTAAACACCATGATACATCCTAGTCGCCTGATGTTAAAATTCATGATAGCATTGTAAGTGTTGGTTATCCAGAACAAACTTATATGTAATTTATGATAACTCGTATTCATAGTTATACATATTAATAAACACCTTATCACATTATGATATTTCATCTATGTAACATAGTATGTGATAATGTTTAAAGAGTATTTTTTTCACTAAAAGGTTATAGCAGTTCTCTGCTATGATGAGATCCCATAAATGCTATGAAACTATTCTTAAATATTTATTCTATAACAAGATGAAAATATTAAATGGAAACAATGGATATAGGCTATCTTGGGTCATTATTCATATGAAATTGAGAAACCTTCTCATGGTGTATGACCTTGGTAATATCCATTGTAAGATATTATGAGAAAGAGACCTGCTAGTACAATGTCATCATTTATATCTGTCATTGGATGTTTCTATCTGTGGACATGTGTATTGATCCTTAGACTTGAATATTATTATTAATGAATATTATAATTTCTGAACATTGATATATTGATTAAAACTAATATGACATATGTTAATGGTATGGTAGGATATATTTTTTGTGTCGTGAGTAATAATACATTAATGAACAATGAATGAATGGATTTTTCCCTTTTGTTTATTAATGGAATTTGATATCTTATGCTCTTTGATTAATATAATTCCAGTCCCATGGTGTCATTTAGGCAAGTTCAATTTATATAATGTCAATGATAGAGTCATAAATCAAAAATGTCGATGGAACTAGTGTGTAACCTTCTTGATCACGGATATTATGATAATGGTATTATATTACACAGTAAGCATATGTATGAAGTATTATTTAATCATAAAATTAAATTATTTCTATATGAGTGTCTTCGTTTTCTAGATCATAACCTTGGACATTAAGAAGCTTCACCTAATTCCACTAGGAAAGAGTAATAGAGGGAAACATACTAAGTGTATCCATAATATCAGTTAAATAATATATTATTTATTATTTATAAACTTGGCTAAATATTATTCGCGCACATGGTTTAATAATTATTCATGTATAATTGATCTAATATATTTTAAAACCAGTTATTTGAGAGAATATTATACGAGGGGAATATTTAATAAATACTTATTTTCTATTTAGTTATTATAAAATTTATTTATTTATTAACAAATAACATAGTGATATATATTTATTATATAAAGAGTCTTTATTCAAGGACTGATAAAAATTATACAGGAATGAAAGACCATGTTTTTAGGTCTGATGAGAAATAATAAATATTTACTATTATTTTTAGAAATAATATTTAATTTTAATCTCAAATAATGACCATGTCAAGGAAATATCAACATTATTATTATTTTAGAAATGGGTTTCAACAAGGGATTAAATAAATATTAAAGGGAACTTGTGAAAATATTTCATTCTAAAACATACAAGTATTTAATCCCCATAATATTTTTTTCAATAGAGTAAATTTATTTTCTATTTTTTAAAATGATAGTCTGAGAGAATCCTATAAATCCCTAGAGAGATATCTCTCTAAGAATGATCCCACAAATGGATAGTGATCTTCTTCCACCATTTACTCTCATGTCAAGATAGATCATGTGGAACTTTTTGGGTGTGATTCTCATGGTTATCAAAGGTGAATGATGAAAGAAATAGGATATTCCATTTTAGAACCAGTAGATTCATATGGTAATGTTTATATATATATTTAACATGTATGGATTACCGCCAAAAGGAATCTTCTCTTGATTCTTAAATAAATTGTAGAACATAGATCTGTTTTTAGATCCCTCAAAAAATAAATAAATTGTAAAAGGTAATTCATTAAATTTATTAAATTTATTATAAATAATATGTGATGGTCCTCCCTCTGGTACAATCATTTCATCAATTTTTTATTTTATTCAATTTAATTCTATTGATCAGAACATTTATCATTATGTAGATCATGGATTGATCATCGATTATGATAAAAATTAATGTGGGGAATGACCCATCAAACGTTTTAGCTTTGATTGGAACCTAAAAGTGGTATCAGAGTGGTAACATAGTTAATTATAATTATTTAATGATATTTTATTTATTTATACATTTGTTATTTATTTATAAATTCATGTTTAATCATCCTTTAGTGTGAATTTTGATATCTACTTCTTCTTATTTTATCTCTCATAGATCTAATCTAATCAAATAATTTTAGAAATATAATGAAATAAAAGATCTAACCTAGAGGTTCTAAAGATTTTGGAGGAATAACATATGAGTACACGTTGTTAACTGATGTTTCTTTCCATATACTATTTTTCAACTCCCTAGGAATTAATTTAGAATTAATTGAAACCATGTGCATCAAATACATGCGGTGAATGAAATTTATTACACTACATGTTGATCATGCCATCCAGGTGCACAGTTAGTCAGATTACATTCCATGTAGACCATTTTCATGGTGTGTAGTACATCAAGTGATATATAGGTCATGTATTTCAATACCTGGACAGCCTGATTGGTGACCATGTAACTCAGAGACCACACTCCATGTATCCCTTTGCACATGCCATGTACTCAATTTTTTTCTGGGGAATAATTTACACGCTGATTTTATAGGTGTTTTCCTCAGATAGATGATGAGATACATACACATAATGTATCATTTTTATACACACCATTTACTTATTCGAAATTATGGATAATTAAAATTAATTTATTATACTATGTAAACTTTATCGACATGTGCCTGTGTGTGGTTATTAATTTTATAGGAAACTCCATTTGATGGGGTCTAATACATATATAATTAATTTCTTCATAATTTCCAGAACTTCATATCATTTATGGGTAATTTTATAGTTATTTATATAGGTGAATTTAATCATTACACATGTCAAGAAAATCATGTAATTCATGCAGTCATTATGTAGATAGTACATGAGATGAAATTCTGTGTTAAGTCATGTATTCTATATATCCCAAGAGAAAATAGTATTAGAGTATAATACTTATTGGATAGATTTATGTGGATATTCATTGTATTTTATCAAAGGTACATTTATTTACATATTTATTTTCAAAAATAATTATTTAATTTCTTTATAATTTTTATGGATGATAATCTTAAGGAAATTTGGATGAGAATTAAGATAAAAGAATTGATTAATTAAAGAAGACAATAAATTGATTCAAGCATAATTAATATTAAATAAGAATGATTATGAATTGAATGCTCATTTTATTAAATGTAAAATTTATTTCATGCATGTGGACGATCATGATTTTAGACCAGACCACTGAATGTGACTGGATTCATTTAATTTATTATCAAAATAAATGGTTAGCATGCATGCCTTATATCCTACTATTATATATGCTTTTTCCTGCACATGGTTTATTTTATATAAACAATTTTCCCTTCACATTATTGTATGTAAAATGATATGTAATGGATGGAACTCCCAAGATAGTGTAGGCAGTCCATGTTTGAATATGGGGGAAAATGATCTAATTGACATACATATCTCGACATGTAGAATGCTACAACACAAAAATTTATTGGTTCAAGGTTTTTTTCAATTAGGTAAACGATTATTTTATCAATCTCTAGATAAAATAACTATTAGTAAAAGATAATGTTCATAGAACTTTGTTATTTTATTTCTATAATGTTTCATAGTAATTTTATCATGTATGGATTATGACATGAATTACTGAATTTACAATCCGGTAATATATAAATAAAATAAATTATATTAAGTAAAAATATTATTTAAAATATGGTTGAAAACTTATGTAAGTACACATAATATAAAATAACATGTAATAATGATAAAAACTGAATGTTTTTAACTAAAAGGATAAAATCCCTCAATTATATATATTAAGTCGGTATACCCTTCCACTACTTTAGTAAAAATCAAACCATAGTTCAAAGATCTTGGCCGACTAATGTTGGGGTGATTTAAATTATCAAGGGATTCTAACATGATGTTTCGGATTGACATAAATTAGTTTACATCAAGTGTTGACTAGAAATAGTGGAAA
This sequence comes from Viscum album, assembly GCA_963277665.1. Taxonomy (NCBI): domain Eukaryota; kingdom Viridiplantae; phylum Streptophyta; class Magnoliopsida; order Santalales; family Viscaceae; genus Viscum; species Viscum album. The sequence goes on along the minus strand of OY728156.1, from coordinate 1,191,612,699 downwards.
ATTTACAAGATTTGAAAATCCACTTACACATAATCATTCTCCGTGAAAGGAAATTGTATATGATGGATGATTATATTAATAAGGTGCTTGTTAATGAGGACATGGATGAAGAGTTATCTCTATGAGAGACATCTAAATGAAGCTACATATGTTTAGTGTTTTTTCTTTCATCCATGACCAATTATATTTTTAAGCAACATGAGGACATGGATTCATATTGGACAATGTCTCAACATCAGAAACTCTACCAAGATAAGGTGAGACAAGAGATATATAATATTGTAAATTATTTATTTTATACTAATAATATATATTTTATAGTTGGCCCTCATGTATTCAATCATATTAGCTACATTGAATTCTTAGACATCTTAGGGATTATATTCTTGAAGGTGTTGTGCATAGATCTCATAGTTTCATCACTTACTAAGACCTTATTTAGAATTATTGTTGATTAAAATATGATAAACAGTGATAATATTCTTCAATAACTTCTTACATTGATTAACTTAGTGGATAACTACATGTTTTGTGACATACCCATAGTCCTTATGGTGAATAAGGAAAGGAATAATAATGAAATGGTCTCAATACTCACAAAATGTCTAAATATCCAATGTGTCGAAATTTTGTGTTCCCTATACACAAATATGAATTTATTTTGATTACCATATCATGTATAAATTTAGATATACATTATAATAACATACCATTATAAATTATATTTTTATACATCCACTATTTAATGGTAATGTCGAAAGATTAATTGTCATATCAAAAGGTTATAACAAATCCCGAGCTATACTAAGAACCTCAAGATACCATGAAATTAATATTAAATATGTCTTATAGTATAGATAAATCTTATATACTAGACTAAATATATGTTAGACTATTAGGTTTTGGGGTCTCATTAGCATTTAGACATCTTCTCCTGAAGTTTGCACTTGAAGATCTATAGTAGTGAGATCATGAGGACGGGCCCTCTAATAGGAACACCACATTTTTGGGTGTCATTGGATGTTTCTATCTATGATCTTGTGTAATGGTATTTTGACTTGATATCATTACCATTGTATGTAATTTGATATCATACTATGATCCGAGATGAAAATCATGTTATTGAAATCATGGTGGTGGAGTTTGTGTTGGGTGCGTCATTGGTGGAATGACATTGTTTTAATGGTCAAAAAATGATTTTTCAATTCCGGGATATGAAATTAATATATCTCGGGCCATGTTGATAAGGATGGTAGTGACTTCATAAGACAATTTCCTTTATAGTTGAGGGTAAATTCATGTAGTTGGATCAATAAACAATAAAGAAAAAAAGCATGATGACATAAGTGTGCATCTTGCTTTATGATATATTTAATGACAAAGAGATTATATTACATAGTACGTGTTCATAGGTTGGTTGTCGTGGTTGTTACAATCATTATCTCTGTAGGGTTCATGATGGGTTGCAATATCCTACCCATGGCTTGTGAATACTATTCACTTCTATCAAGGAAAAGAGTCTAAAGGGTCTCACACAAAAGAATAATCGAGAATCTTCCCTATTCTATTGAATAGTAGTTTTGGAATTGGTGGGCCCCACCACTGGGGTCTGGGAATTGTCCATTGTTAAACGATCACCATTGAAATAAATAAATTCATAAAATTTATGTTAAGAAAATTGGTCATTGAAATTATTTATTAAATTCATTTACATGTTTTTAAGTAAATACATGAAAAAAATTATTTGAAAATATATTATAATATTCATGGTTTAATTAATATTTTTGGGAAAAATGAGTCGAGTTAATGACTCATTAATTATCACATAATATATTAAATATATTATAGAAAAGTGAAAATAAATTTTATGTCTCAGATTATTAGTCGTAACATGTCATTTATTATGTGTTAAGTGTCCTGGGGCCGAAGAAGTAATACCAGGTATTTTAATAACCCAATATATATATATATATATAATAGGAGAGCCTCCCACTGGTGACTATTCCAAGGATTTATATATCCTATTATATCTCCCATGATTTAGATAGATAATATATAGATCCATGAGCATTAATCGAGATTTATCTTAGGAATCTCAAGTGATGTGATGTACTGATCATCAGAGCATCGAAGGCATCATTGGTATTCTGTGTTATCACCTAGATTACAATGATTGACACACTCATAGGTTCTAGAAGCTCATATGGATAATCTAGAGGAATTCAATTTCAGGTTCTTCAAGCCGTGATCACCAAGGAAGAGAAGACGTCACGCACGACTTAAGATCTAAATGACGTATTTTACCATTTTTTATTTTGTGCTTAAAACTCTTCATGCGATATCCTCAGAATAAACTGGGCAGCAATTCACTAACATTGAAAAGTTCATATTGAACGTTGGAGAATATTTTTGGAAACCCATTTTGGGGCTTTTTCTGCATGCTTGGTACATTCAATTGGAATCATATTGATGCTTGAAATTTTTTAAGCCAAAGAAAATTTAAACATTAATTAAAATTATCATAGGGCATTGTTTTGGTCCCAACGTCGCTGACAGCGATTAAAACAATGTCGTATGGACATGTTATGGCTAGGAGGAGTTTTAATTGTGGGGTTAATAATTTTTCATTTAATATCTTAATGACAATTTATATATTTTTAATGTTAATTCCACCCGAATCCTTTTTTCAAATTAATTTCCGGTGAGTCGTTGTATTCTGACTGGTGAACCCATGCCCAAAATAGTTACTGATTTTTGGAAATTAATTTTTTTCAATTAATTTTTTTATTATAATAAAATTAATTATATTATAATATTATTAATATTTTAATCAGTATTATTATTGTGGATTAATCCGAATTTGAGACAAATATCAAATAAAAGTAAATTGAAATGACCTGATGGGTCAAGCCATATTTTGACAACTACGGTTCACTTTCGAAAAATGGGGAGGGTGTGCCCCCCTTTTCCTTTAATGTGCGGCGCCACCCACACAAGGCGGATAATTTAGGGGCATAGGTTTTTTTTATTTAAATGGGTGTAGGTTTACATTATTTAGGAAATTGGGTTTGTTGAGCGCCACTTCAAGTGGCGCTTTGCCACCCATTTTTTTTCTTTTGCTGGTTTTGTTTTCCTTTTTATTTTGTTTTAATTTTTTTTTTCTTTTTCTGGTTTTGTTTTCCTTTTATTAAAAAAAAATTTTCCACCTCATCTCTTTTTAATAAATAATTTCAAAATAAATATATAAAATTTTGTTTTGTTTTTTTTTTGTTTTAATTTTTTTTCCACCTCATCTCTTTTTAATAAATAATTTCAAAATAAATAAATAAAATTTTAAAAATAATCTTATAAATATGTATTTAAAAATGTTAAATTAATTATTAATATATTTATAATTATGAAATTATATTTATGTATATATATAATTATATGTGCGTGTATAAATATAATTATGTATATATATAATTAAAAATAAATATTTATAAATATAAATCTATTTATATATTTTTTTAAATAATAAATATATTTGTAATTATATAATTATAAACTAATGTTTAAATATAAATATTTATAATTATATGAATATGAATATATTTAAAATATATAATTATGAAAATATTGTTACATATATATTTAAAATTTATTTATAAATATATTTAATATGCATATATAAATATATATATATATATATATATGTATGTGTGTGTATAGAATTATATTTATAATTATATTTAGAATTATATTGTAATTATAGTTATACTTGTATATTTATTATTATATATTTGTACATGTATATATTTACATAGTTATAAGTAATTATTTATAAAAAAAATTGAAATATTGTTAAACATATAGTCTTTCAATACCACGTACTTGAAACTTAAAAATGTTTCAAGTATGTGACTTTGAAATCCAATAAAATATAATCTAAATGTCCAATATGAATGAAACTTAAAACATGTATTAAAAATATACTAAATAGATGAAAATAATAAAATTACGTAAAAAATGTCGATAGCAAATATTTGATAGGCATTCAAAACCACCTAGTTGTAACTTAAAAATGTTTCCACTATGTGACTTTGAACGCCTATAAAAGATAATCTATATGACCAATATGAATGAAACTTAAAATATTGATTAAAAATATATAAATAGATGGGAAAAAACGTAAAAAATGTCGATAGAAAATATTTTATAGGCTTTCAAAACCACCTAGTTGAAACTTAAAACTGTTTCAACTATGTGACTTTGAACGTCTATAAAACATAATCCATATGACCAATATGAATGAAATTTAAAACATGGATTAAACATATACTAAATAGATGAAAATAAAAAAAAATTACGTAAAACATGTCGATAGAAAATATTTTATAGGCTTTCAAAACCACCTAGTTGTAACTTAAAACTGTTTCAACTATGTGACTTTGAACGTCTATAAAACATAATCCATATGACCAATATGAATGAAATTTAAAAAATGGATTAAACATATACTAGATAGATTAAAATAAAAAAAATTACGTAAAAATTGTCGATAGAAAATATTTTATAGGCTTTCAAAACCACCTAGTTGTAACTTAAAACTGTTTCAACTATGTGAATTTGAACGTCTATAAAACATAATCCATATGACCAATATGAATGAAACATAAAACATGGATTAAACATATAATAAATAGATGAAAATAAAAATATTACGTAAAAAATGTCGATAGAAAATATTTTATAGGCTTTCAAAACCACCTAGTTGTAACTTAAAAATGTTTCAACTATGTGACTTTGTCATTATAATTATTAATTAATAATGGTTAAGTCGCTGTGACAAATTTTGTTTATATTGTACCTGTACTTTATAATTTAATAGTTAATTGAAATAAGTTTGTATGTAATAGATTTTTTATTTTTTTGTTATTTGACTTAAACAACAATTACTTATCATAGTGAATAAGTTTTTTAATATATACAACATTACATCCAAAAACATCAACGACGATGCCCTCCGGTACCACAACGCGGTGTCTGAATGTCACGTCCTCTCCGCGTCCGACGTCCATGTCGCTCTGGTGTCCTCTCTGCAGGTTCCTCCTCTTCTGGTGCTTCTGGTGCCTCCCCATGATGCTGTGTAGAGGACTGACCAAAATCATGTGAGGATGCCCCAAAACCATATGGGGTGACATATGGCTCTGAAGCTCCTATAAATGGTAGAAATGGGGTACTAAAGAAGGCCTCGTCGGGAGGAGAGGGGGCCACCATAAGCTGTGTGACTGCACCCAGATCCAAGTCCATAGTAGTCTGCGGAGACGCCATATGTGGTATATAAATGTCTCCCTGCTGTGCAAAATCATCAGTCGGCTGGGCGGGATCGTCTCTCTGTGGTGCGACGAAATCTGCAGGAGCCGCTCTCGGATGTCAATGTGGTTTCCTCTGCCCCCCCCCCCCCCCCCGGATGTGCTCGTCTCTGTCATCCAGCTGGCGGCGGGGGTGGCGGTGCATCCTCCTCAGCAGGCATAGCAGGGACATCGTCATCCTCAGGTGCTTCTGCCTGAAGATATGGATCAGGATATGTCTGTGGCTCCTCATCAAAAAAACTGTCACGTATCAACCGGAGATGATCCAATAGAGCCACCACATCCCGATGAACTACCTCCCGCAGAATATATGCATGCTCCTGAGGCTGTGTGGAATGTGCAAGCTGACCAATGGCATGTGCCTGCAAATGAAATGACAATCAAATTAATATCAAAAATGAGATAAACATAATTAATAAATCTTAGTAAACATACCAATCGCTGAATGCCAATCCCCTGACGTGTAAGGTACATGATGGTGTGTCGTCGATACTAGTGTGAATAATCCCCCTGATCAGATAAATCAGAGTGTGATGTGATATATCCTTGTGGAAAGATACTGAATCGTGCATGCCTGTCCCAAAGCTGGATATAAGATGCATGATGTCGTCGCCAGTCTGTCGTCTGTCTACCTATAAGCACAATCGAATGTAACTCGGTAGTCTGTCGTGGTGCCAAGGGGATATGCTGTATAAAACTGAACTAGCGCATGACCCGGTCTGGCTAGTTCCACTCAATGATGTGAAAGTGAATGAGTGGCACAACTGCAGCACGATCTCCAGCCAAAGCTGTGCAGTATAGTGGAAGTGATGCGTAGACATAACCTATATAAGGAGTCCATGAAACCTGAAATGTAAACTCAAAAAATAAGTCTATAGTAGCATGATAATGTTACTGAGATTATATTGAAATAACTTAAAATAGTGATAACAAAACAAATTGTCCTACAGAAAAGTAATGTTTAACTTACATCATCTGGCACTATAGCGTCGAATATCTGTCGGAAGCTATGCACACTATGTCTCGGAGTATGTGCAAACTTCTGAGACTGACTCCACCTGGTGAAAAAAGAGTAACCTATGGTAAGTTTATAAAAATCAATAACAAAATTACTAAATAACCGAAAGTAATGACGTAGACATACCATCATCCCTGAGGACAGTCCTGAAGTAGCTCCGGTGCAAGCGGTGCGACAACTCGAGGAGCGATGCGTGGAAAACGCTCCCAGGCCCACATCTGTACTAACACCATGCAACCTTCAATCTGATGTGAATCGGCCTGACAACTGGTGCAGAGAGATCTGTACAGATGTGCTAATACAGCGGATCCCCAACTGTATGTAGCAGTCTGATCCAGATCCTCAAGTAATGGGAGGTACATCATGTGTACCAAAGCGGTGGAGTAGTCGACGCACAACATGCCTCCGAGAAGCCACAAAATGTATGCACGTGTGTGCTGAAGAAGCGTCTCCTCGTCTGCATCATCTGGAATGACGTCGAAATGCTGATCGAGCCACCTCATTCGCAAGCGCGAACCCTGGAGGACACCCCGTGCGCCGATGACGTCAATGCCTAGCAGCCTCTGTATGACTGCAACCCAATCGCCGGTACTGGCCCCCGTAACTGCATCTCAATGGATAGGTAACCCCAGCATGTAGGCGACGTCCTCTAATGTAATAGTCATCTCCCCCTCTGGGAGATGAAATGTGTGTGTCTCTGGCCACCATCTCTCAACCAACGCAGCTATCAAATGATGGTCGATGGTCTTGAAGTCACACATAGCGACTCCATAAAAGCCTTCACGTCTAAGGTATGGACAAATAGCTGCCGGCGGTGCCTCATGATGGAAACGGTGCGCTCTCCGAACATGAAGATGTCCAACAGGTCGTCGCGCCAACACATCGCGCGACACGTGTGTCTCCTGGCAAGATAAAAGTGGCTGCTCCATCTGAATGTGAAAACAATAAAACATTAATTTCATGTAAGTTATGACTTTTACCATGTAAGATATGTAATTTATCATATAATTTTGAAAGAAGCATAAACACATTGGGTTAGTTGTTGTCTCCCGTGTTGGGGTGTTGTGGTGAAGACGTTCAGAGTTTCCTCGTTTTTTGTTTTGTAGTCACTGTAAGTTCATCTTTCATTATAAAAAACTGATGACATTTTCATTTAATAGTTCAAATGGTTTTGGATTCTTATACATATACATTCCTTTTTTGAGTTGGTGTTGTTTGTTTAAAGCTACTCATTTAATGTTGATCGTTCGACAAAAAATGTCACGTGAAATCGTGGTACATTTTCCCAAAATTACCCTATTTACAAGTACAACAAATATGATTAAAAATGGTGAAATGATAAAAATAATTACATGTACAAAGTTTTACAGTAACTGATAGAGTACATGATTCATTTTAACCATTAGATGATTGCCCTATGTGTCTAGTAACAATAGAAACATCATTGCAATTTTTTCATGCCCCTGAGTATAAATCAACCTCAAAAGCTCTAGATAATTTTTCTTGGTAAGGTGAGATGAGAAGGGAGGTATTATACCATCAGGAAGAGAGATTCTAGAAATGTGCAATGTTATGACAAACCTTTAGATGAAATGTGTCAGTTCCCCACTAGATGTGCATGTTTCTTCAAAATTTTCAGGCTGGAGATAATCCACCTTAAGTTTCACATAGCCTTATGTCTTCCATGGATTAATGTCAAACACTTCAACCAATTTGTTTACTTTATAGGGAAGTAAAAACTCATTCGTTTGAATATTCACATTACCATGAACATATAAAATCATCATTTTGCAAGAAAAACTACTAATCTCATGTTCACTGAAATACCCCTTAACGTAAGAATGATACAAATAGTGTAAGTACCCAATAGCAATATTCCAATCCATTTTGAAGGATAATGGGGATGACAAGGAAACATCAACCCCCAGGCCCACCCCTTCCACCCATTCAACCAACATCGGTAACTCCTATAGAAGTAGCTTTTCAAAAAAATGAAATGTCACCCCACCACAGCTTTCTACATCCATATTAACCCCCCAATTCAGTTTCATTAAATGTGGACAGCCCTCATTTTTACCAAAGTTAATGATGCACTATTAAAATTGTCATCATCCTTAAATTCATCAACCAATGCATCTAAAGTATGTGGAGGACTATCCATTGAAACTGTGGCTGAGGGAAATGATGGAATAACTACTGATGCTGATGGAACGTCTTGATGTGAAGGAGCATATGACATAGTCTCATGAATTTGAGATGGGTCAACTTCCAATGTCGATGGAACCTCCATTGCAGCTATAGTGACATAAAACTCCATCATTTGATTCTCAGGTATATACTTAACCAATGAAAGTATATATTCCCAATCATCATCATCATTTACCGGATAGGGCACATGCCAAAACCTATCTATAAATTGAAGATGTCTGAATGTAATGGACTCTATTACTTGATTCCTCGCGAGTTTTAACCTCCGATGAATTTTCCTTTGCACAGCTTCCAAAGTAGTACATCCTCCAAGCATCACAACAGCTTTTGGATGTATACTATAACTACATCCTTGTTCTGTCTCAATTATTTGACCGTTGCAATAAATATAAGCGGTGGCCATATTTTTTATCTAAAAGAAACCACTTTTATTAATTAAATCCGATTAAAGAATCAATTTATGTATGCATGCTTCTAGTAATTTTGGTTGGAATCCTAATCCCTCCACCAAATCAATATGTTCAAACCATATTGATGTGTAACTATTTACACAACCCACAAGTTTGTGTTACTTACCCAAAAATCGAAGTCAAATATATTTATACATATCCACATGCATTATATGCATGAGGTACACGAACACGTCATGTAAAATCATAGAGTTATATGAAATTGAAAGTCTCCACATGAGTAAGCCCGGAGCGACAGATAGCCAACCCCATTCACTTTCCTAGACAAGGCAAGCCTCCAGGAATGTAGGTGGTCCGACCCAAAGCCCCTCTACCCGGGGATACTTTACTCAAGAGAGCAATCATTTCATGATAACTCTAACACTTAATATGCAAAAAATATATTGAACTACTAAATTCAAGTTCATAACTTCAATTACAAACCGAGGTCAAGGTAGATTGAAAAATAAATTCATTATCATTCCTAGAATGTAATGCAAAGGTATATTCCATAGGCAATTTACTACTACTTGGCTAATTAATATAACTACTTCGCTAATTAATATAACTACTTCGCTGAATAATATAACTACTTCGCTAATAACCTAATTATGATAAATTAATTACCTAATTATGGTTAACTAATTACCTAATTATGGTTAACTAATTACCTAATTATGGTTAACTAATTACCTAATTATGGTTAACTAATTACCTAATTATGATTAACTAATTACCTAATTATGGTTAACTAATTACCTAATTATGGTTAACTAACTACCTAATTATGGTTAACTAATTACCTAATTATGGTTAACTAATTACCTAATTATGGTTAACTAATTACCTAATTATGGTTAACTAATTACCTAATATGGTTAACTAATTACCTAATTATGGTTAACTAATTACCTAATTATGGTTAACTAATTACCTATTTATGGTTAAGTAATTAACTAATTATGATTAATTAATTACCTAATTATGATTACTTAATTAACTAATTATGCTTAATTATTTAACTAATTATGATTAATTAATTAGCTAATTATGATTACTTAATTAACTAATTATGATTAATTAATTAACTAATAAGGATTAATTAATTAGCAAGTGATGATTGATTAATTAGCAAGTAATGATTGATTAATAACCTAATTATGATTAATTAATTACCTAATTATGATTTATTAATTAACTACTTATGTTTCATTAATTACCTAATTATGATTAATTAATTAGCTAATTATGATTAATTAATAACCTATTATGTTTCATTAATAACCTAATTATGATTCATTAATTACCTAATTAGGATTAATTAATAACCTAATTAGGATTAATTAATAACCTAATTAGGATTAATTAATAACCTAATTATGATTAATTAATTACCTAATTATGATTAATCAATAACCTAATTATGATTAATTAATAACCTAATTATGATTAATTAATAACCTAATTATGATTAATTAATAACCTAATTATGATTAATTAATTAACTAATCATGATTAATTAATAACCTAATTAGGATTAATTAATAACCTAATTATGATTAATTAATTAACTACTAATGATTAACTAATTAACTAATTATGATTAATTAATTAACTAATTATGAATAATTAATTAACTAATTATGATTACATAATTAACTAATTATGCTTAATTAATTAACTAATTATGATTAATTAATTAGCTAATTATGATTACTTAATTAACTAATTATGATTAATTAATTAACTAATTAGGATTAATTAATTAGCAAGTGATGATTGATTAATTATCAAGTAATGATTGATTAATAACCTAATTACAATTATTTAATTACCTAATTATGATTAATTAATTACCTAATTATGATTAATTAATTAACTAATTATGTTTCATTAATTACCTAATTATGATTAATTAATTTCCTAATTATGATTAATTATTTAACCTATTTTGTTTCATTAATTACCTAATTATGATTTATTAATTAGCTAATTATGATTAATTAATAACCTAATTATGATTAATTAATTACCTAATTATGATTATTTAATAACCTAATTAGGATTAATTAATTACCTAATTATGATTAATTAATAACCTAATTAGAATTAATTAATAACCTAATTATGATTAATTAATTACCTAATTATGATTAATTAATTAACTAATTATGATTAATTAATAACCTAATTAGGATTAATTAATAACCTAATTAGGATTAATTAATTAACTACTAATGATTAATTAATTAACTAATTATGATTAATTAATAACCTAATTATGATTAATTAATTAACTAATTATGATTAATTAATTTAGTAATTATGATTAATTACTTAACTAATTATGATTAATTAATTAACTAATTATGATTTATTAATTTACTAATTATGATTAATTACTTAACTAATTATGATTAATTAATTAACTAATTACGATGATTAATTAATTAACTAATTACGATTAATTACTTAAATAATTATGATTAATTAATTAACTAATTATGATTAATTAATTAACTAGTTATGATTAATTAATTAACTAGTTATGATATTAACTAATTATGATTATTTAATTAACTAATTATGATTATTTATTACCTACTTACCGTTAATTAATAACCTAATTATAATGAATTAATTAACTAATTATGATTCATTAATTAAATAATTATGATTAATTAATTTGCTAATTATGATTAATTAATTAGCTAATAATCATTAATTAATAACCTAATTACATTTAACTATTTACCTAATTATGATTAATTAATAACTTAATTATCATTGATTAATCAACTAATTATGATTAATTATTTAACTAACTAATCATTTCATTATCTAATTACATTTAAAAAACCATACTATTTATAAAATACAAATATTATATACTAATTCTATAAATTAAACAACTAAATTATTAAATCAAACTATTAAATAAATTTAAAGACAGATTTACCTCAAATCTGTGACGACGTAGGTACACAGGCAGAGCAACCGAAGAGGCAAGGCTTCGCAGCAACCGAAGAACGCAAGAAAAAAGTTTGAGAGAGAGAGAGAGGAAGGGATAGGGAGGGAGGAATGGGGGTGGGGTGAGGTAGGAAGTGAGGAATGGGGTGGGGGCGAGGGTCCTATTTATAGGATGGGGGGTGTTTCGGTGCCACTTGAAGTGGCGCCGAATTGATTGGGAAGAAGGGTGCAGCGCCACTTCAAGTGGCGCTGCACGGTTTGTATTTATTTTTTCAGCGCCACTTGAAGTGGCGCTGCACCCTTCTTCTGCCAAATTGGTGGAGCGCCACTTGAAGTGGCGCTCCAATTCCAAAACCCTTGAGCGCCACATGGTCTGGCGCTCAAGAGATCCAGTTAACTAATTATTTAAACGTTTGACCCATTAAAAAGAAAAAAACCCTGTAGGCAAAATTCGCCCACACAAGGCATCCGGAATGACGACGCCTCCTCCCTTTCCAGAACCAGGCCAGTCACTCTTCTGTGACTTCTCCTTCAGTCTCACTAGATCTACCACACACCAGTTGACCAAACCCCTCTACATCCCACTGTCAGCCTCCCTCGAGCTCCCATGTCAAGATCTGATCACCTTCTAGGAGATTGGTACACTCATTTTATGATCGACCACCAAACCCCTTATTCCAGTCCAGTCGGTGCGATTGACTGCTGCCGCGTTGGACCTCCATCAACGGCTTGTTCTCCTCTCCCTAGCTGCTAGGTCTCCTCCGCCCCAGCCACAACCTCATCAGCCTCCCCGTGCTGTTGTCAGCCTCTAGCCCCCACCCACCCCACTGATTTGGTGCACCCCAATCGGTAGCGGGCCTCCCCTCATCGAACCTGATGGCACTGACCACCAGATCTGACTAGACATGCCTCCTCCACAACGGTACCTCTGACTGCCATCTACTTCGAATGGATCCAGCACATGAGGCACCCGGTCTGGCCTTCCCAAGCTTGTGGCAGTCCCTATTCTATGGCCCAAATGGGAGTTAACTATATGCATATCAGGAGTATGCCCTGAAACAGGGTAGTGAGGAACTACATAGGCCAGATCACCCTTGAAAGAGGTCAGCACAACCTAGAATGGGCATTTTCAGGTCTGGATCGACCCGCACATTCCCTACCCAAGGTTTTTAGGGTTGGGGTTATTGTAATTTAATTAATTTAATTTTATTAGATATTTAAATTAATTAAATCATAATTTTTTGTTTAATAATTATTGTAGGGTAAATAAATTTAATTTGGTGTTTAATTAAATAAATTATTTTATTTTTTTGGTTTATAAATAAATTAATTTATTGAGATCTAAATACATAAATATTGAATAAAAAATATGACTGAATTTTTAATTCAGGAAAATTCCTTTGAGTTTATTTTAATGCAAGTTTAATTTAATTCTGCATTTATTTATAATATGCATGAGTTTAATGCATATTTTACTAGCCATGAGTCGTGGACTGACCAATGAATTACTACTTCTTGATTATTTATTTGAATTATTTATTTAATTAATACATGTTGGTTTGTAATAATTATTTAATAAATGAGGATTTTTGTATCATATTTGACTCATTATACTTATAATGGAATGTGTGTCCCCTATTGAGTTATATATATACTCCAAAGTTCCCCTCACCTGCGAGCGAGTAATGATCTCTAATGATGAGACAATGAGTGACGCACTTCGTGCTGATTGTTGCAAACACACCAAATAAGAGATTGATGTAATGGATGAGAGGTGCTGCATCTTGAGTCACAAGTGACAAAAATCATGGTATTACCCCTAGGGTTTAGTTTGGTCTATTATTCACTCAACAAATCAACCATTAGTACCAACTCCTAACCAGGTCTTCATTATATTGTATTCATGGTTTATTATTGCGATCACATGAAATAATAATAAAAAGTATGAAATATAAAATGAACATGTGATGTGATGATTTTTCTTTATTCTTGCTTAGTCAATTGTGAGTATGATCACATAGATCATTTGTAAAAATATAAAATGTTTTCTTTCATCACATTAAAAAACCCTCAAAGAAATATTATTTTTAAACTACCTTCCATCATTCACATTTGGAAAAAACTAGGTGGTTGGGGTTTCGGTCATGCCATAGCTGAGGGTGCCTCTTACTACATGGTAGTTCTTATGAGAGTGGTGGGTTGAATTAACTAAATTGTTTGTAATTTTTACCCATAGATAACTTTATATCATTTTTGAGGCAAGCATTGTGTAAATTGAGTATTGATTTTAGAAGTTGGTACATAAATCAATAGATAGAGGATTCACGAGTCAATGAGGTTGGCCAGCCAAAATTCTACCTTGAACCCTACAGATATTGACGTAGCCATATCTTGTAGGATTGGAGGGGAGGATCATGGATCATTTCCACTAGAATACTCAAGTGATAGAGTATTCAGATTCTAGTACTAAGGGTTCCTATAATTTTATAAAATATGGGGAGGCATTTAATTAATTAATCAATAAAAATGTCTAAACCGGTTATTATGATAAAAGTAATAATCTACTAAAGTTAATTTTTTTAGAAAATTCAATTTTATACAACAATTGTAGAACTATGTATTATTTACATTAAAAAAATATTGGTTTTCACCCGCATGAGTATCCAAGAATAGTGCATGCGCTTGCACACAATATTTTGGGAAGCTATGGGTGCTTGTGTCCCTATACCATTTAAACTAACTTAGGAAACAAGGGTAAAATTGTTTATAGGAAAACAATGTACAAAGATTATGATAGTTACATCATTAATATTTCATCAACATTCGATGTTAGTTAAAGTCACTACATGATGACATGGATGATATTACATAAAGTCTCATCACTGAGAAGTCTTCAAGGAGAAAGAGAAAAAATGATGTGAATAGGTAATGGTTACAGTGGATTTTGTAAATTTACAATAGGGTCATGATCTTTCAAAATAACCTATTATAAAATCATTTTCACCCCTTTAGTCACATCATGTTTTAATTTATAAAATGATAAAGTATTGAGTAAATGCTTCATTACCATTTTGGTAAGGTTCTAGAATTGAATAAAAATATCAAAGATAGTGTCATATTTAATTCTTATGAAGGCTAAATTTAAATACACGGAAAAACATGTTAACAAAAAGTAATGAAAAGGGAATATTATCAACGTCTTTCAATTTAATGGTTATTAATAAGAGGTTTTTTTTCATATCATAAATAAACAATGGAATTTTAAACGCAATTAACTAGATTAAAGAAAAAAGTTACCACTTATTTTTTAGGAATATTCATCTATGTAATGTATTGTTTCTACTTATTTGTTATTATATAAAATATGATTGACACATTTTTGTATTGATATAAATTAACCAAGTATGTATAGAAATATTATAAGATTGTCAGGTGTGTTCTATAAGTGGATAAGAAAGGGTGATACCTAGGCCAGGGGTGAGAAGTACATGACTTCTTTATTGACAAGTGAAAGATTCATATAGAACTATTATTTGGTATAACCAAAACATTAATATAATGTTTCACTGAACATAAGGATATATTATTACAGGTTTCAAAATGAATTTTTTTTTTCTGTATTTAATACTCAATCACTAGTTAAGTAATACATGAAAAATAGGCAATGGGTGATGAATATAAAAATGTAATACTTTTACCCAATGGGGGAAAGATAATTATTTGATAAGAAAAAATGAAAGTTGAAATCAATTATATACCCATTATGGTTTTTAGTCTTGGTAAAACAAAACACCTATGGTATTATCGATGTATTTATTTTGGATAAAGACACCTTTAGAAATAATTTTATGTCACAATGATTTTGGAAATAATACAACAAGTGGACGTGAAATATTACAAGGGTAAGATAGAGGTATATATATACTTCATAAGATTCCTTTATGCTATTATGAAAAAATAAATTCAATTATATGCATGTCCAGAAGAAATGAGTTGCTTCGTGCCGACATGGCGAAGAATATCTTGACCAAGCATTCACCGATCATGATAATATAACATTGAGTAATTATTAAATGCATATTACCGTCTCTACATCATGATAATGACGTTAATGAGGAGGAATGATGATGAAGTATTTCATTTCAATATTGGTCAAAAAAATGCAGCATGGAGAAAATTCTAAATGCATATTTTATATGTCAATGTAATGATGTAGGTTTTATCAATGTCACAATTTGCAGAAACCTCAATTATATTTCATGAAATGATTTAAAAATAATTGTGTTTTCCCATAATCATATGTAAACTAAAATGAAACATGGATATCATAATTTTCATAGTACGATGAAAATCCATTATGCCATATAGACATGAGTTTGGATGCAAAGAGTTTGTTAGGACTTAAACAAACATGCCTTAGGAACAAAAAAAATTGCATCTATTGTAATTATCTTAATGGTTGCTTAGGATATTACATAAATCCCAAATATAGAATACTGGTAGTCATGTGATTGACTATAGTTCAATAATTGGTTGAACATCAGTACATGAGATAGTCAGAGCGGTATTGATGTAGGCTTAGTCAATTCCACATATGCAAAAATAGTTCTCATAGAAAAATTTTCTATATGTGCATGTGGAATAGAGAATGTTTCATAGACACATACTATATAGGAAGAATAAAACCATGGTAATGGTTTTTAGTCACCATTGTTGGTGATCTATTATTCTTTGAGAATAATAATTCATATAAGTAAACATTATATAGAAAATAGATAAGAATGAAAATATCAATTGAAATCCAATAATGAATTCCATGTATCAAATTAAAAAGGGGATTATAAATTGAATACTTTGGTAGGTATTCAAAAGAGTTGATACATGGATGGTACAAGTGTAGTACCAATAATGATCGATTGGTTACACCAAGTTGTTATTCTTAAATCCACTATAATTTTACTTTTCCTAGCTAATTTATATGATCATATTATTAGTCATTGGTTATCATGACCATCAATCATGTAAGGTGTATATATGATAAAAACAAGAAGGGATGGTCACATAACAAAATTCTAATAATGGTTTCAAGTTACTCGTATCTAGTTTAGGATTGAAGTAAGCAACAATATCACAGAGTATTCATTTGGAATGAATGTTTCCATGTGTCGACCAGAGGTTAGTGGGAGCACCATGGTTTTCCAAGTACAATATGTTTGATAACATATGGGAAAAAATTGGTCTTCAAACTAGTTAAGACCAGGATGAAATTGATTCTCTAGTGATTGAAAAAAAGTAACAACCTAAGTTCTAGAGAAAATGAACTATTGTGGTGGATCTAATGGTTTTTTGTACCTATTAAATCATACATATAGTTCCATATTATTGAAAAAAAATACAATATTGAACAATTCAATAGATTAATTGTTTCCAATGTCACATGGCATTATCTCTCTAGGTGCACATGTCTGGGACATGGGAGGAGATTAACACGATCAGTTAAAATTAATACACTTAAACGATGGATTAATCATGTATTCCATCAAATGTAAAAGAACCGATATTTCCATGATATAATTTATACTATAAAAATATTTGTCATATCTAGGAGAACTACGAGGGAAACAGTTAGAACTATCTGATTGTACTTTGGAATGGACAAAAGATATGTACCTCGTAAATGGAGAAGAAAGGATACTAGTTTTTTGGGAATAAAATATAGTATCCTAATATCTATCTGATATAATATTGCATCTAGGCTAGGGTTATGATCTAGAAATGATCATATAATCTAGTGGTATCCATAACTATAAATACAAAGAACGTTACAGTTTATGAGGTAGCTAATAAGTAGTGAAATCCAATGATTTCTTCCATCTCTTGGAATCACTCCTATTAATAAAAATTGTATCATAATGTAAATTATGATACTATTACTTTCCATGATTTCTTGTTTTGATAGTAGAAAAAATATATATACTCATGGTTACCATCTCAAAGAGATGAGGTCACAAATAAAAGATATTCCTTGTAAAAGAATCATGGTAGGCCCAGTAGATAACATCGTGACTTGGTAGAAACAAGATGTTTTATCAAGTGCTAGATAACTGGTATGGTTAACATGTTGTCTCTAGTGAAAGTGGGAGTTTCAAAATAGTGGTTCCCCTATAAAAAACTATGCAGTGCTTTTGATTACTATATTGTTTGTATAGTTAGATATACATGAATACAACATACCATTATGGTTTAGATATTTATGCATCCAATATTTAATTTTATTGTTCAAATAATAATTATCATATTGAAAGGTTATAATAGACCCCATAATCAAATGAGAACCTTTAAATAACATTAAATTACTCTTAAACATGCTCTATTTTCTAGATACATCTTACTTTATAGACAAATTATATGTTAGAATATTGGGTGTTGGGGGCTCTTAAGCACTTAGAATTTCTCTCATAAAGTTTTCACTTGGTGATCTCTAGTAGTGATATCATGATGACAGAGCATCCAATATGAACACCACTTGTTTTGGGTTTAATTGGATGTTCATATTTATGATCATGTGTAATGATCTCTTGAATTGAGATCATTTCCAATGCATGAAATTTCATCTCATTCATTGATTCAAGATGAAAACCATGATATTGAAATCGTAGCGAGGTAGTTTTTGTTGGGTGCGTCGTTGGTGGAAGGACATTGATTGAATTCTCATGAAAGGATTTGTCACTTTCGATTTATGGAAGTAATATACCTCAGTCCATGTTGATAAGGATGGTAGTGACTTTATAAGACCATGGTCTTGGTACTCTATGGTAAATACATCCATTTGGATCAAAAAACAATAAAGAATGAAAAGGATGATGACATAGGGGTGTTTCTTACTTTCTGAGATATTTAAAGAAAAAGAGACTACATTACACAGTACATGTCCATAGGTTGGATGTCACTATTTTGACAATCCTTATCTCTTTAGGGGCCATGTTGGGTTTCTAGATCCCACTCATTCTTTGTGAATACAATTCACTACTATCAGAATAAGTTCCGAGAGGGGCACACATAGTATTGTATTTGAGAATCTACTTTATTCAGTTGAATATGTGTTTTGGACATGGTGGGCCGCATCATTGGGGTATAGGATTTGTACAAGGATAAATGATCACAACTGATACAAACCTATTCATATTATTAAAATTAATAATAAGTTGTATTTTATTTTTTTAATAAATGTATTTATAATTTTTTTAAGTAAATACAGGAAAAATATTATTTGAACGAATATTAAAACATTCAAGGATTAATTAATATTTGTGGGAATGGAGAGTCGAGTTAATGAATCATTTATTATCACTTAATATTTTTAGTATATTATAGGAAATTATAATAATATTTATGACATAGAATAGTATTCATAACATGTAATTTATAGTTTATTATGTATTTAGTGGATAGAGAGGAAATACCATGTATATCAATTACACACTATATATAGAAGAGGAGAGCCTCCAACCAGTGAATATTAATGGGATTTATCTTATATCTTCTCTATCACATGATTTAGAGAGAGTAGATATAGATATAGAAGCTCAGATCAATCTCTCTATCATTCATCAAAAGTGAGGTGATGCAGTGATCATTGGAGTGTTGAAGGCATCGTCGGTATTCTGTGTTAACACCCAAATTCGGATGATTAGCGCTCCCACAGTTTCTCGAGGAGTGTGTGGATGCTCTAGAGGATTTTTTTGGATTATTCGAGAAGCCATTGTTAATGATGATCAGATGTCGTGTAAGAATTCAGATCTAAACAAGGTGTTTTACTATTTTTTATTTTGTACTTGAAAACTCTTCACACAAGATCCTCAGAGTACACATGGGAGTGATTCGCCGACATCAACAAGTTGATGTTGAATATCGGTGAAAAATTTTAACAACCCAGTTTTGTGATTTCACTGTGTGCCTAGAGCCTTCACCATGAAATATCCTTATAAGAAGAGGATGTACCATAGGAAGGGTAAGAAAAAGGAGGTAGTATGTCTTTATTGTATCAATCCAACCCACTGAAAGAGGAACTACACCTAGAATCAAGAGGAAGCTAAAGGTGTGTTTGTTATCATGTCTAATTTTCCAATATTTACCAATTGTTTATTAGATACAGATTTTGGTTCTCAAATATGTATCCAAATACAGGAACCAAGTAGATTCTCGGATATTTCTCGATGGGAGATGGAACTCACAAATTCTAATGGTGTGATTATAGCTACTATAGCCATTGGTGACTACCACCATTAATTGAAAATGTAAATGATTTAGGTTTTAAAAGATTGTTATTATGTAAGAATAGTTACCAAGAACATAATTTCTGTACAATTCATGGACACATATGGGATTATTTTTACATTGGAAAATAAAATTTCTATATTTTATAATAAATACATTTGTTATGATATGGAGCATTCCAATAACAATCTTTATGTATTGAATTATAAAAATCAGTTATTTGCAATTGTTAACAAATCATGTTCACATAACTAATATAACACCCAACTATGTCATCACTATCTTGGTCAAGTAAAGGAGAATGAATTGAAAATGATATGTCAAGATTTTTATTTATAATCATATAATCTAAAAGCACTTTGAAGATTTCATTCCTGTTTATTATAGAAAATTACCAAACTGTTATTCGTGGATAAGGTGAAATGGCTATAGAGATTCAAGTATTGGTACACATTGATGAGTGTGGAAAATTTCTAGTAGAATCTATTGGTTGGTATTCTGACATAATAACTTTTAGTGATGAATTGAGTAGATATGGTTATGCCTGCATGACAATCTATAAGTTTGAGTCTTTTGAGAAATTCAATGACTTCAAGAATGAAGTGGAGAATAAACTTTAAAAGAAGATAAAGGAGCCTTGATCCGATATATGTGGGGAATATCCTAACCAAGAGTTTATAAACATTATACGGGAGTTTTGGATTCTATGTCAACCCACTCCACCTTATAATTAATAGTGAAATGGTGTTAGTTAAAGGATGAGCGATACCATGTTAGACATTTTAATGTCAATAATGGGTTATGCAGTTATTCAATAATACTTTTGGGGATATTCATTACAATCTATGTAATACACATTAAAATGATTACCAAATAATGTGGAAAATGACATTACCTTTGTGTTATGGTGTGGAAAACTCAATTTTTATCATATACACATTTATAGGGTTGAGAGGCGTTTATTAAGGCCAAATCAAAAAATAGACTAGCACTCTGGGGGTGAAATTGTATCTTTATAAGGTATCCCAATGGAATAAATGATACTAACTATACAACCCATCAAACAAGAAAGTGACTATCACTATAAAAGTAATATTTCTGGAGAGGGATCACATCCCCAAAAAGGAAATTGGGAGCATGATTGACCTCGATGAAGTAGATGATCAAGGAAAACAAGATTTGGTATATGAATAGAATCTATAGGTACCCATGGAATAAGTAGTTCCTGAAACAAAAGTAATGTGTAAGAGAAAACGAGAGGTTAGAGAACCATAGAGATATGGTTTTCTAGTCACAAAATATGGTGACTCATTATTTATTAACAATGATAAACATCACTCTTATAAAGAGGTAGTAGATAGATCTGAAAGCTACAAGATAGAAAGAATCCACGAATCCGGAAAAAGATTCCATGTATATGAACAATTTTTTGGTTCTGGTCGATGCTCTTGGTGATGTCAATCTAATTGGGTGAAAATGGGTATTCCAGATAAAAATAGGTAATAAAGATAATTAAAAACCTATAAAGAATAGCTAGTGGATAAAGGGTTCAAACATCATCAAATAATTGACCATCATGAATCCTTTTCCCTAGTTTCCATGTTTGAATCTACTGAAATTATAATTTCTATATAAGCTTACTGTGACTATGAAAATTATCATACAGATATCAAAACAACTTTCTTTAATGGAATCCTTCAATAATATCCCTTTATGAATCAACCGGAAATACTTTTGACTCAATTTGATTCCAAAAAACTTTTCATGTTGTAGAGATCAATTTATGGATTGAACAAAGCATCTAGTTCATGGGTCATTAAATTTGATGAAGTTATAAAATAAATTGTTTTCATTAAGAACGAATGTCAGCCATGTGTTTACAAGATGTTTAGTGGTAATGAAGTCTTTATCCTAGTAATATATATTGGTGAAATGTTATTATTGAAAACACCAAACGTATATTTCAGTCTATTAAGGACTGGTTAAACATGTGTTTTTCAATGAAGGACTTAAGTGCTGCAACATATATTATAGGGATCAAGATCATTCTTGATAGATCCAATGGGGATTCTTGGACTATGTCAAAGTACCTACATAGACTAGATACTAATGAAATTTTGTATGGAACAATTCATGAGGTGATT
The DNA here is from genome assembly GCA_963277665.1 of Viscum album. Lineage (NCBI taxonomy): Eukaryota > Viridiplantae > Streptophyta > Magnoliopsida > Santalales > Viscaceae > Viscum > Viscum album. The sequence continues at coordinate 1,191,590,279 of OY728156.1, read as the reverse complement.
TTTTCCATTGAACCGTGGTTTATATTTTATTGATAAAATGCATCTCGAAACACTATAGGTGGATGATATAATGAGTAAGATCCCATACATATCTATGATAAGACCAGTCATGTATTTCATGTTATATAATAGACTTGATGTTTCTGACACTTTGAACATGATAGGTAAATATCAAAGAGATCTATGAGAACTATAAGGACCCGACCTTAAAACATTACATAATCATGAAATAAATGAATAATTCACATTGATGATATTTTCAGGTTTATAGTTTTAGAGAACTAGGAAATAACTACTACATCTCAAAAAATTAAAAAGTAGACACTTCTACTTAGTTTCTTTTTTTTCATGAAATAAAAACTCTTAAAAAGAAGCATGTCTAGTTCCATGTTTTAGGTAGCATGTCTTTCCATGATCCCATCCTTGACCCTATTCATATTTAACTCCTATGGAAAACATTTCAAAAACATGGGATGATGATAAAAAGCTTAGTAAGGGATAAAAATATAGAAAGAAAACATTAGTCCATTTATATATAAGAATCAATGAAAACATACTTTACTCATAAAACATAAGCACTTAACATACCTCATGAAATCATAAAATATATGAATAACTCATAGAAATCATAAGATATAAAGGTATCTTGAGGCATTAATAACATTCTTACATAGGTAGTAACCCTCATGGTTTCATTTGGAATACCAATAACAGTATATTCCCTAAATCTCTTAGGAGAAACATTAATGTTTACCTCCATCATGTTACCCAATGCATTGGAGAGCTATCTCGGGCTCACCCACCCTAGGTTTATCACGGAACCATTCGTATATGAAAACAATTCCCACGAACCATACCATAATAATAAAACATAACACAATCATAAGGTAAAGATAACATTTCCACATTGCAATCACAATATATCAGTTCAATATATTGACGTAATCAATGCTTTATGAAAACGATTTTCAAACCCATTTAAAAAAGATATTTTTGAATCAAAGTGTCATATACCAATTTGAAGATTTTAAAGTAATTAATGTTTTAAAATAGTAATGTCCATATAAATAAATTCTTAAAACCATTTTGAAACACGGACATTAATAAGAAATATTTAGAAGATTAAATCATTAAGACGGTATTTTAGTTAAGAAGTTATTAACCAAATAGAAGATGCTTTAATACAAATAATTGAGGGATATAATGTAATCAAAACTTTATAATATCATGAGAATAAAGGTAATCATGATATAATATGCCAAAGGAAATTATATGAATTATATCAAAGTGAATTGGTGCATATCAATAATGAAGTCTCAATGGAATGTAAATTGAGACGAAATCCATTATAAAGACAGTATTCTTAGATTAAGGAAAAATAAATTACATAATTATGTGTGAAAAATAAGAATACACACAATATAATTGGATAGTAATAATAGAAAAATCAGAGTTTATTCACACATATTCATAGCGTGACAAAATCCAGAAGTATATGTCTAACCCAAAGAATTGAAATTCTATTAAGAAGTACTCTTACAAAAATTCGACAGCCGAACGACATCACATAAAATTTTAGAAAAAGATTTGATGAGAGAGAAATGGGTATATCATCACTTGGATATAAAACTTACATCAATAAGGATATTGAAGAACATATCCCAAAATAATGATATTTATATTAAAAGACATAACAAAAAGGTGTCTTTTAAAAAGATAAGGGTGAAAGGTTCCCCTACCGATTTGGTAACTTACAAAACATACATCACTTTCTAGAAAGACCATAAAATGTTGATGTAAATTTCCATAAATGAAAGTATATTACACAAAGAGTATAATAATTGGTAGTACATACACCACTCAAAGGAGATAGTGACAAACATAGCATGAATCTCACAGGAATAAAAAGTGAGATAAAAACTCCTTAACTCGTTGTAATAAATCAAGTCATATAACCAAAAGATAATAAACACCAAATTAATCATAGAATATCATGAATATAAATAGAATCTTAATAATATATATCAAATTTAAGTACACCATACACCACATGCAATAAATAAGTGGCGAAAAATGGAAGTATCATGGAATTAAAAGTGATATAACAAATCCCCTTAAAAAATTCAGCATCCTAACGGTGCCACTTAAACATTAATAAAATGAATTGTTGAGATAAAGAGGGGGTATCTCATCATATGAAAATGAAAAGGAGAGTAGGATGAATATAAAATAACATCCCCAACATAATAACATAGAGCTTAAAATAAATTACATAAAGAAGAATACATGAAAAGAAATAAAGAGGTAGGATCCATTACCTCAAGTCCGACTTGTCTTGTTCGTTTCGTTATATTCCTGAAAAATAAACCATGGTCAATTAATAATTTCTCTAGTACTTACATTAAAGTTTATTATTCAATTCATATAACATATTATCATGTTATTAGTTAATTATATGAGTTCATATCATACGTTTTGTCGATGTTCGGTACATGAGTCAAAAACAGACTTGTTTGAAGAGAGTTGTCCATGTAGTTATAATTACATCATCTCCGAAGTGGTGTTAATGATTTAAATATAATATATATCCATTATATATGTATTTAATAATATTCCATAATGTTTGGAGAAAATAAATGAAATGTACCTTTAATGGAGACGGTAAGATGTACGTACGCATGAACGCTACATTCATTTTTTGTCATATTAATGGACTTTAAAACTAAATAATACATAGATATATTATAATTCAAGTAAAATATATCTGTTATATAGGTAAAATATGTTCATTAATTAAATTATTTATAAATTCCATGTTTGGAATGACCGAGTCACATCACTTGAGGGGGCGGTAGTCCACACTTCCTCATATGACATTATCGCATTTGCACAACATGAAAAGCATAAAGGTATGTTTTAAATATAAAATAAAAAATAATATATAGGACATAAATATAATATATTATTATATTTATATCATAATTTCCACCATGAGAGGTGTTAAAAGAAGATTGAACAATCATCGTTTCGTGAGGTAGTAATTTGCCACCCACAGAAACAGTATGTTCATTAACCATTAGACAAAGGTGTCTGTAAGTGTAGGTAGAATAATTATCATAACAACATCTTAGTATATTTATTATACTGGTGTTATTATGGGATAAAATAATAAGAAGATAGTGGTGAGTGAAGAAGGAAAATAAAAAAAAGAAACTCGAGAGAAGACATTACCTCTAAATCGGGTATCTTTTTTTGATTTGAGCCAAAGGCTTCCTTGGAAAGACTTCTGCACAAAGTGAGGCTTCTAGGAGTAAGATAAGGATGTTGAGAGATAATATGAGTAGAGTTTGGATGATCCAATGGCTTAAGAGGTGTGGGTAAGGGGGTAGAGTTGGGGGCCTTTTATAAGAGGGAGGAGGGTCAATTTTGAAAAGTCTTGAAATGTTACATTATTATAAAATGTTATTCAGATTTTAAAGGACCCACAATGATATATTTCAAGGATAAGGTGATAAGAGTTAGAAATATACCCATACAAAAGGTTTTCAACAAGTGTAAGTATTATATTTTACCTTATCTTTTCATTTTCTTTAAATTGTTCATTAATGAGGTAATCACTCCATCATCATTGTGTCATAAATGATTTTATTTATTTGATTTATAAAAATTATAAAAAAATTACCATGATGTAGGAAATATTTTTATAATTATAATTAATATTTATAGTCAAAAATATAACTTATATAACTCCATGTAAATATTGTTTTAGTAAAATAATGCATGTTTGTGACATTTTTATTTTTACTTTAAATAAAAAGTTCTTAATGTCATTATCATACCCAAGTGGCTCCATGGGGCCCCCAAATTGACCCATGGATTTTCATGGTCTTCCATGACTCATAAAATAAGGTTAGAACATGTGTAAATGTATTTTTATATTTTTATAATATTATTTTTACCATAAATTACCTTAATTACCTTTAATCGCGTTTAATAAGACTCAAAAGTTACTATTCACCAAAAATTATTTTCATCACATTGAAAAAAAATTTACTTACTATTTATAACCATGTATATTGGATTTTTGAAATTCAATTCACAGAAGCTGTGAAATTTCATTTAAACGAAAAATTTATTATTTAACTACTACTTACTAGTTTCACTATTCATTAAAAATTGATGTTTTTAAGAAAAATACCAAACATTCACCCTAAGCTAGATTTGATATTTCAAATTAAAAAATTATGTCAACTTTTTCAAATTCAAAACATATAAGTTGCATTAATTAATTTTATAATTAATTCCCGCTTTCAAAAAAAATAGCATGTTTTTAAGAAACAATATCTATCAAAAGATTGACACTTGTCTATGTCCAATTTCAAAGTGAAAGTTATTCCAATGACCACAATTGGATTAAATGGTAAAAATATATTTTAATTACACTTTTAAACCAATTAAAAATATAATCTAATCATATAAAGAAATTATATTAAAAAGAGGTTTTGAATTAAAATACAGCATTTTTCACTATTCATTATAAAATGAACTTTATCGAAAAAAATAACAAAAATTTACACAAAGTAAATTTTGATGTCCCAATTCTAAATAAGGATTTTATTTTGTCATATATAACCTATAAAATTGAGAAAAAGTAGATTTAAAAAGGGTTCACCATCAAAATAAGGTTAATTGACCTTTTAAAGAATATTAGAATATTTATGCTTAAAATTGGATTCATTCGCATTTTAAGCCTCTATCATTTATTGGGTAATTGTTAAAATATTTAACAAACATATATAATCATTTTGTAGTTAGTTATCTTCATTCTCTCCATTACATCTACTAGGCGTTAACTACCATTTAAAATAATATTATTATATTATTATTGTGCAACGTAAGATTTCAAAGAAACTCGTTTTTTCATACTCGGTACGCCATTGAACATAGAATTCCCTTCAAAGTAATATTAACATTTTATTTACAAATATTAATAAATATAAAAATTTCATATTCTTTATTTACTCATGATGTTACATTATTCCCTCTTTTAGGGAATTAAGTCCTCGCAATTTTAAAATTAGGATCAAAAACTTCTTTGAAAGCCCCACATCAGAAAAGGAGTAAATTAAACTATCACTTTAAAAGAAAGAAAGGAAAGTAAAAAGGTCACCTGAGACAACATATAATAGAATTCCATGAAAACATTGATATGGAAGAGAAAACAAAGGGTCAAGTTCTGATGGATAGTGATTGAAAACATGTTTATGAGAAATTTAACCACCAGAAAATCACAAAATTGTGATGGGTTAAATGGTATTTGATTCCCCAGTATGAAAAGTTAACAGACAACATTTTTATTTTAAGTTACTTTTAATTGAGTAATTTATTTATGAGCTTAACTAAATCATAAGGAAACATACTTACTTGTCATGTAGACTTTTATCTCTTACTAGATTTCTTACACAAACTCATATTTTCTCCAAAAGATGAGTATTTAGGATGACTTGTTCACATTAAGAGCGCTATAATCAACTTCTTGAGAATCACCTAGTCCAAAATAGATGAACTATATATTTCCCATGTCTTTAGACATTAACCAAAAAAATAAATTTTAGTAGTAGATCAGATAATCCCCAAAAGGATAATCTTTTACAAAATTAAAAACTACTCTTAATCTCCAAAATTCAACAGAAAGAACCCAAGGTTCAAGAAAAACCATTGAATAAACAGCTATCAATAAAATTATTCAATGTAATCCAATCTCAGATTGAAATCCAAATCTCTGAAGGATTTAATCATATATTCTTCATAGGTAAATCTTAACAATTATCTCCAAATAACACCAGTTGCTCTTAAAGTCTCATATTGAAATGTAATTAACCTAATCACATATCCTCCATGATAGGTCAATCATTTCCATAGAGAACCCAAAATCAACTTATTCTTGATTCAAAAAATCATATAACTAAAAAAAAATTATCATACTTACCAGGGACTTCATGTAGTCCATAGATAACCCAAAATCAACTTATTCTTGATTCACAAAATCATATAACTAAAGGAATGGTTAATGGATCATGAAGAAAGTTGAATGAGTAAGAAGTCATCATATAAGGGATTCAAGAGTTATGGTAGATTTTAGGATGGTGAAATTCTTAAAGTTAAATTGAGGCATTCATAACATTCATACATAGGGAGTAACCCTCAAGGTTACATTTGGAATACCCATCATATTATATTCCCTAAATCTCTTAAGATAAACATTAACTTTTACCTTTGTCACGTTACCAAATGCATTAGAGAGCTGTCTTGGGATCCCCCGCCCTAGGTTTATCACAGAACCACCCGTATATGTAAAAAATTCCCAAGAACCATAATATAATCATAACACATAACATAGTCATAAGTTAAACAAAACATTTCCACATTACAATCACAATATATCCGTTCAATATATTGACGTAATCAATGCTTTATCAAAACCATTTAAAAAAGATATTTTTGAATCAAAGTGTCCCATACCACTTTGATGTTTTTAAGGACTTAATATTTTAAAACAGTAATGTCCATATAAATAAATCCATAAACCATTTTGAAACATGGAAATTAATAACAAAATATTTTGAAGATTAAATCACTAAGACAATATTTTAGTTAAGGAGTTCTTAACCCAATATGAGATGCTTTAATATAAATAATTGAGGGATAAAATTTAATCAAAAATTTATAATATCATTAGAATAAAGTTATTCATGATATAATATGCCAAAGGACAATATGTAAACCATATCAAAGTGAATTGGCGCATATCAAAAATTAAGTCTTAATGGAATGTAAATTGAGACAAAATCCCTTATAAAGACAATATCCTTAGATTAAGAATAAATCAATTACATAAATATGTGTGAAAAATTATAATACACCCAATATAATTGGATTGTAAGAATATAAAAATCAGATTTTACTCACACATATTCATAGAGTGACATAATCAAGAAGTATATGTTTAACCCAAAGAATTGAAATTGGGTTAAGAGGTTCTCTTACAGAAATTCGACAGCCTAATGGCATCACATAGAATTTCAGAAAAAGATTTGATGAGAGAGAAAAGTGTATATCATCACTTGGAGATAAAACATACATCAATAAGGATATAGAATAACATTACCAACATAATGAGATGTAAATTAAAAGACATAACAAAAAAGAAGTCTTTTAAAAATAGAAGGGTGAAAGGTTCCCTTACCGATTTGGTAACTTACGAAACATGCATCACTTGAAAGAAGGACCATAAAATGTTGATGTAAATACAAATAAATGAAATTATATTACACAAAAATTAAAATAATTGGACATACATACACCACTCAAAGGAGATAGTGAAAAATATAGAATGAATCTCATGGGAATAAAAAGTGAGATAAAAACCCCTTACCTCGTTGTAATAAATTGAGTCGTATGACCAAAAGATAATAAACACCCAATGAATCATAGAATACCAAGAATATAAATATAATAATGATAATATATATCAAATGGAAGTACAAAATACACCACATGAAATAAATAAGTTGCAAACAATGGAAATCTAAAGGAATTAAAAGATAGATAAGAAATCCCCATACAAAAATTCAGCAGCCTAACAGCGCCACTTAAACATTCTTAAAATGAATTGAAGAGATAAAGAGGGGGTCTCTCAGCATATTAACATTAAAAGGACAGTAGGATGAATATAAAATAACATCCCCAACATAATAACATGGATCTTAAAATAAATGTCATAAAGAAGAATACATGAAAAGAAAGAGAGGTAGGATCCCTTACCTCAAGTTCGGTTTCTCTTGTTCATTTCTTTATATTCCAGAATAATAAACCTTGATCAATTTATAATTGCTTAAGGACTTCCATTAAAGTTTATTATTAAATTTATATAACGTATTATCATGTAAGTAGTTAATTATTTGAGTTCATATCATACGTTTTGTTGATGTTTGGTACATGAGTCAAAAATGAACTTGTTTGAAGATAATTGTCCATGTAGTTATAAGTACATCATCTCCAGAATGGTTTTCATTATTTAAATATCAGATATATCTATTATATGTGTATTTAATAATATTACATAATGTTTGGAGATAAGAAATGAAATGTACCGTTCACGGAGACGGTAAGCCGTACGTACGTATGAACGCTACTTTCATTTTTCTTTCATATTAATGGACTTAAAAAATAAATTAGACATAGATATATTATAACTCTAGTATAAAATATATGTTATATAGGTAACATAATTTCATTAATTACATTCTCTATAAATTTCATGTTTGGCATGAACGAGTCACATCACTTGAGGGGGCGGTTGTCCACACTTCCTCATAAGACAATATTTCATTTGCACAACATGCAAAGCATTAAGGTATGTTTTAAATATAAAATACAGAAGAAGCGAGTGGAAATAAATATAATTAATATCATATATAAATATAGTTCCATTATAATTTCCACCATGAGAGTTTTTAAAAGAATATTGAACAATCATCGTTTTGTGAGGCAGTAATTTTCCACCCACAGAAACAGTATGTTCATTAACCATTAGACGAAGGTGTATATAAGTGTAGGTAGAATCCTTATCATAAAAACATACTAGTATATTTCTGATAATGGTGTTATTATGGGATCAAATAAGAATAATATAGTGGTGAGTGAAGAAGGAAAATAAAAGAAATAAACTCGATAGAATACATTACCTCTAAATCGGATAACTCTTTTTGAATTGAGCCAAAGGCTTCCTTGGAAAGACTTCTACCCAAAGTGAGGCCTCTAGGTGTAATAGAGGGATATGGAGAGAAAATATGAGTAGAGGTTGGATGAGAAAATTTCTTGAGAGGTGTGGGTAAGGGGGTAGAGTTGGGGGCCTTTTAAAAGAGGGAGGAGGGTCACATTTGGAAAGTATTGAAATGTTACTTTATTATAAAATGGTTTTCGGATTTTAAAGGTCCCAAAATGATATATATCAAGGATAAGGTTATAAGGGTTCGAAATATACCCATCCAATAGGTTATAGACAAGTTTATGTCTTAGATTTTAAATTATATTTTCATTTTATTTAAATCGTTCATTAATGAGGTAATCATTGCATCATCATTGTGTCATAAATAATTTCATTTATTTGATGTTTAAAAATTATAAAAAAATTACCATGATGTAGGAAATATTTTTAGATTTCTAATGAATATTTATTGTCAAAACTATAACTTATATAACCCCATGTAAATTTTTTTAGTAAAACAATACATGTTTGTGACATTTTTATTTTTTACTTTAAATAAAAAGTTATTAATGTCATTATCATACCTATGTGACTTCACTGGGCCCCAAAATTGACACATGGATTGTCTTGGTCGGCCATGACTCATCCAATAAGGTTATGACATGTTTCAAGGTATTTTTATATTTTTATAATATTATTTTTACCTTAAATTACCCTAATTACCTTTAATCGTTGTTAATAAAACTCATAAGTTACTATTCACCAAAAATTATTTTCATCCCATTGAACCAAATTTTACTTACTAATGACAAACATGTCTGTCATATTTTTGAAATTCAATTCACAAAAGCGGTAAAATTTCATTTAAACGAAAAAATCATTTTTTAACTACTGCTTAGTGGTTTCACTATTCATAAAAAATTGATGTTTTTCAGAAAAATACAAAAAATTCACCCTAATCTATATTGGATATTACAAATTCAAAAATGATTTCCATTTTACCAAATTCAAAACACATAAGTTGCATTAATTAATTTTATAATTAATTCCCGCTGTCAAAACAAATGGTGTGTTTTTAAGAAACAATATCTATCAAAAGATTGACACTTGTTTATGTCCAGTTTCAAAGTGAAATTAATTCCAATGACCACCATTGGATTAAATGGTGAAAATATATTTTAATTACACTTTAAAACCAATTAAAAATATAATATAACCATATAAATAAATTATATTAAAATGTGGTTTTGAATTAAAATACAACATTTTTCACTATTCATTAAAAAATAAACTTTATCAGAAAAAAATAACAAAAATTTACACAATGTAAATTTTGATGTCTCAATTCTAAAGAAGGATTTTATTTTGTCATATATTACCTATAAAATTTACAAAATGTAGATTTAAAAAAGGTTCTCCATCAAAAGGTGGTTAATCGACCTTTTAAAGTATATTAGAATATTTATGCTTAAAATTGGATTCATTAGCATTTTAAGACTCTATCATTTATTGGGTAATTGTTAAAATATTTAACAAACATATATAATCATTTTCTAGTTAGTTCTATTCATTCCCGCCATTACAACAGCTATGCGTTAACTACTAATTAAAATAATATTATTATATTATTAGTGTGCACCGTAAGATTTCAAAGAAACGTGTTTTTGTGTACTGGTTACACCATCGAACATAGAATTCCCTTTAATGTAATATTAAAATTTTATTCAAAAATGTTAATAAATATTAAAATTTAATGTTCTTTATTTACCCAGGATGTTACATCCTTCCATAGTATTGGGAATTGAGTCCTCACAATTTTAAAATTGGGTTCAGAAACTTCATTCAAAGCCCCACATCAGAAAAGGATTAAATTTAACTATCACTTTAAAATAAAGATAGAAAAGTACAAAGGTCAACTGAGATAACATATACTAGGATTCCATGAAAATAGGGATATGGAAGAGAAAAAAAGGGTCAAGTTCTGATGGATAGTGATAGAAAACATGTTTAGGAGAATGTTAACCACCAGAAAATTACAAACTTGTAATGGGTTAAACAGTATTTGAATCCCTAGTAGGAAAAGTTAACAGACAATGTTTTTGTTTTAAGTTACATTTAATTGAGTAATTTATTTATGAGCTTAACTAAATAATAAGGAAACATACATACCTTTCATATAGACTTTTATCTCTTACAAGATTTCTTACACAAACTCATATTTTCTCCAAAAGATGAGTATTTAGGATGACTTGTTCACATTAAGAGCACTATAATCAACTTCTTGAGAATCACCTAATCCACAAAAAATGAACTATATATTTCCCATGTCTTTATACCTTAACCAAACCCAAATTTTCTATTACATGATTAGATAATCCCCAAAAGGATAATCTTTCACAAAAAGAAAAACTACTCTTAATCTCCAAAATTCAACAAAAAGAACCCAATGTTCAAGAAATACAATTAAATAAATAGTTATCCATAAAATTCATCAAATTAATCCAAACTAAGATTAAAACCCAAATATCTGAAAGATTTAATCAGATGTTCTTCAGAGGTAAATCATAACATTTATCTCCAAATAACATCAGTTACCCTTAAAAAGTAATTAACATAATCAAATATCCTCCATGATAGGTCAATAATTTCCATAGATAACCCAAAATCAACTTATTCTTGATTCATAAAATCACCTAACTAAAAATAATTTGTTGTACTAACTAGGTACTTCACGTAGTCCAGTGGTAGGCGAAAAATACCAGTTGCACATTGGTTGTGGGTTCGATTCCCACAACATCATCTGACGCGATGAGTTGCCACATAGTTTGCATGTTGTACCTTTTTAAAAACTACATAATTTTATATCATTACCAAAAAGAGATAAATTAATCAACAATAATCCTAACATATTTTAACCATAAAGGTTATAAATAACTTTCATTTTGATTCCCAAAAAGAACTAACTGGTAATTGCCTCAAATTCAAGGATCATATAAACCCAAAAGGTTCTTTATAACTATATCCACAAAAGAATAGATAATTATTCCTTGAATAAAATTTTCATATATCAAACATCAGGGTTACACATACTATAAAAATTATTCTAATGTAATCTCATCATCAAAAGATCCTTAATACTTTTAAGAATTTCAGCATCCTAAAATCTACCATAACACTTGAATCCCTTTTATGTTTACTTCTTACTCATTCAACAATATTCTTGATCCATTAACCATTTATTTCCAACTTATTCTGAAATACTTCTTTCCTACAAACAAAATCATGAATCATATCCTAAGATTCAATAATAAGAAACCATATGTTAAGAAATAATCCCCACCTTTCCTTGGTCATTGTAATTTTCTTCATCCTCAATCGGAATGGCATTAGGTATTGGTAAGAGAATATTTGTATGATCCTGGTAATCCCATTCCTGAAAATTCTTTATAGAACATGTGTTTTCATAATGACCATGCACACCACATTTAAAATATTCAATTGATCCTTCAGAAATAACTTCTTTCCCTTTCCTATAGTAAACTAGCTGCTTCATTTTTCCATGGAAGGTTCTTGCTTTATGACCTTCATTTACACATCTATAAAATCTTTCTGTCCCTTTGAAACATTTTCCTATATGTTTTTTCCCACATCTTTGACACATATCTTTTTGAACATATATACCTTTATGATAAATTCCTGAAGTTCTGTAGGGATTTGTTTCTCACATATATGATGCCTTATAAAAATCACGAAGGTTTAGGTGGTCGATCATGACTCCAGATAGTTGGTTGAGAATAACCATAAGAGTTCTCATTGAAGCTCCCATATCATTTAGTTTCTTGTTTAGAAAACCGGCATAGTTTTCTTCATATACACTGTTACTTTGGTGCCTGCTAGATCCTGTCATTTACTAAAACCAAAAAGGTCAGTGTGAGTATATTAGTAAAATTGTCATATAATATCTTATGATGAGGGTAAATACAATGCCATTATTATTCATGTTATCTTAAACTCATTCACTTTATAAATATGACTCTTTATAAAATCCTCAGCATTATGGTAATGTCAGTTTTGCTTAAAGAATACCCTAACCTTTAAAGTTATCTATACTGACCTATGATACCAACTATAAGGACCCAACCTTAAAACATTACATAATAATGAATTAAATTAATAATACACATTGACGATCTTTTCAGGTTTAGAGTTTTATAGAATTAGGACATAAATATTACATCTCATAAAAAATACAAAGTAGACACTTCTACTCAGTTTCTTTTTTTCATAAAATAAAAACTCTTAAAAAGAAACATGTCTAATTCCATGTTTTAGATAGCATGTCTTTCCATGATCCTATCCTTTAACCTATTCATCTTTATGTCCTGTGGAAAACATTTCAAACACTTTGGATGAGTATAAAAATTTCATTAAGGGATAAAAATACGGTAAGAAAACATTAGTACATGTATACATAAGAATCAATGAAAACATACTCCACTCAAAAAACATAATCAATTTACATACCTCATTAAATCATAAGATTTATGAATAACTCATAGAAATAATAAGACATAAAAGTAACTTGAGGAATTCATAACATTATTATGTAGGGAGTAACCATAATGGTTACATTTGAAATACCCATCATAGTATATTCCCTAAATCTCTTAGGAGAAACATTAACATTTACCTCTATCAGGTTAACCAATGCATTGGAGAGCTATCTTGGGTTCACCCGCCCTAGGTTTATCACGAACCACCAATATACGTAAACAATTCCCAAGAACCATTACATAATAATAACACATAACATAATCATATGGTAAATATAACATTTCCACATTGTAATCACAATATATCAGTTCAATATTTTGACGTAATCAACGCTTTATTAAAACCATTTTCAAAACCATTTAAAAAAGATATTTTTGAATCAAACTATCCCATACCACATTGAAGATTTTAAAGGAATTAATATTTTAAAATTGTAATGTCCATATAAATAAATCCTTAAAACCATTTTGAAACATGGACATCAAAAATAAATATTTAGAAGATTAAATCATTAAGACCGTTTTTTAGTTATAAAATTATTAACCAAATAAGAGATGCATTAATACAAATAATTGAGGGATAAAATTTAATAATAACTTTATAATATCATGAGAATAAATGTATTCATGATATAATATGCCAAAGGCTAGTATATACACCATATCAATGTTAATTGGTGCATATCAACAATGAAGACTCAATAGAATGTAAATTGAGATCAAATCCCTTATAAAGACAGTATCCTTTGAGTAAGGATAAATCAATTACATAATTATGTGTGAAAAATAAGAATAAACACAATATATTTTGATAGTATGTGTAGAAAAATCAGAGTTTTTTCGCACATATTCATAGCATGACATAATCAAGAAGTGTTTGTTTAACCCAAATAATTTAAATTGGGTTAAGAAGTTCTCATTTAGAAATTTGACAACCTAACGACATCACTTAAAATTTCAGGATAAGATTTGATGAGAGAGAAAAGGGAATCTCATCACATGGATATATAACTTATATCAATAAGAATATAGAAGAACATATCCCAAAATAATGAGATGTAAATTAGAAGACATAACAAAAAGGAGTCTTTTAAAAAGAGAAGGGTGAAATTTTCCCTTACCAATTTGGTAACTTACGAAACAAACATCACTTGAAATAAGGACCATACAATGTTTATGTAAATACCCATAAATGAAAGTATATTACACATAGTTTACAATAATTGGAAGTACATATACCACTCAAAGGAGATAGTGACAAATATTGCATGAATCTCATGGGAATAAAAAGTGAGATAAAAACCCCTTACCTCGTTGTAATAAATAGAGTCATATGACCAAAAGATAATAAACACCAAATTAATCAGAGAATGCCATGAATATAAATAGAATCATGATAATATATATCAAATGGAAGTACACGATACACCACATGAAATAAATAAGTGGTGAATAATGGAAATCTCATAGAATTAAAAGTGAAATAAGAAATCCCCTTAAAAATTCGGCAGACTAATGATGCCACTTAAACATTATTAAAATTAATTTATGAGATAAATTGGGGGTCTCTAATCATATGAACATGAAAATTAACGTACTATGAATATAAAAGAACATACCCAACATAAGAACATGGAGCTTAAAATAAAAGACATAAAGAAGAATACATGAAAAGAAAAAGAGTGGTAGGATCCCTTACCTCAAGTCTGACTTGTCTTGTTCGTTTCATTATATTCCTGAATAATAAACAATGGTAAATTTATAATTGCTTAAGGACTTCCTTTAAATATTATTTTTAAATTCATATAACATATTATCAAGTTATTAGTTAATTATGTGAGTTCATATCATACGTTTTTTCGATGATCGGTACATGAGTCAAAAATGAATTTGTTTGAAGAGAATTGACCATGTAATTATAAGTACATCATTTCTGGAATGGTGTTCATGATTTAAATATCATATATATCCAGTATATATTTATTTAATAATATTCCCTAATTTTTGTAGATAATAAATGAAATATACCGTTCATGGAGACGGTAAGTCGTACGTACTCATGAACACTACTTTATTTTTTTTGTCATATTAATGGACTTTAAAAGAAAATTAGAAATAGATATATTATAATTTCAGTATAATATATATGTTATATAGGTAACATATGTTCATTAATTACATTCTTTATAAATTGCATGTTTTTCATGAACGAGTCACATCACTTGAGGGGGCGGTAGTCCACACTTCCTCATATGACATTATCACATTTTCACAGCATGAAAAGCCAAAAGGTATGTTTTAAATATAAAATACAGAAGCATAGATAGGACATGAATATAATATATATCACATATAAATATAGTTCCATCATAATGGCCACCATGGGAGGTGTTAAAAGAATATTGAACAATCCTCGTTTTGTGAGGCAGTAATTTGGCACCCACAGAAACAGTATGTTCTTTAACCATTAGACAGAGGTGTGTGTAAGTGTAGGTAGAATCCATTTCATTACAACATCATGGAATATTTATGATACTGGATTTATTATGGGATCAAATAATAAGAAGATAGTGGTGAGTAAAGAAGGAAAATAAAACAAACTCGAGAGAAGACTTTACCTCTAAATCAGGTAACTCTTTTTGATTTGAGCCAAAGGATTCCTTGGAAAGACTTCTGCCCATAGTGAGGCTTCTAGGAGTATGAGAGGGATGTGGAAAGATAATATGAGCAGTGGTTGGATGAGCCAATGGCTTGGTAGGTGTGGTTAAGGGGGCAGAGTTTGGGGCCTTTTATAAGAGGGAGGATGGTCACTTTTGGAAAGTCTTGAAATGAGACTTTATTATAAAATGGTTTTTGAATTTTAATGGTCCCATATTGATATATTTCAAGGATAAGGTGATAAGGGTTCTAAATCTATCCATCCTATAGGTTTTTGACAAGTGTAAGTCTTATATTTTACCTTATCTTTTCTATTTATTTAAATCCTTCGTTAATGAGGTAATAACTACATAATCATTGTGTCATAAATAGTTTAATTTATTTAATGTCTAAAAATTATAAAAAAATTACCATGATGTAAGATATATTTTTAGATTTATCATGAATATTTATAGTTAAAACGATAACTTATATAATCCCGTGTACATTATTTTAGTAAAAAAATACATGTTTGTGACATTTTTATTTTTACATTAAATAAAAAGTTATTAATGTCATTATCATACCCAAGTGGCTCCATAGGGGCCCCAAATTGAACCATGGATTGTCTTGGTCGTCCATGAATTTTACAACAAGGTTACGACATGTGTAAAATTATATTTATATTTTTATAATATTATTTTTACCTTAAATTACCCTTATAACCTTTAATCGCGGCTAATAAAACTTAGAAGTTACTATTCACCAAAAACTATTTTCATCCCATTAAACAAAATTTTACATACTAATGACAACCATGTATGTCGGATTTTCGAAATTCAATTCACAGAAGAGGTAAAATTTCATTTAGATGAAAAATTTAGTTTTTAACTACTACTTTGTGGTTTCACTATTCTTCAAAAATTGATGTTTTTCAGAAAAATACCAAATATTCACCTGAAGATATATTTGATATTCCAAATTCAAAAATTATTTCCATTCTACCAAATTCAAAACATATAAGTTACATTAGTTTATTTTAAAATTAATTCCCGCTGTCAAAACAAATAGCGTGTTTTTAAGAAACAATATCTATCAAAAGATTGACACTTTTTTATGTCCGATTTCAAAGTGAAATTAATTCCAATGACCACCATTGGATTAAATGGTAGAAATAAATTTTAATTAGATTTTGAACCCAATTAAAAAGATAATATAACCATATAAATAAACTAGATTATAAAGAGGTTTTGAATTAAAATACAACATTTTTCACTATTCATTTATAAATGAACTTTATCGGAAAAAAATAACAAAAATTTACACAAAGTAAATTTTGATGTCCCGATTCTAAAGAAGGATTTTATTTTGTCAAATATAACCTATAAAACTGACAAAAATTATATTTAAAAAGGGTTCTCCATCAAAAGGTAGTTAATCGATCTTTTAAAGAATATTGGAATATTTATGCTTAAAAATGGATTCATTCGCATTTTAAGCCTCTATCATTTATTGGGTAATTTTTAAAATATTTAAAAAACATATATAATCATTATTTATTTAGTTCTATTCATTCCCTCCATTACAATGGCTATGTGTTAACTACCATTTAAAATAATATTATTATATTATTAGTGTGCAATGTAAGATTTCAAAGAAACCCATTTTTGTGTACTGGTTACGCCATTGAACATAGCATTCCCTTTAAAGTAATATTAACATTTTATTCATAAATATTAATAAATATGAAAATTTCATATTCATTATTTACCTGGGATGTTTCAAGAACAACATTGGTATATTTTTAAGAATATCATAAAGTATCTATAAAGAAATAAGGATATGTTCTTGGATTATAGAGGAGAATAGGAGATGGTCATCATGGGTTGTAATGAAACTGGTATTCTTATAGTATTGATTGATCTGAAGTTATATTTAGGATATTTTTTATGTCCCAATGGAGAAGTTGTGAGTTAAAAGATTTCAAAGAATCCAGTTGTTGTTGATTATATAGATAATTCCATATATATTGTAGGTTTGAAGACATAAGAGGAATCTATATGAATGTGAAACATATTCCAAGTTCATGATGTGGTACCTAGAAGTAAATACCATATCATATTATGTTATGATAATACTATAGTGGTGGTTCTTGCAAAAGATTCAATGCCACACCATCAAAAAAGGAATATACTCCATTAGAAACACATCTTGAGGTATTTTTATCAAAGTGGTGACATTTAAGTAATAAGATTACCCACATAATAGAATGCGTTAAAACCCTTCACTAAAGGAATATCTCTGTAGAAGAACGAGTATCTTGTGAGAGCTGACAAACTGAAGGTTATTTGTAGATGGCTTTAGTACAAGTGGGACTCTATTCGACAATGTACCCTAGAAACAATTTATGTGTACATTATGATAACTTTTCTTCATATTTTTTAATTTTATAAATCCCACCATCAAATAATGGTTGTTGTTCTATATAACATATTATGTGATAATGTCCTAAGAGGATCTATCACACTAAAATGTCATAGCAGTTCCCCATTATGAAGAGAACCCATATGTTCTATGAAACTATTCTTAAATATATATTCTACTGAATGATGATATAATTTAAGGGAAACAATGATATAGATTATCAGTGATGGAGACTCATAGGACTTTGAGAGACCTTCTCTTGGGGTACTCCCTTGGTAATATCCTGCGTAGGATGTAATAAAATGAGACCTGTGAGTTGGAAATCTTCATTCATATGTTTCATTGTATTTTTCTTTATATATTCATGTAAAATAATCATTATACTTTAAGAATACTATTAATGAATATTATAAGTTATGTACTTTTATGTATTGATGAAAACTGTAATGACAGTGAAGTAAGATATGTTGGGTGTGTCAATGAGTAATATTGAATTAATGGATAATGCGATAAAGGATTAGCCCTTATGTTCTTTAATGAATTTCATGTCTCAAGCCCTTTGATGGAAATGATATAGCTTAAATCAATCCATGGCCATGGTGTTTTGTAGGCAAGGTAGATTTTTGGAATGTCAATGAAAGAGACATCAAGCATATATGTTAATGGAACCAACATGAAAACTTCTTGATTAGAGACGTAATGATAAATGGATTATATTACACAGTATGCATATCTATGAAGTATTATGTAATTGTATCATTAAAATATTTCTCTATGGGTTCCATGGGGTGTTTATAGATAATAACCCTGGAGTTTTGGTGGTGTCACCTAATGCCACTGAGAATGATTCCTAGAGCATCACAAACTAAGTGTATCTAGAGTCTTAGTGAAATTATATTTTATTTATTATTTATCAATTAGAATAAATATTATTCCGACTCTAGGTTTAATAATTACTCATTTATACATGATCACATATATTTCTTCACAAGTTATTCGAGAAAATATTATGTGATTACAGTATTTAATAAATATTAATTTTCTATTTTGTGTATATAATATTTATTTACATATTGGTGAATAATGAAGTGATATTTATTTATAAAATAAAATTTATTATTAAAGTCTCGATAAATATTATGGAGGAATGATTGACCATGTTTTTAGGTTCAGTGAGAAATAATATATATTGAATATTATTTGATTAAAAAATATTTAATTTAATTATCAAGTTAATATCATATCAACAAAATAATTATAATATTATTATTTTAGACCTGAGGTTACCCAAGAGATTAAATAAATAATAAATGGAACTTTTGAAAACATTTTTTATAAATACTGGTGCTATTAAAATACAATTATATTTTTTTAAGAGAACAAATTCATTTTGTGTTGTGCGTAGCAACAACGAAAGAGAATCCTCTAAAGACATCGAGTGCTCCATTTCCAAGAACGATCCCAAGAATAGAAAGATATATTCCTCTACCATTTACTCTCAAGTCAAGAGAGACCAAGAAAAATGACTTGGACGATATTCTCATGGTGATCAAAGGCAAATGATGAATGTGATAGGATCTTTCATGCTAGAACCTAGATATTCTCATGACAGCATTTAGAGATTTATGGAACACATGTGGATCAACATTAGAGGGAATATGATCTTGATTCCTTAAACAAAATGACCATACAATATAGATCTTTTGTAATATACATCAACATATAAAAAATTCATGAATGAAGATTCATTAAATTGATTTAATTACTGATAAAAAAATTTGATGCTCCTCTATCTATTTCTCAAAAAATTTCCATTATCTATTATTTTTTATTCAATTACTCTAATCCCAACATTTAACATTGTTTAGATCTCATTTTGATAATCGATAATGAAAAAAGCATAGTTGGGTATAACCCATCACTTTTTTCACTGTGCGTGGAACCTATAAATGTGTTATTCATATGATGATAAAATTGACGAAAATGTCATAGTCACGTGATGTTAAACTATATATCAACATCCTAGTCTCTTGATGTTAAACTATATGATAAATTCCTTACCACATGATGTTATAATACACAAAATACATCCCAATCATAGAATGGTAAAATAAATGTTATCTTAATATTTGGTAGATATAATTTACATTTAGTGGAAGTTATAGTGTCCATGGATGTGCGACCAATATAGTACAATATTTACCCAGTGATATTACAAAACAACTAATTCCCCTCAGTTTCCCACTGAGGGAGTACCTGAGAGGTCACCACCCTAGACACTCATATTTTGGAATCAAGAATATAATTTTAATAGTGGAATTATTATGACTAGAGGGAGAGAGATCATATAACATTTTTCTCAAAAAATGGATGTTATCTTATCTTGGAAGATACCATGGGTAAGACATGAATCCACACACCTATTCAAATAGAATGTCTGTATATCATGATGGAATGAGGTGGAAAGGATAGGTTATATGTACCTAATTTAATCAACTACATCAACCTACATGTGATGGAAACAAATAGAATGTAGGAATAAATTCATTCACATGCCCTTTTGATGTTGCAATACCTTTTTATAGTGACATTGGATCTCCACAAATATATTAAAGTAATGATACATGGAAATGAACAAATTCCTATCCCAACAGCCAATGCAACATATCAACATGATCAGTATGAACAGATGGTACTTCAGAGAATGTTCACTTTATTTATCCCTTATAGAAGAATTATTGGCATATTTCCAAAAAGGATGAGGCTCAGGACTAGTCTCATATCACCATTCCATCTATGGCTCACCAAGCTGGTTTGGCACATGCCACAGGATAGGAACACATTGTTGTCAATAATAGATTGTTGAATACTCCAAATGAACAAGATCATACTTATGGCCTCACTCCAATTGAGGTCTGTCAGCATAGTATGAAAGCCGCATTAGGGTACTCCCATTTATCTATCGACGATGCTACTCAAAATATTCCATCAGTTTACAGTAATATGAATAGATCCATGTTATCGCTGATTAATGGTAACAAAAACATCCTTTAGAGGATATACAAGATGATTCTAATATAAATTCTTCTATTTTGGAAGTATATCAACATATTTGGACGTAGAATGAAAATATGAACTAAGATCATACCTGAGCTTCATCTAGGATTGACTCAAATATTCCAGAAACCACCCACAGGAAGGTTTATATTTCTATTGATGACATGTAATTCACTAGAAAACACTAACATCTTCTCAATAGCAGGTTCATATCCCCACCACACTAGATGGTTAGCAAAAATTTCCAATAATTCACATGCTACTGGATCATATCCCAACTCAACCTCAAATGGTATGTTGACTATCCCAGATATGATGTAGAATGAGTTCCTTATTATGAATATCCTCAATTCTAGTTTAATTGAGGTTGTGGGATTCATATATCCAACATCTCACAGGTCCCTCAACTCATAAACTAAAAAAAATGAAATAACTACTTCAATAGTCATCCTTAGAGTAGTGCATAGATGGATCTTTGAGACACAAATCTTCAAATATACAATGGTCAACTTCCCCATAGTTATATCTCTACAACACTATGAAATCCATTATATGGAGTAATGAAAACTCAACATGGAATGTGAAAAGGATTTCGGGAAATTGTTAAGGGATGAATCAACCTAGAAAAATGCATTAGAGTTGAAAATTAAGTAAAGGATGATAAGTCTGAAAGGAAGGACCAGTTTCACATTGAAATATCACTATGTGAGAGAATACATAAGGCATAGAATCAATTATATGTAGAACACCACTGGGCATGGAATCTTAAATATGAATAGTTCTTTTTTGGAATTGATTCTTTTTTTTCATCATCCCGGAAATAAAAACTCAATTGTGGGTTGTGATGGTTTTTTCTGAATCCCGCAAATGAAAAATAATTTATAGTTACTTGATAGTTTTTTTCATCACATTCACATATAAAATCATTTATGGTGTCATGAAATCCTCTTCTATATCCAATTAATAAAGATCCCTCATGGTCGATGTGTACATTAGTTTATCATGTAAGTCGGTTACACCAGTTCCTCTAAAACAATTTGAATGGGGATATGAGGCAGAGAATAAAATATGAGTGATAGAGGAACAATGTGATTTAAATATATTTATAGTAGGTAAATATAAAAAATAATTCTATGTGATAAAGGATAGTCAACCAACTAACCACATACCCAAAATCCTTTGTAGACCTCATTCCACAAATCATATGCAGATGAACTCTTTGATGGCTATCTCCCCATGTAGAAAAAGACTATGCAGAAGGATCCCTTCCCCACATAGCAACAAACTATGTAGAAGGAACTCAATCCTATATATCAAAACACTATTTTTAAGGAACCCATAGCCTTTTATAAAAACTCTACAGAGAGAGAACCCCATATCACATTGATAAACACTGCGTGAAATGAGACACCTTGGGGTGTTTCACTTTCTCACTCTCACTGCTTCCATATGGTGCATCATTTGGCCCTACATTGGACCTTTCACAAACATACCTAATTATAAAAATCTTATTTTTGTGAGGTTCTAATCATTATGTGGGACCCCTTGTGAGGTATTAGGCCATGACCTCTCATAAAGCAACCAGATATGTATGATCAAACCAGTAGACATACTTGAATGTCCTCTCAAGCATACACACCATGGTAAAAGCGATGCAATAGGTAACCTCTTTAATTAAGGTGATCCACATAATGTTCTCTATCATACATTCCCATGATAACGTGGGTCCCAAACCTAGAGGTGGTGACATGGAATTCTCTATTTCAGAGATTGAGGGGAACAACTTTCCTTTCTCTTTGACGAGGTCGTATACTAGATCCTTCACTCATCCTCTATAAAATCTATAAAATAGAATACCCCAAGGATTAATCCCCTAAAATTTAATGTAGTGAAATATCCACCTTTGTATGTAAGTCCCTATTTTAGTTATGGAAACAAAAGAGAAGACATGATCCTCCAAACCCTTTCTCTATCGCTCTCTCATAACCCAACCTCATCCACCAATGGGCAATAGAGATTGTGTAGTTTATAGATCTTCCACATCCTCTTGTTTATCATACTAAGAATTACTCACATGGGTTTAGAGGTTAGTCTTGATCACCACATTGAAAAAATAAAATACCCCTCTATGGGCATCCTACTCAGCGAAAGCATATAAATCATTTTACCATCATCTCAAGGGGAAATATTCTCATTGAGACAAACTTTCAAAGGGACATATCCCTAATAAACCAACCAAACATTCCTTCTCAATATGTGTAAACCCCAACCATACCAAAAAGTGTGGGATTTTATTCCTATACAAATGGGACACTTTGGAATCCTCCCTAAGGTTCAAACATAGCACCCCCAAATTCAAGCTAATGTTTTATGGGCCTTATCCCCACATGGGTCATATCCATATTTGAGGGACATATTTCTTCCATGCACCTTTCATCAACATCCTAATTGTTCTAATTCCTAGTTGGATCATGTCCCCTCCATGGATTCCATATCCATTCTAGTCCACTCGCTAATCGTCAACATAATTCTCTCACCAATATATACTATGAACCTTCTGCACAGTTTTCCTTGATACATGGTGTTAAATTTCAAGATATGGTCCTTGTGACATGGCCATAAAAGGTATGATGTGTCCCGTTAAGTTGATCTGAACACCAATATTCGGATTAATTTTTCAATGATACATAGGAATCCAATTTAAGGGTCATAATCCCAACATAAAATAAACTCCCATCACCATGGATGATGATAAATCCCAAAGTTCCCCACTACATGGCTTGAAACTAACATCATGATAATAAATGATAATAGAATCTCAAATCCATCAACAATATTGTACCATTTATAGAGAACCACACATACAAAAAAATTATTCTAAAATACATAACATGATAAAAATTTATTGTTAATTCATGAGGACCCATTTAATACTTGGGAATTAATAAATCATTCGTGAACATGTATTAAATAATGTCTATTAGATATTCTTAGATTAGGAAATAATTCCCCACAGAAGGTGTGATAAACGTGACCTCTCATCCAATTAACCAATGTGAGTTCCTAAGTATGATTGGAAATGTTCTCCCATTGAATTCCTACCTTTGGAAATCAAAAGAATGAGTCATCAAAAGTATATATCCACTGGGTTTTTTTGGTTCCATGAAAAAACAACCATTTGAAATAGACCTATCAAAAATGGTCATGATTATAAAATGGTAAACCTAACATGAATCTTTAACAAAGATGACTATGCCACCTAGATGTCAGCCCCCTTTAGAAAATGAATGTGGTCCAAACAAGGATCTAAAATTATTGATTATGTATAGTTTCATTATTTAATATGCTTATTTTGATGAGGTTTTATTATTTGTGTATGTCTTATCAGAATGTTATAATAAAAAGAAAATACTTGGATAAAATTGGTGTCTCACCAATTCTAAAATAATTATTACTCGACCATTCCACAAGTCAACTCTTCATCTGGTAAAGGATGTTTTCACCAAATCAATGACTTAAACATCGACCATCAAATAAGAATATTCAGAAGTACCAACTCATTGGTACTCTCCCAAATCTTGATGCAACACAATATTCCAAATAGTTTATGAAGCTCTACCAACCGTAGGCTCAATGATGACTAGTGGTCCTAAAGTCTATAACACTAGAAGTGATCTAAATTCGTTTTAGGATCCTATACTTGAAACATGAAAATGGGTTCTTCTCATACCATAGAGAGGTCGATCATGTGGTCTCCAGTGACTTAATCACAAGTACATAGGGGTCATGCCTGAGAGCTCCTACGAAAAATCAGTGCCATTATTATCATTTGACCCTGTATCCTCAATATGAAGAGGAGACAACAACACAGGCTCTAGCCTATAACATTTAGACATAGCCCCCAAGTTTACTTGGGGGATGGAAATTATTAAACAACCATTGATAGAGAACTGTTCTTGTTCTTGCTGAAGCATACCACCAGTCAAATACGATGATAGTCTACACGAAGATGAAAACCCAGTATCACAAATATTAAGCCCGCTAATCAAATATGCTGACAAAAAATGAGATTATACAAATCCATTCACATGCATATAAATTCATCCAGTAAAATACAGTGGAAAAAAGAAGTTGAAAATCCCTTCTGATGTATATTAAGACTGCTTGTCAAATACCATTGGAAGTAACAAGCATATACAAGTCCCTTCTCATGCATATAAATCCCTCCAGTAAATTGAAATGATAATCAATGATCAGATACAAATAAAAAATTATGTATATCAATCCTTCCATTAAAATATTTTATAAATTAAAGGACCTAGTCATTGTAGCACTACTATGAACCATAGATAGAATTATATTATTTAACCAGCACAAAAATGGGTGTATTTTTTCATTAAAACTAAAGATGTCTCTTATCACATCCCAGATATGATGGAATCTCGAACATCAATTCCTGACCACATCCTTAAAAACTTATAAAAATTTATTCTCATCAACATAAATAGTTAGGATTTGGGCCTACGACCCTGCCTCCTCAAGAAGGGTGAATCACCCGCACAATGGGAGTGTTACTTAAATGCATAAATACATCCAGGATCCCATTTAGGAGGGTCATCGAAAATATTCCATGATAAATGGAAAATTGGATAGTGTACACATCCTTGTTACAGTTGGAGATCACCGTTATATTTTCAGGTCCGCTCTAGGGTAGGCATGTACCCCTATTGAAATTTCAAATACTCATCTACATGATATGACATCTACATAAGATTTTCTTGAACCCACTCCCATTCACGGGAATTTCCAATCACAACATGCATTTTTAGCTTCTCACAAGAGAGAATCGATAAAGAAATCCCACCTAGGGAAGTTCAAAATTTCAGATAAGACTCATGACCCCACTCTTTTAATAGATGGAGTTATTGAGGCCATCCACCAACTATAAATAGTTTTCCGAGATACTATAAATCTATTACTAAAATATAGAAGTGGAAGTAGAAGTTCTGAAGGTCCTCCCCATTTCACTATTACTATTAGATCTAGAGGTCCTCCCTAGAATGAATACCATTCAGGTTTTACTTTTGATTACAATCCAATCGATCATGAGAGAACATATCCTGATGAGATACATTTAATACATTCCAATGTAAAAAATATTAATAAAAAAGAAGGTCTACCCCATACATGGTCAAATACCAGAAATCCATCATCTTCCAAGGTTCTTGTAATGTTGGGTTCAGTCGTTCTTAATGTCTTATCCATGGTAGGAAACATTATTTATCATCTAGAAATTTTTTTGAGGAATTATTCATCCTCCGAACCACCTATGGATCGTTTTCATTCCAACAAGACCCCTAGTAGATATTCTTCTCACCATAACATATTTGAGACATGCCCATGTTAGGCTCATATAGTGGAGGAATCTATGACATAAAAAATATGTTAATTGTGAGAATATAACTAGAAAAGGATAATATACCCATCATGTTTGGGACCTCAACCATATCTCATGTTGATGTTATAGAGGTACTATTAGAGGAGTGCATACATGAAGTCCATATAAACCACTAGACAAATCTCTACCTTCTGAAAGATAATTTTGTGATTTTTGAAGGGTATGCATGCAATGTTAAAGTGTTAGAGGATATTTTTCATCAAATAAACTTGAATTCCATTATAGAAACATGGTGACCATGTTATGAGAAGTAGAAGAAATTTATTCAATAGGCATTCATCAATGAATTATAAAAAAAATACGTCATTGAATCATTGACACACCACCCAGTGTTCATATCCAAGGATGGGGTGCATATATAGATTTTCATTTCACTTCATTCTATAGTTATAAAACTCAAAAAGTGGTGGAATCCTGTAATTTCCTTTCTCTAGGGAGGCTATTAGATGAGAACCTTTCTTAGGAAATATAGTTCACTCAACTGAAATCAGCCCAGAATAAATATGAAAAGTGTTGAGTCTAATGATAATTGGATATAAAAAACATCTATATTAGAAAACATAGGAAATTTAGTTGGATTATCATTTTAGTGAATCAAATCATTAGTAACTACTAATGTTTTAATAAGTAGGTGTTTCACATGAAGATCATACATTGCTTATGGATCCTGATCGAATAAGGGTGTGTAAGATCAAGAGAGTGGAGACTGTAGCAGAATACCCCACAGTAGAGGATTATCCCCAAACCATAGGTTTGGGATAATTTTTAACACAATGTGATCCATAAAAGTTAGAAAATTTATCCCGGGGTATTATAATGTAAAAATAGGAGGAATCTATGCTCACAGGGTTTGGGGAATTTTTACCTCAACCTCCTCTTCATGGAAAACTAGTCTTTTCACATCAGGGGTGGGGGGGAACCATAAAATATGGTCTTCTAGTTTCTCAAGTCCCATGAATCATTTCCCTAAGAAGGTACACAAATGATAAGGTTGAGTTGTGGTTCCCTCTAAGTAAATATTCACCAAGAATCTCAAATGGGATCCTAAACATGAGGGATGAGGTCCAGTAAGGGAAAAAACCCACTAATCATTCAATGACCACTACGATACCTACAATGCATTTTGCATCATAAAATTTCATGATCATCACTCTGATGGAGGGTTTCAATGAAGATGCTAAGAAAAATAAGAATGGAGGTGGTTGTTTCATTAAGGACACAGTCCACCCTGATATAAATGAAGCAGGCATGCATACCCAAAACTAGAGACTCACTATGAAACATGGGATTACATTTACCTATCCATTACTACCTACTTAGTGAGAATCAACCAAATAAAGGGTAAATGTGCTATTTAGCCATGTTCAAATTCTAAATAGGTTGAACCACTCACACTCATAGAATGATTAACTTAGCATGTGGAAGGGATTAAAGAGTCAAGAAGACTCAATACCAAATTACTCTGAGGCAGTATTCTTATTGAATATGTTCTACAAAGAGAGCCTCAAATATAAAATCAAACTAGTGTACCTTAAAAAATAGGGTTTAACCAAGTGAGAAAACTAGATCCATAACATCCGTCAACCATGATCCTAAGATACCATTTTATGTGGAAACGATCATATACAGATATCAATAATTTTCTTCATTGGGGAAACATCTTGAACTGATTCAGTAGAACCACAAAAATATGTCCCATGTTAGATGTTATCCATAGATATTAGCAGATCCAACATTTGAACCAGTCATATTGTTTCCCCTCTTGAAAATACTATCCAAACAAACATTTATCAAGGGATTATTGACATCATCACATCATTTTCTGCTTGATTATAATCTATCGTGGAATGATGTGCATAAGTATAGATATAATGGAAGACTTACCCTAAATGGGATATCAAGATCTCTATCCTACCAAAATTAAATATCCCTAAATTCTAATTATTCAATGGATTAGAAAACTCAAAAAAACATCTAACACATTGTTCATCCCTTTGTTATATTATGATTGGAACCCCTGTGTAAAAATAAGTAGTGGAACTTAGATTCTTCCTGAAAAACATTCAAGGGCCAGCCTTTGTATGGTAAACCACTGTGACAACTCGGTCAATCACAAGATGAGAATATTTCTACTATTAGTTTCTCATTCTATGTAGATTAGTTAGAAAAATTAATACTATTCTTGACCTCTTGAACTAAAAATAACAGGAGAATGAGAGGGTCTCATATTTAATTTCCATGTGGAAGGGGCTAACGTACTCCCTTAATATAAAACTTCCCAAAGAGGAATTGATTTATTTCTATATAGAGAATCTATTAAATAAATTGTGAATATGTATCATCCTTGAAAGGTATATAGATGGAGTTTAGGATCTTACAGAAATCAGTCAATGAATGGAGGATTCCATAAAGTTAACTAAGATCAAGTCCAAAAGGATTATGTCATCCCTACAGAAGAGAACGTTAAAGGAAGATGCAACAACTATCACTAACAAACTAGCCTCTAAGATGAATCCTTATCTAATACCCACACCATATCCAGAAGAACATGTGAAGTCAAAAAAATACATACTCTATAAGATAATCATAGGGGACCCTACATAAATCAATTCAAGGATCAAAATAATAATGTATATTCGTTCTTAGATGATAATGTTCATGAAAAATTTATACCAGCTATGGAAAATAATTTACTTCACCTTTTAGTGCCTAAGAGGCCGGAATAAGTTAGTTTCAATGAATGGAAAGATTATTTCTCCTTTCACTATATGAGAGGTTGCACCATTTTGGAATTTTTCAATTTCAAATACTCCATGAAAAAAATGGTAGTCTCTAAGAAAGTAATGTTTGGGAAACCACTAGGAAAAATAGTGTATGTTTTCGGTACTTCTTCAATGGAAGGAATTTAATGGAATGATATTTGCTAGAAAAAGCATGTATAAGTTTGAAAATTTTATGAATTGAATGATAATCAGCTGAAATCATACTATCCTTAGAGCACAGTTAAAATTTCCAATTATTCCACTAACTGCTTCTACTGTGACATTACCAAATCCATTGGAATCAATGTCACACAAAATACAATATTATAAAAATGAAATGTATGGAACATTGGGGAGAAAACATAAGAATATGAACTTGTTTGATGTGAAATGATATATTTCAATCTCTTTGATTTTATACCTTTAGGTTTGAAATAACATGCACTGCCCAACCAAATTGAACAACTAGAAATGTTTCTCCAAACTAAATTCTCATCGACTGAGGAATTAATATTTGGTTCCATTAATGTCATTGATTTAATGTAACCCTTAATTGGTAACAATTATGGCAATAAACTAGAGTTCTCCACACCCATTTGGAAAACCAGAGGATGATTTCATAGTAGGTGAGGATAGAGGGGAAGATACCATCATGATAGAAACCATAATTTTATCCATATCCATACTTGGATTGTTAGAACTTTTTAAACTCATAGTAGATTCCTTCACATAGTCCAAAATGAATAGGGAATCCCCCTACTTATTCCATAATCTTCCCTGACCAGATCATTTTGGAATATCAATACAAGGTGGTATAAGTGTCCAATCAACATCTTCTATCATGTTGACATGTTCCTCCTAACCCGTCGAGGATAAGAGAACCTTTAGTTCCAGTTTTGAGGGTTGATCAACCTATAATATGAAATTTAGATCCTAAGGTTCCTATTAAAGAGAATCCACATTCCCTGATGTATATCCATATAGCCCAAAATTATGACATCTTAATAAAATTATCATTGGTACTGGCTAAGATGTCGATCCAAGATGTCCTTAGTTTCTCAAAGGACCTTAGGGAAGAACACATAAAGGATTTTTTGAGACTCCATGAGTATGAGGTTTCCACTACAGAGGTCTATCAATAAGAGAATAATCATATAGAATTCCACATAGATATTTAAATTATAGGAAAATATAAGGATTACAATATACAGTGATACATTAGACCCTTATACATATTCGGAAGGATAAATAGTATCAATGTTTGATGTAATTTACTTCAAAATGTCTTTAGAGTTAATCTCTTTCTAGTACCAATACTTCAACGACTGGGATATTGTGAGGCTAACCTAACACATTCCACTATAACATTATTGGGTAATAAAAATTTGATTAAAGTAACCTTGGAAAAATTAAGCTACGAGCCCAGTTTGGGGACATTTTATCTGAATCAGAATTTCAAGTTGCTCAACAGGATACATCCTTAATTGTTTTTCTAGGAAGGACTTGGTTTCGTTAATAAATGAAAATCCCTTCATCGTACCATAAATTCCTAAAATACTGCATTTGTGAAAAAATCAAGACATTTCATGCTAACAAGGTCCTGTTCAAATCTTGAGAGACACATTATATTGATAAATTATTCTATCAGATGGAGTGGAATAACACATTGTTGATGATGTTTCTTGTGTCAATGCATCCAACGGTCTAGAAATGACCTCGACCAACCCCGTAAAATATCATAGAGAACAATAAATTTTACACATCAACCATGGAAAGCATATGATACCAAATTTAGGCTCATATTCTATAGCTATCATACTATAAAAAATGATTACTAATCCTAGAATAATTGAAAAGGTCACTGACTCTCCATATAGTGGTAAAATCATATATGTAATTCCCTCATTTCGTCCCCAGATCCTTGAAAAATCCCTAACTCCACATATGAGTCATGGGTGGTTTTTATTTCACCAATATAGAATGAGGATACTCCTTCTATAATTCTCACACCATCCCCTTCAGAACTAAAATGAGACCCCAAATCATTAGTTAGTTGTTAGGAATTCATTTCATCTTTCAGATGTATGTTAAACTAAATATAATACTTCATTACCTACATCCCATAAGAGTGTGGGAGAAGAGGAAGTGGAGGAAGCTGAATAGAAGGAAAACCTCAAGGATTCCCCTACATCATTTGAAGAAGTTTTATATAACACAAATTATGAGTTATGTTAAATAAACTAGGGTTCATAAGAGGACCCCATGACTTACGTTGATTAGTTCTCCCTTGACACATGACTAATATAAGGTATATACCTAATTTATAAATAAGTATCAGTATATATTTTATAGGATTTACATATAAATGTCTAGGAAATATCCAAAGGTGGCCACTCACCACATAGGATTTACAGAGAACCACCTGGGTTATATATAGGTAGCTTGAAAGACACATCTGACTTCAGCAACAAAAATTAAAGGTGAAGTTGAATAGATCATCAGGTCCAACCTCATTTAGGTGGACCAATGTATAAATGGGTGTCCAATATATTACATATAAAGAATAAGAGTAGGAAAATTAGAGATTTTCTTATTTCAGTGATCTCAACCGACACTATCCAATGTATAATTTCCCAGCCCCAATCATAGAGTTACTAATTGATACAATGACCAGATATCATGCCCTCTCATTCATGTATGGATTATTAGGGTATTATTATATCTAAATGGACTAATAATATAAAGAATAAAATTATTTTAGGGACCCTCATGGGGGTATTTTTTGTCAGGTAATTCCATTTTGATCTAAGAATGTCGGCTCTACATGAAAACATGGAATTCGTTGTATCCTTAAACCTTTCCTAGGGATGTTGGTAGAATTCTATAAGGATGATATGGTGCTTAAGTATCGATAGAATTAATGACCACTTGGATTATTTTGATACCATCTTCAACAAAATATGAACATAACTATAGAAAATGAACCCCCTGAAATGTGATTTCTAAGTTACCTTAGGGATATTTCACAGCTTCAACATGCCACCATGACAACATCAGAGCCAAACATTAAAAGAAAAATGATATCATTAGCATGTAAAATCCAATAAAATTTAATTATGTTATAGTAATTGAAGAATATTTGTACAATATTTGGATGTTTATATCTAAACATGTAGGAAAATGACTTCCCTTCACCTGGTTGATGTAAAATGGTTTTGTGAATCAATGGGTTGATGACTGTTAGGAACCATTCGACTGTTTCAAGAAATATATATTCATCACACCAGTTATGTTTCCACCTATTAAAGTAATAACTATAATTTTATTTGTGACATCCCAAGAGATATCACTTGGCACCTACCCTGAACATAGAAATGACACTGAGATTTTAAACAACCATTATTATCTCATTACAACCAAACTCAACACTGATTCACATTATTCATATATAAAGAAGATTTCTCTAGGTATAATATTTATAGTCTATAAATAATGTCATTACCTTCTTCATAACATGTTCTATTTGGTCTCTCTAAGAAACCTTCTCAAATATATTTTCATATATCCTCTATTGGTTGGGAATCTGTGATGATGGGTTGTGATCATGTAGTAGTTTGATATTCATTTCATGACAGAGAAAGTGGTAAAAGAATAGGAATTGGAAGAATACCTTGAAGAATGTTTTGGGTCCAAAATAACATCATTGAATACTGAATTACCGAATAAATAGATATTCTATATTGAAGAGGGATCCAAGACATGTGACATTTATTTTGATGGTGCATACAGAAGACCAAAAGGTAATAGGATTGAAGAATAAAATCTCAATAATGCTTTGTTGGGAGTCATGCTCATATTTCCAGCAAAGGGACATACTCTGTCTTACTCTTAGAGGTGTGCATGAAAAATGAAGTATAATATTAGGCCATCATCTAAGAGAAAGATATGGAAATTTAGGTAGTAATAAATCACTTGGAGATAAAGGGTGATTCATAATTGGATATCAAATAGGTCAGTGATTATTATGCAACCAAAAAACAAGGATTGGTCACCCAAAATAAAAAATTACCCATATTTATGGTGAAATTCCTCTAGGATCAATCATTTATTAATGTCTTACACTCAAAAAATGACATAGATGATTCCCTAGAAAATACTGCTATATAATTTCCAATTCCATACCGAGATGAAATAGTCATTGGCATTATACCCCTATAGAATAGAAGCACATTTTCTTCAAGAAAATATGGAGGAGATCAATGAGGTCAACACCATCACTAAACTAGAGGGTTATGTGACCATTTGTAAGACACCCATTATAGACTACCTCTGATATAGGGCAATCCCATCAAACAGATTTGGGAAAGGGTAGTATCAAATGATGAAAAATTATGATTTTTAAATATAATGTCACAAATAATCAAGAGTTATTCTATGAGTGGGAACATTATGGGATCTTGTACAATATCATGGATGTTTAGTAAAACACATTTTTCATGAAAGTAGTTCACATCATATCCTACTCCCCCATATCAGGTTTGAATCTTTCTCATCCAATCTAGAGGATTGAGTACTACAATCCCACAATGATGCAAGATTATAAAAAATTCACAAGAATGTTCCATTAATGGTAGGTACATGCCATCTTCATTCATAAACCCCATTAGTTTTTATACACATACAAATACTCATGG
Source organism: Viscum album (assembly GCA_963277665.1). NCBI lineage: Eukaryota > Viridiplantae > Streptophyta > Magnoliopsida > Santalales > Viscaceae > Viscum > Viscum album. The sequence continues at coordinate 1,191,555,924 of OY728156.1, read as the reverse complement.
CCCTATTACATGTGGTAAATGGAAATTGTCGGACCATATAACCCCACCACATCCAAGCAGTTCGATTATGTTCTAACTATAACCGACTTCTTCTCTATGTGGTCCAAATTTGTACTCCTCAAAAACGATAGGGAAAGGAATTTTTTCATCTTCATAAGATCTAATATCATCACTAGGTTTGTAATTCTTCATACGATATTGATGGTTAATGAAACCAATGTTCACTTTGATGAGTTGGGATGGCTATATCAAGAGTATAATATCCAATCCAACCATTCATCTCACTTTCATGAAGTGGATAATGGACCAAAATAGGAACTCAATAAGGCCCTATAAAAAATACAAAAAAGATGGTAGATAAGAATTAAACCACTTGGATGGATAATATCCTACATACGTTGTGGGATTACCAGACTACAACCTGCACTTTCACATAAGGGACCCCATACTCATTGGTATATGAGATATAAGTGGTCCATCCCATAGAGGATCAATTAAACACACTTCTAAGTACCATCGATCAGTATTTATTTTAATATGTAAAATACCATAAATGGATGGATGAATTAGAGTGATTTGATGAGAAAAGATTGCAAACCATGCATCATTTGGATGTCCCCCAAAATCGGAATGCACGATCCTTTAACAAAAGATTCACCTCAGTTCAATCCTTGAGGGAGATATGTTCTTGGTCCTCAATACACAGATGATACCATGATTAAAACCCCCAATGTTGGGGAAAAATGAGAGGGACCTTATCTTATAAAAAATTACACTCCAATGTAGATTATTATTTGATATCGATGAACAGATAACATACCACATCTCCCACTAAATCTAGGTTTTGGAAGAAATATTTCACGTAATCATATGACCATCATCCTAATTCCATGATGATAAACTCCATGGAAAATAATCCTGATCACAAGGTGATAAAATGCATGTTAAATAATCCAAATTTCTTGTTCTCAAAATATATGATAGAAGCCCTTTACTTATGATGACAAACTGCATGGTATATATCCTCAAACCATGATGTTAAACTTTATCCTTTCCCTATATAATAATTATTGTATGCCCCATGTCACAAATTTGAGATGTTTTAATGTCATCAATAGAGAGGTCACCATCCCCAACCTCGGTTTTCTACTATGTCATCATTCCGAACTATATTTGTATTGATTCTCATCCTCATTGGATAGGTAGAGATGCATGGGTCCCTTATTTAGGGTCAAGCCTCATCATCAACTCAACATGAAGTCTTTTATCTTTGGAATCATAATAGTGGACCTTGTGTAAAATGAATTGAGATTTTTTTGGTGATGGTTCCCCCGTACTTATTTCACATTTATTCATCACATATTTCTATCCACACCAGCCTAATTAAGACATTCTCCCCCCATTATGGTTGAATCTATACAAAATTAATTACATAATTACTCTGTGGTGAACCTGGGATGCCTCATGTGATTGAGTTTTAGACAGAAAAAATGAATACTTCCTTATTACTTGAGTCTAAAAGGTAGCCTAACCATATCCAAAAAATACAAGAAACCTCATGATATCCGTGGGATACCTCAATGTGGTTTTTAGAGAGGATGTCCCTATTTTTTCCATCGATCTTCTATCATGCCATCTTTCAAAACCATGTGTGGCATGATTTTTATACACAAATAATATGTGGTGATACATAAATCTATTTTCCTAGACCAATATTAGATTATAATCTAAAACACCCCTTCAATAAAAATGATCTAGATCTATGTAGGGAACTTTATACTCCATGGAAAATGTCGATCCAAATGCTTCATGTGTCCTTGGACACATTTATTCCACATATCACACTCCTTATAATAGGAAATTTTGGATCTCCATAAATATTACTTGGCCATCATAAATAGTATTTTGGATTATTGAGGAAACCTTTGAGTGACCATGCATTTATACACCCTAGTTGGCTATGGTTGAGTCACCCAAAAAAGGACAGTGTCAACCAGATGCACATTCATCTTCAATAAAGACCTCTTCTATCTCCATAATCCCTAAAAATAATTCCAAAAACCAATTTTTAAACATGTTCAATGGTCATTTCTTCCATTTTTACTATACTATTTCTCTTGATCCGAGAACCCCCAAGATATTGGTTTATGATTTCCTTCCTCACATCAGAAGAACATTAGGGAATCTTAACCTGATAATCCTTTTATCACTCATTATTTCCATGGTGTATGGTCCTAGTTGTGTGACCTAAATCTACAAGACACCATGTCTTCTGAGTCACATGATGTTCAAATATAAGAAAATTTCTTCATCACATGACATTAAAATGTAGCCTTACCTTATGTACCAAGCATATGATTCCCTGGGAAACCAACTTTGGAAGCCTCATGTCACAAACCCATGATGCCTCTTATAAAAAACTTCCCAAAATGCCTAAATTTTATTTATGGGGCTTCATGCCTTATTTTCAAGAGGGGTAACCTTCTTCATTATTGAAAGATTCTAAACTACATAGTTAAAATCCCTCTTAGTAAATATAAAAGTATTACAGATCTATACGAATTTATTATCATTATCACGGGATACCTAGTAACACATAAACCCTATAACCTGTTTCAAAGTCTAAAATATGAAATGACCCATGTCCTTCTATTTTAAAATATTTTTGTACTGGAATAAACCATTTCCACTCCTTTTTTCTAACACAGAGAATAACTCCCATGGGCTTAGGGGTTTTGATAAAGGATTCCCTTCTTGATTAAGGCATATCAGATCAGGTCAGGGTTTCCCTAGTCCTCATAGGAATATCTTACATGGAAAATGATTCATCCTTTCCTCATTATGTTAAAATACATGGTTGATGTATCTTGGATAACTTAAATACAATAACTACATGTAGATTGATTCTCACATTATCGATATGTGTATTGGTGCCCAAATCCTATATCATGGTTCAGTAAATAGACACCAAAATTCCCCCACTCACTAATGTGTGATGTAGATCATCATATGAGGGTCCAATATAGCTTCTCACCCCACTCATGAGCTCACATTCAAAAAAGACCCCTTATCGAAACAATAATTTTATCAGTGTGGTGAATCTTTCCAAGAAATATGTGTGTCTTGGTTCCTACTTTAAAGAGGCATGTACCGACACTAAGATCCTATTTCTTGGCTCATAATCATTAAAAATCCCCCTTATTTCATATGGGTCAAACTTGTATAGGGAAACGTTCTTACCTATTCTTGGTGGATTTTTATGTGAAATTGTCATTTTATATTCATGAACTTTGTTCCATAAACCAAAATTTTTGTCCAGGAAAATCTCAATATCCATATTCATTCTCCAAACATTGGTAATAGAATGTTTGATTCTTATGGAGACATTTATTTAACTATGCATTGATATTCCCCAATTGTCTTCTCACGGGTCACCGAGAAAAAAGGTCTGTAAACCATAGGCACATACATCCTAAAGGGAGAAGTTTTTTATCATTGGAATCCCCAATGATGTATTCATACCATATAACTAATAATATCATGAAATCCATAGATTATATATCCTTCCCCCTTCATTCCTAATGATAATGTTACATTCATGTATAAGTTTCCTAGAGATGGAAAATCTCTAATTTTGTGGTCAAAGAAAATTGTCCCTAAATTGTAGCCCTCAAAATCCACACTATAAGATGCTAAACTATATGATCCATGTCATATTTTCTTGACATTAAATTGTACGATGCTTCAATACATTTTAGGGAGTATACTTTCCTCATGATGATGGTCACCCAACACATCATCACAAAGAACCATGTATGTGTTGATGCTTATTCCATCACAAAATGTCATGATTCCTAGATCCTCTATTCTCGGGTCAGCCACCACAATAACAATAACATTTTTGATCATCCAATTAATATTACAACCTTAATCTGGGAAGGAGGGTACTAACATCTCCTATGACCCCTCCTTTCCAATATAATGATAAAAATGGAATACCCCATCCTTTACACAAACCAAATTTTTCTAGGAACAATTACCCATTAATGGAATGTTTCAACACAGATGCCCCTTCACCTTTAGACACATTACCTTTATAAAACACCCTTCACTTTTTTTTAAATTTGGAACTCAAAAAAATACCTAGACATCAACAATATAATTTCATATTTCAATAGATACCTTTGTATTTACTATGTAGCAATACACCCAAGTTGTCTTTGCATGAGTCTCCCAAAAAACGGCCTCTCAACTAAATGAAAATTCATTCTAAAGAGAGGCATCTCCAATATCCGTAATCCTTGAAAACATATAGCTATAATACTATTTTAGAACATGATCTATGGTCCCTCTTAGAATACTTATCCTACATCATGATTTAGATTCCAAAATCACAAAATTAAGGTCTTAAATTATTTTATATATATATGAAAAAATTTAGTGCATTCTTGGCCAACCATCCATGCTCAGGTAATCATTCCACGACTTATGGTAAATGTTGTTTGGGTTAAAACACTATTCACATTAGTTCGGATTATAAGACATTAAACTTCTAATGTAAGGAGTCCCAATACTCATCAGGATCAAAAACATAAAAGGGAACTGTAGATAAATGTTGATCTACTTTAGCTAAGTCTGCACTACATTGGGCTTGGATAAAAATTATGATGGTAATAGAAAAGGTGAATACATTTTAGGTTTCTCCATGTAACCCTAGAAACTAGAAAAACTATGCTCACTAGGTCCATTAGATCAAGGATAGATTAGAGAGTTACATAATCTTTAATCCAAATAAGTTAACTCTACTGTGATGGGGATAATAATTATTCTTATTCCCATCAATGACCAATTATATGGAATATATCATTTCATCTCGGTTGTCCATAGTTATGATCAAAATGGATATCCATTGATAAAACCATTCAGGTTATATAGGGATCCTCTATGACTTGTCCTAACATTGACAATGCTATAAATTGTAAATCAGAAACATTCCACAATTCTGATTCCATCTAAGTAGCATCTAGTCCAATAATATCCACCTCTTCCATTAGTTATTTCTCTTTATCAACTGCCACATCACTATTATCCAGATATCTTTTGAACCAATCCAACTCTTAAAGAAGCCATTTTATAAGGGTTTTTCCCCCTACTTGACCATGTGACCACACAACCACCCCATCAGGCTTAGAAGATTCATTAAAAAGGATATTTATGGATGTAACAACATGGGTCATAGACTCTATAGTTGAGAGATTAGACTATAGTGCTTTATCCCTGTCTTGAGTGGAAATCACCGACCATTCCATGTATAGTGTTATTATCAAACGAACCACACCCAAGCAACAAAAAACATATTAAATAATGAAGTAGTTTCATTGTAAAATATTATAGGATTTCTTAGAAATCAATATCCCAATGTATTTTCATACATTCTAATTGGAAATGTGAATATTTCAAGAGTATCCTGATCCACCTTCAAATTTTTCAAAAATGGTGGAATATATTTTGAGTCTAGGGTAACCAAAGAGGTTATTAACTCATTACCTTCATCATTGGTTGCATGTGTGATAAACGGCTTCTTTTCAACTTCAGTAGGTTGAGATGTTAGAGTAGTATTTGGAACCACAAAGGCTTGTTTCATTAATTCTGTAGTCGAATGAATAAAGCAGTCAGTTCCTAAACATTGGAATGGAATTAATTTATAAATTGGTGGAGAACAGACGTTCATGTTCTGAAATTCAAGCTTCTCCAACATACATTATCCCAATGGATGGTAATATAAATACAACATTCTTCGTTTCCAGGCTATATTTAGGTTCTTCTATGTATAACCATGACACAATTGCATGTTCATATAAGTGAGTGGGCTCTAGAAAGTAACTCACCAATACTAAGATTAGGGGAATGATAATAAAGGAACAACGAGAGATAGATGGATCCAAATCACATTATGCCTAAGTTGTTTCCACTCCCATTGTTATACATTCTGAAGGAGGAAGATCTGTAAATCTAACAAAAACATTGTACGTCAAAGGATCCCCTAATTATAGGGAAAGTGATCTGGTCAAGAAGTGTGGATCCCATGGGGCTTGGAATCTGCATGACAACAACATTTGTTATTGGACCCCCATCTGGCCTAGGTTCAACTGCCATGGTTATTTCATCTGTCTCCAAAGAAGAAAGAGAAAGTGACCCTTGGGTAATTAATTCTTACTGTCCCACTAGACCGATGCTAACTTGTGTGTGAGTTAATTAATTATCACATGGAAACACACAACATGATATATAAGTAAATATATGAAATAGACACCTCATATTCTACACCAAATATGTATCGATAAATTTATTTCATTATAATGCCTCATAACATACCATTAAGGTGGTCCTCTGAGGGGGAAAACATGTGGTTCCAAGGGGAAAAATGTTCCCCTAGGATCTATTAAAACCACTTACATTTGACATCTCCCCTGGGATAGAATCTTCTGGTTGATCCAATGCCCAAAGATATGTCCACCCCAACTGAGGTACACCCATCGTTATACTCAGTGGAATGGAGAGGTGAACGAATCTCTCTAGACACATACCAGAACAATTATTAGGGATGCAATATGATGACAATATTAGGAATAAGAATTGATACAAAGGATTGTATTACCTCTTCATCAACATTATCTTTATCCACCTGGGATATCATTATATCCCACACTCGATTGGACCATCAAAATCTACCATTAATTGAATGAATACTGGTGTCTATATTTTCAAGGTATATTCCCACATCATCAGGGTTATCTTTGAAATAAATTCATTATAGACAGGTGATTATCCCAAATCCTAGAAGATCATCATCATCAACCATATGAACTCCAAAACAATCCTTAGTGAATATGATCTTTATCCAAGCATTCCATTTTTATATTATTTTGGGAATGATGATATAAGGGGAATGACTAGTTTCAAATGGTCCACCCTTTGAGATTTGTTGGATTCCTAATTCTAAAAATGCTTACTTGGAATCTAAGCCTCCATGGGATCCCATGGGGATATGTTTTTAGGGCCCCAACTAAGAAGAAGAAAGAATGTTCATAAGCCTATTTGCAACAAGTGGGAGGGACTAATCACCCCCGATGAAGAGTAACTACCATCATATTCAAATTTTATAACATTGTGCCTCCTCATTTCAATTAATAACTAGGAAAATATATTTCTATCAAATATTAAATGGTCAAATGTTTCAATAACATGAATATAGCCTCCCACCACCTCAGGGTCATCATCATAAGAAATATTTTTATATTCAGATATATAGACATATCCACTTAACACAACCTCTTTCATTTAGAGATAGTGACATATATTATTAATGGGAATGGAATTCCTCAAATAATCCCACTATATCTATGATATTAAGAAGGTATCCATAGGTTTGATGAATACTTGATTTTGAGGTGCATTTCCCATAGTCTGAGGGTTGAACCTCATATTCTAAACATTTTTCAGGGGTTGGGGTTCAAAATAAGTTATTTTGTTGGCTTATTTAGAGGAATAGATTGTCTAGTTTTTTTCCTTTGATCCCCTATGGTCCCGAGAACTGGTATAACCTTTACAAAAGGAACATGTGTCTCTATTTTTCGACTAGGATATGATTGATCCATGATTTAGCATAAGTAATAGTGAGTAGAAGATAATGGCCTTCAGAAGGTGTTAGAAAAATCAGACACTATGTATCTTACTGGGTGAACATTATCCAGAGTTTTTGAGTGACCATTAAATGATTTTCCTTACATCCATCATTGAATGATGAGGGACACCTCTTCTAAAAAAAGTAAAATTAGCTCCCAAACCTATTGGCTATGTAACCCATTAATGTTAGCTTCCCATAGATTCTGAAAACAAAGACACCCTCTATTAAATAGACTGGTAACCCCCTCTTTGCATGATATCCATATGTACCATCAACCAAGGTACTAGTAGAAGAGACATAATGATTATTAGTAAAACAATCTTGGTTGTGGAGATAGTCCCTTATATCACTCTTTTTTATCCCAATGGTATTAAGCCACTTATACGTTGTAGATAATGTTATAATTGAGTTTCTAGGATCCGTTGGTTGTTGATAAATTAATATCCTCCTATGTGGGATACTATCTAGACTAGAATAAATTGAAAAGGGACCACTAACTGATACGCATAATTCTCCTTGATTATGTGTCCCATTAGATGATATATCTTTTCTATCGTAGGGACTATGAGATTAACATAACTTCGATTGGAAACTAGGATTCCATAACAAATGTTGTGACTCTAACCCTGGTTTCATATTTGTCCACTAGAAACAACTAATTTCTTTGAAACATGGAGAGAAAGGATTCCAATTCAGCCACCTATTCAACATCGGAGAAAACCTTACAATCTCGCTATGCAAACTAAAACCCTAAATCATCATCCAATGGGCACAAAAACATCTCTTGGTGTCAAGGGTTGGAAAATTTCTCAACAATGTTGCATAGGGCTCATACATGGCATGGAAAAAGGATTAATCCCATTAGAGAATTGAACAACCTTCTTCTGGGGTGGTTCATCCCTTAGATGATCCTTCAAATTGTCAATCAGATTCTTTTCTAGAGAGGGTTCTACTCAATTTCATCCCTAGCTGAGGAGAGGTAAAACAATTCATCATACATATCTCACTTTATTGGTGCGCCTGAGCTCATCCAAATATACCGGAGGCTAACACCAACTCCCCTATGAACCAAACAGAAGGTATTAGTATTCAGACTCCATTGAATAAGTATTTGACTAATGATTTCTCGGTTCTAATGGTAATAGTTCTGTGATACCTAGGAAGCCATATATATTCTTATGGCCTTTAACTTGATTTTTAACTCCTCACAACATTGGAGAAACCAAAAAGGGAACCCCCAATATTTACCAAATGAACTCTCAAGGTGAAGTTCCAATTTTCATGACCACCCTAACGAAACATTTAATTAGCCTTCAATGTGATGCTATGTTAGAAATGGACACCATATTCTATTTATCACATGAGTTATTCTAGTGAAAATGATTGAAACTCAAAAAAACCCTTCCATGTAGAATTCTTGAATAAAATACCCCTTTGATGAGATGTTTTATTTGGGAACATCGCTATTACATTGTATCCATGCCACATGTTGGTTTACTCGATGTTGATCTAGGATTAGATTGTCTGATGGCATCCCAAATATATTGAGAATAATCTTATTTAATATTGGATACCCTTGAAAACCTGCAACCATAATATCTTCCTAGGATTGGTGGCATCTGTCGATGTATACTTTGATATTATTAAAAATAGTATAAACCCTAAAATTCCCCCCACATCATTGTAGAATGAGATTTTTTAGGGTCCATTATTTTTATTTTCTAAAAAAACTACGAAATAAAGGGATAATATTCTTGAAAAGACTATAAGAAAAAATATATTAAAACCACATAGCATTCTATGCATTCTGTAAGGCATTTGATCTATGAGGAATTTGGTACATGAATCGTTAAATATGTCACCAAATCACTCAAAATATATATGGTAATCACTAATCTGTAATACCATTTATAGGAGACAAACTTTAAGTATGCCGAAAATTCACTCTCAAACAAAGAATGTTGTGATGGGGAAGAGAGATATAGATGGTCTACAAAGAGTCAGTTCTCATAGAAGTTTAGTAATGGTCAATTTTTCATGGACCCTTTTTATATGTGTTTTTATTTATTATGGGATTACATCTATACCACAAAGCCATTTAAATTAGACCATATTCTTCCTCAAAATCAACCCCTCTTCATCTTAGATGTATTTTATTCTGATGTGGGTAATTTTTTGGGTCTAGAAAAATTCATATAGATTGTGAAATGGATTTGATGTATTTTTTAAGGGGATAAAAAACCCAGAAAGATAGTAAGATATTAAAATTATTTAAAGGATACAATGTCCCATTGTAAGTCTCTATTTTTCATAGAAATATTCTTATCTAAGGGAATTCAATCTGTATAGAAGAATCACTATACAGATCACCATTGTTCATATATTCCTACAAAAGAAAAGTCATTTTAGATGTGATGGTGTTTTCTAGAATCCCTCAAATAAAAACTTGTTTTCAAGCCATGATGGTGTTTTCTATCTCTAGAAAATAAATAATAATTATCAAGGCTATAGAGTTTTTTTCAAGATACCACAAAAAAAATATTCCCCAAAGTCAATATAGACATCCAACTATTATGGAGGTCAATTACACCCATGCCTATATAAAACCTCCAAGGGGAGTTAAGGAGTGTAAAAAATATTACATATAGAAATGAATGTTTGAGAAGTTTATTTCCATCAGGTAAAATTACTGAATAATACTAAGTGATAAAGGGAAGTCACCTGACCATCGACATACCCAAAATCTTTTATGGAAATAAATACGCAATGCATTTGTAGATGACCGCTTTGTAAGACATCACCCCATGTAATATAATGTCTATGAAAAATTATTCCTTGTTTTCATAGAATTTCACTACATGAATGTAACTAAAACCCATGTACCTAATTACTATGAAAAAAACCCAAACACACATAGAAATATGTGGTTGGAACCAAGGTTGTTCATTGATGGAAATGGGGTATGTTTTTTTTTCTTTTTTCCATACCCAATAAGGAAGATCATGGATAACATGGAATATCAGGTTGATTGAATTAAATGGGATCTTATAGTTCAAGATGGATATTTTTTTGAAGGTGTCTTCATTTCCCAGTGTGTTCCAAATTTTTTTGGCTTTAAAATTTAGATGATGTATTGAATTACGAAAAATTGATTTCTTTGAAGGCCTTATGAAAATATGGAAATGTTATGAGATTCTCAAATAAGGGATTCATCAGTTGTGTTTCACAAAGTATTTATGAATTTTGATGGTGTTCTCCATGTTTACAATGAGCATCATGAATGTCTATTTTATAGAATCAAAATTTCATATATATGGTAAATGAATGGATTTCACAAAACATGGGATTATGTTTTTGAAGGTATAGAGCATCGTTAACATAGATATTTTTTCTACGTTATTATGAGAAGAGGAGCATCGTGACTATGTGATTTTTTTACTAAAGGCTATGTGATTACGATGAGCATCACCAACAGCGGTTTTAATTGTAGCATCGCGAAGGGAGGAGCACTGTGAATGTGTTTTTGGAAGATCCGGGAAGTTACCCCAGAGGAAGTAGATATTTGTGAATGGATGAGACTATAAATATAAGGCTAACCATATTTACATAATATAAAGAATTAAGAGAAAATCCCAAATCATTCTGATATCATAAAGCAAGGGTACCTTCGCGAAACTGGGTTTCTATGCAAGCTACAGCATCACGGTGAGACTATCTTAGTCTATATTGATTCTAATGATTCTAAGTGTTTTGTGCTTCATGATGATGGGGTATTATTTATTGAATTGGTGAGGTTCACGAAGGTGTTTATTCTACAAATGAAGGGGCGCTTCATGAAGGAATTTTATTCCACGAAGACAAGGGAGCTTTGTGAAGGAGCTTATGGAAAGGCAGTTTTGAACATATGGTTTTAAGGGAACAATGATTTAAAAGTGAATCTACTCGGGACTATAGTGCATGTAGATTCTTGTTCCATTTCATAGATAAATAATTTAAGGCCAACCCATTTTAAGAGACCTTGAATTCGATAAACTAAGTTAGACTTTTCTCAAAGCAGGGATCTAGGGGGATTCGATAGAAGTGATACGAGGGGTGAAATGTTCTATAAGTGAGTCATTTTAAAGGACGTTCACCTGGAATAGAGTGAATTCATCAAAACTCATATATTCCGAATCTATTTAAGATTAGTGGATTTAGGTATGACCAAAAATCTATCGACATATGCTTTTTGGACAATCCCTTAGTGGTGAACCAAATTAAAATTGATTTGTTATCATGAAATGTGTGAATGTTTTAATTAATGCACATTACCATTAGAAATGTGTAGTGGGTTCCTATAAACATGGGAACAAGACCCATCACATTAAGAAGAAAAATTCAACACCATGATTCACCCCTCCCCTATCAAGGTGTTCCAGGGTCCAACAAATGGTACGTGGGGGGAACGCCATCCCACATGGTTAAAATCTATATGGAATGGGGAATCATGGTGTCTTCTTATTTTTCAATATCATTTCCCCTATAGTGAAAGGTTTGGCCGCACTTAAAACCTTACACAAACTTTCATAATAATTAAAATATTTTATTTGAGGCTCTAAGCCCAATGTAACCCCCCTTGTGAGGTATTAGTTCATGGCCTCTCATAAAGCCTCCAAATATGTATGATAAAAAAATTGGACACACTAGCATGTGATCTTGAGAATATATACCCATAGTAAAAGATGTCATATTGGTAACCTATATGAAAAGGGGATCCTCAAAATTTTCTTCAGGACACATTCCCATGGTTACAAGTTTCCCAAACATGGATGTAGTTCCTTAGACCTCCTTGATTTAGAGATTTGGGGGAACCAATTTTCTTTTCCTCTGATCAGGGATAGTGAATGATCATTCTATCATCCTCTATCAAATAGGTAAAACTGTACCCCTCTTTGAGTAATCCCCTAACCTTTCATGTGTGGTCATATTCCTATTGGTGTGTAAGTACCTATCATGGTTATGAAAACAAAATAGGATACAGGAACCTCCTGAATCATTATCTCTCAGATAATGTGACCCCATCCCACAAAGGATAAAAAAGATTGTCTATTTTGTTAGGTATTTCAATTTATCTTGTTTCTCACACCAAGCCTGACTCACATGGATTTAGTTTTCAAAACTGATCATGAAATAAACATAATTGAATACCCCTCTATGATCCTCCTACTCAATTTAAGCCCCAAAATCATGCTACCATCATCTCAAATGGGAAATATTTCACATGATACAAACCATCAAGGGCCATATATCTGATGAAGAAACCAAATAGGCCTCCTCTATAAGTGTAAACCCCAAAATACCTAAATACGTGGTATTTGATTCCAATACCAATGGGATATATAGAAATCATCCCTAATGTTCAAACCCAATACCCAAAATTTACCCTAATGACCTATGGGTCATATCCCCAGTAGGGTCATATCCTTCTCAGATGAACATATTCCTTCATTGCGCCTTTCACCACTATACTTATTAAGAATATTCACAATATTTTCATGTCCCTTATAGGGAGACCATATCCCTTCTAGTTCTTATAGTCCACTTCGACACAAGTCTCACACCAATCATGACTAGGATCATTCATCCTAGATTTCATTCCCTTGTGAAGCTAAACTGAACACTTTGGCCATTGTTACATTACCATAAAATGATTGATGTGTCTAGTTAAGTGGAACCAAAATAAATGGGTTAATATTTTATCTACATGATGTGTTGGAATCCCATTTATGGGGATCAATACCAACATCAGAACAAGTCCTTAATTTCTGGATGATAGTAAATATGTGATTACCAAACATCATGGCTTAAAACCAATATCATGATAATATAAGGACAAAATAATTCTTCATCTATCCACAAAGGTGTACCATCTGTGGTAAACCTATTTTACAAAAATATTATTATAAAATTAATAACATTATAATAATTGATAGTTGATTCATAGGAGATGATTTTCATACATGGGAATAAAAAAAGGATTCATGAACACGTCTTAAATAATGTCTATATGGGAGTCTTGAAGTATGAAATAATTTCACCCAAAATGTTGTGACAAGACCAACCTACCATCTTGTCAAATAATGTATGTTCTTCATTTTCCTTGGATATGTTCCCCAAAAAATACATGGATTTGGAAATAAGGTTCATGAGTCATCACAAATATAAGATTTATTGGGTGTTTTGGGATTCCTGATAAACCCCATTGGAAACTGTGCGGTATCAAATAGTCATTGAACAATCCCCTTTCCCTAAAACCAATGTATAATAGGTGTCCATAATTTAGAGACCTTTATATATAGAGGTTCTTGAAACAGAAGGATTAACCATATATAATACCTTGAAAACCATAATCAAATTTTCACCTTGATAAGCTAGAGACCCAGAGAAGAAAACTATGTTGTATGACTTGGTGGAGATATAGAGCCCTAATGAAAAAGTTTTTTATATGGATATATGGAGGGGTCCTTCTAGAAGAAACCACCCCACCATGTTCGAGTCCATTTACACTTGAAATTATTATATCTTATATGGGTTATAATAGGATTTCATGCTTTAAATTCCCCATAATATGTTTGAAACATATCATAGAATGAAGGATACACACCTCCCTTATCAAGGATTTGAGGGTTACCTCTAGTCCAGAAATAAACTCTAGTTTTAGTTGGACATGTTTGTACTCCCCATGGGCTGATACCTAGGATCATAAAAGCATAAAAAACAAATATAGCATGTTTTTCTCTACATCATGACAATGCTCTGATGACTGATTGATGATGTTTTTTCAGATATATGTATTCGAAGATGGGGGAATGTAGGGGGTATAGTACTTTACTCAATCCCCGAGATAGTTAATCCCCCAAGATAAAAAATCCTATAATGTCATAATTTAATTACGAATAATGGTATATTATATCATGAGACATTAATAAATTTATTCCCACCACTCATTACTTCAAGGATAAATGGTATTTTCTCTCAAAACCCTAATTATTGGAGGAACAAAACCACCAAAGCTATAACCAGACTAAGAAGGTACATAAATAATACATTCCAATGGAGATTACTACTTGGACACAATGGATGGAGAACATGTTACACCTCCCAATAATGAATGTTTTCTCAATAAGTACTTTTCATAGCTATCATCAAGAATCCAATGTCTGGAAATCAATATTCTAAACTGCATCAATAACTATGTCTTGATAGAAAGACTCTAAACTGGATGGAATACAAATTCATAGTAGAAAGTCTCTAAATTGAAAGGAATACCGAGTCCTGGTAATAAGAATCTAAAAAACATGGCACCCCATGTCCTAGAAAAAAACTCTAAACTGAATGACATCCAATATCTAGGATTTAAGGCACTAAACTCAACAAAATCCCATGTATTGGTAAAGTGAATAAAAAATTCCTGAAATATTAAGTAATTGTAGAAAAAAATATACACTACATGGAATCCTAAGTCCTGGTAGAAAGAATATAAACTACAAAACATCACAAGGCCTGATAGCATGACTATAAACTGCATGGAATTTGATGTCCTTGAAGAAAGACTCTAAACAGTATCAAATCCCATTTTCTAGAAGAAATAATCTAAATTGCATGGAATCCCATGTCCGAGAAGTAATACTCTAAACCACACAACATGATAAGACCAAGAATAAATTCATTAAACTGCACAACATCTTAGTTCCTAGAGTAATGAAAATAAAATACATAACATATTTTATCCTTACTACGTGATGAAAATATTAATGGAATACATCCTTAGTTTATGAGGTTTAACTGAAAATAATATGAACACAACACATGATGTTAAACTACGTGGAATATATCCTCACAAAATGAAGTTAAACTGCATTAAGAACATTACATCATATAATGTTCACAAAAATTAGCTAGATATATGAGAATGACATATGTAGTACTCCCATCCTTGTGTGTGAGTCAGATCCACATAGAGAATCTATATATTTAAGAAATATATGGTGCTTGATTCATGTTATCATAAGATATATAATGGTACTCTAATATCAAATAATAGCTCCAACCATGATATTAACAAAAAAATGTTCCTAACTATATATGGGTCAATCCTATGTGGAGGGGTTTTCATTCAAGAACAGTGTGTGGCTTGATTCCTTCTATGAAAATATATGTAGTGACTTTCAGATCTCATATACTAGGTTCAACTATAATATCAAAGGAAAAAATGACCCCTCTACATATGGGTTAGACCTGTGTGGATAATTTATATTGAATAATTACACGTGGCATCATTCCTACCATTATAGGATATATAGTGACACCCACATATCAAATTGTAGGTCCAAACACAATATGAATGGAAAAACATTTGTCCCTCTATGTATGGGTCATACCTTCATGAAGAGTTTTCCATTTATTAATTGTGTGTGGATTGATTTTTACCAACCTATGATATGTAGTAAAACCTAGATCCCAAATCACAGGTCCATCGACAATATCAATATTAAAAATTCCCCACCTCTATATGAGGGTCTGACATTTGTGGAGATTTTTATGTTCAATAACTATGTATGGCTCAATTACTATTATCAAAGAATATATAGTGACACCAAGATCCCAAATACTTGGTCCAACTATAAAATCAGTTGAAAGAATGACCACCTATGCATATGGGTGAGACCTATATGGAGATTTTTTCATTTAAGAACTACTTTTTTGCTTGAATCCTTCTATCATAGGATATTTAGTGACACCTATATCCCAAATCTTAGGTCCCTCTATGATATCAATAGAAAAAAATTCCCCCTCTACTTATGGATCAGACCTACATGAATATTTTTTCATTCAAGAACTATATATGTGTTGATTATTAATATTTTAGGATACGTAGTGACACCTGTATCCCAAATTATGGGTCATGGTACAATATGAACAGACCCCCCCCATATATGGTTGAAACAAGTTTCTAGAATATTCAATTCAAGGAATATATGTGTATTGATCCCTACTATTTCATGATATATAGTGACTCCCAAATTCTAAATATTGGTTCCAGCTATAATATCGTTGAAAAAAAATTCCTCCCTATGGTATGTGTTAAACCAACTTATAGGATTTTCCATTGAATAAATATGTGTGGATTGATTCTTATAACTAAAGAATATGTAGTGACACCCAGATCCCAAATCCTAGGTCCAACCATAGTATCAATGGAAAAAGTCCCCCCTTTATATATGGTTTAGAACAATGTGTATATTTTTTTCATTCAAGAGCTATATGTGTCTTTATTAGAACAATATTAGGATATGTAGTGACACCCATATCCCAAATATTGGGTCCATTCACAATTTCAACATAATAAATGGACCACTAACCAAATGGGTTATGCTTGTGAGGAGTGTTTTCCATTTATTAAATACAAGTGGCTTTATTCGTTCTATCACAAGATATGTAGTGGAAACCAAAGCTCAAATCTTGGGTCTAGATGCAATATAAATGGCAAAAATTTCTCCCATCTACGTATGGGTCACTCCTATATAGTGAGTCTTCCATTGAAGATTTATGTGTGGCTTTTTTACTGTTACAATATGACACATAGTGATGTTTGGATCTCCAATTATGGGTCCAGTGACAACATATAAAAAATTAAATGCACCCCTCCCTACATATGGCCCAGATCAATGTAATGAACTTCTTGAAAATTGTGTGTCTTTATTGCATCCATAACATGATATATAGTGATTTATAAATCCTCCATTCCAAGCCCCTAAAGAAGTTATCCCCACTACCAATCATGATACTCCCTGATATTTAGATCCTTATAAAGCCACCAGTCTAGAAAAATTTGTGAACAATTAGACATATTTCCTATCATATACTCTTGCGATGATTAATTGATTTTCTAGTTATACATTTATTCTCACATTGATCATGAATCTTATGATATTAGGTAATTTATATAGCTACTCCGGGTAGAAATAATGAGACATTTATTTGATGGGGAACCAAATTATAGTCACATGAAGTTAAAACTAAAAAATCATTTCCTAGTCACATGTTGTTAAAATTCAAGAAAATTTCCTTTCAAATTGTATTAAAATGAAAAGAAACATCTTATTTATATAAATTTAAATTGTTTGAAAATAAGTGTTCATACCAAAAAGATCATCCCCATAATGACTATTTATTTTTGAATTTCATGTCTTATAACGTCTCACTAATAATGATTTCAACACATGTTGGAATATTCTTTAGAGTCAAGAAAACCAATTTGAATTTTACATTCCTTGGGAACTAGATTAATATGTTTGATATTTTAGTTAAAACCAAAAAATTACTTAATATGATATTCCTATATTAAAACCCCGTGGACCTTGGGATTCCATTCTCTTCATTATCCCCTTGTAGAAAACTAGTAATAATAATTGGATAATTTAATGTTTCTCTACTAGGATTCGTTGGTGAATGACATCATGCCTAAAAACTTATGTACATATGATGCTTGGTAACTGTGGATTGGACCCACATAAACCAAAGAGTTATTGACATGCTTTTTTGGAATATGGGATTCCCCCATTATCAATGGTTAACCTATACCCACCAGTTTCTAAATTCAGTTAACTAAAACAATCTTGGGTTATTATTTACACCTTCCATAACCAAAATATTTAAGTGGATTTAGATACTCTCAATGTTACACATCTATGAAATTTATCCATTATCAAATAAATATTATGACTTCATAACCTTATACCATTACATTTTGGTGTATGCATCTTATTTTATGGCCTAATTTCTATATGTTAGTCACTCATCTAAATGAAACATCCTAGATGTGTGACAATAAAATTCATAATATATGGCCTATCTTGCAAGAAGCTAAATTTCATAGAGTGGCCCATCATATCCATGAATCTATTATTAGGGTGAAGTTTTCACCAATATACCATAATAAATTAAGTAAATACCCAATTCATATTTATGAGATTGATCAATATAGAGGACACCTTATCCGACCTTAAAATTGAGACTCATAAAGTAAAACAAAGAGAATCTCCCTCTCCCTTACATACAAGTCAGATCAACATAAATGTATCTACTTAAAGGAGAATGTTATGTCTTCATTCTTCCCTTATAATATTAAAAGAGAGTCCCTTGGTTTCCTATATATAAAAATAAATGAGACACTTTTTAAGGAGGGGTGATTCATACAGACTCGCTTTTCCTATATACGAGTTACAGCTATGCAAAATTTATTTAATCATGAGATAAATATGTGCGTAATGGGATCCATTATATAGATACATATTAATAATAATGTGCATGTATAAAAGGTTTTTCCAACAGAAAAATCCTCATGACTAGTGACAATTTTCCCTAATGATATATTTCATAATTTTACATTGGCTCCTAGGTCTTTACTACATGGCACTAAACTAAAAGAAATAAACTGTTGTATCATGACATTTAAATTTATGAAAAATTAATCCTAAATACATGATGTTAAATTTTGTAGACTATCATCCATTATCACTCCTTATCAAAGGAACATAATATACAAACCCTAGTCAACCAAGTTTTAGGGTTCTTCTATAGTTTAGTTGAGAACCTCAATCCATAAATCACACTTCATGTCTTGAGAACCATGGGTTTCCACCAATCTTCCATGGAACTTGGAAACAAGAAAAGGTATCTCTATTTGACCATGTAAGAAGATGATCTGTAGAAGGTCTTTAGACTCATAAACATGAGGCATCTTGTCCTTAAAGAAGAGTATTTTTTATACTTTTGATTCCTAACATCATCATAGTAGAGCTCATCACAATAGAGTGATTCACAATAATCTTATTCATTATTTTCCTACAACATTACTAATGTAAAAAGAAACCTGGTCCATCATTTACAAAAATCTCATTTTCTTATAAAAAGGATTTTGGTGTACTCTTGATCTTGTGAATCATAATTTGGCTTTTTTGTGACACTCCCCTCATGTCGGGTACAGTTGAATCATGACCATAAATTGGACACATCTTGGTCAATTTTGTGGGACCTTAAACAATTATATTTAATAGTCCAAATATAAGGACTCTAAACTATTAGTTAAATAGACATAAATTTTTTTAGGATGAATACCGATACAGGGAACCCTAAGAAAAAGTCAAGTCTCAACTCACTAAAATATTCATCTATATATTTTAGTAAAAAGTAAGAGTGAAAATAAAAAATGAATAAAGATTATAGGGACCACATTTTGTCCCTATTAAAATCCATTATTTTTCTCACCAGATCCCCTGGACTCGGAAAAGGTTATTGTGTAAATAAACCATCCATGATAATCAGGGATCCCACTATGTGGTTGTAATAAATGATGAGATACGGTCATTGGATCTCCTATTCTAGGAACATTTTAGAGAAAATTTTCATCACATATCATTTCTATGATAATTTATCCACATGATGACACAAATTTTAGGTTTCTTGAACCCTTCTTGAATATTATGTATATCTTAAACCCCCTAAATATCTCCAAAGTCTATGCTGACCTAATTAATCCCTTGAGTTAATACCTTTATCATGGAACCCCATAGCCTCAAGTTACATAATTTTTTATATATATAAAGATGAAAATAAGGATGGTTTGATCCAAATAGAAATAGATAGGATTTCATAATGAATTCAAAAAGATAAATACCCTATTCCTGTATGTTTTCTGGTTTCTGAGGAGATTCCTTCATTAATCACAGAAGTTATTATCCATTCTACATGGAATATAGACTTATTCAATTATCAATGGTTGAAATATACCCACTGGTTTCCCCTTAAAAGTTACTATGATATTTTTAGACCACGATTTATTGCCATTATAACCATCAAATTCAAGAGGATTTGATATCCTTGACATTACGTCACTATGTGTTGTACCCATTCTCAAAGTAGGAATGTGATATTACTTTTGAAAACCTTTTGTTTCCCACTCCAAATGAATCAAAACCACATGTTATAGGGCTCAATATCCCCAAACAAAAACTAATTTTTCCTAGTGATCCAGATCCCTTCTTGGATAGTCCTGCTCTCCATATCAAACTTCTCATCCTAATGTTTGAATCTTCACAAAGCATTCATAGACCTTCAAAAGGAGTGGGGATAATTACCCTAGAAAATGAATGTAACCCCAATGGTTTTATGTATATGGAATACTGGCCCATCATCAAGAGGCATATCCTTTATGTAGGAAGGGGCCTCCAATATTCTTGATCCCTAACAATACCATTTTCTAACTCAGACCATTAGGGTGTTTTGTGATCAACCACAGCATGTATACCCCATTCCATATTTATTGGGTCAAGATTCTAAAAATGTGAGAAAAATACCATATTAAAAATATATAATTGGACTCAATATCCCTAACTTTTCACCATTCAATAATAATACTTTAGGTAAAGATGTAGGGGTCACCACACATTGTGGACATTCATCCATCCTATTTTGTGTAAGAAAGAAGGGTGTCAAAACCCTTCATGAGATTTCTTTATTTAGAATAGCAATTAAGAATACAGAATAACAGAACCCTTCATGGACAATAACATAATCCCATCAAGGAAGTGTGGTTCTCATAATATTCAATAATGGATTCAATTAGCTACCAGTAATAGAATATTTTAGCTAAAATACTTTTCATGATAGTAATATATGGTCCATGATTGATGACCGTAAACTATAAAACATTGTAGTCCGATATATATCATACAATACGAAAATATATGGTGCATTATAGAAGAAACTAATCTATAAAAATAGATTTTCTCATCTAGAAGAACCTAATATTAAAAAAACATATGGTATAAGATAAAAAACCCATAAACTAAAAAAAAGATGGATCAAGCTAAAATAACCTAAATTAGTGTTCTGAATAGTCCAAGAAAAAATAAAAAAAATTAAGACAAAAGGAGGACTAATCTAAAATTCCTTAATCTACAACAATAGAAAGTTTGAGTTAGAATAACATAAATTACAACAATATAACTTATGAGCTTAAACAACCTAAACTACAACAATGATCTGGCCTACAAGACTATAAGAAACTAATTGAAAGATACATAATGATCACCTTGGTGAAAAAATTAAAATGAAACCATGGGAAAAAGTTTCATCCCTCTTCACTAGATATGAATTTTGTAAGAACCAAGAAATAGTGAGAACTTATCAAATGATAAAGGCTAAAAAACATGTCTAGTTGATAGCCCATAAAGGGAATCATATGAAAAATTCATGTCCACGTTAGATAATATTTTCCCAGACAAAGAGTAATAAAATGATATGACTGAAATAGAAAATATACTATACATTTAGGGACCAATATATTCCCTATAAAAAATTAAGATTTACTTACAAGGTCCACTAACCTAGGAGAAAATTAAAGAAAAACTATATTTCTCATGTTCTACTTGAGGGTACATAGTCCACTCATTCTATAAAAATATGCAAGACTCAGTCTATCTTAAAGGACCTTTAAATATTTAGAGTGTTCTACTTTGTGTGGCATGAAATCTAAATTCCTAAAATATCTCCAACAAAACATGGGTATCTACACATGATTTCATCAGAGAGTGATTACAACACCTTGTCTACAAATGAACTATATCTATGTAAGAGATTTCATCATAGATTTCATCATATAAGAACCTATTTCCTCTATTAATGAGCTTGATCCACACATGGTTTGTTACATAGAACTATATATAAACTAATTCTGATCCCATTTTAATATGTAGATATATAGAAGTTCCTTATTTTGGATACATCGACAATTTCATTTCCACATAATCCCTTTTATGCCATATAATTTATAAACACATTTAATTTAGGATATCTCTGCCCTAAGCATAGTCAACTCATATCATGGGTTAATCTATGTACCAAATTTCAATAGTATCCTATAGATAAAACACGAAATCTCTCAGGGTGTGTACTTTTGTGCCTAGGTAGCCCACACAATTCCATGGAATGGATTGTGATGGTGTGGGTGCCTATGTTGGGGGTGTTGACCCCGAACTAGTAGAAAAAAAGGCTTGACCATTTGTGATATAACGTATTTGTTTATAAAACGACACAAAATGTTGCTGCAAAAACTTTTTTGTGTTTGTTTTAACATAAAACAACGATAAAATTTTTATAAATTAGTTTTTCACATCATTTTTTTAAGAACAACGATGTGAAACAATATATTCAGAATGATTTTCTGTGCCATTTTAATGACAAAATGAAGAAAAAAATTTAATTTATGGCTTGCTTGTTTTTAAAACCTAAACTAAAAAGTTTTCATTATGGTGTCCGTTTTTGTAAAAATAGACACAAAAAATATTTTGAAAAAATATGGGTTACTGAAACCCTCATTTTATTGGATATGTGAATCTAGTCTCTCAAGTCTCAAAACTCTGGACGCATCCCACTGATCCTCAATGGCTATTGGTGTTTATTTTCATATATTTTTAGGATTTTTGGTCCCAATTCATCTTTTTCATTCATTGTTTCATAATCTATGCAATTATTTTCAATGTAGAACTGTTTGTCGGTCGATAATCCACCATGGTTTGATTTTTTTTCTTGTTTATTGATAATTTTTACTAAAAATGTTGTTAGATCTTAATGTTTTAATGCTTTAAACTCATTTGAGGGATTCAAGTCTAGATTAAATATCCATTTTCATTATTGAACTCTGATTTTTTAGTGTTTTTCTTCAATTTATAAGATAAATTATATACCTTTTTTCCTTATTTGAGATGTTGTTTTAATTATTTGTATGTATTTTTTATTTATCCAAGATGAAATTTATCTTCTTGTATAAATATATAGAACCAAAATTTAGTATTGCAAAAGGAAATTCAAGATAGCCCACTCTAATGATTGATTCAAGAATCTATGATTTTTTCAATACTATATTGAAATATGTCATTTCTAGTGGTAAGTCTCGATGTCTTGGATATATAGATTATATGAGTACTTATATAATATATGGAGATACATCTGGTTGACATGTTCATATAGAGATTCGTGTGTTTTTAATAAAGATCATGCCAAATCATTTGTCATCTTGATAATAAAATGTTATTATAAAGGTATTTATTGGTTTATGGTTCTGAATTAGAGAATTAATAATCTTTTTTATAGAAACAAATTTCTATAGGGCCACACAATTAATAGTTTGAATAATGATTGATTTTAATAAAAAAATTAAAAAATGAGATAGTTTATATGTTAATTGTATCTAAACTGTATTGGATAGAATAACTAGAATTTTTATGTTTTTCTTAAAGTGTCTAATGATTTAGTTCATGTGGAAAATTGTTGGTCATATGGACTAAAGAGTGATACCAGGATTACCAATCAATTTTTTTAAAATGTTATTATTTTTAAAATTCATATATATATATATATATAATTATATGTTTTAATATATCCACCTATTATATTGTGATATCAGGTATTGAGTGGTTTGTAATTGAATAAATTTATGAAGAACCACTAGTGAATACGAAGGAGTTAATGATTTCTTAGAATTTTCTAATCTAAATATTCAAAACATAGATCTGATTTTCTATCTATGTGTGAATTATATGAATATGAGAAAGTTAAAATCCAATGAAATCAATCAACACCTCAATTTCAATGGTTTTAGCCTTAATTATACACTGTGGATATGGCATGGAAAAATTACTACAAATTCCACATCTAATGTGGATGACACTATTCATAATAAGGTAGATTATTGTTTTGACGAATTATTTCAAGATTTAGGGGTTGAAACAATAAATAAAACAAAAATTATTGAACGATTATATAGAGATTATGAGAAAAAATTATTCTAAGGTTACAATAAATATACAGTGTTATCAGCAGTTTGGATATTAGTTAAATTGAATGTAAAAAATGGGTGGAGTGATAAAATTTTCCCCAACCTAATTAATCATTTAAAAGAGATTCTTATAGAAGGAAACATGCTTCTAGATTCCTATTATGAGTAAAAGAAAATATAATGACCAATGGGAATAGGTTATAAAAAGATACATGAATTCCACAATGATTTTTTGTTGTATAGAAAATAATATGATTATTTATCAAGTTTTCCTACATATGGGACATCACGCTATAAGATGGATGAATAATTCAAATTGGATGTATTCTTAGGTACTGACATCTAAGATTATGGAAAAATAAATTTTTACTTTCTAATGATATCATCAAATAATTATTTCATACAATTATGATAATTCAACATTGATTTATTATTAGGTAGAAGAATCAAATATCCTGCAAAACTAATTTGGTACCTTCTAATAGTTCCACATTTTGAGATTATATTTGAAAATTCAATTGATGCATAAAGGTTAAAATTGAATTAATATGACCACATTTGTGATGGGAACTTATGTGACCCTACTAATTCCCCATAGTGAAATATATTTGAGAAACAACATCATGATTTTGGAAGTGATGTTATAAATCCTAGGATGGGATTGTGTATTTATGTAATGAATCCATATTAGAGCCTAAGTATCCAACATAGTTCATGTCCTATTTTTTTGGCAGTTTACAACCTTTCTTCATATATATGTATGAAGAACAAATATGTTATGATGAGATTGATGATTTTTGGACCAAAACTACCAGGAAATGATATTGATGAGTATCCTTCACCATTTATTGATTATTTGAAAGTGTTATGGTAAACATGTGTTAAAATTTTCAATGTATACAACAAATAGTATTTTTTTTGTGTTCTATGATAATATCCACTATAAAGAACTTTCCTGCATATGGAAACTTATCTGGATATAGTGTTAAGGGACATAAATAATTTCCAATTTGTGAAGAAGACAGTTCATATTTTCAATTGCAGAATGGATTAATGATAGTGTATATGGGACATCAAATATTTTTTTTGAATCTATCATCGCTATTATATATTGAAAAAAATTAATGGTTTACAAGAATAAGATCTTCCCCCTTGACCATTTTTAGTTGAAGAATTTAATGATAGGGTGAAAAATAATGATTCAGTGTTTGGAAAGAAAAGAAGTTCTGGTCTTCAAAAATATATTTTTAAGAAACCGTCTATCTTTTTTGAACAACCTTATTAGAAATTTTTAGAGACAAAACATAACATAAATGTTAAGTATATTGATAAAAAAATATATGACCATTTTATTGGAAATACTTTAGACCTAAAGTGAAATAAAAAATAGGGATTACATGCTAGATTGGACACGATATCAATGGGAATACGTATAGAGTTAGCTTCAACAATAAAAGGAAGCATTAAATATTTACCTCAATACTTTCTCAAAAAGAAATATTGAGAAGATGAATTTTTTTCAGTGTCTTCATGGTATTAATGTAGCCAGTAGTCACTCTTAAAATGTGAAGAATTTAGTGTCAATTAAGGATTGTAAATTAATAGGTATAAAATTTCATGATTTTCATGTATTGATGCAACAACATCTACCAATCATACTGCATGGTATATTTCTAACAACTATTATAATGTCTGTCATCATGTTTTTTAATTTTTTCAAATCCATTTGTAGAAATTCCGTTGATCCAAATTTGTTAAATGTGTTGAAGAATAAAGCTTCTATTATTCTTTGTCAACAAGAAATGTTTTCCCCACATACATTTTCTGATATAATGGTCCATCTAGTGATTCCTTTAGTTTGTGAGAAAAGAATATGTGGGCATGTATATTTATCATGGATGTATCATTTTGAAAGATATATGAAATTTTTAAGGGATATTTTAAAAATCCTTATCAAGCAGAGGCCTATATTGTTCAAAAATATATATCAAAAGTTTTGATTGAGTTAGGTACTGATCATTTTTATAAAGTGGTCATATTGGTCTCCATATATCTTGACATATGACAATATATGGTTAATGTAGAGGTATTTGAGGCTTAATGGTAATGTTAATTCCACATGATGATGTGATGCACATTTATACATTTTGAACAACACCGATGAGGTTCAATCATATATATCATTACATATTGAAAAATTAAAGATATGATATCTAAAAAAACGAGAAGTCGCTATTTATTGAGAATAAAAGACATTTGTTTCATGGTTTAATTAAAAAGTCAACACAAACATATATGCATATGAAACATTGAAATGGTTAGTAGGGCTACGATATTTTAATGTTATCACATGGTCTAGTTTTGATATTAATGTGTACAAATTTTAGACCAAGAAGATGGATGACAAGAGTACTATTCAAGATAGTGGTGTAATGGTCGTCTCTAAAGAACTTAATTTTTTTAGCGAAAAAGATAAAATACCAATTTCTATATAAATGCCATGTTTTGGAGTTCTCAAAGTCGTATTGGAAATTGATTATATTAAATATTGTGTCACCATGTTAAGTGTAATTGGGTTTCAAGTAATAGTGGTTTAAAACATGATGAATATGGTTTTAGACTGTTTGATTTGAAAATATTTAATTGCAATGGGGAATCATTTATCATGGCCACACATGAAAAGAATGTTTTCTATATCACTGATCTATTGAATGATTAGTGGTTAGTCATCTTTCAAGGGAAAATAATTCGTTTTCCAGATGATGATGATGATGATTCTATTGATTTATATGAGACTTCTTCATCTATAATATGATTTCTAGATAACAATGAATATAATACAGACATAATGCATGCAGTGCGAAATGAACAGGTTGAGAGGATATTGGAAAACACTAAATTACTCTTCTAATTAATCTAACTATTATTATTATTATATTTATTCATCTATTACATCATTTTTTTACAACATACACATTCACAAAACGTTTTTTACTTACATATTTATATTTTTCTATTTTCTAATTATTAGCCTTTTCTAATTATATTCAGGTATAGATAAATTTCATTACATTTTCCTTTTATGATGACATATATAGATACAGAGATAGAAGAACATAAACCACGGTATTTTTATTTCTTCATATTATTAATTATCAATGAATATAATTATTTATTGAAATAAAACTATTAGTTTACAAAAAATAATTGTAGAACTACTGACGAGACTTCAGCAGGGGGTTCTTCTCCATTTATTATTCAAAAATTGAATTCTCAAGTTGGTAAATGTGGCATTACATGTTTACCATAACTATCACTTTACTATGGAGACAAGCAATTACATGTTAGTTTTGATGATAATAATAATGGAACTAGCCCAAATAAAATTCATTTTATCAGCTATATCAGCATGTAGAGTAGTTCCGTGATTAGCATTTTATATCCTAATTGGAATTCTGTCAACACGGTGGTGATAGATCAGCTTGGGGAGTCCGTAAAGGTAAAATATCTCAATTGATTTATTTTATCTCATTTTTCAAATATGATATATTTTAAATGACTAATATTTATGTTATGAAATTACATATTACATTCAATTTTGATGAAATAAAATTAGTTAATAAAAGATGACATAGATTATATGCAATTTGATAGAGTGATTTTAAATAAAAAATAACAAAAAATTATGCATTTGGATGGATACAAAATGAGAACCCATGCCTCAATTATTCGTTTTTAGATGAAGATACATGGAAGAAATTTTTTCTCACACAACATGGTGAAAATTTTCAAGAATGATAATTATATTATTTGATATTGTAAAATTTTATATAAGTGTACTTAATTACTTATTAGTTTACTTATTATATAACAAGGTTTGATGAAATCCCATCAAGATATCCAATTTTAGATTTTATAGCCACATACTTTATCATGTATCAAGTAGAATTTATTGGAGAAAAAAATGATTGAGAAAAAGTTTGAAGCACTAAGATATCACTCCACTGGTGGTTATGATATAGTTTAATCTGGTCATCCCTCTCCACCCACCCACAAAGATAATTGGAAAAGAGAGAGAAGAAAAAAATGAAAAGTATCTTATAGAGAAAGATAAGAAAGTATCCAAAAATAATTATAAGTAAACAATTATTAATTTTCATGAATTTTAGTAATTTATAAATTTACAAAACTAATATTCCATTTTAATTTTTCATTTCAGGACGAACTTCAGGAGTAATCGAAACATGTCACTTTTATGCTTGAGCGTAGGATGGACATCATAGCCACTCCATTAGGAAATCTAGAACAACCTGGCGATATAAGAGGATATGAGGGGGGTGTTAGTATTTGTAATGTTTTTAGTCATAAAAGTAAACATTCAAGAGGCCTATAAATCAAATCATTAAAAGCATAGATGAAAGATATGAAATATTCCACGGGTGATCAAATTCAATTAGTTGAGTGGAAGGATATTTTAGAACAATTATTGAGAAAATCACAGTTTACACAGCCTACCTAGCCAGCCTAGCCTGCATACTAAGACCTCTACCTACTCACTCAGATCCAACATTATAATATGAGTTACATTTAAGAGATCCTAGTGTACATATTGTATCATTCTATGTCATGCATTTTTGGGGGATTATGTACATCTCCAAACTATTAACACGGGTCATGTTAGATGTTTGGTACACGATATTAGTGATCATACTGCTCTACTACCATTCCCTATGATAGAGGTTGCCATAGTTGGGGACTGTTAGGTAATTTATTTACATTGACCATATACCCTTCTTTGCCATATTTCATACGAGGTATGCATTTTTTTAAATATTAATTTCATGTTATTAAAAATTACTTATAATGTTTTCTGACATTTTACTTATATAAGAGTATCTAAAATCCAATGAAATAGAAGAATGGAAATTAATTTTTTTTGTAATAAACAACTGTATATAATTTCTATATTTCATATGGGATATAAATATTATATCAGGTTTATTATTCCTTGTCAAAAACCTATGAGTTTTATATGTTACCTAACATATGTATATGAGACCATCCAATGAGAATATTCAGAAAATATATCATGGATATTACTAATTTTGAAAATCTCATCATGCCGTTGTTGTAGTTGTTTTATATGTATGTAAATTGATGTTTTTGTTTTAATTTTTTAAAATAATGATGGTTTAACTTGAGTAACTATATCAATTTTTTAAGTAGGTATCTATGCACTCCACTTGTTCAAAATGATAGAACATTCATTTATGGTTTTATAGATCCATAATTCATTTCAACAGTGGCGTTATATGTGTCGATTGAAAACTGAGAGGCATATATATGTGAGAGGTTATTAATGATGAATATTGGGTGTTGGTTTATTCCATTTCTTGATGGGGAGGAACTAAAACATAATTATACACTAATGTACATTATAATATGAAAATTTTTAATTATAGGGGCATTAGATGTTAGGCGTATTCTTCTAAAGTGAGAACACATTATATTGGTTTTTTCTCTTTATTTGGTGATGTTCATAGAAACTTTTCCACAATATTCAACAAATAAGTTTATTTGTGTTTTATAAGTTCATTATGATTAATTCTCATTATTTATACATCTTTTATTAGTTGATATACATGAAAATGAAGGTCATAAATTTTTTTAAACAAAGATCACTGGTTAATAGAGAATCCAAATGTAATCAACTATGAGAAATTAAAGGTTATTATTTTTTATATTAGATATTATTTTTTATTTTTTGATATATATATATATATATATATAATGTTTTCATTATAATGTTAATGTTTTATTAATTACAACTTCATCGTCAAAAATTCCATGCCAAATGTGGTTATTATGTTATACGATTCATGTATGAGATAATCAAAATTGTGGCAACAGTTGATTTTTATCAGGATAGTCATATAAATTATTTTATACCGTCATTCAGAGTATTTTGTTTTTTTATCTTATATAATATAATGTTATTTTAGGCATTTAATGACGTCAATTCATACACAAAAGATGAACTTGACCATCTTCGGTCTTTTTTTGTGAATTATTTGTTATGTGTGGTTATGATTTAAGGAATGTGTATTATAATTTTTTTATTAGAATAAAATTTTCCAAATAAAAATATTTCAAAAAGGAATTATTTTTTATAATAGGTGTTTGAACACAATGATGTCAAAGAAATGATTCAACAATAACCAATAATTATCAAGTTGTAAATTTTAAGAATTTGGTTTTTAATTATACTTTATAATACAAAGTCATAGATATTTTTTTGATTAACATGGTAAAAGTGTGGATGTTTTTATAGTGTTTTAGTCACTGATAAATACTATTTGATTACTATAGACTGTATTTCTATTACCAGGATTCAGATTTTTTATGGATGGTAATATTTAAAATATTTTAATTTTTTTAACTCTCAGTATTACTTTTCATAAAAAGCGTTGCCGAATTATTTATAAAAAATTGACTAGTTTTCAGCATCGGTTTATATAATAATCCAACATTGACAACCGAGTGGTTCAAATTTTTTGTGTCAATTTCCTAAAGAAATGGATCCGAAAAAGGTAAAAATGAGGGGTTTGCAGCATCAATTTATTATATAATCCAATGAAAAAAATGAAGTCCATTCAATTTTCAGCATCAGTTTTTTAAAAACGACATCAAAAACCTTATTTTTTTATATCACATTTATAGATTATAGTTAGAAATGGACATTAAAATTGAAAAAAAAGATATTAAATCATGTCTTTGTAGAATTTATAATAAAATCTCGAAAGGTTGATGACACATCCAACCATATTAAGTGGATCTAGATAGTGTGCAAAAGTGATCTGAGATATGGTCCGAGCATGGTCAATGTTCTTCTACATTAAAAAATATGTAAATAACATATTATATATGGTCAAACCAATCCAATACACCCTATTATTTCCATATTAATATATTCAAAGTTCTCCCATCGCAGGATCTGTAAGAGATCACAGAAGATGAAACAGAAGTGCCAGGATCAGTGTGAATCATTGAAGGGGGAGTTGGTGAATCAGTGATCCATTTAAACTTTTTTACAAATTGATTCTTTGAAATTAATCCTCTATGGATGGTTAAAGCCTCGATCCACTCTTCTTGTGTCTCTCAGTGTTACCTCGAGTGATACTGTAAATGTAAAGCCATTGAACACATGGATTTACAAGGTTCGGTTCAAAGACCCACTCCTTTTTGTGTTGGTTATTCTCACCCCACATAGATTCTCCACTATAACCTTATTATCAATTACAATGGTCGATAAAGAGTCCCACTATATCTCTCATAGTTCCCGCAAGATGTTGTTTATACTTTTTCCCATAGTGTTACCAGAGTCCCACTGGGCTGCTCCAGAGTCTCACTAAAGTATTCTTCTCCTCCCTGAATCTCAGAGGGTTATTCTAGACCTCGAGTCACACAAGTTGATTCCTTATTTTTTTGACTCGTGATTCATTGTATATTGATCTTATTCTCTTCCCACATAGGATTTCTAAATCACACTTTCTTGTTCATCTCTTCAATAATCTTCAACAGCCTTTGTTAAGGTCTATTGGCCTTGCTCAATAACTCTTATTACTATTCTAATCAGTCCTCAATGCAAAAATGCATGGGAAATTATTTCTTATTCTTGTGCAGGCTCGCCCTCAATTATATGTGTTAAAGTGGTGCATAAAACATCTTCATGAATCTTGAAAAGAAATAATGATCTCACACTATGATAGCTTTTTCAATCTTTTATAAATCTCAATCACTATCAAATCAGATATAACATCTTCTTTTAATTTTTTCTTTCTTCAGTGTCAATCCAAACATCTTCTGTTAGATATATCGATTACTTATTACACGTGTATGTAAATACGGATGATTTCATGCATGTATATTATCTTTCTTATAAACCCAAAAACACCCAATTCACTTAAATCAATATTTCAGGTTCAATGTATGTGGGTCATGCTTTTTCAAATGTTATGCTAGTTCAATTCCTTCTTCCTAATGTGTCCATGGAAATTCATGTATGCATTCACTCATCCATTTCTTCTTGTATACACACTATCCTCTTCATTTCCTCACTTAATAATACACACACTTTCTTTTATTTGGTTCTTTCCACACACACACTTATTATCTATTTTAGATTCAATATATGTGTGTGTTTCTTTAAACCCGAATGGGTTTATTCTAATGTTTTTCTTGTTCTTGCACACATGGGTGTCTCAGATTATGCACATGATTTTCATGTGCATCGTGCATGAATTATCTTATGTTCATTGAACACACACACAAACACCTTCATGTTCTATTTTTCTTTCTCACAACCACACAAAGACTACATATTCTTCAAACAATGTGTTCTCCCTACCATTCTCTGGAAGTCTTCTGCATCAGAAAAACTGAAACCCTTGCAAACATAGAATGTATATTTATATATATATTGTAGAAAGAAGGGTTTTATTCTTTTGTTTTTGAAACCAGGTGGTCAATGTTCTCCTTCTTCATGCAAAGGGTGCATATGGATCTCCTTCACAGAACCAGAAGTGGTTCTTGGTTCTCTCTTCTTAAGAGCACAAAAAGGGTGTGTGGGCACTAGTTTTTTTCCTATGAGATCACCTCCATGAAGCTCTAGGAGGGTTTAGAAGACCAGTCGTGCGTTCATGGGTTTTCTTTACACAGAGGTGTGGTTCTTCTTCACAAAACGACATCAAGAGTTTGTATATCCTATCAAAGGTATATGGAGCTCTTCTTTTTAATTTAGCAAGACAAACAAAAAGTTATCTATTTCAAAACAAGATTATTCAAATATGAGGGAGGAAGAAGCCTCTTCACAGCTCGGGCTCCTCCTTTTATTGGTGATGGTCAGAGCCTTCACCACATAAAAATCCCACGATATATTACCTTTGAAGTCTCCAGTTTGAATGGTTGAGTATCTTGGATTTCGAATATTCAACCATGGGATGAAAATATTTATTTATCAATTTTAATCTGGTAAACAAAGGATCCTTATTTATAGGGAGAAAATCACATGCATGTGATGCTGATCACATGTAACTCATCCTTACTAATATTCTTCCATGGAAGATGAGGCCTGACATATTCATTTTCTTCAGACTCATTCGAACATTATTGTTTGGTTGGATGCATGAAACATTTCATTCATGCATCATATCATGGAATTCCAACGTCACTTTTCACTATTTTTCATCTTTAATTGAAGAGGAATTCTTGATCACAGTGTACCGATAGTGGCGATGGTGCACTGGAGCTCTTCATGTGGTTGGTGGTTGAAGAAGTCCCTCGGTCAAAGATTGAACGGCTCTGATTTAGTTAGGTGGTATGTGGGATCAGATGATTAGGGGTGATTAGAAGCTCAAATCCGGATTGAGATGTGTGACTGAGATCTCGGACAAGATCAGATGGACAATGGGGGTTTCTTCTACTGTTTAAAATGTTGGCCCACATTGAAACGAACACACATGATGCGGCTCCTACATAATATAAGGTTCGGAAACCTCATCTCAAAATTATCTCTCTCCCCTTATGGTACCACCTCATACCATGTTCACCCTGTGGTGGCGGTCTGTGCCTAATCTCTTCTCTTACCGAACAAGTTCATCACAGTGTGTGCACCTACGGGCTTATACATGAAATTAATTCCCTATGACTCTTGTGGGGCTTGCCGTGTGGCTTCCCTCAAGCATGGTTGACCCTCGGGTCATGCATGTGCCTGAGGTTGGGGACCTCGGCTGGCCTGGCATGGTTAGCCTATTTTTTAATGTAATTCCATGATAAAATATGCATAGTCAAAAACCAAGTGTCCAGTACAATAGTAGTGCATGGACACATTCTTTATTCAAATCCCACGAATGGCTAATGCACATAGTATATTCCAAATAAACATACTATACACATGAATGCATCATTTATTCTTGTTAATCTTCATAATTCATCATTATTTTGAATTTAGAATAACAAATCCAAGATCTTAAATATTCCTCCTTGATCCAACCACGGATAATGTATGGCTTCTTCTTCATTCATCACACATTAACACTATGCATGGTAACATTGTAGTCAATAATATGTTATCCTTAACATATCTCTCAGTCTTTGAGGATCCTAACAAACTATTGTATGATTCTCCTCACTAACTTCATTGAATTATAAGTTTTTGGTTGATTCTTCTAAATTCATTATGCAATTAGGTATTTCATGGACCTCTTTAAATGTTGTATCAATGTTTCATTCATTTACATGTGTCTCATAACTTAATACTAGTTCAATATTAGTCCAATTTTGAAAATATTAAGATTTTCCCAAGCATGGAATATTTTACTATGAATCCATAAAAATTATCCACGAATTATTATCATTGTAACAACTTCATCGTATTGATAGAAATTAGATATTCCCATCTCCTTTATCACCATTTCCAACCAATAACTATTAATAGTAATTTTGAACTAATACAATTCAAAAACAATGTGGAATTTTCCCTGATTCAACAACATCACATTAGGAATGACAACTTGAATCATCATTACAACTTCAGTAATGAACTTTCAATACACATATTGACACCTTGTTGATAAAAAATGAAACATTATGATCAAAAGAAACATCCAACACCTTGACCTTCAAGTGGTTGATTCACTTTGGTATGTCCATCTCTTATGATTTGGATGATATTATCAATTATCAAGATCAATTACATGAAACTTCATCTTGCATGAATATGGTATTTTGGAGAACATAAGAAACATGTTAACTCATAAGCATTACATAATCTCGTATCTAATTCAATGTGGAGTTATTATTATTGTCATAATAAAAATCTTGGGTCATAAAAAGTATGACAAGATGAAAAATTGTATAGAATCACATGAAGACATCCAAATATAATTATAAGTTATGCATGAGTCTATTTGGGGAAGAATAATATGATTCATACATAAGAAAATTTTACCAAGACATCACATGAAAATATGACCATCTACTTATTAATTGTCGCATGAGTCTATCTTGACATGTACAGAGTATCAAATGAAAAAGTGTTAAAAACCACATGAGTTAGTGAAGTTGTAATCATAAAATCACATGAGAAGGAACATAACATCTCATTGAAATATACTAACATCATTTAAAACATATGTAGGGTCATGTGAAATTGAATAAATCATATCATCTGAGGATATCAAGAATCGTGTGATCAAGAAAATTATCACACAATTCCATAACATGAAATGGAATGTACCCTTTGGTCTATTACCTTGTAGGAAAGCTAATGTTTGAGGTGTCCTGGGAAGTCAAGGTGACTCATTTAAATAATTTTCAAAATTTATAATTTTCAAATGGTACTGAATTCTAGAGGTAGTTCATCCTGTTGGTGACTCGCTAGGGGTGACTCTCTGGAGGTGACTAGTTTGAAGGTAACTCATTCCATCGGTAGCTCATCATGGCAGTGACTCACTGGTAGTGACTCTTCTGGATGTAGCACATCCTAGCGGTGACTCACTGTTATTGACTCATCTGGTGGTGACTCATTCTGGTGATAGCTCATCCTAGCGGTGAATAGTCTGACGATGACTGCTGGTGGTGACTCACAGGCAGTGACTCTTCTAGTGGTGACTAATGAACAGTGTTTACAGTTCTTCTAGTTTTGCAATTTTTTACATATTTCTTTGACATAAAACAAGTTTAATTCAATATTTTAATAGACTTGAGACTGATTCAAAGGAAATAAATCATATCATTCATTCCATAAGATTCTAGAGACATTTAAATGGTCAAAACATGTAGTCTTAGTCAAATACCCCTTTAAGGGAAAATCAAAAACTATATATAATCTCAAGACTCAGGTATTTTACTACAAAATCCGGAATATAGTCTTTTCATTCCTTAGTTCTGTCTCTTGATAGAGGACAAACCCAATACCTCTCTCCTTAAGAATCATCTGAGAAGGTTTCATTAGTGGTTTCATGATTCCCTAGATAATTACCTACCATACACCTACACATGTTTTAGTACCATAAGGAAATGGTGATCGTATTTACTTCCTTGTAGTATTTCCTTCATCTTTCTTTTTGTACCATAAGGGATTGGTATATAAATTTTCATCTTGTTTTTATATGGTTGATTCAAAATTATCAAATATAATCAAATTAATTTAAAATAAATTAAAATGGGGCTGGAGAAAGTGATGCATGATCTTATTGTGTTATTGATATTATTGATACTATATTTTGTATGGTCTAAATACCCACTGAATATTATGGCCATTAGTGGTCTTTTCTTGTCCCTGTGATAATGTAAACTATGGAATGTATGTTGTGTATCTTTTGACATCACTTAATATGAAAAATTTTAACCACATAGATTAAGATAATAAAATGGATTCCCCATGAACATATGGTATGTGTGATAACACCCTAAATCAATAAAGTAAAATTAAATAAGGTATGCCTTATTAAATATGAAAATATCTTATAATATGTCTTTTGTTGTAATGCGTTTTCGTACATGGTTGTGTGTTCTGGGTTTTCATGGGCGATGTTATGGATGAATATGTTGATAATACATCAACCTCACAATGTGTTGTAATCTCAGGTTGATATATTGACTGATTTTGGTGTGGATTATATTTTTTATGCAGTGAGGTTGTAATGATGTTTTTTGTTACATTTGAGCAATGGGGTAGTGATGGAATAAATAATTGATTAATATTGTTTGAAATTATGTGGGTTGGGTTGGTTAATGTGATGGAAATTATTGATGAATAATTAAATTATGGTTTGTGCGATTAAATGTGGTTGATGCTA
Organism: Viscum album; assembly: GCA_963277665.1. Lineage (NCBI taxonomy): Eukaryota > Viridiplantae > Streptophyta > Magnoliopsida > Santalales > Viscaceae > Viscum > Viscum album. The sequence continues at coordinate 1,191,518,498 of OY728156.1, read as the reverse complement.
AATAATTAAAATAATTATATGCTAAAATTTAATTGGTTGGAAATGTAAAATGTGGTTTTTCGGTTGTTGTGGGATGTTATAAAATTAGAGGTTGAAGAAAAAGTGACAGTGTTGTGAGTTGGTTGGTTTTTATTGAACCCATAGGTTGGTCTTGATTTTTTGATTATATATATATATACTTGTATAATATTTTTATTTCTATACACACCCCGCCCATGTTGAGAACTATCTGCCGAATACCTTCTTATTCAAGCAGGGGGTGTCTTCCCCAACATCTAGGAGGGAGGATGGATGGCTAGCCACCTGCACTTCCATGCTCCCCCTTCCAAGTGAGGTAGGAATTACATAGGTTATGATGGCCAAAGTTTTTAATAGTTCATTAGATGGTGGATGTGGTATTCCCATTGTCTTTGGGATTATTTTTTATGTGGTTTTCCATATTTCTTCCGGATGAGTTGTGACGTGCTTTCCTAAGTACAATTGAGATGATATATTATGAGTTGTAGTGTGATTTCCCAGGTGTTTTCAGGATGAGTTGTGATGTGATGTGTTTTGTTGTGAGGCTCAGGTGTGTGAAGGTAGGATGTGTTGTGGGCCCCAGGTCTGTGCAAGTAGGATGTGTTGTGGGGCCTAGGTGTGTGTGGGAGTGATGTGATGTGGTATATTCAGAAGAGGTGGGAGTTCTAGGATGTCTCTCATTAGGGTGTGAGAGAATCTAATTAGTGGGAAGTTGTGTGGGGTACCCAATATTCAATGTGATTAAATTTCTATTATATTACTTCACATGAATTATTCATTGAGTGTGATCTAGTACGGTTTAGAAGGTTAGTATACCTGTATAGGTTCTGTTTGATTATATTGTTTTCTCATAGGTGAATTATTATTCTTTTTTTACATATGCACGAGAGGATGTGGTTTTTTAAATTATTATGATTGTATTCTCACACTATGTATATAAATTTTTTTCATGTTTCTAGGAGGACTTTTTGGACTATACTAGTCCTTACTAGCTCGGATCCTTGACAGTTGTTGAGTCACTTATTTAGATTTACATTTGGGTATTTATATTGGAAACAATTATTGTATAAGTTCTATTTGTACATGTTTTATGGGATGTTTTTTTCTTATATATTTAACATGGAGTTTATTATGTTTGATTCATTCTATCTTTGGATCTTGTATTATAAATAAATTGTAATGACTCCCATATTGTGAGAATTGTACACCCTTGGTGCTAGTCGACAACTTGGGGCCTACTAGAGGTGGTACTCAAGGGGTAATCATCTCTCTCCCCTAATTGTGGTATCTTTTGAGGTAGGGGTTAGTGATAGAATGATATCATAGGTGATGTTAGATAGGTAGGATAGAGTTTGGAGTTAGTAATAGTGAGGATTGAATTGGATTGAATGGGAACAGTGTCAAATGATCTTGGTGCATGACATAGGCTAGGGAAGATAGAATAGGACACATGATTTTAGGACCCCCCATGATCTGATGCAAGGACTCTGAGCATACAGAACAACCAAGTGAGGCTACACCACTTACAGGGTAGATACCAAAGAGAGGTACATTCATCATGATGAATTGTGTTCTTTTTTTAATTTGATTTCTTTAGGAAGCATAAAATGAATAAAGTGGATTGAAACTAATATTTATGAAATTCCACACTACCTTGCATAGGAAGTTATTTTTTTTCTTTCACCTAAGGATCATTATCATCATCCACATGTTTATCAAGAAGTGGTGGTTCATCAGGCTAACTCAATTGATCAGCATAGGGTTGGTCTGGTTAAAGAGGATGATCAGTGGAAGAAGACATTTTGTGATTTATAGATGCAAGCATTAGGAATGTATTAGGGGAGTGATTTATATTTGAAGATAGAGAGCATGATAGATGATCTTGAGATTTCTTTTAGTTTGATTTGGGACTCGATGGAGTACTGGGTCTTTTTTAGAGTCGATAAAATATAGGGACCTATGTGTGCATGGTGGATGTTGTATCTGGGAGAGTGGAAGTAGGTAGACGTTTTGTGGGTCGACTTCTAGAAGAGTTCCTAGAAGATTTACTTTTTTCATCCATAAAGGAAGTAATGATTCAGGATCATATTTCTCATCAGCATGGGAGCATATCAGTATGGGATATAGGAATAATTTTTATGGACCTTTTGTGTTTTCCCCAAGCCTTTTTCTTGATGAGGAGTCCCATGCGATACATCATGAGGAGGAACTCCATAATTCAGTCTGGTGTGCAGTAACTAATTTTACATTTCTAATGTATATGGAGGTTCAAAAGAAGAATGAGGTGATTGATAAGACTCACTCATGATGAGGTTTCCCACATGTGGTGTACCAGTAGGGTTCGTTGAGGGGTAGGGTTGTCAGTGGTAGTATTGAGGCCCCAGAACCTTTAAGGTATCAACTACGAGGGAGTTGACCTCAGTAGTTTTTTTCTAGCCTTCCAGGGCTAGTGGATTCCAGTCTTTTACTAGGGGAGTTTCACAAGTATGTTTTAGTTGTGGGATTCTTGGACATAACTTGTTCATGTTCCATATATTGCTCATTTCTCATTTTGGTGGAGGTGAAATGGTTTATAACTAGCCTCATCAGTAGTTGTGAGTGAGACCATTTCCGCAGCTGGGTCATCGGGTTTTTTCTCTATTGAGGGGATATGGAGAAGTTATAGGTTGACATCAGGATGTTCTTCATTTTTAGGGAACATGAACTGAGAATGGTCATGGAGGTGGTATTTAGCAGAGAGACAAATATGCTGGGTGTGGTCAATTTCACGTAGTGGAGGTAGCAGTTCCATAGGGTCCATAGAGAGTTAGAAGAACAATATGTTTATTTAGTAAATTTATTTGTGCCTTGTTTGATTTAGGGATTCACACTAAATTATTTCACACATTCTATCCCTTTCTATGATAATAGACACAGGGTGGATTACAATTCCCTTGGGGTTGAGTACACAATTTAGAGTCTAGAACATGTTTTTTGATGTGTGCTGGTGGTGTAGAATGGTGATGGGGCCACATCAGTCTTGTGGGGATCTTTTCATGTCACAGATGCATCCATATGATATTATCATCAACATCAACTGGTAGTATTTCATTTTTATTATTAATTTCTGCTTCCAAATGAGAGTCGTGTTTTTGGATATGGATGGCCAGTGTTTGGTTTTCACTGGTGAGTGTGGTTTCCAGGTGGGAAGTTTGAATGTGGAGCCCATTTTTTTATTTTTGGCTGAGTTGTTGGAGGAATCTATGGATTCCAAGATAGTGGAGGTCCCCATGTTTTTTAGGGAGTTCCAATATGTTTTCTCCAAGGATTATTCAATTCTACCCCCTTGAAGAGTTGTTGAGTTTGGGATAGACTTGCAACATGGTTATTCTCCAAATTTGATGTAATATTTTTTGATATAACCTTTTAAGTTACAAGAGATGAGAATCCAGATAGATGATCTAATGAAAAATGTTTTTGTTTGGCCTAGTGTGCCACCATGGTGTCCTCTAGTGTTGTCCTATAAAAAATAATATTGTGATATGAGATTATGTATAGACTACCAAAGGTTGAATTAGGTGACTATAAAAAATGGTTACCCTCTTCATATGATAGATTATATTTATGATCAACTGAGATATGTGAGTTAGTTTTCTATGATCAATTGTCAATCTAGATTCCAATAGTTCAGGGTGAAGAAGGGGGATATCTTGAAGACTACATTTAAGTACAGGTATGAAAACATTGAGTTTGTAGTCATATCATTCAGTGTTATGAAAGAAAAAGCTATGTTCATGGTTCTTATAAACTATATATTTCATGAGATCCTGGATCAATTCATCATTGTATTCGTCGATGATATATTGATTTACACAATGTCAAAGAAGGTTCATGTTTAGCATCTCTGAACTTTGCTGTATGTTCTTTGAAATCACCAGCTCTATAGAATGTTGTGTAAATGCAAGTTCTAGAAATAATAGGTTCATTTCCAAGGGAAGGTGGTGTCTTAGAATGGTGTGGGAGTAGAGCCATGGAATTTTGAAGTGTTAGTTTCTTTGTCATCACCCAAGAATGTGGCAGAGTTTCACGGTTTCCTTGGTCCCACAAGCCATTATCAGAAGAATTTACTTGATTTATCTTGATTTGTAGTCCCATTTTAATCTTTGACTAGGAAATAATAACTTTTGTGTGGAGTGATCAGTGACATGAAATATTTAGTTAGATGAAGAGGAAGTTGGATAGTGCTCCAGTTCTTCAACTATTGTGGGAGGGTGTAATGTCTGAGGAGTTTTGTGATGCTTCTCATATAGGATTAGGGTTTTTGTCAATGAAACAGAAGGTAGAATTCTCTTATGGGTTTAGGAAGTTATATCCCCCCAAAATTAACTACAATACCCATGATCTAGTGGTAGAAACAGTTTTCTTATGCTGAATTTGGGGTGACATTACCTCATTGGGGAGTGATTTGTGGTCTTTATAGATCACCAGAGCCTAAGTTATGTATTTTTCTAGTGAGATCAAAACATGAAGTAGTAGATATGGATGAATTTTTCTCAGTATTATTATTTTTAGATCTATTACTGTTTCCTCTGGAATTGGGGATGACCTCGTTGATTGAAGGTTCAAACATTCCAATAGGTTTCTAATGGGTTTTTTTGTAGAACCGGAAACATCCAATGATTACATATCCATTTGGACATTCTTTACAAAGGTAGGTGATCATTAGCTGTGGACTGATGAGGCTTATGAATTTTCATTGGTTGAGAGGATGGGAGGTCAGACTCATCACACCTTTTTTATGGGAAATATTTTCTACTCCAGGACTCTCTTTATAGATTTAGGTTATGTTCGTGAATTCTTATTACATTACTAAGAATAAAATGAGATTTCCTTTAGATCTGACAATAAATGATTGATATATAGGAAATTTATATAATCTTTTATATGTATTCATGGTTCTTCATCGATAGAGAATCATCTGTATTTTTTAGATATTATTAGTAAATAGTAATACATAAAAGTATCTTGGTCATTATGATGACCATACTGGTCTTAAAGCCACTCAGTGGGGCACTTGAAGTTTATTATCATTCAGAAGGACATGAATTATTTCAGATTTGGGATCGTACCCGCAGATGGGCTACCTATGTATCCTTTATTTAGAAAACGAATCAGAACCCATGTAGTTCGAGTAAGGGAGTATTATGTTTATGATTGATGGCTCAAAGAAAGATTTCATAATTAATTTTACACTCTAAGATCACGTGAGTCTTTCTTGGTGTGAGAAACAAGAGGTATTGGTATAACTAGAAAATTGTGACATGAAAGATGCAATCATAAAAAATGATGTGGGGATTCTGTATGTATGACTGCCCACGTAGATGAAGATTATGATTTACCTCAGTGAAGAAATCCAAGAATAGGGTCCATAAAGGTATATGTAATTTATGGAGATTTGGATACTTTGATCTTGGGACTTACTCCTAAGGAAGATGCCCAAGTTAATAGGGGACTTATGATTGGGTTTTAATCCTTAGAAGGAAGCCCAGATCAAAAGTAAATTAATACTAGTTAAGAGAAATTAAGACTGAGGCTTACATCTAAGAAGGTGGCCCAGGTTAAGGGACTTGAAAAATTAAGGGACTTGGGGCTTACTCTTAAAGAGGATGCCCATATTTGAGACTGGGGCTTACTCATGAAAAGGAAGCCCAGTTTAAGATAATTATGGTTGGGGCTTACTTTTAAAGAGGATTCCCATATTTGATACTAGGGCATACTTTTGAAAAGGAAGCCCAGTTTAAGAGAATTATGGTTGGGGCTTACTCCTAAGGAGGATGCCAAGATTTTTGGGAACTTTGAGACTAGGGCTTACTCTTGAAAAGGAAGCCTAGGTTAAGGGAATTATGACTGGGGCTTACTCCTAAGGAGGATTCCCAGATTAGGGGACTTGGGGATTACTCCTGAAAAGGAGGCCCAAATTAATGAGGACATGGGGCTTACTCCTAAGAAGGACGCCCAAATTAATGAGAATTTGGACTGTGGATTACTCCTGAAAAGGAGGCCCATGTTATGGATTCTCTCATCTAAAAGGATGAGGTTGAATGAATGAACTCTCTATATTTAGTGATGTAAATATGTGTAAATCACTAGGTTTTGAGAGATGTTCCATATAATTCCTTTCAGATAAGAAATCCAACAAGTAAATCATGCCATAAATGGCTTTGGAGATTGTTCTGAAGGATTAATCATAAATAGGAGAGGTGGATAGGTGTAAGAGAGGTAAAATGGGCAAGAAGGGCACCCAAAAAAAGAGGGGAATGCAAGTACTGGGTGGGCGCGCAAGTACTGCCAGGGCGCGCAAGTCCTGGTCAAGTAGGTGTACCTGCGCGACATATGGGTACTTGTGTGATGATCAATCCTCAGGGTAGAACTTGGGCGAGGCTTGGCTCATGCCTTTAATACTACCCCTAGAGACTTACAGAAGAGAGGTGCGCATGTTATGTGTAAGGGGTAAGGTGGTGCCCAAGTGTGGCCATTTCCCTTAAGGGTTGGCCACCCAGGCGCGCAAGTGTTGATGAGTTTCAAAACTTAGGCCTTCCTCCCCATCTTTAGATCTTCCGTTCTAGGTAAGAAATTACCTTAGATGTGTTCAGAAGCTTTGAGAAGAGACTAGGGCGCCGAGAACTCAAATCAGAGGTTCTGGAATTTTTCCATCCTCGAAATGGGGGGGCCACAGGGGTATTTATAGGATAGAGAGACCCTGGGAAAAATTTCAAAGAGGGCATACAAGTCACCTATGTGACCACTGGGCGTCGTGTAAGTATACTTTCATGACCTTGGTGGAACTTTCGTGGCCTAAGTGCATTTCAATCTTGGTTTACGCCTTTGTCAATTTTTTATGTTTCTTTAGAGGATGGGATCGCTTTGGGTTCAAGGTATTTCCCATTACATTCCTTTAGACTCTGTGATGGAAAGGAGCATCAACAAAATTCCGCCCTCAGTGTTAGATCAGAAATAAATAAGGATGTGACTCTGAGGAAATGAAGAAAATCAAGGAACATGTGGTGCACAAGTTCTATTGAGCCCGCCAATTGTGGCACATATGTGGTGAACCACGCAGGCGTCGGAACACAAGGGTGCGGCCTGGCCTATATATATGCGGCCATTTCTCGTGCAAAGCTTTGAATTTTAGGATTTCGAGCTCGTGTCGTGCAAGTTGTCTTCATCACGCAGGTTTCTCTGTTTTCCATTATTTCTTCACTGTTGCACTTCTGTCAAGGTATTTAGTCTTGCGCGGTTATACTTCCGCGCCAAAAACTTGTGCGGCTTATAATAATTGTGTGACACATGCTCACTTGCACGCCAGAATTAGACTTGCCCGCCTTAATTCCTTTTCCATTTTTTCGAATTCCGTCACAAATTTTATGAAAAATCAACTTACTTAAGAGTTAATTTATTCAAATTTTGTGTAGATTCAATGAATCCCAAGAGAATTGGAATGGCTGATGAATTGGAAAGAAAGTGACTTGATGATATGATGAGTATCATTGGCCATGATTACTATACCGTCTGCGACAACACTCTCTCAGATTTGGCTAAGTATTTGAAGAAGTATCATCGTGACTTCCCCCAAAGCATTTAGCTGCCTTTGTATGGCTATGGTCATCTGCGAGAAGTTACCATTCCAGAGGCAAAGAACTATCTTCCACTTTCTTGGTTTCAGAATTACACCAACTTTGATGCAGCAAATATCTCATGTGGAGGAGTATTTCTAAGTGATGGAATAGTGGATAAGGCCTATATGATGCATCATAGTCCTTGTACGCCAGATCTGAAATGCCATAAACTTGAGCTGCACCCACATTGTTATCCCTCAATTTTTTGAAACTCTCAGATGGATCAATCCAAAGGCTGGAAGAGAAGTTGTGACTTTCAGTCCTAGAGGAGGTGTGAAGCCAACCTGGATGTGGGCATATAGGGTGAGACAAACCTGTGCAGAGTTAGTTGAGGATTTGAATGGGGTTATGATATATGAAGCTGTCTGGGATGGGAAAACATATGTTTAAAGACATGATAACTTCGTACCGGAGATACTCAGCCATTGGAGCCCAGAAACCAATTCTTTCCATCTAAATCATGGAGAAGTAGGCATCAGTCTGTGGGATGTCCATAAGATATTAGGAGCTCCAATTCTGGGTGATATGTATGATGAATTCATCCCTCTCAAGGTGACTTGGAATGATTCAGAGAAGAGCTCGGCTTTAGCTCAAGAATTACTTAAAATCTTCCATAAGCTCAAGAGTTCAGAGACCTTTTTAACTCATTCTAGAAAGGATATTCATCCAGAAGAATGGATGAATATATTTCTTATCAAGACTCAAGAGAAGGAGCCGAAGGATAAGGGATTTAAGGATAAGGGATCCAAGAAGAAGAAGCCCAGTCGTCCTACTGCCTACCCCAAAACAGATAAGAGGGGTGCTCTTGGCACATTCTGGCCATCTCTGGAAGCAAGAGAATTAGAGAAGTGGGGATATGAGGTGAATCAGAGGATCCCAAAGAAGACTCTTCTGGAGGGATTCTTGGCATTTTGGCTCATCATTCATCTTCTTCCGGTCAGGGACTCGAAGGGAGGCGTCAGGCCAGGGACCTTCATTATTGTGGCTAAGTTGGCTGAGGGAAAATGGTTGGGTTGGCTACCCCCATTTTAGCAAAGATTCAAAGGAGCTTACTCCATGTATTCATTGGTAATTCTCCTTTAAGAATAGTGGGACCATTCCAAGATTTGTGGGGATGGATCGCCACTCAATTTAGGATTTATAATGTACAGAATAGAGTACAGATTCCTCGAAGTTCTTTCAGGCCATCAGTGCAGGCATTCTCTAGAATTGCTCCATTAGTTATCAATGCTTATGACATAAAGGTGATGTGGAGCGTGTATAAGGAATTAAACTTCTTTCTTTATGGAAATCCACAAACTGGGTGGTTTGTTGACGAAGGAAAAACCATCTTGGATTTGAGGGCATACATGCTGGCTTGTAGAGATGATGTGTTAGTCTCCAGAATTGACAGATAGATTGTATGCGAGGCCTATGCTCAATATAGATTTGCACATCAATTAAAGTGTTTGCAGAAGACTGTTGTATCTCCCCCTGTTCATGTCAGGTAAGAGCAGCATCCTATTGTTGCCCTGAAACTATGGCTGTTGACATCTAAGGAGAAGACTGGAGCAGTTTTCAATCTACCAGTTGAAAAAGTGTAATATAACTTGACTATATGGTATTCCAAGCACTAGATAGCAGCATAACCTAGAGGGGTACTGAATCATTTGGTTTATCAGGTGGGGAAATGGAAGAGGACTATAGAGAAAGAAACTCTTCCTCATGAAGGTGATGCTTCCCCACCTGAAGCAGATTCACTGGATTCCTCATCTAGGACAGGCTCACCAGATTCTCAAGATGGGGACGATGAGGCACAACAAGTGGAAAAGTAGCCTCGTGCCCGATATAATCCTCCAGTCAGAATAAAAATACCCACTCCATCAACTCCTGGTGAGTTACTTCATTGTGGAAATGTAATCACCATTACTTTATAGAGCAACAAGTTTTACTTTCTTATTCTCTATCAGTAATTGCAGGAGCCGGGAAGAAGCTGATGTCGAAGATTATAGGACCTTCCTCATAGCTTTCTGGTACACATACTGAATATCTATGACCAGAGGCTATCCAGACATGGCAGAGTTTATACTGTGGTGCTGAAACTGCCTGGATGGATTTGTGCGAGGGGCTACATCGCCCTGGAATAGGGACTCTTTGGGATTCTAAAGAAATATGTTTCACGAATAACCCTGATAAAGTGCGGGATTACATTAGAGAGCTAGAAATGCTCATATATTCCACTGATTATTCCATTCCTGTCACCAAGCGGGTGAATGAAATGATAGATTGTGGCGCCGCTGAGGGGACTGATGAGGAGTGGCACGATTACGTGGCCCATGAAGATGTAAGTTTTCTTTCCTTATTTTCCTTGCAACTTGATTTCAGTCAAAGCTTTGTCACTCAAGGAAATTATTTTTTTCATCCTGCTGTTTGAAAATAAAGGAACTACTGAGGTTCCTTCGCTACAATATAGCCCTGGTGGTACTTATATCGGGGCTGCTACTGAATCTCCTCGCAAGTCGGGTGAGATATCTCCAGGCCAACAGGCCATGGATGAGGAGTTGTACATGCCCTTCCATTATCCAATTCAGGTACCTATAGAGGAGTCTACCGACACACCCAAAAAACCAAAGAAAAAAAAGCAACGAAGGAGGAAGTCCACAGCTAAACTCTTCATTAGTAGTGGTAAGTCCTTTGGGTAATCATGAGTCTTAAACCATGATAAAGATTGATCATTTTCCTTGGGATTGCGGGGGCTTCTTCAGTTTCCCCTCTGAGGGAGAGGACTGATCCTTTTTTGAGGACCATGGAGGGTGCTGTGGAACAATCACAAATTGAGGCTGACATGGATGCTCCTGGAGAAGAGCCAGAATCTGTTCCCAGTATCCCTCCAGCTACTGTTGCATGAAGAGAAGAACCTACTTCTGGTAAGTTAATAATGCTTCATAAAATGTTGAATGAAACATCGACTGAATTCCATTCTGTGATACTTCAGGTTCAACCCCTGTATTATATCTTTTGGCAGCTATTACAACTGATGCCACGATTTTATATGATGATGTTGTCTAGGGTCAGGGACTGTAGGATGAGGTTCGCAAAGAAGACACATCAAATGCTCCCACTAGTGAGATTAACCAGGATTCTGAGATGACATTAGATTAAATGATGGAACTTTGCGCATCTTTCTATGATTTTATAAATTATGTTAAATTACCATGTAATTTAGAAGATTATGGACGTGAGTGTTTTCCTTCGTCATATTAAAAATAAATTCTTATTACATGTCTAATCATGATCGGTTCAAATGTGCAGTTCTGTCTGAGCAAGCTTCTGAACTACCCATTCCTAAAGGGGGTACAGAAAACCCTACAATTGAAGAGACATTATCACAAGTGGAGCTGAACCCAGTGGATCTTCCTCAAACTCATCCTGAAAATCCTATCGAAGCTACGAAATATGGGGAGGATTTTTCTTAGGTTGGTGATCTACTGATGGGTAAGGGATAAAAATATTTGTGACTATACTTAATTTGAAAGATAGTCAATTAACTTTTTTATCCTTTCAAACAAACCAAAGCATAAAATTTATTATGAATGGCCATCAATTTCAGTGGCTAGATCTAGAGGTGAGGCCTCAGCCTCTTCCACAACGGGAATTAAACGTGAAGAAGCACAGGTCAGGGGGGAAGAGGTAGAACAGGGCACTTCCTTAAGTAAATTAATCCTGTATGACATTCCCCCCTATGATAGTGATGTTGAGTCGGATCCATAAATACAGAAGGTATTAAAATTTTCAGGACACAAGGAATGGAAAACATATGTAAGATCATATCCGAAGTTCCTTAAGAAGAGCTATCATTTCATATCCCTCGACCGTCATCCCTATTTTTCATACTGGGACTTGGTGGTTTTGGATATCAAAAGATCCATGCCGCAGTGAAGCAAGTCATCATAAGGAGGGAGCAGGAGAAAAAGTGTCAGGAAGATCTGGCTAGGGTGAAGCTGTCAGCCAATATTAGTAAATTTGAGGCTACAGTATTCCGAGCTGAGACTGACTATGCTACCAATATGAAGGATATGAAGCATAAAATAAAAGATAAATTCATCCAGAAGAAGCACCTTCAGCAATAGTTAGATGTTGTTACTGGAGAACTTGACCAACCCAATAATTCATTAGAGTGAGCTCAAATGAGTGGTATGAAATCCATCATAGATGCTAAGAATGAACTCCATCAGGCTAAAAAGAATGATGTTGGTCGAGTTCATGAGCTTCAAGTAGCTGCTGATGAAGCTCAGGATGTTGTACATCAAATGAAGACTTATTTTGACAGTCTATTGTAATTTCTTAGAAAATAGAAGAGACTCCAATCTATGGATGTCCTTCTAATTCTTGTGCGTCAAATGAAAAACACTCTCATCTTCATTCATTTGTGCACGCATTTTCCTTTGCTACCTGCTTTATATTTTTACCTAACCCAATGGGACTAGTAAGCATAGTATGATTTTTACTAGGATTATTATAAATAAGCCTACAAACATTGAATCTTTTAATTGCTCAATATTACCCAAATCATACAAAATGTATGTTTAGTGAGCTAGAACTTGACTTTTATTCAGAGTTCCCTTGTCTTTTGTGGGAAGTTTAAATTAATGCACATCAGACATAAAAAAGGATAATGTTTAAGGTAGAAATAGCTTTGACCAAACGGATTAAAATTGACTCAATTCATTGACAATTTATCTGAAAATATATTACCACACTCAAGTATGAGGGAAAAACTGTAAACCATGACTTAAGAAATTTTGAATCTGAGGAATGATATGAAAAAGGGCTAAAAGGCATTAGAAAAAGTAGTTCTTAAGAATGAAGTTACCATTATTTAACAAACCCGTTAGGGGGTTGAATTATGCAGGGCCACCTAAGGGCATTGGCTACATAGTCAAATAATAGTATCTTTTGGGTGACAACTCTGTTATGTAGACTATTTATGCAAGGCCACCTAAGGGCACTTGCTGCATAGTCAGGCAAAAGAACTCTCAGAAATTTACTTTTCTACTGCTAAAAAGTCAGTGGAAGTTTATGGGGATTCAAATTTTCCAAAGCATAGAGTTTTCTGTATGGAGAGAGGTACTTGAATATGGAGAAGATATTTCCAAACAATATTGTCCAAGAACTGGATGAATGTCACCCCTACGAAGGTCTGACCCAAATGTAGGAAAGAGAAATATAAACCATAGACTTCGATACTTTCAGATCATGAAAAAGAACACGGGGAAAATATGTTAAGGATGGCTATTTTTTTGCGGATCCATTACATATTGTTGATAAGACAAATAATGACAAAAGGGGTTTTCTTCCCATGAATAAAGTTACCATTATTTAACAAACCAGTTAGGGGGTTGAATTATGCAGGGTCGCCTAAGGGAATTGGCTGCTTAGTAAAATAATATTATCTTTTGGCTGACAAGTCTGTTATGTAGACTGTTTATGCAAGGCCGCCTAAGGGCACGTGCTGCATAGTCAAGAAAAAGAAATCTCATAAATTTGACATTTTGTGACCAGAAATCAAGAAAAGGGTAATGAAGATATGAAAATATTTATGGTTAGGGTTATGAAAAATAAAGATGGGTTTTGTCCAATGTATGCAGAGATACACAGATCAATGCTAACCATAATCATGTTGTGGATGGATCCTGAATTGAAATATTGGACATCACTATGTATCCCATATGGATGGGAATCAAGCCATACGTAGTTCTTGAAATAAAGTTTAACGTCATGTGGGACGAGAGTATAAGAGATCTTGGTTTAGGGTCATAGAACTCAGACAATTATAAGAAATACACAGTGTGTGTTCTCACGGAGACTTTTCAGCTAAGGGACTAAAAGTGGAATTTGGATTTAGGCCCAAAAGACATGGGGATGGATTTGAGGGACACTCAAACATTCCTATGCATCCCATAAAAATGATAATCAAGGCCACGTAGTTCTATAAATACCCTCTGTACAAATTTGGTTCGTACATGTGAAGGGTGAAAGGGGACTTTAGTGTAATGATGGTTTAACCCAAGATAAAAGGTTCAGGTATTTCCATGTATGCACATAGATTTTTTAGAATATAAAATGATTGAAAATAAATGAAAATAATGATTCCCTATCAGGTGAGGGTATCAAAGAATATTGTATTTTATTGTCATACAAGACAAAAATGTTGTACAACTTAACGTCGTATAGCAAGGATGAAGGTGAACCAATGTATAGATATTAATTCGGGGGGCGGTTTCATGAATCAACATTGTATGAGATGGAGGTGAACCGATGTGAAGAAATTGGTTTTGGGATTGAACCTTGGGAGGTTGCCTACATACCCAGCCTAGAAAGTGGGGATCAAAGTCCGCGTAGTTCAATTAAAGAATGAATTAGTGATCAAGTTGTTCTTGGGGACAATGACCTAAAAATGGTGTTGGGACTTACACATGGTTAGCGGCCAAGAGAGGGTGTTATGGTTGAAGTTTCCTATAAGCTCACGTGAGTCATACTCGGTGTGAGAAACAAGAGGTAGGAAAAACCTTAACGATGCATAGTTTAATGTCATGTAGGACACATAAAGGGACTATGCAGTTTAAAGTCTTACAGTTAGAACTATTGGTGCTTCACAGTTTAGTGTCATGTAGCAGGGAAAAAATAAATTTTAGCGTCATGTAGGACGTATTAAGGAATTTCTGTACAGTTTAGCATCATGTAGTTAGGACGATTTGGACAATACAGTTTAATGTCATGTTGGACAAAAAAGGGGACTGTGTAGTTTAATGTCATGCAGTAAGGACAAAATAGGACACAGTTTAATGTCATGTTGGACATATTAGGGACTTTTTCACAGTTTAACATCATGTTGGACGAAAAAGGGATGATACAGTTTAACGTCATGTTGGACGATGGTGCGAATAGTTTAAGGTCATATGCATGGACCATTGGTTATTCAGTTTAATGTCTTGTTAGAGGTAAGTTACTTCTGTACTGTTTAACGTCATGTAGTTAGGACGTCACATTTTAACGTCATGTTGGATGTCATAGTTTAATGTCATGTTGTATGATGGCACAGTTTAATGTCATGTTGGACAAAAAAGGGACTTCTGTACAGTTTAGCGTCATGTGGTTAGGACGCCACCACTTAATGTCATGTTGGACGTCACATTTTAACGTCATATTGGATGATGGCACAGTTTAACATCATGTTGGATGAAAAAGGGACTTTTGTACAGTTTAGCGTCATGTAGTTAGGACGTCATAGTTTAACTTCATGCTGGACATCATAGTTTAACGTCATGTTGGAAGATGGAACAGTTTAACATTATGTTGGACGAAAAAGGGACTTCTGTACAGTTTAGCGTCATGTAGTTAGGACGTCACAGTTTAAGTTCGTGTTGTACATCATAGTTTAATGTCATGTTGGATGAATATGCCAGTTGTTTGAAAGTCATATGCATGGACCCTTGGTGTATTTTGTCTTCATAAAAATTATTTATTCAGAAAGCTGGAATTGGTTGGAGTAGTGATGAGTTCTCCATCAATTGAAATTAAAGAATAAGCTCCATTGGAGTAGACCTTATGTATTGAATAAGGTCCTTCCCATTTTGGATCAATATTGGGAGGTTACTTTCCTAGTATCATTGGAATTCTGAGAACTAATACCGATTCTCCCTGAAGAAATGAATGAAGATGAACTTTTTTGTTGAAAACTGTGCTATTCGATTCTGATAGACTTCCAAGTGGTGCAGGTTGCACAATCATTTCTCATCTAACCATTCCAATTCATTCAATTGCTTTTGAGATTGTTCATCTGTAGATGACTGATCACAAATGGCTACTCTGAGTGAGGGTAGTTGAACCTCAATTGGCAAGACTGCTTCCATTCCATGTACCAATGAATATGTAGTTGACCGTGTCGTAGTGCGGGTGGTAGTTCGATAAGCCCATAAAGCATGAAAGAGTTTATCAGGCCATGACTTATTATATTTATCCACCATCTTTTGTAGTATATTTGACAGAGTCTTGTTGAAAACTTCTATCTGGGCATTGGCCGCTGCATGATACCGAGATGAATGATTGGATTTGATGTTGTATTCTTGATACAACTTCCTCACCTCGGATGAACAGAAGTTGGTGCCATTGTCTGTCAATATGGTATGAGGGGCACCAAATCTGGTAATGATGTTATACTTGATGAAGATAACAATGCATTTACAACTAACTTCTTTGAGAGGTATTCCCTCTGACCATTTGGAAAATATGTCAGTAGTAGTAATAATATACATAAATTTCTTGGTTGTAGCTAAAGGATAAGGTCCCACCACATCCATTCCCCATGTGGCAAATGGCCATGTGTATTTACTTGTATGAAGCAACTCTGGGGGTGGATGAACGAAGATGGAATGCACTTGGAATGAATGACACTTCTTTCTGAAATCAATACAATCTTGTATCATTGAAGGAAAAAAGTATCCAAGCCTTCGAATTTGATCAGATAATCTATGTCTAGACTGGTGGGCACCATAGACTCCTGCATACACTTCTTTCATGACAGCCATTGTCTCTTCATCATCAATGAATCTGAAGATAACTCCATCAAAACCACACTTGTAGATAATTTTTTCTGGGTGATCTGGGATATCATAAAGAGAAAAATTGACCACATGTCGCCGGATTTGTTCTTTCCCATCTCGATCAGGTGGAAGTATTCCATTTTGAAGGTATTCCCTGATAGGTGTCATCCATCCTGTAGTATGACCATATGGTTTTGGAATGGGACTAATTTCATTGATTTCCTCTATTCTGATTTGAACATAAAGTGAAATTGTACGATGGTGGGAAATACTGATGGTTGTCTCGTCCTGATTTTCATCTACCAGAGCTGGGGCTATATTAGCCATTGCATCATCTTGGGCAGTTTGTGATCTTAGGACATAAGAAAATGTTGGTTCTGAAGGGAATTCTGCCATTAACTCTCTGATGTAATCATAAAAATGGATTTTTTCTTCTTTTATGATGGCATAATCCTCATTTAATTGTTTGATTACCAGGTCTGAATCACCTTTCACCTTTAAGTGATTCACTTGTTCTTGAAGCGCCTACTCCAATCCTGCGATGAGAGCTTGGTATTCTGCTTCATTATTTGTACTGCCTCCCAAAAATGAGAAGGAATAAGGTAACACTGCCTTTTCTGGATAAATGAGCACAATTCCTAAGTCAACTTTTTTGAATTTAGGATTCTCTATTTTCCTCCCTGTTGGACTTATGGAAGCACCATCAAAGTACATTTCTCATGTCTGAAGACATTCTTGAATAGAGAAGACTTCCTCATCAGGAAGTTCAATATCTGAAGATGTGTCTTCCACTAAAGGGTGTTCATCCAGGAAATCAGCCAGATCTTGGCCCTTTATTTCCTTTTGAGGCACATATTGAATATCAAATTGCGGCAAGATAAAGGCCCACCTTGCCAGACATCCTATAAGCATCGGATGACTAAGTTTGAATTTGAGTAGGTTATTGCGATATACAAATTGGACCTCGTGATGTTGCAAGTAGTGTCTCAACTTCTGAACTGCAAATATTAATGCTAGGCAGCACTTCCCAATACTAGAATATCGGGTTTTTGCTTCAAGCATAGTCCGAATGAGATAGTAGAGGCTATTTTCATTCCCAGTATCATTCTTCTGAGCAAGAAAGGTACCCAATGATCGCTCTAGAGCTATCACATAGAGGATAAGTGGTCTTCCTTCAATAGGTGGAATTAACACTGGTGGACTCAAGAGATACTTCTTGAGAATATGGAATGCTTCTTGACATTCTTCAGTCCACTGTTAAGTGACTCCCTTCCGCATCAATTTGGTGAAGGGTAAAATTTTTCCTGCCAAATTGGCAATGAAACGACAAATATAGGCTAAGTTTCCTCGATGTCCTCTCAATTATTTCAAATTTCAAGGAGGTGACATACCAAGGATTGACTTTGTCTTCTCAGGATCGACTTTGATACCACGATGGCGTACAACAAAGATGAGAAATTTTCTTGAGGTTACCCCAAAAGCACATTTTAAGGGGTTCATCTTCAAATTATGTTGCCGAAGTTTGTAGAATATAATTTCCAAATCATCCAAGTGATTAGGAAGTTTCCTGGATTTGACCACCAAATCGTCCACGTAACATTCAAAGAACTTCCCTAAAAAGGTTTTGAAGATACGATGCATGTCACGTAGATATGTTGCACCTGTATCTTTATGTAACACCCCAAGATTCCAAGGTACGTTTCCCTTTGAATAATGCAATGACGTGCATTGTACGCAACTTCGAGATTCTAACACACCACAACCAATCAAACAAGCTGTTATGAATAGTAATACCTACTTTTTGAAATTATATAAATTTTATATTTCGAAATGGACTTCAGTTTTGGATTCATAATATCGAAATTAGCCTAGGGTGAAATTTTGGTACTTTTCAGATAACTTTCATATTTTGATGAATAGTGAAAATTACTAAATTTTAATTAAAAACAACTTTTTTAATCGAAATAATTAATAGTGATAAATTATTAATTTGAGTGGTTTTAAAGTATATTTAAAATATATTTTTACCATTTAAAGCAATGTTGGTCATTAGATGAGATTTCACATTTAAACCAGACATAAACAAGTGTCAGTCTTTTGGTAGTTATTATCTCTTAACAACACGCTATTTGTTTTGACGAAGAATTAATAAATGAAACTGATATGTTTTTAATTTGGTAAAATAGACATCATTTTTTAATTCATAATATCAAATATATCTTAGGCCTAATTTTTGGTATTTTTCTGGAAACTTTCATTTTTTGATGAATAGTGAAACCACTAAGTGGTAGTTAAAAACTGAATTTTTCATAAAACTTAATTTTACCGCTTCTGTGAGTGGAATTTCAAAACTCCAAGAGACACAGTTAATATCAAGGAGTAAAATTTGGTTCATTAAGATGAAAATAATTTTCGGTGAATAATAACTTTTTACTTTTATTTACCACAGTTAAAAGTAAATTGGGTAATTAAGGGTAAAAATGATATTAATATTAACATAAAAAATTCCCTAATTCTATTGGACAAGTTTATCTCGACCATAAACAACCTTAGGAATAAAATATTATCATTTAGGTCCAATTGGATTAGATTAGGACATTTATTATTATTTAATTCAAATAAGAGTTATAAGAGTTAAAATCAATGTTTATTTACTAAAACATTTTTAATATAGGGTTACACATATGATAAATTTGATTATAAATATTCATTAGAAATATAAAAATATTTCCTACATAATGATATTTTATTTAGAATTTTTAGACATTATATAATTTAATTTATTTATGACACAATGATGATACAGTAATTACCATAATCGTGAAAAATTAAAATAATTGATATTATAAATACGCAAATAAATATAATTGTAGACTTTTATTGAATTAAACTAATTTCTAGGTTAATATGACATATTAGGATTGATTTAATGGACTTTTATTGAAGTAATCATTCTATTATGAGTTTCACAAAAATCAATTATTGAGTAGTGTAAAAATTGACAGAAAAGAGTTTTTAAAAAGAATATTATATTATTAATTGATATTAAATTCCTATAAATCTAAGGTTAATCCAATAGACTTATATCATGATAGTTTTTTCATTAATGGACCACTTGGAGGTATCTTGGATGTATAAAGTATGTTTATTAACCATATAATATAAAAATACAAATAGACATTGTAAATGTGAAACTAATTAACTAAGAGTTAATACTTAAAGATAAGGTTAATATAATGACCCAAACCTGTCTAAATTCTATTGGTTGAGTGGTTTTCGAACTATACCCACCTTAAACTTTAAATAATACACTTTGGATCCATTATAAACCGAATATGAATTTATTATAAAATAATATTTTATGATTTTCTAAAGGTGCCCCTCTCCCCTCTTATAAAAGGGCACTCCATCTTCTCATTACTTCACACCTTCAAAGCCTTTTGGTTCGGCCAACCCCTGCCCAAATACTCTCTCAACATCCCTCAATACAACCTAGGAGCCTTAGTTTGATCAGAAATTCAACCTATGGAGCCCTTTTGATCAAATCAAAAGGAAGAACCCGAAAAAGAGTTAATGTTTTTACCACCCTTTTTCAAATTCTTTTCTTCTTCAACATTTTCATTCTTTGTTATTCACATTCTAAATTAATGAATCCAGTATCTCCTATATACTTTAATATTATTATAAATATGGTACAACCATATTAATTATTCTATCCATCCTTTGAATGACATGTCACCATACGTGCGTACGTACGGCTTACCGTCTCCATGTCGTGGTGTAATTGTCATTCAATAAATTATTATTTGGATGGGCATAATAATGATGTTTAATTCCTGTAAATAATAAATATAACATGATAATTATTCTGTCTATATGATATACCATCCAATTATATATTATTTTAACATCAAAAGAATGATATTGTCGCTCGTGCATACGTACGGACTACCATCTCCACGAAAGCGATGAGATTCATTCTCCATCGTATCCATTAAAATATAATTATTATTTTATGATTTAAAAATAATGTTTAAGGACTTGATATAATTCTGGATATGAATAATATACAACCTATCCATAACAAACACGGCTTACGTAACAATGAATATAAAGGAAAACGAGTATGTTAACACCCAAAATGACGATAATACTAAGATATTATTAACAAATCAATGTTAAAAGATCATATATGATATCATATTAATGTAAATGATTCTTTTATAATTCAATAACAATTATTTCACCATTATACAGGAGGTTAACCTACCGTCAACCAAGGAAAAGTACAATGTAAGGGGTTTCTTATCTCACTTTTAATTCCGTGATAATTCCATTGTTCACCACTTATTTAATTGTATGTGGTGTGTGTACTGACCATGATTGTATTCATTGTGTAATATACATTAATTTATGGATATTTACATCAATATTTTATTATCCTTCTTTCATGGGTGCATGTTTCATAAGTTACCAAATCGATAAGGGAATTTGAAATTTCAATTTCCACTCATTCAGCTTCACGCATAATTCATTGATTATTTTACTCAAAGATTATGTGTGGAATCACTATTCATTTGATTATGTCCTAATTTCCAGTCCCCTTTCTATGGATATAATTTTTATACACATAATCACTCGATTGACAAAATCTCAAGTCATCGGTATGATCTTGATAAGAGTAATTTTTACTCAATCTCGATTTGTTGAGATAAACATCCAATTCATTGGTGTTGTTTTTACAAGAATATGTGTGAATGTACTTTGATTGTTTTAAACTGAATATCCAATAAAATTTATTGTATTTATATTTTTCAAACTTAATTATTTCGTTGATTTATCCTTAACCTAAGGATACGGCCTTTATGAGAGATTTCATCGCAATTTACATTCCATTCAGACTTCATTGTTGTTATACACCAAATCACTTTTATATGGTGTATATAATGTACTTTGACATAGTATATCATGAATCCCTTTATTCTCATGATATTACAATGTTTTGATTACCTCAATTATTTGTATTCAAGTGTCTCTCTTAGGTTAGAAACTCTAACTAAAATACCATTTTTAAATGTTTTAAAGACTTATTCTTCTAAATCTTTCTCATTAATGTCCATGTTTTAAAATGGTTTTAAGGATTTATTTATATGGACCTTAAAGTTTTCAAATCAAAATTCCATTTAAAATTTTCAAAGTGGTATGGGACACTTTGATTCTGAAATCTATTTTAAATGGATTCTTGACAAATAGTGTGACTTTTAAATGATTTCAAGAAAAAGGGGGATATTTCACTCTAATTGTTTTGATGGTCATTTTCATCTATGTCAATATCCTTCATAATTCTTGATTGAGGTTAATATGATACAATACAATCTTCCATATTGTATCGAATGAGTATGTTTGACTGTGGATGTGCTATTTTTATACCATTCATGGTTTGTGGATAATGTATTGACAGTTCGTATGCTAGTTTTAATACGAATGTTTATGTCATATTTCAAACTTTTCATATGAGGAATGCATTGGACTTAGTAAGTGACGGGTGGAGCCTGCTATCGCTCCTCGATGCATCGGTAGGTCTCATGAGACAAACTAGTGTCTTGGCACAAGGCCTTGGCAAAATCTTATTTGTAGTCTTGGCACGAGGCCTTGGATATGTGGTTATGATAGTCTGGCATTATGCATTCCATCATTATGAAAGTGGTTATTGATATTGCATGTGATTGTTCGACTAGTATAATATCCATTTCAATATGTAAATGGCATCTGAGCTCACCCATTTCAATGTATTATTTTTCCTAGAATGTGAAGAAGTAATTTATGAATGACCTGCAGGGATAGTATGAGGGTATATGAAGACAAGATGTTGTTGTAGTTTTTTTTACCTTATGATGTAATGTAAGACTTATGAATATATCTACTGTTTCCAAGACTACTAAACTAATCGGTCTTTCGAGACTTGATCCTTTGTGATCATTCCAATGTTATGTAATAATGGAATGACTCTGGGTATCTAGGGTCAGGGCGTTACAGTTGGTATCAGATAAAGTTTAGTACAAACCTTGGAAGCTAGATTTAGATAAACTCTGATTAGATCACATAACCCTAAGAGAGAATTTGAAGATTAGTATAAAGGAACATACTAGAATTTTGGTATTTTTGATATTTTGTGAGTTTTCTAAGAAATAAATCCCTATCTGTATATGAGCAGGTAGAGGCGGCTTTGGCACAGAAGTACCTAGGGGTAAAACCTGAAAACACCACTTTGAGCTACACTCGAACGGGAACTAGTGCACGACAACGATCCTTGCTGCACTCTTGGTTATGAAACTCCCAGGGGATATGCTTTGGTAAATTCACAAGATTAGTATGAACCATTATTAAGGGAATACATAAACATTCCCCTAAGAATATATATCGGAAAAATAGATAGTGGATGACCTAGATTTTAACATAGGGTACCCCAAGTTAGGATATATTGTTCAATTACAATATTATCCTATTATGTCTATTTTTTTACATTCTTATTAGATAATTATTCAAAAACCCTAATTGTATTTTCTTTTTGTTAGTTGAAACATGGTGGGAGCAAGATCATGAACAACTCTTCTCTCTCTTTCTGAAGAACTACTTACAATTATTATCCAGAAGTCCTGTGCAGACGATGTTGAAACTTTTTCAAATGTCCAAGTTACATGCAAACAACTTTATGAGACATCCAATTCCTCTAGCATTGCACGTTTCTTTCAAGGATCAAGTACCAACTATGAAATAATGTTGTGCTCTCAACTTTCTTACCATGATAAACGTGGGAAGTACCATCAGGGTCTTTTCAAATTATTCACTTTATCCCAAAATTACGATGCACTAAATGATTTTCTAGATGCTGCAGAAGAGGGAGACCTTTGAGCAGCCTATATGTATCAAATTATATATTTATGTCATTTGGGATATACATGAACTGATTTACCAAAACCTTATTTTCAAATATTTGAAGATGAATCAGTGAGAATTTTTCTAAAAAAACATATTAAAGATGATGTCTCAAAATTATATATAAGAAATACCTATTTTTTTATGATGCATCGATGCTTCCATCGATATAATCCAAGATGGATGAGGATTTTTTGGGTAAAGAAAGTAGATGATTTTGAAAAATTCCTGAGGTACCATTGTGACACATGAACGCATTCTACCAAAAGGAAAATCCGCCTAGTCTCTCCAGAGATCAGGTTGTGATCCACATATCTCTAGTGACAAAATACATGCCTGACCCAACGCATGTACTCACCTATGAAGAATTAGAACTGGAACCCGATCTATCTTATTGTGGAGAGCCTATCATAATTCTTCATACTAAATATCAAGTGTTGAGAAACTGGTTGACTCGTCTGGTAAAAGTTCTATGGAGAAATCATAAGATGGAAGAGGCAATGTGGGAACCCGAGGAACATATGATGAAGAACCTATGTGGAATTAAATGGATGGTGAAATGTTTAAAAGTGTTAGTGCTCTTTATTGATGGGATTACTTTGGAATAATTTTCTCCTGTATGTGTAAACCTGCAATTTATCATGTGAAAATGATATTTGAGTAAGAATTATCTTTTCTGTTGCGGATATAGTTATAAATAACCATTTGGTATTATATGATCATTGGGTTTGAGGCAATTATATGTTATTATAATTTGGGATGAAAATTCAATGTATGAGATAATATTTGTGGTTAAATTATGTTATTGTTATTTTGAGGAATTTATCCAATTTTGGTAATTTTATAAAATATAGTTTTTGAAAAAGGACAACACACAGACCGAGTGATAAACCGTCGCGTCGAACAAAGGTGTGGGAATCGAACCCACAACCAAAGTGCGATTGGGATTTATCACCTAACACTGGACTACGTGAAGTCCCTGGTTAGTGTGACTATTATTTTTAGTTAAATGATTTTATTGATCAATAATAATTTGATTTGGGATCTTATGTATTATCAAATGAATACCCTTAGTATAGTAAAATGATTTGGTGATTAAGTGATAAATGTTATTTTGGAAGTTGTTCGCTTTGTTGTGAACACTATATGTCTAAGGAAAATATAATAGTATGGGATTTCAATTGAGGAGTAATGGTGGATTTTTATATATGATTTTATTGTGGATTTATAGTGATTCGGGTTATTTATGGAAATGATTAGGTTAATTACTTTAAGTATGTGACTTTAGGAGTAATTAATTGGGAGATACAATTTAACGTGGAAGACTGCATTCTTAATAACTTTTGGGTTTCAATTTTAGTTTGGATTATATTAAAGGATTTTAAGGACAATTGATTACTGAATGGTATTTATTTAACTTTGGCGTATTGATGGTTTAATTTTAGAAATTAAGATTAGTGTTTTTTTCTCTAATGGAATATCCATTTAGGGGGTCATCAAATATTATACTAACCATTTTGGTTTTGATTACTCTCTAAAGACAAGGTAAATATATAGTTTATCCTACGTGGATCATGTAGTTCTATAGAAGTTTATTCTAGCTCTTCCATTGTGACCATGTCTTCTTGAATACTCATTGTTTAAAAAAATGAGTTCGTGGTAAAAAGTTATTAAAGAATGAAACTCTACTTAAAAAGTAAGTATATATCTTTATGTTCTTAGTCAATATCATAAATGAATTCCTCGTCCTTATGTAACGTAACTTAAAACAAAAAAATGTTGTTCGTTTACTTTTCCTACTAGGAGACTAATGACCATTTTTCCCAACACAAGTTTGTGATTTTCTAATTGTTAACTTTCTCCTGATCATGTTTTCTATCCCTCTCCATCAGAACTGAACACTTATTTTATCCTCCATATCCATGATTTCCTACATGGAATCCTAGTATGGGTTATCTTAGGTGACCTTTGTACTTATCTTTCTTTCTTTTAAAGTGAAATTTTTATTGACTCTTTTTCTAATGTGGGACTTTCCATTATATTCCCAAGACCAATTTTGAAAATTGCGAGGATTCAATTTATTAAAGGAGGGGAGAATGTATCACACCAAGCTTCCACGGTACGTTTCCCTTTGAATAATGCAATGACATGCATTGTACGCAACTTCAAGATTCTAACACACCACAACCAATCAAACAAGCCATTATAAATAGTAATACCTACTTTTTGAAATTTTATAAATTTTATCCTTCGAAATGGACTTACGTTTTGGATTCGTAATATCAAAATTATTTTAGGGTGAAATTTTGGTACTTTTCGGATAACTTTCATATTTTGATGAATAGTGAAAATTACTAAATTTTAATTAAAAACAACTCATTTAATAGAAATAATTAACAGTGATAAATTATTAATTTGAGTGTTTTAAAAGTATCTTTAAAATATATTTTTACCATTTAATACAATTTTGGTCATTGGATGAGATTTCACATTTAAACCAGACATAAACAAGTGTTAATCTTTTGATAGTTATTCTCTCTTAAAAACACGCTATTTGTTTTGACAACGGGAATTAATTTTTAAATTATTTAATTCAACTGATATGTTTTGAATTTGGTAAAATAGAAATCATTTTTGAATTCATAATATCAAATATAGCTTAGGCCTAATTTTTGGTATTTTTCTGGAAACATTCATTTTTTGATGAATAGTGAAACCACTACGTGGTGGTTAAAAAACTGAATTTTTCATAAAAATTAATTTTACCGCTTCTGTGAGTGGAATTTCAAAAATCTGAGAGACACAGTTAATATGAAGGAGTAAAATTTGGTTCATTGAGATGAAAATAATTTTTGGTGAATAGTAACGTTTTACTTTTATTTACCACGGTTAAAAGTAAATAGGGTAATTAAGGGTAAAAATGATATTAATATTACCCTAACACATGTCCTAATTCTATTGGACAAGTGTACCTCGACCAAAAACAACCCTAAGAATAAAATATTATCATTTAGGTCCACTTGGAATATATTAGGTCATTTATTATTATTTAATTCAAAGAAGAGTTAAAAGAGTTAAAATCAATGTTTATTTACTAAAACATTTTTAATATGGGGTTACACATAAGATAAATTAAATTATAAATATTAATTAGAAATATAAAATAATTTCCTACATAATTATAGTTTATTTATAATTTTTAGACATTAAATAATTTAATTTATTAATGACACAATGATGATGCAGTAATTACCATAATAGTAAAAAATTAAAATAATTGATATTATAAATACCCAAATAAATATAATTGGAGACTTTTATTGAATTAAAATAATTTCCTAGGTTTATATGACATATTATTATTTATTTAATGGACTTTGTTTGAAGTAATCATTCTGTTATGAGTTTCACCAAAATCAATTATTGAATAGTGTCAAAATTGACATAAAATAGTTTTTAAAACAAATATTATATTATTAATTGATACTAAATTCCTAAAAATCTAAGGTTCGTCCAAGAGACTTATATCATGATATTTGTATCATTAATGTACCACTTGGGGGTCGCTTGGATGTATATAGTATGTTTATTAACCATATAATATAAAGATACAAAGAGACATTATAAAAGTGAAACTAATTAACTAAGAGTTAATACTTAAAGATAAGGTTAATATAATGACCCAAACCTATCTAAATTACATTCTTTGAGTGGTTTGCGACCTATCCCCACCTTAAAATTTAAATAATACACTTTTGAGCCATTATAAACAGAATATAAATTTATTATAAAATAATATTGTTAGCTTTTACAAAGGTGCCCCTCACCCCTCTTATAAAAGGGTACCCCCCCTTCTCATTACTTCACACCTTCAAAGCCTTTTGGTTCGGCCATCCCCTGCCCAAATACTCTCTCAAATCCCCTCACTACATCCTAGAGGCCTTAGTTTTATCATAAATCCATCCTAAGGAGCCCTTTTGATCAAATCAAAAGGAAGAACCCGAAGAAGAGGTAATGTTTTTACCACCCTTTTTCAAATTCTATTCTTCTTCAACTTCTTCTTTATTTTTTATTCCCATCCAAAATTAATGAATCCAGTATCTCCTATATACTATAATATTATTATAAATGTGTTACAACCATATTCATTATTCTATCCATCCTTTGAAAGACATGTCACCATACGTGCGTACGTACGACTTGCCGTCTCCACGTCGTGGTGTAATTGTCATTCAATAAATTATTATTTGGATGGGTACAATAATGATGTGTAATTCATGTAAATAATAAATATAACATGATAATTATTCTGTATATATGATATACTATCCAATTATATATTATTTTAACATCAAAAGAATGATATTGTCGCTCTTACGTACGTATGGACTACCGTCTCCACGAAAGCGATGAGATTAATTCTCCATCGTATCCATTCAAGTATAATTATCATTTGATGATTTAAAATTAATGTTTAAGGACTTGATATAATTCTGGATATGAATAAGATACAACCTATCCATATCAAACATGGATTACGTAACAAAGAATATAAAGAAAAAAAGATTAAGTTGACACCCAAAATGAAGATAATACTAAGATATTATTAACAAATAAATGTTAAAAGATCATATATGATATCATATTAATGTAAATTATTCTTGTATAATTCAATAAAAATTATTTCACCATTATATAGGAGGTTAACCTACTATCAACCAAGGAATAAGTACAATTTAAGGGGTTTCTTATCTCACTTTTAATATTGTGAGAATTCCATTGTTCACCACTTATTTAATTTCATGTGGTGTGTGTACTGCCCATGATTGTATTCATTTTGTAATATAATTTAATTTATGTATATTTACATCAATATTGTATTATCCTTCTTTCATGGGTGCATGTTTCATAAGTTAGAAAATCGATAAGGGAATTTGAAATTTCAATTTCTAGTCATTCGGCTTTAGGCATACTTCATTGATTATTTTACTCAAAGATTATGTGTGGAATCACTATTCCTTTGATTATGTCATAATTTCCACTCTCCTTTATATGGATATAATTTTTATACACATAATCACTCCGTTGACAAAATCTCAAGTCATCGGCATGAACATGATAAGAGTAATTTTTACTCAATCTCGATTTGTTGAGATAAACATCCAATTCCTTGGTGTTGTTTTTACAAGAATATGTGTGAATGTCCTTTGATTGTTTTACACTGAATATCCAATAATATTTAGTGTATTTATATTTGTCACACATAATTATGTCGTTGATTTATCCCTAACCTAAGGATACGGCCTTTATGAGAGATTTCATCTCAATTTACATTCCATTGAGACTTCTTTGTTGTTATACACCAAATCACTTTTATGTGGTGTATATAATGTACTTTGAAATAGAATATCATGAATCCATTTATTCTCATGATATTATAATGTTTTGATTACCTCAATTATTTGTATTCAAGTGTCTCTCTTTTGGTTAGAAACTCTAACTAAAATACCATTTTTAAATGTTTTAAAGACTTATTCTTCTAAATCTTTCTCATTAATGTCCATGTTTTAAAATGGTTTTAAGGATTTATTTATATGGAAATTAAAGTTTTCAAATCAAAATTCCTTTTAAAAGTTTCAAAGTGGTAGGGGACACTTTGGTTCTAACATCTATTTTAAATGGATTCTTGACAATTAGTGTGACTTTTAAATGATTTCAAGAAAAAGGGGGATATTTCACTCTAATTGTTTTGATGATAATTTTCATCTATGTCAATATCCTTCATAATTATTGATTGAGGTTAATATGATACAATATAATCTTCCATATTGTATCGAATGAGTTATGTTTGACTGTGGATGTGCTATTTTTATACCATTCATGGTTTGTGGATAAAGTATTGACATTTCGTATGCTAGTTTTAATATGAATGTTTATGTCATTTTTTAAACTTTTCATATGAGGAATGCATTGGACATAGTAAGTGATGGTGGAGCCCGCTATAGCTCCTCGATGCATCGGTAGGTCTCATGATACAAACTAGTGTCTTGGCACAAGGCCTTGGCAAAATCTTATTTGTAGTCTTGGCACGAGGC
The DNA here is from genome assembly GCA_963277665.1 of Viscum album. NCBI lineage: Eukaryota > Viridiplantae > Streptophyta > Magnoliopsida > Santalales > Viscaceae > Viscum > Viscum album. Next base: position 1,191,489,212 of record OY728156.1, on the reverse strand, counting down.
CTTGGCTATGTGGTTATGATAGTCTGGCATTATGTATTCCATCATTATGAAAGTGGTTATTCATATTTCATGTGATTGTTCTACTAGTATAATATCTATGTGAATAAGTAAATGGAATTATTTCATTTTATCTTTACCATATTATGCGGAAGTTCATGTTTAAAAGTCTTTTGTTTTAGTTAAAAATTGCTTTAAGTGTTTATGCTTATCTATGAATGCTTCTGCTATATTGTTATCCTTACTGAGCATCTGAGCTCACCCCTTTCAATGTCTTATTTTTTCCAGGATGTGAAGAAGTAATTTATGAATGACCTGGAGGGATAGTATGAGGGGATATGAATACAAGATTTTGTTGTAGTTTTTTTACCTTATGATGTAATGTAAGACTTATGAATATATCTAGTGTTTCCAAGACTACTAAACTAATCGATATTTCGAGACTTAATCCTTTGTGATCATGCCAATTTTATGTAATAATGAACTATCTCTGGGTATCTAGGGTCGGGGCATTACACTTTAGGACAAAGGGCATTACCTGATAGCAAAACACACCCTGAGGGTCTCTGAAGGCTGTAGATTCCCCATCTTTTGGAGCCATTCAGTTTTGATTATACTCGGAATATCCATCCATGAAGGAAAGTGCTTCATAGCCAGTTATTGCATCAATTAATAGTTCTATAATTGGAAATGAAAATTTATCCTTAGGAAAATGCTGATTGAGATCTCTGAAATCAATGCAAACTCTAATTTTCCCATTATTCTTTTTCATTGGAACAATATTATCCAACCACTTGGGATATTGAACTACTCTGAAAATTTTAGCTTTGATAAGCTTATCCACTTCATCTTCAATTTTGGGATCATAGGTTGGGTGTGTTCTTCTAGCAGCTTGTTTGAATCCTAGATGTTCTTCTGGAAAACCCAAACGATGAGCGGAAACATCATGATCATGCCCTGGCATCTCTGTATAGTTCCAAGAAAATATATATCGATTTTACTTTAAAAATGAAATATACATCTCTTTCTCTTCAAGAGTCATAGACACACTAATTAAAGTGGGGCGTGGATCTTATTGTGTACCCAGATTTATTTCTTTGAGTTCATCAACGGTGGTAGAGATACCCTCTTCAAATGCTGGTGGAGCATCCCTAAGATCTTCCACTTCTTCTTCAACATGTATTATTTCTTCTATTTCTACTTGCATAGTAGATGATGAAGTATAATTTTCATGATTATAAGAGACGCTAAAATTTGCACATATTGAAAAAGAAGCTTCCATTTCTGACCTAATTGATGATGAAGGGTCTTCTTTGGGGAATAAAGAGGAGATGATGGATTGAGAATTGACGTCATCATTCATCTCTAACATTTCTATAACTTTTTCTGGCCTGGTTGGTGAAGTATAGACTTGCTGGATTTCAGTAGATGAATCAAAGACATCTTCATTTGAGCTTTCAATATTACTTGGTGGATCACCACTTTCTCCCATGTTGTTTGGATTGATTGTCATGATTAACATTATGGAGGTTTCCATAAGAGAATTTTGATTTGGGTCTATCCTATCAATTTGACTGATAGGCAACACATAATCTGTACTCACATGTGCTAATGGGTTTACTAAAATTTTTTCCAAACCATATGGAGCATTAACTTTGGTAATCTCTCTTTTTGTGGATTTCTCATTTCCCTTCACATGATAAAATTTCGCCTCAATGTATTGAGATTCACATGTCTTGAATGGGGCCTTATCACCACACAATGTCCCAACATGACCATCAAAACAATATTGGAGACATTGATGGTATGATGAAGGGATAGCAGCATGTTGATGTAGCCAGGGTCTTCCAGGAAAGATGTTGAAGGCTGAGTCTTGATCAATAACCATGAGATCTGAATTGGATACAAGATCTCCAAAATAAGTTCTGAGTGTAATATCACCCAGTGATTCTTGTTCATTTTTATCATATCCTTGTAACATCATAGTAAAAGGAGATAAATCGAATTCTGTAAGGCCCAATCAATGAAGTGTATGAATGGTCATGAGTTTGACTCTTGAACCATTATCAATGAAAGTTATTAATATGTCTACACCATTGAACTTGTCAGATAAGTACAAAGGTCTAATATGTGCATGCACGACATCATCTTCATCTTCATCAGTAAAAGATATTACTGCATGGCATTCTGCAGGATTATTGTCTACATGGTTGACATTAGCTGCATCAATTTCAACTTCAAATTCTTGATGACTTGACAAAGCCACAATGAGTGCCTCCCGAAGATCCTTTGATAAATTCAAAGCATCCAGAATAGATAACTTGGCCATTATTTGGGCCAACTATTTCAATACATCATACTCTTGATCCAAAGTTCTATGTTTCCCAACAGAAACATGTGGTTTAGTAGGTTCCTTGGAAGTCTATGCTTTGGAATTTGATGCATCTTGTACTGGTATAAGAGTTGGTAATACTCCTGGATTTGGAAGATTAGACTGATTGGGAAAATTTACTTGCTGAGAGGAAGAATATGGAACCTTCAACCAATCTTCCAGAATAATTGTTCCAGGATTGAGTCTACCTTGTGTAGAAGAACTTGTTTGTTCTTACTGAGCTCGTTGAAGAGCTCTACCATGAGTTTCTGCTGCATTAACAGTTCTAGCAGGGGTAGAATTAGAATAGTGGCCTCTGAAAGATCCACATATTCCTCTGTATCCTGAGCCTCTGGAACGTCCTCTGATTCATCTGTTTGATATGGAGAACCCGGGCTCATCAAAATCAAAACTGAAACTGGCATATGGATTTTTTAATTGAATCATATTAACAGAATTGAATATTAACTCTTCATCTGATGAAGACTCTGCCTGATTAGCCAATATAGGTTGTATCATTTGGTGGGGAGGTGCTCGTGGCTTTGAAGTAGATAGCATGAAATCTGCCAGCGTCAAAGGCAACTTAGGCTTTGACACATACTCATCTTCTTCTAATTTTTCTTCTTTCTTTTAATTATGCCATTTCATTGAGGATTTTATCTCTGATGTAGAGGGTTTTGCTGTGGAATTCATGGCAGAAGACACAATTGGTTTCTTTAATTGTGTTCTAAAAATAGAATGAGTTAGTTTGATTGTCTTTCTGACCATCCAATCATCATACTTTTGTGCATTTTTGTTCTTGAATTCCTGCCACTCGTCTTCCTCCTCTGGATCTATAGTAGTAACACATGCAACCTGAGCTGAAGAACCTTTCAGTTTGACTTGTCCCAAGACGACCATTTTTTTCAGGAGGTCCTTGAAAACAAAACACTCCTGAATGGGATGTCCCAACATTTGATGAAACAGGAAATAGTTGGGACAATCTCCATCTCCTTCATTTTTCATCCTCTTGGGCATTGGAAATTGAACCAAATTATTTTCCAGAGCTGAAATGAAGTAACCATGAACTTGTTCATTTCGGAAAGAGTAAACTATTCTCTTTAGATCCTCAAATTGTTTCCGTCTTTTTTCTTTTTGATCATCTTGACAAAACGGCCTTTTTTAATGACACTCATGAGGTGGAGCCCTTCGAGAAGATGATGTTCTTGTTGTAGAAGAAGGTACATGTGCTTGTTTAAGCATAACTGTAGCAGTCTCTACTTTACCCATTCCCCTTCCTATAGCTGATGGAATTACATGAGCTTTATCCTTAGTAATTATAAGAGAATCATCAATCTGTTGAGTAATTGAAGTGAGGTCTCGAAACCCTCCTGTTTATTTCACAGGGATCAGCGGTGTTAGAAACTCATCACGTAAATTTTCCACAGAGACTGGCAACAATTCCTCTTGAAGGAGTCCTAAGATTAGGGAATATGTTAATCCCTTCCAACGAGAAATGAAATCTAAGACCTTTTCATTATCCCTTTGCTTACAGTTTTTAAGATAAAAATTGGTTGTCTTTGGAAACGTTGAGCTGAACTGATGAAATAATTTTTGTCGAAGATCATCACATCCAGTAATTGACCAGGATTACAAGCTTGTGTACCATACAAAACCAGGTCCTTGTAATGACTGTACAAAACACCTGATCTTAACTTATTCTTGATGATTAAGGGTTCCCATCATAAGATCACAATGAGAAAAAAAATGTGTTAAGTGTTACTCTGGGTCTCCCGAAACATTAAAGATTGGGAATGTGGTACTTGAAAAATTTGATGGGGGAGGAATTGAATCAACCCATTCAGGATAAGCTCTCTTTCCTGGTTGAATTTTAGCACGCTTTCCCTCCATAGCTTCCAACTGAGATATTAATGACTCAATAGTAGTTATTAAATTCTGAGAAACATCTGGTTGATCTTGGACCTGAGCCGGTGCAATAACTGGAGCTTGGACAGATGTGGTGATTGGTGTTGCAACTGATGGTAGCACTGCCAATTGTTGTTTCACTTAACCCGTAGGATTAGAACTGTGAGGGTTTACTGATAGAATAGGATATTCTTGATCCATCTCAATAGCCACAACAAAATTCCTTTGACTGACTGACTCCAGCACGCTTAGGAGAAAGACTAACCTGAAGTAGTTCTGCATTCATCCTCCTTAATTCCTTCATTTCTTCCTCTTGTTGTGAAAATCGTTGCTCAAGTGAGAGATATTGGCCTTCTACATAGGAAGGGTATGTAACCATATTCTTTCCTTTCCCCTTGTTGGATCCCTTTCGGAGAGGGGGAAGTGGGTTACTCGAAGGATTACCTAGGTTCTGAGTAATCTTTTGATTTCGTGTACGCACACCTTATTCATTTATGTATATGCGTACAACTTCTTGATCATGAACCTCTTAATCTGATCCCTCTGAGTGAACCTCATATGGTGGATTAGCAGCTACAGAATTGATGACATTGATTGATGCATAATGCATTGCATCCCTTCTATCGACATTTCTGCGATATTGTCTTCTTCCATTTTCTTGATGTGACATTGCCTTTTGTTCATTCGATCCCTCAGGAACTTTTTGACGAACTGTAATTTGGAGGGAATCTCCTGATAGTTTGGTTCTCTGTTCCTCTTGAGGCTTCTTCCCCAATCGAGAGAAGATTGACTTTCTCTGAGGGAGGGATTGACGATTTAAAAAGTCCCCAGTCCGGTGGACTGGGGCTGTTCCTGCTGTCTTTTCTCAACTCCTCGAATCTTATTTTTTGATTCTAAGGATTGGGTTAAAAGAGTCCCCAGTCTCGCAATCTGGGGTGGTTCTTGACATGATATATTTGAGACTTTATTGAAAGCTCTCCTGATATTGCAGACCATAGTCCAGAAATTAGCTAGATGCATCAACCTACATCCACTTTTATCACCCGGCTCAAAAGACCATTGGATGATTTCTGAAACTTCTGTCACTTGGTGATGTGCTTGCTCTAAATGAGAGGCATGTTCAATATTCTCATTTTCTTGATGCAGAAGTAATTCAAAAACTTGTTCTTTGTATGCCTGATTTTCAGAGGAACTAGTTGAAGCCTGTTCTTGGGAAAGCTTTTGATTACAAACAAAACCCATTGAATGTGGTCGGCCATGGGCAATAACATTGCATGAGACCATTTTCAGCGGGCTTTGCTGACTAGAGAGCATAGTGAAATGTAGTGCTCCATGAACACCCGATCCCCTGATATGAATACTAGATGAGTCATTGGAAATTAACTAGCGCAATCTTCTTAGTGCGCCAAGGCATGAACGTTGAAGGGCTCTCTGCTGTTTTTCAGCCTTCGGATATCGAGAAACTGAGAGAGATGCCAAGTCAATTTGGCATTGTAAACCTTATATTATCTTGACATGATTTTCATATTCATCATAAGATAATATTTTCTTTTTTCAACTGACAATGATTTTTCCATATGCTGAGACGAATATCATGAATTCCATCTTCCGTCAACATCTCTGGAATGTCATACTGAGAACCAGCCAAAGGCCAAAACATAACTGGAACTTCAAATTTTTCTAGTTATTTTCTCATATTCAATACTTCCTCTTTATCATTTAATAAAGATTATTCTACCTGATTAGACCAGATCTGGTGCTTCCTTGCTGATTCATCGGATTCAACAAGATTGGTAGAGAAATCACTGATCAAACAAGAAGATGCATGACTTAGGGGTGGTTCGGAAATGACCTACACCCTAGGCTATCTTCTGGCTGAGAAAGTATTTCACCTGCTAATGTTAATGCATCAGACATGGATAGCAACACATTTTCAAGTGCCTCAATATAATAGGGATTTCACATCACTACATTGTCTGTGGAGAATTTTTCAAGCAATGCGAATCACTACTGTGGAGAGGACTTTCGCAGATAAATTCATCATCCCGAGGAGGACCACCATGGTGGGTTACAACAAAAGATGAAACATTTTGCTCATTGGTCTTCTGACCACATAGAGGGTTCTTGTGGCTCTCATATGAAGATGAAACTTAGAGATCAACTGAATTATCATGAAGCAAGCCTTTATGATGAAGTATCTTATGCAGACCTTTGGAATTAATGTTCCCACTATTGGGAACTGAGAGAGTAGAATCTTGAGTTGCAACAGATAGTTTTCTGAGTGCATCGTGATCTCCAGCATCGACTGAGGCCTTGTTACAGATTGGCCCTTGATTTCATGACTGTGTTGGGAGGGTCTTCTTCTTAGACACCTTCTTACTCAATTTGGCAGGTGTATGTTCTTGCTCAGAAGAAATGATCAGGTTAGGCTGATTATATCCACTCAAACCAGGTGTATGTGCCTGACTTGGTTGTCCATATGATATTGGGGAGTACGCCCCACAACCCTCTTGGACTGGAACATATATGTGTGTCTGTTCCGTAGTGAATTGTTGATGTTTCAGTCCATTGGTAGGGATAGATTTATGTGTCTTTCTCTAAGATGCTGCTGAAGCTCTTATAATATCCTGGCAGGAATCCAGAATATGAGAAGAGATTTGCTTCTACTCTTTCACCATTGATAGAATATGCATGATGACTTCAGCCGCTGGAATGGGAATATACGTCCATTCTGTTCTTGGAGTAGGTGCATGTGCCTGCTCCTGTCCTCCTTTTCCTGTCAATGAATCCCGACAGTACTCAAGTGTAGGGGTAGAGAGTTGACTCTGCCTCCTCTTTGTCGTCAGAGCTTTCCGACAGACTTCTCCGAATGCTACCAAATGAGACTGTTGGTAGAATTGATCAATACTAATAGGTGTATGTGCCTGATGATTGCACTCTGCCATACATGGTTGACGAGCTTCCTTAAATACAGAAAGATGAGGCTGCTGGCAAGATTGATGAGTGTAAGCAGGTGTATGTACCTGTTTACCAGTTATCAACACATTGGGTTGGCAGGCTCCATCACATGTAGTCATACGAGCCTGCTAACTTGACGATGATTTATAAATAGGTGTATATTCCTGTCTATAGTACTCTGCCGTAATTTCCTAGCGGGATTGGCGTGATGCTTCCAGATGAGTCTGCTAGATAGCAGAATTAAAACGGATGGGTGTGTGTGCCCGTTCATTTCTTGCCACCAAGTTAGGTTGGTGGAATTCTCCGGAAATGGATGAAATGAGAACCTGCTCACTGTTTACAAGATTTCGCCTTTCGCAGTTCATCTTTCCTGCTTGGGTTCTAGGAACCTGAGCTGAACGCCTGGAGTCGATACCCTCATCATGTTGAGGGCGCGCTGTCACACGAGTATGGCGGCGATTGTTGATAGGAGCCCTTGGGAAGGACTCATGTCTCCTTTAATTAAGTCCCCGAGGGACCTTCTCATTCACCTCCTCAGAATATTAGAGTGAATGGTGATTGTGTTCCGGGGATAACGACCCGAAACGGTTGGAGACGGTTGTTAGCACCACCTGCTTCTTGATCACTGGTTGTCACTGTCTGGACGACCAGGGTGAGTTGTTCACTTGGAGGGCTTGTCGAGCAGCCTCCAAAGGTGGAATGGTACGGTGTCGACGGTATGCCAAAACCAGGGCATTCAATACCCAGCGTTGAAGACGTTAATTAGGTGAAGTCGTTCTCAGAGCGGACGATGATCCAGAAAGAGCATCAACAGATGCATTCACAGCATAGGTTTTCACAACAGAGGCATTCATAGACGCGAACTTATGAAAATCCATTCTTGTAATGCAGAATATCTTGGAAAAGAGTGCATGTTTGATATAACAAACATAATCAAGATATGTTTGGCTACTACATCTTTTGGATTAGAACATTTTTTTTGATTACTTTTTTGGCCCTCTCATTGAATTTAAATATGGGCCTAACAAATAGGTAAAACATCACTTTAACTTGGTTATGGATTCACGTCGGGTTCAAAAAAATTTGTTTCCTCTGGAATTGGGGATGGCCTCATTGATGGAAGGTTCAAACATTCTAATCAGTTTCTAATAGGTTTGTTCATAGAACCGGAAACATCCAATGATTCCATATCCATTTGGACCTACTTTCCAAAGGTAGGCGCTCATTACTTGTGGACTGATCAGTCTTAGGAATTTGCATTGGTCGAGAGGATGGGAGTTCGGACTCATCACACCTTTTTAGGGGAATTATTGTCTACTCTGGGACTCTCATTATAGATTTAAGTTATGTTCTTTATCCTTATTACATTACCAAGTATAAAATGAGCTTTCCTTTAGATCTGACAATCAATGATTAATATGTAAGAAATTTATAGAATCTTTTATATGTATTAGAGGTTCTTCATCAATAGAGAATCATCTATATTTTTTAGAGATTCTTAGTCAATGGTAATGCATATAAGTCCCTTGGTCATTATGATGACCATACTTGTTTTAAAGCCACTCAGTGGGGCACTTGAAGTGTATTGTCATTTAGAAGGACATGGATTATTTCAGAGTTGAGATTTTACCCAAAGATGGGCTACCTACATATCCTTTATTTAGAAAAGGAATCATAACACATTTATTTTGAGTAAGGGAGTATGATGTTTATGATTGATGGCTCAAATAAATATGTCATTATTACTTTTACACTCTAATCTCACGTGAGTCATGCTCGGTGTGAGAAACAAAAGGTATTGGTAAAACCAGATAGTTGTGCCATGAAAGATGCAATTATAAGAAATGATGTGGGGCTTATGTATGTATGACTGCCCAAATAGATGATGATTAAGATTACCTCAGGGAAGAAATCTAGGAACATGGTCCATAGAGGTATATGTACTTTATGGAGATTTGGATACTCTGATCTTGGGGCTTACCCCTAAAAAAGATGCCCAAGTTAGGAGGGGACTTATGATTGGGTTTTACTCTTGATAAGGAAGCCCAGATCAAAAGTAGATTAAGACTAGTTAAGAGAAATTAAGACTGGGGCTTACTCTTGAGAAGGAGGCCCAGGTTAAGGGACATGAAAAATTAAGGGACTTTGGGCTTAGTCCTAAAGAGGATGCCCATATTTGAGACTAGGGATTACTCCTGAAAAGGAATCCCAGTTTAAGATAATTATGGTTGGGACTTACTACTAAAGAAGATTCCCATATTTGAGATGGGGGCTTACTCCTGAAAAGGAAGCCCAGTTTAAGAGAATTATGGATTGGGCCTACTCCTAAAGAGGATGCCTAGATTTTTGGGAACTTTGAGACTAGAGATTACTCCTGAAAAGGAATCCCAGGTTAAGGGAATTATGACTAGGGCTTACTCCTAAAAAGGATGCCTAGATTTGGGGACTTGGGGCTTACTCGTGAAAAGGAGGCCCAAATTAATGAGGACTTGGGGCTTACTCCTAAGGAGGATGCCCAAATTAATTAGAATTTGGACTGGGTTTTACTCCTTAAAAGGAGGCCCAGGTTAAGGATTCTCTCATCTTAATGGATGAGGTTTAATGAATGAACTCTCTAACATTAGTTATGTAAATATGTGTAAATCACTAGGTTTTGAGAGATGTTCCATAGAATTTCTTTTAGATAAAAAAGCCATCAAAGAAATCATGCCATAAATGGCTTTGGAGAGAGTTATGAAGGCTTAATCCTAAAGAGGAGAGGTGGATAGGTGTAAGAGGGGGGAAATGGGCAAGAAGGGTACCCAAAAAGAGAGGGGCGCACAAGTACTGTGTGGGCACGCATGTCCTGGTGGCACAGGTGTACCTGCGCGGCACATGGGTACTTGCGCGACGGTCAATCCTTAGGGTAGAACCTGGGGCGAGGCTTGCATCAAGCCTTTAATACTACCCTTAGAGACGTCCAGATGAGAGGCGCGCAAGTTTTGTGGCAGGGGTAAGGTGGCGTGCAAGTGTGGCCGTTTCCCTTAAGGGTTGGCCACCTAGGCGGGAAAGTGTTGATGAGTTTCAACACTTAGGCCTTCCTCCCCCTTTTTAGATCATCCGTTCTAGGTAAGAAATTACCTTAGAAGTGTTCGGAAGCATTGAGAAGAGACTAGGGTGCCTGGTGCTCAAATCTGAGGTTTTGGAATTTTTCCTTCCTCGAAATGGGGGGCCCACAGGGGTGTTTATTGTCTAGAGAGACCCTGGGTGAAATTTCAAAGAGGGTGCACAAGTCACCTGCGTGACTACTGGGCATCATGCAAGTATACTTGCGCGACCTTGGTGGAACTTGCGCTACCCAAGGGCATTTGAATCTTGGTTTATTCCTTTTTCAATTTTTGATGTTTCACCAAAGGATGGGATCACTTTGGGTTCAAGGTATTTACCTCTACATTCCTTTACACTCCATGACGGAAAGGAGCGTCAACAATTACACCTTAGGAAAGGTTTATTCTATCGCTGAAACATTGAGAAGGAACTTGGGGAAGTTTTTTGTTCAGGAGTCTATGGATTCTTGGAGAGCGTTGGAGGAGTTGACAACCATACACTCATATCCTGAAATAGATGGTGGTAGAGTCTATTTGTTACAGATGATGATATATAATCTTATGAAATAGTAGGTGAAGGAGTCTCAGTGTGGAGACTCAGATGTATAGGTGATGGGTGATCTTACTGGCTATAGTGATGCTATGGAGGGATGTTCAGAGGATAACCAAATCTAGATGTTGTTTCAAGGAAGTTAGATTGTTATAGTTATAATGCGTGATAGAGTCCTTTTCATGTTTCATATCTCACCTTTTTCGGTACACCAAAGAGTTTACAATATGTATGACATATTTATGTTTCTGTTTTGGAGGACAAAATTAAACTAGTAGTAGACTTTTTTGGAAAAGTGTTTGGTTTACTTATATGGAAAGGTTGAGGATCATGTTCTTGGTGGGTTTTGGAAGCCCTTGGATGTTCCTGAGTGGAAATGGGATGTCATATCAATGGATTTGATGACAGGGTTACCCGGATCTCAAGGGGGTTGTGATTCTATCTGGGTGATAGTTGATCCGTTGAAAAAAATCCTCCCACTTCTTATCAATCAAGGAGTCAAGGGTAGAAGATTTCTTAGCTAAGAGGTACGTGGATGAGGTGGTGTTGTTTTGTGGAGTTTTGAGGTCTATTTTCATGAATCCTGACATACATTAATTGAGTGGGTATTTCAACATGCTTATGGAATTCAGTTATGCCTAAGAACTTCTTTCCACCATTAGATAGATGGGAAAATAGAATTGACAATCCATATATTGTAGTATATATTAAGGGAGAGAATATTGTAATTTAGTAGATCATAGGTACAATAGCTAAATTTGGTAGAGTTTTCTTATTTAAATATTTATCACTCATTCATTGGAATGGATCTATTTGAGGCTTTTCACGGGAGACCGTGTAGTTCACAGTTTTTCTAGACAGAGGTTAGGGAGACTGTCATTCTTGGTCCTGATGTGGTGTAGAGTAAATCAATGAATGTATTTCTTGTTCATGAGATGAAATCAGTTCATTATTGGAATAAATATTTTTTTGATCATAAGAGGAGCCCCTTAGAGTTCTAGGTTGGGGAACATGTGTTCTTGAAGGGTTCCCGTCGATATGGGTAGTGGATATTGGGTAGAGTAAGTAATATTTCCTTGAGGTTTTTTGGTCCATTTGAGGTGTTGGGGAAAGTTGGCAAAGTGGAATACCAGTTTGTGTTTCCACTATGGGTGGAGAGGATCCACAACATCTTTCAAATCTCTTTACAACCATGGTATCTTCATGATTACTCCCATTTTCCCAACCGAGGAGAGTTGGATATTGAGGATGATTTGGTATTTTTTGAATGACCATCAAAGATCTTGGATCAAAATGTGAAGGAACAACAAGGACAAATAATTTTTTTGATTAGTTTATTGCGGAGGAATTTTATCTAGGAAGAGTGTACTTCGGAGTGAGAAATGCAGATGCGTTCCTAGAACCTAGAGTTGTTTTATATTTTTTCTTTTCTCTATTATGAGTTATAATGTGATGTTTAATCCCTAACTTATGAAATGTGTTGTTTCCCTTAGTTTGTGTTGTGTGTGGTGTGGTGTATGATAAATTACTATTGTATGGAATGGGGAAGACCTGATTCCAAATTGAGATGCATTAACTATGATGTGATTAAACCCATGAGGTTGTGTTAGTCCCACCTAGAGCGGATAATATATTGACATGGTTGATAAAATTACATGATTCATGTGTTTGGGATAGTGTGGTTGTTGTTTGTGCAGTGGTAGTGTTGTAGTTTTTTTTGTGAGGAGAGGTAGTTGGTAGTTTTGGTTTCATGGAAATGAGTTTATGTGAGTTTTTTTGGTCATTTGGTTTTGTGTGTTTTTCTTGTGGTAGCATTTAAGTTATGACAAGATCCTTGAGAGGGATATTATGGGATGGTTGTTTGGACCCTTTATCTATTTTTATAGCATTGGTTTTAAATTCTTGAGGATGATAATAGTTTAAGTGGTATCTGATGTAATGGTTCATTCCCTCCGGTCCATTACATAGGTGGTAGATATGGTGTTTGTGGTGTCTCAAGATGTCAATGCGACTCATTTAAATAGTTTAAAAAAATTCTGGTTTTCCAAAAATATCTTATTTTGGCAGATGCTGATCCTGGCAGTGACTTTCTGAAGATGACTCACTGGTGGTGGATTGTGTGCTGTGACACATTGGTGGTGACTCACAATTATGGAATCTCTAGTGGTGACTCATTCTAGCGGTATCTCATCCTGATAGTTAATCATCTTTGAGGTGACTCGCTGGTGGTGACTTGCTGATGGTGAGTCACTGGAGGTGACTCACTGGCAGTGTCTCATCTGGTGGTTACTCATTCTATTGGTATCTCATCCTTTCTATGACTCAATATGATGGACACATCTCGTGGAGATTTATTTTGATGGTAGCTAATCCTGACTTAGAATCATCTGGCAGTGACTCGCTGGGGGTGACTAGCTTGTGGTTACTTGTTGGAGGTGACTCTTCTGGCGGAGACTGATGAAAAATGATTTCTGTTCTTCCAGTTTTTCTCTTTTTACATATTTCTTTGATGTAAAATGTGTTTAATGCTATATTTAAAAGGATTTAAGACAATTCAAAAGGCCACAAATCTTATCTTTTTTACCTAAGATTTTAGAGTCTTCGAAATGTCCAAAACACATTGTCTTGATCAGATCTTCCTTTAATGTAAAATCAAACACCATATCTAATCCCATTACTTAGATCTGATCTTCCAAAAGTCGGTATATCCTCTATTCATTCCTTCTTGTTTTCTCTTGATATAGGAACCAACAAATCCCCCTCCCCATAGGAATTTTGTGACTAGGTTACACTAGTTGGTTCAAGATTCCCTGGAGAATTACCTGTTGTATTTGGGCACTTGTTTTGGTGCAACAAGGCAGCATCGATTATATTTTATTAAAGGTAGGATTTCATTTATATTTTTTATTTTTTACCAGATGGTTTGGTTATATAAATGTTCATCATTTGTGGATATGGTTGATTCCTAAATAAAAAATATAATCAAATTTGTTTAAAATCAATATACAGGGGTTTGGGGAAGTAACACATGATCATACTTTGTTATTGATATTTTCAATATTGTGTTTTGTATTGGAAAACTAACCACTTAAAATTTTGGTTTTAGGTGGTCCTTTCATGTGATTATGATGATGTAAACTATAGAATTCATGTTATGTGGCTTCTAACAACACTTAATATGAAACTGGTTAACCACATACATTCAGTTAATAAAATGGGTTCCCCAAGATCTTATGGATTGTGTAATAAAACCCTAAATCAATAAAGTGAAATTAAATAAGCGATGCCTTGGTAAATCTGAAAATATGTTCTGATTTGGTTTTTTTGTAACATATTTTTAGAAATAGTTCTGTGTTTTTGGTTTTATTGGGTGATGTTTTGGATTAACATGAAGACAAAACATAAACCTCACCATGTAATGAAATATCAGGATGAGAGATTGATTGCTTATGGAGTGGATGAGATTTTTTATGTATTAGGGCTGCAATGATTGCTGTTTTTATTGTTGAACATTTGGGTAGTGATGGAATAAATAATTGACTAATAATGTTTGAAATGATTTAGTTTGGGTTGGTTAATGTGATGAAAATTATTGATGAATAATTAAATGATGGGTTGTGTGATTAAATCATGTTTATTGTAAATAATAAAAATAATGAGATTATAAAATGGAATTGTTTGAAAATTTGAAATGGGTATTGTAGAGAGTTGGAAGATTTTATTCATTTAGAGGCGGCAACAAAAATGATAAGGTTGTGAGTTGGTTGGTTTGTTTTTGAATCCATAGGTTGGGATTGAGTGTTTGATACTATATATATACTTGTAAATTCTTTTTTTCTATACACAACCCACACATGTTGATCACTATGTGCTGACGATCCGCATAGTCACACATGGGTATCATTCCCAACATCCAGGTGGTAGGATTGATGGATGAACACTCTCTTTCCCCTACTCCTCCTTTTCGGATAGGTAGTTATTTCAAATTATGTTTGGGATGGATGTCTATTAGTTCATTATATGGTGGTTTTGGTATCCTGGATGTCTCTAGGATTAGTTTTGATGTGGTGTCCTAGGTGTCTTCGAGATGAGTTGTGATCTGATTTCTAATGTGTTTTCGAGATGAGATGTGATGAGTTGTGATGTTCTTTCCCATGTGTCTTTGGGTTAAAATGTTATGATATGTTATGTGATGTGATGTGTTTTGAGGTCTAGGTGAGTTCAATTGGGATGTGTTGTGAGGCCTAGGTGTGTGGACGAGGGTTGTGATGTGGTATATTGAAAATAGATGGGAGTTACAAGACGTCTTCTATTGGTATGTGAGAGCATCTTTTTGGAGTGAAAGTTGTGCGGGGTACCATAACATCAATGTAATTTACATCATATTATATTGCATGATGTGTGTTATTTGGTGAGCATTCCCTGGTGAGGTTGGGATTTATAGATTACCTGTATAGGTTCTGTTTGGTTTTGTTGTTTTATCACAGGTGCATTAGTATGATTATTTAAAATGTGAAAGAGAAACATTTGTTTTCATAATGAGTACACTTGTATGATCTCTCTCTATGTATATAAAACAATTTTCTGGTTTCAAGGAGTATTTACCAAACTTTTTTCAACATTAGAAGCTTGGATCCTTTACAGTTATTGTGTCACTGTATTAGCTTTAATTTTTTGTATTTACTTTAGAGACCTTTATTATATCCGTTCTATTTTTCCATTAATTATGGGATGTTTTATTATATATATATATATATCATGGAGTTTATTATGGTTAATTAATTCTATCTCCTGATATTTTTTTCTTAGTAATGGGTAATACCTCCCATCTTGTGATATTTTTACACCCTTAGTGCTACTTTCCTACCCAAGGCCTACTAGAGGTAGGTCTCAGGGTACATTATCTATCTCCCCTAATTGTCATATATTTGGAGGGAGGGGATTGTGAAATTACTAGACTCATCATCCTATGAATTTGTATATTACCTCATCATGGTTTATACAGTTAACCCAATGTGCAAAGAGACTAGCCTTAGTCGCCTCTCTCTGTATAAGCCCCTTATCCGCTAAAAACGTAAATGTTTTATGCGGGAAAGGGATGAGGGAATATGATGTGGGAAGTGGAGAATGAAAACATAGGGGGAAGAGAATTATCTAATTTCTTAAGAGGTATTTACTAGGTAGTTGTGATACCCACCACGTGATACCCATCACACTTACAGATTATTCTTGAAACATCATGTGATATTATGATGCAATTCCCCAATCCTACACACCCTCATAAGTCTTAATGAGAATAATTGTCATGAACCCCATCATGCAGGATTCCATCCCTAATTTGAGAGGCCTTGATAGATAACCCTCTACCTGAAACCTCTACACAAACTGTTCCCCCATATACCATGGACACACAACTTTGGTTATGTGATTGCCTCATGCACCTATGATAATATGGCCTTAAAAATTCCCTCAATCATGCAACTCTCTCAGGTTTTCATGGCCTTTTGTATGTACCCCATAAATTAAAATGGGTTATCTAACCTCAGCCATGAACTATTCATCCATGTGGCTCACATACGAGCCCAATACCTTAGACCTCTTCTCATAAAGGAATATTTCATAAGGGATTTGCGTTATGGAACCATGATTTTATGAAACCCTATTCATACATAGTCTTAAGATCATCAAAAATTACCTCTTCCATATATTTTAATGACTCCATCCCATGACTAACAACCTTATGATCAAATTATCAAATGAATCCTAACTGACATTATGATGCCCTAATGCATACTCTGACAAGTCATCATGATCACATGAAGAAATATTGAACAAGTTTTTCTAATCACAAAAATAAATCCTAAAAAGTCCATTTTATAATGAAAAAGGCCATGGACATGTCCACTTTGATCATGAAAAACACCTTGGATATGTTTTCTTGGATCACATAGAAATCCCTAGACATGTCAACCTCGATCATGAAAATCCCCCATGGACTTGTAAAATATGATCATCGGATGCACAAGATACATGTAATATATAAACACTTGAAATATAAGGTAGATACAATGGACATGTCAGGAAGAAAATCAGAACATGTTTATTAGACGCTGAGTACATGTCTGGAGAAACCCTATGCATGTCAGGCAGACACCCTCGTACATGTCAACCATCTTGGGAAGTCGCACATGGACATGAAACATGTAAAATTCAACCCATTAACCTTCATTCGAGGAACCGCTTTATAAGGGAATCTACCTCAATGATCTAGATTTACACACTCATGCATCCCTATTCATGTAATTATCTCATACATGCCTCCATATCTTAGCAAACAGATTCAACTAAACATTTAGGATCATCGTCTCTCATTATCAATCAGAGGATAGAAAATGAATATGTAACATGGGAATCCATCTTAGTATAATTACATAACATTTCTATAAATTAGAGATAATAATAACCCCTTAGATCACAATCACCCATTCCAACCCATCAGTTGGCTTGGAATGAATTGAACTATGTGAGGTCTAATTCTTTTCAAAACATGATCTGTAGGTCACCTTCTTAAGGTCTGGGATCTAATGAGAATACACCCAAGTGTAAGTCAATCCATATCCCATATATTATTATCTTACAGGCCTAAAATCTCCATGACGTCTTCCATCCATCCTCACCCATTAGAAGATGAGAAGTGGAATTATACATGGGAATCCTATTAATTGTAAGCCTATACCATTACCTCAAGTACCTAAATCCCATATGCATGTTATAGATAAATTGAACTACATGAACTCTGATTCCATTTATAAACATGATACGTAGGAAACCATTATAAGGATGTGATCTATACCATATTATCTTTGAGACTGTTAATCATATCACTTTATGAGAAACATTAATTTTTTTCCCGGTAGATATTTTCTCCCATAAAATGTTTGTAATATTTCATTATCTCTTATTTATATCCCTGATCATGAATTACAAGGTTTTATAGTTTTATGATTATTGTAACAATAACATGATGAGTATTTCACAAGTTAGTTCCCTTCATTAGGATGTTAGTTCGATTATATATCATCTTCAATCAAAGATTCATTTTCTTGATGAGTTAATTTTGGGAATCTATACATGAATATGTCCGGATTAAGTCCTCTATTGTCACATATTTTATGATATAGATACCCATAATAAAAATAATGTGGAATATAATTCATGGAATAATAGGATATATAATATTCCACCTCATGGATCAAGCCATATATTTTTTTATGCATGATGTTAAAAAGAAAGGTATTGTCATATCAGATAACCATAAAATATGTCAAAAGAACTATGTGGTTTTTTATTCTTTTTCTCACATCATATGTAGGATTCCTTATAGAGGATCAATCCCATTTCGAAGACACCAATCGCCTCCCTATATATAAATAAACTCTAGTTATCCTGAACATTAATATAAACTAATGCATCATAATTTAAGTAAAGAATAATAGAGATCATTTAACACAAACAGTTGTTCCAATCAACATGTGCTCTTGATAAAGTGACTGGAATAAGGGTAACTAGTCCTATATAGAGGATTGAGAAGGATTTTATGAATATATATTAAATCTATAAGATAGTATTATAATAAAAAAAATTCTCCCAAAGGGTATGATGACCATGACCTTCCATTCTCCAATCCAATGTGATTTACTAAGTGTCATTGGGTTTGAAGCCTTAATTGACTACCTCCCTTTAGAAATTAGGCCTTTTTCTTATCATAGACATGGGAACCATTGTGAGTTTTCAATAAATAAAAAAATTGTAAACATTATGAAAGTGATTGTTCAATCACACTCAATCACCCACAATCAAGAATTAGGTGAAACCATCGACATTATGATTAGAAACTAACATAAACATATATTAATTACAACCCAACGCTCATTGGGCCTTATTTCTTTTCAATGATAGCATCATAATACATCAAATCGATGTTAAAATAAAAAAATCACTATTTTATTCTTCATAATGAGATCCTAAATCATCGTTATCTCCAAAACCAGATTGGGAAAACCTGAGGAATACATAGAAAAAATGTGTGATAAAAATTTCCCAGTAAGGAAACGTACATGTTTAGGTATCCTATCATGTGAGTCAAATGTATAAAATTATATCAAAAAATATGTGGAACATGATTAATCACATAGAAATATATCATAATGAATATGATATCATAGGATAATGGAATAAATGGAAAGGTGGTGGTAACATAATTCAGGAAATTAACAAAAGTTATGGATAACTACTATTAAAACATCACATGGTGTATAGATTCCTATAATATACTAGTTTCCCTCCCTAATACTATAAATTAAATCTCCTAAGACTAAAATATTACTAAATTATTTGGGGGACTATATAATTCCAAGACCACTAACAATATTAATTTCATGTACATTCATATATGTGACAAAAAATCAATCAATCATAATGCATAAACATTACAAATACCCATGAAAATAAAATGAGATTCATAATCATGTATCATATCATAATCAATGAAAATTTCATATTTAAGGTATTTGAGAAATGAAAATAAGGAATGTAGTACCTTGGAAAAAGAAGGGAGAGAAATAAATTTGTATATGTAAGATATATATATATATATATATATATATATTAGTAGCATTCAACAATATTGAAATTTGTTTCAATAATATTAAAAATAAATTTTAAAAAATAAAAACTCTTCTTGAGGAAAATAACAATGAAACTTTGAAAATCAATTTTGAAGAACTAAAATTCACAAATTATTATGGGATAAATTTAATTTAAAAACATTCAAGGTAACATATTAATTGGGATTTAAATAATATAAAGGAAGATATTTCAATAAATTATGTATAAGTTAAAAAAACATTCCTTCTATTTTTTTATTAAAATAAAAAAAGTGCCACTTTAAGAAAATGATGGAAATATTACTTAAAAAAGTAAAATTATAACATGGGTAAAAATTTCTTAAATAAACCATTGGATAAAATTTAAATCATTCATTAAAACGTTTTTATAAAACATGGATATGGAAGGAAAAAATATTTTCTCGCAATGATAGAAATGAAGTCATATTTTCTTAAAAACAGTTTCTCAATAGTTTTAAGTACACACGAGTGTAAAATGGTAATATTACTAGAAAATATCATAAATAATCTGACAGTATAAAAATTAAATGGTGTTATTTGAAAATAATAAAGTATTTTTCTTTCAATTTAAAATCATGCATAAAAAATGCTGATTTTAATAAGATGGTGGGATAAACCCTTTCAGCTTGGGTAATTTTTGATTCATAACACCCATGAATAGAGTAAAAAGGAACTAGAATAAATGAAAGAGAAATGTAAAAAAGTTGGAATGTGGGGATTTTATTATAGTCATTCTGATAAAGAGGGGTGAGATTAGTAGGCAGGGTCTCCATGAAAGTACTATTGGTGTCAAAACCTTTGTTGGAAAGACCATCTACCACTTTTTTCGCCTCTCTAAAGGTGTGAATGATGATGTGATTATGTCTTGAGAGTTGTTGTAGGCAAATGATCCATTTAACAGTAAGATCCCAAGCTAGGTAAAATGTACCATGCCTAAGAGATTGAACTGTGGTATTTGAGTCACTTTCGATCCAAATATTGTTCCATCCTTGTTTCCTTATCAAATCAACTGCACTGATGACGTTGTACATCTCTACATTGAGAGTTGAGGTATAACCCCATCAACCATAGCAGCATCCAAGATTGTTCTCATTGTGATCTCTGTATATGATGTCGTATCCAACTGGTCATGGGTTTCCATTTGAAACACCATCCAAATTAATTTTTATCACACCAGGAATAGGTGGATTCTAGAAAACATCCAATAAAACTCTTGTCGGAATGTATTTTCCTTTGACTCTAATTTTCCTCAGGATGCAGAAGTCCTTGACTGAGCTATGGCAAGTCCCTGTTTTCATGATTCCAGCTTCCTTGATCGCAGTGTGGATTTTTATTTGAGCTCCATGAAAATTGAAATTATTATTTTTATACTTAATTGAATTTACTTCATACGAGATACAATTAATTAGTTCAACCACATTAGTAGTGAAGAATTGTTGAATTTGTGGAGAGGCATCTATAGTAGGGTATCTTTATAGCTACAATCTGATAGAGTCCAAACCTATCCATCCAAGATCTAAAATGTCAAAAATATATTTCCATGAAGCAGAAGTAGTAACATAGGTTAGAAATAGGTCGTCTGTATCCTCTCTATGTTGGTTACATATGGGACATTTAGAACAACGTTTTATACCAAACATATGGAGGTTTCAATATGTGGGGGTCCTATTATTATATATTCTCCAAATTAATATGAGACGTGAGGGTCTAATCCAGCTTGTGTTGAATGTTTTCAACCCGGAAAAGTTAATATTGTTGGTAGTGAAATTATATCTATAGTAAAGTTTAGAGGATAGCAGACCATTATGGATTGGTTCCCAGACTAAGAATTCATTATTTTTAAAAAAAGTGTAGTTGTTTATAATAGAAGAGATTTCATCAAGTAGATCTAAATCAGCAGAGTTCATTCAGTGATTTATTGTGATGTTGTAAGTGTGAGAAAAAGTGACAAGGTCTGTCATGTTACAGAGAGGTATACCATTCCAGTTATCACGCCAAAATAAAAGAGAAGGATTTCTATTGACTATCCCTTGAGATTTAGATAAATTTTTTGAGAAGCTATGTTTTATGGAAGGACAAATTGATGAGTCCATAAAAGTGTTCTTGCCTTTCCTAAGGTTATTATAAAATATAACACGAAAGATAATATTCAAAGGGTCAGTATATACACCATATAAAACATTATGTATAATGGATTAATTATATAATATGTAAAGGGTCAGTATATACACCATATAAAACACATTTTGTGTATTACATAATTTGCATCTAAAAGAAATAATTTTGATATGGGAACCCTTAACTAAAGTCTTGAGTTTTTGGGTATGTATTTTTTATTTGGTATAATTAAATTATATCAATTAATTTTTGTCTTAAGTAACTATTCCTGGTTTAATTCCCCCTACCTAAAAAATTAAATTCATTTATTTTAATGAAAATTTTAAATATTTAATATGTTATTTCCATCTTAGGTGTTTGAGGATGCTCGCTGCATTATTTTAAAATAGAATGATTGTGTTGGACATAATAAACGAGGACATTATTAAATATTTTCTAGAATAATGATCATGAAATAATAATAATTTCCATAGAAAAATTATTATTTTAAAAATATCATGAATTATTGTAATGAAAAATTAACAATGTTACAATCATATAGAGGGTAGGTCATACCTATGCATTTATAACATTTTCATTGTTCAAATATCATTATGGCAGGAAATTTAGTGTTATTTTCCCTTTACATAATGATAATAATATAATTAATATCATATTATTTCATTAAATAAACTTAAATATACCTTCCATGTGATGAGGTAATAAAAAATGAATCGCATCATTTTGTGGGGAAGTAGTCCACCATGCACAGAAACAATGTTATAATTTTCCATTGGATGGTACAGTAAGAAATTATAAGATTTATTAGTTTTATATAATAATTAATATTTCATTAATATCTTATATAAATGTTTAATTCTTAATTATTAACATCTATGAGAGAAAATTATGGAATAAAATTTAAGTCGGTTCGCAAGGTGGTAGTCCATCAAAAACACGAACGATGGTTTTGTTTCCCATTTTATGAAAGAAGAGATGAATGAATAATATTACATAAAAATAATAAATTAACCTGATATATTATATACTGGATTTATTATATTGGAATTGTTAATAATTAATTTAATGTGTAAAAATAAGAATAAAAATAAGGAGCTCTGTAAAGACTATTACGTCTTTTTTTTAGACCAACTCTTTAGGAATATACCTAAATCCTTCCATGATTGGATTAATAATAATAAAAACTTATAGGATTATTTGTGGGACTTATGGATGTTATTTTGGTAAGTATTGGATGATCTAATGGGTAGTGGACATGTGTAATTGAGAGGAGAGGGGGTTCCTTTTAAAAAGGGAGGCAGAGTGGGATTCTTGTTTATATAAAAAACTATTCAATAATAGGAAGTATCCTAGAATATTTGTTTCCAAAAAATTGAAAAATAAAGTATTGGATTATATATATGGTCGATACACACCTGCACCATAAAAATAAATATTCTATCCCACTTACCTCTAAGGTTACTCACTTTTACCCTTTTATTCTTTTACCAAGGTAAATAGTTTTTTAATATTTTTAATATTTATTTTGAAAAAATTAAGTTGAACTCATTATATAATATATATGTGAAAATTAATAACATATAATCCATTTTATCTAATAAAATTCATATATTGGAAAATTTAAAATTTAAAATTAAACCCACAGACGTGTTGAAAAAAACGTGTTTTGAAAAAGACATTTTGAAGTATAAGATGATCATATAATGTCTATATTAAAATTAATTATAATTATTTGAATTTAAATTCTTTTATATATATAATCTATATATTTAATATAAATCATTACTTATAATTTGATATTTTAATTATTTAAAATGATGAAATTTTTCACTTGAAACCAATTTTCATAAAAAGGTTTATTAAATCCTAAAAATGAACTTATATTAAGTCCATGTATAAAGATGATTTAAATATAATTAATATGATAAAATTTATCTAATGAATAATTATTTTACTTATAAATCATGTTAAATACTAATATTAATTTTATGTTACATATTTTCTTAAAAATAAATGATTGTATTACCAAAATCATTATTTTTTACTATTCACTGAAAAATTAATAATTTCTGAAAAATCCCAAATATTTATACATAATATAATATTGATACTATTATTTAAATTTTTTTGTTAATTTTTAAAATAAAATTTCTAAAGAGTCCAAATAATTGGTTATAATATAATCTCATAAAATAAATAAAAAACATTTTTTAAAGAAACATATATATATTTTTAGAATAATATATCATTATTAAATTTGAGTGATTGTTTAATAATAATTTGTAAATAAATTTTCATTGAGTATGAACTTATTATATATTTCATAAATTAGTTAAAATTATCCATACATTCCACTTTAATGACTAGGTTATATTGGTTGCGTTTAAATAATAATATTAAAATGTTATATTGCATTTAATTGAAACTAAGTGTTATATGTTACACAATCTATTAAAGAAATAAAATTTATTTAAATTTAAATATATTGTAAATTCTCTTGGTTTTACATAATTACCAAATATAGTGGTCAAAATTTTTTATAGGGTTTATATATTCAACATTGTACCTATATGTGTTCATGGGTTGATTTAGGATTTTAAATATTTTTTTCCAATCATGTAAATTATCGCAGGGTCTATATAGAAAGAACAAATACCCACAAAATATCACATAAAATTTTACTAAATGATAGATAAAAATGTTATATAGGAAGATAATTACTATAAAACCCTATTATAGAGGAGTTATATATATAGGATAAATAATCTTGCAGGTATATTTTTTTATAAATAAATCTAAATCCATTCATCAAGTTCTCAATCTTACATACTTATAGAACATTATAGGTGTATATAAGTGTGTTGAAAAAGATAAAATTCTTTAAATTTTAGTTCTTGAGTGGAATATTGATGTTCCTCACCACATATCTTTTTTATTTTACTTTATTCATTATTTTTGTATTGTTTTACCTTGTTCCCATGGAATTAGATTTTATATATTACTATCATTCATTTAATCCCATCGAATATGGGATTTATTTAGATAAATCTCATGTTCCCCATATTTAAGAGATTGAATTATTAGTGGTAAATTATAGAAAAATCATTTATCTTTTATCATGTCTCCAAATCTATTTATTTTTATTGGAAATTTGTTTATATATACCCTAATTTATCGATAATAAAACATTTTCAAGTTTCATTGAGATATTTAATAGCATGATTCTCCCCACATTTTTTATGTGAAGAAAATTGAAAATTATTTCCACCATTATCAGTGTCCCTAGAACATCCTTGAGGCACCATCCATCTCTTCATATGTTTCATTGATATTTCAACAATGATTTTGTTGTTAGTAATAATTATTGGTACATGGTTTAGTTTTATAATAATTTTTATAGATCAAGATCCTACCACATTAGTTTTTTAATGTGAACAATCTCTGCATTATCCATGGAATCCATTTCTAACTTGGTTCTACCGACCATTATCCATTACAATAACCAAAATAGGATAGTTTGAGTGATAAATAATTTACATCATAAAAGAATTAACATAAATGATATCATAAAAAATAAACACCAAAATTTATTACTATTTAAAATTATAATATTAATTTTTAGTTAAACCTAAATCATTCTCAAATCATTCTAGGTTTATTTGTTTGGGCTCTGAAGAAATTATTATATTATATCCATTGTAATGATGTTTAAATTGAATGTATTTAACCAAGTCAAATTTCCCAAGAGTTTTAAATAAGGTGTGTCATTAGGAATCAATATCACACACTGTGGAATGATGGATACAATACCAAACATTGTCTTTTTTGATTTATTACTATAAGGTTCACTATTCCATAATATGTATCAACATAAAATATCTAGAAAACATTTTGTTATAATGATAACTACACAATCTCAACTTCACAGAAACATATCTATCATATCCAATAGTTATTCTTAATATAAGTGGTTTCAATAATGTTCACTCATATTAGTATAAAAAATAAATATACCTAACATCAGATATCAACAATAATTATTGAATCCTTGAAAAAATATTAAATTATTCTTTCCAAATCAAATCCTTAATTAATAAAACCTTATAATTGAATAGTTTAGTTTCCTTAGATGAATTATGAAAAAAAGAACCCTAAACTAATAAAAACCAATATATTTATTATCTAATGGTAATTTTTTATTATACTATGTATTTTAAAAACCATAATCATTATCCAATATCTCCACAAAAATTCTATAGAATATAATTTTATAAACATATAATACATATTGCATTTCATCACTATATGGTTAAATGGAAACCAAAAACATGGTGTGCGCAATTATTCAGTAATGGCTAGAATAAATACTAATAATAATATATCATAAATATAGATAAGAAGAACATATGGGTATGAGAATGTAAATAAGGAAAATGGACATAATATATTGAATTCATACCTATTTAAATGTCGATTATAATACAAGTATTGTAACATGATTATTTATTATATGGAAAATAAAAGTGAATTATCTTGGAATCATAATATTGTGACAACAACATAATGCATGACATCATTAGCATAAGTCCAGGTTCACTCAAAAGATTATCATTTCATAGTGGATTAATTCCCATAGTGGATTAGGTTCACTCCTTTATCCCATACAAAAAATCCAATGAGATATTTATATTTACTCAATTTTTTATAGGGTATATAATTCTATGCACACATGTTATATCATATTATTTATATTCATAAGTGTTCCATTTATAAAAAAACATACACAATTTCAAAAAAAAATATTAAAACTATAAAGAAAGATATTTCATGATTATTTTCAAAATAAAAGACCAAAACCGTATAGATAAATTGTGTGGATGGTTGAAAAAGATCATATCCACTATATAAAAAATAATCTTAGAAGGATATTGACATAAATGAAGAAACACCTTTGAAAGAACAATGCTTCAAAAGGTACCATAAAAGAAGGGACCAAGATTTAGATTATTTGATACTATTATTTCAATCCCCTAAAGTTATATTTTTAAATAGATGTTAAATCATTAAACATGAATCCCAAGAAGCTTAATCCCTTTTAAAATGAAAATAAAAATATAAGTTAATTATAATATTTATTTAGTAAATGTTTTTAACATTGCTGTAAAAGTCAATGTTTTTAATCTCTTTCGAAAGTCCTTTAAAAACTATTGAGGTTGAAAACCTGAAAAACATTAAATTTAAAATAATATCCAATTATGGATCATTGAAATAATATAATGATATCCAAATGAAATGTGGTATATAAGATAAATAATTTTATTATTGAAGAAAAAATGCATATGGTTTTCGTAAATAGATTTTTTGAAAACCGAAATCATAAAAAACTGTTCATAGAATTTTATTTTTAAAATAGATAATGTGAGATATGGTAGATACATGAGTACAAATATAACATGGTTTCAAATTTAATAGGATAACATTATAGGGAAGGGAAAAACATAGACATGGGTTATAAACAATCATTTAACAAAATGAAAATTATTCTTCACATAATTGATTTTTTTGGATGGATGTTATATAATCAATAAGGATGATTTGAATCAAAATTTATCTCCAAAGAGAGAAATATGGTATATAATAAAACAAATATTAATATCAAAGTGAAATATTATAACTCAAGAAATAATATTTAGTTTAGAAAATCCATTATATTATTTGAAATATATCAATCATAATCCAAATAATGGAAGAGAATGAATCAAAATAATGTTTCAAATATAAAAAATAATTTATGATTTTATTGGTAATGTGTAGTTAGTTACACCATAAAAATAATATTGGTTCATTATTTCAAAACATTCCTCAAAAAACGATGATATAGAGAAAATATATTAACTTTAATTTTGACTTCCTTGAACACACTTTAAACACATATATAAATAACATAAATATCTTAATAAAAAAATTTAAATCCATATTAACAACTATTAACATTTACACTCCTCCTTTATAATCATTCTTTATAGGCATATTAATTTATTATTATCTATTTTCAATATTGGTTGTGAGTAATCTTGATCATTTTGAACTAGTCTAGTGATAACATTGTTGGTATTCATTATTTTTTTATATTTTACCATTATGAGGTCAGTTATGGTTATAAAATTTATTCTTTAAATTTTTTTATAAATATATAATTTCATTATATGGATGTTTTGTTTATTATTCATAATGATGAAATCAGTGATGGAAATCTTTCATTAATTTTTATTGAATGGATACTGGTATCTTAATTAATTAGTTTTATATTTGAATTACCACACTATATACAATAATTATTTACATATTTATTTTATATTTTATTAATAAATTTTTTCTCATAATATTCAATGATATAATTTTATAGCATTGTTCAAGTTGGTTGTTGGATAGAGAAAAACATTCACATACCAAAAAAAATTCGATGATTATGAATGTGAAAATTTTATATTTTGGAAATAATATCATTATTACAAAAGAATAATGATATTATTAATTTACTTTTGTTGTGTGGAATTATATTTTATGAGGGTTTAATAAATAAAAAAGATGACATTTGAAAAGAAACATATGATACTTCATTGAGGTGATCGTCCGCAAATTGCTGGTTAACATTTTAAATTTCCTAAGAATAAGTAATAATGAATCTATATTATGATTTGTTTATTCATTTTCATTATTGTATATCATATTTCAATATTTTTATTTAATTTAAAACTTATATTCTATGAATACTGGCTGTCGTGAAAAAAGTTTTTTTCACTTTGTGGATGTTATAGTCCCACAAAACATGAATGATGGTTTCTTATTTATAGATAGAAAAGGGGAAAAGTGGTTAATTTTAATTCACTTAAAATTAAAATATTATGTATGTAAATAAATAGTTATATCATTATATTGTAATAATAAAATTAAATTTATGAAAGTAAGAAAGAAAACAAAGGAAGTTTGGAAAAAAGTGCTCACATTGAGGACTTATGATTTCCCTTGGAAGACCCTTTGGAAATAGAGGTCTCAAGATAATATTTTATGAGTAGAGGCTCATGGATAAGGAATAATATTATATAGGAATTAAATAGTGATTACATTTAGAAGAACACCTAATTCATTAAGTTGTCTTAAATGACTGGTGAGAGACCCTTTTTTCAATCACTTATTATAAAGGGATCAGATTTTAAACATGTCAAGTGGATCCAAAAAAATGGACAATAATTGAGTGTATGTATTTTTTTTTCATAAATAACTCATCCACTCAATTAGAAACATTTTTTAAACATTTTTTCCTTTCAAACCTTAGGTTATCGATTTTACCATTTTTTCTACTATGGTAATTAGTTTTGTTTACCAAATTAACTTATCACATTAACCATAAAATTAAATGATTCTAATTAAATAATTTCACCTGATAGTTAAATATTGTAAATATTTTTTATTAAATAAAATCATTATGTGTAAGAAAAAACAATTTTAACATTAGCACTTGAAACACATAAAAACCCATTTCTAGAAAACATGTATTTTTATGCTTAAAAATTATGTATAATGTAATGTTTAAAATTAGGGATATAAAATGGTTTATTATAGAAAATAAAATTAATTTATAGTTTAATAAAATCCAAAAAAAAATTACAAAAAATATTAACTAAAAGAAATGACCAAAAAACATTTTTAATGGAAAATATTACTTATGTTCTCAAAATGCTAATCATGGGTTTTCTCAATTCAACATTGTATGTTAAAATTTTAAAATTATAATTAATAATATAATATTTTATTAATTAATATATTTTTTACATTTCTATTTCTTTCTTATTATGTCATAGAATTTACAGTTTTGGAATAAAGTACATTTATCATTATTCATTGAAAAATTAAAATATTTATGAGAATAACCAAATTTCATTGTTAGGTTAAAATTAAGTGATTCATTTATATATTATGTTCATTTCGTTAAATTAATAATTATATATTTGTATATTTATATTATAAATAAAAAATATAAATAAAAACACTTTTAATTGAAAAAATTAATTTTCTTTTAAAAGTCAAAAGGAAAAATATGTATAATACATGTTATAAATAACTGATTGCATTAATACCTTTATATTAATAAAATCCTAATGTCTATTAAAATATAACATAAATATATCCATTTAATATATATATATATAAGGTATACTATGGGGGTAGTTGAGTGTGGTGATTTTTCTATTATGGATAATGTGGAAAATTCAACAAGCTTAAATTTATCTCAAATACAATTTCCCCATTATTGTAATGTCTTAGTTTAGATTGTTTTTGGCCTAGGGATAACCCTAGTGAAAATACCTCCATTATAATCATGGAAAAATGATATTCACAATTGATACTTCCACTACTTGATTTCATTTTATTCCATTATATATTTCATAATATAGATACTTAATTTTTTATCACCATAATTAATGGTTATAACATAATGATGAAATTAAATTCTAAAATATCATGGTTTCATTTTAGTTTGGTTTTACATTTATAAAACTATATCAGAATAATATTTATTCTAACGAAAATATTCAGTAAAATTTCAAGTCATCGCATCCACCCTAAAAAAAATCTCATCCTCGTTATTTTAACTAATAATCAATATTGAATATAACTATGGGTATATAAAAGATATAAATTATTCTTGATTTTTTTCTAGTGGGTTTTAATTCATACTTTTTTTATGTTCACCTAGTGAACTCGTCATTTCTCATATAATATGAATATCACTAACATTGATTTTTTCCTTAACTTATTGTGCCAAATACACTAATATAATGGGGGTATTTTTTTTATTCGGAGTATATAATAAAACATATAATGATATATGATCATGGGTTGATTTAGGACTTTAAATTTTCTATTCATATATTCTAAATTATCATGGTCTATATATTGAGAGGGAAAATCCTCACCTAATACCAAATGAAATTTCTCTAAAGGAAGGATAATGTGATTTAATAGGAAGAACATTATTATTAAAATCTATTAAATATAAGTTATATAATTGGGATATAATAAAAGTTCCACTATAATTTATTATTATAAAATAAAAATATTGTATTTAGGTATTTATTTGATATTATTATAAACCATTTTATCTAAAAATAGTTTGTTTTAACAATATATATTTATAACACTAGTATTTAATTATTGGATTATTGGTGTTCGACACTCTACATCATTTTTAAAACTCACAAGAGTTTTCATGGTTGTATATGATATATACTACACCCTTGTACTAGAATTTTTGGGGTGAATTGCATTCTTTCTATCCCTCGGATCTGTTCAATTTATTGTATAACTCCCAAATTACCCACATTTATGATACTGAGTTTTAGTCAGTACCCTAGGGAGAAATGTTATTCCTTTAACTATGTCCACTAATTTCTTAATTTTTTCTTTAGTAATTAGTTGATCAATGTAATACTTTACCAAAAATAAAAACATATTTTAGTTTCATTGATACATTCATTTGGGTGCCTCTTCATAAATTTTTGAAACAAATAAAATTGATGATACTTTCCTTCATCATTTTTTCACCCAAATATCTATTATAGTACGACCTTATCTTTTTTGGTTTTTTTTGGATCTCAACCATGCTTCTATTTTTAATCATATTTCTTGATATATGTTTTCAAATAATCATAATATTTCTTACTCCCACTCTTATCCGATTAGAATACTATTAAAACAATAACCACATTGTCCAGGAAATCCACTTATAACTTGGTTCCTTCAGGATTCATACATTACAAAAATAAAAAGTAGTTAACATGAGTGATGAAAAATTAACTTCATGACAATATTACCATAAATTATATCATGAAAACTAAACCCAAAAATTTCTTTATATAGAAAAAAAATTATATTTTTGGTCAAAAAAATCACTCTTAGTTAAATATAGATTCATTTACATTGGCATCTCTCATAATTTTTATATTAAATCATTAATAATGGATTGTAGGGATAATGTGATTAACCAAATAATATACTCTAGGTGTGCTAAAATAGGTTTTCAATTTGGATTGTTTATTGTTCACTAGGTGATGATTGAGTTATTTCAAAAAATTCATTTAGCAGGTTATTACCCCTAGGTATATCTATACAAGAGACTAAATATACTTATAGTGTTGAGACATGGATATTATCTCCAAGAGAACCACACAATCACTAATTTATAAAATATTAATGATATTATCATATAAATACACTTATTCTTAGGGTTTTAACTAATTATCTCTCAACATAATCTCAAAAAATAACTATAACCGACCTTTTTTTACCAAATATAGTATCCCAATATATAAACACACAATATTAAATTATTTTATACATATAAATCATTAATTAATACAACCTGGGGATAAAAAACAATACATTTTAAGGAAGAATGAGAAAAAAACATGTACCTTTAATTAAAAAACCATAACATTCTTATCTGATGGAAATTTATTTACTCTATTAAGAACTACTTAAACTATAATCATTAATCAATATCTCGTATAATGTTTTAATACATGATAATCTTTTAGAAACACCACACATATTACTTTTAATAATTACATAGGGAAATGGAAGAATATGAAATTGTGAACTCAAATTCTCAATAAGGGTAATGATATGTCCTAA
The DNA here is from genome assembly GCA_963277665.1 of Viscum album. Taxonomy (NCBI): domain Eukaryota; kingdom Viridiplantae; phylum Streptophyta; class Magnoliopsida; order Santalales; family Viscaceae; genus Viscum; species Viscum album. Next base: position 1,191,456,845 of record OY728156.1, on the reverse strand, counting down.
TAATAAAAGTTCATAGTTGAGTATAAGATTAAAATATGTGTATGATAATGTAAAGAAGTAACATGAAAACATTATAAATAATTCAAAACCAATAAAGCATGGATCATAAGACAAGAATCACAACATGAGAATATAGTATAAATGTACCATTGTGGAGAAGGTTTACAACATTACCCCACACATAACATAATATGAGATATAATTCTTCACCTAGTGTGTTATATAGCTATATAATTTAAGGAACACCCAAGATAACATGTTTTGAACATTTATAAGATCACCTCATAGAAAAAAGAATAAATAATTTCATCAATGAAATAATAACCCATGTAAGAAAAGAGTTTCATTTTTATTTATAAATTACATGAATATAAAGATTCCATAGAATTGTGGTGGATGGTTGTAAAAGAAAATATCCCTAGTTAATTGAAAAAACATAGAATGATGTTGAAAAATATAAAAAACACACTTGTCAAAATAATGCTTTAGATGGAACCACATAAGAAGGTTTAAAGATTTGTGATATTTTATACCATGACTTCAAACAATTAATGGATAATTATAAATAGTTGGAAAATAATGAAACACAAATCCTATGAATGTAAATTCTTTTTAAAAATAAAAGGAAAATAAAATCAAAATCATATGTGTTTTGGTAATCATTTTTAAAAATTTCATAAAAGAAATTATTAGAGGTAACTTTTAAAATCACATTAACTAATGTAGAATAAAAAAATTGAAAAAATATAATTTTAAAGGAATATAAAATAATAGATCAATGAAAATATATAAATTATAAAAAATGTAATATTGTCTAGAATATAAAAAAATGAATCATGAAAGGAAAAAATCATTAGATATGTTTTTTTACAATTCATTGGTTAAACATAGACATCATTAATAGAGACAATATAACATAATTTTGAAATAAATCAAAGAAAAATAATATATTAACATGATTTAAAAAAATTTGGGTTTCAAAAAATGATTGTAGACATTTTTATGAAGGGGAGAAATTGAACATGGGTGATAATACATCATTTAAAAGGATTGGAATTATTCATTACATGGATTCTTTTTCAAGAATAATGAGAGTTCATCGACAATAATAATTTAAATAAAAAGTTATCTCACAAGATATAAGTATGATATACTATAGCAAATGAATTTTTATTCTCAAGGGGAAACAACATTGCTTAATAAATAAAATTCATTTTTGAAAAACCATTTTATATATTTGGTAAGATAAAAATAATAGTGAAAAGATATAAAATTTAATAGAAGTGAAATTTAAATTATCAAAAATAATTTATTATATTATAATTAAAGGGAAAATGTTTACACCATACAAAAGGATATAGATAAATGGTATCAAAACATTCCTTAAAGATGAGTGATAGAGATAAAAACCCTTAAAATTTATATTATTATCCTCAATTTTAGTCTATCCTCTTGTAAAACAATATATTTATATATATACTAATAATTTATTCAAAAACCTCAGTATAGACAATTAATATTAATAATCCTCAGTAATATATATTATTTGTTTGATTACTAATTAATTATTATATATTTTCAATATCGATTGTGAGTAATCATGATATTTTTAAACATGTTTCATGGTTGCATTGACAATATTCATTCTTCTCTCAAATTTTAACATTTTAAGTTTATTCATGGTACTATAATTTATTATTTATAATTATTTATTTAAATATAATTTCATTCTTAGGGAGTTTTGGTTATTATCCTTAAAAAGAAAATCAGTGATGGAAAAGATTATATGATTTTTAATAGAAGTATTTTGTAATTTTAATAAACGATTTTAATATTAACATTACCACACTATAACTAAAATAAAATAATTATTCACTTATTTAAATTATATATTATTATCACATATGTGCCTTTATTTTTCATTATTTCTTCTTTTTATTTTCGATCTATCTTTTTCCCTAGGTTCCCTTCTAAATTTTGGATAAAATTGAGGTTTTTGGGTGGGATGATTTAGGTGCACGGTTGGTGCATGGTTACTATAAACGATGTCCCCAACAACAATAACAGTGTTGTAGAAGGTAGCACCTACAACATAGCTATAGCATGACCTTGAACCTCAATCATTGTAATTGTGTGCTCTAGATAGAGTGTGCAATTAGTTGCCGCACAGTTTATTAAACTATGCGACCATTCTATAAAATTAAAAATATTTTTATTCGAAGTTATATATTTTTTATTTAACCCCTCCTCTTCCCATTTTCTTCTCCACTCTGGACTTTTAGCCATTGGAGGTCTCCATGCTCCCCCAATCACCCTTATGCACCTATTTTTATGGGAATATTGATGGGAGAACTCAAATGGTCTTCATATAAGTGGTTCTCCCCCATATTTTATCCTTATTTTTAGAATTTTTCCTATCATTATTGGGGTCCAAATTTTCTAGTAACTATGGTTTCTTTCCTATGGTTTAATTTTGGGTTTTTGGGTTCAGTCTCTTGGATTAGGGTTTGATCTTGTTTTGTTTTTGTGTGGTTAAGGTGTGGTAGATGTTTCACACCAATTTTTGGGATTTTTAATATCAAAGGTATGTGGTTTCATGATTAAATATTTTTTGGAAAATTTATGTTTCTTGAATATTTAATTTATCATGTTTCATAATCATTATATTTGGTGAAAAAGTGGTTTTAAAAGGGATTAAATGTACGTTTGATTTTAAAGTGGAATTTTTACATCAAATTTTTTTTCATGTGTAAACTCTTTTTGGGTCACATGGTATGATTTTATATCTTAATAAATTTGTTCATTATACTATGTAAGGGCTAGAAATAATATTTTGGTATGCTTTTTATGTGCAGTTGATTTTAAAATAGGATTTTGGGTGAATTTTTTGGTGAAAATTCCTGGTGGTGTTCTACAAAATTATTTTATAAATTGTCTAAATCATATATTGAGTTGTTTAAGCAGTTTAAATCATGTTTGGAAGATTTTTTTGTGTGATTATAATATTATAATAGAATTTTAATATGAAAGTTGTGTTATATGATATGTGAAAATTTTTGGAGCACAAAAGGGAATCCCAGGAATCTAGGTGGGTGGACTTGGACAAGTATTCTAGTGATTCAGAAGTGTCTGAAACCTAGTTTTACTTAGTTGGAATGATGATGATAACACTAGGTATATATGGAAAACGATTTTATACCATTATAACTTTTTATATATTTCTTCTCAAGTGGCTCGTTCATGAGAAAGTTGGTCGTCGTAGTTCCTATACCACATTTCACTGAGATACATGGTACTTAGGGTCCCACTCATAACTAGTGCCAAGTGGTAGTCCCAATGATTATATCTAATTGGCTATATTGTACCTACCATTGGTATAAAATAGTGGTTGACTGTAAATTTTTAGAAGAAAGTGTGTTTTCATTAAAAAAATAATTTAAAGTATTTTTCCTTAAATTGTTACTGGCATTTACCTTGTGTAAAATATTGCATCTTATTTACCTTATAATGATTAGTACATTGAATATTTTCTTGGGTAGAATCCTACTGAAATTAGATTCACACCCTACTTAATTTTTTGGGTGTTTTTAAGCTTGGTAATGTTCGACACAGGTAAGGGAAAGGATTTTGTTGACTGCGGTTTGGGTTTCTACCGATCTTCTTGGTGTGGTGTTGTGGATGTGGCTTAAGGGTGATGCCCTTTGCCTTTCAATTTTTTGAGTTGGAATTGTTGCACCTTTTTTTCATTCTTTTTTTATGTTGGTTTGAAAACATGAAATTAAATTCTGAAATATTTTTTAAGTCTTGTTTTTTGAATGTTTATATTTAGTTTGTTAAATGTTTCTCATAGTTTTATGCATTTATGTTTGGGTAAATAATTCACAAGATCTGTTTATGATACTAGAGCACTTGTTCCAGCCCGTGGGGATCGAGAATGCCCTTTGGGACATGACACGAACTAGTTCTGTCACTAGTTTGGATTACAACCCGACATGGTTTGTGAAAAAATGGTTTCAGAAGGGATTTGCACATTAGTTCATTTTATATGGGATGATTCAGGTTATACAAGAGATAGGGATGTCTGGGCTCAGATTTCTGGCTCTAAGTGGGGTTCCTGACCATGAAACCTCATTACAGACCTCAATTCACCATGATATTTTGGTACATTTGCTTGAATTCTCTTCCAGGAGGGATGTGTAGGTTACATGGCATATGGACACTGGGTGAGGGTGAAGTGGTTTGGTTGTTTTATTTTCATGGAAAGATTAATATGTTTATATTTTTTATATTTCTGAAATTTTCAGAAATGGTGTACTACTGTATTCTCATGGAATTTTTTTTGTGACAACACGCCTCCCTGGAGATACCCCTTGTAACCATAGGTGGATGTCAGAAATATGTTTCCTAAACCAATTGATCAAAGGATGGGAGAAGCCATTGTTTGTTCTGTTCAGGCTCTGGGACAGGGAGTGGATCCTTCTCCCACTCTAGTTGGAGAGGGTGAATCTGGTCCTTTGAACAATAATTCTCAAGAGATTCTCAAGAACCAACCTCCCGATCTTCAGGGAAATGTTTAGCCACATGAATTAGAGGAGTGGTTAGAGAATATTGAGATGCTATTTGTGTTTCTTCACACCTCTAATGAAGTCAAGATAAATTTTTCTTCATTCTTGGTATAAATTCAATACCAAAGGTGGTGGGAATCAATGCTTCAAGTTGGAATGAATGAGAAGATGAGTTGTAAGGACTTCAATACCATATTTTATGAGAATTATTTTCCTATGGTCCTAGACTATTCCAGATCCTAGGAGTTCAGGGATCTTTCCCAGGGATATTTTTTAGTACTAGAATATGCTATTTTTTCTGATCTAGTGTAGTACACACCTCAGATTGTTTCTAATGAATATATGGAAGCTCAGAAGCATGAGAAGGGGTTATGACTAGAATTTTACTATAATGTATTCTTGTTCAATATGTGAACTTATTCTAAGTTAGTTGATTGTTCTTACATTGTCGAGATTGATCAGAAATGAAATTTTGTTTTTTTGAAGTAGTGTCACCTTTGGGAAGTGGATTCTCCCTAGAGAAAAAGTGGAAGTGGGATGAGCAAGGGAATAAGGGAGGTTGTAATTCAGGCCATCCATCTATGTAGTTTTCTTCTGTAGCTTCTAATGTGAGATATGTTGTGTGCCATCAGTGTGGGAGGGAAGGGCACACTAAATTTTTTTTGGAATCTCCTCCTAGGTCTTGTCATTAGTGTAGAATTATGGGCCACTTGCAGCATTTCCTCAGGGTGATGATCCCATACCAGAGTTTGGTAAGATCTATGGATCCTAGTAGAGTGTTTGTTTAGTGGGAGCCAACTCAGATGTTGGGGTCTCAGTTTTGTGGTCATTTAAGCGTTACCAGATTGTCTTTAGAGCAGATCTAGTTCAGGGCAAAGCCATAGGTGATTGGTTATTCTAAATCATAGACCAATAACCATTATGTTGTGGATCAAGCACCATATAGATAGTATGTAGGTTCCTTGATAGCTCAAGGTACCATTCAGATTGCATCTACTATAGAATCTATTTTATTTGATACTAGTTCATCTATTTCTTTTATTTATTATACTATTGTGGATCTATTAAACTTGCCGACTGAGATGATGTCTTTTACAATGGATTTAATAACGCAGTTGGGTATGAAGAAGGAGAGTGGTCTTTGGTGTCCATCCTCTTCACTCTATGTGTTTGGGGTTGAGATGGAGAAGGATTTCACAGTTCTCGACATGAACCTATTTGATGTGATGCTTGGAATGTACTGGTTGGTGTGCTTTGAAGTGTATATCGATTGTTATAGGGGATAGTGATTTTCATGGCACCAGATAGGGGTTCTCATGTATTTATTGGGAAATGAGATCCTCATTCGGGTCACACAAGACCACCCGTTATAGAGTTGGGAAATATTATCTTTCAGATATCATCGCTTGTATTGGTGGATGATGGCGGTGCTCTTGAGAGAAGAATACCTTTGAGTAGTGGATGAATTCCCTGAGGTATTTTCATATGACATTTTGGGCTTACCCCAAGAGTGGGATGTGGAGTTTTTGATTGATTTGGAACCAATAACACAACCAATATCTCTTCCTTGATATCACATAGCCCCCACCGTGTTGAGGGAATTAAGGATACAACTAAACAATTTGAAATAAAATGGGTTCATTCACCTAGGAATCTCTCCTTGGGACACTCCTATTTTATTTTCAAATAAGGCTAACAGATCCCACTGGTTGTGAATTGATTACCAGAATCTGAATAAGGTAACTATTAAGAATAAATACCCTTTTCCTAGAATCAATGAAATGTTTGATCAATTAAATGGGGGGGGGGGGGCTGGATTTCCAAGATAGAATTTTTTTCAGGTTATCACCATGTCTGTGTGAGAGAGACTAAAATCACAAATATTTTTTTCTAATACAGGTAAGACCACATTGAGAATTTGGTCATGCCTTTCGGGTTAACAAACACTCTAGGAGTTTTTATGGCACTCATGATTAGGGTGTTTCACCAGTATCTCGACTCTTTAATTGTGATATTTTTAGATAACATCCTTGTTTTTTCTGGATCTAAGGAGTATCATGAGCATCACATTTGGATCATTTTGGGAACATTGTGTGTTTACTACCTATATTCCATGATTTTAGGATCACCTTCTATATTGGGGAAGTGATGTTTCATGGTCATGTAATTTTAGAGTGGGGGGTATTGGTCTACCCTAAGAATATAAGCATAGTTATTTCATGGGATCATATAAAGAATATTTTATATATTAAGAGTTGTCTTAGACTAAATGGTTATTATGGATGTTTTTTTTGAAAATGTTTTTAACATGTCTCATCCATGCACGTACTCACTCAGAAAGGGGTGATGTTTAAGTGGAGGCCAGAGTGCAAGGAATCCTTTCAGGAGCTAAATTATTTGTAAAAAATGCACATATATTGATATTTCTAAATTCTAGGAAGGGATACGTGGTTTATTGTGACACTTAAGGTTTCGTTCTCAGGTGTGTTCTTATGCAGGGTGATCACATGGTAGTTAATGGCTCTCAACAACTCTTAAAACATGAAAAGAATTTCCCGACCCATGACATGGAATTGGTGAAGTTATGAATGCCTGAAATACATTGCTTGAATATCTTTTTGGGGAGAAATTTGATTTCTACACTGATAATAAAACTTTATCCTACATTATCTCTCAGAATGACAGAACTTGAAATAAAGCCGTTGATTTGAGAATTATTGGGGATTTGAAATTGATCTGAACTATGCCTCAAGAAAGGGAAATTTGGTGTCTGATGCCTTGAGTATAAAAGTTCTAGTGCATGATTTGAGTAAGCCTTGTAATGAAGGGACTCTGATGGGGTAATTTTCCTAGATGAATTTGGAGACCAAGGAGCACAACGAGGGTGATTTATTGGGGAGAGTTAAGTTGACTCCTTATTTTCTAAGGTTTATTTAGTGAGAACAAACTGGTGATGAGTTATGTCAAAGGTCTATGTAGTTTCCTCAAGGTGGGGAGACATATTCAGGTTACTCTTTGTCTCCCGAAGGAGTCTTGTGCTTTATGTTCTGTTTAGTGGTTCTATTTTCCATAAGAAGGGTGGTGATGTAGGAGAGCCACCAATATCAGTGGGCCATTAATCATGGGGTGACCAAGATGTATTTTGATGTTCTTCGGTAGTTTTTTTGGCCTAGGATGTGGCATTACAGATCTGATTTTATATCGAGGTTTTATACATGTCTTCAGGTTATGGTATAGCATCAATGGCCCTCTATTTTTCTTATTCTATTTCCCATTCCTGCCTGGAAGTGGGAAGAAGTTTCCATGAATTTATTGTTGGATTTCCTCATACACCTTGGGGATGGAGAACCATTTGTGTAGTGATTTATCATTTGACAAAATTAGAACAATTTATTCTGATTAGAGATACAACTAAAGTGGATGAGCTGGACCGACCTTATATTCAGGAGGTGGTAAGTCTTCATGGGGCATCTTCATTAGTTGTTTTCAATAGAGATCCCTAGTATACCTCTTGATTTTAGTAAGGACTTAATAGTGAATTGGGGTTTCATATTAAATTGAGTACAACATACCATCCTCAAATGGATTTTCAGACTGAGTAGGAAAATTAAATTTTGGAGGAAATGGTTTGTTCTTGTGTTTTAGAATTAAGAGGATCATGGGACAAACGTATTGGATAGGTCGAGTTTTCTTATAAAAGTAGTTAACAATAATCGATTCTAATGGTTCGGTTTGAAGGGCTCTGTGGATGACCTTTTATGTCTCCTCTATGTTAGGCTGAGGTGGGTGAGTCCTTAAATGTGGGACCAATCCATATGAAAGAGATGTCTAAGAAGGTAAATTTTATTAGATAGTGTTTATTAACATATAAGAGTCACCACAAATCATATACTGATCAGAGGTGTCGATATATTGAGTTTTATAGGGGTGATTAGGTATTCTTGAAGGTGGCCCTTCAGTTGGTTCAAAACTGATTAGGGATGCATGGAAAACTATCATCAAGGTATGTTGGCCATTTTTAAATCATTGAGTGGATTGGAAAGGTGGAATACATGTTGGACTTTTCTTCTCAGTTGACATATATTCACGATGTATTTTATAACAACCTATACATTAGATATAGTGATATTATATAAAAATTTACATATATTCATTACAACATATTATAAATCCATGACAGAACTGTATAGGTATAATGTCTTTAGAAATTGGGAATCATAAACAACTTGTTCATAAAACATCAATATTGGCTCCCTCTTATTTCTTCATAACTAGACTCCTTTTTGACATATCCTACTTAATAACCTTATTCATGATCTTTGGAAAATAAACATATGAAAGGGTGAGATCAAATTATCAGTAAGGTTAAACAATAGAAATATCAATCATGTCATAATCATAGGGGATAACAACATATCATTTAGACATCTTGTCCTGCATATGAAAGATCGTGATATCATATCATGGGATAAAAGTACATAAGAACTAATGGAAGTAATCCTAAAAGTAAAAACATAATACATGAATTATTTTTGCATACACATAATCATAGAATATCATTTCATATTAGTCAAGTCTTACTTCCAAGATGGAAGAAGTCTATTACTAAACTAAGTTAACTTGTCGTTCCAACGATATATTACGAAACCAAATTTTCTTCCCATTCCTGTCATGTTTATCTCATGAGATAAAAATCTTTTACCAATACATTTGAGGGGTATATAGTTCTCACCCATCTCATAATGAAATAATTATTTTATGTGCCACAAAAACATTAACCATTCATCATAGCATAACCTAAGAAACTAAACATGGGTTTCTTAAACATTAATCCATAATAATACATATAAAATAAATATATTTCATTAGAATAATTCAATCATAAATACAATAAAATCAATGTAATAATAGGTATAAAAACATAACCTTATTTAATATTAGATTTAAAATAATTTTGATAAAATACCTGAAATTAATTCTTATGGAAAACATCCTTTATTCTTCAAAAATGTTTTCTTTTATCAAAATTCCACAAACTTTTAAAAGAGATGGATTTAATTGAATATAAACATGAAATATTGTAATGTTAGATTCATACAAATATGGTGTTATGAAAGAGTAAGAACCCATTCATGTCATATTAGTTAAAAAACATTCTCATCGTACTTTTGCTGGAAAATTCAAAAAAGTACCTCATAACGAATAATGACAAAATATTCATTTCATACCATTTAGTAAAAATTATCCAATGGGTAAAATAGAGATTAGAAAATTTTAGAATAATATAAATAATATTAAAAATTTATGGAACATGTAAGTGGATGATAAATATACCACAATTAATAATTATGTAAAAACAATCTCTGATAAAAATAAGATTGAAAAATTATCCTTTACCTTAGGTCTGATATCATTAGTATGTATCTGAACCTCATGTATAATGATTAAAATAATGTTATTTACTTCTTACAGAATCATAATCATTTTATGATATCATATATTATTATATTATAATCTGTTTGTTACTAAAATTTCATTGTCACCAGTTATATTGATATTAACGGCTTTATGTTTTTGTGCATGTTGTGTCAGATAAAAAAATGTTACAATTATTAGGTTATATTTATATTCATTAATGAATTATATTAGTATAACATATATCATATTTAATATTTCAATTAATATATAGAATTTATTTTTAATTAATATCATGTAGAAAAAATCACATCGCATCGTGGAGATGGTAGGTTGTATGTACACACGAGCGACGATATCATTCACTTAATGGTAAAATAGTGTGGAATTGGATGGTATATTAATTATAAAGAATAATTATCATGTTTTATTCATTATTTATTACAATTATACTAATCATTAAACCAATCCAAATAATGTATTATTGAATAATAAATTACACCATGATGTAGAGACGATAAGTCATACATACGCAAGAATGGTGATATTATTATTTGGATGATGTATAAAAGAAGGTATAAGGTTGTCCCATAATTATAATAATATCTCAGAATGTAGAATATACTATATTTATTACATTTTTATAGAGGAAATATAATAATAGGAAGTATAAGAAGGAAATAATTTTGAAATAGGTGATTAAACAAATTCCTATATTTCGAGTATCTCCTTATGAATTTCTAAAAAGGTGTCCTTAGGATGGATTTATGAAAAATGTGTGGCCTCTAGGATGATGTTTAGGGACATTTTAATACGAAATATGTAGAAGTATGCCATGAAAAATAGATTTAAAGGTGTGGTTAAAATAGAAGGTGAGGTACACTTTTACAAGAGAAGTAAAGTGTAGCTTTTGAAATACAAAAACTATTATATCATTTAATAAAGTAATATTTTTTTTAAAATTCATTTTATGGAAATTTTGACACTCTTTAGTTATTGAATTTTTTTATAGTCATAACAACTTGATTATTTGAAAAAAACTACATCAAATCAAATATAACACGTCCTAATCATCCATAAAATTCATGGATGGAATCACAATTTTCAAATTACATTTATTTTAATATTTATAATATCATTTATTTGAATATTTTATTAATAAGGCAATCATTGCATAGTCATTATGTTATAAATAAATTTATTTATTTAATATCTAAAAATTTTAAATAAAAACCGTAATTTATGAAGTATTTTTTATCTATATAATTACTATTTATAGTCAAGTAGATCAGTTATATAACTCAATATTAAAATTACTTTATTAAAAGATACATGTTTAAGTTATATTTCTCTTTTTCTATAAATTAATTATTATAACATGTCATTGTCATACCCAAGTGGCTCCCAAATCCCTAAAGTTCGACCAAAATATTGTTTTGGTCTCACATGACTCATCCAATAATATAAAGACATTTTTTAGAGTTGTTTTATATTATTACAATATATTTTTGCCCTTATTTACCTAATTTACCATTTAACCATGATACATAAAAATAATTACTAAAGTTACTATTCATAATGCCCAAAAATAAAACATACCTATTTACATAATTTGGAAATTATGACTCCAAATTTGTAATCAATTTTTCCAAATTCAAAACATAAAATTTTCATTAATTAATTTAAAATTAATCCACGTTGTCGAAATCAGAAATAGGTTTTTTAAGATGTAAAAACTATCAAAATATTGGCATGTGTTTTGTCAAATTTAAAGGTGAAATTACATTAAATGAATATAATTGAATTAAATGATAAAAATTAATCCAATTAAACTTTATAAATAATTAAAATTAAAATCGATGTATAAAAATAAATTAGACAAATAGGATATTTTGCAGTATATTTCACTGTTCATTAAAATATAATTTCTATCATAAAAATTCCAAAATTTAAAACAAAGTAAATTTGGATGTCCCAATTCCAAATAAAGAAGTATATTCTGTCAAATAGAACTTATAAAACTGTAAAAAATTATTTAATATGGGTTATTCATCAAAAGGTGGTAAATCTACCTTTAAAAAAATATTACAGTATTTAATGCATAATTTTGGATTTATTCTAATTTATGCCTCTAAAATTTATTGGATAAATATAAAATAATTTAACAAACATGGCTAATAATATTATAGTTATTTCATTTCATTTTAATAATTACAATAGATAAGCATTAATTACCATTTAAAATAACAATATTGTTATTTTATTATTTTTTGGTATTAGTTCGTGTGGGGTGAAATGAAAGATAATTAATAATTAAAACTATTCAATGAAAATATTTCATAAAAACATCCATTTGTTACATTCTAAACCCCTTAAACTCAATGTTTCACTCAAAATATGTCACATGGAAATAAACAGATAAGGATACATCAATCTCTATATATTCTCATGTTCCCATGCAGCTTTTTCAAATTGGATGCTCTTCCATAAAACATTAACCGATGGAGTGGTCTTGTTTTTAGACCTTTTTCTCTACGATCCCAAATCTCTATCGTTTGTTCTTCATATGAAAGATCTTTCTCTAGTGGTATAACTTATATATTTAGTAAATATGAAGGATCATATATGTACTTTCTTAGGAGAGATACATGGAACACATCATGAACTTCAGTGAGATAAATTGGAAGATAAAATTGTTAATCTATATTTCCAGCCTGATCCATAATTTGAAAATGAATGATCTATGTTGGTCTCCGATTTACCTCCATTCAAAATAACTTTACTCTCTTCTAGGGAGATATTCGTAGAAGCACCTTATCACCCACTTCAAACACAATTTCTTTTCTTTAGTGTTCAACAGAATATTTTATTTTTTTGACTTTGAGCAACTCATATTTCTTGTTGAAAATATCTGACCTTTTATGCCTTTTCATTAACAAGATCAAGTTCAAAAAACATTCATTCCCCAAATTTATCTCCACAAGATGAATTTATGTACTTCATTCCATAGACAGCTTCATATAGAGAAATATGAATACGAGAGTGAAAGCAATTATTGTAAGAAAATACCACCAAAGGTATGTGTTGATCCCAACCAACTTTGAAATCCATAGAGAAAGATTCAAACCTGTCTTCTAGATTTTGACTTTTCCGTTCAGAATGACCGTCGGTCTGAGAATTATAAGCCATGCTAAAACATAACTCTATATTCAGAGCATACTAAATAGTTCTCTAGAACATTGAGATAACTCTCAGATCTTGATTATATATAATGGAAATCAGTACTCAATGAAATCTTATCACTTCCATTACATATATCCTGGAAAGTAGATCAAGGGAGAAATCCTCTCTAATATCAATGAAGTGTGCAGACTTCATAAGTGGATAACTATATTACATATATCATTATTTCCTTTTGATGTTTTTAGAAGTCCGATGACAATGTCCATAAGGATATTTTCCCAATTCCATTTTAGTATGGGTAATGGTTTTAACAACCCCTTATACTTATGTATCTTAGTCTTTACATGCTGACAAACCAAGAATAAAGAGACATATTTGGAAACATCTCTTTTCATGCCATCCCACCAAAAATACTATTTCAAGTCCCTTTACATATTTTAGCTTCTAGGGTGAATAGAGAATGGAAAACTATGAGATTCATCCCATATTTTTTTCTTTAATTTTGATATGGGAGTAATACAAACTGAATTCCTAATTCATATTATTTTATCACAATCATGGTTAAATTTTGGAACATTTATCACCTTTTATTGCATCTCTACATCTTTATTTTTCTCCTCCTTAATCATTACTTGTATAGATGGTTGAAAATTCATTTGATAAAGACAATATTTCTCCCCTTCTTTTAAAATTTCAAGATGTATCATTTTCAATTCCATAAATATTGGATCTTTTGAGATCTTAATCACATATAGGATAGCATGGTCATGTTTTCTCAAAGCATCTTCCAGCTTTTTCACTTTCACAGGGTGGTAATGTATAAAGTATCCATAATCTATAATCAACTCTATCCATATTATTTATAACATATTCATATTTTCGTGTGTGAAGATATACATTGATCTTTTATGATCAGTATAAATATCACACCTTTCACCATAATGATAATGCCTCTATATCATTAATGAAATGATTGCCACAGCTAAATCGATGCACGAGCTGGGTAATTTTACTCATGGATTTTCAGCTGTCATTAGACATATGGTATCACCATATCATTTTACAAGAGAACACATCCTAGCCCTTTCTTGGATGCATCATTATAGATCTCCAAACTTTCTCTACTATAAGGCAGTGTGAGCACACGTGCACTGGATAATCTTCTTTTTAGCTCTTTGAAATTATATTCACATTCCTCATTCCATACGAACATAACTCCTTTCCAAGTCAACTTGGTTTTTGAATTATATAGTCATGAAAAAACATTAACAAAACATCAATAATATATAGCCAAACCAAGAAAACATCAGATATCGGTTACCATTATTGTTCTCAGCCAACATTAACAACCTCTATTTTTATGGATCCACAGATATCCCTTCTCTTGAAATTATGTTACCCAAAAACCAAACTTCTTAAAGCCAAAATTCACACATGGTTAATTTTTCATAAAAATTATCCTTCTATAGGGTCTTTAGTACAATTCTCTATGTGTATTCATGCTATTCCATTCTCATTGAATAGAAAAGAATATAATATATAAAGACTATAAAAAATTGATCAAGATAGACTCTAAAGACTTTATTCATTAGATCCATGAATATAGAAGGGACATTAGTAAGTCCAAAATGCATCAATATAAACTCATAGTGTCCATAACTTGTATGAAAAGTGGTCTTTGGTATATAATACTTCTTGTCCCTTAATTGATGATATCCTCAATGAATATCAATCTTGAAAAAGTATTGATCTTTGTGTAGTTGGTTGAATAATTCATCAATGCGTGGAAGATGATGTTTGTTGTTGATAGTGATCTTGTTAAGTTCTCGATAATCAATAGAGAGTCTCAATGATCCATATTTCTTCTTAATAAATAGAACAAGTGCCCCCAAGGTGATGCACTATGGCTTATGAATCCCTTATCAAGACTCTCTTGGATTTGTTTCTTCAATTCATGAAACTCAATTGGGTCCATTCTATATGGTTTCTTTGAAATAGTTATAGCACCTTGTACGAGTAATATTGAATACTAAACATCAAAATTTGGTGGAAGACCTTTGAATTTCACAATAAAGACATCATCAAACACCCATAAAAAATAGGTATTCTTATTCACTTGTTTCTCCACAAAAACTTGAGATAAATAACCTTCATTTATAGAAATGAAGACCCATAAGGTGTAATAAATTTCTATTGGATGTTTATAGTCATCCTTTCATCGATAGATTATCATAGTTTGATCTGGAATATGAAATGTTACTTTCTTTACATAGTAATTGATATGAGATCCATATAAATAAATCTAATAAATTCCACGAATCATATCAAATTGCACTATAGGAAGTTTCACAATATTTATAGTAAGAAAATTCCCTGAAACGTCAACTAGAGATGAATTATAAACTTGTGATGTGACCATTTTTCCATTAGGAGTTGTCACAGCTAACTCAACATCTAATTGTTAATGTAATACGGTGATACCCTAATAAAATTCTTTGGAAATAAAGGAGTGGGTGGATCCAAAATAAAATAAAACATTTTCTAATTTAGAGTGGATGATAAGTTTACCTTTTAAAACATCATTATCATACTCCACATCACCGATAGTGATGGCATGTGACATTCCATTATATTTGGACTTATGAGTTTGATAATGTTGATCATCATCAATAACCCTTGTATTAGTGAATTGATTGGCATAATACCCCATTTCCTTTCACATGTAGCATTGAAGTGTAGGAGCTACATTCTGTGTTTTCTATTCTCTGTTCACATCATTAGACATCTTGTTTCCTTCACATCAGCATTCAACTGTTAGATAACTTTCTTTTCCACACATATTACATTTAATAGTCTCTTTAAGAAAATTTACTCCATGTTTCTTTCCACATTTTGATCATAAGGGGAATATCATATTCTTTTCAGTATGTTCTTACTATTTTCAATTGACATCCATTTTTCTCTTCTTATAAAATCTACAGGACTGAGGGGTTACTTCAAACTTTATATCAAACTTGAGAGCACATCAAATGATTTCCTCATAGCTATTAAAGCCCCTTATGGATAATTCCCTTTGGAGACATCATTTTAAGCCACTAAAGAACCAATCAATTTTAATCTTAGGTTGGATAATAATTCCATAAGTGTACCATGGATGTATTATAAATTTTGCTTCATAGGTACCAATAGATTCATTATCATTTTACATAAATTCAATGAACTCTTTCTCCACCTTTTTCAAATTATACTATGAAAGTAGTTACTGAAAAATATGTTCATGAACTCATCACATTCCCTGAAATAAATTTAATATCTTTACATCGTATCCTTGATAATATTACAGTATTGATAAGCTTCACCTTTCAAATGATAGACTCCTAAGATAAATTTATCTGGTTCAGGACATTGTAGAAATGAAAATATCATTTCAGTGGTACTGATCCATTGTTCAACCACTAATGGATCAGAAGACCTGCTGAAAAAAAGGTGGACAATGCATCATAAAAGACTCAATAGAATGTTTCACCCTCCTTTTTTTCATTTTAAATTCCTTCATTATTTATATCTTGAGGATGTTATGTGATCAATGATACAATATTTCTCATTCCCTCTCCCATAACATTTGTATTATTAGGAGGGCAATCATTTCATAAACCATCACATTCAGCATTAATGTGGTTCCTTCAAGTTCCAACTATTAACTAAATCTTAGTAGAATAGTTTGAGAAACACTAATCATAATGGGAAAACCACATAATCATGAATAAAATTTCAATTTAAGACACTTTAGGTTTTCCCTATGTTATTCATGGTCATATAAAAAACACTAAAATTATACCCTATACTTAGACATTTCCTTAGGGTTCTTAGCTAGTCTTTCTCATCCTAGTTTACAAAGGATAATTATACCTTTCCTTTGATTCCAAATATAATAACCCATACTTTACATTCATTTAAATTAACTCAAAATTGAAGTATATTCATTACATAATATAATAAATCTATTACAAGACCTTATAGGTTAATATTTTTTAGAAAATGGGAATCAAAAACTACTAGTTCATTAAACTATTACATTGTCTTCCGCTTATTTCATCATAACTAGACTTATTTTTGAAATATCATACTTAATCCCCTTATTCATGACTTGGGGAAAAGAAACATATTAAAGGGGGAGCTAAAATGATCAATGAGGGAAAACAAGTGAAATATCAATCATATCATTATCATTATACATAAGAATATAACATTTGGATGTCTTATCCTAGATATGAAATATTGTGATATCATATCATCAGATAAAGATCATGAGAATTATTGGACATAATAACAGGAGTCCAAACATAAGACATGATGTTTTGTGGAATACACATACACATAGAAAATAGTTTTATATTAGTCAAGGCTCATTACGAAGGCCACCATAGTGGACAAAGACCATAACTAAACCGAGTTTACTTGTCCTTCCAGCCCTGTATTATTGAACCAGATTTATATTTCAGTCCAGTCTTGTCTAGCTCATGAGATTTGAATCTTTACCTATTGAATTGGAGGTTGATATAGGTCTCATCCATCTCATAATGAAATCATTCTTATATATGCCATAATAACACAACCCATTTATCATAGCATAACCCAAGGAACAAAAAAGGGTTTCTTAAACATCGTTCAATCCTAATACATATAAAATAAATGGATTTCAAAAAAATAATTCCATAAAAAGAACAATCAAATCATATAAATAATAGGGGTAGAAACATAAACCATATGTCATCTTATATGGAAAATAATTTTGATAATATACCTGAAATTAATTCTTGATGAAATATCATTTCTTATTAAAAAAATGTTTTATTTTCTCAAAATTCCATAAAATTTTAAAATAGTGGAATTTAATTAAAAATTCACTCGAAATATTTTAATTTAATATTAATTGAAATAATGGGTTATGAATGTGTAAGAATATATTCATTCCATACAAGTTAAAAAAACATCATCTTTGTACTTTTGCTGAAAATGTCAAAAAAGTACCTCGTATCAAATAACAAAAAATATTCCTTTAATACAGTTTAGAAAAAATTCACCAATGGGTAAAATAGAGTTTAAAAATATTAGAGGAATAAAAATAGTATTACATATTTATGGATCATGGATGCGGATGTGGATGATATATATACCCAATAAATAATTAGGTATAAAAAATCTTGTTTAATAATGAAATTAAAAAACTATCCCTTACCTCAGGTCTGATATACATTGTATGTATCTAAACCACCTATATAATGATTTAAATAATCGTATTGACTTATTCCCGAATAATAATGATTTTAATTATATTTTATATGATTATATTGTAATTCTTCTGTTAATAACAGTTCATTGTCACTCGTCATTCAGATATTAACTGCTTTATGTTCTTATGCAAGTTTTGTTGGATATATTCATTTTCCACTTCTTGGGTAATGAATATATCATTTATATAATTATATTAGAATAATATATATCATATTTATTCATTATCTCATCTATATGATCATGTTTTAATGAATATCATGTAGAATGAATCACATCGTCTCGTGGAGATGGTTGGTCGTATGTACGCATGAGCGATGATATCATTTAGTAATTATTAAATGGTTTAGAATTGGATGATATATTAATCATAATGAATATTTTTAATGTTATATTAATTATTTAAATCCATTAAACACATCATTATACTCATCAAAATTAATTATTGTATAATAACAAATTACACAATAGCGTGAAGATGGTAAGTCATATGTACACACGTATGGTGATATTTTTATTCGTAGGATGGATAAAAGAAGGTCTAAGGTTGTACCATAATTATAATAAAATCACATAATGTATAAGATACTAGATTTAGTACATTAGTATGGAATAAAAATAAGAAGAGTAAGTATAAGAATAAAATAATTTTGAAAGATATGATAAAAAAATTAACTCCATTTTGAGTATCTTCTTTTGATTTGAACAAACGGTCTCTATAGGATGGATTCATGACCAATTTTCTTCCACTAGGATGAATTCGGGGATTTTGGGAGAGGAAATGGGAAGGTTTTGGCTGAGAAAAATGGCTTTAAAGGTGTGATTAATAGAGAAGGAGAGGTGCCCTTTCATAAGAGAGGGAAGATGCACTTTTGGGAATACCAAAACTACAAAAATGATATTAATTAACGTTTTAAATTATAATTGATCCAAAGAAATATTTTTAGAAGATTAAATTAGGATGGGTCTAAATTTTCTCAAATAATAGGTTGTAGATAAGTCTAGGTCACAAATTTAACCTTATCTTTTGACTTTAACCCTTAGTTAAATAAACTAACTCTTACCATGACTTCATGTATTTTTACACTATACGGTTAACAATTAATACAAAATTTAAAAAGAAACTAAAGTGGGTAATTAATGAATTTTTTCAAATTTTGTAAGTAATTTGGAAGAATATTAGTTTTTTAGTACTGATGTGTCATTTAATAAAATATTAATTTCATAAAATCATTTTGGTCAATTTTTAAACTATTTAATAATTGATTTTTGTTAAATTCATAAAAACATGATTCTTTATAAAAAAACTACATTAAATGAAATATAACATGTTAAAAACATCCATAAATTTCGTGTATGGAAGGAAAAGTTACATTTATTTTAATATTTATAATATCATTTATTTGAATTTTTCATTAATAAGGTAATCTCTACATCTTCATTGTGTCATAAATAAATTTATTTATTTAATGTGTAAAAATTATAAATAAAATACCTAATTTAGGAATTTTTTTATATTTATAATAAATATTTATAGAAAAATATATCTATTATATAACCCTATATTAAAATTGTTTTTGTAAAAGATACATGTTTTTGTTATATTTCTCTTTAATTTAAATTAATTTTTGTAACATGTCATTATCACACCCAAATGGCTCCTAGATGACATAAGTTTGGTGTAAGGATTTATTTGGTCACCCATGAATCATAAAATAATTTTAGGACACGTTTTAAGGTAGTTTTATATTATTATAATATTCTTTTTACCTTTATTTGCCTAATTTATCCTCTAGCGATGGTAAATAAAAATAATTGATGACGTTATTATTAATAACGTACAAAAATAAAAGGAACATCTTTAAATAATATGGAACTTATGATTCAAATTCGGAATCAATTTTTCCAAATTCAGAACATAGATTATTTAATGATTATTTTAAAATTAATTCTCGTTTTCAAAATTAAAATGCGGGTTTTTAAGAAATAAAAATGATGAAATTATTGACACATGTTTGTGTCCATTTTTAATGTGAAATTACTTCAAATGAAAAAAATTAGATTAAATGATAAAAACATTCTCCAATTACACTTTAAAACCAATTATAAAAAATTTAAGAATATAAATAAATTAGAAGAAAATACATTTTTTCAATATTTTTAAATATTCATTAAAATGTGAATATTATCAGAAAAATACCATTTTTTTAAAAAAAAAGTAAATTTTTATGCCCCCTTATAATGAAGATGTTTATTTTTTACAAAAAGAAATTATAAATTTATTAAAAACTTCATTTAAAAAGGGTTCTCCATCAAGAGGTGGTAAAACTACCTTTTAAAAAAAATTATAGAGTGTTTAATAGATAAACTTGGATTTATTCACATTTTAATCCTTTAAAATTTATTGAATAAATGTAAAATAAATTGACAAACATGTTTAATCATATTATAGGTATATATTTTCATTCCATCTAATACAAAGGCTAGGAATAAACTAACCTTTTAAATAATAATATTATTTTTGTATTATTTATTTCTATATATCAGTTTTAGGTGCAATGTAAGCTAGAGAAGAATTAAAATTATTTAAAGAAAATATTTCATAAAAGCATTCAGGTGTTACATTTTTCATGTCTCCCAACTAAGGATATATAACTCGGACTCATCCAATGTTCTAAATTGGGAAGAGATGAAAATAAATCCTAATTTAGTAGTGTTTGATTGATCGATGAGAATAGTGGATTCCCTTGAAAAAGTTCTTAGGGGAAAGTCTATTCCATTGGCCCATGTACTTAAGAAAAAAGGTAATAGTTTTCATGAGACTTTGGAGCGGAATTCATGGGTTGAGTATGTGTAACACCCCAGGTAAATAAAGAATATGACATTTCATATTTATCCATATTTGTGAATAAAATATTTAAATAACTTTAAAGGTGACGCTATGCTCGATGGCGTACCCAACACGCAACAACGAGTTTCTTGGAAATCTTACGTTGCACTCTAATAATAGAATAATATTATTTTAAATGGTAGTTAACATGTAGCCTTTGTAATGGCGGGAATGAATAGAAATAACTAAAATATGATTATATATATTTTTACATTTATACAATAAAAGATAAAGGCTTAAAATACGGAAAGAATTCAATTTTAGGCGTATATGCCCTAGTTTTCACTAAAGGTTCACTTATCACCTTTTGATGGAGAACCGTCATTAAATATAGTTTTGTTCACTCTTAAACATTCTTTTGGACCAAATAAAACTCTTATTAAGAATCGGGACATCAAAATTTACTTTGTGTAAATTTTTGGTATCTTTCCGATAAAGTTCTTTTTTTAATGAATAGTGTAAAATGTTGTATTTTAATTCAAAACCACTTTTTAATCTAATTTATTTATATGATTAGATTATATTTTGAATTGGTTTTAAAGTGAAATTAGAAAATATTTTTACCATTAAATCCAATAGTGGTCGTTGGAATTAATTTCACTTTGAAATCAGACTTAAACTAGTGTCAATCTTTTGATACTTATTGTTTTATAAAAACACGATATTTTCTCTGACAGCGGGAATTAATTATTAAATTAATTAATGTGACTAATATGTTTTGAATTTTTTAAAACGGACTTCATTTTTGAATTCGGAATATCAAATATAGCTCAGGGTGAATTTTTGGGATTTTTCTGAAAAACTTTAATTTTTTGATGAATAGTGAAACCACTAAGTGGTACTTATAAAAGCTGATTTTCCGTTTAAATGAAATTTTTCCATCATTGTGTTTTGAATTTCAAAAATCCAACATACATGGTTGTCATTAAGAAGTAAAATGTGGTTCAATGAGATTATAATAATTTTTTGGTGAATAGTAACTTATTAAGTTTTTAATCGCGATTAGTGGTAATTAGTGTAGTTTAAGGTAAAAATAATGCTTTAATAAATAGAGATGAGCTTTACCCATGTCTTACCCTCATTGGTTGTATCATGGACGACCAATACAAGCCATGGGTCAACTTGGGGTCCCCATGGATCCACTTTGGTTGGGAAATGACATAAATAACGTTTTATTTAATGTAAAAGTAAAATTGACACAAACATGATATGTTTTACTACAACAATTTTTAAGTGGGATTATACAAGTAATATTTTTGATTATAAATATTCATTGGAAAGCTAAAAAGATTTCCTACATCATAGTAGTTTCTTTATAATTTTTAGACATTAAATAAATTAAATTATTTATGACATAATAATGATGCAGCGATGACATCATTATTTGACGATTTAAATAAAATGGAAAGATAATGTAAAATATATGACCTACACATGTCCAAAACTTATTTTATGAGTTGATTTAGAATCCTTATCACCTTATCCAAGAATTATATCAATGTGGGACCTTTTGAAACCGAAACACATTTTCAAATAAAGTAATATTTCTTTACTTTCCAAAAGTGCCCCTCCTCTCCTCTTATAAAAGGCCCCCACCTCTACCTCATTTCACACACTCCTCAAGCCTTTGGCTCGGCCAAACCCTGCCCATTTACTCTCTCCACATCCCTCTCCTCATCCTATAGGATTACCTTTGGGAATAATCCTTTCAATGGAAGCCTTTAGGCTCAAATCAAAAGGAGTTACACTTTTAAAGCTAATTCATTCTCTCATGTTCATTTGTTTTATTTTGCTTCTCCAACCCCCTAAACTCTTTTTATTTACTTCTTTTGTAACAACACCAGTATCTTCAATATACTAGTATGTTTTTATAAGATTTATTCGAGCTACACTCTCACACAACTACATAAAATGGTTAAAGAACATACGGTTTCCGTGGATGGTGAAATTCTGCCTCCCGAAAAAATGATTGTTCAATACTCATTTAACACCTTTAAAGGTGGCCATTATGATGTCACTATTTTTATATATGATATATGATATGTTTATGTTTTATTTATGCTTCTGTATTTTTCATTTTTGTCTTACCTTTATGGCTTCCATTATGGGTATACGCGATATCTTCATTTAAGGAAGTGCGGACTACCGCCCCCTCAAAATGATTTGATTCGTTAAATACCATATGTGGGATGTATAAAGGATGGAAATATGATATTATATATTATATTATACTGGAATTATAATATACCTTTATATAATTATTATTCCATTCTATAAAATACGAAATAGAAATGAAATTAGCGTTCATGCGTACGTACGGCTTACCGTCTCCATGAACGGTGCATTTCATTTCATACCTCTAAATGATTAGGTAATGTTATAAATGCATGCATGTACTGGATATATATGACATATATGATATCTACATAATGAATAAAATTCTGGATATAATAAACATTTGGCCACACGAACAACATGTAATTGTAAGAAGTCCACTTTCGACTTAAGAACCAAATATCGGAAAAACAAATATTATTAACTTAAATGATTACATAATGATTATGATATGGTAATAAGTGGTATAAAGGTAATAATGAACTTGAAAAGGGTTCTTAAGGATGTATAAATTAACTCAAGTTTATTATTCAGGAGATTAAAGAACGATCGAGTCAAGTCGGACCCGAGGTAAGGGATCCTACTCCTCTCTTTCTTTTTAAGTACACACTTTTATGTCATTCCTTTTAAAGCTAATATTTCTTGTTATTGGGATGATAATTTATATTAAACTTACTGTAATTTTTATTTTCATGTGATTAGAGACCCTATTCTCTCTCATCAATCCATTTTGGAAGTTTTGAGTGGCGCCGTTAGGCTGCCGAACATTCGTAAGAGATCTAACCTCTCTCTTTCTTTTTAAGTACTCTCCTTTATGTCACTTCTTTTAAACTCCTCCTTGCAATATTGGGGGATTTTCTTTTATATTCCCCTTTCTGTAAATTCTATTGTAATATGATGGGATACTCTATTTGATCTCATCAATCCATATTCGGAAGTTTTATGTGGCACCGTTAGGCTGCCGAGTTTTCGTAAGGGATTTTTCATCTCACTTTTATTCCCGTGAGATTTATGCTACATTCACCACAAATTCCATTGATTGGTTTATGTACTGACCATTATTCTACTCTTTGTGTAATATACTTTTGTTTATGAGTATTTACATGAATGACCTATTGTCTTTCTTTCATGGGGTGTATGTTTTGAAAGATACCCAAGTCGGTAAGGGAACCTTTCACCCTCCTCTTTTTTAAAAGACTTCTTTTATTGGGTATTTTAATTTACATATTCTTATGTTGGGATATTTTCTCATACATCCTTATTAATGTAAATTTTATGTCCAAGTGATGAGATACACTTTTTATCTCTCATCAACGCATTTTGATGTGATGTCGTTAGGCTGTCAAGGGAACTTTTTAACCCAATTTCGATTTCTTTGGGTTCAACTTGTAATCATTGAATATGTCATCCATTGAATATGTGTGAATGACCTTTTATTGTTTTACACTTAATATCCACTTATATTGGGTGTATATATATTTGTCACACATATTTTTGAGACTTATTTGTCCTTAATTTAAGGATACCTTCTTTATAAGGGATTTCATCACATTTGTCATTTCTATTGAGGGCTCATTGTTGTTATGCACCAATTCACTCTTATATGGTGTATATACTGTCCTTTGGAGTATTATATCGTGAATCCTTTTATTCTCATGATATTATAAAATTCTGACTAAATGTTATTCCTCAATTATAGTATTCAAGTGTCTCTAATTTTGGTAAAACCCCTTTAACCAAAATATCGTTTTAAATGTTTTAATTATTTGTTATTATTAATATCCATGTCTTCAAAATGGTTTTAAGGATTTATTTATATGGATATTAATGGTTTAAAATGTTAAAAGCTTCAAGGTGGTATGGGACACTTTGATTCAAAAATCTCTTTATTAAATGTTTTAAATGGTCTTGGAAATGGTTTCTTTTTGAATGGATTCATTATTTAAATATCCGAAAATGTTATATTGTGATTGAAATGTGGAAATGATATGTTTCCTTTATTAATGTTTATGTGATACAATTATGTTATGGTTCTGGGGCATTGTTATGAAGAACGGGTGGTTTCGTGATAAACTAAGGGCGGGTGAGCCCAATATAGCTCTCCAATGCATTGGGTAACGTGAAGGAGTGAAACGTTAAGGTTTCTCCGAAGAGATTTAGGGAATATACTGTGATGGGTATTCCAAACGTAACCAAGAGGGTTACTCCCTACGTAAGAATGTTATGAATGCCTCAAGTTACCTTTATGTCTTATGTTTTCTATGATTTATTCATGATTTGATATGCCTATGTATTATGGGTAAAGTATGATTTCATTCTTATGTATTTATGAACTCATGTTTCCTTTCCATATTTTTATAACCCTTACTGAGCTTTTTATGCTCATCCCAAGTTTTTGAAATGTTTTTCACAGGTCAAGGGAAAGGTACATGATGTGATGATAGTGTCAAGGATGTGTCAATAAAGAATCCGTGTTTTATTTTAAATAGGTTTTCGTTGATGGGAATAATGAATATTGTCTTTTATGTAACCACTTTGTTTAAATGTGGAATGTAATGCAAGTTTCATGATCTAATTCTCTAAAACTCTAAACCTGAAAAGATCCTCAATGTGTAATCTTGTAATAACTCAAGATTAAGTAAGTTTTAAGGCTGGGGCCTTATAGTTGGTATCAGAGGTCGGTTTAGATAACTTTAGAGGTTAGGGTATTCTTTAAGCATAATTGACAATTACCATAATGGTTAGGATTTCAGAAAGAGTCTTAGTTTTATATAAAGTGAATGGGTAAGTATATCTTATTGTCTATCTTACTCGTTAGTACATGATGGTTTTGTTGATATACTCACACTGACCTTTTTGGTTTTAGTAAATGGTTGGATCTAGTAGGCACCAAAGTGACAATGGGTTTGAAGGAAACTGTGGTGGTTCTCTGATTAAGATACTCGATGAGATGGGGGATTCAATGAGGAATCTCATGGTTTTTCTAAACCAACTATCAAGGAGTCCTGATCAACCACTTGAACCTTGGTGAGTTCTCTAATGCATCATGTACGAGATGGCCAACTCGATGTGGAAATTCAGGTAATAATTATTAAGGTAACCATTAGGGTTTATATGATCCTTACTTTTGAGGTAATTATGGGTTATTATATGATATGATGGAAAATGAAGGGCATGAGATAAAATTGAGGTTAAAATATGTTATGATTATTCTTGAAGATTTTATCTCATTTTGGGGAATGTTTTAAGAATTATATAGTTTTGGAAAAAGTACAACACGCAGACCGTGTGACATCCCGTCGCGTCGGACAAAGCTGTGGGAATCGAACCCACAACCAAAGTGCGACTGGAATTTATCGCCTACCACTGGACTACGTGAAGTCCCTGGTTATTTTGACCGATTATTTTTAGTTATATGATTTTATGAATTAAGAGTAAGTTGATTTTGGAGGATCTGTGATTAGGATAATTACTTTTCAATGTGAGACTTTAGGAGCAACTGATGTTGTTTGGAGATAAATGTTACGATTTAACTTGGTAGACTATGTGACTAAATCCTTTAAATATTTGGGTTTCAATCTTAGTTTGGTTTACTTTGAAGAATTTTATGGACAAATGGTCCTCGTTGAACTTTGGGTTTTGTTGGACAAATTTTGGAGATTAAGAATAGATTTTCTTTTTATAAAGGGTTATCCTTTTCTGGATTATCTGATCTTGTACTAGCTTTTTTGGTTTTGGTTTTGGTTAAAGACATGGGAAGTATATAGTTCTATTTTGTGGATTAGGTTATTCTCTAGAAGATGATTATAGTACTCTTAATGTGAACAAGTCTTCCTAAATACTCGTCTTTTGGAGAAAATATGAGTTTGTGTAAGGATTCTAATAAAAGTTGAAAGTCAATATGATAAGTGATTATGTTTCCTTATGAATAAATTCCTCAATAAAAAGTAACTTAAAACAAAAATGTTTTCTATTAACTTTTCCTACTGGGGAATCGAATACCGTTTAACCCATCACAAGTTTGTGATTTTCTCATGGTTAACTTTCTCCTAAACATGTTTTCTATCACTCTCCATCAGAACATGACCCTTTGTTTTTTCCTCCATGTCCATATTTTCATACTTGGAATCCTAGTATGGGTTAACTCGGGTGACCTTTGTACTTATCTATCTTTATTTTAAAGTGTTTGTTTTACCGACTTATGTTCCGATGTGGGACTTTCAAGGATGTTTCCAAGCGCAATTTTAAAATTGCGAGGACGCAATTCCAAAAAGGGGGGAAGGATGTGACACCCCAGGTAAATAAAGAATATGACATTTCATATTTATCCATATTTGTGAATAAAATATTTAAATAACTTTAAAGGTGACGCTATGCTCGATGGCGTACCCAACACACAACAACGAGTTTCTTGGGAACCTTATGTTGCACTCTAATAATAAAATAATATTATTTTAAATGGTAGTTAACATGTAGCCGTTGTAATGGCGGGAATGGATAGAAAAAACTAAAATATGATTATATATATTTTTACATTTATACAATAAAAGATAAAGGCTTAAAATACGGAAAGAATTCAATTTTAGGCGTATATGCCCTAGTTTTCAGTAAAGGTTCACTTATCACCTTTTGA
The DNA here is from genome assembly GCA_963277665.1 of Viscum album. NCBI lineage: Eukaryota > Viridiplantae > Streptophyta > Magnoliopsida > Santalales > Viscaceae > Viscum > Viscum album. The sequence goes on along the minus strand of OY728156.1, from coordinate 1,191,428,752 downwards.
TGGAGAACCGTAATTAAATATAGTTTTGTTCACTCTTAAACATTATTTTGGAAAAAATAAAACTCTTATTAAGAATCGGGACATCAAAATTTACTTTGTGTAAATTTTTGGTATCTTTCCGATAAAGTTCTTTTTTTAATGAATAGTGTAAAATGTTGTATTTTAATTCAAAACCACTTTTTAATCTAATTTATTTATATGATTAGATTATATTTTGAATTGGTTTTAAAGTGAAATTAGAAAATATTTTTACCATTAAATCCAATAGTGGTCGTTGGAATTAACTTCACTTTGAAATCAGACTTAAACTAGTGTCAATCTTTTGATACTTATTGTTTTATAAAAACACGCTATTTTCTCTGACAGCGGGAATTAATTATTAAATTAATTAGTGTGACAAATATGTTTTGAATTTTTTAAAACGGACTTCATTTTTGAATTCGGAATATCAAATATAGCTCATGGTGAATTTTTGGGATTTTTCTGAAAAACTTCATTTTTTGATGAATAGTGAAACCACTAAGTGGTACTTATAAAAGCTGATTTTCCGTTTAAATGAAATTTTGCCATCATTTTGTTTTGAATTTCAAAAATCTGACATACATGGTTGTCATTTAGATGTAAAATGTGGTTCAATGAGATTAAAATAATTTTTTGGTGAATAGTAACTTATTAAGTTTTTAATCGCGATTAGTGGTAATTAGTGTAGTTTAAGGTAAAAATAATGCTTTAATAAAAGGAGATGAGCTTGACACATGTCTTACCCTCATTGGTTATATCATGGCCGACCAAGACAAGTCATGGGTCAACTTGGGGACCCCATGGATCCACTTTGGTTGGGAAATGACATAAATAACATTTTATTTAATGTAAAAGTAAAATTGACACAAACATGATATGTTTTACTAAAACAATTTTTAAGTGGGGTTATACAAGTCATCTTTTTGATTATAAATATTCTTTAGAAAGATAAAAAGATTTCCTACATCATAATATTTTTTTTATAATTGTTAGACATTAAATAAATTAAAATATTTATGACATAATAATGATGCAGCGATGACATCATTATTTGACGATTTAAATAAAATGGAAAGATAATGTAAAATATATAAACTACACATGTCCAAAACTTATTGGATGAGTTTATTTCGAAGCCTTATCACCTTATCCACGAATTATATCAATTTGGGGCCTTTTGAAACCGAAACACATTTTCAAATAAAGTAATATTTCTTTACTTTCCAAAAGTGCCCCTCCTCTCCTCTTATAAAAGGCCCCCACCTCTACCTCATTTCACACACTCCTCAAGCCTTTGGATCGGCCAAACCCTGCCCATTTACTCTCTCCACATCCCTCTCCTCATCCTAGAGGATTCCATTTGGGAAGAATCCTTTCAAAGGAAGCCTTTAGGCTCAAATCAAAAGGAGTTACACTTTTAAAGGTAATTCATTCTCTCATGTTCATTTGTTTTATTTTGCTTCTCCAAACCCCTAAACTCTTTTTATTTACTTCTTTTGTAACAACACCAGTATATTCAATATACTAGGATGTTTTTATAATATTTATTCGAGCTACACTCTCACACAACTACATCAAATGGTTAAAGAACATACGGTTTCCGTGGATGGTGAAATTCTGCCTCCCGAAACAATGATTTTTCAATACTCATTTAACACCTTCAAAGGTGGCCATTATGATGTCACTATTTTTATATATGATATATGATATGTTTATGTTTTATTTATGCTTCTGTATTTTTCATTTTTGTCTTACCTTTATGGCTTCCATTATGGGTATACGCGATATCTTCATTTAAGGAAGTGCGGACTACCGCCCCCTCAAAGTGATTTGATTCGTTAAATACCATATGTGGGATGTATAAAGGATGGAAATATGATATTATATATGATATTATACTGGAATTATAATATACCTTTATATCATTATTATTCCATTCTATAAAATACGAAATAGAAATGAAATTAGCGTTCATGCGTACGTACGGCTTACCGTCTCCATGAACGGTGCATTTCATTTCTTACCTCTAAATGATTATGTAATGTTATAAATGCGTGCATGTAATGGATATATATGACATATATGATATCTAAATAATGAATACAATTCTGGATATAATAAACATTTGGCCACACGAACAACATGTAATTGTAAGAAGTCCACTTTCGACTTAAGAACCAAATATCGGCAAAACAAATATTATTAACTTAAATGATTACATAATGTTTATGACATGGTAATAAGTGGATAAAGGTAATAATGAACTTGAAAAAGGTTCTTAAGGAAGTATAAATTAACTCAAGTTTATTATTCAGGAGATTAAAGAATGATCGAGTCAAGTCGGACCCGAGGTAAGGGATCCTACTCCTCTCTTTCTTTTTAAGTACACACTTTTATGTCATTCCTTTTAAAGCTCATATTTATTGTTATTGGGATGATCATTTATATTACACTTACTTTAATTTTTATTTTCATGTGATGAGAGACCCTATTCTCTCTCATCAATCCATTTTTGAAGTTTTGAGTGGCGCCGTTAGGCTGCCGAACTTTCGTAAGAGATCTAACCTCTCTCTTTCTTTTTAAGTACTCTCCTTTATGTCACTTCTTTTAAACTCCTCCTTTCAATATTGGGGGATTTTCTTTTATATTCCACTTTCTGTAAATTCTATTGTAATATGATGGGATACTCTATTTGATCTCATCAATCCATATTCGGAAGTTTTATGTGGCGTCGTTAGGTTGCCGAGTTTTCGTAAGGGATTTTTCATCTCACTTTTATTCCCGTGATATTTATGCTACATTCGCCAAAAATTCCATTAAGTGGTGTATGTACTGCCCATTATTCTACTCTTTGTGTAATATACTTTCGTTTATGAGTATTTACATCAATGACCTATTGTCTTTCTTTCATGGGGTGTATGTTTTGAAAGATACCCAAGTCGGTAAGGGAACCTTTCACCCTCCTCTTTTTTAAAAGACTTCTTTTATTGGGTCTTTTAATTTACATATTTTTATGTTGGGATATGTTCTCATATATCCTTATTAATGTAAATTTTATGTACAAGTGATGAGATACACTTTTTATCTCTCATCAACTCATTTTGATGTGATGTCGTTAGGCTGTCAAGGGAACTTTTTAACCCAATTTCGATTTCTTTGGGTTCAACTTGTAGTCATTGAATATGTCATCCATTGAATATGTGTGAATGACCTTTTATTGTTTTACACTTAATATCCACTTATATTGGGTGTATATATATTTGTCACACATATTTTTGAGACTTATCTGTCCTTAATTTAAGGATACCTTCTTTATAAGGGATTTCATCACATTTGTCATTTCTATTGAGGGCTCATTGTTGTTATGCACCAATTCACTCTTATATGGTGTATATACTGTCCTTTAGAGTATTATATCGTGAATCCTTTTATTCTCATGATATTATAAAATTATGACTAAATGTTATTCCTCGATTATTGTATTCAAGTGTCTCTAATTTTGGTAAAACCCCTTTAACCAAAATATCGTTTTAAATGTTTTAATTATTTGTTCTTATTTATATCCATGTCTTCAAAATGGTTTTAAGGATTTATTTATATGGATATTAATGGTTTAAAATGTTAAAAGCTTCATGGTGGTATGGGACACTTTGATTCAAAAATCTCTTTATTAAACGTTTTAAATGGTTTTGGAAATGGTTTCTTTTTGAATGGATTCATTATTTAAATATCCTAAAATGTTATATTGTGATTGAAATGTGGAAATGTTAAGTTTCCTTTATTCATGTTTATGTGATATGATTATGTTATGGTTCTTGGGAATTTTTATGAAGAACGGGTGGTTCCGTGATAAACTAAGGGCGAGTGAGCCCGATATAGCTCTCCAATGCATTGGGTAACGTGAAGGAGTGAAACGTTAAGGTTTCTCCGAAGAGATTTAGGGAATATACTGCGATGGGTATTCCAAATGTAACCAAGAGGTTTACTCCCTACGTAATAATGTTATGAATGCCTCAAGTTACCTTTATGTCTTATGTTTTCTATGATTTATTCATGATTTGATATGCCTATGTTTTATGGGTAAAGTATGATTTCATTCTTATGTATTTATGAACTCATGTTTCCTTTCCATATTTTTATAACCCTTACTGAGCTTTTTATGCTCATCCCAAGTTTTTGAAATGTTTTTCACAGGTCAAGGGAAAGGTACATGATGTGATGATAGTGTCAAGGATGTGTCAAGAAAGAATCCGTGTTTTATTTTAAATAGGTTTCCGTTGATGGGAAGAATGAATATTGTCTTTTATGTAACCACTTTATTTAAATGTGGAATGTAATGCAAGTTTCATGATCTAATTCTCTAAAACTCTAAACCTGAAAAGATCCTCAATGTGTAATCTTGTAATAACTCAAGATTAAGTAAGGTTTAAGGCCGGGGCCTTATAGTAGGAGTATCCATTTTTATCTCATGATCAATCATCGAGTTGACTTTTTGAGGGTAGAAAGTTTTCACGGTGGGGAGAATTGGCTCATCTGTACCTTTATTTTCAGGTATTTCTCCTTTTTTGGCCTATCTTATTTTCTAGGTTCCCATACATTTTTTTAGAAAATAGTGGATTTTTGTGGGTAGAACCAGGTGCATAGTTATCACATGGTTAATTAAAACTGTATGCAAAACCCTAGTAACTGTGAGGTAGAAGAAATAACCAACCGCACAGCTACCGTACGACCATGCACCTCGACCCAGGTAACCATGTGCCTCGTCCCATGTAACCATGCACCCAACCCATAAAATTAAAAAAAAATCCATGTATTTTAATTTCATATTTAACCCCTCCTCCACCCATTTTTTCTTCCCCACTCAAGATTTTCTTCCATATGAGGTCTCCAAACTCCCCCAAACACCTTTGGGAACACATTTTGAAAGGGATTTGGTGGGGGAAACTCAATGATTATTCTAGTAAGTTATTATCCACCTTATTTCTTCCTTATTTCTATGGTTTCTCCCCTCTTTCTTGGGGTTCCAATTTTCAATAGCAAGGGATTCTTTTCTCGGGTTTAATATTTGTTTTTTCGGTTCAATCTCTTTGATTAGGGTTCAATCTTGTTTTCTTATGGTGAAGTTGTGTTACAATTGTTGTTTCAAACCAATTTTTTCTCTTTTTACATCAATGGTAAGTGTTTTCATGTTTAAGTGTTATTTTGTGAATTTTTTTCATGTTTAATTTATCAAGTTCCTTGATCATTATGTGTGGTGCGAAAGTGGTTCTAAAAAGGATTTAAGGTATGTTTGATTTTAAAGTGGCACAGTTACATGAAATTGAGTGTTTTCCATTTTTAAAATCTTGTTATGTCACTTGGAATGATTTTATAATTTATGAAATTGGTTTATTAAAAAATATAATTTCTGAAAATAATATTCTGATATGGTGTGTATGTGCAGTTGATTTTAAAAAAGGACTATGGGTGCATTTTTTGGTGAAAAAGCATTATGTTGTTCTTAAAAATTATTTTATAAAGTTTCTAATTGTTTTATTGAGTAGAACAAGCAGTTTCAATCATGTTTATGAATTTTTTTGGCATGTGTAGTATTTTAAAATGTACTTTGGATGTGAAAGTTTTTTTTTTGTGATATGTGAAACTTGTTTAAGAAGAAAAGGGATGCCCGAGTATCTAGGTGGGTGGACTAAGACTATTATGCTAGTGATTTAGAAGTGGCTGCAACTCGTTTTCACTTATAGGGATTGTAGATGACAACAATAACTATATATCTATAATGGTTTTAGACCACTATAAATTTGGATATTTCTCTACTCTAGTGGCTAATGCATGAGAAAGCTATTGGTTGTGGTTCCTATACTACATTTCACTACGATAAAAGTCACCTAATGTCCCACAAATAGCTAGTTCCCAGGGGTAGTTCTCATGATTAGTTATCCTTATATTTCACTTAGCATTGGAATATGGTAGTGTTCGGTTGTAAATTTTTAAATCTAGTGTGTTCTCTTTAAAATTGTTTTCTTTATAATTATGATTCATTTAAAGTTGTTTTTTTGGAAATTGTTGCTTACATTTTCCTTATGTAAAATCATGCAAGTTATTTACCTTATATTGTTTAGTTCATGTAATATTTCCTTGGGTGGTATCCTACTATACTTAGGCTCACACCCTACACACACCATTCAGTGTAAGTAGACATGGTAATGTTTAACACAAGTAAGGTGAAGGATTTTGGTGATAGTGGTGTAGATTTCTAGTAGTCTTCAGGGTGAAATGTTATAGAAGAGGATTAAGGGATATACCCCCTTACCTTGTGGTGTTTTTTGAGTTCATCTTATGGTACCATTTTGTTTTGTCATTTTTGGATTCTGGTATAAAACCTTGTAATTCAATTCTGAAATTTTTTTAAGGATTGTTTGGTTGAATTTTTAGATTCAGTTTATTAGTTATTTTTGGTTTTTTATGATTATAAATTTAGCTAAATAGTTCCTAGTTTTTGTTAATGATTCATGGGAAATTGTGCCAGCCCGTAGGGATCCGGAATTCCCTTTTGGCCATGCCACAAACTGGGTTGGCTTCCAGTTCAGATTATGACCCAACTTTGTTTGTGAAAATTATCCTCAATTATGGTTCTATAGTCATCCATGATATTATTTTATAACATTGTTCATGTTGATGGTTAGACCGAACAAAACAACAAAAAACCATAATTAATGTATTATTATGATTTTGAATGTGGTTTTTTAGGGAATAATATCATCATAATATATGATTTTTTTGATAATTTTAGGTTATAAAATTATATTTTAATGGTTTTTAATAAATAATAAATTAAATATATGAAAAATGAGATATATTACTTCATAGAGGCGGTAGTCCACACAATACACAATTTGAATGTTTATTTCTCAAATAATGAGAGGGAAAGAAGTTATATTTTCATTTTTCTCTTAATAATGATAATAATATGTTATCTTTAAAACCTATTCATCAATTTCACTCATATAATCACTAAATAGAGGAAGTGTTTATGATTATTTTTCCTCACTTTGGAGAGGTAGTAGTCCGCACAATGCAAAAATGTTGATTTCTTCTTTATTAATTAAAAATGGAAAATGTGTTTATTTTTTATTACCATTGACTAATATAATTCAGTATAAAAAAAATACTTATGTAATTATATAATAAATATAAAATTAGATGCAAGAACATATGGAAGAAAATAATTGAAGTTAGGAAAAAATTACTCTCATTGAAGATTTGGGATTTCCTTCAGAAGAATCATCAGAAATAGATGTATTAAGAAAATATATTGTAGAAATAGCCTCACATAAATGGAATATTCTTATACGGAAAATAGAATTTATATATTATGAAGAGAAAACTAAATTATTTTAGCATCCTAGAATGGGTGGTGAGAAAACACTTTTTATAAGTGATGGGAATCTAATTTTTGAAATTTTATTAACTTAATAAAAAGGGAGAACATGTTAATCATTTTAAATGTCTCCAAAAAGGATTAAAATTGAGTTAATGTAAGTTTTTTTGATTCATACCTCAACCAATCTATATGAAACTTTTTTTAAGGGGTTATGTTTTTAACTCCTTAGGTTACCCCTTTTGAGAATTTTGGTATTCTACTATGGTAACTTGTTTTCTTACGAAGGATAATTATACATTATAAAATAAAATTAAATGGAACTTATTACATAATTTATTACAAATAATTTCATATTTGAAATTAATTTCATAAAATAAAAGTTTTATATGTAATTCAAAATCAAATTTAACAATAGTGCATGTAATGTGTAAAAACCGGTTTTTAGAATTTATATTTTTGAGATTAAAATTTATGTGTATGGTATAATTATAAATTCATATTATTTTAATTAATTTTTTTATTATAAAATAATTAATATTTATTTTTCTTTCAAATAAGTCTAAATCAAAATTTTACAAAAATATAATTTAATTTAATGAAAAATAACAAAAAATGTTTTTGAATGAAAGTATTGCATGAGATCTAAAAATGTTAATAATTGGTTTTATAAATTAAATATATTAGTTTTAAAATATATAGTTTTTATTAATAATTAAATAATTTTCTAACTATAATTTTTTATATAGTTATAGGAATTTCATAAAATGTCATTAAATTTAGAGTTTCAGTAAAAACTATATTCTTCACTAGTAAACATAAAATTAAATTATTTACGCAAATCCTAAAAATTACCCCTAAGGATATATTCACATGATTAGGTTTTATTTTTTGTTTATTTAATCATATTTTTTTGACCTATCTAATTTTTTTTCAAAATAAAAAATAATAAAATTTAATTGTTGAACAATAATATTTTTTTAAAGTAAAAACATGAAATATGTAAAATATATATGATAATTAACATATTACATTAATAAATAAATATGTATATCCTCATATTTTCTTGTAATATCTTCTCTAAATATATTCATGTAAGATCTGTGTATAAGGTATATGTTTTTGGAAGTTATGGGTGGGGGTTTTAGTAACATAGATCATATAGAAATTTTCAGACTACTGAATTTTTCTCACATATGGTTTCACTCATACCTTTATTGTTTGACTTTCTATTTGATTTGTCTAGAAAACATCCTAGAGAAGCTACTAATTTCCCCCAATCAGATAAATGAGCTTTGTAAGGGATGTTATTTCTACTCAATGACATATCATTCATTCGTACATATTTTAATATAGTTAATTCTTTTTATACTCAATAATTTAGTAGCAATATTATAACTTTCAAATTTAATTTTAACATATCATGATTTCATTTTTTTGGTGTTGTTTATAGAAAAATATATTAATATATTATTTTTCAAGGAAAATACTTAGTGAGATTTCATGTTGTTACCAAAGGTGGAATACTATAACTTAATAAAGGCATAGGTGAAGGATATATTCCCTTAGGTCCAAGGGTAAATTTATCACTTGTTTTATAAATTAACCTATATCAAATCACATAAAAATTACACACAATGTTGTTATCTAGTTCATGGTTAATTATATATATTTATCTTAATTTTAAACATGCTTACATAAGATATATAAATAAACAAGCATTAAATATCGAATAAAAAAATGGATTATGAATAAATTATTTTACCAATATAATGTTAATTAATTAGGTAAAATCACTATAATGTTAACAAACATGTAAAATGAAAAAAAATTAATATTTACATTGAAGATAAAATGCCTCAAAGAAATATTTAGTCAATATAGGCTTCCATTAATTATGTCAAAATGATTCTGTAGTATATTATGATTTTTTATCCCAAGTCATTGTATGTTCAATTATACGGGAGTTTTAATTAAATTTTTATATTGGCATAAACATGTTAACATCCATATTTTATTTACTAAGAAATGAATTGTGTAATTATGAGGAAAAATGTGAGTAAATCCATGTCTAGTATTTATGGATTAGGAATTCGACTCAATTGTTCAAGGTACCAAAATTTAATAAAGTGGGGAAGACTGCCTACATAAATATCTTTGATTAATCTATTAGACCCATATGTCGATTTTGAGAAGGGAAATATGGATCATTACCACTAGAATATCTATATGAGAATGTATTTTGAATCTAATATTGATGTATTTTTGTATTTGATAAAATAGTGGGAGACTAATAAATTTTTTTATTAAAACATATTTTGATAATAAAGATATGGTGCTAAATTCTATTTGTTATAGTAAAATGCAAAGAGAACCCATGGAAATTCTATGACCATTTCTAGATAAATAATATTGCATTAAAAATACAATTTTATAAGAGTGGTGTTGTATTTTATACACCATACCACTATAATAAAATTTATACTATATTATGGATTCCCCTACTTCAAATTAGCTACCTCACAAAGCAAGTGAAGGTTAAAAGTATGCTTATGAGAGATACATAAATGATTCATGTACTATCTATTGTGTCATGATAGTAATTATATACATAGTTTTAAAGATGAAACATAAATTAATGGTTTCATATACTATGATTTATCATATATTATCTATTGAGGAGGAGAAATATAGTTTTTAAATAAATTAAATTTCCCCTACAATAAACTACTGTAAACTAAAAGAAGGTTAAATAGATATTGATATTTCATTAAAAATATTAAAGTACATTGATTAGTTAGAAATGTCTAGCTTCCACATTGATAATAAAATTTCCTTTAATCATATCATATATCCTTAACACCTTTATTGTAGATATTCATGAAGATCCATCAAATGAATAATATGGAGAAGTCTATCTGGAATCATTTGAGTATGATTTCATAGGAAAATAAAGATTAGTGGGGACTTGCTTGCTTATCCTTTATGGGGAATAATGTAAAATACTAGGTTGAAAATCCAATTAATTGATAAATGTTAATGGTTATTTTATGAAATCCTTCATGGTAGAAAAATATTTTAAGTTATAGTGGTGAATATATAGATATTTTCTTCTCATTTGGCCAGAAAGGCCATCGTAAGAGGTACCACAATGTATTAAAGAATAAGAGAAAAGGATTCTACTTTTTTTATATTTTTCATTGCATATAAAAAATATATTTTATTTATTGGGTATTAAATACAATTTTATTTTTACACATTTGTATTTAAACTCATTAACATAGGATATTAAAAATAATAATAAGATGTAAGGTGAATTCATCATGTATTCAATAAAGTTATATTCTCATGTCATTAGTGATAAGCACATGATTTTATATTACTTGTGGGTTGATTTTCATGAAACAATTGTTTTATATAGAGTGATACTAAAATATTTATTTTAGTTTCTCTTTAAAAAAAGATATATTATTTCATTTGAAATAAATATTATTATTGTACTTCATACGTAATAGTTTAAGTAATAACAGAATCATAGTTATATAACATCAATAATAAATGTTAAATATAAAATATTACTATTATAACCAATTGTAAAAATATGATTATATTTCTCGTAAACTAAAAAATAGTTGTGAATGATATATATTTAAGAACATTTAGAATATATACAGCTAAGACCATTAGGTATTACCTTCATAAATTTTCATTAAATTATATACAAAGAAAACTATATACATAAAGTTAATCTAAAAAGCATATAGATATAGTTCAACTTGACCACATTGAATATTTTAAGGAAATTTAGAGGTAGATTTATATACTTCATGTGACTCCATTATGAATTTTTTTAATGATCAATATACATTTGAATACACATGGAAAAAGATATAAGATCTATCAAGTGGGATTATCATATATTATGTCAACCAAGTATTCCTTGACAATTAAAATTTCTAGTGAATTTTATATAATCCCGCATTTTCTTATTCACATAAAAGAGATGATATTATTACAAGTTAGATCAATGAGTAGTCTTATATGTATTTTTAGTCTTCCATCATCCTTTAAGAAATATTTCACAAATAGAAACATAACTCACTATATGAAAACTAACATTACTAATATATACATATATGTTGAAATGTGATAGAAGTTTATTATGATACAACCTTATGTTTCTGATGTGATTTTTTTTATTATAGATGGGTTTAACAATACATATACATCAATGTAAACATAACTTGTTGGGACCCTGACCCCAGTAACCTGGAGGCACTACATTACTTTATTACATTGGAATATAAAGAAGGAAGACACCTCATTAATGGATGAATATTATTGTAGGTTTTTAAAACAAGATACATATATAATTTAAACATTACAACATGAAATGAAATACATCATAGTGACTCTTTTGGAAAAACACTAATTCATCAAAATTATATTTTCATGTCATTCATAAAATTCATCTTGGAATATTGGAGGAAATAAAAAAAGAAAGGGGTTATATTTGATTCGTAGTAAGGTTAAAAATTCAGAGTAATCAAAAAATAATCTATAAGGCTGGGTGAATAACTAAAAGCACCAGTTGTTAAAATAAAAATATGAGCACAATATGATAGGAATAAAAACTGAATAAATAATACTATATAAATAATCTCATGAAAATGATACTTATTCATGGATATTTTACTAGTCAAATAATTACATATATTATGAAATACTAATCTCATAATGAGGGAATACATAATGAGGGACATGATAAACATACCATGAAGGCTTTATCCAAGACAATATACATACTCGGGTTAAAAGTTAGCCCAAGCCCAAACTCGGTTGTCCCATAAGACCTACCAATTCACCAAGGGGCTATAGTAGGACTCAAATGAAACATACTAAGTCCAATTAATTACTCATATGAAAGTGGTGAACATAATAAATATATACATTCATGCTGAAACTAACATATGAAATGTAAAAAATATTCCCCAATCAGAAAACATAATCACTAACCATTCTGATTAAAATGGGGAATGGTATCAAGATAGAACATCCAAAGTAAAACTAATAAAAAACCATTTAATAAAATATGGAAGATTATATTATAAATTAATAAACCCAATTAATAATAATAATAATAAATGGTGTTGAAATAGATGAAAATACTCTTATAAAATCATCGAGGGATTCTTGAGGGAAATATTATTTTTACATGGAAAAGAAGAGCTCTTTTGAAAAAAAATTTGTATAAAACCCAAAATTACTAAGAAAATTCTTCATGAAAAAATTAGACATTTTAAAAATAATAATGTACTTTTAAAACATATTATATATGGTATTTGAAATTGGTTGAAAAATCAAGACGTTGCCTTTAATCGGGCATGCGTATAAAGATAGGATTAGAAGGGAACCTTAATAAAACATGTAATTATCATAAATTAATGGTGAAAATATGATGTTGGAATTTATACACATAATTTATCAAAAGTATATAAAAATAATAAAGAATCAAATTGGTGTATATAAGAAGAAATTTTATCCCGGATGAATAATGAAGGTATTGGAAGAAAATTGTAGCCTTATTTCCAAATTTGTTCAACACTTGACCTTAATGCCTTTTATAATCAGATTAAATCCACTAATTAGTCAATTCATAACCTTATGTAAATCTATTTGATTAATTATAGTTTTATTATATTAATTTATATCATTTTTTATGATTTATAGAATTTAATTTCATCGTTTCGATGAATTCGTTTTCTGGGTTGTCATGACCGGTTCGCTTGTTTATAAGTAATATATATCATGTAATGTGGGTATAATTCTACATAATTAGAATTACATGTTATTAATTGTAATAAAGTATTTAAAATGGTTATATATATTATTTGGTTGTATGGTATGAGGATGAATCATTAGATAAGACATTTAGTGATAATTGTTTTGATTATTACGGCGTTTATTGATCATAACGAATGCATTCTATTTTTTTCATTCGGTATTTTGTGAATATGTAACGTCTAGAAAATAAAAATAATTATAATATATTTCAAAAAACAAAATTTTTTCAGGAACAACCTTGAACATTGTGAAGGAAAATGAAAACTCATCATCCTTGAAGGTGATGAAACAACACCTCACATACAATGTTTCCATTTTTAGAATAAAACAGAGAGGAGTAAGAGATTAATGATGGATTATTCAATTATAATAATAACATTCAAGTATATTTAAGGTAATAAATATTACATGCAATTTGTATTAGAGGAGTTGAGGAGAGAATAATAATAAAACAACTTGAAAAGAAATATAAATTAAAAGGAATTAGATTTTACCTCTTGAATACTTCTCCTTGAGAACCTCTTTAAGGGGATTGGTTTTGGTCATTTGTTGAAACAATGAAATCCAAGATGTGGTGGTAGTTATTCATATGATTTTTGGGTAGAAAATTTATATGTATCAATGCTTGGAAGGTGTGAGGATAAGGGGCGGGGAGGGGTGTTATTTATAGTGGGAGAGAGGGGTGGTATTTTGAATATTTTATTCACATGGTTATTATTTTGTCACAATATTATGAATAAAATGGTAATTACATTCAAATATATTAATATAATTAAATCATGTTCTAGATAATGGTTCTTACAAATATGATGACTCAAGGAATATTGTATTTAACCTATAATGTATTTATACCTTAAATTACCATATTTTACTATTCACTAAAAATTCAAGAAATTTAAAAAAACCAATCAATTGACCCTATCATTTTTTAGGTTTAGAATTCAAAAATGGACACTATATTATGAAAAATAGTTTTTAAATATGATAAATTTTATTTTTAATTAAAATCAATATTTATTTGAAAAATACAATTTTTAAAATTCTAACTAATTCTATAACTCTCAGAAAAATTAGCATGGTTCCCATAAAATTATCAAAAAATCATAATATAAATAAAATTTATGACGATTGTTTTCCTTCTAAAACACTTTATTAATTTTAAAATTGTAATTAAATATTATTGACTTATAAAAATTACAAAACATAAATATTAATTTTTAAATTTTTTATTTATTTATTTAATGATCTAATTGTAATATATTGTCACTTATAAGATGCCTATATTTTATCGATACTTTTATATGTGGTATTACTATTAAATTAGTAATATTAAAATTCATAAGGGTGACATTACTATTTTAAATGGTTAACATATTATTCCTTATGTATAGGTTTTCTAATATCTAAAAATACTTTTTATTTCATAGATTATTCACATCTAATAATTTTATTGTGTTGTAAAAGTGGTTTTATTTTATTTAACATATTAATAAAAAGATAAAATCATTTGTCAAACTTATGGGTTGTTATAATCTCAAATCCGACAAAACATTCTTCTTTAAAATATCCATATTATTAACCCAAAAAATTATTTGGGTCATTCTTCATCATAACATCTTATGGTTCTAATGTCACCTCTTCAATTACATGATTTTTTGAATGTACCTTTACTAGTCGAGTCACCTGATTCCTCATAACGTATTTTCTACTGTCCAGAATTCAGATAGGCTCATCACAGTAAGATAAATCAGGTTCTAATTCAATTCCTTTAGCAGTGAGGTCCTATAATGGTTCTTGAATTCAACAAAGAGACATGAATCACATTGTGTAATTTAGAATGTTTTGGTGGAATATCAAAATGGTAAGACACAATTCCTACTCTCTCAATAATTTCAAAAGAAACAATATACATGGGGCTTAGTTTCCCTTTTTCTCCGAATATTATAACACTCTTACATGGAGATACTTTTTTGAAAACATTATATCCCACTTGAAATTCAAAATACATTCTTCAATTATGGGAATAACTCTTTTTCTTTCTATAATTTTCTTTGATATGGGTTTGAATAGTCTTTACCTTTATTATTGTTTTCTCTACAAGTTATGGGACAACAATATTCCTTTCAACAACTTCATCCCAACATATTTGTGTATGAAATATCTTTGTATACAATTCATTATGTGGTGCCATTTAAATACTCGAATAGAAACTATTATTGTACGAAAAATCTATTGATGGTAAATACTGAACCCACATACCATTAAAATTAAGTGAGTATGTCCTCAACATTTCATCTAGTGTTTGAATTGTCCTTTCTAACTGCTCGTCAGTTAGAGGATGATAATAAGTACACAAATGAATCATAGTATCAAAATATTTCTAAAGACTTTTCTAGAATTTTTATGTAAATTGTGGATCATGAGAAAACAAAATTTAGTGAGGTTATCCATGATTTTTTACAAAATCATTAATATAGATCCATGAAAGGTAATCTAGTGTAAAATTATACTTTATATCAAGTAAATATGTATATTTGGTAAGCTGGTCAACAATTACCCACATTTCATGGTTATTTATTACTTCTTTTTGTATCCTAGTGAAAATAACCATAGAGATTTCATCACATTTCAATGTAGTAATAGGTATAGCTATCATGACTCATCTAGGATGTTATATTTCAGCCTTTACCTAATGACAGACTAAACATCTTGATACATAGTCATAAATGTATCACTACATGTTATTCCACCATAAATGTTACTTCAAATATATGTATATCTTAGTTCTACCAAGTTGTATAGAGAAATTCAAACTATGAGAATCATCCATTAACTCTATTTTTAGCCCTGGTATATAAGTAACACATAGCCTCCTCCAAAATTTCAGAATTCCATCCTCACACATGATGTCTGAAAACTTCCCATCATTCAAGGATTTAATTTTCTTTTGAAGACTCTCATCATCAGTCCGAAAACTTGTAATTATTTACATAAAAATTGTTTTGGAAACCAATTGAAAAAGTAGCGATGTTTCACCTTATTTGATAATTTCCATATCCATATTAAAAAGATACATGTACAAAGGATCCCTATCAATCCTTATTTTGTTCTGAACACCATGATCCATCCCACTCAATGCATCTTCCACCTTATTTTCTTTTCTTGGGTGGTAGTGTATGGAACAATCATAATACTTTATTAGTTCGAGCCATTACATCTTCTTAATATTGTTTTATTTCTTTGACAAGATATATTTTAAAATTCAATGATCCATATATATCTCATGTCTTTCACCATATAAATAGTGTCTGCATATCTTCAGATAAAATATTACAACTGTTAACTCAAGATCATGAGTTGGATTGTTCTTTTCAAGAGTTTTTAACTACTTTTATGTATAGTAAATAATTATATCATTCCGCAAAAAACATATCCAAGTACATTCTTTGATGCATCACTATAAATAAAAAATCCACCATTTCTAAATGGTAGAGTCATGATAAGATCATTCACTAATATCCTCTTCAATTATTCCAAACATTCTTCGCATTATTTTTTCTATAAAAATGTAGCCCCTTTACATGAAAACTTGGCTAATGGGTTAGCTAACTAGGAAATTTTCTAAACAAAACATTGATAGTAACCTACTAAACAAATGAAACTACATACCTCGATTATGTTCATTGTTGTAGTCCAGTAATGAAATTCCTTATTCTTCATAGGATCAAGTAAGATTCCATCCATAGAGACATACGGCCAAGAAAAGAAACATTTTGAATTCAAAATCCTAACTTGCTAACCATCCCATATATCACATTTTTTCTAAGAGTATTAATAAAAATGTACAATTGAATCTTGTGATATTTATAGATTTTATAGTATACCAATATATAATCAATAAATAACCCAAAAAATACATCAAGATATTCCTTAAGAACCCTATTCATTAGATCCATAAAAACAGAGGGTGCATTATTTAGTTAAAAATTCATTACTATAAAATCATTGTTCCCATACATTGTTCAAAATATTGTCTTTGGAATATCATAATTCTTCACACAAATTATATGCTCTCTGGATCAGAGATCAACCTTTGAAAAATACTAGACTTAATTAAGTAGATCAAATAACTCATCAATGGAAGGTAGAAGATAGTTTTTCTATATCTTAATAGTGTTGATCTCCATGTAGTTAATGCACAGCCTCATAGATCCATATTTCTTCATAACGAAAAGAACATGATCTCTCCATAGAGAAAAAAAAGGTTAAACAATCCCATTACTACTCAAATTATCATGTTTTTTCTTCATAACAACTAATTACATTTTGTACATTCTATAAAGAGCCTTTGATATAGGCCTTTAACCTTCAATTAAATCAATAGAAAACTCAATTTCCCACTATGGAGGATGTACAGGTAAATCCTTTGGAATTAAATCAACGTATTCAGCCACAATAAGTACATCCTTAATTTGATGATTTATTTCCTCACCCATATAAATTTTTTTATATTTTCCGAAATAATTCTTTTTAGTAGTGAAACTAGGGGTGGATTTAGATAATAATCAAATGAAGAGGTTTCTAATATAAAGATAATGAATTCTACATCATTGTAAATATTTATGACTTCATTATTCTTGTAATAGGATTTTTATTTAAAATTTGAAATCCAATCCATACCTATAATTATATCGAATTAAATCATAGGTATGGTGATAAGGTCAAAAGATAAAGTATATTTACGTCTCATAAAGGGGACTGATTGACACATCATTGTTGCAATGATATGTCCCTTTGGATTATTGACTGACATCTCACTTATTAAATAAAATTGGAAATGTATAAACTTATTTGTAAAACTGGAAAGATATAAATGAATTCAATGGTCCAAAATAAAATAAATCAATGGATGTGTTTGTGGAAATGATTAATGCACCTATCACCACATCATTAAGAACTTCAATCTCATTAATTATGATCGCATAAGCTTATCCTTTCTCCACTAAACTTCTCTGGGGAATGTTCCTTGACATCTATGACATTAATGTTTATAATGTATTATATATTTATAACTATATCATTTAACACTAGAATATTCATTCTTTCCCTTACAATCACAAGCTTGGTGGTCATTCTATCTACACTTCTAATAGGCTCTCATTCTCTTCCGAAATATACCAAGGTGTTTTCCCACAATTACTACAAGATGAGAAGCAAAATATTCTTTTTTTACATATTTACATATTTCCATTTCCATAGTGTTCATCATCCCTCGTCTTATATTTTCCTCTTTGAAAGTCATAAAATATAGATAATTCCTTTTGTCACTTGATAGCACATGAAACTATATCTTCATATGATGAAGAATTTTGGGAGACCAGTGCCGTTCAAAGGAATGGTTTTAAACTGTCAATGAATCGATCAATATTGCTTCATGGATTACATATTTAGTCCACTATATGAATATCTATAATTTTAATTTTAGATTCATATTTGAAAATGTTTTGATACTCTTTCTATATAATGTCGAAAATTTCCTCTCCATATTTTCTCGCTGTTCGTTAGGAAAATATTTCTCTAGGAAAATTTCTATAAAATCTATCCATTTCATATTTTTTATTTCATCCACATGCTTTGTGTTTTTTATTAGTGACCTCTATTGATTTACACATCTTTGTGTATCATAAACATCCATTAAATACTTCTCCCTTTCTTTACATCCCAAAGTGAGAAATATATTCTATAAGAAACTTATCCACTACTCTACTACAGATAGGATTGTAGTCCCATTGAATGATGGAGGTTGTTGTCGCATAAAGAAGTGAAACATTTCTTTTCCGCATTGTGTTTTAGGATGATTAATACATGTATGTTTATTGTTCATAACTTTATTTAGTTGTCCCGTTATTGATAAATGTTGCTCAACAGTAGTTGCATCTCCAATACCGACCTCATTATCATGCATTGGAATGATATCCCTACATGGGACGAACCTGTTGACATGGTGTCCATTCCTTCAACAAAAACCCATTTCTAAATAATGGAATAAAATATATTTGGTTATAAATGATAATGTATTATCTCAATAATATCAAAATAGTTAATATAAATCGAAATTATATACATAGTTATACTCATTATCATAAACATGGTTTCATTGGGGAAAATTTAATTTCTAAAACATTTAGAATAGATTTTCAAATAAATTTTGAATTATCCCAAGCATATCCCCTAGGAGATTCAAACAAAGATTCTATTAGGGCATGTGCTTGTGTATAATGTTACCACGAGTCAGGGCAGGGACACCTTGTCGAATTTGTTACCCATAGGTACATCTATCCTACAACCACGTCCACTTGTAGTATCCACATAGGTATGTATTACTAGGATGGTCCACATAATCTCCACCTTACCAAAACCCCTGTATATTCTTTTATTATTTTATTCAATGTCTCTCTTAGGGTTATGTTCCCTACTCTATGTTTTCTAAATAGAGTTTCCAATGATTTTACTAAACTTCCACTGATACCAACTACTGGGACCCCGACCCCAGTAACCTAGAGCTGGTAAAGTATTTTATTACATTGGAATATAAATAAGGAAGACACATCATGAAGGAATTAATAGTTTATTCGATTTGGAAAACAATATACTTACATAAGTTCAACATTACATATTGAAATTAAATACATCATATAGTCTCATTTGGAAAACTATTATTATTCTATATTATCTTTACATGTCACTCATAAAATTCATTAGGGAATCCTGGGAAAAATAGACATAAGGGGTGACCTGTAATTCTTAGTAATGGGAATAATTCAATAGAAGCTAAAAAGAAACAATAAGTCCTTGTGAATAAAAAAATAACTTATTGTTAAAACAATTTTTTTCATAATATGGTTTGAATTAAATCTAAACAAATAATACCATATAAAAAATAAAATAAAAATGATACATACCCATAGATATTATAATATTTGAATAATCACATGGAATATCAAATGTTTATCTCTTAATGAGGAAACTCATAATTTGTGACATCATAAACATGCCATCAAGGCTTCGTCCAAGACACTATACATAATCAGGTAAGACGTTAGCCCATACCAAAACTACTTTGTCTCATGGGACCTACTAATGCACTGAGGGGAAATAGAGGGCTCTAATCGACACATACTAAGTAAAATAAATTTCGCATAGGAAAGGGGTGAAATATAATCAACATATATATTAGTTTTCAAACTAACATATGAAATGTGAATAACATTCCCCAATTAGTAAAAAAAATCACTAACCATTCAGTGTAATATTGTGAGTGGTGTCAAGATAGATCATCCACATTCAAACTAATAAAAAACAATTCAGTAAAATATAGTCCATGATATCCTAAAACAATAATCCCAATTAAATATAAAAATCAACAAGGGTGTGGAAATAGATGAAAATTCTCGTATTAAATAATCAAAGATTGTTTGCGAGAAATGATTTTTTTACATTCCAAAGAAGAGTTATTTTTGAAAAATACTTGTATAAAACAAGAAATGAACTAAATTATATTTTCATGATATTTTATTTTATAAAAAATTATGGATTTTTGAAACATATTATAGATGGTATTTGAAAATGGGTAAGAAATCAAAATGTTACCTTTAATCGGGTATGTGTACCATGAAGGATGGAAAAGAAGCCATTATAAAATATATAATCATCATAAATAAATGTAATAATGACAAGGTTGGGATATATATAAATAATTTATATGAATTATATAAAACTAATGAATAATCACATTGGTGTATAGATGAAAAAATTATAACGTTACTGAATATTCAAGGTTCAAGAAGAAAACCCTTTCCTTTTGTCCAAATTTCTTCTCCACTTGGATTATCAAATTAAGTCAATTAATTTGTTAATGAAGAAAATTGTCTACATTTTTTTGAATCATTATAGTTTTATTGAGATCATTTATGTCATTTTTTATGAGTTATGGAGTATAATTTCATCATTTTGGCAGATTCTTTTTCTGGGTTTTCATGATCTGTTTTCTTGTTTATAGGTATTGGAGTTCATATAAAGTTGGTATTGTAACATCCCAAGTAAATAAAGAATATTAATTTTTAATATTTATTAATATTTTTGAATAAAATATTAATATTATTTTAAAGGGAATGTTTTGCTCGATGGCATACCCAATACGCAACAACAAGTTTCATTGAGATCTTACGTTGCACTCTAATAATAAAATAATATTAATTTAAATGGTAGTTAACGCCTAGATGTTGTATTTGAGGGAATGAATATGAATAACGAAAATATGATTATATATGTTTGTTAAATGTTTTTACATTTATCCAATAAAAGATAAAGGCTTAAAATAAGAAAAGAATTCAATTATAAGCATAAATACTCTAAAATTCACTAAAAGGTCGATTTATCGCCTTTTGATGGTGAACCCTATTTAATATAGTTTTGGTCACTCTTATAAATTCTATTGGACAAAATAACATTCTTCTTTAGAATCAGGACATCAAAATTTACTTTGTGTAAATTTTTTGTACTTTTCCGATAAAGTTCATTTTTTTAATGAATAGTGAAAAATGTTGTATTTTAATTCAAAACCTCTTTTTAATCTAATTTATTTATATGATTAGATTATCTTTTCAATTGGTTTTAAAGTCCAATTATAATATATTTTTACCATTTAATCCAATATTTGTCATTGGAATTAATTTCACTTTGAAATTGGACTTAAACTAGTGTCAATATTTTGATAAATATTATTTCATAAAAACAAGGTATTTGTTCTGACAACGGGAGTTAATTATTAAATTAATTAATGCAACTTATATGTCTTTTATTTTTTAAAATACACATCATTTTTGAATTCGGAATATCAAATATAGCTTAGGGTGAATTTTTGGTATTTTTCTGAAAAACTTCAATTTTTGATGAATAGTGAAACCACTAAGTGGTAGTTAAAAAAACTGAATGATCATTTAAATGAAACATTACCACTTCTATGATTTGAATTTCAAAAATATGTCATACATGGTTTTCATTAGGATTTAAAATTTTGTTCAATGGGATTAAAATATTTTTTTGGTGAATAGTAACTTTTATGTTTTTCTAATCACGATTAAAGGTAATTAGTGTAATTAAAGGTAAAGATAATGTTATAATAATATGAAATGTCCTTGACACATGTCCTAACCTTATTGTATGAGTCATGGCCGACCAAAAAAATCATGGGTCAACTTGGGGACCCCATGGAGCCACTTTGGTTGGAAAATTACATTAATAACTTTTTATTTAAAGTTAAAATTAAAATGTCACAAACAAGTATTATTTTACTAAAACATTTTTTACATGGTGTTATACAAGTCATATTTTTTACTATAAATATTTATTATAAAGCTAAAAATATTTCATACATTATAATAGTTTTTTTATATTTTTTAGAAAATAAATAAATTTATTTATTTATGACACCGTGATGATGCAGTGATTACCTCATAAATGAATGATTTAAATAAAATGAGAATATAGGGTAAACTCTAAGTCTTACACTTATCACAAACCTATTTTGTGGGTGGATTTCGAAAACTTATCACCTTAGTCTCGAAATATATCCTTTTCGGACCTTTAAAATCCGAAAATCATTTTATAATAAAGTAATATTTTATAACTTTCCAAGAGTTCCCCTCCTCTTCTCTTATAAAAGGCCCCCACCTATAACACCGTACCCACACCTCTCAAGCCTTTTTCTCGGCCAACCTCTGCCCATTTAATCTCTCCACATCTCTCTCTTCATCATTTAAGCCTCAACTTAGGTATAAAGCTATTCAAGAAACCCTTTTGGTTCAAACCCAGGTGAGTTACCCGATTTAAATGTAAAGTCTTCCCTAATGTTCTTTTGTTTTATTTTGCTTCTCCAACCCCCTAAACTATTTTTATTCCATTATTTTGTAACAAAAACAGTATATTAAATATACTAGGATGTTTTTATGAGAAGGATTCTAGCTACACATACACACACCTCTGTCTAGTGCTTAAAGAACATACGGTTTCTGTGGATGGCGAATTATTGCCTCATGAAACGATGATTGTTCTATCTTCTCCTACCACCTACATGGTGGCCATTATGATGGAACTATATTTATTCATGATATATATTATATTTATTTCCTTTATATACTAGTTTATTTTATATTTAAAACATACCTTTATGCTTTTCATGTTGTCTAAATGTGATAATTTCATACGAGGAAGTGTGGACTACCGCCCCCTCAAGTGATGTAACTCGTTCATGAAATACATGGAATGTATAAAGAATGAAATTAATGAACATATGTGACCTATATAACATATATATTATACTGTAATTATAATATATATACATCTCTCATTTATTTTTAATTCCATTAATATGATAAAGAAATGAAAGTAGCGTTCATGCGTACGTACGACCTACCATCTCCATTAACGGTGCATTTCATTTATTTTTATCTCCAAATGTTATGGAATAGTATAAAATAAATATTTACTGGATATATATGATATTTAAATCATTAATAATATTCTGGAGATGATTTAATTATAACTACATGTACAATCATTTTCAAACAAGCTCATTTTTTACTCATGTACCAAACATCGACAAAAACGTCTGATATGAACTCACATTATTATCCAATTATTATAAAATTATAATATGTGATATTAACTGAATAATAATATTTAAATGAGGTCGTTAAGAAATTATAAATTGAACAAAGTTTATTATTCAGGAATATAAAGAAACGAACAAGACAAGTTGTACTTGTGGTAAGGGATCCTACCTCTCTCTTTATTTTTATGTACTCTCTTTTTTTTCATTTCTTTTAAGCTCATCTTATATAAGTTTGGGGATGTTATTTTATATTCCTCATTATATACTTTTTATTTTCATATTATGAGAGACCCTATTTGATCTCATAAATCCGATTTTGGATGTTTTAAGTGGCGTCGTTGGGCTGCCGAGTTTTCGTAAGGGATTTTTTCATCTCACTTTTATTCCTGTGAGATTTATGATACATTTGCCACCATTTCATTTGATTGGTGTATGAACTTCACATTATTCTACTATTTTTTTAATATACTTTAGTTTATGAGTATTTACATCAATCTTGTATAGTCCTTCTTTTATGGGGTGTACGTTTCGAAAGTTACCCAAGTCTGTAAGGGAACCTCTCACCCTCCTATTTTTAAAAGACTTCTTTTTGTTAGGTCTTTTAATTTACATATTATTATGTTGGGATATGTTATTCTATATATTTATTGATGTAAAATTTATTTCCAAGTGATGATATACCCTTTTTGTCTCATCAACTCGTTTTCTGAATTTTCAAGTTACATCATTAGGCTGTCGAATTTTTACAAGGGAACGTCTTAACCAAATTTTGATTTCATTTGGTTCATCTTGTAATTGTAGAATATTTAATCCGGTGAATATTTTTTAATGACCTATGGTTGTTATACACTTAATATCCACTTATATTGGGTGTATTTATATTTTTTACACATAAATATGAGATTGATTTATCCTTAATTTAAGGATACCTTCTTTATAAGGGATTTCATATCATTTTACAATTCTATTGAGACTTCATTGTTTTTATTCACCAATTCACTCTTATATGGTGTATATACTGTCCTTTGGAATAATATATCATGAATACCTTTATCCTCATGATATTATAAAGTTCTGATTAAATGTTATTCCTCAATTATTGTATTGAAGTGTCTCGCATTTTGTTAAAAACCCTTTAACTAAAATATCGTTTTAAATGTTTTAATGATTTATTCTTATAAATATTTCTCATTAATATACATGTTTTCAAAAGGGTTTTAATGATTTATTTATATGGATATTAATGGTTTAAAATGTTAAAATCCTCAAAGTGGTATGGGACACCTTGATTCAAAAATCTCTTTATTAAATGTTTTAAATGGTTTTGAAAATGGTTTTTAGAATGGATTCATTATTTCAATATCTTAAAATGTTATATTGTTATTTAAATGTGGGAATGTTATCTTTCATGTACGATTAGTTATGTGCTATGATTATGTTATGGTTCCTGGGCATTGTTTATGAAGACGGGTGGTTTCGTGATAAACTAAGGGCAGGTGAGCCCAATATAGCTCTCCAATGCATTGGGTAACGCGAAGGAGTTAAACGCTAAGGTTTATCTGAAGAGATTTAGGGAATATACTTTGATTGGTATTCCAAACGTATCCATGAGGGTTACTCCCTACGTAAGAATGTTATGAATGCCCCAAGTTACCTTTATGTCTTATAATTTCTATTGAGTTATGCATAAATCTAATGATTTCATGAGGTATGTTAAATTGCTTATGTTTTATGAGTAAAGTATGATTTTATTGATTCTTATGTATACATTGACTAATGTTTTCTTTCCATATTGTCATAACCCTTACTAAGCTTTTTATTCTCATCCCAAGTTTTTTTGAAATGTTTTTCACAATACATAAAGTGTAATAGGGTCAAGGATGGGATAAAGGAAATGTCAAGCTCTCTAAAATAAGAACTAGACATGACTCTTTTGTTCAAGAGTTTTTATTTTGTGAAAAAATGGAATCTGAGTAGATGTGCCTACTTTGTAATCTTTGAGATGTAATAGTTATGTCATAATTATCTAAAACTCTAAACCTGAAAAGATCCTCAATGTGAATTATTCAATTTAATTCAAGATTAAGTAATGTTTTAAGTATATGTCCTTATAGTTGGTATCAGAGATCGGTTCAGATAAATTTAGAGGTTAGAGTGTTGTTTAAGCATAAGTGACAAGTTGTGTATAACCACAGTGGTTATTATATTAGATAGAGTCATTGTTATTTATGAAAGTTGGAATGAGTTTGAGATAACTTGGATAATTATTTATTAGTGTTTACCTTCCTCTTTAGTACATGATGATTTTGTTGATATAATCACACTGACATTTTTGGTTTTAGTAAATGGATGGATCTAGCAGGAACCAATGTGACAATGGGTTTAAAGGAAACTGTGGTGGTCCTCTAATTAAGAGACCATATGAAATTGGGGATTCAATAAGGAATCACGTGGTTATTGTAAACCAACTATCAAGGAGACAAGATCAACCACTTGAACCTTGGTGAGTTCTCTAATGCATCATGTACGAGAGAACCAACTCGATGTGGAAGTTCAGGTAATAATTATAAAGGTAACCATTAGGGTTTATATGATCCTTACTTTTAAGGAAATTATGGGTTACTATATTCTATGATGGAATATGAACGACATGAGATAAACTTGAGGTTAAATAATGTTATGGTTATTTTTGAAGATTTTATCTCTTTTAGTAAATGTTTTAAGAATTATATAGTTTTGGAAAAAGGGAAAACACACAGACCGTGTGACAACCCGTCACATCGGACCAAGCCGTAGGAATCGAACCCACAACTGAAGTGCGTCTAGTATTTATCACCTTCCACTGGACTACGTGAAGTCCCTAGTTAGTATGAAATATTATTTTTTTTGTTAGATGATCTTATGAATCTAGAATAAGTTTATTTTGGGTTATCTATGGAAATTATTAACCTATCATGGAGAATATGGGATTAGGTTGATTACTTTTCAATACGAGACTTTAAGAGCAACTGATGTTATTTGGAGATAAATGCTAGAATTTAACAAGGAAGTCTATGTGATCAAATACTTCAGAGATTTGGGTTTCAATCTTAGTTTGGTTTAGTTTGATGAATTTTATGGACAAATTGTTTATCGAATGGTCTTTGTTGAACTTTGGGTATTGTTGGAAAAATTTTAGAGATTAAGAATAGATTTTCTTTTTATTAAGGATTTTCCTTTTTAGGTATTATCTGATCTCATACTAACAGTTTTGGTTTTGGTTTTTCTCTAAAGGCATGGGAAATATATTGTTATCTTTTGTGGATTAAGTTATTCTTTAGATGTTGATTATACCGCTCTTTGTGGGAACAAGTCATCCTAAATACTCATCATTTGGAGAAAGTATGAGTTTGTGTTAGAAATCTAGTAAAAGATGAAAGTCTACACGACAAGTAAGTTTTTCCCTTATGATTTATTTAAGCTCATAAATAAATTCCTTAATGAAAAGTAACTGAAAACAAAAATTTTGTCTGATAACTTTTCTTACTAGGGAATCAAATACCATTTAACTCATCAAAAGTTTGTGATTTTCTTGTGGTTAACTATCTACTAATCATGTTTTCTATCACTCTCCATCAGAACATGACACTTTGTTTTCTCTTCCATGTCTATGTTTTCCTACATAGAATCCTAATATGGGTTAACTCGGGTGACCTTCGTACTTCCCTTTCTTTCTTTTCAAGTGACAGTTTAATTGACTCATTTTCCGATGTGGGGCTTTCAACGAAGTTTCTAAGCCCAATTTTAAAATTGAGAGGATGCAATTCCAAAAAAGGGGGGAAGGATGTAACATCCCAGGTAAATAAAGAATATTACCTTTTCATATTTATTAATATTTGTGAATAAATGTTAAATATTATTTTAAAGGTAATGCTATGCTAGATGGTGTACCCAATATGCAACAACAAGTTTCTTTGAAATCTTACGTTGCACTCGAATTATAAAATAATATTATTTTAAATGGAAGTTAACGCGTAGTCATTGTATTGGCGGGAATGAATAGAAATAACTAAAATAAGATTATATATGTTTGTAAAATGTTTTTACATTTATCCAATAAAAGATAAAGGCTTAAAATAAGAAAAGAATTCAATTTTAAGCATAAATACTCTAAAATTCACTAAAAGGTCGATTTATAACCTTTTGATGGTGAACCCTCTTTAATATAGTTTTGGCCACTCTTATACATTCTATCGGAGAAAATAAAATTCTTATTTAGAATCAGAACATCAAAATTTACTTTGTGTAAATTTTTTGGTATTTTTCCGATGAAGTTCATTTTTTTAGTGAATAGTGAAAAATGATGTATTTTAATTCAAAAACTATTTTTAATATAATTTATTAATATGATTAGATTATCTTTTGAATTGGTTTTAATGTCCAATTATAATATATTTTTACCATTTAATCCAATAGTAGTCCTCAGAATTAACTTCACTTTGAAATTGGACTTAAACTACTGTCAATCTTTTGATATATATTGTTCCATAAAAACATGCTATTTGTTCTGACAACGGGATTTAATTATTAAATTAATTAATGAAACTTATATGTTTGGAATTTTGTAAAATAGAAATCATTTTTGAATTCGTAATATCAAATATATCTTAGGGTGAATTTTTGGTATTTTTTCTGAAAAAACTCCAATTTTTTATGAATAGTGAAACCACTAAGTGGTAGTTGTAACACCCCAAACTTCCCCGGTACGTTTCCCTTTGAATAATGCAATGACATGCATTGTACAGAACTTTGAGATTCTAACACACCAAAACCAATCAAACTAGCCGTTATGAATAATAATACCTACTTTTTTAAATTTTATAAATTTTATCTTTCGAAATGGACTTCAGTTTTTGATTCGTAATATCGAAATTAGCTTAGGGTGAAATTTTGGTACTTTTCGGATAACTTTCATATTTTGATGAATAGTGAAAATTACTAAATTTTAATTAAAAACAAAATTTTTAATCGAAATAATTAATAGTGATAAATTATTAATTTCAGTGGTTTTAAAGTATATTTAAAATATATTTTTACCATTTAATACAATGCTGGTCATTGGATGAGATTTCACATTTAAACCAGACATAAACAAGTGTCAATCTTTTGATTGTTATTATCTCTTAAAAACACGCTATTTGTTTTGACGATGGGAATTAATTTTTAAATTAATTAATTCCACTGATATTTTTTGAATTTGGTAAAATAGACATCATTTTTGAATTCATAATATCAAATATAGCTTAGGCCTAATTTTTGGTATTTATCTGCAAACTTTCATTTTTTGATGAATAGTTAAACCACTAAATGGTAGTTAAAAAACTGAATTTCTCATAAAACGTAATATTACCGCTTCTGTGAGTAGAATTTCGAAAATCCGAGAGACACGGTTAATATTAAGGAGTAAAATGTGGTTCATTGAGACGAAAATAATTTTTGGTGAATAGTAACTTTTTTACTTTTATTTACCACGGTTAAAAGTAAATGGGGTAATTAAGGATAAAAATGATAATAATATTACCCTAACACATGCCCTAATTCTATTGGACAAGTGTATCTCGACCTCAAACAACCTTAGGAATAAAATAATATCATTTAGGTCCACTTGGATTAGATTAGGACATTTATTATTATTTAATTCAAAGAAGAGTTAAAAGAGTTAAAATCCATGTTTTTTTATTAAAACATTTTTAATATAGGGTTACACATAAGATATATTCTATTATAAATATTAATTAGAAATATAAAAAGATTTCCTACATAATGATATTTTATTTATAATTTTTATACATTAAAAAACTTAATTTATTTATGACACAATGATGATGCAGTAATTACCATAATAGTGAAAAATTAAAATAATTGATATTATAAATACCCAAATAAATATAATTAGATACTTTTATTGAATTACACTAATTTTCTAGGTTAATATGACATATTAGGATTGATTTAATGGACTTTTTTCGAAGTAATCATTCTGTTATGAGTTTTACAAAAATCAATTATTGAATAGTGTCAAAATTAAAATAAAAGAGTTTTTAAAACAAATATTATATTATTAATTGATATTAAATTCCTAAAAATATAAGGATTGTCCAAGAGACTTATATCATGATGGTTTTATCATTAATGGACCACTTGGGGGTCTCTTGGATGTATATAGTTAGTTTATTAACCATATAATATAAAAATACAAAGAGACATTGTAAAAGTGAAACTAATTAACTAAGAGTTAATACTTAAAGATAAGGTTAATATAATGACCCAAACCTATCTAAATTATATTGGATGAATGGTTTTCGACCTATCCCCACCTTAAACTTTAAATACTCCACTTTGGAGCCAATAAAAACTGAATATGAATTTATTATAAAATAATATTTTTAGCTTTTCCAAAGATGCCCCTCACCCCTCTTATAAAAGGGCACTCCCCATTATCATTACTTCACACCTTCAAATCCTTTTTGTTCGGCCAACCCCTGCCCAAATACTCTCTATACTTCCCTCAATACAACCTAGAGGCTTTATTTATATCAGAAATCCAACCTAAGGAGCCCTTTTGATCAAATCAAAAGGAAGAACCCGAAGAAGAGGTAATGTTTTTACCACCCTTTTTCAAATTCTTTTCTTCTTCAAATTCTTCTTTATTTGTTATTTCCATTATAAATTAATGAATCCATTATATACTATATACTGTAATATTATTATAAATATGGTACAACCATATTCAGTATTCTATCCGTCCTTTGAATGAAATGTCACCATACGTGCGTACGTACGGCTTACCGTCTCCAGGTCGTGGTGTAATTATCATTAAATAAATTATTATTTGGATGGGTATAATAATGATGTTTAATTCATGCAAATAATAAATATATCATAATAATTATTCTGTCTATATGATATAACATCTAATTATATATTATTTTAACATCAAAATAATGATATTGTCACTCGTGCGTACGTACGGACTACCATCTCCACGAAAGCGATGAGATTCATGCTCCATCATATCCATTCAAGTATAATTATCATTTGATGATTTAAAAATAATTTTTAAGTACTTGATATAATTCTGGATATGAATAAGATACAACCTATCCATAACAAACACGGCTTATGTAACAAAGAATATAAAGGAAAATGAGTAAGTTAACACCCAAAATGACGATAATACTAAGATATTATTAAGAAATCAATGTTAAAAGATCATATATGATATCATATTAATGTAAATGATTCTAGTATAATTCAATAAAAATTATTTCACCATTATACAGGAGGTTAACCTACCGTCGACCAAGGAAAAGGTACAATGTAAGGGGTTTCTTATCTCACTTTTAATTCCGTGAGAATTCCATTGTTCACCAATTATTTAATTGCATGTGGTGTGTGTACTACCCATGATTGTATTAATTGTGTAATATACTTAAATTTATGTATATTTACATCAATATTGTATTATCCTTCTTTCATGGGTGCATGTTTCATAAGTTACCAAATCGATAAGGGAATTTGAAATTTCAATTTCCACTCATTCGGCTTTACGCATACTTCATTAATTATTTTACTCAAAGATTATGTGTGGAATCACTATTCATTTTATTATGTCATAATTTCCACTCCCCTTTCTGTGTATATAATTTTTATACACATAATAACTCCATTGACAAAAACTCAAGTCATCGGTATGAACTTGATAAGAGTAATTTTTACTCAATCTCGATTTGTTGGGATAAGCATCCAATTCCATGGTGTTGTTTTTACAAGAATATGTGTGAATGTCCTCTGATTTTTTTACATTGAATATCCTATAATATTTAGTGTATTTATATTTGTCACATAGAATTATGTTGTTGATTTATCTTTAACCTAAGGATATGGCCTTTATGATAGATTCCATCTCAATTTACATTCCATTGAGACTTCTTTGTTGTTATACACCAAATCACTTTTATGTGGTGTATATAATGTACTTTGACATAGTATATCATGAATCCCTTTATTCTCATGATATTACAAAGTTTTTATTACCTCAATTATTTGTATTCAAGTGTCTCTCTTTTGGTTAGAAACTCTAACTAAAATACCATTTTTAAATGTTTTAAAGACTTATTCTTCTACATCATGTTCATTAATGTCCATGTTTTAAAATGGTTTTAAGGATTTATTTATATGGACATTAATGTTTTCAAATAAAAATTCCTTTTAAAATTTTCAAAGTGGTATGGGACACTTTGATTCCAAAATCTATTTTAAATGGTCTCTTGACAAATAGTGTGACTTTGAAATGATTTCAAGAAAGAGGGGGATATTTCACTCTAATTGTTTTGATGATCATTTTCATCTATGTAAATATCCTTCATAATTCTCGATTGAGGTTAATATGATACAATAGAATCTTCCATATTGTATCAAATGAGTTATATTTGACTGTGGATGTGCTATTTTTATACCATTCATGGTTTGTGGATAATGTATTGAAATTTCGTATGCTAGTTTTAATACGAATGTGTAGGTCATATTTCAAACTTTTCACATGAGGAATGCATTGGACTCAGTAAGTGATGGGTGGAGCCCGCTATAGCTCCTCGATGCATCGGTAGGTCTCATGAGACAAACTAGTGTCTTGGCACAAGGCCTTGGAAAAATCTTATTTGTAGTCTTGGCACGAGGCCTTGGCTATGTGGTTATGATAGTCTGGGATTATGTATTCCATCATTATGAAAGTGGTTATTTATATTGCATGTGATTGTTAGACTATTAGAATATCCATGTGAATAAGTAAATGGCATTATTTCATTTTATCTTTTCCTTATTATGCGGAAGTTCATGTTTAAAAGGCATTTGTTTTAGTTATAAATTGCATTAAGTGTTTATGCTTATCTTTGAAAGCTTCTGCTATATTTTTATCCTTACTGAGCATCTAAGGTCACCCCTTTCAATGTTTTATTTTTCCCAGGATGTGAGGAAGTAATTTATGAATGACCTTCAGGGATAGTATGAGGGGATATGAAGACAAGATGTTGTTGTAGTTTTTTTACCTTATGATGTAATGTAAGTCTTATGAATATATCTAGTGTTTCCAAGACTACTAAACTAATCGGTCTTTCGAGACTTGATCCTTTGTGATCATGCCAATGTTATTTAATAATGCACTGACTCTGGGTATCCAGGGTCGGGGCGTTACAGTTGGTATCAGAGTAAGTTTAGTACAAACCTTGGAAGCTATATTTTGATAAACTCTGATTAGATCACATAACCCTAAGAGAGAATTTGAGGATTAGTATATAAGAACAAACTATAATTTTGGTATTGTAGATATTTTTTGAGTTTTCCGAGCAATACATCCCTGTCTGGATACGAGCAGGTAGAGGCGGCTCTGGCACAGATATACCTAGTGGTAAAACCTGAAAACACCGCTTTGAGCTAGACTCGAACGGGAACTGGTGCACGACAACGAGCCTTGCTGCACTCTTGGTTACGACACTCCTGGGGGATATGATTTGGTAAATTAACAAGATTAGTATGAACCATTATTAAGGTAATACAAAAAATGCCCCTAAAAATATATGTTAGAAAATAGATGTTGGATAACCTAGATTTTAACATAGGGTACCCCAAGTTATGATATATTGTTCAATTACAAGATTATCCTATTATGTCTATTTTTTTACATTATTATTAGATAAGTATTCAAAAACCCTAATTGTATTTTCTTTTTGTTAGTTGAAACATGGAGGGAGTAAGATCACGAACAGATCTTCCCTCTCTTCCTGAAGAACTACTTACAATTATTATCTAGAAGTCATGCGCATACGATGTTGAAACTTTTTCAAATGTCCAAGTTACATGCAAACAACTTTATGAGACCTCCAATACCTCTAGAATTGCACGATTATTTCAAGGATCAAGTACCGACTATGGAATAATGTTTCGCTCTCAACTTTCTTACCACGCTAAGCGTGGGAAGTACCATCAGGGTCTTTTCAAATTATTCACTTTATCCCAAAATTA
Organism: Viscum album; assembly: GCA_963277665.1. Lineage (NCBI taxonomy): Eukaryota > Viridiplantae > Streptophyta > Magnoliopsida > Santalales > Viscaceae > Viscum > Viscum album. Next base: position 1,191,394,778 of record OY728156.1, on the reverse strand, counting down.
CGATGCACTAAATGATTTTCAAGATGCTGTAGAAGAGGGAGACCTTCGAGCAGCCTATATGTATCAAATTATATATTTATGTCTTTTTGGATATACGGAAACTGATTTACCAAAACCTTATTTTGAAATATTTGAAGATGAATTAGTGATAATTTTTCTAAAAAAAAATGTTAAAGATGATGTCTCAAAATTATATATAAGAAATACCTATTTTTTTATGATGCATCGATGCTTCCATCGATATAATCCAAGATGGATGAGGAGTTTTTGGGTAAAGGAAGTAGATGATTTTGAAAAATTCATGAGGTACCATTGTGACACATGAAATCATTATACCAAAAGGAAAATCCACCTAGTCTCTCCAGAGTTCATGTGGTGATCCACATATCTCTAGTGACAAAATATATGCCTGACCCAACGTATGTACTCACCTATGAAGAATTAGAACTGGATCCTGATCTATCTTATTGTGGAGAGCCTATCAGAATTCTTCATACCAATGATCAAGGGTTGAGAAATCGGATGACTCGTTTGGTAAAAGTTCTATGGAGAAATCATAATATGGAAGAGGCAATGTGGGAACCCGAGGAACATATGATGAAGAAACTATGTGGAAATAAATGGATGGTGAAATGTTTAAAAGTGTTAGTGCTCTTTATTGATGGGATTACTTTGGAATAATTTTCTCCTGTATGTGTAAACCTGCAATTTATCATGTGAAAATGATATTTGAGGAAGAATTATCTTTTCCATTGCGGATATAGTTATAAATAAGTATTTGGTCTTATATGATCATTGGGATTCAGGAAATTATAAGTTATTATAATTTGGGATGAAAATTCAAGGTATGAGATAAGATTTGTGGTTAAATTATGTTATAGTTATTTTGAGGAATTTATCTCATTTTGGTAATTTTATAAAATATAGTTTTTGAAAAAGGACAACACGCAGACCGTATGACAACCCATCGTGTCGGACAAATCTGTGGGAATTGAACCCACAACCAAAGAGCGATTGGGATTTATCACCTACCACTGGACTATGTAAAGTCCCTAGTTAGTGTGACTATTATTTTTAGTTAAATGATTTTATTGATCAATAATAATTTGATTTGGGATCTTATGTCTTATCAAATGAATACCCTTAGTATAGGAAAATGATTTGGTGATTAAGTGATAAATGTTATTTTGGAAGTTGTTCACTTTGTTTTGAACACTATATGTCTAAGGAAAATATAATAGCATGATATTTCAATTGAGTAGTAATGGTGTGTTTTTATATATGTTTTTATTGAGGATTTATAGTGATTTGGTTTATTTATGGAAATTATTAAGTTAATTTCCTTAAGTATGCGACTTTAAGAGTAATTAATTTGGAGATACAATTTAACGTGGAAGACTACATTCTAAATAACTTTTGGGTTTCAGTATTAGTTTGGATTATATTGAAGGATTTTAAGGACAATTGATTATTGAATGGTATTTATTTAACTTTGGTGTATTGATGGTTTAATTTTAGAAATTAAGATTAGTGATTTTTTTCTCTAATGGAATATCCCTTTGGGGTGTCATCAAATATTATACTAACCATTTTGGTTTTGATTAATCTCAAAAGACAAGGTAAATATATAGTTTATCCTACGTGGATCATGTATTTCTATAAAAGTTTATTCTAGCTCTTCCATTGTGACCAAGTCTTCTTGAATACTCATTGTTCAAAAAAAATGAGTTAGTGGTAAAAAGTTATTAAAGAATGAAACTCTACTTAAGAAGTAAGTATATCTCTATATGTTCTTAGTCAATATCATAAATGAATTACTCGTCCTTATGTAATGTAACTTAAAACAAAAAAATGTTTTCCGTTTACTTTTTCTACTGGAAGACTAAGGACCGTTTGTCCCAACACAAGTTTGTGATTTTCTTATTGTTAACTTTCTCCTGATCACGTTTTCTATCACTCTCCATTAGAACTGAACACTTAGTTTATCATCCATATCCATGTTTTCCTACATGGAATCCTAGTATGGGTTATCTTAGGTGACCTTTGTACTTATCTTTCATTCTTTTAAAGTGAAAGTTTTATTGACTCTTTTTCCGATGTGGGAATTTCCATTAAATTCCCAAGACCAATTTTAGAAATTGCGAGGACGCAATTTATTGAAGGAGGGGAGAATGTAACACCCCAATCTTCCACGGTATGTTTCCATTTGAATAATGCAATGACGTGCATTTTACGCAACTTTGAGATTCTAACACACCACAACCAATAAAACTAGCTGTTATGAATAGAAATACCTACTTTTTTAAATTTAATAAATTTAATCTTTTGAAATGGACTTCAGTTTTTGATTCGTAATATTGAAATTAGTTTAGCGTGAAATTTTGGTACTTTTCGGATAACTTTCATATTTTGATGAATAGTGAGAATTACTAAATTTTAATTAAAAACAACTTTTTTAATCGAAATAATTAATAGTGATAAATTATTAATTCGAGTGGTTTTAAAGTATATTTAAAATATATTTTTACCATTTAATACAATATTGGTCATTGGATGAGATTTCACATTTAAACCAGACATAAACAAGTGTCAATCTTTTGATAGTTATTATCTCTTAAAAACACGCTATTTGTTTTGACGATGGGAATTAATTTTTAAATTAATTAATGAAAATGATATGTTTTTAATTTGGTAAAATAGACATCATTTTTTAATTCATAATATCAAATATAGATTAGGCCTAATTTTTGGTATTTTTTTGGAAACATTCATTTTATGATGAATAGTGAAACCACTAAGTGGTAGTTAAAAAACTGATTTTTTCATAAAACATAATTTTACCGATTCTGTAAGTGGAATTTCGAAAATCCGAGAGACATGGTTAATATCAAGGAGTAAAATGTGGTTCATTGAGATGAAAATAATTTTTGGTGAATAGTAACTTTTTACTTTTATTTACCACGGTTGCAAGTAAATAGGGTAATTAATGGTAAAAATGATATTAATATTACCCTCACACATGTCCTAATTCTATTTTACAAGTGTATATCGACCAAAAACAACCTTAGGAATAAAATATTATATTTTAGGTCCACTTGGATTAGATTAGGACATTTATTATTATTCAATTCAATGAAGAGTTAAAAGAGTTAAAATCATAGTTTATTTACTAAAACATTTTTAATATAGGGTTACACATAAGATAAATTCAATTATAAATATTAATTAGAAATATAAAATGATTTCCTACATAATGATATTTTATTTATAATTTTTAGACATTAAATAATTTAATTTATTTATGACACAATGATGATGCAGTAATTACCATAATAGTGAAAAATTAAAATAATTGATATTATAAATACCCAAATAAATATAATTGGAGACTTTTATTGAATTACACTAATTTTCTAGGTTAATATGACATATTAGTATTTATTTAATGGACTTTTGTGGAAGTAATTATTCTTTTATGAGTTTCACAAAAATCAATTATTGAATAGTGTCAAAATTGACATAAAAGAGTTTTTAAAACAAATATTATATTATTAATTGATATTAAAATTTTAAAAATTTAAGGATCGGCCAAGAGACTTATATCATGATAGTTGTATTATTAATGGACCACTTGGGGGTCTTTTGGATGTATATAGTATGTTTATTAACCATGTAATATAAAAATACAAAGATACATTGTAAAAGTGAAACTGATTAACTAAGAGTTAATATTTAAAGATAAGGTTAATAAAATGACACAAACCTGTCTAAATTCTATTGGTTGAGTGTTTTCCGACCTATCCCCACCTTAACCATTAAATAATCCACTTTGGATCCATTTAAAACTGAATATGAATTTATTATAAAATAATATTTTTAGCTTTTCCAAAGGTGCCCCTCACCCCTCTTATAAAATGGCACTCCACCTTCTCATTACTTCACACCTTCAAAGCCTTTTGGTTTGGCCAACCTCTGCCCCAATACTCCCTCAAATTCTCTCACTAAAACCTAGAGGCCTTAGTTTGAACAGAAATATAACCTAAGGAGCCCTTTTGATCAAATCAAAAGGAAGAACCCGAAGAAGATGTAATGTTTTTACCACCCTTTTTCAAATTCTTTTCTTCTTCAACTTCTTCATTATTTGTTATTACCATTATAAATTAATGAATCCAGTATCTCCTATATACTTTTATATTATTATAAATATGGTACAACCATATTCAGTATTTTATCCATCCTTTGAATGACTTGTCACCATACGTGTGTACGTACGGCTTACCGTCTCCACGTCATGGTGTAATTGTCATTCAATAAATTATTATTTGAATGGGTATAATAATGATGTGTAATTCATGTAAATAATAAATATAACATTATAATTATTCTTTCTATATGATATACCATCCAATTATATATTATTTTAACATCAAAAGAATGATATTGTCGCTCGTGCGTACGTACGGACTACCGTCTCCACGAAAGCGATGAGATTCATTCTCCATCGTATCCATTCAAGTATAATTATCATTTTATGATTTAAAAACAATGTTTAAAGACTTTATATAATTCTGGATATGAATAAGATACAACCTATCCATAACAAACATGGCTTATGTAACGAAGAATATAAAGGAAAACGAGTAAGTTAACACCCGAAATGACGATAATACTAAGATATTATTAACAAATAAATATTAAAAGATCATATATAATATCATATTAATGTAAATGATTCTTTTATAATTAAATAACAATTATTTTACCATTATACAAGAGTTTAATCTACTATCGACCAAGGAAAAAGTACAATGTAAGGGGTTTCTTATCTCACTTTTAATTCCGTGAGAATTCCATTGTTCACCACTTATTTAATTGCATGTGGTGTGTGTACTACCCATGATTGTATTCATTGTGTAATATAATTTAATTTATGGATATTTACATCAATATTTTATTATCCTTATTTCATGGGTGCATGTTTCATAAGTTACCAAATCGATAAGGGAATTTGAAATTTCAATTTCCACTCATTCGGCTTTACGCATACTTCATTGATTATTTTTCTCAAAGATTATGTGTGGAATCACTATTCATTTGATTATGTCATAATTTCCACTCAGATTTCTTTGGATATAATTTTTATACACATAATAACACCATTGACAAAATCTCAAGTCATTGGTATGAACATGATAAGAGTAATTTTTACTCAATCTCGATTTGTTGAGATAAACATCCAATTCCTTGGTGTTGTTTTTACAAGAATATGTGTGAATGTCCTTTGATGGTTTTACACTGAATATCCAATAATATTTAGTGTATTTATATTTGTCACATATAATTATGTCGTTGATTTATGTTTAACCTAAGGATATGGCCTTTATCAGAGATTTCATCTCAATTTACATTCCATTGAGACTTCTCTGTTGTTATACACCAAATCACTTTTATGTGGTGTATATAATGTACTTTGACATAGTATATCATGAATCCATTTATTCTCATGATATTAAAAATTTTTGATTACCTCAATTATTTGTATTCAAGGGTCTCTCTTTTGGTTAGAAACTCTAACTAAAATACCATTTTTAAATATTTAAAAGACTTATTCTTCTAAATCTTTCTCATTAATGTCCATGTTTTAAAATTGTTTTAACGATTTATTTATATGGACATTAAAGTTTTCCAATCAAAATTCCTTTTAAAAGTTTCAAAGTGGTATGGGACACTTTGATTCTAAAATCTATTTTAAATGGATTCTTGACAAATAGTGTTACTTTTAAATGATTTCAAGAAAAAGGGGGATATTTCACTCTAATTGTTTTGATGATCATTTTCATCTATGTCAATATCCGTCATAATTCTCAATTGAGGTTAATATGATACAATACAATCTTCCATATTGTATAAAATGAGTTCTTTTTTACTGTGGATGTGCTATTTTTATACCATTCATGGTTTGTTGATAAAGTATTGACATTTTGTATGCAAGTTTTAATACGAATGTTTATATCATATTTCAAACTTTTCATATGAGGAATGCATTGGACTTAGTAAGTGACGGGTGGAGCCCGCTATAGCTCCTCGATGCATCGGTAGGTCTCATGAGACAAACTAGTGTATTGGCACAAGGCCTTGGCAAACTCTTATTTTTAGTCATGGCATGAGGCCTTGGCTATGTGGTTATGATAGTCTGGCATTATGCATTCCATCATTATAAAAGTGGTTATTGGTGTTGCATGTTATTGTTAGACTAGTAGAATATCAATGTGAATAAGTAAATGGCATTATTTCATTTTTTCTTTGCCATATTATGTGGAAGTTCATGTTTAACAGGCTTTTGTTTTAGTTATAAATTGCTTTAAGTGTTTATGATTATCTATGAAAGCTTCTGCTATATTGTTATCCTTACTAAGCATCTAAGCTAACCCCTTTCGATGTTTACTTTTTCCCAGGATTTGAAGAAGTAATTTATGAATGACCTGCAGGGATAGTATGAGGGGATATGAAGACAAGATGTTGTTGTAGTTTTTTTACCTTATGATGTAATGTAAGACTTATTAATATATCTAGTGTTTCCATTACTACTAACCAAATCGGTCTTTAGAGACTTGATCCTCTGTGATCATGCCAATGTTATGTAATAATGCAATGACTCTGGGTATCTAGGGTCGGGGCGTTACTGTAGTTAAGAAAACTGATTTTTCATTTAAATGAAACTTTACCACTTCTGTGATTTTAATTTAAAATATCTGACATACATGGTTGTCATTAGGATGTAAAATGTGGTTCAATGGGATTAAAATAATTTTTGGTGAATAGTAACTTTTACGTTTTATCAATCGCGATTAAAGGTATTTAGTGTAATTAAAGGTAAAGATAATGTTATAATAATATGAAATGACCTTGACGCATTTCCTACCATTATTGGATGAGTCATGGCCGATCAATACAATCCATGGGTCAACTTGGGGACCCCATGGAGCCACTTTGGTAGGAAAATGACATTAATAACTTTTTATTTAAAGTTAAAATTAAAATGTCACAAACATGTATTGTTTTACTAAAACAATTTTTACATGGGGTTATACAAGTCATATTTTTTACTATAAATATTAATTATAAAGATAATACTATTTCCTACATCGTGATATTTTTTTATAATTTTTAGACATTAAATAAATTAATTTATTTATGACATAGTGATGATGCAGTGATTACCACATAAATGAATGATTTAAATAAAATAAGAAGATAGGGTAAAATCTAAGTCTTACACTTGTGAAAAACCTATTGGATGGGTTTATTTCAAAACCTTATCACCTTAGCCTCAGAATATATCTTTTTGGGACCTTTAAAATCTGAAAATCATTCTATAATAAAGTAATATCTTATAACTTTCCTTGAGTGTCCCTCCTCTTCTCTTATAAAAGGCCCCCACCTCTACCACCTTACCCAAACCTCTAAAGCCTTTGGATCAGCCATCCCTTGCACATTTAATCTCTCCACATCCCTCTATTCATCATTTAAGCCTCAACTTAGGGAGAAATCTCTTTAAGAAACCTTTTTCGTTCAAACCAAGGGGAGTTATCCGATTTAAAGGTAAAGTCTTCCCTAATGTTCTTTTGTATTATTTTTCTTTTCCAACCCCCTAAAATATTTTTATTCCTTTATTTTGTAACAACACCAGTATATAAAATATACTAGAATTTTGTTATTATAATGATTCAACCTACACTTACACAAACCTCCGTCTAATGGTTAAAGAACATACGGTTTTCGTGGATGGCGAATTACTGCCTCACGAAACGATGATTGTTATATCTTCTCCTACCACCTCTCATGGTGGCCATTATTATGGAACCATATTTATTAATGATATATATTATATTTATGTCTTCTCTATGCTTATGTATTTTATATTTAAAGCATACCTTTATGCTTTTCATGTTGTACAAATGCGATAATTTCATACGAGGGAGTGTGGACTACCGCCCCCTCAAGTGATGTGACTCGTTCATGCAATACATAGAATGTATAAAGAATGAAATTAATGAATATATGTGACCTATATAACATATATATTAAACTGTAATTATAATATATATATCTATCATTTATTTTTAATTCCATTAATATGACAAAGAAATGAAAGTAGCGTTCATGCTTACGTACGGCCTACCGTCTCCATGAACGAAGCATTTCATTTCTTTTTATCTCCAAATGTTATGGAATAGTATAAAATGAATATTTACTTGATATATATGATATTTAAACCATTAATAATATTTTGGAGATGATTTACTTATAGCTACATGGACAATCATTTTCAAACAGGTTCATTTCTTACTCATGTACCAAACATCGACAAAAACGTCTGATATGAACTCACGTTATTATCCAATTATAATAAAATTATAATATGTGATATGAAATGAATAAGAATATTTAAAGGAGGTACTTAAGAAATTATAAATTGACCAAAGTTTATTATTCTGGAATATAAAGAAATGAACAAGACAAGTCAGACTTGAGGTAAGGGATCCTACCCCTCTCTTTCTTTTTATGTACTCTCTTTTATGTCATTTCTTTTAAGCTCATCTTTATTATTTTTAGGGATGTTATTTTATATTCCTAATTATGTAATTTTTATGTTAATATTATAAGATACCCTATTTGATCTCATATATCCATTTTTTGATGTTTTAATTGGCGTTGTTATGCTGTCGAGTTTTCGTAAGGGATTTTTTCATCTCACTTTTATTCCTATGAGATTTATGCTACATTTTCCACCATTTCCTTTGAGTGGTGTATGTACTTCCCATTATTACACTATTTTTGTAATATAATTTTGTTTTTGAGTATTGACATCAATGTTGTATAGTCCTTCTTTCATGGGGTGTATGTTTCGAAAGTTACCCAAGCCGGTAAGGGAACCTTTCACCCTCCTCTTTTTAAAAGAATTATTTTTGTTAGGTCTTTTAATTTACATATTATTATATTGGGATATGTTCTTATAAATACTTATTGATGTAAAATTTATTTCCAAGTGATGAGATACCGTTTTTGTCTCATCAACTCGTTTTCTGAATTTTAATGTGACGCCAATAGGGTGTGGAATTTTTACAAGGGAACTTCTTAACCCAATTTCGATTTCTTTGGGTTAAACTTCTAATTATAGAATATTTAATCCTATGAATATGTGTGAATTACCTCTTGTTGTTTTACACTTAATATCCACTTATATTGGGTGTATTTATATTTTTCACACATAATTATGTGATTGATTTATCCTTAATTTAAGGATACCTTCTTTATAATGGGTTTCATCTCATTTTACAATTCTATTGAGACTTCATTGTTGTTATGAACCAATTCACTCTTATATGGTGTATATAATGTCCTTTGGAATAATATATCATGAATCACTTTATTCTCATGACATTATAAGGTTCTGATTAAATGTTAATCCTCAATTACTTTATTCAAGTGTCTCACATTTTGTTAAAAACCCTTTAACTAAAATATCGTTTTAAATGTTTTAATGATTTATTCTTATAAATATTTATTATTAATATTCATGATTTCAAAATGGTTTTAAGTATTTATTTATATGGATATTAATGGTTTAAATTTTTAAAAGATTCAAAGTGGTATGGACACATTGATTCAAAAATCTCTTTATTAAATGTTTTAAATGGTTTTGGAAATGGTTTTTAGAATTGATTCATTATTTCAATATATTAAAATGTTATATTGTTATTTCAATGTGGGAATGTTATATTTCCTTTATGCTTAATTTATGTATTATGATTATGTTATGGTTCTTAGGAATTTTTTATGAAGATGGGTGGTTCCATTATAAACTAAGGGCAGGTGAGCCCGATATAGCTCTCCAATGCATTGGGTAATGCGAAGGAGTTAAATGATAATGTTTCTCTGAAGAGATTTAGGGAATATACTATGATGGGTATTTCAAACGTAACCATGAGGGTTACTCCCTACGTAAGAATGTTATGAATGCCTCAAGTTACCTTTATGTCTTATGATTTCTATTGAGTTATGCAGAAATATTATGATTTCATGAGGTATGTTAAATTGCTTATGTTTTATGAGTAAAGTATGATTTCATTGATTCTTATATATACATGGACTAATGTTTTCTTTCTGTATTGTTATAACCCTTACTGACCATTTTAATCTCATCCCATGTTTTTTTGAAATTTTTTTCACAGGACATAAAGTGGAATACGGTCGAGGATGGGATCAATGAAATGTCATGCTGTCTAAAATAAGAATTAGACATGACCCTTTTGTTCAAGAGTTTTTATTTTGTGAAAAATTGGAAACTGATTAGATGTGTCTACTTTGTAATCTTTGAGATGTAATAGTTATGTCCTAATTCTCTAAAACTCTAAACCTGAAAAGATCATCAATGTGAATTATTCAATTTAATTCAAGATTAAGTAATGTTTTAAGGACAGATCCTTATAGGTATAATTTGGAAGAATTATAATATCATGTTATTGATGGAAATTTAGAAGTGTAAATGGTTATAAAAATCATTTTTTATATTCTATTAGAATGAATTATTAGATATGACATTTAGTGATAATCGTTTATATTATTACAATGATTATTGATCATAAAGAAATCATTTTGTTTTATCATTTGATATTATGTTCATATGTTTCATACAGATCATAAAAAGGGTTTTAATATAAATTTTAAAATCTATATAAACCATTAAAATTGTTTCATAAACATCCTTGAAGACAATGATGGAAAATAAAAAATCATCAACCTTGATGGTGATGAAATGAAACCTCACAGACAGTATTTCCATTTTAGAATAAAATGAATAGGAGAAGAGGATTAATGATGGATTATCATATTAGAATTATAAAATTATAGTACATGTAAGGTACTATAGTTTTTATGCTATTTAAATTGTGGATGTTGAGGATGGAAGAACTAGAAAATGACATGAAATTAAATGAAAAAGAAAAGGAAGAAGATTTTACATCGTGATTACTCCTCCTTCATAATCTCTTTAAGGGGATTGGTTTTGGACTTTTTTGAATTACAAGATCTACAAGACGTGGGGGAGGGGCTTTGAAAGAGGATGGGGCCAAAATTTTATAAGGCTCAAATATTTGAAGGTGTGGGGAGAAGTGGTGGCGATAATGGTATTTATAGTGGATGGGGTGATTGTTGAATATTTTCTTCATTTGTTCAATATTTTGGCTCGAGACTACGAATAGATTGAGCATTATCATAAAAAATACTGAAATAATAAAGGTGAGTTTGAGATAATGGTGCAAAGATCACTGATGACTCAAGGAATAGTGTATTTAAATTATAATGTATTTATACTGTAAATTATTGTATTTTACTATTAAAAAAAATCAATTATTTTATAAAAATCCCCAAAATTCACCAATTTTTTTTCATCATGTATAATTATAAAATTAACTCTTTTTATTGAAATAATTTTCTAAATATGAAGATTTTAATTTTTAATTAAAATCATTATTTACTAGAAAAACACTACTTCTTAAATTATAACTGATTTATAATAGTCTGAAAAAATAACTAGGATCTTCATAAAATTATCCTAAAATAATAAGATAAATAAGTATTAATATATGAATAAATTTTATGAAGGTTAATTTTCCTTTATGTTTTTTTTAATTATAAAATTTTAATTTTATATTTATGACTTGCGAAACTACCAAAATTTAAATAATAGCTTTCAAACTATTTATTTACTTATATAATTATATACTTATATCATGATTTCATTTATAAGATGCCTAATTTTTTTGGATACTTTCATTGGGAAGGTTTCTATTATAATGGTCATATTACTATTCATAAGGGTAACATTACTATTCCAAATGGTTAAATTTCAATTCCTTCAATATAAGTTCTCTAATTTATATATTCACTACTTATTTAATTTATAATTAAATTATAATGTTAATGATGTGTCCTCAAAGTCATTTTATGTGATTTAAAATATTTATAAGAAGGGAAAATCCATTGATAAAACTTTGGGCTGTTAAAGAAAGTGTATCTCAGTATGTAATCCTATAGTTACTCAAGAAAATAACAACCCCAATATGGGAATATCTTTTTCAAAATTAACTATACATATATGAGGTAAAAATATATTTTTTTATATAGTTTGAGATGGATATAATTCAATTAAATTTAATCTAAAAATGCACATATGTTGTAATAGAAATAAAATCCCCCATAATCTTAGTGGGAGAAATTATTCTGGAGACACATACCATGTAGAATATTTTAAATCAAAGAGGTGGATTTATATTTATAAAAATAGTTGATACATTATTTGACATTAATAATTATTCCTACAAATATGTATTAAAAAATAACTATATATGATTGATAATTTCATAAAAATTCACAAATCGTTTCAATATACTAGAATCTAGTTATATATTTTTATTCTTTTTCAAGTTATTATGATTTCATTGGTAAGTATTGTTTGTTCAATTAAATAACATGAGGAGGGGTGGGGGTGAATTAAATTTTACTTTTTTCTAAATTAAAAATAAATTTGATGTAATTAAAATAAATAAACTAATAAACAAAAATTATAATAGTTAAGAGAGGTGTAATTATAGTATTAAAAAAATAATAATAATAAATTGATAGTGGAGTTCAAGAATAATCCACAAAGGGATCCCTAAATATCCTCCCCTCAAGAAACTTTATTGGGTTTGGTTTAAATACATGATTTTATGGGTTCTATCAAGAAACCTATGGAATGTTGTTTTTATAATGACCCGGGATTTTCATACATACATATCACATATTATTAAATGAATATTTACTACATTAGGAAAATATATGCCTGAGTATTGTATTGGTTTTATGTTTTGGAGTCTAGATACATAATTTTATTATTTTATTAAAGACGTTAACCATTTTCTATAATGATATTAAACTTTTTCAATCTACATAAGAACACCTTACTTAAAACATTTCATCATCAAACTTGTAAAGGAAACATAATAAATGACAAGATTAGATGCTTGGTAAATGTGAACATGAGATATACCATTCTATGATCACATGAAATTATAAGATAAACATAAGGGTATGAGATCTTTAATATAACATTAAATGTTCATACCAAAACATTCATAGTTAATAAACATGATTCATGGTATAAAGAATTATCATTACAAAATACATGATCCATAAGAGTGTGAAATCATCATAATTCATGAACCATAATCTCATGCCATAAATGTGTGGAAACAACATATGTATAGAAACCAATTAGTGTTTCAGGGTAAATTACTAATACCATCAAACATAGTGGATCGGGAATCATTACTTGTTCCCCATTGTGGATCAAGACGACTAGCCTCTTACTCATTATGGATCAAGACTATAGACTTATTTCCCTTTTTATATCATGTGATATAAAGTTTTACAAAAAAAATATTGGGACATATAGGTCTCACCCATCCTTGGTTATAACATGGACACTATCCTTGCTAATACCTTTACCACCATCCTTGGTCATAATGCTACCGTCGACCTTGGTTATAACATAACCTTCTTCACATATTGAAAACAATACATAAGTATGCCACAAGATAAAAAAACATTCATCATACATAAACCATGAAAAGAAAAGGGTCTCATAAACATTATATCATACTATAACCCATATAACGGAAATGATTCTCAAAATCATCTCATCAATTCATCATAGAATAAACCATGGAAAAGTAATGGGTTTCATAAAATTATTTTCATCATAATTATAAAAAATAATACAAAAGGAAAAGGATGGTATAATTCGATCATATACTCCAAAAATTCTATTTAACATTATAAGATGTCATATTAGATGTAAAATTATATTTAAAGATCACTGAGAACATTTCATGATAGAAATAGCCTTTCCACATGGAAAATAATGTTAAAAAAATAAAAGTTCACAAATATATTTCAAAATTAATTTGTTCAAATGAACATAGAAAATAATAAGGAAATGTTTAAATTATTAATCCATCATGATTGATGAAAATTCTATTCATGTCATAAATGTTAAAAAATATTCATTTAACCTTTCAGTTGAAGAAAAAAGTGTCTTTTTTGGAAAATGACATGAAGATTACATTTAAAATATTTAGTAAAAATTTAAAATATGGGTAAAATTTTCTCATAAAAATAATAGTAGAATATGAATAACTATATTTCAAACATTATTATAAAACATTGATATGGAATAAAAAATGGTTTTCAATTGAAGAGAAAAATAAAAATAATTTTTAATAAAAATTTTATTTTTATCATTTATTCTTTAAGATCATAAAATGAATGGATGGAAAATTTATTTCCTAAAAATAACCTGAGGATAATAAAATTCATTATTTTCATTAGTGGTATATCATAATATCTTATTTCTAGAAGCATATCATAAATAATCCTGTTAGATAATGAGATTTTAAAATTAAACCATTACCACTTTCGTATATTTTTAATTTTAATAACCTTGAAAGAAATAAAATTACCTGGTTATTTATATCCCATTATTATAATGATAAGGTTTATAAAACATAATATTGGTCAGTACATATAGCACAAACAAAAGTCGTTTATATGGCATGTGTCCCATAGAAATTAAATTGCATGGAAAATATCATACCTAGGTCTCAAATTGATTCACACATGTTTGGATATCTTGTATAATAAATATAAGTTTATTATACACATATTAATGAAAAATAATCATTTTTATCATTCCATACATGATTTAATTATAAATTTTTATTACATTTTTATTAACAATTTTTTCTTAAAATCACATTTTTGGTAATAACTACTTTGCTTTTCAAGTGTGTTTTGGTTTTGTATTTTTGGTCCTTTTACATTGATAATGGTCACATAAAATCTAAAATTTTCTGAATTAAATATATTAATTATATATTTATTAATATAAATCTAAAAAAAATTGATTGAAAATGAATTACACTATTTGTGGAGAAGGTAGGCCGTATATACGCTTTTATTATGTTTCCATTTTCTCGACAGATGAAAAAAAAATTAAAAAATATATTAAATTTTTAGAAAAATGTTTAGTTAAAATATATACATTATTATCCTTAAAAATATTCATATTTCCTTCCATTTAAGAGTATGTGAATAACCGATCACATCATTTCACGAGGCTATAGTCCATCGTACATAAGAGGGACGTTATCATATTCTCCTGGAATTTAAAGTAATAAAGAGTATGTGAAATTATAACTTCATAAGTAAATACCATATGAATAGGTTAAATTCGTCATTATAACCATCTGTGAGAGTTAGTGATGGAAAACAATTTTTTATCGGTTTGAGAGGAGGCAATCCTCCGTACACATGATCAATAGTCTCATTTCCCAATTGATGGAATAAAAAATTGATTTAGGTCATGAAATTAAAATATTAACATATAAAAATATGAAAGATATTCTTTTTATGATAAATAATTTTTAAAAATTTTGTTTTTGAGTTTGAGGGAGATCTAGAATAGGAACACAAGTTTTAGAAGTTTACCTACTTTTTAGAAAACCTCTAGGTTTATACCTAAATAATTATTAGGTTTGTTTCCAAATAAAAATAGTGACTCTAAAATTGGGGGAGAGAAGCTACTAAGATATATGGTATTATATTTTTTCAAAACCAAAGGGGTTTGAATGTGTGAATATGATAGGGTAGGGGTTTCCTTTTATAAGTGGGGGGTGACACACATGGATTTTTTGAAAAGAATAGTGTCCCCAGATATTTCACATAACAAAAAGTTATAAAATGGATCATTCTTGAAAACTAGATGTGATAAGGTCAAAATATTTACAGAAAATTGGAATTAGACACATTTAAAGGTCATTTTACCACTTATAGTTTTAGTTTAACCCCCTATAAAACTGTTTAACCATATACATGGTAATGAATTTTTAATATTTTTACTATTCATTTTGATAAAAAATTAAGTAGACATATTATATAATAATAATTTTGATTATTCAAAATATGGAATAAATTTTTTCTAGTTTACATTCATAGAAGTATAAAAATTTAATTTATAATTTAACCCACAATTGTGGTGAAAAATAGATTTTCGAGAGAGACAATGTTAATAAGTATAGAATGTTTTAATATAAAAATCACTAACAAATTGATTCTAGTGAAATAAATTTGATGATTAATATATAATTTTTATACTTTCACTTTAAAAAAATATTGAAATAAAATATATATTCAAATTGATTTAATTAAAATAATATTTTTTAATTAAAATCAGTATTTTTTATTATTCATCGAATAATTAGTTTTTTAGAATTTTTTAAAAAAATAAATAAAATGTAATTATTTTTTAAAAAAAATTAAGAATATTTTTTCAAATAAATTTTCTAAAAGTGGAAAATATAACATTTATTATTTTCTCACAAAAAGTAATATTTTTTTCTGAGAAAATAGTATTTTTGAAATATATAAAAGATTTACTGAAATTTAATTATTTTTTATCAATGAGTTTTATTTATATAAAACCATTATACTTAATATATTAATTTTTTTTATTCCAATTCATACCACCATGTTTAAAAATTATGTTATAATGCCATATTTAAATAATAATATTAATATTATATCAACGTTCGTAAAAGCTCAATGTTGCATATAATGCAAACTATAGAAGAGATTAAATTTTATGGTAAAAAAAATTCCCAAAATTTCTTTACAAAAAATTTTACACCCATTAAAATGAATTTAACAATCAAAATCATATCAATTTGGTATAAAAATTGAGTAGAGTCTTGCTTTATTAAATCTTCATGTTCTAACATTGCTTCCCTGAGCTAGTGGTTTTTTCAAAAAAACATTGATTAGGTGAGTACCCTTACATCAGGGAAATTTATAAATATAGTAAAAAATTTCCCCCGGTTGTTCCTCATAAGAAATATCATTCCCTAATGGTATGACCTTTGAGTTCTATACATGTGATGGATCATGTATATACTTCCTCGAGAGAGATAATTAGAACACATCATGATCCTAAGAGAGGTTCAGTTGAAGTTCCAAGCAATACACTACCATCCAAATACAAAAATTAATTCCAAAGAATCCAATATATCTCAGCCAAAGTTATCTATTCTTTCCAATTATCATTATATTATTTTATGGATAAATTAATAGAATCACCTTTTCCCCAACGTCAAATCCCAAATCACGCTTGTGATTGTCAACATAACATTCCTATCAAATATGTATAATCCTTAAGTATTGTTGAATGAATTCTACATTTTCTTCCATTTATTTAGATATCTTAGGTTTTAATATATTTATTTCTCCAACTTTATACTAGTACATTGGATTACTATACATCTTTCCACATAGGTCTTTATAAGGATCCATCTGAATGCTCTAGTGAATGACTTTATTTTATAAAAAATTAACTTGAGGAGGTGTTGATCCCAAACACCTTTTAAATTCGTAGATAAATATATCAATATATCTTCAAATTTTTAAAGTATTCCCACAGTGTTACCATTTATCGGAGGATGATAATATATTTAGAAACATGGAATTATATTGACATCCTATAAAGGACTTCTCCAGAACATCGAGGTAAACATAATATCCTGATCAACTATAATATAATATTATACTCCATTAATATTTAGCACTAACAAAATGTATATAATGGAAATATGGTATTGAGAGAAATCATATCTTATAGTGATGAATTATGTTGACTATGTAAAGAGATCAACTATAAACCTTATAACATTATTCCATTTATATGTTTTGGGTAGTACAATGATAAAATCCATGGTGATTTTATAATTTCTATTTTGGTATGGATAATGGTTTCAACACCCACTTAGTCTATTGTATCTTAGACATTACTTTATAACATAACAAGTACTAAGATATTTCTTTGCGAAATATCTCTTCATGACATCCCACCATAAATACTATTTTAGATTCCTACAAATCCTTGTACTTCATAGACCAATAGATAATTTAGAAATATGAGCCTCTATTAATAGCCCATTCAGCAAATTGTGCTTTTATGGAGAACATGCACAAATATTAAAACTTATCATTCCAAAATTATCAAGGTTAAAATCAAAAACAATTTCCACATTATTTTTTATCTCTATAACTTCTTTCTTCACTTCTTTATTCTTCACTTGTATAAATGATCAGACACTCATTTATGAAAGATAATATTTCCTACATTCTTTTAGGTTTTCTAAATATATCCTTATCAAATCCATAAATATTATATCTTTTTGGGTCCTCGTCATGTATGTGCTATAATAATAATTTCAACTCAAACCATTGGCCACCCTATTAGCTTTCCCAGGGTGGTAATCTATTGAGAAATCATAATCATTAATAATTTATAACCATCTTCTCTAATTCATATTCAACTCCTTCTCTATGAATATATAATTTAAACATTTTTGATTGGTATATATATATATATATAAATTTATTTGGAAATAACATTCCTCCATAACGTTAATGAAAAACATACTACCACTAACTCTAATTCTCTAGGTGGGTAATTTTTATCACGAGCCTTTAATTTCTATGAGGAATAATCTATAACTATGTCACTCTAAATGAGGAATCATCTGAACCCCTTCTTTGTTGCATTTTTATAGATTTAAAACCCTTATCTATTATAGGGTAATGTAATAACTGGGGCATTGGTTAATATTTTCATCAGATCCTGTAAATTTTCATTACATTCATCCATCCATATGGACATGGATACCTTCTATGTAAACATGGTTAGTAGATTAGATAGTCATGAGAAATTCTCCAAAAATCAATGATAATATCCACCAAAACCAAGAAAAACTCATATTATAGTTACCATACACGGTCTAGGACAATGTATAAGGTCCTCCATCATCGATTGAACCACCAATATAGCCTCACATGATTTTATGTGACCCAAAACTGAAGCATTTTGTAGCTAAAATTAACACTATATATTTTTTTCATACAAATTTTCTCTTTTAGGGTCTTTATAATATTTCTAAAGTGATGTTCATACTCTTACATACTCTTTGAATCGATAAGAATATTTTTTATAAAGACTACCACTAAATGACCAAGGTAATATTTAAATACTCTTTTAATTACATTTATAAAGATAGTGGGGGTATTAGTAAGACCAAATGTAATCACTATATTTTCATAGTGTCCATACCTTGTACATAATGGTGTATCAGGTATATCCTCATTTTTTGAACCACAATTTATGATGCCTATAATGAAATAAAATCATTGAAATTTATTTAGCTCTGCACATTTCATAAAATAAGTCATCAATATGGGATAGAGGATACATTTTCTTCACTGTGATCCTATTAAACTCCCAGTAATAATTGTATTGACACATAAATAAATATTTTTTCTTAACAAAAAGGATATCTTCACTCCAAGGTGACACACTATGATTAATAAACACCTTATAAAGATTTATTGAGTCTCTATGTTTCAATTATTTTAACTAAGTTCCATCCATTCTATATGGATTATTTTAAATAGGTGTGGGACCATATATGGGTTCTATTGGGAAGTCACCTTCATAGTTTTGTGGAATACTAGGTAACTCATACCCAAATAAATAAATAAACTTACACATTTTATGAATATCATTGGTATTGACATTATCTCCAACCATATAGAAGAAACACACTATTTAAATGGGAATCAAGACCCATAAAATGGATGTGATTTCCCTAAAAAGTTCATATCTCTCAGTACAATTATAGAATTTTAAAGGATGTTAATGAATTTAAAACATAAATATATTATATATAAAATGTTGTGGGATTTATGTAGAGAAATACAATTAAAATTTTAAAATAACATCAAACTTAACCAGATGTAGAATAACAATATTTGATGGAAGTACATTCCCACAAACATCAACGAGAGAAGAATCAAAGATGTGACATGTGATCATAATTCCATTAAGGGGTTTCTCTACTAATTCTATATCTAATCATTAGGGTTAGGAATAAATATTAATAAATAATTTTCATGATATAAGTTAATTTATATAACTAATATCAGGTGAAATAGTTGTCATGACCCATCCCCCAGGGCTGGTGACATGTCTACCCCAATCTCGCCCTCCATAGGCTAGGGGTTGACGACTAGCACCAAAAAAGGAATACCTCTAGAATGGGAAGGAATTCCCTTTAAACCTATACAAACAAATAATCCAAGAATACAACAAGAATAACAAAAAATGTAAACTGCTATAGTAAGAAGTGTACTAAAATTAAAAGGGCTAGAATAAAATCTGAACTGAAAAGTTCAAGTACAACTGAAATGAGAAAATAGCTCCTGGATCATCCACCGAGGATAATACCTGAAGGGTAGGTATAACTCATCTCCACTTCTCTCCACTTCATCCAATATCTTCCACGTATAACCTGGTCCTGGATCCCTAAAGTCTCAGCCCAATTGCTCGTCAACTGCATAAGACACAACAAAGTGCAGGTAATGCCCATGTAGGGGTGAGTATAACAATACTATATCAGGACCCTGAGACCCCTGAATGTCTCACATTATTCAACAAATTCAAACCACAAAGCATGATCTCAATCACAAAGCACAAAGAAAAAGACAAATCTCAAATTGAGTCTCATCTCAAACCAGGTATTAGTGAAGTATAGATGTAAAAATGATTAACTGTGAAGCTATATCATCTTATTCTATCAAGAGGCTTTGCAGCTGACCATACGGAGTTTGACCCACACAAGATCGCTAGGTACTAACCCCAACAATTCTCCACACAGGATCCGACCCACCCATAGTCAATGGGTAATTACCCCTGCAATGAACCACAGAAGATCTGACCTACCCAAAGATGATAGGTATTATCCCCTGTAATGACCCATATAGGATCTAACCCACACAGGATCAGTATGCACTAACCCACACAGGATCATTGAGGGCTGACCCACACAGGATCTGACTCACACGGGATTGGTATGTCATAGATCCATGACATGTTTCTCTATGTATTATCCTTGTCAGGTTGTGAGGTGTTGATCCACACATGGTCTCTAGGTGTTGTTCTACACATGACCGATAGGTGCTGACCCACATAGGATCACTCGGTACTAACCTCCGTATGATCTATCTCCAACCTCCGCCTCACTGATAGCCACTGGATTCCGGCTCATAGCACCATAGATTCTGGGGGAATTTCTCCCCAAGAAATCGGTTGTATATCAACCATCATGAAGTCCCATAATGAAGTAACCTGATGATCCATCATGTCATAAGGGTACAAATGCAAAAGATGATATGTCAATCGGACGCTCGGTCTGTAAGTTATTGGCATTTTAGTACCGAGGTCCCGGTTGGATTTGGGGTCGATCCAGTCAGTCATACTCCATTTTTCTCCAAAACTCTCGGGGAGTATTCCAAAAGGAACGCCTTGTCACTAGGGTACTTAATCCACAAACGATGCATCAATCAAACGCTCGGTCTGTTAGTTACATCTTGTTTCATGAAACGCGGGGTGATCACACCTCATTCCAGCCCAAATCGGTTAGGCTTGCCGGAATATGCCAAAGTGATCGCTTCCCTAAACGAATCCCAACACCTCTGATGATGTGTCAAATGGACACATGGTTTTTCTATTACGAGCATTTATTTATTCAGGGACCAGTTGGGTCACGTCCCGGTCCGACACGGTCAGACCAGCCCAACGCAACGGGTCTTGAGATCTATATGACCCCACCAGGGTCTGAGTTGTTAAGAGTCAGGATGGTTCCTTGGGTCTAGCCAATCAGGGTCGAAAATGTTCGGTTCACAGGCCCAGATCATGGTTGGCCCGGCCCACCGGGTGTTGCTCGGCCCACCCGCACTGGCCCACCATGCCATAGGTCTGGCCTACTTGGTCGTCCCGCGCTGTCTCGGTCCGCCCGAAGGCAGACCGTTGCATTCCACTAGACCCATGATTTTGAGGTCGTTCACCTGTAGGTGGGGTGCTGCCCCACAAAAATTAACGGTCAGACATTTGGTTGATCAGGGTTTCTCCAATGTGGCACGGTGTGGGCTGCGATTCACCTTCCTGTCGTGCCCACTTTCTCCGGTGGCACCTGCGATTTCCACCCTTTTCCCATGTGGTCGGCTCGGGCTAGCCTCCTTTGGCCACCGTGGCACACCGTCGTGCACCGCCTTCCACCACCCAAGGAAAGATGTCACAGGTATTCTACGGTCACTGATGGCCACCGCCAACAAGGCGCACTTTCAGTTTCTTCCGTGGGACACCCAAAGTTCTCTGATGTCCATTCTTGGTGTCATCTTCACCTACTTATCTTCTGTTCTGTCGTCGTCAAAGCGTGACCTGCTATTTCGTGTTTTTGTTGACTTGGAATTTTTTCCCCAATGTTCACATCAAGAACGATGTAGTGGAGTGTCCAAGACTTATTCTTTTCGCCCCAACCTCCGTGTTACATGATATCAAGCAGGGGAGAAATTTATTTATTCAATGAAAACTTGAAAATAAACCCCATACATGCAAGAGACATTCAATGATAATGATCAAAGGAACCTCCTTTTCCTTTGTCATTGTTTTGTCATTCGGTGGCGCTCATCACTACTCGCTGGAACCAGTCTCATCCTCCATGTGGTTGGCGTCGTCGTACTTTTCCAGAGTTTTGTCGCTTAGTGAAGTCATGCCAACAAACTACCCCGAGCTCCATATAAATAGGATAGCGGGAGGGTGAGTAACGCATGTGGAATTAATGGGGTTAATTTAATTAAGGAACCTTCCTCATTCCAATAGTGTGGTTGCAAGAATAAAGAGGGGTCAATCCATTTAATGGATTGACTTGTCATTGGTCCCACAACCTATGCTCTTCCATTAGAGGAAAGTAGAAAGAAAAATAAATAACACTGTTATTTTATTATTCTCTAAAATGTCCAAAAACAATCTTTTCTCCCTACCTTCTACGGTCGATGTGAAGCCTCACTTAAGAGGATCTGGGAACTGCAAATTCAAAGGTGCCCTCAAATTTTTAATATGAGCACCGGTTCAAAATATATAAAACACCACCAACTCTTTTACTAAACGTACCTTTGAAAATGTTCAAAAACTCATTTCGGGCACACCGGGCCTTGGAATCATGCGCCGCCAATTTTCGAAAACTTGTAATAATTTCATATATCTAAAAAATATTCCATGAAAAAATCTGGGTCTTTAAATTCTCCCCACATTATGGATTTTCATCCCTAAAGGACATAACATAGTCTAGGAAAACAAATGGGGGTACTGAGCATAGATATGAGCCTTCTGCTCCCATGTTCTTTCATAGACATCCTCATGCTGCCAATGAACGCACACCAAAGGTATCGATCATTCACAAAGGACCCACTTTTATCGATTATCAATATCCACTGAAACCTCCATAAAAGGCACCCCGTCATCAATGTCCAACTCTCCCTAGTCAATAATGTTTGATTGATCATGCACACATCTCATCAGCTGCGACACATGGAAATAATTATGCACCAGGCACATCTATGGGGGGAGTTAGACAGTATGCCACCTCACCAACTCTGCTGAGAACCTGAAAGGGTCCGATGAACCTTGAAGATAGCTTGCCGCCCTGAACAAACCTCTGTAATCCTCATTGGGGTGAAACCCATAAGAAGACATGGTCTTATTCCTCGAACTCCTATAGTCTCTGTCTCCTGTAGGCATAAGAATTTTGTCAGCTTCTGTGAAGTCTTCACTTTCTAACAAGTGAGGCTTCTTTATACAAACTCTAACACTGCTTTTTTCATCCATGGCCACTAGTACTGATGTTGGAGGTCCTGGTACACCTTCTCCACTTTAGTATGTACCGAAAAAGGGGATGTATGGATCTTACTCAACAACTCCTCTCGTAGAATCACCAGTACCATGGTGTGTCCTCTGTAGAAAATGACATGCTCCCCACATTCAAAATATTCTTCAGGATCCTGTCCTGAGGATATTTGAGTATATCGTGCCTTGCAGTCCATATCCCCAAGTTGTGCCTCCTGAACTCACCGTAGAAGTGGGGGAGTGACATTCATAGACTAGAGGAAAGCTATATTATCTCTATCCACAAAGGATATCTGCAACACAAATAGATTCTATGTTTCCTCACTAAACAACTGTAGACCAGACCTCATGCTGAGTGCGTCTACTACTACGTTCTCCTTCCCATGAGTGTACTCAGTCTCAATTTCATACTCCTGGAGGAACTCCATCCATCACTGATGTCTCATCTGCCAAAAGGCCTACGGGAACCTTTCCATCAATTAAAAAGGATACCCCTTTTAAACTATCTGATGTTCCCAACAACCCTTCAATGGTGGGTACTAATTCTCCATGATCACTTGGTTAATGTTCCGGTAATCCACACACAACCTCAAACACAGGGTCTTACTATTCCCTTCCCCTGATAGTAACCCAACATTACTCTCAACTCACAGAGATCTGTGGGAGCCATTCGATAGGCAGTTACAGATATCAGTGTCATGATTGGGTACAATCCAATTTAGAAGTCCCTCTTCCTTCAGGGAGGTAATCCAGGAAACATATTTTAATTAGATGTTCATGCACTCTTCCACTACTATTGGAAATAGAAAAGTCAAAACTCTTTCTACCACGCGGGTTACGCTGGCCAACTCAAGAGTGATCGGCTACACCCTCCTATGAATGAATTTATCCCATGCTATCTAGGTTTCCTTTTTCATCGACCAAGTAAACCCCCTTTGAATGTTGTAGATATACCACATCCTTTTGCCTAAAACAATCAATCTGAGCATAAATTGTGGATGACCAGTCCGCATCCAAACTTATGTCGTAAGGCCTGGAAACTTCCACAAATAGGTTCCAACTAAAACCCTCGCCTCAAGGGTCAAATCACACCATTGTCAGAAGTGTGATTAATGAGTCTCCTCTCAAAGGTATCTCTAGATGTTAGTGTCAAGACAATGGTTTAAATGGAAATTCAAGGGCTTTAACAAGATTCGTGATATGAATGAATGACCAATACCTATTCCAATTAATACAGAAGCTTTTAGTAGACACAGACTATAACTTGAATCATTCCTAGAGCCCTTGGGTCACACTCATTGACCGCAAGTAGCTACTCCTTTCCCTTGTCCTCTAGCTCCCTGATCCTGGTGTAGAACACAACGGGGTGATGGTTGTAACATGTCAAAATTTGTGCCACCTCCTAATTCTCTCTTAACTCCTCTTCTGTATCATCTGCCCTACAGATTCATCTATCACTAACACTTCCTCTTCTTGAAACATTATACACGTCCAAGTCTCTGTGATTAACGTCGGTTTCTTACTTACCACTGCTAACATTCACTGGATATATCTGCTCATCCAAAGAACATTCAACCACAACGATTCTATCTTGAACACTAACATAAGTAGGAATGTAAATAGGAATATTTCTTTCTCAGGTGTCCCTAAACACATCTTTCTCATTGTTCCAAGCCCAGAATCACTAATCATATCATATTCATTGAGTACCAGGAAAGGTCAGTACACCTCGACGAATATTGAGCTACCTAAATGTCATTTTGCTGAAGCTGTGGAAGCTCTTGGGAACACTCAGCCCTTAACATTTTATGAAAATATACTCCCTTCTCCGAGGAAGGTTCTCGAGCTTGTCCTCAGAAAAGTAACCTCATCGTAAGATTATGGTAATCTAAGCCTTGTCATCACCCTACTAATCAACATAGAAGGCTCACTACCAGGATAGCCATTTGATCGAATGGATCCCTGGATAGATGGAAACTCGGTCACCACCTCAAGACATTATTTAGCCGCATGTTAGTCAGTATTTCCTCAGAACCTATAGGGTATCTTTTGTGGAAACTTGTGTAAGGTACTGAACCTACATGGGTCTACAATTAGTAGCTCTGGATGTAACTATTGACCAACATGTAGTGGTATTTCTGGCACACCACTAAAATGTACCAACTCAGGAAACGATCAATGTAATGAAGCCCCTTCCAACTAAAAACTATCCTCATGGTCATGCATTGGAAGATGACTAGCTGATAGGATTTCCATATGCTCTATTGTTGTCCCAACTAGGCAGAAAACTCTAGCCACAGCCTCTCGCCAGTCCTCAGCTACATAGGGATCTATCTCACTTCGAAACCTCAGAGGCCTCTCCTATTGGAACTCGTGCAACATTCTCAATCAGTGTGTACCGTCCTCTAATTAGGTTGGTGGTAAATTTTTCCCAACTAGAGGTGATGTAGCTGGTAAACCACCTGAAGGTGCCAACACAATAAGAGTGCCCTGCACTAAAACCTCGTCGCTCGGTGGGCCATCATCGTGTACTTTATTGTGAATACATATTAGCTATCTATGTGGTGGAATCCTGAAATATAATCAAGATGAACCATGGTCAAAAGGTTATACCTGGTGAGATGACTTAAAAGAGACCAAAGTAAAACTTTTCAAAACACACGCAATCAGTGTTTTTGTGCACTGAGTCAGAAATCAAAATTCAGGGTCCTTGTGTATGGAAACTTCAGCCTCCGTACCAACACTGGACTCCCCAAACTAAAAACCACACTCAACATACTTAACATTATTTCTCATTAAAAAATAGACTCTTAGTTCTTCTGGTAGAACCAATCCCCCTTTAATACCACTTTTTCACGACCCGTGCCCTAGGGCATGTGTCGTGACTACCCCAGGCCTTCCTTCCATTGGCCAGGGAATGGTGACTAGTACAAAAAAGGCATATCCCTAGAACGGGAAGGCATTTACCTTAAACCTATACAAACGAACATGCCAAGAACACAACAAAAAGCAACCACAATGTAAATTGATCTTATAAAAAATGAATTTTAAGTAAAGGGGCCGGAATACAAGCCAAAATGAAATGTACAAATACAACTAAAAATATAAAATATATCTTGAATCGTCCACTGAGGATCCTACCTTAAGCGTAGGTACAAATCATCTCCACTACTATCCATGTCAACTAATCTCTTCCGCATACTGCCTGGTCCTAGCTTCCTCATGTCTCAGCCCATCTTCACATTGTCTGCACAAGACACAACAATGTGCAGGCGAATCCCATGTAGGGGTGAGTATAACAATACTTATTAGGGACCCTGAGACCCCAGATAGTCTCCCAAAATTTCACAAAGGAAAACCAAAAAGCATGATCTCAATCACAAAGCACAAAAGAATGGACACATCTCAAACTGAGTATCAGTACAAACCAGGTATTAGTGAAATATAGAATTACAGATGATTAATTACGAATCTAGATCATCGTATTCTGTCAAGAAGAAATACTGCTGACTATATGGAGTCTGACCCACACATGATCAATAGGTACTAACCCTACAATTACCCACACAAGATCCAACCCGCCCGGTGTCGATAGGTACTAACCCCCGCAATGACCCACATAAGATCTTACCCCCACAAGATCGGTATGTCGTTGATCCATGGTTGGCTTTTCTAAGGCTTTTCCTCATCAGGTCACAAGGTTTTGATCCACACAGGGTCACTAGGTGCTGATTCACATAGGATCACAAGGTTTTTACCTATAATGACCCAATGATTTTTAAATGGAAATTAATTTCTTATAAATATGTCATGAAATCCCAAAAAAATGAACTACTAAGTGTAACGTGACCTGTAATAATAATTTTTTCACTTCTGCATTTTGAATTTCAAAAATCTGATATACACGATTGTGATATGTAAGTTATTTGGAGTCGAAAAGTAAAAACTTAATTTTTCGTGAACATTAACCTACCCTTATGAATATTCACATACCTTTTTGAATAGTGATATACCATAATGAATAGTAACCCTACTTATGATTGTATAAAAATAATATTCAAGTGAATGTATGATGTACCTATATTTTAGAATAAGTAAATGAATGCTTTAAAACTGATTTTTTTAATAATAAATATCGATGTTAATTAAATATTAAAATAACCATATTTATAAATTTATTTTTGAAAAATGGACATCAATTTTGGAATCTACATGTCGAAAAGTTGTTACAGTTTATTTTTTTTATTTTTCAAAATTGCATGAATTTTTGATGAATAGTAAAATATGACAATTTATGATAAATGGTAAATAATGGATTTATTGAGTCATTGATGATGATATGCTGATGTAATCCCAATTGGTTTAAAGTCAAAATCATTTATTACTATTATTGGTCATGGAATCATAAATATTTATTGTTTTGAGGTAAATTAATAAACTAATGAATAAAAAATTATGAAAACCCTCTTCTCCTCCACCATAAAACCCCCCTCACAACCTCTTCTCTTCACTACTCTCAAGCCTTATTCCTTAAAAATATTCTGCGCAAATCTCTCCCCAAGCTCCTCCCCCATGTCCAACATCCCCTAGCCTCTTAAAAATACCAAAACCTCTTTCTTTAAGAGGTTCTGAAAGAAGATAAACTCAAGAGGTAAATTCCTCTTTCAAATTATTTTATTTCTTTTAATATATTTTATTTTCTTATTTCTTTCCTCACATACCTTCACCCAAATTGTATTATAACTCTAGTAACATAAATTTATTGGAATTTATTTATGCTAATGGGATATATCATTATCATCTCTCCTTTCCCCCATATTTTATTTTGAAATGAAAACACCATTTGAGATTTTTTAATTTAGAACAATCAAGGAAAATAGTTTATCAATTTCTATTATCATCATTGATTCTGTTAATTAACCCATTTGTGTTATTGTTTAACTAGATTATTATATATATATTATATCCAATTTATGGTTCTGTAATTTATTTGTACAAATGTTATTATGTTATAAATCAAAACATGTTCGTGGTAATCAAACCCACTGATTAACCAAAACGGTTATCACTAAGGTTTTATATAATAATTAGACATCACTCTAAGAAACCAAATTAAATTTGAAACCATTTATTATCATTTATGTTCAGTAATGGTATATAACTTCAATTATGTACAACCACTATCATCTTTCTTATTTATCCAAAAATGTATATAAGCAAACCTGTCATTAAAAACCATGTAAAAAAATGATCCCGAACAATGAAATTGAACCTTATAACCAATAAAAAAGGTCTTGAATGAACCAAAAAAGGGTTATAATAAATCAATAAAATATATAAAGGTTATTTAATTGTTAATTAATAAACTTAATGTTTTTATTCAGGTCATTAATAACAAGTGGAGAACACCACTAGATTTATGGTAATGGATCCTCTCCATTTCTCTCTTTATCAAGTTTGTCTTCTATGATATTCCTTATATGTGTAATCCTAAATGATGTGGAATGTTTTCAAACCTCTCCATTATTACCTAATATTTTATAAGTGATGATAAACCCATTATCTCTCTTATCAGGCCCTCTTAGGTACACCTGCCACCAAGCCGATAAACCATAACAAATTCTACCGGAACATTCTTTGTTCTTTCAGTTATCTTTATATTTATTTATATCAAAATAGAGTAATATGATTTTTTTATGTAAAAATTATAAATTCTATATATTTTTACTGAATTAATTTATGAATACACCTTCATATATCTATTTTAGGGAAATACATATTTTTAAAAGATTCCCTTCTTAGAACATTCTGATAAGCGAACCTGTTTTAAAGGAAATCCCATAATTTTACCCAATATCAATTCCAAACTATAAATGATTAAGAAACCACTGTATTTATAAAATAAGTCTTTTTTTTATTATGAAAACCTTTTTGGTTCAATTCTGGTTTTTTATAAAAATATCTCCTTTTTTCTATTTTAAAAGATATATAGTATTTTCCTTAAAACCGCACAACAATGTTTTAATGCTAATGTTTCTAAAATATGTTTATTATATTTTTTCACTTCTATTTGACATAAAATACCATGTTATATGCTTATTTTACCCTATGAACATACATGTATGTTCAAATCCTTTTTTTCATGGACACTTTCATGATACACCCATTGGTTTTTATTTACATCATGGTTGTGGTATACAATTATTTCCATGGGTAACCTTATGTTTATGTGCGGTTGATTGTGTATGATTATTTATGTGGAAAGAATATTCATGAAAATATTGATATGGGTTCGCTTATATAGCTCTCCAATTAATTGGGTAAAGATAAATCTCATGAGATGTGATGTGAAACAGGATTGACAGTTAGCCTTAACCCATACTAAAATGGGAATTGGAATTGGCTATTTGCCTATACCCATATTAAAATTGGAAACGAGATTGGAGGTTAGCCTTGGCCCATACTAAAAAAAAATTTATGATTCTTCCACATTTATGTGATTCCATTTTATATGATCTCATGCCTATATGATATGATTTCATATGTTTCATGCTTTGGATGTCATTATGTCCTGCCTCCTAACTCATGTACTAAAGATGTATCATTGTGTTCCTTCCCTTACTGAGATTTTTATCTTATCCCTTTATTCATGTGTTTTCTAGGGTACTCAGATGTAATGGATCAAAATAAGTTAGGAGCTCTTTATGGAGATTAAATAATGATGTTTTTTATCCCCATGTTTTATGTTTTATATAGCTAGTCTTCCCAAAAAATAGACTTAATGAATCTTGTATTGTAATCAAATATATAATTATGCTGAATAAAATGTAATGTTATATGTAAAAGTCTAGGGTTGCTATAGTGGGTATCAAAGGATGGTTTAGTTATTTTTGGATATTAGCAATAGAACATCATAGTAAGAACCTTAAGGATTATACTAAGTATAAGAAAAAATTCCAAAATTTTGGCGAGTATTGAGTAAGTGTTTTATCAAGAAAATACATCCCGGTCTACATAAGATCAGGTAGAGGTTGCTCTGGAATATATGTATCTAGGGGTAAAACCTAAAAATACCACATTGAGCTAGAATCAAACGGGAACTAGTTCACAACAACAAGCCTTGTTGCACTCTTGGTTATGACACTCCTAAGGGATATGCTTTGGTAGATTCATGATCATAGTACAAACCATTATTAAGGGGAAAAAATCACATAAGAATATATGTTATGAAAATATATCGAGGACAACCAAGATTTAAACCTTAGGAATTCCAAGATAAGATATACTTATCCTTTATAATTTTATCCTTTTATGTTCAAAGATTATATTTTATGCTCAATGGATAAGTATTCAAGCCCTCTAATTATAAGTTATTTTTCTTATTTAATGGAAGGGAATAGAAGAACTTGTGCCAATAATCAATGGGATAGGAAATGTGGATATTTCTCTAATGATATTCTTGGTATGACATGAGAGGGTGATAAAAACTTATTGATAGTACTTGATCTGCTGGCTCGAGTTATGAATAATAACTTGAATCATATGGAACTCCCTCCTCCTCCATGTAAAGAGAAAGTTTCCATAGAATACTTCATGCGGAAAAGGCCTCCCATGTTTAGTGGATCTTATGATCCCCTCCACACAGAATAATGGATTAACTCTGTTGAAAAGATATTCTCCATCATCCAGTGCTCGGATAAAGAGAAAGTTGTTTTGGTGGTCTATCATTTTTATGGGGAAGCTGATCAGTGGTGGATGATGATCAAGAATACAAAATACCATGTGGAAATTGATTAAATGGATTGGGAGGAATTCAAGAGGATGTTTTTCAACAAATATTTTCCATGAAACCTCTGTCTCAATATTGAAAGAGAGTTCCTCAAACTCAAACATAAAGAAGATGAGTCTATTGGGGCACATGAAGAAAACATTACAAGGCTTGAAAGATACACTTATGGATTTTTCATGAACACTGAAATCAAGGTGGATCGCTTATTTAGTGGACTAAAGAAGAATATATGAAAATTGTTGGTGATTCAAGACTATGATAGTTGTGAGGATATTGTCAGTTGTGCCCTCAAGGATGAAATAGAGATTGGAGACTCTTAGTGATCTCGTGGGTCTAGTGAAAAGAATAAAAAAAATGGAGAACAAAATGGATTGTTCGTTAAAAAAATCTCATGATAAGAAAAATCCTGAGTTTTCCCCTTGTGAAAGTTGTGGGAAGAAGAGTCCTGGGAATTGTCTAAAGCGAACCATGAATTGATTCAAATGTGGAATGTTTGGTCATCTGTCCAAGAACATCCGAAGGGATAATAAAAATCCCACTAATGTGGAAGAAGAAAGGAAGGCTCATATCAATGCTCAGCCAATGGTATAATGTTAAAACTGCAAGAAGCAAGGGAATTATGTAAACAATTACCTGAAGCCAAGGTTTACCTAATTAAATCAACAAGAACCTCCAAGGAAACAAGGAAGGGCTTATGTTATCACTACTACTGAGGTGGATCTAGAAAATGATGTGGTGACATGTATTCTATTTATTCATTCAAGAATAACATACATAATATTTGATTCTGGTTTTATGAATTCTTTCAAATCTTGTAAGTTTAATAGAACTATTCAAACATGACATCAAAAATTAGAGGAAAATTAATATCTAAGAATAATGAATATGGAAATTAATGTGTCAATGGTTTATAACTCCTCACCGGTTAACGTTTGTGGACTGAACCTCCCAAAAAATCTTTTCATTAATTATTTTGTGGAGTTAAATGCTATGTTGAGAATGGATTGACTATCTTTGTAAAATGCCAACATCAACTGTCTGGAAAGGGATATAACTATTCACATCCTGAAGCATCCTCATATTCTTTACAAGTTTAAAGAGGAAGATTAATCTCCTTTAGAATCATCGTATGAAGTCTGGATATTTTTTTCTTTAAGAGCAAGCATATCTAGCACAAATGATTGAGAAAAAGTAGAGAATCATGCTTGAAGACATTCCCATCGCGAGGGATTACAATAATGTATTCCTTGAAGAGTTTTCTGGTATTCCTCTTGATCTTGAGGTTGAGTTATCAATTGAACTTATATTTGGATCTCTACCTATATCAAATCCACCTCACAGAATGTCCACCACAGAGTTATAGGAGCTGAATAAGAAGTTACAGGAGAATCTGGAGAAGGGTTTTTTATGCCTGAGTGCTTCACCATGGGGTGCGCAGTCCTCTTGGTCAAGAAGAAGGCTGGATCAATGCACATCTTCATTGATTATCGTGAGCTCAGTAAAATCACGATAAATAAAAAGTATCCCCTTCCACAGATAGATGACTTGTTCGAACAGCTTCAGGGGCCAGTTATTTCACTAAGGTGGAACACCAGTCTGAATATCACCAATTAAAGGTGAGGAAGGAAGATATTCCCAAGACTACCTTTAGAACAAGGTATGGAATCTATGATTTCATAGTGATGCCCTTCGGACTCACTAATTCTTCAACAATATTAATGGATTTAATGAATAGAGTCTTTAGAGATTACCTTGGAAAATTTGTTGTAGTCTTTATTAAGGATATTCTGATATACTCCTAGATAATGGAGGAATATGAGGAGCTTTTGAAAACTGTGTTAAAGACTTTGCAATGGAATAATTTGTAAGAAAAGTACATTAAATGAGTATTATGGATCGAAGAGGTATCATTATTGGGGAATGTTATCACCATAAAAAGGAAATATGTGGACCCTTCCATGACAAAGTTAATTAAAGAGTGTCCTTTGAAAACTTTTGTAATAGAGATCCACTGCTTTTTGGGTGTAGCTGAGTATTATCAATGATTTGTGAAGAAATTTTCATGATTGTCGAAACCAATGACCAAGATGAAACAAAAGGAAGTAAAGTTTGTCTGATCTCAGGAATGTGAAGACTGTTTTAAGGAGTTGAAAAAGAGGCTTATCACTGCCCCAATATTCACACTCCTAATAAGTAGATAAATATTTGAGGTGTATAGTTATTCATCAAATATAGGATTAGGTTGTGTGATAATGAAAAATGAGAAAGTTATAGACTACATCTCAGGGCAGCTGAAAATCCATGATAAAAACAATCCCACACATGATCTAGAGTTGGAGGGTGTGATCTCTGCGTTGAAAATCTGGCAGCATTATCTCTATAGAGAGAAGTGAGAGATATATACTGACACCAAGAGTCTCAAATATATATTCACCTAGAAAGATCTTAATATGGACCAATTAATATTGGTATATCTGATCAAATATTTTTACTACTCAATCCACTACCATCCTAGTAAGGAAAACAATGTGGCAGATGCTCTATGTAGAAAGGATCATGCATCTTTATCAATGATGAGAATTGAAAAGGATCTAATCTTAATATATTTGAAGAGGATGGAAATGGTAATCATCAAGGGAGGAACATCATTGATCCTTTCTCAAATTATTTCTCAACCATTTCTCATGGAGAAAATAATGGATGCTCAAATAAAAGATATGGATATTCTGAAAATGGTGGAAGCTATTAAAAATGGGAAATCCTCAAAGTTCAAGGTGAATGATAAAGGAGTTGTATGATTTGGATCACGATTATGTGTAACATTAGATCCAGAGATAAAGAAGGATTTTCTAAATGATGAACATATATCTAACTTCTCTATCCATCCAGGGAGCACAAAGATGTATTGAGATCTTCGAAAAATCCTTTGGTGGGAAAATATGAAAAGGGAGGTTGCTGAATATACATCAAAGTATCTAGTATATCAGAAAGTGAAGGCTGAGAGGAAAAAGTCTAAGGGGATGATGCAACCACTACCCATACCAATGTGGAATTGGGAGAATATTACTATTGACTTTTTTGCTGGACATCAAAGGACATCTAGGGGAAACAATGCTATATGGTTTATGGTGGATACTCTTACAAAGAAATCTCCATTTATCGTGATTCAAGAGGACTTAACATTGGATCACCTTTCATAGATTTACATCAAAGAAGTGGTAAGTCTTCATGGAGTACCACAATTTTTTGTATCTAGTCATGATCCGAGAATCACCTCGATCTTATGGAAAAGTCTCCAACATGCTCTAAGAACTGAATTGAGCTTTAGTACGACATATCATCCTCAAACTGATGGCCAATATAAGAAAACTATTTAGACATTAGAAGATATGTTGAGATACTATTATATGGACTTTAAAAAGGATGGGACTAACATCTTTCACTAGTTCAATTCTCCTTCAACAACAGTTTCCACTCAAGCATTCAAATGGCACCATATGAAGCCCTTTATGGGAAAAGGTAAATAACATTGGAATTTTGGGATGAAGTTGGTGAGTGTAAGCTACAAGGACCTTAAATGGTCAAAAAATGGTGGAGAAGGTGAAAACCATTCAACCGCATATCAAGGCATCATAAAGTCGACAGAAAAGTTATGCAGATAACCATCAACGAGACCTTGAGTTCAAAGTTTGAGAAATGGTATTTCAATGCATATCTCCATGGAAGATGTTCATGAGGATTGGGATGAAAAGAAAGTTATGTCCCAGGTATATCTCCCCCTATGAGATCCTTGAATGAGTCAGAGATGTGGCCTATTGACTGGCACTTCCACCTACCATGTAGAAATTAAATGATGTCTTTCATTTATCCCTCTTATGGAAGTACATACCAGACCTTTCACATGTACTCTCTTTAGAGGTGGTATAGTTGGAGGATATTCATTCCTATGAGGAGTAGTTGGTGAAGATATTGGATCGTAGAGAAAATGTTATAAGCAAAAAGACTACTAATATGGTCTAGGTACTACAGAGAAACCATATGTACAAAGAGAAAACATGGGAAATGAAGGAAGCAATAAAGGAAAAGTACCTGCACCTGTTTATGGCTTAGAATTTAAAATGAAATTTCAAGGGTGAAATTTTCTAAGGGGGGAAGAATGTAATGACCCAATGATTTAGAATGTAAAATGAAATTTCAAGGGTGAAATTTTATAAGGGGGGAAGAATGTAATGACCCAATTATTTATAAATAGAAATTACTTTCATTTAAATATGTCATAAAATCACAACATAATGAAATATTATGTTTTATGTGTCCATTAAACATAAGTTTGTCAGTTCTGTGTTTTGAATTTCAAAAAATATAACATACAAGTTTATGATTAGTAAGTTATTTGG
This sequence comes from Viscum album, assembly GCA_963277665.1. Lineage (NCBI taxonomy): Eukaryota > Viridiplantae > Streptophyta > Magnoliopsida > Santalales > Viscaceae > Viscum > Viscum album. Next base: position 1,191,358,699 of record OY728156.1, on the reverse strand, counting down.
AGTCGGATAAGAAAAACATAACTTTTGGTGAGAATTAACCTACCCCTATGAATTGTAACATGCCCTTATGAATAGTTATATACCCAAATGAATATTAACTTTACTTATGATATTATCAAAATAATATTCAAGTGAATGTATGATGTACCTATATCTTAGAATAAGTACATGAATGTTTTAAAACTATTTTTTTAATAATAAATTATTAGTTTAATTAAATAATAAAATAATATTATATAGAAATTTATTTTTGAAAAATGGACTTCATTTTTGGAATCTGCATGTCAAAAAATAGTTAGGGTTAAATTTCAGTATTTTTCTAATTTACTGGAATTTTTTATGAATAGTAAAATACGACAATTTACGATAAATGCTAAATAATGGATTTATTGAGTCATTGATGATGATATGTTTATGTAATCCCAATTGGTTCGAAGTCACACATATTTATTCCTATTCTTGGTCATGGAATCATCAATATTTCATGTCTTGCAGTAAATTAATAAACAAATGATTAAAAACTTATGAAAACCCTCCTCTCCACCACAATAAAACCCCCCTCACTCCATCTTCTCTTCACTACTCTCAAGCCTTATGCCTTCAAAATATTCTTCCCAAATATCTAACCAAGCTCCTCCCTCATATCCAACAGCCCCTATCCTCTTCAAAATACCATAAACTCTCCCTTTAAGAGGTTCTCAAAGAAGATAAACTCAAGAGGTAAATTCTTCTTTCAAATTCTTTTATCTCTTTTATGTTATTTTGTTTTAGTATTTCTTTAATCGCATCCCTTATACCTAATAGTATTATAACTCTAGTAACATAAATTTACTAGAATTTATTTATTCTAATGGTATATTTAATTATCATATCTTCTTTCCCAATCTTTTATTTCAAAATGAAAACAATGTTTGAGATGTGTTAATTTAGCACAATCAATGACAATAGTTTATCAATTTATATTATCATCATTGATTCTGGTCATGAACCCATTTGTGTTATGGTTGAACTAGATTATTATATATATAATATATCCTATTTATGGTTCTGTAATCCTTTTTTACAAATAGTATTATGTAATAAAATAAAACATGTTTGTGCTAATCAAACCCACCGATGAACCAAAATGGGTATCACTAAGATTTTATTTTATATTCCAACAACACCCTAAGCAACCAAATTAAATTTGAAACCTTTTCTTATATTTTATTTTCACTAATATCATATAACATCAATTCTGGACAACCACTTTCATCTTTCACGTGTATCCAAACATGTATAAAAGCGAATTGGTCATTAAAAACCATGTACGAAAACGAGCTCAAACAATGAAATTGAACCTTATAACCAATAAAAATCTCTTCAATTAATCAAAAAAGGGTTATAATAAATCAATTAAATATATAAGAGGTTTTGGAATTATTAATTAATAAGCCTAATTTTTTTATTCAGGTCACTAATAACAAGTGGAGAACACCACCAGATTTAATTTTTGGGATCCTCTCCATTTCTCTCTTAATCAATAATGTCATCTATGCTATGCCTTTTTATGCATAATCTTAATTGCTGGGGTATGTTTTAAAACCTCCCCCATACTTCCCTCATGTTTTATATCTGACGATAAACCCCTTATCACTCTCATCAATCTCTGTTCGGTACACCTTGCACCAAGCCGATAAACCGTAACGAATTCTACCTGAACCTTCCTTGTTCTTTCAGGTTTCCTTATATTTCATTATATCAAAAATCGAGTTATCTTATCTGTTTATGTACATATTCTTAATTCTGTATTGTTTTTCAAAATTAATTTATGAATACCCTTTCATCAATCTATTTCAAGGATATACTTGTTTTTAAAAGATTCTCTCCTTAGAACATTCCGACAAGCAAGCCCGAATTAAGGGAACTCCCATAATTTTTACCTAATATCAGTTGCAATATATCATATGTTTTAAGAAACCACTGTCTTTCTAAAATAATCATTTTTTATTATGAAAACATTCTTGGTTCAATTCTGGTTTTGTATAAAATATTATCCTCTTTTCTATTTTAAAAGCTATATAGTATTTTCCTTAAAACCGCACCAATATGTTTCAATGAAATTTTTTTTGATGTACATTTATTATATGTTTTCACTTATATTTGAAATCACTTACCTTTTTATATTCCTAGTTTACCTTATGAACGTAGATGTATATTCTAATCTCTTTCTTTCATGGACACTTTCATGATACGCCCATTGGTTATGCTTTACGTCATGATTGTGGTACCCAATTACTTCCATGGGTAGCCTTATGTTTATGTATGGTTGATTGTGTATCATTATTTATGTGGAAATGTTATTCATGAAAATATTGATATGGGTGTGACCTGATAGTGCTCCAAATCATTGGGTAGAGTTAAGTCAAATGAGATGTGATGTGAAACTGGATTGGTGGTTAACCTTGAACCATACTAAAATGAAAATCAGGATCGGTGGTTACCCTGGACCCATTATAAAATGGCAAACGAGATTGGTGGTTAGACTTGAACTGTAATAAAGACATATTTCTTGATTCTTCCACATTTATATGATTCCATGTTTATATAATCCCATGCTTATATGAAATTATTTCATATGTTCCATGATTTGGATGTCATTATTCCATGCCTCCTAACACATGTGCTTAAGATGTATCCTTATGTTCAAAACCTTACTTGTCTTTTTAGCTCATCCCTTTGTTCATGTGTTCCCCAGGGTACCCTATGTAGGTGTAAGGGCTCAAAGGAATTTAGGATCTATTTGTGGAGATTAAATAAATAAGTGTTCTTTTAGCCCCATGTTTTATTTTCTATGTACCTAGTTTTCCAAGACACTAGACATAACAATCCTCGGATATTACTTTGATATATAATTATTCTTAAAGACATGTAATGTTATATGTAAAATTCTAGGGTCACTATATGAACTACACAAGATCGCTCGGTACTAACCTCCGTATGATCTGTCTCCAAGATCTGCCTCACTGTCATCCATTGGGTTCCCGCTCATAGCACACTTGACTCTAGGAGAAACTCTCCTCAAGACATTGTTTGTAATAAAACTAGAACGGAGTTCCATGAAGAAGTAACTTGATGATATGTCACTTCATAAGGGTCCCAATGAAAAAGATGGTGCGTCAATAGGACCCCTATTCTATAAGTTATTGGCATTTTAGTGCTGAGGGTCCGGTTGGATTTGGAGTCAATCAAACCTGGCCGTACCCCAACATTATCTGAAACTCATGTAGAGTATTCAAAAAGGACCACCCTATCACTAGGTTCCTTATTCCATAGAAGGTGCATCAATCAGATGCTAAGTCTATTAGTTACATCTCTTTTCGTGAAATAGGGGTGATCGCACCTCAGTCCAGCACGACTCGGTCCGACCCACCAGAATATGGCAAAGGGACCACATCCCTAAAGGTATCCCAATGCCACTAACAGCGTTTCAAAAGGACATAGGTTTTTCAGTTACGAGCGATTATTTATCTAGGGACCGGTTGGGTCTGGGCTCTGTCTGACTCGGTTTAGACCGGCCCGATGTAACGGGTCCTAGGGTCTATCTCACCACACCTGGGTCCATCCTTTGAAGAGTCGGCCCTGTTCATTGGGTCCAGCCTGTCGGGGTCAGCCCGGTTTGGATCATGGGCCTAGGTCGTGGTTGGCCCAACCCACACTGGCTCACAAGGCCATGGGTCTGGTTCATTTTGGTCGGCCAGTTCTAGCCTGGTCTGCATAGAGGCAGAGTGTTGCATCCTACTGTCCCCATTCTTGCGGAGCGCCAGCCGGTGTTGCGCTACCCCACCACAATTAATTGTCTATCGTTTTGTTGACCAATTTTTTTCCAAAGCGGCATGGCGCGGGCCGCGCCACACTTTCCTGTCATGTCCTACTGGCTACGGCCGCTTCTACTGATGGCACCTATGGGTACCGATCTTTTCCCGCATGGCCAACCACCTTATGCCACCACTGCGCGCCATCACACGCCACCTTCCACCAACTATGGTCAGTTTCTGCGGGTCTTCTCCGGCCACCACCGACAAGGTGCGCTGGTGGTTTCTTCCGTGGGTCACCGGACATGCTATGGTTTCTGTTCTTGGTTCCGTCTGTGCATAAGGTTGATCCACGCTTCTGTCTTCATAGTGTGACTCACTATTTTGTGTTTCCATCGAGTTGGAAATTGTTCCCTGAAGATCACATCCAGGACAAAGTGGCAGAGGGTCCGGACATTGTTCATTTGGATCGTTCCATCTATGTTACATGATATCAAGTGGGAGAGAAATTCAATTCATCAAATACAACTTCAAAATAAACCATCTACCTAGAAGGGGCGTTTGTTGATGATGATTGACGGAACTTCCTTCTTCATTGTTGTTGGTTCTTGATTCGATAGCGCTCGTTACAGCTCGATGGAACCAGTCTCGTCCTCCTAGTGGTTGGTGTTGTGGTACTTGTCCAGAGATTCATCACTTGGTAAAGCCCTGCCAAAATTCTACCTCGAGCTCCAAATTAATATGAGAGGGAGAGGGTGATTAATACACATTGAATTAATGGGGTTCCTTTAATTAAGGACCATTCTTAATTCCAATGATGAGGTTACAAGAATAAAGATAAGTCAAGACATTTAATGGATTGACTTGTCGTTGGTCCTACCACCACAGCTCGTCCGTTGGAGGAAAGGAGAAAAAAATAAAATAACATTGTTATTTTTTTATTCTCTTAAATGTCCAAAAACTACCTTTTTCTCTAGTCCATCTATGTTCGAAGTGAAGCCTCCCTTAAGTGAATCTGGGCACTGCAGATTCAACGGTGCCCTAAAATTATTAATCCGTGTACCAGATAAAAAGATAGAAAATTCCACATGCGCATTTACAGATCGTACCTTAAAAAAAGTTAATAAATTCATTAAGGGCACACCAGGCCTTCAAATCACATGCCATAAATTTTCGAAACCTCATAATAATTCCATATATTTAAAAACAATTACATGGAAAAAGTTGTGTCTTTAGAATAATTCCATATTTTACCTTACTTGTCACCAACCCAACATCATTTTTCTATCCCCAAATAAGTAGTAAACCCGGAATGGCCCACATGAACTTTAGTAATCTTTGATTAAATAGAATAATCATTCATAAAATGTCAAAATTGTGATGCCTTCTATTCAATAAATGAAAGCATATGCTTAATATAATTCATTCAGTGTCATTATTCAAATCCTTATGAAGGGTTCCTAAAGTGTTTTTAAATTTCCAAATCATGTCCCCCAACAGTGTCAAATCAGGTGTCTAGCAACACTCATTGTCATTCACATGATGATAATAGATTCTATCTCAATTCACCCTTTTCATATTAATTACACAAAGTTAAAACTATTATATATCCACATACCCTTTGGGTACTTATAAAAATATGTAACATATTGAAAACCACTCGATCTATCCTTCACCAAAATTATAGGAAATGTTATCTATACTTGGATGTATCCTTATACTTATCATTAGACACATCCTAAGGTATATAACTAATGTTTTCTCATCCATGTTTACAATGGTCAGCTAAACTATTTATCTGATACCAATTATAAGTAAAAATTATTTTCTTACATAAATAACACATCTTTTTAAATGAATATTCATTATAATTAACAAATGTATGCATGACGATTATAACGTTTTAATGTATTTGGAGACAAGATACATAATCTTCTTATTTAATAAATGATATTCAATATCTCACAAAAAGATCTTCCCATTTTGTAATCTTAATAAACATAACCTACATGAAACATTTCTTCAAAACATGGGGAAATGAAACATAATAAATGGTAAGCTCAGATTCATTGTAAGGGTGAAATTGAGAGATATCATTCTATGATCATATTAAAGATTAATATAATCATAAGGGGATGGAATAATTAATGTAAATTAATTTTTTTACCAAATCGATAATAAATAATAAACTTGATTCATGGCATAAAAATTTATCATTTCAGAAGATATGATCCATAAGATTTTGAAATTATCCAAATTCATGAACTAGAAGCTCATGTCATAAAATATTGGCACAAACAAAGGTATAAAACCCATTTTATTTTTGGGATTAACTATCAATACCATCAAACATTTTGGATTATGTCTCCTTACCTATTTTCATTTTTGGATTAATCCAATCATACTTTCTCTTATTATGAATCAAGCATGTTAACATGTTTCCCATTGTTATATTAGGAGATAAATATCATTACCCAATTCGTTGGGTGGATATTATGTCCCACATATCTATGTTTTAAATGTGACAATCATCCATGGGTATGACATAACCAGTACTCATTTTTATAACGTCGCCACCATCCTTGGTTATAAAGTAACCACCATGAAATAAAAAAATATAGAAAAGTGTTATAAAATATAATAAAAAGTTCTTCATATCATGAATAATGAAAATTAAAGGGTCTCACAAGGATTACTTCATTTCATAACCAATAAAAATAAATGGGTACTTTAACCATCTCATAAACTCATCACAACATCACCCATGTAAAGGGAATAAGTTTCATAAAAATCACTTCATAATATTAAAAAAATCTTCAAAAAGATAAAGGATGGTACAAGTGGATCTTATCTTTAAAAAGGAATATTTAATATCCAAGGATGCCATCTAATATAGAAAATAATTTTTAAAGATCACTTGGAACATTTTTTAGGAAAATATCCATTCAACTTTGAAAATAAAATTTAAGAAAATATTCAAAAAACATTTGATAGTAAAATTTATTTTAGAATAACCCTGGAAACTTATGAAAGAATATTAAAAGTATTTCATGATCATGATGGTGGAATTTTTTTTCATTCTGTACACATTAAAATAACAAGTATTTTCACATTTTTGAAAAATCCAAAACGGAATTGTTCGGAAAATGACATAAATATTAATTTTAAACCATTTTTGGAAAACTAAAAAATGGAAAAAATTTCATTCAATAATAATTAGAGAATAGTTAAAAATGCCTTTAAAATATTTTTAGCCAATATGGATATAGAACGAAAATGGGTTTTAATTGAAGTTATTAATGAAGGGTATTTTTGTTAAATTTATTTTTTTGCCTATTTAATACTTTAATAAAGGTAAATGAAAGGAAAAAAAATTATTTTCTAGAAATAACTATAGGATATAAAAATTATTGATTTTATTGAGAGTTATATTATATGTTCTCATTTTTTTGAAGCATATCATAAGCAATCGAGTTAAACAATGAGATTGTAGCATTAAACCATCAACACTTTGGTATCTTTTGAATCATAAGCCCCATGAATGTAAAAAAATAATATAGATATGTATTTCACATAATTATCATTATAATTATCATAAAATAATTTCATGCATAGTATATACACCACGAAAATGAAACATGTGGTGTATAATCCATGTGTCTCACCAAAATAAAAGGGAGACGAAATCACTTAACATAAGTCTCGACTTCTTTTGTACATATCAAAATAACCTGTATAATAAATATATGTTTGATATAAATATATTATATAACTTTAATTATATTTATCATTATATATATTATTTTTTTATGACATATCATTACCTTTTTAATAAAAATTTATTCTTAAAATAGTGTTTTATATAATAACTACTTTGTTTTTCATGTATGTTTTGGTTTGTTGTTTTTTGTCCTTTTATATTGATCATGGTCCAATAATTTCTATAATTTAAAACATTATATAAATATAATATATGTTTCTAATATATTTATTTATAGTAATACAATAAATATTGAGATATAAAATGAGTTACAAATTTCAAGGAGACGACAGGTAGTAAATACACATGAACGATGTTCACATTTTCTCAATGGATAAAAATAAAGAAAGGCAAATAATATATCATATTTATAGAATTATTATTAGTTCATAAATATCACATATTTTCATTAAAACTATACTTATTTTTTTCCATCTAAATTTTATGTGAATAATGAATCACATCGCTTCACTATGCGGTAGTCCGCTATACATACGAGTGGCATTATCGTATTCCCAAAAAATAGGGTGTAAGAAATTATATATTATATTAAGTGTAATTATGTCATAAATATCAAATAAATATGTTAAATACATCATTATCTCTTCCCATGATAGGTGGTGATGGAAAACGAATTACATCGGTTCGTGAGGCAGTAGTCTACTATTCACACGATCCACGATTTTGTTTACAACTTGACAAAAGAGGTGATAGATTTAGATCAGTTAATTAACTTAATAAAATATAATAATATTTTATATATTTATGTTTATATATCATCGTATTTTAAAAATTTAATATGGATTTATAAGAATAAATAAAACAAAAATACATGTTTAAGAATTTAATCCCTTCTTCATAAAACCACTTAATATACTTATACATAAAGCCTTATTAAGAGGGTTTAATAATAAAAATCAGGCCTTTAGGATGTGATTTGGTATGCAAGATTATAATTGGTCAGTTATTGAATTAACCAAATGGTTTTTTTAATTGTGAAGAGGATAGGAGAGGTAGTGGTATTTTATAAGTGGTGGAGAGGACATATATGTAATTTTTGAAAAAGAATAAAGTGTACCCACATCTTACACAATTAAAAAAATGGTAAAAAAAGAATCATTATTGAACATTATATGATATAAAGTTTAAATATGGACTTAAAGTTGGATTTGGGCATGTTTCAATGTCATTTTACCTCTTACCATTTTTACTTTTACCCTCGGTAAGCTCATTTTACCCTTAACTGTGTTTATTAATATTTAATCTTTTTACTACTCATTTTGAAAAAAATTACCCAATTATATAAAATTAACTATTTATAATCCAAATATATATATATTTCTTTTAAAAAACTTCATTTACATAAGTGGAAAATTATAATTTAATAATAAACTAGTAGGCGTGATGAAAAACTGTGTTTCTAAAGATATAATGATTATAATTATAGAATTTTTTAATAGAATAATTAAATTTTATTCTTATTAAAATGAACTAAATTATATTAATAATTATATAATTTTACTTCTAAAAAAATATGAAACTAAAATATATCTTGTAAATTTTTAAATGAACTGGAAATTTTTTACTACTCATTAGAGAATTAGTCTTTTTTGAAAATTGTCAAAAATACACTCAAAGATAGTATTGATATTTATATTTAAAAAATTAATTTTATTTTTTAGAATACATTTTATTAAACTGGAGGAAATATATTTTGTTATTTTTTCACATCAAATAATTAAAACATTTTCTGAGGAAATAGTAATTTTGAATCATAAAATGGATTCATTAAAGTTTTTATTAATGTGGTCTATTTTTTATAAAACCATTATATTTATTACATTAATTATTTTTGTTATAATTCATAAAAAAAATTTACTTATTTTTTATAATGGCCATGTTTAAATTATAATATTAATATTATATCATGATTCCCTAAAACTCAGTGTTTCATGTAACACTTACAATCAAAAATAGTATATTTTTTTATTTTTTTTCAAAAAAATATACGGTTGTAATGTTATGAAATTTTTTTATTGGTATTACAAATAAACCATTTTACATGGATATAATTTAAATGCTTATGGATATAAACCCTACTCCTCAACACATTAATGGTAATGTGCACTAATCCCCTATAACTAACCGATAGTGACTACCAATGAAAACTAACCTTTGTATTATTTGTCAAATAAAAAAACAAAAAAGGAAAATAAGTTTCATGTTCAATGAATTCTAAATAAATATAACTCATGATATTCCCTGTAATAATTAATAATAAGAGAGTGAGACAGGGAGGGAGACAAGAATACAATAAATATTAGAAAGTAAGCAAAGAATAACTATGTGGTCTAAAATTAAAATCTAAGTAACCATTTCCTTTCAAGAACCCTTGTGGTTTATTTATAGACTCCAATTCATTTATGAACATTTTACAGTTTTTGGGGATGAATATATTTTTTAGGACTTGATTTAAGGCATGTGGTCCCCCACATCGATGAATAGTTTTTTTTTATCGGGAATCGACTAGCTAGATGGAGGGACCTGGATAAAACCACTGTCCAGGACACATTACAGCAGCCATATTGTGGTATCCCACTTTGTATCCATGAGAACCTATAGGGGGAGGACTCCAAAAATGTACACTTCTATTCACTTGTGCATTATATTTTGTTTGTAACCTTCATTAAATTTGTCTATAAAAAAACTATCATCCATGAAATACGAATGTTAAAAACATAATTTGGTGTTTTTAATAATTAAAATAACCTAAGAGAGTGATATGTTAAACATCTCTACAATTTTTTATGATAGAAATAAACATATAAAATTTTATAATACAAGTATATTCATGATTAATTTCTCATTAAATAACTAAAAGTAATTTCAATATTTCATAAGGAAATTAACCCATGATTTTAAGAAAATTTCCATTATTTAAGAGTAAAATGATTTATATTCAAAAAAAATTACATTCTATCCCATTTTAAAATTAATTTCATCCATTTTCTATAAAAACAATATTATTATATATTTAATTCCATTACATAGATCTTCTCCCCCTTTTTGAATCTCAAAAATTCATAAGAGCTTAAAATAGTTTAAGGACAAATATAATATTAAACCCTCTAACTAAAAAATATATCATTGAAACAATATATTTTACCATTACCACATATTTAATATCATCATGTTTATAACCCATTTTTATATTAACAATGACATCATAGAAAGGGGTTAGAGAAAAATGGATAACACATTCATGATGTAAGATTCTTATTTTAGAAAAAATCATTGGAGTTATATTAATACCATCATTATTATTCTTCTAAGAGATAAAAATAATTTTTTATTTATAAGTATGAGATTGATATTTTCATAAAATCATATTTTGAAAACAATATTCAAAAATTCTATTATTTAAACATTTCAAAATAGATGTTTCCAAAAAACTATACCTGACATGTAAATTTTTCCATATAGGTAAGTATGTAAACATTAATAACCTCAATTATAATTTTAAAAAAAGTATCTATCTATGAACATTAAATATTTAAAAAGGTGTGGATCCCCCCAAATGATTCTTACTCTTATTAGTATAATGTCTATCCAAAAGGATATAAATGAGGAGTTAAAGAAAAAAACAAAAAAACACATATGAAAGTGATAAAAATCAATCAATCAATTCAATATTTAAATAAAAGAAAATATATCAATATAACTTGAATAAATTACATAATTAAATAAATGATCATGGTAAAAAATTAATTAAATATCCTTATGCATTCAAAAGTACAATAACTCCTAAGAATTACATTTTTAACTATTCTTTAATAACATAAAAATGATCGACCAAAAATGGTTTTGTAAAGGTATTGAAAAATTGTAGATAAGAAAAAACAAAATCTAGCATTATATCACCTTTTTAGAAATGGAATTTAACAAAATGGTGTCTATTATCTATATGTTTTATAATTTACTATTGAGTTGTTTTTTTATAAATAGACATAAATTATAATGAATATTTTTTCCATGTACAACTTTAGAATATTTGATGGAAAAGTTTTGGAGTAGGGTGCTAAGTCAGTGTGATATTTAATTCCCTAGAGACACTTTATGTTCATATATGTAAAAAATATTAAATGTATTATTTTAATATAACACACATTTTCTAAATAAATAATTTTACAAATGTTTGGAACCTAGAATAGAAAATTAGAGACCATGGTTGTTTCTAGAACATAGGGTTAACCCTTGGTGCGATATAAAGTTTCTTAGTGTCAAGATTTCTATGCAATACAGACGTTGGATGGTACGTTAAGTTAATTAATAAATTAATTTACTGTATTTATTTTGTGACCAAAATACCTCATTTTGTATGATACTATGGAAAATTACTATAATTATCCGTATCACCGTCGGATATTGGAGAGAAATAGGTTGAGATATTCATTGGTGGATCGAGATCAAAAAACAAAAATGAATGGATCATGACAATAATGTGATATAAACAACGAACACAACATATTTTCTTCTCCTTCACAAGAGGTTGAATTTTTCAAAAATCATCAATCCACAATAGAGAAAGGGATAATTATTTTTGGTTTCTATCCATTTTATAAATTTATAAGAAGGTATTTTGATTGTCTTATTTTATTGATATAATATTACCCATTATTTATATGATACCAAATATGAATTGAGTTTTTGAAAACTATTTATAATCATTATTCCATGATTCCACCCATTGATATACACATTTTTATAATTGGTCAAAACATATCATCCAATTGTTATGTTCACTAGGATAGATACCCTAAGAGGGGGAGTGAATTAGGGAATGACAGATTAAAACAACTGCCCCATCTGATCTTGTTTTTTTGTTAGACAAAACTCTTTTCTCTCTCATTCCCATTAAAGAGTATGAATAAATCTTAAGGCATGCACAGGACACAACAGTATTTTCTTCATTCACCCTCACTAGGATACTTCCAAGAATCATACACCAGCAATGTGTCGATGTACCAATTCCACTATAAGCGCACTACTGTTTACAAGTTTGAAGCAGACTCACTATCCTTCCGAGTTTACAAACACTCACAATTTGAGAACACACTACTTTTTCTGAAGATCCACTGACTGTTTAGAGACCTATAGGTCTCTTCACTTTCATGAATAAATACATCCTAAACTTTTGATAGGTACTCTATTGAAGTCCAAAATTCATCCACTGATGAATGACCCTTTTCCCATAAACACTGGGAAATTCCTTTTGAAATAACTTCACAAAGTATCCTACATCACGAGGCTCCTCACGAATCTCAAACAAACCTTCATAAAGCTCCTAACTTTTTGTGAATCTCAAGCCTTCGAAAAGCTTAGGCTGCCGTGGAGCTCAAGTCATCACAGAGTGACTTTCTTCACGAAGCTCAGTGAGCCAACGCAGAGTTCGCAACTTTCGCGGAGCTATATTAACCATCACGAAGCTCTTCTTTCGATAAGAACATTGCCCTCGTGAACCACCTTTGAGATCCAAGAGAAAAATATTTTCTTTGAAAACTATATACTTCTCTTGAGGGGGTCGAGGTCTATTTATAGATGATTCCACTGACGCTTGAACATTCCAGGTGAAGTCTATGCCACATCATCAAAAATATTGAAGCTCCGAAATTTCTGACGAAATTCTGTCAATATCATGAAGCACCATGGAATTTTCTAATCGTGGAGATCATCATAATCGTGAAGCATTACATCAATTAATTCGCGCCATCGTCGCGAATCTCCCTCACATTTCCCTTCAACACTGTCTTTCACGTAGCTCGTCGTAATCGTGAAGCATCACCGCCAACATTCTTCTTTCTTCGCAAAATCCAAACCATGAAGCCTATCTTCATGAAACTCATGCCTAATGCCGTATTTAAATTAGATCTTCAATGAAATCCAATTTTCGCGATACTCACCAAAATCCAAATTTTAGACCAAAAAATTTGGAAAACCCTGGGAAACAACACCACTTTGTTTCTGTTCATTTTATACTGCGTCCAGATCGTCAATTCCTTGGTCTTGGTTCATTTTTAACATGGATTGTCAACAACATCGCTGGAACATGACAATTCACCATGGAAACATTCTTTTCCAACAAACACAATCAACCCAAAAATGTTGCAATGTTACCTTGAGCGATTTTTTTCCAACACCAATGATGCTCACCACCCTTGTTCTTGTACTATTTACCCCACTATTATTTATGTTCTTAAACATTATCCCATGAGGTTGGTGATTTGAAATTGTTAGATTAGATTCAAGCGTGATCAAACCCTAGATTCATGGTATATTCACGCATAATAATAAAATTAGTGTTTATTTGACACATCATGATGGATTCATATTTATTTTTGGTGATAGATATAGGTTTTGAGACCCCAAACGAGGGAAAATGTGTGACGAGTTACAATATTGGTGATCAGATTTCTTATTGTTAACCTCTGGTGGCTAGGAATTTCTATATGGATATATTTCCTTGAATTTTAGTGGATTTGAATGGTAAAAAAGAATGAATCATTGAGAAAAAGGTGGATCTTGCGTCTTCATAAATACAAAGTTTTAATGGATACGATAAAACCTAACACATGACATGTAACATGGAAGAATATATGTTTTATTATTTGGAACCCTATGGTAATTATGGTTTTATACGTATTAAGGATCAAATGTATTGTGGCTAGGAAAACCTACCATGTGATCATACATGGTGGATATTTCATGTTCTAGTTTCACATTCCATAGGACCTTGAGAAATTATACAATATATGTCCCCTTAGGGACACACAATGTGGCTGAATATAGCTTTTTGATCCACGTGCTAGGTGTATACACCAAATAACTTTGGTGAAAAAACATACCGTTTTAGCATGTGAAATCATTTTTTTACATGGATTCTCCAACTTTTTTTAGAGGATAACATGATCAAGTGATGAAGAAGGGTCACATGCCCTGCAAAACCACATTCACACCGTGTGATTCTCATAGGAACTTACATATCATTTTATTATAGATGTGGACTTTGGTCCATGAGTAGCATATTTTGTGTTGTTTTTGTATGTAGAATGTGATTTTGGGCTTCATTTTGCAATAAGAAATACATCATGATGTGATATGATAATTTCACTTCTTCCAGTGACACTTTTTTTACATTAGTAATCAGTCCAGTTGATCAGAGAGACACCACTGTTGGAAACTCCCATGTCACACCTAGGTATGAGTCTCCCATGCTATTTACATTAAGAGTTTCAAAACTCCCACATACAATACAAGGGACATGTAATCTCTCTATACAGTAATACTCTCCTGTATTCATGCTCTAGCAGTGAGTGGGTTCTCCATGGGAGTTAGTTCTCCCTCATCTATAGAGTGAATCAGTGAGGATTGGGCCCCTCTAATAAGATTCTTGTTAGATTATTCATGGAACTAGACATTGGATTTTAGAAATGTGGATCTATATTCTAACTCATCATTCCTAGTTAGGTTGTAGAGATAGAGATATCCTTTCTATCTCCCTCTTGGGATTCTTATATGAATATATACATATATATATGTCGGATTTTTGTTTCCCCCTTTCTATGGGTTGAGATGACTTATTGATGATATTTTTCTTTCACACATTCTGGTTTTTAGTGTTTTATACTGTGAATTTATTTACTCACCCATGCATAGTATTATCCCGCATGTGTCATATCATATGTGGGTAAATGATATATTGGCGATGACTTCAGTGAAGCATAGTGGTTCATGGATGCATTGATCATTTTTGGTGGTCATAATTACTGATTTTGGAGATGAGGATTCTTCATCATTGTTTTCTCCCAGTTCTTTTCAGGTTGACACTTTATTCTTGTTTGGTAATGTATTTTCCTCTTTTAATCATTGGTTTTATGTTTTCTCACTATGATGTTTTCACTATGAGTTATCTCAACCATGTTTAAACTCAAGATGTTATAGTCCTTTATTATTCATCTACACTTTTTCATATAGATGGTTGTGTGTGTGTGTGCTGGAAAATTAGGATAATGAATCACATTTTAGTTTATTAATTATCAGTGATTTTCAACAACCATTATTCTATTAGTGGTGGGATTGGGGTATCACACTCATAATTGCACTAGCTAGGTGGCAACTGGTTGGTTAGTTCATGATTTAGTGGTATCAAAGGAGTTCATCCATGGGTCACTGTATAGAGTTTGAACCATTTTGAGGATTACTTTCTGAATATAGGGTGATAGTGTCGAAGTGTCATTACTGTGGATTTTCGTCAAGGGAACCAAATTTTGGTGCAATTGTCAACATATCAATACATTAGGACTCAGACTACATACTTGTTACTCAGTATAGCGATACATCTATTATAGGGAAACGAATGGTACATACATCAAATAGTATTGAATATTTTGACATATGCATCCTACTTGATTCAGATCCCCAAATATATATATATGTTCATCTAATCATTGAATATCATGATAACTTTTAGGATGCCAATATGATGAAAACCCACTCAGATTCTTAAAAGAGATCAGGATGATGATCAGTTGAGTTATGAGGCCTCAATTAAGGGTCCTTCACATGTGGTGTTTCATTAACGACCTAACCCTAGAAATCCTTGTGTGGGTTTCATGCTACAATTAGATTAGAATAAGATACAAGTAAATCACATTTCAAAGGACCAAAAAGTTTTATATTCTTAGTAAATAAGATACATACATGAGTCTTATATTACAAATGAATATAAAAATTACAAAATAATTTTATTCCTTTCAGGATAAATTTATTCCATTTTTTGAATCCTTATATATCATTCCTAGAACACTTCAAGGAATTATGGTGATGGGAAATAAAATAAGTTTGAGATAAAATGTGCATTAAGGTTCAAGTGTATGGGAAGAAATATTGAATCAATGATAATAATCAATATGGAAAGTTAATAACTGAAAAAAAAAACATCTTATATAATCAATAAATGGAATGGGTATAAAATATGTAATGTTAATAATAGAAAGAAAATACCATTAAAATAACTAAATAAGGAATAATCAACATGTAAAGACAAATAACTAAAAAACAAACCAGTTAATCTATGAACTAAGAATTAATTACATCCATATATGATTTTATACAAAAAAATATCATGGATAATAATAATTGAATCTAAGTAAAGGAAATACTTAATTATTAGATGCCATGTTTTCTAGGAACATAGTACCAACACCGTTAAGACCATTCCCAATACAGTTATAACAAACTGGGTTAAAAACCAATTATCTAAGGCTATAAAACTGATTTATCCCATGAGAATATTGATGCATCAAGGGAATATCTACAATCGGGCCTCACATGTGTTGTACTTGTCCAAATAATTCCTCATATATTTAATAATATATTTAATTATTAAAAAATGTGCCTTATCAAATATCCATATTGAGTAAATGATGTGAATTAATCAATACATTCCTGATAATTAAAATAAATTTTAAATTAAAAACATATGTAGAAATGGTATATCGTTTAGATAAATAACATATCCATGAAGAAATTTTTGGATAATTTAGGGAAATTTGATGTTCAATAGTCATTGGAAATTTAATATTTCAATATGGCTCACAAAGGGACAAATGTATTTAATTTCAATATTATCCTTATTCAATGGAATCATAAAACCTTTAGTGGAAGAATAAGGATGATATCAATAAAATATATCCCCACCACAGAAAACAATTTTTTTTCATTGAGGTTTGGAAATACAATAACAATGACTATTAAAAAAATATTCTTGAGGAAAATATCCTTTTATTTTTAAAAAAACAATTTTAAAATACTTTTCATTAATAATAAAAATTTAAATAATTTTATTTAAAAATTAACCTCTTAAACATAAAAATTAGGCTTCATAGAAATGATAAGGGGTAATTCCATACATGTCATACAGGGTAAAAAACATTCCTTTTATAAGGTAAAAAGGTTAGAAAAGTTCTGTTTTCATAAAGTGAAAATAACATTCCTTTTAAAAATTTCCTAAAAAGAAAAAGGGTAAAAATTTATTTAATAAATAATTTTATAATGGTTTAAAACATTTTTGAAAACTATTTTAGAAAATATTATTTTTAGAAGAAAAAGGGTTCTCTAACTAAAGAGAGAAATGATGTGAGATTTTCTTTAAAGTATTTTCTAAATAATGTTGTGTACCAAATAGTGGTAAATGGTACTATTACATGAAAAATATCATGAATAACCATATTATTAAGAAATTAATTGGTTCTTTAAAAATTATAAATAATTTCCTTGAATGAAAATTCAAGTGTAAACAATCCTGATAAAATGAGATTGTAATGTAAACCATTCAAAGGACCATAATGTTGAGGTGAGAATAAATCAATGAATAGATTATGTGTGAAAAATTTAAATTAAAATAAACAACTATAAATTTAAAAATATATATAAAAAATTATTATACACATAATCTTATATTATTAATGACAACTAGGAAGTAATATAACCCAATAAAAGGGAATGAGGTTATGAAATTTATTACCACTTTGTTAAATTTAATTCAAATCCCCTTAGAATAAATAATTCAAATAGGAATAAAAAATTACATGAAGAGAAAATATTTTTTCATATAATATACTGTAATTGGAAGTATATACAACACCAAAAATAAATATGTGGTGAATATGACATTAATCTCACAGATGTAAAAAGTGATATGAAAACCCCTTACCGGGAGTTTCTTTTCTGGTGATCATCCATTAACATCATGTATAATGGTCTTATAGAATCTCACTAACTTATCCCGTAACCATAATAATAATTCTAGTATCATATAAAATATTTTTATAATAACTCAATACAAATTTTTAGACAATCATTCATTATATTCTCTATTTCGTGTGTTAATTGCCATGTTTTTTTGAGTATGATTTGAATTGTTACTTATTGTTACTATTAATTAAATCATGATTTAAGAATCCCCATAATTTAACTTTTTAAAAATATTATATATATTAATTATATAATTATTTAGAATAATATATAATATTTGGAGACATGAAGTGATATGTATTGTTCGTGGAGATGGTAGGTCGTATGCAAGCATTAACGCTACATCCATTTCCTTGTCATATTTAAAATAATGAAAGGTAAATTTTATTTATGTATATTTAAATTCTAATTCCATTATCATATTTATTTCAAATTTTCACATATATTTATTTAAACCATCCTTTATTAATTCTATATATAGTGTGAATGAATCACATAGTTTTGAGGAGGTGGTAGTCCTCACCTCCACAAACTATGTAATCGTATTCCCAGAAAATGGAAAGCATAATTGTATGTGTTATTGAAAAATTCAATAAATTTAAATAAATTATAAATATCATATATATCATATATAAATAGTGTTTCCACCGTAATTCCTATCAGGAAAGGTGGTAAAGGAAGAATGAGCAGTCATATTTTCGTGAGGCGGTAGTCCTCTGTACACACACATAATAAGTTCATTATCCATTATTTGTAAGTGTGTATAAAGTGTATGTAGGAAAAATAGAATTAAAAAATAGAATTATATATATTATAGTTATATTATTATATAATAATTTAACAATAATAATATAATGTTTTTATAACGACATAAAATGAAAGTTATTATTTAGGAATGTTACCTCGTTTTCAGGTAACTTCTTTTGGTTTATACCAAAAAACCTCCTTGGATTGAATTCATCCCAGTGTGAGGATTCAATATTTAGGAGAGGTATTTTAAGATCTTATTTGGGACTATTTTTGATGAGCCAAAAGGCTTTATAGGTTTGACTAAATTAGGGGGTAGAGTACCTTTTTATAGAGGAGGAGGAGTGGAATTCTTGTAAATTTTTTAAAAGGGAATTCCACACAATTTATTCCCATGTATAGTGGAGCCAATAATGTTATTAATTAAAGAAAATTGAAAACAAGGTCCAAATAAGGACATCCAAATACTTTTTGAGATGTTTATAGGTCAATTTGGTATTTAAGATTAAGTTCTAGTCCCTTGTTAAGTTATTTTTTCTCTTGATCACTGTAATTAATTTTAATCATACTCATTAATGTTTTTGGTAAAAATTATTTTGAACATATTATACATTATAAATTATTATTATTAAAAATATGGAATCAATTTTTCCAAATAATGACCATATAGTATGTATAAATTAATTTAAAATGAATCCCACAGACGAGACGACACTATATGTTTTTAAAGTATAAACATTCAAAAAAATTATATTTTTTACATTATGTTTATAATTGAAATTTTTTCTAATGAACTAAATATTATTAATTGATATAAAATTTATCAAATTAAAACACAAAATCAATAAAAATAAAATTTTACCATATAAATAAATTATATGAAAAACCATTTTCAAATTAAAATTCAATATTTTTTACTATTAGTCAAAAAATGAAATATGTAAGAAAAATACCAAAAAATAAATATAATATAATTTTTATGTTATCAATAAAAAATGAGGATTATTTTGAAATAAAAAATTTATAAAATTCTGAATAATTGGATTTAAAATAAGTTCATCATTAAATGGTGGTAAAAGCACCTTTATAAAAGTATTTCTCTTTCTGTATAAAACTCAGTTCGTTCTTATCTTAACGTAATAACATATATTAGTTTAATATCAAAAATATTTCAATGAATATATAATATATATGTTTCAATAATATAATTCCAAAAAATCATTAATTTTAATTATTTGACAAAACACCTTTGTGAGCATAAAATAAAAAAAATTCCTTCATATTAAATAAGTTCATATTATCATTTCTAATTAATTGGTAACCATTGAAATCATCATAAATTTTTATAAACTATTTATTTTAATATTTTTTAATACTATTCAAAACCACTAATTTCATAGCTATGTTATATTTCATTAAATTAAAATATTTTAACAAAATATGGTTTCTGGTTAAAAAATGGTATTGCATGCAACACATGCTATTGAAAAAAGAATTTGTTTCATGTAAAACAATCTAAATTAGTATTAGGTTCATCGTAAGCTGTATCATAGATTATATTTATTTATAATCGTAATTATATTATAATTTCTTTGGATATTATAGTTCATTTTGTGATTGTTGTTATATGTCACACACGCTATCGAATAAAGTGTTTTTACTTTAGAGTTTGAGGCCTTACATTATCCCCATCTTAAATAAATTGCAACCATAGAATTTAAAATCCATATTGATAAAATATTGATTGATATTTCCTATGTATAAATCCCACATCGTGAAATGGTTTTGAAAGACATCATATAGAATAGAGAGAATGGAAAGTACAATGTTCACATAGACTGCCATATAACTAGGTAACTCAATAGGAGGACATTAGTGAAAAGTATAAATATGGACATGTAGGAATAGTGTAAATATTTATAGGGATTGATTGAGGTTATAGATCACAAACATGTGATTGATCAATTTTATTTTGAGGGACTCAAACCCATAGATCTATGATGATTTAAAAAGGCTATCTATTCAATACAAGTTAAGTTATTATGATATTGTTTTTCATTTTATAACATTTTTATAAGGTTGAGTAAATATTTTAATTCATATGTATATAAGGAAATATACTTACTTAATATATTTCTATAAAAAAAATTTATCCTTTGTTCGTGCTTTGATTAATTTTAAATTTTATCCCTTTACTCTATGAAATTGATATCCTATAGTAAAATATTTTTTAAAATACTAAAATATTATTTAAATGTATTGTTATACCTATAAAATAAGTAATTATATTTGTATCTAATTATTTTCCTAACCAATATGGTTAATAAATTCATATCTAAACCTAAAAAAGTGATATTACTTGTTCAACATTAATATTTATTTGTGAAATTTTTTAACTAAAAAATGACATAATATAGAGGACAACACATGTGATAGTGGTAAACAAAAAGCCCATATCATCATTCAGTCAGGGGTTCATGTCCCTTAGAGTATATGTGCACGATGTGTTGTCACCCAAAGTACATGTTTTCCTTTTCAAAAACCATATTGATATAATTTTAAAAAAAATATGATTGAAGTTATTGAAAATTAGTCATTAAATAACCTTTTAACTAAGGCTTTTAATATAACCCCAATACATAAATACCTCATCCATTTATTTCTAAATATGTATTTCCTTGGTCTAGAGTTTATCCATTAGAATATATAATTTAATAAAACCAAAAACCATCATGTCAGGATCAATTATCACATTGGAAAAACCATATTATCATTTTTTCGATGTCTAAATCTTGACACATTATATTCAATCTAAGAAACATTAGTTTTAATCTATGTTATTAATTGGCATTATTTATGCAAATCCCTTGTAATGGTTTTTAACAAAAATTTAAATTATCATAAGTGTATCCCCTGGTAGTTTCAAAATAGGTGGACATAAAGTCCTTTTTTCAGGTACTAGGTACACTCGTGTTTGGTTTGCCACACCTTTTCGGATTTGTTACCCCTAGGGACATCTAATCCAAAACTGTGTCCACCTGTAACATCAATATAGGGATTCATTTCTATGAAAATCACATAATATATATATATATATATATAATCTAAAATTTTGGATGTTATTCTATACTTATCCTAAAATCAATCTTTAGGGATACTTTCTATAATCTAGTTTTTTAAAATATACTTCCCATGTCTGCTACTAAACTTTCACATATACCAATTGTAGTGACCTACCCTAGAAATCCTTGAACCAATGTTGTGCTACCATTACATCGGCATAAGATAATAGTGAATTGCATCCCAAAATACTGAATAGTTTAGTAGTTTTGATAAACTATATACATACATGAGTCTTGTATTTGAACTGAAAACAAAAATTACACAAGTTTTTTTCTTTTTAGGATAACTTTATTCCATATAGTGTATCCTTGAATATCATTATTAGTACACTTTAATGTATTACAGGGAAAGGGAAATAAAATAAGGGTTTAGAGAAAAAAATAGTATTGGTTGTGTATAGAGAAGGAAATATTGAATCGATGATCATAAGAAATATAGAAATTTAATAACTGAACACACATGCCATATAATTAATAAAATTAATGGATAAACAATATAGCATGGTAATAACTGAAAACACATTCCATTAAAATAACTAGAAATGTCACAATCAATATGGCATGGAAAACAAGTGAAACACATTTCATTTAGTCAATTAACCTAGAATCAAAGGAATACATAGATAATATTAAAAAATATATCATGGATAATTATAACTACATTTAAATGAGGGAAATTCATAATTATTGGACTCCAAGTTTCTTATGGACATGGTACCTTTACTATCATGCCCATTCACAGGATTGTTTATAACATACATGGTTAAAACCCAATAAGCCTAGGCAATCCAACTCATTTTTCCCAAAATAACACCGATTCATTGAGGGGATATATATAATCAGTCCTCAATCGTGTTTTACCTATCCAATGTATTCTATTTATATCAAATAATCCATTTAATTCATGAAAAATGTGCCTTATCAAATATCCATATTGAGTAAAGAATAGAGACTTACCCATATTTACTTAGTAAATGAAATTTAATTCTATGTAGACACCATATATAGAAATTTTATATATTTTATGCAAAGAACATACCCATGATTAATGGTATGGATATTCTGGTGAAATTAAATGTCCAGTGATCATAGGATATTGAATATATCAAGGGGGATAAAAAAGGAATCAATGTAGTGAATGTTAATAAAATCATTGGTCAAAGGAATATTAGACCATCAAGAGGAAGAATAATGATGAAATCAATTCACATATCTCTAGTGGAGAAAAATAAATGGTTTTTTTCATTGGGAAATGGAGATACTATAAAAATTTCTTTTTAAAAAAATCTTAAAGAAAATATCCTTTTCCTTTTTTAAATTACTTTCTTAGTAAATGACTATTAATATTATTTTATTTAAAAATAAACCTCTTAAACTTACAAATCATGGTTTAATGAAATGATGGCGGCTAATTATATACACATAATGCAAGTTAAAAGAACATTTCTTTTGAAAGGTAAAATGGTTAGAAAACTAGATTCTTCATAAAGTGATAAGAATATTCCTTTGAAAAAAAATTTAAGCGAAATAAATGGTATAAATTTCATTAATAAATCATTTTTAATGATTAATATTTTATTTTAGAACTTTTAATAAATCTGTGCTCTTATAAAAAAATAGGTTCTTCAACTAAAGAGAGAAATGTTGTTTAGTTTTCTTAATAAAAATTCTAAAACATATTGAGTACCTAGTGTGTAAAAATGGTACTATTACATGAAAAAGATCGTGAATAACTATACCAAAAAAATAAATTGTTTGATAGAAAATGATCAAATAATTTCTTCGAATAAAAATTCTTGTATAATGACCTTGAATAAAATTAGATTGTGACGAAAACCCTTAAAATGACCATAACATTGATTTCAGAATCAATCATTGAATAGATTATGTATGTGTTGTTTCTAAATTCCACAAAAATCCTCAATAGACAGTATATTGTTACACAAAAAGTGATTTTTTTACTCAACAGAGTATTTTGAGAAGGAAAAGGAAGGCGCACGCAAGTTTCGTGGGGTACGCGTAAGGTTTCAATCAGTGCACAAGGTTTATCCACACCCAATGCGATGTAAAATGAGAATATTCCACCATGAAAACTATAAAATAACCATTTAAATTTCACAAAATTGGTTTCCCTTATGCATAGAAAATTCAATCTCATGCCAAACCCTTATGTGCCTAATGTGACATCATATGACTATTTTTGTTATCCCATAACATGGCTCAAATCATGGTTGCATGTAAACTCTCTTTCAAACCCATAATCTTGTGAATCATCACTAAAGGACTTATCTATATATTAATGTTCTCCCCCTTCTTTAGGGTGATCCTCTGTGAATCATCCCACCCTTACCTCATTTTTCTGAGAAGGCGGTGAGATTCTACTTGGACTTAGGCAAAATTTGTACAGCACCAAAGGATAAAAATGAATCCCTAGAGAATCAAGATCAATTGGGGAATAATTTTAACTTATAATAAAACAATACAACCAAAAATACATGATGAATTTAAAAATTTTAACCAATAATAACACATTACCCAGAGACAGTTAAACAACTTACTCTTACATAAAAATTCATAAAAGAACTAATACAACTAAATCACAATAGTCTCTGTATCAAAGTCCAAGAAAAAGAATCAAAAACACTACCCAAAAGAAACCATGATACAATCCACTTATTCTCACCAAGATCCATGCTCCAATCACTAAAATACCACCCCATCATCATGATAAACCACTATAAAAATGAGATTCTTTATCATTACATGTATCCTAAAAAATGACATCTACAAAAGAACCAAAATGCCAATGAAAGGGGTGGGTACAAATACTCATTAGATTTTCCATAAATGAATTGCCTAAATGTTCCACTCGGATAAAACCATTATCAAATTTATATAAAATTATTTATATAACACATTAAATAGTGAAATAAATTCAACAACCCAAAAACACCCATACAAAGACATTTTCACCCATATCCCCTCAACACAAGAGAATCTCAAAAAACATTCCATAATTAATTTACCTTCACATATGATCACATAAATTTCTATCTTGCATGAAAACACACACTTATAAATACCATCCTAGCATATTACTAATTCCTAAAACTTGTGGTAAATCATGCCCACTAATCCTTTAGGGGTTATTTTCCATCCAATATAAATACCATTTTTAAAGTGGTACTCCCCTCACACTTATCATCATCCTAACACAACATCAAATGTTCAATCCAGTAAACAATCATATAGTGCACTAAGGAAACAACATTATGAAAAAAAATATTTCCTAAACAAACAATAACATAGAACATCATCAATGCCACAATAAGTTTCAATAAAAAAACCCTCATTTTTTGAAATCATTTCTACAAACCATTTTCATAAATCAACCCAATAAAACCATTTTAAAACCAACATTTTATAATCTAACAACAAAGAAGCTTTCATCGCAATGATCCATTTTTTCCAAAATCCACACTTTATCTCAAAATGAGTTTCCAAGAATATTTACACATAATAATCACAATTAATTAAAAAACAAAATTATTTGAAAACATGGATTTTAGTTATAGAAATTTGGATTCAAGAGAGAATCCACCTACCTTAGGGATTCGGTGAAATCGACCCACCGTAAAACTGCACACAGAATCTGGGTAAAACATCCAAAAAATCACCATAGATCCCATTGACTATCATCAATAAGGAAACAACCAAGAATTTTAGTTGATAACCACCCTAGATCATCATGTGATGTAATTAGATCTAGAAAACTAAATAGGGAGAGATGTAGATCCAAGGAATAATAATAAAGAACCAAGAGTGGAGACTTACCGGAAGAGAGTCACCTTCACCACAACTTAAAAACCCTTCAAATAAATTATGGATTGAGTTGGAGAGACCTTATAACCCTTTGAGAACCAAGAATCTTGAGTGAGGATCAAGTGGTTGGAAGAATGGAGTGTTTAGGGAAATTATCTAGTGGTGTCTATTTTAAAAACTCCATTTTTATTGATGTGAATGATTAGCTCGCACTGTTAAGAAAACTATACGTTAATCATGCACATGCTACTACCTCAATAGAGATCCCACACAACCTACTCACATGGTTAGAAAAACTATGTGAAAATTATGTGAACCCCATTATCCCATGTTATACAGTTACTTGAGTTTGTTACACGGTTTCCCCTAACCATGCTCAAACCGTGCAACCCCAAAAAATCATCCAATCATTATCAAAACCATCCCAAACTCTCCCAAATATTACCCATACACTTTATCCAGATAAAAATGCATAAATAATGGTTACATACCTCAAACAAAGGGAGCTAAATATGGGTCACCATTGGAATTACCATCCTTGAAATGTAGAGATCTGTCCTTTTCCTAAAAGCTCTCTGGCCTTTTCTCAGTCATCTCTTTCTCCTACTCCCAAGTATCCTCACGAATCAGAATATGCTACCAAAAAAACAAACTAGGATTATGATTTCACTACCAAAGACATTATCGTTCTTAAACATTATCCTCACTAGCACGTGCACCAAGGAAGAATCTGGCTCCAGCTCAAAAAGATCAAATCAAATCACATGTTCATGATCCAGATGATAGTTCTGCAACTGAGAAACATGGAACAAATTGTGGACCATACTAAACTATAGGGGAAAATAAAACCAATATTCCCCACCTATAACCCACTAATGTATCTCAAAAGTGTCAATATTCCTCAATGATAACTTTCCCTGGTTACCAAACCAAATATGTCCAAGCCTAGGAGGGATTCTCAAGGCCACATGATCACCCACCTCAAATAACAGTGGTCATCAACGATGGTTCACATATGCTTTCTGAAGAAACTAAACCATTCCAATTATCTTCCTTATCAACATAATATTCGTTATAGGCTCTTGGAAAAGGAATTTCTCAAACAATGAAATCTTTCCCCTTTCCACCCGACTAAATAGAGAACATAATGGATGCCCATAAAATACATCAAATAGTGCCATATGTATCGCGGCGTGACAACTGTTATTATAAAAGAACCCCACAAATGGAAATTGATCCTTCCATGAACCACCCAAATTCCTGACACAGGCTTGTAACATATATTACAATGTTTGTAATGTCCTATCGGATTTCCCATCCGTCTGAGGATGACACACCGTACTCATAGTCAACTGTTTCCTAAGGGATTGCTGTAAGGATTTCTAAAAATGTGAGTTGAACCTCAGATCTCTATCTAATACAATCCAAAATAAAATGCCACAACTCTTTACCACCTCTCGGATATAGGTTTTTGACAGATCCTCCACCATATGAGATTTATAAGTCAGGATAAAATGGGCCAACTTTTTGAGATGATCCCCTATCACCCATATGACATCTTAAATCCAAACCATTCTTGAGATACCTATCAAAAAATCCTTCACTATCTGTTACCACTTCCATATAGGGATAGGTAAATATTGAAACATTATTTCAAGTTGTTGATGCTCTACCTTGACATACTGACAAATCAAGCATCTCAAAAAAACTCAGACACTTTCCATTTCATATCATCCCACAAAAATTGTGCATTAAACTCCTTATATATTTTATGAATTCTGGTATGGATAGCTCACCTTTAATGATGATATACCCTATGAATTTCTTCCTGATAAGGCACTGGTAAAACCTTCCAATTCTGAAAACATAAAACTGCAATTCCATTTTTTCCCCAACCACAATGGTCTCCCCACCATCGAGTTTCAACCTCATCATAATGCCCTCAGAATCAGACACATGTGCATCTTTAACCAAACCATCCATGTTAGGAACCCATGAAACTAGAAATAATACTACTCTATCACCCCAGTCATCACATTTCAGTCACATGTCTGATATGAATGACATCAACTTCCAATGATCTGATGTATGTTTCACCATCTAAGAATATGATTACTTACATAATGCATCTTCTACTGAATTTCCATTACCTTACTTGTTCACTAAGTAAAAATTAAACATCTTGAGATACTACAACCATCTCATTTTCCTTAGGTTCAAATTTTTTGTGTGATAAAAAATGATTTAAACTCTAATGATCAGTAAGAACTATGAATTTCTCACCTAATAGATAATGACGCAACATTTCTAGAGTATAAACCACTACTACCAAATATAAATCATGTTTTGGGTAATTATTTACATTTACCCTCAACTTCCATGATCAATATTCAACCATGTGATCCCCTTGCATGAGAATACATCCAGACCCTGATCCTAAAGTGTCACAATGCACCATGTACCCTTTCCCTAGTTCTATAATAACCAAGATTGGTGTTGATGTAAGTATACCCTTAAACTCTTCAAAATATTTCTAACACTACTCATCCAATTGAAATAGAACATTATACCTAGACAAATCAGTAATTGGTGAATCAAATCATGATAAATCATGAAAAAATGATAATAATACCTAGCTAAACCAAGGAAGATCTTTATCATGAAACCATTATTTTAGGGATTCCATGAAATTACAACCTCTATATTTTCTGGAACAACTGAATCACCCTTCTCAAGAAATCAAAGTGATAAGAAAATGATCTTCATGTATCCATAAATCACATTTCAAAAATTTTGCATACAACTGAGGATCTCGAAAGATCCAAACACTCTCTCCATGTTTTTCTCAAGTTCTACCATTTTTCTTGAATACACATGTATATCATCAATGAATACAACCACAAAATAATCTATATATCTCTGAAATATCTGATTCATCAATTCCATGAACATCGCTGGTTCATTCATCAGACCAAAGTGGATAACCACATCCCTATAATGTCCACATCTACTCCTAAAGGTTTTTTTGGAATATATTTATTTCGTACATGAAATATATGATATCCTGACTATAATTCAATATTGAAGAATGACTAAGCTACCCTAAACTAATCAAAAAATCATCAGTTTATGATAGTGTATATCTTTTCTTCATCAAAATTTGATTAAGCCGACGATAATAAACACATACCCGATTAGTTATATCCACCTTTTTAACAAACAAAACTGGTGATACCCATATAGATGTGCTAGGATAGATGAACCCTTTTTTCTAGATCCTACAACTGCACTATTAACTCCCTCAATTCTATTAGTTCCATTTGGTAAGATAGAATTGAGATTGGGATTGTCCCTGGAAATACATCAATCGTAAAGTCCACTTCTCTTACGCTTGAAAACCCTAAGAATTATTTTGGAAATACATCCATCAACTAATCAACAACCATTTAAAAAATGCTATGTTGAACTCCATCCATTGATGAAAATGACATCACTACTAACTGATAATAGATCATGCTAATAGTTGGTTCCAACAATCCTATTGCACACGGAATTTTAATCTTCTCTTCCCTAAAGAAATGTTCAATGAAACCCTTTGTCATTAAAACTAATTTTTCATGCATAACAGTGAATTTGGGACTTAAACATTTTTAACTAACCCATTCCCAATATTATATCTTAAGAAACCATCTTAAGCCTAATAGATCTCAAATCAACTCAACCCATCTACAACTATATAACATGATCAACACAGGAAGCCTCGACACTCTCTTTGACCCAGATGAGTATGATGTTTTAAAACCGAGGGCATAATTTCCATAGTTTATCCCATCAAAATAACAGCATGAGAAGAAATAAAATAATGTGAATCACCAGTATCAATCAATGCTTTCATCAAGGTATAATTTAAAAAAACCATACCTCTCACCATGGACGATCCTAGCTAGTCAACCATCACAACCTCCTTAGTTCCAAAAAACTACATTCATTCCACACTCTGGTCTTTATTTCCCTAATGAGGTGTCATGGTGTTCCTAGAATCATCAGGAATAACATTTCTATTCTAATGATGGGTATGCTTCTACCCCCATAACATCGAGGCACAAGACACTTGTGACCCCTGAGGAGTGACACAAACACCCTACCTCGATGATTTCTGATAATAACACTAAACATTTCCCATCATCTTATAGTTATGAAATCCTTGAGGGTTTTATGTATAATCCCACTTGATATATCTTGTAGAGCCACACTAAAAACATCATATCTTTCTCAGAGGCTTCATATGAATATTCACTGATCATTTCGTTAGATTCTAAGTTTTTCTCCCACCAAGGGAATAAGTGTCCATCACCCACTTAAATATTGTGTTATAGTTTCCACTATTCCCAATGGGTACTAACATACTTTTCCCACCTATAGCTCCCTAAATATCATGTTAATCTACTATTTCCCTATACACCATTTCTATGTATTCATTTATACATAAATCTACTATTTATGATCTAATTTCCTTCCTCAACTGAGATTAAAAAATATGTGCCTTCAACGATGTACTACCCCCCCCCCTTGGGCACAAATAACACTAAGTTCATAAACATGTCTTCATTTTCTATTACCGACAAGTTCTCTTGATTCAGGATAAATAAATATATTATGCACTGAATTCAGAATATATGGGAGTAGAATGGTTTGCTAAATAATTCCTCTAAACTCTCCCATGTTATACCTTGGTATGTTGCACCTTATACTGCAAACTCCAACCATTTAAGGGAAATATCTTCCAACATACACATTGCTAACTTCACTTTAACCTCTAATGGAATTCCCAAGAATTTAAATATCCTTTTTATTATGTTTAACCATGCTTCTTCTCTTTCCGTCTTCGAATCCTCCATAAAGATAAGTGGATTCAACTTTTTGAAACTAAACATTATGATCCACATGATTTGGATCACCAACATTATTGCTAGTATCCATAGATTGGAAAGCTCTCACTATACTCTTCACTAGCTACTTGTTCACATGGGGCTGAGGTGAAACAACATTTTCACTAGCCTCCTTTGGTTGGTCTCTACGACAGATACCCAATACCATTTCTACCAAGAAAAATACAACCATAAATCTCACTCATTACCATGAAAATTATTACCATTCAAATTTAATTACATTACAACTATCACAACCCGGATTTTCCAAAAGATCCCATTTCCCATGTTGTACCATTTTTTAAAAAATCAAATATGTTTTGAAAATTGTCTCATTTTGAAAATACCATAACTATCCATGTTTCAAATTCATCAATTTTAAATTCCCATCAGATTTTTCAAAATTCACATATTCATATCACACCATGACATTACAACCCAATAAAATATGCATCCTAAAGGGAAGTCATTTCTACCATTCATGTTATTCTCATCTCATTGGATACACCCACGATAATGAGATTTCCAATGCCTATAAGTGTCTCCAAAACACATATGTACCCAACTTCCAGGTAACTTGATGTTTATAATAAAAGAGTTAGCTATAGAATTTTGTGCTATAAATTTCACATTCAAACAATAATATGCCTTTCTAGTATCCTAAATCAAAGAATGGACCAAGAAAGAATGTGAAAACCAAGACCAACAATCAACTCCAAAAGACCGAGAAAC
Source organism: Viscum album (assembly GCA_963277665.1). Classification (NCBI taxonomy): domain Eukaryota; kingdom Viridiplantae; phylum Streptophyta; class Magnoliopsida; order Santalales; family Viscaceae; genus Viscum; species Viscum album. The sequence continues at coordinate 1,191,326,982 of OY728156.1, read as the reverse complement.
TGCTTTGTTAACGCCCTGACCCCAGTTACCCAGAGTCGGTGCATTATTATATAACATTGGCATGATCATAAAAGATTATGCCTCAAAAAACCTATTAGTTTAGTTTCCTTGGAAGTACTTGATACATTCATAAGGTTTACATTACATCATAAAATGGAAAACTACAGCAACATTGTTTTCATAGAGAACACTATGATCTAATGGACTATCCCTACAGGTCAGTCATAATATACTTCTTCCCATCCTAGGAAAGATAAAACATAAAAAGGGGTGAGCTCAGATGCTCAGTAAGGATAATAATATTTCAGAAACTTTCAAAAATAAGCATAAACATTTAAGGCAATGTGTAGAACTAAATCAAAAGACTTTTCAACATAAAATTCAACATAATATGGAAAATATAAATCCAAATAATTTCATTTACTTACTCACATGGATATTCTACTAGTCAAACAATATCATCCAATATCAATAGCCACTTTCATAATGATGGAATGCATAATGTCAGACATTCATAACCACATAGTCAAGGTCTTGTTCCAAGACTACAAATTAGATTTTTCCAAGGCCTTGTTCCAAGATACTAGTTTGTCTCATGAGACCAACCGATGCATCGAAGAGCTATAGCGGGCTCCACCCACCACTTAATAAGTACAATGAATTCCCCATATTAAAATGTTTAACCATAACAAAAACATTTGTATTAAAACTGGCATACGAAATGTCAATTCATTATCCATAAACCATGAATGGTATGAAATAACACATCCACAGTCAAACATATCAGAAAAACTTCAATACAATATGGAAGTTTTGTATCATAATAAATCAACTTCAAACAAAATTAAAATCCATCAAAGGATGTTGACATAGATGAAAACAAAACCTTTTTAGAAAAATATCTCTTTCTATTTTGAAATCATTTAAAAAACATGTAATTATAAGAGAAAACATTTATATTTTAAAATAATCTTATAAGCTTTTACGGGAAGATTCGATGATGTTATAACGGAATAAAATAACCGCACCTGTCGTATAATTTAAAAAATTCATTCTTACCTTAATTTTATAGAAAAGGTTGTAAAGTACCTTGTTTGGAAAACGACTGAAAGATTCTTTTAAAAACATACAAGTTCAAATAAGGGTATAAATGAATTTAACCCATTGTCTAGTAAATAGTAAAAACGTTTTGAAATACATTTTTAAGAAACATGGATGTGGATGATAAAGAGGTCCCAGTAGATACTTACGTAAAAACAATCTCGGATAATAAAGAGATTATGAAATTAACCCTTACCTTGTAATTTTCCTTGGTTGAGGGTAGGTTAAAATCATGTATAATGGTGAAATAATTTTTATTAAATTATACAAGAATCATATATATTAATATGATATCATATATGATCTTTTAACATTGCTTTGTTAATAATATCTTAGTATTATCGTCGTTTCGGGTGTTAATTGATTCATTTTACTTTATATGATTTGTTACATAAGTAATGTTTGTTATGTATAGGATGTATCTAATTCATATTCAGAATGATATTAAGTCTTTATAAATTATTTTTAAACATCTAATGAATTTTTTTTGGAATGGATATGATGGGGAATGAATCTCATCGCATTCGTGGAGACGGTAATCCGTACGTATGCACAAGCAACAATATCATTCTTTTGATATTAAAATAATATATAACTGGATGGTATAGAATATATAAAGAATCATTATCATGTTATATTTATTATTTACATCAATTAAACATCATTATTATAACCATCCAAATAATAATGTATTGAATAACAATTACACCACGACGTGGAGACGGTAAGTCGTACGTACGCACGCATGGTGACATGTCATTAAAATGGTGGATAGAATAATAAATATGGTTGTACCATATTTATAATAACATAAAAATATATATAGGATATTGGAGTTATTATTTTAGAATGAAAATAACAAAGAAAGAGGGAGTGGAAGAAGAATGGAACTTGGAAGAGATGATGAAATATTGACCTCTTCTTCGGGTTCTTCCTTTTGATTTGATCAAAAGTGCTCCATAAGTTGGTTTTATGACTAAAGGAAGGCCTCTAGGATGAAGGGAGGATAGTTTATAGTGAATTTGAGTAGGGTTCGGCTGATCCAAATGGCTTTGAAGGTGTAAATTAGAGATAAGGGGGAGTGACATTTTATAAGAGGAGTGAGGGGCACCTTAGGAAAAGCTAGAATTGTTATTTTATAATAAAATAATTTTTGGTTTATAATGGCTCAAAATTGGATTATTTAAAGGATAATGTGGGTATGGGTCTAAAACCACCAATCCAATAGGGTCTAGACAGGTTTCGGTTACTATATTAACCTTATCTTTTAGATTTAACTATTAGTTAAATAGTTTCACATTTACCATGTCTCTTTTTATTTTTATATTACACGGTTAATAAACAAACTATTTACTTCTAAGAGAACCCCAAGTGGTTCAATAATGATACACCTATCATTATATATGTCTTTGGGTTGAAACTTAGATTTTTAGGAAAAAAATATCAATTAATAATATAATATTTGTTTTCAAAACACTTTTATGTCAATTTGGACACTATTTGGTATTTTCTTTTTTTCTAAATTCATAACTACAATATTACTTCAAATAAAATTCATCTAAAAACCCTAATATGTCTTATTAACCTATAAAAGTAGTGTAATATATAAAAATCCTAAAATTTCATTTATTTGGATATATATAATTTCAATTATTTTAATATTTCATTAATTAGGTAATTACTGCATCATCATTGTGTCATAAATAAATTAAATTATTTAATGTATAAAAAACATATATAAACTACCATTATGTAGGAAATCATATTATATTTATAATTAATATTTATAGTGGAATTTATCTTATGTGTATCCCTATATTAAAAATGGTTTAGTTATTAATCATTGAATTTAAAAAATTTAACTCTTCTTTGAATTAAATAATAATAAATGTCCTAATCTAATCCAAGTGGACCGAAGAAGTTCATATTTTATTAATAAGGTTTTTTTTGGTCGAATTATACTTATCCAATAGAATTAGGACATTTTTTAGGGTAATAAAAATATCATTTTTACCCTTAATTAAGCTATTTACTTTTAAACATGAGAAATAAAAGTAAAAAGTTAATATTCACCAAAAATTATTTTTATCTTATTGAACCACATATTACTCTTTGATATTAACCATGTCTCTAGGATTTTTAAAATTTAACTCATAGAAGCGGTAAAATTATGTTTTATGTAAATTTTCAAATACTCATAGAAGGTAGGTAAAAGACGGTAAAAAGTTCAATAAAATTTTTATATTTGTAAAATTATTATAAAATGACTCCAAATAATTATATTTAACATATATAGGTGTTATGTATCTGTTTTGACATAAAATAAATTTATATAAAATAATTAATCATTTAAATAAAAAGTTGGTTTTAAGCAATGACTCAGTGTTTTTCACTATTCATCAAAAATTGAATGTTTTCATAAAAATACCAAAAATTTACCATAAGATAATTTTGATATTCCGAATCCAAAAATGAAGTCCGTTTTGAAAGATAAATTTATAAAATTTCAAAAAAATGGGTATTATTATTCCTAACGGCTAGTTTGATTGGTTGTGGTGTGTTAGAACTCGAAGTTGCGTACAACACACGCAAATGTATTATTCAAAGAGAAGCGTACCGTGGAAGCTTGAGTTTTTACATTATTCCCTCCTTTAAATAATTTCAGCCTTTAAATTTCAAGAGTATTACTACGTAAAAAGGCTCGGGTGGTTCTTCATCATATGTCCCTCAGGTTCCCACATTTCCTCTTCCATCTTATGGTTTCTCAATATAACTTTTACCAGACGAGTTGTCCGGTTTCACAAAACTTGTTCTCTTGTATCAAGAACATTTACAGGCTCTTCTCAATAAGATATATCATGTTCCAGTTCTTATTCTTCAAAGGTGGGTACATGTGTTAGGTCATGCATGTATTTTCTCAACAGTGATACATTGAATACATCGTGAACATTGAAAAGACAAGGCGGCATTTTGAAATATTAAGCTACAACCCCAATTCGTTCTAGAATTTCGACAGGTCTGATGTATGTGGGACTCAATTTTCCCTTCCTAACGAAACGTATAACACCCTTCGATGGAGATACCTTCAAGAAAACATGATCTCCTACCTGAAATTCCAAATACTTCCTCCGGTTATCAGCATAGCTCTTCTGCCTACTTTGAGCTGCTTTGATGTCGTTTTGGACTACCTTCACCTTTACCATCGTTTCATCCACATGTTTTGGGCCTACATGTTTTCTTTCACCAAAATCATCCCAACAGGTTGGTGTACGACATCTCTTTCCATATAACGCTTTATATGGTGCCATCTGAATACTTGAATGGAAGCTATTTTTATATGAAAACTCTACCAGAGGTAAATATTTATCCAACATACCTTGAATGTCAAGTGATCATGATGTCAATATGTCTTCTAACATTTGAATAGCCCAATTTGATTGTCCATCAGTTTGGGGGTGGTAGGAAGTGCTCAAACAAAGTTCAGTATCCAGGGATTTCTGAAGACTTTTCCATAATCTTGATGTAAAATGTGAATCATGATCAGAAAAAATTGACAGTGGTACTCCATGAAGTCTTAAAACTACATTAATATATAGTCTTGCTAAACTTTCAAGTGGTCTATCTTACCTAATGGCAAGAAAATTTGATGACTTTCCAAGACTATCAACAATAACCCATGTTGCATCGTTCCTTCTAGGAGTCTTTGGTAGTCCCATGACAAAGTCCATCATAATATTATCCCATTTTCACTCAGGTATGGGATTAGGTTGCATGACTCCTCCAGGTTGTTTCCTTCCAGCTTTAACTTGTTGACAAACCATACATCTTGACACAAAATCAGAAATATCCCTTTTCATGTTGTCCCATAAAAAATGTTCCTTCAAATCTCTATACATTTTGGTTCTCCCAGGGTGTATAGAAAATTAGAACTATGAGAATCACCCAACAATTCTCTTTTTAGATCAGTTATATCAGGAACACAAAGTCTCTTCCCAAATTTCAAATTTTCATCTTCATATACGAAGTCACTCAATTTCCCGTTATTCACAACATTAATCTTCTTTTTAAACTCTTCATCATCGTTCTAAAAACTCTTTATCCTCTCTAGTAAAGATGGCTTTGCAATCATTTGAAAAAGTATTGATGTTTTACCTTCCATGGTGATTCCCATATCCATCTTTACTAGATCAATATATATAGGATCATTTTCAACTCTCATCTTGTTCAAAACTCCATGATCTTTTCTTCTAAAAGAATCCACCACCTTATTTTCCTTTCCCAGGTGGTAGTGTATCGTGCAACCATAATCCTTGAGTAGTTCAAGCCATCTCTTTTGCCTCATGTTGAGTTCTTTCTGTGAGAAAATATACTTCAAACTCTTGTGATCAGTATAAATCTAACATTTTAACCATAGAGATAGTGTCTCCAAATCTTCAAAGAAAATATTATAACTACTAACTCAAGATCATGAGTAGGATAGTTTTTCTCATGAATTTTCAGCTGTCGTGATGCATAGGCAATAACTCTATCATTCAACATAAGGACACAACCAAGTCCATTCTTTGATGCATCACTATAAATAATAAACTCATCATTACCTGATGGTATAGTAAATATATGATAATTTACTAATATTCTATTCAGTTCTTCAAAACATTCTTCACACTCTATTGCCCAAACAAATTTAACCCCTTTACGTGTTATCTTTGTTAATGGGTTAGCCAATCGGGTAAAATTAAGGATGAAACATCGATAATAACCTACTAAACCAATAAAACTTCATACCTCAGTTATAATCATCAGTGCTAGCCATTCTTGGATTTCCTTGGTCTTAGAAGGATCAAAAGATATTCCATACTTAGAGAAAATATGGACAAGAAAAGAAATCTCCTGAATCCAGAATTCACACTTTCTAAACATCCCATATAATTTGTGTCTTCTAAGAGTCTTCAGAATAATGCACAATTTATTTTCATGATCTTCGTAGATTTTTTAGTATACCAAGATATCATCAATAAATACCACTACAAAGTCATTAAGATATTCCTTGAAAACAGTATTCTTTATATCCATTAAGACAAAGGTGCATTAGTCAATTCAAAAGGCATTACTGTAAACTGGTAATGTATGTACCTGGTTTGAAATGTTGTTTTCGGAATGTCTTACTTCTTCACACACAACTGATGATATCCAGATCGAAGGTCAATATTTGAAAATTATTGAGCTCCATGAAGTTGTTCAAATAAATCATTAATACGAGGTAGGGGAAAAATTTTCTTTATTGTTATAGCATTGATCTCCCTATAGTCAATGTACAACCTCATAGATCCATCTTTCTTCTTAACAAAAAGTACAGCATCTCCCCATGAAGAAACCCTTGGTAAAATAAATCCCTTATTACTCAATTCCTCTAGTTTTTTATTTAGTTCCACGAATTCCATAGTGTCCATTCTATAGGGGGTCTTCGATATGGGACTTGATCCAGGAATTAAATCAATGGAAAACTCAATTTCTCATTCTGGAGGATGTCCAGGTAAATCTTATGGAAACACATAAATAGATTCTTTCACAATAGGTAAATACTCTATTTGAACATTCTTCTCCTCACCCACAGTTATTTCATTTTCTTCACCCCTAATAATTGAATTTAGTTGAGCTACTAGTGGTGGATCTAGATAAGAATTAGGTGGTGACGATTCTGCTATAAAGATAAGGTGTTCTTTATCATCATCATAAGAAATAGTAACCTCCTTATTCTTGCAATAAATTTTTTCATCATCATCTGATAACCAATACATACCAAGGATTATATCAAATTCAGTCATGGGTATGACGATGAGATCAGCAGATAAAGAACATTTATATGCCCTAGTGGGAACTGATTCACAAAACATTGTAGTAATGATACTTCCCTTAAAATATTTGACTAACAAATACCTTGTTAAATAAAATTGGAAATATGTAATTTTCTTAGAAAAGTGGGAAGATATTAATCAATGAGATGATCCAGAATCAAATAATGCATTGGATAATCTTAAGGAAACCATTAAATTACCTTCCACTATGTCTTTCAGAGCTTCAACCTCAGCAGTAGTGAGAGTATAAGCTTAGACTTGATCCCTTGGACTCTTCTGAAGTAAGTTCCCCTGACTCTTATGACATTAATTTTCATAATTCCCCTTTCTCTAAAATTGTAGCATTGAACATCGAAAACCTCTTTCTTCCCCTTGCAATCACGAGCTTGGTGTCCTTTCTCACCACACTTGTAAGAGACTCTGATTCCCTTCAGGAAAGTACCAGGTTGTTTCTTCCCACATTTACTACAAGATGAATATTCAACTTTTCCCTTCTTCCCCTTATTTCCATTTCTAGAGTGTTCAACAAATATCTTCTTCGCTTGCTTTGCTTTAAAGTCATAAGACTTAGAGAATTCTTTTTTCGTTTTGATAGCACATGAGACAATATCTTCGTATGATGAGAAGGTTTGTGAGACTAATGCTCGATGGAGAAATGGTTTTAACCCATCAAAGAAACGATCAATTTTACTTTTTTGGTTACATATATAATCTGCAACGTCTCTTACTAACTTTGTAAATTTAGCTTCATACTTTGCGACATTCTCATCCTCTTTTTTTCCACAGACATAGAAATTGTCTTTCCATATCCGCTCAATGGTCATGGGTAAAGTATTTTTCTAAGAAAATATATTTAAACTTAATCCATTCCATATTTGATACTTAATCATCTTCCTTTGTTTTTTGAATAAATGATCACCATTGATCAACATCTTCAGTGAGGTGGTAAATTGCTATGACAACTTTTTCCCTTTCGCAACTTCCAAAGGCGTGGAATATTTTCTCTAAGTAATTTATCCATTTCTCAACTACTAGTGGATTTGTATCCCCATTTAATGTTTGTGTTTGTTTCCTCATGAAAAAAATAACATTGATCCTCCACTCTACATATCAGGGTTCTCCATACGGGTAATGTTATTATTCATAACCTGAGTGAGTTGTCTCGGTATGGTGATTATCTGATTAGCACCAGTTACATCACCAGCTCCACTATTATTATCTTGAGTAGGACAAAAATCCCTATATTGATCATGTGCATTGATACGATTTATATTCCTTCCACTAGGTGACATTTCTAAACAATGGCATAAACTAGATTATTTTATGAATCGAAATACATAATTCCAAACTTGTAAAACACTTAACATAAATTAAACATTTTATAGATATAATCCATAATCATAAAAAATGTTTTATTTGAGGATGTATATACTCATAAACACTTCATAATGGATTGTAATGAAAATGATAATTATCTTACGCATATCCCCCGAGAGTGTCGTAACCGAGAGTGCAGTAAGGCTCGTTGTCGTGTAACAGTTCTTGTTCGAGTCTAGATCAAAGAGGTGTTTTCGAGTTTTACCCCTAGGTACATCTGTGCTAGAGCTGCATCTACCTGCTCGTATCTAGAAAGGGATGTATTTCATGGAAAATTCACAAAATCACTACAATACCAAAATTATAGGAAGTTCTTCTATACAAAACCTCAAAGTCTATCCTAGGGTAATGTTCTCTAATCAGAGCTTATCTAAATCAAGATTCCATGGTTTGTACTATACTTCCTATGATACCAACTATAACGCCCCAACCCTAGTTAACTAGATTCAGTGCACTATTACATAACATTGGCATGATCACAAAAGATCAAGTCTCGAAATACCAATTAGTTTAGTAGTCTTGGATGTACTAGATACATTCCTACTGTTTACATTACTTCATAAAATGGAAAACTACAACAACATTGTTTCCATAGACAACACTAATATACCATAGACTATCCCTGAAAGTCAGTTATAATATACTTCTTCACATCCTGGGAAATATAAAACATGAAAAGGGGTGAGATCAAATGCTCAGTAAGGATAACAATATGGCATAAACTTTCATAAATAAGCATAAACATTTAAGGAAATGTATAGAACTAAAACAAAAGAATTTTGAAAATAAACTTCATAATAATATGGAAAATATAAATCCAATAATTCCATTTACTTACTCACATAGATATTATACTAGTCCAATAATAACATGCAATATTAATAGCCACTTTTATAATGATGGAATGCATAATGCCTGACTTTCCTAACCACATAGTCAAGCCCTTGCGCCAAGACTAAAAATAAGATTCTTTCAAGGCCTTATTCCAAAACACTAGTTTGTCTCATGAGACCTACCGATGCATCGAGGTTCTATAGAATCCTCCACACGTCACTTACTTCTTCCAATGCATTCCCCATATGAAAAGTTTTTAACATTACATAAACATTCGTATTAAAACTGGCATACTAAATGTCAATAATTTATCCATAAACCATGAATGGTATTAAATATTACATACACAGTCAAACATATCAAAAAAAACTTCAATACAATAAGGAAATTTTTTATCATAATAAATCAACTTCAAACAAACTTAAAATCAATCAATGGATATTGACATAGATGAAATCAAAACCTTTTTATAGAAATATCTCTTTCTATTATGAAATCATTTAAAGGTCACATAATCATAAAAGAAAACATTTATATTTGAAAATATTCTTAAAATCTTGTAAGGGAATCTTCGACAATGTTATAACGGCGGAAAATAACCGCACCCGCTGTATGAGTTAAAAAAGATATTCTTACCTTAATTTTTTCAAAAAGGCCATAAAGTACCTTGTTTGGAAAACTAATGAAAGATTCCTTTAAAAACATAAAATTTAAAATAAGGGTATAAATGACATTAACCCATTGTCTAGTAAATAATAAAAAAGTTTTGAAATACATTCTTAAGAAACATGGATGTGGATGATAAAGAGGTCCTAGTAGATACTTACGTAAAAACAACCTCAGATAATAAAGCGATAGTAAAATTAACCCTTACCTTGTACATTTCCTTGGTCAGGGGTAATTTAACCTCCTGTATAATGGTTAAATAATTGTTATTAAATTATAAAAGAATTATATATATTAATATGATATCATATATGATCTTTTAACAATTCTTTGTTAATAATATCTTAGTATTATCATCATTTCGGGTGTTAATTGATTCTTTTTCCTTTTTATGATTTGTTATGTAAGTAATTTTTTTATGGATAGGATGTATCTTAATAATATTCATAGTGATATTATGTCTTAAAACATTATTTTTAATCATCAAATAAAAATTATTCGTGAATGGAAATGATGGGGAATGAATCTCATCGCGTTCATGGAGACTGTAATCCGTACGTACGCAAGTGCGATAATATCATTCTTTTGATATGAAAATAATATATAATTGGATGGTATATCATATATACAGAATAATTATCATGTTATATTTATTATTTACATCAATTACACATCATTATTATACCCATACAAATAATAATTTCTTGAATAACAATTACACAACGCCGTGGAGACGGTAAGTCGTACGTACGCAAATATGGTGACATGTCTTTCAAAGGGTGGATAGAATAATTAATATCATTATAACATATTTAAAATAACATCACAGTATATAGAATATACTAGAATTATTATTTTATAATGGAAATAATAGTGAAATAAGAAGTGGAAGAAGAAAGGAACTTGAAAGAGGTGATGAAATATTTACCTAATCATCGGGTTCTTCCTTTTTATTTGATCAAAATGGCTTGTTAGGTTGGCTTAGTGACTAATTTAAGGCCTCTATGATAAAGGGAGGAAATTTTAGAGGGTATTTTGGGTGGTTTTGGCGGATCCAAATGGATTTTATGGTGTGAATTGGATAGAAGGGTGGGTGCCCTTTTATAAGAGGAGTGAGGGGGCACCTTAGGAAAAGATAGAAATATCATTTTTAAATAAAATAATTTTCGGTTTATAATGGATAAAAAGTGGATTATTTATAGGATAAGGTGGGTATGGTTCTAAAAACACTCAACTAATAGGTTTTAGATTGGTTTGGGTCACTATATTATCCTTATCTTTTAGATTTAACTCTTAGGTAAATAGTTTGACATTTAACATGACTCTTTTTATTTTTATATTATATGGTTAATAAACTTACTATATACTTCTAAGATAACACCAAGTGGTTCATTAATAATAAACCTATAATTATATAATACTTTTGTCCTAAAATTATATTTTTAGGAATATAATATAAATTAATAATATAATATTTGTTTTAAAAACTCTTTTATGTCAATTTTGACACTATTTGGTATTTTGTTTTTTCTAAATTCATAACAGAATCATTACTTCTGAAAAATTCATATAAACAACCCTAATATGTCATATTCACTTATAAAATTAGTTTAATTCACAGAAAGCCTCGAATTATATTTATTTAGAAATTTATAATATCAATTATTTTAATATTTCATTAATCAGGTAATTACTACATCATCATTGTGTCATAAATAGATTAAATTTTTTAATGTCAAAAAAATATAAATAAAATATAATTATGTTGGAAATATTTTTATCTTTATAATTATTATTTATTTTAGAATTTATCTATTGTGTATACCTATATTAAAAATGTTTTAGTTATTAATCATTGAATTTGACACTTTTAACTCTTCATTGAATTAAATAACAATAAATTTCCTAATCTAATCCAAGTGGACCAAAAAGGTTCATATTTTATTTATATGGTTTTTAGGTATAATTATACTTATCCAATTGAATTAGGACATTTCTTAGGGTAATAATAATATCATTTTTACCCTTAATTACCCTATTTACTTTTAACTGTGGCATATAAAATTAAAAAGTTACAATTCACCAAAAATTATTTTTATCTTATTGCACAACATTTTACTCCTTGATATTAACCATATCTCTTGGATTTTCGAAATGAAACTCACAGAAGTGGTAAAATTATGTTTTAGGTAAATTTGCAAAAACTCCTAGAAGGTAGGTAAAAGACGGTAAAAAGTTCACTAAAATTTTTATATATCTAAAATTATTATAAAATGAATCCAACGAATAGAATTAAAAATATATAGGTATTATATATCTATTTTGACCAAAAATAAATTTAAATAAAATAAATAATTATTTATATAAAAACTCGGTTTTCAACATTGACTAAGTGTTTTTTACTATTCATCAAAAATTGAAAGTTTTTAGAAAAATACCAAAAATTCACCCTAAGATAATTTTGATATTATGAATCCAAAAATAAAGTCCATTTTGAAAGATAAAATTTATAAAATTTCAAAAAGTGGGTATCACAATTCATAACGGCTAGTTTGATTGGTTGTGGTGTGTTAGAACTCGAAGTTGCGTACAACACACGCTATTGTATTATTCAAAGAGAAGGATACCGTGGAAGATTGGGGTTTTATAGATTTCACATAAAATTCAAGGATCAAAAAAAATGATACCACATGTAACATCCCACCCCTCCCTCATTTTCTTGAGAAGTCAGTGAGATGATACATGTCTTTAGTCGATGTTCCCAAGGTTCCAAAGGCTGGAAATGAATGCTAAGGGATTCGAGATCTATTGGGGAACAATTTTCACTTAGAATAAAACAATACAAAAAAACTACATGAATCATTTCAACAAGGTCATCCATAATAACACATCACCAAGAGATAACTAAACAACCAACTCTTCGATAAGAATTCCCAAAAAACCAATATAACTAAATCATAATAGTATCAGTATCAAAGTACCTAGAAAAATAATCAACAACACTACCAAAATGAAACAATGAAATACTCCACTAATTTTCCCCAATATCCATATGATAAGCACCATAATACAACCCACACATCACGATGAACTACTACAAAAATAATATGCTTTACCTTTACCCATATCCCAGAAAACAACATCTGCAAAAGCACCGAAGAGACAAAGAAGGGGGTGAGTAAAAATACTTAGAAGATTATACCCAAATGACCTCACTATAAATTCCACTAGGATAAAACCATTAAAAAATTTATATAAAATAATTTATATAACACATTAAATAGTGAAACAATTTCAAAAACCCAAAAACACACTTATAACCCCATTTCCCCCTAAATCCTTAAAATATAAGGGAATATAGAAAACAATGGCATAATAAATTAACCATCACATATGTGAAAATAAATTTCTATCTTTTATAACAACACAAAAACAAAGCATAACAATAGGGTTTCACATATCCAAACCGGTAAAAAATCATGGTGGAACATCCCGTCCAAGCCCTTTACTTGTTTCTAAACCTATTGGTACTTCCTGCCAACTTATTATGGATGGAGGATATTCTATCCAATACCTATCCCCATTTTTATTATTGTACTCCCCACCCACTTATCTTCATCCTAACTCAACATCAAATGTTCAAGGTAATAAACAAGCATATAGCGCCCCAGATCCACAACATTATGTAAACAACTATTTCATAACCAAAAAATATCATAGAACATCATCCATGCCAAAATACTTTTCTATAAACATCCTTTTATTGAACCATTTTCTAAAACCATTTTCATAAATAAACAATAATCAACCCATTTTATGATCTGCATTTTAAAAAGTAACAACAAAGAACCTTTCACCGCAATGACCCATTTTTCCTAAAATCCACACATTATAACAAAATGAGTTTCCAAAAAGATTTTCACACCATAATAAAAATTAATTCAAAAATAAATCAACTGAAAACAAGTAATCTAGTTCTATAAAATTATAGTTAGTATAGAAGCCACCTCCCATAGGGTTTCGATGAAATCGACCAACCGAACAGTCGTACACTGAATTCGGGAAAAACATCCACAAAATTGCCTTATGTCCCTTTTCCAATAATAAAAAATCCAAACAATAAAATATTAGATGAAAAAAATGTAGATCTATAGGATACATAAGTAGATCTACAAAAATGAGATAGGGAGATATGTAGATCGAAGGAAAACTAAGAAAGAACCAAGAGTGGAGACTTACTAGAAGAGAATCACTTTCACAGCACCATAAAAACACTTCTAATCACTTTTGGAGTAAGTGGGATAGCCCCTTGAACACTTTCTAACCAAGAATATTGAGTGAGGCTCGGGTGGGAGAAATAATGGAGGGTTTTGGTAAAATACAAATAGGTTTCAATTTTAAAAATTTACTTTTTATTGCCTCACACTATTAGCTCTCATGGTTAGGCAAACTGTCCACTAACCATGAAAATGATACTACCTCAATAGAGATCTATCAGGGCCTCCTTGAATGGTCATACAAAACATGTGAAAATCGTGCGAATACCACTATCCCATTTTTCACGGTTACCTAGGTTTGTTGCACGGTTTCCCCTTACTATGCTCAAACCATGCAGCCCCAGAAAATGTTCCAAACATTACCAGAACCATCCCAAACTCTCCCAAACATTACCCAACCACATTAAAAACATAAGAAGGCATAAAAAATGGTTACATTCCTAAAAAATGGGTGCTCGACTCTATAATCATAATCATCACTCTGATGTCCGTAAGGCTAGTTTTATGCGACATCACAAAAGTATGGAAGCCTTATGGTATAAATCTAGTGAGATAGGTTCCTTTTCAGTAATCTCTTTAGTGGTCCTACACTTATTCTATCCTCACCTAAATTCATTAATCCTAGGTCATTTTCAAGAAAACACCCTTCTTACAGACACTACTAGTCTTCGGCACAACCCAATCTTGTGCTCTACTTACAAACCTTTGATATTGCACACCCCATCTTTGCTTATAAATGGATTTATCCTTTTAAAAAACATAAGGATTGATCCCCTTGTGTAAAATTCCTATAACTTTCTATCCCCTCTTTTACATAGCCCAATTTTCTTGCTCACAATGATTTCATAGTCCCTCTTGCGTCGTCCCCTATGCCCATAGTGCATGAATTTCCCTATAAATTTCTTTTTAGTATAGATATGAAAATGTATTTTTCTTTTCAGAATAGGTATGCTAATGTAGAACTCTAAAAATACCACTCATTCACACCATTAATCCCTGGAATTTCTGAATCCATCTCCTTCTCAAGGGTAGATGAGGGAAAGATATATAAGCCCTTGGGGTAAGGAGTGAGCCCCCTACGTCTGAGTAGTATGGATTAAAACTACCTAGTTTCATCATATATGGAACATGACACTAATATGTGACCTAAAACTATGATGTAAATGTAGGATACTTCGGGTATGATTTAAAGGTAATGGTATTCATACCACCTATCATCACAAAGAATAAGATCCTCCTCAAATGGTATTTGATCCCCTCTATAGAGAATGACATCCTCTTGGGCACTACTCCTGAGGCAAGCCCCTAGAAATTTGTGTGAGAGGCATCAACATTCCCCTCTTCGCCCCCACCACTGGGTCATAGATTTTATGGTCACCGGAGCCCTATCATCTCTATAAATTTGTGATTTTTCCCCACTTTCCACTTCCACCCATAATCCAAACTACCAGAGAATCATATCTCCTTCATACGAAATGAGATCTTTCTCAAGCATCTCCTGTGTGTATTCTCAGCACCATCTCTTTTCTGCACATCCTTCATGACAAAAAATTTAGGTGTTCTACTTATTCTTTTTTCTCAAACCGAGCATGGGTCACATGGTCCTAGAGGTTTTTAAAGATCATGACACCTATACATCACTAAGGGGAATCCATCTTGGAGTAATCCCAAACCGTAAGATCTATTTACGTAGGCCTCCTTTTTAGGTGTAACCCACATTTACCCTCTTTAACTACATGGTCATTGATTATCAATAATATAGGATATGTAGGAAGCCTCTCTGAGGTCCAAACCCATCCATTCCATCAATTTCACACACTCTTTCCATAATCCATTCTAATTTTACCCAGAACACCACATCCAAGTGAGATCATGCCACCCATATGTGATATTCATACGTATAAACATCTTCCACATCATCACTACTCCCAAAAACACTCGAGAATATCCCACGTGTAAGGCCCAAAAAATCCAATAGATTCATCCCAAGATAAATCCTCTTGTGAAGGGAAGCACTCATACGCGAGCCTTGATCCATTCATTAAAATATTTGGTTTTTATCCCTATATCTAAAACATGGTATATAGGATGCCTCTTTGAGGTTTAATACCAACCTACAGTATACCTTAGTTCCCCCCTCAATAGGGTTCACCTCCCTAATCCACCCTCCGTGGTTTCCATATCAACATTCATGGTGTAACATCTTCCCTTCATAAGAAACAAATATGAGGTCTTCCTCCTTTGGAATTCTGACCCATCCCTTTGGTAAAATTTTTGGATGCTCCCTCCTAGGTATATACCTCCTTGATCCACCTTCAAATGGATTTATAATCAATCCCTTCCAATTTCTTCCATACATTAAATCAATGACCTATATCATATTACAACATCTTGCTAAACATGGGATGCTTGAGGTGAAAGAGTTTAAAGATATGAAACTATGGTGTCAACTACTTCATGAAAATTATGGGATTCCTAAGGTGAAATCCTTGTAGGATATTCCTTTAAAATAAAATACCTCATGACCGACATGGGATTCCTTGGGTTCCATGCCCATGAGAACCCCTCTTATGAGGAAGAATACATGTGACACAAGTTCTAGCGTCCAGACATATTAGTGATTACCAACGTGAATATTCTTCTAACCAGAGGTGGTTTCTATATCAAGGCCCTTTGTGATTTTCAAAAATAATAAGAATAATTAATTGGCATCCAGAAATAGATTGAACTAAGAACAAGTTCCATGAACACCAAATAAATCTATGAGGGAGACCTAGAATAGGGAATAAATTCCAAGTAGGAATCCATGAAAGGTGAAAAAGACATCACATCATCATGTTTCAATAATGGTGCATAAATCTATATTTATTGTGATTAAATAAACATTCCTTTAGGACATATGAAAGTGGGGTAACAAGAGAAGCCAGTGTGCACAACCATGTGGGGATGCACGGGCACGTCCCAGTGAAAGCATCAAAAATAGAAATGGTGAACCTAAAGTGAAAATATTATCCTCAAAATGGGGACTAGTATAATTTTATAAATAAATAGATGATCTTGTCCCTAGATCCAAATATCTGATTCTAGGGACCACTAATCAGATGGTAGCCTAAATATGAAACTCTACAGATATTGGGGAGTTTTTTTTAGTATTTCAGTCTCTAAAATCACCAATGTAGATCTATCTTTCCAAACATAGAATATTGGATGCTTTTAGGGAATTGGGAATTGATTTATTAGTATCTATATAGAGAGATTAATCATCATACATTATAGGATTCAAACTATCAGAAAATAATTGCCTCCCACTCATAGACACACGGGCAGGGGGAATTCCAATGAAATAGTCTTACAAGACTTCACCTCTACCAAGATTTCATCCAAAACTCTCTCAAGGCTTCTCTACCTCATTGATGTCACCGCCCCCAATGGCTGCCTAGTGAGCCACTACTCCCCACTCTTACAAAATTGTTTTAGAATACTATCCATAGTGAATTCCTATGACTTACTCCCCTATGCTGAGGAGGTGGGGGATGCTCAATTCACCCCCACTGTGACTACTTCCCAAGAACCACCATAGAGGGATTCCACTAGGCCCCATCAATGCCACTAAGGACCATTCCTTCCGAATAATGAATAGGTTTTCTACACCCCTCCTCAGTTGGTACTGGCCTGGATGAACTAATTCCAACTTCATATAAAATATTAGAAGGATTCCCATTAGGGGGAATCATTTTAAACATCTCATGTGGCTCTTACCACTCCCAGTTCACTCTGCCAGATCCCTTCAATTATAGAGAAGAGACTCATCATTGCTCAAATGGAATCATGACTCGATCCACCTTATAATAAGGATAGGTTGACACATTAAATATCCTTCACAACCATCATCCATCACAAGACAACCCATGATGATTCTATTTAGTATAGAGTTTATTCCCATACCATAAGTAATCAGAGTTTAGGTCCTCCCCACTTCAACCATCAGTATGGAGGTCCTCACCATGCTCCTAGTATCGATCAGAGTGGAGGCCTTCCAATCATCATCGACATCCAGTATAGAGGTCCTCCCCATGAATATGGTTCTTGATAGGAAGGTCCTCCCCATGTTGCTGACCATCAATGTGAAGGTCCTCCTTATGTCTTCCTCAGCTCAAGAAGAGTTCCTCCTCATTTCATTACTAAACAATATGGAGACCCTCCCCACATCATCGACGATCAGTATAATGTTCCTCCTCATGCTATCACTATCAGCCCAGATATATTTCTTGCTCATGTTACTACTATCTAGAGTGCAGGTCCTCCCCACTCCTTGAATATCCAAAATGGATTTACTCCACATGTTTCTACCATCTAAAGTAGAGGTCCTCCCTTCTCCATCACAAACTATAATGGAGGTTCTCCTCGCTCACCAATCAACTAATACAGAGTTCATCCCTATACTCATGATTCCCAATATGTAGGTCATATTCATGTCCATTTTGATCTACGTTAAGTCCCTAATTGCACCTCAACTCACCCAAGTTGAGGCCCTCCTGCTCTCACATCCGACATGGAGGTCCTCCCCATGTTACTAGTGACCAAAGAGAATGTACTCCCTATAATGTCACCGGCTAGAGTAGATGTCCAACCCACTCCTACATAATTACAAGTGAAGGAACTCCCCAAATAGATAGTAACTAATACATAGATCATCCCCATATTTAAAAAAATAAAAGAGGAGGTCCCTCCCTGCACCATCACCCAACAACAAGAAAATGATCCTCTTGATGAAGTACTTCCCTACTCTGAAGAGTTTTCCCGAGGACGAAGGGAGAACTACAAAAACAAAATGAGGAACCCCAATAAGTGCAAATTCATTGTCAATCCCATTTTCTTCTAATATTATGAATCATAATATGACCCAATGATGGATAATTCACCATAGTCATTTTCATAATATTCTTGTGCTAGAGCCGAGAAGCTGACATTATTCGTCCCCAAAGGTGAGATCTATAAAATCATAAAATATGTCCATAAGTACATGTAGAAGGAGGATAATTTGGATACATTATAGGGTCTTTTGGTGACTTCATACCTCTCCCCACCGATTTAATTCTCTCCCTATAACTGAGATAACTAATATTTCATCTGAAGTTTGGTAGATGACGAGCATCTACTGAACCCGCCCAACACTATTGCCTAGGTGGGAGAATGTTGCTTGATCCCCCATCAGGATCCATCTACTCACTAGGTATAATATCATAGATCTCTATTCCTAGATAAGAGAAACCAGACCTACATCTTCAAGGATGCACTGGTTTCATGAATATTTCCATAGTGCCTTGGAACATGGGGTCCTAAATCTGATAGAGTGTAGAAGGTTCCTAGTAGTTGATATCACTGATCACCTTGACCACTACCCTTACCACATGATCCTTGGAAAAACCATAAAAAATTTCTATGTATTCAAATATTGGATCTAGTACAAGGTAAAAAATTATGTACTTAGGTTGGCCCCTATCCTGACATGGGTGATATGCATCTTTACTGAGTGTGAATGTGGCAAAAAAGGCGAATGGTCATTGGTTTCCAACCATGGGACTCAAGAGAATGATGAAAAGTTGGATCATAGAGAAATATCTTGTTCCAATGGAATCATCAAGGACCACTTAGCCCTAGAAAATCCCCATGATGTTGATGAACCTTCTCTAGATGATGCCTTTGCACCCACATCATATCCGTCTTCATCTCAGATGTGTAGACAACAATAGCGCAATGGAAAGAAAAGCCCCTCATTAGTGAAAAATTAATCCTGAACACTCAATGAAATTGTGCCTCTAAAGTTGTTCATTGATCCCATAGTACATCCTTTACAGTAAGACTCTTCTGGAAGTGAGTAGGAGTATTCCTCCATGAATACCATCGAGTTTATGGATCCATTAATGGTCCCTGATGATGAGGAGTACCAGGAAAGTTCCCTGAGTGATTTCAGTTGATATCATATATGACTAAGTCAAGGACATGTGATTCATTATAATAACATACAATCACTTCAATACATTCCATGATGAAATTGAGATAATGTAATATGTTTTAAAAGTAACTCAACATGCACAATCCTATTAGCCTATTTTTTCAGATTCACCACCACCAATGATCATGCTACTCAACCAACCGAACTACTAAGACTATATTATGACAGACCACATCCACATGTGGCTATCCCTATATAGTGGAAAATCAACCCATGGTAGTTCTTATTGAGTCATCTGACAAGAAGTTGGATTTTTTTAGAACCATCTAGAATCTGATGGCTCACCCAGCAGTTCCTATCGTTCTTCCTACAAAAGATCAACCATCCATGGGTTTAAATGTGCACATATAATAGAATTATAATGTTAATAAAAACCTATCCATCATTTATTCAAATCTATAAATCCTCGAGGATATCATCCTTTAATAAGATATGTCTGAAGCCCTTATAAAGGATTTGAAAAGTCCCCTCTTATGAAAAACTATGGCAGAAACCGTAGATACCCGTACAAACAGAACGCTAGTTTTTCATCTCATTATCTAGAGAATATGGGAGATCTCTCATGACTAGGAACATCCACCCAAAGTACATTACAAGTTATTTCAATGGTGTGGAATTCCACTACTATTTAGTTGACATAGGTTCTGGGATAAATTTCACCATAACCGAGATGCACTAAAATTTCAAACTAATTAAAGAAGATTTGAGTCCTTTTGACCTAAAGATCCAAGGTTATGAGAGAACCAAGAAAAGGACATGGGGAATAATCCATTTAAAGTCTCAATTTTGTGTCTTTGTAGTAAACACTAAATTCATGGTATTATCACATGGTACCACCTACAATTCGCTAATGTGTTGTCTTTGGCTCCATTGACATAGAGTTGTTCCCTCCCTGTATCACTAGTGCCTCAAATACTCCCTCAATAGTTGATTAAGAATGATATATGGTGGTTCATATCACTTTATCTCTTGTAAATATAGCTGTATGAAAGTTTTCTTTTACCAGAGAAATGGAAATAAAGTCTATAACAAAAAGGTCAAGCAAGTAACCATTGTGGATGACCTATTGATAGACCTTAACAACACTTTAATCCTCCTAATTCACTAGTTGGAGGCCATGACTTCAGAACTGGGACACTGCATCTTCATATCTAAGAGGAAGTGGGGAAGTTTCTTCGGTACAATAAATTCCAAAGTATTACCTCATAAAATTAAATTATTGGGTAATTTTAGAATCCTCAACCCTATGATATACCGAGATATTTACCCACATACAACCATCCCTAGTCTCCTTCAGCAGTTAAATGGAACTGATTTGTGTCAATGAAAACCAACCTGCCACTACTACATTGATATCAATAATGGACCATATGGTCTAAGCCCTGATGTAATTGGGTCAATAGCTATCATTTTCATGGTTTCTACAAGGCATGAATTCCCCAGTAAGGATTCTTAATCCACCAATGTAGGTACCAATGTTCTTTTGGAATCATTTGGATTGGATGAACCATCTCCTCCCATTGATTACCCTACCTGAGGTGATTAATAATACATATAAGACACTCTTGGCACATTTTAATAGGGTGTATCCACCACCTTCAATGATTTGATTCTGTTTAATCGTGGCACTAAGACATATTTTAGACAAATGATAATCAGTGCTGCCATGCCTGCAGAGGAACAAAAACAGTGAGAGGATTTCATGAATTAACTTTTTAATGTTTTTTCATAAAGATATTAAAATATTTCAGGTCTAGATCCATAGGTTTGCATCTACCATATTGGTCTTCTGGTAATCCGTCATGGGTTCAAGAAGCCTCTTAGAAAAATTCTCCCCTCTAATGGTGCCATGGTCGAGCCCAATGTGGATAATCTCTTCAATGAAAAAGAAATCACGGAATTTTAGTAACCCATGTGGCTTGCCAACATCTTCCTATTCAGGAAGAAGAAAAGGGAGATCATCTTTTGTATCGACTTTCAGGACCTCAACTGTCATTTTTTTAATGATGATTTTCCCTTTACGGTGACAAATGTATTGATCGAAGACATAGATATGTTCCAATACCTCTCTTTTATGGATGGATAATTTGGATAGCCCCTGAGGATGATGATTTCACCACCCTCAGTTTCCAAAATGGACCTTATGTTTTCAGGTAATTCCCTTCAATTTAATGAATTATTTTTCCACTTATCAGTATGCCATGAACTGCATCTTCAAACCAATCCTCAGGGAGTTAGTGGGATTTTACATGGATGATTTGGTGGACAAATCCCACCAATGTTAGGACCATCTTAAATATCATGGTAAGGTGTTCAGAGTCCACCACTATAAGAATATGAAGATGAACCACTTGAATTATGCTTGTGGGGTTACCATTGGGATGTTTCTTAGCATTTTATTCAAGTATTTAGGCATTGAAAATGACTTGAAGAAGATCAAGACAATCAGCTAGATGCCTCCTCTGAGAAACCTATGGGATCTCTATGTCATTTCAAGCCACATAGCCTACATATTCTAAATCATCATGATTCTAACTAGAATTTGTAATCTCATCTCCTAGATCATGAAGAAATGTGTTGTATAACACGGGGATGAAGAGTTCCATGACACATTTGAGGAAATAATGTAGTACTTGCTACATCCTCTAGTTCTGATGTCACCCATCTCGGGGAATACATTAATCCATTACGTTACCACCTTGGAACAATACCTTGGAAATGTTCTCACCAAGAAGAACACTAATGGGATAAAGAACACTTTATACTATCTCATTCGCATGCTATTTGACATGAAGTGTATACATTATCCAATCAAGAAGAGATTCCTCATATTGGTTTTCATAGTGTAGAAGATACAACCTTATGTGCAGCATTATGAGATAGATCTAGTGTCCCGTGTGGATCCACTAAAGTATATCTTGAACCGCGCTATGTAGATATGATATTTGACATGCATGGAGGTGATACTTTAGCAGTTTGAAATTAGGTTTGTTCTACAAAAATCCATTAAGGGTTAAGAATTGGAAAAAATCCTTTCCACACATACAACATAATAAGAGGAGTCTATATATTCTGATTTCCTTAACGAGTACATCATATTAGTGGGACAATCTAATCCATTCTTGGAGAATCATTTTGATAGGGCCTCCCAGAGCCCAATGAGTAGAAGGATTAATGATCCTAGGATGAACAGATAGATATGGGATTGTATTCACCACCCTTACATAGTCCATTATGCCTCAATTTTTCATTATATTATACGGTTTCACCAAAAATGAGGAAGAGTTTCAAGCATTCATTACTGGTCTCGATCTAGCTATCGAGATTGATGTTCCTCGCTTGCATGTAAAGGGAATGCCTAAGTTAGTCATCTAACAGATCAATGGTGATTATGCCATCTGGAATCAGTTACTCGTTTATTTTTTAGAACACACCCTCCAATAGATACCTTAGTTCCCTTATCAACTAGAGGTGAATCATGTTCCTCGGTCATATAATGGTCAAGCCAACACCCTAGCCAGATTATTTGTGTCCCTTGCAGATTTTGTCCAAGGTGAACTATTCATTCAATTAGTGCATCAGAGGTTCATTTCTCCCTTCATTCATGATTATGATGATGATTTCCAATAGAAAAACCACCTAGTTGTTGTTTCACTCACATAAACACCTCTGGATACCCCTATAGTAGTAGGAACATCTAACTGGACAACACATTCATTGAGTCTCTCCAATGTAGAATTCATACATTATATCAAGCTTAACGTGAGTGAATCCTTTGGCACGCTGCTCAGTTCACCCTCTAAAGTGGGTCCAAAATCTTATAGACTCTCTACATATGTGGGATTGATGGAATTTTCCTACCTTTCATGAATAGAGACAAGATTCCATGAGTTATGTAGGATGATTATGTTGGGTCATGTGGTTCTCATTAGGAATGGTTGAAGCTATCCCTATATATTTGTAAGTTGTGATACTTCGGGGCCACCATGGTCCATGATTGTATCGTGTTTCCCAGGAGGTTTCACATGTGTCAGATCCAATCCAACTTCATGCATCAACTGTCAAATACCCTTAAAACTACCAAGTATTCTTGGCACTTTGCAGTGTGGGGACTCGATGTCATAAGACTATATCCTCCATCAATAGCTCGCTAATTCGGGTTCTTTCTTACCGTAACATATTTCCCTTCCAAGTTGGTAAAATTGATTTCTATCAAAGAAGCCAAGTTCTGATTAGTGGTCAAATTTGGGAGCTCCCACATCATTTGTCTATTATAAGTCCCTCACTCTACTCTCATTGATAACAACACTATCATCTGTTTTGTTGAGATGAAGCATTTGTATGCCAATTACAACATCTAGCCCAAACATACTTCTTATTATAATTCACAAGAGAATAAAAACGGTTAGAAGTTCAACAAAACCCTATCTAACATTTTTTAAAAGAAGGTGGTTCAGAAAAATAAAATTTGTATGGATATGCTCCAAGACACCCTTTGGGTCTATCAAATTATGAACTAAAATTACACCCAAGTAACTCCATACTCCCGAGAGTATGAAACATATGCTGTCATTCCCATCTAAATTCATTTTTATTCACTTTGAATAACAATCTATGATCAGAAGACTCCAAAAAAGATAGTTGAGGTCTGTCTAGATGATTTAGAATCCATCGATGAGAATAGGCTCTAAGATATTTACAATATAGTTAGGCACCAAAATAATATAACTAGGGAATTCATCTATATGGTTCACCTCTACTCTTTCCTCTAAGGATATATAATACTGGATCTCCAAACATTGATGATATTAGGTAGGAAGCCACCAAAATTGGAACCAAAGTGGGGAGGACCATACATAATTCATATGGTATTTCCCAATGGGGAAAACTCATTGGCCACCATATATGCGGAGAGTATCGCTCCTCCAACCAATGTCATGTTTATCGTGCAGTAGTTCATATTACAAATTCCACATCCCAAACAAATGACGCTAAGCTGGGATCCCATGTCCAAACATCAGGACATTAAATTATGTGTGGGCATTCTTTGGGAATGCTCCATGATGTTTTGGCCTTGTTTATATCTCATTTAAGCTAAGTTATTAAATCTGTGTCATACACATTACCCTCTAAGTACATCTCCTCCAATTTCCAAGCATCATAGTGATAAACTATATTGAAACAAGCATCCGTAACGCACAACGTTAAACTTCACAGATCATTCCAAACACACGACCTTAAGATATATAGAATCACTATCCTAGTTGAACAAAATTAAACTACTCAATTACTATCATTCTGGCTGCCGGATAGAAAATGGAACATCACCATGATTCCCTCGCTCAATAGGATGTATTTTTTGGCATCAGTCATATACCATGAAATATTAAAGAACTACATACATATGGATTCTTGTCTACATAGGATATGTAGTGACACCAAGACTTTCTATCCCGGTCCAGATCCTAAATAAACAACAATAACTAAAAAAAACCCCATCCATATGTATGAGTCAAACCTATGTATGGTGGTATCCTTCTAGAAATATGTTTGGATTTATTCCCATACTTATGGGAATCATAGTGATGCCCAGACACATGTGTTGGCTGGAGTGGATACTCAAGAGGGGGGTGAATTGAGTTCCAATAAAACTTTCTGTTAAAATTATTTCTCTTAAAATCCCCCAATTTAAAAACAATGTTAAAATGTAGTGAATCTATACAGAGTGTAAATGTTCAATTAGTTTCTCAAAGATTGATTAGGTCTCAGTTGGCTTAATCTGAAGATTAAATTAACTTTTGAAACTAGCTTACTTGTTTACAATAAGTATAAACACTTGCTAATTTAACTATCAAAGTATCTTTAAAATAGTTTTTATTTCAAAGTAATAGCAGTGGAATATGAAATAAATATATAGTATATTTATAGACATAAATTAAAATGCACAGAAAAAATAACCAAGAGGTTCAGTCTCAAGATGAGACTTAGTCCTCTCAACAATTTATATAAATTGATCCACACCCTGGATTGGGGGCAAACAATAGTACACTACTGTCTAGGTCCAAAGACCTCTACCACAGTTCTTCGTGAAAAAAAAACAACAACACACAGGCTGTTCAGGTCTTACTCGACCTCTACCACTATCCACAGTGGGAAACAAAGGGTTGTAAAATTTGAGTGAGGATTTAAGAATCCTCCAGCTTAGTACAGGAGTCAGTATGTGTGTAGAATAAACAGGGTACACACACTTCTCGAAATGTAAATAAATGAATCACTAAGATAAATATGATTGAGTTTATAAATGCTTTATTGATTAGCAGTGCAGCTCTGGACTCATTTGGTTTATCAGAAATGCTTCTGATTCCTTCTCTGGTTTCTTGTTCAGAAAATAGAGTGTCGTTTTCTTCCTTGGTTCTCAGTCCAGTTTAGCTGCCTGAGTGCATGAAATTCTTGTTGTAGTTCTTCACTCAAGATGTAGCTTGTGTTCTCCTCTAGAATAATTTTCTTCGTGTATGTCCAGGATTCTTGGAGTATGGATGTTCACTAGTGAAAAATGCTCCACATTTGAATGTTGTTCAGATCTTGGCTCTTTCACCCTTCATGTGTCTTCATAGTGCCTTGATTCTCTCCCTTTCAAAAAAATGTGTTGCACGATCCTTTTTATCTATCCCTTTATAGATTTCTGCTTATGCAGAAAAGAATAATTACTTTTTGCATGGGTACTAGGTACGGTTCCCTGACATAGAAACAGAGATCATTAAATAACATTAACTGCATTAAAAACATCAAATGTAGTCGTTAGCTTAATAAAAAATAGTATTGAGAGTATAGAGTATAGAGTTTGTCTGGTTGGTCAATCATTAGTAGCTCGCGTTGGTAAAAGTGCACGGTGTTGTAGGATCTTCAATCGGTAGCTCTTACTCTTGCATCAGTAGATCTATATAACATTCTCTCCATTGGTAGCTCTTGCTCCATCGGTAGCTCATGAGCTATCGGTAGCTCGATATATCGATAACTATGTGAACTGGCCCTATTGGTAGACTTCAGTCTATCGGTAGCTCTTGTCTGTCGGTAACTCTGGTGTGTTTGTTAGTCATAGCTTGGTAGACTGGTTCTATCGGTAGAATTCCGCATATCGGTAGCTCTGGTTTGTTATTGTCAGTAATCGTATCAGTATACTTACTATATCAGTAACTAATGGTAGACATGCACATCAGTAGCTCGTCTGTTCTGTCGGTAGACTGTCTGCTTACCGGTAACTCTATTTATAACAGTGACCTTAGCTTATCGGTGACTCTGTCTATCAGTAGACTAAGTATATCGGTAGACTGGGTACTGGTAGCTCTTTATCAGTATCTATGTGCAGATCAGTAGCTTACACATGTCTGTTTTTATGCAAAACACATCTGATTGGGTTAGAATTGTTTCAAAACTTATATAACCATGGATAAACCAAGATTAACATATCTCAGGGATTATTTTAATATTATTATCATCTTGAGCAGAGATTGAAAGAATTAAAATATTGAAAAACATTAGATTGAGACTATAAAAGTATATGAAAGCATAATTGGGATTATCAAAATAGGTGAGGTCAACAATATCCCCCTTTTTGATAATCACAACTTATAAAATTATAGTTTTAAAATAATGAGCAGTTCTATTAGAGGATATATCATTAAATACAATTATCTCAGATAAATAGTATGTTATAAAACATAAAGTATTAGAGGTGGAAGATAATGTGAAAGTATTAGACATAAAATTAAATGTAATGATATCAAAAGTAAAGTTTAGTGGCATCAGAGAGTTAGGGAAAATGGTATCAGAGGATGAAATGTAATAGTATTAGAGGAGTAAAGCATGATAGATTTTCCTTAGATAAAATTTCTCCCCCTTTCATTAATATCTCTCCCCCTCGATGAATATTTCTCCCTCTTTTATACTTAGAGAGTATTTCTACCCTTTTGTAAAGGCTTGGTAAAATATTTCTCCCCCTTTTTGATAATCAAAAAGTGAGAAACAATGAGAAAGAAAATAGCACAATGAGAAAGGAAGGAAATCCAATTGTATTAGATATTGTAAAAAGATACATAGATATAAAACAAGGTACAGTGAATTCCTATCAAACAATCTAGCCAGTTTTCAATCCACATCCTCAATATGAGATTTTCCTTTGGGAGCAGAAGAGGATTCAGTTGAAGTGAAATTAGGTGAGGGGTTAGGAATTACAGAAATGATTAAAGGAGGTTGAGCCATATAAACTGATCCTGGCCTGTACTAAGGAGTCTTTTGTGTGATCATAGGTGTGAGGATTTGAATTGTTTGGGCAGGATTCATATGAACTGGAGAAGCAGTAGAGGCAGAGGCAGGAAAAGCAGGAGGGACCATTACTGGAATAGCATCAACATGTAGACAAGGCAGCAGTAGATTTCTGAAATCCATAATTATTCCTCCTCCTCTCTCTATAGCAGATATGAATTGATCCTTGTTCTCCATAAACTTGTCCAATGCTGGAGTCAATTCCCTTAGCTTGCAAACTTGTTCTCTGAAATCTTGATTGACAAGAGGCAGCTTCATATATTCCAAAAGAAGTTTTAAGTGATTGTTGAGTTGATTTTTGGTGAAAATATTAGAGAAATAGGAGTCCACCTTATCTTTCACTTCTGTATGAGAGGCAAATTCTTCTCTCATGTAGTCTTGGACTATCTTCATTATCTCTCTAGCTGAATCTCTGGTAGAAAGCACAACTCTGCTCAGCTCAGATGAGTCCACAGAACCGCTGGTTGAAGCTTGACCAAGCTCCTCCTTCATCACAGCTCTAAAATGATTCATATCCATGGAAGTTTTGGATGCAATAGAACCAATAGATAATTATATAGTCTCTTTGATGCTTTGGGTCGACCCAATGATATGATTTTGAACTTGGGAATCCTGGGTTTTAATATGATCTTTCATATAAGTTTTGAAACCTTCAAACACTGAAACCATCTGGATTACCACAATCTTGACATAGGCTAAGTCCTTGTCTGCTTGGGATTTTGAGCTCATATAAGATTCCAAAGAGATAACCAATTTCTTTAAAGCTTCAAGATCTGCTTCAAGTCTTGAAACTTTAGCCTGGCATTCTTTAACTTCTTCAACTACTTCGCCCATAAAAGTTGACAAATTACAACCTAGAGAGAGTTCAAATGATCTTTCCAACATACTCATCTCTTTAGCAAAACTGTTCTTCATCTCAGCAACCGAGGCATTAAAAGATTCTTTCAGCTCATCTTTCATGGATTCCAGATCATCCCTTGTGATCATATCGGTAGGTAAAACTATAGTGGGTACTCTTTCAGATGCTAAACTGACCACTAAGTCAGTCATAATAAATTGAACTGAAGATACCAGAGAAACCTCTATCTTCTTTACATCTACCACAAAACTGCCCTTAAGCTTTTTCTTTAAAGTATCCAGGTCAAGCATTCTGACCAAATCTTCAGGAAATTACTAAGAATCGACATCATGAGTAATATTAGGTCTATTAAGAGATGCTTCATTATTTCAATCAGGATATTCTAAACCATAGACTATAAAACCTGGGTCTTCTTCCCAATCTTCAATTCCAGCATCCACTTTAACACTTCCAAAATTTGTTTGATGCTCCCCCTCAACCGGTGCATCCTCAATTAGGATAATAGAATTCTCAGAAACATTCTCAGCACGTCTTTCATCCTGAGGAGAATCTTCCACTGTCAATTCTTCTTCTACAAGAGCTGGAGGGGTTTTCAAAATAGGCAAGGGAATGTCAACTTCATTTGCATCATTAGCAGGCATTAAGGATTTTCCAATCACTGGACTAAGACTCAAATCAGATGATAGAGATGCTTCACACTCAAGAACATCTTCCTCATTCTGTACAGCAGCCTCTTCAACAGCCTCTAAAGCAGCTTCTTCCTTATCTGATTTCTGTTGATCAAGATATTCAGGAGTTGGGCTAGGAGGTAATTCAGGGTCTCCTCCTTCATCAGCAGAGGACTCTCCCTCTTCTGAATCATCACTGTATTCTAGATCCTCTTCATCATGTCCCATACCTGGATCCCTCACACCCTTTGGTCTTGAAGGATGATCCACAGGATTGAATTTGTCATATAACTTTTGGTCATCATTGAACCATTCTCCTCTCCAAGGGTTCCAATTGATCCTCATGTATTTTCACACTATGGATGTGATGCAAAAGTTATTCTTCACTACTACTGTCTCATCTTGAGACTCGGCTACCCCTTTTACTTTAATCATCACATAGATCAATTTAGCAAAGAATAGGGAATTTGTCGTTGATTTCGCCCTTTTCTTGTCTTCCATTTGGATCATCAGCAATTTGCACAAATTTACCATTACACAATGTCTTAAGATATGCAGGAGATAGATATCCTGATATCTCAAATTGGAAAAGTCTCATCTCCTTGGTATCAAGACATGTTGAACGAATTTGAATAGCAATATGTTCTCTCCATCCATTTCTGCAGCAACTACTTGTCTTTGACTTCCATCACCAGTCAACTCTTCCAAAGTAGTCTCATAATCGAAAATATCACTGGTAGGTGGCATGGATCTGAATACATAACCAGATACACCTTCATGTGGGACTTTTAAGCACTCATCCCACTCAGTAGATGAAAATGATATCTCCTTTCCATTCACAAAAGAGGTTACTTGATTTTCATTCTCTGATTTCTCAAAGGTTACCAAATCGTAAAACTGTTTCACTAAATTTAGAAAATAGGGACCATTCTTGTTCAAAAAACACTCTACACACTTTTTGATCTTCATGTACTTCGATCACTAAGGATTTTCTAGGCAGCAACAATTCTACACACAGCTCCTTTTCAATCACAACAACTCGATTTTGCAGATGAGGATTCACTGGTCGTCTCCCCGACCTAGTTCTAGCAACACTACCACTACCACTTGCTTCTTGCTCGGTCCTCTGCTTCTTTTTTTCATCTCAATAGATTCATCTATGACAGTAGGAAGTTTGGTTTTTTCCATCACTGGTTTGAAGGATTTAGGGTTCTCTGAGGATTCGGGAGCTAAGGTTCGATGGTTAAGGTTTGAGGCTCAGTGGATTTAGAAGTAGTTCTAACTTTAGTTTTATCATTTAGGAATCATAAAATAAATAAACAAAATAATGTAAAAAAATGATTTAGATTCTGGAGGCAGACAAAAGTTTTAAAACAGCGCACACATTAGTGATAATTTCTATCAGTGAGAATTTTACATCGGGGAGAATTTCACATCGGTGAGGATTTTACATCGGTGAGAATTTTACATCGGTGAGAATAGCAACTGATCAAGGTTAAACATACCTAACTCATTTCTAGTGAAACTTAACCTTTATGAACTCAAAGGTTTAGGGAAAATATCGGCTAATTGATGTTTAGTACCTATAAACACAAGAATTATATCACCCTTTTGGTAATGATCTCCATAGAAATGGTGCCTTACATTAATGTGTTTGGTCCTAGAGTGAGACATAGGATTATTCGAGATATTTATTGCACTAGTGTTGTCAAAGTTGATTGAAATGTGCTTAATGTCATATCCATAGTCCAAAAGAGTGTCTTTCATCCACAAAATTTGTGCACAACAACTACAGTAGCTATGTACTCTGCTTCCGCAGTGGATAATGCTACAGAATTCTTCTTTTTACTACACCAAGATACTAAGGATTTTCCCAATAGGTGACATGTTTCCAAATTGATTTTTCTATCCAAATTGCAACAAGAAAAATCAGCATCTGAATAAATTATTAACTCAAAGGGTTTTCTTTTTGGGTAAAACAAACCTAAGTTTATAGTATGTTTAAGATACTTAAAAATTCGTTTAACAGCATGTAAATGAGATTCTTTTGGATTATCTTGAAATCTTGCACACATACACACACTAAACATAATATCTGGTCGACTAGAAGTAAGGTAAAGTAAGATTCCAATCATACCTCTGTAATTGGTTTGATCCACTAGTTTCCCAGTTTCATCTACATCCAATTTACAATCTATACTCATAAGAGTTTCACTTTACATAATACTATCCAAACCAAAATGTTTTAATAGATCTTTTGTATATTTACTTTGATTCATAATAATACCATTTTCATTTTGAAAAACTTGAAATCCAATAAAATATTTAAGTTCTCCCATTAAACTCATTTCAAACTCATTTTGCATATTTTTGAAAAATCAATACATAAAGAGTGTTTGGAAGATCCAAAAATAATATCATCAACATAGATTTGTACTATTAAAACATCTTTAAAAATTATTTTAATAAAAAGAGTTGGATCAGTAATCCCTTTAGTAAAGCTTTTTGAAATAAGAAAATTACTAATCCTATCATACCAAGCTCTTGGAGATTGTTTTAGACCATATAAAGCTTTAGAAAG
This sequence comes from Viscum album, assembly GCA_963277665.1. Classification (NCBI taxonomy): domain Eukaryota; kingdom Viridiplantae; phylum Streptophyta; class Magnoliopsida; order Santalales; family Viscaceae; genus Viscum; species Viscum album. The sequence goes on along the minus strand of OY728156.1, from coordinate 1,191,294,426 downwards.
TTTAAAATATTGATTTGGAAAATGTGGATTATTAAATCTAGGTGGTTGTTCAACAAAAACATCTTCAACAATAAAACCATTTAGAAAAGAACTTTTGGCATCCATTTCATATAACTTGAAATTCAGATGAGCAACATAGGCAAGTAAGATACTAATGGCTTCTAATCTGGCTACAGGTGCAAATGTTTCCTCATAATATATACCTTCCTCTTGAATATATCCAAGTGCAACTAATCTAGATTTTTTTCTAACTATGTTTCTAGACTCATCGACTTTGTTTAAAAACCCCATTTAGTTCTTATTGTTAATGTGTCCTTAGGTCTGTCAACTAATTCCCAGACATTGTTTCTTTCAAATTGATTTAACTCTTCTTGCATATCCATTACCTAAAATTCATCATTGAAAGCATCATTGACATTTTTAGGTTCTAGCTATGAAAGAAAGGCTTGATGTTCAACCTGGTTTCTTATAGAATGTCACGACCCGTCCTCGAGGCCCGTGCCGTGACTACCCCAAGCCCGCCTTCCATAGGCCAGGGGCTGGCGACTAGCACCAAGGCGTAAATCCCAACAAAAAGGGAAGGCATTGCCTTTGTAAAGTAAACAAACACCACAGAGTAAGCAAGCGGAAAAGTAAACACTAAGTAAAAACAGAGTACAAAAGAAGTGTGGAAAACTAAATGGGCCAGTATACAAACCCAACTGAAAGTAAAGTACAACTCGAAAGGGAAAATAGCAACTGTAAAGTAAAAGCTGCTACACCGAGCTGTCCACTGGAAATCCCACCTGAAGGGTGGGTACAGATAGCTCCAATGCTCCTCGGTTCCCACCGTCTGCTCCGAGCACGTCCCGCCCAGTGGTACACCTCCAGGTACCGTCCTGCTCTGCAAGCCTCAGCCACGATCAACGTTGTCCGTCGTCTGCAACCAACACAACGTAGTGCGGGCATAGCCCGTGCAGGGGTGAGTATAACGATACTCAGTAGGGACCCCAAGACCCTCAAGGTCTCACTAAATCCAACAAGGATAACCACAAAGAAGATCTCAACAGATAACCTATACTTAGGTATATCCCATACATATACCTAAGTTATCAAGTAACCCACCTCAATCATGAGGCAAACACAAGGTCAAAAGTCTCAGCTCAAACCAGGATTTTCATCATCGAAACCGTAACTGCTGAAGAGCTCCGTCTCTGGAGTGTACAGTGGTCCTGTCACAACTCCGAGGTACTGCCCACTATCGTAAGACTGCTGTAGTACTCCACCTATCGAGTAATGCGGGCCAGCCGCTACCACCAAGCGCTCCCATGTGCCGCTACAACCAAGCGCACCACTGTCGTGGGTCTGCCGCTACAACCAAGCGCACCTCTGTCGTGGGTCTGCCGCTACAACCAAGCGCTCCCATGTGCCGCTACAACCAAGCGCACCTCTGTCGTGGGTCTGCCGCTACAACCAAGCGCTCCCATGTGCCGCTACAACCAAGCGCACCTCTGTCGTGGGTCTTCCGCTAAAACCAGGCGCTCTCATGTGCCGCTACAACCAAGCGCACCTCTATAACACACCGAGTCGTTCGATCAGCAGTCATCGGGTCTCAGTCAGCTACACGGTCTCCATGCTCCGCCCGCTCGTCTCCGGGAGGGTCCGCTCCACGAGCTACTGGTCGATACTCCAAGTATCACAAAGTCCCGCAAGGAAGTATCTCAAAGGACCACCTCGTCATAGGGGTCTCAACGCAACAGACGGCGCGTCAATCGGATGCCCGGTCTGTGAGTTATTAGCCTTTTCGTCCTAGGGGCCCGGTTGGTTTCGTGTGCGAACTAATCCGGCCGTAACTCAACTATACCCCGAACACTCATAGGGTATACTCATAGGGACCGTTTTTTCAATGTGATCACCAACGTTGCTGACGGTTCGTCAAACGGACGTCTGGTCTGAAAGATATCAGCTTTTCCGTTCCAGGGGCCCGGTTAGATTTCAGTGCGATCCAACCCGGCTACTATCCATCTGCATCTAAAACCCGGGCGGAGGATGCCAAAAGCTCCGTCTCATCAAGAGGAAAGCAACGAGACAGACGGCGCGTCAATCTGACGCCCGGTCTGTGAGTTATTGGCTTTTTCGTTCCAGGGGCCCGGTTGGTTTTTGAGGCAAAACCAACCCGACTGTACTCCACCTGCGTCCAAACCTCGGGCGGAGTGTGCCAAAAGATCCGTCTCACAAAGAGGAAAGCAACGAGACAGACGGCGCGTCAATCGGACGCCCGGTCTGTGAGTTATTGGCTTTTTTGTTCCATGGGCCCGGTTGGTTTTTAAGGCAAAACCAACCCGACCGTACTCCACCTGCGTCCAAACCTCGGGCGGAGTGTGCCAAAAGATCCGTCTCACAAAGAGGAATTCAACAAAGCTGACGGCACGTCAATCGGACGTCTGTAGCTCAAGATATGAGTGTTTCCGCTCCGAAGGCCCGGTTGGTTTCGTGTACGAACCAACCCAGCCGAACTCAAAGTATTCCGAAACCTTGAGTGCGATATACCGAAACGACCGTCTCGATCCAATGATCGTGTTTCCGCTAACGGATGGTCGTTTGGAGGCCCGTAGCTCAAGATACGGCCATTTGAACGAAGACCATCCGAAGACGGGTGGTACGGGCCCGGCCCGACCCGGCCCGACCCGGCCCGACCCCCCCCCCCCCCCCGGGAGTCGGCCGAACCGGGTCGACCCGACCCGGTCCGACCCAATCCGGTCCGGCCAGGGCGCGGCCCGGCCGGTCGGACCGGCCTGGTCCGGTTCGGCCAAACGGCCGAACGGCCGAGGCACGCGGGGCGCCGCCCCCGCGGCCAGGTGATGCTGCGGCCCCCCGCGTGGGGCCGCGTTGAGTCGGGACGCGGCTTCAGCCGCGTCCGAGGGCACCGGACCCGCGCGGCCGCGGGTTTGCGGATTCCGCCACCGCCGCTCCTGGCTGCCGGCGCCGCCGGCGAATTCCGCGGGCCACCGGGATCGTTCCGGTGGTCCGATTCTCTTCCCGTCTGCGCCATTGCTCCTCCCGGGACTCGTTCTTCACTGTGGGATCGTCAAACATCCGTTGCGGCACGTTCCTTCATCGCCCCGTCAAATCCGTACAAAATGAAGAACGGCGGAGGGTCGTCGGGCCGTGTTCGTTTGGCCCGCACCCTCCGCGTTAGAGATAAACAACGGGAGAATTTTGTTCAACACATGAACCGACAATTTTAATTAAATAAAATTGTTCGTTTGAAACCGGTTCTTTAACTTTTTAAAGAAACACTTACGGGAATAATTAAAAAGGGGTAAATCCCAAAAATAAATCCCTACCTCGCTGGACGTCACGCATGAGCGTTCTTCGTGGAAATTGCTCGTCGCGGAAGGTGGAGATCGTCGCGTCGTCGCGGAAGGGCGTCGCGTCGTCGCGGAACACGGCATTGAGTCCGCAAACTCAACGCACCATGAAACAGCAGATTTAATTTAATCAATTAAATCCATGTTTTGGTTAAGAACCACGAAGGAGATAAAAAGGAAGGTCCGAGACTCTTATCTCAAGCAGCCGATCGAAGATCCGTCACGGAGGAAGAGACGTCGCAGAAGAACGTTGTCGGCGTCGCAGATCACGGCGTCGCATCGTCGATTTCCGGGTTCGGCGTTCTTCGCGTTCTTCGCGTTCTTCGCGTTCTTCGCGAAGGAGGCTGAAGGTTCAAGGATCCTTTCTCAACGAGTAATCCCCCAAAATATTTGGTTGGTCTTATTTTATTAATATGCCAACACACGAAAACCGGTTAAGAAACGATTGAATTAATTCGTTGAATTAATTCAACGAAAGAAACAGCCCATTTAATTCATGAAATAAACCGCCCAATTAAATGGTCTGTTAAGAATTTAGAAAACGCGTCAGTTGACTTTCATAATGACGGGTTTTCGTGGGTGCGTTACTTAGCGGAAAGAAACGGCGGGGCTCGTGCGGGCCCCAACTCAAAAATATCCTACAAAGGGGGTAGGATATTTCTGGATAGCATCCTATCCGGTTCAACTTAGTTCAAGCCGCCTTTAAGTGGCTTCGAGTGGCTTCCAAGTGGCTTAAGTAAAATAAAATAAAGTTGTCGAAAAATTATTTTATTTCTTAACTTTAAGCCCGAAAATTAAAAACCACACCCGAGAAAACGCAACTCCGGAAGAGGCGTTTCTAAGCGAATATCGGCGCTGCGATTTCATCGGTGCCCTCAGAATTCAATTCCGGGCACCGGTTCAAAAGTTAGAAAAACTCACTCGTCCGTTCACTGAACGTACCCGAGCCAATCTTCGGAAAATGATTTCGGGCACACCGGGCCTCGGAATCAGGTGCCGTCAGAAACTGCGCTCTTGCAAAATTCCAAAAAAAATTAAAAAAAAATTCCTTGAAATTTACGGGTCTTTACATTACTCCCACCACAGGGCATTACATCCCCGTAAAGCTTCAACACAAACTAGGGATACAAAGGCGGTACTGAGCACGCATCTGAGCCTTCCGCTCCCATGTGCTCACCTGGACCTTCTCTATCGTGGCCCGGACCACCTCTGGTCCCACTAGAGCTGCTATGATTTCTTACTTTCCGATAAGAGAAATCTGGTCTCATCCCCTGGATGAACCACGTTCTTTGCCTAATACTGTCAAACCCGACATGGATGATACTAACCCATACCAAGGATGACGTCATAAGGCCTCGACGCTACTACAAAGAGATCCAACCGTTACTCTCGCCTTCAAGGGTTGAGTCATACTGTCGGCATCAGTGTGTGGTAACTAGGTCTCTTCCAGTAGATACTTCTCAAGTGAGGGTCAAGTCAACGGTCTAAACCAGAACCTCTTAGTAACAACACAAGAGAGGACAAGGAAGTAAATGCCACAAGAAAAGGTGTCTTTTATTACTGCAGCTCAAGTACAAAGACACAAAGCATCTACAAACATACATCAACAAAACTAGAAGCAACATGAACAAAAGTCTCCAGGTCTGGAGCTAGTCCCGCTCCTGTCCATCTGCTCCCGGAGCCCCATGATCGTAGGCCTCAACTGCCTGAAGATGAGCTCTCCCATTTCCTCCTGTCCCTTGCGGTCGGGGAGGACTGCCTGGTGGTGGTGGTGGCAACACCCCGAAGCGCTGTCCACCTCCAGCTGCACGGCCAACTCCCCTGTCATGGCCGCCTGCTCCTTGCGGCCCGCCCTGATCGAACCTCTGCCTCTGCCTGGGGGGTCCTTCGTTCGTCTTCTGGTCATCCGTATGGCGGGTCGGACAGTCACGAGCCATGTGACCAACCCCGCCGCCGGAGTAACACTGCCCTCTCATGGAAAGTCATTGCCCACCCCGAGTGCCTCGCGAAAACGATCCAGATTCATGCTGTCGACCACCTGTAGGTCCAGTCCTCTTGGACCCCTGCGTCATCCGTCTACTTCCCACTGCAGAAGACTCTGCCGCATGCCGGTAAGTGGTGGGTCCTGCTGCTAGAGACTGCTCAGCAAGGAAACTCTCCACTAAGAGGGCTCGCTCCAACACCCCTGCCTGAGTCGGAATGTTGAGGGAGATCATCGAAACCCTGATCTCATGCCTCAGTCCCTGCTCGAAGGTCCGGGCCCGGAAGAACGGGTCCCGTACCATATCTGTGGAGTAGCGCGAGAGATCAGTAAATCTCACCGAGTACTGGGCCACTAACATGCTGCCCTGCCGCAGCTGTAGTAGCTCCTGGATGCGCACCACTCGGAGGGTGGCTGGGACGAACTCGGAGCGGAAGATGTTCTCAAAGTCCTTCCAGAGGAGAGACGCCTCGTCGTGCACCTGGAGCATCAAGATCCACCATCTGCCTGCTGTCACGTGCAGGAGACTCGCTGCGAGGATCACCATGAGGTCTGCTGGTGTCCTCACTAATCTAAAAACCCGAACAACTGCCTCCAGCCAGTCCTCGGCGGCCTGAGGGTCCGTCTCCCCGGGGAACCTGGGCGGTCGCTGGCGCTGGAACTCATGCAGTGCACTAAGGCGACGTGCATCGTCAACGGCTGGGGCTGGTAGCATCGGTGCCTCGGCGGGTATAGGTACCGCCGGTGCCTCAGCTGTCAAAGGGCCCTGTACCGAGTCCTCGACGCTCGGTGGGCTCTCACCACGCACATCACTCGGAATCCTAGCTGGCTGTCGTCGTGGGGCCATCCTGAAAAGGAAACAAGTGCGCCACGGTCAGGACAGTATACCTGGTGAGCTGACACAAGTAATCACAAAGAAAACTTGAAACACACATGCAATCAATGTTTTCGTGAATTATGTCGGAAATCAGAAGTCAGGGTCCTGGTGTACGGATACGTCGGCCGCCGCACCAACACTGGACTCCCTGGACTGATAACCACACCCAATACGCAAAACACTATTGCTTCACATAGAAGAAAGATCAGAGTCTGTGGTAGAACCGACCGCCTCTGATACCAATTTTTCACGACCCGTCCTCGGGGCCCGTGCCGTGACTACCCCAAGCCCGCCTTCCATAGGCCAGGGGCTGGCGACTATCACCAAGGCGTAAATCCCAACAAAAAGGGAAGGCATTGCCTTTGTAAAGTAAACAAACACCACAGAGTAAGCAAGCGGAAAAGTAAACACTAAGTAAAAACAGAGTACAAAAGAAGTGCGGAAAAGTAAATGGGCCAGTATACAAACCCAACTGAAAGTAAAGTACAACTCGAAAGGGAAAATAGCAACTGTAAAGTAAAAGCCGCTACACCGAGCTGTCCACTGGAAATCCCACCTGAAGGGTGGGTACAGATAGCTCCAATTCTCCTCGGGTCCCACCGTCCGCTCCGAGCACGTCCCGCCCAGTGGTCCACCTCTAGGTACCGTCCTGCTCTGCAAGCCTCAGCCACGATCAACGTTGTCCGTCGTCTGCAACCAACACAACGTAGTGCGGGCATAGCCCGTGCAGGGGTGAGTATAACGATACTCAGTATGGACCCCGAGACCCTCAAGGTCTCACTAAATCCAACAAGGATAACCACAAATAAGATCTCAACAGATAACCTCTACTTTGGTATATGCCCATACATATACCTAAGTTATCAAGTAACCCACCTCAATCATGAGGCAAACACAAGGTCAAAAGTCTCAGCTCAAACCAGGATTTTCATCATCGAAACCGTAACTGCTGAAGAGCTCCGTCTCTGGAGTGTACAGTGGTCCTGTCACAACTCCGAGGTACTGCCCACTAACGTAAGACTGCTGTAGTACTCCACCTATCGAGTAATGCGGGCCAGCCGCTACCACCAAGCGCTCCCATGTGCCACTACAACCAAGCGCACCACTGTCGTGGGTCTGCCGCTACAACCAAGCGCACCTCTGTCGTGGGTCTGCCGCTACAACCAAGCACTCCCATGTGCCGCTACAACCAAGCGCACCTCTGTCCTGGGTCTGCCGCTACAACCAAGCGCTCCCATGTGCCGCTACAACCAAGCACACCTCTGTCGTGGGTCTGCCGCTACAACCAAGCGCTCCCATGTGCCGCTACAACCAAGTGCACCTCTGTCGTGGGTCTGCCGCTACAACCAAGCGCTCCCATGTGCCTCTACAACCAAGTGCACATCTCTCGTGGGTCTGCCGCTACAACCAAGCGCTCCCATGTGCCGCTACAACCAAGCGCACCTCTATAACACACCGAGTCGTTCGATCAGCAGTCGTCGGGTCTCAGTCAGCTACACGGTCTCCGTGCTCCGCCCGCTCGTCTCCGGGAGGGTCCGCTCCACGATCTACTGGTCGATACTCCAAGTATCACAAAGTCCCGCAAGGAAGTATCTCAAAGGACCACCTCGTCATAGGGGTCTCAACGCAACAGACGTCGTGTCAATCGGATGCCCGGTCTGTGAGTTATTAGCCTTTTCGTCCTAGGGGCCCGGTTGGTTTCGTGTGCGAACCAATCCGGCCGTAACTCAACTATACCCCGAACACTCATAGGGTATACTCATAGGGACCGTTTTTTCAACGTTATCACCAACGTTGCTGACGGTTCGTCAAACGGACGTCTGGTCTGAAAGATATCAGCTTTTCCGTTCCAGGGGCCCGGTTAGATTTCAGTGCGATCCAACCCGGCCACTATCCATCTGCATCCAAAACTCGGGCGGAGGATGCCAAAAGCTCCGTCTCATCAAGAGGAAAGCAACGAGATAGACGGCGCGTCAATCTGACGCCCGGTCTGTGAGTTATTGGCTTTTTCGTTCCAGGGGCCCGGTTGGTTTTTGAGGAAAAACCAACCCGACCGTACTCCACCTGCGTCCAAACCTCGGGCGGAGTGTGCCAAAAGATCCGTCTCACAAAGAGGAAAGCAACGAGACAGACGGCGCGTCAATCGGACGCCCGGTCTGTGAGTTATTGGCTTTTTCGTTCCAGGGGCCCGGTAGGTTTTTAAGGCAAAACCAACCCGACCGTACTCCACCTGCGTCCAAACCTCGGGCGGAGTCTGCCAAAAGATCCTTCTCACAAAGAGGAATTCAACAAAGCTGACGGCACGTCAATCGGACGTCCGTAGCTCAAGATATGAGTGTTTCCGCTCCGAAGGCCCGGTTGGTTTCGTGTACGAACCAACCCAGCCGAACTCAAAGTATTCCGAAACCTTGAGTGCGATATACCGAAACGACCGTCTCGATCCAAGGATCGCGTTTCCGCTAACGGAGGGTCGTTTGGAGGCCCGTAGCTCAAGATACGGCCATTTGAACGAAGACCATCCGAAGACGGGTGGTACGGGCCCGGGCCGACCCAGCCCGACCCCCCCCCCCCCCCCCCCCGGGAGTCGACCGAACCGGGTCGACCCGACCCGGTCCGACCCGATTTGGTCCGGCCAGGGCGCGGCCCGGCCGGTCGGACCGGCCTGGTCCGGTTCGGCCAAACGGCCGAACGGCCGAGGCACGCGGGGCGTCGCCCCCGCGGCCAGGTGATGCTGCGGCCCCCCGCGTGGGGCCGCGTTGAGTCGGGACGCGGCTTCAGCCGCGTCCGAGGGCACCGGACCCGTGCGGCCGCGGGTCCGCGGATGCCGCCACCGCCGCTCCCGGCAGCCGGCGCCGCCGGCGAGTTCCGCGGGCCACCGGGATCGTTCCGGTGGTCCGATTCTCTTCCCGCCTGCGCCATTGCTCCTCCCGGGACTCGTTCTTCACTGCGGGATCGTCAAACATCCGTTGCGGCATGTTCCTTCATCGACCCGTCAAATCCGTACAAAATGAAGAACGGCGGAGGGTCGTCGGGCCGTGTTCGTTTGGCCCGCACCCTCCGCGTTAGAGATAAACAACAGGAGAATTTTGTTCAACACATGAACCGACAATTTTAATTAAATAAAATTGTTCGTTTGAAACCGGTTCTTTAACTTTTTAAAGAAACACTTACAGGAATAATTAAAAAGGGGTAAATCCCAAAAATAAATCCCTACCTCGCTGGACGTCACGCGTGAGCGTTCTTCGTGGAAATTGCTCGTCGCGGAAGGTGGAGATCGTCGCGTCGTCGCGGAAGGGCGTCGCGTCGTCGCGGAACACGGCATTGAGTCGGCGAACTCAACGCACCATGAAACAGCAGATTTAATTTAATTAATTAAATCCGTGTTTTGGTTAAGAACCACGAAGGAGATAAAAAGGAAGGTCTGAGACTCTTACCTCAAGCAGCCGATCGAAGATCCGTCGCGGAGGAAGAGACGTCGCAGAAGAACTTTGTCGGCGTCGCGGATCACGGCGTCGCATCGTCGATTTCCGGGTTCGGCGTTCTTCACGTTCTTCGCGTTCTTCGCGTTCTTCGCAAAGGAGGCTAAAGGTTCAAGGATCCTTTCTCAACGAGTAATCCCCCAAAAGATTTGGTTGGTCTTATTTTATTAATATGCCAACACACGAAAACAGGTTAAGAAACGATTGAATTAATTCGTTGAATTAATTCAACGAAAGAAACAGCCCATTTAATTCATGAAATAAACCGCCCAATTAAATGGTCTGTTAAGAATTTAGAAAACGCGTCAGTTGACTTTCATAATGACGGGTTTTCGCGGGTGCGTTACTTAGCGGAAAGAAACGGCGGGGCTCGTGCGGGCCCCACCTCACAAATATCCTACAAAGGGGGTAGGATATTTCTGGATAGCATCATATCTGGTTCAACTCAGTTCAAGCCGCCTTTAAGTGGCTTCAAGTGGCTTCCAAGTGGCTTAATTAAAATAAAATAAAGTTGTCGAAAAATTATTTTATTTCTTAACTTTAAGCCCGAAAATTAAAAACCACACCCGAGCAAACGCAACTCCGGAAGAGGCGTTTCTAAGCGAATATCGGCGCTGCGATTTCATCGGTGCCCTCAGAATTCAATTCCGGGCACCGGTTCAAAAGTTAGAAAAACCCGCTCGTCCGTTCACTGAACGTACCCGAGCCAATCTTCGGAAAATGATTTCGGGCACACCGGGCCTCGGAATTAGGTGCCGTCAGAAACTGCGCTCTTGCAAAATTCCAAAGAAAATTAAAAAAAAATTCCTTGAAATTTACGGGTCTTTACATTACTCCCACCACAGGGCTTTACGTCCCCGTAAAGCTTCAACACAAACTAGGGATACAAAGGCGGTACTGAGCACGCATCTGAGCCTTCCGCTCCCATGTGCTCACCTGGACCTTCTCTATCGTGGCCCGGACCACCTCTGGTCCCACTAGAGCTGCTATGATTTCTTCCTTATCGATAAGAGAAATCTGGTCTCATCCCCTGGATGAACCACGTTCTTTGCCTAATACTGTCAAACCCGACATGGATGATACTAACCCATACCAAGGATGACGTCATAAGGCCTCGACGCTACTACAAAGAGATCCAACCGTTACTCTCGCCTCCAAGGGTTGAGTCATACTGTCGGCATCAGTGTGTGGTAACTAGGTCTCTTCTAGTAGATACTTCTCAAGTGAGGGTCAAGTCAACGGTCTAAACCAGAACCTCTTAGTAACAACACAAGAGAGGACAAGGAAGTAAATGCCACAAGAAAAGGTGTCTTTTATTACTGCAGCTCAAGTAAAAAGACACAAAGCATCTACAAACATACATCAACAAAACTAGAAGCAACATGAACAAAAGTCTCCAGGTCTGGAGCTAGTCCCGCTCCTGTCCATCTGCTCCCGGAGCCCCATGATCGTAGGCCTCAACTGCCTGAAGATGAGCTCTCCCATGTCCTCCTGTCCCCTGCGGTCGGGGTGGACCGCCTGGTGGTGGTGGTGGCAACACCCCGAAGCGTTGTCCACCTCCAGCTGCACGGCCAACTCCCCTGTCATGGCCGCCTGCTCCTTGCGGCCCGCCCTGATCGAACCTCTGCCTCTGCCTGGGGGGTCTTTCGTTCGTCTGCTGGTCATCCGTCTGGCGGTTCGGACAGTCACGAGCCATGTGACCAACCCCGCCGCAGGAGTAACACTACCCTCTCATGGCAAGTCATTTCCCACCCCGAGTGCCTCGCGAAAACGATCCAGAGTCATGCTGTCGACCACCTGTAGGTCCAGTCCTCTTGGACCCCTGCGTCATCCGTCTACTGCCCACTACAGAAGACTCTGCCGCATGCCGGTAAGTGGTGGGTCCTGCTGCTGGAGACTGCTCAGCAAGGAAACACTCCACTAAGAGGGCTCGCTCCAACACCCCTGCCTGAGTCGGAATGTTGAGGGAGATCATCGAAACCCTGATCTCATGCCTCAGTCCCTGCTCGAAGGTCCGGGCCCGGATGAACGGGTCTCGTACCATATCTGTGGAGTAGCGCGAGAGATCAGTAAATCTCGCCGAGTACTGGGCCACTGACATGCTGCCCTGTCGCAGCTGTAGTAGCTCCTGGATGCGCACCACTCGGAGGGTGGCTGGGACGAACTCGGAGCGGAAGATGCTCTCAAAGTCCTTCCAGAGGAGAGACGCCTCGTCGTGCACCTGGAGCATCAAGCTCCACCATCTGCCTGCTGCCGCGTGCAGGAGACTCGCTGTGAGGATCACCATGAGGTCTGCTGGTGTCCTCACTAATCTAAAAACCCGAACAACTGCCTCCAGCCAGTCCTCGGCGGCCTGAGGGTCCGTCTCCCCGGGGAACCTGGGCGGTCGCTGGCGCTGGAACTCATGCAGTGCACTAAGGCGACGTGCATCGTCAACGGCTGGGGCTGGTAGCATCGGTGCCTCGGCGGGTATAGGTACCGCCGGTGCCTCAGCTGTCAAAGGGCCCTGTACCGAGTCCTCGACACTCGGTGGGCTCTCACCACACACATCACTCGGAATCCTAGCTGGCTGTCGTCGTGGGGCCATCCTGAAAAGGAAACAAGTGCGCCACGGTCAGGACAGTATACCTGGTGAGCTGACACAAGTAATCACAAAGAAAACTTGAAACACACATGCAATCAATGTTTTCGTGAATTAAGTCGGAAATCAGAAGTCAGGGTCCTGGTGTACGGATACGTCGGCCGCCGCACCAACACTGGACTCCCTGGACTGATAACCACACCCAATACGCAAAACACTATTGCTTCACATAGAAGAAAGGTCAGAGTCTGCGGTAGAACCGACCGCCTCTGATACCAATTTATCACGACCCGTCCTCGGGGCTCGTGCTGTGACTACCCCAAGCCCGCCTTCCATAGGCCAGGGGCTGGCGACTATCACCAAGGCGTAAATCCCAACAAAAAGGGAAGGCATTGCCTTTGTAAAGTAAACAAACACCAAAGAGTAAGCAAGCGGAAAAGTAAACACTAAGTAAAAACAGAGTACACAAGAAGTGCGAAAAAGTAAATGGGCCAGTATACAAACCCAACTGAAAGTAAAGTACAACTCGAAAGGGAAAATAGCAACTGTAAAGTAAAAGCCGCTACACCGAGCTGTCCACTGGAAATCCCACCTGAAGGGTGGGTACAGATAGCTCCAATGCTCCTCGGGTCCCACCGTCCGCTCCGAGCACGTCCCGCCCAGTGGTCCACCTCCAGGTACCGTCCTGCTCTGCAAGCCTCAGCCACGATCAACGTTGTCCGTCGTCTGCAACCAACACAACGTAGTGCGGTTATAGCCCGTGCAGGGGTGAGTATAACGATACTCAGTATGGACCCCGAGACCCTCAAGGTCTCACTAAATACAACAAGGATAACCACAAATAAGATCTCAACAGATAACCTCTACTTAGGTATATTCCCATACATATACCTAAGTTATCAAGTAACCCACCTCAATCATGAGGCCTACACAAGGTCGAAAGTCTCAGCTCAAACCAGGATTTTCATCATCGAAACCGTAACTGCTGAAGAGCTCCGTCTCTGGAGTTTAAAGTGGTCCTGTCACAACTCCGAGGTACTGCCCACTAACGTAAGACTGCTGTAGTACTCCACCTATCGAGTAATGCGGGCCCGCCGCTACCACCAAGCGCTCCCATGTGCCGCTACAACCAAGCGCACCACTGTCGTGGGTCTGCCGCTACAACCAAGCGCACCTCTGTCGTGGGTCTGCCGCTACAACCAAGCGCTCCCATGTGCCGCTACAACCAAGCGCACCTCTGTCGTGGGTCTGCCGCTACAACCAAGCGCTCCCATGTGCCGCTACAACCAAGCGCACCTCTGTCGTGGGTCTGCCGCTACAACCAAGCGCTCCCATGTGCCGCTACAACCAAGCGCACCTCTGTCGTGGGTCTGCCGCTACAACCAAGCGCTCCCATGTGCCGCTACAACCAAGCGCACCTCTGTCGTGGGTCTGCCGCTACAACCAAGCCCTCCCATGTGCCGCTACAACCAAACGCACCTCTATAACACACCGAGTCGTTCGATCAGCAGTCGTCGGGTCTCAGTCAGCTACACGGTCTCCGTGCTCCGCCCGCTCGTCTCCGGGAGGGTCCGCTCCACGAGCTACTGGTCGATACTCCAAGTATCACAAAGTCCCGCAAGGAAGTATCTCAAAGGACCACCTCGTCATAGGGGTCTCAACGCAACAGACGGCGCCTCAATCGGATGCCCGGTCTGTGAGTTATTAGCCTTTTCGTCCTAGGGGCCCGGTTGGTTTCGTGTGCTAACCAATCCGGCCATAACTCAACTATACCCCGAACACTCATAGGGTATACTCATAGGGACCGTTTTTTCAACGTGATCACCAACGTTGCTGACGGTTCGTCAAACGGACGTCTGGTCTGAAAGATATCAGCTTTTCCGTTCCAGGGGCCCGGTTAGATTTCAGTGCGATCCAACCCGGCCACTATCCATCTGCATCCAAAACTCGGGCGGAGGATGCCAAAAGCTCCGTCTCATCAAGAGGAAAGCAACGAGACAGACGGCGCGTCAATCTGACGCCCGGTCTGTGAGTTATTGGCTTTTTCGTTCCAGGGGCCCGGTTGGTTTTTGAGGCAAAACCAACCCGACCGTACTCCACCTGCGTCCAAACCTCGGGCGGAGTGTGCCAAAAGATCCGTCTCACAAAGAGGAAAGCAACGAGACAGACGGCGCGTCAATCGGACGCCCGGTCTGTGAGTTATTGGCTTTTTCGTTCCAGGGGCCCGGTTGGTTTTTAAGGCAAAACCAACCCGACCGTACTCCACCTGCATCCAAACATTGGGCGGAGTGTGCCAAAAGATCCGTCTCACAAAGAGGAATTTAACAAAGCTGACGGCACGTCAATCGGACGTCCGTAGCTCAAGATATGAGTGTTTCCGCTCCAAAGGCCCGGTTGGTTTCGTGTACGAACCAACCCAGCCGAACTCAAAGTATTCTGAAACCTTGAGTGCGATATACCGAAACGACCGTCTCGATCCAAGGATCGTGTTTCCGCTAACGGAGGGTCGTTTAGAGGCCCGTAGCTCATGATACGGCCATTTGAACGAAGACCATCCAAAGACGGGTGGTACGGGCCCGGGCCGACCCGGCCCGACCCCCCCCCCCCCCCCGGGAGTCGGCCGAACCGGGTCGACCCGACCTGGTCCGACCCGCTCCGGTCCGGCCAGGGCGCGGCCCGGCAGGTCGGACCGGCCTGGTCCCATTCGGCCAAACGGCTGAACGGCCGAGGCACGCGGGGCGCCGCCCCCGCGGCCAGGTGATGCTGCGGCCCCCCGCGTGGGGCCGCGTTGAGTCGGGACGCGGCTACAGCCGCGTCCGAGGGCACCGGACCCGCGCGGCCGTGGGTCTGCGGATGCCGCCACCGCCGCTCCCGGCTGCCGGCGCCGCCGGCGAGTTCCGCGGGCCACCGGGATCGTTCCGGTGGTCCGATTCTCTTCCCGTCTGCGCCATTGCTCCTCCCGGGACTCGTTCTTCACTGCGGGATCGTCAAACATCCGTTGCGGCACGTTCCTTCATCGCCCCGTCAAATCCGTACAAAATGAAGAATGGCGGAGGGTCGTCGGGCCGTGTTCGTTTGGCCCGCACCCTCCGCGTTAGAGATAAACAACGGGAGAATTTTGTTCAACACATGAACCGACAATTTTAATTAAATAAAATTGTTCGTTTGAAACCGGTTCTTTAACTTTTTAAAGAAACACTTACGGGAATAATTAGAAAGGGGTAAATCCCAAAAATAAATCCCTACCTCGCTGGACGTCACACGTGAGCGTTCTTCGTGGAAATTGCTCGTCGCGGAAGGTGGAGATCGTCGCGTCGTCGCGGAAGGGCGTCGCGTCGTCGCGGAACACGGCATTGAGTCGGCGAACTCAACGCACCATGAAACAGCAGATTTAATTTAATTAATTAAATCCGTGTTTTGGTTAAGAACCACGAAGGAGATAAAAAGGAAGGTCCGAGACTCTTACCTCAAGCAGCTGATCGAAGATCCGTCGCGGAGGAAGAGACGTCGCAGAAGAACGTTGTCGGCGTCGCGGATCACGGCGTCGCATCGTCGATTTTCGGGTTCGGCGTTCTTCGCGTTCTTCGCGTTCTTCACGAAGGAGGCTGAAGGTTCAAGGATCCTTTCTCAACGAGTAATCCCCCAAAAGATTTGGTTGGTCTTATTTTATTAATATGCCAACACACGAAAACAGGTTAAGAAACGATTGAATTAATTCGTTGAATTAATTCAACGAAAGAAACAGCCCATTTAATTCATGAAATAAACCGCCCAATTAAATGGTCTGTTAAGAATTTAGAAAACACGTCAGTTGACTTTCATAATGACGGGTTTTCACGGGTGCGTTACTTAGCGGAAAGAAACGGCGGGGCTCGTGCGGGCCCCACCTCACAAATATCCTACAAAGGGGGTAGGATATTTCTGGATAGCATCCTATCCGGTTCAACTCAGTTCAAGCCGCCTTTAAGTGGCTTCAAGTGGCTTCCAAGTGGCTTAAGTAAAATAAAATAAAGTTGTCGAAAAATTATTTTATTTCTTAACTTTAAGCCCGAAAATTAAAAACCACACCCGAGCAAACGCAACTCCGGAAGAGGCGTTTCTAAGCGAATATCGGTGCTGTGATTTCATCGGTGCCCTCAGAATTCAATTCCGGGCACCGGTTCAAAAGTTAGAAAAACCCGCTCGTCCGTTCACTGAACGTACCCGAGCCAATCTTCGGAAAATTATTTCGGGCACACCGGGCCTCGGAATCAGGTGCTGTCAGAAACTGCACTCTTGCAAAATTCCAAAGAAAATTAAAAAAAATTCCTTGAAATTTACGGGTCTTTACATAGAAGCTCTAGTTTGAGTCCCTCTATCAATATTACCAACAACAGCATCCAAAGTATGATTCTTTAGAATCCTTTTTGACCAAGTAAAGGTAGGACTAGAAATTTCAGGTTCATCTCTAAGTTTGTGTTCAATAGAAGCAGATTCTAAAATATGTCCAGAACTGGGTGTTTTTATAGCAGGTTCTTTAGATTTGTCATTAAGGTCCAGAACACTCAAATCATCTTCAAGATTTCCAAGAGAGGTTTTAGGCTCATGTGGATATGTTTCATCAAACTTGATGTGAACAGATTCTTCAACACATTTGGTTCTCTTATTAAAGACTCTATAGGATTTTCTAATTAAATAATAACCAAGAAAAATTCCTTCATCACTCTTAAAAGCAAACTTGTCCTGATTATCCTTTGTATTAAGAATAATAACTTTGTAGCCAAAGACTGAAAATTAACTAACATTTGGTTTTCTATTATTCCACAAATCATATGGGTTCTTCTTAAGAACTGGTCTAATTAAGAATCTATTAATAATATAACAAGATGTATTCACAGCTTCAGCCCAAAAGTAAATAGGTAGGTCATATTCATTAAGAATGGTTCTAGCTATTTCTTGAAGGGTTTTATTCTTTCTTTCTATTACACCATTCTGCTGAGGTGTCCTAGGAGCAGAAAAGTTGTTGCTATCGCCATTGTGTGAGCAGTAAGATTCAAACTCTTGATTTTCAAACTCACGGCCATTATCACTTCTTAGGGTTTTAATCTTAAGTCCACTAATATTTTCTACAGATTTGGAGTATTTAACAAATTAATAACAAGCTTCACTTTTGTGAGCTAATAAGTATACCCAAGTATATCTAGAAAAGTAATCTACTAGAACATAGACATAGTGATTCCCATTTAAACTAGAAACTCTTGAATGTATAAACAAGTCCATGTGAACCAACTCAAGAGGTTGATAAGTTGAAACTTATTTCGTTGATTTAAAAGAAACTTTATGTTGCTTTCCCTTTTGACAGGGATTACAAACTTTGTCATTTGGGAATTCATGCTTAGGTAGGTCTCTAAATAAGTTCTTTCTAGTTAATTTTATAAGTGAATAGATGTTTCAGTGTCTTAATCTTCTGTTCCAATGCCAAGATTCTTTATGAAAATCATTTAAACAAGTAACATGCTGTTTAGCTAAAGCATTTAAATCAACAACATAAACATTTTCATTTCTTAAAGCAGAAAATTATAAAATATTTTGAGAATTAAAAACATCACAGGAATCATTTTCAAATTTCACATTAAATCCATCATCACATAATTGAGAAATACATAATAGGTTATACTTAATTCCATCAACAAATAACACTTTAGAAATTAAAACCGAATCAGTGTTACCAATTTGGCCTAGGCTGATGATTTTTTCCTTTAGAATTATCACCAATGGTGGCGTGGCCTCCATCAACCTTTATTAAGCTCTTAAAGCATGAATAATCTCCATACATGTGTCTTGAACATCCACTTTCCAAGTACCATACCTTCTTGTGAGAACTCTTTAAGCATGTTTCTTACAAAACAGATTTAGATAGAAAATGATTTTGGTACCCAGATCTTCTTGGGTCCAGATAGGTTAGCAATCAAATCTTCAGGTACCCATATTTCTCTTATGGGTCTCATATAATTTATAGAATCAATAGATTTTGAGAGATAAAAATTAGTTGATCTATATCCATATGAATAACTGGTTGAAGCAAATGGATTTCCAGAACTTGAACTAGCAGTATTCTGTCCAGATTTAGGAATAAATCTATTCTTAATAAGCTGTCTCTGTCCAGGTTTGTAGCCTATTTCAGTAGTGTATTTTGGTGCAACTTTCTTACCTAAAATTTGAGTTAGAGTATTTTTCCATTTGTGAACTTTTCTAAGTCCTTTATAAGTTGCCCATTTGACATATTCAGTTCTATATTTTCCTTTAACAGTTGAGCATTATTTTCTTTTTCTATATCAAAGGAAGATTTAACATTGGAAGTAAGAGCATGTTGTTTCTTTAGTGACTTCTATTTATCTTTAAGTTCATTACATGTTTCTTCTAGCATATTGCAGTATTCAAATAATTCCTCACTTGTCATGTTTTCAGAATCAGAATCAGAGTTTGCATCATCTCTAGAATAATAAGACTTTAAAACAAGAGTATCTAAGGTTACCACAGATGTGTTGGTCATGAAACACATATTGGCACGATTCTTCTCTGAATCAGAAACTTCAGATTCACTTGTGTTGTCCTCTAAATCACTCCAAGTTTCTTTCATATCTCTCTTGTACATATTGTCCTTATAATCATATTTATTTTTGACTTTTAATTTTGGAAAATCAGCCTTGATATGTGCTTTCCTTTTGCACTCATAGCAGACTATTTCATCATTCCTGTCATCTTTCTTCCAATCCTTCTTCCAATATACCTTATTGTAATACTTTCCTTTGTAGTTAGATTTTTGGAAGAATTTCTTCTTCCTATAAAACTTCTTGAATCTCCTAGCTATTTGAGCCATCTCAGCATCACTGTCAGAGTCTGAACTTTCACTGGTTGAACATTTAGTTTGTATTTGATCTTTTTCTTTGTCCTTTATCTTTGAAGCAGTAGTCCTTAAAGCTACAGATTTTCTCTTGGGTTCATCATCTTCCTCTTTATTTACCTTGAGTTCTTCCTCATACATCATTAATTTTACAATAAGCTCTTTTATAGGTAGAGCTACAATGTCAAATGACTCTCTGATTGAAACAGAAGTGCCTCTCCATTGTTCTAGTAGACATCTCAGTATCCTCATAATTTGTTCCTTAGCTGGAACAACATTTCCAATTGAAATAATTATATTGACTATCTCATTGAACCTGAGATACATATTAGAAATAGGTTCATCAGTCTTCATTTTAAAATTTTCATATTTAATAGTGTAAGTATTCTACTGCATTTCTTTGACATTAGTTGTTCCTTCATGAGAAACACCCAAATTATCCCAAATTTCATAAGTAGTTTTGCAAGCAGATATTCTGTTAAATTCCTCATCTCCTAAAGCACAGTACAGTGCATTAATGGCTTTACAGTTATTATTTTAAGCAGTCTTTTTAGGTTCATCCCAAGTTGTTCTTTCAGTTTCTGGAATTTTATATTGAGATTCTATAGCAGTCCAAATATAAAAACCCATACTTTCCAAATGTATTTTCAACTTAAGTTTCCACTGGGCATATTTTGTTCCATTAAAGAAAGGAGGTCGGTTAGTAGAATCACCCCCTAGTCTATTATTCATAGGTAGATTTTAGAAAATAGTTTTAAATAGGAAAATTTGAGAACTAACAGAAATTTAAGATCTTTAAAGATGCAACTAAAATCACAGTTGAAAAACATAGTATTTCAAAAATTCTTTAACGAAAAAAAAACCTCTCAATCTAAATGTTTGTTGGAGTGGATACTCAAGAGGGGGGGTGAATTGAGTTCCAAATAAAATTTCTATTAAAATTATTTCTCTTAAAATTTCCCAATTTAAAAACAAAGTTAAACTGTAGTGAATCTGTACAGAGTGTAAATGTTCAACCAGTTTCTCAAAGATTGATTAGGTCTCAGTTGACTTAATCTAAAGATTAATTTAACATTTGAAACTAACTTAATAGTTTAAAATAAGTATAAACACTTGATAATTTAACTATCAAAGTAGATTTAAAATAGTTTTTTATTTCAAAGTAATAGAAGTGGAATATGAAATAAATATATAGTATATTTATAGACTAAAATTAAAATGCACAGCAAAAATAACCAAGAGGTTCAGTCTCAAGCCGAGACTTAGTCCACTCAACAATTTATATAAATTGATCCACACCCTGGATCGGGGGTAAACAATAGTACACTATTGTCCAGGTCTAAAGACCTCTACCACAGTTCTTTGTGGAAAAAAACAAACAACAACACACAGGATGTTCAGGTCTTACTCGACCTCTACCACTATCCACAGTGGGAAACAAAGGGTTATAATGTTTGAGTGAGTATTTAAGAATCATCCAGTATAGTACAGGATTCAGTATGTGTGTAGAATAAACAGGGTACACACCCTGCTCGAAATTTAAATAAAATAATCACAAAGATAAATATGATTGAGTTTAGAAATGCTTTAGTGATTAGAAGTGCAGCTCTGGACTCGTTTGGTTTATCAGAAAAGCATCTGAGTCCTTCTCTGGTTTCTTTTTCAGAAAAAAGAGTGTCGTTTTCTTCCATGGTTATCAGTCTAGTTTAGCAGCCTGAGTGCATGAAATTCTTGTCGTAGTTCTTCAATCAGGATGCACCTTGTGTTCTCCTCTAGAATTAGTTTCTTCGTCTATGTTCAGGATTCTTGGAGTATGGATGTTTACTAGTGAAAAATTCTCCACATTTGAATGATGTTCAACTCTTGGCTCTTTCACCCTTCGTGTGTCTTCTTAGTGCCTTGATTCTCTCCCTTTCAAAAAATGAGTTTCATGATCCTTTTTATATGTCCCTTTATATATTTCAGCTTATGCAGAAAAGAATAATTACTTTTTGCATGGGTACTAGGTACGGTTCCCTGACATGGAAATAGAGATCATTATATAACATTAACTTCATTAAAAACCACAAATGTAGTCTTTAGCTTAATAAACAAATAGTATTGAGAGTATAGAGTATAGAGTTTGACTGTTTGGTCAATCATTAGTATCTCATATTGGTAAAAGTGCATGGTATTGTAGGATCTTCAATTGGTAGCTCTTTCTCCTGCATCAGTAGCTCTATATAACAGTCTCTCCATCGGTAGATCTTGCTCCATCGGTAGCTCTTGAGCTATCGGTAGCTCGATATATCGGTAACTATGTAAACTGGCTCTATCAGTAGACTTTTTTCTATCGGTATCTCTTGTATGTTGGTTTCCCTAGTGTGTTTGTTAGTCAGTAGCTCGGTAGACTGGTTATATCTGTAGAATTCCTCATATCAGTAGCTCTGGTTTGTGATTGTTAATACTCGTATCAGTAGGCTTACTCTATTGGTAACTACTGGTAGACATGTACATCAGTATCTCGTCTGTTATGTCGGTAGACTGTCTGCTTACAGGTAACTCTGTTTATAACAGTGACCTTAGCTTATCGGTGACTCTGTCTATCGGTAGACTAAGTATATCGGTTGACTGAGTACTGGTAGCTATTTATCAGTAGCTATGTGCAGATCAGTAGCTTACACTTGTCTGTTTTTATGAAAAACACATACGATTGGGTTAGAATTATTTCAGAACTTATATATCCATGGATAAACAAATATTAATATATCTGAGGGATTATTTTAATATTATTATCATCTTGAGCAAAGATTGAAAGAATTAAAATATTGAAAAACATTAGATGGATATTATCAAATTATATGAAATCATAATTGGGATTATTAAAACAGGTGAGGTCAACAACATGGACTTTGAGCCCAACCACAATTTCAACCCTTCTTATGTTCTTCTCCCTTAGGCCCCACTTATATCACTTGAACCTCCTTGTCTCATTCACATTGGATGTTTTGTCAATACGTTCCATACATATGTCTATAAGTCTAATATCACATGCCTCTATAAAAAAATGTGGTGTTTCATCATGCCTTCTAAGCCTTCGTTCATGTTGAATATATTAATTTTCTACTCCACATATACCTATTTTAAAAATCCTCCTCCCCCAGGTTTAAGATCCACGAACATAAAAAGATAGCTTATAGTCCTAGAACCATGACTTTAAACTGTGTGTAGGTCTATTTTCGGATGTTTCATGTGGTGTTGAGCCTTCTTGACCTCATTCACACTGTTTTTATCATAATATTACATTAAACATTTCCACTTTAGATACCCTCATCTTTTTTTCAAACAATATGACCCTGAAATAAGAGCAAATGTCCTCAATTCATGACTTTAAACTACATACATATTCTAATAAAGTCTAGGATCCCCATGATGATCAAGGGATGCATCAATCACCTCACAAGAGAGGATTGTCGCCCCAACGGTTTTGGTATTTTATTACACCATGTTCAAGAACTATGTGTGAATTGATTCCAATCCTCATGGGATTCATATCAATGTTGAATCATTTTTTCTATGGGTCCAGCCACAAGTATGTCAATTATTCATGTCCTTGGGAACATGACGTTAAATAAAGAACCTGAGTACAAACATCATGACATTAAACTGTGTGTGGGTTTTCTATGGGAATATGACATGTAGTGTAGTGAATATTTGGCCCTAATTCATGTTAGTTTGTTAGAGTCTCTTCATATAGATTCTTATCGAAGTACCACTCTTACATCATCCTAGATGCATAATGAAAAACAGTGTAGTAATATGTTTCCTTACTAAACAATGTTAAATTTCACAAATCAATATTATCACATGACCATAAAATAAAAAGAATCCATGTCCTAGTATCATAAATTTAAACTACATAATGATTATCATCCTCTTTTTATGATGAAAAATAGCACAAGACCTCGATTCCCTTGATAGATATCGAGGAACTTCTGGCATTGGTCATCTACCATTCTATAATAAAGAATCACATATAGATTGATTTCTATATACACACGACACATAGTGATACTCAGATATTCTATCCTTGTCCAGCCCCTTAAGATACAATAAAAACGACATCCACAACCAAAGGAATAAATTAATACCCCATCCCTATGAATGGGTCATACCACTGCAGGGAGACCTCCCCCTAGAACTACATTTTTTTTGATTCCCATCCATTTGGGATACATAGTTATTCTTAGACAATTTTTTTGGTCCTAGACAAAATTTCAACATGGATTTTATTTTTCTCCCTTAGACCCCAATTATGTAATTTTATCCTCCCTAGATCATTAATGTCAGATATTATTTACATTCGCACCATATAGATGTCTATAAGGACAATCTCAGAAGCCTCTAGGGAAAAATATTGTGTGTCATCAGGACTCTTAAGCCTTTATTAATGTTAGATTTATTACTCATCTTCACCACATATACCCATTTTGGGGTGTCTCCACTCCTAGGACTAGAATCCATGACCTTAAATTGAGAGCTTATAGTCCAATAATCATGACTTTAAACTATGTGCAGGTCTCATCTAGGTTTTATTATGTGGTGTTGATCATTCTTGGCCTCATTAATAGTGGGTTTTTCAAAACACCACATCACACCTGTCCACTTGAGATAACCTCCTCTTTTTCCCAAACCCTGTAACCTTAAATTAAGATTCAATGTCCTCAATGCACGATGTAAAAAAGAAACCATAACCCGAGAAAGTTATGGATCCCCATGATGATCATGGGATGCTTCAGTTCCCTTATGTTAGTATTTGACCACACATTGTTCAAGAACTATGTGTGGATTGATTCCCATCCTCAAGGGATACAAAGTGAATACTGGGCATTTTTTGTATGGGTTTAACTGCAAGTCTATCAACCATTGGTCCCCTTAGAATTAGTTATGGGTAAAGCACTATGGACCTTATATTATTTCATTGTATCTTATGGTATATATGTGGTATGTGGGAACTCTTGTCCCTCATTCACATATATATCTTGTGTGACACATATATACCCTTGGAATGAACAATTCTTTTATAGTCCAAGAATCATGACCTAAAACTATATGAATGCATGGATTGAGCATACTGACATTAAATTGAGAGCTTACAATCAAAGAAATATCACTCTTAACTATTTTTCATGGTCAATGAAATATGAATTAGAACTAGTTCAAACACTCATGTTTGAATCTCACTCTATGATATGCCAATTTCACACTTCAAGTACTTCTCAGTTTAAATTTCCATCTCCTTTTAATTCCAAATGGACCCCCTAATAGAGATGGTCTCATGTCTTTTTTTTCTCACCTTTCATGTTGGCCCAATGCCTTAATGGATTTTTAGATGTAAACAGTGAATCTTGTAATTAAAACCTATTCAATGGTTGATCTATCATTTTATCACCCCTTTCTCGATTTGTATGGTATTGGTTCCATGTTTTGAACATGGTCCACAATGAATCCATATTTTCTAGCTAATATTCCATCCATACTGAATTCCACAATTTACCTCCTTTCCATTAACTTGTTTCGTGGTGGGTTCCCACCCTTGATATCATGTCTAATGAATTCACCCACATGTCAGGTAGACCCATTGTACCATTCCATGCTTCCCATACTAATCATGACCCCGCTGTGGTTATGAATTCTTATGGGATGCATACCGATTTTTATGACTCAAACATGGAAATGTTATGGTCTAAAATCTATATCCATATACTAAGAGACTCGTCAAGAAACTATGGTGTGGCTATAAGCCTCCATGGTCTCATTCAAATTGGGTGTATCACCCCATCACACTATATATGCCTATTTTCGGAAGCCTACTTCCTTTGGTCCAAACTATATGACCTTAAACTAAGATCCTTAATATTATTTCCTCTATTCTGCATAAACATATTTGGAATAAACATTTCCATAGTCTATGAAAAATATTTTAAACTATTGGATAGGGTACATGATGTATGAAATTAAACTATGTGAAACATCCTGGTCACATGAAGTTAAACTATGGGACACATCCTGATCACATGATGCTAAACTAAACCATGCATTTTCCCCACCAAAAAATGTTAAACTGTTTGTTCATCATCCTCAATTGGATGATATAAATCTAAAAAAAATTCTATACCCTCGCATGAGGGGACCATTTTTTATGCTGGTCTTGTACTATATTATTCACTTTTATATGTTGTCACATGGAATCCAATTTTATTCCCCCTAGAAGATGGGTTTGATCATTTTTCAGACTAGTACACGTAGACCAATGTTATCTAAGACATAGTAGTGTAATTAAAAGAGTGCTGGAATCCATTCGAACATTCCAGCACTCTATTACCATGATTCACATGCCCCTTATTTGGATCCTCATCCAATTCCATGTCTAAAGGGACCCCCTAATGATTTTTCCTCATTCTGATTTTTATCTTCTGCCTTCTTGGTCCAACATTCTAAAAAAATTGTATGAAATTTAGGGTTAGGTTATTTTATTCGAACATGGATCGTGGTGACCCTCATTTTCCCCCAATTTAGGCTAACATTAAAGATACTTAATTTTAAACATCATCATCACTTGTCCTGCACTTCAATGAAAGTATCCTCATGTTCTGAATTTTTCATATTATGATTCACACTTCTCATTCCCTTTTTTATATAGAATCAAATTCCTTTTGTGTTTTCCAATTCGTGCTTTTTCACACATCAAGGTAGAAAGTTGGATTCTCTGAGATTCCTATTATCTAACCACATCCTCTATAATCCAGAGATCTCTTAGAGATCAGTCAATAATGGTAAACCTATAGTGATAAGTGGTTATCCAATATTCTCATATAAGGTGAAAAATCATATGTATTTACCTTGTTTCTCACACTCAACCTGACCCACATGAGCTTAAGGATTGGTGATCACTTGTTTCATGAATATTATTGAAGAGAGACAATTAAATATGACAAAGAAATGTACCTAATAATTTAAGATGTTTAAAATTAAGAAAATGTGATGAGGAATGGAAAGGGTCATCCACACACTAGATCCTCCTTTGATATCTGGAAGAATTTACCCTATTTCTCTACTCTGGTGATTGAGTGAGTCAACTCATCTATCCTTTGGAGTGTGGGCACCAAGATTTTTTGTTTCTTTCTGAGACTTGAAATCTTAGCACTAGTTTTCAGAAAAATCTCATCATCTCTTATCTGTGTCCGGTCTCACTCAACCTAATGATTGAAAATGTGAGTAGTTTCCTGGCTCATTTGGTTCTTGTCCTCTTCTAGATAATCTCTCAGTGTGGTGATCACCTCTTATTGAGTTTCAAGGAAGGAATCATGTTCCCCACTTTCTCATCTAGTATATACATCTCTTGATTTACTTCTAGAATCTTATGCATACTATAAAACATATCCTGGTACCAAGAAATGTCTAAATGATGGCTCCACTTCCATTTCCTTTTGGAAAGGTAATCACAGACCAGAGCAAGAAGGCATCAGGCATCTTCCCCTTTGGCACACTGATTTCAACTTCGATGGTGAAGGGATCCCATACATACCATAGAATATGGCTCTAGGGTCTGTTCAAAGAAGTTTTGGATGTTCCACCATGCCCTGTGTCAAATGATATGATTCTCTTAGTCCACCTTTAGGTTAGAGTTCTCCATCTCCTTGGGATCTGCAGGCTCATACTCTAGGAAAGAAGCTAGAAGTTCAATAGTAGGGTCTTCCTCCAGTATCATCTCTAAGGGTATAGAAACCATATCATGGAGGAAGACATATTTTATTTATTCTTTATATATAGTCACATCTCCCATATCACCCTGAAGTTATGACCCACTAGTGGAATCACTCGTAGTTTTAGCCACCTATTTTTCAGAAACCACCAAGGCAAGATCGATTCAGATGACCAGCGCCTCATGGATAGGTCAAACCATCAAAATAGATCCCAGGAATTACCTATAACTATGCTCTAAGTGGGATCTCAGTCTTATAAGAACTGTATAGAAAAAAGAACTTCACCTTTTTCACACAATTGATGACATGTATGACTTTTTGAAATAAAAATATTACAGTAGTTGAGTGACACTAGGTCAATATCTTAAGTCACTAAAGGAATTCCACCATAGGATATCCTTAAGAAATTTTATATTTCAATGATTGGAACCTATTATCTCAGAATTTTGTGAGTGAGAGTTGCGTAATGGAGGAACACATAGATGTTAATTCTCTGTTGAAACCTAATTATAAATGGATAGTTCATGATTTTCCCTTAAATGGAAGAGGAGGGATTTTTATGATAATATTTCTCATATATTATACAACTCACTAATAATGGTTGTTTCCATATGAAAACCCAGAAATTTTCCCCTATAGATGATGGGAAGGACGTTGGAATCTAGGTTGCCACCCCAACCACCTCAGTTGGCCCACCACTGCTTGCCTCAACCATGACTGGTTAACAACCTGCCTTAGCCCTAGGTGCAGTCTCTAGATTATGATCCTTGGCACCCAATAGTGCATTTTCACCTCTATAGTGGGAGCCCGTTTCCCTAAATTGAGATTACCCTATTTTAGATAGGTTTTGGTTAGTGAACTTGTGTAATGAGGGGAAGTCGTCAGAGGAATGTGTGAGATAAAAATTACATAAAGATATTCAAAAAACCCTTTTTTAGAGCCAGAAATCTCATTGCTCTCCCGGGGACTCCCTTGATGAGAATCAATCCCCTCCAACTACTCATATTATTCAAATTCTTTTTATTCTTATTCTTCATCATTTTCATCCTTACGTGATGTATACTCTTGATCTGAATATGGGACAAGCACTACCATTACCATAGTGGGAGGTGTCTCAAACTACCCCCTCTAGCATGAACAGATATCCATGGATATAAAGTAGGCATATCTATAATAGAATTTCAAATTTATTGTAACAAAAATGTTCCTAATTTATAGTAATTTTATCTCATCCCATATCAGCTTCTGCTATAGGGTTTCATGTGACATTTATTATCGCACAATTCTCCAAGTAGACCAAAGTGTCAAGAGGGCCGAATATGTAGCTGGTTGCGAGAGTTACCTCAACTTATATCATGGATCCTACTTGGTAGGCCCTGTAGGTCACATTCTATACCACCACTATATTAAAATAGGGTGATTAAAAGAGGGTTTAACTCATTCTAAATACTTTAGTGGTTGTTACCAAGAACCACTCCTAAAGTGGTTGCCTACTCTGATTAGAGGTGGTTATGGGTAAATGTTGGTAAACTATCCTAGTATTTAGCAGCAATTATATTATAGGGGGTTTTAACACTTTTATAATTTCACCCTATATTCAATATAAATTTACCGATTAGAGGTGGTTTTACCCACCTAAAATTAAAACATCACATTTGAGGTGGTTTGAACCTCCCCTATTTGATTCTAGGAGGACTATGTTTAGGGGAGGTTAAATAGTAACCTCCCCTAATATACCACTTTATATATTTATCTCTGTGTGTGTGTGTGTGTATATATTCACCTCCCCCACCCTAGAAACCACAAGGACTCCACTAAAAACCTACTAAAACCCCCCTTAACACCCCAGGTCAACAACCTGACACCCCCTTGCACCAACCCACACCACAACACCCCCAAGACCCACCACAGACCCCCCCCCCCCCCCCCGTACACCCTAGACACACCCCTCACAACCCTTATACAAACTCCTAACACACCCATGACACCCCCTAGACACAACCCTCATTCCCCTGGGACAAACCCCCCTGACAACTCCTGGAACAACCAAGGACAACCCCCAACACCCACACACCCTACATGACACACCCCGCAGACCTTCACAAGAACAATATGAGGAACACCCCACTCGGCGCCTATAGGCCAAGTTCATTTACAGGCCCAGAACCAGAGGATGAATGCTCACTTGTGTACGAGGGGGTAAAAATTCAACCGCTAGATGTTGAACTCAGGACCGGTCGTGGATTGTTGCAATGCTCTTACCACCAGGCCGCAATGACTAACATTTATTATATACAATTATTTATATTTATTTACATACCAAAATATTTGATATATATATATTTGGGTATGGAAATATAAATAATATAATATATTTTTTTATATTGTGTATATTATATAATATATATAATTGGGTATAATATATATATATATATACATATATATTGTATTTGTTTATAATATATGATGTATATATTTGTCTATAATATGTGCATATATATATATAATATTATATACGTAAATATGAGATAATATATAATATATTTTTGTATAATATATATATATATATGCGAAATTAATTATATTTAGATATACAAATATATATTTATACATATATTTGTAAATACATTTATATTTGTATGTGTGTGTGTATTTATGTATTGATAAGATATTTATAGATATGATATAATTATAACATATATATTTATGTAATCATTTTTATATATTTGGATATTTGTACGTGTGTGTGTAATAATAATATTATTAATTATTATTATTATTACAACTATTATTTAAACTGTAAAAATTATATGTTGGTTTTATAAATACTATACATTTATACATTTTATGATTTATATTATACATATATTATATGAAAGACATTTATATTATTTCATATACACATAAATAAAAAAACTAAATACTTTCATATAATTACAAATATATAATATAATAAAATGATATATATATTAAATTAATTTATTATTAATATTGTGTACTGCAATATATATAAAATAATTATATAATATATATATAAATAAATATGTAATTAATTATTTATAATATTATATAAATAATATAATTATATAAAAAATATATTTATTTTTAATTTTAATTTTTTCTATATTATATATATTTATATACATAATATAATGTAAATTTATTTATACCGAAATATATAATATAATATATTTAATATAATATATTTATAATTTAAATGATTGTATAAATGTATAGTATTTATAAAATAATATATAAATTTTATAAATTTGAATAAATAAATTTATAATTGCATTTATATTACGTATACCAATATTTATATATGTATACATTTTTTCTACGTGTATATATTTATTTAAAGTACATTATGTCCTTATATATATGTGTTTATAATGTATTTAAATAAATTTATATAATAAGTTTATGTAGTATATACACTACTGTAAATACAGGATTTCCCAATGGTTCTGAACCGTTGGGAAAGGCTGCAGAACCGTTGGTATATGTTATACCAATGGTTCTGCAAACCGTAGGGAAGTAAGTCGTTGGGAAAGCTTTTCTCAACGGTTTACAGTGAACAGTTGGGATAGGTTGGAAATAAATTAACCTATCCCAACGGTCGTGCCAACCCATTGGTAAAAAACTCAGAGAGGCTATGCCAATGGTTTAAAACCATTGGCATAGCATATGTTATGAAAATTGCACAGAACCCTGAAATTTTCACAGCAGCTCTCATTTTGTGCAATTTGCACAGCAGGTTTCATTTTGTGCATTCCCTCTCATTTTCAATACAATTATTGTACCTCCAATAAACTAACACATACATATACAATTATTTTACCTGCAATAACCAACTAACACATATATATAGAGAACAAATTCATACACATTTAACATATAATGCATCCTGGAACTATACACATCCATAATTAAATTATAATTCATAACGTAATTATAAATATACATAATTCCTTTAGAATTCAATTTAAAATTTAGATGACAATTATATTAGGAATCCGGAATTCAATTCATAATTTGATCGGTTTTTTATATACCATATATTTTTACCTTAAATGATGTCCATTTTAAACAAAATACATACACCTGGATTGATACTGGCCACACTGTACCTCGGATTGAGGATAGGATAACTTGTACACGTCACAAATGACCCATCGATTGTTTTCCTAAAGTATCAACATATTATGATAGCGTTTGGTTGGTTTTCCATATGTATGTTGTTGTTTTCACTTAAAATGAAGTGCTTTTTAAATAAAAGAGAGACACTTTTAATCGTACCATCCACACCGCAGCTTGGATTGATGCGGGGTTGACTCGTACACGTCAAAATGACCCATGGATCGTTGTGCTAAAAAAAACAACACAATCATAATCCGTTTGTTTGGTTTTCCATATGTACTTAAACTTTTGTCCATTTTAAACATATAGGAGACATTTTGGGTTTTCCCGACCACATCGTGACTTGGACTAAGGTTCAGTAGATTCATACATGTCACATATGACCCATGGATCATTGTGCTAAATTATCGACACAATCCGAATGTGTTTGGTTGGTTTTTCGTTTTCCAGTTGATGTTTTTCACATAAAATGATGTCCTTTCGAAACAATAGACAGACACGTTGAGTGGTTCTGACCACACCGCATCTCAGATTGAGGGGGGGTTGATTCGTACACGTCACATATGACCCATGGATCGTTGTGCTAAAGTATCAACACAATCAGAATCTATTTGGTTAGCTTTTTGTATGTACTTAAAATGTTGTCCATTTTAAACAAAAGAGAGCCACATAGAGTGATCTCGGCCACACCGTGCCTCTGATTAAGGCAGGGTTGACATTTACACATCACATATGACCCATGGATCATTTTCCTAAAGCATCAACACATTTCGAATGTGTTTGGTCAGTTTTTCGTATGTTAGTTGTTGTTTTCACTTAAAATGATGTCCAGTTTAAAAAAAGAGTGACACTATGAATGGTGTTGGCCACACCGAACCTTGTATTGAGGCAGGGTTGACTCATACATGTCACATATGACCCATGGATCGTTGTGGTAGAGTATTGACACAATCAGGATCCATTTGGTTGGTTTTATTTATGCTAGTTGATGATTTCACTTAAAATGAAGTCAATTTTAAACAAAATAGAGATACTTTGAGTGGTGTCGGCCACAACGTGCCTCGGATTGAGGCGGGTATGACTCGTACACGTCACATATGACCCATGGATCATTATCCTAAAGTTTCAATGGATACCGAATGCGTTTGGTCGGTTTTCTGTATGTACATAAAATGTTGTCCATTTTAAACAAAAGAGAGACACATAGACTGATCCCGGACACACCGCGACTCCGATTGAGCTCAAGTTGGCTTGTACACATCACATATGACCCATGGATAGTTTTCCTAAAGCATCAACACATTTCCAATATGTTTGGTCAGTTTTTTGTATGTCAGTTGTTCTTTTAACTTATAATACTATCCATTTTAAACAATAGAGAGACAATATGAATGGTGTCGGCCACACCGTGCCTCGGATTAAGGTGGGGTTGACTCGTACATGTCACATATAACCCATGGATCGTTCTTCAAAAGTATCGAAACAATACGAATGTGTTTGGTTGGTTTTCCGTTTTCCAGTTGATGTTTTTCACTTAAAATGATGTCCTTTTGAATCAAAAGACAGACACTTTGAGTAGTGCTGGACACACCATGTCTCTAATTGAGGAAGGGTTGATTTGTACACGTCACATATAACCCATGGATCATTGTGCTAAAGTATCAACATAATCCAAATCCGTTTGGTCAGTTTTCCGAATGTACTTAAAATGTTGTCCATTTTAAACAAAATATAGAAACTTAGAGTGATCCCGGACACACCGTGCCTCATATTAAGGCAGGGATGACATGTACACGTCACATTTGACCCATTTATTGTTTTCCTAAATCATAAACACATTTAGAATGCATTTGGTCAGTTTTTCGTATGTTAGTTGTTGTTTTCACTTAAAATGATGTCCATTTTAATCAAAAGAGAGACACTATGAATGGTTTCAACCACACATCACCTCATATTGAGGTGGGGATGACTTGTACACATCACATATTACCCATGGATTGTTGTGCTAAAGTATCGACACAATATTAATGCGTTTGGTCAGTTTTTCGTATGCCAGTTCATGTTTTTCACTTAAAATGATGTCCTTTTGAAACAAATGACAGACACTTTGAGAGGTGCTAGCCACACCGCATCTCAGATTGAGGAGAGGTTGATTCGTACACGTCAAATATGACCCATGGATAGTTCTCCTAAAGTTTCAATAGAAACCGAATGCATTTGGTCATTTTTCCATTTGTACTTAAAATGTTGTCAATTTTAAACAAAAGGGTGCCACTTAGAGTGATCACGACCACAATGTGCCTCGGATTAAGGCGGTGTTGACTCGTACACATCACATACGACCCTTGGATTGTTTTCATAAAGCATAAACACATTTTGAATGCGTTTGGTTAGTTTTTCATATGTCAGTTGTTCTTTTCACTTATAATCATGTCCATTTTAAACAAAAGAGGCACACAATGAATGGTGTCGGCCACACCGCACCTCGGATTGAGTCGGGTTTGACTCTTACATGTCACGTATGACCCATGGATCATTTTCCTAAAGCATCAACACATTTCAAATGCATTTGGTCAGTTTTTCATATGTCAATTGTTTTTTTCACTTATAATCTTGTCCATTCTAAACAAAAGAGAGACACTATTAATGGTGTCGGCCACACCATGCCTTAGATTGAGGCGGGGTTGACTCGTACACGTCACATATGACCCATGGATTGTTATGCTAAAGTATCGACACAATCCGAATGCGTTTGGTCGGTTTTTCATATTCCAGTTGATGTTTTTCACTTAAAATGATGTCCTTTTGAAAGAAAAGACAGACACTTTGAGTGGTGCCAGCCACAATGCATCTCCAATTGAGGTGGGGTTGATTCGAACCCGTCACATATGACCCATGGATCGTTGTACTAAAGTAACAACACAATCAAAATACGTTTGGTCAGTTTTCTGTATGTACTTAAAATGTTGTCCATTTTAAACAAAAGAGATCCACTTAGAGTGATCCCGGCCACACCGTGCCTCGGATTAAGGCGGGGTTGACTCGTACACGTCACATATGACCCATGGATCGTTTTCCTAAATCATCAACACATTTTAAATGTGTTTGGTCAGTTTTTCTTATGTCAGTTGTTGTTTTCACTTAAAATGATGTCCATTTTAAACAAAAGAGAGATACTATGAATGGTGTTGAACACAATTCACCTCATATTGAGGCGGGGTTGACTCGTACACATCACATAAGACCCATGGATCATTGTGCTAAAGTATCGACACAATCTGAATGCCTTTGGTCGGTATTCCCTATGCCATTTAGTGTTTTTCACTTAAAATGATGTTCTTTTGAAACAAAAGATGGACACTTTGAGTGGTTCCAGCCACACCTTGTCTCAGATTGAGGCGTGGTTGATTCATACACATCACATATGACCCATGGATCTTTCTCCAAAAGTTTCAACAGAAACCGAATGCTTTTGGTCGGTTTTCCATAGGTACTTAATATTTTGTCCATTTTAAACAAAAGAGAGCCACTTAGAGTGATCTCGAACACACCGTGCCTCAGAATAAAGTGGGGTTGACTCATACATGTCACATAAGACCCATGGATCGTTTTCCTAAACCATTAATACATTTAGAATGCGTTTGGTTAGTTTTTTTATGTCAGTTGTTCTTTTCACTTATAATCATGTCCATTTTAAACAAAAGAGAGACACTATGAATGGTGTTGGCCACACTGCTCCTCAGATTGAGGCTTGGTTGACTCGTACACATCACATATGACCCATGGATAGTTTTCCTAAAGGATCAACACATTTCGAATGCGTTTGGTTAGTTTTTCGTATGTCAGTTGTTCTTTTCACTTATAATCCTATCCATTTTAAACAAAAGAGAGACACTATGAATGGTGTTGGCCACACCGCACCTTAGAATGAGGCGGGGTTGACTTTTACACATCACATATGACTCATGGAACGTTGTGCTAAAGTATTGACACAATCAGAATGCTTTTGGTCGGTTTTCCGTATGCCAGTTGATGTTTTTCACTTAAAATGATGTTCTTTTGAAACAAAAGACAGACACTTTGAGTGGTGTCGGCCACACCGTGTCTCCGATTGAGGTGGGGTTGATTCATACACATCACATATGAACCATGGATCGCTTTTCTAAAGTATCAACACAATCAGAATCTGTTTGCTCAGTTTTCCGTATGTACATAAAATGTTGTCCATTTTTAACAAAAGAGAGCCACTTAGAGTGATCGTGGCCACACCGTGCCTCGGATTAAGGCATGGTTAACTTGTACACGTCACATATGACCCATGGATCATTTTCCAAAAGCATCAACACATTTCAAATGTGTTTGGTTAGTTTTTCGTATGTCAGTTGTTGTTTTCACTTAAAATGATGTCCATTTTGAACAAAAGAGAGACACTATGAATGGTGTCTGCCACACCGCGCCTCATATTGGGGCATGGTTGACTCGTACACATCACATATGACCCATGTATCATTTTTCTAAAGTATCGACACAATCCGAATGCGTTTCGTCGTTATTTCATATGCCAGTTGATGTTTTTCACTAAAAATGATGTCCTTTTGAAACAAAAGACAGACACTTTGAGTGGTGCCAGCCACACCGCATCTCATATTGAGGTAGGGATGATTCATACACATCACATATGACCCATGGATTTTTCTCCTAATGTTTCAATGGAAACCGAATGCGTTTGGTCGGTTTTCCTCATGTACTTAAAATGTTGTACATTTTAAACAAAAGAGAGCCACATAGAGTGATCCCGGCCACACTGTGCCTCGGATTAAGGTGGGGTTGACTCATACACATCACATATAACCCATGGATAATTTTCCTAAAGCATCAATAGATTTTTAATTCATTTGGTCATTTTTTCATATGGCAGTTTTTCTTTTCACTTATAATCCTGTCCATTTTAAACAAAAGAGAGAACTATGAATGGTGTCAGCCACACCGCGCCTCGTATTGAGGCGAGGTTGACTCGTACCCATCACATATGACCCATGGATTGTTGTACTAAAATATTGATAGAATCTGAATGCATTTAGTCAGTTTTTCGTATGCCAGTTGATGTTTTTCAATTAATATGATGTCCTTTTGAAACAAAATACATACACATTTAGTGGTGTCGGCCACACCGCATCTCCGATTTAGGTGGGGTTGATTCATACACGTCACATATGACCCATGGATAGTTTTTCTAAAGTATCAACAAAATCAAAATCCATTTGGTCAGTTTTCCGTATGTACATAAAATGTTGTTCATTTTAAACAAAAGAGAGCCACTTAGAGTGATCCCAGCCACACTATGCCACATATTAAGATGGGGTTGACTCAAACATGTCCCATATGACCCATGGATAGTTTTCCTAAAGCATCAACACATTTCGAATGCATTTGGTCAGTTTTTCGTATGTCAGTTGTTGTTTTCACTTAAAATGATGTCCATTTTAAACAACAGAGGGACACTATGAATGGTGTCGGCGACACCACACCTTCTATTGAGGCGAGGTTGACTCGTACATGTCACATATGAACCATGGATCGTTTTTCTAAAGTATTGACACAATCCGAATGCGTTTGGTCAGTTTTCCATATGCCAGTTGATGCTTTTCACTTAAAATGATGTCCTTTTGAAACAAAAGACAAACACTTTGAGTGGTGTCGGCCACACCGCATCTTAGATTGAGGCGGGGTTGATTTGTACACGTCACATATGACCCTTGTATTGTTGTGCTAAAGTATCAACATAATCAGAATCTGTTTGGTCGGTTTTCCATATGTACTTAAAA
Source organism: Viscum album (assembly GCA_963277665.1). Lineage (NCBI taxonomy): Eukaryota > Viridiplantae > Streptophyta > Magnoliopsida > Santalales > Viscaceae > Viscum > Viscum album. The sequence goes on along the minus strand of OY728156.1, from coordinate 1,191,257,565 downwards.
TGTTGTCCATTTTAAACCAAAGAGAGACACTTAGAGTGATCCTAGCCACACCGTGCCTTAGATTAAGGTGGGGTTGACTCATAAACGTCACATATATACCATGGATCATTTTCCTAAAGCATCAACACATTTCGAATGCGTTTGGTCAGTTTTTCGTATGTCAGTTGTAGTTTTCACTTAAAATGATGTCCATTTTAAACAAAAGAGAGACCCTATAAATGGTGTCGGCCACGCCGTGTCTTGTATTGAGGCAGTGTTGACTCATACACATAACATATGACCACATGGATCGTTGTACTAATGTATAAACATAATACGAATGCATTTGGTCGGTTTTCTGTATGCTAGTTGTTGTTTTCACTTAAAATGATGTCCTTTTGAAACAAAAGACAGACACTTTGAGTGGTTCCGTCCACACCGCATCTCAGATTGATGTGGGGTTGATTCCTACACATCACATATGACCCATGGATCGTTCTTCTAATGTTTCAATGGAAACCGAATGCGTTTGGTTGGTTTTCCATATGTACTTAAAATGTTGTCCATTTTAAACAAAAGAGATCCACTTAGAGTGATCCCAGCCACAACATGACTCAGATTAAGGCGGGTTTGACTTGTACATGTCACATATGACCCATGGAGTGTTTTCCTAAAGAATCAACACATTTCAAATGCGTTTGGTAAGTTTTTCGTATGTCCGTTGTTCTTTTCACTTATAATCCTGTCAATTTTAAACAAAAGAGAGACACTATGAGTGGTGTCGGCCACACCGCACCTCTAATTGAGGCGGGGTTGACTCTTACACATCACATATGACCCATGGATCATTGTGATAAAGTATCGACACAATATGAATACGTTTGGTTGGTTTTCCGTATGCCATTTGATGTTTTTCACTTAAAATGATGTCCTTTTGAAACAAAAGACAGACACTTTGAGTGGTACCAGCCACACCGCATCTCCGATTGATTAGGGGTTGATTCATACACATCACATATGACCCATGGATCGTTGCTCTAAAGTATCAACAGAATCCGAATGCGTTTGGTCAATTTTCCGTATGCCAGTTGTTCTTTTCACTTATAATCATATCCATTTTAAACAAAAGAGACATAGTTAGAGTGGTATGTTAGTTGATTATTCACATTATTCAAATACACTATTTGAATATAGGTCCTTAAATTAATTTATTTATGAAAATTTTACATTTAAAATGAGAATATCATAAAATTAATAGATGATAAAACTTTTACAAAAAATCCTTGTAGAAATATTAAGGTAAACATGATTTTTGAGGATCCTCGTGTGTTTATTAGTGGAATGGTATTTACATAAAATCTTGTGGAAATTCATATAGAATATTTTTATATCCTTCTTAATATGGATTATATTTTAGTTTATCATCCTATGAAACATTCTAGAGCAAACAATTCCATGCCCAATGAATACATCCCTTTTATAACATACAAAGAATCTATGATATTGATTAGATGTGTAAATGTGATTTAAATTTATTATCATGATGAAAATAAATAAAATATATATTATATATTTTCTAGTAGTAAATGAAATCAAGGAGGGTGGGGGCTGTCCGGGGGGGCTTTCTAGGGGCTATCCGGTGGGTGTCTGGGGGGCTGTCTGGGGACCAAGGAGGACGGTGTGGGGCTGTGCGGGGGGGGGGGGGGTGGCTATGTGGGGGGGGGGGTGTTTGGGGGGTTGTCTGGGGTCTAAGGAGGAGGATGCGGGGGTTGTCCGGGGGCTGTTTAGGGGGGCTTTCTAGGGGGCTGCCCGGGGGGGTCTGTCCGAGGAGCGGTTTGGCAGGCTGTCTGGGGACCAGGGAGGATGGGGGGGCTATCTGGGTGGCTGTTCGGGGTCCAAGGAGGATGGTGGGGGGTTTTCCAGCATCCAATAAGGATGTGGGTTGTCCAAGGATTTCCCAAACACACGACCACTAAACGTTAACAACATCTATAAAAACATATAATATATAAAAATAACTCAACTCTAATACTATACTACGAGTCTAGATAAAACCAACAACTAAAATAGATTAAATATAAAATCTCGGTAATATTAGTCAAAAATATAATGGATCAATTTGTCCCATATCACCATCACCATCATCACCCTCGTCCTCATCCCCATCATCATCCTCGCCCTCCTCAGTGCCCTCCTCCTTGCCCTCTCCCTCCTCCTCGCCCTTGCCACCTGCCTCGCCCTCCTCCTCTCCCTCCTCTTCCGCATCAGACTCCTCGCCATCATCATCCTCAAGTTGTACATCATCCTGAACACATCTAGAACTACCACCTAGTTCACCATGTATAGAACATATCGATGACATATATTCATCAAAAGCTGGGCTGGCCTCTGCTGGAAGTGTTGGACATAGAACTTCAATAAATTTCATAAACGCACGGATTTCCCTAGAAGACTGTTATGCGGTCTCTATGGCCCTTTAATCAGCTTGTTCTGCCTGTGCCCTAACTTTCTGAAGCTCGGTGGCACTACAACTCGTACCTGAGGAGGGCCAATACTTCGTCGGGGCTATCCTTGGCCGGTAGCATACTCTGCCAGGATGCTCCTCTCCCAACACCTGATGTAAGTGATCAGTTGGCCCAAAATTGTCTAGTTCTTGGGAATCAAGGGCCTCTAAAGAAACCTGTTACAAATATAAATATATTATTAAGTTAAAAAATAGATATTAAAATATAAAATCAACAGATTAAAACATACAATCTGTTGTTGAGTTGCTTCGTTGACGGCACTTCCATCCTTTTTCCGTCTACTCGAGCAAAATAGTTTTTCTCAAGGCACACATCCTTCAATGTTCTGTATTTGCCTCAAAAATGACATTGAAAACTAATGTTATATGAAAACATTAGAAAACGATTAAATAATTGAGAAAACAAAAGAAAATTTAAGTCGTAAAGAAAACTTATAAAAAATTGTCATACCTGCTTCCTCTCATGATCCGACATCGTAGTACGTCCTAGTGTGTGGAGGTATTTTTTTGCATCAATGTTTTTTTTTATTTTTTCCAGATGATTGCTAAATAAAATTTGATAATGAAAAGGATAATATTAATGAAAAACATGAAAGTTATTATTTAAATACCTCGAATGTAATTCATACCTTAAACTGGGTACTTGTCCAATGAGTAATCATTTGACGATACTTCTCTATAAGAAAATCATCCATGAATGGTACCGCCTCTAACTCAGTGCCAACTCTAGCACACCAGAAAATATAAAACTCATGATTGTAGGCTCTCCAAAGCTCGCCTAAATCCTTTAGATGTTCCAGTCGGGCACCCTCACCATCGAGAAAATTAAATCAAAGCTGACATCAAAATATTAATTCATATAAATACAAAAATAATTCATGGCATTAAATACAACAGATTTTTTTACCCATATATCTTCCCAAGCTCTATCCATGAATTCATGTAGAAAATGTCTCCATGACAGCGGGCCTACGGGAATGATGTCGGAGTATTTGGCAAGCGTCGCCAATAAACTCTGACATTGCTCCCCTGATTTCTCAACAATTTGGTTGTCTTCATTGTAATCCACCATAACATGTGTGCGGCGGTTCCACACCAAACGCATGTGTGTACGCCCCCGCCCCCACCTCCTATCAGTAGATGTATTTTTCATGAAAGAATAACAAATATTTTATCAAATCATATTATAATGAAAATAAATATTGCAATAAAAAATTTTTAGGTTTTTATAAATATACATGTGCCAGTCTAATCGTTGTGTGCCACCGGATCTACAGAAACTAATGGAACACCCTGTGGTGGAATAAGAGTTGAAGATGATGGAATATAGAAGCTCGGAGAGACAGAAGTAGAAGGAAAAGAAGATGGGACAACTATATGATCAGATTCTAACTGGGGAGTGGGAATCATCATGGGATGTGAAAATGATGGGCCAGAAGATGTAGAAGGTAGAAAAAACATAGGAGGCCTAAATATTCCATGTGTCCCAAATGACACACCAGGATCAGAATGTGGGATGACATGTTAGTGGGAGGGGTAGGGTCTAGTCGGGCACGTGCAGCTGCTCGTCCACCTCTGGTACGAACCCTCCTCTTACCACTGGCATGAGTACTAGGACTAGTACTAGGCTCCTCGTTGAATAACTGTCGACATATAGGTGGATCCTAAAAAATTATTACAAAAAAAAAATGAATCACATGACATTATATATTCATTAAATATATATATTTGAAATAATGTACTTACTGTAGGCACTAATGGTGGAACGCCAATCTTCGCCATCTGACGATTGTTCTCCATCATTTTTTTCCTTAGTCTCTCTTCAATTGGCTGCATTTACTTCTTTCTAAAACAAATATATAATTAATTAGAAATAGCAAACTAATGAGTAAACCAAAAAACTAAATATATGAGGGAATAAGGAGATTTATTGGTAATTTAGATATCAATTGTTTTAGAAGAGCTTGAATGGATTTAATAAATCATAAAAGTTGTAATGTTCACCAAGTTAGAAATATTGTTTGACTAGGTTTGAATACAGTTCAATTCCAAATTAGAAAATGCAATTCAAATAAAACAGCAACCAATAAACATTGAAAATTCGCATAATGTTCAAGTCAGCTAAAACATATTTGTGATCAATACTAAATCAATTTGAATATTACCAACCTTAACAACCCAAATCGAGGTAAACCAAAAGAATTGAGAACATGGATGAATTATTCTATATATTTTCAACCAAAATATCAGGTTCACAATCAACTCTGATAATTGAGCTGTTGGAGTCATCAAAAGAAATAAATGGATTGGTTCTAATGGCACTAGGGATAGTGTCAATTCCATCATCACCATCATCAAAAATATGTCTTGTAATTACTTCAACTATGACACCAAATTTAGGTCGAAGTTGGTCTTTGACATAAAAAACTTGTTTAGCCATTGATGCCAACACATATGGTTCTTCGGTAGAAAGAGTGTGAGTCATATTAATTACTAAAAATCCACAATCAGCAATAAATGTGCCATGTCTCGTCATCGAATCAAACAAATGGAATTTCTTAATTTTGACTCATCCATGAGAGTAATAATCCAATATTATTATTTTCTCAATGGCTCCATAATAACCCACATTTTCAAATTGTTGTCTACTATCTGATTCACTAGCATAACAATCTGTTATGGCAATAACCATAACACCATCATGTTGTGTTCTCATGTTATTTTCTCGTTCAGTGACAATAAATTTGTACCCATTGATAACAATTGATTTATAGTTACAAACCACGGAATTAGGACCAAAAGACAAATCTCTTATTTCCTCAGAGACAGAGTCAGCAGACAAACTTAATACCTATAATATAAATGACTGTTAAACATAATTAAATATTGATATAATTAATTTAAACATTAATATTTTTAACTTCAATTTTAACTAAGAAGAAAACTCTTTGCTATGCAAAGTCTCTCTCCTTCTCAAAGATAAAGAATGATGCTTTCTATTTATCATTGTTTTATGTTCCCTGTAGATAAAAAATATGAATAGTTTAACAGATATATATGTAAGATATACATATTCAATTTAGTTACCTGATATAGTCATCGAACAAATCACAATTGAACAAAACTGTGCGATGCGCCATCTCCCGCTCTTCATGGATTAATGTCTTCAATGTATATGATCCAGGAATTCCTCCTGTTTAAGGAAGTTATGGAAAACTAGGTTCAATTTCTTCATACTATTCATCTTCATTTCTCATTGGTCTGTTAATTCTTCTAGTAAGATCAGACAAATACATTGAGCAAAAATCATTACATTCTTGGGCCAAGTAACCGTTCACGATAGAACCTTCGGGATGATTCCTGTTTCGGACATAATACTTTAATGTGTACATATTTCTTTCAGTTGGATACATCCAAAAAAAAGAAATAGGTCCTCTGAGAAGTATTTCAGTGGGAATATGGACAGTCAGATGCAGCATGCATGTGAAAAATGATGGAGGAAATATTTTATCCAACTCACACAAAATTAATGGGGCATCTGTAAACATTTTTTGCAAGAAATACTTGGACAACTTATTATCACAAAGATCTCTAAAAAATGGCACAACCAAATAACAGTCACCCTTACATTATTGGAAAAAAGATGAAGGATTTCTATTGGAAGCAACTCAAGCAGTAGAACATGATAATCACGAGTCTTCAAAGATTTTAGCTTCAATTCTCCTCTATTGACCCATTTAGATGTGTTGCTTGAATATCCATCAGGAACTATAATATTCTCTAATACTTCTAGAAATTGTTTTTTTCATAGGTGTCATCACATAAGAAGCACATGGAATTTTCCATTTATTTTCACTGATACGAACAGGATGCAATTCCGGTCTGATGCCCCATCCACCAAGTCATGTCGAGATCGTAAATCATCTTTTGTCATCCCCTTGACATTTAGAAGAACCAAAAGCAAAATTTCACATATATTGTTTTCAATATTCATTACATCTAAGTAATGACGTAACAAATTGGTTTAACAATATGGGAAATCAAAAAAGATACTCCTCTTCCTCCAATTGTATCAGGTTTTAGTGGAAACATTCATTCTCTTTCCAGATTTCATTTTACCCTTTCCAAATGAAGAACTGAAATCTTTCAACTCATTAATCACATCAGTTCCAGACATACGCTAAGGTGGATCATCGGTCTCTATGGTATTATCAAATCTTTGACAATTCATTCTATATGGATGATCCTTTTGCAAGAATCATTGATGTCCCATAAAACTGAAACTACAACGTTGTTTCAGTCTTCTAGATCGTGTATTCTTCATACAAACTGGACATGACAGTTTTCCCTTTGTGCTCCATCCAGAAATCATTGCATAAGCCGGAAAATAATTGATCATCCACATAAGCACAACACGCATCTGAAATATGTCTTTCGAAAATCCATCGTATGTGCGCACAACCACATCCCAAAGAAGCTTCTACTCTTTTATTAAAGGTTGCATGTATACATCAATATCAATGTTGGGATCAGATGGACCAGATATGAGTATACTCATGCAAGTGATTGGTTTTTTCATACACACCCATGGGGGAAGATTATAAATGTGTATAAAAACTGGCCATGTGATGTGCGAAGTAACCATCTTACCAAATGAATTAAAATCATCGCATGAAAGAACCAGCCTCACATTATGAACGTTAGCTGCAAAATCAGGAAGTTGAGCATCAAATCTCTGCCATGAAAATCCATCTGCAGGATGAACCAACTCATGATTAGTCTTCTTTCTCTCAGTATCATGCCATCTCATTTTTATTGATATATCATCAGACATAAAAAGATTATGGATTCTAGGGATCAATGGAAAGTGTTACATTACTTTCTGTGGAATGCGGGATGGTGTTCCATCAGATTTTGACTTCCAGCAGGATGTTCCACATTTTATACAATCATTTCGTTCAGTGGTTTCCTCCCATAATAAAATGCAATCTTTCGGGCAAGCATGAATTTTGTTTCTTCAAAATCCAAGTTCCTCAAATAACTTCTATGCCATATAGTGGTTTGAGGGAATATCTGCATCATCTGGAAGTAAATCCTTCAAGAGGGTAAGAATGTAATCGATTGCTGTATTAGAAATCCCATACATAGATTTCCCATGAAACAATCAGATTAAAAATTCCATCTTTTTCATTTTATCTCATTGTCGATATACTAGAGTCGTGGAAGCATCATTCAATTTTTTCACCCTATCAATATCATCATTTTCACTAGATGCATCAGCTGTCCTCATATCGAAGTCTTCTTGAGTCAAAATCCTTTCTTTTTTCATGATGATGAATAAATGGAAACTGATCATCTAAAAAATTCTCAATTCCAGTCCTTTCATTTCAATCATCACCAATTTGAGATTTCATTTTCTCCCCATTGTGATACCACACAAAGTAGTTTTCTTGAAAACCATTTTTGGTTATGTGGTAGCTGACTTCTTCATGGCTCAACCAAGGTCTACCAACACATTTGGAACATGGAAAGTGTATACAACCACAATCTGAAACATTTTGAAATTCAAAATCTATAATGCTCTCCAAATTGTTTTGAAAATTGCTTGAGATCTGATCAGTTTCATACATCCAACTTCTGTCCATTCTGTAAAAAGAATTTATATAAGTCATTTTGTCATAAAAAATTCAATAGGATTGAACTTTAATAGAAAATATATATATGTAAATGATAAAGGAAGAAAATAATCAAGGTATCAACTACACATGTGTAAAAAACATACTAATGTGTTATTAAAAAAATGTAAAACCAACAAGAACTTAATGTGTTATCACATCACAACATGACTCATCCCATAACCATTTTAGTAGGGTATCATGAACATGAATAACATCAACCTTGTGCCATACATCTACCCTACATGACCCCAACCACATGCCACATCTTATTATAGCCTTATCTCATCGCACCTCACCTGAAAACACTAGGGAAATCATTGTACATCTCACTTGAAGACACATGGACAATCACATTGCATCTTGCCTAAAAACACATGGTCAATCACTTATGAAGGAAGAGTAGGGAAGAAATGGTAGTTATCCAACCATATAACCACCATCCTAGATATTAGAAAAAATACCCATAACTCAAAACCTCTGATCGTTGGTAGGTTTATCCAACTCTGGTTGGGAATGTATAGAAATAACATAAAATACATGATATATAGAGAGCACAAAATACCCAACCTATGAGTTCACATTAACTACATAATCACACACTTCACTACTACCATACAACACATAAACCATCACAACCACTTTCACAACTATATGCAACACACCACACCACCACCACACAAAACACATAGCATTTCCCACTTTCATTTATATGCCAAATCATTCACACTTACATTTTCCATTCCTTTAATGTTAAATTAATTAAAACCATTTACCACACATCCATTTCTATTCCATCTCATTTATTTACTATCTTGTTTTTTTGTTTTAAAAGCATAATTTATTCCATAGATAACCAGGAAACTAATAAAACCACCGCACAACAACTCACCATCTCACAATAACCATCGTCGCCATGTTACATCGGCCAACCATCTCACCAAAACAACCACATATCACAACAAAAATATTGCACATCACAACCACCACACAACTAAAACCACCTCACCACATCATACACCACAACCTCATCACACAACACCTCCACACAGCACAACTCCACCACATATCATCACTATCACACAACATCACATGTCACATCCATGCCCACTAACCATCACATTACAACCCCACATATCACAAAGCCCAACTAGTCACCTCAATCACCATACACCAGCCTACAACATATAATGAAACACAACAAAAAACCTCTCATAGAAGCAACATACCCCAACTTCCACAGTTTATTCAAGGTCTTTTATTACATTACCCATTTATTTAGCATGTACATTATAACACACATGATATTCCGTGGGAAACTAATTAATTAACAAAATATTCGTTCATTTTCCGATTTTCCATGGTGATATCACATCAAAATCAAAACATAAAACTAAAATATTAGATGAATAACAATAAAAACAAGGTAGCACTTAAATATTATGTGTATAAAGAATACAGTACCAAATTTGAGATGATTCAGATAAATTTTCACATGTTCGAATGGGGGAATTCATGAGAGGAGTCGAGTGCTGGATAGATCTAGGGTTCTGTTACGAATAGGGGAGAGCAGCGGTCGACCCGACTGTATTTGGGGTAAAGATTTTCCAACGGTTTTTAAAAACCATTAGTAAAGGGGTGTTCAGAACCATTGGTAAAGGGGTACCCTTTCCCAACGGTTTTATGAAACCATTGGCATAGGGTAACTTGAACACCCCTTTACCAACAGTTTTATGAAGCTGTTGGAAAAGGGGTACCCTTTACCAGCCCTTCTTTACCAACAGTTTAAGAAAACTGTTGGTAAAGAACCGTGGGTAAAAACCAAATTTCCAGTAGTAATATATACACACATGCACACGCGTATATATTATAAAATTTTAATTTTTATGAGATTTATTATAAAAAATATATAGGTGGTTTAATACCCCCTCTAATTAGAGGGATTATTTGTAGTTCTTTACCCCCATCAGTTTTCTTGAATTGTGGGGGGTTAACAACCCCCTATAGTGTCATAAATTAGAGGGGCTTCAACACCCCCTCTAAGTTCATCAATTAGTCCGAGTTCAAAACCGCCTATCATTTCATAAATTAGAGGGGTTTTAAAACACCCACTAATGTCATCAATTAGAAGGGGGTTCAAAACCCCCTCTCATTTCATTAATAATAAGTTGTTTCAAACCCCCTCTAATCTAACAGATTAGTAGTGGTTCAAAAACCCCTATGATATCTCAAATTAGAGGGGGTTGTAAACTCCCACTATTTTTTTAAAAAAAATTCAATTATATATATATATAAATCAATGTTATATATATATATATATATATCTCCTCTAAAATCCAACAATATATATAGTGACACTATTTATTATATTAGTAGGGGTTTTGACAAAACTTACTCTAAAATAAAACTAAATATTCAAAAAATAAAGCTAAAAATATAGATTCGGTAATAAACCCCCCATAAATTTTATTATTAGAAGGGGTTTTTCATAAAACTCTATAAAATAAATATAAAGGGGGTTGTGCATAACCCCCTCTAAAAACCCAGTGCGAATCTACTATGCTTTTATAGTGCACCCTTTTTTAGGAGGTGGGGGTGTCGTCATGTCATGTGATGTCCCTACTACTGTGGTTAGAGCCTGTGCCACCCTAGGTTCCTATATTTCTTCATGGGTAGTGGTTCATCTTCCTTCCCTATAATATGGCTCCATTATCCCTGGTTCAATCATCCAAATTTGTTTTCATAAGAATGCCTCTAGATACTCTGCAATGCATTTTTTTTCATAGTCTGCTGACTGGTCGACATCAATATTCATAGGTGTCAGCCTGATAGTTTCACCAAAACCCATTGTCATTAGCATGCACCAAATTTTTTAGAGGATATAGGGGTTCCACCCTTCATAAACCTCCATTTACACCTTCATCTTCACTTATTGAAGGCATATGAACTTCCTAGAAAATCAAGATAGCTCATACGGCTGGTAGGGAACCTTTATGTGGATACAACCCACCAAAAGACCCCCTTAAACTCTATAAGTACTTTTTTTATCTACCATGAACATCACATGTTTTACACCATTGGGACGACTAGAATGAAAAAGGGTTAATAGATAAAAAAAATTTGGTTTCTAATACATTATACATCCCAATCATCATCAAGAGTTATTGGAAAAACCCCCTGCAATGGTCAGTAGGTATGGTTATAGACTAGTTCCTAGAGGGATTATGGAATTCAAGAATTTTAACCTACCAAGATGTGATGCAATCCAGCAGTGTAGGAACTGTAATGGCCCAAAAAATCTCTTGGGAGTGTTTCCCCTTGCGGCACGCCCCAAAATGCTATAAAGCCTATCCAAAACAGACACACCAATGTTGAACCTCTTGTGAGCTTCCAAGATCCCATCCATCACCAAGGTTCTTGGGTGTATCCCAAATCTTGTTTCTCTCACTGGTAATATCCACCCACTAGGGAATGTGGAAAGAAAGGTTGTGTAGAGAACTAGTGTGCTTTAACTTTCAACTATGTTGTGCCCTTATGTTTGATATTCTATAGTGTCTTGGATCACAATATATGATCTGTTCGTTCCACTTTGTGACAATATTAGACATCGGTTCCCCTTACCCATCAACATACCATCTCTTACTTCTTGAGGAATAAGTCAAACCATGCCTGATATAGGATATTTTTTTATTAATTTGATCTTAATCTGGTACTTCACCACCTCCATCAGATGTATTCATATGATAGGGATTTATTTCTTATTTTCCAATGTATTCTCAGTGGAAAGGAATTCATCGTGCTAAAATCATTATAGAGGGATTCCTTCAATTCAGTTAATATCCTACAAGCTCATGTTGGGTTCCCCATGACGGTGGTTGAATGAATTTGTGTTCAGAGACCATCAGCTAAGGAGCTCCAGCACCATCTCCTATTGATGATAGAATTTTCAATGTGATGTCCATACTGCTTCATACTTCTTGATTTTATGTACATATGCCCTTAAATACTCTCATTTGTAGCATAACCAGTACATCTATTCCCATTCACATGTAATGTTTCCACAAGAATGCTAGTCCCAATCCTTCTACCAAACCACAATGTCGTTCATCATTCTGATTTGAAAGGTACTGGCATAGTTGTCATGGAGCTCCTCCACTTCATGATCACCTCCCATAATTATCCTAGTATTTTCATTCAAGATAGAGATGGACATGTCTCGATGATATCTTGTGGCATGTCCATGGAAATTGATGTTGTATCACTAGAAGTTGTCTTCTTGTGTGAACCATGATCATAGTGAATCTACTCTAAATCCTGGAATGATCACTTCATTTTTTATCCTGGAGTTCCACTATAGGAGGCCTTCATGTAAGAGATAATATTTCTATAACTATATCAACATGTCCAGGAGAATCTGATTGTCTAATATGACCCTCCTATCCAAAACTATCCAAGGGTTCCTTATTATCCTTAATATTTTTGAAGAAAGGGAGGCTTCTATATCCGCAACATTCTGTTGATCAACCATGTTGAATGATCTTGGGAATTAAAGGTTGATGTGTAAAATATGAATGGATTGGTTTTAAAACAAATTCACACAAGATCAACTGGTGGTCACAAAAAATAGCATAAATATTACAACATATGTTTCATGGAAAAAAGAAGTAATTGAGTGAAATAGAAGATGAAGATCGTTGTTTCTCACAAAAGGTTCAAAATATATGCACACGAGATATATTTTCTCATCATGTAGAATGTTAAGGTATATCACAAAGTACCCCTCTCAATTTTATTGGCATTAACCCATCCTTCTATGTTTCTGCATTAATCCTTATGCTCCCATTACTGAGTTTTGTGTCATAACCGTGAATAACCCACTCTCTTCAGTGTTCACCTTATAACACGATCTTTGGGTCCCAATTTATCTTATATTCCAAGTTGTGAGGGGCATTTGATGGCACCAAATTCTTCATGAAGCCGTAATAGGTCATCATTGCGTAAACCAAAATTTGTTTCTGACTGAGTGGAGTATTCTAATCAAGAAAAGGAAAACACATGTCAATTTAGAGGTGTTTATGAAATGATTCATTCTAACCACTTGGACCTTAGGCACTCAATCTGATATCATATGGGAATATTTTTCCTCTTCTACACTTAAAAGTCCAAGTATGGTTCATGAAAGTGCTTTCCCATTCTTATATGCAATTCAATCGCATGAAAAGTCATTTCATGAAAAATGCGACATAAAACAACACATTACATGCTCTCACAATGTGGGTCAAAGCATGGATATGTAGGAAATCTCTTATGTGCCTAGAATCTTATGTACTATCTCTAAAGGAATCATCTATATATTTATGTGCACCACCCTTATTTAGGATTATCCTCTATATGATGAAGATTTGTTGTATTGTTCATAAGACCTGGCTTCTATGACATCATGAATGAATGGAAGCCTCAAAGCATATATCATTCATAATAGGTTCCATGTGAGTTATTTCTTATGAAGGCCCACATTGGTTCAATCCTCACCCAACATATTTAGGCTTATGTAAATTTCATGGAAAATAACCCTCTAACATGCACCATTGGTCTCTGGTGCAACCAAATATTACGCTCAACCATGACTTTTACATGCAAGCATCCAATCTTGAGAGCACCCCCTCTTTGATACTGGATGGAATGTTCTTTTTTTGAAACACCATGTTAGATACCATCTTTCTTATAATCTCTATTACATTCACATAAACCTATTGACTATTTTCACAGTGATTTATTGGTCCCTCATGAGACATTCCCTATACCCCTAGTGCAAGTTTTTTCCTGGCTCTTTCTTTTCATCATAGGTACGCTAATTCCTTTGGATTTTCTGCATAGACAAGCTATCATAGACCTAAAAATCAACCACTCCACCATACCGAAAAACATTTTCATATATGAATCCATCCTATTCCCAAGGGTTTTTGAGAGATAGTTATGTAATCCCATGGGGTAATGAGTGAGTCCCCTACATTTGATCTGAATGACATAAAATTTCCTAGTATCATCTTCGTCAACACATTATGCTAAACTGTGGCTTTAGCCTGTAGAGTAAGTATGTATTCTCCATATAAGAGTGATAAGGAATGGTATTCATACCACCAATCCTCTATGAAAATAGATCCTCCTCAAATGGAATGAGATCCTCTCCCCATGGAATGAAAACCACATGGGCACTCCCCTTGAGGTATGCCCGTAGAATTTCTTATGGGAGGCATCATCTTTTCTCCTCCTCACCCCTCATCCATAAGGTTAGAGAAGGTATGGTTAATAGTACCCTCTAGTCTCTCTCTCTTTGGTATTTGTGTCCATGGGTTTCTTCCATGCATAATCCCCACTCATAGAAAATGAGATCCTCCCCACATTGAATGAGTTCCTCCTCTAACAGATCCCATGTGTAATCCCCACACTATCGCTTCTCAGTGCATCATTCGCAACATGATAGACAGGTCTGCTGCATCTTCTTGTTTCTCAAACTGAACATATCTTGCATAGTCTTAGAGGATTCTATAATTCATTACACATATCCATCCTCAAGGGGAATCCCTAATGAAGTATTTTCCAACCATACGCTCTATTTCCATGGGCCTCTCCATTGGTGTAAGATCTAACACCCCTATCAAACTATGTGGGATCTGATTCCCAATCATGTGTTATACGTACGAAGCCCCTCCAAGGTAAAAACCCAAAAGAATCATCCATTACATCCATTTTAACCACTCCATCCATAATCTATCCAAATTTTACTTAAGCCTTCACATCTCAATGGGATCATTGCACCCATATGTTCCATTCATACATGTAATCCACATCAACATCATCACTACTCCAATAATCACTCAGGTAGATTCCATGTGTAATCCCCACATGATCCAACACAATATAACCAAGATAAATCATCTTGTGTGGGGGAAAACTGATGAATAATCCCCACTCGATCCATATAAAAACATGGTTTATGATCTATCTCTTCCAAATAGGGTACACAAGATGCATTTTTGAGGTTCAATCCCAACCAAGAGTAAACTATGGTACCCATATAGGGTTTAACCTATGAAATCCACCCCCAGTTGTTTCTAAATAAACCTTCATGGTGTGACGTCTTCCCTTTGTGGAACATTCCTCTTGAGTCTGCCTCCATATGAGTTTTACAAAATCCATCATGTAATTGTTTTTTGGATTCCCAATATCATGGGTGTTCCTCCTTGATCTTCCACCACAGGAAATTCTAATAAATCCATTCTCATATCCACAAGATGTTCAACCTATGAACCATGTCATACTATTACATCATGATAAAAATGGTATTCTGGAGGTGAAATCCTTAGAATATATATGCCTATAGCATCATAAACCTCATTCAATCATAGGATGACTAAGGTTAAAGCCTCAGAATATATTCATTTTTCATTAGATACCTTTTGATCGACACGAGATTCCATGAGTTCCATGCACATGAGATGACCTCTTATAAAGAAGAATACATGTGACCAATGTTCTAGATTCTAGACATGACATCGATTCCCAATGTGACTATTCTCATGAAAAAAGGTTGTTGCCTTATGAAAACCCCTTGGAATGTCTAGAAATAAGTATCGTAATCAACTGGTATCCACAAAGATATGGAAACAGGAATGATTTTGAAGAACATAACATAAATTTATGAGGGAGACTCACAATTGGAAATGAATTACATGGATGTAATTAAGGTAGGAGAAACTGACATCCCATAATCTCATTTCTATTAGGGTATGGGCATCATTGTTTAATGTGATGAAATTAACCAGAATTTGAAAAATGGGAATGTGGGGTAAGAAGAAAAGTAATCACACACAACAATGTGTGAATACATGAAATAACCGTGATGAAATCATTATAAATATTGTGTATAATGTTAATAAACAAGAAACAAGTGTAAATATAACAATGTATAGTAATTTTTTTACACACAAAATCATATAATATTAATGATAATGAGGATGTAATATAACCCAACGAATAGGAACTGGGTTATGAAACTCTTTACACCACTTGGTAATATTTAATTCAAATCCCATTATAAAAAAAAATTCAATTTTGAAATCAATATATCATGAAGATAAAATAATTTAGGATATAATATTTTAAAATTGGTAGTATATACACCACACAAATTACGTAAGTTGTGAATATAAAATTTATCTCAAAGAATTATAAAGTGAGATGAAAATCCATTACCTTGCATTTCCTTTTAGGTGAACATCCTTTAACAACATGTATAATGGATTTAAGCATGTAAATTAATTATAATATAACCTTAATCATATTCATAATATCATATATTATATTAATATAAAATCTCAATAGTTTGTTAATAATCATTCATTATTTTCACCATTTCATGTGTTAATTTCCATGTTTTTCAAGTATACATTGACTTGTTACTTTTCATTCCTATTAATTAGATCATGATTTCATAATATAAATTATTTAAAACATGATTTAAATATCATATATATTCATAATATATGTATTTTAAATAATCCATAATATTTGGAGATAGGAAATGAAATTCACCATTCATGAAGATGGTAGGTCGTATGTATGCATGAACACTACTTCAATTTCAATTTTATATTTAAAAGAATGAATGGTAAATGATATGAATTTATATTTTTATTAAAATTATGGTATCGTATTTTTCAAATATGATTCACATATTTTTATTAAAACCATCTTTCTTACATTCAATGTATAGTTTGAACGAATCACATCGCTTTGAGGACTTGATAATCCACACATCCACAAACAATTTTATCATATTCCCAAAAAATAGAAATCATAAATTTATGTATTATATAAAAATAATATAATTATAAGGACATTATTAATATCATATATATATTATATAACCATATTTTTCATCATAATTCTCACCATGAGAGGTGGTAATCGAATAACGATCATTCATTATTTCACGAGGTCGTAGTCTGCCATACACACAAACAATATGTTCATTACCATTAGATGGAATTGTGTGTAAGTGTAGATACAAATTATTGAATAAAAAAATATCAGTATACGTATGATGAGTAAATTATTATATAGTCCTGAAATGATTATTATTGAATGGTGTGAGAAACAAATAAAATTAACGAGATCATAGAAAAATGATACATCTTTTTCAGGTAACTTTTTAGTACATACCAAAAGAATTACTTGGTTGAATTTCATCCAAATTTGAAGATTATATGTTTAGGGTAGGGATGTTGGGAACATATTTTAGTAATTTTTGGTCCATACCAAGGGCTTGATATGTGTTAATTAATGGGAGGGATGAGTTTATTTTTATAGTGGAGGAGGAGTGGTATTCTTGTAATTTTTCAAAAATGGAATCCCCCCACGTTTTCCATGTCATGTGGTCCCAATAATGGTCCAAATTATTTCTAAGGGATGATAAAGTGAATATATGGATAGTAAATTGATTTTTTACACGTGTCTAGGTAATTTTGGCATTTAAGTATAAGGCTTTGTCCTTTTTTAAGCTTATTTTTCTCTTAATCGTTGTAATTAATTTCAATAACATTCAGTAATTTTTTTATCCAAAAATACGTCAAAAATATGATAAATTATTAATTATTATGATTAAAAATATGTAATAAATGTTTAAAAATTCAAATCACATAATCATCATAATTTAATTTAAAATTAATCTTGCAGATGGGACGACAATGCAAGTTTTTAAAGTAAAAACTATATAAACTTTGTTATGTTTTTCTATCAATGATCAAAAAAATTGTTTCCTATGAAAAAATTTATATTAATTTATATAAAATTTAACCAATAAAACTTTTTAAATAATAAAAAATATAAATTACCCTCATAAATAAATTATATGAAAATGTTGTTTTGGCTTAAAATTCACTATTTTTCTCTATTCATCAAAAAAATAAAATATTTCTAAAAAAATACAAATATTAACCCTAATCAAATTTTTATGTACAAATTTCAGAAATGAAGTTTATTTTTACATATGAAATTTACCAAAATTTCAAAAAAATTATTTAAAATAGGTTTACTATTAAAAGGTGGTAAAATTTTCTTTATAAAAATATTGCTTTTTTATGTTTAATAACAGGTTTTGTTATTATCTTATTCCTATAAAATCTATTGGATGAATATAAATAATATTTGATTGAATACATGAGATATATATTTCATTAATATCATTTAGTAATTGTAATTAACTAAATTAATTAAGAAAAAATACCTTTTGGAGAGAAAAATAAAAATATCTCCTTTATATTCAATTGGTTTATATTTTCATTTCTAAATAATTAGTAACTAATGAATTATTATTAGATTTTTATAAAACATATAATTTAATAATATTGTAAATAATATTCATAATTGATAATTCAATGGCTTGGTTATATTATATGAAATAATAAAATTTTAATAATATATCGATGCTTTGTAAAACGCAGTCTTACATGTAACGCAAGCTATTGAAGAAAGTATTTGTTGTGTGTAACACAAGATAACTCGGTATTTCTTGCATTTCATGCAATACCATTTATTTTATTTATTAAAAATATTAATTATATTATAAATTCTCTTTATATTTTACACCATAACACGCTTGGGGTTGCGTGTCATACATTCCATCGAATAAAATTTTCTAGCATTAGAGTTTCAGAGGATTAAAATTTCCTCCAATGGTCCAAGAGGATGATCGACTGCAAATGTGAGGCCAATAGATCTAAAATATTAAGATGATGATGCAATCATTATTACTGAATTACATGAGTTCTATTGATAGAGACCGTTGAGGATTCAATGTGATCAAGACACTTAAGCAGAAAAGGATTTGATTAATTGAGTGATATATGTTTTTAGGCATGCTAAAAACTACAAAAATAAGATGGTTTAACTTGTGGCCAATATTCTGTATGGTATAACAAGGTTCTCGTTCAATCTAATCACCTAGACACAAGATCTGATGATGTTATCATGTTCATACTTCTAGCAGCTTTTTCATGATGAGTATTACCCTTTGTACCTACACTCTATATAAATTGAGGACATCATTGAGCTATATTAGGGTGATATAGTAGTTTTTTATTATTCCACATGGTTTAATGACCTCACGTGTTAATCCATTAATATACTAAAAGATGTTTTATTCTTGTTGTGAAAGTTTGAGTAGGACCTTGGAAGAGACATCCATAGTGGAGTAGTCTCCTTGTAAATTCATAATTATGATGGAATAATGGAGTGGGATTTAGTTATAGGGACATTCTTATAGTGGGACTCCATGTGGATGAAGCTAGTAGTTTTCATAATGTGGATGATTCATTTAAATCAACTAGTAAGTGATATATGTAATGGTATTGGTATAGGAGGCATAACCCTTCCCAAACCCAAACATGAGGATTTGTAGAGTAGGGTTCTCATAAAGGGCCCAGTCAGCTAGGATAGGGGAGATGCTACGCTTGTTATAGAAGAGGTCAAATGGCTTGTAATTTACCAAAATTACATATTCAAATGGGAAGATTTATAATTTATATACCACTCTATTAGAGGTAGGTTCATGATAAGGGATCTTTTAGTTATGTCCATTGAGACTCATAGGAAGGTGATGCTGTAAGAGGAGTAGGTGTTGCCTAGGTGGGAAGAGCTAATGATATAGGACGATGCTACAAGATACTCCCACCACCACCACCACCACTATGTTGACCATGAATAGATCTGGGATTTGGATTTCAGGGCCACTGATATTTATAGGCTATGGTGGGATATTACTATGATTAACAAAATATGAATCAATTCTTTTATTGGATTACAAATTTCATTTTAAACACCTGATTGAGTCATTTATTTATCTCCATATTTCTCATGGGATATCTACAACCTTTCATTAAGACTTTATCCCAACATTTGGGGATAGAGGTTCCTACAAGGAGATAATCGTTTATATCACACATCTATGATAGTGTGATTTGGGTTTCTTTTTAAAAAAAATTACATGGGACCAATTGGTCATTGTAATTAAACATTATGAAATCATATTTTTGATTGAATGGTTATCCATAGTGTATTCTCAGATTGACCACCAATAGAGGAGAGGTTGATGTCTCTATACTGATGAGACTAGATTATCCTTTACGGGATAGAGATATCTTCTTTCTATTCAAGTGGGGATAATGTGTAAGAAACAATAATCCATCATCCATCATTTTTAAAGCGTATCCCTTGGTTTAATTGAATTTTCATACATATATATTCCATCAATAGTGGATGATTATATGGACATATTTCCCAAGGATTTTCTAGGACCACCTCTTTATTGGGAGAAAAAATTATGCATCAAATTACACCTTGTGACTGCAGCGATATCTTCTATAGATTATTGGTTAGAACCTATAGATCTTAAGAGTTGAGGGTGTAGTTGGATAAAATTAGAGATAAGGGATATATAAAAAGAATTATGATCCGCTGTAAATTCCCATTTTTTTTCATTAAATGGAAAATAGGTTATTATGGATTTATTTTTATTATCCTCTCTTGAATCAAGTGCTGAAAAAGTCCAAGTAACCTTTGGAAAAACTTTTTTACATCATCGATCTGTTGATAGGTGAAAGTTCAATCTTCAAGATCATTCTCAGGTCTAGTTACCATAGTTTGAGTCTTTATGAGGAAAATATTATGAATAATACATTATTATATTTCTAATGACACTATGAGTTCTTGGTGATTTCTTTTGGTTTCAATAATTACACCATTGTTCTCATAGATCTTATAAATAATATATTACCACCATACTTGTACTGATTTGTAGTTATCAACATGATGACATACTCATTTAATTTGTGTCATATGATGATGCGGAGGAGAATTTGAGGATGTTATTAGTCTTACTAGTGTATCTCTAACTTTATGGTAAGCTCTTGAAGTGTCAGTTTTTGATCTGTAAGGATCATTTTTTGGAAAATATCATCTCTCAGATTGGATTATTTATGGATCTAGTGGATATTATTGTTGGAATTTATTTGTATCCACAAAAGAGTGTGAGAATAGTGTATAGTTTTTTTTGGATTGGAGGGGTTATACAATAGGAATTTGGAAGACTTACATAGCTTAATATCCCCATTGGATTATCTAATATGGAAATGGAATCCATTTACCTAGACTGACCCATTTTAAAGGGCCTTCGAATAGATGAGATAGAGATTGACTAGTGGTCATGTTTTGATACTATTGAAGGGGGTGTTGATAATTTAGTGTTTACTAATGAATATAGATCTAGGATTGGTTTTATAGTGACCCTATTCTTTTACATATAATATTACATGATTTTAAGCATAATTATACATCAGAGTACAAGCCAAGGATCATATAGTCTAGTATCTTGGAAGACTAGGTTCATAAAACATAAAACATGAGACTAAAAAACAATTATTTATTTAATCTTCATAGAGAGATCTTAACATAATTTGATCCATTACATCTACCTAGGGTACCCTAGGTATTACATGAATGAATTGATGAGCTCGAAGCCATGTAAGGAAATAAACAAAAGAATAAGACTTTGGCAAAAGGGTTAGAGATCATGACATAATGATATAAAATAGAATATAGAATCATAAAATATAAACATGGGATCATATTAACATGAATTAATATTGTTGTGGTAGGAACATAAATCATGACTTTATCACGATTCAAGGATTGTGTCACATATAGTATCACATGTCAAGGTTAACCACTAAGACCATTGCACATGGTAGTACGAGTCGAGGCTAACCACCAAGACTATTTCACATAACATATCATGAGACTCATCTTTACCCAATGAATTAGAGAACTATATGAGGACCCCATTTATAACATGTTCATGAATATTCTTCCACATAAATAAGAATACATAATCTATTATATGTAAACACAAGGAAACTCGTGTAGGAAAATGGGTATCACATTCATGTCATAAAGCATAATGAATGGGTGTATCATAAAAGTGTCCATGAGATAAATTAATTAAAACATAAATGGGAATTAAAAAGTTAAAATATGCATATATCATGGTTAGTGATTTCAAACTGAAGTAAAAACATGTAAGAAGACTATTAAAAAAATTCTTATCATTCAAAAATTTTAGTGCACTTTTTAGGAAAATACTCAAGAGCATTTAAAATAGAAAAGGGAAAAATCATTTATATAAAACTATAAGTGAAAAAATAAAGATTTCATAATAAAAATACTGATTTAATAAAAATAATGGTGTCTTAAAACAAATGGTAGAGTTCAGATGAAATTGGAAAAATTTTGTGAAGTTCCCTTAAAACGAGTTTGCTTATTGGAATGTATCGAGGAGGGAATCCATTAAAATAACGTAGAACCCCAAATATAAAAAAGGTATGGATCATGAAAAATGAGGTTTTATAAAATATAATTTATTTATAATTTTTCATAAAAATAAAAAAACAACTTAATTTGGGTAAAAAGAATGATATAGAAATCCGAAGGAATAAATACAGTTCAGATAGAATCCCTTAGAGAATATGGGCATAGTATCGAGTGTACATAAAAGGGGTTAATGGGATACAAAAGTATATATAATATTTTATAAATCATGATGTATTTATAGGTAAGGTGAGAAATCATACCCCATAATTAGGAAATATAGTTAAAAGGGAAAAAATTGAGGAGAGTCTTGAATAAATGTGGGAAAGAGAGAATCCCTTACCTTAAGACTGATAGGGATCTTCACTTGATCTAAATTACCTGAATAATCAAATTGATAAATAAATTATAATTCCAGAAACTATTTTTCTTGTAAATTATTTATTATAATCTTTTTGAGTTTAATCAAAACCTTATTGATCGGTTATGACGTGCAATTTCATTGTTCGGGTCCATTTACTTCATTGGTTTTAATGATCGGTTCACTTATATTCATGTTTGGATACACTTGTATGATAAATTTGGTGGTCTATAATTGAAGTTATATTTTATTACTGAAAATACATAAGGTTAAATGGTTGTAAAATTCTATTTTTTATTTGTATTGAAGGTGATTTCTTATTTAAAACATTAATGATAAACGCTTGGATTAACTTGTGGATTTCCCTCACAATTAACTTGTTTTGTATTATTATTTAACATAAAGAGTAAAAAGGGATTCTAGAACAACACAAAACATAAAATAAATATATTATGATCTTTTTCAACCATTAAAATGGTTTCAGGACAAGTCTATAATATTGTTATGAAAATTGAAAACTTGTCATCCTTAAATGTGATAAATTGGCACATCTCATATGTTGCATTCATTTATAGTATAAAATGATGGGTAAAATAATATTATGATTAAATATCCTATTAGAATAATATAATTCTATTACATGTGTTTTTCTGGAGTTAATATAACATTTGGGTAATGGTAGGTGAGGAAAGATAAAAGAAAATTACAGAACATGAAAGAAAATAAAATAATCAGAAAGAGGAATTTGCCTCTTGAGATTATCTATTTTGATAGCCTCTAAAGGGGAGAGGATTTGGTCTTTTGAAGAGAAAAAGAGATGACGTAAGCGGGGAAGGATATTGGGGAGGGATTTGGGTATAATTTAGTCAAGGATCACGGATTGAGAGGAGTGAAGATTAGAAGTAAGGAGGGGTAGAATTTATAGCAGAGGAGAGGATGATTTTCGTAATATTTAATTCCTTATATTATTAATTTCCCTAAAGCCTAGAAATAGTGATTATTATATGACCAATAATAGTAATAAGTGCATGTGAGTTTGAAAAAATTGTGCTTATATCTACAAAACATCATCCATGACTCTATAAATCATGTTTTTAACTTAATTTTCTAATTTATATATTTTACTATTCATCAAAATTGAAGTGTATTAGAAAAATATAAAAAATTCACCCAAAACATTTTTATTATTTTTGGAATCCAGAAATAAAATACATTTTTCAAAAATATTTTTCTAAATATGATTAATTTAATTTTTAATTAAAATCATAATTTACATGAAAAATATAGATTTTAATAGTATAACTAATTTCATAATGCTTTCAAAAATTACATATGGTAATATATAATTATCTTAATACCAGAAGAAATAAAAAATTTAATTTATGAACACCTTTTAGGAAAATAATTTTTCTTTTAATTTAATTAATTTATTTTAATTAACTATTTATGACTTACAAAAATACCAATACTTTTTCTATGGTCATATTATTATTTATAAGATGCCTAAATTTTTTATACATTCATGGATGAGGTTACTATTATTTAAGACAATTTACTATTCATAAAGGACATATTATTATTCATAAGGGTTGGTTACTATTTATAATGGTGGTTACTATTTCTCAAAAATTAATTTTGTTTCACCAGACCCCAAAAAACACCATAAATGCAACTGTACATATCATATTTTCAAAATTAAAAAAACAGAAGAGGGAATATTATGTTTAATGGTCACATTATATGTAGTAGTTCATTGTGTTGTGTTTTTAGGTTATTATATGAAATATTTATAAGAAAGGAATTTTCATTGATAAAACATTGGGTCATTACATTATTCCCACCTTATAAAAATTTTCCCTAGAAATTTCTTTTTTTCATTCTAAGCCATAAGCTGGTGCATGTACATTTCTTTCATTACTTCTAGTTTTATTGTTTCCTTTTCTTACTTATGGTTTCACTACAGTACATTAACAAGGTCAGTAGTCATGTTATGCATAACTTTATCTCTGTGATCCAAGATCATCACTGGATTCTCCTCATAAGAAATATCATTCTCCAGTTGTACCACCTCTGAAGAGAGTACATGTGAATGATCTATTATGTACTTTCATAAGATGGATACATAGATGAAATCATGAACTTTAAACATGGTAGGTGGATGTGCCATTCGATAGCTCCAAACCCCAACACAATCAAGAATCATTAAGGTTTCGATGTACCTAGGACATAGCTTTCCGTTCTTCACAAACCTCATGACCTTATTCCAAAGTGATATGCATAGAAATACCATCTCCCCAACTTTGATCTAAAAGTCCAACAAAGATTTTCTGCATAACTCTTTTGTCGACTATGGGATGGATTGTTGTTATACTGAATGGTTTTCAAATTCTTGACCATTTCTTCAACCATTTCAGTTCCTAGAATCATACGCTCACCGACTTAATCCCAAAAAACTTGTGTTCAGCACATTTTCCCATAAAGGGCTTCATATGGTGCCATTCAAATGATTGTGTAGAATATATTATTGTAAGAGAATTCGACCAGTGGGAGATGCTGGCCCTATACTAATTTGGAGTCCATAGAAAATTCTCTCAACATATCTTCTAGTATTTGAATAGTCTACTTAGATTGGCCACCAGGTTTAGGATGATATATTTTACTGAAGTTCTTTTCAATGATTAGATAATATTGGAGACGTTAATCAAAATTTTAGGTGAATCTCATATCTTGATTGGATATAATAGGTAGTGGTACAACATGAATCCTTACCACCTATTTGATATATATCAGTGACTGTTGATCCTATTATAAGTCCTCTCAAATCATGATAAAGTGAGTTGTCATTGTAAGATGATCCAAAATGACCCGTATAGAATTGTTTCCTCTTGAAGTACTAGAATTCCAGTGACATAGTCCTTGGTGATTTTTCCCCAATTACATGTTGTTGCGGGTAGTGGTTGCATTATCCCATTAGACATATGTCTTTTACCCTTCACTTGTTGACATACTAGGCACTTTGATGTATACTTAGCAATATCCTTCTTCATATTGTCCCATCAAAAGTTTGTTAGATATCTGGATTCATATTTGTGATCCCTTGGTGAATATAGAAGTTTGAGCTATGTGAATCATTCAAAGTCTCCTTATTTATCTAAATATCATATGGTACACATAATTGTTAAGCAAATCTTACAACTCCTTCCTAATCAATCATGAACTATGAGGATGTACTATTTCTAACTGCTTCCACCCTTTTCAATATTTCCACATCTTTTCTATGAGAATCCCTTATTTTCCCAATGATGGAAGGTAGAGAAATTATTTGAGAAAGGATTGATGATGTTCCTCCATTAATGAATCCAATTACCATCCTCATAATATCTAATAAGATCATATCATTTTCAATTCTCATCATTGATAAAGATGCATGATCATTTCAACTCATAGTATCTTCTACCTTATTTTCCTTACCAGGATGGTAGTGGATTGAGCAGTCAGAATCATTGATGAGATCTATCCATATTCACAAGTACATAATAAGATCTTTTTGTGTGAATATATATTTGAGACTCTTGTGATCTCTATATATCTCACACTTCTCCCCATAGAGAAAATGCCACCAGATTTTTAACATAAAGATCACAGTCGCCAACTGCAAATCATTCATAGGATAGTGTTGCTAATGGATTTTCAGATATCTTGAGGCATAGGATATAACATTATAATTTTGTATCAGCACATAATCTATTCCCTTGTTTTAATCATCACTATAAACCACAAAGAGATCTCCACTTATTGGGAGAGAGAATATCAGCATAGTGGAAAACCACTTTTTAAACTCATTAAAGACATATTTATACCCTTGAGTCCAGAAAAACTATAATCTCTTCCATGTTATCATGGTCATTGGGATTGGAAATCATGAACATTTCATCACAAATCGTCGATAATACCCAGATAGACCAAGGATGCTACGGATCTCTGTTATGGGTGATTTTTGGGACACTCTTCAATTGCCTTTGTCTTGGAAGGGTCCATAGAAATCCATTTGCTGGTGATAACATTCCCCAAGAATAATACATTATCCATCAATAACTCAAATTTTCCATAATTTACATATAGATTCTCCCTTTTCGAATCCTTTAACATAGTATTCAAATGATCTTCATGTTCCTCCTTTCTTAGAGAGAATATCAGAATATCATCGATAAAGACAACCACAAATTTGTCAAGGTAATCTCTAAAAAATCTATTCATTAAATCCATGGAAATTTCTGGAGCATTAGTGAGTCTGAAGGAAATCACCAAGAACTCATAGTGTCTATACATTGTTCCAAATACCGCCATGGGAATATCTTCCTTCCTCACCTTTAGTTGGTGATATCTGAACTGAATGTCCACCTTAGAGAAATAACTATCGCCATGAATATGATCAAACAAGACATCTATCTGAGGTAGGGGATACTTGTTTATTATTGTGATTTTATTGAGCTCATGATAATCAATGAAGAGGCACATTGATCTATCATTATTCTTGATGAAGAGGACTGGAGCATGACAAGGTGAAGGACTCGGTGTATAAATCCCTTCTCTAGATTCTTCTATAACCACTTCTTCATCTCTTACAGCTCTACGGTGGCCATTCTATATAGTTTCTTGGATATAGGAAAAGTTCCAGAAATAAGTTCAATTGTGAAGTCAACCTCTTGATCAGGAGGAAGACCAGACACATCTTCAGGGAATACATCTGTTTAATCCCTCAGGATGGGCATGTCTTCAACTTGATTGTCTTCTCTGTCTCAATCATTTTATCTATACATGATTTCTCATAAAGAATTATTATCCACGTTTAAGAAAATGATTCTAAAAGAGATTCATCTTTCCCCTTATGCATGTAAATAATTGGAGAATGGTTTGGGATATGAAGAGTGATCTCACTTTCCTGATATTTGATGTTGGATTTATATAATGATATCCAATCCATGCCCAAGATAGCGGCTAACTCTACTAAAGGAAGTATGATGAGATTTAATGGGATGTTCAGTAAACAAATTTTAACCAGGGAAGAGTTACAAACCATGGATGCAATAATTTCCTCATTCAATATTCTCATATATATCTTATCCTCCAAATTTTTAGTTGGTGTTTGAATAGTTCTAAAAATACTTTCCATATAGGAAAGAATGTGTAGATCGATAATCAAATAGAACATTCTCTATTCTTGAATGAATAAATAGAATACATTTCACCACATCATTGTCTGGATTCACCTCTGTATTAGTGATATCATAAGACCTTATTTGTTTCCTTGGAGGTTGTTGTTGGTTGCCTCAGACAACCTTCACTTTATTGAAATTATTCACATATTTACCATGTTCCTTGTAGTTATAACACTACACTACGTGTTGAGTTTTAATCTGAAACATCCTTCCTTCTTCCACATTAGTGGGATTATTTATATCCAATCAAAATATTTTTATCCAGTTGTATTAACTTTCCACATTTGATACAATTCTTGGTTCCCTTTACACAGTTCCCAAAATGCGTCTTTGCACAATTTTTACACATGGGATGATCAGGAATTTTTTGCATCATGGAATTTATTTGTGGATGTTCCCACATTAGATTCCATTTTATTCTTTTTTTTACTATGCCCAAAATATGAATGAGAGTCTCCGATATCCATTTCAACCTTACAGGAACGACAAACAGTATCCCCATATCTATCGAAGTCTCGAATCGCTGATGCTTTTTTGTAGACTCGGCTTTAGTATGCTAAAGAAGTTATCCCCATTTCATTTTGTGTTCATGAAAATGTTATAGGGGTACCTTGAAATACAACTAAATTTGACTTCATATGATCCAATTGACTCATCTTCCTTATGATTGTGTCTGGCCAACTATCCATACATCTTAAGATGAAGTGTTCAGCAAAACAATTTATTAAAAACATTTCTCTTCAATTCCTCCAAATCCATGGAATCAATTATTTCCTGGGGCATCATATTAATGATCAGTGATCACCAATGATCAGATTCCCCATCAAAATGATAGTTGGCCAGTATGACTTTCTCTTCTTCTGAGCACTAGAGGATAGATAATATCTTTTTAGTGGAGTTAATCCACTATTCTATAATGAGGGGATCAAAAGATCCACTAAACATGGAAGTCATTTTCCACATAAATGATCCAATGGAAACTTTCTATTTCCTTATATTATGAGGGTGTTCTAGATGATTCAATTTATTATTCATAACATGGTCTATCTATGTAGGTACTGTCATGATTTTTTGTGCCCCCATTTCCATCATATGAGGCAAATCATTAGGGAAATATTCACATTCCCTATTACATTAATTTTTGGATAGATTTCTTCTATTTATCACTATTAACAATGAAAATGAACATAAAATTATAGGGTTTTAATAATTAGTTATTGATCATAAAATGAAAATTTTTAACATAAGAGGTTAAACATGTAAAAGAGAAGTATATTCAAACATGTGATTTTATATGTTTCAATCTTGGTTATCCTTGATCTATTTCTGAACATATATTCTATTGGGATTTTTTATCCCCTTAATAGTGATTTGTACTAAGCTCATGAATTAACTGAAGAATATCCCCTGTGAGTGTCAAACAAAGAGTGCTTCAAGTCCCGTTGTCATGAACCAGTTCCTGTTTGAGTTTTGCTCAAAATGGTGTTTTTAGAGTTTACCTGTAGATAAATATATGCAAGACACACCTCTACCTGTTTGAATCCAAACAAGTATGTATTTTTTTGATAAACCACTTATTCGATACTTACCAAAATTTGGGGGGTGTTTTCTTATACTTAGTGTCATCCAGAATGTTCTTACTAAAATTATCTATTCCTAATATCCAAAAATAACTAGACCATCCATTGATACCAACTATAGCGACCATAGCCTTTTACATATAACATCACAAGATTTTAAGAATAATTATAAATTAGTGTACAAGAAAAGGATCATAATGTATAGTTTCTTGGAATACTTGGTACATAAAACATAAAACATGGGACTAAAAAAACTTCATTATTCAATCTTTATATAGAGCTCCTACCTTTCTTTTGGCCCTAACATTTTCATAGGGTACCCAAGAGATCACATGAAGCAAGTTACCATAATTCCAATGCTTAGAAAATAAAATAAACAATAAATTCTCCATAATAGTAATTTGGAAGAAATATAAATCATGACTTTAGCACAAATCAAGGCTCATTGCACATAGAGGATCAAAATTAAAGGTTAACCACCAAGACCGTTTCACGTGGTTGTAGAAGTCAAGGCTAGCTTCCTACACTATTGCACATAATTTCTCATGAGACTCAACATTACCCAATGCATTGGAGCACTATCTGGGCGCATCCATCTTAACATGTTCATCAATATGCTTTCCACATAAATTGTTATACATAAACTTAAGGGAACTCATGGAGTGAAATTCATATCACATCCATGTCATAAAGCACAATGAATGTGTGTATCATAAAATTGTCTATGAGAGAAAGGAATAAAAACATACATGGACATTAATAAGGTAGAATAGGCATATATCATGGTAAGTGATTTCAAACAGAAGTGACGACATGTAAGAAGATTATTTTGGAAACTCTTAGTATTAAAACATTTTAGTGAGGTTTTATGGAAAATACTAAAGAGCATTTAAAACTGAAATTAAAATATTCATTTATATAGAAATAGAAGTTAAAAACACAATTTTAATGATAAAAATAATGATTTTTTAAAAACAATGGTTTCTTAAAACAAATGGTATGTGCCCTTGAAATTGGGAAAATATTTGGTAAGTTCCCGTAAAACGGGTTAGCTTATTGGGAAGTATCGAGGAGGGAATCACTTAATAGAATGTATATCCTAAAAAAATAATGAGGTATGGATCTTGAAACACAAGTTTGGATAATATAGTTTGTATTTATAAGTTTTACAAAAAAGGAAAATACAACTTCTTTTGGGTAAAAAGAAAGATAGAGAAACCTGAAAAAATTATGGTTGTTTGGGTATTATCCCTAATGTAATATTGGCATAGTATCAGGTGAACATAAGAAGGATGAATGAGATAGAAAGTAATTTCTACTCATTTATAAATCATGTGGGAATTTTGGATAGGGAACCAAATTATAACCCATAATTAGGAATTATTTTTAAAAGGGAATAACATAGAAGAGATTTTTGAATAAATGTGAGAAATAGAGGATCCCTTAACTTAAGTCAGATGGTGATATTTTCTTGATATTAATGAATAGAATTTTAAAATTATGATCATTAAATAATAATTCCAAAAAATATTTTACATGTAAATGATTTATTATAACCTTTTTGAGTTTATTCAAAACCTTTTTGATTAGTTATGAGGTTCAACATCATTGTTTGTGTCTATCTATTTCCTTATTTTTAATGATTGGTTCACTTATATTCGTGTTTGGATACACATGTGTGATGAGAGTGGTTATACATAATTGATGTTATATGTTATTATTGAACATGTAGAATGTTACATGGATGTAAAATTCATTTGGTTGTTTGGAGTGAAGGTAAATCATTATATAAAACATTAATGATAAACACTTGGGTTAACTTGGCGATTTCGGTCACAATTACCTTGTTTTGTATTATTAATTTATATGAAGTGTGAAGAAAGATTACATAAAAAAATAAGATAATATAAATATATTATGATTTGGTTATACCATTAGAATTGTTTCATGACCAATCTAGAATATGGAAATGCAAATTGAAAACCTGTCGTCCTTAAATGTGATAAATCGATACATCTCAGAGGGTGATTTAATTTTTAGTATAAAAGGATGGGTAATTAAATATTATGATAAACTATACCATGAGAATAATGTAATTATATTAAATTTATGTAACTATATTTATCAAATAATTTGGGTTATGTGTGGAAAAAATGAAAAGAAAAAAACTTGAAAGAAAATAAATGAATCTAAAAGTGGAATTTACCTATTTAGTTTATCTCATTTGAGAGCCTCTTAAGGGGAGAGTGTAAAGACCCGCAAATTTCAAGGAAATTTTTTTCTTAATTTTCTTTGGAATTTTACAAGAGCGCAGCTTCAGACGGCACCTGATTCCGAGGCCCGGTGTGCCCGGAATCAATTTCCGAAGTTTGGCTCGGGTACGTTCAGTGAACGGACGAGCGGGTTTTTCTATCTTTTGAACCGGTGCCCGGAATCAAATTCAGAGGGCACCGATGAAATCGCAGCGCCGGTATTTGCTTAGAAACGCCTCTTCCGGAGTTGCGTTTGCTCAGACGTGGTTTTTAAATTTTGGGGCTTTAAGTCAGAAATAAAATAAAATTTGTGCGACAACTTTATTTTATTTCACTTAAGCTGCTTGGAAATCACTTGGAAGCCACTTGAACTGAGTTAAAGCGGATAGGGTGCTATCCGGAAATATCCTACCCTCTTGGTAGGATATTTGTGAGGCAGGGCCCGCACGAGCCCCGCCGTTTCTTTCGCTAAGTAACGCACCCGCGAAAACCCGTCAAAGTAACTGAAAAGTCAACCGACGCGTTTTCTTTATTTCTTAACAGACCATTTAATTGGGCGGTTTATTTCGTGAATTAAATGGGCTGTTTCATTCGTTGAATTAATTCAACGAATTTAATGGGTCGTTACTTACGCGTTTTGCGTTTGTTGGCAAAATAATAAAATAGACAAACTTGTCTATTTTGGAGGATCCTCCTGTTGTGCGAGATCCTCTAAACCTCCACCCTCCCCGCGAAGAACGCGAAGAACGCGAAGAACGCCGGAACCGGAATTCGACGACGCACGATCCGCGACGTCAACAAACTTTTCCGCGACCTTCTCCTTCTTCTTCTACGGCGCCTCTTCTTCCGCGGCGGACCTACGATCAGCGGTTAAAGGTGAGAATCGAATCTTCTAATTCTCCCCTTTTTATAATTCGATATCAACGGATTTAAATTAATTAAATCCGTTTGATCTTGATCTGGAGATCGTCGGCGCGACGTTTTTCCCGCGGTGCGACGAACGTCTCCTCCGCAACGACGCGACGATCCCCTCCTTCCGCGATGAGAGATTCCGCGACGACCTCACGTCCGACGACGACAAGGTAAGGGTTGTTGGAATATTTTATTCCCCGTGTTTATTCTTTTAAAATAATGAACCTGATCTCCGAACAATTTTAATTTAATTAAAATTGTTGTTGATTATTTTCTTTTCCTCCCGTTGATTTTATGACTAACGCGGAGGGTGCGGATCTAACGAACAAGACCCGGCAACCCTCCGCCGATCCTTTTGTTGTGCGGATTTGGCGGACGATGACGAACCGTGCGGCAAGGGCGATCCGTTGATCCCGCAGTGAAGATCGGCCCCCGGGAGGAGCAATGGCGCAGACGGGAGGCAAAACGGGCCACCGGAGCAACTCCGGCGGCCCGCGGAAGGCGGCGGCGGCGCGCCGCCGGATTTTCCGCCGCGGCCGAGCCGCGGCGGCGGCGAACCGCCGGACCGCGACGCGGTCTGGGCACCCAGCACGCGGCCCGCGCGGGCCGCGTTCCTCCAAGCCGCGGGTCAAACCCGCGGTAGTTTCTTCGGCCGCTCGGCCGAAGCCGAGCCGGCCGGTCCGATCGGCCGGGCCGCGCCCAGGCCGGACCGGACCCGGCCTAGCCGGGTCGGGCCGACCCGGTTCGGCCGCCCCAGGGGTGGTTCTGGCCGGGTCGCCCCGGGCCCAGAACCCCCGTTTTCGGGCCTTCTTCGGTCTTTTTCCCATATCTTGGGCCTGAGACCTCCGATTGACGAACCGTCAGCGGCTACGCGATCCTTGGATCGATACGGTCGTTTCGGTATATTATACTCAAGGTTTCGGAAGACTTTGGGTTCGGGCGGGTTGGTTCATACACGAAACCAACCAGGCCCTCGGAGCGGAAACGCTCATAACTTGAGTTACGGACGTCCGATCGACGTACCGTCAGCTGTGGTAGTTTCCTCTAAGTGAGACAGAACTTTTGGCATACTCCGCCCGAGGATCGGACACAGGCGGAGTACGGTCGGGTTGGTTTTGCCCTAAAAACCAACCGGGCCCCTGGGGCGAAAATGCCAATAACTCTCAGACCGGGCGTCCGATTGACGCGCCGTCTGTTGCGTTGAGATCCTGTTGTCGATACGGAACTTTTGGATACATCAACTTCGGACTACATGTCAGTTGATGTATCAGCCTCTCGGCTCGTGGAGCGGACCCTCCTAAACGAGCTCGCTGTGTGCGGGAACCCTAGCGCTGGCTGTGACTGCGACGACGGCAGAGCAGAGATCCTCAGTGGACTGCGACGACGGCAGAGCAGAGATCCTTCGTGGACTGCGGCGACGTCTGTGCAGAGATCCTCAGTGGACTGCGTCGACTACTGCACTCAGTGATCCTACGTGGATCAGTGCTTCAGGTTCTGTGTGAGCCCGATCCTATGTGGGTCCTTACTACCGGTTCTGTGTGAGCCACTGCCTACAGGTTCTGTGTGAGCCCGATCCTGTGTGGGTCTTTTGCGGGGGTTAGTACCTATCGATCCTTCGTGGGTCCGACGACTTAGATGGATCAGTGATCATCTTTGACGTCATCTGAAAAAGTATACCTGGTTGATCTGAATCTTATGTTACTCTCCTTTGTGGTTTGTGTTGAACTATCCTTTGTGGATTTACTGTTTACTCTCCTTGTGGATTTGAGTCTTGCTTTCCTGCGTGGATTGAGTTGTTCTTGAGCTCGTGAGCAGAGCTAGAATTGGGGACTTAGGTATATGTATGGGCATATACCTAAGTCGAGTCAGATGTTACTTCGTGATTGCATCTTTCTTTTGTGCTATATCCTTTGTGGATTTCGGGAGACCTTCGGGGGTCTCGGGGTCCTTACTGAGTAGCTTATACTCACCCCTGCACGGGCTATGCCCGCACCTTGTTGTGTTGGATGCAGACGACGGACAACGCTGATCTCGGTTGGGGCGTGGAGCAGGACGGTACCTGGAGGTGGACCACTGGGCGGGACGTGCTCGGAGCGGACGTGGGACCCGAGGAGCCTGGAGGCTATCTGTACCCACCCTTCAGGTGGGATTGCCAGTGGACGACACGAGGCCGCCGTCTTTTCTTCAGTTGCTGTTCTTTACTTTTTCAGTTGTACTTTCAGTTGGGCTTGTATTCCGGCCCCCTTTACTTTTCTGCACTTGTAGTTACTTTCCGCTTGCTGACTCTGTGGTGGTTGTTACTTATAAAGGCAAAGCCTTCCCTGTTTACCGGGATTTTACGCCTTGGTGCTAGTCGCTAGCCCCTGGCCTATGGAAGGCGGGCTTGGGGTAGTCACGGCACGGGCCCCGAGGTCGGGTCGTGACAAATTGGTATCAGAGGTGGTCGGTTCTACCGCAGACTCTGATCGTCTTTTCTTTCTATATGAAGCAATAGTGTTTAGTGTATTGAGTGTGGTTATCAGTTCAGGGAGCCCAGTGTTGGTGCGGCGGCCGACGTATCCGTACACCAGGACCCTGACTCCTGATTTCCGACTTAATGCATGAAAACATTGATTGCGTGTGTGTTTCAAGTTTTCTTCGTGATTACTTGTGTCAGCTCACCGGGTATACTGATCTGCTTTATGAAAGTCTCAGGTTTTCCTTATGGTTACTTGTGCCAGCTTACCAGGTATACTGTTCTGACTGTGGTGCTCTTGTTCTCCTTTTCAGGATGGCCCCGCGACGACAGCCAGCTAGGGTTCCGAGTGTAGGGCGCGACGGCAGCCCACCGAGCGACGAGGCCTCGGTTCAGGGCCCTTTTCCAGCAGTGGCACCGGTGGTAGCTTTACCCGCCGAGCCACCGATGCTGCTAGTACCAGACGCTGACGATGCACGTCGCCTCAGGGCACTGCATGAGTTTCAGAGCCAGCGACCACCCAGGTTTCGCGGTGAGGCGGACCCCCAGGCCGCTGAGGACTGGCTAGAGGCGGTGGTACGGATTTTTAGGCTAGTGAGGACACCAGCGGATCTCATGGTGATTCTCGCGGCGAGCCTCCTGAAGGCGGCGACAGGACGATGGTGGAGCTTGATGCTC
Source organism: Viscum album (assembly GCA_963277665.1). Classification (NCBI taxonomy): domain Eukaryota; kingdom Viridiplantae; phylum Streptophyta; class Magnoliopsida; order Santalales; family Viscaceae; genus Viscum; species Viscum album. The sequence continues at coordinate 1,191,221,506 of OY728156.1, read as the reverse complement.
CAGGTTCACGATGAGGCATCCTTGCTCTGGACGGACTTCGAGAGCCTCTTCCGCTCTGAGTTTGTCCCGGCCACCCTCCGAGCGGTGCGCATCCAGGAGCTTCTCCAGCTGCGCCAGGGCAGCATGACTGTCACTCAGTACGCGGCGAGGTTCACTGACCTATCTCGCTACTCGACCGACATGGTACGGGGCCCCTTCTTCCGGGCCCGGACCTTCGAGCAGGGCTTGCGACAGGAGATTCGGGCGTCGCTGATCTCCCTCAGCATTCCGACCCAGGCGGGAGTGCTGGAGCGAGCCCTCCTGATCGAGAGCTTCCTGGCAGAGCCTTCTTCAGCGGCGAGACCTAGCGCAGGGCGGCAGGTATCTGAGTCTTCGGCAGCAGGCAGCCGACAGATGACTCTCGGGTCTAGGCAGACCAGACCCTCACGCAGACGGCCTCAGGACACCGGCTCAGCAGTGCGGGGCACACAGCGGAGTGCCAGCCTTCCGAGAGGCAGGCTGTGCTACTCCTGCGGCGGGCAGGGTCACATGGCTCGTGACTGCCCGACTCGCCGATCAGAGGAGCAGCAGTCGGTGGAGGGGCCACCCAGGCAGAGGCAGAGGGTCGACCGTGGCGGTCCGCAGGGAGGAGGCGGACGAGGCAGAGGAGCTGGCCGAGCAGCGGGTGGTGGGCGACGCTTCCAGGCTCTACCCCCACCACCACCAGGAGGGCCACCTCGACCACAGGGAGCTGGCGGGCAGGGGCAGGCCCAGCTCCAGGCAGTGGAGGCCTACAACCCCGACATGCCCGAGATGATTCGAGGTACGATCTGTGTCTATTCCACCCTTGCTGCAGTACTTATAGACACAGGAGCGAGTCACTCTTTCATATCCTCTGCCCTTGTTCGGAGCTCGGAGATTCCGACTGAGCCGTTGGCTCGATCCTTACGGCTAGAGACTCCTACGGGAGCAGACTCGACGATTACGCACTGGTGCCGGCAGTGTGAGCTTACTCTAGGAGGCGAGAGCTTCGGCTGGGATCTCCTTGTAGCGGCGTCGAGGCCTTACGACGTCATCTTGGGCATGGATTGGCTATCTACGGTTCATGCCCAGATCGACTGTTTTAGGCGCAAGGTGCGATGTGTTCGCACCGACGGGAGCAGGTTTACCTTCACCGGCGAGAAGGGAACCTTTGCAGCACAGGATGGACTTCCGCGGAGGAGAGTGCAGCCCATCTCTCATCAGTTGGCTAGCCTCATCCTAGGAGCAGTGGACGTGCGAAGTCCAGTTTTTCCTGCAGTGGTGGACCAGTACGTGGATGTCTTTCCCGACGACGTTCCAGGGCTACCTCCTCGTAGAGAGGTAGACTTTTACATCGACTTGTACCCCGGGACAGCCCCGATATCTACTCCAGCATATCGGATGGCCCCCGCCGAGCTTCGGGAGCTGCGGGTACAGTTGGAGGACTTGCAGAGCAAGGGGTTTATTCGACCCAGTGTTTCACCCTGGGCTTCCCCGATTTTGTTCGCCAAGAAGGCGGACGGGAGCTTGCGACTGTGTGTCGACTATCGTCGCCTGAACCAGGTGACAGTGAGGAACAAGTATCTGCTGCCACGGATTGATGACCTCTTCGATCAGCTCAAGGGAGCGCGGTGGTTCTCGAAGATAGACCTCCAGTCAGGCTATCATCAGCTCAGAGTTCGAGACGAGGACGTGCAGAAGACGACCTTCAGGTGTCGGTATGGCCATTATGAGTTCTTGGTTATGCCGTTCGGCGTAACCAATGCTCCAGCAGTGTTCATGAGCCTCATGAACAGGATCTTCCAGCCATACCTCGACCGATTTGTCATGGTCTTCATTGACGACATTTTGGTATACTCGATGACTGAGGAGGAGAATGCCTACCATCTGCGAGTTGTGCTAGACACGCTCCGAGAGCACCAGCTTTATGGAAAGCTCTCAAAGTGCCAGTTCTGGTTACGTGAGGTCCACTTCTTGGGGCACGTCATCTCTGAGGCGGGAGTTGTAGTGGATCCCGCGAAGATCGAGGCAGTGCTAGCTTGGGAGCCACCCAGGAGCGTGACGGAGGTGCGGAGCTTCTTGGGCCTAGCCGGATACTATCGGAGATTCGTGCCGGACTTCTCCAGAGTTGCGGCACCACTCTCAGCATTGACGAAGAAGGGGAAACCCTTCGTGTGGTCAGACAGATGTCAGCAGAGCTTCCAGGAGCTGAGGCAGAGGTTGACCAGCGCACCTATCTTGAGGTTGCCTGAGGAGGGAGTTGGATACGTAGTTTACTGCGATGCGTCAGGGACTGGACTCGGGTGCGTCCTGATGCAGGAGCGGGCCGTGATCGCCTATGGATCACGTCAGTTGAGGCCGCATGAGCAGAACTACACCACTCATGACCTGGAGTTAGCAGCAGTGGTCTTCGCTCTGAAGACTTGGCGGCACTATCTGATGGGCGAGCGCTTCACAGTCTTTTCTGACCACCAGAGTCTCAGGTATATCTTCTCTCAGAAGGACCTGAACCTGAGACAGCGGAGATGGCTTGAGTTCCTCCAAGACTATGACTTTGAGATAGTCTATACTCCTGGGAAGGGGAACGTGGTAGCCGATGCCCTCAGCAGGAGGACGGGCATTCAGCTACTTGAGGAGGCGACAGAGCAGCTAGCCTCCTTACAGATATCCTTTGTGGATAGAGAGGGAGCAGCCTTTCTTCAGTCTCTCACAGTCTCTCCTCCACTTCTACAGCGGGTCAGAGAGGCTCAGCGTGGGGACGCTGACTGTGAGACCCGGCGTGCACTGATATCCTCAGGTCAGGCGCCTGATGGTTTCTCCCTTGGAGCAGAGCACGACATCCTTTTCAGAGGACGTACCTTCGTACCAGTCGCTTTACGAGAGGAGGTGCTGAGAGAGTTTCACACTTCTCCCTTGGCGGTGCATCCCGGAGTGGCGAAGATGTACCAGGATCTCAGATGACAGCACTGGTGGCCGGGCATGAAGAAAGTTATGGCAGAGTTCGTTTCACGATGCCTCACCTGCCAGCAGGTGAAGGCAGAGCATCAGGTACCAGCAGGCTTGGTACAGCCCTTGGAGGTCCCGGAGTGGAAGTGGGATGGCATATCTATGGACTTCGTGACTGGACTTCCACGCACTTCCAGAGGTCACGACTCCATTTGGGTGATTGTCGACCGACTCACCAAGTCGGCACACTTCTTACCCATCAGAGAGCAGGGCTCAGTGGAGAGCTTGGGACGTCTTTACGTCCAGGAGATCGTACGACTTCATGGTGTGCCATCGTCTATCGTCTCCGATCGAGATGCTCGTTTCACTTCCCGGCTTTGGAAGGGGTTGCAGGAGGCGTTCGGGACGCGGCTCCATCTGAGCACAGCCTTCCACCCTCAGACGGATGGTCAGACTGAGAGGACCATACAGACACTCAAGGACATGCTCCGTGCATGTGTTCTCGACTTTGGTCGCAGCTGGGAGGACCACCTACCCTTGGTGGAGTTCGCGTACAACAACAGCTACCACTCCACCATCGGGATGGCACCATACGAGGCATTGTACGGCAGACCCTGCAGATCACCGTTGTGCTGGACAGACCCTGGGGAGTCAGCACTCGTGGGACCAGAGATGGTCCGAGCCACGACAGAGAAGGTCCAGATCATCCAGGAGAGGATGAGGACTGCTCAGAGCCGACAGAAGTCATATGCTGACAGGAGGCGGAGGCCACTGGAGTTCGAGGATGGCGACCACGTCTTTTTGCGTGTCTCACCTCGACGTGGTTTACGGAGATTTGGCCGAGGCGGCAAGTTGTCTCCACGCTTCATCGGGCCTTTCCAGGTCCTCAGCAGGATAGGAGAGGTGGCTTATCACCTGGCTCTACCACCTCAGTTGCACCGGGTGCACGACGTCTTTCACGTGTCTCAGCTGAGGAGATACGTGCACGACCCGACGCACATCATCGACTTTGGGAAGCTGGACGTGGACGATGGGGCGACTTTTGCGGAGGTCCCAGTGGAGATCGAGGATCGACAGGAGAGGGTCCTACGTGGGCGGTCGATTCCTCTTGTGCGCGTCAGATGGCAGCACGGGAACCTCCAGGAGAGCACTTGGGAGCGGGAGGCCCAGATGCGTGCTCAGTACCCCCTTTTGTTCCCCTAGTTTTTTATGTATCTTTACGGGGACGTAAAGCCCTGAGGTGGGAGTAATGTAAAGACCCGCAAATTTCAAGAAAATTTTTTTCTTAATTTTCTTTGGAATTTTACAAGAGCGCAGCTTCAGACGGCACCTGATTCCGAGGCCCGGTGTGCCCGGAATCAATTTCCGAAGTTTGGCTCGGGTACGTTCAGTGAACGGACGAGCGGGTTTTTCTATCTTTTGAACCGGTGCCCGGAATCAAATTCATAGGGCACCGATGAAATCGCAGCGCCGGTATTTGCTTAGAAACGCCTCTTCCGGAGTTGCGTTTTCTCAGACGTGGTTTTTAAATTTTGGGGCTTTAAGTCAGAAATAAAATAAAATTTGTGCGACAACTTTATTTTATTTCACTTAAGCTGCTTGGAAGTCACTTGGAAGCCACTTGAACTGAGTTAAAGCGGATAGGGTGCTATCCGGAAATATCCTACCCTCTTGGTAGGATATTTGTGAGGTAGGGCCCGCACGAGCCCCGCCGTTTCTTTCGCTAAGTAACGCACCCGCGAAAACCCGTCAAAGTAACTGAAAAGTCAACCGACGCGTTTTCTTTATTTCTTAACAGACCATTTAATTGGGCGGTTTATTTCGTGAATTAAATGGGCTGTTTCATTCGTTGAATTAATTCAACGAATTTAATGGGTCGTTACTTACGCGTTTTGCGTTTGTTGGCAAAATAATAAAATAGACAAACTTGTCTATTTTGGAGGATCCTCCTGTTGTGCAAGATCCTCTAAACCTCCACCCTCCCCGCGAAGAACGCGAAGAACGCGAAGAACGCGAAGAACGCCGGAACCGGAATTCGACGACGCACGATCCGCGACGTCAACAAACTTTTCCGCGACCTTCTCCTTCTTCTTCTACGGCGCCTCTTCTTCCGCGGCGGACCTACGATCAGCGGTTAAAGGTGAGAATCGAATCTTCTAATTCTCCCCTTTTTATAATTCGATATCAACAGATTTAAATTAATTAAATCCGTTTGATCTTGATTCGGAGATCGTCGGCGCGACGTTTTTCCCACGGTGCGACGAACGTCTCCTCTGCAACGACGCGACGATCCCCTCCTTCCGCGACGAGTGATTCCGCGACGACCTCACGTCCGACGACGACAAGGTAAGGGTTGTTGGAATATTTTATTCCCCGTGTTTATTCTTTTAAAATAAAGAACCTGATCTCCGAACAATTTTAATTTAATTAAAATTGTTGTTGATTATTTTCTTTTCCTCACGTTGATTTTATGACTAACGCGGAGGGTGCGGATCTAACGAACAAGACCCGGAAACCCTCCGCCGATCCTTTTGTTGTGCGGATTTGGCGGACGACGACGAACCGTGCGGCAAGGGCGATCCGTTGATCCCGCAGTGAAGATCGGCCCCCGGGAGGAGCAATGGCGCAGACGGGAGGCAAAACGGGCCACCGGAGCAACTCCGGCGGCCCGCGGAAGGCGGCGGCGGCGGCGGCGACCGGAGGCGGCGGCGCCCGGCGCGCCGCCGGAATTTCCGCCGCGGCCGAGCCGCGGCGGCGGCGAACCGCCGGACCGCGACGCGGTCCGGCCACCCAGCACGCGGCCCGCGCGGGCCGCGCGGGCCGCGTTCCTCCAAGCCGCGGGTCAAACCCGCGGCAGTTTCTTCGGCCGCCTGGCCGAAGCCGAGCCGGCCGGTCCGGTCGGCCGGTTCGGCCGACCCAGGGGTGGTTCGGGCCGGGTCGCCCCGGGCCCAGAACCCCCGTTTTCGGGCCTTCTTCGGTCTTTTGCCCATATCTTGGGCCTGAGACCTCCGATTGACGAACCGTCAGTGGCTACGCGATCCTTGGATCGATACGGTCGTTTCGGTATATTATACTCAAGGTTTCAGAAGACTTTGGGTTCGGCCGGGTTGGTTCGTACACGAAACCAACCGGGCCCTCGGAGCGGAAACGCTCATAACTTGAGCTACGGAAGTCCGATCGACGTACCGTCAGCTGTGGTAGTTTCCTCTAAGTGAGACGGAACTTTTGGCATACTCCGCCCGAGGATCGGACACAGGCGGAGTACGGTCGGGTTGGTTTTTCCCTAAAAACCAACCGGGCCCCTGGGGCGAAAATGCCAATAACTCTCAGACCGGGCGTCCGATTGACGCGCCGTCTGTTGCGTTGAGATCCTGTTGTCGATACAGAACTTTTGGATACATCAACTTAGGACTACGTGTCAGTTGATGTATCAGTCTCTCGGCTCGTGGAGCGGACCCTCCTAAACGAGCTCGCTGTGTGCGGGAACCCTAGCGCTGGCTGTGACTGCGACGACGGCAGAGCAGAGATCCTCAGTGGACTGCGATGACGGCAGAGCAGAGATCCTTCGTGGACTGCGGCGACGTCTGTGCAGAGATCCTCAATGGACTGCGTCGACTACTGCACTCAGCGATCCTACGTGGATCAGTGCTTCAGGTTCTGTTTGAGCCCGATCCTATGTGGGTCCTTACTACCGGTTCTGTGTGAGCCACTGCCTACAGGTTCTGTGTGAGCCCGATCCTGTGTGGGTCTTTTGCGGGGGTTAGTACCTATCGATCCTTCGTGGGTCCGACGACTTAGATGGATCAGTGATCATCTTTGACGTCATCTGAAAAAGTATACCTGGTTGAGCTGAATCTTATGTTACTCTCCTTTGTGGTTTGTGTTGAACTATCCTTTGTGGATTTACTTTTTACTCTCCTTGTGGATTTGAGTCTTGCTTTCCTGCGTGGATTGAGTTGTTCTTGAGCTCGTGAGCAGAGCTAGAATTGGGGACTTAGGTATATGTATGGGCATATACCTAATTCGAGTCAGATGTTACTTCGTGATTGCATCTTTCTTTTGTGCTATATCCTTTGTGGATTTCGGGAGACCTTCGGGGGTCTCGGGGTCCTTACTGAGTAGCTTATACTCACCCCTGCACGGGCTATGCCCGCACCTTGTTGTGTTGGATGCAGACGACGGACAGCGCTGATCTCGGTTGGGGCGTGGAGCAGGACGGTACCTGGAGGTGGACCACTGGGCGGGACATGCTCGGAGCGGACGTGGGACCCGAGGAGCCTGGAGGCTATCTGTACCCACCCTTCAGGTGGGATTGCCAGTGGACGACACGAGGCCGCCGTCTTTTCTTCAGTTGCTGTTCTTTACTTTTTCAGTTGTACTTTCAGTTGGGCTTGTATTTCGGCCCCCTTTACTTTTTTGCACTTGTAGTTACTTTCCGCTTGCTGACTCTGTGGTGGTTGTTACTTATAAAGGAAAAGCCTTCCCTGTTTACCGGGATTTTACGCCTTGGTGCTAGTCGCCAGCCCCTGGCCTATGGAAGGCGGGCTTGGGGTAGTCACGGCACGGGCCCCGAGGTCGGGTCGTGACAGAGAGGATTTTGTATTTTGAGGATAAAGTAGGATTTAGGACATGGAGGGAGAATCTTGGGAAGATATTTTGGAATAATTTATGCAAAGAACAATTCATGAGAGGAGTTAAGATAAGAGGTAAGGAGTAGAGGTATTTATAATGGAGGAGCGGAGGGTTGTCATAATATCTAATTCCATACTTTCTTAATTTCTCCCATGAATAGAAATTGTGATGATTCCATGACCAAAGTTAGTAATTAGTGCATGTGTGTTCTAACCAATTGTGCTTACATCATAAGAACATCATCCACGAATCTATAAATCAGGTATTTAGCTTAATTTTCAAATCAATGTATTTCACTATTCATCAAAAATTCAAGTATTTTAGAAAAATTACCATAATTCACCCTAACCATTTTTAAATGATTAGAATCCAAAAAATGAAATCCATTTCTTAAAAATAATTTTCTAAATATGATTAATATAATTTTTAAATAAAATCATAATATAATTTAAAAATATAGATTTTAATACTATAACTGATTTTAAAATGCTTTCAAAAATTACATAAGGTCTTATAAATTTATTTAAAAAAAGATATTAAATTTTTAGATTATTAACACATTTTATGAAAATATATTTTCTTTTACATTTATTAATTAATTGTAATTAATTATTTATGACCTACAAAAATACCAATACTTTTACTATGGTCATATTATCAACTATAAGATGACTAAATTTTATTTATACATTCATTCATGATGTTACTATTCTTTTTGATGATGTAATATTCATAAGTTTTGTATAACTATTCATAAGGGTGTGTTACTATTCTTAAGGTCAGGTTACTATTCACCAAAAAATAAGATTGTTCCATCAGACCCCAAAAAAAACTGTAAAAGCAATTGTGTATGTATGATTTTTGAAATTCAAAACATAGAAGTGACAATATAATGTTTACAGGTCACATAGTACTTAATAGTTCATTGTGTTATGATTTTATTTGACTATACAGCATAATTATAAGAAATAGTTCCCATTGATAAAACATTGGGTTGTTATAGGTTTTGTGTTGATGTGAGGCTATAAGTGATTTCTTTTGGGTCAAGCCTATGGAGAACCCATAATTAGAACTACATGACTTATGAATTTTATTTGGATGTGGTATTCTTCACTCTGAATATGTGTAAGAATTATCTTGTGGGAGAGAATTCTGTTTTTTACTCACTCTACTAGGGACATATGTACGTCTTTAATCAGAGAGACATAAAGTAGAGATAGTAAAGTTAGTTGGATTTATTTTAGTCTTGTTACACACTATGACAAGGGGTGACAATATGTTTAATCCCAGTACATGCCATGTAATGGTATTACTAAAACCGGTTCACGACATGTAAGGGATGTCGGTAGAAAAGGTTGAACGAGGAGACTGCACAGTCTATATTTTCTATTACACACCGTGTATTTTTGTTTTTATAAAAAATGGGAAGTATCCTCATTTTTTTTGATGGACCTAACCCCACACCTGTGGTTTATGAACATTAGTTCCCTTGTTTAGCCAATATATATTTACCTCATGATTCTTCATCCAGACATGGATTCAAATGTTGTCGGTTGTGTTGGAACCCATTTGGTCATTTCTTGATTCCTCTTCAGACATTCTTCGTCTCTCCTTCTCCAACATAATTATAAAGGATTTGGTGTTCATGATTATTATATATATATACTCTATTCTAGGCCGAATTATAGGTCAAACCTAGATGAGGAGAGTCGTACGAGTATGAGGTAGGTGTTCTCATGCCTTTCGCTAATTGTCATGATGTTAATATATGTTGAAGTGTTGCAAACCGATTTTTGGGTGTCTCCTTAATTTATATTTGACCCTTGTTGTTTCCTATTAATTCTTAGGTAATTTTTTAAGTGTTTTAAATCGTGTTTTAGGTTTTATACTTTGATTGAGGGCCACCCCATGGGTGAGTGTTCTTGGATGATCTTTTATGCCTATTTGTATTAGGATGCTTATGAGGCATGACTTTGTTTCCCTTTCATGGGTTTTAAAAGAGGATTTTTGTGGATTAATAAATTAAAAGTTTTTTTAATTTTAATTTAATTGGTAAGGGTATGGGATGAATGGTTTTCCCCTTGATCGTTGTTTTCTTTTTCTTGTTTAAGCACGTTTGTAATGTTTTTCTTCAACTATGAACATGCCCAAGTGATTTGTTTAATGTTAATTCCATTTAAAAGTTTAATTTACAAGTCTTTATTCTTATATGAAATATTTAATTAAGTCATAAATATTAATGGTTTAAATAGAGATGGTTGAACCATGGTCTCAAGTTAAAAGTCCACAGACATGCTTATATGACTATTTCACCGTATACATTGGGTGAGTCATGGATTTAGATTAACATGACTTGAACAAAATAAAAGAGGGTATTATTATGTTAATTTGTGAGAGATCCATAGATGTAGTGGTCAGACACAAGGAGTATTTATTTAAATTTTGATTGAAACATGGATCCATGGATAGATGCCATGGATGGGCTTTATTTGAAAATTTTATATGCCCTGAGTTGACTTCTACATATTTCACAACTAAGGTCATTCTAGGTTCATGAGAGGTTCACCATAACTGTCTCATAGGATGTTGGAGGAATTTCAAATAGAGTGATACTTGAATTCTGACATAGTAATTTCAAGGACAAGCTCAATTTCTAAATGGAATATTGAAATGAAATGTCTTATGATGTGTTTTCCATGACAAAGCAGAAGCTTGGATTCTCTCATCACTTTTGTTTGTTTAGATGGTCTGCTAAGACCTCAGTTGTTCTTACTTTATATAGGGGATGTCGATATTATGATATATCTCAAGACATATATAATTCAAGGAATTTTTATTGTTAATGAACATAAAATTAATGTAAATGGAAACCAACGCATGTAGAATTGTTTACTTTTGAGTACATTCTTACATACTACATTATTTTTTTTTAAATTTTCATTTATATATTTTCACTGATATATTGGAATAGACCATGGGTAGTAGCATACTGGGATTTAGTATCACACCTTATGGGGTTCATTATTTTGGGTCCTAATAGATTATATGGTTGTAGGTGTTGATAAGGGAAGGTTCCCTTCTATAGGTACATGATATGATTCTATGGAGTTGGAGATCATGGGGTCAAGTTGAGGCTTGCGATGCTTCTAATTTTATTTTTTTACAATTTTTTACTTTTGGTACTTATATCATGTATTACTGAATTATAACCATTTTTTGTATGTTTCCATAGAACATGTAACATGCATCATCTTCTTTTATTGGATTTGACACCTTATTATTTATATTATCAGTATTTGGTAGTTCACTTTTGTTTCATGGTTTTACTATTTCCACTACATATTATCTATTGTTTTTTTCATTTTTTTACACTCTTACAATGAGGGAAAAATATCCACACTATCACTCTGAGGAACTCTTTGATAGTTGGAAGCCTCTAGAATTTGGGTAGATGCGCTTGATTCCATATGGCCGCCTAGGTATGGGGAACATTTGGGTGCTATCCATATATGAGATGTTAAAAAGTGTTATTAGAGGGAACTTATTTCTGGTTTACTTTCTTGTTTTGAAATTATGTAAAGATATATAAATGAAATGGGATTGGGTATTAAGTTTTTCCCCAAATTAGATTCCTCGTATACTGAGAAAAGAAAAATTTCCTAAAATTGAAATGCGATTTTTGGATTTTGAGTTTTAGAGTTGATTCGATTTTACCATTGGGTGGTTCACTTTTATCATGTAGTTATTGTTGATATTTTTTCTTCCTATTTTTTTTAAAACTAATGTGATTAGGGTATTCCAACTCATACATCATATAGAAAATTACTAAAAATCACATGATATGAATTAATTCCATTCAATTTAAGAGAATTACTGATGGCTTGTTGTTGTGATAGGTACTGTGATAGATATGTATTTAGTTGTGATAGGTGTATTGTTATGTGCTATAGCTCTAATAGGATGGATGCCAATATTTTATTCCTGAGGTGTTCGGGCCCTCTTGGATCTGAATTTGGTGGATCATGTTTCTGCCTTGTATTGAAACATATTGTGATGTGATGCAGGTGGATTCCAATATTTAATTCATGAGGAGTATGGGAACCCGCGGACCGGAATTCAGAATAACACAAAGGATATGAATGTGAACATAGTTTGATTCCGGGGGGTCATGGGAAATCATAAGGGTTTTCCCCTCTAGAATCCTAGATTACACGGCGTATGGTATAGAGTAACACGTCGTGAGTTATTCCTATTTATAGAGGATAATGTTAAGGGGGTATATGTCATGTATGGGGTATTCACGCTGTATAATAGTTCATAGTTTTGTGACTGTGTACCCCTGCATTGATACCCATGTAGGGGTACATGGTCGTGTAGAGTACACGACCATACCCTGTGTGGGTAGCACACTGTGTAGAAGTACATAGCTCTACTAGGTAATTGGACAAGTCAGTTGATGGACACATGCATGTACCATGTGTTGGGTACATGCTGTTTACTATTCTTACACATCATATACCTGGGGTGTTTAAACACCTAGGCCGGTGGAAGTACACTACCATTTATAGTTTTTAGGCTAAACTCCATTTATGGTGTCTACACATAGTGTACTCTTCTTCTGGTACTATTTGAGGATCATTTCATGTATTTCTTTTTCAATATTGAACTACGAACCATGATAATGAACATGAACTGAGGCTTCTGCTTGAAATTTTAGAGGCATTCCATGATGATGAACTCCAGTAGAATTCCAGGAGGGTAGTGACAATCAAATCCTAAAGTTGGTATGTCGTGGACTACCAAGGGAACCTCTTGTCTTTCCAGTTATGGTTGGATCTATTCTACAAGACACATGTGCTGATTCATAGTTCTGTAAAGAATTTAAAAGGTTCATGAATACCTTTTAGGGGGAATCACACCCTACCATGTCTATGGAAGAGTTGATGTGAGTATTCTAGTACATCATCCACCCACGTTTTTTGGGGATGAAAGAACATAGGATGTGGAGTCGTGGTTAGAGTCCATGATTTTGATCATTGAGCTTTTAGATACACTTCTTGAAAAGAGGGTAAAGCTCGTGACATATATGTTGTTTAATTATTCCAAGATATGGTGGGATTTTATCTCTTAGGAGGAGCATCATTGGGATATGGTATTGGGAGATTTTCAAATAGTCTTTTATGATTATTATTTTTCCAAGCCATTGAGGGCTGATAGAGCACAAGATTTTATGAATCTAGATCAGGGTGCACTATTAGTGATGGACTATTCTGCCTATTTTATTGAGCTTCAGTGATTCTCACCTACTATGATGGGGGGAGATGTATCAAAGGCTAGGAGAATTGATGATAGAATCAAGTATGATGTCTGATAACATTTGAATGTCTTCAGGTTGACTATTGTATCAGCTATATTGAATCAATCACTGATTATTGAGAAAAACCTAAGAGAATATGGTGGTACAAGCCAAGGATATTCAATACTATCATAGGGTACTCTCTAAATAGGTATTAGTAATATTTATCTGGACCTTTACCACGGTGATACTATTAGTCAGAATGTATATTTAGATAATCAATTGAGGTGCTAACAATGTGGTTGGATTGGGCATACAAGACCAAAATGTCTGATGGAACCTTTTGAGTGCTGATCTTGTGGAAGGATGAGCCTTCTATACTGTTTATATAGTATGTTTACACAAGTAGATAGTGAGAGAAGGTCGGCATTGACTCCACATTTAGGATCAGGGTCAGTAGATTCTCATTAGATTGGGAGTTGGGGTACGTTAGGACATTCAGGCTGATGTGGTGGTCATGATCATGGTAGCATGACCCTAGGTTCTAAATGACAACAGGTTTGATCAGCTTATGGAATCCAGGTAGTGTCATAGGGCCACGATACATGTTAGACTTATGTAGTAAAACAGATCTAGCCAAAGAAGGATCCAAGACCTTCTACTGGCATATGTACTATTCTAGTGACCACTATTTTAGCTTCTACAATTTTTTATATAGCGACTTCATGTAGTTTTATATCTGTTCCCGTTGTGAAAAACCTTTGGCTATGTGTTTTTACTTCTGAGGATGTTATGATGATAGACACTCTGTTAGGGATTATAACGACATGTGTACGTCAGTGTAAGGGGTTCTCCCTTGAGGTTGGTGGGTGTCACTAATCAAGGGACCTCTGTGAATTAGAGATTATATGCTTCAATTAAATACTCAAAATGAATTAGTTGGTCCTCTTCCATGACATTTTTTATTGCTATCGTCGCATAATGATTTTCAAATCACTAAAGGTCAGTGATTGTTTACATAAAGGGGAATGGGATGTCCAAGAAAGCCGAAATAGACCTGAACATTGTTGGTTGGGGGGAATTACAACCTATACTGAGAGTTTTAATTTTGATGTCTAGGGAACACATCATATGGATTTCTCTCTAGTGGTTGATCTCTTCAAAGATGTCTTCTTGGGTGACTTTTTAGCTTTACCACTGCTGAGATAGGTAGAGTTCTATATCTAGATAGTTCTAGGAGCAGCAATGGTATCCATTCCTCCTTAAATGATTTCTATGATGGAGTCACAAGAGCTCAAGAGGAAGCTAGAGGATTTAGAGGGAAAATGTTTTCATCAAACCCAATACTTCTTCTTCAGGTTCTCTAGTACATTTTTCAAAATAGGTGGATAATACCCTTATAATATGTAAGGATTATTGTAAACTGAACTAGTTGACAGTTAAGAATTGGTATCATCTATCGATGATAGTTGATCTCTTCAACTAGATTTGGGGAGCTCAGGTTTTCCCATATGTTGATTTGAGATCCGGTTATCATCAGTTTCATGTTATATCATCATACATTCCTCGAAAAACCTTCCAATGAATATATGGTTTGTATGAGAACTTGGTAATATTATTTGGTCTCACAAACGTGCCAATTGTTTTTATGGAACTAATGAATCGAGTGTTCAATCCTTATCTTGATTCATTTTTTGTGGTTTTCATGGAAGATTTATTATTTTATTTGCTTAATCAACATGACCATGAAACACATATTGAGATCATTTTGAATACACTTAGAGAGCACCAGTTAAATGCTAAGATCACAATGTTCCACTTCTGGATAGATAAGAATCAATTTTTGGGTGACAACATCTCATAGATAGGAGTATCAGTGGACCCAAATAAGTTAAGAGTAGTTGTTTCCTAGGATGTTCCCAAGATTTTCATTGAGGTACTGAGTTTTATAGGGATGGCTTGTTACTACAAGTGCATCATAAAATACTTCCCTCATTTAGTAGCACCTTTGACAAGCTGGACTAGAAAAGGAGGGAAATATGTATGGACATATTTCTATGAGACAACCATTTCAAAGATGAAAGGGAGATTTAATTTAGTGCCAATACTAATTTTTCATGTTTCAAGAAGGAGATACACTATTTACAATGATGCATCAGGTATTGGGCTAGGATAAGTTCTTATGTAAGGAGATCAATTCACTGCGTATGGGTCTCAGAAGTTGAGGTCACAATTGACAAATTACCCAATGCATGATATTGACTTAGAGGTAGTTTTTTATGCCTTATGTTGTTGGAGAAATTACTTATTGGGACAATAGTTTGTGGTGTAAACATACCAAAAAATCCTCAAGTGATTATTTACTCAGCGTGATCTAAATCTGAGGCATTGAATGTGAGTGTAATGACTTTAGTCTTTTAACTTATCTCATGCCAACACACCTGGTAAAGAAAATTTTGCAGATAACTCATTGAACATGAGGACTCAGATACAAGTGGTGTATCATGCCAATAGTTAGTGGAAGCTTATGGATTTTTTATCTGAGATGCATTTAGAGGTGAATGATAGACATGGAAAGACATTTATTTCATCCTTATATATTTCCTCCACCCTACTAGATAGAGTGATGATGAGAAATCTATCATATTCTTATTGACTAGTTCTAGGGTAGAGAGTGGAAGGTGAGGACCCTCCTCCTGTTTGGATCATATATGAGGATTATATCATGTGTTTACATGGTTTAATATGGGTTTCTACAAATATACATAGGGTGATGATGTGGGATTTTCATGAATCTATATGGGAAGTGAATCATGGTGTCACCAAGATGTATCAGAATTTATATCATCTATATTGGTGGCCATGTATGAAAAAGGATGTATTAGGTTTTGTCATGTGGTGCTCCACCTATCAGCTAGTAAAGGCAGAACCCCAGTGACTAGTCAAGCCATTATAGCAGCTACCCATTACTAAGTGGAAATGGAATGACCACACGATGGATTTCATGAAATTTTATCTAAGTTCTTCTTGTGGTAATGATTTCGTATGGGCTGTTGTTTAAAGGATCGAAAAGGATTCACATTTCATTCCTATCAAGGAATCCTTCAGTGTTGATGAGCATGGGAGGTTATACATCCATGATATTTTATAACTAAATAGGGTCCCATATTCTATCATTTTAGATAGGGATGCATGTTTTACATCTTGTTTCTAGAAAGGGATAGAGGGAGATTGGTACAGAGGTTCTCCTGAACATAGAATACAACCCCCAAACAGATGGCCAGTTGGAGAGCACAATTCATGTACTGGAGTAAATGCATCTAGAATTTCATGGGTTCTTGGGAGATAAACATACCTATTTTTGTGTTTTCCTATAAAATTAGCTTTCAATATACTATTCATATGGATCCATATGAGTATTTGTACAATAGGCCATGTATATCACTCATGTGTTGGCTGGAGGTAGGAGAGGCAGCTTGGTTTGGACTTCCTCTTATCTAGGACACCTCTTAACATGTAAAGTTCATTCAGAAGAAGATGAATATTGCACAGTATGTCAGAAATCCTACATATATCACCACATACAACTATTGGAGTTTCAGGTCGGGGATTAGTTTTTCCTACGTGTTGCACCAAGGTTGGGACACAAGAGGATTAGGAGACAGGGTAAGCTTTAATCGATATACGTTGGGCCGTTCGATATTCTTGAGAGAGTCGGGCCAGTTTTCTATCGATTGTAGTTACCTCAGAGGTACCAAGAATTGCATGATTTCTTCCACGTTTTTCACTTATGACAGTACATTTCAGACCCTTCTCACACTTTTCTGCCCAAGGAGGTTTATTTAAAGGTAGATTCATTCTTTGCTCAATATCCTATAAAAATTTGGACTTTAGCATAATGGTTCTCCATGGTCGGTCTGTTCCTTTAGTACAGGTGCTATGGATTTATAATCGAGTACAGGATGAGGCTTGGGAGAGGGAGGATGATGTACAATCACAGTGACTAGAGTTATTCTCATATGTTTCTTCACCACCCTTGGAAGGGAAATTCAGGGATGAATTTCATTAACGGGGGAAGTTTGTAAGATCTTGGTTTTTCCTTTAAGGTATGAATCTTTTCTTTTCAGATTCAACATAATAAAGAGGAGTAAAATGTGACTTAGGGCTAGGTTTCAATCTAGTTAGAGGAAATTAATGGGGGGTTACATGTCATGTAATCTAAGTACATGTCATGTAATGGTCTTCCAGGACCTTTTATTTATTTATAAGGGAATATGGAAGAACATAAAAAACTATGAGACTACATGACATGTATTTTCTATAACACGCCACATATTTTTGTTTTTTTACAAAATGGGAAATAGCTTATTATTTTTAGATGGAAAGAAACCCCCACCCCGGGTTCATGAACAACTATGCCTAGGTCAACCCGAGCTATATATTCATCCTGATTCATCATCTGGACTCAGATTCGAATGTCACCAGTTGAATTGAAACCCCTTCAGTGATTTCTTGTTTTTCCATGATCCATTATTTGTATCTCCTTCTCTCGAACTAATTTTTAGTATTTTCATGTTCAAGCACTTTTTTTCAGATCTAATCCGTTCTATGACAAATTATTGTTCGACATTGGATGAGGAGAGTTGTATGAGTACAATGTAGGTGGTCTTATGCCTTTCACTAACTATCAGGTTTTTTATATATAAAGGAGTGTCATGGGCCCATTTTTTGAGTGTTGTATTATTATATATTTGAACCTTGTTGTTTACTATTTATGTTTTTGTAATTTAATATGTTTTTCAAAGAATGTTTTAGGTTTTATACCTTGATTGAGGGCCACCCCATGGGTTTGTTTCCATGGATGATTGTTTTCGGACATTTGGACTTACAGTCCTATGAGGATAGACTTTGTTTCCATTTTTTTGGTTTTTAAAACTGATTTTAGTTGATTAATAATTTAGAAGGTTGTTTAATTGTAATTTAATTGGTTAGGGTATGGGATGATTGGTTATCCCCATGGTTGTTGTTTTGATATGCTTGTTTAACCATGTTTGTAATGTTTTTTTGCTAATGTGAACTTTCCCATGTGAGATGTTTAATTTTAGAGACATTTAATAGTTTAATTTACACATGTTTCATCTCATATGAATGTTTTAATTAAATCATAAACATTCGAGGGGAAAATACCAGTGGGCATACCATGGTCTCATGTTAAATGGTTATTGATGGGATCATAAGACCATTTCACCTTATACCTTTGGTGAACCATGGTTTCAGATTAGAATGTCATGGATGGACTCAAATAGGATATTTTTATGTAAACCCATGAGTGATCAAAAATTGTAGTGGTTGAGCTAATGTAGATTTTATTTAACTATCGAGTGAACCACATATCCAATGAGGGATTCCATTGAAGGTCTCTATTGGAAATGTTTATAAGTCATGAGTTGTTTTTTATTAATATCACAACAAGACTGATGTCGGGTTCATGAGATGTTCATTGGAACAGGCTCATTAGATGTTGGTGGAATATCCACAAGGGTGATACTTGAATTTAAAAATAGGAATGTCAAGGATAGGATTAGGTTATAAATTGAATATAGAAATGGAATGACTTATGAGTTGTCTTTCAAGAAAAAGCACATGATTGGATTTGGTCTTTACTTTTGTTTGTTTGGATGGTCTTCTGATACAATAGTTGATGTTAAATTATACGAGGGATTCCAATAATATTCTGGATCTCGATACTTATATAATCCAATGAAATTGAATTTATTAATGAATGTAAAATTAATGTAAATGGAAATCAGTACTTGTAGGACTATTTAATTTTGAGTACTTTTTGGATTACTGCTTTCAATATTTTATACTTACTATTGTATATATATATATATATTCACTAACAGATTGGAACAGACCATGGGTGGTTTCCTACAAGGATTTATTCTAACACCTTATTTGTGTAATGTTTTTTGGTCCAAACAGATTATAAGGTTTCATGTATCGATAATGGAAAGCACCCTTCTACAAGTACTTTATATGCTTATTTGGACTAGTATATCATGGGACCAAGCTGAGGCTTGCGATTATTCTGTGTTTATTAGCTCTTTTTGTACTTTTGGTACATATATCAAGTATTAATGTTGAGTAACCTATTTTGCCTATTTTCCTTAAACCTATACCATGCAACATCATATTGTGTAGTATTTGACATCTGATTATTTATATTATTAATCTTACACCATTTACTTCTATTATATGGTGTTACTGTTTCCTCTATTGAATTGGCATTGTTTTTTCATTTTGTTACACTCTTCTAATAAAATAATAGTCTCCCAACTATCATTCCGAGTCCCTCACTGCTAGTCGGTAGCCACTAGCATTTTGGGTGATTCTCTTGAGTCCATGTGGCCAAATGGTTACGGGGAACCGTTGAGTGACATCCAGATCTGGGATGTTACACTCAAACCTTAACCAATCAAATGGTTTCACTTGTGGACTATGTTCTTGATGGTTTGATAGAGTACTCATGTTGTCTAATCACCCAGACACATGATCTGATGAATCTATAATTTTCAGACTTCTATAATCATTTTTATAATGAGTGTTACCCTTCGTACCTACACTCTGTGTAAATAGAGGAGATTCTTGAGATATCTAAGGGTGATATGGTAGTCTTTGAGAATTCCACAAGGTTTATCAAACTCACGTATTACTCCATAAATATAGTGAGGTATGTTTTCTTCTAATTGTGGAAGTTTGAGAAACACCTTGGAAAGGGAATCCATAGTAGAGTAGTCTCATTATCCATTCATAATTATGATGGAGTGATGGAGTTGGATTTGGATACATGGACCATCCTCCTAGAGGGACCCCAAGTGTATAAAGCTAGTAGTTTATTTGAATGGTTATGAGTCATCCAAATCAACTAGTAGGTGTTATATGTTTTGGTCTTTGTATAGGAGGCATAACCTTTCCCAAACTCAAATAAGAATATTAGTAACATAAGGTTTTCATAGAGAATCCATTCATCCTGGATAAGGGAGATGGTATGCTTGTTATAGGAGATGTCAAATGGCTTGTGATTATTCGAAATTATATGCTAAGAAGGGTATATTGACAGTGGATAGACAACAGCAATAGAGGTAGCATCGTAATCAAGGTTCTTTCATGCGTGTCTATAGAGGCACATAGGGATGTGATTCCATAAGAGAATTAGGTGGATACATGGTGGGAGGATCTACAAATAGAAGAAGATTCTTCAATATACCCCCACCACTACCACTAGGTTAATGATTCCAGGATCAGAGAGATGGAGTTCAGGGTTGTTGATAGTTATATTCTATGGTTGACTATGGATAATATTCACAAAATAGGATTCAAGGTCAAATATTTTTCTTTTGTATAATTACTCGTTTAATTTTAGACACATTCTTGAGTCATTGATTTATCTCTATATTTCACATGTGATACCTAGAAACTTTCATTAAGACATTATCACAACATTTGGGGATAGAGGTTCCAACAAGGGGATATTCTTTTATATCACACATTTGTGATATTGAGAGTTTGGTTTTGTTGTAAAAACATTCTCATGGGGCCATTTTTCCATTGAAATTAAAAATTAAGGAACAATATTGTGGATGGAATGGTTATCCATAGTGTATGCTCAGATTGACCATCATCATAGGAGAGGTTCATGTCTCTATACTTATGAGATTAGATTCCCCTTTGAGAGAAAAATATATCCTCTAGATGGGCAAGTGGGGATCATGAATAAGAAAATGTAACCCGTCACTCAACATTTGAAAATATTATCCCCTGGTTCAATGGAATTTTCAGACATATAGATTACATCAGTAGGGAGTATTATATGGGTATATTTTCCAAGTATTTCCTAAGACCACCTCTTCGTTGGGAGGTAAAATTATGCATAAAATTACACCCTAAAACTACCCTTATATCTTCTATGGAATATTGGTTGGCCTCTAAAGAGCATGGTGAGTTGAGGGTGTAGTTAGATGAAAATTGTGAGAATGTATTTATCAAGACTATTTTGTTCCCTTGGGAAAGCCCCGTTTTTGTTCAGGAGAAGGAAAACAAGTTATTGAGGCTTTAATTTTGTTATCCTATCTTGAATAGAATGATTAAAAAGAAAAAGAACCCTTGGAAAAAATTGTTCACCTCATCAATCAGTTGATAGGTGAATGTTCATTTTCGAAGATCGATCTTAGGTCGAGATACCATTAGTTAAGGGTTTATGAGGAAAAAATTCTGAATAAAACATTTTATTATTTTTAAGGACACTATGAGTTCTTAATGATTCCTTTTGGTGTCTAAAATTAAACCATTGGTCTCAGGGATCTAATGAATCAGATATTCCAACCATACATGGGATGATTTGTAGTTATCTTCATGGATGAAATACTCATTTAATTTGTGTCATTTTATCATATAAAAGGTTCAATTTTTGGATATTTTCATCTCTAATATTGGTTTATTTATATATCATGTGAAGATTAATATTGTGATTGATTTTTATCCAAACAAGAGTGTGAGTATTGTGTAGAGTATTTTTGTCTTGGTGGGGTACTACAATCGGTTTTTTGAAGAATTCTCTAGATTAATAGTCCCATTTAATTCTCTGATGTAGAAATGGAATCCATTTATCTATATTGAGCAGTGTCATAAGGAATTAAAATAGATGAGATAGAGATTGAATAGTGGTCATGTTTTGAGACGATCATACGGTGGTGTTGAGAATTTAATGTTTCCTGATGCCTCTAGGTCTAGGATTGGTTTAATGTTGATGTAGATGCTAGAAGTGATTTCTTATGGGTCAAGGTTGTGGAGGACCGATGATTATAACTATATGACTTATGAATTATTTTATTATGTGGTAGTATTCAGTCTGAATATATTGATGAATTATCATATGTGGGAGAATTTTATATTTTAATCACACCACTAGGGACTTATGTACATCTTCAATTTTGATTAACATGTTTATTGTTAGGAATTAATGGATTTTCTAAATATTTTTTTTAATAAAATATAATTATGAACTAATTTTTATTAAATATAAATGGTCATATAATTTTTATGGTGTCAAATAAAATTTTTATAAGGGTTAAAAAACGATGATTTTCAAAAAAAACTCTGCATTTCCCATTAAATGTAAATTCTTATTTTGAAAGTTAACATACATATATATATATATATATAATTATTTAGATAAAATTAATTCTATTTCTAGAATCATATTGTAAAACTTATCCAATGGTGAAGTTTTCATAATTTTCCGAGACAGTCAAATTTTCAGGTAAAAAATAAATAATTTATAAATACATAGGGTGTATTATGAATTCATAATGACCAAAGAGTGATATAATAAATAATATAAAATTTATCCACGAGAAAATATATTTTCTACCATTAAAATATTCTTATTTTTAGTTTATTTGATTACATTTTTAAATCCATTATGAGTCCTCCAACATCACTAATATTTTTAACTGTTTAAAAATCATCTATTTAAGTGTATGACTCACCTCCACCTAATAGATGGTATTATTTTATTATTTTAGGCCCTTGTAATTATAAAATAATGGAATACACTCCCATTTGGAATAAATTATTGAAAAAACCTTGGGAATATATGTGTGGTTGGGTTAATTTATCATATAGAGTCCAAAAACTATGTAAAGAATGATAAATAACTACACACTCATTTACTATATAAACCAACCCACGATGTCACTTATATTCACTAAAAAACGTTTTTATACATCTTTACTCTTACCTACCCATTATATAGTCTTCTCAAGAAAACCCAATCCCTCAAGAATCTCCTCCAAAGTATTTGGAGTCACACACTCAAGTAAGGGATCATTTTATTCTCATCTTTATGAAAGATTATTTATTATATTTTCCCTTATATTTAAAATTACTAATGTTGGAATATGTCTTTCTATTTAAATATTAATTCCCATTTTATTTTTAAATTATTAGAGGCCCATTTTATCTCATCAACTTGTTTTATGAACTTTTATGTAACACTGTTATGCATTTGATATTTCACCATGATGTTTTCATGCCAAAAAAATGGTTTAGTAAATACTATACCTATTTTTGATCATGAAACTTCAACATTATACACATATAATTAATTTAATTAGGAGTTAAAAGTTTTTACTCCGTAGTCCTTGATAATTGAATAAATTATGATGTTGAATGAATATATGTTGTATGATCTATGTGGAACGCTTAATCATGAGAATGAAATGAATGTGATGGGTGCACCCAAAATTATATACCACTCCTATACATTGGGTAATGTTTAGTCTCAAAAGATATCATGAAGGAAACTTTAGTGAACATGAATTTTATATTATAATTTCCCTATCATGATGTCTTGGAAGTTAGTGTTGACCTATTTTTATGATGCAGTTTTTAAAATGTCGCAACATTTCCCATGCTTCCATTATGATTATTATTCAATATCATGAATCATTGTTCATGTTTATTTTTATAACTCCTTTTATTACAAATTTATATTACTATTTTCTAACATTTATTATATTCTTCATGTCATTCCATGTTTATTACATTACAGGGATTTATTTCTCACACCTTTTAATGTATGTCCCTAGGCTATCCCATGTAGTTTTATGTGAAAGCATGTTAAGGATGTTTTCAAAAAAGATGTTTTTTACTATTTCTAAATATTATTTAATGTACCTAGTTCCCAAATACACTATTCATATATATTATTCAAGAGGAATTAAATTTAATATTATATAATAAATAATGAATTAATATTTAATAAAGAGAAGGTTTGTTATAGTCATTATCAATGCAAAAGTTTGAGTATTTTTTGGATTAGTATTAGAAAACTCCAAAGATAGTCTTATAGATAATACTATTATAAGAAAACATCCACTAAAATGTATAATTATAGTGTAATTGTTTTATCACGAAAATACGTCCATGTTTAGATACTACAAGTTGATGTGGCTCTAGCATAAATATACATAGGGGTACAACCCAAAAGCACCGTGTTGCGCTAGACTTGACCAAGAACTGGTGAATGATGATGGTCCTTGATGCACACCAGGTTTGACACTCCAGGAGGATAAGATTTTGTAAATTCATATACTCATTATGAACATTTATTAAGGGAAAACATTCCTATAAGATTATATGTAATGAAATAGATCATGGATAACATAGATTCAATCCTATAAATTCATAAGTTTAGAAATAAATGTAATTTATTATTTATCAAATTAATGTCACTGGATTCCCCCTTTATGTGTGTAATAGTTAAAAAATAATCATCCATTATTTTAATTTTATTCTAGGCAATGTCCGAAAATAGGAGGCATAGGGTAAACAAAAAATGCGAAGGGAAATGTGAAGACTACCCGAAAGATATTTCCAACCTGGTGTGAGCGGGAATAATGATCTTTAGGATGATACTCTCTTAGATGACATAGGTTATGAACAAAACCCTAGAACAGGAGGAGTGCCCAAATCCCCCTAAAAAAGAACAAGCGCAACAGAGACTTTTATATGAAACGGCCTCTGACTTTTAATGGATCATTTGATCCCTTAATCATGTACCAACCGGTCAACTCCATTGTGAAGATCTACTCCATCCTTTAATGTCCCAAACAAAAAGAGGTTATACTATCTGTTTATTGTATGGATGGAATAGTTGATCAATGGTTGACATTTATCCAGAATACAAAGCTGTAGGATGATATCAAATCCCTGGGGTGGAAGTAATTACAGAAAATGTTTTTTGATAAATATTTTCCTCGCACACTCTGACTTAAAATGGATTGGTATTTCCTTTCCATAAAAAAGGAATATAAATATTTCAGAGTGTACAAGGAAAATGTCATAATTATTTCATGATAAACCTCTTTATTTATCAATATCCATAAACTAAAGGCTTAAAACTTATTTGGAGGTCTAAAATATATTATATGAATATTCTTAGTGACCTAAGACTTTGATAGCAGTGAAGTATTTTTTTTTTATTTTCCCTCAATGTCGAAATAGAGATCATGAATCTCTAGCGTATCATGGGGATAAGAAGTAGAAATTGGAGTTTAATTCTGGAGTTCCTATGTATAAATTTAATGGATCCAAGAAATTTAAAAATCCTACTTGTCAAATGTGTGGAAATAAGAACCACAAAAATTTCTTAAGGTGGACGAGGAAATTCGTTATGTGTGGGAAGGAAGGAAATCTAGCTAGAGATTTATGATACCAGAACCACAAAAATATGTTCAAGGAGAGTAATTCTCTCATCAATCCACATCATATTTTTCATTTTATAATATATGTGGAACCATGACACCTTTTAAAAAATTCACTAATCCAAGGGTTTTCAGAGACAACCAACAAACTCCAAGGAAACAAGGGAGATATTTTTCTATGACAACCACTGCAGTGGGTCTCGATAAAAAAGTGGTGACATAAATGATAGTTATTAATTTATGAATAGATAATATAATTTTTTTATTATAATTATATTAATTATTTCATATCAGGAATGTTTAGTTTAACTATTCAAGCATTACCAAAACGAATGTATGTAGAGCTTCCAATGAAAACAGAATATAGGGAAATTATCACATCCTATGTATAAAATTCATCCCCTATAAAAATTAAAGGTATGAACTTCCCATAAAACCATATCATACTCAATTTGGTAGAATCTTATTCAATTTGTGTAATGGATTGTATTTTCTTATATTGAGCCAACATAAATTTTCGTTAGAAGGAAATCACTCTCCATATTGAAAATCGATCATTGATTCTGTATATGTCCAAGGAGGAGAAAAAATATTCATTATCAACAACATATTAAGAATAAATATTATTTACCTAAGAGAAAGAATATCTGTACCAAATGATTGATTCTTAGGAAATATTATTCCTTGAAGACATTCCCATTTTTAGGGAATACACTGAAGTGTTTCCTGAATAATTTCCTTGTCTTCCTCTTTGTTAAAAGGTTGAATTTTTTATTAATATTATACCTAGGGAAATATAAATATCTAAAAACATGTAAAGAATAATAGTTGTGTAACCTAAGGAGATAAAAAAAGAAATATAAGAGAATATAAATTAAGGGTTTATACATCCAACTTCTTCAAATTGGGTTGAACTAATCCTTTTCATCAAAAAGATGGATTGGTTAATGAGAATTTGCATTGATTATCCTATTCTCAACAAGATCACTAGAAATAACTAGTATCATTTACCATAGAATAATGAATTTTTTGATCAGAAATGTGAAGCACAATACATCCATAGTTTGGATATGTGGTTATGATATTACTAAGTTAGAAAGAAGAAGGAGGATATCCCCAGGACTACTTTTCATAGAAGGTACATTCACTATAAGTTCACAGTATGGTTTTTCAAATGCATTAATTATCCAATAATCACTATAGATATGATGAATAGAGTCTTAAGGGATTACCTCGACAAATTTTTGTTTGTATTTATATATTATATTCTAATATTCCTTAAATCCAAGGAGGAACATGAGGTTCATCAGAGAACTATGCTAAATTCATGATAAATGGAGAAGATTTATTATATGTAAAAAATGTGAGTTCTTTTTTAATTATGTCTCATTCTTTTGTAATATCATCATAGTCAATGTGATATTAATGTATGTAACAACCCAAACATTCATTAATGGAAATTCCTCTTTATCTAATTTTATGTCTTGTTATGGTTATATAAAATGTGAAATTTATTGGTTTTCTGTTTCTGGATTTTAAAATACCATTATGAATTGTGACCATTACTAATATAGTCATTAAATAGCGATCACATTATTAGTATAAATATAGGGCTTTAAGAAATCCAATTTACTCAGAAAAAGGAAGCGGTGACCTCATCCAGTAGACTTTCCCCATACGTAGCCCATTTTTCATTGCTCGGAAAGGAGGTGGAATCATTGGGATTCGCTCTTAGCCAAGCCTAAGATGAGCTTGATCACCTTAAGTTTGAGCGGAACCGACTACGGGAGAAGTGGAAGTTAATAGAGATTACCACCCGAGCGATGTTATCCAAGCCACCCCAAGACTCTATCACCATCGCACAGCTTACCCTTCGGTCTTATGTTAGTGTTATAAGGAGTTATGTAGGAAGACCCTAGCACTATGACTATGTACATTATTTTTCTATAATGAACATGCATTCATTTTATAATTGTTACTTTGTAAATATTTTTTAAAGCACAAATAGTGTTTTTATTTAATATTCAATTAAGAAATCTATTTTTATAAATTAATGGATTTTTGAATTAAACAATATTTTAATAAAATATTATTATTATAAAATAAATTTTTATTAAATATAAATTATCATATAACATTATGAATGCAATTGTAAATTTTATTAAGGTTTGAAAGCTGTTTTTGTCAAAACCCATGAACTTTTTATAAATTTCAGGGTTTTTTTAAGTACAAAATCATATATTTTAAAAATTACTTAGATAAAATTAATATTATTTTTGGATCAGGATGTCGAAATTATTCAACGGAGAATTTATCATAATTTTCTATGATAGTTGAATTTTTGGGAAAAATTAAATACCATTTAAATATCTAATGTGTATTCTGACATCATAATGACCGAATATGTCACGACCCGTCCTCGGGGTCCATGTCGTGACTACCCCAAGCCCGCCTCCCATAGGCCAGGGGCTGGCGACTAGCACCAATGTGTAATTCCCGATTAGAAGGGAAGGCATTGCCTTTGTAAAGTAAACAAACACCACATAGTAAGTAAGCAGAAGAAAACACTAAGTAAAACTGGGTACAAAAGTAAGTGCGGAAAAGTAAGTGGGCCAGAATAAAAACCCAAACTGAAATTAAAGTACAACTCGAAAGGAAGTACAACAACTGAAAAGTAAATCCGCAACTTCAAGTCGTCCACTGGAAGTCCCACTTGAAGGGTAGGTATAGATAGCCTCCTCAGCTCCACGGGTCCAGCCGTCCGCTCCAGGTACATCCCGCCCACTGGTCCACCTCCAAGTACCGACTTGCTCCACAAGCCTCCACCACGATCAGCAATGTCTGTCGTCTGCATCCAACACAACATAGTGCGGGCATATCCCGTGCAGTGGTGAGTATAAGCTACTCAGTAGGGACCCCGAGACCCCCGAAGGTCTCCCAGATTCCACAAAGGATAATCCACAAAGGAAGATACAATCAAGAAGTAACATCCGATAATACTTAGGTATATGCCCATATATACCTAAGTCATCAATTCAGCTCTAACATCTGAGCCCAAGTACAACACAGTCCACATAGGAAAACATAACCCGTTCCACAAAGGAATTCATAACCCAATCCACACAAGAAAGCATAACGTAATCCACACAGGAAATCAAGTCAATCTTATTGAAGATAAAGATTTAAAGTCAAGACTCAGCTCAAACCAGGATTTAATCATGATGTCAAAACCATATCTACTGGGGAAACTCCTCCTCTTTCGAGTACAGTGGGTCTGCCGCTACAACCAAGTGCTTCCCATTAACCTTGGACTACTGTAGTACTCCACCTGTCGAGTACTATGGACATGATGCTACAACCAACAGCTTCCCACCATGGGTCTACCGCTACAACCAAGCTCCCCCCCCTCATAGCCTCCAGAGGTACTCCTTCTGTTGTGTACCTCGGGTCTGCCGCTACAACCAAGCACTCCTCCGCTGTGGGTCTGCCGCTACAACCAAGCGCTCCCACTCATAGCCTCCAGAGGTACTCCTTCTGTTGAGTACTGTGGGTTTGCCGCTACAACCAAGCACTCCTCCGTCGTGGGTCTGCTGCTACAACCAAGCGCTCCCCCTCATATCCTCTAGAGGTACTCCTTCTATTGAGTACCGCGGGTCTTCCGTTACAACCAAGCGCTCCTTCGCCGTGGGTCTGCCGCTACAACCAAGCGCTCCCCACTGGGCTAACCGAACACACCGAGTCAATCGATCAGCAGACGTCAAGTCTCAGCCGGATCTAGGGTTTCATAGAGATTGAAAGTACCATAGTCATCACCGACGAACCCACGGAGGATTCCCGTACGGTTGTCGCCGTCGTCAAACCCACGGAGGATTCTAGTATGAAAGTCATCGTCGTCGTAGACACAGCCAGCTCTAGGGTTTCCGCACACAGCACGCTCGTTCCAGGAGGGTCCACTCCACGAGCCAAGAGGTCGATACATCAACTGACACGTAGTCTGGGGTTGATGTATCCCAAAGTTCCATCTCATAAAAATGAACACAACGCGACAGAGGGCCCGTCAATCGGACGCCCGGTCTGAGAGTTATTGGCTTTTTTGTCCTAGGGGCCCGGTTGGTTTTTAAGTCAAAACCAACCCGACCGTACTCCAACTACATCCAAACCTCAAGTAGATTAATCCAAAAGGTCTATCTCACTAAAAGGAAACCATCAAAGTCGACGGCACGTAAATCGGACGTCCGGAGCTCAAGTTATAAGTGTTTCCGCTCTGAGGGCCCGGTTGGTTTCGTGTTCGAACCAACCCAGCTGAACCCAAAGTTCTCCAAAACATTGAGTGTAATATACTGAAATGACCGTCTCGATCCAAGGATCATATCACATCTGAAGGTGCATTGATCGGAGGTCCGTAGCCGATGATATGGGCAAAAGATTGGAAGTGGTCTGAAAATGGGGGGTCTGGGCCCGGACCGACCCGGCCCCAACCCCCCTGGGTCAGCCCGAACCGGGTCCGAGTCCAGCCTATTAGGGCACGGACCGGCCCGTTGGGTGTTTCCTGGCCCAGCCGGAGTGGCTCGGCCCAGCCTGGGCGGCCCGGCACCGGTCTGGCCTGGGGCGGCTCGGCGCTGGCCGAGCAGCCGCGGAAAGGGGGCGATGCCCCCTTGATTGGAGTCACGTCCCCCACGTGGGGGCCGCTCCTTGCCAGCGGACGCGGCCCGGTGCCGCGTCCCTTCCTCGGTCTCGCGCGGCCGTGGGACCGGACGCCCGCCACTACGGCTTCAGCCACGGAGGTCCCTCCTGGCGGCGTGCCGGGCGCCGCCGCGCCGGCGACCCGCGCCGCCGGAGAATTCCGCGGGCCACCAGAGTTGCTTCAGTGGTCCGTTTTCGATTCCGTCTGCACCAGCATTCACCTCGAGTCTCGCACTTTACTTCGGAATCATCAAACCACCTCTGCAGCCTATTCCGTCAATGCTCGTCAATTAAACAATCCGCATAGCCTTCTAATCGTCGTGACGGCGTGGCACGACGGTGCCACGCTTCTTTTCCCGTTCTTCGTTGTTTCCGAGTGGTGGCGTTGCACCATGTCGCCTTTTCTCGTGCTATAACAAGTACAACCAACAAAATGAGGAGGAGGGTCGGTCGTGTTCGTACGGTCCGAACTCCTCCCGTTATTACGATAACAGGTGGCCCAAATGACTATCAACAATTTAATCAAAGGCCGAGGATATAATCCACTAGAAATTAAATTAAACCAAACCCCCTACCTCGAGTGTTGTTGAACGAAGGTTCGTCGTGGAAAAGCACGTTGCGGAAGAAGACTCTATAAGCATCGTCAGCGTCACGGATAAGAGAATCGTCGGTGTCGCGGTACACGGTGTCGCATCGTCGATCTCTGAGGATTCGGTGTTCTTCATCGGTGACAGTGTGTTCTTCGCATTCTTCAAGGAGGAAGATTGTTCTTCAAGAGTTAGAGCTTTCCTTCCCCAAATCCTCTCGCACAACGAACTCACCTCTCACGAGATAAGACTTTGTCTTATTTAATTAATCCACAAGCCAACGTTTCATTTGAATTTCAAATGAATCCAAGAATTAATTACTTTGAATAAGTTAATCAATTAATGAGTTGACTTTTCATTTAATGGGGGTGCGGGTGGGTTACATAATAAATAGGGGCCTGAGGAAGTTGAAAGGGTGGGGCTCGTGTGGGCCCCACCCCACAAATATCCTACCTAGTGAAGTAGGATATAGTGGGTCCCACTCCAGCCACTTAGCTTAGGTTCAACTACTTTAAATAAAAATAAAAATTGGTTGCCCCATTTTATTTTATTCTTTAATTAACCCAAAATTTTAATAACCACACCCGAGAAAACGCCACTCTGGAAAAGGTGTTCCTAAGAAATTAACGGTGCTGTGATTCCATCGGTGTCCTTGGATTTCTATTCCGAGCACAGGTTCAAGAGTTAGGAAAACCCACTCATTCATTCACTGAACGTACCCGAGCTAAACTTTGGAAATTTATTCCGGGCTCATCGGGCCTCGGAATCAGGTGTGGTCAGAAACTGCGTTCTTGTAAAATCCCAAATAAAAATAAGAAAAAAAATTCCCTTGAATTTTACGGGTCTTAACATTACTCCCACCTCAGGGCTTTACGTCCCCGTAAATATACATCATAAACTAGGGAAACAAATGTGGGTACTGAGCATGTATCGGAGCCTCCCGCTCCCAAGTGCTCTCTTGGAGGTTCACGTGCTGCCATCTGATGCACACTAGAGGAATCGACTGTCCATGTAGGAACCGCTCATGTTGATCCTCAATCTCTACTGGGACCTTTGCAAAAGTATCCCCATCATCAATGTCCAGCTCCCCATGGTCAAAGATATGAGTTGGGTCGTGCACGTATCTCCTCAGCTGAGATACGTGGAAGACGTCGTGCACTCGGTGAAACTGAGGTGGTAGGGCCAGGCGATAAGCCACCTCGTCTATCCTGCTGAGGACCTGGAATGGTTCGATGAAGCGTGGAGATAACATTCCGCCTCGGCCAAATCTCTGTAATCCACGTCGGGGTGAGACCCGCAAGAAGACGTGGTCGCCATCCTCGAACTCCAGTGGTCTCCACCTCCTGTCAGCAAAAGACTTTTGTCGGCTCTGAGCTGTCCTCTTCCGCTCTTGGATGGCATGGACCTTCTCTGGTCCAACAAGAGATGCTAAGATTTCTTCTTTGCCGATAAGAGAAATCTGGTCTCGTCACCTGGATGAACCACGTTCTTTGCTTAATACAGTCAATCTCGACATGGATGATACTAATCCATACAAAGGTTAACGTCGTAAGACCTCGACGCCACTACCAAGATATCCAATCGTAACTCTTGCCTCCAAGGGTTGAGTCACACTGTCGGCATCAGTGTGTGGCCACTAGGTATCCTCCAGTAGGTATCTCAAAGGTGAGGGTCAAGTCAGCGGTTTTCAAACCAGAACCTCTTAGTAACAACAAAAAGAGAGGACAGGAAAGTAAATGCCTCAAAGAAAGGTGTCTTTTATTACTTCAGCTCAAAGTAGAAAGACACAAATCATCTACAAAAAAACATCAACAAAGCTAGAAGCAATATGAACAAAAGCCTCCAGGTCTGGAGCTAGTCCCGCTCCTGTCCATCTACTCCCGGAGGTCCATGATCGTAGGCCTCAGCTATCTGAAGCTGATCTCTCCCATGTCCACTTGTTCCCTATGGTCGGGGTGGACCTCCTGGTGGTGGTGGTGGCAACAACTCGAAGCGTCGTCCGCCTCCAGCTACACGGCCAGATCCCCTACCTCGGTCTCCTACTCCTTGTGGTCTGCTTCGATCGAACCTCTGCCTCTGCCTGGGAGGTCCTTCGTTTATCTGCTGGTCATCTGTATGGCGGGTCAGACAGTCACCTACCATGTTACCAACCCTGCTGTAGGAGTAACATTGTTCGCGCATGGTAAGTCATTCTCCACACGGGTGCCTCGCACAAACGATCATATGTCATGTGGTCGACCACCTGTAAGTCTAGTCCTTTTAGACCTCTGCTTCATCTATATACTGCTCTCTGAAAAAGGCTTTGCCGCATGCCGGTGAGTGTTGGGTCCTTCTGCTGGAGACGGCTCAGCAAGGAAACTCTCCACAAAGAGGGCTCACTCCAACACCCCTGTCTGCGTCGGGATGCTGTGAGAAACAACTGAAGCTCTGATCTCTTGCCTAAGCCCCTGCTCGAAGGTTCAGGCACTGAATAATGGGTCTCATACCATGTCCGTGGAATAGCACGAGAGATCGGTAAACCTCACCGAGTACTGGGCTACCGTCATGCGGCCCTGCCGCAGCTGTAGTAGCTCCTGGATGCGCACCGCACGGAGGGTGGTTGGGACGTACTCTGAGTGGAAGAGGCTCTCAAAGTTAGTCCAAAGAAGATATGCCTCATCGTGCACCTGGAGCATCAAGCTCCACCATCTTCCTGTTGTCGCGAGCAGGAGGCTTGCTGCAAGGACCACCTTGAGGTCAGCTGGTGTCCCTACTCACCTGAAAACTCGCACAACCGCCTCTAGCCAATCCTCGGCTGCCTGAGGGTCCGTCTCCCTGCAGAACCTGGGCGGTCTCTGACGTTGAAACTCGTGCAGTGCACCAAGGTGACGTGCACTCTCAGCGGCTGGGGCTGGTAGCATCGGTGGCTCGGTGGGTAGAGGTATCGCCGGTGCCTCCGCTGAAAAAGGGCCCTACACAGAGGCCTCATCTCTCGGTGAGCTGTCATCATGTACAAAACTCGGAAACCTAGCTGGTTGCTGTCGTGGGTCCATCCTGAAAAGATACAGGTGCACCATGGTCAAAACAGTATACCTGGTGAGCTGACACAGGGTAATCACAAAGAAAACTTGAACACATATGCAATCAATGTTTTCATGCACTAAGTAGGAAATCAGAAGTCATGGTCCTGGTGTACGGATACATCGGCCGCCACACCAACACTAGACTCCCCGGACTGATAACCACACTTAATACTCTTAACATTATTTCTTCACATAGAAAAAGATCAGAGTCCTGAGTTCTGCAGTAGAACCAAACTCCTCTGATACAAATTTTTCACGACCCGTCCTCGGGGCCCGTGCCATGACTACCCCAAGCCCACCTCCCATAGGCCAGGGGCTAGCGACTAGCACCAAGGTGTAATTCCTGATTAAAAGGGAAGGCATTGCCTTTGCAAAGTAAACAAACACCACAGAGTAAGTAAGAAGAAGTAAACACTAAGTAAAACTGGGTACAAAAGTAAGTGCGGAAAAGTAAGTGGGCCAGAATAAAAACCCAAACTGAAAGTAAAGCACAACTTGAATGGAAGTACAACAATTGAAAAGTAAAGCTGCAATGTCGAGCCGTCCACTAGAAGTCCCACCTGAAGGGTGGTTATAGATAGCCTCCTCAGCTCCACGGGTCCAGCTGTCTGCTCCGTGTACATCCCGCCCAGTGGACCACCTCTAGGTACCGACTTGCTCCACAAGCCTCTACCACGATCAGCGTTGTCCGTCATCTGTATCCAACACAACTTAGTGTGTGTATAGCCCGTGCAGGGGTGAGTATAATCTACTCAGTAGGGACCCTGAGACCCCCGAAGGTCTCCCAGATTCCACAAAGGATAATAAAAAAAGGAAGATACAATCACGAAGTAACATCCGATACTACTTAGGTATATGCCCATACATATACCTAAGTCATCAATTCAGCTCTAACATCTGAGCCCAAGTATAACCCAATCCACACAGTAAAACATAACCCGTTCCATAAAGGAATTCACAACCCAATCCACACAAGAAAGCATAACTTAATCCACACAGAAAATCAAGTCAATCTTATCGAAGATAAAGATTGAAAGTCAAGACTCATCTCAAAACAGGATTTAATCATGATGTAAAAACCATAGATGCTGGGGAAACTCCTCCTCTTTCGATTACAGTGGGCCTGCCGCTACAACCAAGTGCTTCCCATTAACCTTGGACTGCTGTAGTACTCCACCTGTCGAGTAATGTGGGCATGCTGCTACAACCAAGTGCTTCCCACCATGGGTCTGCCGCTACAACCAAGCGCTCCTCCGCTGTGGGTCTGCCGCTACAACCAAGCGCTTCCACTCATAGCCTCCAGAGGTACTCCTTCTGTTGAGTAATGTGGGTCTGCCGCTACAACCAAGCGCTCCTCCACCGTGGGTCTACCGCTACAACCAAGTGCTCCCCCTCATAGCCTCCAGAGGTACTCCTTCGGTTGAGTGTCGCGGGTCTACCGCTACAACCAAGCGCTCCTCCATTGTGGGTCCGCCGCTACAACCAAGCGCTCCCCACTAGGCTAACCGAACACACCGAGTCGATCGATCAGCAAACGTCAAGTCTCAGCCAGCTCTAGTGTTTCATAGAGATTTAAAGTACCATAGTATTAACCGCTAAACCTACGGAGGATTCCTATACGGTTGTCGCCATCGTCGAACCCATGGAGGATACTAGTATGAAAGTCATCGTCGTCGCAGACGCAGCCAGCTCTAGGGTTTCCGCACACAGCATGCTCGTTTCGGGAGGGTCCACTCCATGATCCAAGAGGTCAATACATCAACTAACACATAGTCTGGGGTTGATGTATCCCAAGGTTCCGCCTCGTCAAAAGAAACACAACGTGACAGACGGCGCGTCAATCGGACACCCGGTCTGAGAGTTATTGGCTTTTTTGTCCCAGGGCCCCTGTTGGTTTTTAAGTCAAAACCAACCCGAACATACTCCAACTGCGTCCAAACGTCGAGCGGAGTAATAAAAAAGGTACATCTCACTAATAGGAAACCATAAAAGTCAACGGCACGTCAATCGGACGTCCGGAGCTCAAGTTATAAGTGTTTCCGCTCCGAGGGCCCGGTTGGTTTCGTGTTCAAACCAACCCGGCCGAACCCAAATTTCTCCTAAACATTCAGTGTAATATACCGAAACGACCGTCTTGATCCAAGGATCGCATCACAGTTGACGGTGCATCGATCGGAGGTCCGTAGCCCAAGATATGGTCAAATGACCAGAAGTGATCTGAAAATGGGGGGTCTGGGCCCGGACCGACCCGGCCCCACCCCCTGGGTCGGCCCGAACCAGGTCCGGGTCTGGCCTATTAGGGCACGGCCCGGCCTGGTGGGTGTGGCCTAGCCCAGCCAGAGCGGCCTGCCCTGGTGCGGCCGGTCCGGCCCTGGGCGGCTCGGTGATGGCCAAGCGGCCGCGCAAAGGGGGCGCTGCCCCCTTGATTGGAGTCGCGACCCCCGTGTGGGGGCCACTCCTTGCTAGCGGACACGGCCCGGAGCCGCGTCCCTTCCTCGGTCCTGCGCGTCCGTGGGACCTGACACCTGCCGCCGTGGCTTCAGCCAAGGCGGTCCATCCTGGCGGCGCGCCGGGCGCCGCCGGAGAATTCCGCGGGCCACCAGAGTTGCTTCGGTGGTCTGTTTTCGATTCTGTCTGCGCCAGCGTTCACCTCGGGTCTCACACTTTACTGCGGAATCATCAAACCGCCTCTGAGGGCCATTCTGTCAATGACCGTTGATTAAACAACCCGCCGAGCCTTCGAATCGCCGCAACGACACGACGCGACGACGCCGCGCTTCTTCGCCCATTCTTTGTTTTTTCCGCGCGGTGTCGTTGCACCGTGTTGCCTTTCCTTGTGCCGCAACAAGTACAACCAACAAAATGGGGAGGAGGTTCAGCCGTGTTCGTACGGTCCGACCTCCTCCCGTTATTACGATACCAGGCGGCCCAAATGACTATGAACAATTTAATCAAAGGCTGAGGATATAATCTACAAGAAATTAAATTAAACCAAACCCCCTACCTCGAGCATTGTTGAACGAAGGTTCATCGTGGAAAAGCACGTTGCAGAAGAAGAATCCATAAGCGTCGTCGGCATCATGGAGAAGAGAATCGTCGGTGTCGTGGTACACGGAGTTGCGTCGTTGATCTCCAAGGATTTGGCGTTCTTCGTCGGTGACAGTGCGTTCTTCGTGTTCTTCAAGGAGGAAGATTTTTCTTCAAGGGTTAGAGCTTTCCTTCCCCAAATCCTCTCACACAACGAACTCACCTCTCACAAAATAAGACTAATTCATATTTAATTAATCCACAATCCAACGTTTCATTTGAATTTCAAATGAATCCAAGAATGAATTACTTTGAATAAGTTAATCAATTAATGAGTTGACTTTTCATTTAATGGGGTGCAGGTGGGTTACATAATTAATAGGCGGGTTGAGGAAGTTGAAAGGGTGGGGCTCGTGTGGGCCCCACCCCACAAATATCCTACCTAGTGGAGTAGGATATAGTGGGTCCCAATTCAACCACTTAGCTTAGGTTGAACTACTTTAAATAAAAATAAAAATTGGTTGCACCATTTTATTTTATTCTTTACTTAACCCAAAATTTTAATAACCACACCCGAGCAAACACAACTCCAGAAAAGGTGTTCCGAAGAAATTACTGGCGCTGCGATTCCATCGGTGTCCTTGGATTTCAATTCTGAGCACCGATTCGAAAGTTAGGAAAACCTTCTCGTTCGTTCACTAAATGTATCGGAGCTAAACTTCGGAAATTTATTCCGGGCTCACCGGGCCTTGGAATTAGGTGCCGTCAGAAACTGCATTCATGTAAAATCCCAAAGAAAATTAAGAAAAAAATTTCCCTTGAATTTTACAGGTCTTTAAAGAATAGTGATGTAATAAAATACTATAAACATTATGTTTGGACAATATCTATTTTACAATTAAAATAATGTGATTTTGGGTCTGTTTGATTTATTTTTCAAAGCTTTAGTGGACCCTTCAATGCTTATAAAACATTTTGTCTTTTTAAATTGTTTTCCTTAAGAGTGTGACTCACCTCCACATACACACCCCTATTATTTTAAGAAAATTGGAAATTGTCATTATAAAGTATTGTTTTCCACTCCCCTTTGGAAAAAAATTTGGGCAAAACCCATGGTCTGGTTTTTGGTTTTGATTAGTTTAATGTGAGGTGTCCCAAACCTAAATAATAAAGAATTCCCTCTCATTTCCAATATAAACCCACCTGATCTCCCACATACACTTAACTCAAAGCCTTTGGAGTTCAACCAACCCCTTACCTCCTCTATTTATAATCCTCCCAAGGTTCATCACGCTCCTAATAATCCTCTCTCAAGCCTCTCCCAAGCCTTTGGTATCACACTTCCAAGTACGAGATTCCTTCTTTTCTCATTTTGTCCAATTTTCTTTAAGTTGTTATGCCCTTTTTTTCCATTAAAAATGTTGGGGTATGATTTCAAACCTCCCACATATTGACCACTTTATGTTTGGATGATGGAAGACCCCTTTATCTCTCATTAATGCTGCCTAGGGACACCCATTACCATGCCTAAATTCTGTGAGGGATTTCCCTCTCCTCTTTTACATCCAAGTAATTCTTTTGTTTTATGCATCGAAATTCCATTATTTTTTTTTGGAACATGCATCTATATGACCCCCTTACTGTCCATTTCATGTAAATATAATGAGACCCCCATTTCTCTATCATCATCCATTTTTATGAGTTCTTATTTCACATTGTTATGCTGCCGAAATTGCACTATGATTTTCCAAAATAATGTCATTGATTAATGAATACCATTCCAATTTCTCCATCAAGGGTATTCACCTTTATGAACATTTAATTATTGATTATAATGATTCATGTATGTATTCCACATCTCTTGATCATGGAATAAACTATGATGATTGATTCCATGTTGTTTGATCAATGTCGCACACTTATGCATGAAATGAAATGTTTAAGAAGGGTGCACACTGATAGCACTCTAATGCATTGGGTAAAGTATAGTATCATGATACGTCATGTGAAATGAGTATTGAATCATTCTAATTCATGTGAAATTATGGTTTACTCTTACTTCATGTGCAATGAGGGTTTACTCATGCTCCATTTGTAATGAGCCTTGGCTCATGATAATTCCATGTTAAGTGTTTTTGCCACATTTCCATGTTATGATTATCAAGATTTATCATGCCTTTATGTTCATGTTTCTCTTGTGATCAATTTATATTACTATTTTCTAACTTTTATTTTATTCCTCATGTTATTCCATGTTTATTCCCTTACTGGGCTTTATAGCTCACCCTTTTCTTATGCATGTCCTCAGGTTATCACATGCAATTCTAAATATGAGGGAATATAGTGTTCATGTAAAGGATATTTTTAATAAATATGTTGTATTTCATGTTTTATGTTTTTATGTAATGATAAAAATACCCAAAGACACTATACCTCTCGATCTTCCATGTGGAATCAAGTGATGATTTTATGTAATAAATCATGTTAAAGCGTGTAATAAAAGAGCACAATTGTTATAGTTGGTATCCGAGTATAGGTTTAGTTATATTTGGGATTAGGAATAGAAAACCCTAGTGAAGCATTAGAGACAAGAATAAGTATAATAAAAACATCCCTATGTTTTGGTGAGTATTGAGTAATTATTTTATCATGAAAATACATCACTATAGGGATACGAGCAGGTAGAAGCGGCTCTTCCACAGATGTATCCTGGGGGTAAAACCCGAAAACACCGCTTTGAGCTAGACTCGAATGGGAATTAGTGCACGACAATGGGCCTTGTTTCAATCATGGTTACGACCCTATTGGGGGATATGCTTTCGTAAATTCACAAGCTTAGTATAAACCCTTATTCTGGGAATTTAAAAAATGCACCTAAAAATATATATCAAAATGTAGATCGTTAATAACATATATTGAAGCCTATAGATTCATAAGTTAAAGAAATAATAGTTATTTATAAGTCAGCAGTTTGTTCTTTGGATTACCCTTTATGTGTTACCCATAACATTCCTTTTATTCCATCCAATGACCGTTGATAGGAGGACTCAGGCTAAAAAACGATGTGAAGATCAATGTGATGATTGTGATGATGAGATGCCCAATCCAATAGGAGCAGGAATCGCAAGCATTATCACCCTTCTTTCTCTATTAACTAAATATTTGAATAAAAACATAGGTCAATAGGAACGTTCAACCCCCCCCCCCCCTAATAATTAACAATTCACTATCAAGAGCTTCAGAAGACAATGGCCTCCTACATTTAATGGATCATATGAATCCTCAATCATCGAACTATGGATCAACTCCATTGAAATGATCTTATCCATCCATCAATGTTATGAATAAGAGAATGTTCTCATGAATAATTATCATATGTAGGGTGAACCTAATCAATGACGGATGTTGATAAAAAATATTATTCCTGGGGATTAGATCGAGGTGTTTTAATGGAAGGATTTCCTGGTGATGTTTTTTGATAAATATTTTCCATGCACCCTCCGACATAAGATAGAAAGGGACTTACTTTCACTCATGCTAAAAGATGATGAATATGTTGGAGCGTATGAGGAAAACATCACAAGGCTTTCATGATATGCCTATGGCTTTGTTGTTACCCACAAATGCAAGGTTGACCGCTTCTTTAGTGGGTTGAAACTTAGCCTATGGAAAGCGCGGTGATCCATGATTTCAAAAGCTATGAGGAAATTGTCTAATGTGCCCTCAAGGATGAAATAGAGATCACATAATCTTAGGGGTATCATGGGGATATGAATAATTATGTGTACTTCAATGATGGAGGTCTGATAGATACATACAATGGTACGAAGAATATTTAGCACCAAACATGCCAAAGGTGCAGACAGAAGCACCCTGGAAATTGCCTAAAGGGGATGAGGAAATGTTTTAGGTGTGGAGGAGAAGGGATCCAAGCTGTTAACTACCGAAAAGAAAAACCCACAACTGCAATAGAAGAGAGGAACACTTCATTCAAACCTCAACACATTTTTCATTGCTACAAATTCCAAGAACTTGGGCATCTTTCAAATCAGTGCCTTAAGCCAAGGGTTTTTGGTGGCAACCAACAACCTCCAAGGCAGAAAGGGTGAGATTTTTCCATCACTACAACCAAGTGAACCCTGACAAAGAAGTGGTGAGAGGTACCCTAGTTATTCATTCAAGAATAGAGAATGTACTTTTTGATTCTGGTTCTATGCATTCTGTTATATCCTTAAAGTTTAGTAGAACAATCCCAGAACCACCACAAATCATGGAAGTGAAGATATCGGTGAGTACAAAAAATGGGGAAACCATTGAATCCCATGAATATAACTACTCACCTATCATAATCTGTGGATTGAATTTCCCATAGAACATCATCATACTACCTCTGGTAAAATTTTATGCAATTAATGGCATGGATTGGATTTCCTTATATAGAGATAATATAAATTTTCATGAGAGAGAATTCACTCTCCATGTGGAGAATTGACCCTCGATTCAGTACAAGTGCAAGCAGGAAGATGAATCTTCATTAGCTCCATCATCTCAATCATGGATATTACTGCCCTATGAGCACTCGTATCTGGCTAAGATGATTGATTCTAAGGAGGAAACCATCATTTAAGGCATGCCTATTGTGAGGTAATTCTCTGAAGTTTTTCCCGAGTAATATTCTGGTCTTCCTCCTAGAAGAGATGTTGAATTTTCAATTGATCTTATACCTGGTGTGTTTCCAATATCCAAGACTCCATATAGAATGGATTTTTTTGAGCTTGAGGAGTTAAAGAAACAACTACAGGAGAATCTAGATAATGTGTTTATATAAGGCCCCAGCCTTAAAACCTTACTTAATCTTGAGTTATTACAAGATTACACATTGAGGATCTTTTCAGGTTTAGAGTTTTAGAGAATTAAATCATGAAACTTGCATTACATTCCACATTTAAACAAAGTGGTTACATAAAAGACAGTATTCATTCTTCCCATCAATGGGAACATATTTAAAATAAAACACGGATTCTTTCTTGACACATCCTTGACACTATCTTCACATCATGTACCTTTCCCTTGACCTGTGAAAATCATTTCAAAAAAAACTTGGGATGAGCATAAAAAGCTCAGTAAGGGTTATAAAAATATGGAAAGGAAACATGAGTTCATTTATTCATAAGAATGAAATCATACTTTACCCATAAAACATAGGCATATCAAATCATGAATAAATCATAGAAAACATAAGACATAAAGGGAACTTGAGGCATTCATAACATTCTTACGTAGGGAGTAACCCTCTTGGTTACGTTTGGAATACCCATCACAGTATATTCCCTAAATCTCTTCGGAGAAACCTTAACGTTTCACTCCTTCGCGTTACCCAATGCATTGGAGAGCTATAACGGGCTCACCCGCCCTTAGTTTATCACGGAACCACCCGTTCTTCATAACAATGCCCAAGGTCCATAACATAATCGTATCACATAAAAATGCATAAAGGAAACCTAGCATTTCCACATTTCAATCACAATATAACATTTTAGTATATTGAAATAATGAATCCATTCAAAAAGAAACCATTTCCAAAACCATTTAAAACATTTAATAAAGAGATTTTTGAATCAAAGTGTCCCATACCACCTTGAAGCTTAAAACTTTAAACCATTAATATCCATATAAATAAATCCTTAAAACCATTTTGAAAACATGGATATTAATAGGAACAAATAATTAAAACATTTAAAACGATATTTTGGTTAAAGTGGTTTTACCAAAATTAGAGACACTTGAATACAACAATTGAGGAATAACATTTAGTCAGAACTTTATAATATCATGAGAATAAATGCATTCATGATATAATACTCCAAAGGACAGTATATACACCATATAATAGTGAATTGGTGCATAACAACAATGAACCCTCAATAGAAATGTCAAATGTGATGAAATCCCTTATAAAGAAGGTATCCTTAAATTAAGGACAAATAAATCTCAAAAATATGTGTGACAAATATATATACACCCAATATAAGTGGATATTAAGTGTAAAACAATAAAAGGTCATTCACACATATTCAATGGGTGACATATTCAATGACTACAAGTTGAACCCAAAGAAATCGAAATTGGGTTAAAAAGTCAGCCTAACGGCATCACATCAAAATGAGTTGATGAGAGATAAAAAGTGTATCTCATCACTTGGAAATAAAATTTACATCAATAAGGATATATGAGAACATATCCCAACATAACAATATGTAAATTAAAAGACCCAACAAAAGATGTCTTTTAAAAAAGAGGAGGGTGAAAGGTTCCCTTACCGACTTGGGTATCTTTCAAAACATACACCCCATGAAAGAAGGACAATAGATAATTGATGTAAATACTCATAAACGAATGTATATTACACAAATAGTAGAATAATGGGCAGTACATACACCACTCAATGGAATTTGTGGCAAATGTTGCATAAATCTCACGGGAATAAAAGTGAGATGAAAAATCCCTTACGAAAACTCGGCAGCCTAACGGCGCCACATAAAACTTTCGAATATGGATTGATGAGATCAAATAGAGTATCCCATCATATTACAATAGAATTTACAGCAAGTGGAATATAAAATAAAATCCCCCAACATTGCAAGGAGGAGTTTAAAAGAAGAGACATAAAGGAGAGTACTTAAAAAGAAAGAGAGAGGTTAGATCTCTTACGAAAGTTCGGCAGCCTAACAGCGCCATTCAAAACTTCCAAAATGTATTGATGAGAGAGAATAGGGTCTCTCATCACATGAACATAAAAATTACAGTAAGTGTAATATAAAATAACATCCCAATAACAAGAAATATTAGCTTTAGAGGGAATGACATAAAAGAGTGTACTTAAAAAGAAAGAGAGGAGTAAGATCCCTTACCTCGGGTCCGACATGACTCGATCGTTCTTTAATCTCCTGAATAATAAACTTGAGTTAATTTCTAATTCCTTAAGAACCATTTTCAAGTTAATTATTCATTTTATATCACTTATTACCATGTCATAAACATTATGTAATCATTTAAGTTAATAATATTTGTTTTGCCGATATTTGGTTCTTAAGTCGAAAGTGGACTTCTTACAATTACATGTTGTTCATGTGGCAAAATGTT
Organism: Viscum album; assembly: GCA_963277665.1. Taxonomy (NCBI): domain Eukaryota; kingdom Viridiplantae; phylum Streptophyta; class Magnoliopsida; order Santalales; family Viscaceae; genus Viscum; species Viscum album. The sequence continues at coordinate 1,191,177,861 of OY728156.1, read as the reverse complement.
TATTATATCCAGAATTGTATTCATGATGTAGATATAATATATTTCATATATATATCCAGTACATGCATTAATTTATAACATTACATAATCATTTAGAGGTAAGAAATGAAATGCACCGTTCATGGAGACGGTAAGCCGTACGTACGCATGAACGCTACTTTCATTTCTATTTCGTATTTTATAGAATGGAATAATAATGATATAAAGGTATATTATAATTCCATTATAATATCATATATAATATCATATTTCCATCCTTTATACATCCCACATATGGTATTTAACGAATCAAATCACTTTGAGGGGGCGGTAGTCTGCACTTTCTTAAATGAAGATATCGCGTATACCCATAATGGAAGCCATAAAGGTAAGACAAAAATGAAAAATACAGAATAATAAATAAAACATAAACATATTATATATCATATATAAAAATTGTGACATCATAATGGCCACCTTTGAAGGTGTTAAATGAGTATTGAACAATCATCGTTTCGGGAGGCAGAATTTCACCATCCACGGAAACCGTATGTTCTTTAACCATTTGATGTAGTTGTGTGAGAGTGTAGCTCGAATAAATCTTATAACAACATCCTAGTATATTGAAGATACTGGTGTTGTTACAAAAGAAGTAAATAAAAAGAGTTTAGGGGGTTGGAGAAGCAAAATAAAACAAATGAACATGAGAGAATGAATTACCTTTAAAAGTGTAACTCCTTTTGATTTGAGCCTAAAGGCTTTCTTTGAAAGGATTCTGCCCAAAGGGAATCCTATAGGATGAGTAGAGGGATGTGGAGAGAGTAAATGGCCAGGGTTTGGCCGATCCAAAGGCTTGAGGAGTGTGTTAAATGAGGTAGAGGTGGGGGCCTTTTATAAGAGGAGAGGAGGGGCACTTTTGGAAAGTAAAGAAATATTACTTTATTTGAAAATGTGTTTCGGTTTAAAAAGGTCCCACATTGATATAATTCGTGGATAAGGTGATAAGGCTTCGAAATCCACTCATCCAATAAGTTTTGGACATGTTTAGTTCATAGATTTTACATTATCTTTCCATTTTATTTAAATCGTCAAATAATGATGTCATCGCTGCATCATTATTATGTCATAAATAATTTAATTTATTTAATGTCTAAAAATTATAAAAAAAATACTATGATGTAGGAAATCTATTTATATTTCCAATTAATATTTATAATCAAAAATATGACTTGTATAACCCCACTTAAAAATTGTTTTAGTAAAACATATCATGTTTGTGTCAATTTTACTTTTACATTAAATAAAATGTTATTTATGTCATTTCCCAACCAAAGTGGATCCATGGGGTCCCCAAGTTGACCCATGGCTTTTATTGGTCGGCCATGATACAAAAAATGAGGGTAAGACATGTGTCAATCTCATCTCATTTTATTAAAGCATTATATTTACCTTAAACTACACTAATTACCACTAATCGCGATTAAAAACTTAATAAGTTACTATTCACCAAAAAAAATATTTTAATCTCATTGAACCACATTTTACTTCTTAATGACAACCATGTATGTTGGATTTTTGAAAATCAAAACACAATGATGGAAAAATTTCATTTAAACGGAAAATCAGTTTTTATAAGTACCACTTAGTGGTTTCACTATTCATCAAAAATTGAAGTTTTTCAGAAAAATCCCAAAAATTCACCCTAAGCTATATTTGATATTCTGAATTCAAAAATGAAGTCCGTTTTACAAAATTAAAAACATATAAGTCACATTAATTAATTTAATAATTAATTCCCGCTGTCATGACAAATAGCGTGTTTTATGAAACAATAAGTATCAAAAGATTAACACTAGTTTAAGTCCGATTTCAAAGTGAAATTGATTCCAATGACCACTATTGGATTTAATGGTAAAAATATTTTCTAATTTCACTTTAAAACCAATTCAAAAGATAATCTAATCATATAAATAAATTATATTAAAAAGAGGTTTTGAATTAAAACACAACATTTTACACTATTCATTGAAAAAATGAACTTTATCGGAAAAATACCAAAAAATTACACAAAGTAAAATTTGATGTCACGATTCTTAATAAGAGTTTTATTTGGTCCAAAAGAATATATAAGAGTGATCAAAACTATATTTAATGAAAGTTCTCCATTAAAAGGCGATAAGTGAACCTTTAGTGAAAACTAGGGCATATACGCCTAAAATTGAATTCTTTCCGTATTTTAAGCCTTTAGCTTTTATTGGATAAATGTAAAAACATTAAAAAACATATATAATCATATTTAAGTTATTTCTACCCATTCCCGCCAATACAACAGCTACATGTTAACTACCATTTGAAATAATATTATTTTATTATTAGAGTGAAACGTAAGATTCCCAAGAAACTCGTTGTTGCGTGTTGGGTACGCCATCGAGCATAGCGTCCCCTTTAAAGTCATATTAATATTTTATTCACAAATATGGATAAATATGAAAATGTCATATTCTTTATTTACCTAGGGTGTTACATCCTTCCCCCCTTTTGGGAATTGCGTCCTCACAATTTTTAAAATTGAGCTTGGAAACATCCTTGAAAGTCCCACATCGGAACAAAAGTCGGTAAAACAAACACTTCAAAATAAAGAAAGATAAGTACAAAGGTCACCCGAGTTAACCCATACTAGGATTCCAAGTATGAAAATATGGACATGGAGGAAAAAACAAAGGGTCATGTTCTGATGGAGAGTGATAGAAAACATGTTTAGGAGAAAGTTAACCACGAGAAAATCACAAACTTGTGATGGGTTAAACGGTATTCGATTCCCCAGTAGGAAAAGTTAATAGACAACATTTTTGTTTTAAGTTACTTTTTATTGAGGAATTTATTCATAAGGAAACATAATCACTTATCATATTGACTTTAAACTTTTATTAGATTCCTTACACAAACTCATATTTTCTCCAAAAGACGAGTATTTAGGAAGACTTGTTCACATTAAGAGTACTATAATCAACATCTAGAGAATCACCTAATCCACAAAATAGAACTATATACTTCCCATGTCTTTAGACTTTAACCAAAACCAAAACCAAAAAGGCTAGTACAAGATCAGATAATCCAGAAAAGGATAACCCTTTATAAAAAGAAAATCTATTCTTAATCTCCAAAATTTGTCCAACAAAACCCAAAGTTCAACGAGGACCATTCTATAATCAATTTTTCCATAAAATTCTTCAAATTAAACCAATATAAGATTGAAACCCAAATATTTGAAGGATTTAGTCGCATAGTCTTCCTAGATAAATCGTAACATTTATCTCTAAACAATATCAGTTTCTCCTAAAGTCTCGTTTTGAAAAGTAATTAACCTAATCACATATCCTCCATGATAGGTTAATCATTTTCATAAATAACCCAAAATCAACTTACTCTTAATTCATAAAATCATATAACTAGAATGAATCATTCAAACTAACCAGGGACTTCACGTAGTCCAGTGGTAGGCGATAAATACCAGTCGCACATTGGTTGTGGGTTCGATTCCCGCAGCTTTGTCCGACGCGACGGGATGTCACACGGTCTGCGTGTTGCCCTTTTTCCAAAACTATATAATTCTTAAAACATTCCCCAAAATGAGATAAAATCTTCAAGAATAATCATAACATATTTTAACCTCAAGTTTATCTCATTCCCTTCATTTTCCATCATATCATATAATAACCCATAATTACCTCAAAAGTCACGATCATATAAACCCTAATGGTTACCTTAATAATTATTACCTGAATTTCCACATCGAGTTGGCCATCTCGTACATGATGCATTAGAGAACTCACCAAGGTTGAAGTGATTGATCATGACTCCTTGATAGTTGGTTTAGAACAACTATGAGATTCCTCATTGAATCCCCCATCTCATCCAGTATCTTAATCAGAGAACCACCACAGTTTCCTTCAAACCTGTTGTCTCTTTGGTGCCTGCTAGATCCATCCATTCACTAAAAATAGAAATGTCAGTGTGAGTATATCAACAAAAACATCATGTACTAATGAGGAAGGTAAACACTAAGATACACTTACTCATTCACTTTATCTAAAACTAGGACTCTTTCTGAAATCCTAACCATTATGGTAATGTCACTTATGCTTAAAGAATACCCTAACCTCTAAAGTTATCTAAACCGCCCTTTGATACCAACTATAAGGCCCCAGCCTTAAAACCTTACTTAATCTTGAGTTATTACAAGATTACACATTGAGGATCTTTTCAGGTTTAGAGTTTTAGAAAATTAGATCATGAAACTTGCATTACATTCCACATTTAAACAAAGTGGTTATATAAAAGACAGTATTCATTCTTCCCATCAACGGGAACATATTTAAAATAAAACACGGATTCTTTCTTGACACATCCTTGACACTATCGTCACATCATGTACCTTTCCCTTGACCTGTGAAAAGCATTTCAAAAAAAAATTAGGATGAGCATAAAAAGCTCATTAAGGGTTATAAAAATATGGAAAGGAAACATGAGTTCATGTATTCATAAGAATGAAATCATACTTTACCCATAAAACATAGGCATATCAAATCATGAATAAATCATAGAAAACATAAGACATAAAGGTAACTTGAGGCATTCATAACATTCTTACGTAGGGAGTAACCCTCTCGGTTACGTTTGGAATACCCATCACAGTATATTCCCTAAATCTCTTCGGAGAAACCTTAACGTTTCACTCCTTCGCGTTACCCAATGCATTGGAGATCTATAATGGGCTCACCTGCCCTTAGTTTATCACGGAACCACCCGTTCTTCATAACAATGCCCAAGGTCCATAACATAATCGTATCACATAAAACATGCATAAAGGAAACCTAGCATTTCCAAATTTCAATCACAATATAACATTTTAGTATATTGAAATAATGAATCCATTCAAAAAGAAACCATTTCCAAAACCATTTAAAACATTTAATAAAGAGATTTTTGAATCAAAGTGTCCCATACCACCTTGAATCTTAAAACTTTAAACCATTAATATCCATATAAAAAAATCCTTAAAACCATTTTGAAAACATGGATATTAATAAGAACAAATAATTAAAACATTTAAAACGATATTTTGGTTAAACTGGTTTTACCAAAATTAGAGACACTTGAATACAACAATGGAGGAATAACATTTAGTCAGAACTTTATAATATCATGAGAATAAATGGATTCATGATATAATACTCCAAAGGACAGTATATACACCATATAAGAGTGAATTGGTGCATAACAACAATGAACCCTCAATAGAAATGTCAAATGTGATGAAATCCCTTATAAAGAAGGTATCCTTAAATTAAGGACAAATAAATCTCAAAAATATGTGTGACAAATATATATACACCCAATATAATTGGATATTAAGTGTAAAACAATAAAAGGTCATTCACACATATTCAATGGATGGCATATTCAATGACTACAAGTTGAACCCAAAGAAATCGAAATTGGGTAAAAAAGTCAGCCTAACGGCATCACATCAAAATGAGTTGATGAGAGATAAAAAGTGTATCTCATCACTTGGACATAAAATTTACATCAATAAGGATATATGAGAACATATCCCAACATAACAATATGTAAATTAAAAGACCCAACAAAAGAAGTCTTTTAAAAAAGAGGAGGGTGAAAGGTTCCCTTACCGACTTGGGTATCATTCAAAACATACACCCCATGAAAGAAGGACAATAGATCATTGATGTAAATACTCATAAAAGAATGTATATTACCCAAAGAGTAGAATAATGGGCAGTACATACACCACTAAATGGAATTTGTGGCAAATGTAGCATAAATCTCCCGGGAATAAAAGTGAGATGAAAAATCCCTTACGAAAACTCGGCAGCCTAACGGCGCCACATAAAACTTACGAATATGGATTGATGAGATCAAATAGAGTATCCCATCATATTACAATATAATTTACAGAAAGTGGAATATAAAATAAAATCCCCCAACATTGCAAGGAGGAGTTTAAAAGAAGAGACATAAAGGAGAGTACTTAAAAAGAAAGAGAGAGGTTAGATCTCTTACGAAAGTTCGGCATCCTAACAGCGCCATTCAAAACTTCCAAAATGGATTGATGAGAGAGAATAGGGTCTCTCATCACATGAACATAAAAATTACAGTAAGTGTAATATAAAATAACATCCCAATAACAAGAAATATTAGCTTTAGAGGGAATGACATAAAAGAGTGTACTTAAAAAGAAAGAGAGGAGTAAGATCCCTTACCTCGGGTCCGACATGACTCGATCGTTCTTTAATCTCCTGAATAATAAACTTGAGTTAATTTCTAATTCCTTAAGAACCCTTTTCAAGTTCATTATTCATTTTATATCACTTATTACCATGTCATAAACATTATTTAATCATTTAAGTTAATAATATTTGTTTTGTCGATATTTGGTTCTTAAGTCGAAAGTGGACTTCTTATAATTACATGTTGTTCATGTGGAAAAATGTTTATTATATCCAGAATTGTATTAATGATGTAGATATAATATATGTCATATATATATCCAGTACATGCATGCATTTATAACATTACATAATCATTTAGAGGTAAGAAATGAAATGCACCGTTCATGGAGACGGTAAGCCGTACGTACGCATGAACGCTACTTTCATTTCTATTTCATATTTTATAGAATGGAATAATAATGATATAAAAGTATATTATAATTCCAGTATAATATCATATATAATATCATATTTCCATCCTTTATACATCCCACATATGGTATTTAACGAATCAAATCACTTTGAGGGGGCGGTAGTCCGCACTTCCTTAAATGAAGATATCGCGTATACCCATAATGGAAGCCATAAAGGTAAGACAAAAATGAAAAATACATAATCATAAATAAAACATAAACATATTATATATCATATATAAAAATTTTGACATCATAATGGCCACCTTTGAAGGTGTTAAATGATTATTGAACAATCATCGTTTCGGGAGGCAGAATTTCACCATCCACGGAAACCGTATGTTATTTAACCATTTGATGTAGTTGTGTGAGAGTGTAGCTCGAATAAATCTTATAAAAACATCCTAGTATATTGAAGATACTGGTGTTGTTACAAAAGAAGTAAATAAAAAGAGTTTAGGGGGTTGGAGAAGCAAAATAAAACAAATGAACATGAGAGAATGAATTACCTTTAAAAGTGTAACTCCTTTTGATTTGAGCCTAAAGGCTTTCATTGAAAGGATTATGCCCAAAGGTAATCCTCTAGGATGAGGAGAGGGATGTGGAGAGAGTAAATGGTCTGGGGTTGGCCGAGCCAAAGGCTTGAGGAGTGTGTTAAATGAGGTAGAGGTGGGGGCCTTTTATAAGAGGAGAGGAGGGGCACTTTTGGAAAGTAAAGAAATATTACTTTATTTGAAAATGTGTTTCGGTTTCAAAAGGTCCCACATTGATATAATTCGTGGCTAAGGTGATAAGGCTTCGAAATCCACTCATCCAATAAGTTTTGGACATGTGTAGTTCATAGATTTTACATTATCTTTCCATTTTATTTAAATCGTCAAATAATGATGTCATCGCTGCATCATTATTATGTCATAAATAATTTACTTTATTTAATGTCTAAAAATTATAAAAAAAATACTATGATGTAGGAAATCTTTTTATCTTTCCAATGAATATTTATAATCAAAAATATGACTTTAATAACCCCACTTAAAAATTGTTTTAGTAAAACATATCATGTTTGTGTCAATTTTACGTTTACATTAAATAAAATGTTATTTATGTCATTTCCCAACCAAAGTGGATCCATGGGGTCCCCAAGTTGACCCATGGCTTGTCTTGGTCGGCCATGATATAACCAATGAGGGTAAGACATGTGTCAATCTCATCTCATTTTATTAAAGCATTATATTTATCTTAAACTACACTAATTACCACTAATCGCGATTAAAAACTTAATAAGTTACTATTCACCAAAAAATTATTTTAATCTCATTGAACCACATTTTACTTCTTAATGACAACCATGTATGTCGGATTTTTGAAAATCAAAACACAATGATGGCAAAATTTCATTTAAACGGAAAATCAGTTTTTATAAGTACCACTTAGTGGTTTCACTATTCATCAAAAATTGAAGTTTTTCAGAAAAATCCCAAAAAATCACCCTAAGCTATATTTGATATTCTGAATTCAAAAATGAAGTCCGTTTTACAAAATTAAAAACATATAAGTCACATTAATTAATTTAATAATTAATTCCCGATGTCATGACAAATAGCGTGTTTTATGAAACAATAAGTATCAAAAGATTGACACTAGTTTAAGTCCGATTTCAAAGTGGAATTGATTCCAACGACCACTATTGGATTTAATGGTAAAAATATTTTCTAATTTCACTTTAAAACCAATTCAAAAGATAATCTAATCATATAAATAAATTATATTAAAAAGAGGTTTTGAATTAAAACACAACATTTTACACTATTCATTGAAAAAATGAACTTTATCGGAAAAATACCAAAAAATTACACAAAGTAAAATTTGATGTCCCGATTCTTAATAAGAGTTTTATTTGGTCCAAAAGAATATATAAGAGTGATCAAAACTATATTTAATGACAGTTCTCCATTAAAAGGCGATAAGTGAACCTTTAGTGAAAACTAGGGCATATACGCCTAAAATTGAATTCTTTCCGTATTTTAAGCCTTTAGATTTTATTGGATAAATGTAAAAACATTAAAAAACATATATAATCATATTTAAGTTATTTCTACCCATTCCCACCAATACAACAGCTACATGTTAACTACCATTTGAAATAATATTATTTTATTATTAGAGTGAAACGTAAGATTCCCAAGAATCTCGTTGTTGCGTGTTGTGTACGCCATCAAGCATAGCGTCCCCTTTAAAGTCATATTAATATTTTATTCACAAATATGGATAAATATGAAAATGTCATATTCTTTATTTACCTGGGGTGTTACAGTTTATACGGCCAAGTTCTTTACCATGGGGTGAACCAATCTTCTTCCTTAAGAAGAAAGATGGGTGATGTGCCTTTGCATCGATTATTATGAGCTTAACAAAATCACGATAAAGAACAAGTATCCTCTCCCACGAATTGATTACTTGTTCAATCAGCTGCATGGAGAACAATACTTTTCCAAGGTGATTTTGTGGCCAGGATATTATCATGTAAGGGTTAAAGAAGAAATATATCCCCTAGACTACTTTTCGTACAAGATATGGGCACTATGAATTCATAGTAATGCCTTTCAGACTCACTAATTCCCAAGAAATCTTCATGTACTTGATGAATATTGTCTTTAGAGATTACATCGAAAAATTTATTGTAGTCTTTATAGATGATATTCCTATATATTCTAAATCCATGGAGGATCATGAGGAGCATCTAAAAACTGTACTAGAGTCCTTGCTGAAGGATAAGATCTATGCAATGCACATCAAGTGTGAGTTGTGGTTGAAGGAGGTCTCATTATAGGGCCATATCATCACAAGAAATAGGATATCTGTGGATCCCTCCAAAACAGATGCAATTGTGGGGTGGTCGAGTCCAACATCGGTAACAAATATATGTATCTTCTTGGGGTTAGATGGATATTATTGACGATTTGGGAGAAATTTCTCAGGATTTTCCAACCCTCTTACCAAGTTAACTTGGAAGGGAGTAAAGTTTTCTTATAGTGATGAATGTGAAGAATACATCAAGGAGGTAATAAGGAGGCTTATCATTACAATCATTCTCACATTACCCACAAGTGGAGAACATTTTGTGGTATTTAGTGATTCTTCGAAGATGGGCCTGGGTTGTGTGTTGATACAAAATGAAAAATTCATTACCTATGCTTTAAGGAAATTGAATTTTCATGAGAAGAATTATCCAACACATGATTTGGAGTTGGATGTGATGATCTTCATTTTAAATTTTTGGTAGCATTATCTCCTTGGGGAGAAGTGTGAAATATATATAGACCACAAAATCCTCAAGTATATATTCACACATAAAGATTTGAACATGCGCCAACAAAGATGGTTAGATCTGATCAAAGACTATGACTGCTCAATCCATTACCACCCTGGGAAATTGAATAAGGTGGTAGATGCTCTATGTAGAAAGGACCCATAAATTCTATCATTGATGAGAATTGAGAAGGATCCAATATTATTTGATTTGATGAAGAAGGACTTGTGAATCATATAGAAGGGAACATCATCTATCCTTAAACAATTGATTTCTCAACCCTCTTTTGAAAAGGTTAAAGGACACTCAATAAGATGGTGTAGGAATTCAGAATAGAGTGGAATCTATCAGAAAAGGGAAATCCTCAGTGTTCAATGTTAATAAAGATGGAATTGTGAGATTTTGGAAAAGACTATGTGTTCCATCAAGTTCAAAGCCGAAGAAAGAACTTTTAGATGATGCACACAGTTCAAATTTCTCTATTCACCTAGGAAACACAAAGATATATCGAGATATCCGAGAGAATTTTTTTTGGATAAAATGAATATGGAGATCACTGAGTATACATCAAAGTTCTTGATGTGTCAGAAAGTGAAGGCAGAGAGACAGAAGTCTAAGGTAATGATGCAACCATTTCATATACCGGTATGGAAATGGGAGAACATCACCATAGACTTTGTCACCAGACATCCAAAGACATCCAAAAGAAAACAATGCAATCTGGGTTTTTGTGGATCATCTTACAATGTCTGCACACTTCAGTGCAATTCGGGAGGATTTCTCATTGGATCAGCTGGCATAGATATATATCATAAAAGAGGTAAGGCTGCATGAAGTACCACTATCTATTATATCTGAACGAGATCCAAGATTCACCTCTATGTTTTGGAATTGTATTTAACATGCTCTAGATACTAAGATGAACTTTTGTACGGCTTATCATCCTCAAACTGATGACCAATCCAAGCGGGCTATCCAAACACTTGAGGGGATGTTGAGAGTGTGTCCTATGGACTTCAAAGGAGGGTGGGACCAACATATCCCTCTTGTTAAATTCTCCAAAAAAATATTTTCCACTCTAGCATTAGAATGGAACCTTATGAAGTCTTGTATGGGAAGAGGTACAGAACACTGGCATGTTGGGTTGAAGTCGATGAGCGTAAGCAGCTAGGACCAGAAATGCTAGAAGAAATGGTGGAGAAGGTGAAAACCATTCAGAATCATATCATGGAATCCTAGAGTTTATAGAATAATTATAAAGATAACCGTCGACAAGAACATAAATTTATTATTGGATACATGGTATTTCTATGCATATCTCCATGGATGAAGGTCCTGAGGTTTGGAAAGAATGGGAATTTAAGTCCTAGGTACATCGCCCCCTTCGAGATTCATGATCGTGTTGTAGCTGTGGCCTATCAACTAGCACTTCCACTGACCATGGCCAATGTACATGATTTATTTTATGTACCCCTCTTAAGAGTGTACATACTAGACCCTTCACATGTACTCTCTTTAGAGGTAGTACAACTAGGGGATGATCTTTCTTACATGGAGAAACCAGTGAAGATCATAGATCACATAGAAAAAGTTGTACGAAATAATTTAATTCCCCTCATCAGTGTATTGTGGAGAAACCACATGTTTAAAGAAGCGATAAGGGAATCATAATAAATGATGAAGCATAGTTACCCACATCTGTTTTAGTGTGGGAAAAGGAAAATTAGAGGGTGAAATTTCTTATAGGGGAAGATTATAACAACCCAAACATTAATTAATGGAAATTCCTCTTGATCTAATTATATGTATTATTATAGTTATATAAAATTTGAACATAATTTATTTTATGTTTTTGGATTTTGAAATACTATTATGAATTGTGACTGTTGCTAATATAGTTGTTGAAAAGTGATCACATGATTAGTATAAATATAGGGATTTAACAAATCCAATTTACTCAGACAAAGGAATCGATGGCCTCATCCAGTATACTTGCCCCGTACGAAGCCCATTTGTCCATGCTCGGAAATTAGGTAGAGTCATTAGGATTAACACTTGACCAATCCCACACCGAGCTTGAACACGTTATTCTTGAGAGGAACTTACTACGAGAGAAGTAGAAGTTAATAGAGATTACTACCCAAGAGATGTTATCCAAGCCACCCCAATAGTCTGTCACCATCGCACACCTTACCCTTTGGTCTTATGTGGGTGTTATAAGGGGTTATGTAACAAGACCATAGCACTATGACTATGAACATTATTTTTGTATAAGGAATGTTCATTCATTTTATTATTGTTACTTTGTAAATAGTTTTTAAAGAAAAAATAGTATTTTTAGTTAATATTCAACTAAGAAATCAATTTTTATGACTTAATGGATTTTTTAATTAAATAATATTTCAATAAAATATTATTATTATTAATTAAATTTTTATTAAATATAAATTATCATACAATTTTATGAATGCAATTGTAATATTTATTAAGCTTTGAAAGATGTTTTTGTCAAAACACATGAATTTTCAATAAATGTCGGTTTTTATTTTAAAAGAAAATATTCACATATTTAGGAAATTATTTAGATAAAATGAATATTATATTTGGAATTAGGACATTGAAATTATCCAACAGTGTATTTTTCATAATTTTCTGAGATAATCAAATTTTTGGGAAAAAACTAAATACCGTTTAAATATATAATGTGTTTTATAACATCATAATGACCCAATAGTGATGTAATTGTTGAGTCAAAAGTTCTTTTTGACTTTTATATCTTGTTTTGAAAATCACAAATGTCTTTTACCATGCTGATCGTACTAACCATGCTAATCGTACCGACCATGCTGATCGAACTGACCATGCTGATCATACTGACCATGCTGATCATACTGACCATGCTGATCATACTGACCATGTTGACCGTATTGACCGTACTGATCATACTGACCTTGTTGATCGTACTGACCATGCTGATCGTACTGACCATGATGATCGTACTGATCATGCTGATTGTACTGACTATGCTGATCGTACTGACCATGCTGATCGTACTGACTATAATTTTCATACTGACTCTGGAAATTGTATTGACTCTGTTAATCGTACTATGTTTTATAAATCATACTCACTTTGTATCATTTCAATACATTACACTGAGTAATACTTATAGTACCCATACATTGTTTTCATTACTTGCTTGTTTTGGTTCTCAATCAAAAACACATGTTTCATATTAATCGTACTCATGTTTATCAACTTCATATATCAGTTGTTTTAACCAAAACGATGTTGTGGAGTTAGTTATAAACTAATCAAAATGATATCCTGTTTTCTGTTTCAATATGTCGTTATAATGCCATGTGTCCAAGTCCCTCTGAGTTTTCCAAAGAAATAAGACCGTTAGAGTAAATATGACCGTTGGAACCTGACGCCTATAAATAGGAGGTCATTTGTAGCCAAGAAGACACACATGTGTGAAACATTGTTATCAAGTTCTAGAGGGAGACGCTGTGACTTATCTCTTGGTTCGTGCGAAGGCCTTGAGATTACAAAACGTGAATGGATTGTTCTTAGTTTTTGTATTTATATAAGTTCTTTTTTTTGTTTGTGCATCCGATCAGGTGATAACGATCGAGGTCTGCCAGGGATAGGCAGATGGTGCTACCGATCATCATATCGAGTGCTTTCAAGTGATTGAAAGATAGAGTTTTCGATTACCTAGAAAATTGAGGGATTGAGGGGATATCAAGACAGACGTACCGATCATCGTATCGAGGGCTTACCAAGGTGGTGGTAAGACAGACCTCTTATCCTAGGTGAAAGGATAACCCTTCTCTTTGGGTCAAAAGAATTGTAATACTTTTACATTTCCGCTGCTGTGTTTTAAGAAAGGGAATTGTATTATTTTCTTTTCTTCATTCCATATTCATTTTTAATTGTTTCAATTGAAATCATACTGTTACATATTGTATCAATTGATTCTATACTCTTTATGGTAGAATCCATCACTATTGTATTACTCTAATTATTGTATTCATCTTGAATATAATTTCGTTACTTTTCTTATAGTATTACATCATATCATACCTTTATATTCAATACAATTGTGGTTGTTGGTTTTTGATGTGAATTGTATTAGTTTAAGATCATTTAATCTAATTTATTAAGTGTTTAAAAACAATGTTTTTAAACCTAAAATTCACCCCCCCCCCCTGTATTGTTCCATATAATATACATCTACATCTACATATTCGATCCAAAAATTGGTATCAGAGGAGGTTTCCACTGATTTGTATTACTAGCTCTTATTCTTTCATATTTCTGTTTCAATTATTTACTACACTAACGTGTGGAGTGGAAAAGATTCTATTTTATTAGATGGCAGGAATAAATATTGGGTCAATTGACAATCTAAATTCTTCTAGACCAGCTATCTTTAAGGGGAATTATTATGAGTATGGGAGAGATCGAATGAAGACATTCGTTATCAATACTAGTGTAGAAAATTTTATTATGTGTACTGGAGGTTACAAAATTCATGACAAGGAAGTCAGTACTTTCACCAACCAAGAGAAGCAAGAATATCAACTAAATTACAAGATACGCAATACATTACTATGTTCTATGACCAAGAATATATACAGCCAGATATCTTCTTGTGAAGCAGCCAACTGTATTTGGAAGAAATTGGAAGTCACACATTTTGGTACATCCAAGGTTATAGAAATAAGAAGAGCAATTCTTCAAGTAGAGTATCATGGATTTCTTTTTCCTTATGGAGAGATGGTATGTAAAGAGCAACAAAGATTTATGACAATAATCAACAGCTTACAATCTATGGGGGAAAAGGGTCTTGATGATGAATCTCTTCTAGATACGCTTCTTGATATAATACTGATTGAATGGGAGTCAAAAAGGACAGCTATTGATGAAAACAGAAAAGTTTCCCATATTACTCTTGATGAACTCTTTAGAACTCTTCTACAGTATGAGATAAGAATGAAGAGAGATGATGATTTCAATAAGAAGAAAAATGGGAATGGAAGTGTAGCTTTTACCACTATATCTAAAGCTAAAACGCATGAAAGGATAACAATATCCAAAGCTAAGAAAGGTGTTATGTATGATTCATGTGATTGGGATCTTTCAGATAATGAGTTATCCAATATTGCTCGAAGGATGAACAAGATTGTGGGAAAGAAAGACTTCCAATACAGATTCAAAAAAGAAATATAGAAAGGATGAGAAAGATTCATAGGTAACTTGTTATGAATGTATGAAAGTAGGACATATAAGGCCTGATTGTCCTTTAATAAAGAGAAAAGACAGAAAGTAGAAACATTCTGAAAGAAATAAGAAAAAGTATTACAAGACAAATACAAAGAAAGTCTTGAAGGGAAATGATACTTGGAGTGCAAGTGGTAGTGATTCATTAGATAATTCTTTAGAATATGAGTCCTGAGGACAAATGAATATTGGACTTATAGCCAGACTACCAATTGAAAATAATTGTCTTATGGCTAAGTTACACAATGCTGAAGCTATTACAAATGTTTCCTTGAATGAAAATTATACTGATAATAAATATTATGAATCTTCAAATGATGAGTCTTCGTCATTAGAAGATAATACTTTACCTTATTTTGAAGAAGTGTCTAGGTTTTCTAAATTACTTGAGAATGAAAATTATAAACTCAAGAAAAATCTTGATAAAGAAAATTCTAGAATTTCAATTTTAACTAAAGATGTATCAGATCTTTCTAACGATCTTGATACGGAAACTTATGATTTTGAAAGTATTTTAAAAACCCTTGAGAAAGAAAAATATGATAAGGATAAACTTTCTAAGGATCTATAAAATGTAATTTCTAAGAAAAATGTTTTTGAGCCTAAATTTTGTTCTAAATCAAATGTTTTGGAGGATAAAAACTTAGTTTTAAAACTAAAATCAGAAATTTTTTCCTTGAAAAAATGTTTTTCAAACATTACCTATGGAAAGGAAAACTTTGATAAAATGTATTCTCAAATTAGACCATTGAGGAATCATTCTGGTATTGGTTATACTCATTCTAAACCGGTGTTTAGTAATAACTATTTTATTCTTCAAAATACCCCTTTTTGTACTAAGTGTCAATGCGGAGGACACTGGAAAAGAGATTGCTCTCTTAATAGAATCCAGTCTTTAGGATTCCGCAAAGCCCGTTTTGCAAAACAAATGTGGATTCCTAAAATTCTTTTATCTAATCTTTCTGGATCTAAACAAGTTTGGATTCCGAAAAACTTATTGTTTATTTTTCGGAAAAATAAGAAGTGTACCAATAAGAACATTTGGTACATGGATAGTGGTTGTTCTCGACACATGACAGGAAACAAAGATTTCTTTGAAAAGATCATCGAAACAAAAGGTGGAAAGGTTACCTTTAGAGATAATGCTCAAGGAAATATTTTTGGAATAGGTAATATTGTTTTTCTTGGAAAAGTTATTATTTCAAATGTTTTGTTTGTTAAAGTTCTTAAGCACAATCTCATCAGAATAAGTCAATTATGTGATGAAGGTTACCTTGTGAATTTTAGAAATGATAAGTATCTAGTTCACAATTCCAAGGATGAGATCATTCTATCTTCCCATAGGCAAGATAATGTATACACTATTAACTTATAATACCTTAGAAGCCAAAATTTACCCTACTTAAGTGCAATAGAAGACCAATCTTGGCTATGGCATAGAAGACTAAGACATGGAAACCTAGGAAACCTTTATAAACATTCAATGAAAAGACTTTTGATGGGACTACCGGATCTTATATATGATTCTTCAAAAGTCTTTGATCCTTGTAAATTTGGTAAGCAACATAAAACTAGCTTTCAATCAATTAATGAAGTTTCAACTTCTAATGGATTAAAGCTAGTGCATATGAATTTTTTTGGTCCTTCACAAACGGGAAGCATTGGAGGCAAATACTATGTATTTGTTTTAGTTGATGAATTTACTAGATTTACATGGGTCTATTTTCAAACAAATAAATATGAATCCTTTTATTATTTAAAAACTTTTAGAGCCCAAGTTAAAAATGAGAAAAACCTACAATTGATAACTATTCATAGTGATCATGGTGGTGAATTTCAAAATTCATATTTTGAAACTTTTTGAAGTAAGAAAGGTATTACTCACAATTTCTCAGCTCCAAGAACTCCTCAGAAAAATGGTGTTGTTGAGAGATGAAATCATATTTTTCAAGAAATGACAAGAACCATGTTGAGTGAATACTTAATTACTAAGCACTTTTGCGATGAATATGTGAGTACTGCTTGTTATACTATAAATCATGTTTTAACTAGACCCTTTCTTAATAAAACACTTTATGAATTATGGACTGGCCAAAAACCTAAAGTTTCATACTTCAAAGTTTTTGGGTGCAAAGTATTCATTCTAAATATTAAAGATAATCTACTCAAATTTGCCCCAAAATCTGATGATGGAATCTTTCTAGGCTATTCTACAACCTCTATGTCATATATAGTTTTCAATTAAAAAAAACTATACTCTTGAACAAATAGTACATGTTAAATTTTATGAAACCATTCCTTTTGTTTTCAACCAAAACCAACCTACATTATTGGATGTGTTTTCTAAAAAATTTTATCAACCTCTATTAGTAGATTCTTCTAATAAGGAAAATTTTCAAGAAAGTGTTCCTGAAAATTTTACCCTAGAAGAATTTCTACTATATGTTGATGAACAGGTTTTACAAAACCCAAATAAATTGTTTCATAGGAATCATCCTAGTGATAATATAATTAGTGATGTAAATCATCCTGTAAGGACCAGAAATTCCTTAAAAAATGAAATAGAACATCTTGCTTTTCTTTCCCAATTTGAACCTAAAAGTCCAAGTGAGGTCGTTGGTGATGAATATTGGATTGAAGAAATGCAAGATGAACTAAATGAATTTGAGAGGAATCAAGTTTGGAATTTAGTTTAAATACCTAAAGAAACAACTGTAATTAGTATAAAATGGGTTTTGAGAAAAAAATGTGATGAAAATGGAATCATTGTACGAAATAAAGCAAGACTTATTGCTAAGGGCTATAATCAACAAGAGGGAATAGACTACGAAGAAACATATGCTCTGGTAGCTAGACTTGAATCTATTCGTATTTTATTGGCCTTTGCAGCATACTTTAATTTCAAACTATTTCAAATGGATGTTAAATGTGATTTTCTAATTGGTTTTGTTCATGAATATGTTTTTTTCAAAAAACCTCCTGGGTTTATAGACTCAAAATATCCTAATCATTCTTTTAAACTTACCAAAGATTTATATGGTCTTAAACAAGACCCTAGAGCATGGTATTATAGACTTATAAGATTTCTTTTACAAAACAATTATGCAAAAGGTACAGTAGATCCAACCCTTTTATAAAAATGGAAAATAAAAACATTTTTATTGTTCAAATTTATGTTGATGACATCATATTTAGATCAACTCAGCAATCTTTAACTGATTATTTTTCCAACTTAATGATATCTGAGTTTGAAATGAGTAACATGGGTGAGTTAACATTCATTTTAGGTTATCAAATTTCACAAAAACCAGAAGGAACATATATATCTCAACATAAGTATTTAAAAGATTTCCTCAAGAAGTATGGTTACGACAATACTAAAAGTATTATCACTCCAATCGGTACCTCAAATACACTTGATCTTGATGAAATTGGGAAACCAATAGATCAAACAATTTTTAGTGGTATGATAGGAATTTTGTTATACTTGATAGATAGTTGACTAGACATAATGTTTTCCGTATGCTTTTGTGCAAGATACCAATCTAATCCAAAAGAGTCTCATTTAAAAGTCATGAAAAGAATTTTTCAGTATTTAAAAGGAAATATGGATTTAGGTCCTTTTTACTCTTCTGGAAATGATTTTGTTATAAAAAGTTTTTCAGATGCTGACTTTGGTGGTTGTATAATGGATATAAAAAGTACATCTGGAACATGTCATTTCTTAGTAGATTCCTTGGTTTCTTGGTCCTATAAGAAACAAAACTCAGTAGCACTTTCCACTACTGAAGCTGAATATGTAGTAGCTGGATGTTGTTGTGCTCAAGTGTTATGGATGCAACACACACTCACTGACTATGGATTGAGTTTTTCTAAAACTCAAATTCTGTGTGATAATACTAGTGCTATAGCTCTTAGTAAGAACCCAGCACATCAATCTCGTGCGAAACATATAGATATTAGGCATCACTTTCTTAGGGATCACACTCTAAAAGGAGATATTATTTTATAATTCATCGGAATGCAAGAATAACTTTCTAAATTTTTTACAAAACCATTACCATCCGATATATTTGAGTATATAAAATAGAAGCTAAGAATTATTACATTAAAGTAATAATTTAGGTCTACTTCATGTTTTCTACCTCTCCTTACAATAAAAAAACTCCTCTTAAAAATGAGGATAACCTTTTTTAGTTGATATTATTTTTATCTGTTTATTTTCATAGTTTGTGTTTTTGTTTTTCTATTTATCATATTGATTGTTTTCTTATCATTATCTACATTTCTGTTTATCATATTGATTGTTTAGTTACAATTTTTATCTTTTGTTTGCATTTTTTGTCTGCTTGATTACCGTAACAATTTTGTTTTTCATCGGCACGTCCATTCATGGTAATGAATTTGTTTTCCATCGGCATGTCAGTTCAAGGGAATGAATTTTTTTTCCATCAGCACGTCACTTCATGGTAATGAATTTGTTTTCCATCGACACGTCAGTTCATGGTAAAGAATTGTTTTTCCATCGGCACTTCAGTTCATGGTAATGAATTTGTTTTCTATCGACACGCCAGTTCATGGTAACAAGTTTGTTTACCATCGGTACGTCATTTCATGGTAACAAGTTTGTTTTCCATCGGCACGACAGTTCATAGTAACAACATTGTTTTCCATTGGAACGTTAGTTTATGGTAACAAAATTTTTTTCCATCAGCACGTCAGTTCATGGTAACAACTTTGTTTTCCATCGGCATGTCAGTTCATGGTAACAACTTTGTTTTCCATCGGTATGTCAGTTCATGGTAATGAATTTGTTTTCCATCAGCACGTCAGTTTATGGTAACAAATTTGTTTTCCATCAGCATGTCATTTCATGGTAACAACTTTGTTTTCCATCGGCATTTCAGTTCATGGTAACAAATTTGTTTTCCATCGGCACGTCAGTATATGTTAACAACTTTGTTTTCCATCAGCATGTCAGATTATGGTAACAACATTGTTTTCCGTCGGCACATTAGTTTATGGTAACAACAATGTTTTCAATCGGCACATCAGTGTATGGTAACAACTTTGTTTTCAATCAGCATGTTAGTCTATTGTAAGGACTTTATTTTCCATTGGTTTGACAACCGACCGTATTCTTTCCCTTCATACGCTTGTGTTTTCTTTCACTAATAATACTATTTAAACCAACAATTACCTTAAGATCTCTGTCATGTACATACATTCCTTTTTTTTAAAAAAAAAACTCGTTTTAATCCTATCCATTGATTTCTTTTATTCTAATCTAAACCGTAGAATACCAATGGTCATTATTTTGTTGCCTATAAATAGACCCCCCTCCCCAAACCCACATTGGTTTTTCAGATTTTGTGGCGAAGCTTGGCCTCCCTATTTTATGACTTCGTACGATCTTTCATCGGCTTCACTTATATTTCTCAGTCTTCTACTAACACTCCTGCTGAAATGTCTTCCAAGACTTTTTTAGAAAAAGACTTTTTTAGAGAAAGGTTAGTTTCTCAGGACTTCTTTGATTCATACAATTCAACAATCAAAATAATTATTTTGTTTCAAGGATGGGAGCATTTGTGTATTGAAAACCTAGTGTCTCAAGAGCCGGTTCTTATTGATGAAGTCAATCAGGTCTACAAAACAATGTCTTTCGACAAAAACATGACAATCAACATTGCTATGTATGATAGAAAGATATCAATGTCTGTGAAACAAGCTTCCCTCTTTCTAAATGTTCCAACTGAAGGTGATTCTTTTTTTCCATCTCATAAACTACCAGAGAAAGTTGGTACGTTTAACAAAGAAAGTGCTGAAAATTCATTGTTTCTTATAAATGAAGAAAAGAGGAATGTGTCCCATTTTTCTCCAGATAGTAGATTTATGGTACTTTGGATGCAAGGTTTTCTTATCCCAAGGAAAGGGGATAAAGAAACTCTGAAAGTTTCTGATATCTATATGCTTGACTATCTTTTCAACATGAGAAAAGTAAATCTCATGGGATACATTTTTGAAACAATCAAGAATGTTAAGTCAGGAGCAATTAAGTCCCATCTAATCATGTATCCAGCTATTATTCCAAAGTTCATTCTTGAGAGCAAGAAGTTTTGCAATATTCATTTGAAAGGAAAATTGAAAGAGCTGAAGCCTTCCTGGATAAGTAAGAGTACGTTGAAGAGGTTGAATATATGTTTTGATCATAATTCAAAGCTCTTTGTTAAGGATTTAGAAGCCTAATCAGCACAGAATCAATCGGAACCTATGCCAGTCAAAGAAATTCCATCTGTTGGTGCTCCTCAAAAGTCAGATCCGCAAACCAGTTCAATGCCAAAGAAGAAACATAAGTACAGTAAGGAGTTTGTAACAAGTTGGAGAAAATAAAGAGAACAAAGAAAGGAAGGTGATCTGAAGTTTGATCTTGACCCAGCTGAAGCTTTTGCTGATAGGTTAAGGGTTGAAGATACCCTTTAGGATGAAAAGAAAAAGAATACTCTTTTAAAAAGAAAAGCTCAGTAATTTGATGTTTCAAAAGTAATGAAAATTTTTTAGGATGCTAATGCTCAAATAATAGAGGAAGTATATCAAGAGCCTATCGTATAGAGTCTTCCAGAGCCAGAGAAAGGGAAACAAATTCTGGATGAAATTCATGAAGTTTAAGAAGAGGAAGGATATTTCTTTTTGGAATTCCTTCAGATCTCAAAGAAGAGTATAGAATAATCGTTACAAAGACAAAGTGAAGGGATTCAACAAACTTCTTATGCCGATCAAGCACCGACTGAATCTTTTGAAACTCTAGAAATAATTCTTTCCCAAGGGAATCAACGTCATCAATCTTCTCATACAGAAAAAAAAATTGTTATCAGTGACAAAGTAGAAGAAGAAAGAAAGGGGATTGAAAAAGCAAAAGTAAAACAACCAGTTGTACACTCAAGCCGATCAAATAAACTGGATTCGTATGATGAGGATACCGATTCAGAACAGACATTTTTTCTTAAGAAAAATGATTAAATTGTTCATGTTTTAAGGAGAATAAAGAAGACTGTCACTTAATTTCCCAGGTTTGAAAGAAAAAATTTATTTCATTACTAACAATCAGAAAAAAAAATGTTTGGTTCTGTAAGAGAATTGAGAAACAGATTTTTGTCAGTTGAAGCCGATTTGAATGTTCTATACGAAAGTTCGGCTACTCATAAGAAGGCTTGAAACAGAATGATTATGTGGGCATACAAAACAGAGAGCTTAGTGAATAATCATGAAGTGTCAATTGAAGACTTAAAAAGGATTTTAAATGATCTCACAATTTCTTTCAATATGATTTATAGAGAAACTGTTGAAAGGGTGAATCAATTGTCAAATACCCATGGAGCTGATATTCCTTCAGTGCAAGAGTTACAAGAGAGAATGAATGATTTTCAGTCTGAGTTTTCAAAAGTTTCATCTTTCAAAGTTGAATTAGTCTTGTTGAAAAAAAATTCTATGTTATCCAAAGACAAAAATAATTTACAAAACGGAATTCATACTCTTAAAGAAGTAATTAGAGTCCTGGAGGATACCATCAAGAATCAGGATCAGATTTTTTCCGACCAACAAGAGCTTCTCAGATCTCAGGCTGATTCTATATCTGAAGACAAAAAGGAAATCAAAAAGATGAAAGCATTTCTTCATGAGTTGATAAATAAGGAAAAGGAAAGAGAAAAAAAATGACAGTTGTATTTGTTTTCCTTTCATAAACTCTAAACTTTTGTTATCTTAATGAGATTTATGTTATCCTTTCCTTTGTCCAGTTTTTTTCTCTACCTATTTCAGGAAACTAAAGATTACCCCATTCTTTTTGTAAGTCACAAAGGGGGAGAATTTATTTCAAAGGGGGAGAATGTTTTAAAGAAAACACTTCTAAATCAAGGAAAATATACAAAAAAAATCCCTAGGAAAATACATACCTAAGGGGGAGTTAGTTGTATTAATTTTTTATTCAGAAGAGTTTCCAATAACTCAGGGGGAGATAATTTTTTTTTTGTTTTTACATTATGTTTTGTGATTTCCAAAAAGGGGGAGATTGTTGAGTCAACAGTTTTTTTTTTGACTTTTATATCTTGTTTTGGAAATCACAAATGCCTTTTACCATGGTAATCTTACTGACCATGATGATCATACTGACCATGATGATCGTACTGGCCATGCTGATCGTACTGACCATGCTGATCGTACTGACCATGCTGATCGTACTGACCATGCTGATCGTACTGACTATAATTTTCGTACTGACTCTGGAAATTGTATTGACTCTGTTAATCATACTATGTTTTATAAATCATACTCACTTTGTATCGTTTCAATACATTACACAAAGTAATACTTATATTACTCATACTTTGCTTTCATTACTTGCTTGTTTTGGTTCTCAATCAAAAACACATGTTTCATATTAATCGTACTCATTTTTATCATCTTCATATATCTGTTGTTTTAACCAATACAATGTCGTGGAGTTAGTTATAAACTAATCAAAATGATGTCGTGTTTTCTATTTCAATATGACCGTTATAATTCCAGGTGTCCAAGTCTCTCTAAGGTTTCGGGAGAAATAATACCGTTGGTGGAAATATGACCATTGTAAGCTGAGGCCTATAAATAAGAGGTCATTTGAAGCCATGAAGACACACGCATGTGAGACTTTGTTATCAAGTTCTAGAGAGAGACGCTGTGACTTCTCTCTTACTTTGTGTGAAAGACTAGAGATTACAAAATGTGAACGGCTTGTTCATAGTTTTTGTATTTCTATAAGTGCTTTGTTTTTTATTGTGCGTCCAATCAGGTGATAACGATCGAGGGCTTCCGGGGATAGGTAGACGGTGCTACCGATCATCGTATCGAGGGATTTCAAGTGATTGAAAGACAGAGGTTCCGATTACCTACAAAATTGAGGGTTCGTGGGGATAATAAGAAAGACGTACCGATCATCATATCGATGGCTTACCAAGGTGGTGGTAAGATAGACCTCTTATCCTAGGTGAAAGGATAACCCTTCTCTTTGGGTCAAAAGAATTGTAATACTTTTAAATTTCCGCTGCTGTGTTTTCAGAAAGGGAATTGTATTGTTTTTCTTTATTCATTCCATATTCATTTGCAATTGTTTCAATTATAATCATACTGTTACATATTGTATCAATTGATTATATATGATTTATGGTAGAATCCTTCACTATTGTATTACTCTGATTATTGTATTCATCGTGAATACAATTGCTTTACTTTTCTTATAGTATTAAATCATATCATACCTTTATTTTCAATACAATTGTGGTTGTTTGTTTTTTTTTGAATTGTATTAGTTTAAGATCATTTAAACTAATTTCTTACATGTATAAACACAAAGTTTTTAAACCTACAATTCATCCCCCTCTTGTATTGTTCCATCTAATATAAATATATATCTACATATTTGATCCAACAGTAATAAAATACTATAAAACATTATGCTAGTAAAATATGTGTTTTACCATTAAAATAATGTGATTTTGGGGTTGTTTGATTTATTTTACTGAGATTTAGTGGACCCTTAAAGGTTTATAAAACATTTTGTCTTTTTAAACTATTTTCCTTGAGAGTTTGACTAACAACCACATAATCAACCCTATTATTTTTAGAAGTTAGGCTATTGGAATTATAATATATTATTTTTCACTCCCTTTTTTCAAAAACAATGGGAAAAATCATGGGCTGGTTTGTGGTTTTGATTAATATAATGTGAGGTGTCCCAAACCTAAATAATAAAGTATTTCATCTCCTTTCCTTTATGAACCCACCCAAGCTCCCACTTACTCATCACTCATAGCCTTTGGAGATTGACCAACACTGGACCTATTCTCTCTATAATCCTCCCAAGGTGCCCCAATCTCCCAAGAATCCTCTCTCAAGCCTCTTCCAAGCCTTTGAGATCACACTTCCAATTAAGGGATTTATTCATTTCTCATTTTTGTCCAATTTTCATTAAGTTGTTATGACCTTTTGTTTTCAATTAACAATGTTGGGGTATGATTTTGCAAATCCCCCATACTTCCCTATTTATTTTTGGATTATGGGAGACCCATTTCTCTCTCATTAATGTCACCCATGTACACCCGTTACCATGCTGAAATTCTGTGAGGGATTTCTCTCTTCTCTTTTACATCCATGTAATTCTTTTGTATTATGAATATAAATTACATTAAAATTTTGGGACATGTATCTATATGACACCCTTACTATCCATTTCATGTAAATATTATGAGACAACACTTTTCTCTATCATTAACCATTTTTATGAGTTATTATTTCATGCCTTTATGCAGCCGAAATTGCACTACATTCCAAGACAATGTCATTCTGTAGTGAATATCATGCCCATTTCTCTATCAAGGGTATTAACCATTATGAACATTTACATATTTATTATAAAAAATCATGTATGTATTCCACATCACTTTATTGTGGAATAATTGATGATGATTGATTCTATGTTGTATGATCCATGTGGCCCACTTATGCATGAAATAAAATGTTTATGAAGGTTGCTCCCTGATAGCACTCTAATGCATTGGGTAAAGTATAGTATCATGATACATCACAAGCAATGGGTGTTGACTCATTCTAATTAAAGTGAAATGAGGGTTTCCTTGTGCTTCATGTGTAATGAGGGTTCAGTCATGCTCCATGTGCAATGATCCTTGGCTCAAGCTACTTCTACGTTAAGTGTTGTTGCCACATTTCCATGTTATGATTATAAAGCTTTATCATGCCTTTATGTTCATGTTTCTCTTGTTATCCAGTGATATGCCTATTTTATAACATGTATTGTATTACTCATGTTATTCCATGTTTATTCCCTTACTGGGATTTATATCTCACTCTTTTCATATACATGGCCTCAGGTTATCCCAAGAAACGCTAGGTTTGAGGGAATGTAGTGGTCATGTAAAGGAAGTTTTCAATAATGATGTTGTATTTTAGTTTTTAAGTTGTTATGTAATGATCCTAATCCCCAAAGACACTATACCTATTTATATTACATGTATTATCAGGTGGAGAGTATATGTAATAATTCATTTTTAAGTTTGTAATAAAAGAGCTGGGTTGTTATAATGTACCCTTCAAAAAGTGAATCAATTTAATGGTACATGAGTCCAACATATATGAAATATTTCTATAATTTCCTAGGTTTATGTAGGTACTATCTTTGATTTGTGAGAAATTTATTGTGATTATCATACCCTCTAACCAAGATAACTCAGAAGGTGGTCAAGTATCCATGGAATGATGAATGTGAAGAGAGTTTCAAAGATTTGAAAAGGAGGATTATCACCGAACATATACTCACACTAACCAAAATTGGAGAACATGGCGTGGTGTTGAGAAATGTTTTAGAGAAGGGATTGAGATGTGTGCTAATTAAAAATGAAAAATTCATAGCATATGCTTCATGGAAGTTGAGTGTTCACAAATAGAACAACCCAACACATGATCTGGAGTTAGCTGTAGTGTTATTTGTTTCTAAAACATAGTGGCATTGCCTCATTAGGGAGCAGTGTGAAATATATATGGATCAAAAAATCCACATGTATATATTCACATATAAAGATATTAATATTTACCAATGAATATGGTTAGAGATGATCAAGGACTACTAATGCTCAATTCAGTATCATCATAGAAAATTTAATAAATAGGAAGATGATATAATTACAATGGATATAGTGATTTTATCATTGATGAGAAACTATAAGGATCCAATATTCTGATAATTTAAAAGGATGGGAAATAGAATCACATAGGAAATATAATCATCAATCCTTTCATAAATGATTTCTCAACCATCCATTCTGGAGAAGATAAAATATTATCAAAGTAATGATGTGTGAGTTCAGAAATAAGTGTAGGCGATAAGTAAAGGGAAATACTCAGAGTTCAATACTAATTAATAAGGTGTCATGAGATCTGTTTCATGACTATGTGTACCATAAAATCATGAATTTATGAATGAACTATTGAATGATTCATATATTTCAACTTTCTCTATCCATAAAGGAGGCACAATGATGTATCTAGATCTCTAAGAGAACAATTGGTGGGACAATATGAAGAAAAAGATCATAGAATATACATCAAGATGTATTTAATGTTATCATGTGAATATAGAAAGGAAAAAATACAAGGGGGTGATGAAACTATTATTCATACTTATAGGGAAATTGGAAGACATCCCCATTGACTTTTTCACTGATCTTCTGGAGAAATTGAGGGGGATTACTATTGTCAAGGTTATGGTGGATCATCTTAAAAATACAAAAAACATCGTTATGATTAAATGTGATTTATCACTCAATTAAATTGTAAGGATATAAATTAGAGATGTGGTGAGTCTGTATGGAACACCACTATCTATTGTATCTGATCGAGATCCAGGATTCAACTCTATGTTCCAGTAGAGTCTCCAACATGCTATGAATAGTGATTTGAAATTGTTCATGACTTATCACCCTCAAACTGATGGGAAATATAAGGCTACTATCCAGAAACTTGTGTAAATATCGATAGCATGATCAATTGACTTCTAATGAGGATTGGATAAACAACTTCATCTAGCCGAGTTCTCAAACAATAACATTTTAAAATCAAGCATCCAAATAGATCCATAATAATTCCTTTATTATAATAAGACCAAAACACCAATATTATGGGATGATGTTTGGGAATGAAAAATTATAGGTCCTAAAATGGTAGTGGAAATGGTGGAAAAGGTTTTGACCATTCAGTAGCACATCAAGTATAATCAGAGCCGACATAAGATCAATTCGTACAATCATTGACAATACCTTGAGTTTGTTGTTGAATACATTTTATTCCTCTTCATATCTCCCTGTAAAAAAGTTATGAAATTTGGGAATAAGGGATGGTTTATTCCAAGATACATTGGCCTCTTTCAGTTCCATGATTTCATTAGAGTAGTGGAATATCAACTAGCACTCTCAAATAACCTATCTCAAGTACATGACGTATTACTTGTATTCCTCTTGAGGAAGAACCCACCAAACCCCTCACATGTAACCAATCCATAGGTGGTACCATTTAATAATGATATTGACTATGAAGAGTAGACGATGCAATCATAGATCTTGGAGACATTGTTCTATGAAATAAAAAATGCAAATTGTTAAATTGATGTGGAGAAACCATATGTTTGAACAATCAATTTTGGAGTCGGAAGAGGGGATGAAACATATTTACCCTCATTTTTATTAGTGTGGAAATGAAAATTTCAATAATAAAATTTCAGAAGGGGGGATGATTGTAACAATTCAGACTCTTATAAATTAAATTCCAATTTTAATTTCATTAAATTTGTTATTATTTATTACTATTGTAGAAAAATGAACTTATATAATTTTATTATATCAGATTTAAAATAATATTATACATATTTACCATTGACAAATTATTTTTACAACAGTGATAACATGATTAGTATAAATATAGGTTTTTAACAAATCTAGTTGACAACAACAAAGGAAGTGATGGACACAACCTATAGGATCATACTATATGAAGACCATTTATCAGAGCATCCATGAAAGATAGAATCAATGTGATTTTACCTTAACAAACCCAAATTTGAGATCCAACAACTTAATCATGTGTGAAACCATTTACAGAAGAAGATCAAGTTCATTGAGATCAAGTCCCAAACCATGTTCACCGAACCACCGCATGAATGTATCACAGTTTCACACCTTAATAATATGGTGTTTGATGATGTATTAAAGGGATATGTATCAAGATCCTATAAATATCTATCTATGTATTATCTTTATAGTATAATGAATACACTTTCATCCTATTATTGTTACATTACAAATGATTTGGATTTTGGTAAAATAAAACAAAAAATTTAATTTTCTCAATTCAATTTTTATTAATATTTTTATATTAATGAATTAATATATATTTTAAATAAAAAATATTTAAATAAAATATTATTATTAAATATGTTTTATTAAATTTAACTGGTCATATAATTTTTATGAAGTCAAATTTAATATTTATAAGTGTTTAAAAATTATTATTGTAAAACAATCTTATCATCTCTCAATAAATATCAATTAATATTTTAAAAGTGAAAATAAAAATATTTAGGAAATTAAATAGATAAACTTTATATTATTTTTTTAATGATAAGGAATAAAATATCCAACACTTAATTTTTAATAATTTTCTGACACAATTGAATTTTTTGGTAAAAATTAAATTCTTTATAAATATATAGTGTTTATTTTTTACATCATAATGACACAAAATTTATTTAATAAATACTATAAAAGGAATAAAAGACCAAATATATGTTTTACCTTTAAACAAAATGTTATTTTATGTTTATTTAATTAATTTTATAAATCCATTATGAATCCTCCAAAACCATTAATATATTTAATGTTTTAAAATCATTTTCTTTAAGAGTATGACTCACCTCTACATAATAAAGGGTATTATTTTATCATGTTCAGACCTTAGACATATAAAAAAATGTAAGATATTCCCATTGAGTAGAAACCTAGGGAAAAAATGGGAAAGTATGTGGTTTTGGTTATTTTATTATACAGAGTCCAAAACCAATGTTTATGAAGTGATGAAGAATTACCCACTCATTACCTATATAAACTCATCCAATATACAACTAATATTGATTAAAAATCTTTGTATAAGTTTCTTAGTATTACATTACTTATATATAGTTCTCTTAAGGTTCCCCCAACCCCTTAAGAAACTCCTCCTAGGAAATTGGTGTCACATTCAAGTAAGGGATCATATCCTTCTCTTATTTATTAATTTTTCTTTATTATGTTATTACTTATACTTATAATTCCAAATGTTTTCATATATCTTTACATGTCTATATTACTTCCCATTTTATGTCTAAATGATGAGATACCATTTTCACTATCATCAACATGTTTTATAAACATTTAAGATATAACATCCCTTCTTTTTTTTACATTACTATTACATCATCATAAAGGGAAACAACATAATATTATTACACCA
The DNA here is from genome assembly GCA_963277665.1 of Viscum album. Lineage (NCBI taxonomy): Eukaryota > Viridiplantae > Streptophyta > Magnoliopsida > Santalales > Viscaceae > Viscum > Viscum album. The sequence continues at coordinate 1,191,147,493 of OY728156.1, read as the reverse complement.
TGGGGATCCAATGGTTTAGTGACTTGATAAACTATTTCCAAACATAACATTTACAAAATCAGGCACAAAAATTTATTTTATTCATTCTTCTCTAGATTTTTATTAGAACTTGGACTCTCTATAGTACATGTAGTCACCAGAGGACATACATCAAAAAGGGGTGGGCTAAAAGACCAGTAAGAGGATAGATAAGAACACTATAGCATGGGGTGGTCATACTCATAACATAATCATCAAAATATTGAGAGGAAACTTTAATAAAAGACTTGAAATGTGGAAATGAAAAAAGATGAAACATCATGTCATAGTGGTCATCCACTACACATAGTTGTGAAAAAATAGCATCATGTTCACACATCATTTCACTTTAACTCATGAGGTTCATCACTACACCCAATGCATTGGATTATTGTACAATTCTGGGTGCACCCTTCACATTCAAATATTCATATTGTTCTATATAACTCTGGGTGCACCCGTCACATCATAACATTTTCATTCTCATTAATATCACATAGAACATATATCAATCCTAAGAATGGAAAGAAATGAGTTTCGAGTCATAAAAACAAATTCATATGATTTAGGATCCCAATAGAAATATGGAATAACATACATGATACAAGAACCATCAACCTTGATTGATAAGTAAAATGTGTGTTCTTGAAAGAAGAGTTCTTTTGGAAGAAATATTTTTTCACATAAAATCCAGTGGAGAACATGTATATCCTAGAATAGGTAAGATAATGATGAAAAAATTATTTTTATAGAGTAACCATACCAAAAATTGAGTGAAAGAGGGAGAACCCGGAGAAAGAAAGTTCGGTTTGAGAATATCCCCTTACCTTGTATCTGAACACTTCCTTCGCATTAAAGTATTGTATAACCACATTAAATTAATTAATTAAAAATTCCATAACTTTGTGTACATTAATAATATTCATTGAGGTTTTATTAATTTCATTTATGATCTTTTGAAAGAGTTATATTGTCACGAACTTAATCTGGTTGCCATTAAAATGGCACTTGAACCAGCTTGTGGCAAGGGATGAAGGGTGTTCCCAATCCACAAGAGTTGAAACAAGTTCCCAAGTATCATAAAATGAAATATGGGAATGATTTACCCATGTTTATAAACATAAAACAATAAGTGAATCCCATAAAACAAATCTTGTTTTTCCAAACCAAAACATATTTACCTAAATTTTAGAATTGAATTACACAATATAAGACAATGTTTAAATACTATTAAAAAAATAAACAAAAAAGGATAGCCTAATAACCTCCTCATGGAATGAGGAACCACCCTCAGGCTATCTCTAGGACAATGCACCATGAATGACTGGTTGAAATCCGTACCATTGGCACAAAAAACATTACCCAAACCTATGACCAAATATCCAAGTCTACTTAATCCAAATGTGTAAGTAGGGTGTGATCAAAATCATAGTATGATTCTACCACAAAATTTTCAATGTTATAATCATTATAAGAATAAAATCTTCCGTGTTTTGTAAAAAAAAATGCTAGTAAAAATTTCTAAAAGACCAAACATTAAATAAAAATAGGTTTCATGTGGGATACCTTAAACAAATCAACACTCTAAATAAAATGGAAATTATATTGAATTTATCCATTCAAATTTACTGTATGTAGACATTCAGAATAAAATAACTAATGAGCACTAGAAATGGGAAACAACCATCGGTTATATCTCGTTGTGGGTCCCTGGTACCACGTAATCGGTGAATCTAACCATACAAATATCTGTTCTCATGAACACGGACCATTAGTAGGGATCATAACCATAACCTAGTGGTTCCCCAACATCATCATCATCATCAAATTTATTTAGAGTTTCCGTACTTATACTTGATACGTGAAAGAGGGGCCAAACCCCCTGAGATCACTAGCATACTAGTGCACGTCAACCCACCTAGATACCCGGGTGTTCCCTCTTGTGATCAAAAAAGTTCTGAATTCCATGAAATACAATTTTCACACGAAAATAACACTTAAAATTAACACACACTAAAAATCACACACACATGTCACATGATACCCTTTTTTATTAAAATTCATTTTAGAAAACATACTCACACCGAAACAGCCCACAACACATTTCACCTCTCTTTCACAATTCAAAAAATCCATTTAATATTTTTATAAAAACCTTCCATGATAGTACACATCACATAAAATCCCCTTCACATTAAAATATTCCATTTCAAAATTACACTCCTACAAAAAAACTTTTTGGAAAATAGTTGTATCTCTTACACAAATCAAGAAACCATTTAAAACATTCACAAAAAAATTCCAAGGAGCGTGACCATGTTTTGAACATAAAATAATTCCAAAAACCCTCTTTGAAAACCAAAAATAATACCAATATCACATAAAAACATAATTAGAATCCATAGAATAATTTAATTAAACTATTACATGAATCATAAAACAACCATAATGAACACAACATAGAATACACAACAAAAATATTTATTTTTGCAAAAACATTCCACTTAAAAAACAACCGCTTAATAAATGATAAGAAATATAATTTTTGCACAAAAAAAGGTAGACAATCAATATAAAAATATAAATCAAGAAACAATAACTCATCCAATAATTCTTACACATGGAATGACCTACCATTTGTCCCAAAAACCCCAAATCGTTGTTTGAAACTTCAACCACAACACTGATGCACCACAAGAGAGTTATATAGAGACCTAAACCACAATATTTCACCAAAAAGACAGAATGTTAAATCATAGGTATGAACCCTAGATTTTTGAAATGAGTAACTTCAAGAAAAAAAATGAAACCCTGAGAAAAATTTCAAAACCCTAAGAAAATGGGATGAGGATGGAAGGAAACCCACATACTTGAGGGATCTTGAAGAAATTGGCCCAAATCCCACAATAGATGAATCTTTAAGCCATAAAAAATAGTAGGGAGGCTCTAATATGTCTTATTTGGTATATTGAGGACTGAAATGGGGGGGAGATTAAAAACTGAAGGTTTTATGAAAGAAACATTTTATCTCTTCAAATTTGGGAGATTTGAGAAATATTAAGAAAGATTTCACCAATACCCAAGGAATATTAGATCCAAATATGAAAAAATATATATTGGGGGTGAGCCTCAGGTTTTTTTGGCTTCTATTGGGATGTGGAATCAATAGAAATAGTAAAACATGAAAGAGATATTGAAACATTATAAAATAATTTAAACAGGAAATGTGCTTACGGGCTGGCCTAATACCTTAATAAAAAACCCAAATACATCATTATTATGGATTCCTATGGGGTAAAAATTTATATGGTGGGATTAATATTTCCTGGGATTCCAATTTGGAAGTGTAATTTGTGTCAAATTTTTTAAAATTAAGGACTCAAAAAAGAAACAAAATTTATTTTTAAATCTTGAAATGGTCTCATAGTTTTGCCCAAATTTTAAAAACTCTCCATTTCCACCAAAATGAATGGGAAACCTCCAAAACAAAGAAATAATGGAAATTAAATGAAAAATAAATTTAAAATAAATCATGTATGTGACATATTTAGTTTAAATTTATTGTTCCGAAATGTTTTCTTTTTTATGGTTTTCTTAAACAGGTCACTTGTATTTATGAATAGAAGTTCATGTAGAACATGAATAAAAATTTAGAACAGATATTACATGTTATTAATAATATTAAAAGATTTTAAATGATTTTATAATTAATGATTTCATTTACCATGTGAATGAATAACTAGTTAATATGTAATGATGATCATTTTAGGTTAATTTGGGTTGTTTTTTAGATCACAACGAACATGTTTTGATTTATTATTTAGGAATATATATATATAAGTTAGTTCTAGTAATTAAAATAAGTTATAATACATATAAAATAATATTTTTTAACCATAAAATGGTTTCATTACTACATTCAAAGGTGGTAAAAAAATTTGAAAACATGTTGTTCTGGAAGGTGATAAATTAACACCTTAGGAACAATGTTTTCCTTTCTAAAATAAAAAGAAGAGGAGAAGGGGTTAGAAGATATAATATAACATTAGTATCCTAAAATTAAAATATATGTACGTTAATGGATTTATCATACCATGTGTATGAGGATAGGTGTGGAGATATTTCCAAAATAAATTGAAATTGAAAGAAAATTAAAGGAAAAGAGAGAGAGAGAGAGAGAGAGAGAGAGAAATTACCTCTTGAATCCTCCTCTTGAGATCCTCATTAAGGAATCTAGGATTGGCCTTTTGATGATACAAGAAGCTCTTGGACATGGGGTATGAGCTAGAGAAGATGTTTGGAAAGATTTTATACTTGGATTGAAGCTTGAGAGGTGGGAGGAAATCAGGGTGTGAAGGGTGGTATTTGTAGTGGATGGGAGAGGGGTTTTCTCAATATTATATTCATTAATTTATTATTACTTCACAAGATAAGGAATAGTGAGTATTAAATGACTAAATAAAGTAATTTTATCATATTAATCTTAACAAAATCTTCTTACATCATCTGATCATCACCCATGACTCTATAATTCGCGAATTTAGCTTATTTTGTAAATTATCATATTTCACTATTCATAAATATTCATGTATTTCAAAAAAATACCAAAAATTCACCATAACCATTTATATATGTGTAGAATAAAAACATGAAGACCATATATTAAAAATAATTTTCGAAATATGATTAATTTAATATTTAATTAAAATTTTAATCTACTTGAAAAATAAAAATTTTAAATTAAAAATGATTTCATAATGCTTTCGAAAGTTACATAAGGTCATATAAAATTATATTAAAAATATAAGACATAGAATTGTTAATTTATGAAAACATTTTATAAAAATTAATTTTATTTTAAATTAATTAATTAATTATAATTTATTTTTTATGACTTATAGAAATACCAATATTTTTATCACGGTCCAATTGTCACTTATATGATACCTAAATTTTATTTAATCATTCATGGGTAATATTACTATTATTTTTGACAATTTACTATTACTAGGGTCATATTACTTTTCATAAGTAGAGTTTACTATTCATAATGGTAGGTAACTATTCACCAAAAATTATGTTTGTCTTATTGGACTCAAAACATCTTAATGATCACAACCCTGTGCGTCAGATTTTTGAAATTCAATACACAAAAGTGGAAAAAAAATTAAATGTTACATAGTGGATAATGTTAAATTGATGTGAAATTGTGATTCAAAATTTTATTATACTTTATGTCATGATTATAAGAAGGTAATTCCATTGATAAAACTTTGGGTCAATACATTCTTCCCCCTAATGAAATTTTGCCTTCAAGATTTCGTTTTACATAAACATGTGAGGGTACTTATCTTTCATTTCCTCCTTCAGTTCCCAAGTTGCTTCTTAAAACATATGGTTCCTCCAAAACACTTTGAAAAGGTTGGTTATATTTTTGCATAGAACCATATATCTCCGGACCAAAATCTTTACTGGCTGCTCCCCATAACAGAGATCATCTTTCAATTTTTCCACCTTTGAGTTCAGTACATGTGAGGGATCTGGTATGTAATTTTTCAGGAGTGATATGTGAGACACATCATGAACATGAGACATATTTTGTGGAATTTCAAGCTGATAGTCCATGAGTCATTTTCCTTCAAGGATCTCAAAGGGGCCAATATACCTTGGTCTTAACCTGCCATTATTTCCAAACCACATGACACTTTTCCATGGTGATATTTGAAGGAATATGTTATCTCCAACGTCAAACTGGATATAACTTCAACGGTTGTCAGAATAATTTTTTTTCCAACTCAGAGTAGCATTGATGTGTTTCTGGATGACTTGAACCTTATCCATCATCAATTGCACAAGATCGGTTCCAAGTAGCATTCTTTCTCTATCATCATCCTAACAGTTTAGAGTTTTACATTGCTTTCCATACAAAGATTTATATGGTGGCATATGAATACATGAGTGTAAGATATTGTTGTATGTGAACTAAACCTATGGGATATGTTGATCTCATCCACCATTGAATTCTAAAGAGTAGGATCTTAGCATTTCATTAAGTGTCTGAATATTCCTTTCAGATTGGCCATCAGTTTGGGGGTGATAGGCTGTGTTGAAATTTGATTCTGTTCTAAATGCATGTTGAAGACATATCCATAATTTATATGTGAACCTTGGAACCCAATTAGAAACAATTTATAGTGGAACACCATGAAGTTTCACCACTTCCTTTATATATATATTTCCATGTTTTTCAAGAAAAAGATCTTCCCAAATAGAGATAAAATGGTCATTCTTGGTGAGTCGTTCAACCACAACCCATATCACATTATTTATCTTCGACGTATTCAGGAGAACGATGATAAAATTCCATAGTGACATTCTCTCATTTCCACATGGGTATAGGAAATGGGTGCATCGTCCCTTTGGACCTTTGTCACTTTACTTTAACTTTCTGACATACCAAGAACATTGAGATGTATTCTACAATCTCGTTCTTCAGGTTATCCCAGAAAAAGTGTTCTCGGAGATATTAGTACATATTGGTGCTACTAGGAGGGATAGAGAAAGATGATCTATGTGCATTTTACTATAGATCCTTCTGTATCCTGGGTGTTGATGGAACACAAATATGCATTCCAAACCGAATCACACCATCATCATCGATATGAAAATATTGCAGCTTCCCTTCCTTTACAGTATTCACATAATTTTGTATCTCTTGATCATCCCTTTTTTTCTCCTTAATCATCTCCTAGATTGATGGTTGATCCATCCTTTGGGCAAGGTAGGATGTGTCTCATGCCTTTATGATTTCCAAATCTATCCTTTGAATATCCAATAAGACATGGTGTTTGTATATCCATAAAATGGATATAGAAGTAGGTTATTTTCTACTTAGAGTATCATTTACCTTGTTATCCTTTCCATGATGATAGTTAATAGAGTAATCTTAGTCCATGATTAGATCTAACCATCTCCCTTTATACCTAATGATATCCTTTTGTGTTTAAATATACATTAAGATCCTGTGGTCAGTATATATGTCACACTTCTCACCATAAATCTAGTGCCTCCAGATTTTCAAGGCAAAAATCATGGATTCTAGCTGTAGATTATGTGTTGGGTAGTTCTGCACATGTATCTTCAACTGCTATGATTTTTATGATATCACATTATCATTTTCACGAGTTCGTAGCCCAAGGCTTTCATTGAAGCATCACTATATATCACAAAACTTTATCCACTTTTTGGTAGTGTGAGTATATGTACAGTGATCAGAACTCAATTTAGATTCTTGATGTTTCCCTCACATTCATGAATTTAGACATACTTTACCCCTTTCTATGTTAACTTAGTTACCGGGATTGAGAATCATGAGAAATTTCTCACAAAAACGTCAGTAATACCCATCTAATCCAAGAAAGATATGGATTTATGTGACACTAGAGGGTCTGGGCCATTCTACAATAGCCATTATTTTTCAAGGGTCTACAGTAATTCCCTATCTTTTGATCACATGTATCAATAACTTCACTTGCTTCATCCAAAATTCACACTTTCTGAACATGTCATACAACTTCTCTTTTTTCAATGTCAGCACAGAAGCCTTAGATGTTCTTCATGTTCCACCTTTCTCTTGGATTATATGTGAATATCATTGATAGACACCACCACAAATTTGTCGAGATAATGTCTAATGACTCTATTCATCAAATCCATGATGATTGAAGGTGAATTAGTAAGTATAAATGGAATCATGAGAAACACATAGTTCCCATACCTTGAACGGAATGCAATCTTCTAAATATCTTCCTTGATCACTTTAATTTTATGATTTCCCGAATGGAGATCCACCATTGAGATGTATTAAACTCCTCATAACTGATTGAACAAGGCATCAATCCTTGGAATAAGACATTAATTCTTTATTATGATCTTGTTGAGTTTCCAATAGTCGATTCACAACCGCATTGTTCCATCCTTGTTCCTCATAAAGAGAACTAGTGCATCCCAAGGTAATGCACTAGGGAATATGAAAATATTGTTCAAATTATCTTACAGCTTTCTCTTTAACTCATCTAGTTTGATTGGATCCATCCTATAGGTACACATTGATATAGGAGTAGCTACGGGTATGAGTTCTATTGGGAAAGCTACATAACAATCTGGGGGATGTCTGGGTAACTCTTCAGAAAATACATCAATGTATTCCCACATTATGGGAATTTCTGCAAGGTTGGAACTTTCCTTTGACTCATTCATTTGAGGGAGGTATGCTTTTTCATAGGGTATCAACACCCACACTATTGAAGGATTTTTGAAAGGAGATTAATGATATTATTTTTAATTTTAGAGGATCATGGGATATTTCAAAATACTAAAAGATATTTCTTTTTCTCGATAGTTGATATGTGCTCTATATAATGAGATCTAATCCATTCCCATTATTGCATCGAATTCCACCAATGGTAGTATTATGAGATTTGTTGGAGGGATCATCCCACATACACCAATAAGAGAAGAGTTGAATACTTGGGTTTCAATGATTGGAACACTTAGAATTTTTACCGATATCTCTACTTCAAGGTTACATGGCTTCAATTCTATAGTCCTATAAAACTTACAAGATATAAACGAATGCCTATAACTAGAATCAAATATTAGTTTTTCCATTCTTTAGTGAATATGATGTCTATCTTGTATGACTTAATTATTTTTCTCCACTTACATAGTAGTGATGGCATAAGCATTCCCTTGTTATTTTGGATCTGGTGGCTACTGACACTAATTACCCTCAAGGACTCTAGGTATAGTGCACTGGCTTGCATAGTGACCATGCTCCCTACAACTGTAGCATTGGACCATGGGTGTTTATCTCCTTTAATCCACCACGTTCTCCTTAATTATCAAGTCTTTTCAACACTGTTGAGCATGGTGGACTTTTTTCCCACACTTGAATCATTTCTCCATCCTTTTTAGGTAGTTCTCATGATGCAACTTCCCATATATTTCGCATGTGGGTTATTGAGTTTTCTTCCCACCTTTATCATTTGATCCCCCAGCTTGAAACTCCATGTTTTGTTTCTTATCAAAAAATCCATGGGACCATTCTCCATACTCCATATTTTGTTTCTTATCAACAAATCCATGGGAACATTCTCATATTTGATATTATAATATTTCCTTGTTAATAATATTTCAGTTGTATCAATGTTTCAGGTGATGACTGATTTGTTTTCCTTTATATATTTTGTTACATAAGTCATGTTTTTTATGAAGAGGATATATTTTATTGATATCCATAATGATATTATGTTCTTAAACATTATTTGTAATCATAAAACGAAAATTATTCTTGTATGGTTACGGTGGGAAATGAAACCACATCGTGTCGTGGAGACAGTAAGTCGTACGTACGCACGAGCAACAATATCATTCTATTAGTGGTGAAATCATATGTAATTGAATGGTATATCATATATATAAAATCATTAACATGTTATATTTATTATTTAAATCATTTATTCTCATTATTATCCCCATTCAAATTATGAAATGTTGAATAATAAACTACACCACGATGTGAAGACGGTAAGCTATACGTACGCACGTATGGTGACTTTGTTATTCATAGGATGGATAGAATAATTAATACGGTTTTACCATATTTATAACAACATATATGTATAAAGAAGGTACTGGAGTTATTATTTTAGTATGGAGACAACAAAGAAAGAGGAAGTGGAAGAATAAAAAAACTTTGAAAGAGGTGATGAAGTAATTACCTCTTCTTTGGGTTCTTCCTTTTGATTTGATCAAAAGGGATCCTTAGTTTGTCTTATGATAAAATTAAGTCCAATAGGTTGAAGTGAGGGTAGTTGGAAGGATATTTTATTAGGTGTTGGACCAGCCAAATGGATTTGGCGGTGTGAAATTAAGAGAAGGGGAAGTACCCTTTTATAAGGGAGGTGAGGGTCTCTTTAGGAAAAGCTTGAAATATTATTTTATTATAAAATAATTTTCGGTTTATAATGCCTCAAAATAGATTTACTTCAAGGATAAGGTGATGATGAGTCTAAATCCCCTCAACCAATAGGATTTAGAAAATTTTAGGTCACTATATTATGATTATATTTGTATTTAACTCATAGATAAATAGTTTAGATTTAAAAATGTCTTCTTGTATGTTTGTATTACATTGTTAATAAACTTAGTATAAAATTCCAAGTGAACCTAAAGTGGTTCATTAATGATGTATCTATCATTATATAATTATTTTAGTAGAACCATTGATTTTTTGGAATGTTATATCATTTAATAATATAGTATTTATTTTAAAAACTCATTTATGTCAATTTTAACATTATTTAGTATTTGGTTTTTGTGAAAGTAAAAAAAGTTGATTACTTCTATAAAATACATTATATCAACCCTAAAATGTCATATTAACCTAGAGAATTCTTGTAATGCAACAAAAGTTTTTATTTAGATTTATTGTGATATTTATAATATCAATTAATTTAATATTTCGTTAATAAGGTTATTACTGCATCCTCATTGTGTCATAAATGAATTTAATTATTTAATGTCTAAAAATGATAAATAAAATACTATTATGTAGTAAATAATTTTATATTTATAATAAATATTTATTATAAAATTTATCTTTTTTATATCCCTATATTAAAAATGGTTTAGTTATTAAACATTTAATTTAACCCTTTTAAATCTTATTTAAATAAAATAATATTAGTTGTCCTAATCTAATCCATGTGGACCAAAATTATCATATTTTATTCCTATGGTTTAATTTTGTCAAAATAAGATTTTCAAATAGAATTAGGACACATGTTACGGTAATTGTAATATCATTTTTACCATTAATTTCCCTATTTACTTTTAACTGTGGTAAATAAAATTCAAAAGAAACTATTCAAAAAAAATATTTTCATCCTATTAAACAACATTTTTATTATTACTGCCATCCATGTCACTCTGTTTTTAAAAATTCAATTCACAAAAGTGGTAAAATTATGTTTTATGCAAATTTTCAAATGTTCCAAGAAGGTGGGTAAAAGACATTTAAAAATTCCGTAAAATTTTATACAGATAATCTTATTATAAAATGACTCCAATTAATTAAATTGAACTAATATAGGTATTATGTGTCTATTTTTTACTTTAAATTAAATTTAAATATAAATAATAATTATTTAAATAAAATTCGATTTAAATAATAACATAGTTTTTTTTACTATTCATAAAAATTTGAATGTTTTCAGAAAAATACAAAAAATTCACCCTAAGATAATTTTGATATTGAAAATCCAAAAAAGAAGCCCATTTTGAAAAATAAAATTTATAAAATTTTAAAAAGTGTGTATTACTAAACATAATGGTTTGTTTGATTGGTCGTGGTGTGCAAGAACTCAAAGTTGCGTTCAATGCAGGATATTGTATTATTTAAAGAGAACCATACCATGGAAGCATGGGGTGTTACATTTTCCCTCCATTAAATAATTTCATCTTCAAAATTTCTAGAATATTTTTTGCAAAGAAGATCTGGGTGGTTCTTCCTCATTAGTTCTTCTGGTTCCCACGTTGCATCTTCTATCTTATGTTTTCTCCATAGAACTTTTACATGACGAGTCATCCGGTTTCTCAACACTTGTTCTCTGGAATCAAGAATCTTGACAGGCACTTCACAATATAATAGATCAGGTTCTAGTTCTATTACATCATAGGTGAGTACATTCATTAGGTCAGTCCTGTATATTCTCAACCTTGATATGTGGAACACATCATTAACATTGGAGAGACTTGGTGGAATTTCCAAATGATAAGCTACATCTCAAATTCGTTCTCGAATATCGAAAGGTCCGATGTATACGGGACATAATTTACCCTTCTTACCGAATCGTACAACACCCTTCCATGGAGATACCTTGAAGAAAACATGATCTCTAACTTGAAATTAAAAATACTTCCTTCAGTTAATGTCATAGCTCTTTTGCTGACGTTGAGTTGCATTGATGTGGGTTTGGATAATATTTACATTTTCTATTGTTTCCTCAACTTGTTCTAGGCCTATGAGTTTTCATTCACCAACATCATCCCAAAAATATGGTGTGCAACATATCTTTCTATATAACACTTTTATATGGTTCCATCTGAATACATGAAGGGAAGATATTGTAATATGAGAATTATTCCAGAGGTAAATATTGATCCTACATACCTTGAATGTCATGTGAGAAATATCTCAACATGTCTTATATGGCTTGAATAATTCGTTTTGATTGTCCAATAGTTTGATGGTGGTAGGAAGTGCTCCAATGATGTTCATTATCTATGGCCTTTTGAATAACTTTGTAGAATCTTGATGTAAAAAGGGGCTCACGATCAGAAACAATCGATCGGGGTACTCCATGAAGTATGAAAACATCATTAATATATTATATTTCTAAATGATCAAGTTATAAATCTTCTCTTATAATAAAAAAATATGTTGACATGGTAAGACGTTCAACAATAACCCATATTCCATCATTCCTTCTTGGATTCTTTGGTAGTCTCATGAAAAATCCAATGTAATATCATCCCATTTACACTCAAGTTTGGGAAGAGGATGCATGAAAACTCTAGGATGTTTCCTTCCAGCCTTCACCTATTGACAAACCATATATCTTGACACCTAATCAGCAATCTCCCTCTTCATGTTATCCCACCAAAAATGTTTCTTTAAATATCTATACATCTTAGTTCTACTAGGGTGTATAGAGAAATTAGATCTATGAGCATCATCCATAAATTACTTTTCTAGATCTTGAATATCAGGAACACAATGTATTTTCCCAAATTTCAAAATCCCATCTTCATATATGGAGTCGATCAATATCCCATTATTCATAGCATTAATTTTCTTTTGAAACTCCTCATTATCAATCTAATAAATTTTTATCATTTCAAGTAAATATGGTTTGGCAATAATTTGACAAAGTATTGATGTTTCACCTTCCATGGTTATTACCATATAAATATTTACTAGATCCATGTATATAGGATCCATTTCAACTCTCATCTTATTCAGAACTCCATGATCCTTTATGAACAATGCAACAACCATCTTATTTGCCTTCCCCATATGGTTTTTTATTGTGCAATCATAATCCTTGAGTAGTTCAAGCCACCATCTCTACCTCATTTTGAGTTCTTTTTGTGAGAAAATATACTTAAAACTCTAGTGATAATTATATATCTCAAATTTTTTACCATAGAGATAGTGTCTCCATATCTTCAAAGCAATGATTACTACTGATAACTCTAGATCCTGAGTATGATAGTTGTATTCATGAATTTTTAGCAGTCGTGATTCATATACAGTAACCCTATCATTCTTCATAAAGACACAACCCATCATTTTCTTTGAAGCTTCACTATAAATAACAAACCCATCATTCCCCCATGGTAGATTCAATATAGAAGCATTAAATAAAATTTTATTCAATTCTTCAAAACAATCTTCACACTCCTTTGTCCAAACAAATTTAACCCCTTTATGTGTGAGCTTGCTAAATGGGTTATCCAATAGGGAAAAATTTTGGATGAAGCACCAATAATAACCTACTAAACTAGTAAAACTGCATACCTCAATTATACTCATCGGTGCTAGCGATTTGTGGATTGCCTTTGTCTTTGAGGGATCAATAGAGATTCCATCCTAAGAGACAGTATGGACAAAAAAAGAAATCTCTTGAATCCAGAATTCACACTTGCTAAACATCCTATATAATTTATACCTTTTAAGAGTTTTTAGAATAGCGCGCCCATGATTTTTATGAACTTATCATCTTTTAGTTTATTCCAAGATATCATCAATAAATACCACTAAAAATTCATCAAGATATTCCTTGAAAACTCTATTCATTAGATAAATGAATATAGAGGGTGTATTAGTCAGTCCAAAAGGCATTAGAGTAAACTTGTAATGCCCATACCTGGTACGAAATGTTGTCTTCAGATTGTCTTCATTCTTCACACGCAACTGATGATATTAAGATCAAAGGTCAATCATTGAAAAATATTGAGCTCAATGAAGTTTATTGAATAAATCATCAATTTGAGGTAGGTTATATTGTTGTTTATTGTTATATCATTGATCTCCATGTAGTCAATGAACAATCTAATATATCCATCTTAATTCACAATAAAAAAAAGTAGGGGCTCCCCATGGAGAAACACTAGGGTGAATAAATACCTTATCCCTAAATTCATCTAGTTATTTCTTTAGTTCCACTAATTTTATAGTGTCCATTCAATAAGGGTTCTTTGAAATGGGCCTTGAACTTAGAATTAAGTCAATGGAAAACTCAATTTCTAATTTTGGAAGATGTACAAGTAAATCCTCTAGAAACACATCAAAATATTCATCCACAATAGCTATAACATCTATTTGAGCATTACTCTCCACACCCATAGTTATTTAATTCTCTTCCTCCCCAATAATTGAATTTAGTAGAGCTACAAGGGGTGGATCTAGAAAAGAATTAGAGAGTGACATTTTTGCTCTAAAGATATAGTACTCATTATCATTGTCGAAAATTGTAACCACCTTCTTCTTAAAATAAATTATCACATCATGGTCTGAAATCCAATCCATATAGAAGATTATATCAAATTAAATCATGGGTATGATGATGATATCAACTGATAAAACATATTTATTTGCCCTAATGGGAGCTGATTAAAAAATCTTTGTTGCAATGATACTTCCCTTAGGAGGTTTGACTGATAACTTCCTTGTTAAATAAAATGGAAAATATATAATTTTATTAGCAAACTGGGAAGATATGAAATAATGTGATGATCCAGAATAAAATAAATCCTTGGATAAATTTGAGGAAACCATTAAATTACCTTCCACCACATCATTTGGAGTTTCAAACTCACCAGTAGTGATCACATAATCTTGGACATGCTCCCTTGGCCTTTTTTGGGGCTTGTTTCCTTGGTGCTTATGACATTCATTTGCACAATGCCCCATTTATCTATAATTTAAGCATTCAACATTGACAACTGATTTCATTCCCTTATAATCACAAGTTTGGTGGCCTTTTTCACTAAACTTGTAATAGAATCTCATTCCCATTAGGGAATTACCAGGGTGTTTCTTCCCACATTTACTTCAGGATTTAAATTCTATATTTCCCTTATTCTGCTTATTTATATTTATAGAGTGTTCATAAAATATGATTTTCTCTTTCTTTTCATAAAAGTTGTAAGACATATAGAATTCCTTTTCTGTCCTGATAGCACTTGAGACAATATATTTATATGATGAGAAGTATTGTGAGACTAAATCTCAATGAAGAAATGGTTTCATCCCATAAATGAATAGATCAATATTACTCCTTGGGTTATGTATTTAATCTGAGGCATGCCTTATTAACATTTTAATGTAAGCTTCGTACTTTGCAACATTCTCATCCTCCTTTTGCCTGAGACTAATTTTTTTTCAATAGTTGCTCTATGGTCATGAGGAAAGTACGTTTTCTATGAAAGGATCATTAAACTCCCTTCATGCTATATTGGATTCCTCTTCATCCTCTTTTGTGTTTGGAATTAATGACCACCATAGATCTTCATCTCACATGAGGCGATAAACTTCCATGAAATGTTTTTCCCTTTCGCTACTCCCCAAAGCACGAAATATCTTCTCTAAGGAACTTATCCATTGACCAGCGACAAATGGATTTGTAGTCCTATTGAATGTTTGTGTTTGTTACCTCATGAAGCAGTATAACATTGATCTGCCACATTGTGGATCATGGTGCTCCATATGGGTAAGGTGATTATTCATATCCTGAGTGAGTTGTCCCAGTATGGTTATAAGTTTTTCATCACCGGTTGCATCACCATCTTCACTATAATTATTTTGAGTAGGAGGGAAATAACTACATGGATTATATGCATTGATATTGTTTCTATTCAATCCACTATGCACCATTTATAAAAAATGGCATAAACTAGATTAGTTTATGAATCACAATACATAATTACAAATTAGTAAAATACCTAACATAAATTGAGCAGTTTATGCATATAATCCATAATCATAATAAAATGTTTTTAGGGGGTATTTACTCATAAATACGTCATAATAGTTTGTTAAAAAAAATTGAATTATCCTAATTATATCCCTTGGGAGTGTCGTAACCAAGAGTGCATTAAGGCCCGTTGTCGTGTAGCAGGATACCCCAGGTCAAGCCTAAAACTCCTTGTTAGATTTTTCACTCCTAGGTACATCTGTTCGAGAGCTACATCTACCTACTCGAATCTAAAAAAAATTATTTCATGGAAAATTAAAAAATTCTCTACATTACCAAAATTCTAGTAAGTTATTCTATAATATTCCTCAAAATATATCTTATTGTAATGTTCTCTAATTAGAGTTTTTCTAAATATAGTTTCCATGTTTTATACTAAAATTCTTATGATACCAACTGTAATTCCCCAACCCTAGTTATATAGAGTTCGTGCATTATTACATAACATTGTCATGATCACCATAGAACAAGTCTCGAAATATTTATTAGTTTAATAACCTTTGAAGTACTAGATACTTACATATTTTTTACATTACTTCATGAAATAAAAAAACTACATTGTTCCCCCTATGAACACACTCATATCATTTGACCTATCCCTGTAGGATAATCATAATATACTTCTTCACATCCTGGGAAAAATAAATCATAAGAAAGGGGTGAGATCAGATGCTCAGTAAGGATAACAATATAGAAGAAACCATCATAAATAAGAATAAACATATAAGGCAATGTATGAGACTAAAACAAAAGACTTTTAAACTCAAAAATAAGCCTAAAATGGAAAATATACATCTAATAATGCCATTTACTTATTCACATGGATATTATACTAGTCGAATAATCACATGTAATATCAATAGCTAGTTTTATAATGATGGAATGAATAATGCTGGACATAATAACCACATCGTCAGGGCCTCATTCTATGACTAAAAATAAGAGTTTTTCAAGGACCTGTGTCAAGACACTAGTTTGTCTAATCTGACCTACTAATGCATTGAGGATATATAGTGGTCTCCACCTATCACTTATTAAGTCCAACACATTTTTCATATGAAAAGGTTCAAACATAACATAATCATTCGTATTAAAACTAGTTGTTAAAATGTTAATTCTTTTATCCTAAACAATGAATGGTATAAAAAAATAACATCCACAATAAAACATATGGAAAACCTATAAATACAATATTTAAGATTGTATCATAATAAATCAACTTCAAACAAACATTAAATCCAACAAAAAAATGTTGACATAGATGAAATCAACAATATTTGAGAGAAATATCTATTTCTATTTTTAAATGATTTAAAATCACTTAATTATAAAATAAAAAAAATTATTTTGAAAATATTATTATAAGCTTTTAAGGGAAGATTATAAGGTGTTATAATGGTGGAAAATAGCCTCACCCTCCTTATAAGTTAAAAGAACATTCTTTCCTTAATTTTTTGAAAAGGTCATAATGTACATTGTTTGGAAAGCGGTGGAATGATTCCTTTAAATCCATTTTATAAAAAGTAAAACGTGGGTATAAATGAATTTAACCCATAGTCTAGTAAATAGTAAAAAGATTTAAATGCATTTATAAGAAATATTAATGTGGATTATTATGAGGTCCTAGTAGATACTTACATATAAACAACATCATACAACAAAGAGGTTGTAAAATTAACCATTAACTTTATTTTTCCTTGGTAGAGGGTACTTTAACCTCATGTATAATAGTTATATAATTTTTATTAATTTATTCAAGAACCACATACATAAATATTATATCATATATGATCTTATAATATTGCATTGTTTATAATATTTCAGTAGTATCATTGTTTCAGGTGTTAACTAATTCGTTTTTCTTTATATGTTTTGTTATGTAAGTCATGTTTTTTATGGATAGTATGTATTTGATTCATATACAGAATGATATTATGTTCTATAACATTTGTTTTAATCATAAAATGAAAATTACTCTTGAATGGTTATGATGGGACACAAAATATTTTCACGTCATGGAGGCGGTAAGCCACACGTACGCATGAGTGACAACATCATTATATTAGTTGTGAAATAGTATGTAATTTGGATGGTATATCATATATACAGAAACATTAACATGTTATATTAATTATTTAAATCAATTATTTTCTTTATTATACCCATCCAAATAATGAAGTGTTGAATAACAAACTACAACATGACGTAGAGATGGTAAGCTGTACGTACACACGTATGATGACTTTTTCATTCTTAAGATGGATAAAATAATGAATATGGTTGTACAATATTTATTATATAATGTATGTATTTACAATGTATTGGACTTATTATTATTGGATGTAAACAACACATAAATAAGATGTAGAAGATGAAAATAACTTTGAAAGAGGTGATGAAGTAATTACCACTCATTTGGGTTCTTCATTTTGATTTGATCAAAAGGAATCATTAGTTTAGATTATGATCAATGTAAGGCCTATAGGTTGAAGTGAGGGTAGTTGGTATGATATTTGAGCAGGGTTTGGCCGATCCAAATGGCTTTGGAGAAGTAAAATTAAGATAAGGGGAAGTACGGTTTTATAAGAGATGTGAGGGTCACTTTAGGAAAAGCTTGAAATATTATTTTATTATAAATTAATTTTTGGTGTATAATGGATCTAAATGACTTTATTTTGAGAATAAGGGAGGGGAGGGGTCTAAATCCTCTCAAACAATAGGTTTTAGACAAGTTTAGGTCATCATATTAATGTTATCTTATAGATTTAACTCCTAGTTAAATAGTTTAACTTTTACAGTGTCTTCTTGTATTTTTATATTACATGGTTAAAAAAACTACTATAAAATGCCATGAGAACCTCAAGTAGTTCATTAATGAAATATTTGGAATTATATATTTCCTTTTTCTAAACCATAATTTTTTAGTAATTTTATATCATTTAATAATATAATATTTGTTTTAAAAGCACAATTATGTCAATTTTGAAACTATTTAGTATTTGGAGTTTGTGAAAGTCAAAATAATATGATTAATTCGAAACAAATACATTTAATAAACCCTTAAACGTCATATTAATCATGAAAATTTCTTTAATATATCAAAATTCTCAATTTAAATTTATTTTGATATTTATAATATCAATTATTTGAATCTTTCGTTAATAAGGAAAATACTTCATCATAATTTTGTCATAATTAAATTTAATTATTTAATATATAAAAATTATAAATGAAATAACATGATGTAGGAAATATTTTTATATTTTTAATGAATATTTATAGTTTAATTTATCTTATGTATAACTCTATATTAAAAATGTTTCAGTTATTAAACAATGAATTTTACACTTTTAACCCTTCTTTAAATAAAATAAAAATAAAAGCCCAAATTTAATCTAGGAGGACCAAAAACATAATATTTTATTCCCACAGTAAATTTTCATCGATATACACTTATCCAATAGAATTATTTCATTTTTTAGGATAATTATAATATCATATTTACCATTAATTACCCTATTACTTTTAATCGTGGGAAATAAAATTCAAAAATTAAAAATCACCATAAATTATTTTCATCATATTGATCCAAATTTTACTTAATGACGTCAACCGTGTCTCTCTAATTTTTGAAATTCAATTCATAGAAGCGGTAAAATTATGTTTTATGAAAATTTGCAAATGTTCCTAGAAGGTCGGTAAAAGACGTTAAAAAATTTAATAAAATTTTATACATCTAATATTGTTATAAAATGACTCCAATAAATTAAATTTAACTAATATTGGTATTATTAATCTATTTTGACTTTAAAAAAATAAATAAGAATATTAAAAATTTATATAAAATTCATTTTTAAACAATTACATAGTGTTTTTCACTATTCATAAGAAACTAAATGTTTTCAGAAAAATAAAAAAAAAATTCATCCTATGCTAATTTTGATATTCCAAATCCAACTATTAATTCCTTTTTTAAAAATAAAAATTATAAAATTTCAAAAAGTTGGTATTACTATTCATAACGGGTAGTTTGATTGGTCGTGGTGTGATAGAATTTGAAGTTGCATACAACACAAGATATTGAAATATTCAAATAAAAGAGTACCATGGAAGCTTGGGGTTTTATAGGGTTCCCAATAGAAAGATGGAATAGTATACATGATACAAGAACCATCATCCTTGAGTGAGAAGTAAATGGTGTGTTCTTGAAAGAAGAGTTCTTTTGTAAAACATTGTGTTTGAAATCAAATCTATTGGAGAACATTTATATCCCCTAATAAGTAATATTATGATAAAAAATGATTTTTAAGGAGTAACCATACTAAAAATGGAGTGAAATATGGAGAACCTGAAGAAAGAATGTTGGGTTCAAGAATTTCCCCATAACACGTATCTGAACGCTTTATTCACTTTAAATTCTAGAATATCTAAATTAGATTCCATAATTAAAAATTATATTTCCTTGTGTACATTATTATGATTCATTAATGTTTTATTAAGTTCATTTATGGGATTTTGGATGATTTATAATGTTTAAATTCATTGTTTAGAAATGGTCGTTTTTATGGTTTTCTTGAACGGTTCACATGTCTTTATGAATGGAAGTTCCTCTAAAACATGGTTAAACATACAGAACTGATATTACATTTTATTCTTGATATTAAATTATTTTAAATGATCTTATAATGAATTATTTCATATACCATGTGGATTCATCATTAGTTAAGATTTAATGATGATCATTTTAGGTTAATTTGGGTGGTTTTTGGGATCACAACGAACATGTTTTGATTTATAATTTGGGAATATGAACATAATATAGTTTTAGAAAATTAAATAGGATATAATAAATATTTCATAATTAGGTTCAACTATAAAAATGGTTTCATGTCCAGATCTGAAGGTGGTAAAGTAAATGGAAAACATGTCGTTCTTGAAGATGATAAATTAACACCCGAGGAACAACATTTTTCTTTATAAAATAAAAATAAGAGGGGAAGGGGTTGGATTATATAATATCCAATTAGAATCATAAAATTAAAATATATAAATGATACTAGAGTTAACATACCATGTTTATGAGTATAAGAGGATATATATTAACAAAAAACCTGAAATTGAAAAGAAATTAAAGGAAAAGTGAGAGAGAAATTACCTCTTCAATCCTCCTCTCAAGAACCTCCTTGTAGAACCTAGGCATGGTGTTTTTATGAGACCAGAAGATCTTGTAAGTTGGGGAGGGGATATGGAAGATATTTGGACAGATCTTAGACATGGATTGATTCCTGAGAGGTTTGAGGAAATGAGGGCGTGATGGGTTGTATTTATAGCGGAGGGGAGTGGGGTTTTCTCAATATTATATACATTAATTTATTATTTCTTCACAAGAGAATGAATAGTGAGTCTTAAATAACTAAATATTTTAATTTTATCATTTAAATTCGTACCAAAGGTTCTTCTAATAGCATATCATCACCCATGAATCAATAATTCATGAATTTAACTTATTTTGTAAATTATTGTATTTCACTATGCATAAAAAATTCTTGTATTTCAGAAAAAATCCTATAAATTCACCCTAACCATTTTTCTACATCTATAATCCAAAAATTATGTCTATTTTTCTAAAATAATTTTTTAAATATGATTATTTTAATTTTAAATTAAAATCATAATCTACTTGAAAAATATATATTTTAAAATTAAAACTGATTTCATAATGCTTTCAATGATTACATAGGTTCTTATAAAATTATCATAAAACTAGAAGATATAGAATATTTAATTTATGAGATTATTATTGGAAAATATATTTTATTTTAAATTAATTAATTAATTATAATTATTTTTTTTTGACTTATAAAAATACATATATTTATACTATTGTCAAATTGTCACTTATGATATGCCTAAATTTTATTTAATTATTCATGGTTAAGGTTACTTTTATTTTAAACAATTTACTATTTATAAAGGTCATATTATTATTCATAAGGGTAGGTTAATATTCATAAGGGTAGGTTATTATTCCCCAAAAATTAAAATTTTCCTCTATAACTCCAAACATTATACTGATCGCTACCATGAATATTATATTTTCAAATTTCAAAATACAAAAGAGAAAAATCTCAGTCTCAATGTCACATAGTAGTTCATTTGAAAATTATGTGGCATTTTGTTTCATAATTTTATTATAATTTAAGTAGTGATTATAATAATGGAATTTCATTAATAAAACTTTGGGTCGTTACATAAGAGATATTGTTATACTTTGAAATTTCACCGTGATTTTTCCATGCCAAAAAAATTGTGTACTAAATACCATTCCCATTTCCTATCAAGTGTTTTCACCTTTATACACTTATGATAATTTGACATGGGACTTACATATATTTACTTTACACTCCATTATGATGGAATAAATTATGATGATGAATGAATCTATGTTTTAAAATATGTGTCACACACTTAAGTGTGAGAATGAAATTAACATGATGGGAACACCCAAAATTATATCATACTTCAATACACTGGGTCATGTTTAGTCTCATGAGAAATCATGCTTGGATGTAGAGTGAAAATGATTCCTTTATGATAATTTTTCTATAAATATGTCTTGGCAGTTGTCCTTGACCATTGTTTATGATGTAATGTTTTAAGACATTACCACATTTCCAAGGAATCCGTTATGATTATAATTTTATATCATGCCTTATTGGTCATTATTTTGATTATCGTCCATTTTATTCCCCATTTATATACATATTTTCTAATATGTATTATCTTCTTCATGTTATGCCTTGTTTATTCCATTAATGGATTTATATCCCAAACCATTCTTATGTATGTCCCTAGGTTATCTCATGCATTTTTAAGTGATACCATGTTAAGAAAGATTTCTATAAATATGTTGGTTTTCAAGTTTTTAGTTTTTATGTATTGTAACTAATTACCAAGAACAGTATACTTATCAATCATTTGGGTGTTATTAAGTGTAATCATATGTAATAAATTATATATTAATATGTAATTGAGATAAGGGTTTTTGAAGGTCATGATATAGCACATTTGTTGTCACACTTAATTGGCACTGGGTTATTATTTGATCCATAATATAGAAGAGTATCTTTCATCCTAATTATTTGCAAGAAACATATCCCCATATTATTATATTACACATTGACTATATAAAATCAAATGAATTTATATTTTTTACTACCATCAAATAAATAAGATTTCCCATATAGGGGGCATGTATTGACTGTACTTTTCTTATCTAGTTTGAACCCTAAAAATTCCACAAATGAAAAATTAGTAATTTAAAAACATGTGTCTTTTGGATAAAAAATACCTATAATTTTTGTTCTTTTGAAATAATCCAAAATTATATAGAGATCTTATAAATGGGATGTCATTTAATTGGTATTGAAATAGGTAAAAAGGTATAAAATAATAATGACATCTTACATGTTCATGGAAAGATAGAGAAAACTCCCAATCATGACTCCATAAAGCTTAATGTCCACCGATTTAATAGCTTCATTCAAATTATGATTATAATATACACTCATCAAGAATAATAATATCATTTAATTTATCCTTGATAAAATATATATTATAAGTGTATTTACTTTAGCAAGGAAAAGTGTCATCCAAATTTTGTGTAACTTAAAAAAGAAAAACAATTTGTGTTCTCCATTAAAAATAATTTCAAATTAATCATTCATTAAATTATATAATTAATTAAAAAGTGATAATCTAATTTAATCGTAAATTACAGCTTCAATATAAAGTTGAAAAATTAAAATATCATTTGAAATATGTTTTAAAATTAGCGTTCACTCAGCCTTTCCCATTCGAAAAGAATTTTCTAAATGAAATTTTTCCAACCATTCATACCAATCATGAGGGGATTATTTCGAATCATGATGTTCCTTGGATATCATGAAAACATGTTCTGTAAATTTAAAATCCTCAAAACTAGGTATTTATTCTTTATAAACCTTTTAAAAATAAAATCATTTAATGAAGAACTTTTAACATCCATTTGAAAATATTAAATTTTAATAGATATTTGAAGGCCAATAATATCCTTATGGATTAGAGCGTTGTGATGGGGAAAATGGTATCATAATAATAAATTCATTTCCCTTAGTTATATCCATTATCAACAACATAAGATTTGTTATTGGAAATTTCACTTTTCTCATCTAATTAATTTCTAAATACCCAATTGGATTGAATAACATGATAATAATTGGGCCCTTCCATTAGATTTTAAAAATAATTTAGAGTAAATTTATTTAATTATTATTTTTTGTAAATAGATAAATATTAATCATTAATGTAATCATTAAGATTTTATGGCTCTATGTGTGACATAATATCTTAATGTTCTCCTTCAATTAAAATTAACCTTTTTTATGAGTACCAACTTAAAAATAATTGATAAAAATTTTAAGATTTTGGTTTTTAGATTTAACCCATGCCTTGGTTAGAGGGATGTGTTGTTTTTTCACTTTATTTTCTTAAGGAGGTTCAGGTTCATTTAAGGTAAAATTATATATATATACCTAAAATCATCTACTCAAGGATGAATTTTGGGGAAATTATTATCTAATTTGATTGGAATTGACACATTAATGGTCTTTGTCCTTTTATAAAAAACCCGGTAAGCTTTACATTAGTTATAATACCCATGAATGATATGTTCATATTATTTAAACTCAAACTCACCATGGTTAAATTTGGTTTAATGTATAAAACACTTATAAACCAAAACATCAAAATAACCAATATTAGGTAATTTATGTTTGCAAATAACAAAAGGGGTGTTTTTAATAATAGGTATTATGAGTACATGGTTAATGGTATAGAAAGTGGTATTAACCACCCAAGCCAAAAAATATTTAGGGAGATTGAATTCATTAATGAGAGTTCAATAAATTTATGGTAAATTCTAATTCCATCTTTCAATAACCTGGCCTTTTTTATAGAGTTCAAGGAGTAGAAAGATAATTGTGATAACCTTTTGAAACACAAAAAACATCAAAATATTTATTTTCAAACAATCCACCATGATAAATCATAAGTGAAATTAGGTCACACCCCTTTTCATTTTCAACCATATTTTTTTATTAAATAAATAATTTAAAAGCCTTAAATTTTTGTTCTAATAAATAAACCCATGTATATATTTTTATAATCATTTATTAATATAAATGATAAATCTTTACCTCCAATACTAACCACTTTGGTTGGTCTAGAAAGATATATATGTATTAGATCAAAGGAATTATATGCTATCAATTAATTTTTATAGTCAAAGGATGACTTGTGTTTTTTCTATGTTTCCATAGTTCACACACAATGTAATTTTTTGAAATGGGAATATGATAAATCTCATACAAGATATTTCTAGTTACGTTCACATTTGAGTGTGTTTTACAATGAATAAGGTGTCCATGTCAGAACCATATATCACTATCTAGTGGAGTAAAATATTTTAATTTTCATTCAAGGGTTTTAAAATCAATTACATATACATTAAGAAATACTTAAGTGGAAAATAAATGCTTTTTATGAAAATTAAAGACATTAAAAAAATAATTTTCAACTGATGCATTAAAACCGGTACAATATAATTGAGTATTTTTAAGAAAAGTTTCATTTAACCTTTAAACATATAAAAAAATAATTAATTTGAAAATAATTTGAAAAAATTATGTTACCTATATCGATGATCTTAGTACATGAGTTGGCATGAAAAGTGACATGCTGACCATTATGATCATCATGTTTGTAGAAATATATGTCTTGACCACACATAATCATTGATAACTTTCTATCAATTTACTATTTTTCTCATAGATAATATCAATGGAAATATATTTTCTATAAAACAATTTAAGAGGCTCAAGATTTTTTTACCCTAAATTTAGGTCTGAAAATGATAGAAACAAATATATATTGAAACTATAATTTTTTTAAATGTTTTCTAGAATAAGAATTTGAAGATAGATTCATGGATATTTGCCTTCAATAAGGATAAAATTTTTCAATTTCATTCATAAATATTGTCTTAGATATTTATATAATAAATTTATAATTTTCATTGTGAGATACCTTTAACAAAATTAGTATTTTTTTTAATTTATAGAGTCCCTTGGTCAATTATTTTAACTAAGACCATATGTACCATTCCCTTACCATTACAAACCTAAAATCAAAATTTAAATTTTCTCACCTTGGGTTTGCTTCATAATATAATTTTTGAGATCATTGATTGTATTTTGTAATTTTTAATTTTTGGTTGATCTTTTAGAAAAAAACTTTATTCCATTAATTTTATCAAAAAAAATTTCAAACCGTCATTTTATTATACTAAAAAATAAAATATTTATTCGTGTTCTTCAACATTTTTTGAATGAAATTTTTTAGTTTTTATATTTTCCTCATTTAGTAACTGATTATCATTAAAAATATGATATTTGTCATTAATAATAAGATTGTATTTATTTTTAAGCTATTAAAACTATTTGGTAAGATAAAAAAAGGCATCTTTGAGTTAATATCCTATATGTATTAGATCTTATGAATATAAATAGCATGATTTTCTATAATAATTGGAGGAATATACCACTTTACATACATCATTTTCAACAATGATACACTTTTCACTTCCATCATTTGAGTCTGATGAGGAGATGGATTCAACACTTACACTCTAATTTAAAACCATGAATTTATTTTTTATTTAATTCCTCCCCATTTCCTTATATTTGAGACTGGGAAACTATGAATATATATGGCCCTTTTTATTTCACTCATATAATTTTAACTTCAGTTTAATTTGTTGGTTCTCCTTCTTGTTATGGTGGCAAGACTTAATCATTTTGCAAGAACATGTTAAAATTTTTAAAATCATAAAAAAATATCCATTTCACTTACATAAGATTAATTATTGTTTTCCATAAATATAGTGGTATTATTATCCATTAAATATCCCAATTATTTCAGGGAATGACTCTTCATTGTAATCTCATACATTATGAGTGCAATATTAATCTCTATAACTAAAATTTTTGTGTTGTTCTTAGATTCTTGAATCGTTGTTAGTTTGGGTGATAAAGAACAAATAAAGACCCATATATACAAGTGTATATTCTGAATGTAAATCACCTAATTTTCTTTACATTACAAACATTATTTAATAAAGTGATAATTTAGTTATAAACACATTAGGATGGTACTAAATATTGAAAAATCATGATGATACATATTGATCTATGAATTGCTTTCTTTGTTGGTACATTCAGATGTAATATCTAATAATTTATAAATTTTATGAGAATATGTACATATAGAAATTATAATAAATTCATTCCAATATAAACTTAAATATAAATCATTCATCACTTTTCCATCAAGTTCAAATGCTGTAATATCATTACGAGACCATTTTTCTAACATTTTTTGAGTGGTGGTATAACTATGAATAACTATTCTCTAAATCAAATATCATATGATTATAATAAAAGTAGAAATTCTAGTATTATAATAACCATATTTTAACTCATAAATGTATAGAGATCCCCCCAAATATTTTCCTTCCAAATCACCATTGATATTTGAGGTAGATTCCATCTTTAAATAATTGTTCCTTGAAGATTTTTATCTTTTTGAATCCATGAATTTCCTTGATACCAATTATTTATTGGAGTAATGATTTAATTATGTGGGTTTTATAGAGACCCTTTATTTATATACATATTCATTACTTCATTTTTGTGGAATATTTATTACATAGCTAAAACAGACACACAAAGACCGTATTAGTTTAGTACCTTTGGAAACATTGTAACATAAACCCTAGTCCGTAAGTGAACAATGTCATATACCACTACATCCTTCATAACTATAACCCTTCATAGACAAATTATATATAATAAATATATTCATAACATGGAAAATTTAAATATAATAAGGGGTGAGTATATATTTTCAACAATGGTAAACAAGGGAGATACATATGAAAATCAAGATCAAAATAGTTTCATAACATGAGCATAACGTTTGAAATCCATAACCTACAAATCATTGATTATAATCTCAAGAAAAATCATAAATACTGGCAGTTCATAAGACTTAAATCATATGGTAATCAAATAACATGATCTTTGATAACACAATATATTTATAAGACATGAATTTGGGGCATACAAATATACAGAGAAAAACATTTCTATATTGGTCAAGGATCACTGACAAGGACATTATATTAGACAAAGTTCATTAATTTTATAATTTTACTCATCATTATATCCCTATATTACCATACTGAGTTAACACCTCATTCGAATCCTTTATTACTGTATCAGGTTAACTCTCTCTTCCATCTATGTATATCTCATGAGATATATAAATCTTTACCAAATTAATTCAAGGTAGATATAGGTCCCACATATCATATAATGAAAACCATATTTATGTGTGCCATAAGATTATAAAAATTTATCATATCATAACCCCTAAAATAAAATGGGTATCATAAATGATTCATCACATCTAAACCTATAAAAAATAGAGAGGTGTTTTTGTAATCTCATCAAAGAATAACCAATGGAATTAAGTTGGTTTTATAAATATATCATATGTGGAAAAGAATCAGGTTCCATAAATATAATTCCATTAAAAATAATTCAGATAAATAATATGAATTGTACCTTAGGATCATATCCCCATAAGGGAATGATTACCACCAATGAATGTCATCATGGAATGATTTTTTTGAAATATCATATAAAACATTTATTGAGTAAAAAATCCTTTCCCCTTTAATTTTTTTTAAACTTTTACATTTAGAAAACGTTTTTATTTGAAAATAACATTATAAAATAACTATGTAAGATTTTATAAATCAATGTTTCGTGAAATATTAATATTCCATTCATGTTTTACACGTAAAAATGATAGTTCCTTTCACATTTTTGGTAAAATCCAAATGAGAATTTTTTGGGAAAACAACAAAAATATTCCATTAAATATATTTTTTAAAAAAAATAAAAAAATGAGTAATGGTTTCCTAAAAAAAATTAATATATTAACAAAAAATTTCTGTATGTAAATTAAATAACATGGTTTTGAAGGAAAATAGATTTCCGACAAAAATAGAAATAAAGTATGTTTTTCATTAAAATATTTTATTAACTATAAAAGAGTGAACAAATGGTGGTAATACATGAATATATAATGAATATACATAGTATTTTAAAATTAATGATAATTCTTGATATATTTATCACAATATTTCATTAAGGTCATAATAATAACAAAAAGTACCGATAAACAATGATATTGTAGAAATAAACTCTTCCCACTTTGATAACATTGAATCATAATAACTATGAGATAATAACATAACATGAAGATTAAAAAAATATTAAAATAATGATATTCATGATTTAAAAATTATAAGGGAAAGTATATATACCTTGAAAAGGAGGTTAGGTGCCTAACAAAACATGGGTCTCAAAGAAGCAAGCCAATGAAAAAAATTCCCTTACCTGTTTGGTAACATTTTAAATGTAAAAACCATGATAGAGAGATAATAAAATGGATACTAAAATATCAATAATTATCATTATAATAATCATGAAATATATCCATGGTAATTATACACACCATAACAAAACATTTGTGGTAAACATGGCTTTTGTTTCACATAATATAAAAGTGAGATGAAAATCACTTACCTCATGTCTTTAATTTCATTGTACTCATTAAATAATCCTAAATAAAAAATAAAAGTTTATTATAAATATATTATAGAACAATATTTATTAATATCATATCATATATATATTTTTATGACTTTCTATTACCTATTTATTAACAATTCCATGTTAATGTTACATTTCGGGTAATAACCTCTACATTTTTCGTATATGTTTTAGTTTGTTATATTTTTTATCCCGTAAATTTTATCATTATTTTATCATATGTAAAATTATAAACATAATATAAATATCATATATAATTAGTATATATTTATTTATAATTCTTTATATAAGACATAAATAGGATATCAAATACACAATTCATAGAGATGATAAGTTATACGTATGCATGAACATTGTTTCCATTTTATTGTCATATTTAAATAAAGAAATGTATATGTGGTATTATCATTCAATAATATTTTTTAATTAATATATATCACATATTTTTTATAGACCCATCCTTGATACATTCCATGTAAGGCATGACTGAATCACATTACTTCACAACGCGGTAGTCTACCTTACAGAAGAATGACATTATCGTATCCTGATAAAATGGATTTCATGAAGGAATGTGTTATATAACAATTACCGAATAATAATGAAATAATATAAATAATAAATTTAATATCTAAATATTATTTCAATCATTATTCCCATCCTTTATTTTTTGTAATGGAAAAAATGAAAAACATTGGTTCTCCAGGCGGTAGTCCACCATACACATGAACAATAAATTTTTAACCCATTTGATGGATTTGTGTGTGGTTTTATGTATTAAACATGACATGAAAATATTTACGTATATTTATGATATATGGGTTATTATATAATATTGATATAAAAATAATTAAAGGTGTTTTTGGATGAAATAAAACCAAAAACTATCATGGATGAACATTACAACTTCATTTTGTATATTCTTTTTGTATTCACCAAAGGCCTTCTTTTGTTGGATTTATGCCCAATTAATGGATTCAAATATTAGAGTTTGAAATTGGAGAAGTGATTTGGGATGGTATTTTCCAAACTATTGTTCTTATGGTGTGGAGAGTGGTGAAGAGTGGGTTTTTATTTATAAGGGAGTTGAGTAGAGAACCTATAAATATTTAAAAGAGTGATTTATACAAACAATTTTTCCATGTACATTTTCTCCAATAATGTAATAATATTGATAATATGTGGTTTACGATCAAGAAGTTTCCATAAAATTATTATTAACATGTTTATAGGTAATTTTACCCCTTATTTTTAATGTTTAGTCCCTTAGTATCTCATTTTTTCGGTTAATAACCATGATTAATTTTAATTGTTTTCACTAATAGAAACAATAAAAAATTAATTTAATAGTATAAAAAATTTGAAATTATTCTGATTATAAATATTTAATATTCATTTTGAAATTCCACTTACATAATTGGAAAATTTTAATTTATAATTTAATCCCATAGAAGGGATGAGATAAAGAGATTTTTAATTTGAAAATGTTCACAAGATTGAAATATTTTTATATCAAATATTAATGAGATATTATTTACAATGAAAAAATTGTATCAATTGATTTATAAACGAACCAATTATAATATAAAACCAATTTTAATTTCAATTTATCTTTATAAATAAATTAAATAGAAAAAGTTTCCGTTTATTGTTTTTTATTTTACACTATTTAACCAAAAATAAAATATTTCTATAAAATAAAAAAAATTCACCCTAAGATAATTTTGAAAATATGAATTCAAAATTTATGTTTATTTTATAAAATAAATTTTTTCAGTTTTTATAAAATTTAATTTATTATTTTTTATATAGGGGCATAAAAATTAGTTTTTTTTAGAAAAGTTTATTTTCAAAACTTATAAATACATTACATAAAATTATTTATTTCATTATAAATATTTCTTATTTATATATAAACATTATAAAATATAATTAAAAATTAGTTATTACTATTCATATTTCAATGTTTGATGCCTAGGATATAATGATCACATTGAAATAACTAAATTAATATTATATAGATGTTTTTATAAAACTCGGTGTCGTGTGTCACAGAAGCTAACTTAGTGTTGCATGTTGTGAAAGATAACCAATGGTTTCATGTAATTCATTCTTAAGATGGTGTATCATGTGACATGAACCATCAAGAATATTTAAATTATACAAAAAAGGACTCATACCAATCGGGGTGTTATAGGGGTTAATTTTATTTAATTTTTTAAGATTTAAACTAAATTTGTTTTAATTAAAAAAAATTAGTGATAAGACATTATAAAAGTTAATCATAAAGTAAATATAAAATTAAAATAAAAAACAAAATAAATTATGAATTTTTTTAAAAAATAATCCATAATAGGATCCTTATGTCTCCTTATCTCAAGAACCTTAAGTGGCTTTGGTTCACAACATTTCTTTTTATAGATTGTAGCAAAGAATAACTTAAAAATTATAAGACCCTTTTTTTGTGGTTTAATCATGTAACTCAATTTTTTTTTGTGAGGACCTCTGCTATTGACTATTTTTTGAGTTTGTATGGATTCCATCAAATATATGGTGGGAAACACTAAGAAAGAACCAAGAATCTATCCTACCCCACCTTCACACTAGTGGGATTCATAAACTAGTTAGTGGCATTGAATTGGGTATCTATTGGAAAAATAATGATGAGGATTCAAAAAAGGTCATGCAGTCCCCTCTTGAAACATGTTTTTAGTTTAGCACCTTCATGAAAAATTATCAATAATAAAAACATTGAAATTTGTGAAATGAAAATTTTAGAAATATAATTTGGTGTATGTGATCTTCAAAAAACATATGAGAGTGATTTGTACAATAAGTGTCATTGTAAAACCATTCAAATATAATAAAAGTTAATACTCATAAGTATTTATATGTTGTTAAATATTAAAAATATGTTTTGAAATAGACTTTAATAGTACATTATACAATGTTTTTTTATAACATCCATTAAAATTAAATTTATCATATAAAAATTCTAGCATAATTATATTAGGAATTAGATGTCAGGACCTATTGTAACTATGTTTTATTTTTTGAAAGAATTTTCAAAAATAGATTAGGAGGTTGTCTTCTAATGTATCAATCGATATTTAATCCACTAAAGACTAAGTGATTTAATGATACTCATGGAAGGAATTGGAACATAATATTAATGAACATTATAAAAATTAAAGATGTCTTGTAATGGAGTAATTCAAAATGAAATTCACAATATGGTTATGAATATAGGTTAGATTTTTTGGATCTAAAAATATATATAGTATAAAAGTAATATAGATTTTATATTTTATTTCATTTGCAATTGTTTCATTGTTGAAAACTATGTAGGCCATGTTATGTTATACAAGTTTTCATTTTGTAAGTCTACCTATAAAAAAATATAGTATATGTTTTGTTGAGTTAATATGATAGATTAATTATAAAAATTAAGAAAAAAGAAAAAAAATTTCATATAGCAAGGAATTCAACCAGATCATGTCTAGTACTATATAGAAACAATCCTAATGGAAAGGCTAAGAATGGGGAATTAATGAAGCATAATTATCACGGGTCGGAGCATGGGTGATTAGTTTATAGGTATTTTAGGGTAGTGTTAAAAGTACAATATGATTTTAGCATAGGGTAAAACCATGTGTGGACAATAATTTTTTGGCTATTGTCTCCTATTTGATAAATCTAAGATTAGTAAAAGGATAAAACTGGAATGGGATTATGAGGAATTAATCCATATTTAAAATGAGGCAATCTCACCATAGTGTAACTCATGGAGTATATAAAATATGGAAATTATGGGGACCATTTCATGGTAATGTCCCTATAAGAATTATGTATCTTGAAATGGGTTCCTAGAGAATTTTTCTTTCCAAGGACCACTAAAGCCTGGACATGGTGGTTTGAAAATAGAAAAAAATTATACCATGCAATATAAGTTCATGTTTTACATTTGGCAGTTCACTCACAAAAAATAGGAAAGACCAACACAAGAATTGTGGAATTAAGGGTCATTGTTGAAGAAATTTTTGGTGGAATTGTCAAAGTAACGATTTATATGGAGACCTAGAGTAAAAATATGATAGATAGAGGAGACTACACTTTTTTTAATTCATTGGTGGATTTCTTAAGTACCTTTTGGAAACTGGGAGTCCCACTATGAGAATTTTGGTTTTCGTGGAGGACTCTCATGGGGGAGTGGAAACACGATGTTTTAGTGATCATTCATTATGCTCCAAGGTTTAGTGAGACCTGGAATTCAGAGGTAGAAGAGGAAATGAGAATTGAGAATTTTTTGGTCTATTTTATAGTGTTTTTATCTTTGAATTTTGTTATGTAATTAAAACTGAATAAACACTCTATATTTAGTATTTTGTAAAATTAGGGAGCCTTTTTGAGTTATTGTTGTAGTTTTAAATGAATAAAGGCATGTGAGATTTCATGGAAAAATGATTGTGTATCATAGTGATATTTTGAGATAGGTATTAGTATGTATTTAAAAATAACATAAATACTATAGAGGTTACATAACTCATAATGGAGTTTTATGCCAGATATAATTGAATTGTTATATTTCCATAGCTTTCACTTCTCAAGGATATGATTTTAGAGAAGTAAAAAATGTGTAATGTTTTACCATAGTAAAATAGTGAAGGACACCTAACAAGATTTCCTTAGATTAGAGAAGGGAGGATTGATCTCAATCCTTTGTTTAATGATTAGTTAAAGAGAATATATATAACTACTCTTTGTATTTTCAAAAAAGTTGACCTATAAAATACATTGATATATACATACAAATAAAAATAATATTCGAGAAATGGAGAGTATTAAATCACTATATCTAGTAAAATTAATGATTAAATTATCAAGGAACAAAAAAAAATGATCCACACTACTACATTTGATTGACATAGGAAGAAGAAATGAAATAACTCAATTTCTAGAATTATCTTCATCTAAAGAAGTTACTACTACTGTTATATTTTGAAATAACTAGATTGAACCATCACATTAAGGTGTTGATCTAATAAATAATTATTAATATGATAAAAATAAAATATAGAACAATGTAGTATGAATCCTAGAACCATGATGCATTTAGAGTCTCATTTTGAACAAAGTTGAACCAAAATATCCCTAAAATTTTGAAAACGAACCAAAAGTCTATAAATTATTCAGGACTAGTATTGAAGTAGTGCATTGGTAGAAAAGAATATAGAGTTCCCCTATATCATCTGTCTGAATTTATGAAGCCTATTATAAAATAAATAGTGTTAGTTTTACGTTAATATACACTGAAAAAATGTTGCATATATGCTTCCTAGTGAATACCATAGTGGTGGTGTATGTAAGTCATTATTTTTGCATATATTATATTCTAATTTTTTTTATTTTAAGAAAAATAAATAAGACATTGACAGATTCAATGTTTCAATGCTTACATGAGGATAATATCTATATTTACAAAGAATCAATTAATTGAAAATTGGTAATCTGTGTGCACTATAATTCTCCCCTCTTATAGTGGTTTTGTTCATTCTAGTGCCAAATATTGGTATTAGATTCAAATAGTTCCATCATTGAAATTCAATATCAATATTTTTATGGATTTATTGTACACATGGATTCTATGTTGAGGCCTTAATTTTATAGAGGAACTAACATTGATGGTTAGTATAATTAAAAGCTTATATTTTTGTATGTTTGTGGAAATAAATACATAGAATTTATTCATTAAAATACTAATTTAACTATTTTTACTAAAATTATTATTAATAAAAGGATATATAAGATCTTTTGAAAATCAATATTATGATACAACCTAGATAAACCCATAAATTTGAACTCGAATGAGCTTTTACCTAGACCAAAGGGAGTTCATATCCCCATGTATTGGTGACTTACTCCAGGGAATCAAAATACAAAGGGAATTATTTCACCATAATAAAAACCAAAAAATTAACATCACATGATAAGAATCCCTAAATAGGTCGGTATTCCAAAACCATCAACATGAGTAAATCACAACAGCATAGGCTAGTAAAATTGTTAATTTAGAACAAATATAACAAAACAACACATGAACCACGATCTCATCGTAAAATATAGAACACATACTTCATATTTCACCTTTAACTACCATGGTATCACTTTCAAGAACACCAATCTATCCTATGTGGTGGTTTTTGTTTTCATGGATCTATAAAAAGAATGTCTACCAACACTCAATGGCATGTGGAGGGTGTGAGAAAACTAAAAGTAGTGCAATTACACCCACGATATTTCATAATAAATCAAAATAAATTAGACAAGATATGAGAAATTTTAAATTAAAATGTCATGGTAATCCCTTTTACAATTCAAAATATACATTCATTTTAAATCATTTAAATAGAATGTATAAAATAGACAAAAATATGTTTTTACAAAAAATAAAGAATGAATAAGTATTTAAATCACAAAAATCATGATTAAATCCTTTTATAAAAATAACTTTTATAAATAATTTTGAATTTTTGTAACATGGTTATAGTCCATATGGTTAGTTAGTTCATGGATCAAATATCCTTACACATATCAGTGAAAAATGGTCATTGGATTTCAAGCATACTAATATCTCAGGCCAAGTGGAAATATGATTCTCTCTTAAATTAATTAACCCCTACCCTCATCAATGTGTAGTATCATTGTCATCTCCAATCCAAAGATACATTTATCTAATTCAAGACTAGTTTTCTTATCCTAGACTATAGACTTAACTTCCCCAGTTCCTATGTGCTTCCAAGAAATAAAACAAGGGTGAAATAATTCATCTCAAATTTATTCATTAATCATTTTTCCTATAACCCCATATAAAATTTTCAAACATGCAATTTAATTTTGGAATCCATATTCTTATTTTTCATAAAAATTCAATCGTTTGAAAAAAACTAATTTCATATGACATTTTACGCATTATTCTTTTAAGAACCATCAAGGACATTCTTGAAATCATTAATTTCAATTCAAAGAATTTTTTCTTAAATAAATAAAAAGATTTTTAAAGTTTATTTACAAAGGGGATTTAATCTCACACCTTTCCATTAAAAATTTTTTATCGTGAAACACAAATCATTGTTTGGAAATCAATAATAAATCAATTTCAAATAAAAAAAATAAAAATAATTCAATTAACAATGGCTAAATTATAAAACCACCTACCTCAATAATGGAATATCAAAACACCCAACAAGGTATCCAAAAAAGTTATAATTTGGTACCCTTTAATAAAAATAGGTGGGAATAATCCGAATATTTCCCATCACCAAACTAGAGTTCAATATCCTCAAGGACAATGGGAACAAAAGAAATTACAAACAACAATGATTTATATAGAAATGTTAAGGAAATCTAACCCTTATTTCCATTAAAATGACATACTAGTAAGTAAGAATAAGAATTTATCCAAGATAACCCAAATCACATTTT
Source organism: Viscum album (assembly GCA_963277665.1). NCBI lineage: Eukaryota > Viridiplantae > Streptophyta > Magnoliopsida > Santalales > Viscaceae > Viscum > Viscum album. Next base: position 1,191,110,109 of record OY728156.1, on the reverse strand, counting down.
TTAGAAACTACAATTACCAAACCCCCTCCTGAAATAAGATAAATTTAAATTCAAATAAAATAGAAGGATAATGACTAGTTTAAAAGTGAAAAAATTAGTTAAAGGCTGAATTATATACCTCCATTAATGTTTCATGAAGCTAAAGTAATAACCCCTATAATATCTGGTAATGTTCAAGTGTTTCAAATTCTAAAACCACTATGAAAACACCTCATTATTTGGAAAAAAAGGCATGGTGTATTGTCCTTAGAGGAAGGCCATAACGGCTTGCCACACCCTAGTACAAATATCCATGCAATTTTAGACTACCTCAGACTCCACCATATCATGGTTTTGTCATTGGTGTTTATGTTGTACATGGTATATTCTTGTATGTTCCACCCATGTTGACACACATTTTGTCCTTGACCATTCTATGAAAGAGTCTCTAAGAAAACCTATGTTTTTTAGCATAGATGTTGTGATTCCTATATTTCACCCAAAATAGAAAAAACATTTTATATCCACCAATCATCACCAATGAATTTGAGACCAAAAAAATAAATTACTAAAAGAAAAATTTATGATGTTACAATTCTCCCACACATAATGATTCCTTCCACAAAAATCCTTATCAAGTAGACTAGTCCACAATGTGATGAGTCAACTACTCTCCCATTACCATATCTTACATCCATGTATTTTGGTATTCTGAACCATGATTATATATAATTTGGAAGAAAGTTACATACTTATGACAAAGAATATACACATGATAATTAACAATTGAAACCGACTACTGTTTCATAATCATATGAGGTTCCCCATACACACCCTCCCAATTAAATATGTGAGATGGGTCTAAAAGATATTTCTTGACCAAGAACATGTGAAACTTGTAATTGAAGAAAATAATTTGTGGTTGTAGGAAAAAATGGTATCCTGGCTTCTCAATCTATTTAGAAATCTCAAATAGTCCCTCATATCTCAGTACTAACATCCATTACATTCTGATCCATCATTTTCCCATCTATGGTGATAATATCAAGAATAGTTTTTCAAAAATTGTGAATTCTAAAGGAAATAGATGGCAATATATAAAGAACATATACTAGTTATGAACCATCTGTAACCTATGAAAATCATCTAGAAATTTACCCGAACATTCTAGTCTAAACTAGGTCCCAAAATGGAAGCTTTACAATCTCCAAACAAAATATTGGAGATTCAGAATGTTGTATATACATAGCCTCAAAGGGTTCTATTTTAATGGATGAAAGATAAATATTATTATTGGAAAACTCAACTAACCCCAAATTTAAATCCCATCCTCATCAAAAATCAAGAATTTAAGCATAAGGTATGTATTCTAGAATCAGTATAACCCATTATGATTTTCCATCTATCTGAGGATCGTATATCCTGACAGACTTGTCTTGTGATCACATCTATTCATAGAGGCCTCTCCAAAACTGAGATGTAAACTAGATATCCCTATCCAAAACCATTTTATACATAACCCCATATAACCTTACAATATTATATATATATATATATATATCATAGATCATTATCTTTGGTCAATCAATCAATCACTTCCCATATCATGTTTTTCCAAGAGTACATGACAATCCACCAATGAAATAAATTGATATATCATCCCACAACCAAGTTGGAAAGAGAAGGGGTAGGATTACACATGAAGAATTATGATGTCTGACCTTGATCTTTTGATAGGTATAACAACAAGTGGAAAAATTATAGATGTATTATTCCACACAAGGCCACAAAAATCAATTATTAATATCATAAAACATTTTAGTCATTCTTATGTGCAACTATAACTAAAAATGATGAAAATACCCCATCATAAAATATTTCATAGTCAAAAGAATGACAGAATATTTCCTAAAGTAATTAATTCCATCTAGAGATAGAGACCACTCATTGATAGTCTCCCCACCATATATAAACTTATAATCCCACAAAACTCATCACCAAGAATTTTTTCCAAGCGAATCATCCCGGGAAGAGATTATGTCAACTAAACACTTGTAAAAGTAGACCCAACCTCATCCTTTCAAACTCCCAAATTCCTGTAAATAAATATATAAATGCGATTTACCTCCTATTATTACTCATTAATAGCCCAATATATTAAATTATTGTAAATATCATAAAAAAACTCCCCTACCAAGGTTAAATGGTTTTTTCAAAGGATAAAGATTCTAGGTACTCCAACCATAGCTTATAAAAGAGCATAAATTATTTTTGCGAGAAGATATAAGTAATGATCCGAACATTCTAAATCATATTTATTTTATTAATAATTTTTTTACATAATATATAATCAAAAATTTACAAAATAATGTTAAACCCAAAAAAATTATATCATTTGTAAATATCATTAAATTACTAAGCTATAAAACCAATTTAAATTCCAAACATTACAATTGGACAATGAAAATAAAATAGAGTAACTAAAATGTAAAAATAAGGATTTCCCCAATATACTAGAATCATCACCACCACTGAATATTCTTTATAAATGAAAAAAATATTAGTAAACCAATCAACATCATATGAAATAAAAATATAACCTTAGAGAGAAATTATAGTCAATTGGGATAAAATAATATAGTGGTATTTGAAGGTATAAATAGAAATTTTACCCTTAGGATTTTTCCCTTATATGACCATTGATGAATATGATATTTGGAAACTATACCCTTTTTGGATAATATTTACCATTATAAATATTATTCATAAGTATTATTGGAAAATGATAATTAGTATAGAAAGGATAGTTGTTGGAATATACCAGCAGAGTCATAGAATTTGAAGGCCATTTTTACAAACTTGGGAGGGAGGTAGTTTCACTAGGTTTCACCCTCCACCATGCCCAAGGTAATATTTAACAAGTGAAGCACGAATGAAATCACTTATGTGAGAATTTTGAGTTAGTATTGATTGGCACTCGGTTGATGTTATCTAAGCGACCCCATGAAACTATGACCTTCTCACACATCACCCTTTAGGCGTGTGAGGGTGTAATAAGGTGTTACATGTCAAGGAATTTGTTACATAAAGTTAATTTTCCCATGTATTATTAAAAAAATTATTCCCTTAATTCATTTTAATAATAATTTTTTTAATAAAATATATTTTTAATTGAGATGAATTTGATAAATTATTTTTTGGGAACCAATTAAGTATAATTTTATTTTTCTGGAAAATATATGAAATTTTATAATAAAATCAAATATTTTGAATAATTATGTTTTAAAAAATTAGATTTTTAAAACACTAAAATAAATATATAAATGATAAAATAATATTATAATGACCATGGATATATTTTATAACTGTCACAAATTTGACTATTCTATAAAGAATTATACTTTTAAATAAATAATAATTTTTATATTTAAAAGTTAAAATTATGAAATTTACGGAATTATTCTAGAAAAATAAACATTCTTTTTGGAATCATCACTAAAAAATTAGGTTAGGGTAAATTTATGAGAAATTTATAAATATATTTATTTTTTTAATGAATAATAAAAATTATGTTTTAGGGTTTTAGTATATTTATGACTTCAAATTTATTTTCTTAATGATGTAAAAATTAATTAAACATAATTCTATATATTAAAATTTTTATGTCATTAATATTAATTATTTTAATAAAGTTCACTCAATTTCTCTGACTATAAGTAACTTTCCAAAGTATAAAATGGAAAAATTGTTTTTTTAAAACATTAGTTTATGAAAACATTACTTTTCCAAGCCAAAAGAAGTAATAGTAAATGATGTTCGGTTTTGGTGGATTAAAATAACAAAAAATTTGTCCAAATTTTTCGTTTCCATGGGAAAAACATGGATTAGAAAATGGATTTTTATTTTTAAAAACATAGATTTCCTAGACCTATATTTGGAAATTATTAAACAAGTTATCCATTTCTCCTATAAATAACAACCTATTTCACAATTCCCCTTCACACAATATATATAATCAATGCATTTATGATTATTTTAACAATAATTGAGTCCCACATGGTGTCTTCAAGCCCCCAAGGTCCCATTCTCATTTTTTAGGAACAACTCTTCAAGGTAAGGGAAAATATTCACTTCTATTTTTTCCATTCACGTTTCCTTTATTGATATGTATTATAAATACCAAACCAAGTTATTTTTTCCTTTTTCCATTATGTAATTACTGTAATATGAGTATTTTATGAATGGTATACCTTATTACCATATTATTTTACCCTTTTCAAAACCCATGTTCTACACCTGTCGTGTGGCCAAATTTTCTTCTCTAATTTCCTTTTATGAAAGGAGAATACCAATTTTCCATTTTTTGAATATGAAAACCTATTTTTTAAATTTTTATTCAATTATATAGAAAAATAAAATTTTAATTTCTATATTTATATATATGAAACTCACATTTCATTTAATTGGATAAAAATGACTTAACAATGTTGTCATTAAGATCTTTTGTATGTGAATACTTTTAATAAGAAAATTATTCTTTATTTATCACTAGTTAGTAATGAAATAATTTTTTATGATATTTGTGGATGAATTTAATTAATACATATTAAGGGTACTCTTTTATATCACTCCAATTCATTTGGTAAATAATTTAATCTCTATAGATGACATTTTGTACGATACCTTAGTTAATAACAATGGTAATTTTCATTTATAACACCCTGGTGACCACCCTTAGTCATATTATTGTGAATGTCACATTTGAATTTTGTATCCACATTTCCATGTTATGATTCATGTTAATATTTATATTATATTCCACTTTCTTATGCCTTATCATTGTGCTTCATATTCTTATTGGTATGTCTTAGAAGCACATGTTATATATATCTCTTGATTATTCCTTTACATGGCTTCATGCACACCCCTTCCATTTTTTATGCCCCCAGTATATGATATGTTGTAAAATAACCATTAGTGAGCCCATGAATATTTAGTTTAAGTGATTTTATAATAATTATTTATGATTTCTTGATTTTTTTTTTGATTTCAATGAAATGAAACTTCAAAAGATAAACTATTTTGTTCTACGTAAGGAAATGTTATGTAATAAAAAAGTGGGATTCCATAATATAACTCAATCTATTATGATCGAAGTAAATTATAATATTATCTCTAAAAATTAATTCCCACAAACTCTTAATATCATTAATCACAACTACGAGTTCTAGATCACGTGTGGGATATATCTTCTCATCTGGATGAATTTTAATAGAATCATAAGACTCCATGTTTCCATACTGCATGATAATACATCCTAACATTGATGCTAAAGAATAAAGAAGAGCATGTATCCCTAAATATCCTCTAGAAGATTCAATAGTATAGATGAGATTAAATGAAATTTCAAATCATCAATGGAATTCTAGAAGTTTCAATCCCAAACAAACTTCTATCTCTTTTGAGGACATTAACCAATAGATAATCTAACATAGGGAGATAATTCATGAACCAGGGATAATAACCTTCTAAACCCATGAAGGTCTATATCTCAAAGGCATTTTAGTGTTCTTCCCAATACATGATAACTTTTAACATTTTAGGATTATCTAATATTCCATGTTCTGAGACTAAATGCCCTCATAACTTCACCCCCCGAACCAATTATTTGTACTTAGATAGATTAAAATAAATTCATATATCCATTAAGATATACAAATATAATCTCAAAATAAATACATGATCCTCCTTGTTTTTTTATTAAACAAATATTTCATCCATGAATACCAAACCTAAAGAGTTGTGATACTGGTCAAAAAAACCTATTCATCATTACTATACACACTATAAGGGAATTAGTCAGGACAAATTTCATAATAACATATTCCTAGTGGCCATACATACTCCTGAATGTTGTCTTTGTAATAATATACTCCTCTAACCTGATATGCTTGTAACTAGACCAACAACCAATATTATAGAACAACTTATCCTCATTTAGTTGATTAATCAAATTATCAATGTAGGGAAACCCAATAATGTTCATTACCAAACATTATTTAATGTTTAGTTCTCAAAAAACAAGAGAAGGGTTCCATTGAAAATCATGGTGAAAACAACTAGTTCTATCCATGAGAGCATACTGGGTTGAATAAATTCTTTTTAAATCCAGTCACCCAACATAGTATACTGTTTCTTTATTTCTATAAGTGGAATATGGTAGGAGGGAATATATAAAGGTGGGGAATCCAACAATACATCATAGGGAAATACACCAACCTCTTTGGATATAGAACATAAATATTTTATTGAAACACTTTTGGGAACTCAACAACTATGGGATAATTATCACTATTGTAAAATTCCATCTTCGGTTCTATAGTTCAAAAATATATTTTCCTACTCGGCTTTAGATTTGGAGGTCTGAATCAGCTAGACCTCCCCCCCCCCCATTTTCTATATAAACAATGGAACTCCCTATCATAGGGTAGTAAATGACACCTTGAAATGATTATAGTCAATCAGAGATTTGTGAACAACCTACATGTCCCTTCTAGTAATTATGTATAGGGGTTTCATTTCATGGAGAATAAAATACTGGATTATCTTGGTCTACAATAGATAAAATACACAAGAGGTTCATTAGATACCATATATTATATATATCCTAATATGTGGCACAAAATCAATAAAATAATGCATGATATTATATGGAATATTCAATTGGTCAATAGTGTAGGTATATATGAAATAATTATATGAATTCAAATTGAATTAAGGGGATAAAAAATATGAAACAATGTTAGTTGTACATCACACTATCATAAGATCCACATTAGTTCCCACTAAATTCACATTCATTATGTAATGTTTCTTAATTCTCAATGAATGTGGCAAGAACCCTGTGTTTATTGAAGAATATAATTCCCACATAGATCCTATCAGTACTGGGGAGCCCATACCACTATAAAGGGTAGTAAATATTGGGTAAAACCTATAAAAGTTTTATGAATATGAACATCTGTTTAAAATATTGGTGCCTTTATGAAATCATTCTTAGTTCCATTAACCTTCCTACATTAGAAACATTTTATTGTACCTTTACTAGATACTACAATATATCTAGAAGAAGATTCTTATCACAGACCACCACGAATATTTCCTTCATTCTAGTTAATATATTTTCTCATACCCTTAATGGAACTAATAAATCTACCACTATGAGTAGGAGAAACTATATTTAACCCTTATTTACCATCTAGGTCAATTTCCTCTTTCATATCCCGATCGAGATCATCCGAAAGAGTGGTAATCTTCATCATAAATACCTAATATCAAGTATCTAATCAAATAACCATCTAGAACTTGTTATCCATAATCTTGTCATTAAACACCACATTGGGTGAAATATGATAACTTTCAACAAAATAATATTCCAATTGATACAATATAGAATCAATTTTGAAAAAGATGATAAAATCAATAGAATTAACAAGTACCATATAATCTGGATATTTTTTCTCAGTAAAATGGGGCTTGAAGTCTTTCAAGTCCAATTATTCCTTATTGTTATCTTGAACTATAGTATCCCACAACCACTTCCAAGGACCTTCATGTTTTAATATGTTACATATCACATTAATGGAATCAAACATATCCATGCAATAAATTATTCATTCAATATTTTCTAATAAGTACACTAACTCATAGGGATTGTTCATTCCCTAAAATGATTGTTGTTTATAAGGAAGAAGTTTTTAGTTCTGATCACCTCTATTTTCCCTTTGAGGTTATATATCCCTAGACAAAATAAGGATATGTGTGACTTCTTGTTCAATATTTTGGACCTCACACACTACTACCTCTTTAAAGTTATGGCCAACTATAGGGTATTCATATGGTAGTTCATTAGTAGAATCCTTATGAATCTTGATCATACATCATCTTGGAGGTTTGGTAAAATAAAACATCAATATAAAATAGGGGAACATTAGTGATGTCTCAAAAAATCATCAACATGATTATTTAGGAGTCAAAATTGGTAAAAAAAAATATCATATATGATATTAGGAAATTCCTAATATCAGATCAGTTAATTTCTCACTGTTTTTTTTCAACCAACCATGGTAACTCAAGGATTTCTATAATGAGGTATCACTAGGTACTCACTCAAAACATAACCTTTATGTCCTAAATATAAATTATTCTATTTATTATGACATCATAAACTACATACTTCCATCGATGAAGAGACACAACCTCAATATAATATATTCTTTTCAAGAATCGGCTTGGAGAAACCAAAAAACTTGAACATTTATTTTATTTTAATTAGCTCTAAGGGTGTTCCTGATATCCATGGGATGGTGACTAAGAACCAATAACTAATAAAAATTTTAACGATTTCACCATAGGAAAAAAACAAATCAAAAGTAGTGGATAAGAAATCATATAGATGTAGGTAAGAAAATAAAATAACTATGAGTAATATATGAAAACATATGATGATACTAAGGAAAAGATAAAATTAAAACCCAAAAACATAAAATGTAAACATATATCTTTATAACAGATGTATCACATACTCTCGTCTCCACTAATATCCAAGTACTTGCTAATAGGAACTCCTACTACCTTTAAGAGGTGTTATTCCTTTTCCTAGACCAGAAAAAATTATTTCTACATACAACCAATGAAATTTGTAGGTTGTGAGAAATATTATCCTAATAGGATTCCACCAAAATAATTTCATAATTATTCCACGTCAAATAAATTAGATACCCTTAATTTTAAATAAGACATTTCATGATACTCTTTTTCAAAATTCACAATAAACATGATTTTCAAATCATTTAAATTGAATTAATAAAATGTTTAAAAATACACTTTTTCATCAATAGAAGATTGAATAGTAATTTCATTCAAAACATACATGAATAAATATATATATAAACCACATCATGTATATATAACATTCACTCATATAAAAATGATTACATATGTTGTGGTGAGTTGGTTCAAGGATCAAAGATCCTCTAACATATTAGTGAAATGTGGCTCTAGCTATGCACACATTTCTAGATCAGATGATTATTGGGAATAAGTTTCCACACCAATGAATAAAACCCCTTTCCTCATCAAAGTTTATTTTTATTTCCATCATCAATTCATGGCTTGGTAGAGAAAATACATGCAATTAATGATTATAAAGTACTGTATTCCTAACTACCTAGTATCCCATGTGCATCCAAGAAATAAAATTTGGGGAAATAATTTATCTCAAATTAATTCACCAATCATCATTCTATATCCATAGATAATGTTTTTAAACATCTTTTTCAATCTAAAAACCAATATCAATTAGTTTACAATGAAACTCATGAATTTCAAAACAATAACCACAATCATGACATCATCAAATGTCCCAATATGGGATCCACAATAATTGAAAAATAGGGACACTACAGTAGCAAGAGGAAGTCTTAAAATAAGTATTTCATATCACCGAACTGGAATTAAACATCCTTAAGAACAAAGTGGGAAAAGGAAAAACATACAATGATGATTTATTTATAATGACAATGAAAGAAAACCCATATATCCCTTACATTAATCTCTTAGTAAATATGAACAATAATAATATAAAAGATAATGAATCACCTTTTATATAATCCTAAATTCTCAAAATCCCATTCCTTCAAAATTCTCAATATAGAGTTTCAACAAAACTATGAAGAAAAATTAGTTTAAAAGAGGTAAAATGATTTTATGGATGAATTAAAAATCTTAATTATGTTTATAGGTGGATGAAAAAACCTCCCTCAAAAGATAAAACATTGTTTTGGAGTTTTAAATTATAAAACCACCATCACTACACCCTAGTGTTTTCCACTATTACATTTTGGACTAACCCAAGAGGTAGATGATGAGGACTGGCCATTCCCTAGAGTAATAATCTATGTAAATTCATCCCACCACAGCATCAACCATGGAATGTTGTTGTCCATACTAGCCCTAATGCATAGAAAAAATCCACATCAGTTCCACTCAAGGCCATGCACATTTTTGTCCATACGATTTTAGACATGAGTCTTTAGGGACACCACAACCATGGTACTATCTGTTTTTCACCAAAAAAGTCCAAAAACTATTTTTTATCCACCAATCACCAATTACACTTCCAAAAACAAAAATAATTAAGGAATAGACATAAAAGAAAAGGTTGGGATGTTGAATTCACAATAAAATTATGTTAATAAAAACATTTCTCATTGGGTTATTACATTCAAGATATGGAAGACTCTCATGAATATTTATGTGAAAATAGTTACAAATAATGAGATATAAGTCGAGTCCTTATGAACTTATGGATACTACCTTATGTGAAGAGTCAAGAAAAATAAAAATAATAAGAAGTATCCTGTGAGGATAGTCTTTCCCATTGAAGTGTATAATCTCAAATCTATTGTTAAATATAATAAAAACAATGCTTTGGAATTTTATTGAAAATTAAAAAATATAGAATCACCCTTGATGATTTATTAATTTATGGATCCCATTAAAGTATTGGAAATGACATATATCCATCAATTTGGAGAATGTTCGTAAAAAACCAAAATGAGATTCAATACTTACAAGAAGGGGTATATTAATGGGAAATTGTGTATAAAGTAGACTATGCCTTGATATAAGTTCATTCTATAAAAATTAAGATATTTATGAAATTGGAAGTGGACATGAATTCATATATAAATAACATGTGTTAAAATATGAAGGGACACACTAACCTACTTGATGATATTGTATAATATAAAGGAAATAATGTTCATTAAGAAATATTTTAATACAATAATTCTTCCATATAAAACACATCTCACATGGGAAGATAATATATATATAGGGAGTAAACTCAATATTGCAGGATTAGGATGTGAAATCAAATAAAAATGAAAATATCAATGATATTGAATCAAATATTATTCTCTCAAGGAGAAAAGTTATTTTGGTTATCTCTAATAGGAAGCATCATTGAAGAAAAACCAAAATATAAAATTTGTAAATAAAATATATAAAAGTATAAATATAAAATCTAGAAGAAAAAATACAATTATTTAAAATATTTGAAAAAGTCTCTCATGAAATTCTTTAAATGAATTCTATTTATTTGAAATAATGGGACACACAATAAGTGCATATCTAGAATACAAAATTTTCAATTAAGGAATAAATTTTTCTATGATAGAATATCATCCAATAAAGGATAAAAGGGTGATAATATTTTTTAAAATATATTTTATTTTAAAAAACTCAAGAAATATCGAAAGGAATTATAGAAGTTAAAGATAAAAAGGCTTCCTAAGGAATCCATATATCCTTATAAAATATATATATAGGGTTTACAATAGATTAAAATTAGTTGTTTTGTAAAACTAATTATCTATCTTCGTGTAAAATTATGAATTTCATTGAAGGGATCCTCAAACATTTATTATAGTTCAATCATATTATACCACATGAAATAAAGAAATAAAATAGGGAAGAAAATAATGTAATTTGTACTATCTATGAGAAATGTGATGACATATACTAATAAAGACTCACTATTGATAATAATGTTGGATGTGACTCATATGGATCTTGAAGATGATAGAAATTTAGTTACAAAATATTGGTTTCAAAAATCACTCCACATGGTATGTTGTTTAGGTTTTGGAAAAATACATTGACTGAAAAAGAAATCACAAGGAATGATGCATTGGTTATGCATCATTACAGAAGACTATAATAGTGGTATCAATCTCAAATTATAAAATGAAACCATTTCAAGAAATACAATGAATTGTAGAGAGAATATATGAAAGGAAAAATGTGTAAGGTTTATTATAAAAATAAATAATATAAGGATTTTATGAATATTTTTTGTGAAGGGTTTTTCCTCCATGATCAAGCACATTTATCAAAAGGGGATGTTTGAGGAACCTATATACCCATACATTTAACAAATTTTAATTTGTAATTTTAATGGTGTATAATTATATAGGATACTCAATCCAGGGGTTATATGTGTTGAAAAGAGGATATATGTTAATATTTGAAGAGGATATTAATGAAACAAGTCGATTTTTTATTCATGAATATCCTAAATGGAATCAATCATGGAACGAATGATATAATGATATTATATCGCTAATGTGGCACTAAATATACTTTTAAACAACCATTTGATAATTTCAAAACTTCTTCTCAACATTTTGTGATGAAATAATGTAGAAAATGGTGTAAATATTGATCAAATTTAAGTATGTTAAAAATCTATATATGATAGTTTCAGTGGTACAAAAATTCCATTAAAGATCAAAAAAATCCTTATAAAAATTATCAAGTGGTTTTGGACCACCTTGAAATAGAATTCAATTATGAATATGAATTGCATGTTTATTTTTTTATTGTACTAGAAATTATGTTTTCATCTTATTTAATTCAGGAAACTAATAAGCTGCTAGAAGAAAATAACATTACCAATAAGGTGGTTCCCCAATCTAAAAATTATATAAATATATGGTGAAAAAATAAAAGTGAATTTAAGGAATTGGTCATGTTCATTCAAAGGATATTTTTCTACATTTAAATTTTGAATTTCCCCATGATGAATGAATCAAACATATATAAAAAATTAGTGAAATGGGATTATAAAAAATGAGTAGTATTAATTGATTTAATATGTGTTATGTCTCACAAAAATGTTCTACATTGATTATTCTATGATGAAATTATATTCATGTAATTGAGATCACCTTAAGATTTATTGAAGTTGGAAGAATCTAAATCTAGATTTTTTTTTGGAATTGTGTGGGTGGAATCTAAACAATTTATATTTTCACCATAAAATCTTGTACCATAGATGGAGTTTCGAATTTGTAGGCTTAGAATATTTTTTTTGACTTAATTATAAAGGGTAAATTCAATAAATATATACTATTGGAGAAAAATGATACTCTAAATAAAAAAACAACTTAATGACTTAAATGAGTTCTATTTGAGACTCTTTTATACAATAATTGAAATATAGAGATGAAATTTCTTAATCTCGATTGGACTTAATAATTTTTTTAAAAGGTTTCGGTTTCAATTGTACTAACTATAGTGATATGTATTTGGTGATGCAAGTAAAGATGACTAAAGAATTTTTATGAAGTACTATGTTATAATTGGATTCCATAGTTGATAAATAATTCATTTATATTATTTGAGTGAGTTTTTTGTGTGATAAAATGGAAATGGATAGGTAGTGCTACTTCTTGAATACCTTATCTAGATATCCTCAATATAACTGCTTTAAATGTGATTATTGATGCACCAATATTCAAGGAATTTGTTACAAGCCCTGGGGGAGGTAGATAGACAATCTATAAATTTATGGAAGTGTGTTTGAGTTTCAATGGGAGAAGATATATATTATTTTATGGGGAACTGGGTTGATGTTGATCTTGTATATAATTGAAAAACAGAGACAATGGTGTAGTATATCTTCTAAATATACAATACTAATAAAGTAAACATAACTTCATTTGGTTGATACATTATTTATATGGTCAATATATTCATCATATAGTTAATTCACTAATTGTGGCTTCATAGGTTCAGTCAAGCACAATTGATTATTTTCATTCATATAATAATCACGTACATAGAGAAAATTTTACAATGCCATATGTGGTAAATTTACATAGTACGATTAATCTACATATGTAGTAACTTGTCTACTAGGTGATGTGTTATGTTTATAAATTATGTATAATCTGAATAAAGGAGTTAAATTTCATTCCATCTATGTTTTTAATGGGATTAATTATTATGATAACTTGATATGACCTTAATATAGGCATATAAAAATCTAAGAATCAAAATAGAGGTAATATATTGAGACTAATAGGCTTTGTATTGAGGATGAATTTGATCTATCGTATATGTTAAACATAATCCTTTTAGTTGATGTATATGTTTTTCTAAAGTTAGAATATTAGGTTTTCATTTCTGTACAAAATCCTTTTAGATGGAATGTAATACTTTTCATTGTATGTCTTCTAAGAATAATCCTTTTTTTAAGCCTAACACTTTTATGTCTAGTTTAAAATATTGAATCCAAAAAATTCTAAGAATAAGCCGTTTTTTGAATATAATCCATTCTCTTTAATCAAAATAATTAAAATCATAATCCTTTTTTTCATAATTTCTCTAAACATAATAATTCATGACATAAAGAACTATGAGGTGTCTTTAGAGATGAATAAAGTACATAGATGAGTTCCATCCTATAAGATAGGTGTCCACAACATAGATATACATGCATCCATGGACATGGATATTTTAATGAATTAAAAGTAGTTTGTTTTTCGGAGAATTAAAATATGAATATTTCTCAATTATTTTGGGATTTAAAATTTACACTTGATCCATAATTTAGTTCATAATTAATGATAAATAGATTAGGAATCTATTGATTGATTTAAATGACTCAAAACTTCACCTTCTGAAGATCTAATAGTTTCCCTATTTTGTAAATGAGATTACTATTCATTTTTATTATTATTAAATGGTATTATAAATAAATTCATATTCAATTAGATAAAAATTAAAAGTTTCATAACTCATGAAATTTTTTTTGATAATTATTTGGAATGAAAATAATCATTATCGATAAAAGGGAAGGAATTTATATTGGGATAAATTGAAGATATAAAAGATTTCAAACATACCAATGTATTTGTGAAGGTTAAGTAAAATTAAAATCACTCATGATAGGGGTGTTTAATGAGTCCAGTTCCACTTATAATGTTCTTGTGGGTGAAAATGTACACAATTACTAATTTATCTACCTATAGAGGAATATAGATATCTAGTGGTGCAATGAATACCAGAAGTCAAGTTCATTATTTATTTGATCTATTTATATGAATTTTTATATATTTTAGTGTACATAGAAAGTGGTGTAGAGTAATTTTTATTTTTAAAAAAAATTATTGATGATAATATGGAATCCATGTTAATGGGTATAACAAACTTCAAAAAGTGTAATCCTTTCAAAAAAAACATTGTAATAACATTGTTATACTCAATGTCATTATATTATAGCACACTGATGTTATTATATGGGATAACATTGACTGGATATATAACCTTAACATGTTTAATATACTGTTTTAATAGGCAATAACTCCTAAATATAAAATATATCACTAATTCACCCCACCCCTCTATGGGAACTAATCAGATCTTGAAATAACAAGGGGATTTAAAGTGAGGTTCCATTTAATGATTTAGTGGATTATAATGATTAATTGATTTAATTAACTGAGAATTTGAATAATACATAATTTTTAAAAAAAACTACAATAGTTATAGGAAGAATATTTTTATTTACATTATTTCAGTCAGCCTTGAAGTAAAAAATACTACTATATTGGGTTTTCCACCCATAACTAAAGATAATTCTATTAATCAGGTATATAAGAGAAATATATATATATATATATGTATAGGATAATAATTTTCTATTTGTTTCTTTATCAAACAAATACTACACACTATTTGTAATATTTAAAAAAAATAAAAGATATATAGGTAAATTGATAAGAATATGCGAATCAAATATAAAGGTGAATGAATCCATGACACAGATATGGTGGAGTAAATTTTATGATATTAAAATGGTTGATAATGATAATATAAATGTCTAGATTACTGGTAAAATTAAATATTTAACAATATTCAAGTACTCTATGAGAAACTAGAGGATTATATAATATTTTTGAATTTAGTGAGAAAAATTCCAAAGAGATTCAATTCATGATTTCAACATCTAAATATTGTAGAGACCTGTCCTTGGATGAGCATCAAAACATTATAATTGTAACTGAAATAAAAAATGATACAACCTTCAAGAATATGGTAAAATATGATATAATCATTGAATCCATGAGAAAATGATATGTTGGAGAAGTGGATGCATATGTTGAGGATGAAAGACGACCTTAAAAATATTTTTGACACCTCTATAAATAATTTCCAATAACGTGAAATAGAAATGTAATGGTATAAAATTATTTTGATGTTATAATTTTGATTATATATTCCATATTATAAAATATTGTACAAAAAATAGTTTCATGAATTTTAATTAAATGCTAGGGATGAGAAAAACTAAAAAAAAGGTAAGAATGCGAAAAAAAATTATGAGAAAGAGAGAGAAAGATAAATCATGTAGAAACTCAGATAATGAAGTCACTTTCACTTCTTATGTTGAGAAATTATTTGATTCATAAATAATTGATGGTTATGAATATGAAATAACAGAACAAGAGTGGGTGTTGAGATTCATGATAAAATATTTTCTATAGTAAATTATAAAAGTCATGAAACATAAATGGAAGATTCTAATGTATAAATGAAAGGAGGATAAGAAATTATATGTTTATAAGGAAGAATAATCTTAATGAATAAAAAAATATTATTAGTGAAATTGAGTAAAACATGCTGACGTAGAATAAGATATGATAGAGACCAAATGAATTGGTAAATTTCTTCAAAACGAGAAACAAAAAAAGTTAGAATACACTTCAATAAATCTAATAATGTTAATGTTTAATCATACTAAGCATGAGAGAATACTAGTTCTAATAGTAAAAGAAACTATAAACCTAATTTATCGCATGATAAATCTATCATATCATATAGTGTAGGTGAAAACAAAAGTAGATACTATTTTTACTAAGAACAATAATGATAAAAACTCTTGCCCTTAAAAATAAATGGAGGACAAGAAACCCAAATCACCATCATAAAAATGAGTCTTAGATTACAACCATAAATCAATTCAATTATTCTAGAATTATTTCTTATCAAAATGGATTATTTAAATTCATCATTTTTTACTGGTGTTGTGGTTGGTATAAATACAAGGCCTTTACATGTTTTTTTAATATGCCACTTTTAAGAAAGGAGAAGGAAACAAGGGGGATTATTGTTGAATATTCAAGTAAATATTTTAGGAGGAAACCAAATATGACCATGAAATCACAAAATCTATCCACCAAAATAAGAATAGTGTATTTGGAATATGTTTTTGGAAGGTGTGGAAAAAAATGTTAGTTTTCTGAAGATTTCATTACTAGACTTCTAAGAGATAATTCTTATACCATGAAAGGAATGATAATTCAGAATGTATCCTATTATGATATGTGAAAAAAAGATGAGTAGGTTAGGAAATAATTATCTTTCATCTAGACATATTAGATGGATATGGAAAATAAAATGGAGTAATAAGAGATAAATTTTAAACCAATAGGAATATAAGTGGTTATATATGAATAAAATGGACTTCATGAGGCAAAATCTAAAAATAAATATTTTATGGTTTAAGAAAAATCATGTGAAATGTGTGGTCAGTTTGGGCATGACACAAACAAATTTATGATAATTACACCAACCCAAGAAGATTCAATGAAAATGATGACATGAGAATAGGATAAAGATGTTTCCTTAACATATGGGGTGATTTACTCCATTTTAAATTAATAAATGATTTTTGGGAAAGATTTGAGTTAGAAAATTGTTTCAACTAAAATAATAATTAAAATTATAAGTAAATATTCAGATATTGAGATGTAAATAAATGAGAAGTCTATGGTGAGATGAAAATCTAAACTCTAATATTTCATATAAGGAAAAAATAATTTCTATAATTATTTCCTATTATTATAGTTTATCTGTTATATCTTGTAAATGAATTGAATAATAGATTTAGAGATGTAACTATTGAACAATAACTGAAGAAACTATTCCTATTTTATTTCATATTCCATGGAAAGGAGTGAGTAAATCTTTTAAGGGGGAGAAAAAAGAAGACAAAGTTATCAATTTATCAAAAATATGGTAATCATGAAATTATATAAATAATATAAAACCCATTAAATATAGAATATGATATATGATAATCACACTTACCACCCTTTTCGAGGAATGGATTCTACATATTTAGGATGTGAGGATGTTGGTTCATGAAAAGATGAGATAATGGTGGATTTATATGACTTTTATATAAACTCTTTTAATGGTTTGTTGAGATGTGTCTAGGTTATTTAATTTCTATAATAATTTTGTATGGGTTTTCCCTAACAATAAGTTTAAACGATGATATCACATCGTTGATTATTTATGAACAAAATTTACAACCTTGTTTATATCCATCTTGTTTCATACTTTGAGTTATCCAAAGTGAACATAGATTTGAAAAACTAAAGTCTCTTTTCAAATCAAAATCATGTGATGTCATCCTTCCCTTATAAGTGGCTCAACATGTTCTTTAAAGGAGGAGGACATGTTTTCTAGATTGGGTGATAAGAACCTCATTGGACAGTTTAATTTTTTTTCAATAAAATGGATAATGAAATGAGTACACACATATTAAATTTTAAATATATGGGAATACAAAAAAATTAGAACGAAAGATATTTTTGTTCCAAAAAGGCTTTGTCTACACTTCTTATTAATATTTTAACATGTTCTTGATGATATAGGTTATGATACAATTAGGATTATTATGAATCCTTGATAAAGAATTGGATGTAATTACAGACAAATAGTCCAAGTCTATTAGTCAAGTGATATAATGGTGTGATAAAATGGTAATGGAAGTGCGGTGTTGTCTATTGAAGACCTTATTCAGACATCATCAAATTAGCCTCCATAAATGCGATGATTGATGCGCTTATTATCAATTAATTCATAACATGTTTTAGTAGTTGTATATCAATTGTATTCATCCTATTGGAAGTATTTTTGAGTTTCTTGAGAGGGGATAGAGATTATTTGAGGATTATATAGGTCAAATTACAGTATGAATTTAAATTACAAACAATGAGAAAGGTTTGGTGAATATTATGGCTATTACTAATTGAGAAAGGAAAGATAGCTTCATTTGGTTGATACTTTGATCTTACAATTGATTGGTTATTTATGTGTTTGATCCACTGATTTTGGATTCACATGGTTTGTTTATAATTGTTGATTTAATTTGTTCATGTGGTCCATCTACCACTTAGTAATAAATCGATAAATCTTAATGAGGTCAATCTAGATAGTGGGATCTATATATTTATTTAATCACCTGTCTACTTGGCGAGGTGTTGAGTTCCCAATTTCTTTATAATCAGATGAAACGAATTAGATGATTAAAATTCTATGTTCTCCAAGGTATTAATAAAAATGGTTGGGGTTATAAAAAATTAAAAATATAATAAAAAAGTTACCAATTTAAAATTGGGAGGGAACACATTACATGTAAGATATATACAAATTCACCATGACCCTCAGGTCTATGTACTGAAAAAACAAATCCCAAAAGAATAATGAGAAAACCATTTATTGTTTGAAAAGAGGAAAAAATTAAATTATGGCCCATAATTTTAATGAAAGGAAGTAAAATTAATGACCATAGGTCTACTAAGATATTGGACCAAATTCCACAACATGACCAAGGAGTTGAATAGATCCACTCCCCACTGGTATATAATGTTGTTCCACCATCTTCCATCACTGTCAAATAGGTAGTCCCAAAGGATCGACACCCACCAGACCATTCAAGATCCTTGCTTGACTTTATTTTTGATTTACATTCATTAAAATAAAGAGGAGGATCCACATAGAATTTTAGTACATTGAATTTTCAAATTATGAGAACCTAGTAAGGGGATGGTTATCATCCTATAACAACCAACCACTATCCCTCCTATCATGGATTCCATTAGGAGACACCCACAAATTTTTTTCTACCACCTATAGACCTCCCACTTTATCATTGAATTTAACCCCTAGTAATCAAATATGACTCATATTGCTGATGCCATTAGATAGAAGAAATCAATCAGCCCCACATGTAAAACATAGAGAAACTAAGAACTATAAAATCCATAGTTGATTGATAGGGATAGTAATAATCATAGATATGTAATATAGAGTCTACCTTGATTGATTGACTACTAAGTAGAGGAAAATGATGCAATATTCCAATTCATGGTAATGAGTAATAGAGTAAGATAAATGTTAAGAGAATACACTCGATGGGAAGCGAAGATGAAAGACAACTAGGTATAAGACCCTCTCATTATGTGAGTTTCTATTTTCGGAATTAAATATCATTATTTCTTGATAAAATATTTATAGAAGCTAATGATAATCATAAAATAAAACTGGATGTGATGTGTTGTGACTAATAGAGTTTTATCCAAGGAGGAATCTCATATATCAAATGAGTTAAATGTAAGCCTTTGAGATGAGAAAGAAATTAGGAAAATGATCAACAATAAACATTACATTTAATTAAAAATTATTTTATCCTGGTCATTAGACTTTTCATTATAATCCTTCCTAGTATATTACTTTAAATGAGTATAATCCATTGATTTCAAACAAAAGACTCTGCATCATAAGGCTTAAAAGAGTATGTCTTTTCCTGAGCACAAGAATTTAATTAATAAGATAATAATTTTAATCATATCCATTTCAAGAATAAGAATTTTTAACATAATAATTTAATATAAATAAAAATTTGTGGTTCCTATAGAGATGAATAAAGTGTTGAGGTGAGTTCCAAACTGTAAGTTAGGAGTCTATGTGGAAATGATGCATTTATCCATGCTCATTGAAATTTATAACTAATTAAAATAATTTAATTTTTTACAAAATTTGAATAATTAAATTTCCCATGTTTTAAAAATATTTAAATGAATATTTCAATAGAAATTTATATGAGTTTAAATAAGCAACAAATTACTAATATTTTAACTGATTTAAATGATCAGAGATAATTCTTGGTGATGATATTTATGTTTTCATGTTTTGAATTTGGGGGTCTTATTAAGATGGTACTATTATATGGGGATATAAATATATGTAGGTGGTAAAATAGAAAAATTATAAGATTATGAACACTTGAGTATGAGTACAAGGGAATTATTGAGAGCTGAATATGTCATTTTCGAGGTGAAAGAAGTGGTTGATAATGAGATCTATTGAATAAAGAGGTGAAATTCCATGAACTCAAGTATTATGTATGGACTAGAAAGATATAGATCACTTAATGTATATAGGAATTCTTGAGACTAGTGACGCGATATAATTTATAGATGGAGTAAACTTTTAAAACTATTACCCCATCTACATTTATAAGAAGGAAAACACCATGTGATGAAAAGAACACTCATATTCGAAGGCCTTTCTATGTTGGATCATTTTTGAAGAATAATTTTATATTATAGTGAACTGTAGTAGTTGAAAATAGAATAATTGGGTATTTTTTTCAAATGATTCTTGAAGATAGTTGATAATCCATGTTGTAAGGTATAACCAATATGGAATCTAATATGTATTTTCATAAAACATTATAAATATTATGTGATTATATCTATATTTCCATTATTTCACATGAATATGAGGTTATGATATATCATTGAGAGGATCGATAACATTAACCTATTTAACAGTTTGATTTAATAGTGAATAACTCATAAAAATGAAACGAAATATTAGATTCACCCCCACCTCTCCCAGTGACCCAATTTAATCTTGGGTTAAAACATGAAAGGAAACAAAATATATTTATTTAATGTAAATTTTCAAATAAATTATAGATCAATGTACTATGTATTTCAACTAGTTTTTTCAAATGGGTGGGGAAATATTTTAAAATAAACATGGGAGTAATCTGTCCTTATTTTAGATTTCTTAGGTTAAAAAATTGGTTTCCTAAATATATATTTAAATCTAACTAAAAATTTTGGGCATGAAATTTTCTATCAATGGGGGGAGTAATGGTAGGACTAGGGAAACCCAGATTGATAGGGAACATAAAATGTAAATTAATATAAAATGGACCATTTTCATTTTATTAAGCGGAGAAAAGTGCAATTCACATAAAATACACACTGAAATTGAATATTTTTGAGTTGTAATCAAAATATGTATTGAAGAGTGTATTGTAAACAAAATATAAAAGTTGTATTATTTGAAATAAATATTTTCCATGTGTTGGATATGTTGAAAATAATTGATGATTTTATGGGAAGAATCTTATTTAGATATTGAAGTTATATAAGGATTGATGATGTAAGGGTGATAATGGAACTTTTTAGAGCTTGAAATGTATTATCTATTGTTAAACGATAACAGTTCAGTTAAGAAATCATTCACCATAGCATTCATCACATCATGGTGAATCTAGATTAGCTTTTGTGGATTCTTAAATGGATAGAGTTTATAGGTTGTGTTACTTTTTTTTATTTCATTTCATTATGAAAGTGTTTATCTGTGAAATTACCCTGGGGGCCATGTTGTGGTTGAAAATATTTAATTTGGGAATTTGACCTATGGGACATGGTGATGTGTGAATTTTCTGTGGTGATTCTCTATATTGGAGTAAACTTAAAAAGGATGACTAAAAGAAAAAAAATTTACATCCCCTAGCCTGTCAACAAATGAAATTATATTGTTAGGTAGAATCATTCTATTAGAAAATGACCCATGTAACTAAGAGTTGATGGTATCTTTTTTACATTAGCTCTAGATACAAGGAATCATATCCTGAAAGACCAAATAGCATAATAGTATTTGTAAAAAAGATATATAATTGAATCTCAAATAAATTTTAAAACATAAAAAAGAACAGCAATGTATCTTATTAGAGAACATAATTATTTCATCTAGAATATGCTTACATATCAATCATAGTACATATCCTAGAATCCCAGGGAAAGGAAATAAAATAAGGGTGATCATAAATGATCAGAAAGGGTATGCATCCAATATAATCTAAAATTTAATAAATTAGTCGTAATAAATATGGTAAGTCAAAAAACTGAAATCATATGTCATTTAATCAATAACTTGAACATAAGAGTAATATTGTAGGAATAAATAATCATAAAATAACACCATTTAAAAAATCATTTGAGATCGAAACATATCCATGTATATCATAACAATATAAATATTTATATGGATATTAATATAGTATTTCATAATTATGGAATGCATAATTCAATAAATCCAAAATGAGGCATTGATAAATTATCCAAAACATATATATAAATTGGAATGGTCGGAGTAAAAAAACAACAACCTAGTCTGTCTCAAGATACCTTTTAAGGCATCAAATTTCTATCTAATTTTGATCTCCATCACATAAAAATTTAAATGAATTCATCATATCAATAGACATATGACTTAATCAAAATATTATAATAATCAATAAAATATCTTAATTTTAAGATTAAGGATACATAATTTTAATACTACCCCCAGTCAAACTAATCTTAGACCATCCATAGGAATATGAATGATTGAACCATTATAGTATGTCCATAGTAAATTATAACATTAAAAAAATATTTTTTTCATAGATAAAAATAATTAAAAAATATCAATGCGCATTTCTTTTTGGGAACAAACATTTTAATTTTAAAATCACTTATTTGAAATCATAAAAAGTCCCAAAAAATAAGGAAATTTTTTTATATTAAAAAAAATTCAAAATATTTAAAATATTATTTAAATAATTGAGTTCATATAATGGAACTAAATTTAATTTATGTTGATTATGTTAAAATAATGACTATGTTGACATTTTTTATAAAAATATATAAGTACCTACCTCAAAAATTGACTAGTATATTTCATTGAAACCATATTCAAAAATTTAAATCATTGTCAAATATGACTTTTTCATATCATAGGAGAATATAAAATCATTTTTGAAAACAATTTTATAAAATATAGATATTGTAGTGAAATATTCCTGACCGAATATAAAAACACATTAATTTTTCCTTAAAATATGATTTTGGTATATTGAGTACTTAGAGGGGGGAAAATAAAAGGAAAAATTATAATTTTTAGATATAAGTATAAGTGTGGTAAATATTTTGTGTTTAAGATATAAAGAAAATATAACCCCCTATGGATTTATAAACATATACAATCTTGAATAATAATGAGATGGTAAAATAAACCCTTACCATAGGTTTGAATTCCATCATACGTGTTTGAACTGACTATAAAATAAATATATATCTAGTAAAGATATATTGAAAAAACATAAGAATATATATATCATACCATATATGATTTACATATAAGCTTTTATCATTCGTTTATAAATAATTTGGTATTAAAATCACTGTTTCGTGTGATATTTGTTTCATTTTTTATTTATGTTTTGATTTTTAGTTTCATTCCTTGTAATTTGATCCTAGTTTTTCTATATATAGTATAATTAACATGATTTTAATATCATATTTATTCTGTTTATATGTATATATATTTATATCAATATATAATTGGAAGATATAGAAAAATAAATTACATTGCTTATGAAGGCGATAGGTCATACATAAGCATGAACACTATTTTTACTTTTGGAAAGATAAAATGAATGAAATGTTAATAAAAATTTAACATTATAGAATAATTATTATATAATATTTATATTTATGTTTCATTAAATATTTTTTTATAATTTTAATACATAGATCATTGTAATTTTGTTGATATTGTTGCCGATTTTTTGAACTGTTTAACTTGTTTTGTTATTTTTTGAAGGATATAAAAAATATTATAAAAATTAATAAAAATATATGAATATAAAAATATAAATAAAATTAGTGTCATTAATTTTGTTTTGTGAAATGACAGTGGAATTTAGAAACTTGGATGAACCTGGAGGAGAACTGATGAAAATGGAAAATTCATTTTTTACATCCTAAGAAGGGACCCACATTGAATACTCTACAAACAATGTAATATTTTGTGAGACAAAATAATATACCATGAATTTTTATTCCATAAAATTTATTAAAAATGTGGATTAATTGAGAGAATATACACGTGACCTCTTACTTATTCCATATAGACACTACTTAAATGTCATAAAAGTGTCAAGATAAGCCCAATGATGACTTCCACCAACATAACATTCAAATATGGAATTCAATTAATGCCAGGATACTGCAATTAATGACCCAATACGCCTTTTTGACTGTAAAAATCCTGAGTTAAATCAAACCCAAGATCCATTACGATCTATAAATAGAGAGTTGCATCTCCACTACCAAGGATTGATTCTAACACCAAAGAATGGGGTGTGTTGTAGCACTGCTGTATTTTCCTCCACTAGTATTTCTCTTAATTTTCATTTCATAATTTATTTTAAAATTCATATGTCCCATTATTTTCTCATTTCTATATTGAGGGGGTAATTAACCCTTGTTCTCGGGTAATATAGATATAGGGAGAAGGTTCTTTTGAACTGGATTTAATTTAATTTTTTTCATTCTGGGATGCTAAAATTTCTAAACCTAAATTCTAATCAAATTTTTTTTATTTTCAAATAAAAATTTATCAAATATCTATATACTCAAAATTATAATTTTGAAACTACTTTCGTTATAGTATCACATGATTATTACAATATCTATGGAAACTAGGATTAAAAAATGTTATCTGAAAGAACTGAATGCATTGAATATGAAAACTTCCAAACCGTGCTAAATATGAAATTTTTATACTAAGAAGTGGGTACACTAACAATCAGATCATACTCATCATAACTTTGTCACAATAAAGTAATTACATTAATTAATTTATGAATCTAGTTTCACTTAATCCCTAAAATCTCTAAAACACCTTCATGCATTTTTTTAATTGACTTTCAAAACACAGTATGATTTTTTATATATCTAAATTACTGATTAATAAAAACATATTCAATTAATACTAATAAAAATAAATTAATCATTTCTCATTTTAAAAAAATTAACAAAGTTTTCACATCACCTCTTGGATTTGATATGATCTCACCACAAACTAAATTTTAATTAATTAATCATACTTGTATGAGTGTTATATGTTTTTAAATTTAGTTAGGACCATAAATAATTAATGAATCTAAATGGGTGGTAATATATATAACATATATATTAATTAAATGAATCATTTTTTCAATTCATTTATAACATAAATTTAAAAAATCACATCGCTTTGTAGTGGTGTTAGTCCACATATGCAACGAGAAACATTATCGTTTTCCAATGGATTGGAAGGTAAGAATGTAGATGTGATATTATAATTCCTAAAATATATTAATGGGATAAATATCATATATATTAATTATTTATGTCTTTATAACTATCCATGTAATGTTATTATATAAGACAAATTACATACCTACATGTAGACAGTAAGACATATGTACACATGAGTGATATTTTCACTTTCTGTAGGATGAAAAAAATAGGAAAATGATTTTCCCATAATCATAATAATATATTATTTTATATAATACAGTATATTAATTATTTTAGAATGGTTAAATTATATATAGATGGAGTATAAGAAGAAATAAATTGTATCGATTCGGTAAAAATAATTAGAGCTTCTTCGGTGGATTTCATTTAGATATCATATGAAGGGATATAGGGTTTGTCTTTTGGAAAGACCATAAACTATATAACATTTATAAAGAGGTTATGAATATAAATATTTAGGACATTTTTATCTAGGTTTTCCAATGTTGTTTAATGAAATTATAGAGGTGGTGTCCATTAATAATTGAGGGAAATGGAACACTTGGAATTTCAAAAAAGTATAAAATATAATTCATTAATTCTTAATAAAAATACATCAAAATGGACCAATATTCAAAAAACATTATATACAAATATCATTATCAAATAAAATTTTTATAAGTTTTGGTGTATTTTTAAATTCTATTATTTTTATTAACACCTTGTTAAAAAATGAACCCTAACCGTATCAACAAAACTTTCTATCAAAAAAAATTTAAGTTTTACTTGTAAGATTAAAATTGGATCAAAAAGTGAAACATCAAAAAAAAATTAGGTCATATATTATCCCCTTGAATGATATATATATATTTATTATTTTTAAATAATTTAATAAATAATTTGTTCCCTAAAATATCATTACTATAATTACTGTAATTATTGACTCTATTTATTTAATATAACCTTAATAACATCAATAAATAAATACGAAATACAAATATAATATATTAACACATCCCTAATATGGTATATTCATCTATAATATTAATATAACATAATTGTTTCTGAAAATTTTATTAGTTTTAATAATTTTTAATTCATTTATTTTATTATTCCATTAATTTAATAAATACACTATCAGTGTTGTATAAGTGTTAAAGGAAATTATATAATGAAAAAATTGGAAATAAATTTCTATTATAATATTAATTAAATTTAGTTAAATATAAATTTAATATTCACTCAATATGTATATATACTCATATATATGCCATGGAATCTTATTTAATATGTTATTTTAACTTTTGTAGCCCTACCTAATAATTGTACAAGCATTTTGATATGTCACTTTTTATGTATCTCAAAGTTCATATATGTACTTTAAAATAATAAAAAATACTCTTTATAATTTAACCATTAATATAAAGGACTGATTCATTATCAAATACTACCTTTATGTCACCAAATCTGACATTTTCAATACCGCATAATCACTGTGTTGGCACTAAAAATTACATCCATATTTATGACGAATTAAATTATAATGTATATCTGATGAATTATTTTTTCTATTAAATTTTTTATTATATTATCATAAATGAATAATTAAATAATTTAAATAAATTTTTATAACAATTTTTTGGTAATTTGATAAAACATATAAAATTTAATAAAAACATCTTTTTTTAATATTCACCAAAAATTTACTCTTCAAAATAATTACAAAAAATCATCATATGATAAATTTGGATTCATGAAAAAGATAACATTTCATAAAATTAAATTCCTATTTGTGAAATAAATTAATTTTCTTATAAATGCTTAAAAAAGGAAAATAGTTTAGAAAAAATGTATTCTTATGCTCAAAATATAATTACAAACAAAAAAAGTATAAAATTGATTATTATTTAAAAAAATTTAAAATTTATAAATAAAGTATCATTATTTTAATTTAATATGAATATCAATGAAAATTGGGACATTTAAATTTATTTAAATGTATGTTTTACAAAAAAAAATATATAAAAACATTGTTTTCACTATTCACTGAGAAAAAACATCTTTATAAATACAACAAAATTTTAAACTATGCTAATTTTGATATGATGATTCGAATTTTTTTTTCATTTTATGAAAATGTTTTTCTGGAATTTTAGAAAAATATTACTAATAAATTATCAAAAAATCAATAAAATGATTATTTATGAACATTTATTTTTGATGAATAAAATTACATTACAAAAAATAGAGTACTTAATAAATTGTATAAAACCATTATTCATATTTTTATAATGTGTTTGACCATATTTATTCCATCCAATCTATCATATATGCGATTTTTTTATATTAAATTATATTATATTACAAGTATATCATGTTTCCCTTAATTTTTGTGTTTTATATTAAGCTAGATATCAAACATCATATTCTAAATTTTAAAGGTGTTACACATTTTATATGGACATTAAAATAATCAGGTGGAAAATAAAAAGATACATTGTGATTTATTGGTTGGATGAACACAATATATGAAGAGTGTGGTAGTTCATAATGTAAAACATGCCATATTGAGATTTGGGGCCATCTGAGGACAACAATTTTCTTATACCATATCCTATTTGATAAAGATAATATCACTAAAAGGAGAAAACTGATATGGGGATTTTAAGTTTGTACTTTGTTTTAAATTAAATAGTGTCTCCATAGTCTAAGACATTGAGGTCATAAAATAAGTAATTGAGATGGTCCATTTTTTAGATGATACTATGGTGGACTTATATAAGTTGAAACATGTTTCTGGATAAGCGGCCAAGATGTGGAACACTTAACCATGATCGTTGGTTTTGAAAAATGATATAAAAATTTCACCATTGCATGAAGCACATCATTTCACAATGGGAATTTATTATTGAAAAATAAAGAAGAAAAACTCTGGCATTATGACATTCATGTTCAAGGTCAAAGGAATTTTAGTGAAAAATGAAAAAATAATGAATGACTTGGAAGCATGGAGATACCATAATAGGAAGATTAAGGTGACCATGTTGTGGGGTCCACAATATTGGATTTTGGAAGTACCTAGGAAAAACTAGAAGACCGAATGAAATCATTTTTTTGGAGAACTCATTTGAGGCTAGTTGAAACGAGATATTAGAGATCTCACATATTGTGGTTTATAGTTGGGTGAGTTTTAATATTTTGAGTTGGAATAGGAAATTGGATTTTAAATGTGATGTTATCAATTTCAAAGGGAATTTATATTGGAATTATATAATTCCATCGAATGTGAAACAACAGACAATGATCAGACTATTTAATATTTTTAGGAATCATTATAAAATATTATTAGAGTTTTAAGAGAGTAAAATATTTGGAAATATAAAGGAACCATGACCCATGAATTATGGTGAGATCATGGGACATGTATTTGTATGCCTTTTAAAATGGTTTAATATATTAGAAGATAATTATCTCAAAATTTAATATTATAATAGATATGATGAAAATATTATATATCTATAGCTTTCACTTTTCCATGAGAAAATTTTAGAGAATAAAAAATGGGGAATGTTTGACCACACTTAAATAATATAGGACACCTAGAATGATCTTAGTGGAGTAGAGATAGGAGTAATGATCTCAATCCTTGATTTATGGTTTTTTTGAAATAATTCTATATAAATGATATAAATAGTTCAATATAAGAAACTCAAAAGAGTTTATTAGTACATGAAGTAGAATAATAAGAATAATAGTGTCACAGAGAAAATTAAATCAAAAAATTTGGTATAGTACAAGAATAGAGGCTCAATGAAAAATAATAAGAAATCACATTGAAAAAATTGGTGGATAAAAGAATAAGAAAATAGGCTAATACAAGTACTAAAATTATCATCATCTTGTAGGAGTAGCTATCACTATTATATTGTGAAAGAAATAGATTAAACCCATTCATTTAGGTGTTGTTTTCATCATTCATTACAAAATATTTGTATAGTGATGTGGATATCAATAGACCATCGAAGAATGAATGATGATACAAAAATATTATCATTTTTAATATATATATACCCTCATATAACTAAATAAATAGAGAATACCCAAATGCCTGTAAATGTTTTTAATCATATTTTATAGTAGTGTGTATGTAGACAAGATGGGGGGTTCTATGATATAAATTGTTAATTCTTAATACTATTGTAACATATAGAATGTGTAGTATTAATTTATAATACACTAAAACAATTTCATGTTTATGCTATATGGATTATAACATAGTAGTGAAAAATGTAAAATACTTGTGTGTTCATACTTTAAATTTTTTATCTGTTATATATTTAACCTGAAATAATCAGATATTGAGATATTGAACATGTTTCTTATAACAAAGGAATCATATCCATTATGAAAACGAACCAATGAGGAATAAAAATTTTAATTAGTGTGCACACTAATTCACCCCAAAAACAAGGTGATTCATATCATTTTCATAAAAAAAAAGAATACATTCATGGAAGGAAACCTTATATAAGATTTCTATATCAAATGACTTGAAAAGGTTGTTGAAACAATAAAAATATAATATGTTTTAAAATTAATAGAGTTATATTAAGGGATTTATACTATCATGATTATAATAAAATAATAATTTATATTGGTTTTAATTCAGGTGTATATAAAATGTTTATAGGAGAACTAAGGTTTTTAAAGACAAAAATGATTATAACATATGGAAAAT
Organism: Viscum album; assembly: GCA_963277665.1. Lineage (NCBI taxonomy): Eukaryota > Viridiplantae > Streptophyta > Magnoliopsida > Santalales > Viscaceae > Viscum > Viscum album. Next base: position 1,191,079,278 of record OY728156.1, on the reverse strand, counting down.
AGTTGTTTAGTATTATAATTTAAAACATATCAAAATAATTTCTCAAATAATATCTTAATATAACAATCAAAATTCCAGTAGATTTTATCTTTAAACATTGATTAATTGTATTTATTAAATCAATTCATTGTAAATAAGTTGACATGTTATTGACAATATATGATAGATCAATTTAAAACATAATTAATTCCAATTTTTAATGGAATAGAATCTATCACAGATGATGTGTGAAAATGAAAGATATAATTCTTATGATGAATTGAATATATATTCTAAATAGTGATTTAGAAATTTATATCACATTCCATGATATATAATGATGTTATATATTAATTATGTATAAATTATAAAAAATTAATATCATACACAACTAGGAGAACATCAATGTACTATATCTAGAACTACCTGATAATATTTGAGAAATTTAAATTGGATAAAATCCCCATAGTTTGATAAATGAGAATAATATTTTTACAGAGGATATAAAACTATTATTGTTTTATATATGTTTAATACTTAATCATAGTTAGGCTAAGTTAATATAAAATATGAATCTTATTACAACCATTAATTTTAATCTTTACGTAGACTAAGAATACTGAAAATTTTAATGATGTTTAAGAACTGGGTTTAGCAAGGTTTTTTTCAAAGTTCAATTTTTTAGAAATGATATCAAATCAAGACTAATGAAAATTAATTATGACTCAATTATGGAATGTATTGATGGATTTTCTCAGAAGGAAAATGTAATAATGGGAAGAAAATCCATAAAAACAAGGTTGGATCAGTGGTTATTGCTACACTGGGAAGATACATTTTTGTTATGTGTTTTTAAACAGTTTGTTTATAGTTGGATCTAGCGCAAATGGGAGTCCGTTGGAGTTAGTTCAATAGATAAAACTACCTTTTTACTATTGATCACCTATATATATAATTATTTAATATTTATATAAATATATATTATAACCTGATGGGTGTTATTTTGTGTAACAATATTGTGAAAATTTTCTCAGAATATTTTTTACATTAAAAGGCCATTATATTTCCCCCTATGATGAGATCCTTTAAATATTATGGAAATATTATTATATATATGTTATATCACTAAAAAATCTTTTTAAGAGTATAAATATATATAATTTTTTATCATGTGTTAGATCCTCATAATATATGTAGACATTTTTTCCTAAAGTTATCACATGGAAATATCTAACTAAGTAGGTTATGAGAATAAACCTACTAGTAGGAATTCCACATATTATAAGTTTCACAAGATATTCCTTTCAGTGGACATGTGTATTTATCCTTATATTTGATATTATTATCAGTATATATCATGAATTGAAAAAAAATATGCACTGATAAAACTTTTATGAAATATGATCATAGTGAGGTATGGCATGTAGAGTGAGTCATAAGTGATATTCATTAATGAATAAGACAATATGGGATTTATTCCTTCTTATTTAATAAATGCATATGTATTTGACCATTGGATTGTTGTACGATAAATCCATAACCATGGTATTATATCCCCATGTTCATTTCAATATGTTAAATAAATATTAATTATTTATATAGGTTTATGGCTTGAAGTATGAAATATGTTTGATGAGATATCAAGACCAATAAGTTATATTAAACTTTGAGCATTCATAATAGGTTATTATCTTTGAATAATTAATTTAATTATATATTTGTACCTTGGTGTATTGATTATGGTAATATTTGACATTTTTCTAGTTCATCTAAATCCAATAAGAAAAATACCGAGAGGGCCATATAGTATTTGTATCCAGAATCATACTTCAAGTCAATTCAAATTTAACTGTTTGAATTAATATTTTTCTTACTTTCTAGTTTAATAATTAACCATGTTCTTTTTGTCATACATGTTCAATCAAAAGTTATTCAAAAGAATATATATATATATATATATGAAAATTGAATATTAAATAATTATTATTTTACAAGGTATATAATAATTAAAAGAATATATAGTATTTATTTATCTCTTCTATAATTATAAGGTAAAAACTAATTATTTATTTGGTTTTTTGATTATTAAAAAATATTTATTTTTGAGTTAGTGAATATAATATTTATTTATCGAATGAATAAATTGTACAATGAAATTTATTTATTTAATTATATTTTTCTTATTTGAGGTTTGAAAAATGTATAGGAGGATTAATGGGTAGAGTTAAGTGTCCATATGAGATGATATATTTTATTTATTTGATTTATATAAATATTTATTTATATATTTAATAAATTATATTTAAATATCATCATTTTTTTACAAGTTAAATAAATAATATTATTATTATTATTATTATTCAACACCAGGTTTCATTAGAATTATGATATTGGTAAAGAGACTTTATTCAATAAATAATCCCCTGACATATTTATAAAATGTGACTTATAACATTTCTAGAATATACAGATTCTTGTGTGCACACTGGATTATAAAAATAATTTTCTCAATACTAATGAGAGATATTATGAAGAATTCTATCAAGAATGGATAATGAAAATTATACTCCTTCCTATCATGATTGATAGAAGAAGAGAGATTCTGAAAAATGTTGAAGGAATCTTGTTACTACCAACAGTGAATGACATAAGAGATTATGTTCTTCTATTATAGAACATATAGTATCAATAGTTATTTTCCAAGATTCATGGATCACGTGAAGATATGACCAAGGTGATTATATTCATGTATCTCTAATCACAATGAGGTTAGACAATAGTGGTCAAATTATTCCACAATTAAGAATTAATTTCAAGTGAAGATAATTATTATTTATAAAAAGTAATTATAAAATAAATGTGAAAAACTATCTCTATAAATATTTTGAGATATATTTTTTAGGTTCTGAGGATTTAATCCAATGGGAAATGAATTAGAGGATTTTTGGGAATGGGTACAAACTATTTAACTTTTTCTGAAATCATTTATTATATGTAGTAAGTGAGCATAAATCCAAATATGAAATCTCTATGATTATATAATATTTATTAAAAAACAATTCTAGATTAAATAAAAATAAATAATGTACATATATTTTGTAGTAGAAAGTAAGGTAAATAGCATTGTTTTTTAATTTTTTTAATAATATGTGTTTGTTGAAATTTAAATTAATTTCCAGGTTATTGTATAAAAAAATATGACAAAAAAGATTATTTTATATCATCTAAATATAGCTACAGGGGAGTATAAGTAAAAAAATCAAGAATCCCAAAACAAAATATAATACACACACAAACATACATATATATATATATATATTACTAGTTAGGGTAGAATTACAAACTTGTGAGGATGTAAAAAATAGAACTATCCATATTGTTTTTGAAACCCAAATGTTTTTATTTCTATATTTACAAGATGTTTTTGGGTTTTTATATATTCTCTTGGAGATTCTATGTTTTTGAGGGTCTTGAGTGGCACCGAAATTTTTTAGGCTTGTGTTACGGTAGGATGAGTCACTACACAAGGATGTCATGTTATATTGGATATCCTTGAGTTACTTTGTTTTTTTAATCATTTTCATTAATAATATTTTCCAAAAACTATGTTGTGGATAGTGTTTTTTGAGGGCTTGATATCACATCTTGAAGGATCATGTCATATGGGTTACTAGAGAGGGACACCAAACTAAAACATTTATAACCACACTATGGTATGTGTCTTCTATGTTTTTAATGTATAATTACCACTCTTTCTTCACTTAGGTTAATCATATCTCCCCATACTCCTTCAATTATGTTATTGTCAATAATTCTGTTACATCCCTAGAGAGAGATTCATATCCCCTACGTCTGATTTTAGCTTATTTACACTTCAATTTTTGATTTATTTTTTCATCCACCAAAAATCGTAATTTTTATGTTTGAGGATTTTGGGTTTTGGGAAGATTCGACAAAATGTTTTAATTTTTAGCGTTTTTGGAGGGTGGTTCATGTGTTTTTTTGTGTGTTTTTTTTGTGAAAGAAAACTCATAATGAATTTATTTATATAAAAATTAATTTATTTTTATCTAGTACATTAATTTATTTTTTATTTCATTATATGATATAGTTTTTTAATTTTTTAATTATAGTATGTCAGTGGATGAAATCCCATATGGTTTTATAAATTGGTTCCCATTGAATCTAGTCTAGACACAAATTTTTTCTTTCTTGAATTAATTTTTTTTCTTTAGAAATTATATATTTTGGTAGGAAACACAACGGAATATGTTATAAATTATTTATTTAGTAAAATTTATAGAAAATTCCTGCCTTCTGAATAAGATTGATTTTTAAAGAGGGAAACCATATTTAGGAAATTATTTTTGATAAACTAATTTTTGAAAATGGTTATGTATTTGAAATGAGATATTAGTATTGGTTGGTCATAAAGAAATTCATGGAATACTTTTAATGGAATTATTTAGATGAAAAGGGGTGTTTCGACCCTTTTTTATTCGTTTTATGATTTCATAACATTGGTGGTGTCATAATGTGTATTGAAAGAATGATTTCTATGTTTGGGTTTTAATGGGTGGTGATATAACGTGGCCTCTTGAGTTGGTTTTAAAGGTATATTAGTAATATTATAAAAATTTAGGAATCAATAATGTTAAACCTTTAGTTTTTACCCATTTTATTTATTATTCTTAGTGTTTATTGATAACTATAGGTGGAATATTATTTATTTTAACCATATGAATGAGGTAAAATGGTTTATTTCATGTTGGGGTATTGGATGTGGGATAATATTTACATAAAATTACATAAACTAATTTATGTATTAATCATATTGTTATTTAATTTTTTACCTCAATTGATTTATTTCATTGGGATCCTAGTAACAAGGTATGTGACTTGAATGAGTACAAACACTAGGGTAGATTGTGAAATTTTTAGGTAATTTTTCTCGGTTACAAGAAATGAGAAAATGAGATAGATTGTGGTTTCATACTACGTGAGCAATCCCATGATGAAATATCTACATAGGATAGTTTTTTGGGACTAATAAAAATATCATTATGTTCTTTAGTGTTGACCAGGGGTTCCAATCACCAACTAAACGTTATGTTCTTTGAGATCCATTGATTTAACCATGACACTTATTCCTTGATTGGCGATTCCTATTGGGAAATTTACATGTTGATGTTATATTCTTCTATTATCCTCAATTTCTTATGAAACCTATTTCATTATATTTTTTAAATTTATATATATTACCTTTTTATAATGGTTTCTACTTATATTGAGTTCATTTTCATATATGTTTTCGACTGATTTTATTATATTTTTTCTAGAAAAAGGATAATTAGAAAAAAAAATCAAATAAAAAACTACTGTATTTATATTGGGATTCTTTTAATGGTTTCAAATTAGTAATGTGATTTTTTTAATAAAATTATAGTCTCCTATTTAACTTGGAATTTCAGACATGTTTCACACAAATAATTTTTTTATTTGTTTATTTTTAATGATACATGGATTAATTTTTTCCAATAACTGTAAAATGGAAAACTCTGCTGTCTAAAACATTTTAGAAATTAATTTGTTACATGTTTTGTGGAATTGATTTCATATAATCTATGGTGATATCCTATTTTACTTGTAAGATTGTACCCTAATTATTCATTTTTTTTGTTTGTGTGAATCTATTATCTTGTATAAAGTTATAGGTTATATTTTTAGAGTGGATTAATTACATAGGCCATGGATGGATGAGTTGGGATGTTGTGAGGGACATTATGTCACATGTATATGGGATTGTGATATGGTCAACATTATGTTTTATTTTGGGTGGTTTTTATTTACCAATAAGACCTTTATTATACTTGAATTTTGATTCCTCTCACTATACCCAAATGTATTTTTTCTTATATTGATTTTTTATGGTGATGAAAGTGGGTTTTATTATTTTTTTCCTTGACTTTTTAGGTTCTTATATTTAATTGTATATATTTCATTCCTTATGAATCGAGATTTACTACATGGAAAAATCATAGAAACCTTTTGGTGAAGGGTATTTTGTTTTATTTACTTAGATTTTATGAAGTGACCATTCACTCTGAGTGTTTTTCTTGGTGCCTAGGGCCTAGTTCTCAGCATATAGGGATCAGGAATGATCTTCATGCCTAGTAGAGGTCCATGTCAATAGATGTTCCATGTTATCCCAAGCTTGTTAATTACAAAGGGTATTAAACATTATCTTTCATGAAGGAATAGATTCTTATAATATTATATTTTTATGTGGAGATGTTTATTGGTATTATACTGATAAATAATGTTGGGAATTAGTAGTTTTGAGTGGGGAGAGTCAAGATAACTCTTTTTTGATCAAAAATATATTTTACATGGGTAGTTAGGCCATGATTCTTAGATTTTGATATTTCTTTACTAGTTTTTTAGCATTCTAATGTGGTAATATGGTAATTTAAACTCTTATAATGAAAGTTTGGATTCTGATGATTTTTTTGTGTAAAATTTGTTGAATAATTAGATCTATAAGATTATCTGTCATGACCTAATAAACCATGTGGGCCCAATATTCATGGTTCTGAATACTTTAAAGAGAATATTTCATGTTTTGAACAGGTCCCACTAAAGCATGTTGGAAAACCAAGAACAGTTAAATTCCTCTCCTATGTATTTTTGACATATTTGTATTCTTTATTAATTATAATGTGGTTATCATATGTTGTACATGGACTAAATGGGGGTTTCCTAAAGTTTTGATGTTTCTGATATTGATTTTTAAGGTGTTTCATGTCATTTTTTTAATTTATTCTTGATGTTCCAATGGGTTATTAGGGTGAAAATGTGGATTTTATAAAATTTATATGTTAAATACTAGTTTTCTTGGATTTTTTAGAACAAATTTTATTTTTAGCCTAGTTTTTTTATAAGGTGGTTGATTTCATTATGGGATTTGGAAATTGTTTTAAAATTTATTTTAGACATTAGATGAAGGTGTTAAACTCCATGGTGGATGAATTAAAAACATTAACTTGTAAAAAAGATAAAAATTTTATCTCATTAAATTTTCACATTTAAATGGATTGTTTTATCTAGGTTATATTGTTTTAATATATGTTCATCTTCTTCAAGTTAATCACTTGGTAAAATAAGGATTAATTTCTTTATTTAAAGTTATTTATTTGGAAAGATAGGATGATTTTAATGATGATACTTGATTTGGTGGGTTTTTGTTTTTATATTTTCCAATTATTTATAAATAAAATTTTATTTCTAAATATCTTAGAATGAATTTATTATGTTTACATCTTGTTTTATTCATATTATATCTCTATGAATGGTCGAGAATGAATTTTGAAGTCATATCTTTGATAATTATCAACAAATTAATCCTCCAATTATTTAGAGATGATATTTTTAGTTATGGGATCTACATAGGGGTTTAATAGATTGGTGGACTCATAAACCCTCTCTAAATTTGGGCTCTATCAAAAAATAATAATATCAACATTATACTATATCTATAGAGATCAAGACCTATACTCTAACTATAGTGGTGTACTTATAACCTTCTCTATAATTGGGTGTTATCTTTGAATTATTATATCAACATTACCCTTGTATCTTTAGAGAACATGGTTCATTTTAAATGGTGGAGTGGTTAGAAAAGAATGAGGGAATCATACATTTTCTCATGAATCCTCATAAATCTTGAGTGAGTGTACTTTTGAGCATCCTAGATGGGTCTAACCAATTGTTTTTGGAATCAATGGATCCTTATTAGTTGAATGAGGGACTATATTGTGAGTTCATCATGATGGTTTACATTAATTTATTCTAATAAAAGGATGGGATGTGGAGATACCACTTATGTTAATGGGCCTTTAAATTGGTCAACAAATGGTGAATGAATACTAATCTTACTCCATAAAACTATTTGTTTCTTATCTTGATCTAGTTTCCCATGAATATATGAAATATTTATTCTTTAGAAGAATTATTTTTGAAAAAATTATATCAATTGTTTTCTGATCTAGCCTCACAAATTATAAAGAGGGGGTTTAAGGAGTAATTATAGTTTAATATGACCACTTAATGAAACTAGTAGTGGTAGATTCCTTGGTTTGATAGGATAAAATTTCATGTGAACTGTTTGGTGTAGTGTATGAGCTAGATGATCCCAAGTTAGATGGTTATGTTTATAAGAATTAATTTTCTTGACACCAAAGTAATTATAATAAAAAGAAGAGTTATCTTATGTTATTTTAATGCAAGGCCTCGTGAACCCTAAGTCCTCTTAATTGAAATATCGAAATACATTACTCTTCTACGACCAATTATTTTTTTCTCAGGATGTTTTTTAAGATTTTCGTAGAATAATTCTTGTGTATAATTTTTCTGGGGATTCAAATATTTTATTTTGTTTCCATTTTATGGACCTGAATTTTGGTAAGGCATTTGATGTTCTTTAGGTTTGTTTTTATTTTTTGGTGCCCATTTTATCATTTATGTGGGTTATTAGTCACCTTGTGTCCATATTTATACTTGGTTGAGGAAATATTGTTTCTTGATGTTTTCATAAACTTGTATAGTAACTATTTGATGTGTTTTTGTTGATGGGATATAATTGGGAGACACATTGGTTTGTGATCATGTGTCAAGAGAAGGTGTTTATTTGTACAATTGATCGCTTGTTAGTGTTGTTTTTCTAAGGGACCACTATTAAATTCATTTAGTTTCTTGAGAACTAATTATACCTTTGTAATGTGTGTAACTTATGATATTTATACTTGGATGATGAATTATATTTTCTGTTTTATTTTTCTAGATGTTTCATGGGAGATTTCTTATAGTTTAATTTAATAGATATCATTTATTTGTTTTTTCATGTGTTTGAAATACCTTAGTGGTTTTTGTCTCATTATTTTATTAGTTACCAAAATATTCACCATTATTGATTAATTATAAAGGGCGTTGATAACTATGGATGGTTTTCAATTTCCCATTTGACATATACCTTATGGATATAGTTGGTATATACCAAGTGATATTTAATGTTGCATTGAAGATTTTTGTATGTTTCCATATGATTTTTTGTGGGTTTTATAGTGATCCTTTCTTACTATAACCTCTTTATTTTTTTCATATACCACCCACCTCATACAGGGGAATATAGAGGCTTTAATGTTCAGTTGCATACTTTTCTTTAATAAAGGATTTATATAGATAGAAAGTGGAATAATAGGGATAATTGTAACTCCCCCATGTGACTATTTCTTTGTTTATTATATTTTTTGGGATATTCTATGTTTTTTATTGTTTTATATGTTTTTTTGGATATTTTAGGTGTTCTCCAAGAGTTACAGCTCAACGGTACAGAAAACCACACAACATTCTTAAAAGATCACATCACTAAGCCTGGACTTGGTGTATTTGGTTCTACGTAAACATGGTTCTCTATATCACATCCTTGTGATATGCATTTATTGTTTCATGTAGAGGGTTATTTTCTATAGATTCAAGGACCATGTCTTTGGGGATCCCATAGAGGGACACCATGTTGTTTCTAGAAGGGCCATATTGTGGTATTAATTGAACTAGATTTTTTAAATAAATTATCATTAACACTTTTCCTCCACTAATTTTAACATAATTTTACCCTCTACCATCTGATATTTCCATCTAGAATACACCTTTAGAGCAATAGGGAGGGATCGTTCTTCCCTCAATTCAATATTCTCTTTTCTTCTCTTCAACTTATCCATGGATTTTTCTTCCTCAAATAACCCTAAATATTGTGTGTTGGGATTCAAATTTTCTCCTCCACCCTCCAACTCAAGGTAAGTTCTTCTATTACATTCCTTTATTTTTTATTTCCTGTTATTCTTGTGTTTTAGAATTTTTTAAATAATAATATTCCTATGTATGATATAAAATAAAGCTTTTGAATTACTTACCACGAAATTAACGAATTTCCTTCTTTAATTTCTTGTTTTCCTTTTAAAACTAGATGCATTCATGTGGCATAAAATGGATAATTTTCTAAAAAGGTTTCAAATATTATTTTTTTATAAAAAATAGGGATATATATTTGGTTGGATTTTATATGAGGAAAACATCTTGTAAAAGATAATTTTAGAAAAATTATTGATTGACACAGGTTTGGTATTTTAAATGGATAAATGGAACTATAAGTTTTTCATGTAAGGAATAAAATATTTTAATTGTAATTGTTTAACTAAAAATGGTTGTGTCACAAATTTTTTAAGAGTTTTATGTTTTCATTATTTCAATGATGTCAGGATTTTTTTGAAAAATTCTTTCAATAGTGGGGTTTTAGAGGGTGGAATTAAATGTCGGAATATCATTATAGTTTGAAAGGCATATTTTACATTTTATAAATAGTGATTTCACGTTGATGTAAAACCCTTATTTGGTCATTGTTTCATATATTATGATTAGTGTGGTTTGATACACCTAAGTAGAATATTTTTTATTGTTTTCTTATGAATGTTGTGAAAGGGGACGGTTAATGCGATGGTGTTGGAGGTGAGATGAGGTTTACATAAAATATTTTAACATAATTTATGCATTAGTCATGTTCTTGTTTGATCGATCACATCCATCGATTGATGTCATGGGGATACTATGAACATGGTAGGTAACCTAAATTATTACAAGCTCTAGTATTGATTTTACATAATCTAGGGAATGATTACTATTAAGACCAATTGATCTATAGGGTTGGATCGTATACTATAGTAAATTGGGAACTCCCACGATAGATTATTTAGTTTGGATAGTTCATTATGACTAAAAATCAATAGACATGTTCTATAGTTCTTACCCAAGGTTCTAGTCACCAATTCATGTTTGAATTCTATAAGTCTTGGGGACTAGAAATTAATACTTTTCTTTGATTAGTGATTCCATTTAGGGGATTTCCACCTTTTGTTTATTTGTATTCTCTTGTTCAAGATTTACTATGGAACCTCATTGATTATCATTGATAACTTTTTTTATATTCCATTTCCAGGGTCGTTCCTGTTTGTGTTGAGTTCATATTCAATTATGGTTGGGTTTTATTTTCTTATTTTCTTTCAAAAATATGAATTAAAAAAAATTAAAATAAAAAATTAACATGGTTTTACATATATTAGGAACCAAGGATGGGTTTGAAATAAAGGAACTTATTTATTTTATCTTTTTTAATGATTTAATGAATTATTTTTACCTCAAAATTTAATATTTGTTTTTCAGAAAGAAATGTTTTCTTCATTTATGATTAATGGAAGGTGAATTTATTTTCATTAAACATTATAAAATAAGATAATCTATTTTCTATGGTATTTTAAACTATCTTTTTTGAACTTTTTGATAAAAGGAAGGTCATAGACTCTATATTGAGATGTTACTATGATTGTTATCTCACACACTTTATAAAAAATTCTCATGCGTGTATATAGATCTTATCTTGTATACATGATAAAAGATTCAGTATCATATTGGATTTATCATTTTCGCTTCCAATTTTTTATTTGGGTTATAATGAGTGACATTGGGTATCATTAAAAAGGTTATGAAAATGGGTTGGTTATCATTTTTACTTTGGTAGGTGTATTATCGGCCAAGATGAACTTCCATTTACATGTATTTAGTTTCAATTATTTATACCTTTCTGTGTATTTATTTAATTATTATGTTGTATAGTGATCAAAATTAGTTGGATTACATTGGAGCTTATGACTTTTTTGTTCTTGTATTTATTTATAATTGTTTAAATCATTATGAATAGTCATCTAACAAATGGAAATATCATACATAACTTTTACAAAAGGATAAATTATTTTATTTACAAAAAAATTTAGGGGAAATCATTCCCTAAGATTATGTTCCTTGATGCCTAGAAAATAGATTCCAGCCCTTGGGGATGAGAAATTTCCTTTGGGATAAGTGGAAGGATAGTCTAGGTGGTGTATTAGGTAACCTTGGGACTATTAATTATAGTGGAATATTAACATAGTGCATCATATATAGATATAAATCAAAATTAAGGGGCATGAAAATGAATAGTGGCGTTATGACCTTGATATGTACTTGTCACTTAACACCCACTTAAGCAACAAATATTTTCTTGGGAAGTCCTCTAAATCCATATTCAATATTTTAGTTAAATAAAACATTAAATAAACTTACACATATGGTCTCAAAAAACCCTTAAAAGAAGGATCCCATTTGATATCATTATCCATATCATTCCATAATATGTGTTCCAAAAAATCAGACCATAATAACGGGTGTAATAATTTGAGTGTGAGAATCAGTAAAAAACATTATCTCTTTACAAAAAATCATTTTTTATGGATATCTATAGTAAAAATATGTTTTTATTTATTTATAATATATTATAAATTTTATAACATAATTTTCTTACATTCATTTCACTATAAAATTCCACTTATATTCAATTCAGAAACTGCTTTCCAGTTCAAGAAATTATTTAGAACCATATTCTTTATCTCTAAACATCTATAAGAAATCAATCAATTACATTTTTTTGTTATTTCATAAGAAATATCTTTTTGGGAATTTCATCAAAAACTCAGTATGAGAGAGCTACTCAATATAATATTTCAAAACAATCTTAATCAAAATTACCCTTTTATGCCATGTGTAAAAGACACAGAATAATCTGAAACATTTCATGAATCCATTATAAATATTTAATAAAGAGTTTACATCTTGGAAAACGCAAAATAGAAACCACAGGATCACATGGATTTTTCAATATATGAATTAGGGGAGTTTGACCCGATTTATCTAATAAGTTAATTTGTATATAAATAATAATAATACTAACAACAATAACCACCACTACTATAATAAAATCAGAAAAATTCCTAACTCATAACTAAAAAATATCACCAACAATGGATCTCAATCACTATATCCCATTAAATTGCACAAACTTATCATAGTAAGACTAAATGCTCATAACATAAAATTAACACATATAATTTTTAAAAATTAACAAATATATTTGAACCATAATTATTAAATTATATAATCTTAATTAAATTAATAATAATAACATGATAAAAATTCATAAAATAAATATATATGATATAAGGAATTCTAACATGAAAAATAATGATTGAGGCTGATTTTAGTGGATGCATTGTTAGCTTACACGGTTAGAGAGAATATGAACCAAAGAAATTAATATGCTATATCATGATATATCATGACCCATGGTTGATGTGAATGATATCCATAATCATATATCTAACCATTTAACTCATCAAATCTATAAAAATTGATAAATGTTTAGGAAAATACACAAACAATAAAATTTGTTTTAAATAATCAAAAGTGCATAATCACACTAATGAAGCCTAAAAATGAAGATTAAATAGGAACTAATAAACTGAAAATATCTATTTTGGCAATATTTAAAAATTATGGAGAAATTTTTAGAAAAATTAAGAAGTGGATTCAAATAAAGTAATTGATGATTTGGTTATTGATCTAGATGATTAAAAAGAATATTGAATGTTGTGAAGAATTCTATAATGATCTAAAAAATACAATAATGACATGTAGACTCTTAAAAATAGATCAAAATGTTTGGTTGAGTGAACTAAATCAATGAGAGTGTTTGGAGAAGTTAATAACTAGACCCTTGTTTTAAGGATTCTAGAATAGATATAATATAAGGAAAAAAGAGTTATTTGTGATGGGTCTTTTTGCGATAGGGAAGAGTCATTTTACAAAAAGTCAGTCGAAAGGTACAATTTGTTATGGGACCCTGTTCTTGTCGAAAATATCTAATTATTTGCGATGTGAATGGGTATCTCAGGGAAAAAGGTATGGCACACAGTGTGCAGAAAACCACAGGAAGGGTAATTTTGATGGGTGGTTACACCCATTGCTACTACCTTTTTAACCAGCTAACATTTGTTACTAGACCCGTCGCAAATGCTATGTCAGCAGGTAGGTATTTCCGACACGACCTGTTGCAAAGACCTTTTTAACCACTACTCCTAATTAATAGGGGTTAGCATTTGCGACAAGTCTCATTAAAAATTGAATTAATTGTGATGGACATCCCATCGTAAATACTCATGTCACAAATAATCTCACCAATATATACCCCCATACTATTTTTTTCCTATTTAACAATTCTCTCAACTCCTCTTTACCACTATACTGTCATATTTTTCACATAAATTTTTTCAAAGTTTAAAATTTTAAATCGGATATATTTTCAAGACTTGCATCAAACAAAAGCTTCTTTTTACAGTATTTATCTATTGTGTTTATTTTTTTAGTTATTTCATTTTATTTTATATTAGTTATAATTATAGTTCATTGGGGATAATAAAATTAAATTAAAATTACATAGTTTTATTTTGCATTATTTTTTACAAATTTTTATTTATTAAGATTTAATTTTTTATTTAAAAGTAAATAATATTAATTTGAAATAATTTGGTTCAAATATAATTAATTAATAATAATTATGTGTAATTAGTATTAATTATTTTTAATTAAAAGTAATTAGTAGTAAATATAAATAATTAGCAATACATTGTAATAATTTGTGTTAATTAGTAACAATTAGTTGTAATTAGTAATAATTGGTAATAATTAGTGTATTTAGTAAAAATCAGTGGTAATTTGTAATAAATTGTAATAAATATTTATAAATAGTAGTAAATAGAAATAAATACCAATAATTAGTAGTAATTAATGTTAATTTCTAATAATTAGCTGTAATTTATAATAAATAGCGGTAATTTATAATAATTAGTAGTAATTAGTAACAATTATCTGTAATTAGTAATAAATTACATTAATTAGTAATAAATAGGAAAAAATAGTAATAAATAGAAATAATTAGTAATATATTGTAATATATTGTAATAAATATTAACAAGTAATAATAAAAAAGATGTAATTAGTAATAAGTAATAAAAATTAGTGGTAAGTAGTAAATATTACTAGTAATTAGAAATAATTAATAATAATTAGTGGTAAATAGTAATAATCAGTGGTAAATGGTAATAATTAGTGGAAAATAGTAATTATTTGTGATAAATAATAATATATAGTAATAAATAGTAATACTTAGTAATAATTTGTTGTAATTAGTATTAATTAGCAGTAATTAGTAATAATTAGCAGTAATTAGTAATAAATATAAATAAATAGTAATAATCAGTAATAAATATTAATAAATTGTAATAAATATTAATAATTATTAATAATTAGTAAAAATTTGAGGTAGGTAGTAATAGTTAGAAATAAATAGTAATAATTAGCGTTAAATAGTAATAACTGTTAAAAATAGTAATAAATACTAATAGTTAGTAATAATTAGTAATAATTAGTAATAATTAGTAATAAATAGTAATAAATATCAGTAGTTAGTAATAATTAGTAATAATTAGTAATAAATAGTTATAATTAGTAACAATTAGCGATAATCAGTAATAATTAGCAGTAAATAGTAATAATTATGATAAATAGTAAAAATAGTAATAAAGAGTAATGAATAGTAATAAATATTAATAATTAGTAGTAATAGTAATAATTAGTAATAAATATTAATAAAAATGAATAAATATTAATAAATAGTGATAATTATTAATAATTAGTAAAAAAATTGTAATAATTTGTTGTAATTAGTAATAATTAGCGGTAATTAGTAACTATTAGAAGAAAATAGTAATAATTTATGGTTTATAGTAATAATTAGAGGTAATTAGTAATAATTAGTGGCAATTAGTAATAATTAGAGGTAACTAGTAATAATTAGGGGTAATTTGTAATAATTAGCGATAATTTGTCATAAATTATAATATTTAGCGGTAAATATTAACAATTAGCATTAAATAGAAATAATTGGCGCTAAATAGTAATAATTAGTAATAATTAGTAGTAAATAGTAATAATTAGTTTTTATTAGTAATAATTAGCCGTAAAATAGTTGTAATTAGTAATAATTAGCAGTACTTATAAAAATTTTGCGGTACTTGGTAATAATTTGTGGTCGTTAGTAATAATTTGTAGTACTCAGTAATAATTAGCAGTAATTAGTAATAATGAGTAATAATGAGTAATAATTAGTAATAAACATTAATAATTAAAAATAATTAATAATAAATAATAATAAATATTATTAAATTGAAATAAATTGTAATAATTAGTAACAAATAGTAATAATTAGTAGTAATTCAGAATAATTAGTAGTAATTAGTGGAAAATAGAAATAATTATCTTTAATTAGTAATAATTAGTGGCAATTATTATTAATTTGCAGTAATTATTAATAATTTGCAATAATTAGTATTAATTAGCGGTAATTAGTAATAATTAGCAGTAAATTGAAATAACTAGAAATAATTTGTAATAATTAGCGGTAAATAAAAATAATTTGTGGTAAATAGTAAGAAATTGAATTATGTAGTAATAAATAACTGTAGAGAGTAATAAATAGTGGTAAATATTAATAAATTGTAATAAATAGTAATAA
The DNA here is from genome assembly GCA_963277665.1 of Viscum album. Classification (NCBI taxonomy): domain Eukaryota; kingdom Viridiplantae; phylum Streptophyta; class Magnoliopsida; order Santalales; family Viscaceae; genus Viscum; species Viscum album. Next base: position 1,191,062,750 of record OY728156.1, on the reverse strand, counting down.
ATTTTAACAAATAGTAATAAATAGAAATAAATATTAATAAATAATAAAAGATAACAATCATTAGTGGTAAATAGTAATAAATAGTAATAAATAGTGGTAATTAGTAATAAATTTCAATAAATAGTAACAAATAATGGTAATTGGGATAAGGAAATTCTCTCTCAAAAATGAAGAGAATCTTTCTCATCAAATTTCAACCCATAATCTGGTTGGGTTCTTTCTTATGGGAGATGATGGAATCATTTTCCATTACCAAATGTTTTTACTTTGCAATAATCAGCGTCTTCCGACAATTTTGACGATGACCTTGGTCATCAAGGTGATGAAATTCATCAATTTTCCCATTTGTTAGTTTCAAAAACAGATGTTAGGGAAATATCACAGGCCGGAGGGAATGTTGGTGATGACGACAGATTGGGCTGATGATGGATTTTGATGCTGGATCTGAACCAATGACGATGGATAGTGACGGAGTAGAAGCCTTACTTCGCCTAACCGTGTAGAGATGAATTGAAGACCGCGATCAGAAGCAGGCGACTGCGATCAGGAGCCTGTGACTTCAGCTGAACGTTGGAATGTGGCGATTTCGTTTATCTTGGGTCCCTCACATGGTTGAGTGTAAGCCAGTGATGATCAGACTGGAATTTTTGGGGCCCAAGAGGCCATGTTCTTCCCTGTGGTAATATGGAGACCCGATGGTGGGGATGGTCAGTGATCATGAGGCAGGGCAGGTTTCTAGAAGATCTGGTGATGCGGGTGATGACCTTGAAAGGTAAGCAAGGTATTCAGTGACTTTTGGTGTGGATCAAACATGCCGACGACATTGGGGACAAGTAGAGAGGTTTGTTCTGATAAGTTCTGAGATCCTTGGGGGATATGGGCCGATGATGTCCTTGGTTGGATCACAACAACCTCATGGTGCATGTGGGATACTGACTTCATGGTTGTGGTGTGTGTGTACCGGTGTGATGACTGTGCTTACTACTACTCTGAGACACGAGAGTTGACCATAGGATTCTGGATCCTTGTGATCAGTCCTTTCTAGGTTGGAGGTGCAGGGGCGAAATTGACTATTGGGTTGATGTGACTTCGGGTCGCGTGTGTGTCAGCGATAGTGATGGGGCTGTTACAGACAACTGGTGGCCTTGTTTGGCGAATGAATATTAACATGGAGTGGATGTTCCTAGTTTATGTGGAAACTGGATGTCACGGGATTGTGAACATGGGTTGTGGGTGTTGTTTGATGACCCGAGTATGGATTTCTTAGGCCATCATTTGTGCAGATTTTCTCAATCTGTTTTATTTTTCTATTTGGCCTTTATTCTAGTTATCGGGTGGGTGGTATTAACCTTCCATATTGTATTTAAAGGCACTTGTGCTACATTTATGTATCTTTTTCTACTTTAATTTTTAAATAAAGTTTTTGGATCAGGTATGCTTGGATCTTGAACATTCCTCGTAGTGGTAATTGGTAACAAATAGATTTAATTAGTAATAATTATGAATAAATTGTTTCGATTTGTAATAAATTGTAATAATTAGTAATAATTTGTAATAATTAGGAATAAATTGTAATATTTAGTAATAAATTGTAATAATTAGTAGTAAATTGTAATAATTAGTAATAATTAGTCGTAATTAGAGGTGACTATCAGTATTTAATAGTGATTTGTAGTGATCAATGGTAATTTGGAATAATTAGTGATTATTAGCAATAATAAGTAACAAGTAGGAAGAAATACAGATAATTACCAATTAATAAAAATAATTACTAATAATAAGAAATAATTATCAATATTTTTCAATATTTAGGATTGATTACCAATAATTAATAATACATAGGAATAATTTAAAATTATTTTTTTTATTTTTTTGTATCATGTTTTTATCATATTAAATTAATCAAAAAACTAATTATTTTATATTTTTTATATATATATTGAAAAAGGAAGTTGAGAATATAAATTATTAGATGATTATGCTTGAATAAATCAGTACCAGAATCTAAATGGTTCTGGTATAAATCATGTATATATTGAGGGTGTTGAAACATTCTTATCATTAGCATCATAAAAAAAATTCAAAAATGAAAATCATGTGTCCATGTAAAAAATGTTTTCTCAGGATGTTTGATGCATTTGACAATGATGGGGTTCATATATTGCATTTTGTTTCCAGAAAGATTTTTTTTGCATCAACATGATGAATGCAGTTTTAGAGAACATATTAATAATGTGGTTCTAGATCCTTTATGGTTTTAAAATTTAGTACATAATGTGGTAGGTATATCTTTTCATGAAACATAAACTCATGATGATATTGATTTAACTCTTGAGTTGGAATCATCTCAATTATATGAGTTGTTGAGGTCTGTTGAGGATGCCTTATATCCTGGTTGTAAGATAAGAAAATTTGATGTGGTTGAAAAATTTATGGCTATTAAATCGGATAATATAATACCAAATAGATATTTTTAAAAGATATTCACTTTGGATAAAATACTGTTTTGTGAAGGAAATTTGTTACCTAAAAATTTCTATGACAGAAAGAGGCTGGTTCGTAATCTGGGTCATGGTAATCAAAAGATACATGCATTTTCAAATAATAGCATCTTATATTATGGTGAAAATGAGTCATTGGATAGTTCTCCAACATATTGACAATAGAGGTATAAAGTGTATAAATTAGGGATGTCTAGACTGATTCCTATAAAACTTACAAGGTATTTCCCGCTCACACACAAATTACGACATTTATTTATCTCTCAGTACATAGTGTTATTGATGTCAAGATAGAAAACCAATATTTAAACCCGAAAAATATTAAATCATCCCTCTAATGGTGATTCATGGAAACATTTTGACTATATACATCTTTCCTTTTCTTTAAAAGACCGAAACATGAGATTTGGTCTTCTATTGATGGTTTTTTCCATTTGGTTCTTATGGTAGTCAATAGACTTATTAGCCTATCATTATAAATTTGTATAATTTACCTCTATTGATGTCAATAAATATTCCATAAATCTATTTGACCTTACTAATTCTAGGACATCACAAAAAGAATATTGATGTTTATTTGAAGCCATTGATTGGTGAGTAAAATTTATTATGTATTAATGGTGTCAGTACATATGATGTTGCTACAAAATAAAATTTTCTATAGAATGCTTAATTGATGTTGATAATTAGTCACATCCTAGTATATATTATGTTATATGGATAGAGTAAAGATGGTCCAAAATCATGTCCTACTTTATGATAGATAACAAAGTGTTTATGTTTTTCATTAAAATGAAACCTTATTTTTTTTACTCTCATCGTAGTTTCCATCAAACCAATCATCCATTTTAGAGGAAGAAATTTCATTTCAGAAAAGGAATAATTGATAAAGATATACCTCCAACAATGACCTTAGGTATAGGGGTAAAATCATTTGTCTATTCATTACATTCCATTTCGTTTGGACAAACTATAAACTAATAAAAAATTGATGGCTTTGGGAAAAAACAAAATTGGGTAAAATAGAGAATATTTTGGGATCTTCTAAATTGTTCTATCACATGTTGGATGTAATACATATTGAGATTAAATATTTTGATAATATATTTCATAATTCTTTGGATACACCATGTAAGAAAAAGATAATGTAGTGGAATGATTAAGTCTTGCACAAATTTGCAAGAAACCAGACCTTGATATTTTTGAAAATTCCAGATCGTAGAAGTTAACGAAATCCAAAATCAACTTAAACACTTTTAGAAAAAATAGATTATTTTTTTTCAGTGGATTATAGATTTGATACTTCTAGATTCTTATGTTTTTAATTTGGGTAGATGTATAAAAAATGGTTATATTACAAGATTAAAAGGTCAGAACTATCATCTTATAATGGAAATAATTATACCTATTAGATTGAGGTATTTTTGGAATTATATTATTTGGGATTCTCTTATAGATATATCATATTATTTTTGTGAAATTTATATGACGATAAATGGTTAAAAGACAGTATGTAGGCTGAAAAAAAATATTGTTTTAATTTTATATAAACTGAACAAAAATTCCCACCAACTTTTATTGAATCAATAGAACATCTCATATTAAATGTTCAACATGAAGAATAATATGGAGGTCTGATACAGTTCCAATGGATGTACCCATTAGAGATAAGCATGAACAAATTGGTGAAAAAATTATCTAACAAAGCCTTGGTTGAAGGATCAATTGTAGAAGCTTATTTGTAGAAGGAATTTTTGTATTCTCTTAATTTTTTCAATCTGAATATATGTTAAAATACAACGTATGGTCCATAATGAGGGAAATGTTGATGATGAACTAATAAATTAATTATCAGTTTTTAATTATCTTGAATTTGGTGTGGGTGGAGTTCATGAACAATAGAATTTCAAATGATGATAATCAAAAGGCTCATATATATGTTCTTCTCAACAATGAAGAAATGAAACAATATTTTTATAAGTTCTTATGTTACTTATTCTACAATATTTCTTATTCTAAATTAATATTATTTTATTTATAGGATATATAATAATTATATAAAGATATAGTTTCAAAAATTATAGCAGAATATTTTCAAGAACGTCGGAAAAATAATTTTTCCAACTAGTTTTAAAAACTAGAAAAATAAATTATTTATGGATTAACATATAAAATCAATTTATTTGTTATAATATTGATAATTGTTTTAAAAAAATTAAGGTATCTCAACATGATGATAAAATTGATAATTTATTGTGTGTATTGAATAACCCACCATCCAGAATGGTTAAACCCAATAATGCATATGTGGTGAAGGGTTTTTGATTTCAAAAACATGCATATAGGGAATCAAAATCCCAATGAATAGTGGTTTTTTCATTAAGGTATTTAATCATAGGGAAATTGAAGTTGACTTTTATACAATTCTTGAAGAAATAATTGAACTGTATTATCTGGGGCCAAATTATAGAATGATGTTTAATTTCATTGGTTGGATAATAAGAGAGGATTGTGTGTTCATCTGAGCCATAAAATAATTGATATTAAATATAAAATCATTCTTATAGTAATGAACTATTTTTTATTATCTCATAAGAGACATCAAATTTATTATGAAAATTACTATTTTACTTCAAGAGAGTTGGATGATTAGTAGACCATAATAAAATTTAAATCTCAGGAAAATTTGTTTATTCAAAGTGAATGTGGTTTTTGAAGTGCAAGGAATTGAATTTTTTCAATAGACTACTCTAAATCCAAATTTCACACAAAGAGAGACATATATCTATGATAACACACCACTGTTAAGGGTTGATGGCGACAATGATGTTATTGATGTGACAAATGAATTTGAAATGACAAGAGATGATAAAACAGAATCTCTTTTGGAAATTAATGATATTGAGGAGGAACATGAAGATATTGACACCGTTATATTAAAAGATGATGATGAAGATAAATATTGACATAATTAAATCTGGTTTATAATAATATATATATATATATTATAGTTTCTTTCAAATATTCTGTAACTACAGTAATTTTGTGATTCAGATGGACATGGATTGGTTTTGTTAGATGGAGTCACCTGATCTACTTAATGACGAGCATGATGTTGGATCCTCTGGCCATCCGACTGAGGGAATATCAATAATGACATAGAGGGGTTGTGGTTTGGTGAGATTGAAAATTCACAAGCCTGTCCTCATATGATTTCCACATCATTATTTCAATCCATCCAGGTAGAGGTAAGATAACTTGTGTATTTTGGTTATTTTTCATTAATTATATTTTATTTATTTTTTATACTAAAAATTTGATTATTTGTTCTTTTTTTCACATATTTTCTCATATATTAATAGGACCAGGGAGTTCTATATTGAGAAAAAAAAATTTCTGGAGCATGGGTTCTATGGGATCAGATTCCCAATTAATTTTAACTGCTTGTTCCGTCATTTTCTAGTTCATAAATAAATAATAGTTATTTAAATTTATTTAATTAATAACTTGGTATTATTACTTGTTTTTAGGGTTAATGGTATCCCATATAAGAGAGAATGTGAGACTATATCTAGATGGTATGGTAGGGCTTCCTTCATTGTAAAGACCCAAAATTTTGAATAAATCTTTTTTCCTAAATTTTATGTGTTATTTTATTTTATTTTTATACTCAACAAAAATGTTTCATTTGATAACATGAGTATAATTAAAATGAGACCGTTGGTTTTAGACGGTTATATGACCATTGGTCAATATGACCGCTGGAAACTAAAACGTTTTGATTATTGTCACTAAATACAAGTAATCTTGGTTAATTATTATAGAAAGAAGATTCGATGGCCTCACCCAGTAGTCATGGACCGATCGAAGCCCATCTAACAGAACTTGGGAAGGAGGTAGCACCACTGGGCTTTGCTATGGACCAAACCCAAGCCGAACTTCATCGTGTGAAGCTAGAACAGAATCTCCTTTGCGAGAAGTTAAAACTAATAGAAATTACTACTTGTGCGATGTTAGCCGAGCCTCCCTCAGATTCTATCACCTTAGCACACCATACACTTAGGTCCTATGCTTGTGTGATAAGGGGCTATGTAAGGAGACTGTAACTGCCTTGTGTAATCCTTTGTTTTAAATAAAAATTAGGATTTCTTCTTATGATGATGTTTATGAATTTTTAAATGACCGGATAAATATAGTATGCATATTTTTGATTAATTCTAGAAAAAAGATATTTTAAAAATGTTTATGTAAAACTTAAATAATTAAAAATTTGTAATGATTTTCAAAAAATGGTCTTCTACAATTATGTTCAGTACGAAATTTAGAGTCTAATAAGATCAACTTGATTTTTAATGAATAGTAAATTATGAATAGTGATTTTATGATTAATATTAGTAATGTGTCCAAATGGATTAGTAATCTCACTTAAAGAAAGTATTAATATAATCTAGGCACCTTGATTAAGTAATGTGATTCAATAAAATGGTTAAATAACGGTTTCATAAATTATTATTCAAGTATTAGTTTTTTCGAGTGAATAGTGCATTTTAATTAAAAATTAAATTAAAAATATTTAAAAAATTATTTTTATAAAATGGATTTCATTTTTGAACTCAGAGTACCGATATTATGTTATGGTAATTTTTTGGGTTTTTTCTGAAAAAATGAATTTTCGGTGAATAGTGTATTTATTTAAAAAATAAATTAAAAATATTTAGAAAATTATTTTTATAAAATGGAGTTCATTTTTTAAATCAGAGAATTGATATTTGATTAAGGTGAAATTTTGGGATCTTTCTGAGAAAGTTGAATTTTCAGTGAATAGTAAAAATACAGTTTTACTGTTACGGTATGTTTAATGACATCATAACTGTTTCATGATGATATCATGAGATATTTTAAGGGATGGTTGACCAAAGGTGATGAATTATTGTATTGGGGGGCCATGTGGCCTAACTTTATGGGAAATATCTTGGGAGAGCACATGGTTTTGAGAAAACCACTTTTGAGGTGTCCCTTGGCCATTAATGCCTTGTCCCCTCACTTTCCCTATAAATACCAAGCCATCCCCTCATCCATTTCGACTCCCCACTCTCCCCCAACGAAGTTCTGGTCTCATTACCTCCCAAGGAGTCCTCCCAAGGTGCCCTCAATCCCTCAAGGTTCCAACCTTTGAGTTTTAGGAGTTACGTTTTAAGGTAAGGGATCTGACCTCTCTCTTTCTTTTCAAGTAATCTCTTTTATGTCATTCCTTTTATGCTCCATGTTCTTATCTTGGAGGATGTTCTTTTATACTCCTCTTACTGACCTTTTCATGTTCATATAATGAGAGATCCCCTCTTACTCTCATTATTTCGTTTTATGAATTTTTAAGTGGCACCGTTAGGCTGCCAAATTTTTGTAACGGATTCTTTCTCCCTTCTCATTTTTCAAGATCTATTTCATGTAAAGTATTTCAAGTCCCTTTTTATTTTATTGAGGTATGATCTCTAAATTTATCATACTGATATTTTATGATCATATGATTAGAGACCCCATTTTATATCTTCAATTCAGTATTTTGAAGTTTTATGTGGCGTTGTTAGGCTGTCGAATTTTTAAGTGGTTCTTTCACCCTTCTCATTTTCAAGATCTATTTTCATGTCAAGTCTTTCAAGTTCATTTTTATTATTTTGGGGTATGCTCTATAAATATATCATACTTATCATTTATTTTCATATGATGAGAGACCCTATTTGATCTCATCAATTCATTTTTGTTGAAGTTTAAGTGACGCCGTTAGGCTGTCGAATTTCTACGGGATTCTTTCACCCTTCTCATTTTCAAGATCTATTTTCATGTAAAGTCTTTCAAGTTCCTTTTTATTATGTTGGGGTATGATATCTAAATATATCATACTGATCATTTATTTTCATATTATGAGAGACCCTATTTGATCTCATCAATTCATTTTTGTTGAAGTTTAAGTGACGTCGTTAGGCTGTTGAATTTCTAAGGGGTTCTTTCACCCTTCTCATTTTCAAGATCTATTTTCATGTCAATTATTTCAAGTTTTTTTTAGTATGTTGGGGTATGATCTCTAAATATATCATACTGATCATTTATGTTCATATGATGAGAGACCCTATTTGATCTCATCAATTCATTTTTGTTGAAGTTTAAGTGACGCCGTTAGGCTGCCAAATTTTTAAGTGGTTCTTTCACCCTTCTCATTTTCAAGATTTATTTTCATGTAAAGTCTTTCAAGTTCCTTTTTATTATGTTGGGGTATGATCTCTATATCTATCATACTGATCATTTATGTTCATATGATGAGGGACTCTATTTTATCTCGTCAATCCATTTTTGGATGTTTTAAGTGACGCCGTTAGGCTACAGAATTCTCATAAGAGAAATCTTATTTTTTGTCTTCCTTTCAAGTTCTTCGTTTCAAATGGTATATCATTCAAATTTCATTACCTTGTTCTTAAATAAATTATATTTTGTTCCCATACTATTTTATGTATCATTTTTGAGTGGGTGACCCATGTCCCCTCTCTTTCTACCTTTTTCTAAAACCAGTATCATAGACGTTATGCTGCATAGTTTTCGTCTCAAAATGTCTCCCTCTTTATCTCAAAATTATTTTATGTTATTAAGTGAATACTCAAAGCTCTTATTTCTACAGGGGTATTCACATATATATAAAAATTTTATATTTTAAATTCTGGGATTTACATACATGAAACCCACTTTCCCTTTTCCGTGGGTTTAAAGTGACATAAAGATCATGTCTTTAAAGCATTTTTTAAAATGTTATGATTATGAAATGAAACCCATTTATTTTATGCTATATGGGTTATTTATGAAATGTTTGATGATGATATATGTGTATCACATGATAATAAAGGCAAATTTAAGGGTGCGCCCTGATAGCGCTCCAATGCATTGGGTAATGATGTAACCACTAGAGATTACAATTTCACGATATCTTGGTGAATAACCTTGGTAATTTTCAAATGACACCTTGGGGATGGACCTTGGTGATATGTTCATGATTGTCCATATTAAATGTTGCAGCCACATCTTCAAGTTATGAAAAATGTTATTTTTATTATGATATGCCTCATGATTTCATTCTCATGCCTTAAAGTTCTTTTCATGACCTTATTGCAGTATCTCAAGTTCACATGTAAAATGTTTCTCTTGTTTCCCTTACTAGGCCTTCTGGTCACCCTTTCTTTTTATGTATGTCCCCAGGTTATGTGATGCAGTAATGAACCTAGGATGAACATGAGGAGAAGCCTTTCAAGTGTTTAAGAAGAATGTTTTATGTTTTCATGTTTTAAGTTCCTGGTTTCCAAGACACTAAACCTTAAAGATCCTTGGTTTTGTAAAATGTAATGAAAGTTTATGTGATAAAAAGGCAGGATGCTATAGTTGGTATCAAAGGATGGTTTAGTTATTTTTGGAAATTAGGATATGGAAAAATTAGGAAGAATCCTATAGAAAAGTTTATATATAAGAAATCTTCCTGGTATTTTGGTGAGTATTGAGTAATGGGTTTCCAAGCAAATACATCTCTGTTTGGATACGTTCATGTAGAGGTGGCTCTGGCACAGATGTACATAGGGGTAAAACCCGAAAACACTGCTTTGAGCTAGACTCAAACGGGAATTGGTACACGACAACGGGCCTTGCTGCACTCTTGGTTACGGCACTCCCGGGGGATATGCTTTGGTAAATTCATAAGCTTGGTATGAACCGTTGTTAAAGGAACACAGATAAAATAAAATAAAGATTCACATAAGAATATATGATCATGGATAACCTAGATGGGAACCTAGGGGATCACAAGTTATGGTATACTTTTATTCTACAAGTTATCCTTATATGCTTTAAGTTCCTTTTCATGATTATTAGCTAAGTATTTAAGCCCCTAATTATAGTTTCTTTTCTTAGTTAATGGTGGGAAATGGAAGAACATGTCCCAACAACCAATGTGAGAGGAAATGCTACGATTGCCGTATTAATACGACAGAGATGATTAGGGGATTAAAAGATGATTATTATTTTGGAAGATGTTCACTATATTGGGGACCCTATATGATCGAGGAAAATAGATTACTATGGTATTTTCATTGAGGAGTAAGGTTGACTTATATTTTGAAGAATCAATGAATTTATGGTGGAATTATAGTAATTTAGGTTACTTATGGAAATGATTAACCTATCTTGGGTAAAATATGTTTAGGTTAGATACTTTTGTTATAAGATGTTAGGAGTGGTTGATGTTGTTTGGAGATGAACAATGAAGTTTATTTTGGAAGACTATGTTATCAAATCCTTCTTGTGTTTGGGTTTCAATCTTAGTTTGGTTTATTTTGAGGAATTTTAAGGACTGTTATTTATGGAATGGTCTATGATAAACTTTGGGTATTACCATGGAACTTTGAAGATTTAAAATTAGTTTCCATTCCTATGGGATTCTTCCTTTTTGAAGAGTTGTTTAACCTTACCCTTTCTATTTTTGGGATAATGTTTAAAGATAGAAGAAATAGATAGTTAATCTTTTGTGGATTACGTGATTCTATAGAAGATGATTCTTGTGTTTTGATGAGACCAAGTAGTTTTGAATGTTCATTGTTTGGAGAAAAGATTAGTTTTGGTAGAAACTTATTAAAGGATGAAACTCTACATGAAGACAGGTATATTTTCTTATGTTTCTATTCTATGTAGTAAATGAATTCCTCAAAATTATGAAAAGGAACGTAAAACAAAAACATTTTTGGTTTACATTTCCTACTAGGTAATCAAAGACCGTTTACACACATACTAAGTTTGGGATTTTCTTATTGTTAACTTTCTCCTAATCATGTTTTCTATCACTCTCTCTCAGAACTTGACCCTTTTTTTTCTCCTCCATGTCCATGTTTTCCTACATGGAATCCTAGTGTGGGTTAACTCGGGTGACCTTTGTACTTCCCTTTCTTTCTTTTAAAGTAATAGTTTTACTGACTCCTTTTCCGATGTGGGACTTTCAATGAAATTTCAAAACCCAATTTTAAAAAAATTGTGAGAACGCAATTTCTTAAGGGGGGAAGATTGTAACGACCCAAAATTTTGAATAAATCTTGTTTCCTAAATTTTATGTGTTATTTTATTTTATTTTTATACTCAAAAAAATGTTTCATTTGATAACATGAGTATAATTAAAATGAGACTGTTGGGTTTAGACGGTTATATGACCATTGGTCAATATGACCACTGGAAACTAAAACGTTTTGATTATTGTCACTAAATACAAGTAATCTTGGTTAATTATTATAGAAATAAGATTCGATGGCCTCACCCAGTAGTCTTGGACTGATCGAAGCCCATCTAACAGAACTTGGGAAGGAGGTAGCACCACTGGGCTTTGCTCTGGACCAAACCCAAGCCTAACTTCATTGTGTGAAGCTAGAACAGAATCGCCTTTGCGAGAAGTTCAAACTAATAGAAATTACTACTCGTGCGATGTTGGCCGAGCCTCCCTCAGATTCTATCACCTTAGCACACCTTACACTTAGGTCCTATGCTGGTGTGATAAGGGGCTATGTAAGGAGACCGTAACTGCCTTGTGTAATCCTTTGTTTTAAATAAAAATTAGGATTTCTTCTTATGATGATGTTTATGAATTTTTAAATGACCGGATAAATATAGTATGCATATTTTTGATTAATTTTAGAAAAAGGATATTTTAAAAATGTTTATGTAAACCTTAAATAATTAGAAATGTGTAATGATTTTCAAAAAATGGTCTTCTACAATTATGTTCAGTACGAAATTTAGAGTCTAATAAGATCAACTTGATTTTTGATGAATAGTAAATTATGAATAGTGATTTTATGATTAGGATTAGTCATGTGTCCAAATGGATTATTAATCTCACTTAAAGAAAGTATTAATATAATCTAGGCACCTTGATTAAGTAATGTGATTCAATAAAATGGTTAAATAACGGTTTCATAAATTATTATTCAAGTATTAGTATTTTCGAGTGAATAGTGTATTTTAATTAAAAATTAAATTAAAAATATTTAAAAAATTATTTTTATAAAATGGATTTCATTTTTGAACTTAGATCACCAATATTATGTTATGGTAATTATTGGGGGTTTTCTGAAAAAATGAATTTTCGGTGAATAGTGTATTTATTTAAAAAATAAATTAAAAATATTTAGAAAATTATTTTTATAAAATGGAGTTCAATTTTGAAATCATAGAATTGATATTTGATTGAGGTGAAATTTTGGCATCTTTCTGAGAAAGTTGAATTTTCAGTGAATAGTAAAAATATTGTTTTAGGGTTTCGGTATGTTTAATGACATAATAACTGTGTCATGATGACATCATGAGATATTTTAATGGATGGTCGACCAAAGGTGATTAATTATTGTATGCGGGGCCCATGTGGCCTAAATTTATGGGAAATATCATGGGAGAGCACATGGTTTTGAGAAAACCACTTTTGAGGTGTCCCTTGGCCATTAATGCCTTGTCCCCTCACTTTCCCTATAAATACCAAGCCATCCTCTAATCCATTTCGAATCCCCACTCTCCCCCAACAAAGTTCTGGTCTCATTACCTCCCAAGGAGTCCTCCCAAGGTTCCCTCAAGCCCTCAAGGTTCCTACCTTTGAGTTTTAGGAGTTACGTTTTAAGGTAAGGGATCTGACCTCTCTCTTTCTTTTCAAGTAATCTCTTTTATGTCATTCCTTTTATGCTCCATGTTCTTATGTTGGAGGATGTTCTTTTATAATCCTCTTACTGCCCTTTTCTTGTTCATATAATTAGATATCCCCTCTTACTCTCATTATTTCGTTTTATGAAGTTTTAAGTGGCGCCGTTAGGCTGCCAAATGTTTGTAACGGATTCTTTCTCCCTTCTCATTTTTCAAGATCTATTTCATGTAAAGTATTTCAAGTTCCTTTTTATTATGTTGGGGTATGATATCTAAATTTATCATACTGATCTTTTATGATCATATGATGAGAGACCCCATTTCATCTCTTCAATTCAGTATTTTGAAGTTTTAAGTGGCGTCGTTAGGCTGACGAATTTTTAAGTGGTTCTTTCACCCTTCTCATTTTCAAGATCTATTTTCATGTCAAGTCTTTCAAGTTCCTTTTTATTATGTTGGGGTATTATCTCTAAATCTATCATACTGATCATTTATGTTCATATTATGAGATACCCTATTTTATCTCATCAATTCATTTTTGTTGAAGTTTAAGTGACGCCGTTAGGCTGTCGAATTTCTATGGGGTTCTTTCACCCTTCTCATTTTCAAGATCTATTTTCATGTCAGGTCTTTCAAGTTCCATTTTATTTTTTTGGGGTATGATCTCTAAATCTATCATACTTATCATTTATTTTCATATGATGAGAGACCCTATTTGATCTCATCAATTCATTTTTGTTGAAGTTTAAGTGATGCCGTTAGGCTATCGAATTTCTAAGGGGTTCTTTCACCCTTCTCATTTTCAAGATCTATTTTCATGTCAAGTCTTTCAAGTTACTTTTTATTATGTTGGGGTATGATCTCTAAATCTATCATACTGATCATTTATGTTCATATTATTAGAGACCCTATTTGATCTCATCAATTCATTTTTGTTTAAATTTAAGTGACACTGTTAGGCTGCCGAATTTTTAAGTGGTTCTTTCACCCTTCTCATTTTCAAGATCTATTATCATGTCAAGTCTTTTAAGTTTATTTTTATTATGTTGGGGTATGATATCTATATCTATCATACTTATCATTTATGTTCATATGATGAGAGACTCTATTTGATCTCGTCAATCCATTTTTGGAAGTTTTACGTGACGCCGTTAGGCTACCGAATTCTCATAAGAGAAATCTTATTTTTTGTCTTCCTTTCAAGTTCTTCGTTTCAAATGGTATATCATTAAAATTTCATTAACATGTTCTTAAATACATTATATTTTGTTCCCCTACTGTTTTATGTATCATTTTTGAGTGGGTGACCCATGTCCCCTCTCTTTCTACCTTTTTCTAAAACCATGTATCATAGACGTTATGCTGCATAGTTTTCGTCTCAAAATGCCTCCCTCTTTATCTCAAAATTATTTTATGTTATTAAGTGAATACTCAAAGATATTATTTCTACAGGGGTATTCACATATATATCAAAATGTTCTATTTTAAATTCTGGTATTTACATACATGAAACCCGCTTTCCCTTTTCCGTGGGTTTAAAGTGACATAAAGATCATGTCTTTAAAGAAGTTTTTAAAACGTTATGATTATGAAATGAAACCCATTTATTTTATGCTATATGGGTTATTTATGAAATGTTTGATGATGATATATGTGGATTACATGATAATAAAGGAAAATTTAAGGGTGTGCCCTGATAGCGCTCCAATGCATTGGGTAATGATGTAACCACTTGAGATTACAATTTCACGATATCTTGGTGAATAACCTTGGTAATTTTCAAATGACACCTTGGGGATGGACCTTGGTGATATGTTCATGATTGTCTATATTAAATGTTGCATCCACATCTTCAAGTTATGAAAAATTTTATTTTTATTATGATATGCCTCATGATTTCATTCTCATGCCTTAAAGTTCTTTTCATGACCTTATTGCAGTATCTCAAGTTCACATGTAAAATGTTTCTCTTGTTTCCCTTACTGGGCCTTTTGCTCACCCTTTATTTTGATGTATGTCCCCAGGTTATGTGATGTAGTAATGAACCTAGGATGAACATGAGGAGAATCCTTTCAAGTTTTTAAGAATAATGTTTTATGTTTTCATGTTTTAAGTTCCTGGTTTCCAAGACACTAAACCTTAAAGATCCTCGGTTTTGTAAAATATATTGAAGGTTTATGTGATAAAAAGGCGGGATGCTATATTCATGATTGTTGTTGTTAGTTTTTTCACAATTTGAGGAGGAGAACAACAAGGAAATAAGGAGTCACATAGTTCTATAAGTCATGTTGTTCCTTCCAACCTAATTACATTTAATCGTAGGTTTGGGATGAATTACATCTACACTGTATGTGTGGTCATTTTTAGAGAAGATTATCAGTAGGTAGACAGAACTGGGGGAGATAGGAGGCAACACATCAAGGTGTTAGTTGTACATTCAGTACGTAGAGGAAACATTTGATAAGTACTTTTTAATTAATTTATATTCCATTAAATGTAAACTATCTATTTAATATTTATATAGGAATTCAAATATCATGATATTTTGGGGTTTGACATTTATAGGAAGATGTAAAGTGATCCTATCACTATAGAGATTAGATGTGATCACCAGTGATATATTTTGGTGAGTATAATTTCATTTCAAGTTTTAAAAAAATATTCAAAAAATATTTTATACATTTTAATTTTAAATTACAATTGAAGGATTCATATGAGGCCGAGACATCTCAGATAGAGTTTGAGAGTTAGGATGAGACCAATGACCAGACTAGTGCAACAAGATTTGATGAGGTGTCATGGATGTTGGTGACCTAGTATGCCATATAGAAAAGGCATGTTATTGGTATTGGATCTTGATTGACACTTGGGAGTTATTATGGTTCTGCTACTATGTAGACATAGTGCTCGAGAGGAGCTTGTGTAGAGTTATCATCATCTGCTATATAGTACCAGGAGCACATGCCAGCTTAGGGTGAGAATATAGAGACTACGTGTAGGGATCAAGAAGAGCTTCATTGACAGAAGCAACAGTAGCAGGAGGAGATGTGTGGTTGGAAACAACAGTAGCACAAGCATACGATGGAGTACATGAGATTTTTGACTCATGGTTTAGGGATGAAGTTCCCTCCACCGTCTCCTCTAGCTCCTTCAAAAGACCATCCACTCAAGTGATGTTTTTACTTTTTATGAAAAACAATTTGAATGTAATTTTTTTCTAATATTATATATTTATATTTCTATATAGTTCATTTTTTATATTATTGTGAATATAGTGTTTTTTTAATTTTATCTTAATTTCTTCACATTTTATTACTATATTATTTATTTTAATTTATTATTATATATTTATTATTTTATAAATATTATTATTTTTTATTATTATTTTATTATTACTTAATTAATATTATTAATATTTTATATATTTTTTGAATATTATGGTTTTAATTATTTTATAATTTATTATTATTATAAATTTTACTATTATTATATTAATATTAATAATAATATTGTTGTTATTTAGTAATATATTATTAATATTAATTATTATTATTATTATTATATTAATATTATTTTTTTCATATAATTTTATTATTATTATTATTATTATTATTATTAAAAATTATTTTATTAATATAATTTTATTATTTTTATTATTTTTATTAACTTTTAATAATAGTATTTTTTATTTATTTATGATGGGATCGTCATAATAGGGTTTTTAAAAAAACTTGGAGAAACTATTTGCAATACCATTTTCTGCAGCGGATCATTTGGAATGGGATTCCATCACAAATGCCCTGTCACGAATAACTCAATTTCTAGTACTAATAGTTGAAGGGTCAATGGACAATGAAATCCATCTAATAGAGCGAAGAAATATTAATTGATATCAACTGATGATATGAATGTTGATAAATATCAGTGAGGTATAATTTAGTTTAAGGTATTATATTACCTAAAGTGAAACCTTTCTTCATTGAATCTATTATGTGATAATGAAATTTAATCCTACTAATTCAAACATGTCAAAAGTTTGTTAAGTGGGTGCCATAGACTCAAATCATGTATGTAATATTATTTGAATTACACGTATAAATTTAGATATGTACATGTGTTAACCATACCGTTATATTGTATATACATCTATGTGAACTATATTTACTGTAATGGCCTTGAATTACGTGTAGTATTATATGGTTATAGTAGTTCCATGACTATAGTGAGAACGTAGAGATACCGTGATAGTAATCATATAGTTATTTAAAATAGTCCAGATAAATTGTGCTTCCATGGCATGTATGATGTGTGACCATCAGGTGGTAAGGGATAAGATCATTTAGGATTCATCTCAAGAAAATCACACTTTGTGATCTCAAGTAGAAACGATGATGAGGACTCAACTTGAAATAAGAACACCATAAATTTCTAGTGACATTGGTAGTTCCTATATTCAAACATGTGTCAGGGTCACTGAACATGATATTATTATCAGTGTATACTATTTGACCACATATTTTGATGTACGGAAAAATATTTTTCACTGAATTCATATAGAGGAAGCTTGAATTAGGTGTGTCATTGGTAGTGTGACATTGATTGAAAAATCAAGATAGATTTTTCTCACTTCTAAAGAGAAGGGATATCTCGGGCCTAGTAGACCCGGATAATAGTACACTCATTATATCCATGGCCATGGTACAAGAATGTAAGTCTATCTAGTTAGGTTAATACATAATAATGAAAGAAAAGATGATGACACAAAGCTTATGTCTTACTTTATGAGATATGATGAGGTAAAGAGATTTTATTATGTGGTGTGTTTTTATAGGAAAGGTTACATTTGCTATTACTTTTCATTACCTATTTATGGGGCTTGATGGGTTTTTTAGATTCCACTCCAAGTCTGTGAATTGTATTCACTAATATCCAGATATGTTCTTTGAGGGTCACACGGATAGAGCATTCAAAAGTCCGCTCTAGTTTGATGAAAATGAGAATTAATGATAGTGAGACCCACCATGGGGTCCTATAGATATACATGTATTAATGATAACCAATGAATAAATAAGTTCATTATTATCAGAGTATATAAAAATTATTGTTGAATTTATTTATTAAACATATTCATATGTTATTATGTGACTACATAGAATAATATTATAATAATGAAAATTATTATAATATTCAACTGATGTTTAACATTAGTTGTAATTATGAGTCTAGTTAATGAATATATTCTATCAGGAAATATATTTATTAGATATTAATATTTGGTTATAAAATGTAAATTATTTTTATGATGCATTTAGTTCTGCATAATGTGTTATTAATAGAGTATTTAGTGGCTGTTATATATAATGGTGTCAGGAACCCTTTCTGGTGTTTAATTCTCACTATATAAGTAGATAAGATCTCATTTCCAAGAGACTATACATCCCCTAGAATTTGATATCCCCAATATCTTACCTCCCATATATTAGAGATATAGTGACTCTTTCAAAGAGATCAATCTAAGAACCCCTTCACGGATCAAAGGACGGGTGTTGGGTTGATCGACTGGGTGTTAAGAGCAACGACGGACCACCACACTAGCACTTGGATTATGATGATTAGAGTAATCAAAATCTCTTGAACAATGTGTGGATGATCTAGAGGGAATCTGTCTTGGATCATTTTACCAATGATTTCTGGTGATGAGAACTATTTGGACACACCATTAATCTGAATGAGGTAAATATTCAATTATACATATATTCATAATTAAATTCATTTATTATCCTTGGAAATTTATAGGTGATCGAATCATTATAGATGGTGAAGTAACATCACTAAAAAGAATAATATTTTTAAATCATTAGTCCATCATTTTTCATTATGCACACTCGTACCATGAATTGAAATTTGAGTGGATTTTCTGAATTTGTTGAGCCAAGAAACATTTATTTTTGAAAAATTTATGTATAAGTCATCGTTTTGGTCTTAATGGATCCAACCAAAAATGGATCCGATATTTGATGCCCATGATACATCCATTCAAAAATTTAATTCAATGATAAAGTGGTTTTATGGGTCTTTAGTTTGAAGAATTATATGTGTGTGTGTGTGTCTATGTGTTTTTGCTCTTAATTTTCTAGATGATTTTGGTGAACCCCATTTTCTAGCTATGTTTTGACTGGATTTTGATGGCCAATACTATAACTTCCCGAATGTTCACATATTGGATGAATATTTTTCTGAAAACCAAAATATATTAGGCTTTAAGAAAATTAATAACAATATAAATAAAAAATAGAGGTAGGATTTCATTGGGTCATGTTTTATAAATCAATATATCGGCAACAGACTTTGTGGGGGGGAGGCTCTCGCTATCGACATCAATATTAATTTAAAAGGCTATTTTTGTAATGAAAATTGGAAATTTAATGGATGTTCTCCCCAGCCTACTAGCCTCCATCCATATTCTGAACCATCCACCACATCCACTTTTTATGATAGCTACATCGCACAATCGCTTCCTATGGCCAACCCCTTGGCCATATGCGACATCTTCCAGACTTCCAATCATCTCGTACTTCCTCAGGTTGCTATGCCACCACTTTCATTGGCCTCAAAATATGACACTATATCAACAATAGTGGTTTCCCACCCTATTTCACATCTCTTATAGCCTCATTCAACCCTATCGATGGTGACACCCCTGGCTCGGCTCACCCATCACATGGTTTCATTTCCTTCGGCAGCCCGAGCCACTATAGGTTAGACCTATGGTGAACCCCTACCCTGATCAGGATTTCCAATGGCCTCTTTGGGTTTTCCGAAATTATAAATACACTACATGTGTCTTCCCAACTAGAAACAACCTTGAATGGGTTCAACTCAACCCATAATGGACCTTGGTAGGGCCATCACGACCTATAACAATATTGTATGGGTTCAGGGACCATTGAAATATTTAAACATTCAAAAAATATTTTTTATTTTTTTATTTTTATGAAAAAAAATTTTAAATATTCACAAATTTATTTAATGTGGGAATAAAAATAAATTAATCATGTGATTGAATAAAATAAAAATCATTTTAATTAAAATAATTTCTTTATTTCATTTAATTCCTTTGGAACTAAAATTTATCAAATTATATTTTGTAGGAATTTTTTCTTGATAACTAGTGTTCAAAAATGGCCCACCCTTATCTGGGATTGTATTTATTTAATTAATTATTTCAACTACCTATGATGATTATAATAATGATTTTTTAAAAAAATTAGCACATCGTATATTCTATTTAATATTTATAAGGGATTACACATCCATTAGTTTATATCAGCACAGATATTTTTTTTCTCCAGACTCCCTTTCTAGAATGAAATTATGTTTGTACTGTGAGGATTATTATATAAGACGTGGACCATGGAAATTCAATGATTTATCCTAGAAAATATGTGGAAACATTATACTAGGGTATGATCTATGACATGAGTCAAACCTGACTTAGGTATTTTACACTCAGTCCACTGATGATCCCCTGAGTATGAATGGTCCAACCAATACAAAATTCTCAAGAATAGTTATGATGTTTATTTTATCTATGCGTTGTTTATTATTTTATAAATAGTAATTCTCATGAAGGAACAAAAAATAAAAAAAATTAATGCATCAAGATGCATTAAATATTTTCAATTAATGCATTGTTATATTGTGAAGATGATCACATAGTATTATCATATTTAATGGAATGGTTATTAGATTAATTAAGAAATAATAAAAATCACCAATGAAATATTAATTTTTAATGCCTTTCATCTCTAAAATATGAAAAAAAAACCTAGTGTATTAGGTGCTAGTCAGCCCTAGCTGAGTACACCTCCATGATTATGTATTTTTTATGATAGTGATGGGAAGACATAAGTAAATATGGTAGCAACATAGTATCCATAACTAGTTCTCCACCACTTTGGTAGAAAATTAATGATAGAATCAATGTTATGAGTTAGAGAAGTTTAGACATCACTAAATGGTTTAAGGAACCATGAGTCAATACAGTTGGTATGTCAAATGAATACCTCGAAACTCTTCTAGTATTATCATTACCATAACATGGACTACGAGGATTCGTTTCAATGAACCTTAACTATAGAATACTATAGCGATTTGGTATTATGAATCTTGTATTGAGGGCTAAAAGGTTTCAATAAAATAATGTGATACATTTAATGATCTGATTAATTAATCTATAAAGTCTAAAAGGTAATTCAAGTTAAAGTACAGAGTTAATTTTTTTGGAAAAAATGGTAATAAAAACCATCATTACATTATCACTACAATCAATTATGGATAATGAAAATATATCCTAACTATCCATTTCTTACTTCCAACTCATCCTCCTTATGTAATAATAAAGGAAGATAAATAAAATTTTAAGAATGATATAGATGATGTAATTGATGTGCCATCACAACCCCTCCCTCTAAAGATAACGTAATGAGGGGAGAGAGAAGATAACCAACTGTGTCCCGCCTCTAGTTGGCCCTGGGTTGGAGACTAGCACCAGGGGTATAAAAATATAATTAAATGGGAGTCATTACCATCTATAATGATGTAGGATCAGGTGATAAGATGAATCATACACAAAAAAACTCCATGAATTAATGGAAAAATAAACATAAACTGTCCCAAAAGGAATGTAGAAAATAACATATATAGATAAAAATATCCAAAGTGAATATTAGAAATAAAATATAATGTAGCAACATAGTATGTATCCAGTGGTCAGAGCTAGTAATGTCCAACACTCACCACATAACCCTCATGGAAACCTACAAACATTTTATATATGTTTGGTGAGAATACAAGTATACTCAGATGGAAAACATATTTCTCTCATGCACAATTGAAATAATCTTACTAATTCACCTATAAGAAAATAATAGAACAAAATATAACCTAAACATATATACTAACCAAAACCAGCATCACCAAGGCATGCTCACCAAATAACTTAAGTTATGTAATATTATATAATAATAAGAATATCGATAAAGGGTACGCACACTACTTTCCCATTATTATGCCTCTCTCACACCACACTCTCATATATCTCGATGCACCTATATCTTCTATATACCAATACAACCAACACGTATATTCATAAGAAAAATCTCTTGAAGACACTTGGGTTCACCGCCACACCAGCACGACCACATCACATATATTCCACAGAAACCTGGTACATCAAATCACATCCACTACCATAAACAAAGCAGTAGGGAATTATGTGAATTTAGGATTGAAAACATGGGCCCTACTCATACTAAGAATTAACCCCACCAGAACCCACCCCGTAAGCACATTCATATAACATATCACCTGAAGCACATATGCCACTGCTACACATGCACAACCACATCTTTTTTGAAAACACATGGGCTTTCAAATATCACCCAAAAACACATAGTTTATCACAAACAATATCTAATAAACTAATATATCTATATCCATTATAGCTTGTGAAATACGTACCTCACCTATAAGAGATATTAGTAAAGATAAGGTACCATGCAATCTTTCCACCTCACTAGATGTCAGGAAAAAGACCCCATGAGTGACTATGTAGGTGTCGAAAATTGGGGCTCGATGTGGGTGGGGTTTATATATAAATAAAAAGTAATATTCAAGTATATAAATAGAGCCAAACATTCTCCCAACCTATGGATTTAGAAACTAACACTAGATAACTCACAACATCATCAATTTTTTGGAAACCTCTAAATGAATAACACTTCCCAACCCACCACAATACCCATTTATCATTTCCAGCCAATTTATTTTAATCATACAAGTATTCTAATTATTAAGAGTCATTAAAATTTCACAATAGATCTTAAAATTTATTGATTCATTATCCTTTTCCAGCCCCATAACTAGACCAACCCTTGTCATTTCAATCATCATTAAATTTTTTTTATTCCATCACTACCTGGGAGTGTAGAATAAGGAAACACCACCATTACACCCAAAAATCATGGACAAAAAAATAAATTTTTTACACCCAAAGTAATACCAAAAACCACCTTGCCTTTACAAAATCATGTCTAACAATCCACCTCAATACACCAAAACCAAAGTTAAAAAACCACATCACTGCCCCAAAATCTTGTACAACAACCATCTCACCACCCCAAATGCACAGACAACAAACCACCGTCCAAACAGTCTCCAACCACACATCGTCACTCCACAAGAATGGCTACACATCACAAAACATCATGATTATTTTAATTTATTATAAATGAGATTTTATAACATTTCACATTAATTTATGGGCATTATAATAAAACCCCTAATCCTCATGAAAACTGTTCATTATCCAAATATAAGTGGTTAACCAATTTCTATTTTGGTGTGATATCACAACTATCAAAATAGTCAAAATAGTCTCAAAAAATATATCCATTCCAAACAAATCCCTCAATGGAAACATTTTTTAGTGGGGCACCATGCTTTTATAATCAACAATATCACAATAATAGAAAGCTGTAAAAAAACTCAAATCAAACACCTTTACCATTCAATTTAAATTTAACTAATTATTTACCTTTAATGAATTCATCAAAACCATATACCATATATAATGAAATATAAACCCCTCATACATGAATCATAATAAATATAAAAAAGGTATTCCCCACCTTAATGAGGTTTTTTCAACTCGTTGTGCACCACAGGGCAATGAAGAAACATCCAAAAATTCAAGTACACATGAAAAAATATTGATCAACCTAAAACTCACCCAAAGAACATGAGAAAACACCATAAAAATATAACCCAAACCAAATTTTTACAACCATAGTGAAACATCAAATAAGAACTAGAGGAATCTAACCCTGAATAATGAAATAGATTACCATATATTTCTAATGAATAACCAATAGAACCAATAGATCAAAGAGGTAGAAAGGAGGGCTTGATGAACTTATCAAATAACCAAGGGTTTTTTTTTTGAAAAATTTAGTAATAGATTGGGCCAAATGAATGAAAATTCTGCTGATAAAATGATTTAAAGCCTAGAACATTTGAATTTTCGATTTGTTTAATCCTCACACAATGTGTAATTCTAGGGTTTCTAAAAAATTCCAACATTCATAGAAAAATGAATTTCCTCAACAAATCAATCACCCGAATTTATGACATGTTGTGAACCCCAATTATTGGGTTACGTACATTCTTCATGGGCTACCCCTTAGTCACATACAATCCATGAACCACCAGGATACACAAACCATGAACCACTATTACACATCATGCAATACATTTTCACAACATGTATTTCCTACAACAACTATGATAGACTTCTTTCCTCTACCAAAAACACAGAACCTCCTCCAAAAACCTCCAACCATAAAAACTATCGATGAAACATGAAGAGAAAGAACATTTAGTTACATATAATACCACTAAAATAATTCTCAACCTCAACAATCCAAATCTAATCCTAAAATAAAATGTGTCAAAATAACCACCATGCAAGATACATCCCAAGGATCTCATCAAACCTCAAATGATTCCACAAACCAAACACAAAAAATAAAATGGACCCAAGAAATCTCACACAATCTCATCACCACACAACCACATCACCACAATCATCTAACCTCACTACCACTACACAACCATATAAACCTTTGTGAAACCTAAACCAAAAAAATACTATAACTAATGAACCACACTTCCCCAATCACAAAAAATATTGAATTTAATACTCCATGTCAAGATATTATCCGATTTGGGTAGAAAAAAGTCACCCAAAATTGTTTAATCACATCACATCTTATTACATTCCAATTACAAATTAGGTCCTCCCCTTTTCACATGTCGGGACCTTATCACACATCATACATAACAAAATATATAAACTACTTATCTCGTAAAAAATAAGGATCCAACCATTTCATCACAAAGTGAAAAAGAAAAAAAAACATTCAAAACATCTTTGGGTACTAGGAATGCATTGGCATATCTCACTCCCAAGTACTCTCCTAAAAGAAACCATGTTTCCACAACACATAAACCAAAGTAATGGTTCATCCATGAAAAACATTATCTTGACTACTCTAGATCTATACTAGCCACTCTAGGAATGTTGTGTCATTCTTAATATCCAACTCTCCCCAGTCAATGACGTTAGATACATTGTTAAGTTATTGACCAAATGATAATCGTATAAGAACTCAGGGCTCAGCTCCAACCATGGTATCAATTCTAACCAATATGAAACCTCTCAAAATCAACCCAACACCACAAAGTTCCCAAAACACCTGATAGAAAGCTCACTCCCATACCAAACCTCAAACAACCTTGTTAGGTGGAAACCATCATGAACACATGGTATCTATCCTCAAATTCCAAGGTCCTCATCCTGTGATTGGAATAATGATCTTTTTGTTATTGCACTACATTCATCCTCTCAAGAACAATCTGAGAATTTTCTGTCATTATCTACACTACATCGAGTCCAAGAACTATAGTCACCCTAAACACTGTCCCTCACAATTGAGAATAACATGGTCTCCCATACGAATCCTCAAATAGATCCATGAAAATGAAAGATGAAAGATATTACAATAAGAAAACTAAACTAAGGGGAAAATGTTATGAACAACATTTACCATAGTCCATGAAAAATGATCGCAACATATCATTCTGTGGTTGCATAGTCTGGTCGGTCTTCCCGTCCTTATGAGGGTCGAAATACGTGAGGAGGTGTAACTGAGTTCCATATTTTTTTAATCCCCTAGAGACTTATGAGGAAAACATGTATCTCAATCAAAGACAATGTACCTCAGAACCTCATTCAACCACACTAACTTATGAATATGCTTATTATCCAAATAAACTATTGTTCTTGAATCCTTGATCACTAAAAAATGGGATGATTTTTTCAACTAATCCATTATCACCTAGATAGTATCACAAGATCCCTGGTCTTATGAACACCCCATGAATAAATACATCAATATTTCACCCAATTTCAACTCTGTATCATCCAAGCATTGAAAAAAACCTCAAGGAACATGATTCTTAGTCTTTACCTCCTAAAAAACCAAATACATCCCCACAAACTCTGGCCCCACCCATTTATTCATAGGCCACAAAAACTACATCCTCAAACCATGATACATCGTAGAAAATATTTGGTGTATTTTCAATGGTGAGATGTGAAACTCATAAAGGACCCCCCCCCCCCTCCCACACATCGCTACTAGAATAAACAACCTCACACAGATCAGAAACCAATTCTAACCATCCTCCGACCATCACTCTCAAGCATCACCATGGCCGATAGAGTCACGCTTCACACCTTCCTCATATTCTCCCCATTGAGACTCCACTAAATACTGACTTGAATATAACTGAATCTTCATCTACAACAAATAAACTCAACCATCTTCCTAACATTTATCTAATCCAAGGATTCCAACTCCTCTATTGTTTTACATGCATCCCTAGACACCTAAACAACATCATTTCTAGAATTTATACTCAATGCGTCGACCACAACATTCTATTTTGATGAAGTGTAAGAGATATCAAAATTGAAATCATAATGAAACACCATCCACCTCCTCTTCTATACATTTAGATAATTATATGAAAATATATTCCTCCAATGTACTCCCTAATGATGTAATGTAGCCACAAAATTAGTGAAAACACAACCACCACTAACATTATATCATGGGTGTCATAGATATTCTCATGGGGACGTTACATCCTAGACCCATAAGATACCACTTCTCTATTCTACATCATCACTCATTGCATACCAAGATAAGAAGTGTCACAAAACTCCTCAAACATTACCCCATCCTCAGGAAACTTATGCATTGGAGCACTAATCATATTAAATTTCATGTGACTGAATTATTCCTAGAACTGATTAGTGTACACAAAATACCAGTCCATCTTGGTTTATGTTGTTAACAATGATTCAACATAAGTTAACTAATGTAAAAAAATCTGATAATAACCTCCAAGACCACAAAAACAATGAACTTATTCTTGATTATTGAGTTCTATATAAGAAACTACTTCCTTGACCTTTGATGGGTCCACTTCCACCCCTAGTGAGACACTATATTCCCAATGAAATGATCCTACCATGTAAAAAAAATATACTTATACAATTTTCCTTATATATGGTGGTGTTGGATATTATAAAATAAAGATATATGAGGTTCAACATGCTCTTCCTATTTCATCGAGTATATCAAGACACCATCAATGAATATGATGATGAACTAGTATAAGAATTCATCGAAAATAGAGTCCATATGCCCCATGAATATGGCTGGTAAATGCATAACACCAAATAAAATGACTACAAACTAAAATTTCCCATACATACATCTAAAGGTAATCATCAGGATATCTCCACCTTTCACCCTAAAATTGTGATATCTAGACCATATATCGATCTTTGAAATCAAAATTTCCCCTCTTACCTGGTTGAAATGATCATGAATCCTAAAAAGAGGGTATTGCTTCTTGACTATCACTTAATTCATCATTATATAGTCTATTAAAAACCTCAAATTACCATCCTATTTCTCTAGATAACAACACTAAATCACCCAAAGATGAAACAATGGACCTGATAAACCCTTCTACATAAAATTTTTAATCTGAATCTTTAACTCATACAACATAGAATGTGACATCCAATAAGGTTCCATAGAAAGAAGATAATCTTTAGGCTAAAAGTCTATCCCAAAATCAAAATCACATGAAGGGTGTAGTGTCACAACATCCTCAAGAAAAAAATTGAGGAAATCCCCAATGAACCTATGGATCTCCACTATCTCATCTTTCAATCATTCCATAGACAACTTATCTAGTAAATAATGAAGTGACTCTAAATGTTGAAAACCCACCTGACAACCTCATCCAGCAACAAACACCACACATTTGATACCCACATCATAGAACATGACTCTCCAACATAATTATTCGGTAATTTCATGTATGGAATACAACAATTCAATGACAAGGATTCCATAGTATGGATTCAACTGTAGTAAGAAAATAACTTTATGGGGCTAATGTGGCCCTATCATCCATCTTTACCCCGGTACACACTAAACAAGCTTGTTGGTCCACCAAATATCTTATTCAACACCAAGAGAATGGGAATCCTATCAACATCTAGTGTCAGAGAATTAGCTAGAGTTATTTTAAAAAAGGACTATGAATCTCTTGAATCAAATAGGTCACAAAAAATGGTAAAAAAAAACAAACAGAGCATACCTATGACGATCTTTAGAACCTACGGAACTAACACTTATATGGCATGGAATTCACCATGAACAGATCCACTACTTCTCTACATATGACCACCTCTATAGCCACTATCAATTTGAGGTACCTAAATAGGAGTAACATCTTGAGGCCATCCTCTACCAACTCTATCTCCCGTTTTCATACCATAACCCTACTTCCCCTATGGCTAAAATTATCTCACTTGAAACTATTACTATGTCTAGTACTAAACTTGTACACCACCACTAAACTGATATTAAGGAACAATTGGGAATTAGTTTCGATGAAGGCCAAGAAACCCACATCTGAAACACACTTTCACAATTTCCATAGGAGAATCATAGAAACCACTTGCCCTAAATGGATTGAATGGAATCTTTTGAGGTTGAATTCCTATTGGTCAATACTTCAAAGGTTATAGTGCCTATGAACTGACACTAACAACTCTTCCCCTCAAATAAACCATCTTCTTACCATAACATGGTAAACCTCCATGTGTTTGAATCCTTTTGATCACATCTACCATCCCCTGAAACTCTATATACATTTCCTACATAAAAGTATTAACTACAAAATGGATAGAAGGATTGAGTGCCTCCTCAATAATTCTTGAATGAGACTCCTCATCTAAGAAAATAATTAGAGATAAGTTTAGAATGTCTTTGAACTTGATTTCCAACTCCCACAATAACATAACACCAAAATTAAGAGAAAAAATATCTTAACTCTTCACTTCGTTCACAGTTGATGAATTAAATTGTTCTCTAAACTCTTTATAGAAGTCATGCCATGATGCATATTCCTCATTTTGTTCACCTATATAATGTGTCCACCACTGACATGCAGCTGCCCGCATCTAGCTAAAATCTAATGGGACCCACTACTCCAAGAGGGATCAGATCAAACTTAAAGAGATCTGGAGATCCACCATCCAACTCTCTATCTTTATATATGAAACACTACATTGTAATTTCCAAAATACTACCATTGGAAAGCACATAACGCATTATACCAAGAATTGTTATCCTTTTTTATGTTCATCCCTTTGATGATAAACTAAATCAGCTTGCTCAAACTCAACTACCAGACCCCCAATCAAATGATGAACATGATCCATATATGAAAAGAAAAAAAATCTTAAGCCTGGTAGTATTTAATTTTTTTTATTTTTATTTTATAATTCTTTTTATTTATTTTAACCTTCCCCAAAACAACCCTATTTAAACTATAACATAGGTCAACGTGATGAATGTACCTATCATAGGTATCTACATGATAAGTAGTTTCATATCATTTGGTCATTTAGATAAGATCAGTGTTAGTGCAATGCATCAAGGGGGCCCTGAAATCCCTTGTCCAATATGGTCTCTGTGGCATATGTCAGACACCGAGGTGAAGTAGCAATATTTACATACCAAGCAAGGAAATACTCATGGTTCCTAACTCTAAATACCATCATATCTCTCAACCATCTCCTTTGATACCCCTCTATCTAGACCCCCTCCTTCCAAAGATACCACAATGAGGGGATAGATACAATGAACCCCCAAGTCTCGCCTAAAGTTGGCCCCAGAATGGAGAATAACACCGACGGTATAAAAATATAATGAAATGGGAGGAATTCCACACTATAATTATATAGAATCAGAAGATAAGTTGAATCAACCAAAAAAACTACAAGAGATAATATAAAAATAAATAAAAACATTCCCACAATTCATGTATAAATAAAACTAATATAGAAAAACATATCACTAGTAAATATCTAAAAGAAAAGATAATGTAATAAGAGAGCAGCTATAAGAAGGTATAAGATAGTAATGTATAGTAATTAACCTATAATCTTTCTAGAAACCAAAAAACAATTTATATACGTAGTGTGAGAATACAAGTATACTCAGTAGGAACACTAAATCTTGCATGCAATGTGAAAGAAGTATACCAATGCATCTCTGAGAAAACATCAAAACCAAAGAGTACCTAAACATTTATACTAATAAAACCTAACATCACCAAGGTAAGATCACTAAATAACACAAGTCATGTAATATAATATAACATGGAGAATATCAGTAAGGGGTACCCCATATAGCTTTTCTACTGGTATGACACTATCGAACCGCAACATTGTATGTACTAGTGCTTCCATAAATTCAATATACCAAACATCCCAAGAAACCAAGCCCAATACACCTCCCCCTAAGATACTTGGGCTCACCACCCCATAATCATGGATATATCACATGTCTCCCATAGACACGTAGGCCATCATGTCACTAGCACTTCCATAACTAGAGTTGTTGGGTATCATGAAAATGTAGGGTATAAAACTTGTTATCTCCTACAAACACTCATTTCCACACTATAACCCTCCATATAAGGATGATCATATCACATATCTTCTAAAAAACATGGGCCACCACCCCAAAGCATGGAAAAATATATCCCAGAAACACCTGGGGTGTCACATCTCACCAAAAAATGACCTAGTCTATCACAACATCAATATAATGCACTAAATGACCTTGATTCATCCCATCCTATAAAACAAATACCTCATCTAGAAGAGAGAGTGGGAAACGGTGGGTACCCATCCCTCCTTCCTCCCCATCGGATGTTGAAAAAAACTATGTGTGACTATGCGGGTGTTGGAACATGGTGATCGACATGGGTGGGGTGCTTATATAAATCACAAGGAATATACAACTTTATACACATATCCGCACATAATCCAAACCTAAGGGTTTAAAACCAAAAACTAACAAACTCACAACATAATTACCTTTTCTACCAACTCTTAACACATCACACCAAATAATAATCCACAATTTCCATTTCTCATTTCCAACCAATTTCATTTAATCATCCCGTTATTTTTATTATTAAGAATCATCAACATTTAACCACAAAGTCTAGCATTTATTTATTCATTATGCATTTGAAACACATTATCCATACCAACCTATTTCAATTCAATCATTATTAATAATCTATTTATTACATCACTACTCGATCATCTATAATAAAGGAAATACAACCTCAACACCCCAAAATCATATACAAAAAAACCACTTCACCACTGAATAATCATTTCTAATAAACCACCTCACCGTCCCAAAAGAATGGCCAACAAACTATATTTCCTCCCTAAAATCACGGCCAACAAAACACTATGATGCCCAGAAATCAAGACCAAAATCCATCTCAACACCCCAAAAACATTGAAAAAATCTATAAACCTCACATGCCACAACCAAAAATTTCCATTCCAAATGGACGAACACACATTGTGATACACCAATATTATTTTATAGATTTAGATAGGGTATTTTGTCATATTACACTTTATTTTATGGGCGTTATCACATTAGACATAATATTAGGGAAGCCATTTCATTAGAAAAATATATTTGGTTAACCAATTTCTATTTTATGGTGATATCATAACAATCAAAGGAGCCACATTAATCATAATAGGTATATCCAGAAAAAATAAATCCCTATAATGACCATAATTGTTTTGTGTAAATTTAATACTGTACAATCCACAATATCATAATAATAACAAGATATAAAAACATTGAAATAAAAATCATTTATCCTTTAATTTAAATTTAACAAATTATATTTAATTAAGTCAATTCAATCATATCCCATAGAAAAAAAATTAAACCCCTTCTAAATGATTCATAATATGGAGGAACAAAGGATTCAGTACAAAAAATAATCTTTATTGACTCATTTCAGATAAATAGAGAAGAATAAATTCCCGCAAACCATAATTTCACATGAGAACCATCAGATTATCCAACACTGAAACAAAAGACTATAAAAACACAACCTAAAAACTCAACTGAAACCACAAAACACCACTACAGTGAAAATTAATAGAACAAGACTAGGAAACTATCCAAGAAAAAGGATGATCTAACCAATGATTTCTAAAGAAAAACCACCACAACCAACAGATAAAAGAAAAAGGAAGGAGGACTTGGAGGAGTCCTCGGGCAGCCAAGGGTTCACCCCAAAGGAGATAGGATGATAGGTGGATAAATGAAATAAAAATCGGTCGAGAAAAGGATTTAAAACTAGGAATGCAAGCCTTTTCATGTATTGTTTTACATTCATGAAATGTAAGTCACTGGTTACCAAAAAATTACAACTTTCCACAAAAAATAATTCACCATGATGGATTAATCAATCGAATTTAGTACACATCATAAATACCACTTACACGACATGTACCATTTTCACAGGCTACCCATTAGCCATGTACAAGTTGTGAACCACCTGGATACACAATCTGTGAACCACCATGACATGTAATGAAATAAATTTACATGATGTATATTTTTTATAGAAACACGAATACACCTCTAGCCTCTATAAAAAAGACACAGAACCTCCCCTAAACAATTCCTACCCCTAAAATTGGAAAAGTAACCATCTAAGAGGTGATGGATAAATTCATGTCAAATCTATTTTACTTTCATCCATGTCTAATAAACTGTAGATAATACATGAGGATAAAGTTATAGAAAATATTTTATCTCATCTCCCAGAGTTATATATCGAGATAGGAAGGAAATAAATTTATGAGAAACATAGGGTACTATATAGGTGCATGCTAGTATAAGGGAATAAAAAAGGACATCATGTAGTCAAAATGATCAGGTATACTGATATTCTTAATGTACATTGGTTCATGTTGAAAAAAGAAATAGAAAAAATCACATAGTTTCCTCATTTCCACCAATATTTTCAACTATTATTATTAATTTTAACATGAATAACATGAAAAATTCACTCTTATGCCTTTTGGATTTAGATCTCTGTTCTGAAAAGGATATAAAGAATAAAAAATATTAAGTCCTTAGGGTGAATAAAATGATCAAGGGTATAGATAAGTGGTCTAAGAATAAATCATATCCAAAGACATTGATGCACTGTCCTTCAAAAAATCCAAAGATACAGAGGTAGGGAAATGAGAATGAGGATTTCTTATTTTCATGGGGCAATAAAGGAAACTGGAAGAAGAATTTCATGCAGGGGAATAAGAACTAAGGTCATGATTCTTATTTTGGTATTTCTTTAAATGAGTGAAATCATTCATTATCTGTAAGTATGGTGTTGAATACAATATATGGCTCACAGATTTTTATTCACATAGAGGTGAAACATAGATTATAGAATATTTCAAATGGTGAGATGGATCTTGAGGCTATAAATGGTGAGTGACTGTGAATATTGGGCATGGGAAACAATATTCTGAAATTTATTAGTGGGTTGGTTCTTATATTAATAAATGGTTATTAGTTTCCTTCAGTTACTAAAAATATTGTTTTTATATTATGATTAAACACCATGGTATTTTATTTTACATTTTGAAATAAATGTTGTATCTTTTATAAGAATATCGTATGTTTTTTTATGTAATATCTTAAAATTTGATTGTATATAATTAAACTTGATAACCTAGAAATGTAAATCAATGAAATAAAAAACGTCTCACATGGCACAAACCTATGGAAATTCGACCTTGTTCGTGTAACTGAGAAGTATTTATATAAATTACACAAAATAGTTCTTTAGACTCAAAAGAGTTAAATCCCATGGATGTATGTCATAATTTTTACTAAGGAAAATGAGAAAACTACACTTTTATGGTAAAGGAGTAAGATCCAACAAATTAATCTTTTTGAATCATAATGATATTTGAAGTCCATTACCAGTAGAGGTAAGGGGTGTTATTTCAAACTTCATTACATTTACCAATGACTATAGTAGGTATGGACATATAAAATTAATAAGGTTTAAGTCAAATTCCTTTATGATGTATAATGAATATCTATATGAAGTAAAAAACAACCATTTTATGAAGATTAATAAACTTTTCTTCGACTGACGTGGTGATTATCTTATAAAATATTTCATTAATCACTTAAAAATGTGTGGGATAGTATCCCATCCCACTACCCAATTATACAACTCAGTGGAATTGTGTTAATGAAAGGAGGAATTAAACCATTATTGTAACACCCCAAGCTTCAACTGTACGTTTCCCTTTGAATAGTAAAATAGCAGGCATTGTATGCAACTTTGAGTTTTAATACACCACGACCAATCAAACTAGCGGTTATGAATTTTAATATCCACTTTTTGAAATTTTATAAATTTTATTTTTCAAAATGGACTTCATTTTTGAATTAGTAATATCTAAATTATCTTAGGGTGAATTTTTTTTATTTTTTTGAAAACATTCAATTTTTGACAAAGAGTGAAAAACACTGTGTTATTTTTTTAAATTGACTTTTTATTTAAATAACTAGTTATTTTATTTAAATTTATATTAGGTAAAAATAGATACATAATACCTATAAATTTTCAATGTAATTCATTGCAGTCATTTTATAATAATATTTGATATAGAAAATTTTATTGAACTTTTTACCGTGTTTTACCCACCTTTTAGGCACATTGGAAAATTTGCATAAAATGAAATTTTACCTTTTCTGTGAATTGAATTTCAAAAATCCAAGAGACATAGTTGACATTGGTATGTAAATTTTTTTTGAGTAAGATGAAAATAATTTTTGGTGAATAGTAACTTTTGACTCATATTTACCACGGTTAAAAGTAAATTTGGTAATTAAAGTTAAAAATGATATCATAATTACCCTAACACATGTTCTAATTCTATTAGATAAGTGTATTTCGGCCAATACCAAACTTATGAATAAAATATGATCATTTTGGTCCACTTGGATTATATTTTTACAATTATTATTATTTTATTTAAAGAAGAGTTAAAAGTGTTAAATTGAAACTTTCATAAATAAAACATTTTTAATATAGGTTTATACAAAAGTTAAATTAAATAATAATTATTAATTATAAAGACAAAAAGATTTTATAAATAATGGTTTTTTATTTATAATTTTTAGACATTAAAGGGTTAAATTTATCTATGACACAATGATGATGCAGCAATGACCTTTTTAATGAAAGGTTAAAATAATTGATGTTATAAATATCCAAATAAATCGAAATTGAGACTTTTGAGGAATTTAACTAAATTTATATATTAATATGACATGTTATAGTTGATTAAATGAATTTTATTTTAAGTAATCATGATGTTATGAGTTAAACAAAAATCCATTACTAAATAGTGTCAAAATTGACGTAAATGTGTTTTTAAAATAAATTCTATATTATTAAATGATATAATAGTTATAAAAATATAATTTTCATTCAAATGAATAATCTAATAATAGATATATAAATTATAATCCACTTGGGGTTCCCTTGGGATTTTATAGTAAGATTATTAAGCATATAATATAATAATACAATAATACTTGGTAAAAGTTAAACTATTTATCTAAGTGTTAAATATAAATTATAAGGTTAATATAGTGACTTAAACCTATCTAAAACCTATCGGTTGAGGGATTTTTTACCCATACCCACCTTATCCTCGAAATAAATTATTTTGGATCCATTATAAACCGAATATTATTGAATAATAAAATAATATTTTAAACTTTTTCTAAAGTGACCCTCATCTCCCTTATAAAAAGGTACTTCCCCTTATCTAAAAATCACACCTCCGAATCCATTTATCTTGGCCAACCCATGCTCAAATATCTTCCAATATAAACTAAAATCAATATAGAGGCCTTAATTTTATTATAAATCCAACTTATGTAGTCCTTTTGATTATCTCAAATGGAAACACCCGAAGAAGAGGTAGTAATTTCACCACCTCTTTCAAAGCTCTTTTCTTCTTCCACTTCCTCTTTATTTGATGTTTCCGTAACAAAATAATAAATCCATTACCTTATACATAATATGATTTTATTATAAATATGGTATAACCATTTTCATTATTCTATTCATCCTATGAATGAAAAGTCATTATACGTGCGTACATACAGCTTACCATCTCCACGTCGAGGTGTTGTTTGATATTCAAACACTTCATTATTTGGATGGGTATAATAATGAGTATAACTGATTTAAATAAAAAATATATAATGTTAAGGATTATTTATATATTATATTCCATCCAATTACATATGATTTCGAATTAATTTAATGGAATTGTCACTCATGCATAAGTACGGATTACCATCTCCATGAACACGATGAAATTCATTCCCAATCATAACCATTAAAGAATAATTTTCATTTTTTGGTTAAAACTAATGTTTAATAACATAATATCTTATGGGATATGAATCAAATAAATCTTATCCATAACAAAAATTACTTTCCAAACAAAACATTTAAAGAAAAATGAATCAGTTAACATCCAAAACAATGATAATACTGAAATATTATAAACAAAGAAATATTAAGATATCATACATGATATAATATTTATGTATTTGGTTCTGGTGTAATTTAATAACAATTATCTAACTATTATACAAGAGTTTAACATACCCTTGATCAAGGAAAATTACAAGGTATGGGTTAATTCTACAATCTCTT
The DNA here is from genome assembly GCA_963277665.1 of Viscum album. Classification (NCBI taxonomy): domain Eukaryota; kingdom Viridiplantae; phylum Streptophyta; class Magnoliopsida; order Santalales; family Viscaceae; genus Viscum; species Viscum album. The sequence continues at coordinate 1,191,025,731 of OY728156.1, read as the reverse complement.
CATTATCTGAGGTTGTTTATATGTGAGTATCTACTAGGACCTCTTTATCATCCACATCCGTGTTTCTTAAAAATGTATTCCAAAACATTTTTATTATTTCATATAATATGTTTTAAATTAATTTACACACTTGTTTCACTTTTTATAAAATGTTTTGAATGGAATCTTTTCGTCATTTTCCAAACAAGGAACTTTATGACCTTTTCGACGAATTAAGGTAAGAATGCTTTTCTAACTTATACGAAGGGTGAGGCTATTTTTCACAGTTATAACACCTCTAAATCTTCCCATACAATATTATAAGAAAATTTTTGAAATAAATGTTTTATTTTAAAATTACGTGACTTTTAAAAAAAAATTAAAATAGAAATAGATATTTCCCTCAAATAGTTTTGATTTCATCCATGTCAACATCATTGGATGGATTTTACACTTGTTTAAATTTGATTTAATATGATAAAATCTTCCATATTGTATTGAAGATTTTGTGATACATTTTATTATAGATGTGTTATTTTTATACCATTCATTGTTTATGGTTAATGTATTGATATTTTGTATGCTAGTTTTAATACAAATGATTATGTTATGTTTCATCCTTTTTATATGAGGAATGAATTGGACATAGTAAGTGATGGTTGGGGCCTTCTATGGCTCCTTGATGCATTGGTAGGTCTCATGAGACAAACTAGTGTCTTCACACAAGGCCTTGAAAAAATATTATTTATAGTCTTGGAATGAGGCCATGACTATGTGGTTATGACGTCCGAAATTATGCATTCCATCATTATGAAATTGGATATTGATATTACATATGATTATTCGACTAGTAGAATATCTTTGAAAATAAGTAAATTTAATTATTTGATTTATATTTTCCATATTATGTTGAATTTTACGTTTAAAAGGATTATGTTTTAGTCTTGTACATTGACATTAATGTTTATGATTATTTATAAATTTTTCTGTTATATTGTTATCCATACTGAGTATTTGAGATCACCCCTTTTTATGTTTAATTTTTTCCAGGATGTGAAGAATTGTTTTTTGGATAACCTGTAGGGATAAGATAATGGATATAAGTGTGTTCAAAGGGGAAAAAAGTTATTGTTGTTTTTATCTCATGATGTAATGTAAAACTTATGTTTATATCTAGTAATTCCAAGTCTACTAAACTGATCGGTCTTTCGGGACATAGTCCATTATGATAATGCCATTGTTATGTATTAAGGAACCGAATCTAGGAACTAGGGTCAGGGAATTATAGTTGGTATGAGAGAAAGTTTAGTACAAACCATGGAAGCTAGATTTAGAAAAACTCATATCAGGGAACATTACACAAAGATAAACTTTGAGGTTTAGCGTAGAATAAATTCCTATAATTTTGGTAATGTAAAGATTTTTTGAGTTTTCCAAGAAATAAATCTCTTTCTGGATACGATAAGGAAGAGGCTGCTCTAGCACAAATGTACCTAGGGGTGAAAGCTCTAAGAGGGAGTTTTGGGCTTGACCTGGGGTATCCTGGTACATGAAAAGGGGCTTTGTTTCACTCTTGGTTACGACACTCTCGGGGTAATGCTTAGGATAATTCACATTTTCATTACAAACCATTATGAAGGATTTATGAGTATATACCTACTAAAATAAAACATTTTTATGATTATGGATTATATACATAAATTTTTTAATTTATGTTAAGTGTTTTACAAGTTTGGAATTATATATTGAGATTCATAAACTAATTTTTTATATGCCATTGTTTAGAAATGGCGCCTAGTAGATGGAATGGAGACCGTATCAACGCACATAATCCATGTAGAGATTTCTCTCCTACTCAAGATAATTATAGTGGATTTGGTGATACAACTAGTGTTGATTAGCTTATCACTATACTGGGACAACTCACTCTGGATATGAAAAATAACCTTACCCGTATGGAGTACCCAAATCCACAACTTGGAGGATCAATGTTAGACCTCTTCGTGAGGAAACAACCAAAAAAATTAAATGGGACTACAAATCCATTTGTACCTGAGCAATTGATAAGTTCTTTAGAGAAAATATTTCATGCTTTGGGGAGTAGTGAATGGAAAAAAGTTATCATGATAGTTTATCACCTCACGGGAGATGTAGATCAATGGTGGTCATTAATTAAAAACACAAATTAGGATAAAGAAGAATAAAATATGGAAAGGAGGTATTTTAAAGATATTTTATTAGAAAAATATTTTCCTCATGGCCATCGAGCGGATATGGAAAGACAATTTCTGAGTATGAGGAAAAAGGAAGATGAGAATTTCGCAAATTATGAGGCTAACATTACAAGGTTAGAAAGGCATGAAATAGTTTATATATGTAATCCAATGAGTAATATTGATCAATTATTTGATGGGTTAAAACCATTTCTCCATCTAGCATTAGTCTCACAATCCTTCTCATCATTAGAAGATATTGTCTCATGTGCTATCAATACAGAAAAAGAATTATCTATGTCTTACGACTTTAAAGAAAAGAAAGAGAAGAAGAGATCTTCATAACACTATTGAAATGGAAATATGGGGAAAAAATAAAAAAGTTGAATATCCATCATGTGGTAAATGTGGGAAGAAACACCCCGGTACTAACCTGACGGGAATGTGAGTTTGTTACAAGTGTGGGAAAAAAGGCCACCAAGCTCGTTAATATAAGGGAAAGAAAGAGGCTATTAATGTTGAATTCTATAATTGTATATAAAAGGGGAATTATGAAAATGAATTCCTTATGCACCAAGGAAATTTACCTCATTAAAGGCCAAGGAAGCAAGGCCAAGCTTATGAGATCACTACTGCTGGGGTTAAAGCCTTAAAAGACATAGTGGTAGGCAATTTAATGGTTTCCTCAATTTTAGCCAATGCATTATTTGTTTCTGGATCGTCTCATTATTTCATATCTTCCTAGTTTTCTAAGAAAATTAGATATTTCCAATTCGATTTAACAGGGGAGATTTTAGTCAAAACTTCTAAGGGAAATATCATTGCAACAAGGTTTTGTGAATAAATTCCCATTAGAGCATATATATGTTATTTATCTATGGATCTCATTGTCATACCCATTAATGAATATGATATAATCCTTGAAATGGATAGGCTTTTAGACCATGATGCGAAAATTTATTTTAAGAAAGAGGATGTTATAATTAGCAATGATGACAAGGAGTACGTTATCTTTAGAGAAGAAACATCACCACCTAATTCATATCTAGATCCACACCCAGTATCTCTACTAAATTCAAATATTGGGGAGGAAGATAATGAAATAACGATGGGTGGGGAAAAGAATGTTCTAATAGAGGACATACCTATTGTACAATAATATGTTTATTTGTTTCCAAAATATTTACTTGGACATCCTCGAGAACAAGAAATTAAGTTTTCAATTGATTTAATTCTGGGTTCAAGGCTTATATGGAAGAATTCTTATAGAATGGCCACTATAGAATTAGTGTAACTAAAGAAACAACTAGATGAATTGAGTAATGAAGGATGTATTCTCCCTATTTTTTCTCTAGGGAGATCCCATGTTCTTTTTGTTAAGAAAAAAGATGGATCTTTGAGGTTGTGAATTTACTACAGAGAGATCAATGCTATAATAATAAAGGAAAAGTATCCCCTACTTCACATTGATGATTTATTTGATCAACTTCATGAAGAACAACATTTTTAAAAGATTTACATTGGATCTAGATATTATTAGTTTTGTGTGAAGAAGGAAGACATCCTGAAAACAACATTTTGAACCAGGTTCAGGCATTACGAGGTTACAGTAATGCCTTTTGGACTGACTAATGCACCCTCTGTTTTCATGGATCTATTGAATAGAATTTTTAAAGAATATCTTGATGAATTTTTAGTAGTATTAATTAATGATATATTGGTGTACTCAAAAAACTATGAAGATCATGAAAATAACTTTCCCATTATTCTGTAAACCCTCAGAAGAAATGAATTATATGGGAAGTTTAGAAAGTGTGAATTCTGCCTTCATGAAATTTCTTTTCATGGCCATATTGTCTCTACGGGTGGAATCTATGTCAATCCTTCAAAGACAAGAGCAATAAAAATAACATCCACCACCAATGAGTATAAATGATGTATACAGTTTTGTTGGTTTAACAGGTTATTAACAGTGTTTTGTCAAGAATTTTTCCTGATTGGAAAACCCATTAACCAAGATCACATGTAAAGGGGTTCAATTTGTTTGGACAAAAGAGTGTGAAGAATGTTTTAAATAACTGAAGAAAAGATTATTCAATTCTCTTATCTTGACTCTACCATAGAGGAATGATAGGTTTGTTATTTATAGTGATGCTACAAATAAAGGACTTGGTTATATACATTGTAGAATATATTGTTATTTCTTATACATCCTGGCAGCAAAAAATTCATGAAAAAACTATCCCACTCATGATCTTGAGTTAGCAGTAGTAATATTTTCTTTGAATATTTGGAGACACTATCTCTATGGTGAAAAATGAGAGATATATACTGATCACAAGAGTTTGAAGAATATTTTCTCACAAAAAGAACTCAACATGAGGAAAAGGAGATGGCTCAAACTTCTCAAGTATTAGGATTTCACTATACATGACCACTCATGGAAGGAAAATAAGGAGTAAGATGCTTTGGGAAGAAACGGTCATGGAGTTTTGAACATGATAAGAGTTTAAAGGGATCCTATTTTCATGGATCTAGTAAATATGGATATGGGATTAACCATGAGAGGTGAAACATTAGTTCTTTTTCAAATGTTTTCCAAACCATCTTTACTAGAAAGGATAAAGAGTTCTTAGACTGATGATGAGGAGTTTAAAAGGAAAATTAAAGCTATTAATGATATGAGATTGATCGACTTCATATATGAAGATGGGATTTTGAAATTTGGGAAGAGAATTTGTGTTCCTAACATACCTGATCTCAAAAGGGAATTGTTGAAAGATTATCATAGCTCCAACTTCTCTATACACCCTAGTAGCACTAATATGTATAGAGATTTGAAGGAACATTTTTGGTGGGACAACATGAAGAGAGATACTACGAATTATATGTCAAGATGTACGGTTTGTCAACAACTAAAATCAGGAAGGCAACATCCTAGAAGATTCATGCAACCTATTCCCATACCTAAGTGGAAATGTGATCATATTACAATGGGATTCATCATGAGACTACTAAATACACATAGAATGAATGATGTAATATGGGTCATTGTTGATCGTCATACCATGTCAGCAAATTTTCTTGCTATAAGAGAAGATTTAACACTTGAACATTGGGCAAGAATATATATTAATAAAGTTTTAGGACTTTATGGAGTACCCCTATCGATTTTTTCTAATCATGATCCCCGTTATACATCAAGATTATGGAAAAGTCTTCATAAGGCGTTGGATAATGAACTTCGTTTGAGCACTACCTACCACCCTCAAACTGATGGACAATCATAACGGACTATTCAAACCTTAGAAGACATGTTGAGATATTTCTCACTTGATTTTCAAGGTATGTGGGATCAGTATTTACCTATAGTAGAATCTTCCTATAACAATAGATTACATTCAAGTAATTAGATGGTACCATATGAAACGTTATAGGGAAAGAGACGTCTCACACAAACTTGTTGGGATGATGTTGGTGAAAGAAAACTCGTAGGCCCAGAACATATTAAGAAAATAGTGGAAAAGGTGATGGTTAACCAAACCCACAACAAAGAAGCTCAAAGTAGGAAAAAGAGCTATGCTGGTAACCGATGGAATTATTTGGAATTTCAAGTAGAAGATCATGTTTTCTTCAAGTTATCTCCATGGAAGGGTGTAATACCTTTCAGTATGAAGGGTAAATTGAGTCCCAAGTACATCAAACCTTTCAAAATTCTACAAAAAATTGGAGTTGTAGTTTATATTTTGGAAATTATTCCAAGTCTCTCTAAAGTTCATGATGTGTTACACATATATCTTTTAAGAAAATACATGCCTGGACCAACGCATGTACTCAACTATGAAGAAATGGAACTGGAACTCAACCTGCCTTATTGCAAAGAACCTATCAGAATTCTTGATACTAGAGAACAAGTGTTAAGAAACCAGACGACTCGGTTGGTGAAAGTTCTATGGAGAAACCATAAGATTGAAGAGGCAATGTGGGAACCTGAGGAACATAGGATAAATAACCACATGAATCATTATGTACAATAGTATTCTAGGAATTTTTAGGATGAAATTACTTGAAGGAGGTAATAATGTAACGCCCCAAGCTTCTACGGTATGTTTCCCTTTGAATAATAGAATAGCTTGCATTGTACACAACTTGGAGTTTTAACACACCATGACCAATCAAACTAGTCGTTATGAATATTCAAACCAAATTTTTAAATTTTTAAAATTTTTATTTTTCAAAATGGACTTAATTTTTGAATTTGGAATATCAAAATTAAATTAAGGTAATTTTTTGGTATTTTTCTGAAAACTATAAATTTTAGATGAATTGTGAAAACATTGTGTTATTGTTTAAAACTGAATTGTTATTTAAATAATTAGTTATTTTATTAAAATTTATTTTAGTTAAAAATAGATACATAATACCGATATATGTTCAATGTAATTCAGTGGAGTCATTTTATAATAATATTAGATATATAAAATTTTATTGAACTTTTTACCGTCTTTTACCCACCTTCCAGGGGCATTGGAAAATTTTCATAAAACATTAGTTTACCTCTTATTTGAATTGAATTTAAAAAATACAAGAGAAAATATTGGCATAAGTAAGTAAAATTTGGTTCAATAAGTTGAAAATCATTTTTGGTGAATTGTAACTTTTGATTTTTATTTACCACGGTTAAAAATAAATAGGGCAATTAATGGTAAAAATGATATTATAATTACCCTAAAAAGTGTCCTAATTCTATTAGATAAGTTTATTTCGTCCAAAATAAATCTTAGGAATAAAATATGATTCTTTTGGTCCACCTGTATGAGATTAGGACATTTATTATTATTTTATTTAATGAATAGTTGAAAGTGTTAAATTCAAATTTTCATAACTAAAAAATTTATAATATTGGGTTATACATAAGATATATTCGACTATAATTATTAATTAGAAAATTTAAAATATTTAAAACGTAATGATATTTTATTTATAATTTTTAGAGATTAAATAATTAAATTTATTTATGAGACAATGGTGATGCAGTAATTACCTTTTTAATGAAAAGTTAAAATAATCGATGTTATAAATAATCAAATTAATGTAAATTGAAACTTTTGATGAATTACACAAATTTTATATATTAATATGACATGTTTGGGTTTATTCAATTAATTTTTTTCAAAGTAATCATGTTGTTATGACTTCCACAAAAATAAATTACTAAATAGTGTCAAAATTGACAGAAATTAGTTTTTAAAACAAATATTATATTATTAAATGATATAATAGTCCTAAAAATTCAAGGTTCAACCAAAAGAATTATATAATAATAGATATATCATTAATAAACCACTTGGGGTTCTATTTGAATTTTATAGTTAGATTATTAACCATATAAAATAATAATACAAGAATACAAGGTAAAAGTTAAACTGTTTAACAGAGTTAAATCTAAAATATAAGTATAATATGGTAACCAAAACCTATATAAAACTTTTTGGTTGAGTGGTTTTTGAACATCCCCAATTTATCCTCTATGTAAATCATTTTTGAGCCATTAGAATCCCAATATTATGGTATAATAAAATAATATTTCAATCTTTTCCTAAAGTGACACTAACCTCTCTTATAAAAGGGTACTTACCCTTCTCTCAAATTCATACCTCCAAATCCATTTGGCTCAGCCAAAACCTACACATATATACTACCAACTACTATCACATCGACTTAGAGGCATTACATTGATCATAAACCATACTAGTGAGTTCTTTTGGTCTACTCAAAAGGAAACACCCGAAGAAGAGGAAATAATTTCATCGTCTCATTCAAAGTTCTTTTATTCATCACTTCCACTTTCTTTGCTGTTTCCATACCAAAAAAATATATCCAGTACCTTATAAATATTTTTATGTTATTATAAATATGGTACAACTATATTAATTATTCTGTCAATCCTATGAATGAAAAGTCACCATACATGCGTATGTATGGTTTACCGTCTCCACGTCGTGGTGTAGTTTGTTATTAAAACACATCATTATTTGGATGGGTATAATAATGAGTATAAATGATGTAAATAATAAATATAACATTTTAATGATTATTTATATATTATATACCATTCAATTACTTAAAATTTATTCTTTAATTGAATGATATTTTCGCTTGTGCGTAAGTACAGATTATCGTCTCCTCAAACGTGATGAAATTCATTCCCCATCAAAACCAATCAAGAATAACATTCATTTTATGGATAAAAATAAATTTTAAGAACATAATATCATATTGGATATGAATCAAATACATACTATCGATAATAAACATTACTTATGTATCAAAACATATAATGGAAAATGAATCAGTTAACATCCAAAACAATGACACTACTGAAATATTATAAACAAAGCAATATTAGGAGATCATATATGATATCATATTTATGTATTTGGTTCTTTTATAATTTAATAAAAATTATTTAACTATTATAATAGAGGATAAAATACCCTCGATCAAGTAAAAGTATAAGGAAAGGGTTAATTGTACAATCTCTTCATTATTCGAGGTTGTTTATATGTGAGTATCAAATGGGACCTCTTTATCATCCATATATGTATTTCCTTAAAATGTATTTCAAAACATTTATAAAATTTTCTATAATTTATGTTCAAGTTATTTATACCCTTTTTAACTTTTTATAAAAAAAAATTGAAAGGAATTGTTTCGTCGTTTTCCAAACAAGGTACTTTATGACCTTTTCGACGAATTAAGGTAAGAATGTTTTTTTAACTTATACGGAGAATGTGGCTATTTTTTTCCGTTATAACACCCATGAATCTTCCCTTACAATATTATAAGAATATTTTAAAAAAAAGGTTTTATTTTACAATTATGTGACTTTTAAATTATTTCAAAATAGAAATAGATATTTCTCTAAAACATTCTTGATTTCATCTATGTCAACATACATTGATGTATTTTACACTTGTTTGAAGTGGATTTATTATGATACAATCATCCCCATTGTATTGACGATTTTGTGATATGTTTGACTGTGGATGTGTTATTTTTATACCATTCATGGTTTATGGTTAATGTATTGACATTTCATAAGCTTTTTTTTAATATGAATGTTTATGTTATGTTTTAACCTTTTCATATATATAATGAATGCATTGGACCTAGTAAGTAATGGGTGGAGACTACTATAACTCCTCGATGGAATGGTAGGTCTCATGGGGCCAACTAGTGCCTTGGAACAAGGTTTTGAAAAAAAATCTTATTTATAGTTTGGGCACAAGGTCGTGATTATGTGGTTATGATGTCTAACATTATGCATTACATCATTATGAAATTGTATATTGATATTTCATGTGATTATTCAACTAGTAGAATATCCATGTGAATAAGTAAATGTCTTTATTTGATTAATATTTTCTATATTATCTTGATTATTATGATTAAAAGTATTATGTTTAGTCTTGTACATTTCCTTAAATATTTATACTTATTTATGAATGTTTCCGCTATATTTTTATCCTTTATGAGCATCTGAGCTGACCCCTTTCTAAGTTTTATTTTTTCCAAGATGTGGAGAAGTATTTTATGGTTAACCTATAGGGATTGTATAAGGTATGTAACTGTGTTCAAAGGGAACAAAATGTTGTTGTTGTTTTTATCTCATGATGTGATGTTATACTTATGTTTGTATCTTGTAATTCTAAAGCTACTAAATAGATCAGTCTTTCAGGACTTGATCCCTTGAGATCAGGCCAATGTTATATAATAATTCACTGACTCTATGAAACTAGGGCTGGGGAGTTACAATTGTTGACATGGTTATATAAATGATGAGATAAGAAACATTTCCATTATTTTTTTGGGGATATGAATTGATGAAAATGACATATACCATTAAATGAGTACCAAATAAAACTAAAAATGAGATTCTATATGAGATTTGTTATAGGAAGAAACCCAATATTTCATATGTATGTTTTTGGGGATGCAGGGATTTTGTATAGACTATTCCTAGTGACAAATTTATATCTCAAAGCATGAAGTGTATCTTTATAGGTTGTCATTGTGAAAAAAATGATATTTTATTTATAACCCTTCTGATATAAATGTTATTATGGAGAGACATGCAATATTTCTAGAAAGGGAACACATTTCCAATGGATATATTTTAGGAAATATTAACATTGATTAAGGTGATGACTGAGATGAAAAAAATTTGATATGTTAAAAATCTAAACAAGAGACAACGGTAAATTATTAGGTTCATGAACGAAGATGAATTCCCCCCCCCTCCTAGGAGGTGGGCGGGGGGAGGATGTTCTTCCCCGACATCCGAAACCTCGAGCGAAGTTTTTACCCTTTTCTAACCCTAACATTATCCCTGATTTCCCTTCGATTACTTTGGGTTTGAAGGTCCCGGTTCTGCATCTTGGGTACCCTCAACTCTCAATTTCTGTTTCGGAGTTCTCCTCGGCGTCGAATCTCCTGAATCTGACTTTGATCGCACGATTTAATCAGTGAAGACCGTCGATTGATGATTTTGATAGGTTTGTGTTCAGTAACTGGGATTTGCAGGATCGTGCGGTAGTGGGATTGCTTGACAAGAATCAAATAATGATCAGATTTGCCTCAGAAGACGACTTGGTTCGCGCTTGGTCTCGTGCTCCTCGCCGTTGCGGAGGATGTTGTTTTTCCCTCCTTCGATGGACCTTCGATATGTGCATGAATCGGGATTCACCCTTAGCTGCCTTATGGGTTAGTTTTCCTCATCTCCTGTTGCCATTTCAAAATCCCTCTATAATTCGTATGCTCGGAAATTTGGTTGGGCGTTTTCTCTGCTCCGATGCTCGGACTTCATCTGTTTGTCATCCGGTCAATCCACGGCTCTCTGTGGAGGTGGACGTCTCGAAGCCGCCTGTCGAGTGGATCTGGGTCACGGTTGGTGAGGAATTCCGCTGGAAGCAGGCGGTCGTTTTTGATTCGTGGGTTGAGTTTTGTTCGGGGTGTCACCGGTTGGGTCATCGGGATGGGAACTGTTATGGTGGAGCAACCTCGGCCCCGAGTGAGCACCGTGCTAAGGGTGCTGGTAATGGGAAGGAAGTTGGTGACTCCCATGCTGGAAATGGCGCGGGTGGCGTGGCTTCGGAAGGTCCAGTTGTTGTGATGGGTTTTGAGGGACGGAAGCAAGTTTTCAGTTCTGCTGCATGTGAACTGAACGCTGTTGATGGGTGTTCTGGAAACGGTGTGGGGCATAAGCCTGTTTTGGCTTGAGATGCATGTGCTTACAGTGCAGGGCTGTCCAGGAAGGGTGCTGGGAGTGCTGCTGAAGCTAATGCATGTTCGAAGGATTCTGGGTGTGCTGTTAGTGTCGTTGATGCTATTGACAGATCGAAGAAGGATGGGAGGAGGCCGAGTCCGGATGGCTGGAGTCTCTCCAATGCTGCTCCTCCTCCTAATGAGTCCATGATGCATTTGCAAGCTCCTGGATCTGGAAATGGTGTACATACATGTAATATGTTTCAAGCTTTAGCGACTGAAGAAGCCGTTAATGGGGAGATGAATTCCACAATGGAAGTTGAACAGGTCCTGCAAATTGCTCCAGTTGATGCAGTGAAGACGTTAACTGCTGGACAAGCTCTTGAAGGGCAGCCGCATTGCTTGGAAATGGTTGATTGTAACAGTTTGCCTGCTGCTCGAGAGGTTAATGATATTTCGTATAGTGTCATTTCTGGGAAGTGGGGGGATGTGTCAGACAATGACAAGGACAATGAAATGACCAGGATGTCATATAGTGAGATACTAAAGGATGGGAAGGGGAAGAAGGGAAAGGAGGTGTCTGCTACTCCAAGTCGTAGGCCGAGGAAGGAATACTCGGAGCTGCCGGAGACAATCTCCACTCGGTCCTCCTTAAAACAATCTTCAAAAGAGTTGATTTCGTTGGAGAAACTGAATCTTCGCAAGAAGTACGCCAAGATTCTTAAGCATTATGAAAGCTCGGAGTGGGAGTCAGCTACGGCAGAGGATGTCTATCCTGGGGGTGGGAATGAGTATGATATGTATGATATGTAACTGATCTTTGCTTTGTGTTGTGCATTTTCTGCACTTTTCTTTATTTTAATAAATAGTCAGGGGCTCGCCTCTGACCACCTTCCTTGGTATATGGTTTATTCTCACCATTAATGGTGGAACATTGATCCTAGAGAATGATGAACCTATAACCTACAATTAAGCAATATATTAAAAATATGATACTAAATCCAAAGATTCTAGCAATTCGGATATAGAGTACACATACAAAATTTAATTTTAGATTTTGTTAGAACCCTCAGCTGATGTAAAACCTTGTGGGATTAAATGGGTATTCATGAAAAATATATACATGCACTAAAAATTAAATACCTATAATACATGAATGGTAGATAAGTGATTTATGAAATTTCAATAAATATACTATGATGAAACAATCCCACCAGTAGTGACGCTAAAATCTACCAGAATATTACTTGTAATAGTATCCTTTTATGATTATCAAATATGGAAAATGGATGTTGAAACTGATTTTCTAAAGGGAGATTTATTTTTAAGATGTCTATATAATTTATACCAAAGGGTTAATTTTGTCAAGTGGTTCCAATAAATTATAAAAGAAACATTAATCTATTTATGGGTTAAATTAGGCTTTGTGATCATGAAATGCCCATTTTGATGAGGCTATAAGAGAATTTGGGTTCTTAAAGAATGAAATATATCCATGTTTATCTAAAAAGGTTTTTTGGAATACCGTCTTTCCCCTAATAATATTTGTTGACAAAATATTAATTATAAGAAATAATGTGATAGTTTTACAATCCATTAAACCATGGATAAATTAATTCTTCTTCATGATGGAATTTGGAGAACCAGACCACATCATAGGGATCAATATATATGAATATAGTTCTCAATGGTTTCTTGGGATATGTAAATGTACATACATTAACTAGAAACTCAAAATGTATAATAGGGAACAATTAATGAGTGGTTTGTTTCTAAAGACGCATTATATCAATCTCTGTGAGAAAATGTGTCTGCAAACGTTGGAGGAGGTTAAATGAATGATTATGTTTCCTTATACTTCAGATGTGAGATCTATACTTTATGTATTTCGATGTAAAATGATTTATGTTCCCATTTTATAACCATGGTGCGAAGATATCATGATAATCCAAGAGAGTTGCATTGGGTAGTTATAAATATTATCATTAATATCATAATAAAAAAAATGATATATTTCTATTGTGTTGAGGAGAAGAGTATCTATAAGTGATAGGATACATTGATTCTAATTTAATGAATTTTCAAGATGATCTAAATTGTATTTAGGTGATTTATTTTCAAAAATGGTGGAGGAGTGGGCTGGATAATCACAAAGAAACCCACAGTCTCCAATTATACAGTAGAATCCATTTTTATCATGGATTCCAATGTAGTAAAGGTGGTAGCATGGATACAAAATATTATCAATGAATTTGGTTTTTTTAAGTAGCATTGAAGACCTTGTTCCATTTTATTGTGATAATATTGAAACATTAGTTCTTTCGAATGAGCTAGATTCACACTAGAGGATAAATCATATACTTCGTATGTTTTATTAATCAAGTTATTTTACTCAATGTGGTAAAGCAACAACCACCTGACTATCCAAATAAGATAATGTGAAATACCCCATGAATAAATCCATAACTTAGTAGAGGTATTATTTTCATGTGAGATCTAGTGGTTTGAGACTTTTTAGCAATAAGCTCCAGTGCATGTGGGAGTATTGTAAGTGGGTTTTCTAGAAACAATTCATCTATGCACTTGGATATCCCTTATATGTATACAATTTTATATATAAATGTTTTTACCATGCCATTTGAGTGTAGATACTTTTATTTCCACTATATTTATGATAATTTAGATATATTATATGTTTTATCAAAAAGATACAAATTCTCTCAAGATATAATGATAACTAAGTGATATAATGACTATAATAATAAAGTTATATCCTATAGTCCAGATACATTATAATGATGGAAAAAATATTATGTGTTACCATCCAGTGCTGGGGGTTCATATGTAATGAGACTCCATCTCATGGATTTCAAACATGGTGTTTTTGTGTAGACGATGTGTTGAGGACTTGTCCTGTAATCAAAACACCAAATGATTTAGGTGTCCTTGGTAGTTCATATCCATAGATATATGTGATAGTATATGAAATTGATATTATTATCCATGTATAATATTTCTTCATATAAATTAATGGAAGGAAAAAATAAGGCGTTGATGTTGTATTGAGGTAGCTTATGTTGGGTTCTTCATTGGTAGTATGAAATTTGTTGAATAATCAAGACAAGATTTGTCACTTCTGAATGGAAGTAATATCTTATTCCTAGTTTACCAAGATGATAGTAAATTTATTAAATACCTGACCATAGTAGAATACGGTATGCTATTACATTTGAAAAACCCCAATGAATAAACAAAGGATGACCATAAAAAGTGTGCGCCCTACATTATGAGATATCATGTGACTAAGAGATTATATTACACAACGTACGTTCACAAGAAAGGGTGTAAAATCTACAAATTTTCCTTATCTATTTATGGGTATTGATGGGTCGCAAGAATATGATCTTGGTATATGAATATTATTCCATTTTACTAAGATAAGGGCCTAGAGTTCTTGGCCAATTGCACATTCAAAATTCTTTCATATTCATATGAATAAGAGAATATGATATGGTGTTCCCCGCCATAGGGGAAAGGATTTTTTCAAGTAATAATGATCAATAGAGAAAAAATAAATTATTTTATATTTGGGTATAGAATAATTGGAGATGGATTTATTTGTTAAATTATTCACAAGGCATTATGTGAATACAAATAATAGTATTATATGATAGAATATTGTTTTTATATTTATGGTTTGTTTAATATTTATTAGTATTATGATTTGATTTAATAGATCCCTTTTATCACATAATATATATATTATATATTATTTGTAGATGATATAATTTAAATTACATTTAATATAAATCTAGTTCTTTATAAAATGTATTTTATGGCATATTTAGTGGGTGTTATATATAACAGGTCTGAGGAACCATTTAAATGTGTTTAACTCCCACTATACAAGAAAGGCATATCTCATTTATAAGGTGAAATTAATTCCCTAAAATTTTATTGATCCTATCTCTTCCCTTATGTATCATAGAGAGAGATAGACTCCTTCCAAGTGATTAATCCTAGCACACCTTCATAGATCAAAGGATAAAAGTCACTATGATCATCATGACATCAAAAATGTGATCAAACCACAAAGATACCACCCAAATTTTGAAGATTTGTGTAACTATGGACTCTTGAAGTGTATGTGGATGATATAGAGTGACTCAACCTAAGATCCTTTGATTAAATGTCATCAAAGATGTGTTTTATTTGAAAACACCTTCAATCTTAATAAGAATTTTTTATATATTTGTTTTCTCAATTAAATTAATACATAATCCCCATTACTTAATCAGTGCTTGAATCACTAAAGATGTTGAAGTTACGTCACATTGGATATGAAATATTAAAATATCAATCCCAATGACGTCCACTAAATACCACAATACCAAAAATAAAATATTTAGGAAAATATTAGTGACCAATGAACTATCAATGAAAATTCATGATAAGGAACTAAAAATCAATAGCGATTCTAGTATCAATGACTAATGAGAGATGATGAAAAATGTATAAAATGAAGATGGATTTAAGAAATGAAGGAAAATAATGGGTGGAATCCTAAGAAAAAATTAATTCTAACATGACTTGATAATAGATTTTTGAGCTGACAAATCATGAAAGTGATTTTTTGTGAGAGGCAAAGTCTAGGAAAAATAATGAGGTTATTGAATGACTTGAGGATATCTTCAATTTAATATTGGTTTTTATATAAATATATAGTGGTGAAATGAACATATATAATAGAAATCAATAAAGAGATGGTCAATAAGAGACATAGGCATCCCTTAAATAGATAAGCTCATTATTTATTTCTAATTTTAATCTCAATATTTATTATTATTTATAAATTATAAAAAAATATTACATTTTTTGTTTTTTAATTTCCTGGTCTTAATTAATGTTAAGGCCATAAATTTGCATCGTTGAAATATTTTATGCTATTTTTTGTTTTAAATTCAAAAATTATTAATTTATTTTACATTTTATTATCTAAAATAATGTTTTTTAAATAAAATCTTAAGAACATAGTGGTGAATGTCAACATGGTTTTTTATTATATATTTCTTTTATGAATCATTGTTTCTTAATAAAAAATATTAATATTTTGTTAAAGAATTAAAAAATAGATTGTAAAAAAATCTATTTTTATCATAAAACAATATTTTCCTCAATAAAATGATGATTCAAAAATTTTGATAAATGTATTTTGAAATATATTCATATAAAATTTAAATGATGATTTAATTTTTATATATAATTTATACTGTAAATCATTAATCATTGTCCATATTTTATAAATAAACATGAACATGATCTTTATTATTTTATTAATAATCCTGAAAATGTGTTATTAATATTTTTATATAAATTTTCTTGTAATTGACGAAATATATATTTTTAAAACGATGATATAATGACCAATTATATTTTATATTAATTTTTGGGTTTAAATTTTTATGTAATTAAGAAAGAGGGGATTATGTTAAAATGTGTTGGATATGTTAAAATATTATTTTCCACAAGAAAGAGAATTGAATGATTTATAATTATAGTGTTACTATTATTTAGGTGAGGGAAAATAAAATCAATGTCTATAATCCATAAAAAATTACTATTAATATTTTTTGAGTTTATTAGATGATGTAATATTTTTATAATTAATTTTTTCTTTTTTGAATATTTAAAATAATATTATTTATATATAAATGTTTGTGAAAAAATATTTGACATGAGTTAATGTGTGTTGTTAGTGGTAGGGAGTGGGTGCTAAAATATGAATGGAATAGTGGATATACACTAATGACAATAGAAGTGTATAAAAAATGAACTAATAAAAATGGAGAAAGAGTTTAAAAAATAGAAAATTCAAGTAGGGGAGATATAATTTTTTAATGTAGGGAGGGGGATGTGCTCTATGAAATAGACATTGGTGAAAAAGAAAATATATTTTTTTTAAAAAAAAAGTGGTTCTACGGCATGTTTTGGGAACCAATACTTTGAGATTACAATAGTTCACAATTTACATATTTACTATATATTATAGTACAAACTTTAGATGATTACATGGTTCTAGGATTCTTCCAAACAATTACATCATAGTTTTGGTCTCTGATGAATTTTTGAATATAGGGAAATAATTACCCTTGTCTCCCTAACACATTAAGATGACACAAAATTATTATCTGTAACGATTTCAGAAATAGTGGTGATTATTCATTTAGTATTTCTCAAAGAAAGAACTGTTTTGTTCCCCTAATCCAACTATAGAAAGACTATATTTCTATTCACTAATACATGTGATCATTCTTGTGAATCATTTTATTATTCCATAGAATAATACTATAGTATTATTTAAAAATAATGGATATCATATTTTCATTTGGTGATCATCAATTATTCGTTATGTAATTTTTTTTTCTCATTCATTTGATGTAATATCATTTTAAAAAATACTCAAAATGGAACAGTAAAACATCTTATCTATTTTAGGGGAAATATTTATTAATATTACCATATAAATTTTTACTATCCATATAAATAGATGTTTTAGTGACATTGTAAATTGTTAGGAATCATTCCATGGAGTATATTTTCATTGAAAAGTATTAATTAATTTATTTATAAGTATCCATGCTTTTCTACTAAAACATTTATAATAAATTACATTCCTCCAATTATAGGTTGTTATAGTGGAAACCACCTCACGTAGTGACTGAAATGTAGATTTTAATTTTTGAAATCCCCAATGTATATTATAATTAAATTTATCATGGATTTAGAGGTTGAATTTATAAATTGTTTCCTTACCATAACATCCAAGAAATTTAGCAAAAATTTAAATTAAAATATCCAGGGATCCAATTAAATGAATTTATTATAGAATGGAACCTCTATTAGAAACTTAATTCTATAATATAATTCATAGAATCCCAATTTTACATTGCGTATAAATTTTTACCAACTATGGAGGTATGATTTTTTATTATATCCCCTTCAAAATATCTTGGAATTTTCCTATAGAACACCCATTGAAATATGTCATTCTCCAATGTTGGTAAGTTCCAATGGAAATAAATATCACATATAAATTGAAACAAATACTATATGTTTTGTATTCCCCAATTCATATTGAATTTAAATATCTCAATGATTGATAAGAAGAATTGATCAGTTGTTTTCTTATTATAACATCCATGAAGTTTTAGTGTATATTATAGTCAAAATATTAGTATATTTTTTCTAAGAAGATACAAAATATATCATACTCTATTATTTATTGAAACCTATAATATATTATTTTGAATCCCTAATGTACATTTCACTAAAATTTCTCTTGGTATATGGGGAAATTTTTGGTTGTTTCCTAACTAGAATAACCGATAATTTCAATGAAAACGTTCAGTAGAACTTATAATCCTCATACTCAATAAATATAAAATGGAATGAAACCACATGTAGTGATTGGAAATAAGATTATAATATATGGGGTTCTCAATTCACATTGTACTAAAAATTATTTAGTCTTTAGTAGGGGGGTTTCCCCATTTTTTAACAAATAGAACATCCAAAAAAAATCATTGGAACATATAAATAAACATCGAGTACTTCTATTATAGGGAGTTCTACTAGATAGTCTCATAATGTAGTGACTAAAATAGGAACTGTAATTTGTTCAATCCCCTATACACATTTAACAGAAATTTAATTTGACATGATAGTAAAATTTCCCAGATACTTCCCCACTAGATATTCCATGCATTTTCACTGGAACATTCATTGAATACATTGACTCTCATATTCTAGGATGATGTAGTAGAATTTCATCTAAGTTACTGAATGGAAACCAATTAGTAATTTTTTGATTTCCCAATGCACATTTCATTAAAATATATCCTAGACTTAGATGAAAAATTTCATTTTTTTCCCCAAAATAACTTATATGTATTTTCACCAGAACATGCAGTGAATCCTAAAGTATTTTTATTCTAGGAAATTCCAAAGGAAATCCACCTCATGTAGTGACTGAATCTTGGATTATAATTTTTTGAATCCCCAATTCATATTTCAATTAAATTTTTCTATTATTGAGTGGACGGATTTCTTAGTTCTTTCCCAAATAAAACTTCCATGCATTTCTATAGTAATATCCATTGAAACTTATAGACATCATATTTTTGGAATTTTAAATGGAGGGACACCTCACATAGTGAGTAAAATATAGATTGTAATTTATGAAATCCATAATTCACATTGAATAGAAATTTCCCTAGGATTGACAAAAGGAATTTCTTGACTGTTTCTCTACTAGAACAACCATGCATTTCAACTAGAAATTATAGTGAAAATTCTTTTCTGGTTATTCTAGGAAGTTGTAGGCAAAATTAACCTCGATTACTGAGTAAAATATCATCTATTTCTATGGAATACTGAATTCAAATTTAAAAAAAGTTTCTACATTTTTGAGAGAAAGAGTAGATATATTATTTCCCCATAAGTACTTATATGTATTTCTGATGGAACATCCTTTGAAACTATTTTTTTATCAGGTTCTAGGAAGTTCCAATGGAATTCCACCTAAATTAAATATACATGGGATATAATTTATTTAATCCCCAATACACATTGCATTGATATTTATCTATTTTTAAGAGGATTAATTTATAATTTTTTCGTCTAATGGAACTTCCATGCATTACCACTAGAACATATAGTAAAAATTCAATCCCTCCTAATATTTTATGTTCAAGTGTAAATCTACATAATTTTTTAATAAGACAAGGAATATAATTTATGGAATACTTAATACACATTGAAGATAAATTTTATAGGATTGAGTGGGTGAATTTATAAATTTTTTCTACAATGGAGCATATATGAATTTCCATTGGATCTTCTAGGGAAATTTTCAATTCATTTATTCAATGATGTTCCATGAGAAAATCACTGCATGTAGTGACTAAACAGTTGACTATAATTTTTTGAATCAAAAATTAACATTGCAATAAAATATACCCGGGTTTCTAGGGGGTTATCACTATTTCTTCCATATTGATAATTCATTGTATTTCAATAAGAACATTTATTGAAACTAATAGTATTCTAATTCATGGATGCTCTAATGGAAGGATACCATTATATAATATTGAAACCAAAAATATAGTTTATGTAATACCTATTTCACATTTCTCAAAAATTTATCCAAGCATGGGAGGGGTAATTGCTAAGATGATTTCCCATTAGAAAGTCCACGCATTTTCATTTTAACATCCAATGAACATAGAGTATTACTATTATAGGAGGTTTTGGAGGAAATTAAACTCATTTATTAACTAAAACATAGAATATAATTTGTGGAATCCCAAATTCACATTACACCTAAATTTATCTATGATGGATATAAAAAATTTATTGGATGTTTCATTACTATAACATCAATGAACTTCAATTGGAAATTACGATGAAACTTCTAATCCCTATATTTAGAATGTTAATGTTTAAATATATCATATGCAAAAACATAAATTTGGACTATAATTTATTGAATCACTTATTCACACTACACATAAATTTCTATAAGAATGAGGGGAGGAATATTTAATTTGATTCACCAATATCACTTACAGTCATTTCCACTGGAACTTTTATTGAAATTTATAGTCCTCTTATTCTAGGATGTTCTTTGTAAAGACCCCTCAAATAATGACTAATACCTATAATGTAATATGTAGAATACCCAATAAGCATTACAATGAGATTTACCTTTAGTATTATGAAGGATAATTTATTAGTTGTTTCTCCATTGGAACTTCCATTCATTTTTGTTGGGATTTTGAATGAATTTTCCGATCATCATCTTTTAGAAAGTTATACTGAAAATACACCTTCATTAGTGACTAAAAGTATGAATGAGTTTTTTGGAATCCCCATTACACATTTCACTGAAATTTCTCCATCCATGATAAGGGAAATTTAGTAATTTTCTACCCACTATAACTTCACTACATTTTTCGTAGATCTGCTAGTAAAACATTTCATTCACTTATTTTATGGAATTAAAGTGGGAAATAACCTCCTATAGTGAATAAAATATGAATTGTAATCTATAAAATTATCAATGAAAATTACATTTATGTCAATATTTTTGTATATAGATGGAATGACATAAAATATGCATCCTTTACCCTTTTAGGTAATTTATGATAAATACTGGATGAATAGATTCATTTATTGGATGTGATTATATTTTTAACTATAAAAAATAAATTATTTAATTTATTAATGTAAAAAATAAATTAATGTTATATATTTAATTGAAATAATTTTAATTTTATCATAACTAAATATAAATCGCTATTTTGAGAGAAAATTATATAGTTTATATTTTTACAGATTTCAATAAGGGAAACTTTTTTCCATGACCCCTCCCTCCAATTATGACCCTCTAATTAAGGTAGTGAAGAAAGGGAGATAATGGACCTTGATTTTCCTCATCTATTAGTCCTCAGGTTTGAAACTGGCACCAAGGGTAATAAAATCTCACAATATAGAGGGAATTTCCCTCTATAAGAAAAAAATATCAAGAGATAGAATGAATCAATCTCAAATAACTCCATAATATAATACAAAATATATTCAAACTATTACAAAAATAATTTTTAAAAGAAACTAATATATATACAAATATATGTGTGAATAAAAATAGAAGCCAAAAAAAGTAAAATCCAAGGCAGTGATACAAGAACAACTCTAATGGTTTAAAGTTGAAATACCCAGCGTAGTCCGAAAAATCCTCTCTAAATCCTAAAAATAGTATTTATATATGTTGAGTGTGCATACATGTATACTCTTTATAAAAAACAATGTTTATCATGAACATACGAAAAGAGAGTACTAATACTCCCATGAGGAAACAGAAAAACAAAAATACACCAATACATGTATAGTAACTAGGAACGCAACCTGACCAAGTATTTGTCACCAAATAAAGCATACAGGTATAATAATATAATATAAATCACCTCAATGATATCATAACCCTCAACTCATTCACACCAATTTTAATCTCTCATACCCCAAAATCATTTTTCATAGCGCTCTACCCTCTTCGAAATAGCATAACATCACATACCATAACTATAAGGACCCAGCCTTAAAACATTACTTAATCTTGAATTAAATGAATAATTTACATTGAGGATCTTTTTAGGTTCGGAGCTTTAGAGAATTAGGCCATAACTATTACATCTCAAAAGTTAAAAAGTAGACACATATACTCAGTTTCCATTTTTTTCATAAAATAAAAACTCTTGAAAAAAAACATCATTTCCAGTTCCATTTTTTAGAGAGCATGACTTTCCTTGATCCCAACCTTGACCTTATTCCACTTTATGTCCAGTGAAAAACATTTCAAAAACATGGGATGAGAATAAAAAGCTCATTAAGGAATACACAAAGAAAAAACGGTTAGTTTTGTCAAAACACCAAGTAAACCATGAATACCTAATCATAAGTAATAATTTTCACCTATATGAAATAGTAAATACTCTTCACTGAATAAAATACAATTTCTTACCATTTTTTAACCAAAATATCACCATAAAACCCATATAAAGGACACATAACATATAAAGGTAACTTGGAACATAAACATACTTAAATAGAATAACCATACAGTCGACTACCACACCTGTCACTAAATGGAATATCCATACAGTCGACTTCCATAACCAATGCATTGGAGGTTATAACATAACCACTCGTCCTAGTTTATCATGACACCACCCATCATTAGGTTTATCACGTAACCACCCAACAAATGTCCAAGTACCATTATAAAATCATAACACATACAACAAATATAAAGGAAAGAAAACATTTCCACATTTCAATCACAATATATCACTTAAATATATTGACATAACAAATCCATTATCAAAACCATCTTCAATACCAAAATACATAATATAGTATATGGTATTTATTTTTCTTATAAAAAACATTGCGGCTTGTTAAAGAAGACAAAGATTAAGTAATACTCGCACTGACGGAAAGTTCGTTGTCACCGCGTACGTTAAAAGAAACATTAATTTTTTCATTTAGTAAAACGCTTCATAGAAAATTTTTCCCTTTGAATTAAATTAAAAGTCAAAGGTGCTTATACAGTGTATAAAAGAAAGTCTTGTATTAAAAAAATATGCCTCAATGAAAAGAGATTGAGATGAAGTCCCTTACCAAGATCATTTTGTAAATAAAATAGATCTATTATGTGTGTTCACTATAATTACACACAACGAAATTATAAATACAAGATAGGACATAATCATAGCATGACATAATTTAAAATTAGGAGATTAACCCAAAGAACGGAAATTGGGTTAAGAAGTTCCCTTACCTCGTGTCTGACTTGATTAGATCATTCTTTAATCTTCTGAATAATAAACTAAATTTAATTTCTACTTGCTTATGAACCTTTTATGGGTTTATTATTCCTTTTATATCACTTATTACCATGTTATAAACATTATGTAATCATTTACGTTAATAATGTTTGTTTTGTCGATATTAGGTACTTGAGTCAAAAATGGACTTCTTATAATTACATGTTGTTCATGTGGTCAAAGGTTTATTATATTTAGAATGAAATAAATTATTTGGATATCATATATATCATATATATCCAGCATTTACATGTATTTATAATAGTACATAACATTTAGAGGTAAGAAATGAAATCCACCTTTCATGGAGACGGTAAGTCGTACGTACGCATGAACGCTACTTCCATTTATATTTCATATATAGAATTAAAACATAATGATACATAGTAGTATTATAATTCCATTATTGTATCATATATAATATCATTAAACATATACTTTATACATACCACATATGGAATGAACGTTTCATATCACTTTGAGGGGGTGGTAGTGCACACTTCCTCAAAGGAAATTATCGTGTTTACAAATAATGGAAACTATAAAGGTTTCATATATACTAAAAAAATACGCATAAAGAAAATATAAACATAATATATATCATATATAAATACAGTGACATCCTAATGGACACCTTGATTGGTGTTAAAAGAAGATTGAACAATTATCGTTTTGTGAAGCAGTAATTCACCATCCATAGAAACAATATGTTCTTTAACCATTAGACAATGGTGTGTGTGATTGTAGGTATAATCCTTATCATAACAATATACTAGTATATTGAGTATACTGGTGTTATTATGGGATCAAATAATAAGAAGATAGTGGTGAGTGAAGAAGGAAAATAAAAGGAAGAAACTCAAGAGAAGATATTACCTCTAAATCGGGTGAATCTTTTTGATTTGAGCCAAAGGATTCCTTGGGAAGAATTCTGCCCAAAGTGGGGCTACTTGGAGTAATAGAGGGATTAGTAGAGATAATAGGAGTAGATTTTGGATGATCCAAGTGCTTTAGAGGTGTGGGTAAGTTGATAGAGGTGGGGGCCTTTTATAAGAGAGAAGAGGGTCACTTTTGGAATGTCTTTAATTATTACTTTATTATAAAATGGTTTTCAGATTTTAAAGGTCCCATAATGATATATTTAAAGAATAAGGTGATAAGGGTTCGAAATCCACCCATCCAATAGGTTTTTGACAAGTTTATGTCTTATATTTTACCTTATCGTTTCATTTTATTTAAATTGTTAATTAATGAGGTAATCACTGCATCATCATGGTGTCAAAAATAATTTTATTTATATGATGTCTAAAAATTATAAAAAAATTATAATGATGTAGGAAATATAATTATCTTTCTAATGAATATTTATAGACAAAATTATAACTTATATAACCCCATGTAAAAAATGTTTTAGTAAAACAATACATGTTTGTGACATTTTTATATTTACTTTAAATAAAAGGTATTAATGTCATTATCTTACCCAAGTGGCTCCATGGGGTCAAAAAAATTGACCCATTGATTTTCATGGTCGGAAATGACTCATCCAATAATGATAGGACAAGTTTAATGGTAATTTCATATTATTATAACAACATATTTACCTTAAATTACACTAATTACCTTTAATCGCGATTAATAAAACTTAAAAGTTACTATTCACCAGAAATTATTTTCATCCCATTGAACCAAATTTTTCTTAATAATGACAACCTTTTATGTCGTATTTTTGAAATTAAATTCACAGAAGAAGTAAAGTTTTGTTTAAATGAAAAATTCTGTTTTAAAACTACCACTTAGCGGTTTCACTATTCATCAAAAATTGATGTTTTTCAGAAAAATACCAAAAATTCACCCTAACATATATATGATATTCTAAATTCGAAAATTATTTCTATTTCACAAAATTAAAAACATATAAGTTGCATTAATTAATTTTATAATTAATTTCTGTTGTCAAAACAAATATCATGTTTTTAAGAAATAATATCAATCAAAATATTGACGCTTGTTTATGTCCAATTTCAAAGTGAAATTAATTCTAATGACCACCATTGAATTAAATGGTAAAAATATATTTTAATTAAAATTTCAAACAAATTAAAAAGATAATCTAACCATATAAATAAATTAGATTAAAAATGAGGTTTTGAATTAAAATACAACATTTTTCACTATTCATTTAAAAAATTGAACTTTATCGGAAAAAATAACAAAAACGTACACAAAGTAAATTTTGAGGTCTCGATTCTAAAGAAGAATTATATTTGATCGAATAGAACGTATAAGAGTGACCAAAACTATTTTTAAAGAGGTTTATCCATCAAAAGGCGATAAATCAACCTTTTAGTGAATATTGGAGTATTTATGCTTAAAATTGGATTCATTCGCATTTTAAGCCTCTAAAATTTATTGGATAAATGTAAAAACATTTAAAAACATATATAATCATATATTAGTTATTTTTATTCATTCCCACCAATACAACGGCTACGTGATTACTACCATTTGAAATAATATTATTATATTATTAGCGTGCAACGTAAAATTTCAAAGAAATTTGTTGTTGTGTATCGGGTACGCCATCGAACATAGCAACCCCAATCAAGTAAAATTAATATTTAATTCAAAAATATTAGTAAATATGAAAATGTATTATTCTTTATTTACTTGGTATGTTATATCCTTCCCCCCTTTTAGGGAATTTCATCCTTGCAATTTTATACACTTATCAGATAAATGGGGGTATTTGTCCCTTATAGCTTTTTCAGATTCCCTTGTTGCCTCTTCAACCATATGGTTTTCCCCAACACCTTTGCCTGATTAATTACCTTATTCTGAAACACTTTCTCTCTACGGTGATGAATATGGACTAGTTGTTCCTCATAATAGAGATTCTCTTTCAACTGAACTACGTGTGGGCTCAAAACATGAGATGGATCTGGAATATACTTTCTCAACATTGAAACATGAAAAACATTGTGTACCTCAGACAAACATGGAAGTAAAGCCACTTTGTATGCAACAGATCCAACTTTTTCCAAGATTTCATAAGGTCCAATGAAACTCAGACTCATATTTCCCTTCTTACCAAAACACGTAATACTTTTCATTGGAGAAACTTTGAGAAATACATGATCACCTACCTTGAAAGATAGATCCTTCTTCTGGTTATCCTCATAACTTTTCTACCTACTCTGAGCTGTTCTATTGTGCTTCTGAATCAACTGAACTTTTTCTTCCATATCTTCTACCAATTCTGGTCCCATCAGTTTCCTTTCCCCTACTTTATCCAAAAAAGCTAGAGTTCGACACCGTTTTTCATATAATGCCACAAACGCAGCCATCTGTATACTGCAATGAAAACTCTTATTATAAGAACATTCATCCAAAGAAATATGTTGGTCCCAACTTTCCTGGTAATCCATCGTACAATCACGTAACATATCCTCCATGGTCTGAATTGTTCGTT
The DNA here is from genome assembly GCA_963277665.1 of Viscum album. Lineage (NCBI taxonomy): Eukaryota > Viridiplantae > Streptophyta > Magnoliopsida > Santalales > Viscaceae > Viscum > Viscum album. The sequence continues at coordinate 1,190,998,357 of OY728156.1, read as the reverse complement.
CTGACTTCTCATCTGATTATGGATGAAAAGTTGTACTAAAATTTAATTCAGTACCCAAGGACTTCTGAAGGTAATTCTAAAAATTAGAAGTAAACCTAGGATAATGATAATATAAAATAGAGAGGGGAACTCCATGTAAATTTACTATATCTTTAACATTCAACTGAGATATTTGATCTAGAGAGAAAGTATCTCGAACAGGAAGGAAATGAGGAGATTTAGTCAATCGATCAACAATATCCCAGATTGCATTATTACCTCGAGATGTCTTTGGTAATCCCAAAACGATGTCCATGGATATATTTTCCCATTTTCACTCCGGCACCAGTAAATACTGAAGTATCCCTTTTAGTAACTTTCGTTCTGCTATAAATTGCAATCTAGTCAAACACTTCACTGTAATATTAGAATATCTCTTTTTATTCCATCCCACTAGTAATACTTTCGAAGATCTCTGTACATATTAGTACTGCCAGGATGAACTGAAAATGGGGAACAATGAGCTTCACATAACAACTCATTCTTCAACTGTTAATCACAAGGCACACATACTCTCTTCCCAAACCTCAAAAAATAATCATTATCAATGTTAAATTCAGGCAACTTACCCTTCTGAACCAGCTCTACCTTTTTCTGCAACTCACTGTCTTTCTTCTACGCTTGGTTAATTCTGTCTGATAGAGATGATCTCACTGACTCCTGAAACAAAAAATAAGAACTTCCTACACCAATAACTTCTATGACAAAGTTCATCATATCAAAAACCAAAGGATCTCATTCCAAATGTAGCATGGTTAATGAAGCATTACTTTTTCAAATCAAGGCATCATCCACTTTATTTGATTTTCCCAGATGTTAATGGATTGTACAATCGTAATGCTTGATTAATTACAGTCATATCTTCTATCTCATGTTCAATTATTCCTGATTGAATATATACTTTAAACTTTTGTGATCGTCATATTTTTCACACTTTACTCCATACAAATTATTCCTCAAAATTTTTAAATCAAAAACAACATTAGCTAATTCCAAATCACATGTAGGGTAATTTAACACATGAGTTTTAAACTGACGTGTAGCATAAGAAATTACCTGATCATTCTGCATAAGGTTACAACCAATTCCTTTCAACAAAGCATCACTATAGATAACAAACTCACCATTTATAGAAGGCAGTGCCAAAACCGGTGCATTCAACCATATTCTTTTCAATTCCTGAAAACAATCACCACATTCTTTTGTCCAAATTAACATAACACCTTTTCGAGTTAACTTAGTCATTGGACTAGATAACCGTGAAATATTTTCAACAAACCACCAGTAATAACCTTCCAAACCAAGAAAAATATGGATCTCGGTTATATTTGTGGGTCTTGGCTATTCTTCAACGACTTTAGTTTTAGCAGGATCAAAATTGATGCCATTTTTTGAAACAATGTGACCAAGGAAATAAATTTTTTGTAACCAAAACTCACACTTGTTGAATTTTCCATACAGTTTATTTTCTTTTAAGGTTTTAAAGACAACCGTTAAATGAATTTCATGTTCCTCCTTACTTTTAGAATAAACCAAAATATCATTAATAAACACAACCACCATTTATCACCTGATTCAACTGATCCATCACTGTAGTAAACTTCTCAATTATGATTCTAAAAACATCTTAGGATGCGAATTAGAAGGTTATTCTCCTCTGTATGCCTTCCCAGAAAAGCTTCACTGTTTCCTCTACTAAAAACCATTCTTAACATAAAAATATCTTAGGTGAAGCAGCATGGTAATCTGTAAATGCTATATAATTTCAATATTACCATAAATTAATTTATGGACATTTATATAATAATACCCTAACTCCTAATGTTATATAAACTGATATCTGATACCAACTATAAGGAACTATCCTTAAAACATTACTTAATCTTAAATTAAATATATAATTTTCATTGAAGATCTTTTCAGGTTTAAGTCTTTAGATAATTAGTCCATAACTATTACATCTCAAAAGTTACAAAGTAGACACTTCTACTCAGTTTCCATTTTTTTTGTAAAATAAAAAATCTTTAAAAAAGTGTCATGTCCAGTTCCATGTTTTAGACAGCATGACTTTCCTTGATCCCATCTGTGACCCTATTCCACTTTATGTTCTGTGAAAACATTTAAAAAACATGGGATTAGCATAAAAAGATCAGTAAGGAATATACAAAGAAGGAAACTGTTATATTTTCTAAAACAACATATAAACCATGAATACCTAATCATAAGTAATACTTCTCACCTACATTAAGTAGTAAATACTCTTTACTGAATAAAATGTCATTGCTTACCATTTTTTAACCAAAAGATCCCCATAAAACCAATATAAAGAACACATAACATTTAAAGGTAACTGGGAACATAATCATACTTAAATGAAATAACCATATAGTCGACTTCCACACATGTCACTAAATGGAATAGCCATACGACTGACTTCCATACCCAATGCATTGGAGGTTATAATGTAACCACCCATCCTGGTTTATCATGGCACCACCCATCATTTTTTTATCACGTTACCACCCGTCAAATGTCCAAGTACCATTATAAAATTATAACACATACAACAAATATAAAGGGAAGAAAACATTTCCATATTTCAATCACAATATATCACTTACATATATTGACATAAAAAATCCATTATCAAAACCATTTTCAATACCAAAATACATAATAGAGTATATGGTATTTATTTTTTCTTTTAAAAACATTACGGCTTGTTAAGGAAGCCAAAGATAAAGTAATACTCGCAGCGGCGGAAAGGTCGTTATCTCCGCATACTTTAAAAGAAAAATTCCTTTTGTCATTTAGTAAAACTCTTTATATAAAAAGTGTCCCTTTGAATGAGATGAAAAGTCCAAGGTGTTTATACAACGTATAAAATAATGTATTGTATTAAAACAAAATATTCCTCAATGAAAGGGGATTGAGACGAAGTCCTTTACTAAGATTATTTTGTAAATAAAATAGATCTACTATGTGTGTTCACTATAATTACACATAAAGAAAGTATAAATACAATATAGGAAATAATCATAGCATGACATAATTTAAAAGTATGAGATTAACCCAAAGAATAGAAATTGGGTTAAGAAGTACCCTTACCTCGTGTCCGACTTGACTCGATCGTTCTTTAACCTTCTGAATAATAAACTAAAGTTAATTTCTACTATGTTATAAACCTTTTAAAGTTTATTATTCCTTTTATATCACTTATTACCATGTTATAAATATTATGTAATCATTTAAGTTAATAATGTTCAATTTGTTGATATTTGGTTCTTGAGTCAAAAATGGACTTCTTATAATACATGTTGTTCATGTGGTCAAAGGTTCATTATATCCAGAATGATATTCATGATTTGGATATCATATATATCATATATAACCATCATATACTTGTATTTATAATAGTACATAACATTTAGTGGTAATAAATGAAATGCACCGTTCATGGAGACGGTAAGTCGTACGTACGCATGAACGCAACTTTCATTTCTATTTCATATTTAATGAAATTAAAACATAATGACACATAGTAATATTATAATTCCAGTAGTGTATCATATATAATATCATTAAACCATTTCTTTATACGTACCACATATGGTATGAACGATTCATATCACTTTGAAGGGGCGGTAGTCCGCACTTCCTCAAATGAAATTATCGCGTTTACACATAATGAAAACTATAAATGGTTTCTATATATATAAAAAAATACAAAAGCATAAATAAAACATAAACATAATATATATCATTTAAAAATATAGTGACATATTAATGGCCACCATGATAGGTGTTAAAAGAAGATTGAACAATCATCATTTCGTGAGGCAGTAATTCGCCATCCACAGAAACAGTATGTTCTTTAAGCATTAGACGGGGGTGTGGGTGAGTCTAGGTATAATCCTTATCATAAAAATATCCTAGTATATTGAGGATACTGGTGTTATTATGGTATCAAATAATAAGACGATAATGGTGAGTGAAGAAGGAAAATAAAAGGAAGGAACTCGAGAGAAAACATTACCTCTAAAACGGGTAACTCTTTTTGATTTGAGAAAAAGGCTTCCTTGGGAAGACTTCTGCTCAAAGTGAGGCTTCAAGTAATAATAGAGGGATGTGGAGAGATAATATGAGTAGAGGTTTCATGAGCCAAGGGCCGGAGAGGTGTGGGTAAGGAGGTAGAGGTGGGGGCCTTTTATAAGAAAGAGGAGGGTCACTTTTGGAAAGTCTTGAAATGTTACATTATTATAATATGGTTTTCTGATTCTAAAGGTCCCACAATGATATATTTAGATGATAAGGTGTTAAGGGTTCATAATACACCCATACAATAAGTTTTCGACAAGTTTAAGTATTATATTTTACCTTATCTTTTCATTTTATTTAAATCGTTCATTAATGAGGTAATCACTGCATCATCATGGTGTCATAAATAATTTTATTTAATTGATGTCAAAAATAATTTTATTTAACTAGCGTGTTTTTAAGAAACAATATCTATCAAAAGATTGACACTTGTTTATGTCCAATTTCAAAGTGAGACTAATTACAATGACCACCATTGGATTAAATGGTAAAATATATTCTAATTACACTTTAAAACTAGTTAAAAAGATAATGTAACCATATAAATAAATTAGATTAAAAATGAAGTCTTGAATTAAAATACAACATTTTTCACTATTCATTTTAAAAATGAACTTTATCAGAAAAATAACAAAAACATACACAAAGTAAATTTTTTAGGTCCCAATTCTAAAAAATAATTATATTTGGTCCAATAGAACATAGAAGAGTGGCCAAAACTATATTTAAAGTGGTTTCTCTATCAAAAGGTGATAAATCGTCCTTTTAGTGAATATTGGAGTATTTGTGGGTAAAATTGGATTCATTCACATTTTAAGCCTCTAACATTTACTGGATAAATGTAAAAACATTTAAAAAACATATATAATAATATTTTAGTTATTTTTATTCATTCCTACCAATGCAATGACTACGTGTTAACTACTATTTTAAATAATATTATTATATTATTAGCGTGCAACGTAAGATTTCAAAGAAATTCGTTGTTTCATATCGGGTACTCCATCAAACATAGCAACCCCATTAAAGTAAAATTAATATTTAATTCACAAATATTAATAAATATGAAAATTTCTTATTCATTATTTACTTGGGATGTTACAATAACACAATACATTTTTTAGATTGATAAAAGGGCCTCTTTAACTATTTCACTTCCTTATTTAATTTTATTATGACACAAGCCATTAGATCCTAGGGAATCAATTACATTAACTAAATATACATGATTTGAAAGTTATTTATGATGATACAAAACAATAAAAAGAATAAAGGTTTCAAAATAAATTCACTGCAGTATAATCAATCCACCAACAAACATGATTTACATCAATGCATTATGCCCATTAATATATGACATAAAATAAAATCAAATGTAATCAATAAAAGGATGTAACACAATACTTAACATTTTCCCACCTGAGTAATTACTATTTAAACAAATTAATTTTTTTATTAATGTAGGTGAAACCATGTTCACAAGATATGACAATAATAACCCATCCTACATGATACACATAAGGAGAAATGGACAAAAAACCTAAGTAGAAGAAATTTTTTTCCCAAACATACTACACCAAAATAGGGGGTTCACATAAATGGGGAAACATCATCAGGGGAACTTAATCCAAATGCTGCAACATGGTTTCATAACGCCAAGGTAATAGGGATATAGGACCACCCATCCTAATAGAATGTAATCTCGAAGGAAATAATGAAAGGTATCTTCTTCAAAACAAGAAGATCTGATACTAGGGGGATTATATATGGTTTTAACTAACCATTAATGGTGGAAAACATCAATATATTTAGTTTATGAATTTAAAAGGCTGTCTATAATTTTTATAAATTACAGAATTGATTAATATCTTTTAAAATGTCTTAAAACCCCTTAATTAAGGTATTTAAACCCATTTTGCAACATGAAATTTGTCAAAATGAAAATTCTATAAATTTTAGAAAAACGAAACCCTATAGATCCACCATTACTATTGACCCACCATTTAGATATACCAAAATGACTTTTTCTGTTATTTTCAATCCACTTTTAAAAAGGGTTGTGGAACCCGCACAATCAAACCAACCCATTACAAACCAATACCCAAATTGGAAACGCATAATTCAAATTTCAAAAATAGAATTTAATTTTTAAATTTTGAAATAGAATGACCATCACATGCATTGATTGAGTCTCAATCCCATCACACTCACCTAGAAACAACACGTCACCACCTCAAATGGATCTCCTATAATCACTACCATGAATCATTTTCTTCTGAGCTGTATTAATGAATAACATAACGTACACCTTTTAAGATTAAGATATCAATTTTCAAACACAGCCTTGGTCCTCTGAATTTTTTGATCCTCACGGGCATCAAGAACTTTGAGCCCCGATCCAAACAGATCATCCCTCACATCCCGCCAGAACACAGTGACCGGCACAAACACTGGCTGACATCAGCTCCTCTAGAGTGGAATAATTAGAATATCAAAAAAATACATAATAAATAAAGAAGATTCCACAAATAGTGAAGAACAGTCACATCACTATCTGCCTCAAAACTCAATGCAGTAAAAATGAAGGACCATCACCAAAAGAACCTGAAGAAAGGGTAAAAATCACCGCAAGTCGCGCCTCTAGGAACACCCTACCGCCCCTACAAACACATCCCAAAACATCTTCAGATACCATCTAACCCACTCGACCTAGAATGTAGAAATGGACAAGGAATCCAGAGTAGAGTAAGGGTGGAGAGGGCCTCTAAAGCGAGCCACAATGAAGTCAGTATTGGAATAACCCTATAAAACCGCTTCGTTGAACCTACGCCACCAAAATAGAATACAAATCCATTGAAAATCCATCAAATTAAAAGATCTGACATCGTCTAAAATAGAAAGCATCCATTGAAACAGATTCCCTTGAATCAGATAGTCAAAATAGAAAATAGAACAGGAGCAAGGGAAATTGCGAAGGAGGTAAAAGGAAGAAAACTGAGATCATTGCAAGATCTATCAACAAAGAGAGGGAAAATAAACATCGTGGAAGTAGAGGAATAATGAGGTAAAAATGAGGAAACCCTAGGAAAACCAAATGAGGGTGATCAAACTGAGAAAGTCAAAAAAAGGGACTATAAATCAAGAAGATGAAAATCGCGATTCTAGGAAGCGAGAGGAAAGGTCCCTCCATCACCAGTAGGAAAACCTTGGAAGAGGAGGGGAGTGCTCGAGCAAAAGCACCAAGAGAAAATGGAGCCATCACCTCACCATTTAGAAATGCACTGTTATTAAATATCCTCTATTACTATTTATATATTATTACAGTAGATCCACCATTGGGAGATCCACCATTTATGTAGATCTATTATTACTATAGATCCATCTTTGGGTGATCCACCATTTCTGTAGATCCACCATAAATATAGACCCTCTATTACTATAGATACACTATTATTATAGATCCAATATTGGGTGGCCACCATTACTAAAGATCCACCATTGGGTGGTACATTATTACTATAGACCCACTGTTTGTAGGATTGAAATAATGATGTAGATGCTCAATATGAAAGGGGGGTGAATTGTATACTTTAAAAATTTCCTTAGACAAGGAAAGATCTAAGTTTAACAATGTTAAACTAATAAAATTCACAACACCTCTAAAAACAATTTAAATATTGGGACAAATTATGAAGTTACAAACTTCTAGTTCTATACACTTTCTTATATCTGGAAAGTGATTCTGAAGAACTGGTTCCAGAAATATGGATCCATAAAATGATACTTAACCAAAGTTTACAATATTAGATTCTACCTTAAAGAAAATATAATCTAACTAAATCAGAGTACACAAGTGTAAGGAAGTATAAGATGGTTATACTTTCTTAAACATACAAAATACAGTGGAAAAGATAAACTTGTAACAAAAACAAGTAACAAGATATAAATTTTTTAACCCAAAGAGAAGGGTATCCAACAACCTTGGATAAAGGTCCCATGATTTATACTTTCAAGAAAGTCTATCTTACACACACCCGAGTAAGCCTTCGATACGAAGATCGGAGTCTCTATCTTGCTTTCCCCACAAGCCCTCAACTTCAAGGTACTTGGAACCTCTGTCTTCCTCATCAAGGAATCCCTTGAACTTCAAGGTATTTGACACCTCTTTCTTCCTATCCTCGGAAGCCCTTAAATTTATTCACCAACATTTGGAGTCGCACGAAGAAATCTGAATGAGAAGTTCAGTACGCACAAGGAATGAAAAGCTTCTATCTATAGAAATCACCTTGACAGTATGTGGTCTCTAGAGTGATCAACTTCTTATTGAGCTCTTTAAAATGAGCTCTTATTTATAGGCATGGTAGCAATGGTTGGCTCCGTCCTCCAACGATCATATTTTCCTTAAATTTCGGAGGAACCTGTACATGTGTCACTTAACCAACGGTTAGTTTAAAATAGAATGGACGACATCCTTTTATAACAAAACATGTGTAACTGAAAGCATGACATCATTTTATAATAAACTTAAAAAAATCATAGTGTAAGTAAAAAGTTCGTAGTCTAACCAAAAATTATATTCGGAGTCTATATTACAAAGATATTCGGATTTTGTTTATAAGAAGATTTCAGAGTCAACTTTCATAAAAGTTCGTATCCATAATTCGTAATCAGAATTAACAACCAGAATTCGTAATGAGAATTATGCACTGGAATTCGTAATAAGAATTCATCACAGAATTCGTAATGAGAATTCATCATAGAATTCATAATGAGAATTCGTCACCAGAATTTGTAATGATTATTCTGCATTAGAATTCATAATGGGAATTCATCATCAGAATTCATAATGAGAATTAATTACATAATTCGTAATGAGAATTCATCATAGAATTCGTAATGAGAATTCATCAGAGAATTCATAATGAGAATTCATCACAGAATTCGTAATGAGAATTTGTCATCAAAATTTGTAATGAGAATTCGTCATTAGAATTCGTAATTAGAATTCATTACAGAATTCAGAATGAGAATTCAGATCCTGAAACAAAATTCTTCATATCTAAGTATTCTATGATTCTGAGAATATGATATGAATCCTATTTTAATACTTAAGAAAAAATGTTGATATGAACAATGAAAACAAGAAAGATGTAAATTTCCTTATAAAAGTAAAATATGGGTAAAAAAATATTTTCTTAAAGATAAGGTGTTTGTGATTTTCAAAACATTAAGGAATGAAATATTTATAAAGAAAACCTTATTGACTCAACAATATCCCCCTTTTTGGAAAGCACAAACATCCTTACGAAAAAGAATATAAGAGCTTAGAATAAATTTCAATACATTGAAATTAAATCTTATCTCTCTTTGTTTATGAATGATAATGAATACAACTAACTCCCCCTAAGGCTTTGGAACTATGAGGATCATATTCAAGATTTCCGGATTGGAATTTTCATTATCATAGGAATGAAAAACTTCGTAATGAGAAGCTCCCCTTTAGATAAGCTCCCCCTTACTTATGGACAGTTCTTCTTTAGAAATTTTTCTTCTCCCTTTCAGATTCTTCCTTCTCCCCCTTTTTGAGTAATTCTTTTTCCTTCTCCCCCTTTGTGATTTTCAAAAATAATTTAGGGAATGGAAAATATAATGAAGTACCTGAAATATTAGTTCATGCAAACAACCAAAAGACAAGTAACCAAAATTTCATTACTATTACAAAGAACTAGTACAAGGAAAACAATACAAAAAAAGATCGGAGTGGTCTATTTTGTTTCTTTTTTCCTTGGGCATAAGCATTTTGACAATTGTATTCAGCTTCTTCATTTATTTGTGGTCCTCCTCCACTTGCTTTTCTAAAGCAATGATTCTTGCATCTCGAGCCTCCATAGCCACTGCCTGAGCTTTAAGAGCTTCATCTTTTTTTACAACCTTTCCTTCCAACTGAGTCCAAAGAACTTTTTCTTCCCTATAGTAATGGACAAGAAAACTTAGCTTACCATTCAGATTTTTGACCTCCTGCATTCGAACATCCTGCTCAAGAATTAACTTCTTCTAAAAATAATTTGTAAGATCCTTGAGTTTATAGTCTTCGGTATCAAAGGCATCTTTAACATATACTTGGAATTGATCAAGGTCTTCCATCTCTTAAACAAATTTCTTAGACCACTTGCTTATCTTCTTGCAAGAAAATCTATGAGCATCATAATTGATAAGAAAGTTTTTATGATAAGCCTCAAGCTTAGCACACCTATCCATCGTCATGGATACAGAGTCCAAATTTTGATTTATGCTATGCTGAATCATCTGGAATCTGGATTCTATTGCTGGAAAAATCAGAATAATTTCCACCATCTTCTTTAGGAATTGTTCAAAAAAGTAATGTCTAAAGAAAGATGACTCTGAATCTGATATTCTGGTTGGAGATGATTCTTCCTCTGACTATATAATCTTCCTTTTGGATGATCCTCCAACTTCTTTCCTTCTTGTAATATCTTTCGTTGGAGTGTCAACAACCACTTGCTTACCTTTATTATCTTTTGGAATGGTCTGTTCATCATGAGATTCTTCCTCACTTTATGAAATTTGAACAATCTCATCTTCATCGACTTTCTCCTTTTCTGCTCTAGCTTCAACATCCTCAGGGTGTATAAATTCATGATTGTGAATTTCTTCCTCAAATGGCTTGTTCACTTCCTCTTCACCTTTCTCATCAGCTCTAGGTGTATTAATTTTTGAGGATCCATATTGAGAAGTCCAGAGTGAAAATTTATCTGAAGCACTATCCTTCTCATGATAGTCTTCAACTTGTTTTATTACATTACCAGATCCACCACTTCTCTCTGCTTGCTGGATTTCTTCCACAACTTCCTGAACTCTCAGCATCAATTCCTTCTCTGCTTTATTCTTTTTAGAATTTTCTAGAGTCTTCTCACCCGGAGTTTCATGCAAACCTTCAACCAAAAAGGATTTCGGAATGAGTAAATTTTCAGATGATACTTCAGTGGCCTTCTGAAAGGATTGAACAATCTCTGCCTCTGATATCTTCTTTTTCAACTTCTTCTCTTTGGCTTGTTTTTCTAATTCATCAACCGCTTTCTCTTTCAAGGATTTAGCCTCAGCAGGGTCCAATCTGAATTGATGCTCCCCTTATTTTCTTTTTTCATTATCTTAACCCCACTTGGAAACTACCTCATCTGGAAAAGTCTTTTGTTTCTTGGGTTTAGGGGGTGCGTATTGAGTTTCCTTGGACTTAGGGGTTTTCTCAGCAACTTCCACTTCCTTCAATTTCCTTTTCCTCCCATCTTTAATTGATGGTTCTAGAGTTTGTTGGTCTTTCTGAGCTGCCTCATCCTCTTCCTCTAGTAAAGAATAGAATTCTATGGATTCAATAGAAAAGGTCATCTTCATTCTCTTCAATGTATCATCACTAACATGCATTACCTTGAAATTCCTTGTATTAGAAGTGCAAGTAACTTTAAATGAATCAAGACACCTACTAATAATCTTGGAAAGCAAGGACGAATACATTATAATCTAAGCTTTCAGATTCCCTTCTTTAATATTCTTAACTATAATCAAAACATGCCTCATCAAATTTAACTTCCTTAAATTTACCAGGAAATCTAGGATATATATATCACTGTTCTTGAGATTATCCTTATCACCCCTTCTCAGTACGAAAAAACTTTGTACCTGTAGCTGTAGAATCTGATTGTTTGAATAGAGATGAGAAATCTTAGCGGTCTTGACATCTTTAAGTCCAAGGTATTCCTTATCCTTGACTTTATTGAAACTTCCTTGCTCATTCGACAGCTTATGTGAGAAAAACTCAGCTTCGACTTCATATGATAAACCCACCAATCTTGCAGCCTTGGTTTAAGATAATTTGTAAGTCTTCCCATAAGACTTAAAATAATATTTGTCTCTACTATCTTCTTCATAGAAGGAAACATACTCATATAATTCTACAAGAAAATCTGTTAAAACTGGATCCTGATTTGTTGGCTTTGATAAGCATACATCCTCCAAGCCATTGAGTTTGATGTTCTTAGATGTAAGAGAATCATACTTGTAGAAATTCGGAAGCACCATCCTCTCCCTGTAAATTAACCACTTAGAAATGGGCTTCACAGTTGACATATCTTGAGAAGTAGCTTCTACAGACATCCGGAACTAAATACTTCTGAAGAAATCAGAACAGACTAGGGAAATATCGGAGAGGACTTAAGTAAGAAGGATAGAGCTTCGAGACACAAAATCTTGATATCCAATGTGGGACAACCCTCAGGGGTCCTCTTTATATAGGCTTTGAGGTGATGGTTCAACTTCAACGGTTGATCGAACGATTGAGAAACATTGATATTTGATCTGACGGTTGAGAAACAATCCGCAAGGAAAAACTTGACTCCGATATTCTGAGGTTTTAAGAAAAACATTCAGATTTAAGAAAACTAGAATCCGGAAAATTTAAAAACACATAAGAAAATACCAGCAAGTAAAATATGATTATAAATACTTAATTAAGGAAATCATACCTTTTGGATTGGCTAGAATGATTTTTTGTAATAGGTGATATTCTTCTTGAACAAAATTTGACTACGAAAAATCTTAATATGAAAAACTCAGTACAAAAACCATGAGTACGAAAAATTTCATTACAAAAAAACATCAGTAGGAAAATTTCATTACAAAAAAATCTCAGTACGAAAATTTCATTACAAAAATTTCAGTATGAAATTTTCATTATGAAAGTTTCAGTACGAAAATTTCATTATAAAAGTTTCAGTACGAAAATTTCATTACAAAAGTTCCAGTATGAAAATTTCATTATGAATGTTCTAGTTTGAAAATTTCATTACAAAAGTTTCAATATGAAAATTTCATTATGAAAGTTTCAGTATGAAAATTTCATTACGAAAGTTCTAGTACGAAAATTTCATTACGAAAGTTTCAGTAAGAAAATTTCATTACGAAAGTTTCAGTACAAAAATTTCATTACGAAAGTTTCAGTACGAAAATTTCATTATGAAAATTTCAGTATGAAAATTTCATTACGAAAAATTTTCAAAAGAACACTACGAATAATTTTTTGAAAATTTCACTACGAATATGTTTTTGAAAAGCTCACTATGAAAAATATTTGAAAAGATCACTACGAAAATTTTTGAAAAGCTAACAAACAAATGTACTCCCCCTATAAAAAGGAGTTTATTACTGTAAGAAGATTGTTTCAACATGAAGTTAATGAAGAAAGATTACCTTATGGTTATCATTCCTAAAATTGGTTTAATGTATTCAAATCTATCAGAAGGTAAAGATTTTGTGAAAATATCAGCAATTTGATCTTGCATTCCGATAAACTGAAGAATGATATCTCCTTTTTTTGTGTGATCTCTAAGAAAGTGATTCCTAATATCTATGTGCTTTTCATGGGAGTGATGTGCAAGGTTTTTACTAAGGGCAATGGCAATTATATTATCACACAAAATTTGAGTCTTAGTAAAGCACAATCCATAATCTGTGAGTGTGTGTTACATCCACAACACTTGAGCACAACTACTTCCAGCTGCTACATATTCACCTTCAGCAGTGGAAAGTGCTACAGAGTGTTGCTTCTTGCATGACCAAGAAACTATCGAATCTCCTAAGAAATGAAAAGTTCTGGATGTACTTTTTATATCCATTCTACACCCACCAAATTCATCATCTAAAAAACTATTTATGATAAAATCATTTCTAGAAGTATAAAATAATCCTAGATCCATGGTTCTCTTTAAGTAGCGAAAAAATATTTTCACTGCCTTTAAATGAGATTCCATAGGATTATATTGATATCTGGCACATAAGCATATTGAAAACATTAAGTCTGGTAAACTAGTTGTCAAGTATAGTAGGCTTCCGATCATAATTCTAAAAGATGTTTGATCCACTGGTTTCTTAGCTTCATCAATATCAAGTGTGTTTGAGGTACCAATTGTAATAATAACACTTTTAGTGTTGTCATATCCATACTTTTTAAGAAGATATTTAATATACTTATGTTGAGATATATAGGTTCCTTCTAGTTTTTGAGAAATTTGAAAACAAAGGAAAATTTTTAACTCACCCATCATACCCATTTCAAACTCATATTTCAATTGATTTGCAAAGGAATCAGTTAATGATTGTTGAGTTGAACCAAATATTATGTCATCAACATATATTTTAACAATCAAAACATTTTTCTTGTCTTTCTTTATAAAAATGGTTGGATCTTAATTTCCCTTAACATAGTTATTTTGAAGAAAAAATCATGTTAGTCTATCATAACAGGCTCGAGGAGCTTGTTTAAGTCCATACAAAGCTTTGGTAAGTCTAAAAACATGATCAGGATGTTTTGTGTCTTCAAATCCAGGAGGTTGCTCAACAAAAACTTCCTCTTGGACATAACCGTTAAGAAAAGCACATTTCACATCCATTTGAAAAAGTTTAAAATTGAATAATGCTGCAAAGTCATGTAAGATACGAATAGATTCAAGTATAGCTATTGGAGAATATGTTTCTTAATAGTCTATTCCCTCTTGTTGATTATAGCCTTTGGAAACTAGTCTAGATTTATTTCTAACTATGACTCCATTTTCACCACACTTATTTCTGAAGACCCATTTTACTCAGATAACAGAAGTTTCCTTAGGTCTTTCAACCACAGTCCAGACTTTATTCCTTTTGAATTAATTTAGATCATCTTGCATGGCTTTGATCCAATCATCATCACCTAACACTTCATCAGTGATTTTTGGTTATAATTGGGAATGAAATGCTAGATGTTATACTTCATTCCTCAAGGAACTTCTAGTCCTTACAGGTTGATTACAACAACAATGATACTATCAATGGGATGATTCTTATGAAACACCTTACTTGGGTTTTGTAAAACTTGTTCATCAACATAGGGTAGTATGTCTTCTGTGGTAAATGTTTAGCTATAGAATATTCACTCAACATGGTTCTTGTTATCTCTTGAATAATTCTATTTCTTCATTCAACTACACCATTTTTTTGAGGAGTTCTAGGTACTGAAAATTTGTGAGTAATACCATTTCTACTACAAAAAGTTTCAAAATCCTAATTTTGAAATTCTCCTCCATGATCACTATGAATAGTTTTCATTGGAATGTTTTTCTCATTTTTTACTTGGGCTCTAAAATTTTTGAAATTAGAAAAATCTTCAGACTTCTTTCCTAGAAAATAGACCCATGTAAATCTAGTGTAATCATCAACTAGAACAAACACATAGTATTTTCCTCCAATGCTTCTAGTTTGTATTGGACCAACAAGATCCATGTGAACCAACTATAACGCATCAGTTGTTGAGACTTCACCGATTGATTTAAAACTAGATTTATTTTTCTTGCCATATTTACAAGGATCAAAAACATTGGAAGAATAAAATCTATACTCTGGTAGATCCTTAACTAGTTTCTTCTTAGAGATTTTACATAAGTTTCTAAGGTTACAGTGAACTAGTATTCTATGCCATAACCAAGAATGATCTTCCATTGCACTTAGACAAGGTAAGTCTTGGCTCCTTAGGTCTTCTAAGTTCAAAGTGTAAACATTCTCTTACCTAAGGGCAGAGAGAATAAAATCTTACTTGGAATTGTGTAATAAGAACTTATCATTCCTAAAATTCACAAGTTATCCTTCATCACATAATTTACTTATGCTAGTGAGGTTGTTCTTAAGACCCTTAACAAACAAAACATTTGAAATCAAAGTTTTACCATGAACAATATTACCTATTTCAACAATTTCTCCCTAAGAATTGTCTCCGAAAGTTACTTTTCCACCATTTATCTTGATAATATTTTAAAAATAATTTTTGTTACTAGTCATATGCTAGGAACATCCACTATCTATGTACCAAGTTTTGTTGTTGGTACTTTCCCTATTTTTCTAAAAATAGGAAACAAGTTAGGTTTTCGGAATCTACTCAGATCAGGAATTGTTAGACAACAATATTTTGGGTATCCACATTTGTTTAGAAAAATATGCTTTATGAAATCCAATAGATTGAACTCTACTCAAGGAACAGTTTCTCTTCCAATGCCCACCACTTTGACACTTAGTGAAAAAAGGGGCTCTAGAAGGAACACAATAGTTGTTTTTGAAATATGATTTTTGGTGAGTATAACCAACTCTAGTAGTGTTTCCTTGAGGTTTAATTTGAGAATACATCTTGTCAAAATTTTCCTTCCTAGAGGTAAATTTTGAAAGAAGCTTCTTAAGAGAAAATATTTCATATTTCAGTCTAATGAATAAATTCTTATCCGCAGGAATCATTTCCTTAGAGTTAGATTTTTCCTCAAAAATTTTTATCTCTAAAAAATCATTCTTAAGATCTTTAAAAAGTTCTTCCTTATCAGAATTTTCTTTATCAAGGTATTTTTAAAGTTTTTCTAAAAGCTCTTCTTTATCTCTAAGATTTGTAGTAAGATATGAAATCTCCTTTGTAATAATTTATTCTCTAGTATTTTCCTTGTCTAATTTCTTAGAATTTTTAGAATTTTTTTCTTCAAGTAACTTGGAAAATCTAAATACTTCTTCATATGAAGGTTCTTAATTTTCTAAGGATGAATTATCCTCATTAAAAGTACTATTTTCGGAATTGTAATTCTTATCAAGAGATAAATTTTTTAAATCCTCGGCAGAGCATACCTTGTCCATAATACATGTATATGGAAAAGAAGTATTAGCAATGAATCCTATATTCTTCTGATCTGATGAATCATATTCCGAAGATTCTCTTTTGGAAGAGTCTCCACAGCTAGCACTCGAAATAGTATTAGCTTTTATACTTTTCTTAGCTTTAACTTTGTAATACTTCTTCCTGTTCCTTTCAGAATGCCACTCTTTTCTTTATTTCTTTTTAAGCATAGGGAAATCAGGTCTTATGTGTCCACTTATCTTTCATTCATAGCATGTGACCTCTTAATCTTTCTTATCTTTCATTTCCTTCTTATTATACTTGGATTGGAAATTTCTTTGTCCAGCTATCTTGTTCATTCTTCGAGAAAGATTTTCTAACTCATTCTTTGAGACTTCACTCTTACTAGATTCAGATTGGATAGTAACTTTCTTAGACTTGGATCTAGTTACTCTCTCTAGAGTCTTAGCTTTCCTGTGATTTTATGTTGTAGTAAAAGCAACAGTATCATTCCCATTCTTCTTTTTGATGTTGTCAGCATCTCTCTTCATCCTTGTTTCATGTTGGAGAAGAGTTCCAAACATCTTATCTAAGGAAATTTGAGTAACCTTCCTATTCTCATCAATAACTATTATCTTTGATTCCCACTCATTGGGCATAATATCAATGATCTTGTCAACAAGAGCTTCATCATCTATACCTTTCTCCCCTATAGATTGTATGTTGTTCACGATAGTCATAAATTGTTGTTTCACCTTACAAATGGGTTATCCATAAGGAAAGTTAAAACCATGATACTCAACTCTAATCATGGCTCTTCTAGTATCAATCACTTTGGATGTACCAAAATGTGTAACTTCGAGTTTCTTCCATATACAGTTAGATGCTTCACAAGAAGAAATTTGGTTATATATGTTCCTAGTCATTGAACATAGTAGAGTATTGCTTACCTTATAGTTTAATTGATAATCATGCTTTTCTTGGTTTGTGAAAGTACTAACTTCCTTATCAAGAATTCGATAACCTCCAGTAGGCATAACAAAATTTTCTACTCCAGTATTGATAACGAAAGTCTTCATTCGATCTTTCCAATACTCATTATCATTTTCATCAAAAATTGGTGGTCTTGTAGGATTTAAGTTGTCGATGGAATGAACATTGATTCCTGCCATGTTAAAAAATATTTCTACACAAAAACATGTTAATAACAAAAGTTCAGATTCAAGGAGAATATTCCTAAGCAAGAAAAATATAGAACAATGAAAAAATGAGCAAGGAAAACAAACATGTGAGTATAAGAATTTCAGAGACCCACTCTGATACCAATTGTAGGATAGAAATAATAATGTAGATGCTCAATATACAAGAGGGGGGGTGAATTGTACACTTTAAAAATTTCCTTAAATAAGGAAAGATCTAAGTTTAACAAAGTTAAACTAAGAAAATTCACAACACCTCTAACACCAATTGAAAGATTGTGGCAAAGTATGAAGTTACAAACTTCTAGTTTTATACACTTTCTTAAATCTGGAAAGTGATTCCGAAAAACCGGTTCCGTAAATAAGGATCTAGAAAATGAAACTTAATCAAAGTTTACAATATGAGATTCTACCTTAAAGTGAATAGAATCTAACTTAATTAGAGTACACAAGTGTAAGGAAGTATCAGATGGTTATAAATTCTTAAACATAAAAAATACAGCGGAAAACATAAACTTTTAACAAAAAAAGTAACAAGATATAAATCTTTTAACCCAAAGAGAAGGGTATCCAACAACCTTGGATAAAGGTCCCTTGATTTACACTTTCAAGAAAGTCTGTCTTACCCACACCTGGGTAATCCCTCGATACGCCGATCGGAGTCTCTATCTTGCTATCCCCGCAAGCCCTTAACTTCAAGGTAGTTGGAACCTATGTCTTCCTCAGTAAGGAAGACCTCGAACTTCAAGGTAGTCGGCACCTCTGTCTTCCTATCCCCGGAAGTCCTCAAATGTAATAACCAACATTCGGAGTCGCACGAAGAAATATGAACGTGCAGTTTAGTACGCACAAGGCATGAAAATATTCTCTCTCTAGAAATCACCTTGATAGTGTGTGGTGTTTAGAGTGACCAACATCTTATTGAGCTCTTTCAAATGAGCTCCTATTTATAGGCTCGGTAGCAATGGTCGGCTCCCTCGTCCAACGGTTATATTTTCCATAAATTTCAGAGGGACCTGTACATGTGTCACTTAACCAATGGTAATTTTAAAATAGAATGGATGACATCATTTTATAACAAAACATGTGTAACTGAAAGCACGACATCATTTTATAACAAACTTATAAAAAATCGGAGTGTAAGTAAAAAGTTCGGAGTCTAACCAAAAATTATATTCGGGGTCTATATTACAAGGATATTCGGATTCTATTTATCAGAAGAATTTGGAGTCGACTTTCATAAAAGTTAATATCCATAATTCAAAATCATAATTCACAACCAGAATTCGTAATGATAATTCTGCCCTAGAATTCGTAATGACAATTCATCACAGAATTCGTAATGAGAATTCATCACAGAATTCATAATGAGAATTCGTCATTATAATTCATAATGAGTATTCTACATTAGAATTCATAATGGGAATTCATCATCAGAATTCGTAAAGAGAATTCATTACAGAATTCATAATGAGAATTCATCATAGAATTCGTAATGATAATTCATCAGAGAATTCGTAATGAGAATTCATCACAGAATTCGTAATGAGAATTCGTCATCATAATTCGTAATGAGAATTCATCATCATAATTCGTCATTAGAATTCATTACAGAATTTAGAATGAGAATTCGGATCCTGAAACAGAATTCTTCATATCTAAGTATTATACGATTCTGAGAATATAGATATGAATCCGATTTTTATACTTAAGAAAAAATGTTGATATGAACAATGAAAATAAGAAAGAGGTAAATTTCTTTATAGAAGTAAAACAGGGGTAAAAACATATTTTCTTAAAGATAAGGTGTTTGCGATTTTCAAAATAAGAAGGAATGGAAAAGTCATAAGGAAAACCTTATTGACTCATCACTGTTACTATATATCCATCGTTATTATAAACCAACCATTATTATAGATCCACCTTTATTATAAACCCAACATTAATGTAGACACATAGTTTCTGTAGATCCAATATTACTATAGATCCAATGTTGTGTGATCCATAGTTACTATAGATACAACATTAGAAATGACACACCATTGGAAATGACTCACCGTTTGAAATGACTCACCATTATAAATTAAAACATTTGAAATGAATCGTCGTTTGAAATGGATCAATGTTCAAAAAGACTAAATGTTGGAAATGAATCACTATTGGGAATGACTCACCATTAGAAATGAATATCTATTTGTAATAAATCACCATTGAAAATTACTCACTATTAAAAATACTCACCATTGTAAATTTCCATAAAAATGTAAAACTATTGGAAGTAGTCACCATAAAAAAGAATCATCGTTGAAAATTTTTGGAAAATGAAAATTTATTTGAAAGAATCTCTATTGGAATGAATAAACAATAGAAATTTCTTGAAGTATATAAAACTATTGGAAATACTCACCATTGTAAATTTCATTTAAAAAGGAAAATTATAGTAAATACACACTATTGGAAAGACTTGTAATTTAGATTTTTTGGAGAAATGGAAAATTATTTGAATGAATCACCAATAGAATGACATACCATTGGAAATTTCTTGAAAAATGAAAAAAAATATGGAAAGACACACCATTGAAAATAACCACTGTTGTAATTTTGAAAAAAAAATAAGTGTTTGAATGTCTCACTATTGGAAAGACTCGCAGTTTGAAGTTTTTTAAAAATAGTCAAATAGTTGGAATGAATCACTGTTAGAAATTTATAGAAATATGGAAATCTGTTGGAAAGACTCACTGTTAAAAATAAAAAGAATTGTAAATTTCACAAAAAATGGAAAATTGTGGAAAAACAATGTTTTAAAAATAGTAACCATTAGAATTGTTTTGAGAAAATGACCAACTATTAGAGAGGCTAAGAGTTGGAAAGATTTCCATGTCTAAAAAATACCATATAATTTCCAAATACAAATCAATTATATGATTTTTGGCAATGTAATAGGCTATATGGTTTTGTAAAATACATCAGATACCTATCAAACTATTCTCTCCCTTGAGAATTCAAAACAAAACTAGACGATAGGGGAAAAGGGGAATGAATATCCATCCTTAGAGATACCTCTCAAGGATATCATTACACTTTAAGTAGTAACATCTACCAAAACAACCAAAATAACTAAATAAAACAAATTTTATCAAATATAGGAATTAGGTAACTCCATCCTCTTTGTCAAGATATTATCCACTATGTGTGGAGTGACTCTCCCCCATGGTTTTAATTGCATCGTAGTAAAGTGAGTCGTGATTAGGAATAGAGTTTTAACTTTTTATCATGTAAGAACATTATCACACATCACACATCAAAAATCACACATTACATCAAGGGTAAATAATATATTTCATGAAAAATCAATGATTAAGATGCACATAAGAAGGAAATACATGGAAAGGAATAACTAAAAACATCGATCAATGGGAAAAAATTTGTGTTTCACGCTACCATGTACCATCTTATAGGCCACCATCCTTTCATTCAACATGGCCCTAGGGAATGGTTCATCCTCTAGTATCAAAATAAAATATGATTGTAAAGATATTTGTGGTCTAAACAACCAACACATGGGGTACCTCTCCCATTATTTTATATTTAATACACCATAACCAATGGTGAAATGAATTTTATGTCTACACATGACATAAAAAACAATCCCCAAGGGAGATACCTATCACATAGAATAAGTCTGCATAAATTGTCATAAAAACATGTCAACCAATTTTAAAGGAAACATTATTTCAACACAATTTATCATTCATTGTTTTAAAAAAGTACATGGCCTTAAAAATCACATTCCCTTTAAAGTATTTTTCTTCTATCTACAACAAAAACACTTTATCAAATCAATTATCATTTAAGTCATTTTTACCCAATATATTCAAATACTTTAAATGAAAGTTCTATTTAATAATTCAATTGTTTTTATTTAAAAAACAAAACTTAAATGTTTTTTAACCCATACCTATTATTTAAAGTAATTTTATAGAGTCCCAATTTTAAAATATGGAATTCTATGTAAAAAACATAAGTTTTGAACAATCCATCTTTTACATTTTTTTCATGTTTCATAATAAATAATAATTTAATAGGAGCACACTCAGGAATAAATTTCACATATTATTTCTCAATCAATGTAGGAACTCATATTAACAAACACAAAGTTGCTTTATGTATAAAAAATAAAAGGAAATCATTCACCGTACGATGATATTTTCAATTTTTGGCTGTATTGACTCACACACACTATTTTAAAACATGTTATATTATAACACATCTTGATATGGGAAATAGGTTTTCTCACTTCATATGTTTTAGTTCATAACATATGTCATTAACAAATGATCAATCATAACAAAACTAACTAAAAAAATAGTAGTAAAACAATATCATCAATTCCCTTAAAAAATCAATGTGTGGGAGGAAATCCCATTTTCATTAACTTCATGATTTCAAAAATGTCAATTTGATTTTGTTACCAAATTTAAGCGATTAAAATTTTTGTGGGATGTGAGGTATTTCATAAACATATTCACACCATAAGACAACACATTCCATCTCACCACA
Source organism: Viscum album (assembly GCA_963277665.1). NCBI lineage: Eukaryota > Viridiplantae > Streptophyta > Magnoliopsida > Santalales > Viscaceae > Viscum > Viscum album. The sequence continues at coordinate 1,190,975,773 of OY728156.1, read as the reverse complement.
TCAATAACACATACCAACCACCAAAAATCACCACCAATAGACAACACAACCCCTAACCAAACCTACAAACCATCGAAAGCATCAACTAACATTTCACACAACCACATCATCTTAACACCTTAAAATCTGCAAGAAACAACACTTTCACATAATATATTTATCTATATCCTCCCACACAAAACTCAAAACAATGATCTCCATTATCAACACACATCAAATCCATAAATAAAAAAATCAAAGAACAAACTTTCCATTTAGAGATATTATCAGATTTGGGAGGAACTGGCTCATCTAAATGGTTTCAATTGTGTATATGTATAATGCGTCTTGATTATGGATCATGTTTTCATCTGTTTATTTGATTGAAGTTTTTAATCACACATCTCAAAAATAAAACACAACAAGAAAAACCACAAATAAAAGTAATGAATTCATTCTTACACCATCATTTTAGATCTTACATTACTTCCCTCATTTTTTACCATGGTCATTCTCACAAAATTTGAAAATTTATAGGGGGAAAAGATTCATTATCTATATATAATTCATTAGGATTTTAATACATGTTGATATTAATAAAGCAACAATATGAAGGGTTTAATAATCTACCATAATCATGTCATAATAAAGGTTTCAAAAAACTATTATTATGACATATCAATACATTAACAAAATGATAAAAACTCTTACATTTACAACATTCAATATTCCTAATTCATTTCTAGTGAAACACCGCAACATTCATTAAAATAGTTATAACATGCATCCATGTTAAAGATAGAACTAGAACCACCATATTTAACATGCTTAATCAAGACATTATAGGTTTATATTAATATCAAGGAAATTGACTTCCAATATTTACTTGAAATTTTTTATGTCTTTGGTTCTTTTGTTAAAATAAAATACTCTATTACCTAATCAACATGATATGAAAGTAATTAATATAAAATAGGATTTTTGAATATAAAATTGAAAAAATCTATATGTTTTATTACTATATTTCATGTTTTATCATGATCAATATAAATGTTATTCAGCCATTTTATTTCACATAAAATCATTCTTATATACTATAATAAGGATAACATTATTCTAAATACTTGTTTAAATACAAAATATTAAACATGTTATGGGATGAAATAACAAATATAAGGATTTATATAGTTACCACACAAATGATACAAACTTTAGGAATGCTTACAATAAAAAATTAATAATCACTTGATGAAATGTAATTTAATTTTTTTAGTCATAGAAAAATTAAATTTTAGCATTTAAATAGTTTTAAGTCTTAATAGGTTACTACAATGAATGCATATAGTTTTCCAAAATTTGGGAATAAATGTCACTAGAATTTCCACCCTAACAAAGGTTTACAAATAATGGATATATCAATACTACAGAACTGAAATCATGAAAAAATATAGAGGAAGTTATTATATTAAAGGTTTCTAAATGAAATGGAATTTTCAATAATAATGGTATCCATTTTGAAAACATTTATAATTTTAAATGTCCAAAAATAAGTTTTAAAACAAGTAAATAACACATGATCATGATAAACTAGAATGGAAAGTAATGTATGGAATATTATCTCACATTAGAATAAGAATACTTCTATTCATTGTTTCATGATTGTTTATTTTATCATTCCATTATGAAATATGTGTGAAGTAAAATGCTTAATAAGGATTTCAATATTAAAGAGTTGTTAAAAAATATATAAAACATGCCTCTCTAACAATTTACATTGTTAGAGAAACCAGATTTCATGTTATTTATTTTAATAAAGGAAACAAAATTCAATATATTTAGAATAATTAAAAATAAAGGAAAAGAAACAACCCATTACAATTCCACGAAGGATTCAAACAAAAAGAACGAGCCAATTGATCATCATTTTAGTCTTTTTTATTTATTATATGAATAATTTAGAAAATAATAACAATTTATTAGAAATAATAGAATGAGATATTTCTGAGAGAACACATAAAATATTATGATTTATTTAATTCATTGTAACTTCTCATGTTCACCCAATTAAACAAGAACACAAACAATCATGATTCATGGACCTCTCTTAGGTCTCTACCCCACAAGTGTTGTCACATCACTTGTTCATTTAGTAAGCTAAGACCCAATTCATTGAATCATAGGGGCCCTAAAATCTCATTTCCTATATGGTCTCCCCTAACCTATTTCACATACTAAGATAGTTGACATTGTTACCATACCAACCTATGCAATCCACGTTGATACTAACTACAAACTCCATTGCATCTCTCAATAAACAGCTCTGATCCCCCTATGTCATGACTCCCTCCCTCCAAAGGTAACCCTCCTAGGATGGTAGAGAGGAAAGAAACATAATGACACCCTGAGTCCCACTTCTAGTAGGCCTTATGTTGGTGACTAGCATCACGGGTATAAAAAAATCACAATATGGAAGGCATTACCTTCTATAAGAATGAATGATCGCGAAATAAAATGAATCAACTACAAACAAATACATAATTTAATATAAAATATTCAAACCATCCCACAAATCATGTATAAAAGAATCCAATACATATAAAAGTTTTCAAATGGAAGGCCAAAAAAATAAATGTTACGGCATCAACACAAAAAAAACTCTGAAATTCAAAAAACGAAATGCCTAGTGCGATCCAAAATGTCCTCCTAGAATCCAAAAAAAAGATTTTATATACATAGGGTGAAAATACAAATATACTCAGTAGAAAAACCAATGTATCTTATGCACATGTGATAAAATAATTCTAATGAACCAACGACAAAACATTATAACCATACAACACCTATAAAATATAATAACTAAAATCCCAACTGTACCAAGGCTCACTAACTAAATAACTCATCTAGGTTTAAAAATATAATATAATGAACCTTGATGATATGGTACCCATCAACTCATTCAAACTAGTTTTCCACTCTCACATCCCAATGTTATACATCCTGGAACTCCCATCTCTTTCTAATAACATCACATCAAATATGGGATAAACACACAAGGGCCATCAAAACACATCACATACTGACTTGACACACCTGAGACATCAAGAAACATCACTTCCCAACCACACACACCTGGGAAATAAAATTACATCACATCACAACATGAGAGTCACTTTTCAATTCTATCCATCACATCCCATTCATGTACCTATCATCTCCCGAAGAGGGAGTAGGAATGATTAGGTAGTCAGCCAGCCATCCTCTCATGTAGATGTTGAAAACAAAACCCACATGACAATACGAGTGATGACATATAGTGGTTGATGAGAGTGGGGTGTGTATTGAAATCAAAAGGTCATAGAATGTATATACATTTATGGTCAAAGAAAATAGCACCATTAAATGGGTTTATGAAAATAACTAACCACCTCACAGAGTCCACACAATATCTACCACCAGTAAATGTATAATAATCACAAAAATAAAAAAAATCATATTTCATAATTTTAGTCTTTAAGCCCTTTTATAGAGTCCCTATTTGTCAACCCAATCCATTAAAACCTTAACTTTTCTTAGATATCAGAAATAATCCAAATATCAATTCATCAATAGTTTCCAATATTATTATAAATTTCACCATCCATTACCAACCAGGAAACTAACACAATATTTAACACACCAATAAGTAGGACACAAAATCCCAACAACATCATCTAGTTCCACCTTCCGACACTTCCCCACTGTATAACAACACCACCATCCCCATAACAACTCTATTGTACTAATGCACTATTTCAACCATTTCATACTCTCTGCCCAACCATATTTCATCCACTATCTCCACACACATCAAATCACATACCACATCACAACACAATTTTCAAATATAAAAACGGTATTTGATTCAATTTTACTTCCATATTTAAGGGTGTTATCACCAAATCCATTAGATTATGAGGAATCTATTCTATTTACCAAATATATGTATTTAACAATTTATTTATGATGATAAAAAATCAGAAAAAAAATAGAGGTTTCAAAATAAAATTTCAACAACCTAATCAATCCATAAACAGACATGAATTCCATCGAGGCATTATAACCATAAAAATATAATATCAAATAAAATTAAATTAAATTAAATCAATAAAATAGTTCAAGATCATACTTCACATTCCTGTTCCCATTAATTTTTTTTAAAATTAAACCATACCGCATGATACATATAAGAAGAAATGATGGAAAAACATACATGGATGTTTAATCCTTTCTCAATCTTGTTGCACCAAATTAGGGAGTTCACGTATAAGAGGAAACATATTTGTGGGAACTCAATCCAATTGTAGAAAAAAATTCAGTGGCTCCATGGTAAAAAGGATTAAGGACCTCCGGTCTCAAGAGAATGTAATCCTGAATAAAATAATTAAAGGTATGTTCTTTAAAAAGAAAATATTCGATACTAGGGGGATTGGATATGGTTTTAACTAACCATTAAAGGTATATCCCATAAATCTATGAATTTTAACAATTTATAATGTTCTGTGGAATATTTAGAAATTATGGATACAAATAATATCTTTTGAAATGTATTTGAAACACTTAATTAAGGAATTTTAACCCATTATTCACTATAAAAGATGTCAAAAAAGATATTCTACAATTTTTAGAAAATCTGGAAAACATTGTAGACCCACTGTTATTATAGATTCACCATTGGGATATCCACCATTACTATAGATCCATTGTTACTATAGATCCACCATTACTATAGAGACACTATTACTATAGAACCACTATTAATATAGATCTGTTGTTAATCTACATCCACAATTGGGCGATTCACTATTATTGTTGATCTTTTGTCACTATAGATCCCCCATTATTGCAGTTCCACTATTGGGTGATCCACCATTACTGTAGATTCACCAATACAATAGATCCACTATTATTGTAGACCCAAAATTGCAGTATACCTTCCAATACTATAGACCAACCATTATTATAGATCAAATATTACTATATGTCCACCATAGGGTTTCCCACCATTATTGTAGACCCTCCATTATAAATGACTCACCTTGGAAAATTACTCACCATTGGAAATGACTCATCGTTAAAAATAAACATGTTGTAAATGACTCACCACTAGAAGTAACTCACCATTAAAAATGATTCCTCATTTTAAATTACACAAATTTGAAAATGACTCACCAATAGGAATGACACACTTTTAGAAATGAATCACCATTTGAAATGACTCACCTCTGGAAAGAATCTCCATGGGACAATTTTGGAAACAATGATAAAATGTTGGAAATACACACCGTAAACAAGATTCACCATTGTAAATTTCTTAAAAAATGTAAAACTATTAGAAATAAACACCGTTATAAAAAATCACCGTAATAAATTTCAAATAAAATGGAAATATATTGGAAAGATTAACTATTGAATAGAAACATCATTAGAAATTTATGAAAAATTGGAATCCTATTAGAAAGGCTCACCCTTAGAAATTTATAAAAAAATGGAATCTTTTGAAAAAGACTCGCCATTAGAAAGAATCTTCGTTTCAAATTTGTGAAAAAATGGAAATTTGTTGGAAAGACTCACTATTGGATATTTCTTGAAAAATGGAAAATTGTTAGAAAGACTCACTGTTAGAATGAATCACCATTAGAAATTTCTGAAAAAATTAAAATTTTGGCAAAATAATTATTGTTGGAAAGACTAACCATTGAAAATATAAATAAAAATGGAAAAATATAGGAAATAAGAACCATTTAAAAGGATTATAGTTGGAAATATATGAAAAATGGAAAACTATGGGAAATATTCATAGTTGGACATTTTAAAGAAATAGAAAATTGTTAGAAAGACTAAGCATTGGAAATTAATGAAAAATGAAATGATCTAAGAAATAATCACCATTATAATGGCTATAATATCTCAAAAAACACCAAACATTCCCTAGATACCTCAATTATGATATTTTTGTAAATTTCATGAGTTGGAATGTTCAGGCTGTCATAGTTTTTGATTTTATGGGATTAGTTGTTTGAAAAAAATTTAATTTTTTTTAAAAATCATTATTATTTCAAATGTTTTTTAATAATAAATTACAATATTAAATGTGGATCTATTTTTAAGCATAAAAATTTTAATTAGAAAGGGTAACTTGGTTTGAATTATAGTTTTTCAACTTCCATACTTTTCCCATAGAACATTCAATCCTTCATCATAATTTCATTGAATTTCTACTAACATATTCAAAATTAAATTTTCTTGTGTACATTTTAGATCATATATGATTGTTTTATAAAAACTTATATCATAAATTTAACTAAATTTGAAGTAGTTATACAAGTATGAAATAAAATAAAATCCTTTCTAGAATATTTTTAATTTTTTTTATAACTAATAGTGTCTCAATAACTAATTATAAAATAATATCATTGTTTTTATGTTCTTTATAAATATGATCCATTAATATATAAATTTATTATTGCTGGGGTGGAAGTATAGTTTTGTTAAGACGATTTAAGATTGATACTTATTACATCTTAAGGTGAAACCGAAAAGTAAGTCTTTTATTCATTCAAAACTAATAAGATGTATTTATATATATGGATTTTTTCAAATTTTGTAAGAATTATCACTTAAATGGAAACAAAAATAATAATTATGGATATTTTTATAGGGGATAAACCTGAGGACCATTTCAATAGAGTAACCCTTATTTATTTTATTATTGTGATACCATTTTCCCTTCTATATGTTCTTATATAATTTGAGTTTTAATAACATTTATGGACATATTTTCATATATGGAAACAATAATGTTATCTTGAGAAATCCACTAATAATTTATGAAATCTATTAATTAATTTCAAAAGTATTATTATAAACTTTTAGGGTCTATTTTTTCATTTCAAGTATGGTTTTATATTTATATTATATTATATTCAGAATATTTTTAATATATATGATATTAATATATTATTAGTATTATTAAATATGTGGACCTTGGAAATGAAATGTGAATAGTGTAAATCCACCATTTACAAAATAGAGCTTGAAAATTTTGGATACTTCTATTAATAATCAATTTGACGATCAATAAGTTGAATGTATCATGTCATCTCTTCCAATTTCAATATAATTATAATGATTTTCTTAACAAACATGCATTTGAAAGACTGGTTGACTATGCTGGAAAACATAAATAAGTGAAAAAATATGAAACTTTTGTCGGGGAATATTGTTTTATAGTTTAAGAAACATTTAGTGATAATAATGAATAACTAAATGTTCGTTAGGTAAAAATAAATATTGAAATGAAAATCAGAGATGATAGATTTCAATATGGGAAAATAGTATAAATAAATTAAAAGGATAAAGTAGTTAATATCTGTAATTAATAAGAAAGCAGTATGTGGAATCAACTATAAAATGGAATGGATTATCAATAAAAAAATAACCAAAATTTGTGAACTATTTATAAGGGTGTAGAAAAAATAAGGGAAGAAAAATAGAAAATAACCAACTATGAAGAGAGAGAAATCCATGCAGTTAATGACCAAAGGAAGAAAAAAGACCCAAAACAAATAAGGGTCAAAGATAAGAATATTTTTACATTAAGTATAGAATAATTTCATCCAATAAAATATAATGATAATGAAACAACCTAAATGAAGGTGGAATACGATTAAAAATACACACATTGATTAGCAAGCAACATAACCGAGAAGGATAAACTAGAAAAACACCAAACATGAAGAGTAATTTTCAATGTGAAATCAAGGAAAAGAAATTAAAATCTGTTTGCATAAAATTTATTACTAAAACATAAAAAAATAATTAATAATATTAAAATGATATTTGGAATCAATAAAATAGTCTATTAACCTAAAAAACCATTCGATATAACTATTATTTTGGGATGCATCCAATAAGAAAATGTTTTTTTTATTTTTTTATAAAAAAATATTTCAGGCGAATTCAACAACTTACGAAGTTATACTATGTTCTTTATAAAAAAATATTATATTGTTGAAGCCTAACTGGTATAAAATTGGATCCAAATTGATTGGGCCCCCTTAATTAGAGAATTTATATTAAATTCAACTTACAATTATATGATTTATTATACATAAGTTCCCTTAATCCGCAATGAACATATGTGAAATTTTGTAACCAATATGAATATAGTTTCATTGGATAACATTTTCCCACTTTTTAATAAATAAATAATGACCTTCAGAGTGATTATTTTAGTTTCTCAGGATTAGATTAAAACAAATTAATCTTATTTTCACACGCTCCACTCATTTTAAATGATATTAGGTAATAAATTCTTATTCTCAGTAAATATAAATAAATTTATTAATATGTAACTCTACCAAATGATTCCCAAATAATTACACATTTATTTCCATTTCTACTATGGTTATTACTATGTTCTCTTTATTCTTTTTGATGCAAATTTAATTCTGGAAGGTTACTGTAACATTATAAATCCTTAAAATGAATAATTTTTAGCTGAAATAAAATTTTTATAAATATTTTTGTAGAAAATAAATCCCAAGATGAATTTATAATTAACAAGAAAATATTTATACATATTAAAACCATTTTTTTCATTATACATTTCTAGTGTTTAATGTGGGGGAAAGGATTTCATAATATAAAACATGATGAGTTATTTTTTATGTTTTGGTGGAAATGTAATATAAAAAAGGATTCATTAGTATTAGTAAATTTTATCTTATTTGACAAGGAATTAATTCTTAAATTAACCAATAATGAGGTGATACATAAATTTCTAAAATTGTGTTCACTTTAAGAAAGAATTTATTTAAGAAATCAATATACAATGGAGCCTTGATTACATGGATAATAAAACACCTATGTTTATTACATAAGATAACTTTAAACAAGGAGATAAAAAATTGTGTTTTTCAGTAATATTTTTTTATTTACGGAATTGATTATAACATATCAAGTATATGACATGAACTTTACCTAGAATGAAGTTGATAAAATTAAACTTCAGATGGTGCATTTTTTCCATTACAACCAAGAAAATAGCTGGTCAAGAACATGTATTAAAGGAAAAGTTACAAATTATATTAAGTGTCTTAAAAACACATAATAAAAGAAATGGTTTACATGTGTGTAGTAGTGTTGAATGGAACATGTTCTCGTTTTTCATCGACTGTGTTATCATTCTCACACAACATGGTTTATACATGTTACATTATAATTTAAATCAATTTAAAAATTTATAAAAAATATATTATAATTTCCAAATAATTATTATGTGTTTTTTCCATACAAATATCATTAAAATACTTTATATATTGATGAATTATATAAAAATTTCAAACAATGATTAGAATAAATCATGTTTCTTTTAGTGTACTACATGGAGGTAGTTTTTAAAGTACGTGAAAATGTATGTTTATAGACATATGTTAATATATGTATATAAACCTACATAAACATATGTTTTTAAAGTATTTTTAAATCCATGTAAGAGATTTCATATATTACAAAAAGGTAAATTAGTAGTAATTATATGAAGATCATAAATTATAAACTCCATGTAAAGGTAACATGAATTGAATCAAAAAATGGTAATAGAAAACTGATCATGCAAAGAAGACATATAATTCTCACATAAGGGTAAAATACAATATTTTTAATTGTATAATGAAAAACCATAACTTCCTCAATGGTAAAACAAAGACATTAAAAATTTATATAAAGATTAAAATACATCAATTTATTTTTTAAAAATCAAAAATTATATTACTAGAATAATAAAATATTAAATTAATAAATTAACAATAAAAAAATAATTAAATAGAATGAAATTATATAAATATAACTAAAGAATAAAGAATAATAATTTATTTTCAATAATAATATAAAACTAATGATTAAAAAATAATTGAGAAATTATTTGATAATTTTAAAATGGTAAAGGCCTTCTAAAAAATCATACATTTTGTATAAATTAGTATGAAATTTTGAGAGAAATAAATAAATTTAAAAATTTGATGTATATAGGAAGTAAAAATAGATTTTTTTTGTATATTGCCTAATTTTAGTTCTAAAATTATATGTAATGTTATATTTATAATAATTCATAGAGGTAAGTTTATAAACATGTGTAAATGTATGTTTGTACATTCCATGTAAAGATATGTATGATATTTAATATTTTTTGAAAAGGCTAACATGTGATATATAAAGGTAGATTAGATTGTCTAAACTCATTGTAAGGGTCACATGAATTGATTCAATTAATTATAATTAAAAATTCACACATAAATGATATATATTGTGAATACATAATGTTAAAATACATGTTGTGTAGTGGTGAAATGAAAAAACCTGAAAATGCGTTAGGTCAAAACAAAGACATACAAAATTTATGCAAAGGTAAAAAATACTTTGGAAAATTTAGAACCTTTACAATAATAATGTAACAAAAATAAAAATAATAAGAAGTAAATAACGAATAAAAAACATAATGAATAATAATCATTATATGGTAAATTATTATGTCACTGTTAAGTAATGAATAATCAATAAGAATTCTATTTCAAAATCAATATAAACCTAAAAAATAAAAAAAAATATGAAACATTAGATCCCCATTTAAATATATTAAAAATATCATGAAATAATTTACCATTTATTTTATATAATTAATATGGATATTGGATTCAATGAACTTTAAAAGAAAATATATATAAATTCCATAAATCTTAACATAATATTTTGTGTAAAAGAAAGAATGTTAATTTTAATATTTTTCATTGAGGTAGATTTAAAATGATGCATAACTGAATGTATATAAACATTTGAAAAGTCATCTTTGTGATCCAATGAAAAGTTAAGTTTTTAGGTTACACATAAAGTGATGTAGAGAATATCATATATTTAGTAATTGTAAACATGTGATGTGTAAAAATAAAAAAAAATTATAAACTCCATATAAATGTATCAAGAAGTGATTCATGTGAATGAAATTGAAAAATGATCATATAGAGGGAATATATATGAAAAACCTAAGAGGAAAATTGATCTTGTTTAATGGTAAAACGAATTAACTTGAATTATTGTTTGAGTAAAATAATGTCTTGTAAAATTTATGTAAAGGTAAAAAATACTATAAAAATATTAAAAAAATTTCAAACACAATGTAACGAGAATAATATTATCAAAACATAAATAATGAATTAATAAAAAAATAATGACTAATAATAAGAATAAAATAACATAAAATTAATGTAATGTTACATAATAGTTTTTTTGGATGAATTATAATTCAATATAGCGAGAACATGGTCTGAAGGCAACAAAATTCAATATAAAAACCACCAATTATGATCTAATTTATCCCTTTCTATTCCCCTTTTCCAATTATGTAGTATCATACAACCAAATAATGTTCCAAATTTGTTGATGGTTTTTTCTAAAATAGAGCAAAAACAATTACAAAACATATAGACATGGATGATTTTTATAGTCAAATTAAATTTAAATTTGGTTTTACGGTAGAAACATCATAATATAATTTTTCTTTTTTACAAGTCCGAATATTAAAAAAATATTTAAGATGCTATATCACTATAACATGAGTACTATTTGAAATAAAATAAATAAAAATATGAAAACATATTGTCCTCATAACACTGGAATTATTTATTTTTTATTAAATTATTTACACTTTTACCCTTGATATTCTAAAACTGTTTTTAATATTCGACCAACATTACAATATTTTTTTCATATAAAGATGAATTTTATTAAAACAGTTTCACATGTTTCATGATAAATTTAACTATATGCTTATGTATTTCGGGTAGTCAGATATTTTGAAAAATTAATAAAATTTCAAAAAAAAATTATACCATGTAACATTCTCACAAGCTACAATTATCAACTTTATTTCCATCCAAGATAAAACACTATAATATTTATTTATAACTATATATATCACCATATAAATAAATAAAATATCCAAAAAACATTATAATTTTTGTAGTTATTTACATACCCATCCCGAAAATATATTATTACGGAAGTGATTCCACATAAATCATATCAATGTTTTATAAAAAATTATAATAAATATAAAAGGCATACTCAAATTTTTAATAAGATCATTGAACAACTATATTTAAAAAAAATTAGAAATGTTTGTTACATCTATCCATACAAATTAAATAAAATAATTTAATCTTTCAATACATGATATCAAAAACCACTCAATAATAATTTTATATTCTTATTGAAATAATTTAGATATATTTGGTGAATATATGTAAACCTCATAACTGATTAATAAATTTTATGTTTAAAGATAAGGAGATAAATTCTCCTAAATATCAAAACTGGCCATCATTTATCGATATCGATTTTTTCAAACAATAATTAAATCCACATAAAAATATTTACAACAACAAACATCGGAGGAATATAATAATTAATAAATCCAATAAATATTTTACTTAACATAGTGATGTGGATACCCAATTATAATGAGCCCTTCAAATATGAATAAATACACATATATGGAAACAACCACACATAATCTAACCTCAATAATTTACAATTCAACAATTCCCCTCTTACGGAATCCAAATTATAATAAAATGGTTCAACATCATAGTATTCAAAATTAAATTTTTTATTCTTTTTTTAGAATAAGATCCATCTTTAATCTAATTACCAAGATGTTTAATTCTATTTAGCATTAAATTTTAAATTAAATGTCTTATTGGGTTCAATTTAAAACATTAAAATAGACTTTACCATAGTTACATCATGATCATAAAATATAGTTTTATGATCGTTTATGTTATATGTGACTGATTGTGTTTCAGACAACCAATAAAAGGAGCTCACAGTTTCATTATCCAACAAATCTACCCTGAAAACAATAATATCATGATGATTATTTAATACCATAAATAAAATTAGATAATATTATATTTATTAGTTATAGAATTTCTTTCAAATATATTTAAATTCACAAATTACTCTCAACCTGACCTAAACATTGGACCAAATAAAAAAATATTTGTAATTTTCATAGTAAAATCAAATTTCATAATATATAAAATTGATTGATTGTTCTAATATTTAATTCCAATTAAAATAACATGTAATATGAATCTCAATGAACCAATTACCTTTGTCATTTTTACATTGAAAAACTTAATCTATCAACATGTGTGTACAAAATTGCATCCCTAATGTTTGAAATAGTTGTTACCAATTTGAAAGAATAATATAGTTTAATAACTTATAAATCATTCACATAAAACTCATAGAAATTATTTTTTTTTAATTTTATATAATACCTCATCATAAGATTGGATATAGTATTGTATAACAGATGATTATTCTCTCTCACAAATAAATTTCATGTGTAAGTCCCACAAGACAACAAAAATGACCTCTTTTGAGAAATTAATCTATATGTGTCTCAACATGAATAATTTTTACTATATGATCCCATTAATAATCCATTATAAGTCATTAATTGCTACATGAATAAAGGGATGATGTATAAAAAGTATTCTTTCTCATTTTATTTGACTATTATTGGCATATAGTGAACCCATTTAGTCATCCATATATAATATAAACAAATGTGTGTCCTCATGTGATTTGAACATCATCCTTACATATAGTTTAATAAATGATGATAAATCATCCACCTCATTAGTAATAGAACCAATAATATAAAAACATTAGTTTAAGGTATATGGGATATCTTGGAACCCTCACCAGATTTTTTTTACTAAATCATTCACTATAAGTTTCACTGAATGTTTCACTAAATCATATAATAAAAGTTTCGTTGTAACATTCAATGGTTGTTTCTGCAAAAATATCACATGAATTTTCACTCTAAAATTCACTATATATTTTAATCTATGTTTAAATGGATTATTATTTAGAAGTATAATTGTATAACACACTAGAAGTTTTACAAGAATATTCTTTAAATGTTTCACTAGAAGTTTTATTGATTCTTGTAAAGAAACATTCATTGAAATGTACATTGAATGTATATGTAGAAACAAAAACTCTAAATACCCTACAAGTTCAACAAAAATATTCTCAAGAATAATACAAATAATCATTCGATATGCGAAACATTTTATTATATGGACATTGGTGAATCTTTCACTTATTGTTTATAATGAAATATGAATTGAATGTTAACGAACATTGTTATGTAGAAAATAGAGCATTCTCAACAAAAACATGCACATGCATAGTAAAAAAATACATTCAAACATTAAAATATATAAACATTAATATAAGATACTGTTATTTGTGGTCATTAGAAGAAGAAAGAAATATTCTACACACAAAAGGATCATGATACATATATCACTCCCAAACATCAGTTGAAAATACTATTTTCTAAATGAACTATAAATAAATAGACATATAATTATCAAGAGTGGATGAATTCTAGTCTAATAAACCACAACATTCGTCGATATTGTATGTTAATATATTAGAATAATATTTTAAGGAAAATTCTACCAACCACTACCTCAAAAGCAGGAAAACCATAATATAATCCATGTAATAGACATAATAGATAACAATAAATGATGAAAATTTTCACTATTGAAAAACATGCCATCGATTTCTACACAAAATTAAGTCCCATACGTGACTTTGATATCCCATGAGATGAAATTTAACATAAAACATTTTTGGTGGTGTATATTTCCATAGGTAAAATACCAATATGTCAACATCAAATTACATTATTGGATGTTGTTGGATTACATGGAACTGAAGACAACAAAATCTATGTGAGAGGGATAATTAATTATCTCTATAATTCTACAATATCTCATGAATTCCTATAGTTAGTAAACATTATATCCCATATATTTCATTTATTTATAATCTAAATGATAAATGATCCGAGTTATTGGATTTGTTTCAATAAATAGAAGGTATTCTCTTAGATATCATTTTAAAGGGTCATGGTTTTCTTATAAGAGTTAACTAATTATGAATATATCTATTCTAATTGTTTGAGGATGAGATTATAGTGTTTCATGAATTATTTTTATTCAAATATTAATGTAGAACTATTAGATAAAATCTTATATGTATTTTCATGTATTTATTTAAGTAAGTGTTTTATTATATTAAATATTTTAATTGTTTAAATTGATTAAAAACTGGTTTATTTTGTTTAATGATAGAAATAGTTATATATTGTTAAAAATCCCTTAAGGGATATTTGAAAAATATGGGATGTAAGAGATATTTTTATGAAATATTGACTTAATAGTTATTTTTCCACTCATTATTGTTAGTTATATGTTTTTCATTGTTATACAATAATATGATCGATTATCAAGAAAATTCTCTACCAAAATGAGTTCCATATACCCTACATTCTAGTCACCGACATTAGGTGATCTTGGAGGGCACTTGAGTCCATGTGATTGTCATAATGAGGTGGGAAATTTTAAATTTACAAAAATTAAGGTCACTTATAGTGTATTGATATTTAATAAATTTTAGAGTAGAAAATAGAAGTCAAAACATGATATGGAAACTATGCGTGTGTGTATTAGATAAAAACAATAATATAAATCCATGTTTCATTATAAGTAAAGTATTGTATTTAAATGAATTAAAGATAATATTTTAGGGTAGTACACTATCATTGTAAGAGGGTGAATAGTGGGATAATCATGCATAAATACGTTGAGTAGTAGATGTTTGTGAAATAATTAAATATTTAATGAACTAATCTATGTTATCCATAATAGGTTAATAGTAATTAATTTCTTAATAAGAAATATAATGGATGTATTGGATAATGAAATGTAGTTTCTTTTAATATTGATTATTTTTTTCTAATGTTATGTGAATTGATTATGAAAAAAAAATTGTTGAATTTAGAAAGTTGATAATGGAAATAAATAATAATTTAATAGGGTAACTTGATGAGTTATTTAATGTTTATTTTCTATTTTATTATCTTCTATAGACATAAAGTAATTTTTTTATGAATTTAATAAAATAGAATGTTATGGTTAATAAAATTTGAAATATTTAATACATGTAATGATTGTTGAAATATAGAGGGTTAATGTTAATAAAATTTATACTTGATTGGTTACAATAATTTCATATAATACATTTGAGATTTTAAAATGATGAAAATAATGGAAATATATACATGGTTTGACAATGATAAAAGTGTATAAATAGTGAGGATTGATGTATGTATTTCAAAATTATTGATCTTTTTTTCATTTACTTTTTTTTGTATTATTTAATATTAATGTAAAATATAGAAATACATATGTTATTTTTATTAATTCAATTCATGTGTAGAATGAAAATGAAGTAAAATAAATGGGTTTTATTAGTTTAGAATTTCTCAACGATTGGTTTGGGAATTTACATAAATTCTTGAATCGTAATGTTATAATTTTAGTAGTTTAGTCAAATATGTATATAGATAAATATTATCTTATAAATTTCACACAATGTCAAATTAAATAACGAATATGATATTTATGGACAATTTAGTTGGTATTAAAAGAATCACTTGCATGATTAAAAGATAGATTGTTATTTTGGTCATTTTACGGGGAACCTATTATGATTACTATGAGTTCATTTAAACAACTATAAAATATTTCAATGAGTATATAGACATGTCCTAAATTTTTATCTAGTTTTATGAATAATTAAATAATAAATTTAAAATATTTTTGAATTATTATTCCATCCTTATGTGTTTGGGAAGTGGAAGTTATTGGGAAGTTTATATTAGTTGGATTAGTATTTAAGGAGTATTTTGAGATGTAGAAGAGAATCCTTAATAGTGATATGGGTGGTTGATGTGTGTTCTTACTCACCCTTAAATGTTATGTAGTATCGAATGTATTTGATATTTGGTAATGGGAAATTTCTCTATCATCCCAGTTATATGAATGTTGTGGAAGTTAATTCCCCTATGTTACAACATCCTATGTCTCCCATGACAAGGATCAGGGTGGGTAATGATTATCAACGCAACGACCTTATCCAATGACTATTAGAGTTGGTGCCAACTTTAATGCATTAGAATATGATACGAGTAATATCATCTTGAATGACCTAATAGTTTAGTTGTCTTGTTAATATAGATACATACATGATTCTCTTATTAAATTTGAAAAAAAAACAAAAAAATGGTTTTTTTCAGAATAAAATAATTTTCTATAGAATATCCCTATATTTCATTCTTAGTATAATTCATGGATTCCTAGGAAAGTAAAAAAATTTGGGAGATCTCAAATGATCATAAGGGGTTACATATAGAGGAATATATAAGGAATAAATATACATAAACAACATGGAAAGGTAACTAAATGAAAAAATATCCTATTTAAATAACTTGGATGCATAAATAGTTAAGGAATAATACTTATGGAAAGGTGAATAACCAGAAAAATATATTTAATCAATAAATGAAAAAGAAATGAATCCATAGATAATATCATTTTGAAAATATCATGGATAATAAGAATTGAATTCAAAATTAAGTTAATAATTAATTATTGTATATCATGTTTCTTAACTACATAATACCTTTTTGGTCATGATCTATCGTCTAGAATGTTTAAAATTACTGGGTACAGACCGATTCGGTTTTTCAAACCATACTTCAATTGTCAAGACATTTTAATGAACATTTTAAAACTACTGTTTATAAACCTATTTTTTTGGACAACTTATTTTTCTTTTGAGTCATGTTGATGCATCGAGAGGATATATATAAAGGGCCTCACCCATGTCTAGAATGTACAAACCATTCCCCATATATGAAATTATATATTTAATTCACAAATCAATACACCTTTTCAAAAAATATATGTATTGTGTAATGAATAAGAATTTATCAATATTTCCCCCGATAAAATAATAACATTTATTATAGAAATTTTTTTTCATAAATGATATACCGTATAGTAAATAAACATATCCCTGGTAAATAATTTGGATATTTTGGGAAATATAAGGTCCACAAATAATTGGAAATTGAATAGTTCAAGGGGAAGTTAATTACTACATAAATGAATGTATGAAGTGAGTGTAAATATTTTCCTTTGTCAAAATTATCATAAACCATAAAAATAAATATTATGGATGGTATCAATATGACATATACCCTATGCAGTAAGAATAAATTTCTATTTCCAGTTATTAAAAAAAATAGAAAATGGATCTTTAAAAACATTCCTGAGGAAAATATATTTTTTATTTTGAAAATTACCTTTTTAAAATCATAAAAAAATTTAAAAATAATTTTCATTGAGAATAATTTAAAAAACTATGAAATTATAGAATATTTGGAAAAAATTATCTTTAAAATTTAATTTTAAACATGAACTAGGAGGTTCAAGGAAATTTTGGTCATGAAGTAGGTTAATTCTTTACAAGCCATACAATTTAAAAAGAACATTACCTTTTTACTATAATATTTTTTGAAAAGTGCCACATTTAGAAAATGACAGGAAGTTTCCTTTTATTTTATTTTTTTGAAAAAAGTAAAACATGGGTAAAAAAATCAATAATAATTTATTTTTGGAATGTTATATATTTTTTAATATTATTTATAAAACAATAGACTTGATAAAAAATGTATTCAGACTGAATATAGAAATACAGTTAAATATTATCTAAAAGTTTTTTCAATAATTATAAGTACTAAAGAGTGAGAAAATGGAACTGTTACTTGAAAATATAATGAATAAATATATTATAATAAAATTATATGGGTTTATTAGATAATAAGTAAAAAATTTCTTTCAACTATTATTCAAGAATAGACAATCTCTGTGATAATGAGATAGTGAAATAAACCCTTAGTGATATTATCATTGTAGTAAGAAATATTCAATAAATTGATTATATATATTAAATGTAAATAAACATAATTTAAGTGGAAATATAACATAATATAATCTAGATTAGTTAAACACATAATCTTATAACATTAAAGATGATGATTAATTAATATAACCTAATGAAAATAAATTGATTTATGAAATTCTATACCACTTGGTAATTATTTATTCAAATATTGTTAGATGAAATAAATAAAATTGAAACCCAAAACAACATGAAAAATCAATTATTCAAGATATTAAATGTAAAAGGTGTATTTTATACACAATATAAATGAAATTCAGTTCATAAATTTATAATATGCGTCAATAAAATAAAATTGAGACAAAATCTCTTAAAACACACCTCCATTAATTTGAACATTATTTAACCTCATATATATTGGTTTTAAACATGTTGATATATTATTCTAGAAACATATTAATATTTATAACATATTATATAATCATTTATAATATTTTATCACTCATTCTTTAAATATATTTAATTATTATCTTTGTTTTGTGTATTAATTGCATTGTTTTCCCATTAGTGTTTCATCTTAAAAGATCAAATTCTTGTTCATATTATATAGTTCCATCATCTTCAGAATAAAACACATGAAATAATTATATATTTTATGCATTAATTTTACTTTTAAGAAAAATCACTAAATATTTTTTTGAGAAATGATGTGTGATATGATTATACAGACGGTAAGCCGAACACTTATATGAGCAACGTTTCCATTTTTCAAAAATAATTATGGAAATGAGGTAAGTAATATGTTATCATCCTAGAATGATAATAATATCATATATACAATATTATTTCTTTAAATATACCAATATATATCATCCATGTGGTGTGTAGATGAAAAGATAATCACTTCTTTTCATGAAGATGGTAGTCATCACGTACACGAGCGACATTATCATCTTTCATTGAGTGAAAAGGTAACAATGAAAATGATATATAAATATATATTATAATTTTATAATGATAAATATTTATTTAATATAATAATTAATTCATTTATATCACATATAATTTTCATTATTATACCTATTACATTCCATGTAAAGCGCTAATGAAAAATGAATCACATCGCTTCGCGAGGCGGTAGTCCCTAGTAGATACGAGCGACATTATGAAATATCTTATGAAGGAAAAGTGAGAATATATATAAATATATATATTATAATGACTTAATAGGTGTAATTATTTTATAAATATCATATATATTCTTTATATCCTTCATCATACCCAACCATGATAAGTGGTAATGGAAAAAAACGAATGACATTGGTTCTTAAGGTGGTAGTCTTCTGTATACGTAAATGATGATTTAGTAACCAATTTATTTTGAGTGGAGATTTTTAGAGGTCATTATATTATTATAACAACATATAATTATATTAAATAAAATAAATATATTATATCAGCATGTTTTTATAATAATTTAGGGAGTTTGATGGAGAAGTTTTATAAAAATGCTCCTTGAAGAACGCTACCTCTTCTTTGGGAATCCTACTTATGTATGCACACAAGCCTTACTAGATTTTATTTATTCCCATAATAATACATATATTATGAGATGAAGGAAGTTTTCATGTCATTTATATGGGTATTGGCCCATAAAAAGTCCTTTGAAGTTGTTAAGAAGAGAGAAGAGTGAGTGACATTATAGAAGTGAGTGAACAGAACACTATAAATATTCAAAAAAAATCATAAAAACCCATACTTTTATCATGTAAAAAGCCTTAAAAATATACCATTATCTAACCTATAGGATATATGGTCTACATATTTTCATAAAATAGATCAGAGATAATTATATGATCAATTTAACCCTTATCATTATAGTTTGACCCCACAATAAATCAATTTTTACCTTCACCACATGAATTAATTTTCAATGTGTTCATTCTTAATAAAAAATTATGGTGAATATATTAGAACCTAAATATTTTTATAATTATATGTTTTTAATTCATTTTCCTAATTTAAATTAACTGATATAGGAAATTTTAATTTGAAATTATCTCTGTAGAATCGATGAGAAAGGAGGTTTTTAGTAAAGAAAATGTTCAAAAGTTTTTAAATCATTTAAATCAAATTCAATATAAAATTGATTAAAAATGACAAAAATTGGATTAAAATATATATATATATATAATTTTACTTATTTTACTTTAATACTAATTAAAAAATATTTTAACAATATAAATTATTAAATAAAAATTCTATTTTCAATTAAAATTTAGTATTTTTCACTATTTATAAAAAATGAATGCTCCTAGAAAAAAATAACCATATGATAATTTTCATTTTATGATTTAAAAAATTAATTTTATTTTTTAAATCAAAATTTTTAAATGTGGTAAAAATTAATCATAATTTATGTGCGCATAGCGCCACTAAACACCCTTTTAGAAAAAACACTATTTTTCAAGAAACATTTTAATTGCTTTTAAATTATTTTTATTTTATTTCTAAAAAACATATAACTAATAAACATGGTAAAAATATAACTTTTATATTTTAGTTAGTTATATTTAAACCCTCAATTACAATTTCTAAGACATAACTATCATATTAGATAATAATATTAATAATATATTATTTTTCTATAACACATAGTCTTGAGTGTAACAAATACTGTCGAAGAAGCACAGTCTTAAGTGTGAAACATGTTAAACTCGGTGTTTCATGTAATTTAATATATTTAAGATATTTAATTTAATTAAATATAATTATATCATAATATATCAAGGTGTTATATTATCATATATTCTTGGTGTAGTGTGTCGTATACTCTATCGAATATAATGTTCTTCTTTTACACCTTTGGAGTATTGCATTTTCAACACCGTAAATATATTATATCCTCACAAAAAACATGATCTTGCTACTCAAGGTTTTGATTCATTATTTTCTTTTTTTTAACACACATATTAAAAATATTTAATAAAACAAAATATTGATAAGAGAGATTTGAATGCACAAAGGTTATATAGAATAACCCAACACTTGGATTCTAAGTAGGATACCATTAGTGGTAAGTGAAGACGTCGACATGGAACAAAAGAATAAATTATTTTAGATAATTATTACGGTCATTATTCATATTCAATTAAATGATCAATGAAATATTAAGGGCTTCAAAACCATAAATCTGTGATGATTTATAAAACAATACAATTCATCAGATATGAATGTAAAATGAGGGAAATTTTTTCAAGATCGTTTCCCTAAACATGAGAGTTTTTTTAATTTCTTATAATATAATAGAATATGAAATTATATCCATTTTCTGCTTAAATACATTTCAAATTCATCCTTTACTTTAAGAGTTGAATATCAAAAATCAACTTTTTTATGTATAAATCAATAATATTCATTTTTAACGGATCGTAAGATACACAAATGAGTGATAAGTATTTACTTTTATCTATAATTGTTTTCCATATCCAATATGGTTAGTACAAGTTATCAAATATAATAAAATAATCTCTAAACATAAGGATTAGTACATATGATTTTTATGTAACATTTAATCATCAAATTGTTTGTCTATATGAAAAATATTAACAAGGACATCATGTAGTCCATTGGTAGGCGTGAACCCCTAATCAATCATTAGTCATGGGTTTAAGCCCCACATCCTTACTAAATGCATCAATATTTCATCAATTATGTAGTTTTTTCTCTATCTATAACCATATTAATATAATTCATATAAAATTACCAAAAACATTATGGGCATATTTAGAATAAAATTAATCATTAATACCATTTTAACTATTGTTTCAAATAAAACCTAATTTTTAAAAAAATTATTATAATATTATTTAACTATTATTATAGTTTCATTAATGATCATGTAATACCTATGAGAAATAAATACATTAAACCTATATCAATAAAACATAAATCCATGACACCTTATATTTTTTTCAATTAATCATATGCTTGATGTAAATTTATCCCAAAAAAATCTTTAATCTGGGTAGAATCCCATCATATAAAACCTAAAAATTAGTGTTTATTATTTTGGTCTTATGATCAATCTCATACTTATAACACATGATTGTATACATAAATCTTAATAAAATGAATACACACATTCTTCTAAAATTAAATAGAATCATTCAATGATTCTTGATTCTTCTAACAAAAATAAAACTAGTAAAAACATCTTCAATTAAATTATTGTTTATGGACACCCAAATAATTCATCCATTTTATTTAAAAATAAATAATTCCTCAGTTTAGGGGATATTCTTTTGATATTTAAATTGACTGAAATGTTTTCCAGGTTCTCCACAAGAAATACAGCTAACTATAAATGGATCCCTTGGTGGACATTTAATGAATTCCATAATAATATTCATTTCTCATTGTTAATTCATTACCTTATAACCTTATCTTTTATACAAGAAAATAAATTCCTATTACATTGAGACACCTCATTTTAAATATAATATTCCTTAGGATTAACCTAGGTAATTCATTTTCATCATCTATTCAAATACTTCATAAGGGTTTGTAAAGAAAATGTGAATTATCCTAAGAATATTTTCCTGGTGTGTCAAACTAGGTTCTTAGTAAGTCATGTTGTCATATACTAGACGATGATCAGGGTTATCCCATTACACCCTTTTTGGAGTTATTACCCCAAGGTACCTCTATACCAGAGCCACACCAACTTGTATAATCCAAAGAGGGATCTGTTATTAGGAAAAACCATATAATCTCATATGTAACAAAACATTAGGATGTTATTCTATTATTATCCTCTAATTTTATCATAGGATTATGTTCCCTTGTATATTATTTCTGAAATATAGTTCTTATGGTTTCTACTAAACATCTTCTAATACCAACTGTAGTAACCTTAACCCTAATAGCTCAGAGTCAGTGCCTAAATTAATACATTATAATAAGATACAAGTAATCACATAAAAAAGACCGAATTTTGTAGTAGAATTTGTTAATTGGATACATACATAATTCCAATAATATAGTTGAAATAAAATTAAACATATTTTTTCCTCATAAATAACTTTATTCCCTCGTGAATATACTTGTATGTCATTCTTTGTACACACCATGGATTCCTAGAAAGGGAAATAAAATAAGGGTGATCTCAAATGCTCCGAAAGGGTTAAGTACAATAGAATTTATCTTGAATAAATATGAATAATGAATATAGAAAACTAAATAAAAAATCACACAATCCATTTAAATAATGAGAATATATAAATAGATTGGCAATAATCACTATGTAATTGATATTAATTGAAAACAAATTCCATTTTAACAATAATTGAGAATGAGATTCACCAAGAGATAATATCAGTGTGAAAATTTATGGGGTAATAATAAATGATTTACAAATGGAGGAAATTATTTATTACTGGACATCATGTTTCCCAAAAATATGATATATTTACTATCATGTTCTACCTTTAAAATGGTTTAAATATACTGAATAGAAACATATTTAGTTTATCCAACCTTACTTTTATTATCAGGGAAATTCACAAGATAGTTTTAAAATACTAGTCACAAATGCATTCAGTTTTACCAACTGTTTTTTCTCATTAGACCAAACAATTCATCGAGGGGATATCTTACATGGGAAACACCCATGTATATAATTTCCAAATAATTCATCATATATTGAATAATATTTTTAATTCATTAATCAATATTCCATTTCAAAAAATACATATATTGAGTAAAGAGTACAAATTTTTCAAAAATACCCCATATATGAAAATGAATTTCATTAAAAACAATATTTAGAAATGATATAATATTTATGAAATAAACATATCCATGATAAATAATATTTACATCTTGGAAAATTTAATTTCTATAGATCACTATAAAGTTAATAATTTAGGGGTAAGTTAACAATAAAAAATGAATCTAGGAAGGGAATTAAAATACATTATTTGGTCAAAATGATATAAATAATCTAGGAAAATAATAATGATGTTATAAATACAACATATACCCATTGGAATAATAATAAAGGGTATCTTTAATTGATGAATAAAAATATTGTCAAAATAAAATTAATAATATTTTTGAGTAAAATGTCTTTTTTATTTTGAAAATCACTTTTAACTCTTTTTTTTTTGAAAATCTATTATTTTAAAAATCATTTTAATGAAAATATGAATTTCTATATATTTGGGAAAAAATTATTTAAAATAAAATTCTAAATTATGTACATTATGAATTAATTAATTTCCATCCATGGAGGATGGAAATTCAATACAATATGTACAATTTAAAAAGAACATTCATCATGCATTAAAAAATATAAGAAAAGTGCCTCATTCAGAATACAACAAGAATATTCCTTTCAATTTATCATCGAAAAAATTAAACAATGGTTAAATATTTAATTATTAAATTATATTTTCAATTTTAAAAAACATTTTATATTTTTTATGAAAAATTGGGTTTGATGAAATATGTATTCATATCAAAGAGAAAAATAATGTCTAATTTTATAAAAAAAGTTACAAACAATTTTACCTACAAACGAGCATAAAAATGTTAATATCACATAAAAAAATCATGAAAAACTATCGAAGAATATAATTATATGGGTTTATTATAAAATTATAAAATAATTTTATTTACCTAAAATTCAAGAATAAACAATCTCGATGAGAAAGAGATTGTGAAATAAACCCTTACAATGATCATACAATTTAAGTGCGATTTATTCAATGAATTTATTATTTTTATCAAATATAAATCCATATAAAACAAGTGGAAAAACAATATAATATAATAAAAATTCACTACATACATAATCTTATAGTATCAAATAAAAAAATATGTAATACAACCTAATAAAATGAAATTGAGTTTTGAAATTCATTACAATTTGGTGACCCTTAAGTCAAATAACTTCAGATGAAATAATCCAAATTGAAACATAAAATACATTGAATAATGATTTAACCATGAAATTAAATGTAAAATTGGTCATATAAACACCATATAAAATAAACTAGGTTCATAACATTATAATATTACTTAATGAAATGAAATTGATACAAAATCCCTTACCTCACACTTCTTTTTGATTGAATGTTATTTAACGTAATGTATATTGGTTGTAAAAATTGTATTAACATATACAAGAACCATATTAATATTTATAATATCATATATTATTATTCATTATATATTATCACCATTTTATTAATTATCTTTAACTATTTTCATTGTTTTAGGTTTTAATAACCCTGTTTTCCCATGCATGTTTCATTATAAAATATTTTATTCTTGTGAATTTATTATAGTTACATCCTATCCAGAATTATAATCATGAAATTATTATCATATGTTCACATTAATTTTTATTTTAATACAAATAATTTTTTTGATATATTATGTATGTTACGATCATGAGGATGGTAGGTCATACATACACATGAGTAACATTTCCATTTTTCAATGATCAATATAGAAAGGATTTAAAAAATATTTTATCATTAAATATTGAAAATAGTATCATAAAGAAATATTATTTACTTAAATATATATATTAATACCATCTATATTCGGTGGTGATTAAAAGAGACTCAAATGTTTCATGAAGGCGGTAGTCCACACATACACGAACAATGTTATCATCTTTCATTGTGTAAAAAGGTAAGAAATAAAATATTTCTATAAATATATACATATGATCATTTAAGAATAATAATATGTAATTAATACCAAAATTATATCCTATATTTCACATATAATCATTTAATTTAACCTTTTTACATTCCATGTTAGGGGTTAGTGAAAATCAAATCACATCACTTTGCGAGGTGATAACCCTCCATACACATGGGCGATGTCATCATAACCCTTGAAGAATGTAAAGTAAATATATATATATATATATAATATTGACTATAGAGGTATAATTATGTTAAAAAATTATTATATTTTCTTTCGATACATCATCATACCCAATCATGTGTGGTGGTAATGGAAAAACAAATTAAATTGTTTTTGGATGAGGTAGTCCTCCGTACACATGTATAATGATTTTGTAAGCCATTTTATGGAAGTGGAGATAGATTTAAGTAATTAAATTATTGTAAAAATATATAAATATATGTATGAAAATAAGGATACCATATCAACATGTTTTTATAATAATTAAGGGAGGTGTAAGAATAAATAAAATTAAAAATAGTCAATGAAGAACATTACTTCTTCTTCGGGTATCCTCCATACGTTTTCTCCCAATCATTAATAGGTTGAATTTAATCCCAATTTAAGGATAATTGGATGAGTTGATGTCTCTTGTCACATGATTTTGGTAGGAATTTACAAACTGAAGGCTTTTTAATGAGTGTAGAAGAGAGTATAGGGTGCATCATTTTAGAACTGAGGTGAGGGGCACAAATGTAATGTTTTGAAAAGATTCAGTCATACCCATATTTTTATCAAGCCAAAATCCTAAAAAATTGTCAACTCTATAAAAAATAATAGATAGGGTTGTAATATTCCAAAAATATATATTTTAGAAAAAAAAATGGTCAATTTAATACTTAACTTTCTAGTTTAACAATCTGTAATTCAATGTTTACCTTAACCGTGATAATTAATTTTTACTATATTCAGCATTAGTTTTGGTAAAATATTAATATGAACATATTATAAATTAAATATTATTATTATTAAAAATATTCAATACATTTTTCAAAATTATATTCACATAATTAAGAAAATATAATTTAATATTTATCCCGTAGATGTGATTTGAAAGTGGATTTTTAAATATAAAATATTCCGATGTTTATAAAGTATTTTTATGAAAATTGAATATTAAAATTTTTCCAATGAAATAATTTGTAATAATTGATATAAAATTGAACTAAATTTATGTTAAAAAAATTCAATGATTATTTTATCATTGTTAATTATTTAAAGGAAAAATTATTTTTCAATTAAAATACTATATTTTTCAATATTCAAAAAAATGATACATTTCAAAAAAAAATCTCAAAAATTCTACCTAATATAATTTCAAAATAATTATTTGAAAAAAAATAATCCCTTTTAATTAAATTTTCTAAAATTCTTAAAAATAAATTTTAAATTACATGCATAAATTAAAAATACACAACCTTATAGAAAAAGCTATTGTTTTTTAGAAAACATTTCTTTTTCTCATAAATTATCCTTATTTTATATCTAATTAATATATAAATAATAAATTATATAAACAATATATTTTCATATGTTAGTTAATTCTATTCATTCCTGCTATTCTAATTTTTTTGTGATAACTATCGTATTAAATAATAGTATTAATAGTATATTGTTTGATAAAACTCAAAATTGTGTGTAATGAAATATATCATAGAAACTCATTATTTCATGTAACTCAAGTTAAATTAAGTGTATCCTGTAATTCAATATATTTAATTTATTGAATATATTTTGAAATTGAGATGTTATAATTTATTGGGGTGTTATATTTTCTTCAAAATATGGTGTTCTATGTAATTTATTCTATCGAATAAGGGGTTATTTTTTTAGTATTTTGAGGTGTTAGACAAGAAAAAATTTTACTTATCCAATAATAATGGGATCTACGAATAATATGTACAAATATTTATCCCTAGATATTTTTATTTCAACAAATATTCTAGAATAATGATTTATCCTGGGTGATGTGTATTTTATCCGGAATTTGGACATGTACACAGTACTTTCAATGAGGATGTGTATTTTATACAATTATATATGTGAGTTTACTATATTATTTTAAATATAATTAGATACATTTATTTACTCAAGTTTTTTTAAGATAGGTGAAGATAGGTAATTCCTCAACCATCCTTGATATAAGAATGTGATGAACATAAATTCACCTAAGTGGAGACTCTCTTACTCATTATTAGATCTTCGGTTAGGGTTGATAGATTTACACCCAACACAATCTCCACCTAACCAAATAATATAATATTTTTAGTTTAAGAAAAAATGATTTAACATTATATATTTTTATTTCCTTTATTATTGATAAATAAATATTTATATTTGGTTATATGAATTTCCTTCAACGTCTGAACGTGTATATACCACTAGCTTTGGAGATAAGTATTTCCCCTAATACTTCAAGTATTTTTAGTTATTTTTATTTACAATAGTGTCTATGTGATAGGTGGAGAAATTAATTTTCCATATCCTTTCATGATTAGTGCATCAAGTATTAATTATTTAGTCGAAAATTTATAAAAGTTTGGATTTTTTATTTTTATTTATCCCCTGGATGATTTTTTATTTGATGAGTGTGATGAAAGTGATCTATGTGTATAATGATTAAATATAATAATAGATAAGGTTATGTTAAATGAAGAGGTTTGGTTATGTAATATTTTCCACACTTTACTTATTGTTGATACATATAAACACTATATGTTTATGGGGTCCATTATCTTGCTAAATAGTATTTTATTGAAAAAAATCAACTGAATTCAAGAAACACTATTGAGTTTTTTTAATTATATTAAAGCACAAGAAAAAATTAAATTTTATAAATGGTGTTTTGAGGGATATATTACCTCAATCCAAATTATTTGTTTTATATCATCTTATATGGTATTGTTTTTTAGAGTATAACATGTATGTGGAAAAATTATTATTTTGCGTCTTTTTGTGTATTGGTGTATACAATATATTAATATTGTATCATGGCTTCAGGGTCTAGTCAAATTATATAAAATTGGTTATATATAATTAAATTAATCATAAGGTTTGATTTATTTGGGACATATATGATTTCCTTAAGGAAACGAAATGATAAGAGTTATCATTCAGGACACATATCCACTCATTTCATAGTTATTTAAGAATTTTATATGATAAAATCCATGAGGGTTGAATAAAAAATAGATTGTAAAATAAATAAATCAAATCCATTAAGTCATATATTTATGAAACATGTGATTTAATGAATGGTCTTGTTGGAGTATCTTGTATCCAATATAAAGGACGTTTGGTGATAATTTTTTTATGCAATCCTTGAGAAAGACTATGGACCATACTATCTCCTTATAAAATTTATCTTCTTATAACCTCATTAAAGACTCAAGATATTAGATTGTTGTATAGGATATGAAGGTCCTACAAAAACTATATGGGTTATTTGGTACTGGTTATGAATACAACTTAGGGGGAAGATTCTAATGTATATTCCTTGTGATCTTTATCATGTTCAGATTGAATTCAATAAAAACAGTATACTCTAGTGTAAGTTACACATACATAATTTATAGTTTTCATGAATTTTGATTCAAAATCCTGATTTTATTGGGATTTGGGGTTTATAATTCTTTATTTTACATCAATTAAGTTGTAACATATCAATAGAAATCCAGAGATGCATTCAGGGTTTGGCCTTGTATTTTAATTCTTCAAATCTTACAGAAAATGAAGAAAATTTATATTTTTTTATATCATATGAATTATAATAACATTAATCATTTTTTCTATGGTTTCACCTATGACAGATTATATGATTGGTTATGATCTAATCCCACCAAATTAAATCACATGTCTTAGATAAAGAAATAGTGTAATCCTGTAGTTTTGGCCTGTCGTGGCATATGATATGTTGGGAATCATGTTAGTCAAAAGTGATGATATGTGGTTCAGAAACAGAACATTTTATTTTTAAATCAATAATAATGATGATCATAGAATACAATTACCTAATGAACCGGAGTATTTATTTTACAAAGAACATATATAATATGTAATGATAACCTATGTTTCTCGATTAATGATATGAAATAACTATGATATATCACAATCAATGCACTGTCTATCATAAATTATGGAAGATAGTGAATTTATATAATATTAGAAACCATTTAAAATATATAAAATATTATATATTATAATATTAAGTAAATATATTTTTCTATAAAATTTATTTATATATTTATTTATGTTTATTCTAAAAAGTTTTAAAATAAGAAGAAAATAAATTTAGGGAAATTTAATTAATTTATAATGTTATTTATAAATTAAATAACAATAAATGTATTATAATTAATTAATAAACATTTAGAGAAAAATTTATTGAATAATTATAACATAATATTTAATTTGAATATTAAATTGCCCTTTGAAATTTATATGAATTAAAAAATAATTTAGATTTGAAATTTTTCTGTATAAATTATATGGGTAATTTATAAAATGTTTATGAATGATAAGATAAGTATAATAATAATACTAATTTTAGTAAAATCATGAAATAATCATAATGATTGATATGAATTTTTCAAATTAAATCGACTTATTTTTATAAATTATAAAACCATATATGTTTTAAAAAAATTGATGTCATCAATGTTTAAGTAATAAAAATTATGTGACATTTAGATTATGAATATTGTTTACATAACATTATTGGAATATATATTTGTGATATTTAATTAAAATTAAAAATATAAAATAACATCATATAAACGAATAATATGATGGATTTCAAATTATATATAATTAAAAAATTATATTTATGTGCATTATGGTCTTAACATTAATCATGGTAAAATTACAAAGTTTTAGTTTCATTATTTTTGAATTGTTCATCAATATTTATCTCATTTATAAATTAAATAATTTTTCATTTTTTTAGTTTACAACAAACATTATTAATAATTAAAATTTTATATATTTTGAATTTATGTGTTCTTTATGTTAAAGTGATAAAATACTTCTATGAATTTTCATACATGAATATGAGTAGATAAATATTAGGTATGACAAAAGATTTAATTTTCATCAACCTTTAATTTATCTTTTATTATGTTTTTGGATTGATTTTAAGAGTTTAATTAGAGTTTAAACATATTAAATATTAGAATTTATATTTAATAGAGACTTTTTTTGTTAAAGTATCTCAAAGTAGAGGGAATCTGAGATAGACTACCCTCAATCCTAGAATTTTATGCCTTGTCTACAAAAGTGGTGGTTGACTACATTTCACTCTAAACATACACATTAAGAATTGTTGGTTTCAAATGATTCTTTGAAAAATAAATGAATGAATTTCATATACCTTAAAGATGGGATAAATTTCTATATGTGTAAATATTGTGGGATTTTATTTTTGGAAAGTAACATAAAATGTAATTTATGTAAATAGTTACACATCAGTGTGGTTAGAACATATTTATTTGGTGGAAGGAATAAGATTACAAACTAAATCATTTGAAGTATGCACTCATATTAATGGAATAACTCTAGATAATATTATAATTCATAAAATCTCGAAGAAAATAATTAAAAATTTTAGATTAATTTTCATGTATGTACATGTATATACCTCCACCATTTAACTTGATATTTATATAAAAAATTAGGGTTCCCATGGATTTTCTTAGACATTTCATGGTGGAAATTAATATTGATAAATGTTAGTAAAAAAATACATCTGTGAGATTTTGGTTACACATAGCAGGGAAACCCTTAGAATGGATACCAAGGGAATGATATTGAGTTTATCTATAAGATGGTTTTGACAAAGTTTTGAACTATAAATCACCCAAGAATCATATGTGATACAGTTTGAATGATTACTTACTTAAATATCTAGGTTGTGAGATAAACACTATTGTAGAGTCATTACACAGTGAAATATAGATCTTGGTACACTAATAAACATAAATAAATTTAAAATGGGTCATCATTTTTAGGGGGAAATTTAATAAAAGTCATTATAATCATATTGAAAAACATCAATGGTTATAATAATAGTTAAATCTCAGGTGTGTTTTTGTTACAATTCAGCATTGCAAGTGAGTTTCTTGAGAATTAGTTAAAATAGTACTTACTGGTAGATAATGGTGTCATCATCATATTCAAGTGGTACCTTTAAATACTTCTTTTATTAGGGAATGTTATTTATAATAATTTCCTTATCTATTATTATATATTTATAATCTTTTTTATATATGATGTTAAATTTAATTTTTTGATAAAATATATTCCAATTAATTGAATGGTGCATGTATTCAACAAACGAACAGTCACGAACCAGCCCAAGTCGACCCTGAACCGGTCACAAGGGCCAACCCATGACAAGTCCTGAGAGGTGTTCCTGATCCTCCCAGGATGGAGACAAGAACCAAGGGAATCAATAAAGTACACAAGGGAATAATTTCTACCATATATAAAAAATAAAACAAACAGAGGAAAGAGATGGACAACCCAAAATACATTTATATAAAAACTGAACTGGACATTATTTGTATAAGAAACTGAAAGTACAACTAAACCAACAACTCATCTGACCAAACCCGATAAACAAAAAACTCCATGTGACCCTTCTAGTCACTCTCCAAGATAAAGACCACATATCTCCCAAGGTGATAGAACTCAAGCTAAAACCTGCACAAGGGCTATAAATAGAAGAAAACTATAGGCGTGAGTATTAAAACTCAGTAGGTTAGCCCGATATTATATTCCCAATGCATGTCCTTTAAAATAAAAGAAACATCAATATAAATCTTTAAATACAAAATATAAAAGGTATGTTTTCTAAATAAGGTCCAATTCTATATAAAACAAATTACCAGACAAAAACTTTCATGTTTTGTAAAAAATAATGCTACTTACAATTTTCAAAGAGGTGCAACATCAAAATGAAAATAGTTTTCAAGAGGGATGATTTAAATAATTTAAACATTTAAATAAATCACACACACTACTGAATTTACCAACCAAACACACCATATGCCAAAGATGAGTACAAAATATCCAATGAGCACAAGTCACGGTAACACCCCTAGGCACTAGTTAGTTGTGATCCCTGGTACCTTGTATCTTGGTGAAAGTAACCACAATAAATATACATTCTCATGCACATGATCCACTATTAGGGAGCATACCCATAACATAGTGGTCCCCCAACATCATCATAATCATAGTTTAGTTAGTGTTGTCATCTTCAAACTTGCTACGTGAAACATAGGCCAAACCCCATAGAATCACTAGCATACTAGTACACGTCCACCCACCTAGATACCCGAGATTCCCTTTAGTGATCAATCAAGTTACACATATTATCAAATACACATTTCACATCCAAATTCTATTCCCAAACCATAAAAACACAAAAATCCCATAAACATTATTCACAATTTCTTTCAAGAATCAACAAACCACTAGAAATTTTCGTAAAACAATTTCAAAGATTGTATTGAGGCATTGCACATAAAACTCATTCAAAAACACTATTTGAATTATAAACACACAACAAGACCATACCCAAAATTTTTTGGCAGCCCTAAAAATATTTAATAAAATAATTTCATAGATGATAAAACAATCCCAATTGAAACAACATGGTATAAATAAGTAAAACACTCATTCATCATTTTTAGGAAAGGCGAAACATGCCTTATACATTTTACCAAAACTAACATTTGAAAAAGTTATTCATTTCAATTTATTATAAATTGGTGTATACATACCATATACAGAATAAAACCACATTTATAAATCCCTTAAAACACTTAGGTTACATATTCAAAACCCAACCATTTCACAAGAATGTGAAACAGGCCATTTTCCGGAAACTCGGGCCAAAACATGTTGTAATCCAACACCCATTTATTTTTAAAACCACATACAAATAGGAAAGACATAAAAGTATCCTGAAATAATTGTTTACATTATTACAATGTGTTTATAAGTCCAAAAAAATCATTTTTATATTTCACTAGACGCATAAAAGGAAACTGGGCAATTTACCGAACACGTGGCATGCAGTCTTTAAAAAATAATTTGCACACAAAACCATATTCAAAATACCACAAAACATGTGCAGATTCTCGTGGAATAATTTATCAAACAAGAGGAGTTAACATTTATACAAAAACAACTATATTTTTAACAAAATAAGTCATAAAACATAATTTGCACACAAAACCATTAATACCAAGGTTTCACAGCAGAAAATATCATATAAATAAGGTTATAACAATAGGAGAATGATTAAACTTAAATGATAAAGGCTTTTTCAAGGGACATTATAATGACCCATACTTTATATACATTTTTATTACTTCATAATTGAAGCCTACTTATTACAACATATAACAAAACCATGAAAGGACCGTATGGGTATAGTGTATTTAGAAACTGGGAAACATAAACAACTAGTTCATAAATCATCTACGTTGTCTCCCATTTATTTCATCATATCTAGAGTCTATTTTGGCATATTATAGTTAATACCCTTCTTCCAGACCTGTGGAAAATAAAACATACAAAAGGGTGAGCTCAAATACTCAGTAAGGGTAAACAAAAGAAATATCAATCATATCATATTCTTAAGAACATAACATTTTGAAAATCTTATCCTACAAAAGTGATCATAATATCGTGACATGGGATCAATCATAATAGTGAAATTTAATCAAAATAATCATAACATAAAAAAAATAAAACTTTGTGGCATACACACATAATCATAGAGAATCATTTCTTATTAGTCAAGACTCATTGCCAGGACTATCTTAGCAGACAAAGTCTATTTCTGAACCGAGTTCACTCCTCATTTCAGTCCTGTTTCACTGAAACGGATTAATCTGACATTCCATCCATGTATATTTCATGAGATATAAATCTTTACCCAATGCATTGGAGGGAGATATAGTTCCCACCCATCTCATAATGAAACCATTCTTATGTGTACCATAAAATCATAAATCATAGCATAACCCATGTAATAAAAAAATGGAATTCTTAAACATCATGCCATCATAACATAATCCATATAATATAAAAGGTCTTCATAAAAATAATTCCATCATAACATAATCAAATCAATGTAAAAATAGGGATAGAAACAGAACCCTATATTATCTTAGATGGAAAATAATTTTGATAAAACGCTTGAACTCCATTCTTGAGGAAAATATCCTTTCTACTTCAAAAACATTTTTCCTTTCATA
Source organism: Viscum album (assembly GCA_963277665.1). Classification (NCBI taxonomy): domain Eukaryota; kingdom Viridiplantae; phylum Streptophyta; class Magnoliopsida; order Santalales; family Viscaceae; genus Viscum; species Viscum album. The sequence goes on along the minus strand of OY728156.1, from coordinate 1,190,939,825 downwards.
AAATGTCATATAATTTTAAACTAAAAGAAGTTGATTAAAAATAAACATTAAAACTTGTAAATTAATATTCAAGTAAATAATGTTCTAAAAATCAATTCATTCCGTATAAGTTAAAAAAACATTCTTCTCGTACTTTGGTTGGAAAAGTCCAAAAGTACATCATATGAAAAACCACAAAAGATTCCTTTCATATCATTTACGAAAAACTTACCGAAGGGTTAAATTGGATTTAAACAATTTTAGGTGGATATAAATAATATTACATATTGAGGAAACATGGATGTGGATGATAAGTATGCCCCAGTAAATTTTGAATTATAAACAATCTCGGATAAAAATGAGATTGTGAGATTTTCCCTTACCTTAGGTCTGATTTGCTTCGTACGTGTCCAAACCTCCTGTACAATGATTTAAATAATATCATTGACTTATTCTAGAATCATAATTATTGTTATGATTTCATATATGGTCATATTCTTAGCTTCTTATAAGTAATATTTCATTTCTACTTGTTATTTGGGTGTTTATTGCTTTTTGTTCTTATGCGGGTTTTGTAGAATAAATTCTTATTCTTATTTTTTTTATTACAGATACCTCATTTACATGATGGTATTAGTGTAATATATATCATATTTATTCATTCAATTCATTTATATGATCATTATTCAATTAAGATCATGTAGAATGAGTCGCATCACATCGTGGAGACGGTATTTCGTACGTACGCACGAGCGATGATATTGTTACCATGATCGTGGAATTATATTGGAGTGTATGTATAATATTTCAGAATCAATATCACTTTAAAATAATCATATATAGTTATTCTTTACACTATTATACCCATCCAAGTAAGGTGGTGGTGGAAAACAGATTACACCACGGCGTGTAGGCGGTATTCCGTACGTACGCACGCGCGGTGATTTCATTTTCCGTAGGATGGATAGAAAGTGAAATAGGGTTGTATAATATTTATAATAACATATCAGTATATGAGTGACACTGAAGTTATTACTTAATAATCAAACAACTAAATAAGAATAAGTAGAAGAATAAATAAAGTTGAAAGAATCAGTAACGAACATTACCTCTTATTTGAAGCGCCTCTTCTTAACCTCCTCTTAGGGCACTAAAGATGGTCTTTTAAGAATAACAGGACCTCTAGGATGTTTCTAGGGAAGTGGAGAAGATAAATTGGCAGGTTTTATCTGATCATTAAGGCTCAAATTGGTGTAAGTAGGAGAGGTAGGAGGTGCCCTTTTATAAGGGAGGAGAGGGACACCTTTGGAAAAAGTAAAAATATTATTTTATTATAAAGTCATATTCGGTTTTTAATAGCTAAAATTGATTTATTTAGAAACTAAGGTGTGTATGGGTCGAAATACTCTCATCCAATATAATTTATACCAGTTTAGGTTTCTATTTTAACCTTATCATTTATATTTAACTTTAAGTTAAATAATTTTACTTTTACCGTGTCTTCCTGTTTTCTTACACTATAATTTTAATAAACATACTATAGAAATCCAAAAGAACCCCAAGTTGTTCATTATTAATATATATAACCTTATCTAAGTCATTTTTCCTAACCATATATTTTTAGGAATAAAATAACAATTAATAAAATAATATTTTGTTTAAAAACTATTTTATGTCAATTTTGAAACTATTTGGTAATTGATTTTTTTGAAAATCATAACAACACTATTAGTACGAAAAAAGTTAATTAAATCACTATTAACATGTCATATTAACCTATAAAATTAGTTTAATTCATAAAAAGTCTCATATTACATTTATTAGGGTATTTATAACATCAATTATGTTAATATTTCATTAATAAGGTAATTACTACATCATCGTTGTGTCAAAAAATAAATTAACTTATTTAATGTCTAAAAATTAAAAATAAAATACCATTATGTTGGAAATATTTTTATCTTTCTAATGAATATTTATAGTCAAAATTATCTTATGTATAACCCTATATTAAAAATGTTTTAGTTATTAAACTTTGATTTTAACTATTATAACTCTTCTTTAAATAAAATAATAATAAATGTCCTAATCTAATCCAAGTGGATCTAAATGGTCATATTTTATTCCTAATGTTGTTTTTGGTCGAATTAAACTTATCCAATAGAATTATTACACGTGTTAGGTAATAATAATATCATTTTTACCCTTAATTACCCTATTTACTTTTAATCGTGGAAAAAAATGTAAAAAGTTACTATTTACCAAAAATTATTTTTATCTTATTGAACCACATTTTACTCCTTGTTGTTAACTGTGTCTCTCAGATTTTCGAAATTCCACTCATAGAAGTGGTAAAATTATGTTTTATGTAAATTTACAAAAAGCTCCTAGGAGGTAGGTAAAAGTCGGTGAAAAGTTCAATAAAATTTTTATATATCAAAAATTATTATAAAATGACTCCAATGAATTACATTGAACTTATATAAGTATTATGTATCAATTTTTACCTAAAATAAATTTAAATAAAATAAATAATTATTTAAATAAAAATTCGGTTTTTAAATAGTAACCCAGTGTTTTCACTATTTATGAAAAATTGAATGTTTTCACAAAAATACCAAAATTTCACCCTATGCTAATTTCGATATTCTGAATCCAAAAATGTAGTCCATTTTGAAAGATAAAATTTATAAAATTTCAAAAAGTGGGTATTACTATTCATAACATCTAGTTTTAATAATATTTTAATAGCATATCATTGTTTAGTGAAACTCGGTATTGCGTACAACGCAAGCTATCGAGGAAGGTCGCGGTTGCGTGTAAAGCAAAACAAGCTAGTGTTGTGTGTATAGAAATATTCCTTTGATGATTTATATAACATAAAAACAAAATATTTCTCATAAAAATCTCGGATGTTACATTTTACCCCCCTTAAAATTAATTTTTCCCTCGAAATTCGTCACATTCTAACAAACAGATGAGGATACCTATCCCTCATCTTATCCTCAAGCTCCCATGTAGCTTCTTATAATTGGTGGTTCCTCCATAAAACATTCACCAAGCGAGTGGTCTTGTTCCGTAGGACTTTTTCTCTACGATCCAGAATCTCTATCAGTTGTTCCTTATAAGAAAGATCTCGCTCTAGTGGTACAACTTCTGAGCTGAGTACATGTGAAGGATCAGGTATGTACTTTCTCAGGAGAGATACATGGAACACATCGTGAACTTGAGAGAGATTTGGTGGAATAACCAATCGGTGTGCTACCTTCCCAACACGATCTAGTATTTCGAAAGGACCGATATACCTAGGGCTCAACTTTCCCTTCTTTCCAAATCTCATTACTCTCTTCCAAGGAGATATTATTAAGAACACTTTATCACCCACTTCAAACTCTAAGTCTTTTCTTCGATTGTCGGAATAACATTTTTGTCGACTCTGAGCTGCTTTTATGTGTTGTTGAATAGACCGGCCCTTTTCTGCAATCTCATCAACAAGATCAGGTCCTAATAGATTTCTATCCCCAACTTCATCCCAGCAAGTTGGAGTCCTGCATTTCTTTCCATAGAGAGCCTCATAAAGAGCCATCTGAATACTAGATTGAAAGCTATTATTATATGAAAATTCCACCAAAGGTGGGTGTTGATCCCAACCACCTTTGAAATCCATAGAGACATATCTTAACATATATTCTAGAGTTTGAATTATCCTCTCAGACTGACCGTCTATTTGAGGATGATAAGAAGTGCTGAAACTCAACTTTGTATCCAGAGTATGCTGAAGACTTCTCCAAAACATTAAGGTAAACCTCGGATCCCAATCAGATATAATGGAAAGTGGTACTCCATGGAATCTTACCACTTCCTTTACATATATCCTGGCAAGCTGATCCAGAGAGAAATCTTCTCTAATAGCAATGAAGTGTGCTGACTTTGTAAGGTGATCAACTATGACCCAGATAGCATTATTGCCTTTGGGTGTTTTAGGAAGTCCGGTGACAAAGTACATAGTGATGTTTTCCCATTTCTATTTGGGTATGGGTAATGGTTGTAACATCCCCTTAGACTTCTATCTCTCAGCTTTAACTTGCTAACAAACCAAGCATCGAGAGACATAATCAGCAACATCTCTTTTCATGCCATCCCACCAGAAGTACTCTTTCAGGTACCTATACATCTTCGTTCTTCCAGGATGAATAGAGAATGAAGAACTATGAGCCTCATCCAGCAGCTCCTTTTTTAATTCTGGGATGGGAGGAACAAAAACATGATTCCTAAACCTTATTATCCCATCACAATCAAGGTTGAATTTAGGAAAAAATTTCACCTTCTTTTGTAACTCTACATCTTCTTTCGGTGCCTCTTTAATCATTTCATGTATAGATGGTTGAACATTAATTTGAGAAATATAAGATTGTTCCCCTTCCATTATAATTCCAAGATCCGTCCTTTGTAAATCCATAAATATTAGATCTTTTGTGATCCTCATCATGGATAAGCTAGCATGGTCTTGTAAACTTAATGCGTCCGCCACCTTGTTTTCTTTCCCAGGGTGGTATTTAATTGAGCATTCATAATCCTTAATCACCTCCAACCATCTTCTTTGATGCATATTCAGATCCTTTTATGTGAAAATATACATTAAACTTGTATGATCAGTATAAATATCACACCTTTCACCATAAAGATATTGCCTCAAAATCATTAATGCAAAGATTACAGAAGCTAACTCCAAATCATGAGTTGGGTAATTTTGCTCATGGATTTTCAACTGTCTTGAGGCATAAGTTATCACCATATCGTTTTTCATGAGGACTCACCCCAATCCCTTCTTGGATGCATCACTATAGATCACAAACCTTTCTTTACTACAAGGCAGTGTGAGCACAGGTGCACTGGATAACCTTCTTTTTAACTCCTTGAAATTCTCTTCACAGTCCACTGTCCAAACAAACTTAACTCCTTTCTGAGTCAATTTGGTGAGTGGGTTAGATAATCGTGAAAAATCTTTCACAAAACGTCGATAATATCCATCAAAACCAAGAAAAATTCGGATCCCAGTTACTATTGTTGGTGTCGACCACCTTTCGATAACCTATTTTTTTGCTGGATCCACAGATATCCCCTCTGTTGAGATTATGTGACCCAAAAATGTAACTTTTTTAAGACAAAATTCACACTTGGTAAATTTTTCATAAAGCTTCTCCTTTCTCAGGGTCTTCAATACAATTCACAAGTGATCTTCATGTTCTTCCTTGCTCTTTGAATAGACAATAATATCATCTATAAATACTACCACAAACTGATCAAGACAGTCTCTAAAGACTCTATTCTTTAGATCCATGAAGATAGAAGGGGCATTAGTAAGACCAAATGGCATCACTATAAATTCATAGTGTCCATACCTTGTACGGAATTTCGTCTTTGGTATATACTCCCTTTTGAACCTTAATTGATGATACCCTGAACGAAGATCAATCTTGGAAAAGTATTGAGATCTTCATAGTTGGTCAAATAAGCCATCAATGCTTGGGAGAGGATATTTGTTCTTGATAGTGATCTTGTTAAGTTCTCGATAATCAATGTAGAGTCTCATTGATCCATATTTATTCTTAACAAACAAAATATGTGCTCTCCAAGGTGACACACTAGGGCGTATGAATCCCTTATCAAAATTCTCTTGGAGTTGCTTCTTCAATTCCTGCAACTCAATTGGGGCTATTCTATAAGGTGTCTTTGAAATAAGCAAAGCACCCAATACGAGTTCTATTGAAAACTCAACTTCACGATTTGGTGGAAGACCCATAAATTCCTCTGGAACGACATCATCAAACTCACGTACAATGGTAATATTCTTAATCATGAGTTTCTCTCCAACCATTTGAGATAAATAACCTTCATATAGTGGAATCAAGACCCATAAGATGGAAGAAATTTTCACTGGAAGGTTATGTTCATCCTTGCATCGATAGAAGATCATAGATTGATCTGGAATATGAAATGTGACTTCCCTTCATTGGCAATTGATATAAGCACTATATAAAGAAATCCAATCCATGCCAAGAATCACATCAAATTCCACTATAGGAAGGATCACAAGATTTGCAGGAAGAACTTTCCCACAAACATCAATTAGAGAAGAATTATAAACTTTTGATGTGAAGGTTGTGCCATTAGGGGTTGTCACAGCTAACTCAACATCTAATTGTTGAGGTAATACGAAGATACCCTTATAAAATTCATCAGAAATAAAACAGTGGGTGGATCCATAATCAATTAAAACATTTTATACTTTAGAGTGGATGGTAAGTGTACCTTTCACCACTTCATTATCATACTCCACATCACTGATAGAAATTGCATGTGAATTTCCTTTGTCTTTAGCCTTAAGATTTTGTTGACATAGATCATCAACAACAACCCTTGGATTAGGGCATTGATTAGCATAATGCCCCATTTCCTTGCACTTGTAACATTGAAGTGTAGGAGGTGCACTATGTGTAGCCTTTTCTTTGTTCGCATCACTAGACATCTTCTCCCCATCATTGTGGCATTCAAATGCCTGATGACCTTTTTTTCCACATTTGAAACATTTACTTGTCCCTTTAAGACAACTCCCTCCATGTTTCTTTCCACACTTTGAGCATAAGGGAAAACTCATCTTCTTTTCAGTGTGGTCTTTAGATTTCCATTTGAATTCCATTTTCCTCTTCTTATCAAACGCATATGACTGATGGGTTACTCCAATATCTATCTCAACCTTGATAGCACATCGAACAATTTCCTCATAGCTATTGAAGTGCCTTATGGCTAACGCCCTTCGAAGACTTGGTTTTAAGCCACTAAAGAATTCACCAATATTACTCTCAAGTTGGATAATAATCCCAGAAGTGTACCTTGCAAGTCTTGTAAAATTTGCTCCGTAGGTACCAACAGATTCATCATTATTTTTCTTTAGTTCAAGAAACTCTTTCTCCATCTTTGTTTGAAGAATAAGAGGGAATTACTTATTGAAAAATAAGTTCTTGAACTCGTCCCATTCCATGGACTCAATTTCATCTCTTGGCCTCGTATTCTTGATAAGATTCCACCATTGATCAGCTTCACCTTCCAAACGATATACTACTAAGATGACTTTATCATGTTCAGAGCATTGAAGTACTGAAAATATCTTTTCAGTGGTACTGATCCACTATTCATCCACTAATGGATCAGTAGACCCACTGAATGAGGGTGGACGCTGCCTCTTGAAGGATTCAACAGAATTTTTCTCCATCCTTTACTCGTTTGGATGTCCTATATGATTCATTTCTTGAGAAAGTTGTGTGATCATGGCTACAAGATTTTTCATTCCAGCTCCCATAACGTTTGGTTTCTCAGGGGGACAATCATTGCATTTCCCTTCATATTCTGCATTAACACGTTTCCTTCGGGTTCCAGCCATTGACTAAAACCAAGAAGAATAGTGTGAGTAATAATAATTATAATAGGAAAACCACATAATCATGAATAAAATTTTACACTTAAGGTCTTATCTTATGTTATTCATGGCCATTTCTAAAACACGAATATTGTGTTCTATGCTTAGATATATCCTTAGGGTTCTTACTAAGGATTTCACATCCTAGTTTCCAAAGGTTGAATATAACCTCCCTCTAATACCAACTATAACGACCCTTACTTTACATACATTTCTATTACTTAAGAATTAAAGCCTACTTATTACAACATGTAACAAAACTATTAAAGGACCGCATAGGTATAGTGTCTTTAAGAATTGGGATACATAAACAAATGGTTCATAAATCATCTATGTTTTATCCCATTTATTTCATCATATTTAGAGTCCCTTTTGGCATATTCTACTTAATACCCTTATTCCAGACCTGGGGAAAAGAAAACATACAAAAGGATGAGCTAAAATGATCAGTAAGGGTAAACAAAAGAAATATCAATCATATCATATTCTTAAGAACATAACATTTTGAAAATCTTATCCTGTAAAAGAGATAATAATATCATGACATGGGATCAATCATAATAGTGAAATGTAATCCAAATAATAATAACTTAAAACATGAAACTTTTTGGCATACACACATAATCATAGAGAATCATTTATTATTATTCAAGACTCATTGCCAAGACTATCTTAGCGGACAAATTCCATCTATGAACCGAGTTCACTCCTTGTTTAAGCCCTGTTTCACTAAACCAAATTAACCTTCCATTCCATCCATGTCTATCTCATGAGATAGAAATCTTTACCCAATGCATTGGAGGGAGATATAGGTCCCACCCATCTCATAATGAAACCATTCTTATGTTTACCACAAAATCATAAATCATAGCATAACCCATGTAATAAAAAAATGGAATTCTTAAACATCATGTCATCATAACATAATCCATATAAGATAAAAGGTCTTCATAAAAATAATTCCATCATAACATAATCAAATCAATGTAAAAATAGGGATATAAATAGAACCCTATATTATCTTAGATGAAAAATAATTTTGATAAAACTCTTGAACTCCATTCTTGAGGAAAATATCCTTTCTACTTCAAAAACAATTTTCCTTTCTTAAAATGTCATATAATTTTAAACTAAAAGAAGTTGATTAAAAATAAACATTAAAACCTATAAAGAATCTTCAAGGAAATAATGTTCTAAAAATCCATTCATGCCGTATAAGTTAAAAAAACATTCTTCTCGTACTTTGGCCAGAAAAGTCAAAAAGTACCTCGTACGAAAAATGAAAAAAGATTCCTTTCATATCTCTTACTAAAAACTTACCGAAGGGTAAAATTGGATTTAAAAAATTTTAAGAGGATACAAATAATATTACATATTTATTAAACATGGATGTGGATGATAAATATGCCCCAGTAAATTTTGAAGTATAAACAATCTCGGATAAAAATGAGATTGTGATATTTTCCCTTACCTTAGGTCTGATTTGCTTCGTACATGTCTGAACCCCCTGTATAATGATTTAAATAATTTCATTGACTTATTCCAGAATCATACTCATTGTCATGATATCATATATGGTCATATTCTTAGCTTCTTATTAGTAATATTTCATTGTACTTGTTATTCGGGTGTTTATTGCTTTTTGTTCTTATGCGTGTTTTGTAGAATAAATTCTTATTATTATTTTTAGGTTATAGATACCTCATTTCCAGAGTGTTATTAGTGTAATATATATAATATTTATTAATTCAATTCATTTATATAATCATTATTCAATGTAGATCATGTAAAACGAGTCGCATCACATCGTGGAGACTGTATTTCGTACGTACGCACGAGAAATGATATCGTTACCATGATTGTGGAATTGTATTGGAGTGTATGTATACTATTTCAGAAACAATATCACATTAAAATAATAATATATAGTTATTCTTTACACTATTATACCCATCCAAGTAAGGTGGTGGTGGAAAACAGATTACACCACGGTGTGGAGACGGTATTTCGTACGTACGCACGCGCGGTGATTTCATTTTTCGTAGGATGGATAGAAGGTGAAATAGGTTTGTTTCATATTTATAATAACATATAAATATATTAGTGATACTTATGTTATTACTTCATAATGAAACAAAAAAATAAGAAGAAGTAGAAGAAGAAATAAAGTTGAAAAAATTGGTAACGAACATTACCTCTTCTTTGAAGCGCCTCTTCTTAACCTCCTCTTAGGGAACTAAAGATGGTCTTTGAAGAAGACCAGGACCTCTAATATGTTTTTAAGGAAGTGGAGAAGATAAATTGTCAGGGGTTTTCTGAGCTTGAATGCTCAAAGTGGTGTAACGAGGAGAGGGAGGAGGTTCCCTTTTATAAGAGAGGAGAGGGGCACCTTTGGAAAAACTAAAACTATTATTTTATAATAAAGTCATATTAGGTTTTTAATAGCTCCAAATTGATTTATTTAGAAGATAAGGTGGGGATGGGTCGAAATAATCTCATCCAATATAATTTATAGAAGTTTAGGTTTCTATTTTAACCTTATCATTTAGATTTAACTTTAAGTTAAATAATTTTACTTTTACCGTGTCTTCTTGTTTTCTTACACTATAAGGTTAATAAACTTACTATAACAAGCCAAAAGAACCTCACGTTGTTCATTATTAATATATATAACCTTATATAAGTAATTTTTCTGAACCTTAGATTTTTAGGAATAAAATAACAATTAATAATATAATATTTGTTTTAAATACTATTTTATATCAATTTTGACACTATTTGGTAATTGATTTTTGTAAGAATCATAACAGCATTATTAGTTCGAAAAAAGTTAATTAAATAAATACTAACATGTAATATTAACCTATAAAATTAGTTTAATTCATAAAAAGTCTCAAATTACATTTATTTGGTTATTTATAACATCAATTATGTTAATATTTTATTAATATCATAATTACTGCACCATCATTGTGTCAAAAATAAATTAACTTATTTATTGTCTAAAAATTACAAATAAAATACCATTATGTAGGATATCTTTTTAACTTTTAATAAATATTTATAGTCGAAATTTTCTTAGGTATAACCCTATATTAAAAATTTTTTAGTTATTAAACATTGATTTTAACTATTTCAACTCTTCTTTAAATAAAATAATAATAAATGTCCTAATCTAATCCAAGTGGACCTAAATTTTCATATTTTATTCCTAAGGTTGTTTTTGGTCGAATTAAATTTATCCAACACAATTAGGACATTTTTTAGGGTAATAATAATATCATTTTTACCCTTAATTACCCTATTTACTTTTAACTGTGGTAAAAAAAGTAAAGAGTTACTATTCACCAAAAATTATTATTATCTTCTTGAACCACATTTTACTCCTTGATATTAACTGTGTATCTCAGATTTTTGAAATTCCACTCACAGAAGCGGTAAAATTAAGTTTTATGTAAATTTGCAAAAAGCTCCTAGGAGGTAGGTAAAAGTCGGTGAAAAGTTCAATAAAAATTTTATATATCAAAATTTATTATAAAATGACTCCAATTAATTACATTAAACTTATATGTATTATGTATAAATTTTTACCTAAAATAAATTTAAATAAAATAAATAATTATTTAAATAAAAAGTCAGTTTTTAAATAGTAACCTAGTGTTTTCACTATTCATCAAAAATTGAAAGTTTTCAGAAAAATACCAAAATTTCACCCTAGGCTATTTTTGATATTCAGAATCCAAAAATGAATTCCATTTTGAAATATAAAATTTATAAAATTTCAAAAAGTGGGTATTAATATTCATAACTGATAGTTTTAATAATATTTTAATAGCATGTCGTTGTTTAGTGAAACTCGGTATTGCGTACAACGCAAGCTATCGAGGAAGGCCGTTGTTGGTGTTAAGCAAGCCAAGCTAGTGTTGTGTGTAGTGAAATATTACTTTGATGATTTATATAACACGAAAACAAAATATTTCTCATAAAAATCTCAGGTGTTACAGACATCCTACCTCAAATCCTTTGAGTAATGGAAACGCACACCTAAAATCACCATCTGAGGCTTTACAAACCCTAAAACTATGATGACCAGACACAAATAAAAAAAACCCCTCAAAAATCTTGTAATAACAGAACCATAGGTCCAAAAGGATTTTGGGAGATTATAAAAGCAAGAAATAATGAAAGGAGGAAGAAGAGGAAGGATAAAGGAGAAGGAATCTCACCTTTTCAACTAGAAAACTATTCGTATTCCATTAGATCTGCACCCTTAGATAAAATGGGATTGATTGTAACTTCTTGGAGATACTCCTTATGTCTGGAAGAACTAGTTAAAGAATATTGGTGGAAAAAATAGTACGAATTGAATTACTTTTGAATGATACCATTTACCTTGTCAATTGTGGATGATTTTAGAGATGTTGAGAATGTTTCCCCACTCCGAGACTATTGTGATCTCCAAATAGGAAAAATAGATAATGGGGGTGAGGATATGGATATTGGATTCGTGCGGGACATGGAATCACCAAAAAATATTAAATATTGAATTAGATATAAAATAAACAATTTATTTTTGTAAAACAGAAAATGGGCCAATGGGTTGGCCCATACCTAAATAAGTAACCCCAATTCACCATGATTATGAATTATTAAGGGGTCCAAAAGGATATTTTGGTTTGAATATATCAGTTTAGGAAATGTATAAAGTGGAATGGGTGAAATATGTTTTAAAATAAATTATTTATAAAAGAAACAAAATTTATTTTTAAAACTGGAAATGGGCTCACGGTTGGCCCAAATCATGAAATAACCACCCTTTCTCCAAAAACTCCTAAACAAGAAATGGGGAACCCAAATTAGGGTAATTAGACATATATGAAACTTAAAAACTAAAAATTAATCTCAACCAATATTGAAGAAAAGTGTTTGTATTTTAAATGAACCGCATCAAAACAAAGACATGAAAACCTAGGTGTGACAATTCTCCCCACCATTAAAGCTTTCTGCCCCCAGAAATCCATAACACTATCTACCTGAAAGATAAACACCTAAGGACTTATTATAAACATGATACAACCTATAAATCTAGTTAAATATCATTTTTTATCATCATAAATTAATCCCCTTTCCCAATCAAATCACCAACTCAAAACCACTTTGTGAATATCAATGAAAATATCAAGACACCACCTCCACAACCAAGACAAGAACTCGATTGTTGGGATTTATCCCAATAAACCCAACAATCACCCAAACTAAAGAGAACTCAAGAAAATGAAAGACTCTAGGGGAGTATATAATGGACTCCCCACCCTTAATAAACAACTACTACTAGACAAGTTCTTAGGAAGAAAAATCAATGAGACCTATGGTGGGTCTCCCCAATATTAGAACCCAACTAGCAACGAAAAAAAGAACTAAACATTAAATAGAATTGGGACTCACTTTCAAAATTTAAAAAAAAACAACTCTCACACAACAACCAAATAACCCAAGTTAAGAGGGTTATACCATGAACATCTAAACCACCCACTCCCGAACAGAGGGGTCAAGAACTGGGCCAACACATTCTGTATGGATCCAGACCCCCACCAATTAGGGAGGGGAGGGAAGGGGACCCAATCATTGGGACATTGAAACTTGAAAAGAAACAACAGAACTACCTTAATGAAATGGTATAGGTATGAGCTTATCAATTCTACTCACACTTCTAGGACTCCTGACTATGTGTTAGCTTCACTCTGAAACCTATTGCTGGAGCTCTGATGGATGAAGCATCTCTTGCCTCGTAGCCAAGCTTTGATAATCCCCAACATGTACTCCATCCCTTAGTTCCTCACAGTACCACATAACACTCCCAATAAGAAACAATAGATCAAGAGACACCATGAAACTCTCTTCCTCAACAATGCATTTTTACCCAAACAAGAACAAAGAGATACACAACACTATTTTCTCTCACTCCGAATGGGGAGAAGAATGAACAAGGAACAAAAAGACACCCACTAAACATCACCGAGCACAACTACTACAACCAAGAGAATCACCATAAGGGGAATGCACTTTAAATTGAGCCCAAACATCTCCCTATATCAACAAATGGACTGAGGTATCATTCTAAGAGGTGGATTTAACATTTGAAACAAATCCTTAGGTTGATCAAATGGAAAGAATAAAAATAGAGAACCATCCATGGAAACATCACAACATCCAACACATCTTTAGAAACCTACTGAACATTACCCCAAACCTGAGCCACCGCCAAGATCCCATCTCATAATGCAACAATAGTATGACTTCTAGATCATAAGGAAGCATACTGAATAGAAAACACTTCTAAGACATAGGATAAACCATCCACATAACCATCGGTTCAAAACAAAAACCACAATTTTTCAGCTAAATTTTTTTTTAAAAATAAATAAAAAATAAACTAACTTGGTGTATTTTCACATTCACCAATGGTGTTTCATCAAGTCTCACTCACATGAATATTTAAGTGCCACCCGGGCACTCAAATACCGGGTTATACTATCCATTAATCCATATATCTAGAAAACCTTGCATGTGGGAACCCATGAAAACACCAAAAGAAAAAAACATCATCGTTACAAAAATAATCTTGTACCTTCTAAAGGCAAATTAACCACCAAATCAAAAACCATTTTCAGATTTCACAAGACAAGACCTGATTCATCAAGAACCATTTGATTAAAAAAAAATCATTCCATTTAATAGAAATTAAAAAAACAACCATTCTATTCCAAATATCCCTTTCCCATTTTAAAAAAAACCAGCAAGGTCTATTTTCATAATTAGACACCCACAAAGGCCAAAACCTCTTTCCAGAAAACACCAGCTGCTCAAAACCAAACTTAAAAACCCAATTCATCAGATTCAAAAACTTTTAAATATCCCAAAACACCCCATTTAAAATAATGTTACAGAATTAATTCAAAATGATGCACACTTTCAAAACTATTTATTTCAACAAACCACAAGTTTAGATTAGGGAAAATACAATGTTGTTAAATCATTTGCGCTTCCCCCCATAAATTGGTTAAAAAACAAAGCCTTAGAAAACCATTATTATATTTAATTTTTTAAAACCCATTTTCACATTTTAAAAATCCAATCCTTCCTATAAAACCCATTTCCATAATTCTCACACAAGTATTTTTAAAAACAAAAATTCAGAATTCCAGAAACATCCACGAAACCCACAAAAGGGAACTAGTGTCGGTGCTTGACTTGACCATATGGTTGGCGGCCATATTTCAAACACAAAAAAAACACAGAGAGACTTATTATGACCATGCCCCGACTCCACATGTCTTTCCAGGCCCTATGAGCTCACGGAGGGCATTGGTCAGACTCCCCTTGTCATATACCAAAACCATACAATCAACAAGAAAAAAAGACACTAATAAAACCATACTTCCCTTGGAAACCGGAGGATTAGAACGAGAAATAGTTTTCTAAGAGCTGAACTCCTATGATACCATTTTGTCACGAACCACCCCAAGTCGATCCTGAACCGGTCATAAGGGATATCCCACGACAAGTCTCGAGAGGCATTCCCAATCCTCCCAGGATGGCAAAAAGCACCAAGGGAGTCAATAGAGTACACAAGGGAATTATTTCTCCCATATATAAACAATAAAACAAATAGCGTAATGAAATGGACAGCCCAAAAAACATTAATATAAAATCTGAACAGAACATTATTTGTACAAGAACCTGAAAGTACAACAAAACCAACAACTCATCTGACCAAACCCGGTAACCAAAAAACTCCATGTTACCCTTTTGGTCACTCTCTAACATAATGATCACATGTCTCTCAAGGTGATATAACTCAATCTAAAACCTGCACAAGGCTAAAAATTGAAGAATACTATAGGCCAGAGTATTAAAACTTAGTAGGTTAGCTTGATATTCTATTCCAAATGCACATCCTTTAAAATAAAAGAAACATCCATTTCATGTTTTAAATAAAAAATATAAAGGTATGTTTTCTAAATAATTTCCCATGCTACATAAAACAAATTACCAGACAAAAACATTCATGTTTTATAAACAAGAATGCTAGTTACAATTTTCAAATAGGTACACTTCAAAATGAAAATAGTTTTCAAGAGGGATGATTTAAAGAATTTACACTTTTAAATAAATCACACACACTACTGAATTTACCAACCAAACACACCGTATGCTGAAGAGGAGTACAAAATATCCAATTATCACAAGTCACAAGAACACCCCTAGGTACTAGTTAGTTGTGAGCCTCAGTACCTCGTATCTTGGGGAAAGTAACCATAATAAATATTCGTTCTCATGAACACGGGCCACTCGTAGGGATAATACCCATAACCTTGTGGTCCCCCAACTTCATCATCATCATAGTTTAGTTAGTGTTGTCATCTTCAAACTTGATAAGTGAAATAGGGGCCAAACCCTACAGAATCACTGGCATACTAGTACACGTCTCCCCACCTAGATACCTGGGATTCACTTTAGTACTGAATCAAGTTACACATAATATCAAATAAAAATTTCACATCCAAATTCCATTCCAAAACCATAAAAACACAAACATACCATAAACTTTCTTCACATTTCTTTCATGAATCAAAAATCCACTACAAATTTTTGTAAAACAATTTCAAGGAGTGTATTGAGGCATTGCACATAAAACTCATTCAAAAACACTCTTTGAATTATAAACACACAACAAGAACATACCCAAAAATATTTGGAAGCCCTAAAAACATTTCATGGATGATAAAACAATCCAAATTGACACAACATGATATATACAAGTAAAACAGTCAATCTTCATTTTTAGGAAAGGCCAAACATGCCGTTAAACATTTTCCCAAAACTAACATTTGAAAAAGTTAGGCATTTAAATTTTTTTTAAAGAGGTGTATACACAGCATATAAAGCATCAATCCACATTCATAAATCCCAAAAAACACTTAGGTTACATATTCAAAACGCAACCATTTTCATAATAATGTGAAACATGCCATTTTCCAGCAACTCGGGCCAAAACATGTTGTACACCAAAACCCAATTTTTTGTAAAACAAATTACAAATTGGATATCCATAAAAATATCCCAAAATAATTTTTTACATGCAGCCAATGTATTTATAAATCCAAATAAATCATTTTTAATTTGCACTAGACACATAAAATCCAACCGGGAAATTTACCGAACACGTGGCATGCACTCTTTAACAAAACAACTTATGTGAAGCACTTAAAAAGGGATAAAATACAATTTTTCGGCCATAAAGTTATTAAAGCTACTGAAACATATTCAAAATACCATAAACCATGTGCTGATTCTCATGGAATAATTTATCAAACAAGAGGAGTGAACATTTATACCAAAACAACTATATTTTTATCAAAATAAGTCATACAACATAATTTGCACACAAAAAATTTAAAAACAAGGTCTCACAGCAACACATATCATATAAATAAGGTTATAATAGTATGATAATGATGAAACTTAAATGATAAAGTCTTGTGAAAGGGAAATCCTGCCTCAAATCTTTGGCGTAATGGAAATGCACACCCAAAATCACCATCTGAGGGTTTACAAACCATAAACCTATGACGACAAGAACAAAATGAATAAAAACCCCATAAAAAATCACGGAATAACAAAACTCTAGGTCAAAAAATAATATGGGAGATTATAAAAGTAAGAAATAATGAAAGGAGGAAGAAGAGGAAGGATAAAGGAGAAAGAATATCACCTTTTCAACTAGAAAACTATTTGTATTTCATTAGATCTGCACCTATAGATAAATGGTAATGGCTTGGAAATTCTTGTAGATTCTCCTAAGGGAGGTATTAACCAGGTAAATAATATTGGTGTCAAAAATAGTATTAATTGAATTACTTATGAATGATATAATTTACCTTGTCAATTTTGGACGATTTGAGAGACATTGAGAATGATTCCCCACTCCGTGACTATTATGAGCTCCAATGAGGGAAAATCGATAATGGGGGTGAGGATAGGGATATTGGATTCTGGTGGGAGGTCGAATCAATGAAAAATATTACAAATGGAATTAGATATAAAATAAAAATATTATTTTTTTTTAACTGGAAATGGGCCCATGGGCTGGCCCAATACCTAAATAAGTAACCCAAATTCACCATGATTATGAATTCTTAAGGGATCCAAAAGGATATTCTAGTTTGAATATATCATTGGAGGAAAATTATGATGTGTAATGGGTGAAATATGTTTTAAAATAATTGAGTTGTAAAAGAAACAATATTGATTTTTAAAACTGGAAATGAGCTCATGGTTGGACCAAATCATTAAGTAACCAACCTTTCTCCAAAAACTCCTAAACATGCAATGGGGAACCCAAATTAGGGTGATTAGACATATATGAAACTTAAAAACTCAAAATTCATCTCAAACAATACCAAAGAAAAGTATCGGTATTTCAAATAAACTGGATCAAAACAAAGACATGAAAAACTGGGTGTGACATGAACATAAATACTTATGTTAATAATTAAAAAATATTCACTAGAATCCTCCACTCCCATTGTTGGTACTATAGAGAACATGTTTAAAAAGAGTCATGATAACATATATGTATTAAAAAATATTGAAAACCTCAGAAATATTTATTAGAAAAAAATTTCCATTAGAGGATTGAGATGTTAGAACTAAACATTTGAAAATATATGTTAGAAGGAACATCAGTCTCTTCACATTCACTCAAAATTATTGGATATGTTGATGACATAGAGAGACTAGGTTCACCTCATTGAATTGGTGTATCTATGTAATATATTATACATTAATTTCCAAAAAGCATTTAGTAGTCCATTATGAACAATAATATGATGGATTAAATAAAATTTTACCTCATGTGTTAAATATTTTGAGTGTCTTTGAGTATGACATGTGAGGTACAAGATAATGTTCAATAATGATGGTTTAGAAATATATAAGTAATCAATTTTGACCAAAAGATAAGAAGAGAGATTATGGTGAGTCTGTAATGATAACTAAACCATAAAAAATTAATTTTTATGCTTTCATTATAAAAAACTAAACCATTTGATAGGGAACTACCTTGAAAACCTAAACAATTAGAAGGAACATAGAAGACAGTCCACATTAGGTATTATGTTTTAGAAATAAATTATTATATTTTTAAAATGTATGTGATATAAAATTATTTATATAATTGTTTTATAACAAGACATGGGTTCAAAGTTTATAGATTACATTGAAAAATCATAAATTACACTTTCTAGAGTTGACCAAAATAGTACAATATGGAAGATATGCATGCGATAAGTTCATAAATAATAAATTAGTGTGATATAAAAGGTGTGAATTATAGCTATCATTATGTTATCTACTGATATATCCTAATAAAAAATGGTTATTTAAAAATGTAGATGATTTTTTTTTGTTTCAAATAGTTGATAATTTATCAAATTATAGAAAATGAATAGAATGAAAATAAGGGCCAAAAAATATTTTATGGGAAAAAGTGTTTATCCAATAAGTTTCATTGTTATTGAAAATATTCCTAACACATAGAGTAATGTATATGATATGTTTGTTAATATAATATTTTTTAAATATTCTCAATGATGTAAAGAAGTGTTATTTATTAAAAATAATGGACTTTGGGTTACATAGCATGATATTATGAATATAGTATGTAATGATGTAGTCATAGTATGTTCATAC
This sequence comes from Viscum album, assembly GCA_963277665.1. NCBI lineage: Eukaryota > Viridiplantae > Streptophyta > Magnoliopsida > Santalales > Viscaceae > Viscum > Viscum album. The sequence continues at coordinate 1,190,920,615 of OY728156.1, read as the reverse complement.
ATAGAGAGGTTAATGGTTAATAAATTACATAATATAAATGTCAAAACATAATATTAATATCACTTTCCAGGAAAAATATTTAAGTAAGGGGTTACAATATCATTAATTTTGATAAAGTTGTAAAGAATTTTAAGTAGTAAATAATTGATGATAACATCAAAACATTGGATATTTTTAAGTAAAGAAGTTTTAGTAATTGTTCAAGGAGTTCAACATTCGGAATATGATTCCCATGTTTCACAATTATTAAAACTATAATTATTCTTAGTTGTTACATAGTAAAGGGATTTAATGAGATGGTTTTATCAACTGATCACATAGATATATAGAAAATATTACGTACAAATGTATGTTTAATGAAATTATAAAGGTATAGAGAAAATAATGTTGTTTTTGAATTCTATCATATGAGATTTTTCAAAATAGATCTCATATATAGTGTTGATAAAATATTTTTTAATGATTTTAATAATATAAAAATTGTATCTTGATATATTAATCATCATTATTTCATGTTGGATATATATATATATATATATCTTGATGTGAAATTATTATTATTCTGTTAATGTAGGAAATTAATTTATCAGTAAATAATTTTCTTCATGTGTTAGTATAGATTTTGATATCATATTATGGTTTGTATTGCTAGGATTCCTATATTGGGATATAATGTATACTCATAATGAAGAAGATATGTTTTATATGAAGCATGACCAATGAAGTACACCACATTTAGTGTCATATAGTTTTTTATTTTTATAATTAGGGTGTAGGTTTTTTATTTAATACTTATACCTATGGTTGGAGTAAAAGATTTCATGATATCATTCAAACATTGATAGCTTTATTACACAAGCATTGAGGATTGACTAATCTGGTGGTGTTTAGGTTTGTTTTTAGTCATGACACTAGATAGAGATCAGCCAAGATATGATTTATCATCTTGTATAATGATTTTGAAATCTAGCTCTCGATTGAGATAGTATATTGAAATGTATGGGGATAAATTGAATGTGTATATGATGTGATTAACTAAGGGGATGAGGGAGATTGAGAATACTCCCATTATTATAACCACCAGATGATGGAACATCCATTTAATATAAAGTCACATATAGTAGTGGTTCCAGGATATGGGATCTGAAACACCAGAACTTAGTATTAAACTCACAGCACTCAAAAAATGAATCATGTTACACCATAATCACCACAATTAAGTTTCAATATTCACATTTTCCATCAAAAACAAACTTTAAAAAAAATTCGGAAAATTAACATGAATAGACAATGATATCTTGGTTCAAAATTTCATGTTATATATATGAAAGAACACAACAGAATCTTAATCCCATTGATAATAAAAGGGTGGGAATCACTATAGAAAAACATATATTATTTCACTCAATGTAAGAAATCGATGTCCAATTTATATATTGTTCCCTCCTATATTTTATATAGGAAATCATCTTGTTAAACTGAATGCACCAACTTTTGACAAAAGTGGTCCACTATCTATTGACGTCACTGTTCATAAATAGCTAGAACTAATTAAACTATTTAAACCAATGGAGTATTAAAAATACCAATTTTTTAAACCCATGAATCAAATATCCCTATAACTATTAAAAGTTATAAAACTTCATTTAAACTCACATGCCTGTCGAAATCGTCTACTTACACTATCTTTGAATAGTTGAAGTGAACATATATAGTTTCTCTTTTTTGTCAGTTGAATTCGTTTACATGAATTGGATACAAAATCTAAAAAATCTTCACTTCAATAATTATTCAATCATCTCTTTGAAATTACAAAAAGTTAGTATAACTTCATCCTTCCTTAACGTAAAATAAAGTATCTCATTTATTATTCTATTCATGCGAGTCTTACTAAGGGAGAGTGTGCACTTGAGCTTTAGTATATGGATTTTGTGAATTTTTAGTTACAATTTTATTCCCCTATATTATCTGTATATTTAACAAATTTTAACCAAGAATATTATGGATGATATAGAATTTCAATTTATGTTTTTTCCCTATTGTAAAAAATACTATATTTGAGGAAATGTGTATAAAAAATTACTATTACAGAATAATATTCATCATATTGGTACCCTAAAATTCTCCATCAACATACACATTCACTAAAAAAATCTTTCCCATATTCTATATCTACTATGTACTCTAATTTCAATGAAAAAAAGTAACCACTAGTTTTAGTTGCAGCATCCAAATAAGAATTATTCTAAAAAACTTAAATACAAATCTTGTTGAGATCTTTAGAGTGTCTGAATCACTAGAAAAATTATCATCCACACATACTTTTATAGATTAATCATCACAAAAATAATGAGTTGTATTCGTATAACCCCTTTAGGTATCAGATGACCTAATTCACCAATCCAAAATTGTCTCTTTGTTTGTATGACATGAATAGAATTATTATTCCCATTATAAATGTAATATTTTTCTATGTAAATATCAGTACATAAATCAATATATTGATAAATATTGAATATGATAATATCTCTATTTAATATTACACATATTCTAAAACCAGTTCTCATGACCAAGTTAACATAAAGTGTCTAACATGTGGAGTCAAATTTTTTTTACATTCATTATTTATAAATTTCACGATGGTAATATAGGTGGATACTTTTGAGGATAAAACAAGAGTATAAATTTTATTTCATATCTATCATTATCCCCAATATTTTCTTAAGAGGTATAAGATCTTTAATTTTAGATAATTCATAAAATGTAGTCTTCAACTCTTGAATCCATTGGATCTACAGACTCCCAAGGAACTTGTCATCTATATTGAGTAAGAGTATGATGAGGTCCCATAATTCCAATTAATATTATAAAAGAAATTATCATAGTTTCTTATTATGACACTATATTAAGTAATGAATGATACAAACCTTTAGTTCCACTCTCAAGGTTCTTGTTTCAGGCCATATAGGATTCATAAAATGTTATAAAAACCCCCTCTTTTCAGGATTTTGTACACCCATTGGTTTCTACCTATAGATATCTTCCTCTGAGACTATATGAAGAAAGGCAGTATTGAAATCAATATTTTATAAGTCTATATTATCAAAAACTACTTGGATTAATAATATTCAAATATAATCATGTTTTACTATTGGTGATATTTTTTCTAAGAAGTTAATTCTTTCATTATACCAAAACCCCTTCAACATCTCCTTTAACTTTCATTCTCTTCTTCTCTCAACTTCTTCATTCAAATGAAAAACTAAATTTATTTCTAATTTTTTATTTATTTTTGTTTTTTGTGAAAATCCTCATGTATTTTTGAACATAAATCTATTCATTTCTTCATTCATAGTTTCCTCTAATAGGTTTGAGTCATAATGTATCAATTCTTATTCCATAGATTTAGGTTCCCAAATATCGGTTAAAATAATTAAGTTGACATCATTATTATATCATTGAATTTATTTTTTGACTATAAAATATCTTCTCAGATCTACTTGAGACTCTACTATTTTTGGTAGATAAATAATTGGTTCTCAATCATTAGGTTCGATAATTACTTATTTCTTAACTTTTAGGAATTTTCCTTAGGATTTATTAAAACGTTATAACTATGGTATGTCTTCTACTAGTCTAACCATTGGTAAAATTATGATAAAATTGTGTATTACCTAAATTGGTAAATTTTTGGTTCACCAATCTAGATAAACATGTTCTTTAAAAGTTTTGATTATTTAATCAACATATAATCCAGTCTATAGCTGATCCTTCTATAGGATCGTCTCATTGAAGAGAACATTTGGAATTCTGATGAATTGGAATTTTTCATCATTCCATAGTTTGAAACAAAAGTCTTCATTTATATAGACTACATTAAATAAGGATTTAGAATTTTTATGTTAATGTTTTCTATCATTAGAATTATTTGGAGTATATAATATGCATGAAAATTTCTTATGATAAGAAAATTTTGATAACATATCAGACTATAGTTCTTTAGATAGACTTTTTCCCATTGTAGATGATAGACTTGTATTGAGTAGATACACCAATGTGTTGATTTATTCTTCCCAGATAACCATGTTAATTCAAGGGTTCACACACATATTAATTTCATTCTCATTTATAGTTTAATTCATCATCTTTTATATGACATTTTTTTATGATTCTTCAGGTACAGTTTATTCATGCGTAATTCCCTTCTATCGATAAGTGTTATCGATGTTTTTTTATTGTACTCCCCACCAAAAATTTATACAAAACACTTCATCTTCCAACCAATTTTTGTTACACAATGTATTTATAATTTTAATTTTATCTCAATCCATTCAATAAATAATTAATTTTAAAAGATGTAATATAGCCTAGTCGCTGACTATGTTCATCTTTTAAGGATATGAGACTATATATTAACTACTAATTAAATTATGATTGTTTTTGTTTGTTTTTATATTTTTAAAGTGTGATAAAATTATTTTGAGAGAGGGATATATGATTTAATTATTTTAAAAAGAAGAAGAAAAAAGAAAAAAAATAAATGATAAAAGTATCTTTGAAAATACTAATGGTTTGGGGCTAAATTAAAGATGGTTCTATCATAATTTAAATTTGTTATAAAATGTCTAATTCAATTAAAAGATCCAAAACATTTATCCACTCTTCATCATCATGTTTTTATGTGTGATTATAAAATTTTTCTCAAATACCATAATGATTTTTATCATATAAATGACATGAAGAGGTAATAATTGATGGGTGTAGCAAAAATGATTTCATTTTAGAGTTATAATCATACCTCCAACCCATCAAGAATGTTCTTGAACATAAAAAATGAAAATATTATTTATGAAATTTAAAAATTCAATAACAAAAAATGTGATTCCCCTCATACTAGTTGATATGGGTCAAATCCCCTAGACCATAGATCATAATGTTCAGATTCTCATCACACGGGTTTAGATTAACAAATAATAGAGGATAAAAATAGAAAAAACACAACTGAATGAAAAAATAGAATTTAATTATAATATGAATATAATAAATATATTTATATTCCTCAAACCTTTTCCCTCATTTCTCTTGGAATTTTTGTACCAAAATTTAGTTTTCTAAAACATATATGGATTGGAAATGTCTAGGATGTGGCTCATGATTAATGAAGGCGAACATCACATGAATCTAAAAATTATATGAAATACCCTCATGATTTCTATCTTATTATTTATTTTTATGATCACTACATGGAATTTTATTTTTGATCCCTCCGCAATTTGGGAGAACCATTAGAAAAATATAATTGATTTAAATTTTCCTTTTTTGGTTATTTTGTATTTTTTTCACACATAGAAGATGACCTCTTGTAGATTATTTTTAGTACAATGATGTAATTTTTAGATGAAATGTTTGTATTTTTAGAGTTCATAGATACCTTTACACAGTTACCCTTATGTGTGAACAACCATTATATAGGTCATGATTCCCACATATTTCCTTTATAGATTGGGGATGATGAACTTTATAAAGATTTTGTGGCTTTAAATTTTACTCAAGTAGATTTCGGGATTCTTTTGTGTAAAGTACATATTGGTCAAGAGTTATAAATAGCCTTTTGGCATCCCAAGAGTGATCTTTGGACCTTTCCATAGAATTGAAAAGAGCATGGTATCGTTATGTAGCATTTGGATACCCTTATGTGTGTTTTATTTACCTTTAGGTGAGCCTATTGATGTTACCCTTACATGATCATGTATCCCTCACGTAATCGTAACTCAAAACATACAAAAAATTTAAATCTCAAATGATGATTTTTTAGATTAAGATAAAAATGTATAATCACATTTTAAAATATAATTAAAATAATTTAATCAATAAAATTTCAAAATTGAAAATAATTTTATAAATTTCCATTAAATTTAGAATGTATATAAAACTATAATATAATCTAATAATAAGACATATTTATTCAAAATATAGATTTAAAAATGAAATAAAAAACCAATCAATTAATCATGTTTTAGATCAATTAATGAGTTAAAATAAATGAAAATAATTAATGTTTTTTTAATTATAATATCTTATCACTCCACCACTCTTACATTATTTAACTCTTGATAAATACAATGAAATAAACCTAACAATAATATTTGTTCATCCTAAATTCAAACAAACACTAATAATGAAAAAAATAAATACTCATCCATTATTGAAATTGATGCCCATTATATGTGAATCTATACTAATAACTTGATTAAATATAGTAAAAGATATTATTCAATGAGTGAAAAAAATAGATTTTAATATAATCATAACTTTGATAAGGGTTATAATCAATTATCACTTTCCTAAGTTCATTGTATAAAAGATTCATTTTCCGCATCCTTTATACAAAAAAAGTTATTTATATATGTTAATTTCCTTCTTATTCATTTGGGTTTAACATTACCCACACCTAAATCCATATTTTTTTTAATTAGGTACTTTTTAGAAAAATTTACAATTGAATCTAAGACTCACACACCAAATTATTAATAATATTTGAGTGCCATTATTAGATCTAGATTTACCATATCAATCCAATTTTAAAGGATTAATATAAATATATTGTGAGTTTTTCCAGGAGGTATTGTTCTTCACAATATCCAAGTTACCTTGGTTTTAGTTAAAAACATAGTTTACATAGGTTTTATTTTAAATTTTAATTGATCCTTCTCAATCAAACTCTTTTTCATGGTTCTAAAATTAAATTTTTTTTGTTAAAGGTTAAAATATTCACTCAGGATTAATGATTTTAGTAATTCCATAATCAAGGAATCCTAAAAACATGCTTTAAATATTGTACTACATATAAAAACATTTAAATTTTTGTTTCCTAGGATAGAAACATAATAAAAATATATATTGAATTTAAAAAACAAGAATAAACTATTTTGAAATTATTTTGAACAGTTTCATAAAAAGAATTAAAAATAGTTGTAATAAGTTTAAAACATCATCCAAAATTATTTAACACAACCAATTTATTTTTCAGAAAATTTTACCAATATTTTAGTGAAAAAAAAGTTTTCAAAAGATAAAAATTAAATGGTTTTTATTGATCTATCATATATAAGTTACTCTCTACCCTGGTTCTTTGTAGATGTGTTTTGTATTATTTTTATTAGTTTATTTACACCATGGGAAACCTGTTGAAAAATATAATTAAACATGAAAAATTACATTGATAATAAATATAGAGAGAAAATTGGTTTAACTACCAAGTGTGTACAAGGTCTTTTACTGGCTCTAGTAGGAAGTTCTAATTATTAATCGCAACAAAATAATGGGTTTTATTTTGTTATAGAGACTAAAACATCTTATTTTAAAATTATTATATGAGTGGACAACTATTTTAGAGAACCTTATATATAGAGTGAAATAATCCAATCCCAAAAATTGATAATTAGAACTATAAATTGGGTAGAAGTATGACATAAGGGGCCTCCATATTATTTTTAGTATCCCCTGTAATTGAAAATAATGATTTAACAGATGAGGTTTTTGTTTCTTAATAGGTCATGGAGCTTAATTTTTGTTTAGCCGCTTCTTGGGATAATTTTGGTTTATTATCTAGGGTTTTGTTTGTATTACTTTTTTATTCAAAATGGAAAATATTTAGTTCTATTACAAGTTTTCTATCCACTAGTAAGTATTTATCTTTATTACATAAAGTATTTTAGTACATATTCAATATACTATATGTCCTGATCTTTTAATTTATATTTCTTGACCTTTTCGTCAAATTCAATATCTAGTTTATCCTCAATGGTGGTTACCTTTTCATTTTTATCTCTATCGAATGATAAATTCTATAGGGATTGACATGAAAATTTAATGTATATCATGTATGATTTCATTTTATGTAGGTAATTATGAGATACATGTGTGTCCAATGAAATTTATACACTTGTGAATGGAATGACATCAAGAATTGGGTCTTCAATGAATTCTTATAGGCCAGTTTATGATAAAGAGTGATATAGATCACTTTTTTCAATTTAAAACCCCAAATAATAATTTATAATTATTCCAAGTCATACTATTACAATGACAATTATATATCATTAAAACACTAGGGTTCATTTTGCAGATAAATTTCAAAAAAATAAATACAATAGAATATAGTGTTTTTAACCCCTTTATGGTCACAACATATAACAATTGTTGCTAAATGAGTTCCTCATCTAAGTACTCGTAAATTATATGGAGATAAAATTCATTAATTATTTATTTTACATTTATTTTAAAGACTATCCAGGGATTTACATTAGGTACTTAGTTTTATAAAACCTCCTGATCCCCTTAGTTTTATTTTTGTTTTCCTAAATTCATTTGTGTTTGGAGTAATGTGGCTATCGTGGATATCATTTATATCAATTAACTCACCTTTTTTTCTTTCAAATGATGGTCTAGCTACAAATATTTATTGATATATCTTTGAATATTCTCTATTGTAGGATATTATTGTGTTTGATGATTTAGAGTCTTATAATTCCAATTTTTGTTGGCTTCATTTTTCTAGTTTGCCTCAACCTCCCATACAATGGTATGTACAAAGGGTTTCTCTAATATTGGTCCTTTAATATTCTCCTCAATATCTTTTTATAGGAGGGATTGACCAGTTTCAAAGAATATATCAAATGGAATTCAATCATTCTCTTCAAACCATTCATATAAATGGTGGTATATTATTGAATAATTTCCATGTGATTTTTATCATTATAATTTGATAATGTAAAGAAAAAAATAACAAGGGAAAAAACAAGAAAAAAACCAAAATAAAATGAAAAACACTAATTAGAGATATGAAAAAATATTCTGTAGTGATCCCAAATCCCTGTAGACATGTGATGTAATAGATTTCATGTCCCCTAAAATCAATATAGAATTTTAAAACATGGAATTCAATATTTTGGCTAACCAAGTCCATCTCTCAATGAGCTAGGACAGTAAAATCACTATTCATTTACTTATGTTTTTTGTTCTACATTATTAAGCTTATAAGAAATAAAATATGGGCTATATGATTTTTTTGATATTATGATATGAAAAAAGAGAAATACTAAAATAAAAATGGTAGAAAGAAAATGTAGTTGTTCTAGTGGAGAACTGTAGTGGGTTTTATCATTATTTACTTTATTTTTCAAAACCATCTAATCTAATGAGTAGATCCAGTACCATATATCTTCTCATACTCCTAAATTTTTCAATTTTTGAGAATAATAATCTACTTGTATAGATTTAAGTGGATCATTAACTCAATAATGTGATGGTGAAATAACTGAAGGTTGTAGAAACATTGACGAGTGATTAGTGTTTCAATCACAGATCACACCTCTCACAATCATTACTACACAATACGAATGAAAATATTTAAAATAAGATTAAAAAATTAATTAAATATAAATATGAATATATAGGATAACCAAAATGGGTCAAATATCCATTAACATGATTTTTAGATATTAGAGGGACATCATTGGGGTCAGGAAGCATGCAAGAATTATGAATAAATTAAGAAAAAAACAAAACACAACGAACAAAATTTAATTTAATTAGAATAAAAAATTTATACAGAAAATGCTACACAAAAACTATTAAAAGATTGAGTCTATATAATTGAATCCATTATAATAGATACTGGGGAAAACATATAAATATAAAACTTTTTTCATCTTTTTTAATAGAATTTTAGTAACATGAGCTCATTTTCTTCATCGCCCTCGAATTGATTCATTGTGTTTGAGAAGGGGGTTGTGATTATCAAGGGTGGCCATAAAATTAAACATACAACTGGTTAAAATATCCCCTAGCGACTTTTGGAATATTTTTCATTTGGATGATACCCACAAGGATATTTTTTTGTAGAACTCCATGATTTGAGTGAATGAGTTGAAATTTAGTTTTTAATATTTATTTTCCAATTTAGGGTGTTTTATTTTTTTACCACCAGGATGATGACATTTATTTTTCTCATCATAATTAAATTTATGTGAGTTTTCACGACCTTAATGCAATATTTTAGTATAAGTATACCATTATGTAGCTACCCTTATGTGATAAATACCCTTACATAGGTTCTGGGGTGTGCCTGTTACCTTTAAAAAATAAAGATGATAATGTTAATGTAGATCCTTTTCCAGGATGGTATCATTATATATCATATAGGATGACTCTTTTCCAATTACATAGCTTATGGGAGACTTTTTTAGCCTTTAACCATCCTTTGATTCATCCCATTTACCTTTATACAATACTTAGAAGAGCATGGTACCTTTACATAGAACTTTGAGAATTATGGTACCCATATATAGTGTATTGGATTCCCTTTCATGAGTGTTATTTACCTTTACAATACCCTTCTGATGTTACCCTTATAAGAGCATGCATCCCTTACATAAGGGTAACTTAGATCATAATTAAAATCTTAATTTCAACTAAGGATTTTTCTTAATTGATATAAATGTTATAAAAACATGAAAAAAATGAAATCCATTGAAGAATGAAATTAAAAATGTTACAAATATGGTATGAATTTTAATAAAATTAAAGAATACAATATAAAACCACTAAAAATCATGTTATGAAAAAAATTTCATTCAAATCCTATATTTATAAATGTAATAAAATAAATAAATTACCTTGGTTATAGATGAATTATGGGGTTAATTATTTAGAGAAAAAATAAATTTTTGAAATTATAAGATCTTGTTACTATTTTCATTACAAAAGTTTGAAAAAATCAGTCTTATGATTAATTAAATATACCCATACCTTGTGAAATTTTCAATAATTGTGATGATGTAAAGTGATCCTCTATGAGATCAAACTGAGGTAGAACCTCACACATATGAGTGAATGATATTTAACATTGGATCTAAATGATACTAATCATTAATGTTGAATAAATATATTTTATATACTTTATTAAACAACTCTTAAAATATAAAATTCTTCTGTGATAAAGATTCATTATGCCTTGAACATCTTGATCCATCATTATATTTTCACTGAGGTGACCAAGTCAGCATTTCAATACCTCTAAATTTTCTAATTCTAATATTTCCTCAAACTCATATCATTCTGAATTTTAGATCAAGTCGAGTGTACCATCCTCAACACCTTATTTTTATATTATGGAACATTGATTCACCTTGAAAAATATATTATAAATGTTAATTATGAAGATTACCTAATCCAACTACCCCACTCAAAGGAGATTATTCTGAATACATGGAATGTTTCTCACTTACTTCTACTAAATTGAACTCACATTTATCATCTGGATGTATAAATATCCATTTCATAATACATTTAACAATTCATAATTCACTATATGGAATCTACATAATATTTTTAATACATATTTTACCATGCATCCTCACTCTGGCATTGAGTGGAATGATACACTAGATTCAACCACCCGTGACTTAATTAATATATAAACATTGAGCAATATATTGTTTAATCCTTCTATTATATTAATAAGATTTTATCATTTTGAAGCTTCCTGTATAAAATTTTACTTATTATTTATTGAATTCATTTGGAGATGTCACTAATTCCTTCAATGAAAAGAGTTGATACCTAAACTAGTATAATTTCATCAATTATTCTCTATTGACTTATTTTTTTGGCAATTGATGAATTCTTATTTTTGCTGAGGTCCCCCTTCTATTAATATTAAATGCCTTACCAGATGGTTATTTGACCTCCCCATCCATATATCATCATTGAGGAACAAATTCTATATGTCATAGAACACCAAATCCACTATCCACTATAGATTTCATACATTATTAACCATTCTATCCCATGACTCTAGTAAATATAGAAACATTTAAATTTTCTATACATCATCCATTAATGCTATTCATATTTCATTATGTTGGATATAGATCGTGTTAATGTCAATCACATCATATTCTAATAAAATTTCTTTTGTTAACCTCAAATTAAATAGATGTCCACTTAGAAACATTTTTTTATTTCATTGGTTTCTTATATATTTTATCCTCTGCCTACATCAGCACAACTTTTATATTATTCTATCTGATATATAAAGACACATTTCATATTGAGGGTGTCCTCAATAATATAATTGTTTTAATATTAATTTTTTTTATTCTATTTTCTATATCTTATCTAGGTTTTCTACATCCAATGTAAGTTCTAGAACTTTTTGGTGGAGATAATATTGAATCGTCATCAATTAGAATCCCAAATTGGTTTTATTGAATTGAGTATTTTTATCCTTTATTTCCATCAATTTCATGTCCTATGACGATTTTATAACTAAATAAAGTCAATATAATACTAAATATGGTTGTAATATTACCTAAGTTTGTTAGTGTTTATAAAAAAGCTTCAATACCACTTCATAGGAATTTGTCCAATCAGTATCATCAATGGATGTTAGAACATACATCCATGAGAAGATCACAGACTCCAATAGTTCTATTCTATATAATTAAAACATTAGGATCTTCCTTTCGAACATAAACCACTAGAAAATTTTTTCCAACTCTACCCTAATCAAAACTAAAAAGTTTTATTATTTACACACTCATTAAAATTAAAAAAGTATTTCACCATTTGAATGTATGTTTTAATGAACACATGAGGATTATGTTGAATGAAATGTTGTCTAACATCAATGGGAGAACATTGAAAATTATAAATTCCACTTAAAATTAAATAAAAATAATCATTATAGTTAAATATACATTAACTTCAATCTAATAACAAAATCAAAGCATAAACCAACACATGGTACCAAATATATATTATAAATGTAACCATTTAGTGAAACTAATTGCATCACCATTCAATAAATGAAATCAACCATCTATTGGCATCAATTATTGTCTATAGACATAAATGAATCAATATCTATAGCTGGTGAACTATTTAAACCCCCATCACGTAAGCATAGGAAACTAATATTCTTAATAGAATAATAAATTCACCAAATTCAAGTAAACTCACCATCGTGATAATGTCATCTAATATTACTAGTATGAAAATTCTAAAGTTAAATTTTAGAGTTTCTCTGTGGGGTTAGTTAAAAATATAAACTTGATGTGGCTTCATATTCCTAATAGTGGGATAATTTAATGTGTTCATGTACAATATTAATAATTTTTTGTGTTAATTTAACTAGTAATTTTATAACTAAATAATTGATAAATCCTAAGGATGTTCTGTATGATTGAAATAATTCAAGTCATGAAGTCACTAAATATCTTGGGAATACGGATTATATTAGTATTCCTTCATATATATGATATAACCAATTGATATGGGTGTCGAGATACATGTGTTTGGTAGGGATCATTTGAGATACCTTTGTAGATTTATTAGATATGATTCATTTATAAAGAATAAATTTTCCACCATTTATAAATTTGGGAATTCATATTTATTATTTACTCTGAAATTTATTAAGAGGTCACATTTTATAGAATATTTAATATGGATTGAGAGTATAGAAACATAGAGAGCTACTCTGAATGTGTTTTATAGTTCATTCAAATGACGTTTTGTATGGGGTTTTACATGTTATTCCATAATATTTGATACATAGAAAATTAATCACAACATTCCAAAAGGATTGGGGGGGAACCCAAAGTGGATTTTTGGATATGGTTTAACATGTTGTTGTATATAATATAATATATAGTCAAATGGTACAAATTCTATATTTTATAATGAAATTAGGATGTAAACAGATATATGAAGTAAATCAATATGATTTTTTTATATCATATGGAAATATATGATATATCATAGACTATATAATGCATGTGGGAACATGATTTTTTGGGGCCTTTGGTATATTATATTGTAAAATATATGGATATTTTTCAATGACATGATGGGATAGTCATTCTATACAACTTGGGTGAATTAATGTGAGATTAATTATATTGTAAGTCTCATTTAAAACTTTTATGATTCAATTAATCCAACCAAACATTAAGAGTTACTGTTATGATCTCATAACCATTTATGAAATAAATAATTATGCATTTTATATGATTAAAAACATAAAAATTCAATCATATGTGGGATATAAATCTTTTTTAACCAAATTCATTAAATAATATTTTTATGAAACGTATGACTTAATGTATATGCTCATGGGGGTCCCACTGTCTATATAAATAATATCATCTCATTATAATTTAGTGTGCAATCATCGATAAATACTCCATCCAATAATCTCTCCCACCAAATGATCTCTTATTATATAATCCTTAGCGAATCATGATACTTCAATATTATAGAGGATATAAAGGTCCAACCTAAACTATTTGGATGATTTATTATAAAACATTGATAAAAATCATAGGGGAAAATTATAAGTAAATTCCTTACAAACATTATGAATAATAAATTCAGTTAAATACCAAAAAATGACTAATAGTGTAATTTATATAGACATTATTTACTTTTCATATGGTTTTAATTTTAAAATTATGGTGTTTTTAGGATTTATGGTTTCAAATTCTTTTCACTACATCGTTGAAACCCCGTATAACCATTACACTACATCAATTATGTGTAAATATATCTTTATTAAAAAATTAGTATTAGTATATTTATAAGTTTGTTTTATTCATAATGATCATGTTGGACTAAATAAAATTTATTTTTGTGGAGCATGTTTAATTTCATCTTTTTTTTTATTTATTTTAACTAATTTTTAACAAAATAAGAATATTAAATCATGGTAAATGAAAAAAACAAAGGATTATTTGTGGTTTAAATCCATTTTATTTTAACCATGTTTTATTACCACACTTTGACTATGATGAGGGTTAGGTTAAAAATAAAATTTTCAAGAATTTATTTCATTGAATTATGTAGGGTATGTATAAAGTTACTCTTTTTAAGGATAAAATTATTTTAGTGTTTTTTATAAATATTTTGAATTCATGATTCGGTATTTAAAAAAAAGATTAAAACATTTATCGTATTATTTTTTATGTTTACAGTGGTATTGAATGGATAAAATAAGAATGTAGATATGAGTAGTTTTGTATGTTTTATTATGATAATTTTGAGAGAATCATGTTTATTTTATTATTTTGTTAAAAAAAATTGAAACATAATGATTTATTTTTGTAAAAGTTCTTAGAAACTCTGATTTAATATATATTGGAAAATTATGTTTGGATTTAAATTGGAAGTTTAATATATGTTTGTGTTTCATATTAAATATGATGAGATATATTTAACTTATTTATGTAGTGTAATATCTTCAATATTGATGTAATTCGATGAGTTTTTATACTTATAACATAAGTTGATATCTGTGTAATGAGTTTTCTTAAATTTTTAAGGTGGTGAGGACATTTTTTTAGTAAAAAAAGATTATTCGGGTCGTTATATATAAATGACACCCTATTAGAGATTAATTATTTAGATAAGTATTTTAATATTATTTGGATAAAGGTGAAGAAAAACAATTATTGAAGAATAAGGCATAATTTGGTTATTATTAAGATTAATCGATAAAAAATTAACATGTAATTTATATAAACTAATTCACTATTTTAATGAACATTTAGGAAATTTTATGTATTTCTGGGATATTAATTATATTTTTATGTTTTGAACATAATTTAAATGATATTTTTAAATGTTTTTATTGTTTTATTTTAGTTATATTTGTTGAGTTACTTTGAAAGTAATAAAAAATAAGTGTTATAATGAGTTAACCATTCATGTAATTAAAACTGAAAATTTATAATAAAAAATTGATGTTATTATGTGTCCCACTAATGTGTTGATGTTGATTGAACATGGATACTATATAATAAAATATAAATAATTCATTATTTCCTTCTTTATTACTGATTAAGGATGGAAATTATATTAATCAATATCGGTTCCTAATTGAGAAATTTAATAATATACTAGGAACTTATATATGTATTTAGTTAAAATTGGTGTGTTTAAATATGTGACTACATTATAGAAATTGGGAGGACTATATATATTGTTATAATAAGAGTTTATTATAATTTTGAATTTTTGTATGATGTTTAGTTATTTATTTATATATAGAAATTCTTATAGTGGGGAGTACCATGGATAGACTTTAGAAAATTAAAATGAGTCATAAATATTTAGAATATTGACATATCATTGTTTAGGATGTATATATTTAATTTTATGGCTGAAGTCACATATCAAGTATGAGAATCATTTTGTTGGGTTGTTTGTAATGTCCCAGGTTAGTGATTTTTAATTTTTGGGTTTTGATTTTTATTTTAATGGAAAGTTGTGTTAATGTTACATTTTCTTACATATTTTAATTTTTTTTGTGATCGGAATTCTAGATTAACAATTAATAAATATAGTATTATGATTATTTATTTTAAATAAAATTAAATAGAAGTGTGATATAAGTAATAAATTTAATATTTATATATTTTGATCTTAGTAATAGTTGTATTCATGTTATAATTAATGCACAATTTTTTGTTGACTTTAATTAATATTTTAAAAAATATTTTAATTTTCATGAGGAATTTTTTTTTGAATGAAATGTGTGTTTTTAATCGTAGGTATTATTTATTTATATTTATATAGAAACCCCAACCCCCAGTAAATAACTTAAATTTCTTGACTTAACCCCATACCCAACAATCTTAAAAGATTCAATGATCTAGTCATACATCCTATGGTTGAATTGGTTAAAACATCCAGAAAATAATAAGCCCAAATATATTAAAGAATTATTCTATAGACATTTAATTATGTTCCACTAAAACAAAAAAATTTGAATCAAACCATAGACCTTGAGAGATTTATGAAGAAACCAAACCACCTAGGCACCCCTCACTGGGTCTGGGTGATAAATAATGAGTTTGGAATACTATGGATGTTCTAATGGTAGTTCAAGACTATAAAAAATACATTAAATAGAATGAAAAAAAATTATAAAATGAAATCATGTAGGGTAGTGGGTAGTCATGAATGTATGGAGGAGTTGTGATATTTTCAAATCAATATAGAAAAAAGAAAATGAAAAAAAAGTATTTAAAAAAGGGGGTTGGAATGTTTGTTAAACTGGTAGCATGAAAGATTGAATTATTTATCTCTATTTCTCCCACTCTCATTCTCTATCACAATATTTAATTCCCAATTTATTTTTATTTAATATTCACTTCCTAATATAACCATAGCTATTAATCCAAATAATGACTAGTCAGTGGTGTTGGATTCACAACGGTGAGAAGAAGGTATTCCCAAAGTTTATGTTTGAATAAAATGAGGTTCTTTTTTTAGATTTTATTGAATTTTAATTTCATTTTTCAAATTTTTATAGTTATAAGTGTAGTGTCTATAGATACATTTGGAATAAAATCATGATGCAGAACTAATACTTTAATTATGGTAGGTTTCTTCTTGTATTTTATGGTGTTAATTTATGATTTTATGTAATATATTAATTTTCTAAAATGATTTAATTATTATTTTGAGTTATTTTAATAAAAAAAAATTTCCAGTGAAGTAGAATAATTTTACTTATGCTAATGGAATATTATAATACATTAATTATGTGTTTTATCATTTGAATCCAAATGATTTATTATTAAAGAGTTAATTTAATGAGAAAGTGGTTATTTAAAATGTAGGTTTGATATATAAATTATCAGTGGTGTTAATTATTTTTAGGTCGAGGAGGAAAATGGTTATTTGAGAATATTTTTTTTGTGTTCAAGAAAGATTTATTTAATTATATATTCATGGAATGAATACAAGATTTTTGGTGTGATTCTGTGACTAAATTTAACTATGTCAAAATTGTTTTAACATGAACTATTATATTGAAATAAGTATATTTACAAGAGAAAATATATGATAAAGATGGGTGAAAATAATATATAACTTGTGTAGTAATCCTAGTTTTTGGAAAATACGTGTGATTTAATTTTTTGGCCTTATTGGGATTTCTAAGTGCTATATTTTTTTGTTAATTATTTTAATGTGGTAAAATGGGAAATTGATAGAATATATATAGAAATGGTGTGAAAATTATTGATGGAATTAATTTTAAGGATTAAGGTATGAAATTCATTTTTTAATTGGTAAATTTTATATTCTTGGATTAACATGATTCCATATTCAATATTTTTGTGCCTATATGAGATTTTAAATTTTTTTAGTGAGCATTATTTTATAATTTTAATGTCATTTTGGGTGAAATTATACCTTGAATGATGTGAATTTTTAGGTTTTTTTTGGAATTAGTTTTAGACGCACTACAGGAACATTATATTTTTGTGTGTTTTCATTTATTAATGTTGTGAAAACATTGGTTGTAAGGTAATGTTCATAAGTACCAATTTTTTTAAAAGTGAAGGATTATTTGATGGGAAAAAATAAAATGATAACTTTATATTTGGTTAATATGTAACTACATAATGCGTCATTTAATGGTAACTTTTATCTACATGTATTTTAGAAATTTTATTTAAATTACGAAATTTAAAGATAAAAGAGTTGTTGATTGTTTGATATTGTTCATAATGTATGATGTGTTACATATAATAAAATTGGGTGTTTTTTGTGTCTAGAGATGATCAATTATGTGTGTTCAGTGCTACAAATATAATTAGATAATCATGATGTTCGGTTGTGTTTGTAAAATAGATTATGAAATCCAAATAGGATAACATGATCTCAAATTTATAGGTAATGTTGAAGTTCAAAGTGAATATTTGGTGTTTTCAACTAATTATTATATTTGGAAAATATTCCATGAATATAGTCACTTGAAGGGGAATTTAATTAGGTTGAGGATGTGGGATTTATGTGATCCACAGGTTTATCTTGGCCTTTAGTTGGACTATATATTCTGATACATTTCATGTGATTAGTATATGGTGTTATGAGATTGAATGAGATTGAATTATATGGGTGTGATTTTTTACTTTTTGGCATATATCATGTTGATTCATATGTTTGGATACCTTGATACATGGGAACTGATGTTGGCAGAAATATGTATGTTTTCTTCAAGTTATTTGGTAAAAAACTATTTATTTATTACATGATATAAATGATACTTAATTATTAATTTTAGATTTAAATTATTTTTATATGAACCCAATATGACTCCTTGAGATGGAATGTGTCACCGAGGTCTTTATTGAGATGCATATTATCACCCATTGTATCTGCACACCCCGAGTGTCTATAGATCATGTGCATATCATTTTAATTGAATTATTTGAGCCTTTATAGATTTTAATAAGTGTTTGTATATGATCTAGAGTTGACTTCAGGTGTTTTAGAGTTAGTGTGAGGGATAATGATATTTTTTATCATGTCTCATTTGTTGTATTCTTCTAATTTTTTTCTTGAATTTTTATTATATTCCATGTTTTTATGTCATATATTTTAAATTTTCAATATTTTTATGAAATCTTTTATTTATTTATTTTAATTTCAATTTTTTAGGAGAATTTTGTAGCTATTATTTTATGTAATGAACTATTCAACGGTAAATCAGTTCATCAAAAATATACATACACTATCATTTCTAGTCATTAGTCTCTAGGGTTCAGGGAGAACACTTGAGTTTATGTTTCATTTCACCTTGGTGGAATAATCATACCGTGCATGACTATCACATTTGAAATATAATATATAATTGTATCGATCTCAACTCAACATGACCCCTCATTTATTTCTTAAAAATCATTTTTGATATCAAAATTTTAAATTTATTCTAATTCAAGTCCTATTTTTTTATTCATTGATAAAAAAATATTATAATAATTATCAAGACATTAAACTATCAAATATAAAATTCTATGATTATTTTAAATATTATTTTAATCTATTAGGTAATATCCCCCCTCTTTATTTTTGGTTCTTTACTACTGTAATAATTAGTTTAGTTATGCAGATTTATTATTTATATTTTTATAGTCATCAATGATAAACCTGGTCAATAATCCTTGTATTGGCTACCCCAGTTCATGAACAAGAGATTATTGGGAAGGTAAGACATAAGGGCTGAGTTAGTGATAATGGGGGATAAACCCCTTTATTATTTTTCATAAAATTAAACGTTCATCGAGTTTTAGGGATTCTTTGATTTGAAAAAATACTTTTAAATCAATGAGCCATAATATTTAGTGTTCTATTACCTTTAAAAAACTTAAAACATGAATTATAGAACAAGATTTGAATCAAATTAGTCCCAAAACTATGATCATCAATGTTTTTACCTCAAAACAGCATAACTTACTCTCTTACATATTATTATATGGTTTTACAATTTTGTTATGATATTTACCAAATCCAAATTTAAAAAAAAACAATCAGAGATTCATGACCAATATTCTAATTCTAACAACAAGGAATATCAAAGAAATTATTGATATTTAAATATTATTTAACAAATAAACCAAAATTTTGATGCTTCATCATAATAGGCAAAAAAAATACATATTTTAATGAAATTTATATTATATTGAATATAAAAAATTAAAAATTGATTAATAAATAGTACTATTTTTATTAAATTTTAGAATATAATAATATCTTACCATGGATGAGAGATCATAATTTTATATTGAAAAAGTTAATATTTTAGGATTGATGGTATTTTACTAACACTTATACATATCCTCATTAAATCATGGATGTGTTTCAACATGAAAAAACTAACAATGTAGGATTGATGAAAATATATCTACTCAATTTATAGGCTAATATTTGGTAATACATATTGTTTAATATAAATTTGTATAAAAACAATATTAACAAATAAAAAATAACTTAAAGGTTAAAAAAGGTTCCATTGGATTCCATTTTATGGAATATATCTCATAATGAGGTCAATGAACAATATGAACCTGGTTTTATCGCCCATAATAATTCATTTATGTTATGAGGAAATCAATCAAGTAACTTTTGAATCATATAAATGATAATAATTTTTGTATAATAAAATTTTTACAAAATTGATGATAAAACCTACGTTTAACACAAAAGAATGGGTTTAGGATAGAAATATATTTTATGCCTTTGAAATACACTTAAAACACATGTTCTATTATACATCATATGATTCAAATAGTTATTTTTTATGCAATAAACAAGATATAAATAATGGGTATCCTTTTAAAGATTCCTATTTATTATCTCAAATTGATACATAATCATCATGTGCGGGATATTAAAATAGGTCACCTCCTCTTTCTTGAACTATGGTCACAAAGTTACCTTACTAGTTTTCACCCTTAGGAACATAATATTCCCAATGCCATGTAAATATTTTACTATCCAAATAAAACATGATTTTTTTAAAATTATAGATTAATCCCTATTACAAGGGAAAAAATATTATTTATATATGAATTAAAGCACTATAAAATTAATAACATAAAAAAATAAAATGGAAATCAAAATATTGACATGTTACCTCACCCGTGACTCCATAAAAAAACCCCTTTCATTGAAAATTGAAATCATATAAGTGAATCGTAGTATATAATAATAAAATTCAAATGGATTTTGAACCAAATGTGATGAAATATTTATATATTTCTTACACATCTTGGTAGAATGACCTGAATCATGAAAGTGTAGTATTGGAATAATTTAAAAATGGAATAAAATATGGTATTAAACCGAAGACCTATTATTTATGAAAACATTATCTATCAATTTTGGAAGAATATACAGTCAAATATATAAAAAAAATTTGATGAGGAATATAAATAAACACTTAAAAATCAACAAGATCTTCCCATGAGTGGACTTAAGGTATTTTATAAATACAATGTCTAAAATACAATATTAATATATGAAAATAACTGTTTAATTTTATCCATATCAAATGAAAAGACCTATTACTCATTCTTGGGGTAGATCTATTAGATAAATAAAAAGAACTCACAAAATTATAAAAATCAAGAATTTTAACATATGAAAATTTTCCGACTATAAATATTTTTATAGTATAATGCATAATATAAATCATACAGAAAAAATAATAATACCAATAATATTTTACTACATCTATATTAAAAAATACACATGAACTAAAAATATAATTTATAAAATTACAAATAGAAAAATTGGGTTTTTGAAAACATAAAAACATCATTACAAGAATTTTAAAATTTTCATTATCATGCTATCCTAGAATTATCACTGATGCAAACAACACTTTAAAAATCTATGAGAAAAATGTTGGAAATTTTATTTGACCATTAGAAAAGTAAATGACCATTGAGATTAATATTTGACTATAGAAATGGTTACTTGAATAGTGAGAGTTTTAAAATTATTAATACTTAATACTTATAATTAGTATAATAGGTAAATAAAAATATTATAATTTTATAAAATCAACTAAAAAACATTATATCTTTACAGAAAAATATGTATAAATATTAATTTTATATGTTTAAAAATTTTTAGAATAATAATAATATAAATTTTTACATTTAAATTTCCAAAAATTGAAACATATTTGGTTAAATTTCATATTATAATTAATGTTAAAATTCAATGTATTTATGAATTAAAACCAACATGAAAACAATATATCTTGGATTAAAGATAGTTTTTTTTTGGGAAATAATTTTTTACATATGTCATAATATTTCATTTAACAATTATATTTCCAAAATTTAAAAAACTTATTTTCTAAAATGAACTTAATTTTTCAAATCATAATTTCTAAATTAGTTTATGGTAAAATTTTGAGATATTTTTGAATATTTAGTTTTTTAGTGAATAGAAAAAAAAAATTAAAAATAATGTATATTATATAACCTCATCATGGGGAGACTATACACCATAGTCACAGTAAATTTAATTGATGAAATTTTTAAAAACTTCATCTTGAATGAACCATTATAATCACACATCAAGTAATGATCCAAACAGTAAAAAATGTGTAACCATGATAAAATAAAATAAGGTCATATAGAATACTAGAAAATTCACAAAATAATCTTAAAATAGGAAGATAAATACCACCTTGTTATAATTCCATACCCAGTCCCAGAGTATATGCTCTAAACCTAACATATATTTTGACTAATAAATCATAATTATATTTTTCCTTATCTTAAAATAAAACATTAAAATAATTTGGGTACTAACTATTAGCATAGTAGGGTGTAAGTAAAAACCCAGTTGGCCAGCATTAATAAATTATAAAGCATACCAGAATGAGTATGTTTAAAATGATGTGAAGGTATGTAAAATAAAGTGTAATATAAAAATTCATAAATAACATATAATGTAAACCCTCAGGTCTAGTATAGCACCTAGGATCATCCATACATCATTCAGTCATTTCCCAATGTATTTGTCCATAGAATTATAGACATGATTATAAATATATGGGCACACCAGATCTGAGGAACTATGTTCAAGGTCCCAATACAATATTTATATATAACTCAAACATTGGATCCTAATAATAACATCATGGTCACCCAACAATATTAATCCCAATAATTGGAATTCTAGATCTTTGAAATCTCATCAAGGTCCCCCAAAAATAATAATCATTATAACGATCATACTAGATCCTTGGAATAAAATAATGGTTTCTGAACAATGAATATCATAAAAATGGACACAAAAAACCATATAATCCTTTTATAGGTTCCCATGTAGATGTATAACTATATCCAATTTATCAATTTATTAATCGTGATTCATCATTTCATTATCTAATCCTCCATCAAATTTAATTGAAAATAAATTTCTAATTCTATTCAATCAGAGGTTAAAAATAATTAATTCAACTTTATCACTTGTTGATATGTTATCTCCCATGAATCTTAGAAAGTTACAGTATTCATTTGGTAATCCCATGAAACAAAATAAGTCACCTTACAAATATTCTCCTAACTATTTAGGGTTGAGGAAACTTATATCGTGTCTTATATTTTGGTCTCTATGCACCAACAGCCCACTCGGGGCCCATGGAGTGGTCTACTATATTAAATTAATTATTAACATTATATTTTTAATAAATTATTTCTAATTACACAATTTTTTGGCATGAAAAAAAATATATATACATGAAAAACTCATCATGGAATATAATGATATCTTGATGCCAATGAATTTAGATAGAGGAGTCCAAAACTACCATGAAATTACCTCTTAATTTGTATAGGTTGAGCACGTGTTGGGGTGAATAATGATGTAATAATATAGGGGTTCCAATAATATTCCACCACATTAAATTATTAAAATACATTCTAATAATTTTATAGGAATGATGGAGGCCTCCACTGGCCTTCCACTATAGTCTCACCAGCTAGTTAGTGCACTCAATAGAGCTTTAAGGAAACATCCAACACCATATGTTGGGAAATGGTACCCAACAACTAGTGAGTGACCTTAAATCTATCTAAATTGATGTAGGTTCATTTTGGAATTCCACTCTATGATACCAAAAAATTAATACTCTAAAAATGTACAAAATATGGATAAAAACATGATTTAATAATATTGATGATAAAGAATACACCTCATGTAGATGCAAGGTGTAAAATATATCCACTATATAAATTCTCATTCATGAACATCCCTTGTAATACATACTAATAGTCATTGAAAAATAATTCAGGCCACTAGAACCATATATCAGTCACCCACTCCCAATTCTTCTCCAGATGTATCCATGCTACCATAACAGTCATATCGGAAGGATTACCTTCCTATATGTTGTTTTTTCACTCTTATTGACTCTAGAAACTAGAATATCCAAAAAATATTTAGTAGTATCCAACATGATGTCATAAAATTGGTCACATACGATGAATCATGGTTATACAATTGAATCCAAGAAACATGAATTACATTTTTCATGGCACTAAAACACTCTAAAATAGACAACCTAAAATCCAAAAAGCTGATATTATCTATAATATCCAATGACCCAAAATATCTAGCCTCTAAATATAATGAAATAATCCCCAGTTTCCCACATTCAGTGGTTACATTGTTAAATTTATATAGGATACAAGGAATCATATCTGAAAGGAAATAATAGTTTAGTAATATTGGTATACTATATATATCCATGAAACCTAAATTACATATTATATCATTAAATATTCAAAAAATATCATCGAGACTTTCATTATTCACGCTGGGTGTAACCTTATATATTAGTCATAATATACCTCTTTGGACCCAGTAGAAAAATGAATCATATGAAAGGGATGAGATTAAATTCTCAGTAAGGGTATGTATATAATAAAAGATATCATAAATAATAATTATAGAAAGGAATGTTACATAAGAACATTCCACTTAATCATCAACATGGCCATGATATGGCTGTAACAAAAGATGATCTAATAATTCCATATAAACCATCACATAAGCTAGAAAACATATCCAAGGATATTCTACTGACTGAATAGTCACATAGAAGTACTTAACTAAATTCATAATGATGGAATTAATAATTACGAACATATGAAAAATATTATCAAGTCCTAATTCAATGAATATAATACTTTCAAGGCTTCATTCTAGGAATTTGACATTAAGAAGGCTTCATACCAATAATTTAATAAATGGGTAAGGCCTTGTCCAAATATCATTCTAGTTTTTCTCATGAGAAGTATTATTACCAAAAGAGGATATAGAAGTCCCTTATCATAAAATACTATGTCCAATGCATTCGTTATATGAATAGGGTGAAACATAGAAAACATGTATATATGAAATAGAAATAACTTTTTGATTCATTAAACATAATTACAAAACATTATAAATGGTGAATGTTTTCCAAATTGCACATCCACATTTAGAGTGATCATAAACCATTTAATAAATTATGGTAGATTATATAAAAATATATAAACCTCAATTAAGAATAGTATTCCACAAAGGGTGATGAAATAGATGAAAATACTCTAACAAAATCATAGAAAATTATTGGGAGAAATCCCTTTTTTCTTCCTTGAAATTATTTATTTAAAACCCAATTAATTTATGGAAGGAAAAATTTTCATTGAATATAACCTTTTAAATATGTAAAAGAATATTCGAAAAATTAATCTGTCATTTTTTTTGTAAAAACCTACTCATGAAACATAAGCTAAAAAAAATTCATTCAATATTTTATTTATTAAAAATATATAAAGTACAAATTTTGGAAAACAAAAAAATATTTTGTTCAAACTATTTTGTAAAATGTTTAAAATGTTAAAAAATAATTTAATCACACATTGTATAATATTAATTTTTTTTAAAACATTTATAGAATAAATGGATATATAATAGATATATTTCCTAGTGGAGTCTTCTAGAGAAACAATCTCAAATAACAACGTGATTCTAAAATAAATTCTTACCTTAGATCGTATTTCCATTGTACATATTTAAACATCATTAATAATTTTTTAAATAGTGATATTAATTTATAAAAGAAAAATATCTATATTTATGATATCATGTATTACCTGATTATATCATCTTATCACCTATTTGTTAATAATATTTTGTTATTACCCTTATTTCAATCGATAACTATTTCATTTTCAAATACCTGTTTTGTCATGTATGTCTTGGTTATTATGAATAAGATATACATCCATCATGTAAATAATTATATTAAGGTCCTAAATATCATATTAATTCATTATATGTTTTGTTATAATAATTATTGAATTATGAACATGGAAAATGAATCACATCGCGTCGGGGATACGGTAGGTCGTATGTTAACATGAGGGATGGAGTAATTCCCTTAATGGTGGATGGGTATGGAAGTTTATTGTATATTAATTTTCCAGATTCATTATCATATCATATTTATTATATATATACATTATTTCCATTATTATACCAATATAATAAATGTGGTTATGAAAAAACAGATTACACCACAGCATAGAGACGCTAAGTCATACGTACAAAATGATAGTGTTCTCTTTTTTCATAGGATGGATAAAAGGGGGAATACGGTTTTCCCATAATCCTAATAAACTCATATATTATTAATGATACTTTAATTGTTAATTTATCATGGAAAAACGCATGAAGATGGAGTTGAATAAGGAATGGACATGGATAAGGTTGGTAAAAACGATTAACTCTTATTCAAAAAAAACTTCCATTAGATCTCTTATTAATGGAACTAGGGTTAGACTTTTTGGAAGACCATTATATATAAAACATGGATATGTATGTGATAAAGAGAAATGGTTAGGTTTATATTGACATATAAGTCTTAAAGTGGTTTGAACAAGTGAGGGGGGAGGTTCTCTTTTATAATTGGGTTGAGGGGAACTTTGGGGAATTTTAAAAATGATAAATGAATATAAATTAATATTTTATTCCAAATGGTTGAAATGTTATTGATTGAAAATATTATATGATTATGGGTTTAAATCATCTTAACCAATAATTTTGAGACATTATTAGGTAACATTCTTACCTTATCGTTTGGCTTTAACCCTTATTTAATCCCACTAACACTTATAGTGGCGGCATGTGTTTTAACTCTTTTAGGGTTAATATAGTTTCTATAGAATGAAAAACAAATGATAAATTGAACATTGATAAAATTTGAAACCAAATATTATTGATTTGGATTAATTTTGTTTTTTTTTTAATTTTATATCATTTTATAAATTATTATTTATTTTAATAAAACATTAATGTCATTTTTTACACTATTTATTACTTTAACATTCACAAAAATCATAAAAACATAATTTCTTTGAATTTTTTTAAAGAATAAATAAAATGTCTTAGTTATCTATAAAACTCGTGTATTCCATTAATTATCTCTAATTATATTTATTTTAATATTTTTATAATCATCTATTTGATATTCCCATTAATTAAACAATTACTGCATCATCATTGTGTAAGCCTTTATGATTATTATTTACTTGCTAGAAATTAAAAATAAATAATTGTGATGAATATTGAAATTTCCTCTTACAAATGACTATTTATATCCATATATATAATATAAATAACCACATATTAAAAATGTAAAACTTATTAAAACATGAGTGTGACATATTTGACTTTTCTTAAAATGAAATACTATAAAAGGATTAAAGTCATCCCAATGGCTTCAAGTTCCCATAAAATCATCCATAAGATTATGTTTGTTGAAAATAACTATTATAATATAATTAGGTTAAGTATTATGGTAATTTTATAATATTTATATTATTATTTTTAACTTTAATTACCAAATATACCCTAAAAAGTGCATATAAAAAAATTACTAATGTAACTATTCTTACTGTCCAAAAAAATGGGACCTAAGTACTAATTGTTGACCCTATGAATATAAATATGAAATCAATTTCTCTAAATTCAAAACACATAATTGGATAAAATTAATTTAAAATTAATTTCATAGATGGAACGAGAAGATGAGTTTTTAAGGTGAAAATGATTAAATATATTGGAATGTTTTTATATCCAAATTCAATGAGAAAATGATACCAAAAACATTAATTGGATTAAAATATATAAAATTGATCTATTTATACTTTAAAACAACTCAAAAATATTATTTTACACTACAAATTATTTAGATAAAATAGTTGTTTTCTATTAAAATTCTATATTTTTTATTATACCTCAAAACGTGAAACATATCATAAAAATACCAAAAATTCATTAAATGTAAATTATGATATTATGATTATAGATAATTAGTTTATATTTTAAAATCTAATTTATAAAAGTTTCATAGAATATATTTAAAATAAGTGCGACATCAAAAGGCGGTAAAAATATCTTTTTATAAAAATACATCTTTTATGAGTAAAGTTGAATTTGTTCTTATATCATGCCTAGAAAACACATAGGATGAATATTAAATATTAAATTGAATAATATATATATATATATATTACCAAAATATAAACCAAATATTTTGATTTCATTATTTTGATGGTATAAAACACAACTGTGCATATTTAAATAGTTTTTTAAAAAAGATTTCTTTTTTAAGAGGGTGTTATATTATAAATAATTGGTCGCCAAATTATTCAATATATTTACAATTTTAAACCATAATATCATAATTTAGTAAGTCATGTTCATTCCCGCCATTCTAATGGCTAGGTTATTATGGTAACATTTAAATAATAATATTTATTTTTTCATTAAATCTTGATGAGGCATATTCTATACGCTATATTATATAGTGTTTCCTTTTGAAAAGACATGATGTTACATTCCCCCATGAATAAATTATTTCTTCTTAATTTTAAATAATGATATAAAAATAAGAGTTTTACTTTTCAAAATAACTATGTTAAAATACCACATCAGACAAATGATTAATAAAACATTATCTTTAAAATAAAGAAAGGGAAGTGTGAAGGTAACCTAAGATAACACATAGTAGGTTTCTATATAGGAAAACATGGACATAGAAGATAAAAATAACTGTCAATTTTTTAGGGAGATAATAGATAACTTGGTCATGAGAATGTTAACAATCACAAAACCATAAAATTTTGATTGAATAAATACAATTGATTTATCAGAAATAAAAGTAAAAAGTTAATGTTTTTTATTTGAAATCCATTTCATAGAGTTCATGGATTATTTTACTATACATATAATAAAATTAATGATTTATTTTAATTTCAGAAGAATAATCTCATTCTTTGGTTTTGTTTTGATCTATTTTTAATTAATAACTTACAACTAAAAATGGATGTCTAAGATGATTTTTTCACAACCAAATCACTTCTACGAGTCATAAGTTTCTTGAGTAATTAATTTGAATATTATATTTTTACTGATACCAAAATGTTTATCATAGGTTATCCAATATGATAAATCACACTAAAAATGAAAAAAATAATATCCCAATTTTTACATAATATATTCTACAATTTGCTAATCATAAGACCCATCGAATGCACATATTCCCAAATTCAGAGACCAAATATTAATATGGAAGGTCACTAAACATCAAATATAAAAATAAAATTAGATTCCCTAAACCAAATAATGTTCTTTTATTGAAACATACCACATATATGAATACATTTAGAACCATAAAAACTTAATGAAAACATGAATTCTTTTAAATCTATAAAGAAGTAATACTATAATACAATCCTTATATATCTTATGATTCATATTACTAGAAAAAAATAATATAATTTTTTCACATAGAAATTATTAATAGAATAAGCTTTATCTTGATCCCCTTTCATATTTTGAGGTATATTTTCTTGATTCTTGAGGCATTGTTCTGACATATAAATTACTTTTTTCTTTTCAAACACATTTAAGGGGAAGTCAGAACCCATGTCAGAAAAAAAAATATAGATAATCAAACATAACAGAAGATAGGTCAACCATTAAAATAAAGTTTAAATCTACTAAATGAATTATTTTTAAATTGAATCTAGAGAAGTCCATTTACCCTTGAATTAAAATCTACTTTGATATGGCCCTCGAACCGAAATACTATCTTGTCCCAGGTTTGTATGAATTCCTCCATGTTTAACTTCTCTAAATTAAATTCTCTTGCCAAAAAATGATCATTTTTATCGATCAACTCCATCTATACATTTTTAGTGTCCACATAAAGATATATCTTAGGAATCTTATCTGCATCCACTTTCGAGGCGTTGAAAGGAATCAATTTCTCCAATATTTCTTCCTTGGAACGAATAATAATTTCTCATTGGTCCTCTTCACACTGTTATCCAAGATGGTATGCAGCCTCATTCATGAGTGGAACATCCTCAAATTGTAGTGGTATCTCTCCGAGATGAACATTCAATATCTCCTCTACAACCCCCTGAGGGTTTTCTAGAACGTTTGGGCTACCCTTAACCTTTGAAACCACCATTACATGTTCTAGAGAACCAGATTCCCAAACGTGTTGGACCTCCTCACCTTCCACTGCATGTCCCTTATATTCCATGGATTTACAACCATTTTGGCTTACCAAGTCTCCATTGTCCTTGGGATATGTGAGTAGTCTTTTCACCCATTTGATTTTTACTTCTTGGAAACAATAAATCACCTAAAGTCCCCATTTTCATTACATCCCTTCTTTATTAATGTAATGTAAAGGCCTTGAATGATCTCTAATATAAATTGTTAATCCAAGGATTTTTTTCCATCAGACTCATATTATGAGGTTCAAAATGAGTTACATTAAACCCCTCCATCAGAACAAAAAATCTTGATGCAACTATTCAAATTGATAAAGGCCAGGGTCTTCCTCAGATTGGATACTTGTTTGGGACATAACTATTAGATTTCTCCGAGCGTAGTTTCCTCCCACTGCTATACATAAATATAATTTCCATTACCAGATGGATGGATCACATTTTTATGGATTTTACTACTTCCATCACGCATAACTATAGAGGAGGTGTGGGGGCTTGGGAACACCTCACCCTTATAAATTAAAACCTCAGATCCAAATGGACCCACCATAATTTGTGGTTTATCCTTGATCATATATATATTAACATCTTACATTTTACTAGTTTGTACATCTCCTAAAATCTTAGTAACACTCTTTGGACTTTCCATGTCTCCTCTCAGCCTGTTAAAAATCTTAGTTACACTTGGCTCATGAGGTAAAAACATATCTTGATTTTTTTAACGCTTCTCCCAAACATACAGTACCAACATCAATACCAGGATCTCAAAGAGATAATTCACTAACATCAATAGACCTATAACCATTCATGTCCATACTCTTTAAAAAAATCACAAGAATAAACATCTAGGGCCTTATACGCCTCAGAGTCAGCATAATTATACTCCTTCTTCCTCAAACGACAATCATGTGGTGAGTGTACCAAATGATGAGAATATAAGTTTTAGTTGCACCATGCCACAAACACCACTTCTTGATGGTCTTGGAGTTTTTCATCCACCTCAATCAAGACATAATATATAAAAGGAATAGAAACATCAATTTCCATGAAAATGTGAGGGCATGTGGTGTCACAGGGATCGAGAGTGGTTATCAAATTTAAAAAATGTCTGACCAGATTTGAAATCACTATGAGGATATAAGTGTTTTTAAAGGTAGTGGTAAACTCAGGGAACATGCCAAAATCATCATGGTTGGTGGATCATGATTCTAGTTAAATTTATATCCCCATCTAAGCAGAACGAAGTAATATCCCTCACATGAC
Source organism: Viscum album (assembly GCA_963277665.1). NCBI lineage: Eukaryota > Viridiplantae > Streptophyta > Magnoliopsida > Santalales > Viscaceae > Viscum > Viscum album. Next base: position 1,190,888,396 of record OY728156.1, on the reverse strand, counting down.
CACTAGACCTTATACCAAACCGCAACGAGGTCATTCTCATTATCTAAATAAAGAAGGAAGTGTTGAGGATCCCATAACATGATGGTGACTCCCTCATTCATAGGATAGACGTCATTGATGAATTTGTCAAAGATATCAAACAAGGGAACATCTATAACCTAAATGAGCAACCAGGGAGAGGCCGAAGAGTAAAAGTACCTCAGAGATTTGAAGGAGGGAGAGGAGATGTAATGGGACCCCTAGGTGAAGAGAGGGGAATTTCGGGCCAAGTTGGATGCCGAGAAAATTTGGAATAAAGGAATGTGTTTTAACTAAATAAAATAAAGGAGTACTATTCCCTATATGAATAATAGAGGGCGACATGTGCATCCATCTCCGCCACCCACAACAGGACGAATGAAACCTACTAGGGTTTAGACCCTTAAGGCATTCATTTTCACAGTTTCCCATATACTTATATTAAAATCATTGAAAATTGGAAAATTATTTCATTTCCTTTAAATAACGAGTATGGGGTCCTTTTTTCTAAAATTGAATCAAACTCCCTTTCATTTTCATTATAAACCACAGTGTTTCCTTCCAGAATTATCACATATTGTAAAATCATTCATTCCCTTCTTTCATTTATCTAGATATTTCTACACCATTATATTTTTTTTGTTCTTCCATTTAAATTAATAGGACGATCAGAATTATTTATCTATATTGATAAAATAGGGAAATATATCCTTGTATGATAATAATTATTGGGAGACTAGTTCCCTTTGGAGGAATGGTTTTAACCAGTCAATGAAATAATCAATTTTACTTCTCGAATTATGTATTTATTCTGCATCATTCCTTGCTAACATCGTAAATATGTATTCATACATTGAACCATTATAATCCTTCTATTTCTTTAGGCTTATAAATTTCATCTCCATATCTACACTTTGTTTGTGAGGAAAATATTTTGATAAGATAATTTCCATAAAATCATTACATTAAATGTTTTCTATTCTTCATCCTCCTCCTTATGGTTTTGAATTAATGACCACAATTGATCCACATATCTAGAGAGATTATAAACTTCTATAACAACCTTTTCCCTTTCATTGCATTCCATAAAAATAAATTTATTATATAAGTAACTTTTCAATTTCTCAGATACAAATAGATTTTTTGTTCCATTGAATGGTGGAGTCTATTGTCTCATGAAGATATATAACATTGCTCTTTCACATTGGGGATAAGACTGCTCTATATCTGTATATTTATTTCTCATAACCTAATTCAGTTGTCCCTACGTTGTTATAAGTTGTTCAACACTATTAGTAGAACCACCTCCAACATCAGTATCTTTCATAGGAGGGATATACATTCATGAATTATGTGAATTGATAAAGTTATTATTCCTTCCTCTAAGATTCATTTCTAAACAATGGAATAAACTATATTATATCATAGCATTATGAAACAAAGTTTATAATCTCAAAAATGTGAATCACATAAACTATATTAAATATTGAGGTAAAACGTATATATAAATCATAAGATTACTTTATTTGGAAATATTTCTAAATTTGGTCATCAATTTTATTCTCTAATATATGTTTTCATAAGTCTAGTCCCCATGTTTTCTACTAAAAAATATCTTATACCAACTCTAAAGACCCTGAATCCAATTTCCAGGACTCATTGGTTATATTATTACATTAGAAAAAGATATAATGAATCACATCTGAAAGGAATAAATAGTTTAGTTGTCTTGGTATAATAGATACATTTTTGAAACCCAAATTACATTTTAGAACATAAAATAGAAAAAGAATTTAATTTTGTATTCAATTATTCCCCTATTTCATAACTCTATATATCATTCATAATATACCTTCTAGGAATCCTATAGAAAAATGAAAAATCTAAATGTTGTGATCTCAAATGATCATTACAAGTATTTATATAGTGAAATATATCATAAATAACAATTAAAACTAGTTAGGTATCAAAAAAATATTCCATTTATTCAACAAACAATCATAATTTGACTGGAACAAAAAATGATCGATTAATTCCATATACACAATCCCATGATTAACAAAAATAGTTCATGGAAATTGTACTAACTGAATAACCACAATGATTTTAATAAATGAATTACTAATTATTTAATTTGTAATTATAAACATATGAAAAATAATATATAGGATTCATATAAAGAATATAATACTATAAATTCTTCATGTGAAGAATATAGCATTATCATAGCTTCGTACCAAGAATATAATAAATAGGAATGGACTCGGACAAAACTGAGTCTAGTTTGTCTCATGAGACATACCAATGCATCAATAGGGTATAGTGGTCCCCTCAAATCACACACTATGTCCAATACATTCCTCATATGAATGGGGTGAAGCACAAACAACATATACATATGAAATGTAAAAACCATAACCTAATCAGCAAACACAATCACAAACTATTATGAGTAATATAGTGAATGGTATCAAAATAGAACATCACCATTCAAAATGATCATAAAATATTTAATAAAATATGGTATTTGATATCATAATAGATCAATATCAATGAATAATAATATTCAACAAAATAATTTTACATAGATTAAATTAATCTAATAAAAGCATTCAAAATTCTTGAGAGAAATACCCCTTTTTAGTTTGAAATAATTTATTCAAAAAAATATGAATTTATAAAAAAATTAATTGAAAAAAACCTTTTGAAAATGTTAATTAATCCTGAAAATATTACTTTTTGATAATGTTGTTAAAATATTCTCTTTCTACAAAAGTCAAAATAAACATTCCTTTAGTATTTTTTGTCGAAAAAGTCATAAAGTACCTCATATGGAACAAGAAAAAAAGATTCATTTAAAAACATTTTATAAAAACTAAAACATGGGTAAAAAAATACAAACATTATTAGGATACTAGTGAAAATATTTTTTAATTTTTATTAGAATATATGGACATTTAAGTAAAATATTCCTTAATAGTGACTTAAACACAAACAATCTCGAATAATAATGATATTTTGAAATAAAACCTTACCAAATGTAGGATATAATTTCAATGTATTTTAAGATCATGTGTAATTTTTTTAAATTTATATTAATTTATAAAATATCCATATCCATATTTATGATATCTTTTATAATCCTCTTATATCATATTATCACCAGTTTGTTAATAATATTTCATTATTACCTTTGTTTTGATTGTTAACAGCTTCATTTCCCTTTACATGTTTTGTCACAAAATTCTATGTTTTTATGAATATTATATTATCAAATAATATATATAATTATATTAAGATAATAAATATCATATTAATTAATTATAAAAAAATTTATAAAGAATATTGAATGGTGAATTTGGTAAATTAGTCACATTGCGTCTTAGAGATGGTATGCAGTACATACACACAAATGACGGTATATTCCCTTAATGGTGATAGGGTAAAAAATATTATGGTATATTAATTTTACCATAATTAATATAATTTTATATTTATTATATATATACATTATTTCCACTATTAGACCCATCCATGTAAATTGGTGATCAAAAACAGATCACACCTCAACGCGTAGATGGTAGGTTGTATGTACGCATGCACGGTGTTTTATTTTTTTGTAGGATAGATAAAAGAAATAATATGGTTGTAATATAATCATAATATTATTTCAGGATATATAAGACAATTTATTTATTACTTAATTATTTAATCAATATATGAAGATGAAGTGGATGAGGAAATAAATTTGGATGAGTTGGTAAAAAATATTACTTCTTCTTTAGAGGATATCCTTTAGATATCCTCTTACGGGATTTTGGGTTGAACATTTTGGTAGATTATGATTTAAATAATATTCATAATGTTTTTCGGAGGAGAAATGGGTATGGTTTTGTCAATATATAAGGCTCAATGTGGTGTTATCATGTTAGGGAGGAGGTTTCCTTTTATAATTGATGTGATGGACACTTTGGATAACTCCAAAAACATTAAATTAATATAAATTAATATTAGATTAAAAAAATTTAAATTGTGATTTAGATCAATGATAAGATGATTTTGGGTCTATATACACTCATCCAATAATTTTTAGGCAAGTTTATGTCACATTATAACACTTATCTTTTGGATTTAAGCCTTATTTAATATCTTCAACTCTTAATGTGATGACTTGTGTCTTCACACCTCAAGGGTTAATATATTTACTAAAAAATTAAAAAATAACCATGAATGGATCATTGATGAAATTTCAATTCTTATCTCAACATGTAGGAAGAATTTTATATTTTAATACACTTTATATCATTTAATAAAATATTGTTTATTTTAATATAATATTAATCTCAATTTTGACAATATTCATTACTTTCAACATTAAATAATTCCATAAAAAATATATCATTGAAAAAAATATTTTGACACATAAATAACATGTCAAATATTTCTTTATAATTCTAGTATGCAATTCATTATCTAAAAATATAATTATTTTCAAAAAATTATAATCATCTATTTGATATTTCCATGAATTATCCAATTACAACATCATCATTATTTAAGCATTTATGATCATTATTTATCTCCTAAAATTAAAAATAGATCACCATGATAATTATAAACATTTTATATATCAAATTACTATTTATATTTGAAAATATATTCTGAATAACCACATATTAAAAATGTAATACTTATTAAAAACATGAGTATTATATATTGATTTATCTTAAAATCAAATACTATAAAAGCTTAAAGTCCTAAAGTGGATTGAGAATAACATAAAATTTTCTCAAGGATTATTTTTTTTTCAAATTCACTCATCCAATAAAAATAGGTTATTTTTTAGGATAATTTTATAATATTTATAATATTATTTTCAGCCTTCATTACCCAATTTACCCTTAACCGTGCAAATAATAAATAACTAAAGTTAAAATTCATATTTTCAAAAAATAAATGGGAGATATTTAATAAATTATGACCTTATGATTCCAAATATGGAGTCAATTTTTTAATATTCCAAATACATAATTTGAAAAAATCAATTTAAAATTAATCTTGTACACAGAACGAGAAGATGCGTTTTTAAAGTGAAAACCCTAAAACATTGAAATGGTTTTATATCCAAATTGAATGTGAAATTGATATCAGTGACATATATTAGATAAAATAGTATAAAATTCATATAATTATACTTGGAAACCAATCGATAATATCATTTAACACTATAAATTATTTAGATGAAAAATCAGTTTTCTATTAAAAATCATTATTTTTCACTATTCATCAAAAATGATACTTATAATAAAAATAAACATAAATTCAATCAAACATAATTTTTATATTAAAATATCAAATAATAATTTTATTTTTTAAAATATAATTTATAAAAGTGTAAATACTATAATTAATTGAAGTGTTCCATCAAATGGCTGTAAAACTGCCTTTTTATAAATATATTTCTTTTATGAGTAAAATTGGATCTGTTCTTATATCATGACAAGAAACACATAGGATGAATCTTAAAAACAATATTAAATATATATATTTATATTATTAATATAATCCAAAAATTTTGATTTGTTATATTTTTTGGTATAAAACACACTTGTGCACATTTAAATAGTTTTTTAGAAAATATGTTCCTTTTAAAAAGTGTTTTATTATAAATATTTGGTTACAAAATAATTCATTAAATGTAAATGTATAGAACAAATTTTCATAATTCAGTTAATACTCTTTATTCCATCCATTCTAACAACTATGTTATAATAGAAACATTTAAAAATAATATTTAATTTTTTGTTTAAGCTTGATATGGAATATCACATACACTATCGAAGATAATTTTAACAACCCATACTTTACATACATTGTTAATACTTCAAAATTGAAGCACACTTATTACAACATATGACAAAACCACAAAGGACCGTATAGGTATAGTGTCTTTAGAAACTGGGAAACATAAACAACTGGTTCATAAATCTTCTACAGTGTCTCCCATTTATTTCATCATATCTAAGGTCCCTTTTAGCATATTCTACTTAATATCCATCTTCCTGACCTGGGGAAAATAAAACATAAAAGGGTGAGCTCAAATTCTCAACAAGGGAAAATAAAGGAAATAAAAATCATATCATATCTTTTTGAAAATCATAACCTGCAAAAGAGATCATAATATCTTAACATTGAATAAATCATAGAAGTGAAAATGAGATCCCCATAATCATAACATGAAACTTGAAACTTTGTGGCATGCACACATAATCATGGAACATCATTTCTTGTTAGTCATGACTCATTGCCAAGACTATCTTAGTGGACAGAGTCCCTTTCTGAACCGAGTCACCCTCGTTCCAGTCCTGTTTCACTGAACCGGTATAACCTACCGTTCCATCCATGTCTATCTCATGAGATATAAAATCTTTACCCAATTAATTGGAGGGAGATATAGGTCCCACCCATCTTATAATGAATCCTTTCTTATGTGTTCCACATAATCATAAATCATACATCATCGCATAACACATGTAACAAAAATGGGATTCTTGAAACATCATGACATCATAAAACAAATCATATAAGGTAAATGACTTCATAAAAATAATTCCCTCACAACATAATCAAATCAATGTAATAATAGGGATAAAAACAGAACCCTTTATTATCTTAGATGGAAAATAATTTTGATAAAACACTTGAACTTTATTCTTGAGGAAAATATCCTTTTTTCTTCAAAAACACTTTTCTTTTCTTAACATGTCATACAATTATAAACTAAAAGAAGTTGATTAAAAATAAACTTGAAAACTTGTAAAGGAATCTTCTTGGAAATAATTTTTTTAAAAATCCATTCATTCCATATAAGTTAAAAAAAACATTCTTCGTACCTTTGTCGGAAAAGTCAAAAAGTACCTCGTACGAAAAAACGACAAAAGATTCCTTTCATATGCTTTACTAAAAACTCACTGAAGGGTAAAATTTGATTTAAACTATTGTAAGTGGATGGAAACAATATTACATATTGAGGGAACATGGATGTGGATGATAAAATACACCCCAGTAAATACTTACGAATAAACAATCTCGGATAAAAATGAGATTGTGATATTTCCCTTACCTTAGGTCAGATTTGCTTTGTACGTGTCCGAAGCTCCTATATAATGGTTTAAATAATGTTATTGACTTATTCCAGAATCATACATATTGATATGATATCATATATGGTCATATTCTTAGCTTCTTGTTAGTAATATTTCATTGTTACTTGTTACTCGGGTCATTATTGCCTTTTGTTCTTATGCGTGTTTTGCCGAATAAATTCTTATTCTTCTTTTAAGGTTATAGATAACTTATATCCAGAATGGTATTATTGGAACATATATCATATTTATTCATTCAATTCATTTATATAATTACTATGTAATGATGATCATGTAGAACGAGTCGCATCACATCGTGGAGACGGTATTCCGTACGTACGCACGAGTGATGATATCGTTCCTATGATCGTGGAACTGTATTGGAGTATATATATATTTTTTCAGTATCAATATTACTTTATAATAATCATAAATAGTTACTCATTACACCATTATACCCATCCTTGTAAGGTGATGGTGGAAAATAGATTACACCACGGCGTGGAGACGGTATTCCGTACGTACGCACGCGCGGTGATTTCATTTTTCCGTAGGATGGATAGAAGGTGAAGTAGGGTTGTTTAATATTTATAATAACATATAAGTATGTAATTAATACTGATGTTATTACTTTATCATGAAACAACTAAAGAATAAGAAGTTGAAGAAGAAATAAATTGAAAAGATCGGTAATGGATATTACCTCTTCTTTGGAACGCCTCTTTGAATCCTCCACTTAGGGAACTAAGATTGGTCTTTGAAGAAGACCAGGACCTCTAGGATTATTCTAGGGAAGTTGAGAGGAGAAAATGGCAGGGGTTGGCCGAGCTTTAGTGCTCAAATTGGTGTGAGGAGGAGGGGGAGGAGGTGCCCTTTTATAAGGGAGGAGAGGGGCACCTTAGGAATATCTCAAAATATTATTTTATATTAAAGTCAAAATCGGTTTATAATGGTTCCAAAGGGTCTTATTTTGATACTAAAGTGGGTATGGGTCAAAATACTATCAACCAATAGGATTTAGACAAGTTTAGGGTATTATTTTAACCTTATCAATTAGATTTAACTCTAAGTTAAATAATTTAACTTTTACCGTGTCTTTTTGTTTTCCTTCACTATATGGTTAATACACTTACTATAACATGACAAACGAACCCCAAATTGTTTATTATTAATATATATATATCCTTATCTAAGTCATTTGGCCGAACCTTAGATTTTTAGGAATAAAATAACAATTAATAATATAATATTTGATTTAAAAACTATTTTGTGTCAATTTTGACACTATTTGATATATTATTTTTGTGAAAGTCATAACAGAATTATATGTTCAAACCAAGATTATTAAATCAACACTAATATATCATAGTAACCTAGAAAATTAGTTTAATTCATAAAAAGTCTCAAATTAAATTTATTTTGGTGTTTATAACATCAATTATGTCAATATTTCATTAATAAGATAATTACTGCATCATCATTGTGTCATAAATAAATTAAATTATTTAATGTCTAAAAATTATAAATAAAATACCATTATGTAGGAAATCTTTTTATCTTTCTAATGAATATTTATAGTCGAATTTATCTTATGTATAACCCCATATTAAAAATGATTTACTTATTAAACTTTGATTTTAACTATTTTAACCCTTCTTTAAATAAATTAATAATAAATGTCCTAATCTAACCCAAGTGGGCCTAAATGGTCATATTTTATTCCTAAGTTTGTTTTTAGTCGAATTAAACTTATCCAATAGAATTAGGACATGTGTTAGGGTAATAGTAATATCATTTTTAACCTTAGTTACCCTATTTACTATTAACCGCGGTAAAAAAAAGTAAAAAGTTACTATTCACCAAAAAATTATTTTTATCTCATTGAACCACATTTTACTTACTGATATCAACCGTGTCTGTCGGATTTTCGAAATTCCATTCACAAAAGTGGTAAAATTAAGTTTTATGCAAAAATTCAGTTTTTAACCTACCACTTAGTGGTTTCACTATTCATCAAAAATTGAAAGTTTTCAGAAAAATACCAAAATTTCACCCTAGGCTAATTTCGGTATTCCAAATCCAAAAATGAAGTCCATTTTGAAAAATAAAATTTATAAAATTTCAAAAAGTGGTTATTACTATTCATAACGGCTAGTTTTAATAATATTTTAATAGCATATCGTTGTTTAGTGAAACTCGGTATTGCGTACGACGCAAGCTATCGAGGAAGGGCGTGATTGCATGTAAAGTAAGCCAAGAAAGTGTGTAGTGAAAGATTCCTTTGATGATATATAAAAACAAAATATTACTCATAAAAATCTCAGGTGTTACAATAATGTTTCCTTTTAGAAAGTCTAGATGTTACACCAAATTTCATTTATTATTAATATGGATAAGTCCCACCCATACCGACATCAATAAAAATTTCTTGCCTCTAACCATAAACATATAGGGTCTCTATCAGTGATTAGTTTATGACTTCATAAAACATAAGGAAGCTTTAAACTGATTTATAAAAAACATAAATTACTTTGTTCTCTCTTTAATGGGACCGAGAATGATAATCATTGACCCACCTATTTCAATATAATAGAATGTTGAACAACATGATAAACTATACAAGGACATAATCATAGACAATTGAATAGATTCCTAGAAGCTATTAATTTATTAAAATTATAAAAAAACTGGATGGTTATCATAGGATCCACTGTAATCCCTAACACATTATCTTATAATGATCTCTTAAATCCAAATAGTATTATCAGATTGTCCACTAGTCCATAGATGATAAACAATATTTTTGTGTACCAACCTACCAAGATCTGTCTATAATACCATTCAAAATCATTAGGAAAAGTTGGAATCCAAATATGATACTATAATTTGAGGCACTCCATGAAACGTCACTATCTCTCAAATGTACATCTATCCTAGGTCATCCATAATTAATGAATATCAAATTTTAATGTATTATGTTACTTTAGTCAATCTATAAACGATAACCCATAAAACATAATTCATCTTTGGGTTTCAGGGAAAACTAGTCCCCAATACTCTAGTGACATCATCCCATTTACATTTAGGAATGGTAAATAAAAAAATACCAACAGACCACTGATTCTCTGCAATTATCCACTAATAGGTAAGTAACTATGTCACAAAGTATATTGTGTCCTTTTTAAACCCTATCCACTAGTACTTACTAGGAATGTCACAATAGATTTTGTTCTAATAAATATATACTGACAGCTTCATAGAATAAAAATACCTTATTAGTGGTTCACATATTTATTTAGGAACGTTAATATATCATTGGATAGGAATAATATAATCATTATCGATATCCCCTTATAGCAATGAATCCCCGCAATATAATTCATCCCACATGGATATTCACTATAGTACAAACTACTATATCATATTTATATATTTTCTAAGTGACAATGTAATGGATAAAGATGTATAAGCTGCCTAACCATGATTCTGTAATATATCCAATAGAATCTCTAAAAAGGATACAATGTATACCTCACACTAGTGGAATCTTATACAACCTGATTCATATTTTTTCTACTCAAACATTAAAAAATTATGTTTCCATTCATAGTGGTATATACTAGCTCAAATTAAAAAGACTATAAGTACAAAACCTATCTTTACTACCAAAGATATAAATCATGCTTTGAGTAATTGTATTTTATGATTTTTATATCATATATACCATGGAATTATATCCAAATATATAATTTCACCATTATTTAAAAGTGTGAAGAATGAATTAAAAATCTCATTAATGTGTTTGATTGTTTTTCCCATACAATCTCAGTTACCATGACCCATAAGTAACCATGGTTCTATCTTTCCTCAAAAGTACTCTTAATTCATCTCTAGATCTATCATAGTATAAAGTATTAAACTTGAACAACAAAGATAATATTAGAATCCATGCTAAAAATCAACCATCCCATCATCTGTATAAAAAATTTATCACAAGTGTCAATCCAAACAAATATAACCCCATTATTTGTCAGAAATTTTTTATCGATGATACCAAGTGTAAGAAGTTCAAATTAAGCATCGGGTTGTATCCATGTGAACACAAAAAAGAAATTAATAAAAAATTATTCCTTGTATGCTCCAAATAATTGATATCACTAACATTCTTGAGATCCACTAACACTCCATTATTTTATATCTCATTCCTCAATAAGTGTACTTTGTCTCTACATAAGGGACTCTTTTATAACATGGTATATATATGGTTCTCCCTCGAGGTTTAAAAAATATAACTGAGATAGCATTCATAATCCTCTTTTGATGTGGAGTGAATGAGGATATAATTAATAAAAAGAAATAAAATAAAAAAGGGTGGAAAATTAGTTCATCAAAGTTATAAACCACACAGGTTCATTCATCATGCAAAATTATATGATTAAATACTCATACAAACCAAACCTCTTCTTAAAGGTGTTATGAGGTATATTTAAAGGCCTCAGTCTCAACTGGTGACAAACAAATATCAATTAAATTTTTTAAAACACTTGGACTCCCCTTAGTTGATCTAACTCATCTTCTAGGAATGTTATTTTATAGCATGTTTTTATTTTCACAATGTTTAAACTTTGATAATCCAGGAAGATTCTCTAGGAATCATTATCCTTTTTGGTTACTATGATTAGAAAACCACATAACGAGGTACTTCACTCGATAAATCCCTAGGCTTCAAAGTCATTTAAATGATATTTTAATTCCTGTTTTCCCATGGAAGCCATCTGATAATGAACAATTAAAATCATCTCTAACCCCTGTATAAGCTTTATGGAGAACTCCACCTCCCTCTTAGGTGAAAATATAGAGAAATAATTAGGAAAAAATATTATAGATGGTCTATAACTAGAAGATGCACCACCTACTATGTTGTGTCACAATCCAATATGATCATAGCCACCTATACCACAATTCCACATAATTCTTTATTTCGAGGTTCTACACAACTAGAATTTAAATCACACTCTTCCACATGAACAGGATTACTATTATTGGGATATGGGAAGATTATTTGATTATGGTAAAACAAATACGTTCTTGATATGATACTAATCAATCCATCTTGAGTGTCTTATCATTACCATTCATTTAAAGTGTATAGAAATAAAAACTAAATAGATAATCGCCAATATTAATAGTGATTTATCTAAAGAAATTAATTTATTCGCACCACATCCCTAGTTAAGTATTCATGGTTATAAACCTAGAATGATACTCCATAACGAGTCCTAAAATCCCAATGAATTAAATATCTATAAAATAATGGGATGATTCTATGTAAAATAAAATAGATGCTAATGTAGAAGCTACCAGACTCATACCTTAACTGATGGAATGTATTGAATCATAATTGTAAGGAGTAGAATTTAATGCATTCTTCTTCTGGATCTAAGAACCCTAGTATTAGATTTTCCTATTTAGACTACAACACATTATTATCACTTCTTCCTTGGATCTAGTGTACCATTCCCACTACCCCATCTTGTATAATCTATAGAGACTTAATTACCTATCTAGACTATCACAGTTTACCCTATTCCAAAATTCTATATATTCCTAAATTCCACATTACTATACAAACATGATGGTTTCCTATATAATGTATTCAAATTCCCAATCCTTATATAATATAGATACTCTACTGGTGTTCAATCACACTAAGGTCATGTATACCTAGCATTTACACAGTGGAAACATCACACCAAGACACAGACCATATTTATTTTACCACTACTGCTTGGATAGAAATTTTCATAGAATTACTTTCTATAACCAGAATATTCACTACTAGATCTCACATATGTAACTATCTTCCCACATCATGGGGCCTCTATTAGTCTCTCTTAGTAATAAGAGTCTTCTCCACCACCATTGAAAATGTTTTCAATTGAAATACATTCACATATGAACTAATATCATGTCTAATGATATATTCAAAGTTTTCCACACTTGTTACATCATCTCTTGACAATGTGAGATAAATATTATACCGATATATAAAATAGGAAGTATAATCAATCACATACATTACTCCCTAATTGAGGTGCAAGAAATGACTAACCTTTTAGGCCCTTAAGGTATTTGGAAAGAATGGATCAATGAAGATAGTTTTAAATTTTCTATAGGTCAGTAAAAAATGGAATCCTTTCATAAAATATATTTTTGACAATATCTTAATTGATCCTCAAATGATATAATAAGAATGATTCACTATCCTCTCAAGGGGAGTCAACAAATGGAAAAATGTAGTCTATACTGATTCCACCCAAAATAGTGATACATAAGGTCCACCTTCCCCTACCACTATTGGTGGGTTCTATAGATAAAACTACTTAATAAGGTTAGACATTGTTTGAATAGATCAAAATGTATCTCTCTCTTTATATATAGATAGAAAAAATTATAAAAAGTTTAGATGGATATGGTCATCAATTGAATTTTTCATGGAATTTTGTGTCCCAAGCCTTGAATCTAGAGGGGGATTCTCATTACTACTCTCTTTCACTTAACTATTTCTTGTTATGTCAGAATAAATCTACAATTTTAAAAATGTTTTTTAACCAAATTGTAGGATATTTTGAAAAACTCATTTAACTGTTGTTTTAAAAATAATAATATCTTGTTATTTATATTCAACTACTTATGATTAAAATGAAAAACACTTTCATCTGACTACTTATCACAAATAACACACAAAAAACCAAAATACATATGTTCCTATTATGCAATATACACACTAAATATCATCTCATATCATACCATAATTAAAATATAATAAATAATAAATCATTAAAATCAAGATAACCACTCAAGGTGAAATAAATAAATAGTATAAATGAAAACCAAATTGTAATCCCATTCTTGGTGACTTGAGATCTCTACGTACATGCATAAAATTATCACATTAATGTGTTTCATGACAACTTCCAAAAATAGTTTATCACCTTTCTATAGATCCTAAATTATTATGAAAATCAAGAAAAAAGATCTCTAATACCATGATTTAACGTCTCTAACACATTTCACTATTGAATAACCAAATCAAGTTTCTATATATCCATAAGCACATATCCTTAAATAATGGAGTCAATCAATTATTAATGATGCTCTAAATGATCATGTGGGGGGACTATACCCTCTGGCTATAGTATCTATAGAAAAATAAATAATAAATAATGGCATCCATTAGTTACACTCAAAATCACTCATCAAGGTAAGTTCCAAATAATAAAAAACTTATAACCATTATGAAATTAAATAAGGTCATATATAAGAATACAGAAATAAGAAAATATAAAAAAAAAAGACAAATCAAAATCGTTTTTGAGGCCATGACCAATCACATCATCCATGCTTCAGAAAAACATACCTAATGACCCATCAATCACAGAAGACATTCCCTTATCTAAATTGGTAAAAATGTAGTCTTATAACATACCAAAAATAAAATAATTAGTTATTTGAGAAAACCTCTATAGTTCACCACTATAAGTGTCTAAATAATACCTAATAAGAGTGAGTATGTACTGATGTGCATGTAATGAAAATAAAGTGTAACATAAAAATATATAAATAATGTGTACAGTCATCCCTCAAGTCTAGGGTGTCACCTGAGAACAACCATACATGCTTCGACCGATGTCATATATATCTATCTACAATACCATAGTCTTGATTATAAGAATTTTCAAAAACTAGATCTAATGAACTACATGAAAAATCCCAAAACTATATGTATATATTGTAGTGACAACATGTCCTTTGAATAAAATCAATGTAACCTAATAGTATTAATCATAATAATGAGAATATCAGAATTTTTAAATCACATTATAGTACACCAACATTAATAATCAAAATAAATGGTGCACAAAATCCTTGGAATCACATCAAGGTCACCCAAGAATAAATATCATAGTAAAAGACACACCACACCCTAGAGTCACTTAAGAGTCTCCTAATAAGAAGTATAATAATATCCATTTTATCACATTTAAAATCAAAAATCTTCATTAAATTAGTCAATAATTATTAAAAATATATCTCTATGAATTTGTCACTTTTATTCAATTATAGGCTAAAAAACTTATTCAATATAATCTGATGAATTTAGGGTATTCTAAAATTATCTTATCACGGTACACTAGATATTTTTAAATACCATGACACACCTAGAGTCAAAAAATTAAATTTAATTCAAATTACCAATGTTTAGTTCATGATATATAATTTCCAATATTTGGGTCTTTATGCTCCATTGAAAACCTCATAGCCTTTGGAAGGGAGTAACACATTCAATTATGGGGAATAATTCAATTAATAATTAGAGATGTCCAAGAGTAAAATATGTCATCCTAATGACAGAATATTTATATATTAAAAGGGCATTAAGAAATCAAGAAATAGGTTCAGACCACCTACATCATGCATAAAAGACATAACGACCAAGGGCCATCACATGAATTGAGGCCAACATGAAAATGATCCCTTATTAGCTTAAATTGTTTTGATTTAGAGTTTTAATATAACAATATCCAAAGAAACATTGATCTAAATCCAATACTGGGATAGAATCACTAATAGGAATAAAAATGAACAATCAACTCCTTAAATGACTAGGAATTTATAAGGAAGAGTACAAAACTACCATTGAATTATCTC
Source organism: Viscum album (assembly GCA_963277665.1). Classification (NCBI taxonomy): domain Eukaryota; kingdom Viridiplantae; phylum Streptophyta; class Magnoliopsida; order Santalales; family Viscaceae; genus Viscum; species Viscum album. Next base: position 1,190,872,521 of record OY728156.1, on the reverse strand, counting down.
TTCATACGTATAGTTATGACCAAGTGATGGAAAATGGAAGAGTTTTTAAGTAGTAGGATCTGGTGAAATGACATCATTGTAACTTATTAAAGTACAATATAGGAATCCCAGTGGTTTCCCACTGGCTTTCACCACAAGTCGATGGTCCACTAGCTAACTTTGGGGAGCTCATAAGCTAGACAGTGATCCCAGTAAAGATATAGAGCTTAGTAATATCCCACAATTTATTTGGTGGTATCCCCATGTGAAATAATGACCCCTGTAGCTCTCCAAAGATGTGTAGGTATATTTCAGCCTACCCAACTACACCCTAGTATCTCTCCCTTCCCAAAAACAAAAAAAATACTGGTCAAAACATGAGTGTTACCAATGTTTGAGGAAAAATAATTCACATCAAGAAGATTATAAGTGTTTCAGTTCAATAAAGAGAAAAAAAATACTTTAATGGAAAAATAGAATAAAAAATATATTATTTTAAATCCAATAATAATTTTGCAATTCGGTCATATGTTTTAAAAAATAAACCATTTTTATTACACTATTTTATTTTTGAGAGGGGAATAATTCGTACATTACTTGAGAAAGTGCATGTAAGAAAAAAATTAATAAAACATCTTTTTTTGGATGTTCAATTATTTATTTTTGAGATAAAATTAGTTCCATTGAATGTTTTAAATTCATTAATTGAGGAAAAATTGAAATAATTATGTGGTAATTTTATGTCCCTTTATATTTATACTTTTTACCGTTATCTTTTAATGAAATATTGATTTTTGTTGTAAAAATAAACTTTTCATGGTATATAATTATTTTGTATTATTTCTGTTTGAAATAGTTATTTTTGTAATGATTGAATAAAAATGTATGTTTTGGTGATAAATCTATCAAATTTAATTTTATTAAAATTTTATATATTTTAGGATAAAATATTTTTGTTTCTTCTAGTGAATTTAAGTTGAAAAAATATTTTTTAAAAATATTTTACTGTTTATGGGTTTTTATGGTATTTATTCTATCAAAATTCCGTGGTCTTTATCTTGAAAAGAAATTTGTGGAATATTTTATTGTTATTTTTAAATCCAATATTACATTACATTAATCTATTTGAAATTTTATTTTACAATTTTAATGGTTCTTTTTTTACAATAGTTGAATTTTTCTAGTAGGAGTTGCTGGTTTGTAAGAAAGATTTCTCAAATTTTGAAATGGTTGAAATACAATTCAATAAGGATAAACCAAAAAAAATAGGTCTTCTTATTTTTATAATATTTATGATTTTTAAAATTTCATATAGAGGTGTTATATCTCCATAATGATGATTACCAATCTATGTAATGATTAGTTGGACCTTTCAAATAATTCATCATCTAAGTCCCAATAATAGAATCTAATCAATAAATATTGATGTAGATAAGTTTTAAATCAGAAAATATAAGGATATTTTAGCATCTAAGAAGAAATTATTGGGAATACTAAAATGAATATTTAATTTTTAATGATAAAAACTAAATAAATCATACGAATATTTTAAAACTAGTGGAGCACAAATTAAGGGGATCATGAACATGAATTGTTTTATATAACCATTACGTGTTCAGTTTTCTGAATTAATGTTACATAATGAGTCAAGGGTGAAAACGGATAGCCATGATCAATATTCGAGAAGTTATACCCAATGAGTAAGAACATATAATGAGACAGAAGCATTACTAATCCCAGATGATGAAAATTTATGTCCAGTGAATAATATCCAAACCATGACAAAAAAATCATAGTGGAATGATAGATTTAATAATAAGTTAATGACTGATTGAAATTATAATATCATTAATTTTTTATTTAACACCACGATATTGTAAAATAACATTATATTCAATAGTGTATTCTACACAAAACACCGACCTTAACAAATAAAAAAAAATTATTATATAAATATGAACATTATAACTCAGCCATAAAATTGGAAGGTATGAATATGATTAAATTCATTATGAAATTTATATAAAGGTTCTAATAAATTTAAATGTATTGATAATTATTTTTAAATAATCACTCAATTTTTAGTATATTTCTTTTATTCATCAAGCATATGATTTATTCATAAATGGTTTTTATTACACTATTGTTTACAAATAATAAATTTATTTTTAGAATTTAAAAAAAATATTTGATAAAATGTACTTTATTATCGAAATATACCTAATAATATTATCATAGGGTGAATATTTTTTATTTTTATTATAATTTTGATTTTTTAATGAATAATCAAAAAACGTGAATTTTGTTGAAAACTCTCTATTTCTTGCAATAAATTATAAAGTTATACTTTGTTTTAACATTTTTAAAATTAAAATTTGTGCATATTGGTTTTTATAATGCAATTATTTAATTATAATTAATTTTACACTGAAATTTGGTATAACAAAACTTTTATACATAAAGAGATATTTTTATAAAGAACATTTTTCTGTAGTGTTTTTCAGGATAATTATTAAATTAAAATTTTCAACTTATGTGAAAAAATATAACAAAATTTATTCTATAGCTTCATTTTGATTAATTTATATTAGTTAATAAGTTCAATTTAATTTTTTCATTTTTAATAGAAGCTATGACAAATATTTAATACCCTAGTAATGCTAGATTAGGTACTTTCAGTTTTAGAAATATGATATGGAAAAAATAATGACCCTAACACTTGAATTTATCCTATTAAATGATTTTATTTCCTAAACTTCCATCCAAATATCAAATATATGGAAACTTGGTTCCATATCTCTTTGATTTTGACTGATATAATAATTGAGTACCAGATAAAGAAAAATATTTCAATTTCTTTCAATAAATCTATTAAATTTTGTGACATGGATGAAAAAAATTATATTCAGTTATATATAGCGATTTGAAATATAAATATTTTTTTATCATGGTAATTTATGTATATTTTTTTTAGGAAATAATTTTCTTCAGAGCTTACACACCATTTGAAAAAAAATAATTTAATTAATAAGAAAATAAAAAAATGAATTTTGAAATATTAAAAATAATATAATTTGAATGAATTATTATGTTTTAATTTGGTTTTGAATAATTATAACAATTTTAGGCTATGTTAATTTTTTATATTCTACTTATACGGTTTTCTTGATATTCTTAAAATCATATTAGATGAATAGAGTTAAAATTGACCATAATGATATTTTATAATAAAATTTTCTTTATTAAAATATTTAAAATCCATAAAAATATTTTTTTCGGCCAATTTATTGGAATATGGTTAAAAATATCCAAAATTTTAATTTTATTTGAATATTTTTCATTTATAATTAATTTCTTGACCCCTAAAGTGTAAAAACATTAATACTGCGGTAATTATCAAAAAGGGTAAAGATTGGATAAAAAATAAAATAAGTGTGAATAAATCACATAAACATGTCTATTTTTTTATTTTTTGATAGGATTTTTACTTGAAATTATATTATATTATAATATTATCAATTTTAATAAATATAAAAATGAAAATTAATTTTTTTTAATTTAATACGTTATGAAATTTTAAAAGTTCCCCTCCACACACTTATGAAAGGGAACCTCATATCCTCTCATTATCATACTTAAGAAGCCTCTTTGTTTGGAGATTACCTACAAAAATAAATTCCTTACATCTCTACCCATATCCAAGAGTAAATTTTTTAATCAGAAAACACTATTATAAATGTTTTTTGTGTAAACCTTGAGAGTTTGTCCAAAGAAGATGTATAATTCTTAATCAGTCATTTTCCTATTTTTTATTTTCATACCACATTCAAACATTATTTAACCATTATGAAATAATATAACTATTAACATCAATATAATGTTATTTTATTAATTTTATATCATAACCTATATCCATATCTTTTTCTATAAAATGGGAAGCAAATCCATCATTTGTGTGTCACGTAGACAACCACATCGTAAATTGATGTAATTTTTATCCATAACCTTTTCTTAGGGATGTTTTTAATGATAGATATAATACACACACACACACATATATATATATATATATATTATTCATCATTTTTTCAATTTTAAAATAAAATATATCATTTAATTTCTTACATGTCTATTTATTGAAAAATGGTAATGTCATTCGTGTGTATTTGTTAACTATCAACTCCACAAAGTGATGTGATCCTTTTTCCATCACCACATCACATGTATGATATATATAAGTATATTTTAAAAAATAATATTATTTTTATGTTTTAATGATAAATATTTATAGATAAAATAGTACTAATGTTCATTCCATCATTTTTAATGAAAAAACAGAAAAGTTACTCTTGCCTACATACTGTACATCATCTGCATGATGGGAAAAAATTCATTTTTCATAAAAAAAATCATGGATGTTGTTTTTAGTCATATTTATGTTTAAAAAGTATAATTAATTCATTTTTTTTATCCTATAAATGATGGAACGATAACCAATTTTACAATTTTCAACCGATAGAAATCATTTTCGACATATGAACTGAATATCAACTAAATTCCTGACATGAAAATAATTGAATAGTAAATAAATATAGAAGGGTATTAAATAAAATAAAATGAATAATAAAAATAAAATTAGGTCATAATAAAATATTTGAGTAATATATGTTTATTATTTGGGATGATAAATAATGTACATGGTGAGTCCAATCTAAGTTATCAGATTCCATATCAATTTTTTTTCTTTTAAGGAATATTTGATATTATAAACCAGTTTAGTTTTATGTGGTTTATAATATACATATTTTATATTTTTAACATGATATAATATTTAATCACTATTATTAATTTTTAATACGCATTTATTCTTTCAAGGGGTTATAATTTATATGTTACAAAAGAGGAAACCGTTTATTTCACAATCTTGTCATTACTTGATTTTGTTTTTGTTTAAATTTTATATGGGGGAAATATTTATAATTTATATATTAAAACAATTATATTTTCCTCTAGTTTGGTTATTTATTTATATTAATTTTTTTTCATCTTCCTTTCATTATGTACTTAGGATATCAAGATGATTTTTAAGGAAAACCGACATTGTTTTTCTACTTTGTTTGGAATCCTCTTCATACATGTTCATATATTCCATAAAATGATTTAAATAATATTTTTACTATTGTGAAATTATTTATTGATGAAAAATTTACACATTTATTAGTTCTTAATTTTTTTAAATGATATTTATTGTCATTTTCTAAATAAGGTATGTTTTGACTTTTATCAAAAATCTAAATGGAATATTTTTATTATCATACTCAACCATAAAATAATTTCCCATTGACATAAAAACACATTTTTATGAATCTTTTTTTACTCATCTAGAAGGTTATTTTCAAATTAATTTTTTTTCATAATATTTTATATATTTTTAGTTTTAATTATTTATTTTCATAGAGAAAAGGGTATTTTCATAAAGAATGTTTTAAATGATGTTTTATGATATTTATATTCATAAATTAAAAAAACCCTTAATTTTAATTATTCACTACTTGGGATATGTTATAATTTTACCATCATTATTCATTATTGAGATGTATTTTTGTCTATTCGATAAGGGAATATATTTTCATTCACAATCTTGATTAATTTTGTAATCATTAACATTCTCTTGAAAAATTAAATTTTTTGTGACTATTGACATTGCATTTACCTTAAATTTATATATTATTGTTATCATGGATATTATTATTTCTTAAACCATATTCTTTTTTATCATATGGTATTTTACTATAAATATAATTTGATAGACTGGGGAAAACATGATTAATATATATTCCTTATGTAATACAAATAATTATTGATAACTGATAATGTCCAAGAATTAAATTTATCATTCAATATATATGAAATTCATTTAAAATTTATCAACATGTGGTTCCTAGAATTACATATCCCCTCGATGCATAGATATGTCTAATAATACAAATCAGTATGTTTGAATTAAATGGGTTTTTAGAATTAGCATACCCATAGTTTAAAATGTATTGGTGCAAGGACCTGACCATATAGATATCATGATTTCTAAAATCATAAAATCCTATAATTATAATTTCATTTATTGATAATTTATTTGTTATTATCAATTTTATCAATACATTGAGATTATCCATGGATTCATTACATTGTCAAGTTATTGATTAAATGGAATGTGATTGTGATTATATACCACGAAATGTTATTTATTCCTTATTGATACATGATAAATTATGTAATATGTAACCCTTAATTAGTATCTGATATCACTATTTATTTATTTACATCTCCAAAGGATTTGGTGAAGGATATTATGAATAATATCATGGATGAGAGAATCATTTTATTCAATGAATTTTATATTTCTAATGTAATATATAAATAATGTATTCTTCTCGTTCTTTCAAGTAAAATAAATTGATTAGTCCTTTGATATTAAAACCCTTGTATCTATTCCATCATAATAATGTAGATACTAGATCTCTAATACTAGGGGTGAGGTTGTTATAGTTGGTATCAATTAAATTTTAATAGAAACCTTATGAGCACGATTTAAGAAAAAATAAATTAGGTAACATAACCCTATGATTTAATTTGATTGAATAAAAAATAATTGGATAAAATCTTAATGTATGGTGAAAATTTTGGTAATACCTTGTTTAAAAATAATGTATAATAGATTGGAAATCGCGTTTGATGTTTTAGATATCCTATATATGCTTTTTCATAATAATGTGTTATCCCACTATGGTGATTGTTTTAAAAACTATTTTTTTTTTGTTTTAATCAGTGGATTGAACTTAAAGATTACATGTTAATATTGAATATGATGAAAATTATGGTGATTTTGAGAAATGAAATTATATGAGTACTGGAGTGAAATATATTGTGATTGTTCCTAAACATTTATCATGATATATTATTAATAAATTACACCATAACCAACTCTTGGAATCACCATATAATATAAGGATAGTGTTTATTGAGAGCTTGTGTAGTGGAGACCATAAAAGAAAAATGGATTAATTTCATTCATGCTAGAAATGTGGAATGAGATTCCTCAGGGAATTTTTGAAAGGAACATGAAAATTCTTAATATGTGTGAAATAAGTTCATAGATCAAGAAACTATTATAGTAATTGAAGGGTATAATGGAAGGAAATAAATTTCTCATTCAACACCATTTATAGTTCAATATATTATATTTGGGGAATTAATTAATTATTCAATTCAACTCCCTAATCTAAGATTTAACACCAAGATCATCAATAGACCAATGTAATGTAGGTTCTAAAAATGGATGTATTGAAGTGTTTATGTATTTGGAGTAGTTAATTAAATATTAAAAGTATTTAATACATGATATTTTAGTAATAAGAATCATGGAACATATAGTTATTTTTCAATAGTATTTATTGCTTATGTATTTAAAAGAGTATGTTGGATTTTACCAAAAACAAAGAAAAATGATTCAGTGGAAATATCATTTTTTATAAAATATAGGTGATTTAGTCAAGATAACCGCTAATATATTCTTGATATTGTGATAATAATGATAAAGGGATATTAATGGGATAATATTAGTGACCTTGAAATTGGTTATTGGTTTTATTATTTATTTTAACATTATTGGATTTTAAAAAAAAATTGGGATTTATTTAATATATATGATAATGTGAGATTTTATTTCAGAAATAAGGAGGGAATTAATTTTGGAAGAATAAATATTTTCATTGAGGTTTTATTGTGATCAATGTATTCACATATTTTTTATGGGACATTAAGAGAAAAATTATTTCATTTGAGAAAAATAACGTTAAGTTAATTTTGGAAATTTAGTAACATTCCGTCCAAATATTTAGGCTTGGATTTTGGTTGGAAATATATTGGAATTGTCTTATGGATAACTAGTTATGAAAAGAATTATATTGAACTGCTGGTGTGATTTTTGTGGTTTTAGTTTTTAATGTGTATTATTAAACATATTGTATAATATGTTCTCATTACATTGATTTGATAAGTATTATAGATTGGGGGACTTATTTTTTAATACTTTTATGGATTTTATGATTCAGTAAAATTTAATTTTTATTCATTATTCATGACGAAATGATTTTTAATATTCATTTATTAGTGCAATATATTGGATAAATGTGTAATTGATCAGATCCCAACCAAGGGATAAAATTTTGTTTAGAAAATGGAATTAAATAAAGTAATTATTATTTCTTAGGTACTTTACATAGATAGTAAATGAATATATAAATTTTAGGCAAAGGATCACGTAATAAAAATTCCATCAATTTCCATTCATATTTGATGAATTAATAGCCTCTTCAACCATCAAAGATTTAATATTTTATGGTTGTTAAATTTCTCATTACAATGTTATTTAACACTCATTATTAGTCCATGGGAATTATTATTCGCATGAATTTCAATATTTTAACTTATAATTAATATTCTCTTTATTTTTTAACCATATTATGTTATATATCAGTTAATATTTTTTTTTTCCACATTTGATTTTTAAAGGATGTTTGCTTATCCTTATTTATGAAAAAACATCAACCAAGGTTTAACCTTTGATGACCAAGTTGAAATTGAGAGGGACTAATCAATTTAAGGGGTATAATGTAACACCTCAATATTTTAAATTAACGCTTGATTTGATACCATATACAATATGCAACACTGATCATAAAAGATCGATGAAATATTATTATTTAAATATGAAATTTCTAAAAAAGAAGTTAAACTCATAGGTATGAATATGATTAAATGTTTTATAAAATATATAAAATTGTTTTACTTAGTAAAAATTTATTGATAAATACATAGTATATAATAAATATATTATATTAAAGTCATTATATTACTCAAAAATTGATTTTATTCAAAAATGATTTTTATTTCATTTTTATGAGAAAAAATATAACTAATATTTACACTTTTATTAAATTTATATAAAAAAATTAACTTCATTTTTAAAATTATCCTATCAGTATTACCTTAGGGAATTTTTTTTAATTTTTCAAAAAAGTATGATTTTCCATTGAATAGTGAAGAATACTAATTTGAATTAAAAATCAAATTTTATTACAAGGATTCATAATGCTACATTTTTTCAAATGAATTTTAAAAAAATTGGTCCAATTATTTTTTTCTAATCCAATTATGTATTTTGGAATGAATTTTACACTTTAATTTTTTACAACAAAATATTTCTACTTAAAGAGACCTTTTTTTTTTTGAAAACCACCCCCATGTTTTTTGGGATTAATTTTAAATTAAATTATAACACTTCAGTAAAATGAATTTGATAAAATAGAATACCTAATTATAATCAACATAATTACTAATAGATAATATCGTCAGCATAATTTGTATTCATTATTAATAGTAATTATAGAAAATATTTAATATCACTGTAAAGGTAAGCTTAGTAATTATGGAAAAAAAATATGAAAATTTCTCAAAATTTACCCTAAGAAAAAAATTTATCCTATTTGATGAGTGTGACTCATTTATTTTAAGAAAATTCACAAATATATGGTAACTTGGTGGTACAATTCATTGATTTTGACCATTATAATAATTGATTTAATGATAAAGGAAAAAATGTCAATTTTTTTCTTTTTATAACTACAATATTTTTTTGAGAAAACTAAAAATTAGGTTCGTAATTGATTATTCATTTTACATATAAATTATTATTTTATCATCATATTTTTTTAATTTTTTGATGAATTAATTACCTTATGACTTTACACTATGCTGACACAAAAATTATATAATTAGAATGAAAATAAAAGAATATTTTATAAATATTAAAAGTATTATAATATGGAATAATAATTCTATTCTAATTTTTTTATAAATTTATATCTTATATGGTCTGTGTGAAAGGTTTATAAAAATATTTTATCTTTGACTTTATTTTTTGAATGTCAAATTAAATCAATAGTGGAAAAAAATGGCAGTAATAATTTATTATAAAAAATAATGATTTATTAAATGATAAAAAATTAATAAAAATGTCATCATAATCATGGTGATTGGGATATGGTTGAAACTATCAACCATGTTTCATTTATTATATAATTTTCTATTTATTGTAGCTTAATTACCCTTTAATGATTAAAAACGCTACCACTATAATTATAAAAAGGGTTGATACGGGTTAAAAATGACAAGGGTGAAAATATCAATTAAATTTATAAAATTTTTATGGGATTGGATTATTTCATATCAAAATATTATTACATTAAAATATTATCAACTAGGATCAATTTTAATATGAAAATTAATTAATATAAATTCAATACGTTATGAAATTAAAAAAGTACACCACCCTTCACTTATAAAAGGGAACCTCCTCTCCTTTTTTCTTCACAAAACAAAATCCTTTTGTTTGTTCCAATACCTTACTAAATACATTATTTACATCCATAATAATTTCTTTGAGGCCTCAGTTTTATTATAAAACCATCTTAAGAATTTTATTTGTGTGAACATTAAGAGGATGTCTGAAGAAGTGGTGTAGGTCTTGACCAAGAATTTTTTTTTTCTTCCATTTTGACATTCTTCAAATTAACTTTATCAATTATTAAATAAAAACACCAAAATATTCAATATAATTAAATTTTATTATAATAATATCATAACATATATCCATCACCTCTCAATCAAATGGGATATAAAACCATCATTCGTATGTACGGAAGACTACCGCTATGCACCCCGATGTAATTTATTTTCCATAATCTTCTATTATATATGGTTATAGTGAGGGATTTAATGTATATATATGAGATTCATGACATATTTATCTTTATAAAATAGTGGTGTATCATTTAATTTTTTACCATGTTAATCACTGAAAAATTATAACATTATTCGTGGGGGATATATTATTATACCATTTAAGACTCTGATGGAGGATATATTAATATTTATATATAAAAACCAATATTTTATATTATCATTGTGTTATTAATCTAAAATATATATTCCCATTAATGTTTCTCAAATTATGTAATCAAGATACTAGGATAAATTTTTTTGGAAAAGCAACTTTATTTTTCTTCTTGATCGGAAAAAAATTCTTAAATGTAAATATTTTCCTTAAAAAGTTTTGAATTTTTTTACAATTTTTAAATGATTTATTAAATACATATTTACCCATTTTTAGCTTTTTTAAAAATGGCTTAAAATGAATATTCTTTTTATTCTACGAACATAGAACTTTTTTACTTTTACTGTAAGTGTGAATGGAATATTTTATTTAATATAATCAGCCCGAATGGAATGTTATTCCATCCAACCACTTAATTATTTTTATCAACATTTAAAATTATATAGTGTTATTATAATAAAATGGTTTTCCATATATTATGTAAATTCCTTGTTTTTAAAACAAATCTCCAAATTTAAAGGGATATTTTTCCCAAGAATGATTTTAAGGATATATTTGTGTATTTATATTCATCGATGTCAAAAACCCTTTATTTTACTTATACTCCACTAAGGATATGTTGTAATGATACATTTATTATTATTTCATGTGGTTAATTTTTATTTTTACAAGGGAAAGTATTTTCATTCACATTGAGGAATAATTTTTTAATCATTAACAATTTTATGAAACATTCACTTTATTTGGATCATTAGACATTACATTTATCTTAAATAACCATATTATCTATATCATGGATATCATTTTTCTTAAACCATATACCTTATTTGAATACAATTTTCTACTATTAATGTAATTTTAGGGTTTGGTAAGACTTGATTAATACATATTCTTTACTCAGTAGTGATAATTGTTTACAAGTCATATTGTTTATGAATAAAAATAACCATTAAATATATGAAGAATGAATTGGACATATATTGATTGGTGGGGACTATAATTATATATACCATTGATTCATCAATAGTTTTCATGAAAAAAGCAGTATACAATAATTAAATGAGTTTTTTTGTTTATTAATAACCATATTTTAAACTGTCTTGGTGCAAGGTTTTGAAGGTAGAATTATCATGATGTCTTAAATCGTACAATCAAATAGTATAAATTTTATTCATTTATAATTTTGTTATTATTAACCATGAATTATTATATTTATCATTTCAATGCCTATATTTCATGAACATTTAATTGACAAGTTGAATGTTTTTTATGTTATTTACTATGTTATATTTTTTATACCTCATTGACTAATGATGGATTCATCTATAAGTAAATCTTAATGTACAACAGAGCTCACCATTTTTTTACTTTACAGGGGATATGATGATGAATATTATGAATAATTTCAGTGATGAAATAATTTTTTTATGATATGTATTTTATTTTTCCTATGTAATATGGGAATCATACATGATTTTAGAACATTCCATACAACTAAAATGATCAATCCTTCTAGATTAGATCACTTTTATATATAAGAATGTTATATTTTAGAGACTGGATTTGAGATACTAGAGTTAGGGTTCTTACATCAGATGTTTGTATCCAATTTATTTTGTTTTCCCTACTTGTTCTAGATATTATATAAATCCAAAAAAGATCATACAATATCATTATTTCCTTTTGAATAATCTACTGGGATAATAATGATCATAGATTATGTTTATGGAATATATAAAATGTATGTATCACTAAATATTTGAGACTTTTTATCACTACATGTGTTTTTTAATCATAAATGATAACTAAGAAGGGGTTGGATTAACCCTGTTGGCATGACACCAATTTTGAACAACGATGCACATGAATTGCTCAATAAATTGTCTTGGTGAATCAAAATGAACCAAGATACAAAAAAAGTTGGATAATGACATATTGATATAATCAATGAGATGTTTCTTTCAAAGTTAATCAAATATAAAATTTATTTTAAATATAATTATGATATCCATATATTTGAAATTTGGAGGTTCATGTCTCATATAAGAAAAGGTCAAAGAGGTGGTTTACTGTTCCTATATACAACTATGAGTATTCAATGTAAATCATAATTTTAAAAAATTAGGAACATAATGAATCTATAAAAGGTAAGATGAGTGGAAGTAGTAGTTGAAAAAAAATTCCTGAGTATAATTTAGGTGAATTCCAATTGAATTATGAAATAAAAAATGGATTATGGGGAATCAAGACTATATTTGTTGAAAACATGGAACATGGATTTTAAAATTAAAAAATATATATGTTCACATTATTAATTATAAAAACTCAATGTATATGGGGTATTTAGGGTTCAAAACCAAGGATCAATTGAGAATCTTATTGGAGAGTAATATTTTATATTAAATTCATCTAGATCCATATTGTGTTAAAATGAAGAAAGACAAAGTTGGGGGTGTGAAAATTGTATGGAAACATAACTCACATATATGAAGAAGGAAAAAAATAATCATAGATAATATATGGATTAATAAGGTGTGATGTCTTAGAATATAATTTTGTTATTTTAGGTGGTGGAATATTTTATATAAAATCTATAATTCAACTTGATATATGGGATATTTACACCCTACATAGAGATAGATCATGGTAACTTAAGATGAGAATAGATATGTAGTAGGGAATTAGAGGATATTATAGAGAGAAATAAAATATATAAAGATAGAAAATATTATTTTCTTTCCCTCTATCTATTCCCATTATTCCGTTATTTTCTTTATGATGATCATGTACAGAACTCAATTGAAAATGATTATTAGTTAAATAAAATTTTGGGGGAATAGGGTTAGTTCATGATTTTTTACATATTTCATGTTTATTTTTCTTATTTTTTATGATGTTCTAGTCATAATTTCATTTTTTTTATAATTTAATTGTAATTTTAATTGAATCAAATATGGCTGACTATATTTAAAATCTATAATCTATTAAAAATGTTATAAGGTTATAGGTAGGAAACTATAGATCTTAATCTTTCATGTGTCGATATATCTATAAAGATAATGTATAGACTATATATGAAAGATAATATAATAAATTTTTTTAAATAATTAAAGAATACTTATCCAAAATCAAATAATAAAAATTACTATAATCCAATAACTAATTTATTCCCTCTACTTGTTCATTTTTTCCTATTTTTCTTACATGTTTTTTTCAAACTACTTACCATTATTTTTTTCATCACATATCTAATATACATAACACCAAAATATTTTACTATATATTTGTGTTATGTTTTTTTGGTATTGTTTTATATTCCTTAGATTTTGTTTCTTAGATTCTTTACACACATTATTTATGGGCTGAACCCTACTTACTACTATATTATTTCTATTTAGGAAAATATATAAATATATAATCTAATCATGATAATGGATTCATGTAAACACCCCTCTTAAATCCCTTTCTCTCTACTTCAAAAAAAAATTCCAAAAACATACCCGAATACCTCTCTATAATCAATTACCAATGTATGTATATCTCTATAGGGAAAAAATTTCCACCTCCAAAAGAGTTATGATGAAGAGAAATGGTGCAACTTACAATGTGATGTAATGGTTTCACAAACTGTGTTTTTAATTTTAATTCTCATATTAAACCATAAATAACATAATTAAAAATTTAAGAAAATTTATTATATGAGAATTATCATATGCTAATGTTTTTAGAAAACATAAATATTTCATAATTTTTATATTCTTTGTTTACACTATAAAAATCATCCTCTCAGGGTATTTTGTTGCTATGTAGTTGATTGTAGATGTCTTATTTTACATATTTTCTTCTCAATGATATTCATAAAAAATCATGTTTTAATAAAAAAATATATCAAGAAATAAATTTAGTATAATTATGGGATAATAAAATATTTATAATAATAAGGATACAACAAGTAAACAATCAAATCCAATTTTAATCATCCAAAAAAAGTTTATCATGCATTATTATATAAATTGTAAACATTTCAAGAATAATTGAACTCCATCAAATTTTTTATAATATAAAACATATAAAATTACTCTTATTATTCTTATGGAATAATTTCACTGTAGCTTTTGACCCCTACCACAACATTAAAGAGGTATCATAATAATGAACCAAACAACCTCATAAATGGTTAACATCAAAAATACTAATTTAAGAAATGAATAAAAAAATATAAATCAATTTTAATAGATGAATTAAAATTGAAACAAGTTATAAATTAATTAATTAATGATTAGTGATTTACTCTTAATTATGTTAGTGAAGTATTAGAAAGAAAATGTGATATAATTTAATGTTTTATTTATAATTTTTTCTTCTCACATTAATATTCTCTATGATTCTCTTCCTCAATCTTCCTCATTTTATTAATCTATAAAAATAACATTATGTAATTTATTCTATTATTTTACACCATTTTTCTAGGGATATAATTTCTTCTCTTCTTCAATTTAAAATATTTCATTTAAATTAAAGCAGATAAAGGGAAAATGTATACATCTTCTTTTTCATGTTTCACTCTTATAAAGATAATTATATTTCTTTGGTTTTCCAAATAAACCTTGTTATTTTTATTTAAATTGTGTTTTCTTATTTCACATTTTGTAGAAACCCTATCATATTATACATTTAAATGAATATTTTTCCAAATTTTAAAAATTTTGATAAAGGAGAATAATTTCATAACTTCTTTATCATATTATCATAGGATATGTCATTAATATTGATTTTTTTTATGAATCTTGATTCTTTGACTAAAAAATTCTCATGATTTTTTAACCACTATATATAGTTATATTGTACAAGATACATTGACGGTTAAATATGTATAAATATATTATGTTACCCATTTATTTTACATTGGTTGACTAAAATTTATATTTTATCAATACCTCTCTTTTTTTACCAGTAATATGGTTGGATAATTATGAATATAGATTGGAATGAAATTATATATCCCTAATGTATAATTTAATTCATTATATCTAATGAGATGATTATTTATTGGCAAGATGTTGTTATATTTTTACATAATATTATGTGTAGTAATTATTTGTATTGACATACCATAATATTATACATGGTAATGATGAAGTTATCTATAACATTCTTGAACTGGGAGACACTAATTGGTTCCCCAAGTTGAGTCACCACATAACCTCAAGCGCAACTCCTAATATGCCAGAGGTTTCTGACCCTCAAATAGGGTCTCATAAATCTTTTGGGGAGACTATACCTTTTTTAACATAGTAATACACAACCAATAACATATTAAATAAATTAAAACATTCTATAAAAACCATAAACATGCATTAAAAACCATCTTCAAAATAGTGTACAGACCACACCCAAACAATAAATATTTCAAGTCAAGATAACTATTTCAAAGTAAAAAAAGCCCAAAACAATGTCAACAAACAAATCCCAAAATGTGGTCAAGACTCAATGTCTAGAGACTCATCCATACACATCTTAATCCCAAGTCAACTCCCTACTATATTTTCCTTTCCCTTTACCTAACCTGAAATGATAAAGTATTCTCAGGTAGCCAACAACTGCCCAAGCATGGTTTGAGTATAACTTAGTAGTTCACCACCAACTTTAACTAAAAAAGAACACTTCTGAACATATAGTTCATCAAATAATGAAATAAATGGAAATAAAAATAAAAGATAAACTTGGGTACCTTTGATTAATAATATTCACTTTAACCATTTCCATCAAATTTTTCATTTTCATCACTTATACTCTATTCACTAATACGTCCATTTTCATCACATGTTCCATAATTTAGGAATTTAAATTATCTACAAAATGGTCTCTGACAATAAAATATCATGAATAAAGAATTATTTCATGTTCCATATCTCACTAGATATTTACAATTCATAAATGATCATAAAACACTTACCTTTGAGAATCAGTCCATGTAATTTCTTCCAATGAAACCATTAGGGTCCTAGATCATTACTATATCTCTCTAACCACTTCATTATGTGGTTTGTTTAGAGTATAATTCCATCCCAATCCTTGGGAAGCTCCTTAGTCCATTATCCTATAGCACCAAGCCACTTTCACATTCTTATTCATCCATTTACCACATATACCCTCCCATAACCAAACATAAGCAACACACATAACCTACAAAATTCATACACATCGGAATACCCCACATATCAATCCAAAAACCATTTAAAATATATATAAATTCCCATATACCATCTCATTTATCACATTCATCAATTATTATGCCTTAATTCCTTACACATTTTTATTACAAATTCTTAATCCCATTAATGCATTCACATTATTCCACTTAATTCAATTTTTCACATCATGGAAAACAATCCCTTATTCCATTTTCCACAAATAGAGAAAACTACTATTTGTGACTCATGTAGTTTAAATTAACTAGTCAAAATATTTACCATGGTCTTTATTTCAACACTATTTCACCATATTCATAATTCTATTATTTTTCATGTTCGAAAATTACGGTGCACCCCATTGATGTCCCTAAAGAAGTCTAATAATCCACAATAATTCCCACGAGGATCGTGAGTGGACTAAATCATTTTTAACCAACTATTTTACCAAATTAAACTCATTTTATCATAAACACATCAAGGGGGAACAATTTTACAACCACACATGCATAAATATACAATAAAACTATGGGATACAACTTTTAACCACCTACCTTGAATTTGAAGATGAACAAACCCTTAACCTTATCCTTAGATCCATATTAAATCACCATTTTATTCCCTAACCTATAATTCACTAGAATAAGAGGGTTTTAGGGCTTTATAAGAAAGATAAAAAATCCATAAGCCTTAATTTGAAAAGATAATCGAGATGAGTGTTAGACATACCCAGATCTTCGATCCACACCCAACGACACTCCTTATAGCCTCGAATTAAAGGAGATAGACACCTAAGAAGTTTGGGTCAAAATAAATCATCACTAGTGTTTCAATGGGGAGAAATGTAGAAAAAATAGGGTGAAGAATTTAAAATCCCAAGGGGGAAGTTCATTAATTTTCCACTTTTTAATGGGGAATAGGGTTGGGAAACATAGTTTTACAAACCATATTCAACCTGTGTGATTCCCTCTATCTAAAAGTATTCCAAGTCACATGGTATCAGGGTTATTCTACATGGTATAAAAAACTGTGTTGCAATCGTGTGAAATACCCCTTTCCAAGGTCGTACGATTTGGATTCCCCCTCAAATGGTTTCCTCTAACCATATGCAAACTGTGAAACATTCACTGAATGGACCAATTTCACTTTCATTCTCATCCCAAACCCCTAGAACACACACATATATATTTATATCCCTGGTAGGCATTACATTAACTAATATTTAAGGTATACACATCAAAATTTAATCAAGAACATACCTCCATGAAATCCTAAATTTTATAACCTCTTCACCTTATACCATCTCATCCTTCAGTTGCACTTCCGAACATCATTGAGTTTCTAGAATAATGATATTTGAACATTGATCCCGTATATCTGAATCATTCCCAAGACACTTCTTAAAAATTACTATTCCTTCTAAAAAGTAAAAACCAAAGGAAAAATATTTTCTAATAAGATTTTCTCAATACGATATACAATACGAACCAGATGCTTCTCAGAGGACGCATCAGCCTCAAGCTCAACTTCCTCAAAATTGAAAACATGATATGGGTCAAGGTGATAATGATGAAGTTGAGACAAATGAAAAACATCTGGCATACCACTATACCACTATGTAAGATAAAATTGGTATACCACTTATCTTATCCTCTACGCAATCTCAAATGGACCTACATATTTTGGCTCTAAGATACCCTACTTCTGAATTATATGGTGACCAACATTGGTGACACCAAAATAAATACAAGATCAGACACTAAAAACTAAAGAGGTCAAATAATCCTATCCAAATATCAATTATTCATAATCTGAACCATTCCCATATGTTTCCCAATACACTAAATCTATTCTGACATATCCTCCATGAGACTCATCCCTAAAAAGACAGATTCTCAAACGTCCATCCAACACAACAGTGATCTACATGTTCTACCATAGAGAACCTCATACGGTTCCATCTGAATCATAGATGGGTAATAATTATTCTAAGAAAACATAACCAGTGCAAGATTATTTTCCAATGATCCACCAAAATCCAAGACACATGCCCTAAACATGACCTCTCGTACCTAAATGGTACGTTCTAACTCTCTATCTATCTATAAGTGGAAATAAGTACAAAAAACACATGAGTACCAAGAAACTTATATAATCCCTTCTAGGAGAGCAGTGTAAAATGTGGATTGAGATCCAAAACTATAGTTCACAATACACCATGTATCCACACTACCTCTTGAACATACAACTCACCTAACTGATCCACGGTGGAAGCATCTCAATTTGGCTTGAATTGATCCACATTCATCAACCGATCAACCACCACCTGAATTGTTTCATTCATTAAAGGTTTCCTCTGAAGTACTACCACAAAATCCATCATCAGGTCATCCAATTTTCATTCCAGAATAGGCAATGTATGCAAACAACCACCCAACTGTTTTGTCTAAGCCCTCACCTGATGACTGGTAACACATCAATCCACGAAAAATGAAACCTCTATCTACATCTATATCCACAAATACTATCTATGAAGGTCATAATAAAATTTGGCCAAATTAGTATTCACCATAATCTTATATGAATGTATATTTTGCATCAAATCCCCCTACAAGACTTTTAAAAAAACCCAACCACTAACATAAATGAATCCATCATCACCAATGGTTCTATTGGAAGGTTACTCTCCTCCTTTATGATTTTCCCTCAAATAAATAAAATTTTGAATCATCGTGTTTCTTCACTTTGATTAGGATCATAAGCATGAACTCACCTACCATGGATAAAAGGTTTATCTACTCTTGTCCATCCTACACCTCTAGATGCATCTCATAGAAAAACACCATCATTTTCTACTCAAAACTAAATTCATGAACCTCATGGTTCTATGTGTTTAGAATTAAATAATCTACAACACTGTTTCCATTTCCCGGTATACACACTAGGTCAAAGTGAAAGGATTTCATGTATTAAACCCATATTCACTAATGAAGATTCAAATCACATAGATTGATGATGTACTTTGTGATTTTATGATCGATATACATTGTAAACGGGTATCCCAAAAATTTGTTCCACTGATAATTTAAGTAACAAACCTCCATAGAAAAATTAATATCATGAGTAGGGTAATTTATTTCCTAAGGCCTCAACTGCCATGAACAATATGGAACAACCCGGTCATCTTGCATCAACACCACCCCAATCATAGTAGTGGATTTATCTCAAAACAATGTATACCCTTTTCTTTTATCGAGTAAGATCATAATCAGTGTGGTAGTTAACATCTTCTTTGACAGTTGGAAATAATTATAACATGCCATATACCACTAAAACATAACGCCCATATTAGATAAACCTAAAATTGGTGATGTTAAATGGGAGAAGAATTTGATGAACCTTCAGTAATAACTCGCCTATCAAAAAAACCTCTCAAATTTTCATGGGATACTCCTAAGACACAACTGGTTTAATATCCTCTAGTTTTACCAACACACCTTTCTCAGAGATGATGTGCCCTAAAAAATGCACCTTATCAGTCAAGAAATGTAATTTGGATCACATGAAAAATATAATATATTGTATTATTGTACTCAAGACGATTTCAATTTGTTTTTCATGATCATTATGATTCATAGAGTACCCCATGATCTTATAAACAATGAAAAAAATGAGCTAATCTATCTATGGGTGGATGAATCAGTTCATTAGGGTCATAAACATTTTCGACATATTGGTCAACACGATCGACATAACAACAAAATTGTACAATCTATACATTCTCTTGAAAGCATTTTGTGGCACATCATAAGGTCTCACCCTTATATAATTATATCTCTATCTTAGATCAATTTTAGAACAACTTCAAGAACTTATCATATAGTAAAAAATATAATCAATTCTAGAATGGGGATTTCTATTCATAATCCTCATCTGATTTGGCTTCCTATAATCAACACATAATTGTAATGACCTATCAAACATCTTGGAAAACTGCACTGGAGATCCCCAAGGTGACATATTGGGGTGAATAAACCCTTTATACTCCAATATATCTAATGGAGCTTTATGATCTTGGAGATGTACTAGTTCAATTCAATATGGAGGAATGTAAACTAGTTCATCTCCCATTAGAAAATTAATCATGAACTCAACATCTCTCTAGGTCCAAACCCTTAGAGGTCCTCGGGAAACATGAATTGAAACTGATCCTCCACTAGAGGAAAGACAAGATGATCTTCCACCTCGTCATCAAGCATGAGATCACACACATGGGATGTGAGTTCACATAACTACAAATAAATAAAATCTACACGGCCTTCCCATACATCCTAGTCACCGTGATAGTAATATGTGTCTCGCTTAGGGGACATGAATGTGACCTTGTTATGGTAATAGTAAATATGGGATTGGTACAACCCCAGCCAGTCCATACCCACAATAAAACTGATTGTCAACATCTCAATAAAAAACAATTCTCAAAGAAAATGGAACCCACGAACTTCAATACTCCTAAATGAGTGTAAACCGACATTAATCCTCACATACATTCGACTGATATGAACAAAACAACCTAAAAGTGAGAGGAATTAAAATAATGTGAGGAATCTATATCAAATAAACAACTTGAAATCATAGAAACTATAAGTATCGTACCTCGAACCATTGATAGAATAGCCTTTCCAACTTCAGGTGTAGACTGAACTATATGAAGTTGACCTACCCCTATACCATGGGATTCTATCTGAGTTCTTAAGCCTGAACTAACATAATGATATGATTTTTATCTCCTGGGAGTACTACCTCCACCACCACTACTAGTACGGCTAGTTGATCTCCAACTGCCTTCTTAAAATGGGGTAACTGACCCCCTACCTATGCTCTACACTGGCCTAAGTTCTCCCTCATTACCCACATATCGAGGGTTCTTATAGAAACTCTTCATGTTCCCCATAAATCGACATGCTCGACACTCAACTGGTGGTTGGGAGAACAAATTGTGCACGTGTTCTGAGCAGCCACTCCGATAGCAGAAAACAAAACCACTTACCTGAGAAATTGGTTCCCCCTTCTGGTGACTCTATCTACCACTACCACGGTGAATGCTATCAATGTGGTGCTTCTTACTATTGGAAGTCTCACCACTGGTTCTCCCAATTAGAACAACATGCCCACCACTAGAAGCCTCTTTGAGGTTCCCTTATGAGATAAGTGCTTGATCCACTATCAAATCATCCTCTTAAAATGGAATATATTCACCTGAAAAGTGATCTCATATTGGATTCCATCATGGAAATATATTCTTGTAGCTGCCTCTTCCCCAAAAAATTTCATATCAACTCATTTAAAATCAGTGAAGTAGAAAGCGTACTTCATCACTAACATAGATCCACTGGTCAACCTCATAAATTCAAAAGCCTTGCCCTGTCTCAAGGAATCCTAAGAGAAATGATTGATTAATTTTTCAGATAAGTACTTTCATTTCATTCCATTAGAAAACTATGTGTGGACTAATACATTCCAATAACACTTTTCCTAACCCCACAACATATAATATGCCAACTAGACTCTATTTTTAGAAGAATTCTTTATTCGATCAAGAATTTTCTAAATTGATTGTATCCAAAATCTGGTTACATAGGGTCCACCATCTATTGAAAAGGTAGGAGCATTCTACAGATGGAACACTCTATTCATATTAATCATACCTAGTACGACCTGCCCAATTTCTCATTCCATCATTAGAATAAAACAAGAGATGTTCTCAAAGAACATCTCTTTTCCCATGTTACCCTGAACTACTAGGGATCCTTTCTCAATTTTTTGAGGTGCATTCTCTATGACATATTCTTGTCACCCATCCAATATGTGAGGTCATGGTGGAATCCTCCTATAATGTTAGGAAAAAAATCAGATCACATAACATAAAACAAAAAATAATTTCACAAGATATCAATATCCACTAGCCTCAAAAAACCAATTTCAAATAAATTATCCCAACATATTTCACTATATCATGGACATTACCCTCGACCATTCCAACCCCAAGTCACCTAAAACATGGGGTAAACAAATATACATGTTCATACATCTTTCATAAGAAACCTTTCTCAATTCCATTTCCACTTTTTAAAATATAAGTCTTTCTTCTAGGACACATTTTCCCTTCTCTCAAATTGTTAGAACCTACATATTAAATCATTTACTACTATTTATTATGCACAACTCACAGTCATTCGTTTTTTATTCAACCATATACATTATATTTATTAGAAACCATTTCCATTATATTTTCATGGTATTAAAATTCATAACACTTGTTATACCTCAAAAACACATTCTATATGTTCCTATCATGATTCATTCCACCTATAACCTGGGTTCCGAAAAAGATGACTGAATGCACAACCTCATGCCATTACAATAGTGATAAAATTATCATGAAACATTCACATAACACAATAATTTCATCACCTAATGGTGAAACATCATTAAACTATAATAACACACATCAAAAACAACAATTCCCAACATGGAATCTTGGGTTTTCCCATATACATGGGTTAGCTCTACCCATACACAAGCTCATTGCCAAGGACCAAAACTTCCTAATATTCTATCAACAATCCAAAATTTATAGACCATAAAAAAAAAAAGAAACACTCTAATAAAACATTGTAATATCCCTGACCTAGGGTCCACTAACTAGTTCTTGAATCGCTTCACCACATGACCTCAAGCACAAATCCCCTTATGCAATAGGTTTTCGACTAGTAGTGAGGGACTGATAAATCACATGGGAATACTATACCTTCATTACCAGAGTAATACATAGTTGAAAACATTGGAAATAAAGGATAACATCAATTAATAAACAATAGATATTCATTACAATCCATTTAGAAAATAGGGAATAAACCCCAACCAAACAATAAAAATGTTATGTCCTGTTGACAGTGCCAAAGTGAACAAAACCCAAAATGAATACAACACCCAAATCCCCATAATGGATCCTACCTCCATGTATAGATCATTATACATGCACATCCCAAGCCTAACTCAACTTTCTATCATATGACAGTTTCCCTTTTACTAACCTGCAATGATAAAGTCTCCCCAGTTACCCAAAAAACGGCCTAAGTAGGGTGTGAGTATAAATTAGTAGGCCACCACCAACAGTGTCTACAAAATATCCTGTTTAAACATACAATGCATTAAATAATGAATGAAATGGCATGGTAAATAAAAGATAAACTCAAGTATATTTGATTAACCAAATTCAATTTAACCACTTCCATAAAATGTAATATTTTCATAACATATACAATAATCATTAATACGATAATTTTCATCAAATTTTCTATGAGATAGGCATATAAACCATCTACACAATGTCATGATCTAGAAAAATATCATGCTTAATGAATTAAGTCAATTTCTTTATCTCATTAGAGATACACATTTCATAAATTATCATAACACACTTACCTTAGAGAATTAGTCGAAGTAGTTTCATTAAATGAAATCGTTAGGGGACTATAACATTAGTCCAACTCCAAAATCCATGAATTCTAGGGTAGGTTTAGAGCATCAATCCAACTTGACCCATGGGAGAAGCATAATTGTTTTATCACACACCATCAAGCCATATACATATTCTTATTCATCTATTTATCACATATATCATCTCTTAACCAATCATAATCAATAAAAATAATATCCGCAATTCATATTCATTATATTGTGACCAAATATCAAGAGATAAACCATTTAACATATTTAATAATGCCCATATATCAACACATTTGTTACATTCATCAATTATTATGCCTTAATCCCTTAAACATTTACATTATAAATTCCTGAAACAATTCACACAATCACATTAATCCATTTAATTCCCTTGTCCACATCATGTCAACCAATCCCTTATACAATTTTCATTAACTAGAAACAAATACCTTGGGTTTATTTTATGATTTAAACAAACATTTCAACATATTTATCATATTCCCTATTTCAACACAATTTAACTATATGCTTAATGCTAAAATATTATGTGTAAGGAAATGTTTATGTACCCCATGGGTGGACCTAAATTGGACAAATCATCCTCAATGCATCCCATGGGGATCATGAGGAGCGTAAATCAAAGTTCAACTAACCCTTTTACCAAGTACAATACAAGGTATCAAAAAAAATCAAGGGTAAAACCATTTCATAGCCACACCAACAAAAATCTATAATAAAACTATGGGATATATCGTATAGACCACCAACCTTGAATCTAAAGACGAACACACCCTTAATGTTATCCCGATACATGGATTCAAGAAAGCTTTTATAGACCAAACTATAATCAAACTAATGAAGAGGGTTTTAGGGTTTTATAAAAATAAGAACAAATATTTTAGCCATAATCCAGAAAATAGAAGAAAGTAGAGAGGTAAACTAACCCGGAGCTTCGATATTTACCCAACTAGAGTTCTAATTGCCTAGAATCCAACGAGATCCACCCTTGAGAATCTTGGGTCGAAATGGATCATCACTGGGGTGAAAAGGGAGATAAATGGGATAAAAACTTGGAGAAGAACATCAAATAATGAGGGGGAGATTTGTAATCATTCACTTTTTAATGGGGCACATGGTTTTGCTACATTATTTGACAAACAGAGCACAAACTATGAACTATCCTCTATCTAAGAGGATTTCATGTTGCACTAATTCTTAGGGATTCCACATGGTTTTAAAAACCATGTTACAACCTTTCTAAATGACAATGTACAAGGTCACATGGTTTGTCTCTACCCTCACACAGTTTTTTCTAACCTTGAAAAAACTATACAACATCCACAAAATGACTTGATTTACCTTTCAATCACATCCTGAACCACTAAAACACACTTTTACCTCATTATTACCCTAGAAAAAAATTTATTAACTAAAATTTAAAAAATTTAAATTTAAATTTAAATAATAACATACCTCCATGAAATATGGGATCTTACATTAGCTTTTTCCAAAATGTTATGATGTCTTAGTGGAGATACATGACTTATTTATAGGATAAAATCCCTAATTTTTGTTCCATTTTTTTAAATTTTTAATTCTTCCATGCCCCTATAATTTTTTAAACTTATTTTCTAGTTATTTTTATTTATTATTTATTATTAACTTATTGATTCATTGGTTTCTTTTTTGATTCGCAAGATATCTCATACAATGTTTATCTAATTTTAGACACTTACTATTCTTTATGGTTCACCCTTTCTTTTATATATATCACTTGGATATCCCTTGTAGTGATAATAGTACAATGAGGTATTGGATAGTGCTATAAAATTGGATATAATAGATTATATAGAGTTTTTTTATATATGTTTTAGGATGCACCTAATTCCTCAAAGACACTGGGCATCAAGATTCATTGGTCTGATTTATAGATATTTAGGATAGAAATGATGTAACAAATTGTGTATGAGATTTGGGTTCATATAGATTATAGGGAATTAAGGTCTTGTTTTTTAACGATTATGATGAATAAAATTTTTATAAATACATTGTAAAAACATATTATTTGGATTTAGGAATCCATAGGTTTGTATTTATTTGAGATATATGACTTATTTTTTCTAGGCTCATAATTTATCACATATATTCATAATAAATCAAATATTTTCATCTCTATTATTATTTTATTTTAGTAAATGGATAAAAATATGGGGAATCATGGAATAAACTAGTGTGATGGGTGATGTGATGATTTCCCAAATGAAATTCATAACATGATGGGAGAACGAGTCAACAACCTCATGGTGGTAGTTACCCAATAGAAAAAAAATAATAAATAATAACATTTAATATGTGGTCATATTAACTCTCCCAAATAATGATTGGAATACTCTTGATTCCTTTCTCTAACTAAAACCACTAACTTTTTGTTGATCACTTGTTACCTTAAACATAGAATAATTAATAATATCCATTGAGAAAATATTTTCTATACTCTAATGCTTCATTATTGAAAAATATATCAATGAAATTTATTTCTTTGAAAGATTTTATGATTAGTTGTGGAAACTGATCAAGAATAAAAATAATGATGAAGACATTTAATAAATGTATGTAGAAGAAAAAAAGTAAATAATATTCAAAGAATATTTTCCTTTCTCTCTATATAGATAAATCAAGAGGGAATATGTGGGATTCTAGTAATATGAGGATGATTCTGTTAGGATATATGAGGAAAACAACCCAAGGGTTATAAAGAAAACCACTAGATTCTACATTGACCATAAAATAAAGGTTTAAATTTTATTTAGTGGTATAAAACATTGAATTTAAAATGATATATAAACTCAATAACTTGATAATCATGAAGAAATAATCAAATATTGCCTTATGGTAGAGATGAATATCAAAGAATCCTAACAGTCCTATGGGAATATAGATATGGAGTGAAAAATATATTATTACTCATAATGTTCAATTGATAAACATCACAAAGGGAACACGACCAAACTTCCCACATGGTAAAAATGTGGGGAGAAGAATCCAAGAAATAACCAAAAAGGACCATGGAAATTCATTGAGTGTGTAAATAAAAGTTTTCAATCTCTTGAATAAAAAAGTAATATAAATATATAAATAAATATTATGGTTAAAGTAAGGTTATAATCCCCCCATGGTCAAAATCATTAACCACAAGCATCATAGAAACAATTCAAATCATTTCACCATTACAAGGGTTAACTTAGATAACTGAAATCCATATACTCCAAAGGCAAGGTAATGAGGGAGAGTTTGTTGTATCAATACCATTAAGATGGATAATAAAAATTATGTGATGAATGTTTCACCCATTATAAAATCAATAACAACTGATTAGTAATTTTATTCTTGTTATAAAAATTCATTCATATCATGCATGTTCTCTATAAATATTCTTACACCACCTCTATTCATGGATACTGATATATTAGTTAAAACAATGAGATGTGAATTCATCCAACCTTAATAATATAACTATAATTTAATTAAAATTAATTGGGATTATATTCTATAAAATCTAGTTATTGACCCTTTTGTATAATTTGATTCTATTTTGACATGGTTTTGTTTTCCATACATAGAGTTAATATCAATCACTAGGAGATGAAAATGACCTTTCAACCCATAACTATGCCGTAATTTTATTCAGGTTCAAGGATAATTATAAATATAATTTAGAAACTAATTCTCATGTATTCTTATTATTTCATTATAAGAATAAATATCATCTCAAATTATTTATGAAATGGAATCGATTATCCTTGAAATGATGCTAATTATTAGAAAATATGCAGATGTATTTTATGAAGTGTTTCCAAGCCTTCCTAATGATTTAGATGTTGTATTATATATAGAAATTATTCTTGAAACTATACACATATCAATGATTTTCTATAAAAATGACATCATTTAATTGGATGTTCTTAAGAATAAACTATCATAAAACATATGTAAGGATTTCATATATTCATCTCCCTTTCTATATGGTACCTTAGTCCAATTTTTCAATAAGAGTAAAGGATCAATGCATATTTTTATTAATAATTTTGAGCTTTAAAAGATTAGTATAGAAGACAAGTATCATATTTATTATATTTATCACATGTTCAATAAAAAACATTAGGCTCAATACTTCTCTAAGATGAATACTTGTTATTATACCATCAATTAAATGAATAAATGAGGTCATTTAAATGATTGAATTTCAGAAAAAAAAATTAACAATATGATTTCAGGGTAATTACATTAAAACTAAATAATTATATAAAAAATATTGATTCAATAGATCATTAGTCTTGATATATTACCTATGTAATTTTTTTAACACAACTAAATTTTAAAATAAGAACATTATATTCAATAGTGTATTAGACATGCATCACCGAGATTAAATGACTTGTGAAATTTATTTACATTATAAAATGGAGGATAAATTTGTATTCATTAATAATAATAACTAATTTATTAATTAAATATTAATGTCTTACTTAGTATAGATTTATTTTTAGTAATGTAATTGTTTTCATCAAAAAATTCTTTTTTTTAAAAAATAACCATTATTTCTTATTCTAAGAATATATTAAAATTAATTTATAGTAATTTTAGAAAATGTATTCGATAAAATTATCTTCATTTTTGAATTCATAATATCAAAATTATCTTAGGGTGTAAATTTTTTAGTTTTTTAAAAATACTGATTTTCACAGAATAGTGAAGCATACAAATTTTCCAAAAAAGTTTCATTTTTTAAATTAATTATGTAATTTAAAAGTAACATTATGCTTTAAATTTTATATAAATTAGAATAATTATTATTTAATTATATTTAATCCAATTAATTACATTGAAATAGTCTTTATACATTATTTTAGTATATGTTTATTTTTTAGTGTCAAAATACATTTTTCTTAAAACTGTTTTAAAGTGAATAATGTTTCTATAATTTAATTTATTAAAAAATCCCCTAATGATTAGTGTTTTAAATTAAATTTATAGATTATATATCTATAAATATGTATTTAAATTCATGTAATGATGGTTATCAGTCATATATTTAATATAAAATCAGCAAAAACATGACAAATGTATTTCTTAAAAAATAGTTTTTCGTCATATAACCAAGTTTAAATTTAAATTTAATTCATCCACTTATATGAATTAAATTATATAAAATAGATTCTATATTTAGAATAATATTAATTCTATTATCTAATAATTTCATCTTAGTCTTGGATTATAATAAATAGCAAAAATTGTAATAATATTTTACAACTGTTATGGTTAAAGTTGGATTATCATGTGTTAAAATAAAATGATAAGGGTAAAAGTGACCTAATTAAAGTGTCCAATGGATAGTGAAGCCACAGTGAGTGTAGGGTTGAATGAGGTGTGACTTTTTTCACTAATTTTTTTTTCTTTTAACCCCCTTCAAACCTCTTTCACTTTTTGGGATGAGTAGATCTTGTATGTAATGCACAATGTAAATGAAACCCAACAAAAACTATTAATACATGATTTTTTAATAAGACCTATATCCTTGATGCATCTTATTATACACCTGGTTATAGATTCTTTGCTATATTTGAATGACTAAAACTATGTAAAGTCTCATTACCTTTAACCCTGAGTCCCACAATGATCCACTATAGTGTCCCACTAAAGATCACAGGTTTCCACCTACGCAAGTGACTACTACGTAGCAACATCCACTAGCCTACTCCAAAGTCCCACTAGAGGATTATTGTACTAAAAATTCCAACTAATGTTAACTAGAATATTGATTCACACAAGATATGATCCACTAATATTATGTTCTCTTGAGCTTCCTCCATGATCATGCTAGATCACACTTGATCACGTACAATTCAAGATCCTGTACAGTGATGTTTTTATTGCTTAATAAATTTGATAATATATAGATGGTTAGAAAACTTAGTACAAAAATGCTAAATAGAAAATTATTACTTATACTGAAACCCCAACATCACTTAATACTGATAAAATTAGATATAAAATTCATCTGAAATAATTTTTCATCTTTAGTCTTAAATCACTTCACACTGACTAGGTGGTGTATATTTCATGTGAAATTATTCAAACCTCATGTATGTATGTAAAACAAAACATGATCAAATTACATTTTTAAATAATAAAAATGAACAATCTTCTCTCAATTCCATATTTTGTTTCATTTACATTCAAGTATTGAATAATTCATCCACACACTTACACTGCGAAACATTCTTGTCACTCTACAAAACAAGAAATATTATTCTACTATTTCACGAGAATGGTTTATCTCATACACACATTGTCCACAATTTTTACTCAATGAATGTGTTGTCACGGCCCGTCCTCGGGACTCGTGCTGTGACTACCCCAAGCCCGCCTTCCATAGGCCAGGGGCTGGCGACTAGCACCAAAGGCGTAAATCCCGATAAAAAGGGAAGGAATTGCCTTTATAAAGTAAAAAAACACCACAAATTAAGCCAGCAAGAAGTAAACACTAAGTAAAACTGGGTACAAAAGTAAGTGCAGAAGAGTAAGTGGGCCAAAATACAAACCCAAACTGAAAGTAAAGTACAATTGGAAAGAAAGTACAGCAACTGAAAAGTAAAGCAACAACGTCGAGTCGTCCACTGGAAATCCCACCTGAAGGGTGGGTATAGAAAGTCTCCTCAACTCCTCGATTCCAACCGTCTGCTCCGTGTACGTCCCGCCCAGTGGTCCACCTCCAGGTACCGTCTTTCTCCACAAGCCTCAACCACGATAAGTGCTGTCAGTCGTCTCCATCCAACACAACGTAGTGCAGGCATAGCCCGTGTAGGGATGAGTATATGCTACTCAGTAGGGACCCCGAGACCCCAAAGGTCTCCCAGAATCCACAAAGGATAGTCCACAAAGTAAATATACAATCACGAAGTAACAACCAACAATACTTAGGTATATGCCCATACATATACCTAAGTTACCAATTCCAGTTCGGCTCCAACATCTGAGCCCAAGTACGATCTAGACCACACAGGATAGCACAACCAACCCACACAGGATAACACAACCCAATCCAAATAGGAAAGCAAGTCAATCGTATCGAAGATATAGATTGAAAGTCAAGACTCAGCTCACACAGGTATACTTCTTCGTAAGGTGATAGAGATGATCAGATGTAACCACTGATTCATCTAAGTGGGGACCCACGTAGGATACTAGACCAGCTAAGCTGTCGGACCCACATAGGATACAAGACCATCTACTCTTCCGGACCCACGTAGGATACAAGTACAGATTCAAATACTGTCGGACCCACGTAGGATACAAGAACAGTAGTACTGTCAGACCCGCGTAGGATACAAGAATAGTAGTCATCGTCGTCGAAACCATGGAGGATTTCAGTATGGTCATCATCACTACCGAACCCACGGAGAATTTCAGTGCAGTCGTCGTCGCTGCCTAACCCACAGAGGATTTCAGTGCAGTCGTCATCGTCATCGCAGTCACAGCCAGCTCTAGGGTTCTCACACATAGCATGCTCGTTTCCGGGAGGGTCTGCTCCACGATCCAAGGGTGTAGATACATCAACTGACACGTAGTCCGGAGTTTATGTATCCCAAAGTTCCGCCTCATCGATAGGAACTCAACGTGACAGACGGCGCGTCAATCGGACGCCCGGTCTAAGAGTTATTGGCTTTTTAGTTCCAGGGGCACGGTTGGTTTTTAAGTCAAAACCAACCCGACCATACTCCAACTGAGTCCAAACCTTGAGCGTAGTAATCCCAAAGGTTCGTCTCACTAAGAGGAATCCAACAAAGTTGACGGCACGTCAATCGAACGTCCGGAGCTCAAGTTATAAGTGTTTCCGCTCTGAGAGCCTGGTTGGTTTCGTGTTCGAACCAACCTGGCCATACCCAATGTTCTATGAAACCTTGAGTGTAATATACCAAAACGACCGCCTCGATCCAAGGATCGCATCAAAACTGATGGTGGGTCGATCCGAGGTCTGTAGCCCATGTTACAGGCATTTAAACGAACATGTCTGGTTTTAAGGGGGTGTGGGCCTGGACCGACCGGGCCCAAAACCCCGCTGGGCGGCCCGAACCAGGTCCGGGTCAGGCCCAAAAGGGTGCAGCCAGGCCTGGAACATCCGGTACGGCCCGGCCCGGTGCGGCCGGTCTGGCCTAGGCGGCTCGGCGCTGGCCGAGCGGACGCGGAAGGGGGGTGGCGTTGTCCCCCCCTCCCCCCAGTCGTCCAGCAAACTGGCACGGATTTAATGTCGCGCCGCTCCCCCAAAATCTGGAACGGTAAATCCATTCCGGTCTGCCGCGGCTTAGCTGTGGCGGTCTTCTCCGGTGGCGCACTGCCACCGCTGGTTGCCGGGGTGGCACGCCGTTGCCGCTTTCCGCGGACCATCGGACGCGCACCGGTGGTCCGTTTCACCCGCCGTCTGTGCCTGGGATCATTACGGGACCTGAACTTCACTGCGGAAGCTTAGAATTGCCATTATGGACCGTTCTGTCATAGTCTGTCAATCCGCACATCAACAATCAAAATGTGGTGTGTTGTCGGGCCATCTTTGTTCGGTCCGCGCCCTCCGCGTTAGGTGTTATCATTTGGAAAAAATCAACACATGATTTCAAGACTTAACAAGGCACAATTTTAATCAATTAAATTTTAACTCAAACCATTACCTTGATGAAGTCATCGAACGAGGTTCATCGCGGGAAAGGACATCGCGGAAGATGTCGTCGTGGAAGACGGCGCCGTATACGTCGTCAGTGTTCGCCCAAAGAAGGATGTGGCACGTCGTCGTTCTCCGAAGAAGGCATCTCTTACCGGCTGCGGAGAGGAGAGGAGACGGCACAGCGATTCCCTTGCGGTGATGGAGTTCTTCATCGTAAACTCGGTATTCTTTGCGTTCTTCGATGAGGAAGAAGATGTTCTTCAGAGCGCAAGAGTCCTCTCCTTGTTTCCGCACAACGAATCAACCCCCCAATAAAATAAGACATTGCCTTATTTTATTAACACACATGCAATCCAACATTAAATTTGAAAATCAAAAGATCTCATTCAATTAATTGACTTAATTGAAGAGCGTTTAAAATTCAAATTTAATTTTGAGGGTTGACTTTCCATTAAATTTGGGGTGTAGGAGAGTTACAAATTAAATGCACGAGAGGGAGGTTAAATGGAAATGAAGGGGTGGGGCTCGTGTGGGCGCCACTTCACTAATATCCTACCTAGTGGAGTTAGGATGTAGTGGGCCCCACTCCAACATCCAAGCATAGGTTTAAACTACTTAGAATATAAAATAAAAATTATGGCACAAATTTTTATTTCATTCTTTATTTAACCCATTTATTTAATAACCTCACCCGAGAAAATGCAACTCCAGAAAAGGTGTTCCTAAGAAATTATCGGTGCTACGATTCCATCGGTGCCCTCAGATTTTGATTCCGATCATTGTTTCAAAAGTTAGGAAAACCCGCTCATCTGTTCACTGAACGTACCCGAGCTAAACTTAGGAAAATGATTCTGGGCACACCGGGCCTCAGAATCAGGTGTCATCAGAAACTGCGTACTCGCAAAATCCCAAAGAAAATTAAGAAAAAAAAATTCCCTTGAAATTTCAGGTCTTTACATTAATCCCACCTCAGGGCTTTACATCCCCGTAAATATACATCACAAACTAAGGGAACAAATGAGGGTACTGAGCAAGCATCTGAGCCTCCCGCTCCCAAGTGCTCTCCTGGAGGTTCCCGTGCTGCCACCTGATGCACACTAGAGGAATCGACCGCCCACGTAGGACCCGCTCCTGTCGATCCTCGATCTCTACCGGGACCTCCACAAAAGTCGCTCCATCATCAATGTTCAGATCCCCATGGTTGATGATATGCATCGGGTCATGCACGTACCTCCTCAGCTGAGCTACGTGGAAGACGTCGTGCACCCGGTGCAATTGTGGTGGTAGAACCAGGCGGTAAGCCACCTCGCCTATCCTGTTGAGAACCTAGAATGGTCCGATGAAGTGCAGAGATAACTTGCCGCCCCGGCCAAATCTCCATAATCCATGTCAGGGTGAGACCCATAAGAAAATGTGGTCGCCATCCTCGAACTCCAGTGGTCTCCGCCTTTTGTTAGCATAAGACTTCTGTTAGCTCTGAGCTATCCTCATCCGCTCCTGGATGACCTGGACCTTCTCTGTCGTGGCCTGGACTATCTCTGGTCCCACAAGTGCTGACTCCCCAGGGTCTGTCCAGCATAGAGGTGATCTGCAAGGTCGGTCGTATAATTCCTCGTATGGTTCCATCCCGATGGTGGAGTGGTAGATGTTGTTGTATGCAAACTCCACCAAGGGTAGGTAGTCCTCCCAGCTGCGACCAAAGTTGAGGACACATGCACGGAGAATGTCCTCGACAGTCTGAATGGTCCTCTCCGTCTGACCATCTGTCTGAGGGTGAAAGGCGGTTCTCAGACATAGTTGCGTCCCGAATGCCTCCTGAAACCCCTTCCAAAGCCGAGAAGTAAAGCGAGCATCTCGATCGGAGACGATAGATGATGGCACACCATGAAGCCGCATGATCTCCTGAATGTAGAGGCGTCTCATGTTCTCCACTGAGCCCTGCTCTCTGATGGGTAAGAAGTGGGCCGACTTGGTGAGTCGGTCGACAATCACCTAAATGGAGTTGTGACCTCTAGAAGTATGTGGTAGTCCAGTCACGAAATCCATAGATATCCCATCCCACTTCCACTTCAGGACCTCCAAGGGTTGTACCAAGCCTGCTGGTACCTGGTGCTCCGCCTTCACCTGCTGGCAGGTGAGGCACCGAGAAACAAACTCTGCTAGAGCCTTCTTCATACCCGGCCACCAGTGCTGTCGTCTGAGATCCTGGTACATCTTCGCCACTCATGGATGTATTGCTAAAGGGGAATCATGAAACTCCCTCAACACCTCCTCCTGCAAAGAAGTTGGTACCATGGTACGTCCTCTAAAAAGGACGATGTGCTCTCCTCCTATAGAGAATCCATCAGGTGCCTGTCCTGAGGATATCTGTTCACGCCACGTCTCACAGTCAACGTCCCCACACAGTGCCTCTCTGATCCTCTGTAGTAGTGGAGGAGTGACTATGAGTGACTAAAGAAAGGCTACTCCACCTTTATCCACAAAGGATATCTGCAAAGCGGCTAGCTGCTCTGTCGCCTCCCCAAGTAGCTAAATGCCAGTCCTCCTACTGAGAGCATTAGAAACTACGTTCCCCTTTCTAGGCATATAGATGATCTCAAAGTCATAGTCCTGGAGGAACTTGAGCCATCGTTGTTGTCTCAGGTTCAGTTCTTTCTGCGAGAAGATGTACCTAAGACTCTGGTGGTTAGAGTAGATTGTAAAGCGCTCGCCCATCAGATAGTGTCGCCACATCTTTAGAGCGAAGACCACTGCTGCTAACTCCAGGTCATGGGTAGTGTAGTTCTGCTCATGTTGCCTCAACAATCGTGATCCATAGGTGATCACTGCCCGCTCCTGCATCAGGACACATCCGAGTCCGGTCCCTGATGCATCGCAGTAGACTACGTACCCTACTCCCTCCTCCGGTAGCCTCAAGATAGGTGTGCTGGTCAATCTCTGTCTCAGCTCCTGGAAGCTCTACTGACATCTATCTAACCACACTAAGGGTTTACCCTTCTTCGTCAAAGCTGAAAGTGGTGTCACAACTCTGGAGAAGTCTAGCACAAACCTATGGTAGTATCTAGCTAGCCCCAAGAAACTATGCACCTCTGTCACACTCCTGGGTGGATCCCAAGCTAGCATTGCCTCGATCTTCGCAGGATCCACCGCAACTCCTGCCTTAGAGATGATGTGTCCCAAGAAGTGGACCTCACAAAACCAGAACTGAAACTTCGAGAGCTTACCATAAAGCTGGTGCTCTCAAAGTGTGTCCAGTACAACCTGCAAGTGGTAGGCGTGCTCCTCCTCCGAAGTTGAGTATATCAAAATGTCATCAATGAAGACCACGACAAATCGATCGAGGTAAGGCTGAAAGATCCTGTTCATGAGGCTCATGAACACTGCTAGAGCATTGGTCATGCCGAAAGGCATAACCAAAAACTCATAGTGGCCATACCGACATATTAAGGTCGTCTTCTGCACGTCCTCATCCCGAACTCTGAGCTGATGATAGCCTAACCTGAGGTCTATCTTCGAGAACCACCATGCTCCCTGGAGCTGATCGAAGAGGTCGTCAATCCTCGGTAGCGGATACTTGTTCATCACGGTCACCTGATTAAGGCGAAAATAATCGACACACAGTCTCAAGCTCCCATCCACCTTCTTGACGAACAAAATCGGGGAAGCCCAGGGTGAAACACTGGGTCGGATGAATCCCTTTCCCTGCAAGTCCTCCAGCTGTACCTGTAGCTCTCGAAGCTCAGCGGAATCCATCCGATATGTTGGAGTGGATATCAGGGCTGTCCTGGGGTATAGGTCAATATAAAAGTCTACCTCTCTGCGAGGAGGTAGTCCTGGATCGTCGTCAGGGAAAACTTCTGCATACTGATCCACCACTACAGGAAAACTAGGACTTCGCACGTTAACTGCTCCTAGGATGAGGCTAGCCAACTGATGAGTGATCGGTTGTCCTCTCCTCTGTTTGATTCCATCCTGTGCTGCTAAGTCTCCCTTCTCGCCGGTGAAGGTGAACCTGCTCCCATCGGTGCGAACACACCGCACCTTGCGCCTAATACAGTCGATCTGAGCATGGACTGTAGATAACCAATCCATGCCCAAGATAACATAGTAAGGCCTCGACGCCGCTACAAGAAGATCCCAACTGAATCTATCGCCTCCTAGAGTAATCTCACACTGCCGTCACCAGTGCGTAATCATCGAGTCTGCTCTCGTAGGAGTCTCTTGCCGTAAGGATCGAGCCAATGGATCCGTCGGAATCTCCGAGATCCAAACAAGGGCAGCGGCAATGAAATAATTACTCACTATTGTGTCTATAAGAACTGCATCAAGGGTGGAGTAGACACAGATAGTACCTCGAATCATATCTGGAACGTCGTGGTCGTAGGCCTCTGCTGCCTGAAGCTGAGCCTATCTCTGCCCGCCAGCTCCCTGTGGTCGAGGTGGGCCTCCTGGTGGTGGTGGTGATAAATCCTCAAAGCGTCGCCCACCACCTACTGCTCGGCCAGCTCCTCTGACTCATATTCCTGCTCCCTACGGACCCCCATGGTCGACCCTCTGCCTCTGCCTGGGTGGCCCCTCTACCGTCTGCTGCTCCTCTACATGGAGGGTCGGGCAGTCACGAGCCATGTGGCCCTACCCGTCGCATGCATAGCACTGTCTTCTCCTTAGAAGGCTGGCTCTGCACCGTGTTCCCCGCACCTCTGAGCCAGTGTCCTGAGGTCGTCTGCCTGCTGGTCTGGTCCTCCTGGACCTCGGTGAAGTCCATCGACTGCCAGCTGTAGAAGACTCTGCTACGTGCCACCCTACAGTAGGTCTCGCTACTGGAGTAGTCTCAGTAAAATATCTCTCTATGAGAAGGGCTCTCTCCAGTACTCCTGCCTGTGTCGGAATGATAAGGGAGACCATCGATGCCCTGATATCATGCCTCAATCCCTGCTCGAAGGTTTGGGCTTGGAATAATGGGTCTCTAGCACGAGAGATCTGTAAATCTCGCCGAGTACTAGGCCACCGTCATGCTGCCCTGCCACAGCTGTAGTAGCTCATGGATGCACACTACAAGGAGGGTGGCTGGGAAGAACTCTGAGTGGAAGAGGCTCCCAAAGTCTGTCCAGAGAAGAGATGCCTTGTCGTGCACCTGGAGCATCAAGCTCCACCATCTTCCTACTGCCGCGTGCAGGAGGCTCGCTGCAAAGATCACCATGAGGTTAGCTGGTGTCCCCACTAGCCTAAAAACTTGAACTACAGCCTCCATCCAATCCTCGGCTGCCTGAGGGTCCATCTCCCCACGGAACCTGGGTGGTCTCTAATGCTGGAACTCATGCAGTGCACTTAGACGACGTGCACTCTCAGTGGTTGGGTCTGGTGGCATCGGTGGCTCGGCGGGTAGAGGTACCGCTGGTGCCTCCGCTGAAAAAGGGCCCTACACCAAGGCCTCATCGCTCGGTGGTATGTCGTCTCGTACAAAGCTCTAAACCCTAGCTAGCTGTCGTCGTGGGGCCATCTTGAAAAGAAACAGGTGTGCCACAGTCAAAACAGTATTCCTGGTGAGCTGACACAAAGTAATCACAAAGAAAACTTTTGAAACACACATGCAATCAATGTTTTCGTGCACTGAGTCGGAAATCAGTAGTCAGGGTTCTGGTGTATGGATACGTTGGCTGCCGCACCAACACTGGACTCCCTGGACTGATAACCACACTCAATACCCTTAACACTATTGCTTCACATAGAGAAAGATCAGAGTCCTGAGTTCTACGGTAGAACCGAACTCCTCTGATACTAATTTGTCACGACCCGTCCTCGGGACCCATGTCGTGACTACCCCAAGCCCGCCTTCCATAGGCCAGGGGCTGGCGACTAGCACCAAAGGCGTAAATCCAGATAAAAAGGGAAGGAATTGCCTTTATAAAGTAAACAAACACCACAGAGTAAGTCGGTAGAAGTAAACACTAAGTAAAACTGGGTACAAAACTAAGTGCAGAAGAGTAAGAGGGCCAGAATACAAACCCAAACTGAAAGTAAAGTACAATTAGAAAGAAAGTATAGAAACTGAAAAGTAAAGCAGCAACATCGAGCCGTCCACCGGAAATCCCACCAGAAGGGTGGGTACAGATATTCTCCTCAGCTCCTCGGGTCCAACCGTCCACTCCGTGTACGTCCTGCCCAGTGGTCCACCTCCAGGTATCATCTTGTTCCACAAGCCTCAACCACGATCAGCACTGTCTGTCGTCTGCATCCAACACAACGTAGTGAGGGAATAGCCCGTGTAGGGGTGAGTATACGCTACTCATTAGGGACCCCGAGACCCTGAAGGTCTCCCACAATCCACAAAGGATAATCCATAAAGCAAAGATACAATCACGAAGTAACAACCAACACTACTTATGTATATGCCCATACATATACCTAAGTTACCAATTCCAGTTCGGCTCCAACATTCGAGCCCAAGTTCGATATAGACCACACATGATAGCACAACCAACCCACATAGGATAACACGACCCAATCCACATAGGAAAGAAAGTCAATCATATCGAAGATAAATATTGAAAGTCAAGACTCAGCTCACACAGGTATACTTCTTCGTAAGGTGATAGAGATGATCAGATGTAACCACTGATTCATCTAAGCTGGGACCCACGTAGGATACTAGACCAGCTAAGCTATCGGACCCACGTAGGATACAAGACCAGCTACTCAGCCGGACCCACGTAGGATACAAGTACAGAGTCAAATACTGTCGGACCCATGTAGGATACAAGAACAGTAGTACTGCCGGACCCACGTAGGATACAAGAACAGTAGTAATCTCCATTGAACCCACGGAGGATTTCAGTACGATTGTCATTGCTTCCAAACCCACGGAGGATTTTAGTGCAGTCGTTGTCGCTGCCGAACCCACAGAGGATTTCAGTGCATTCGTCCCCGTCTTCGCAGTCACAGCTAGCTCTAGGGTTCCCGCACACAGCATGCTCGTTTCTGGGAGGGTCCGCTCCATGAGCCAAGGGGTTCGATACATCAACTGACACGTATTCCGGAGTTGATGTATCCCAAAGTTCTGCCTCGTCGATAGGAACTCAACGTGACAGACGGCGCGTCAATCAGACACCCGGTCTGAGAGTTATTGGCTTTTTCGTTCCAGGGGCCCGGTTGGTTTTTAAGTCAAAACCAACCCGACCATACTCCAACTACATCCAAACCTTGATCGGATTAAGCCAAAAGGTCCGTCTCACTAATAGGAATCCAACAAAGTCGACGGCACGTCAATCAGACGTCCGGAGCTCATGTTATAAGTGTTTCCACTCCGAGGGCCCGGTTGGTTTCATGTTCGAACCAACTCGATCGTACACAAAGTTCTCCAAAACCTTGAGTGTAATATACTGAAACGACCATCGTGATCCAAGGATAGCATCTCAACTGACGGTGCATTGATCGGAGGTCTGTAGCCCAAGTTACGGGCATTTAAACGAACCTGTCCGGTTTTAAGGGGGTTTGGGCCCAGACCGACCCAGCACAGAACCCCCCTAGGTCGGCCCAAACTGGGTCGACCCAACCCGGGTCCAGTTCCGACCCAATAGGGCGCGGCCCGGCCCGGCTGGCGCGGCCCTGCCCAGTCGGCGCGGGCCGGTCCGGTGCGGCCGGTCCGGCCCGGCCCGGTGCGGCCGGTCTGGCCTGGGTGGCTCGGCGCTGGCCGAGCAGACACGGAAGGGGGGTGGCGCTAACCCCCCCCCCCCCCCCGGTCATCCGGAAAACCGGCGCGGCTTTAATGCCACGCCGCTCCCCAAAAATCCGGAACGGCAATGCCGGTCCGGTCCGCCGCGGCTCAGCCGCGGCGGT
The DNA here is from genome assembly GCA_963277665.1 of Viscum album. NCBI lineage: Eukaryota > Viridiplantae > Streptophyta > Magnoliopsida > Santalales > Viscaceae > Viscum > Viscum album. Next base: position 1,190,831,333 of record OY728156.1, on the reverse strand, counting down.
CTTCTCCGGCGACGCGCCGCTGCCGCTTTCCGCAGACCACCGGATGCGCTTCGGTGGTCCGTTTCACCCGCCGTCTACGCCTGGGGTCATTACGAGACCCGAACTTCACCGCGGAAACTTCGAATTGCCATTGCGGCCCATTCCGTCGTAGTCCATCAATCCGCACATCAACAATCAAACTACAGTGGGTTGTCGGGCCGTGTTTGTTCGGCCCGCGCCCTCCGCATTAGGTGTTATCATTTGGAAAAAATCAACACATGATTTCAAGACTTAACAAGGCACAATTTTTATCAATTAAATTTGAACTCAAACCCCTACCTTGATGAATTCATCGAACGAGGTTCTTCGCAGGAAAAGGACGTCGTGGAAGACAGCGTCGCGGAAGACCGCGTCGTGGAAGACCGTGTCATGGAAGACGGCGTCACGGAAGACGACGTTGTATACGTCGTCGGTGTTCGCCCGAAGAAGGATGCGGAGCGTCGTCATTCTCCGAAGAAGGCGTCTCTTACTGGCTGCAAAGAGGAGAGGAGACGGCACGGCGATTCACTTGTGGTGATGGAGTTCTTCGCCGTAGACTCGGCGTTCTTCGCGTTCTTCGACGAGGAAGAAGATGTTCTTCAGAGCGCAAGAGTCCTCTCCTTGTTTCCGCACAACGAATCAACCCCCCAATAAAATAAGACATTGTCTTATTTTATTAACACACACGCAAGCCAAAATTAAATTTGAAAATCAAAAATATCTCATTCAATTAATTGACTTAATTGAAGAGCGTTTAAATTCAAATTTAATTTTGAGGGTTGACTTTCCATTAAATTTGGGGTGTGGGTGAGTTACAAATTAAATGCACGAGAGGGAGGTTAAATGGAAATGAAGGGGTGGGGCTCGTGTGGGCCCCACTTCACTAATATCCGTCCTAGTGGAGTTAGAATGTAGTGGGCCCCACTCCAACATCCAAGCATAGGTTTAAACTACTTAGAATAGAAAATAAAAATTGTGGCACAAATTTTTATTTCATTCTTTAGTTAACTCATTTATTTAATAACCTCTCCTGAGAAAACACAACTCCATAAAAGGTGTTCCTAAGAAATTAACGGCGCTATGATTCCATCGGTGCCCTCGGATTTTGATTCCGAGCACCGGTTCAAAAGTTAGGAAACCAGCTCGTCCGTTCACTGAACGTACCAGAGCTAAACTTCGGAAAATGATTCCGGGCACACCGGGCCTCGGAATCAGGTTCCGTCAGAAACCGCGTACTCGTAAAATCCCAAAGAAAATCAAGAAAAAAAAATTTCCCTTGAAATTTCGGGTCTTTACATGTGTATCCATGGAAGAATGCATGTAATGATAAGTGACCTCTTCATATAAAAATGTACACAAACATTTCGAACATTGTTGATGAAAATGAACGGGAGACTTCCTTGAACACAAAATTTCCTTCCACATTTATTTTATTTCATCATAATGAGGCATTGTATAGGTGATGCTATCTCATTGTAATCCCAAGTCGTATAAACTAGGGAGATGCGTAATGTGTTATCCCAATAGGCATCACATAAAAAAGTTTTTTCATGTTGAAAAATTAGTGTTATATAAACATTTATTATGCCTTTAGTATTATATTATACGTCACACAAATATAGAATGTGAAAAAAATCCTCTCCACGAACCAGATGTTCACGATGGATCCATATCTCTAGAAATGAGAGATTTAAGGATTGGTAGCTTCTATTTTTTGACACCATACTCCCACTTTTATAGTTAAGGATCAATGTTCCTCTTACCCAGATAAATTAGTATACTATGACTTAACTCATTCTTCATGACACTAAGATTAACAGTCTTCATAAAACCATATTTTATTTACACAACATATTATCAGTTTAATATTTTTTAACAAGAAAATGAATTGTATTTGTATTCGATCGTATATGAATTTTTTGGATGATCAAATGATTGTTAGAATCCTCATATTTATCTACCAGATGAAGCTACATGACGATCCTGGTCTACATCAGTCCTTTGATGAGGCTCAATGACGAAGACAATGGACACATGTGAATAGATAATCTTTATTTATCAGATCCAATGATGGTCCTTATTTAAATATATTAAATGATATATCAACAAAACATCACACCAAGTGATCCCAAATCGAAATGGAATAATTTTTTTTGTAGCCTTATAATACAAAAGGCTCCAACCACCATCAAGAAATGGTTACCTTTACACTCACAGAACATAATGGAACCCCTCCCCCACCCCCCACCCCCCCCCCCCCCGTTCTGGCACCTTTCTCCAACCACCTTCATGTGGAGAGCCTATTCATGTGCAAACCCTCAACAACCCATGTTGGCTAGATAGGGATTATACTACCCACTGAAGTAGTGGATGTGGTCTTACTAGGATGTATGGTGTATGTAAGTTCATTTTTTTGTTCTACTACTAAAATAAAAATGTTTCCACATAAACCACTAAAAATACTTCAACTTCTAAGCTCAAATGGAGAAACAATGTGACATAATACAACCTACACATGTGTTTTAGACTTATGTTAGGCTTAATAATAAACACAATTAAACTCATTGAATTTTAATCTTCTGAACTAAAATAAATCAATTCCATCCTCAACAAACCCCTTGGGTTATTAAATCCCCCTATTTGTATTTATTATCAATACCCACATACTTTTAAAATTAAATGATATCTTCTCCCCCAAATTGGAAATCAATCTAATGATAAAATTATAAGAACTAATTATCATCTAAAAAATTCATATTTTGAGAAAATTATATTATATTTTGATATATATAATTAGATTTACTCCAGATAAGGATAGAATCACCACTTTCTTATAAAAGAGCTCAAAATATTGAACTTTAAGTCTGCATGAGCAATTCACTATTTAGAAAATAAGAGTGATAAAATTTGACAATAATGTTCTTAATAAATTACTATAATGTGATACCAATAAGGAAACCTCTTATCATGGATTGTTCAAATTATTTCTAACTAATATATTACATACAACTCACCAACCAGATTAAAAATATTACAGTGTAAAAATGTACACCCCATTTTCAAATTCCCTTTGCCTTTTATCATCAACTAATAAATATCTCTATTTTAGGATTTAGTATTTTAAATTAAAATAATAGATTGTAACCAACATAAGTCAAGGATGAAAATATAATATATATATATATATATATATATATATATATTAAAATCTAGAATTATTTGATTTTTACTTTAAAAAATTTATAATATTCCTAAGATATCAACTAAAAAATATATCTCGTGGATAATCTTCTATGATCCACCTCAAAATATGCACTCAATAATTATTCATCATGATTGGATCTATTAAAGAATAAAATCCAAGCATCTTTTAAGATTATTTTAAATAATGAATAAATACAACATGTTGTTGATAGTCTTCTATTATTGAAAAAATTAATGCTCTAATCTGTTCACAAATTTTATCAAATTCAGGTCTCCTACAGAATTCATGGTTCACCTTCAATTTGGTACATAAAAAACAAACAAGTTGTGTATATGGGAATAAGGTGGTTCTTAAATGCTCAATAATTGATGAAACATGGACAAGAGTTTATTCTCAACCCAAATTTATACTTAGATAATAAAGTCTTCTTCAAATTTTCTGAAAAATTGGTTTCATTTTTCATTTATAGTTTCATATTGCTTACATATTCTAATTTTTATAGATATATGATCAAACATTTAAAAGGAATATGCAATGTATTTGATTTTTTTGTAGACTTTTTTTCCTTCACTAGAAGTCAAGGGTGTTTTATTTTTCTTATTAATTGATTATTATTTTCTAAGTAAACATGTGAAACATTTTTTTACCTAAATTTCTACATATATTAGTCATTTCACATGAAACATTATCATTCCACAAGATTCCCTTTTTATGAAAAATTTTAGATTCTTCACAAGGGGTATTTTTCACTAAATCAATCATAATTTTTCTTATTTATATTGACTATTTCCTAGTCTCCCCCATTATTCCTTTAGTGTTGATATTCTTGGAAAAATCAAAATAGTCCATGATGTGGCCTACTCTACCATAATAGACACATATATTATTTTTTTTGACATAGTTGAAATTATTATTCAAAAATTTATAGGGATATTTTTTTTAAATAACCTATTTATTTATTTTCATATCCTATGTTTGATATATAATTTTCATTTTATACATGATTAATTTCATGTTGTTCTATTCTATCCCATCAAAATGGTATTTTTTTCATTATTGGTACAAACCATCACTCATCATAAAAATAACCAATTCTATTTCATTAATAAAATAAACATTCAATGTAAACAAATATGTTCTTGTTAGAAATATTTCATATCATTGAGTTCTGATTCTATTGTGAATTTTTCCACATCTTTTTAACTATTCTCCCCCTAAATACAAGAATTTTGTAATTTTCATACAATGAAATGTTTTACCACCAATAAATTTCATTATTTCCCATATTTTAACAACACCAAAAGAACCAAAAAATCTTCATTTCTTTTTATGGGACATATTCTGGCTATCTTTGAAATGTTTCTACCTTTATGTAGTATATTTACATTCCTATTCTTTATTTAGGGAAGAAGAATTTTCACAAATCATCACATACATATTTGAAGATGTAACAGTTTCATGATAATCTTTATTCACCTGTGTTTGTCTTTTTATTAATGTTTATTTTTCACTTGTCTTCAAAACATCATTAGTACATACAAATTTATAAGGGAAAGTGGTTACCTTATTTAATGAAAATGTATTATACTTATACATGGATAATCTCGATCAATTATTTACACTAATTTGAGTATATTAAAAAATAGGTCTCTTATCATATGAATCCTTAGTTTTATTTCTTTTCTATGTAACTTGTGATGACTCATCTTTTGTTTCTTCTCTGATTCTCTTTCACACTTCTAGTTAAATCCATTTTATGTTGGGAGAAGTCATCTAATCTTCAACTTATTTCATTCTTCATCCCAAATAGATCTTTATCTTCATAATATCATCTATGTGAACCTGGTTAAACTTCAATAACAAGTTTCCAACCTCCATAATTATTTTTTTCTTTAGATTATAGCTGAGTATCTTTGAAATTCAGTGATATAATATGAAATTTCTCTAGTGCATGGATAAAATATATAAATACCAATTAAAAAAACAACCTCCAAAAAATTACGTTGAAATTATATAATAGCTCTGGTAAATAATTCATTTCAAATATATATTATTTCATACTTTACTCTAACATATTTGGTGAGAGTGTTGAATAAGAAAACCATTTTATCTAATGTGTATTCTATAATATTAGCCTATTATTCTTGGTGTAATTCTCCATACCAATGTTCCTTGAATACTCTGATCATACATGTTACCAAATATTTATGAACTTTATTCAGATGTTATCTCATTTCACAATTCATTATATCTTAATCACATATTAATATTGATTTATAATAATTATAATAAACTAATTTCCCTAAAAAATTACCACTATGAGTGACTTCATCTAGGAGATGATCATTATTTATCTTTGAAATATTCTTTAGTTTAATTTCCAATATTTTATTCTTGTTTTTCTAAGACTTTCCTGGAACTTCAAAATATATACCATTATGAGTATAGATGTTTTTATCTATCTTAATAACTTCTATATTTTCTAAAATATAGAATATTCACTTCATATAATTTTTATATAAAAAATTGTATATGTGAAGTGCATCTGACCAAAGGTTTCCCTTGCTCTGGTAGCAATTGGTGTTTCCAAGGGATCATGAAGCTACACTGAATGGAAGGTGAATCATGTATTTCTTATTTTTACTAAATTATTTTATTTTCATTAACACCCTTCTAAACAATTTCATTTATTAGGATGAGTAGATCCTATATAAAATGCCGAAAGTAATAGAAACAAAAAAAATATTTTTAAAAGGTTCGGTACTAAGACCTATGACCTTTATGCAATCATTTGTACCCTTCGATGATAGATCCTTCACTATATATAGATTACTAAATCTAGGAAATGTCCCATTCACTTAAATATTGTGTTTGAAAGTGCTCCATTCAAGAGTCCCACTAGATATCAAAAGTCACCACCTATACAAATGTCTACTTATCCACTCAAGATGATATTTATACTAAATCCCACTTTGTTACCAAAATCCCACTAGATATCTCTGGAGTCCCACTTGAGGATTCATCTACATGACATTACCCTAAATAATTCCACAATCTTGGGTCAAACCTGATGTGATCCACTCATAGTATGATCTCTTGATCATCCTGCATGATCTTCCTAGATCACACTGGCTCATGTATAACTCCAAAAACTTGGCACTAATGCAATTAATTCTTTGTAAATCTGATCAACTATATATGGTTAGCTTCCTCTACGCAACACTAATCTAGTGATTATTATTTAATCTACTAATGAACCAGCCTCACTGAATACTAATAAACTCTGAAATAAATTTTTTTTAAAATAATGCTAAACATTCAATCTCAAATCACTACACAGATACTACGAATTTTATGTTGGATGTCCATTTCATCACACTTCATGTATGTATTAAATACAATTCATGATCAACATATATTTTTCAATAAAAAAATTCATAATATTCACACAATTTGATGTGTTATGTCTTATTCAAGAAAGGGATGTATAATTCAAAAACACACTTAAACTACCACACTATCTTCTCATATTACCCATCCTAAAATATTCTTCAACTATTTTATGAAAACAACATCATTCATAAATATATAATCCACTATTTTGTACTCAATGCGTGTGAATTCATTGAATCATGCATGCAATGATAATTTTATACTTTGTGTAACACTTTACATATCCTTCTCAAAATTACTTCAATCAAACTCAAATGAACAAGAGACATCCTTTCATGCAACCCTATTTTTCATGGTTCTTCTACTTCTTCTTCCTGATGTATAGTGGTTGTAACATTATCCCACAATAATATAAAATCATAAAACCAAGGATACAACCATTTTGATCTCTAAATAATCTATTCATAAAAAAGTTTCTTGGGGAAGAAGAACTAGTGTTCCATGAATATGTAGTATTCCCATGATATTATTTTCTTCATCACACAAAAAAAAAGGAATCTTTGGAACTTCTATTCAAAAAAGAGATGTTTATAGTGGTTTTGTTTCTCTGGAAATGAGAGCCAATCATGATTAGAAGCTACTATCCATGGTTACAGGCTCATCTTTTTATAGGAAAGGATCATTATTTCTAAAAAAACATTAAATATGTACACACTGACTGACCTCATGTTTCACGAAAATGATAATAACCATCTTCATAAAACCATATTATCTACACAATAAATATTCTCATTTTAATCATTGTTTTAACATGAAAATGACGTTTCATGTGAATTTGATCATATTAGAATTTTCATGATGATAAAATAAATACTAGAATCTAAAAATTGATCTATTGTATGATGCGTTTTTAAATACCCCAATGAGAAATAGTCCTCAAATAGTGTTTGATGAAGACTACAATGACCTCATGTGAATGGATGGTTCCAATTAATCTGATTGATCAATATTCTTTATTTATGTATATTAAATGAATAATTAATAATAAATCACAACCTATGATCTCATTTAGAAATGGAAAATGGTTCCATGATCCTTTATAATATAATGTGATCCAACCAATGTCCAAAATTGGTTATATGTCTTCTCACATAACACGCTAAAATGACCCCACACTGAAACCATTCCCTGCTCTTGTACCACCCCAAAAATGGTACAAAACTTCTTCCATACACCGCCCCATAGAGGTTCTAAGAATTTTCAAACCCTCAACCACCTATACTGGCTGGCTAGGGGTATACTTCCCCCCTAAAGAAGTGTATGTAGTTCTCTTAAGAAGGATGGTGTGAGTGAGTCCAATTTTTTAGTATAATCTTAAATTAAATAGTTCCCACTTCTTTCACTCAAGATAATTCAACTTCTAATCTCAAATTCAGTAACAATTTTACCTAATATAACCTACAGATGTCTTATTAACTTATGTCCAGCTCAAGAATCATCATAATAAAACTCATTGACTATTCATATTCAAAACTAATTGAAAATAATTACAACCTTAAAAACCCACTTGGATTATTCATTAAACACATGTCCAATTAGGATTTGATGGCCATATTAGGACCCTTATTTATTTAGTCTTAATTTTATGTGCCTGTGGGATATGTTTCCATGAAAGAGATAAATAAAATAATTTATTTAAAGAAAAATACGTAGTGTCACCCCATTCCTTTTAAATTTATATTAAATGTGTATGTAGGGAAAAAAGAAAGGAGTGAATGAATACTGATGGTAATATTGAGCATAATAAAATTATTTTCTTGTGGGTAATTTATTTATATTTTTTATTAAATATATAAATTTTTAAATTCATTATAAATACTAATTTTGAAATTCATTAAATAATTGAAAAATAAAATAAATTATACTAAAAATTATAAAATTAATATAAATTTATTGAATTAGTATATTGCATGAAAATTTTAGATAAATATAACATGATATATAGGTATAATAATATGATATTTTAATTAAAAAATTTACTGATGTTTTTAATGTCATGGTAATTGCATAGTTTCTAAATTAAAATTATTTTTATTTAATAATAAAGAATATTTTATTAAATTTTTTAAAGGTCCTAAAAATACTTTCATATTCCATGTTATTAATATATGTTTAATGATATAAATATTGATTTATTAATTGAAAATTTTCCATTTATTAATAATATATTGACCCCTAAATAAATAAAATTACCATGATAATTGGTAAAATAGGGTTATCCACTATTTATTCGCTTGTGTTAAAATTTATTTTCTACAGGTAATATTTTTATTTTATAAATTGGATGAAAAATTACAAACCAGGGGATAAAAATTATAAAATATTACTCATTTTATTTATCATCATAAATGATAAATTACCTGTATAAAAATATTTTTTACCATAGTGAAAAAAATTGGTAAAAGTATGAAAACCTAGAAGATAAGGAACATCATGTTTAAAAAAAATTATTTTGTGTTAGAGGTGTAGAGTTACAATATCATCTATCCACTCCATTAATTAATAGTTATTGAGGAATATATTTTGAGAGTGACTTTACAATTTTGTATAGTTTTGGGTATTTACAAAATATCCTCTCCTCCATGATTATAAATGGCCCCTCCTCATCTCAATTATTTACTCTTACTAAGTCATTTGGACTGAAAAAAACTAGAAAAAATCACTAACAATGTTCTATAGATACTTTTTATCCCAAAATACCGACACTAGTTTCCATAAATAGAGATCCAAAGGACGTTGTTCTAATATAAGTTAATTTTCTTCACTAAACTATTTATTTTTTACTTATTTTCTTACCACAATCATTCATGTATTAATAATTCCAATATAATAACACCATTACATAAAAAATATTTTGAGGTTTTTATTTCAATTTAATAACCCGCTTAAACCTCTTATTTCATAAAATGTGAAACAAAATTGTCATTTGTGTGTACTATATTCGACCACCTCATGAATCAATGTATTTTTTTTCCATCATCATTTATCACAATAGTTTGCAATGATGGATTTAAATTATATATATGTATATATATGATATTTGTAACATAATTATACTTCTTGAATTATGATACTACAACTTAAATCATAATTTCAATTCATTGTGGGATATGATAACACCACTTGTATATATGGCAGACTAGCACCTCATGAAGCTATGTAATTATATTTTCAATAAAGACTATAATATAATGATAAAATATAAATTTAATTATTATATGTGATTTATATTAAATCATTATAACATCCCTGAAATATTTATCAATACAATAATATAATATATCATTTTATTTTTTATCATTTAACTGACTAAAAATGATAACAACATTTGTGTGTACGTTTAGAGTACTACCTCTATAAAGTGATGAAATTATAGTTTAATCACAAAATCACATGGATGTTAAATATAAGTATCTTTAAAAATAATATGGTATTTACGATATGATTATCATTCTATAATTATAAAATAATAATTATGTTCTTTTAATAATTATTGTTGAAAAAATGGAAATGTTACTCTTGCAAACATATGACCTACCACACCATGATGTAACATATTTCATTTTTCTTCACCAAATTTCATGATTGTTTTTATAATTATAAATGATGTATACAAAGATTAATTATTTAATGATTTTTATTCTAGAGATGATAGAATAATATCCTCTTTAACCATAGTTAACATGCCAAAGTGGTTTTGAAATAATAAACAAAATCATCAAAACAACCAATGTGGACATTAAAATTTTAGTGTTTCAATATTTCATTAAAATAAATAAAATAAATCATTTTTGTATATTATTATTATATGGGATATAAATAAAATATCTATAAAAGCTGGATTCGATGTATGAATCATCATTTTAATTTTCTTGGCTTGGAGAATATTTTAATATTTTGCACAAAATTTTTCATATGGTATATATAATGACCCTTTTATGTGTATTAACATGAATACTTAATAAATAATCTAATTAAAAGTTCCAATTTTAATTATTCCATTCAATTGTATTTGACATGAAAATTACTAATTGGTAATGAATTTCATAACTCAATTTTATTCATTGGTTTATATAAATTATTTATTTTAAATGATATTATATGATTATGCATGTGAGGAATATTGATTTTATTATGATATATTTTCAATTTTTGATTTAACTTTGATACACATAACTGATTCATTGAATAATTCCCACCTCAATATTATGATCATTATAAGGGTTACTTCTCTCAAATTTCCTTATTTAGGGCATATATTTTTCAATAAAACAATATAATTTTCAGAGTTGTATCAGTAGAAAATTCAATCTGTCATATCATGAATCTTATTATGTTCATGATATTTAATTTTCATCTATTCTTATTATTTCATGAGGCTTATGATTGAGGGGATTCCAAAGTGGTGAAAGCATTATGATACAATCTCTTTTATTTTTTGGAATATTTATGTTGAATGTTATTTGTAGAGAAATAATACGACATTTTTTTCCTTAACCACATATTTTATAGTCTCCTATGATTATTTATGAAATTTTCATTTATTCATACCATTGATATCAATTTTTCACTTAAATAATTATGACAATGTTTTTATGAAAACCCGATATCATTTTTTTCTTCTGTCGAAAATTGTTTTCCGTATAAACCCATGTTTTCCTAAAATGTTTTACAATAATTTCTTTTATTATAGATTAAGGTCATTTTACCCATAATTTTTTTTTCAATTTTTCTTAAATTTATCATCATGGCGTTTTCAGAATGAGTTACTCATTGATTCTTTCTAAAAAATGAAAATAATTACCGTTTTAATGTACTCAACATGAATGAAAAATTTTTACCATCATGGAAACTTCATTTATTAAATACTACTTTTTTATTTCATATTTATTTTTAAAGAACATTTTTTCTTTTTTTTCAAAAAAATAGATTTGAAATAATTTTTATCAAAATAGAAAGGATATATTCCTCAACAAATTTTTCAAGTAATCATTGAGAATTATTTTCCATCAAATATGATATCCTTAGATGTTACTCATTGTGAAAATTTTATATTTCTTAATAATAAATTTCATAACCATTTAATGGTATTTCCATTCATCAATGTAAAAACTCCTTATTGTAAATTATACAATACTAGGATGTTTTGTAATGATACCATACTCTTTCTTAATATGGATGGTTTTTATTATTTAAATGATATTATCCTAGAACCCATTTATTTTTAATGGGTTAATCATGTTATTAAAGGAAATATCTATTGTAATATATATACCAAAAAAAGAGTTTCATACCACATTAACATTTATTTGATGTTTGGATTCCATTATAAATTTTCATGTATTCATTAAAGAGAAGCCCTCCTTTTCTCATTCTGGGTGATTTATGATAAAAAAAATTCTAAAAGAAAATATTTTTTTGTTTTGGAATGTGTTTTTCAAATGGGTTTAAAATATTTTACCATGGTTTTATTTATTATGCGGTCATTGGAAATTGATTTCAATGGTTTTATCCCACGATAACTCACAAGAGATCCCAATACAACTTTAATAAATGGTTGAGCCTTATTATATCTCATTACTAATGGGTTGTCTTAATATATAATATATTAAGGGTGAGACCCACTATAGATATCTAATTAATTGGGTAATTAATATGATCTCTAGATAATTATATGGGATTCCATACATATTGTTATTCCAATTTTAAGGTTTTTGTAAGGGGTTTATGATGATGATGTCACATGATATCAATATGTTTTCATAATGCTTGGTATAGGTTTCTAATGATTACTTTGATCAAAATTGGAATAAAATGGTTCATTATTAATGAATCTTATGAATCTTTACATTGATAATGATTTAGGGAAATTTTCATGATTTCTAATCAAGTAATTTATGGGTATGAGTATTCTTATCTTATTCGCATTCACTATGATTTTCCATTATAGGCTTATTCTCTTCAAATGATCATTGATTCTAATGTTTACCCTCAATAAGAATTTTATATCCCCTTTATTATATTTTCTTTTATGCATTCTATCAAAAATTATTTTAAATTAATTATGCATATAAGGGATTATATGGATGAAGATTATAAACTAATATGGAATATGAAAAGTTGGTTATTATGTGAAAAATACTCTCCTCAAGTCATTAGTATTGTTTATGTAAGAGTTTTTCCTAATAATTCAAAAACATAAACCTAAAATATCTATAGTTATTTAAGTGATCTAATAATATATTTTATGGTTGTAAGGATTGGTTGGAAAAAATAAGGTCACTTATATCTGTATCAAATCCATAAATGTAATTTTAATGATTTTATCACAAAATCCATTAGTGTAGGTTCATGGCCATTATAGTTGGTATCATTGTAGGGTTTTGATATTTTTTTAGATTATGATGTTTTCATGAGAGGGTTTAATAAGAGTTAGAGATGCCACTATATGTATAGATTTTTAAGATTAATTATATTTTTCAATCTATTATAAACCCTTTTGTGGTTCTAAGTAATGGGATTACAAGATTATTATTAATATTTTGGGGGTTATTTTATTGGGTTAAGGTATATGTAACCCTTTGGTTCAGCATGGTGTTTTATATTAGTAAGAATACCATTAAATTTTGGAAATAAGTTTAATGGTATTGGTTAACTTTAAGGTTTATCATATCATTGATGTTGAGTTAATTATGGGTTATGAAATTTTGTGGAACATAATTTGATTAAAGAACATTCATTTTTTGGTATGAGAATTTAAATATGATTTTTATTATTTGGAGATAAATGTTAAATAAATCTCATAAGAATTTGTGATCACACCCTTCTAATCATTGGGTTTCAACCATTGTCAGTAATGTTTTGAATAATATTTAGTATATTTACTTATGAAATAATTTAGTTTGAAATATATGTATTATAGTTGAATTTTAGAGATTAATGATTTTTGGTTTTATTAATTTTTAGATTTATATTACCCGGAGATACCCATTTTTGATTTGGTTTATGTCTAAATATAGGAGGAATAACTTTTTAACATGTTTTAAAATTATGTGATCCTATAGAATTTTATTTTAGTGCTTTACAAATGAAAAAAATCATCTTGAATTCTCATCATTTGACAAAAATGATCAGATTATGGTGGGAATTGGTTAATAGATAAAATTTTACAAATCAAATATGTATATTTCATTATTGTCTTTGTCAAGATGGTATTGTTATTCATATAATGATCATGAAATAAAAATTATATTCATTAAATTGATGATATCATATATATTGAAAAAATATATAATGTTACCCTATAAATGGATATCATTTCCAAATCCATGTTTTCACTTCCCACCAATATTATATATATTTGGACACATAGTTTTTCTATCTTTTCAAATGACCTTCATACTTCCATCTCTCTATTATCTAATGGAATTTTTTTAACCCATTATATGATGTGGATATTCAAAAAATATATTTTAAAATTTAAAACCTTTAATTATGAAAATAATTTTCAAATTTCATGGACATAATTTATGAAAGGAGTGAGGATGTAACACCTTGAGATTTTAGAAGATACATTTTATTTTCAATAGTGTATTCGACATGGAACATTAAGATTAAATAACTAAAAATATATTTGGGTGCCATAAAATTTCCAATAAATTTGAAATTATTAATAAAATTTAGTATGTTATAAAAAATTGTGTAAAGGCCTTGCTCAATATATATGATTTCATTTTTAAATTAATTTTTTTAATCAAAACCTTGTTTTCTTAAAAAATGAGTTTTATTACTTATTATGAGGAAATATTATAATTAATTTCATGATATTTTTTGAATTTTTAATTGATAAAATGACCGTAATTTTTTAAATAATCATATTAAAATTATATTTTGGTGAATTTTTTTTATTTTTCAGAAAATATTGATTTCTTAGTGTATAATGAAAAATACAAAAGTTTGTAAAACTGTCAATTTCTTCAGAAAATTATGAAATTTTAAATTAAAATTAGGATTTAAATATTATTTAAGTAAAATAATAAAAATGTACTCATATTAAATCCATTTAATTATTTTTAATTAAGATTTATAATGGATTTTATTATAAGATTATTTTTGTATTTAGAAACAAAATTTCATAAAAACAATTTTTATTGGAATATTGTTTCTACAATTAAGACAACTAAAGAAACCAATAATGAGGAATAGGATAGATTAAATTTACACAATATATATTTATAAATATTAATTAAAATTAATATAATTATGGTTACTTATCATATAGTTAATATAAAATCATGTGATTCTTGGAAAATAGATTTATTGAGGAAATATCTTTTTCATAATGCCTGCGGATAAAATATTAAATTAAATAATTTCAATTATTTGAATTTAGTTTGGTATAATAGATTAATTATTTTGAATCAAAATAACCCATGTTATCAAAAAATTTCAAAAAACTTTTTGATCATAATTAGTAGTAAAAAGAATTACCATATTTTATGTTGAAACATGATTATTATGGTGTTAAACTAAAAATATAAGGGTTAAAATGACATAAAAACATTTCAAATTTTTATTTAATGGATGCATTTTTTCCCGTATTTAATTATTTTTTTTATATGATTTCGGGACACTTTTCAATAAAATTGAAAATATTTTCCACTTAAGTAAATAAAAAGGAAAAATTTCACTCTCTTGCTCATAATTCTAAATAATGTGTTCACATAAGTAAAAAAGAAATTATTCAAGGAATATTGATTCTAATTTTTAGTATAATTAAATTTATTTCATGTATATAATTTATTATTATCATTTAGTTCATATATAATTACTTAAAAATCTTAGGTAACGCCAACATAGTAATTATTTAATTTTTAAAAAAATAAAATTGTTGATACTAAAAATGTTCAATGTAATATAAATTGAATGAATTATTATTCTCCATGAAAATTTTTGATAAATATAAAATGATATAAATGTGTGAAAATAATATTTTTTAATTCAACTTCTTTTTAGAATTCTTTCAACTCAAATTAAATGACAAGTGTCGTAGTTGACTATAATTTATTTTTATAATAATTGATATTTTATTAAATGATTTAATATTCCGAAAAACCTATAGTGTAGAATTTTTTTGTATATATTTAAAAATATAAATTATGTTCCATTAATGGTCTAATGGACCTTTAATAATAATTATACTGACCTGTAAATAGTAAAAACCATTGTTGTTACAAACTAGGCTTGGTTCCATCCGACCTGGCGCCCAACCCGGTCCACAAGATAGACTGAAGGGTGTTCCCGATCCCCACAGAATTGAACAAGTTCTCGGAAACCAAAATTGGGCAAGGGAACGATTTACCCAAAATGAGAGACATAAAACAAGTAAGAGTATAGATAAGCAGAAATAGAAAAACTATCAACCAAACAAGCTCTTAAACTAAAAAAAATCTTAAACGTCTACAACTTGAACAAATAACTAAAAGGAAATAACAACAACAGATACTAGAACTCTAACTCAAACCACCCAACAAAAAGAGAGGAGACACCAACACAACCCTATATGAGAAGACCAACTGCATCCTGAACCACCATCACTCAGCACGATGTCACAACCTGGAATACACAAGAAACAAGGTCTATATACACCTAAGGGTGTATGCAGGGTATGAGAGAAAGGCCCAGTAGGAAGTCACCCAATAAAAAGATTCCATGCCACAACACCTAAGAGATAATTAAACATGATTATTTAAAACCATGGTTTTAAAACGTGTTGTTTTTAAGGAAAACATTTAAAAGATGAAAGTGAAAAATAAAAGAGCATTGAAGAAAAAAAATTACAAATGCTAATTAAAATAGGATGAGAAAATACATAATTAACACACACATACTCATGTGGTCCTCCACATGCTGACAAAAGGTACCACGTCATAAATAATAGAGCACTGTGGGTAAAACCCCTAAGGTAGCTAGTATGTGAGGTACTCTAGAGACATCATACCTCGGTGTAAACATAGAATAAGAACCACAATGATCAATTCTCTCATTCATGATCCACTAGCAGGGAAACACATTCATAACCTAGTGGTCTCCAATAATCACAATTTTTTAGTCAGTGTTGTAATGTCAACCCTTCCAGATGAACCCGGGACGAACCACTCATGTTCCATCTAGCATAATAGTCATAATCCACCAACCTATGTGCCCAGAGTTTTCTCTTGTGCTCAACCAAGATCCACATTCCCATCATGTATCACTTTCACATATCACACACACCGAATAGGAAATTAAACACAAAAAACCACCACATGCATACCCAAACACCATTTCAAAAACACACGCACAACAAAATACATTCCCAAAATATATTTTTTGTTACTTAATCATTTAATAAATTCTTATTTGGCAACACTTAAAGAATAACATAATCAATTTTCACAATATAGAAATAATTTTTAAATATCACAATAAGGGATTACACAATTAATATACCAAATCCCACGTTGGAAAGTCATTTACAATCACTTTCTTAACAAATTCCCCTTTAGACTAGTTTCACACCAATTACACAATTTAATGAACTATTTTCACCACTTATAAAATACCAATAAGCAATACAAAGTGGGTTTACACAAAAAACATTTCTCGTTTTATATAAACAGGTGACTTTAAACACAGATGAATATTCAACTTTTCCCAAATACTACTTTCATTCCATCTAAATAAATCAAAAAATATTTTAAACTATTTGTTAAATCATTCACAAAAAAACCATGTAAAAATTACACCAAAATAAACATTGTCCTATATAGGGACGTCACATTAAAACCAAATACTTAAGGTAATAATAACAAAACATGTTTTTCATTATTCAAACAATTTTCAATTTAATTTCAAATGTGCACAAAAAGGGACCACACCCAAAGTGACTCATTTTTCTTTGAAAATCCCCATTTAAATATAAACATACCTCAATGGCTTTGAAAACACATTTCTTAGCTGCCAAACAGCCCCAAAAAGCTTCCCAACCATGTTTTTCATCTTAAACGCCACTTAAATAAATTATTTCTCAATTTATAAAATATCACACGTGAATACCACAAGGTCTCACTTTAAAACACACAAATTTTAGATTCCAGAACCATTTTAAAATCAATTGCACATACCAAACCTTCTAAAACCCCATTCTCACCCCTAGAGCATACTCAAGGTTCATAATAAAAATCACCATTTCAAAATAGTTTATCTTCTTTTAAAAAACACAACATAATCACCCTCGCACCTCAAGTGTTCATAAAAACAAAATTTTCACACCTTAAAAAATTAACTGAACACGTCCAAAAATTTAAAAAACACAACATGTATGAATACATAGGCATTTCCTTTAAAAAAATTCAAATTCATCAAATATTTATATCGATGTATGTCCAAAATAAAATTGGCATGACACAATTTATCATTAGAATGCATGATAAATTAATCGAGCGGCAAGTTAAATCATCTAAAGATGCTAAGTCATGGAACCACCTGACTTGAACCAAATGTCATCCGAAGAAAGGTGTGAAATCACTATTTCACCTCAACCAAATCTTAAGAAACCTAGAGGGAACCCAAAAACAAACAAACCAACCAACATTATAAATAATTAACCCTAAATCTAACATCCTACCCACTCCAAACTTAAAACCCAAAATATAAAAATGATAAAAAACCCTAGTGAAGGAGAAATAGGTGTCTGCCGGTGGTGGTCGCACCGACAAGGAGCATCGCCGGCAGGGGGTCACTTGGGAACGGCGCTCGGCCCAGGGTTCGTCACCCCCTAAGGTTGTGCACTGCAGGTGGGGGGTCATGACCAGGATGGCACCGGGACAAGTCTCAAGTAGGCCGAGGTGTCGTGCCAGAGGACTGTCAAGAGGGATCTTGGTCGGGTGCAAGGGTGTGACGGTGGGTTTTCGGGGAGCAGGGGTGCAACGACGGGTTTCTGAGGGAGGTCGCATGAAGGCTCGATCCGGGTAGCTGATGAGCGCTGGAGGGAGTGGCCAGTAAGGGTGGAGGCGTAATAGATTGAAGTAGAGAAGCGCTAGCAAGGGGTGAACTAGGGTTCAACGCACAGAGGGGTGCACTAGGGTTCAACGCGCAGACCAAAGGAATCCGATGAGAATAGGGGGAAGAAGGTAGAGGGAGGAAAGGGGAAGGAGAAAAAAAAGAGAATGAAAAAAAATAAAAGAAACCCTAAAAAAACTAAAAACAAAACCAATAATAATAATATTAATAATAATAATATTCTTAAACTAAAACCACATCAATAATAATAATAGCATAATAAAAGCTACACCCTTAAAATGATAACATTGTTAATTAAAATATTAACAATCGTAATGATAATAATTTATAATAATATTAATATTTTTATCATTAAAAAGAAATTCATCAAATTTTTAACACACTTATTATTTATATATATATATATTCTTTTTTTAAAACTCATTTAATTATACTTCATTATTAATAATTCAATTTATTTAATTATTTGAACATCGGGTACGTCACACGGTGGCCCAGGCGAAGCCGCACAGCTTCGCAATCATGCTTCGCTCATGCGTCGCACGCTGTGAAGGAATCATTTATTGAAAAAACACAATAGTCAACCAGGACTCATCTTGCACCATGACAGAATATTTTAAATTCAAATAAAAAAAAATATTAAATTAATTAAATATTAATGATAATAATAATTATCACATTATTAATAACAACATAATTTTATTATATATACTTTACAATAATAATAAAAATAATAATATACTAAAAAAATTATTATAATTTAGATAGTCCCTTAAATTTTATTACTCTTCAAATTTTTTATTTTATATTCATTTTAGATTCATTACACACTATTTATCTACCATGAACATCAATCTGTTCATGCGGTGATCCGGGTGAGGTCGTGCAGCTTCAACTATGGTGTGTTGAATGTTGTCAAGACCAAAACATGCATTTTTAAATAAGAACATAAAAATTTATGTCGGGCTTCAACCCGAACTACCTGACGCCTAAAAAACATAAAATAGATAATTTAGAAATGACAGGTGTAAAAATTTCCCCCACTAAAGATATTTTATGTCCCCAGAAAGCTATAACCAAGGCTGAATTCCCAATGCAGAAAAAGACACCCCCTTAAGGTTTAGAAAATATTCCTACAAAAACTGAGTGAAAAGGAGAAAATGCACCATGCTCAGAGAAAGTAACTTAAACGACAACCTAAAGAAACCTATAATAAACTTTTCATCATGTATCACCTACCCCAATGAGTTGGACCACCCCTAGATGATTTATTAAGGGAGGGAACTCTCGCACCCATGGAAACCAAGATCACAAACCGAAACAAGACTGGGGAAACCGAGACTAGAGTGGGAAACTGCCATGGGGAGACCGACATGGGGAGGCTCGAGCAGACTCGCCATCATAGAAATATTCTAGCATCGACTTACACCAAATTGAATTCAATGAGACTCATAGTGGGTCTAATTTCTGTACAAACTGACGGAGGATAAAAAACTTTGAAAAAATTATGATGGTGACCAAACACCCCACCAAAATGGCGAGGAGGAAATGGCCCAACTACTGAGGCGTCAAAACCAGAGCCAAAGACAAAACGGCAACTCCACATCCCTAGATGAGAACCATTAAAAATGGAGACCAATTCCCTTTAACATACCCCACAAGGACCGTTAAAGTGATTTCATTAGGTGGGACGCAAACCCTAGGACTTTATGTTAATGAGACGACCACCCCTCCACAAAGCCACTGGAATCCCCACACACCCAGACATGTAGATCGGAATGGAATAGCTGTTGAGATTCATCACATTTATTAATGAGAGAAGAAAATTATTAATTGAGGGATTCATCACATTTATTGATGAGAGATGAAAATTATTAATGGGGAGATTCATATCACCATTAATTGAAGATTTTCTCCCAACATTAATGGATACTTAATTCATAATATTAATGGATAGAATAATGGATGTTAACTGCATTAATTGATTATTATGGACTTGGTGTCTATATAAGGAGGATGCAGAAACTTATTTTAGAAAAAAAAAAGGGTGTTCCAGCAAGATGTAGCCGGCAAGGGAGACCCGGGAAGGGGTTGCCGCGTTTGCAGTGGCCTGTGTGGCACGACGACGATGACGCATCGGCGTTTGACAGGTGCGGTGCAGCAACAACACAATTGATGATCAGGGCCACGAATCGAAAGTCTGCCTGATAGCAGTGATCAGGTGGCGTGTCCCGATTGGAGATCGGTGGTACATCATGATGGCGAGTTCTTTCGGGTGTCGCAAGCTGATGCGACGCTAACGCATGTTCGGGTGAAGATCTCCGAGGTAGTAACGTTTCGTCGACAGAAGGGTGGCATTTTGTCACAGATTGATCTTCTGATACATGGCGTCAGTGGGATGTTTATCAGAGAGATGGAAGTGGCGTATCGGGGTGTGGTTTTCACACAGGTTTTCTACGCTCTCTCATTTGTAATTCAAGTTTGGGCATTTGTTGGATTATTGTATTCTCTGATTCATAGTGGATATTTTGGGAATTGCCCCGTGGTTTTTCAATCCTCCGCATGGGAGGGTTTTTCCATGTTAAAAAACATGCGTGTTGATTTATTTATTCTGCTTATATCGCTTCCATATTTCGTCGGGTTTCTCACGATATTTTTGGCAAGCAATTTTCGGGCCGGATTCAGGATTCTCTCCAACAAGTGGTATCAAAGGAGGTTGGTTTGAGCTTACAGTTTAACGTGAGGATTTTGGAAGTTTCGAAGAGGATCGCAGATGCATGCGTGGAGAAGAATAAGGCTTGGAAATTAAAGAAGGTTGAGAGAGGTGATACACATATCCGCTCATAGGATGTTGAGCATAGGGGGAGAAAGTTTTTCCAATAGATTGTCCAAATTATGTGGTAATCACTATTATGGGGGAGCTAGATGTTTCTGGTTCTGGTCTTATTCAGCAGGATGGTGCAAATACAAATGTGACGAAAATTTCGGCGTTTGATTTTCTTTTTGCAGGGGGAGCTGATATTTTTTCAGAAGTGCAAAAGGACGTCGTCATATTTTCTGCAATTGATGATGGTTGGTGTGATACCGACATACTTTCTTTCCAGCTGGGTTTGTTGGATGGTTCCGTTAATTAATGTGATGAAGGGGGAGATTGTTGAGATTCATCACATTTATTAATGAGAGAAGAAAATTATTAATGGAGGGATTCAACACATTTATTAATGAGAGATGAAAATTATTAATGGGGGGATTCATATCACCATTAATTAAAGATTTTCTCCCAACATTAATGGATATTTAATTCTCAATATTAATGGATGGAATAATGGACGTTGACTGCATTAATTGATTATTATGGACTTGGTGTCTACATAAGGAGGATGCAGAAACATATTTTAGAAAAAAAGGGTGTGCCAGCAAGATGTAGCCGGCAAGGGAGACCCGGGAAGGGGTTGCCGTGTTTGCGGTGGCCCATGTGGCACGACGACGATGACACGTCGGCGTTTCACAGGTGCGGTGCAACAACAACACAATTGATGATCGGGGCCACGTATCGAAAGTCTGCCTGATAGCGGTGATCAGGTGGCGTGTCCCAATTGGAGATCGGCAGTACATCATGATGGGGAGATCTTTCGTGTGTCGCAAGCTAATGCGAGGCTGACGCATGTTCGGGTGAAGATCTCCAAGGTAGTGACGTTTCGTCGACAGAAGGGTGGCATTTTGTCACAGATTGTTCTTCCGATACATGGCGTCAGTGGGATGTTTATCAGAGAGAGGGAAGAGGCATATCAGGGTGTGGTTTTCACACAGGTTTTTTACGCTCTCTCATTTTTAATTCAAGTTCGAGCATTGCTTGGATTATTGTATTCTCTGATTCATAGTGGATATTTTGGGAATTGCCCCAGGGTTTTTTAATCCTCCGCATGGGAGGGTTTTTCCACGTTAAAAAACCTGCGTGTTGATTTATTTATTCTGCTTATATCGCTTCCATATTTCATCAGGTTTCTCACGATATTTTTGGTAAGCAATTTTCGGCCCGGATTCGGGATTCTCCCCAACAATAGCTACAATAAAAGATTTAAACTGCTCTAACTTTCAACATTGATGACTGAAATAATGTCGGGGTCCCATACACACAATGGGTCCTTGTAAAGACCCAAAAATTTCAAGGGAAATTTTTTAAAATTTTTTTTTGGGATTTTACAAGAACGCAGTTTCTGACGGCGCATGATTCCGAGGCCCGATGTGACCGGAATCATTTTCCGAAGTTTGGCTCGGGTACGTTCAGTGAACGAACGAGCGAGTTTTTCTATCTTTTGAACTGGTGCCCGGAATTGAAATCTGAAGGCATCGATGAACTCGGAGCGCCGATAATTGCTTAAGGGGACCTTAAGCGTAGTTGCGTTTTGACGCATGAGGTGATTAATTTTTGGGGATTCGATAAGTCTTAAATAAATTGTAGTGTTAAAATTTATTTTATGTGGAAGTTAATTTCTTCATAGAGAAGTTGGAGGTGGGGCCACACCCCACCTAACTTCCCATGAGAGGGTATGACCAAGGGTGGTGGGGTCCGCATGAAACCCCAACCCTTCACCTTCCCTTTAACCCCCACGAACTTTCCCCCATTTAACACCCCTTGTATTTAGATGTATAACTCTACAACCCCCCTTAAACCCCCTTGCTTTTAATGTGTCATCTACCCATTAATCTCCTCTTCCATTATGTTTGTTAGCTCCTCTTATTTTGTGTAACTCTTCACCTTTTCCTTCCACCATTAATTCATGCCAACATTCCTTAATTAATGAGATGAGTCTCTTCATTTGATTAATTAAGTGGTTTGGTTTGAATTTTAAATCTTTGTGGTGTGAATAAAAATAATATCATGGGATATTATTTCGAGTTAGAGCTTTTGGTGTGTGAGAAAACTTTAGCAAAGTCCTAGAGTTTTTGGGAGAGCTTTGGTGTGAAGATGAAGAACATCTTCCCTTCCACGTAGAATGACTCAGTGTCCACAGTTCTCCATCCTGTTCTTCCATAGCAACAAATGAGGAGACGTCGTTTCCTCCCCGGACGCACCCCGACGTCCACAAAATCTATGTCTGACCCCACGACGTCATTATCGCGACACCGATTTCTGCACCGATGACGAACGAACCTTGAATTGAGGTAGGAGAATTTATTTTGGTGTTCTCTTATCTTTTGAGGAAAGAATGACGAGCGCGGACCAACCAATTCCAGGTTGACACGCGGATCGTTCGTTCAGGCGGATTGATGTTGAGGATTTTTATTTTTGTCCGTGAATTATTTCTTGCCATACGTCAAATTCTATTAGATGGTTGTTTTCTATCATTATAATGGGAGGACGTCGGACCGCATGAACACGGCTGATCCTCCTCCCCCCTTGTTGTTTTAATTTATTGCGGCACGTGAAAGGCGGCGTGGTGTCGTTGCACCATGCAGAAATTATGAGGAAGGGCTAAGAAGCGCGGAACCGTCGCGCCGCGCCGATGAAGTTGAACAAGCCACGGCACCGTCGTGCCACACCGGAAAATGACAAACGAAGTCGCACGGGCATTGTGGGATATTTGCAGTGAAGGTCGGGTCCCGGGATGATCACTGGCGAAGACCGTAGGTGAATCGGACCACCGGAGCGCGTCCAGTGGTCCGCTGAAGCCCCCACCGGTGCGCCGGTGGCCGACAGCCAGGATGCAACGGCGCCCGGCTCACCGCCGGGAACGGCGCTGGCCAGTCCCACGGGATCGCGGAGGAGGAACGTGACTTAAGCCACGCCCGGGTGTCACAGAGTGGCCCCCGCGCAGGGGGCGGGAGTGGGGGGCGCGGCTGCCTTGCGCGACGCCTAGCCGGCACCAGCGCGCCGGCCGAGCCGCCCGGCCGGACCACCAGGCCGGGCCGCGCTGGTCGGGTCGGACCCAGACCCGGGTCGGGTCGACCCGGTTCGGGCCGACCGAGGGGGGGTTAGGTCGGGTCGGTCCGGACCCAGATCCCCCAATTTCGGATCACTTTCGGTCAAATTCCCATATCTTGGGCTACTGACTTCCAATCGACACACCATCAGCGGAAACGCAACCCTTTGATCGAGATGGTCGTTTCGGTATATTATACTCAAGGATTCGGAGAACTTTGGGTTTTGCCGGGTTGGTTCGGACACGAAACCAACCAGGCCCTCGGAGCGGAAACACTTATATCTTGAGCTTCGGATTTCCGATTGACGTGTCGTTGAATTTGATGAATTCTCTTGATGAGACTAGACTTTTGACATTCTTCGCCCGAGGATTGGACGCTATCGAAGTATGGCCGGGTTGGATTGTACCCGAAATCCAACCGGGCCCCTAGAACGAAAAAGCTGATATCTTTCAGACTAGACGTCTGTTTGATGAACCGTCAGCGGCGTTGGTGATCACGTTGTGAAACGGTCCCTATGAGTATACCATATGGGAGTTCGGGGTACAGTTGAGATACGGACGGGTTGGTTTGCACATGAAACCAACCGGGCCCCTAGGATGAAAAGGCTAATAACTCACAGACCGGGCGTCCGATTGACGCGCCGTCTGTTGTGTTGAGACCCTTACGACGGGGCGGTTCTTTGAGATACATCTTTGTGGGACTTTGTGATACTTGGAGTATTGAACAGTAGCTCATGGAGCGGTCCCTCCCGGAGACGAGCATACGGAGTACGAAGACCGTGTAGACGACTGAGACCTGACGACTGCTTGACCGACTCGACTTGGAGTGAGTCGACTAGCCCAGTGGACGGAGCGCCCGGTATTTGGCGGCAGACCCACGGTGGATGGAGCGCCTGGTAGTTGGCAGCAGACCCGTGGTACTTGACCGGAGGAGTACCTCTGTAGGCTATTAGGGGGAGCGCCCGGTATTTGGCGGGAGACCCACAGTGGACAGAGTGCCCAGTATTAGACAGCAGACCCGCGGTACTCGACAGGAGGAGTACCTCAGAGACTTGGATTAGTGAGAAGTACCTCAGAGTTTTGACAGGACCACTGTACACTCCAGAGACGGGGCTCTTCAGCAGTTACGGTTTCGATAATGAAAATCCTGGTTTGAGCTGAGTCTATGATACTTGTGTTTCCTCATGTTTGAGATGGGGTACTTGATAACTTTGGTATATGTCTGGCCATATACCTAAGTAGAGGTTATCTGTTGAGATCTTCTTTGTGGTTATCCTTGTTGGTTTTAGTGAGACCTTGAGGGTCTCGGGGTCCCTACTGAGTATCATTATAATCACCCCTGCACGGGCTATGCATGCACCTCGTTGTGTTGGTTGTAGACGACGGTCAGTGCTGACGGAGGCCGAGTGTTTGAGGACTGGACGGTACCCGGAGGGGGACTACACGATGAGTCAGTATCCGGAGGTGGACTTCATTGTGAGATGACACTCGGAGGAGGTTGGCGGGAGAGATAAGTTTGGAGGCTATCTGTACCTACCCTTCAAGTAGGATCCGTGGGGGACGACCTAGGAGCTGCGCCATCCGTACCTACCCTTCAGGTAGGATCCAAGGAGGACAACCTAGGAGCCGCTTCTGTTTTTCCAGCTGTTGTCCCTTTCTGTTGTACTTTTTTCAGTTGTAGTCGTACTTTCATTTGGGTTTGTATTCTGGCCCATTTTCCTTTCTGCACTTCTTTTTGTACTTAGTGTTTTACTTCTTCTTGTACTCTGTGGTGTTTTGATTACTTTTATAAGGCAATGCCTTCTCAGTTATCGGTATTTATGCCTTTGGTGCTAGTCGCCAGCCCCTGGCCTATTGAAGGCGGTCTTGGGGTAGTCACGGCATGGGCCCCGAGGACGGGTCGTGACAAATTGGTATCAGAGGAGTTGATTCTACCGCATAACTTATAACTCTGATATTTTCTTTCTGTGAAGCAATAGTGTTAAGAGTACCGAGTGTGGTTTTCAGTTCAGGGAGTCCAGTGTTGGTGCGGGCGGCCGACGTATCCATACACCAGGACCCTGACAACTGATTTCGACTTTGTGCACGAAAACACTGATTGCGTGTGTGTTTCCAGAAGTTTTTAAATATCATCTCAATGTAGGTCAGCTCACCAGGTGTAAATCTTCTGACCGTGTCATGTTTGTTTCTTTCAGGATGCCTCCCGGCAGACGACCAGCTAGAGCCCCGAGAGTTGTTCGTACTGACAGCTCGCCGAGCGACGTGGCCTCAGTACAGGGCCCTATCCCAGTTGAGTCCCCAGCAGGCACACCAGCGGTACTACTACCCGTTGGCCCACCGATTCCACCATCCCCAGCAGCAGAGGGTGCACGTCGCTTGAGCGCACTACACGAGTTCCAGTGCCATAGGCCACCCATGTTCCGGGGAGAGACGGACCCGCCGGCGGCTGAGGATTGGCTGGAGGCTGTGGTGAGAGTCATCAGGCTAATGGGGACACCGGTAGATTTCATGGTGATCCTTACTGCCAGCCTTCTTCAGGAAGCAGCAGACAGATGGTGGAGCCTGATGCTTCAGATGCAAGACGAGGCTACACTTCTATGGGCAAAATTCGAGAGCATGTTCCAGGCAGAGTTTGTACTAGCCACCCTTCGAGCAGTGCGTATACAGGAGCTACTTCAGCTGCGGCAGGGTAGCATGACAGTGGCACAGTATTCAGCGAGGTTCACATACCTCTCGCGCTACTCCACAGATATGGTACAAGACTCGTTCTTCAGGGCCCGAACCTTCGAGCAGGGGCTCAGGCGGGAGATTAGAGCTTCTGTTGATTCTCACAACATTCCGACCCAGACAGGGGTGTTGGAGAGAGCCCTCTTAGTGGAGAGTTTCCTTGCTGATCAGTCTCCAGCAGCACGACCCACCACTAGCCGGATTGTCGCAGAGTCTTCTGCAGCAGGCAGTAGACAGATGACGCAGAGGTCCAAGAGGACCAGACCTACCGGTGGCCAACTGCACGACTCAGGTTCAGTTGTGCGGGGGAACCAGGGTGGAGTCAGAGCCAGTCATGCCGATAGTAGACAATGTTACTCCAGCGGCGGGATTGGTCACATGGCACATGACTGTCTGACCCGCCATGCAGATGACCATTAGTTAAATGAAGAACCTCCCAGGCAGAGGTAGAGGTTCGATCAGGGCAGACCTCAAGGAGCAGGTGGCCATGGAAGAGGAGCTGGTCGTGCAGCTAGAGGTGGACGACGCTTCGGGGTGTTTCCACCACCACCACCAGGAGGCCCACACCGACCATAGGGGATAGGAGGACATGTGAGAGCTCAGCTTCAGGTAGTAGAGGCCTATGGTCATGGAGCTCCAGAAGCAGATGGGCAGGAGCGGGACTAGCTCCAGACCTGGAGGCTATTGATCATGTTGCTTCTAGTGTTGTTGATGTTTGTGTATAGTTTCATCGTGTATTTGTACTATGAGCTACAATAATAAAAATAAACTTATATTTGTGATGTTTTCTTTCCTGTCCTTTTGTTTGGTTGATACTAAGTGGTCCTGGTTAAAACTGTTGACTTGACCCTCACTTCGAGATTTCTACTAGAGGAGACCCAGTGACCTCACACTGATGCCGACAGTGTGACTCGACCCATGGAGGCGAGAGTGACAGTTGGATCTCTTGGTAGTTACGTCGAGGCCTTACGACGTCATCCATGACATGAATGCATCATTCATGTCAGGATTGACTGTACTAGGAAATGAATGTGGTTCATCCAGGGGATGAGACCGAATTTCTCTTATCGGCAAAGAAGAAATCATAGCAGCTCTTGTGAGACTAGAGAAGGTCCAGGTCATCCAAGAGAGGATGAGGATAGAACAGGGCCGAAAGAAGCCTTATGCTGACAGGAATTGGAGACCTCTGGAGTTCGAGGATGACGATCACGTCCTTATACGGGTCTCACCTCGACGAGGTTTACGGAGATGTGGCCAAGGCGGCAAGTTATCTACGAGGTTCAATAGACATTTCTTAGGTCCTCAGCTGGGTAGGCGAAGTGGTTTACCGCTTGACGCATCCACCTCAGTTTCACCAGGTGCACGACGACTTCCACGTATCTCAACTAAGGAGATACGTGCTCGACCCTTCGCATATCAACGACCATGGGGAGCTGGAATTTGGCGATGGGGTGTGCTTTCACTGGAAGTACGGGAACCTCCAGGTGAGCTCATAAGAGCGGAAGGCCCAGATGTGTTCTCAGTATCACTTTTGTATTCCTAGTTTTTGTTGAAGCTTTACGGGGACGTAAAACCCTGAGGTGGGAGTAATGTAAAGACCTGGAAATTTCAAGGTAAATTTTTTCTAAATTTTCATTGGGATTTTACAAGAACGCAGTTTCTGACGGCGCCTAATTCCAAGGCCTGGTGTGACCAGCATCATTTTCCGAAGTTTGGCTCGGGTACGTTCAGTGAACGAACGAGCGAGTTTTTCTATCTTTTGAACTGGTGCTCGGAATTGAAATCCAAGGGCACCGATGAACTCACAGTGCCGATAATTTCTTAAGGGAACCTTAAGCGTAGTTGCGTTTTGACGCATGAGGTTGTTAATTTTTGGGGATTCGATAAGTCTTAAATAAATTGTAGTGTTACAATTTATTTTATGTGGAAGTTAATTTCTTCATACAAAAGTTGGAGGTGGGGCCACACCCCACCTAACTTCCCATGAGAGGGTATGACCAAGGGTGGTTGGGTCTGCACGAAACCCTAACCCTTCACCTTCCCTTTAACCCCCACGAACTTTCCCCAATTTAACACCCCTTGTGTTTAGATGTATAACTCTACAACCCCCCCTTAAACTCCCTTGCTTTTAATGTGTCAACTCCCCATTAATCTCCTCTTCCATTAAGTTTGTTAGCTCCTC
Organism: Viscum album; assembly: GCA_963277665.1. Taxonomy (NCBI): domain Eukaryota; kingdom Viridiplantae; phylum Streptophyta; class Magnoliopsida; order Santalales; family Viscaceae; genus Viscum; species Viscum album. Next base: position 1,190,801,761 of record OY728156.1, on the reverse strand, counting down.
TTATTTTGTGTAACTCTTCACCTTTTCCTTCCACCATTAATTCATGCCAACATGCCTTAATTAATGAGATGAGTCTCTTCATTTGATTAATTAAGTGGTTTGGTTTGAATTTTAAATCCTTGTGGTGTGAATAAAAATAATATCATGGGATATTATTTTGAGTTAGAGCTTTTGGTGTGTGAGAAAACTGTAGCAAAGTCCTAGAGTTTTTGGGAGAGCTTTGGTGTTAAGATGAAGAACATCATCCCTTCAACGTAGAACGACTCGGCGTCCACATTTCTCCATCCTCCTCTTCCATAGCAACAAGTGAGGAGACATCGTTTCCGCCTCGGATGCACCCCCAACGTCCACTGAATCTATGTCTGACCCCGCGACATCATTCTCGCGACACCGATTTGCGCGCCGACGACGAACGAACCTTGAATCGAGGTAGGGGAATTTATTTTGGTGTTCTCTTATCTTTTGAGACAATAACGACGAGCACGGACCAACCAATTCCAGGTTGATCCACGTATTGTTCGTTCATGCGGATTGATGATAAAGATTTTTATTTTTGTCCGTGAATTATTTCTTGTCGTACGTCAACTTCTATTAGATGGCCGTTTTATATCAATATAACAGGGGGAGGTTAGACCGCACGAACAAGGCAGACCCTCCTCCCCCATTGTTGTTTGAATTTGTTGCGGCACGTGAAAGGCGGCGCTGTGCCGTTGCACCGCGCGGAAATTACTAGGAAGTGCTAAGAAGTGCGGCGCTGTCGCGTCACACCGATGAAGTTGAAAAAGCCACGGCGCCATCGCGCCGCCCCGGAAAATGACAAACGAAGCTGCACGGGCATTGTGGGATCTTTTCAGCGAAGGTCGGGTCCCGGGATGATCACTGGCGAAGACCGCAGGCGAATCGGACCACCGGAGCGCGTACGGTGGTCTGCGGAAGCCCCCGCCGGCGCGCCACGCCGGCACGGCGGCGCCGGCGGCCGGAGGCGGTGGCCGGCCACCGGGAAGACCCACCGCGGCGGCGCTGGCCAGTCCCGCGGCCGCGCTGGACCGCCGAAGAGGGACGCGGCTTAAGCCGCATCCGAGTGTCACGGAACGGCCCCCGTGCAGGGGGGGGGGGGGGGGGGGGGGGGGCGGGCTGCCTTGCGTGGCGCCGGGCCGGCGCCAGTGCGCCGACCTAGCCGCCGGGCCGGGCCGTGCCGGTCGGGTCGACCCAGTTCAGGCCGACCTAGGGGGGGTTGGGCCGGGTCGGTCTGGGCCCAGATCCCCCATTTTTGGATCACTTTCGGTCAAATGATCATATCATTGGTTAAGGACCTCCGATCGATGCACCGTCAGCGACGACGCGACCCTTGGATCGAGACGGTCGTTTCTGTATATTATACTCAAGGTTTCGGAGAACTTTGGGTTTGGCCGGGTTGTTTCGGACAAGAAACCAACCGGGCCCTCGGAGCGGAAATGCTTGTATCTTGAGCTCCAGACGTCCGATTGACGTGCCGTTGACTTTTTTGAATTCCTCTTGATGAGACGGAACTTTTGAAATTCTTCTCCCGAGGATTGGATGCTGTCGAAGTATGGCCGGGTTGGATCGTACCCAAAATCCAACCGGGCCCCTGGAACGAAAAAGCTGATATCTTTCAGACTGGACGTCCGTTTGACGAACCGTCAGCGGCGTTGGTGATCACGTTGTGAAACGGTCCCTATGAGTATACCCTATGGGAGTTTGGGGTACAGTTGAGATACGGATGGGTTGGTTTGCACATGAAACCAACCGGGCCCCTGGGACGAAAAAGCTAATAACTCACAGACCAGACGTCCAATTGACGCGTCGTCTGTTGTGTTGAGACCCTTATGACGAGGCGGTTCTTTGAGATGCATCTTCATGGGACTCTTTGATACTTGGAGTATTGACCCGTAGCTCATGGAGCGGTCCCTCCCGGAGACGAGCATACGGAGTACGGAGACCGTGTAGACGACCGAGACCTGACGACTGCTTGACCGACTCGACATGGAGTGAGTCGACTAGCCCAGTGGACAGAGCACCTGGTATTTGGCGGCAGACCCACGGCGGACGGAGTGCCTGGTAGATGGCAGCAGACCCGCAGTACTCGACCGAAGGAGTACCTCTGTAGGCTATTAGGGGGAGCGCTCGGTATTTGGTGGCATCCCCACAGCGGACGGAGCACCCCGTATTTGGGAGAAGACCCGCGGTACTCGATAGGAGGAGTACCTCAGAGACTTGGATTAGTGAGCAGTACCTCAGAGTTGTGACAGGACCACTGTATACTCCAGATTCGGGGCTCTTCAGCAGTTACAGTTTCGATAATGAAAATCCAAGTTTGAGTTGAGTCTATGATCCTTGTGTTTCCTCATGTTTGAGATGAGTTACTTGATAACTTTGGTATATGTATGGGCATATACCTAAGTAGAGGTTATCTATTGAGATCTTCTTTGTGGTTATCCTTGTTGGTTTTAGTGAGACCTTGAGGGTCTCGGGGTCCCTACTGAGTATCGTTATACTCACCCCTGCACGGGCTATGCCCGCACCTCGTTGTGTTGGTTGCAGACGACGGGCAATGCTGACGGAGGATGAGTGTTCGAGGACTGGACGGTACCCGGAGGTGGACTACATGACGAGTCAGTATCCAAAGGTGGACTTCATGGTGAGACGACACTCGGAGGAGGTTGGCGGGTGAGAGCATTGTGGAGGCTATCTGTACCTACCCTTCAGGTAGGATCCGTGGTGGACGACCCAAGAGCTGCTTCCGTTCTTCCAGCTGTTGTCTCTTTCCGTTTTACTTTGTTCAGTTGTAGTTTTAATTTCATGTGGGTTTTTATTCTTGCCCATTTACCTTTCAGCACTTCTCTTTGTACTTAGTGTTTTACTTCCGCTTGTACTCTGTGGTGTTTTGTTTACTTTTATAAGGCAATGCCTTCCCAGTTATCAGGATTTATGCCTTTGGTGCTAGTCGCCATCCCCTGGCCTATAGAAGGCGGGCTTGGGGTAGTCACGGCACGGGCCCTGAGGACAGGTCGTGACATTCCTGACCATGCTCCATCATCCCTCTAAGGCCAATGGCTGGAGCCCTGATGTTTGAAGCATCTCCTATATCGCAATCAGGTATTGAATAATCTCGAACGAAGCTTCTCCCTTTGGGGTTGCATGTAACCACACTGCAACTGAGATAACACCCATAAACACAACACACCAACCAACCATCGATTATTCAAAACACCCAATCGTTTTTACTTAAAAACCAAATTTACAAGAATTTGAAACAAAGGGACGAGGAATGATGCAAGAAGAGACTAGTGTCAGGGGGTGACTAGGAGATATGTTTGGAAATAATACGCCAATAATGCCACCACCATAGAGAGTATTCTAAGACACCGCCCCCCGCTCCACATGGATTTCCAGACCCTGCGAGCTCACCGGGACCACTGACCCTACACCACTTTCATTTCCCCTAAACAAGATTAACCACAAGGAAAAAAGACTCGGACAAGCCTCAACTTACCCTAATAACTCAAGTCTCTCTACGAGGTGTGTTGGCCAGGAACCTTGCTCGTAGCTAGATTGTCAAGTTATGACACTCTTAACTTTGGTCTATCCTAACTTTATCCCAAATAAACACAACCCAAGATAGCAAACCTATCCTTTGATACAATTTTTTCACGAACCAAGCCAGGTCGCCATCCGACCTTGCGCCCATCCTGGTCCATAACATTTACCGAATGATGTTCTCGATCCCCATAGGATGACACAAGTGCCCGGGTACCAATATAGTGCAAGGGAACGACTAAACAGAAATGAGAGATATTAAACAAGAAATAAGAAAGATAAACTGGAACTAAAAAACTATCATGCAAAGAGGCCCTTAAACTAAAAACAAACTTAAAGGTGTACAACATGACCGAATAACTAAAAATAAATGACAAAAACATAAACTATAAAACTGAATCAAACCTCCCAGCAATAAGAGAGGCCACATCAACACCACCCTGCATGAGAATAACAACTACACCATGAACCACCATCGTCGAGAATGATGTTACAACCTGGAATACACAAGAAACAAGGTCTACATACACCAAAAGGTGTTTGCAGGGTGTGAGCGAAAGGACCAATAAGAAGTCGCCCAATAAAAATATTCCATTCCACAACACCTAAGAGATAATTTAACATGCTTATTTAAAATCATTCTTCTAAATCTCTTTGTTTTTAAGGAAAACATTTAAAAGATGAAAGTGAAAACAATAGAGAACTAAAAGAAAAACCATTTTACAAATGCAACTTTATATTGGATGATAAAATAGATAAAGAACATACACATTCTCAAGTGGTCCTCCCTATGCCGATTGAAGGCACCACATCATAAATAGCAGAGCATTGGGGGTAAAATCCCGAAGGTAGATAGTACGTGTGGTGCGCTAGAGACATCGTACCTTAGTGTAAATGTGTCATAGGAACCCCAATAATCAATGCTCTCCTACATGAGCCACTAGTAGAGAAACACATCCAGAACCTAGTGGTCTCCAATCATCACAAAAGATTAGTTAGTGTTGTAACGTCAATCCTGCCAGATGAAACCAGGATGAACCACTCAAATGTCACCTAGCGTACTAGTCCTAATCCACCAACCTCAGTACCCCGAGTTTTCCCTTATACTCAACCAAATTCCACATTCACATCATGTATCACTTTCACATATCACACACACTAGACAGGACATTACACACACAAAACCACCACATGCATACCCAAACATCATTTTAATGACACAAACACACCAAAATACTTTTCCAAAATATATTTTTCATTACATAATCATTTCACAAAACACCATTTGATAACACTCATAGATTAAAATATTTAATTTTCACAACATTGAAAGAAGTATTAAATAGAAAAATAAGGTATTACATAATAAATATACCAAATCCCAAGTAGGAAAGTCTTCTCAAATCTATTGCTTAACAAATTCCCATTATGATGAGTTTTTCACTAATTACACAATTAAATGAACCATTTGAACAACTTATAAAACACCACCAAGAAACAGAAATTGGTATTACGCCAAAAACATGTCTCGTTTTATATAAAACTACAACATAAATCACATATGCATATTCATATTTTCCCAAATACTAATTTCATGCCATCTAAATAAATCAATAAATCGTTTAAACTATTTTTTAAATCATTCAAATAAAAACTAAGAAAACATTACCCCAAAAGCCACATTATCCCATTTAAGGACGCCATATTATAATCAAATACTCAAGGTAACAATATAAAAAAATGTTTTTCACAATTCAAGAAATTTTCAATTTAATATAAAATGTGCTCAACAAGGAAACACACCCAAAGTGACTCATTTTTCTTTAAAATCACCATTTAATTATACAAACACCTCCAAGGCATTGGAAATGATTTTCTCACCTACCAAACAACACCAAAAACCTTTTTATCCATGCTTCACATCTCAAATGACACTAAAATAAACAATTTCTCTATTTATGAAACATCACACGTGCATACCACAAGGCCTCGCTTTATAACACACAAATTTTAGATGCCAAAAAAATTTTAAAATCAGTTACACATCCCAACCCTTCTAAAACCCCATTCACAGCCCAGTAACATACTCAAGGTTCATAATAAAAATCAACACGTCAAAATAGTTTATCTTCTTTTGAAAAAATCACTTTAATCACACTCGCACATCAAGCATTGTTGAAAATAAAATTTGAAAACCATAACAAATTAACTAAACAGATCCAAAAATTTTAACAACACAACATGTATAGAATACATATGAATTTGCATTAAGAAAATTAAAATTCATCAAATAGGCATATCGAAGTATGTCCAAAATAAAATTTACACCATAAAATTTATCATTAGAACACATTATAAATTAATTAAGCATAAAATTAAATCATATAAAGATGATAGGGCATCGAACAACCAACCTTGAACCAAGGATATTACGATGAATGTTGTGAAATCACCATTTCACCACAACCGCACCTTCAGCAACCTAGCACGAACCCAATTACAAAAAACTGGACCAACATTATAAAAACATAACCATAAATATAACATCATACGGACTTGAAACCAATAACCCCAAATATAAAAATGAGAAAAACACCTTGGGAAAAGGGTATTTACTGGTGGTGGTCGCGCCGACAAGGAGCCTCTCCAGCAGGGAGTCGCTTTGGAAGAGCGGGGGGGGGGGGTCCTAACCAGGTTGGTTCCAGGAGAAGGCTCGAGCAGGTAGGGGTTTCATACCTGAGGACTATTAGGAGGTCTCTCGTTTGGGTTTAGTGGTGCAGCGGCGGGTTTCTCGGGGGGACGGGTGTGGCGACTATTTTCTCGGGGAGGTCACACGACAGCACGAGCCGAGGAGGCGATGACCACTGGAGGGAGTCACCGGCAAGGGTGGAGGCACAACATATTGGACAAGAGCAGGGCTAGTAGGGGGTACGTTGGGGTTCAGCGCGCATGCCAAAAGGAATCGATGGGAATAGGGGGACGGATGTAGAGGGAGGAAAGGGGAAGGAGAGAGAAAGAGGGAAAGAAAAAAATGAATGAAACCCTAAAAAAACTAAAAACAAAAACCGTTAATAATAATAATATTCTTAAAATAAATGAACAGCAACAATAATAAAAGAATAATTAAAGCTACACCCTTTAAATGAAAACGTTGTGAATTAATGTATTAACAATCGTAGTGATAATAATTAATAATAATAATATTATTATTATCATTAAAATGAAATTCGTTAAATTTTTAATGCACTTATTTTGTATATATATATATATATACCACTCATTTAATTATACTTCATTATTAATAATTCATATTATTTTATAATAATTTGAACATCTGGTTGGTCACACAATGGCTCGGGTGAAGCCCAGCAGCTTCGTAATCACGCTTTGTTCGTGCGTCGCACGCTGTCAAGCCTCGAAGACTCATTTGTTGAAAAAACTCATAATTCAATTAGGACTCATCTTACAACTTGACAGAATATTTTAAATTCAAATAATATAAAACAAAAATATATTAACATAATTTATTATTAACGATAATAATATTTATCACAATATTAATAACAACATAATAAATGTTTTTAATATATTATCAACAATAATAATAATAATAATACACTCAAAAAAGATTATTATAATTAAGATATTACATTAAATTTTATTACTCTTCTCATTATTATTTTACTTTCACTTTACGATTCATTACATTCTATTTATCTGTCGTGAACATCAAGGGGGTTCTCCGGTGAGCCGAGCGAGGTCATGTGTCTTCGACCGTGGTGTACTGAATGCTGTCAAGGCCAAAGCTTATGTTTTTGAATAATAACCTGAAAATTTAAGTCAGGATTCAACAACAACTACCCGACACCCAACAAAAAAATAAAAAAGATAATTTAGAAATGACGTGTGTGACAATTGTTACAATGGAAATGGGTAAAATAGTGTTATGTTCATTTCTGTTCTTGTGTTTAAATTAATTTTACACACATATCAGTTTTTATTTTATAAATTTTATTTCATATTAAGAACTAGTTGGTACCAATTATCATATAAGGGTAGTATTATTTATATTCCTAAATGATAAATTAACTACATAAAAATCCGAGTTAACATAAGGAAAACTAAAATGTTAATTATAAGAAAACATATGTGTTAAGGAATAACATGCTTAAAACATGTAATTTTTCATTGATGGATGGGTTTCTCGACATTATCATCTCTCCAATCCTTTAACTATATTTATTTTAAGAACCATGTGTGAGAGTGTCTTCCCATTATTGAATTGTTTTTGGTATTTACAAAAATGTCACTCCTCCATTATAAAAGTCCACCACCTTCCCTCAATTACTCACACCTACACATAAATTGAGCTCATCAATAACTCTAAAAAATGACTCTTGAAATTAGTTATCCTTTTTTATATCTTTTATTCATCCAAACGATAAAACCAAGGGTCCTTAATAAGATATATAACGGGCTATGTTTTATGTTAAGGTAGTTTTGATCACTAAACACATTTTTTTACTTAGTCCATTACCAACATCATTCATGTATTAACAATTATAATTTAATTAAAATATTATTTAAAATATAATTTTAAGTTATCTTGATAAATTAAAAAAAATACACCTCAAATTCCATTAAATGGTGAATGAAACCATCAATCATGTGTAGGGTAGACTCCCACCTCATTTACTGTTGTAATTCATTTCCCATCATCACCTATCATCATTGATTATAATGATGGATTTCATGAATATAAAAGATAATTTATCAAAATTAAAATTTCTTAATTAAAATATCAAATGAACCTTTTTATTTTCCTTTTTGTGGGGGATATGATAACATCAGTTGTGTGTAAGGAAGATTACGGCCTCACAAAGTGATGTGATCCATTTTTCACTAATTATATTAATGAAAGGTAAAAAGAATATAGTTAATGAATATATGTTAATATTCATGAAATTTTTGTCATGATGATAAGATAATATATGTAACACCCGAAACTTCTTCGCTACGCTTCTCTATGAATAATACAGTACGTGTGTTGTACGTAACTTCTAGTTCTAACACACCACAACCAATCAAACTAGCCATTATGAATAGTAAAACCCAATTTTTGAAATTATATAAATTTTACCTTTCAAAATGGAAATCATTTTTGGATTCGGAATATCAAAATTAGCTTAGGGTGAATATTTGGTATTTTTCTGAAAACATTCATTTTTTGATGAATATTGAAAAACATTGAGTCATTGTTTAAAACCTTCTTTTTATTTAAATAATTAATTATTTTATTTAAATTTATTTTAGGTCAAAATTGTAACACCTGAGGTTTTTATGAGAAATATTTTGTTTTTATGTTATATAAATCATCAACGGAATATTTCACTACACACAACACTAGCTTGGCTTGCTTTACACGCAATCACGACCTTCCTCGATAGCTTGTGTTGTATGCAATACCGAGTTTCACTAAACAACGACATGCTATTAAAATATTATTAAAACAAGCCTTTATGAATAGTAGTACCCACTTTTTGAAAATTTATAAATTTTATATTTCAAAATGGACTTCATTTTTGGATTTGGAATATCATAATTAGCCTAAGGTGAATTTTTGGTATTTTTCTGAAAACTTTCAATTTTTGATGAATAGTGAAAACACTAGGTTACTATTTAAAAACCGACTTTTTATTTAAATAATTATTTATTTTATTTAAATTTATTTTAAGTCAAAACTGATACATAATACCTATATAATTTAAATTTAATTCATTAGAGTCATTTTATAATAATTTTAGATATATTAAAATTTTATTGAACTTTTCACCGTCTTTTACCCACCTCTTAAGAGAATTTACAAATTTACATAAAACATAATTTTACTGCTTTTGTGAGTAAAATTTACAAAATCCTAGAGACACGGTTAATATAAAGGAGTAAAATGTGGTTCAATAAGATAAAAATAATTTTTGGTGAATAGTAACATTTTACTTTTTTTTACTACGATTAAAAGTAAATATGGTAATTAAGGGTAAAAATTATATTATTATTACCCTAAAACATGTCCTAATTCTATTGTATAAGATTAATTCGACCAAAAACAACCTTAGGAAGAAAATATGAACATTTATGTCCCCTTTTATTAGATTAGGACATTTAATATTATTTTATTTAAAGAAGAGTTAAAATAGTTAAAATCAATGTTTAATAAGTAAAACATTTTTTATATAGGGTTATAAATAATATAAATTCGACTATAAATAAACATTAAAAAGATAAAAAGATTTCATACATAATGGAATTATATTTATAATTGTTAGACTTTATATAATATAATTTATTGATGACACAATGATGATGAAGTAATTACTTTATTAAGGAAATATTAACATAATTGATATTTTAAATACCCAAATAAATGTAATTTGAGACTTTTTAAAAATTAAACTAATTTATAGGTTAATATTACATATTAGTATTGGTTTAATTAAATTTTTTAGATCTAATAATGCTGTTATGATTTTCACAAAAATCAATTACCAAATAGTGTCAAAATTGACATAAAATAGTTTTTTAAACAAATATTATATTATTAATTGTTATTTTATTCCTAAAAATCTATGATTCGGTCAAATGACTTAGATAAGGTTATATATATTAATAATGAACAACTTGGGTTTTTTTGGCTTGTTATAGTAAGTTTATTAACCATATAGTGTAAGAAAACAAGAAGACATGGTAAAAGTTAAATTATTTAACATAGAGTTAAATATAAATGATAATGTTAAAATAGTAACCTAAACTTGTCGAAAATCTATTGGTTCAGAGGATTTCGACCCATCCCTACCTTATCTTCGAAATAAATAAATTTGGAGCTATTAAAAACTAAATATGACTTTATTATAAAATAATATTTTAAGTTTTTCCTAAGGTGCCCCTATCCTCCCTTATAAAAGGGCACCTCCTCCCTCTCCTCCTCAAACAAATTTGAGCCACAAAGCTCAGCCAAAACCTACCAATTTATCTTCTACACTTCCCTAGAAACATCATAGAGGTCCTGGTCTTCATCAAATACCATCTTTAGTGCCCTAAGTGGAGGTTAAGAAGAGGCGCTTCAAAGAAGAGGTAATGTCTGTAACCGATTCTTTCAACTTTATTTCTTCTTATACTTATTCTTCTTTAGCTATTTCATTATGAAGTAATAACATCAGTGTCCATAACATACTGATATGTTATTATAAATATGAAACAACCCTATTTCACCTTCCATCCATCCTACGGAAAATAAAATCACCGCGCGTACGTACGTACGAAATACTGTCTCCACACCTTGGTGTAATCTGTTTTCCACCACCACCATACTTGGATGGGTATAATGGTGTAATGAATTACTATACATGATTATTGTAATTTTATATTTATTCTGAAATAGTATACATACACTTCAATACAATTCCAAGATCATGGGAATGATATCATCGCTCGTGCATACATACGACCTACCATCTCCACGATGTGATGCGACTTGTTCTACATGATCTTCAATGATTAATGTAGAGACCCGAAGCCTAACGTACATGAAAATTACATTACTTTTGCGGAATACTTAATACATAACAAAAATATACACACAAGGATCGTAATAGTTTAGTGTCTTTGGAAACTCGGAACGTAATCTTCTAATCCTGGTGAAAGATCTTCAAAATCTCCCACAAAGATCTTCCTTTTTTTTACCTAAAACCTTTCCTTATATCCTGGGGAAAAGAAAACATAAAAGGGTGAGCTCAAATGCTCAGTAAGGGTAAACAACAGAAATATCAATCACATAATTTTCATAAGAACATAACATTTTTGGAAATCTTAACCTGCAAAAGAGAGCATAATTTCATAACATGGGATAAATCATAGTAGTGAAAATGAAACCCTTACATAAAACATTACTCATTGTGGCATACACACATAATCATAGAGAATCATTTCTTGTTAGTCAAGACTCATTGCCAAGACTATCTTAGTGGACAAAGTCCCTTTCTGAATCGAGTAATCCTCATTTCAGTCCTGTTTCACTAAACCGGTATAACCTACCATTCCAGCCATGTCTATCTCATGAGATATGAAATCTTTACCCAATGCATTGGAGGGAGATATAGGTCCCACCCATATCTTAATGAATCCTTTCTTATGTGTGCCACAAAATCATAAATCATACATCATTGCATAACCCATGTAATAAAAATGGGATTCTTAAACAACATGACATCATAAAACCATTCATATAAGATAAAGGAATTCATAAACATAATTTCAACACAACATAGTCAAATCAATGTAAAAATATGGATAGAAACAGAACCCTTTAATATCTTATATGGAAAATAATTTTGATAAGACACTTGAATTGAATTCTTGAGGAAAATATCCTTTCTTCTTCAAAATCAATTTCTGTTCACAAAACATCATGCAATTTTAAAAGAAAGAGATTTTATTGAAAATAGTCATGAAATCTTTTAGAGGAAGCTTCATGAAAATAAGGCTTTATAAAACAGTATAAATCCGTTCGTGCCGTATAAGTTAAAAAAACATTCTTCGTACTTTTGTCGGAAAAGTCAAAAAGTACCTCGTACGAAAATGACAAAAGATTCCTTTCATATCTTTTACAAAAAAACTCACCGAAGGGTAAAATTGGATATAAACTATTGTATAAGGATGGAAATAATATTACATATTGATGGAACATGGATGTGGATGATAAAATACACCCCATTAATTACCAAAGTAAAAATAATCTCAGATAAAAGTGAGATTGTGATATTTCCCTTACCTTAGGTCCGATTTGCTTTGTTCGTGTCCGAAGCTCCTGTATAATGGTTTAAAATAATGTTATTGACTTATTACAGAATCATATTCATTGTTATGATATCATATATGGTTCACTTATGAAATTATATTACCCGTTCTTTTGTAAATTCCATGTTAAAGAAGCGTTTTGGGTAAAATCGTTTCATTTATCGTAGGTGTTTTGACTTGTTGTTCTTGACATCATTATTACTTATATCATGATTTACTTACTTCCAGAATATAAAATATTATTTATATATCATATATATTAAGAATATATATATATATAATAGGTATATAAATAAAATGAAAAACACCGTTCATGGAGACGGTAGTCCGTACGTACGCATGAACGCTGTTTTCCTTTCCTTATTGTCTTGAAATGGAAGTAAGTAGATGACATACATATGTATATATATACATAAATCCAGTAGCTTTATAATGTCATATATTTCATTATTATTTCTTATATATACATTATAATCATTCTTAAATGGTTAACATGGAGAATGATTCTCATCGCGTCGTGGAGACGGTATTCCGTACGTACGCACGAGCGATGATATCATTTCTATAAATATTGAATTGAATTGGAGTGGATTATACAATATATCATAATCAATATGATGTTGTAATAACTATGTATAGTTATTCTTTACACCATTATACCCATCCATGTAAGGTGGTGGTGGAAAATAGATTACACCACGGCGTGGAGACGGTATTCCGTACGTACGCACGCGCGGTGATTTCTTTTTCCGTAGGATGGATAGATGGTGAAATAGGGTTGTTTCATACTTATAATAACATATCAGTATATGAGTGATACTGATGTTATTACTTCATAATGAAACAACCTAAGAAGAAGAAGTGGAAGAAGAAATAAAGATGAAAGAATTGGTAACGGTAATTACCTCTTCTTTGAAGTGCCTCTTTGAGACCTCCTCTTAGGGCACTAGAATTGGTCTTTGAGGAAGACCAGAACCTCTAGGATGTTGCTAGGGAAGTGGAGAAGAGATTTTGTCAGGGTTTGGCCGAGCATGAGTGCTCAAATTGGTGTGAGGAGGAGGGGGAGGAGGTGTCCTTTTATAGGGGAGGAGAGGGGCACCTTAGGAATATCTCAAAATATTATTTTATATTAAAGTCAAAATCGGTTTATAATGGTTCCAAAGGGTCTTATTTCGAAGATAAAGTGGGGATGGGTCGAAATCCTATCAACCAATAGGATTTAGACAAGTTTAGGGTATTATTTTAACCTTATCAATTAGATTTAACTCTAAGTTAAATAATTTAACTTTTACCGTGTCTTTTTGTTTTCTTTCACTATATGGTTAATAAACTTACTATAACATGCCAAACGAACCCCAAATTGTATATTATTAATACATATATCCTTATCTAAGTCATTTTGCCGAACCTTAGATTTTTAGGAATAAAATAACAATTAATAATATAATATTTGATTTAAAAACTATTTTGTGTCAATTTTGACACTATTTGATATATGATTTTTGTGAAAGTCATAACAGAATTATATGTTCGAACCAAGTTGATTAAAACAACATTAATATATCATAGTAACCTATAAAATTATTGTAATTCAAAAAAAGTCTCAAATTACATTTATTTTGGTGTTTATAACATCAATTATGTCAATATTTCATTAACAAGATAATTACTGCATCATCTTTGTGTCATAAATAAATTAAATTATTTGATGTCTAAAAATTACAAATAAAATACCATCATGTAGTAAATCTTTTTATCTTTCTAATGAATATTTACAATCGAATTTATATTATGTATAACCCCATATTAGAAATGATTTACTTATTAAACTTTGATTTTAACTATTTTAACCCTTCTTTAAATAAATTAATAATAAATGTCCTAATCTAATCCAAGTGGGCCTAAATGGTCATATTTTATTCCTAAGTTTGTTTTTGGTCGAATTACACTTGTCCAATAGAATTAGGACATGTGTTAGGGTAATATTAATATCATATTTACCCTTAGTTACCTTATTTACTATTAACCGTGGTAAAAAAAGTAAAAAGATACTATTCACCAAAAAATTATTTTCATCTCATTGAACCACATTTTAGTCCTTGATATTAACCGTGTCTCACGGATTTTCGAAATTCCATTCACAGAAGCGGTAAAATTAAGTTTTATGAAAAATTCAGTTTTTTTAACTACCACTTAGTAGTTTCACTATTCATCAAAAATTGATGTTTTTCAGAACAATGCCAAAATTTCATCCCAAGCTATATTTCATATTCCGAATTCAAAAATGAAGTCTATTTTACCAAATTCATAACATAAAAGTTGCATTAATTAATTTTATAATTAAATCCCGCTGTTAAAACAAATAGCATGTTTTTAAGAAACAATATCTATCAAAAGATTGACATTTGATTATGTCTGGTTTAAATGTGAAATTACAACCAATGACCAACATTGTATTAAATTGTAAAAATATATTCTAAATATACTTTGAAACCACTCAAATTAATGATTTATCACTATTAATTATTTTGATTAAAAAAGTTGTTTTTAATTATAATTTAGTAATCTTCACTATTCATCAGAATATGAAAGTTATCCGAAAAGTACCAAAATTTCACCTTAGGCTAAATTCGATACTCCGAATCCAAAAATAAATTTCATTTTGAAAAATAAGATTTAATGGATTTCAAAAAGTGGTTATTACTATTCATAACGGCTAGTTTTAATAATATTTTTATAGCATATCGTTGTTTAGTGAAACTCGGTATTGCGTATTACACACGCTATCGAGGAAGGTCGCGATTGCGTGTAATGCAAGTCAAGTCAAGGATGTGTGTTGTGCAAGCTCCTTTTGGTGTAGCGTACAACACAAGACATTAATAAAATTAAAAAGAATATTTTTTTATAAAATCTTGGGCTGTTACATTCTACCCCCCTTAAAATGAATTTCGCCCTCGAAATTCGTCGGGGTTATAAATGGTTTACTATTTGAAAGTTTCTTTAATAGAAACCCACATCGTAAAAGGGAATACCAAAACTTGGCTTTAAAAACTAAAGTATGAAATGTAGCGATTACCCAAATAAACTAATCACTGGGTTTCCACATAGGTGAAAATATGGATATGGAAGAGAAATCTAACCATCATGTTCTGATGGAGAGTGGTAGAGAACATGGCTATGGAAAATCCAGTAATCACAAATCCATAAATTTGTGACGATCTATGGTACCATCTAATTCATCAGGTATAAGATCACTAGGACAACATTTTTGGTTTTCAAGATCATTTCCCTAAAGTTGAAATTTTGAATTAGAATAAATACTTACTTTATTTTGATACAATATCACTGTTGTTCGTGCCTTGAACAATTTCCACTTCATCTCTTAAATAAATGAAGTTGAATTTGTTATTCGTGAAGTGTTAGCAGATCATGTGATAGAATGACGGGTCATTCCATCTGTCTCAAACAAAAGGTAAGCAAAAGTTATTAAATATACATAAGTCATTCTATAGTGAGATTAATCATATATAGTTCCTAAAATGGACTTATACTTCATATATCATACTGCTTAATATAATAAAACTAGTTTCTACTAAACAGGGACTTCCTGTAGGTCAGTGGTAGGAGATAAAGGCCAGTCGCACTTCGGTTGTGGGTTCGATTCCTACAGCCTTGTCCGAAGCGATGGGCTGTCGCCCGTCCTGCAGGTTGTCCCTTTTTCTAAAACTACGTTACTATAAAATCCCATCAATAATATCGAAAATGTTCTATCCTTAAACAATACTAACTTATGTCCAACATAATCCAGTCTAATCTTTAGGCTTATAATACTGCAGTCCACTCTCATAATATAGTGACAACGATTACCAGAGATTTAATACTGTCGTTGATCCCCACATATCATAAGATATGTCTTGTTGGTCACATTCCAAACATTCAAAGTCCTTAATCGTGTATTCTCTTGAATACCTTAGTGAAAACATGAGTGCAGTTAAAAGTTAACACTTTCCACATACC
The DNA here is from genome assembly GCA_963277665.1 of Viscum album. NCBI lineage: Eukaryota > Viridiplantae > Streptophyta > Magnoliopsida > Santalales > Viscaceae > Viscum > Viscum album. The sequence goes on along the minus strand of OY728156.1, from coordinate 1,190,785,333 downwards.
AAAATACTCAAAATTCTATATACTCAAACCATGATATCACTTAGTCCTTATATCAATCATGAGCTCATGAATACTATCAAACATCTCATTATCTTCTTATCCTTTCATTATGCACTTATCATCTACTTTCCAAAAGTATCTGAATAACCATTCATGGTTACTGGTACCATTCATCATACACTTTCAAAACTTAAGGAAAGACAACAGTGTAACAATCCTTAGATGTCTCATTATTCCATGAGATTACTTATACAACATTACACATGATAAACATGTAATCATTCCACTACATTCTTAGACCATTGACCGAGCTTCAACATTTCTTTCATCTCACATATCATTTGTAGTCTCATCATCATCATCCACATAAATACTACCCATATGACCATACTGATTCTCTTCATGAGTCTTTCCCTTATGGCATTGGTTTGCATAATGCCTGTACATTCCACATTTAAAACATTTAACCATTGTTGATGTTGTAGCAATACCATTATCCTCATCCCTGGTGTTAACCGACCCTTTTCCTTTGCACTTACTTGCTTTGTGTCCTTCTTTTCCACACCCAAAGCATCTTCCAGTTCCCTTGAAACATTCTCCTTGATGCCTCTTCCCACATGATTTACATAGGGGAAATTGAACTTTCTTTCCTCTATGATCATCATGGAACTCCATCTTTCTCTTATTAGTCGAGTCAGGAAACTTACCAAATTTTACTTTATTGATCATGTTGTGAGATTGCTGATTCGGCATAATAATGATGTTTGGACATCCAAATCCCATTTCATTTGGTTGCTCATGAAGAATATCATTCCATTGTCCATCATATCCTCCATTATTGTGAATCATCTTGTTTCCAGCCATTTTCTAAAACCCAAAAGAATAGTGTGAGAGAAAAAATAATAATAAAGGGGGAGTAACTTCAATATCTAACATCTTAGGATTAATTCTATGATAGTTAGAGTAATTCTAGTACTATAACCTATACGCATACTTAACCTTAGAGACATCCCTAGACATACCTTAGAAATATCTCTAGGGATCTCACTAAAGTTCTCGCATCCTAGTTTCCAAAGGTTGACTAAACCTTTCCTCTGATACCAACTGTAGAGACCCGAAGCCTAACGTACATGAACATTACATTACTTTTGCGGAATACTTAATACATAACAAAAATATACACACAAGGATCGTAATAGTTTAGTGTCTTTGGAAACTCGGAACGTAATCTTCTAATCCTGGTGAAAGATCTTCAAATTATCCCACAAAGATCTTCCTTTTTTTTACCTAAAACCTTTCCTTATATCCTGGGGAAAAGAAAACATAAAAGGGTGAGCTCAAATGCTCAGTAAGGGTAAACAAAAGAAATATCAATCACATAATTTTCATAAGAACATAACATTTTTGGAAATCTTAACCTGCAAAAGAGAGCATAATTTCATAACATGGGATAAATCATAGTAGTGAAAATGAAACCCTTACATAAAACATTACTCATTGTGGAATACACACATAATCATAGAGAATCATTTCTTGTTAGTCAAGACTCATTGCCAAGACTATCTTAGTGGACAAAGTCCCTTTCTGAATCGAGTAATCCTCGTTTCAGTCCTGTTTCACTGAACCGGTATAACCTACCATTCCAGCCATGTCTATCTCATGAGATATGAAATCTTTACCCAATGCATTGGAGGGAGATATAGGTCCCACCCATCTCTTAATGAATCCTTTCTTATGTGTGCCACAAAATCATAAATCATACATCATTGCATAACCCATGTAATAAAAATGGGATTCTTAAACAACATGACATCATAAAACAATTCATATAAGATAAAGGAATTCATAAACATAATTTCAACACAAAATAGTCAAATAAATGTAAAAATATGGATAGAAACAGAACCCTTTAATATCTTATATGGAAAATAATTTTGATAAAACACTTGAATTGAATTCTTGAGGAAAATATCCTTTCTTCTTCAAAATCAATTTCTTTTCACAAAACATCATGAAATTTTAAAAGAAATAGATTTTATTGAAAATAGTCATGAAATCTTTTAGAGGAAGCTTCATGAAAATAAGGCTTTATAAAACAGTATAAATCCGTTCGTGCCGTATAAGTTAAAAAAAACATTCTTCGTACTTTTGTCGGAAAAGTCAAAAAGTACCTCGTACGAAAATGACAAAAGATTCCTTTCATATCTTTTACAAAAAACTCACCGAAGGGTAAAATTGGATATAAACTATTGTATAAGGATGGAAATAATATTACATATTGATGGAACATGGATGTGGATGATAAAATACACCCCATTAATTACCAAAGTAAAAATAATCTCAGATAAAAGTGAGATTGTGATATTTCCCTTACCTTAGGTCCGATTTGCTTTGTTCGTGTCCGAAGCTCCTGTATAATGGTTTAAAATAATGTTATTGACTTATTACAGAATCATATTCATTGTTATGATATCATATATGGTTCACTTATGACATTATATTACCCGTTCTTTTGTAAATTCCATGTTAAAGAAGCGTTTTGGGTAAAATCGTTTCATTTATCGTAGGTGTTTTGACTTGTTGTTCTTGACATCATTATTACTTATATCATGATTTACTTACTTCCAGAATATAAAATATGATTTATATATCATATATATTAAGTATATATATATATAATAGGTATATAAATAAAATGAAAAACACCGTTCATGGAGACGGTAGTCCGTACGTACGCATGAACGCTGTTTTCCTTTCCTTATTGTCTTGAAATGGAAGTAAGTAGATGACATACATATGTATATATATACATAAATCCAGTAGCTTTATAATGTCATATATTTCATTATTATTTCTTATATATACATTATAATCATTCTTAAATGGTTAACATGGAAAATGAATCTCATCGTGTCGTGGAGACGGTATTCCGTACGTACGCACGAGCGATGATATCATTTCTATAAATATTGAATTGAATTGGAGTGGATTATACAATATATCAGAATCAATATGATGTTTTAATAACTATGTATAGTTATTCTTTACACCATTATACCCATCCATGTAAGGTGGTGGTGGAAAATAGATTACACCACGGCGTGGAGACGGTATTCCGTACGTACGCACGCGCGGTGATTTCTTTTTCCGTAGGATGGATAGATGGGGAAATAGGGTTGTTTCATACTTATAATAACATATCAGTATATGAGTGATACTGATGTTATTACTTCATAATGAAACAATCTAAGAAGAAGAAGTGGAAGAAGAAATAAAGATGAAAGAATTGGTAACAGTAATTACCTCTTCTTTGAAGTGCCTCTTTGAGACCTCCTCTTAGGGCACTAGAATTGGTCTTTGAGGAAGACCAGAACCTCTAGGATGTTGCTAGGGAAGTGGACAAGAGATTTTTTCAGGGGTTGGCCGAGCTTGAGTTCTCAAATTGGTGTGAGGAGGAGGGGGAGGAGGTGTCCTTTTATAGGGGAGGAGAAGGGCACCTTCGGAATATCTCAAAATATTATTTTATATTAAAGTCAAAATCGGTTTATAATGGTTCCAAAGGGTCTTATTTCGAAGATAAAGTGGGGATTGGTCGAAATCCTATCAACCAATAGGATTTAGACAAGTTTAGGGTATTATTTTAACCTTATCAATTAGATTTAACTCTAAGTTAAATAATTTAACTTTTACCGGGTCTTTTTGTTTTCTTTCACTATATGGTTAATAAACTTACTATAACATGCCAAACGAACCCCAAATTGTATATTATTAATACATATATCTTTATCTAAGTCATTTGGCCGAACCTTAGATTTTTAGGAATAAAATAACAATTAATAATATAATATTTGATTTAAAAACTATTTTGTGTCAATTTTGACACTATTTGATATATGATTTTTGTGAAAGTCATAACAAAATTATATGTTCGAACCAAGTTGATTAAATCAACATTAATATATCATAGTAACCTATAAAATTAGTTTAATTCATAAAAAGTCTCAAATTACATTTATTTTGGTGTTTATAACATCAATTATGTCAATATTTCATTAACAAGATAATTACTGCAACATCTTTGTGTCATAAATAAATTAAATTATTTGATGTCTAAAAATTACAAATAAAATACCATCATGTAGTAAATCTTTTTATCTTTCTAATTAATATTTACAATTGAATTTATCTTATGTATAACCCCATATTAAAAATGATTTACTTATTAAACTTTGATTTTAACTATTTTAACCCTTCTATAAATAAATTAATAATAAATGTCCTAATCTAATCCATGTAGGCCTAAATGGTCATATTTTATTCCTAAGTTTGTTTTTGGTCGAATTAAACTTGTCCAATAGAATTAGGACATGTGTTAGGGTAATATTAATATCATATTTACCCTTAGTTACCTTATTTACTATTAACCGTGGTAAAAAAAGTAAAAAGTTACTATTCACCAAAAAATTATTTTCATCTCATTGAACCACATTTTAGTCCTTGATATTAACCGTGTCTCTCGGATTTTCGAAATTCCATTCACAGAAGCGGTAAAATTAAGTTTTATGAAAAATTCAGTTTTTTAACTACCACTTAGTAGTTTCACTATTCATCAAAAATTGATGTTTTTCAGAACAATGCCAAAATTTCATCCCAAGCTATATTTCATATTCCGAATTCAAAAATGAAGTCTATTTTACCAAATTCATAACATAAAAGTTGCATTAATTAATTTTATAATTAAATCCCTCTGTTAAAACAAATAGCATGTTTTTAAGAAACAATATCTATCAAAAGATTGACATTTGATTATGTCTGGTTTAAATGTGAAATTACAACCAATGACCAACATTGTATTAAATTGTAAAAATATATTCTAAATATACTTTAAAACCACTCAAATTAATGATTTATCACTATTCATTATTTCGATTAAAAAAGTTGTTTTTAATTATAATTTAGTAATTTTCACTATTCATCAGAATATGAAAGTTATCTGAAAAGTACCAAAATTTCACCTTAGGCTAAATTCGATACTCCGAATCCAAAAATAAAGTTCATTTTGAAAAATAAGATTTACTGGATTTCAAAAAGTGGTTATTACTATTCATAACGGCTAGTTTTAATAATATTTTTATAGCATATCGTTGTTTAGTGAAACTCGGTATTGCGTATTACACACGCTATCGAGGAAGGTCGCGATTGCGTGTAATGCAAGTCAAGTCAAGTATGTGTGTTGTGCAATCTCCTTTTGGTGTAGCGTACAACACAAGACATTAATAAAATTAAAAAGAATATTTTTTTATAAAATCTTGGGCTGTTACAATTAATGATTATATAAATGAATGGAATGAATAAATATGGTATATATTACACTAAAACCATTCTGTAAATGAGGTATCTATAAACTAAAAATAAGAATAATAATTTATTCGACAAAACATGCATAAGAACAAAAGGCAATAAACACCCAAATAACAAGTAGAAATGAAATATTACTAAAAAGAAGCTAATAATATGACCATATATGATATCACAATAATGAGTATGATTTTGTTATAAGTCAATAACATTTTTTAAATCTTTATACAGGATGTTCGGACACGTACGAATCAAATCAGACCTACGGTAAGGGAAAATCTCACAATCTCATTATTATCCGAGATTGTTTATACTTCAGAATTTATTGGGGGAATATTTATCATCCACATCCATGTTTACTCAATATATAATATTATTTACATCCACCTAAAATTGTTTAAATCCAATTTTACCTATTTGCGAGTGTTTATTAAAAGATATTAAAGAATCTTTTGTCATTTTTAGTACGAGGTACTTTTTGTCTTTTCCTGCCAAAGAATGAGAAGAATGTTTTTTTAACTTATATGGACTGAATGAAATTTTAGAAAATTATTTCCATGAAGCTTCCTTTACATTTTTTCAAGTTTATTTTTATTCAACTTCTTTTAGTTTAAAATTGTATGACATTTTAAGAAAGGAAAACTGTTTTTGAAGTAGAAATGATATTTTCCTCAAGAATGGAGTTCAAGCGTTTTATCAAAAAAAAATTCCATCTAAGTATATAGGGTTATATTTCTATCCCTATTTTTACATTAATTTGATTAGGTTATGATGGAATTATTTTTATGGAGTCCTTTTATCTTATATGGATTATGTTATGATGGCACGATGTTTAAGAATCCCATTTTTATGACATGGGTTATGCTGTGATGTATGATTTATATTCTCGTGGAACACATAGGAATGGTTTCATTATTAGATGGGTGGGACCTATATATCCCTCCAATTCATTGGGTAAAGATTTATTTCTCATTAGATAGACATGGCTAGAATGGCAGGTTAATCCGGTTCAGTGAAACAGGACTGATACGAGTAGTGTACTCGGTTCATAAATGGACTCTGTCTGCTAAGATAGTCTTGGAAATGAGTCTTGACTACTAAGAAATGGTTCTCTATTATTATGTGTGTATTCCACAATGTTTGATGTTTTATGTTATGACTATTGGTTTTACAATTCACTACTATTATTTATCCCATGTTATGAAATTATGATCTCTTTTTCAGGATATGATTTCCAAAATGTTATGTTATTATGAATATGATGTGACTGATATTTCTTTTGTTTACCCTTAGTATGTATTTGAGCTCACCCTATTGTATGTTTTCTTTTCCCCAGGCCAGGAAGAAGGGTATTAAGTAAGATATTCCAAAAAGGGATTCTAGATATGATGAAATAAATGGGAGACTATGTAGATGCTTTATGAACCAGGGGTTTATGTTTCCCAGTTTCTAAAGACACTATACCTACACGGTCCTTTCATGGTTTTGTTATATGTTGTAATAAGTGTAATTCAATTTTGAAGTATTTACAATGTATGTAAAGTATGGGTTGTTATAGTTGGTATTATAGGAAAGGTATAGTCATCCTTTGGAAACTATGAAGTGAAAGCCTTAGTAAGAACCCTAAGGATATGTCTAAGCATAGGAAAAAATCTTAGTGTTTTAGAAATGTACATGAATAACCTATGATAAGACCTAAAACGTGAAATTTTATTCTTGATTAAGTGGTTTTACTATTATGAATAGTGTTTCTCACACTATTCTTATTGGTTTTAGTCAATTGATGGAACACGAAGGAACCGTGTTAATTCTGAATGCGACGGGAAATGAAATGATTGTCCCCCTGAGCAACCAAACATTATGGGAGCTGGAATGAAAAATCTTGTAGCCATGATCACACAACTTTCTCAAGCTATGAATCATGCAGGACTTCCAAATGAGAAAAGGAAGGAGAAAAATTCTGTTGAATCCTTCATGAGGTAGCATCCAACCTCATTCAGTGGGTCTACTAATCCATTAGTTTCTGAACAATGGATCCGAACTATTGAAAAGATATTTTCAGTTCTTTAATGTTCTGAACATGATAATGTTATCTTAGTAGTATATCGTTTGGAAGGTGAAGCTAATCAATGGTGGAATCTTATCAATAATATGAGGGCATGAGATGAAATTGAGTCCATGGAATGGGACGAGTTCAAGAACTTATTTTTTAATAAGTACTTCCTTCGTATTCTTCGAACAAAGCTGGAGAAGAAGTTTCTTGAACTAAAGTAAAAGGATGATAAATCTATTGCTACCTACGATGCAAATTTTACAAGACATTCAAGGTACACTTATGGGATTATTATCCAACCTGAGATTAAGATCGATCAATTCTTTATTGGCTTAAAACCACGTCTTCGAAGGGCGTTAGCCATAAGGGACATTAATATCTATGAGGAAATCGTTCTATGTGCTCTCAAGGTTGATATGGAGATTGGAGTAACCCATCAGTCATATGGGTTTGAAAAGAAGTGGAAAATAGAATTCAAAAGAAAATCTAAAGAGCACTCTGAAAAGAAGATGATTTTTCCCTTATGCTCAAAGGGTGGAATGAAACATGGAGGGAGTTGTCTTAAAGGGACAAGTAAATGTTTCAAATGTGGAAAAGAATGTCATCGGGTATTTGAATGCCGCAATGATGGGAGGAAGATGTCTAGTGATGCGAACAAAGAAAAGGCTACAAAGAGTGAACCTCCGACACTTCAATGTTACATGTGAAAGTAAATGAGGCATTATGCCAATCAATGACCTAATCCAAGGGATTTTAACGATGATCGATGTCAAAAAACTCTTAAGGCCAATGGCAAAGGAAAGTCACATGCAATTTCTATCAGCGATGTGGAGTACGATAATGAAGTGGTGACAGGTACACTTACCATCCACTATAAAGTAGAAAATGTTTTATTTGATTCTAGATCCACCCACTCTTTTATTTCTGAAGAATTTTCTAAGGGTATCTCCGTATTACCTCAAAAATTAGATGTTGAGTTAGCTGTGACAACCCCTAATGGAACAACAGTCACATCAAACGTTTATAATTCTTCTCCGATTGAAGTTTGTGGGAATGTGCTTCCTGAAAATACTGTGATCCTTCCTATAGTAAAATTTGAGGTGATTATTGGCATGGATTAGATTTCTTTATATGGATCTCATATCAATTTCCAAATAAGGGAAGTCACATTTCATATTCCAGATCAATATATGATCGTATATCGATGCAAGGATGAACATAACCTTCCCGTGGAAATTTCATCCATCCTATGGGTCTTGATTCGACTAAATGAAGGTTATTTATCACAAATGGTTGGAGAGAAACTCACGATTAAGAATATTCCCATTGTATGTGAGGTTGATTATGTCTTTCCGGAGGAATTTCTGGGTCTTCCACCAAATCGTGAAGTTGAGTTTTCAATAGAACTCGTACCGGGTACTTTGCCTATTTCAAAGACACATTATAGAATGGACCCAATTGAGTTGTTGGAATTGAAGAATCAACTCCAAGAGAATCTTGATAAATTATTCATATGCCGTAGTGTGTCACCTTGGGGAGCACCTGTTCTATTTTTTAAGAAGAAAGATGGATCAATGAGACTCTACATTGATTATCAAGAACATAACAAGATCACTATCAAGAAAAAATATCCTCTCCCATGCATTGAAGACTTATTTGACCAACTACGCAGAGCTCAATACATTACCAAGATTGATCTTCGTTCAGGGTATCATCAATTCAGGGTCAAAAGGGAGGATATACCAATGATGGCTTTCTGTACAAGGTATGTACACTATGAATTTATAGTGATGCCATTTGGTCTTACTAATTCCCCTGCTATCTTCATGGATCTAATGAATAGAGTCTTTAGAGACTATCTTGATCAGTTTGTGGTAGAATTTATAGAAAATATTGTTGTCTATTCAAAGAGAAAGAATGAACAGGAAGAACACTTGAGAATTCTATTGAAGACCTTTAGAAAGGAGAAGCATTCTTCCAAATTTTCCAAGTGTGAATTTTGGAATAAAAAAGTTTCATTTTTGGTTCACATAATCTCAAAATAGGGGATATCTGTGGATCAATCAAAAACAGAGGTTATCGAAAGATGGTCGAGACCAAAAATAGTAATTGAGATCTGATGTTTTCTTGGTTTTGATGGATATTATCGATGTTTTGTGAATGATTTTTCACGATTATCTAATCCACTCACCAGGTTGACTCGAAAAGGAGTTAAGTTCATTTGGACAGAGGAGTGTGAAGATAATTTCAAGGATTTAAGGTTATCCAGTGCACCTGTGCTCACACTACCTTATAGTGGAGAAAGGTTTGTGATCTATAGTGATGTATCCAAGAAGGGGTTGGGGTGTGTTCTCATGCAGAATGATATGGTGATAGCTTATTCCTCACTACAGTTGAAAATCCATTATTAAAATTACCCAACTCATGATTTGGAGTTAGCTGCGGTAATCATTGCATTAAAAATATGGAGGCATTATCTTTATGGTGAAAGGTGTGATATTTATACTGATCATAAAAGTTTAAAGTATATTTTCACACAAATAGAGCTGAATATGCACCAAAGAAGATGGTTGGAGCTGATTAAGGATTATTACTGCTCAATTCCTTATCACCCTAGGAAAGCAAACAAGGTAGGAGATACATTAAGTCGACAAGACCATGTTATCTTATCCATGATGAGGATCACAAAAGAACCAATATTTATGGATTTACAAATGATGGATCTTGGAATTATAATGGAAGTGGAAAATCGTATCATTATCAAATAAATGTTCAACTATCTATACATATGATGATTAAAGAGGAACAAAATGAAGATGTAGAGTTACAAAAGAAGGTGAGAAATGTTCCTGAATTCAACCTTGATTGTGATGGGATAATACGGTTCATGAGTCAGGTTTGTGTTCCTCCCATCCCAAAATTAAATAAGGAGCTTCTGGATGAGGATCATAGTTCTTCATTCTCTATTCATCCTAGAAGCAAGAAGATGTATATGGACCTGAAAGTGTACTTCTGGTGGGATGGAATGAAAAGAGATGTTGCTGAATATGTCTCTCGATGCTTGGTTTGTCAGCAAGTTAAAGCTGAGAGATAGAAGTCTAAGGGAATGTTACAACCATTACCTATACCAGAATGGAAATGGGATGGGATGGAATGAAAAGAGATGTTGCTGAATATGTCTCTCGATGCTTGGTTTGTCAGCAAGTTAAAGCTGAGAGATAGAAGTCTAATGGAATGTTACAACCATTACCTATACCAGAATGGAAATGGGAAAAACATCACTATGGACTTTGTCACTGGAAATCCTAAAACATCCAAAGGAAATAATGTTATCTGGGTCATAGTTGATCGTCTTACGAAGTCGGCACACTTTATTGCTATTATAGAGGATTTCTCTCTTAATAAGGTTTCCATGATATATGTAAAGGAAGTGGTAAGATTTCATGGAGTACCACTATCCATTATATCTGATCGGGATCTGAGGTTTACCTCAATGTTCTGGTGAGGTCTTCCACATACTTTAGATACTGAGTTGAGTTTCAGCACTGCTTATCATTCTTAGACAGACCGTCTGTCTGAGAGAAAAATTCAAACTCTAGAAGAAATGTTGAGAGCTTGGTCTATGTATATAAAAGGCGGTTGGGATCAATACCTACCTTTGGTGGAATTTTCTTATAATAATAGATTTCACTCCAGTATTCAGATGGATCCTTATGAAGCTCTCTATGGAAAGAAATGCCGAAATCCAAATTGTTGGGATGAAGTTGGGTAAAGAAAGCAATTGGGACCTAATATTTTTGATGATATGGCAGAAAAGTTATGATCTATTCGACAACACATAAGAGTAGCTCAGAGTTGACAAAAAAGTTATGCCGATAACTGATGAAAATACCTAGAGTTTTAAGTGGGTGATAAACTGTTCCGTCGAATATCTCCTTGGAAGAGAGTAATGATATTTGGAAAGAAGGGAAAGCTGAGACCTATGTATATCGGTTCTTTCGAAATACTGGATCGTGTTGGGAAGGTAGCATACCGATTGGAGTTTCCACCGAATCTATCTCAAGTTCAAGATGTGTTCCATGTATCTCTCTTGAGAAAGTACATACCCGATCCTTCACATGTACTCAGCTCAGAAGTTGTACAGTTGGAGCAAGATCTATCTTATGATGAACAACCAATAGAGATTCTCGATCGTAGCGAAAAAGTCCTACGGAACAAGACCACTTGCATGGTGAATGTTTTATGGTGGAACCACCAATTAGAAGAAGTTACTTTGGATCTTGAGGACATGACGAGGGAGAGGGATCCTCATCTGTTTGTTACAAAGTGACGAATTTTGAGGGAGAAATTCATTTTAAGGGGGGTAGAATGTAACACCCGAGATTTTTATGAGATATATTTTATTTTTATGTTATATAAATCATCAAAGGAATGTTTCACTACACACAACACTATCTTTTCTTGCTTTACATGCAATCACGACCTTCCTCGATAGCTTGCATTGTACGCAATATCGAGTTTTACTAAACAACGATATGCTATTAAAATATTATTAAAACTAGCCATTATGAATTGTAATACCCACTTTTTTAAATTTTATAAATTTTATCATTCAAAATGGACTTCATTTTTGTATTTGGAATATCTATATTAGCCTAGGGTGAATATTTGGTATTTTTTCTGAAAACTTTCAATTATTGATGAATAGTGAAAACACTGGGTTACTATTTAAAAACCGACTTTTTATTTAAATAATTATATATTTTATTTAAATTTGTTTTAGGTAAAAATTGATACATAATACCTATATAAGTTCAATGTAATTCCTTGGAGTCATTTTATAATAATTTTAGATATATAAAAATTTTATTGAATTTTTCACCGTCTTTTACCCACCTTCTAGGAGAATTTATGAATTTACATAAAACATAATTTTACCGCTTATGTGAGTGGAATTTCGAAAATCTGAAAGACACGGTTAATATCAAGGAGTAAAATATGGTTCAATAAGATGAAAATAATTTTTGGTGAATAGTAGTTTTTTACTTTTTTTACCACGGTTAAAAGTAAATAGGGTAATTAAGAATAAAATTGACATTATTATTACCCTAACACATGTCCTAATTCTATTGGATAAGATTAATTAAACCCAAAAAAACCATAGGAATAAAATATGACTATTTAGGCCCACTTGGATTAGATTAGGAAATTTAATATTATTTTATTTAAAGAAGAGTTAAAATAGTTAAAATCAAATTTTAATAACTAAAACATTTTTAAGATAGGGTTATAAATAAGATAAATTCGACTATAAATATTAATTAGATAGATAAAAATATTTTCTACATAATGGTATTTTATTTATAATTTTTAGACTTTAAATAAGTTAATTTATTGATGACACAATGATGATGGAGTAATTACTTTATTAATGAAATATTAACATAATTGATATTATAAACGCCCAAATAAATGTAATTTGAGACTTTTTAAGAATTAAAATAATTTTATAGGTTAATATGACATATTAGTATTGATTTAATTAACTTTTTTCGAACTAATAATGTTGTTATAATTTTCATAAAAATCAATTACTAAATAGTTTCAAAATTGATATAAAATAGTTATTAAAATAAATATTATATTATTAATTGTTATTTTATTCCTAAAAATCTATGTTTCAGAAGAATAACTTAGATAAGGTTATATATATTAATAATGAACCACTTGGGGTTCGTTTGTCTTGTTATAGTAATTTAATTAACTATATAGTGTAAAAAAACAAGAAGACACAGTAAAAGTTAAATTATTTAACTTAGAGTTAAATCTAAATGATAAGGTTGAAATAGTAACCTAAACATTTCTAAAATCTATTGTTTGAGAGGGTTTCGACCCATCCCCACCTTATCTTAGAAATAAATCAATTTTGAGCTATAAAAAACCGAATACTACTTTATTATAAAATAATATTTTATGTTTTTCCTAAGGTTCCCCTCTCATCCCTTATAAAAGGGCACCTCCTCCCTCTCATCCTCACACCACTTTGCACCTCCATGATCGTCCAACCTCTGCCCATTTCTCTTCTCCACTTCCCTAGAAACATCCTAGAGGTCCTGGTCTTCTTCAAAGATCACCTTTAGTGCCCTAAGAGGAGGTTAAGAAGAGGCGCTTCAAAGAAGAGGTAATGTCCGTTACCGATTCATTCAAGTTTACTTCTTCTTCTTTAGTTGTTTTATGATGAAGTAATAACATCAGTATCACAAAAATAAAGATATTTTATTATAAATATGAAACAAATCTATTTCATATTCTATCAATCCTACGGAAAATGAAATCACCGCGCGTCCGTACGTACGGAATACCGTCTCCACGCCGTGGTGTAATCTGTTTTCCACCACCACTATACTCGGATGGGTATAATGGTGTAAATAATTACTATATATGATTATTTTTAAGTGATATTGATTCAGAAATAGTATATATACACTTAAATACAATTCCACAATCATGGGAATGATATCATCGCTCGTGCGTACGTACGGCCTACCGTCTCCACGATGTGATGCGACTCGTTCTACATGATCTTCAATGCTTAAGGATTATATAAATTAATTGAATGAATAAATATGATATATATTACAATAATACCATTCTTTAAATTAGGTATCTATAAACTAAATAGAATATTATGAATTTATTCGGCAAAACATGCATAAGAACAAAAAGTAATAAACACCCGAATAACAAGTAGCAATGAAATATTACTAATAAGAAGATTAGAATATGATCATATATGATATCATAACAATGATTATGATTATAGAATAAGTCTATAACATTATTTAAGTCATTATACACGAGGTTCAAACACGTACAAAGAAAATCGGACCTATGGTAAGGGAAAATCTCCCAATCTCATTTTTATCCGAGATTGTTTATACTTGAGAATTTACTGGGGAATATTTATCATCCACATCCATGTTTTTTCAATATATAATATTATTTCCATCCACCTACAATTTTATAAATCCAATTTACCATTTGTGAGATTCTAGTAAAATATATGAAATGAATATTTTGTCGTTTTAAGTACGAAGTACTTTTTGACTTTTTCGGCCAAAGTACGAGAAGAATGGTTTTTTATCTTATAAGAAATGAATGGAATTTAAAACATTATTTCCATGGAGCTTAATTTACAAATTTTCAAGTTTATTTTTAATCAACTTCTTTCATTTAAAAATTGTATGACATTTTAAGAAAGTAAAAAAAAAATTGAAGTAGAAAGGATATTTTCCTCAAGAATGGAGTTCAAGCATTTTATAAAAATTATTTTCCATATAAGATAATATAGGGTATTGTTTCTATAATTATTTTTACATTGATTTGATTATGTTATGATGGAATTATTTTTATGGAGTCCTTTTATCTTATATGGATTATGTTATGATGGCATGATGTTTAGGAATCCCATTTTACGACATGGGATATGCTATGATGTATGATTTATGATATTCTGGCACACATAAGAATGGTTTCATTATGAGATGGGTGGGACCTATATCTCCTTTCAATGCATTGGGTAAATATTTATATCTCATGAGATAGACATGGCTGGAAAGGTAGGTTAATCCGGTTCAGTAAAACAGGACTGAAACGAGGAGTGTACTCAGTTCAAAAATGGACTATGTCCACAAAGACAGTCTTGGCAATGAGTCTTGACTAAGAAATTATTCTCTATGATTATGTGTGTATGCCACAAAGTTTCATGTTTTAAGTTATGATTATTGGGTTTACATTTCACTACTATTATTTATCCCTTGTTATGAAATTATGATCTCTTTTTCAAGTTAAGACTTTCAAAATGTTATGTTATTATGAATATGATGTGATTGATATTTCTTTTGTTTAACCTTACTGAGCATTTGAGCTCACCCTTTTGTATGTTTTCATTTCCCCAGTTCATGAAGAAGGGTATTAATTAAGATATTCCATAAAGGGATTCACGATATTATGAAATAAATGGGAGAAAATATAGATGCTTTATAAACCATTTGTTTATGTTTCCCGGTTTCTAAAGACACTATACCTATACGATCCATTCATGGTTTTTTTATATGTTGTAATAAGTGTACTTCAATTTTGAAGTATTAAAAATGAATGTAAAGTATGGGTATTTATAAAAATGGATAAATAATAACTATATATGTTCAATTTATTTCATTAGAGTCAGTTTATTATAATTTTAGATGCATAAAAATTTTATTGAACTTTTTACCATCTTTTACCTTCTCCTAGGAGTATTTGTAAAACATAATTTTATAGCTTCTGTGAGATGAATTTAAAAAATCCAAGATACATGGTTAATATCAAGGAGTAAAATGTGGTTCAATAAGATAAAAATAATTTTTGTTGAATAATAACTATTTTACTTTTATTTTCCACAGTTATAAGTAAATAGGGTAATTAAGGGTAAAAATTATATTATAATTACCCTAACACATGTCATAATTCTATTGGATAAGTATAATTAGACCAAAAACAACCTGAGGAATAAAATATGAACATTTTTGGTCCACTTGAATTAGATTAAGACATTTATTATTATTTAATTCAAGGAAGAGTTAAAAGAGTTAAAATCAATGTTTAATAACTACAACATTTTTAATATAAGGTTACACATAAGAAAAATTCAACTATAAATTTTAATTATATAGATAGAAATATTTCATACAGAATTTTATTTTATTTACATTTTTTAGACATTAGGTATGTTTATTTATTTATGACCCAATGATGATGCAGTAATTACCTAATTAATTAAGTATTTAAATAATTGATATTATAAATATAAAAATAAATGTAATTTGGGACTTTTTATGAATTACACTAATTTTATTGATTAATATGACATATTATGGTTGGTTATATGAATTTTCTTCGAAGTAATAACGCTGTTATAAATTTATCAAAAACAAAATACCAAATAGTGTCAAAATTGACATAAAAGAGTTTTTTAAAAAATATTATATTACTAATTGATATTCTATTCATAAAAATATAAGGTTTGGACAAAAGACTTAAATAATTATATTTTTATCATTAAAGAATCACTTGGGGTTCGATTAAATGTATATAGTATGTTTATTAACCATATAATATACAAATACAAAGAGACATGGTAAATGTCAATCTATTTAACTAAGAGTTAAATCTAAATGATATGGTTAATATAGTGACCAAAACCGGTCTAAAACCTATTGGTTGAGTGGTTTTAGAACCATCCTCA
Organism: Viscum album; assembly: GCA_963277665.1. Taxonomy (NCBI): domain Eukaryota; kingdom Viridiplantae; phylum Streptophyta; class Magnoliopsida; order Santalales; family Viscaceae; genus Viscum; species Viscum album. Next base: position 1,190,768,636 of record OY728156.1, on the reverse strand, counting down.
CCTTATCCTCTAAATAATCCACTTTTTATCCATTATAAACCCAAACAAATTTTATTATAAAATAATATTTCTAGCTTTTCCTACGGTGCCCCTCACCCCTCTTATAAAAGGGGACTCCACCTTTTCTCTAATTCACACATTCAAAGCCATTTTTCATGGCAAAACCCTTACCCAAATACCTTATCAATTTTCCTCACTTCATCCTAGAGGACTTCCTTTAGTCATAAATCCATCCTAAGGAGCCCTTTTGATCAAATCAAAAAGAAGAACCCAAATAAGAGGTAAATATTTCATCACCTCTTTCTAGTTCCTTTCTTCTTCCACTTCCTCTTTCTTTTTTTCCATTATAAAATAATAAATCCATTATCTTATATATGTTGTGATGTTATTATAAATATGGTACAACCATATTAATTATTCTATCCATCATTTTAATGAAGGTCACCATACATGTGTACGTACGGCTTACCGTCTCCAAGTCGTGGTGTAATTGTTATTCAACACATTATTATTTGGATGGGTATAATAATGATGTGTAGTTGATCTAAATAATTAATATAACCTGATAATGATTCTGTATATGTGATATACCATCAAATTATATATTATTTTAATATCAAAAGAATGATATTGTCGCATGTGCGTATGTACGGATTACCGTCTCCACAAACGCGATGGGATTCATTCCCCATCATATCCATTCATGACTAATTTTCATTAGATGATTAAAAATAATGTTTAAAAACATAATATCATTTTGAATATGAATGAGATACATCCTATCCATAACAAACATTACTAATGTAACAAATCATATAAAGGAAAATGAATCAGTTAACACCCAAAACGACGATAATACTAAGATATTATTAACAATGCAATGTTAAAAGATCATATATGATATCATATTAATATATATGATTCTTGTATGATTTAAAAATAAATATTTAACCATTATACAGGAGGATAACTTACCGTCGACCAAGGAAAAGTACAAGGTAATTGTTAATTCTACAATCTCTTTATTATCTGAGGTTGTTTATAGATAATTATCTACTGGGACCTCTTTGTCATCCACATCCATGTTTCTTAAAAATGTATTCCAAAAAAATTTAATATTTACTAGACTATGTGTTAAAGTCCTTTACACCCTTGTTTGACTTTTTATAAAATGATTTTAAGGGAAAATTTCTGTCGTTTTCCAAACAAGTTACCTTATGACCTTTTCGAAAAAATTAATGTAAGACTGTTTTCTTTAACTTATACGACGGGTGCAGCTATATTATGGAATTGTAACAATGTCGAAGATTTCCTTACAATACTAAATAATATTTTAAAATATAAATGTTTTATTTTATAATTTTGTGACCTTTAAATGACTTCAAAAGAGAGAGATATATTTCTCTAAAAAGTTTTTGATTTCATCTATGTCAACTTCCTTTGATGGATTTTATGTTTGTTCGAAGTTGATTTACTATGACACAAAAACAACCATATTGTATTGAAGGTTTTGTGATATGTTTGACTGTGGATGTGTTATTTCATACCATTCATGGTTTATGGATAATGTATTGACATTTCGTATGCTAGTCTTAATACGGATGTTTATGTTATGTTTAAACCTTTTCATATGTGGAATGCATTGGACTTAGTATATGACAGGTGGAGCTCACTATAGCTCCTCGATGCATCAGTATGTCTCATGATACGAACTAGTGTCTTGTCATAAGTCCATGAAAAAATCTTATTTGTAGTATTGACACAAGGGCACGACTATGTGGTTATGAAATTCTAGCATTATGAATTCCATCATTATGAATGTGGCTATTGATATTGCATCTGATTATTCACCTAGTAAAATATCTATGTGAGTAAGTAAATGGATGTATTTTTATTTATATATTCTATATTATAATGAAGTTTATGTTGAAAAGGCTTTTGTTTTAGTTCTATACATTTCCTTAAATGTTTATACTTATTTAAGAAAGTTTCCACTATATTGTTATCCTTACTGAGCATCTGAGCTCACCCCTTTTTATATTTTATTTTTTCCAGGATGTGAAGAAATATATTATGACTGACATATAGGGATAGTATATGGGATCTCAGTGTTGTCTATGGAAATAATGTTGTTGTATTTTTCCATTTTATGATGTAATGTAAACCTTATAAATGTATCTAGTACTTCAAATGCTATTAAACTAATTAGTCTTTCGAGTCTTGATCTTTTGTGATCATGCCAATGATACGTAATAATGCATCGACTATGGGTAACTAGGGTTGGGGAATTACAGTTGGTATCATAGGATGTTTAGTACACACCTTGGAAACTAGATTTAGATAAACTCGGATTAGAGCACATAACCCTAAGATATACATCGAAGATTAGTATAGAATAACTTACTAGATTTTGGGTATTGTATTGATTTTGTGAGTTTTTCAAGAAATAAATCCCTGTCTAGATACGATCAGGTAGATTGGCCTCGGTCATAGATGATCCTAGGGGTAAAACCCAAAAACCCAGCTTTGAGATAGACTCAAATGGGAACTGTTGCACGACAACAGGCCTTGCTTCACTCTTGGTTATTAAACTCACATGGGACATTCTTAGGATCATTCTCATTTTATTTTCAAACCATTATAAAGGGTTTATGAGTATATAAATCCTCAATGATTTTTTTTTTATGATTATGGATTACATCTATAAAAATTTCAATTTATGTTATGTGTTTTACATGTTTGGAATTATATATTTTGATTCATAAACTAATCTAGTTTATATCGTTGTTTAGAAATGGTGGCTAGTGGAAAGAATGGAAACATTATAAATGCACACAATGTGTAGTATTTCCCTCCTACTCAAGATAATTATAGTGGAGCTGGTGATATAACTGGTGTTGATCAGCTTATCACAATACTAGGACAACTCACTCAGGTTATGAATAATAACCTTACCCGTATGGAGCACCCTGATCCACAACATGGAGGATCAATGATAGATCATTTCATGAGGAAATAACCACCAACATTCAATGGGGTTAAAAATAAACCAGTAGCTGTGCAATGGATAAATTCATCAGAGAAAATATTCCACGCCTTGTAGAGTAGTGAAAGGGAAAAATTTGTCATGGCAGTTTACCACCTAACTGGAGATGTGATCAATGGTGTTCATTGATTCAAAACAAAAAGTGTAACACCCCAAGATTGCATAGTGTGTTATTTCTTCAAAATAATTCAATAATGTTCACTACACTCAACACCAATTTCAAGCGCACCGTGACTTACCAAAAAATCCGTTCAAAAGAGGTTATGAATAGTATTAACTAAATTTTAAACTTTATATATTCATTTTCAGTATTTCACTTTTACCAACTTTAATAGTGAACCCTTTTTAAATCCAATATTTTAAACTTTTATATATTCTATTTGACTAAATAAATTTATTTATAACGGGGACATAAAAAAAATCTACAATGTAACACCCCAAGATTCCACGTCACGCTTCTCTTTGAATAATACAGTAACATGTGTTGTATAAAACTTCGAGTTCTAACACACATCACAACCAATCAAACTAGCCGTTATGAATAGTAATACCAAATTTTTGAAATTTTATAAATTATATCCCTCAAAATGGACTTCATTTTTTGATTCAGAATATCAAAATTAGCCTAGGGTGAAATTTTGGTACTTTTCGGATAAATTTCATACTTTGATGATTAGTGAAAATTACTAAATTTTAATTAAAAACAACTTTTTTCATCAAAATAATTAATATTAATAAATAATGAATTTGAGTGGTTTTAAAGTATTTTTAGAATATATTTTTACCATTTAATTCAATGTTTGTCATTGGACATAATTTCACAATTAAACCAGACATAAACAAGTGCCAATCTTTTGATAGTTATTATGTCTTAAAAACACGCTTTTTGTTTTAACAACAGGAATTAATTTTAAATTAATTTATGCCACTTCTGTGTTTTGAATTTGGAAAAATGGATTCCGTATTTGGAATCTGGATGTTCATATTGTGTAAATAGGTAACTTTTATTTTTAGACATTTTGAATAATTACTGCGGTAAATATTTTATTTACCATGGTTAATGGTAAATCAGGTAAATAAGGGTTAAAAAATTATATTATAATAATACTAAATTACCCTAAAACGTGTCCAAACATTATTGGTGGATAAATTTCCGACCATGGGCAACTTTGGGTCGATTTTGGGACCCCATGGAGCCACTTGTAGGTGATAGGGACACTTTATTTTAATTAAGTTAAAATAAGTACAAAAATGACATAAGCATATATCTTTTAGAAAAAAAAAATTTACATAGGGTTATATATGTTGAAATTTAGACTATAAATATTAATTAGAAGTATAAAAATATTTACTACATAATGATAATTTATTTATAATTTTTGGACATAGAATAAGTTATTTTATTTATGACACAATAATGATGAAGTAATTACCATAATAGTAAACAATTAAAATAATTGATATTATAAATACCCAAATAAATATAATTTAGACTTTTAATGAATTACACTAATTTTCAAGGATAATATTACATATTAGGATTTATTTATTTGACCTTGTTAAAATTAATCATTCTGTTAGAAGTTTCAAAAAAATCAACTATTGAATAGTGTCAAAATTGACATAAAATAGTTTTTAAAACAAATATTATATTATTAATTGATATTAAATTCCTAAAAATATAAGGTTAGGCCAAGAGACTTATATAATGATAGGTGTATCATTAATGGACCACTTGGGGGTCGCTTGGATGTATATAGTAAGTTTATTAACTATATAATATAAAAATACAAAGTGACATGGTAAATGTCAAACTAATTAACTAAGAGTTAATACTTAAAGATAAGGTTTATATAGTAACCAAAACCTGTCTAAATTCTATTGGTTGAATGGTTTTATACCTATCCCCACATTAACATTTAAATAATAAACTTTTGAGCCATTATAAACAGAATATGAATTTATTATAAATTATGATTTCTAGCTTTTCCAAAGGTGCCCCTCTCCCCTCTTATAAAAGGGCACTCCTCCTTCTCATTTCTTCACACCTTAAAAGCCTTTTGGTTCGGCCAAAATCTGCCCAAATACTCTCCCTACTTCCCTCAATACAACATACAGGCCTTATTTTGATCATAAATCAAACTTAAGGAGCCCTTTTGATCAAATCAAAAGGAAGAACCCGAAGAAGAGGTAATGATTTCACCACCCTTTTCCAAGTTCCTTTCGTCTTCCACTTCTTCTTACATTGTTATTAAAATTCTAAAATAATATATATACTGTGATGTTATTATAAATATGGTACAACCATATTCAGTATTCTATCCACCCTTTGAATAACATGTCATGATACGTGCGTACGTACGGCTTACCGTTTCCACATCGTGGTGTAATTGTTATTCAATATATTATTTTTTGGATGGGTATAATAATGATGTGTAAATCATGTAAATAATAAATATAACATGTTAATGATTCTGTATATATGATATAACATCCATTTATATATTATTTTAATATCAAAATAATGACATTATGGCTCGTGCGTACGTACGGACTACCGTCTCCACGAACGCGATGAGATTCATTCTCCATCGTATCCATTCAAGTATAATTATCATTTGATGATTTAAAAATAATGTTTAAGGACTTGATATCATTTTGTATATGAATAATATAAAACCTATACATGAAAAACATGGGTTATGTAACAAAAAAATATAAAAGAAAACGAGTAAGTTAACACCCGAAACGACGATAATACTAAGATATTATTAACAAAGCAATGTTAAAAGATCATATATGATATCATATGAATGTATATGATTCTTGTATAATTTAATAACAATTATTTCACTATTATACAGGAGGTTAACCTACCCCAACCAAGTAAAAGTACAAGTTAAGGGTTATTTCACAATCTATTCATTATCCGAGGTTGTTTATTCGTAATAATCTACTGGGATCTCTTTATCATCCACATCCATGTTTCTTAAAAATGAATTTCAATTTTTTTTACTATTTACTAGAATATGGGTTAAAGTCATTTATACCCTTGTTTGAATTTTTATAAGAGGCTTATAAAGTAATCTTTCCATCATTTTCCAAACAAGGTTCTTTTTAACCTTTTCGACAAAATTAAGGTAAGAATTTTTTTTAACTTATACAGCAGGTGCGGCTATTTTTTGCCGTTATAAAATCATCGAAGTATACCGTAAAAACTTATAAGAATATTTTCAATGAAAATGTTTTATTTCATAAATATAATACTCTCAAATGATTTCAAAATAGAAGGACATATTTCTCTAAAAAAGAGTTTTGATTTCATCTATGTCAACATCCTTTAATGAATTTTACACTTATTTGAAGTTGATTTATTATGATACACAACTTCTATATTGTATTGAAGGTTTTGTGATATTTTTGACTGTGGATGTGCTATTTTTATACAGTTCATAGTTTATAGTGAAAGTATTGACATTTCGAATGCTAGTTTTAATACGAATGTTTATGTTATGTTTAAACCTTTTCATATGGGAATGCATTGGACTTAATATGTGATGGGTGGAGCCCGCTATAACTCCTCGATGAATTGGTAGGTATCTTGAGACAAACTAGTGTCTTGGCATAAGGCCTTGGCAAAAATCATATTTGTAGTCTTGTCACGAGGCCTTGGCTATGTGGTTATGATAGTATGACATTATGCATTCCATCATTATGAATGTGGTTATTGATATTGCATGTGATTATTCGATTAGTAGAATATACATGTGAATAAGTAAATGGCATTATTTCATTTTACTTTTTCCATAATATGTTGACGTTCAAGTTTAAAAGTGTTTTGTTTTAGTTATACATTTCCTTAAATGTTTATTCTTATTTATAAAATATTCCGCTATATTATTATCCTTACTGGGAATTTGAGCTCACCCCTTTTCTATGTTTTATTTTTCCCAGGAAGTAAAGAAGTAAATTATGAATGACCTGCAAGGATATTATGTGGTGATATGAGTGTGGAATATGGAGACAATATATTGTTATAGTATTTTTTCACATTATGATATAATGTAATACTTATGAATATATCTAGTGTTTCCAAGGCTACTAAACCAATCGGTCTTTAGAGATATGATCTTTCTTGTGATCATGCCAATGTTATGTAATAATGCACCGAATCTAGGTAACTGGGGTCGGGGCATTACAGTTGGTATCAGAGGGAGGTTTAGTACAAACCTTGGAAGCTAGATTTAGATAAACTCTGATTAACACACGTAGACCTAAGATGAATTTTGAGGATTAGTATAGAAGAACTTCATAGAATTTTGGTATTGTAGAGATTTTGTGAGTTTTCTGAGCAATACATCAATGTCTGGATACAAGCAAGTAGAGGCGACTCTGGCACAGATGTACCTAGGGGTAAAACCCGAAAACACCGCTTTGAGCTAGACTCGAACAGGAACTGGTGCACAACAACGGGCCTTGTTGCACTCTTGGTTACGACACTCCCGAGGGATATGCATAGGATAACTCTGATTTTCTTTACAAATCATTATGAAGGGTTTATGAGTATATACATCCTCAAAGAAAACATTTTTATGATTATGGATTATATCCATAAACTATATAATTTATGTTAGGTGTTTTACAAGTAAGGATTAGGTATTCTTATTCATAAACTAATCTAGTGTATGCCATTGTTTAGAAATGGTGCCCAGTAGAAGGAATGAGAACTTCAGCATTGCACATGATCAAAAGATAAAGAAGGACCATATCTTTCAAGGTTTTAAGTAGAAAATTATAAGAGAAATAGTCTCCCATGTATTATCATCATATGAAGAAATAATATCATATGTTGATAAGATAAGTAAAGATATTACTGAGTCCTATGGCTTTGATGGTAATCAATAGAAGAAAAGGATGGAAGAGAGAAATATGGGTAAAGGGAAGAGGGAAAAAAGAATTTTCCCATATGTGATAACTGTGGGAAGAAACACCCTGGAACTTTCCTGAAAGGAATAGAAGTTTTTTATAAGTGTGGAGGAAAAGGGCACAAAGTACGTGACTGCAAGGGTAAGTAAATAGTTTCAAATGTACAATTCTTCAATTGCAAGGAGTTTGGACACTACGCGAACCTATATCCCAGTCATTAGACTATTCCGCAAATGATGCTATGGGATAATAATCAAGTTATGATACTACCACAGATGAAATGGAATGATTAGAGTTCTTATGTTGATTATTTTATTTTAGTGTTTTATCAACAATGTACTTGTTATAATAATTATGGAGTATATAAGGATTGTACTGCAGTACTATTTTATTAAGGACTTGAGATTGTGTGGAACAAAGAAAAGTGACTCAATAGCAGGATAAATTTTTGGAAAATATATGGTTGAGAGAATTATAAACCATAATATAGTTCTGATACCGAGGTAGTGATTTTGGAATAATAAATGATTGATTTGGATAAATTATATTGGATATTCTTGACTACATTGACACTGATTAATGATTTGTATATTCCATCATTTATGGGGTTTAAAACATTTTTGGATTGAATGAGTATATCTATTATTCTTTAAGGAATAAGGGATCGTGAATGTAATCAATAAGGTTTTATGGTAATTCAGGATGTTGTAGTGTATTAAAAGAATGCATGATGAAGGTGTTTACATGTTATTACGTGTAAAAAGGATCTTTATCATGTTTACCTTCCTTATAAATTTTGGACTGAAGTATTTTGGATAGTTCTAGTTTGGATTATTTTGGATTGCCATAATAGGACAACTCGGAGGTCAGCCGGCAACCCATCGCGTCCGGAAAGGCCGCAAGACTTGAACCAACAACCGAAGGGCGACAAGGGTGTATCACCTACCACTGACCCACGTGATGTCCTGGATTGAATAATGTCGTTTTTTAATAGTTCTTCTAGATGAATTATAAATTCATTTTTTAACCCTATACGAATAAGATAAATAGAATATTATTTTTAAGTTCTATTATATTTTAGAGTGAAGGATGAGTCTATGGTAGAAATTAGTTAATGGATGGAACTCTACTTGTCAAGAATATATTTTATCTTCTTCTCTTATTATATGAAGAAATTAATTCTTATACTTTAAGGAATCCTGAAACCAAAAATGTGTTATCCTAATACCCCATGTTTTGTTCAACTGATGGTATTTCAAATCATCATAGATTGATGAATTTAAGGAACTCAATTTTAAACTTGTTTTTGATTGATGACCTCAATCACTACCTATAAATATTTAGGTTTTTCCTCCAATTATATGTCTCTAATTGCCACCAATGTTCTCCTAATCGAGATCATAATTTGGTGGTGACCCTTTCATTTCTCTTTTCCTCATATTAAGACTAAATTTTAGTAACCCAATTTCCGATGTGGGTTTTCCCACAAAGATATTTTCTATTTTCAACCTTTTATTTTCGAAGAACAATTTTAAATTGCGAGGACGCAATTTATTGAAGGAGGGGAGAATGTAACACCTCAAGATTGCATAGTGTGTTATTTCTTCAAAATAATTCAATAACTTGAACTACACGCAACACCGAGTTCAAGCGCACCATGACATACCAAAAAATCCGTTCAAAAGAGGTTATGAAAAGTATTAACTAAATTTTAATCTTTATATATTCATTTTCAGTATTGCACTTTTACCAACTTTAATAGTGAACCCTTTTTAAATCCTATATTTTAAACATTTATATATTCGATTTGACTAAATAAATTTATTTAGAATGGGGACATAAAAAAATCTATAATGTAACACCCCAAGCTTCCACAGCATGCTTCTCTTTGAATAATACAGTAGCGTGTGTTGTACGCAACTTCGAGTTCTAACATACACCACAACCAATCAAACTAGCCGATATGAATAGTAATACCTAATTTTTTAAATTTTATAAATTATATCTCTCAAAATAGACTTCATTTTTGGATTCAGAATATGGAAATTATCCTAGGGTGAAATTTTGGTACTTTTCGGATAAATTTCATATTTTGATGAATAGTGAAAATTACTAAATTTTAATTAAAAACAACTTTTTTTAATCAAAATAATTAATTTTGATAAATTATGAATTTGAGTGGTTTTAAAGTATATTTATAATATATTTTTAACATTTAATTCAATGTTTTTCATTGGACATAATTTCACAATTAAACCAGACATAAACAAGTGTCAATCTTTTGATAGTTATTATCTCTTAAAAACACGCTTTTTGTTTTAACAACGAGAATTAATTTTAAATTAATTTCTGACACTTATGTGTATTGAATTTGGAAAAATGGATTCCTTATTTGGAATCCACATGTTCATATTGTGTAAATATGTAACTTTTATTTTTTGACATTTTGAATAATTACTGCGGTAAATATTTTATTTACCATGGTTAAGGGTAAATCCGGTAAATAAAGGTTAAATAATAATATTATAAGAATACTAAATTACCCTAAAACGTGTCCTAACTTTACTGGTTGATAAATTTCCGGCCAAGGTCATCTTTTGGTCGATTTTTGGGACCCCATGGAGCCACTTGTAGGTGATAGGGACACTTTATTTTAATTAAGTTAAAATAAGTACAAAAATGACATAAGCATATATCTTTTAGAAAAACAATTTTTACATAGGGTTATATATGTTTAAATTTCAACTATAAATATTCATTAGAAATAAAAAAGGATTTACCACATAATCATATTTTATTTATAATTTTAGACATTAAATAAGTTAATTTATTTATGACACAATGATGATGCAGTAATTACCATAATAGTGAAAAATTAAAATAATTCATATTATAAATACCCAAATAAATATAATTTGAGACTTTTAATCAATTAAACTAATTTTCTAGGATAATATGACATATTAGGATTTATTTAATTGACCTTGTTTGATGTAATCATTCTGTTAAAAGTTTCACAAAAATCAACTATTGAATAGTGTCAAAGTTGACATAAAAGAGTTTTTAAAACAAATATTATATTATTAAGTTATATTAAATTCCTAAAAATCTAAAGTTTAACCAAGTGACTTATATCATGATAGGGGTATCATTAATGGACCACTTGGGGTCGCTTGTATGTATATAGTAAGTTTATTAACTATATAATATACAAATACAAAGTGACATGGTAAATGTCAAACTAATTAACTAAGAGATAATACTTAAAGATAAGGTTAATATAGTAACCCAAACCTATCTAATTTCAATTGGTTGAATGGTTTTCGACATATACCCACATTAAAATTAAAATAATAAACTTTGGTGCCATTAGAAACCGAATATGAATTTATTATAAATTAATATTTCTAGCTTTTCCAAAGGTGCCCCTCACCCCTCTTATAAAAGGGAACTCCTCCTTCTCATTCCATTACCTTCAAAGCCTTTTGATTCAGCCAAAATCTGCCCAAATACTCTCCCAACTTTCCTCACTACAACCTAGAGGTCTTAGTTCGATCAGAATGCCACCCTAAGGGGCCCTTTTGGTCAAATCAAAAGGAAAAACCCGAAGAAGAGGTAATGATTTCACCACCCTTTTCCAAGTTCCTTTCTTCTTCCACTTCTTCTTCCATTGTTATTGAAATCCTAAAATCAACTATATACAGTGATGTTATTATAAATATGGTACATCCATATTCAGTATTATATCCACCCTTTGAATAACATGTCATCATATGTGCGTACGTACGGCTTACCGTCTCCACGTCGTGGGGTTATTGTTATTCAATATATTATTATTTGGATGGGTATAATAATGATGTGTAAATCATATAAATAATAAATATAACATATTAATTATTCTATATATATGATATACCATCCATTTATATATTATTTTAATATCAAAAGAATGATATTGTCGCTCGTGCATACGTACGGACTACCGTCTCCACGAATGCGATGAGATTTATTCTCCATCGTATCCATTCAAGTATAATTATCATTTGATGATTTAAAAATAATGTTTAAGGACTTGATATAATTCTGTATAAGAATAATATACAACCTATCCATGACAAACATGGCTTATGTAACAAAACTTATAAAATAAAATGAGTAAGTTAACACCCAAAACGACGATAATACTAAGATATTATTAACAAAGCAATGTTAAAATATCATATATGATATTATATGAATGTATATGATTCTTGTATAATTTAATAATAATTATTTCACTATTATAAAGGAGGTTAACCTACCCCAACCAAGGAAAAGTACAAGGTAAGGGTTATTTCACAATCTCTTCATTATCCGAGGTTGTTTATACGTAATAATATACTGGGATCTCTTTATCATCCACATCCATGTTTCTTAAAAATGAATTTCAAAACATTTTTACTATTTACTAGAATATGGGTTAAAGTAATTTATACCCTTTTTTGAATTTTTATAAGAGGTTTATAAAGGAATCTTTCCATCATTTTCCAAACAAGGTGATTTTTAACCTTTTCGAAAAAATTAAGGTAAGAATGTTCTTTTTAATTTATATGGTGGGTGTGGCTATTTTCCTCCGTTATAAAATTGTTGAAGCTTCCCTTACAATATTATAAGAATATTTTCAAAGAAAATGTTTTATTTCATAAATATAAGACTCTTAAATGATTTCAAAATAGAAATAGATATTTCTCTAAAAAGAGTTTTGATTTCATCTATGTCAACATCCTTTGATGAATTTTACTCTTATTTGAAGTTGATTTATTATGATACAAAACTTCTATATTGTATTGAAGGTTTTGTGATATGTTTGACTATGGATGTACTATTTTTATACCATTCACAGTTTATGGTGAATGTATTTACATTTCGTATGCTAGTTTTAATACGAATGTTTATGATATGTTTAAACCTTTTCATATGGGAATGCATTGGACTTAATATGTGACGGGTGGATCCCGCTATAGCTCCTCGATGCATCGGTAGGTCTCATGAGACAAAATAGGGTCTTGGCATAAGGACTTGGAAAAATCTTATTTGTAGTCTTGGCACAAGGCCTTAGCTATGTGGTTATGATAGTCTGTCATTATGCATTCCATCATTATGAAAGTGGTTATTGATATTGCATGTGATTATTCGATTAGTAGAATATCCATGTGAATAAGTAAATGGCATTATTTCATTTTACTTTTTCCATTCTATGTTGAAGTTCAAGTTTAAAAGGCTTTTGTTTTAGTTATACATTGCCTTAAATGTTTATTCTTATTTATGAAAGTTTCTGCTCTATTTTTATCCTTACTGGGCATTTAAGCTCACCCCTTTTCATATTTTATTTTTCCAAGGAAGTGAAGATGTAAATTATGAATGACCTGTAGAGATACTATGTGGGGATATGAGTGTGGAATATGGATACAATATGTTGTTGTAGTATTTTTTCCCATTATGATGTAATGTAAGACTTATGAATATATCTAGTGTTTCCAAGTCTACTAAACCAATCGGTATTTCGAGATTTGATCTTTCTTGTGATAATGCCAATGTTATGTAATAATGCACTGACTCTAGGTAACTAGGGTCTGGGCGTTACAAAAAGGAAGATGATGAAGTATCAAATATGGAATGGAGGGAGTTTAAACAATTTTCTTAGAAAAATACATTCCTCATGACCATCGAGTGGATATGGAATGACAATTTCTGAGTCTGAGGTAAAAGGAGGATGAGAATGTCGCAAAGTCTGAAGCAATCATTACAAGACTAGCAAGGCATGCTAGAAAGTATATATGTAACCCAAGAAGTAATATTGAATGTTTCTTTGATGGGATATAACCATTTCTCTATCGAAAATTCGTCTAAAAATCCTTCTTGTCATATAAAGTTATTGTCTCATGTACTATCAAGATAGAAAAAAATTCACTATGTATTACGACTTAAAAATAAATCAAGAGAAGAAGAGATCTGCCGAAAACTCTGGAAATAGAAATAAGGGGAAGAAGGAAATTTTTTAATATCCATACTACGGTAAATGTGGGAAGGAATTCCCTAGTACTTTCTTGAAGTGAATGGGAGTCTATTACAAGTGTGGTGAAAAAGGGCCACCAAGCTCGTGATTTCAAGGGGAAGAAAGAGGCTATCGATGTTAAATGATACAATTGTAGAGAAAGTGTTCATTAAGGAAATTAATGTCCTAAGTGTCAGGGTAACTTACATTAGAAGAGGCCAAGGGATAAAGGCCAATATTATGCTATCACTACTACTGAGGTAGAAGCTCCAAAAGTCATGGTGGCAGGTAATATAATGGTTTCCTCAAGTTTAACCAATGATATATTTGATTCTGGATCATCCCATTATTTCATATCTTCCCAGTTTGCTATGAAAATTAGATATTTCCAATTTAATGTAAAAAGGGAGTTGTCAGTTGAAACACTTAAGGGTAGTATCATTGCTAAAAAGTTTTGTAAATCAGTTCAAATTAGGGCATATTAATGTGATTTATCTACAGATATCAACTTTATACCGATGATTGAATTTGATATTATCCTCGGTATGGATTAGCTATCGGACCAAGATGAAAAAATTTATTGTAAGAATAAAGAGGTTACTATTTTTGATGACGATGATAAAGAACACCTTATCTTTATAGCAGAATCATCACCACATAATTCATATCTAGATCCACCCCCAATAGCTCAACTAAATTCTATTATTGGGGAGGAAGAGAATGAAATAACTGTTGGTGAGTAAAATAATGATCAAATAGAGGATGTACCTATTTTTAATGAATATGTTGATGTGTTTTCAGAAGATTTACTTGGACATCCTTTAAAATGAGAAATTGCATTTTATGTTGATTTAATTCATAGATCAAGGCCTATATCGAATACCCCTTGTAAAATGGACACTGTGGAATTAGTGGAACTAATGAAACAACTGGAGGAATTTAGTAATAAGGGATTTATTCACCCTAGTGTTTCTCCAAGGGGATCCCGTGTCCTTTTTATTAAGAAGAAAGATCAATCAACAAGTTTGTGTATTGACTATAGGGAGATCAATGCTATAACAATAAAGAACATGTATCTCATACCTCGCATTAATGATTTGTTAGACCAAATTCATGGAGTTCAATACTTTTCAAAGATTTACCTTCAATCTAGATATCATCAGTTTTGTGTGAAGAAGGAAGACATTCTAAAATTTCATTTCGAACTAGGTATGGGCATTACGAGTTTACAGTAATGCCTTTTGGATTTACTCATGCACCCTCTTTTTTCAGGGATCTAATGAATAGAGTTTTCAAGTTATACCTTGATGAATTTGTAGTGGTATTTATTGATGATATCTTGGTATAATTAAAAAGCTACGAAGATCATAAAAATCACTTGTGCATTATCCTGAAGAATCTTAGAAGACATGAATTATATAAGAAGTTCAGCAAGTGTGAATTCTTGCTTTAGGGGATTTCATTTCTTAGCCATATTGTCTCTAAGGATGGAATATATGTTGATCCTTCTATGAAAAGAGAAATCCAGGAATTTCCAGCACCGATTAGTATAACTGAGGTACATAGTTTTATTGGTTTAGCAGGTTATTATCAACATTTTGTCCAGAATTTTGCCCAGTTTTATAACCCATTAACAAAGTTCACACAAAAAGGGGTTAAATTTGATTGGAAAAAAGATTGTGATGAATCATTTAAAGAATTGGAGAGATGATTAGTCAATTTTTCTATATCAACTCTACCATAGGGGAATGATGTCTTTGTTATTTATAGTGATGCATCAAAGAAAGGACTTGGTTTTTTCCTTATGTAGAATGATAGAGTTATTGCCTACGCATCACGATAGCTAAAAAAATGAGAAAAACTATCCTACTCATAAACATAAGTTAGAAGATGTAATATTTTCATTGAATATATGGAGACATTATATATATGATGAAAAATGTGAGATTTATACTGATCACAAGAGTTTGAATTATATTTTCTCACAGAAAGAACTCAACATGAGGCAAAGGAGATAGCTTGAACTACTCAAGGATTATGATTGCATGATACACTTCCACCCGGGGAAGGAAAATAAGGTGGAAGATGCTTTTTGAAGAAAAGATCATGGAGTTTTGAACATGATGAGAGTCGAAAAGGATCCTATATTCATGGATCTAGTAAAGATGGATATGGGAATAACCATGGAAAGTGAAACATCGATGATTTTTTAAATGGTTTCCAAACCAATTTTTCTAGAAAGGATAAAAAGTTATCTGGCTGATGATGAGGGGTTTCAAAAGATGATTAAATCTTTGAATAATAGGAGATTTAGTGACATCGTATATGAAGATGGAGTTTCGAAATTTGGGAAGAGTCTTTGTGTTACCTATATACCTAATCTAAAAAAATAATTGTTTGATAATGCTCATAGCTCTAATTTCTCTATAAACTCTGGGAGAACCAAAATGTATTGAGATTTGAAGGAACATTTTTGGTGGGACGATGTGAAGAGGGAGATTTCTGATTTTGTGTCAAGATGTGTGGTTTGTCAACAAGTGAAAGTTGGAAGGCAACAGCCTGGAGGAGTCATGCAACCTCCTCCCATACTTGAGTGGAATGGGGATAATATTACGATGTAATTTTTCAAAGGACTACCAAAGACTCCTAGAAGGAACTAGGAAATATAGGTCTTTGTTGATCATCTTACCATGTCAGTATATTTTTTTTATATAAGGGAAGATTTACCACTTGAACGTTTAGCAAAACTATATATTAATGAAGTTGTAATACTTCATGGAGTACCACTATCAATTATTTCTGATCGTGATCCATTTTTTACATCAAGATTCTGGAAATGTCTTCAGAAATCCCTAGATACTGAACTTTGTTTGAGCACTGCCTACCACCCCAAACTGATGGACAATTAGAACGAAGTATTCAAACGTTAAAAGACATGTCTAGATCATGATCACTTGACTTTAAAGGTATGTGGGATCAATATTTACCTCTGGTATAATTTTACTATAACTATAACTTCCATTCAGGTATTCAGATGGCACCATATGAAGCGTTATACCAAAAGCGATGTCGCACACCAAACTATTGAGATGATGTTGGTGAAATAAAACTCGTAGGCTGAGAACTTGTGGAGGAAATGATGGAAAAGGTGAAGTTAATCCAAACCCACATCAAAGCAGCTAAAAGTAGGAAGAAGAGCTATTCTGATAACCGAAGGAAGGATTTGGAATTTCAGGTATGAGATCATGTTTTTATGAAGGTATCTCAATGGAATGGTGTCAAACTTTTTGGTAAGAAGGTAAAATTAAGTCCCAAGTACATCAGACCTTTTGAAACTCTATAAAAAATTTGGGCTTTAGATTACCGTTTGGAAATTCCGCCAAGTCATTCCAAAGTTTACGATGTTTTCCATGTATCACTGTTGAGAAAATACAAGCCTGACCCAACGCATGTACTCACTTATGATGAATTAGAACTGGAATCTGATTTGTCTTATTGCGAAAAGACTGTCAAGGTTCCTGATACAAGAGAACAAGTGCTGAGAAACCAGACAACTCATCTGGTAAAAGTTCTATGGAGAAACAATATGATGGAAGCAGAAACGTGGGAACCCGAGAAACTTATGATGAAGAACCACCCGAGTCTTTTAACACAGTAATACTCTAGAAATTACGAGGACAAAATTATTTGAAGGAGGGTAGAATGTAACACCCCAAGCTTCCATGGTACACTTCTCTTTGAGTAATACAGTAGCATGTGTTGTATGCAACTTCGAGTTCTAACACTCCACAACCAATCAAACTAGCTGTTATAAATAGTAATACTCACTTTTTGAAATTTTATGAATTTAACTTTAAAAATGCACTTCATTTTTGGTTTCTGAATATTGAAATTATCTTAGGGTGAAGTTTTCGTATTTTTCTGAAAACATTCATGTTTTGAAGAATAGTGAAAAACACTGAGTCATTGTTTAAAACCGAATTTTTATTTAAAAAATTATTTATTTTATTTAAATTTATCTTAGGTCAAAATAGTTACATAATACCTATATATGTTCTATGTAATTCATTAGGTTCAGTTTATAATAATTTTATACTTATAAAAATTTTATTTAACTTTTTGTTGTCTTTTACCTATGTCCTAGGAGTATTTGGAAATTTACATAAAACATAATTTTATAGCTATTGTGAGTTGAATTTTGAAAATCTAAGAGACACTATTTATATCAAGGAGTAATATGTGGTTCAATAAGAGAAAAATAATATTTTGTGAATATTAACTTTTTTACTTTTATTTACCACGGTTAAAAGTAAATAGGGTAATTAAGGGTAAAAATGATATTTTTATTAACCAAACCCATGACTTAATTCTAATGGATAAGTATAATTCGATTAAAAACTACATTAAAAATAATATATTGAACTTTTAGGTCCACTTGAATTAGATTACGACATTTATTATTATTTAATTCAAAGAAGAGTTAATAGAGTTAAAATCAATGTTTAATAACTAAAACATTTTTAATATAGGGTTAACAATAAGATAAATTAGACTATAAATATTAATTAGAAAGATAAAAATATTACCCAAATAATGGTATTTTATTTATATTTTTTAGATTTTAAATAATTTAATTCATTTATGACATAATGATGATGTAGTAATTACCTAATTAATGAAATATTAAAATAATTGATATTATAAATATCCAAATAAATATAATTTTAGAATTTTAATGAATTAAACTAATTTTATAGGTTAATATGACTTATTATGGTTGGTTAGATGAATTTATTTTGAAGTAAAAATGCTGTTATAAATTTAGAAAAAACAAAATTCCAAATAATGTCAAAATTGACATAAAAGAGTTTTTTAAAAAAATATTATATTATTAATTGATATTCTATTCCTAAAAATATGAGGATCAGAAAAATGACATTTATAATGATAGTTGTATCATTAATGAACCACTTGGGGTTCTCTTGGAAGTATATTGTATGTTTATTAACCCTATAATATAAAAATACAAAAAGATATTGTAAATGTCAAACTATTTAACTAAGAGTTAAATCTATAATATAAGGTTAATATAGTGTCCAAAACCTCTCTAAAAATTATTGGTTGAGTGGTTCTCGAACCCTCCCAACCATAAAATTTAAATAATCCACTTTAGAGTAATTAGAAACCGAAAATTATTTTATTATAAAATAATATTTCTAGCTTTCCTAAGGTACCTCTCACCCCTCTTATAAAAGGGAACTCACCCTTATCTCTAATTCAAACCTTCAATGCCATTTGGATCGGCAAAACCCTACCCAAATACCCTCTAAAATATCCTCCCTTCATCCTAGAGGCCTAACTTTAGTCAGAAAGCCAACCTAAGGATCTCTTTTTATCTAATCAAAAGGAAGAACCCGAAGAAGAGGTAAATATTTCATCACCTCTTTCAAGTTCCTTTCTTCATCCACTAAATTTTTATTTGTTGTTTCCATTATAAAATAATAACTCAAGTACCTTCAATATACTTTAATTTTATTATAAATATGGTACAACCATATTCATTATTCTATCCATCCTTTTAATGACATGTCACCATACGTGCGTACGTACGACTTACCATCTTCTTGTCATGGTGTAATTCTTATTCAATACGTTATTATTTGGATGGTTATAATAATGATGTGTAATTGATGTAAATAATAAATATAACAAGATAATTATTATTTACATATTTTATACCATCTAATTATATATTATTTTAATTTCAAAATAATGATATTGTCGCTCGTGCGTACGTACGGATTACCGTCTCCGGGAACTCGATGAGATTCATTCCGCATCATATCAATTCAAGACTAATTTTCATTAGATGATAAAAAATAATGTTTAAAGAATTAATATAATTTTGAATATGAGTAATATACATCCTATCCATAACAAACATTACTGACATAACAATGCATATAAAGAAAAATGAATTAGTTAACACTCAAAACGACGATAATACTAAGATATTATTAACAATGAAATCTTAAAAGATCATATATGATATCATATTAATATATATGATTCATTTATAATTTAATATCAATTATTTTACCATTATAAATGAGGTTAACCTACCCTCAACCAAGGAAAATTACAAGGTAAGGGTTATTTCTACAATCTCTTTATTATCTGAGGTTGTTTATACATAATTATCTACTGGGACCTCTTTATCATCCACATCCATGTTTCTTAAACATATATTCCAAAAAAAATTACTATTTACTATACTATGGGTTAAAGTCATTTATACCCTTGTTTTACTTTTTATAAAATGATTTTAAGGTAATCTTTCCATCGTTTTCTAAACAAGTTACCTTATGACCTTTTTGACAAAATTAAGTTAAGAATGTTTTTTTAACTTATATTACAGGTGCTGCTATATTACGTCATTTTAACAACGTCAAAGCTTCCCTTACAAGATTATAAGAATATTTTCAAATATAAATGTTTTCCTTTATAATTACATGACCATTAAATAATTTCTAAATAGAAAGATATATTTCTCAAAAAAGGTTTTGATTTCATCTATTTCAACATCCTTTGATGGATTTTACTTTTGTTTGAAGTTGATTTATTATGATACAAAACATCCATATTCTATTGAATGTTTTGTGATATGTTTGACTTTGGATGTGTTATTTCATAACCTTCATGGTTTATGGATAAAGTATTGACATTTCGTATGCTAGTCTTAATATGAATGTTTATGTTATATTTAAAACTTTTCATATGAAGAATGCATTGGACATAGTAAGTGATAGGTGGAGCCCTCTACAGATCCTCGATGCATAGGTAAGTCTCATGAGACAATCTAGTGTCTTGGCACAATGCTTTGACAAAATATGTTTTGTAGTCTGGGCATAAGGCCTTGACTATGTGGTTATGAAATTCTGGCATTATGCATTCCATTAGTATGAAAGTGGCTATTGATATTGAATGTGATTATTCGACTAGTAGAATATCCATCTGAGTATGTAAATGGAATTATTTTGATATATATTTTCCATATTATGATGAATTTTATGTTAAAAAGTTGTTTGTTTTAGTTCTATACTTTTCTTTAAATGTTTATGCTTATTTATGAAAGTTTCCGATATATTATTATCCTTATTGAGCATCTAAGCTCACCCATTTTTATGTTTTATTTTTTCAAGGATGCGAAGAAGTATATTATGACTGACCTACTGGGATAGTATATGGGATCGTAGTGTTGTCTATGGAAAAAATGTTGTTGTAGTTTTCCCTTTTATGATGTAATGTAAACCTTATGAATGTATCTAGTACTTCCTAGGCTGCTAAACTAATTTGTCTTTCGAGACTTGATATTTTTTTATTATGCCAATGATACGTAATAATGCACCAACTCTGGGTAACTAGGGTCGGGGTGTTATAATATATCATTTTTTTGAGGATCCACTCATTAAATAATGATAACATCATTTGTGTGTAAATGTGGACTACTACCTCCACAAAACAATGTGACACTTTTTCCATCACTATGTCACATCGATGATATATATATAAGTATTATTAATGAAATAAGATGGTATTTATGTTATGTTTATATTTCTATAAATTTAAAATAATCCCTACCTTATTTCCATAAGGATTGTAGAAAAAACAGAATCTTTACTCATGCGTACGTATGACCTACCATCTCCACAATTTAAACCATATTCATTTTGAATAACAATATTTCAATATTTGAATTAAAATTATAAATAATTAATAATAATTATAATTTTTACATGATTATTATTTCATAAATTTTTTAAGGATGACCTCGTTGACCACGGTAAACACCCCATAGTTGTGTTCGAATAATTAACTATACTTTTTCAAAACACCTGGTGTGAGTTGATATGAATAAGTATTAAAATATATAATTAAAATAATTAAGATAATATTTTATGTTGAAATTATTAATATAGGAAAATCATCTAATCAAATAAAATATTTAATATATGTATATTATAATGGATTTAAATGGAATATACTTAAATTATAGACTCAAGGTGAGGGACATAATCTCAATTTTCTATCACTGGGGCATATTTAAAAGTTATAGAGAAAATTATTTTTTATGGTGTATATACTTCCCCTATTTCATGTAATATCATGAACACATCACACATCATGGTATTTTAGGTTTCAATTCAATTTATTTTATCCTTTTTTACTGAAATGATATTTACCTTGTGGAAAATAATTTCACAACTCAAATTCATTTCATTGGGTTATATTGCTTCATTGGTTTTTTTACATTCTATGATTATCAACGTCATTAATTTGGATTGTATTATATTTTAATTAAAATTTTTATGAGGACATACATTTGATACACCTAATCTATTATTTTATTAATTATCACTTCAGTGATATGATCAATGTAGGGGTAGCTCATCTAAAACTGTCTTTTTTGGTATATATGTTATGGGATACACCTAAATTCTTTTATGAAGGCTATATACATCCCCTGTTATATGTTATAATATGAATATAATTAAGATAATTATATTTAAGGAACATATATTTTTATCAATTCATGATTCCTACGATTGAGGAGAAACCAAAGTAGAAAAGGCTTTTTGATACAATCTCATTTCTTTTTGTTATTTTTCATATTGAGGTAATTTTTGGAGAAATAATTCGATATTATTTTATTGATCAACATATATTTTTCCTCCAATAGTTCGTAACTAATTTATCATGTAATACTAACATTTTATGCTTTTTGGTATATAAAATAATTTAGAAAGTGTTTTTTATAAAACTCAGCATCATTTTTCTCTTCGGTCGAAAATCCCCTTTTTTCAATTTGTTTTTAATAAAATTAAAAAATATTTTACTATGAATGTTTAATCTTATTTTAACCAATCACTATATTTTTAAAAAAAATTTAAAAAGGAATATTCCTTTTATTTTTGGTATGAAGAAATTTTTAACATTTATCATGAATGATAAATGAGTCATTATTTCAACATTCTCGAAAGCCCAAAATTTTTGTTTCAGCTTGAATAATCAATGTTTTAAGGGATAGTTTTTATATTTCAATGTTTATTCTAAAAGAAATTATTTTATCTTTAATGTTTGTGGAATTTAAATATTTTAAATGAAATTTTTAATAATGTAAAGGATATCGTCCCCAAGAAATGATTGAAGTTATCTTTAAAAATGATCTTCCTTCTAAGATGACATTATTTTGAGGTTACTCAATGTGAAAAAATGTTATTATGATATAGAATAATTTTAATGATCATTCAATAATACTTCTGTTAATCAATATCAAAAACTGTTTTTAATCATATTCTCTACGGAGATATTTTTTTATAATACCTCCCTTAATGTTTCTCAATATATATTATTATTAATATAATAGATTATCATAGAACAAATTTCTTTTCGACAAGTTGATAATGTCATGAATGGAAAGATCTATTTGAACTTATACTATTATAAGGACCATTCAAACTACAGTAACCTTTATTCAATTTTTGTATTATCCTATAAGATTTAATGTTTTCTTAGAAGAGAAAACCTCCTCTAATTCTAGGTGATTTATTTTTAAAACGACATTTTTTAAAAAGTAATAATATGTTGAGAACTGAATGTGTTATTCACAATGGTTTAGTAGAGTTTTGCATGGTATTAATTGTAATATGATCCTAAGAAATTTTTTATGATGTGTTGAGACCAATTATAGATCACTAGTGAGCCCAATATATCATATACAAATGGTAGATCTCGATTATAGCTCATGATATGGGGTTTATCCTGATATACCTTATATAAAGGGTGAGCCCCAGTATAGACCTCTAATGAAATGGGAAATGATTATGTTCTATATAGAATTATATCAGTATTTAATCATATCATCATTCAAATTTTAATTTATTTTATGATTTTTATGATGATAATGTTCTAATTTAGGAAAACATATTAATTATTAATTTTACATGTTTTTAATGATTACATTGATCAAGATTAAAATCATATTAATCACGATTAATTAATCTTATGAATCATTCCTTTGATAATGATTTATACGAAATTTCATGATTGATGTTCTAGGTATTGATTATTCTGAAAATTCTTATTTTTTATCATCCACATTTATTATATCATCATAAAATTATGCTCTTCATATAGTCACTGATGAAATTGAATTGTTAATGATTATGTTTACCCTAATAGAGTATTTGATCTCACCTTATTATGTTTCCTTTTACTAAGGTTAACATCAATTATTTTTAATTAAATATCCCTAGAAGGGTTGTATATGTATTTTTTTATGATGAACCAATAAAGAATATGAAAATCTAGGTAGAGTAGGAAAAATACTCTCTTGATGTTATTAGTGTTATTTATTTAATAGTTTGTCCTAATTTTCTAAGACTCTAAACCTAAATGGTCTTTGATTATGTAACTCATCCAACATTTCGTTTTGATATTGTAATGTTTGGATGAAATTTTTTTTCACATTTGATGGAATTAGAGTTAGAAATGTAATGTTTATGATATTAGCACGAGTTCTAATCTTGAGGGTTTGGGATAGTCATACTTTGAAAATGATATTACTATATAATCTAAATCAATTAATAACATGATGATCATTATGGAATTGTGTTAAATACTAATCATAATGAGAATCTATATACCAGGAATAGTAAATGTGTATTTAGAATGGATAATGTCAAATTCTAGGGGGAATATTTGTGTTTGACATAGATAAAGAAGAATTTGTAAGAATTGTGAAAGGATTATGTTCACTATTTAAGTCTAATATAAGGAATACATTATTATATAAAGCTCTGTTATCTACATTATCATTCCACCCAAAAATTATAATTATGTATATTGAATTTCATGATCACATTTTCTAGGATAACATATATAAGGGGATTTATAAATAAACCTTCATGTTATTGGTATGATAATATGTAGATATAGAACAAAAAGTTCATGGGGATGATATATCCATTATGGTTTCGTATATGAAAACGAATGAACCTCACTATATACTTTTTAATAGATCATCAAAAGACATCTAAATAAGAAATATTAATATATTTTAGGGACTATCCATTAAATATTAATACCCTAATCATCACCATGAGGGAACACATCTCACCCAATTAACCTTCTATGATACATATTCAAGATGTGGTGAGATTTCATGAAACATAATTATAGACTATATCAAATTGATAATTGAGTGTCACTTTAATGTTTTGGAGGATAATAAAGAAGGAATTATACAATGAGTAAAAATTATTCATTAGATACCTTACAAGGATATAGGTTTACCTAAAATGACATCTCAAATAAAAACAGATAAGATGATATAAATCTATATAGACATTAAAGGAGGTCCAGATTAACATCTTTATTTAGTCAAGATCTCATATATTTGAACTTTTAATATACCATTAGGATGGATCCATTTGAATCCATTTGTGGTAAGAAGTTTATAAACCCAACATGACAAGATTAATTTAGATAATGAATCTTATTGGAAAAAATTGATATAAGAGATGATAGATATGGTCCAATATATTTATCATGTAACTCCCAAAATGGAATCAGTAAATCTGAGATGATGTGTTATAAAGCCTCATGTGTTCCTCCTTACCTGCAAGAGGTTGATAACAAGGATAAAAGATCCAAACACAATAAATGGGCAGTCTATACCCTCAGCATGAAAAAAAAAATCATATAGAGTATCACTGTAGAAGAATAACATTGTTTTTATTTATGTTGTGGATAAGGAATTTTATTATTATGATATAAAAGACTAAATTATATCTAGGTACAAGGAGAGACATTACATAGACCATATTCCCATGATTACGTGGACTGTTAACCTGACCCAAAGGATCTAGGGAATGAAATACCTAATTCAAGGAACAAAAATCCTATTTTTTCTTGAGTTCCCCACTGATTGATATTACTCTTATGGAACCCAATATTCTATATTAATGATGGATCTATAGTGCATGCCACAATACCTACCTCTGTAATAGTGATTCTCCAAGTATTGTTCAGAAACTGAAATAGTAATACTATAGTTCCCAATTATAATACCTAAATAAATAAATCCTTATCAGTTTTAAACCTTGGTGTTTTGGATTCATGATTATGAGGTTTACCACTCTCACACCACCCCAACTGCATGGAAAAGTAACATTATTAAAAATTATGAAATGGAATGTATCTCGATTCATATAGAAAATTAATTAAGTTCCCACTATATGTATGGTCAAAAAAATTTTACTAATAAAAGGAATATAGATAAACACCATGAAATAACTCGAGTATATTCAGTAACTACATCAGATCACCATGAATCTTATCCATGATCCATATTGCTAGGGACTTTACCATTCCCAAATATATGATCATAAAGGCTACTAGTTCATTGAGATACATGTATAGGGTCTGAGTATAAACCCTATAAATTTCCAAAATGTTTCCTTAGAATGATTTCACAAGCATAATATTTTCATTCATGATAATGAATAAACACACAAGTAATGACATCTAATCATGTACCAAGAAGTCATTTCCTAACCAAGAATATGTAATCCCCCAACTATAAATTATTTGGTTTCATGCTGAAAAATTATTCAAAAAATATATCATCCATTCATGTTTACCATAAGGTCACCACACATATCCGAATTACACCACAAGGATATCGTGTCAGACTTTTTTTATATTTGATGCTACTTTAGGTTAGGGAATATGGTCATCATATGTTGACATAGTGTCCCAGGTTAGCTAACCGAACATCATCCACCATGGTATCCTTTGAGGATAGATAAAATATTTCCATCATTACCTAGGGTTAGACCAAAAGAAATCATGCTTTTTGTCCATCTTGATCTTTTTATAATGTAAAATCCATCATCTAAACAGTCTCCCAATATTAGGAAAGTGAGATATGAATGGTCAACATATAACTTTGGCACCATGCATAGAACACAAAAAACATAAAATATAAAAATAAATCTCCTGGAAATAATGTTTTCATATCAATAACATATATATCCATAGGCACAACATAGAATTATAGGAGTGAGAAAAAATTGAGAAGTACATATTATTATTATAGAAATAAAACATGGGCCTCACGGGATACATACGTGCACACATGTGATAAAAATCAAGAATGATCCAAGAATAGAAACACAAAACATCATTTCATGAAAAAATTATATACATGGACTCTACATGGTAAAGAAATTCATACTTAATATTTATTGACATGAATGTCAATGCTTGAAAATATTTTTATCTTCCAAACCATTTGGACACACCAACAAGATTGAACTCAAAAGAAAATAGTTATTGAAAATAATTAAAAACCCATGTCATGTGGGATCTTGAATGAGGATAGTGAAAGAATCAAGCTCAGGGTATAATTAAAACCCACCACATGGTAAACACCATCAATGGTGTAATTTTAGTTTGGTTATGGAATAAATACATCATTAATGAAAAATTGAATAAAAATTAAAAGAGGAAAGATAAATATGTTCTATTTTAATAAGAATAACCTTTGTATTATATGGATTGATCTTATAAGGTCTGTTTTCTAACATGATAAATAGTCGAATGAACTAGTTTCATCCATGGAAAATCGATGATTTTTTTGTAAATTTTCTGGATTAAAGAATCCATATAGATTAGAGGTTAAATTGATTAATAGATGTGATAATCAACTTAAAACAACAATAATAGACTCCATTCAAGTCCTACACATTTACCATTGGATGTAGAAAGGATTTTAATTTTATGACGATGGTTTCATCCATTTCAATAATATTGTAACCATCAACACACCCTACACCACATATTTTCCATAATCATGGTGTTATTTATCATGCCCTAGAAATGAAATGTATCTATGGAATGCCTCAATGAATATATTGATTTCCCCTTACCATGACATCCATTGTGGTCATGGTGACGTTTCCCAAGTCATTTATCATGTAAGTCCTCCATCCACACCACTCTATTATGACAATTTGGACATCTATATCCCCATAGATGTTTCACATCCAATGTCCACAATGAATTCCACCACATCATAACAATGTACATGTTTGAAAAAAAACCAATAACCCATGTTTAAGACATCAATAAATACATAAATTTATCATAGTTACACACATTCTTAGATCAACCCAAATACACATGTGTAAGGTATTGAGATAAGTTTCAAATAAATGAAACAAACGTATTGGGAATTTACAATATACCCTTATAAGGATTCATTTACATCAGATGATTCTCTAGCAGTCCTGGACCAAATCACCAAATTTAAGCAGTATTGTCAAATATCATCATACACACCTCGTCGTACAAAAAAGGATAATAATTAGAAGTGAGGTTATATGTTAAATCAACCAGGATACTATACACCCATTATTAATAAATAAAAGAACAAAAAAATTGAATAATAATAACCAATGTTAAAACATAATTCATTTAATATAACTCAATTCAAACAAAAAATAAACCATGGACCAATAATATGGTAGGTGAACACAAGTCTGATAAAAAAATGAAATGTATATAAAAACATCATGATCACTATATATTCTTTCAGAACACACCATATGATCCCCATGATCTATATCTTTCCTCTCTATTATTGGGTCATTTCCCTTCCCTCAATCATTGACTATGAAGTCTATACACTGATCGAGATACAAATATAGGGTTTGGATATAAACCATAAAGGACACCACTAATGCATCCTTAACATGAGTTCACATTCATATGAGTGTAAAACATGGTAATAAATAAACATTGAATAAATCAACCAAAATTTACATACCGAGTGGTCATGCACATTCCAAAAATCTTCTAACCCCAAACTATACCTACTTCAGCTACATACTAGAAATTTAATAAAAAAATTGGTATTTAACTTTTGTAAATCCCAAGGTAACAATGTGTACCTCATAAACAACACATGGTTATTGAGTCTAGCCCTAGTGCTTTCATGTCTGAATCTACTAGGAGTCATGACACAAGGTCTTTATATCGTGACATTGTTCCCTTGTTCAGCTAACTAATTACCATTATAACTCAACAGTTTAAATTAGTTTAGATAACATTATACCATCCTTACCACTAGTTTAGTTCATATGTCTATCATGCATCATTGTCCATATCAGTCATGCCATCTTGTCACTTGTTACATCTAAACAACCTTTCCCTTCAAGGATACCAATCCATGATGGGCATGCTTATAACATTGGTACCGTGAATAGAAAAAAAATAAAATAAAACATACCAAAAAAATCACATGGGAAAACATCCTCTATATCAATCATTCATATATCCAGATTCATAACATATCTTCTCAAGAGTGAAAAAACAAAATCCTAACACACACTCATGTGGTCAAACTGAAACATGGACTTCATAGGGTATGTAAACACACACATACGATCAAAATCAAGCATGTTACTAGCATAAAAACAAAATTTTACATACCATGAAAACAATTCTATACATGAACTCTATTTGGTAAGGAATATAATATATCATGTTTTTTTATGTCAATGATAGAGTTCATAAAGAGTGTTGTCTCCTTAATTACATTCAAATACTTACCAGATTAAAATTATACACAATGTGTTATTAGGATTGGTTCCAAACCAAAATGATATGGGTTCAATAATGATTCTAAAGAATTAATCAAGTTAATAGTGGAATTAACACCTACCCAAAGATCTACATAGTCAATGGTATAATTTTAGTTGGTTCAAGGAAGATAATATTTTATCTAACAATAATGAATCAACATCAAAATTGTTGAGACTCATAGTATTTGATTCCACAAGAAGGACCTTTTTCTTAAATTGTGTGATCATCCAACTTCTTGTTACCAAAATGGAAGAGAAGGGGAAGAACTTTTTTCATCCTAGGATCTTCTGTGGGATTTTTGGAAAATGACATGATCAAATAATAACCATGTAGTGTAACATCAATTAATTATTTATAGAATGAATCTAAAATACATCCCATTAAAGATAAACATATTTAACTATTGAAGTGGATGATATATATGAAGATTGATGATGGTTCTAGCCATTTTATAGGTAAACCTGACTATCACCAAGACCTCCACAATATACTTTCCATGGATGTGTTGTTCATCAACACACCCCAAACATAGAATTTGGATATGTAATGGACTAAAGAATATTCATGTTTTACGTTATCACACTAGCTACCATAGAAGTAGTGTGGTTTTCCCAAACTATGACCAATATATATTATCCCTGATCACCATTCCATTTTTATTCCATATCCTTTCCATTTACCCTTATCCATAATAAAATAATTTCCACCACAACAAGAATAATATCATTTATTTCCTATATCAGATTAGAAAACACAAAGACCCACCTTCAAGACTTATAAACCTATTCAAATCCCACCAAGATACATCCATGAATAGATCAACCAATATAATCATAACGAAAGGATATATAAAAAATATTATATATATGAATCAAAAGGTTTGTTATTTTACACTAAACCCCTCTATGGAATTTCATTATCGAGAATATACTCTTGGGGTCCTTCTTATCAACTTATTCAATTGAGAATGAACCTCTAGATCATGCTTCCAAATTTCCTCTTGTATCCATAAATGATAAAGTGATACATGAACAAGTTTCACCATATTCACCCATAATACATTCTCTCTCTTTCCCATGATTCACTTTGGGCACTCTAAAAAGATGTTTCTTGTTCAAAATAAATGTCCACACAATCAATCACATGTGCATGATATGAAACATACCTCCAAAGATGAGAAATGTGGAACACATATTGCAGGACACTTTAACAAGGGTTAACGTCCATCATGTAATAAAATAATGTGATACATTTAAGGATTTCCAATAGTGAAACAGGTTGTTATTCTAACACCCCATATTATCGCAAATAAGGATTATCCAACTAATATGATACTCATAAATGCACATTATTAGAAATAGTGACTCCAAAGGTAATATTGACCAGTCTCCATATGATTGATTCCATTACTAAGTGGTGGCCAAAAAATTATTAATTAACTATAATCTATTAGATTTCTCTTGTACTATACTCGGCCTAATAACTTCAACGTCACCTACCTCATAAGAACATAATGGTGAGAGGAATGACCTTCCATAAATTGACTAAAAATGGGGTATTTGACTACAATCCTAAACAATGATATTTTAAGAGAAATAAAACAAGCATAATGGAACATATTATGCTAATATAAAATATATGATGAATTCATGAAGAATATGCTCAATGATATAAATAGAATTCTTCGGTGGCCCATCAATCTGTAAATGATTAATTGTAATAAATTTCAAATGAGTCCCCAAATACTTTTACATGTCTGAAAAAATCTATGACATATAAATAATGTTCATATATGATATGATAGAGAATAGAATTCCCAAAATTCATATAATCTCATAGAAATATAGCTTTCCCAAATCATCTATATACTGAGTCTCCCAAATCATCAAGAGGTGTTTTCCATGATTTATGAAATTTCCTCTCACCCAAAATGAATAACATATCCTTGAGGACTGGGGTAAAATTATAATGAAGTCCATAATCACATCATACCACATCCATATAGACCTGATAATTGTATAACGAAAACCACTTGGATGTTGATTCTTCACCTTTACTAATTGGAAGGTAAGGAATCATGAAATGAAACGAGATACATCTCTATTTATAGATGTCCCCCAAGATAATCATTTGATATCTTTTTATACCTTTAATGAAACTAGATTCACTTAACACATTGAAAATTTTGAGTCTCTCATCATATACATTATTAAATATGTTATAAAAATATCCTCTCATGAAAATAGATCATGTTTTCATATTATATATCATGGAAAAACATCACCCCGTCTATGTTCTCAGGAATCACTACACACTCAGGGTCTGAATATTTTCTTTCCTCCTCCCAGTCCCCCATAGTTAGATCATGGTCATTGTGTTCATGAACATGCTATCGAAAATGCATGTGGCTATGGCATGGACTAAATAATTTTCCTGTTTTTTCTCACAACTTCCCCCAACATGGTTTGAATGTGGTTTTCTAAGTAGTTTTCCATAGAATTCCTCCCCTATCACATTTCTTTGGCCATGAACTATTCATCATGTTTCCCATTTTCCATTTAACAAACCAAGTCAACCATGGATTCAACCATGGTATGGTGTTTCCATTTTTAGACAAGAGAACACTAAATCTGTATTTTAAGCCACTATAGGATACTTAAAGTCCACCAATTTACAACCAATTGAGGATAAATCCAGATAATTATAAGGAAATGATAATGGAATGGTTTTACATACATTATAAAAAATATTAAATAATTTACAGTATCCCCTCTATGGATTCTCATCCTTGAGAAGCATCACTGATGGTCCAACATGAATAACATAGGATACTTATCCTAAACATATTACTCTCAATCCCATGTTTCCTAATGGGTTAATACATGATAATGTTAAAATATATCAAGTTGAATAATATTCCCCCGCAAAATAGTCTCTCATTTGTCCATGATTTACATTGGTAACTCCAAAAACTATGCATCTGGTTCCAACTCAATTTTTTCACAACTGATCATAACTCTGAAGCTGGGAAACATAGACGACATCACTCATTCATCTTTAACATAGAGAAATTTCCATCTATTAATAGACTACTATGATATATTTAGTGACATTAAATGGTCCCAAAACAATAATTCCATCTTCAAATACTTCCACAAATGGAATTTATTCAATAGAGGTGACACCCACAGTAAAAAAGAGACACTAACAGAATACTCCAAGGGTTATCTCCTCAGATCAGAATACATACATAGCCTTTTCTATGTAGTAACTAACCATTTATAGATTAATAAAACTCTCTCATATGTAACCAATATGATACTTTTCCCAATAACTATTACCTCAAATTCATTGGGCCAACATAATAGTGAGTTAAAATTCCATCTATAGAGTTCTTGAGAAGGTTTCTTCTTAATGTAATCAAGGAAAATGTTTTTTTATGTGAACCCTACCAAGTCCAGTTCTTCATACAATGCTCCAAAATATACAAATATTCATACTCAAAACATATACCCAATTATTGTAATCATCATATCCAGAAATTAATTGTTCTATGGATGATACACTTGGAATTTTTAATTATGTCCGCAAATCCTTCAAAATTCCTTCCCAAAACCACGATGTAAATCATGTACCCCTTTCTGATATAATTTAGAAATGAATGATATGTAGTCCTATAATCTCTCAAACATACATATTTGCAACCTCATAAACAGAGTGGGTCAATATAAATAGAAAAAAATTTGAAATAATTATTAGTGATTGACTATCACCCAAATAACATAATGAGTACTCAGGGTCTAGGGTAACCCACTAACAATGTCCATTTTAACATTATACCTCATTTATATTAGATGAAGATGTTTCTAAAACATACAAGAAATATTTTGACAAACAAAGTTGTCCCTATAGTAATTTAGGAATTGTTAAATGAACCTAGTTAAATCCCTCGTAAAACATAGCCACTAATATTTCCATCTATTAATATGGTAATAATTTATTGACCCAACATTCACTACCCACATTAAAGAATAAGTTTATTCCATCACCTATTCTCTTAAGGAAGCAGACCAAAAAGAATATTTTTTAAATATAGACCACTTCCTCAACCCATAGTGAACATCCTAGAATATATTATTCCATCGCTAAGTGTTCCCACAACACTATATAATATGGGATAAACTATTGGATTTTTTCACATAGTCCACCAAATAAGATTTGACGAAAAAAGGTTCACATGTGATAATACCATGATCATATGATGTGTCCAAAATCATCTATACCATCAAAATTATTAGTCACTATTACTCCTATGAAGTCCACTATCCAAAATCCTACATCTGTGGTGTTTTCCTACAAAGTTTATCTATAATTAAATTTCACATTCTGGAATTTTAAGCCATCACAATGTAAAATTTCAACAGATAATCCTCCCAAAACCAAAAACTGAACATTATATACCATAAATATATCATATAAAAGAGTCATGAGAACCATTTAATGAATAAAACTATTACAAAAAAGATAATGTCACTAATATTTTAGATCATATACAATAGTTTCAAACTAAATTTCCTACATTGTGTAATTATGCTCATGGGGTTGTAAGTGATGATAACCACATGATATTACCTGATCCATATACATCAATACATCGTCTATACCAACACAAAAACAATCATAATAATGTACATATATAATACTATGATCTATCAATGTTTGAATCATGGATATCATCAATCTTACCTTCATCTCTTAAAATACATTCTCTCACTAATTAGATCATCAAACATAAACCCTTTCTTGATTATCCCTCTCATAGGTTCATCTAAAAAGGAGAATTCTTATATTAATAGTTTATAGTACCAAAATATAAAATTAAATAACTATATATCTAAATAAAATTGATTTTATCTAAAGACATCACTATCTCAAGCCTCATCGAGTACAATTAAATTCCTTCTTCAAAGAACACATGTCTCAGGGAATGAACCTCCCAAATCAAGAACGAGAACTTAGAGATATTGTAATTAATCTAATGAACCATATGTGTACTCAATAAAATCTCTAGGCTTCTAAAAATTAATTTTGAGACCTAGAATATATCGATATATCATCAACTAAAACCAAAATGAAATAGTGGAGATTGGATTATAAGATCCAATTTGGGAGAGGTAAGAATTGTAATGGTGAATTTTGTTGTATGAAAGGAATGAAAAGATAATAATATAGTTTATATCAACTATGGAATATTATCTTATGAATGTCCACCTATATAACTAGAATCAGGTGGTATCCATACCACAACATAATCTTGGAGAAAAATCTTTCCCCCCCAACAACTGGTCAAAACTATCATTCATCCTCAAAATGGGAATCGATATTTAATGGTCACCTAGAACAACATAATTTAGTCTATAACCAAATTAATACCACCATCTACCTTCTTTTCAATTAATATTAAATAACCTTATAGATATGTGCTATGTTTTAAAAAACCCTTCAACTTCAGATCCTGAAAATTTAATTTGAGTTTCTTTAACTATGATGGCATACCATGGTAAGGGGGAATTAAGGTAGTTTGTGATCCTAAAATGTATTCAATATCAAAATCAAATTCCCATCTCAAGAATAATTCTAGAATATTAATCTATAAATACATCCTTATATTAGTCCACCACCATAAGAACAAAATATTTTATCACTAGCTTCACTAAAATAACCAAGATACCTACTTGAACACTAATATCATTGTCCTTTATTAGGTCCGAACTCAATATACCTGAACATACATCCCATTAATCATTCATGAAAAAATTCTCCCCATTATGTGACATAAAATATAATAACCTCTAATAGAATTAGAAATTTTATTCATAATAATTCAATAATTCCACATCGAAGATCACATTGAATCCATTAATCTAAGGAATCATGAAATCCCATGGATGTTTATAGCTGGTGGCTGCAATAAGATATCTTGATTTTTTTTGATGTTGTTCCAATTTCTCCCCTAAGGGTGTATCAAGATAAAGAAACATAAAATATATCCTGACCTGTAATTGAAGACCAGTAAAAATATGTTTCAATATAAATTAACGAGAAGTACCAATATCAAACATAGTGATTAAAAAGTAAAGTTCATCAATACATTACCTTGAAAATTTGTTGTTCCCTATCCATATTTAGTGGAATCATGGCCTATAAAATATAATAGGCATGACATAACTCCATGACTCTATCGTTGATATGCATGAATCTCATGATTCCTCATTATTTGAGGATTTTGTACTTACTACCGATGAACCTAAATAGTCACATAGATTGATTATTGTAACTAACATGAACCCCCATGAGACATCATCCATGATGACTACCAGAAAAAGAAAAGTAGATTTCTGTCCAAGATTCCTTGATGACTCTGAAACGTAGGATTTAGAAAAAATTTATTATAAATCCTACATTATCAAAAATTTAATAACTATCTCATATAATGTGATGAAGAACCTATACTAAGATATGGATAGTTTTATTCTCCCAATAAAAAGTCTTTTACCTTCTTTTTATAAGTTTTAAATGTGAATCTATAATATTTATAGATTTCTATTATAATAATAAAAAATATTTCTTCCACTAGAACTTTACAATATTAAATGATTTACAAAGTAAATTTTTTTACATTTCCTAGTCTAAATATCTTACCTGGAATCTTCGTTCCATATAAAGGCTAATCATAAACTTCCAAGTCTTATACATCCTAAATATAATCAAGAGAGGGGAAAAGTAAAATATATTCTTGAAATGGGATTAGTAGTAATACATCATCCTTGATCAATACTAATTCAACGTAAATTCTTGATCATGGTCTAACATCAATATACATTGAATAAAATCTTTGAAGAAAAGATCGTTAGTTTCAACCCACACAGGCCCTTCAATTCCACCATCCTAAAAACTAACATCCCACCACTCCTTAAAACAGAATGGCTAAATACTTTACATTTGATCATATTGGTATCCACTAGATTGAATACCCATTTGATTATTTTTACCTAGACCTCTATATCCCAACATACTATGTTTCCCTATAATGATGGAGGATTATGGGGATAGATTACCATATCATAGTCTATCATAATGTTGTGAACTCCCCTACATTAAATATAATAAATTAGAAAGACACTTTATTGGGGTAGGATTTTTTATTGAAGCATTAAAAAGAGTAAAGGAGAATTCTCTTGCACAACTAGTTGTATAGTAGGGATGTACACCATTATGGGTGGATCATTGGAAACATGTCATGGTGGTCCCATAAGTCAATATTAATGTTTCATTTTCATAAATTACAAACATGTAGTGAAAACAACCCTAGTAATAAAGAGTTAGTGTCTACTATATTAAATTATAATGTCATCCAAGGAATGAAATTATGAAGGTCCCAATTGATTCATGGTCTTGGTAAACTATATATATAAATTAATTCTCATTAATATTTTAATTATAAAATACAGTGTAGTTTTTTGGAAAAAATGTTATTCCCATATATTATTCATGTATATAAATCATAAGACTTTTCATTGAATCATTTAGAAAAAGTAAACATTATAAAGGGTGAGATTATATTATTAGTAAGGGTAGTCAAAGAATAGTATCTATGAATAACTAAGTAATAATAAATATGTAAACTTAAATAAATGAAACTCATTCCCTTTGATTAATAACTTTAGAATAATATCTAAGGGATAAATATTGATCAAATAATTTCATATAAATAATGAAATGTTCTTAAAACATAACCATGGTGATTATAAATAGTTGAATACTACCATGGAATATCAATAATTTAACTCATAATTATGGAATACATAATTTGAAAATTCTAAAACATATCATCGAGGCCTTATAAAAAGACATTTAAATAAATGGGTACGGCCTCAGCAAACATGCAATCTAGTTTGTCCCAGGAGACCAACCAATGAATTGAGGGGATATAGCTGTCCCCCTCCATCACATTATTACTCCAATTAAATTTTTTAATAAATGGGGTGAATCATAATCAATGTATATAATAATATTCAAAAAGTAACATATTAAATGTTAATACTTACCCTAATCAATTAACAAAATCAAAATCCATCCATATTTAAATTGTTAATGAAAATAATATGATACATCCCTAGTCAAAATAATCATAAAAGATATTGGAAAATAATCAGTACGTTATAAATACAATATATAATTAGTATATAATAAGTAAAATTTATGGTTTAGGATATTTATAAATTATAATACCATGAAATTATCCTTAAAAACATTTTTTTGGAAAATATTTTTTTCATTTTGGACATCACATTTTTAAAAAATATGTTAACAAAAAAATTTCAAAAAAAATTTCAATTAAAATAGAATTTTTAAAATTCTAAAATAATAATTAAAACATTTATTGAGAATGATGGTGAAAATTTTCATTCATATAATTCACATTAAAACAAACATTCCTTTTTTCAATTTTTGGCAAAAAAACAAACCACCGTTGTTTTGAAAATGACTTGATTATTCCATTAAAAACATTTTTAAATTGATTTTTAAATTATAATGAATAAATTTTTCTGAAAGGTAAAAATAAATTTTGAAATCTTTTTTAGAAATCATGTGTTTTGATGAAAATGGATACTATAATAAAGAGATAAATAAAGATATATTTTATTAAAAAAATTATCAATCATTTAATGTACTAATGATTTGAAAAATGAAACTATTACATGATAATTATAATAAAATACCAAAGGTGAAAATAATAGATGATTTTATGATGAAAATATTAAATAATTACCCTAAGGTATATATAACCATAAACAATACTAATTAATGATGATATTGTGAAATAAAACCTTACAACTCTAGTAAATTTTGTATCATAAGACCCATAAAAGAAATATCATTACATGAAGAATGAAATACCATAAAGATAAATAGATTCATGAAATGATACATAAAAAAATAATTACACAAACAACATAATGGAAATAAGTTTTGAATATGGCATATGTCTTACAGATGTAAAAGTAAGAGGAACCCTTACCTCAGGTCTGATTTCATTCTTATATGGAATGCATCTTTTATAATTTTTTTAATCGAGTTATTAATTTATAATAGAACCATAATTATGTTTATAATTTCATATCTCAGACTCTTAGAACATTTTACCACATGTTTTTTAATAATATTTTATCATTTTCATTGTTTTGGGTGTTAATTACCTTGTTTTTTCACAAACGTATTGTCAAGAAGTTTCTGTTTTTTTGAATAGTATATATACATATATATCATCCATACAATGATAATAATATTATTAATATAATATTTTATCAATTGATACATTTTTATAAACATGTATGAATGTTGGTAATGGAAATGAATCACATCACCTTGTGGAGAAGGTAGGTTGTATGTACGTAGGTGCAACAAAATCATTCCCTTAATGAGTTAAAGGGTAATGAAATGGAAGGTATATTAATATTAAAAAATCAATATAACTCTTTTATATCATATATATTCATTAATTTTCCACTTATTACATACTATATAAAGCATAAGTGTGAAACGACTCACATCGATTCGTGAGGTGGTGGTCTATTGTACAAACGAGCGATTTATCATTTATGGTATAAAATATAATGTCAAAATCTATATTTTAGATTAATATTACATATGTATAATCATATATTAAATATCATATTGTTGTGGTTAATTCATTACATCTATCCTCGAATGGTGGTGATGGAAAACAAATGTCATTAGTTCGTGTGGCGGTAGTCCATCGTGCACATTGATGACGATTTCATATCTCATTTTTAGAATTGAAGATGAATTTAGGTTTTTATTTTAAAATAATAAAATATAATTCTATATAATATATTGGGGTTATTATATATCACGGTATAAAAATAATTTAATTACATAGAGAAAGAAATAAAATAAAACTCTCAATTTGGGACGTTATATCTTCTTCGAAAAACATATTTTTGTTTTCATGACAAGGAATAATAGGTTTGCTTTATTACCAATATACGTATTATATAATTCTAAGAGGGATTTTATGAAGTTATATGGGTATGTCTTGGGTGAACTAATTGGTTTTTTTATGTTTGTGCAAGAGAGGATATGGGTCTCCTTTTATAAGTTACTTGAGTCGAACACTTGAAAATTTTTAAAAGAAAAAGGTATACCCACATTTAATACAGGCCAAGAGGCTCCAAAATGGGAATTTTAATTTTTTGGGTAATTTTTAACCATAATCATTTGATTGTAACCCTTAGTAAGCCGATGTTGACCTTAACAATTATTAATAAATTTTACCATCTTTATTAATTATTATGTAGACCATTTAAGATGAAATTACTAGATATTATAAATTATTCATATTAAAAATATTTGATCTATTTCTATAAATGAAATTAATAGAATTTGAAATCATTTATTTAAAATTAATCCGGTAGATGCGACGAGAAAGCAGATTTTTAAAGAGAAAACATTAAGAAGATTACAATATTTTAGTATAAGAAATAAATATTGAAAATTATTCCAATGAGAAAAATTGGATTAATAGATATATAAATTATTTAATTATAATTTAAAAAAACTAAAAAAATTATTTATCGTTATAAGTATTTTGATCAAAAGGATATTTTCAATTAAAATTTTACTATTTATCAAAAAATTAATCTTTTCAGAAAGTTATCAAAAATTATTATAAATATAAATTTGGAATATTGATTTAAAAATATTTTATTATTTTTTGAAATAAGTTGTATTAAATTGTTAAAAATTGTTTATATATTATTTTTTCAAAGAGGGACTAAATTAATTATTAAAAAAATAATGTTTTCGAGAGAAAAATATATTTTTCTATCATTGGATTATTATTTTATTTATAATAAATATATAAATATCATATTTAAATTATTCATGTCTAAAATATATAATCTAAATCCTTTATTTAGTACTACTCATACCCTCTAATTTAATGGTTAGGTTATAATATGAATCTTTATATAATTATATTTTAATAGAGCATCTTGTTTCATTTAAACCCAGTGTTGTGGGAATCGCAAACTATTAAAGAGATTGAATCTATTTAAAAAGAAATATTTTTTAAATTCTCACGGTTCTAAATTCTATAATAATTCTAGTTTTTCATTTCATATATGTGATTGAATATCATGTTCCTCTTTTAAAATATCAAGGTGTTAAATTCTTCCCAACTTAAATAAAATGAATCCTCATAATATAATATTCACTATGCAATCAAGGGTTTAATATTTGAGAGAAATGTTCTTGAAATCACATATCATAAGACTGGTTAATAATACATCCTTTTTTTATGAAAGAATTTGATGTAATATGGTGATTTTTAGTAATCAAATAACTATGTTTCCAAGTAAGATAAAATAGGTGTAAAATTAAAAAATTGGAATGGAAGAGAATACTAATGTCCATGGTTTTAAATATTTTGTTAGAGATCGTTGATAATAAAATATGGGTGATACAAATGATGTTAAAAACAAAAAATCCATAAATATGTGATTGATGAAAACAAAATTTTTTAAATAGAAATGATGTTATTAGGATAAATGTTTTGGTTTAATGTTCTTTTCCTAGATTGGAGTAATTTCTTTATCATCCTAACTATGAATATATGAAAATAAAATGAGTTGATATATTTCTATTTCATAGGGAAAATATAATTTTTTTTGTTCTTAGATAATTTTCCACTTCATTTCTCACCAAAATAAAAGAACATGAAAGATTAATTTTTTTATTCCTAAAGCACTAAAATTAACTTTTAATATATCATAAGATCTATTAATGAGTGAAAAATATTTAAATATGTTTATAAATATATTCAAAAATCAATGTGGTCATTCCAATTTATCTAATATATTACATCTATCTCTAAAAAATTAATAGTAATAGAACTTGTTCAACATTAATATTTATTTTTGAAATAATTTATCTAAAAACAATGACATATTAATTGGGGAATCACATAATCTAGTGGTTGGGAATAAATTATTATCATGCTTCGGTTGTGGGTTCAAGAACCATATTAATTCATCATATGACAGGATGTCACCTAACAAGTAGGTTGTACATTTTCTAAAACCATATTATTTTAATTCCTATAATGTTTAATAATTTTAATAACCTATAATTACTTTGACAACACTGATTTTATAAAAATTAATAGTTGCCAATAACTTCATAAAATCTTCTTAATCAATATTGACTCATAATAAATTACATATTAACAGTAATCCCCCCTCAATCAAGTGTTTTCGAAGAGGATCAATAGGCAACAAAGTCAATTTTCTGAGAAATAAGTACCATTCAAAATATGTTCTAAAATCCATTAATAAATAGTACTTTAGTATAATCCATACATGATTCATGATTCTTAAAAAATAAATAACATAAAAATAATTTTCGAACACATTTCATGGATCCAAACATAGAATAAAATTAATCATTCTATTTTTGTTGTATCATATTGAAAATCCTGACCTAGATCCATGAGGATATTCTATGTTATATTCCATTGATTCTTGGGAAATTCACTAGTGTAGTGACCCATATCATTACATTGAAATCATTTCACATTATAATATTATTTATTTCTATTAAAATGTAATGCCCCGACCCCAGTTACCCAGATTCGGTGCATTATTACATAACATTGGCATGATCACAGGAAAGATAAAATCTCGAAAGACCGATTGGTTTAGTATCCTTGGAAACACTAGATACATTCATAAGTCTTACATTACATCATAAAGTGAAAAACTACTATAACAACATCTTTTCTCCATATTCCACACTCATATCACCACATAATATCCATGCAGGTCATTCATAATTTACTTCTTCACTTCCTGGGAAAAATAAAACATAGAAAAGGGGTGAGATCAAATGCCTAGTAAGGATAAAAATATAGCAGAAACATTCATAAATAAGAATAAACATTTAAGGCAATGTATAACTAAAACAAAAGCCTTTTAAACTTGAACTTCAACATAGTATGGCAAAAGTAAAATGAAATAATTCCATTTACTTATTCACATGGATATTCCACTAATCGAAAAATCACATGCAATATCAATAACCACTTTCATAATGATGGAATGCATAATGCCAGACTATCATAACCACATAGCCAAGGCCTCGTGCCAAGACTACAAATATGATTTTTCCAAGGCCTTGTGAAAAGACACTAGTTTGTCTCGTGAGACCTACTGATGCATCGAGGAGCTATAGCGGGATCCACCCATCACATATTAAGTCCAATGCATTCCCATATGAAAAGGTTTAAACATAACATAAACATTCGTATTAAAACTAGCATACGAAATGTCAATACTTTCACCATAAACTATGAATGGTATAAAAATAGCACATCCAGAGTCAAACATATCACAAAACCTTCAATACAATATATAAGTTTTGTATCATAATAAATAATCTTCAAATAAGCGTAAAATTCATCAAAGGATGTTGACATAGATGAAATCAAAACTCTTTTTAGAGAAATATCTCTTTCTATTTTGAAATCATTTAAGAGTCTTATATTTATGAAATAAAACATTTTCTTTGAAAATATTCTTATAATATTGTAAGGGAAGCTTCGACGATTTTATAACGGCGGAAAATAGCCGCACCCGCCGTACAAGTTAAAAAAACAGTCTTACCATAATTTTGTCGAAAAGGTTAAAAAGTACTTTGTTTGAAAAACGACAGAAATATTCCTTTATAAACCTCTTATAAAAAGTCAAAAAAGGGTATAAATGACTTTAACCCATATTCTAGTAAATAGTAAAAATGTTTTGAAATTCATTTTTAAGAAACATGGATGTGGATGACAAAGAGATCCCAGTAGATTATTACGTATAAAAAACCTCAGATAATGAAGAGATTGTGAAATAACCCTTACCTTGTACTTTTCCTTGGTTGGGGAAGGTTAACCTCCTGTATAATAGTGAAATAATTTTTAATAAATTATACAAGAATCATATACATTCATATGATATCATATATGATCTTTTAACATTGCTTTGTTTATAATATATTAGTATTATCGTCGTTTCGGGTGTTAACTCACTCATTTTATTTTATATGTTTTGTTACATAAGCTATGTTTGTCATGGATAGGTTTTTATATTATTCATATACATAATGATATCAAGTCCTTAAACATTATTTTTAAATCATCAAATGATAATTATACTTGAATGGATACGATGGAGAATGAATCTCATCGCGTTCGTGGAGACGGTAGTTCGTACGTACGCACGAGCGACAATATCATTCTTTTGATATTAAAATAATATATAATTGGATGGTATATAATATATACAGAATCATTATCATGTTATATTTATTATTTACATGAATTACACATCATTATTATACCCATCCAAATAATAATTTATTGAATAACAATTACACCACGACGTGGAGACGGTAAGCCGTACGTACGCACGTATGGTGACATGTTATTAAAAGGATGGATAGAATAATGAATATGGTTGTAAAATATTTATAATAACGTCACAGTATATTTATGATACTAGAGTTATTATTTTATAATGGTAATAACAAAGGAAGAAGAAGTGGAAGAAGAAAGGAACTTGGAAAAGGGTGGTGAAATCATTACCTCTTCTTCGGGT
Organism: Viscum album; assembly: GCA_963277665.1. Classification (NCBI taxonomy): domain Eukaryota; kingdom Viridiplantae; phylum Streptophyta; class Magnoliopsida; order Santalales; family Viscaceae; genus Viscum; species Viscum album. The sequence continues at coordinate 1,190,724,196 of OY728156.1, read as the reverse complement.
TCTTCCTTTTGATTTGATCAAAAGGGATCCATAGGTTGGCCATAGTATCAAACTATGGCCTCTAGGTTGTAGTGAGGGATGTTGGGAGAGTATTTGGGCAGACTTTGGCCAAACCAAAAGGCTTTTAAGGTGTGAATAAATGAGAAGGAGGAGTGCCTTTTTATAAGAGGGGTGAGGGGCACCTTTGGAAAAGCTAGAAATATTAATTTATAATAAATTTATATTCGGTTTCTAATGGCTCCAAAGTTTATTATTTAAATTTTAAGGTTGTGATGGGTCTAAAACACTCAAACAATAGAATTTAGACAGGGTTGGGTCATTATATTAACCTTATCTTTAAGTATTAACTCTTAGTTAATTAGTTTCACTTTTACAATGTCTCTTTGTATTTTTATATTATATGGTTAATAAACTTACCATATACATCCAAGAGACCCCCAAGTGGTCCATTAATGATTAAAATATCAAGATATAAGTCTCTTTTCCTATCCTTAGATTTTTAGGAATTTAATATCAATTAATAATATAATATTTTTTTGAAAAAAAAAATTTATGTCAATTTTGACACTATTCAATAATTGATTTTTGTAAAACTCATAACAGAATTATTACTTAAAAAAAGTTAATTTAAGAAATCCTAACATGTCATATTAACCTATAAAATTAGTTTAATTCATAAAAAGTCTCAAATTATATTTATTTGGGTATTTATAATATCAATTATTCTAATTTTTCATTAATTAGATAATTAATGCATCATTATTGTGTCATAAATAAATTAAATTATTTAATATCTAAAAATTATAAATAAAATATAATTATGTAGGAAATATTTTTATCTTTCTAATGAATATTTATAGTCTACAATACAACATATATAACCCTATGTAAAATTTTTTTTCCTAAAAGATATATGCTTGTGTCATTTTTGTATTCATTTTAACTTAATTAAAAAAAAGTGTCCCTATCACCTACAAGTGGCTCCATGGGGTCCCAAAATCGACCCAAAGATTCCCATGGTAGCAAATGTATCCACCAATAAGGTTAGTACACGATTTAGGGTAATTTAGTATTATTATAATATTATTTTTTGACCCTTATTTACCGGATTTACCCTTAACCATGGTAAATAAAATATTTACCGCAGTAATTATCCAAAATGTCTAAAAATAAAGGTTACCTATTTACAAAATTTGAACATCGTAATTCTGAATATGGAATCCATTTTTCCTAATTCAAAACACAAAAGTGGCAGAAATTAATTTAAAATTAATTCCCGTTGTTAAAACAAAAAGCGTGTTTTTAAGAGATAATAACTATCAAAAGATTGACACTTGTTTATGTTTAGTTTAATTGTAAAATTATGTCCAATGAACAACAATATATTAAATGTTAAAAATATATTCTAAATATACTTTAAAAACACTCAAATTCATAATTTATCACTATTAATTATTTTGATTAAAAAAGTTGTTTTTAATTAAAATTTAGTAATTTTCACTATTCATCAAAATATTAAAGTTATCCTAAAAGTACCAAAAATTCTCCTTAGGCTAAATTCGATATTCAAAATCCAAAAATTAAGTCCATTTTAAAAAAATAGAATATATATAATTTCAAAAAGTAGGTATTACTATTCATAATGGCTAGTTTGATTGGTTATGGTGTGTTAGAACTCGGTGTTGCATACAACACATGCTATCACATTATTCAAAGAGAAGCTCACCGTAGAAGCTTGGGGTGTTACATTCTCCCCTCCTTCAAATAATTTCATCCTCGAAATTTCTAGAATAATTATCACATGAAAAGACTCAGGTGGTTCTTCATCACAAGTTCCTCGGGTTCCCACGTTGCCTCTTCCATCTTATGGTTTCTCCACAAAACTTTTACCAGACACGTCGTCCGGTTTCTCAGTACTTGTTCTCTCATATCAAGAATCCTGACGGGCTCTTCGCAATAAGACAGATCGGGTTCCAATTCTAACTCCTCATAGGTGAGTACATGCGTTGGGTCAGGCATGTATTTCCTCAACATAGATATATGGAACACATCGTGAACATTGGAGAGACTTGGCGGCATTGCCAATCGGTATGCTACAGCCCCAATTCGTTCTAGAATTTCGAAAGGTTCGATGCACCTGGGACTCAATTTACCTTTCTTACCAAAACGTATGACTCCCTTCCATGGAGATACCTTCAAGAAAACATGATCACCAACTTGAAATTCCAAATCCTTCCTTCGATTATCGGCATAGCTCTTCTTCCTACTTTGAGATGCTTTGATGTGATTTTGGATTACCTTCACCTTTTCTATCGTTTCCTCCACCAGTTCTAGACCTACAAGTTTTCTTTCACCAACGTCATCCCAACAGGTTGGTGTGCGACATCTCTTTCTGTATATTGCTTCATATGGTGCGATCTGAATACTCTAATGGATGCTATTGTTATAGGAAAATTCTACCAGAGGTAAATACTAATCCCACATACCCTGAAAGTCAAGTGAGTAGGATCTCAACATGTCTTCTAAGGATTGAATAGTCTATTCTGATTGTCCATCTGTCTGAGGGTGGTAGGCAGTGCTCAAATTAAGTTCAGTATCTAGGGATTTCTGAAGACTCTTACAGAATCTAGAAGTAAAATGGGGATCATGATCAGAAACAATCGATAGGGGTACTCCATGAAGTCTCACAACTTCATTAATATATAGTCTTGCTAGAAGTTCCAGTGGTAGATCTTCTCTTATAGCATGAAAATGTGCTGACATGGTAAGACTATCAATAATAGCCCATATTGCATCGTTCCTTCTAGGAGTCTTTGGTAGCCCCATGACAAAGTCCATCGTAATATTATCCCATTTCCACTCCGTTATGGGAAGAGGTTGCATGAATCCTCCAGGCTGTTGCCTTCCAGCTTTCACTTGTTGAAAAACCATAAATCTTGACACAAAATCAGCAATATCCCTCTTCATGTTGTCCCACCAAAAATGTTCCTTCAAATCTCTATATATTTTAGTGCTCCCAGGGTATATAGAGAAATTAGAACTATGAGTATCATCCAAAAATTCCCTTTTTATATCAGGTATATCAGGAAAACAAAGTCTCTTCCTGAATTTCAAAATTCCATCTTCATACACAATGTCTCTCAATCTCCCATCATTCACAGCTTTAATCTTCTTTTGAAATTATTCATCATCGGTCTAAGAACTCTTAATCATTTCTAGTAAAGATGGTTTGGCAACCATTTGAAAAATCATTGATGTTTCACCTTCCTTGGTTATTCCCATGTCCATCTTCACTAGATCCATGAAAATTGGATCCCTTTCGATTCTCATGTTGTTCAAAACTCTATGGTCTTTTCTTCTCAAAGCATCTACCACCTTGTTTTTCTTCCCCAGGTGGTAGTGTATCGTACAATCATAATCCTTGAGTAATTCAATCCATATCCTTTGCCTCATGTAGAGTTCTTTTTGTGAGAAAATATACTTCAAACTCTTGTGATCAGTATAAATCTCACATTTTTCACCATAGAGGTAGTGCCTCCATATCTTCAAAGAAAAGATCACAACTTCTAACTCGAGATCATGAGTAGGATAGTTTTGTTCATGAATTTTCAACTGTCATGATGCATAGGCAATAACTCTATCATTCAGCATAAGGAAACAACCAATTCCTATCTTTGATGCATCACTATAAATAACAAACCCATCATTCCCTGATGGTAGAGTCAATATAGGAGCATTGACTAATCTTCTCTTTAGTTATTCGAAACATTATTCACACTCTTTTGTCCAAACAAATTTAACCCCTTTAAATGTGAGCTTCATTAATGGGTTAGCCAATTGGGAAAAATTCTGGACAAAACGTCGATAATAACCTGCTAAACCAATAAAACTACGTACCTCAGTTATATTCATAGGTGTTGGCCATTCTTGGATTGCCTTGGTCATAGAAGGATCAATAGAGATTCCATCTTTAGAGACAATATGGCCAAGAAAAGAAATCTCCTGAAGCCATAATTCACACTTGCTAAACTTCCCATATAATTCATGTCTTCTTAGTGTCTTCAGAATAATGCGCAAGTGATTTTCAGGATCTTCGTAGCATTTGGAGTATACCAAGATATCATAAATAAATACCACCACAAATTCATCGAGATACTCCTTGAAAACTCTATTCATCAAATCCATGAATACAGAGGGTGCATTAGTCAATCCAAAAGGCATTACAGTAAACTCGTAATGCACGTACTTGGTTCGAAATGCTGTCTTCGGAATGTCTTCCTTCTTCACACAAAACTGATGGTATCCAGATCGAAGGTCAATCTTTGAAAAGTATTGAGATCCATGCAGTTGGTCAAATAAATCATTAATGCGAGGTAGGGGATACTTGTTCTTTTTTGTTATAGCATTGATCTCCCTGTAGTCAATACATAACCTCATAGATACATCTTTCTTTTTAACAAAAAGAACAGGGGCTACCCATGGAGAGACACTAGGGAGAATAAATCCTTTATTACTCAATTCCTCTAGTTGTTTCATTAGTTCAAATAATTGTACAGTGTCCATTCTATAAGGGGTCTTTGATATAGTCCTTGATCCAGGAAATAAATCAAAGGAAAACTCAACTTCTCGTTCTGGAGGATGTCCAGGTAAATCGTCCGGAAACACATCTACATATTATTTAACAACGGGTAAATATTATATCTGAACATTCCATTCCTCACCCATAGTCATTTCATTCTCTTCCTCCCCAATAATTGAATTTAGTTGAGCTACTGGGGGTGGATCTAGATAATAATTAGGTGGTGACGATTCTGCTCTAAAGATAAGGTGTTCATTATCATCATATTCAAGAATCGTAACCTCTTTCTTCATACAATAAATCTTTGCATCATAGTCCGAAAGCCAGTCCATACCGAGGATTATATAAAACTCAATCATAGGTATGACAACGATATCAGTAGATAAAGAACATTTATGTGCTCTAATGGGGACTGATTCACAAAACTTTGTTGCAATGATACTTCCATTAGGAGTTTTAACTAACAACTCCCTTGTTAAATCAAATTGGAAATATCTGATTTTCTTAGCAAACTGGGAAGATATTAAACAATGCGATGATCCAGAATCAAATAATGCATTTGTTAAACTAGAGGAAACAAATAAATTACCTACCACCACGTCTTTCGGAGCATCTATCTCAGCAGTAGTGATATCATAAGCTTGGCCTTGATCCCTTGTCCTTTTCTAAGGTATGTTCTCCTGACACTTAGGACATTCATTTGTATAAAGTCCCATCTCCCAACAATTGTAGCACTGAACATTGGTAGCTTCCTTCTTCCATTTGCAATCACAAGCTTGGTGGCCTTTTTCACCAAACTTATAACAGACTCATGTTCCCTTCAAGCAATTACCGGGGTGTTTCTTCCCACATTTACCACAGGATGGATATTCAACCTTTCCCTTCTTCCCCTTATTTACATTCCTAGATTGATCAGCAGGTCTCTTCTTATCTTTCTTTGCTTTAAAGTCATATGACTTAGAAAATTCCTTTTCGGTCTTGATAGCACATTAGACAATGTCTTCGTACGACGTGAAGGATTGTGATACTAATGCTCGACAGAGAAATGGTTTTAACCCATCATAGAAACAATCAATATTACTTCTTGGGTTACGTATATAATCTCCAGCATACCTTTCTAACCTTGTAAAGTTAGCCTCATACTTTGCAACATTCTCATCCTCCTTCTGTCTCAGACTCAGAAATTGCCTTTCCATATCTGCTTGATGGTCGCGAGGAAAGTATTTTTCTAAAAACATATCTTTGAACTCCCTCTATTCCATATTTGATACTTCATCATCTTCCTTCATGTTTTGAGTCAATGACCACCATTGATCAGCATCTCCAGTGAGGCGGTAAACTACCATGATAACTTTTTCCCTTTCACTACTCCCCAAAGCCTGAAATATTTTCTCTGGGGAATTTATCCATTGCTCAGCTACTAAGGGATTTGTACTCCCATTAAACGTTGGTGGTTGTTGCCTCATGAATCGATCTAACATTGATCCTCCACGCTGTGGATCAGGGTGCTCCATACGGGTAAGGTTATTATTCATAACCTGAGTGAGTTGTCCCAGTATTGTGATTAGCTGATCGGCACCAGTTTCATCACCAGCTCCACTATAATTATCTTAAGCAGGAGGGAAATCCCTACATGGAGGGTGTGCATTGATACAGTTTCCATTTCTTCCACTGGGCGCCATTTCTAAACAATGGAATAAACAAGATCATTTTATGAATCAAAATACATAATCCCATACTTATAAAACGTTTAAAATAAATTGAACTATTTATGGATATAATACATAATCATAAGAATGTTTTCTTTGAGGAATTATATACTCATAAATCCTTCATAATCTTTTGTATTGAAAATGAGATTTATCCAAATCATATCCCCCTGGAGTGTCGTAACCAAGAGTGCAGCAAGGCCTGTTGTCGTGCACCAGTTCCCATTCGAGTCTAGCTCAAAGCGGTGTTTTCGGGTTTTACCCCTAGGTACATCTGTTCCAGAGCTGCCTCTACCTTCTCGTATCCAGACAGGGATGTATTGCTCGGAAAACTCACAAAATCTCTACAATACAAAAATTCTAGGAAGTTATTCTATACTAATCCTCAAAGTTCATCTAAGGTCTACGTGCTATAATCAGAGTTTATCTAAATCTAGCTTCCAAGGTTTGTACTAAACTTCCTCTGATACCAACTGTAATGCCCCGAGCCCAGCTACCTAGAGTCAGTGCATTATTACATAACATTGGCATGATCACAAGAAAGATCAAATCTCGAAAGACCGATTGGTTTAGTAGCCTTGGAAACATTAGATATATTCATAAGTCTTATATTACATCATAAAGTGAAAGACTACTACAACAACATATTGTCTCCATATTCCGCACTTATATCCCCACATAATATCCCTGCAGGTCATTCATAATTTACTTCTTCACTTCCTGGGAAAAATAAAACATAGAAAAGGGGTGAGCTCAAATGCCCCGTAAGGATAACAATATAGCAGAAACATTCATAAATAAGAATAAACATTTAAGGAAATGTATAACTAAAACAAAAGCCTTTTAAACTTGAACTTCAACATAGTATGGAAAAAGTAAAATTAAATAATTCCATTTACTAATTCACACGGATATTCTACTAATCGAATAATCACATGAAATATCAATAACCACTTTCATAATGATGGAATGCATAATGCCAGACTATCATAACCACATAGCCAAGGCCTCGTGCCAAGACTAAATATAATATTATTCCAAGGCCTTGTGCCAAGACACTAGTTTGTCTCATGAAACCTACCGATGCATCGAGGAGCTATAGCGGGCTCCACCTGTCACATATTAAGTCCAATGCATTCCCATATGAAAAGGTTTAAACATAACATAAATATTCGTATTAAAACTAGCATACGAAATGTCAATACTTTCACCATAAACTATGAATGGTATAAAAATAGCACATCCATAGTCAAACATATCATAGAACCATCAATACAATATATAAGTTTTGTATCATAATAAATCAACTTAAAATAAGCGTAAAATTCATCAAAGGATGTTGACATAGATGAAATCAAAATAATTTTTAGAGAAATATCTCTTTCTATTTTGAAATCATTTAAGAGTCTTGTATTTATGAAATAAAACATTTTCTTTGAAAATATTCTTATAAGATTTTAAGGGAAGCTTCAATGATTTTATAACAGTGGAAAATAGCCGCACCCTCCGTATCAGTTAAAAAAACATTCTTACCTTAATTTTGTCGAAAAGGTTAAAAAGCACCTTTTTTGGAAAACGACGGAAAGATTCCTTTATAAACCTCGTATAAAAATTCAAACAGGGGTATAAATTACTTTAACCCATATTCTAGTAAATAGTAAAAATGTTTTGAAATTCATTTTTAAGAAACATGGATGTGGATGATAAAGAGATCCCAGTAGATAATTACGTATAAACAACCTCGGATAATGAAGAGATTGTGAAATAACCCTTACCTTGTACTTTTCCTTGGTTGGGTTAGGTTAACCTCCTGTATAATAGTGAAATAATTGTTATTAAATTATACATGAATCATATATATTCATATGATATCATATATGATCTTTTAACATTTCTTTGTTAATAATATCGTAGTATTATCGTCGTTTCTGGTGTTAACTTACTCGTTTTATTGTATATGTTTTGTTACATAAGCCATGTTTTTCATGGATAGGTTGTATATTATTCATATACAGAATGATATCAAGTCCTTAGAAATTATTTTTAAATCATCAAATGATAATTATACTTGAATGGATACGATGGAGAATGAATCTCATCGTGTTCGTGGAGACGGTAGTCCGTATGTACGCACGAGCGACAATATCATTATTTTGATATTAAAATAATATATAATTGGATGGTATATCATATTTAAAAAATTATTATCATGTTATATTTATTATTTACATGAATTACACATCATTATTATACCCATCCAAATAATAATTTATTGAATAACAATTATACCACGACTTGGAGACGGTAAGCCATACGTGCACACGTGTGGTGACATGTTATTCAAAGGATGGATAGAATACTGAATATGGTTGTACCATATTTATAATAACATCACAGTATATATATGATACTGGATTTATTATTTTAGAATGGTAATAACAAAGGAATAAGAAGTGGAAGAAGAAAGGAACTAGGAAAAGGGTGGTGAAATCATTACCTCTTATTCGGGTTCTTCCTTTTGATTTGATCAAAAGGGCTCCTTAGGTTGGATTTATGATCAAACTAATTCCTCTAGGTTGTATTGAGGGAAGTTGGGAGTGTATTTGGGAAGATTTTGGCCGAACCAAAAGTCTTTGAAGGTGTAAAGAAATGAGAAGGAGGAGTGCCTTTTTATAAGAGGGGTGAGGGGCACCTTTGGAAAAGCTAGAAATATTAATTTATAATAAATTAATATTCGGTTTCTAATGGATCCAAATTTAATTATTTAAATTTTAAGGTGGTTATGGGTCGAATTCTGCTCAACCAATATAATTTATCCAGGTTTGGGTCATTATATTAACCTTATCTTTAAGTATTAACTCTTAGTTAATTAGTTTCACTTTTACAATGTCTCTTTGTATTTTTATATTATTTGGTTAATAAAATTACCATATACATCCAAGAGACCCCCAAGTGGTCCAGTAATGATGAAACTATCATGATATAAGTCTCTTGGCTGAACCTTATATTTTTAAGAATTTAATATCAATTAATAATATAATATTTGTTTTAAAAATTCTTTTATGTCAATTTTAAAACTATTCAATAATTGATTTTTGTAAAACTCATAACAGAATGATTACATCGAAAAAAGTTAATTTAATAATTCCTAACATGTCATATTAACCTATAAAATTATTTTAATTCATAAAAAGTCTCTAATTATTTTTATTGGGTATTTATAATATCAATTATTCTATTTTTTTTATTAATTAGGTAATTAATGCATCATCATCGTGTCATAAATAAATTAAATTATTTAATCTCTAAAAATTATAAATAAAATATCATTATGTATGAAATATTTTCATATTTCTAATGAATATTTATAGTCGAAAACCCAACATATATAACCTTATGTAAAAATTGTTTTTCTAAAAGATATATGCTTGTGTCATTTTTGTATTTATTTTAACTTAATTAAAATAAAGTGTCCCTATCACCTACAAGTGGCTCCATGGGGTCCCAAAATAGACCCAAAGATGACCATGGTTGGACATGTATCCACCAATATATTTAGGACACGTTTTAGGGTAATTTAGTATTATTGTAATATTAATTTTTAACCCTTATTAACCAGATTTACCCTTAACCATGGTAAATAAAATATTACCGCAGTAATTATTCAAAATGTCTAAAAATAAAATTTACCTATTTACACAATTTTAACATCCTGATTCAAAATATGGAATCCATTTTTCCAAATTCAAAACACAGAAGTGGCAGAAATTAATTTAAAATTAATTGTCATTGTTAAAACAAAAAGCGTGTTTTTAAGAGATAATAACTATCAAAAGATTGACACTTGTTTATGTCTGGTTTAATTGTAAAATTATGCCCTATGACCAAAATTATATTAAATGTTAAAAATATGTTCTAAATATACTTTAAAACCTCTCAAATTCATAATTTAACACTATTAATTATTTTGATTAAAAAAGTTGTTTTTAATTAAAATTTAGTAATTTTCAGTATTCATCAAAATATTAAAGTTATCTGAAAAGTACCAAAATTTCACCTTAGGCTAAATTCGATATTCCGAATCCAAAAATGAAGTCCATTTAAAAAAATAAAATATATATAATTTCAAAAAGTAGGTATTACTATTCATAACGGCTAGTTTGATTGGTTATGGTGTGTTAGAACTCGGTGTTGCGTACAACACACACTATCACATTATTCAAAGAGAAGCGTACCGTAGAAGCTTGGGGTGTTACATAAAATACCAATCATGGTGTTTTTTTCCAAACTAGTAGAATACTCTCATTCATTTCAAGAAATTACCAGAGTGTTTTATCCTAAAATAAATCATATGGGGGAAACCCTTCTCTCCCTTATTACCATATCCATTTTTTCTCTACCATATTTTATCCTCTACCTTCCCTTTGAAGCCATAATAATTAGATAATTCATTCTTTACATTTACAACACATTATACCATATCCTCATATAGTGTGAATGTCTGGGAGACTAGTTCCATAGAAATACTGACTTAATATCATCATAGAAATGACCATTTTTTTATATTTCAACTACATGCGTTGATACAGATCACATTTCAGTAGCTTGGATCCATATCTATTTAATGGAATACACTAGATTAGAAAATAAATTTATGAGGAGTAAATTTTAATTCACTAAGTATTGAAACACATAAAAAATTGAAAATTTTATGTATTACTAAAATCATAATCATAAACATGATTTATTTTAGAATAATATTAAATAATTAAAATAATTTCAAATAGATGATAATTTTTTTAAAGAAAATGTGAATTAACAAAAGAAAACCCCTTGAGAGTGTCAAAAAATGTGCATAGTTTTTCTTATTTTCAAGAACTATGTGATGGTCGGTTTAAGCACAATGCACACATTTCAAAGATTTTAATCATAGGTACATCTTTTCCAGAACCACATCCACATTAAGTATCAATAAAGGGATGCCTTTCATGGAAATATAAAACAATATATGCATTATCATAACATTTGGATCATCTTCTATACTTATCCTCGATGTCTATCATAGTGATATTTTCCTTAATCTATGATTTTGAAAATTTAGTTCCCAAGGATTATACTATATTTCATCTGATATCAACCTAAAGAGACCAATCCCAGTAAATAAAATTATGTGTTAAGTTTTTTAAATAGGAATATGATATAAGGAATCACATCCTAAAGGACCTAATAGTGTATTATTCTTAGTAAAAAAATTAAATATATAAATTCACAATAAATTTTGAAACCTAAAATAAAAAATGTATTTTTTATAGATCATCATTATTCTACATGACATATTTATACATATCAACCTTAATAATCATTTGGTATCTCGATGAAAATGAAACATAAGAGAGGTATGAGATCATATTCTCTATAAGGGAAAGTGTACAATAAAAAATATTAAAAAATAAGTGAAAAATAAATAAGGAATGTGAATAAAATGAAACACAAGATGTTAAATCAATAATTTTAACTTAAGATGGATGAAATAAAATATCACTATATAATTCAATATAAATAATAATATGAGCATAAAAATTAATCACTATTATTATAAATAAAAAAATAATCATATGGATTATAAATGACTTAATTAATATTAATGGATTGAAAATAATGAATATCTAAAAGACACCATCGAGGCATTCCACAAAAATATCTAAATAAATGGGTACGACCTTAGAAAAAAACCAATATACTTTTCTTAGGGGACATACTAATGAATCAAGGGGCTATAGTAGGACCCACACATCACTTATTAAGTCTAACCCATTCCTCATATCATAGGGGTGTAAAATAATCAACCAAAACCATTTTATTGAAAAACTAACATATGAAATGTTAATACGTATCCCAATCAATAAACATAATCATAAACCATCTAGATTAAAACGGTCAATGGTAATAAAATTATTCATCCGCAGTCAAATTGATTGTAAAAAATCTGACGAAATAATTAGGATGGAATAAATACATTATTTCCTTATTGGATAATAAGTAATAAAGAGGATTGAAATAATTTATAAATTTAAATGCAATGAACAGTTTCGTAAAAACATGTTTGAGAAAAATATTTATTTCATTTTGAAAATCACATATTTAAAAAATTTGCACAAAAAAAATTGATAATAATTTTCCTTGAAAATATGTTTTTAAAACGTGTAAAATTATAATTAAAACATTTATTTTTCATGAAGATAGAAAATCCCATTAGTGTAATAGTCATTAAAGAAAATATTTCTTTCCAATTATATGTAAGTCCAAATGAACTATTGTTTTTGAGAGCGACATAAAAATTACTTCAAAATAAATTTTAAAAAGTAAACGGATAAAAACACCTTTAAAATTTCATTATTAAAAAAATGATGAAATTTTTAAAAAAATTATAAAATATGGATTTTGATAAATAATTATTTCCAATAGAGGAGAGAAATAAATTTATATTTTTTTGAAAACATTTTCTCAGTCATTTTATACACCAAATTGTTGGAAAAAAAATCTCTTACATTAAAATGATCTTCAATAAATATATTTTAATAAAATATATTTATTTTAAGATATAAATATCATATTATTTCATAAAGAAGATATACACATAAATAATCTTGAATAGTGAGGAGGTTGTGAAAAAAACCATACAACTTCTATAATATCAGAATCATAAGACCTATAAAATAAATCGAATCAAATTAAATATTAAATACCATGAAAATAAATATATTAGGAATATAACATATAAATTATGTAGTTTATACACCACAAAAAAGAAATAAGTTTATAATACACCATATGTTTTTCAGAAGTAAAAGTTAGACGAGAAACCCTTACCTGAGGTCCATTTCATTCGTAGTCTCCATAAGTCTTGTTTAATTTTTTAATCATTTTATTAATTTATATCAGAAACATAATAATTTTAATAATATCATATATGATTCTATTATTACATTATAAAACAATTTTCTAAAAAATATTTCTTCATTTTAATTATTTTACATGTTAATTGCCTTGTTTTCTCATGCATGTTTTGTCATGAAAGTTCTAGTTCATTGTCATAGGATATATATATCATAATCAAAATGATAATAATGTTATAAATATTATTTTTACTCATTATATAAATTTATATAACTATTTATAAATTTTGTACATGGATAATGAATCACATCGATTTGTGGACACAGCAGGTCACACATACGCACGAGTAATGATATCACTATATTAATGAGTGAAAGGGAAAATAAGTGGGAGATATATTAGTTTTAATGAATAAATATCATTGCATACTTATAAAATATATTCTTTAATTTCATCTTTATTTAATTCTATGTAATGCCTAAGTCAAAAATTATTCGCATCACTTTGTGAGGCAGTCACCTCTTGTACACATGAGCGACGTTATCATATTAAAAATAAAACGGAACATATAAACGAATATGGAATAATAAAATTTAAGAAATATAATATTATTATTATTATCATATACATGTTGTAAATCCATAATTATATCTATCCTTCAATGGTGGTGAGGGGAAACGAATGACATCTATTTGCATGGTGGTAGTCCGCGTTACACACGAATGATGATTTCTTACTCATTTAATGGAAGAGAAGTAGGATTTAGATTTTGACATTCACATAGTAACAAATAATTATATACAATATATTTTATTTATTATATAATATGGATCAAAGAATAATTCAAGGATATAGAGGAATAAATATAATAAAATGATCGGTTTGGGACACTTCCTCTTCTTCGAACAATATGTTTGTGTTTAAAACAAAAGGATTTTTAGGTTAGATTAAATACAATGATGAGGATTATATGATGATAGTATATAATTAAGGAATTTATTTGGATTGGTATTTTCTGATCGAATTGGGTTTGGAAGCATGGGGAGGAGAGTGAAGGGTGGCTATTAATGATTTGAGGTGAGTGGAACACGAATGGAAAAAGGTGTGAAAATGTTTTTCACATGTAAAAAGGATAAAAATGGGAAATTATCAGTCCTCAAGGATATAAGTTTACAATATTGCCATAAAATGGGACTTTGAAAAAATTTAGGTCATTTTTAACCCTTATCTTTTTAAAATAACCCCCAATAATAAATGTTTTTTACATTAATCATGGTGAATAATATTTTCTATTTTTTAATTTAATTACATTAAAACATTAATTTTAAATTAATATATAATATGAATTATTCTGATATGAAATATGGGATGTAGATTTATATATTTTATTCACATAATTTCTATAATTTAATTCATGAAAACCCCATAGATGTGATGTGAAAGCTTGTTTTCAAAGAGAAAACATTAAAAAGATTACAATGTATTTATATCAAAATTAAATAATAAAATGATTCCAATTAACTAATATAAATTAATATATATATAATTGAAAAAAATTAACATTATGAAAACATAAAATATAATATAATTTTAAAAAAATTAAACAAAAATATAGTATTCAATAAACTTTCATTATTTTTCACTATATATCAAAAAATTAAATTTTATAGAAAATTATAAAAAATTTACCAAATTATAATTTTCACATATAGATTATAAAAAATAATTTTATTTTGTTAATTTTTTTCATAAAAGTGGTCAAAGTTATTTTTTAATTATGTATGCAAAGCGTGATTATATTGTATTTTAGAAAAATATAGTTTATAAGAAAACATTTCTATTTCATTCAAATTATTATTTTTATATCTCTAATCAATAGATAACAATTGAAATTATTTTATAAATGTGTAATCATATAGTCATTATTATTTTAGTTTTACTATTCATACCAACCAATTTAATGACTTGGTTATAAGGATCATGTTTAAATAATAATATTTTAATAAAGTACCCTCTTTTATTTAAACACAGTGTTGCGTGCATCACAATATATTAAAGAGATAAAATTTATATTAAAGTAAATAAAAATTGATATCTCTATGTGTTGTATTCTCCTATGATCAGAGTGTTTTTATCTTATAAATATTCAAATACAATTTTTATCCTTTGAAATCATGAGGTATAACAAAGTGAAAACTTTGACTGCCTATAACCGCCTTCATCAATACCAAACTAATTAGTTCAATGGAACACAAAATGTATTACAAAAAAACTATCATAGGAGGTTATCAGTAACATGGAAACACAACAATAATAGTAATACACATGTATCTTCATACATATATGATAGTCTTATTCATTTATATAGAAAACATAATATCAATCCAAATTTCACCTACTAAATACTGTATAGATACATCACAATAATTGGTAATATAGGTGTATCCCGAAAAAATAGCACAAATAAGGGAATTTAATTTAATAAATACCTTACAATAAAAAAAATGTATATATATATATATATGAAATTTTAACCTATAATTTTATTCAAGAATCTAGAGCACACTGAAATCCAATTAAGCCATACAAACACAATATTCTAAGGTTTAATCATGAAATTGTAAAAACATAACTATAGTAGAAGTCCCATAAATGGAATCTTAGTGGTCTAATATAGATGTGATGGACATGAACACAATCAAATCCCCTACCAAAGAACTATAGATTTGAAATCCTATGAAACATTCCCTGATACATGGTCAATTTGAACGAAAGGTGGATAACTCCTTTGAAACTAATATGTATTGACCCAAACAAAATAATTGAATCTAAACTATAGTATCACTAAGAATCATGTGATCCTACCCCGATACAAGTGGTTTATGACTAGTAGTGAGGATATGAACATCACCAATGGGGAGACTATTCTCTCACTATCAATAATTTCATTCATAAATAATACCACATAAGAATGAAAATTCGACTACCTCACATTTTCTTACAATAGCATTGCATTATTTGGACGAAAAATATTATAATAGATTTATATTTAAAGATCAAAATGATTAGTATCTTGGTAAAATTAAGATCATACATCACTATTACATATTAAAACATAAAAAATTATTTAAAACATTCTTTATTATAATTATAAAATCATATTATGTCATTTTTTCATATAGTCATAGGAGGATATGCATCAATAGAATGGCTTACATAAAATCCTATCAGGGGGAAGGATAACATTTCTAAAATGGGAGACATCAATTAATTGTAAATTTGTGGGAATAATCATAATCACCATATAATAATAAATGGATAATCATCAGAATTATGGGGGAACATTGATATATGCATTGAATATGGAAATTCTTAAAAATTAAACATTATGTCATATTGGTCAAATATCATAGGAATTTTTTAAAAAACATAGAATTATGTTCATGTACAACATATGTTCAAAACCATAACTTCATCATTATGAAAAACAATATTATATAATTTATATGAAAAATACACATATTATCTTGAGATACATCACATTCCACAATTCATTTGAGGGATATATAATTCTGGTCCCACCAATTATAACATAAAATTTATATAATAATGCATGCTACAAAAAACATTTAATAATAATAGCAATGAAATAATAATATAATGAAGTGGGTTTCATAAGGATTTTATAAATAATACATTCATGAATAATCTTTTGCATTTTAAAATGGAAATAAATATAATACGTTAGACTAAAAGATAATTTTTTAATGGATAAGAAACTTCACATGTGGAGTCAATGATTTGTTTTAGAAATAAAATTCTTCTTGGGAAATCATTTTATTTTTCATAAAAATTAAAATTAAAATTTTTACACACCCATTTTTTTTGAATAATGAAATTAAATTTAAGGATCATGAAAGAAATATAAACACCTATTATATCATGAAATAGGGATAACCTAATGAAAAGGAATTAGGTTTGAGAATCCACTGACCTTAAATTCTTCTAGATTACATCACTATTGCAACAATTGAATAATATATTTATGATTTTTTATAAATTTAAAAATATGTTATTTAATGTAATTTTTAATACTATTTATCAATTATAATCATTAGATAATATTTATCAATATTCTTTATTAAAGGGAGGACATTTTAATATCATGATTTCCCAAAAAACATCCATTTTTTAATTTAGTATTTAGTTCAATGTAATTTTTCAATTAGTTGAATGAATTCTAGAATCATAGAATAAATTTATTTTTACATTTATATGTCCTAGATAATTTTTAATAACATACCATTTGGTTGGTGATAATAAAATATGTTTGAAACGTCCTTGTTGGCTCTTAATCGATTGATGATGGGAAAATTGTCTGAATATGAATAAAATAGATAAAAAATATAAGTACATCTAAAATATAAATTTTAATGTTCTATAAAATAATTAATATAATGTTAAAATTCATACTAATTAAATATTTGATTAATTTATTTTAAAATAAATAGGGGAAATAAATAAATGATCAAGAAGATAAAAGAAGAGTTGAAACACTAACTCTTTACTTAGCATGGCCTCTCTTGTACATCACATGAATTATATTATGATTTGAGTTAGAATAATAAATAATATATGGTTTATAAGGTACTAGTATATTGTATTTGGGTTTAAATTTGACAATTGAAAGAAAAGATAAGTTGTTTTCAAATGGTATGGAGAGGGGTTATTTATAACGGAGGAGAGTGGTTTTTTATAATAAAATTTTTAATTAAATATTATATCAAAGTTAAAACATGATATAGTGAATTTTTTTCAATATAAAAATAAAATAAATTTCATAGAATGGCTTTAATACATTCAATAAAATTTATAATTCTAAATATTTAGATTATTAAAAATGAAATTTGAAAAAATAAAGATTATAAATTTAAGGACTCCTTTTGACTTTTGGATTTGGAAAATGATTTTTAGGTTTAGAAATTAAGTTTATTATATTATAATGAATCATTTATTAAATTAATTAGATCATGGAAGAACCTAAATTTATATAAGTTTTTATAACATTATTAAATAATGAATGATGCAATTTAAGGAACATAGGTTTCATGAAAATTTGTATTCTTAATATTCACTAGAAAATAGATGTATTTAAGATAATTTCAAAAAATTAAACACAAAAATATTTCAAATTAATGATTTCAAAAAAAATTATTTCATTATAAAAATAAATTTCCAACATAGGTAAATTTAATTTATAATACAAAAAATATACTTTTTATAAAATTAATTAAAACATACATTAGAAAAAGTATACCTATATTTTAATTTAGTTTTTAACCATTATATTATTTTTAGAATTATAATATTTATATTAAATTTCATTAAAGAATATGAATATTATTTATATCACAATTTATTATTTTGAGGTTATATTACTATTCCAACAATGATGTTACCTTTTCCAATAGTTAGGTTACTATTCATATTGTTACATAACTATTCCAAATGTCACATTTCCTCATTAAAATACCTAGCCAATGATTCATTAATTAGCCACCTAAATTTCTATCAGGGTTCTATATTTTAGATTTTTATATTGTTGTTTTCTTTACAAATATTTTTTTTCATTTCAGTAGTTTTGTTTGTTAGAGGGATGATTTTACCTAATTAGGGTGTTCCATATTTACTAATCATAGTTTTTATATTTCATATGTTTATTCCCCTTGAAATAATTGTCATTTTAATTGGTTTAATCATTGAATAATGTACCAATTTTTATTAATGGGATAAATTGTTTTTGGTTTCTCTATGTGTTGTATGTGAATAATAATGTATAAAATAATATAAATTAATTTTATAATGAAAATATCATTTATAAACTCTGTTTCATTACATTCATACCACTTAAGATATTTCATCCCTGAAATTTGATCTCATATTTTTGGATGAGAATATGTGAGGGTACTTATGTTTCAGTTTTTCCTCTGTTTCCCATGTCACGTATTCTTATATATTAGTCCTCCACAATACTTTAAAAATATGAGTTGTCATGTTGTGTATAAAATAATCACTATGGTACATGATTTTCACTAGTATCCCCTCATATTATGGGTAATTCTCTTGTTATACCACTTCTGAATTTGGTACATGTGAGGGTTTGACTATTCATTATCTCTAAAGAGTTATGTGGATCATGTTAAACTTGATCCATATTTTCTATATATTCCAACCAATTGGAAACTAATCCTATTCTATCATGTTTCTCAATGAGTATAGTTTTCATTTGGTTATGCTTTGTATTCTTTCCAAACATCATGATTATCTTTTTATTGTGATATTCAAAGGAAAACATTGTCTCCAATATCAAACTCCATGTCCTTCAGTTGATTTTTATTATAGCTCTTCTATCATATATGAGAATATTGTTTATATTTTTGTATTGATTTACCCTTATCATTAATCTTGTGAAAAAAGTTGAGGTTTAATTAGTTTTTTCCACCAAAATCATCCCAACAAGTTCTAGTTCTACATCGACTCCCAAATAGAGCTTCACATGGATCCATTTTAACACTCAAGTGGAAGATATTATTATATTATATCTCAACCATTGTGATATTTTGATCCCATCTTCCATTAAATTTTATTTAGTAGGATCTTATATTGTCATAGAGTGTCTGATTAGTCCTTGGATTGGCCAAAAATTTGGTGGTGATAAGTAGGGATGAAATTCAATTCAGTACTCAAATCTTGATTAAGACATATCCAAAATTTATATGTGAACCATGGATCATGATCTAATAAGAATGAATGTTGACACCCATGCAACCCTAAAACTTCCTTTATGTGTATCATAGAAATTTATTCCATTTATAAACTCTCATGAATGGAAATCAAGTGGGTTGTCTTTTTGAGTCATCCCCCATGACCCATTTCACGTTGTTTCTTTTAGATGTCTTTAGGATACAATTGACAATGTCAATGGTTATTTTATCTAATTTTTATTTGTGTATAAGTTATTTTTGTACTATACCATTGGACATTATCATACCACATTAACATAATGAAATAACAAACACATTGAGATATACTCAACAATATCCTTCTTTAATTTTTCCTACCAGAAGTGATATCAAAGATCATTATATATCTTAGTACTTCTAGGGTGGATAGGTAAATACGATCTATGTGCATTGTTAAATGTCTACTTATTTATATCAGGTGATGTAAGAACACAATGTCTTGTCCCAAGTGAAATGAAACCATCCTCATCAATGTGTAAATCTTATAACATCCCTTCCCTTACCCCTTTCACCTAATTTGAAGCTACAGATCATCCCCTTATGCCTCTATTATCTTCCCATTGATAAATGGTTGGGAAATCATTTATGAAATATAGGATTTATTTTCTAACATTATTATTCTAAAATCCATCCATTTTATATCCATGAAGATATAGTATTTATAAATTTTCATAGTGGATAAAATATAAGGTTCTTATACTATATGGGAATCAGCTACCTTGATCACCTTTCCTAGATTGTTTGGAATAGAAAAATAATTTTCCATGACTAGTTATTTCCAACCTCTCAGATTCATGTTGATATCCTTTGGTCTGAAAATATAAATTAGTCTATTTTGATCTATATAAATGATAGCAAGATTTACCATAGAGGTTGTACCACAATATTTTTAATCCAATGATCAGATATGATAACTCCAAATCATGTTTTAGGTTGTTTTAATCTTGGATCATCAACTAATGTGAGGCCTAAACAACCACGTTTTCATTTTTCAAGAGTACCATTCCATGAAATTAATTTAAATATATCTATATTTCATGAAAACTTCTCCACTAATTAGTAGAGTGACTGTAGGGTCAGTGATTACCCTTAGATTTACCTTATTATATATTTATTTATATTTTCCTATTTAGACATAATTTACCCCTTTCAATGTTATCTTATTTATCGGCCCAGAAAACCGGGAAGCTTTTCTCAAAAAAATGTTGAATTAACCCTATTATACAATGAAATATATATAATTATTTCATAGTTGTGGGTTTAAGACAATCCACAATATCTTTTATCATTACAGGGTACACATAAATTCCATCACTTTTGACCAAGTTCCTCAATAATGTGACTTTCTATATAAAAAAATAACACTTTATAAACATAGTATACATTTTATCATTTTTAATGTCACCAACATAATACCTATATTCTCTTTATATGGCTATTTAATCTTGTATAAAATAAAAATTTCATCCATAAAAACTACAATGGATTTTCTGAGGTAGTCTCTAAAGACTTTATTAATAAATTCCATTAATATTTTAGGGGCATTAGTAACATAGAGAGGAATCACTATGAACTAATAGTTCCCATACATTGTATGGAAGACTATATTATAACATATTCCTACTACACCTTTATTAGATAATTTCATGAATTAATATAAATCTTTGATAAGTAATGTGCTCCTCATATTTGATCGAACATGTCACATATCCCCCAAGGGGGAAACTTTTTCTATTTAGAGATCTTATTGATCCCCCAGTAATTGATACATAGCCACATTGATGTATCTATATTCTTGATAAAGGGAATTGGAGCACCTCATGGTGATGCAGAAGGGTTTATAAACCATTTTTTCAAATGATCTTATAACTACCTCATAAACTCATCCATTTTTATAGGGACTATCATATTTGGGAATTTGGTTATAGGAGTTGATCCAAGTATGATCTCTATTGAGAACTCTTTCTCATTATCTGGGAAAATTATAGGAAACACTTTGGGAATTTAAATATTTTATTCCCATTCAATGGTAACTTTCTCATGTTTGATTCATTTATTCAACACAACCATTCAGTCTTGGTATTCTTCTTCATATGGTATGAACACCCACATGATTTGATGATTTTGTAAAGAGGATTCATGGTATTTATTATCTTTATAAAAGAGAATGGTATGGAGTGGAATATGAAAATATTTTTCTTTTTAATGACCTTTGACATGTGCTCTATATAATGAGATCCAATCCTTTCCTAATATAGAATCAAATTCCACCAATAGAAGGATTATTTAAATTTCTAGAATAATATTCCCATGTTTTATAATAGGAGTAGAGTAAAACACATGGGTTGAAATTATCACTCCACTATGTTTTTTTATACATATGTGAACATCATGGTACCGAGGATTTTGCTCAAAAATTATAGATAACATGTAGTACATAAATTAAGGCATCGAACTAGAATTGAATAATAATTTATCCATTTTTTTATTTAATCAGTAGTGTTATTTATATGAATTTATTTTCATGATCCACTTCAGTAGTAGTTATGTCATAAGATATCCCTTAATCCATTATCATTTTTGGTAATTTATGATGATTATACTCATGGAACTATGGTTAGTGCACTAACATATATAGTTCCATTTATCCCAATAATTTAATCATTTAATCATGTGTTGTATATTAGAAGGTTCCTTCCATTACTCAATAATGTTTGTTGGGTTATTCATGTCACTTAAATATTAATGATCATTATGTCCTTCTCTCTCACAAATTAATAATTTCATTGTCCTTTTAAGGAAATTCTCATGATATTTCTTCCAAAATTTTAGACACATTTGTTGTTAGATCCTCTTGCCTCCTTTTTCATTTTACCAACCATCTTGAATATTCATTGTTATATTTTAATCCCCATATATAAAAGACCGATATCCAAACACAATCTCTACTTTTAGAGAACATCCATCAACTAATTCATATGTAATGATGTTTCAAATAGCTATAACCTTTATAATATTTAGTTTTAAACCAGTAAATAATGTAACTATTTTTCAGTCCATATTGATAACAAAACATGAGTTATATATTGAATTCCTTATAAAGATTCCCTTATAATCCAGGATAGATTCACCTTTATTTTTCTTTAGCTCTATGAATTATATATATATATATATATTTATATTTAGGTGTTCTCGGTAAATTCTTGTTAATAAATATTTTCATAATGTTATACCACTAGATATTTTATTTTTCATCCTTAGACCTAATGTTAGTTGTCAATAAAAACTATTGGTAAGATTCTCTATATAAACAGTTGATGAAGAGAGTCAACATATCCTTCATAGAAACGATGGTAATAGAAAAAAACATCTCCATTGAGTTAACCCACTATTCCATGAAAATTGGTTCAAATGTTTCACTAAACGTAAGAGGTCATTGTCACATAAAGGAATCAATTTCCAATTTTTACTTTATTGGTTGAAGGATGAAATTCCATATCTTTTATAATATTGTTGATAACCCTAAAATATTGGGTAAGCATCTCCATAAATATTTAAACTCTACCTCCCATGATAATGGGATTTTCATTTAGACAATAGTATCATTGTCCCTAACATGGGTTGTGTTTTGGATGCTTCTACATCATATGATTTTCTAAAATAGAATAGATTTTAAAAAATTAATTCAAAAAATCATGATTATATAGCTAATTATTTTTCCTAGTTACTTGAATTGCTTATCATATGGGATCCATATATTTTTACTTTTTCTAAAACAATTATTCTTGATTTTTTTCATATAAATAGTCTATTTCAAAGGGTTTTAACTAATATTTTATAACCCTAATTAAAAAAAATTAACTAAACCATACCATTGAATCAAAATATTGAGACCATATTTTTTTTATTCATTAATATGATATCATTTCAATGACAAACAACATAATAGTTAACCAGTATAGAAAAAAAAGGTTTTTAATCTTGAGAAAATTATGTTCATACATCAGTTTTACATAATAAAAGACAAAAAGTTATTTGAATCATTATTATTTTAATTTATATGGAATCATGTTCCCCATACTAAATGCTGTCACATATGGTTTAAATCAATGAAAGCGGTGAGATAAAATCCCATTAAAGGTAATGATAACATAGATGAAATAAGAGAAATTAATTAAATGAACATGGATGAGCATACTTATCATCATATTATAATAACCATAAGATCATCATAATAATTAGCAGGGAAAATTTGATTTAATAATGGAATTTTTAAATGCATAAAAATGAAAAATCAAGTCATAATGGTGAAATACCACACATAGTTGTGATCACTTCTTACATCATATTCACATAAAACATAAGTAAATAATCATAAAATCATTATTGTAAATAAAGATACATAATTTTCACTCATAATAAAAAAAATATAAAAATATTTATTAAATTTTCCAATTAATTGGAGGTCTATATAATTCTTGTCCCACACATGACATCATAAAATTTACTAAATCACATATCCCTTGTAGATAATATAATAAACAAGTTCATGATATAACCAATGGAACATAATTGTTTCATAAGAATTTCATAAGGATTACAATCCTGAATAATTATTTTTACAAAATAAATAACTGTGATCATACTTTGGAATACCATATCATTTTTCTTTGTATAAGAATCAACACATGAGGAGTCAATGATTTTTTTGGAATGAAAATTCTTTTTGGAAAACCATTGTATTTTGATTAAAAATCATGTTTGAAACATGTATATCCCCAAAAATGATGGTAATAATAATGAAATTAATTTTTTTGGAATATTGATGGAATATCCACATTGATGATTTTGTTAAACATGGATAACCCAATGAAAATTAATTGGGTTTGAGAATCATGTTATATTAAATCCTACTTGATTTCATCACATTTCCAACTCCAAGATAATAGACAAATATTTATTAAAACATTGAAATGAAATTTAATCATTATAATTTTTATCAATATTTTACAATTATAATACTTCAGGTATACTTCTTAATTTCCATGGTTAAGGGGATGACATTTTGATATCTTGTTTCCTTGATAATTTCCCTTTTTTGTTTAATTTTAAATATTTTGATCAATGTAAATTATATATTAGAAGAAATAATTCCAAAATCCTAAAATAAAGATATCCATACATTTATATATCATAAATATTTATAACAACCATACATATTGTGTGTGATAATAATTTTTTTTAGAATCATCCTCGTTGGTGGTTAACCGACCATTAATGGGAAAATTGTTCAAATATGAGGAATAGAGGTGTAAAATATGAATGAATCTAAAATATGTTTTTCACATTAGACTAACATAATTATTATAATTTAAACATTATATCTAATTTAATATTTTAATATTTTATTTTTAAATCCATTGTGGAAGAGAATTAATAGAAAAAGAAATTGAGAGAATATTGGAAAAATTACTCTTTCCTCAGTGTAGCTTCTGTTGTACGACACTAGATGTTTTTGATGAATGGAGTTATATTACTCAAGAACATAAATAATGTTTTTATGGTATTACGAGAGAGGATTTGGGAATTTATTTTTCTTTTATAACTGAGGAGAAGTGGTTTTTGAAGGGGAGGTAAAGGGGATATATATACATAAGAAGAGGTATATTTTTTAAACAAATACTGAATAAAATATTATAAGAAAGGTCAAACATTTAATATTGAGTTTTTGAAAATATAAATCAAATATAAATTTAATATAATGGATTTATGCCTTTAAATCCCCATTAAAATTAAAATTCAAAAGTTTTTCAAAAAGAAATTTTTAAAAAGAGAGTTATTTTTAAGAATCATTGTTTCCCTATCGTTTTGGAAAATTCATTTTATATTTGGAAATAATTTTTTATTTTATTTTAGTGATTTTTTTATGAAATTAAATATATCATGGTCCAACCTTAAGTTCAATAAATTATTACACCATTATAACATCATTAATGATGTAATTTACGATACACTGGTTACGTGAAAAATTGTACTTTTATAATTCACATGAAAATTGAAAATTTTTAGAAAATTATAAAAAATTACCCTTGGAAAATATTAATGTTATAATTTAAAATATTATATTCATTATATAAAAATAAACTACAAAAAATAGTAAATTTAATTTATAATATATTTTTATTTTTATTTTTCTAAAATACAATAAATTACAGCTCATAGAAAATATGCCTATTTTTTGACTAATTTTTTTTAACATGATATTAATTATTTGGAATTATTATATTTAAATTTACTTATATTACTTATCATAAATATTAATTATTCCAAAATAACATATTTTGTGGTTAAATAACTATTCCAACGGGCCTTTCTCTATTCCCAACAGTCATGTTACTATTCCCAACAGTCAGGTCACTATTTTGATGATCACGTTACAATTATAATGGTTAAATTTCATTGTATAAATACATATTCATTCTTTAATTCATAAATAACATCAAGTACTCTCATGGTTCTATATTTAAATTTTTTATAAGGTTGATTATAATATTAATTTTATGTTTTTTTCTATGTTGTTTATAATGGGAGGGATGATTCTAACTTATTGGGGTGATCTATATTTTACCATTTTAGTGTTTATATTTTTAATTTTTTTCACCTTTGTAATTAATGTAATTTTAATGGATTTGTTAAATAATTAATGTAATTATTACCATTAATGTAATAAATTCTCTTTTTTTACTCTATGTGTTGTTTGTGTTTAGTAATTTATAATATAATATATAGGTAATTCACGTAGAAGATATCATTTATAAACTATGGGTCATTACATTTTGCTCCCCTTTATAATTTTTTTTACGAAAAATTTAAACTCATATTCTAGGTTGATAATATGTGATGGTACTTCTTTTTCATTGTTTTCTCTGGTTCAAGTGTATCATATTTTTATTAATGGTTCCTCATGAACAAATTGACAATGTATGTTTTCTTATTACTTGTAAATTTGTATCTATGGTCAATGATCTTCACTGGTTTCTCCTCATATGAGTGGTTTTTATAACTTTTTATAAATTATGAATTAAGTACATGTGAGGGTTTAGGTACATACACCTTTAAAAGAGATACGTGGAACATTTAATGAACAGAAGGCATATTTGGTGGAAGTTCATGTTGATATTTTATTGTTTTTATGTGATAAAGGATCTCAAAGGGGTCATTGTACCTAGGGCTAATATTATTTTTACATCCAAAATAGATGACTCTATTCCATGTTGGTATTATAAGGAAACCTTTATATCCAATATCAAACCTCATGTACCTTCATCGGTTTCTAGAATAGATCTTCTTACTACACTGAGTGTCTTTTATTTGTTTTTGGATGGATTGAACCTTCTATGTCATCTCTCTCACAAGATCTAGTCCTTATAGCTTTTGTTCACCAAATTTATCAAAACAAGATGGAGTTTCACATATATTCTTATATAGTCCTTAATATGGATCCATTTGAATACGTCATTGGTATGTAATTTTTTATGAGAACTCAAAAAATGGGAGATAATGATCCCATCATCCTTGAAATTACAATGAGAAAGCTATTATCATGTACCTGAGTGTCTTAATAGTTCTTTCAGATTGGACATTATTTTGGGGGTGATGGGTCTTGCTAAAATTATATTTAGTATTGAAATCTAGATGAATATTTCAATATAGTTTAAATGTGATCCACATATAATAATCAGTGATGATCAAAAGAGGAACCCCATGCAACATCACCACAATCTTAATTTATATATTAGAATGTCGTTATAGTGAGATATTATCCCGAATGAAAATGAAGTGAATATTCATGGAGAGTAGATCCAATACTACCCATATTACATTGTTGAATTTAGATTTCTTCGACAGACCAATGAAAAATTATATAGTGTTGTTGTCAAACATTCATATGGGTAAATGAAATGGTTGCATAATCCCATTGGACATCTATCACACTTTTTTGACTTGATGACATACACAAAAGATTAATAGATTATCCAAAATATTCATCTTCATGTTGTCCCACCAAAAGTTCTCTTGAAGAACATAATATGCTTTGGCACATCCATGATGGATAATCAAAATGAGATATGTGCATTATATAATATATCCTTATTTATATTAAGTAAAATTGGCATATAATGTCATGTTCTGAATGGAAAAAACCATCCTCATTGCTGTCGAAATATTTTAGCTTCCCTTATTTTACATATATATTTTTATTTTGAATCTCCTAGTCATCCATTTATACCTCCTTGATCTTCTCATTGATAGGTGGTTGGTAAATCACTTGGGAAAGGTATGATTTGTTTCATTCTATATTGGTTTCTATATCCATTTTTTTATATCCGTGAATATATGGTCTTTCTCAACCGGTAACATAGACAGCGTAGTAGGTTCTTTTATGTAAATGGAATCAGCTACCCTTTTTACCTTTCACATATGGTAGTGAATAGAGATATAATAGTACTTATTTAGCTATAACAATAATATTTTACCCACATTGAGCTCCTTATGTGTGAAAATTTAATGTAGACTTTGTTTATCCATATAAATTCCATTCTTTTCTCCAAAGAGGTGGTGCTGCTTGATTTTCAAAGAAAATATCATAGCCTCTAGATATAGATCATGCATCACATAGTTTTTATGATGGATCTTAAACTACCAGGTGGATTTGGATATAAATTTATTATTCTCCATGAGTACAAAACCTAATAATTTTTTCTATGTATCACCTTATATCACAAAAAATTCTTCAATTATAATTAGTGTGAGTACAAGTACAGTGATTAGTCTCTACTTTTGAACATTATAGCTTTCCTCTCACTGTTCTTTCCAGAAATACACTAACCATTTCTCTATTAATATAGGTAGTGTGATACAATATCATGATAAATTTATCAAAAAACATCAGTAATACAATTATAACACAAAAAATAAATATATTTTTATATAACTACTGGGTCTCATGCATTCATCAACTATTTTTCTCTTAGAAGTGTACACATAAATTCAATCACTTGTGATAACATTCCCCAATAATGAGACTTTCTGTATCTAAAAGTCATAGTTGATGATATTAACATAGATTTTATCCTTCCATAATGTCTCCAACACAATCATTATATTCTCCTAAAGTTCCTCTTTTTCTATTAAATAAATGATAAGATAATGTATAAAAATAATAAAATAAATTAAGTAGTATCTAAATACTATATTCATGAAATACATTAATATTTAAGGGGAATTAATATTTCCAAAAGGAATCAAAATGACCTCAAGGTTCCCATAACTAGTTCAAATGGATTTATTCTAAAAATAATCCATTATCACCTTAAGCTAATGATATTTTGAATGAAGATCCATCTATGAGAAGTAATTATCTCCTAATTTTTTTTATAAGTCATCGATCCCAAGTATGGGACAATTGTTTTTTTTATCTTGTTATGCTCTTGATAATCAATACAAATCCCCATTGATCCATCCATATTCTTGAAAAAGTGCACCAATATTCCCCCAGGAGACACAGTTCTGTGTTTTACCACCTTTTCCAAATTCCCGTAAAAACTACTTATTTAAATTCCACAATTTTATAGGGCCTATACTATAAGGTAATTTCATGATAGAAGTAGCTCTAAATACGATCACTATTGATAAATCTACCTAATGATAGAAGGGATATCTGATAAATTCTTCAGGAATTTTATAACTGTATTGCCTCATAATGGTAAATTATTCATGTTTTATTCTCTCCATTCATACAACTATTTGGTCTTTTTATTCCTTTTCTCATGTTATCAATACCCCAAATATTAGATAATTTTCTAAAGAGGAACTTGATCTTACTTTAATTTATAGAGGAGAATGGGATGGTGCAGAATATAAAAATACATTTCCTTTTCCCTATAGTTGATGTGTGAAATATATAAGGAGAACCAATCCATTCCCAACATACCATCAGAATATAATAAGGAAAGAATTACATGTTTAACTAGAAAGAACATAACACTTTCTCTAATAAGAGAAAATTACAACACTTGGGTTGAAATGATCTCACAAAAGGTGTTTCTATTGATATATATATTTCAAAGGAATACAGATTCAACTCAAATGTTCGTGAAATGTTTTAGTATTTAAATGAATTAGTAGAACCAGAATCTAAAAATATATATTCCATTGTCGATTGAATGAGAAGTGTATATTTTGGGACATAATTTTCATGCTCCACTTTAGAAATAGTGATATAATAATATTTACCTCGATCCTTTTGATTTGATTATTTATATGAATGAATAGCCTTGATAAACCGTGGTTTAGTGCATCATCTTGTATAATATATATTTCTTCATATATTTGAATAATTGAACCCTGGGTGGTGTATGAGGAGGGTCCTTCCATTCCTACATCATGTTGGTCAGCTTCATCATGTCACATTGATATTTTTAATTATTTTGGACTTCTATCCCACAATAAAAACATTTTCCCAACCATTTATTGAATTTCATAGGATCTATATTCCCAAATTTTGACATGTGGTTGTTTGGATCCTCATTCCTCTTTTTTTATTTTACCCACCAGTATGAAACTCTATTTTTCTATTAATATCCCATATTCAAAGGTCCAATATCCAAAATCCATATATACTTTGAGAGCACATTGAACGACTTCTTCATTTATTTTGAACTCTCATGTAGCTAGATCATTTAGATGTCTTGTTTTTAATTCAATAAATAATTTATCTAATTTTTTATAATTGTTGATAACAAAATATGATGCATATCTTGGAAGTCTTTTAATATTTTCCTCCTATGTCATGATAGATTCGTCTTCCTTTTTCTTTAGTTTTATGATTTATATATCTATATTAGTTTGGAGAGTTTTAGGGAAATTCATATTAAGATATATAATATTAAAGTCTTATAACTCTATATCATCCATTTCATCATTCTTCTTGGTATTCATTTCCATTTCTCACCATTTATTAGACTCTCCATCTAAATGGTAGTTGGATAGAGTCACCTTATCATCTTTAGAATAGTAGAGAACATAAAATATATTTTCCATTGACTTGAAATAATATTCCATGACATGGGGATTAAAAGATACTATAGTGACCTGAAGCCTGATGTACATGGACATTACATTACTTTTGTGGAATACTTAGTACATAACAAAAACACACACACAAGGACCATAATAGTTTAGTGTCTTTGGAAACTCGGAAGATAATCTTCTAATCGTGGTGAATGATCTTCAACATCTCCCATAAAGATCATCTTTTTTTAAAAAAACCTAAATCCTTTATTTATGTCCTGGGGAAAAGAAAAAATAAAAGTATGTGCTCAAATGCTCAATAAGGGTAAACAAAAGAAATATCAATCACGACATATTCATAAGAACATATCTTTTGGAAATCTTAACCTGCAAAAGAAATCATAATTTCATAACATGGGATAAATCATAGTAGTGAAATGTATTCCCAATAATCATAACTTAAAACATGAAACTTTGTGTCATACACACATAATCATATAGAATCATATCTTATTAGTCAAGACTCATTGCCAAGACTATCTTAGTGGACAAAGTCCATTTCTGAACCGAGTCACCCTCGTTCCAGTCCTATTTCACTGAACCGGTATAACCTACCGTTCCAGCCATGTCTATCACTTGAGATATAAAATCTTTACCCAATGCATTGGAGAGAGAGATATAGGTCCCACCCATCTCATAATGATACCATTCTTATGTGTGCCACAAAATCATAAATCATACATCATTTCATAACCCTTGTAATAAAAATTGGAATCTTAAACATCGTGACATCATAAATTCATATAAGATAGAGGAATTCATAAATATAATTCCATCACAACATAATCAAATCAATGTAATAATAGGGATAGAAACAGAACCCTTTAATATCTTAGATGGAACATAATTTTGATAAAACACTTGAACTCCATTCTGGAGGAAAATATCCTTTCTACTTCAAAAACACTTTTCCTTTCTTAATATGTCATAAAATTATAAACTAAAAGAAGTTGATTACAAATAAACTCGAAAACTATTAAAGGAAGCTTCTTGTAAATAATGTTTTAAAAATCCATTCATGCCGTATAAGTTAAAAAAACATTCTTCTCGTTCTTTTGTCGGAAAAGTCAAAAAATACCTCGTACGAAAAACGACAAAAGATTACTTTCATATATTTTACTAAAAACTCACCGAAGGGTAAAATTGGATTTAAAAAATTGTAGGTGGATGGAAATAATATTACATATTGAGGAAACATGGATGTGGATGATAAAATACACCCCAGTAAATTCCAATGTATAAACAATCTCGGATAAAAATGAGATTGTGATATTTCCCTTACCTTAGGACCGATTTGCTTCGTATGTGTTCGAAACTCCTGTATAATGATTTAAATAATGTCATTGACTTATTCCAGAATCATACATATTTTTATGATATCATATATGGTTCACTTATGGCTTTATATTACCAGTTCTTTTGTAAATTCCATGTTAAGGAGCGTTTTGGGTAAAATCGTTTCATTTTTCGTTTGTGTTTTGACTTGAAATTATTCATCTGATTAGTTAGATCATGAATACTTAATTCCAGAATATAAAACATGATTTATATATAATATATATTTATAATATACATATATATAATAGATCAGTAAATGGAAAGAAATACACCATTCATGGAGACGGTAGACCGTACGTTCGCATGAACGCTGTTTTCTTTTCCTTATTGATTTGAATAGAATTAAGTAGATGACATAAATATATATACACATAAATCCAGAATCATTATTATGTCATATATTTCATTATTTCTTATTATATATACCTAATAATCATTCATGAATGGTTAACGTGGAGAATGAATCTCATCGCGTCGTGGAGATGGTAGTCCGTACGTACGCACGAGCGATGATATCGTCCTCATGATCTTGGAATTATATTGTAGTGTATGTATACTATTTCACAATAAATATCAATTTACAATAATCATATATAGTTTTTATTTACACCATTATATCCATCCAAGTAATGTGGTGGTGGAAAATAGATTACACCACGGCGTGGAGATGGTATTATGTACGTACGCACGCGCGGTGATTTCATTTTCCATAGGATGGATAGATGGTTAAATAAGGTTGTTTCATAATTATAATAACATGTCAGTATGTATGTGATACTGATGTTATTACTTCATAATGAAACAACCTATGAATAAGAAGTGGAAGAAGAAATAAAGATGAAAGAATCGGTAACGGACATTACCTCATCTTTGAAGCACCTCTTTGAGATCTCCTTTTAGGGAACTAAAATTGAACTTTGAGGAAGACCAGAACCTCTAGGATGTTTCTAGGGAATTTGGCAGGGGTTGGCCGAGCATGAAGGCTCAAAGTGGTGTGAGGAAGAGAGGGAGGAGGTGCCCTTTTATAAGGGAGGAGAGGGGCACCTTTGGAATAACTAAAACTATTATTTTATTATAAAGTCAAATTCGGGTTTAAATATCTCCAAATTGATTAATTTAGAAGATAAGGCGGGTATGGGTCGAAATCCTCTCATACAATAGAATTTAGACAAGTTTATCTTCCTATTTTAACCTTATCATTTAGATTTAACATTAAGTAAAATAAATTTACTTTTACCATGTCTGCTTGTGTTATTATACTATAATGTTACTAAAATTACTATAAGAAGCCAAAAGAACCCCATGTTGTTTATTATTAATATATATAACCTTATCTAAGTCATTTGGACGAACCTTTGATTTTTAGGAATAAAATAAAAATTAATAATATAATATTTGTTTTAAAAACTATTTTATGTCAATTTTGACAATATTTTGTAATTGGTTTTTGTGAAAATCATAACAGAATGATTAGTTAGAAAAAAGTTAATTAAATCAATAATTACATGTCATATTAAACTAGAAAATTATTTTATTTCATAAAAATTCTGAAATTACATTTATTTGGGTATTTATAACATCAGTTATGTCAATATTTCATTAATAAGATAATTACTGCATCATCTTTGTGTAATTAATAAATTAAATTATTTAATGTCTAAAAATTACAAATAAAATACCATTATGTATAAAATAATTTTAGCTTTCTAATTAATATTTATAGTCGAATTTATCTTATTTATAACCATATATTAAAAATTCTTTACTTATTAAACATTGATTTTAACTATTTTAACCCTTCTTTAAATAAATTAATAATAAATGTTCTAATCTAACCCATGTGGGCCTAAATGGTCATATTTTATTCCTAAAGTTGTTTTTGGTCGAATTACACTTATCCAATATAATTAGGACATGTGTTAGGGTAATAATAATATCATTTTTACCCTTAATTACCCTATTTACTTTTAAACGTGGTAAAAAAAAGTAAAAAGTTACTATTCACCAAAAAATATTTTCATCTCATTGAACCACATTTTACTTACTGACATCAACCGTGTCTCTCGGATTTTTGAAATTCCACTCACTGAAGTGGTAAAATTATGTTTTATGAAAAATTCATTTTTCTTAACTACCACTTAGTGGTTTCACTATTCATCAAAAAATGAAAGTTTCCAGAAAAATACCAAAAATTAGGCCTAAGCTATATTTGATATTATGAACTCAAAAATGATGTCTATTTTACCAAATACAACACATATCAATTGCATTAATTAATTTAAAAATTAATTCCCGTCGTCAAAACAAATAGCGTGTTCATAAGAGATAATAACTATCAAAAGATTGACACTTGTTTATGTCTGGTTTAAATGTGAGATTACATCCAATGAACAACATTGTATTAAATTGTAAAAATATATTCTAAATATACTTTAAAACCACTCAAATTAATAATTTATCACTATTAATTATTTCAATTGAAAAAATTTGTTTTTAATTACAATTTAGTAAATTTCACTATTCATCAAAATATGAAAGTTATCCGAAAAGTACCAAAATTTATCCCTAAGCTAATTTTGATATTCCGAATCTAAAAATGAAGTCCATTTTGAAAACTAACATTTAAAAAGGTGTTTATTACTATTCATAATGGCAAGTTTTAATAATATTTTAATAGCATATCGTTGTTTAGTGAAACTCGATATTGCGTACTACACACGCTATCAAAGAAGGTCGTGATTGCGTGTAATGCAAGGAAAGTGAAGGATGAGTGTTGTGCAACCTTCTTTTGTTGTAGTGTATAACACAAGACATTAATGAAATTAAAAAGAATATTTTTCATAAAATCTCGGGTTGTTACATTCTACCCCCCTTAAAATGAATTTTTCCCTCGAAATTCGTCAGGGTTATAAATGGTTTACTATTCAAAAGTTTCTTTAATAGAAACCCACAACATGAAAAGGAATACCAAAACCAATCTTTAAAAACAAAAGTATGAAACGTAACTGTTACCCAAATAATCTAATCACTGGGTTTCCACATAGGTGAAAATATGGATATGGAAGAGAAATCTAACCATCATGTTCTGATGGAGAGTGGTAGAGACCAAGGATATGGAAAAGCCAGCAATCACAAAGCCATAAATTTGTGACGATCTAAGGTACCATCTGATTCATCAGATATAAGAGCACTAGGACAACATTTTTGATTTTCAAGATCATTTCCCTAAAGTTGATGAAATTGGAATTATAAGAAATACTTTCGTAATTTTGGTATAGTCTCATCGTTGGTCGTTCATTGGACAATTTCCACTTCATCTCTAAAATAAATGAAGTTGAATTTGTCATTAATGATGTGTTAGCAGATCATGTGATAGAATTATGGGTCATTCCATCTATCTCAAACAAAAGGTTAGAAAAGTTATCAAAAAATACATAAGTCCATCTATAGTGAGATTAATCATATATGGTTCCTAAAATGGACTTATACATCATAAATCATACTGCTTAATATAATAAAACTAGTTTCTACTAAACAGGGACTTCATGTAGGCCAGTGGTAGGCGATAAAGGCCAGTCGCACTCCGGTTGTGGGTTCGATTCCCACAGCCTTGTCCGACGCGATGGGTTGTCGCCCGTCCTGCAGGTTTTCCTTTTTCTAAAGCTATATTACTATAACATCTCATCAACAATATCAAAAAAGTTTTATCCTTAAACAATACTAACTTATGTACAACATAATCTATTCCAATCTTTAGTCTTATCTAAAATACTTCGGTCCAAGATCATAGTATAAAGAAAATGATCACGTGAATGCCATCATTTATCCCCCATATATCCAAAGATATATCTTTTTGGTCAAATTACAAACATGTGAATACCTTAATCATGTATTATCTTGAAGAATGAATACCCATTGAACCTTAGTGAAAACATGAATGCAGTAAAAGGTTAACTCTTTTCACATACCAAAATCCAAAAATTCTATATACACAAACC
Organism: Viscum album; assembly: GCA_963277665.1. Lineage (NCBI taxonomy): Eukaryota > Viridiplantae > Streptophyta > Magnoliopsida > Santalales > Viscaceae > Viscum > Viscum album. The sequence goes on along the minus strand of OY728156.1, from coordinate 1,190,687,739 downwards.
ATGATATAACCTTCTCCTTATATTAGTCACGAGTTCATGAATACTATCAAACATTTAATTTTCTCCTTATCCCTTCATTATGCACATATCATCTACATTCCAAAAACATCTGAATAACCTTTCATGGATACTGGTAGCATTAATAATACACTTTCAAAACTCAAGGAAAGACAACAATGTAACAATCCTTAGATGTCTCTTTATTCCATAGTACCATGAGATTACTTATACAACATTACACATGATAAACATGTAATAATTCCACTACATTCTTAAACCATTGACCAAGCATCAACAATTCTTTCATCTCACATATCATTTGTAGTCTCTTCATCATCATCAACATAAATACTACCCATACGGCCATACTGATTCTCTTCATGAGACTTTCCCTTAGGGAATTGGTTTGCATAATGCCCGTACATTCCACATTTAAAAAATTTAACCATTGTTGATGTTTTAGCAATACCATTATCCTCATCCCTGGTGTTAACTGATCCTTTTCTTTTGCACTTACTGGCTTTGTGTCCTTCTTTTCCACACCCAAAGCATCTTCTAGTTCCTTTGAAACATTCTTCTTGATGCCTCTTCCCACATGATTTACATAGGGGAAATTGAACTTCCTTTCCTCTATGATCATCATGAAACTCCATCTTTCTCTTATTAGCCGAGTTAGGAAACTTACCAAATTTTACTTTATTGATCATATTATGAGATTTCTGATTCGGCATAATAATGATGTTTGGACGTCCAAATCCCATTTCATTTGGTTTCTAATGAAGAATATCATTCCATTGTCCATCATATCCTCCATTATCGTGAATCATCTTGTTTCCAGCCATTTTCTAAAACCCAAAAAAATAGTGTGAGAGGAAAAAATCATAATAAAGGGGGAGTGACTTCAATATCTAACATTTTTGGTTTAATCTAATATTGTTACCATAGTTCTAGGACTATATCCTATACATATACTTATCCTTAGGGACATCCCTAGACATACCCTAGAAATATCTTGAGGGATCTCACTAAAGTTTTCACATCCTAGTTTCCAAAGGTTGACTAAACCTTTCCTCTGATACCAACTGTAGAGACCTGAAGCCTGACGTACATGGACATTACATTACTTTTGCGGAATAATTAGTACATAACAAAAACACACACACAAGGACCGTAATAGTTTAGTGTCTTTGGAAACTTGGAATACAATCTTCTAATCATGGTGAAAGATCTTCCACATCTCCGATAAAGATTTTATTTTTTAAAAAAAACCTAAATCCTTTCTTTATGTCCTGGGGAAAAGAAAACATAAAAGGGTGAGCTCAAATGCTCAGTAAGGGTAAACAAAAGAAATATCAATCACATCATATTCATAAGAACATATCTTTTGGAAATCTTATCCTGCAAAAGAGATCATAATTTCATAACATGGGATAAATCACAGTAGTGAAATGTAATCCCAATAATCATAACTTAAAACATGAAACTTTGTGGCATACATACATAATCATAGAGAATCATATCTTATTAGTCAAGACTCATTTCCAAGACTATCTTAGTGGACAAAGTCCATTTCTGAACCGAGTCACCCTCGTTTCAGTCCGGTTTCACTGAACTGGTATAACCTACCATTCCAGCCATGTCTATCTCTGGAGATATAAAATCTTGACCCAATGCATTGGAGGGAGATATAGGTCCCACCCATCTCATAATTATACCATTCCTATGTGTGCCACAAAATCATAAATCATACATCATTTCATAACCCTTGTAATAAAAATGGGAATCTTAAACATCGTGACATCATAAATTCATATAAGATAAAGGAATTCATAAATATAATTCCATTACAACATAATCTAATCAATGTAATAATAGGGATATAAACATAACCCTTTATTATCTTAGATGGAATATAATTTTGATAAAACACTTGAACTCTATTCTTGAGGAAAATATCCTTTCTACTTCAAAAACACTTTTACTTTCTTAAGATGTCATACAATTCTAAACTAAAATAATTTGATTAAAAATAAACTTGAAAAATTTTAAAGTAAGCTTCTTGGAAATAATGTTTTAAAAATACATTCATGTCGTATAAGTTAAAAAAACGTTCTTCTCGTACTTTTGTCGGAAAAGTCAAAAAATACCTCGTATGAAAAACGACAAAAGATTCCCTTCATATCTTTTACTAAAAACTCATCGAAGGATAAAATTAGATTTAAAAAATTGTAGGTGGATGGAAATAATATTACATATTGAGGATAGATGGATGTGGATGATAAAATACACCCCAGTAAATGCCAAAGTATAAACAATCTCAGATAAAAATGAGATTGTGATATTTCCCTTACCTTAGGTCTGATTTGCTTCGTATGTGTTCGAAACTCTTGTATAATGATTTAAATAATGTCATTGACTTATTCCAGAATCATATTCATTATTATGATATCATATATGGTTCACTTATGGCTTTATATTACCGTTCTTTTTTAAATTCCACGTTAAAGAGCATTTTGGGTACAATCGTTTCATTTTTCGTCCATATTTTGACTTGTAATTATTCATATGATTACTTAGATCATGATTACTTAATTCAAGAATATAAAACATGATTTATATATAATATATATTCATAATATACATATATATAATAGATCAGTAAATGGAAAGAAATACACCGATCATGGAGACGGTAGACCGTACGTACGCATGAACGTTGTTTTCTTTTCCTTATTGAGTTGAATGGAATTAAGTAGATGACATACATATGTATACACATAAATCCAGAATCATTATTATGTCATATATTTCATTATTACTTATTATAAATACTATATAATCATTCATGAATGGTTAACGTGGAGAATTAATCTCATCGCGTCGTGGAGACGGTAGTCCGTACGCACTCACGAGCGATGATATCGTTCTCATGATCATGGAATTGTATTGGAGTGTATGTATACTATTTCAGAATCATTATCACTTTACAATAATCATATATAGTTATTATGTACACCATTATATCCATACAAGTAAGGTGGTGGTGGAAAATAGATTACACCACGGCTTGGAGATGGTATTCTGTACGTACGCACGCGCGGTGATTTCATTTTCAGTAGGATGGATAGATGGTGAAATAAGGTTTTTTCATAATTATTATAAAATTTCAGTATATAAGTGATACTGATGTTATTAATTCATAATGACACAACCTAAGAATAAGAAGTGGAAGAATAAATAAAGATGAATGAATCGGTAACGAACATTACCTCTTCTTTGAAGCACCTCTTTCAGATCTCTTTTTAGGGCACTAAAATTGGACTTTGATGAATACCAGAACCTCTAGGATGTTTCTAGGGAAGTGGAGAAGGGAATTTGGCAGGGGTTGGCCTATCTGGAAGGCTCAAAGTGGTGTGAGGAAGAGAGGGAGGAGGTTCTCTTTTATAAGGGAGGAGAGGGGCACCTTTGGAATAACTAAAACTATTATTTTATTATAAAGTCAAATTCGGTTTTAAATATCTCCAAATTGATTAATTTCGAAGATAAGGTGGGTATGGGTCTAAATCCACTCATAAAATATAATTTAGACAAGTTTAGGTTCCTATTTTAACCATATCATTTATATTTAACATTAAGTAAAATAATTTTACATTTACCGTGTCTTCTTGTGTTCTTATACTATAATGTTAATAAACTTACTATAAGAAGCCAAAAGAATCCCAAGTTGTTTATTATTAATATATATAACCATATCTAAGTCATTTGGCCGAACCTTAGATTTTTAGGAATAAAATAACAATTAATAATATAATATTTGTTTTAAAAACTATTTTATGACAATTTTGACACTAATTTGTAATTGATTTTTGTGAAAATAATAACAGAATGATTGGTTCAAAAAAAGTTAATTAAATCAATAATAACATGCCATATTAACCTATAAATCTTTTTTATTCCATAAAAAGGTGAAATTACATTTATTTGGGTATTTATAACATCAATTATGTCAATATTTCATTAATAAGATAATTACTGCATCATATTTGTGTCATAAACAAATTAAATTATTTAATGTCTAAAAATTACAAATAAAATACCATTATATAGGAAATCTTTTTAGATTTCTAATGAATATTTATAGTTGAATGTATCTTATGTATAACCCTATATTAAAAATGATTTACTTATTAAACATTGATTTTAACTAATTTAACCCTTCTTTAAATAAATTAATAATAAATGTCCTAATCTAATCCAAGTGGGCCTAAATGGTCATATTTTATTCCTAAGGTTGTTTTTGGACGAATTACACTTATCCAATAGAATTAGGAGCTGTGTTAGGGTAATAATAATATCATTTTTACCCTTAATTACCCTATTTACTTTTAACCGTGGAAAAAAAAGTAAAAAGTTACTATTCACCAAAAAATATTTTCATCTCATTGAACCACATTTTACTTACTGACATCAACCGTGTCTCTCGGATTTTTGAAATTCCACTCACAGAAGAGGTAAAATTAAGTTTTATGGAAAATTTATTTTTCTTAACTACCACTTAGTGGTTTCACTATTCATCAAAAAATAAAAGTTTCCATAAAAATACCAAAAATTAGGCCTAAGCTATATTTGATATTATGAACTCAAAAATGATGTCTATTTTACCAAATTCAACACATATCAGTTGCATTAATTAATTTAAAAATTAATTCCCGTCGTCAAAACAAATAGCGTGTTCTTAAGAGATAATAACTATCAAAAGATTGACACTTGTTTATGTCTGGTTTAAATGTGAAATTACATCCAATGAACAACATTGTATTAAATTGTAAAAATATATTCAAAATATACTTTAAAACCACTCAAATTAATAATTTATCGCTATTAATTATATCGATTGAAAAAGTTGTTTTTAATTACAATTTATTAAATTTCACTATTCATCCAAATATGAAAGTTATCCGAAAAGTACCAAAATTTATCCCTAAGCTAATTTTGATATTCTGAATCCAAAAATGAAGTCCATTTTGAAAATTAAAATTTAAAAAGTTTGTTATTACTATTCATAACGACTAGTTTTAATAATATTTTAATAGCATATCGTTGTTTAGTGAAACTCGGTATTGCGTACTACACATGCTATCGAGGAAGGTTGTGATTGTGTGTAATGCAAGGAAAGTCAAGGATGCATGTTGTGGAAGCTCCTTTTTGTGTAGCGTATAACACAAGACATTAATGAAATTAAAAAAATATTTTTCATAAAATCTCGGGCTGTTACAGTTACACTGATCATCAATGGTCATTTCCACATAACAAACTCAATAGAAAGTCTTTCCTTCTTGGGTGAAGGAGGGTGTTATATGTGTTTCAAGTTATTACTCACAATCTGATACAACTGTATAATTATCATTATAATGTATTGAACACCACATACCATGGAATTTGGGATGTCGTTTGGAAAATCATTGCAAAATACCCCACACAAGTTGTTGGCTTGGAATTGTCTTGGATCCCACCAATTCCTAAAAAAGGAATGTTTTGAACCAAATTTATATCAAAAAAGCATAAATATACTATTTATTATATTTATCAACTAACTATAAATTGATATCTTATGTAATCCAAATGATTATTATTTTTCTAATCAAAAGGTTCTTGGATGCATACATATAATTAGTATTAACCTAAGGTTTTTCCCTATTGTTTTATACTCCAAATTATAATACTAACTAAACCATACCTCTAATACAAAACATAGAAACCCCAATTTTTATTACATTACTATTAGATCATTTTAAAGATAAAAACAATAATAGTTATTCCATCAAAAATATATTGGTTTGGTATCTTGTGAAAATTTGGATCGTAAATATCTTTTACATAATAAAACAGAAATATTCATTTAAAAACTTCTTCTTTATAATTATAAAATCTTAAATTATTTTTAGTACATGTAGTCACATGATGATATACATCATTAAAATGGGAGAGATAAAATCCCTCTAAATGGGAGGATAACATAGCTAAAATAAGATAAAAGAATTAATTGTATTGTGTGAGCATAACCATAAAAATAATATCATAATATTCAGATCATCATTATCATTATAAGGGGTCACCATATATAGAAATGGAATGTGGAAATGTATAAAAATGAAACATCATATAACAGTGGTCAAATATATCACAATGTTGTGAAAAATCATGTGTCATGTTCACACATTGCATATGTGCAGAACCATAACATCATCACACTGAAAAATATACCATCATGTTTACTAATAATTAAAATAATATCAAGAGATACATCACATTTCCCAATTCATTGTAGGGATATGTAATTCTGGGCCAACCTACCATATAGTTATTTTTTCATAATAATGCATGCCACATAGAATATATAACAATCATAGTCATGAAATAAACCATGGAAAAGAATGCGTTTTATAATTATTTCATAAGGAATAAAAACTAGAATAAACTAGGGCTTCCAAAATGAAAAATTATATAATTTTTTGAATAAATGATTTCTTTTGGATAAGAAATAACACATGAGAGGTCGATTTTTATTTTGGACGGAAAACCATTCTTGGGAAAAAATTTGTTTTTAGCTTAAAATTAAAGTTCAAAAAAATATAGATCACTAAAAAGAAATGGAAAAATAAAATTTTTTGATATTTAAATAATATTTAATTAATATTCACATCAAATATTTCATGAATGAGGGGTAACCCAATGAAAAGGAATTGGGTTTCATAATCCCCAAATCATAATTCCTAGTTTATGTCATCACTTTTTAGTCTCATGAATAAAATACTTTGGTTAATTAAAACATTAATAAAAAAGTTAATTATTGTCATTTTTTACTATTTATCAATTATAATAATTTTATGACATTTATTAATTATCCTAGTTAAAGTGATAAAATTTTGACATCATGTTTTCTTCAAAAATTTCCCATTTCGTTTCAATTTCTCTATTTTGTTCAATGTAATTTATACACTAGTAGAATAAACTCCAAAATAATAATATATATATATAATTTTATTATTTATTAGTGTTTTTTAACAATTATACATATAGTTGGTGATAATGAATGATGTTGGAAACTTCATCGTTGGCGTTTATATGACTATTAAAAACATATACAATATAACATTAATTATAGTTTTAAATAATTAATACATTTTTGAAATTAATCTCAATTATATTGTAAAATATTCTATTTTAATATCAATATGGAAAATAATGAAAATAAGTAGAAAATTAGAGAAGAGTTGATAAACATATTCTTTTATTGGTGTGGATTCTCTTATATGACACTATAATTCCATGATGAATGGATTTAGATTAATCTTGAACATCCCTAAGGATTATAATATATTTATAGAGATGAAATGGGATTAAATTTGTCTTAGGAAATTGATAAGAAGTCCTTTTACAAGGGTTGGGAGAATGGTTATTTATACTAGGAGAGAGGGGTATGTTTAGATTAAAATATTCAATAATATATTTCATTAAAGGTATAACATGTAATAGTAATTTTTTCAAAAATTTAAATAAAATATAAATATAATATATTGGGTATAAAATGTTAAATCCCATTTATAAAAAAATTAATGAATATGTCTAAAAGAAAAATTATTTTTTTATATTAAAGATTGAAAATTCACATTAGGTTTTGGAATGTGTTTTCTGGGTTTGGAAATTCAGTTTATTTTATTTTAATGTCTTTTTTATTAAATTAAATATAACTTTAAGAATGTTAAGTTCTGTAAATTTTTATGTCATTATTACATCATTAATGTTTTAATTTAAGAATACATGTCAAAATCCGTTGAAATGTTGAGAGGACACGGCCAAGGGAATTATGAACAACATTCAAGAAGGGCTCAACACGTGAAGATGTCATTTAATGGGGATACAACGCGTCGACAATCGGGGGAAGAATTCTGGCTATGAAAGGAGGAGAGCTCCACCCTCTCAAAGCATCCATTCTCCACCCCATTCCTTCCGGGACACCAAGAAGAAGATCTTTTCAGTTTTATTTATTATTTATTTTCCTTTTCATAGTTTTGTAATGCCTTCTTCTTCCCCATTCAACTCGATTACCCTTACCATGGTGGGGTAAACTTTTGGAGTGATTGGGGAAGGGTTGGTTTTCTACATTGTAATGCTTGAGTTCTTGGACGCAATTGAATAAATTTCTTTCTTCTTCAATGTTGTTTTCAATTTATTATAGCGGATTTTATTATCAAGTTCGATCGTTCTTGAATATTAATTCCGTTATTTATTTTTGCCTTGGTAAAATAATCAATATCTCCCTCCACTAATTTCTGGTTTATATACGATGGAATAAACCAGGAATTAGTGGTGAAGTACTCGACGATCATCAGTACGTGTAAAACGTGTAGTGAATGTTCTTTATTGTTTGGGATAAACAAAACCCGATCGGGAATTGCCCATTTCAATTAAGGATATTAAATACAACTATTTTACACATGGAAGGAGAGTTGACTAAACCAAGATCTTGGTAAGGTTTTCTCTCACAATAATAATTTCACCAAGGAAGTGAGAGGAAACGATTGTGGAAACTCACTTTAATCAACTAAGAAGAAGATGTTTAAATTAAATTGAACAAGGATAGAATTATAATTAGGAAACCGACCCCGACCTAACCACCCTTTTAAATTTCATTGTTTTTCAATCTTTTGAATTTCAAATTTCCGTTCACAACATTTTTACCCCCGTTTTAAAGTGACATCCCATTTTGTGTGCACTCCTCTTCGGGAGACATCCTAGGTCAACCACATTACTACATTTTAACTTAGGAAATAATTGTTTTTCCATGCCCTACGACAGGCGTGCGTCAAACTTGGTGCCGTTTCCGGGGAGGCAGTGCAACAAAAAAAACAAAATTGAATGACCCGCACCTCAAAAGAACCATTAATTGAATTTGATCCAGAAATTGAAAGAACATTAACCCAACTAAGAAAAAGAAATCTACCAGAAATATTTGAAGAAATAGATCTCTCAGATTCAAGTGAAACTCTTAGTGTTCACTCTGAACCTGAAATCATGGCTAGAAATCCCAACCAAACCCTGTGTGATCTATGTGCACCACAATTTTCCATTCAAAATAACCAACTAATTGCACCCACTGAACCAAATGATTTTGAATTACGTGTCAATATGATTCCTGTTCTTCCAAAATTTCATGGTCTTGCAGGAGAAGATCCAAATCGGCACATGCAAGAATTCAGATACACTTCCTCAATCTTTAGGCCAAGAGGAGCACCCGAAGACCACTTTCAGTGGAGGGCATTCCCATTCTCACTTGAAGGAATAGCTAAAGAATGGTTGTACAACCTACAACCAGGGGAGATCAATGATTGGGAAGACCTAAAAAGAAGTTTCATTCAAAGATTCTTTCCCACATCGAGGAGCACTGCCATCAAGAAGGAGATTTACATCATACGACAATCAACTGGAGAAACCCTCTATGAGTATTGGGAGAGCTTCAAGAAGCTATGTTCCAGCTGCCCACATCAAGAAATGGAGAAAAACCAATTCCTTGTGTTCTTCTACCAAAGACTAATGGATAATGATCGAAATCTTCTAGATGCCTCATCAGGGGGGTCCCTGATTGACAAGTCTCCTGCAGATATCAGAATACTAATTGAGAAGATTGCTCAAAACTCCCAACAATTTGGACTAAGAGGAATGGGAACCAGGGGGACACATGAGGTAAAAACATCTGATTCATCTACATTGATTGAAACCAAAGTTGATGACCTGGCAAGATTAGTCCGTCAAATGGCTGTGACACAAGCAAATGGACAACAAGCTTTAGCTCAGGTATGTGGTTTATGTTATTCTTCCACTCATTATACTGACCAGTGCCCTAAGATACAGGGGACAGAATACTGTGCTGCAACCTTTCAACCAAGACAATTCCAACAAAAACAACTGCAATCCCAACAAGGATATGGGAACCAACAAAACCAGATGAGACCATTTAACCAGCACCCCAGTCAACCTCCTTACCACCAGCAACAATACCAGAACCCCCCTCCTTTCCAACAATCTTATAAACAGCCCTTCCAACACCAACAATCTTTTCAGCCTCCACCATTCCAAAGAAAGACATATGAACAACCATCCACCAGCACACAACCTTCTGTGGAACAGCTATAATCCAAGTATGAGGGCCTAGAAGATAAGGTTGAAAAGCTAGCAGACACAGTGGGAAGTCTTGTTGAAATAATGTCCAAGAATCCAGGTAAGCTTCCATCCCAAACAGTGCCAAATCCTAAAGAGAATGTAAGTGCAATCATAACAAGAAGTGGAAAAGACATCCGACCTCCATCCAACCCTGAACCTGAAATAATACCACATATTCTGAGGGATAATGATTCAAAAAGTCTTGTGAGAATCCACCAAGAAGATGAAAAGGAAGAGAAGGAGGAGAAGGACAGGCCACAGAATAAGAAACAAGAAACACCAATGCAAAGAAAACAAAGGGAGAAGAAAGAATTACCTCCACCATTTCCAACAAGGATGATTGAATCAAAGAAATTGCATGAAGAAGCACTTCAGAAATAAATTCTGGACACCTTCCAGAAAGTGGAAATCAATATCCCCCTACTTGAAGCTGTTAAAAAAATTCCAAGGTATGCAAAAATTTTGAAAGATCTTTGCACCAAAAAGAGAAGGCTTCATGGGAATGAAAGAATCAACTCGGGAAGAAGTGTCTTAGCCCTTATCACGCCACAGATTCCAACCAAATGTCAAGATCCAGGGACATTTTCCATTCCATGCACCATTGTATCATTAAATTTCACTAATTCTTTGTGTGATTTAGGTGCTTCAATTAATGTATTGCCTCACTCGGTATACACTTCTTTTCAGATGGGAGAATTGAAGCCCACAAGAGTGGTGGTCTAGCTTGCAAATAGATCCACAGTTTTTCCTGTAGGAGTTTTGGAGGATGTCCTTATGAAAGTCAAAGATCTCTTATTCCCAGCTGACTTCTACGTGGTCAATATGGAAGAAGATAGGAGCACATCACATTCACCCATCATTTTGGGGAGACCTTTCTTGAAGACAGCCAAAACCATCATCAATGTCCACGAGGGGACACTCACCATGGAGTTTGGAGAGAGCACGGTCCACTTCAATATTTTTGAATCCATGAGGCATCCATCAAATGATCACTCCCTTTTTTCTCTTTCCCATGAATTTGGTGCAGAACCAATTGAAGAATCAGGTATGCTCTATGAATTCTTAGACTTAAGAGACACTTCTTCCCTTGAAAATATCATTGAACATGTGGATGCTGAAGATGTTAGAGATTCCGACTTCATGTGGGAGGAAGAAGTAAAATCTGATTTCTTTGATGATTTGTTAAATAACGAGGAAGATGATATGGTTTCTTGTGTGCAGGAGGTCCAAAATTTGGAAGAAGAAAACGTCAATTTAGTCTCATCCCTTGAGAATCCCCCTAACCTGGAACTCAAACCCCTCCCCATTGATTTGAAATATGTATACCTTGGGGAGGGAGAGAAACTACCAGTGATAATTGCTAATAATCTTTCTAAAACCCAAGAAAAATCATTGATTGAGCTTTTGAGAGAGAATGTCAAGGCAATAGGATGGAGCTTAGGTGATATCCCAGGAATTAACCCAAAAATATGCTCACATAGAATTTTTGTTGAGGGAGATTCAAAACCTGTTAGACAGCCCCAAAGGAGACTGAATCCCACCTTGATGGAGGTTGTGAAGAAGGAGATCGAGAAGCTCTTGGAAGCTGGGATCATCTATCCCATTTCAGATTCGCAGTGGGTCATCCCTATTCATGTCGTTCCAAAAAAAACTGGCCTGACCACTGTGAGGAATGAAAAGAATGAGTTAATCCCTATGAGAATTCAAAATAGCTGGAGAGTTTGCATTGATTTTAGGAAATTGAACCAGGTCACTCGAAAAGATCATTTCCCCATCCCTTTTATTGACCAGATGTTAGAAAGATTGGCAGGGAGAACTCATTATTGCTTTTTGGATGGATTTTCAGGTTACTTCCAGGTACCCATTGCTCCCGAGGATCATGATAAGACGACATTTACATGCCCTTTTGGTACTTTTGCATATAAAAGAATGTTATTTGGATTATGTAATGCTCCAGGTACATTTCAGAGGTGCATGGTGAGTATATTTTCTGATCACATTGAAAATTGCTTGGAAGTTTTCTTAGATGATTTCACAGTTTTTGGAGATTGTTTTGATCATTGTTTGAAAAATCTGGAAAAAGTTTTGAAAACCTGCGTTGAAAAAAAGCTTGTTTTAAATTTTGAAATATGTCATTTCCTGGTTCAAAGAGGAATTGTGCTTGGTCATGTCATTTCCCAAAATGGAATTGAAGTTGATAAATCAAAAATTGAAGTGATAAATTCATTACCTTACCCTACTTGTGTGAAACATGTTAGATCATTTTTAGGACATGCAGGATTCTACAGGAGGTTTATCAAAGATTTCAGTAAGATTTCTCTCCCTTCCCTCTAGATTACTTTTGAAAGATGTTGATTTTGATTTCAATGATTCATGTAGGGAATCTTTTGATGAGTTGAAGAAGAGATTGATTTCACCACCTGTGATGCAGCCTCCAAATTGGGAAGAACCATTTGAACTACTTTGTGATGCCTCTAACCAAGCAGTTGGAGCAGTCCTTTCTCAACGAATTGAGGGCATACCACAAGTCATTTCATATGCCTCGAGAACTTTATATGCGGCCCAATTCAATTATACAACCACGGAAAAAGAGTTCTTTGCAGTTGTTTTTGCTTTAGAAAGATTTAGATCATATCTTCTTGGAACTAAAATCACTGTGTTTTCTGATCATGCAGCTTTGAGGTACTTGATGAAGAAAGCTGATGCTAAACCAAGGTTAGTGAGATGGATGATACTACTGCAAGAATTCAATATAGAAATCAAGGATAAGAAGGGATCTGAGAACCAAGTGGCTGATCACCTAAGTAGACTGCCAAACACTGCTGAAATTGAAGTTCCAGAAAGAGACCCACTGAATGATCAAATTCCAGGAGGGCAGTTGTACTTGATTGAAGTAGAAGTTCCTTGGTATGCTGACATAGTCAATTTTCTGGTAACATCTCAGGTCCCATCTCATTTCAATTATCACCAAATTCAAAAACTAAAAGCTGAATCTAGATATTACATTTGGGATGATCCATTCCTTTGGATGATTTGCAATGATCAAGTAATAAGAAGATATTTACCTGAAAGTGAAGTTAAATCTGTCTTTGAATTTTGCCATACATTAGCTTGTGGAGGCCACTTTGGACCTCATAGGATAGCAAGGATGGTTTTAGAATCTGGAATTTATTGGCCCACCATTTTTAAAGATGCTCATGAATTTTGCAAAATATGTGAAAAATGTCAGTTTTCAGGAAATATTTCAAAGAGACAAGAAATGCCCCAAATGCCATTGAATTTTTGTAACATTTTTGAAGTTTGGGGGATAGATTTTATGGGACCTTTCCCGATTTCATTTGGAAATTCTAATATATTTCTTGCAGTTGATTATGTTTCCAAATGGGTGGAAGAAAAAGCAACCAGAACTAACGATGCTAAAGTTGTTTGTGATTTTGTCAGGTCTAACATATTTTGTAGGTTTGGAGTGCCTAGAGCAATCATCAGTGATCAAGGGACTCACTTCTGCAATTTTATAATGGAGACATTGCTGAAGAAGTATGGGGTGCATCATAAAACATCAACTCCCTATCATCCACAGACTAACGGGCAAGCTGAAGTTTCAAACAGGGAAATCAAGGGAATTTTGGAAAAGACTGTTAATCCAAATAGGAAGGATTGGATCCAAAGGTTGGATGATACCTTATGGGCTTACAGGACAGCCTACAAAACACCGATTGGAATGAGTCCATATAGGCTGATTTATGGGAAAAGCTGCCACCTACCTGTGGAATTGGAGCATAAGGCATATTGGGCTGTGAGGAAAATGAATTTGGACCTTGAAAGTGCTGGTAAGGAGAGAAGATTGAAGTTGCAAGAACTGGATGAAATAAGAAGGGAATCATTTGAAAATTCAAGGATTTACAAAGAAAGAACAAGAGTGGCCCATGACAAGCTAATCCAACCAAAAGACATCTCTCCTGGAGACAAAGTGTTATTATTCAACTCAAGACTCAAGTTGATGCCAGGTAAACTTCGTTCCAGATGGGAAGGTCCATTTATTGTTACTCATGTATATCCTTTTGGTGCTGTGCAGATTATGAAGGATGGAGAGCAGGATCCATTCACTGTGAATGGACATAGGTTGAAGAAATTCCTTGGGACCCTACCATCAGAGCCATTGGAGGAGATCACGCTCCTCCAACCTATTTATCAATAAGATCCATCAGGTTGTACCTCTCCTTCACATTTTCTTGCTGTTGTGATTCAATCAGAAATCTTCTTACATGTTAAATCCACAAAAATGCATCGAGGACACTGCATCATTTAAGTGTGGGGGAGGGAACCTTTGTAGTATAGGATTTTTATTTGATGTTTGTTTTCAAAAATAAAAAAAAATAAAAAAAATGCGTGTTTTCAAATTTTTGTGTGTTTATTTTTCAATTTTTGGTGTGTTTCTGATACTTTTGAGCTGAAATGATTATCAATACCATTTTTGAAGCCCATGTCAATGAGTGAACCAGTCTATTTCATGAAACAGATCTTAAATGAATGCTGAAATAACTTTGTTTCAAGTTCAAATCTTTTGGAAATTCATGAAAAGTACACTGATTTTTGAATCTCATGCCATATTTCACTGTCTATATCATTGAAATAACTTTCCTGTGAGGCTTCTGAACCATTTTTGTTATATTCTTTTCATTCACCTCATTTCTTGAGGGAACCAGACCATGCTTGCTTTAACCAGAATTTGATTTATTCTTTTCAAAACTTGAGGTTGGGGTATGTGTGTTTTAAATGATTGAGGCATTTATTTTGTTTGAAGCCCCCTTTTCAAAATAATACTTTTCATTATGGCCCACCTTTACATTTATCCTTCATTGTAGCCCCTAGTATCCATGAATTGCCTGTTAGGTTAGCCACATTACAAGCCAATTTTCCCTATCATACCTGCTTTTGAAGTAAAATTGCATGATCTAGTTGAACTTAAGTGTGGGGGAAGATGTCTTGTGGTGTACTACCTCATTTGTTTATACTTTGGGTGGAAAATAAATTGTGGAAGAGATGTCTGTGATGCTGAAAAATTATTCTGTTGAAAGCTGTGCCTTTTCTGGAGCTTTTATGACAAGCGAAGCTGTGCCTTTCTGGAGCTTCCAAAAGAAAGATGTGCCTATCTGGAGCTTTAAAAAAATTATGTTTGAAAAGATTGAAATTTTTTCTGCTGAGCTGATTGAATGATGATGAATCCTATTTTCAACAAAGGGGAAGTGAAGGAGACCATATTTGAGTGGAAACTAGAATCTTGCAATTCTGCTTCAATAAGAGCCAAGCCTTCCTTTTTCGGCCTCAGAACTTTTAACATCTAAATCCTACCAACCGGAAGCCACATAATAACCCTGAAAATTCCTCATGAGAAACACATGTTCTTGACTCACATCGGGTGGAGAAGTAGGAATTTATCAAACCTATGGTGACTCTTGTGTGAGTTTGGATGACAAAAGCTTTGTTCAGCATTTACATTTGTGAGATTAGAGAATATTCATGTGAGGTAGGTGTTTTGTGTGCATGGGATAAGAAATTAAGTGGAAATATATTAAAATCTTTAATGGAGAACTGGAAATAACAGTTTTTGATGAGGCATGATATCTTTTTGTTTCTTGAAATTGATTTGATGGATCTCATGGATATGTGTTTTGATTTTGATTTGATTTGATTTTTACTTGTCCAGGAGTCCAAGTGCTAAGTGTGGGGGAATTGATAGATAAAATATTTTCAATTAATTTATATTGAATATCATTGTGTTAAACCCACAAAATTGTTCCTCTAAGATGAATTGTTTCATTTTTATGATAATGGTGTTATTTTGAGCTGAATAGTAAAAATTGGCCATTTTGGATTTTTAACAGTTTTAAATTATTTCGGTAGTTTGGCCATAACATTATCTACACAGATCAAAATTGCAAAATTCTTTCTTTTACAGATTCTACACATCCAGGGATTCATTTAATATATTTGGACCAAAATCTGAATCGGCCATATGAAAGCTGAAAAGAAGATCACAAGTTTGCTCAAGAAAACTGTTTTCAGTTCTGACCATTTTTGATGTGGGATCCATAACTAATCCAATGTGGGCCCAAAGCTTGTGAAATTAGGTGGGTGGAAGCGCAAGGGGTTTTAAAGCATCTTTTATGAAGTAAGCACCGAGTGAATTGGCCGTTTATAGGGCCATTAAAGCACCCTAATCCGGAGGATTTCGTTTTGGAGAGTCTGACTGGACAGAATAAATGCTCATAATAAAACGGTCATAACTCTCGGAATACATGTCCAAATCCGTTGAAATTTTGAGGGGACACGGCCAAGGGAATTATGAACAACATTAAAGAAGGTCTCAACACGTGAAGATGTCATTTAATAGGGATACAACACGTTGACAATCGGGGGAAGAATTCTGGGTATAAAAGGAGGAGAGCTCCACCCTCTCAAAGCATCCATTCTCCACCCCATTCCTTCCGGGACACCAAGAAGAAGATATTTTCGGTTTTATTTATTATTTATTTATTTTTTCATTGTTTTGTAATGTATTATTCTTCCCCATTCAACTCGATTACCCTTACCATGGTGGGGTAAACTTTTGGAGTGATTGGGGAAGGGTTGGTTTTCTACATTGTAATGCTTGAGTTCTTGGACGCAATTGAATAAATTTCTTTCTTCTTCAAATTTGTTTTCAATTTATTATAGCGGATTTTTTTATCAAGTTCGATCGTTCTTGAATATTAATTCCGTTATTTATTTTTTCCTTGGTAAAATAATCAATATCTCTCTCCACTAATTTCTGGTTTATATACGATGGAATAAACCAGGAATTAGTGGTGAAGTACTCGACGATCGTCAGTACGTGTAAAACGTGTAGTGAATGTTCTTGATTGTTTGGGATAAACAAAACCCGATCTGGAATTGCCCATTTCAATTAAGGATATTCTATACAACTATTTTACAAATGGAAGGAGAGTTGACCAAACCAAGATCTTGGTAAGGTTTTCTCTCACAATAATAATTTCACCAAGGAAGTGAGAGGAAACGATTGTGGAAACTCACTTTAATCAACTAAGAAGAAGATGTTTGAATTAAATTGAACAAGGATAGCATTATAATTACGAAACCAACCCCGACCTAATCACCCTTTTAAATTTCATTGTTTTTCAATCATTTGAATTTCAAATTTCCGTTCACAACATTTTTACCCCCGTTTTAAAGTGACAACCCATTTTGTGTGCACTCCTCTTCAGGAGACATCCTAGGTCAACCACATTACTACATTTTAACATAGGAAATAATTGTTTTGCCATGCCCTACGACAGGCGTGTTTCAGTTGTATAGTTCAATTTTTTATAATGATGACTGAATTACTAGTAGTATGTTTATTTTTTATTGTGTTGTTCATAAGAGGTATGATTCTAGACTATTAGGGTGATCCATGTTTTCCTATTTGTATTTTTCTGTTATATATTTTTTGTCCAATTATAATAATTTCCATTTTAATGGATTTTTTTATTGAATAATTTTTTTTTCAATAATTAAATAATGTGTTTTTTGATTATCTATATGATTTATGTGTATAATAATATATAATTGAATACCCATTTATTCTAATAAGAAATTATTATTAACAAAATATGGCTATTTAAATCAACAAAGCTAAAACATATCGCATTCTATATATCTAGGGTCATATAAAAGTGAACTAAGGACCCCCAATGTGGTAGGTCATTAGGATTTTGAGTAGTAATAGGAATTTAAATTAACACCACTAAATCACACTAGAGTCCATCCCAAAAACATATTTGATCTCTATGCACCACCTCCTATCTCCATGTCACATGGGCCTTTTCCTTTCAGGTGTCCCCGATCATAAACTCTTCATGCACATCGAGATGGACATACAGGGTGTAAGTATAATCCTAGTAGGACACCACCAATTCATTATTAACATGATTTCACAATATTAAGTTTGTATGTAATGATAACAAATATAGACACAAGAAATAAAATTGAATCTTGTACCAACTGGTCATGAGCTAATCAACATGACACAAAACCATGGATATATATGCTTTGGCATCCTACTAGAAACATAGACATAAAAGAGGCCATGGAATATATATTACCACAAGGTCACAAAATGTATCTTAAATCCACCACAAGGATATCATGTATATCCTCAAGGAAACTATATTATAAACTAGATCAGGTTGACCCAAATGGCCATCATATCCTGACACTAAGTCCCAGGTGAGGTCACCAATGAATATCATACCCCAATGTGGTCTTTTAGGTGAGATCAGAGAAGACCATCATTCCACCCTAGTTCATGTAACATGTAAATATTTCCCTATCATATATATTGGTCATTTTATCATGTTACATATAGTGTCTGAACATGCTCCCCCACTGGGGATACCGAGCCACGACAAGTCCATATATCACTTTAGTACCATGCATAACAAATATTGTACACTAACACATAAAATGGAAAAAATGTTATCATATAAATCACATATCTATATACATGGATAAAATTTTTTCAAGAGTGAAAATAAATGGAGAAACATGTTATCATGTGATCAATATCAAAATTGTGTCTCACAAGCTACACACACACTCAATAAAACTCAATAATATACCAATAATAAAATAAAAAAAAATATCTTGAAAAAAAATGTATAAATGTAATCTACAGAGTTACAAGCATAGTATACTTTGGTTGTTGATATTAAAGTCAGTATTAATCAAGAGTGTCATCTCCAAAACAACATTTTCACACCAAATGAATTGAACATGCATGCCAAGAGTTCCAAAAACCAATTCATACCCAATATGAATTGGGTTATATAATGGGGATAAAGAATGAATAAAACAAAGAAAATAACCAAAACATAACCAACGATCAAATCTATCAAAAGTATAATTTTATTTTGGTTGAATATAATACTCATTGTTCAAGGAATGTCGAATCTAAAGGAGAAATAGTGGGACTCGATGATAAGAATTTTAAAAGAAGGGCCATTGAATTCAATAGTACAGTATTCCATGGTCTATTTAAAAATATTTTTGAGAATATAAATACCTAAGTTTATCTATAGAGCATCTGGGAGTTTAAATTTTTTTTGAATGAGTGTATCACCACAGAGATAAGCCTCAATCAACCAATAAAGGATGAGAATTGAATTAATATTCTATATAAGTCCTCACATTAATGTCAAACAATTACCCTTTTAAATAGAAGTTATCCAGGAAGAATTTTGATGCTTTCAACCATTTCAGGGATAGCCATACTATCACAACACCCTCCACCCCAGTCTAGCCACAGTGGTGGTATTCTTGAACATACCCCTACAACAGCATGATAATATAAAGTAGCCTAAAGGATAAAACTATTTTCACTGAATAATGCATCAGCCTTGTTTATGGTGGGTTTTTTCAAGTCATGGAAAAACATAACTCCTCCATGAGAACCACACCATGGACACACCTCATCCACCTCATTTCCACATGGACATTTTACACACCATGTTCCACCACATTTGGCACTACCCCATTGTGTTTCTTGTGTTGGAAAGAAACACAGACAAACACACTCTAAGACAATAAGTTCTCCTAAACTCCCACCACATTATACAAAATAATAGATCAATATGTATACTCATTTGAAAACAATGGAAATTTTTACCTATATTTGAAAAATATTATAGGACTTTACATATTAAAACATCAATGATACACAATTATGACAAAATAGATCAACTAGAAATCATTGAAATGATATTTAGTTATATGTTTTGATTAATGTGTCCCAATGAATATATCTATATTAAATAGTTTTGAGATTTCAAAAAAAAATATAAATATAAATCGAAGGTGGAAAAGACACTTATATTCTTGATCATGATAGAGTTGTGGTCCATCCACATTATCTTCCAAAAAACATATCTCTAGTGTGTGGTGTTTTCCATGTATCTTTTATGAGGATGTATATGGAAGATCCCTCACTTTTACTGAATCAAGAAGTAGTATAGTTTGAGAATCATCTCTTGAATGAGGGATAACCATGGGAAACCATAGATCATTTTATATAATATTCTTAGAGATAAGACCCCTCATGTTTTTAAAATCCAATGAAAGTATCATATGTAGGAAGAGGAAACATGATAATACAATGATATAATGAAGCAAGAGAATCCAAATCTATTTCTATCTTTGGAATTGAGTTGATATTTAAATGATGAAATCCCTAAAGGATGGAAGAATGTAATGGCCTAGAAATTTTAAATAAGAAAAATTTCCCTATATAAATATATGTGCTATATAATTTTTAATATAGATTATAAAATGCACAAAATAACACAAATATCATTTTTATGTCTATATAAAACATTTCATATGATTTCTAAATATAGTTTATAATATTAAAGATAGTATATTAGGGATGAAATAAAGGAAATATAACAAAAATATTGAATTTCAGTGCAACGTGGTCACCAAGAATTATTACTGATGAAATTTTATTTATAAAAATAAAAGAAACAACTTGAAACAATACTATCCTTTTGTAAATATTATATAAATAACTTTGCAAAAAAAATTCAATGAATTCCAGAGAAAATAATAGATAAAAATATTTATATTAATTTTATATCTATTTGAATAGTGAAGGGCTGTTAGGAATAATAATTGAGTATTGAAATAGAAACCCAACAGATAAGAGTAGTAAGATTCCAAAAAATATAATACATTATATTATTAAGACATGTAAATATGAATATTATAATTCTGTGAAATAAAATATAAAATCACATTTCATAATTGAAATATAAGTTTAGATTTATATAATATATGTTTTAACATATTTTTTATAATATTAGTCCTAAAATTAAATAAAATGATTCCTTAATTTTGAACCTTATTATTGTAAATTTATATATAATAATTAATATTATATATTATGTAGTGGGGTGATAGTTAAAAAATTAAAACATATAAAATGTCAATGGGTAAGATATTGGATCTAAAGTCCTTATGAGAGAGGAGCGGTGAATTTTGGTAACACCATATTTTTCTCTTCTAATTTTTGGATATTTTACCGATATTGTGGGGGAGGTAATTTCAACTTTTATTATTTTTTAATTAATTTAACATACATGTCAAGTATATATTAATAATACAAATAACACATGTATACTATGATTTTTCAAGGTTAACCCAAATGTTTTATTATAATGAGGACACACCAATAATATGTTTTTATTATCTGGTCTATAATAGTTTGAGTATGTTTATTAAAATGGAATCAAGAAGTTATCACTATTAGTTCCACGTATAATTCATGTTCTCTACTCTTATTCACTACATAGTTAAAGAACCACTAGTTTTTTAACTTGATTTTCACTTTTATAACTTAAGGACTTCTGGGTCTCTCCCCATTTGGTGTGACTGTGTAATTATATTTTTATATTTAGGAAGATTCCATTTTATGATACTCATTTTTCTGATTTCATTTTCTTTATACCCATTTGTGGACTACTCCTATCAAATAGTTTTCACATATTACTTCTTCTTCAAATTCTATATGAGAGGTTCCTCTTGTATGAGAATAATTCTACATCTTTACAAAATGATCTTAGTAGTAATAGTTTTATTCTCTATATATGTATAATTCCAAAAAAGAATCATAATGTTACTTATGTCTTCATCAAACTAAATGCAGTCATTGTGTCATTTATGATACTATACTTCATGATGAAACTTATATGGTAATTATATTCTTTAGAGGCTCTCATTATTATTTTATTTGGAGACTAGATAATGTAGTAAGTTTAGTCTATCTCTCTCTCTTTTCCAAAATGCATCAGATAATTCAATGGGATTTATTTATTTCAAACACATATAATTCATTCAGGTATATAAATTAATCTCCACTCTATTATAATCATTTCATGAATATATATATACACAAAAACAAAATAATTCTGATAATGTGTCAATGCTAAATTTTTAATCTCCATAAATATTATCCTTTTAAAATTTTAAATACCACTATATAGAAATATTTCTATATTTGAAAATATGAAAACATGTGAGAGACTCCATAATTATTGATATTGAAATAAAATTCATTTTCCTCCAATGTAGTCAGAAATTCTTACTAAGGTATCTGATGATTTTTCTTTATAAACATTCAGAGAACACCTATATTTAGTCCTTCAAGTATTTAAAATTTCTTTCCTAGATTATTCTCCCTTAGAACCATTGATCATTAAAACATAAATATATAGATATCATTACATTATAAGTTTCATATAACATGTGATGAAATCTATAATATAATAATGTATATAACACTATGAAATATTTACTTATGTTATGGTTAAAATCACCTATCTCATTTAAAATATCCAAGATACATGTTTGACTCACCCTTTGGATGTAGATGATATTTTAATTATAAAAAATTGGAGAATGAATGATTGAATATCATTGAAAATATATTACATTTATATATTAATTACTTAAAACATAATTATTGACTTTAGCTTTAATATCATGAATATCATGGATGGATATATTTTGAGAGCACCACATTCCATTGATCATCATTCACTCATGTTTGATCCCTCATGGTGGGTTGACCTACCTTGCATTCCTGGTAGAACATTACTCATGTAGTCAGTTCACATTCATGGTTAGTGTGGTCACTCTATGCATACAATCATTCTATTCATATAGTAGGTTTAATTCCATGTACTAAGTTCATCTTTTTTTAGTAGATCACCAATGGTTGATCATATACATGGTGTTCGATTGTTATTATGGTTAATATATGTAGATAATTTTGTTGACAGTGCATCCATAGGTAATCAATTTACAACATAGGAAAATTGTCACGTCATGTTTCTAGTTGGATCATGTTTTTAATAGCTCAATTAATACACTCAATGCTTCAGGGTAAATTATCCTTAAAATAGGTGTATGTTTGATGTTATATCCACACATTATTGAATTATCATATTGATTGTAATGTTTTATTAGAAAATATGATATACTTTAAATTACTTATAGATGAGCATGAGGTAGAATAATCTAAAAAAATATTCCATATAACTTCTCCAAAATGTGTGTGTTCAAGTAATTAAATATATATTTATTTTTTTGTTAATCTGTATCATCTCATATTTTTTATTGCACATGGAATTCATTTATCATTTGATCTTAACCTTAAGCTGGTCATGAAAATTAATATAGAACCAACCCTAACTTGTGGGGATCTATTCCAATCTCAAACACATCAACCCATGCTTAAACTCTTTAACAAACACTAGTTCACACCTACTCACTATTTATCACATTTAACATATGTTATAGCCCTCATTTTTCCTCCCCATAGAAATAAAAAACCTCAAACACACCAAGAAGAAAACATTACCTTCAGGTGTAATTTTATTTTTCTTCTATATAAATTCTCATGTATACATTATTAACAAATAATTGGAA
This sequence comes from Viscum album, assembly GCA_963277665.1. NCBI lineage: Eukaryota > Viridiplantae > Streptophyta > Magnoliopsida > Santalales > Viscaceae > Viscum > Viscum album. The sequence continues at coordinate 1,190,663,994 of OY728156.1, read as the reverse complement.
CTGACTTCATACAATAACCACTTATTAAATATCCACCATATTTTCATGTCATTCTCATATCTGTCTCTATTGATTCAATTAATTTATCTTTCTCTAAAAATAACCATAATAATTCCTTGAATTCCACTTCTATAAAACTGTTGTATTTTCAATAAATGTATATCAATATCATTTAAATAAAAAATAAAATATTGTTATAAAAATCCAACCAATCAACCAATCAAAACATGAGCTGAACAATAAAAAACCACTATTTTCTTTGAAAATATCAAATAAAATCTATATTTATTTTGTCCTACCATTTTAATAAAATAATAAGGGACCATTGTCTTATCCTTTGGTGAAAATAAACACTGGATATGGCTTATTCATTACATACTAAAACCCACAGTATCATCCACACTTTGTAGGGGTATAATTAATCCATTATTTTCCCCCAATTTCCAATATAATTTTTTAAAAAATCATTCTAGTTATATAAATTATATTATCACTCCTTACAAAATTCATTATTTGATAAATAATTCCCCAAAAAATAATTTTCTTCACATGCTGTTTAGATACATATTCAAAACACCATTAACTTATACTATCATTTTTTTTGAATTAACCTTACAACATCCATGATTCCTTCATATGAAAACCATATTTGTCCACATAATTTCCAAAGGGGGAATCAATAATTAAAAATAAATTTTCATTAAATCTTCTAGGCCACTGAGTAAGAGCTTGATACAGTAAACTATATTCAGGGTTTTAATGATAGTGGTATCTATATTTTTCATTATATATCATAATATCACAATAAAGTTTGATTAAATTGAAATTATGGTGATCTCACTAGTCTTCTCACATTCAGGGATAGTTTATCAAATTTAAATAACATATGTGTGTAACACACCAGATATATTTCAAATTGATAACTCATATCAATATCAATTAGATGATACTACATGAACCCATATCTTAAACTTGTTCACAAAGAAGTTCCATTTTCCAAAATAAGTCTAACCAACCTAAATTATCATAAATACAATTTTCTATTACATTTTGTACCTCTAGAAAACATTTTTTTAATGATTTTTCCATGAAGGGAACTTGTTTATGTCATTATTCCTCTGATATAATATTTTATTACTTAAAAAATATAACTTATTCGATAGATTTGTATTAATTTTAAATGAATATTCATGAAATAATAAGTAATTATACTTAAATTTAAGTTATCCATGTTATCCATCTAGGGTTTACCCTATCATATAGTGTGTTAAATCACATTAGGATAGTCAACAAAAAGTTTTTAACACCTAAATTAGTTCATATCTACATTTTTATCCAAGGATTTATTAAATTTCTAAATTAATTTGTTTATTCAAGTATGTATGAACATATCTTAAAGAACCATAACCACATTTTATGAATTATTAATTGGTGTGGTTGACATTCATATAGTATGGTCATTCTACCATCATAATACTTGCATTTTATGACCCTTCCAAGAGTAACCAAACATCCTTCCAGAACACCACGACTTATCCAAATAATATCTAATATAAATAGGCTTACCCTAATTTTCCAATTTATTTTATAATTCCATAACCCAATAATTGACTCTATCATTTTAATATACATTCATATCATGATTAAAAGAGTACTTCACATTATTCTGTATAATTATAATTTTTATATTATTTTTATTGATCCACCTATTTATGAAAGCATGGTGAAACACTACATTGGATTGAATATACCCATTAAAATATTCTTTCATATGTTATAAATATAATTAACAAGGTGATATTGGTACCTATAAACATAATTTCATTATAGAAATTTTGTTTTTTAGGGTGAATCACCCCATTTATTTTCAGGTTACTCTATCCCATATTAGTGGCTACTTTTGTAGCACCACTTATATATTTATCATTATGAATTCTCTCTTTGTGAAATGTTTTTTTAATTAAATAATTTTTTACCTTATTCCTATCCAATTATAGTTAATCTCTCAATAGTATTTATTATACTTTAAGAAAATTCTCAATAATACATTTGAATGTATACTTATTCTTTGGATTGGTAACTATTTTGGTTGTGGAATTCAATGCACATATAAAAATCTCATCTAATGGTCATTCATATACCATTAATTATTTAACATTCTTCTTTCTTCCATTGATAATCTATTCCACTAAAAATGTATTTTTTATTTCTATGAGAGACTCATTGAATTTATTTTTCTTATTTGAGTCCTTTATCAACTACTCACTATTATAAATCAAATGGGGAATACTGCCTCATGATTATTTGGTTTAAATAATATATTCCATTCTATCCAAGAGGGTTTTGGTGTGTAGATTATTTTAAACTTGATAAACATTCAATTGGGATTCATTATTATTTTTCAAAACATTAATCTTCTTTTAAATATTATTAGCTATATTTCTTTTGAAAATTCAATCATTATATTCCATCAAAATGGAATTAATCCTGTTGAATTATTTGATATTCTTCTCACCATAATACCATTCCATTTGAATAAGGATTGTACATTAAAAAAATCTATCATAGAAATGATTCCTCATTATATTTTCCATATGATGAAATGTTGATTAATCATTTCCTCTAATATAATTAAGCCCTTGGGATTTTAGTCACACACACAAGTTTTGTGCCCCATTCTTCTACAATAATAACACTTCGTTTATACCTTATCTATAGAGGATTTTATTACTTATTTCTAAAGGGTGTGAAATTGTTTAACTAATTATAAATTTTATCTTTTATATGTAAAACTTATTGAGCGTACCATCGATGGAATCTCCTCTTTCTCCATTGTTTTCAAGGAAATGAGTTTTAACTCATGTACTGTGAAACCCCATGTTTTTCTAAAAATAAATAAAAATACTTGGAACTTTATTTTAAGTAGATATTTATAAATTGCCTTTAACTATAAATTTTAAGAACCTATATTTTGAATTTTATGAAACTGTTATCTACAATTTTGTTCAGTATGTTATTTGGAGTCTATTAGAACCATCTTGTATTTTTAGTGAATATTAATGAGTGAATAGTAGCACACCCTTATGAATTGTAATACGAATAGTAATATAACCCTAATTAATAGTAAATTATAATATAATTTTATTTTCTTATTCCTTTAATATAAAAAATTCTGGGTTAATTTCTGATTGTGATATAGAAGTAGATAAAAAATTAGAATTGTTAAATTTTGAATTTTGTATTCTTTTATTAAAAAAATAAATTAATAATATTTATAAAATTATTTTCAAAAAAATGAATTCACTATATAGTTATACACGTTGAAAAATGGTTAGGTCTATTTTTTTTTGGATTTTTATGAAATTCTTGATTTTTCAATAAATTGTGAAATACGATAAAATACTGTATAATAAAATTATCAGAAAAATATAATATTTATGTCATCATAAGTCATTAAAGGCCACTTTTTTTAACCCAAATTCCATTATTACAATTTTAGGTCACAAGAACTAAGACTATTCAAAATCCTGGTCAAAAATATTATAATAATGATTAAAATAATGAAAAATACCCCCGCTCCTCCACTATAAATACCACCCTCACCTACCTCTTCTTCCCACACCTCTCAAGCCTTGATCAATGCCTATGTTTGGAAAAATAATCTTCCAAAATATATTCCCCAAGTCCTAGAGCTTCTGGTTTTACCAAAATACCAAAACCAAATCCCTTAAGAAGGATATCAAGGAGAAGAGATCAAGTGGTAAACATCCTACTTTATTTTCTTTCTTTTCACTAATTTTATGTTATTCTCTTACTTTGAATTGGATTATGTTGGAATATTTCATTCCATATCCTCCCTTAATTTCTATATTATGTATGAGTGATTAGATATCCACTTTCTCTCATTATACAATTTTTATGAAATTTTATGAGACGTCGTTAAGCTGCCGAATTTTCGTGAGAAATTTCTCAAGTTTTATTTTATTTCAAGTTTCATTTATTTTATTATTCTTTCCACACCTCATCTTAACCAAGAGGAATGAAATCTCCCAAATATTTTATATTCTAGATGTTCTCAAGTTCATGATAAATTCATTATCAATATTCTTCTCTTTCCCCACCTGTTTAAGGAATTAAAAACTATATCTGTGATGGGTCGAATTACCGACATCGTGGAAGATGTGATTTCAATTTTTATTAACTCTTTAAAGTATGATCATGAAACCATTTCTATGGTTTAACCAGGTTATAATATATGTATTCTGTATCATCCATGGTTCTGGATTGTATTTTACACATAGATTTAATTTATAATACAAAATGAGGTCATCATTATCAAAGAACCACTAAAATGATCTAAACAACCATCATTAATGTTTTAACTTATGAATCATCATCATGTAATAATTAAAAATGATAAATGGTATAAATTATGGTAATTAAAATATGTAAATACATTTCCATTCCAATTATGGAGTTTCACTTCCAATCGACAAGAACATCCATCATGAACCAATCATGGAAATCATTAAAGAACTCACCCAAAAATAGTGCAAGGAGAAAAATACTAACAATTAAAGGGAGAAATTATGTTAGGAAATGATCATATAATATTTCATAAACATAAAAATGTTTCTATAAAATACTAATAAAACTATTTTAACCACTATATAAGAATTTCAAACAAGTTTGAAATAAGATAAACCTGAGGTAAAGGAATTCTTAACCCGATTTTCATCCTTTGGGTTAACCTTATTCTTCATTATTTATGTGGTATTTAATTTTTGTGTGTGATTAATTATGATTTTTAATATGTTTAATTATTTATATTTATAGATTATATATGTATTCCATAAACTATATTAAGTCTCACATCTATTATATGATATTTATAAAAGACTTTTCTTTTAAAATCCTCTTTTGAAATTCTGTTTTACAAAATTACAATGGAATGTTTTTATGATTTCATTCATTTTGTAGGATTATGTTCTGGTTATTAGGAATTGTTAATAATGAATGGTGGGACTTATATCTCCCTCCAATGCATTGGGAATGTGTATGTTGGAGGTCGACTGTATGGTTACTTCATGTGTAACTGCGATGGTTACACCAATTGTAAGGTAGTCACGAGGGTTAAAAATAATAAGGTAGATATGAGGGTTACAATGTTATGTAAGTAATTCCCTAATATACCTTTATGATTATATTTATGTTCTCTTGTTTCTTTGGATCTTGTGTAAATATCATGTTACACAAAGTACGTATATAAGGGTGACAAGCATGTCTTTTGAAAATACTTTTATAAATTATAAGTATTCATGGACTTATGTGATCATTCCTTATTTTTCATCCCTTACTGAGATTTTGTGCTCATATATAGTTTTTAAATTATTTTCACAGGTTGATGGATGTTTAAGACAAAGAAGGAATCTATGTTAAATGTTTATGAATTGTCCAGGAGTCATGTTTTAGTTTTAATGTATTATATTTTGTAAAATAAATAGAAACTGTTTTTATAGTATCCTCTATGTAATAATGTGTAATGTTATGAATTTATTGTCCAAATTCTCTAAAGATATAATCTTGAAAATATCCTCAATGTAAAAGGAAGTGTTTTCCTGACTATATTCATGATTATGTATGTAATAAGTTCAGGTCCTTATAGTTGGTATCTGAGGATGGTTTAGATAACATTAGGGGTTTGGATGATGTTCAAAAAATACCATAAATAATTTTTACTCTATGATTAATTTGAAATGTTATATAATTTAATGATTACCATGTTTCCCCATCTATGATATTTTTTTTCTGAATGGTTGTCCGCAGAAGGAACATGTTTGCTGAAGAGGAGAGACACCGACGGAATAACATCCTTTCGGCTCTATATCCCGAAATGGTAGGGATTGAAATTGAGCAGTTTGTGACAGTAATGGATTAGATAATGCAAGCAATAAATGGTGGTGGCATCCATACAAGATAAAAAATAAAATTATCACAAAAGAACATGACAGTAGTGGAACAATTTATGAGACAACACCCTCATATTTTCTAGGAATATTCTGACCCAGTAGGGGCTGAAATATTGATTAATGCCCTTGAAAATATATTCAATGTTTTGGTATTTACAGAAAATCAAAAGTTTTGTCTTTCCCTTTATCATTTTGAAGGGGAATCTGATCATTGGTGGTCAATGGTAAGGAATATGAGGGGCAGAGAGGATTTTTATACCTTAGAGTGGGATGAATTTAAAAGTATTTTACTTGAAAAATATTTGCCTCAGGTGGTGTGACATAGGATGGAGAAGAAATCCCTTGAATTGATGGAAAAGGAAGAGGATTCACTAGATGTGTATGAAGCAATATTCACCCGACTGGCGATATTTTCTCCAACTCTAATTCAGGGTCTTGATAGCAAAATCAATCGCTTTTACTCAGGACGGAAGCCAAGGTATCTAAGGGTGTCGTCCTCCTGTGAATTCAAAAAGTAATGAAAAACTTGCCTAATTTGCCAAGAGGGTATTGATAGAGTTTTCTGATGATCATGTTTTTTTGGAAATAAGGATAAGAAGAGGTCTATATGGAAAGCGATGGATAATAATAAACTAAAGAAATATGATGGTAAGAAAATCCAATTTCTTGTTTGTGAAAAGCGTGGAAAGAAAAACCCTGGGGAATGACTTAAGAAAAATAGGAAGGGTTTTAAATGTGGTAAGTTTGGGCATATGGCCCAAGATTGAAATGAATATGATCCTAAGACTATTCTTGATAAGAAGGCTGTAATGAGTTTTAAATGTGGTGAGATGGGTCATTATGAAAATGGATGCTCAAAGAAAGATCTGAATGATGAAAAGAAGAAACACTACAAGAAGAAAGATGCATTTAGGTTTGTTGCGACTACATCAGCAGATGTCAGGCCATTCAATGAAGTTGTATCTGGTACTTTGTTTGATCACTCACATTTTCCTAAAGTTTTGTTTGATACAACTTCTACACATTCTTTCATCTCTGAGAAATTTTCTGGTAAATTGAAAACATCATCTCAACAAATGAGACCCAAAATGATGTTAAAAAACCAGGGGGAAATTTTATAAGAAAAATGAATTATAATAATATTTCTTATTGTGGTCTGTGGAAAGACTTTACAGGAAACCCTTGTTGTTTTACCCTTATTCGAGTTTGATGTGATTCTAGGAATGGATTGGCTTTCTGTTAATCATGCTAAGATTGAATGTAGATCTAAAGAAGTTTTTTTTCAGAAAGAGTTTTAGATTGAATATAAGAACGAAACTAAACAATTGATAACATGTGAGGAAGCTGAGAAACTATTTAAAGATGTAAATGAAGGTTATCTAGCTCATACTGATGAAAACAAGGGAATTGTTTAGATTAATAATATGCCAGTGGTAAATGAATACCTTTATGTTTTTCTTGATGAGTTACCTGGTGTCATACATGATCTAGAATTCGAATTCACAATTGAATTAGTTCCTAATGATAAGCTAATTTCAAAACCCCAATATCATATCGCTCAAATTGAACATAATGAATTGAAAAATTAGTTACAGGATTTTCTTGATAAAGGCTTTATTCTTCCTAGAACTTCACTATGGGGAGCTCCTGTTTTTTTATTAAAAAGAAATATTGTTCCATGAGTCATTTCATTGATTATAGAGCTTTGAAACACATCACTATTAATAAATAATTATCATTTTCCTCATATTGATGACTTTTTTTATCATCTCTAGGGAGCTTAGTACTTTTCCCTGATTGAATTGAGATTGGGATACCATCAGCTGAAGGTGAAAGAGGATAAAATCCCTAAAACAACCTTTCATACTAGATATGGGAATTATGAATTTTTTGTTATGAAGTTTGGATTAACTAATGCACCTGATGTATTCATGAATCTTGTGAATATATTATATCATGAGTTCTCGGATAGGATTGTGGTTGTATTTATTAATTAAATTCAGGTATTTTACAAAAATAAATATGATCATGAAAAAAATATAAGGGTTGTTTTACCAACCTAAAAATAAAATAAACTACATTGAAAATTCGGAAAAAGTGATTTTTTGTTGCAACAGATTTATTTTCTTCAGCACATTGTAAATATAGATGGAATAATAGTTGATCCTTCCAAAACAAGAGTAGGTGATGAATGGACAAGAATCACAAATGTTACAGAGATTTGTAGTTTTCTTGGGTTAGTAGGTTATTACTAATGGTTTGTTAAGAACTTTGAACAATTATCTATCCCCATAACTATGATAACACAGGAAGATGTTAATTTTGTTTGGACTGAAGAATGTGATGTTTTTTTAGGAACTGAATATGATATTGTTGAAGGCTCCAATTTTGGCCTTTCCTTCCTGAAATGGTGAGTTTGTCATCTACAGTGATTATTTTCTGAAGAGACTAAATTGTGTTTTGATTCAGAATTATTAGGTAATTACTTATGTTTCAAGACAACTAAAACAACATGAGTTAAATTATCCCACACATGATTTGGAATTGGCAGCTATAGTTTTATTTTTGAAAATTTGGAGGCATCATTTATACAGAACCAAATGTCAAATATATACTGACCATAAATGTTTGATGTATATATTCACTCCGATAGAATTAAACATGAGGAATAGAAGATGGATTGAACTGATAAAGGATTATGATTTAACGATCAATTACCATCCTAGAAAAGCAAACTAAGTGGTAGATTCCGTGAGTCAGAAACATCATGAATGATTAATCATGTTACATGTAGAACATGATCCCTTAATTAATTATTTGATGAATTTTGGTTTAAAAGTTTTTAGTTTAGGGAATACATCTGTTTTGTTTCAGGTTTCCGTGCAGTCTTTGTTGTCAGACAGAATTAAGAGAGCGCAGAAGGATGACCGTGAGCTATAGAAAAAGGTAGAATTATTTAAAATATGTAATTTACCTGGATTTAATCTTGATATATATTGTGTTTTGAGATTTGGAAAAAGGTTGTGTGTGCCAAGTGATTCTATGTTTAAGAAATACTTATTGTGTGAAGATCACAGTTCTTAATTTTCAGTTCATCCTAGCAGTACTAAGATGTACAGAGTCTTTTGGGAGAATTACTGGTGGGATGGAATGAAATGAGATATTGCTGATTTTACCATGAAATTTTTGACGTCAGCAGGTTAATGAAGAGCGGCAATTACCGAAGGGGATACTTCAGCCTTTTTTAGTGCCAGATTGGAAGTGGGAGAATTTATCAATGGATCATGTGGTGGGACTTCCAAAGACTTATGGAGGTAACAATGCAATTTGGGTTATTTTTGATCAATTGAAAAAAATTTCACATTTTATTTTTATTTGAGATATAATGTCTTTGGATTATATTTCTTGAATATACCTCAAGGATATTGTCAGGTTACAAAGATTTACTCTTTCCATTGTATCTGACCGAGATCCCATGTTCAATTTTAACATTTGGAAGGGACTTTAGGAGTCATTGGGCACAGAATTAAATTTCAGTATAGCTTTTCATCCTCAATCAGATGAGCAATCAGAACAACTAATTTAGACACTAGAATATATGCTTCGATCTTGTTCAGTGGACTATTAGGGAATTTGGGATCAACATCTTTCTTTAGTTGAGTTTTCATATAATAACAGTTTTCATTCCAGTATATAGATGGCACCTTTTGAGGCTTTTTATGGAAAGCAGTGTCAGACTCCAGTATTTTGGGATGAAGTCGGTGAAATAAAGTGAATGGGGCCATAATTAGTAGAATAAGTGTCTAAGAATGTGAGGATGATTCAGCAGCACATGAAGACAACTCAGAGTAGGCAGAAACACTCTATTGATAGTAGAAGAAAAGACATCTCTTTCGAGGTAGGTGACTATGTTTTCTTTAAAATCTCTCCTTGGAAAAGTGTGATTTTTTTTGATAAGAATGGGATGCTACGTCCAGGGTTCATTTGTCCTTTTGAAATCTTATAGAAATTAAGAACAATTGCATACCACCAATCTTTTCCATTGAGTTTGTCTCAGGTACACAACGTTTTTCATGTTTCGATGTTGAGAAAGTATGTGTGAGATTCATCACATGTCTTGAGCCCAGAGGCAGGTCAGCTGGAAGAGAACCTTTCTTATGAAGAGAAACTAGTTAATATTATTTATCGAAGGGAACATGTATTGTGGAATTAGGTAATACACTAGGTAAAGGTTTTTTTGAATAAACCGCATGGTTGAAGAAGCAATATGGGAGTCTGAAAATTCTATGATGGAAAAGTACTCTCAGTTTTTTAATAAGTAAATATAATTACGAGGGTGAAATTTCTAGATGGCGGAGAGAATGTAACACCCCATGTTTTTCTAAAAATAAATAGAAATGCGTAGAAATTTTTTTGAGTAGATATTTGTACCTAGTTTTTAAACATAATTTTTTAACTTCTATGTTTGGAATTTCAAGTAACTATTTTCTACAATTGTGTTAATAAGTTATTTGGAGTCTATTAGAACCAACTTGTATTTTTAATGAATAGTAACTTGTGAATAGAAACATACCCTTATGAATAGTAATATAAATAGTAATATGAACCTAATGAATAGATAATTTTATTATTATTTTATTTTATTATGCCTTTAGGATAATAACATCTTGGTTAATTTTACATCGTGATATAGAAGTAGTTATAGAATTAGAATTGTTAATTTTTGAATTAAGTATGAATTTATTTAAAAATTAAATTAATAATATTTAGAAAAATATTTTTAAAAAATGGAAATCTTTTTTGAAATCTACACATCTAAAAATGGTTAGGGTAAATTTTTGGGATTTTTCTGAAATTTTTAATTTTTTGATAATTAATTAAATACGATAAAATGTTGTACAATAAAATTATCAGTTAAATACCCTATTTATGAAATCATAAGTGATGAAAGGCCACTTGGTTTTAAATCACATTCCATTATTACTATTTTGGTCACTTGAACTATGAAAATTCATAATCATGGGGAAAAGTATTTTAATAATGATTAAAATAATGAAAAATACCCCTTCTCCTCCACTATAAATACCACCCTCACATTTCTCTTCTTCCCACACCCCTCAAGCCTTAATAAATGCCTATGTTCTACCCAATACTCCTCCCAATGATCTTCCCCACGTCCTAGAGCTTCTGGTCCCACCAAAAGACCAAAACCAAATCCCTTAAGAAGGATCTGAAGGAGAAATGATCAAGAGGTAAACATCATCTTTAGATTTCTTTATTTTCTTTCATTTTGTGTTATTCTCTTCTTTTCCTTTAGCTTATGTTGGGATATTTCATTTTATATCCCCCCTTACTGACTATATTATTTACGAGTGATTATATATCCCCTTTCTCTCATCAACCTATATTTATGAAATTTGAAGAGACACCGTTAGGCTGCCGAATTTTCGTGAGAAATTTCTCACGTTTTCATTTATTTAATGATTTCTTTCTTTTCTTCTTATTTGATCACCTCCTCTTAAAAAAGGAATTAAAGGTCCAAAATATTTTTTATTCTTTATGTTACTCATGTTAATTGTAAATTAATCATCAATATTCTTCTCTTCCCCCACCCATTCAAGGTATTAAAAACATTGTCTGTGATGTGTTGAATTACCGACATCGTGGACGACGTGATTCCTATTTACATTAATTGTTTCAAGTCTGGTCATGAAACAATTTATATGGTTGAAACATGTTATAATATATGTATTATGTCTCATCCATGATTTTATAATTCTTTCCTACATTTGGTTTAATTTATAAAAAAAATGTGGTTGTTATTATCAAAGAACCACTAAAATGATCTAAACAAACATCATTAGTGATTTAACTTATGAATCATCCTCATGTAAGAATTCAAAATGATAAATGGTATAAATTATTATAATTGAAATATTTATATACCTTTCCATTCCAATTATATATTTTCACTTCAAATCAACAAAAACATCCCTCATGAACCAATCATGGAAATCATGTAATGAACTCACCCAAAAACAGTGCAAGGAGAAAAATACTAACAATTAAAGGGTGAAATGATGTTATGAATTGATCATATAATTTGTTATAAACATGAAAATTTTTCTTTAAAATTATAATAACTCTGTTTTATTCATTATACAGGAAGTTTAAACAAGTTTGAAATAAAAAAACCTGAGGGAAGGGAATTCTTAACCTGATTTCCATCCTTTGGGTTAACATTATTTTTAATTATTTATGTGGTATTTAAATTTTTTATGTGATTAATTCTAATTATAATATGTTTAATTATGTATATTTACATATTATATACATATTCCATCCACTCTGTTAAGTCTCATATCAATTATGTGATATTTACAAGAGATTTGTCTTTTAAAATACTGTTTTAGAATTTTGTTTTACAAAATTAAAAAGCAATGTTTTTTTCTATAATTCATGTTGGATAATTATGTTCTGGTTATTGGGAATTTTTTATGATGAAGGTTGGGACCTATATCTCCCTCCAATCTGTTGGGTATGTGTAAGTTGGAGGTCGGCCGTTTGGTTACTCCATGCGTAACTATGACGGTTACACAAATTGTAAGGTAGATGTGAGGCTTACATATTATAAGGTAGTCATGAGGGTTACAATGTTATGTAAGTAATTCCCTTGTATACCTTTATGATTATATTTATGTTCTCATGTTTTGTGTGGACCTTATGTTAATCTCATGTTGCACATAGTAAGTATATATGGGAGACAAGCATGTCTTTTGAAAATGCTTTCATACGTTAGGAGTATTCATGGACTAATGTGTTCTTTCCTTCTATTTCATACCTTACTGAGATTATGTGCTCATCCAATAATTTTAAATTACCTTAAAAGTTTAATTTATGTGTAATACAAAGATAGAATCCATGTTAAATGTCAAATAATTGTCAAGGAGTCACATTTATGTTTTGGTGTTTTATATTTTAAAAAAAATGGAATATGTTTTTATAGTATCTACTATATAATAATGTGTAATGTTATGAATGTATTTTAAAAATTCTCTAAAGATATAAACATGAAAATATACTCAATGAAAAATTTAGTGTTTTATTGACTAAATTCTATATTATATATATAATATGGTTGGGTCCTTATAAGTACCGTAATCTTCTCCTATTTATATTTCAACTTGGTAGACATATCATTTAATATTATATTGTATTAATCTTTATATCATATCATATCTTCTAATTGAGTTATATTATGTATGATTTATTACATAATATTATTTTTCATAACCATTTTTATCCATATTAATTGAAATTCATTATGTAAATAACTTTTCTCTTTTATTTTTGTACATAATTATTATTGTCAATCTTTAAATCCCTTTCAACATTATTCATCCTTATGGTATTCACTAACAAAGAATCTATGGTTTCACAACTGACTTGGTAAATCATATCTATTTTATCCACCTATTTATACAAGGAATTGATATTTTATTTATTTTTTCTTGAATAATATTTATATTTTTTACATGATACCAATAAAAAATTTAAATTGATTAGTAACCCATTTCAACATCTATGTGGGGTTTCATAATTCCATATATTTAATTATCTTCAAAAAAAATTTATATTCATATGTGATAATAAATTTAGAATTATTTTCTAATGATTGAGAACAAGTCTTTACAAGAGGTTTATTCATTTTTTCATTCTTTTATAATATGAAATATCAAGGAATATTAATTATTATAAGAGAGTGAATCTTATTTATTCTTAATTAATAAATTTTTCCCATTAAATATTGCCAAAGTATTCCATATTTATATATATTGGTAATAATGGATTAGTGTCTTATGAACTTAACTTGATAGTGATCTCACTATGATAATCTCTTAATGGGCATCCCCATCACCAATTAATTAAACTCCAAAAATTCGATGAAACAATAATATAAAAACAAAAACATATCCTTCTCCAAAAAAAATTATTTAGACCCACTAAGGAAATATATTCTCAACATGGGACTCATAAAATCACAAAGATCAAGACACAAATATTGAGGTTGAATGTACTGTTTGATCCATGCATGGATACCACTTTTTGAAAAAAAACTCACCTTGAGTGGGGAATGGTGAATTATGGTGACACCCAAATTTTCAATTTTTCTTCTATGAAATTGTATTTGATTTTATAGGACATTAATGCACCTTATATTTATTTTTATTTCATTTACATCATACAAAATAAATAAATATAGAATATAAAGAACACAATGTCACTATTGTTTTAATTATGTCTCCTAAATGGGCTAGTCGATGGAGAAAAAATGTGTTAGTGTTTCAAGGGATATAATGCACTGGATAGAAATATTAAAATGGATTCAGTACGTTTAGACCATAGATCCAAGAATAACACTTCTTCTCTAGTAGTTTTCACAAATAAATTAGGAAAATCCCATTTTTTATATTTGAGGGAACCTTAAATAGATTAAGGAGTTTTGAGTGTTTATCTATCTAGTATGATTCTCCACATGAATTTGTATCTATGGGTTGAATTTTTTTTTTATGATCTCCATTAACTTTGGATGTTTTCATTTAGTCTATAATAATCCATGTCCATATAGAGTTTAGTCTTATGACTTCCATTAATATTATAGATGACAATATCCACTTATATCATCACTACTCTATGATATACCATAATTATCTCAGCAACACCACTTGTCTTTTTCAGATGTGGATGATTCTAAACTGCAATTATCTCATTGTATCATTATTCATCAAACTGAATAAAGTAGTGGAATCCTCTATGATACTCGTATTCAAAATGATCATGATATTGAAATGATATTATTTATATACTCTCTTTATTCATCTATTTGGAATCTAAATAAATTAGAATATATAATATCCACCTCTTGAATCTAATATACAATATTTTTTATAGGTTTTACATCTTTCTATCATCTCTATTTTTTTAGGTATATTTATGGTGTATATATCATTTATTTTACTTATATGAACGGACACACACACACTCACACACACACACATATATATTTATGTATGAACTCGATCTCATTCTAAAAACAACTAAATGATAATAATTTATATCTCTATAATTATTTAATTTCTTTATAATGTAGGATACATTAGATATATTTTCACATATTTTAGGATGTGGATACATAGGGGAGAATACATAATTATTTTCCCTTAAAATAAAATCCTTATCCTATAATATAGTAAAAAATTCAATCCATGGAATCCAAGACTGGTGAGATTTAAATAATCTAGGAATTATTCTACATATAACATCAAATCCATCCAATATCCATCTTGAATTATTTTCCATTAAAAAAAAATTACCATTACAATAGAAATACAGTAATACTAAGGTATTATAAACACTAAATATTTTCTAAACAAATCAAGTATATCATTTCCTAGAAAACAATATGGTGTATCCATTTCTTCAATGGAGAAAATATGTCATGTCATGAAAAACATATAGAATACAATGTTAACTCATCCTTGTAGAATACAATAAATCCTATAATATAAATATCATCATACAACTTGTTTTATTCCATCTAACATCACCCTTGATCCCAAAAACACATATATGCATGTATCAAAGTCATCATTTTTTTACGTTATCCTTTTAAAACCTTATTATCATTGATAAATATTTTTTGAAAACTCCACATGCTTTTTATTTTCGTTTATGAATGTCACTTATAGTTAGTCTCTCAATGATGGATGACCTAACATACTCTCATGGTATGTCATTGTCCATGTGGTCAATCTATACATGTGGCACATAAAGGCACTCTATATACATGGTTTCTCTATGAATGTGATAGTTGAATGTTAATGTAGTCATTTCCTCTCAGGTTATGTGGTATCTCATTGATGGATGGTTCTATATATTTTAGTATATTATTATCATGGTCGATCCATAAATACACTCATGTTATTGGTGAATCCATATTTGATGAATTTACTAAATATACACATAGTGGATTTATACATGTTGTCAGTTCATGTTCATATTAGCACCATGTGAGTAGTATCTGCCTAATTATTATCCAACATCATGATAGGTGAATGTATTGTGGTATATTTATGATTTATCAAAATCCCATCTTGATCATCTACTTTGATATGAATTCCAGATGAAAATAACAAAAACATGATTTTATAATGTGTGGCTGTCTATGTTATTAATCATGAAAGAGTATTTTTTTCTTTTAATTAGTACGACATGAAATTTATATAGGTATTTATCATTCATTTATTAGTTGATATGTTCCATTAGATGATCATGAAAAGACCTGCTGGTCCATCCCAAACTTATAGGTTCGTTTTCTCTTCTCACATGAGCTCACTGATTCTTTCAAACCTTTACATGAATTATTTCACACCTACAAAAATTTTCACAAATGATTATTGATGTATTTATAAAAAAATTTCTATATCTCCACACTAATAAAAAACTCAAAATCCTATCATATCCCAAGATAAGAATATTTCCTCCTTGTTTATTTATTATTTTAATCTATATACACTTATAATAAAAATTTTTCCTTAAATCATTGAAATTATTATCATGCATTAATCACAGATTAATTAATCAATAATCCTTCATTTAATTATAATATCTATTTATATAGTTTCACATCATTTATATTTTTAACTTCAAAGAACCATAATACTTCAAAGAATTCCACTTCCATTCAATGCATGTATTTTAAACATATTAAGATCAACAACATTTAATCAATCAAAACATATTTTTTAAACTATTCTAACTAAAAAAATCATAAATTTGTTACATCAAAAACATGGATTAGATCCCACACCCCATAAAATATCACATCCACATCACACATGGCCATTATGACACTATCAAGAGATAAATATAAAATAAAAATTTACAAAACATTTACCATGACCTAAATTGTATTTCATTATAAATATTTTGAATTTATTGAATTATAACCTTAATTTACATACCTATAAATAAAATTTTAAAACCCTAATTATATCTTTTTTTAATAAAAAGTATATTATATTTGATACATTATATAAAGTATTTCCATGATGTCATTAAACTTTTAGGTTTGTTAAATTCTCAACGAAACCTCCATATTTAAATCATGAAAAAAAATCTTAATAATTGAAACTATCAATATTTTTAGCAAAACTAATTGAACAATTATTTATTTATTATTTTCTATCCCTCCCTATTGGATATAAAAAAATCTCCTCCACCATTTTTCATGAATTAAAAAACTCTTTCCTATTCCAAATTTGTAACAAACATAAAGGCTCTAAATGCAGCATAAGAAACTATTTAGGTCATTCCAAACATAATATTTAAAATATAACATGAATAATCCGAAATATAAATGACAATAAATTTCATGACCAATGAATCTATTTGTAAAATAGTAACAATGACAGTAAAAACTAGGAGGAGATCTTTTCAAATTAAATTTATAATCAGTGTAATTTCTTGGGTTTTTTGGAGAGTGTCAAAATCTTTATCCCATTTTTAAATTTAATATTATTTTGGGTAGAAAAAATCCATTATTTTTTATTGTAAATTAATTATGATAGTTACTTAAACCCAATTCCTTGTTTTGGTTGTGGTCTAAATTTTGGTGGATGTTCTGGGGGATTAGGAAAACAACCAAGGAAGAACGAACAAACAATGCATTAAAAATATGTTTTTAGCCTCTGACATGACATGTATTTAA
This sequence comes from Viscum album, assembly GCA_963277665.1. Taxonomy (NCBI): domain Eukaryota; kingdom Viridiplantae; phylum Streptophyta; class Magnoliopsida; order Santalales; family Viscaceae; genus Viscum; species Viscum album. The sequence continues at coordinate 1,190,646,255 of OY728156.1, read as the reverse complement.
ATACACATCCCGTGATTAATTTATTTCATGTGTTTTAGGTAATAAAAATGAAAATAAAAAATTAAAAAGGTTCGTAAAAATTTCCATGCCGTGTAAATTCCCATGGAATTATTTTTGAAGAATTAGGGGAATGCGGCTTGGCCCCCCTTATTTTGACACACAACAGAGGCAGTGCCCAACTAGTACACATATCCCTATCTCCCTAATGGATATTATTTTATTGGCTATTCATGATTAAATATTTTATCCATCGGTGGATATTGATACATTGTGGTATGTCCTTCAATCCGCTAGACAATTTTCTCTATTTCTATCGCCATATGAAGTACTGAATCCTTGTGAGCCAATATACCCTATTTTTAGAGAAATATTTTAAACCACTTATTTCTTCTAACTTGTCTCATTTTAGAGGATGATATCAGATGAGATAGAACCTATCATTAAAATTTTATAGTTGTTATCAATATCAATGATATCATTTTTTTCTAGGGGTCTGTTATGGATTGTTCCATTGGGTAGTCTTAGTGAGACTCTAATTAGTTAGCATCATGATTTAAATTGATAAATTGATATTTTGGGATGACTATATGAATTAAATAGTTGGGGTGTAATTTGAATGGTTAGGATAGATGCTTAATTCATTGTCTAGATCAATTTAGTCTTTTGTTTTATACAAATTGATTTTTTTTTAATGTGATTGTTGCAATGGATCCATGGGGATGAAAAGGGAGAGGACCGATATATGATGTGGTGGTGATACCCACATGGATTCAGGTGAAGGGGGTCATTAGGATGGGTTTATAATTGATCCATTGGGTAAAACATATAACCGGTTAGGTGATATGGTTGTCAGAATGAGTTAATGTGGTGATCTGGTTACTAACACGAATCGAGTGATATTGGATGGTAATGGTCATCATACTGAGAAACCCGATCATAGGGCCATGAGGTGATGAGTTGGTGTGGATTATAGATTATTCATGATTTCCAGTCATTTTGAATAGCTGATGAGTTTTTTGAGTCCTTTTCACACAGAAAAAATTCTAATATTGAGATGGTGTTGACCACTCGTGTGGGTAGAGGCCTCTGTTACATTAGGCTTAGGATAGTGTTGAAAATTAGTGTTTGTGGTAGAGATTTATATAGAAAAAAATGGGATAGTGTAGAGCCATAGGTTGATGGTCTTGAGACTAAATTTTGGTGGATGTGTCTCACCATATATGGAGGCTATTGGGCCGATATTATCTTCAAGGGTAGACATCGATGTGCCTCAGGATGTCGAGAATTGAGATGATGAGATATTTTTAGAAAAGGTATGAGGGTCCCAGTTCTTATTATCTATATGTTACTTTTGGATGTTTTTTATTTGATTATGAGATGAGTTTTCAGTTGTAATGAGGGGTTGAGTTATGTTTTGAGTGGATAACCTGAGGGCTCACACAAAATTATTTTAGATAGAGCATTCATTGGGAAACATGTTATGTATCCTTCCACTACTGATATACCTATAATGGGAGGAGATGGTGATAGATTAGTTATGGTCATTGAGAAAAGGGTAGTTTTATATATTGTGGGATATGAATTTTTTATATTTACTATTATAGTTTTATACACATAAATAATCAAAGTTGTGAGATATGAATACATTGGTGGTGGCCTAATGAGATTTTTTATGACACCATACATGGGCCCATCAGAACGTGTGTATAATTTTTGGATTTGTGATCTGGTTTAGGTTTTGGCTTGTAATATAGACCTTAGTGATTTGTTATGGGATGTTTAGCATGGGATGAATGGAAGTGGACCTTGGTGGTTCTTACATCAACCATTGTTACCTTTTTCTTCTTCTTTGTGGATCAACATGCTTATATATGTATGAACTAGTGGTCATCCAGGAGTGGCCCTTTATTGTAATTTTTTTGAATTAATGTGTATTAATTCTTATAAAAACGTTTTTTGTGTATTTAATAGAATCAAATGTTATTTTATTCATCAAATGGTACAACTTTGGTTTTTTATTATTATTATTGTTTTTTTCAATGATTTTGTTGTTGTGGGTTACTAGCTAAGTTGTTTATGGACATAATTTTATCATTTTATATTTATTTATATTATTATTATTACCACCACTATATGGAATAGACTCCCCACTATCACAATATTACACCCTCACTATTAGTCAGTAGCCTTTGGCATATGGGGAGGCGTGCTTAAGGCATAGTGGTAAACTGGACTGAAGACCTTTTGTGGGGAAAATGCTTTGGGATGCTACAAGTGTTACCAATGGTGTTTATTTTATCTCATTTTGGGTATTACTAGTTTTTATATGATATAATTAAAACTATTATGTATTCAGAACTAGGGTTGGAGATCATTTTTGGGTTCCGACACCCCAATGCACATGGGATGACCAAGTTTTTTTTAAAAAAATTGATGTTCTAGTATGATGTTTTATAGTTGATATGACTAACACATTGATTGGTGCACATGGATGTGATTATTATATATTTTCATATATGTCCCTGGGATTGGTATGTAAATAAAGGATTTTGTACCCTTGGCACCCTATAGTAAGGGAGGTTTTATTAGGATTTCTTAATAGGAACATGTGATGATTGATATATATATATATATGACAATGGTAAAGTAATTATGATTTTGATTTGGAATTGGGATTTTGATAAGATATTTTGGGATATTTAAAGTGTTATATTATGTATCTATGTTTTGTTTTCATTCCTATCCACTTTTAAGATGGAATTCTACAAAATAAACAATGTTATGGGGTTCCAATGAAAATTGTATGTGGTGTGTGATGTGATATATGTATGTATGTATGGACCTGGATCTAATAGGAGTGTGAAGTGATAATGATAGGGGTGATCAATTAATAGTTTCAAAAAGGGGAAACTAAAAAGTGTTTTCCTTCATAGATTCTCCCCTATGGAATTTTCCTCAGGTACCTCAGATAATAAGAGATTCTTGAATCAATTATTGGTAGTTGAGGGGCCATGAGGAATAATTTATATATATATATCTGGATCTGATTTGGGTGGGTATGGGTCTAAGGGGATAGATGTCATGAAACATGGTTGCGATGGTGGAGAGTAAGGGTATGAATATTTTTCTTCAATGTAAAGACCCGCAAATTTCAAGGAAATTTTTTTCTTAATTTTCTTTGGAATTTTACAAGAACGCAGCTTCAGACGGCACCTGATTCCGAGGCCCGGTGTGCCCGGAATCAATTTCTGAAGTTTGGCTCGGGTACGTTCAGTGAACGGACGAGCGGGTTTTTCTATCTTTTGAACCGGTGCCCGGAATCGAATTCTGAGGGCACCGATGAAATCGCAGCGCCGGTATTTGCTTAGAAACGCCTCTTCCGGAGTTGCGTTTGCTCAGACGTGGTTTTTAAATTTTACGGCTTTAAGTCAGAAATAAAATAAAGTTTGTGCGACAACTTTATTTTATTTCACTTAAGCTGCTTAGAAGCCACTTGAAGTCACTTAAAGACGGCTTGAACTGTGTTGAACTGGATAGGATGCTATCCAGAAATATCCTACCCCCCTTGGTAGGATATTTGTGCGGTGGGGCCCGCACGAGCCCCGCCGTTTCTTTCGCTAAGTAACGCACCCGCGAAAACCCGTCAAAATAACTGAAAAGTCAACCGACGCGTTTTCTTTAATTCTTAACAGACCATTTAATTGGGCGGTTTATTTCGTGAATTAAATGGACTGTTTCTTCGTGAATTAAATGGGTCGTTTCTTTCGTTGAATTAATTCAACGAATTGATGGATCGTTTCTTAACCGGTTTCGTGTTGGCATGTTTATAAAATAAGACCAACATAAAAATCCTTGGAAAGGATTTGAGAGAATCTTCGTTCCTCCACCCTCTCCGCGAAGAACGCGAAGAACGCGAAGAACGCGAAGAACGCGAAGAACGCGAAGAACGCCGGCGACCGGAATTCGACGACGCACACCAAGATCTGCGACGTCGACGAGATCTACCCGCGACGTTCTTCGGCGACGTCTTTCTTCCGCGGCCGATCCTCGTTCGGCAACAAAGGTGAGAATCGGATCTTTTCTTCTCCCTTTTAATTTCAATATCAACGGATTTAAACTAATTAAATCCGTTTGATCTTGATCCGGAGATTGGCGACGCGACGCCGGATACCGCGACGACGCGACGATCTCCTTCCTCCGCGACGAGCGATTCCGCGACGATCCCTCGTTCGGCAACGACAGCTGCGAGGTAAGGGATGTTGGAATTCTTTTTAAAATCCCGTGTTTATTCTTTTGAAATATAGAACCCGATCACGAAACAATTTTAATTTATTTAAAATTGTTGATTGGTTTCTTTCCTGTTTCTCCCGTTGATTATGACTAACGCGGAGGGTGCGGGTCTAACGAACAAGACCCGGCAACCCTCCGTCGATCTTCCTTTGTGTGCGGATTTGGCGAGCGACGGCAAAAGCGCGACGCAAGGGCCATATGTTGATTCCGCAGTGGAGGACGCATCCCGGGAGGAACAACGGCGCAGACGGGAGGCAAATCGGGCCACCGGAGCATCTCCGGCGGCCCGCGGAAGGAGGCGGCGGCGCGGGTCGCCGGCGCGGCGGCGCCGGCGACCGGGGGCGGCGGCGCCCGGCGCGCCGCCGGAGGAGTCCGCCGCGGCCGAGCCGCGGCGGCGGCGAGCCGCCGGACCGCGTCCGCGGTCCGGCCTTCCAGCACGCGGCCCGCGCGGGCCGCGTTTTCTCCAAAGCCGCGGGTTTGACCCGCGGCGGCAGCGCTTCGGCCGCTCGGCCGAAGCCGAGCCGGTCCGGTCGGCCGGGCCGCGCCCAGGCCGGACCGGACCCGGCCGAGCCGGTTCGGGCCGGGTCGGGCCGACCCGGTTCGGGCCGACCCGGTTCGGCCGACCCGGTTCGGCCGACCCCAGGGGGGGGTTCGGGCCGGGTCGCCCCGGGCCCAGTACCCCCGTTTCGGGCCCTCTACGGTCTTTCGCCCATATCTTGGGCCTGGGACCTCCGATTGACGAACCGTCAGCGGCTACGCGATCCTTGGATCGAGACGGTCGTTTCGGTATATTATACTCAAGGTTTCGGAAGACTTTGGGTTCGGCCGGGTTGGTTCGTACACGAAACCAACCGGGCCCTCGGAGCGGAAACGCTCATAACTTGAGCTACGGACGTCCGAACGACGTACCGTCAGCTGTGGTAGTTTCCTCTAAGTGAGACGGAACTTTTGGCATACTCCGCCCGAGGATCGGATACAGGCGGAGTACGGTCGGGTTGGTTTTTCCCTAAAAACCAACCGGGCCCCTGGGACGAAAATGCCAATAACTCTCAGACCGGGCGTCCGATTGACGCGCCGTCTGTCGCGTTGAGATCCTGTTGTCGAGACGGAACTTTTGGATACATCAACTTCGGACTACGTGTCAGTTGATGTATCAGCCCCTCGGCTCGTGGAGCGGACCCTCCTAAACGAGCTCGCTACGTGCGGGAACCCTAGCGCTGGCTGTGACCTCGACGACAGAGCAGAGATCCTCCGTGGACTGCGACGACGGCAGAGCAGAGATCCTCCGTGGACTGCGACGACGGCAGAGCAGAGATCCTCCGTGGACTGCGACGACGGCAGAGCAGAGATCCTCCGTGGACTGCGACGACGGCAGAGCAGAGATCCTTCGTGGACTGCGGCGACGACTGTGCAGGGACCTCAGTGGACTGCGTCGACTACTGCACTCAGCGATCCTATGCGGATCAGTGCCCGATCCTATGTGGGTCCTACTACCGGTTCTGTGTGAGCCACTGCCTACCGGTTCTGTGTGAGCCACTGCCTACAGGTTCTGTGTGAGCCCGATCCTGTGTGGGTCTACTGCGGGGGTTAGTACCTATCGATCCTTCGTGGGTCCGACGACTGAGACGGATCAGTGATCGTCTTGACGTCATCTGAAAAAGTATACCTGGTTGAGCTGAATCTTATGTTACTCTCCTTTGTGGATTGTGTTGAACTATCCTTTGTGGATTTACTGTTTACTCTCCTTGTGGATTTGAGTCTTGCTTTCCTTTGTGGATTGAGTTGTTCTTGAGCTCGTGAGCAGAGCTAGAATTGGGGACTTAGGTATATGTATGGGCATATACCTAAGTCGAGTCAGATGTTACTTCGTGATTGCATCTTTCTTTTGTGCTATATCCTTTGTGGATTTCGGGAGACCTTCGGGGGTCTCGGGGTCCTTACTGAGTAGTTGTACTCACCCCTGCACGGGCTATGCCCGCACTTCGTGGTGTTGGTTGCAGACGACGGACAGCGCTGATCGCGGTTGGGGCGTGGAGCAGGACGGTACCTGGAGGTGGACCACTGGACGGGACGTGCTCAGAGCGGACGTGGGGCCCGAGGAGCTTGGAGGCTATCTGTACCCACCCTTCAGGTGGGATTGCCAGTGGACGACACGAGGCCGCCGTCTTTTCTTCAGTTGCTGTACTTTACTTTTCAGTTGTACTTTACAGTTGGGCTTGTATTTCCGGCCCCTTTACCTTTCTGCACTTTACTTTCCGCTTGCTGACTCTGTGTGGTTGTTACTTATAAAGGCAATGCCTTCCCTGTTTACTGGGATTTTACGCCTTGGTGCTAGTCGCCAGCCCCTGGCCTATGGAAGGCGGGCTTGGGGTAGTCACGGCACGGGCCCCGAGGACGGGTCGTGACAAATTGGTATCAGAGGTGGTCGGTTCTACCGCAGACTCTGATCGTCCTTTCTTTCTATGTGAAGCAATAGTGTTTAGTGTATTGAGTGTGGTTATCAGTTCAGGGAGCCCAGTGTTGGTGCGGCGGCCGACGTATCCGTACACCAGGACCCTGACTCCTGATTTCCGACTTAATGCATGAAAACATTGATTGCGTGTGTGTTTCAAGTTTTCTTTGTGATTACTTATGTCAGCTCACCGGGTATACTGATCTGCTTTATGAAAGTCTCAAGTTTTCCTTGTGATTACTTGTGCCAGCTCACCAGGTATACTGTTCTGACTGTGGTGCTCTTGTTCTCCTTTTCAGGATGGCCCCGCGACGACTGCCAGCTAGGGTTCCGAGTGTAGGGCGCGACGGCAGCCCACCGAGCGACGAGGCCTCGGTGCAGGGCCCTTTGCCAGCAGTGGCACCGGCGGTAGCCTTACCCGCCGAGCCACCGATGCTACCAGTACCAGACGCTGACGATGCACGTCGCCTCAGGGCACTGCATGAGTTTCAGAGCCAGCGACCGCCCAGGTTTCGCGGTGAGGCGGACCCCCAGGCCGCCGAGGACTGGCTAGAGGCGGTGGTACGGATCTTCAGGCTAGTGAGGACACCAGCGGATCTCATGGTGATCCTCGCAGCGAGCCTCCTGCAGGCGGCGGCAGGACGATGGTGGAGCCTGATGCTCCAGGTTCACGATGAGGCATCCTTGCTCTGGGCGGACTTCGAGAGCCTCTTCCGCTCTGAGTTCGTCCCGGCCACCCTCCGAGCGGTGCGCATCCAGGAGCTTCTCCAGCTGCGCCAGGGCAGCATGACGGTCGCTCAGTACGCGGCGAGGTTCACGGACCTATCTCGCTACTCGACCGACATGGTACGGGACCCCTTCTTCCGGGCCCGGACCTTCGAGCAGGGCTTGCGACAGGAGATTCGGGCGTCGCTGATCTCCCTCAGCATTCCGACCCAGGCGGGAGTGCTGGAGCGAGCCCTCCTGATCGAGAGCTTCCTGGCAGAGCCTTCTTCAGCGGCGAGACCTAGCGCAGGGCGGCAGGTAGCTGAGTCTTCGGCAGCTGGTAGCCGACGGATGACTCACGGGTCCAGGCAGACCAGACCCCCACGCAGACGGCCTCAGGACACCGGCTCAGCAGTACGAGGCACACAGCGGAGTGCCAGCCTTTCGAGAGGCAGGCTGTGCTACTCTTGCGGCGGGCAGGGTCACATGGCTCGTGACTGCCCGACTCGCCGACCAGAGGAGCAGCAGACGGTGGAGGGGCCACCCAGGCAGAGGCAGAGGGTCGATCGTGGCGGTCCGCAGGGAGGAGGCGGACGAGGCCGAGGAGCTGGCCGAGCAGCGGGTGGTGGGCGACGCTTTCAGGCTCTACCCCCACCACCACCAGGAGGGCCACCTCGACCACAGGGAGCCGGCGGGCAGGGACAGGCCCAGCTCCATGCAGTGGAGGCCTACGACCCCGACATGCCAGAGATGATTCGAGGTACGATCTGTGTCTATTCCACCCTTGCTGCAGTACTTATAGACACAGGAGCGAGTCACTCTTTCATAGCCTCTGCCCTTGTTCGGAGCTCGGAGATTCCGACTGAGCCGTTGGCTCGATCCTTACGGCTAGAGACTCCTACGGGAGCAGACTCGACGATTACGCACTGGTGCCGGCAGTGTGAGCTTACTCTAGGAGGCGAGAGCTTCGGCTGGGATCTCCTTGTAGCGGCGTCGAGGCCTTACGACGTCATCTTGGGCATGGATTGGCTATCCACGGTTCATGCCCAGATCGACTGTTTTAGGCGCAAGGTGCGATGTGTTCGTACCGACGGGAGCAGGTTTACCTTCACCGGCGAGAAGGGAACCTTTGCAGCACAGGATGGACTTCCGCGGAGGAGAGTGCAGCCCATCTCACATCAGTTGGCTAGCCTCATCCTAGGAGCAGTGGACGTGCGGAGTCCGGCTTTTCCTGCAGTGGTGGACCAGTACGTGGACGTCTTTCCCGACGACGTTCCAGGGCTACCTCCTCGTAGAGAGGTAGACTTTTACATCGACTTGTACCCCGGGACAGCCCCGATATCTACTCCAGCATATCGGATGGCCCCCGCCGAGCTTCGAGAGCTGCGGGTACAGTTAGAGGACTTGCAGAACAAGGGGTTTATCCGACCCAGTGTTTCACCCTGGGCTTCCCCGATTTTGTTCGCCAAGAAGGCGGACGGGAGCTTACGACTATGTGTCGACTATCGTCGCCTGAACCAGGTGACAGTGAGGAATAAGTATCCGCTGCCACGGATTGATGACCTCTTCGATCAGCTCAAGGGAGCGCGGTGGTTCTCGAAGATAGACCTCCGGTCAGGCTATCATCAGCTCAGAGTTCGAGACGAGGACGTGCAGAAGACGGCCTTCAGGTGTCGGTATGGCCATTATGAGTTCTTGGTTATGCCGTTCGGCGTAACCAATGCTCCAGCAGTGTTCATGAGCCTCATGAACAGGATCTTCCAGCCATACCTCGACCGATTTGTCGTTGTCTTCATTGACGACATTTTGGTATACTCGACGACTGAGGAGGAGCATGCCTACCACCTGCGAGTTGTGCTAGACACACTCCGAGAGCACCAGCTTTATGGCAAGCTCTCAAAATGCCAGTTCTGGTTGCGTGAGGTCCATTTCTTGGGGCACGTCATTTCTGAGGCGGGAGTTGCAGTGGATCCCGCGAAGATCGAGGCAGTGCTAGCTTGGGAGCCACCCAGGGGCGTGACTGAGGTGCGGAGCTTCTTGGGCCTAGCGGGATACTATCGGAGATTTGTGCCGAACTTCTCCAGAGTTGCGGCACCACTCTCAGCCTTGACGAAGAAGGGGAAACCCTTCGTGTGGTCAGACAGATGTCAGCAGAGCTTCCAGGAGCTGAGACAGAGATTGACCAGCGCACCTATCTTGAGGTTGCCTGAGGAGGGAGTTGGGTACGTAGTTTACTGCGATGCATCAGGGACTGGACTCGGGTGCGTCCTGATGCAGGAGCGGGCCGTGATCGCCTACGGATCACGTCAGTTGAGGCCGCATGAGCAGAACTACGCCACTCATGACCTGGAGTTAGCAGCAGTGGTCTTCGCTCTGAAGACTTGGCGGCACTATCTGATGGGCGAGCGCTTCACAGTCTTTTCTGACCACCAGAGTCTCAGGTATATCTTCTCTCAGAAGGACCTGAACCTGAGACAGCGGAGATGGCTTGAGTTCCTCCAGGACTATGACTTTGAGATAGTCTATACTCCTGGGAAGGGGAACGTGGTAGCCGATGCCCTCAGCAGGAGGACGGGCATTCAGCTACTTGAGGAGGCGACGGAGCAGCTAGCCTCCTTGCAGATATCCTTCGTGGATAGAGACGGAACAGCCTTTCTTCAGTCTCTCACAGTCTCTCCTCCACTTCTACAGCGGGTCAGAGAGGCTCAGCGTGGGGACGCTGACTGTGAGACCCGGCGTGCACTGATATCCTCAGGTCAGGCGCCTGATGGTTTCTCCCTTGGAGCAGAGCACGACATCCTTTTCAGAGGACGTACCTTCGTACCAGTCGCTTTACGAGAGGAGGTGCTGAGAGAGTTTCACACTTCTCCCTTGGCGGTACATCCCGGAGTGGCGAAGATGTACCAGGATCTCAGACGACAGCACTGGTGGCCGGGCATGAAGAAAGCTGTGGCAGAGTTCGTTTCACGATGCCTCACCTGCCAGCAGGTGAAGGCAGAGCATCAGGTACCAGCAGGCTTGGTACAGCCCTTGGAGGTCCCGGAGTGGAAGTGGGACAGCATATCTATGGACTTCGTGACTGGACTTCCACGCACTTCCAGAGGTCACGACTCCATTTGGGTGATTGTCGACCGACTCACCAAGTCGGCACACTTCTTACCCATCAGAGAGCAGGGCTCAGTAGAGAGCTTGGGACGTCTTTACGTCCAGGAGATCGTACGGCTTCACGGTGTGCCATCGTCTATCGTCTCCGATCGAGATGCTCGTTTCACTTCCAGGCTTTGGAAGGGGTTGCAGGAGGCGTTCGGGACGCGGCTCCATCTGAGCACAGCCTTCCACCCTCAGACGGATGGACAGACGGAGAGGACCATACAGACACTCGAGGACATGCTCCGTGCATGTGTTCTCGACTTTGGTCGCAGCTGGGAGGACCACCTACCCTTGGTGGAGTTTGCGTACAACAACAGCTACCACTCCACCATCGGGATGGCACCATACGAGGCGTTGTACGGCAGACCCTGCAGATCACCGTTGTGCTGGACAGACCCTGGGGAGTCAGCACTCGTGGGACCAGAGATGGTCCGAGCCACGACAGAGAAGGTCCAAATCATCCAGGAGAGGATGAGGACAGCTCAGAGCCGGCAGAAGTCATATGCTGACAGGAGGCGGAGGCCACTAGAGTTCGAGGATGGCGACCACGTCTTTTTGCGTGTCTCACCTCGACGTGGTTTACGGAGATTTGGCCGAGGCGGCAAGCTGTCTCCCCGCTTCATCGGGCCTTTCCAGGTCCTCAGCAGGATAGGAGAGGTGACTTATCGCCTGGCTCTACCACCTCAGTTGCACCGGGTGCACGACGTCTTCCACGTGTCTCAGCTGAGGAGATACGTGCACGACCCGACGCACATCATCGACTTTGGGGAGCTGGACGTGGACGATGGGGCGACTTTTGCGGAGGTTCCAGTGGAGATCGAGGATCGACAGGAGCGGGTCCTACGTGGGCGGTCGATTCCTCTTGTGCGCGTCAGATGGCAGCACGGGAACCTCCAGGAGAGCACTTGGGAGCGGGAGGCTCAGATTCGTGCTCAGTACCCCCATTTGTTCCCCTAGTTTTTGATGTATCTTTACGGGGACGTAAAGCCCCGAGGTGGGAGTAATGTAAAGACCCGCAAATTTCAAGGAAATTTTTTTCTTAATTTTCTTTGGAATTTTACAAGAACGCAGCTTCAGACGGCACCTGATTCCGAGGCCCGGTGTGCCCGGAATCAATTTCTGAAGTTTGGCTCGGGTACGTTCAGTGAACGGACGAGCGGGTTTTTCTATCTTTTGAACCGGTGCCCGGAATCGAATTCTGAGGGCACCGATGAAATCGCAGCGCCGGTATTTGCTTAGAAACGCCTCTTCCGGAGTTGCGTTTGCTCAGACGTGGTTTTTAAATTTTACGGCTTTAAGTCAGAAATAAAATAAAGTTTGTGCGACAACTTTATTTTATTTCACTTAAGCTGCTTAGAAGCCACTTGAAGTCACTTAAAGACGGCTTGAACTGTGTTGAACTGGATAGGATGCTATCCAGAAATATCCTACCCCCCTTGGTAGGATATTTGTGCGGTGGGGCCCGCACGAGCCCCGCCGTTTCTTTCGCTAAGTAACGCACCCGCGAAAACCCGTCAAAATAACTGAAAAGTCAACCGACGCGTTTTCTTTAATTCTTAACAGACCATTTAATTGGGCGGTTTATTTCGTGAATTAAATGGACTGTTTCTTCGTGAATTAAATGGGTCGTTTCTTTCGTTGAATTAATTCAACGAATTGATGGATCGTTTCTTAACCGGTTTCGTGTTGGCATGTTTATAAAATAAGACCAACATAAAAATCCTTGGAAAGGATTTGAGAGAATCTTCGTTCCTCCACCCTCTCCGCGAAGAACGCGAAGAACGCGAAGAACGCGAAGAACGCGAAGAACGCGAAGAACGCCGGCGACCGGAATTCGACGACGCACACCAAGATCTGCGACGTCGACGAGATCTACCCGCGACGTTCTTCGGCGACGTCTTTCTTCCGCGGCCGATCCTCGTTCGGCAACAAAGGTGAGAATCGGATCTTTTCTTCTCCCTTTTAATTTCAATATCAACGGATTTAAACTAATTAAATCCGTTTGATCTTGATCCGGAGATTGGCGACGCGACGCCGGATACCGCGACGACGCGACGATCTCCTTCCTCCGCGACGAGCGATTCCGCGACGATCCCTCGTTCGGCAACGACAGCTGCGAGGTAAGGGATGTTGGAATTCTTTTTAAAATCCCGTGTTTATTCTTTTGAAATATAGAACCCGATCACGAAACAATTTTAATTTATTTAAAATTGTTGATTGGTTTCTTTCCTGTTTCTCCCGTTGATTATGACTAACGCGGAGGGTGCGGGTCTAACGAACAAGACCCGGCAACCCTCCGTCGATCTTCCTTTGTGTGCGGATTTGGTGAGCGACGGCAAAAGCGCGACGCAAGGGCCATATGTTGATTCCGCAGTGGAGGACGCATCCCGGGAGGAACAACGGCGCAGACGGGAGGCAAATCGGGCCACCGGAGCATCTCCGGCGGCCCGCGGAAGGAGGCGGCGGCGCGGGTCGCCGGCGCGGCGGCGCCGGCGACCGGGGGCGGCGGCGCCCGGCGCGCCGCCGGAGGAGTCCGCCGCGGCCGAGCCGCGGCGGCGGCGAGCCGCCGGACCGCGTCCGCGGTCCGGCCTTCCAGCACGCGGCCCGCGCGGGCCGCGTTTTCTCCAAAGCCGCGGGTTTGACCCGCGGCGGCAGCGCTTCGGCCGCTCGGCCGAAGCCGAGCCGGTCCGGTCGGCCGGGCCGCGCCCAGGCCGGACCGGACCCGGCCGAGCCGGTTCGGGCCGGGTCGGGCCGACCCGGTTCGGGCCGACCCGGTTCGGCCGACCCCAGGGGGGGGTTCGGGCCGGGTCGCCCCGGGCCCAGTACCCCCGTTTCGGGCCCTCTACGGTCTTTCGCCCATATCGTGGGCCTGGGACCTCCGATTGACGAACCGTCAGCGGCTACGCGATCCTTGGATCGAGACGGTCGTTTCGGTATATTATACTCAAGGTTTCGGAAGACTTTGGGTTCGGCCGGGTTGGTTCGTACACGAAACCAACCGGGCCCTCGGAGCGGAAACGCTCATAACTTGAGCTACGGACGTCCGAACGACGTACCGTCAGCTGTGGTAGTTTCCTCTAAGTGAGACGGAACTTTTGGCATACTCCGCCCGAGGATCGGATACAGGCGGAGTACGGTCGGGTTGGTTTTTCCCTAAAAACCAACCGGGCCCCTGGGACGAAAATGCCAATAACTCTCAGACCGGGCGTCCGATTGACGCGCCGTCTGTCGCGTTGAGATCCTGTTGTCGAGACGGAACTTTTGGATACATCAACTTCGGACTACGTGTCAGTTGATGTATCAGCCCCTCGGCTCGTGGAGCGGACCCTCCTAAACGAGCTCGCTACGTGCGGGAACCCTAGCGCTGGCTGTGACCTCGACGACAGAGCAGAGATCCTCCGTGGACTGCGACGACGGCAGAGCAGAGATCCTCCGTGGACTGCGACGACGGCAGAGCAGAGATCCTCCGTGGACTGCGACGACGGCAGAGCAGAGATCCTCCGTGGACTGCGACGACGGCAGAGCAGAGATCCTTCGTGGACTGCGGCGACGACTGTGCAGGGACCTCAGTGGACTGCGTCGACTACTGCACTCAGCGATCCTATGCGGATCAGTGCCCGATCCTATGTGGGTCCTACTACCGGTTCTGTGTGAGCCACTGCCTACCGGTTCTGTGTGAGCCACTGCCTACAGGTTCTGTGTGAGCCCGATCCTGTGTGGGTCTACTGCGGGGGTTAGTACCTATCGATCCTTCGTGGGTCCGACGACTGAGACGGATCAGTGATCGTCTTGACGTCATCTGAAAAAGTATACCTGGTTGAGCTGAATCTTATGTTACTCTCCTTTGTGGATTGTGTTGAACTATCCTTTGTGGATTTACTGTTTACTCTCCTTGTGGATTTGAGTCTTGCTTTCCTTTGTGGATTGAGTTGTTCTTGAGCTCGTGAGCAGAGCTAGAATTGGGGACTTAGGTATATGTATGGGCATATACCTAAGTCGAGTCAGATGTTACTTCGTGATTGCATCTTTCTTTTGTGCTATATCCTTTGTGGATTTCGGGAGACCTTCGGGGGTCTCGGGGTCCTTACTGAGTAGTTGTACTCACCCCTGCACGGGCTATGCCCGCACTTCGTGGTGTTGGTTGCAGACGACGGACAGCGCTGATCGCGGTTGGGGCGTGGAGCAGGACGGTACCTGGAGGTGGACCACTGGACGGGACGTGCTCAGAGCGGACGTGGGGCCCGAGGAGCTTGGAGGCTATCTGTACCCACCCTTCAGGTGGGATTGCCAGTGGACGACACGAGGCCGCCGTCTTTTCTTCAGTTGCTGTACTTTACTTTTCAGTTGTACTTTACAGTTGGGCTTGTATTTCCGGCCCCTTTACCTTTCTGCACTTTACTTTCCGCTTGCTGACTCTGTGTGGTTGTTACTTATAAAGGCAATGCCTTCCCTGTTTACTGGGATTTTACGCCTTGGTGCTAGTCGCCAGCCCCTGGCCTATGGAAGGCGGGCTTGGGGTAGTCACGGCACGGGCCCCGAGGACGGGTCGTGACATTCAAGATATTACTTTACATACCTTAATTATATATATTATTATGGTTTTCATACCATTATATTTGTATTATAAAAGTTTCCACCAGGATAACTTCTAATTGAGTGTGATACATGTACTGATTTGGTTATAATTTAGTGTGTACATGTTGATACCCCTAAGGGATAGGATTAATCCCCACAGGGTTAGTATGAAAATGAGCCACAATTACAAGAACAAGCACAATAACCAATTTATATGAGTAAGATGACCAATTTGACATATTTTGGTCCATGGATTGATGAGAATCTTAGAGTGATCTGGATACAATGTTATAATGTTCATCAACATGGGGGATTAGGTAGAAAATGCTTAAATGGAATATCTCACTCAATATATGTAGTCATAACTTCAACCATTATTTAATGGTGAAAGTGGAACACAGTTGGTTGATAAATAGACCGAGTTATTTCATTCCATCTATCAGTTGCATGAGAAACCCTTAGGCTAGAGGGTGAAGCTTCTTATATACATGATCAGAGTACTAGGTAAACACTGGTGGAATGTAAATGATCAAGAGGTAATAAATTACAGACTATCTTTGAAGGATTTTGAGCCCATTTTTTTGATTAATTATTTCCAGAGACAATGAATGTAGAAAAAGATTGATATTTTTTGAGCCTATATCATTGAGAAATTTATTTCATGGACTATGTAGTTAAATTCACTAAGTTGTTTTCTTTCCCACCTGGTGTATTGGGAGAAAAAACCTCGAGGGCGATGTGTTTTGATGATAGATTACGAAACACCATTCAAGTTATGGTAAACATCATTAGGATAGATTAATTCTTAGAGGTTGTGAATTGAGAACAGATAGATGAGGCTAATTTGACGGATCAGTCATTTAGAACCCAACTAGTGGCATCATGTGAGCATGACAACAATGATTTTATGTATTGGGAAGTGATATTGAGAGGGATTTATGTATGGTAGTGAGGCCCAGGAATCAGGAACACCACTAATGAGTGGGTCTTCAGTATTGTTATTACAATGTGGGGATTTGGTATATGTCCGAATTTAGTGTGAGAAGAATCCAAAGTATTCAATGAATGTGAATATATGGTCCATCTTGAGGGGTTTGGCAGGAAGCATTCTGGGTCATCTGGGAGCCAAGGACTAGGAAAGACTCAATGTTGTAGGGTCTGACTAAAATAGATACCCGGATTCGGTAGCCTAGATTCATCTACATGAAGAGGTTGTGGAAGATATGGTAGGAATAGTAGTTTGTTAAATGAATATTTGGTAGTTGAACACTACAAGTGTGTTGGGATTCAATGAGTTGGGCTTCCGGATGGGTTAATTTCACAGAGCTCACGAGGTAAGAGTAGGTCAGTCATCCAATTATAGTTAGAGGTACGCTATAGACATGATTGAGGCTTACCTTTGGATTTATTTGTCTTGTACTAATGTATGGAACATTAGTTATGAGGGCATGTGGTGTATATGAAGTAATTATGGAAAAAGAATTTCTGGTTAGTATATTGGCATCGGCTAAGATCCATTATATATATATTAGGTATTTGGAACCATTTTTATCTATGGGAATTGATGTCATGTAAGATTCATTGAGGCGTGTTGTCATTTGGGAATGAATGTGAAGCAGGATCTATGTAAAGTGTGAGGAACAAGTACTTTTTTTAGTAATCTGATGAGATAAAGGACCTCATAGGTTCCATTTCTGATATAGTAATGAGGAAAAAATAATATGAGATGTGGTACATGAGAGGTTTTAAATGTGACATGGTCTTTATTTGAGGACCTAATAAGGTGAAGGAGTGAATATACATCATGAGAATACTTTTGAGACTGGGGAAGTTTGGTGTAAAAGTAATTTATTTGAGTTTGGGTTAGTAAGATACCATGGTAGATAACTTTTATAGTGGTGAGATAATTCAGAGAGTTTACCGAGGACATGGTGATTTGGGTAGAAAAGGTGAATTTTAATCTGATGGGAATGTTTGGTAGCATATCATAGTTTTGTTTGATACCTCATGGATGATCTATGTTGAGGTGGGGTTATTGTAACATCTTGGGTTTTTAGAGAGGGTTGAAATCCTCAATCTGTTTTCAATTTTTATATTTTAGATGGTATGAAAACTCATTCATTGATTTTTGGAACTTAATTATGATAGTTTCTTAAACCTTGGCCCTTGTTTTAAGTGTGGTCTAGGGTGGAATTCCCATGAGTTTGGAAAAAACACAGAGGTTGAGCGGATGGTACAGGTTTCTAAAAGTCATTTAAATCCAATTTAATGACATATATTTAAATACAAGTCATGTAATAAATTTATTTCATGTGTTTTTAAGGAATACCAGTGAAAACTGCAAATTTACATGGTGTGTAAATATTTTCAGAGCGTGTAAATACCTTTGGATGGTTTTTTAAAGGGCAGGAGAGGGGGTATAAACCGCCCTTATTTCAATGCACATCATAAGTATCACGCTGATCACACACCTCTACCACTCTCTCCAAGGGATCTTGGTTTCTCCTTCATCTGAGGTCCAATCCTTGATCTGTTGGTGGCTAAGGAATTTTTTCTTTAACATCCCGAAATTCTATAATAATAACAGTGTATTTAATAGAAAGTTTGAAATGCAACACCAATTTCATAAGATATTATAATATCCATAGAATTTAAAATATAATTATAGTTTTAAATAAATTTAATCTATGATATATCTTTAAATTCATGCAATACTTTGTTAGATTGAATTACACACAACAAGTACTTTCTTTGATAGCTTGTGTTAAATGTAAGACCTAGTTTTATAGAGTAATAATAAATTAATAAAATATTATTATTTAATGAAATATAACCTATAAATTAAATTTGGGGTTATGAATATTATTAAAGAAAATATGAAAATATATGATTTATAAAAATCTATGATATATTCATTGGTTACCAGTTAATTGTAAATGAAAATATAAAGCAATTGAATATAAAGGATATTTTTTTATTTATGCTCCAAAAAGAATTTTCCCTTAATAAATATATAAATTAAAATTAGAGACCGGTATTAATGAAATATATATTTTATATATTCCATAAAATATATTTGATATTCATATAATATATTTGATAGTCATAAGACAAGAACAAACCCAATATTACACAAAAAGCTATATTTTTATAAAGTCATTTTTACCACCTTTAAATAGAGAACCTTTTATAAATACTATTTTTCAAACTTGTATAAATTTTACATGTCCAAAAAAACTTTATTTTTAACACATAACATTGAAATTTGATGGGGATGAGTTTTTCCCATTTTATAAAATATTTCATATTATTATTAATAATGAAAAATAAAGAATTTCCATTCAAGACAAATTTTTTACTAATATATTTATAAGGATAAATTATATTTTTGATAGATTTTCATGTCTAATTAAATCAATTTTATAATAATTAAAAAAAAATTCTCAATGGAATCAATATTTCATTGAAATTGGGTATTTAAACTTAGAAAAAATTTGAATGTTAATACATAAAGATCCTGCATTATCATCTCATATGTATGATTATATTTAAATTAATTTCTACAACTTATGTTATTTTAATTTGAAAAAATTGATTAACTTTTTAGTATAATAATTATTTATAATTTATAATATGGTTAAATGATTTTTGTACCAAAATGTTTAGTGAGAGTGATTTAAATTAATTACATGTATTAAGTGAAAAATTAGCTTAACAGGGGACTAAACCTTAAACATAAGAACCAAAAATGTCCTAGAAAGTTGTTCAAAACCCATATTATTTAAATATTTTAATGGTATACCTCATTTTCTCTAATTTTTTCAAATATTTTATCCATTTGTCATGGTAAAAAATTTGGTGGAATTACCTTTCCAAAAATTTACTAGAGAGCCACTACTCATCCAATATAAAAATGCACTAACCCAACTAATTTATTCAAACCTATCGATCCCTTTGGATCACCCAACATATACCCAAATAATCTCCCAAAATACCTCTCATCAACCTTAAAACCATCAATATAATAACCTAGGCTTATTATAAATGGATATTACATCATTTGAGATGAATATTAAGGACATTAAAAAGTACAAGTCTGAGGACTGTAATAATTTATTGTCTTTGGAAGTATGGAAAATCATCTATCTTGGTGAAGGATTATAAATATTTCCCAAAAATTGATACCGCTCTATTACTTATAATTGAACCCTTTATTTGTAACATTTTGTAAGGAATCATAATAAAGGGGTTATCCTAGGTCCTCAGTAAGGGTAAACAAGGCGGACAAACATGATAATAAGGGTATGATAACGTGATCGAAATATTACAAGATCACACCCTACATAACAAAGATCATAAACATGAGACATGGAATTAATATTACTAGTTCATAAGACATGAATCATATTGTAATTAAGGGCATAATCTATGAAATCATAATATAGGAATAAGACATTGAATTTTCAAAATAGATATAAACATAGATAATTCTATATGAAGGCTCCCTACAAAGACCTTCAAAACATGTTAAGATGGGGATAATAACCCATAAACTTCGTTCATGCTTGGGATTATCTTTTTTGTACCTATTTTTATCTAGTGATTCCTTCTTGTGTACCCTCTTGTTTCAGGATTTGGATTTCCCCTCATGTACCCTCTGGTTTTGGGATTAGGATTCCCTCTTGTTTTGATCTTAGGATTCCCTCCCATGTACCCTATTGTTACAAGCTTGGGATTCCCTCCCACATATTATATTAATTCAGTATTTGCATGACCTCTTGTGTACCCTTTGAGATCACATAACATTTATACTTACACAGTGCATTAGAAGTATATATAGGTCCCACATGTCACATAATCAAATATTGCATACATATTCTATAAGATAATAAAACATGCATCATATCATAACCCATGAAAAAACAAGGGGTTCTATAAAAACTAGATCAAAACCCATGAAATGGAATGTGTATCGTAAAATTTGATAATATAATTAAATTTTGAAAATATATAGGTTTCTTAATCATTTCATCAAAGAAAAACATGTGAGTAGAAAATAGTTTAAACATCATATAAACTATGTAAGAGTAATGAGTGTCATAAAAATTATTCCATCAAAACATAAACCATTAAAGAAAGAATATGAATGGTATTATTGGACCATATTGAAAGTATATCATAAAATATCACAATGTATTTCATCTTATAATGAGAAATACTTTTAAATACCACATGGAACATTTAAGAAGGAAAATATCCTTTCATTGAAAATAATCTTCTCAAAACTATTTCTAAAACAATTTTCTTATAAAAAAATCATTAACATTTCATTTGAAAAATTTATTAATGGAATTATCCTTTTATCATTGAAAATTTCTTTTTAAATCATAAAAACTATTGGAAACCATATTCTTTAAATTTTTATTAAAACTTATAATGAAATCATGAAAATGTTTTGAAATCCATTTCTTTGAAAAAACTTTGAAAACATATAGATAAATCTTCAAAAAAAGGAACTTTTTTCAATGAAAATTAATTAAAACAATTAAAATAACATCTGAGATAATTGAAATAATTTTATTTGAAAACAAGGTTGTCAAAATATATAAATGAATCTTTGAAATCATTTAAAACACTTTTTAATGAGAAAAACTATTTTGGGAAGACATTTTTATTTGAAACCCAGTTAAAATTAAAATAAAATCAATAATATTTGGGAAGAAATTTTATTTTAAAAAGAGCATTTTAAACATGTATGTAAATTGTAATGAAAATGACGGTCATGATGTTGTGTAAGTCTGTACATGCTGAATATTCATTTTACACCATACATGTTTAGAAAAGCGCATTGATCGGAAAATGAAAAGAGTATTCCTATTGAATGATTTTAAAAAATAATAATAAATGGGTATAAATATCTACTAAACATCATATGATAATTGTGAAACTTTTTGGAAAACCTTTTAAGAAGACATAATTTTTATAGAACTTAGTTTTATGATTGCAAGGGAAAATAGTTTCTGATTTTCATAAAAACATTTCTTTACTAATCCTTTGTGTCACGAACCATCCCTTGGGGCCTATAATATGACTACCTGAAGCACATATTCTATAGGTCAGGAGTTTGTGACTAGAACTAGAAAGGCATATCCCTTAAAGGGAAGTCACTGCCTCAAACCTGTACACACAGAGATAGGGAACACTGCACACTAGTATAACACAACAGATGAAAAATGGTACAACCACAACCAAAATTCCCAATTAAGTGTAAAAGTAAGTACTAAATGTAAAAGGGTCCAGAATACAAAACCTTATAAATTGAAGTATAGGTAAAAAGGAAAAACATCTCTTGAGGTCGCACGCTAAGGATCTTACATGGAGGGTAGGTACAGCTCGTCACCATTGCTCTCCATGTCAACCGGTCACCTACGTACACCGTGATGTCCTGGCTCCCCGAGTCTCAGTCAAATCTGATTATCATCGGCACATAACACAACAAGGTGTGGGTGATGCTCGTGTAGGGGTGATTATTAAAATAATTATTAGGGATCCTGAGACCCCCGAAGGTCTCTCATGTTAGGTTGGACAGGGCAATGGAAGATGGTCTAGAGGGGGGGGGGGTGAATAGACAAGATTAAATAAATTTAATCAAATAAATTAATTATCAAATTAATTATTAAACATAATTAGCAGTGGAAAAAGTAAATAACGCAAGGATGTTTTTTGTAGTATTTCGGTCCAAATTGGGCCTACTCTACTCTTATAACTCTCTACTCGGCGAGAGATACGTGTGTACTAAAAATGATTTTTAAAGGGTAATCATAACCCAATTACAAAATCCTTTTCTAGTGGAGGGATAACCACGACACTGACATTTTTGTGGGGAGTCACAACCCTTACAACCTAATTATAGAAACATGGAGTCACAACCCAAATAGTCTTGACTTTAGATACAGGGAGCCACAACCCTAAGATCCTGAATTTAAAATCCAAGAGTCACAACCCAAAGAAAAAGAATAAAAATAATGCTTTTGTGTGAAAAAGCACAAACAAAAAAAATAGAGTGCGTGTGAGAGATGGGATGTAGTGTTACAGACTCAGAACCAGATGAAAGAGAAGATAAAAATTAAATCATAGGTACTGGTTCTTGAGGTTTAGTTCAGCACGTCTTGTCAATGAAATTGTAGTCGAAGCAGAATTAATTCAGCGCTTGAGAGACCGAGTAGGTGGTGAAGCAGTGTCACAGGACGTTGCAAATGCACAACAGATTCAAAGTTCACATCACTTTATCCTTGTATTTTGTTGTATTTATTGCAAGAGAGAACTATATATATAGAGAATAAAAATATCTAGCAGGTTCAAAAACTTCGCTTCCTTAGGATATTCAAAATTAATTAAGATAAGAGATCCCATAAATATCTCCCTGAAAATGGCAGAACCGTTGCTTCTTTATTCCCGTAGAATAAAATATTGAATAGAGGAATTCAAAATATTTTGAATGGAGGCATACCTCAAACAGTT
This sequence comes from Viscum album, assembly GCA_963277665.1. Taxonomy (NCBI): domain Eukaryota; kingdom Viridiplantae; phylum Streptophyta; class Magnoliopsida; order Santalales; family Viscaceae; genus Viscum; species Viscum album. The sequence goes on along the minus strand of OY728156.1, from coordinate 1,190,623,562 downwards.
GATCATTGAGCATTGGTCTATCATGTCAAAACAATACACACTGCCTGAAGCTGATCCAGATACTCTTACAGGAATTGATGCTACTAGATATGTCTTAAATTACAAAGTTGTTAATATTTTATATTGTGCTATTAACATAAGTGTTTTTATTCATGTTTCTGTATGCAAGACAGCTCATTAGATTTTGAAAATTTTTCATGTTACACACCTTGGCTCTAAAAAATTGATCCGAAGAAAACTTGGAATGCTTCATGCTGAGTATCCAGACTTCAAGATTGGTGAAGATGAAACTATAAATCAAATTTTCCATAGATTCACAAGCATTGTAAATGGAATGAATTAACTTGGAGAATCTCTGGATAATCCAATACTTGTTGAAAGAGTCCTATGAGCATTACCAAAGAAATGGCATGAAAAGAAGGTTTCCATTGATGAATGAAAGAACATCAAAGAGTACACACTTGATGAACTGATTGGATCACTACTCCAATATGAACTGGAACTGAAGAACATAGCTGATGAGGAGACAAAAAAAAAAAGAAAAGTTGTAGCTTTTAAGTCTATAATTGTTATGTCTAATAATTCTTTTGATTCTGATCTACAAGATATTGAAAAGGAAGAAATGGCTTAGATTGTAACTGGAGTCTACAAAATAATGAAAAAGAAAGGTTTCAAAAACCAGTTTAGTAGAAATCCTAAAAAAATTATAAGGGAGATAAGAAAGGTGATACAAATTACAATGCATCAGATGTAACTTGTTATGAGTGCAGAAAGAAAGTTCATATCAAACCCGATTGCCCTAAACTAAATAATAAAGACAAATACAAAAAGAAGGATAGAGCGGCATTGGAAACCAGTTGTAGTTGTATTGAAGAATTTGATTCTAGTGAACAATTTGGAAATGACAAAGAATCTGATAACTTGTGTTTCAAGGAATCACTGGATAAGGTTTGTAATTCTAGTTATTATTCTGAATGTTCTGATTCTGAATATGAATATAAAAACCTCAATGTTTTTGAATTAAATAAAGAAATTGAAATATTAAGTAAAGATATTTTCAAAGAATCTTATTTATATAATAAAATTAAAGAAGATAATGAAAAACATATTTCTGAAAATAAATTAATTTTTCAAGAAAATAAAAGGTTAATAAACACTGCTTCTACTTCTCATTCAATAGTTTATGATAATTTAAAAATAGCTCATGATCTGAATGAGAAATTGAAAACGGAAGTTGAATGTCTTAAACAAAATTTATCTGCTTTTATTCTAGGTTGTGAAAAATATCATGAGATGATGTATTTGACTAAAAATGATAAAAATAAATATGGTTTTGGTTATGATAAAATATTACCTAAAATGTATAAAACTAGTTTTGTTAAAAGTAAAAATGGTTGTACTTAAACTGTTACTTGTTTTAAATGTGGCATGAATGGTCACTATGCCAATGCTTCTTCACTTAGATTTAAAAAATCATTGTGATTTACAAAAACTAATATTTCTAAATTCTTTTTTATCGAGAGTACCTTACAATACATGTTTAAATTCTGTATGGGTACCTAAAAATTTTATTACTAATCCTATTGGACCCAAATAGCTTGTGTACCAAAAATGTCAGTTAATTTATTTTTGAAGGAAAAATTACTTGGATGTCTCAAGAACGACATATGGTACATGGACAGTTGATGCTCTAGGCATAATATCAGATACCCATTAAAGTCCACATCATACAACACATCTGATGGAGGCACTGTTACTTTTGGAGATAATTCCAAAGGCAAAGTAAAAGGTTTTGGTAAAGTTGGTATTTCAAATTCTACATTTATTTCAAATGTTTTATATGTTGATGGTTTAAAAAATAATTTAATTAGTATATCACAATTATGTGATGATGGAATAGAAGTTAAATTTCAAAATAATAAATGTTTAGTTTTTAAAGATGATTCTTTATTATTTTATGCTAATCGAAAAGATAATATTTATACTATTGATTTTTTTGTACTAACTATTCAACATGTAAAGTGTTTGAATGCTGTATAGAATGACTGTATCCTTTGGCACCGAAGTTTAGGTCATGTTAATTTCAGAATGTTACATAAGATCTCAAATCATGAGAATGTTTTACAGCTTCCTTCTTTGAATAAAAACAACTTCATTTTTGTGATGCCTGCATGAAAGGGAAGCAACATAAAATTTCCTTTAAACCTATCAATCAGATAAGTACTATTAATCCTTTACAGTTAGTACATCAATATTTATTTGTTCCAAATTAAATTTCTAGTCTTGGTGGAAAGAAATATGCTTTAGTTATTGTTGATGATTATAGTAGATTTACTTGGGTATATTTTCTAGGTCATAAAAATGATACTTTATCTAGATTCACTACATTCTCTAAATTAGTTCAAAATAAAAAAGGTTGTATGTTTATTTATATTCTTAGTGATAAAGGAGGTGAATTTCATAATTTAGATTTTGAAAAATTCTGTGAAAATAATGGATATTTTCATAATTTCTCTACTCCTAGAACACCACAACAAAATGGTGTTGTAGAACAGAAAAATAGAACTCGTATTGAAATGGATTGAACTATGTTATGTGAATATAATTTGCCTAGATATTTTTGGGCTGAGGCTGTTTTTCTGCATGTTATATTTCAAATAGAATTATTATTAGACCTTTTCTATAGAAAAATTATTATGAATTATTCAAAAATAAAAAGACTAAAGTTGGTTATTTTAGAGTTTTTGGCTATAAAGTTTTTATTTTAAATTCAAAGGAAAATTTAGATAAATTTGATTCTAAAAGTGATGAATGTATTTTCTTGGTTATTCTAATAAAAATAAATCTTATAGAGTTTAAAATAAAAGAACGATGGTTATTGAAGAGTCTGTTCATGTTATGTTTGATGAAAATAATGTTAAAATAAATTCTGATTCTAATGTTATTGATTATGAGTATAGAGATTTTAATTTTGTTGAAGATATTCGTAATGATAAGAGTGAATTAATTGATGGGGAGCATAATCCTTCTCAACCTAATCCAAGATCATGGAATATTCACAAAGATCATCCTGTTGAATATGTAATTAGAAATGGTGATTCTTGTTTCAAAACTAGAAATTCTATTTTAAATTATTGTGCCAATTCTGCTTTTATTTCTGATTTTGTTCCTCTTAATATTAATTATGCTTTAAAAGATACAAACTGGATTATTGCTATGCAAGATGAATTAAATCAGTTTGTTAGAAATAGTGTTTAGACTTTAGTAGAATTGCCTAATGATAAGAAGGTAATTGGAACTAAGTGGATCTTTAGAAACAAGCTAGATGAATCTAGACAGATTGTCAAAAACAAAGCCAGAATTGTTGCTCAAGGATACCCTCAAGAAGAAGGTATTGATTTTAAAGACTTAGTTTCACCTATTTCCAGGTTAAAGGAAATTAGAATTTTGTTGGAATTTGTATGTTTTCAAGGTTTTAAATTATATCAAATGGATGTAAAAAAGTGATTTCTTAAATGGCTTTATTACTGAAGAAGTTTATGTTTCTCACCCCCTGGTTTCGAAAATGAAAATTTTCCCAACCATGTTTTTAAATTATCAAAAGCTTTATATGGTCTCAAACAAGCACCTAGTTCTTGGTATGAAAGAATTTATTTATTTTTATTAAAAAATTGTTTCAAGAAAGGAAATTTTGATCCCATTCATTTTATTAAAAGATCTTCTCATGATATTTTAATTGTTCAAATTTATATTGATGATATAGTTTTTGGATCGTCTAGTGAAATACTTTGTAATGATTTTTCTTTATTGATGTCGTCTGAATTTGACATGAGTTTAATGGTAGAATTAATGTTCATTCTTGGACTTAAAATTTCTCAAAGGAAAGAAGGAATTTTTCTTAATCAATCTAAGTATGCTAAAGATTTATTTAAAATATTTGGTCTGGATTCCTCTAAATCCATGAAAACCCCTATGGGTACTAATTGTAAATTAGATAATGATGCATCTGGTAAATATGTTGATTTAATAGTTTTTAGAGGTATGATAGGTAGCTTTCTATATTTTACAGCATCTAGACCTGATATAATTTTTATTGTTTGTTTATGTGCTAGATTTCAATATGATCCTAAAGAATGTCATATTAAAGCTGTTAAAAGAATAATTTGATATGTTAAAGGAACTATTGATTCTGGTTTATTTTATCCAAAATATAACTGTTTTGATTTAACATCTTATTCTGATTCTGATTTTGGAGGCTGTAGAATTGACCAAAAAAGTACATCAGGTATGTGTCATTTTTTGAGAAAATGCTTAATATCATGGTCATCTATGAAACAATTATATATTGCTTTATTTACTGCAGAAGCTGAGTATATCTCTACTACTAGTAGTTGTGCTCAAATTTTATGGATTATGAAAACTTTATGTGGTTTTGGTGTTTATCTTGATAAACTACATATTTATTGTGATAATACATATATAATTTCTATTTCTAAAAACCACTTACAATATTCTAGAACAAAACATATTGATCATAGATTTCATTTCATTCAAGATCATGTGAATAAGGGTGATATTGTTTTAGAATTTATCCCTTTAGAAAATCATCTTGTAGATATTTTTAGAAAGCCTTCAGACTCTGCTCAGTTTGAGAAAATTAAAATTTATCTTGGTATTTTAGATTTTTAAAATTTATTTGTTGCATTTGTTTAGGGGGAGCATGTTTTAACTTTTTGTTTATTTAAAAAAGGGGGAGGAGATTTGGAGAGAAGTTATGGTGAAAATAATTTGGTTTTAATCATTTTAAAAATTCATTTATGGTTTAAATGTTTTGGTTTTGTAATCAAACAAAAAGGGGGAGATTGTTTGTGAATGTGAATATTTCATTTAATTTTATTTCATATGATTTGGTTTGATTACTTTTATTATGTATTTTGATAATATCCTAATTTAGGTTATTTGGATTCTTGTGATTTTTATCATGTTAGAAACATAAGATATTTATCTATATTTTATTAGTTAATAAGGATGTCTGAAAATGCTTATCTATTTCTCAAAAAATTCAATAAAGTTGATACTATGTTTTTAGAAACTCTACATTTCATTGTATTAAAACATTTATATATTTAGTTTACTAAAACTTCTAAAGTTGTCTGATTTGCATGAATCTTGATTATATGGAATGATAATATGTTTATCTTGATTTCATTTGATTACATAAAGGTCTAAAAATATTGTTTGAATGGAATTTTAATTACATGAAGTTATGATATGCTGTTTTGTAGTAGCAGTTTTTTGAGAATTGTTTTGATTTTGTTTTTTAATGATTTCGAGGTCTATAGATGTTGGTTTTAATTGATATTTTTTTTGAAAGATAATAAGTTTTTCTACAAATTAGTAGTTTTGACCAAAGTCTGAATCTATTGTTAAGAGCCCTTAAAATTCGTTAACATTTGTTAAAACATTCTGTCCAGATTTTTTATCAAAAGTATGGTTCATTTTTTATCAAAAGTATGGTTCATTTTTTTATCAAAAGTATGGTTCATTTTTCTATCAAAAGTATGGTTAATTTTTTTTCAAAAGTATGGTTAATTTTTTTATCAATAGTATAGTTCATTTTTTATCAAAAGTTTGGTTTATTATTTATCAAAAGTATGGATAATTTTTTATCAAAAGTATGGTTCAATTTTTGTCAAATGTATGGTTCATTTTTCTATCAAAAGTATGATTCATTTTTTTTCACAAAAGTATTGTTAATTTTTATCACAAAAGTATGGTTCATTGTTTATCTTACGAAAGTATAGTTTACTGTTCATACCCTACATTACTGTTCATACCTTACTTTATTATTCATACCCTACGTTACTGTTCATACCTTACTTTACTGTTCATACCCTACATTACTATTCATACCATACTTTACCGTTCATACCATACATTACTATTTATACCGTACATTACTATTCATGCCCTACATTACTGTTCATACCTTACTTTACTGTTCATGCCCTACGTAACTGTTCATACCTTACTGTATTGTTCATTTCCTACATTACTATTCATAACTTACTTTACTGTTCATACCATACGTTACTGTTCATACATTACTTTACTGTTCATACCCTACGTTACTGTTCATACCTTACTTTACTATTTATACCCGACGTTACTTTACTGCTTGCTCTGAAGTTATTGTTCGCTCTAATGTTATTATTCGTTCTGAAGTTAGTGTTCACTTCAAAGTTACTATTCACTCCGAGGTTACTATTCACTTCGAAGTTACTGTTCATTCTGAAGTTACTATTCATTCCGTGCAATTTTTTAAAAACAGATTTTCTCCAAATCTATGGATTAATTTTTAACGATTTTTTTGGTAAATTCTCTTTAAATATAAGGATCGTAATGAAAGAGTTTTTAATGTTTATGGAGCTATATTGAGAGAGAAAATTTAATAACATTATTCAACGTCTTTTACAGATAAATTTGGACATTTCAAGATTATTTCAATTTAAATGTTTGAATTTAATTCCAGAATCTGCTGCATGTTTTCAATAACTATTTGGACATAATTTAAATAATTTAAAATGGATTTTAAATTCTGTTTTGAATCATTCAATGTTTTTATTCTTTTGGATATTTTATTGGAAGACTTATTTAAAATATTTTGAATAAGTCTTCCAATAAAATATCCATAATAATAAAAACATTGAATGATTCAAAACATAATTTTAAATCCTTTTAAAATGATCTAAACGAAGTCAAAACAGTTCTTGAAAACAAGCCGCAGATTCTGGAATTAAATTCAAACATTTAAATTTAAACAATCTTGAAACGTCCAAATTTATCTATAAAAGACATTGAAGAACGTTATTAAATTTTATCTCTCGATATAGCTCCAAAAATATTAAAAAATCTTTCATTACGATCCTTATATTTGAAAAGGATTTTACAAAAAAAATCGTTAAAAAATAATCCACATATTTGTAGAAAATACGTTTTTAAAAATTTGCACGAAATGAACAGTAACATCAGAATGAACAGTAACTTCGAAGTGAATAGTAACCTTAGAGTGAATAGTAACTTCAAAGAGAACAGTAACTTCAGAACGAATAATAACTTTAGAGTGAACAATAACTTCGATCAAGTAGTAAAGTAACGTAGGGTATGAATATTAAAGTAATGTATGAACAGTAACGTAGGGTATGAATAGAAAAGTAGGTTATGAACAGTAACGTAGGGTATGAACATTAAAGTAAGGTATGAACTGTAACGTAGTGAATGAACAGTAAAGTAAGGTATGAACAGTAACGTAGGGTATGAACAGTAAAGTAAGGTAAGAACAATAACGTAGTGTATGAACAGTGTTGTACGATACGAATAGTAACGTAGGGTATGAACAACAATGTACGGTATGAACAGTAACGTAGGGTATGAACAGTAAAGTATGGTATGAACAGTAATGTAGGGTATGAACAATAAAGTAAGGCATGAACAGTAACCCATACTTTCGTAAGATAAATAATGAACCATAATTTTGTGATAAAATTAAACCATACTTTTGTGATAAAAATGAACCATACTTTTGATAGAAAAATTAACCATACTTTTGATGAAAAATAAACCATACTTTTGATAAAAAATGAACCATACTTTTGATAAAAAATGAACCATAATTTTGATAAAAATGAACCATACTTTTGATAAAAAAAGAACCATACTTTTGTAATATAAATGAACCATACTTTTGGTAAAGAAATGAACCATACTTTTGATAAAAAATGAACCATACATTTGATAAAAAAATGAACGATACTTTTGATAAAAAAATGAACCATACTTTTGATAAAAAAATGAACCATACTTTTGATAAAAAATGAACCATATTTTTTATAAAAAAAGCTGGATAGAATGTTTTATCAAATTTTAACGAATTTTTAAAGGCTATTAACAGTAGAATCATACTTTTGTCAAAACTAATGATTTGTAGAAAAATTTATTATCCTTCCAACAAAAAAATAATCATTTAAAATAGACATCTTCAGATCCCAAAATCATTAAAAAAATAAAAACAATTCTAGAAAAACTACTACTACAAAATAGCATATCATAACCTCATGTAATTAAAATTCCATTCAAATGACATTTTTATACTTTGATGTAAACTAATGAAATCCAGATAAGGATTTTATTTTCCATAGAATCAAGTTTCATGCAAATCGGACAACTGTAGAAGTTGTAGTAAAATAAATACATAAATGATTTAAAATAGTGAAATGTAGAGTTTCTAAAAACATTGTAGCAACTTCATTGATTTTTTTGAGAAATAGATAAGCATTTTCAGACTTCCTCATTAACTAATAAAATATAGATAAATATCTTATATTTCCAACGTGATTAAAATCAAAAAAATCCAAATAATATAATTTAATATATCATCAAAATACATAATAAAAGTAATCAAACAAAATCATATGAAATCAAATTAATGAAAATATGCACATGCACAAACATCTCATAATTACACAAAGGATTAACCAAAAAGCGTGATTTCAATCGTAAATCACAAATAAAAACATTCTCACACTAGGTAAAACTTAATTACAGAAGTACATATGATTAGTTTTAATAATAGTTCATCTTATTCGCTCGATAGGCTCTTCTACTGATCCACACTAGATCGATAGATACTAATCCACACATGATCTCTAGGTGCTGACCCACACAGGATCGTTGAGCAATGAACCACACAGGATCGATAGGAACTAACCCACATAATATTGTTGAGCACTGATCGACATGAGATTGATAGGTACCGACCTCCACAGGATTGATGAGCACTGACCCACACACGATCTATAGGTACTGACCAACACAAGATCACTATTCATTCTCCACGTCACACCCAGCCACTGGATTCCTGCACTAAGCATGCTTGATTTTTAGAGGACCCAATCATCAAGCCATTGATATTAACACAACCACCATGTAGTCCCATGATGATGTAACCTGATGATCCTCCATTTTTTAAGGGTTCCAATGCAACTGACGACACGTCAATTACACTCCCAGTTTGTAAGTTATAGGCCTCTTAGTGTTGGGGCCCTGTTGGATTTGAGTCCAATCCAACTTGTCCGTACTCCAATGTTCAACAAAACTCAATTAGATTATCTCAAAAGGACCATATCTTCATAAGGGTTCCAAATCCACAAGAGGTTCATCAAAAATACATCTTGTTTAGGAGATATTCTCATTTATGAGAAACTATGCCGCTATTGGGTTTGGGTGTGGTCCGACCCGGCCTACTGGGCCTGACCCAAAAGGGCTTGGATCCAACCGGTTCAACTGGTCCTGGTCCGGCCTACTGGGTCGCAGGTTTGGTCTGGCCCTCTCGGATGGGTGCATCCCACCGGGCTGCGGAACCACACGGCCCGCTGGCTGGTGTGAGGGGTCCACTCCCCTCTCGAACATCTATGCCGTTCGGGTCTTCAAAGTAGCAGAGCCAGTTGGCGCCCCTCCAGTAGGCTGATCAGATTGAATCTGTCACCCAACAGACCTATGGGGCTTGGGTTCATCCTCCCTTGTTACCTATGACACGTTTCCCAACATCCACGTAGCCAGGGATGGCTGGCCTTCCCCTTCATCTATCGTGGCTCGGAGCCGCAATCCTCCTCCACGAAGCACTGCTGCAGCGCGCCGCCCTACTCCAATGTGGTAGGCCCATGTCGGCCACCCACATTGTCTGACATGACCCCTTCAGGCACCGCCACCTACTCTCGGGCAGCAGTTGTCGGCTTACACCTTTTTCGTTCACCAGCATCATCGTGCTGGTGATGCTTCAGTGGGCCACCTATGAAGCTCTAGTGGTCTTATTTCTTTCCTATATACGCCTATGAGAATCCTGGGACACCATCTACATTGAGAAGCACTTGTTTTTAACTATTCACCATATTTTTTGGTCACCCATGAATAACACATCCAAAATCAAGTTTGGCAGATGGTCCACGCCATGTTCGTTCAGCCCACACCCTCCATGTTAGCATTATAACATGTATGAAATTCAATCATCAACAAGAGTAGAATAATTATAAAACAGTATATTAAAACCCCTACTTGAATTAATAGGAAGGTTTTGCAGATAAGGAAGAGTGGTCTATGTCTGAAGGTTTTTATCAGCATTCATCTTCACCTATTTTAACTTTTCGCAGAATTAATCTAGTTAATGATTGGATTTAATTAATGTAACCATTAATCTTCCGATGGAGTGGTTACACAAGACACTGTAACAATCAATTAAATGGCATGAAAACCTGGAAACACTACCACTATCACTCATCGGTTTCAAAGAAAGAAATAAAATAACTCGATGAGTAATTTTGTAATTTTATTTTGTAAAGTCAAAAAATTAACTTTTTCATCCATCATTTTATGAAAAAATTTAAGGTCTTATTAAGTGAATCATGGCACTACGAATTTAGTGGAGCCCACACATTTTTAATCTGAATAACAGTTCAAAAGATAGAAATTGACGATTTCACATTTATTGAACGTACATTTAAAAATTTTCATAAATTCATTTCGGGCTCTCCAGGCCTCAAGATCAGGGGTCATCCATTTTCATAGACTCGTGATAATTCTAAATAATTTTAAAAAATTTATATGGAATTTTTGGGTCTTTACATTATCTACACCTTAGGGATGATTTTCCCTGAAATCCACAAGAAAACTAGGGAAACAAATCAGGGTACTGAGCATGAATCTGAGACTCCCACTCCCATGTGATTTCCCAAAGGTTCTCATGTTGTAACTGAACTCACACACGAGGAATCGACCACCCCTGAGGTTCCCGCTCCTATCGATTCTCTACCTTTACCTTGAAATCTATCAATGTCACCCCACCATCAATGTCTATCTATCCCTAGTTGATAATGTGTGATGGATCATGCATGTACCTACTCAACTATGTCACATGGAAAACATTATGCACTCAGTGCATCTTTGGGATAAGAGATAGGTGGTATGCCACTTCTCCTACTCTACTATGGATATTTAATGGTTCGATGAACCTCGAAGATATCTTATCACCTCATCCAATCTCATCAATCTTCTTCGGGGTGAGACCCATAGGAAGACATGGCCTCTCTCATTAAACTCCAAGGGTCTCTATATCCTATCAGCATACAACGTTGGCCTGCTTTGGCCAGTCTTCATCTTCTCTTGGATGATCTGCACCTTCTTAGAGGTAGCTCGTACCAACTCTGGACCCATAAGTGCTAACTCCCCTATGTCTATCCAGCATAGAGGTGATATTCATGGTCCCTCATACAAGGACTCAAACAGTTCCATGCCATTGATGGAGTGATAACTATTGTTGTATTCTAACTCCACCAGGGGCATGTGGTCTTCCAAACTATGACCAAAATCAAGGATGCAAGAATGATGAGTGTCCTTAAGTGTTTTTATGGTTGGCTTCATCTGACAATATGTCTGAAGATTAAAGTTGGTGCTCATGCATAGCTGAGTCTCAAAAACCTCTTGCAATCCATTCCACAAATGGGATGTAAAATTATAGTTATGATATAAGATTATTACAGATGGAACCCTGAAAAACAGTACAATCTTGTATATGTTGTGGCGTCCCAAGCCCATTACTGATCCCTGCTCTTAGATGGGTAGGAAGTGGGCCAACTTGGTGAGTTATTCTACAATCACCTGAATGGAATCATGGCCAGTAGACATATATGGAAGCCCTACCATGATTTCTATAGAGATTACATCCGATATCCATTTCAAAAACTCGTGTGGATGAGTTAAACCTGTTATATCCTGGTGCTCCGCTTTCACATGCTGACAAGTGAGGCATCATGAAACACATTCTGCCACTAATTTCTTCATCCCTATCCACCAATACTGATATCATAGGTCCTTGTACATCTTCACCACACTAGGATGTACCTCTAAATGGGATGTGTGGAACTCCCTCAACACCTAATCTCATAGCATCACGGGTACCATGGGGTGTCCTTCGAAATGGATTGTGTGCTCCCCACCTTTAGAAAATCATTCTGGAGCACATCCTATGTATTTTTGAGCACATAGAGCCTCTTAGTAAATGTCCCCATGTTCGAAATCCCTGGCTCAATGAAGGAGTGGGGGAGTAACTATCATAGTCTATATGTAAGATTATTCATCACTATCAATGAAGGATAACTGCAATGCGTCTAGATTATCTGTTGTCTCACATAGATACTATAAACCAGACCTCCTACTAAGTGCATCTACCACCACATTCCTCTTTCCAAGAGGAATGGACTATCTCAATATCATAATACTGGAGGAACTCCATCCATTGATGCTATCTCAAGTTCATGTCCTTCTGTGGGAAGTTATATATGAGACACTTGTGATCGGGGTAGATGGAAAATTATTTACCCATTAAGTAGTGATGCCACATATATATGGAAAGGACCACTTCTGGTAACTCCAGGCCATGGGTAGCGTAGTTCTTCTCATGTTTCCTTAGCTATCATGAGCTGTAGGAGATCACCGCTCTCTCCTACATCAAGACACATCCCAGTCTAGTCCCTGATGTGTCGCAGTATAATATATTCCAAATTCCCTCTTCTAGTAGCCACAGGTTGAGGGCACTCGTCAATCTCTACCTCAGCTACTGAAAACACTTCTAAAAACTCCATGTCACCCAGAAAGTTTGTCCATAATTTTTCAAAGCTGATAAGGGTAGTGATTTTTTGGAAATGTCTGGTATGATCCTTCAGTAGTACCCAACCAACCCCATGAAACTCCGCACCTTGGTCACGTTTCAAGGTGGATCCCATGCAAGAAATTCTTTAATCATAACTAGATCAACCACATCTCTAGCCTCCGAGATAAATTTTTCCATAAAGTAGAATTCATTTATCTAGAACATGAACCTCGAGAGATTTCCATAATATTGGTTCTCCTAGATTTTATCCAAATATATTTTCATATACAAAGCATGATATTTCTCCAAAAATAATTAGATCAAGATGTTGTCAATTAAAACCACCACGAAGCAATCAAGGTGAGGCTAGAAGATCCTGTTCATGAGCCCCATGAACAAATCCAGATCATTGTTCATTCCAAAATGAATCACCAAGAACTCGTAGTGGCCATACTGACAAATGAAGGTCGTCTTTAGTACATCCACATCTTGTACCCTAAGATGATGATAGCCTGATCCGAGGACTATCATAAAAAACCATAGAGCTCCCTTCAGCTGATCGAATAGATTATCAATCCATGAGAGTGGATACTTGTTCTTCACGGTCACCTAGTTCAGGTGTCGATGGTCCATAGAAAGCCTCAAACAATCGTCCGCCTTCCTGGAAAACATAATCAACACTACCCATGGAGGAACATTGGGCCTTATGAACCCCTTACATTGAAAGTCCTCCAGTTGTACCCTCAACTCCAGAAGCTCTATGAGACCCATCGAATATTCTAGTGTAGATATCAATGTCGTCCAGGGGTACATGTCAATATAGAAGTCTACCTCTCTCTGAGGAGGTAGTCCCAGAACATCATCACAGAATACATCAATATATTGGTCCACCAATACATGATAACTAATACTCCAATCATCAACTACTATAAGGGTATGGAAATCTAACTGATTAGTGATCAACTGAACCCTCCTCCGAGAAAGTCCATTATGAGCAACCAAGGTTCCCTTCTCTCTGGTGAATGAAATCATGGCCCCATCCTCGTGGTCACACCACACTTTTCTCCTAAAATTTTCAATTTGATCATGTACCATGGATAACCATTCCATACCCAAGATGACATTGTAAGGACTCGAAACTGCTACTAAGATATCCCAACCAAGGCTCTCGTCTCCTAGTGTAATATCACACTGCTGACACTAGCATGTAATCATCGAATCATCTCTCATAGGAGTCCTTAAATGTAAGGATCGAGCTAACGGCTCCATCGGAATCTCCGATCTTCAATCCAGATCAATGGAAATAAAAGATTGACTGACACCTGTGTTTATAAGGACTGCAGCTATGGTTGATTAGACATGGATCCTACCTTGAATCATCTTTAGAGTACTGTGATCAAATGACATAGGTGACTGAAACTTAGATCATACTTCTCCACCTGCTCCCTGGGGTTGGGGTGGACCTCCAGAAGGTGGTGGTGGTAGAACCTCATATCTTATCCCACCACCTACTGGTCAACATGCTCCTCTTCCATGTCTTCCACCCTACATACCTCCTCGCTCAAATTTCTATCATTGCCTCAACGGCCCCTCGACAGTCTGCTGATCGTTGGTGCAACGAGTCTAGCAGTGGTAACCCATGAAACCCTTCTCTCCGCACGTGTAGCATAATATGATCCTCTACTAACCCACTCTATCCCATGATCTCCACACCTATAACCCTATATATTTGGGTCTCCCTCTGGAAAGCATGGTTTCCCAAGATCTCGGATCAATATGCCTACTGCTTACTATAGATGACTCTGCTACATTACGTCTGGTGGTGGATCTCCCAGTAGGTGTCTGCTCAGCAAGAAATCTCTCCACCGATAGTGCTCGATCATCCACTCCAGCCTGCATCAGGATATTGAGTGATATCATCGACGCTCTGATATCCCATCATTGACACTGTTGAAGGGTCTGATCCATGAAGAAAGGGACTCAAACCATGTCGGTGGAGTGGTGAGAGATTTCTGTGAATCTCTATGAGTACTAGGATACTGTGAGGCTACCATGCTATAAGTGCAGTATCTCGTGAATTCGTATGGAGAATATTGTTGCTGGTATAAACTCCACCATGAAGAGGCCCTTGATGTCCAACCAAAAGAGTGTCACCTGCTCATGTGTATGGTCCATCTGGCTCCACTACCTCCCTATTGTGACTTGAAAGAGGCATGCAGCTAGGATCACTATCTTGTCTGCTAGTATCTCATCCAAGTGAAAAACATGTGCCACAACCTTCAACCAGTCCTCATCCACCTGCGGGTCTATCTCTCCTTGAAACCGCAGAGGCTCCTGTCTCTAGAAATTGTGATAAACACTCAGTCAGCGTGCACAGTCTGCTGGTGGGGCTGGTGGAAACTGTTATCTTATGGGTGGTGGTGATGTAGGTATACAACCTGAAGGTGCTATCATTGTAAGAGGGACTTGCACCGATTCCTCATTATTCAGTGGGTTTTCATTGTGGTCTCTCTATAGAATCTGGGATGGCTATCTTGGTGGTGGAATTCTGAATGAAACATGTTCTCCATAGTTATTAATTTATACCCGGTGGTCTGAATAAAAGAGTTGAAAAAAGAAACAACATTTTCAAAACACATGCAACTAGTGTTTTCATGCGCCGTGTCGAAAATCAGAATTCTGGGTCCTTGTGTATGGAACCATCGGCCGCCACACCCACACAAGACTGCCCAAATTGAAACCTAAACTCAAGACACTTAACACTATAGCTCTATTAAAAACATAGACTATTATTTCTTCGTGTAGAACTGAACACCCTTTGTTACCACATTTTCATGATCGGTCCCCTGGGGCCCATGTTGTAACAAACTCATTCCCCCCTTTCCATAGGCCATGTGTTGGAGAATAGAACTAGAAAAGAATATTACTAAAATAGAAGGAATTTTCTCAAAACCTATACACACACAGACGGGGCACACTGCGCACATGTATAACACAATGGAAGAAGAAAGGTACAAAAAAAACTAAAAACCCCAAATGAGTGTAAAAGTAAGTAGTGAAAGTAAAAGGGGCTAGAATAAAATCCCAATTGAAATGTAAGTACATGTAAATGGGAAAAATTTCACTTGAGGTCACCTGCCAAGGATCCTACCTGAAGGGTGGATACAACTCGTCACTCCGACTCTCCACATCAAATGGTCACCTCCATACACCGTCTAGCCCAAGATCGCCGAGTCATAGTCAAAGTTTCATGTCATGTACACATGAAACAACAAGGTGCGGGTGAATCCTATGTAGCGATGAGTATAACAATCACTACTGGAAATAAACTATTTCCCAACGGTTCAGAACCGTTGGGAAAGCCCCTCAAACCGTTGGGAAAGGTTTTCCCAACGGTTCTCATAACCGTTGGGAAGTAAGCCGTTGGGAAAGGTTTTCCCAACGGTTTACTTGCAACCGTTGCAATAGGCCCATAGAAGTTACCCTACCCCAACGGTTTGGGTGAACCGTTGGGATAGTTTTTCCCAACGGTTCTCCCAAAACCGTTGGGAAAATCAAATCCCAACGGTTCCAAACCGTTGGGATATACCATGTGGAACAGTTTCCCAACGGTTTTAAACCGTTGGGAATTGGTGAAGTCTTTCCCAACGGTTTAGAACCGTTGGGAAAAGACATGCTAAAACTTATATGCCAACGGTTTGAAACCGTTGGCATACCCTATGCTGCAAATTGCAGCACCCTGCAATTTGCACAGCCCCTGTCCCCTGTCTATCACCACCCTCATTTTCACCTCATTTTCACCTCATTTTCACCTCATTTTCGATCCAACTATTGTACCAGTAATAAAATAAAACATACATATTCAATTACGAACAAATTCATACACATTTAACATATAATGGATCCTGAAACTATACAAATCCATAATTAAATTACAATTCATAAACATACATAATTCATATAGAATTCAATTTAAAATTTAGATGACAATTATACGTGGAATCTGAAATTCAATTCATAATATGATCGGTTTTTTCTATACCATATATTTTTACCTCAAATGATGTCCATTTTAAACAAAATACATACACCTGAAGTGATACCGGCCACACCGCACCTCAGATTGAGGCGGGGTTAACTCGTACACGTCACATTTGACTCATGGATCGTTGTGCTAAAGTATCGACAAAATCCTAATGCGTTTGGTCGGTTTTCCGTATGCCAGTTGATGTTTTTCACTTAAAATGGCGTCCTTTTGAAACAAAAGACGGACACTATGAGTGGTTCCGACCACACCGCGTCTCCAATTGAGGTGGGGTTGATTCGTACACGTCACATATGACTCATGGATCGTTCTCCTAAAGTTTAAATGGAAACCGAATGCGTTTGGTCGGTTTTCCGTATGTACCTAAAATGTTGTCCATTTTAAACAAAAGAGTGACACTTAGACTCATCCCGACCACACCGCGACTCAGATTCATCCCGGGTTGGCTCGTACATGTCACATATGACCCATGGATCATTGTGATAAATTATAAAAAGATTCCGAATGCGTTTGGTCGGTTTTGCGTATGCCAGTTGTTCTTTTCATTTATAATCATGTCCATTTTAAACAAAAGAGACATAGTTAGAGCGGTGTCGGCCACACCACATCTCAGATTAAGACGGGGTTGACTTGTACACGTCACATATGACCCATGGATCGTTGTGCTAAAGTATCGATAGAATCCGAATGCGTTTGGTCGGTCTTCCGTATGTCAGTTGATGTTTTTCACTTAAAATGACGTCCTTTTGAAACAAAAGACGGACACTTTGAGTGGTGTCAGCCGCACCGCATGTCGGATTGAGGCGGGATGATTCGTACACGTCACATAGGACCCATGGATCGTTCTCCTAAAGTTACAATGGAAACCGAATGCGTTTGGTCGGTTTTCCGTATGTACTTAAAATGGTGTACATTTTAAACAAAAGAGAGCCATTTAGACTGATCCCGGTCACACCGCGACTCGGATTGACCCGGGTTGGCTCGTACACGTCACATATGACCCATGGATCGTTGTGATAAATTATCAAAAGATTCTGAATGCGTTTGGTCGGTTTTGCGTATGCCAGTTTTTCTTTTCACTTATAATCCTGTCCATTTTAAACAAAACAGACACAGTTAGAGCGGTGTCGGCCACACCGCGGCTCGGATTGAGGCTGGGATGATTCGTACACGTCACATATGACTCATGGATCGTTCTCCTAAAGTTTCAAATGAAACCGAATGCGTTTGGTCGGTTTTCCGTATGTACTTAAAATGGTGTCCATTTTAAACAAAAGAGAGCCACTTAGACTGATCTCGGCCACACCGCGACTCGGATTGAACCCGGGTTGCCTCGTACAGGTCACATATGACCCATGGATTGTTGTGATAAATGATCAAAAGATTCGGAATGCGTTTGGTCGGTTTTGCGTATGCCAGTTGTTCTTTTTCACTTATAATCATGCCCATTTTAAACAGAAGAGACATAGTTAGAGCGGTGTCGGCCACACCGCGTCTCGGATTGAGACGGGGATGATTGGTACACGTCACATATGACCCATGGATCGTTCTCCTAAAGTTTCAATGGAAACCGAATGCGTTTGGTCGGTTTTGCGTATGCCAGTTCTTTTTCATGATGACGAATAAACGGAAACCGATCATCTAACAAATTCTCCATTCCAGTCTTTTCATTTCGATCATCACCAATTTGAGATTTCGTTTTCTCCCCATTGTGATACCACAGAAAGTAGTTTGCTTGAAACCCATTTTTGGTTATGTGGTAGCTGACTTCTTCACGGCTCAACCAAGGTCTACCAACACAATTGGAACATGGGCAGTGTATGCGACCACTATCTGAAGCATTGTCAAATGCAAAATCTATAAAGCTCTCCAAATTGTTTTGAAAATCATCTGAGATCCGATCGGTTTCATACATCCAACTTCTGTCCATTCTGTAAAAAGAATTTATATAAGTCATTTTGTCATAAACAATTCAATAGGCAGTAACTATAATAGAATATACATTTAAGTAAATGATAAAGGAAGAAAATAATCAAGGTATCAACTACACATGTCAAAAAAACATACAAATGTGTTATTGAAAAAATGTAAAACCAACAAGAACTTAATGTGTTATATCACATAACAGCATGACTCATCCCATAACCATATTAGTAGGGTATCATGAACATGAATAACATCAACCTTGTGCCATCCTCCTACCCTACATGACCCCAACCACATGCCACATCTTATTATAGCCTTATCACATCACACCTCATCGAAAAACACTAGGGAAATCATAGTACATCTCACCTGAAGACACATGGACAATCACATCGCATCTTGCCTAAAAACACATGGTCAATCACTTTTGAAGGAAGAGTAGGGAATGTTGTACCCCACTCTCTTGGATTTTAATGATCACAATCACTCTCATAGTGATCTAATGTTGTTTCAAGTGTTCTTGTTAATAGGCATGATTTCAGGAGCAAGAAGTGGCAAAAAAAAGGAAAAGTGGACTTTTTTCAAGTCCACCGGCCAGCCGGTGTAGGACCACCGGCCAGCCGGTAAGGGCACCGGCCAGCCGGATCCAGCCCATCGGCCAGCCGGTGGACAAGGCAGAAGGGCTTGCCCTCTGCCAGGTGCCACCGGTCAGCCGGTGTCTGGCCACCGGCCAACCGGTGGGCCCAGACAGAATGGGATGTCTTCTGTCCAGACCACCGGCCAGCCGGTGGCCTCCTCACCGGCCAGCCGGTGGAACTCTTTGGAATAGTGAGACCTACTGTCTCACCACCGGCCAGCCGGTGGCCTTCCCACCGGCCAGCCGGTGGCTCCTGGGAAGAAGCTCTCTCCACCTTCCAAGGCACCGGCCAGCCGGTGGGCAAGCACCGGTCAGCCGGTAAGCAAAGTCAAACTAGCCGTTAGAGCTTGACCAGACTTGCCCACTTGATCCCCAACGGCTCCAAGAACCGTTGGCAAAACCTCTCAAATACCAACGGTTATACTAAACCGTTGGTATGTAAGTGTTGGGAAAACTCCAGTTTCCAGTAGTGAGGATCTTACATACTAGGATACACATCATGGATCACTATCAAAACCATAAAAACATTGACAGATCTCAAAAAATGAGTGCATGCCATCATTACCTCATAGAATTGAAAAAAGGTAAGTAACAAGCAATATATCTCACTACTCCATACTCACCCCACAACATAAGGGTCTCACATTACTAGGGAATAATTCTATCCAATACTAAATGATCTTGATCCATTTTTCATATACATATATGATTCACCTCACCAATTACTAAATATTAATAACATACAAAATTATGATTCCATTTAACTAGAGTTAAACCATCAGGTTTTACAAGGAAATTCTATATAAGTATTTGTTTACACTTTAAATAAAGAACATGAATGTCATGTTAACACTCAACATTGATTCATTAATAAATTGTATTCGAATTTTATGGAAATACCAAAATAAATTAGTGAATCAATGTACCTATAGTGGTGCACATGACCACCATGAAACCTTATTTATAAGAAAACAACCATTTAGAGGCAGGTACTAGATAACCTATAAGAAAACAACCATTTCAAGATGATTTTGACTTTAATTATTTAAAATAACATTTCATTTTTCATAATTATTGACTTAAATCCATGCCCTCTAGGCATAATCCAACCTCTTCCATGATTCCTCAATATTTATCTTTATTACAAAAGTCTGTTAAGCATCCAACCCCATGGGTTAAATTATTTAGCATTACCATTCCATAATTCCAGGTACTCTAGGTCTCACCCTAAGCTACTATAAAACATGCATAACCATGCACAACCAGATATGTTATTTAGTGGGGATAAGAAGTGAAGAAACAAGAAACTCAACTATCAGAACATTAAATAAGATTCATTAATAAGAAAGAATCACAACTCTTAGCACAAAAAATATTGGAAAATCCTAGTTTCAACCTTCTCCACTAGTCCTGGTTCTATCCCCGACACCACTATGTATATCACAATCCATCCTACCATCACAGACTCCAAACACTACCAAAAACCCTAAAATACCCACCCATTTCTTTGTAAACCATCATACATCTTAGGAACACATAACACAACAAGCCTCCCCAACAAGATTAATCACACAAGTAAGGAATATGACAAAAAATATTTAATAGGGAATTTAGCTTTATAACCAAGGAATTTAGTCTTCATAAGAAAATGGGCTCACTAAACTGAAAAAAAATTTATTCAATAAATAATTATTTACCATCATGAATTAACCAATTAATTTATCATAGGTCATAACCATAGGAAACCTATGTAATTAACTATAAATAATTATAATTTAAACTTGATTCAAGTATCACTTTGATTTCCATCAAATATAACGAATAACGCTAAGAATTAAACATGATTATTTATTATTTAGTCATAAATAATTACTATATTTACACTACTTATCTAGTTTACAAATATAAAAAAATGATAAACCATAAAATAAAAAAATATAGCACACTATCTAGCAAATTATGAGGTAAACTGTTAACACATAATAAGCACATGAAATCTCTACAACCCAAAACCAACTCTTTATTTGTTTATGGTTTAATATTAATTAAATTTAATTCCACCATTACCCAATGGGATAAATCTTAATAACTTCGAAAATGAACTTTAATATGGTAGAATTAATGAATACCTTACATCAAGTCTTTCAATTTTATTTGAACAAGAATGGAATAACAAGCACAGTTCCTTGATCACATCTCCCACAAGGAACCGATGGTCCCTATGGACACCATACCATGAAAACATATTTAAACATCAAAATAATTCCCCTAATAATGAATAATTTGAACCAAAATAACATTAAAATATTGCACAAAAGAAAATAGAACCAAACATATAAGAAACCACAAGAGAAAGAGTTAAAAATTACCTCAGATCATCATAGATCTATCTCTAGAATAAGAGTGTTGAATCCTATCAAAGGGGATTCAAATTCCTTAAAAAAAACTCTACTAGATTCCTAGGTTTCAGGATTTTTTTGAGGATGAAAAGTTCAAAGAGGGTTCAGAAATTTTTAGGAAAACTAGAAATTAGAAGACCACAACATAACACCCTACACCATGAGGCAAGGAGGGAGAAACATGAAAAAAACTATGGAATAATGGAAGAGTTTACACTATATCACTCATGGTCAATTTTGTATCCAAGAAACATGGCATGGTCTATGTTGAAGATCCTTTAAATTAGGATAAGGAATATGACCCAAAGGAATCACTATGTTGTATAATCCTAATAGCTAATGCATGAGGCTAAACCACATCTCAACTCTATGATGTAGTGACACTGAAAAAGGTAGAACCACTAAAACTTACCTCCCCATATTTTACTTGACATCCTATCCCCACTCCTTTGTGTTTAAATAATTGGAATAACCACAAAAGACTCTCCTTTTAAGCCTGTACGCCACATCTTTTAATCCACACCACAACCTATTCTCCCGACTAGACTCTATGGAATAACATAACTCACCATGCTAAAATCCTACTCTAAAGCTGAAATTTCAACTTAACTTCCCTTATTCCTCCTATAATCCTCCCTTGGAACCTCCAACACATAAAATACATAATAAACATGTTGTATGGATTTGGGCCCTTACAACACCCTTAACTATTTTGTAACTTTTGAATCATAACCCCCATGAAAGAAATAAATTCAAATGAAAATTTAAATAAAATAAATATAAATTGATTCATGATATGTTATATCAAAGTTTTTGTATATACATTGCATGAAATAAACTTGTGTTGAATATGAAATGTCTCTTAGAAACCAACGTGAGATGAGAAACCCTTACCTCAAGTTCTCATTGCCTCGTAATTGTATTTAACCTCATGTTAATAAATTTTAATTAGTTTTAAATCTACAAAAGAATCATATTTATACATACTAGGATACACATCATGGATCACTATCAAAACCATAAAAACATTGACAGATCTCAAAAAATGAGTGCATGCCATCATTACCTCATAGAATTGAAAAAAGGTAAGTAACAAGCAATATATCTCACTACTCCATACTCACCCCACAACATAAGGGTCTCACATTACTAGGGAATAATTCTATCCAATACTAAATGATCTTGATCCATTTTTCATATACATATATGATTCACCTCACCAATTACTAAATATTAATAACATACAAAATTATGATTCCATTTAACTAGAGTTAAACCATCAGGTTTTACAAGGAAATTCTATATAATTATTTGTTTACACTTTAAATAAAGAACATGAATGTCATGTTAACACTCAACATTGATTCATTAATAAATTGTATTCGAATTTTATGGAAATACCAAAATAAATTAGTGAATCAATGTACCTATAGTGGTGCACATGACCACCATGAAACAATCATAAATTTTTACAAAAACCCTAATAATTGGGAATAACGAAATCAAGAATAGAAGTATATGATTTATAAGAGCTGGAACTATATTGTTGATAAAATATAGGAGTCTAACCTGGTAGGTGCTGATCTGATGGAAGATGTGGGGATTGGGAGGTCCTTCTGCAAGGAATCGCTCCAGGAGGACATGAACTGAATGCTTCTGGAATGTGGGGAGGCCGCTGGCTCGATTTGGTATTTGGGGCTTTTTTTTCCCAACGGTTATTAAAAACCGTTGGGAATGACCAACATTTCCCAACGGTTCCATAGAACCGTTGGGAAAACAAGATTTTTCACCACTTTTCCCAACGGTTCTTAGGAACCGTTGGGAAAAACCTATCTTTCCCAACGGTTGTATGAAACCGTTGGGAAAACTATCCATTGAGGGGTTTTTCCCAACGGTTTCTATAAACCGTTGGGAAAAACAAGATATGCCAACGGTTCATTGAACCGTTGGTACACAACTGTTGGGAAAGGTCCCTTTTCCAGTAGTGATTACTGAATAGGCACCTCGAGACCCCCGAAGGTCTCTCATAATTATAAAAAGAAATAACCAAAATGCATGATCTGAATCCCAAAGCACCAAGTAAAAGACATCTCCTTCCAGGTATAACATAAGTAAATAAGTAAAGATGATTAGTTTTAAACCTTTATCATCTTATTATGTCGAGCGTCTCTACTTATAATCCACACAATATCAATAGATGATAACCCACACAATATCACTATGCGCAGACCCACATGGGATCATTATGTGATGACCCACACAGGATTGATAAGTGTTGACCCACATAGCATCACTGAGTGTTGACCCATAGAGGATTGATAGGTACTGAACCACACATTATTGAAGAGCGCTAACCCACATAGGGTCTGTAGGTACTGACCCACACATGATCTCTATTCATTATTCATGTCACAGCCAGCAACTGGATTCCCGCACTAAGCACACATGATTATGGGAGGATCTGATTCTCAAGCCATTGGTCATAAATCATCCTCCAAGAAGCCCCAATAAGAAGTAACTTGAGGAGCTACCCTGTCATAATGGTTCCAAGGCAAATGATAGTGCTTCAATCTGATGCTCGGTCTGTAGGTTATATGCATTTTAGTGTTGGGGGACCAGTGGATTCGAGTCCAATCCAACTCAGCCAAAATTCAACTTTGTCCAAAACTCAAGTGGAGTATTTAAAAGGACTATCTTATACTAAGATTTTTAATTCCATAGACATTTTTTCAAAATTATATTTGGTTTAAGAGATATGGCTATTTAAGCAAAACACTGCAGTTAGTGGGTCGGGGGCATGTCCGACCCGGTCAGACCGACCCGACCCGACCCGCTAGGCTCCGCCCGGTTTGGTTGAGCCTGGATAGGCCTACTGGGCCAGGAGATTGGCCCAAAATCCATGGCCTAGGTCCACGAGCTTGACCCAGACCACCGGGATGGGCATGGTCTACTGGGCCGCGGAATCGCCCGGCCCACTGCCTGGCACAGGGGTCCACTCCCCTTCCAAATGGCTCAACAGTTCATGTCTTAAATATAAAGGAACCATTTGGAGACACTTAAGCTGGCCAGTCTACTCAATTTGGTCACCTGATGGACCCACGGGTCATGGGTTCACCCTCTACTACGGCTCGAATTTGTGGCTTTCCTCTATGGTGTGCTGATGCGGTGCGCCTCCCAACGTCAACACAGCCTGCGATGGCTGACCGCTCCTTTATTCATCGCAGCTTGATGTTGAAACCCTTGTCCATAGAATTTCTCCTAGATCCAATGCAGATGGAACAGGCCAGACACCCCCTTTGTCCGCTGTGGCACCTTCGGGTGATGCCACCTTCTAGCTTTCGGCAGCTGTCGGTCGCTCCCTCCTCCGGTTGCTGGTGCTGCCTCACCAACGATGCTTCTGTGGGACACCAATGAATCTCTAATGGTCTGATTTCTTTCCCTTCCATTCCTACAAGGCTCCTGGGATGGTTCATACACTGTTCTACCCTCAGTTTCACCTTTCAGCAATATTTTATTGTCGCCCATGAAGAACGCAACCAAAACTAAGATCAGCGAACGGTCTGGGCCTTTTTTGTTCAGCCCGCGCCATCCTCATTAGCATTATAACATGGAAAAAATTCAATCATCAACATGATTAGAATAATTATAAAACTCTTTAATAAAACCCCTACATGAATTTATTTTAAGGTGTTACAGATGAGGGAGAAGGGTCTGTGTCGGAAGGTGTTCGTCATCATTCGTCATTACCCGTCGATTCCTCCAATGATCGTCACATGATATCTGTTCTTCATTAGAGCCGAAAGTATCAAGAATTTTATCAGAGCCTCTTTTTATAGCTCTCATAACACCTATTCCTAATCTATTATTAAATAGAGAGAAATGAGTGTTTAACTTGTCGTGGAATTAATGTGGTTCATTAATGAGTTTAATTAATTAACCCATTAATCTCTCGATTGTGCAGTTACACAAGAAAGTGAAACTGGTCATTAAATGGTATGAAAACCTAGTTTCCCCACCACCATCGCACATCAGTTACAAAGAAAGAAATTAAACAACTCATTGTGTTATATTATTTTATTTTTATAAATTCCCAAAATTAACATTTTCTTCTGACTTTTTTCAAACAAAATTATGCTTCCCTTAAGTGAATCTTGGCACTGTGAATTCAAAAGTGCCTTCATATTTTTAATCTGTGCACCAGTTCAAATGTTAGAAATCACCACTCTCATGTTTGTTGAATGTACCAGAAAAAATTTCATAAATTAGTTCTAGGCTCTCTGAGCCTTAGAATCACATGCCGTCAATTTTCCAAGACTTTAAATAATCCAAAATAATTTAAAAATATATATATATGGATTTTTCAGGTCATTAAAATAATTACCAACAAGTAGAAAAATGGTACCATTATATTGATATAACATGAATATCTAATGGGTAAGAAAATTTTGGAGAGTTATTTATATATGTATAATAATATTTCATCAAAGGATTCCTAAAAAATATTGATAATATGTGAGATCAAATCTTTAAATTGTTAAAACTTTGGTAACTTTAAATAAATGAAAGTAATGAATAATGTTATATAAAGAATTTAATATAATGAAAATAAATAAATTCATGATGTAAAATTTCAATGGCATTATATACACCTCATATAAAAATATATGTGCATAACATGGCATGTGTTTCAACAAAGGAAAACTGAGAAAAAATTTATTTACCAATCTTTTAGCTTTTGAAACCTAATTCCAATGAAATAAATTTCCAAAAATGGATATTTAAATAACAATAAATTTATGTATAATAATCATAGAATACATTCATGTGCTATATAAACTCCACAAAAAAATATATGAGTTGTGAAAAAGACATGTATCTCATGGAAATGAAATGTTATTTGAAATTCCTATACCTAATGACTTGAATTTTTTAATACACTTTCAAAACTTCCGTATAGTAAGTGCAATTTTCATATAAATCTCATATAGAACCATATTATTACCTATAATACCATATATTATTCAATTATGACATTATAATACCGATTTTTTAATAACTCCATGTTAATGTACTGATTCAGGTAATAACAAATTTGTTTGCCCTACATGTATTGACTTGTTATTCTTGATGTTATTATATAGATAATTATTGTAATATCTCGACCATATAAAACCTAGAGTTGGTACCTTGAAACATGATGTGAAAATTTTACAAAAACTTTGCAATGATATTTTACACATCATGTCCCATACAGATGATCAATTCAGTTCGGGTTCTAGGAAACCATCTTCTTCTGACATGCTTCTTCAGCTAAAAACTGGTACCTAAAAAATTTATTTCAAAACATAGGGTGAGCATACAAATGCCCAGTAATGGGTTTTAATGTGACATAATATTCCAATAAAACCTTTGAAAAAATATTTCAAAATATCCCATAAAACATTTTCTTATGGAATACTGAAACATATAAATCACAACATAACATTTAGTTAAGAATCATAAGTCACATTTCAAGGAATTATGACCAAGTTATAAGGAATCATGATTCAATTATAAGCATGTTCATTTAGAATATAAGGTAAAATACATTCTAATTAAGTATGACATGTGATTATGCAAGTACAAATTTAAAAACTAAGAATAATACATAATATAATTTTCGCATAAAGGTAATAACTCTAATTTCATTATTTACTACTGTGAAACATACATTGGCTATTAAATAACTGAGTTAGAAATAAACATTATGTCATAAGAATTTATTTTTTCTGATACTCATATGTACTGGCCCTAAACCATGAATATTCTACTAGTCAAATATTCACTTGGTTAATTAATAATCATAATCATAATGAGGGAACATATAAAAAAACCCTGTCAAGACCTCATGTCATGATTTAAAATGTCAAATACCTTGTTCTATGAAATGATTATCTCATGAGAAATATTGATGTATTGAGGTAATTTCATTAACCAGGCCCCAACCCATTATACTCTATGAACCCAAATCTTCTTTTCTGGTATATTTTCCATCTTTTTGGCTGTTTTTTAGGAAAAGATGTGTTTCTGAAAATTCCTGAAGTACAAGTTGTGTACCTATATATACACACAGTGTACACATTTACCACATGTAGCCATGTGATGGCTGTGTAATGGGTGAGCACATAGCCATGTGTGGTTTCCTAGAGAGTGCCTTATGCGGGGGCTGAATAAGGCATGTACACATCGTGTTCTTCAAAACTACACACCATTTTCTTTTTTCATTAAATGTACCAGGGTCATGACTGACGTACTTAACACATGTCTTCTTGACCTAGTTCATCTGACAATGTCCATACAACACATATATTCTCTGATCCCTTGATAAAGGTTCCATTCACCAAATCAAACTCTGTCGGTTGCCTTGGAATCCCATCGGTGAGTTCTCTCTTCTTCTTGAACACCTTTTTCTAATTCCTTCACTCTCGTGAGATATCCTCTATTGAACTTATTTTACATTTTTATAGATCAATGGTGTTCTAAGTGTATTCGAGGCCTGAGGTTCCCGTATAATGATCATGCTACACCTAGGAAGGTGTTTTGTGCCTTTATTTAGTTAGTGTTTGAGTTATATGTGATAAAACTAACCAATACCCTTGAATGAGGTATTGATTGATTATGGTTTGGGCCTTATTTGATTGATTTCTATGCCTTTGTTTATTAGATAGAGGTTATTTATTGTGAATAGGGTTTACTTTGCAATGCTATGGTGTTTTTCCAATATTTTCTTGTTTTGAACGTTTGCTCTAGCTTTACCTATTTGGTTGTTTACTTTTCATGCCTAGAATTGTTAGGATGAAGTGATTATTATCTATCTTGTTGTTATGATGCAGAAAAGTTTTCCAAGTAGTTTTTGAGGTTTACCTTGGATTATTTATATTTATATACTCGTTTGACTTATATAGGACTCTGAGAACCAGATGTAGTAGACTATAAGGAGAATGGACGTAAGGGATTCGCTAGAGTTTCTATTTATTATTACGATGCGACACCAGAGAGGGAATTGATGTAAGTGGTTCCTCAGAGTGTGTCTAGTTCCTCGACACAGTCCATAGGGGGAATCAGATGTAAGTTATTCCACAGAGCGCCTTTTAGTTACTGATACAAGATAATATGGGGAATTGACGGTGAGTGCTTCCTCATAGAGTCTATACTAAATCAGAACCATAAGGGATAGACTGTAAGTACTCCCAAGAGGGTTTCTTGTGTTGTTTTTCTTGAACCAGAGGAGTTAGGCTGTGTGCGCTTCCTAGAGGGGTTGTTTGTTTTGTTTTGATAGGTAGGACCAGAGGGGATGTGTTGTGAGTACTTCCCAGAGGGTTACCTATTTGTGATTATCTTTTTTACATGATATGTTGTATTTGAATGATTTGAAACTGTAAGAATGTTTATTATTGAGTACTTCCTTGTTTAATGATTCTTTTTTTATTGCATACCATATATATTCGCTAACTATTAGGCACATATCTCTTGGTGGTTTCCAACAGGGATTTAGTCTCACACCCTATTTTGGACATGCTTTTTGGCCCAAAAAGATTAAATTGATGCAGGTATAGATAAGGGAAATAACCCTTTTACTTCAGGTACTTGACTACTTTGGATATGGAGAGCATGGGACCAAACTGAGGCTTGCGATGCTGAGGAGTTGTTTACTATTTCAATTCATACATTGGTTTAGTAATATATTTCAGCATTGTGACATCTTTGCCTTATTTCCTAGACATAGGTATCATGCATCCTTATATATGTGCTCTTGCCGCTTTTTACATTCAGTCTTCCTCTATTTATTGTTGTATGTCATTTTTACTAATTATGCTATTTTTATTTTATTCTTTTCCACTGTGTTACTCTACCATTGAAGGAATAGTTTCCCCACTATCACACCCAATGCCACTACTGCTAGTCGGTAGCCTCTGGAGTTAGGGTAAATTCACTTGAGGCCATGTGACCAACGGGGCACGGGGCAACTCTAGGAGGCGTCTGAAAATGGGACGTTACATATATCGAGTATATTGCATTTCTCATATGCCAAATAAGGTTGTATATTCAAAATGTCACATACCACTTTAAATGTTTAATTTCTCATTTCATATTATTCATGATGTCCCATACCACTTTGAATAATTAAACAATTAATCCACAAAAGGTCATAAATATTTTAATTACATTCATTTACTTTTACATATATATAGTGAATCAGGAATATACGTATTAATTACAAAACTATCAATTGCATGGCTATGTCACTGAATGATAAGTAAGATAAGAATATTATGGCATATGTGATGACAACTAATGCACAAAAACAAATACAAGCCCTATCACATAAAATGATAACCTTACATTCTAATACCATATTAATCAAATATATATATTGGAATTGTAGAATTATTTGAATGAATAATTAATTAAAAGATAAACCAAGTACATCATGTTGGGTATTAATCTCACATATGATCAGTCATTTATTACTGATATGTTTTTGTATAACACATCACAAGAGTATAAATAATGATAAAAAATGAAATCATGAGATTCAACTATAACTAATACCATTTAATATATATATATATATATATAATCAACTCATACATATGAATATTAGAGTTTTAAACCCCAAATATTATACGCCTAAATTCTTTATAATTACTATTCACATCAAAAGTATCTTATTTGGAATATCCAAATTTAGGGTTTAGTGATGGGTAAATATGTTTATATACAAGGGTGTATATAAAGATTAGTATTTTAAAATAGAACATTCATATTTAGAATAAAACATTTTTTACTCTTTCTTTTCAATCATTGGAAAAATTCTAGGTGAAATTTAGAATCAATGTTTATTTGAATACACATATATTCACATATCCCAATATATATTATGCATTAAAGGGATTAAACAAAAAATATAATGTCACCCATATGAATTTAATATATTAATCACATTAATGAACATGAGTCCCTAAATATTAAATAATAACATAAATTTTAAAAGGTTCATTTATTAAACAAACTTAAATAATGTTTATGCAAACATATACAACTTATATACATAACTGATTATACATAAGTGTCTTACACCAAAATTAATTTAGGCTTACAATTTTATCAAAAATAGAAATTAACCATTGTAATTCAATGTTTAGAGACTTATATCCGGTCCATAAGGTGAGTTATATGAACTGTATAATTATACATGCCTATTTATATTATATATATATATATATATGAAAATATAATTCCTTGTTCATTAAAAACGAAATTCTACCTCATCTTTGTAACTCAATGTTTAGAGGTCTTAAAAAATAAACATAATAGAGGTTTATTTAAAACCATATAGTTATATATATATACACATAAAATCAAATATATACTGTATATATATATATATGTTTTTCATGAGAAAAATAATCCCTCAAGTTTAAAAATACTACATAACCCAAAATCCATAAGTCCTATGGTCGGGTATGTGTGGGATTTCACCCAAACTGAAAGGATTTATAGTTATGTATATGAGTATACATATATATATATATATATAAATGTATACACCTTCAACACAATAAGGAAAAATAATTCCCTTATGTTCATAATACTATTTGAACTCAAAATCCAGGAGACTTTGGATTGGTATAAGATAATATCTTATCTAAACTGTAATTATAAATACATATTTTTATTAGAATACATATATATGTTTATACATTAAATAAAACAAAGAAACACAACTCCTTCCCTTACTATCATAATACTACTTGAACTCAAAATCCACAAAAACTAGGATTGGCATAAGAGAAACATCTAATTAAACTGAAAGGTTATAAATATATAATTATGAGCATATATATGTATATACCCTCAAATAAATAACATAATACATCATATCCATTACCATGGTATGAGGAGGAGAATATGATATAGAAAGGCTCAGAGAATCTTGATGGAGGCGCTAGAGGATGGAGATCCTATAGTGTTTGGGTGACAAAAGTGGTATATTTATAAAATATAAATAATATATTTTTAATTATATTTTCATGGAAAAACTGAGGCCAATTTGTTTTATAAAATGACTGGGGGAGTCTAACTTTGTCGAATTTGAGGGAAAGGAGGATAAACCAGTCACATGTGTGGATAATCAGTGCTAGTGGGAGTATAATAGGTCACTAGTGTAGTGCATGCAGAGATGAAGAAGACACCGCGGGAAGAGAAGAACCTGGAAAATGAATGGATGGCTTGGATTGGATCTGGCCTTGATCTGATGGTTGGGGTGATTCCACGAAATTAAAAAAATTGATAGCTCGGGTAAATTTGCGATAGATCTGATTGTTCCGATTGAAGTGGTGTTTTATAGTTACATGAACGTCTACAATAAATTCATGTGAGATCTAATGGATCAGGGAAACATGGTGTTTTAAAAAGTGTCAGACGGTTTAGATTAAATCTATGATGGATAGGATGGAAAACAGAAACATGTATATATTCCACGGTCGCTGAGGATTGGGGACCAAAACGAATCGGACAGCCCAGATCGTGCGCGGTGAAATCAGACGGCCTAGCTAAAATCCCAGATACTATTCTTTATCCCACATCAAAACGTAAGGATGTTTTGTGGCCTGTTATAATCCAGGGACATTGGAAATATGCTCATAATACTCCCTCTCCCCTCTCGGCACCATCCCATACTAGGTTCTACGAGCGCACTCATGCACCCACCCATGCCGTTGTGCTGCCCCGGATGGTGGCACACTCTAATCCCCTTATGTGTGCTCCTGTATTCCCTTCGGGGTTTCTATCCCCCTGCTCTCTAGACCTATGAAGCACTATGCATGCTCAAAATCTCACTGGCCGAACTTTGCTCAGGCTGATGGATAAGATCAGTGGCCTAGCAAATTCTGCCTCCTTCAGTCCGCCTAAAGGGATTTCCCTTTTAGGGTTTATTTTTTATAAACAAACGAACAATAAAAATTAAACATAAAATGAACGAAAATTAAATATTTTAATTTTAACTATAAGGAAAATATCTTACATTTTATAAAACCGGATATTCATTTTAAACATTAAAATATTAATGTAAACAAATTAAATTATACATTTCTTTAACTAAGAGTATTACTAAAAGTATTCATAAACATATTTTCAAATTCAAAGATAAAAAGAATACCTCCATTTAAACACAAGAATTTTAATTTTTATCCTTTCAAATTTCAAGGAAGTGTTTCAGTTATAAGCATGTTTAAAATTATAATTTCAATGCTTTCATTTATTATTTTTGAAAACTAATTATTCCTAGGTACAATAAATTGAACCAAAAAAACGAAAGAACTATAATTATAGCTGTTAGAAACTCAACAGACAACAAAAGAGCAATGGTTGAAATGGGGACTTATTAAACCATGCACTAGGGGGGGTTCCAAACTCAAGATGACTTGACCAAGATGGTTATTGTCATAAAAATGATTCTTAGTACAACTATGATTGTTTTGGATATGATGTTCTTCATTATCATTGACCCAAAGGATCTTTCATATTTACCGAGTCTTATCGAATCATTAAGAATCCATCTAATAGCTATGATATGGATTTTAGAAGGTATTTTTGGATTGGATAGTTTTGCTTTGACCCTAATATAATGTAAACAGTTCGGTGTTTTATTGAAAAACAATTCATGGTATTTTGTTTGCACGTTCTATTCAAATAACATGTAAATTGAACAAAATAAAAACATAATATTACTATCACATGATAAATAAGTTTTGTGTGTCACATTATTCCCCCATAAAAAGAATTGCATCATTGCAATTAATTGAGTATAATAATTCTAAAAAGAAAATCTATGACGTTCATCACCACATCCTCCATCATGGAGGATCATCATGTGTGGCCTACAGAATACCGAAGATGGTGTTTAATTCTTTGGCTTCCCTGGCCCAAACACACCTCAAACGGTATGGGATAAACTCATGTAGTATACACTCGGGCTTCCAGAGAGAGGCTCGAATGGTACAGTGTTCTGAGATGTATTAATGGACACACTCCCTAAGGACTCGTCAGACCATCTCTTGTTTGAGAATGTCAATACTATAGATGTGGATATATAAACTGAGGATCGTCATTTGGTGCATATAGACCATGCTAAGATTCCCCTCCAAGGAAGAATCATTAACCCTTACCCTGGCTGTGATGTTTCAGGATAGAGTAAAGCATAAGAAAATACCTTCATGTAACTTTCACCTTCGTCTATACTTAGTGAGTTATGCAGTGGCTATGTGGTGGAAGATATAGGCATTCACTTAGGATCAGCATACAATTCCTGGACTGTTCGATATCCCATAAAGTTGTTTGCAGGTTCTTCAAATTTTTTTTGTAGGGGATGTATTATTCTTCCTAGGTTCCGACCATAATATCCACTAGTACCTCAACAGGAAGAGATAATATATGGTTTTTCTGCTTCCATCTGATTTTTTTGAAAGTCCAATCAGTGATATTCATTCAAAATAACTAACACTTAAATTATAAGAGAAACAATAAACAAAAAATTTTATTTCTGTAAAACAAATGGTACACTACACCTAGAACTATTGGTTTCCCCAGATCCCAGTTACATGAATTCCAAATTTTTTTCAAAACTGTTGATCTCCCTGAAACAAATGAAACCCCTTCAGTCTGGTTTAATCTTGTGGGTACAATTATGTTGTCTACAAAGTGAGACATGAGGGGTGTATAACTGGGAAACATTAGTATGTACTTGATGTCTGTACATAGAACAAAAGTCCTCAATTTCATGGATTTCAAAGTATATTACAGGACTATAATGGCCATATATCAAGATTTGGCACATATGTGATGCACGGAGGTCACTAGCTGCTATAGATTCTTAGAAATCCATGAGGGTTTGGGTGCCTTCTTATATGGTGAATCATCTAAAATGTCCCTCGCTGTACTTTTCCAGATGTGCGTAGGATGGAAATTGGGTTTTCATTATAAAGAGGTAGTCCAAACCCACTCTTCGGTGGAGTTGAAGTACACAAGGAGAGTTTGAAACATCGTAGAGTTGTTTTCATTTCATACTAATGTGGGTATAGTTTGCAATGTTATCATAGATGGCTATGGAAACTATGGTTTCTAGGGCCTTAACAATAAGAGACAAAAGACTATTATTTTCGTTTTCCATCTAAAAATATAAAAAACATTATACTTAGTAATGAATAAGTAAATATTTTCTTTGTTCAGTATTGGTTTTCCAGAGTTATCTAAACTAAATCCTCTGATACCAACTGTAATAGCCCAATCCCAGGATACCTAGATCCGATGCCCTGAAACACGATGTTTAAATTTTACAAAAAACATGCAATAATAGTTTACACATAATGTCCCATACAGAGGATCGATTCAGTTTAGGTTCTAGGAAACCAGCTTCTACTGACATGCTTCTTCGACTAAAAACTAATACCTGAAAAAGTTATTTTGAAACATAGGTTGAGCATAAAAATGCCCAGTAAGGGGTTTTTAAATAAAAGAATATACCAATATAACCTTTGAAAACATTCTTTTACAATTTCTCATAAAAAAGTTTCTTAATAAATACTGAAACATATAAATCACAACATAGAATTTAGTTAGGAATCATAACGCACATTTCAAGGAATTCTGATAGAGTTATGAAGAGTCATGATTAAATTATAATCATACTCATTCGGAATATAAGGTAAAATACATTCTAAATAAGTATGAAATGTGAATATTCATGTACAAATTTAACAACTAAGAGTAATACATAATCGGAGTTCCGCATAAAGGTAATAACATCATTTTCATTCTTTGCTACTATGAAACTTACACTAGATAATAAATCACTGAGTGAAATATAAACGTCAGGCCATAAGCATTTAATTCTTCGGATACTCATATATACCAGCTCTTTACCATGGATATTCTACTAGTTGAATATCCACGTGGTTAATTAATTATCATTAACATAACGAGTGAACGTATAATACCTGACCCTGTCAAGACATCGTGTCAAGACCTAAAATGTTAATGGCCTTGTTCCTTGACCTGATTGCCTCATGATAACTATCGATGCATCAAAGGCCTTTCATTATTTGGTCTACAACCCATTATACTGAGTCTATTACCTTCCTCATATGCCAAATAGGGTCGTATTTTCAAAATGTCCCAAACCACTTTGAATGCTTAATTTCCAATTTCATATTATTTATGGTGTCCCATTCCACTTTGAATAATTAAACACTTAATCCATAAAAGTTCAAATAGATTTTAATTACATTTATTAGCTTTTACATATATATAGTGAATCCGGCATATATGTATTAATTAAAAAGCAATCAGCAGCGTGGTTGTGTCACTGAATGGTGAGTAAGATAAGTAGATTATAACATATATAATGAAAATTAATTCACAAAAATAATACAAGTCTTTCACCTAAAATGATAACCTTACATTCTAAAACCATTCTGATAATATATATATATATATTAGAATTTTATCATGATTTGAATGCATAGTTAATTAAAAGATAAACTATGTACTTCATGTGGGGTATTAATCTCACATATTCTCAATCGTTTATTACTAATATGATTTTGTATAACACATCACAAGGGTATACATAATTAAAAAAAAGGAAAGCATGTGATTCAACCATAATTAATATCATTTAATATATATATATATATATAAGTAATTCATACATATGAATATCAGAGTTGCGATCCACAAATATTATACTCATGAATTTTCCATAATTAATAATCATGTCAAAATTATATTATTTTTAATATCCAAAATCAAGGTTTAGTGTAGTGTAAATATGTTTATACACAAGGGTATTTATAAAGAGTAGTATTTTAAAATAGAACATTCATATTTCAAAAACAACATGTTTTACTCTTTCTTCACAAACCTTGGAATTATTTTTGGTAAAATTGAGAATCAATGTTTATTTTCATACACATATATTCACATATCCGAATATACATTATGAATTAAAGGGTTTAAACCAACAATCTGTTGTCACCCATATGACTTTAAAATATTAATCACACTAATGAACAAGAGTCCATAAATCTTAAATCATAAAATAAATTTTAAAAGGATAATTTATTAAACAAACTTATATAATGTTTATATAAACATATATATCTTATATGCATAACTGAGTGTAAATAAGGGTCTTACACCAAAATAAATTTATGCCTACATGATTATCAAAGACATAAATTAACTATTGGTGTTCAATGTTAAAAGACTTATATCCAATATAGAAGGTGTACTATACATACTGTATAATTATACATGCCCATGTATACAATATATATATATATATATATGAAATTATAATTACATATGTTTTAAAATCAAAATTCAACCTTATATTTGTAACTCAAAGTTTAGAGATCTTAAAAACCTAACATAATAGGGGTTTATTTAAAACCATATGGTTATATATATATGTAAATATATAATCGAATATATAAGGTATATATATCTATGTTTTTCATGAGAATAATAATCTGTAAATTTTAAAAATACTATATAACCCAAAAACTCGTAAGTCCTAGGGTCAGCTATATGCTGGTTTTCACCAAAACGGCAAGGATGTATACTTATGTATTTAAGTAAAAATATATAAAAATATATAAATTTATATACCTTCAACACAACAAGGAGAAATAATTCCCTTACCTTCAAAATACTATTTGAACTCAAAATCCAGGATACCTAGGATTGGTAGAAGATAAAATCATAACTAAACTGTAAGGTTGTATACATATTTTTATGAGAATACATATATATGTTTATACTTTCAATGAAACAAAGCAAGAAAACTAATTCCTTTACTTCATAATACTACTTGAAATAAAAATCTAGATGACCTATGATTGACATAAGAGAACATTTTAATTAAACTCCATGGTTATAAATATATTTTTATAAGAATATATATGTATATAACATCAAAACAACAACACAAGATAGAATATACCTTACCATGGATTGAAGAGGAGGAGATACTCTGGAATAGCTCAAGGGATCTTGAAGGAGGTGATGGAGGAAAAAGAACCTGTGGGGTTCGGGTGCCAAAAGTGGTATATTTATAAAATATAAATAATATATTATTAATTCTATTTTCATGGAAAACTGAGGCCTATTTGTTTTATAAAAAGATTGGGGGATTTGATCTTTGTGGGATGTGGGGGAAAAGGGAATTAATTGGTCACATGTGTGGATAATCAGTGCAAGTGAGAGTAGAATAACTTACTGGTGCAACACATGCAGAGAAGAAGAAGACACTGCGGAAAGAGAAGATCCAAAAAATAAATCGATGGTCAGGATTGGCTCTGGCCTTGATCCGATGGTTGGGGTGAATATGTGAGATTAAAAAATGGATGGATCAGATTAGATCATGACAGATCAAATGGTTCAAATCAACACTGTGTTTTAAAATTACACAAATGACTTTGATTAATTCTTCTGAGATCTAAAGCCTTAAGTAGAACCGATAATTTAAAAATTCTCAGACGACTAAGATTAGATCCACGACGGATCGGACAATGTACAAAAAATGCAGAGATATTCTGCAGCCGTTGATGATTGAGAACCAAATAGAATCTGATGGTCCAGATCAAACGCGTTGAGACTTGACAGACTGGATTCAATCTCGGATGATTTTCATTATGCCACATCAAAATAGAAGGATGTTCCATGGCCCATTATAAGATCGAGACTCTAGTAATAGGCTCAGAATAATCCCTCACCCTCCCAGTATTGCCCCGTATCTGGTTCTACGAGCGTGCTCTTACTCCCACCCACACCAGCGTGCTTCCTGGCACGGTGGCGCGCTCTGATACCCTTGCGTGTAATCATTTGCGCCCTTTAGGGTAGCTATACCCCCCACTTTCTAAACCAAGAACACACCATCTATGAACATAAGTCCACAGGACGACTAGTGTAGAGGCTAAAGTCAAGGATCATCCGCCTAGCATGTGCTTCCTCTTTTGCCCCAGCTAGAGGGATGGCTCTTGTGCGGTTTTTTTTATAAACAAACCAACTCTCAAAAACTATAAAATCATTGAAAAATAAATATATTCATTTTAACTATACGAACAATATCTTACATTTTATAAAACCTGATTTTCATTTTAATCATTGAAAGATTAAGGTAAAAGAATTAAATTATACTTTTCCTTGAATAAGAGTACTACTAAAAGTATTCATAAACATGTTTTTTGAAATTTAGAGATAAGAATCATACCTCCCTTTAAACACAAGAGTTGGACTTTTTATACTTCCAAAATTCAATGAAGAGTTTCAATTATAAAAATGGTTAAAATTATAATTTCAAGGAATTATTTGATTATTTTGGAAATCTAATATTTCTTAGGTACATTAAATTAAACCATAGAGGAGCAACGAATATAATTATAGCCATTAGAAACTCAACGCTCACCCAAAGAGAAACGTTCATAATTGGGACTTATAATACCATGCATTGGGGGGGGGGGTTACAAACTCAAGAAGACTTGACAAATATGGTACTTTTCATGCCACTAATACTTAGTACAACTATTTTGGTTATGTCCGTGATGTTCTTCATTATGAACGACCTAAATGATCTTCTCTATTAAAGGGTCTTGTTGTTGTGTTAGGTGGCATTCCAGTAGCTCTGATAGGTTTTTTATTCGGTTTTTTGGTAAGTTAGGTTTTCCTTTGACCATGTTGTAATGTAAAAACTTTGGTGTTTTATTTAAATAAAATTCCTAATATTTAGTTTGCATGTTTTGTTCAGATATCATTTAAATTAAACAAAATAAAACCAAAATATTACTATTACATTAGAATTATGTTTTGGGGCGTCACGATTACTTTATTATTTATGTAATTTAAAGAATGATTTATATATAATATATGTTCATTATATATGTGATTATACTAAAATATAAAATAAAAAAATAATTAAGAAAATACATCATTCATGGAGACAGTAGGCCATATGTACGCATGAACACTACATCTATTTTATTGTCGTGTTGAAAGAATGAAATTAGATGACATATATGTGTATATATAACATAATTATAGTATAATTAATATGAAATATATATCATATAATCTTACTAAACGCACTCTTAATACATTCCATTTAATGTGTGAATGAATCACATCACTTTGAGGAAGCAAAAGTCCACACTTACAGAAACAAAGTTATCGTTGTGTCCCAAAATAAAGGCACAAAGGTATGTTATATATAAATATTTATAAAGAATTATCAAAATTTTAATTATCATATATATAAAATATTAATATTTTTTCCATCATGATTCATATCAATGAAATGTTTAAAATAAAAATTAACAATCATCATTTCGTGAGGTGACAGTTGGATGTACACAAACGTTAAGTTTGTTATCTATTTAATGGATGTGTGAGTATGTTTAGGTAAAAAACTTATCATAATAGAAAATATGTATATTATTATGAAAAATATATTATTTAATCATTTAATAAGAAAAAATTAGGTATTGGAGAAAGAAAACGAAGGAAAGGAGCATAGGGAAGGATGTTACCTCTTCTTTGAGTAACTTCTTTTGGTTTGCACCTAAGGGATTCCATGGTTTGATTTATTGAAAAAGGGAGGATTAAAAAAAGAATATATAGATTTTGGGAAGTTAATTTGGTAGATATTGGCTGAAATTATGTGTCTTTAGATGTGTGAATAAGGGGGAGATGTGGTGGAATTTAATAAGTGAGGGAGGGGACACATTTGGTGTTTTTTAAAACAAGTTAGGTATACCCACATTTTTACCACAATAATGTAATAAAAACTACCGAAAATCAATATTGGAAGGTTTATGTATGAGATATGTCCATAAAATGGTTTCTTAACAAGGGGTTATGTCATTTTGTTGCTTAGGATTAATGATTAGTCCCTTGTTAAGCTTAATTTTACTTTAATCACTATAAATAAATTTATTCACTTTCTATATTGTTTTTTCTATAAATTATATTAATGTTCTTATAATATAAAAATTACATTTATTTCGCCCATGTATTTTTTTTTTATAAATTTAATTCATGTAAGCTAAAAAATTAAGGATAATGTTAATCTCGCAGACGTGGCATGAAAAATGGGTTTTAAAGTGATAAGGTTCAAATGTTAACTCATAATTTATGTCTAAATTGAATGTTAAAATGATTAAAATGACCTAAATTTGATTATTAGATTTATAATTGAAATATTTTGACTTTTAAAACAACTTAATATATAATTTAACTATAAGAATAAATTATAAAAAATTATATTTGAATTTAAAATTCATTTTTTTCATTATTAATTATTAATGATGTTTATGAGAAGAATACCAAAGTTTACCCTATGTTAAATTTGTACTTCAGTGTTCAAAATTTAATTTAATTTTATAAAAATAAATTTTTAAAAGTTTCTATAATTAATTTTATTATTGTTCATTGATGGACATAAAAATAAGGTCATTTATGAAAATAAGCTTTTCAAACATATACAAACATTACTAAAACAATTATTTATATCATTATAAATATGATTTATCTATATAAAACCATTATAAATAATATTTAAAAATTATTTATTACTATTCATTTTACTATGTTTAATGGCTATGTCATAACTATTCCATTTAAATAAGTATAAAAATAAAATGTTGTTCTGTAGAAATCCAGTATTGCGTATAATGTGATCCAAGTAAGTATTGTGTCTAGTGAAATATTAACATGGTATATATTATAAATATTGTTTAACATAGTGTATAATTCAATGCATGACATAAAATAAAATTAATTTTTTAAGAAAAGGTTTTAAATAGAAATTGGGGTGATACATTCTACCCCCATTAAATTTATTTTTCTCTCAAAATTCATCTAGGTTATCAATGATTTAATAAATATAAGATTATTTAATAGAAACCTGCATTGTAAAAAGTAAATACCAAAGAATACATTAAAAAGGGAATATTGGAATCATATCAGTTACCCATTGTAACTCATAACAATGTTTCCACATTGGAGAACATAGTTTGGAAGTGTAAACATAGACATGGAATAGAGAACTAACTATCAAGTTTTATAGGAGAGTGATAGAGAATACAGTTCTAAAAAATCTAAAAATCACTAATCCATAAATCTGGGATGATCTCAGTGTTTTTTTGATTCAACTAAAAATAAGGCACAAGGATAACATTTTTTGTATCAAGATCATTTCCCTAGATTTCAATAATTTTCATGAGAAGAAATAATTCCCAAATTCCATTATATTTCATAAAAAATATCATTATTTCATTTTCAATGACCAATTTTCACATCATCTCTTATTCCCAGAATGAAAGGTGAATTTTTTATTCCAAAAAATCTAATATATCAAGAGGTCCATAATAGTCATTACTTTTATCTCCAGTTTATATTCCACACTTGTAATCCAATATGCATAAATCAGTATATTGAAGAATAATACTATATTATCTAAAAAAATGATGTTTAACATAAAACATTCCCTAAATGGGTTGCCTTATAATCCTTTCGAATGAAGTAAATAAAAAATTATAATGAAGGCCACCAGATCTGCTTAACATTGATCCCATGAATATCATAAATTTGATATTGTTTTTCAAATTCCAATCATCTAAATACCCACATCATATATTATCTTGAAACATTGTAATAAATTGAATTAAAATTAATCCTTTTCAAAAACATACATGCTTACTTATTAAAATATTACTCAATATATTCCTTGAATCCAATAATGTGTATACATCGTCCATGATAACATAGAACACTTTATCAATAAATCCTTTATCAATTCCAAGGTAATTTTTACTATCCAATTCACATATTTATATCCAACATGTATTTTATCAAAAAATCATTATATTAACATTAAGAACAAATTAAGGGTTATATTTATATTAATATTGTGTTTCTCAGGAATATCACCTTTCCATTAAATAACTTTTTTTCCATCAGAACAATTCAACATATACTGTCAAATACAAAATGAAAAACTTATAATGAAAATTATTATAATATTTATTTATTTTGAATAAAATATTCTTTTAATTTCGAAACATTAATACTTCATTCATCCCACTTCCTTTTCAAAAAAATAAAAAAGCTTAATTATATTATTCCTTTACACAGATTTCCTAAAATATGAAATATGAATCTTATATTAATAGTAGTCATTATAAAATTAATCATTCTTATCAATAAAACTATTAGGACACCACATACCTTTCATATTTCATTTGTGGTCTCTTCATCCTCAGCTAAAAAACTATTAAATGTGCAACCTAATTTATTGTATTTAGGAGCCTTCCACAAAGGAAATAAATTTTCATCATTCCTATACATACCACATTAAAATCATTAATTACTTGATGATTCCATAGGAATTCCAACATTCCTATTCATTTTGTTATAATAACTTTTCATTTTACTTTTATAGATACATGATTTATGTCATACTTTATCAAAGTTAAAACATCTTCCTTTTCATATATGATTATAACATGAGATCTTCTTTTCACATTCTTAACATAAAAGAAACTGAATATTCATTCCTCAATAGTATATTTTACCCAAAAATCATATATTACACCTTCCTTCTCTTCCCTATTTAGTTCAAAATTTGGTTATGGTTTATATTTTTAATCATGATTTTTAAAAACTATATAGGAAATATTAAAACATCATTCCCTCCATTTAACACCCCAGTTGACTACTCATCTGTAAATTACATTTCACATTCATATTTAACCTAGTTTTTTGTTTCAAAAAATTTACAGAAACATGAATGAATTGAGTAAGAAACAATTATCATAGTGAGGAATAAAATAATCATGAAAGGCCATATATAAGATATCTAAATAATGACAGATTCGTTAATCAATGATACCTTAGGTCTATCCTATGTTATTTAAATCCATCTTATTTTAAAATCCATCATAATGGTCACGATGAGTTTGTGAATTCCAAAAGTATATCCCTAGGGAGTGTTAAACCATGTGCACCAATTAAGACCATTTATTTAGAGTTGTTACTCTTAGGTACATCTATGCGAGAACCACATCCCCTTATAGTATACACAAATGTATTTATTTATAGGAAAACATTCTCTTTATCCTTTACTAAAATTCCATGCCATTTTCCTATACTTTTACTCATCCTTAATCTTATTCTTATAGACATACCTAGAAATATCCTTAGAAATATTCCAAGGGATATCACTAAATTTTTACATCCCAGTTTCTAATGGTTGATTAAACCTTTCCTTTCATACCAACTATTGTGACCATGGATTTACAAATATAGATATTACCTTATTTTGGATGAATATTAAAATGCATTAAAATGTTTCATACCAAAGGATTGTAATAGTTTAATGTCTTAAGAAAATTGGAACAAAATAGTATAACATAAAAAAATATATTCAACATTTTTGAAAAGGTTCATCCCCAATAGCACATCTACTTAAAAAAGTTATTTGTAACCAAGTGAAAGGAAATATAAGAAACTGGTGAGATTAGATTCTTAGTAGTGGTAAACAAGGGGGTAAACATGAGTATAAGTGTATGTGAACATGATAAAAATACTAGAATATCACACCCGACATAACAATGACCATAAACATGAATCATTGAATAAATATAGGCATTTTAGAAGATATGAATCATAAGGTAATTAGAACCATAAGCTGTGAAATCATAACATAGAAATAAGAAATGGAATTTGTTATCATGAAAAATCAAAGAATATCCTATGATAGGGATACCTACCAAGATCATGAAAACATGTAAGACCTAGGATAATAACCCATAAACATTCTTTGGGATTTGGATTCCTTCCCTTGTAACTTCTTATTTATTCCTTGGGATTCCCTCCTATGTAACCTCATATTTTGGGATGGGAATGTTCTCCCATTTAACCTCTTATTTC
Organism: Viscum album; assembly: GCA_963277665.1. Lineage (NCBI taxonomy): Eukaryota > Viridiplantae > Streptophyta > Magnoliopsida > Santalales > Viscaceae > Viscum > Viscum album. The sequence goes on along the minus strand of OY728156.1, from coordinate 1,190,578,827 downwards.
ATCCTTAACATTTCCTCTTGTTTCTGGTGTCAGATGTCCTCATGTGTACCATCTTGTTTCAGGTTGGGGATGCCCTTTCATGTACCCAATTATTTCTTATGTGGGATTCCCACACATTTACCACCTTGATCTCATAAAACATTATCTTTCACCTAATGCATTAGAGGGAGAATCAGGTCCCACCCTTCACTTAATAAAATCATGTAGACATGTGCCAAAATATAAATAATCAGTCATTATTTCATGACCAATAAAAAGAGTTAGGTTTCAAAAAAATCATATCATACCACATGAAATGAAATTTTTTTCATAATATTCTATCATATCATTACCTATGAAAAATAGTTAGGATACATAATTATTTCATCAAATCATAACTCATGAAAATAAAAATGTATTGATTTCATATAAGCTATGGAAGAAGAATTAGGGTCATAAACACAATTACATCAATAATATACCATTCATGAAAGAATATGAATGATATTCAAGGATAATATCCTTAGTAAATCATAAAATATGATAATGTACTCCATATTAGATAGAGAATGATTTTTAAAGACAACATGGAACATTTCCTAAGGAAAATATCCTTTCTTTGAAAACTGTTTTCATAAAACCATTCCAAAAATCCGTTTCTTATAAATATTTATTTACAATTTCAGTCGAAATTTTTTTTATGGGAATATCCCTTATTATTATAAAAAATATTAATAAATCATATAACATTTCTATAACCACTTTATTTGAAAAAACATTTAAATATTATGTTGAAAGATTGAAATTTCTTTGAACAACATTTACGTAAAAACAATTTGAATATTTATAACGAAATATTGAAAACATTTTGAAAAAAATTTTCTTTGAAAATAAATTCAACACTCATAATATAATATTTCAAATCATTGAAACCCTTTTCTTTTAGAACATTATTTTGAAAACATATAATGTAATCTTTCAAAATTATTTCTAACTCTTTGTAATAATAAAAAAATCCCTAAAAACCCTTTTTATTTGAAAACCATTTTAAAATAAAGAGACATACAAAATATTATGAAAAAAATTAATTTAAAAAAACTACTTTCATAATTTACTAAAGTATTTATCATGTAAATTAAAGTCATGATGGTGGGAAAGTATATAGATGCTGAACAATCCTTTTTAACCTTAAATGTACTTAAAAATGACATGATCAAAATATGACAAGAAGATTCCTTTAGAACTATTTTGGTTAAAAGATAAAAAATGGGTCAAAATTTACTATAAACATTATTCTATAACATTAAAACATTTCTGAAAACAATTTTTGAAATCAATATTTTGGAAGAACACATACTTTTTTCTGAATGGAAAAAATAATGTCTTCTTTTTATAAAAATATTTTCTTAATTATCTAAAGTAAACAATATTTAAAATGGTACAATTACATTTATATAACATGAATATAAATACAATAATAAAATTCATGAGAGTTATTGAAATATTTATAGTATGCTTTCATCAATTTAAGCATAATCATAAACAATCTGGATAAACATTGAGATTGGAACTATAAACCACTACCACTTTGTTTTCATTAAATCATAATACAATAGAAATAATAAAAATAAATTAATATTTAAATATAATTAAGAGAATTATATTCATGATATAAAATTTAAAATTATGTATATATATCTCATAGAAAAATATTGTTGCAAACATGGCATGTGTCTCAAAGATGGAAAATTGAGACAAAATTACTTTACTAATTTTGTAGCTTTTGAAACATAAACCCCATGAAATAAATATAATAGAATGGATATGAAAATAAAAAAAAATTGATTATAATAATCATATAATACATCCATGGTATGTATACACCCCACAAAAAATAAATGAGTGGTAAATAAGACATGTATCTCACAGAAATGAAAAGTGAGATGAAATTCCCTAACCAAAATACATAGATTTTTTATACATTTTCAAACCTCCTATATATTAAATATATGGTTATTATAAATATACCATAGAACCATATTAATATATTAAATACCATATAATATTCCATTATTTCTTTATATTACTCATTAATTAACAATTCCATGAGAATATAATGTTTTGTTTAATAATCACATTGTTTATCGTAAGTGTTTTGACTTGTTATTAATAATCCTATTATTTAGATCATGAAGTAATTATTTATACAATTTAAAATATAATTTATATAATAAATATTTATTATACAAATATTGATTTTAATCTATAAACAATGGAAATATTAAACAAAATGTATCATTCATGGAGATGGTAGGCCGTATGTACGCATGAACACTGCTTCCATTTTATTATCATATTAAAAGAATGTAAATGAAATATATATATGTAAATAATATCATTATAGTATAATTATTATTTAATATATATCATATATTTTTTCTAAACACGTCCTTAATAAATTCCATGAAATGTGCGAACAAATCACATCGCTTTGAGGAGGCGGTATTCCACACTTCCATAAGATAAGTTATCATAGTTACACAAAATGGAAATTATAAAGATATATTCTATATAAGAATTAAATAATGATAAATAAATTATAAATATCTTATATGTAAAATATAAAAATTGTGACCATCATAATTCCCATCCATGAAAGGTGTTAAATGGAAAATGCACAATCGTCGTTTCGCGAGGTGGTAGTTCACCGTACACGAACTGTAAGTTTGTTAACCATTAGATTGGAGGGTATTTTAGTTTAATTTGAACCATTATATATAAAAATACTGATTATATTTAGGATACTTATGATACTTCTTAATCAAGGATTTAGATGTACTGAGGTAGTGGAGAAAGAAAAAAAAGAAAGGAATCTGAGGAAAGATCTGGCCTCTTCTTTGGGAAATTATTTTTGGTTTGTACCAAAGGGTTTTATTAGCTAGATATTTTCCCATAGGTATAATTCAAGGATAAAGGTACAGATGTTGGGTTGTTAATTTTTCAGATATTGGAGGATTATAAGTCTATTGAGATTTTTGCAGAATGGCAGGATGTGGTGGCCTTTTATAAGGGGGAGGGGACACACTTGGTATTTTGTTAAAAGAAGTTAGGTGTACGCACATTTCTAACCAAAATAAGTAAATAAAACTAAAAAACTAATTAATGGAATGTTTAAGTCCTAAATATTTCCATAAAATGGGTTTTGAACAATTTTATAGGACATTTGATCCGAAAGTATATGGTTTAGTCCCCGAATAATATTTATTTTACTTTAATCGCTGTAATTAATTTTATTCACTTCCACTAATAAATTTGGTAAAAAATTACGTTGATATTATTATAATATAAACATTATACTGATTAGAAATGAGTAATCCCATTTTTCTAAATTATATCTAGAAAATGGGAAAAAATAAGGTTAACCCAAATCCCATAGACGTAGCGAAAAATAAGGTTTTTAAGTGAGATTTTTCCAAAGTTAATTAAGATTTAATTTGTAAATAAAATTAAAATGATTTTAATGACCTAAATTAGATTATTATATGAATAAATATTTTTTATATTAAAATAAACTTAAAATATAATTTATCTAAACAAATATGTTATAAATATATATGTTTTGATATAAAATTCATCATTTTCATACTTTATCTAAAAATGAAATTTCTCAGAAAAATCCTAAAACGTTACCCTTAGCTAATTTTCGAATTTTGAATGGAAAAATTATGTTAATTTTATCAAATTTAATTTCTAAAATTTTCAAAAATTAATGTTATTATTTTTCACAAATGGAGATAAAAAGAAGTTATTTTATGAAAATAGAATTTTCAAACATTATAATACATTACTGATTTAATTGTATATTCTATTATCAATATGATTTATCTACATAAAATCATTATAAAAATTATTTTAAAATCAGTTATTACTATTAATATTAATATTTTTAATGTCTATATTATGACTATCCTATTTAAAAAATTCTAATACTAAAATCTTGTTTTGTTGAAATTCATTTTTTCATGTGATGTAAGCCTTGTGGGTGTTTTGTGTAGGGAAAGTTTATCTTAGTATAGCGTATAATAAATATTTGGCTTAGTGTAGTGTGAAATGCATTAAATCAAATAACATTATTGTATTCAAAAATTTGTTCCAAAAATTCAGTGTTATACACTCACATTGTGATAAAATATAACCAATGATTCACTTTGGTATAAACCAAAAGGAGTTACCTAAAAAAGAAGGTAACCTTCTTCAATGATCACATTCATTTTATCTTATTACCCAATCCATCAACATTTATTATTAAATTATTATATAATAACCATAGAATATTCAACATATTGAGATATATTTATTATAATGTTTTGATCTAAAATTACACACACTTCCATATAATGGGTAACAAATATACCATTCATGTGTACGATGGACTACCACCTCACGAAACAATGATTTTTTGGTTATTCCTTTTACACCTCTCATGGTGGTAATTATTATTGAAAAATAGATTTTATATATTATATATGATATTTATATTGTATAGATACTTAAATAATTCTTATATAACACAAAAATTTATTCTTTCCATTTTTTGGATTATGATAACATCGTTTGCCAATGTGTGGACTACCTCCTCCCCAAAACAAAGCGATTTGTTGATGCTATACATGGAATGTATAAAAGATGGTTTTGATAATCCTATGTAACATATAGTAAATTAATATTATACATGAATTTTAATACACACAAACACAAACACAAACACAAACACACAGATATATTTATATATTATTTTTCATTATTTTAATATGAAAATGAAATTGGAGTAGCGTTCAAGCATACGTATGACCAACCATCTTCATGAAAGGTAAATTTAATTTATTATATCCAAATATTATGGATTATTAGAAATGATTAAATAATGAATATATATAATATTTACATCATATTTTACATTCTAGAGATGATGAAATATTGATCAACGTTAGAAGATCAAAAATAAAAATTCAAAACATACTGAAAAAACTAGGAAATTAACACTTCAAATACTGAAAATAATTAAGGATTTTTAATAATGAATTAATGAGGTATTATAAGAAGATAATATATGAAATTATAAATAATATCATGGTTATGGTAAAGGTTACTAAGATATTTAAAAGCCTTATACATGAAGTTTAAATATGTTTACACAAATAGAAATAAAAAGTACAAGATTTCTATCAAACATTTTACATTTGTGAGATAAATTTTATATTCATGACATACTTACATTATATAGTGTATCTACTTCCCATTTTTGATATATTATATCATCAATTTTTTTATCATCATGGTATTTTTAGGTACAATTTTTATTATTTATTCCAAGGAGATTTGAATTAAATGTAACAAATTGGTTAATAATTTTATAGCTTGATTCCTTTTCATTAATTTATATTAAATCATCGTTTCTATTAATATTCTATGATTATGTGTATAATAATTATATATATATATTATTTTATTTCCCTTTGTTTTATGTGGAGCTACATTTTACACACATAATATATTCATTGATGGATTCACACATCAACGTTAGGGTCTTTTAAAGAGTTTACATCCCAATCTCATATTATTAAAAAAAATTCAATTGAATTCATATTCAAGGAAATTTTTTGATAATTTTATAAAAAACATTAACTTTTATTCCCCTATAGTTATCTATTATATTTTTCAAATAATTTTACCATTTATAAACTCTTTAGTACCCAAAATATTTTAGTATTTTTTTAAGAAAGCACAACTTCATTTCTCTATTTAATTGGAGAACTGGTTTTCTTTTAAAAGCCTTATTTTATAAAAATAATTTCAAAATGATTTAAACCTTCAAAAAATGATGTTTTTATAGAAAAATGTAATGAAGATGGTATTTTCCTCAATAATGTTTTTAAAAGAACATATTTCAATCCTCAAGGACAATAACTCTTTATTTTTCTCTACTTGAGATATGTTTTTTTGATAAAATACATATTATTCCTATATATGATTTATGATTCCATAGGCCTAGTATAGTATAGAAATTCACTACATTGATTCCTCGGTTCATCCCCATGAAATACTGAATATCCTATGATCATTTAACATTGAATTTCCAATAGTTTTCTAAATAAGTTTTCATTGATATGTTTATTTCTTAAATTTTATACCATTTCTATCCACATTGTATAGTCTGAATGATATTTTATTTAACAGGGAAAATATTGAAAAATTAATATCATTTTCTCAATAATGATATTTTATAAGCCACATTGTTCATGAATTAAATTTATTATTCGATATATGAGTAATTATTTGGATAGGTACAACTTGGGTGTGGCCCTATTATAGATATCCAATCGATGAACCGATAAAATCATAGGATGAATTGGTGGGATAGCCTAATCTAATGAGTATTTGACCCACAATATTATAAAGAGGCTTATGAAATGTCTTGATGGTAAAGGTACCATATACCTAAGAACCATGGAATCCAGTAATTAATAATTTCAATCATTTTAATTAAATTATTTTTAAAAATTACAATTTTACTTTGAAATAATTTATGGATGCCTTTTATTATTTGTTTATTGATTAATTGGAATGTGCTTTTAGTTTTTGATCGTTTTATATTTATTTTTCCTTATATAGTTATTCATATGGCATGTGTTTTTAGTTATTTAACATGTAAAATTTTTTGTGAACTTTGTTATCAATTTATTGATTACATGAAAGGTGTGTTGATATATTTATATTTTTATAATGATTATGATCATTAATTCATTCTTTTTATAACTATATTAACCCTTACTAAGAATCTGATCTCACCCATGTTTTAATTTATTTCCCAAGGATTACTTGATGTGTTCAAGAAAAGATATACAAGGATCCATGGTATGGAATAATATTATTATCCTAGAAAATAAGAAAAAAACCTATGATGTAGTTTGTTTATTATTTGGTAATAAAAGACTCGTGTATCTATCTAGTTTGCTAAGACTACAAAATTTTACTCTCCATTAGGATGCAATTAAATTGTTTCTTATGACAATGTAATGGTAGTAGACATCAGCTCTAGGATTTCTAGGGTTGAGTCACTATATTTTCTATCAATTAAAGTTTAATGGAATCATTAAAAATTATAATTATAAAACATATATTAGATAAAATTACCCTGAGTCAGACATTGATGATATGTATAGAATACCATCATATTGTTTCTGTTAGATAAAACTTTTGTGGTTTTCTAAGAAATATGTCCTTGTATTGATACTATTAGTTGATTTGTATTTATTAAATATGTAACTAGGAAGGACTAACGTGGAAATAAAACAAATGATGTATTTATGTATTAGGTTGTATAGACATATGTATTTAAAATATTATTTAATAAGTAAAATTTAAGGATGTTAGTAAATTTTTTGGTGATTATATGAATGTGGTTTTAGAAAAGGACAACTTGTATATTGGGTGACAACTCATCATTCCTGGTAAGGTAGCATGGCTTAATCCTATGATCAAATAATAATAATGATTTAATTCCATCCATAGATCTATCCAATGTCATTGTTCATTCGGAATGGCCCAAATGCCTTCAATTTTTTTATTATTTTGATAATCCACCATTCAAGGGGTGAGGTGGAACCCTTACGAGGCCCAAATGATTAGAGTCAATTAAATGACCCGTAGGTCTCAGAGGGAATCTCCTTGAAAAGACAACATGGAACTGATCCTCTCCAACATATGCCATGTTATCACCACTCCACCATCGCATGGATGTTCAGACAACTTTACAATGAAAATCTGGATAGTCCTAGTACCGATGGAAAATCCATACCCTCTCGTTTTTCCAACTTTGTTAATATTTTCTCTAGTGAATGTGCCTGGCATGAATCCTCATCTAAAGCCTTGTTCCTTGTAGTCAAACTGGTACATCAGAATTCAAGTGTCCCGAAGGCCTTGGTGTGGCACTAAGGACTTAAGGTGGTCCGAAGGCCCTGAGAATCAACTGGATCAAAGGCCTTGGGTGGCCCGAAAGCCTTGAAGGACCCGATACCCAAACTAGTTGCCCAAAGGTCTAATTGGATGAATACTTCCGCCGACTACAGTACCGAATAGTACCTGTTATAGTGCCTGCTACAATGCCTACAACAATTCTGCTAATGTACTACTACAGTATCCAGAAATACACCTCCACCCATATTTGATCTCGGTTATTTTTTATGCACCTACTGAGTCTTCACCAACCGGGATAAGGCTCATGTGAAAAACATGTGTATTGTTAACGCTAGACTCTCACTAAGGGGGCCCTGCTAGGCCCAAGAGTGTGCCACACATTCCCCAGCTTGGCAGATGGCTTTGAATCACCCTGTGCATAATGCACACAATGTCCTAGTTAATATGTGATTTTTTTAGTTACAAAATTCGATGAATAAATATTACTAATGAACCAATAGTGTTACTTTTTCAGTTTATAGATTAAGTTATTATCAATATATTCTTTTAAAAATAGTTAGAGACAATTGGAAACAATTTTCACTCTTTTATGGGCCTTACTATCTGTCAAAGGTTTATTTTAGTTCTTTAGGTATCAAATATAATTTTTGGATACGCATTTCATGAGGTAAGGGATGAATTAGAATTTGATCAAAGAACAACCAAAATATTGAATTGTTCTTATGAAATCAAAACATTTCAATTAATTATTCTTCTATATATTCTTGGAAAATGAAATAATTCCTCAATATTTGAAATGTATCTAAAACAATGTTATCTTAATAACTTACATTTTCTTGAATTGATTTTATTTTTAATTGAAAATAATTTATTATTTTGAGTCCCTATAATTTCCAATTGAAAATTCGCTTTTTTTGGACCGATTACCTCACTCACTCTATATAAATATTTATGCATTCCTTCCCTGTACATATCACCACTTTCCAATAATGTTCTTCTACATAGAAACCTAGTTATATTTTAGTCCATGTGAGATTTATACATCCCATTATATCATTTCTAGAGAATGTTTTATGTGACCTTATCAGGATGCGGGATTTAAAAATAGGAAATATCCAATAATTTATTACCAATGATGAGTTTGAATTATGAGGGAAAATTTTAATTAAGGTAGTAATAATATAACTCCCAAAAATTCTACAATAAGAACATTGTATTTGATAGCATATATAAAATTAAAAACCAATAATGTAATGGAATATAATATCCTGAGACATTATAAAATAATTACTATTTAAAATAAATTCAATCTGTGATTTAGCATGAAATTCACACAATAATATGTATGCATATATTACATGCAACACAGTCTTTCTTCAATAGTTTGTGTTACATGCAAGACTGAGTTTTACTAAGAAATAATATATTATTCACATATTATTATTTAATATAATATAAGATATTAAATTAGTGATTAAGAATAGTATTAAAAAATGTGAAAATATATGGTTTATACAAATCTATTTTAAATTCATTAGTTACCAATTAATTAGAATCCAAAATATAAACCAGTTGATTATAAAGAATATATTTTTATTTTATGATCCCAAAGGAGTATTGACTTTCTAAAATAAAATAAGTATAATTATTTAATAATATTAATGACTGAATATTTTATACTCACAATAAAATATTTTTTATAAGCATTAAAATGATTTTGTATGTATAAGAAAAGAATAAACCCATTTTTACAAATAAAAATATATATTTTTATAAATGAATTTTTATATTTTTTAATAGAGAACCAAACAAAATGAAATTTTAGGAACTTTTATAAATTTTATATGTAAAAATGAACTTAATATTTTAATTATTAACATAAAAATTAGTTTAGTGTGAATATTTAGAATTTTTTTAAAATATTTTTTTTGAAAAATAGTGAAATATACTGAATTTTAATTCAAAACTACTTTTTCATATAATTTATTAGTAAGGATAAATTAAATTTGTTTTTGGTTATAAATTTTAACGAATAAATTTTATATGAATTAATAATATTTAGGTCATTATAATCAATTCCAATTTGAAATTGGGTATAAAAACATTGGAAACTTTTGAATTGTTTTAGTTTAAAAACCCGTATTTTCATCTCATCTGTGGGATTATATTTAAAATAATATCTCCTAGTTATATGATTTGAGTTTTTAAAAATGGAATCTATAATTATAATCAGCATAAATAATAATTTCTAAAAATTTCATCTTTTTTTACCAAAAATATTAGTGACAGGGATTAATATTAATTACAATGATTAAGGAAAAAATACATTAATAAGGGATTAAACATAACAACATAAAGGCCAACATGACCTATAAAAATGTAAAAATACATTTTATATACATATATTTACACTATCTTAATTTTTATAGAACATTGACTATGATTGGATACACATGTATGTGAACAATGTGCGTGGAATTCCCTTTAAATTTTTTTACAATAATATCACTCCTCTACCGCTATAAAAAGGCACTCACTGCTCCCATTTATTCACACCTATCAAGTCCTTTGTATCACTCATACACTAATAAAATAAGCTCCAAAAATACATCCCCTGAACCTAGAATCCTCACACTAGGCATAATTATATCCATATATGTCTTTTGGTATAAACTGAAAGCAGTTACCCAAAAATGATGTAACATTATTCAACGATCACATTCATTTTATTTCCATATACATCCCCTATAAACATTATATTACATGAATATATATTATCATCAGTATAATAATTATAATTATATGTTTTTTATGACTTTTTGGCCTACATGTACACAAAATTCCATCTAATGGGAAACAAACTTATCGTCCGTGTGTACGACAGTCTACCACCTCACAAAACGATGATTGGTCATTATTAATTAAAAACCACTCCTTGTAGAAATTAGGAAAGAAATAATATTTTTTGTAATACATGATATTTATAAAATATTTATTCATTCATAATTATTATATATCACATACCGTTATGATTTCCATATTATGGGAATAAGATAACATTGTTTATGGACCTGTGGGCTACCCCCTTCTAAAAGTAATGTGACTAGTTCATGCTTTACAAAAAATGTATAACGTATGGTTTTAATATACATATGTGATATGAATTATATTAATATGATACTGAAATTATTATATATATTTATATATATCATTTACCTTTCATTCCATTAAATACGAAAAATAAATGGAAGTAGTGCTCATACCTATTTACAACCTTCCAACTCCATGAACAACACATTTCATATCATATCTCCAAATATAAAAAAACAAGGATATTGACACCCGAAATAGTAAAAATAATGAAATATTATTAAAAAAGGGTAATAAGATATTATAAGAAGATAATATATGAAATTAGAAAAATTATTATGGTTTTAATATGAGATAATAACAAGTTTAAAACCCTTATGTATTATTTTAAATAATGCTTACCAAAATGAAACACAATGTAAGGTATCTTCATTTCACTTTTTACATCTGTGAGATAAATGAAATTTTCATCACTTAATTCCTATGTGTGGTGTGTATACTAATTTTTTATATTTTATATTGTGATTTATTTTATCTTTATTGTGTTTTGAGTTCCAATTTTACTTATTTCTTCTAAGGGGGTTTGAATTAAATTTTTCTAAGTGGTAAATACTTTCATATCCAAATTACTTCTCATTGCGTTATATTCCTTCCTTATTATTATTAATATGTTATGATAATGTGTTTAATCACTTTTAACTATATATTCATTTATTTAAAATTATTTTTTGTGGGATTTAATATCACACTCATTATATATTCATTGATTTATTCTCAAAATAATGATATGGTCCCTTCATGGTTTTAGTTCACAATCTCATTTTATTCGGGATTGTTAACAATTAAAATTTGATTCAAGGAAATTATTTTATAATTTTACACTAAAACATTTAATTTTCATCTACATGGGTTATTAAAGATATTTTCCATGTAATATTACTATTTTTGCACTATTTGGTACCCAAAATCTTTTAGAAAATCTTTTTAAGAAAGCTCCTGTTCATTTCTCTCTTTAGTCGGAGAATAGATTTTCTAATAAAAAACATGTTTTTAAAAACTGTTTTAAAAAACGATTTAATACTTTCTAAAATAATTTATTTAATAATTTCTACCCATTTTTTCTTTTACATGTTTTTAAAAAGAAATCTTCTTATCACTTTCTAGAAGAGTTCTTTTATAACATTTTTACCTTACAAAATGAATGATTTTGACCTCATATATTATATATAGAATTACCCATCCTTTTTTATTTGAAGAATAATTTATAATATTAAAAGGATAATTAAAAAATGTTATTAAAATTTACATTAAATAAAATTATTTTCAATTTTTTTTAAAATGAAAATGATATTTTTCCGATGATTAATTTTTTAAAAAACTTTTTATTGTATTTACATTAATCCAAGAGAACAACCCTTAATTTTAATTCACATGGGATATTATGTATTGATACCATTATTATTATTCATATGGGTGTTTTGTGATTTATTTGACCATGTATTTTATTGAAATACACAACCTTGATGCCTTTATTAGTCAACTTTAACTAATTAATTTTTTATGATCATTGAAATTGAATTTTCTATAATTATCCATATCATTTATCAAAGATATGTTCATTGCCTAAACTATATAATATTTCTACAAATTATTTTTATATTAAATGTTATTTTATTTACAAGGGAAATATTGATAAACCCATATACTTTACTCAATAACAATATTTGAAAAGGCACATTCTTCATGAATTAAATTTATTATTCAATATATGGAGAATTATTTGGATATGAATGACATTAGTGTGGCCCGAATATAGCTAACCACTCAATGCAACAGTAGTATCATGGGATGAATAATTTGTATAGGCTATGCTAATGGGTTTTCTACCTTGTATGTTATAAAGAATCTTAATAAAGGACTCGATAATAAAGGTACCATACATCTAGGATACATGGTGTCAAAAAATTAATCATTTAATTCATTTCATTTTAGTTATTATTATTCATAACAATTTAATTATGGAATTATATATGGTGGAATTTTATGATCATCTTATAGTTTAAATGGAATGTGTTTTTTGTTTTATACCTTTATATATAGATTTTCCATTTTCTAGTTATTCATAAAGCATATGTTTTTATTTATTTACCATGGAATAATTTATAATCACTTACTTATGAGTTTATTAATTACTTGAAATGTGTGTTCAGATATTTACCTTTCCATAATGATTATTCTCACTGTTTGATTCTTTCTTCTATTATATTAACCCTTACTAAGAATTTATATTCAACCTTATTTTATATCATTTTCCTATGATTCCATGAAGTTAAATAAGAATGATTTTCAATGATACGCTCTTTAGAATAATGTTATTATCCTGGAATGAAATAATAAAATCATGTGGTTATTTGTCTATTCATTTATAATACAAGAATCCAGTTGGTATCTAGTTTACCAAGACTACTAATTTTTTTATTCCTTTGGGAAAAAATTTATTTTAACTTTATTCTAATGTAACAGTAGTAGAAACAGGCTCTAGGATTTCTAGGGTTGGGTCAATAAAGTCATAGTTAGGCCTTTGATCCTCTATCATCTTTTCTATTTTTCTTTTTCTATATAAAGCACTAAATCCATGTGATCTGATTTACCATATTTTCAGTCCATCTAACTAAAAACGAATTTCTTCTGATTCTTATTTAGTTAGAGTATGATACCATATGAAAGGGGTTATAATAATATGAGTTTGATTGTTTTTATCCATCTATTTTATTATGCATTGTTTGGAGGGGAACTTTAGTTAGCATGCTATTGGATAGTCTTAGCAAGACCTAAATTAATTAACGAATTTATTTAAATTGTTAGTAGATATAGTAGGATTCATCTAGTAATAACCTATCCATGTTTTTACATGTGTGGACGAGAGAGAGGATTCATACCTTGGGCATATTAGGATGAGGTTGTAATTTATTTAAATTGAATTTCATATATTAAATATGATATCTATGATGGTTCTCTAGGAACACAAGGGGTGAGGCCTAATATGTGATGACATGGGGATAACCACTTTGTTTTAGGTGAATAGTGACAACTATTTAGATTGGGCCCTAACAATTTTAGAAATGTTTATCATCTGTTGGCCAATATTTTCATCAGAATGAGGTGATATGATCGTCATCATGGGACCATGGATTGTGTGATATAAGATCATGATGGCTACCAGACTGAGTGAAATAGTCGTAGTAAATTGTGTTTCCAAATTGGTGTGATATAAGATTTTTTTTGTGATTTCTTATCTCTGTTATTGGCCGATGAACCATAAGAGCCACAAGCACACATGTAGAAATCAGATGATGATGTGGCGTTGACCTCTATTATGGTTAGAGGCCTCCATTATTTGTGTCTTTTGATGATGTTGACTATTAATATATTTGTGGGTTCATTCAATAGATAAACACAAGGATGGTGAGGATACATCTGTTGATGGAGTTGATATAGTTGGTTAGAGTCTAAGGCTCATCATATATTTAGTCCATTAGGCTTGAATTATTTGGGAGGGTAGACTTTTTTGTGCCTTGGGGCGTCATGATTTGAGTTAATGTTAGATTCAGTGAAGGGGATTGAGGGATGAGGTTATTATTACCTTTTTATTCTTTTAATATGAAATTAACATGATTATAAACTAATGTTTTATTTGGAATTAGGTTCCAAGTAAAATTTTAAAGATGAATGTTGAGGGTTCAACAAAATTTATTTTTGAAAGAGGATTCCTTTGACTATATTCTAAAGATCCTTAAACAACTGATATATCATGGATGGAAGAACTAATTGATATCATGGTCGTGGTCATTAAGAATACAGGTATATAGTTACATTATGTTTTGTACAGGTTTGTTTTTATATATTATATTTTTTACACCTTCTTAATAACATATGAATGATTGGTACACATTTTTATCACTTTCGATATTCTTTCTTACACCCTACATGAACACTTTAGGATGCATGTAGACATTATAGAATTTATATTTGGTAATGGTTCAGGATAATGAGATACACCATAGTGATTTATGTTTATATTTTTATATTGGAATGGATGGAAGGTGAATTTAGAGGTTCTGAAATTTTATAGAGTTACGTGTTGAGTATTATTTTTATATCACCATGCCTATATTTGTATGTACTAGTTTTCTGATATGGGAGAACCTTTCAATTTTCTTATTACCTAACATGTTGTCATGATACTAAAAATAGTTTCTTATTTTTTTTAATATCTCCAAATGTTATTTTACTCTTCAAATGGTATGTCCGAGCTAGTATATTATTATCCTTGCTAGTTTTTAGTCTTCTACTACAATGTGTTACTATTCCAATAGTTTTTTGGTCTTTTATATCTACTAAAATATTTATTTAGACCATTATTATTATCACAAAAAAGGGTACATTCTCCCTAATATCACCTATTTACACCATCATTGTTTTTTGAAAGACTTTTTCATTTGAGGAGATGCACCTAAGGCTTTATGGTCAACCATTCATTGGCACTTTTCGAGTGAAAAATGGAAAAAATGATAAAATTAATTTAAAATAATAAACTTTATAGGTTTTTTGTACATTATATGATGAAATTATTTATCATTCCATCATTTTTTTGGTTATACATTCATGTTGTTCAGAGGATCCATAGTAGAATACCTCTAGCAGTAATTTGTATGTGTTCCATTGATCTCGAAACATAGTTGATAATGATTCATGTGCTAGCATGACAATACATGTAATCTTGTGATGCACCCTTTTTCTGCCTCACAATACATCGATGTTGAAACATTTATTAGTATTATCTCCTTATTGAGTGTATGGATGAAGGTGGAGAATACTCTCAATTTTTCGAGATCCATAGAGATGTTATTTTTTGGAGGATTATGTAGATAGGAAAAATATATTCCTAAAAATGATTTCCACACCTTTTAAAAAATTAAATAATTTTTTATATATATTTGTAGCATTAAAGAGTTGGTGATTACACAAAGGTACTTTTCAAGTAATCAATCCAAAGTGAAACCCTGGTATAATAATAATAAGATTATAATAATTATTATTATTACTTATTATAATAATATACATCTCAAAAATAAAATAAATATCAATAAATCAATATTTATTTATTTAAATGAAATTTAGTATATCATTTATCTTACCGATCATTGTATCATGGACTATCTAACATTCTCAGTATTTATTGACCCATGGAAACTTAATATCACTAATTAGATAAATTTATAGAGAAAAATAATATTCATTTTCTTATAATGGAATATTTATTTAATATTCAGCTCCCATCAGATAGTTATTTAATATATTAAATCAAAAAATCTTGATTTAATGCTATTTATAAAATATGGTTATAATATTAATTTTCCTAATTAGTTACAAATAGAATTATAATTATGATCAATAGAAACTGTATTTGTGTGATCATATAAGTTTATCCCTTAATATAATTATACAATATTACATGAAGTCTATTTTCAATACCAAGATACATTTAATGAATCATATAAAGGAAGAAGTTAATGTAAAATTGACAATGACCACATATAAGTACTTACTATGTAATATAATCCCTTCGTGTTGATATCGTATCAAGAAGGTTGAATATTTGATTCATTATACTATATGCTCAATATGAATTTCATTGAATATTTAAATTTAACATGGCTATAAACCATGGACATCGATTTTCATTTGATGGTTCCATTCTAATCAAAGGTCCCAGATATAAAATTCTATAAAGTTAAAAGTCCAATCTATCCAAAACATTTTCATTAATTGTATACCACTAATGAATCTCCTAATATACTATTTTTCCAAAAATCATATCACATCCCTATTTACATTTTTACATTGAATTATGAGATTTATGATATTCATTAATAATATTATTATATTGTAATTATCATTCCAAAAAATTCATAGAAAAAATATCTAATTAAATTAAAATGTATGGAATTCTTATTGGTGGGTCCATTATTATAATCTTTCTTTTATGGAGATTACCAAGTTTCCACTTCATGAGATGATGTCTCTTTTTAATATGATTATGAATCACCCAAAATTAATAAATTATGCTTCCCATCATAGATTTCTATCCGGCCACATGGATTATTTTAAAGAAATAATATCATAAAACCTCAAGGATCTCATTATAAAGGATAAAATATATGATATGTGGTAAATTAAAAATTTTCTGGAACATTTTAACATTAATTTTATATAATATAACAATCAAATTATTTTATAGAATTTATTAATATCAAATTTTAGAAAATACAACAGTAATCTAACAGCTGGTGTATGTTCATTTTCTGATTATGAGACATTGGATATTTTGTTTATGCCACTAAAGTAGTATTATGAAATATAGTGTGATAGGATCTCCCCAGATGGACAAAACATCATGACAATGGATGATGTTTTGAATCTAAATATGTTCTTTAGATACATCATTAGACAAAATATACATGTAGTTTTTTTAGAATTGAAGATTGTGGATTTCCTGGAGATCATCCAGTTCAAACCACTTCCATTAAGTGTAAATATATATCCTAATTATGATTTTAGATCATCTTGATCTATTTTGAAACCAAAATTTTTCAGTCCACCAATAACTAGATCCTCTTTTAACACCCTGATTTTTGATGAGTAATTATTTTTGAATAAGATAAATTTCTTTGATATCTTGCATTAGTTACCATACCACATTAATCTTGCATTACATACAAAACCGAGTTTGACTTCCATTACAAGAAACATATAGTTTTAAACAATGACATATTATTAATATAGTTATTTAAACACATCAAATAAAACATATCCATCAAACATAGAAATTTGAATAGTAATAACTACTTTTAAATTTTTTATTATAATGGTTTTATATAAAGGAATCATATTTATAAAAATGTAGTTAATTCTTGGAAGAGTCTTTATATGTTTGGAAAATACTATTTTCTAAAAAAATGAATTTTTTGTGATAATTAAATATTTAATTTTTCCCAATTTTAGTAAAATATTTACTTAATTAATCAGAAAATTTTAAATCCTTATATAAAAATTATCTTAGGGTGGCTTGTTGGGATTTTGTCTAAAAAATTCCAGTTTTTGAAAAACTGTTAAAAAGAAATAATTTTTATTGAAAAATACCATTTAGTTTAATTTTCATTTTAAATTTAATTATATTTAAAATATTTTTCAAAATAAAATTTGTTTATTTATACATTAATTAATCCAATTTAGGTCATTTTCAATGAATTTCATATTGAATTTTGATATTATACATTGTAAACTTTTGAACATTTTCCCTATTAAAACCCACCTTCTTGTTCCATTTTCAAGATTAATTTTAAATTTAAATTCTCACTTTATGTTAATTATGTTTTATAAATGGATTAAATATTTTTAATCATAATAATTTAAATTATATAATAATTTCAACTAAATTTTTTACCAATATGAATAGTGAAAATAGTAAAAATTATATAGTGCGGTTAAGGTAAAATTGGGTTTACCATGTTTTAAAATAAAAATCTAATTGATAAACTATCCTATACACCTTTATAAAATATATTTTAGGGAAATATTTACACATATCATGTCCATGGTTTTAATTTTATCCTTTTTTGACCCTTTAGACTTATGAAAAACGTGGGTATAGATTTTCTTTTCATAAGAATTACAAGTGTGCCACTAACCTCACTCATAAAATTCCAAAACTCTATTCTATTCTTCACAATATAAAACCATTTTTTTAGTAAAAAACTGACAAAATAACATCCCAAACTACCTCATATCATCATGGAGGGAATATTTTTGTAAAAAAATCAATCCTACTATGGATTTTGGTGCAATCCTATGAAGGATACCTGAAGAAGTGGCAACATTCATCAAAAAGAATTTTTGATTTATTCCTTCATACAAACAATTAAATTATTATTATAACATGATTATATAATAATCTCATTATCTTAAATATACATATATTTTTTTACTTTAATTTCATGTCCAATAACTATCTCAATGTCCAGAAAATGGGTTATGAAATCATCATTCTTGTGTATGGTGAAATACTGCCTCACGAATCGATGCCAATTATTTTTCCATTACCACCCTTGAAGGTATCTTATAATGATGGATTTATTATTTTTATATGGTTATATTATTTTATAATTATTATTGAATTATAATATTACACATATCATTATACATTCTAATTTTTGGTAATAGGATAATGTTGCTCGTGTGTATGATGAACTACCACATCGCGAAGTAATGCGATATATTCACACATTACATGGAATATATTATGAATGATTTTAATAAAAATATGTTATATATATGAACTAAAAATGATTCAATAATGATACTATATAATTTAATTGTCATTATTTCAATCTGACAAAACATGGAAACAAAATTCATGCCTACATACGACCTACTGACTCTATGAATAGTGTATTTCATTTTCTATCTCTAAATATTATGTATTACACTAAATATATATATAATGAAAATATATGATATTTATATAATTTATTAAATTATTTTTATTATTAAAGCATTATCAAATTAATAAGACCAAAATAATAACAAATAAAAACATACATGAAATTAAATTAGTTATTTCAGGAAATGTGATTTTTACAAGAAATTATTAATAATTGGGTAATAAAAAGGTTATAGTAAAATAATATTTGGTATAATATATATGAATAATTATACATAATAGAATTATAATAAATATATATTTATTATACACGATATCTGACTGTGTACGATGAAATTTAATACTTAAGGAAGGGGATTTATGTATTCATTTTTCATCTTTGAGACGTAAGTTATGTTATGCACCTATATTCATTCACGAGGATTGTATATCATCCATTTTAAAAATAATATCATGAATTTATTTATCTCTAATCTATTTTTAGTTCCATTTTATGGTATTTATTGATGAATCTTATGATTCAATGATACCATTGTGTTAATGATTTTATGATACAATATTTTCATTTATAGGGATTATAAGTGATTATGTTTTCAAATGTAAAATTAGATGATAAATCTATAAGAAAAATCATGAAAATTATTCTCATCTGGATACTAATGTCCTTTTCCAGTATAGGAAATATTTTTCCACTCATTGGTGCTTAAAATAATTGGTAAAATGTTTTCATGAAAATCTAATGTGAAAGGAATATTGGTTATAATGTGTACTAAATGAATTAAATATACATTAATTCGGTTTTATTTTTATATTTATGTTTTCAGTAACATTTTATAATACAAATATTTTCCATAATGATTTATTTTGATAATGTTTTTTCATAGCAGAAATGATATTTTTCTAATGAGATGTTTCAAATGATCATTCAAAAATAATTCTCCATTTAAGATGATATATTTCATTGTTTTCATGATGTTTTTGAAACAATTTAATTTTCCTTGGGTTATTATATAATGAAATTATTATAAAATACTCTTATTTTTTCCTAGGTTATGCTATGATGAAATGATAAAATGGTTATGAAACCTACCTTTTTTCTAGAGGTTATGAACTAATTAAATCTCTTTTGAAACCCATTTTATTTCTTGGTTTATGATATGATGAATGTTTTATGATCTTACAAAACACTTAAATTTGGTATTCAATAAGAAATATATGGGACCTATATCTACAACCAATTTATAAGTTAATGATTTATGATATAAACAAGAGTAGAATTGGGAGTAAACCTTTTTCAGTAAGGGACTTTGTCCACTGTGATGTTCTTGGGAGTAAAACATGACAACTATAACATTTAAAGGAGTGAACCCATTACAATAATAAATCCTTGGATGTGATCCTTGAATAATATGGAAATAATTTCATATGATTATTTTAATTCCATAAATCAATGTCTTATGCAATTTTTTTTTCAATAATGGATCATGTTCTATGATTCCCTTATGATTCATATAATATGAAGCACAAATAATTATTCCATGAATCAAGATTATGATCATTGATATGATGGGTATGGTTTCAATAATTTATTTTCATATTATCATACCATTATGTTAATTTTATTATTATGTATCTCACTTTACTACCCTAAATAAGAATCTGAGATCACTTTTTTTTATGTTTCCATTCCAATGGTTATGATTATATGTTTTAAATATGATATTTCTAATAAGGGTTCTTAGTTTGATGAACATATTTAGAGAGGATATAGTCTACCCATGTAATAGTTGTTTGTGATTCAGTTATTCCAAATACACTAATCTATTACCTTCCCATTTTACATTTTTTGTTTAATTTAATGAATATGAATATAAGATATGTAAGATATATGTATATAAAAATTTTTTCACTATAGTTGATATTAGAGATTAAGTTTAGTTATAATTTTGAAACTAGGATTATAAAACCATAATTGGATCCCATAAGACATGTTGATGGGTAATTCTATGGGTGATTAAATATATTGGAAAAAGTTTCTTAATTTTGATAAAGTATAGAGAATGTGGTTTCCAAGAAAATATATCTTAGTCTTGATAATAAAACTGGATCTTTCTTGGACATAGGGGAAAATGGGGGTTGTAACACAAAATAGGGCACATTGAGCATGACTCTATAATCACATGGTGCATGACAAAACACATTATTTTTCAACTAGTTTGACCCTACGGGGGGCTATTCTTTAGAAATTTAAAAACTCTATATAAACCATCATGATGGAATAAATAAAATATTGATGTAAATGAACTAGGATTAACCCAATGTTTTCTATATTAAAAATATGTCATCACAATTTAGACTCAATTAAGTTATTTTCATGATTATATGGATCATACCTATGATTATTACACTACACTTTTTGGTTTCAGTTGATGGATGGAAACTGAAGGAACCATGTTAATGCTGACTATAACAGAAAATGAAATGATTTTCCTCCTAATCATCAAATAATTATGGTATCTCAAATGAAAAATATTTTATCTAAGATAAAAAAACATTATGATGATATAAATCATTTTGAACATCCAAATAGACAGAGGTGAGAACAACATTATTTTGAGTCTATTATGAGACAATTCATACATTTATTTAGGGAGTATTTGGATCTATGAGTTGTTAAAAATAGATCATTACGTCTGAAAATATTTATTTGTTTTCCATTGTTCAGATCATAAAAAATTCATTTTTTATATCTACTATTTGGATGTGGAATAAGATCAATTGTGGAATCTTATCATATACACAATAGAACAATAAGAAATTGTCTCCATGCATTGGGATGAGTTCAAGAATGTATTCTTCAATATGTACACTCCTCATATTATTCATAAGATGATAGAGAAAAAGTTCCTTGATTTTTAAAAATAAAAATTTAATGATTATATCTTAGGATAATTTTACAAGAATTTAATGATTGATTGTCATGTTATCATCAAACATGAAGTTAAGGTTATTCAATTATTTTATTGTATAAAACTAAATCTATAAAAGGATTTATCCAAAAGAGACTCCAATATCTATGAATATATTGTTCGATCTTCTCTGAAGGATGAAATTTAGGTTGAATTTATGTGTAAATGTCATGTTTTTGATAAGAAAATTAAGATAGTTTTCAATGTAAATCTAAAAAAACATTGAGAGAAAAAGGTGACCTTTATTTTATGCTCAATGTGTGGGAAGAAACATAAATGAAATTGTAATTATGGGACTAGTAAATGTTTTAATTATAAAATGGAGAGTAATTTGGTAATTGATTTCCAAATTTATGATAACAAGATTGAAAATGATACGAATATAGATAAATCTACACAAATGAACCACCCACACTTCAGTTATTAAATTGTAAGGAGAATGTGTATTATTTTAACTGATTCCCAAACCTAACCATTAACAATTATGATCTAGGTTAGAATCAACTTAATATGAGATAAAAATGGACATATCACGTGGAATTATTTCTTTTGAGGAGTGTGATGACAAAATGGTGAAAGGTATATATACTATCCAATATTGAATTGTTAATGCCTTATTTGCATTTTTATCTACCTATTATTTCATATCTGTATAATTTTATCATTCTTTAAAGCTTCAATGTAAATTATTAAATTTAGAATTAGTAGTTCATATCACTAATCATATAATAAAATAATATATTGTATATTTTTCTTCTCGGATCGGTGTTTTTGGGAATGTGATTTCTACAAATCATTACATTCTTTTACTGGTAGAATTTGATGATATCATAGGAATGGATTACCCTTCTTTGTAAAAGTTTCACATCAATTTTCAAGGACGGGAAGTCACTTTTAATATCCCAAACCAACCAATGATTTTATTATAATGTGACGATAAGTATGAACATATTTTGGTTATTACATCCATTATATGGATCTTGATTCCCATTTATAAGGGGTGTTTATCTCAAATGGTTAGGGAGAAACATGACATCGATTATATGCCTATTTTGAAATAATTTGTTGATGTATTTCTAGAACATATCGCTAGTATTACCTAAAAAATGAATCTAGGTTATTTGAATAAATCATTCATGTTTCTAAAAATGTTTCAATTAATCCTTATAAAATAGCCTTGATTAAGTTGCATGATGTAATGAAGAAACTTCAGGAGAAAATTGACAATGGATTCATTTGGCCATGTGTTTCACCTTGGGGTTCACATGATTTTCTTTGTTAAAAATAAATATGGGTCTATGTGACTATATATTAATTATATGGAGATGAATATGATCGAAATTAAGAACTCGTATCCTCTTCCCTATATTGCTGACTTATTTGATCAACTTCATAGATCTCCATAATTTTCCATGATTGGACATCATTCTGGATATCATCAACTACAAGTTATGAAATAATATATACCCAATTATAAATTCCATACAAGGTATATACTCTATGAATATATAATAATTCAATTTGGTCTTACAAATTCCCATTCTATCTTCATGGATTTAATGAATAGTTTATGTAGAGATTTCCATGATCAATTTGAGGTATTATTCATAGATGATATTATTATATAGTAAACGATCAAGTAAGATCATTAATACAACTTTATAACAATTCAAAATACCCCATGGAAGTAGAAACAAAATGAAAAATTTACAAAGTGTGAATTTAGTATATTTTTTTTATTTTTGGGTTATATAATCTGAATAGAGGATATATCAGTATATCCAATAATGAGGATGGACATTGAATATTGTAAAAGTAAAAAAATGGTTTTTGTGATCCAATTTTTTGTTGGTTTATATAGATATTATTGACGTTTTGTGGAAAATTTCCCATGAATATCAAATTTACTAAGCAAGATAACTTGGATGGGATAATATGTCCTCTGGAGAAATAAATTTAATGAAAATTTAAACAAAATAAAGATAATATTAGTCAACCCACTTATTCATACATTACCCTATATAGGAGAAGTATTTTTAATATATACTTATGAATATTATAAGGTGATGGGATGTGTTCTTACACAGAATGAAATGGTTATAAATTGTTTCCCATAAATATTTATGAATCATGAGTAAAATTACCCAACTCATTATTTGGAGTTATTTGTTTTGATTTTTTCATTATAAATATGGATGATTCACATAAGGAGTTGAAAATGTTCTAGATATTATGGTTAGAGTACCGCATTAAATTGTTTATGATCATGATCTATGGTTTACCTTGATGTTCTATCTAATAGTTTAGAAAATCTTGATATAGAGTTCAGTTTTAGCACTTCATATCATTATCAAAAAATTGTATGTTTGGAAGAACAATTCAAACACTAGAGGATATGTTGAGGTCATATTTAATGTATTTCAAATGTGGTTGCGATCAACGCCTTCGTCAAGTTGATTTTTCATGAAACTATTTCTTCCACTTGAGAATTTATATGGATCCTTATGAAGACCCCTATGGAATAATGTGTTTATGTATAATGTACTGGAATGATGTGAGAGAATGAAAGATATTGGAACCTGATATTGGAGAGGAAATTATTCAGAAGGTTAGATCTATTCGGAAATATAGAAAGGAACCTAAGAGTTGGTAGAAAATTTGAAATGATAATCACCAATGTCATATATAATTTTACTTTGGTGATAAAGATTTTCTATGAATTTATATATGAAAGAAGTTTTTGATATCTGAGAAGAAAATTATACTAATCTATAGGTATATTATTCCTTTAGAAATTATTTATCATACCAAGATTATATCCTATAAGTTTGTGTTTCCACCAAATCTCTCTCATGTTAATGATGTGTTCCATGTATCTCTCAAGAATAAGTATATACCTGAACATTCAAATTTAATGAACTCAGATTCTATACTAGAAGAGAGAGATTATTCTTATGAGTAATAACCCTTTGAAATTCTAGAGCATATAGAAAATTTTATATAAAACACAACCACTTACATGTTTAATTTTTTGTGGAAACCCTATTAGTTTGAATACGCTATGTGGGAACTTGAGGACATGAGGAGGTAGAAGAATCCTCATTTTATTGTGTCAAAGTGGGGAATTATGATGGAGAAATTCATTTTATAAGGGGTGGAATGTGACCCTTTAATTTTTTATGAATTATAATTTTTTTTTAAAATATATTTATTTTATATCATGTGTTACATGAATCACCTTGTTAATCATGTGTTACATCCTACACCGAGTTTAGCTATCAATACTTGCATCTACGAGTTATAAAAATTGATGAGGTATTAATATAATTATTTAAATGCATCCAATATAAAATATCCATCAAAAAAAGTGATATGAATATTAATTAATATATAAAAAATAATAATTATAATCATTTTATATGTAGAAAAAATATGGGTTAAAAATAATTAATTTCTGTTAATGTCTTTATATGTTTCAAAAATATGATTTTTTTTGAAATTTATTTTTATTTATTTTTGTGAACATTAATAAAATTAATTTTTCAAAATTTTAGAAAATTGTTATAATAAAATAAAATTAGTTTTTAAAAATAATTTCAGAATTATATTTGGGTGAGTTTTTTAGATATTTTTGAAAAGTTTCATTTTCCCATTAATAGTGAAACATATAGAATTTTAATTTGAAAAAATCAATTTATGATAATTTTTTTACATATTTAAATTTCATTTTAATTTTTCTATAAGTAAAATTATTAAAATTATTAATCAATTATTAAAATTTAGTTTATTTGAATCAATTTCATATTCAATTTTAATCTAAAAACATTTTGAACTGTTGATTATTTTAATTTTTAAAACCCTTTTTTTCGTCAAGTCTGTGGATTAATTTTAAATTAAATTATGATAATTATAGGAATGAAATTTAATAAAAAAATCTATATATTAAAATCAAAATAATTTATAATATTAAAAAATTTCAACTTACTTTTTTTAATAAAATGAAAATGGAAAATAGTAATAATTATTTTCTACTATTAAGAAAAAATGGGTTTACCAGGTGATTAAACAAAAATGATAGTGTATAGATTTTGCTATAAACACATCTAAAATATATTAAATGTTGTATTTATAACCTCTCCTTTTATTGGATCTTATTTAATAAAATTTTAACACTTTTTTCAAGTAAATAAAGTGGTTACACTTGATCATTTAAAAATAATTATAAGTGTCCCATTATCCTCACTTATAAAAACTCATCCCAACCCACTCTTCTATACAACATAAAATATAATTTTTACGTGATAATAACTAAAAAAATAACTTATATAGTTCTCTCATCTATTCCAAAAATCCTTATGTTTTATAGAAATCCAACCTATGAAGGCCATTTGTGAAAACCTATAGAGGTTACCCGAAGAAGAGGTAATGTTCATTAATGATAATCATGGTTTTATTTTTTCTTCAGCCAATTTATTTATTATTATAAAATTATTATATAATAACCATAGAATATTACGTACACTTATATTCATTTATCTCAAGTTAATGACCTAAAATAATATCCACTTCCATCAAATGAGTTATGAATACATTGTTCGGGTGTATGACAGACTACCCCCATGTAAACTGATGTTATTAATTTTTACATTACCACCTATCATGTATAATTATAAAGGTGAATTTTTTAAAATACAATATTAATGATTTTATAAACATTATATGATTGTTAAATAACACATACCTTTATACTCTCCATTTTGTGGAAATACGATAATGTCACTCATGTGTACTGTAGACTACCAACTCATGATGTGATGTAACTCAGAAACACATTAAATAAAAGGTACTTATGATAGTTTTAATAAAAATATGTGATATATATGACATAAAAATGATTATTAAATGATAATATATAATTAATTTTATTTTATTTGTTCTGATAAGAAATTGGAAACATCATTCATGCGTATTTACGACATGCCATCACCATGAATTGTGTATTTCATTTTCTATCTCTATATATTTTAGATTACACTAAATACATATAAAATTAAAATATATTATACTTATATGATGGATAATATTCTGTACATTATGAATCCATGATCAAATTAAGATGACCTAAAAATGAAAAATT
Source organism: Viscum album (assembly GCA_963277665.1). Lineage (NCBI taxonomy): Eukaryota > Viridiplantae > Streptophyta > Magnoliopsida > Santalales > Viscaceae > Viscum > Viscum album. Next base: position 1,190,551,172 of record OY728156.1, on the reverse strand, counting down.
GAAACATACATTAAAAAACAAGTTATTTTCTAAAACATGATTTTAACATGGCATTGTTAATAAATTCGTAATAAAAGGTCATAAGAGAATAAATTTTTTTAAATATATATATTAATATGGTTCTTTAATATATTAATAATAATATTATATTTACTATACAATTGTTTGAACGTGTGTGATAGAATTCAGTACATATAGTGATTTATTATTTACTTAATTTTCTTTTATTGAGACATAAATTATGTTATGCACCAATATTCTTCCACGTTGAGTATATTAATCAAACTGTGTGTGAAATTTACTGAATTTATTTTTTATTCTAGATATTTTGAATTACATTTTACGTTATTCCTTCATGGGTATTATGATTCAATTATAAAAAAGTGGTAATGATTTTATGTTGTAATCTCATCATTTATTGAGATAGAATATGATTTTTTTGGTGATATAAAATTGATAACCACATCTCAAAAAACTCATTAATTATCTTATCCTATATTAATTCAATATATTTTCATGTAAAGTTACCATTTTTCCACTCATTGGTACTTCAAATAATTAGTATGCTATTTTTAACAAAGTCTTAATTTATTTCACTCTTCGGTTTGAAATATGTTTCCTTATAAAACTATGTTTTTAATATAAATTTTCAAAAATGTTTTATTATTCTCCTAGTTTGTTAAAAGAAATTTTTACCCTTTGTTTTACATTTTAAAAAAGTGTTCTAAAAGGAATATTACTGTCATTTTCTAATCAACACCCATTTGATTTTTTTAAAATTTGAAAGGAATCATTGTTTCGATGTGTAGGACATGAACTAAACTTTTTATAATTTTTTTGATGATAACATTATATTTTCAAAATAAAAGTATTTTCAAAATGATTCATGTTCTAAAATTTTTTCCTCGTATTAGAAAGGATTTATTCTTGAAGAAATGTTTTAAATTTTCATTCAAAATAATTTTCCATCTCAGATGACATCTAGTGATATTACTTATGCCTTAATAGGGATATGATCCAAGGATACCATTATTTTTATTTCTATGAATGGTTTTTGTTAATGTGGAATAATTTTTATGAAACCTATTTATTTTATATGGGTAATACCACGATGAAATACTGATGAAACCCATTTATTTATTCACAGGTTATTCTATGATGTTATAATATAATGATTATGAAACACATCTCTTTTACATATGTAATTATATGATGAAGTATTTATGAAACCCATTTCAAATGATGGGTTATAAAAATTTGAATGTTTTATGGTATTATTGAACTCATAAATATGGGTTACATTATGAGATTGGTGGGACCTATATATCTCTCTAATTCAATGGGTAAATATTTATATCTAATTAGATAGAAATTATATTATCATAGAGAATCCCTGGTTCAGTATGAGACTTTTTCCAATTTGATGTTCTTGGTAGTAAACCTATACTAATATAATGGTTTGGGGAGTGAACCCATTACACTATTATAGACATGGAAGTGAGCCTTGAATAAACTATAAATGATTTTTAATGCCAATATTAATGATAACAATCTATGTCTTATGCCAATGTTATGCTCTCATGGCTCATGTAATATGGTTCTAATATTATTAATATCATATTAGTTTCTAATATTTATTCCATTACTCAATATTGTGTTCTTTGATATATTGGATATTATTTTCAAATTATATGATCATATTTTCTTACCCTTATGTTCATGTTATGCTTACGTATCTCCGTTAATTACTCATATAAAAAATCTGCTCTGACCCCTTCTTATGTTTCATTCCCCCATGTTATAATTATATATATATATATATCATATGATATGTTTAATAAAGTTTCCAGTTATGAATAACATAGTGGGAGATTATGTAGTGTACCTCAGTATGGGTTTTTTATATTTCCAAGTTTCCAAGTTTCCAAGGACACTAAATTATTATGTTCCTCAGAAATGTATTTAATGTAATGAATATTAATAACAAATTATTTTGTATCTATGTATTAAATTCGTGAGTTTTATACATCATATCCAATATAAATAATGAATATTTCCTTAGTATGTTTGAGGTACATTATGAAAGTCAGAATATTAATCTATAGGTGATATCCTGGTTCCACATGATATCCATCTACCAAACATAATTATAGGGTGCATGCTTCCTAGTATATATAATATCCTAAATTATTGTCTATATAAATGATTTTTCTATTATCCTTATCATTCCCCATGTGCATAAGGACAACTTTTCATGAAAAAATGAATGCCACGTGACATGGGAATCAATAAGATCTTGGATTTTTTTCATATCTAATCTCTTTTATATCATTTCAATATATGATCCTTGTATTACACCATGTAATATATTTGATCTATCATTATCTATTTAGATACTATTAATATATATTCCTTCAACTAAGACATGCATGGAGAATTATTTTTTAACCATATTCTAATGAATTATAATATTAGTATCAAATATGGAATAATTAATTTGTAATCAAAATATACTATCATCAAAAAAATTTCACTCCAACAAAACCTTTTTATAAACATGGTTCTCATTAATTTTTATTCAATAAAACTATTTTACAGATTCATTATTGATAATTTTACCCAAACTAGATGCGTTCTTTATTCCATAAACAAATCTTTTCAACATCCATACCTTATTGGAAGCATTTTTTGTCACACACCATTTTGATAGGGTCACATATACATATTCCTAATGATTTATATTAATAAAATCAATTTTTACATCTATCTACAAAATCTCTTTAACATTATATAATTCTATATAAAATAGAGTTTTATGGAATTTAATATAGAAACTAGTAAAAATGTTTTAGTGTATTATATCCCATAATGTTGTTTAAATGCTTTGTAAAACAATCATGATTTATAGTTACTGAATTGCATATTCAAATCAAGTTTTTGTTACATACTAATTTGAAAATAACTATCTTTAAATAAACTATAATATCTAACAAATTCCATATATGGTTTTGGTACATTGAATCCATTTAGTAATTCATAGATTCCTTCCATTTTGACATCATATATTTTATATACTTATTCCTTATAGGTTAAAATATCATTTTTATAAACTAAATTGAGTCACCATCCATGGTTACCAGAAGGATATTTGTTTTAGGGTCTCTAACCACTCTTATACTCATATACTCATCTTTTATCAGTATAGCTTCCTATTATGAAGGGATTTATGGAATCTATTCATGTTAGAACATGATTATATATTGATTCACGATTTTAATTAATCCTATATATCTCACATAATAAATTATAGATATTTCTTCCATCCCACGAAGCATATCATTTTTAATAATTATAACCTTTTTATTTTAAGGATTATATAGTTATTAAACCATTGTTTCCTTTAATTATAAATTTGATTACTGAATATTAATTAATTTTTTTTCATCCCCATCTACGTAAGTTAGACAATACAATTATCATTCCACACAATATTTCATATGGATAATGATATCCTACTTTAGTTAGAACATTTTTACGGTGTTTGTTTCTTTCATCAATATGCATTTCTAAAATAATATAAGAAGGATTTTCGAAATAATCACTAATCTCACAATGTATAATAAGTTTTAGTTCCTCATATCATATACCCTATTCTATTATAGTGTATATATAGGTATTAGTTTAGATAATATCCCAAATAATCATAGATAATTAGTGAAATATTTGATTATATATTCTTCACCACACTCTAAGTGGAGTATCTTTACTTACATACTTAATTGATTCAATTATTCACTCTTGTATTCCTTGAATTTCTCCAAGGAATCTGACTTATACCTCATTATGTAAACATATCAATATCTACTAAAGTCGTTTCTAAATTTTGTAATGTAACATTAATCAACCCTTCGATCTACATGAAATACTCCAAACATATATGTATAATAATGTTAAATAATTATCATGGATCTTTCATGCTTTCAACTAAATTGTGTTTTTTCCATTTTAGTAGAAAAAATATGTGATATATCCCAAGTTGTTTTAGTTAAAAAATAATCTGAATATCCAACTAGGTATAATTTTTTTAAGTGTTAATTATATAAATGGTCTAGATAATTATTCCATAATTTGGTGTGATACGAATCATGTAAACAAGATTAATTTTCGATTTTCATTACTTTTATTATGAAATACAACACATAAATACCACTATTATGTTTTACCTGACCAGAAAATAATTTTTGTAAAACAAGAAACATGTATTTCCTTATAAGTAAAATTATATTAGTATAAAAATGGGATTTAAAAATAATGTCTTTAGTAATAGGTGAAACAAAATAACAGCATATTAATACAAATATTATTTCTATATAAAATATGATGTTGTATTATCCAATAGTTATTATAGTTACATTAGCTCTAATGGAACCTATTAAATTTACATAACATCATAGAAATATTTTGGATATACTTTGTTCATTGAATTGGAAAATAATTTGAGTACAAAGAACAATATATAATATTATATTTATAAAAATTGTTAGATTTCAAAAAATGTAAAATGCACATAAAACATCCTATAAATTATTTGTTATGGTGGGGTTCTTATTCCAATGGACATTCATGCATCATGTGAATCAAAAAACATTATGCTGTTTCTTTTCCCCTTAATTATCCTATTCATTATTGATGGTTCATATAAGATTTATAGTTAGAGTTATTGATAGAAATCATCACTTTTCATTTATATTTATTTTCAATAAGAAAATATTGGTTTTCTTTCTTCATATCCTTATAATAATTGATAATTAATGTGAGGAGATCTAGAATAGGCTTATATATGTTTTTCATATTAAAATGAGCATGGCCGCACAATATAAACTACGGTAGTGAGGAAAAAATGAGATCCATTCACAACTACAAGGTCAGACCGAAACCCAAGATGTCGATATGCTTGATGTATCCAATCAAAATTCATATATGATGTCATGAAAGTATACCTTCTCTATGTTTACATGTAAATTATTTCTTGAATATATTTTATTTATTCTTCAAGTTCATAGTTGATAAAGACCCTAGATATTTTCCAATTTATCATATTCATTATTATCATGGTTGAACTCATAGTGCTCGCCAGACATGGAAAACAATATATGGAATCTTACATCTAGTACATAAACAAATTGCCTCTATAAGATAGTATTCCAATCCTCACTCACATATTTATCAATAATATCAGGAATTTCTAACTCTAGAAAATATAGCTTCTGTTCTTGGTGCATTATAATAATAGGAAACTATTCCACTCTTGAATATTATTACTGGAATATAAATTTACTTTCTTAAAAATTTATCATAATGATAATGTGGCTGAAAAACATTACATTTTATTAAATAAATATAAAATAGATATAATTATTTTTTCATGATTACAAAAATATATGAGATGAAATAATTTAATTTTCTAATCAGTCTCTCATTATTTAATAATATTCCAAAGTCCCTCACTATTGGACACATAATGTGTAATTGAGTGGACATTCCATTGGAATAGATCCATATTTACATTCTCATAGTCTTATTTAGGGAATGGTTAATAACTTATTTGTATTTAGGTATTGGATATTTCCAACATCTAACTCTACTTGATTCATGAAGTGTATTCCAACATCATCAAATTTCAAATTATATTTCCTCCACACATTCCACAAAATGACATAAAGTATAAAATTTTGTACATATCTTATTATCAATATGGTTAATTTGATAAAAAACATCATAAAAACTCCTAGGTAAATGTACGTGTCTTGAAGATGTCTATGGTAAGAATTATATTCATGGTTCCATCATTAATCATGTAACATGGGGATTGATCTATCTTAATATTTTATAGAGGTTTTTTAATTATAAATGAGACAAGGCATGTTATTATCATGTGGATTTTACATAATTAATTAACCACATTTTTCATAATTTTAAATTACACATTATCTACTAATTATTTTTTACATTTCATGTGTCTTTGTCTTATTTAATTTTTTTGATCTATTTGAGTTAGAAAATAAACGTAAATTTAAAAAAAATAATGAATCCTACAGTTTTAAAAATAAGATAAAACTAGGGTCTTGGTCATGATAATTCTAATGGTTGATTTATTGATTGAATAATAACTGCACCTACAAAACATTGTGAATAAATTCATTAATCTAGTTTTGGATTGATTTTCATCAATCCACCATGGACCATTATATCTTCTGGGTTGATTCCGCATCAACTATGGTACTAAACTCCCTTTTCTCCATGAAGATCTATGTTTTACACTTCATTACTCCCACACATGAGAGGGGATACAATATAATGGAAAAGTTGATTTATATAAAATAATTCCATGATGCATAGGTCATATGTAATAAAGTATTGATGGATGACACATAGACTATCATGTTAATTTAGTAATAATTGTAACAGTTTGGGGAAAATAACCATTATTAAAAAGAATGGAGACCCCATTTTACGTGGTTTCGGGAGATCAAATCACATGGAAAATGATGAGAAATTTGTAGCCTAAATCCCCAAATAAATAGATAGAAATTGATTTTAGTGGACAAAAATTCCATGGGAAAATTCCAAAATCATAAACAAAGGCCCAAAAAAGTTCCAACATCTATAAATGATGTTGTAGACCAAAACCACCTAACATAAAACCAAGACCCAGTCATCCATTGATGTGTAGAATACACCGAAACCATCAACATCTACATATCCACACCAGTGTTTTCCTACCTCCCAAATACATTTGACATAGAGTATGGGAATAATAAACCAATCTTTCCCCATATCTCGCATCCCACCATTCGTAACATAGTATCAACCTCACCATGAATTCCATAATACCCAAATACCACTAACATTTAATATCACAATCACATTCATAAATCACGATCATCCTACACATCCCTACATTATAAAAAGATTAAATATGTTGGTTGATAAAATATCCAGCTTCCCAAACACCACTATCTGTGAAGATTCCATGAATCTGAAATAAAACACATCTAACCATTCAATACTCGTGAAAATTATCACTAATCTCACCTATTCCTCCATATTAATGGTAAATTATTAACATTACTTTATGATCCAATGTCACCTAAATGAAATACCATCTTTTTAAGAGGTTTTTCATGGGGGTATGGTGAGAGAGGGATCTGATGCCCATAGATATACAATAAATATAGTAGAATTGATTTCCTAGATGGTTATGGAATAATCTATGCACTCCCCCAATTATATTATAATATATTAAAACCAAAACATTCATTGGTCAGTCAAGATCATGATCCTGAAAATACATTCTAGAAAAACACATATACAATATTTAGAAAACATAAATTTCAAACATTTTTTAATATAATATTTTTTCTAAAATTAATTTATTATCATAATTAAATAATTTTTTATTTATATTAATATCCCTTAAAATAGTCCGTGAGGTTCTCATTCTTATTTTTTTAATAAAATTTTATATATTAATTTTATGTGAAATTAATTATGTATATTTCATGTACTAGGTGGGAACATAGAGATAGTCCTGACATCTGAGATTAAAATAATAAAACAAACCCATAAATCACAATGAATAAAGAGTCTATGGGAAGAAGCTAAGGGGGTTTCAAACCGAATCCCAAATTTAAATAATGATAATTTTATGGACCATTATGGTATTAGTTGACCTTGATAGATAATTTCAATCAAAATCCTCATTCAAAATCCAAGACCTAATTTCCTTGGGTTATCTGATCAAAAAATAATATTATGTAAAACTATGAGATTTTTATGAAATATATTTTTTAGACTAGGTGATTTCTTTGATGACATTCATTACACGCAACATCGTCTTGTCTTGTTTTAACCAAAATAATATGTTTATAAGAACCATTATTTTATTATAATTTAAATTATAAAATAAATTATCTGTTAAATTAGTGGTCATGAATAGTATTAACTAAATTATGAATATTTTGGGTCGATATGATGAATTTGATTTTTAATAATTACGTAGAAACAAAAATATATTCAAATTTAATATAATGGAAATATTATTATTTTTGGGCTCACAAAGATGTTTTTCTTTTATAAATTAAATTAATTATAATCAATGAATGTTAGTAATGAAATATATATTTTACATTTTCAATAAAATATTTTATATATTCATCCAATATCTTTTATATTAATTAGATATGAATAAATCAAATTTTATGAGTAAAAAGTGATTTTTATTCAAAATATTAATTTTACCACATTATCATAGAGGTCCCATTTAAAATATAATTTTTTTAAGTTTTATAATTTTTATATTAAAATTAAACATCTTATTTTAATGTGGGAAATCCAAATTTAATTTTGTTATATTTTTTTGAAATTTTCTAGTCTCTTTCATTTTTTAGTGAAATACAGATTTTTATTAAACAGACCCTATTTTACTAAAATGTATTTATATTGTCATATTATAAAATGAACAAGTTATAAATCTTAATTATTAAATTTGAATTTAAAATATTATAATTATTGTTTCTGAAAAAGATTTAATGCACAATTTTATTATAAATACACTTTTGGTATTAAAAGGACATTTTTTTGAATCCATGTTTTTCATGGAATTTTATAGGTTTTATATTAAATTATCTTCTTTAAATTCGATATTTTTAATTTTATAAAACTTATTTAGAAATTATATTCATAAGGTAATTTTTTAAATTTGTACCTTTTATTGTTTTCCCTAATATGAATAGTAACCATGTTAAATTTTGTTATTTTTCTAAAGGGAAAATTTTGTAATTTAAGATAATATTAAAATAAAAAATACTATAAAATGACCCTACAACTTTTCAAAATTCTATTTGATGAATTAAAATCGTCTCTAAACACATATGTATCTAAATTAAGTCATTTAATGGACACTCTTCCATGATAATTATTTACATAATATTTAAATTAAATAAATTCACAAAATGTCATTTTCATTGTCTTTAATATCAATTATGTTTCCACATGGGGAAAAGTAAGTGATATGAACGAATATCAATGTTAAATTTTAACTTGATAAACATATTTAATGGTATAAATTTATTTTTGATATTATGGGCTCTTTGGACGAAATTTTGTTGTTATAATCTTTTATTTAATAAAATTTTAAAGATGTCCCATTCATGTTTTAATTATTATATCACATTAAATACCATGATAGGTAGTAGATTAATTAGCCTATAACTATTATTTTTAATGATATAATATTTATCTTTAATTAGTTTAAAAAAAATTGAAATCAAATTATTATATTATTTAATTAAATAATGTTGATGTATTAATTATTTTGTTAATTAAATTATCAAATACATGTTATTAAGAATATTAAAATAAATATAATTTGTTATAATTAGTATAAAAAAATACTTTTATAGATGAAATTGGCCTATCTTGGATATACTAAAAAAATACATGTTAACATGGTATTTTATATTTTAAAAAATGTAATAATCAAATTGTGTCAAGATTGACACTATTGATATTTTATGAAAAAAAAAATTATTAATTTTTTTTAAAATCCTTAAATAAATTACAAAGTAAAAAAATTAATATAATATGGTAAACAAAGGTTATAAATTTTTAATTTATGGTCTAATTTACATCAAATTAGTAAAATTCACAATCTTTTAATTTTGAAACTTTTGTTACATTAATTAAAATTAAAATATGTTTGCTAAGGGTTACTCAAAATGATAATGTTTAGAAAAAATATCAAACCAAGTCTAACATATCTTTTATGATGATATTACAACCTTATATAATCTTATATTATAATCAATATCAATTTTTGAGGTATTTAGATTGAGATTAAATTTATTATAAATTACTATTTTATGAAATTCCAAAGTATCCCACCACATTAATTATAATTATTAACTTCCTCCTCCATATATTTATATCCCATTATGCCTTGTATATTGAACATAATATACCAGTTTATCTTCTCAAATTCAATAGTTACATTCTAACGGAACCCAAACCTATGGTAAGGGTTATTTTTGACGTTGTCATTAATTTAAGTGATATTTTATACAATATATTTTTTTTGGGAAAATTTATCATTCATGTATATTTTTATTAAAAAATATTCCATAATATTTTACTATTATTCTTCAATATTATAAATCCATTTTTACCTATGTATGAATTTTTTACATAATGGTTTGAAATGAATCTTTTTTTCATTTTCATTAAGGGCTACATTTTGTCTCATATAAAAAAAGTGTGGAAATATTTTTTTCTAGTAACTTATAAGCCATGAATGGAATTGTATGATTTCATGTAACCTTATTTCATTAAATATATATTATAATCTTTGAAGGATACATTCAATGAAAAATATTTCTTTATAAGTTGCACAAAATTTAAAGAAATGAAAACATTTTCATTTAATAAAGTTTATTTTACTCCGGAATTATATTCATGTAATATCTCAAAAATATTTTCAATCAATGATAATATTCATTGATTTTACGTATACTTTAATAGGGATATGTTTCAATTATACAAACCTTATTATTCTTACGATATTATTATGATTATGATGAAATTGTATTTATGAAATCCATTTGTTCATGGTTTTAGTTTTGATGGAAATATGTTTATGAAACCCATATTATTCCACGGTCTATGATATTATGAATGATTTATATTCTTTTATAGCACATATATTTGGTTCTAATTATATAATGTGTGGGACCTATATCTCCCTCAAATGCATTGTGTAAGGATTTATATCTCATTAAGTGAAATCAATTTAGTCATACAGGACTGAAACATGAGTAATATTTGTTCATTAATATAGGAAAAATGGGAAGTGAACATGGTTAAGTAATAATGGACTAGAACGAGAGTAATTGTGATTTAGTAATATTGGATAGGAATGGTTGTAATCGTGGATAAATAGTACGAGGATAGAATAAGGATTGAACTCGGTTCAGAAAAGGACTTTGTCTACTATGATGGTCTTGGAAGTAATCATTTACTAATATGGAAATGATTTCCTATTATTATTTGTTTTCCACAATTCCATGTTTTTGGTCAATGATATGTTTTCATGTTTTATGTTCCATTATTATTTATGACTTATGAACTATGAATCATTATACCAAGACTCATGATTTAGATATATGTTATACAGTGTAAGATTTTAAAAAGTTAAGTTCATCTTTTTAAATTATAATGTTAGAGATTTGTTTTATATTTTTCTTACTTACCCTTATAGTGATTCTGAGCTCACCGATTCCTTATGATATTGTTACAAATGTTATGATAAAATGTTTTTGGGTAAGCCTTCTGCATCTGCCTTTACCTTTTCAAAATCCTGCGGTTATACGTATGATTGGGAATATACTAGGACGCTTTTTGTGTACTGATGCTCGCACCTCTTCTGTGAGTCATCCCATAAATCCCCGGCTATGTGTTGAAGTGAATGTTGTGAAACCGCCGGTGGAATGGGTCTGGATTGCGGTGGGTGAGGAGTTTAGGTGGAAGCCGGATGTGGTTTATGAGACCTGGACTGACTTCTGCACAGCTTGTAGTAGTTTGGGGCATTCAGATTCCAGGTGTCGGATTGGGGGCACGCTTAAGAGGTCTGCAGCTATGGGGTAGGGCATTGGTAAGGCTCCTGAGAGGGAGAGGTCACCCGCTGTTGATGTTGTAATTGGCTCTGGTATTTCACTTGTTGTGGAGTCCCAGGGTGATTCAGTTAGGATGAATTCGTCAGGGCCCCCTATGAACCCCTTGGTTTCTCATGTGATGAACAAGCTGAGGCATGACTTGTGTAGGGGGGATGGTGCCTCGGGTCCTACTTCACAGACTGCTCCTGCTGTTCGTGATTTGGATTCAGGTGAAACTGCAGCCGCGAGAAAGCGCCGGTAGGATATCGTGGTCTCTATTGTGTTGGAGAGGGAAGGAAAAGTCCTTCTCAACCAGCCAGATACCAGTGTGGTGAATCATTGCCAGGGAAGTTGCAGTGAGGATTTGGCTATGAGTATGCGGGGGCCTGATGATATGGCAGAATCAGATAAAGGGCATGGGTCTACTTCATCTGGGAAGAAACAGAAGTCTGCTGGTCGCAAAGATAGATGATTTTTGGGGTATGGTGGAAATTGCAGTGGCCAGAATATTGCTGATAAGGGTGTGCTGGACCCTGTAACTATGGACAATAGGTTCCAAGAATTGAGCAGGTTAACTGGGGATGAGATGCCACCCTTTGGTGGCAGTGTTGATTTGTAGAATGTGGGACAGGAGTCTGGTTCTTTTGATGCTGAACATACATTGGTGGAGCAGCCTCAATGCTTGGCCATTGTTGACTCGAACAATCAGCTTCAGCAGAACCAGCTTGTGAGATACCCAGAGGTGAAGTACCATGGGATGTGGGGGGACCTCGATGACAGTGAAAAGGAGAATTGTGAGAGCACAGTACGGTTGTCTTACAGTGAGGTTGATCAAGTGGGGAACAAGGTGCTGCCGGTGGCCCAAGACAAGGTGATTGCCCCTCCTCGCGGGAGGATGAGGAAGGACTTCTCTCACTTGCCGAAGCTGATGCCGACCAGATCTGTTGTCAGAAGTATGCAGTCTCCAAATGAGTTTCTTGAGCTGGAGAAGCTGAATCTTAGGAGGAAGTATGCCAACGTGTTGAAGCATTATGAGAGTTCAGTGTGGGAAACAGCGATGGAGGAAGAGTCTGTCTATCATGGTGACGGTAAGGGGTGTGATTTTGAGGATTTGATGTGACTTTGTTGGGACTGTTATGCTTGTTACTGTCTTTTCCTTTATTTTAATAAATGGCCAGGGACTCTACCTCTGGCTACACTTTCCTGGCTAGTTGGTATCAAGGTGAAGGTTTAGTCGTCCTTTGGAATTAAGGATAAAAAAACATTAGTAAGTTCCCAAAAGGTATTTCTACTGAATTTTCAAGGGATATCTCTAAGGGAAAGTATATGTATATGTTATAATCTTATAATTTCCATAAATATCATTGATAACCATGGATTACACCTAATATGTTATATATTGAATGTAATATCCTTTTATTATGATGTTTTCGAATTATGATTAGTGTTTCTCAAACTATGACTACTCATTTTATCCTATGGAGAGAACTAGAAAGAACTCAGTTAACATTTAATTTTATGTATGTTGACAATATGGGAATTATAAAAATTTATTTCCTATGTAGAAACCTCTTATAAATAATCAAAAAGGTGGTACGTGTATTGGATTTACTACTGAAGATAAAGAGATCGTAAATAACAACATATAGGTATAAGTTGTTCTTCTATTACTATTTACATTAAATTTTAGAAGCCTGGTAATATTTTTGTTGATAAACTATAAGCAAGAATAATATTTCATAATCCATGAAATGGGTCTTATTTGATAAGATTATTAAGACTATGTAACAGTCTAATAATAATGTTGGATGATTGAATTGGTTGTGTTTTCTAATTCAAATATTATGTTATATAAATTATAAAGTATATATGATCTATCGATAGTAGTTTTTATTTAAATATTTCCAAGAATGTGTGAAAGGATACTGATGACCTAGAAAACTAATTTAATGTAAATTCCAAATTATGTAAAGATAACCCTTAACATGTTCTTGAGGATGAAAAAATGATATATTGTAGGGATAAAGAGATGATGATATTGGATAGTATTTATTATCTCTTAAATGATAAGGGATATCTTGAAAAAGTTATATATGTTATCAGGGATGAAGTTTGAAACTTATGGATTTATGGAATATATCTAATAATGTTCTTAACAAGGAAACATGCATGATTTCAAGAAGGATGCCTGGTAATTACGCATATAACCATGTTTCTAGACAATAATGATGAATGAATTTTCATGTTTGGAATATGAACACCATGAGATACCCTATGATATATGGGGGATAAATTTTATGCTGATTTAGTGCACTCCTTTGTTATGTATTGTATTTTTAACTTTCAAATGTATTATATAGTTATCCATTTATGGAATGATTAATTTAAAATTTAGATGTGTTTTTTGAGATTAATGTTTTATCTCACAATATTAGGATTTATACATATTGAATAAATTTTTCTATTTTTTTTGTGATAATGAAATATGGAAGGACCTAAAATTCAATTTATAAATCTCATGATCTTCTAATTCTTCAAGAATAACAAATTCACCTTCATTTCATAGAATAATAGATGGTGTATAAATTTATAAAGGAACAACAAAGGGTAATTTTTTTCCTGAAACCAAGTACATATTTTCAGGAAAACACTTCAAAATTATTAAAATGGTCTTCAATGATAATTTTTATCATTTATCAATTTTCTTGATGATATTAATGAACTCATTCCTTCTTTATTAGATTAAGGTTTTTTTAATGTCATTTTTTTGATCACCCAATTTTGTTTGATATGTGATATTTATCATTATCTATAATTATTTATTCTTTTCTCAATACACATATATTCACCTATGTTCTCATACATGGAAACCCATTTATGAGTTACATTGGTTAACTGTTATGTTACTAATATTCCCTTTCTGAAATGATGTTTTACGGTCTTTTTTATGAGGTTGGTTTCGATAAAAGAAACATTCAAGTATTAAATGTTTGTTATCAAAGATTAATTTCAAGGGAGAAATTTTTTTAACAGTGGTAGAATGTAACACCCTGATATTTTTAAAAAATATTTTTTTTAAACCATTTTACTTATTTTATTTCTGGTGTTACATGAAGCAGTAGCCTAGCTTGTGTTAAACACAACATTGAGTTTCTTGGGAACCTCATTTTAATATAATTTAAATAAGATAATAATATATACATTAAATTAGTTTTTATGAATAGTATTAAATAAATTATAAAAATTTTGGATTTATAAAATGAATTTATTATTTACAGGTTGCATAGAAATTAAAATACATACCAATTAAATATGAAGGAAATATTATTATTTTTAAATTCCAAAAGTCATTTTGTCTTTATAAGTTAAATTAATTATAATTTTTGAATTATAATAATGATATGAATATATTATATATTCAATAATATATTATTTATAATCATCCAATATACTTTACATGCATAAGATAAGAATAAATATAATTTTATAAAAAAAATTCAAAAGGAAAATTTCACAATCTTGTAATGCGGAACCCATTTTAATTATATTTTTTCACAATAATATATTTTATGTCACAAATTAAACTTATTCATTGAAATCAAGGTATCAAAATTTAACTTTGTTTAAAAATTTTGGTAGTTTTCTCATAAGTTTAATGTTTTTGGGAAATATAGATTTTTATTAAAGAATTCCAATTTTCATTAAAAGTATTTACAAGTTCATATTATGTCAGAATTAGTTTAAAAAATATTAATAAGTTAATTTTAATTTTAAATAGTACAATTATTATTTCTAGAATTTATTTTAGACATATTTTATTATAAAATGATTTTATGTTTTAAACATTTTTTTTTAAAAACTATCATTCATGTAATTTTACAAGATTTGTTTTAAATTAAATTCTGCATATTCTGTGTTTCAAATTTTGAATTATGGATTCCGAAATTGGATTCATATAGTCTAAATATAGTAAATAGGTACT
This sequence comes from Viscum album, assembly GCA_963277665.1. NCBI lineage: Eukaryota > Viridiplantae > Streptophyta > Magnoliopsida > Santalales > Viscaceae > Viscum > Viscum album. Next base: position 1,190,535,482 of record OY728156.1, on the reverse strand, counting down.
TTTATATTTTTCTAATATGAATAGAAACCATGGAAAAAAAATTTACCACAGCAAGGGGTAAATTTGGTAATTTAGGTTAGAAATTAAATAATAAACATTATAAAATGTCCCTAAAATTGACAAAATTTTATTGTATGAATGAAGTTGAACCCTTAGAGCTTACGGATTAAAATTCATTAATATTATGGACACTTGCACATGAAATTTTTGCATATAATATTTAAATCAATGAATGACAAAAAATATAATTTTATTTGTCTAGAATATCTCTTATGTGTCTAGATGTGGAAAAACAATGTTATAAAGGAATATCAATGTGAATGATTTACTCTATTAACATATTTTAATTATATAAATTCATTTATGGAGTTTTGTGAAATTTGGATGAAGTTATTTTATATATAATATTTTATTTAATAAAAATGTAAAGATGTCATATTCACGTTTAATAGAATATATTATTTTTAATATAGGGTTATTCCAAATATAAATTCAACTATAAATATAATTATGAAATATATAAGATTTATCCTCAACAAGGTATCTTATTTTTTTATTATATAAATGTTTATATTAAATAATATAATAAAGTTTATATTTTAATTATTCTACAAATGGAAATATCAAATATATGTTTTTAAATAAATTAAAATAATTATAAATTGGGATAATTAGCATATCATAAAAATATATTACCTTTACTTATAAAGAATATAATAAAATATTTTTTATAATTTAGCTTGTTATATTTATTTTAAAAAATATACAATAAAAGAATATATTCAAAAGCGGAACTGTTGATATTTTATCAAAATAATTTCTTAATAAATTAATTAAAAATCATAAAACATTTTTAATAATTCCATATAACTAAAAATTTGAAAAAAGGTTATATATATTTTAATTATGGTCTATTTTCATCAAATATGAAAATATTTATTCATTTAATTTTGAAAATATTGGTAGTATACAAAAAATTAAAATATGTCAACTAGTAGTTACTAAAAATGATAAGGTTTAAAAAAATAACAAAACATGTTTAAAATCTATTGTTTGATGTTATTACAAACATATAATGCTTTATCATAGAACAAATAGTCTATTAGTGGTGTTTGGATTGTGATTAAATATAATATAAATTTACATTTTTTATTCCAAAAGTGACCATCAAATGAATTATAAAAAGGAACCTCCTCCCTCACATATTTAGATAACTTTGAGCCTTTATTCTTGACCAACCACTAAAAAAATTCTTTTAAAATACTCTAGTTACATTTAAAAATGTGTTGGTTTTCTCAGAAGACCAACTCTAGTGTCCCTAAGAGGAGATCTAGACTGATCTCGCCAAATAATAGGGGTTTCTAACACGTATGAAGGAACCCATACCTTAGGCAAGTGTTAATTTCACAGTCTAATTATTTTCCTATATTGTTTATATGTATGTATTTACATGGGAACATTTATCACCCATGTCCATGGTTCTTTAAAAATATTATAGAATATTTTTATTATTCTTATAAAAAAAATTATTTCATTTTTACCCATGTATGAATTTTTTACTTAAAGGTATGAAAGTAATTTTTTTTGTTATTTTTCTCACAAGAAAATTATTGAATTATTAAGAAAAAGTATGCTAAGAATGTTTTATTTTAACTTAACTATAATTAATGTAATTTATGATTCCATATCCACTTATTTCATTGAATATTCCCAGACAATTTTACATTGTTATTTTATAAGAGAATGATTATATTAATATTTATGTGTAATTTAATGATAAAGAAACCATTTTTAAAAAAGAAAGAATATTTTCAATAATAATTAGTTACATGTAATCTCTCAAAATTATTTTCTATCTATGATAATATTCTTTCGTGTAACATATTCTTAAATAGATTTATGTTTCAAGTATACTATTATTGTTTTTACAATGATTTCATTTTTTATGATGGAATTATATTTATGAAATTAATTTATTTTTAATGTATTATGTTATGATTGAATGATACTTATGAAATCCATTTTATTACATGGGATATGGTATGATGGATGATTAATTTTCATATGAAAAACATATGTATGGTTTTTATTATATGATGGGTGGGACCTATATCTACATACAATGCATTGGGTAATGATTTATATCCCAGTAAATAGACTGGATTGAAATAGGAAGTGAACTTTGTCTATTAATACATTACTGAAATGGGAAGTGAATTCAGTTTCATAATACTAGACTAGAAGGGTAGTAATCTTATTTCAGTAATACATGACATAAAGGTTATGTGAACTCAATTCAGTAATACATGACTTGAACGAGAGTAATTTTGTTTTTTCTATACAGGACTAGACTGAGAGTACTTTTTTGTTTAGTCATACAAGGCTTGAATAAGGACTGAACTCAATTCAGTAAATGAAAATTTATATTGTGATTATCCAGGAAATAAGCCTTGACTAATATCGTAATTATTTCCATTTATTATTAGTTTTTCACAATTTCGTGTTTTATGCAAATGCATGTTTATCATAGCTCATGTTCATTTTATGATTTATTCTTCACGAACATCAATGATTTATTCCATGAATCATGATTTTGATGTATGTTACACATGGTTTGACTTTAAAATTTTATGTTCATGTTTTTATATTCATATATTAATGTTTTGTTCTATGTTATCCTTATTTACACGTACATAGAATTTGAGATCACCCATTTCGTATGTTTCATTTACCTAGGATATAATAATGTTTTAAGTAGTAGTACTAATGGGGAAGATCATTGGGTGAATCATTGAAGATCTTTAAGTAAACTAGAATTTTTTGTTCCAAGCTTACCATGGCACTAATCTAATATAGTGGTTGGGAATTTGTTTATGTAATGTATGTGTATTTTGAAAAAAGGATGTAATATCCATGCACGTCAAGCTTGGGTAGTTATAGATTCTATTATAAAATGACTTATTTTGAAAATAAGGGATACCACCTACTTTGTATGAACTTACCCCCATCTAACATCTACAACCTCTAGATATTGGATCATTATAATATTGAATTTAAAACCATTGTCAATTCTAGTGAGAATTTTATTGAAAGATGTTTTTTCAAGTAATTAAATAAAACATTATGTTAGTTTTATGTACTCAATAGTTATCTATAAAGGAACGGTCTTTGGAAAGGAATCAATTCCCTTTTGAGTTTCATTAGTGATCATTTGACCCTTATTGTGGACTTTAACACAATCTATCACTCTGATGAAAATCATATCCCTATAAATAACTCCATTTCAATTAAGTGTTCTAGATCATTAATTGATGATAAAAATATAGTTTTTTATAAATTTGGTTGGAGTGAAATCAACTTTTTATAAAAATAATTTAAATAGAATTAAGTCTGGTATGATTGACAGAGCTTTTTCTAATGAGGATCCTCAAACATATGGGGCTACATATCTTGTGTTTCCTTGGAGTAGTCCATCTATTATGACCACCAATTCCTCATGCGATTTCTTACTAGTAATAGAATACACTACTTATGTAGACACCATCCTTTTAAACCTATTACTAATTGATTTCATGCTTAATTAACTATGAAATATAGAAATAGGATCGAAAAATCCTTTTATATTTAGAAGACTAGGTTCATAATTGGAAAACACGAAACTACCAAAAAATTCATTTTATTAATATCCATATTGTGAAAATAACTCAATTTGAGCACTTAATATTTCATAGGATATACTTGGTAATACATAGACAAATGAGACAAGCTAAACATCCCTATAAGGCAATATACCAAGAAATAAAGCATAACTGATGAGTCATAATACATAACATGATAACATAAAAGAAAATTCTAAATGAATAAACATATAGAGTAATGAGATATAGAACATGGAATAATATGATAATATAAATATATTAATGTGGTAGAAACATATGTCATGACATAAATATGAATCATGATTAACTTCTATGATGATATCACATGGTGGAAAGAGTTTGACAATTTATTAATTTTACTCCTTAATCTCAAACATAATTTATCATGATAATAAAACATTTCCAAAGAACATAGGGTTCTATCATGGCACACCCATCATAAACTATTCATGAATATGTGTGCCACATAAATAATAATGCATTGATAATTAAAATATGTGTTTACCATGGAATGAAATGGGCTTCATAGTTAATCATAAGATATAACAATATGATGAATCATAATGTAATACAAGAATGATGTGATTAAATAATTATGGGATATTATAAAGAAATAATAAAAATATATCATTAATAAAAATGGCCAAATAATGTGGAAATGTGAAAATAAATATTTAGGTAACCATAGAGAAGTCCCACTTTACAGAGGTTTTAGTTAAAAAAAATTATAGAGGATAAACTCATAATTATTTGCACAGAATAAAAATATATTTTTTTCATTATAAAATGAGTTTTTTGAAAATATGGGTGGCTAAAAGTATTAATTGAATGTACTTGAAGATGGGTAATAAACATAGATGTTCCCTTTAATATGATTTTCTTATCGAGTGAAATTGAAAAGGGAATAATTTAAAAACATGAATTTCCCCAACAAACAAAGATGAATTGTGGTATATATATATAATAGATACAGAATACGGTATATGTATATAATAATATAGAAGAGAAAAATTGAGGAAAATATAGATAAAGTGTGACATAATGAAAATAAATAGGTTTTGAGATATCATTTACCTTATGATTTCATGTGTTATACACGTTCACTGAATGTACGCAATAATTAAATTAGATTCACTAATTAATTATTATTAACAACTTAAACATATATTTAATTTATATTTATTTTTATGAGTTTATTGCTGGCCATTTTTTAGTTGTAATGTTCATTTTGGTTCTTCTTGGATAGTTAGTTTCATGGATTCATTGTCGGTTAACTTGCGTATAACTACTGAATATCTTGTAAAATGTAAATAAAAATATACAAGTAAAATAAAATGTTATTAATGACCTTAAATATGTTTAAATACCCATATATATAATTGTTTGTGGACATGGGGATGGGTCATTGAGTAAGAACATTATCGTTATATGGTTAGTTCAATTAGGAATTATGATTATCATAAAGTAGTGTTATTTTATTAAATATTGTTCCAATATATTAGTCCTAGAACATGAAATAAGTTAAAATATTATTATAAAAATTTTATTTTAGAATAATTATTATTTTATGACCGACCTTTTAAGAGATAAATGAAAATTGAAACTCATTATCCATGAAGACGGTTAACATCAATAATATAGACAATATTTTCTATGAATAAGAGCATATGAGAAAAGAGATGTGTAGAATATATTCCATTATAAATATAACATTATAGTATACACATTATATATTAGGTATTAGGATTTTATGGATGATGGTGTTGGGTAGTATGTAGAAGAAGATTTTTTTTTAAGAGGTAGTTTAAGAATGTTACAAATTGATTATCATATCCTGAAGGACCCCTTAAAGAACATGAAATTGAAATTTTGATGAAAACAAAAATAGATAGATTAGTAAAAATTGTATAGTATATACATTTTTATATATTTATAATGAATCATGGAATATGTGGTGTGAGAAGAAGGGGTGGATTTTATAAAGGGGGAGAGGGATGTTTGTATTTTTTTATTCATTAGTTAATTATATTTCCTCAATACTATCAACAGTATTTATTCTTCTAACTCTATATAGAAAATTGTTCATGTAATTTTGATATAATGGGTTCTTAGATCGTCTATCACTCAAAAAAATCACGTATTTGTCTTATAATGTTAAATATCATAAATTAGCATATTTCATTATTCACCAAAAATACAACTTTTTTATAAAAATCACAAAAATTCCCCCTAAAAATTAATCAACATTTAGATTTAATTAATTGAATCCATTATATTAAATTAAGATTATAAATATTAGAAATTTAATTTTAAAATGAAATTATCATCTATTTGAAAAATACATATTTTTTGTATTACCATTGAATTTATGACCCTTTAAAAAATTAAAATGGTCTAATAAAATAATTATATAAATAGAACAAAACCTAATTTTAATTTATAAATACATTTTATGAAATTAAATTTTCATTTAAATAATTAAATTTATTATATATTTTTTAATAAAACATTTATATTTTATAAAAATACTAAAACATAATTTATCATTTTTAAAAAAATTCATTACCTTTATCCTAATAAAAATGTTTCATATTTTTATTTTATAAGAATCCTAAATATTATTTTTCATTTACATAGGTTATTTTTCTATTTTAAGAGTTGGATTACTAGTCCAAATGGTTAGATTACTATTCCAATGGTAATTTTACTATTCCAATGTTCATGTTACTATCCTAACATTTATATTATGACTCCAATGATTAGATTTATAATACACATATCAGTTAACTAGTTCTTATAAATACCTATTATTCAATTCATTCTTTATTAAGTTAGATTTTCTATCTAGGTTACATATTGTTTCATATTCAAAATAAATATTCTATTATTAACATTAGGTGTTATTTGAAAATATTTTTTTTAGGAGTGAAGTCATTATGGTGGATTGTAAAGATTAAAATTATCATATTCTTATTTTCTTATATTATATATATTATCCCATTGTAATATTTTTCATTCATATTAGTTCATTTGCTGACCAATGTATCATTCTTCATTTATTGGAATTAACTTTTTTTGGGAGCACAATGAGATGTATGTTCTTTATAAAACATGAAATAATTAAAATAATGGGAATTGAATTGAAAAAAATTATATAATTTCATTATTAACCCCTTAAAAAATTTCTTCCTAGAAATTTCATTTTATATACTAAGGTGAAAAATGGTGAGGCTACTTATCCTTCATCACATCCTCAGGATCCCATGTCAACTCTTAATATTTATGGTTTAGCTATAGTAAATTCACAAGGAGAGTACTCTGGTTGCTTATAGATTTATCACTATTGTCCATAATCATCATTGACTACTCTCATAATATATGTCATTTTATAGCTTTGTTACCTCTGAATTTAGTGCATATTAGAAATATAATATTTACTTCCTCATGTGGGATATGTGGAATACATCATGCACACAAAAAATTTCTTTTCTGGAAGTGCTAGTTGACCAGCCACTGATCAGATGGGATCAAGAATCTCAAAGGGACCTCTACACCAATGAAATACCATTCCCTTCTTCCAAAATCTTATTAATCTTTTACATGGTGATATGTGAAGGAACACCTTATTTCTAATCTAAAACTCCCAATCCCATTAATGATTATATTCATAGCTTTTCTATCATATTTGGTGATCCATGATGTTCTACTAAAAGGTCTTCACCTATTCTTTCATATCCTCAACCATTTCAGGTCCCATCTACTTACATTCTCTAACTTCTTTCCATCATTCATGTGTTCTAAATATTTTCCCACAAATGGCTTTATATAGATCCATTTGGATATTTGATTGGAAGCTATTATAGTAAAAGAAAATGGATACTGGATAATATTGGTCTCATTCTCCATTGTATTCCATTGAGCATGATCTCAATATATTTTCCAATGTCTGAATTGTTCAATTATATTTTCCATCAGTCCAAGGTTGAAAAACCATACAGAAGATCATCTCAATATTTAGGGAACATGATATACTTTATGGTAACATTGAGATAAATATTGTATCATTATAATTGGAAGTTCATAATAGAACTCCATGTCGTCTAATCCCATATTTTATGTACATATAAGTAAGATTATTGATTGATAAGTGCTCTTGAATTTCGATAATGTGGGAAGTCATTGCAAGGTAATCCATAGTAACACATATAGAATTATTTCCAATGTATTTACATATATGAATAGTGAATACATAATTGGTGATATGTTCCCATAAAAATGTAGGTATGTGTAATGGTTTCATCATCCCCTTATAATTTTTATTTTCATCCTTAAATTTCACACATAACAATCACATTGATGTATTTTCAATAATCTCTTCCTTTTTATTTTCCCACCAATAGTCCACTCAATGATCCTAAAATTTCTTTGTGCATCCTAGGTGGATGGATAACATCAATCTATGTGCATCATTCAAAATTTCATTCATTATTTCATAATTTCATGGTACATATTGTCATCACCCAAATCTTATGACTACTTCACCATGTATTTTGAACTCTATGAAATTCCCATTTATTATATATTCCACCTTCTTTTAGATTTCCATATCATCTCTTTTAGAATATATTATCTTTTTTAAAAGGGAAATTTGAGAAATCTTTTGATAATAGAATGTTAATTTTTTTCTTTTATGAATCCCAATTTGATAATCTGTATGTCTAAGAATACTATATACTTATCAATTCTAGTCATTGATAATGATGCATGATCCTTTTTAATTAGATAATCTTCCACATTATTTGATTCATCGGGATATTAGTGGATCAAGTAATAATAATAATTGATAATCTATTACCATATTATGTGGTTCATATTAAGTTAATTTTTGAGTGATAATATATTTTTTGGATCTTGTGATCAGTATATATCTCAATCATGTCCACATTGGGACAATGCCACCATATTTTTTACGCGAAGATCACCACCTCAAACAATAGATCATGTGTGGGATAGTTTTTCTCCGGAAATTACATGTTTATTAGGGAATATGCTATCACATTATCATTTTTATTCAGTAAATAGCCTAATACCTTCTTTGATACATCACTATATTCCACAAAAAGTTATCCACTTGTGGGTACTTTAAGTAGTGATGTTCTAATAAGCCTCTTTTCCAACACTTTGATGCAGTCTTCACATTCACTTGTTGAAAAAAACAATACTTTGTCTTGAGTCTTATTGGATAGTGGGTTGGAAAACTATTATAGGTTTTTAAAAATATTCAATAATACTCAATTAGGAAAAGGAATCTGTAGATATCTGTTACAAATGATAAACGGGCCCTCTTCTGCCCCTGAACGGCCCGAAGGCCTTCATTTTTATTGATTTTTGATAGCCCCCCTTTCAAGGGATGAGGGGGAACCCTTACAAGGCCCGTAGGGTTAGAGATTACATGCCTCATAGGCTTTGGAGATTATATGACCCTAATGTCTTAGGGAATTCAACCAGACTATCTACAAGGATCTGCCCCTCCCCAGCATCTGTATCTTTATAGTAGCTCTCCACCTTCACATGGCAGTCTAGTTAGGCTTCCTATGCAATCATAGGCTGGTCCCGATGGCATATCCATACCCTCTCATTCGGAAAAATCCAATTAGTACTACTCTGGGGAGTGAACCTGCTCTAAATCCTATTCTGGGACTCCTCCATTTTTGTAGTATGTCTGGGGCAACTGTATGTGGCTCGAAGGGCTTGAGGTAGACCGAAGGCCATAACGGTGGCCCGAAAGACCTACTAACCTGAAGGCCTGGGTGTCCCAAAAGCCTTAAGGACTCCAACCCATAACTGGTGTCCCAATGTGAATAGTTCTAGCTGATATAGTACCGAATAGTACCTGCTACAGTGCCCGCTATAGTACCCGCAGAATGTACAGTTCTGCTACAGTACCAGTACAGTGTACAGATCTACTAGAGTACCCGTGCAGTGCACATTTCTACTATAGTACTGCTATAGTGCTTTCTACAGTACTACTACAGTGTTCGGAAATATTCCTCTATCTGGGTTTGAACCTCAGTCTTTTTGATTCACTTAAAGATACCTCACCAACTGGGCTGAGGCTCATGTGCGTGGCCCACTCCTCAATTTCTATTTTATTCGAATTGTCTATCGATATGCATTTGATGGAGGAAAAATTCACCAATAAAGATATATCCTGTATCATTAAATAAAATTTCATATAAATTTCATATAGTTTATCCCTCCAAAATGTTGCTTGAATATTATTGAAATTATCCTCATACTCCTCCTTTCTCTTGGAGTATATCAAGATATCTTCTATAATGAACATCACAAATTTTTTGAGGTAATCTCTAAAGAATCTATTCGTTAAGTGCATGAATATTTATGGAGATTTATTAAGTTATAATTACATAAATGTTGACATGTAGTGTGTAGAACTTATTTGAAAGTAATTATTGGGAATATATTCTTTCTTTACCTTTAATTAGTTATATCTCGACTGAAGGTCCTCCTTAGATCCATATGTGGCCCCATATAATATTGATCAATAAATTCATCTATCTTTGGTAGGGGATGATAATTCATTATCATTATTTTATTATGTTAATTATAAGTAATTCTGAGGCACATTTATCCATCTTTCTTCTTGATTAAGACAGCAGTCACACTCTATGTTAAAACAAATGTTAAAATAAAACAATTATCTAAATTCCCATATAAATACTTCTTTTTATATTCCAAGAGAATGTTGTACATCTTATACGATGTCTTTGATATAGAAATATATCCTGGTATATATTAAATTGAGAACTCAACCTCTCAATTAGGAGTAAAACATGAAAATTCTATAGGAAACACTTCACTGTTTTCCCTCATAATGGGAATGTATTTAAGCATGTTACTCATTTCACTAAATAATTTCAGATAGATATACTTTCTTATAAGGAAATAATATACATTTTTTGAAGAATATTCCAATGGAAATCAATCCACATCAAAATATTTTTATAGATTTAGAGGATTTCTCAGGATGTGTATATTGATATCCCTCTCTGGATATTTGATTTTAGATTTATATTAAGATATCTACTACATTCCCAATTTAGCATCAAAATCCATTAAAATATGTAAGATAATATTTTTTGGAGGTTTTATCCCAAAAAATGACTGGGGATGAGTTATATACTTTAGATAATAATTTTCCCATTCAAAGTTTTCAATGAAATCTCAACCTCGATATATTGTGGTTGTGTTTGAATAATTCTACTAAAATTTCATGATATGAAGGAATGTGTAGAACTTTAATCAAATTACATATTCAATATTCTTGAATTAATTACTAGTATACCCATAACCAATTCATTTTCAGGATCCAACTCATCATTATTTATTGAATTTTATCTTATTTACAATCTTGGAATTTTTTCTCAATCATTTTCTCTTAAAACCTTGGTCTTATGTAATTTTATTTAATAATTCTGATGTTCCTAGAATTTTATGCACTATAATATAGGTAGAGTGTGAATCTAAAAAATCTATTCTCCTTCGACATTAGTGTTCTTATTCATATACCTTCAACAGTTATTAGCACAATTCTTTTCTTTTAAACATTTGATACATCTATGGGTTCCCTTTAGACAGGTGCCATGATTTTTCTTCCCACACTTTTGACATATGGGATGTTGGGTTTTCATTCCTCTATGGGATTTATCTATTGATCCAATAAAATAAAACAACATTTTAATTCTTTTATCTCTGATCCCTTATTGAAAATATGAGTCTCTAATCTCTATCTTAGCCTTAAGGAAAAAACTGACGATATCATCATAGTTATGAATTTCTCCAATCAAAAAAATAAGTGATCCATATTGTGTTCAATGTTCTTTGGAAATCGATATGCGTATTGTAAAAGGCTTGTAAATTTTTCTCATAAATTCCAATACCCTCATCGTCTCATTAATTTTGTTTTAGAAACTATATATTTATCTTAAGATGAATAGATCGATGAAAATGTATATTGAAAATATTTTCTTTAATCCATCCCACTACATGGAATCAATTTCATCATTACAATTCATGTTCATGAATAGTTTCCACTACTATTCGAATTCCTTATCAAATAAATATAACTCTAACACGAAATTATCTTTTTCAAAGAATTTGAGGGTAGGGGAAATATTCTCTATGGAGTAAATACATTTCCCATGAAAATAGGGTCTAATGATCCCCTAATGGTTGGTGGCCTTTATCACGTAAAAAATCCAACCACTGCTTGGTCATTCATAGTAGTAGGGGATTTCACATTACTCGAGTTGTTATTCATAATTTGATCTAGTTGATCCAATAATGTCATGAGGTTTTGAGATCCTTCTCTTATTAGGTTTGGAATCAGATAAGGGTTATCATTACAGATTTCATTACATTTTTTCCAGGAATGGGTTTATCAATTTCCTGCCATTTAATAGAATTTAAAAGAATATATATTTTGGGGATTTATCTCATAGATAATGAGAATAAAAAAAATTTCTATGTAAAATGAAGTAACTGCTTATAAATTAAATTTATACCATAACTTATGATTCACCATATTTCAATCTAGGTCATCCATGGAAATTTTCCCAATAAATAAACATATCCCAATTTTTTTAATAAAATTTTCTTGTCATTATCACTAAAAAACTCTTCCATATTAGGATACCAAATATAAGAACCCTATAATTTTACTTATAATTTATCTTGATTTTAATCATAATTATCTATCAAATAATAACCAATGATTGAAAAGGATAGTGTCATTGGGAGACTAGGTATATTATTATAAGACATGAAACTAGAATAAAAATCCTTGTAATTAATATCTAAAATGATATCCTAACTACCATCAACATCCTATTACTTTATTGGACATCCTGCAGAATACATTGACAAAAGGGACAATATAAAAATCCTAATAAAGGAATAATCACGGAAAAGAAGCAGAGAACATGAGAGAGAAGGAATAACATGATAACATAAAATCCATGGATCATGAATAAGAATAGTGGGTAATTACCTATAGAATATATAATCATATGATTATATAAATATATTAATGTGGAAGTAACAGATATCATGATTTAAACATTTTTTAATGTTAACAGCTTTGATAATATCATGTGGTAGACAAAGTCCCATAATGGATAAGGTGTACTCCCTAATCACATACTTAACATCTAATGAGAGTAAAAAATTAACAAATGTATAGGAGCACTATAAATGAAAATTCATTATTACATTTTAATGTATATATGTTCAACATACTGAATCAAACATAAGGAATTAATAAAAGGACTACCCATGGAACCAAATGGGTTTTGTAATCATTTCATAATGCATAAATAAATGGAATATCATAATGGTATCAATGATAAAAGGGATTACAGCATTCTTAGACGTTAATAAATAATAAATAACAATATATCCTGATTAACGATATCAATATGAAGTGGAAACATGGAAAAGAGTTCTTAGGTAACATTAGAAATGTGCTACATTAGCCAAGTTTTTGTGAAACAAATATAGTGTTTTTGAAGAGAAGAAATGATTAATTATTTACCTAAAATAGAAATTAACTAATTTTTTTTTCTAGGTAAAATGAGTTTTTATTAAAATATATTCTACATAAAATATATTTTGTAGTGTACTAGAAAAAGAGAAATTAAAAATAAGGTTCTCTTTAATCAGATGTGCTTATCGAGAGAAAATAAGAAGGACCCATTTTACCAACATTCCTTTCCACATAATATAAAAATAAACTATAATAGAAATATATTTATAAAATATATATATAGAATATAAGATATTTATATAAGAATACTGAAGAAGTAAGTTGTGGAAATGTTTTATAATGTTTTACCGAAAGGAAATATAGAGGCTCTGAGATATCCCTTACCTTATTTCTAAATGTGTTATGCACTTTAAAATAATGTGATGAATATAAAAATTGAAATCATTAATTACATAACACAGAAACTCTTACAATTATATTTTTATATTATAATTCTATTAAGTCCATTTGGATTCATTTTTATGTGTTAAAGTGTTCTATTTCATTGTTTAGGGAGTGTTCATTTCATGGTTTCTAAGTTGGTTCACATGTGTATAATTATATTAGTTATTTCTAAATAGAAATAAAACAACAGATGTGAAACTAAATATTACTTATGGAAATTAGTATCTTTTTGTGGTTCAATAAATAAATTTCTTTCATGGGGATAGTTCTTAGAATAAAAATATTATAGTTATGTGGTATGTTCATTCAGCTAATTTTACTAACCATCATAGTCTATTTTCTTTTAATTTAATGCTATTTCCATATATTTTTATAAAGTATGAAATAGGTTAAAATATTCCAATTATAATCTAATTTTACCATAATTAGTGTTTTGTGACATTATTTGAAGGAGTAAATGAAAAATAAAAACTTATTATCCATGTAGATCGTTAACATCCATAACCTGAACAATGGTTTCATTTTATTAAAAAAGAATAAATGAGAAAAGGGATTTTCAAGAATATTCTAAATTAGAAATATAAAGTTCTAGTGTATTCATGATACATTAGTAATTTATATTTTATTGATCAATTATTTTAGTAGAATGTGGAGAAATAAATGAAATTAAAATTGGTGGTTTGAAAATTTTACCTGTTTAATATCACCTTTGTGAAAGAACCCTAATCTTACTTGGAATTGTTATTTTTGTGATACTAGAAAGAAAATTGATGAGGGGAGAAAAATGTAAATAGGTTTCTTAGAGATATTGAATTAATGTAATATTATAAGGAGTAAAGAGAAGGGGTGGTATTTATAAATAGAATGGTGTTTTTCATTATTATATTCATTATTTTATTATTTTTGGATCAATGATTTGAATAATATTGATTATTTTGACTATATAAAGTAAATAGTGAATTTGAGTTTTAAATAATTCATTGTTACATTATCCAAGACTCAAACATTTAATTATTTGGAATATAATGTTAAATACCATAAGTTAATGTATTTCATTATTCACAAAAAATATAATTATTCAACAAAAATAAAAAATTCTACTAATTTTTTCAAAAATTAAATTTCAAAAATTAAATCCATTTTATGAATATGATTTAAAAAATATTAGAATTTTTATTTTTAAATAAAAAATTCATTTCTTAAATAAATACCAATTATAATATTAAATTCAATTAAATGACCCTTTAAAAAATTAATTATGGTGTCATAAAATTACCTTATATTTTTTTTACAACATAATATTAATTTATTAATCCCATTATTAAAAAAATTTCACTTTTGAATAGTTTTATTCATTATAAAATTGAAAATAAAACATTTATGTTTTTTAAAAATACCGACAACGGATTTTTCATTTTTTATAAATTTATTTAATTTTACCATAATATAAATATATCATATTTTCTTTTTATGAGATAAATAAATATTATTTTACATTTATATATGTTATTTTACTACTCTAATGGACACATTACTATTCCAAACATTCAAATTACCATTCCAACTACCAGTTTTCTATTCTAAAAGTCATATAACTATTTCAATGGTAAAATTTTTAATGGTCATATGGGTTTACTAGTTAGTATAATTATCTAATATTAAAATAAATATTCATTAAATTATTTTTTCTCTATATAATACAGATACATTCATTGTCAAAATCAATATTTAATTATTAATATATTTTATTTTCAGATAAATTTATATTAGTTTAGTCTTTCTCAATGATCGAGCAGATCGAAATTATCATATTCTTATTCCATTATTTTCAATTTACACCCCCTTCATTATATTTTTCACTATTTTTTAATAATGTATCATTATTAATTTATGTTAATAACAGTTATTTTGTTTCTATATGCTATGCATGTGCTTTATACAACATGAAATAATATTAAGAATCAAAATTCTATTGAAAAATATCTTGGTCATCACACCACTTCCCTTCGATCCTAATAATTTATGGGTTATTCATCCTAAAAGTGGTAATATTTTCCATGAAATCTATACCTTGTTGGATTATAAAGTCAATGATTTGGAAATAATCCTCAATATTTAATTTCTTAATAGAATGATGAAATATTAGATAAAAAATAGTTTCATATATTTAGACATGGAGATTAAAACTCTTGAGAACTCTCTTCATCTCCTTCTTGATAATATATCTTTGAATGAAATATCTAAAATAAATGATCAAGAATATTACAATTCCATAATTCCCAATAATATTCATAATTTTAGAATTAATATTAAATGGGATTATTTCAAAACCATATGGTTCATTGATAGTGGAAGAAACAATAATTTTTTCAATTATCCTCATTGAGATAGATAGGTGAGTAGAACCCTTTCCGTTTTAAGGATGGTGATCAGATTGTGGATTAACTTCAAGCACTTATAAACCATGATGTCTCATTAAACATTAATAATTTCAATAGCCACCAAATTTCTGGTAAAGAATGTAATGAATCATTCTTATATTGGGATGTGATAAAGATAACATCATGCTCACCTCAATTCTTATTGATTTTTTTCTCAAGGGGGTAGTACTTTTCCTAAATGTTGGGAGATCTTCTCAACCTAATGAATTCACAAATATTTTTTCCAAATGTTCCAGGATATTTCTGAGTATGATTTTAGTAAATTGGACATTAATTTTTTAAGTAGTGGATCTCTCACAAATGGTAGTAATTCTTTACTTCTTACCCTTATTACAACAGTGAAAAATAAAAGCGTTATTAGTCAGCTCTGGATCGTTTCTTATATAAACACAATCCAAATAATATAGGGACGAGTTTTTTTATAGTAGTCTTATGAAATAATTAGACAAACTTCTATCTTATAATCAATGTAGATTCACGAAATAGAGAACCATTCTATACTGTCTCATTAATGAATCCAAATCTGTTAATCATCTCATAAAAATTAAAATGGTATGTAATATTACATTCAATGTTTATTATAAAAACCCATTGACACCATGGAATGGGTTTTTTGTAAGGTCTTTATTTTCTAGAGCTTTGATGTGAGGTTTTTATCATTGGATTAAATCTATTTTAGGATCCTCTCAAATAGAAATTATTATTAATTAATATTTAGATGGTTATTTTATTTTCTAAATAGGGGCCGGGGAAGGTGAACCACTCTATACAATTTTCATTTCTATTACAGATGAATATCTTAGTAGGCTACTACTCAATATAGTGGATAAGGGTGATTTGAAGACCATATAGTATTACATATTTTTATATTCTCTATTAAATTTATTTTAGGTTGATGAGATTATTCTCTTCAACAAGGGTGATACGAGAAATAGAATGAAAAAAAATCCCTCCTTTATTATAAAAATGTTTCGATCAATGAGATCTATTGGAGAAAATATATTATTTACATTTTAAAAAATTGTTGCATCCAAAAAAAATGAGTATTATTAGTGAAATTTGAATCAGATAAAACCTTTTCCTTTCATATACTTATGAGTTCCCTTTTTATAGTAATACCCCTATAAGTTTATTTAATCATATTTTAATCCATATTCAAATAATTTTGGCCTTTATGGAAGTTAATTTTCTCTCAGTGGAAGATATAATTTTCCTTTTGAGGAACACCATTCGTTAAAAAAATTGTTCTTTTATGATGTACAAATGGAATAATCACCTTTCTCAAAAGCATCAATAGAACCATTGTGATTTATCTTCAGAGTGGGATAATTTTTGATAATGTATTATCATGGTTCTTTGGAAGTAATTTTTAATGACACATTATCTTATATTTCACTGAATACAAAATATCTACCTTTTTAATCAATATCTTCAATATAATTTTAACTGTTTTCTTAATAATAGGAAATCATCTTTTTTAGGTTTACTCAAATATGAATTCCTAGAAATATTGCGATTTTTAAATTTTAAATATGTTGAATCCTCTATATGTCATGCATTCAAATCCATATTCACATGAAATTATATTCAATACCATAGGTTGGAATATAAAAATTCTTATCTTTGGTTTCAGTTTAATAATTGGACATGTATTCAAATGGTTGAGATGATCAACTCTTCTACTCCATTAGTGGGTTCCAATACTATCGTCATTGATCAAATGGTTTTTATTGACTCACATATTGATAATATCAAATCAACTCTAGAAAATTATGATTGTGTTAACTTGGAGGATATGCTTATATGGGAGCCAATTGTGAAAGTATATTTTTCTATAACAAGAATGACATACATGGAATTCACAATTGGATTGGGTACATAAACAGTAAATGGATTCTTCTATATATATATATTTACTCTTATATAGAGGTTTTCATTCTCAATGTTCCCCATTGATTGTAGTATAAAAACTATGGGCATCTCCCTCTTCTCAAGATTTGTATTTTTCATCAACATGAGAAGGGTTTGAATAATATTTTCTTAAGTTGTCACACAACCTTTATCACTCCATAATGTATTTTTGTCAAATCATTAAGACCCTTATTTTATACACAAACTCAATTATCGATCATCTCAAAGAGTTTTTTAATATCTTACATTCTCAAAAACATATGAACTTATTCAATTTTTCATGTAAATAAATCATTCATGTCATATAGAATAAAATAATGGGATGATTCATTTGAATACCTTTTTCAATAATGAATCCAAAATTATAAAAAAAATATTCATGGAGAAAATTGAAAATTCCCTTAGTGCATCCACTCTAATAATTCAATTCATGGATTCACATTTTTGAGAAACATAAATATTCCAGGAACTTTTTTCCTTAATTCATTAAATTTATATGTAATTTTCAACTCTACAATTTTTAGATGGTTTAAATGAACTCTGATGGAGGTTCTAGATTATATATCGGCTTTGTGTGATTTAGGGGTGTTTATAGAAACTATAACGATGATTTATTGGAAATTCTTTATGGACCCTATGGAATTTAATCATATTTGGAAGCCAACATGGATGGTTTGATAAAGGATGTTGACATTGAAAGTCAGCAAAACTGGAATAATTTGTCAATTAAATGTGATTATACCATAGTCATGGAAGTTATTAAAATTGGTAGCATGCACCTCTTTTAGAATATGACTACTAGATAGATAAAATTGTAAAGACCCGTAAAATTCAAGGGAAATTTTTTCTTAATTTTCTTTGAAATTTTACAAGAGCGCGGTTTCTGACGGCACCTGATTCTGAGGCCCGGAGTGCCCGGAATTAATTTCCGAAGTTTGGCTCAGGTACGTTCAGTGAACGAACGAGCGGGATTTCCTAACTTTTGATCCGGTGCTCGGAATTGAAATCTGAGGACACCGATGAACTCGTAGCGCCGATATTCGCTTAAGGAGACCTTTTCCGAAGTTGCGTTTGCCTAGGAGGAGATGTTTAATTTTCTGGATGAAATGAAGAGTATAATAAATTTGTTATACAATATTTATTTTATTTATCTTCTTAAGTGGTTATATCCTAAGTTTGGAAGTTGGGGTGGAGTCACAAGTTCCTAACTAACCAAGTGAGGATTAAGGTGAGGTGGGGCCCACACGAGCCCCAACCCTTCACCTTCCCCTTAACTCTCTTCTACCCCCTTAAACTCCCTTGACTTAATGTGCCAAAACCCCTCA
This sequence comes from Viscum album, assembly GCA_963277665.1. Lineage (NCBI taxonomy): Eukaryota > Viridiplantae > Streptophyta > Magnoliopsida > Santalales > Viscaceae > Viscum > Viscum album. The sequence continues at coordinate 1,190,516,137 of OY728156.1, read as the reverse complement.
AATTCCCTAACTCCCCTCTCTCCCTCTTAAAGGCTTGACAACTTAACTTTTAATTAATTATACAACTCATGTATAATTAATAAGTGAGTTTAATTTTGAGTTTTTGAAATTCAAACTCTTGAATTCCAAAGGTTGGGTTGTGTTAATAAATTAAGTGTAAGCTTGATTTATTTTTTGGGTTAGTTCCTTTGTTACTTGAGAGGATTGGGAGAATCGTTGAGAGACCTGAAGATCTTCTTCTTCTTCGACGAAGAACGTGAAGAACGATTCTTCTCCGACAAAGAACATCGATCCCACGACCATCGAGACTCGGCGTCCCGGATTCTTCCGTCTTCATCTTCCTCCTCGACAAGGGAGAAGTCGCCGACCGTGGTAATCATCGCCAACGACAACGTACCTCTCTTCTTCGTCTTAAGAGACAAGTGAAGAGACGTCGTTCCCTCCTCGGACACACCCCGACGTCCACGGAGTCTACGTCCGACGCCGCGACGCCTTCCTCCGCGATAACCGACGTTTGACGACAATTTTCAAGGTAGGGGGTTTGTCCTTTTTAAATTATGTGTTTTCATTCCCTCGAACATGAAAGAATAATCCGTTGGGCGTAGTTCCAAATTTTATTAAAAATTGTGAAACTTTTATTGTTGTGTTTATACGATTGGCCAACTGATATCGTTATAACGGGGGGAGACCGGACCGCAAGAACACGGCTGATTCTCCTCCCCCTTCTATTCTTTCGTGTTAATTTAGCGGAGACAGCGCGGTGTCGTCGCAACCGCGCAGGAACAAAAGAATTAATGGCCTGAGCGAGCTGCGACGAAGAAACGCGGTGCCGGCGCACCGCGTCGTTGTTTACGAAAGAGACCGCGGCCGGAGACGGGCCGCGGCGGAACAAGGAGGCGACCGGCGGCCAGCCGGGCCGCCGGCGCCGGAGATCATGAAGGGCCGCGGCCCTACGGCCGCGGCGGAGCAGCCAGGGGCGCCGGCGTCGGAGAATAGGAAGGCCGCGGCGGAGCAGCCAGAAGGCGGCCGACCTCGCCGGCCGCCGGAGATCGGGGAAGAGCCGCGGCTACGGCCGCGGCGGAGAAGAAGAAGGCGGCCGGCTGCGCCGGCCGCCGGTTTGGTTAAGAGGCGGGACCCGCGGGTCCCACATGAGAAAGAAACGACCGGCCTTAGGCCGGCCGAGATCGGAAAAAAGGGGGGGTTTACCCCCCCCCCCCCCCGCATGCGGCACATGCGCGGCACCCTGGCCGGGCCGGGCCGCCGCGCCGCCACCGGCCGGGCCGGGTCCAGCGGACCGGGTCGGTCCGACCCGGTTCGGGTCGGATCCGGGTCGGGTCGACCCGGTTCGGGTCAAACCAGGGGGGGTCGGGCCGGGTCGGCCCGGACCCGGACCCCCCGTTTTCAAGACGACTTCGGTCTTTTGGCCATAACTTGAGCCACGGACCTCCGATCGATGAACCGTCTGCGGCAACGCGATCCTTGGATCGAGACGGTCGTTTCGGTATACTATATTCAAAGCGCACCTACTTTTTCGGGAGCCTACGTGGTTAAAACTTTGTAGTTAAGCGTTCTTGGCTTAGAGTAGTGATCAGGATGGGTGACCTCCTGGGAAGTTTCCCAGGGTGGGTGTGAGACGGAAAGGCTGATATCCTTCAGACTGGACGTCCGATTGACGAACCGTCAGCGGCGATGTGATCCTTGGATCGAGACGGTCGTTTCGGTTTATCGCACTCAAGGTTTCAGATTACTTTGAGTTCGTCCGGGTTGGTTCGTTCACGAAACCAACCGGGCCTTCGGAGCGGAAACACTCATATCTTGAGTTACGGACGTCCGATCGACGTGTCGTCAGCTTTGTTGTGTTCCTCTTAGTGAGACGGATCTTTTGGCATACTCCGCCTGAGGTTTGGACGCAGGTGGAGTACGGTCGGATTGGTTTTTCCTTAAAAACCAACCGGGCCTCGGGGACGAAAATGTCAATAACTCTCAGACCGGGCGTCCGATCGATGCGCCGTCTGTTGCGTTGAGTTCCTGTTGACGATACAGAACATTTGGATACCTCAAATCTGGACTTTGTGACAGTTGATGTATCAGCCTCTCGGCTCGTGGAGCGGACCCTCCGAACGAGCTTGCTGTGTGCGGGAACCCTAGTGATGGCTGCGACTGTTATTGTGACTACTACTGCTACTACTGCTACTGTGACTGCGATGACGACAGTACAGAGATCCTGTGTGGATTCGACGACGACGACTACAACACTCAGCGATCCTACGTGGATCAGTGCTAGAGGTCCTGTGTGGGCCCGATCCTGTGTGGATTCGATGACGACGACTACAGCACTCAGCGATCCTACGTGGATCAGTGCTACAGGTCCTGTGTGGGCTCGATCCTGTGTGGGTCCGATCCTGTGTGGGTATTTGCGCTCAGCGGTCCTGTGTGAACCAGCGCCTACAGGTCCTGTGTGTGCCCGATCCTGTGTGGGTCTTTGCGGGGGTTAGTTACCTATCGATCCTTCGTGGGTCTGACGACTTAGATGGATCAGAGATCATCTTTATCGTCTTTTGAAGAAGTATACCTGTGTGAGCTGAAGCCTGTTTCTTTCCTGTGTGGATTGTGTTGTGCAATCCTGTGTGGATTACGTTTTGCTTTCCTATGTGGAATACGTTTACTTTCCTGTGTGGACTGAGTTGTACTTGGGCTCGGAGGTTGGAGCGTATTTGAAATTGATGACTTAGGTATATGTATGGGCATATACCTAAGCAGTGTCAGTTGTTACTTCGTGATTGTACCTTTCTTCATGGTTTATCCTTGTGGATTTGATAGACCTTCAGGGGTCTCGGGGTCCCTACTAAGTAGCTTATACTCACCCCTGCACGGGCTTTGCCCACACTATGTTGTGTTGGTTGCAGACGACGGACAGCGTTGATCTTAGCTGAGGCTTGCAGAGCAGGACAGTACCTGGAGGTGGACCACTGGGTGGGACGTGCTCGGAGCAGACGGCGGGACCCGTGGAGCAGTGGAGATATCTGTACCCACCCTTCAGGTGGGATTTCTATTGGACAGCTCGGTGTAGCGGCTTTTACTTTTCAGTTGCTGTTTTCCCTTTCGAGTTGTACTTTACTTTCAGTTTGGGTTTGTATACTGGCCCATTTACTTTTCCGCACTTTCAGTTGTACTCTGCTTTTGCTTAGTGTTTACTTTCCGCTTGCTTACTCTGTGGTGTTTGTTTACTTTACAAAGGCAATGCCTTCCCTTTTTACCAGGATTTACGCCTTGGTGCTAGTCGCCAACCCCTGGCCTATGGAAGGTGGGCTTGGGGTAGTCACGGCACGGACCCTGAGGGCGGGTCGTGACAAATTGGTATCAAAGGAGTTCGGTTCTACCGCAAACTCTGATCTTTTCTATGTGAAGCAATAATATTTAGCGTATTGAGTGTGGTTATCAGTCCAGGGAGTCCAGTGTTGGTGCGGCGGCCGACGTATCCGTACACCAGGACCCTGACTTCTGATTTCCGACTTAATGCACGAAAACATTGATTGCGTGTTTGTTTCAAAGTTTTCTTTGTGATTTCTTTGTGTCAGCTCACCAGGTATACTGTTTGACCGTGGCGCACCTGTTTCCTTTCAGGATGGCCCCACAACGGCAGCCAGCTAGGGTTCCGAGAGTCGAGCGTGACGACAGCCCACCGAGCGACGAGGCCTCGGTGCAGGGCCCTTTGTCAGCAGTGGCACCAGCGGTAGCACTACCCGCCGAGCCCCCGATGCTTCCAGCGCCAGCCGCTGACGATGCACGTCGCCTCAGCGCACTGCATGAGTTTCAGCGCCAGCGACCACCCAGGTTTCGTGGGGAGACGGATCCCCAGGCAGTAGAGGAATAGCTGGAGGCAGTGGTATGTGTGTTTAGGCTAGTGAGGACGCCAGCAGACTTCATGGTGATCTTTGCTGCCAGCCTCCTTCAGGCAGCAGCATGCAGGTGGTGGAGCCACTTGTTTCAGTTCTGCGATGGGATGACCTTCGCATGGGAAGACTTCGAGACCTTCTTCAGGGTGGAGTTTGTGCCAGTAGCTCTACACCCCGAGCGTCTACAGGAGCTTCTGCCTTTGCCGCGTGTTTTTCGATCAGTAGCCGAGTCATCTGTGGGAAGAAGACAGATGATGTCGAGGTCCAGGAGGACCAGACTAGCAGTTGGACGATCTCGGGTTTTAGGACCGGTGGTGCGGGGCACCCGAGGTGGGGTCAGAGCCAGGCGTGCCAGAAACAGACAATGTTACTCCTGTGGCGGGAAGGGTCACCTGGCACGCGACTGTCCGACTCCTCGTACGATTGATCAGCGGGTGTTAGAGGAGCCACTGAGACAGAAGCAGCGGCGAGTGCTTGAGCAACAGCCGAGTAGTGGACAAGGCAGTAGAGCTCCGAGAGCAGGTGGACAGGAGCAAAACTAGTGGATACATCCTTTGTACTTCTGGTTCCCTGTTGCTTTTGTGTAACCTCTTGTTTTATGAGCTGCAATAATAAAAGACGCATACCTTTGTGATATTTTCGTTCCTGTCCTCTTTTGTGATGTTACTAAGAGGTTCCAGTTTTGGCTGTTGACTTGACCCTCACTTGTGAGACATCTACTGGAGGAGACCGAGTTACCACACACTGATGCCGACAGTGTGACTCAACCCTTGGAGGCAAGAGTAATGGTTGAATCTTTTAGTAGTAGCGTCGAGGCCTTACAACGTCATCCTTGGTATGGATTAGTATCATCCATGTTAGGATTGACTGTTTTAGGCGAAGAATGTGGTTCATCCAGGGGATGAGACCAGATTTATCTTATCGGCAAAGAAGAAATCTTGCAGCTCCTGTGGGACCTAAGATGGTCCAGGTCATCCAGGGGCGGATGAGTACAGCTCAGAGCCAGCAGAAGTCTTATGCTAACAGAAATCGGAGGCCACTGGAGTTCGAGGGTGGCAACCACGTCTTCTTGCAGGTCTCACCTCGACATGGTATTCGGAGATTTGGCCGAGGCGGCAAGTTATCTCCGCGCTTCATCGGACCCTTCCAGGTCCTCAGCAGGATTGGTGAGGTGGCTTATCTCCTGGCTCTACCACCTCAGTTGCACCGGGTGCACGGTGTCTTCCACATGTCTCAGCTGAGTAGATACGTGCACGACCCGACGCACATCATTGACCATGGGGAGCTTGACGTTGACGATGGGGCGACTTTTACAGAGGTCCCGGTGGAGATAGAGGATCGACAGGAGCGGGTACTACGTGGGCGATCGATTCCTCTTGTGCGCATCAGATGGCAGCACGGGAACCTCCAGGAAAGCACATGGGAGCGGGAGGCTCAGATGTGTGCTCAGTACCCTCATTTGTTTCCCTAGTTTTGATGTATCTTTACGGGGACGTAAAGCCCTGAGGTGGGAGTAATGTAAAGACCCGTAAAATTCAAGGGAAATTTTTTCTTAATTTTCTTTGGAATTTTACAAGAGCGCGGTTTCTGACGGCACCTGATTCCGAGGCCCGGAGTGCCCAGAATTAATTTCCGAAGTTTGGCTCGGGTACGTTCAGTGAACGAACGAGCGGGATTTCCTAACTTTTGATCCGGTGCTCAGAATTGAAATCCGAGGACACCGATGAACTCGTAGCGCCGATATTCTCTTAAGGAGACCTTTCCCGAAGTTGCGTTTTCCTAGGAGGAGATGTTTAATTTTCTGGATGAAATGAAGAGTAAAATAAATTTGTTATACAATATTTATTTCATTTATCTTCTTAAGTGGTTATATCCTAAGTGTGGATGTTGGGGTGGAATCACATGTTCCTAACTAACCAAGTGAGGATTAAGGTGAGGTGGGGCCCACACGAGCCCCAACCCTTCACCTTCCCCTTAACTCTCTTCTACCCCCTTAAACTCCCTTGCACTTAATGTGCCAAAACCCCTCAAATTCCCTAACTCCCCTCTCTCCCTCTTAAAGGCTTGACAACTTAACTTTTAATTAATTATACAACTCATGTATAATTAATAAGTGAGTTTAATTTTGAGTTTTTGAAATTCAAACTCTTGAATTCCAAAGGTTGGGTTGTGTTAATAAATTAAGTGTAAGCTTGATTTATTTTTTGGGTTAGTTCCTTTGTTACTTGAGAGGATTGGAAGAATCATTGAGAGACTTGAAGATCTTCTTCGTCTTCGACGAAGAACGTGAAGAACGATTCTTCTCCGACAAAGAACATCGATCCCACGACCATCGAGACTCGGCGTCCCGGATTCTTCCGTCTTCATCTTCCTCCTCGACAAGGGAGAAGTCGCCGACCGTGGTAATCATCGCCAACAACAACGTACCACTCTTCTTCGTCTTAAGCGACAAGTGAAGAGACGTCGTTCCCTCCTCGGACGCACCCCGACGTCCACGGAATCTACGTCCGACGCCGCGACGCCTTCCTCCGCGATAACCGACGTGTGACGACAATTTTCAAGGTAGGGGGTTTGTCCTTTTTAAATTACGTGTTTTCATTCCCTCGAACATGAAAGAATAATCCGTTGGGCGTAGTTCCAAATTTTATTAAAAATAGTGAAACTTTCATTGTTTTGTTTATACGATTGGCCAACTGATATCGTTATAACGGGAGGAGACCGGACCGCACGAACACGGCCGATTCTCCTCCCCCTTCTATTCTTTCGTGTTAATTTAGCGGAGACAGCGCGGTGTCGTCGCAACCGCGCAGGAACAAAAGAATTAATGGCCGGAGCGAGCTGCGACGAAGAAACGCGGTGCCGACGCACCGCGTCGTTGTTTACGAAAGAGACCGCGGCCGGAGACGGGCCGCGGCGGAACAAGGAGGCGACCGGCGGCCAGCCGGGCCGCCGGCGCCGGAGATCATGAAGGGTCGCGGCCCTACGGCCGCAGCGGAGCAGCCAGGGGCGCCGGCCTCGCCGGCGTCGGAGAACAGGAAGGCCGCGGCCCTACGGCTGCGGCGGAGCAGCCAGAAGGCGGCCGAACTCGCCGGCCGCCGGTGATCAGGGAAGAGCCGCGGCTACGGCCGCGGCGGAGAAGAAGAAGGCGGGACCCGCGGGTCCCACGTGAGAAAGAAACGACCGGCCTTAGGCCGGCCGAGATCCGAAAAAGGGGGGGTTTACCCCCCCCCCCCCCCCCCCCCCCGCATGCGGCACATGCGCGGCCCCCTGGCCGCACCGCTGCTGGCCGGACCGCGCCGCCGCTGGCCGGGCCGCCACCGGCGTGGCCGGGTCCGGCGGACCGGGTCGGGCCGACCCTATTCGGGTCGGATCCGGGTTGGGTCGACCCGGTTCGGGTCAGACCAGGGGGGGTCGGGCCGGGTCGGCCCGGACCCGGACCCCCCGTTTTCGAGAGGACTTCGGTCTTTTGGCCATAACATGAGCCACGGACCTCCGATCGATGAACCGTCTGCGGCAACACGATCCTTGGATCGAGACGGTCGTTTCGGTATACTATACTCAAGGCGCACCTACTTTTTCGGGAGCCTACATGGTTAAAACTCCGTAGTTAAGCGTGCTTGGCTTAGAGTAGTGATCAGGATGGGTGACCTCCTGGGAAGTTTCCCAGGGTGGGTGTGAGACGGAAAGGCTGATATCATTCAGACTGGATGTCCGATTGACGAACCGTCAGCGGCGATGTGATCCTTGGATCGAGACGGTCGTTTCGGTTTATCGCACTCAAGGTTTCGGATTACTTTGAGTTCGGCCGGGTTGGTTCGTTCACGAAACCAACCGGGCCTTCGGAGCGGAAACACTCATATCTTGAGTTACGGACGTCCGATCGACGTGCCGTCAGCTTTGTTGTGTTCCTCTTAGTGAGACGGATCTTTTGGCATACTCCGCCCGAGGTTTGGACGCAGGTGTAGTACGGTCGGGTTGGTTTTGCCTTAAAAACCAACCGGGCCCCGGGGACGAAAATGCCAATAACTCTCAGACCGGGCGTCCGATCGACGCGCCGTCTGTTGCGTTGAGTTCCTGTTGACGATACGGATCTTTTGGATACATCAAATTTGGACTTTGTGACAGTTGATGTATCAGCCTCTCGGCACGTGGAGCGGACCCTCCGAACGAGCTTGTTGTGTGCGGGAACCCTAGTGCTGGCTGCGACTGTTACTGTGACTACTACTGCTACTACTGCTACTGTGACTGCGATGACGACAGTACAGAGATCCTGTGTGGATTCGACGACGACGACTACAACACTCAACGATCCTACGTGGATCAGTGCTACAGGTCCTGTGTGGGCCCGATCCTGTGTGGATTCAACGACGACGACTACAGCACTCAGCGATCCTACGTGGATCAGTGCTACAGGTCCTGTGTGGGCCCGATCCTGTGTGGGTCCGATCCTGTGTGGGTCTTTGCGCTCAGCGGTCTTGTGTGAACCAGCACCTACAGGTCTTGTGTGGGCCCGATCCTGTGTGGGTCTTTGCGGGGGTTAGTTACCTATCGATCCTTCGTGGGTCTGACGACTTAGATGGATCAGAGATCATCTTTATCGTCTTTTGAAGAAGTATACCTGTGTGAGCTGAAGCCTGTTGCTTTCCTGTGTGGATTGTGTTGTGCAATCCTGTGTGGATTACGTTTTTCTTTCCTGTGTGGAATACGTTTACTTTCATGTGTGGACTGAGTTGTACTTGGGCTCGGAGGTTGGAGCGTATTTGAAATTGATGACTTAGGTATATGTATGGGCATATACCTAAGCAGTGTCGGTTGTTACTTCATGATTGTACCTTTCTTCGTGGTTTATCCTTGTGGATTTGAGAGACCTTCAGGGGTCTCGGGGTCCCTACTAAGTAGCTTATACTCACCCCTGCACGGGCTTTGCCCGCACTATGTTGTGTTGGTTGCAGACGACGGACAGCATTGATCTTAGCTGAGGCTTGCAGAGCAGGACGGTACCTGGAGGTGGACCACTGGGCGGGACGTGCTCGGAGCGGACGGCGGGACCCGTGGAGCAGTGGAGCTATCTGTACCCACCCTTCAGGTGGGATTTCTATTGGACAGCTCGGTGTAGCGGCTTTTACTTTTCAGTTGTTGTTTTCCCTTTCGAGTTGTACTTTACTTTTAGTTTGGGTTTGTATACTGGCCCATTTACTTTTCCGCACTTTCAGTTGTACTCTGCTTTCGCTTAGTGTTTACTTTCCGCTTGCTTACTCTGTGGTGTTTGTTTACTTTACAAAGGCAATGCCTTCCCTTTTTACCGGGATTTACGCCTTGGTGCTAGTCGCCAGCCCCTGGCCTATGGAAGGCGGGCTTGGAGTAGTCACGGCACGGACCCCGAGGGCGGGTCGTGACAAAAATTATTACAATATAACTCCTTAATAAATTATTTAATCACTTGTGAATATCATGAGGATAACTCTCTCCCTATTGGTCTTGAAAAAAGTGGTGATATGTGATGATTTCATCTTTTCCATCACTGTTACCAATGAGATAATGCATCTTTTATAAAGTGATAAATATAAAATTAATTCCATTGGACTATTTTAACTTTATATTTAATTAATATTAGGAGTACTATTATTTATACAAGGAATCATATTTTAAAAAAAACAATCTTTCTAGAGTTATTCCATACAACCTCCTTTCATGTGATGTTTCTCCCATGGTACTCATGTTGCATGCATTGTAGTATTGACCATCTTGCATCGATATGTTGTTTCACCATAAAACCCTTTATGGATGAAGGATTTAATATATATATATATATCATTATTAAGAATATGGGGAGCATTGAACAATAACATTGGACTTGAGATTACCCTTTATAATTTCATTGATGTGATGGTTATTGAGAGAGTAATTTGTTGGTCACAACCAAATGATTTTTACATATTTTTAGAAATGATATAATTGGGTATATATATGTACAAATAAATTAAGATAGTAATTAAAAAATAAACATATATAATATATTAATCTTTATAGAAACCCATGTCCAACAATAATAGTATTATTATTATTTGTTTGAAACATACATGTCTTATGGATAGTAGAAGTATCAATAAATAATATAATATTTTTTAAATGATATTTATTATTTAATTTCTATTACCTATTTATATAACATATCCCATACACCAATCTCATATATTTTAGTACCTCGAATTATTAGTATAATTCATTCAATAAATATATAAATAATTGTAATATTAATATCATTATATATAAATATTAATTTAATTCTTAACAAAAATAAAATAGAGAATGAATATATGTGATCAATAAATAAGTAATAAATATTATATAAAGTTATTGAAAATAATACTCATTCAAATATTTATATTTCAATAGAATAAAATTTGAGATCAAAGGAAACACTACAAGTGTGTACCTATAGAAAACATCCTTAGTGTAATTAGGAAGGGTTCCCTAATGAAAAATATTAGTATATAAGAACATGTAATGGAACCCATAAAGGAATAATTTAATGTCACACTGATGAAAAACACATTTAAATGATTATTATGTTATATAATCATTGTTCACTATATCACATCAGGTTAGATGTATACACATGTCGTCAACCTACATGCTCGATACATTTTTTTCATTGAATAAATTAAAAAAATCATTTTGTACAACATGAACGTGGATTTTAGATTAATAGTTTCATCATAGTCAAATGATTATGATTTTAACATCCATAAGGATGTTATGGGAGATCACTATTCTGTAAATTAAATAATTATATATCATTCATGATGTACCCAACATACCCCTTCCACCAAACATATGCCATCATGGTTTTGATAAGTACCTCAAAGTACCTGATTCATGATATGTATTTATAATAATTTTAAATTCTATGTATCATTAAATATTATAACATAAATTATTATCCAATTATAATAAAGACATAAGAAATTCCTTTTGGTGGTTCAGTCCTCATAAATTTTCTATTTTTGATATTACCAAGTTCTAAATTATTGAGATGAAGTATCATTCCTCTAAGAGTATGAAAACCAAGGAAGTAAAAAACTATGTAATATATAATAGAATTTTATCATGAATTATGGACATATATTAAATAAATATCATCATTATACTAAAATTTGATGATAAAGAATTTATTAATATTGAAATTTATGAATATACACTTAATTGAATATATAGGGTTTTTTTATTAAGAAACTAAATCAAACATTAATAACCAACTATATGACACACTTTTGGTCATATGTATGTATTTGATTCTAATTTTTTATTCGTTTTTGTTTTTTTTAAATTTTAAGGGCATCAGGATAAAAAAATTAAATTTTATAGAAAAGACGTAGCATGCACAATTAAAGAATGGGTGGTAGTAACTATGTGAATAATGGTATTGGAATAAAATTTCATTTTTCATGGCCTCCTCATAGTTTTTTAAACATTTTTGGACAACATAAAAAAATGTGACATATTATTGTAGACATAGTGGACATAATCGGTTTGGAAAAGCATGTGGCCAAAATATGTGGCTTTTACAGAGTTACCAAAAACGGTTTTTTGTTTAAATAACCTATTGTTTTTTTACACATATACAACCAAATTTATTTATCATAATAGAACTAGATATATCCGTATTTTTGGACTTTTTATTTAATTTATTTTAGTGGGATTATCTTTCAGTTATCATGGATTCCTTTACTACTGGTCTCATATCTATTTGATTCCCCTCTAAATATCCCTCTTATTCCAAATCTTTCTATTTCCTTGAGTGTGGTAACAATAATAGATATGGTGGTTTAAATGAGAGTTTACGGTGAGGTTATGATTTTTTTCTTGAGTTTTTATGTCAGTGAGGACCCCTATACATCCCTTGTAGTAATATTTTGTGATGGTGATGATGTTTCTTCACTTTGAAGGTAGGTTTCTCTTTATATAGAAACATTTTTATGGTATAACATAGGTCAGTGATTCTTACTTAAGGTTTTTCTGTAGTGAAATGTTTCCATATATTATCGATGGATGTTATATGTGTATTTTTTTGTTCATGGAATTTGTTGAAAACAGTTATTTCATGGTATTTCCCTTTTAAAATCATGTTTTTTTCTTAATAAGTGTTTCAAAAAATGATTTCACGAAACATATTACATTTAAATTATATTTAGAAAATAATATAAAATAAGGGTCTTAATGAAATCCTTATTTATTGCTTATGGTATTTTTTGTATGTAAAAAATGTGGAGGTCTTTGTACATGGGAGACCACAGATGTGTGGGTTTTATGATTGGTTTTACCCTAGACTTATAAATGAGATGGGTAGTTTGTATTTTCATTATACTCAAGAGTCCCAAATTATGTTAATTTTTAGGTGCATAATGGATATCCAAATTCCCTATATGAGATTATTGACACCTATATCCCATTAGTCAAAATCCCTCATGTTTCACATCTTCTTTGGATTTTTGTGATTTATTTTATGTGATTCCTATATATTATTTGGTTTTGGTAAATTATATATGTTTCATGAATTAATTTCTATTTTACAGAAATACCACTCATGTTATTCAATATTATGGTTTATTTTCCAAGACCAAATTTTTTATGAAATCATTTTCAATTCAATGATGTTTAATAAATTGGTTTTAGACTAGAGAAAATAGTTATTTTTTGAATAATGGTATGTAGATTCATGATGGGACCCTGCATGGTTTTGCCTCACATAAAGTATATTCCATTGGGAATAAAGAGACTCGGTTCCATTTTGAATAGTGAAAGGGAAAGGACCTACATATCATATTTGGGAATATTGATCCTCTAGTAATATTACATGATATGGTTTGGTTGAGAAAATGGGATACATGGAGTTATATTGGTTTTAAAAAAATGAATTGTTTGAGTTTTATAAATTTTAATTTTTTGTTATGAAATGGACATCATAAAATATGTTGTATTATGACTTTTTCATTATCTATGTTTCTCCATTTATATCATGTTTTATCTTCATGTCATTATTGAATTATGATTGTTATTATTTTTTAGCTAATTACACACTAGTTAGTATGATTTATATTGCATTAATTGTTTATTTATTTTCATGGACATCCTACCTCTAGACATTCCATGCTAGATTTTAATAGGTGGAACTATTCCAACATATTCATCATTAATACCCTTGAGTTAGTTAGTAGTTCATGGTGATTAGAAACATGAATTGATCCTTTTAGCGGATAACCTCAGTGACATTGTAGGTTGACTTAGTTTGGTTCATTAAAAAATAGAATCATAGAAATGTTGTCATTTATAATGTGTGGTAGTTTTGATTATGCAATTTAGTGATCATGTGAAGGTTAAAGTGAGTTCTTGGGCGGTTCCTCATCTTACCAAACCTCAAATTAATAGTGTAGTTTATATTTTATATTAGTTAATTTTGTTTTAATTATTCTGTTTAGTTTTCTGATGGTTTGTTTTTTTATATGTTTATGGAAGATTTACCAAGTTACATCATTATGTCCCTCCCATAAATGATTTGTATAATGATTATATTTGTTTTTTATGTTTTTTTAGAACAAGGAACTTTCCTCCTCTGGACTCCTAGAATATTGAATCATTGTTTAGGATCATTTAGTCTTTCAGTAATGGTATTGACCTAAAAAATTGTCAACCAATGGATTATTCCCTGAAGGTCACAATTTATAATCAATCTATGTTTTGGTCTTCTTTTGGGCCCCATTAACTTCAAGAGTGGTTGGAAAAGATTGAAAAAAAATCCAACAAAACCATGAGGCTTAAAAATTAGTATTTGTAGCATATGTAATTTATAGTATAAGAAAAATGGTGGAGGGTTAATTATTCCATAAAAGATCCATTAATATATTACTTTGACTAGGTGAAAATATATAAAAATATCAATTTAACCAAGAATCCCTAATAGTAGAAGAGGCTAGAGAGTTCACAATGTTGGACCAGTAAAAATTATATGTGATGTAATATTCATTGCGATATTTTGGGCTGATTCATATTTAACCCAATATAGAATGAAAACCCCACATGTAGGCGTTCCATTTCATGATGGTTTGAAATAAAGAATTTGGTTCTATAATTTTTTAGTTTTTTTCCAAACAATTCTGATTTTTTAGATAAGGGAGCTTTGATAGAGGTACACATAGTTGGAAATATTGTCTTAGGTTTTTCTTCTATGAATATAGGTGGATAAAAGAGTTCCTACTCTAGGAAAATGAGGATTTATGAGAAGTTTAGTAGGGGTATTAGTGATAGTGTGCAATTTCCCACTAACTATATTTCAACAGTATCAGTTGGGAGAATTTTTTTTCTTTATTCCATTGTGAAAATGAATGGAATACTAGGTAGTAAAAATAGGAATCTCAAAACTACAAGATGTGTGTAGATTCTTAGAAAACATTTAGTGATATTGTAGGTTCAATCCCCAGGGTATCATATTGGGTTGCAATTACGTCAAGGGTTCCATGTATAGTTTGATGCATCAACGGGGTTGGACCTCATTCCAAGGTAAAAGGGGACTACCATTCCACAAATACAACAAGCCTAAATCATAGATCTTATATACGGTGGAGAGTGGTCTAGAGGTGGATGAGGTGGGACCAGTGGCCATCAATTGTACAGTGTTCGTTGCTCCATCAATGAATTTAGATTTAGTTTACCAAAGTGAATCTCATTTTATATATTTTTTAATAAGATTGATATCTCGGGACTCCAATATGTATTTATTTCATATGAAACAAATCGTAATAAAACCTTTTAACGTAATATAGAACATGTATTTATGTTATATGTGAGTTGTTTGATCATTTTCTATGATGAGGTAGTTTGGGAATTCCTTCGGTATCTAGACATCTTAAACCTTATACTCATCATGGATTGGATGGTGATTTACAAGTAATATATTGAATAATATCACTAAATGGTTTCTTTTTTACTCCCCTAATAAGAACACACACATGTTTTCGGGTGAGTGAGATTCTTTGTTAGGAAGACTGGGTTTACTTATCCTAGTGGGGGGGGGGGACAATTTTATAATTCTATGAATTTTTTCTCCATACTATTAAATTGGGATGAGGTGGCCAACTACTTTTTATTTATGGATAGGTTCCCTATGATCTTACCTATATATTTTAATTATTTTTACTCTAGGGGTAGGTAGAGTTTAAAATTAAATTAATATATGGGACGAGACATATCCCATTATCATGTTATAAAATAGTCTTTTTAGAATTAATGGAATTAATGGTATTGTTAGAGGGCCTCAAGTGTACATTGTTCATACTCCCAAGCAGGCATTCCGGGAGTAATAAATTCCTTATAATAAAGTAAGGTAGATTAATATATATTTTCATTTACTATAAGAAACTAATGATCTTTATGATAATAAATAAGTATCAATTTCCATATATCGATGATTTTTTATCATCTTAAGGGTTATTAGTGGATTTAAAAGATGTAGTTATTATAAGGGTACCACCGGTTCAGAGTAAAGGAATAAAAAATTCTAATTATTGCTTTCCAAATATTATATATTCATTTTGAGTAGTTGTATATGTTTTTCCGGTCTCATTAATTCCCCAATTGTCTTTATAGCCTTAATGAATCGAATATTAAATCATTATCTAAAATCAATTATAGTGGTATTAAATAATGATATTTTTTAATCTATGATAAAGTAGGATCAGGAGGTCTACATATAAGAGTTTGATTGAAAAATAAAGGGAAAAATCATTGTATGTAAATTAATCGAAATTAAATTTCTGGATCCTATTGGTCAAAATCTTAGGTCTAGTAGAATCTGAATGTGTCATTTCAGATGATATGTAGAAGATATGTGATATAATATCATTGTGGAGACCCAAGAACACATTATATATTTATATTTTCTTAGTACCATCATGTTATATAGGTAATTTTAAGATATTACTATAATAAATCATCTCTATATATAATACAAGCCCCTGAAGGGTGTGAAATTCAATTACATTGAGAAATTATTTAATTCATTTTTGGAGCTCAAAGTGAGATTTATTTTACCTAATATGTTTATCTTACAAGATCCATGTATATGTTATGATATGTATTATAATAATCAAATCATTGTTTTGGGGTTCATATTGATGTATGGTGACCATTATAGAGCATATGGCTAAAGATAGTTTCACCCCACAAAAATAAATACCCCAATCATGATCTAAAATTAATGGTGGTAATGAATACTCTAAAATGTGGAACCAATAGCTATTTAAGGATAAATCCATGGTGTTATCATATTGTAAAATACAAATGTATATATTTACCCATTGAGATATGAACCTTAGGAACAGATGGTGGGTAGATTACCTTCACACATTTTATTTTGACTTGAAAAAGACACCTATAAAGGGGAACACGACATCCAAAACATTAAGTAGAAAAATTTCAATACATACAGTGAAATAATCACGAGAAAAAAGGTGTCTGATAAGTTTTCTCACTATGAAGCACCTGATAATAGTAGAAAAGGGTGCATGAGAAATCTTTTCTAGTACCCAAATCACTTCCTATTTCAAAGAGGAATTAGAGATTTATTAAGATAAGGATCTTAAATTTTAGTGGATTAATAGGGATTTAAATGGTGGGGTAAATTATGTGTTTTAAATCAAATATTAATGGTAACCTCCTCATTTAAAAGTTGCTGGTAGTCCCCTTGGCTTTGAGGAATGATTCAACGAGGGTTGTTCATCACTCTAGCATGTTTTTTCACCAATGAGGCACTCAGATGCTATATGATTAAGATGAAATTATTAGTATTGTGGGGTGAAATTTTCAATTGTAGGCTATGTATCATGATGTCCTACATCTTAGAGAATTTATGATGAGATTTTGAAGATGACTAGTTTGTTACAACCTCTCATGATATCACTATAGAAATGGATTTCATTATCATATTTCCATGGCCTACTAGTAGAACTTATTTAATATGGTTGTTTATTGAAGTATTAATGAAATAAACATATTTTATAATCATTTAATAATCATCCAATGTATAAGATATTTGATTCATTTATGTCTATATGGTTGTATAACTCCATGGGGTTCCTTGAAAGATCATTTGAGTCTCAGGAATATTCATATCATCCAATTTATATATGTCACCTATTTAGTCTTTTGTCCCTCATTGTCAATGAAGGATAATATAATATTTGAAGACTAATGATCATATGGAGTGATCTATATTGACTCTTCAGTATATTCCAAGATCATGCTTCCTTAACTTTGGTGGATAATGGGAGAAGCACTTACCGTTAGATGAGTTCATTTATATTAATAATAACTTTCATTTCCAGATAAATATATCACCATTAAAAGACCTATTGGATGGCCATGTCTATCCCCTATTTTGTTTTTCTCAGATGAGAGAGCACTTATTTCCAATATTTAGTATTTCATTGGAGTTGAATAGTATGATATATTTGATTAAAAATAGGATGGCTATAGCTTATTGACATCTGAAACTTTATGATGAAAATAATTATTCTTATTGAAGTATTATATAGGATATTTAGTGTTCGGTAATGTATAACCATGACCGATACCTCATCAATTAAGATATCAGTGTAAACTAATGGTGTGTATTCTCATTCATAAAGGGATTCTACAACATATAGAGAGGGTAGAATACTAATTTTCATTTCTATCCCAAATTACTTCAATTAATAATGTATTCCATGTTTCCCATTTGTGTAAATACTATCAAAACCCAAGAAACACAATTGAATGGGAGGATGTTGAATCTAAAACTAATACCTCTATCATTGAATAAGCACTATATATTAAAGATTTTTAGTTCATAACATCATAAGGTAAATTAATCCATTTATTTCATGTGATATAGAAGCATGTCTAGAAAAACCATGTGACATTAGAGTTCAATTACATGGTAGGGGTGAAATTCCCTCATCCTTTGGAAGAAACGGGTCCTTAATGAATTTCTCGCAGAAGAAAGTGAAAGAATATGAAGAATTGTCACATTATTATTATCACTAGTGTGTATTAAATTAATGTTTTTATTTAATTTTGAATGTTTTTTGATTTTCTAGGTGACTAAGAATGGATAAAATGAAATTTTTGGGAGAGCAGGTGAAAAACATGGTTAACACATGGTTAGTTTTAATCGCATGACTAGCTATAAGAATTAGGATGCAGAAAGATAGTTCCATTTCACATGGTCTCTGGAATGTGTTTCCAACCATGCTAGACATCATTAAAAATGGCGTTACTTAAGGTATTGGATAGGGGTTATTCACTTGGTTGTAATAAGGTTTGGAAAACTTTATGGAAAAACCATGATTTATTCTTATAATTCTTAAAAAGTCATATTTTACTAAAATACCATGTTAGGATTCAATACTCCACAACCATAATTCCTATACATCAATAGAATTAACTCTCTCCCTAGTCATGGTATTCATTCTCCATTGTTTTTGGGGGGACTCTCATTTAGGTTGCGAATATTCCTTGAAGTTTGGCCTCATTTCTACTTTCTTTCCCTCTCGATCTCATTATTCTTTTATATTGGTATTCTTTAGTTGTGTTCTGAAACCCTAATCTCTAAGGGATGGATAAAACAAAGATTTAGTTATGGTTTTAGTGGATTTTTTGAATGTTTATATCAGTGAGGAATCCTTTCCAACCATTCTAGTAATATTTATTGAAGGTGGACTCATTTCTTCCATTTTATGGTAGGTGTCCCTAAATGACCAGAAATTTATTTTATATTACCTTAGTTATTTAGTTTACCTTTTTATAATTATCATTTTTGAATTGATTCATGAGTATTTTTACACATGTATTGTTTATATTCATATTATTTATTGTATGAATATTAATTTGTTTTGATTTTCCTTTGGAAATTTTCGTTTATTATTACAATGTTTTGGGTTAAATTATTTTTTTTTGAAAAATAATCCATTTAAAAGGGATTTCAAAGATACTTTAAATGAGTGTTTGTTATAAAAACTGAATTTCTAGATCATGAGGATTATTTTATGTGATGAATATGGTTTTGGGTGTACATGATATACCTTAGCTGTGGGGTTTTTAGGATCGGTGATTACATATCCTTAGGTATGAGTTCTATAGGGATCATTTTTAGTTTCATAAATTGGTATGTGTTATGTATATTATTAATGTTCACATTGGTCGACTAAAAGATCCATGTGTAAGAAATAAACACATAGAGCCCGTTGGATATAGATCCTTCATCTTTTAAATCTTCATCAAATTTATTATGGCTTTATTTTATAGGATTCCCATCTAATATTTATCTTTGATAATATTAGTTACTTTTCCCTCTTTTTATTTTCAGGACATTAATATCATGTTAACCAACATTATGCTTTGTTTTGAATTTCTAGTGGATTAAAATATATATTCTTCATTGAAATGGTAATAATAGAATTTTTTTTCTATACAAAAATACTAGATTTCACTATTAAAGTATGTATATAGATTCATAGAGTTACACTACTATGATTTTCATTACACTATTAAAATAAAATTAGGCATATATAGACTTGAATATATTTAACATAGGGAAATATAAAGGACCTACATTTTAAAGAAGAGAATATTTATGATCTTGTTTACCTTTATGATATGAATTTTTTGCGGCCAAGGGCCACATTCATTTAACATTGTCAAATATTTTTGGGTACATTGAGTTTTTACATTTTTTAATTTTGGTAATGTAGTGTAAAATGTGTCTTAAAGTGAATTATTAATGTATTTATTGTCTACATTCCATTGATTTCTGATGTTTTATCTTCTTTTTTTTTATTTAATTATGATTATTATTTTGTTGTTACATATTATACACTGATTAGAAATACTTATTTTGTTGTTATTATTTATTTTTTATTGTGGAAATAAAAATCATAGATGGTTCATGATTGACATTGGAGGGTGAAACCATTACCACATAGGCATCATTGATACCATGGAAATAGTTTTTATAATTATGAGTTTTGGAATAAACCTCAGTCCTTATGGTAGGCCGACCCAGGTGACGTGGTAGGTTAGCATGGGTTGGTCAATTAAGAATACCTCTCTAAACTCCCCATTCCAAATCCATAAGCCTTTTTTGTGACATAAATTTCTTCCACAATGTGTTTTCAACTCTATACTAAGAAGGTTTTTCAAGGTGCAAGCTATTGGTTTCAAAACCAATTATTTTCATTTCAATTATCATCTTTACTATTTTATATCATATGTAAAAATTAAACATTATCTTAAAATTGTAGCTTAATCATTCATTAAAGTTTTTAATTCCCAATTGTTTCCACTTATATTTAATCACATGTCAAAATATCATTAATCATTTCTTGTATTAAGATACCAAAGTAAAGGATGTTATTTTATATTTGAGTTACCGATCCATGGATAGTAATAAAATGTTATTTCATTAATTAATATAAAATAGTAATAAAATAATATATTTGATATGATTCAGGAACAAATGTTTTTTCATAATAATAAAAGCAACTAATTATAGTCATTTTTTAATATATAATCAATCTTACCAAGGAATATATACATAATTATAATTATATCGTGAAATATAGAACTCTGCCACTAATGTAATGACATTAACCATTATTATGGGGGAAGAATATTTAATATTTCATTTTTAAAACCACGTGAATAATAGTGTTATGAATTATTTCGTGGTAGTTTTTTAAAAAAATTATAAATTATTTTATGGTAGTATTTTTTGTTTTGTTATTAGTTTTTATTTTTATTTTATTTAAAAAAATTAAAAAAATCGTAATAGATATTTTGAAAACTAGTCATAATAATTTAGATATGGGATTCAAAATATTTTCTGAAAAAAATCTTATAAAAATTTTATGTTTAATATGTAGGGAAACCTAAACGGGTTACATCCACCACCTAAACCATCCTAATCCTGGGCATATTCGAATTCAATCATATATTATAGGTTATAAGGATTTGGACCCAAAATTTATTTATCATATTCAAATGAAATTTCTGCTAATATAGTCTCATCATCTATAATTTATAGAGTCATAATAGCTAATGTACATATATATATATATATATATATAATTTCATATAAATATGAATAAATAAAATACAAATACATATAACTCTTATTTCTATATATTAGCATACATATTTTACATAAAAAATCTAGCAATCATGTTTGGTCTTTAAAAAAAAGCCACCGGTCAATTGGGTTATTAATTGTATAATCCTGGTGGATGCTTACCAATCCTAGAGGGGACAGATAAAGGTATGATCCACTTGGGAATATATAGTGTGTGCATTTTCTTGATCTTATAATCCCCACAACAAGTAATGTTATAGTATAGATATATATTAATATATACACATATAATTAAATATAAAAAAAATAGTTGCACACATACACACAGATATGTATAATTTAATATAATTATATATAAATGTATACATAAACACACATAAGTATATAAATATATATACAAATATAATATAAAATTATTCATTACCAAATAATAAATAATAATTTATAGTTTATAATTTATAATTTAAAAATTAAAATTAATAAGTAATAATTACTAATTACTAATTTAAAATTAATAATTACTACTTAATAATTATGAAATAGTAAATATATAATAATTACTAATAACTAATAATTTATTATGACTAAAAAATAATAAATATTTAATAATGAATAATTGTTTTTGTTTGTAAATAAAGAATTGTTTGTACATTATTAATAAATAGAAAATAGAAAATAATATTAAATAATAAAAAATAAATATAAATTACTGTAAATAATTATTTATAATTATAAATAATTATAAATAATTGTAATTAATCAGAAATAGTTATAAATGATTACAAGTAGTTATAAATAAATATAAATAAGTAATGATAGCTTATTTTGATTAAATAAAAAATAACTAATTAAAAAATATAATTGATAACATATAAAAACTTATTAATTAAATTATATTTAATTATTAATAATTAGCAAATAATAATTAGAAATTAAAAATAAATAATTAATAATTAATAATTAATTTTTTTGAAAGGAATGATAATTTGTAAATAATAATTTAAAAATAAATAATAAAAAATATAAATAATAAAATATAGAAAATAATGATTAATTAATATTTGATAATAATGAAAATTTGTTTTATTTAATTTATAAACTCTAAAAGTAAAAAATTAATAGTTATAGTTTAATATGCAATTAAATTTATAAATAGTTAATAATATGTAATTTTTTAATAATTAGTAATTTATTGGTGACAATTGAGAAATGATAATTGACAATTAATTGTTAATTATTACAAACTCATATTTAATATATAATAATTAATTAATAGTAATAAATATATTAATTATTAATTATTATTAAATTTATAATAATAATTTCCTTTTAATTAGTTGTAATTAGTTTAATATAATAATAAAATTAAAAGGTCAAATTAAATAAAAATAATTTAATATGTATATATATATATATTTAAATAAATTTATCTTTGTATATATATATATCTAAAAATAATTTGATGAAAAATAATGAATAAGATTTATAATTTTTAATAAAATTGATAACAAATCTATAAATTAAAATCATTCATATATTTAAAAACAAAATTATTATATAAGGTATAAGGGATTACATGTAACCAAACAACATAAACACATATACACTAATGTCAGTCAAGCATCATCCTTTTCCATAAAGAATGATAAGCAACCACTAGATATATTATATATATAATTTAAATATTACGATATATGTACATGTTTATGTATCATATATTTATAAATAAAAATAACCACTAATGACTATTAAAATGTCGATATCATCATATTTATAAGAATCTAATCCTATAATAACATGATATTTCGTTGATTATTTTCTATAAATAAATATTATATTAATAACTTCTTCTACATGAAACTCTATGTCAAAATTAAACCTAAAAATGTTAAAATAAATGTTTATTATTATAATATATCTGTTAATTCAGTGTCTTTAATAGATAGTAAATATATTACCAAATCCACAAAAGAATTAAATATCATCTAGTAAGAGAATTATTTTTTATGAAACTCATTTGTACAATCTAGAAAAGAAAGAAACATCAATATGTATTTTTCTTGATTAATCCCAATTCAAACATAACCAATTATAATATAAATAAATAATATATGGGAAAAATTAAGGCATGATAATTAATAAGAGATCAATGCTATCAGAATCACAAAAATTGATTTCCATAATATCAAACCTTATTATTAGTTTTTACATGGAGGTCTTGAGGTGATATTTAACAAGAAAAGAAGATGATTTAAATGAATAAGTGTTAATGTAATATGTTGTTTTTCAAATTATTTTTTCTTATTCCCCGTTTTGACTATTAAAGGAATAAGTAATTTATTTTCTAAAAAAATTTATTTCATTATATTTAATGTATTAAAAAATTTATCAATTTTAAAATCATAATTAGATAAATATAATTATATTTTGGTATTTATAATGTAAAAATTTTATAAGTAATATTTTTTCATATTTTTTTGAATTCATTATGTTTTAGGTGAATATTAAAAAATACCAATAAATTTAAAACTATAAATATTATGACCATATCACAATATAGAAAATAATTGTATGTTTTTTTTGTCTATTTTAGGTGAAATATATAATTTTATAAGTAAATGGTAATATATAAAATTATTATGATGTATTTATAACAACCATGTACATAATTTTGGAAACACACATAATATTTTAATCTAAAATATAATTTATTCTCTTATATTAAAAACATTAGTTTCAATCACCTGTATAAATTAAATCAAACAAAATAGATTTCATATTTCATATCAACATGGTTATATTGGTCAATATCATCCATTACATTTGGGGACATTAATGTTTTATTACTATGATTAAATTTAATGAACTTTTTTTAAAAGGATGATTTGTGAGAGAACCTTTTATGGAAGAAAAAACAGATACAAAGAGGAACATTCAAAACACCAAAGTCTAGACACAAAATTTATACAGAATAAGAGTCATCTAAGATCATAGAGCTCGAGACCTCATACTCATGCTATGATGAGAAATACATCCACCCCAGCCTCAAGGATGTCGTCCTCTTGCCCAAGTTTGGACTTGTGTTCATGGACCGTCACCATCATCTGATCATTCTTCATCACTGGTCACCAACATTTATATAACATCTCACACATTATCCTTGTCTACTACTTGCTCTTCACTACTACCAGTTGCATGAATATCATAGTTATTTTTTTCTAACATTTGAAAAGATTTAATACAACAAGTACTGCTTGAAGATACATTAATACCCTTTCAAGTGTTCTTAACCCTTTATATACATACATACAAAGGAGTAACATCTTTTGATCTAGTCATTAATCGTTGATTAGATCTTGAAATCACATCATAATGCTCAGTTTCTATTTTGGTTTTCAAACAATAATTTGCAACATTACAAGTTAGATGTCCAGCAATAGATGGATTATTTTTTCTCACCAGTAAACATGAATCCAAAGGTGCCTTTTTTTACACAAGAACTGGTTTTGGGCCTCCTAGTGGCATCCATGACCTAATTTTTTTTATCTCCAATAATATAAGCAGACCGTGATTATGGAAATCTATTTTTTTTTGAAATAATTATTTTATTATTATCTTATAATTTATATATAATTAAATATATTAAATAGTAGTAAATGTTTAATTTAATATAATACTGAATCCTATATTAATTAAATTATAAATCCATCCATTTTTAATCAATAGAAAATATGATTAAGAAAAAATAATAGAGAGAATAATATTTTTCTACAAACTAGACTTTCTAAATATAAAAATTTCAAATTAATTGAAAAATTTTCCATTATTTATATATTACTATAAATTATATGGATATTAAATTTAGGTCCATAACACCTTTATTTAGAAAGAGTTGTTATTTTCTATGTTAATTAAACAATATATCACTTCTGTGAAAACTAAATACCCTAGTAAAAAAAGGTTAAAAGTAAAAATATTAGAACTAATTACATTCAAAATATTTAATACAACATTAGGAATAATTTTATGAGTAATTATAGAACCATGATCACGAAGCACTATATTATTTATAACATTTAATGTCATTTACACCTGATCAGTTCAATGATATCACACAAAAATAAATGTATTCACAAAAGTCTATTTTTCTTCACTTATAAATGGGTTCACTTCTACCCCCTCATTCCAAAACCAATCCTTCAAATATATCCCCGAAACTCACAATGTTTTATCATATTATCATATTATCTCATGTTCATAAGCCTATGGTCTCAATTATTTATCCAAATACATTCATTTGTTATGACACTTTCATTATAAAATAAAGGATACCATTGTGAGTATTACGTACTCCTTACCTTTTCATCATAATCTTTCCCTTACAAGCCTACCCAAACCATATTATAATAATGACCTTAGTATCATTATTATACTAATTATTTATTATATTAACATAGAAACAATAATCTACTCTTTTTCTTCCACGTATAATATCAATAGAATGACAATTCTTCATTGTGTTGACTACTGCCTCCCCAAAGTAACATTTATATTTTTTATCTTTATTTTTATTAATTATAAAAACATCTTAAAATATGATTCAAGAACATCAAAAAAATATCTATGATATATTTATAATTTAGTATTGATGATATTACATAGTTCATTAACCATACTCACTTATCTTAACATAGCGTGTTCATGTTTTTACGGTTTAACCACCAACTTGAATAATGATATCAAACTTCATGATGAATGACTATGGGAACATAAATACTAATATTATTATAAATTTGAAATAAATAAAGGATATTTTTGCTACTAGAATGGTTATATTTTGTATTTAACTTATTATTAAAATATTATTTTTGATCACTAAAAATATCAAAATTTTCCAACACCGATTCAATTTCCCACCATAAATAAATAATATATATAATAAATAAATAAAAATTGATAATAAATTTTCAATATTAAATTAAATATGCATTAATATGGTCTCTAATAAAGAATATTGTAATCTAAATTTTATTATTAACGACTTCATGTTTAAGAACATAAAGAATTTAGAATAAGGAAAGAGTATATGCTAACTATATTTTCTTCCATTGAGTTACAACCTTTCGGAATGAACTCTTTTATCCCCAATATAATTTATTATACATAATGATTAATTTTTAATTTACTTATTTATTTTTATGGGGTTTTACAAATCTACTTTATATCCATAGTATAAAATTATTCTTACCCCAAAAATTATGTTACTTTTAATGGTTTCTTATAGTTATTTTCACCCCTTGAAACATATTTCTAATCATAAAAGATGTTTTATTTTGAATGGTGTATAAACGTACGTCTAATATTTATTAATAATATATATCATAAATTAAATTTTAATCAATATTAAATTCAAATTTCATTCTCTTATGGGGTTTTGACTCAAAAATATCCAAATGATTAATGGTGTATGTCTCTACCACCCTTCATTGAGTCATGTTTCAATGTTTTTCAACAATCAACATTTTTATGGAGTAACCTTTTACCTAGAATTTTAAAATATTAAATTGTGTTTGATCATAGAAACATAATTAATTTTTATGTTATTCCTTATATCAGACTATTATTGACATATTCCATAAAATATAATGGTTTTTTTATAACTCAGCATACTTTCCTGAGTTATAATGTCACTCCTTGAGTTAACTATTTAATTTCATATGATATTACATATTTCAGTATTAGTAAATTAAATTGTGTTCAAAATGAACCTTATTTATTAATTATCTAACTTTATGAAAATTTAACTATATGAAAAATAGTTCCAATCCTCTTAAATGATGGTTTATCATATATATGCCTATTTTTCACTTCACATGAATGTTTTCCCTTAATATTTGGAATAATGATAAATCATTATTTCATATTCCACTACAAATTCCCCTTACCCCACGTTGAAAATATTTTGTTTTGTTATTTTATTCATTATATGTGTTTTCAATAATTGTATAAAAGGGGTATTTATTCGACTTCATAATCAAATGGTTTTATTTGACTCTAAAATTCATTATGATATATATTTAAATAACATTAAATTCACAATTATTTAAGATTACATTTTAAAATAAATTTTTATAATGGATTCCAATTCTCTATTTTGAAAATTAATTTTGAAAATGACACATAATATCATCTTTTATTGAAATGTTAAAATTGTATTCATAAAAATCTTATAAAAATTCCCATCAATTTTTTTTAATTTTTATATTTAAATAACATCATGAGATTTATGATTTAAAATTTAACCTCAAATTTATTTGACTTTACTCTTGTCTTTTTTAATTAAACTCATATTATAGAATCCCAATTCTAACCCTCTTTTGTGGTATAATTTGATGAATTTGTTTTCAAAGGTGTTTTTCCCATCTATAAAAATATATCTCGGTTTATTATATTAAATAGGGATATGTTTCGTTATTGAATTAATATTTCAATGATGAAATTAATAAATTTATGTTTGGGACACTAATTAATGTTCATAATGAGATTAAATCAAATTTAATTGGTAAAGATTTATATCTCTTGACATGTTATGTATGGTATTAGTGAAAATTCATAATCTACCTTGGGAAATTTTCAACTCTGAAATGATGGTCTTGGAATTGGACCATGATGCATATTAATGATGGAATGAATTCTATTGTGGTCAAAATATTAAGATTATACCATCCTTTTGTTCTGAACAAGTTGGATGGAAGTGGTTTTGGGTGCTAAAAGAAGTGGTTGGTATTTATTTTTTATTTTTCTATTATTATAAAAATAAAACTACATTGAATGTGTTGATGATCTTAATGGACTCATAAATCAGACAAAGTCATCATTTTTTGTTTTATGTTCTAAATATGTGTTATTCAAGAATCTATTCTTTTGACTCGCATTGTGTCTATAATGAATTTTTCGATTGATAGGTGATGATTTATCGGTGTATGAATGAATTTAAAAAAATTTGATACTAAATATGATGATGCTTTTCTATATTGTAAATTTTAAATAACATAATTTTCATAAAAACATTTCATCCAATATTTGTGAATGAAATTAAAATAGAATGTGCTTTTTATATATAGTTGGATGATGCTATAAAGATCACTATATTTATAATGTTATGATGATGTCATTATTCAGGAAATAGTTTGTATATAGAAATATAGTACCATGTCAAGGCCATCTAGTTAATGTTCGTCATTGTGAGAATCACAATATTCATAAATTTTCTAAACCCCTGAATGTTTTATGTTGCATAATTCATATGTTTTATAGGTTTTATGATTGAATGATTCATTATACTCTCTAATTCATCATACTATATAATTCATTGAATAAACTAATAGATAGGATACACCATCTATTGATAATAATATAGAAGAAATAAGTCTCTTTTGGTACTGGTCCATCAGACAAGATCTGCCAAAAATCCAGTCATAGGACTTATAAAAATAGTCCATGACACACATTGTATGTATCAATATAACTTTGTATTTAGAGTTCTATTGGAGGAATATTAGAATTGTTTTTTGAGGATATGAAGATAATTTTTAGTCACTGATAAATAAGCCAGAGTTTTCTGAACTAATGAATGAGAAGAGCTTCAGATTTCGATCAATCATCTTGGATTTAAAGACCAATGAATCAGAAGAAGAAAAAAATCCAGTCACCCATTTTCATAGAGATAAATGTTGTTTTTCTTCAATTAGATCAAGACTCATTAGACATTTTATACCATCTATCCATCTGATGATGATAATATACAAATTAATCAGTCAAATTAAGACATTAATAAGTCATTGACTACTAGATTTTTTTTAGAAATTTTATTAATCATTTTGAGTAATTTTTGTATGTATGAATAAAATGTAAATTATCTTAATTTTTCTACTAAATGTTTTTTCGATGACTTACAATTCCATTATAAGATTCTATAATGACTCTAGAAAAAACAACTAAATAACTTTATCATCCTATAGGGTTTCCGATAAATAAACTGAAGATGAGTGAAGTTTAAAAAATAATTAAGGTAGAATAATATCAAAGGATCAGTTGGTTTGGAGCATCAAAAAATGAATTGAATAATAATAAAAATTATTATCAAAATGAAAAATCATATAATAATGAATAATTGTTTATAATTACTAAGAAGGCTATTGTTCTATAAATATTTGAAAAGATTCCTGAAAAATTCTAAAGAGTTGAGAATTATTGAAATGGAAAAAGGTAATCACTAAATGAATGTGAAATTTTATATGTGGAGATTTTAATAAGAGGGAAAATATTTTTAGATTCATTCCAATTAAATTTTTGGTCAACCTATAAATAGGGTTCAATGTACAACATAATATTACATTGTTCATGTTTTAGAGAGAGTGATTGAGTTGATGTTCCTACTCCAGATTTGGTTGATGATGAATTCTAAAATGAGTTTTATTTAGAAAAAATTTTAGATAGAATAAGTGTGATGAATTATTTTTGTTTAGGGTTCACTAGATTAGACTGAGTTATTAGATAATATTTTTTGGGAAAAGACAGAATATGATTGGAAGTGTTTATGAATTAACTACATAGGTTTATATTTGTAGACTGTTGAATCATACTGATCCATTATATATAGTTTTCATTCAATTACTAGATAATTTATTTAAACATGTTGTTGGTTAGGAAAGTAGTGATTCATTTTTGTTGAAGATTTAAAAATATGGATTTTTTTGAAGCTGCACAATGAATGTTTGTTACCAACTTGTAAAAGTTACAATAATTATTATTAAAATGTATTTTATATCATTCATTATATAAGAATAATATGCATTGTTGTATTGATCACAGTGACACACAAGTGTGAGGGTATTTCTTACTTTTTTATCAATATAAAAGGATAATTTTCTTGTATATTTTGTTTTATTGGACTATTTACAAACTAGTATATTGAATAACTATCCTCATTTGGTGGTGAAAATAGTATGTATAATTTTTTGGTGGATACCTGAATGTTTGGTTTTAAGAAAATTGATAATTCTATAATAAGAGGTCAAGGTTGTTTTAAAAAAGATAACTTAATTGAAAATTGATCACTGATTCACCACATCCCCTCTTAGTGTTATTTTGATCAATTATAGTTTATTTCAATTGGTATAAAAATGGATCCTTTTGTTTACTCTTTTTTGAAATTTTGGAGAAAAAATATTATGGGTAATTTTAATTATGTGAACTGTAATGGGATTCCATTCATTATGATAATGAACAATCATTTATGTTAATATATGAGATAACCATATCATATTTATCTTAGTTTTAATGTTTTAGAATCTAGTACAGATGGATTTAATCCACTTAATTTTAATCATCCTCTTACATTTATAGACAAGAAAAATATTTATAAGGATACAGGTGTTAATAATGCATTACTATGATCACTTTCTTAATGTGAGTTTTTTTATAGGGATGGGATTTTATTATACCAATGATATCATAGAGAATTTGAAAACATTGATGTAAATATATAGTACAATAAAAAGATTCAAAATTTGGCTGTTGAATTATGAATATATCAAAATGGGTGACTGAGAACCCAATAGTGACCACTTTACAATGGTCAATAGTATTTTAATAACCATAAGATGTCATATTGGGATGTTCAATGATTATACTATTTTCAAAATGATCTTTTCAATCCATAATAATAAGTTTTATTCTAAATATTCATCGTTGGGATATATAGTTCTCGAAAATCCATCTATTGTTGACCTTTATTGTACTCTCATTACATATGAAATGAGAAGGAAGAATGTTTTGAATAGATAACAAAAATTTTATAGACAAATTTCATTAAAGGTTATTGAGAAATGAAAAATGATAAAGATTCTTAATGATGATGAAGTTTGTGATTCTATATCTAAAAATAAAGTTAGTAACAATATTGATGAATTTTAATCCTTATTTTATAAAAATGTTTAAAGAGGTTTAATAATATACAAATAGATGATACCTCTAATTTTTTTTGAATATGGAGATATCGGTAACATTCCTAGGAATTTACCCCAAAGAAAGAATGAAGATAAAAGGGATGAAGATGAAAGAATTTGAAAAATATATTAGAAGAAATAGTATGAAAAATTAAAATTTTATTCCAAGGGGAAAGATGAAAATTCATCGAAGTCTAAAAGGATAATATTATTATATAACGATATTGTGGATGAATATAGTAAAGATAAAGATGAAAACTATTGGTTCTTATGTATAAAATACATTCAATGAAGTAGTTAATAATGAAGAGTCTGTAAGAAGTTATTCAGAAGAAGAAGAAACTGAATTAGAGTTTCACATGAAGAGAGAGTTGAATTTCTTTTCGAAATATAGTAAGCCTTTAAAAATAAATCAATATTTTAAAGAAATATACTCCTATAAAAAATAAGAAAAATAAATTTTTTAACATAAATCCTTGTTTCTATAATTTTTTGATTTTAAAAATATGTCTCTTGAAAAATAAAATAATTAAAATAGACTTCGTCAAGTTAAGTCAAAATTGAAGATGAAGAATTAGAACTCGTTCAAAAAATGTTTTCTATGGTTCAGAATGGATTTAAAAGTTCTAGGATATCTATCTCGGTTATTGGTGAAAGTTATGAAAATTATGAACATAAGAAAAATATTCAAAATTTTACTTCAATAGTTATAAAGAAAATTTAACATATTCCTAAGATGAAGAAGGCTGATAAAGTCATGTATGTGATCGAAACCAACAATGTATAAAATATATAAGTTTCTAAAATTTTTGATTCTAAAGAAAAATATTCTACCACTTCCATTTCTGATAAATATAGAAATAAATTTCAACTTAAGAAAGAGATCCCATGTGGTAATAGAATTTTTGGGACACAAAATTTTTTTTATGTGAAATAAAAAAAATATGAAATTTTATCACAACTTCTTGTAGTATGGATGTTACAGAGGAAAATATTATTTCCCTGGGAACTACTATTATTGTGGTGGATTTTTTCATTAAAAAATATTTGTTGGTTTAATAAAAAACATTACAATTATTCCATGCATTACTGAAATCAATGTTTTATGGGGAGTAAATCCTATCAATAGAATAATTCTAATATGGTTGTTTTGAGAGTTAAAAATAGATTCCATCCTATGGAAACTATTTGTGAATAGTGTGAAAAATATGGGAAACCTAATAAATGAGGTATTTTTTAGTAGTTATAGCACCATGTATATAAGAATTATCAAACTCGGAATATGAAGAAAAACAAAGGGAAGCTAATATATCTTGTTGTATAAATTACTCTCAAAACAACAAAAGGAGAATGAAAATTGATTTTGTATAGTGGATTTTCTTCCAATATAATAGGATATTTGAAATTTTTGATGAATATTAAAGATTCTAAAGAAGTAATAGTGACATTTTTCAATGATGAATTTCTCAAAATTAAAAGATTTGAATCCACTATTAGTGTCAAAGGAAATTTAAAATCAAATAAATCCTTGATTTATTATGTGCTGAAAAAAACCACTAATTTTTTTTAAAAACTATTTGATGAAGGAAATAATGTTTTTCTTTTAGAAAAGAGAGTTTCTATTGTGAATAGTATGAATGATGGTAATTTTCTACAATAGGAAAACATACAAATAGAAACTCATTTAATGTTGTTGAAGTACATAATTCTTGTTATCTAATTATAATCGAAGAAAATAAGTTATAGAATAAATGGTTGGGATATACGTGTCAGTGAAACATAATAAATTTATTTAATTAATATAGTTTTATCTATATCAATGATATTTCATGAATAAAATATTGGTGTTGTTCAATTTTTCCATAAAGTAAGATTACAAATCCAGGTCATAAGAAGGTTTAATGTTTCTCAAAATAACCATTAGAGTTAATCCATTCCCGCATATGTGGGTTGATGAAAAAATAATCAACTTTCATAGATATGTAATTAATTTCATTCATTAATGATTTTAATCAAATTACTTTCCTTATGTATTTGAAACATAAATTAGAAGCACTAATGATGTTAAATAGTTCCATGAGAATTGAGGAGAAGGAATGTGTGTGTTTTATGAAGATGTTGCGATGTAATATAGGTGGTGTATATCAGAATAAGAATTATCAAAGCTAACCTGAAAACATGGAATTGAGCATGAGTTTAGTACACCACATACACCACAATATACTATAGTTTTTAATGGAATAATGGATTTTTAGTTGAGATGGTGTGTACTATTATGAATGAGCATGGTATATATAAATCATAATAGAGGAATGTGGTGAGAAAATATATTTAAATTTAGGACTAGTGTTTCAACATGACATGTTCTAATAAGACTCCTTTTGAAAAGTTGTGTGATAAAACTCAAATTGTGAAAAATGTAAGAGTTTTTGGGAGTCCAAGCATCATAAATGACAATTGTGTAAATCTTGAAATGTTTGGTCAAAATGGTGAATACATTATTGTCCATGTAAATGATTTGAATATGATAGTATATATATATATATTTTAACAAATAAAATGGAATAATATTTTATTCTATTGATGTAATGTTTCTTGAAAAAGATGACGAATATGTTTGAATAATAAATACAGAAAATAAAGATTAAGAAAATGAAGTAGTTGTTGTTGAGTAACATGAAAAGAATTCTAAAAATAGTGATGGACCAAAAATGGGAGCATAAAACTCATATATTTTTAGTGATGAGGAATAATTTCATTTATCTCATCCTAGTATGAGGAACGATGCTGACGTTTGAAATGTTATTAGTGATCAATGCCAAAAGGGTCAAATAAGAAGAACAAAAAAGTTCGTTACACATACTTTTATTTTCAAAAATTTGACCTGAAATATGTTAATGAATTATTTGAAAATATAGAGTCAACTAATTTAATGAATTTTGAGTTGGATTATTTTGAGAATAATGAGTCATTTGAACACGTACAAAAACTAAATAAAAAAAAGTTATCGGCACAAAGAGAGTTTCCCAAAAAAATTAATGAATATGGTGAAGTGGTTTAAAACAATTAAAGATTATTTATCAAAGGATAATAAAAAATTTAAGGTATTCATATTTATGAGACATTTAATCCTATTTAAAGGTTATAAAAAATTATAATTTTTCACAAATTAATGCAGAATGATGTTTTAATTATTTTTGATGATGTGAAATCAGTATTTCTAAATGGAGCACATGATTAATAAGTATATTCTAAAAAACCATGGGAGTTTGATGTTATAAATGATTAATGTTATCTATATATGTCGAAGAATTATTTTTATGTGATGTTGTAAGATCCTAGATCTAGGTATTCAAAATTTTATACCTTCTTAATGATGTTGAACATAAAAAAGGAAGTGTTAAAAGTAATCTCTACATCAAGAAAATTTGGAAACTTTTACTCATTATTTTTATATTTATTGATGTCACTATCATTTATGGAAATTATGATATAACGTTTTAATGGTTTTCTAAAGAAATAAAAATTTTGTTCAAAATTTCAATGCGTGGTGAAATAAAATATATTATATGTTATCAATCCCTAAAAAGAATAAATTGATTTTTATATCGAAAGAAAATTATGCTAACTAACATCATAAGAAGTTTATTATGGAATGTTATTAACCTTTTTCTATTCCAATGTTAATGGGATGCAAGTTGAAAAAATAAATAGAGGGTAATGAAGTTGACTGTAAGGAGTTTAAAATGATGATTGGATGTTTATTATATATGAATTCCACACATCTATATAATACACATGCTATTATTTTATGTAAATTATTCTAATGTAATCAAAAGGAATCACAAATCATAGTTGCAAGAATAATTCTGAGATACATCAATGGAACAAAATACATATGAATTAGATATTATAGTTTGAGAATAATTGATTTGATTGTTTCTATAGATTACTTTTCGGAATGATCATTTGATGATAGAAATCCAAATCAGTTTGAGTTTTTTTGGGGGGAACATTGTGAAAGTTTAAATAAAAAATAATTAGAATTTATTTACACATAACATAGATTAAACTGAGTGTATAGCCTCTACTCAAGCTGAAACACAACTTAACTTTAGAAAGACTTAGCTTTTAGATTTTCTTGAAGTGATGTTAACTCTGCTCTAGAGTTTTGATAATCCAAGTTCTATAAAACATTAAATAAATCATTTAAAACATTATCATTCAAATCATTTTGATATCAAATATTACTTAATCCAAGAGAAAGTGGAGAGGAATGAACTCAAGATAGAGAATGTTCCAAAAAACAGAACATGTTGCTGAAATTTTCGCAAAACCCTTACCAAAGGAATCATTTTTCAAACTGATAATGAACATGGGAGTCCATTCTATTTATCTCTAATGTTGAGTTATGTGTTTCAATCCCCTCTCACATATATTATTTGTATATATTTTTCAATTGGTATAAAAATGATGTTTTATAAATATATCCTTTAATATGTTACTAAAAGTTTAAGGAAACAAGTATTTATGGGGATTTTTAGGTAATCTACAGACATAAAATGTAATTTTTTGAGTTTTTCTAACAAGACTTTTGATGTGGTTGTAGGAAACATGGTTTTATAATAATGTGAAAGATGGTGTGGAGGTGGAAATTTTTATGTTTAAAATGATATTTTGTTAGTCACTACTTTTGGAAATCTTTGGTCTTTTCTCAATGAAGAAATTTTTCTAAAATGTGTTTTAAGTAGTAGGATTAGAATGTTTTATTAGAAATACAAATCTTAAGATAAATATCTTTACGGATTGATGAATCATGGTTGATAAGAAAATCCAAATGGGATATTTTTTGGGCGATGTTGGTTGGAAGTGGTTTTCGATATCTAAAACAAGGGGTTGGTGTTTATTTGTTTTTTATCATGTCAAATAAAATCACTTTTCATGTTTTTGTGATTGAACATTAATAAAAATCTAAAAGAAAAAGACATATTAAAATTCGTTAATTTTGGTTTTTTGTTCTGAAAATATTTTATTGAAGATTTTTTTTTCAGACTGACACTGTATCTGAACTATTGTTTTTCATTGGAGTGAGAAGATATATCAAATTTTAAATGGATTAGAAGATATTCAATAAAAAATATAATGATGTTTTTCTATTTTATATGTTTTCAATATCATATGTGGGCTTGTAATTTTTGATACAGTCATTATAAAATAAATGAAAGGATAATTTGTTTGATATATTAATTCAGATGATATTAAGTAGATATTTATGTTCATAACATCATGAAGAAGTCATGATACATGAAGACGTTTTTAGAATTAAATATTGAATAATGATGAAGCCTTCAACTCGTAGTTAATCGGTGTGAGAATCACTGAATCAAACAGAATTTAATGACATAATGTATGATGTTCCTGAAATCAGAGGGTTTTCAAATGCTCTTATAGAAAGATTCATTATAATAGATGATTCATCAGACTATATTATCCACCGAATAAACCAATCCATAGGATCATTTTTCAGTGGAAAAGAATTTGGAAGAAATATGTCACTTTCGGTACATGTCCATATAAATAGTTATGCCACATATCTAATTAGAGGTGTTTGGACACCAATCTACTAGAAACACTATTTTTATAAAATAAAATCTACTACAGAGTTTCATCAGAGGTAGATCAGTATTTTTTGTGAGGATAAGGATAAGAGTTTTTTTCACTAAAAAAATAGTTGGTGTTATAGGGACTAATCAATGAAAAGATATTCATATATCAATCCATTATATGGGGTAAGATCCCAATCAATATGATAATTCAAAAAAAAAGTAGTCAACCATTTTTATTGTGAAAAATGATTTTTTTTTCAATTTCATAAAGACTCATCAGAGAAGTCATGACATGAATAAATCATATAAGGAAGAGGTATAAATTCATTAGACACATGATGAAACTTATATTTCATCATATGGTGGACATAATTAGACATATTTTTTCAATAAGATGAGGAATTTATGAATTAATGAATAAAATTTGAATAGTTCTGAAATTTCTAGTTAACATTTTTTAGGACTATAATGTCTTTAAGAGTTTCAATGATTTTTGTGGAAAAAATTGTTAAATATCCAGATCAACATGAGAAGAATTTGGTAAAGAAATTTAATCCCAATAATTTGAAAACAAAGTTTATGGTAGAATAATTTCAAATGTTCAATTGGTTTTGATAATTAGAATGAGAATTTGAATCAGTGTTATGAACATTGTGAAGATTAAAAATTATATCAGACAGAATAATTAATTATGTGTTCAATGAATACTGACTATATGATAATATTTTATAAGATTCAAGAATAATACAAACTATTTGAGTATCATCGAAATGCTCAAAGATGAAGTTAAAATGAATTTGAAAATTAATATGTAGAAATATTTTTAAGAGAGAAATAATTTTCTAATTGACACCAATTTTATTTTTGGAACACCTTTAAATAGAGTTCAAATTATATATTACTGTAACATTATTCACATGCCAGAGAGAGTGAGAGTGTTAATGTTTTTTGTGATAGATTTAATAAATGAATGATTCCAGACTGATAATTATTTAAAAACATTTATAGAAAGAATAAATTTGATACAGAAGTTGTAGTCTTGGTTTTCCGAATTAGGATAAGATTTCGGATTGACCATTTTTGGAAAATCTAGAAGAAATAATAAAGAGTTTAAAGATTAATTATAATGACTTATATTCCCTGAATTGATAATAGAGATAAATAATTAGATTGATCTATCAAACTGAGTTTTCTAAAATTTCAAGATTATTTGTTTCTTCCTACTATATAGTAGAAATGTGATGATTTTTGGGATGGAGTTTTAAAAATGTTGATGTTGTTAAAGTAGCATAGTGACATGTTTTGAGACAACTAGTGAATGTTTCTAAACATATTAAAAAACTTATTTTACATCATTTGTTTTGATGAATCACATATAAAGTTGTACTGATCCTTATGCCACACATGTTTGAAGGTTTTTACTATGACAATTGGCCCCCTCCCCCAGTGATAGCACATACACCCCACCTTAACATGGTCTTCGGGTCTTGGCCCATAAAGTACCACCGGTTTCCCCAAAGGCACATGGTACCCACCCAGGGGCCCACCCACGTGCCCCCATGGGTTATTTGATTAATGATAGTCCCCATAGGCCAACACATTTCTTTTCCAATGAGCTTTTTCCTCACTTACACACCCTGGAAAACATCCCATAAGGTTACCCATCCTGATCACTACTCCAAGCCAAACACGCTTAACTATGGAGTTCTATCAGATAGAATCCAAAAAAAACATGATACACCTTGTTGACATAAACTGTTATATTGATCATTATGCCACACATGTTTGAGGGTTTTTACTATGAAAACTAGCCCCCGCCCTCGTAGACATCACATACACCCCGCCTTAACATGGTCTTCGGGTCTTGGCCTATAAAGTACCACCAGTTTCCCCACTGGTATGTGGCACCCACCTAGGGGGCCACCCACATGCCTCCACAGGTTATTTGATTAATTATTGTCCCTATAGGCCAACACATTTCCTTTATATTGTTCTTTTTCCTCACTCACACACCCTGGAAAACTTCCAAGAAGGTTACCCATCCTGATCACTACTCCAGGACAAACACGCTTAACTATGGAGTTCTAATCAGATAGACTAAAAAAAATAAGAGACACCTTGTTGAAATGAGTCATATTATTTAGCCATTTATCCCATTATTATTCAGGGGGTGTTACAATAACCCCCTTTTAGAGAACAACGTCATCATTGTGGGCCCTACATGTCAACCCAAGCAGTGCACCACACATAAGGCTGGGTACCACCTCTGATACCAAATGTGACAAATAGGCCCCCCGGTGATAGCACAGACACCCCTCCATAACATGGACCTTGGGTCTTGGCCCCCAGGTACCACCAGTTTTCTCGTAGGCATGTGGTCCCCACCCTGGGGACCAACCACATTCCCTCACGAGTCATTTGACTAATGATTGTCCCCACATGACAACACATGTAATTTCTAATGTGCTTTGTCCTCACTCACACACACCCTGAGAAACTTCCCAGAAAATCACCCATCCTTATCACTACATCAGGCCAAGCACGTTTAACTCTGGAGTTCTAATCAAATAGGCTCCTCAAAAGGAACGTGCAACTTGTTGTCATGAGTCATATCATTTAGCCATTTAACAGTTTATCATTCCGAGGTGTTACATTTACTCATTGTTTGATCTACACAAAATGGTTCTTTTAAATTTTATCGTATAATATTAGATTATTTACCAACCATTCAATGGATTAACTACTCTTATTAGTTGGTGAAACCTGTTAATAATATGGTTCCTCTCAATTTGTGGATTTCTCAGCTTTTTATAAATGTGATAATTCTTTAACAATAATAGAAGGTTATTTTACACCAAAGATACCATAACATAAACATGTATCACTAATTCACCCTCTCCCACTCCCAGTGATACATTGGTCTTTGTTGGGAATGTTCACCATTTATATTACTTTCTTTATACAAAATATTGACACTATGATTCTAGGCTCATTATCAATGTTTTATTGGGTTTAAATTAAATATTTTATGTTCATTTTCATTGATAAAATTATTATACCCATATTTTTATCTTGTTCTCGTTTATGATCGGTCATTTTTATCATTTATCCTTACCCTAATGGGTGTTTTAGATGTCCCCAAAATATGTTTCCTTTTCCACAGGTATTAATGGAGAGTAATACAAATGGTGTGTCTAGAAGGTTATCATGTGTATAAAATCATTATAAGTTTTATAATACTTCATATTCATTATGATTTCTCATATATAGTAACATAAATTTTAGGTAAATGAAAAGAACATGAGTTTTTTTTAGTTACTGTTTTGTTGAAATGATCTATAAAACTATACATAGAAGTTATTTTGTATGTATTGTAATGAAATATCTTCTTCATTTCATGTAATTTGACTATAAAATCCCCAACGATTCCTAAATCACAAGCAATAAATCTAAACATCATCAAAAATTTAAAAGATTCACATTTTAAATAAACCAAAATTTCAATGAATCTTCTAAAATTATCAATCCTCAACTTAAATCAATTTTTAATATTCCTTCAATGACACTTTTTATAATAAAAAAAGTATAGTAAATGGTTCGTTTTATAATTAATTTTGTATGACACATCACAATATTTGGTTAGATAGCTTATATAGCCCAAAAATCACACATA
Source organism: Viscum album (assembly GCA_963277665.1). Taxonomy (NCBI): domain Eukaryota; kingdom Viridiplantae; phylum Streptophyta; class Magnoliopsida; order Santalales; family Viscaceae; genus Viscum; species Viscum album. The sequence continues at coordinate 1,190,475,791 of OY728156.1, read as the reverse complement.
TAAAAAATTATAGACATTTGATGTTTAAGTAAAATTTAAACGTCTCATATAATATTCAATCATTAAATAAATTCTCTTTTGCATTTTTTTAATATGAATTAATCTACAGTAGTTTGTATTTTTTAAAATAATTTTAAAAACTAATCATTATTATATTAATAATTTATAATTTATAAATGATAATTTTTAAATAATTTAATTGTTTTAAGAGAAAAATTTTCAATCAAATATAAAATTATATAATTTGAAAAATTATATTCTTTAAAAATTATTAAAATAAATGAAAAATTATAATTCTGTCATTTATTGTGGGTTTCAAAAATTCACCGCTAATTTATTGTGTTTTTACAAAACCACCACTATTTTATGCTGATTTCCCAAAACTACTCAAAACAATTAATCATAATTATTCCAAAATGGTTGTAATAATTGGAACCAAACCCCCCCCCCCCCCCCCACACATATATATATATTTCATTTTTTACAAATAATATATAACAAGATATTTTTGAACATAGGGGAACTTTTCATAGTGACCTTTGAAAACTTATACTATATTGAACTGACATTTTTCCTAGAACCAAGAACAAAAAAATGGTCAACGTAGACAATATTAATTTTTGAAATGAATAAAAAATGTAAAAAATGGATTATTAAAGGTGAAATAAATTTGAAAAAAAAATATAAAGTAATAAATTATTGAGAACTGAATATATATGATGTTATTGGAATATAATAATCTTGTTAAGACTAGAGCTAAGGGTTATTTCAAGATCTTTTTTACTCTTAATTTTCAGTTCTATTTCACCCTCTATCACATCATCCTCACCCTTTTCACTTCTATTATAAAACATTTAAATCTCTTATTTTTATTTTTCACTCTTTTTGAATGTAATATGCATGTGTATCTAGTACCCATTGTATTATTTTATTTCAGTGAGACTCGACTAAGGGAACCATTCTATTTTTTATTGACCACCATGTTTCACTCTTTTAACGAGGATTGAATATATTTAATTTATTAAAAAAATAATTATTTTATTATTAAATATGATGGTTTACTTCATGATTTTGGGAAACAAAATGATTATATTTATTGAAAATATTATATATCCCATTTCATAAAAGGATAATAAAGGAGAAACATTTCACCACACTTTTCTCATAATTTCATATGAAATGACTTCTAGATAAAGATCTATGTTATAAAATATTTATTCTTTGTTAGAAAATTATTTTCTAAGATATATTGACCACCCATTTTATTTGGATCCTACTATATATGGTGATAATAAATAATTTCTTGATTTATTATCATATTAATTTTATTTACATAGTTTCATTTAACATTTATAGTTTAATAATTTTCTACTATATGTGTCAATAATGTAGTTGGTATATTAAAATAATTGGTGAACCAAAAAGTATATAACCCACAAAAGAATATGTAATGATTTATAACTTGGGAGATGATTTTTCATGCTAATGATATAGGTACATTCTCCAACAATGTTTTATATGGGCCTAATGTTTTACGGTATTTCCATATCCTTATTCATGACCTTGATGTGGTTATACATTTAAAAAAATTATGATGTCTTGGTTGAGATGTATGAATTATGATTATTATTACATGCTTGATGTTTTTGTAGAATTTTATGATTTTCATGTTACTATGATCCATGTATATTTTGACTATTATTTCATGTTTCTAGGTGATAGTGTATCATATTTAGATTATTGACTGTATGGAATGGTTTTCGATGTTGATGATATATCACACAATTTTTATACTATTTTACAACATTATAAGCCTTTGGGACTCGTCCCTTCATTTATGCATGTCCGCAAGATATTCCTTTAATTGAGAGGAGTATGGTGAGATTTTGTAGAAATTATATTTAGACCTTAAAAGAAAATTTTTATCATAATGTATTCAAATGTATCAAAAAGATATGTAAATTAAGAAGAGGCCTTATAGGTTGTATATATCTCTTTCTTATGCCTCGACAAAAATATTAGTCTTATTTAATGAGGGAAACAAGGAGTCTAACAAAGAAAATTTATAGTTATTGAATATATGTTAATCATTACACATATTTATAGCCTTGAAATCCATTTTATTAATGATGTATCACTATTAATATATCCTCAATATTTTCAATAAATTCATCAATATATGATTTATGATATAATTCATCATTATGAATGACTCTCAAATGTTTAGTCTATGAAATAGGGGAAAACTCTATAATTTTAATAAAACAAATAATGAAATTTTTTTGAAAAAAATATTTATATCATTATCACATAATATATAATGGAATTTTATTTATCTATAGTGTACAAATGAATAAAACATTTTTTGATATCACATATTACATGCCGATAATGTGTAAGATGGAGTTCATAAGGATATATTCTTTCTAAGAACCACCATGAATATAATTGATACCATTATCTTGCCTATATTATATGGTTTAGTTTATATAACCATCAATATAAAAGTTCAAATAGATCCCCATAGAATATTAAAAATGCTTCTCCCAATATAGAAGCACATTCCAGAAGCTATGAATTTTGAACCAATCCAAGTTTTTATATCATATGACAAACATTAGGTCAAGATATAAAAAAATATCTGATAATTTTATATAGATACTTTTTTAAAATAAAAATCATTATTCATACAATCTTCTATATGGATCCAAGAGATTGTATATCATTGAAAACAGTAATTAATTAACAAATAAATAATTCTAAGAAAAGAATGATCTCTATTGAAAATATTTGCATCAGTAATATTATAATAATATTCAGTGGGATCTACATAAAACACATATATATTTATACTATTAACCACAAAATATATCCCACACATCTTGAATAACCACAAATTATCTTTGCCTAATAAATTGAGTTATTATGGGTCATGTTGTATATCAATCATATATAGGCCAAATCATTCATGGTTTATTATATATGTAAATTCTATTTAATATCGGCAATGAAATGTCATCTCACTCATTGATAAATATGATTACATCACATTTCATTAAATAAAATAGATCATTATATAAAACATACTCACCAAACCACTGAATAGCCTAGCCTCAATGATGTTATCAAAATGTATGAAGGTTTACATACATGATTATTTATTAACTATATGTAATGGGGATTACTATGAATATTTCCCCCTAAACAAAAAACATCACTATTTATAATACATCATGATTTATACTCACATTGGTAATCTAAAGCATATAACTCAATTTATACCTCTTGATAAAAACAAATCAATTATATATGATCATGAATGCAAGTTAATCATAATAGGTCATCACTAGCCCTAATGCTCAATAGAAATGATTGACTAAAGGAATCTTAGTTTTTTTACAACTATGGATAAAATATCATATCATTAAATTATATATAAGGTTCACATGAATAAAAATAATTATAAGAGCACATTTTATATAAGATTATATTTTTTTAAAATTATTAAAAACCCTTATTAATAGTAACAAAAAATAAAAAATTGTCAATAATTATTATACCAAAAAATGTTCTAAATTAATTTATATTTTTTATATGGTATATGTTTATTTTTACATGATATATATTATCTACCATTTTTATATATCTATTTGATAAAATTAAAAATATTTTCACTCAACCCCGTTATTTAAATAATAAATTTGAAAAACTAATATGAATAATAGAGGTATTAGGGATTCAAAATAAGAAATTTTCATCCTTTGATCATTATATTATAATATAATTTATAACATAATTAAATCATTTGTTTTTAATTACATTAATTTATCTAAAATTCCTATATTTCTTCTAATATCATTACTATCATCATATTTAAATCTTTTTGAAAAATAATATCATTAATATGATGTAATTTTCATTAGATTTACATATTAGTATTTAAATAAATATCATTAATTCCAAAAATATAATAAAAATATTAATAATTTAATTTTAAATTTATTTAATAATTACTCTAATATAACCATTTATTTATTTTATTTTTATATTTTATTCCTTCAAGATTTTTGTAAATAACATCTTTGGAATTCTCTTCTATAAAATTTTATTTCTACAACACATGATTTTTTAATATAGGTGTAAATTATTTTATTTTAAGGTAATATTAAATAAAAACATGAAAACATTATATCTCAAATGTTAAATTTATCTGTATACTGAAATATCATAGTGGGTTTCAGAGGAAAATTCATTTTCCCTAAGTGAGAAAAACTAAAAACAAAAAACAAATTTTCACATGATTCAAAAATTCATTTCAATTGAATAATTATAATTGAAGAAAATATGTTGAAACTAATGAAATAAATTGTAATGTCCTGAAACTGCATTCCAATCAACAGTTCACAAACCCTGGTTGACTTCATGGGCTCATGTGCATCTCCCCAAATTATAGAGGATGTGGACTAGCAATAAGGGCATTTATGAGTCATTGGGGAGACTATTCCCTCATTACTAGAATATAGCACAAAAAAAGTCAAATACATTCAATAGAGGTAGAATAAATGATAATAAGAGAACATATATAACATAAAATCAAGACAAGAAGACATTACAAGCCCAAAAATGTCATATATTCAACGATGAATATGATATATGTATGTAAGAAACATCCATAATAGGTAAATGGAAATACATTACAATACATGTATCCAAAATGATAAAAAAGACAAAAAATTTCCCATAGAATCCCAAGCCTCAGCCTAGTCGCATACTCTCCTTTAACACTGAAATTATAAACTACTGTTTGGGTGATTTCCCCAATTATTACCCGTAACCATAAAACCATTCTGGGTCCTCAAAAAGGCCTAAACAGGGTGTGAGATAAGTATCATTGTAGGTTTCCACTCAATGAAAGGTAATGTTCTAAGAAGCGCAGTGAGATATGATAAAAAAGTGTTAGTAACCAGTAATGTAAGTGTGAATTCCCATGGCATATGTCTACTAATATAAGTAATACCAAAATCCCTTCCAAGGATCCCTAAAACAAGTGTTATAACCTATGAAAGGAACTATACGAAAAGTAATCAAGTAACACAACCTCATTATATATCCATCCATAACCTTTCCACATGACCATATTGTATAAAGAAACCATATCAAAATCTCACATACATTCCATATAACCAAATTAATATATCCCACAAATGTTTTGTATAATTAATTTTATCATAATTTCCATGTTCTTAATGTATAATCAAGTGTAGACCACGAAGGGTCTTATCCAAGGTGTTAATGACCAATGCATCCTTATAGAGTCCTAGGATCATCGTGATTGAAACTCGATATAAGAACTAATTGGATACCTAGGATAATTTGTACAAACATTTATTATGTGAGTCCAATAAATTTGGATCCAGGGGGAAGAAAAGGCCAAGGTATACCATGGAATCAATACCCTTAGAGAATAATCTATCATATCTGTCCACTACTACATTCGAGATCCATGTAGAACTATCAATGAAAATTATACAAACATTCTTCCATTTCACATCATATGAAAATTAAATTACATATGAGTCTACCCACTCATATAATCACATTAATTCTATTCCATATAATCATGTCAAATGGTTTGACACCCACAATTTATCACAAATATCCATTAAACACATCACATGGGTATACCCACCCATTAATGAAAATAACCATCTAAACTATCTAAAAACACCGATTAATTTTACCCACTCGTTTAACAAATTCTGTTTAAGCCATCTATTCACGTTAATCATGGAATATTTTAGTGACACAAGGAAAGGAGGAAGAACACAACCTAAGAATGTAAATCAACCTCATAAATTGCAACTGAGATTCCATAAACTAAGAATGCTCATGAACACACCCATTAGGGTAGTTCATCAAAGGTCAAAACCAAAGAAAAGGCATGGCTCACCCCATGGTTGGACTTAGGTTGGGGAAACAACCACCAATGCATCTAAAAAAACCTAATAAAATCCTTAACAGGTCCTACTAAATCTATATAAGAATAAAATGTCCAAAATGGTTCCACAAAAAAATGCATGGTGGTAAATAAAATGCCTATTTTTATATAAAGGATCAAAACCCAAATGAAAAGTATATACCACCAAAATTTTCTCAGTAGTGGAGTGTTTGTCCAGTATCAATCCCTCATTCAACATTTAAAGGAATAAATATGAAGAACATATCAACAACAAGAAATTAGGGCATATGATCCTAAATCCAAACAATGTATCTGTTTTTCTAAAGAATCAAGAATAGCTAAAAGGGAATATAGATCTTACCTGCGTGGTTCCAATGACACCGACGACATAAAAATGGTGTTTGGATATAAAACTGAGAGAAAAGCCTACGCTAGTCTATTCTTGGGTTCTTCTATGTTGGAAAGAGGGGTGAGGGATTATATTTTTAAAAAAAATAAGAGGCTACTGAATATTTTAAAAAAATAATCAGGAAATTACACGAAATGTAATTTCATTTCATGTCGTGTAATTTTGGGTTTTCCCTTCTTGGGGAAAAACCATTTCACAGTGTGAAAAGTCTGGGCACGACCCTTACAAACCTTGTAATTGGCATGAATTTAAAACATACCCTTATTTATTCATCATTCCCAAAACAAATCCATCCTACCTATGTCATGTCTTAGGGACTAATACAAAAAGAAATGAAGACATGCATTTAACCTAAATGTAAAATATTTGTTCCTCACGATGAATCTGGATTATAAAATTATCTCACCAAAAATAAATTCTTCCCAGAATTTTCCTCTCAAGGGTAGTCAAGATTCATCTAAAAACAACTTTGTCCACTAACCATGTATGGTGGCCTCCCTCTCCCAAGCCTCGTCCTATAAACCATACTGTTTCCATAGCACATAAACTATATGAGCTAACCATCCTGGGAGAACCATTGTGCTCCTATCAACGATATGAACAAGATGCTCCTCAAAGGATGCATTAATCTACAACTAAAACTCCTCAAGATGATAATCGTGAGATAGGTCTGAATGATTATGGTACACATTTGATATGTGTAATACATGGTTCATGGATAGATAACACTGATTTAAGTACAACAGATAGGATAACAACCAGCCTCTCTCCAAGATCTCGAATGACCCAACATGTCACAGTGAACGCTTACCCTATCATCGGATATTTCTGTGAGCCAAACTTAGTGAAACATGAAAGAATACTTAATCCCTGGCCTCAAAATCCATAGGTCACCTACAACAATCAATGTAAGATTTCTGATGAGACTGTTCATTGGCCATCTACTTCTAAATTAACTAGACCTTCTCAGAACTCTCCTGCATGATATGCGGTTCCATTACAGCAGCCTCACGTTCCTCTATCCAGTATATGGGTGATCAACATTCACTACCATACAAATCGTAATATGGTTCCATATGTATTGTCATCTGGTAACCTTTATTATTGGTGAACTAAAATAGAGGAATGTTCCTCTCCCAAGAGACACCAAAATCCAAGATGCATGCTCTCTACATTTCCTCTAGCACCTATATCATACGATCTGACTGAACATCTATCTAAGGGTGGAATATTGTTCTTGTAAGAACCTATGTACCTATAACTCTCATAAAACACTTCCATAAAAAATATATAATGTGGACATACCAATCTGAAATGATATTGCACAAAACCTCGTGAAGTCATACTATCTCATAGATATACAAATTTCATAGATAATCCACACTAAAGGTCTCATTAACTTGTAATAAATAAGAAACCTTTGTGATCCTATCAACAACAACCTAGAAAACATCATTACCACAAGGAGACCTCAGTAAACTAGTCACAAAATCTATAGTGACATCATCTCATTTCCACTCTGAAATAGGTAACTACTATAAAATCCTGGTGCGTTGCTGATGTTATATCTTCACCTAATGAAAGGTGTAAAACCTTGTATCAAAACAAGATACTTCTCACATTATTCCCATCCAACAGTATTGATGTCGCAAGTAATAGTATATCTTGGGGACTCTATGATGCACTACTAAAGCTGAAACATGAACCTTACACATCAGCTTCACACAAATATCCACTAGAACCCAAACACGTCCATGGATAGGTAGGATCACATCCCAAACTACTGAATAACCTGGAAGAGGGTCCTTACCATCAACACTCTTCTGTAGGATTAGGCCTTTAGAATTAGATAGCTTCCTCATCAATACTATTTATATTATGGTGAAGGTCACACCTAATGATGATATATATGTATTCCTAGGTCTGTCGTGCACCTCCTGATGAATTTTAGAGGACAATTTAATAAGATACCACTTTCTATTGGCATATTGCACTTCTTATATCCGAGTCCATATACTCAATGCATCGACCGCTACATTTCCTTTACTATGTGTGTAAGAAAGCTCATAGTCAAAGGACGTTAGGTACTCCACCCACCTCCATTACCTCGTATTCAGATCACGCTGTTTAAAAATATAGTTTAGGCTTTTTTGGTCTATGTACACCAAAAAATGATCCCCCAGTAAATAGTGTATCCAACAACACAGTGCATCAACGATGGTATATAACTCATGATCATTTATAGGTATATTACTTTAATGTGGCCTCAGTTATAGAGACCCAACATCACAACTCTATCTCACTATGGAAACACTACTCCAAGCCCAATATCTAACTTGCCACAATACATAGTGTAGCTCCTGCCTTGCTTAGGAAAAATTGGGACTGGGGTTGACCTTAACCTTCCTTTCACCTCTTAAAAGGCTGTCTTGCTAGAATCTGACACAAAATATATCACACCCATCTTAGCCAATCTCATTAATAGTGCTGCTATGTGTGAGAAGTCCTATATTAAATTATATTAGTAACTACCTATCCCCAAGAAACACTATATGTCAAAAATGATATTGGTGTTTTTTTTGAAATTTAAGATATCACCATCTCTAGGTTGACTGAGACACCTGTCTTAGAGATGATGTGACCCGGGAAGTGAATTTGATCTATCCAAAAGTGGATCTTTGAGATATTAGAATATAAATGATGCCCCAAAAATCTATTAAAAATAATTTCATGCTGGTTGTTCTGGTCATGTTGATTATGAGAAAACACCAAGATATCATCCACAAAAACCATCACAAAAGAATATAGGTAAGGATGGGAAACTTAGTTCATCAGATCCATGAAAAATGCTAGGGAGTTTGTGATACTGAATGGCCTAACCAGATACTCATATTGACCATACCTACTATGATATGTTGTACTATGTATGTCTACAGGTCGAACACATACCCTATGATATTCTCAACTCTGGTCCATTTCTGGGAATCCTCAGGCTCTTTGAAGGTGATCAAAAATGTCATTTATCAGTGGAACGCGATATCGGTTTTTAACCATCAGCTAGTTCTATTTCTAATAATCCATGCACTACTTAAGAATTTTTTCTTCCTTTTTATAAAAAGGACCAGTGAACCCCACATAGAACTACTGGTTTGAATAAACACCTTCGCCTCTAAATCCTCTGTCTAACTCTAGTGATCCTACAACTCCATTTTAGAAATCTTGTGAGGAGGAATTCATTTTGGTGGAGCTCCTAGAACTATCCAGATAGAGAACTCCACCCTTATCTCAGACGTTATCCTAGAAAAGTCATCCAGGATCACATCCCTAAAATAATCCACAAATAGATGAAATTCTTTCGGACTCACCCCCAGATCATCCTTGAACAAACTATGTTTCTATGATGTCATTCCACCCATACTATGATTCTTGGGTCTATCTTTAATCTCCTTGACATCCCATTCACCCTTGTGAATAAACACTTTACCCTCTTCAATTGTGAACCTCACCCTCCGATGATAGATGTAAACCTATGATTGTTAGGAAACTAATGACTTCATCTTGAGAATGACGTAATACCTGATTATCTCAAAGAAATAAATATTCTAGGAGAAGTGGAACCCACTAACGTCAAGGGTTAATCACTGCACTGGCTTACATCAACCGTTCTGATTCCCAACTATGTGTCTAGATTCAAACCACCTTCAGTAGACCACACAAAAAGCACCATGGTTGTTCATAAGAGGTGTAGATATGAGACTATGATATAAACATGTATCAAAATGATCGGATGATATAAGATAGACTATTAAGATCATACCTCTCACCATAGACATTCTGGCACCCTACTCCCCGATGTTAGTTTGTACAGAGAAGATATGGCATGGACCACGACCCTCTGAAACATCCTCACTACCTGAAGTATGTCCCCTCTGATGTCTATGTGTAACTGATGTTTTCCTACTTCATTCATGACCACTAATACCACAACGTGATCGAACCACACTACTTCATCTACCAATCTGATGTGATGCTACAAAACCTCCCCCTAAACCTGAAGTCATAGATGACCCCCTACCACTCATAGATGGATTAAAGGTTCTGACAATTTACGGCATGTGGCCCATCCTTCTAGAAGCTCAACACTTGATTGGATCACGATCCTGTTGATTCTTCATGTGGACTCACCCACCACACTGGTGAAAAAACACAGTTCTGGAAACAGTCATATGATTCTTTGTTCTCACCTCATGGTAGGACTCAAAATGATGATTCCTTCTTAAAGATGTAAAACCACGTGGTCGAGCAGTAACACCACCCTTCTCTTCACCTCTAGGTTCCCTCAGGTTATTCTCTATAAACATTGGTTAACTCACAATATCAGTTATGTATGTCAATATAAAAAAATGACAAGATACTTGATAAAATTTCAAAGTCCTCACATGGAGCATCTCACTATAGACATATCATCAACAAGGTACATCAATGAAAAACACTGTAACTCAGTAAAGCATGCCAAGTACGCCATAACCTTCATTGTGTCCAACTCTATAAACATGAATTCACTAGTCCTCTCTACCAAGAGAGCCTTGAGAAAAAATTAGTCATAGAAGTGGATCTTGAAATCAGTCCAACCTATATCTTGGAGCCTCTCATCTTGTTTTAGAACATCCAAACAGCGTGTTGCTACTCCATATATATATATAAGTGGCAAGTTTGACCCACCACTCAGAAGGAATTTATAGATGCTCAAAGATATATAAGTCTGTCTCAAGAGACTTCTCTACAGCTTATAGAATGCCATCCCCTAATAACACGGTAGGATGATGCTGTTGGAACACCTGAGTGATCTTATCCATTGTCATCGAAGGGTGTGGTGTTCTCTAAAAATTCTACTTATAGTGAATGAACCCCTTGAGAAACTATTCCTCATCACCTATTTCTGGAACATGATATGGTTTAGAAGCTCTCACTAGAGGAGGATCAAATGGTAACCTATTGACTACTGCCTATAAATTATGGTTTTCACCTCCCTCGGGGTGTACCACTGTAGTTCATGGTGTTTCCATGTCAATGTAATAACAAAAACATGCCTCAGAAAGAAAGATATCAAAGTCACATCTTAAAAGTGTAGGACATGTCCAAACCCTCATAAAACCAAGTCATAACCCACATCTTATTCCTATGTCCATGACTATATAAAGAACTACTAGAACACAACTATTCTCATTTCCTCCTTCCCACTCAAAAGTTGTGTCTAGGTCAAGTATCTATTTTCCATCTCATAAAATTAAATTTAATATTCACTTGTTCAAATGATTTAACCAATTGTACACCTAGTTCTTCTCCATGAGGACACATAACACCTCATTAACCAAAATATAATTCCCAGATAATTAATACCCATCCAATTAATTTTTAAAATAGAATCTTAAAGGTGCATTATCTACCAATTTTTATGGGGCCATACAACTTATGAATTGAAACGTGACATCACTACACTATCCTCTGCCCAATATATATCACAACAGTAGGCACAACTACCAAATTACCTATCACAACATCATTGTTACATAATTCTTACTAAATGGCATTGAATAATGTATGACATGTGATTTCTAACAAGTGAATATTTGATGCATGAGATGGAACACCCTCATCTTAGTGGGTTCGAATAGACGTATAGCCACAATCATACCAATAGTAATATGATAAAACATTTTTGTCACTGAATTGTGAAAGCAACTAAACTATAATGGTAAAAATCCAAAAAAAATAATAGTGCAATTTGAATCAATTTTGATTTTCCCTATATATGGGGTAACTACGCCAAAGAATAGCTAATTACCAATTTCAATTTCCTTCATATCATTATCTATTGTCTCCAAACGGTAAATAAAACTATAAAATAAGTCCTCTTACACCACTTTGTAACATCCCAAACTCTAGTAACACTTTGTAACTTCTTGAACTTAGATTCTACTCAATAGTTCCCTGAGCTAGATTGGCTACATGACCTCAAGTGCATATCCCCAAATTCCATAGGCTTCTGGCTAGAATCGAGGTCCTAGTTGAGTCAATAATAATACAACTCTCCCATTACCATAGTATATAATAGCTTAAGTCAAATACATTCAATAGCGGAAGTAGATAAAATAAGACGACATCATATATAACTGAAAATCAAGACAAGGAAGATATAACAAGCCCATAAATATCATATATTCAATGATGAAGATTATACAGGTATCTATAAATAATCTAAAAGAGGAACACGGAAATTTCTTACAAAATAAGTATCCAAAATGAAGAGAGACCAAGAATTTTCCATAACATCGCAAGACTCAGCTTGGACCCGTGATTCCCTACTCCAAATAAATAATCAACATGTGTTAATTAGATTTCCTCTATTATCAACAACAATAATATAATCTATTTGGGTCCACATGGAGTCCCAAATAGAGTTTTAGATAAACATCCCGGTAGGTTTCCACACAATGACATATACATTTCAAATGAGCACAATTCAATAAGTTAAACAAGTGTAAGTAAATGATAACATACATGTGATTTCCCATGACATATGTCTACTACAAAAAGTAATACTGAACATCCATTGAAGTTTCCCTGCAAAAAATTGCTAGCTCATAAAAAGGAAGATATAAGAAAATTATATAAGTTACATGGAATTTCCATTAATCAATCTTTACCCTATCCACACTTCATTTACATATAAAGAAACCATATCCAAATCCCATGGCCATCCCATATAACGATGGTCATTTATCCCTATACCATGTCTTATATTGAAGTGTATCACAATTTTCAAAACCATTATTTATAATGAAGGGTTGGCCACAAAGTGCTGGATCCAATGTGTTAAAGTCCTTGGAATCCTTATTGAGTCTAAAGAGCATTTTAATGGAATCTTGGTATAGGCATTGGTTGGAGTCCTAGGAGCATTGTTACCAACATGTTTGATACAAGTCCAACAATGCTGGGTCTAAGGGGTATAAAACCTGAGGTATCCCACAAAATCAAAAACCATAGAGTATACTCTATCAATGGCATCCACAACTGTGTTCTAGATCTATAGAGATCTAACCATTTAATCTAAACATACATACATCCATTTCGCATCAAATTAAAATTCAATTCCTAATGTGTCTATCTACTCATATAATCACATTAATTTAATTCCATATAATCAAGCCACATGGGTATACCCATCCATTTATTACAAATAACCATTAAACACATCCCATGGGTATACCAACCCATTAATCACAAAAATCCATTTTAGCAATCTTAAGACAACTAATGACTATACCCACTCATTTTAAATTTTTTAAATCCATCTATTAATGATAATCATGGAATATTATGGTGACACAAGTCAAGGATGTAGAACATATCCTAGTCATGTAAATAAACCTCGTTAATTACATCTAAGCTTCCATAAACTAGTATATCTTGATAACAACCCCCTTTGGTTTTTCGTCAAAGGTAAAAACCAATTCAAAGGCATGATGCACCACATGGGTGTCCTTGGAATTGGGAAGAAACCAACATGTCATATCAAGGAACCTATGCGAATCCCTAACAGGTGATACTCTATCTAATTAAGATTATCATGTAAGAACATGGACCATGCCAAAAATTATGGCGGGTGAACAAAATGATTATAGCTTTATAAAGCAAAAAAATACTTTGGAAAAGTATAGACAATCAACCTTAGCTTGTTAGTAGAGTGACTGTCTACTATCATGTCCTAGTTCATCCAATTTTTGAGGAAATTTGGAGAATGTGTGAAGAAAAATAAATAAGAGATTATGAGCCTAAATCCAAAAGGAACAAATATTGTTCTGAAGAATCAGGAATGATTAAAAATTAATCGAGATCCTACCATTGTGTTTATAACAAGACTAATAATGGATGAAACAGTGTCTAGATATGAACCTGGGATAAAATCTTACCTTAGGTTCTTCTTGGTTTATCCTTTGCATGGAAGAGGGGTGAGCGATTCTATTTGAAAATAAATAATAGGCCACATCCTCATTTAAAAAAATCATTTATGAAATTAGATGACATTTTATTGCCTTTCACAATGTGTAATATCAAGTTTACCTTTCCCAGGGAAAACCCATTTCACACTGTGAAAAGTCCTAGCCAGGACATTACACATTGCATAATTGGATTGCATGTTGTGTAATAAAATTACACGGTGTGTAATAACTTTATATGTTGTGTAATTGGATTGCAGACATTACATATCTTTCATTCCTCTTCATTCCCAAAAACAAAAAACATTACAATTTATGAACATAATGTCTAAGCCAAAAAGGAATGTAAACAAGTATTAAACCAAAAATGTAAAATATTTGTACCTCAACAAAAAATGGGATTTTACACCATCTTTATCTCTTCACTAATGATACCAACTATATCATTTCAGACACATTTTTTGTCAACAACTTGTATGAAAAAATAAACCCCCCAAATATATGTGTAAAATAAAATTACCAATGATAAAATATTTTTTATATAGAATATTTATTTTTTTAAAAAAACATAATGATATGAAATAATGAAAAGTATCACAAAAAATTATATGTTCTTGATTTAAGAAAAAATAAAAATATAAAAAAACTTTCTGATGCTTATAATACAACACTATATGATTTCTTTATGTATTTTACTTTAAATAAATTTGTTTTTTTCAATAACTCATCATAAAAACTATTATATATTACGAAATCTATGACATATTTTATTGATATTAAATGTTAAAATTAAATAGAAACATTAATAAATTTTGATAATGAAAATATGAAACGTCATTAAGAAACAAAATAGTGGAATAAAATAGAAATAAAATAAAAATATAGTAATCATGAAATATATATCATCATTATGTGTATTGAATGGCAAGACTCTAATTATATCTTTTGAAAAAAATAAAAACAATTAAATATATATTTGGTAATTTGAGAAAGAAATAAATAAATAAGATGAATGAATTTTAGTTAATTTTGTATTACAATATTTTGGAATGTAATATGCTCAATGGTCATACAATCACTATACATATAACAATTAGATATATATATATATATATAACTATTAAATATACGGTAGTGGGATGTACTTTTCTCAATTAGGTACATTTTTTTTCTAATTATCGGTAAGCTATTATTATAACTCTTATAATAAACAATTATGGAATGAAATAAATAGATAGTAATATGTTACAATAAGAATATCTATTACTATTTCTGATTTTTTAATTCATAGTGAGATATTAGATATTTTTAAATAATTATTAAAATTACGATGTATATGTAAAATTTATTAGTTAGGGGACTAATAAAGATATGTGATTAAATTAATTTAATGCTAAAAGAAATAATTTTTCAAAAATTGTCTTTTATTATTTGGATAGATTTTATATTAAAAAGTAAATTGATCATAGATTAAGAATGATTTATATAATTATATTATTTATGATTCTAATAATATAAATTACCATTCATCTACATATTATTATTTAGTAAGGAATAAGAATAATTATATTTTATATCTTAAAATCACAAGTTTTTAAACAAAATGTTTTTATATGTTATAAATTTATTGTTTTCAAATTAATATGTATCACATTTAAAAATTTATTACAATGAAATGAATTTTATATTTGAAATCTGAATATCTGAAGTAGGTAATGATGAAAAATTATTATTTTTCTCGTAAATAATGGTTAACAAGGTAAACATTAGTCACCATTGTAAAATATAAAATAAGGTAAAAGGGGTTAAATAATGAGAAAATACCAATAATTTCAAGATAAATATATTAATGAATCAAAATATGATGTAATTATTGACCTTCTCTCGTATGTTATATATTATTTTTTCACTTTTTTAAACCTTTATTTTTAAAATTATTACCTTATTCATTAATTAATGTGTATTTTCAAAAATTACACTCAAACTTGCATAAAAAGGACCCCTCACCAACCCACCTCAACAAATATAATTTTTACATAATTACTCTATATTTCATGATAAAATTATCCCTATAGTAACACCCTCTCACATTTTGGAAACTAATGGTTATTAAGAGAAGTCTGAAACCCACTATTTCTATGAAGATCTCATTTTGTAGATTCAAGTATTCAACCAAGTTGTTATATTATCTTACTTATTTTTTTATATCTTACTCATATGATTTTAGGTAAATATGATTTACCAGATTAATGAAATATTTTTAAGCCATTAATATCCAATATAAGTGATACAGTTACTGTTTAGTGACATTTTATTACTCATTCAATCATTATAACATGTTTTTGTCATTTTTATGAACAACATTAATGATGTTATAATGTTTACATCAATCGATGTGTGATATCTCAGCAAACACCCTTCAATAAATGGAAAAAAGAGAATATTCATAAATGAAATTCATAAAATTAATAATTATTGTTATATAGTAAATATGATGAGGAATAACAAAGGTAACAATTAATTAATTCAATTTTTGGTATTTAATATTTCACATTTATGAAAACATAGTTTATGAAACAATTGACAGATGAAAAATAATTTTATAAGAATAATATAAATTTAATTTGAAAATAATAATTCAAATCACCATCTTTAATGAAAAACCATTTAAATATTACTAACACAATATCTTAAAAATAATTTTTTTGATAAAATCATGAGTCCTTAGAATGAATATATGAAATTATTGAAAATTTCATCTTGTGAAATAACATTCAAAAAAATCTTTTTATAATATATTTCAATGAAATAATGAAACAAGTTTCTTTGGAAAATCTATTTTCAAAAATTTGGGAAGGATAAAATTTGAGATATAATAAAGCATTATTATTTTTGTAATATCCAATAATAGATTCATGAATAATACATAATTTTATTATATAGAAAATGTCGATTGGAAGAGAAAAACAAGAGTTTAAATGGAAGGAATGCCTACTTAAATATTTATATAAACCCTTGTCAAAATACCATACTATAAAAGTATATTAAATATTTAATTTCAGAATAGGTAAATATAGTTTTGAATATAAGATAAAATAATTTAGATTATAGCCCTTAAAAAGATACAATAGATATGGGTGGATGTAAAATATGGATATAAAGTAAAATATCCATTGGAAAGAATCAGGGATATGATTTCCTATGTAAAAATTTTATGTGAAAAGGTCTTTCATCAAGGGATATTATAATAATAGAATATATTAGAGAAAAAATAAATTGAGTTGTCAAAAAAGAGATTAGAATTTCATAATTGTGTATAGAATTTATGAGTTAATGAAAAGGAATATGTGTCAATAAAACTATTATGAATCTATTAACCATTAAATTTGAACATTTAAATTGAAACTATTGTTTATATTGGATTTATAATACCATCAATGAACTATATTAAATATAAGAATGAATGAAATTTTTATTATATAGTTTATATAAACAAAATCATGTGAATAATAAAAACATGTCTGGATGAAATGAAATAATACAACAAACCCTTAAAGGTAATTAAAATGTTGAGCCAAAAATACAAGAACGAAATAAAATGGAATTGAACATGGAATATCAAAAAATTAAAGATAATCATGAAGAAAATATTAAATGTTCAATATATTAATCATTCAAAATAAAATATGTTTTAAAATATGAAAAAAAATTAAGGGGTTAATATTGAATTATTTTACCCATACCTTATTCATATGTCTCTTTACGTATATACGTATTTAACAAAATAATAAAATTATGTGAATTAGATAGCTTATTATGAATCTTATTCTTGTATTATTTTTTAATTTTACCATTAATTATCATATAATATTAATTTATTATGTAGTTTTTTCCAATTTTTTTTTTGAAATTTAATTATTTTCGGCTTATTTGAGTAATTTTACAAATCTAATATCATATTTTAATAAAATATAAATAATTAATAAAAAGTTTATATTAATTTTTTAAAATATTTTTTACCATATTAAAATAATATAATTATTTAAGTCCTCATATTAATCCATGATAATGATTTATAACATTATTCATATAGTTGGTTAATCCAATCCAAATAATTTCATTACATATCTCGATGGATGATCGTGGTTAAAGAAGTATAACATATCATTATAATGGAAGAATAATGGTATTATTTTGATTTTTTAAATTTAGGAAAAATAATATTGTTGAAATGGATAGTGAATGGAAATCAAGATGAAAAAAACAGTAATTTTTGGTGGTGATGGTCTGTACAATTCACAATTGATATTATTTTTATTTTTCAATATTATTGGGAATGAATAAATATGGTTTGTTTAATTAATAAAATAAAACTTTTGAATTATAATTTTTTAAAGTTTATTATATTAATATGGAAATACTGTGTTTTGGAGTGGGATATTATGAATAAAATGATAATGATTAAGTGATACACACATTGGTATATTGAACATTCTCTTGAAAATATGCTCAGAAATGTGGGTTTTGAAAAAATTATTGTGGTTAGGGTATAACTTATAATTATTTTAAAACATAATTACCTATATATAATCTATTTTCATGAGAAAATAAAATAAATGAAATATTAAACAAAATTAAATATTTAATTGTAACACCCCAAGATTTCATAGTACATAATCTATTTATGGTAATTCAATAGCTTGTGACACACGCAACACTGAGTTCAAGCGCATATGGGCATATCAAACTAGCCATTTAAAAAGAGGTTATGAATAGTATTAACCCCATTAAGAATCATATATATATTCTATATTATTTTAACATTAATAGTTTTTTATTCTTAGACAAATTATATGGACAAATTCACTTTTTCAGATAAAAGAAGTATTTTTAAAAAATGCAGTTTTTGCGCCTTTTAATAGTGGACCCTTTTTAAATCTAATGATTGACACTAATATATATTAAATTTAATGAAATTGAATTTTTCTTTAGAAGTGGGACCTAAAAATTAGTTTAGATAAATTTTTTTTTACTTTTCTCATAACATTCATATTTTTATGAATACTCAATAATACTAAATTTTAATTGAAAACAATTTTATTAATTGAAATAATTTATAGTGTTAAATTATAAATTTTAGTGGTTTTAATGTATAAGTGGGTTATATTTTTATCATTTAATATAATTTTGTTCATTATAAGTAATTTCACATTTAGATTAGACATAAACACGTGTAAATCTTGTGATTGTTTTTACTTCTTAAAAACCTGCTTTCTGGTTTTGAAAATGGAAATAAATTTTTAATTAATTAAAATTAATTATACGTTTTAAATTTGGTAAAATAGATATCATTTTTGAATTTGTAATATCATAATTAACTTAGGGTGAATTGTTTTCTGAAAACTTTCAATTTTTGATGAATAGTGAAAACACTGTGTTATGGTTTAAAAAACTATTATTTAAATAATTATTATTTTTATTTAATTTTTTAATGCCAAAATTGATACATTATAAATATATTATTTCAGCTTAATTAATTTGATTAAAGTAATTTTCTAGGTTAATATGACATGTTAGAATTGATTTTATTAATTTTGTTTAAATAATCAATTTATTTTGTCTTTCACAAAAACCAAATACTTAATATTTTCAAATTTTACATAATCTAGTTTTTATGAAAATCATTATATTGTTAAATGATATAATATTCGCATAAATCAATGGTTTGGAAAAAATACTTATATCATTATATATATTTTATTTATTAAACACTTGATATTTTTTTGGTATTTATAGTATGTTAATTAACCATGTAATCTAAAAATACAAGAAGACATCATAAAAGTTAAACTATTTAACTAAAAGTTAAATCTCAATGATAAGGTTCATATGGCGACATAAACTTGTATAAAACCTACTGTACGAGGGTATTTTGACACATCACCACCATATATTCGAAATAAATCCATTTGGAGCCATTATAAACCGAAAATGATTTTATAATAAAATAATATTTCAAACTTTTCCTAAATTGACCCTCACCTCTCTTATAAAAGGGTACTTCTCCTTCTCTCAAAATCACACCTCCAAAGCCATTTTTCTGGGCCAACCCCTTCCCAAATATCTTTTAAAATATAGTAACATGAAGCTATGGTCCTTAATTTAATCATAAATTTAACCTATGGATCCCTTTTGTTCAAATCAAATGGAAGAACCAGAAGAAGAGGTAATTATTTCATCACCTCACTAAACATTCATTTCCTCTTCCACTTCATCTATATTTGTTGTTTCCATACCAAAATAATAAATTTAGTACCTTCTACATACTTTGATGTTATTATAAATATTTTATAACCATATTCATTATCTAATCTATCCAATGAATGACAAAGTCACCATAGTGTGTACGTACGGCTTATCATCTCCACGTCGTGGTGTTGTTTGTTAGTTAACACTTCATTATTTGGATGGGTATAATAATGAGAATAATTGACTTAAACAATAAATATTTTATGTTAATGGTTATATATATATATGATATACTATCCAATTACATATGATTTCACCATCAATAGAATGATATTGTCCCTTGCGCGTGCGTATGGCTTACCGTCTCTATGATGCGATGAGATATCATTCTAAATCATAACCATTCAAGGATAATATTAATTTGATGACTAAAAAATTTAAGAAGAAAATATCATTATGGATACGAGTCAAATACATCCTATCCATAATAAACATGACATTCAAAATAAAACATATAAAGGAAAATTAATCAATTAGCATCCAAAACAATGATACTACTAAAATATCATTAATAAATCAATTTAAAAGCTCATATATGATATCATATTTATATATGTGGTTCTTGTATATTTTAATGACAATGATTTAACCATTATATAAGAGGTTAACATACCCTCGACTAAGGAAAATTACAAGGTAAGGGTTATTTCTTCAATCTCATTATTATCCGAGATTGTATATCATTAAGTATCTACTAGGACATATTAATAATCCATGTCCATGTTTCATAAAAATGTATTCAAAAGGAATATTTTATGTTTTTGTGTAAGGTTCCCTTTAACAATATCATCATTTTAAATTTTTTAATGGTTTATTTTTCTAAATATATTTAATTAATATCCATGTATTAAAATGATTTTAAGGATTTATTTATATTGACATGATTATTTTAAAAAGTCAATTCCATTAAAAAGTTTGAAAGTGTCATATGACACTTTGATTCAAAAATTACATTCAAATAAATTCCTTTATAAATTATGTAACTGGTAAATGATATCATGAAAAAGGGATATTTCTCTCAAAGGGGTTTTACTAATCATTTTCAGCTATGTAAAAATAATTTACTAGATATTATTATTGATTGATATTGATTTATTAAAATACAGTATTCTGTATTTTATTGAATGAGTTATGATATGTTTGAATGTGAATGTGGTATTTGTATACCATTCATATTTTATGGTTAATGTATTGAAAATTTTTATGCAAGTTTTAGAATGAGTGTTTATGTTATGTTTAACCTTTTTTCATATGAGGAATACATTCGACATAGTAAGTGATGGGAGGGGACCGCTTTAGCCCTTTGATTAATTGGTTGGTCTCATGAGACAAACAAGTGTATTGGAACAAGTCCTTGACAAAATCTTTTTTGTAGTCTTGGCACAAGGCCCTAATTATGTTTTTATGATGCCCGTAATTATGCATTCCATCATTATGAAATTAGTTATTGATATTACATGTGATTATTCGAATAGTAGAATATCTATTTGAATAAGTAAATGGGATTAATTTATTTATCTTTTCCATATTATGCTGATGTTTAGGATCTAAATGATTGTGTTTTAATCTTATACATCACCTTAAATGTTTATTCTTAATTATGATAGTTTCCGCTATGTTGTTATCTTTACTGAGCATATGAGCTCACCCATTTCTTATATTTTCTTTTTCCCAGGATGTGAAGAAGTATATTATGATTAACTTAGAGGGATAAGAGAAAGGATATGAGTGTATTCAAATGGGACAAAATGTTGTTTTTTTAATTCATGTTGTTTTATAAAACTTATGTATGTATCTAGTACTTCCAAGGCTACTAAACTAATATGTCATTCGAGACTTTATCTCTTATGATCATGCCAATGATAATTAATAATGCACTGAATCTAGGTAATAAGGGTCAGGGCATTACAGTTGGTATCAGAGGAAGTTCAATAAAAACCTTAGAAATTATATTTAGAAAAATTCAGATTAGAGAACATTACCCTTAGATTGACTTTGAGGATTAATATATAAGAACATTCTAGAATATTGGTAATATAGGGATATTGTGAATTTTTAGTGAAATACATCCTTGTATTGATATGAGTAGCTAGTGGTTGCTCTGGCACAGATTTTTCTAGGGGTAAAATACAAAAAACAACGCTTTGATCTAGACTCGATTAGGAACTGGTGCATGACAACGAGCCTTGCTGCACTCTTGGTTACGGAACTTCTGAGGGATGTCCTTAGGATTATTCTAATTTTAATTAAAATCCATTGCAAAGGATTTATGAGAAAATATGTCTGCAAAGAAACCATATTTATAATTATTAGACTACATGTGTGAAAATATTCAATAAATGTTGATATTTTTTTTACTTTTTAGATAGTATATAATGATATGATCTAACCTACTGTATTTTTTCAATTAGAAATGATGCCTAGTTGAAGGAATGAGAACACCTGAAATACACATGATCCAAAGAGTAAGAAAAATCATATCATTCATGGTCTTAAGCCAACATTTAGAAGTAAAATAGTCTCCCACGTATTCTCATCATATGAACATATAATATCATGTGTTAATAAGATATGTAAAGAATTATCTGAGTCTAGTGGCATTGAAGATAATCCAAAGAAGAAGAGGATGACATAGAAAATAATTGATAAAGTGATGAAGGGAAAGATGGATTTTCTTATATGTTATAACTATGGAATGAATCTCTCTGGGATGTGGTTGAAAGGAATGTGAGTTTTTCATATGTTTGGAGAAAAAGGACCCCAAAGTAATGGTTTCAAGGGTAAGAAAAAGGAATCAAATTTACAATTCCTAATCTAAAAAGAGTTGGGACACCACCTGAATCAATTTCCCAATCATTAGAGAATACCTCAAATGATGCTATTGGATAATAATCATGTTATGATACTACCGCAGATAAAGAGGAATGATTAGTGTTCCTAAGTTGTTATTAAATAATTGTGTCATTTTAGTATTTTATTAATGATGTACAAGTCATAAGAATTATAATGTATATAAGGATAGTACTGTAGTATGTTTTCATTAAGGATTTCAGATTTTATAGTACTATGTAAAATGACACAGTTTCAAGGTAAACATTTTGGAAAATATATAGTTGGGGGAAATAAAACACTTATTAAGTTTCCAAAACTGTGATAATGACTTCAGATTAAGATATGATTGTTTTGGAAAAATTTTATGGGTTATTCTAAACTACCTTGAAAATAATTTATTGATTTTTAATTCCATTATTATTGGAGTTTAAAATGTTTTTGGAAATAAGGATTATATCTAGTATTCAATAATGAATAGGGGATCATGAATGTAAACAATAATATTTTATGGTAATTAAGGGTGTTACCATGTTCTAAGAGAATACATGATGAAGGTATTTACATGTTATCTCATGAAAAAAGAGGTATTCAATATGTTTAACTTCCTTATAAATTTTAAACTATGAGATTACACAAAAGTTTTTTTATATTTCTAAAGGTTGAAATGAATTAATTTGGAAATTGGATAATATTTTTTAAGGTTAATAAATTAATGAAGATTATTTTTGGAATTTTATAAAAAGAATAACCCAGAGGTCGAGTGACAACTTTGCATGTCAGGTATGGTCGTGAGGCTTAAACCCACAACCGAAGGGTGACAAGGGTGTATCACCTACCACTAGACTATGTGATGTCCTGGTTTGTAAAATGTATATTTATTTAAAATGGTATGAAATATGAATTATAAATTAAATTTTTTGAAACCCTAAATGATTAGGTTAAATAGAATATTTTTGAGTTCTATTATCTTTGGATGGAAAGATGAGTTTTTGGTAGAAAGTATTTAAAGGATGGAACACAACTTGCTATGCATTCATTTTTTTTCTAAATTCTATAGAGAAATTAATTCTTAAACATTAGAAAAAGTAACTTAAATACCAAAATTTGTAATCCTAAAACCTTATGGTTTGTTGAACCAATGATATTTTAAAACATCATAGGTTTGTGTATTTAAGGCCCTCAAAATTTGATTTATTTTTCAATTGTTTCTAATTGATGACCACAATCACTTCCTATAAATATTTACATTTTTCCTCCAATTGTGTGTCTTTAATTTCAACTAGGTTTCTCTTATTATAAATCATAATTTGGTGGTGACTTTTTAATTTCCCTTTCCATCTTATTAAGACTAAATTTTATTAACCCTATTTCCGATGTCGATTTTCCATAAAGGTATTTCTTATTTTCAGAATTCTATTTTTAAAGAACAATTTTAAATTGCAAGGACTCAATTTATTAAATGAGGGGATATTGTAACTCCATAAGATTTTATAGTGCGTTTTCTCTTTAAGTTTATTCAGTAGCTTGCGCTACATGCAACACCAAAATCAAGAACATCATGACCAATCAAACTAGCCATTAAAAAAGAGATTTTTAATATTATTAACAACATATTATATTTTATATATGTCCTATATAATTTTAACATTTAACTTTTCTGTTTCTTAGACATAATATGAGGACAAATTACTTTTTTTTCAGAAAAAAATAAATATTTTTCAAAAATATAGTTTTTCAACCTTTTAATGGAGAACCCTTTTTAAATCCAATATTTGAAACTATTATATATTCAATTTAATAAAATTAAATTTTAATTTATAATCAGGATATAAAAAATTAGTTTAGATAAATTTTTCATACTTTTAAGAAAACTTTCATATTTTGATGAATAGTGAAAAATACTAAATTCTAATTGAAAAAAACATTTTAAATCGAAATAATTTATAGTGTTAAATTATAAATTTGAGTGGTTTTAATGTATAATTGAATTATATTTTTATTATCTAATATAATTCAGTTCATTATAACTAATTTCACATTTAAATTTGACAAATAAAGTTGTCAATCTTTTGATTGTTTTTACTTCTTAAAACCTACTTTTGGGTTTTGAAAATGAAAATTAATTTTAAATTAATAAATGTAACTTCTATGTTTTAAACATGGTAAAATATATTTCATTTTCTAATTTGGACTATCAATATTATCCAAGGGTGGATTTTCTGTGTTTTTCTAAAGGCATTGAATTTTTGATAAATATTGAAAAACACTATGTTATTGTTTAAAACTGACATTTATTTAAATAATTATTTTTTTATTTAATTTTCTTTTAAATTAAAAATATATACATAATATCTATATTAGTTCAATGTAATTCATTGGAGTCATTTTATAATATTATTAGATGTATAAAATTTTATTGAACTTTTTAACATCTTCTACACCCTTCTATGCACATTAGAAATTTTCATAAATTTTTTTTTACTACTTCTATGAATTGAATATAAAAAATCCGAGATACATGGTTGACATCATTAAATAAAATTTGGTTCAATAGGATGAAAATAATTTTTGGTCATTAGTAACTTTTGAATTTTATTTATAATGGTTAAAACTAAATATTGTAATTAAAGGTACAAATGATATTATAGTTACCTTAAAACAAGTCCTAATTCTATTGGAAAAGTGTTTTTTGAACAAAATAATCCATAGGAATAATATAAAGTCCTCTTAGATCAACATGGATTAGATTAGGACATTTATTATTAATTTATTTAAAGAAGAGTTAAAAGTTTAAAATTTAAAGTGTAACAACTAAAACATTTATAATATAGGGTTATACAAAAGATAAATTTTACTATAAATATTCATTAGAAAAATAAAAATATTCCTTGCTTCACGGTATTTTATTTATAATTTTATGACATTAAATAATTAATTTTATTTATGACACAATGATGATGCATTGATTACCTTATAAATGAATGATTAAAATAATTGATATTATAAATTTCTAAATTAAGGTAAATTGAAACTTTTGATGAATTACACTAATTATATAGCTTAATATTTCATTTTAGGATTGTTTTAATGTATATTATTGTAATTAATCATGTTTTTTTACTTTCACAAAAACCAAATACTAAATAGTGTCAAAATTGAGATTAATAAAATTTTAAAACAAATACTATATTATTAAATGATATAATATTCCTATAAATCTAAGGATTGGAAAAATGACTTATATAATGATAGATTTGTAATTAATGAATCACTTGAGGCTCTCTTATCTTCTTATAGAATGTTTATTAACCATGTAATATAAAAATAGAAGAATATGTTGTAAAAGTTAAACTATTTAACTAAGAGTTAAATCTTAATGATAAGGTTGATATAGTAACCAAAACTTTTCTAAAACCTATTTAAATATATTATTTATATAAATACCCATATTATTCTTTAAATAATTCCATTTTTTGGCATTATAAACAAAAAATTATTTTATAATAAAATAATATTTCAAACATTTCTTAATGTTACCCTCACCTATCTTATATAAAGTTACTTCCACATCTCTCAAAATCACAAATCCAAAGCCATTTGTCTTGGCCAAAAACTTATAAAATATCATCTAAAATAACTTCAAATCAACCTAGAGTCTTTAATATGATCATAAATCCAACCGATAGTGCCCTTTTTTTCAAATAAAAATGAAGAACATGAAGATGAGATAATTATTTCATCACCACTTTCAACATTCTTTTCATCTTCCAATTCTTCTATCATTTGTTTTTCCATACAAAAATAATAAATCTAGTACCTTATACATAATTTTATGTTATTATAAATAAGTTACAATCGTATTCACTATCTTATCGATCCTATGAATGACAAAGTCACCATACGTGTGTACGTACGGCTTAGCGTCTCCACGTCATGGTGTAGTTTGTTATTCAACACTTCATTATTTGGATGGGTATAATAATGAGTATAATTGATGAAAATAATAAATACAACATGTTAATGATTCTGTATATATGATATAACATGAAATTAAATTCGATTTCCCCATAAATTGAATGATATTGTTGCTCGTGCGTACGTACGACTTACCGTCTCCACGACGTGATGAGGTTTCCTTCCCCATCCTAACCATTAAAGAATAATTTTCATTTTATGATTAAAAATAATTTTTATGAACTTAATATCATTATGGATATGAATAAAATACTTCCAAAACATAACATACTTGACTTAGATAACAAAAAATATAAAGAAATATGAATCAATTAACACCCAAAACAATGATACTACTGATATATCATTAACAAAGAAATATTATAAGATCATATATGATAACATATTTATGTATGCGATTCTTGTATAATTTAATAACAATTATTTCACCATTATATAGAAGGTTAACTTACCATCAACTAATTAAAAGTACAAGGTAAGGCTTATTTCCTCAATCTCATTATTATTTGAGATTGTTTATCTGTAAGTATCTACTAGAACATATATATAATACATGTCCACGTTTCATAAAAAACTTTTCAAAAGTAATATTTTAAGGTTTTATAGAAGGTACCCTCTAAATATATCATCATTTTAAATGTTTTAATGATTAATTTTTCCATATTTTTTTAATTAATATCCATGTTTTCAAAATGATTTTAAGGATTTATTTATATGGACATGATTGTTTTGATATGATAATTCATTTAAAAAGTTTCAATGGGTTATGGAAAACTTTGATTAGAAAATATCATTAAAATGAATTCATTTATAAATTATGTAACATTTAATTGATTTCATGAAAAATTGATATTTCTCTCAAAGGGGTTCTACTGATCATTTTCAACTATGTTGACATCCTTTACTGAATATTATTCTTGATTGAGGTTGATTTATTAAAATACAATCTTCCATATTGTATTTAATGAGTTAGTATTTTTTTGAATGTGGATGTGCTATTTTTATATTGTCATGACCCCCTCCCCACGAATTTTACCCCTCCTGGGCCGGCAATGTGAAAAGGTAGATAATGAACCCCAAGTCCCGCCTCCAGTAGGCCCCGGGTTGGCGACTAGCACCGAAGGTATAATAAAAACACAAATGGGAGGCATTACCCTCTAAGAGAACACATGAGAGAGTGAGAGATAAGTTAAAAACCAACAAAATCCAACTCAAACTAAAGTATAAAAGAAAACCCAAGGTCATATGTAATGTCATGAAAAAGTACTAAAACAAAAAGAGGAAAACTGCAAGTACCCAAAAGAAAGTAAAAACAGCAGCGAACACAAGCCTGAATAGCTCTTGCAACCACAAGCTAGTAGTAACCATCCTTACCTCCAACCTGATCCAAGTGACCTGAGAAATAGTTTATGTATACGTAGGGTGAGTATAATAGAATACTTAGTAGGATCCTCCCCAAAGCCTCTCGTGCAAAAGTAATCAATGCATGCTAAAGCATAGTGAACAACAGTGAAACTAACTCGTCACCTAACATGTATACTATGTTACCAACCTCAACATGGCTACTCTCACCAAGTAACGCATACACAAATATATCATATAATAAAGAATATCAAGGGTACCCCGCTACTACTTTCCCACTGGTTTGCCGCTTTTCCCCAATGACATATGCCTTGTGCATCTCTCTCCAAAGGCTTGCCCATATAAACATGGGCTAAACTCCACAATCTTCACCATGTGCTTCACAAAGTCTTGCCCACAGACACCTGGGCTAAGAACCACACCATCCTCACAAACAAAAGTAACCAATTAGTTTCCCTGAGCCACCACAGATTTCATAACATGTATCATATGTCGGTTATTATACCTCAAGCCATTACAGCCCATACACAGAGTAAGGATCCTCGAGCCATTACAATCCATACACGTTACACCTATAGTAGTCCATAAGACACTATATCCGGAATATATGTGTGTGAAATAACCACAAACCAAAACAGACCTCTACAAACATATATTGGGAAACTAACTGTTGTGCTAATGGCACTAGTATCTACCAAGAGAAGAGAGCGATGCTAAAGGGGGTATTCAGCCATTCATCATCCCACCAGAATGATGGGGAAAACACCCCCCAAGGCTCAGAATCCTCGAGCAGTCAATTTCCCTTACTCATAGGGTGGAGTAGCATATAGAAACAATAAAAGTACAGAATATACTATAACTCACAACCACACTATGGGAATAAACTAGTCTTAGACACAACTTCAGCTAACGTCTCTCCGACTCTAGGCTTCCACTTCTAAGACTAGGTATCATATAATCACACAACCAATTAAAGAACTTCATTAGATTAATTCATCCATTTGTTTCATCAATTCCATTTTAAGTTAATTAATTCTTCACACATTAATTATCCAAGAACAATTCCTCATTAAGTTCCATTA
Source organism: Viscum album (assembly GCA_963277665.1). NCBI lineage: Eukaryota > Viridiplantae > Streptophyta > Magnoliopsida > Santalales > Viscaceae > Viscum > Viscum album. The sequence continues at coordinate 1,190,445,863 of OY728156.1, read as the reverse complement.
ACAACACATCCAAAAACCATTGTCCCTTCAATAGTTCTCAACCTTATCATTAAGTTTCATCAAACTCCAACCCCTTGGGATAACATCATTTATTCAAACATTCATTATATAACTATTTTCCCATATTCCAAGACATTATAGAAAAGAAACCAATTCTACTAAACACAAGGGGGAACAACACGGTGAGTCGACTTACTACTCGTCGAGTATTTTCCACATATAGAAAGAGTGTAGACCCATTATCCCTTCAGAGGCTAAACACGAAAAGCATGTGGCATTCCCCGCATGTTATCACCTCTTTTGGAAGAAGGGTAAGCGAAACCAGCTTCCTTGAGCAGTGGGGACAAGTAAAACAGGTAAACAACCAAACAAAGCACCAAGCATCCAACAACCACATCCATCCCATTCCATCATCCCTGGTGTCCTCCATGAAACCCACATACATAAACAGATGCATCTCACCACTCTAGGCGTCATCCGCTGCCACAACCACAAGGACTCCCTACCTCTACATATCACAACACCCCTCATGGGTCACATCACAACACAAGATATCACAACACCCCTACAGAGTCACAACACAACACAAGCAGCAAGAAAACAAACATCACATCAAATTGGGATCTTGGCCCTTTAACAAGTCATTTTTCCTTCAAACAACAAGCACCAACAGATTTCAGGTTTACCAACCATCTAAGTTAATCACGTACATCGACATCAATTTGATTCACATCAATTTGGAACCACATCCACAATAACAACAAAATCCTGATTCATTTACATGCCTCTTTATCTTTATCCAATTAAATATTAATTAATTCATGGTTTATGTTCATTATCAATTTCATCACGAGCAACATGCTAACAAGCAAAGAATATATATCACACTATCTAAAAAATCAAGAGGCAAACCATTATCATGATACAAAGAAACAACATACAATTATCAATTCTTTTAATCTGGTTCGAGTATTTAATTAGGTCAATTACATTGTGATGAAAAGGACTAAATCATGCTAACTCTAAGATTGCAAAAAAATAATTAGAGATGCCATGAATCCCTTACCTCAATGTTTTTTGAGGGAAACCACAACGGTCGATGATCACCCATGAAACTGGGTCGATTCTCCATGAATCCTCCTTATATATCCTATCCTAACACAACCAAAACCAAATCTCATCATAAACGACATATACATACTTATATCTACCCATAACAGGCGTAGATCTAAGGTCCCAAGAGAAGAGGAGGAGTAGATCTACGTAGATCTATGAAACCCAACAAAAGGATCACATTAATCAAGAAACCGACTTCGATTTGTGAAGAGAAGCCTCCAGATCGCCTCCAAAACACTTGGGAGAGGTTCTTCTACCTCCAAGTAAAGGTAATCTTGATTTATGGATGATTAGGGGCTTAAATGAGGTGATTAAAAGAAAAAAAAGTTAGATCCACAATTATAGGATCTAACATTAAGTGCCTGCATGGTTAGTCCGCACCTTTTAACAAACTGTGCGCTAACCGTGCGTTAGCTTCTGCCTCAAGAATCACTCTTCGCACGGTTAGTCCGCACTGTTAAACAAACTGTGCTCTAACCGTGCATTAGCCCCTGCCTCCAAGACTACCCTTGCACGGTTTGGATGCACGATTTAGGAAAACCGTGCGCCTCCCGTGTAAAGTCCATAACCCTTTAGATTTCCATAAAAATCCACCCAAATGCACCCCCATGTCACCTTGACCTCTCAGAACACCTATAACACCACATTTTAACAAAGGAATGGACCAGAGAGGTTCGGACCCTTACATATACAATTTATAGTTTATTGTTAAAGTATTGACATTTCATATTCATGTTTTGGAATGAATGTTTATGTTATGTTTCACATTTTTTCTATATGGAATTCATTGTACTAAGTAAGTTATGGGTGTGGCCTGCTATAACCCCTTGATGCATCGGTAGGTCTAAGGATACAAACCAATGTTTGGGAAAAAAGAATTGAAAAAATAATATTTGTAGTCTGGAATGAGTCCATAACTATGGGTTTATGATGTCTGGAATTATGCATTTCATCATTATGAAATTAGCTATTGATATTACATGGGATTATTTGACTAGTAGAATATCAATGTGAATAAGTAAATGAGATCATTTGATTTATCTTTTCCATATTATGCAAAAGTTTATGTTAAAAAGGAATGTGTTTTAATCTTATACATTACCTTAAATGATTATTCTTTTTTGGATAGTTTCTGCTATATTGTTATCCTTACTGAGCATCTGAACGCATACCTTTCATATGTTTTATTTTTCCTAGGATGTGTAGAATTATATTATGATTAACCTGAATGGATATGCCAAAGCATATGAGTGTGTTCATAGGGGACACAATGTTGTTTTTTTATTTCATAATTTATGTGAAACTTATATATGTATCTAGTACATCCAAATCTAGTAAACTAATAGATATTTCAAGAATTGATCTCTTGTGATCAAGAAAATGTTATGTAATAAGGCACCGACTCTAGGTAACTAGTGTTGGGGAATTATAGTAATATGTCTAGTCATTTATAATTTAGTTATCGAATTTTTAAGAATTCATATGAGTAAACTATTTATGAAATATTTACAGATAGAAAATAGAGGATAATTCTAAATTGAATGAAATTCAATTATAATAGATAAAGTGTCTAATGTAATCATTTTACACTTATAATTTTTTTTCTAAATAATTTTTTTACATGAGAAATGAATTTTTTTAAGGAACATATATTTAGTAAAAAATGTATTTATATAAATAATTTTTAATAATAATTTAATTGATAAATAATATGAAATATTTATGTGGATGGTTAATATTATAAAACAATATTTTCATATAAAAACAACTTTTCATTATATCACACCACATTCCTTTAAAAGGAAATTTTAAAAAATAAAATATTTTATATTTTATATTTTTTACTATTTTTTATTCATCATAGTAAAATTATCTGAAGATGAATTTTGTGGGTTCTTTCTAAAAGTATATTTTTGGGTGAATAATGAAAAAGTACCATTTATTTCAAATAACATTACTTTCATTAAATTATTAGTATATATGTTTGAGTTTTAAGTATAGGAATTTTTTTCAATGAATAAATATGAATTTTATATGGGACTTTATAATTTACTAAATAGTATTTTATTTAATAATGCATATTTGATATTTTAGAACATTCTATTTTCTCAAAACATGGTTTTAATACATTAATTGTATTTAACTAAAAATTTAACTTCATCACATTTATAATTTAAATAAAATATAATAAATTGAAAATTGAAAATCATTTCATCAAAATTATATAACATTATCAATTTAATTTTTTATATAAAAGATATGGTACCTGAGGTAAAAACTAGTTATCTCAATAAAATCCTAAATGGTAAGATTAAATAATCTAACTATAAAACACCTAAACCATATCTCAAACACATGTTCGAATTTTCTTGAGGAATTGACCGACCTTATCACTTCCCATATCTATTATATATAACATATTTCCCACATTCACTATGTATTACTTCCTAATTATGTAATTTTTTTGGTAATTAATAAATCCAACCAAGTTTGATGTAAAAAATAGGTTATCCTCTCCTCACTTCACTTCATATGAACACCCCATTTCTTTTCCCAATATATTCCCAATTCTCTCTCCACTCCGCATCATAGGAAAACACAATTTCTTTCCCAAAAATATTCCCAATTATCTCCAAAAACATCTTATATATTTTAGAGAGGATCTCATATTCTAAAAAAGACCATCTCTCAATGGTTTAACCCCATTTTTATAATAGATAATCCAAGAAGTGAGGTATAAATTTAAAGAATATTTTTTCATTCTCTATTTATTTATATACACCTCATATTCATTAAATTTCATTTCCCCATATTAAAATTATATCATTAGTATAATTTTGATAAATTTATTTAATTATAATTATGATAAAAGTATTAACCACCCCCACCATTTCCTAAATAAAAAGGTATACATGAATTGTTCGTTGTGCAGACTACTACTACCATGAGGCAAGAAGTTTTATTTCTTCCATAACCAATTTAAATGGTTGTTCAAGTGGCTTTTTTATTTTTAATAGTATAAATATTTCATCATTCATTTTTTTGTCTTGAAAAAATGAGCAAACTGTTAAATATATGGTAAACACATGATTATCATTAATTTAATCATTTAAAATGAGTGATGTAAGAGGAAAATGATATATTCTTTATAAATAATGAATTTATATAAATTATAGTCACATTAAAAGTCATTAAAATTATTATTTATCATAAAAATAAAAAATATGTAATGGGTTTATTCTTCTTTTATTGTGATATTATATCTAAACCATAAAATAATCATCCATTAATAAAGGAAGGTTCTTATTTCGGCCAATTTATACACATACATGAAAAATACACTGAATTTTTTTCATGGAATCACGTGAATAATTATTTATCTGAATAATATGATAAAATTATATAAAAATGTATTTTTTTTGTATTTTTTAATTGTATTTCAATAATTAACTCATTTATTAAGAGAAACCACAAAGTTCATCAAGAATCATCGAAATATGTTCATTAATGTTTTCATATTTATGGATCATAACTAGAACAATGTTGAAATAAAATTATATATTTATAAATATTATGGGAAAAAAATCTAATAACATATATTATCTATACATGGATGTATTTGAGAAAATAACAAATACTAGTCCCATTTTTATGAAAGTATTTTAAGGCGATAAATATCACTTCCACCTTGTGTTGAAAATAGGAAAAATGTGGCTTATATTTATATGTATAGACTGATTATAAATGAAAATTATAAATGGTAATAGTTATAAATAATTTTCTTAGTTATCTACTTAAAAAACTTAATTTAATTATTTAGTACATATGTTTCAATTTAAGAATAAATCTTGACCGAGGTAAGGTTTTTCATCTTAAATTCCTCTCTTTTATAGGTTGTTGGTAATATACACCTAATTTCACTTATGTGGGGTATATACCAACTATTGGAGATATAATATCATGAAATGTAATTTAATAATTGAATATGAATTTCAAATACATGACCTATAATTTATGGGGTTTCAGTTAAAATGTTACTCTCACTGCAAGGGTATTCTTGGTCTCAATTCTGATTCACTAAGACATGATACATGTTATACACCATGATTTATTTGAATTGTGTTCTACTTAATTACCATCCAATTAATTTCATAAAAAATATTACCTTTTAATTTAAGGAATAAAAAAATACAAATTTAAATCTTTTCATCAATTATATTTTGACTCAGGTGTTATGCAAGTCATAATAGTTTTCAGTATCCCTATTTTCATTTATTAATTTATGATCATTAACTTGATCATATTTTATATATGTTTGGTAAATTATTTCATTTTATTCTACTATATTTTATTCTATGATTTTTTACTTTTTTCCATATAAAAACATTATCAAATACTTCATTGTTTTTGGAGTTTTTTTATTTAAGTGATATTTATAACTAAAATTTCATTTCTATTAGTTATAATCCTTCACCTTCAAATTTTCTTTCTTGAGATATTTTCCCACTATAATTTTTTATTATATGGTATTTTATGAAACTATTTAGAAAAATATGTTTTAATTTAAATGAATTTTTTGTTACTCTTATTACAATGTTAGTTTTAAATAATAGTATTTTGAAAATAACAAAAAAGGGTTTTCCATTCACATTAAAATGTTTTTTTCTTCCTATAATAATTTTTGTAAGATAAAATTTATTTCATTTCAAGTATCCATTATTGATTATTTTTCTAAATTTAATGGCTTTATGGATTTCAAAAAAACTTCTCAAAATTTATATTTGATAAAACATGGAAGTTTGTATTTCACATAAATATTAAAAATGTATTTTTAAAGACATCATATTTTTTTCTTTCCATTTCCAATATCATTCAAAAAATAACTTATGTAATAGGTTTTATGATCCTTTATTTATCCTAATATGTGTATATATAATAATTTTTTGGATCGAAATCAAGGTATCCGATAGTTTTATTCTTGATCCCTCCTTTTGCGACACAAATAAATTTACTCTTTTTATGAGGGTGTTTTTGATTTATGTCAACACCATTATATGTTTCCTTTATAAAAATAGGAATATATTCTTTTACAAAAATAAAATGTACTTCTCTGAATGGTTTATGATCATTTCATTCATTTTATTATAATGGAATATTTTTTGGCATACAATATATTGATTTTCCAATATAGACAATTGTTGGAATATTTAAAATGATTTGTTTAACCATCCACACTCTTTCATAGATTGGGTTATCATCATGTTATCCCTTTCATTAATATCCTAAAAACTAATTTCATTATTAATTATTATTGACTATGAAATATGTTGATCATGCATTGATATATCATATTCATTATTATATGAATTATAGTGTTTCTATTCAGCGTAAGGTTATTTAGAGAATGATATGATTGTTCATGTATAATATTATAGATAATACATTAGAATTTATCATTTCATGGGAGATCCTAGAATAATATATACCGTTATTCTATTGACACATATCATGGGATAAAACAGGTTGTGTCTCGGTTTATAACACTTTACATAACAAGATAGTTCTTGGAACATGAACTTGACAACAAGTTATTGATGTATGCCATTATTCATTCCAAGTGTATGATACCTATATTATTTATATTCATTTATTCATTTATATTAAATTAAATAACATGATCTTTGTTTCCCATGATTTTTATTTAACGATATTTTCATATTCTAACCATAATATTTATGCAATTTCGTTCCATGATTACCTCAAATGTATGTTTTTCCTTCGTGAGTATCTGAGCTTCCCCTTATTATGTTTACATTTCCATGGATTATGAAGAAAAGTATTATGCATGTTAATTATAATTGGATAACGTGTCAATAGAATTATTTGGGAGATGATGAATCCCCTTATGAAATGAAGTTTTTTTTATACGATATAAATATTGTCATTTAGTAGAACAATACATGGTATTTATTATTTTTTCCATGATTCTGTAAATCTCTTTATTAGAATGGTCATGATAATATATGTAATTCCATTTTTTTAATATGTCATGTAATTAAGGGTTATTTATATCATAGAATCATTAGTTACTATCAAATCAATAATGTAAAGTATTTGTTTATCGGATTATATCTAGAAGTGTGGGACTGTTGAATCATAATGGTTGATAAGTCAAGGTTGATCAGGTTTTGAAATGTACATATATACCTTTTAGATAAACTATTTTATGATAAAAATTTAAAAATGAAAATTTTATTTGGATATTTTGATAATACAAATGTAGTTAAAACCCTGATGATAATTTTATGAGAGAATTATAATTACAGTATAACATAACAAATATTTGGTAAAGAAGATATTACATGGATCTATTAGAAATTACATCATTGTGTCAAAAAGATAAGTTTATAATGGCTATGAAATAGATGTACATAAACTTAATAAAACTGATAGGGGAGGATTGTGTATTAACGCAACCATTACATGGGGAACAATAATGTATCATATCGTTACACCGAGTTTACGTAACACCCGAGATTTTATGAGAAATGTTTTTTATGTATAATGTTATATAAAGGAATCTTTCACTACACACACCACTGTCTTGGCTTGCGTCACACGCAAGAGAAACTTCCTTGATAGCTTCCGTTGTATGCAATACCGATTTTCACTAAACAACGATATGTTATTCAAATATAATAAACTAGACGTTATGAATAGTATTACCAAATTTTTGAAATTTTATAAATTTTTTTTTTAAATTAGACTTCATTTTTGGATTCAGAATATCAAAATTATCCTAGGGTGATTTTTTGGTATTTTTTAGTAAACATTCAATTTTTGATGAATAGTGAAAACACTGGGTTACTATTTAAAAACCGAATTTTATTTAAATTTATTTTATTTAAAATCATTTTAGGTCCAAATTGATACATAATACCTATATAATTTCAATGTAATTTATTGGAGTCATTGTAAAGACTCGAAAATTTCAAGGAAAATTTTTTCTTAATTTTCTTTATAATTTTATAAGAATGCAGTTTCTGTCGGTGTCTGATTTCGTGGCCTGGTGTGCCTGGAATCATTTTCCGAAGTTTGGCTCGGGTATGTTTAGTGAACGAATGAGGGGGTTTTTCTAACTTTTGAACTGGTGCTCGGAATTGAAATCTGAGGAAATTGATGAAACCGCAGCGCTGGTAATTGCTTAGGAGCACCTTTTCTGAAGGTGCGTTTACTCGGGAGGAGTTGTTAAAAATGTGAGGAATAAAAATAATTGTTTTACAATTTTAGTTTATTTCTTTACTAAGAGGTTTAAGTTTTAAGTGAAATAAAGTTGTATAACAACTTTATTTCTCTCTTCTAAGTGGTTTAACTTCCATGTGAGGGAGTTGGGGTGGGACACACTAAATCCTAACTTCTCTTGTTAGGATATTTGTGAGGTGAGGCCCACATAAGACCCACCCCTTCAAATTCATAAAACTCCCTCTTAAGTGTGTAAACCTTAAAAACTCACCATTGATTAGGGTGAATTTCCCTCTCCCCACTTTAATTCAAATCCAACACATTATCTTAATTAAGTGAGTTATGTGTTTTGAATTTTGAGTTTTTGAAAATGTTTGCATAAGTAAATAAAATAAGGCAATGATTTATTTTATTTCAATTTGGTTTTTGCTATGGAGAATTGTGAGAGGGAGAGTTCTATACTTTGAAGAACTTCATCTTCCATGTTGAAGAACGTGAAGAACGGTTCTTCTCCGATGAAAAACATCGACCCTTCGACTTAGAAGACTCGGTGACCCGTATTATTCCGTCTTCATCTTCCTCCACGACAAGGGAGAAGTCGCCGACCGTGGTGATCATCGCCAACGACAACGTACCTTCCTTCTTTATCATATAAACAAGTGAGGAGACGTCATTTCCTCCTTGGACGCACCCCGACGTCCACAGAATCTACGTCCGACCCCGCGATGCCGTTCTCCGCGACACCCAACGTGCGACGTCAAATATCTAGGTAGGGGAATTTATTTGGTATTCTCTTATCTTTTGAGAAAATAATGACGAGAACGGACCAACTAATTCTAGGTTGATCTGTGGATTGTTCGTTCATGCGGATTGATGTTGAGGATTATTGTATTTGCCCGCGAATTATTTCTTTGTCATACATCGACTTCTATTAGATGGCAGCTTGCTATCATTATAACGGGAGGAGGTCGGACCGCATGAACACGGCTGACCCTCCTCCCCCCATGTTGTTTGAATTTTTAGCGGCTCGTGAAAGGCGGCGTGGTGCCGTTGCACCGCGTGGAAATTATGAGTAAGGTCTAAGAAGCGCAGCGCCGTCGCGTCGCGCCGATGAAGTTGAACAAGACACGGCGCAGTCGCACCGTGCCGAAAAATGACAAATGAAGCCGCAAAGGCGTTTTGAAGGATTTTAAGCGAAGGTCGGGTCTCGAGATGATCTCTGGCAAAGACTGCAGGTGAATCAGACCACCGGAGCGCATCCGGTGGTCCGCGGAAGCCCCCGCCGGCACGCGCCGCCGGCGGTCGTGGGCAGCGGTGCCCGGAGCGCCGCCGGAAGAATCCACCGCAGCTGAAGCTGCGGCGACGAGCAGGTTTTCGCGGCCGCGTGGAACCGGGGAATGAGGGATGCGGCCTTGCGCCGCATCCGGTGACACAAAGCAGCCCCCGTGCGGGGGGCCGCGGTTCCTTTGGCGCAGCTGCTCGACCAGCACTGAGCCACCCGGCCAGACCGCCAGGCTGGGTCGCGCCCGGACTGGGCCGGACCGCACCGGCCGGGCCGGGTCGGGAGGAACGGGTTCGGGCCGACCCAGCGGGGTGGGGCCGGGTCGGTCCGGGCCCAGACCTCCGGTTTTCGGACCCCTCACGGTTTTTGATCATATCTTGAGATGTAGTCCTCATATCGATGCACCATCAGTGGAGATGCGACCCTTGGATCGAGACGGTCGTTTCGGTATATTATACGCAAGGTTTCGGAGAACTTTGGGTTCAGCCGGGTTGGTTCGGACACGAAACCAACCGGGCCCTCGGAGCGGAAACGCTTATATCATGAGCTCCGGACATATGATTGACGTGCCGATGACTTTGTTGAATTTCTCTTGATGAGACGGAACTTTTGGCATTCTTCGCACAAGGATTGGACGCTGTCAAAGTATGTCCAAGTTGTATTGTACCCGAAATCCAATCGGGCTCCTGGAACGGAAAAGCTGATATCGTTCAGACTGGACGTCCGTTTGACGAACCGTCAGTGGCGTTAGTGATCACGTTGTGAAACGGTCCCTATGAGTATACCCTATGGGAGTTCGCGGTACAGTTTAGATACGGCCGGGTTGGTTCGCACATGAAACCAACTGGGCCCCTGGGACGAAAAGGCTAATAACTCACAGACCGGGCGTCCGATTGACGTGCTGTCTATTGTGTTGAGACCCTTATGACGAGGCGGTCCTTTGAGATACATATTAATGGGACTTTGTGATACTTGGACTATTAACCAGTAGCTCGTGGAGTGGTCCCTCCCAGAGACGAGCATATGGAGTACGAGGACCGTGTAGACGACTGAGACCTGACGACTGCTTGACCAACTTGACTTGGAGTGAGTCGAATAGCCCAGTGGATGGAGCACCCAGTATTTGGCGGCAGACCCACAGCAGACGGAGCGCCTGGTTGTTGGCAGCAGTCCTGCGGTACTCGACCGGAGGAGTACCTCTGTAGGCTATTAGGGGGAGCGATCGGTATTTGGCGGGAGACCCACATAGGACGGAGCGCCCAATATTTGGCAGCAGACCCACGGTACTTGACAAGAGGAGTACCTCAGAGACTTGGATTAGTGAGCAGTACCTCGGTGTTGTGACAGGACCACTCTACACTCCAGAGATGGGGCTCTTCAGAAGTTAAGGTTTCGATAATGAAAATCCTGGTTTGAGCTGAGTCTATGATCCTTGTGTTTCCTCACGATTGAGATGGGATACTTGATAACTTTATTATATGTATAGTCATATACCTAAGTAGAGGTTATCTGTTGAGATCTTCTTTGTGGTTATTCTTGTTGGTTTTAGTGAGACAATGAGGGTCTCGGGGTCCCTACTGAGTATCGTTATACTCACCCCTGCACGGGCTATGGTCGCACCTCGTTGTGTTGGTTGCAGATGATGGGCAGTGCTGACGGAGGCCGAGTATTCGAGGACTGGACGGTACCCAGAGGTGGACTACATGACGAGTCAGTACCAAGAGGTGGACTACACGATGAGTCAGTATCTGGAGGTGGAATTCACGGCGAGACGACATTTGGAAGAGGTTGACGGGCGAGAGTGTTGTGGAGGCTATCTGTACCTAAACATCAGGTAGGATCCGTGGTGGACGATCCAGGAGCTACACCATATATACCTACCCTTCAGGTAGAATCTGAGGAGGACGTCCTAGGAGCCACTTCCGTTCTTCCAGCTGTTGTCTTTTTCTATTGTACTTGTTCAGTTGTAGTTGTACTTTTTTTTGGGTTTGTATTCTGGCCCATTTGCTTTTCAACACTTCTCTTTGTACTTAGTGTTTTACTTATGCTTGTACTCTGTGGTGTTTTGTTTACTTTTATAAAGGCAATTCCTTCCCAGATATCAGAATTTACATCATTGGTGCTAGTCACCAGCCCCTGGCCTATGGAAGGCGAGCTTGGGGTAGTCACGCACGGGCCCCGAGGACGGGTCATGACAAATTGGTATCAGAGGAGTCGGTTCTACCACAGAACTTATAAATCTGATATTTTATATTTCTGTGAAGCAATAGAGTTAAGGGTACTGAGTGTGGTCTTTAGTTCAGGGATTCCAGTGTTGGTGCGGGTGGCCGACGTATCCATACACTAGGACCCTGACAACTGATTTCTGACATTGTGCACGAAAACAGTGATTGCGAGTGTGTTTCCAAAAGTTTTTAAAAATCAGCTCAAACCATGTTAGCTCACCAGGTATAAATCTTTTGACTATGTCATGTTTGTGTCATTCAGGATGCCTCCCCGCGGACGACCAGTTAGAGCCCCGAGAGTTGTTCGTACTGACAGCCCGCTGAGCGATGTGGCCTTAGTACCGGGCCCTATCCCAGTTGAGGCACCAGCAGGGTCACCAGCAGTACTACTACCCTTTGGGCCACCGATGCCACCATCCCTAGCAGTAGAGAGTGCATGTCGCTTGAACTCAATGCACGAGTTCTAGCGCCAGAGGCCACCCGGGTTCCAGGGAGAGACGGACCCACTGGCGGTTGAGGATTGTCTGGAAGCTGTGGTGAGAGTCTTCAGGCTAGTGGGGACTCTGACAAATTTCATGGTGATCCTTGTTGCCATCCTTCTTCAAGCAGCAGTAGGCAGATAGTGGAGCTTGATGCTTTAGATGCATGACGAGGCAACACTTCTATAGGCATACATCGAGAGCCTGTTCTGGGCAGAGTTTGTATCAGCCACCATTCGAGCGGTGCGTATACAGGAGCTACTTCAGCTAAGACAGGACAACATGATAGTGGCATAGTATTCAGCGAGGTTCACAGACCTCTCGCGCTACTCCACAAATATGGTAAGGGACCCGTTCTTCGGGGCCCGAACCTTCGAGCAGGGGCTCAGGCGGGAGATTAGAGCTTCTGTTGTTTCTCATAGAATTCTGATCCAGATAGGGGTGTTGGAGAGAGCCCTCTTAGTGGAGAGTTTTCTTGCAGAGCAGTCTCTAGTAGCACGACCTACCACTAGCCGGCTTACGGTAGAGTCTTCTGCAGTAGGAAGTAGACAGATGACGCATAGGTCCAAGAGGACCAGACCTACCTGTGGTCGACTGCACGACTCAGGTTCAGTTGTGCGGGGGAACCGGGGTGGAGTCAGAGCCAGTCATGCCGAGAGTAGACAGTGTTACTCCTGCGGTGGGATTGGTCACATGGTACGTGACTGTCTGACCCGCCATGCAGATGACCAGCAGTTAAATGAAGAACCTCCCAGCCAGAGGCAGAGGTTTGATCAGGGAAGACCGCAAGGAGTAGGCGGCCCTCGAAGAGAAGCTGGCCATGCATCTAGAGGTGGACGACTCTTCAGGGTGTTTCCACCACCACCACCAGGAGGCCCTCCCCAACCGCAGGGGACATGAGGACATGGGAGAGCTCAGCTTCAGGCAGCTGAGGCCTATGGTCATGGAGCTCCGGAAGGAGATGGACAGGAGCGGGACTAGCTCCAGACCTGGAGGCTATTGATCATGTTGCTTCTAGTTTTGTTGATTATTGTTTTTAGTTACATCATGTCTTTTTACTATGATCAACAATAATAAAAAGACACTTATCTTTGTGATGTTTGCTTTCCTGTCCTTTTGTTTGGTTAATATTGAGTGGTACCGGTTAAAACTGTTGACTTGACCCTCACTTTTGAGATTTCTACTGGAGGAGACCCAGTGACCTCACACTGATGCCGACAGTGTGACTCGACCCTTGGAGGTGAGAGTGATAGTTGGATCTCGTAGAAGTTACGTCGAGGCCTTACGATGTCATCCATGGCATGAATGCGTCATTCATGCCAGGATTGACTATATTAAGCAATGGGAGTGGTTTATCCAAGGGATGAGACCGAGTTTCTCTTTTCGGCAAAGGAGAAATTTTAGTAGCTCTTTCAGATCGTAGGAAAAAAAGGTGCAGATCATCCAGGAGCAGATGAAGACTGCACAGTGCAGTAGGAAACAGGAAACCGGCGCCAGTCTTAGAGACTCGAGCATGTTAAATGTTTCAAGAAGAGGAAGCTTTAAGGAGAGATGAGTCTGCGAAACAGCAGACGTGGAGGCAGAGCTAGGAGAGCAACATGAGGTGGTGTACATATTAACATGCTACAACCACCCGCCTTAGTTATCCCCTCCAGGCTCAGGGAGATGGAGGGCAGAGGGAGAGTGCGGCTGCATGCGGTCAGGGAGAGTGACCCAATGGCTCTAAAAATGATTCAAGGGACAGTCTGTGTCCACTACTAGCTGCTGTAGTAATAGATGCTGGTATGAATCATTTCTTTCTTTCACAAATCTTGTCCCAGACCTAGAGTTTTTGGTAAGCTGTGGACTTGACCCTCACGTCTAGAGATACCTTGGAAGGAGACTCGATAATCACACTTACGCCGAAAGTGTGGTCAGACCCTCGAGGAGAGAGTTTAGGTCGGAATCTCTTGGTGGCAGCGTCGAGGCCTTACGACGTTGGTTTGATTATGGACTGGGCAATCTCAGTTCATACACAGAATGACGGTATTAGGCAAAAAGGTTGTGGTTTAACTACGACATAAGGATGGGTTTTCCTTAGTCGGCAAAAATGAAACCCCAGGCAGCACAAGATAAACTCTTGCACAGGAGGGTGCGACCGATCACTCTTGAGTCGGTCAACCTTACCCTCGTGGCAGTAGTAATTTTAGTTTCAGTTCTAACAGGAATTGGAGACCTCTAGAGTTCGAGAATGATGATCACGTCTTTATATGGGTCTCACCTCGACGAGGTTTACGGAGATGTGGCCAAGGCGGAAAGTTATCTCTAAGGTTCAACGGACCTTTCTAGGTCCTCAGCTGGGTAGGTGAGGTGGTTTACCGCTTGACCCATCCACCTCAGTTTCACCAGGTGCATGACGTTTTCCAGGTATCTCAATTGAGGAGATAGGTGATAGACCCTTCACATATCATTGACCAAGAAGAGCAGGATGATGGAGATGGGGTTACTTCCACGGAGGTTCCAGTGGGGATCGAGGATCGACAGGAGCATATCCTACGAGGACGGTCGATTCCTCGGGTGCGCTTTCTTTGGCAATACGGGAATATCTAGGTAAGCACATGGGAGCGGAAGGCTCAGATGCGTGCTCAATACCGCTTTTGTGACCCTAGTTTGTGTTGAAGCTTTACGGGGACGTAAAGCCTTGAGGTGGGAGTAATATAAAGACCTGGAAATTTCAAGGAAATTTTTTTCTTAATTTTGTTTGGAATTTTACAAGAACGTAGTTTCTAACGGCACCTGATTCCGAGGCCCGGTGTGCCCGGAATAATTTTCCGAAGTTTGGCTCGGGTACGTTCAGTGAACGAATGAGCGGGTTTTTCTAAATTTTGAACCGGTGCTCGGAATTGAAATCTGAGGGCACCGATGAAACCGAAACACCAATAATTTCTTAGGAGCACCTTTTATAAAGGTGCGTTTACTCGGGAGGAGTTGTTAAAAATTTGATGAATAAAAATAATTGTTTTACAATTTTATTTTATTTCCTTACTTAGAGGTTTAAGTGTTAAGTGAAATAAAGTTGTGTCACAACTTTATTTCTTTCTTCTAAGTGGTTTAACTTCCATGCGAGGGAGTTGGGGTGGGACCCACTAAATCCTAACTTCTCTTGTTAGGATATTTGTGAGGTGGGGCCCACTTGAGCCCCACCCCTTCAAATTCTTAAAACTCCCTCTTAAGTGTGTAAACCTTAAAAACTCACCATTGATTAAGGTGACTTTCCCTCTCCCCAATTTAATTCAAAGCAAACACATTAACTTAATTTAGTGAGTTATGTGTTTTGAATTTTGAGTTTTTGAAAATGTTTGCATAAGTAAATAAAATAAGGCAAGCCTTATTTTATTTTAGTTTGATTTTTTTTCTGTGGATAATTGTGAGAGGGAGAGTTATATACTTTGAAGAAATTAATCTTCCAAGTTGAAGAACGTGAAGAACGGTTCTTCTCCGACGAAGAACATCGACCCTTCGACATAGAAGACTCGGCGACCCGGATTCTTCCTCCTTCATCTTCCTCCACGACAAGGGAGAAGTCACCGACCGCGGTGATCATCACCAACGACAACATACCTTCCTTCTTTATCATAGCAACAACTGAGGAGTCGTCGTTTCCTCCTCGGACGCACCCCGATATCCACATAATCTATGTCCGACCCAGCGACGCCGTTCTCCGCGACACTCGACGTGCGACGTCAAATATCTAGGTAGGGGAATTTATTTGGTGTTCTCTTATCTTTTGAGAAAAGAACAACGAGCACAGACCAACCAATTCCAGGTTGATCCGCGGATCGTTCGTTCATGCGGATTGATGTTGAGAATTATTGTTTTTGTCCACGAATAATTTCTTTGTCATACGTCGACTTCTATTAGATGGCCCCTTGCTATCATTATAACGGTAGGAGGTCGGGCCACATGAAATGGCTGAACCTCCTCACCCCTTGTTGTTTGAATTTGTAGTGGCACGTGAAAGGTTGCACGGTGCCGTTGCACCGCACGGAAATTATGAGTAATGTCTAAGAAGCGCGGCGCCGTCGCTCCGCACCGATGAAGTTGAACAAGCCACGGCGCCGTCGCGCTGCACTGGAAAATGACAAACGAATCCACAAAGGCGTTTTGAAGGCTTTGCAGCAATGTTCGGGTCCCGAGATGATCTCTAGTGAAGACCACAGGTGAATCGGACCACCGGAGCATGTCCGGTGGTCCGCGGAAGCCCCTTCTAGTGCGGCGGCGCCGACGGTCGGGGGCGGCAGCGCTCGAAGTGCCACCGGAAGAATCTTCCGTGGCTGAAGCTGTGGCAGAGAGCGGGGTTCCGCGGCCACGCGGAACAGGGGAACGAGGGACGCGGCCTTGCGCCGCTTCTGGTGACACGGAGCGGCCCTCGGGTGGGGGGCCGTAGCTCTTTTGGCGTGGCCGCTCTGCCAGCGCCGATCCCCCCAGCCGAACCGCCAGGCCGGGTCGCGCCCAGACCATGCCGGACCATGCCGGTCGGGCCGGGTCGCGCCCAGCCGGGTCGGACCCAGACCCGGTTCGGGCCAACCCAGGGGGGTTAGGCCGGGTCGGTCCGGGCCCAGACCTCCCATTTTCGGACCCCTCACGGGTTTTCGCTCATATCTTGAGATTTAGACCTCCGATCGATGCAACATCAGTGGAGATGTGACCCTTGGATAAAGACAGTCGTTTTATTATATTATACTCAAGGTTTTGGAGAACTTTAGGTTTGGCCGGGTTGGTTCGGACATGAAACCAACCGGGCCCTCAGAGCGGAAACGCTTATATCATGAGCTCCGAACATCCGATTGACGTGCCGTTGACTTTGATGAATTCCTCTTGATGAGACAGAACTTTTTTCATTCTTCGCCCAAGGATTGGAAACTGTCGAAGTATGGCCGGGTTGGATTGTACCCAAAATCCAACAAGGCCCCTAGAACGGAAAAGCTGATATCTTTCAGACTAGATGTCCGTTTGACGAACCGTCAGCGGCGTTAGAGATCACGTTGTGAAAAGGTCCCTATGAGTATACCCTATGGGAGTTTGGGGTACAGTTGAGATATGTCCAGGTTGGTTCACAAAAGAAACCAACCGGGCCCCTGGGACGAAAAGGCTAATAACTCACAGACCGGGCGTCCGATTGACGCGCCGTCTGTTGTGTTGAGACCCTTATGACGAGGCAGTCCTTTGAGATACATCTTCGTGGGACTTTGTGATACATGGAGTATTTAACAGTATCTCGTGGAGTGGTCCCTCTCAAAGATGTGCATATGGAGTATGGAGACTGTGTAGACAACTGAGACCTGACGACTGCTTGACCGACTCGACTTGGAGTGAGTCGACTAGCCCAGTGGACGGAGTGCCCGATATTTGGCAGCTGACCCACTGCGGACGGAGCGCCTGGTAGTTGGCAGCAGACCCGCAGTACTCGACCGGAGGATTACCTCTGTAGGCTATTAGGGGGAGCACCCAGTATTTGGAAGCAGACCCACAGCAGACGGAGCACCCAATATTTGGCAGCAGACCCCCGATACTCGACAGGAGGAGTACCTCAGAGACTTGGATTAGTGAGCAGAACCTTGGAGTTGTGACAGGACCACTGTACACTCCAGAGATGGGGCTCTTCAGCAGTTACGGTTTCGATAATGAAAATCTTGGTTTGAGATGAGTCTATGATCCTTGTGTTTCCTCATGATTGAGATGGGTTACTTGATAACTTTGGTATATGTATGGGCATATACCAAAGTAGAGGTTATCTGTTGAGATCTTTTTTGTGGTTATCCTTATTGGTTTTAGTGAGACCTTGAGGGTCTCAGGGTCCCTACTGAGTATCGTTATACTCACCCCTACACAGGCTATTCCCACACCTCGTTGTGTTGGTTGCAGATGACGGGCAGTGCTGACGGAGGCCGAGTATTCGAGGACTGGACGGTACCCGGAGGTGGACTACAGGACGAGTCAGTACCCGGAGGTGGACTACACGACGAGTCAGTATCTGGAGGTGGACTTCACGCCGAGATGACATTTGGAGGAGGTTGACGGGCGAGAGAATTGTGGAGGCTATCTGTACCTACCCTTCAGGTAGGATCCATGGTGGATGATCCAGGAGCTATGCCATCTGTACCTACCCTTCAGGTAGGGTCCGAGGAGGACGTCCTAGGAGCCGCTTCCGTTCTTCCATCTGTTGTATTTTTCTATTGTACTTGTTCAGTTGTAGTTGTACTTTCTTTTTGGTTTGTATTCTGGCCCATTTACTTTTCAGCACTTCTCTTTGTACTTAGTGTTTTACTTCTGCTTTTACTCTGTGGTGTTTTGTTTACTTTTATAAAGGCAATGCCTTCCCAGATATCGGAATTTACGCCTTTGGTGCTAGTCGCCAGCCCCTGCACTATAGAAGGCGGGCTTGGGGTAGTCACAGAACAGGCCCCGAGGACGGGTCGTGATAGTCATTTTATAATAATTTTTGATATATAAAAATTTTATTGATATTTTCACCATATTTTTACCCACCTCCTAGGAGAATTTGAAAATTTACATAAAACGTAATATTACCACATCTGTTATTGGAATTTCTAAAATTTGAGAGACACGGTTAATATCAATATGTAAAATGTGGTTCAATAGGATAAAAATAATTTATGGTGAATAGTAACTTTTTCCTTTTTTCCCATAGTAAAAAGTAAATAGGGTAATTAAGGGTAAAAATGATATTATTATTACCCTAAAACATGTCCTAATTCTATTGGATAAGTATAATTAGACCAAAAACAACCTTAGAAATAAAATATAACCCTTTAGGTCCACATGGATTAGAGTAGGACACTTATTATTATTTTATTTAAAGAAGTGTTAAAATATTTAAAATCAATGTTTAATAACTAAAAACATTTTTCATGTAGAGTTATACATAAGATAAATTCGACTATAGATATTCATTAGAAATCTAAAAATATTTTCTACTGAATGGTTGTTTATTTATAATTTTTATATATTAAATAATTTAATTTATTTTTGACACAATGATGATGCAGTAATTACCTTATTAATGAAATATTAACATAATTGATGTTATAAATACCCAAATAAATGTAATTTGAGACTTTTTATGAATTAAACTAATTTTATAGGTTAAAATGACATATTAGTATTGGTCTAATTAACGTTTTTAGAACTAATCATGATGTTATGATTTTCACAAAAATAAATTACCAAATAGTGTCAAAATTGACATAAAATAGTTTTTATAACAAATATTATATTATTAATTGTTATTTTATTCCTAAAAAGCTATGTTTCGGACAAATGACTTATTTAAGGTTATATATATTAATAATTAACAACATTGGGTTCTTTTGTCTTGTTATATTATTTTTATTAACCATATAATGTAAGAAAACAAGAAGACACAATAAAAGATAAATTATTTAACTTAGAGTTAAATCTAAATGATAATGTTAAAATAGTAAACTAAACAAGCCTAAAATATATTGGTTGAGAGGATTTAGACCCATCCACACCTTAGCTTCGAAATAAATAGATTTTTAGCTATTAATAAACAAATATGACTTTATAATAAAATAATAGTTTATGTTTTTTTCATAAGGTGGACCACTCCTCCATTATAAAAGGGTACCTCCTCCCTCTCCTCCTCACACCACTTTGAGCCTTCAAGGTCAGACAACCCCTAAATATATATTTTCTACACTTCCCTAGTAATATTATAGAGGTCTTGGTCTTCTTCAAAGACCAATTTTAGTGCCCTAAGAGGAGGTTTCAAAGAGGCGTGTCGAAGAAAAGGTAATATCCTTTACCAATTATTTCAAATTTATTTATTCTTCTACTTCCACTTATTTAGTGGTTTCATTATTAAGTAATAACATAAGTATCACTATTATAATTATATGTTATTATAAATATGAAACAACCCTATTTCACCTTCTATCCATCCTACGGAAAATGAAATCACCGCGCATACGTACGTACGGAATACCATCTCCACACCGTGGTGTAATCTGTTTTCCACCACCACCTTATTTGGATGGGTATAATGGTGTAAAGAATATTTATATATGATTATTGTAAAGTGATATTGATTCTGAAATACTATACATACACTCCAATAATATTCCATGATCATGGGAATGATTTCATCGCTCGTGCGTACGTACGGCCTACCGTCTCCACGATGTGATGTGACTCGTTCTACATGATCTTAATTGAATAATGATTATATAAATGAATTGAATGTATGAATATGATATATATTACACTAATAACATTATGTAAATGAGGTATCTAAAACCTAAAAATAATAATAAGAATTTATTCGACAAAGCACACATAAGAACAAAAAGCAATAAACACCCGAATAACAAGTAGCAATGAAATATTACTAATAAGAAGATATAAATATGACCATATATGATATTATAACAATGAGTATGATTCTAGAATAAGTCAACGACATTATTAAAATTATTATACAGGAGTTTCGGACATGTACGAAGCAAATTGGACCTAAGGTAAGGGAAAATCTCACAATCTCATTTTTATCCGAGATTGCTTATACATCATAATTTTCTAGGGCATATTTATCATTCAAATCCATGTTTCCTAAACATGTAATATTATTTCCAACCACCTACAATTGTTTAAATCTAATTTTACCCATTGGTGAGTTTTTAGTAAAATATATGAATAGGAATATTTTTTCATTTTTAGTATGAGGTACTTTTTGACTTTTCCAGCCGAAGTACGAGAAGAATGTTTTTTTAACTTATATGTCCTGAATGGACTTTCAGAAAATTATTTCCATGAATAATCCATTACAAGTTTTTAAGTTTTTTTTTAATCAACTTCTTTTAGCTTAAAATTATATGACATTTTACGAAAGGGAAAATTTTTTTGAAGTAGAAAGGATATTTTCCTCAAGAATGGAGTTCAAGCGTTTTATCAAAATTATTTTCCATCTAAGATAATATTGGGTTCTATTTCAATGAATATTTTTACATTTATTTGATTATGTTATGATGGAATTATTTTTATGATGTCCTATTTTCTTATATGGAATATGTTATGATGGCCTGATGTTAAAGAATCCCATTTTTATTACATGGGTTATGCTATGATGTATGATTTATGATCTTGTGGAACACATAATAATGGTATCATTATGAGTTGGGTGGGAACTATATCTTCCTCTAATGCATTGGGTAAATATTTATATCTCATGAGATAGATATGACTGGAACGACAGGTAAATCCAGTTCAGGGAAACACAACTGAAACGAGGAGTAAACTCGGTTCAGAAATGGTCATTGTACACTAAGATAGTCTTGGCAATGAGTCTTTACTAAAAAAATGATTCATTATGATTATGTGTTTATGCCACAAAGTTTCGTGTTTTATGTTATGATTATTGGGATTACATTTCACTACTATGATTTATCCCATGTTATGATATTACGATCTCTTTTGCAGGTTATGATTTTCGAAATGCTATGTTCTTATGAATATGATATTTCCATTGCATACCCTTACTGATCATTTTAGCTCACCATTTTGTATGTTTTCTTTCCCCAGGTCAGGAAGAAGGTTTTTAAGTAGGATATGCCAAAAGGGACTCTAGATATGATGAAATAAACCGGAGACAATATAGATGCTTTATGAACCAGTTGTTTATGTTTCCCAGTTTCTAAAGACACTATACCTTTACGGTCCTAACATGGTTTTGTTATATGTTGTAATAAGTATGCTTAAATTATAAAGTAATAACAATGTATGTAAAGTATGGGTCGTTATAGTTGAACAATCTTGAGGGGTATTTTATTGATCATGACCATTTTATCTAACAACCCATTATGAAATATTCTAGTATGATGTTAATGAAATTTGTCATAGAACATAATAAGAAAGTGACCATGAGTATATAATCATTGAATAAATTGATTTATAGGATGATTTGATAGTATAATATGTTAAAAACATGGGTTTTCAAGGAATATATAATCATATGTATGATTTTATATTCATATTTTGGATTTCACCCTAATCATTTGTTATTATTTAGTTGAGACAAGTTCATGAATATGAAGCTAATAAAGTATGTATGTAATGCCCCAACCCTAGTTACCCAGTGTCGGTGCATTATTAAGTAACATTTTCATGATCACAAAAGATCATGTCTCAAAAGACCGATTAGTTTACTAGCCTTGGAAGTGCTAGATACATTGATAATGTTTACATTACATCATAATATGGAAAACTACAACAACATTGTTTCCATATAAAACACTGAGATCTCATAGACTATCCCTGTAGGTCAGTAATAATATAATTTTTCACATCCTGGGAAAGATAAAATATAAAAATGGTTGAGCTCAGATGATCAGTAAGGATAACAATATTGCGGAAACATTCATAAATAAGCATAAACATTTAAGGCAATGTATAGAACTAAGAAAAGCCTTTTCAACATAAACTTCATCATAATATAGCAAATATTAATCAAAATAATTCCATTTAATTACTCACATAGATTTTCTACTAGTCAAATACTCACATGTAATATCAGTAACCACTTTCATAATGATGGAATGCAAAATGCCTTACTTTTATAACCACATAGTCAACGCCTTATGCCATGACCAAAAATAAAATTTTGTCAAGGCCTTATTCCAAGACACTATTTTGTCTCATGAGAATTACCGATGAATCGAGGAGATATAGCGGGCTCCACCCGTCACCCGCTAAGTCCATGGCATTCCCCATATGAAAAAGGTTTAAACATAACATAAACATTCACATTAATACTGGAATACAAAATGTCAGTACTTTATCCATAAACCATCAATGGTATGAAATAAAACATCCATAGTCAAAAGTATCACAAAACCATCAATACAATATTGAAGTTTTGAACCATAATAAATCAACTTCAAACAAACATAAAATCCATCAAAGGATGATGACATAGATGAAATCAATACCATTTTAGAGAAATATCCCTTTCTATTTTGAAATCATTTAAAGGTAATATAATTATAAAAGAAAACATTTATATTTGAAAATATTTTTATATGTTTTTATGGGAATGTTCGACAATGTTATAACGACATAAAATTGTCGCACCTTATGTATATGTTTAAAGAAACATTCTTACATTAAATCTGTCGAAAAGGTCATAAAGTACCTTGTTTGGAAAACAATGGAAATATTCCTTTATAAACATATTATAAAAGTAAAACAAGTGTATAAATTACTTTAACACATAGTCTAGTATATAGTAAAAATTTTTTGGAATAAATTTTTGAGAAACATGGATGTGGATGATAAAGAGGTCCCAGTATATACTTACGAAAAAAAACCTCGGATAATAAAAGGATTGTGAAAGTAACCCTTAAATTGTACTATTATTTGGTCGAGGGTAGGTTAAAATCCTGTATAAGGGTGAAATATTTGTTATTAAATTATAAAATAATCATATATATTAATATGATTTAATATATGATCTTTTAACGTTGCTTTGTTAATAATATCAAAGTATTATCGTAATTTCGGGTGTTAACTGATTCGTTTTCCTTTATATGATTTATTATGTAAGTAATGTTTGTTACAAATAGGATGTATCTTATTGATATTCAGAATTATATAATATCTTTAAACATTATATTTATTCATCTAATGAAAATTAGTCTTGAATGTATTACGATGTAGAATGAGTCTCATCGCGATCGTGGAGACGGTAATCCGTACGTACGCACGAGCGAAAATATCTTTTTTTATATTAAAATAATATATATAATTGGATGTTATATCATATATAAAGAATCCTTATCATGTTATATTTATTATTTACATCAATTACACATCATTATTATACCCATCCAAGTAATAATGTATTGAATAACAATTACACCACAACGTGGAGACGGTAAGTCGTACGTACGCACGTATAGTTACATGTCACTCAAAGGATCGATAGAACAATGCATATGGTTATACCATATTTATAATAACATCACTGTATATATAGGATACTAGAGTTATTATTCTATACTGGAAACAACAAATAAAGATGAAGTGGAAGAAGAAAGGAACTAGAAAGAGGTGATGAAATATTTACCTCTTATTCGGGTTCTTCCTTTTTGATTTGATCAAAAGGGATCCATAGGTTTACTTTCTGACCAATAAAAGGCCTCTATGATTAAGGTAGAATATTTGGGCAGGGGTTGGCCAGGCTAATGGGTTCATAGGTGTGAATTTAAGAGAAGGGGAACTGCCCTTTTATAAGAGGGGTGCGGGTCACCTTAGGAAAATCTAGAAATATTAATTCATAATAAAATCATTTTCTATTTCTAATGGATACAAAGTAGATTAATTAAAGGAAAATGTGGGGATGGCTCGAAAACCACTCAACCAATAGGTTTTATACAGGTTTTGGTCACTATATTAACCTTATCTTATAGATTTAACTCTTAGTTAAATTGTCTGACATTTACCATGCCTCTTTGTATTTTTATATTATATGGTTAATAAACATACTATATAATTCCAAGAGAATCCCAAGTGGTTCATCAATGATACACCTATATTTATATAATCCTTTTTGGAAATCCTTTGATTATTATCAATAGAATATAAATTAGTAATATAATATTTGTTTTAAAAACCCTTTTATGTCAATTATGACTCTATTTGGTATTTGTTTTTTCAAAATTCATAACAGCATTATTACTTCAAAAAAAATCATCTACTAGACCCTAATATTTCATATTAAACTTGAAAATTAGTGGAATTCATAAAAATTCTCATATTACATTTATTTGGGTATTTATAATATCAATTATTTTAATGTTTTATTAATTAGGTAATTACTGCATCATCATTTTTTCATTAATAAATTTAATTATTTAATGTCTAAATTTTTTAAATAAAATAATATTATGTAAGAAATAGTTTTAGATTACTAATTAATATTTATAGTCGAATATAACTTATGTGTAACCATATATTGAAAATGGGTTAGTTATTAAACATTGAATTTAACACTTTTAACTCTTCTTGGAATTAAATAATAATAAATGTCTGAATCTAATCCAAGTGGACCTAAAGGATCATATTTTATTCATAAGGTTGTTTTTTGTCGAATAAAACTTATCCAATAGAATTAGGGCATGTGTTAGGGTAATAATAATATCATTTTTACCATTAATTACCCTATGAGCTTTTAACTGAGGTAAATAAAAGTTTAAAGGTACTATTCAGCAAAAAAATTGTCTTATTGAACCACATTTTACTCTTTGATATTAACCGTGACTCTCGGATTTTAGAAATTCAACTCACAGAAGTAGTAAAATTATGTTTTACATAAATTTTCAAATACTCTTAGGAGGTGGGTAAAACACAATTACAGAAAATGTTTATAACATCACAAATTTTTTACGTCGGTTATATATAACCGACCTGAAAATCTCTGATGCGTGGTTTTCTAGGTCGGTTATAAAATAAAAAACGTAAAAAATACCGAGATTAAATTGTTTACATCGGTGATTTTAATTACCGACATAAAAAATCCTACATGATGGTTTTTTACGTCAGTAAAAAATTAACCGACTTAAAAAAACCAAAGTGCCGATTTTTTTATGTCCATTATTTGATAACCGACGTAAAAAATGTCATATCTTCGATTTTTTTTACATCGGTTATAAAATAACCGACGTAAAAAAGTCCGCATCTGGGGCCTTTTTGACGTCGGTTATTTGATAACTGATGTAACAATCTAACCCGTAGAATTTTTAACATTGGTTATATTATAAACGACATAAAAAACCAACACCCGACAGTTTTTACGTCGGTTATTTTATAAATGATGTAAAAACTATGGTTTCTAATATGTTTTTTACATCTATTATCGAATAAACGACGTAAAAAACCAACACGCGGCTTTTTTTACGTCAGTTATAAAATAACTAACATAAAAAATGCGGTATCAGATACAATTATAATGTCGGTTATTATAATAACCTGTGTTATAAATGTAATAAAAATAGTTTATATTGTCGGTTAATAAATAACTGATGTTATAAAACATTTAAAATATTAACACACCCTGTGGATTGTCATTTATGATTTTTCGATCGATAGACCGATGACTCACCTCTCTCGCACGGAAAACCCTAATCGACTCGTCGATCTTGTTTCATTAAACTCATTTTGCAATAATCTTTTATCATCTTTACTTTCCTCAGATTTATCATCTCCACTCGCAACACTTAGGTAAGCCTCCCACGACTTTATTTAATTCGTTTTTTTTTCTCGGATATTCTATATTTATGTTTTGTGATTTTGTTTGTTTAAACTAGGTAATATTCTATGATTTCGAAATCTCTTACCTCATTTTCCATCCTCATCTTATTTATTATCACTAGATCTATTAGATCAAATCTCAAAATTCACAAAAGCCTCTCATACTTCTATTTCATTTGTTTTTGTTTTGCGGATGCCTGACATTTATGGTAATTTTTGTTGTCATTGACAACTAAGGATCCAATTCACCTATATTACTGCAATTTATATGTAAACCATTATGATACACTCATTCCATGTACCAGTGTGATTTAATTTATAATTATATATGGAAATTCATGGTGGAATGTTTTTTTGGATCCTTGGTAGTTTCTATTTTGGGTATCACTTTTTGTTGTTCCATAATATATTTACGTCGCTTATTTTTGTGGAACAATATAAGTATTCATATGATATTAAAACCCGATTCATTTCAAAATAGAGCATTTTAGACTAGTGGGAGATACAATTCATGGTTCTCATTTTGAATAATGGCATGATACGAAAACTAGTAGCTTGAGGTTAAAATCCCTTGATATGCCAAAACTAGTAGCTTGAGGTTAAAATAACATGGTTTTGGGGGGCTGTCAAGAGGGTTGGTGGATGTTCAGGGGGTTGGGGGTTTTCCAGAGGGTTGGGGGTTGTCCAGGCTGTCCATGGAGGGGGGGGGGGTAGTCCTGGCAGTGTGTGTGTGGGGGGGGGGGGCTGTCTAAGGGGGTGGGTGGGGGGTTGCCCAAGGGGGTGGTGGCCTGTCTAGAGGGTTTGGGGTGTTTTCCGGGGGGTGAGAGGCTATCTAGAGGGTTAGGGGGAGTCTAGGGGGTGTCCAAGGAGGTAGGGGTGGGGGTGGTGTCCAGGAGGGGTGGGGGTGATGTCCGGATGGGTGGGGGCTTTCCAGGGGTGGGGGATGTCTAGAGGGGTGGGGCTGTCCAAGGGGGTGGTGGTGTCCAGGGGGTGTCCAAGGGGGTTGGGGTTGTGTTCAAAGGGTCCGAGGGGCTGTCCAGAGGGTTGGGGGTGTCTACGGTGTCCATGGAGGTGGGGGGGGGGCTGTCTAGGGGTGGGGGGCTTTCCAAAGGGGTTGGTCAGGGGGGATGTACAAGGGGGAGGGGGCTGTTGAGAGGGTTTGGGGGGGTTTTCTGGGGGTGGGGGCTGTCCAGATGGTTGGGGGTGTCCAAGGGGGTAGGGGGTGTGCGTGGTGTCCAGGAGGGGTTGGGGGTGCTATCTCGAGGGGTGGGGGCTGTCTAAAGGTTGGGGGTTGTCCAAAAGGGTGGGGTCTATCCAAGGGGGTGGTGGTGTCCAGGGGTGTCCAAGGGGGTGGGGGTGGTGTTCAGAGGGTTCAGGGGGATGTCTAGAGGGTTGGGGGTGTCCATGGAGGTGGGGGGGGGGGGGGGGGGAGAAGTCCAAGGGTGTGTGGGGGGGGGAGGTCTAAGGGGGTGGGGGTGTCTAAGGGGGTGGGGGCTGTATAAGGGGGTGGGGCCAGTCTATAGGGTTTGGGGGTTGTTCGGGGGGGGGGGTGTCCAGAGGGTTGGGTGGTGTCCAGGGGGTTGCCCAAGGGGGTAGGAGGTGGGTGGTGGTGTCCAGGAGGGGTAGGGTGTCCAGGAGGGGTGGTGGTGTCATGGTGGTGTCCAAGGGGGTGGGGGTGGCATCCAGGGGGTGTCTAAAGGGGTGGGGGATAAGTGTCATTTGGGATTGATTACTGCATCGTGGTTTGTGAGATTATGCCATGATGATTGTATTGTTTCATGGATATTAGTGTTGCAATATTATTCTATTTGGTTATATATATTTTGACCAATCATCGACTGTGAGAAAAGTATGGGTTATGGGGGAGACCTTGTCGTGGTTTTTGAATATGTGTAGTTATCTTGACCCCATTGTGTCGTAATGATTGGCTTTACATTGTGATTTTCTCCATCTGTGTTTTTATTTTTAATTTGATTTGATTCTCAGGTTTACTCCATTTTCTGTAATTTTCTATCAACCATTGGAGGCCCCATGGTTTTCTTTGATTCAATGGAATTTAAGACTATTTTATCTAACTAATTTTTCTTTTTAAAATCATATTCAAGCATATTTTTTTAAATATGCATATTTTTTTTTCAAATTTGTTTTACATTTAAATTGTGATTTTTTCATGTAAAAATATATTTTTCTTATCTTAAAAAGTTGTATAATTTAGATATTTTTTTATAGGTAATAATGAGTCAAAGTTGGATTATGGCACATCGAATGAGCAACAAATATGAGGAAGGTGTTGATGCCTTTTTGCAATTTTCTAAACGAAATGTTCCAAGTAGTGACATTTTTTCTGTTTATGATTGAAATGTTTGAATATGAAGAAGTTGAAAATTAGAGAGATAAAAGATCATCTGATTTGTCGGGGTTTTAATCGGAGTTACAACACTTGGATTTGGCAAGGTGAAACTGGACGAAATGTCACTGATGGTGATGATTTGTAATATTGTAACTCTAATGGAATTGAAGAAATGATTCACGATATTGCAGCAGAACAAATTGAGATAGAACCGACAGTTGCGTGTCTATATGGTAATGCTGAAAACCCATTATATCTTGGTTGTACAGATTTTGTGGTTTTGTTAGCCGTGTTAAGATTGATTAACCTGAAGGAGAAACATGGATGGAGTGACATAATTTTTTCAGAGATGCTATAATTTATGAAAGACATTCTTCCAAAAGATAATGATCTTCCAGATTCACATTATAAGGCCAAGAAAATATTATGACCGATGGGATTGGGATACAATAAAATATAAACCTATTCTAATGATTGTGCTATATATAGGAAGGAATATAAATTTCAGTCAGATTGTCCTAAATGTGGTACATCATGGTATAAGGTGAAAGAAAAATCACAAGCTGGTGTAGAGATTACAAAGATCACTTCAATGGTATTTTGGTATCTTCCTATAATTCATTGTTTCAAACATTTATTTTCTAATTCACATGATGAAAAAAGGTTAAGATGGCATGCTGATGAGCAGTTATGTGATAAAGAAATACGCCATCCAGACGATTGTACACAATGGAAGAAAATTGTTGAGCAGTATTCTATATTTGGAAATGAAATTAGAAATCTCAGACTAGGGTTGTGCACAGATGGAATGAATCCATATCGAACCCTTAGTAGCACACATAGTTCATGGACTATTTTATTGGTAATTTACAACCACTCTCGTTAAGTTTGAATGAAGGAAAAATATGTCATGTTGAGTATAATGATCTTTGGTCAGAAGCAACCTGACAATGATAGTGATGTTTACATGTCACAGTTTATTGATAATTTGAAACATTTAGGGGATGATGGTATTAGGGTGTATGATTCTTATAAAATGGAAAATTTTCAACTCCATGCAGTCCTTTTTTTCACTATAAATGACTTCCTATCATATGGAAAAAATTTCAGGATATAGTGCTTAAGGGCATAAAGCATGTACAATTTTTGAACACCAGACGTCATATTGTCAATTTCATCATGGGAGGAAAACAGTGTACATGGGTCATTGAATGTTTTTTCCTATGGATCACCCTTATAGATGACTAAAAAAGGCATTCAATGGATCACATGATTTGGATATTGCTCCAAAACCTTTATCCCCTGATCTGTATTTTGAGAGGGTGAAATACCTTGATGTGACATTGGGAAAGACACAAAAATATGGTAATGATAGACATATTTAGAAGAAAAGGTCAATATTTTTTGTGCTACCATATTGGAGATATCATGAAGTTAACAATAATATTGTTGTCATGCACGTGGAGAAGAATATTTGTGATTGTTTGATCGGAAAAATGTTAGATATTAAAAGAAATACAAAATATGGGTTGAATGCAAGACTAGACTTACTATCAATGGGAATACATTTGGAGTTAGCTCCCACTATTAAAGAGAGATGCACATTTCTTCCCCTGGCTTTTCATACATTATCGAAGAGGGAGAAAATTATCTTTTTTCAGTATCTTCATGATATCAAAGTCCCTAAAGGTTATTCTTCAAATGTAAAAAATTTTGTCGAATTGAAGGACATGAAGTTGATAGGTGTGAAATCACATTATTGTCATGTCATTATGCAACAAATTCTACCAGTTTCATTGCATGGAATATTTCCCATCCGTGTTAGAAAGACTATAATGAATTTGTGTTATTTTTTCAATTCAGTTTTTAATAAGGCGATTGATGTGAATTTTTTGAACATTTTGGAATATGATGCAATTTTTATACTTTGTAAATTGAAAATGTATTTTCCTCAACCTTTTTTTGATATAATAGTGCATTTAATGATTCATCTAGTTCAATAAATAAAGCTTTTGGTCTTATATGTCATCGTTGGATGTATCCTTTTGAAAGGTATATGCAAATATTGAAGGGGTATGTTAAGAAGCCATATCGACTTGAAGTATTCATTATTGAAAATTATATTTCTAAGGAGGTTTCAGAGTTTTTTATGAGATACTTGGCTACAGCGCAACACATAGGTTTGCCTCCATCTCTCCATGAACAAGTTAATAATTAGGTAAAGGGGATTCATGGATTGAAAGTCAAATAATTATCAGCTGAATAGATGAATAAGTTTGAATCATACAGCTTGAATGACATAGTTGATGCTCAACTATATATCACATTTAATATTAATGAGTTGAAACAATGTTATCAAAAGAAGAATGAAATATGTATTTTGAATGAGCACAAAAAAACATTTTTGTCATGGTTTAAAAAGACATTTCTTGGTAGATCAGATGTATCAGAGACATTAAAATGGATAATGGGTGGTCCATGTTTAAATGTGATAACATGGTTCAGTGATGACATTAATGGATATACATTTCATACAAAAGCTCACGACAACAGAAGAGCAGTTTAGAATAGTGTTGTATTGGTGTTTGCATAAGAAATGCATTTTTAAAGTGCTAAGGAAAAAAACTGTTTTCTTCATCAAGTGTATATTATGGAGTGGTTGAATACATATGATAGGTTGATTACATTAAAATTAAAGTTCCTGTTTCAATCTGTAAATGGTTTATCGGTAAAAACAGTGTCAGACACTATGAATTTGGAATGACACTTGTTAATCTGAATAGATTGGAAGACACATCTGATTCTTTTATATTGGAAACACATGGAAAATAAATTTTCAATGTAGTAGATCAATCAGATATGTGTTGGGCTGTTGTTTTACAAGAGAAAAAACAATATGTTGGTGAGGATGAACTTGATAAAAATGCTGATTTATGTGAGATCCCTACTTCCATGGAAATATTAATAGAACATAATGATGAGCATTTTGAAGACATGGTTTGTGCCATAAGGAATGATCATGAAGAAGGAATTTGGGAAACCAATACATTTGTACATTCCTAAAATTGCAGGTATCATATGTTCATTTCTTGTTTACATTTATTTTTTCATAAAATTTTAGATAGTGTATGTTTTTTATTTATTAAAACATGTATTAAAACAAAAATAAGTAAATGTTTTTGTTTGTTTTAAGTTTGTTTAGTTTACTTTTTCAGGTTTAACATTACTTGAATTATATATCTCTTATTCTTGTTCAGTGACAATTACTTAACCATGTTTACCAGGTTTACCATGCTTACCATGATTACCATCATTACCATCTTTACCATCTTTACCATTGTTTAACATGATTACCATATTAACAATGATTACTATTACGTAACATAGTACAATTTTCTATTTTATGATTACAGAACTATTAAAATATTTGAATTTGTATATTTTTAGAATTTAAATATTTGGATTTGTATATTTGTGAACTAATGTTTGTTTTTTTTATTTGAAGGATAATGACAGATCATTTAGTTGATCAACCACATGATTCTGGAGATGAGCATATTGGTCATACCTCTGGGGAGGAACATTCACATGCTCTTCTTGATGTTCCCCAATAATCCTCATGTTCACCTATGAAGACAGAGAGTTCAAGAGTTGGTAAATATGGCTGCACAAGTTTACCAAAATTATCACT
Organism: Viscum album; assembly: GCA_963277665.1. Classification (NCBI taxonomy): domain Eukaryota; kingdom Viridiplantae; phylum Streptophyta; class Magnoliopsida; order Santalales; family Viscaceae; genus Viscum; species Viscum album. Next base: position 1,190,413,153 of record OY728156.1, on the reverse strand, counting down.
TGCCCATATGCAGGATTAGAGGATACCCGTTGAGTTTTATGATAATGATATTTCTATAGGTTCAAATGAAAAAGATTTGAAGAGTTTTATATGAACTCAGGCTAAAAGAAAAATAATCATTTAGTATGATGACGGGAGAAGTGTGGATAAAGTGATAATCTCTTAGTTATGGGAGACAATTTTGTTATGATCTTTTGCTATTGTTTGACTATTGTTTCAAAATTTCTAGTTATATAATATGTTTAACCTCTTCTTTATCAGATGACATTTGATATTCCTGACACAAAAGGAGTTAGGAAGAAATTCTTATTGATGGATGCCAGGAGATGGAGGGATTTCAAATCAACCCTCTCATCTGATTTCATTTTTGGTCATAGGAGTCATGAAAAACCATGTCGTATATGTCCTTTTATAGATGAAGACACATGGAGACAATTTGTAGACCGCAGAAGAAAAGAGTCATTTGTGGTAAGGGTAATGTAAAAATTTATAAGATTTTATATATAAGTTATCTTATAATGTTTTGTTAATGATTTCTTATTCTTAATTTATAGAAAACAAGGAAAGATCATCAGGATATCCAATAATAAATGTATACCCTCATAGTTTATCGTAGGGAAGGTATGAATTTTTGGAAGAACAAATGATGGTGGAAAAAATTTCAAAAACTAAGAGCTGAGTATTCAAGCTCTGGATAGGTGGATCCTCCATCCCCTCCATCTAGACATGAAAAATGGAAGAGATCTAGGATGGGAAAAAAGGAAATATCTTTTGGAATAATTGAGAATCATAGATGAGAGGATTGTAAGATATCTATTTAATTTATTTAAGTTAACAATTTTCTTCATATATTTTCAATCATTACAGAAATGTTAAATTAATTAATACAGTACACTCTTGAGGATCAGAGCTCATAGGGGGCATTAAAAGCTACTGGGAGGCAAGATATTTTATATGTAGAATTGGGAAAGCCCAAACATCCTTTTCATGAAAGAGGATATCTGGCAGGTGTATTTGTAAGAAAAGTGTTTCCACATTCTTCAACATCTAACGTTGAGGGTGTTTATAAAAAAATTGAATCCTTGGAGGATGAAGTTAATATTATTAATGCGACGATGGTGGAAAATATTAGAGAGTTGGTACAGTCTATGTTTTCAGACATGCAAAGACAATTTCACACTGCAACTCCCACTCCTCCACCTCCCCCTACAGACCACATTATTTATCCTCCACCTCTGCCAGTAGCTCCCACTCCCCCACCTTAGCTTGCATACCCCATTTTTTATCCTACTCCTTTGCCACAACTTCCTACTTATTGCGAGTTGTATGTTGATGATCCTCAACATCATATAGTTACATATGGGTTGGTATATTGTATATGAGATACAGTTCATCATCAAAAATTAGAGGTAGAGAATCAGAGGGTCATTTTACATGATATTATAGATATATTAGCTCGAGTACCATTACCTACAAATGAGGTGATGACAGTTGGACATAGAATCGACCATTTTTTAATTTGGCCATCCAGACTTCTCCGACTCATTACCATAGAGGTATGAATGTTATATCTTTTATTATTATTTTTAAAGTTGTTTTATCATTTGAAAACTAATATATTTTTCTATTTATTATTACAGGAATACTTCAAAGGTAAAGAAATACTGCATAGACAAAAACAAAGACAAATGGATTCGACATCATATACAAATTCTAGTAGTCATGACAGATTGTCAAGATATTCAAATTTATTGGCGGGTCATTATGAGTTTCCAAAGGAAGCTCATGTTTTGGATGTGAAATAACTATGGTGATTATGAATTCTGATATGATGGAGCTTGTTACTGGAGATAAGATGTGCATCAACGTGGTGCAAATGTTTTCCATGTAAGTCTTAACACATTTTCCCTGTGTTTTATTTATTATAAATGTATACTTATGTCTGTTTTGTATTAGGTATCATTATAACATTTGTGAGAGGTATGAGCTGATAGATGTATATGGATTCATGTACCCATAATTGATTTCCCCTAAAGCATGTGCATTGGATGAGGAACAAAGAATGTTTTATATTGATGAAAGACTTGAACAGAATATAGTCACACAATATTGGATGATGCCTTTTTGTGAGAGGTATGAACCACATCTCCCTCAAAGAGTTCATTATCATTTAACATAAAAAACCACTGACCTTAAAACTTCTTTTATCAATGATCATTTCATGTTAGGGGTTTTTTCCCAAGGGAGAAAACACTTTATTGGATATGATTTGTCCATGATGATTCGAGGGAAAGTTTTAAAAATATATTGGAAAAGTGAGTTTCAATTTGTCAATAGTTTTATATATTATAAGGAATTTTAAATTTACCCCATTCGTATTATTTTCTAACATGGGATGGGTCTACTGTTGAAAAAACACAAAGAAAATGAGAGGAAATATCAAATATGTACATTCGAAGGTAAATATCCATTTATAATTTTTGATTTTTTATTTATTATATAAAAATAATATACTGAATTTACACTCATTCAATTAGAATTGTCATGAACAACAAGGCCTCATAAAATGCGGATATTATATGTTATGATTTATGTATGAAATAATAACAGCCGGGACAGTTTTGAACTTTTACCTGGTAAGATTTCCTTTTAAAATTTTCCATAATATTTCAATTTGATTTATTCAGTATACACGTTAAATACTATAGTTTTCATTTTTATCTATTTGATGACCCTCAACCCTATAATTCTTAAGACATCATACACTTACAAGCGGAGTGGTCAAATTATTTTACAGGTTTGATTGAATTTTGTTTGTTTGTAGTGTAAAATGTAATTTTGAATATTGTCGTTGTAATTGTGTATTTGGATGTTGTTTAGGTTGGATTTTTTTTAAGTTGACAGTGTATGTTTTTAATGGTACATATGTGAATGTTTAAATTTTCTATACTTATTGTTTTGGCCTACTTATGATGGTTTTTATGTTATGGATTCTAGTCTGGGGGGAGGGGTTCCAAGGGTGTGGGGGGTGTTCGATGGGGTGGGGTGTCCAGGGGTGTGGGAGGGATATCCTGTGGGAGGGGGGGTCTTGGGTGTCTATGAGAGTGGGGGGGGGAGGGAGACCAAGAGGTGTCGCCATCCCTTGGGGGTGGGGGTTGAATGCCACTGGAAGGTATTCATCACTCCCACATGGGAAACATTTTGAGAGCTCAAGCTTCGCATGTGGGAGTGATGAGTACCATCCAGCGGCATACTGCTCGAGAGGGTGTCCAGGAGGGTGTACAGGAGGGTGGGGGTGTCCAGGAGGGTGTGGGATATCTAGGGGGTGGGGGTGTCTAGGGGTGTGGTGGGGGCAGTCCAGTGGGGTGATGGGGTTCTGGTATGTTTTTGGTAACTTCTTGGTCTATTTTAGGGGTGTGTGTGGGATTTACAGGGGTGTGGGAGTGCTGTCCTGGGGGGTATACAGGAGGGTGGGGGGGTTGTCCCGAGGTGTGGGGAGTTTTCTAGGGGGTGGTGGGGATGTCTAGGGGTGTGAGGATTGTCCATGGGGTTGGGGGGCCGTCCATGGGTGTTGGAGGGGGGGTGTCCAGGGGTGTGGTGGAGGCTGTCCGGTGGGGTGAGGGGGCTGTTAGGGGGTGGTGGGGCAATCCAGGTGGGTGGGGGGTGTCCAGGGTTGTTGGGGGTTGTCCAGGGGGTGGGGGGAAGTGCAGGGGTGTGTGTGTGTGGGGGGGGGGGGTCCAGGGGGTGGGGGTTGTCCAGGGGTGTTGGGCGCTGTCCAGGGGTGGCGGTAGTCCAGGGGTGTGGGGGTGTCCAGGGGTGTGGTGGGGTGTCCAAGAGTGTGGTGGGGGCTGTCTAGTGGGTTGAGGGGGTTCTAGTATATTTTTAGTAACATTTGGGTCTGTTTCAGGGGTGTTGGAGGGTTTTCCATGGGTGTGGGAGTGCTGTCCAGGGGGTGGGGGGTATACAGGATGGTGGGGGGATGTCCCGGGGTGGTGGTGATGTCCAGAGGTGTGGGGGTGTCCAGGGGTGTGGTGGGGGCAGTCCAGTGGGTGACAGGGTTTTGGTTTGTTTTTGGTAAATTTTTGCTCTGTTTCAGGTGTGTGGGAGGGCTTTCCAGGGGTGTGGGAGTGTTTTCCTGGGGGTGGGGGTATACATGAGGGTGGGGGGTTGTTCAGGGTTGTTTGGGGTTGTCAAGGGGGTCAGAGGGAAATCTTGGGGTGTGGTGGGGGCTGTCCAGTGGCGTGAGGGGGGAGGGCTATCTAGGGGTGTGGGAGTGATGTCCAGGGTGTGAGGGGTATACATGAGGGTGGGGGGTTTTCCTGAGGTGTTTGGGGTTGTCCACGGGGTGGGGGGAAATCCATGATTGTGGTGGGTGTTGTCCAGTGGGGTGAGGGTGGGCTGTTCACGGGGTGGTGGGGGGCTGTCCAGTGGGTTAAGTTTTAAATGTTATCAACATAAATGCTTAATTTTTCTTTGGTTCTTGTTTTGGTCTACTTCTGTTTTTGTGGTAGGAATTATTGATTTGGTTTCTAGTTGTTTCTGGGGAGAGCAGAGGACTACATTCCATTTAAAAAAAATTTGGTCTTCCACGTCGGTTATTTTATAACCGATGTGATAAAGGAATGGGGATATGTTTATCACATCGTTTATTTGAATACCAACATGATAAACACATGTGGGAATGGTTTATCACGTCATTAATTTAATAAAAAATGTGATAAAAACCCCTCAGACTGGTTTATCACGTCGGTTATTATATAACCGACTTGATAAACCATTTCCCCGGGGGTTTATTACGTTGGTAATTAAATAACCGACATGATAAACACCCCCCCACTATTTTATCACATCAGTTATATAATATTTGACGTGATAAACCCGCCCCCCAATTAATTACATTGGTTATTACATAACTGATGTGATAAAGTCCTGGGAAATGGTTTATCATGTTGGTTATTATAAAACCGATGTGATAAAACTTCACCCCTGGTTTTGGAACGTCGGTTAATTAATAACCAACGTGATATACACCGAGATGTTATGTTTTTTACGTCGGTTTTTAAATAACTGATGTAAAAAAAATATTTATAATGTCATCTATATTAACATAAACTAAAAACTGATGTAAAAAATAAAAAATAACCGACGTAAAAAATGTTTTTTGCACTAGTGAAAGACAGTGAGAAGTTCGATAAAAATTTATATATCTAATATAATTACAAAACAACTCCAATGAATTACATTAAACATATATAGTTATTATGTATATATTTTTACATAAAATATATTTACCTAAAATAATTAATTATTTAAATAAGAATTTTGTTTTAAACTATAACTCAGTGTTTTTCTCTATTCATCAAAAAATGAAATTTTTTAAAAAAATACCAAAAATTCACCCTTAACTAATTTCGTTATTCCAAATCCAAAATTGAAGTTCATTTTGAAAGATTAAATTTATTAAATTTAAAATAGTGGGTATTATTATTCAAAATGGATAGTTTTATTGGTTATGGTGTGTTTGAACTCGAAGTTTCATACAACACAAGATACTATATTATTCAAAGGGAAATGTATCATGGAAGCTTGGGGTGTTACATTCTCTCATCATTCAAATAATTTATTCCTAGAAATATCTAGAGTATTACTTTGTAAATATACTTGGGTGTTTCTTCATTATATGTTCCTCAGTTTCCCATGTTTCCTCTTCCATCTTATGGTTGTTTCATAAAACATTTACCAAATGAGGCGTCCGGTTTCTCAACACTAGTTTTCTATTATCAAGAACCTCGAAAGGTTATTCGCAATAAGACATATTGGGTTCTAGTTCTAATTTATCATTGGTGAGTACATGTGTTGGGTCATTCATGTCTTTTCCAGCAGTGATACGTGGAATACATCGTAATCTTTCGAAAGACTTGGCAGAATTTCAAAATGGTAAGCTACAAACCCAATTCGTTATAGAATTTCGAAAGATCCGATGTACCTGGGACTCAATTTTCCCTTCTTACTAAAACGTATAACACCCTTCCATGGTGATATCTTCAAGAAAACATGATCTCCTACCTAAGATTTCAAATCCTTCCTTCGGTTATCAGCATAGATCTTCTACATACTTTGAGCTGATTTGATGTGGTTTTGGATTTCCTTCCACTTTTCCATCATTTCATCCACATGTTCTGGGCCTACAATTTTTTGTTCACCAACATCATCCCAACAGGTTGGTGTGCGAAATCTTTTTCTATATAACGCTTTATATGGTGTCATCTAAATACTTGAAAGGAAGCTATTATTATAGGAAAATTCTACCAGAGGAAAATATTGATCTCACATACCTTGAAAGTCAAGTGAGCATTATCTAAACATGTCTTCTAATGTTTAAATAGTCCATTTTCATTGTCCATTAGTTTTGGGGTGGTATGAAGTGATCAAACGAAGTTCGGTATCTAGGGATTTCTGAATACATTTCTAGAATATTGAGGTAAAACAAGGATCATGATAAAAACAATCGACAGTGGTACTCCATGAAGACTTAAAACATCATTAATATATATTCGTGCTAATCGTTCAAGTGGTAAATCTTCCCTTATAGCAAGAAAATGTGCGGACATGGTAAGATGATCAACAATGACCCATATTGCATTGTTTCTTCTAGGAGTCTTTGTTAGTCCCATGACAAAGCCCATCATAATATTTTCACATTTCCACTAAGGTATGGGGATAGGTTTCCGGACTCCTCCAGGCTGTTGCCTTCCATCTTTCACTTATTCACAAACCATACATCTTGAAACAAAATCAACAATCTCCCTCTTCATGTTTCCCCACCAAAAATGTTCCTTCAAATCTCTTTATATCTTGGTGCTACCACGGTGTATAAAGAAATTTGAACTATGAGCATGATCCAAAAATTCCCTTTTTAGATCAGGTATATCAGGAACAAAAAGTCTCTTCCCAAATTTCAAAATTCCATCTTCATACACAAATTCACTCAATCTCCCATCATTCACAGCTGTAATCTTTTTATGAAACTCCTCATCATCAGCTTGAGAACTTTTTATCATTTATAATACTGATGGTTTGGCAACCATTTGAAAAGTATTGATGGTCCACCTTCCATGGTTATTCCCATATCCATATTTACTAGATCGATGAGAATTGGATCCATTTCAATTCTCATCTTGTTCAAAACTCCACGATATTTTCTTCTCAAAGCCTCTACCACCTTATTTTCCTTCCCCGGGTGGCAGTGTATCATGAAATCATAATCCTTGAGTAGTTCAAGCTATATCCTTTGCCTCGTGTTGTGTTCTTTCTATGAGAAAATATACTTCAAACTCTTGTGATCAGTATAAATCTATTTTTTTACCATAGAGATAGTGTCTCATAATATTAAAAGTAAAGATTGCATCTGCTAACTCAAGATCATTAATAGGATAGTTTTTTCGGATGAATTTTCAGTTTTTGTGATGCATAGTCAATAACTCTATCATTGCTCATAATGACACAACTAATTTCGTTTCGTCGATGAATCACTATAAATAAAAAATCCATCATTCCCCAATTGTAGAGTCAAGATATGATCATTGAATAATCTACTATTCAATTCATCAGAACATTCTTCACACTCTTTTGTCCAAACAAATTTAACCCCTTTTCTTGTGATATTTTTAATGGGTTAGCCAACCATGAAAAATTATGGATGAAACGTCAATAATAACCCACTAAACCAACAAAACTACATACCTTAGTTATACTCGTTGGTGCTGGCCATTCTTGGATTGCCTTGGTCTTAGAAGGATCAACACAGATTCTATCCTTAGAGAAAATATGAACAAGAAAATAAATCTCTTAAAGCCTGAATATTCTCTTGGAAAATTTCCCATATAATTCATGTCTTCTTAGAGTCCTCAAGATAATGCACAAGTGATTTTCATGATCTTCATAGATTTTGGAGTATACCAAGATATCATCTATAAATAACATTGCAATGTCAACAATATATTCCTTAAAAACTCTATACATTAGATCCATGAAGATAAGGGCTTCATTAGTCAATCCAAAAGGCATTACTGTAAACTCGTAATGCTCATACCTGGTTCAAAATGTTGTTTTAGGAATGTCTTTCATCTTTACACACAACTGATGATATCCAGGTCGAAGGTCAATCTTTGAAAAGTATTTAGATCCATGTAGTTGGTCAAATAAATCATCAATGTAAGGTAGGGGATACATGTTCATTATTGTTATAGAATTTATCTCTCTCTAGTCAATGCACAACCTCATAGATCCATCTTTTTTCTTTAGCAAAAAGGACAGGGGCTCCCCATAGAGAAACAATAGGGAGAATAAATACATTATTAATAAATTACACTAGATGTTTCTTTAGTTACACTAATTGTATAGTGCCAATTCTATAAGGGGTCCTCGATATGGGCCTTGATCAAGTAATTAAATCAATGGAAAACTCAATTTCTCATTCATGAGGATGTCTATATAAATATTATACAAACATATCATCATATTCTTTCACAATAGGTACATACTCTATTTGAACATTCTTTTCCTCACCCACAATTATTTCATTCTCTTCCTCCCTTATATAGAATTTAGTTAAGATACTGGGGGTGGATCTATATAAGAATTATGTGGTGACAATTCTTCTCTAAAGATAAGGTGTTCTTTATCATCATCATTAAAAATAGTAACCTCTTTCTTCTTACAATAAATTTTTTCATCACAGTGTGAAATCCAATCCATACCGAGGATTATATCATATTTCATCTTGTGTATGATGATGAGATCAACAGATAAAGAACATTTATATGCCCTAATGGGGACTGATTCAGAAAACATTGTTGCAATGATACTTCCCTAAAGAGTTTTGACTGACAAATGCCTTGTTAAATCAAATTGGAAATATCTAATTTCCTTAGAAAATTGGGAACATATGAAACAATGCAATGATCTATAATCAAATAAAGTATTTGATAAACTTTAGGAAACCATTAAATTACCAGCCACTACATCTTACAGAGCTTCAACCTCAAAACTAGTGATAACATAAGCTTAGTCTTGATCTCTTTGCATCTTCTGGGGTAACTTCCTCTGATGCGTAGGAAATTTATTTTCATAATACCCCTTTCACTACAATTGTATCATTCAACATCGACAACCTCTTTCTTCCCCTTGCGATCACGAGCTTAGTGGCCTTTTTCACCACACTTTTAACAGACTCCCATCCCCATCAAGCAAGTACCAGGGTGTTTTTTTACACATTTACTATATGATGGATATTCACATTTTCTCTTCTTCCCCTTATTTCCATTTTTAGTGTGTTCAGCAGATCTCTTCTTCTCTTTCTTTTCATTATAGCCGTAAGACTTAGAGAAATATTTTTCTTTCTTGATAGCACAAGAGACACTATCTTTATACGACGAGAAGTATTGTGAGACTAATGCTAGACGAGGAAATGGATTTAACCTATAATAGAAATGATATATAATACATCTTCGGTTATGCATATTTTCGGCAACATCCCTCGCTAACATTGTAAATTTAGCTTCATACTTTGCGACATTCACATCCTCCTTTTTCCTAAGACTCTGAAATTGCCTTTCCATATTCACTCGATAGTCACGAGGAAAGTATTTTTCTAAGAAAATATCATTAAACTTCCTTCATTCCATTTTTGATACATCATCATCATCTTCCTTTTTGTTTTCAATCAATGACCTCCATTGATCAGCATCTCTAGTGAGGTGGTAAACTGCCATGACAACATTTTCCCTTTCCCTACTCCCCAAGGTGTAGAATATTTTCTCTAAGGAATTTATCCATTTCTCAGCTACTAGTAGCTTTGTACCCTCATTGAATGTTGGTGTTTGTTGGATCATGAAGCAGTCTAACATTGATCTTCCACATTGTGGATCAGGGTGCTCTATACAGGTAAGTTTATTATTCATAACCTTAGTGAGTGTTCCTAGTATGGTGATAAGCTGATCAGCACCAGTAGTATCACCAGCTCCACTATAATTATCTTGAGTAGGAGGGAAATCCATACATGGAGTGTGTGTATTGATACAGTTTCCATTCCATCCACAATACACCATTTCTAATCAATGGCATAAACTAGATTAGTTTATGATTTGAGATACACAATTCTGACCTTGTAAACCACGTAACATAAATTGAAAATTTTATGGATATAATCAATAATCCTAAAAAATGTTTTCTTTGAGGTTTTATATAATCATAAACCCTTCATAATGGTTTTTAGAGAAAATTAGAAGTATCTAAAGCATATCCATCGAGAGTGTGGTAACCAATAGTGCAGCAAAGCCCGTTGTCGTGCACCAGTTCCTTTTCAAGTATATCTCAAAGCAGTGTTTTTGAGTTTTACCCCTTGGTACATCTATTTCAGAGCATCCTCTACCTGCTGGTATCTAGATAGGAATTTATTCCTCATAAAACTCACAAAATCTATACAATACCAAAATTCTAGGAAGTTCTTCTATACTAATCATGAAAGTCTATCTTATGACTATGTTATCTAATCAGAGTTTATCTAAATATAGTTTCCAAGGTTTGTACTAAACATCCTCTAATACCAACTGTAATGCCCGAACCCTAGTTACCCTGAATCGGTTCATTGTTACGTAACGTTTCTATGATCACAAAAGATCAAGTCTTGAATGACCGATAAGTTTAGTAGCTTTGGAAGTACTAGATACATTCAGAAGGTTTACATTACAACATAAAATGGAAAACTACAACAACATTTTTTCCATATACAACACTAATATCCCATAGACTATCCTTGTAGCTAAGTCATAATATACTTCTTCACATCCTGGGACTGATAAAACATTAAAAGTAGTGACCTCAGATGCTCAGTAAGGGTACAATATAATAGAAACTTCCATAAATAATCTTACACATTTAATGCAATGTATATAACTAAGACAAAATCATTTTTAACATAAACATAATCATAATATGGAAAATATAAATCAAAATAATTACATTTACTTACTCATATTGATATTGTACTAGTCGAATAATCAAATCCAACATCAATAACCACTTTTATAATGATGGAATGCATAATGTCATACTTTCATAACCACATAGTCAAGGCCTTGTGCCAAGAATACAAATAATATTTTTTTAAAGGCCTTGTGCCAAGACACTATTTTATCTCATGAGACCTACCAATGTATCTAGGAGCTATAGCGGACTCCACCCATATCTTACTAACTCCAATGCATTCCCCTTATGAAAAGGTTTAAACAAAACATAAGCATTCATATGGAAACTCGCATACTAAATGTCAATACATTATCAATAAAACATGAATGTGAGGAAATAACACATCCATAGTAAAACATATCACAAAACCTTCAATAAAATATGTTTGTTTTGTATTATAATAAATCAACTTCAATCAAACATAAAATCCATCAAAGGATATTGACATAGATAATATCAGAACCTTTTTAGAGAAATATCCCCATCTATTTTGAAATAATTTTAAGGTCACTTAATTATAAAAGAAAAATTAATATTTGAAAATATAATTATAATCTTTTAAGGGAATATTCTATTATGTTATAATGGCATATAATAGTCCCACATTCTGTATATGTTAAAAAAACATTTTTTACCTTAAATTTGTCGAAATGGTGATAAAGTACTTTGTTTGGAAAATGATGGAAAGAATCATTTATAAACATCTTATAAAATTCAATCAAGGGTATAAATGAATTTAACCCATATTCTAGTAAATAATAAAAAAATTTTGGAATACAGTTTTAAGATGCATTTATGTGGATGACAAAGAGGTCCCAGTAGATACATACGTAAAAAACACCTCGGAGAATAAAGATATTGTGAAATTAACCCTTACATTGTACATTTCTTTGGTCGAGGGTAGGTTAACCTTTTTTATAATGGTGAAACAATTGTTATTAAATTATACAAGAATCATATATATTAATATGATATCATATATGATATTTTAACATTGCTCTGTTAATAATATCTTAGTATTATCATCGTTTCGGGTGTTAACTGATTCGTTTTTATTTTTAAGATTTGTTATGTAAGTAATGATTGTTATGGATAGGATGTATCTTATTCATATTCATAATGATATTAAGTCTTTAGACATTATATTTAATCATCTTATTAAAATTATTCTTGAATGGATTATGATGGGGAATGAGTCTCATCGCGTTCATGGAGACGGTAATCCGTACGTACGCACGAGCGACAATATAATTCTTTTGATATTAAAACAATATATATAATTTTATGGTATATCATATATACAGAATCATTATAATTTTATATTTATTATTTATATCAATTAAACATCATTATTATACCCATCCATATAATAATGTATTGAAGAACAATTACACCACGACATGGAGACGGTAAGCTGTATGTACGCACGTATAGTGACATGTCATTCCAAGGATGGATATAATAATGAATATGGCTATACCATATTTATAATAACATAATAGTATATATATGATACTGGAGTTATTATTTATGAATGGAAACATCAAAGAAAGAGGAAGTGAAATAAGAAAGTAACTTGAAGGAGGTGATTAAATATTTACCTCTTCTTCAGGTTATTCTTTTTTAATTTGATCAAAATGGATCTTTAGGTTGGATTTATGACCAATGGAAGACCACCAGGATGAAGGGAGTAATTTTCAGAGGATATTTGGGCATGGGTTGGCCGATCCAAATGGATTTGGAGTTGTGAATTTGAGAGAAGAGGAAGTGCCCTTTTATAAGAGGGGTCAAGGGAACCTTAGGAAATGCTAGAAATATTATTTTATAATAGAATTATTTTCGTTTTCTAATGGTTCCAAAGAGGATTATTTAAATTAAAAGGTGTTTATGGGTCAAAAACCACTCAACCAATAGGTTTTATATTGGTTTGGGTCACTATATTAACATTATCTTTTATATTTAACTCTTAGTTAAATAGTTTGACATTTAACATTTCTCTTTCTATTTTTATATTATACGATTAATAAACATACTACATACTTTCAAGAGAACCACAAGTGGTTCATTAATGATACAACTATCATTATATAAGTCTTTTGGATGAACCATATATTTTCAGGAATAGAATATCAATTAATAATATATATATTTTTTAAAAACTCATTTACATCAATTTTGACACTATTTGGTATTTTGTTTTTTCCTAAATTAATAAAAGCATTATTAATTTGAACAAAACTCATATAACCAACCCGAATATTTCATATTAACCTAGAAAACTAGTGGAATTCATATATGGTCTCAAATTACTTTTATTTGGATATTTACAATATAATTTATTTTAATTCTTCATTAATTAGGCAATTACCTCACCATCATTGTGGGAAAAATAAATTTAATTATATAATGTCTAATAATTATATATAAAATACCATTATGTAGGAAATCTTTTTTCCTTTATAATAAATATTTATAATAGAATTTATCTTCTGTGTATCCCTATATTAAAAATGGTTTAGTTATTATACTTTGAATTTAACACTTTTAACTCTTCTTTGAATTAAATAAAAATTACTGTACTAATCTAATCCATGTGAATCTAAAGGATCATTTTGAATTACTAATATTGGTTTTATTTTAATAACACATATCCAATAGAATGAGGATATTTTTTAGGGTAATAATAATATAATTTTTACCTTTAATTACCCTATATACTTTTAACCGTGGTAAATAAAATCTAAAAGTTACTATTCACCAAATATTATTTTTATCTTATTGAACCACATTTTACTCCTTAATATCAACCATGTCTCTCATATTTTCGAAATCCAACTCATAGAAGCAGTAAAATTATGTTTTATGTAAATTTGCAAATACTTCTAGGAGGTGGGTAAGAGACGGTGACAAGTTCCATAAAATTTTATATGTATAATATTATTAAAAAATGACTCCAATGAATTACATTGAACATATATGGGTATTATGTATCTATTTTGACCTAAAATAAATTTAAATAAAATAATTAATTATTTAAATAAAAATTCTGTTTTAAATTATATCTACGTGTTTTTCAGTATTCATCAAAAATTGAAAGTTTTCATAAAAATACAAAAAATTCACCCTAAGATAATTTCTATATTCCAAATCTAAAAATGAAGTCCATTTTGAAAGATAAATTTATAAAATTTCAAACAGTGAGTATTACTATTCATAACGGCTAGTTTGATTGGTTGTGGTGTGTTTGAACTCGATGTTGCGTACAACACAAGCTACTGTATTATTCAAAAGGAAACATACCGTGGAAGCTTGGGGTGTTACAATGTATATATAAACCACTATGTATTCTAATAGAATAAAGAAGAATACATAAATGTTTATGAATTTCATTTTATTCATATTTCGATGGAAAATGCATGTTTCTTAGTTTTACATATGGCATTGAAATTAATATCATAATGGAAATTAATTTATGATACTAATATATATTTTAATTAGGGAAGTGATATTTATCGGCTACATTTTTATATATTATATAAGTTATTAAGGACTGCGTGAAAAATAGAAGGATAATTCTTTGATAGTTTTGTACTAATATCTTAAAGTAATATATTAAATTAAATAAATAACCTTTAGATTTTTTTTGAAAATGTTTTATTTTTTGATATTACTATTGTAGAACACATGTTTTAGTGTTGGGTCAGTTTTAGGTTTAGTGTAAGTTTTATGTCGACATAATAATGGGTTTAATGATTATGAAAATGAAAGTCATATAGTATCAATATTATTTGGATTGATGATAAATTATTTTTAATTTCTATTTAATTTTTTTTATTATGACATATAATTACTATTGTGTGAAATTATGAACTTGTTGTTAGTACAATTTGAGGTTTAATGATTGAGTTTGTTTTTGGGAGGAATATGTAACAATCTTATGGGTTATGGACTTGAATATTCAAATGATTTTAGAAAATAATGTTATGTATAATACATGATTGGGGAATTTACATGCATGGGTATAGGATTTTATTGTTGATTAATATTGTTTGATTAAGAATATATAATTTGATATAGCCTATGTGATAAAGGAAGATTCCATATTAGAGGTTATATCACGAATGATGAATATTTTAAGTCTACCTTCACCTTTTTCAAATCAATGAGTAATAATTGAAATTGTGAGGAAGATATTTTTTATGGGGTGATAGTGTTACATAGTGATATTTTAAAATATGATTACCTTAAAATATTCCAAATATATCTGATATCTTTCTCTACAAGGATGACCAAACTAAAATGATACCATACTATTTTTAGAAAATTTAATCCTAGAATTTTAATTTGTGGGAATTTATAGGAGTAACTAATTTTTGAAATATTAAAAAAAATAAAAAAAATTCACTTTTAATGAGTATGAAATTCAAATGGTCTATCAAATTGACAAATATGATTATATTTTACTAAAAAATGATTTTTTTCAAAATGTTGCATCATTATCGCATATGAATTTTAATTCGGAGATCATTATTATAAATTATAAATTATATTTGAAATAAATAATCGGTTAAAACAAACTTAATTAGTAAATAATATGAAATATTATTTAGAATGGTTAATATTCTAAAAATCATATTTTTATATAAATTATATTTTATTATATATCCATGTTTTATTTAATTTTTTTTTGAAATATAGAAATTTAAATGGAAATTAATTTCTATTTTTTAGATTTATCTTCATAGTATATTATTAATATAAATTATTAGGATATTTTGAAAAAATTATTTTTCGATCGGTTGTGGAAAACATGATTTTCCAAAATTAAATGAATTTTATGACATTAGTAAGACATCCGACTTATTTTTGAATTGATTAAAAAATATAATAAAAAATATTATTTTTATATGACGAATTATAAAATTGAAATAATTAGTTTTAATTTAAAAATAATATTTCATATTTTAAAACAAAAAAATTTCATACAATTTGTTTTTAAAATAGTATATAGATATATATATATTAAAATTAATTTTTATCACCATTATAAAATGGAAGGAAATTTAAATTAAGAATTATTGGGTCCAAATTATATAATAAGGACCATTTTAATTTAGGTAATAAAGGATTTGATTCCCTCTATAAAAACTTGTTAACAAAGAAAAAACTAAAATGGTAAAAGTAAAGCATCTATGAGTAAAAGTAATAAAGAATATTTAAAAATGTTTTTGAAATTTTATTTATATTACTTTATCAGACTTATCAATTATTATATCCATTATATATATGTTTTATTTTCACTTTAATTTAGAGTGAAAACCAATTATTAAAAATATTAGGGTACTTTCAAATTTGTCATCCCTTGTCAATTATAGTAGAGTATATCCTTTCCTCTCATCCCCTTACACCAAAACCCATTAGTTCCATAGAAAATTTAACCAATACATTAATACACACTAAAATCCATATTAATGAGGTTTTGGAAATATCAAAATACCATCCCTCAATTCATTAAACCCATTTGCGAAGGAGATAATTCAAGAAGTGAGGTATAAATTTCTAACCTCTCCTTTCCATTTCATTTCCATTATGTGCACTTATTATTCTATAAATTTAATTTAACCATATTAAAATGATAATATTAGTTTCATTATTATACTTTTCAAGACCTGACACATGTCGTGGCTTGAGCCGCACCTACCCTAATCCCACACCCATAGGCCAGGGGTGGGAACTATCATTGAAGGCACAATAAACTGAGGGAGGAAGTTTTTGATGAACCATAACACACACACCCAACTAGCTTAATTAAAATGTGTAGAGGGAGAAAAAAAAGATACAACACCTCTATAAAAATTAAACCAAACATGCATCAACCTCTAATTAGTTTAAGTACAAGAAATCAAACTAAAAGGAATTGTGAAAAACAAACGCCAAAAAATAAAAGTTACACAAACTAGCTATAATTGAAAAGTAAAATAACTGAGAGATAATTTCTCATGAATCCAAAGATACAACCACTATACGTGGTCTAAGAACCCATATCCTTGAGCTCCTATGGAGTCACGATCATCCTTTTTTGTTGTCTGCATATGGAACAACACATGTAGGGGTGAGTATAAAAATACTTAGTAGGACACACCAAAATGGTGAAGGGGGTATAGTAAGAGATACATTGAAGAGGAAAGAAATAGATAGAACAAGGTGAGATAAAAGAGTATAGCTAAACCCAAATACAATGTGATGTAAGACCATCTAGACACAAGGAGCTATAAATGGTGAGAAGATGAACTTTTTGTCTAGTTGTTGATGCTTATAGTAGGAGAGTAGACCCATCTAACTATGACAATCTAGACATGAAAATCACAAGGCATACCCCACATGGAATTGCCTCTCCTAGAAGGAGAGTAACCAAATCCCAAGGTGTAGGTACTAAAATTGGATATATAAATATGCTTTGTTAGGAAAACCCAAACAAAAGAGTAAGGGGATCTCTATCTCACAGCACATCCAAGGAAAAGAGTCTCCAACTGTTCTAGAAGTAACCAGCAATGATGCCCAACATCCCACTTGTCTTCCCTAAACCTGAAATTCAAAAAGACAGAATCAACACACCTTGATATTATCATTTTAGGGTAGCTTGGTCTCACCCACACAGTTTTTGGTCGCGTCGCAAGGATGCATCTCAGTAGAAAAAGAACCAATTTTACACATGAGTCCAAAATTATATCAAAGTATGTCTCATCATAAGTCCACATATCTGGTTGGTCTGAACATGATGTCGAGGATTCACACCCAATAGCTTCAGTAGGATTCCACTCAAATGTAATTGTAGATGATCCACACCCATGTTGATGGGGGCTCCACTCTAGATCATTGAGGAACTACACCCTAGTGTGATTGGGGGATTCCACATAGAAATAACTATAAAGGGACCCACGACCATGCCGATGGGGGTTTCCACTCTTGATCATCAAGGACCCACATCCAGGTATATTATAGGTATTTCACTTAGATGTAACTATATAAGACCTATTTCATAGTGTGTTAGTGGGATTACACTCTGATCATAGATTTCGTCGAGCATCACCTTGGTTAGAAGTCATGCTCAGAACATATCACATCATATCTCTAAAGCCACTATGGGGGGAACCATCACATAATATGAGTAAAATCATTCTAGATAGGATACTTGTATGCCGATATCTTAGTCCAAAAGAAGGAGATACATGAGGTATAAGATACAAAATGTGGTACATGATGTGTGTGGGGCCCACAAGATGTGCAACCCTGCCTTGTCTCATGGCCATGTACCTAGCCATAATTAGGGTACTAATCTATGAAAAAGAAACCATAGGCATTTCAGTGTACTTATAGAGTACGTGGAACCTCTAACTAAAAGGATAATGAGCTCAGGACGCTAGTTGTTTTTCTATACGTCAAAAAAATGTGCATTCACTTACTTTCCCCCAAAGACAGGCCGAGATAACATAAAGGATCACACAGTCTTGATACTTTCAGAGTAGATAACATGATCATCTATAAATTTTCCCAAAACAGACTCCTAGTGATGAAGTTGTATCTCTCAGCAATGCACAAGAATGTTGATTTATAGGGCCCATATTTTGATCCTGAAAAACATCAAATTGATTGCACCATTATGATCATCATGGAAGAACACATTATATTGGCTATTCATTTGTCCCAAATGGACACCATATGAAAAGGTAACATTTAACTACAGCACAACAATACTAATATTCCTAGGACCCACACCTCTATTTTGGTTTAAGTGCTTGATATTGGTCTTGAATTGTCTACCTTAAATTCAGGGTCGCATTGCCACTGACAACATATCAATAGAACATCATATATATGAGATAACACTAATACAGTATTATAAAAATAATAATGAATATATAATAATTATTATAATCAGATTTTTTATGCTATCGAGCCTCAATCCCAAAATATAAATCTCTCAAACTGGCATAAAAAGTTCTTCCTCAAAGAAAGGGTTTGGTTTCCACATATGGTATGGTAATCAAATGTTCCATGTAGGTGTTGCGCTCTAATCAACATTAGAAAATAATAATAATATTATTATTATTATTATCATTAAGGATGTTTATTGATCAGTTTCATTAGTTGGAGAAAGGTACACAAAAATGGTCTTATAAAGACCGTATCGAATTTAGGATCACAATGTCACTGATGGTGTGTGAATTGGACATCACATGTGGAAGTTACAAGTGTTTAAATTTTTAATAATAATAATAATAATGTTTTATTTTCATTTTATGGTTTTAGGAAAACCCAAGGAGGTTCTGAAGGCTAGATGATGGCCGCCACTACCATCATATTGTGATATTCCAGCGTCCAATGATGCTCTACCAGTGACTCTATCTTCCTACCGTCAAGCCTCCCTAGTCTCCTCTGCCTATAGAATGCCATGCTGACACCTACTTGAGTCGCTTCCCATTGGAGCTACACTTATGGATCCTTTCGTAGACCATCGGTAACACTCCAGTGTGTAGAAAATTTAAACGAGGATAGATCTTGGATCCTCAAATAATTATCTACACTACTGCATGATCCGATCAAAGTTTCATCGATGTTTTGACATGATAAGAAGTATCCACAACTTGTTCTCATTGTTGCACCTCCTCGTAGGCCTGAAACTCGAAACTGTTGTAGATTTGGAATCCTCAGATCACAAAATTAATAGATCTATTCTTCACTCAAATATCAGATTTCATTTCAATGTGTTGGAAAGTTATTCGGTGAATAACACAAAGAACGATTGAATAACACAAATAATGAGCAATCTAGAAATTAAACTGTTGATGGTCATTATTAGTTTGGCCATCAGAAATGATTTCAAGGAAACTAAATTGATAAATGATCAAATTTTGCAATAAAAACATTAATTAATGAATTTTTTAACTGAATAATGAATCCAACCAAGATTTTGGATCTGTCATTGTGTTCGTTGTGATCTAATCTACTGGGGTCTAATTTTTCATCATGATCTTCCAAAGATCTTACATCAATTATCAATATGAAGGAGAGGAGATAGTTTCTCTAGCATCAAAGGGAGAAATGATCCAACCCGTGTTCATTTATCTTAAATACATATGTATAAGAAACTACAAGCTATCATGGAATTTGAACCTCCCGCGCCCTGTCACTTTATGTTGCGCTTATATAAAACACCCCATTCTAAAAAAATCAATTTTCTTTTATATCCCATCTGAGTCCCCGTTCAAAAGTTATTTGATTCCAAATTTTGGAAAAAATTATTAAATTCAATAATTTTATTTTAAAAAAATCCCTCTTAGGATTTTTCTACAGAATACCCACACCAAGAAAATTTATTTCCCTCCTATGCTAAACTCCATGCTTGAGACTCATCAGTGGCATCATATTTTTGATCAAATAAACTATTTAAGAGATATCCAATCTCCATCATGTTCATTGTATGAAAATACATATTATTTTTATAAAATTGTTTCCAGTGACACTAGCTCTCAAAATTTTGCGTTGTCTTAGGTCATAAATTTTGAAATATATGTAAAAATATTCCAAAGTCGTACAACAAATAAACTAGGTCTCTACATCATTCCCTCCTTCAGGATTTTTTTCCCCAAAAATAAAAACTTGGGAAAAAACTCGGTATACTGAGCCCAAAATTGGATCTCCCTCTCTAAGGGACTCCTACACATTTCTGCAATTCTACAGCATGTGAACCAAGGGGATGGCCCAGCCTCATAAGGTCTACTCATTTCAATGGCAGGCATAGAATCATGCATGTATCTCTTCAGTTGTAACACATGAGAGACTTCATACACTTTCTCTAGATGTGGGGGTAGGAAACGTTGGTAGAAACCTCACTAACCCTCTTCACAATCATAAAAATTCAAAATAAACCTCAATTTTAGCTTGAATACCTAGTTGAAAACTAACATCAAATCCCTTAGCATATCCTCCAACACCTGGATAGTGAACTTTCTCTGCCCTTTAATCTAGTTGTGAGGTTGTACTCATCTGTATTTCGGTCTCGAATGCCTCCTTCACACCTCTCCAAAACCGTGAAGTAAACCACACGTCATAATTGTATACAAATGTAATGGGTACCCCAAGAAGGTAGATTATTCCCCATACATACAACTTCCATGAAACTCTCCAACAAACTCTACTCCATGATCACAACAACGTGTGACGACTTCATGAGTCGGTCGACTATTACCATGAAGGCATCATGGACCTTGTCTTTGGGCGGAATCCCTATGAAAAAGTCCATGGATATGCCATCCCATTTTCACATGGGATTTCAAGAGTCTACTACAACCCTCCAAAACATAGTGTTCATTCTTCAACCGCATCGCATCTTGAACCATTATGTTTCTTTGAAACAAGGTATTGTGATTCCCTCCTTCATAATATCCATTTGGTGCATCACATGTGAATATCTATGTCATGAAAGATATCTGACACAATGTATCATAGTTGATACTCTCTCACAAACTTAATAAGTAAAGGACACAACACCATCGACTGATGAAAAATCGTACCATATTTCTCCACTAGGGCCAGATACTAAGATGATAACTACTCCAAAACATCCCATACATAGCAAGGTAGGGAATTACTAATAAGGGAATATGCTACAACATTTTCCATTTATAGAGTATAGACCATCTCAAAGATGTATTCCTGTGGGAATCTCAACAAGATTCACCTGCTTAGGTTCAAGTCTATCTGAGTGAAGACATAGTTCAGACTCTGGTGGTCTACACCAAAGAAAATGTGCTCTCTCAGATGGTAGTGTCTCCACATCCCAAGAGATATGACTACCACTACCAGCACCATGTAGTGAGTCACATAGTTCTATATATGGGGTCTCCATCACCTCGAATTTTACTTGATAACATATGTATCAAGGATTAAGTTGATCATAGAAAGGTAATAATGAACTGGGTAGGTGAGTAAACTCATCCAACCACAAGAGGCATAACATGAAAACCACATGGCATACCCTATTCATATTTTTCTCTATTGGTAGGATAGTAACCCCAAAATAGACACTCAGTTTTACCCACTCATGGAATCCTAATAAAAAGGTGGTTAAGTAGAAATACACCATTAGCAGTGCCATGACTAACTTAGACACTCCATTTCACAACCCTACCATGAACACAAATGTTATAGGGACTCATCCACCACAACTTGATATTATCCACTTTGGATGGAACTAACTCTCTCTCATGTTTTTTCATGTGTCATTAAAACACCTCTTGGTGGGGGAAGGACTCTTCTTCATCGTGCATTCCAAGCTACATTGAACAAAACTAAAACAGGGATACACTGATGCCCCCCATCACCCCTCTAAAACACCAAGAAAGAAGTTGGGAGAAAAAAGTAAATCTCAAAGTTACTAACAAGTTATACCAAAAAATTATAAGAGACATAGAGTCTACCTCTTATCATCTCATTCACATTAGGATCCCAAAAATCTTATGCATGCAGCTGCCCGTGACATCGCCTTCCAACTCCCTAAGCCTATCATGGGATTCCTAGTGTGGTTGGAAGGACTTCATAACATCATCAACCAACCATAGAAAAACATGCTCCTCTCCCAGCATAGGATCCTTAGGGACCTCCCCATCCTCACCTGGGAGATTCTTGATCACAACAACATCTTTTATGTGGAGGTTCTTTTTCTATATTACTTGGGTGATTAGCACTTCTTGTTATGCAGTCTCAAGCCCTAGGACCTCATCCATCACAAGAATAAAATATTCCCTCCATGGGCTGCCCTGGTTCTCAATGATTCCCCTGACCATTTTCTTGAGTTTGTTCATGAAGAGGCCACCTACGTGAAGGCCCCACCAACTGATGTATTCTAGCTGCGGTAGACATCTCCGCTCTAGAACCCACTGTCGGTTCTATCTAATAGGAATTCCTCGAACATAAATAGCTCTATTACCATTTCTCACATCTGCACCCCATCAATGGTGGGGAAGCACAAGGTTGCTACATAGGCATAAATCTCCCTGCAGAGTCCCTTCCCAAACAACCATTCCTAGAAGTAGTCTTCATAGATCATGTCGAGATATTACTGAGTCAGGTTTGTAAACCTATCTACGTACTCTAATAAAGCCATCACACCCCGCTAAAGTTTCATAAGATCCTAAATATGAATATAGAGTACATGGGATGGTAACACTCCTCATGGGAAAACTATTGAAAGTCATCCCACGGGAGTACCAACTCATCATGCATCTGAGTAACCAGACTCGACCAAAGCCTAGTGGATCCATGAAAAATTATATCTACCAAATTCCCCATCTAATTTTTTGATGCTCAAAAAATCTTGAATAGGTGGACCACCGAATGTATCTAATCCTCTACAGCATGTGGATATGTCTTTTTATGGAACCTCATCAGTATCAAGCACTAAAACATGCAGCGTGTGCTCAGTTGGCGCACATCCTCGGCTCACTCTGATAGGACTAACTAAATCTCTATAAGTGGAGCCTGTGCAACCTTCCCACATAGAGGAAAGGGATCACATGATGAACCCTTAACTAAGGGATCATCGCTCATGGAATTGTAGTCACAAAATAGAGCAAGTATCATAACTAGCTATAATCATGGAGTCATCCTGAATGTTATTATAGAGTATGATGACTATATAAGAATATATATATCAACAAAAATGGGGAGCTGACTCAAGAAAGAGTGTAGATGGATCAATAATATATGATTCATGTACCATAGTTCCCTACAACAAATGTCTTTGTATACCATGTTGGGTAGCGGGTAATCAGGGTCTTGGTAGATGGCTACATCATCCGCCTCACAATCACTAGACTCTTGGGCCTAAGAGACTCTCTCAAGAAACTTTGACATTGTTTCCCTAAACCCTGCCAATTCCTATTAAGGAAACATCCGAACAACATGGCATGGGTGGAACCACCTCTAATTCCACTTTTTCACAGCCCTACCCATGCTGGGGCTCGAGATGCCACTACTCTATCCCCAGCCCCATAGGCCAGGTGGTGGCTACTAGTAGTGAAGGCACAATAAACATAGGGAAGCCTTTACCTAATAACCTATACACACCGACACAGATAGTGTACATAGTGAAAATGTGTATACACAAAGTCAAAAATTTTAAAACACTACTATAAAAAGGAAACTAATATTTCATCAACCTATAATTAGTACAAGTACAATAAATTATACTAAAAGAGAAAGTGGAAGAATACATTCCCAACTAGAAAGGTTCCACAACCTGTTAGTAACTGTAATGTATAATATCAAAGAGATCCTCATTCATGAATCCCATGAAATGACCACAGTACACAGTCCAAGAACCCATATCCCTAAGATCCTATAATGTCACAATCAACCTATCTCTCATAGACATATGGTGGAACACATGCAGGGAAATCCCTTGTTGTAGTGAATTTTAAAATACTCAGTAGGACACCCAGAAAAGGTGAAGGGGGAGCAGTAATAGATACAATATAGAGGAAACATTAGATAGAAAAATGAATGGTAAAAGAGTAAAACTCAACCCAATAATATACTGATGTAAGCTCATCCAGACACAAGGATCTAAAATTAGTGGGAAGATGAACTTTTCATCAGATATTCGCTATCTATAGTAGTAGAGTAGACTCATCAAACCATGAGAATCTATACATGTAAAGAACATGAAAAAACCCATGAATATTCACATATCAAGTAAGGAGAGTAACCAAAACGCATGGAGTGGGTACTATAATAGAAAATATAAATATTCTCAGTCAAAAAACCCAAAAAATAGAGTAAGGGGATCTCAATCTCACATCTCATCCAAGGAAAAGAGTTCTCAATGGTTCCATAAGTAACAACCAATGATGCCCAGTATCCCACACCTCTTCAATAAACATGAAAGTCAAAGAGAATTGATCACCACATATTGATACAATGAACTTTGGTTGGTTCTGTATCACCTGACTTGTTTTAGGTCACATCACAAGGATTTTTCTTAGAGGGAAAAGCACCCCTTTTACTCATGAGTCCAAGGTCACATCAAATTATATATTTTCACTGATCCATATATCCAAGAGGTTTAATCTAAATGTTGAGGATCTCTAACCTAGTGTGTTAGGGGTATTCCACTCAAAATTAATTGTAGGGGACCCACACCTATACTGATTGGGGTTTTCATTATATCTCATTGAGGCCCCACACTTTAGTGCATCACGGGGATTCCACTCGGAAGTATAGATAGAGTACCCTCACCCATCCTGATGGGGGATTTCACTCTAAATAATCAAGGACCCATATCCTAGTGAATTAAGGGGATTCTACTAGGATATAACTATGAAGAACGCATTCCATAGTTCTTCAAGAGGATTTCAATATGATCATAGCCACCATCAAGAATCACCTCATATAGGCTTTAAGCTTAGAAAATATCGCATCATATCTCAAAATCCACTATAATGGGTAGCATCAGGTTCAATACTAGAAAACACTCATGATAAGCTACTCATATGTTATTTTTTACGTCCAAGAAAAAGAGATATGGTATGGAGAATATATGTAATGTGGTACTTGGTGTGTGTGGGGACCATCTAATGTGTTACCCTGCATCAACACTTAGACGTGTACATAGCCATACTAGGGTACTAAACTGTGAATATGTACCCATAGACATGCCATTGTATTGATGAAGTACATGGAACCTTAATCCAAACAGCTGATGAGCACATGACGCTCATTGTTGTTCTGAAGGGGATAATGTAATTTCACTGAATTTCCTCCTTAGACGGCCCTAGATAACCAAATAGATCAAAACATCATGATCCTTGTAGAAATTTTTACAACATAAAATATTCATTATCTTGAAACAGACTCCCATTGAATAGGTTGCATCCCTCAATATCACACAAAATTGGTGCTTCGTGGGGACCACACCTCAATCCCGAATCACATCCAACAAATCACACCATTGTGATCCTTGTAGAAAAAACATGGGATCATCTATTCATTTGTCCAAAATGTACACTCAGTGAAAAAGACACATTTCACAATAGCACACCTGAATAGAAATTCGTGGGGCACACACCACAATTTTGGTTTAAGTATTCAAAATCAGCCTTGAAATGTCCACCATAAATTTGAGGTTGGATTGCCACTAACGACATGTAAATCGGTCATTAGATACAAGAGATACATCTGATAAAAGAATATAAAATTAAAAATAAATATTTTATTATTATTATAAGTGGATGTTTCTTAGTACCAAGCCTCAAGAATGAAATATAAAGTTCTCAAACTGCACAAAAAAATTCTTCCTCAAAGAAAGGGTTTTGTTTCTATAGGCGACACATTAATCAGATGCTCCATGTATGTGTTACCTTCGAATCAGTGTTGTAAAATATTATTATTATTGTTATTATTATGTTTCTTTACTGAACCATTCCATGAGTCAAAAAAAGGTACTCAAAATAATTCTTAAAAATACCTTAGGGAAATTATGGTCACATTTCCAGTGTTGGCCTATGAATTGGATACCACCCGAGGAAGTCACAGGTGTTTAAATGTTTTAATAATAATAATAATAACAATATTATTATTATTAGAGGTGTTATTATTATTATTATTATTATTATTATTATTATTGTTTTTTTTTCATAGGTTTTCCAAAAACCCATGGGAGGGAGGGTTCTTACGGCTTGCCACCTACCACCACCGACAACCTATTTTGCGCTGCAGCCATCTTGCTACATTCTGTCACCGGCTTGTTGCCACCCCACCTCAGTCGCCTCTACCTACTGCCTAACATTCCACCGCCTACTGGCATCATGCATCATTAGATCAACACAGCTTCCTCATCTCATAGAATATCAATAACACTCCGGTGGTCATAAAATTGAAATGTTTATTGACCTGGGATCCTTTAATCCCAATCTACACTATTGTGTGCTCTGCTCGATGTTTCGTTGACGTAATAATGTGATCAAAAGTAATTGTCTCTTCTTCTCGTCTCTACACCTCCTCCAGTACCCAAAACATGAAACCATCATAGATATAGAATCGTTGGGTTACAAATTTCATAGAACTATGCTTTTCTCGAAGATCGGATGTCTTTTCAATGCGTTGAAATGTTTTTTGATGATAAATGTGATGAACAAGTGATGAACACAAAGAATGAGCAATCCTCAATTAAATAGTCGATTTTCCTCAATTGTTTTTCTACTATAAAAGGATTCAAAGGAAATGAAATATATAAATGACTATTTTATATATAAAAAACATAAATCTAGGTATACAAGAGTTGAAAGAAGAATCCTTCCTGGATTTTGGATCTGTCATTGCATTTGATGTGCTCTGATCTATTTGAATATGATGTTTTGTCATTATCCACCAAAGATATGGAATCGATTATTAATCTAAAGTAGAAGATATATCTTCACCCATGTCTATGGGAGAAATGATCCAACCCTTGCTCATTTCCCTTAAACACATATTTATAGGAAACTGCGAGCGGTTGCCGAATCTGAACCTCCCGCTCCCTATAAAATTAGGCCACTCTTAAGTAAAACATACCATTATAAACTCAACTGCAATATCATAATTTCAATATATGTTCCCATTAAAATGTAACTTTATTATATATTTGAGATAAAAAATTAAATTATTTTATTTTATTTAAGAAAATTTCATTGGTGACATTTCTACAGAAGACCCACATGGACATAAGTTATGTCATGTGAAGGGTAAATGCCACGCTCCAGACTCAACCATAGTATCATATTTATAATCCATGATACCTATTAAGATGCTCCCCATTTAAATCATGTTTATAGTATAAAATACATAATATTTTTATAAAATTTATTCTGGGAACACTGGACCTCAAAATTGCACGTCGTCTTAATGCATAACATTGGAAATATATGTAGGAATATTACAAAGTAATAAAAGGAAAATATAGGGTCTCTAATATATAATAATTTAATTATAATAATGGTACATGCATTAACCACCATACCCTTTTACATTAAGAAAAACAAATATGTGTATCGTTTGTTTTGTGGAAAACCGCTATTACGATGTAATTTGTTTTGTTTTCCATAACAACCTTATATGGATGGTCATGGGGATTGTATTAAAGGATAAATATTATAATATGGTATAAATATGGTTATTATACGATAAATTTTAGAACCTAATAATTATATCATTAAAAAATGATTATCTTTGATTTAATCGTTTTGAACAATAGAACTAAGACGAAAATGATCTCTTCTTTTTATTTAATTACATTATATAAATTATCTTCTTTTTAAAATTATTTATAATAAAAAATATATAACAACAAAAAATAATAGAAAATAACACTCTTAATATTTTAAATTTTATTTAAATGTAATCATTTCATAAACATCTATTAATCATGGTGGGTTATTATTTAGGTTGGTTTTACCACAAACTAAAAAAATAGTAAATATATATATGTCTTGAATGACTATGAAAAACATATTTACTTTAATTGTACCATATAAATATATAAATATTTTTTAATTTTCAAGGTTATATAAATATTTAATTAATTTATTAAGAAAACACCCTTCCTTAATTAAGAATCACTGAAACATGTTCATCACTAATTTCATCCTTATGGATCATACTAAGAACATAAATGAAATGAAATTATAGGTAAATAAATAGAATGGAATATATATTATAGTACCTTATATGAATTAATAATGATTTAATTTGGAAAAATAACAGATACCGACACTTATATACTAAACTAGTTCGATGTGATACATGTTACTTACATCCAGTGTTGAAAATATGTAAAATATAACTAATAATTATATATATGGAATGATTATATATTATGATTATAAATGGTTATAATTATGAATAAGATTATTTAGTATCTATTTAATTAACTAAATTTATTTAATCAGTACATATGGGTCATGTGTAGAATTTATCTAGACGAAGGTAAGAGTTTTCATCTCAAATTACTCTCTATGAGACATGTTTGGTATTGTAAAACATATTTAATTTATGTGGTGTATAAAATATCTATAAGAGAAATTATATCATGAATACAATATTAATAATTTTATTTTATTTTCAATTAAAATACTTACCTTTTAAGGGGTTCTTATTAAAATGTTACTCAATAAACAAGGGTTTTCTTGGCCCTGATTTCAGTTCAATGATACATAGTACATGATATCCACCATATCTCTTTGGTATCATGTTCTCCTGATTTAATATCCCATGAATGTTTTAAACATTATTTCCACTTAAATAAGGAGGTAAAATAATCCAAATCAAGTTCTTTTTATCTGATGTTCTTTTTACTCAAGTGCTACCCTAATCATAATAGATTATGATAACTATATTTCCAATCATTGATGTTAGATCATTCACATAAACTCAGTTCATATAAGATGAATAAATTCTACCATTAATCCAATTATGAATTAATCCCTCATTGTATAAATTTTCAATTTAAACACTTTCTCAAATTATTTATTCATCATGAATTATATTTTTTATATGTTATATTGAAAACTAAAATCTAATTTATTATAGTTATAATATTTAATCTTAAAATTTTCATTCCCATGATTATGTTCTCCCACCATAAAATTTTATTAATAATTATTTTGTAATCCTATTTTAAAAAACAATTTTTAATAAAAATGAATATTTTTTTACCCTTCTTACAATGTGAGTTAAAAATGATAATTTGAAAACAATAAAAATGGTTTTTTATATTAATATTCACTAGTTTTTTCTTTATATTCCCATTTCCCCAAGGTAAAATATTTTTAATTTTGAGGCTCCATTATTGGAGAAATTTTTTTAATATATTGTTTCTCAATGTTTTCCACATCTCATTTTAAAAATATTCCTTTGAAATTAACATATAAATTTTAATTTTATCATCATTAATAAAAATGTTTTCTTGAATTTCATTTATTTTTTTCCTTTCATTCCAATTATGATATTCAAAAGGATTTAAACAATTTGGTTTTTTGATTCGTGATTTATTGTATAATATATATATATATATATTATAATTTCTTGGAATAAACTGATGGTATGAAAAAATTTGATCATTGATACCATATTTTGTGATATCGTTTGAGGAAATATTTTTGTGATAGTGTTTTTTATTTATGTCACCACCCATCATTGGTTACATTATTTTATCAGGGTCACATTATTCTAAAACCATTAACGTTTATTTTTTTGATTGGTTATGATCATATAATCATGATTATTAGAATGGGGAAAATATTAGCATAAAATATATTATAATTGTAAAACAAAAAATTATTGAGAATTTTTCTATTTATTATTTGACCATACACCTACGATATTAGGATGGGTTGTGATCATGTTATTCATTATATTAAAATAGGAAAACGAATTGACATTGCTGACTATTACTGAAAACTGATAGAGATTTATCATGTATTAATATTCTATAATCATCATTATATGCGTATCCATGTTTTAATTCATCGAAAGGTTCCTTAGGGAATAATATATATGATATTTTTAAATATTACAATTAATGAATTAGACATAATCCGGTAATGATAAGGTCCCATTGTTATTTATCCCCTAAAATAATTAACATGTCTTATGACATAATGTTTTTGGTCTTGATGTTTTCCAATTCCTATAAGAGAATAGTTTCTTCATGAAATTCCTTTAAATTATTTTCTGAGGTCTAGAATTTTTAATTACATTAGTATGAGATCATAATTATTGATATCCATGTTTTCATTTATTATCATGGATCAATAATACTATCTTTATAATTATATCATGTCTTTATGTTTAATTCTTATTCCATTAAAAATATTTATTTCATTTTAGGGAATTATTACATAAGTTGTATGTTTTCCCTTATTTATCTTTTGATCTCACACATTATTATGTTTTTATTTCTCCAATTTTTGAAGAAATGTATTACACATGATTTTTTGGATGGGATAACTTGTGTGGAATATTTATTGGGAGATCTAAAAGTACTATTAGGGATTTTTTTTGTTTCATATATAATGGTAAAATGTTCACTTGTTAGTAAAGATATGGGTTTTATAAGTTTATTTTTTCTCCTAATTAATTATATTTATAAACTATAATTGTATTAGAAATTAATGTTATGTAATTTTTTCTTTATGACATATAATCATGGGATATTTATACATGGGAATTTGGATTTTGTATCAAAGAGTGTATGAAAAATATGTGTTTATGGAACCATATCATGGAGTAAGGGCCCAAGGCATCAAAAAAGAGATATTTTTTCTTGAAATGGGAATCTAGTAGATGAATATTTTTTTGTGTGTTATGAAAATTTAAATGGTAATATGTATCTTTGAGAGAGTGGAAGTGATCCCCATTTATATGTGATGAGAAAGGCACTTCAGTGAACACCAATTATTATTCAATTCTAGAATGAATCTTTTCAAGGGTATATTTTCTTAAAATGTAATAAATAATGTAATTTTGGGTTAGATGATCTTTATAAAGCCACCAAAACACATTTTACTCTATTTTTTAAGTATGATTAAATTTTTTTACAAATTGATTTTAATATTTTATAATTTTGGTTTTTACCTTGTTAAGTAGTTTTTGCCCAAATAGTTTATATTTTATTAAAATTAGAAGGGGTCATATAATTAAATATTTTATCTATTTGAAACAAAATGAAATCCCTATATACTATAATTGAATTAAAAAATATGATAAAATTTTCACTCAAATTAAATCATTTAATATTTATTAAAACTTTTTTGTAAGACAAATATTCTTTCCCCTTTTAAAAGTTCTTGATAATTTTTATTTTTGATTCCTAACTAAATGAGTGATAAGATTTAAATATATTTATCTAAAAATTATATTATTTTGAATTTTTATAATATATTAATTTGTTTTATTATATAAAAATTATGAAATATTAACACTATAATTCATTGAAATTAATAGTTCTACTTTTATCGTGGTCATTAACATTAATTTTAGTGATCAAGTTTTATGATCAAAAATTGAAATTTAACATTTTAAAAACTTTTATAATATTAATCTAAAATATTAAATTAATTTTGATATATATATTTTATATAATTGATGATAATGTTTTTCAATATAAGTGAATAAAAAATAAATTAGAGTAAAATACTTGTTATGATTCAAAAATACCAATCATGGGTTTTATAAATTGAAAATAGTTTTTAAAAATTATTAATTTTACTAAATATGTATATATTTCTATAAATATTTATTTTTTTAGACATTTTAATTTGTAAAATTGATGATATTAACTAAATCAATATTTTTACATTACTCACCTAAAATGAAATTTTTTAAGGAAAATATATAAAATAAATCAAAAATAATTGTTGAAAATATATAACCATAAGTGATTTGAATTATTTCAAATTTAAATTCTAACATTTAAAAATATGATATTAATTAAAATACATTATATAAAGAAAAACTAGCTTTTACTGTAAAATAACCATTTAACCATTAAATTTATTTAATTTTATTTAAAATAAATTTTCAACTAATTAAATGTTTACATTTTAGTTTTTAAATCTAAATATTACATATTTTAATAAAAAAATTATCTATGATCAATTTAATTTATGAAGGAAATATCCAATACCATTTTTGAAATTATTGTTCAAAGATCATGAAATATAATAATACGTAATTAGTTAAATCAATTATTATCTTTTTATATTCTAATGAATATTTTAATTATATAATTTTAATATGTCACAATTCATTTTATTTTTGTGTTTTTCTAGTTCTATGTTGCATCTGAAAAATATATTTAATATAATATTGATATAAAAGATCCATAATCATGATTGATATCATTTTACTCCTTTAAATAAGTTTCTTCCTCAATATTTTAATTATTACATACTAACGAATGTATGTGTTGGTATTATATATATATATTTATCATTCAGTTTATAACTTCTAATATGATATATAATGTGTGTTCTTCAATTATATTGACTATGTTATCTATCCTTGAGAAATCTTTTTCTTTTATATAATCTTATACTCGATTATGTATATACCTTAATAACCCATTCTCCAAAATATAACTTTGAAAACACTATTCAAATATCTAATACATCAAACCATTTTGAAATCATATTTTATGCAAAAAATTAACTTTATTTTTAACCAAAAAATATATTTACCACTACTTCATAAAGTCCTACAAATGTCAATATATTCAACTATCCTAAAGAAAGTGAACTTCACCAAAATTATAATTGGTTTATTTTTAATTAAATTCAAAATCAAATCCAATGATATTAATATTATTTAACAATTTTAACCTTGATATAATGCATATATTAAATATATGATTTTATAATACCTCAATCATGTTTTTTTAAAATTTATCCACAAAGAAAATTATTTGTATAAAATTACTACTTATGGTTATTGATATAAATTTTTATACTCTTAAAAAACATTAATTCAAAAAACACATCAGAATACTCCTAATATGTTTCACATAACCATATAAATTTTAGAATATGGTAGAATATCATTTATAAATATCACTCACAAATAAAATAACTAATAGTATCATATTTAAATTCTACTATAATATATAACTTATGAAAAACCTTGAAGCTAAATTTTATAATTATAAAATTTATAGACTAAAATTATCATCAATTTATTTATCATAACTTATATATTTATATTAAATAGTGGTTTCTATATACATAACTTTGTTAGAATCATTAAAGTGGTACTATTTAAAATCAGTACCCAAATCCGAAATTGTTGACAACAAAATCGGATTAATTGAACATAAGAAAAAGGAAAAATAATTCTAAGAGGTATTATATAGTGGAACACTAATTTCATCCATTAATACATTCAGTTGTGTCTAAATTACTTTAATTTTGTTCTCTTATACTTCTTAAAAAAATCCTGAAAATAAATGTCATGTAATTATCATAGATTTTCAAGAAATATCCTAAACCCATAGATACTTGAAAAATATACTCTCAAATATCATATAACGTTTTTTAGAAATATAATATTTATATATTTTTCTTAACTCATCTATTTTTATGTTTTAATCTATCTTAGCGACACTCATTACCTATTTTTTCTAATATAAATATTCTAAAATCCTTCATAATGGTTAGTAATAATAAATGTAGTTAACTATAGAATATTAAATATGGGTGTTAATGTAGTTGTTCTGTTAGGGTTATTTATTTTTAACTATGTGATGATTAATTTAATACCAAAAAACCATTTTTAGGGTATTAACCTTATGTATATATGTTCTAAATCCAACATCTATATATAGTATCTAAAAATCTTGTTATTTCAAGGATAACCACACAATATATATTTTTATCAGAACATAATGATGTTATCCAATATTTATACTTACTCAAAGGGTTATATAAAAGTTTATTTATCATAAACTCTAATGAAAAAAAAACAATTAAGATAATTAAATTACAGGTTTATCACTACCTTGGTAACTATGATTAACCTTAACAAATTAGTCTTTAATTACCTTTATAACTCCTAATTTATCATCAGCCAATAAAATCCAAACCTATAATATTAACTAAAACCTACATTAATACGAACTATAGGAACCTTAAAACATTTTCTACTCATAATCACATTAATTAATTCATATATTGAATTAAAATACATTCTAATGATCTTATGAGTTAACATTTTTTAGAGAAAAAAGGAATGAAATTAAAAAAAATCCCTATTTATTTTTCAACTAATGGAAAATTTGTCCAATATATGATCAACTCATTAATACATAACATGTATTCAACATTTACTATAAATTATCCACCAAATATACACTTAAATACATTTATTTCATATTACTCTTCTTCCCAACCTAATTAAATAGAAATAAAATAAAATTTTGATCTCAGATTCTCAGTATGGGAAAATATTAGTGTTAATAATCAAAGATATCAAGTTAGAATAATATGATAATATATGTTTGATCAGGATACATGATAATTTTTTTCCCTAGTAAATCCAAGATCATAAATCATATTCTAAGGAACTGAATAACAAAAAAGTGTGAACTATCTTAGAAAAGAGCCATAAACATGGATTGTATTACAGCTTCAAAAGAATGGAATATTATAATTGTGACATAAAAAATAGATATGTAAAAGATACATAAAAATATGAAAACTTCTATGAATAAAATAACTATTACCGTAAATTTTTTAACTAACTCATTATGTACATACCTAAAATTTTGAGCAAACTCGTTATTCCCTTGCATGTGTAAACATATTCATTATATATATTCTAAAATATATCGAGAGATAAAAACATAATTATATTAATTTGAGTGTGTTATAGGACACCAACTATCATCATTGAAACATATATGGGCCATAAGATACCAATAATTTCAACATATAATGAAAATACATGGAGAAATTATGGGGTTTATATAATTTTAAAGTGAAATCTCAAAAAGAAATCTTTTATAATTCAATCAGTTATTATAACATAACATTTACGTTGACAATAAATGTGTATCCAATGATATACAAAAATAATCTAGGTAAATACAATTCAATAAAGACAATATATAATTTCGTTATTTCACAATATATATATAATGTATACGGTTATGTCAATAATTTCATAGAAAAAAAATATACTAAATATTGGTGAACAATTTTTATTAAAATGATTAATAAATAAGTTATTCATAAAGTAAAGTTATTGTAAGAATAATTATTATTATACTGTAAAGATGATTAGATAACGAAATGATAGCGATAAATCAGTTCACTTTTAGGGATTTAACATTTCTCAGTTGTTAAAAAATGTAATGAATCAAATTATATATAAAGATTATTGTTAGATGGATAGATGAATTTTAATTTGAATAGAATTATTAGAATTACACTTTTCCCATGAAAACCCTTCTAAATAAAAATTGTAGGCCAATAATTTTTTTTTACTTTATAAATCTCTGAATAATGTAAACCGTGATTAAAAAATATGGGAAATCCCTTCTTATAAGTTTTTTTAAATAAAAATTCTTTTCTTTTTTATAATATTTTTCAATATTTATAGTAAAAAAATTCCCTTTAAAAATAAATTTTAAATAATACTGGAATGAAACTATTTAGAAAAATTAATACATTAATTTAAGTTAAATCTCTAATAATGGATTCTTGAAAAACATAAAAATGATGTATAGAGATGACATAGATTGGAAGATAAATATTTGATTTTGAAAGGATGGAAATAAATTTTAAATATTTTTAAATACTCGTGTAGAAACCCAAATCAAACAAATAAATATTAGATTTCTCTTTTTAAAATAGATAAATAGAATTATGAGGATCATAGAAAATGATCTATACTAGAGTTCTTAATAAGAGAGGATAAATTTAGCATATAAGAAAATATGGACTTGAAAAACAATATACATTTGATATAATGAGAGTTCTAATATCCATTTCTAAAATTCTATTTTCTATGGTATTTCATAAGATAATGTTATAAAAATAAACCATTCTATATAAATATGGAATTTTGTGGATAAAAAGTATGTAGATTATTATAATCAAGTAGAGAATTTATGTCTGAAATAGATTGAATTCATCTTGAGAAGACTATAATTTTAACATCACTGGTAATTATAGAATA
The DNA here is from genome assembly GCA_963277665.1 of Viscum album. NCBI lineage: Eukaryota > Viridiplantae > Streptophyta > Magnoliopsida > Santalales > Viscaceae > Viscum > Viscum album. The sequence continues at coordinate 1,190,376,358 of OY728156.1, read as the reverse complement.
ATATTATTTTTATTATTAATGAATATTTATGAGTTAGATAATAATTTAACCTTAATATGAGACTTTATGTCTGATAGAGTACCTGAAACGTAACAATGAGTTTATGTGACAATTAATAGAAATACTATATTTTGTTTACACATGATTATTAAATGTTTCTACATTCATTGAATTGAGTTTATATAATTAATATAAGAATAAATCTGTTTTTACTTCCTTTTTGGAGAAAAAATAAATTCAGTTTTAATCCTAAAATGCTATAATATTTTTAAAAGATAGTTTTTACACCATTTGATTGAGAACCCATGTTAAATTTCATTTTTTTCACATTAATAATTTTATATGAAAAATAAAACATCATTTCTATAACACCCAGAGATTTTATGAAAAATATTATTTTTAATTTCATTGATGTCTTATTTTGTATGCTACACCAAATGGAGTTGGCACTACACGCATCCCTGACTTGGCTTTCATTACACACAATCGTGACCTTCCACGATAGCGTTTGTTGTACGCAATACTGAGTTTCACTAAATGAGATATTACTATAATATTATTATGAACTAGACCTTATGAATAGTAATACCCACTTTTTGAAATTTTATTTTTCAAAATGGACTTCATTTTTGGATTCGAAATATCAAAATTAGCCTAGGGTGAATTTTTGGTGTTTTTCTGAAAACATTCAATTTTTTATAAATAGTGAAAACACTGGGTTACTATTTAAAACCTGACTTTTTATTAAAATAATTATTTATTTTATTTAAATTTATTTTAGGTCAAAATTGATACATAATACCTATATAAGTTCAATGTAATTAATTGGAGTTATTTTATAACAATTTTAGATATATGAAAATTTTATTGAACTTTTCACCGTCTTTTACCCACCTCCTAAGAGAATTTGAAAATTGACAGAAAACTTAATTTCACCGCTTCTGTGAGTGGAATTTCGAAAATCCTAGAGATGCGGTTAATATCAAAGAGTAAAATGCGGTTCAATATGATAAAAATAATTTTTGGCGAATAGTAACTTTTTTACTTTTATTTACCACAGTTAAAAGAAAATAGGGTAAATAAGAGGAAAAATGATATTATTATTACCCTAACACATATCCTAATTCTACTTGATAAGTTTAATTCGACCAAAAAAAACATTTGGAATAAAATATTACCATTTAGGTCCACTTGCATTAGATTAGGACACTTATTATTATTTTATTAAAAAAATAGTTAAAATAGTTAAATTGAATGTTTAATAACTAAAACATTTTTAATATAGGGTTATACATAAGATAAATTCAACTATAAATATTAATTAGAAACATAATAATATTTCCAACCTAATGGTATTTTATTTATAATTTTTAGAAATTAAATAATTTAAGTTATTTATGACACAATAGTGATGGAGTAATTGCCTACATAATAAAATATTAAAATAATTGATATTATAAATACCAAATAAACGTAATTTGAGACTTTTTATGAATTAAAATAATTTTATAGGTTAATATGTCAAGTTAGTATTGATTTAATTAACTTTTAGTCGTACTAATCAAGATTTTATGATTTTCACAAAAATCAATTACCAAATAGTGTCAAAATTGACATAACATAGTTTTTAAAACAAATATTATATTATTAATTTTTATTTTATTCCTAAAAATCTAAGTTTTAGCAAAATGACTTATATAATGATATATATATTAATAATGAACCTAGTGGGGTTTTTTTGTCTTGTTATAGTATGTTTATTAACCATATAATGTAAGAAAAAAAAGACTTGGTAAAAGTTAAATTGTTTAACTTAGAGTTAAATCTAAATGATAAGGATAAAATAGTAAACTAAACTTGTCTAAAACGTATTGGTTGAGAGTATTGCGACCCATACCCAACTTATATTTCAAATAAATAAATTTGGAGCTATTAGAAACCAAATATGACTTTATTATAAAATAATATTTTAAGGTTTCTTAAGGTGCCCCTCTCCTCCATTGTAAAAAGGGCACCCCTTTCCTCTTCACTTGACATCCTTTTAAGCCTTGAATCTCGGCTAACCCCTGCCAATTACTCTTCTAAACTTATATAGTTACATCATAGAGGTTATAGTCTTCTCAAAAGTCCAACTCTAGTGCTCAAAGAATATTTTTAAAGTAGGTGCGTCGATGAAGACGTAATATCATCTACCGACTCTTTCAAGATTCTTTCTTCTTCTACTTCCTATTATTTAGTTGTTTCATTATAAAGTAATAAAATCAGTATGAATTATATACTTATATGTTATTATAAATATTAAACAACCCCATTTCACTTTCTATACATCCTACGGAAAATGAAATCACTGCGCGTACGTACATACAGAATACCGTCTCAACGCCGTGGTGTAATCTGTTTTCCACCACCTCCTTGCATGGATGGGTATAATGGTGTAAATAAAAAACTATATATGATTATTTTAAAGTTATATTTATTCTAAAATATTATACCTACACTTAAATACAATTACATGATCATGGGAATGATATCATCGCTCGTGCGTACATACAGACTATCGTCTCCACGAACGCGATGAGATTCATTTTCCATAATTAACCATTCAAGTATGATTATAAAGTATATATAATAAATAATAATGAAATATATTACATTATAATGATATAGTATTTATATACATATATGTTTCATTTACTTAATTCCATTTAATTCAATAAGGAAATGAAAACAGCGTTAATGCGTACGCACGACCTACCGTCTCCATGAACTGTGTATTTCATTCAATTTATCAATCTATAATATATATTTATATACTGAATATATATTATATATAAATCATGTTTTAATTTATGGAATTATGTAAATCAGGATATAAGTAATAATATCAAGAACAACATGTCAAAACACGTACGATAAATGATACTATTTTACCAAAAATGTTGCTTTAACATTGAATTTACAAAAGAACGGGTAATATAAAGTATAAGTGAACCATATATGATATCATAACAATGAATATGATTATGTAATAAGTCAATGACATTATTTAAATCATTATACAGGAGGTTAGGATACATACAATGAATATCAGACCTAAGGTAAGGGATAATTTTGAAAATCTCATTTTTATCCGAGATTGCTTATACGTAAGTATTTACTGGGGTTATATTTTTCATTCATTACCATAAATTTTTTTTCATAAAGTGTTTAATATTCTTCCATGTATTTTTAATGTCATGTTTACCCATCATTAAATTTTAATTTGTGTTATGGAAGGAATCTTTCTTTTGTTTACCATACGAGGAACTTTTTGACTTTTCCGACAAAAGTATGAGAAGAATGTTATTTGGCGTGAATGGATTTTTATGGTTTCATAATTAATTATTTCAATGAAGCTTACTCTACAAAATATTATGAATATTTTCAACAAAATACTTTTCTCTTAAAATTTCATGGAAATTTTTGAAATGAAAATGATTTTGAAGAAGAAAGGATATTTTCCTCAAGAATTCATTTCAAGTGTTTTATCAAAACTATTTTCCATCTAAAATAAAATTATTTAATATGTTTATGTTTCAAGAATAATTTCTCCATTATTTAAATTGTGTGATTTTTCTTATGATGAAATGATATCCATTTTTTATACGGATTATGTTATGATGGCATGATGTTTAATAATCCCATTCTATTACATGGGTTATACTATGATGTATGATTTATGATTTTGTGGCATAAGAAATAATGATTTAATTATGATATTGGTGGAACATATATATATCCCTCTAATGCATTGGGTAAATATTTATATCTAATGAGATAGACATGGCTAGAATGGTAAGTTAATCTGGTTCAGTGATACAAGACTGCAACAAGAGGTGAACTTGATTTAGAAAGGGACTTTTTCCACTAAGATGGTCTTGGAAGCAATGCCTTGGATACTATGGAAATCATATCATGTGCTTAATGGTTTACCACAATTACATGTTTTATTATCATGATATTTTTTCATTATTGATGTTCCCTTATGATATATGCCTTATGTACTTCCAAGATTCATGTCTTTACTTAAGATTTTGATGTTTAGATTTTATGTTCAAGTTTTTGCATTCAAATTTTAAGGATTGTTTTATATTATCTATGTTTACCCTTAGTGGGAATTTGAGCACACCCTTTTTTTGTTTTCATTTCCCCAAGATTTAGAGAATGGTTTTAGGTAAGAAAATAAAAGGGGAAGATCGTTATGGGAGATGTTGAAGATCTTTCACCAAGAATAGAAGATTATATTCTGAGTTTCCAAAGACACTAAACTATTACAATCCTTTGGTGTCTATTTTTGTTATGTATTATGTACTCCTCACAATTAATGTAATGTCCATGTATGTCAAGATTTGGGTCTCTAGAGTCAGTATCAGAGGGATGTTTTAGATAACCTTTGGAAACTAGGATGAGAAAACTTTAGTGAAATCCCTAGAGATATTTCTAATGTATGTCTATAGATGTCTCTATGATTAGGTATAAGTATAGGTAATAGTCCTATAATTATGATAATGATAATGAATAACCTGGATTAAACCTACGATGTTAGATATTTAAAGTACTCCCCTTAATTATGTTGTTTTTCTAGCATGATTTATGCCTCTCACACTATTCTTTTTGGGTTTTATAAATTGGCTGGAAACCAGAAGATTCATGTTAATGGAGAATATGATGGACAATGGAATGATATTCTTCATGATCAAGCAAATGAATTGGGATTTGGAAGGCGAAACATCATTATTATGCCTAATTAGCAATCTCATAATATGATCAATAATCTCAACTTTAGTAATTTTCCTAACTCGGTTATTAAGAAAAAGAAAGAGTTTCATGATGATCATATAGGAAAGAAAGTTCAATTTTCCACATGTGAATCGTGTAGGTGGAGACAACAAGGATAATGTTTCAATGGAACTGGAAGATGCTTTAGTTGTGGAAAAGAAGGACACAAAGAAAGTAATTGAAAAAGGAAAAGGATCAATTAACACCATGGACCAGGATAATGGTATTTCTAAGAAATCAACAATGGTTAAATGTTTTAAATATGGAATGTTTGGGCATTATGCAAACCAATGCCCTATGGGAGAATCTCATGAAGAGAATCGGCATGGATGTATGGGTAGTATTCATGTTGATGATGATGAACAGACAACAAATGATCTATGAGATGAAAGAATTATTGAAGCTTTGTAAATGGTTTAAAAGGTAGTGGAATAATTAATGTTTATCAAAAGTTATGTTGTATAGGTAATGGTACTATGGAATAAATACACATATAAAGATTGCTATACTATTGTTTTTTCTAAAGTATTTGAAAGTATATTCTGAATGGTACCGGTAACCATGAATGTTTATTTAGATGTTTTTGGAAATTAGATGATATGCACATAGTGAATGGATAAAACGATAATGAGATGTTTGATAGTATTCATGAGATCATGACTGATAAAAGAACTAAGTGATACTATGGTTTGAGTATATAGATTTTTATTGATTTTTGTATATGGAAAGAGTTATCTTTTGACAACATTCATGTTTTCACTATGGTTCAATGGGTATTCATTTTTCAAGAGAATACATGATTAAGGTATTCACATGTTTAATTTGACCAACAATATATATCGTATGATATATGGGGGATAAATGATGGTATTCACATGCTCGTCAGATGACATTTCTAGTAATTGTTTTCTTTATACTATGAGCTTGGACAGAAGTATTTTTGATAAGCCTAATGATTGGAATGGATTATGTTGGAAATAAGTTAGTATTGTTTGAGGATAGAAATTGGTATATATTATTGATGGAATATTATAATAATGTAGCTTTATAAAAAGGACAACCTATAGGATGGGCGACAACCCGTCGCGTCGGACAAGGCTGTGGGAATCAAACCCACAACCAAAGTGCGACAGGCCTTTATTTCCTACCACTGTCCTACTGGAAGTCCCTAGTTAGTAGAAAACAGTTTTATTAATTGGTATGATAGATAAAGTATAAGTCCATTTTAGCAACTATATATGATTAATATCAGCATAGATGGACTTATGTATATTTAATAAATTGTGCTAAACTTTTTGCGATAGAAACAGATGGAATGACCTATCATTCTCTCACATGATCTAATAACACTTCATTAATGACAAATTCAACTTCATTTCTTTAAGAGATAAAGTGTAAATTGTTCAAGGCATAAAAAATGGTGAGATTGTACCCAAATAAAGTAAGTATTTATTTTAATTAAAATTATTCAACATTAGGGAAATCATCTTGCAAACAGAAAATGTTTTCCTAGTGCCCTTATATCCGATGAATCATATTGTACCTTAGATCATAAAACATTTATGTCTTTGTGATTGTTGGCTTTTTCATAGCCATGTTTTCTAGCACTCTCCATCATAACATTATGGTTAGATTTCTCTTCCATATCCGTACTTTCACCTATGTCCTATATGGAAACCCAGTGATTAGTTAATTTGGGTAACCGTTACATTTCATACTTTATTTTTTAAAGATAAGTTTTGGTATTCCTTTTTATGATGTGGGTTTCTATTAAAACATTCGAGTAGTAAACCGTTTATAACCCCGACGAATTTTGAGGTAGAAATTTATTTTAAGGTGGGTAGAATGTAACACCCTGAGATTTTATGAAAAATAGTCATTTTAATTTCATTGATGTCTTCTTTTGTACGCTACACCAAAAGGAGATTGCCCTACACACACCCCTGACTTGGCTTCCATTACACGCAATCACGACCTTCCACGGTAGCATGTGTTGTACGCAATACCGAGTTTCACTAAACAAGATATTACTATAATATTATTATGAACTAACCATTATGAATAGTAATACCCACTTTTTTAAATTTTATTTTTCAAAATGGACTTTATTTTTGGATTCGGAATATCGAAATTAGCCTAGGATGAATTTTTGGTATTTTTTCTGAAAACATTACGTTTTTGATGAATAGTGAAAACACTGGGTTACTTTTTAAAAACCAAATTTTTATTTAAAAAGTTATTTATTTTATTTAAATTTACTTCAGGTCACAATTGATACATAATACTTATATAAGTTCAATGTAATTCATTGGAGTCAATTTTTAACAATTTTAGATATATGAAAATTTTATTGAACGTTTTACCATCTTTTACCCACCTCCTAGGAGAATTTGAAATCTACATAAAACATAATTTTACCGCTTCTGTGAGTGGAATTTCGAAAATTCGAGAGACACCTTTAATATCAAAGAGTAAAATGTGGTTTAATAAGATAGAAATAATTTTTGGTGAATAGTAACTTTTTACTTTTATATACAATGGTTAAAAGTAAATAGGGTAATTAAGGGTAAAAATGATATTATTTTTACCCTAAAACATGTCCTAATTATATTGGATAAGTTTAATTAAACCCAAAACAATCTGATGAATAAAATATCACCCTTTAGGTCCACTTGGATTAGATTCTGACACTTATTATTATTTTATAAAAAAAAGAGTTAAAATAGTTAAAATCAATGTTTAATAACTAAATCATTTTTAATATAGTGTTATACATAATATAAATTAGACTATACATATTCATTATAAAGATAAAAATATTTCCTACCTAATGGTATTTTATTTTTAATTTTTATAAATTAAATACTTTATGTTATATATGACACAATGGTGATGTCGTAATTACCTAAATAATGAAATATTAAATTATTTGATATTATAAATACCCAAATAAATGTAATTTTAGACTTTTTATGGATTCCAATAATTTTATAGGTTTATATGACATGTTAGTATTGATTTAATTAACCTTTATTCCAACTAATCATGCTGTTATGATTTTCACAAAATCAATTACCAAATAGTGTCAAAATTGACATAAAATAGTTTTTTTTAAAATATTATATTATTAGTTGTTATTTTGTTCCTAAAAATCTAATGATAGAAAAAATGACTTAGATAAGGATATATATTTTAATAATGAACCACTTGGGCTTCGTTTTTCTTGTTATAGTAAGTTTGTTAACCATATAGTGTAAGAAAACAAAAAGACACGGTAAAAGTTAAATTTTTTATCTTAGAGATAAATCTAAATGATAAGGATAAAATAGTAACCTAAACTTGTATAAAACCTATTGGTTGCGATTATTTAGACCCATCCCCACCTTATCTTCTAAATAAATTAATTTTGATCTATTAAAAACGTAATATGACTTTATTTTAAAATAATATTTTATGTTTTCCTAAGGTGCCCCTCTCCTCCCTTATAAAAAGGGCACCACTTCCCTCTTCTATTCACACTCTTTTGATCCTTGAAGCTCAACCTAACCCTAAAAAATAATCTTCTCAACCTATCTAGTTACATCATATAGGTTCTGGTCTTCTCAAAAGACCAACTCTAGTTCCCTAAGAAGAAGTTTAAAGGAGGTGCGTTGAGGAAGAGGTAATCTCTTCTACCGACTCTTTCAAGTTTCATTATTCTTCTACTTCATATTAATTATTTGTTTCATTATAATGTAATAACATCAGTATTAATTATGTACTTATATGTTATTATAAATATGAAACAACCAAATTTCACTTTCTATCCATCCAACGGAAAACAAAATCATCGCATGTGCGTACGTACGGAATACTGTCTCCACGGTGTGGTGTAATCTATTTTCCACCACCACCTTACTTGGATGGGTATAAGGGTGTAAATAAATAACAATATATGATTGTTGTAAAGTGATATTTATTCTGAAATTTTATACATACACTTCAATACAATTCCACGATCATGGGAATGATATCATCGCCCGTGCGTACGTACGGACTACCGTCTCCACGAACACGATGAGATTCATTTTCCATGATTAACCAATCAAGTATGATTATAAAGTATATATAATAAATAATAATGAAATATATTACATAATAATGATACTGTATTTATGTACATATATGTTTCATTTAGTTATTCCATTTAATTCAATAAGGAAATGAAAACAGCGTTAATGCGTACGCACGACCTACCGTCTCCATGAACGGTGTATTTCATTCAATTTATCAATCTATCATATATATTTATATACTGAATATATATTATTTATGTATTAAATTTTAAATTATGGAATTATGTAAATCAGGATATAAGTAATAATATCATGAACAACATGTCGAAACACGTACGATAAATGAAACGATTTTACCAAAAATGTTGCTTTAACATGGAATTTACAAAAGAACAGGTAATATAAATCATAAGTGAACCATATATGATATCATAACAATGAATATGATTCTATAATAAGTCAATGACATTATTTAAATCATTATATAGGAGGTTCGGATGCGTACAAAGCATATCAGACCTAAGGTATGGGATAATTTTGCAAATCTCATTTTTATCCGAGATTTCTTATACGTAAGTATTTACTGGGGTTATATTTTTCATCCATGCCCATAAAATGTTTTTCATAAAGTGTTAAATATTCTTCAATGTATTTTTAATGTCATGTTTACCCCTCTTTGTATTTTACTTTGTGTTATGGAAGGAATCATTCTTTTGTTTACCATATGAGGAACTTTTTGACTTTTCTGACAAAAGTTTGAGAAAAATGATATTTTTAACTTATACGGCGTGAATGGATTTTTATGATTTCATAAATAATTATTTCAATGAATTTTACTCTCCAAAATTTTATGACTATTTTCAAAAAAAATACTTTTTTAAAATTTCATGGCATTTTGTGAAAAGAAAATGACTTTGAAGAAGAAAGGATATTTTCCTCAAGAATTCATTTCAAGTGTTTTATCAAAACTATGTTCCATATAAAATGACATTATTTAATATGTTTATGTTTCAAGTATAATGTCTCCATTATTTACATGGTTTGGTTTTTCTTATGATGAAATGATATCCATTTTTTAATATAGATTATGTTACGATGGCATGATGTTTAAGAATCCCATTCTATTACATGGGTTATGCTATGATGTATGATTTATGATTTTGTGGCATAAGAAAGAATGGTTTCATTATGAGATAGGTGAGACATATATCTCCCTCCAATGCATTGGGTAAATAATTATATCTGATGAGATAGACATGGCCAAAATGGTAAGTTAATCCGGTTCAGTGATTCAGGACTGGAACGAGGAGTGAACTCGATTCAGAAAGGGACTTTGTCCACTAAGATGGTCTTGGCAGCAATGCCTTGGATAATATGGAAATCATATCATGTGCTTAATGGTTTACCACAATTATATGTTTTATTCTCATTCTATTTTATCATGATTGATGTTACCTTATGATATATTACTTACGTACTTCCAATATTCATGTCTTAGCTCAAGATTTGGATGTTTAGATTTTATGTTCAAGTTTTTTCATTGAAATTTTTATGGATTCTTTTATGTTCTCTATGTTTACTCTTACTGGGCATTTGGGCTCACCCTTTTTATGTAATATTTTCCCCATGATTTAAATAATGGTTTTAGGTAAGAAAATAAAAGTGGAAGATATTTATGGGAGATTTTGAAGATCTTTCACGAAGATTAGAAGATTATATTATGAGTTTCCAAAGACACTAAACTATTACGGTCCTTTGGTGTCTATTTTTGTTATGTATTAAGTACTCTTAAAAATTAATTTAATTTCCATTTACGTCAAGATTTGGGTCTCTATAATTTCTAAAAAAAAAATATCTTAATTTAATTTGGTTGAATATTTAGTATTTTTTGAGAACTTTAATATTTTGATTAATAGTGAATAATACGAGATATTAGTTCAAAGAAACTTTTTAATCTAATACATTTTTATAGTCAAATAATTTTTTTTACTAGTATTTAATTATAATTATATTAATTTTTTATTATTTAATCTAATTTAGGTCATTGGCATCAATTTGACACTAAAATTATATATAAAAACATTGTGATGTTTTGAATGTTTTTACTTCAAAAACATGTTTTCTTGATCCGTTGATGGGGTTAATTTTAAATTATTTTTATCAACTTTTTTCTTTTGAATTTCTAATAAAATAAAAATTATTAATCATTATTATATTTCTGATTTAATATTATCAAAAAAGATTTTGAAAAATATCGATAGTAACTTTAGTAATTGTTTTTATTACCATAATTATGGTTATATCAGGTAATTAAGTGTAAAAATTATTATAAATTACTCTAACACATGAGATAACATAATATTATAAGTTCATTTCATCCTAAATGAATCCTTGGGAGAAATATAATGTTTTCAAGCCACTTGGATGACTTTAAGACATTTATATTATTTTACTCAATTGAAATACAATTCTGCGACACTCTTGTTTTTAATAAGCAAAATATTTTTAATATTGTGTAATATAAGGGTAATGTTATACAATAAATAGAATTTTAAAATATAATAAATTTACCTACATTTGGGGAATTTAATTATGATTTTTAGGAAAAAAGTAATTTAATTAAATTGTGACACAATGACGATTGAGTAATTACTTCAATAATTGAAGAATCAAATAAAATAAATTAAAAATATTATAATAAATATAATTAGTCATAATTTATGTCATAAAAAATTATTATGGATGAATTTACCATGTTATTGAATTTTTTAAAGGGTTTTTTTATTTCATGATGTTATTATGTTTTTAAAATGTTATGAAATGAATAGTGTCCAAATTGAAACTAATGATGTTTTAAAATAAAAAATATTTTATTTAATGATATAAAATATCAAATAATCCATGATTTATCCAATTAATAGATATATTTCCTAAAATTTCACAAATTTATTTTTTATTTGAATTTTGGTATGTTATTGTATTTATATTAACCCTAAAAGGGTAAATTACCTGATAAAGCGGTAAGAATTAAATGGATTAAAAAAAGGATAAGGATTTAAAAAAATATTCCTAACATGTAAGATTTTTTATAGATGATTACAATTCGACCATTCCTCATCATAAGTTTGAAATAAATCTCTCAATACGAATTTTTTGTAGAAAATTAATTTATATTAATTAAATATTTTGAAGAATTTCAACGTGTTCCCATATGCTCTCCTATATAATGGCACTCTTTTTTCCTTTTTCTTTTAAACATTAAAACCATTTTTTTCATCCAATATCTTCCTAAATCCCTTAATAGAATCCCAACACACATTATAGAGGCCTTATATTATGTATAACACTCATCTTATTGGTGTTAACGTGTTATGAAAATCATATTTATCGAAGAAGATGTAATATTTTAATTTAAGTATTTCTAGTTTATTTCCTCTTACACTTCCTTAAAATATAATTTATACATGATGAAATAACAAATCTTGTATCCTCGATAAACTGAGGTGTTATTATGTTAATATCAGCACAAAAATCTATCCACACTTCCATCAAATGGGAAAATAATTTTTGTTCATGTGTACATGTGGACTATCACCTCCACGAACTGATATAAATTGTTTTCTGTGACTATCTCTCAATACTTGTTATAATTATGGAAATAATATTCATATTTTATTTTAACGACATATTTTTTATAGGATAATATTATATCAATTATGTTCTATCACTACTCCTCCCTCTAAGGATTACCCTCCAGAGCTGGAAATGGAGAAAGAGAGATAACCCACCTCCCCACCTCTAGTAGGCCTCAGGGTGGTGATCAGCACAAAGGGTATGAAATATCACAAAATGGAAGGCATTACCCTTCTTATAGTGACAAAGATCAAGAGATAATACTTATCAACCACCAAACAACTCCAATACATATATATAAAAGAAATCCAAAATCATCTCTCATGCATGTTTATAACAAAACTATTAAAAATATAAATAAAATCCAAAATAAGTAAACAATATAAAAGCTAAGAAGTGACATAGTAGTGGTCCCAAAGACTGAGCTAGTAATTCCCAAAACAGTTCCCATATTCCTCTTAGAATCCTGAATTCTATTTTACAGTGTAGGGTGAGAATACCAGTATACTCAGTAGGAAAACCAAAGTCTCTTGGGTATAAGTAAGAGAAGCATAATATTTCTCCCATGAGAAAACCAAAAAACCAATAGCACCTAACAAGGAATAATAACCATCCCCACCTCACTAAGTCACACACTCCAAATAACGCAAATAAAGTAAACTAATATATAGCATATTGATCATAGGGTACACCGTACCACATTCCCATTGATTAGCCACTCACATCCCTTAATGGAACACATCATGGCGCTTCCACCTCTTCTAAATGTTATCCATCACAACCCACCCGGACACACCTAGGCCTCATAGCTAGTCCCACAACCTTGGAAAACAACACACATCACATCTCTCCCCCACACACCTTCGCCTCACAACCACATCTTACCTGCATACACCTGGGCCACATACCATGTCACATCCATAACACACCTGGGAAATCATAACACATCTCATCCCAAAGAATCCTAGAAAACCATAGCTCATCCCATCCCAAAGAGACCATGTAAACCAAAAAATTCACGTGCACACCTGGGCCCCACAAACCACCACCTTATTTAAGATTATCGGGCCATCATTTCTTGGAAAAGGGATCAGGGATGAGTGGGCGGCCCTTTATCCATTGTCCCATAAGTATGTTTTGTAAAGACACCCTTCACTATAAAAATGGGGGAGTTTAGTAGATAGTTCTCAACTAAGGTTTGATGCATACATAAAACCCAAATAAATATAGGTACTCATATATATTATCAAACACCCATGCCCAACCTATGTGTTCTCCATCGAATAGACAACCATCCCATAACACTTCCAGCTTTGTTGCTACCTCTAAATGCACAACCATAGAACATTCCATAACTGAAATCATATCCCCATACAATTCATTTAATTACTTCCCATTATTTATTAAAAAAATTATTCATTGCATCACTACTTGGTAAACTACCATGAACAACACACAACAACACACAAATACAAAGTCACACATAGGAAGAAGAACCATGGTAAAGTAACCTCACATCATCATCCCACTTCAATTTCATCCCCCCCAATCAATCCACCAAATAAAAACAACAAAAATATGACATTCACTCCTAGAAACCACACTCAACAAAAACATTCTCAATAGCCCCACTGAATAACCACACCACACCCATAAACAAATAACTAGACAACTCATACAAAACCTTGTTTTGTAATGCCTCCCATCCATCCTAGAATAAAAAAATGAACAATATAGAATCTTGTGATTCCATTACAACACCTGAGCCACCCCACACATAGTCTATCTATCAACCAAATCACCACATATCCACGCAGGTGTAAGAAGTCGGTTCTTATTCTTGAGGTACATGTTACTTATTTTCTTTTTTCCTTAATTATTTTTGAGAAAATAAGGAAAATGGGGGAAAATCACAAAATTAGTGGGTACACACCATATCCTATTCCAAATTCTGTGTACTTTGGCTGTGTGGGATTAGTATACATGGAGTGTAGGCTTGTCAGGGATGAAGTGTGTAAAAACTGAATACACGTCATGTACTTAGTAATAAATGTCGTGTAATCAGTCAGTAGTTGAACAGTAAGGTGGTGAGAGTAGCCGTCATCAAAGTGGTATTACATGTTGTGTGCTCAGAAATACATGTCGTTTAACCAAGTCGATTGATTAAAAGTGAGGGGTGGAAAGTTGCCACCAAAGGAACAGTAAAAAAAATTGAAATTATACATCATGTACATGAGATTACACGCAGTGTAATTGTGTTTGTTTTTGTTAAGAATAGGCATTATCTTCCACTTTTGATAGAGGAAGAATAGAACTCGACAAGATCCGAATGAGAGAAGGCCGGAGATTGGAGGAGCTCCCAAACGCACACCGAGACTCAAATTCCTTCGCCATCGATCTCTTATGAACCGTGTGGGTGAGTTATTATCTCCCCTTGATCCTATAAAACCAATTATTTCCCTAAGAATAGTTGTTTGTGTTTGGACGCGTAAATTTTTATTCCAGATCTACGTAATTCTCGGGTGTTTCGGGAGGTGTCGTTCATGTATATTGATCTGAGGAGATCGAGGTAGGTGGTCTGGTGTTTGTTTCCAACTATCGGGTTGTTTTTGTGTACTGTAGTAATACACACACATGTTTGGGGTGTCATATGGTTGCAGCCTTGACCATTAAGATATCAAGAATTGCACAAGTAATTTAATGAACAAGTGTAAACTGCTATTTGGGACCGTTTCCCTGATCATGGGCTACCCTATGGGTGTGTTTCCCTTGTTTAGCCATTTGGCCAGGATACCCACGGGTATGTCATGATTATAAGCATTTTTTGAGTTTTCTTGAAAGGAAATGTATATAAAATTATTTTTTATATGTTGGGCTCGGCCTGGTTACTTGCTTAGCCCGGGTGAAGTGTTTTTCTTAGCCTCATGGTAGTGTTTCATTTAGCTTGAGGGCATCTTTTCTTATGCCTATGGGTAGTAGCTTCCGTGCCTGAGGGAAATATTTGTGATTCCTAAGGGAAATCACCTAAGGGTTTTGATTCTGATTACATGAGGGTAAGGATTTTCATGTCTCAGGACAATGTTTTCTTTGAATATTAGTTGTAGTGATTCCTTGTGTTATATATGCCAAGCTAAAGCACAAGTTTGGTGTTTTTATTACCTTCTTCTTGTTAGATAGCCTGTTGTGCTTTTTGTTGTGTCACTTTATAAGAAATTATCGGTGAAGGTCTGGTCTTGGAAATATATAATCCAATGATATTTAATTTTTAAATGATAATTAAATGGTAATGGAACTGGTAGGAGTTGATACAGTTGAGTACTTCCAAGATTACTATATTCTTTATTTCATACTTCTGTTGCACATTTTTCACTGGCAATTGGGCACAGGCCTTTGGTTATTGCCTACTAGTATTTATTTCTAACACCCTATTTGCGTCATGTCTTGGGCCCAATCAGATTATATTGCTACAAGTGTTGATAAGGGAAACAGTCCCTATACAGGTACATGATTGTTGCATAGGAGTAGGAGAGCATGGGATCGAGCTTAGGCTTGCGATGATGCTGAGTTCTTGGTGCACTGTTTTGTTTTGTTGTACTTGTACCTTGTTTTCTATTGTTTTATATTGCAGTGTATCATATTTTGGATGCTTTTTTATATTTAGGGACATATTGCATCATCATATATATGACTTTTGGTTATCTTTTACTTCAATATTATTGTCCCTTTCAGCTTGGTATTATTTACTGCTTCTACTTTTGGTATGTTTATATTTCTCTACTGCACTGCACTTTAGAAAATGAGGGCATAGTTTCCCCACTATCAGGCATAGGCCCTCACTACTAGTCGACAACCTATGGCATTTGGGGAAATGTGCTTGAGTTCATTTCACCAACTGGGTTCGGGGCACCTATTGTGTGGCACTCGGATCAAGGACATTACAAAGTGGTATCAAGGGAATTTTCTTTTCACTGGGATATTTTATTGATTGGCGACAATTATAAAAAGATTGATTGTTAAGGGATTCGGTAATAACTGTGTCTGGGAGTAGCTACCCCGTTTACAGGTAAAGGTCGGATTGCCTCAAATTAAATTGTGATTTTCTGTTTATGATTTTTACAATTGACTTGATTTTCACCATTGGGTGACACACTTGTGGCGTGCTGTTTATATTTTTATACTCGGGTTCTATTTATTTGCAATCTGATGAGATGAGGGTATGCCATCTCATGCATCATTTAGGCACATGTTCGAATCAAATGCCATGTATAGTTTGAATTCCATGTAGGTTCATTAGAAATGTAATATTGTTGTGATAGATGTTGTGCTAGAAAATGCATGCTATTGTGATATATGGCTTGATAAAATACATTCTATTTGATAGGGTATTGTTACGTAATGCTTTTTGAATGAATTCCAATATTTGGTTGTTGAGGAGTGTAGGCCCTCATCAATCATAATTTTGTGGATCATCGAATTTTTTACATTGTTATAACATGTATAAGATGCCAAGATTTGGATTGTGGGAGGTATGGGCCCTAACGGGTCAGAATTTGGAACTTTGGTGTATGATCAGTGGTTTTATAGACTCCGAAATAGTTTCCAAGGCTAACTGTCTGAAAAAACCCAGAATACACATAGTATAATTTTAACAACATGTTGTATACACTTCTGTTTAGGACGAAGTGAAAATTTTTTTAAGTACACGCCATGTAGTCTCTAACCGTGTCATAGGTCATGTGGGCAGAGACATGGGATGGGAAAGTTCTTGTGACAACACACCATGTACCACTTGTACATGTTGTGTCGTGTTGACCCTGTGTCTGCACTTTTCCCTAACAACACGGATGGAAAAAACTTCTCTTAAACACACCATGTCACCTTCAAACACACCATGTAGTGTAATCTGGGACACTATACATGTAACTAACAACAATGGTTGGTGTTATCCTTTTTAGTACACTCCATGTCCATCTGGAACATGTTGTGTAGTGTGAGCCGTGTATCCGGCCGTGCCTCGAACAACACTGGTCGGTGAAGCTCTTCTAGCACACACCCTATACCTATGGGACACACCTTGTAGTCCTGACCAGTAAGAGATCATGTATACTTGGCTATGTGGCTTGGGAGACGGAGTGGTGTATACGCCATGTGTGGGTGTCAAACGCCGTGTATCTAGGGTTGAGACACACCCATGCTGAAATCATAACATGACCATGTAAGGGCTTAAGGGTACATGTCGTATGGACTTTATACACATCATGTAGTCTCTTTGTTCTAGTTCTTCTGTTTTTCATTCCCCTTTTGTGTGGGAACTTTTAAATGGACAGAAGAACCTCAACAGTAAATTAATCTAAGGCGTGTGTTTGACCTTTTAGATTCATACCGCCTAGACGACCTCAAGTTGTCCACCAAGATAGTGGTGAATATTGTTATCTAGATACGGAAGTCCATGAGATACCGATGGATCCTTCAATAGTGCCAGATGTGGTGCCAAATGTTATAACAGACGCAGGCATGAACACAGAGTTCCGTGAAGCCTTCATGTGGTTTATGCAGACCTTCCAGGGACCACCACCTTTTGCCACATCTATGGTAGAGCTGACATACATATTCTAGCAGCAACATATTCCTATGTTTTTATGGGATGGAAGACCACATGCTATGGAATCACAGTTGGGTTCTATGAAGATGATCTTAGAGCATTTAGAGATGACTCCTGGGAGGAGGGTCAAGCTCGCTACTTACATGCTGCTTGATTCTACCATGATATGGTGGGAAGTTTCACACAGAATAAGAATCACCATGACATGGCGTGGGAATATTTTCAAGAAGAATTCTATGAATTTTTATTTTCATTTATGCTAAGGTCAAATCAATTTTTAGAGTTAATGAATCTGGAGCAGGGTGCCACGTTAGTGATGGACTATTCTGCCCCCTTCACTGAGCTACATAGTTTTTTACTTGTTCTAGTGGGTGATGAGACGTTGAGGGATAGACCCCTCAAGGATGGACTTTGATATGACATCTGCATTCTAGTGAATGTTTTTAGGTTACGTACAGTGCATGCTATTGTGAACCAGGTGTTGATCACTGAGTGAAACCTGTGGGAAGCTAGTGGTGTAGACCCGGGCGGTTTGGCACCGATCTATGGATCTATTTCTACTGGCAATAGGAAGAGGCAGATAAATTTCTGTCATGATGGAAGTACAAGAAAAAATAATTCTTCAGGTGGCCAGGTGATGTGTTACCTGTGTGGTAAAGAGAGGCACAAGAGACCTCATTTTCCACGTGACCCAGTGGAGTGCCAATCTTGTGGCAAGAAGGGTCATCCTCGGCGTTTTTGAAGGGAATTCCCACTAGTGACTAGTGAGAGGGATTCTATGTAGACTCTACATGCAAGAGTAGGGGCAACAACTTCTTACCATTTAAGTAATTAGAATACGTGTAGATGTTCAGGATGAGGTGGTGGTCATTGCTGTGGTTTCCAGACACCAGGATCTCAGAGACACTAGGGTGGGACAGCTCAGGGTAGCCAGGCTATGTCGCAGGTCCGCGACAATGGAGAGGCATACGTAGTGCAATTGAACCAACAGAAGCAGGATCCTAGCCCTTCCACTATCAGAGGTACTATTCTAGTTTCTTCTATTTTATCTTTGGTACTTTTCTATACTGGTACTACACATAGCTTTATATCTATGCTTATTGTAGTGAGCCTTGGGCTTTGTGTTTCTTCTTCTTCTGATATCATGATGATAGAAACTCTGTTTGGAACTAGAACATCAGGTGTGTTTCAGTGATAGGAGTGCCCCTAGAGGTTGGTGGGTGTCACTTTTTATGGGACCTCTATGTCCTAGAGATGATGCTATATAATGTCATTTTTATGATGGACTGGTTGGTACCTTTTCGAGCCTTTGTGGATTTCTATTCTGACAGGGTGAGTTTCATGTCACCATAGAGCATAGAGTTTCTATCCATGGGTGAATGGGATGTCCAAGTGAGATGATATAGACCCAAGCATTGTGGTCGAGGTAGAGTGATAGCCCAGATTGTGAGTTTATACCCGAATGACCAAGGAACTGGTCAGAAGGATTTCCCTCTAGTGTTTAATCATTTCAGGGATTTCTTCCCGAATGACTTTTCAGTTATACCTCTTATGGGAGAGGTGGATTTCTCTATTGATCTTTTGCCAGGAGAGGCACTAGTGTCCATTCCTCTCTATAGGATGGCTACACCAGAGTTTTAGGAGATCATGAAACAGTTATAAGAGTTACAATAAAAGGGTTTCTTCCAACCCAGTACTTCTCCTTGCGGTTCACCTGTCCGGTTTGCGAAGAAGGTGGATGGTACCCTCAGACTCTGCATGGATCATCGGGAACTAAACCAATTGATGATTATTAACTGATATCCCTTACCAAGAATTGATGATATTTTTGATCTACATTTAGGAGCGCTAGTGTTCTCGATGATTGAATTGAGATCCGAATATCACTAGTTGCGCGTTAGACCATCATACATACCACTTACAACCTTTAAAAGTAGATATGGTCTATACGAGTACTTGGTCATACCGTTTGGACTCACCAACATTCAATTAGTTTTTTATGGCTCTGATCAATCATGTGTTCCACCCATATCTGGATTCTTTTGTGGTAGTCTTCAGGGACGATATCTTGGTGTGCCCTCAAACTCAACACAGCCATGACACCCATCATGATAACAGACTGAGTACACTAAGAGAGCATCAGTTATATGTTATGCTATCAAAGTGCCACTTTTGGTTGGACTAGATTCACTTTCTTGAATATATTATCTCAGAGGCAGGAGTTGTAGTAGACCTAGAGAAAGTGAGAAAAGTAGTTTCCTAGGTGCAGCCTAATAACATGTTTTAAATAAAGTGTTTCTAAGGGCTGGATGGTTATTACAAGAACCTTATATAAGAATTCTTCTGCTTAGCATCACCATTGACAGGTTTGACTAAGATGGGTATGAAGTTCGTTTGGCCAGATACATGCGAGACAGCCTTTCAGGAGCTAAAGGGAAGGTTAACAACAACACTAGTTTTTATACTTCCAGAGCAAGGGAAGAGCTATACAGTTTACTATGATGAATTAGGTATTGGTCTATGAGGAGTTTTGATGATGAGTGATTGAGTAGTTTCGTACAGTCCTTTGCAGTTGAGGCCACATGAGAGGAATTACCCAATGCATGATCTCGATTTGGCTGTAGTTGTTCATGCATTACACTGTTGGAGACATTATCACTTTGGAGAACATTTTGTGATGTTTGCAGACCATAAAAGTCTTAAATATATCTTTACCCAGTGTGACCTGAATTTGAGACAGTGAAGGTGGCTCTAATACCTTCAGTCCTTCAACTTTGAGCTTGCCTATAAACCTAGTAAATTTAACATAGTAGTCGATGCACTGAGTTGGAGGACTCATATACAGGCAGTGTATGTGTCCAGTGGTGAGTGGTAGCTTATGGATTTATTCTCTGAGATGTATTTGGAGGTGCATGATAGTCAGAGGGGAGCCTTTATTTCACCCTTAGTTGTGTCTTATTCCCTTCTAGATAGAGTGTGGATGAGACAACTATCATATTTGGAAGGCCTAGTTCTATTGGAGTTGGTGGCAAGTGAGGAACCTCCTCCCGGTTGGACAATAGGATATTATGAGGCACTGTGTATCCATGGATGAGTGTGGGTTCTGGGGGATACACACGAGGAGTTGATGCGAGATTTCCATTCTTCATCTTGGGTAATGCATCTTGAAGTTACCAAAATGTACCATGACTTGAGATGTCATTATTTGTGGCTGGGTATGAAAATATAATTACCTGGTTTGGTGACGAGATGTTTCACCTGTCAACAGGTGAAGGCGGAGCATTGGAGGCTATCCATACTATCACAACAGTTACCCATTCCAGAGTGGAAATTTGATGATGTCTTGATGGACTTCATGACCAGGTTGTTGAGGTCACCCCTAGGTAATGATGTCGTATAGGTTGTTGTGGATAGACTCACGAAGGTATCTCACTTTTTTCTGATAAACGAGACCATTAGTGTCGACGAGCTTAGAAGGTTGTATATATGAGGGGTAGTAATTTTTCATGGGGTCCCTCATTCTGTCATTTCAGATAGAGACTCTCACTTTATGTTTCGTTTCTGGCAGAGTTTTCAGAGGGCACTGGGTATACAGGTGCTTCTGAGCATAGATTACCACCCTCAGACTGATGGCCAATAAGAGCGTACAATAAAGGTGCTTGAGGACATGATGCGGGCATGCATCATGGACTTTGGGGGATCTTGAGAGAAGCACATACCATTGGTCTAGATTTCCTATAATAATAGTTTTTAGGCAACTATTCAGATTTCACCTTATGAGGCTTTATATGGTAGGCTATGCCGATCACTTTTGAGCTAGTTAGAGGCAGGTGTGGCAGCTTTACTAGGACCACGTCTCATGCAGGAGACTTCTGAGAAGGTCCAGTTGATTTAGAAGAGGATGACTACTGCACAATCTCATTTGAAATATTATACTGATCACTATAGAAAACCCTTGGAGTTCGTGGTCGAGGATGAGGTTTTCTTGCGTGTTTCACCGAGGTTGGGACATAGGTGGATTAGGAGACTGGGTAAACTTTTAACGAAGTGTGTAGGGTCATTTGAGATTCTGGAGAGGGTCGGGCCAGTCAACTGTCAGTTGTAGTTACCATAGAGGTACCAGGACATGCACGACGTCTTCCACGTTTCTTAGTTGTGTCGTTATCATTCAGACCCATCTCATGTTTTTCAGCCCGAGAAGGATGAACTTCAGTTCGATGCATCCTTTGAGCGGCATCCGATTTAAATTGTTGATAGAAGCATGAATGTTATATGAGGTCGGTCATTTCATTTCATACGGGTGCTATGACATCATGGTCGTGTGCACATTTAATTCTGGGAGCGTGAGACCAACGTACATGCTATGGGGCCAGTGTATTTATCATCTTTATCTTCACCAGCCTTGGAAGGGAAATTCAGGGATGAATTTCTTTAAGGGGGGAAGTTTATAGGAACCCGGTTCTTATTCGTGAGGTACGAGTTTCTTCTTTTCCCTTTTCCTTAAGTGTTTTTGAGAAAATAATGGAAATCGGGAAAAATCCCACAATTTGTGGGTACACGACAAGTACAATTCCACACTTCGTGCACTTTGGTCTCTCGGGATGAGTATACAGGGTGTGGAGGCCTGTCGGCGATGAAAGTTGTAAAAACTTACTACACACTATTTACTTAGTAATAAACTTCGTGTAATTAGTCAAAAATTAAACAAAAATTAGGTTGGAGTAGCCGCCAGCGGTGCTGGAGTACACACAGTGTGCTCAGAAATACACGTCGTTTAACCAAGTCGACTGATTAATAGTGAGGCGGTGGAAAGTGGCCGCCAAAAAACAATTAAAAAATTGAAAGTACACATCATGTACTTGAGGGTACATGCCATGTAGTTTTTTTTGCATTAAAAATATGCAAAATCCTCCTCATTCAACAGACGAAGCTTATAACTTGATGAGAGCTGCAGGAGAGAAGGTCGTAGCTTAGAGGAGCTCCCAACCACACACTGGGACTCTAATTCCTTCGATGTTGATCTCGTTTGAACCACGTGAGTGATTTAATCTCTCTTCTTGATCCTCTCCTACCAATTATTTCCCTTAGGGAAGTTATTGGTGTTTGAACGCGTAAATTTTTATCCTTGATCTATGTCGTTCTCAGGTGTTTCAGGAGGGTCGTTCACATATATCAATTAGAGGAGATCGAGGTAGGTGGTATGGTGTTTGTTTCCAATTGCCGAGTTGTTTTTGTTTACCATAGTGCTACCCATACATGTTTGGGTTGTCGTATTTCTATGTCCATTACTATTAAGATATCAAGAATTGCACATGTAATTTAATGAACAAGTATAAACTGTTGTTTGGGATTGTTTCCTTGATCCAGGGCCACCCCGTGGGTGCGTTTCCATTGTTTAGCTGTTTGTCCAGGATACCTGTGGGTGTGCCGTGATTATAAGAATGTTTTGAGTTTTCATAACTGAAAATGTATATAAATTTCTTTTTTATGTGTTGGGCTTGGCCCAGTTACTTTCTTAGCCTAAGGGAAATGTTTTTCTTAGCCTGAGGGGGGTTTTTCATTAAACTAAGGGAAACTTTTCTTCTGCCTGTGGAATGTAGCTTCCATGCCTGAGGGAAATATCTCGTATGACTAAAGGTAATATTCGTTATGCTTGAGGGAAATCACCTGAGGGTTTTGATTTTGATTACCTGATGCTAAGGATTTGCATGCTTGAGGACAATGTTTTCTTTGAATATTCACAGTGGTGATTTCTTATGTTATATCATCCAAGAAAAAGAACAGGCATGGTGTTGTTATTAACTTCTACTTGTTAGATTTCCTATTGTAGTTTTTGTTGTGGCACTGTATAAGAGAATTTTGGTCAAGGCCGGGTATTAGAAACTTATAATTCATTTATATTTAATTGTAAAATGATAATTAAATGGCAATTGAACTGGTAGGAGTAGCTACATTGAGTACTTCCTAGCTTACTATATTTGTTATTTCATACATTTGTTGTATATTTTTCACTGGTAGTTGGGCACGAGCCTTTGGTGGTTGCCTACTAGTATTTATTTCTCACACCCATTTTGGGTCATCTGTTGGGATAAAATAGATTATATTACTGCAGGTGTTGATAAGGGAGGAAATCCCTATACGGGTACTTGATTGTTGCAGAGGAGTAGGAGAGCATGGGACCGAGCTTAGGCTTGTAATGCTGCTGAGTTCCTGCTACCCTGTTTTGTTTTGCTATACTTGTACCTTGTTCTGTATTTTTTTAGATTGTAGTGTATCATGTTTTGGACGCTTTCTTAGAATTAGGGACATATTTCATCATCATATATATGACTGTTTGATATCATTTAATTCATTACCTTTTCCCATTTATGCTTGGTTTTATTTACTACTTATACTTTTGGTATGTTTATATTTCTCTACTACACTACACTTTTTCAAACGAGGGCATAGTTTCCCCACTATCAGACCTAAGCCCTCACTACAATTCGGAAGCCTCTGGCATTTGGGAAAATTATCTTGAGGTCATGTGACCAACCGGGTTCGGGGCACCCATTGTGTGGAACCCAGATCCAGGACGTTACACACTGAAAGAATTCCCAGATTTTATAAGGAATCCCATATTTAGTTTGGATTTTAAATTGAAGGGTTATCAAAAAACATGTTTGATCATGGGGTATCCATTTATTTAACCAAATGTACATGGTTAATAAATTTCACATATACAACCATTCTAATGAAGATCAAAGACATCGATTAACACAATTAGTTTCTCAAAAAAAGGCCACTAATGTAAAACCCCACATTTTTTAAAAAGTAAAGAGAAAAGCATGGAACTTTGTTTTAAAGTAGATAATTATAACTATCCTTTAAAACATAATTTTTCCACTTTTATTTTGTGAATTTAAAGAAACTATCATCTAAAATTGTGTTGAGTATGTTATTTGGAGTCAATTGGAACCAACTTTTTTTTATTTATAAATAGTAACATACCCTTATGAATAGTAATATGACCCTAATAAATAGTAAATATTATTTTCTTAAGGATTTAAGATAATAACATATTTGTTAATTTTTCATCGTGATATAGAAGTAGTTATAGAATTAGAATTGTTATTTTTGAATTAAGTATGATTTTATTCAATAATTGAATCAATAATATCTATAAATTTACTATAAAAAAATGGACTTCATTTTTTAATTCTACACATCGAAAACTGGTTAGGGTAAAGTTTTGGGATTTTTCTAAAATTCATTAATTTTTTATGAATAGTGAAATACGATAAAATACCGTATAATCAAATTATCTGTAAAATTGACTATCTATGACATCATAAGGGATGAAAGTACACTTGTATTGAACTCACATTCCATTATTACTATTTTAGGTCACATGAACTAAGACTATTAACAATCATGGGCAAAAGTAGTATAATAATGATTAAAATAATGAAAAACACCCCCTCTCCTCCCCAATAAATACCACCCTCACACCCCTCTTTGTCCCACACCTCTCAAGACTTTATCTAAGCCTATATTCTTCCTAATAATCCTATAAAGTCTCTTTTCCATGTCCTAGAGCTTCTGGTCTCACCAAAAGTCCAAAACCATAGCCCTTAAGAAGGATCTCAAAGAGAAGAGATCAAGAGGTAAACATGCTCTTTCATTTTATTTCTTCTATTTTATTTTATGTTATTCTCTTCATTTTTATTTGTCTTATGTTGGGATATTTCATTCCATATACCCCCTTACTATTCATATTATGTAAGAGTGAGGATATATCCCATTTCTCTCATCAAACTTTTTTTGTGAAATTTTAAGAGATGTCGTTAGGCTGCCAAAATTTCGTGAAAACTTTCTCAGGTCTTCCTTTATTTCAATATTCATTTGTTTTATTCTTATATCCTCACCTCAACTTATCCAAGAGGCATGAAATCTCGATAATCTTTTATATTATTTATTTTTTGATGTTCATGGAAAATTAATCACCATTCTCCTCCTCCTCTCCCACTTATTCAAGGAATTAAAACATTGTTCGTAATGTGTCGAATTACCGACATCTTGGACGATGTGATTTCTATTTTCATTAACTCTTTCAAGTCTAGTCATGAAACCATATTTATGGTTTAACCAGGTTATAATATATTTATTACGTCTAATCCAAGGTTATGGAATTCTTTTTTACACATGATGTTAATTTATATAACCAAATGAAGTCGTTATTATTAAAGAACCACTAAAATGGACTAAACGAACATCATTAATGTTTAACTTATGAATAATCCTCATGTAAGAATTCAAAATGATAAATTTTATTATTTATGGTATCATATATATATAAATACTACTCCATTCCAATTCTGTAGTTTCACTTCCAATCGACAAGAACATCCACCATGAACCAATCATGAAATCATGTAAAGAACTCACCCAAAAACAGTTCATGTAAGAAAACACTAAAAATTAAAAAGTGAAATGATGTTATGAAATTATCATATTTGATTTTATAAACAGGAAAATGTTTTTTTAAATACTAATAACATTATTTTAGCCATTATACAAGATTTTTAAACAAGTTTGAAGTAAGACAAGCCTGAGGTATGGGAATTCTAAACCTGGTTTCCATTGTTTGGGTTGACCTTCTATTTCATTTTTTTGTGGTATTAAAAATTGATTGTGTGATGTGTTTTTCTTATATTATGTTTAATTATGTTTATTTACAGTGTTTATACATATTCAATCCACTCTATTAAGCTTCACTTCAATGATATGATATTAATAAAAGACATTCGTTTTAAAATCCTCTTTTAAATTTTTGTTTTACAAAGTTCAAAAGTATTGTTTTTATGCTATTATTCATGTTGTATGATTATGTTCTAGTTATTGGGAATTATTTATGATGAAGGGTGGGAGCTATATTTACCTCTAATGAATTGAGTATGTGTATGTTGGGTGTCGGCCGTATGGTTAATCCAAGTGTAACTGTGATGGTTACACAAATTGTAAGGTAGTCATGAGGGTTAAAAAGTACAAGGTAGCTATGAGGGTTAAAATGTTATGTAATTAATTCCATAATATACCATTATGATTATAGTTATTTCCTCATTTTTTGTGTGGATATATTGTATATATCATGTTACACAAAGTTAATATATATGGGTTGTAAGCTTGTCCTTTTAAAATGCTTTCATATGTTACGAGTATTCAAGGACAAATGTGCTCTTTCCTTCTCTTTCATCCCTTACTGAGATTTTGTGCTCATTCCATGTTTTTAAATGATTTTACCAGTTGAATGGATGTTTAATACAAATAAGGAATCCATGTTTAATGTTAAGGAATTTTTAATGATTCATGTTTAATTCTTAATGTTTTATATTTTGAAGAAAATGGAAACTCATTTGATGGTATCCACTCTGTAACAATATGAAATGTTATGAATTTATTGTCCCAATTATATAAAGATATAAACTGGAAAATATACTCAATGTATAAACGACGTGATATCTTGACTGAATTAAATATTATGTAATGTAATAAGGATGAGTCATTATAGTTGGTATTAGAGGATGGCCTAGATAACTTTAGAGGTTGGGTGATGTTAATAAAATACCATAAATGATTTTCAATAAATGTTTAATTTGAAATTTTATTGCATTTAGAGATTACCATGATGATACATATAAGATATGTTTGTCCAGAATGGTTGTCCGCAGAAGGAACAAGGTTTCTGAAGAGGAGAGGCACCGATAGAATGAAATTCTTCCAGATCTACAACCAGGAATGATAGGGATTGGAACCGAGCAGTTTGTGGAAGTAAGGGCTTTGCTAATGCAAGAAATAAATAGTGGTGGAATCCATGATAGAGATCCACCAGATGTACCACAATAGAACATGAAAATAGTGGGACATTTTATGAGACAACACCCTCGTACATTCAATGGATCTTCTGACCCAATAGCAGTTAAAGGTTGGATTAAAGACCTTGAAAATATATTTGATGTTATGGGATGATCAGACAATCAAAAGGTAAGTCTTGCCATTTAACAAAAGAAATATGATGGTAAGAAAATCCAATTTACAGTTTTTTACAATTACGTCATGAAACTCCCTGGGGAATGTCTTAAAAAACTAAGAAGTGTTTAAAATGTGGTAAGTTTGAACAAATGGCCTGATATTGTAATGAAAATGGTCCTAAGACTAATCATGATAAGCAGACTGTAAATTGTTTTAAATGTGGTGAAATGTGTCATTATGAAAATGCTTTCCCAAAGAAAGATATGAATGATGCAATGGAGCCAAAATACAAGAAGAAAGGTGTAGTGAGATCCTTTTTGACTACGTTAGCAGATGTCAGGCCATCCAATGAAATTGTATCAAGTATATTTTTTTCACACATATTTTGTTAATGTTTTGTTTGATATGGCATCTTCACATTCCTTCATCTCTGAGAAATTTTCTGGTAAATTGGAAATATCTCCTCAATAAAAGAAACCCAAATTTTTTGTTAAAACACCGAGGAGGAATGATATAACAAAGAGGAATTATAAGAATCTTTCTATTGTGGTCTGTGGAAAGAATTTACCTACAAACCCTGCTGTTTTACCCTTATTTGAGTTTGATGAAATTCTATGAATGGCTTGAATTTCTTGATTATCATGCTAAGATAGACTGTAGAGCTAAATAAGTTGTTTTTTGTGAAAGAGTTCTAGTTTTTATACAAGAATGAACCCATTTAATTTACTATATATCAGTAAGCTGAGAAACTATTGAAAGATGTAAATGAAAGTCATCTTGGTCATATTTTTGAAAACAAGGGAACTATTCAGATTAATGACGTGTCAGTGGTAAATGAATAACTTGATGTTTTTCCTAATGAGTTATCCAGTGTCATACCTGATCGAAAAGTTGAATTCACAATTGACTTAGTTCCTATTTCTATATCATTTTCAAAACCCCTTATCGTATGGATCAAATAGATCACCTTGAATTGAAATATCAGTTGTAGAATTTCATTGACAAAGGCTTCATCCTTCCTAG
The DNA here is from genome assembly GCA_963277665.1 of Viscum album. Taxonomy (NCBI): domain Eukaryota; kingdom Viridiplantae; phylum Streptophyta; class Magnoliopsida; order Santalales; family Viscaceae; genus Viscum; species Viscum album. Next base: position 1,190,347,216 of record OY728156.1, on the reverse strand, counting down.
AACATCACCATGGGGATCCCTTTTTTTCTTTTTTAGAAAGAATGATGGTTCCATGAGACTTTTCATTGATTATAGATCTTTTAATAACATCACTATTAAAAACATGTATCCTTTCCCTCATATTGATGACTTGTTTGATCAGCTCTAGAGAGATGAGTAATTTTTCATGATTTACATGAGGTCCAGATACCATCATCAGATGGTGAAGGAGGATAACATCCCAAAAACAGCCTTTTATTCTAGATATGGCCATGATGAATTTTTTGTTATGCCCTTTGAGTTAACTAATGAACCTGCTGTATACATGAATCTTATGGATAGAGTATTTCATGAGTTCTTGGATATGTTTTTGGTTGTATATATTGATGACATTATGGTATTTTCTAAACATAAAAAGTAGCATGAAAGATATCTAATGGTTGTTTTAAAAACCATAAAATAAAAGAAACTCTATGGAAAATTCAGAAATTATGATTTTTGGTTGCAACAGATTTCATTCCTTGGGAACATTGTAAATAAGGATGGAATGACAATTGATCTTGTTAAAACAAAAGTGGTTGATGAATGGAAAAGACCCCCAAATGATTTTGAGATTCGTAGTTTTCTTGGATTAGTTGGTTATTACTGACATTTTGATAATAACTTTTCCCAGTTATTTGGCCTGATAACTAAGTTAACATGGAAAGGGTTTATATTTTTTTGGACAGAAGAATGTGATGTTTCTTTTCAGGAACTGAAGAAGAGATTGGTGAATGCTCCTATTTTTCCCATACCTTCCCGGAATAGTGCGTTTTTCCTCTACATTGATGATTCCTTGAAGGTAAATTGTTTTGTTTTGATGAAGAATGATTAGGTAATTGCGTATGGTTTGATACAACATAAACCTCATGAGATAAATTATATGACACATGATTTGGAATTGACAACTATGGTTTTGGCTTTCAAAATTTGGAGGCATCATTTATACGGAGTCAAATGTCAAATATATACTGATCATAAAATTCTGAAGTATATATTCACTCTGAAGGAATTAAACATGAGGAAGAGAAGATGACTTGAACTGATAAATGATTATGATTGAAAGATCAATTACCATCCTAGAAAAGAAAAAAAAGGGGCATATTCCTTGAGTCAGAAAGATCATGCATCATTAACCATGTTATGTTTGGAACATGATTCATTGTTTATTGATTTGATGAATTTTGGAATAGAAGTTTTTGCAATATGGAAGATGGTATCGACATCATTCTTTTGTTGAGTGTTCTCACAATAATAGTTTTCAATCCAGTATAAAGACGGATCCTTTTGATGATTTGTATGGGAAGCGGTGTCAGACTCTAGCATTTTGGGTTGAAGTCAGTGAATGAAAGTTGATGGGGCTAGAATTAGTAGAAAAAGTGGCTGGGAATGTGAAGATGATTCAGTACCCTATGTGGACAGCCCAGAGTAGGCAAAAAAGTTATGAAAATAACAGAAGGAAAGGCTTATCATTCTAGGTAGGTGACCATGTTTTCCTTAAAATATCTCCCTATAAAAGTGTGATGTGTTTCAGTTATAAAGGGAAGCTAAGTCCACGGTTCATCGGTCCTTTTGAAATCAGGGATAATGTTTGAACAGTTGCATACCGCTTAGATTTTCATCCGATTTTGTTACAAGTACACAATGTTTTTCATGTGTCGATATTGAGAATGTATGTTCCGGATTCATCACATGTCTTGATCACAGAAGTAGTTCATCTGAAAGAGAACCTTTATTATAAAGAGAAACCAGTTCAGATTCTTGATTGAATGGAAAAAGTGTTGCAGAATAAGGTAATCTACTAGGTAATGGTTTTGTGGAGAAACCACATGGTTGAAGAAGCAACATGTGAGTCTGAAAATGTGATGAGGGAAAAGTACCCTCAGTTTGTTAATAAGTAAATAAAATTGCGAGGATGCAATTTCTAGAAGGTGGGGATAATGTAACACCCCATGTTTTTATAAAAATAAATAGAAATACATGATACTTTTTTAGGTATATATTTATAACTAGCCTTTAATACATAATTTTTCAACTTTTAGGTTTTGAATTTCAAGAATATATCATCTGCATTTTTGTTCAGTATGTTATTTGGAGTCTATTGGAACCAACATATTTTTTTGGTGAATAATAACATACCCTTATAAATAGTTATATGAATAGTAATATGACCCTAGTGAATAGTAAATTTTATTATTATTTTATATTCTTAAGGATTTTAGATAATAACATCTTGGTTAATTTTTCATCGTGATATAAGAGTACTTATTGCATTAGAATTGTTAATTTTTGAATTAAGTATGATTTTATTTAACAATTAAATTATTAATATTTAGAAATTTTTTTTCAAAAAATCGAATTGATTTTCTAATTCTACTCATCAAAAAAATTTAGGGTAAATTTTTGGGATTTTTCCGATATTCTTTAATTTTCAATGAATAGTGAAATACGATAAAATACTGTATAATCAAATTATCAGTAAAATTCACTATTTATGACATCATAAGTGATTTAAGGCTACTTGTTTAGAAATCACTTGACATTATTACATTTTGAGGTCACATTAACTATGACTATTCATAATATTGGGAAAAAATATTATAATAATGAATAGAATACTGAAGAATACCCCCTCTCCCCCACTATAAACAAAACCCTCACTCCCCTCTTCTTCCCACACCTCTCAAGCCTTGATACATGCCTATATTCTATCCAATAATACTCCCAAGGATCTTCCCCACGTCCTAGAGCTACTGGTCTCACCAAAAGATGAAATCCAAATCCCTTAAGAATGATCTCAAGGGGAAGAGATCAAGAGGTAAACATCCCCTTTCATTTTCATTGTTTTCATTCACTTTATGTTATTCTCTTCCTTTCCAATTTTCTTATGATTGCATATTTCATTCCATATCCCCCTTACTATCCGTAATTTAAGAGAGATGATATATTTCCTTTCTCTCGTCAAACTATTTTTATGAAATTTTAACAGATGTCGTTAATCTGTCAAATTTTCGTGAGAAATTTCTCATGTTTTCTTTTCTTTCATGTTTAATTTATTTTATTCCTGTTTCCTCACCAACTGTTAACAAAGGGGCCTGAAATATCTAGAATATTGTTTTTTCATGTATTTTCTCATGTTCATGGAAAATTCATCATCATTCTTCTCATATAATCCATCTTATACAAGGAATTAAAACATTGTTCATGATGTGTCGAATTACCGACATCATGGACGATGTGATTTCAATTTTTATTATCTCATTCAAGTCTAGTCATGAAACCATTTTGTTGGTTGAACCTGGTTATAATATTTCTATTATTTCTAATCCACAGTTCTGTAATTATTTTGTATACATGGTTTTAATTTATATACCAAAATGAGGTTGTTATTATTAAAGAACCACTAAAATGATCTAAACGAACATCATTAATGTTTAACTTTTGAATCATCCTTATGTAAGAATTCAAAATGATAAATGGAATGATTTATGGTACTTGAAATATGTAAATACTACTCCATTCCAATTCTGGAGTTTCACTTCCAATCGACCAGAACATCCACCGTGAACCAATGTAGGGAATCATGTAAAGAACTCACCAAAAAATAGTGCAAGGAGAAAATACTAACAATTAAAGAGTGAAATGATGTTATGAAATGATCATATAAGATGTTAAAAACTTGAAAATGTATTTTTTAAAATAGAAAAAACATTTTTTTAACCATTATACTGGAAGTTTAAACATGTTTGAAGTAAGATAATCCAGAGGTAAGGGAATTCTTAACCTGATTTCCGTTCTTTGGGTTAACCTTCTACTTAGTTTTAAGGTGGTTTTAAAAATCGATCGATTGATTTTTTTTCTTATATTATGTTTATTTATGTGTATTTACAGTTTTGACACATATTCTATCCGCTCTTTTAGGTTTCACATCAATTATATGGTATTTATAATAGATTTTATTTTTAAAATCCTCTTTTAAAATTCTGTTCTAGAAGGTTCCAAAGTAATTTTTTATGCTATTATTCATGTTGTATGATTTTGTTCTAGTTATTTGGAATTTTTTATGATGAAGGGTGGGACATATATTTCCATCCAATGCATTGGGTATGTGTATGTTTGAGGTCGGCTGTATGGTTACTCCAAGTGTAACTACGATGGTTACACAAATTGTAAGGTAGTCGTGAGCGTTACAAATTATAAGGTAGTTGTGAGGGTTACAATATTTTTTAAGTTATTCCCTAAGATAACATTATGATTATATTTATGTTATCATGTTTTGTGTGGATCTTTTGTAAATATCATGTTAAAAAAGTATGTATTTAGGGGTGACAAGCATGTATTTTGAAAATTATTTCATACTTTATGAGTATTCATGGACTAATGTGCTCCTTCCTTATTTTTCATCCCTTACTATGCTTTTGTGCTCATACCGTGATTTTAAATGATTTTCATAGGTAAATGTATGTGTATGTCAAATAAGGAAGCCATGTTAAATTTTGAATAATTTTCAAGGAGTCATGTTTATGTTTTAATGTTTTATATTTTGAAAAAAAAGGAAGCTATTTTTATGGTATCCACTCTATAACAATGTGTAATGCTATGAATGTATTTTCCCAATTCTCTAAAGCTCTAAACATGAAAAGATCCTCAATGTAAAAAGGAAGTGATTTCTTGACTAAATTAAAGATTATGTAATGTAATAAGGATAGGTCCTTATAACCAACAACCATGAGTTTTAGCAGGCATACAACCCATACAATTCAAAACATGAGATCAAAATTAAAATAAAGTATAGGCATGAATCACATTCCCTAGCCCATGTTTATTGATCTTAATCCAATTAAATTATCCTTATTTATTTTTAATTCTTCTATCTTCATAAATTAAACCATCTTACACCCACATCATATAATACAAAAATTAATGAGTTATGAAGGAATCCCTACATCGAGGATGAACCGATAAACACTTATTTATTGAAAAAAAATTGGGGGGGGGGGTACACATGCAATAGGAAGAAAATCTAGGGGAAACACGATATAAGGGTTACATCACAACACATGGCTCTGCATGAAAGAAAGGTTCACGTAGCACCAAGAGAAAATAAGAGCGCACTAAGGAGAGAGTATCTCACCATTGGAAATCCTAGATCCTATAACAATGGAACAGATGATTTTATAAAGTCCATTACAGTCAGATCATGACCAAAACCACATGGTTTGGCCATTTAGAAATCCTTGGGACTTTTATGAAAAAAATTATATGATTTTTATCTCTTGAAAGGTCTTAATAACAATTTAATTATGGTCTTAAACTTGTTTCATGTCAAATAAAATCTTAAATAGGTGAAACTAGAAAAAACTATTGATTTATGGAATTTTGAAAAACTATCTGAAATGAATCACTATTTAGTGAGTCACCATCACATGTCACCAGTGGATAAGTCACCATTGGCTGAGTCACTAATGTGAGCTACCATTGATGATCTTCCATTGGATGATTCATTTTTGGGTGACTCACCATTGGACAGGATAACGGTGGATGAGTCACCATTGGGTGAATCACCACCGGTGTCTTACTATCATGACATGCCGTCAATGACTCATCACTGTGAGTCACCAGATCAAGTCACTATTCTGACTCACCAGTGGATGAGTCACCATTAGACAAGATACCGTTTCCAGCTACCTTTCCTAACTCATCATTAGAAATAATATAATTTTTGAAAACTCTTTAAATGAGTCACGGTGACCTCCCAGAACACTCTATGCATAGGATATTCACAAAGTAATAGAACAGAGATGTCTGATCCATTACATCATATACCTGTAAAACTATTACATCCATCAGTAATTCAAAACAAAAACCAAAATGAATAGAGGGGTCCCAACAACCACCCTTTGAGATACCTCTCAAAGATCTTGCTACACATGAAACACTACAACTCACATCAGTGATCAACAATAATCCACCCTGTGTTGTTTGAAAACTAATGTGGAACTCCAATAACCAAGAACACAACATCTGGCATCTGCTAACCCAACCAACAAAAATACACACCACATAATAACAACAACCACACTGTCCAAACACACGAATCAAAGAGTCATGTCCTCTGTGTCAAGATATTATCTGCTCTGGGTGGAAATGACTCGCCCACATAGGTTCAATCGGATAGGAATTAATGTCTCCTGATTCGGAATCAGCTCACCCCCTTTTCACATGTCAGATCATTATCTCACATTAAAGAAAAAGGAAAATAATCTATCTCACAGAAAACAATTACTAACATCACATTACATGAGAAAACATAACTGGGAAAAACTCAAAACAACTCTGGGTATTGGGAACACATTTTTGTTTCTAGATCCCAAATATTATCCTCTAGGCCACCATTCCCCCACAATAGATGAAGCAAGTTAATGGTCTATCAATACAAAACCTTCTCTCGATGATCATGGATCTTTAACTGCTACTCCATGAACATCATTTCAACCTCAATATCCAACTCTCCCTAGTCGATGATGTGGGAGTCAACATGAAGATACCAATAAATTTGAGTGACGTTAAAGAAATCTTGGATCCTCTACAGGTATGATGGATGTTCTAACCGGTATTCCACCTTTCCAACTCGTCCCAATAGTTGGAATGACCTGATAAAGCTCATATAAACCTTACTCCCTCTACCAAACTTCGGTTTCCCATGTCGAGTGGAAACTTCCAATAATACAAGGTCCCCAACCTTGAACTCTATGTGCCTCCAACTATGATCAGAAAATGACTTCTACTATTCATTAACATCCTTCATCCTATCATAAGATGCAATTTCACTATCATGATCTCCACTACCTCAAGGGCCAAGAACAACTGTTTCCTAGTCGAATTGTCCAAAACAAAGTTGAACAACACAGTCTTCCATTAGGAGCTTAAAATAGAGCCATGCTAATAGATGAGTGATAACTATTATTATAAGAAAACTAGACCAATGGTAAGTGTCGCACCATATAACCTCCAATGTCCAAGACACATATTTTCATCATATCCTCCAACGTTTGGGTTTTCTGTTTTTCCATCCATCTTTCTAATAGAGAATGGTATTGTCGAGGAATAACTGAGTTCCAAAATCATGCATCAGTTCCTGTTATACACATGAGGTAAAATGGGTTTCCCGATATGAGAAAATGGATATTAGTACTCCATGCAGCTACACCGCCTCATCCACATAACTCCTTGTAATGGCATCCACTACTCCAGACTCCTTAATTTCTATGTAGTGATCTGATTTCGTCATCCGATCCACTAATACCTAGATAGCATCACTACATCCCAAAACCTTAGGTAACCTTATGAAGAAATCCATTGATATATCATCCCACTTCCTTTCAGGGATATCTAAGGGATGAAAAAAACCCACCAGGAACACGAAGCTCAAATTTTACCATCTTACACACTAAGAACATCATCAGAAACTCTTCCACTACATGTTTCATATCAGGACACAAACACTACATCCTCAATCCATGATAGATATTGGAAATTCCTTGGTGTACTACTAAGGGGGAGCTATAAAAATCACAGAGGACTTCCTCAAAAATCCCCTCTTGAGGAAACATCCATCCATAAAACGACATCTGATTTTGAATATCCTCCAACCAACCCTCTAGATCATGACCATGGTCAACATGATCACACATCACCTCTTCTTATATTTCTCCCCACTAAGAATCTCACAGAAAGTATATCAAATAGGAATGCACATTCATCTGAAACAAAGACCCATTCATTCCATCCATACCTAAATTCATGTGCAAGGCTTCCAATTCCTCAATGGCCTTCAAAGAATATGCATATTACTGAACTACTTACATATGTGACTTCTTGGTCAAGGTAGTGACCATGACATTTCTATTTCCTATGGTTTTATAAATCTCAACATCATAGTCCTGATGAACCTCCATCAAACATCACAGTCACAATCGTAGATCTCACTAGGAAAATATATAATTTAAACTATTGTGATCTTTGAAGATGATAAAGCACTCCCAATTGGGATAATGTCACGACAACTTTAGCACAAACATGAATACTTGATATCTAGATCATGGTTATGAGTAGTTACATTTATTGGGATATAACTTCCTAGACTCATAAGAGAAAACTCCCTTTTGCTGTATCAACACACATCCCAATACCATACATGAAGCATCACAAAACTACTAGAACATCCCCCCTTCCTCTAGAAATGGGAGCACTAGAGCACTGACCAACTTCCCCTTCAAGTAGTTGAATTATTCCCAACACTTCTCACTCCACAAAAAATCCATGTCATTCATGGTCCGAGATGTCAATCGAGATGCAACTCAAGAGAAATTAGTTACAAATATCTGGTAATAGCCTAATAGGATGAGGAAACTAAAAACCAATTCCATATTATTGGGTGATTCCCATGAAAAAACATACTTAAACTATGATGGGTTCACTACTACACCCTGCTATGACACCCCATGTTCAATAAAATGTATCCCTCATGTCCAGAACATGGACTTGGATAGCTTTTTGTAGAGATGGTGGAATTTTAGAACATGTACGATAATACTAAGATAAAAGGAATTATCCTCTTCTATATTAGAGTAGATCAATATTAAATTGATGAATACGATGATGAAACAGTCTAACAACTCACAAAAGACGGAGTTCCTAAGCCCCATGAACATGGCTGGGGAATTTGTAACACCAAAAGTCATGAATAAATTTTCAAATATCCCATACAAACATCTGAATGAAATCATTTGGATATCTCCCTCCTCCACCCACAACTAGTGATATTCAGACCACAGATCGATCTTAGAAACCAAATCGCCCCTCTCAGCTGGTTGAAAAGATCATTTATCCTCAAATGTGTGTAACAGTTCTTGACCTTCATCTGATTTAACCGATAGTAGTACATGCACAACATTAATCCACAATTTTTCTTTCTTTTTTAACAACATTGAAGAACCCCATGGTGAAACACTATGCCCGTTTAATCCCTTATTCATCAAATCATAAATATGAACCCTCAACCCCCGCAACCCTGAAGGTTCCATCCCATAAAGATCCATTGAAATAAGAGAAGCACCAGGATGGAGGTCTATCTTGAACTCAACGTCACATTGTGGGGGTAGCATTACAACCTCTTTGGGAAAATATCCAATAACTCCTCATCAACCCTAGAGACTTCAGTATCCACTACTCCCCCAGACAGCTCAACCAACATGGAAAGAAAAGTCTCCACATGCCAACTATCCACCTAACAAATCTTCCCTCCAATGAAATCCACATTCATTCCATATAAATACGAATAAACGACACTTATTCAAAAGAAGTAGATAATAGAATATACATAATACAACCCTTTGATTTTTAGAATAGCATCATATGGTTTCATATACATCAATAAAAGATCTCCACATGATTAGTGCATTCTAATCATCATTTTTCACCCCTGACACACATCAAACATGCTTGTTTAACCTCAAATTGGTGTAATCAACACCATGGGAATGAGAAAGCTCCCAATTTCTAGTCCCAGAGCATGGAATATGCTGGGTGTAACAAAGACGTGTGAAAATATTTAATCAAAAAATCACAAGAAAGGGTACTAAACAATCTGATCGTACTTTTGACGATCTCTAGCCCTGTTGGAACTTATGCCTCTATGACATGCAACTAACCATGCCCAGCTCCTCTACCCCACTATGAAGTAAATGGGTGAGCACTCTGAGGTAGGACCTTACCTTCTCTATCTCCCCTCAGTGGGGAACCAACCTATTATCCCGGTTGTTGAACAACCTAGCTAGGAACTTCTACTAGGGCTAGCATTAAACCTACCGACATCCAGTATAATAAGCTCAAATATCCAATGGGTATTGATTTTGAAGAATCCTACATACTATATAGATGAAACACACATCTCCCAAGCTTATGGGAAATAAATGAGGACCAGATGGTCGAAATAGAAACTGTTAAGGCTGACTCCCCACATGTTGTAACCTCTAAGGCCCTGGTGCTTGAGACTTTCTAATAATAACCTTTCCCTTTGACCAACCCTTTTGACTCCCCTATCATGGTAAAAATATTTGTTGGTGCCTCATATCAATCAATTCATATGTCTTCTTATGCTATATGTACATCGACAATGTAAAGGGGGTGACTGCATACTTGATAGATGGACCAAGTGCATCCTCTAGGTGTATCGCACAAGGCTCCTCATCTATATAGATATCTGTGAAAAAATGAAGGCGATCTTTGAAGATAACCCCATATCTCATACAAAAAAACTCCCCTACTAGATTGAGAGTAACTCCTAACTATTCTCTATCGTAAAAGTCAATGAAATGAATTCTACTCAGATCTCCTTCTCAAAATTGACCCACAGAACATCATCCTTCTTCATATCCCCTAGGTACAATGTCTTTCACTATCATGAATCTCCCTAAATCTAGATCACTTCTGAAGGAACTTGGTACTCTCTCAGATCCCTAATGAAACTAATGGTGATCTCAAGCACCTAGATCGGCTCTATATATATGTTTAAAACACATCACTCACACATTCCAAAGGACTAGAGCTGGAAATCATGTAATGTTCCCTACCAATGGTCCTCATCATCCATTAGATAAACCCTTCATCGATCATCCAAATTGTCATGATGTGCCTCTACTTCCCAATCCACACACGGATGATGACCAGGTGACATAGTTGAAAAACAGTATACAAGGAAATCCTAATCTCGAGTAGTATTGACTAATATTTATGATTCATTTTATCTCATTCTGTAATCCATTTAAAATTCCCGCAAAAACCCCAATTCAAATAGAAAAACAAGTGATTATGATGACTATAACATTACTAGGGTCTATACCTTGAAAATGGTGTAGTCTCACTTGGTTTTTTGGTTGGCTCATAATCCTTGCATCAGATCAAAGGGCACCCAAAAATCTCATGTCCAAGCGGGTCTTCCCTAGCCTATGTCACACACCAAGGTCACCTAACACTGGTTCCCTACCAACCCATGAAATTCTCATTATTCTTAACGTAAAAATCCATCTTATATCCCAACCATCACCTTTGATACCATTCTTTGAAGACCCCCAATCTCCAATGATTCCCTTCATAAACTATAAATGGATAAAGACAGATAATGACCCCTCAAATCATGCCTCTAATAGGCCCCAGGGTGGCGACCCACACCAAGGGTATAAAAATCTCAAAAATTGGGAGGAAGTACCCTTTTTATAGAAACCCATATCATAAGATAATATGTAACATCCTCAAACAAACTCCAATACATATATATAATATAAATTCAAAACCATCCCACATGTATGTTTAAAATAAAACTTCTACAAATATAATTAAATCCCCAATGTAAGTACCAGAAGTAATGCTAAGTAGCTACACAACAGTTGTCCTGAAGTCCCAGCAAGTAATGCCTTGCACTATTCTTGTAGTCCTCCTAGAAACTAGAAATCAGTTTTACAGAATAGGTTGATCATACAAGTATATTAAATCGAAAAACAAAATTCTCTCATGTACAATAGAGGGAAGCATACTAATACTCCTGTGTGAAAATAGAAAAATCAAAAACACACAAAATGGAATACCAACCCTCCACACGTCACTATGGAAGGCTAACAAAATAATGCAAGTCAAGTAAAGTGATATAGGGAACATCAGTTAAAGGGTTCCCCACACCACATTCCTACTGAATGGAATTTTTCACACCCTAACATCAAACATCATGGTGCCCCAACTCTTCCAAAAGTACCATGTCACATCTCACTCGCACACACATCGACCTCAAATCTAGTATCGCGACCTGGTAAAACAATTCTTATCTCATCTACCCATACACACTGAGGCCCAACAACCACATCCCACATGTAGACACTTGGTCCACATACCACATCACATTCTAAAAACACCTTGGAAATCATAACACAAATTATCCTAAAGACACCTATGAAACCACAACTCATCCCATACTGAAGACACCAGGGAAACCAAAACTCACCCACAGACAGTAGGGACCCACAACCCAAAACCATCCCAAAGAAACATGTCCCATGACTACCTGGAAAAGGAAGCAAGGAAGAGTGGGTGTCCAGCCATATATCCTTCTACCAAGATGATTGGGAAAGTCATGATCCCCTATAACAATGGGGGTGTTCAGCACATAGTACCCAACATGGGTAGGATACATACATTAAGTAGTACAAAATGTAGTTATACATATATATTATCAAACAATCAATCCCATCCTATGTGTTCCCAATAAAACAAATAGCTACCTCATAACACTTCCTATAATGGTGCTACCTCTAAATACACAACCATACATCTTGCCACAACTCATATCATGCTCCTAGACTTTTCATTTAACTATTTCTCATTTTTTATGAAACAATTATTTTATTTACTCTATACCTACTTGAGAAACTACCAAGCACAAAACACAACAATACACACATAAAAAGTCCCAAAAATTAATAAAAACCATGGTAAAATTATGAAACTTCATCATCCTTCTTCAAAATCATCATTCCCAATCCATCAACCAAACTAAAACAACAGAAATCTCAAATCCAATCCTACCAAAAACTTTCATCACATTCATTCTCCATATCCTCACTCTATAACAAAAATGCACCCATCAACACATAACCACATAACCCAAACACATCCCTTATGTATAAAACCTCACATCTATCCCACAATTAATAAAACGAACACTCTCTTAACCTGAGATTACACTACACCACTCGAATAACCCCACAAACATCCATTCTATCAACTAAATCACCAAATAACCATACCAGGAACAAATTTCCAGATTTAATCAGCGAACCCTTATATTGTTTCGATTGTTAATTCAGGTGTTATCCCAAAAAAAATTGATCCAAGAGAATCCATTAATTTAACCAAGTGTACATGGTTAATAAATTTTACATACATAACTGTTCTATATAAGATCAATTAAATTGATTAAAAAACATAGGATTGTAAACAAATACAAGTAATGGCCATTATTTTCAATAGGTATACAACCCATACTATTCAAAACATGGATGAAAATTACAACAAAGCATAGTCTTGCAGTACATTCCCTAGCCCCAATTTATAGATCTTAAATCAATTAAACTATATTTATTTATTTGGAATTATGATTTTTTCATAAAGGAAACCACCATACTCCCACCCTACAAGATACGAAAAGATATGAGTGATTAATGAATCCCTGCTTCTAGGAAGAGTTGTTCGACACTTTCTTATTGTGCTAAAATAGGGGGTGTACAAGCAGCGGGAAAAATATTTAGGAGAAACTAGATCTAATGGCTACAACAATACACAATACTCCATAGGCAAGAATGGTTCAAGGAGAACCAAGTGAAAATGATAGTTCACAAGGAAGAGAGGATCTCAAATTTACATCACCCATAACTATATCAATGGAAGGAATGGTTTTCTAAATTCCATTTATGTTAGATATTAAACAATACCATGAAATTTCTCCATTTATAAGTCTCAGAGACATTTAGTGAAAAAAATACGATCCATATCCCTAAAATATCTTTAACACCATTTAAATATGGAATCAAAGAAATTTCACTTCAAATAAAATATTAAAGCGAGGAAACTGGAAAAACTAGAGAATTCTGTAATTTTTTCAAACTACCGAAAATAACTTGATGTTGGGTGAGTAACCATTGAGAGTCACCATTGGGTGAGTCAATGATGCGAGATACCATTGTCGAGCTACCGGTGGATGAGTCACTGTCGTGTTATACACTATTGGATGAGGTACCAGTGGATGATCCTCAATTATATGACTCATTGTTGGATGAGCTACCAGTTGATGAGTCACCTTTGGGTGAATCGTAGTTGGATGAGCTACTGGTAAAAGAGTCACCTTTGGGTGACACACCACTGGAGAGCTACAATCATGAACCACCATTGTGACCTAACATCATTGAATCATTGTTGCAGGTTATCGATTTGTGTCAACATTCTTACTCACCCGTTGATGTCTATCTATCAGATAAGCTGGCATCACCACCTACCAGTCTTGACTCACTATTTAAAAAACATTAATTTTGGAAAAATCCATAAATGAGTCACTTTGAACTCCCAAAATACTCCTCAAACTATATTTTCACAACATAATGGACCACAATAGCCCAAAAAATTACACATTCATACTTTACATGCACATAAAAATGATAACATCATTTGTGCGTACATGTGAACTATCACATCCACAAATGGAAGTGATTTTTTTCAATCACTACATCACATGACTAATATATATAAGTGTATTAAAATTATTTTATTTATATTTTTATAATTCTATAAATATTACATAATACTTACATTTATTCCATAATGATCATTGAAAAATTGAAACGTTACTCATGCGTACATATGACTTACCATCTACATAATTGTAACAAAGTTCATTTTTAATAACCATTATAAATGGTTTGATTTAAAAATATAATAAATGTGTAAAAGTGATTATTATGAGATTAATATTATTCTGTATATGATGTAATAGTGACCAATTTTGAATATAGACCTCATACGAAAGCCATTTTGGACTCATGTACAGAATATAGAATATTGTCATATATGAACATATATAATTATGTAATTGTCATAACAAGATAATAAGTGCTATAAATTGAATACTAATTTTGAAAAAGGATATTAATAAATACATAATTACCATAGGTTTATTATTTAGGATGATAAAGAACATATCTGACGAATAAGACTCAAGGTAAGAGACTTCATCTTAAACCCATTTCATTGTGGAATATTTTTTTTATACAGCACATTATTTTACGAGGTGTATAAAAAACCCATTTGAAATTTAATTTTATTAAAAGGTTTAAAAAAATATTTATAGACAATGTGTTTTAATTTCATTACAAAACAAAAAATGGAATGTTTTGTTAATATATACGATGACAACGACTTCTCCGCAACAATGACTGTTATTTGATATTTTGGTTATTCTACAATACTTCTGGTTTTTAAAATAAAAATAAATCACTTATTCAATTTTTTATTTATTTTTATATAAAAAATGGTTTTGAAAATAGAATTTTTATTTTAATATATTAAAATTATTTCTTTTGGTATCAAATGAAATTTTTTGATTGAAATGTGGAAAATTGAAATATTTTATGGGTTATAATTATATAATAGTACTTGAACATTTGACAGGTGGTTATATGATAAACTAAATATGGGTAGTTTCATGATAAACCAAGGATGCATGGTTACATTATAACCTCCAATGCATTGGGTATGGAAGTCTACCATATTGTTATTCTATTATGTAATAGTGACATGTATGTAAGTCGAACGTATAGTTATTTCATTAATTATAATTATGTCTGAGTTACCTTTATGTGTTATTGATGATTTTTATTGGATTTATGAAAATATTTTGATTAAAAAAGGTAATAAATGATCTTATTTTCAGGGTAAAGTGTTTACTACTTCTTTAGGGTAAAAATTATTAATTTATTATAAAGTATTAATTTGTTGTAATGTATTCACCAAACCAATAGTTTTCCCTCTATGTGAATCCCATATCGAGATTTCTGTTCTCATCCCATGATTTAAAATTATTTTCTTGGGATCTAAGGGAAAATATAGACAAGGATGAAATCAAGGGAGATTATTGAACATGAAAAGAAACCATGTTTCATTTTAAATGTGTTTGTTTTGCGATAAAATGTATATTGAGTAGAAGTGTCTACATTGTAACATTTGAGTTGTTATGTATGAATTGTGGACTAATTATTAAAAACTATAAACATAAAAAGATCAAGGATGTGAATGAAAGTGAAATTATTGAATTAACAGAAGATTGTGTAATGTTTTAAGGATGAGGCCTTATAATTAGTATTATATACCTATTTTGATAATATTAGTAGATAAGATATTATTAATAACTTTCCCTTGAAATATTTTACCATATAGTCAAGTTAAAATGTTATAGAATTTTAATATTTCCATGTAACTTCATCTAAAAAATTTATATTGACAATGGATTTCAGTAGAGGAAATAGGGAAATAGAAGTGGGATGGAACTGAGAGGGAACCATCCTTTTGAATCAACATCCTATGATGGTCAAAATTGGATCTAAGTAGTATGTTTTAGTGATAGATAAGTTGACTCAGGAGATAAATGGTGGTTGTTTCCATACAATAGAGCAACCAAATCTACCATATAGTACCATTATTTTAATGGATCATTTAATGAGATAGTATCCCCCATATTTCAAGGGATCATATGACCCTATGGTAGCTTAAGTATGGATGGAATCCATAGAAAATATATTTGACATCATTGGTTATTTAAAGAACCAAAAGGAAACTCTTACAATTATTAATTTATAAGGTGAAGCCGATTAGTGGTGGTCAAAAGTAAAATATATCAGAGGATGTGAAGATGTTGATGCCATAGAATATGATGAATGTAAGAATATCTTCCTTGAGAAATATTTTCCAAAGGATTTTCAACATAGGGATGAAAATAAATTCATGGAAATGGGACAAAAAAAGATGATTTAGTGACTTAATATATGTAAAATATCACCCATTTGAAAAGTTACATAACACATTTTATCTGGGAACATGATATTAAGGTAACTCAATTTTACTGGGGAATCAAGCCATGATATTGAAGGGAAATAGGTTCTCATGAGTTTAAAACATATGAGAAAATGTTTCGATGTACTAACAAGTCATAAATAGAGTTTTTATATGATCATGTGTCCCATGAAAACTAGAGAAAAAGAGGTCCAGTATGTATGAAATGGGAATTAATTCATCAGAGAAGCTTAGAGGTAAAAAAATTGAATTTCTTCCTTGTGAGAAGTGTGGTAGAAATCATATAGGATAATGTATATTAATGTCACAGAAGAGAATATAATTTGGTATGACCAGTATTATTTATTTTGATTATAATGGAGATGATTAGGAAAGAAATAAAAAAACAACAATAATATGTTTTAGTTGTAATGATTTATGACGTTATGCCAGTGTGTTTCCAAATTTGATTACCCTGGTTTCAAAATAGAAAGATCAAAACAAAAAGGGTGTGGAAAAAGATATTTCTCCTACTAATGTTTATTTTGAGTCATAAAATGATGTTTTTATAGGTATGTTATGAGTTTTTTTATAAAATATGTAAATTATGTATTTGAATTTAGATCTTATGATTCTTCCATATTTGATATCGTTGCATGTAAATTGAAAATATCACCTCATGAATGTGATATAGAAATTTTGGTAAAAAATCAAGGTGGAATTGTTAATGTAACCAAGAATTATAAAAATATTCCTATTATCATTGGTGGCATGGTCTTTCTTGAAAATCATTTTGAACTTCTCATAGTGGAGTTTGATTTCATTTTTTTGTATGGACTCACTTTCATTTTATATTTCTAAAATAGATTGAAAATCCAGGAATGTTTTGTTCAATGATTACATACCATAGATGACATACAAAGAAGTACAGAGGTTGATTAAATATGGGAATGAAATTATCTTTCTCATATTGTTGAAGAGAAAGGAATAGTTTTGATTAGTGACATTCTAGTAGTGAATTAATATACGTATGCTTTTGCTCATGTTTTTCATGGTGTTGTTCTTGATCAGCAGGTTGAATTTACTATTGATTTAGCATGTGATGATAATCCAACTTCTAATCCCCTTATAGAATGGATCATGTATAATTTGTGGAATTGAAAAACAATTTTCAAAAATTTCTGGATAAAGTTTTCATCTCACCTAGAACTTCAACATGGGTTACTAAAATTTTGATTTTGAAGAATAAATATGGTTCCATGAGACTTTTTATTGATTGTGGAGCCTTTAATAAAATAAATATTAATAACAAGTATCATTTACCTCATATTGATGATTTGTATCATCAAATACAGGGTGATTAGTATTTTTGAAGATGTATTTATGGTCTGGGTACCATCAGATGAACATAAAAGAAAATGAAATTATAAATACATGTTTTACAAGAGAAATAGGCATTTTGAGTGTGTTGTTATTTCCTTTATGTTATAAAATACACCCACTAAATTTATGAACCTTGTGAATTGAGTCATTCATTAGTGTTTGGATAAATTTGTGGTTGTGTTTGTGGATAATATTTTCATATATTCTAAAAGACAAAAAGAACATAAAAGGATCTTAAGGATTGTGTTTTAAACACAATAAGAAAGGATACTATATGGAATGTTTAATAAGAGTGAATTTTGGTTGTAAAAAATTTCATTTCATGGACTTATTATTTCTAAATATGGTACAATTGGTCACCATTCTAAAACGAAAGTCGTCGAAGGGTGGTCAAGTCCTACAAATATCACAAAGACACAAAATTTTTATGGATTAGAGGGTTATTATTGAAATTTTGTTGAAAAATATTTTCAGTTATCTATCCCAATGACTATATTAACACATAAAATGATTTAGATCATATGTACAAAATAATGGGATGATTATTTTTAAAAACATCATTGAATATTGAGAAATGCTCTAGTTTTGGCCCTACCTTCCAAGAATGGTGAATTTCTTATCTATAGAGAATATTCACTGAAATAACATGGTTTGGTCCTAATATATAATGATCAAGTAATTTCTTATGATTCATTTTAGTTGAAATATCATTAGTTAAATTACCTTCCATAAGATCTATAATTATCTATTTATTTTTTTCATTAAAAATTTTGAGACATCATATGTATTTTGTACAGTGTTAAATATATACTGATCAAAATAGTTTGGAGTATATATTCATTAAAAAATAATTGAACAAGATATAGAGGAGATGATCTAATTAATGATTATGATTGGAAAATTTATTACTATCATAGAAAAAACAATTAATGTGTTTGATGATTTGAGTCGAAATAGGAAATAAAAATTAACCATGATATGTTTGGAATGTGACCATTTGGTTAATGCATTGATTATTTTAGGTTTGATGTTATTGGGGTATGAAATTTGTCTATTTTGTTTTAGGTGTTAGTGTAATCATATTTAACAGATATAATTAAGAGAGCACGTAAGGAAAACAGTGATTGTAGAAAAATGAAGAATTGGTTAAAAAGGGTATGTTACCTAAATATTACATTGATAAAAGTCTTTGTTTTCATATTTCAGAAGTGATTATGTGTGTCTTGTAATTCATAGTTGAAGAATGTGTTTTTTTTGTGATTCTCATTGGTCATACTTTTCATTTCAACCTGGATGTACTAAGATGTAGATAGACCATTAAGAGTATTACTGGTGGGATGGAATCAAAAGTTATATTTCAGAATTTACCATGGAGTGTTTCACTTGTCAGTAGGTTAAAGTAGAATGAATGTTTCAAAAGGTGATGCTTCGAGCTGTTATAGTGCAATAGTGGAAATGGTAAAATATATCAATGGATTTAATAGAGATATTATCAAATACTTCTTAAGGTAAAAATTTTATATAGTTTGTTGTCGATCGACTAACTAAATATTCTCATTTTCTTCCAATTCGATACACTCTATCCCAATATCAAATTTCCTACCTGTATCTTAAATAGATATTCAGGTTACATAAATTACCTACCCATTTTATCTAATCAAGAACCTAGGATCACTTTTAACTTTTGGAGAGGACTTCAGATGTCATTGGGTACTAAATTAAATTTCAGTACAACTCTTAATAGTCAATGAGATGGGTAGTAAGAAAGAACAGTTTAGACATTGTAGGATATGCTATGTGAATGTTAAATGGATTTCCCAGGAATTTGGGACTATAATATTTCATTGGATGAGTTTCTTATAATAATAGTCCTCATTACAGTATATAGATGGATCTATTTTAGGAATTATATGGAAAGCAGTGTCAGACACTAGATTTTTAGGATGTTGTCTGAGAAAGCCAGTTGATCATAACAGAGTGGGAAGAGGAGATGATAGAGAAAGTTCAGCTGATTCAAAGACACATGAGGACAACCTAGGTAATGAAGAGATTTTATACAGATAACTGAATAAAAGATATTTCTTTTGAGATAGGTGATCATGTCTTTCTAAATGTTTCTCTATGGAAATGTGTGATGTGTTTTGGTAAGAAGGGGAAGCTGAGTTCCAGGAAAATTAAAACCTATAAAATCCCCAAGAAATATGGATTAGATTCCCACCTTGTTTATTTAACTCCAATTTTATCCTAGGTACAAAATTTTATCATTTTTCAAGTTTAAGAAAATATACTCTGGATCCATATCATGTTTTGAGTCAAGAAGTAGTTCAGTTTAAAGAGAATCTTTCTTATGAGTAACAAACAATTCAGGTTATTTACTATATAGAGCTAGTGTTTCTGAATAAGGGGATTCAATAGGTAAAATTTTTGTGAGAAAAACTATATGGTTGAAGAAGGAACATGGGAACTTATAAATTTAATGATGGAAAAATACCCCCATTTTATTGATATGTGAATAAATTGTGTGTATGCAATTTCCAAAAGGATCGAATGATGTAACAACCCATGAAATTTAAGAAGTAGTCTTATTTTCATATTAATTAATATTTATTAATTAAAAATTAATTTTACCTTAACGGGGGACACTATTATTGATAGAATACATAAGAGAAAATAATAAGTTTCTACGAAATATTATGTTGCACACAAGACCGTGTTATACCAATAAAATAATATATTATTAATATTATTATTTTAAGTGGTATTTATCGTCTAACCATTTTATTTAGGATAATTAATATAACTAAATATATTTTGTTTAAACAAGTTAATTAAATGTTTTTACATTCAATCATTAAATTTTATAGACATAAAATAATAATAAATCCAGTATTAATCAAAAATTGATCTAATATTTTTTAAAGATAGTTTGTCGCCTTTTGATGGTGAACCCATTTTAAATATAATTTTGAAACATTTATAATTTTTATATGAAAAATTTAACTTCATTTTTGAAATAAAAATGTTATAATATATTTTCGGTGAATTTTGGTTAATTTTTTAGACATTCATATTTTGATGAATAATGATTAATGAAAATTATTCGTTCTACTATAATTTTTCAACTCATTTATTTATATAGAAGAATTATGTTTTTAAAAAAGTCATAAAAATATGTTAAATAAAACATTTATCATTTAATAACTATCAGAGCTATAGATTCAATTTCACATTGAAATCGGATATAAAAACTTTGTGAAATTTTGAACATTTTTACACTAAAATCATGTTCTCTCGATTCGTCGATGGGATTAATTTTATATAAATATTAGATTATTTGATGTTTTGAATATTTAAAAATATAAATAAATGTTTTTAATCATTATGATATTTATTTTCTAATATGATCATAATAAATTTTTAAAAATATGAACAGTAACATTATTAATTATTTATATTACCATGGTTAGGGGTAAATCTTTTAATTATGGGTAATAATAATATTATAAATTAGCCTAAATCTTTTAATAATTTTATTGGATGAGTGTGTTTCGATCTAAAATCATTATTGGGCTCAAATATACTATTTTTTATAAACTTGCATGACAATAAGATATTTATATTATTTTATTAGAAGGAAATAAAATTGTGTCACTCTCTTGTTTTTATCAAGTAAAATGATTTTAATATGTGGTTATAAAAGGGATATTTTTTACTAAAAATAGTATTTAGAAATATAAAAATATTAAATACATCCAGTAAATTAATTTATAATTATTTGAAATGAAAAAAATAAATTAATGGTGACACAATGATGATGTAGTAAATGATTAACTAATGCAAGAATCAAATTAATGATATTAAAAAAATATAATAAATATATTTTTCATAATTTAGGTCATCCATTAATATTAATAATTACTTTGAGATGATATTTATGTTTTAAAATATTATTTTTATTATATCATTATGTTATGATATTTTTAAAAAGAAAATAAATGAATAGTGTCCAAATTGACACTAATGATATTTTGAAATATACAATATTTTATTAAATGATATAAAATTTCAAAACTAAAATACAAAATGTGGCCAAAAAATTGGTATATGTCATAAAATATTATAAATTACTATTTTATTGGATGTTTTTCATTTTATGGAAATTATATTTACCTTAAAAGTGTAAATTACTTGACCAAAGAGTATGAGTTAGAAGGGTTAAAACAACAGGTTTGGATTAAAAAATTATTCAATACTCTTCTAGTTTTCATTTTATGAATATATTTAGTCCCATTATAATAATATATTCTATATAAATCAGTTTTTTACATTTTTTTAATTTAAAACTAATTTAGATTAATTTAATATTAATTTAATATATTATTGGATTCCAAGAGTGATCCTATCCTCTTCTATATAAAGGAACCCATTCTTATCTTTTCATCACACATAAAAAAATTTTTGGTTTAGATTATTTCACATTAATACCTTATTATAATCACTCCCTACATTATAGAGGCCTTGCACTAGGTAGAAAAATACCTTTATAGGTGTTACAGTGTTAATGAAAGGATATTTCCAAAAGAAGATGTATCATTTTTATTTAAGTATTTCTATTTTATTTCTTCCTCCCCTTGCATAAAATCTTATTCATAACTTATGAAATAATATATCTAGTATCCTCAATAGAATGAGATTTTATTATGTTAATATCATCACCCAAATCCATCACCACTTCCATCAAATGGGAAAATGGTTAATCGTTTTTGTATACTTGTGCACTATCACCTCCACGAACCGATATAATTTATTATCCATAACTGTCTCTCAAGACCGGATATAAATATGGAATTAATGTTCATATGTGATATTAATGACATATTTATCATTATAATATAATTATATATCAATTATGTTCTTACTTTCAATGCACCTAAAAATGATAATTTTGTGTGTTTGTAAGTGTGAACTATCACCCCCACGAAGTAATGTAATTTGTGTTTAATCACCACATCACTACAATAATTTATAAAGGAATATTTATATGAAAATTTTGATATTATTATCATTATTGAAAAATAAAATAATGCTTACCATCCTTTGATAATACTGATTCAAAACTGGAAATCTTACTCATGCATACATCAGCTTACTATCTCCATGATTTTAATATAGTTCATTTTTATAACCATAATTAATTGTTTAATTTTATATTATAATTAATGTATAATATGGATTATTATTTGATTAACATTTTTCATTATTGATGTAATAATGGCGAATTTTGACAATATTCATCATACAAATGTAATTTTGGACTCACGTACTGAATATCAACAATTGACTGACATGAATTTGGATAATTAATTAATTGTTAGAAATTGATAATATGTGATATTAAAGGAATAATAAAGTAGAAAATGGTTCTTAGGAAATTAAATAATTAACATAATTTTATTATTCATGATTATAAATAATATAAGTGATGAATTAGACTCGATGTGAGGGACATCATCTCAATATCCGTCCATTGAGGCATATTTTGATGTTATACATCACCTTATTTTATGAGGTGTATAAACAACCCAGTTGAATTTTAATTTCATTAAAATATTTTCCAAGGGAATATTTCTCAATGGAGTGTTTTAATTTCTTTAAAAATTATAAAATGAAGGTTTTTTAATGTATAGGGTGACAATGACTTCTATGTTACTGGGACCGTTAGTGGATATTTGGCTTCTTCTATAAGCCTTATTATATTTAAATGAAATGATAATTTTTAATTCCCTTTTTGGGTATTTTGGTATAGAAAATGGTTTTTAAAATGAAATTATTATTTCAATATATTAAATTATTATTTTTTGGTTGAAAATAAAATTTTATGAGTGAATTGTATAAAACTATATTCTTTTATGTGTTATAAATATATAATAGAACATGTTAATTTGATGGGTGTTTAGATGATAATCCATGTATGGGTGGTTCCGTGATATCCTCCAATGCATTGGGGATGGAAGTTTACTGTATGGTTATTCCATTTTTTAAGAGTGACTTGTCTGGAAGTCGACTGTATGGTAATTTAATTTAAGTATAAATATGTACCATGTTTCCTTTATATGTAATATATGATTTATATGTCTTTTATGATAATATTTTCATTAAAAAAATATGAATAAATGAGATTGTTTTCAAAGGAATGCATTTAATACTTCGTAAGGGTGAAAAAAATATATTATCATAAAGTATTCATGGGAGTTCATGTTTTCACCAGACTAACAGATTTCGTTCTATGTGATTCCCTAACTAGTATTTTTGAGCTAATACCATGTTTTAAAAGGTTTTTCATAGGATTTATGGTAGAATAGTTACTAGGATGAGATCAAGGGTTATGATTGAACATGAAAAGAAACCATGTTTAATTTTAAAAGTAATTTTTTTTGTGGAAAATTGATATTTAGAATATTTTTAAACATTGTAACATTTGAGTTTTTATGTATGAATTCTAGCATAATTCCTTAAAACACTATCCATAAAAATATCCTCAATAAGAAGGAATGTATCCTTTTTTACTGAAATCAATATTATTTAATGTTTTAAGGAATGGCTCTTATAGTAATGACTCAAATGACATTAAAATTGAAACATCGTGAATGATAGAGATATTTAAATTTAACATATAATACCACGAATGAAATAGATATTAAGGTGTAATTAATAATATAATTATCATATTTACCATATAATAAAAATTTTGTTCGCTACTACATTTTTAAAATTTGATTCATAACCCAATGAGAAAAAGAACATGAAATTTAACATTGAATTTCATTGAATATCATAAAATTAGGATAAAAATATTAATGGATTAAAAGATAAGTCGTTCCTAATAAAAAATTATTATAAGAAATATGTCTCATGATGTGAAGATTGAGACATATAACCCTTTCCTTTTTCAAGACATACACTATTCATTGTCCATTATTATATATTAATGAAATTATATTTATTAAAAACCTTATTATGAACCTTATCATATTTTAAATTATTTATTATGGACCATTAATTGTTATTTTCTATATTGTTTTATGCTTTTTCTTATGTTTGTGTGAAAATAGAATCAGTGTTTCCCTATTTCGATAATTCCAGTTGTCAAGGATTTTATTTTAATAAGAAAATTTTAAAAAATGTAAATATTAAAAAAAAATAAACAAATAATTGTTTTCTTTTTAACTTTAAATAGTATTAATATTTTTGATTTCATAGTCATTTATGATAGAATTTTATAGCCTTTTTATGATAGGTCGTTAAAGCAACACAAACATATACATGCCATATCTCAATTGGGGAGTATCGTTAAAGAAGTATATAATATTATTTTAATAATATAATAAAGATATTCTTTTAATTTTCTTGTATTTTGTGAATAAAATTTTAAGAGGGTTGGATTGAGGATGAAAATCCATATAGAAAATTATAAAAACAATAATTTATGTAGGTGGGAATATTCTTAATAAACCATTGATTTCTTTTTTAACTATGTGTATGGGAAAAAATAAATAATAGTTTTTGTTGTAGTATAATAATAAATTTTTATACTAATGATACTGCGATTATTATATTACCATCACTAGATTGTGTTTTTATGGTAATGATTATGAAAAGTTGTATAAGGATTAAATATTACTCCCTTTGGTACATTGGAAATTCTCTTGAAGTACTCCCTGAAAATTAATTATTAGGAAAAACTATGTTGAATATGTGATTTAGGTAGTCAAATAGAAATCTAGGAGAGAAAAATTTGTTCGGGGTTTAATAAAATGTCAAAGGGAATGTGTACCATTTATAGGGTGGAAGTGATCTCCTTTTATAGATGGAGAAAATGGATCTTTGGGGGAAACCCATTTATTAATAAATAAATGAAATTATTTAAAAGTAAATTATCTAAAAATTGATCCATAATGTAATTTGAGGTGATATAGGTTATATAAATCCTCCATAACAAATTTTACAAAACTATTTTAAAAACTGTTCAGGTTTTTTACAATTTGATATTTATATTTTACAATTTTGGAATTTACCTTGGAAAATACTTTTTCCTCAGGTGATTATATTTTATTAAAAATAAAATGTAACCCATATTCTGAATATTAGGGTTTTATGAACCAAAAATGAATTCCTGTATAATTTAAATAAATTAATAAATAATAGACAATTATATTTTAAATTAAAACATTAAATATACAACTAAACTTATTTGTATAAAAAATGTTGTTGAGAAAAGTATTGTTTTCAAAAATATATATTAATTTTATTTAAAGGGTGAGATTATTGAAAATAATACTTTGTCTCTTTATAATAGTTTTGATTCTCAAAAATAACTTTAGTTATTTTCTAATGATTTTATTTAGTATTTTGTAGGAATTTATTAATTAATTTTACTCTTGAAATAAAGAAAATTTATTACTTAGCGCAGAATATGCTTTAGCGCATTCTAGAAACACTGTTCATACCTTACGTGGATAAATATAGCACATAATCTGTTTTAGCACATTCTAGAATCACTGTTCATACCCTACGTGGATAAACGTAATGTAAGGATGAGAAGCGTGTATACTTTTTGAGATAATAGAAAAGTATGATTAAACAACCATACATTTTCAGCGAAGTATGGAAGAAGAACCTTACCTTAAGAAGGAACCTTACATTTTGGTTATCAGCAAAGTATGGAAGGAGAACCGTACATAAATTCTAAACGTTATGTTTGTTTCTCAAAAGTATGGTTCATCAACCTTAAATCTGTGAACAACCATACGTTCTTGGAAAAGTATGGATCAAGTAAAAGTATAGATCTTTTACCGTACGTTTGAGAGTTGAAGAAAAAGTATGGATGATCAACCCTATGTTTATGTTCAACCTTACATTTTCAACCTTATGTTTGAAGACTATGTCACCAACCCTACATTTGGAGGCCATGTCATCAACCTTACGTTTGGCATAGGAAATATTGACAGACGATATTTTTGTGCAGTGATCAGTAAGCTGATTATTGGGTGGATTTCAAGACGGATTTAAAGCCATTCTTAAAGTACAATTTTGACTGATTCAAAGCCGCTTTATCAATGGATTTAAGATCGAATTATAATGAGCTTTTTATGCAGAGTCTTAAGGGAAGTTATGACTTCTTTGTAAATTCAATTTTTTGAATATCGAGAATGAAAAGATGAATTTTATGGATCTAAATGTTCAGGAGATATGCTCAGCTTTATTATATATGTTCTCTCTAAAACACTATGTACGTGTGTATGGTGATCGATCTGTTATTTGAAAAAGGTGGAAAACAGTGACTGCAGAAAATCATGATTAATCTTCTATTTCAAAAAGAGCATCCAAGTTCTATTTGTTCAAGAAGAAGGGATTTGATAGAAGATTCACTTATTCTGCATCAAATATCTACTGTGGATGTACTACTACTGATGTTGTGAACTATATCTCTATATTTTTGCAACTGGATCGACTCATAACTTATTCGACTTGAAAATAAATATTTCTAGAGACTTCGATTCATCTGCTGTCAATTGGATTCTATTGAAATTGTGAAGATCAACTGAAAAATTTCTTTCTGAAATTATTTTTATTCTTGAGTAACCAGCTTCCCATTCTATGCTGTGTAGGTTCATGTTTGAACTAGAATGATTTGTTTTATCTTGAATTGTAAAGGTGTCAACTACCTGTACTCAGTTGTAAATTGGTCTGTGGAAAAGGGGACCAGATACTAAAAATCACCAAGCTCATGGAGTTGAGAATTGGTGGAGTGGACTAGGGGCCTTCTATTCCCCGAACCACTATACATCTTTGTGTTCTTGTTTTTACTTTTTCTGCTGCATGATTAAATTTGATAAAGTATAAAGGATAGAACTCATTCATTCAGATAGTTATCGAAAAATTAAAAAAGACACAATTCACCCCCCTCTTATGTATAATTTCTAGATTCAGATCCAACAATTGGTATCAGAGGAGGAGCTTCTGATAGAGCCTTAGGAAGCAAGAAGCATTTAAATATTATAAAACAGAGCGTCATGAATGATACAAGAGAAGGGATGTCAATGGTCAGAGAACCATATTTTAATAGAGACAATTATGGTTACTGGAAATCACACATGATAATATATCTGAAAAACCTCGGATATAGAGTCTATTCAAAGATTCTGACTCGTTATGAAATTCCTGAAAATCCTGAGACATGGAGTGCTCCTATAGAGGCAAAGTACGATATGAACTTGAAGGTTATGAATGCAATTATCTGCGGTCTAGGACTAGATTAATTTAATAGAGTATCTCAGTGGCTGACAACATATGAGATGTGGAAAACAATAGTCGTGGCATTTGAAGGAATAGACAATGCGAGACAAATGAGATATGCAACTGTAAAATTGAAATTTGATACTTTCACAATGGTTCAAGGTGAACGAATTACCCAAATGAATAAGAGATTGACAGAAATTTTCAATAACATATCAGCACTAGGAGAACCTATCAATAGGCTGATCAAGAATTAAAAGTACTGAGGGTACTTCCTATTCAATGGAATGGTATCTCGGCTACAATCAGACAATCAACTCCTATTAAAGATCTAACCATGAGAGATCTGATTGGTACACTGATGATGTATGAAGATGAAATGCAATATGAGGCTAATGAACATAAAGTGATTATCAAAAGAAAAGATACTTCCTTGAATGTAAGTTCACAACAAAAGAATAGAAAGCTGAAGAACAGAGAAGTCAAAGATAAATCTGAGAGCTCTGACTCATCAAACACAGAAGAAGAACTGGCTCAGCTAGCCAGGAAATTTTGAAAGTTCTACATTAAGAAAAGAGGCTTCAAAAAATCATTTAATAAATAGGATAACGAAGTAAGATGCTATGAATGCAAGAAGATGGGCCATATCAGACCTGATTTCCCACAATTGAAGGATGAAAAGAAGAAGAAATTCTTCAAAAGAAATGACTTTGAGCAGAAAGATAATAAAGCTATGAGAGACACTTGGAGTGTATCTAAAGACTCCAGTAGCTCTCCGGAATCAAGCTCAGAAATAGAAGAAGTCAATCTAAAGGGAAACATGTGTTTCATGGAAGAAACTGATTAGGAACACTCATATTACTCCTCTGACTCAAACAATGAATCAAATTTTGAATCAATCTATACAAATGTTAAACTTACAGCCTACTAAAATATTCTTGAAGAATGATATAACTCACTGTTTAAGAAACATAAGTCACTAAAAAATAAACATAAAGCCTTTTTAGATGAAAGAAATAAAATTCTGAAACAACATAGGAATTAGCTGATAAATAAAATTCGATTAACACTAACTATATTAATTTTGAATAAAGAATAAAAACACTGCAGGATGAAGTAGAATCTTACAAACAGGCTGCATTGGTTTTTACAAAAGGAGATAATTCATTAAATGAAATTCATGGAAAAAATGTCATTAAAAAGGAGAGATTTGGAATTGGAAGTAAAGGAGAAAAACCAAAGCTATATAAAAATTATTTTGTTTCTAGCTCTAAAAAGGTTAACTGTATCTTTTGTGGGAAAAAGGGACATATAGCTAAAATTGTTTCTTAAGACAACCTCAAATTTGGGGTATTAAGAAAGCCTATGTTTCAAAGGTCTTATATGATTCAGCTAATTTTAAAAGAACAAAGAAAATATGGATACCAATATAATTTCTATCTAACACCCCTAGACCTAACAAAATATGGGTACCATAGCAATCTGTTTGAATGTCTTTGCAGGTAGTAGGCCACCAAAGAAGAAAAGATATATGGTACATGGAAAGTGGATTCTCAAGACATATGAGTGAAAACTCATTGAATTTTTCTTCACTCACTCAAAAGGAAGGAGGACTTGTCACATTTGGTGACAATTCCAAAGGAAAAATCATTGGCATTAGAACTATTGGAGATCCAAAAACAATCTCAATCAACAATGTACTTTATGTACAAGGATTAAAACACAATCTGATAATTATCTCCCAAATTTTTTATGATGGATATAATGTTGATTTTACTAACAGTTGATGTACTATTTCTAAAGACAAATTGTTTAAATTTAAAACACCAAGAACTGAAAATGTCTATACTCTGGATTTATATTTCTTGTATAAACAACAAGTAAACTACTTGACTGCCAAAGTAAGTGAATCCTGGATCTGGCATAGATGACTTGGACATTTTAATGTATATATTTTATATAAGTTATCTATGAAACAATTAGTTTCTGATTTTCCTTGTCTGAAATTTGAAAGTGTCATATTTTGTGATCCATGTCAACTTGGAAAGAAACACAAATCATCCTTAAAATCTATTAATAAAGTTGTTACATCTAAACCACTAGAACTTATTCATATGGATTTGTTTAGACCCTCAAGAGTAGCAATATTAGCTGGTAAATTATATGTATATGTTTTAGTTGATGACTATTCAAGATTTACATGGATTTTCTTTTTGAAATTTTAATATGAAGCTTTTAAATTATTTGAAAGTTTCTGCAAATCTGTTCAAAATGAAAAAGGGTTCATTATAATCTCATTGAGAAGTTATCATGGTGGGGAATTTGAGAATCTAGAATTTAATTCCTTTTTCTCAAATATTGGTATTAAACACACCTTCTCTACACCAAGAACACCTCAACAAAATGGGATTGTAGAAAGAAGAAATAGAACTATTCAAGAAATGGCTAAAACTAGGTTAAATGAATATAGACTACCTGTATATTTCAGGGCAAAAGCTATGAATACAACTTGTTATATAATTAATAGAGTTTTAATTAGACCTATTTTGAAAAAGACACCCTATTAAATATGGAATAATATAAAACCTAAAGTAAATTAATTTAATGTTTTTGGATTCAAGGTTTACATCTTAAACACCAAGGAAAATCTTGTTAAGTTCGATCCAAAATCCGATGAAGGTATTTTTCTTAGGATATTCTGCTACCTCCAAAGCTTATAGATTTTATAATAATAAGTAAACGATTATTAAAGAATCATTTCATGTGAAATTTGATGAATTTGATCCCTTTGAGAAAAGGACATAATAAATGTATGAACTTGACTCTAATGATAACATGAGACTTGAGAACTTGAATAAGGATTTTGAAAATGTTATAAAACAAATTCAGTCCAGTTCAGAGGAACATGATACTGAAGAAATTTTAAATATATTACCTGGGCCGTCTAGAACCCTAAAGAATCACCCTTTATAAACTGTAATAGGTGACCTAGAAATTTGTGTTCAAACTAGAAGAAACTTAGGAAACCTAGTGGAATTTGCTGGCTTCCTATATCAACAAGAACCCAAGACTATAGAAGAAGCATTAGATGATAAAAGCTGTGTAATAGAAATGCAATATGAATTAAACCAGTTTAAAAGAAATGAAGTATCAGAATTAGTAGAAACACCTAGGAATTATCCTGTAATAGGAACCAAATGGGTCTTTAGAAATAAACATGATGATCAAGCCACAATAAATAGAAATAAATCAAGACTAGAAGCTAAAGGATATAATCAAGACGAAAGAATAGATTATGATAACCTTTTTGCACCTGTATCTAGGTTAGAAGCCATTATAATCCTTTTAGCCTATGCATCTTATATGAATTTTAAATTATTTCTGATGGATGTTAAATTTTCCTTTTTTAAATGGTTATTTAATGGAAGAAGTTTATGTTGAGTAACCTCTTGGTTTTGAAAATTCTCAAAAACCAGATTATGTTTTTAAACTTACTAAATCTCTTTATGGCCTTAAAAAAGCACATAGAGCTTGGTATGAACGATTATGTTCCTTTATTTTGAAAAATGATTTTACTATTGGAATGGCATATCCAACACTCTTTATGAAAACTATGAAAAATAATGTTTTATTGGTTCAAATTTATGTTGATGATGTAATCTTTGGATCAACTAATAAAATTCTTTGTCATGAATTTTCAAAATTAATGGAAGAATAATTTGAAATGTGTATGATGGGAGAATTAAAATTCTTTTTGGGTATTCAAATATTTCAAAAATATTTTGGAAATGTTTTAAAACAAATAAAATACATTACTGATTTACTTAATAAATTTGGACTTGAAAACAGCAATCCATTTACAACTCCTATGTGTACTAATATGAAACTTGATTTGGATAAAACTGGAAAATCAGTTGACAACAAGTTATATAGAGGTATTATTGGTATTTTGTTATATATTACTGCTAGCAGGCCAGATATAATGTATTCAGTATGACTTTGTGCTATATTTCAATCAAATCCTAAAAAATCTCATCTTACTACTGTTAGAAGAAGTATTAGATATTTAAAATGAACTGTTTTTCAATTTATTCTTTATCCTAAAAATTTTGATTTCAATTTGATTTTATATTCAGATGCTGACATTGGAAGTTGTAGATTAGATAGAAAAAGTACATCAAGAACATGTCACTTTTTAGGAAAGTCTTTAGTATCATGGTCTAGTAAGAAACAACATTCAGTTGCCCTGTCAACAGCTAAGGCAGAATATTTTTCTGCTGGAACTTGTTGTGCACAAGTGTTGTGGATGAAAAATATTCTTATGGACTTTGGATTTAATTTTAATAATACACTTATTTTATGTGATAATACAGGTCAAAAAATCCTATTAGTCATTATAGAACTAATCACATTGATATAAGGCATCACTTTTTAAGAGATCATGTTATTAGAAAGGTTATATTTTTAGAATTTATAAATACTGAAATTCAATTAGCATATATTTTTACTAAACCACTTCCCACTGCAAGGTTTGATTTTATTAAGGGGGAGAAAGGTTTATTTAATTTTAAATAATTTTTATTTCTATTTACTTTTATTTAGTTTTGTAAAATTTATTTTGTTTTTTTAATAATCTTTATGTTTTTTTTCTCTCCATATAAAAATTTTATTTGTTTTAAATATATGTAATGATTAGTGATTACACAGGAATCAAGGCTGTCAGAGCCTTTTCATCTACTAAATTGTTCCACTTCAATCGAAACCCTCTCGAAACCCGAAAATCGCACTTATGCTCCTAAACCCTAATCTTCGAACCTTTGAAACCCAAACCTTCAAACCTTCAGAGATTCTTACAAATATGGTAAGAACTAAAAGAGCCAGTAAAGCCGATCCAAGCAATGCCAAGAGAAAACACACCGAAAGAAGAACAATTTTACAGGGCAAGGTAATCGATCTCGACTGGTTATTTCAGACAAATCTACTCTTGACGAAAGCGAATTCATTTCAGAATCTTGAACAACTCTTCAACAGTGAAAATACGGAATTTCTGTATGAAGGAGAAATTAGATACTTCTTCATATCTGTATAGTTTCGCCTGGGAGATACCGAGGACAGTATGATGGCTAAGATAGAGGATATGGATTTCTCTATCTCATTAGTAGAGATTAGTCACATTCTTAACTGCACTCATGTGGGAGTTTTTCATTTCGATTTGAAAAATATTGGAGATTTTTTACATAAATCTGAGGACATCATGTCTTTTCTTTTTTTTACTAAAACTATAAAGAAAATGTTTATCAAGGATTTGGAGCCTGATTAGAAGATTATGGTCAAATTTATTCAGACTGGAATAGCTCCAAGAATGGAAAAAATGGAGAATATTTTGTACCCTGATATGTATATAATGTTTCTTATATAAAGCAATATTAAGTTAAACTTTCCATGATACATCGTAAGGTATCTCAATTACTGTTGTCAAAGCGAGGCCCGGATGAATTTCTACCCTTTTGGTCAATTTATTTCTAAACTGCTGTTTAAGAAAGATGTGGTGAGATTAGTGGATGCTCGAGTAAACTGTCATCACAGTAATACGTTTAATGCTGGAACGTTAGGGAATGTTGGAAATTTCTGGAGAACAATTAAATGAAAACTTTTTCCAGTAGGATCTGAGGAAGACTCAGAGAGTGCTCAACATCAACCTACTAAGTCCAAGGAGGGAAAAGATGAATCCAGAGATAGCAATGTAGAAAGAAGGATTCACTTAGAAGTGGAAGATGTTGAGAAAGATAGAAGTCAGGAAGGACTTCAATCAAAAAGAAAGAGACCTATCGATGAGGAAGTTACTTCCCCTACTTTGGAAACAACCACATAAGATTTATTTTCTTATTCTTTTATAAGGGAGGATGTTGTTGATAAGACCATGGAAGATGTTACTGAATGAACATCCCCAGTAGAGGGATCCGAAGCTACAGAAGAAGCTCAAAGGGAGAATTAAGAATAGATTGTAGTGGATGTTGAAGTTGCACTTCAACAGGAACAAGATATGTAGGAAGTGCTAGGTGAAGAAGTGGCCAGACCTCAGTAAACCACTAAAGATATTGTTCTTGAAAACCCAGTAGAATGCCAAGATGCTGATGTTTGTGGTGATCATGCTTCTGAAGCTCATACAGACGTACTTCAAGATGATTTTTCTTTGGAGGAGTTTGAGAACTCTAAGGAAAAATCTATGGACCAACCTTCTCAGGACAGAGAAAAAGAAAAATCTGATACTGAATCATTGCCTTTGGTACTGCTGCATCAACGAGAGAATGTGAATATGAATCAAGCACAGGGTGAATCTGATTTAGGGCAAAAAGAAATTGAAATACTGTACAAGAAATTATCTCAGTTGGAATCTAAGAATGTTTCTCTCAGAAAAGCCTTAGACTTAGAACATTTGAAATTTCAAAATCTGAAGGAGTGTACAGTTTCAAGGCAAGAAGTTGAAATGTTTAAAGAGGATATGTTGACTACTGCTACAAAATTGAAATATGAAATGTTTATGAAGTTAGATTTATCAGATCTGAAGTCGTTTATGGAGAACCAATTTTCATTAGTTGCAAATAGTGCAGTTAGTGGATCAGGTACATCACCTGATTTAATCAAAAGGTTTCAAGCAATCACAATAGTGATGAGCAACACGAATGACATGTTTCAAGATCTTCAATGTAAAAGTTCTCCTTTATCAGTGTTTCTAGACAATCAAACGTTCATAGTGGATCAACTGACATCTAGTGAACCATCGGTCAGAATCCTGTTAAATCAGTTGTCAGAGAAATTGTCAGTGTTTGTCGAAAAAGAGGAAACGATGCATGAGTTTTTCAGAATCAATTTAATCGAGGATATTCATATGAATCAAGATAATATATAGCTCATTATTAAACATGGAGATGAGATGATGAAGAGACTTTAGGAAAAGTTTACAGAAATCAAGTCTGCAATCCAGAGGAGATAGAACCTTTTGCCTATCTGACCCACACCTTGATTCTTGGGTATATCATTGTCATGTATATACTACTATTTTTGAATGAAAATTTCCCTTGTTATTTATTTGTTTCTATCTCTTTTTTTTTACTAACATTATTTTTGATATGACAGTACTCCAAATTTAATTATTTATAAACAATTAATAGTATTTACCTACAGTTCAGTGCAATATTAAAAGTGTTAAAATCAATGATTTTTCATTCTTTTTGATATCACAAAAAGGAGGGGAATTTGGATAAACACACAACATAAAAAAGGGGGAGAATACATTTTACTTAGGGGGAGAATTAAATGTGAAATTTGGATATATAATTATCTTTTTGGTTTAATTATTTTATGGGTTTTATGATCATCAAAAAGGGGGATATTATTGAGAAAAGTATTGTTTTCAAAAATATATATTAATGTTATTTAAAGGGGGATATTATTGAATATAATACTCTGTCTCTTTATGATAATTTTGAAGCTCACAAATACCCTTAATTATTTTCTAATGATTTTATTTAGTATTTTGCAGTAATTTATTAATTTATTTTACTCTTGAAATAAATAGAATTTATTACGTAGTGCGGAATCTGCTTTAGCGTGTTCTAGAGTCACTGTTCATACCATACGTGGATAAATATAGCGCGGAATCTGTTTTAGCGCGTTCAGGAATCACTGTTCATACCCTATGAGGATAAACGTAGCATAAGGATGAAAAGCGTGTATACTTTTTGAGATAAGGGAAAAGTATGGACAAACAACCATACGTTTTCAGTGATGTATGGAAGAAGAACCTTACATTAGAAAGGAACATTACGTTTTGTTTATCATCAAAGTTTGGAAGGAGAAGCATACGCAAATTCTATATGTTAGGTTTGTTTCTCAAAAGTATGGTTCATCAACCTTACTTTTGTGAACAAACATACGTTCTAAGAAAAGTATGGATCATGTAAAATTATGGATCTTTTACTGTACATTTGAGAGTTGAAGAAAAATTATGGATGATCAACCCTATGTTTATGTTCAAACATACGTTGTCAACCTTACGTTTGAAGACTATGTCACCAACCCTACGTTTGGAGGCCACGTCATCAATATTACATTTGGCGTCAGAAATTTTGACAGACGATATTTTTGTGCAGCGATCAGTAAGCTGATTATTGGGTGGATTTCAAGCTGGATTTAAAGTCATTTTTAAAGTACAAGTTTTACTGATTCAAAGATGTATTATCAATGGATTTAAGGTCGAATTAAAAGGATATTTTTATGTCGAGTCTTAAGGGAAGTTACGACTTCTCTGTAAATTCATATTTTTGAATATCGCGAATCATAAGGCGACTTTTATGGATCTAAATGTGCATGAGATATGCTCAACATTTTTATATATGTTCTCTCTGAAACACTAGGTACGTGTGTATGGTGATGGATCTATTATTTGAAAAAGGTGGAAAACAGAGACTGCAGAAATTCACGATTGATCTTCCATTTCAAAAGGAGCATGAAAGCTCTATTTGTTCAAGAATAACAGACTTGATAGAAGATTCACTTGTTCTGCATCGAATGTCTAATGTGGATCTACTACTATTGAAGTTGTGAACAATATCTCTATATTAATTGCAACTGGATCGACTCAGAACTGCTTCGACATGAAAATCAGTATTTCCAGAGACTTCGATTCATCTGCTGTCAATTGTATTCTGTTGTAATTGTGAAGATCAACTGAAAAATTTCTTTCTGAAATTATTTTTTTTTGAGTAACCAGCTTCTGGTTCTAAGCTATGTAGGTTTGTGTTTGAACCAGAAGGCTTTGTTTTTCCTTGGATTGTAAAGGTGTCAACTACCTATACTCAGTTGTGAATTAGTCTATGGAAAAGAGGACCAGATAGTGAAAATCACCAAGCTCGTGGAGTTGACTGTTGGTGGAGTGGACTAGGGGCCTTCTGTTCCCCGAACCACTATACTTCTTTGTGTTCTTTTTTTACTTTTTCCGCTGCACGATCAAATCTGAGAAAGTATAAAGGATAGAACTCATTCAATCAAAGAGTTATCGAAAAATTTCAAAAGACACAATTCACCCCCCTCTAGTGTATAATCTGTAGATTCAGATCCAACAAATGTTTTCACCGTTAATTGTTCATAATTTTGTTATTTATTTTTTACCAACTAAATGATTGATAATATATTTATATAATGTTTTGAAAATAATATTATAGTAATTTTTTATATGTGAATAATTTATTTGATTATTAACAAAATATTCTAAAATCATTTACTTTCAAATAATTTTTTTATCAAAATTATGTCCCTTAACATTTATATTAGTAATTATAACATTACAAAAAAAAATAAAGTTTCAATTATTACATAATATGATCATTTTGATCTAAAAAATTAAATCCATTATGATATATTTAATTTCTATTTGTGATGAAAACAAAATATTTAACAAAATTGAATAAAAACACTTTATAGAGTTAAATATTTTTTACTTATCAAAAAAACTTAAAATAGATTTTATAAATTGAAAAATTACTTTTAATTATTTATTTCAATTCATAAATCAATATTTTTATTGAAATATATTTTAAAATGATGTTAATTTGTGAAAGTATTAGTAAAATCCACATAAAAATATCATTATTAACAAAAAACCATTTTTTTATAGATAAATATAAAAAATTAATCAAAACACAATAATGAAATTATCAATAAAGATGTTATTTTTTATTTCAAAAAATTAAAATTATAAAAAATATATTTTTTTTTAAAATAAAAAATCAATATTAATGTAAAATAACATTTATTTAAGAAAATACGTTCGAAACATCACATGGAGTTAATATTTTTTCATATAAATGTTCAATTAATTTAATTTTGAAATATGAATATATAAATTTATATATTAAATAATATAATAATATTTTATCCACGATCAATTTAATTTATTATGTTAATATAAAATTCCTTTTTTAAATTGTTCATTGAAGGAAAATAAAAATAATTGTAATTATTGTAATTGATTATTATCCTTTTATCTATTAATTATTATATCCATCATGTAAATTTAATATTTATGAACTATTTTTATTTAAGTGTGGTGTTAGTTCAGTGTTACCTGTGACACAAGAAAACAAAGATAGTATTTATTTAAAGGATAAAAAGTATCATGTCCTTATATTATACCTGAAAAAATAGAATACAACCTTCCAATTGTAATTTTTACTCATTAATGAAATCTGATGAGACTATTTATAACATATTTATCATTTATTATATTGTTTTTAATATGATATGTTAATTACACTATTATGATTTATTAATTTAATTATCATTCCATGAATAACTTTAATGTTTCATAAAACTCTATACTAAATTTTTGATATATCTTATTCATACATTCTATAAAAAAGAAATTTTCAAAAAACATCCAAATATTAGAGAAAATATACCTCAATGAAATAATATATTCCAAAAAAAATTAAATATATATTTAACCCCAAAATTAATTAACCATTAAATCATAAATTCACAAACTTGTTTATATATACAATAATAATAAAATGCGGTGAACATTAGAAAAAATATCATCGATCATATTTTTATTTAAAAATTTATAAATTCCAAGGGTATTAATATCAATCAATCCCTTAATAAATTAAAATATATAAAAATAATAAACTTAATATTTGTTCATAAACAAATTATGTTAGATCCAATAGTTATGTCCAAATTATATCCTTAAAATAAGATCACTTTTCAAGGATACTGAATCCATTTAATATATATTTTGAAATATTCTATTGAAATCTACTAACTGAAAATTAAATTTATTTATTTCAAAATCACATATGAGTATAAAATGGGAAACCATCCTAGTTCTACCCAGCGATCCATTAAATATAGTAGGAAGTAACAAAATAATTAAAAATAAAAACAAAATCATAAGAATATCTTACCCTATATGACCGCCAATGAAGATGAATTACCTTAATTTCTGGATCATTACTGACTAGGTATTCAAATTATTTGGATAGATTTACACATGTTTGTATATATTCACCTTTATTAATCTTACCTTCTTGATGATGCTTGAAATATTTCTATCTTATATGTAGATACAAGACATTCGGTCATCATTGACATCAGCTCATAGTTCCCTTTATATGATTTTATCCACATCCTATTTTGAAGCCTTAATCTTGAATGAATTTCTTAGCATTTCATCATTAGAATGTAGAATAATCTATATGTTCTTTTCTTTCCATTGTCTATTTTCCCTCTTCTTTTTCAACATCTATCATTCTATCAAGATTACCCTTCCCTTTTTTTCCTTCTACTCACCTGTCTTGGACTTTTTCTATTATAGGTCCAAACTATTCTTAGTTTCATGATCTTGTATTTTTCCACCATCCATAACATTGTATTTTCAAAAAAACAATTTTCATAACATCCTTAGTAGGTGAGAATAATCCTTGATACATTCATATTTCTTTCCCTTAATAAATATTCATCACCAAAAATAATTATTACCCTTCCTTCCCATTTTTATCCATTGGTATATGTAGTCCTATAACACACATTCCCTCCACACTATCACCAAAAAATATGCTAGATATATTTTCATTATTATTATCTAATGAATATTCACCTATGTGGTTTTTTTTTGAAGTCATGTGTATGTGGAACATGACCTGAGACTCTAGATCCTATGTTAAGAAAGAAGTCATTATCGTATCAAATCCCATGTGATTCTACCTATCCCTTCATCATCTAACCCTTCAAATTGGTTGCTCAGATTTATTTAATACCACTCCAACTTGGACTATTACTACTCACTTGCCTATCCTTGACCCCTATAAATAATTTTTTACCGAAAAGGCATCTTCTTTTCCGTAAAACCTGATGAGTCTTAATGGATTAATTCCTAAATAAACTTTTCCTAAGTGATTATGATATCATCACTACAAACCTCTATATGAGTCAATAATTTTACTATATGAAAACTATGTTATATAGAGATAACTATTTCCACCTCATCAGTTCATCCTGATCTAGACACTTCCAACACAAACAAGTAACAATTGGCCAAATCCTATTTCAAAAGATCAAAAATATCCACCCCATTTGAATCAATGCTCTTTTTTCTTGACTCCCTTTGACAAGGTACCTCTTGTGCTGACCTAATCAGGATTACTATAGGGGCCTCAGTAACCTTCAACCTAAAATCCTAACACATAATAGATTCACTACCAAGCCAAACCTTACTATCTCAACGACATATATATTCTTTATTCCCTAACCATTTATAGGAAAATCAGTAGTCGATGAAGGACTTGAAAACCACCTCTTTCTTCCATTAAAATTCATTCATTACTAAAATCCACAAACATTCCACCATAATATCTGGAACATCATTTTAAATGATTATTTGAGGGTATATTGGGTGACAGAAAGCATTTTTAGGACTATAAACACAAAGGAAGTGAGAAACCATATTTTCTAGAATACTAATAATATAAAAATTACAGAAAGGTAGTGGTACTACTAATAACATTACCCACACTATGATAGAAGGAACATAACAATTCAACTGTAACACATAGGTCCATAAGATGAGGATAAATTAGAACCTATTAGAAGATTGAGGTTATCTAGAACATGAGATATTCAAATCATCCTCTGAAAAAATGTGTATCATTATATGACGATAGTTGAGATGAATAACAGGCGCTCATTCCTATAGACCTGAAGATCCAAAAACAAACATATCAAAGTAGACATTCAAAGTCATTTGGTTTCTAAATTTAACCACCAAGGTCATAATAAGAATTCATAATCTTCTAAAAATCATTTTGGGAATGTGCATCTAAGGTGGGCCTTTGAAGAGATTTGGTAACATAGTGACGAGAAAATCATGAGGAAATGATAAAAGTAATTATGATCAAATAATATTAGGAAGGGATGATGTTTATTTATTGAATTTAGAGGAGTGAGATAATTCCACCCTTTGGTAGGGAAGGCGGGTCCAATCCATGACCATCACTTGTTTAAGGACTCACCAAGAGAAGAGGAAGAGAGTGCATAAACACATAGTCGATACATGAATCTCTTTCATGACATTTATTACAATGTACAGAAGAATAAAACTTAACTTTTTAACATAATCCTCATATTTTTTTTAATATACCATAATATCATCGTTAAATATCTACCGATTATGAATATCAAAATTTTTATCAATACTTAATTTATTTTAATACATTTATCTTATATAATATTTTTAAACTCACCTTTCCCATTTAAATATGTATTAAATAAAATTTTAAACTATTTATTTATGCTCCCTTATTTAGTTATAAGACATGATTTTTTTAGATACCCACCGTCCTCAAAATTATTTACCCGGTCCTATTTTAACAAAGTACTAAAACCCAAAATGGATATGAATAGAATAAATATAATTTAACTTTTGAATATATAATCTCGATCCAAATATACCATCTCTAATGAAAATCTTATTTCATCCTTTTTTACTATAATTGGAAAGTAATTTTCCTTTTTTTGGATCTCTAATTATTATTATCCAATTCTCAAATAAAATTTCCCATAATTTATCATGAAATTTTGAAAAATATTTCAAACCTAGTAATCATTGGAATTTATGATCTAAAAGTTTACCTTATACTTTTATTAATAAAATAAAATATCAATTAATTATTATATTAATTCGTTTTCCCTACATTTTAATCAAATTTAACCACAGTTATTTTTTAGTATGTTTTCTTGCCAAAATATTTTTAAATCCTTTATAATGGTTCATAATAAGATTGTGAAATTACCAATTAATATCCAATGAGAGTGTCAAATTGGGGAATAGTTGGGCATATTTTTCATAAACTTGGTGAATATTGTGTTAATACCCAACAAGCCATTTTAAGGGTTATTATCTTTATGTACATCTATTCCTGAGCCACCATCCATAAAAAGTATCCAAACATGGATGTTATTATTAGAAGCACAAAATATATAGTTTAAAAAATTTTGTGATTTATCATATAATTATAATTATTTCTATTTTTTCTCCTATGTATCATTTATCCCAATTCCTAAAAAATAAATATTAATAATAACCATACTAATGGTTTATCTATAGTATTAAAACATTGATCAACCATAATCCATTAATCCACTTTGACTATTATAACTCATAATTTATCTTCCACTAATAACATCGTAAAATAAAATGTTATCTAAACCCTACTCTGATACTAACTATATCCACCCTCAAAGTTGTTCATATCATAATTACATGACATAAAGAAAACATTTCATTAAAATAAATTCCCATGATCTTTTAGGTTTACAATTTTAGGGAATTAAAAAAAATTATAAAAAAACCTAATTGTTTTTTAACTGATGAAAAATTGTCCCACTATATGATCAAATTATTAATATACAATATTTATTCAACATATCCCATACAATATCAAAAAAATTATACTCGTTTTGAAACATATCATGTATTGTTTTTCTTTATAAGCTATAGAAATGATAAAAACTGGGATAACTCATATTCTTAGTAATGGTAAACATGTTCCATAAAAAATAAAATATAATAAGAGAGAATAAGATGAGAATATAGGCATAATTTGGATACATAATAAAGTTATACCCAACACAGAATTGATCATAATTCATTGTACAAAGGATAGAATGGCATAAAAGTTCATAATATCATAAAAAAGTTTCATATGCCTCAATTATAACATAGAATTAATAGAAATTCATCACATAAATCCATTGTAATATGAAAAAATATATCATGATATATAAGAAAAATAGTAATATGAAAATATTTTGGATATAACTCATTATTCACATAACTATATAGATAGATTCATTATACCCAAGCCTGAATTTTTTAGTAATTTCATTATGTCCATTCCTATTTCAAGAAATAGTAATGTCCATGCATGTATATATCATGAAAAATAAACATAATTAAATTAATATTATGGTGATATATGACCCCAACTGTCATCATCCATACATATGTGTGCTGTAAGATATCAAGGATTTATAATTATCATGATAACCTATTGGAATAAAATGGGATAGATATACTTTTGAATTATAATATCATAAATAAAAAATGGAAAATCCATCAATAATTATAATTTGTTATACTCGTGGAAGATAAACTAGTATCAAATTATATTTCATAACATTATAGAAAAATAAAATTTTATCAGAATGATATATATGTATTCATTTATGCTGTATAGATAAATTGTATATTTTTAGTAATTAATTTCCCCAATCAATCTACATATGGATTCTAGGTGAACACCCATCAGAAAAAACAAAAGAAAACAGTGAATTCAGAGAAAAAATACATTGGAAAAAGTATTATGGTTATACAAAAAATATTATAATAATATAGAAAGGTAGTTACTGGACATTTCTATTTTAGGGATTTAGTATTTCTTATTTTTTGAAAATCCGGGTAATGAAATATTTGGTAGATGAAAAACAATATTAGAAAACTGGTCAAATTATACATTGAAAATAATAGTGAAAATATACAATTTTCCATAAAAGTACATTTAAATAAAAATCATATGAAAAATGAGAAATATTATATTTTTTAAACCATGAATAATTTAAAATAATATTAATTTTTTTTAAATCAATTTTTAAAAAAATTTAAAAAGGCATTTATTATATTTTTATGAGTAAAGATCAAGATAAAAAGTAAATAATTTATTTTGAAAAATAATTTTTAAAATTTTTTGAAATAAAAAATTTGAGAAACACCAAAAAATTAATTTTTATGACATCTCCTCGAATGTAGTCTTCAAAATTTTATAATTTTATTAGGTAAAAAAATAATGAGGGGAAGATAACACATTTGACATTGAAAGGATGAATAATGTTTTTAAAAAAATTTATATGCAGTTTTTGGAAAAACTATATTATAAAAGGTTTAATATATTTTTCTTTTCAAAGTAGTTAAATAGAATTTTGAGGATCCTAGAAGATATTCCATATTATAGTTCCCAAATATAGAGGATGACATTCTTGGGAGAAAAAATATGGCCAATAAGAAAAAGATTTATTGTAAAGAATATGAATTAATCATTAAAATTTGAAAATTTAATTTGATA
This sequence comes from Viscum album, assembly GCA_963277665.1. Classification (NCBI taxonomy): domain Eukaryota; kingdom Viridiplantae; phylum Streptophyta; class Magnoliopsida; order Santalales; family Viscaceae; genus Viscum; species Viscum album. The sequence goes on along the minus strand of OY728156.1, from coordinate 1,190,302,694 downwards.
TGATACTTCAAAAATGAATTTGGTAATAAGAGATAACAAAATAGGGAAAACTAATTAGAGGGATAAAAAGGTCATAAATCATCATAACAATTTATTTAATTTGTGACTCAAAGAGAAATATTTTTTTTCAATAAAATTGTTACATCTCAAGTAACATTTAAATCAAAATCTATTGAATGATAGAAAGATTAAAATTGAACTTATAATACTACGTATGAAATATATTCCACAGTACAATGAATCATATAATAATAATATAAAAAATATAAAAAATTAGCTGTATAACACAAATGTGTCACAAAAAATGTAATTATGAGATAATAAACTCTTAGTGATTTTTAAAGATTTTAGTCTAAACCCCATGAAAGGGAAAAAAATTAATTAAGAATTCAATAAATGAAAAATAATAGATTCATGATGTAAAATATTAAAGGTTAAATTGATATATTTTTTCCAAGATAACATAGTGTATAAAAATATTTTTTTTTTCAAGGGGTGAAAAATATGAAAAGAAACCCTTAACTTATTTTAGATTCACTCTATACATGAACATGAATTCTGAAGTATTAAAACTCAGTTTAATAGATACCTTTTTAGGAACATTATTCTTAATAATTTCTAAATAAATATCATTATATATCATATGGTGTTTATTTATATATCCTTTTGGATTATGTTTATAAGAAAATTGAATTGGTGTAGGATTATTTCAGAAATTTTAGCTATCAAAGATGATATTTTAATAATAAGTTAAATACACAATATATATCATAATGAAAAATAAAATAACCATTTTTGTATTATTAGGTTATAATATTAATAGTATTTATTTTCTCATATTAATGTATTATTTAGTTTTATTTCATTGTTCAAGTATGTGGTTAAATCCTCCCAAACATGATCATCCTATTTCTCAATGGGTGAGTATGGTTAAAGAAATGCATAAAATCAGTATAACAAATTAACAACGAAATTATAATATTTTTATGTTGATGAATTATATATTATGTGGTTTTTATTGTTAATGAAAAATAATATATAAAATTAATAAAAAAAACATTACTTCATGGAGGTGATAATCCACACAATGAACAACAAAAATTCATTTGTTCTTCTATATGGATGTGATGGAATAAATGTAACGCCCCGACCCTAGAATCTACGAGTTGATGCATTATTTTAATAAATTGGCATGATTACAAGGAATCATGTCCCAAAGGACCGATTTTTTCAGTAGTCTTGGAATCAATATGCATACTTAAGTTCAACATTACAACTTGAAAAAACACTAATTTATTCAATTAGATACATCCAAGTTTCTGAGATTATTCCTGCAATTCAGTCATAACTAACTTCTTTGTATCCTGGGAAAATTAAACATGATAAAGGGGTGAGCTTAGATTCTTAGTAAGAGTAATAAATACATCAGAAGATAACAAAAACATTAGGCATGGTGAATAATTGAAAATTCATTCCTTAACGAATAATAAACATGAGAACTTTATGGCAGGAATATGAGCTGAGTAAATAATGCCATAATAAAACATAGTCATGGGTGTTATACTAGTCCAATAAACACAAGAAATATCAACATCTAATCTCATAATTATGGAATGTATACTGTCAAACATTCTGAAACATTTTGTTAAGGCCTCGTCCAAGACGTCTAAAAATGATTAAGGCCTCGACCAAAAACATATATACAAAAATTTGGAAAGGCCTTGGCAAATTCCACATATAATGGTCTCATGCGAACTACCGATTCCTCAAGGATCTATATCAGGGTCCACCCGTCACTTACTAATTTCAATTCATTCTTCATATGAAAAAGTGGAAACATAACATAAACATTCGTAATAAAACTAGCATACGAAATGTCAATACATTATCCATAAACCATGAATGGTATAAAAATAACTCATACAAAGTCAAAAATAACTAATTAAATTGAATAAGGAAGATTTTATTATAATAAATTAAACTCAATAGATAATAATGAAGGATATTGACATAAATGAAAATAACCTTCTAAACTATTTGAGAGAAATATCCCCCCTTTTTCTTGAAAACATTTAAAAGTATCACTATTTATCATGAAGTCGTTTAAAATAGATTTTTAAATCAAAGTGTCCCATACCACATTAAAACTTATAAAAGGAATTTTAGTTTTAAAACATTAATGTCTATATTAATGAATCCTTAGAACCATATTTAAAACATGGACATTAATTAGAAATATTTAGTAGAATAAATCTTTAAAACATTTAAAATGATATTTTAGTTAGAGTTTGAAACCAAATGAGAGACACTTGAATACAAATAATTGAGGTAATAAAAACATTATAATATCATGATAATAAATTATTTGATGATATACTATGTCAAAGGACATTATATAAACCATATAAAAATTAATTGGTGCATAATAACAAAGAAGTCTTAATGGAATGTAAATTGAGATAATGTCACTTATAAAGACCATAACCTTAGGTTAAGGATAAATCAATTACATAATTATGTGTGAAAAATATAAATACACTAAATATTATTTGATATTCAGTGTAAATCAATTATAAGACATTCATACATATTCTTGTAAAAACAACACCAATTACTTGTATGTTTAACTCAATGAATTGAAATTGAGCTAAGATTACCCTTATCAAGTTCATATCAATGAATGGATAAATTATCAATGTAGTGATTATGTGTATCAAAATTATATCCACATAGATGGGAGTGTAAATTACAACAAAAATAATAAATAGTGATTTTACACATAATCTTGGTGTAAAATAATAAAGGAAGTATGCATAAATGTGAATGAGTGGAAATTGAAATTTGAAATTCCCTTATCGATTTGGTGACTTACGAAACATATACCCCATTAAAGAAGGATATTACAATGATAATTTAAATACCCCTAAATTAATGTATATTATAAAATTAATACAATCTTGTATAGTAAATATGCCACACAAAAGTAAATAGTGGCCAATATAGTATGTGTCTCACGGGAATAAAAAGTGAGATAAAAAACCATTACTTTATTGTAATCATTCGAGTTGTATGAAAAAAAGTTAATAACCACAAAATGAATCACAAAATACCATGAATATAAATTTAATCATGATAATATATATCAAATTGCAGTACACAATAACCCACATGCAATAAATAAGTGGTGGACAATGGAAATATCACACAGTTAAAAGTCAGATAAAAAACCCCTTACCTCAAGTCCGACTTATCTTGTATGTTCCTTGTTCTTCCTAAATAATAAACATAAGTTAATTTATACTTGATTAAAAACATTTTTAAATTTTATTATATTTTTATATCACTTATTACCTTGCTAAAAAAATTAGTTAATTATTTGAGTTCATATTGGATATTTTTCCAATGATCGAAACTTGAGTAAAAAATGAACCTGTTAAATTATAATTTGTCCATGTTGTCAATATTACATTATCTCCAAAATGATATACATGATTTAGATATCATATATATATATATATATATATATATTATATCCCTTATATATATGTTTTTATAACAGTACATAGCATTTGGCGATAAGAAATGAAATGCACCGTTAATGGAGACGGTATGTCGTACGTACGCATGGACGTTACTTTCATTTCTATTTTGTATCTTATTGGAATTAAAACATATTTACAAATAAGTATATTATAATTAACGTATAATTTCATATATAAAATCATTAAATTCATACTTTATACATCTCATAGAAGTCATTAATGAGACATATAACTTTGAGGGGGTGGTAGTCCGCACTTCCTCAAGTGAAATTATCACGTTTTACCTATAATGGAAACCATAATGGTTTGGTATAAATGGAAAATAAAAAAGCACAAAAAAACATAAACATAATATATATCACATATAAATATATTTCCATATTAATTGCCACCATTAGAGGTGGTATGAGATAATCGAATAATCATTGTTTCATGAGACAATAGTTTGCCCACCACATAAACATTATGTTATTCACCCATTCGATGGATGTGTGTGTAAGTTCAGTTTGAATACCTCTCATAACAACATCATATTATATTTAAAGTATGGGTGTTGTTATAAAATAAAGGAATAAAACGAGATTATGGTGTTGGACAAGTAAAATAAAACAAAATAAAATAAAAGAATTTAAGAGAAACATTTACCTTTAATTTGGGTTACATCCATTGGTTTGAACCAAAATAACTTCTTTAAGTGACTTATGCCTAATGTATAGCATCTAGGTGTAAGAGAGGGATCTTGAGAGCTTTTTTTGGCAGTTTTTGGATGAGCAAGGGGCTTTAGAGGTGTGTTGAATGGGTTAGAAGTGGTGTCCTCTTATAAGGGGGAGGAGGGGCTCTTTAGGAAATTGTGAAAATATTATTTTATTATATAGTGATATTCAGTTAATAAATGTCCAAAACTTCTTAATGTATAATATAAGATGACTCATGGTATAACTAAAATAATACAATAAGAATTGGATGGGTTTAATATATTGTTTTAATATTAATAATCTTATTTATTTAAATCACTTATTAATGATGTAAATAATACATCATTATTATGTCATAAATAATTTAATTTATTTGATGTCAAAAAATTATAAAAATAAAATAAAATAATGTAATAAATATCTTTAACAGTCCAATGAATATTTAAAGTCTAAAATATGGCTTATATAAGCCCTTATAAAAATTAATTTACTAAAAGATATTTGCTTGTGTCATTTTTTCCTTTACATTATGTTAATTAAAATATAGTGTCATTATCATTCATAAGTGGATCCGTTATATGGACTGAGACTTAAACCTTACTTAATATTGAGTTATTACAAGATCACACATTGAGGATCTTTTTAGGTTTAGAATTTTAGAGAATTAGATCGTAAAACTTGCATTACATTCCACATTTAAACAAAGTGGTTACATAAAGATAGTATTCATTCTTCCCATCAACGGAAAAATATTTAAAATAATATATTGATTCTTTATTGACACATCCTTGACACTATCATCACATCATGTACCATTCCCTTGACCTGTGAAAAACATTTCAAAAACATGGGATGAGCATAAAAAGCTCAGTGAGGGTTATAAAAATATGGAAAGGAAATATGAGTTCATATATACATAAGAATGAAATCATAATTTACCCATAAAACTTAGGAACTTTAACATACCTCATCAAATAATGAATAAATCATAGAAATCATAAGACATTAAAGGTAACTTGAGGCATTTATAACATTCTTACGTAGGGAGTAACCCTCTTGGTTACGTTTGGAATACCCACCACAGTATATTCCCTAAATCTCTTTGGAGAAACCTTAAAGTTTCACTCCTTCGTGTTACCCAATACATTGGAGAGCTATATCGGGCTCACCTACCCTTAGTTTATCATGGAACCACCCGTCTTCAAAACAATGCCCGAGATCCATAACATAATCTTATCACATAAAACATGCATAAAGGAAACATAACATTTCCACCTTTCAATAACAAGATATCAATACAACACATTGATATAAATACATTGTGAAAACCATTTTCAATACCAAAATAAAAGAAAAGTAAAACATGGTATTTATTTTTCTTTTAAAAAGAAGGTATGGCTTTTAGAGGAAGCCAAAACTCAAATAATGGTCACGGCGGCGGAGAAGTTGTTGTCGCCGCATACGTATGACAAAAACATTCCCTTTTGTCATTTAGTAAAACGCTTCGTATAAATATATTCCTTTTGGATAAACGTAAAAGTAAAAGGGGTTTATACACCGTATAAAATAAAGTTGTGTATAAAAAATATATGTCTCAATGAAAGGAGATTGACACGAAGTCCCATACAAAGACAGTATCCTTGGATTAAGGATAAATCAGTTACATAACTATGTGTGAAAGACGAATACACGAAATATAAGTGGGTATTAAGTGTAAAACAATCAGAGGACATTCACACATAATCATAGAACTTCATATTCAAGGTGTACAAGTTTATCCCAAAGAATCAAAATTGGGTTAAGAAGTTCCCTTGCAAAAATTAGGCAGCCTAATGGCGTCACTTCAAAATTCAGAAAAAGAGTTGATGAGAGATAAAAAGGGTATCTCATCACTTGGACATAAAATTTACATCAATAAGGATATAGAATTACATATCCCAAAATAATTTTATGTGAATTAAAACACATAACAAAATAAGTCATTTATAAAAGAGGGGGGTGAAAGGTTCCCTTACCGACATGGGTATCTTTCGAAACATACGCCCCGTGAAAGAATGACAATACAACATTGATGTAAATACTCATAAATGAAGAATATTACACAATGAGTAAAATAATGGTTAGTACATGCACCACCTAAAACTTCCAAAAAATGGATTGATGAGATCAAATAGGGTATCTCATCACATTACAATAAAATGTACAGAAAGAGGAATATAAAAGAACAACCCCCATCATAACAAAGAGGAGCTTAAAATAAGTGACATAAAGGAGAGTACATAAAGAGAAAGTGAGAGGTTATATCTCTTACGAAAATTCGGCAGCCTAACGGCGCCACTCAAAACTTCTAAAATGGATTTATGAGAGGAAATAGGGTCCTCATCATATGAACAAAAAATTATAGTAAGAGTAATATAAAAGAACATCCCAATCACAATAAATATGAGCTTAGAAGGAATGACATAAAAGAGTGTACTTAAAAAGAAAGAGAGGAGTATGGTCCCTTACCTCAAGTCCAACTTGTCTTGTTCTTTTCATTATATTCCTGAATAATAAACTTTGTTCAATTAATAATTGCCTATGTACCTCCTTTAGAGATTATTATTCAGATCATATCACATATTATAATGTTATAATAGTTATTTAATAATGTTAGTTCATATCAGATGTTTTTTCCGATGTTTGGTACATGAGTCAAAAATGAACTTGTTTGAAAAAGATTACCCATGTAGTTATAAGTAAATAATTTCCAGAATAGCATTAATGATTAAAATATCATATATATATATAGTAAATATTAATTTTATACTATTCCATATCCTTTGGAGATAAAAAATGAAAAGTGCTGTTCATGGAGACGGTAGGCTGTACGTACGCATGAACGCTACTTTCATTTTTTGTCATATAAATGGAATTAAAAAAAATGAGAGATATATATATATGTTATAATTCCAGAATGATATCCATAATTTAGATGTTCTATATTACATATATATACATTATATATATGTATTTCTAATATTACATAGCATTTTGAGATAAGAAATGAAATGTACCGTTCATGGAGACGGTAAGTTGTACGTACGCATGAACGCTACTTCCATTTCTATTTCATATTTAATGGAACTAAAACATAATGATACATATTAGTATTTTAATTCCAGTATGTTACCATATATAATATAATTAAATATATCTTTTATACGTACCACATATGGTATTAACGAATCAAATCACTTTGAGGGGGCGGTAGTCCGCACTTTCTTAAATGAAGATATCACGTTTACCCATAATGGAAACCTTAAAGGTACGCCATAAATGAAAACTACAGAAGCTTAATTAAAAAATAAACATATTAGATATCATATATAATTATTGTGTCATATTCATGGCCACCTATTAAGGTGATAGAAGAATGTTGAACAATCATCGTTTCGGGAGGCAGAAATTCACCATCCACGGAAATTGTATGTTCCTTAACCATTAGATGTAGGTGTGTGTAAGTGTAGCTAGAATCCATCTTATATAAACATCCTAGTATATTGAAGATACTGTATTTATTACAAAATAAATGAATAAAAAGATTTTATGGGGTTGGAGAAGAAAAATAAAACAAAAGGAAGCAAGTGAAGACATTACCTTAAAATCGGGTAACTCCCTTTGGTTTGAGCTCAAAGACTTCCTTGGGAAGACTTATGCCCAACGTGAGGCTTCAAGTAGTTAGAGAGGGATGTGGAGAGACAAAATGGGCAGGGTTTGTCCGAGACAAAGGCTTTGGAAGTGTGGGTATGGAGGTAGAGGTGGGGGCCTTTTATAAGAGGAGAGGAGGGGCACTCTTGGAAAGGTATAAAATGTAACTTTATTTTCAAATGATTTTCGGATTTTAATGGTCCCACATTGATGTGTTTCGAGGATAAGGTGATAAGGGTTAGAAAGCATCCCATAAAATAGGTTTTGGACATGTGTAGGGCTTAGATTTTACATTATCTTTCCATTTTATTTAAATCCTTTATTAATGAGGTAATCACTGCATCATCATGATGTCATATATAATTTAATAAATTTAATGTCTAAAAATTATAAAAAAAATATCATGATGTAGGAAATATTTTTAGATTTCTAATGAATATTTATAGTCCAAAATATCATTTATGTAGACAAAATTAAAAAATATTTTACTTAGGTGATACATTCTTTGTTACATTTAACATTCTTTAAAAATAAAAAGATAAAAAGTCACTTTCTCGCAAAATTGATTCCATGGGGCCCCCATGTTTGGCATAGGGCATACCATGGTCGGCCATGAGACAACCAGTATCCTTATGACACATGTTGTGGTCATTTGTTTATTATTATGATATTATCTTATTATCTTTAACTACCTGATTACTCATTAATCAAGATAATTAAAGATAATTACCATCATTACTATTCATAATGTCCATAAAAAAAGAGTCTTAATTACATAATTTGGACCTTATGATTAAAAATATTTAATCCATTTTACCAAATTCCAAACACATAAATTGAAATAATTAATTTAAATTTTTTTCCTGTTGTCAAAACAAATAGCGGGTTTTTTAGAAACAATATTTATGAAAAGTTTAGCACTTGATTATGCCCAATTCCAAAGTGAAATTAATCCCAATGACCATAATTGCATTAAATGGTAAAAATATATTCCAATTACACTTTATAATAAATTAAAAATATAATAGAACCATATAATTAAATTATATGAAAATACAGTTTTGATATAAAATGCAGTATTTTTCACTATTCATTTAAAAATGAACATTGTCAGAAAAATACCAAAAATTAACCCAAGGTAAATTTCTATGTCCCAATCAAAAAAAATATGTTTATTTTAAAAAATAGATCTTATAATATTGTCAAAAGTTTGATTTAAAAATGGGTTTCCATCAAAAGGGAGTAAAATAATCTTTTAAAAATACTAGTGTATTCAATGCTTAAGATTAGATTCATTTGTATTTTTAGCCTCTAAAATTTATTTGATAAAGGTACAAACATTTAACAAACATATATAATCATATTTTAGTTATTTCTATTCATTCCTGTCAATACAACGGCTAGGCGTTAACTAGCATTTAAAATAATATTATTTTATTATTATAGTGCAACGTAAGATTTCAAAGGAACTCGTTGTTGCGTATTGGGTAAGCCATCGAGCATAACATTCCATTTAAATTACTATTGAATTTTTTTCCACAAATAGGGATAAATATAAAAATTTCATATTCTTTATTTACCTGGGGTGTTACATCCTTCCTCCCTTTTGGGAATTGCGTCCTCGCAATTTTAAAATTGGGCTTGGAAACATCCTTGAAAGTCCCACATCGGAACAAGAGTCAGTAAAACAATCACTTTAAAATAAAGGAAGATAAGTACAGAGGTCACCCGAGTTAACCCATACTAGGATTCCATGTAGAAAAACATGGACATGGAGGAGAAAACATAGGGTCATGTTCTGATGGACAGTGATAGAAAACATGTTTAGGAGAAAGTTAACCACAAGAAAATTACAAACTTGTGATGGGTTAAACGGTATTCGATTCCCCAGTAGGAAAAGTTAATAGACAACATTTTTGTTTTATGTTACTTTTTATTGAGGAACTTATTCATAAGGAAACATAATTACTTATCAGGTTGACTTTAAACTTTTATTAAATTTATTACACAAACTCATACTTTCCCCAAAAGACGAGTATTTAGGAAGACTTGTTCACATTAAGAGTATTATAATCATCTTCTAGAGAGTCACCTAATCCACAACAGAGAACTATATACTTCCTATGTCTTTAGACTTTAACTAAAACCAAAAAGGCTAGTACAAGATTAGATAATCCAGAAAATGATAACCCTTTACAAAAAGAAAATCTATTCTTAATCTCCTAATTTTTTCCAACAAAACTCAATGTTCAACGAGGACCATTCGATAAACAATTTGTCCATAAAATTATTCAAAGTAAACCAAAATAAGATTGAAACCCAAATATTTGAAGGATTTAGTCACATAGTCTTCCATGTTAAATCGTAACATTTATCTCCAAACAACATCACTTGCTCTTAAAGTCTCGTATTAAAAAGTAATTAACCTAATCACATATCCTCCATGATAGGTTAATATATTTCCATAGATAACCCAAAATCAAATTACTATTAATTAATAAAATCATCTAACTAAGAAGAATTAGTCAAACTAACCAGGGACTTCACGTAGTCCAGCGGTTGGCGATAAATACCAGTTTCACTTTGGTTGTGGGTTTGATTCCCGCAGCTTTGTCCTACGCGATGGGTTGTCACATGGTCTGTGTGTTGTCCTTTTTCCAAAACTATATAATTCTCAAAACATTTCCCAAAACGACATAAAATATTCAAAAATGATCATAACATATTTTAACCTCAAGTTTATCTCATGCCTTTCATTTTCTAGCATATCAAATAATAACCCATAATTACCTCAAAAGTAAGGATCATATAAACCCAAATGGTTCTTTATAACTATGTCCACAAAAGAATAGATAACTATTACTTGAATAAAATTTTCATATATTAAACATCACGGTTACACATACTATAAAAAGTCTTCTAATGTAACCCCATCATCAAAAGAGACTTAATACTCTTAAGAATTTCACCATAACTCTTGAAGCCCTTACATGTTGACATCTTACTCATTCAACATTCTTCATGATCCATTAACCATTCCTTTCCAACTTATTCTGAAATACTTATTTCCTACAAACAAAATCATGAATCATATCCTAAGATTCCAAAATAGGAAAACAATAGTTATGAAATAATCCATACCTTTGATTGGTCATTTTCAGTTTCTTCATCCTCAACCGGAATGGCATTAGTTATTGGTAAACAAAAATGTGTACGCTCTTGGTGATCCCATTCACGAAACATCTTTATAGTACATATGTTTGCATAATGACCATGAACACCACATTTAAAACATTCAATTGATCCCTCAGAAAGAACTTCTTTCCCTTTCCTCGAGTAAACTCGATGCTTCCTTTTTCCATGGCAGGTTCTTTCTTTATGACCTTCATTTCCACATATATAGCATATTTATGTTCGTTTGAAACATTTTCCAGGTGTTTCTTTCCACATCTTTGACACATAGGTTTTTGAACACACTTACCTTTATGATTTTTACCTGTACTTCTGTAGGGATTTGTTTCCCGCATATATGATGCCTTAGAGAAATCACCAAGGTTTAGGTGGTCAATCATGACTCCAGATAGTTGGTTGAGGATAATCACAAGAGTTATCATTGCATCTCCCATATCATTCAGTTACTTGCTCAAAAAACTATCACAATTTCCTTCACATCCACTGTTACTTTGGTGCCTGCTAGATCCGGCCATTTACTAAAACCAAAAAGGTCAGTGTGAGTATATCAAAAATACAATCATGTACTAGTGAGGAAGATAAACACTAAGATATACTTACCCATTCACTTTATATAAAACTAGGACTCTTTCTGAAATCCTAACCATTATGGTAATGTCACTTATGCTTAAAGAATACCCTAACCACTAAAGTTATCTAAATTGACCTCTGACACCAACTATAAGGCCCCATCCTTAAACATTACTTAATCTTGAGTTATTACAAGATCACACATTGAGGATCTTTTCAGGTTTAGAGTTTTAGAGAATTAGATCATAAAACTTGCATTACATTCCACAATTAAACAAAGTGGTTACATAAAGATAGTATTCATTCTTCCCATCAATAGAAACATATTTAAAATAAAACATAGATTATTTATTGACACATCATTGACACTATCATCACATCATGTACCTTTCCCTTGACCTATGAAAAACATTTCAAAAACATGGGATGAGCATAAAAAGCTCAGTAAGGGTTATAAAAATATGGAAAGGAAACATGAGTTCATATATACATAATAATGAAATTATACTTTACCCATAAAACATAGGAACATTAACATACCTCAACAAATCATGAATAAATCATATAAATCACAAGACATAAAAGATATCTTGAGGCATTCATAACATTCTTACGTAGGGAGTAACCCTCTTGGTTACGTTTGGAATACCAACCACAGTATATTCCCTAAATCTCTTCGGAGAAACCTTAATGTTTCACTCCTTCGCATTACCCAATGAATTAGAGAGCTATATTGGGCTCACCCACCCTTAGTTTATCACGGAACCGCCCGTCCTCATAAAAATTCTCAAGAACCATAACATAATCTTATCACATGATACATGCATAAAGGAAACATAACATTTCCACCTTTCAATAACAAGATATCAATACAACACATTGATATAAATACATCATGAAAAACATTTTCAATACCAAAATAAAAGAAAAGTAAAAAATGGTATTTATTTTTCTTTTAAAAATAAGGTATGGCTTTTAGAGGAAGCTGAAACTCAAATAATGGTCACGGCGTCAGAGAAGTAGTTGTCACCGCATACGTATGACAAAAACATTCCCTATTGTTGTTTAGTAAAACTCTTCGTATAAAAAGATTCCTTTTGGATAAACGTAAAATTCAAAGGGTTTTATACACCGTATAAAAGAAAGTTGTGTATAAAACAAAATATGCCTCAATTAAAGGAGATTGAGACGAAGTCCCATACAAAGACGGTATCCTTGGATTAAGGATAAATCAGTTACATAACTATGTGTGACAAATGAATACACGAAATATAAGTGGGTATTAAGTGTAAAAAAATCATAGGACATTCACACATAATCATAGAACGACATATTCAAGTTGCACAAGTTTATCCCAAAGAATCGAAATTGGGTTAAGAAGTTCCCTTGCAAAAATTAGATAGCCTAATGGCGTCACTTCAAAATTCCTAAAAAGAGTTGATGAGAGATAAAAAGGGTAGCTCATCACATGGACATAAAATTTACATCAATAAGGATATAGAAGAACATATCCCAAAATAATATTATGTGAATTAAAATACATAAAAAATAAGTCTTTTAAAAAAGAGGTGGGTGAAAAGTTCCCTTACCGACATGGGTATCATTCGAAACATACACCCCGTGAAAGAAGGACAATAAAACATTGATGTAAATACTCATAAATGAAAGAATATTACACAATGAGTAAAATAATGGTCAGTACATACACCTCTCAATGGAAATTGTGGCAAATGTAGCATAAATATCACGGGAATAAAAGTGAGATGAAAAATCCCTTATGAAAACTCGGCCGCCTAACGACGCCACATAAAACTTCCAAAAATGGATTGATGCGATCAAATAGGGTATCTCATCACATTAAAATAAAATGAAAAGAATGAGGAATATAAAATAACATCACCCATCATAACAAAGAGGAGCTTAAAATAAGTGACATAAATGAGAGTACTTAAAGAGAAAGTGAGAGGTTAGATCTTATACGAAAATTCGGCAGCCTAACGGTGCCACTCAAAACTTCCAAAATGGATTGATGAGGGGAAATAGGGTCTCTCATCATATGAACATAAATATTACAGTACGATTAATATAAAAGAACATCCAAATCACAATAATGATGAGCTTAGAAGGAATGACATAAAAGATTGTACTTAAAAAGAAAGAGAAGAGTAGGATCCCTTACCTCATGTCCGACTTGTCTTGTTCGTTTCTTTATATTACTAAATAGTAAACTTTGGTCAATTAATAATTGCCTAAGTACCACATTTAGAAGTTATTATTCAGTTCATATCACATATTATTATATTATAATAATTGTTTAATAATGTTAGTTCATATCAGACGTTTTTGCCGATGTTTGGTACATGAGTCAAAAATGAACTTGTTTGAAAAAAGATTGTCCATGTGGTTATAAGTAAATAATTTCCAGAATAGTATTAATGATTAAAATATCTTATATATCCAGTAAATATTCATTTTATACTATTCCATATCATTTGGAGATAAAAAACAAAAAGAACCGTTCATGGAGACGGTAGGCCGTACGTACGCATGAACGATACTTTCATTTTTTGTCATATTAATGGAATTAAAACAAAATGAGATATATATATATATATGTTATAATTATAGAATGATATCCATAATTTAGATGTAATATATTACATATATATCCAATATATATATGTACTTATAATATTACATAACATTTTCATATAAGAAATGAAATGTACCGTTCATGGAGACTGTAAGCCGTACGTACGCTTGAACGCTACTTCCATTTCTATATCATATTAAATAGAATTAAAAAATAATTATACATAATAGTATTTTAATTCCAGTAAGTTATCATATATAATATCATTAAAAATATCCTTTATACATACCACATATGGTATTAACGAATCAAATCACTTTGAGGGGGCGGTAGTCCGCACTTCCTTAAATGAAGATATCTCGTTTACCCATAATGGAAACAATAATGGTACACCATAAATGAAAAATAAAGAAGCTTAAGTAAAACATAAACATATTAGATATCATATATAAATATATTGTCATGTTAATTTCCACCTTTGAAGGTGTTAGAAGAATGTTGAACAGTCATTGTTTCGGGAGGCAAAAATTCGCCATCCACGGAAACAGTGTGTTCCTTAACCATTAGATGTATGTGTGTGTAAGTGTAGATCTAATAATTCTTATAAAAACATCTTAGTATATTTAAGATACTTTATTTTTTACAAAATAAATTAATAAAAATACTTTAGGGGGTTGGAGAAGCAAAATAAAACAGACGGATACGAGTGAAGACATTACCTTAAAATCGGGTAACTCCCTTTGGTTTGATCTCAAAGGCATCCATGGGAAGACTTATGCCCCAAGTGAGACTTCAAGGAGTTAAAGAGGGATGTGTACAGACAAAATGGGCAGGTGTTGGCCGAGCCAAAGGCTTTGGAAGTGTGGGTAGGGAGGTAGAGGTGGGGGCCTTTTATAAGTGGAGAGGAGGGGCAGTCTTGGAACGGTATAAAATGTAACTTTATTTTCAAATGAGTTTCAGATTTTAATGGTCCCACATTGATGTGCTTCAAGGATAAGGTGATAAGGGTTCTAAATCCACCCATCCAATAGGTTTTGGACATGTTTAGGTCTTATATTTTACATTATCTTTCTATTTTATTTAAATCTTTTATTAATGAGGTAATCGCTGCATCATCATGATGTCATATATAATTTAATAAATTTAGTGTCTAAAAATTTTAAAAAAATATCATGTTGTAGGAAATCACTTTAGTTTTCTAATGAATACTTATAGTCCAAAATATCATTTATGTAGACAGAATTAAAAAATATTTTACTTAGGTGATACATTCTTTGTTACATTTAACATTCTTTAAAAATAAAAAGATAAAAAGTGACTTTCTCACAAAAGTGATTCCATGGTGCCCCCAGGTTTGGCACAAGGAATCCCATGGTCTGCCATGAGACAACCAGTAGCCTTATGACACATGTTGTGGTCATTTTGTATTATTATGATATTATCTTATTATCTTTAACTACCTGATTACTCATTAATCAAGATAATTAAAGATAATTACCGTCGTTACTATTCATAATGTCCAAAAACAAAAGAGTCTTAATTACATAATTTAGACCTTATGATTCCAAATATGTAATCCATTTTAACAAATTCCAAACACATAAATTGCAATAATTAATTTAAAAAAAACTTCCCGTTGTGAAAACAAATAGCGGGTTTTTTAGAAAAAATATTTATGAAATGTTTGGCACTTGTTTATGCCCAATTCCAAAGTGAAATTAATCCCAATGACCATAATTGGATTAAATGGTAAAAATATATTCCAATTACACTTTAAAACAAATTAAAAAGATAATATAACCATGTAATTAAATTATATGAAAAAGCAGTTTTGATGTAAAATGCAGTATTTTTCACTATTCATTGAATAATGAACATTGTCAGAAAAATACCAAAAATTATCCCAAGGTAAATTTCTATGTCCCAATCATAAATAATATGTTTATTTTGAAAAATAGAGCTTATAAAATTGTCAAAATTTTGAATTAAAAATGGTTTTCCAGCAAAAGGTAGTAAAACAATCTTTTAAAAATATTAGTGTATTCAATGCTTAAGATTGGATTCCTTTTTATTTTAAGCCTCTAAAATTTATTGTATAAAAGTAAAAACATTTAACAAACATATATAATCATATTTTAGTTATTTGTATTCATTCGTGTCAATACAACTGTTAGGCGTTAACTAGCATTTAAAATAATATTATTTTATTATTAGAGTGCACCATAAGATTTCAAAGGAACTCGTTGTTGCGTATTGGGTAAGCCATCGAGCATAGCGTTCCATTTAAATTAATATTGATATTTTTTCCAAAAATAGGGATAAATATAAAACTTTCATATTCTTTATTTACCTAGGGTGTTACATCCATGGGGTCCCTAAATCGACCCATGGATGACCATGGTCAGACATGACTCATAAATTAAGGTTTGGACATCTGTTAATGTAATTTTTTACTATTATAATATTTATTTTACCATGAATTACCCTATTTACCATTAATAGTGGTAAATAAAAGTCAAAACTTACTATTCAACAATAATTATTTTCATCTTATTGAACCAAATTTTACATATAAATAATAAACATGTATCTCAAATTTTCAAAATTTTATTCATATATGTGGTACAATTTCATTTAAATGAAAAAGTTTGATTTTTTACTATTACTTAGTGGATTCACTATTCCTCAAAAATTGATGTTCTTCAGAAAAATACCAAAAAATCATCCCAATCTGTATTTTATATTACAAATTAAAAAAATATGTATATTATACCAAATTAAAAACATAGAAGTTGGATTAATTAATTTAAAATTAATTCTTGTTGTCAAAAACAAATAGTGTGTTTTTAAAAAAAAATATTAAATGATTAACACTTGTTTATGTATAATTTCAAAGTGAAATTAATTCTAATGACCAAAATTGTATTAAAGGGTAAAAATATAATCTAATTACACATAAAAACCAATTTAAAATATAATCTAACCTTCTAAGTAAATTAGATTAAAAGGCAGTTTTGAATTAAAATACAGTATTTCTCACTATTAATTAAAAAATGAATATTATTAGAAAAATAAAAAAAGTTCATCCAAAGTAAATTTTGATGTCCCGATTCTAAAGAATAATTTTTTTTTGTCATATTAAATAGTTAAAAGTGTCAAATATTGGATTTTAAAAAGGCTTCACCATTAAAATGTGGTAAAATTAAATTTTTTGAAAAATACATTTTTTATCAGAAAATTTGAATTTGTGCTTATATTATGTCTAAGAAATAGATTATACATAAGATAAAATTATATGGAGTATATAAAATTCAATATCCAGTTAATACTATTCATAACCGCTTTTGAATGGCTAGTTTGGTAAGTCGTGGTTCGCTCGAACACGGTGCTACGTGTAGCGCAAGCTATTGAATTTATAGAAAATTAATTACTATGAAATCATGGTCTGTTACATTCCCCCATACTTCAATAAATTGTGTCCTCTCAATTTGAAATTGTTCTTTGAAAATAAAATTTTAGAAAAGAAAAATACCTTTGTGGAAAACCCACATAAAAAATTGGGTTAATAAAATTTTGTCTTAATAAGAGGGAAAGGGAGATGAAAAATTCACCACCAAATTATTATTTTCATTAGGAGAACATTGGTGGAAATTAGAGACACATAATTGGAGGAAAACGTACATATTTATAAGGAGTGATTGAGGTCATCAATCACAATCAATTGTAAAATTGAGGGCCTCAAAGACATCAATCTATGAAAATTTAAAATATCATCGGTTCAACAAAACATAAAGCATTAGGATAACACATATTTGGTTTTAAGATCCCTTCCCTAAAGTTTAATAATTAATTCATTCATAGAATAATAAAACAAAAATATACTTGACAGGTAGAGTTTCATCCTTCATCTAATTCTTACCACAATCTCATCTTTCACTCCAAGTAATGATTATTAAAGATGGGTTGGTCACACCAGAAGCCCTAGAATAAACTTATAGAAAATCAAATTATCCATAATGGGCAATCTATATATTTACCTTCTATTTATAGATTAAACAAAAAATGGTCAATAAAAGATCAGATGATCCCAAAAGGATAATACTTTAGAGAGAGAAATACTAATCTTAATTTCTAAAATTAAACCAATAATACCCAAAGATCAATAAATACCATTCAATAAAAAATTGTCCCTAAAATATTTCAATATAATCCAAAATATTATTTAAACCTAACACTAAGAAGAATTTTCTAATATAGTCTTCCACGTTAAATTGTAACTCCAAATAATATCGACTATTCTTATAGTAACATAATTAAAAGTAACTAACCTAATCACATATTCTCTATTATAGGTTAATCAGTTCCATAAATAACCCAAATATCTATAAATCCAAAATAAAAACATAGGTAAAAAAACACCATTACTCTTCAAATGAAATCCTATAGTATTCTATTTTCCTTAGGCATATAGTATTCTCAATAGAGTGAACGTCTTCCAAAATAATATTTAGCACTTAATCACCAAATCATTTTCCTATACTAAGGATATCAATTTGATAAGAAATAAGATCCAAAATCAACTTATTATTGATCAATAAAATCATATAACTAAAAATAAATAGTCACACTAACTAGGGACTTCATGTAGCCTAGTGGTAGGCGATAAATCCCAAATTTAAATATGGTTGTGGGTTCGATTCCCAATGATTTTTATGATGTGACTGGTTGTCACATAGTCTATGTGTTGTCCTTTTTCAAAAACTATATAATATTATAATATTCCCAAAAATGAGATAGATTTATCAAAGTAACTATGACATTATTTCATTAAAAATGTTATCTCATACCTTCCATTTTCATCCAAAAGTTTAATAACTTGTAATTTTCAGAAAATCAATGATCATATAAAACCAAATGGTTATTTATAACTATATCCATAGGAGAAAAAATAATTCTTTCCAAAATATCATATTCACATGAAAAACTACAGGGTTACAAATATAATAGAAAATCCATCCATAGTAATCTCGTCAACAAAGAGCACTAATACTTTTTAAAAATTTCACCATCATTTTATTTCAACATAGCTTCTTCCATGACCAAGAGGATATCCTATAGAATAGGGAATTTACTCAGGTAATGTCCAGGTCCCCTATATTTATGGAAAATTACTGTAAATGGATTCTTGGTACCATTTTTATTTTCTTCCAGAGTACTCTTTATTTTTCTGTGGATATTTTTACTATATATCCTAATTTCCCACACATAAATCATTTCTTAGTTCCATTAAGACACCTTACTATGTGTATCTTGCCACATTTCATGTATGATGGAAAATGAGATTTCATTTCTACAGGGTCTTCACTACTGGATCTCTTATCATTCACTACTTTTCTATTATTTGTTGAGTCCAGGAGTTGGTTAATATATATGTTTTTTATCATCTTTTTGGAAAAATGATTTGGCATGAACAAGATAGCTTTTACACCAATCAACATTCCATATTTTTGATCATTTCCACCATTGTTTCCACCTTGTTGATCAACTTCAATGTTACTATGACTTCCTTAGAATCCAGCCATTGATTAATACAAGAAAGCATAGCATGTTTTATAAAATATTTTAGACAATATCATAACACCGTATTTTTTACATAAAACACATTAGTATTAAGCAAGGTTATTTGTTCTCATAATATATTAAAATCCTTCATATCAGTTTGTAAAAAAAAAGTGAATTATCTTTAGCATGTCTTATGGGAGTGTCATAATGAAGACTGCAACATGGATCGTTGTTGTGTACCAGGATACCCCAGGTCAAGCCCGAAACTCCTTGGCAGATTTTTCACTCCTCTATGCATTTGTGCCCAAGCCGCCTCTACCTTCTCGTATCCAGATATAGATATATTGATAAGAAAATACACATAATATCTACATTACCAAAATTCTAGGAAGTTCCTCTAAACTAATCCTCAAAGTCTATTATAGGTAATTTCCTCTAATCAGAGTTTATCTAAATATAGTTTCCAAGGTTTGTACTAAAATTCATCTCATACCAACTGTAACGCCCCAACCACAGAATCCAAGAGCTGGTGCATTATTGTAATACATTATCATGATTACATGAAATTAAGTCCCAAAGGACCGATTAGTTTAGTAGTCTTGGATACAATATGCACACTTATGTTGAACATTACAACTTGAAAAGAAAAACAACAATAATTTATTCCATTAGAAACATCCATGATTCCAAGATTATTCCTGCAAGTCACTTATAACTAACTTCTTCATATCCTGGGTAAATGAATCATAAGAAAGGGGTTATCATATATGCTCAGTAAGAGTAATAAATAAATAAGAAGATAAAATAATCATTAGGCATGGTGAATAATTGAAAACACATGCCTTAATGAATAATAAATTCTAGCACTTTATGGTAGGAACATGAGATGAGTAAATAATGCCATAATAAAACAGATTCATGGGTAGTCTACTAGTCAAATAACCACATGAAATATAAATATCTCATCTCATAATGATGGAATTCATAATGCTAGACATTCTGAAACATTTTATAAAGGCCTCATCCAAGACATCTTAAATTTATTAAGGCCTCGGCGAAAACCATATAACAAAAATTTGGAAAGGTCTCGGCCAATTCCACGTATAATTGTCTCATGAGACCTACTAGAAAATCGAGGATCTATAGTAGTATTTTCTCATATCTTACTATGTCCAATGCATTCCTCATATAAAATGGTTGAAACATAACATAAACATTCATTTTAAAACTTGCATACAAAATATCGATACTTTATACATATACCATGAATGGTATAAAAATAACACATCCACAATCAATCATAACTAATTAAATAAAATATGGAATATTGTCTTATAATAAATTCACATCAATTGATAATAATGAAGGATATTGACATAGATTAGAATAATCATCAAAACTATTTGAGATTAATATCCCCCCTTTTTCGTGAAAACATTTAAAAGTCTCACTATTTATCAAGATTTCGTTTAAAATAGATTTTTGAATCAAAGTTTCCTATACCACATTAAAACATTGAAATGGAATTTTAATTTTAAAAAATTGATTTCCATATAAATAAATCCTTAAACCCATTTTTAAAACATGCACATTAATGAGAAATATTTAGAATAAGAAATCTTTAAAACATTTAAAATTGATATTTTAGTTGGAGTTTCGAACCAAATGAGTGACACATGAATACAAATAATTGAGGTAAAAAAAACTTTATAATATAATGAGAATAATGGTTTTCATGACATACTATGTCAACGAACAGTATATACACTATATAAAAGTGAATTGGTGTTTAATAACGAGAAGTCTTGAAGGAATGTAAATTGGGATAAAGTCCATTATAAAGACTATATCCTTATGTTAAGGATAAATAAATGGAATAATTATGTGTGAAAAATATAAGTAAACTAAATATTATTGCATATTCATTGTAAATCAATCATAGACTATTCACACATATTCTTCTAAAAACAACACCAATGACTTGGATGTTTAACTCAATGAGTGGGAATTGAGCTATGATTACTTTTATCAAGTTCATATTAATGACATGAAAAATTATCCATGTAGTAATTATGTGTATAAAAAGTATATACACAAAAATGGGAGTGGAAATTACTACATCAAGAATAAATAGTCATTCCACACATAATCTTGGAGTAAAATAAATAATGAAGTATGCGTAAATCCGAATGAGTGGAAATTGAAATTTGAAATTCTATAAAAGATTTAGTAACATATGGAACATAAACCCCATAAAAAAGGATAATTCAAAGATGATTTAAACACACATTAATTAATTAATATTACGCAGTTAATACAATCATTTACAGTACATATGCTTCACAAAAGGAAATACTTTCCAATATAGCATGAATCTCACGGGAATAAAAAGTGAGAGGAAAACCCTTACTTCATTGTAATCATTCTGGTCGTACGAATGAAAGTTAATAAACACCAAATTAATCAAATAATAACATGAATATAAATATAATCATGATAATATATATCAAAGGGAAGTACACAACACAACACATGCAATAAATAAGTGGAAAACAATTGAAATCTCACAGAATTAAACGTGGGATAAGAAACCTCTTACCTTAAGTCTGACTTGTCTTGTATGTTCCTTGTTCTTCCTGAATAATAAACATAAGTTAATTTATAATTGATTAAGAAAATTTTTAATGTTTATTATTCATTTTATATCACTTATTACCTTCCTATATCAATTAGTTAATTATTTGTGTTCATGTTGGATATTTGTTTGATGTTCGGCACATGAGTCAAAAGTGAACTTGTTATAATTATAATTTTCCATGTGTTCAAAATTCCATTATCTGAAGAATGATATAAATGATTTATATATCATATATATATTATATATTGATAATATATATGTATTTATAATAGTACATAACATTTGGATATACGAAATGAAATGAACCGTTCATAGAGACAGTAAGTCGTACGTACACATGAACACAACTTTCATTTATATTTTTTATTTTAATGGAATAAAAACATAATGATACCTATTTATATTATAATTACAGTATAATTTAATATATAACATCATTAAATACATACTTTATATATACCACACAAGTCATTAACTAGTCATATCACTTTGAGGGGGCGGTAGTCCGTACTTCCTCAAATGAAATTATCGCGTTTTACCCATAATGGAAACAGTAAAGGTATGATATAAATGGAAAATAAAAAGCACAAAGAAACCATAAACATAATATATAGAACATATAAATATAGTTCTATCTTAATGGCCACCATGATAGGCTGTAAGAGATTAATGAACATTCATCATTTCGTGAGGCTTTAGTTTTCCAACAACAAAAACAGTATGTTCTTTACCCATTAGATGAAGGTGTGTGTTAGTGTAGTTAAAATAATTCTCATAAAAACATCCTATTATATTGAGGATAATGTTTTTTTTATAAAATAAATGAATAAAAAGATATTAGGGGGGTCGGAGAAGTAAAATAAAACAAAATAAAATAAAAGAATTTAAGAGAAACTATTGCCATTAATTTGGGTAACTCCCTTTGGTTTGAACTAAAAGGACTTATTGAAGTGACTTCATCCAAAGTAAATTCTTTTAAGTGTAAGATAAGGATCTTGAGAGATTTTTTGGGTAGGTTTTGGGTGAGACAAGGGGGCAGATAGGTGTGTGGAATGGGTTAAAAGTGGAGTCCTTTTATAAGGGGGAGGAGGGGCACTTTAGGAATGTGGGAGAATATTATTTTATTATATAGTTTTATTAGGTTTATAAAGGTCAAAAAATAAATAAATTATAATATAAGATGACTCATGGTTGAAATAAAAAAATCCAATAAGAATTTTACAGGTTTTGGATATTGTCTTCATATTAATAATCTTATTTATTTAAACCATCTTTTAATGAGGTAAATACTACATCATTATTCTATCATAAATAATTTAATTTATTTGATGTCTAAAAATTATAAAAAAATATATTAATGTAGGATATATTTCTATCTATACAATTAATCTTTATAGTCCAAAATATGACATATATAACCTTATGTAAAAATTTATTTACTAAAAGATGTTTGTTTATGCCCTTTTTGCTTATACATTATGTTAATTAAAATAAAGTGTCATTATCATTCATATGTGGCTAAATGGGGTCCCAAAATCGACCCATGGATGCCCATTGTCGGATATGACTCAACCAATAAGGTTAGGACATGTGTTAAGCTAGATTGTATTATTATAATATTCTTTTTACATTGAATTACCCTATTTACCTTTAACCGCGGAAAATAAAAGTCAAAAGTTACTTTGTGGTTTCACGATTCATAAAAAATTAAAGTTTTTTTAGAAAAATACAAAAAATTCAGTCTAAGATATATTTGATATTCCGAAATCAAATATTATGTCTATTTTACCAAATTCATAACATATAATTTGGATTAATTAATTTAAAATTAATTCTTGTTGTCAAAGCAAATAGTGTGATTTTAAGAAACAATAACTATAGAAATATTGACACTTTTTTATGTATAATTTTAAAGTGAGATTAATTACAATGAAAAAATTGTAATAAAGGTTAAAAATATAATCTAATTACACTTCAAAACCAATTTAAAATATAATCTATCATTATAAATAAATTTTATTTAAAGGTAGTTTTGAATTAAAATACAGTATCTCTCATTATTCAACAAAAATTAATATTATTAGAAAATTACCAAAATTTCATCCAAAGTAAATTTTGATGTCAAATTGAGTTTTTAAAAAGGTCAAATATTGGATTTATAAAGGTTCTCCATTAAAATGTGTAAAAATTGATTTTTTTGAAAAATAAATTTTTTATCTGAAAATTTGAATTTTTTCTTATAATATTTCTATGAAACCCATAATACATAAGATAAAATTAGGTGGAGTATATAAAATTCAAAATCATGTTAATACTAATCATAATCGCTTTTGAATGGCTAGTTTGGTATGTCGTGGGGCTCTCTAACTCGGTGTTGCGTGTAGTGCAGGCTATTGAATTTAAAGAAAATAACTTACTATGAAATCTTTGGCCGTTAGAATAAATAATGATTGTTTACATAAATATAATAACCAATAATAATAATAATGATACTGAGGTCATTATATATATATATATATAGTATTTCTAAAAGACGAATATTAAGAAGAAAAGGAAAAGGAATATACTATACATACTTTGGCACATCAATGTTTCTATTGAAGGTCTCCATAGAAATGAAGCGCTTGGGATAACATATATGGATGATTAGATATAGTTCATGAATGGGAAATATATTAAAGGAATATTGGGTAGAGTTTCATGGGATTTTTGTATGTAATGTATAACTCTGAGTTGGTGGATGTGATCCCCTTTTATACGTGATGAATTGTAAAATTTTTGAACACCCGTTATTTTTTAGTAACGACGTAACACTATTCAAGGGTTAATGGTTTCAATGTTACAAATAATGGGTTAATGGGATATATGAGGTTGATAAACCCTCCAAAAACAATTTTTTTAAAAAAATCATACATGCTTTATGGTTTTTTAATCATGATTTTTATGTTTTACCATTTTGATTTTTACCTTTCTAAATAGTTTTTCCCAAGATGTTTATATTTTATAAAAAGAATAATTTGAATAATATAATAAATTTATGTCCTGACAAAAAAAATTTCATTCCCCATATAATCATATTTATCTTATAAATAATATAAAATTAACTTTTACACTAAAAACATTTGTGTATTGAAAACCCATTTTATAAAAAATATTGTTTTCTCATAAAACTATTTTAAATATTAGTTATAATTGAATTAAAATTGGATGATAGTTAATATGTTAACATATATGTTTAAAAATTATTTTTAATTTTTTTAAGATATAAATTTTTTTATTTGATAAAAATTAAAAAAAATAAATAAAGTAATTCACTGAAATAACAATATTACAATTTTCATGGTCATATAATTTAATCCAATTAATAATAATTTCATGAAAAAGTTTACTTTTATTATTAAATAATATGATTATTTTAATTTAAAATATTTAATCCATATTAATAGATTTAATTTCAATATGTGATTATAAATTTTTTAATATAATTATATAAAAATAGTTTTTAGTTTACAAAATTACCTAAGCATCCAAAAAGTAAGACATAGTCTTTATAAATTGAACATAATTATTTGAAATAATTTATTTTACATGATAAAAATATATTTTTATTAAAATAAGTATTTATTTAATTTATTTCATAAATATGATAGAATTAGAAAAATTAAAATTTTTTCACTACTCACTAAAAAATTTATCTATGAAAAATATAAAAAATTCATCCTATGTTAATATTAAGATTATTAATAAAAAATAATTTAGCTTTTTCATATTTAAATTAATAAAATTGTTAAATTTATCTTTTAAATAAAAATAAAATATATAATTAATACCCTCTTTTATTAAAAATCACTTTTTAAAATATTATGCTTATTTAATCATATTTCTTATAAAGTTTCCCATAATTAAATATAGACATATTATATTATAAATATACATATTTTCTATTATAATAATTTGTTCATTATGATCAGTTTATTTTATTTATGAAAAATACAATATTTTTTTCAAATGATTTATCAACAACCATAAAAAATATATATTTGTAATTATTTTATCTGTTTTTTATATTTTTATACACTAATGATTATATTAATTAGGTAAATTTGATATACCATATTTATCATTTGTTGGATATTGCAATAGTTAGGTATTAAATGGTACACACACTATCTAAGTTGTTATTTAATTAAATGATAAACATACCAGGTATTGATATAGGTTGTTACTATTACATTAACAAAACATACCTATTTTGTAACCACTCCCAATAGATCTATCTCTATGGCATGAAATTCCATTATAAAACTGTGAGGGTCACCATACATCTTATACATGTATGGATTGTTCTATCATATTCATCGAGAAAAACACCATAGAAGCAACATGAGTTTTGGTTATAAGAAATATTGGTGATTACACTCACTAATAATTAGATTCCATGTGAGTCATATATGAAAAATATATTGCATTAGAATCCTATTACCAATAATTCAAGATTCAAAATTCAGGTAAATTTCTTCATACCAATGTTTCATGAGCTAAAAATCTATAATAAAATAGAAAATTGAATATCATGTGCAACATACCAGGTGAAAGCAGTCCACAGTAACACTGAAAATATTAATTATGAATCATATTCCCTTGGTTACCTTAACTTATTACAAAGAAAGGTGTATTCTAAATAGTAATTTGATATCCATAACCAGATCCCACAACCTTCTTTATTTCTCCAATCTACCAACTCCAAAAATTTTAACACATGAAAAATACATTTTTTATAACTCTTAGTAATGTCCCCACCTAACTTTACTCTATGATATAATTAGATTATGTTGTTGTGGAAAATCAAGATAACCTATCCATATTCTAGAGGATTCCAATTAGTATTGAGGGTAGACAGTGTGATTGTAAAGAGATTATACACCCATATCAATGTAAAAAAATGGAAATAACCGAACATCATTAAAAATAGAAAACATCAAAGTGCACCAAATTAAAAAAAATACACAGATGACGTCAATAGTAAATAACAAAGTGAAGCATGAATTCATACTTTAAAATGACTTCCCATCAGTCTAGTCATAAATTTAAATTAATATAATGAGTAAAACTACATTAATGATATTATATAAATATGATCCTTCTATCATAATTGTTTCTAGTCCCATTCATGAAATATTTGTCGATAAAGCTAATTCGATATTCCAATGAACCAGAACTTATAAATATTTAATGATGGTTGGGAACCCAAATGCAGTGGTCACCCGAGATGGGTTTTAGTACTTGCTTAGTAGAAAATAACCAAGACATTATTATACATTACAAGTAAAAGAGTAGTTATGTTCATGTGATATACTCATCATAATATATAATTTTATAAATACTAAAACATATAATAAATAAATATATATACACCATCAATCCTTTAGTGATAAATTAAACACAGAATCGATCATTCCAACTTTATACAACTCCATAGGTATCTTACCATAAAACCATAACCATGTAAAATGAAATATGGGCACACCAGATCCATAGACTATATCAATGTTTATATAATAGTATACTCAAAATTTGTGTAACAAATCAAAGGCATAATATCCAAGGAACACAAAATATATTAAAAATTCAGTATATTTGGTCCTTGGAATGACCTCATGCTTCTCCTCACCATGATATGAATCAAGATAATGGTAATACAAAATCTATAGAATCACATCATGTTCCCATAAAACATCTATAATAATGGGATCATCAGATTATTATAATAAAATAAATGTTCCACAATGATAATAATAATGGGCACACTAGATACTTGGAATAACATCAAGGACCCCAAGAATTATAATTTTAATAATGATTATGCCGGATCAATAGAATCAAATAAAGGTCCCCAAACCCTATAATAATAATTATAAATAAATTCAATATTTTTCATTAATTAATAATTCGACATTCAACTCATTTCTCAGATATTAGGTGATTCCATAGGAACCCTCAAAATAAATTAATCACTAACCAACAGTTTTCCATGGGAAACTCCCATCACTCATTAGTAATCCCTCCCTTGGTCTCACCCAGACATAAGGGATTAGATCTGGCCTCCCATATCTCACCATATTATATCCTTCATTTGAAGGTGACATCAAAGGATGATTCTAACATTTCTTCTATCACTCCCAACCAAGGAAAATACCGAGGAACATATTTAGATGCCTAATTTTTATTCAATTATTCTGCATGTAATCTATACCAAAGCCTCTAAGGCACACCATAATCCAAAAAGGCCAACTTGGGACCATTATCCAAATTGATATCTCATCCATAATCATTTGTCTAAAAAACCAATAAGGTACTTTATGTTCATATATTTATTTATTTAGATCATCTCACAAGGTTCACATAAAAATTTATACGTGGTTACACTTATAATCATGGGAACCAACAGTCAGGATGTCCATCCAGTTCCCAAGGGTCCATAGTTTCCCTTGGAACATTGTTCATCCCATTTATAGAATTATATTAAATTTAAAAATTTATTCCTAACATAATATCAATATGACTTAAGGTTTAAATTTCTAATAGTGGTGGGACCATATATCACACGACTTCTATAAAAGAATAAATATATATATAAAACATAGGGAAATTTTAAGATTCAAAAACATCAATATAAGTTATTTCCCTCTTATACCACAATCTAAAAACTTACTAACAATGCTCATACAAAATATATCTTCTCAATTATCCATCACCCACCCACATGGGGACATTTTCAACATATGGAATCATCATATAATCTAAAAAATATTCATACTATGTTAATATCCCTGTATAAAATTAGATAAATGAATTTCCCCCACTAGAACATTGATAGAAGACACGAATAAACCATCTCTCAAGTCCTTCTCTATGAAATGTTAGAAAAATTTCCAAATGAGTTTCACATTCCAAATTCCAAAAATCAAAAAATTCATCAAAATAATGAAGAGAAATCATAAGGTAACAGACCTTATAAAACAATGTACTATAGATTGAAACTATCATAATGGGACATGATATACATAACTCAAGACAAATCCCCATCATGGTTTGATGATTTCCAAATTATGTGGTGAAATTCTCATCAAATCCCTATCTAAATTCGAATGAATATAGAGGCCAATAGAAATATGATAAAAGATGGAGAATATATGAATGTACCCTGAATCCACCATAAAAACACACCTGAGATCACCCCCATATCAAAAGAAAACAATAGAGTAGGGATAGGGGAGGAGATTTATTAATGGACCACCTTAATTATCCCTATATTTATTAATCCTAAGGGTGTTCAACATGAAAAATTCCAAATCACCGCTATTAAAAATAACTCAATGAGCCCCAACATATGTCTGGTGAGCCCTGATACTCTACTAGAATACATCCCATTCCACATACTAGTCTGTGTATTTTGTAGTAGTAAAGCCACCTCATCCTCTTTTTATTTCACAATATTAAGTATTTTCGATAACACCCAATACTCTTTTCTTTTCCAAAATAACATATTCATTATGATAATTATTTTATATTTTTATTCTGAGTTTTGGTTAAAAAATGTGATATTCAAAAAATTAAGAACTAATATTCCTTCAAAATTTTCTAAATTTGTTTTATACATGGGTTATTACATTTACCATAACATATTAATGTTTTCATAGGGAATAATATTTAGAATATATTTGTATTAGATATTTTTATTGATATGGATTTAGTTTTAAATAAATAAATAATACTAAAACACACTTAAAATATTGGTCGTTTTCAATGGTGAAGGTTTTTCATATACTTAATGGTGTTCGAAATTGATTTGGATATGATTTTTTAATAATTCAATATGTTCTGAGTCCAGTTATAGATTCCTAGAATTGTTTATTTGAAACAAAAATTTAGATTAATATAGATTGGTAAATAAGACATACTAGTCTAAAAATATAAAAACATGGTGAAGGAAACTTTTATGAGTTGTGTGTCATACAACTGAAGTAAGGAAATATAAAAAGATAGATGATCTATATAATTTTTCATGATTTGGAGAATATTTTTAAACCATAAAATTTGAAACCTTGTAAAATGAAAAATCATACTTGAATATATAAGATATTTGTTTCAGTTACTGATACTATAATTCTGCTATGTATAAACTCATATGATGGTTTGTATAATGTTCTCGAGATTATGGATATGATTTTTTTCTATAGATTGAAAATTTCAAATGTGGAATTATCTTATTTATTTGGATCTCAAACTATTAATATGTAATATGTATATCTAGATATTGAAAATGTTCTAAAGGGAATTATCTTACATTGTATGTACGATTTCTATTGGTGATAATGGATATACATAATATGATATAAATATTTTATAATATTATATAAATATAAATATAATATAAGATATAAAGATGGATAAAATTTGAAAATACTATATTCTAAGGGAAAATAAATTATAAAATATTATATATTTTTATCAATAGAGTAATTTTCATAAATTAAGTATATGATGAATGTTGTAGAAGTATGATGATATATTCCATTGTGATGTTGTTCCAATATGAATAGAGTTTTTTTTAGGATAACTGATATTACAATCTAATTTTCATACCATTTCATAATTTTTAAATAAAATTTCACCCCGAATGATTTGGTGATTTAAATAGAATAAAAATATTATGAAGATGTTGAAAAAGGTAGAGATATCTATTGAAATACACTTTATTAAATTTAAATTTGAAATTATATTTCATACATGAAAAAGAAGATATGTGGAAGATTAATAATAAAAGTATCTTCTGTCATCTGTGAATCCTAATATATTTATTGAATATATAAAATTTTATATAAAGACCATCATAAAAATGTGAAATATCACTTTTATTATTTAGGTGATTTGGAAGAAGAGGAAGAATATTATTTCTTCTATGAAAACAAATGAAGAGTAAAAAGAAGATACACAATAACAACATAATGAATATTAATTTCATATGTAGTTTCAACAATTGTTTTTAAAATTGACTTCATATTATTGATTGTGCATTAGTAGTGTTTAGAATTAGATAAAATCTATATAACATGATTTTTATGTAAAATCATTCCCATTGTTATCAAAATGAAAAAACAATTAGAAAATATGATCTCAACTAAATCAATATCATTCTAAGAATTAGAAAATCATTTTGAATAGTGAACATTATAATAATATTGTTTTCATTTATTGTGTTTGATTTAGTGTAGTTGACAATGATCATATTAATCAATTTAATTGGTGGTGATGGTCATTTAAATAAGAAACATAAAATGAAATTTAAATCATTGATTCAGCCCCCCAATAATTGATGTTCCATTTATCTTGAATACCCTTTTCATGTGGTATCAAAGATAGGTTCCCTACATTGATGATTTATTCTTTGGATAAAAATATTCCCCTCTGTTTTGATATGTGGTCAATGAATTATTTTACAAAAAAGTACTGCTTCAATTTAGTGAATTTTATCGGTATCCTTAATTTTGTGGTGAAAATTTAAAATTTATAAATATTAGATAATACAACATATCTTATCAATTTTTATAGATGTTCTTGAGTCTTTATTTAATGTATTGTTTCCTTATAATAAAGGTGATTATATGATAATAAATTAATATAAAATCATGAATAATTTTAAAATATACCTGGAATTCTATTACGACATCTATTGTACAGAAGTAATTTTTATGGTGAAATAGACTTTGATATAAGAGAATATGGGAAAATTTATAAAATATATATGAAATTAATATAAATTTGAATTAATATAATCTAATAGTTTTAGGGTAATTATGTGAATACCTCAAGATTATATAAGAAAAAACGGTTGATGAATTCTTGACTTGATTTAATGAAATAGAGATCCTTGTTATATATTCTAGAGGAAATATGAAGGATACAATATTTTTTGAGAAAATACTATGTATTCTATAATATTAGTTAGGTGAAGTAGTATCAGCACTTGAATATCATGATATAGTCAAACATCATTAATATTATTTACAAAATATTCTTATTTAATATGATATTCAAGAGGAAAGTGTCTTCAAAAAGAATATAAATTTTGAAAAGAAATTTTTTTTTAAAATCCTAAAAAATTTGTGTGACAAAGAAGGAGTTTTTAATATAAAAAATCTCATATAAAATAATATATAAAATAAAATATTATTAACTCTTTTTAATCATTTCTAGAAGTGTAATAATAAGAAAATGATTGTTTAAGGGATAGAATCCACTGAAGTGTTTAATGTGTGGGTTAAATTTTGAGGATATCCTCAACAAAGAAACAAAAAAATATAAAAAAATCATATTTTTATTAATAAGGAAGTGTAGGTTTTTCTCCAAAATAATATAGTTAAATTTATTTTCAATCTTTTAAGAAAGTTATTATAATAAATATGAAGGGTAATTTTAGAATTGTAGTGAATTTTATGATGAAAATATACTTCTTAAAGTGAACTTGGAGAAATACAATAGTACTTATATTATTAATTATTTGAGGGGGGGATGATTCAAAAATGGAGTTTCTGATGAATTAGGTACTCGTGGTTTTTCATTAAAATATCACAAAATTATAGAATGAGATCAAAAAATTAAATAAAGTAAATATATATAATGAACTAAATATTTTATCCATACTATAGTATAACCAAGACTGATGAAAGAGTTTAATTATTTAAAGAAGTTGATATATTATTTTATGTAATTTATAGAATATATATATATATGATAATATTAAAAATAATTTTAAGGGGCCAGGAAATATTTAACAAAGTTTTATCAATAATGATAATTTATTCAAAATATAAAAATATTCTTTTTATGAATTATATTAATGAAGAGAGTTAAATCACATAGAAGACGTTTATGAGAGGTTATGGAGATTCCTAAAATAAGGAGGATTAAAATGATAAAAATAAGTCACATTCAATGGGTAAAGAATATCATATAAGTGTTAGTGGAAAACCATAGTTGATGAAATAATAAAAGAAAGTTAAATTTTTGAGGAAATTTTTTTTTCTAAGAAATATATAAATTGTGGGAGTACTATAATAAATGAAAAGAAGTTAACAATATTTATTCAAGAAATTTTTGAAAGCGTACTATATTAGGGATGAAGATGTTTTTAGTGGAAAAAAATTGGATTAGAATAATAATCCAATTGTGATTCTCAAGAAAAGTGATAGTAATATATGTCTATATTTAAAGAATAAGATATTTATATATATAAGTATACCATTTATTGATACATTTGGAATAGTGGTGGTTTTGATTCCATATTAATATTGTTTTTTATTACCACTATACATAAGAGACTTGAATGTTTGTGAGAGAGTGTTTTAGGGGGTCTAAAACCACATAACCATTGAAAATTCTTGATATTCTTATGAATTATTGATCGAAGGTTGAGAATAAATATCACCCATTGAATTAATCTTGTATAAAAGGTTACTTGGTGAATTAGTTTCTTGAATATTGAATCACCATCCTTACTACCAAGTTAATCATTACCTTTAATACATATATGTTTACAAATAAAAATAACAAATTTAGGTAACTTTTTTTATTTAAGATTCAATTAATGTATTAAAAAGTAGATATCCATAGATTTTATATAGTGGTGGTTATTCACACATGAAAGGATATTTAATTTTTTGAAGGAATTTTTAAAATTCAAGGAAGGTTTTGTGACTTTTGGAAATGTTGGGTCATATAAAATCAAAAGATTTTGATCACTTGTTATTAAAAATTCAAATTTTATATTAAATAATTATACATATGTGAATGGGTTAAGTGTATCTTAAATATGTGATAAAGTTAATAAAAAATGTTTTCTAGAAATATGTTTTTTTAGTAACGTTTTTAAATTATATATGTTTATTTAAAATAGTATAGTGAATAATGGATAATTTTGTTTAAGTCATTGATATTTTAAATTCATGTAACTTTATCCTGGAAGAAGAAAATAAATTTTTTCATCAATGGATTGTCCAACACAACCAAAAGACCATGAATAATTGTACCCAATGTGATTGTGATTTTGATGTGAATATGCTAAAAATAGAGAGAATTTTTATGTTACATATATGTTAAATGGGAAAAAATATAAATCTTCACATAACAATGTTAATATTCAAGCATCACATCGATTGAACCATATTTGTTCTCTTATTTATAGGCATATGAGGTAGAAATCAATATGTGTATTTAACTGTTTTATTTTAATTAGTGGTGATATTAATCATATAAGTTTTTCTTTAAATATAAAGTACAAATCATAGGCCTTAAAATGTTTAATGGTTTTTGGAGTATTGAAGATGAATATTGTAATGGCCCTTCTCCCAGTAACTTAGTATTGATGTTTTC
The DNA here is from genome assembly GCA_963277665.1 of Viscum album. NCBI lineage: Eukaryota > Viridiplantae > Streptophyta > Magnoliopsida > Santalales > Viscaceae > Viscum > Viscum album. The sequence continues at coordinate 1,190,267,780 of OY728156.1, read as the reverse complement.
TTTATTACATTGCCATAATATACATTGAATCACATCTGGAATGAATGTATTGTGTAGTAGTCTAAGTGATGTGGATAAATATATTATTTTAGTCATATATTTAAAAAAAATACACCATAATTTTTTTCTAGAATATCATTCTTTCTTCAAGGGTGTAATTTCATTTAATTCAAAGTACACATCCTATATTCCATAATAATGAAAAATATAAGGGTGATATAAAGTGATTTGTAAATGTTATTTAGAGTGGGATTTATCATTAGTAAATGAATAATATTATTTTTGGATAAACAATATAGAAAGGTAAATATCTAAAAAAAACATTCAACTTAATCAATAACTTAACTATTTAGATTACATAAGCATTAATCAATATAAAAGTTTTTATGACTAAACACACATTTGATTTAATCAGTAACTTAATATCATGAATAGATAAAGAATAATAAATATGGAAAGTTAAATAACTGAGAACACATTATGTTTAATCAATAAGTGACTATCATGAATAGATAATGCATAATCGATATTTATTAGTAAATAACTAATCAAACATTTCATTTAATCGTTTACTGAATATCATTAATATAAACATATTTATCAATATGGAAATTTAAATAACAGAATACAAATCACACCTAAAAAAACCAAGAGTAAAATGCATCTATAGATAATATAATTAAAAAATAATATTGATTATAATAACTGAATTCCAAATGAAGTAAATTCATAATTATTGGAAATTATGATCTAAGGTATCATTATACCTCTACTGTCAAGGCCTTTCATAATATATTTTAAATATATATGTCAAAAAATCACTATAGCTTACTGATTCACCTCATGAGACTTCCAATACATTCAGAGGCTATATAATTCGAGGACCAATCAATCACTACATGTACAGAACATTTCTCGTATATCGAATAATTGATTTAATTCATAATTTTTTAATTGTCATCCAATATCTATATTGTTAAAATAATATTTATTTATAGATATTTACCGTTATAAAAAATATAACATTCAATATAGAAAATTGTATGTAAAAATGGGATATTTTATAAGAAAAAAAAACATATAGGATAAATAATATTTATAATTAAGGTTTATTTAATGTCCAATAACCATAAAAATGATAATATTTCAATGTAAATTTAATGATTTAAAAATGAATCATGAAAGTTAATGTTAATGATTTCCCTCATCAAAATGATCATAAACCATCCCTATAAATGACAAGGTTTGTATCAATACAACATACCTTTGTTAAATTATAAGAAAAATAATGTTTTCTTTTCATTTATGAATAGAAATACCATAAAAATATCTTTATAAACATTTTTGAGGAGAAATTCAGGTTCACATTAAAAATATATTTTATAAAACTAAAATTTCAATAAATATTTTTAAATTAATTTTATTTTGGAATATCCTTTAAAATATATAAATTAATTGTTAAAATGTTTAGTGATCAGTATTGAAGGATATTCTATGCATACCATAGATGTTAAAATAATGTTTCTTTCACATTTTCAATAGAGAAAAAATAGTTCTTGTTTGAAAAATGACTTGAATATTCCTTTTAAAAAAATTATATAAAAATTTAAACATCAGTGAAAATTTTATTAACTATTCATTTTCAGAATGTAAAAAAATAATGGATTTTTATTAAATATTTTTTAAAAAAATGGATTTTTGAAAAAAAAAAGAGGAATGATCTCTGATTTTATAAAAAACATCTTCAACATAAAATTAAGAACAAATGAGTTTAACAAATTATAATAATATATGAAAACATGATGAACAACAAGGTCAACAAAAAATAAAATTTGTTATTATCAAATGATCAAAAAATTTCATTCAATGTAAAATAAAGCATAAATAATCCCTTTCAAAATGATATTGTGAAATAAAAATACAAAAATATTATAATGTTAATGATAAAGTCAATCAATGAGTTAATTAGATATGTCAAATTTAATTTAACATAAAAAAGTAGAAATTAAACTTAAGAAAATCAAAATTAATTAAACACATACTATTAGAATTTCGAAGACAGTGAAGAACCAATATATCCCAATGAATGGAAATTGAGTTATAAAAATATGTAAAATTGTGATACATTTATGTTTAATCCCCTTGGATGAAATAAATCAAATTTAAAATATTAATGATTGAATTTTGAATTATTCATTATATAACATGCCTAAGGGGAAGTATATACACCACCTAAAAAAATTAAGTGCATAAAATTTCAATATTCCATAGTAAATTGTATCTTAACATCCCTCACTCTTACATTTAGTAAAACATGCATCAACCTACTATATAGTGATATTGAAGAATTTATTAACATATTCATTAACAATATTAGTATTTATAATATCATATGTTATCATTTTATAACATATTATCATCCAATTTTAACTAATTTATCATTATTAATATTATTTTTTACGATAAATGCCATGTTTTCACAAGAATGTCTAAAAATGAAATTTATAGTATTTAATATTATTATATACTTCCATAATATATGTACTTATATTATATAATAGAACACATCACTCCATATAGATGGTAGGTTGTATGTATGCCCAAGGGACATTATCATTTTCTTTAATGTGTGAAATAGAAAGGAATTATGTGATCTATTAATTTTAAAAAATAAATTTAATATCACACAGATCATATATAATAATTATATTAATTTTTTTACAATTCATTTATATCATATTTTAAAAAATAATAACATCACTTCCTGAGGTGGTATTGTGCCATACACATGGGTGACATTATCTTATTTTAAACTACATGTAATGTAAGACTATATAAGTGGTATTATAAATATATAATAATAATAATACCATGAATTTAAAATAAATGTTGTAAATCCATCATTGTATATAACATTAAATGGTGGTTATGGAAAATTATTTATATCATTTCAAGAGGTGGTAGTCCACTGTACACATGATCGACATTTTTGTCTCCCATTTGATGAAAGTGGTGATGGATGTAGTTCATTTCATTGACATAATAACATAAATGATTATTCAATATAATTTGTTTTTTATATTATCATTTTGTAATAACTCTTAAAGGATGTTGAAGAATAAACAAACTAATAATGAGTATTTAATAACATTACATTTTTTCAGACATCTTATTTATGTTTCCAAAAAATTCATTCCATGGTTGAATATTTTAAAAAACAGAGGGCTCTAGTTTTCTGTAAGGGGAATAATTATATTATTTAGTAAGGGTTTTCCTTGATAAATGGATTTATATGTTTGGATAGGGGATGATAGGGGTGGCATTTTATAAGTGGGAGGGGATGAAAAACATTGATGTTATAAAAAGAAACAATTACAAGTGTGTTTATATCATGAATAAATCCAAAAAAATGGGTCATTATAAAACATAATGGGTGAATAGGTTTATATTTTTACATAAAATAGGGTTTTAAAAGTTTTTTTGTAGGTTAAACCCTTATCATTTTAGTTTTACCCCCAATAAATCTATTTTATCCATAATTGTTATAATTAATTTTTACTTTTTTCACTATTAATTTTAGTAAAAAAGATAAAGTTATTAGATAATATAAATTATAAATATTCCTAATATTAAATTAATTTCTCAAAATTAAATTAAAATATGCGACATATTAAAATTTGAAATTATACTCACAGATGTCATGAAAAAGCAATCTTGGAATGAGAAAATTCTCACACATATAAAATTTTTTAATATCAAAATTTAATATGAAATTGATTAAAAAGGACTAAATGAGTTAAATAATAATATAATTTTACTAATTACTCTTTAAAAATAATTTAAAATATAATTTATTTTTGATAATTATTTAAATGAAAAATGTAGTTTAAAAAAATACTATTTTTCAATATTCTTTATAAAATGAAACATTTTAGAAAAATAAAAAAATTTAAAACTATGAAAATTTTGATATGATTACTTTAAAAATATAGTTAATATTAACAAATATTTTTTCTAATTTTTGTAAAAATAAACTTAAAACTTTTTCCCAATTTACTAATGAATATTTTTTTCCTAGAATATTGTTTTTTAGAAAATATTTCTTTTTCTTTTAAATGATTATTATTTTAAATATAATTAAAATATATATTTTATTTAATAATATAGTTATTATTATTAATACCGTATATTTTTATGACTATGTTATAGTGGTATACTATATTACTATTCATTTAGGTTTGGCGTTTTGTGTGAGGTGTTCTTTTTAGTATAATGTTTTTCTTTTAAAATATTGGGGTTTTAAATACAACACACTTTAAATAAACTCTATCATCACAATTTTGTCATGATCTATAAAATTATGGGATTTGAATTTGAAAATTATTTTTAAAAACCCCCAAATCATAAAAAGGGTTATCAAAATAAACTATTAACATATGGAAATAAAAATATGAATCGTCATCTGTACTAACAAATAACTAGTTTTCCATGTAAGAGAATATAGGTGGAAAATGAATATATTATCATACAATAACAACATAATTAATTTTAGATATTGATAGGGAAAATTTATCATAATAAAGTGAATTATAAAAGGATGGTTATAAACCTTAAAACCATAAATTTATAATGGTTTAAAAGAAAATTTGATTCATAGAATTTGTAGGTTATAATATAATCTGATTAAGACCCTTTTCCAAGAGTTAAGGAACTATTTTACTAACTATGAATATATGGATATATACTAACATAATATATTTATTTTTTATAATTTCATAGATCGATTGTGCCCCGATCATTTTCCAATTAATTTCTCCCTCAATGAAATGAATACCAAGAATTATTTCTTATCCCTAAAGAACTAATACTAAATTTTAATGAAACATAATAACTATAAAATAGTAGACATATATTATGTTTTTTATAACTTTTTAACAAAGCCAATATGGTTAGAAAAAGTTATCCAATATAATACATTAATCTCTGAACATAAAAATTAACATCACTATTTCATCATTAATATTTAATCACCGAATTCGTTAATTAAGAAAATAGAATATTTATTAGAAGATTATTTAGTTTATTGGAAGTAATTAACCCCTTATCTTCCTTTGGTTACGGGTTTAATACCTATGGCCATTCTGAATGCTATTGGTTGTTACCCAACATGCATGTATTACTTTTTCTAAAACAATATTTATTTAATATAAATAAAAAGACCAGTTTTTTAAATAAAAAATTTACATAAACATTAAAGACAATATATATGATAAATTTTACCAATATATTTAATGTTATAACAAAAATAACAGTTGAACTCTTCATGAAATCAAATTTTTACTAGACCATATACTAAAACAATTGGTTGTATTACAATAAATATCTCCAAAATTATTCTTATTCATATTAGAATCCTATCACATAAAAACTAAAAATGTGTTATCAATATTTTTATCATATAATAAATCTTAAACTCATAAAACCTTGATGATATACCTATGTATTATGTTAAAATTTTCATATATGATTATAAAATTTAACACAGTCCATTTATGTTTCATAAGAATTATAAACAAAATAAACATAGTAAAAATATATATACAATTTAATTCTTGAATCCAAATACATAAATACTCTATTAGTTTTATTCCAACAAAGGTCCTTCCATTATCTACGAGTTTACCCTTGGATGTGGTAATTGAATTAGTACAATGTAAGTTCCCCAAATTTAATCTAAAAACTATAAATGGTTCCCTATGATGAAATTTATTTCCATCCATTGTGCTCTACATTTATCCACAAAATTTCGATTATTAATTCCTTTAATTTCCATATCGAAATCCTTTTCCCATTCCTTTGAGACACTTTCCTATGGGGCTCACTGCACATTTTTAATATAATGTAACTTGATCCTTCATACCTTCATGGTCCCCAACACACTATCTCTTAGATAATTCCACCCATATCATCTATAGTGGGTCCAAGAGTTGGTTATGTTATTTTTTGTTAATAATATTTTGGAATAACTAATTAAAAAAATCACTGTTTATTTAACTCTTTTCATCAACCAATTTAGTTTCTCATAGTCACCATATTTTCATTCATATTCAATGTTAACATGATTCATTTTAGATCCAACCATTGACTAAAACTAAAAAGTATAGTTTGGGAAACTATAATTATAGTGGGAATACTATATAATAATTTATATGATGCCAAAGTTATGACACCTTATTTTCAATCTACTCTACCTTATGTTTATTATAGGTAATACACTCTCTTCATCCATTCAAATATTTCATAATGGTATTTAATTAAAACATGAATTTTCCCAAAAATATCTAATAGGAGTGTCAACTGAGGTGGTCAATAAGTATAGTTTTTATGTAACAGGTAATGCTCAAGTCAGGGTAGATGCACTATTTTTTGAGCTATTACCCCTAGGTACAATTTTTCCAAATCAATGTCCACTTGTAATATATAAACATGGATGCATTTCGAAGAAAAATCATATAATATATAAATTACCAAAACATTACAATGTGATTGTATACTTATCTTCAAAGTGTATTACAGGGTTATGTTACACAATTTTCTTTTTCTAAATCTAGTTCTCAAGGATTTTACTAAACTTCCCCTAATTAGATGTTTAATGACCCCAACCCCAATAACTTGTAGATATTTTTTATTTATAATATTGTCATAATATATAAGGAGTATCATTCTGATGTAACTTATAAGTTAATAGTCTTAGTAAACTAGATATATAAATGATTTTCATATTATATTTGTATATAGAAATTAAAACAAAATTTTTTAACAACATTATTTTTATTACCACTACAATATCCTTATATATCATTCATATTACCCTTAAATGATTATTAGGAAATTAAAATAAATAGTGGTTAGTTGAAATAATAAAAAATTGCTATTTAAAAGTGAATTATCATGAGAAAGTGATGAATACTCATTAAGGAATAATAAACATGGAATGCTGAATATCTTAAAATACATACAATTTAATCAATAACAAGAATATCCTAATTTGATAATGAAAATTCTTTATGAATTGGTAAATAAATTAACACACATTCCATTTAATAAATAAATGACTATCATGAATAGAAAAGGCATAAAAAATATGGTAAGGTAAATACCTTATCAAATATGAAATTTAATTAATAATTGACTATTGTGAATGGATAAGTCATAATAAATATGGAAAGGTAAATAACTGAACAAACACTCCATTTATTAAATAACAGATTATAATTAATAGATAATTCTTAATCAATACATGAAATGTTAATAACAAAAAACACATTCCATTTAATCTGTATGATGATAATGGAAGGAATACGAGAATAATATCATTATCAAAATATAATTGATAATAATTAATAAATAATTAATTAAGGATATTATTAATTATTAGATGTTGTGATCTCGGGCATCATAGTAGTACTACTATGATGACCTTTCACAAGATATTTCAATGCTAACACAAGGATTCATATCATGAGACTTCCAATGCATTCAGGGCTATATAATTCTAGTTCCAACCCATTATGTAATGGTTAAATCCTTACTCATATGTCAAATAATATATTTAATTATTGAACAATGAATCTGATCATAGAATATCCATATTGAAAAAAGAATATAATTTATCAATATTTTCCTAGATAAGAATATAACAGTCAATGAAGAACACTATAAATAGATATCATATACGATTTAAGAAATAAAAGTATTCATGACAAATGATTTTTTTTATTTATGGAAATTTAATGTCCAATGATCACATGAAAATAAATAATTTAATGGAAAGTTAATAACATTATACATCAAAAAAGAACGGGAATTTTATAATTTCCATGGTAAAAATGATCTTAAACCATCTATTTAATGGATTTGTATGGTATCAGCATAATATATACCCAATATAGTACATGTAAAATAATGGATTTTTTCTGTCATTGATAAATCAAAAACCCATAAAATATCTTTGAAAAAATTATTCAAGAAAATAACCTTTTCATTTAAAAAATATATTTTTTAAATACAAAATTTCGAAAAATATTTTCAAAAAATGTTTTTATTTAAAATAACATTAAAAACATATAATTTGACTATAAAACGATGTTTGTCCAATATGGAAGGAAATATCATACATTACATACTTACAAAAACTGAGATTAATTTCTCATTTTTATTAAATCCAATGTTTTGTTATTTGGAAAACTATATGAAGATTTCATTTAATAAAAATATGTAAAAATTAACACATGGGTAAAATTATCTTTAGAAAATAATTAGAACAATGTCAAAACATTTTTCATTTTTTAATACATTTTTTGTGATGAAAATTAACTTTTGACCAAAGTGAGAAATCAAGTTATATTTCCCTAAAAAACATTTTATCAACAATTTTATGTATCAGTTCATAAAAATAATTATAAAATTACAAGAAAAATTGTTCAATAAATATATGAGAATAAAATTTAAGGGTTTTATTATCCAATTTTAAAATAATTACTTTCCATAGAAATTCAAGAAACAAAATCCTAATTAAAATGTGATTTTGAAATAAACCATCAAAGGAATTATAACATTTTTTTAAAAACTAATAAATGAATCATTTATATATATTAAATTAGGAATATATATAAAATAAATGGAAAAAATAATATGATAACAAAAAGTCGTTACAAAATTAATCATATAATATTAATGGTAAAGAAGTAGTAATATAACTCAATGAAAGTAAATTGAGTTATAAAATTATTTACCACTTGATATGTTTTTAGTCAACTCATCCAGGATGGAATTATTTTATTTAATAACTAAAATACCATTAATTATTAATGAATCATGATATTACATGTCAAAGGGAAAGTATATACATCATATAAAATAAAATAGGTGCATAACATTTCAATATGCCTCAATGAAGGTAAATTTAGTTAAAATACCTTACCTGACACTTCATTCTAGTTGAAAACACTTTAACCCCATTTATAGTAGTTTCAAAAATATTTTATTATCTAAAAAAACCATATTAATATTTATAATTTGATATATGATTCTTTTATAACATCTCATCACTTATTTGTTAATAATCATTAAATATTAATATTGATTAAATCTAAATTGCATTTTTTTCAAGATTATTTAATCATCAATATTATAGTTATGAAAATTTCATATTTTTATACCATTTAGATAATTATATTATTGTTATAAATATCAGTTTTTCATTCTCACATCGCTTTGTGGAGACCATAGGTAGTATGTATGCACAGGTGACGTTATCATTTCCTTAAAAGTGAAAGGGTAAAAAGGTAGGTGGTATATTTGTTTTCCAGAATAAATATCCCCTCATATATATCACATATGTTGATTAAATATATCCATATCAAATTAAATTAAATTCACATGTTTCTAACAAATCACATCATCTCATGAGGTTGTAGTCCACTATACACACGAGTGATGTTATTGTATTTTAAATAGCATGAAAAATAAGAAGGAATATGTCATATTTTAATTTATGAACTATGATAAAATCATATATATATATATATATATAATATACATTTAATTAGGGAATAATTACATGCATCTATTAAAGGTGGTGATGGAAAACTATGTGCATTAGTTCGAAAGGTTTTATCCTACCGTAGACATGATTGTTTTTTTGTTTATCAATTCATGGAATAGTAGGTTGATATAGATATTTACCTTAGAATAATAATATATTATTATATGTAACATATATAGGTACTTATATGATAATTTATTCTTAATATTTTAAGGATGGAGAAGAAAAAAAAAATAGGCTTGTTTAGGAATGTTTTGTTTTTTCAGACAGCTTCATTAGGTGTGCACTAGACTACTTTTTCAGTTGTATTTATGTTCAAAAAGGGGATATAGGTTGTTTTTAGTGTTTTATGTATGTGATTTGGGAAGGTATTGGATAATAAAAATGGATTTTAATGTGTTAATATAGGATTGGGGGTAGTTTTTATATATGCGAGAGTGGACACACATGGAATTTTTTAAAACAATCAATTACACCCACATTTTTTTCAAAAAAACCTTAAAACAAGGTCATTATTTAACCTAATAGTGTATAAATTCTATATATAGTCATTATTATTTTTGTATAAGCTTTTGTTTTTTTAAACATTATTGTTTTAGTTTAATACCCGACATATCAGTTTTTACGTAAACAATGGTAGTAATTTTTCAATTGATTTCTCTATTAATTATAGAAAAAAAAATTCAATTTTTTAATTTTAGATAATATAACATATTTTAATTCTAAAATTGGAATCAATTTTTCAAAATTCAATTAAAATAATTTCTATAATAAAATTGAAAATTATACCCACAGGAGCAATAAAAAAGTAGGTTTTGAATGAGAAAAATCTCTTTTGCGTAGTATGTTTTAATTTCAAATTTTAATATTAAATTTATTATAATAACCAAAATTAGATAATTTTTAATATAATTTAACTTATATATTATTTAAAAACAATTTTAAATATAATTTTAAATTTTAAATTATAAAAAAGAAAAGGCAGTTTTCAATTAAAATCAATATTTTTCAGTATTCATAAAAATGAACCATTTTTAAAAAATTCAAAAAATTAACCCAAATATAATTTATACATTATGAATTAAAATATTATGTTATTTTAAAAAATAATATTTCAAAAAGTGATAAAAATAATATTAAATTGTTTTTCCAATGAATGACTAAACCGTTTTTAGAAATATGTAGTTTTCATAAGACATTTACGTTCCTTTAAAATGGTTTTTATTCTATTTATAGTCAACAGATAACCATAATTTCCAAATTTACTTTTTAATATTAATTCCTTCTAATTTAGAGACTATGTTATATTGTTATACTATATTTTGGTTCATTTAATGTTGGTTTTGTGTGCCATATACGCTATTGAATACAATTTTTTTCTTTTAAGATATCTGGGTGTCTCAAGTGATATTTTTCGATGGATATGATTTTGAAACATAATGGGAAAATATATAATATTTTAATATATTAATTATACATTGAAAAACATAGTATTATATATGAACTATGTACACCAAATACAGAAAAAGTGGTGTCTTTGAACTGAAGAATATAATTTTGGATGAGATGTATCAAGTAATGATGATAGACCATGATAATTCATGATAATTTTGAGAAGGGATATTGGTAAATAACTTCATAATGAAAATATTTTTATATATCAAAAAAATTAAAAAATTACACTATATGATAAATTTTATAAGAATACTCCATGATTTAATTTTTTTGTGTTTGGTAGTCCGTCATGAATCAATGTGTTGTAAGAAAATATTTGAAAACCATGGTCGATATATTTCAATATATTATTCCTTGGTTACCCTCTAAATAATATATGATTTCATAGTTTCAGCAGGAATATATAGATTATTTCTAATACTATTTATTTAAATGTTCTACAATACTCATAAATTAATATCATATATACAGAATCATATTCCAGATGTGATGATGATGAATAACTTTTTAAAAAGAATGAAGTTGTTTTTAGAAATTAATGAAGTTTAAAAAAAATATAATAATGAATTTAATGATTTATCTTTTCTCATAATGATTAATATAACATGGACCATCTGTACCAAGATGACAAAAATTTTCATAAGTTTAAAATACCATTTGAGAACACGAACTTCTTATTCAAACATAAAGAACATTGAGAAAAAAAATTCTTACCAAACTATTTTCTCATGTTGTACCAATAGATGTGAATATTTAATTAGATATTAAATTCCTCAATGATTTTATTAATGTAGAATGAAATTATATAGATTGAAATAAGTTTTTGTTATTTACTCCCATTTAAATAAAAATTATTATCAGAACAATGTGGTTGTGTGGAAATAAATCGAATAAAAATGGATAAGCTATAAGAAATAAGGAGCGTCTTGTGTGAAAAGGCTACTTATAATTCGGAAGAATTTATTTTTTTGAAACAATATACCTATTTTCTAGACTATATTATATTATTATAATTCTTGTTACAACCTCATAATAGAAATATACGATTTTTTAAATGGTTTTGAAGTTTTCCAATATCAATATAGAGTAAGAAGATGAAGTAAATATTAAGAAACATATTGACTTCTCTCTTGGATAAGTATAATGTTATGTTTTCTTATTAATGATATGTCTTTATGTTTTTAATAAATCCCCAATATCATTTTTTTCAATGTTATATTTTTACTGAATATAATTGAAGTTTATTAAATTAAATATGGAAAACCATGACTATATTAAATATGAAAATATATTATCACTTATTATTATTTATTAAATAAATTATTACATTTTCTCAAGAAATAAAACATTTTATTACGAAGAGTTGAACATTTAAATTAAAAATATATTTGAAATATAATTCCATAGAGGAATGAGATATTATATGGGGTTATAAATTTCCATGTGAAAAATTTCATACATTATTATCAAATAATTATGATCAAGACATTAAAATGTCGCATATATAGTAGATTAAAAATAGTGCTTTACACCACTATAAGTGGGAATAAAACTACAAACATATGAGAAAGGGAAACAATTATAACAATAAAAAATCTGAAATATTATTTGATTATTAGTTAGTTTAATAGGTTTAATGTTGGATATTATATACAATGCTACTTTATACTTTAGGTATTAAAGTACACCAAAGGAGTATAATATCAAGGATAGAAAAAGAATTATAGATAAATTATATAAACAATAGACTATGGAATTAAATATTAAAAAACATGTAAATCAAGATTCTTTTGGGTATAAATATGTTGATTATGATGGAAATATTTATTATAAAAAGTTAAAATATGGTGGATATAAATTTTATATTGAATTTTTTTAGTTTTTTAAAATAAAATTATTTTTATATTAAATTTAATATTTTAATATTAATATATGAATCTGAAACTCAATATAATACCTGATTTATGTGGATTTAGACTTAGTTTGAATAACATAATGTGGATGTAAAACTAAAACACTTAAATGGATAAGATAATAAAAGTATACTTAGATTTTCTATAGAAATTCTCAACATTAATTATCAGTGAAAAATGATATCAAATATCACTTCCTCAAATAAATTTTCGATTTTAAATTATTGAATCATGAGTTTTTTATTAAAAAAGAGAAAATAAAAAATCTTTCAAAAAACCATTATAAAAGGATAAATTTTAAAAGTAGATATACATGACTAAGCTCAACAAAATTTCACTTAGGGAAAATGATGAGTAATTATATCTCCTCTATCAGTTGGTTTTTATGTGGTTTTAAATGTGTTATAATGATAACATGCATATATAAAATTTTTAGTTATTTTGGTATTAATAAATGGTGAGAAGACTATATTGGGGGCCTACACCATGTTATTTTAATAAAAATTAGATGATAAATCTATTATTTAGTGGGATTATATATATAAGGAGAGTTATTAAATGGAGAATGTTGTGAGTAAGAAATTTTGGCATGAGAAACATTGAGAGTTATAAACTATTTTAATAGTTTTATTGAATATGTTTGTTGGAATTTACATTATAGAGGTTTTATGTATAGATATTTTAGTTGATTATTTATTGACCATTAGTTAATGTCATGTCATATAAATTAATAATAGGTTTTTATTTTTTAGTTAATAGAAAAGGGATCGTGATCATTGAAGATATGGATGTATACCACTATTTTATAGACAACATGATACTATTATTCGTTTCTTGTCTACACCATATTTTTTCATGTAGGATTTAAATTTTTAATGATAAATCCTAGATAATAATATTAATTTTGGGAGTGATTTCTGTTAATTGGTTTTGAAAAAAAATAGAGATATTATTTAGCATAATTTTTTTTTGGGATTTTTTTACACTTTGGGGAGACTATTAATACTCATGCAGAATTTTCTGAGATATAGCACTAAAGAAGAATCCCCTTGTCTCTTGTTGTTTTTCTAGTAGAAGAGATTTGGAGTGTTTATATTTTTTATGTGGGTTTTGATTTCCAATACATAAATAATATTTAATATGAGACACAATATTTTCCATAATGTGAGATGATGGTTATTTAGATGTTTAAAATTGATAAAATATATTTGGAGAAGTTCATAGAAGAATTGATGATGTTCTTGGTCTGTTTGAAGATTTATTTATTTTTTGACTTGAAAAAATTAGTTTGGTCTGGTGTCATATGTATGATGTGTCATTCAAAATAATTATAAAGTTCAATAATTTAATATATATATAAGATATAATATTTAGTTTAGGTAGAAAATTAGTAACGGTAACTAACACATAATGTGTTTATTAGAGATGAATCATAAAATTGGCAGTGGTAGATGATATATATGTCATTTTAGTGATATTTAATTTTTTTGCATCATAATTGGAAAAAAAGGTATTAATATTAAATTAATATGTTAGATGTTTACTGCAACTACTAACATTGGATTTTAGATATGTGAAAATTCATAACCCGGTATGTAGTATGTTCTCAATGGTACATATTAGATATTTTTCATAAAATTTAAAATGTGTTAATAATAATTACTTTATGTAGTATAAAATATTTTTTGTTTACATATTTATAATACATATGAAATCTTTACAGGGATTTAAAATGTGTAAATAGTAATTATCTTATACATTATATAAGATCTTTGATGCCTTTATTAGTGATTTTTAATATGATACACATCTTATAAAAGATTTTATATGTATGATTTTTATGATATTTATAGAGATGAATAAATTTACATAATAAACTATTCTGGTTGAAAATGAATTAAATAATGATGAAGTTTTTCAATAATGGATAATATTTCATAATATAACTACATGATGAAAATAGTAATAGAAAGATGGTTCTATCTAGGAATATATTATCACACCATGAAGGGAGTTTTATTTTAAGTATAATTGGGATTATAGATCATATTTCATATAGATTATATATTCTTCTGTTAGAACCCACATATATAGATCAAATTACTAAAATAGAAGAAAAATAAGTGAAAGAAACTGATAAAGTATGTAGATTTGTCTAATGAAGTAAATTTATTGAAATTGAAAATGAAAAAAAAATAAATGTTAAGAAGATATCACATGAAAGATAAAAATGAAATGGATCTTTCCCGAATATTGTAATGTGTATAATTTATATAGAATAGAAAACTATATTTCAATTGTAGGAAATAGAAGTGGATAATCATAGTGATTATTCATTATAGTGGAAAAAATGGAATAAAATACATGTTGTTATGAATATATGAGATGATAATGATGAATAAGAACAAAAAATATGATGGAATTATACAATAGATCTAGAATGTCAAATTATATTTAAGACAGATTATAAAATTCCATTACTTTTTACAAGTATTACTTTTCCAGACTTTGTGTCTTCTTTTGTTGGATTTTCTCTCAGGATTTATTTGTTGAAATTTGTTTAATTTTTTAGGCCTTTTGGATGTGAACAGTTACCGTACAGTTAAAAAAAACTATTTAATTTGTCCAAGAAGACCATGCACCATTTGATGGTGCTCTAAATGGGGTGCATTGTTTTCCCTAATATAGTGGAAAGACCCTCCAATCCATATGACCCTAGACGTGGGGATTTTTCACAGTTCATTCTTGATTAATCAAACCATTCACCCACCATGTAAAAACCATTCACCCTATACACTAAGGGGTTATATTTAGAAATAATATTTTTCTTAACTGGTGACCCTACAAAAAAACCATACATAAGAGATTTGTTTATTTTGAAAATTTAGTTTAAATTATGAAACCCATTATTTAAGAAGCCCAACATAACCATTCGGCCTTAACATGATATCTTTTTTTTTGAAGGCACTCAAAAAGTATATTTTTTTCTTTAAAACTCTTCTCTCGGAAGAGTAAAGAATATTTGATCACATGTAATAACATATACAATTTATTTATTTATCTTTGATGTCATCAATCCTCATCAGATGATTTATTTTGGAAAGTGTTGTTTCATGTTCTTTGATTAATGGAAGGTGAATCAATAATTTATTTCCCTATGGTTGAAATTATGAATTAATTCATTAAATTTAAATGATTTTTTAATTGATTGAAAAACATGTAATTGTAATGATTTTATCCTTGATTTTGGATATTTATAAAAATTGAGAAATACCAAATTTTCAATAGAATTAAAATTATGGGCTAGATTTGTGGAAGATAATTACATAATTTTGGAAAAAAATTTAATGAAAAATATTTTTATGTAAATCATTATAATAAGACTTAAATTAAGATATGTATTTAAAAGGAATTGAATGATGAAAACCTAGTTGTTGAGTTTGAAATGAGAAGGCGTGTTGAAAACTGAAATTGAGAAATTTTATTTTCAAAAATTTTAAAATGAATAATTTTAAATTTTTTTGATTTAGTTATCCCTTATATTAGAGTTTATTTTACATTACATTAAGTGGGAGTGAATGATAGTCATTTTTCCTTAATAATGAGAGTAGTTGTTTGATTTTATAAATATCTCATCGAGTTATGGAAATAATTAATTTATTACAGTTAATTTATAAACAATATTTTCAATAAAATTATTTTCTATGAATGTTTAAATTTTGTTTCATATAAATTCAATATATTTGAATGAAATAATGTTTTTTTAAATGAAAATAAAATTCCATACCTATATTTATTTAATTTGCTAACATGATGTGTTTATTATTTTCAAATTGATTATGGAACACATGGTGAGACCATAGTGGGATTTATTTCCCACACCATACATTTTCAAAAAGTATTTTGTATATTTTTTTATGTTAGGTCCAGGAAAAGGGATATTTATTCTTAGAGGATTTGTATGTTCTTAATCCGTTGGTATTTTAGTGAGGGGGGTGAATGGTTAAGATTTTATATCTTTATTTAATGGAGTTTTATACTTTTATCCTGTAATATAAATAGTAAATAGATAATTTCCTATATTGGGTTCTTACCAGTTGTTACCTTTAAATACATGAACCTACACTTTTGAGTTTATCAAATATAAATACATGGTTTTTTTAAAAAAATCAAATAATACAATACATTTATTACATGCTATGAAATTTTACCAGTGTTAGTTTTAGAGAATCCAATACATTACTTAAAATAGTAAATAATGAAATGAAATAAATAAATATTTATGGGAACACTGTTTTTTTATTTAAATACACATCACAAAGTAAATATGCTAAACCTGTAAATAAACCATAGGGTGATAAATTATTTTTCATGGTAAGGGGTTTTAATAATATTAAAAAAATACATATGATTTTTATTTTTGAAAATAATTTTGAAAATAGATTTAGAAATACCTTTTGAAAACATTATTCAAATTACATATTATCTAAAAGTGATTTTAAACATATTATTGAGATTTTTCTATAAACTATAACCATGATTCTAAAAACAAAACACTAAGGCCACATAAAACATTTAATGTTGCCTTGTTCCTACCCACTAGATATGGGATGGGTTCAATCTCTAATTACCTACCATATTTATAATGTTCAACTTCATGATTTTTGAGAAACATTTTCATTATAATTTATATATGTATTACATTTCCCACTACAGTTTGTGTTTTTAAATATAATCTAACATTAAATACATGGTTATATATATATATATATATATAAATTTATATATTTAAAATAATTGGAAAATAACATTTTCATCTTGGAAAAACCAAATATCATGATACATACACTTTTCATAAACACGTGGAAGGTTAATTAACAACCATGCCCACAAAATTTCGTTCAAAATTTTTGATGTAAATAAACATAAAATATGAAAATTAAAACACCAAAACATACAATAGAGATAAACATAAATTTACTTATATATATATATATAACATGAATTCAAATTACAAATAATAGAACTTTTGTATCCCATAATAATCACACACACAGAGATAGATATATATATATATATAACATGCAATTTTTAATACACATAATCGTAGAATAAATTAATTTTTAAACGAAACAGTGACAAATAAAAATATATCTTGAAGTAGAATAATGAATTCAAATTTTAACATAAATTTGATAAGTAAATATCACATATAAAACTATATTATAAAATATAAATATCAATTTTTAGATTATTTCAACATGAATTGAAATATAATTTGGATACACCTAAAAAAATAATTTACTATATAATAACAAAATATAAGAAAATAAATAAACTCAATACAATACCATAAATTAAAGCATAAATTGATAAATAAAACTAATTCATATAAATATTAAAATAAAAATAAAAAATAGTTCAAAAAAATAAAATCCTTTAAATATAAACATTATTTATAACCGAAAAAATATAAAAAAATGTTTTTGTGAGTGAATATAAACCAGAAAATATTAATAAAAGTAAATAAAATCCATTGAGATAACTATATATTTTAAAATATTTTAAAAATATAAATTAATTTCTGAAAATGAAGAAAATATTTGAAGACCTACTGATTCGGACATGCTCAAAGTCTTTCTTAATACTAACAGGCTGGTTTTCCAATTTGCGTCTACACACCGATTTGTGACTTTTAAAGCCATAAAATCTACTATGTATATAGACACATACCTAGAAAATTGCAAAAAATTAATAGTGAAGTAGAATATAAGAGATTCTAAAACATAAAAATATAATCAAATATAAGATTGTAGTGAAATCATAGTATATTGATTCAATTAGTGAATAAAATTTAGGAAAAATGGACACAAACATGTTGATATATTTAATTTAATATTACCACAATAGCGACATATACAGACCAAAATTAAATGAAATTTTTTTCATAGTCTAAACCATGAACTCAAAAAAATTACATGTAAATATAAAACTATTGGTAGATAAATAAAGAAGAAGAATCATAGAAAAAATCACAACTAGAGGATTTAGACATCTACAAATCGAATAGAAAAACACATACCTCAATTTAAACTATAAGCATGATTCAAAAAACAAATTGCTGAAGCCACTAGAAACATTAAAGAATATTATTGGCCTACCAAATTACTGAGGTATGGGTTCACTCCCCAATTCCAAAACATATTTACAATGTTCAATTTTCAGATTTTATAAAATAACTTTTCAGCTTTCACTAGATATATATATACATTTTCTACTAGAATTTTAGTTATAAAAATATAATCATATATAAAATACATAGATACATTTATATATAAATTTACATATATTAAAATTAATTGGATTATAACTTTTTATACATGGCACATCCAAATCATATGATACTTAGATTATGCATATTCACATGGAAGGTCAATTAACAACCGTGTACTTAAAATTTAAATCATAAATTTTGATGTAAATAAACATATTGTATGAATTAATATGTTTGTAAAAATTGTACTTAAAATTAATTATAGATATATAAACCCTGAATTTAAATTATAATGAAAATATCTTGATGTTTCCCATTATAATCATATATATATGTGACATAGAATTTAAAATAAATATAGTCAAAAAATAAATTCATGTTTAAAAAATATCGAAAAATAAAAATATATTTTGTAGTACAACCCAGAATTCAAATTAAAAAAATATGATAAGTTAATGTCACTTATGAAACCATATTAAATATTAAAAATATCTTTGGGAGTATACTTTAACATGAATTAGAACATAATTTTGAGACACAAAAATATATTCATTTACTCCATAATACAAGATCAAAAGAAAATAAATAAACTCATTATGTAACCATGAATTAAAAATTGAATTGAAAAATAAAAATAATTCCTTAGAATATTGAAATTAAAATGAAAAAGTGTTTATAAAATAAAATCCATAAAATGGAAATTTTCTCTATAAATAAAATAATTTTGATCAAAAATGCTTCTATTAATTAAACATAAGACAAAATGTATGAATGAAAGTAAATATAATACCTTATGAGAAAATTGAATTTTATAATATATTAAATAAAAAAATACATTACTCAAAATGAAGACCATGGTTGAAGAACTGCTGCTTCTAACACATTCCAAGTCTCTCTGAGTACTAATAGGTTGGTTTTACAATTTTCATTTTCACACTGATTAGAGGTTTTTAAAGCCACATTATATACATTATATACAATTATATAAATAAAAAATGTAGTATACATATCATCAGAGAAGACCAGAATTGGTTTTTAAACCTCAAAACAATGAGAGATATAATCTTGTAGTGTAAACTGGGTATACAGATGCAATCAACAAAGTAAATTGATAAAAAATGTCAAAAATCATGTTGAAAAAATAAATTTAATGTTACAACAACAAAAAAATTTATAGAGAAAATTTTTGTTAACTTCTTTTAATATTAAAAAAGTAGATCTCAAAAAAATACATATAAATGGATAAGAGTTGGAAAGAAAATAAAGACGAAGGAAAATCATAGAATACACCACAACTAGACGTTTAAAACATCTAAAAATCAATACAAGAAAAACACATAACTCAATGAAGATCTAGAAAAATGTGAACTAGAAGGTTTAAATTGATTAATAAGAACATATCACACTTGTAACATCCAAATATATCATAGTATGTTATCTCTTTAATGTAATTCAATAGATTATTCTACACGTGACACTGAGTTCAAGCGCATCATGACCCATCAAACTAGCTGTTTAAAAAGAGGCTATGAATAGTATTAATCAAAATTTTAATTATATATATATCTCTTATATAATTTTAACATTAATTTCTTTTAATTATACATAATATAAGGAAAAATTCAATTTTTCATATAAAAGAATTATTTTTCAGAAAATTAATTTTTTATGCCTTTGAATAGAGAACCCTTTTTAAATACAATATTAGAAAATTTTATATATTTAATTTAGTGATATTAAATACTTTTTTAGAATCAGGAGTTAAAAATTTAGTTTGTATAACATTTCGTTACTTTTCTGATAACATTGTTATTTTTCTAGATAGTGTAAAATACTAAATTTTAATTAAAAACAACTATTTTAATCCAAATAATTTAGAGTGTTAAATTATAAATTTTTGGGGTTTTAAAGTATCTTTAGATTATATTTTTATTAATTAATATATTGTAATTCATTGGATGTAATTTAACATTTAAATTCTACACATACACATGTTAATCTTTTGATAGTTTTTATGTCTTAAAAACACGCTTTTTGGTTTTGACAACGAAAATCATTTTTAAATTTATTAACATAAATTAAATGTTTTAAATTTACTAAAACATAAATCATTTTATAATTTTAATATAAAATATATCTTAGGGTTAATATTTGGTATTTTATAAAAACTTTCATTTTTTTGATGAATAGTGAAAAACATAGCGTAATTATTTAAAAATAACTTTTTATTTAAATAATTAATATTTTTATTTGATTTTATTTGAAAGTAAAAATAGATACATAATGCCTATATTGTTATAATTTAATTCATTGGAGTAATTTTATAAAAAGATTATATATATATAATATTATTGAAGTATTTAAAATCTTTTACCCAACTTCTCAACACATTTTCCAATTTGAATAAAATGTAATGTGACTACTTCTGTGAACATAGTTTATAAAATCTGAGATATATAGTTGAAATATACAAGTAAAATGTAGTTCAATATGATGAAATTAATTTTTTATAATAGTAACTTCTGAATTATATTTACCACGGTTATAAGTAATAAGGTAATTAAAGGATATAATATTTTAATTAACCTAACAACTATCCTAATTCTATTGTATAATTATATTTTGCCCAAAATCATCCTTTGGAATAAAATATAATTTGCTTTTATCCACATGGATTAGATAAAGATATTTATTATTATTTTATTTAAAGAAGAGTGAAATGTATTAAATTCAATGTTTAATAACTAAACCATTTTTTATAATGGGTTATACATAAGGTAAAATCGACTATAAATATTTATTAAAAATATAAAACTATTTTATACATCATGGAATTTTATTTATAATTTTTATACATTAAATAAGTAAATTTATTTATGCCACAATGATGATGCAATAGTTACCTTATTAATGAAAGATTAAAATAATTGATATTGTAAATATCCAAATAAATGTAAACTTGGTCTTTTAATGCATTCAACTAATTTTCAAGGTCAATATGACATGTTAGTATTGATTTAATATATTTTTTCAAAGTTATAAATTTTTTTTTGAATTAAAAAAAAACAAATACTAAATTCGGTCAAAACTGACATAAATGAGATTTTAAAACAAATACTATATTATTAAATGATATAATATTCTATAAAATCAATGGTTCCGCCAAATGACTTATATGATGATATATATGTCATTAATGAACCACTTTATGTTCTCTTGGAACTTTATTCTATGTTTTTTAACCATGTAACATAAAAATACAAGAAGATATTGTAAAAGTTAAACTATTTAACTAAGAGTTAAATCTAAAATATAAGGTTAATATGGTGACCTAAACTTTTCCAAAACCTATTTGTTGATATTATTTATAACCATACCCTCCAAATACACTAAATAAATCCATTTTAATACATTATAAATGAACATTTATTTAATAATAATATAATATTTCAATCTTTTCCTAGAGTGACCCTCACCTCTCTTATAAAAGGGTACTTCCCCTTCTCTCAAAATCACACCTCCAAAGCCATTTTTCATGGCCAAAACCTTCTCTAATATCCTTCCAACTACATTAAAATTATCCTATAGTATTTACAATTATCATCAAAAAACCTAATGATACCTTTTGATCAAATCAAAAAGGAAGCACCCGAGTGAGAGGTAGTTGTTTCATCACCTCTTTCAAATTTATTTTCTTCATTCACTTCATCTTTATTTTTTCTTTACATAAAAAAATAATAACTAAAATAAATTATTAATTATTTAATGTTATTATAAATATGGTATAACCACATTGTTTATTATACTCATCCAATGAAGGACAATATCACCATACTTGTGTACGTACAACTTACCGTCTCAACATCATGGTGTAATTTGTTATTCAAAACTACAATATATTGATTGGTAAAATAATGAGTATAATTTTTTTAAATAATAAATATAACATGTTACTTATTATTTAAATATAATATACCATATAATTAAATATGATTTCATCATTAATAAAATGATATTTCCACTCGTGCGTATGTACAACTTACTGTCTCCAGGACACGATGAGATTCCATTCCACGTTCACCATTCAACGATGATTATAAAAATATATATTATTAATAAGTATTTAATATATGAAATAATAATTCAATGTAAATATATATATATATACATCTCATTCACTTACATTTGTTTAATATGATATGAAAATGGAAACCGTGTTTCTGTGTGCGTACGACCTACCGTCTCCAAAAATGGTGTCTTCCATTTCATATATCTATATGTTATAAATATCTATATTTTAAATATATAGGATAAATAAATAATGTTTTATATTCTAGAAGAAATTAAATCATGATATAAGTGATAAGATCAAGAATAACAAGTTGAAACACGTACGATGAAGAAAGAAATTATTAACTGAAATGTTTTTTTTGACATGGATTTTATTATTAATGGATTGTATAAAGTCATAAAAGAATAATGTAGGATATAATAAATATTTTTATGGTTCTTCTTTAATTAAATAACATAATATTGTCCTCATACAAGAGTTTAAACGTACCCTATACCAAAGAAAAGTACAAGGTAAGGGTTAATTCCTTAATCTCATTTTTATTCACGATTATAAATGTGTATGTTTTTAATAGGAAATATTTATTATCCTGGTCCATGTTTTATAAAAAATATTAAAAAATTATTCTTTATGAGGGAATCTTTAACTAAACTATCATTTTAAATGGTTTAAATATTTACTCTTCTAAATCATTATCATTAATGTTCAGGATTTCAAAATGGTTTTAAGAATTTATTCATATGGATATGATTATTTTAAAATGATAATTTCTTTTAATAGAATCAATGTTTTATGGGATAGTTTAATTCAAAAATATATTTTAAATGTATGCCTTTATAAATTTTGTGGCTTTTAAATGATTTCATTTAAAATTAATATTTCTCTCAAATAGTATTAATGATCATTTTCAACTATGTCAACATCCCTTATTGGATATTAATCTTTATTACATTTGATTAATTAATATAAAATATTCGATATTGTATTGAATGAGTTTTGATATGTTTTAAAGTGGATGTGCTATTTTTATAGCATTCATGTTTTATGGATAATGTATTGACATTTTGTATGCTAGTTTTAATACGAATGTTTTTGTTATGTTTCATATTTTTCATATAATGAATGTATTGGACTTAGTAAGTCATGGGTGGGGACCGATATATCCCTCAATGCCTCGATAGTTCTCATGAGACAAATTAGTGTCATGGAACATGGCCCTGAAAAAAACAGTATTTGCGGTCTTAGCACAAAGCCTTAACAATGTGGTTATGATGTCTAACATTATGCCTTCCCTCATTATGAAATTAGTTATTAAATGAGATTATTTAACTAGTAAAATTTCCATGTGTATGTTTACATGGTAATGTTTGATTTATTTTTTAAATATTATGTTCATGTTTATTTTTAAAATTATTTTTTTATTACACATCATTCCTTAAATGTTTATAGCTTCTGCTAAATTATTTACCCTTATTGAGAATTTGAGCTCACCCCTTTCTTATGTTTTGTTTTCCCAAGATACTAAATAAGTGTATTATGATTGATATATTGAGTTAAGCTGGAGTAATTGTGTTATTCTCAAAGGATTATTTATGTTGTGTTTTATTTTTTAATGTGTAATGTAACGTTTGTGTATGTAATCTATTTTCGTAAACTACTAAACTGATTGGTCTTTCAGAACACGATTATTAGTAATCATTCCAATTTATTAAAATATTGCACCAGCTTCACGCTTCTCGGTTCGGGGCATTAGAGTTGGTATTAGAGGAAATTTGGAAATAAACATGGAAATTAGTTTTAGATAAAATATTATTATGAAACATTGCACTAAGATATACATTGAGGATTAGTATAGGAGAACATCGAAATTTGTTGGTAATGTAGATATTATGTGGGTTCTCCACACAATACCTTCCTGTCTAGATAATAAAAGTGGATTTGATTCTAGAACAGATGTACCAAGAAGTGAAAACAATGACAAGGTGTTTCAGACTAGAACTGGGGTATCCTGGTACACGATAATGGGCCTTACTGCGCACCTGGTTTGACACTCCCAGGGGATATGCTTTGGATAATTCACATTCACTTTATAAACCATTAGGAAGGATTTATGAGTAAATATGTCATCAAAGAAACCTTTTTTATGATTATGAGACTATATGTGTGAAAATATTCAATCAATGTTGAAATTGTTTCTAGTTTTTGGATTATAAAATATGATACTATATATCCTAGTGTATGTCGTAATTTAGAAATGGCAGCCAGTGGAAGGAATATGAACACCATCAATATGCATGATCCAAAGTGTAATTAGGATAATATATTTTATGGTATTAATCTAACATTTAAAAGGGAAATAGTCTCCCATGTAACTGCATCATATGAAGAAATAGTATCATGTGTTAATAAGATGAATAAATAATCCTATGAGTCCTACGACTTTGAAGGGAATAAATCAAATATGTGGATGAAAAAAAGATGGGTAAAGGGAATAAAGGAAATAAATATTTTCCCACATGTGATAATTTTAGAAAGAATCACCTTGGAAAATTCGTGAAGTCAATTGGAATATGGTATATGTGTGGAGAAAATGGAATGACATTCTTGATTTCAAGGGTAAGAAAAATGTTTCAAATATAAAATGCTTTATTTGAATGGAGTTGGGACACTACATGAATCAATGTCTAAATCATCAGAGTATGAACTAAATGATGCAATTGGATAAGAATCAAGTTATGATATTATCGTAGATGAAGAGGAATAATTAGTGTTCTTATATTTTCATTAATGAATTCTGTCATTTGATTATTGTATTAATGATGTAAAAGTTATGATAATTACATAGTATATAAGTATTCTACTATAGTATTATTTCATTAAGGATTCGATATTGTGTGGTACCAGGAAAAGAGACTCAATAGATGGTTAATATTTTTTGGAAAATATATGGTTGAGAGATATATAAACCTTAATATGGTCTTGATATTGAGGTAGTGCATTTGGAATAAGAGATAATCGATTTATATAAATTATATTAGATATTTTTGACCACCTTGGAACTATTTTAGTTTGTGTTGGACTTTACAACATTTTTTGGATATAAAGAGTATATTTGGTATTCTATAAATAATAAAGGAGAATGAACATATTCAATAAGGTTTTATGGTAATTCTGGTTGTTACCATGTTTTAATATAATACATGATGAAGTTATTCACATGTTATTATGGGATAAAAGAGATCTTTAATAGGTTATGCAAACCTTCTTTATAAATTTTTGAACTATGAGTTTGGAGACAGGTATTTTGGATAGGTCTAATGATTAGAATGGATTTATTTGGACATTAGATACTATTTTTTTATGTTAAAATATTTCATAATATTATTTTTGGAATGTTACAAAAAAAACCTAGAGGTCAAGCGATTACCAATCACATTTGGCAAGGCTACGAGACATGAACATGCAACCAATGGGAAAAATGGCTGCATCACCTACCACTGGCCTACGTGAAGTCCTGGTTTTTATAATGTAGTTTTGTTTTTAAAATCATATGATATATTAATTATAAATTCATTTTTTTATAACCCAATTAAATTAGGATAAATAAAATATTTTTTAGTTCTATTATATTTTTGAGTGAAAATGAGTTTGTGGTACAAACTTGTTAAAGGATGGACCTCTACATACAATGTATTCTTTTTTTCCTTATATGTTTGGGAAAGGATCAGAAACCCACCAATATGTTATCATAATAACTTATGTTTTATTGAACTAATAATATTTTTAATCATCATTGATTTATGTCTTTGAGGCCCTCAATTTTGAATTTATTGTTCACTTGTTTTTGATTGATGACCTCAATCACTCCCTTTAAATATTTACGTTTTATATCCAATTATGTGTTTATAATATTATAGCAATGTTATCCTATTTGAAACCCTTATTTGTATTTGACTTTTTTATTTCCATTTAATTATTATTAAGAATAAATTTTATTAACCCAATTTCTGATATGGGTTTTCCACAAAGGTATTTTCTATTTTCAACCTTTTATTTTTAAAATAAATTTCAAATTGTGAGGATGAAACTTATTGAAGTATGGGAGAATGTTAGACCCTATGATTTCATAGTACATTAACCCTTTAATGTAATTAAATAGCTTTCACTACACACAATAATTAGTTCAATAAAATCATGACCAATCAAACTAGCCGTTTAAAATGGGGTTATGAATAGTAAAAAATACTAAATTTTAATTAAAAACAACTATTTTAATCCAAATTATTTATAGTGTTAAGTTATACATTTGAGTGGTTTTAAAGTATCAATAGACCATATTTTTATCATTTAATATAATTTAAGTCATTGGATGTACTTTCAAATTTAAGTTGTACAAAAACACTTGTCAATCTTTTGATAGTGTTTACTTCTTAAAAACCAGCTTTCTGGTTTTGACAGTGGAAATTAATTTTATATTAATTAATGTAACTTCAATGTTTTAAATTTTGTTAAATTAGACATCATTTTGGAATATAGAATTTCAAAATTATATTTTGGGGAATTTTTGTTATTTTTCTGAAAACTATCATTTTTTATAAATAGTAAAAACCACTGCATTATTATTTAAAACCGAATTCTTATTTAAACAATTAATATTTTTACATGAAATTATTTTAAATAAAAAATAGACACCTAATACCTATATTAGTCCAATGTAATAAATCAGAGTCATTTTATAATAAGATTAGATATATAAAACATTGTTGAACTATTTAACATCTTTTACCCAGCTTCTAGGAACATTTGAAAATTTGCATAAAATGTAATTTTATCGCTTTGATGAATTGAATTTTAAAAATCCGAGAGACACAGTTGACATAAAAAAGTTAAATGTGGTTCAATATAATGAAAATAATGTTTTGTGAATAGTAACTTTTGAATTTTATTTACCATGGTTAAAAGTTAATAGTATAATTTAGGGTAAAAATGATATTATAATTACCCTAACACATGTCCAAATTTTATTGGATAAGTTTATTTTGACCAAAATCAACCATAAGAAGAAGATATGATCCTATTTGATCCACTTGGATTAGATTAGGACATTTATTATCATTTTATTTAAGATGAGTTAGAAGTGTTAAATTAAAATTTTAATAACTAAACCATTTTTAATATAGGGTTATACATAAGATCAATTCGACTATCAATATTCATTATAAATATAAAATGATTTCCTACATCATGGTATTTTATTTATAATTTTTCACATTAAATAATTAAATTCATTTATGACACAATGATGATGCAGTAATTAACTTATTAATGAAGTATTAAAAAAATTGACATTATAAATATCCAAATAAATGTAAATTGAGACTTTTGGTGCATTCTGTCATGACCCATCCCCTGGGGCCCATGCCATGATTACCCCATGCCCGCCTTCCATAGGCCAGGGGCTGGTGACTAGCACCGAATAGGCGTATCACTATAACGGGAAGGATTTTCCATTAAATATGTAAAAACACACAATCCCAGAATACAACTAGAGTAAATGAAGAAGTAAACTACTATAGTAAAAAGTGTACTGAAAGTAAAGGGGATAGAATATAAGCCCAAATCAAAAGTACAAGTACAACTGAAAAGAGAAAACATCTCCAAGATCATTCACCAAGGACCCTACAGGAAGGGTGGGTATAACTCACAATCAGTAGTCACTATAGCCCGTCATATCAAATGGTCTACCCTTGAGCACTGTCTAGTCCTAGCTCCCTAGTCTTGATCAATACATTGTGTCATCTACACAAGACACATAAAATTTACTGCATATGCCATGTATAGGTGAGTATAAAAATATTCAGTAGGGACCGCAAGACCCCCAAAAGTCTCCCAGAGTTCCCCAAAGGTTAAACCACAATGAATGACCTCAAACACAAAATACAAAGCAATAAAAAACTCTACATAGGTATATTACCATACATATACAAATGTTATCAAGATATTATCATCTCATACCTGAGATAACATAAGGATCCCACTTTTAAACCTTTAACACAACTAATCCACAAGGGAAGAATACCACAAAGGTAACACCACCAAGGTAACACAACGATGGTAAAAGTACCACAAAGGTAAAACCATGAAGGTAATACCACATAGGTAAAAGTACCAAAAAGGTAATACCACAAAGTTTAAAGTACTATAAATCTATAGACTCAGCTCACACAATGTATATAATTCAATTATAGAATTTCAAAAGATTGGTCATAAATCCAGATCATCTTATTCTGTCGAGAGGCTCTACTGCTCAACCAAACATGATCGATAGATGCTGACCCACATAGTATCTCTAGGGATTGAACCACACAAGATCGATAGATACTAACCTACACATGATCATTATGCACTGACACACACAGGATTGACAGATATTGACCCACATATGATCGATGTTTTTTTTCATGTTACAGCCAGCCACGAGATTCCCCCACTAACAACACTTGATTCTGGGAGGATCCTCTGTTCAGACCATCATTTTTACCTCAACCACCACGAAGTTCCACGAATAATTATCCCAAAGGACCGATACGTCGTAAGGGTTCCAATGAAACATATAGAACATCAATCAGACGCCTATTCAATAACATATATGTGTTTTACTACCAAGGGTCCATTTGGATTAATGATTAATCCAACCCATCTATATTTTTCCTAAACTAAATTGGAGTATTCCAAATGTTCCATCTCTCTCCAAGGATCCAAGCACCACAGAAGTTTCGTCAAATGGATGCTCTATTCATAAGTTATGGATATTTTAGAAAAATTGGACTTGGATGGGTCCGGTCTGAGACAGCTCGGCCCAAACAAGCCTGGGTCTGGCCGGTTGGGCTGGGCCACGATAGGTGTGGCCTTCTAGGCTTGCACGGCCTGGAACACAGAGGGGCACAACCCGCTGGGCTCGCGTGGCCTAGCCTGTGGAGAACCCAGTCGGGCCCGCTGGAGCGGGGCCCTCTCTAACTGGCATGAGGGGAGCGGCCCCCTCGGGTTTCTTAAACGACCTTAGTCATTTAGTTTTTCTAACAGTTCCATGTGGCATCACCTGGCCTCCCATGGGACTCGTAGGGAATGGGTCCCTGCGTCGGTGGCATCGGAGCCGCAGCAAGACTCTTCAGTGGCGCCACGTTGCGCGCCGCTCCATCTCCTACGGTCGGCCGGTTCCGGCCGATCCCTACATCTATCACGGCTGATGACCCATGGCCACCTTATCCGATGGTGCATGCACGCCTCCCTTTCTACTGTGGCCGGCCAGAGCCTACCGCCGTCTCCACCTGTAGCAACATCGGTCTTGGCCTTCTTCAATGGTGACACGCGACGATGCGTCGTCACTCACTCTACGACTGGATGGTTTCGGCCGCCACTATCACCTCCTCCGCCGACGCATATTGCAGGCAGTCTTCCATGGGTTATCGGGTGAGCTCTGGTGGCCTGTTTTTTCATCAGAAGTTGCCATCAAACTCCATGGGACACCCTCTTCGTCTATAAACCCACTAGTCCGAGTTTTGTCAAACCCGAATAAATCTCTCGTGAAGAACACATCAAATTTCAATAAAATGTTGGGGGTATGGGCCTTGTTCCTTGGTTGCTCCCTCTGCGTTATATTTATAGAAATTGGGAAGTATAAATATACAACAACTATTGAAAGTAGACAAGAAATTAACCCTACCTCAAGATCTTCGGCGAACATCTGCATTGGAGGAAGAGTCAGTGTTCGTCATTCGTGATTCAGTGGTGCTCATCACTGCTCACTGGAACTGGTTCTATTCTACAAGTGGTTGGGGTCGAGGTACTTTTCCATAGATTCGTCGCTTGGTGAAGTTGTGCCTATACTCCTCCCCAAGCTCCATTTAAATGTCCAAAATATTTATTTTTATCTCGACCTACTGTGGTCAAATTTAAGCCATCCTGAAGTGAATCCCAGCACTGCATATTCAATGGTGCTCTCGGAATAATAATCCAAGAACCGGTTCAAAAGTTAGAAAACACTACTCGCTCATTTACTAAACATACCTTAAAAAATCATAGAAAATAATTATGGGCACACCGGGCCTCATAAGTAGGTTCCATCAATTTTCAAAGACTCATAATAATTTCATATAAATTTAAAAAAAAATTACATTGAAAATATGGGTCTTATCATTTTCCCCACCATACGTATTTTCATGCCTGAAAGTCACAACATTGTAAAAGGAAACAAATGGGGGTACTGAGCACAAATCTGAGCCCCCTGCTCCCATGTGCATTCCTAGAGGTTCATGTGCTTCCATCGAACGTGCAACAGAGGGATTGATCAACCAAGAAGGACCCACTCATGTCAATTCTCAATCTTCACTATAATCTCTATAAACATCACCCCATCATTGATGTCCAGATCTCCCCAGCCAATGATGTGTGTTGGATCATGCATGTACTTCCTCATCTGCAACATGTTGAAAACATCATGCACCTGGTGCATGTGTGGGGGATGATCCAGGCAATACACCACCTTTCCATCATTGATGAGATCCTTAAAATGTCTGATGATCCTTGGAGATAACTTACCTCTTCATCCAAATCCCTACAAACCTAGTCACGGTGAGACGCATAAGAAGACATGGTCTCCCACCTAAAACTCCAATGGTCTTTGTATCCTATCAGCATAACACTTCTCCCTGCTCTGTGCCGTCTTCATCCTATCATGGATGATCTTTACCGTTTCAGTGGTAGCCATTACCAACTCTAGACCCATAAGTTCTAACTCCCCTGGGTCTGTCCAGAATAGAAGTGAGCTTTAAGTCCAATATACAAGGCGTCAAATGGTGTCATACCGATGGTGGAGTGATAGTTGTTGTTTTATGTGAACTCTACCAAGGGAAAGTGGTCCTTCCAACTACGGACAAAATTTTGGAAGCAAGAACAAATATGTCCTTGAGTGTCTGTATGGTTTGCTCCGCCTGACCATCCATCTTAGGATGAAAGGCGGTGCTCAAATGTAGTCGAGTCTCTTACTCCTCTTATAATCTATTCCACAACTAAGATGTGAAACATGTGTCATGGTAAGAGACGATCATCGATGAAACCCCATGAAGTCGTACAATATCTTGTACATAGAGGTGTCCCAATCCCTCTACTAATTATTGCTATCAGATGGGTAGGAAGTGGGACGACTTGGTGAGTTGGTCAATGATCACCTAGATAGAATCATGTCCCCTATAAATATATGGAATCCCTATCACAATGTCCATGGATATATCATCCCACGTCAACTCTAGTACCTATAGTGGCTACGCTAATCTTGTTGGAACCTGATTCTTAGCCTTCACTTGCTGACAACTGAGGCATCGTCAAAAAAAATCTTCCATTGATTTCTTCATACATGGCCACTACTACTGATGCTGGAGGTTCTGTATATCTTTTCCACACCCGGATGTACCACTTGAGGGGATGCATGGAACTCTTTCAACACCTCCTCCTATAGCCCCACTAGTACCACGCTGCATCCTCTAAAGATAATGAAGTGATCTCCACCTTCAGAAAATCCAACTGGGGCATGTTCTAAGGATATCTGGGCACGTCTAGACTTGTAATAAATATCTAAAAGTTGTGCCTCCCGAACTCGCTAAAGATGTGAGGGAGTAATAGTCATAGAAAGTAGGTACGCTTCTCCAACTCTATCCATAATGGATATCTGCAATGTGGATAGATTCTCTATCACCTCACATAGTAACTGTAGACCAGACCTCCTACTTAGTGTTTCTGCTACTATGTTCCCCTTCCCAAGAGTATTGACTATCTCAAAGTCATAGTCCTATAGGAACTCTAGCCAATGTCGTTGTCTCAGGTTTAGGTCCTTCTGTGAGAATATATACCTGAGACTCTTGTGATCTGAGTAAATAGTAAATCATTCACCCATCACGTACTGTCACCACATTTTCAAGGAAAAGACCACAACTGCTAACTCCATGTCATGCGAAGCATAGTTCGGATCATGTTGTATCAACTATCGTGATCCATAAGCAATCACTACTCACTTCTACATCAGGAAACATCCAGGTATAGTCCATGATGCATCACAGTAGACTACATACCCAACACCATCTCCGAGTAGCCTCAAGATGGGGGCACTCATCAGTCTCTACCTTAACTCTTGAAAACATTGATGGAATCTCATATTCCATGTGAAGGGTTGTCTTTTATTCATCAACACTAACAAGGGTTCCGCAACACTGGAATAGTTTGATACAAATCTCTGGTAGTACCTACCCAATCCCAAAAAACTCCACACCTTGGTAACACTCCCCGATGGCTCCCAAGCAAGAACTGCCTCTATCTCCACAAGATCTAATACAACTCTAGCCTCTGAGATATAATATCCCATAAAAAGGACCTCCCATATCCAGAACTGGAACATCGAGAGAATACCATAAAGTTGGTGCTCCCTGAGTGTATCAAGAACTATCTTCATATGATAGCCATGCTCCTCCTCTGACGCCGAATAATTAAAGATGTCATCTATGAAGACCACCCCAAAGAGATAGAGGTATAGCTGACATACATTGTTCATGAGTCCCATGAACACTGCAGGGGAATTTCTCACACCAAATGGTATAACAAAGAACTCACAGTGTCTATACCGACATCTAAAATTCGTCTACTGCACATCCTCATGACGTACCCAAAGATGATGATAGCCTGATCTGAGGTATAACATCGAAAACCATCATTCTCCCTTCAACTGATAAAAAAAGATCATCAATCCTCGTATGTGGATACATGTTCTTCACGGTCACCTAGTTCAGTTGCAGATAGTCCACATAGAGTCTCAAACTATCATCTACCTTCTTGGCATAAAAAATTGGGGCTGCCAATAGAGAAAAACTGGGCCTTATGAACCCCTTCCTCTAAAAGTCCTCAAGCGGTACCTGTAACTCACAAAGCTCCTCGAGAACCATCTGATATGATGATGTAGATAACGATGCCATCCCGGTGTACAGTTCGATTTAGAAGTCCACCTCAATGTGAGGAGGCGCTCCCAGAACATCATCATGTAAGACATCAGCATACTGGTCCACCATAACATTATAAATCGAACTCTAAACATCAACTGCTTTGATGGTAAGGATAGCCAAATGATGTGTGATCTACTATTCCCTCCTCTAGATATGTCCATCATATACTAAAAAGGTTCCCTTTTCACCGATGAATGAAAACACACTCCCATCCTCATTAACAACCCGCAATTTATTCCTAATGCAGTCAATCTGAGTAAGGATTGTAGATAACGAATCCCTACCCATGATGAGGTCGTAAGGACTCGATGCCACTACTAGAAGATATCATCCTAAGCTCTCACCTCCTAGATTAATCTCACACTAGAGGTAAACGTGTTTAATCATCAAATGATCACTTTTATGGGTCTTTAATCACAAGTATTGAGCCAATTGCTCCACCAAAATATATAATCTTCGAACAAGAGCCATGGAAATGAAAGAGTGTCTGGGACCTATGTCTATAAGTAATTCAGATAAGGTAGAGTACACAAAGATCATACCTCGAATCATTTCTGTAGCACCGTGATTGTAGGCCTCAGCTACCTAGAGCTATTCTTGTCTATGCCCACCTGCTCTCTACGGTCGGGGTGTACCACATGGAGGTGGTCGTGGTAGAACCTAGAATCGCCTCCCACCATCTACTACGTGGCCATATCCTCTTCTATGTTCTCTAGCATGCATAAATCCTCACTCGAACCACTTCCTCTGCCTCGGCGGTCCATCGACTGTCTACTGGACGTCCATATGGCAGGTTGGGAATTCGTGAGCCATGTGACCCTGCCCGCCGCACACGTAGCACTGCATGATCATCATTTTTCCTCCACTATCCCGTGAGCCCCACACCACCAACCCTATATCCTTAGGTCATCCACCAGATGGTCTGGCCCACTTGGGCCCCTGTGTCATTTGTCTGCTGACTACTATGAATGACTCTGCTAACTGACAACTTGTGGTGGCTCTCATTGTCGTTATCTTCTCAGCTAGGAAGTTCTCCACTAAATGTGATCCCTCTATCACCCTAACCTTCATCGAAATGCTGAGAGATATCATTGATGCTCTGATCTCCCATCATAGGACTTTATCAAAAGGTCTGGGACCTGATGAAATGATTATGAACCATATTGGTGGAGTAGTGTGAGAGATCAGTGGACCTCAATGAGTACTAGTCCATGAAAATGTTTCCCTGCTATAAGTGTAGCTGCTTCTATATATGCACCGATCATCAGGTCGCTAGAAGAAAATCTCCCCTGAAGAGGCCCTTGATGTTTACCTAGGTGACGGTCACCTCGTCATGTAATTGGAGTGTCAGACTCCACCATCCCCCATCTTCTCCCAAGAATAGACTGGAAGCCAGGATCACCATCAAATCGGCTGGTGTCATAACTAAAAGAAAAACATAGGCCACGGCCTCCAAGCAGACCTTAGCCGCCTGGAGATCCATCTCACTTTGGAACCTTAGAGGCCTCTACCACAGAAACTCGTGTAGCACACTCAGTCAGCATGCAACCTATGTTGGGGGAGCTGGTCGCATATGCTTCTCAAAGCATGGTGGTGCTACTAGTACACCACCCCGATGGTACTATCACCATAAGAGTACCATGCACCGGGGCCTCATCACTCAGGGGTTCATCATCGTGTACTCTCTTGGGAATCCTAGATGGCTGTCTATGTGGAGGTATTCAGAAATAAAAAGGAGTTCCACAGTCAATAAGTTATACTTGCTGAGCTGACTCAAAGAAATACTAAGAAAAACATTTCAAAACACATGTAATAAGTGTTTTGGTGCACTGCGTCGATAATCACAATTCAGGGTCCTGATGTATGGATATTTCGGCCACTGATCCAACACTGGATTCCCCAAACTGAAAACCACAGTCATAACACATAACACTATTGCCACATTAAAAATACTAGAGTGTTATTTATTTGGTAGAACTGACTCCTCTGATACCAATTTGTCATGACCCATCCCCTAGGGAATATTCCAAGACTACCCCAACCGCTCCTTCCATAGTCAAAGGGCAGGAGAATAGCATCAAAAAGGTGTATACCTATAACGGGAAATATTTTTCATTAAACATGTAAAAACAAAAAAGAAACAAGAATGCAACAAAATGAAACAAAAAACTAAATTGATGTAGTAAAGAAGCATACAAAATGTAATGGCGTCAAAATACAAGACCAACTGAAAAGTAAATGTACAAATAATAAGATAAAACAACACTTGGATCATCTATAGATGATCCTACA
This sequence comes from Viscum album, assembly GCA_963277665.1. Lineage (NCBI taxonomy): Eukaryota > Viridiplantae > Streptophyta > Magnoliopsida > Santalales > Viscaceae > Viscum > Viscum album. The sequence continues at coordinate 1,190,231,122 of OY728156.1, read as the reverse complement.
TGAAGGGTAGGTACATCTCATGATCAGTAGTCACTGCAGCACGTCACGTAAAAATATCTTCCTCTAAGCATTGTCTAGTCCCAACTCCCTCATCCTCGATCAGTGATGTATGTCATCTGCACAAGACATAATAAGGTTAGGGAATATCTCATACAGGGGTGATTATAACAATACTCAGTAGGGTCCCCGGGACCCCCGAAGGTCTCCTAGAGTTCAACAAAGGGTTTAAAACAAAGCAAGACCACATACACAAAACACGAAGCAATCATAAACTCTACTTTGGTATATTCCCATACATATACCTAAGTTATCAAGATATACTCAACTCATACATGATGAAACATAATGCTCCAACTTTTAAACCTTCATCACAACTGATCCGCGAGAGAATAATACCACAAAGGTAACACCACGAAGGTATCACCATGAAGGTAACACCAAGAATGTAAACATACACAAAATTTAACACCAAGAAGGAACACCATGATGGAAAACGTTCCAGAAAGGTAACGAATTAGATCACAGTAGGTATATAACTCATGTACATACGTACAGATTATTAGTTGTAAATCTAGATCATCTTATTCTATCGAGAGGCACTGCTGCTGACTCACACAGGATCGATAGATGCTTCCCCACATAGGATCTCTAGGTGATGAAACACACAAAATTGATAGATGATGACCCACACAAGATCTCTAATCGCTGACCCACACATGATCAATAGATGTTGTCCCACATAGGGTCAATGTTTTTTCTCCACGTTACAGCCTGCCATGAGATTCCCGCACTAATCACACTTGATTCTAGGAGGATTCGCTCCTCAAGAAATTAGTCGTACTTTAACCACTATTATATTCCATGAAGATGTATCCCAATTTTCCTCCATGTTGTAAGGGTTCCAACAAGATAGAAGACATGCCATTCAGATTCCCGGTCTGGGACTTATAAGTGTTTCAGTACACAGGGTCTGATTGGATAAAGGTTCAATCCCACCCAGTCATTATCCAAAATTCCCCGAAATTGAATTTTAGTTTAAAAAAATGACTATCTCACTCCAAAGATCCCAGCTCTATAGAAGGTTCATCAAATAGATGCCTGTATAAAAAGTTATGGCTCTTTTAGATAAACTAGGTCTCGAAGGGTTCAGGTTTGATCTGACCCAGTTTGGGCCGACCCAACCATGACTGGTTATGATCCAGCCCGACCTAAATTGACATGGGCCAGACCGGTGGGGTTGGGCCATGGCGATCTCGGCGCGCTAGGATAGCACGACCCGACCAATGGAGGGGCGAGGCCCACTGGGCATGTGTAGCCCGGTTCGCGGAGGGCACGACCTGACCCACGGAGGGGCATGTCCCGCTGAAGGCATGGCCTGCTAGAGCGGGGCATGACCTAGCTGACATAGGAGAGAGCGCCCCCCACTAGTTTTCCTGAATACACATAGCCATTCGGAATGTGTAGCGACGCCACGGAGCACCACATGTTATCTCGTGGGACCCGCATGGAGCAGGTCCCTACTGTCGTGGCATTAGTGCCACGACCAGCCTCTCCGACGACACACTGTTATGTGCATCTCCATCAGCTACGGCCAGTAGGTTCCGGATACTCCCTACGTCTAATGGGGCTGATGAGCCGCATCCACCTTATATGGTGGCACATGCGCGCCACCCCTTCTTCCATGGGCGCCCCGAGCCAGCCATAATCTACACCCGATATGGATTCATTTGTAGCCTTCTTCTCTACAAGTGTGTCACATCGCATCGCCACCCCCTCCACAGCTAACCTGTGCTGGCCACTTCCATCACCTCCTTCATCGGTATCGGTTGCCGACAGTCTTTCATATGTCATCAGGTGATCTCTAGTGGCCCATTTTCTCCATCTAAAGGTGCCAACAGACTCCCCATGGCACCCTCTTCATTGTTAAACCCATCATTCTGAGTTTCATCCAACGCGAATAAATTTCATGCAGAGAACATGTAAAATTTAAACAAAAGGTAGGGGTTCAGACCTTATTCATTTGTCCCACACCTTCTGTCTTAGATTGATATAAAGAGGGTTGTATAAAGATTCAACAACTATTGAAATTTTGAAAATAAATAAACCATACCTCAAGAATATTGGAGTACATCCACAGTTGTGGAAGAGTCTGTGTTCATCATTCGTGATTCAGTGGCACTCTTCACCACTCGCTTGAACTGGTCCCATCCTTCAAGTGGTTGGTGTCACAATACATTTGCAGAGCTTTGTCGCTCGGTGAAGTCGTGCCAACACTCCTCCCTCAGCACTATAGAAATAGAAGGAGGAATAGGTGGGTAATGCCGTTGGGAATTTATGAGGTTCATTTAATTAATGAACCTACCCAATTCCAATGGTGTTGTTACAAATATTTAATAGTTAATCCAATTAATGGATTTACATGTCATTGGTCCCACCACCACCACTTGTTTGTTGGAGGAAATGAAAAAAGATAATATTTTTATTTTATTATTCTCTTAAATGTTTAAAATCTATCTTTTTCCCCCGACTTACTGCGCTTGAAGTGAATCCTTCCTTAAACGAATCTCAGGGCTTCAGATTCAAAGGTGCTCTCTGATTTTTAATCTGAGTAGTAGTTGAAAAGTTAGAAAATTCTGCTCGCGTGTTTAATGAACGTACTTTATAAAAAGTTTAGAAAATCATATCGGGCACACCGAGCATCAAAATCATGTGCCGTCTATTTTTGTAGACTCATAATAATTCCAAATAATTTAAAAACAATACATGGAAAATTCAGTTCGTTAACCATTCCACTAATTTTCTAGGTTAATATAAAATGTCAGTATTGATTGAAGGTATTTTTTCGAATTTATCATGTTTTGTTGACTTTCACAAAAACCAAATACTAAATAGAGTAAAAATTGACATAAATGAGTTTTATAACAAATAATATATTATTAAATGATATAATATTAATAAAAATCTAAGGTTCATCCAAAAGATTTATATAATGATATATATGTCATTATTGAACCACTTGGGGTTCACATGGAATTTTTTACAATGTTTATAAACCAGGTAATATAAAAATACAAGAAGATATTGTAAAATTTAATCTATTTAACTAGAAGTCAAAACTAAATGATAAGGTTAATATGGTGACCTAAACTAGTCTAAAACATATTGGTTGAGAGTATTTGGACCCATAACTACCTTAGCCTCGAAATTTATCCATTTTGAGCCATTATAAACTAAAAATTATTTTATAAAAAATAATATTTCAAACTGTTTCTAAAGTGACCCTTACCTCTCTTTTAAAAAGGTAATTCCCCTTATCTCAAAATCAAACCTCCAAAGAAATTTGGATCAGCGAACCCCTGCTCAAATATCATTTTAACTACCCTAAATTAAACCTATAGGCCATAATTTTATCATAAAGCCAACCTATGGAGGTATTTTTATCAAATCAAAAGGAAACACCTGAAAAAGAGGTAATTATTTCATCATCTCTTTTAAAATTAGTTTCTTCTTCCACTTCCTCTTTATTTTCTGCTTCCATACCAAAATAAAAAATCCATTACCTTCTAAATACATTGATTTTATTATAAATATTGTACAACCATATTCAATATTATACCCATCCTATGAATGAAAAATTCCCCATATGTGTGTAGGTACAGCTTATATTCTCCATGCCGTGGTGTAGTTTGTAATTCAAAACTACATTTTTTGGATGGGGATAATAATTGGTAAAATCAATTTAAATAATGAATATAACATGTTAATGATTATGTATATATAATATACCATCCAATTACATAGGATTTTACCATCAATATAATGATATTTTCATTTATGCGTTGGTATAGCTTACAGTCTCTACGACACGATGAGATTCATTACCACGATCACTATTCCAAGATTATTATAAAGGTATATATTATTAAAAATTATGTAATATATGAAATAATAATGCTACTTGAAATATATATATATATATATATATATCATTCACTTACTTCCTTTCAATATTAAATGAAAATGGAAATAGTGTTTATGCATACGTATGACCTACTCTCTCCATATACTTTGTTTTACATTTCATATATCTATCTATTATACATATTTATATTTTGAATATATATTATAGATAAATAATGTAATATATTATGGAATAAATTAAGCAATGATACATGTGATACGATAAAGAATAAGAAGTTAAAACATGTACGATAAAGAAAGTGATTATTACCCGAAATGTTATTTGAACATGGAAATTAATATTAAATGGGTGTTATAAAGTTATTAATGAATCAAGTATGTTATAATAAATATTTATATGGTTTAGGTATAATTTAATAACAAAATATGGGCATTATATTAGAGGTTAAATGTACCCTCGACTAAAGGAAAGTATAAGGTAAGGGTTAATTCTTCAATCTCATTATTATCCAAGATTGTTTATGTGTATGTTTTTACTAGGACATATTTATTATCCATGTACATGTTTCATAAAATAATTTCCAGAAGGATTATTTTTATGAGACACTTTAACTAAAACATAATTTTAAAGGGTATTAATATTTATTCATCTAAATCATTATCATTAATATCCATGTTTTCAAAATGGTTTTAATGATTTATTTATACAGGCATGAATGTTTCAAAATGTAAATTCCATTCAAAAGTTTAAAAGTTCTTTGGGAAACTTTGATTCAAAAATAAATTTTAAATTTATTCCTTTATAAATTTTGTGACTTTTAAATGATTTTAAGAAAAATTTATATTTCTCTCGAAATGTTTTACTAATCATTTTCCACTATGTGAACATCCTTGAATATATATTATTATTGATTGAGGTTGATTAATTATAATACAATATTCTATATTGAATTGAATAAGTGTGATATTTTTGACTATAGATGTTCTATTTATATACCATTCATGGTTTATGGTTAAAGTATTGACATTTTTATGTTAGTTTTAATATGAATGTTTAGGTTATGTTTTACCGTTTTCATATGAGGAATGCATTGGACATAGTAAGTGATGTGAGGGGTCCTAAATAGCCCCTCAATGCATTGGTAGGTCTCATGAGACAAATTTGTGTCTTGGTACAAGTATTTGAAAAAATTTGTATTTGTAGTCTTGTCACAAGGTCTTGACTATGTGGTTATGATATCCGACATTATGCATTCCATCATTATGAAATTAGTTATTACATGTTATTATTCAACTAGTCGAATATACATGTCCATGTTTATATTATAGTGTTTGATTAATTTTTATCATATTATGTTAAATTTTATGTTTATATGGATGTTTTTTTTATTTCACAACTTTGCTAAAAAGTATATAGATTCCGATAATTTATTTACCCATACTGACCATCAGAGCTCACAACTTTCATATGATTTGTTTTCATAGGATTCCAAGAAGTGTATTATGATTGATATGTAGGGTTTTGTTAAGGGAATAATGTTGTTCGAAAAGGATTTTTATGCTGTGTTTTATGATTGAATGTGTAGTGTAATTTTCGTGTATGTAATCTTTTTTCCAAGAATGCTAAACTGGTTGGTCCTACGAGACTTGATTCCTTTTAATCATGCTGATGTATAAAAAAAATTCCCCGACATTGGTTGTTGGGGTCGGGTCATTAAAACACATAATTCATCCTAGATATTGTTTTTCACCCACTTCATGATGGAATCCTATACAACAATCATCTTATTCAAAGAATCCATCACCCGAATCCACAATTCTTTGCCCTCTTCATCAACTAAAACACCTCCAGAACATGGAAATTTCTAGATTGACCGACTGTGCTATGATTTCTCTTATACCACAGTTCAAACTCTCTCGATAACTAACTATCATTCCCCCCCAAATGAATATGAATCCTCAAATCATGACCTCAATTTAGTTTTTTCATTTAAGTTTGTTTTATTATTATTATTATTATTATTTTTATTATTCATCTTCTTATTCTTCGTCTTATTATTATAAATTGTACATTTTACATTTATTTTGTTATCATTTATTTAAACCTTTATTATTATTATTATTATATTTTATTTAATTTCATTTATTTAATATTCATAAAATTAAAAACAAATTAATCCAAAATAACATAATTAAATTTCCATATTTTGGAGTAAAATGAATTACTTAAATTAAAAATAATTATATATATATATATATAATTTATTTGTAATTTTAAATTCAAAATAACTTATATGATTTAAATATCATTAATATTTACTATTCAGAAATACTATTTACTTTATTATAAAATATATTGTTTTATATATTCTTATTTTATTTATTTATATTTTTATCTTTTTTCATCAATGTTAGTTATTATTATTTTAATTGATTTTATATTTTGGATTATCATTTCGAAATTAATTCATATTTCAGGACAATAATTTATTAATTAATAAAAATTTATTTATTATATCAAATCATATTGTAGGTATTTTTATCTTATCGATATAATAATTTGACAAAATTAGCTGTTAAAAATCTATTTTAATAAATTTAAAAATTTATTTTTTTATTATTAATACCATTGAATTATTATTTAATTAAAAAACTAATAATTAAATATATATTTATTTTTTACTAAATCTTGGGATATTACATTACTCTTACTTCTCCATTTGCGAGGGGTGACCATACTGACATTAAATCTTCTGTATTCCATTTTTTATTGAAAATTTATTCCTTCTTTATTCATGAATTATTTTAGCGGATAATTTCTAGTCAACGTGGTTTGGGAATGACCTTTGGGAAAAGTTAGTGCTGACATGAGTATCTGGGAATCTAGTATGGTTCATGATAAATTGGTAAAAGAGGAGTAGGTTAAGCATATTTTGATGACGTTAGTATGTAGTTTGGGATGTCTTTACGGGACATAAGAGTATGTTATGAACAAGTTCCCAGCTATCTCTCATTGTAACGAGACTTAAGTAAACATGAGAGTTTTGAAAAATGCGTCTTGAGGAATAATTTAATCTAAATTTAGTCTTTTTGCATTACTTTTTTATTTGGATGTTTTGAAATATAAATCATGAAATATTATTTGTTGTAATTGATATTCAAACTTCTTTTTTTGAGTTTATATTTTGAGTTATATTTAAGATTTCTTTAATACTTGTTGTTGATTTCATCTAGGATAACGCCTCTAATAAGACATTTTAGTCACCCCAGGAGGATGATGTTAGTGATAAAAAATGAGAAAATACTCACCCAGAGCATAATATTTTTGAGATGGTTGTTAGTAGTGTTAATTATTTGGGGATTTCACCTGCAATAATACCAATTTTGGCTCTTGTTGTTAAAACTTAGTGGGATGAATCTCATAATCATGCTCAAGAGTTTCTTATCTAGACACCATTAGTGTTCCATGGATCTAATGGTCCCTTAGAGGTTGAGGAATGGTTGAAAAAGTTCTACCATCAATTTGATTTAATGGAAATGCATGACTTGATTAAGGAGAAATGTTCCACCTTCATGTGAGAGGGATCGTGAAGGAGGTGGGGTGATTCAATGGAAATTATTGAGAAGCATGTTAGCTTTGAGAAGAAAGAATTTAGGGATTTTCTTAGTGAATAGTTATATTCAGAATCTATAAAGATGGCTAAGTATATAAAGTGTTTCAATATCTATTAGGATAATAGGAATGTGATGGAGTATGGAACCTGCTTTTTTGATATTGTGCAGTTTTCACCTAATATTCTATCAAATGAGAAGATAAAGACTAAAAAGTTTGTATGGGTCTCTGATCCTATATACATTCACTGGTCTTCTTACTAAAGCTATCTTATTATGGTGATGTATTGGATATGGTGTTAATGGTTGAGATTGGCCTAGCTGGTAAGTTATTATTTTCATGAGTTCCTTTTTAACACATTTTTTATTCAATGAGTTCCTATAAGGTAAAGTGGACGTGTGATGATTATCTTGGTGCTTCTTGATATATGGAATCCTCTAGAACTATTATAGTTCATGGAAGACACACCTTTACTTTCATCTAGTATTGTATCGTTGAGTATGTTAAATGTATCTCTATCAAGGCACCAAAGATCTATAGCTCCTCATATTTCTTAGAAAAACTACATAAATATAGAAATTTCTTTTCTTCACATCATAGTGGAAAGGGATCACTAGTTATTTCAATTTTGGTGGTGTAATTAGATTCTTAGTTAAAATATTGGCCCTATCTATAGTAATCCATATTGAAGCTTCTTCATACAGTTCTATAGTCTCCATTGGAAGATGATATAGGTCTAGTTACCATGATAGGTACCATCACTGTAGCTTCATCTTTAGAAACTAATTTCTTTATATTGATTCATCTCACTAATTTATACTAACTCATATTATAAAGATGATAAAACATCATAATATGTTTTTAAATTATGTGATGTATATTACAATTCCCTTATTAATGAAGAGAGTAAAGAGTCTTGATTATCATTCTTGTGATTTATCTTTAACAGATATTGTTATTACCTTGAATTTTATGGTTCACAAAATGAAACCTCTTGATGTCATATTCACAATGGATTTCCTCATTTATAATATTACCCTAATTGAATACTATCCTCAGTGGATCTCCTTTACTACACTTGATAGGGTGTGTCATTCCATTCATTGATAATGGGACTCATATTTGAGTAGAGGGATACCTTATTATCCAAAGCTGGTGAAATAAATATCTATGATTTCATTTTAACATGGAGAAATAATTATTTTGTGATGACCTTCATACATGTTTTTTTTATTTTTTCAAATGTGTTTCCTTCTAATTTCTCAATTCTTCCACCATTAAGAGAGGTTGGGTTTTCTATATATTTTTTTCATTTTACTCAACTAGTATAAATACTTTCTTTCAACTTTGAACTATCTAAACAAAATGAGTTGAAATATATGTGAATAAATTTTTATAGAAATTATATATTTTTGGGAGTGTTTCACCTTTGGAATGACATGATGTGTCTGAACAAAGATCTGGTGGAACACATTACCTTTGTCTTTATTACCAAATATTCGACTGAGTTACGGTAAATAAAAAGTAACCATTTTCAATAATTAATGATCTCTTTGACCAATTGAAAGGGGAAAATGAGTTCTCAATGATTGATCCTTGATATGGTTATCACCAGTTGAGAATAAAATAATTTTACATTCATAAGACATCCTTCTAGATAAGGTATGTCCATTATTTGTATCTTGTTATGCATTTTTAAAAACCAATACTTCATCGTACTTTATGCTGTTAATGAATAAGATATTACACGATAATTTTGAAACATTAATGATAGTCTTTGTAGATAAAATTCTTGTTTACATTATTTCTGAGGAGGATCATGTGAATAATTCGATAGTAGTTCTCAAAAATATAGAGAAATCATGGTCAATATTCATGTCTATCAAAATTTAATTTCATGATTCATTATGTGATATTGTTCGCACAAGATTTTTCAGAACTAGTATTTTGGTGGATCTTGAGAAGATGATGTTTATTTTCACATGGGAGAAACCACATAATGATTTTGAGATTTATGGTTTCCATGTATAGTAGATTCAATTCTTGGTTTGGGATGTGTTCTTATATATAGTGGACATGTGGTGTCCTACGACTCTTAGAAACATAGGGTAGATGAGAAGAGGTATCCAACCCATGATCTCAAACTCACATATGTGATTCCCATTCATAAGAGTGAGTGAAATTATATTTTTAGAGAGTGGTTTACCATTTATCATGATAAAGAATATGGATTTATATCTTCCATCAAAAATATTTGAATCTTTTACATAGGTATGGGGTGCAGTACCTACAACCATTCAATTTATTTATTTCTTATACACAAGGAATGGTGAATGATTTCACTAATGCCTTGAGGAGGAAAATGATGACCCAAGAAATGAAATATTCATAAAAAAATGTAACTTGAAGGATATTTCAACATAGTTTCTTTTGAGTTTGAGGCTATTTTTTTCTTGTGTTCAGAGGGCATGCTATATTTTTGAGCTGATTCCTCAGGATTGGTAGAATTATGATGTGGTTCATCTCATTAATGACACTATTTATTATGGGGATACCATTGGTGGGTGACTATTTTTTATTGATGGTATTATATTTTTCATGAACTGAAACATTTTGACTTCATCTGTGAGAAAGGATGTAGTGTGGAATGTCATAAATACTAGTGTTAAGTGCCCCATTAAACCAAAAATATGTTTATGAGATGCCACACTATTTTTGTGAATATATTTGAGTTGTGATATCACTAAATTCTTTCACATTGTTATACCTATCAGTGGGTTAAGGATGAGAATCAAACTCTTTTGGGTTTTCTTCATCCACTTCCAGTGATGAGGTGGAAGTGGAATAAGATATTGATAGACATTTTGGATGGGTTTCCGCATACTATTCTAAACAATAATTCAATTTGGGTAGTGATTTATTGGATTATGAAATCAAATCATTTTATACCCATTCGTTGTACAAAAAAAATTTAGGAATTGGGAAATAACTATGTGAAAGTTCTTTTTTTCATAGAGTTATATTTGTTATCTTATTTGATAAAGATCCTCATTTTACAAATCACTTTTGAAGAGACCTATAAAAGTAACTAGGATATTATGTTTTTTAATATAAAATACCATCTATATAATGATAGCTAGATAGATAGGGATATAAATGTTATTAAGGACATGTTTTTTTCTTGTGTACATGACATTGGTGGGGCTTCAGATGACCATGTGGGATTGGTTGTGTTTGATTATAATAGTAACTAATAGTACAATACTAGAATGGATTATTTTGAGACATTTCATAATATATCATATTTATATCTATTTTTTTTTGTCAGAGATAATTGAAATTTCATTGGATGGACATGGATTTTTTCAAGTGATAACATCAATGATTCAGTAAGTTTACTAGATAATATTGATGAAAAAGATCTAATATAAACTGTATGTTTGTCTTCAGTATAGATAGTGGGAGTTCATTGTGTGTGATCAAACATTCCTGAGAGTTTCACATCAGTTGCTTCACCAACAATTTTGGAGGAAAGGTAAGCCTTCTCCAAATTTTTTGGTACCATTTAAGTTTGTGGGTTAGGTAGGTAATTGGGTATAAAATTTAGAACATCCACCATAGTTAACTTTGATAAATAATTTGTTCCATGTTTTGTAACTTCAGAATAATCTTTCTTTCATATATCATGTCAAGAGATAGAGGAATCTTGATGTTCAGCCTAATTTGTTTGTGACCTAGAATCCAGACAGTATTGGTTATTTTTAGACAAATTTACTTTGTAAGAGGATGATACATTTGGTCTATATGCTATGGTAGCATAATTTTGATTCTCATGAGGATTGAGAGTGTGGGGAATTGGTGAGAGAGGAATGGAATTATCTATTTGAAATAGAAACCTTTTATACAAGATTTCTAGTGAGATCATGTTTTTTGGGAGGTTATAACATCCTGTTAATCTTTTAAAGTAATAGAAAACCCAAGATTTAAACTCCATTTGGTTGGGTTATGTGCCTGGTTGTTTCAGGTGGATGTTGTAGAATTTTCTTAGCCTTTGGGGATATGCATGGTTTGAAAATTGTTAAGGATAGATGTGAAATTTTGATGAAAAATTATACATCATTTTGATGTTCTCTAGAGGGTGTGCATGGTTTTGTGAAATAGTGAATCCAAACACTCTAAACTGTGTTTCCCGAGACAAGGATATTTTTCCTAGTTATCACATAGTTAATAAAACCATAAACCCCCACCCCTAAGGAGAAAATATGCACCATAGAATATAAGGGCACATTGTTAAATTGAATGGTTTTTATCATGTGTCCCTCCCCATGAAACCCTTCATAGGGGTATTATTTCACTGAAAATTTATTTTAAACTCATTAAAACCCCCTTCTATGATGCCTAACCTCCCTATTTCACACTAAAATAATTTCTTGGATTTGGAGGATATCAAGAAGTGGTTTTGTTTTTTCAAATCCCTTATCATAGAAGATCAATGTCTATTTATTCACATTTAATCTCCATAGGGTTTGTTTTTTAGATCTATTCCACCTTCATTATTTGTTAGAGTATTCTATTGTTGGTGTTAAGTCATGATATTTAAATAATATTTAGAGGTTCCATTTTTCATTTCACTAATATTTAAATAATGAATTTATATATATAATTAAAATGAACTTTTATTTTATTTAATAACATGGGATTTGTGATGATTTTATCCATGGTTTGAGATGGGTATGGAAGGTAGGAAAATCCCCACTTTCAATGGAATTGATATTGTGGGATAGATTTATAGAAAATGTTGGGTTGATTTTGGAAGTCATTTTTATGGAAAATGAACTTATGCTAATAATGAGAAAAAAGATTAAAAATAATATTGTTTTGAAGTAGCATGAAATTATGAAAACCTGTGTATTGGTTTTGAAATGAGAAAGAATTTTGAGAACAAAAATTGAGAAATTCTATTTTAAAATGATTTCAAATCCTAGATTTATAATTTATAACATTTTTTTCGTGTCATAGGGGATATAATTGTTCCTTAGGTGGTAGTGGATTTAATTTTCCCTTAAGTAGGAGTAGAATTATTTTTTCCTAAATTGGGAGTAGTTGATAATGATTTTCCCTTTGTTTAGAGTGAATTTGTTTTATTTGATACACATGTTATTGATTTATGGATCTATTTTATTTTTCTAGATTATTTAAGTAAACCAATTTTTTTAATGTTAATTTAATTCTTTTTGAAAGTCATTTTATGTACCTTCATTCTATTTCAATGGAAGAATATATTGTTATAAAATATTACAATGAAATTATATGACTATATTTATTCATATTGATATCATTATTATTTATTATTTTGAAAATTATAATAGAACACTTTGTGGGACACTATAGGGATTTATATATCACACCCAACCTTTTCATTTTGATTTCTTGGATTTTATTTTTCCATGTCCAATAAAATGGAATGATACTCTTGGAAGAGGTTGATGTTCTTTATCATTTGGACTTAGAGAAAGTTGGGGGACTAGTGAGGATGATATACCCTTGTTTCATTAGATGTATAATTTTTAACTATGTAGATATTGAGAAATTTGATAATGTACTACATTTGGTTTTATTTTACTTGTTGTTACTTGGAGTTCTCCTTTTGGGTGTTTTGTGCATACCGAATTGAAATATTTTTTCTCATGCATTTTTGTGGAAAATTATTTCCCCCTATATTCTTGTTTGATTCAAACTTATAGTCTCTGGATATAAGGATCTAGAGTTCCCATTGGTCCATGTGAGTGCTGAAATTAGTATCAAGGTACCACAATATCTGAGATGATTTAGGACATATATTAATTATTTTTGATTATGCAAGATCACTCTACATAGTCGAGAGAAATCTTGTAATAATAAATCTAAGATAAATCCTTCCTATTATAAAACAGAATATATAATAAGTAAATAGAATTATCATGAGTGAATTTTATAATTCCAATAACTTAAAACTATTTTTGAGTTGTGAACATTAAAAAAACTATTTTGTATTCTATGCATGTTCTAGGATTTTATAATACCATAAAATATAAACAACCAACAATTAATTGATTTATACCAGGTGTGAAATTTTAGTTTACTATTCCATAGAATTAGTAAAAACTAATACATACCAAATACTGACATTAAAAGGTAGAAATATCTACCCAATTTCCATATATATAAAAAAATTTACTATGTTTATACTCTAATTTCATTCATTAAACTTTTTATTCATTTAAGATGTGTCACCATTGAAATTTACATAGTCATTAAAAATCATTAATCATTATGGAGAGCATTTTATAGAATTGGATGAGAATAAAATCAAATTAACGCGTATAAAAAGAAGGGAAAATCATTAATCCTATTTATATTCATGAAATCCCATAAAGGTTATTTATTTTTTATTATAATTATATTTTTAATAGAAAATTTCATCATCTAAGAAAAAATATTTCATAAAACATTTTGTATGCAATCATAATGGATAAGTCATATTTATGAAATCATAAACATGAAAAATACCTTCACCGTTATAATATTATAAATTATACATTAAATAAAAAAAGTAATGTTTTCCTTTTAAAATCAAAATATATCCCTAAAAACCCATTTTAATTCACTGAGAAAAAATGTAGAAAACATTAAGCATCATAAATTAATTATATAATCACCTAACGAGATAATTAAATCATTCACATAGAGGTAACCTATGTTACTCAACTCTGTCACTTCATTAGAGTAACATATTTCAAGTTTACCCTATCCACATTATAGTAACTTACCTCAGTTAAATCACTAACATTACCAAATTAATTATAGTTATTTAATGTTCCCATACATCCAATATTCGATATATTATTATAAGGGGTTGGTTTCTCTCTTCATTCCCACTTTCATTAATAATTCCAAAATATCATGATTAAAATAATTAATTAAATTATCTTTTCAATATTCCATGATATAAAATAATTTTATTAATTTAATATTTCAACATAAAAACCATCTAGTTGGACTCTTATCTTCTAATTAAAACTATTTTTCAGTTATATGATAAAAAATTTGAAAAAATATAATGTTCTTTTGAAAAAAATAAAACTTAAATTCCTAGAACAGGTGGAAGAATACCTTATTAGAAAATATGTTGAAAATTATAGTGCATTATTAAAAAAGAATAATGAAAATTATGTTGATAAAATATATTCATCACATATATGATGAAAATAAAATCTTTTTATCTTTTCTAAATTTATTTAAATGTGACCATTTCTGACAACATTTAATCTAATTATTTAAAAAAACTCAAGATTCAAGGATAGTTAAAAAAATTCATTGAATGTACATTATGAAAAATCATGAAAATTTTTAATTAAGAGGGAAACATTTGACTGTTATTTTTTTGTAGTATATTAAAACATTATTTTAATGAAAATATTTTACCACTTTGAATCATTTGAATCAAAAGGGAATTAAAGAATAAAAAAATAAGATCTTGAACACCATTGTCTATATTAAACATTAATTCGTGATTTATTTCCTAAAAATGAACTTATTAAATACCATAATATTAATATACCTAGTGTATTTGGGTAATTATGTACATATCCTTAAAAATTAAAATGTAAATACAATAACTATATTTGAAAAATTCCTTAACATGTCTTAAAATTCCATTTCTCTTAAAACAACACGAGATAACCTAGGGTCATACATAAGAAATGGGTGAGATATAAATCAAAGTAAGGTAATAAAGAAGTAATATAATTATGAAATTATTACATGATAGTCTATAATAATATCAATGAGACATAAAATGGGTGAGAATCATAAACAATATCATCGATCCATAATAATAGATGATAACAAAAAGGAAACATGGGAATGTGGCAACAACTTCAAACATGAAAACAAAAAAATATGTCATGGTTACCAACTAGTATGTCATAAAAAAATTATTAAGTTAATATCCCATGAATCATACATGTAATATCATGAGAATAATATATTACCCAATGCATTGGAGATCTATCTTGATGAACCCATCACAATCATACCATCTGCATGCATAAGTGTGCCATGTTGGTCATTCAACATAGGATAATATTTCATCATGTCTAATTAAAAAATAAAGGAGTATGGATTACATATACTTATGTCCTAAATAAATTTATTTTGGGTATTTTTAGGTTAAAACCTTTTAGTTGAAATGGTTATGGTATTCACAATACAAAGGTTTTGTATGTAAAAATACAAGATTATTATGTCAGCATAATAGGGGTAATAAATGATTCGTGAGATATATTAATTAGATTAAAATGGGTCTATATTCACATTAAAATAATTATGTATTTTATAGATAATTTTAATAACATAAACCAATATAAACATGTGAAAAAAAAATTCATAACATAGAGGAGGTGCTTGAATAAAGTAGAGAAAGAGAGGATCCCTTAATTTAGTCATGGTAACAAATCAGGTAAAGGTCATAACGATAAGGGATAAATGATCTATCAATCGTAGAACACAAACAGATCAATAAAGGGTTCTTTATGAATGAATTAAAACATAACCAATTAATATTATATAGGAAATTTACAAAGAAGGTTCATTAATAGATAAGAAGATATGTTGATCCCTTATTTAGTTTCAGCACTTTAACAAAAAAGTAAATGTTTATTATGACATTGGATAAATAATATTGAAATATAAGAAAATTATTTTTTTATTAAAGGTACATTTTAATTTCAAAGAAACATAACCAATTTTGATTCAAAAGGCTATTTAAAAAATATATTTTTTAAAAGAAAAAAACAGAATAAGCTCCCTTACCTTGAAAAGGTGATTTAAAAAGCATTGTAGGAGCTTCTTGAGAGATTGTATCACTATGGGAGGACTATACAAATTTTTCAGATTATAGAATTTATGAATGATTTTTATGTAATGTTTTTTGGGAAAATTGGTGGTTTTTTATATGAAAGGAGAGGAATTTTATTTATTATTCTAAAAACATATATTTTGAAATATATATAACAATTCAATCCAAATGACAAATCAACCCATGTTTTTGTATAATGGCCTCTTCCATATAGTGATTATTTTCGTTATTTTATAATTCCATTTACCTATAACATTAAAATCATATCACGAGTGATGTGGAAGAGAGTGATGCTTATAATGAATTTTTTTTAACCTCAAAATATACAATTTATTTCTGGAGTATTGAAAAAGGGTTTATTATCAATTAATATAAAAATACATTATTTTAAAGGGAATAATATATCCGGTCATGGATAAATATTATGGAAAATATTAAATCACTTTTAGGTCCTTATGATGTCAAAACATATAACATAAATATATATGATATTTAATATTTTCTTGAAAATTTTGCTATCTCTAAAAATTATGAAAAATTCACTATTTTATAAGTTAGAAAATATCGATCCAATAATTATATTAATTTTATCCAATGTGTCCCTAAGTATGAAAATTTATACTTTTATATTAAAAAATATTCATATATTGAATACATTTTTTTCAATAATTATTTATTAATCCATATAAAAATTAGATTTCCTGTCCATAAAATTATACTATAATTTTTATTTATGTATACTTTTAATAATATTATTTTATTAAAAAATAGTTTATTTAATAATTATTTAATTAATAAAATGATTTTTTGATTGAAACAATATATTAGTGAAAATAAAATTCAGGTTTTTTGGTATTAAAATCTATTTATTATCAACCTCATTACATAATCATTTAGAATGAAGAAAAACAAGGACTAAATAAAATCATTGTTTTATTGGAATGAAAATATACATATTCATACTATTATTGGAGGGATATGTAGCCCTTTATCATTCCAGTGAAATCTCAAAGGATAAGGTGTGTGATGGTAATAAAAATCTGGGTTTTTCAGTGAACAAGGTTTTAGATAATGATTTTTAAGATCTTGAACTTCTCCCATAAATAGTATATCTAAATAATTAGTATTTTAATCATTTATTATTCTTGGTCAAGGTCAAATCCAATAGATGATATATGTTTTATAATATATGATAAATGGGATTTATATGTTATAATACTACTATTTTAGCCAGTTAATTTTTTTTTGCATCAATAGGAATTTATAAAACACTTTATCTGTAATAATTTTATTATCACCATTCAACAGCTATACTATATATGGTTATGGTGATTAATTATCATTTTAATTTGATAGGATATAAGTTATAACATACCAGTATATCTAAAGTAGTGAGTGTGTTTTCTATTATAAAATTACAAAAATTAGCGATGTATTTCAATCACAATGGGTAATATAATTTATCAAATTTTGGGGAATTATATTATTCTCACCATAAATAATTTTAACCTAAAATTATAAATTTCATGAACCAAAAAGATGTAAAATTTTTATTTCATCACCTCCCCCATTTCCCATGTCAGTCCCTCAAACTTTTAGTTCTAATAGATAAGATTGACCTGATACATTATACTATTTAAATAAATTTTGTCATTAATATATAAGATCTCTACTGGTTAATCGTCATATGAAATATTATTCACTAATGGTATAACCTCTAGATTCAGTACATGTGAGGTTTTTCTATGTACTTTCTTGAAGTGGGATACATGGAATAAATCATACACATAGGATAATATTGGTAGGAGGGAAAGTTGATATTCCATAATTCTAATGTGACTGAGGGTTTAAAAGGGGTCAATATATCTTAGAATAATCTTTCCCTTATTTATAGATATCATTAATTTCACCCCTTGATGTTTATAAATGTAAACTTTTTTCTAACACCTCAAACTCTGCGTCACATTTTTGATTGTCAACATAGATTTTCTAATAACATTTTAGGGGATTCATATTGTGATGAATGATTTTAAAAAAATTTATCATCTCATGGAAAATATCTAATCAAATATGATTTCTCTCTCCAAATGAATCACATAATTTTGGATTCTGATACCTTTTCCTATATAAATCCTTATAATGTGCCATTTAAATGAAACTAATAAAAACTATTGTTATATGATAACTCTACTTCTTGAAGGTTATGATCCAAACGTCCATGGAAATATAATAAAAATGATATCAACATATCCTAGATAATATTAATGGTCTTCTAAAATGGACCATATTTCCAATGGTCATAAGAAGTGCTGAAGCTCAATTTTGTATTAAATTATTGATGAAGGATTCTCCAAAATCTAGAGATAAACATCATATATTAATAAAATAAAATAGAGAGTGTAATTCGATGTATTCAAACCACTTACCTTATATATATCATATCAAGTTGGTCAAAATATATTTCATAATTGATATAAATTAGAAGATATTAATATTTATGGTGATTGAATACAACCTAGAATATGTTATTACCTTTTGGTGTCTTGGGGAGTCCTTCAGAAAAAATCCATGGTTATGTTTTCCCATTTTTATACAAGTATTGGTATGGGTTTTATCATACCCATAAACTAATGTCATTCATCATTGATATGATATAATACCATGCATTTAGATAAAAACTCCACAATCTATCTCATCGTGTTATCCCACAAGAAATATTTCATCAAATATCGATACAACATATTTCTTCCTAAATGAATTGAGAAGAAATATCTTTTCACATAATCATGAAGTCTGATCCTCATTTACGGGGTTGATGGAACAAATATATGGGTTCTAAACATTATAACTCTATCTTTGTCTAAATTTAACTCCAAAATATTCTCTACCTTATTTTATAGAAACTCATCATCATTCTAATCCCCTTTAACTCTCTATAGAATATATTGTTGAGTAGTAATACGAGTAGGGTTGGATGAAGATCATTTTATTTTTCCTTTATGAATTTTTTGTATGTCCATGAAGATTGAGTCTATAAAAATCCCCATCATGGATAGATTTATGATATCCTTTTACTCATAGATTTGACCACCTAATTTTCTTTCATGTGCTAGTAATTGATTGAACAATCACAATCCCTGAATAGTTATAACTACATATATTAGTCCATAATAATCATATTTTGTGTGAATATTTACATTAATATTTTATGGTATATATATATATAGAACTTATCCTTATAGAGGTAATGTCACCAATTCATTAATGTAGAGATCAATGATGGAAATTACTGATCATGAGTTGGGTAGTTTTGTTAAGGGGCCATTACTTTTTGGGAAGAATATGATTTTATTTTTTCATTTTTTCATGAGTACCCAACGCAATATTTTTTGGGTTAGTATCTTTGGGAAAAAACCATCCCCACTAATAGGTGATGTGATAATAGGTGTAATGATATAACACTTTTTCAACTCCATTAATAAATCTTTATATTCACCTTTATAACAATTCTTGACTAACTTTCTTGTTATTTTGGTTAGGGGAATTTAAAATCATCAGATGTTACTCAAAAATTGTCGAAATTACCATGTTAATCCACAAAAAAAAGATATCCATCCCAGCTATTTTTCTTGGACATCATTCAGTCACATCCATTTTTTAAATATCCACATATATCACTTTTCTAGTGATCAAATTCCCCATGAAACATACTTTATCCAACAAAAAATCACATTTACTATACTTCCCAAATTTATTTTATTTCCTCAATGTCTTTATAATAGTATGTAAAATATCCTCATATTCATTTTTCTTCTAGATTATTTAAAACATTCTACAATAAACTCTACCAAAAAAATTTCAAGGTAATCCCTAATGATCATATTCATAAAATCGATGAATATTTATATATCCTTTGTGAGTTAAAATGGCATAACTGTGAATTCAAAGTGCACATACCTTGTCTTAAATTCCATAATGGTGATTTCCTCCTTATATACCTTTACATGATAATATCCCAACCAAAAATCTATATTAGAGATATGTTGGGGTCCACATAGCTGGCTGAACAATTAATCAATTCATAAAAGTGGATACTTTTCCTTTATCATGATCTTATTGAGCTCTCATTAACCAATACAAAGGTTCATTGGCCCATTTTACCTTTTGATATAGATGTATGGTATTCCAAAATACAAATAAACTGGGCATATATATCCTTTACCTGGATTCACCTATTATTTTTTATTTAGCTCCTAAATTTCAAAAACTACCATTCTATATGGTGTCTTGGATATTTTTTAATATATAGGTATAAAATTGATTGAAAAGTCATACTTACGTCTATGATGAAGGTGAAGGAATTCATTGGGAAACTGATCAGAATATTCCCTAAAAAAGTTAATGTCTTTGAGGATAATATTTTTTTGGTCTCAATCACTTGGGAAAGTTGCACATTCCCATAGGGAAGTAATATCTATGTTTGATATGATGATTCCAAATAAGATTCATCCTCTATGAAAACCATGTTGTATATTTCACATTAATACATGGTTTATTAAATAAGAATACACTTAATATGACCCAAATCAATAAGTATAGTATATTTTGGAATTAGGTATGTACATAATAACATAAAATATGGAATAAATAAAATTTATTTATAACTTCTTTAACATGATTTGATTATTTCTTCCTACATAACACTACTTGGGACAACCTAGGGATATACAAAAGAAAGGGGTGATATATAAAGCCTAGTAAGAAAATAAACATGGAATAATAAGAAAAAAATAATACATGTTATAAAATAGGATAATCATTGGGTCATAAAATTTGTGAAAATCATAAACATGAAAAACAGGAATAATATAGCATGCTAACATAAAAGAAATAAAGGAAATGTGGAATAAAATTAAAACATTCAATAATAATCGTAGATCAATGATAACTTCCAATAAATCATGTTGGAAAAAGTCTCATGATTGATTAAGATAACACCTTAATCCCTAGAATGACTCCTCATGAGACTAAAACATTTCCCAAGACATTGGATCACCATATAATTCAGGAGTCACCTATAACATAAATTTCATTCTCATCCTTACAAATTCTATATATATAATACAATATTGATAAATTCATCATCATATTTTATACTGAGATCAAGGATTGTAGAATACATACATTAATGTCCCCAGAAAATAGTTATATGTATGTCATGGTGAATAAACCTTCTATTAAATTGGAATGGTATTCAATACACAATTGTGAGGCATGGAAAATCATAATGGAATTTAGGTAGCATAAAGAGGAATAAAAATTTTCATAGAAGAGGTTTCTAAGAGCGAAAGGGGTATTTTATCATTTAGAAAAAATATTGATAGTTTGGGGGATATTGTAGAGAATATCCAAAATTAGGAATTAGAGAAAAATGGAATAAAATAATGAAGATACTTGATTAAATAAGGGGAAAAAAGAACCCTTACCTTGATAATGGAACTCAAAATACATGGAAGGATATTATTGAGAGAATGGGGAACCATGAATCGCCTACAGTGATGGGAGGAAAGTGCAAGAAAGTGGTCCACATATTTGGAGTTAATATAAATGGAATATTTAGTGGGTATATATTGGATGTTTTGGGGAATTATTAATCATTTTTCAAACAAGGTTTTGGAATCTATATAATAAAATACCCAATACAAAAAACATTCCCATGGATTTTTGTCATGATTTCTTCTAAAGGGGAATGGTTTTCATTATTTTATAGGGATAATTTAAAAATTTAATAAAACAATACCCTTACTATTGATGATGTGAGTTATACTCTTAAATAAATGTTTTTAAACCCATATAATATATTAATTGATTTGAAAGACTCATTTAGGATCTATAAAATTAATCAATTAAAATACATGTGACATATTTTTAAATATAAAACATATATTTGATTATGGATACCGTTTATTTTATTTATTTCACCACATTTAGGTCATTCTATTATCATAATATAGACTATATATTTATACTGTATTTAATTTTTACCTAAATATTTGACTGTCTTAGAAAATAATAAAAAATTCACCATTGGATAATTTCAAAATTTTAGTAACAATAATAATAATTTCTTCAATATAAATTTATGAATATATCTATTTTCATTTTTAAAACCTGTATAAAAATTTATTGATAAATGATGGCCTTTTATACAATAACAATTTTCAAACCCTTAAAAACATGCCTCTTACATCATAAAAAATATATGGCCATTTATATTTAATAAAAATTATTTATTAATAATATTTTATTATAATATTATTTATTTCAGAAATATATTAATTCAAAAAAATAAATTTCTTAACTGAAATTTAATAATAATTAAAAATTAAATTTATATTTTATTGTAAAAAAGAAAACCATTTATAAAGTAATGATGTGAATAAAACATGGACATTATTCTATTAAAAATAAAAGATACATATTTATTTTTTATGGTATTTATAAATATTCTTTTATAAGACATATACTTTTGTAAGGGTAAGTATCATGATGGTGATATACTCATGGGGTGGTTCAACGTACATGATTTTGGCCGTGATCTTGATGAACATGAAATTTTACATCTAATGAATTCTCCCCTGATTATGTTATAATAAATAAATTATGGATTGGTCAAGGGAGAATCTGAATATTGTTATATACTTTAGAAGATCTATGAAATGGGAATCATAGGGTATAATACTACTGGTTGAATCCATCACATTCTTTTTCAGTGTAACTTAGATTTGTTAAAAATCTATGTTTATATTAATCATGTGATCACATTTCAACAACTATATTATCAATGGTACTGATGCCTAATGGTATTTTAAATATTATAGTATAGAATAAAACCAAATAAGTTCATGTGTTTCCTATGACCGTAATATATATTACGATATTTAATTAAATCATTAGGAAAATTTCATTTATTAAAGTTTGAGTGATTAACATCTCTCCCCTTCAGAAAATTTTCCCTCAAATATTTTTTCCCACAATAAAATATATTAGGTTAATTCTATTTCATCACTTACACATGTTTCTACATCTCTTCCTCAATATTTTGGTTTCCCCAGAACACTCTTACATGGTGAATGGTCTTATTTTGAAGAACAATGTATCTATCATCTAAGATCAACACATGATTCTCCACATAGAGAAGGTCATTCTCCAACTTTACCTCCTAGGGATTGATTACATGTGAGAGGCATGGAGTGTAATTTCTCAAGAGTGATACGTAGAAAACATCGTGTACTTGATATAGGTCATGTGAGATTATTAGTTGATAAGACACCACACTGAAGAAATATAGTATCTAAAATGGGTAAATACATCTTTGAATAAGCTTTCTCCTCATCCCAAATCTTCATGACATTATTCATGTGAGATATGAAGATGACTAATATATCTTCACCTCAATATCAAGTTCTCATAAATTATTGTCAGCATAGATCTTTGTTTAACCTTTATTATCCTTCATGTGTTGTTGAATGGTCTTGACCTTTTCCACCAATTCCTAGACCATTTCAAGACCTAGTAGTTTGTGTTCCCCAATATCATCCAAACGTGATGGTGTTATACACCTATTCAAATAATGGGATTCCTAGGGATCCATCTATATGATTGAGTTGAAATTTTTGTTGTATGTGAAGTTGACTAGAGAAATATGTTTATCACATACTCCTTTGAATTCAATTTATCATTCTCAAAACATTTCCAAAAGATTATTTATATTTCTCTAAAAAAGTCCATCATTTTGAGGGTGATAATCCATCCTAAATCTCAAATCAGTATTATGATCTTGTTGGACACTCTTCCAGAACATAGAGTAAGATCATGGATCTTGATCAGATAAAATAAATAGTTTTATTCCATAAAATATCACCACATCTCTAATGAATTTCCTTGAAATCTGATCGAGTGAGAAGTCATCTTAAAATCCTATAATGTGAGCAGTCTTTTTAAGAAGATCCACCACAACCCATATAGAATTATTTCCTATTGATATATTCAGAAGAGCTGTAAAAAATTATTTGGGGATTTTTTCCATTTCCATGTAGTCATGGGTGATGGTTGCATCATCCCCTTGGATTTATACCTTTTGTCCTTCACTTTAGAATAAAAAATACATCATGTTATATATTCCATGATCTCATTATTCATATTGTCCCACCAAAATTGGTCGTAGAGATCATGATACATGATTCGGATTCCTGGATGGATGTACAAATCTGGAGAATTAAAATCATATAACACCACTATTTTAAACTCTAGATTTTATGGAACACATCATAATGATTAAAATTTTCCATAAAATTCATCATTAACATTGAACTCTGATGATTTATGTTTTCTTATAACTTATTATTTTTTTAGAATTCACAAATCATCTCATTGGGCAACATTGATCCTCTTAAAAAGGGATAGTTGAGAAAACATTTTTGAAATAATTGAGGATATCCATTCCTTTATGACTCGCATGTAAATACATTACAAATATAAGAAGATTAAATCTCTATAAAATTCCATCAATGATAGAATTGATGGATCCTTCAAACTTAGGTTTTCTTCCACTCCCTTTCCCAGGATGGCAGTAAATTTAGTATTCATGGTCCTTGATCAACTCTAACCATATTAATTGTAACATACCAAGCTCTTTCTCTGTGAATACATAGTTAAGGTTTTTTTGACCCGTATAAAATTTACACTTCTCCCAAAAGTGATTATGTTGTAACATTTTATAAACTAAGATAACTAAATCCAACTACAGATCATGTGTTTGGTAGTTTTGATCATCAATCTTAAATTACCTTAATGCATATGTTATCACCTTTTCATTTTCTATTGACTCATATCTTAATCCCTTCTTTTAGGAATCTATAAATATCCTGAAACATTCTCCACTTTTTGGTAAGGTGAGAAAAAGTGCAGTGATAAGACTCTTTTTTAACTCCTTAAACCTATCTCCACATTCATCATTCCATGAAAACATGACTCCCTTAAGCGTTATATTTGTTATAGGGTTAGAAAATAATAAGACATTTCTACCAAATCTAAAATATTACCCATCTAATCCAAGAAAACTTCAAATATCCATATCAAATGTTGGAATCGACCATATGTCAAATGATTTTTTCTTTGAAGGTTCCATAGATATCTCATTTATTATAATAATATTCATCAATAACTAGACTTACTTTATAAACATCACATTTTTTATACACATCAAAATGAATTTCTTTTCATAAGGTCTATTGAACAGTTCCCAGATGCCCCTCATTCTCCATATTGTTGGCTTATATTAGAATATCATCTATAAAGAATATTTTTTAGCTAATAAAAAGAATACTCTATTCATCGAGTCCTTGAATATTTAAAGAGAATTCGTGTGTCCAAATGGAATGACTATGAACATATATTTCTCGTAATTTTTTCTAAATGCACTCTTAGGGATATTATCCTTCATCACCCTTGTTTGGTAATACCCCAACTGTAGATCCACCTTGGGGAAGAATTGTTTTCGAAAGAACAGATCAAATAGGGTATCAATAAATGATATAGGATATTTTTTTTTATCATCATATTTTTAAGATCAACATAATCAATGAAAAGGAACATTGGCCCATCCTTCTTCTTAATGACGATGACTAGTTAACCCTCGAGGTGATGCAGTTGGGTGTATGAACCCTTTATCCAGGTTATCATCTATTTGTTTCTTAATATCCTCATGTTTGAAAAAATATAATCTATATAGAGTCTTGGATAGTATTAATTCCCTATGTATTTGCTCGATTAATAATTCAACCTCCTAGTTATAAGGAAGATCGATCAATTCTTCAGGTAATACTTTAGTGTAATCCCATTAAATGGTTTTTCCTCACGGATGGAAATTTTTTTAGAACCAATCATTTAATATCATTACGATTTTTCATAGGAATATTATATACATTTTTGAGATGTTGGTGATAAATAAGACTCATCTATCTACGTGAATTTCTATAGAATTAGAGTATGATTCATGTTACAGAGAGTGATTTCCTTATCAGTGTAATTTATGTTGGATCTATACAAGGAAAGCCAATCCATTCCCAGAATTGCATCATATTCATTTAAAGGGTGTATCACATGGTTCTCTGGGATGTTTAGAAAACGAATTTTAACAATGGATGTGTTATATACTTGGTTTGCAATAATTTTTTCATTTCCTATTTTCACTAATATCTCTACTTCCATACTTTTTTGTTGAGTTTGAATAGTACTACTAAAATTTCATGTTATTAAGGAATGCATAGAACTAGAATAAAGATGTATATTCTATATTCATGAAGATATAACTATTGTACTTGCCACTAAATTATTTTCAGGAACCTTAACAGTGGTTGTGATGGAAAATAGCTCACCCTTTCAACCATGGAGGTTGTTGGTTGTCTCTGAAATCATGTACCTTAGTGAATGGATTGAATAGTGACATAGATACTTATTGTTGAACAAATAGAAAATGAAATGAGGGTTGAAGGTATAATTTCTTTCCTCTATCACATTAGTAGGTTTATATAATTTTTAATCACTAGCTAAGTGTCATTCATTCCTACACCAAAAGTATTTCCTAATTCTCATTTTTAAATTTACACGGTTCTTCCTTCAACAACTTTGACGAGTGAGATATTGTATTTTTATAGCAATGTTATATTTTCTTCATATAACTTCTAGAATTAAACTCCAGTTCTTTATTTTTATCCTTTTGATACCCTTGATATTCAACGATCTCTATTTCTATTATTAGGTCACTTAAAAATTTAAACATAACTATCAATGTCTTGGGTCAAAAGGTAATTTCAAAGAATAGGTTTTATCCAAAAAAGTAGTGGTAAACCTTGAATTCATGGGTAATGAAAAAGTTGAATTTATATAGTGCATGTATTGTGAAGTTTTACTTATACAGGCCCAAAGATTCGTTATATTTTTTCTTGAGGTAAAGAAAATCCCTTTCCATTTTTTTACAGAGAGTGTGAGGAAAAAATTTAATAAAAAACATTTTATGTAATTACTTCAATACCATCACATAGATATCTTCCTCAAGCATCCTATTTTTAATAAATGTCCACCACTAATTTGATTCTCCCTCCATATGATAAACATCTAGTAGAACCTTCTCATTCATTGAACATTGAATCATGGAGATGATCATTCTTTGGAGTTGATCCATTTTTAAATTATTAAGGGATTGGAGGGTTCATTGAAAGTCATATACCCTTTTCACATAATAGAATCAATTGCATCGTGTTCATTCTTGGTTGTATTTGGGAACTCCTACCGAACTATTTTTTTATTTAAAACCTTATTCAACCTAGAGTGTATCGTCACAATGTATGTAGTTACTTCTCCCATCATGTTGAGAATCTCATTAGGTAAATCATCAAATTTTTGGTCACATTGGTTGCATACCTGAATCCTCATATTTCAATCGATTGGATAGAATTAAAGGAAAATTAGGGATGATTATTTTCATCCTATTAAACCAATAAATGGGAATCCAATGAAATTAATGATTGAACATATAAATTACAAGTATTTCATTATCTTATGAATTTTGAGGCTTCAATCTATGTTATCGATGAACTATTTCCTAACATATATTCTAACCAATAATTTTTGATCCATTAATAATAGCTTGTGATGACATTATGAATTTTCTAAATCATATCCCCTGGAGTGTCAAACCAGTTGTGTAGCAAGGCCTATTATCGTGCACTACTTCTCAATCATTTCTCACTCATTATGGTGTATTTTGTATTTAACCCTCTGTATATCTATTATAGATCCACATCCGGTTGTAGTATGCAAACACAGATTCATTTTTTGATAAACCAATTAATCTATAATTAACTGAAATTAGGTACATTTTCTTATACATGGTCTTATCCCTAATGATTTCTCTATATTTTTCTAATCGAAATCCAAAAAATAACTACACTTTTTATTTTATACCAACTATTACATCCATCCTTTTTATTTTAAATTTCTATATAATTTTTTTCATAATAGTTAACTTAATATATCCTAGAGGATATATAATTGTAGTGTATGGGAATTAGGTACATTAAATAACAATTTAAAATATGGAATACACCATCATTATTAAAAACTTCATTTACATGATCATATTATTCCTTCATACTTAACACTACATGGGATAACCTGGGGACATACCTAAGAATAGAGTTACCTATAAATCCCACTAAGAGAATAGACATGCATAACATAAAGAAATTAATACATATTAGATAATAAAAATATTAACGGGACAGAAAAGAAGTGATAATCATATTATTGAATAGTGAGGTGTGATATAGTGTCATAACATATCAAAAACATGGGAGATGATGCATATACATAAAACAATTCATCATTAAAATAATTAATGGATAAATACCCTTTCATCATGATAAATAATATCTCATGATAGATTATTTTCACTTTTTAATCCATTTCATTAATTCTTGTGAGACTAAAACATTACCTAATGAATTGGATCACGATATAATTTTGGGTGCCCTCATCACATTTATTTCATTATCATGATTTAGTGTGTAAGATAGATCATAAAATAAGGACTCATTCATTAGGATATATTATTCTATGATCATGTAGTGTTTTATAAATTCATTAAATTCCCAAATCAAAAAATTATAATTGTATAATTGTGAACACATTTGATAGGTAATGTGTATGGTATTCATTACAAAAAAATGGAACTGAAAATCATGGAAGAATTACGATAGCATAACAAGGGTGTATAAATGTTATTGAAAGGTATTGATTATATTTAAATAGGTATATAATCATTTAGAATCATAGGGTTATTATAGGGGATATGTAAGAGAGTATCCCAACATTAGGAATATTATAAAAAGAGAATAAGATTAAGATGATACTTGAATTAAAAAGAGAGTGAAAAGACCTTACCATCAGTTTATAAATCCAAATTATTAGTATGATATTATTGAGAGATTTAGGTCACTTTTTGAGGAATCTAGAGAGGTGGGGGTGTTTAAGGATGAAACCCAAGGATTTTTACTAAAGTTAAATTGGATATTGGGCGGCTTAATGTAGTAATAATGGGGAATTATTTATCATTTCTCAAACATAAGTTCTGAACTCTGTATAATAAAATAACCAGAAGAAAAAAACCATCTAATGGTTCTCCCATTATTTCTTCCAAAGGTTTTGGTTTTCAATATATTATAAAAACAAAATACTAATATAATGAAATAATACTCTTTTTGAGGTGGAAGTGATTCATACTCATAAGAAATGATTTTAAAACAATAAAATATATTAATAGTCTTATATGAATCATAATGGATTTATAAAATAAATAAAATATATTTATACCAACATTATTTGAAATTTAAAACTAATATTTGGTCATTAATATCCTTTAAAATATTTATTCCATCACTTTTTGGTCATTATGTTTTCATAATACAAAGAAAATATTTATAAGATATTTAATTTTTACCGAAAAACTATAATATCTCAAAAAATTATAAAAAATTTACTCTTGGATAATTTATAAATTCTGATTCCAAAAAATAGTATTCATTTTATCAAAATCATTTTCTAAATATTTTTTTTACATTTCAAATAAGAATCGATATATATTGAAAAAATCATGGTATTTTTGTACAATATTTTTTTCGAACCCTTATAAGAATTATATTTTACATCATAAAAATTATAAAATAATTTATAATTAATAAATATTATTTCATAATAATATTTAATTATAAAATTATTTCGTTCAAAAATACTTTAATTCACCAAAGTAAACATCTTAACTAAAATTGAATATTAATTAAAAATAAAATTTGCATTTTATTGTATACAATAAAAAAAATTTGTAATGTAATGAAAATAAGAAAATATGGACATTATTCTATTGAAGATACAGTATAAATATTCATATTGTTATGGTCTTGATACATATACCATTAATGCACCAGAAAAAAAAATATGTTTGTGAGGCACGTGATAGTGAGACTTTCATAGTGTGGTTAGAGATACATGTATTGGGGAGTGATCTTGATGAGATTTAAATTCATCAATAAATGGTTTAGCTCATGCTTAATTTATTAGATATCATTTTTGGCTTGGAAAATGTCAAAACCCTGTGATGTTATATCCCCATGAATCTCTAATAAATGGGATTCATAAGTTAATATTGTACTGATTAAGGCCATCACATACACTATACATGTCAATTAGATTTATTAAACCCATATATTTAAAATAATCATGTCATATCTTTTAAACGACTTTATTATCAATGTTAATTATGCATAATGTACTTTTAAATCTGATAGGATACAGTAAACAAAATATGTTCATGTGTTTTTTACTATAAATCTCATATTTTTCTTGTAAGTTTCTATATGACTTTTTAATTTGAGCCTTGGTGGCCGAGTCTTACATAGATATGGGATTACATTATTGGGGAAAATGACATAATGTTATTGGATGTATGGTCATTTGAGTTAATGGAGTCCTGGTAAAAATGGAACTATGTTTTAATATGGATTCTTGTTATGATTAGAAACATTATAGGGGATTTAGGTTATTTAAAAAGAAAATTATCTTAAAACTAAAATTCATAACATTTAAATTTCTTGTGAAGGGATTATAAATATTGTAATTATTCATGTGTTTTTATAAAATAAATCTGATGTGAAGGGATTTTTAGTGAACACTAATAATTACATTTACACTACTTGTAATCATGTTACACAACATGTAAATTCCCAACATGCGGTTTTAAACATGTTGGGTGGGAAAATTATAATATTTTTATACTATAGTTACTATCTATTTACCATAGGGAATTATATTTGAGATTTTAGAGTGCTAACATCCCTTCTATACATCTTGTTTGTGCGATAAATCCCTAGTAAAATTTTTTGGTTAGGATTCTTCCTTCTCTTATTTCTTCTACATCTCATTTCAGTGAAATCATTTGAAAAATTTCATTAGTGGTTTTGATCATAATCATTTTAGATCTTGTAACCCCTTGTAAATAATTTTCACCTTCTTCCTCATGGGAATTATCTATTGAATGTGTTATTGGATCGTCGTTTAATTGTAAGGGTGTAAATATTATCCAAATAATTTGAAAATTTTCATATTTATTCAATATCATGATCAACCCAATTAAATGTGCACCCAAATAAAATAAATATCATATGGAAATATTCCTTGAATTCCCTTCTTTTAAATTTTCATCTTACATGGCTTAAAACTACCCATTAGTTGAGCAAACCATTAAATATAATTGAATTTTCTATTGTATTAAATTATGAATAGTATTTAAAGGTGAAAAAGCTAGATTTATTATCATAGAATCACAAAAATGGGAATTATTACTTGTTGATATGATTTTTAATTAATTGTGAATTGAATTCCAATGTGTCCTATGAAAGAATAATGGGAATTATGATAATTACCATTTAGAGATATGATGTGATGTTATGATATCCATATAGTTTGATAGGAATTATGAACCATGCTAAGATGCTTATATAACAGGCTTGGCCCATGAACTTGCACAAAAATATGCTATAATGTTGATAGTGTGTGGGCTTATCCCAGTACCTTGTTGAATTGATTATAGGGATTTGGCCTAAAAATGTTGTAATTCATATAGGGATTCAAATATAAAATTATGTAATGCCTATAAAGATTTTGACCTAGTTTATTGTGAGTATACCATGGTTATATGGCTGTGATTGGAAGGGTTGAAGTACACAAACATAGATATTATGGAATGGAACCAAAGTAGGATATTTTACCCTAGTTGTATGACTAAGGGTGGAATGGAATAATGAAATTCTTAGATATATTTCAGTATAGAGCTGAAGCATGTTATGGTTGTATTATATTTAATTATAAAACTAGTTAATAAGTATATTTATCACATTATTCAATACACTTATTATTAGACTGGTTTCTTTGGAGAATGTGGTGTCGACCTACTAAGTTATACTCACACCCTATTGGTGCCACCATTTGGAACCTAAGATACCTTCATGGATATCGGTTTAGACAACGAAAAAGGACTTTTCTATTGATTGGTTCATTTTTTTGGGATGGAGTTTGGAGATTGGACTGATGTGGAGTTTGGAACCTATAACATTGAGTATTTAATTTGAGTATACTAGTATTTTATTGTATTGTTCTATAATTTTATATAGTTATATTCCATCATGTCATTAAACTTTTCATTATATTTTTTTGGATTATTCAGTTGGTATTTATTTATGTCTACTACAATGTATTTAATCTGATTTGTTTTTGTTTTTTATGAATTGTCTCTTATTCTATGACACTTCATACCAGTGGGTAAAGTCTCTCCACTATACTATCCACACACTCACTTCTAGTCAGTTGCCTTTGGTGTATGAGGAGCTATGTTTGAGGTATCTTAACCAAGAATTTATTTCCATGTGAGAGAGTCCTATATTGGGGGATCTTACAAAGTGGTATATTAGCATCATGTTTTCCTTAATTAATTTTTTTACTATTTTGGGAAAGGTGTAAATGATGCTTTGATGTTTCCAGACTTGGTAATGAGCATGTTCATCTGATTAATTGACCCATGCACAAGGGAAAATCCGAGTACCTAGGGTTTGGATTACTACATGAGCTATGTGCTTGTTATAGTTTATGTTATTTCACCGTGGGTCATTCACATGTTAGGTGAGGTTATTTTCTATGATATTACTATTTCTTGAGGTTTCTACTCAGTGTCTAGTATAGTGCAAGCTAAGAATACATGAATCATAGTATGAATATAGGTATATATTAACATATATTTTTTTTCTAAGCATATGTCTATTTTTTCATGTGATATATAATTTTTTATGGAACTATAATATAAGATATCTCATCACTTGAGAAATTAAATTACTTGTCATATTATTCTAAAATACTAGTATTCCATGTCTACAGAGACCAATAGTTAGTGGTTCCCTATTTCAATCACCTGTTATGGTTGAACTTGTTTCTAGATAGTTCTCCAAGGCATTAATTTTCTTATAGATGACATGAATCCTCATCATCTTCAACTTTTACATAAGGAGAGGGAAAATAAAAATGATCCTAATGTAACTGAAACATAACTTCATATAGTTCTTGATGTGAAGATTGAGGCTGAACTTTGTGAATACTTCATGGGGATCACACAATCCATGGAAAGGGTGACAATTAATACTCTTCATTTGATGTCAGATCTAACAAAAGATTTTAAACTTTATAATTTTCTAGTGTCTATTGGGAAATGGGGACACCAGGTATCCAGGTTCTAGATCAATTCAAACAATAAAATAACCATGCACCTCAAGATACCCACATATAATAGGGTGACACTTGTCATGTATATTGTTCATAGACCTCCAAATAATTGGTTTGATATTCTAGATGAAGCTGGGAAGTAGAAGGATATATCTTCAAAGGAATTAAATATATTTTTATTGATTCATTTTTATCCCAAAACCTTGAGGTATAAAAAATATCTTGAGTTCATGTTTCATAATTTTGAGGTTTTTTCAATGCTAGACTATGTTCGATGTTTTACTAACCTACAACTCTTTCCATCATATTTGAAAAATGATGAGATCTCCAAGGGGAGTTGTTTCTATGATATTATTCATTAAGAGAATAGGTCATAGGTAAATGTTTTTTGATCAAGCATATTTTGAGATTTGATGAATCATATACTCATCACAGTAGGAAATAGGAGAGAGGCCCCAACCTGTGGTCAGGCTACATTAGAAGGTCGATCTAAATGTTCTTCTTCAAGTGGTAAGAAACACCATTATGATAGTTTTCTCCAAATAAGTGATGGGAGGGGAAATCAGGGAAATTTATAGTCATCTAAATATAATGTTCTATACCAGTGTTATTAATATGCTAGGTTTGGCCTCGAGTTACTTTAGATTCATTACCTTGTATTCGATTGTCAGATCTATGGTAGACTAGTTAATCCTTATAGGTTTTGTGTAAAATATCCACAAAAAACTAGTGGAAGATGATCATGATAAGAACAAGAGTTGGGAAGGGGATTAATAAACCCTCTGCATGATGGTAGATGAAGTTACAGAAGATATTCAAGCTGATTCATGGGCGATGGAACCCAAATTCTTGAAAAAAAGTATTAATAAAGGGTTGTCACTTAGGGTATAAATATTTCATCTTAGGGAAGAGGTACAATTCTATTTTAAATAATGCTGACAACTCCGGAAAAAGTGGATGCAAGACTATCAGTTGTCATAGGTATGATCATTGTATCATCTACCATAGCTTGTGTTTTGTTTCATACGAGATCATCGCATTCATTTCTATCAGTTATTTTTTAAATGGTTTTGGATAGGGTGTAGAATGATTATATTTTTTATACATTGACACACCAT
This sequence comes from Viscum album, assembly GCA_963277665.1. Taxonomy (NCBI): domain Eukaryota; kingdom Viridiplantae; phylum Streptophyta; class Magnoliopsida; order Santalales; family Viscaceae; genus Viscum; species Viscum album. The sequence continues at coordinate 1,190,196,186 of OY728156.1, read as the reverse complement.
TTGGATTTCAGTTAGAGAATAGAAAATGTTTCATGGATTTTTCTATAGATATTGCGGGTTACCAATTATTTTGGGAACTGTTCATTCTAGAAATGACATGCTTCGATTAGATCCATGGTACGGATTTAATAGTTCAATTCTAGTCTCATGTCAACAATTTCTGTATGAGATTCAGTTTCCTATCTGCATAAATATCAATCAATTCACACTAGGGTGAGTGGGATTTTTATTCTAGTCACGTGGGACCAATTTAGTGCATATTAGATTTCCTCATGACTCAAATCAATGGTCTTCCTCTAGATAATGGTGTAATGTGGGATGATTATTTTTCTCCAGTGATAGACAATTTTCATGATGTTTTCCCGGAAAAAGTATATGATATTCCACTAATAGAGCTAACATTTTCATTTTTAATATAATTTTCAGTGATTTAATTTCATACACTTTGTCAATTTGACCAGATTATCTGGATTTTAATATTTTTCATGTGTGTTGGGATAAAAATGGAATGTTTCTTAAATATGGTTTTTGATTGTTATTCACATAATGTGTATTTTCATCTTTTAATTAAATATATAATTCAAAATTGAATGATTACTTTTTAGTTATAATCCTTGAAATATTTCCTTCATTTTTCTCTTATAGAATAGCATATTATTTGAGCATCTCGAGTCCTAAAAAAATCAATAAATTTGATGATTTATCCTGGTGGAAAGCTTGGAACCTGCCACAGTAAAAAAATCACATCTCATCCTACACTCTTTTAATTGATGTTATTACACTTGGAGAAGAAAGAGGGCTCAATGGAGCAATCAGAAATTAACTTTCATGTATTTTGGAATCCATTTTTGTGGCTGTTGAACAAAATCAATTGAAGGAACCTTTCAGGAAAATTCATCCAAATAAAGGACCATCCAATAATAAATAATAACTCATACATGATGAATCAAATTAAACTGAAATTTGGAGGGTGGCCACCCAATACAATGATAAACAACTTTCATGAAGGATAGAATGAGTGAAGAGTCTGGTATCACGGTGATTAAGACGTGATATTTTAAATGTTGAGAGTCTTCCCTGACTGAATAAATTTTTGATGTAAAAAGGCCACAAATCCCTCACCCAACATCAAAATACTATGAAATTTCGATGGTGGATGCACAATTAAAATTTGAGGAACATTAATGAAAGGAGAAACAAGTTATTATATAATTAATTGCAGATATGATGCACCATCTTCTAAAGGACATAATCTAGTTATAAAAGGAGGGGATCTTCCACCTCTCAAGTCATTTCATTCCATCCAAACATCCTCCAATCGATCGATGAGGGAAGCATTGGACGGCTGTCTTATTAAAATTTATATATTATTTATTATTTTATTTTAATATCTCCCCTCTCCCACATCATCTCGACTTCCCCATTCATGGTTGGGTAGTATCATTTGGTGATCGGGAAGGGGGGGGGGATGGACTGATGTACATGGTTGAGTTATTGTGTGTTAATTTAATAAAATCCCTTCTTATTTCATTATCTTGATTCAATTATAAATTTAGTTTTAAATTATGAATGTGGTTGTGTTAGGATTTAACTTTTTAAATTTATATTTCATAGTTCGATGATCACATCTCCTTCCAATCAATTCTAATATGTAAATAGTGGAACTAATTTGGTTTGGGTGGTCAGTGATCAATGATAGTTAGCACATATATATGCTTGGATGTGGAATATTGGTTTCTTAGGGAACAAAAATTCAGGGTAATTGATTTATTTAATTAATTAAGAAACCAATCTATAATCCAACACACATTAGATGAATGATAGACTAATCTATGGTTTCAAATAAGGACTATTCTAATCACAACCATTTGGGCAAGGGACGGAAAGGACTCGGTAAACAAATCTATCTCTAAACAGGAAAAGTAAAAGGGGGGAGAAATTTGGAAACCATGATAGTAGAGAACTAGGGCTATACAAACCCACTCTGATCACTGTATTTCTTATTTTATTAAAACTGATCAAATCAATTTTCTTATTTCTCACACATCATTCAAAATTAAATAAAACCAATTTTTTTTATAATACCATTAAAAAGTGACAAACTTGTTTTTTTACACTTGTCTTTAAAAGACTACCTAGGATAAAATACCATACTATACATAAGTGATTAAAATATAGTTTTTCCATGCCCCATGACTGTTCTGCTTCAAACATGTCACCATTTTTAGGGAGTTTGTGCCTCAAAACCCTTAAAAATAATTTTTCTCTTTTGGATGACCCATAGTTCAAAAAAATAATTTAATGTATTTTTTTCACAAAATTGAAAGCAGAATAACAAAACTGTGAAAAAAAACATTAAAATAGAGTTTTAACAAATCAGTCTCAAAGATTCAAGAAATAGTGAACACATTGAACCTATAAAAATGGTTGGTGATCCTAAGCAAACATTGTACGATCATGGCACACCACAATTTGATAACCAATGAAATCAACTAGATAGCTATGCGTTAGAAAATGATTACGAATGACTCATTAACATGATTCAAATTCTTCATAAATTTTGTGGCCTTGCATGTGAATACACCAAAAAAAATTATCCTGGAGTTTAAAAATGTGTTCTCCAGCTATGGACCCCGCGGTGTTGCAGAAGAACAGGTAATGTGGAGGGAATTCCCCTTCTCACTTGAGGGAGCAGCAAAGGAATAGTTGTATATTCTATAACAACAAGAAGCCCAAGACTGGGAAGATCTTCAAAGATGCTTCATGCAAAGGTTCTATCCCTCATCCAGGAGCACAACTATACATAAAGAGATCTAGGTTTTTCACCAATCGACCAGTGAAACAATTTATGAGTACTGGGAAATATTCAAGAAGCTTTGTCCCAGCTGCCCACATCATACTATGTAAGAAACACATTTCATTGTTTCCTTCTATCATTAATTACTTTATAATGATCAAATAATTCTAGGTGTGTCTTCTGGGGGATCCTTTATTGACAAGTTACTAGTGGATGCTAGAGTACTTATTAAAAATATTGCATAAAACTCACAATAGTTTGGCATCAGAGGTATGAGCACCAAAGAAATCCTTTAGGTAAAGACTTAATTTTATTCCTCACCCATAGTTTATGAGACACTAAAGGATGTTACTAGTGTTATGAGAAAAATTGTTGTGAAATAAGTGATGGAACATCAAGGCTCGAGTCTGGTATGTGGTGTATGATCTTCTACTTATCATTACACTGATCAATGTCCAAAAGTGTAGGAGATAAAATGTTGTGATGCAACCTATCAGTAAAGGAAGTTCCAACCTCAGACCCAACTAAGGTATGGATTTCAAAAAAGTCATGCTGGGACCCATTTTCTGTAGCAATATCAGAATGTGGAACCATTCCAACAAGCTTACAAGCATTCCTACTAGAAACAAAAAAATTTGACCCACCACCCTTCCAATGAAAGAATTTTGAGAAACCATCCACAAGTTCACCGACAAAGGAAATCAAAAATTGAAGATAAAAGTTTGAATAATAGAAGAAAAAATTGATAAGATAAATGATCAATTTTCAAGCCTATTAGATGTTATAACCCAGAACCAAGGTAAACTCCCAGCACTGATAGTTCCAAATCCAAAGGAGAATTTTAGTGTAATAACAACCTGAAGAATGAAGGATCTCACACCACCTAAACAATCTGAGGATGATAATTCCAAGAAACCTCTTAAATATCAACTCGTACATCAAGAAGAAGGAAACCATAACAACAAGGTATAAATAAAAATATTTAGGAAGAAATGATAAAAAATGAATTTTCAAAAAAAAACAAAGGGAGAAAAAAGATATCCCATCACCATTCCCATCTGCATTAGATGAATTAGAGAAGGGTGAAGAAGAAAAACATCACTAGAAAATAATGGAATAATTCTATTAAGTGGAGATTAACATCCCCCTACTTGAGGAAATACGACAAATCCCTAAAGATGAATATTTTTTTGAAGGATATGTGAACTAAAATAAGGAGTATAAATGGTATGAAGGGATAAACTAGGGAAGAAGTGTTTCAGCCCTGATCACACCACCAATACCAAAAAAATGTGAAGATCTAGGGACATTATCTATTCCCTACACCATGGGATGTTTAAATATTTTTGATTCACTATGTGATCTAGGAGATTTAATAAATGTTATGCCTTAGTCAATGTTTACATAATTGCAGATTGGAAAATTGAAGCCTGCTAGAGTGGTGGTCCATCTTGAAAATAAATCTACAATATTCCTAGTAGGTGTTCTAGAATATGTCCTTGTAATGTTCAATGACCTATTGTTCCCAACAAAATTTTATGTGATGACAATGGAAGAAGATATGAGTTCATAAAACTCACCCATCATAATGGAGAGACCATTCAAAAAGACTATAAAGACCATCATCAATGTGCACGATGGGACTCTCTCAATGTATCTTGGAGGTAGTTGAGTGCATTTTAATATACTCAAATCCATGAAAAATCTGTTAGATTTTCATTCACTATATGTAATATTCTACAAAGAAGTAAAATAACCAACTACAATTTTAAAAGATACAAATGTAGAATTATTGTATAGTTTTTTAGAATATACTGGAGAATTTAATTTAGAGAAGATGTTGAGATCAAGAAGTATAAACTCAAGGAGGCATAACCTGAAAAGATTATCACAGATCTCTGGAAGGAACTTGTTTCGAAAACATAAGAACTAGCTGAGAATAATTCCATATGCATTACAATGGAATGTGATCTAAAGAAGGTTAGAGAAAACCCCATTAGCACTGAAGAGGTATTCAAGGGATATTCTCAATGTAATGGGAAGAGTGGATCACATGAAAAAGGTAAATTTGTACACAATCAATTTAAATCGATATATGTTTTATTTTAATGTGCATAAGAAAAAACCAAATCCATTTTTTAATGAAAATAGAGGGTTAGTGTTATGCATAATGAGAAGAAAGAAATTTTTAAAGGGCACCAAAACCCCTTAAAAAGAGTTAGGTTCATATTGTGACAAGGAAGAAAAAAATATTAGGAATGATTGAAAACCATTCTAGATGAATAAGTTTCATGGTTTTCGTTGCTATTATGGTATCCATGGACACAAATGAAACTCTTTTTGGGTCAAAAATACATTAATATGAAATTGAAAATATCAAGTGTGGTAGATCAGACTCCTATAACATGTTTTTCAATAAAATCTATCAGGTTGTGCCTCTCCTTTACATTTGTTGTTTTCCTTGATTCATTTTTAAATCACCGTACATGTCAAATCAATATAAATTCATTGAGGACATTGAATCAATTAAGTATGGGGGAGGGATCCTTTTAGTTTAGTAATTTTCAATTTTATTAAATTCTGATTCAAGCCAACAACATTAAACAAAATCTATTCTAAGAGGCAACCAATGGTTTTTTCCTTAGCCCACCTTTCCCGTCGGTCATATTATAACATGATTAAATAGGCCTACATTATCATTTGTTTTCATTCTTATATATTAGGTCCACAATGCGAGGATGAAAAATAAAGATACTTAATATAACACATGTTGTGAAGGTTCTTCAAAACATAACTTATGAAAAATAAAAATCACCACCCAAATGAAGCATCATTGCTAAAGATATATTTCTATTATATTCAAAATCATTTGAATTCCCTATATTTTTCCCTTCTATTGTTATTTCTGAATTATACTAAAATCACATTCCAACACTTGAATTAGTATTTTCCTCGACTTATCTTTGAGACATGAGTTTTTTAGGAATGCAATGATTCCATGTTTTTGAATTCAATGTCAATGAAATTGAATGAGAAAAATAGAGAATTGGATGATTAAAATGATGTATGGATGTTGAAATAAAGATTCAATATTTTAATAAATTAATTCATTCAGGTAAATAAAATTTCCCAACTATTATTTTTATTTTGAATTTTTGATATTCATGTGAATGGATTTGTTATTATTATTCATGCAAGGAGTGATTTTCCTAAATAATAATTATCATTCCTAAGAGGATTTCAAGATAAAATATTTCCTATTTTATCTTGAGCATATTTCTTTCATGATCTTGGGTCATGTCACCTACCATAAATTGTATTGAATATTTTCATAGTTGTGACTATAAACAAAAACATTTAAAATTATGGAGGCACTATGTTTACTGGACACATATTTTCATAATATCCACCTTTGTATTTATCCTTCATTATTCTATTGAATCCATGATTTTTTTTATAAGTTTAAGTCACATTACAAGATAGTTTTACCTTTACTACCTACACTTTTTGTATCATTGGATGGATATTTCATGTTTGATTATGGGGGAAGGGCCTTTTATGTGAGTTAATTTGTATGTGTATAATTTATGGGTGTTTTTAGGAGTGTTTCAAAAAATTTGGTAGTGGATAATAAAATAATTGGGCATGTTTCATCATTTCATTGAGATTTATTTATTTCATCCAATTCCCCTTCAAAAAAATGAATAAAATGGGGATGAGCTTGAATCCCTCATTGTACACACATTGACGGCTCATTTCCCTATAAAAAATTAAGGGCTTGAATTTTCATTCATTAATTGTATTCAATTTTTAGCTCATCCTCCATAAAAAATTAATATACAGTTATGCCTTTCTGGAGCTTTTCAAAAAAATGGAAGAACATGGATGATATGATTCTTTATAAACATTATTTTGATCACCTGTAATGTCATAAAATGGGGTGTTTTTGTTTTCACATTTTCAAGTGGGATTGAGATAGGAATTTCTGGTGTTTTTCACTTGAATTAACCATGAATTGTACTTAAGAGTAAATCCTCCTCTTTCTTCCCTAAAACTATTTTAATCATTTTCCCACCAACTGTAAGCCACATAGTCATTTGAAAATTTATTAAAAGTGTTCATGATTTTATGTACATTTTGTATTTACAAAGTAGATAATGTAGATCCTTTATAAGCCCATGGATAAGGGTAATTTTCTCAAGATATAAGAACAAATCCACTTCATTTTTATCATGAGATTTGAGAGAAAAGATTCATGTGAGGTAAATCATGATATGGAATGTTTAATAATAATTAATTGTGGAGCATTAATGAATGAAAGGATAAGTCCCTTAATTTTTCAATAGGGAAAAGTAAAATGCCTAAGTTGATTGTTTTTTTGAAACTGGGTAATTAAATTGATATTTTATATTGAATTTGATAACTTTATTTTACATTGAAAATGGTTTTATTTTATTGCTTTGGATTTTTAATATTGGTAACATTGTTTCCATCGGATATTCAATTTTGAGATTTCATGGTTGAGGACATGCATCGATTATGTTTGGTTTAATTGATAGAGCTAATATTTCACAATTTTTATATGATTTAAAATCATTTCATGTCATACACTTTGTCAATTTGAGCATATTTTCATGATTTTAATATATTTTGGTGTGTGTTGGGCTAAAAATGGAATGTTTCTTATATAGATATTTTTTACATATTTTCACATCAATGGTTCTTAGTCATTTAATTAAAAATATAACTCAAAATTGAATGAATCTTTTTTGGTTAGAATAATTGATTTTGTTCCTTAATTTTTTTTCTTCTGGACTAGGGGATGATTTGAGCATCTATAGGACTAAAAAATCAATGAAGTTCAAGATTTTTCCAGGCGGACAGGGTAGAACCCACCATTGTACGGGAAGAACATATGGGAATACACACCTACAATTGAAGTTATTACACATGGAGATAAAATAGGACACAATGTAGTGTTCATAAATTAAATTTCGTGTAGTTTGGAATATGTTATTGTGGATGTTGTATGAACTCAATTGAAGGAAGTTTCCTGGAAATTTCATCTTATAAAATCGACCGCCAATAAAAAACTCAAAACTCGAACATGAGGAGTCTAGTTGAACTGAAATTTGAATTATGGACTCCCATGACAATTATAAACAACTTTAATGAATAAGACAATATGTAAAGAGGCCTTTTTCAATTTCATTTACATGTGTTATTGTAAATGTGGAGATTCTACCTGAACTGAATAAACTCTTGAAGTAAAAAGGCCATAACTCCCTCACCAAGCATACAAATACACTGAAATTTTAAGGGTGGGCGGCAAAAGAAAATTTTGAAGATATTTAATAAATGGAAAAATGTATTATTATATAATTAATTATGGATAAAACTCACCTAACTATAATGGACAAAATATGCCTATAAAGGGAGAGGATCTCACACCTCTCAAGTCATTCCACCCCATCTGAACTTCCTCAAATGGATGGGCGAGGGAATCATTGGGAGAAGGCCTTATTTAGATTAATTTATTCCTTTTCTTTTATTTTAGTGTCTCACCTCTCCCACATCATCTCAACTTCTGTATCTATGGAGGGGTAGTATCATTGACTGATCAGGAAGGGGTAAGCCGGACCACTGTTCTTTCTTGAGTTCTTATGCTTTAATTTAATAAGATCCCTTCTTCTTTCATAATTTGGTTTCAATTATATATTCTGTTATAATGTCCCAATTTGGTTGTCTTATGTTTTAATTTTGTTGATTAATAATTCATTGGTTGATGATCGCATCTCCCTCCACCCAATTCAAATATGTATACGGTGGAACAGATTAGGGTTATGTGGTGAGTCCTCAATGGTAGTCTGCATGTGTGTATTCTTACTTGTGGAATATTAAATTTTTAAGGAGTAAAAATTCACGGTTAGGGATTTCTCTAAATAAATGAGAAAATCAACTACAATCCTACTCACATTGGAGTAAATATAGAAAAATATGAGGTTTTGGATAAGGAATATTCTCATCACAACCATTTTTTCATAGGGAAGAGAGGACTCGGTAGAAAATTCACACTCTATCAAGACAAAGGAAAAAGGGGGAAGAGTTTGGAAACCATGATATTAGATCAATGGGTCTAGCCAAACCCACTCGAATCACCATCTTTCTCATTTATTTAGAACTGATCAAATCGATCTTCTTATTTCTCACACCTCATTCAAAATTAATTATAAATAATTGTTCTTATAAAACCATTTAAAAGTGAGAACCTTGTTTTTTTTGCACTCCTCTTCAAGAGAATACCTAATATTAACAACTATAATATACATAGGTAATTAAAATATGGTTTTTACATGCCCTATGAGAGGCATACATCAACAACCCAAGTTAGAGATCGATTTGGTGCTGAGGGTAGATATAATTTATATCCTCCCTTACTGAATAGAACCACCATCACATCAATAGTTTAATTTTGAGTTGAAATATAAAGAATATATAGTTTCCATATGGATGAGTACATCTCCATGGGGTTTTCCAGTTCTTTGGTCTAAAATGGATGATTGATCAATGCGCTTAAATGTGGATTGTCAGAGGTTGGACCGATTTATGGTCTAGATATGGTATCATCTTCTGTTGATTGAAGATATTTTAAATCATTTGAGAGGTTATAAGATCTTATTCATGATTTATTTAATATTATGATATCATCGGGAAATGGTGTTACAATCAGACATAACACAAAATCCTTTTAGGAGTATATATGGTTTCTATGAATTTTTTGTGATGTCTTTTGGGTTGACTAATTCCCTTGTTATATTCATGGCCTTAATGAATATGTTCTTTTAATAGATTCTAGATAAATATGTGGTGGTTTATTTCTAAAATATATTAGTTTATTCCATGTTAGAAGAAGATCATTCCCAACATCTTGACATCGTCTTGAGTACATTGGTAGAGAATCATCTTTACACCAAAATAACTAAATACAATTTCTAGATAAATGAGGTGCATGTTTCGTGCCATGACATTTAATAGATAATAGTGTTAGTGGACTCTTAGAATGTTTTATCCATGATATCAAGAGAAAAACCTAACAACATCTTCAAAATTTGGAGCTTTCAAGGTTAGGCATTTAGCCAGCATTTCTCTAATTTGGAAACACTAATTTATGGGCTATCCATGAAAGGATTGGGGAATTTTTTGTTCTGATTCATGTGAAAGATATTTTCAATAGTATAAAGAAAGGATTAACTCAATAGCTATCCTCACATTACCTATATTGGGTAAGAATATACCATCAACTGTGATGCATCCAAAGTTAGTCTCAGAGCTTTTATAATGACGAAAGATTATGTGATTGCTTATGGATCTAGGCAGCTAAAATTGCGTGAGAACAATTACCCAACTAACGATATGGATATATTAGTAGTGTTACTTTCCCTAAGATATTAGAGACACTATATAATTGGTGAGAGGTTTATGTTATACAGGAATCAAAATATTCTTAAGTAAATATTTTCTCAACAAGACCTGATCCTTTGACAGATGTGGTGGGTTGAACAAATGTAGTCCCTTTACATTGAATTGTATTATACACTAGGAAAGGAAAACACCATTTTTTATGTTTTTATCTATAATTCACTGATATAGGTAGTACATGAGTCATGTGATGTGTGGAAGATAATATCCCTATTGAAAACAAGCATCTGGATGTCTGTGAATCTAAAGGGCATGTATCTCTGAATTCGACATCTATTATACCCATGATTCTAGAGATTAATAAGAATAATGAGTTCATTAAAATAAATAACATAGTTATGAAGTAAAAATCATATGTTGGTGATACACCACTATTATGGTCTCTTAGAAGTGGAAATTATATTCTTTTCCATGGATGAGAATGGTTTCATAAGAGCCCACATGAGGAGTTGATGAGGGAGTTCACATTTCTAGATGGGTGGTCCGTCCTAGATTAAAAATGATGCATCATGATCTCAATAGGAATAATTATTGGACTATAATGATGAATGAGGCGTCCATATTCATTGCAAGATGCTTCACTTGTTAGTAGGTGAAATCCAAGCATCAAAGGTCAGCTTGGATTTTGCAGCCATTAACAATCCTAGGCTGGAAATGGGATGATGTCATAATTGATTTTGTGATAGGATTACCAAGGAAAAACCATATTAATGATTTATTACCATTATTCATAGATCTGCTAACAAATATAACATACTTATTACATATTGAGGACACCATAATAGTTGATGATCTGGGAAAACTTTATGTACGAATGGTTGTTTTCTTGCACAATGTTTTCAAGTGTATCATTTAAGATAGATATCCTCATTTCACATCTTGTTTTTGGTTGGGTCTTCAGAAATCTACGAGATCAAGATTTCTTTTAATCACAACCTATCATCCCCATAATGATGTTCAATATGAGCAAACTATTACAGTTCTGGATGTTATTTTATGAGTATGTGTTTCGGATTTTGTTGGTTATTGGGAGAAAAATATGGTACTCATGGTGTTTTTATATAATAATAGATTATATGAATAAATCCAAAGGGATCTATTGGGGATTTTTATATCATGACATTTCATTCTCCTCTTTGTTGGTTGAAGGAAGGTGAGCCAGCACTTGTTAGGCCTAGTCTCATGTAGAAAACATTTCAACATGTTCAGTTGACCATATAGTGGTCGTTGGCCATAAAGGATAGTAAAAAATCATATTCTATCGACTACATATGAAATATATAATTTGAGTATGGACATCATGTTTTTATTTGGGTGTCTCCATGGTTGGGGCATCGCTGTATCAAGAAATAGAGAAACCATGTTCCTAGGTTTTCTTGGCTTTTGAAATAGAGGCAAGGGTCAGTCCAGTGGTGTACTGATTAGACCATACATATCATTAAAATTCATTTCATTGTGCGTCCCATATGGTTCAACAATGATGATACAATACAATATTTTCCCATGTGATAGATGTTGCAGATGTTGAGACTTTTTTTTGATTCTTCCTTTGAGGATAATCTGATATGGATTGTGGATCATAGTGAAATTTATCTTTTGATTCATACTATATTGTTGTTTAGAGTGTAGTTGTAGCATGTGTTAGTTCAAGAAGAATCATATAATATATAAATGGCCAGTCTAGTTTTCTGAGAATTCATAATAATTCTTGGAGAAGCTTGAGTACGAGTTGTTATAATGTGGGGAGGTTGTAAGATCCAATCTTTTTTAGGTATGTATATCTTTGAGTTTTTCATTTGATCCAGGGTGGCTGAGTCTTATGACAAGATAGAGACACATTATTAGATAAATAAACTAATGTTCGATGATGTATTCTTTTTGAGTTAATATATTCTAGGTATAATGGGGACAAACAATTAATATGGGTACCTAGTATCTTGAGAAGATTTAAAGGGGATTAAGGTTGTTTAAAAGGAAAATGGGCTGAAAATGAACTATAGAACATTTACACATCATGTAAGGGATTACACATCATGATGTTATTCATGGGGTTTAATAAGATAAATCTGAAGATATTTGTTTTTTGAATAATACCATTAAAAATTTTATATGATATTTATTCATGTTAGACGATGTGTAAATGCATGACCTACTAATTTAAACATTCCATATAGAAGAATTATGATAATTTTTGGCTGAATCTCCTCTCCCCTAATCCCTGGGGAATTCTCTCAGAAATTTTAGGGTTCCAACATCCCTTCCAGATTTTCTATTTGAGTGATAAATCCTTGTTAATTCCTCTTGGTTATGTTTAATTCACACCTTCTTTCATTTCCAACTCATTACGGGGAAATCCTTTGGCCTATTGATTTTTTGGTTTAGATATATATTTTTTTTATTATGGAACCTATTTGAAATCATCTACACCATCATCCTCATGGTAATTTTCCATTTTAAGTGTCTTTGGATCATCATTTAAATGTAGGGTGTCAAAATCATAACACAATGGTTTTATTATTGTCATGTTTGTGAAAATTTTTGATCACACCAACGAAATGTGCAACCAAATTGAATAAATATAAAATATAAGTCTTCCATGAAATCAACGGTTTTTAATTTGAATTTACCCATATTATTACTACCCATTAGGTGAGAAAACCAATGAATATAATTAAATTGGATAATGGCATAAAGTATTATTATAATTGGCTAGTGACATAGGGTGACTTTTGGTTATAGAATTCTTAAATTATGGCTTATTGATTATTGTATAATTTTTAATCAATTAAGAATTGAATTAAAAAGTTATATATGAAAAAATAATGGTAATTCACCTAATTAACGATTGAGATATACGATGTGATATTGTGATATCCATTTTATATGATAGGAATTGTCTGTCATGCTAAGTTAGTTGTATTAGAAGATAGGCCGAACCACATGAACAAAAATAATCTTTAATGATGATAGTGAGAAGGCTCGACCTAATCCCATGTTATAATGCTTATAGTGATTTGACCTTGATATATTACAATGCTTATAATGCTTTGACCCAAAAATATTATAATTATTACAAGGATTTAACCCTTATTGTTGTGAATATACCATGGTTATATGGTTGTGTTTGGCGTGTTTGTAAGACATGCTAAGAGATATTCCAGCATGGCGATGAATAAAGATATTTTATAGTGGTTGTATGATTATGGGTGGCATGGTTTTAAGATATGATCATATATATTCTGACACAAATAAATATTAATTTATGATTGTATTTTATTAATTGGTTGAATTAATTAGCATATTTGTTTATAAAATTATTGAAAACAGTTCTTATCAAATTGGTTTTATTTAGATATGGTGGTTTCAACCTACTAAGTTATACTCACAGACTATTCAGGCCACATTTTGGTCCCTGAGAACAATTCATGGATGAAGGTTTAGATAATGGATTTTTTTTTGATTTCTTGTTTGTTTTTGGGATGTAATTTTGAGGATGATTCAATGTGGGGTTCAAGATGTGGGACATTGAGTCTTTTATTTCAGTCTTTTAGTATTTTCTTTTATTTTTCTAGCATGTTATGTAGTTGTATTTCATCAATTAATTACATTATTACATATCTTTTTATAATATTATTCAGTGGGTTTTTATTGTTGTATTCCACAATGTCGTTACTATTATTTTTTCTATTAATTTATAAATTGTTAATTTTTCTATAACAATTCAAATCATAGGGTATAGTCTACCCACTATACTATTCACACCCCCAAAACTGGTCGGAAACCTCGTGCGTATATAGGCATGTGCTTGAGGTCTTGTGACCAAACCTTTCTGGAGACATGAGAGAGTGTTAGATTGGGGGACATTACATCTGTAACAATAATTCGTAGAAATGCATCAAATTAAATCGTTATGGGATGTTTATTTTAAAAACAATTAAGTTGTTACATTATCCTCCTTGCAATTATATTGAATTTACAGAAAATTCATGATTAAGAGGGTGACTTCTTTCTCTTGGAATCTTAGTTTGGGTCCAGATTTTGAAATAAAATCAATTCATAGAATTCCAAAAATTATTCTAAATGGGATATCACAAGGTTAACTAGAAATGTAATCACAAAAATTTTTATTGGGGAGGACTTTTATACATTGTTTGCAAGGATCTCCCCATTTCTTATTTTCAAAGATATCTATACTATGATGCTTTGTGGTGGTGTTTGAATAGTTCTAAAAATTTTACATGATATGAATAAATTTGTATAACTAGAATAGAAAAGTATATTATCAATTACTGAAGGAATAACTTGCATACCTATCACCACATCATTGGTGGTATCCACATAAGTTGTTTATATGGAATAATCCCACCCTTTCTACCATGGAAGTTGTTGGCATTCGTTGTCACTGACAATCCTCGACATTGGGAAGTAGTCAAAATAGTTAAACTATTCGTTTTAGTTAAAACAATGGAAAATAGAATGAGGGTTGAATAGACCATTAATTTATTCCATAACATTTTTTGGTTTCTCCTATCAAAAATCTCTGGCATTATGACCTTTCATTCTACATCAAAATCATTTTCTCATCCCTCTTAAGAGATTTTTGGGATTCCTCTTCCCACACTTTTGACAAGTGGGATATTGGAAATTCAAGAATGCTTTAAGGAACCCTAGGAGGAATATAGATAGAAAATTTCACAGTATAGTTATGCTCAATATTTTCTTAGTTAAGTGGATTCAGAGCATTGGTAGATTTGTATATGAAAAATGAGGGGTGTTCTTTATTAATTTTTAAATGTAGGTTTTGGACTCTATACCACTATGTAATAATAAGTGAAAAACATAAAATGTTTTTTTTTCAAATTTTCCTTCCAAATAAGTGTCATTTATATTTTATTATATGAAAGTAAACTGGTCACATTAAAATTATACCCTTTATGATGTGGCATTGAGTTAGGTTTATAAATAATTAATTTTGAAACCCTAAAATAAAACATAGGTATATGGGGATTCATAAAGGGTTTATAAAATTAATAAAATAATCTAAAAAATCCATTAATTTATTCATTAACGATATGATTGGTTTTAGATAACTTTTTCAGAAGATCCTACATCACATATGAGTTATTATGATTTCATAATGAATACTAAAATTTATATCATATTTTATTTTTACATGGAAATTTAATTGTCTAAGAAAATTTTGAAAAATTTACCATCAGATATTTTTGAGAAGATGATTCAAAAAATAATATATATTTTATATAAAAAATATTTATGTATGATAATTTAAGCTTTTAAATAAAAATTAAACTTTTATTGAAGAATTCGGATTTTTTACGTTTATAATTTTCCGACTCTTATAAAAAAACAGTTTCACATCATAATGTTATATTATAATTTATTTTGTATATATATATTATTAATAAATATATTTTAGTATATTTTAATTTTTTTAATAAGTCCTTAATTTTTAAAATGATGGTCTTGAATGAAAATATATATTATCCAAAATATGTTCAAGTTATGTTGTATTGAAATATAATTTTTATCAAACTCATTAATTAATAATTTATAAATTAAATACAAAATTTAATAAAAAAAATAGTTATTTTATTGAAATGAAAATAAATAATTTATTATTTTTAGGGTTTTGGTTCATATATACTGATAACAATAGTTATTCTTATAAGGGTAAGGTCGGTGACTGTGATATTTTCTTTGGGTACTTCGACAAACATAGTTTGGGCCTTGATCTCGATAATCATGATATTATCCCATAAATAGTTTTTCTCATGATTTAGTTGTTGGACCTCATATTGTCTTGGTCAATGGAAACTCATGGAGATATTATCTCCCTTAAAATCCTTGAAAAAATTGTTTAGTAGGGCACAATCCTACTAGTCGAGTCCATAATTTCATTTTCCTATATTAATATGACATTATCATGAACCTTAATATATATTAATCATATGATCACTATTAAATAGATATATTATCACTGATAATGAATAAATCTTAATGGTGATTTTAATATCATAGGATATAACATATAATTTTCCAATATAACAAAATTATTTAATGTGTTTTCTATATTTACATTAAATAAATAAATAATTTATATCAATCAAAAAACAAAAAACTCTTTTATAAAAATTCTTTTCAATACAAAATGGATTTGTAAACAAATTGAATTTCTGTATATATATTATAAAAAAAATATGAATGGAAGTATATAACACATGAAATAAACCATTTTTTAATATGGACTAAGTCTTAATAAATGATAATTGATTAGAGAAAACCCTTACCTCATCTCCCGACATTCAATATATATCCATCACATTCCAAGAAAATTATATTGAATTAAGATTATGTTTTTTAATAATTTTGTTTCTGTATTTTTACCACAATGACTTTTATTTCATTTATTACCATGTCTTGTATAGTTTATAAATGGATATGATATCATTATACATTTTCTAGTTGTTCAGTTTATAACATCAAAATAACATTGGTGTGATGATAGTGGTCAATTATTTAATGGTTTCATATTTTATAGAATATTAAATATGATATAATTATCATTTTTATACATTCAATATAATTTTATAACAATTCATTTAAGTAAGTTCCAAAAAAATGAATCCCTTCATTTCATGGAGATGGTATTACTTACGTAAACATGGAAAAATTTCATTTTTTCAATTTGGTTGAGTAGATAAAAATATATATTTTTATTTTTATTGAAAAACAAAAATCATTTACATGTCATTGTTTTTCATTAGTTCTATCCCTATGAAAAATCATTTATTATAGAAATGAATGAAATTGCTTCATGGAGGTGGTTGTCCACATGTATACATAAGTGACATTATTATATTATCATATATATAAAGGGTATGAAAATAAGAAAAATATTTTGAGTAAAAAATTATAATTTATTTATAAATATCATATATATGAATTTAATTAATTATTTTAACCTTCTATATGAGGCAGTTATGAGAAAATAATCACATCACCTCTTGGATATAGTATCTCACACAAATGCCTGAGAAAATTTTTCATTTTACATTAGATGAGAAAAGGTTTTTTCATTAAAATAATAATATCTAATTATTTTTTATATAATAATGTTATTAAATAATAGTGATTATGATAGTTTTTAATGAAGTAGAGGAGGAAATAGTTTTTAAATAAATCAGTTAGACTTACTCCTTCACTTTTGACATCATTATTTCCATTGATCTTAAGCCCTTTCAAATATAGGTTTATAATAACTGAATTTGATTATGGACATTGTAATAAAAATTTAGAATATGTATATGAAATTCATTTTTGGGCAAACATTTACTTGTGTTTTGAGAAGGCTGAATTGAGTCTTTTTGTAGGTAAAAATTAGTGACATTTGTACAATATTTCAATCTTTAAGGGTCTTCAAATTAATCTTAAAAATAACAAGTGTAAAATAAATTAAAAATGAATGAAATGATTTATAATTTAACATATACATTATTTAATATAGTATTATTTCATTTAAATTTAATTTAAAAATATTTTTGTAATGAAATATTTTTTAAAGTCATTTTCATGAGTTTTAAAATTTCACAAATTTGATGGAATCATGATAGAAATGTTATTATAATTTAAAAATTATATCCTTAAAATATAATTTTTAATAATCCATGATGTTTTTGAATATTCAACATTCATCTAAAAACATTTTTTGTTACGTTTTTAAAATAACATACTTGATTTTTCAATTCCATTCATAGGTTTTGTGTCCATTTTGCGTCAGTGCTCTGGGTAATTATAACCTAAAGAAAAATTAAAAATTAATTACTATCATAAAAAAATTATTATTTATAAAAATAAATATTTCTAACCACTCATAACTTCTTTTTATACATATTAAAATAGATTATAAATATTAATATACGGATGGTAGAATTTTATAATTATCATTTTCTTAAAAAAAATATAAACCTTGTAACCAAATTCATGTAAAATAAAAATTCTATATTATAAAATCATGGATGATTATATTAAAAAATAACCCATTAAATAAAATTAATTCTTGTGTTGGATTTATTTCAAGACCTTATCGCATAGTTTTAACCTCATTAAACCCCCTTTACCCATGACACGAGTGATACATTTTTACCATTGTTAATATTTATAGTTACTACAAATTAAATAGACCTTGATTAAATAATCTAAATAAGTTGATTAAAATTATGGATACAATTTTTTATTATTTAATTTTCAAAATTAGAAAATAATTAATATAAGTTCTTGAAACACAGTAAAATAGTATTTATAATAATACAGGTTATATGCATAAAAATTATTTTAAACAAAAATCATGTATATTGTTGATTCCTATAGGATTAATTTCTCTATGTGTATTGAAATGAAACTTAGGTAAATTTTAAAAAATATCTATAATTAAATTGATCATTAAATATAATTTTATTAAATTATATTTATTGATATTTATAAAAAAAATAGATCCATTTCACTATTCACTAAAAAAATTAACATTTTCTGAAAAATAAATAAAATCCATTTATAGAATAATCTATAATATAAATTTCCAAACTATTATTCATTTAATGAAATAATATTTCTAATAGTTGGTGAAAATAATAATCATATCCACACACAAATATAAATGAGAACCATTTTGGAAGAAAATGTATTTTCAATGTATAAAATTTGTTGATAATAATATGTTTTCTAGCAAAAAACATTAGATGGATGATAATTTAATTATATTAACTATATAATCTATTAAATTCATTAAAATAATTAACCAATAACTATTGACTTATATTATTTTGATAAAAATATTTTTCCCTAAGATTTTTGTTTTCATGAAATTATCTCTTTTAATCTTATTTTATATGATTTAAAATTGATTAATTATTTCCATAGAATTAATCAGTACATTTTTATTAAGGAATATATATATATATATATATTTGAGTTACACCATTTAATATATTCCAATCATATGACTGTGTTATAAATGGCATGTTGAAATATTAATATTTTAATTATATTTCCTATTATGCTTTTAGATAAATATTAACTGTGGAATGCACAATCAGACATATTATTCTTGTTAAAATAAAATGTTATAGAATTCATTATTCTCACCTTAATACAATTTAATATTCCCAATTTTAATATGATTCTCTCAATGTATTTCTTCAATTACATGAGAACAACATCACACACACACACACACTAATATATATATATATATATATATATATTTACTATTAGGAACATTAATTTATAGTTTAAGATATGGAGGATTATTATTTCATTAATAAATTTAAATATATAAGATTCATTCTTATTTATTTTTTTGTAAATATAATTAACTCAAATAAAATCAATTGAATTTCCTTTCTTATAATTATCTTATGAATTATAAATCACATATATCAAATAGACAAATAAATATAACATTATACACATAAATAAAGAATGATACACTTGTCAACAACTAAATGAATAATAATTTAAGATATTAAAATGGGGTAGTAAATAGATAATATGATAATAAAAATAGGATCTTTGTTCCTTTTAGATCCACTAGAATTACTACACTCATGAACAAAACTGTAGAAATAAAACATAATGTTAATAATAAAATATTCAACTCTAAGATGGCTATATTTGTAACCATAAGAGAAAATCAATGTGAATGGTGAATGAATCGAATAAGATGTATTTATAAAATGTATTGATACCATATTAAAATTATAAATATGACTATTCAAATAGTAATATGACTGTTGGAATAGTAATCTATCTGTTAAAATGGTAACATGACCATTGGAATAGTAATCTGGCCATTAATAATAGTAATATAGCCATTTTATTATTAAAATATCATTTTTAAAGGTAAAATGATATTTACATATCTTATAAAATAAAAATATTATATATCTATATCTTTTCATAAGTAAATAAATGTTTTATAAATTAAAAATTATTTGGTGGTTTTTTATAAAACATAATGTATTTTTTAAAATATTATATTGAATATAATGATTTATAAGAAAATCCACTCCCACAATATTAATTAAAAAATTAATATTATTTTTTATTATAATTATAAGATAATCTTATGAGAGTATAAGAAACTTTTCAAAGGGTCATACAATCGATTATAACATTAAGATCTATATTTTTTTTGAAAAGATGATGATTTTATTTAAAATTTATTTCTTAAAATATTTTGAAAATTATTTTCATAATATGGATTCAATTTATAAAATATAATCATAAATAATTTTTATTTTGGTTATAATTTATTTTTCTACAACAGTTTCTTTTTTGGTGAATAGTGACATATTGAAATTTACAGTATTAAACCTTATAAGTCAAAACATAAATATTTTAGTCATGGATGATGTAGGAACCCATTAGTTCATCATAACATGAACCATTCATCTTATATAGTCACAATAATAAATAAAAGTTACATTCTTGACCCAAAATAAAAAACTAATGAATATAAAAATAAAATACACTCCTCTCATGCCCATATATATACCACCTCTCACCACCCACTTGCCTCACACCATAAATGTCATAAATATTGTACAATCTATACTAAACCCTCTACTACCCACTCTCCTCATGACAAAGGGATTATGGTATCACCAATAACCAACTCAATATTAGTTTAGGGGTCCGTTTAAGAGGTGATATTCAAGTGGCAACATTCTCAATCTACCAATTTTAATTTATTTTGTTATTCCACCTTATACCCACCTCCATTGTCCATAAAATTAAAATAAATCTATTATCATTTATATTATATAATATTATATTTATAATTTATTATATTTTATTAATTAATTTTCTTATCGCCTTTTATTCAATGAAACAAAACCATTTTCTAAATTCTGAATGTTAACCATCTCTATAGATAATGAGTTTTCATTTTCAATTAATACCTTCTTGGCATATCATAATACTAATATTATGATAAAATAATATTTTATTAATAATATTATATCTTATTTGATGTTCTCGAACAATCATGCCGACATAATCTTAAATAAAATATGACTACTTTGTGATGGTTTGTAAAATCACCTAAATAAACTAACCATATAACAATAATGTTTTTCCTCAACGAAAAATACCCATGATAAGAAAAATAATATATCAACTCTTTTAATCTAATTTAATTTCATGAATACCATTTAATTTATCTTCTTTATTTTTATTTCCATTTCAAACTATCTTCCATAATTTTACACAAGTGAACCGACCATGAAACCTTGAGACAAACACTCCCAAAACAACTAAATTTAACATTATAACACATAAAAACAGTCATAAATAAACATAATAAAAATACAATAAATTATATATATGTGTATTAATTATAAATTATTTATTTATTTAATCTATTTTTCTTATCCAAGTTAATATTTTCATGTGTTGAACACATTCATATATATGGTAAGGGATATCTCAAATCCTCCTAATTTATTTTGGGTAACATGTTATCTCTCTCTTCCTCTCATTACCTCTTTGATATTATTATATATATCTCCTATATTATCTATATATATAATAAATATATATATATATATATCTCAATTATTGTTTACATTATGGGGACATGCATCTTTGTAAAAAGTTCCCATCTCGATTCCCCTGGATAAGAAAATCCGATTAAAGGAAACTTCTCTATTTTTTACCCTTTTTCAAGTACACTCTATAAAAGGATTATTTTTATAAAAATAACTCAATTTAATATGAAAAAAATAATCATTTTCATTCCTAGTTTAATGTAAAAAATTATTACTTTATCCACATTAAATATTCTTTATTCCTTTTACTAGAGCACACTAAATTGTGACATTTCTAAAGTTACATTGCCAATATTTTTCATGTTTTCACATTATTAAGACAAATTTATTCAGTATATATTAATATTTTTTCCATTTATAATGGCCACTATTTACATAATATTATATTTTATTGATACTATTATGGTATGTTTTTTGGTTATGTCTTATGACATGATTATAAAACCAATTTATTTTCATAGGAACCCATTATGTTTATTCATTCGGTTTGAGTCTTTATGAGGAAAAAATATACATGAATGTGTTATGATTAGTGCAATAAGATTTTGGTATAATTCCTTGGGTAATGTTTTGGCCCCATGAAACATTATGTGTGGGACTATTCATTAAACATGATTCATTACAGGACTCCTTCCACCACGTGATATCATCTTGGTAGTTTTCCTTGATTCATGTTTATGTCATGATATATATTTATTTCACATTATTATATTTCAATGATAATATGTTTACATGTTCTATATTTCATTCTTCTATATGTTTATTTATGAGTAATTACTTTTATGTTATCATGTTATTTTATATGGATCATGTCTTATGATTCCTTTCCATGTTTATTCCATTATTAGGCTTTGTAGATCACCCATTTTTTCTATCTATTCCCTAGATTTTCCTATAATTTTTAGGAGATAAATGAGAGTTAGGAACTCATTATAAATATTAATAAAAAAATTATTATTGTTTCATGTTTTCAAATTATATACCACGTTTTTCCAAGACACTAGGTTTTTCAACACTTTGTTGGTATTTTATAGTTTATAATGATTAAAATAATGTAAAAATGAGTGAATGGATAAGATATATTTATTTGTTATAATAGGATGTTTTATACATTTTTAGGTAAGAATAATATAAATGTAACACTCGGGTTTTTGAATTATCCCTTTGTTCTGGTTCAGGTTTAGTTCTATGTTCTTTTCAAGGGAAACATGTGTGACAAGTTTCAATTTTGAGGTATTATTTAATTTTATACTTAGTATAGATTTCCACCTTTGGTTTACTTAGATTTTTAGAGAAAAATATGTGTTTTGTTTTGGTGGGATGATAGTGGGGAAAGGTTGGAACATGATTTTTATAACTCTTGTGTCATGACCAGGTAACTGTGTGTTAGGTTGGAGGTTGAGGCAGCAGCTACCGCACAACCAGCGCACAACCATGAAACTCATAAGGAACCATGTGTTTTTTGGGGTTTCAGATAGATGATACCACACTATAAGTTAAATTATTCATACTAATTGGGTGGTAGGTTCCCTCCTGGACCGAGACGGGCACATAGTCGTCACATGATTTCACAAACTGTGCGTACTAAATGTTTGGCATGTCCAGGTCAATAAAAAAATTGGATATTACTTACTATACCATATTTTAAACCCTAATCAACCATTTTCATCTGCCATTCTGGATCCTCCACCCTAGGTGCCTCGTCCCCCTCACTTGGCTTCCTTGGACCTAAATTTTTGGTTATTTGGGATTGGATTCTTCAAGTGATCTTCATATATGTCAATAATTTCTTGATTTTATTTTCTTTTATCTAGGGTTTCCTCTTATTTTTTGGGGTTTTAGTTTTATTATGGTTAATTTGTTCTATTTAGTTTTTTTTAAATATTTTTCGATTGGGATGTTCTTGGTCAAATCACCCATTTCTAGGGATTAGAGGTGGTGTAGATGAGATTTCACATCTTGTTCATGAAGTTTCTTCTCAATAGGTTGGTGGTTCAATTGATTAGCATTTCAAGATGTTCTCAATATTTTTTTTATTCATACATGTTCTATAGTTAAATGGTGTTGTGAGAAATATTTTTTGGAAATGATTTGACATGCATATATGATGAAATTGTACTTTTTAAAATAAATTGTCGTGTCTTTATATGTTCCTTGTTTTCTAAGTTCATGGAAGTGTTCAATAAATTTTTTGAGGAATGTGAAATGTGTTTCAAAATGAATCTATGGTTCAAGTCTATTTTAAAGGGTATTTTTAGTGGAAATGGGTTTTCTATGGCATGATTTCTCTCTTATTGTGTACTTTTAGTTTTCCTTGATAATTGTTTAAATGTTGGGAAGCATGATTAAAGTAATGTTTGTTGGTTTTTGTGGATTCGAGTGGGGTGGGGGGATTAGTCCCTAGAGATGGTTGAACTAAACAAGTTATTTTCTTGTATTTTTTTAAATAGGGATTCGTTGAATTATTTAAGTGGTGTAAAATTTTAGTTTTTGAAAGGGATTGGTGTTAGGTAAATTAGAATTTCATTGTTTGTGAGAATGTGTGGGATTATTGAAAATATTTTTAGAAGGTGATAATTTGTATAATATGTGAAATGAAATTGAGTACAAGAGAATCCCAAGTATCTAGGTGGGATAACTGGTTCTAAAATGCTAGATGATTTCGAAGTGGTTCATCCTGAATTCATCTAGAATGATTGAGGCATGCAACACTCACTAAACTATGACGATGATTGGAGACCATAAGGCCCATGTAGTTTCTCTTCTTAGTGGATTGGTCTTAAGAAAGATTTGATTATGGTTTCTATAAAACCCTACACCGAGTTACATGGTTCAAGTGTTCCACTGAAGTAAGATTAACACTGGGGATTTACCCATGATTATCTGCCTTACATGATGTGGTGCCAAGTGTTGGTATACAATGGACCTCTTGTGTGTGTGCATTTATAAATTCTGTTTAAATAAAGTTATTGTGAAAGGGGTTTTTGTTGAAATTTTTTCCTTCTCAATCTGTTTTCATAAAAACAATCCTTTTAAATGTTTTAAAATATTTTACATAAATGTGCTTTAAAGTTTTCTTTAAATTTTATAGCAGGGAATATTATATTAGGGGGAATCCTATAGGGATTTGGATCACACTATGTTTACACATTTGGTTGTAAGTGGACATGGTTTTTTTAACAGAGTTAAAGTATAATATTTTAAGATGGTGGCTTGGGTTATTAGGGTTTATCCTTGTGAGGTGTTATTGGTGGTGTCTAGTGGGATATGCTCCTCTTGTAATATAGTGATCTTTGGGAAATTTTCTTTTCCTTTGTTGTAGGAACTTTTTTGTATTTTTATGTAATGTTGTAACTTAAATATGTATTTTCATAAGTCCATCACTTTCAATAAGACCATTTATGAAATGAATTTTGTCCTTCGAAAAAGTTTACCAATAAAAATAAATATACGAAGAATGTAAAAAACATGGTTTTCAACCACTTATGAGAATAACTTATTTGTTGTCATGAATATAATATGTGCATTATTTTGAAGCATGTGTACTCCAACCAAAAAACATGTGATATGCTGGAAAGACACTAATAGTCCATATAAATGCATCATTCAATACGAAATTCTATTTCACAACAACATTATATGTTCTAACACCGGTAATCCATAATAAATCCAACTTATCAATCAATGTCTTCAAATAAAAAATTTTTTTTTTTTATTAATTGGAATTAAAAATTTAAAAAATAGATATGGTTCATTTATATGCATTCAATGAGGTATCTTCTATGGAGATATGTAGACCGCACAAAAAAATTATTGACTATCGTAAGAACCCAATCGATAGAATCCATCAGCAAAAATACTTGATCCCAGTTTTAGGGATTTTGTAGCTATATAATTATGTATATAGTAAAAATTATTCTGGAAGCACTATAACATTTGTGATTTAATTTTCATCGGTTTAAATATTGGATTTGTTCAATGAAATCAAAGATGTTGTGATCTGGGACATAAATCAACACTTCAATCATAGTGTAAGCAACAAATACCTCCACTGTTTAATGAGAACTAATCATGTCTTCCCTTATTAAGCCTCCTTTTACTTTTATTTTCCATAAGTAATAAAACTAAATAATGTTATATTTTTATCATAATATAAGATGAATATATTATAACATGGTTGAATCTTCTAATAACCAAGAAGTAAATTATGAACCTACCACTTTATCTCATATAAATTTGTAAGAAACATATATCTTTTAGGTAATAAAGATTTAACCAAAGATAATATATTGTAAAAATAGTTATGGGACATTATATTAACTAATTTCATATCCATATATTTTTGTAACCACAATAAATTTTATTGTCATGGATGTCTAACATAAGTGATATTCAATAGACCTTGGTATCTCTTAAAATGTAGATGGTTCTAACTCATTAGTTAAATCAATATCATTATGAGTTTTTGTTTTTTTAAAATATTGACTAATAACGTTATGTACTCATTTATGAAAATATAAAGGATCTAAAACCAAATTATTACAATCACTTAATGAATTATGTTCACCATGTTGATAACAAAAAATATAAATATTTCAAAAATAAAATTGTAATAGATGACCACCCACATTTTCAAATGTTTCAAATCACATTAAATAATATTTCTTACTAATAAATATAATTATCCCTTATCATAAAAATTATGGTTTAGATGATGAAAATGATAAAAAATAATCACTACCATCAATATGTACAATTATTATACTAGAACCATTTAGATTCTGGTGATGAATTATCAAATCATGTTTTTTAATAAATACTACTATATGCATTCTTATTCCATAATTTTATAAAAATATTTCTTATCATTAATATAATATAAGAATGAGGCTATCCAAAAATAATCGAACAATAAAAAATTAAAAATTAAATTTAAATATTATAAATTCTATCTAATTACCAATCATTTTTTTAATTATGATAATTAATGATAATTATTTATAATTAAATTTTTTATTCAAATTATAATTAATTAAAATTAAGGTTAATTAAAAAATCTTAGGGGAATGATGGAATCATTGAGTGAAGGGGTGATGTTAATGATAGAGTGAAATAATTCATGTTCCTGCTATTTAGACCATTTAGAGGAGAATATGGCATTGGTAAATCTATGAGTTTACGCCTGACTGAATATCCTCCAAATGGTCTAAAAGTAAGGGAATAAAAATTCTTTCACTATATCTTCACCATCATTATCTCCCAATTTATAAGTCCCACAAAGATAACAGGGAACATAGGGTTGAAGGGGACAACAGAGGGAGAGAATTTAAGCACCAATGTTTTTTAACTTTGTCATCCCCTTTATCTTATCTTCTCTATGCTATTCGTAAACCCCTTGACCAACTTTCTATTACTAATTGATGTTAATTGTGGTTCATTGTTGTTAATTGTAGTAAATTATGGCAATATCCACTAATTACATCTAATTTTCTCTAATAACTACTCACATCCTCTAATTTTTACTAATTAAAGTTAATTACCTATTTTTTCTAATTATCACTCATTAATAGTAATTTTTACTAATAACCCCCTAATTATTGGGTATTTTTACTAATTACCTCCCATTAATAAGTATATTTATGAATAAATGATCATTATAAGTAATTATTTCTAATTACAACTCATTACTATTATTTTTTTTCTATTTACCACTAATTTCTTGTAAATTATTTCCCATTCCTGGTATGTTTTTATAAATAATTCTCATTATATATATTTTTTTTTATAAAAATAAGGCTCATTATTAGTATATTTTTTCTAATTACCACTCAATAAAATTATTTTTATTAATTAGCACCCATTTATATAATTTCCTACTAAAAACAACTCATTAAAGGTAATATTTTCTAATTACAAATCATTACTACTCATTTATAGTATTTTATGGGAATTTTTATATTTTGTATAACTAATTTCTAAATGAAAAAGATATTTTCCTGAACAAATTTTCCAAAAAAATTAAATTAATTCAATCTGTAAATATTTTTTTCTGAATATTTTTCTTTTCTAAGGTTTTACTCTAATTATACAAACATCCATATTTCAATGGATGGATTATGATCGGTTTAAATGGTTAAAGTATAAAAATTTTTTATGTCAGTTCATCCAATGAAGAATATGATTTATTTTTAAAGAATGTTGATTAAGTTATATTATTTATTCATATTATTAATTCATGGAAAATATTAAGATTTGGTAGGGGAATAAACATACATATCCCATTGATGGAACATTAGGTCTCATGAGACAAAATAGTATGGGTATTTAGCTAAGGCCTTACCCATTTGTGTAATATATCTTCTCATAAGTCCTTAATGGTAATATTGAGATTTCTAGAATTTTGAATTCTATCATTATAAACATATTTTTTATGGAAATGTGATTATTCAAATAGTTATGTAATGCATGGATAAATTTAACACATATACAATTATTTATATGGAATTATATGATCATAAATTATTCCTGACATATTATTAGTTCTTTGTCTATTTTATGATCGTTTCTTCTATATGAATTCACTTGAAGAAGATATAAACTCACCCCTTTTTTATGTTTCAATTACCATGGATGCAACGAAGTGTACTATGAATTATATGAAATATTTTTCTTAAGATAAAATGATATTCTAAAGGAAATACACATTTTTGTATTTTTTACATTAAAAAGTAACGGTAGATTCAATTATGTATCTATATTGGAAGGATGTTCAACTTTTATACCCTTTGGGATATGGTCTCTTTTATCTAAAATAAAAATGATAAAGTAGAAACAAAATTTCTGATTCTCAGACTTGGGTTTTTATATAAAAATTATCAATGAGTGTAGTAACAAATATCCTACCAATAAATGATAGAGTTAAAAAATCTGAAATTTCATGGAAGCGGAATCTAGTCAACAATACCATGTTTGTAGAAAAATCTAGAGGTTCCCAAAATTATAGGAAACCCCAAAATGAAAATTTTATTTTTAAATAATCATTAAATGGTGATTATAAATTGGTTTTAAAAAATAAAAACATGAATAATATTATTTCATCATTTTCTGTTTATTTTTGTTCTCAAGAAAGATTCGTGATTAGTTACTAAAATTTAGAAAGAAGACAAGTACCATAATCTGTAAAGAATGGAGTATTATTTCTATAGATTTATCAAGTACTTTTTAGGCTTTAGAAATATAAAAATTATGTTTTTGTTTATGTTACAACATCATTACTTTCCTATGAATCTTTATATAAATGTTTTGATTGGGATTTAACCCTATAAATTGAAGTAATTTCATAAACATGTTAATAATTCTAATTTACAATATGAAAATTGATTTGATATACCACTGAAATCCATGGAATTTTTAACTACCATGGTCCCCATTATACTGACGATCTCATAATTCAACAATATGAAAAAATATTAGTTTTAATACTCAATATATTAATTAATTAATGATAAAAAAGAAGGAGAAATATTTGGTTATCGAGGTTGTATTTAAATCATTCAAATGTTATAGTCCCTTGATCTTATATAACATATGTTCATGAGAAAATATAAAATATTTAAAACTCTTAAAAGATGTTAAAAAATATTTATATGATTTAAATAAATTTGAAAATCATGGGTCACTCAAGATCAAATTAGTTAAATCAACCTTGATTTTGAAAAAAAATGATGAAATCCAAAAACAAAATTTATGTATCTAGATTAAAGAAAATCATTTTAAAATATTTATATATTATTCATAAAGTAAATAAAGATATTTAGGAATGATGGTGTTGTGGGGATTAATCTAAAAAATTTAAGAGTGACAATAAGAGTGTAATGAACAAAACTAAATTTATTTTTATGTGGGTGATCCTGGATATTCATTATTTCTAACCATGAAAAATGTTAATGAAATATGGAATTAGAGTCCTGTACATAGAATCTAAACAAATATAAAAAATATAACATATGGATAAAATATTACTGATGAAATTTTTTAAAAAATATAAATAGAATGGATGTTTTAAAATTGACCAAGGGGGAAGATTGTTAACTCTTATAATAAGAAAGTTGAGATTTAATATTCTTAATATTTTGAGCACAATGATTTAGATTTTTGTAGACCCATTAGGAAGAAATATACCTATAGAGATAGGAAAATTATTTATTTTATTGATTACATCAACATTTCTTATATTATTTAAGTGAATCAGAATTATGAGAACAAAATTAGGATTAAATGTTTTTGATGATGTAAAAAAAGTGTACTATATTTCCATTATGATGATCTGTATTGATAATCGAACTAGGTTTTTGAATGGATTGTTTTAATTCTATCTAGATATGCATGTAATGTAACATGAACTCAATGCTCAATACTCACAAAAATATTTTTTTTCTAAATGGAAAAATAAATCATATATCGAGATAAAGAAAATAATGTTGGTTGAGAATGATACTTCTTGATACCATTGGTGATGAAATATTTGTGAACTATGTGAAATTAAAACTTATTTTTACATTGGAATAAAATTATATATTTCCTAATACTATAATAATTGAAAAAAAATCTCTATGATTGAGTATTGTTTATTTGTTTAGAAACCCCCGAACTATCAACGTAAAAGTTTAAAATATTTGGATGTTTGAAAATGAAGGATTTAATGATATATTCCAAGGATATCCTCCAAATGAAAGATGTTATTGTAGCTTCAACAATAAAAGTAGAAATAATATTATATTACTGATATGAGGGTGATAGAATATTCAATTAAAGAAGTTACACTTCATAAATAATTTTAAAGAAGTGATGATGATGTTTTTTTAAAATTCATAATTATTTTTTATAAAGAGGAGAACATGTTAATTATATAGAGTTTAATTGGGAGAATTCGACTCTATCAGATGATGTGGAAAATATCATGTATCTCATCTAATGTTAAGATTGAGTTTCTATGTCTAGAATGTCATTGGGTATCAATTATAATAGGTTTAATATTAAATGAAATTGAGGAATAAATAATTATCATTTATCTTCTTATGTTGATCCATGAGATGGTGAATAATAATTGAGGAATCAAGAGTAAATTTATCATATGAATGAATAATTGGGCTAGATAAAGAATAATTATAATTGGGATTTGGCATCCAACCATGAATAGAATAATGAAATGATGTAAATGATGGTGTTCCAAATCACATTTAATTACAAACATGATGTCATGAAAAAAATAACAGTTTTTAAATATTATTCATATGGTGAAGGAATGGAATTTAATAAGGCCTTTTCACTACCGACAGTGCTTGGAATTATAGGAATATTTCTTGTTATTTAATCTAAATAAAAATACTTGATTTTTCAAATGGTTGTCATGTATTCCTTTCACAATAGAGAGTTTTATGTGGAGTTAGTAGTTGGGGAATCATATGGGTTATTTCTTGGAAATTATGAGAATTTGGAATATTTGTTAATTGAGTATTTATAGGGGATGAAGCAACCCCAGGGATAATTGTATTCCAATATGGAATCCCTCTCCATATATTTTAATTTTTGAAGGTCATAGTGTATAACTATATTTATATAAAACATG
Organism: Viscum album; assembly: GCA_963277665.1. Lineage (NCBI taxonomy): Eukaryota > Viridiplantae > Streptophyta > Magnoliopsida > Santalales > Viscaceae > Viscum > Viscum album. The sequence goes on along the minus strand of OY728156.1, from coordinate 1,190,164,655 downwards.
AAAAAGTGGGATCTCAACTTAATATTATATAAGAAAGTGATATTATATTTTATAGATATTTGGAATAAGTTTTTGATTTTTTTCAAATAATATGAACAAAATGGTTGAATTTTCATTCTTAGATAGATGACTCGCTTTCTTCTTTTACAAATCTCATCAAAGAAAGATCACATTTTTTATCAATGGATATACGTTAAGGGACTATTTAAATAGTTCAGTATATAAGATTCAAATCCTATTTCCAACCAAATTTTACTATAATGTTATCTATCCAATAATTAATTATGAAAATTAATTGATCTATGTGATTTTAGGATATATATTTGAAATATAGTAATCATGTCCAATTTGAGACAAAATATACTTTTTACTGTAACACTTTACTCTATATAACAAAGAGTACCCGAAGAGTATAATTTCAATATTTTAAAGAGAGGTATGATTTGTATAGAGGGAATAAACTTTTTGGGGGTAAAATATGATTTCAACTGTGCAATTAATCTATTTGGATAAAAAATTGAGAAATGGGAAGGTTGTGTTGATAAAAGGAGGTCCTAATCTTGTGTAATTATTTACTTTGGGGATTAGTGTGTTTGTTATCACATAGAGAGGAAAAATTTAACAAAAATAATAACTAATGAAGTTATGAATTTAGTATACAATAAAAAATAAATTAATGGTGATGAGGTCCTAATTATAGGACTATAAGGTTAAAGATCATTTTCTTCTATGATTGGGAGGTTATAGTCAATATATAATCAATATTATTAGAAATATAACAAAACATTCAAAATATAAGAAAAATTATATAGATTATTAATTCATCATGGATCTATAGGAAAATCAAATTGAGGATGTATTTTTTTCTTATAATGGAACAAATATCAAATTTACTCATTAAACCATCACATAATGAATCATTTCATAACATATGGTTGATTTTGGGAGATCTACCACACCCATCCCATGATCACAATATGGCGTTTGAGTCCCCTGTCTCATCATGTGTTTGGATATTATTATTAATGGGGGAAAATAGTCTTCCATAATATAATTTTCTATGCCTTTTAATTTTATTCAAAAGCAATACTATTATAATAATGAAGTAACCATTGATGTGTATTACATTATGGGATAAAAAATTAATTTCCCCTATAAGGGGATTTGTGAAATTTCATCTATATAAGGGTAGTCGATGTTGGATCTAAACATAAAAGTTCAATAAGATTTTATGCATTATTAGATTCATATAGTAGAATAATTCCATGGATGGCTTCGATCATTCATATTTAATTTAAAATTAAAATCGATACCATCAAATTAAAATTGAAAATTCTAAATATTATCTATATGGTTTAAATCACATGATATAAAGATCATTATTCATTCATTAAATAAGTATAAAACATGAATATAAGTGAAATTGATGTGATGTTTTATAAATAGAAGTCATATGGTGATATTTTCAGTATAAAATAGTTATCCAACACTAAAAATAATTATTGTATTTCTACATGTAGTTAAAATATAATTATTTTATATAGATATTATAGTGATTATAAAAATGATATAAAATCTGATATTATGGAAATTCAAGTCACTTATTTTCTAGGATATTCAAATTTAAAATATCAAAGGTAGATTCTGAAGAGAGAAGAATAAGTCTTAAAAGAATCCCAATTCAACTAATTATAACAATTTTAGTATGGTTGGGAGATTAGAAAAGAATTTTTAATAGTGGGAAAAATATTCAAATTAATTTATGAATATATATTAAATGAAGAAGAAATCAAAATAAATCTGATATAATTCGATTATATATAAATGAAATGTATATAGATTTAAGAAAAATATTTTTATGAATAATATTTGAGTTGTACATGATGTTAATATCTAAGAATGAGTGAAAAAATATGTATCCAATAACATATATATATATATATTTTGGAATCATATTCTATATGATTACAAAGATAGGGATGTTTAATATAGTGTTGTGCATGTGGTAACAACCTGTCTCCAATAACTCTATATTGCACTACTCGATTATGAAATATTTATGAACAACCATTTGAGGTGGGGACCCATCCCAAATGGCCTGTAGCCAAAGAACATATCACAAAAACTATATTTTTTGATGTGGCCCCACCTATCCCAAAAAATTTAATGATTTAATATATATTTTAGAATTATTGATGGGAATTTTCTACTATCAAAAATAATTATTTTTGATATGATATCAATCTTATTAAAAAGAATTAAAAAAGAAAAAAATAGAAAAATATTAATTATTTTTTAAAAAATATTAAATAAAAAACAATAAATAATATATAAAATAATTATTTTAATTTATTTTAATACACCAATGTAATAAAAAAACAATATATAAATCTATAATGTTATAAAGTGTTATCAAACACTACTAGAAATCAAGGTTATACCAACAGTTCTAAACCATTGGTATAGGTTGGAAAACCATTGGTATAGACAATACCAACGGTATTCCAAACCGTAGGGCAGTAAGCTGTAAGGAAATCCATATACCAACGGTTTTATATAACCCATTGGTATAGGCCACTGTATGTATTGATTTACCAGGGGTTGTAGGCATACTGTTGGTATATGTTTGTATAGCATTTTTACCAATGATGTCAATGAAATTGTTGGTATATATTGATGACTAAACACTATACCAACGGTTTTAAAACCATTGGGATAGTTTTTACATATTTCTCAAAGTATACCAATGGTTTAAAACTATTGGTATTGTGTATTTCCAGAACTATTTCACAGCAACCCCTCCAGTATACACCTGCATAAAAAATCCCACAAAAAAACACATTAAAACAGACTTTAAACAACATAAAAACACCTGTAATAGGACAAAGAAAACCCATAAAACCATCATCCTCTTCCAACCATGTCATGTCCTACAATTCCCTATTTCAATCATCAGATAAAAATAATCTTCCTATAGAGTTGAATAACAGTTTCAATAAATCAAACATTATTTACACCCATTTCAATCTTCATATGACAATAAATCTTCCAGTAGTAATTCACCTCACCCCTACACAACCCCCCAACTAGCACAACACACCCACCACCCCATCAAATTCTAATAGACAGAATAGTCTGAGAAATACTTATTAGAGTTGAATAAGAGTTTAAAATTGGCTCAAATCCCAATTTTTTTTATCCTATATTTGCGTATGTAATGATTTTGTGATGAATTTTGCAATGAACTTGTATTTTTTATAATATATGGTGAAAGGTTATTTTATTAGGAGTCTCATCACTTATGACGCCATGAGTGAAACTACCCAACTCATGAAAAAGAGTGTGTAACTATCGTTGATGAGTTTAAATTTCAAAGACACCACCTTTTTTATTAGAGATATGTTATATCTAAAAACTGAATGTCATCATAATATAATTTATTCTAATTTGAACTAAATCATTTTCAGATGTGTTGGATAATATACATGTTGATGTTCAAATTTGAAATGGAATAAGTTTTTTGTAAAGGAAACGTCAGTTCTAGTGCACTAATAAAAAAGATGAAGGAGGTAGCGGTGTTAATGTCAGATTTTAGGTGAATGGTAATAGCTTTGTTGGTAGAATCTATAGTGGTAATAACATAATATACTTGGGTATTGTTTTTTATACACATAGTGATTATGTCCAAATTGGTTGAATAAGTGAATTTTGAACATGTGTCTAATCCAGAGTGTGTCATGATGCATATGAGGTTGATAAAAAATAGTCCCCTTCTAGAATGGGTTATAGACATACAAGGTGTACTACTGGTTAATGTAAGGGTGACACTTCTTTTTTCCAAGATAAAAATAATTGATGATACCCTCTCATGCTTAATAGTGAGAATAAAAGTGATGACACATATTATCTTAAAAAATATTTGATCCAACTGAATCATTCCCTAAATAACCTATTTAACTCGACCATCCTATCATAGGCCTTTGACAAGTGTCAACATATTCCATCACTACACTATCTTGATGTTGTAAATTAAAACCCCTCAATTATTGAAATTGGTAGGTTTTTTAGGATTATAATAAGATCTTTTGACAATGAAAGAACACCCAAATATAATCTATCCTCAAACAAAAAAAACATTTATAAAAAATTAAAAACATCTAAAAATGGATTTTACCTGGGAGTGGTTTTATTATTCCTAAATCTAAAGAGAAAATTTGATGATGCATTCTATGAAACTAAATATGAAAAAGGGGTATGGAAACTGACCCATAGTTCCATGGTCATTACAAAAGAAGTAATGTATGGAACTCTATACTTGATCTAAAATTCAGGCAGAACTGAAATGATTCAAAGTTCAACTTGTGATGGTCTAGAATAATGGAACTGTAAGTTTATTGACCTTAATGAGAATAAAAATAAGGTTCTTAAGGATATGAACTCTAAATGGTACATGTATGGTGTGATCTATTGGTCAGAGTAGGATTCCACCAAATCATGCCTTAGAATGAGGCGGGGTTGACTCATACACATAAAAAATGACCAATGTATCGTTGTCCTAAGATATCAAGACATTCCAAATACATTTGGTCAGTATTTCGTAGGTCAGTTGTTGTTTTCACTTAAAATGTTGTTCATTTAAAAAAAACTGATACACTTACAGAGATACCAGACACACCGTGCCTCAGATGGAGGTGGGGTTGACTCGTACACGTCACAAATGACACACGTATCGTTGTACTAAATTATTTATACAATCCGAAAGTGTTTGGATAGTTTTTTGTATGAAATTTGTTGTTTTCACTTAAAATCCTGTTCATTTCAAATAAAATAGAGACACTCTGAGAGATACTGGCCACACCATGCCCCGGATTGAGGTGTAGTTGACTCGTACACGTCACAGAAAACTCATGAATCATTTTCATAAAGTATCAACAGAATCTGAATGTGTTTGGCTGGTTTTATCTATGCCACTGGCTGTTTTCACTTAAAATGTTTTCCATTTCAAATAAAGGTGAGGCACTTTTAGTGGTTTCGGCCACACCGTACCTTTTATTAAGGTGGGGTTGACTCGTAAACATCACATACAACCCATTTATCATTTTACTAAAGTATCAACACAATCCTAATATGTTTGGTATGTTTTGCCTTTTCCAGTTGTTTTTACATAAAATGATGTCCATTTTAAACAAATGAGAGACAGTTAGAGTGATATCAGCCACACCACACCTCGTATTGAGGCAGGGTTGACTCGTACACATTACATATGACCCATGGATCGTTTTCCTAACGTTTCAATAGAATCTAAATGCGTTCCGTCAGTTTTCCGTTTGCCAGTTGTTGTTTTAAATTAAAATGATGTCCATTTTAAACAAAAAAAGAGACACTTTGAGTGGTGTTGGCTACACCACGCCATGTATTGTGGCAGGATTGACTCATAAATGTCACAAATGACACATTCATCATTTTCCAAAATTCAAAATAGAATTTATATGCATTTGGTCAGTTTTCTGTATGTCAATTGTTGTTTTAACTTAAAATGGTGTTCATTTTAAACAAAAGAGAGACACTTTGAGTAGTTTAGGCCACACACCACTTTTTATTGTGGGGGTTGACTCTTTTATGTCACATATGACCCATGGATGTAACACCCCGAGCTTCCACGATACGCTTCTCATTCAATAATGCAATAGCTTGCATTGTACGCAACTTCGAGTTCTAAAACACCGCGACTAATCAAAGCAGCCGTTATGAATAGTAATAACCACTTTTTAAAATTATAGAAATTTTATATTTTAAAATGGACTTCATTTTTGTATTCGTAATATCGAAATTATCCAAAGTTGAATTTTTTGTAATTTTCTGAGAACTTGCAATTTTTTATGAATAGTGAAAAATACTTAAAAACAACTTTTTTAATCAAAATAATTTATAGTGATAAATTATAATGTTTAGTGGTTTTAAAGTATAATTAGAATATATTTTTACCATTTTATCCAATGGTGACCATTAGAATTAATTTAACATTGAAATTGGACATAAACAATTGCCAATCTTTTGATATAAATTGTTTCTTAGAAACAGGCTATTTTTTGTAACATGGGAATTAATTATAAAATTAATTAATGCAACTTATATGTTTGGAATTGTGTAAAATAGAAATCATTTTTGAATTCGGAATATCAATTATAGCTTTGGGTGAAATTTTGGCCTTATTCTGAAAAACTTCAATTTTTTATGAATAGTGAAACCACTAAGTGGTTGTTAAAAACTGATTTTTTCGTTAAAATGAAATATTACCACTTCTGTGATTTGATTTTCAAAAATAGGACATACATGGTTGTCATTAAGAAGTAAAATGTGGTTCAATGAGATTAAAATAATTTTTTGGTGAATAGTATCTTTTAAGTTCTTAATCGCGATTAGAGGTAATTACTGTAGTTTAAGGTAAAAATAATGTTTTAATAATATGAGATGAGTATGAAACTTGTCCTACTTCTATTGGATGAGTCATGGCCGACCAAGAAAACCCATGGGTCAACTTGGGGACCCCATGGAGCCACTTTGGTTGGAAAATGACATTAATATATATTTATTTAATGTTAAAATTAAATTGACACAAACATGAGTTGTTTTACTAAAACAGTTTTTAAGTGGGGTTACACAAGTCCAAATTTTGATTATAAATATTCATTAGAAATCTAAAAATATTTACTACATCATCGTAGTTTTTTTATAATTTTTAGACATTAAATAAATTAAATTATTTATGACATCCTTATGATGCAGCGGTGACCTCATTATTTAACGATTTTAATAAAATGAAAAGATAATGTAAAATCCAAGGCTTACACTTGTCCAAAGACTATTGGATGGGTATATTTCGAACCCTTATCACCTTATCCACGAATTATATAAGTGTGGGACCTTTAGAATTCGAAAGGCATTGTGTAATAATGTAACATTTCAATCTTTCCAAAAGAGTCCCTCCTCTCCTCTTATAAAAGGCCCCCACCTATCCCACCTCATTTACACTTTCAAGCCATTTGGATCAGCAAAAATCTGCACAAATACTCTCCCAACTTCCCCCTATTAATCCTATAAGCCTCACTTTGGGCATAATTCTTCCCAAGGAAGCCTTTGGCTCAAATCAAAAAGAGTTAGCCGATTTTGAAGTAATGTCTTCTCTAATGTTGTTTTGTGTTATTTTGCTTATCCAACCCCTTAAACTCTTTTCATTCCTTTACTTTGTAACAAAACCAGTATCTACAATATACTAGGATGTTGTTATGATATTTATTTGGTTTACACTTACACACACCTTCGTCTAATGGTTAAAGAGCATATTGTTTCTGTGGGTGGCGAAATACTGCCTCACGAAACGATGATTGTTCAAATTCCTTTAACACCTATAATGGTTGCCATTTTGATGACACTATTTTCATATATGATATATATATTATGTTTATGTTTTTTTATGCTTCTGTATTTCTCATTTATGGCATACTTTATGATTTCCATTATGGGTAAACGCGATAATTGCATTTTAGGAAGTGCGGACTACCGCCCCCTCAAAGTGATGAGAATCGTTAATGCCATATGTGGGATGTATAAAGGATGGAGTGAATGATATTATATAAGATATTATACTGGAACTATATTATACCTTTATATCATTATGATTTCATTCCATTAAATATGAAATATAAATGAAAGTAGCGTTCATGCGTACGTACGGCCTACCGTCTCCATGAACGGTGCATTTCATTTCTTACCTCTAAATGTTACGTGACATTATGAATGAATGTATATACTGTATATATATGATATATATGATATCTACATCATGAATATAATTCTGGATATAATGGATATTTCACCACATGAACAACTTGTAATTATAAGAAGTTTATTTTTGACTCAAGTACCAAAGATCGACAAAACGACCGTTATTAACTTAAATAATTAAATAATGTTCATAACATTGTAATAAGTGATATAAAAATGATAATGAAATTGAAAATGGTTCTTAATAAGGTATATATTAACTCTAGTTTATTATTCATGAGGTTAAAGAACGGTTGAGTCAAGTCAGACACGAGGTAAGGGAATTTCTTAACCCAACTTCCATTCTTTGGGTTAATCTCCTACTTTCAAATTATGTCATGATATTATTATGCACTATTTTGTATTTTTACTTTCTTTATGTGTACCTATAGTGAATACACATAATAGATCTACTTTATTTTAAAAATGATCTTTTTAAGGACTTCGTCTCAATCCCCTTTCATTGAGGCATATTTGGTTTTATACACAACTTTCTTTTATACGGTGTATAAACCCCTTTGACATTTACATTTATTCAAAAGGAATCTTTTTTTTATACGAAGCGTTTTGCTAAATGACAAAAGGGAATGTTTTTCCTTCCGTACTTATGCGGCGACAACGACTTCTCTGTCGTCGTGACCATTATTTGAGTTTCGGCTTCCTCTACAAGCCATCATTTTTTTTAATGAAAAATAAATACAAAGTTTTAACTTTCTTTTATTTTGGTATTGAAAATGGTTTTGAAAGCGTTTTTATTATATCAATGTGTTGTATTGATATCTTGTGATTGAAATGTGGAAATGTTATGTTTCCATTATGCATGTTTTATGTGATACAATTATGCTATGGTTTATGATATGTTTAAACCAATTCATATGAGGAATGTATTGGACTTAATAAGTGACGGGTGGAGCCCGCTATAGCTCCTCGATGCATCGGTAGGTCTCATGAGACAACTAGATGTGGGATTGGCCGAGGCCCTTTCCCAATTTGATTTATGGTTTTGGACGAGGCCTTAATCATTTTAGATGTCTTGGCCGAGGCCTTTACAAAATGTTTCAGAATGTCTAGCATTATGCATTCCCTCATTATGAAAGTGGTTGTTGATATTGAATGTGATTATTCGACCAGCAGAATATACATGTGAGGAAGTGAATGGCATTATCTCATTTTACTTTTTCCATATTATGTTGATGTTAAAGTTTAAAAGGCTTTTGTTTTAGTTATACATTGCCTTAAATTTTTATGTTTATTTATGAAAGCTTCCGCATTATTGTTATCCTTACTAAGCATCTGAGCTCACCCCTTTCAATGTTTTAATATTTTCCAGGATGTGAAGAAGTATTTTATGAATGACTTGTAGGGATTTTCAGAAGAGGATATGAGTGTTGACTATAGAGACTTTGTTATTGTATTTTTCCACTTTATGATGTAATGTAACGTTTACAAATGTATCTAGTGTCCAAGGCTACTAAACTAATCGGTCTTTCGAGACTTGATCTTTTGTGATCATGCCAATGTTACGAAGTAATGCACCGACTCTGGGTAGCTGGGGTTGGGGCGTTACAGTTGGTATCAGAGGCAGTTTAGTACTAACCTTGGAAGCTAGATTTAGATAGATAAACTCTGATTTGAGCACATAGCCCGAAGATAGACTTGGAGGATTAGTATAGAAGAACTTCCTAGAATTTTGGTATTGTAGAGATGTTGTGAGTTTTCCAAGCAATACATCCCTGTCTGGATACGAGCAGGTAGAGGCGGCTCTGGACAGATATACCTAGGGGTAAAACTCGAAAACACCACTTTGAGCTAGACTCGAACGGGAACTGGTGCACGACAACGGGCCTTGCTGCACTCTTGGTTACGACACTCCCGGGGGATATGCTTAGGATAATTCTCATTTTATTTACAAACCACTATGAAGGGTTATGAGTATATACTTCCTCGAAGAAAGAATTTTTATGGTTATGGATTATATCAATAAATAGTTCAATTTGTGTTAAGTGTTTTACAAGTATGGAATTATGTATTTTATTTCATAAACTAATATTGTTTATTCCATTGTTTAGAAATGGCGCCTAGTGGAAGGAATGGAAACCATATCAATGCATGCACTTCGTGTAGGGATTTCCCTCCTGCTCAAGATAATTATTGTGGAGATGGAGATACAACTGTTGCTGATCAACTTATTACCATACTAGGACAACTCACTCAGGTTATGAATAATAACCTTACTCGTATGGAGCACCCTGATCCGCAACGTGGAGGATCAATGTTAGATCGCTTAATGAGGAAAGAACCACCAACATTTAATGGGGGTACAAATCCGTTAGTAGCTGAGCAATGGATAAAATCCTTAGAGAAAATATTACATGCCTTGGGGAGTAGCGAAAGGGAGAAGGTTGTCATGGCAGTTTACCGCCTCACTGGAGATGCCGATCAGTGGTGGTCGCTGATTCAAATCACAAAGGAAGATGATGACGTATCAAATATGTAATGGAGGGAGTTCAAAGAGCTTTTCTTAGAAAAATACTTTCCTCGTGACCATCGAGCAGATATGGAAAAGGCAATTTCTGAGTCTGAGGCAGAAGGAGGATGAGAATGTCGCAAAGTATGAGGCTAACTTTACAAGGTTAGCGAGGCATGCTGCTGATTATATACGTAACCCAAGGAGTAAGGTTGATCATTTATTTGATGGGTTAAAACCATTTCTCCATCGAGATTTAGTATCACAATCCTTCTCATCATACGAAGATATTGTCTCGTGTGCTATCAAGATGGAAAAGGAATTCTCTAAGTCTTATGACAACAAAGTAAAGCAAGAGAAGAAGAGAACGATGGAACAAGAGACAGATAAAGGGAAAAAGGGAAAGAAGGATTTTCCATTATGTGATGATTGTGGGAAGAATCACCCTGGTACGTGCCTAAAAGGAATGGGAGTTTGTTATAAATGTGGAGAAAAGGGTCATCAGGCTCGTGATTGCAAGGGAAAGAAAGAGGCTGTCAAAGTTGAATGCTACAATTGTAGGGAAATGGGGCATTATGAAAATGAATGTCCTAAGCATCAAGGAAACATACCTCAGAAAAGGCCAAGGGATCAAGGCCAATCTAATGCTATGACTACAGTTGAAGAGGAATAATTAATGTATTGGTGCTTTTGGACTCCTGGATTATATTCTGGTTATAAGAATAATGTGATATATATAAAGATTGTACTGCAGTACTTTTTGATTAAGGTAATATGATTAAGGTAATCATATTTTTAGTATGTGACAATAAGAGAAACTTTACTTTGTTTGGGGAATCTGATAAATTGATTTTGGAATTAAGAGAACTTTTAGAGAAAGTCTGGACAGAGGTATTTTGGATAACTATAAAGGTTATAGTGGATTAAGTTGATATTTGAATAGTATTGTTTAAGGTTAATAAATTTATGAAGATTATTTTTGGAATATTATGATACTATAGTTTTAGGAAAAGGACAACCTGTAGGGGGGGCATAACCCGTCGCGTCGGACAAAGCTATAGGAATCGAACCCACAATCATAGTGCGACAGTCCTTTATTTCCTACCACTAGCCTACAGGAAGTCCCTGGTTATTACAAAATAATTTTACAAATCTAAATGGTATGTGTTAACATTTGGAACCTTATACAATTAGGATAAGTATAATATTTTTGAGTTCTATTATCTTTTTCAGTGAAAGATGAGTTGAAGGTTGAAACTCTAATTGTCAAGCATAAATATATATATACCTATCTCTTATTACATGAATTAATTAATTTTTAAACTTTAGTAAAGAGATATTAAAACAAAAAAATGTGTGATCCTAATACCTTATGTCTTGTTGAACTGATGATATTTTAAATCAACATAGATTGAAGGCTTTTAGGCCCTCAATTTGACAGTTGATTGTGATTGATGACCTCAATCACTCCCTACAAATATTTACGTTTTTCCTCCAATTATATGTCTCTAATTGCCACCAATGTTCTCCAAATAGAGATCATAATTGGGTGGTGACTTTTTCATTTCCCTTTCCCTCTTATTAAGGCTACATTTTATTAATCTTATTTCCGATGTGGGTTTTCCACAAAGGTATTTTCTCTTTTCAACCTTTTATTTTCAAAGAAAAAAATTTCAAATTGCGAGGACGCAATTTATTGAAGTAGGGGAGAATGTAACACCCCGAGCTTCCACGATACGCTTCTCATTCAATAATGCAATAGCTTGCATTGTACGCAACTTCGAGTTCTAAAACACCGCGACTAATCAATGTAGCCGTTATGAATAGTAATAACCACTTTTTAAAATTATAGAAATTTTATATTTTAAAATGGACTTCATTTTTTTATTCGTAATATCGAAATTATCCAAAGTTGAATTTTTTGTAATTTTCTGAAAACTTCCAATCTTTTATGAATAGTGAAAAATACTTAAAAAAAACTTTTTAAATCAAAATAATATATAGTGATAAATTATAATATTTAGTGGTTTTAAAGAATAATTAGAATATATTTTTACCATTTTATTCAATGGTGATCATTAGAATTAATTTAACATTGAAATTGGACATAAATAATTGCCAATCTTTTGATATAAATTGTTTTTTAGAAACACGCTATTTTTTGTAACTGCGGGAATTAATTATAAAATTAATTAATGCAACTTATATGTCTGGAATTTTGTAAAATAGACATAATTTTTGAATTCGGAATATCAATTATAGCTTAGGGTGAAATTTTGGCCTTATTCTGAAAAACTTCAATTTTTGATGAATAGTGAAACAACTAAGTGGTTGTTAAAAACTGATTTTTTTCGTTAAAATGAAATATTACCACTTCTGTGATTTGATTTTTAAAAATCCAAAATACATGGTTGTCATTAAGAAGTAAAATGTGGTTCAATGAGATTAAAATAATTTTTTGGTGAATAGTAACTTTTAAGTTCTTAATCGCGATTAGAGGTAATTAGTGTAGTTTAAGGTAAAATAATGTTTTAATAATATGAGATGAGCTTGACACTTGTCCTACTTCTATTGGATGAGTCATGTCCGACCCAGACAACCCATGGGTCAACTTGGGGACCTCATGGAGCCACTTTGGTTGGAAAATGACATTAATTATATTTATGTAATGTTAAAATTAAATTGACACAAACATGAGTTGTTTTACTAAAAAAGTTTTTAAGTGGGGTTACACAAGTCCACATTTTGATTATAAATATTCATTAGAAAGATAAAAAGATTTCCTACATCATAGTATTTTTTTATAATTTTTATACATTAAATAAATTAAATTATTTATGACATTATTATGATGTAGCGATGACCTCATTATTTAACGATTTTAATAAAATGAAAAGATAATGTAAAATACAAGGCTTACACTTGTCCAAAGACTATTGGATGGGTAGATTTAGAACCCTTATCACCTTATCCACGAATTATATAAGTGTGGGACCTTTAGAATCCGAAAATCATTGTGTAATAATGTAACATTTTAATCTTTCCAAAAGAGCCCCTCCTCTCCTCTTATAAAAGGACCCCAACTCTCCCACCTCATTTACACATTCAAGCCATTTTCCTCGTCCAAACTCTGCCCAAATACTCTCCCAACTTCCCCCTCTTACTCCTAGAAGCCTCACTTTGGGCATAATTCTTCCCAAAAAAGCCTTTGGCTCAAATCAAAAAGAGTTACCCGATTTTGAGGTAATGTCTTCTCTAATGTTGTTTTGTTTTATTTTGCTTCTCCAACCCCTTAAACTCTGTTCATTACTTTATTTTGTAACAATACCAGTATATAAAATATACTAGGATGTTTTTATGATAAGGATTTGGTTTACACTAACACACTCCTTTGTCTAATGGTTAAAGAACATACTGTTTCTGTGGGTGGCGAAATACTGCCTCACGAAACGATGATTGTTCAAATTCTTTCAACACCTATAATAGTGGCCATTTTGATGACACTATTTTCATATATGATATATATAGTATGTTTATTTTTTCCTTATGATTCTTTATTTCTCATTTATGGCATACTTTATGATTTCCATTATGGGTAAACGTGATAATTTCATTTTAGGAAGTGCGGACTTCCGCCCCCTCAAAGTGATTAGAATCGTTAATGCCATATGTGGGATGTATAAAGGATGGAGTATATGATATTATATATGATATTATTCTGGAACTATATTATACCTTTATATAATTATGATTTCATTCCATTAAATACGAAATAGAAATGAAAGTAGCGTTCATGCGTACGTACGGCTTACCATCTCCTTGAACGGTGAATTTCATTTCTTACCTCTAAATGTTACGTGACATTATGAATGAATGTATATACTGTATATATATGATATATATGATATCTACATCATGAATATAATTCTGGATATAATGGATATTTCACCACATGAACATCTTGTAATTATAAGAAGTTTATTTTTGACTCAAGTACCAAAGATCGACAAAACGACCGTTATTAACTTAAATAATTAAATAATGTTCATAACATTTTAATAAGTGATATAAAAAGGATAATGAACTTGAAAATGGTTCTTAATAATGTATATATTAACTCTAGTTTGTTATTCAGGAGGTTAAAGAACGGTTGAGTCAAGTCAGACACGAGGTAAGGGAATTTCTTAACCCAACTTCCATTCTTTGGGTTAATCTCCTACTTTCAAATTGTGTCATGATATTATTATTTACTATTTTGTATTTTTACTTTCTTTATGTGTAACTATAGTGAATACACATAATAGATCTATTTTATTTTAAAAATGATCTTTTTAATGACTCCGTCTCAATCCCCTTTCATTGAGGCATATTTGGTTTTATACACAACTTTCTTTTATACGGTGTATAAACCCCGTTGACTTTTACATTTATTCAAAAGGAATCTTTTTTTTATACGAAGCGTTTTTCTAAACGAAAAAAGGGAATTTTTTTCTTTCCGTACTTATGCGGCGACAACGACTTCTCTGCCGCCGTGACCATTATTTGAGTTTCGGCTTCCTCTACAAGCCATCATTTTTTTTAATGAAAAATAAATACAAAGTTTAACTTTCTTTTATTTTGGTATTGAAAATGGTTTTGAAAGCGTTTTTATTATATCAATGTGTTGTATTGATATCTTGTGATTGAAATGTGGAAATGTTATGTTTCCTTTATGCATGTTTTATGTGATACAATTATGTTATGGTTTATGATATGTTTAAACCTATTCATATGAGGAATGTATTGGACTTAATAAGTGATGGGTGGAGCCCGCTATAGCTCCTCGATGCATCGGTAGGTCTCATGATACAACTATACGTGGAATTGGCCGAGGCCCTTTCCAAATTTGATTTATGGTTTTGGACGAGGCCTTAGTCATTTTAGACGTCTTGGCTGAGGCCTTGACAAAATGTTTCATAATGTCTGGCATTATACATTCCCTCATTATGAAAGTGGATATTGATATTGCATGTGATTATTCGACCAGTAGAATATCCATGTGAGGAATTGAATGGCATTATCTCATTTTACTTTTTCCAAATTATGTTGATGTTCAAGTTTAAAAGGATTTTGTTTTAGTTATACATTGCCTTAAATTTTTATTTTTATTTATGAAAGCTTCAGCATTATTGTTATCATTACTGAGCATCTGAGCTCAACCCTTTCAATGTTTTAATATTTTCCAGGATGTGAATAAGTATTTTATGAATGACTTACAGGGATTTTCAGAAGAGGATATGAGTGTGGAATATGGAGACTTTGTTATTGTAGTTTTTCACTTTATGAGGTAATGTAACGTTTACAAATGTATCTAGTGTTTCCAATGCTACTAAACTAATCGGTCTTTCAAGACATGATCTTTTGTGATCATGCCAATGTTACGAAGTAATGCACCGACTCTGGGAAGCTGGGGTCGGGGCGTTACAATGGATCATTTTTCTAATGTTTCAACAGAGTCCGAATGTGTTAGGCCAGTTTTCCGTATGTTAGTTGTTGATTTCACTTAAAATGATGACCATTTTGAACAAAAGAGAGACATTTTCAGTTGTGTTGGCGAAAAAATGCCTAGGATTGAGGTAGGGTTTACTTTTACATTTCACAAATTACCCAATGATCGTTTTCTTAAAATATAAACATAATCCGAATAAGTTCGGTCAGTTTTCCATATGCCAGTTGATTTCACTTAAAATCATATCCAATTAAAATGAAGGATAGATAGTTTGATTGGTGACAGACACACTAGCCCTCTAATTGAGGCGAGGTTGACTCATACAAATCACAAATGACTCATGGATCGTTTTACTAAAGTTTCAACAGAATCAAAATGGATTTGGTCAGTTTCCCATATGTCAATTTTTTCATTCACTTAAAATGATGTTCATTTGAAACAAGAGAGACACTTCGAGTGGTGTTATCCACACCGTGCCTCGGATTGAGGAGGGGTTGACTCGCACACGTCACAAATGGACCATGGATCATCTTACTAACGTATCACTACAATCCAAATGCATTTCATCATTTTTCAATATGGTAGTTGTTTTTATGTAAAAGTGTATCCATTTAAAACAAAGGAAAGACACTTTGAGTGGTACCTGGCACAACATGCCTCAAATTGAGGCGGGGTTGACTCGTACACATAAAAAATGACCCATGGATACATTTTATATGTATAAACAGAATTAGAATGTGTTTGGTCGGTTTTATGTATGTCAGTTTTTGTTTTCACTTAAAATGTTGTCCATTTCAAAGAAAAGTGAGGCACTTTGACTAGTTCCAACCACACCATGCCTCGTATTGAGCGATGTTGACTCTTACATGTCAAAAATGACCCATGGATCACTGTGTTGAAGTATTAACACAATACAAATGCATTTGGGTTGTTTTCCATATGTTAGTTGTTGTTTTCACTTAAAATGTTGTCTATTTCAAATAAAATTGGGACACATTGAGTGGTACCAGCCACACTATGCCTCAGATTGAGGCGGGGTTGACTCATACACGTCAAAAATGACCCATGTATTTTTTTGTTTGTTTATCAAAATAATCATAATGTGTTTGTTAGTTTCCTGTATTCTAGTTGTTTTCACTTAAAATGTTGTACATTTCAACTAAAAGTTATAAACTTTTAGTGATCTCGGCCACACTGTGCCTCGGATGGAGGCAGGGATGACTCTTATATGTCACAAATGACCCATGGATTGTTTTCCTAAAGTATCAATAGAATCTGATTGCGTTTGGTCAATTTTTCATATGCCAGTTGTGGATTTCAATTAAAATATTGTCCATTTCAACTAAAAGTGAAACACTTTGAGTGGTATCAGTGACATCGTTCCTAAGATTGAGGAAAGGTTAACTTATACACATCAAAATGACTCATGGATCATTTTACTAAAGTATCAGCACAATTTGATTCTGTTTGGTTGTTTTTTCATATGTCAGTTGTTGTTTTCATTTAAAATGATGTCCATTTTAACTAAAAGTGTGACACTTTGAGTGGTACCGGCCACACTGTGCCTTGGTTTGAGGCGGGGTTGACTCATACAAGTCACTTGGGAATTTTTAGTGTCTTCAAGTGCAGATTGATGATCTGGGTGAGTCTAATCCTCTCCTTGAATACTATTTTCGATTAGGGTTTTCACTCTTCTCTCATCTTCATCCGAAGCTCTAAAACCCCCTTTTTTGTTGGGATTTAGGGTGAATCTTGAAGAGAGATTAGATAGGGATCCAGGGTCCAAGTATGAGGGTTGGGGGGTTCTCCTAGAGGTTGTCCAAGGTCCAGGGAGAATGGTGGGGAGGGGGCTGTCCGGGGGCGGTCTAGGGGGCTATCCGGGTTCCAGGGAGGAGGGTGTGGGGATATCCAGGGTCTCGGAAGGAGGGTGGGTATTGTTTCTGAAACTCTATCTAGTCATCACACATAAAATTCTGACAGGACTGCCAACCACTGCAGGGTGTCATCATTGAGCAGGGCCAAATCAAAGCATTACCGTGGCATGTCCACTGCGTGATGGCCTGGTCCAGCGACATTTGTGGGGAAGAATCTTCTGGCCAAGAGCGAAGGGATCAGGAGGAAGCGAGGAAACATTTTGGCCATCACCTACCTCTCCATTAACTATGGAAAGTTAATGTATCTAAAACTCAATCTAGGTATCATACGTCAAATTCTGACAGGACTACGAACTGATGCGGGGTGTCATCCTAGAGCAGGGCCAAATCATGGCATTATCGTGGCGTGACTGTGGCGGGACCGCGGCGGGACCGCGGTGTGACCAAGCGTGTTGGCCTGGTCCATCAACATCATTGGGGTAGCATCTTCCATCCAGGATTCCAAATAAACCCTGTGTAGTTGTCCTTTACATTATAAAAACTGATCTTATGTTATAAAAAACAGACTCTTCATTACAGATTGTGGTTTGATAATGATATATATTTTATATTTTTTGTTTTTATAAGTGGTACTAGGTAGTTGAAACTACTGATTGAGAGTGAAATTATTCATGTGTGTTACTTATCAATGGTATATGAATTTCTTGAAACTCTAAATAATAATACATCTGTCACCTTGAGAACAATAGAATTTGTGTATGTTTTTACATCTCAGGCTGCAACACAAATCTTATGGGGGAATTCATATATGTAAATAATTTTATGTTCATTGAGGCTCGGAAAACACCCAAAACAATGTTAAGAAGAAGGTTATAATAGAGAGCACCATAATCCTAATAGGTGTTATACAATGACACCATTAGTGTTTTTAGATATATAGGCTCGGGTAAACACCATAAGGGGTGGCCAAGAGGCCAGGGAAACACCTGAAATAGGTTTCTCCATAACATAAGGTCACAATAGACATTATAGAACAAATAAACTATTTAATATGTTATAATAAGGGATCATCGGAAGGTTGTAGTGAGTGGCACAATGACGCAATGTCTAAAGAGAAACAAAACAACAGAAAAGAATCATACACCCTAAACTATAACTGTGAGTTTTCACAGACAACCCACCTCTATTGGAGGGATTTTATTATAAAAACATGACTTTATTTATCAAATGAAACAATTATATTAAAGAACACTTACTCAAGATATGCAATTCAATATAATTTAGAAGAATTAAGAAAGAAGATAAATTTAATTTAAAGCATTCTTAAATTAAAGAGGTTATGAGAGGGACTCTACTTCAAGGTGAAACCAAGTCGTCCACTTTGGCTCTTAGAGCTTTCTAACTAAATGATGATGCTCTTCCACTAGGTATACAAACCTTCACACACATTAAAGGACCCCTAGCCCCTATGCCCACACCTGCGTGGCCATGAGCATGTGAAAGGGGATCCTTGCACATATACTTATATGCATATATCAGTCTCCACTCACCTGAGTATAAATATATATATATATATATACATGGGAACACCTATCCACATACGTGCATAATCACTGCCATGGGTGACTATACACATAACGGGGGAACCCACATACATATACTTACTTACCTATGCACATGCAGGCGAATCTCCCTTAACTTGGTGACTCGAAACCAACGAGAATGGATCAACGCACTATAAAAATGATATTAAGAACCTTAAAACACATCAAGGATGCTACATAACTAGTGAGAAACCAACCAATGGCATTAAAGCCTTAACTATACTGACAACAGAAAACCAGATCCACCCGAACCAAGACGAAACGATACAATGCCCTACCAAAAACAGAATATGGAGTAAAAAAACTAAAGCCCCAAACACATGAGGTGTGAGACAAGTAGTAACCATAGAATCTTACCTAGGATCAAAGCATGTGGACTGAACCAATTTTAACTCCTCCTGACACCCTTCACAGAATATAACTACCTTTTGTCCATAGAAAGCAGTCAAAGATCTATGTGACCAATGTGATAATGAAATTAAAATAAAAACTAATCTAAAAAATACCTATCGCTTGTGACTATACCTGTCACCTCCCAACAAATAAGTACCATAGTGCCCCATAGGTAAAATCTTGTTCTTGGAAGCAATGGGAAAACTGATCAATGTTTCAAAATGATACTATCAAATAGTACATTCCAATTAATTAACAATTACTCTTCCTATTAATGGTATATAAACAATTTGGCCTGAGTTTCAACTTAGTTCGGTTTTGTTTGATACAAGGGATGAGGTATTACTATTCTTGGTTTTTATGTTTACACTTGAGACATTTATTTTAAAATGGTACATGTATTTGGAATTATTATTTATGGTTTTAGTTCTTAGCCTGTTTCCATAGGGCCTCTCCACATGAATAATTCTTGGAAAGTAGGGCTAAAAAGACATTTATGCGCTTTAATATGATTGATGTCACTAGAAATGAGGATTTAGATCAAGTAAAATATTTCTAAAAGAACTGGGCCTTGTAGTGATAGGTGTGTAAATTGTACATCTAGCATTTGACGAGGAAATACTTATGAGGATGGATTGGAATCTTGGATGGTTCTTAGACTGGGATGGTCCCTCTGAGTATATAAAATGTATTATGAAAGTTTTTAATCTATTTAATGATTCAAGTGTTCAAATAAATAGATGAAGGATGATATGCTAGTGTGGGTAATGGGTATTTTCAGATAGATTGGCATTATAATGCAAAGAGGCTTGCTGTGATTTAGTTTAGGATGGTACCAGTTTAGTGGGGATGTGTTATAATACATGATTTTGATGAGGTTCCTGACTGGATTGTTAAGAATATAATGTATATGGGTTCGACATGGGGTGATTTTGGGACTAGGACAATCATAAGGTGAATAATCCAAATTTTCTAGTTGTATGATGAGATGTGTATCGAGGCATGGGTTAATCCTTGTGAGATGAGTCTAGGATATGTGATTAAAAGGATATACTAGGATAGGTTTGATAGGATTGGGTGAGTGGCCTACCCATGCGAGGATGATACGATGTATGGAGACACATGGAGAAACTTGGGTTTATTTATGCTATCTCATGGAGACACTTGGGGTAATTTCATGACTCCAAAATACTCCAGAAATTCTCCTACATAATGTTTTAGAAAAACAATTCCATCTCATCAAAGACTACAAGGCTCTTCTATCCTACAATGCTTCCTCACACTCACACCTCATGGTATTATAGTATAAAAGTGATCTACATCAACTAGTCAAGATTACATCACTACCCTCTATCCATAAAAAGAAGTAAAATACCTATGTGGCCAATGCGATAAAGAAAATAAAATAAAAACTAAACCAAAAGATACATATATCATGTGACTATACATGTCACCGCCCAAAATATAAGAACCACACCGCCCCATGGGTCAAATCATGTTTCTGCAAGAAAGGGGGAAATAGTTTCTTTTAATAATCTCTTTATTTTTTATTATGTCCTTTATATAGCACGCTGTTGGAAACACCATACTAGTACACAAATCCATTGAATATGAACCTATAAAACATTAGTTGAGTTGAGTATTTTCCACATAACCCTCTTTACTATGGACATAACCTTAGAGGGGCCACAATCAATGTTTATTAATTGATCATACTCTTGAACGTGGTTGGGCACCAGTCCATGAACTAGATAGTATACTTAGTCATGATGGTGTAAACCATTTCATTATACTATACTAATAATAGAGGTGTTAGTATATTTTCTACTAGAAATGGGAATTTCTCAAGGATTGAGTTCCAATCGACTTTAGATCCTATGTTAATGGCCCCTTAACTATCTGTAGATGACAAGGGGTGTCTTCCATGGGTGTCTAGTGCTGTGTAGTGTCTATCTATGATAGCTGTGGTGATTCTGTATTGTGGGAAATGTGTATTTCATGGACAGTTTAATAAATACATTAGTCAATTAGAAAATACACACATAGTCAATAGAGATATGCCCACTTTTGATAGAGAATACCATCCAAATAACCAACTTTGAAATCTCATACCAACAATTTACTTTACCAATTCCAATTACATAATATATGAAACACCAACTTATGTTTTATGAACCAATAAATTAAAGGGAAAGAAACTCCTCACAATAACCCATAAAATCTCATATAGCATCACTCGACTTCAATTAACCCACATCATTGCACATCTTAATGACCATACAACCTCATCACATATATATCATGATTAGCAAACAAAATCCAACAAAGTGTAAGGTTTAATAAGATTCTAGGGGGTTGGGTGGTGGTAAAGGGAGGCAATCCCCAAATAATACTATGAAAATTAACTATACCCAATCCAACAAACAACACAATTCCAATCAATCAACCATCCAACAACCAATTCATCCTCAATATCACTACCCTTCCCATTATTCCTTGAACAAATACATAAAAACAAAATCCAAATCCAATTATCATTTAAACTAAAGACTATAGAAACTACCATATCACCCCACTAAAGAAATGAAAAACATCTATTCCAATACCCCAACTATCCCGAATCACTTCACATGGACCATCCATATATCCATTACCCACCACAACACAATTTGAATAAACAAATCCTTTACCATATTTGAGTGGGGATGTATCCCAAAAACAACTCCATTAGTTCATATGGTTCTTTAACTATAAAGATTGATTGGCTATGAAGACTTCAAATAAGGGCGATCCATACAATAATGACACTTATGTATTGAACAAAAATAGAAAAAAAATAAAAGTTTACTCTTTGGTTATACCATGCTAGGGACATCACGTAATGTATTAGACAAAATAAAAATATAAAATAAAAATAATAGATGAAAAACATTAAAACTAAGGTAGTACTTACAGATTGGGATTGTAGAACTAATTTTTTTTATTTAAGATGGATTTATCGGGTGGAAGCAGTTTTATGGACTGGGTAAAGAGAATTCCCTCTTGTTTATGCCAAATCAAAATAGAGAAGAAAAAAACAGATTAAGAATATTAAAAGTAATTTAGAACTTATATATTTCATGTCTATTGAATAGGATGGAAGGATTTTCTTAGCCTGGGTAACCAGAGAGCTTTGACAGATCTTCATTTTTAGGGCTGCAGTCACGCAGACAGTGAAGAATTGGGGATGTTGTACTTTTGGGGAAACCTTTACCAACAATTTTTAAAAATCATAGGTATATGTTGTTGTAATGGTAATTTGACCAATAGTTTCATTGAAACCGTTGGGTAAAAGAAGGCATTTTCGAAGGGTTTGGGAAACTGTGGGGAAAGGCATGTAATAATGGGGGTTTTCCAACAATTTGTTCAAACCATTGGGGTAGTCCACTTATGCCAATGGTTTCTTCAGACCATTGGAATCAATGTGTTGGTATATCTATGAAGTTTAGTAGTGAATATTTATAAAAATAATTTTCAATGAAATTTTTATCATAATAAATGTTTCATAAAAATATAGAAATCACTGAGGTGGGGTTATCTATAGAACGAGGTGGAGGTAAATCCAAACCTATATAATGAGCCACACATCATATGTAATCCATAATCTGCTGCTTCTGATATGGTTACGCTTGATGTTGATCCTCATAATACCCTCATGTTGTGGAAAAAATACTTCTGAATCTCTACATATGGTCCCTATAACAATATAAGGATATTGAATTATCTTATCGTGCTCTGTAAATGATGAGAAATACTCTCCATGATTTCCCCTTGATATGCATGATGACTACAAAACTGTGTAATTATAACAGTCATGTTTCAATTAAGAACTGATGAAAACAAATCTGCCATTCTTGAAATTATACTGAATCTCCTATATCCATGCATTGCCGTCAAATCATACTATATTAGTGGTTGGAATCCGTATCATGGCCTAACTCTCATTAGGTGTATGAGAGGTCTCGACCTCATATCACTCATCAAATTCAATTTTAAATTACTTTTTTTTTAATATTATCTTTTTATTAAATTTAAAACTCACAAAATTTTATAGACTACATTTTGGAATCAATGACCACCAATAATATCTATAGTAATGGGATATATGTAGACAATCTTATAAAAATTGATATATATAATATCGGTCAACTCAATTGCCTATATGTGTAAGAAAATAATTTTTTAGATATAATGATATATATTATTTAATAATTGTTCAACCCAGATATAGTCGATGAGTACTGAATTTCAACCTATCAGCTCTATCCATGACCTCATGCATACCCCAATTTTGCTGACCTAATGATGACCACCTTTTAAAACTATCTCTTATATAGCATCATCATAATACATCCCAAACCATATAGGATATGTAATTGGGTTGATGTTTGTAGTAAGACTACTAATAAACCGGTGAATTCGTCTTTTTTGCATGGGTATCTTCCTAAAATTGTGAAATATTTATTAACAATGCTAAGGAAATTATACCTCCCAGGCATCCCTGATTTTGTTCCTCATTGTTTCATCAATTGGATAGCATATACCATTGAAAAAATTAAAAATTGAATGATTATATTTATATATATTTCAAAATAACTAATATATAGTTTTGTACAATCCAATGATTAAACATGAAGTAGCTACCATTAATGGGAATACTATCTCATGTCACCCATACTCTGGAAAATATTTCCACATAATAGTTCTCTCCTATCCAACATCTATATGTGAAGAAATATTATAAAATAAAAAAAATAAAAAAATAGTGTATAAATAAATAATTGAAAAATAATGATAATGAAAATTAACAAAATTACACATCTGAACATACCTTATCTTGCATGGTTCAAAATTAGTATTTTGGATTTAATATAGGAATATGGTTGGGAATCATCAATCTTAAAATAGCACTACATATTCGATTCAATGATGAACTTCCTACAACTAGAGGGTCGGACGATGTTGCATCATGATCGTTAATAGGAAGCATAAAATCAACGATGATACAAAACATATCCTTGAAATTATCATCATCCATCTAAAAAATGAATATATTTTTTAGAAAATAATTTAAAATTATTATTATATATATTAATTCTGAATGTAAGAAGTGTTTAATTATTTCATTTGGCATGTTCATCATTAACTTCAAATACAACAGTGTAAATATCTTTATCTTCCTCCTAAGTATCCTCAATTCTCGTAGGTCTTCCATCTCAATCATCTCTTGTTAATTCAAATTCATCCATTACATCATCACCATCATCATCAAAATAAACTTGTTATTGTGGTTTTTCAGCAATGGTAATCATGTATCTTCATTAAACATATTTATTTGTATTTTTACATTTAATATTTTCAATTAATTTCTCTTAAAAAGAACCATATTCACATTGCATAAATTACTTTTCAAATGATTTCATTTTTATAATGCTCCACCAATAAATTATCATTATCAAAGCAAGAAAATAATATGAATGATAAATTTTATGTTCTTGATGGGGAAATATAAATTGTTAATTTACTATAATATATGTTTTATATTTAATTTTGATGATTCGTTGTTGTGTATGAACACAAAATCGTCTATTAGTATGAAACAAATGACATTTAAACATAGTTACAAATTTCCATCATAGAAAAAAATATATGATTTATTTCATATATAATTGCATAAAATTTGGCTTCAATTTATCAAATATGAAATAATCTCAATCAAACACCACTAATTAATTTTTTTTATATACTATATTTACATGTATAAAATATAAAACCATTCACCACATATGAATCATAATTTTTAACCATGTTGGATGGTGGGTTATTCAATATATAAAATTGAATATAAATTTTACTACCATGATGTGATTCCTAAAAAATTGAAAACAATTATCAATATAAATAATAATAAATTGATTTCATATAGTAAACTACAAAAAATTAATTTCACTAGTCCTTGGAACTACTAGGAAAATTAATGAAATATATGTTCTTCAAGAATTCATGTGAAATTTGAAAAAAAAAGTTTCCTTGTACGATCATCATATAATATAATCATAAAATAATAATACTTTTCTTTCAAAAAATAAATATTTGCGGATAATAGCACAAACTATTAAAATCATGACATCTCATAAAAATTGATCAAAATATATGTATGATCCATGTGATGTTTTTCATCTAAAATCCAACATTCCTAAACTCCATTAAATACATGTTCTGGATGATTAAATGTTGATAATTTTATTTTCATTTCTTCATCAAAATTTCCCTCATTATGGCCCATTCGATTATGTTTTGAAGGATTTTCAGGTTGGATAAAATGGGATCTTAAAAAAAATTCCTCTTAAATATAATTTTGTTAAATTGAACCTTAATGTGATACATTATTATGTACCTTTTCCTTTAATTTCTACATGAATTTCTTAGATTGGTACATAAATTGAATCTGTACAATCCCTCTATATTTTTCTCCATACAGAAAATATTATATCCCATGTTCCATTGAATCAAATAAATTTTTAATTTTTTTTAGTTTACATTCAACAATAAAATATCTACTTACAGTCTACTATGTGCATCATAGTATGTTTTCCCCACACAATGGCCTCAGAAAAAAAATATTTCTATTAGCAGGTTCCAAATTGAATAATTATAAAAAACACTAAATCCAATCTATATAAGTATTTCAATTACTATTTTAAAATAATAACTTTTTAATTTGTTAATATTACAGTTTTTGACACATCTAAAAAAATTAGAGACATAACCATCTTGTATCCCAAAATAAGCAATCCACTGAAAAAATAATAAATGATTTTTAAAAAAAAATAAGATTCATTTGATTTTACTAACTTTTTATGAACCTTAATTCTCAAACAAATCAAATTATAGTCACCTGCAAAATTGATTAAGATATAATTATGACTTTACATTTTCGATTTTGTTACTGGAAGTGTCCTACATAATATGAAATAGATTATCCACATTTTTCTCCTCAATATGAATTAATACCAATATGTGATGGACCAACAAATCATTATATTATTGGAGATCCCAAAAAATAATTTATTTAATCCAATTGTGATCTTTCTGAAATACATTTATCTTTTTTTAGTTTATAGTGTATCCAAATGTAATGGAATTTACTTAATATACAATAGATATTAAATCAAAACCTGATATCATTGTTAGAGGTCCATCACATTTAATTGTACCTTTTCTAAAATGATTTTTGTTCCTTACAAAATATTAATCAATAAGAATAAATATGTAAAGATAGTAAAAAAACTATGTTTTCTACCTCTGATGATTAAAAGTAATTTTATTTTACTTATATAGTATGGGCATGATTTTTGACCATGTGTACCCCAACTATATAACACGCTATATGTTGGGAAGTCATTAATTGTCAACATAAATGCATTTCTAATTAAGAAATTTTATTTTTCAACATTATTATATGTAATAATACAATAACACAATAAACTAATTAATTAATTTATTTAAATAATAACTAATATTATTTTTTTATTTCTCAAAAATAATAAGGTTTAATAGATATGTGTTACATTCATTAACATACAAGGAGGAAGTTTCAATAGAGATATAAAGACAATTTTACAATAATTTTGACTACCGTATGAACCAAATATATGGAAACTAATAGTATAAAGACCCAATCACACATTATTGACAAATAATTTCAAATAAGTTTGTACATAGTAAAAATGATTCCATGAATCACCATTAAAATGATGATTTATGATTTTATCAGTTAAAATATAGTATTTGTTCTTTGAAATAAACAACATTGTGTTATAAAACATAAAAAAAAACTTGGGGTAAAATGGAAATAAAATAACAAAAGAATTTGAACTAATCAAGACCTCTCTTGTTGATCCTATATGTACAGTAATTTTAAACATGTGATACAACTAACTAATAAAAAATTTCCCCAAAATATATGATGTAATTATTTGAACATGCATGAATCATCTTATAACCAAGAACCAAATTATGAACCATCATCACGATCTCCTAGATTTTTGTAGGGATCACATTTCATTTATGTAATAGTGATTTAACCAAAGTGAATATCTGATCGATACTTTTTTTTATATTTTATTATCTTATTTAAAAGTTAAAAATTTGATAATCACTTTAAATCTTGTTATCTTGAAACTAGGATATAATGAATATTCAACAGAACTCAACATCCCATAACATTGAGATGGTTCTAACTCAAGAGTTAAATAAATTTAATTCTTATTTTTTACTCCAAATATGAATTACTAATTCCATGTACTAAATTTTGAAACTATGATATATCTAGAATGATATTATTAGTATTTACTCTAAAATTTCATTCATAACATTCATAAAAAATCATAATATTTTCAAGAATAAAAAATAAATAGATGGCCACTAACATTGTCAAATGTATTAAATCTCTTCAGATCACATTTTTAAAATAGACATTTATTTATCCTTTATGAAAACAATTATGATTTAGATAATGGAAATGATAAAAAGGAATCAGCATCCATAATATATATAGTATTTATACTAAAACTATTTTTATTTCTATAGTTATTTATCAAATCATTATCTTTTATTAAAGATGTTTGTCCACTTCCCTTTTCATTTTTTATCTCAAAAAATAGAAAATAAAAATACTTATTATGATTAATTTGATATAAGGAAGAGGTTATATAAAAATAATAATAATATAAAAATATTAAAAATTAATTGTAAATATTATCAATTTTATTTAATTACTGCAATATTTTTCAAATTCATCAAATTAGTTATATTTCTTTCTAATTACCACTAATATTGTAAAATTATAATTAATAAACATTAAGGGAAATATATGGTTGATCAGGGTGAATGATGTAAGAATTGATTGAAGGTAAATAAACATACTATGTAATTAAATAATACATGTACCCCAGTATTGAAATCCATTAGAGGATATGTAGTCATTGGTAAACCTATGTGTTTCCCCAAGAATACCACTCCTCCAAATAGTCTGAACATAGGGGGTACTAAAAGTATTTCACTCCAGCATCTCATGTATCCCCTCTCATCCATTATTCCCTCGAGGTTAGTAAGGAGTGAAGGGATAAATGATATGATAGAGGGAAATAATTTTGACACCATATTTCATTCACTATGTCTTCTACTTTATCACTTATTCTGTATGCTTCCCTCACACCCCTTGGTAGAACATATATTACTAATTGTGGTTAATTGTTGTTAATTTGGGTTAATTATGGATAATTATAGAAGTAACTACTCATTAAATCTAATTTTAACTAGTAACCACTCATCACATCTCATTTTTACTAATTAATGACCATTAAGGGGTTTTCTTTCTAATTATGCTTAATAACAGAAATATTTTCTAATTACCACTCTTTATTAGTGATTTTTTCAAGTTTCCTTTTATTACTAGTAAATTTTTTTAATTACCACTCATATCCAAGAAAATTATAATTACTTCTCATTAATTACATCTTTTTAAATTCCCAGTCAATACTAGTATTTTTATTAATTACTTCTCATTAATAGTAATTTTAACTATCTAATGCCCACTAATGAAATTTTATTCTAATTACTACTCAATGTCATTATTGTTTTCTAACTACCTATAATTACCAATATTTTCTTTAATTATATCTCATTACTGTTAATTTTCTCTAATTACCAATCATTACTGGTAATTTTTTTTAAATTAAAGGTCATCACATGAAATTTTTTCTAATATCTTTTCATTATCAGTAATGTTTTCAAACCACTACACATTAACATTATTTTTCTCTAAATTACTCTCATTAAATGTATTTTTTCTCTAATTATCACTCATTCCTACAATATTTTAAAAACTAAATCTCATTACTAGAAATTTTTTTTAATTATCGAACATTTCTTGTATTTTTTACCAATTTCTATTCATTATTTTTATTTTTACTAATTAAACAAATCATTTTGATATTTTATACTAACAATCGCTCATGTCCACTAATTTTACCCAATAATTACTTATTTTTTCTAAATAAATCTAATTAATGATAATTTTTTCTAACTTGCAAAAATAGCTCCTCATTTTGGCTGATTTTTAATAAATAATTTTCATAATCGGTATTTTGTACAAATTATTACTAAATTTTGGTATTTTTTCTACGTACCACAGACTCCTTGTATTTTTTAGTAACCAACCCTCATTTATGATAATTTTTACTAGCTGTCATTATTTTCTTATACTTTTTAAAACACACCACTCATTTTGGTCAATTTTAGTAATGTGCGGCTCATTTCCATTAATTTTAACTAATTAATACTTATTTTCAATAATTTTAACAATTTTATTCACAATTTCAAATATGTTTAATAATTAATGCTCATTTATTCTTATTATTAATAATTGCTGCTCATTTCCACATTTTTTTTATAATTATATTTATTTTCAACTAATTCATAATACTATCAAATAATTATCACCGATTTTAATGAATTAATACTATTTTACTGATTGCTTCCAATTTTTACCAATTACTAAAAAAAATTACTATTTTTTTAAATTATTAATATTTATCATTATCCATTAATAATTAGTGTTAATTTGTAAAAAATTCTAATTACTATTGTTATTATAAATTACTATAAATTATTATTACTTATCATAATTATCTATAAATTATTACAATGTTTTGTTAATGTGAACCATTTATTTAGAAATTATATATAAAAACTATTAATCAGAACAATATTTTGATACTTAAAACTATTTTCTTCAAATTGAAACTAATTACATATAATTAAAAAAAATTATTTCAAATTATAATATAATATTTTAATTAAAAATAAATATTACTAATCAAAATAAATTAATGTAAAATAAAATTAATTAATAATAATGAAAAATAAATAATTTAAATTAATAATACTAATTTCTTATATAAATTAATATAAATGAATTAAAAATTTAAAAACATCAAATTGGTCTTTATATTAGATGAAAAACTAAAAAATTTATTCCTTTTAAAAATTTAAACATTTAAATGAATAAATTATGAGGTGGAGAAGAGTTCACAAGATAATATAAAAGCACAAACGAGTAATGAATCGTAAAAAAATGTTGGGTTATATATAGGTTATATAAGTAGTGACAATACTATTTGCGAAAGGTATTTTTAAAAAAATTATTATTTGTGATATGTATTCGATAAAAAATAGTAGTATTCGTGATGGGGCATATCTCAAATAGTTCCCAGCATACAAAACATGTCAATGAAAAAAAAAATTCTTTCCACAAGATACATTAAAAATAATCTTATATCAGCACATTATTTGTGAAGGGGTTATAAATTCCCATCACAAATAACATTACTGAAAATATGTATTTATTCTTGGAGTAAATACCAATCATCAAAAACTTCTCCAAATAATTGGAAGAAATATGTCTTGAAGGTGTTTGTGATGGAAATGGTTTCCCATAAAAGATATTATTATTTACATATATTTTTTATAGGAACCGAATCCCATCACAAATAGTTTCACAAAGAGTACTATTTTCGATGGTCGATGGGCATGTTGCAAATAGCTCATCGTAAAAAACCCAATTTCCCATAGATCCATTTCTTATTTTTCTATGTTGGCATAAAATACAAGGGATCACATCTAGAAGGAAATAAATCTTTAATATTCTTTGGAGAACATTAATATTTATTTTATTAAGTCTAAAAAATCATTCATTGGTCCCTTCTTGTTATAATGTAGAAATGGAAACATAGTAAATGGTGATATTAGAGGATGAGTAATATTAAAACATACAACCTAAGCTATCATAGATTAAATAAATCATGAATAAAATAAAAGATATAAAAATAATCCAATATTACATATAACTAATATCATGAGAAGGGGAAAACTCTATGGATTTTATAAAAACATAAATAATAACATTGATAATAAAAAAGTGTATTCTTATTTATGATATTCATAATATTAGATTTCATAATGTTATCATTAAGATCATCTTCCAATATATCGAACATAAATAGTTAAGGCGCATGCCAAATACCCCAACTATTTTTCCCATAAGACCAATCGATTAATTGAGGTAAAATATTGGGATCCACCAAACACTTAAAATTTCTAATGCAAAAATTAAATGAAAGGGGTGAATAAGAATTCAAAACATAGTCAAAATAAGAATTCAAATTTAAAAAAGTCATTCAAAAATTTAATATTTTTCCCAATTTATAAAAATAACAAAATGATCCTATTCTAACAAAATAAATTAATGTAGATTGTATCATTAGTTTATATTATAGTTAAAGCAAAATATTTATCAAGGTATATTGAAATATATTAATATACATTCAATAGATCAGTGTGAAATCTCAAAAGGAAAAATCCATGCTGTTTTTTAAATCATTTATTTAAAATCCAAAAAAATTGAAAGATAAGGAAAAAAAATTTCTTTTAATACCATGTAAACTATAAATTGAATCTTTAAGAAAAATAATAGTCATATAGGTGGTAATATCCATTATTATAGTGATAATTAAATCATAGATTATGTTCACACCTTCAATAAAATGTTCATCGTTTAGAAAATATTAAGAAGATTCATATTAAAAGATTTATAAATATCCAATAATTTGTAAAAATATATTTAGTAAATTATTAATAATATTAAAAACATTCCTGTAAATTATTTAATGAATATATTGACATGGAAAGTAAAAATTCCCAACTAAATAGAAAAAAAATAAGTTATCATAAGAAACACTAGTTAAAGATTTTCCAAACATATGGACATATAAAATTAAAGATCTCTTATAATTTCAATAAATAATTACAATAGAATAAAATAGAATATGTTTATGTTAGAAATTTTATATAATTACACTAGTTAAACCTTAATAAAAATAATCACAAATAAGGATGAGATTGTGAAATAAACCCTTACCACGGGACCAATATTATTTTAATATTCTTTTAACATGTTGTATAATAAATTTCAATAAATTTTATATATACATAATATCTATATCCATACATATAACATATTATCTATTTATTAACATTAAATACCGATTTTTTAATAGTAATTTCTTAAAATAATCTTTTCAAGTTCTTAAATAATTCTTCATACATGTTTTGGTTTGGTAGTTTTGATCCTTGTATCTTTATCATGGTTACATCATTTTCCAAAAATTTTAAATGATATAAATATCACATATATTAATTATATAGATATATACATTTAAAATCTTTCATGAAATGTACACATGAAAAAGGATTCACTTTAATTCGTAAAGGTGGTAGCCCTTACATACACACAATTTACGGTATCAATTTCTTATGGGAGAAATTTTTAAGAACATAAAATATATATTATATTTTTTTAATGAAAAAAATTTCATACATATCATATATATTCATTATTAATATATTTATGACCATCTGTACAATGTAGTGATGAAAAATGAATTACACTATAATGTTATGAAGATAGGTCGTGCGTATGCACACATGATGTTTTTATTATATGTATAATGTGAAAGTGGTGGAAAATGGTTTTCCTATAGTTATAATAATATTTTTAATATTTAATATACTAGATTCATTATTTTTATATGAATATTTTATATTTATAGAAATTAAAAAAATAACCAATCTTTTTAATGTTCATTGAAGATGATGGCATCTTCTTTAGAGGCCTCCTTTAGCTTACAGCTTAAAACATTATAGGATGGTATTAATAAAATATATAAATTTCATGAATTACTAGAAGGACTATATGATTTTATTTAGTATGGATTTTTTTCATATGGAGTTCCCAATTTTTTTGAATAACGCAGGAGAAGAAGATCCCTTTTATAAGTGAGGGGAGGGACACATATAGAATCACATAAAAAAATTTATAATATAAAATCATTTTCATACGGAAGTGGATAAAAATATTCAATGATTATAAATTTTTATGGTTATGGTAGAAATTAAACAAACCAATGTCGTATATGGATTTTTTTATCTTGAAGCCTTATCACATAATTTCTATGTATTTCAACTCATTTAACCCTTGAAAAAGGTGATACATGTTATCCACATTTATTATACATTATATTGTAAAATTATGGTTAATCTATAAAATAATTTAAATTATTGTAATTAAAAATATATAATCCTTTAACATGATTCAAATACTTAAAGTGGACAAAATTAATTTTAATAAAATTTCACACAATTCAATGAAGACCATTTTTAAAAAAAAATTTAAGAATATAAGTAATTATATAGAAAAATAATGTATAATGTTGATAAAAATATGATTAATTGGATTATTTTAATTCAAATTATTTTCATTTTTCAATCAATACAATCAAAAAAAAAGGATTTACCTTTGAAATACTTGATTAAAATGAAATAATTGAAAATAGTCTTTATTTTAGCGATAATATAATTTAGATTTCCAAAATTTTATGAATTTGTTTCTAAGAACAAAATAAAATTTTCATATTAATCACAATACTTATTGAAATATATATTTGGTGTAGAAGAAAGATTTCATAGAATAAAATTTTTTATTATAAGAGTACAATGTATAAAAAATTATTGTTTTTTCTAAAATTAATATTTTTACTATTCAAAAAAAATATTTCTAAAATATCATTAAATTTTGTGTAATAAAATTTTTTCATTATGTATTTCTAAATGATATTAATTTTATCAAATTTAATTTATTAATATTTCAAATTTAGGTTTTATACAAATTACATAATAATGATACACATACTATACTATTATTTATTTAGAAATGTATTATTCCAAACTATAATTGAATCATCTTTGTTTGGTTATCCTCCACCAAAAAAAACATAATCCTCGGAATTTAAAGCATATAAACCAATGAATATTTGTATAACGTCCTTCATCATAACATGTTCAGGTTCCTATGTCACCTTATCTATCTTATTTTTTTTAATATAGCTTTACCAGGATAGACTAATATTGCTTTACCATGAGAGTCTTTTGATTCCACAACACTTATTCTCTACTACCATGAATATTTTTAGGTCCGTCATAGTGAGATAAATATAATTCCAATTATATGTTCTTAGAGGTGAGAAGATTTTGTTGGTCTAGCATATACGTCTTTAATAATGAGATATGGAAGACATCATGAATATTAGATATGATATGCTTAATTCCCAAGTGGTAGTACATAGATCCAAATCATTCAATTATTTTAAAAGGAATTATGTACCTATTCATTTGTTTATTACTCATGTCAAACCTTATAACACCATTTTGTGGCGATACCTCTAAAAAGATATAATATCCAACATGAATTTGTAAATACTACATTTTATTAGTTCATAACTTTTTTGTCTACAATGAGATGCATTAATAATATTATAAATAATATTCACTTTTTTTATTATATCCTCTATGATATCTAGGATTATAATATTCCTTTAAGAAATTTTTTCTCATCAATTTGGAGTATGCAACCTCTTAACATACAATTTTTTATGTATAACAATTGTTATTATTGAATAGATGTTATTATTAAATATTAGTTCTGCTGAATGAAATCAAAGATCTCACATACAGTGATTGTTAAGTGATCATGACCAAAATATGTATTCCAATATCTGAATAGTCATTTTAAAATTCACATCAATAAGATAATGATAGGTTGATCTCAAATGTATATCAGCATTGTGATTCTTATAAAAAATATTCTATAATTTTGATGTAACCTATAGGGCATGATCAAATAAAATTGAAATGGGTTCACCATGAAGTCTCACAAAATGATTATTATAGAGACAATTGAGGCACTAAATTGGTATATCTTCCCTCATAGTGAAGAAATTTTTAGAAGTTGTATGGTGATAAAAAAATTACCCATGTGGAATAATATTTTCTCAAAGTGTTTGGAAATCCAATGACAAGGTCCATGGTAATTTCATAACATCTCTACATAAGAACGGATAAATATTTTATGAATAATTTAAGATGATTTATATTAGACATTAGATTTTTATAAACCAATAGTATCAATATTTAGTTTAAAATTTCCCATTTCAAACAATCTCATAGGAACAATTCATTCAAATCCTAAAAAAATTATTGTTTCCTAGGTTTATAGAGAAATTCAAGCAATGGTATTCATCTATTAATTCTATTTTTATTTTAGGAATAGATGTAAAACATATCATCTTTTAAAAAAACATTTGTATTATCAGAATATATAATGTCGACTAATTTCTGATCATCCACATCATTGAAATTCCGTTAAATATTATAATCATCTAGATAAGAAGTTTTTATTATCATTATTAAAGATGGGTTAGAAATCATTTGGAATTTATGGGATATTTGCTCTTATGTAAAGATTAATTTATAAAAATATACTTAATCCATGAATATTTGATATTTACTATTCCTCATTTTAGTCAAAACTCTTAGATATTTCTAAATCAATACAACATTAATAATTTTTTCTTTCATAGGGTGGTAGTTTATTTTTAGCGACCTGACCCTATATTGCTCAGACTCGGTGTATGCTATTAACTATATAGACACTATTACAATTAATCAAATCCTAATGTACTGAATAATTTTGTGGTCTTGGTAAAAAATATACGTAAAATGTGTCTTGTATTACAACAGAACACACCTATTATAAAATAATTTTTCCTTCTAAATAAATAAATAACATCAATGATAAATTTATTTCATATATTAAATCCATTCATTTCTTTCATAGTATGTTTCTTAGATTCATGGGGAAAACAAAGTAAGGGGGATTAAATGATCAGTATGGGTAATGTATAGTATGATAAATAATTAATTAGTGATATTAATAATTATGAAATGGTAAATAATATAACACACATACCACATAATCTAAAACCGATAAGGAAGTTCATAAATAATATGTAAATGTAATAAATGGTAAAACATGATTTTAAAATAAGCAAACAATGAAAAGGTATGAAACTGAAACAAATTTCATTTAAATGTGAAATAAAAATAAAATATATCCATATATATGTTGATAGATGTTCTCGTGGATTAATAATAACTAAAACTAAATGAAAAAAATTCTTAATTATTAGACTAAATTTTTTCCCCGATACATAGAACCATTTTTGTCAAGAGATGGATTACCTATTCTAATTATTGTAACTAGTTCATCTCATGAGACTAACGATGCATCTAAGGGATATCATTAACTAGTACCCACCCATAGGGCTTTCTTAAAACGGCTCCCATCATATGTATTGCCTATATAAAACATTCCACTTATCAAATAGACAATGTTCCTTATAAAATATTCTGATTGAATAATGTATATGGATTTATCAATATTTCCCCAAATAATCAAATCACATTCAAAGTAAAAATCCTTGGAAAAATGGTATATAGTTTAAGAAATAATTGTATCAATGAAAAATGATATGGTTATTTAGGGGAAATTCGATTTCAAATGCCATAAGAAACTCAATATTTTAAGGGGACAAAAATGAATCAAGGAAGCAAATGTGAATATTATCCTTGTACAGATCGATTATAATACATCTATAGGAAGATTCAGGGAGATATCAATATAACATAACCCATGTGGAGTAAAATAAATGGTTATTTTCATTGATTAATTGAAACATTATAAAACTATCTTTTAAAGAATTATTGAAGAAAATGTCCTTTAGTTTTAAAAACTTTTTTAAAAAACATATCATTAAAAATTGATTTTAATAATATTTTTAGTAAAAATAAACCCTTTAAACCTATAAAAGAATCTTCAAATAAATGATGTAAGGTAAACTTACACAAGTCGTATGAGGTAATAATATAATTCCTTTTTCATGTTTAATGGTTTGAAAAATTAATAACTCGGAAAAAGAAAAGAAGATTCACTTTAAAAAAATAGTAAATGAAAAAGGTTTTAAATTTATTTAACAAATTTGTTTTTTAAAAAATTAAAATTTTTATTAAAACATTGTTTTAGAAGGAAATATGTTATTCTACTAGATAGAGATATAATGTTGGGTTTTCTGAAATATGTTTTTGAAAAAAATTTGATTACTAAAGAGTAGAAAAATTGTACTAACACTTGAAAATGGTAATGAATAACTAAGGGACTAAAAATAAAGGGATTTATTGATAAATGTTCATCTAATTTCTTTGATTTGAAATACTATTGAAAGATCATTAATGTTATTGTTGAGGAAAATAATTTTTAAACAATACAAAGTGTCGCATACCACTTTGAAACATTTTAAATCATAATCATCTTGATGGAATAAAATTAAATGAAAGATTACAATACTGTGAATATAAAAGTTTTAATGATATAATATAACAAAAGGGTTAGTAGATCAGCCACATAAAATATGTTATTGGTGAACTTGAAATATATCTTGTGGATGTAAAAAAGATGATTTGAGAATCCCTTACCTTACATTTATGTTCGGGTGAACTTATTTTAACATCTATTATAATAAACTTATGATAGTTTTATACTTGATTAGAAACATTTTTCTTGTTTATCCCTAATTTTATTTCACTTATTACCATGTTTTGTACAACTATTGAAAAAATTATGTTTACAATGGGATTTTTGACCAAATTCGATTTATGGGTCAAACATAACATTGATAGGTCAACTATGGTGCAAGTATACGTTATATAACATTTCTAGAATTATAATAATGACATAGTAATCATTTTATTACATTAGTTATACTTATTAAACCAATACATAAATATGGATATGAGAAATGAATCAATGTTATGATCATGTACTTGGTAGGTCATACGTACGCATGAGTAACGTTATCATTTTTCAATTATCGTTATGGAAAAAAGTTATGTAGAATTATATCATTCCAAAATTATCATTATATCATAAATACAATATTATTTTATCATATATGTGAATATAGGTAATTCTTGTGATGAATAAAGAATGACATCATGTTGAGAAGGTGGTATTCCACACATCCACGAATGATGTTATCTTATTTTAAGTGTGTGAAAGAGTAATAATGAAGATGATATATATATATATATATATATATTATTTCTAGAAAGGTAATTATGTAATGAATATAATATATAGGTTTTTTATTTCACATATGTTTAATTTAATGCATCCTTTATAAGGTCTTTGTATAGTGTGAATGAATCGCATCACATCAAGGGGCGGTAGTCAAGACTTCCTCAAACTATGTTATCTATTAACATAAATTGATGATATTAATGGTATGTTGGATTAAAGGATTAAAGAATAATAAAGAAATAATAATTGTCATATATATCATATATAAACATAGTTCACATCATAATGTCCACCATAAGTGGTGATAGAGGTAATATTTTCCATATTTTTAGAATTAATTTCAATTATTTTAATCATCCAAAAATATCAATTTTAACTTTTTTGAATCAATTTTGGATTTATGATGATTTTTTAGCAAAATGGTGAAAACTGAAAAATTCTGGATTTTGGATAGATTTTTACATCAATGATAATTTAGTAATTTATTGAAAAATATAAATCAAAATTTAGTGAATATTTTTTCAAGAATGCTTATTTTATTTCCTACAACTTTGTACTCTGGACCAAGGGCATATTTGAGCATCTCGAGTAGTTACAAATTCTATGAAGTTGATAGATTTTCCGGGCAGACAGCATGGACCCCACCACTATAACTGAAGTCAATCGTGACCTAAACAACTATAATTGTGTTGATTCCACCTGGAATAGAACAAGGACACGGAAACTAAAATCTTAAACTTATTAAAGGGAGTTTGGAAGTCATTAAGGATGTCATTTGGTGTTATTCTTTGTAAGGAATCATCTTGGAAACATCATCCAGAAAAAGAAACCTCCCCTAAAAAATTCATAACTCACACATATAATGTCAAAATATGATGAAATAGTAAAGAGATATGGATAATACATTTATGAAAAACATTATGAAGGTTGAAATTCATGAGGAGGTCATTTAATGGGGTTACAATGTGTAATATTTCAGGGGAAAATTTTTTCCTATAAAAGGAGGGGAGCTTCTCCCTCTAAGCATCCCATTCTACATTTCTTTCTTTTAAAGAACCATGGAGGAGATCTCTATCACTGGAGGACAGCC
Source organism: Viscum album (assembly GCA_963277665.1). NCBI lineage: Eukaryota > Viridiplantae > Streptophyta > Magnoliopsida > Santalales > Viscaceae > Viscum > Viscum album. Next base: position 1,190,124,783 of record OY728156.1, on the reverse strand, counting down.
ACAAATCTTCCCCATTTTTTTAATTTATTTATCTTATTTTTTTTTTGTTTTAGTTTTTATTTTTAATTTAGATTTATAATAAGTTAATGCAATTATTTTATTTCTGTATCCACCCATCCACCCTCTTTTCTTCTTATCATCTTACCACCATGAACTATAATAACCATGATCAAGAGTAACTAATCTGAGAAATATCATGAGGGAGTAATCAGGTTCTTTAACCCAAGACCATGTTATTAATTTGTTATTATTAGTCAGGCCTTGAATGATTTTCCAATTTAATATATCTCATTATTAAAAGGATTTCTAGACTGGGTACTTCGTATTTATCTTGGGCATATTTCTTGAGTATTGTTGGGACATGTCCCCTACCAGAACATTCATTTAACTATTCAAATCTATGACTGTACAAAACACATTTAAAATTACTAAGGTATCATTTAAAAACCCTTACCTATAAACGCCACCTATACATCAATCCTTATTTTAGCCCATAGATACCGTGAATGACCTTTATAGGTATGAGCCATGCTTCAAGCCATTTTTATCGGTTCATACCCTACTTTTGGTATTTAAAAGTTATTTTAAAGATGATGTGTGGGGGTGAAGGGAATCATGGAGGAAGGGATGATTTACGTTGTAAATAAAATGGTGTGGGGGTGTTATTATGGGAATTGTAAAAGGTTGTGGAATCATTCATTGTACTCTACTATATTTCCCATATTCAATAAAAAATTAAAATGACAAAAGAATAGAGAACAATGGGTTATGATTTGGGAGAACCAAAAATCACCATTTTCTGGACCAATGATCTTATAATCCTATGTGGTTAGGTGATGGTTTTAAATCTTGATCTAATCATAAAATTCTGAAAAAACATCAAAATAAAAAATTAAAGAGGGTGCATTAATCATTAATTATGCTTTACTTTGAGCATGACCTTACATAGATTTTTGGGGGAAGTGGGTTTTTGTGCATTAAAGGGGATAATTTTATGGAACTGTTTGATATCATGAATTGTATTGAAGAGATAATCATCTTCCTTGAGCCTTAATTTTTAAAGCATCATTTCCTACCAACCTTATGTCCTAGAGTCGTTTGAACATTTATTGAAAATTCCTCTCTATTTTATGTTCTTTTTGTCTCTGAAATGTAGAGAAAGTATTTCTTTTACAAGCTTATATATAAGGTGAATGTTCTCATAATATGAGTTTAACATTACTTGAATTGTATCTTGGGATATGAGAAGAAAAATTGAAAGGTGAGGTAAGTCTTTTTGAGGAATGATTAATAATAATTAATTGAGAAGCTTGAATGTATAAAAGAAGAAGTTCCATTATTTTAAAGGGGAAAAATTAAAATACATGATTTAATTATTCCATTTAAAAGTGGAAAATTAAATTGATATTTTTTTTGTAATTTTAATTATGTTATTTAACACTGAAAATTGTTAAATTTATATACTTTTGAATTTGAATATTGGTAACATTGGTGTCCTCTGAATTCCATGCTGAGATTTTATGCTTGAGGACAAGCATGGTCTATGTGTGGGGGAATTGATAAAGCTAATATTTTACAAATTTTTTAATGAATTTCAATTCTTTTAATCATCCCAAATTATCAATTTTATCTTCTATGAATCAATCTAGTATTTATGATGTCTTTTGAGAAAAATAGTGAAAAACACCTAATTCTAGATTTTGGACAGATTTTTAAATCAAGGGTATTTTTTTAATTTATTGAAAATTATAAATCCAAATTGAGTGATTTTATTTTTGAATCTTGGTATTATTTCATCCAAAATCTTCTTCTAGAGCAGAGGAATATTCGAGCATCTCAAAGCATTAAAAACTCAATAAAGCTGAAGGATTTTATGGGTGGACAACGTGGACCAGACCACTATAACGGAAGTCAATCACGACTTACACACCTCCAATTAGAGGTATTCTACTTGTAATAGAAAAAGGACAAATATTAGTGTATCTAAAAATAATTTAATGGACTTTGAAATTCATTAAAGTTGTCATTGGGTGTTATACATTTGAAAAAATCTTCATGAAAACATTATCCAAAAAAAGAAACCTCCAATGAAAAATCGATACCTCCCATATATGATGTCAAAATTTGCCTAAATTGTGAGGAGTGACGTACAAGCTATTTATGAACAACATTAATGAATGTTAAAACGCATTAATAGGATATTTAAAGGGGTTACAACGTGTAAACCATTAGGGGAAAAATTCTTCCCATAAATAGAGAGGATATCCTCCCTCTTAAATCATTTCATTCTCCACCCCATTCCTTCAAGTAACCAAGGTGGAAATCTCCACCATGAAAGGACACCACAAATTGTCCCCATTTATTTTTAATTTAAAAATGTTATTGATTTTTGTTTTAGTTTTCAATTGTAATTTAGATTTCTAATAAATTAATTCCTTTTATTTATTTCTATATTCACTAATAACACCCTCTTTAATTCTTCTCATATTTCCATCATGAACTATAATACTAATGATCATGAGTAATAAATATGAGAAGTATCCTAAGAATGTAATATGTTTCTTGAACCCAATATCATGTTATTAATATTCTTTCAGTTAATTCTAAGTATAATTTATATTTGGGGTAATCATCACTTTGGTTGTCTAAAATTTAACATCTTAGTCTACAAATCTTTTACCTCGATTGAGGAGGTGGATAGAGGGTGTGCTTGGCGATTTCTAAGTGGACTTTTCATTTATAACCGAGGTAGACTAAGGTGTTCACAATACGATGGTGTATGTTCACTAATAATATTTGAATCTAGTCAATGAAGGTGCTCCCTGAAATTTATCTCAGGAGATCATCTTTTCTTCACTAATTCCATTTTGATAAGAATTTTATAATAATTATAATTGAATTTTATCATTTGATCTATTTTCATAAATTCAATTCCCTTAATATATTAAATAAAAACATCCATAATGATTTAGTTATGGTGAATTAGATTAAGAGTGTGAATGAACTAAAAAAGCTCTCCAAGTGAGATTTCCCTGGTCAGCCATTGCGTTGCACTAGGAAAATTAAATTTCATTTACAACGCCCTATGATAGTTGTGTGTAAAGAGGCAGTAATGGAAAAATGAACAATTATCATCTCATGAGGCAGTAGTTCACCATACATAAAAATATTCTGTTTGTTACTCATTTGAAGAAATTGTGTGAAATTTTAGGTAAAAAAATTAGAATAACAGAATATTAGTATATTTAAGATATTTTTTGTTGTAATATAATATAATAAATAGGATTTAGGGGTTAGAGAATGAAAATAAAACCAGATATCTTGATATAAGACATTACCTATACCGTAGGTAATTTTTTGGGTTTGAAAAAAAAGATACATTGAATTGATTTCTTCTCAAAGTGAGGCTTGGAGGTAGATTAAAGGGATATTATAAATATATATGTTCATATATGGGTTGATTCTAAGTAGTTTGAGAGATGTGAAGAATGGGAATATGTGGTGTCCATTTATGAGGGAGAAAAATTACCTATTTGGTATTTTTTTAAAGAAGTTACATGTACCCACGTTGTCACATAAAAAAAGTTTTAAAATACTAAAGAAATAAATAATATAAGTTTAATGATAAAATTATGTTAAAAAAATGTGTGTTGGACAAGTCTATAGGTTATTTGGCCCTCTATGTTAATGGTTTAGTCCTTTATTAAGCTTATTTTTTCCTTAATAATTTTAATTAATTTTAATCACTTTCACTAATATTTTTCATCAAAAAATGATAAAATTATATAATATAAATTATTCTGATTAAAATATTTGGAATCCATTTTTCCAAATTCCCATCACAAAGTGAGAGAATTTTTTAAAATTTGATATTACAAGCGGGACGATAATGCCGATTTTTAATGTAAAATCATCTAAATGTTTGCTATGTTTTTTTAATAAATTCCAATGTGAACATGATTCTAATGAGAAAAATTGTATTAATTGATATAAATATTATCTAATTATACTTTATATACAATTGAATATATAATTTATCCTTATAAATAAATCATATGAAAAAGGAGTTTTGAACTAATATTCAATATTTTTAACTATTCATTACAAAATAAAAGGTTTCAGAAAAATATAAAAAATTCATCCTAACTTAACAATTATGTTTCTGTTTAAAATATTAACATCAATTTGACATGTTAAATCAATTAAATTTTCAAAATTCATATATAAAAACGGTTATCTATTAAAAGGTGGAAAAACTGCCTTACTAAAAATATAGGTTTAGATATATTTAATTGGGTTCGTTCTTATCTTATGTTTATATTATCTTTTTGGAGAATATAAAAAAAAATTGATATAATATATTACATATATATTTCATTAAAATAATTAAATAATTGTAATTAATTATGTTTATTAAGACAAAACACCATTAGAATCATACAAATAATAATATTTCTTTTTATATCTAACTCGTTCTTATTTTTATCTGGTTAACTAGTAACCAATAAATTCATTTTATATTTATATAAACCTTAAATTTTCATAATTTAGTTAACACTATTTATAAACTAAAACATAATGTCTAGATTATATAATATTATATAAAATAATAATACTTTTGTATTTGTTGAGACTCAGTTTTATGTGTAACACAAGCTATCAGGAATCGTCAATGTTGCCTGTAACAGAAAATATCGTGGAAGGTCGCTCTTGTGTATAATGCAAGCTAACTATGTGTCACATGAATTATAATATATATAATATATTATATTTATTTAAAATAGTAAATATATTTTAATGTTTCTGTATGTTATATTCCCCTTTTACCCTTGGTGATGTGTGTCATACACGCCGTAGAATACAATGTTTTACTATAGAATTTTAGGGTTTTACATTATACCCACCTTATTTCAATTATACCATCATGGTTTAAAATTGATTTTGGAGATTTATTTTTTGAGGTTCCATATTATTAAATCCCACATCATGAGAAGGTTTCATAATACATCTTCTGTAGAAGAGGGAATGGAATGTACAAAGGTCACTTGGACTTCCATATAACTGGCTCTCTAAGTAGAACATCAGTAGAAAGTGAATATATGTACATGGAGGAAATGAATAACTATTTTTAGGGAGTGAATGATTCCATGAATTATAATCAAATTAATGATCAAGAGAATATCTAGGGTCTCAATGCCAAAATTCATTGATAATTTAAGAGAAATTGGTTCAAAAAATAAGGTATTAGGAATACATTTCCTTTTGAAGATACTTTTCTTAATATTGAGGAAATAATTTACTTCTTATATATTATAAAATTATATTATTCAATAAATAGTATTTAAATTTTTTTTGTTCTTTGAACTATTTTCCAATTCATTCAAAAATTAATATTAAATCTTAAAGCTCAAAAATACATTTATAAAGGATCTTAAGTCCCCTAAAAGAGTAAAAAATTTGACTATTTTTTTAACTATCTTGTAAAACCAATATGGTTCATAACATAATATCTAATACACTAAAGTGTTACTAATGGTTCATCATTAATTTTTATTCATAATATTGTTTAACTAAAAACAATAAAAATTTAATAGGACATTGTGTAGGTTAGTGGTTGGCGTGAAACTCTTATCATCCTTCGGTCATGGGTTAAATGACCATGTCCTTTCATGATTTTATTATTTTTCACCTTCATTATAGGTTATTATTTTCTAAAATAATATTAATACATTACCAAAAATAAATATGATGGAAATCCATGAAGTAAGGTTAATAACTAAATATCCTTTTAATTAAGGTTTTAATTATAGACTTAATACATAAGATACATAATCCATTTAGTTCCACATTGGTCCTTTCTTAGTCTAGGGTTTATCCACAATATAATTTCTAGGATTTTATAATCATGAAACCTTATTTTTAAGTCAAAAATACTTTAGTCTTATCCATGATCATTCATTGTTATTTTCTATTAAAATTATTCATAATGGTTTTTGAAGAAATCATAGATTATCTTAATAATAATCCCTGGGAGTTTCAAACTAGGTGTGTAGTAGGGAATGTTGTTATATACCATGATACCATGAGTCAATCCTAGACCTCCATGATAGAGTTATTACTTCTAAGTATATATATGCCAAACTCATGTCCAGTTATACTATCAAGACATAAATTTATTACTAGGTAGACCCACATAATATATACCTTACCAAAATTGAAGGATTTTATTATATACTTATCCTAAAATTATAACATAGGGTTGTGTTCTCTAACCTATGTTTCCCTAAATATAATTCAAAAGGAATCTAATAAAATTCATCTGATAACAACTATTTCAACCCAATCACAAATAGCCTAGATCTAGTTTCTACTATCAATTACATTGGCATGATTACAAGGAATCAAATCCTGAAGGGCTGAATATTTTAGTAGTATTGGAAAACAAGATACACAAATGAGTATTGTATTACAAATTAATACACTAATTAAAACATAAATTTTTTTATAAATAAATATATGATTACGAGAATAACTTTATTCCATCTAATAAATATCTTTATGTATTTCATAGTATGCTTCTTGGATTCTTGGTGAAGGAAACCCAATAAGGGTTATATTAAATGCTCTGTATGGGTAATGGATATTGGAAGTAGTAAAATATCAATGATATTATTAATTATGGCATGGTAAAAAATAGATCAGAGATACCATATAATCAACAACTAAAAAATTTGTGCATAAACAATATGATAGGGTAATAATTCAAAACACATTCCATTCAAATAATGAGATAATGAAAAATCAATATGAAATGTAAGAAACTAAAACACTTTTAATTTTACCAATGAACTAAAAATGAATTGTATCTAAATATTTTTCAACCCAATACCACATGGGTGAATTATAACTGAAACTAAATGAGGGAAATTCTAAATTATTAGACGCCATGTTTCCCAAGTAGATAAGACATTTACTATTAAGTGATATATTACCTCTTCCACTTTTCAAAACTAAATCATCCCCTGTGGCAATTGATGCATCTAGAATCTTTCATTACCCTATACCCATCCTTTAGGGCATACCTTAAATGATCCCCAACCCGTGTATTGCATTCCCAAAACATTCCTCATATCGGATAAATTGTATGCATTATGAAATATTCAAATCGAATAAAGTATAAAAATTTATCAACATTTCCCAAAATAATCAACTAACATTCAATGTAAACACCATATAAAAAAAGGTATATGGTGTAGTCTATAATCATATCATTGAAAAATGATATGAATATTTTAGGTAAATTCAATGTTGAATGATCATCATAAATTTTATATTTCAAGGGGTTAAAAGGAAATATAAAAGTAAATGTGAATACAATCCTTCCATCCCTAGAAAGATTAATTATAGGATCAATATAATAGAACCCAAGTGGAGTAAAATAAAGGGTTTTCGTTATTTATTAATGGAAAAATTATAAAAAGATCATTAAAAACATTATTGAGGAAAATATCCTTTAGTTTTAAAAAAACATTTCAAAAACCATTTTATTTAAAATAACTTTCGAAAATAATATCATTAAATATAAACCATTTAAACATGAAAATTAACCTCAAAAAAATGATAGTAGGTAAATACGTACTAGTCGTACGAGGTAAAAAGAATATTCTTTTTGCATAGTTAAAGGTGGGATAAATGCCTTGTTACAAAAGTGACAAGATGATACCATTCAACTTTTTTGAATACAGAAATGGTAAAAATTTCTTCAAACAATCAATTTAAAAATATTTTGGAAAACATTTTAATAAAAAAAAATTCATAATAATATATTTTCACTAGCTGTAGAGAGATACTATGATAGGTTTTTTGAAAAACATTTTCTAAAAACTTTTGAACACAAAATACTTTCAAATGGTTCTAATACATGAAATTGTTTATGAATAACCAGAGGAGAGAAAATAAAAAATTTTATTAAACAGTTTTCATTTAATTTCCCCAAAATAAAAATAACATTGAAGGACTATTAAATTTATTATTTAGGAATATAATATTTAAGCATTCCAAAGTGTCTCATACCACTTTGAAACATTTTAAATCATAATCCTCCAGAAGGAATAATAGTAAATGATTGTTTAAAATACCATGAAGATAAAATTATTAATTTTATAATATAACAAAATGGTAGATAGTTACACCGCACAAAAGATGTAAGTGGTGAACATGAAATTTACATCACAGACGTAAAAGGTAAAATGAGAATCCCTTACCTTGCATTTTATTTTGGGTGAATATCATTTAACTTCCTATATAATAAACTTATGTTAATTATATAATTGAATCATATCCTTTTTAGTGTTTATTATTATTTTTATTTCACTTATTACAATGTTATTTCAAACTACCTAATCAATTATGTTTTGGTCAGGTGTTTTGACAATATTTGGTTTCTGGGTCAAAAAAATTAGGCTGGTCAACTATGGTCAAATGGGTAATTATATAAAATTCCTAGAATAATAATAATGACATAATTATCATTTTTATACATTAACTAAAATTTTAAAATAAATAATTAAACATGGTTATGAAAAATGAATCAATGTTATTATCGTGGAGACGGTAGGTCGTACATACACATGAGTAACATTCTGATTTTTCAATGATCTCTATGTGATGAAGTTAAGTAGAATTATAAATTTACATAAAGATAATTATACTATAAATACCATATTATTTTATCATATATACTTATATATATAATTATTGTTTGTAAAAATTAATCACATCATGTCGAGGAGGTCGTATTCCACAAGTCTATGAATTATGTTATAATATTTTAATTGTGTGAAAGGGTAATACTGAAAATGATATATATATAAATTAATAAAGTTAATTATTTCAAGAATATAATTTATAGGTTTTTTATTCCACATATTTTAAATTGAATATATCCTCTATATGTTGCATTTATACTATGAACAAATCATATCACTTTGAGGGGTTGTAGTCCACATTTCCTGATATGATGTTATCATATTAACATAAAATGGAATGTTTTAAGGGTATATATAATTGAATTATTAAATAAGAAAAAATAAAAAAATAATATATATATATAGTATATAAATATATTTTCCATCTTAGTGGCCACTATGAGAGGTGGTAAAGAGAAATGAACGATCATCGTATCGTGAGGCAGTAGTTCACCGTACATAGAAATATTATGGCAGTTACCCATTAGGTGGAATTATATATATTTTAAATTGGAACCATTAGTATAAAATAACCAAGAATATTTCGAATAATTATTTCATTATAAAATCATATAATAAGAAGTTTGTTGGTTTTAGAGAATGTAAATAAAACTAGAGATCTGAAGAGAATATGATACCTCTTATTCGGCTAACTTCTTTTGGTTTATACCTAAACGATTATTTGTATTTATTTCTACCAAAAGTTAGGATTCAGGATTAATGAGATTGATATTGGGAAGTTATATGGTCAGATATTTTATGAACCTATTTTTTTGAGAGGTATGATTAATGGGCAGATGTAGTGGCCTTTTATAAGGGGGAAAATGACTTTCATTGTATTTTTGAAAAGATGTTAGGTGGGCTAACGTTTTTACCTGATATATTTATTCAAAAACTATCCAAACTCAACAATTATAGGTTAATGTACGATATCTTTTGAGAAAATTAATTTTGGAAAATTTTCTAGGGCATTTGGGCCCCTAGGTTAAAGGTTTAGTCCCTTATTAAGCTTAATTTTTCCTTAATAATTGTAATTAATTTAATCATGTTCACCAATGTTTTTGGTCAAAAACAATGTTTTATTTACTATAACATATATATTATTATAACTCTATATATGGAATCCATTTTTCAAAAATCCAATCATAGAATTGGATGAAGTTGTCATAAATTTAATCCCTCAACTGGATGACAATGCAGGTTTTTAAAGTACTAACATCTGAATGTTTTTTATGTTGTTTTAATAATTTATAAATTTAAATTTATTAAAATGAAATAAATTGAATTAATTTGTAAAAATATTATCTAATTATACATTTAACCCAATTAAAATTTTAATTTCTACTTATAAATTTATTATATGAAAAAACAGTATTGAACTAAAATTCAGTATTATTTACTATTAATTAAAAAATAAAATTCTTTAGAAACATATAAAAAAAATTATCATAACATTATTAATATAATCATATTTTACTGATGAAGTTTATTTTGACTTATTATATCAATTAATGTATAAAAATTCCTATTTAAAATCGATTCTCCCTTAAAAGATGGTAAATGTTCCTTAATAATAATATAGGTTTTATGTGTAAAATTGCATTTGTTATTATATTATGCTTATCAAATATATTGGGTGAATATGAATAAAATTTTATTTAATTTATAACATATGTATTTCATTAAAATTATTAAATAATTGTATTTAATAATGTTTATTAATACAAAACTCTTTTGGAAGCATAAAAGCAATAATATTTATTTTTTAAATCCAATTGGTTATTATTTTTGTTTTCCTATAAATTGGTAACCAATTAATTAATTTTATATTTATATATTACATAAATTTCAATAAGTTAGTTACTACGATTAATAACCACTTACATAACAACTTGGATATATCATATTATATTAAATAATAATACATTGTTATTTCATGAAACACGGTATTGCATGTAACATAAGGTATCATGGAAGGTCACTCTTGAATGTAATGTATGATACCGAGGATGGTTGTTCTTTTGTGTAATGTAATATAATGTGGTGTTGTGTGAATTATAGTATATAGAATATATTATATTGATTTAACATAGTAAACATATTGTAAAGTATTGGGTTATTATATTTCCTTTTTACACTTGGTGTGTCATTTTATACATGCCATTGAATGCAAAGTTACACTTTATAATTTTAGAGTGTTATAATAATGAGAAATAACAATACTTGAGTATTATTAACCATTACATTTCCTTTATGTTGTTCTCTTTTTGTGAGGATATGTATATCATATTTTTATACAAATATATTTCAAATAATTAACTACAATTGTAATGTCTATGAATAATCAATAAAATTATTACTGATTCTAACTCAATATCATGGAATTAAAAATTCTATTCATGAATAATATACTACATTAATAAAAAACAACATTATCATTCTGTATAAGGATTCATTCACGTTTTAGCTTCTATATATGACTATATACCAGAATTACATCCTTTCCCAATGGTCAAGCCAATACTGATGCATTTCTTAATCACCTCTTTAATTCAAAAAATCATTCCACACATTTTTATATCCATACAAATTAATCCATTTATGAGTCAAAATTTTTAACAAGTTAGTTACCAATAATTTTTTTAACAAATCATATGTTTTAACCTACTAAACTAAGGAACCTACAAACCTCAATTTAATTCATCGTTGTTTTACATTCTATCAATGGAGATTTAATTTTAGGATCACTTGATATTATACCATCTGTGAAAATATAGCCACAAAAAATAAATTAAAAAAAACAGAATAAACATTTTCTAAATATTACATGTAACTAATTCTTTCTATATTTCATAAAAATGATTAACAAATATATCTTATTATTTTAATAGCTTTTAGAGAATATTATATTATCATTAAAAAGTACAACAACGAAATTATTGTGATAATTCTTGAATAACATATTCATCATTTTCATAAAAATAGAAGATTCATTATTCCGTCCATATGGAATTACTATAAATTCATAATATCAATACATAGTATAAAATTTTATCTTTAGAATAACCTACTTCATTATGTATTATTGGTGATACCCATAATGTAGTTCAATCATTAAATAATATTTATGTATTTAACATCAATTGGGAGTAGATGATACCTTTTTGTTATAGTAATTGAAATTCATTCTTTATAACCAATAAACAACCTCATAAATCCATATTTATTCTTAACAAAAAGAATATGGGATCCATATATTGAAATAATATGTTTTATAAATCCTCTTTGACACAACTTGTGTATTTGATTATTTAGTTCCACTAATACCACTGTATCAATTATGTCGTTTGTTTTTTATAATGGTCATTCATTATATATGAGACCAAAAAAAATTCAACATCAATATCAAGTGGGTATATATGTAGTTATTTAAGAAATATATCACATTATTCCTAAATAATATGCATATATTCTATTTAATGTATACTAATTCGATTCAAAGGGGATTTAGAGAAGATTTTGATGAGTTAGTCTCCTATATTGAGATAACGTATTTCATATTCCCATCACAAATTGAAATCTCTTTATATTAGTAATAAATTTTGTCATATTAATTTATATTCTGATCCTTTCTAATGATTATTATAATGTCATATAAGAATATTTTTTATAAATTTGGTAATTATATTAATCATAATAGGAACTTAGTGACATGTTGTAGAATGATTGACAGAATGGGATACGATTGAAAATTACCTTCTTAATGTTAAGGGAAAAAAATAAATTTCTAGATAAATATGGAAGATATTATGGAGTGTGATGATCCATATTAGAAAAAAATCATTAACTCATTTTTTGGTTGTTATCAGTGTACATTCTAATACATCATTATCAAGTTCAACCTCATTTTTAGTGATAAAAAAATATTGGCATTTCTCCCATAAGATATTATGAGGGAAATTAACTTGATACCTTGGAAATTCATTCATATAGTTCTTTTTATATGATCCTGATCATTATATAGATGTATCATGTTCATTTTAGGTACACATTTACCCTTTTTTCTATATATTTTCTGTGTTTTTATACGGGGTTGTTTCAGGTGATGTTAAAGAAATTTTGATTCCCAAGGGGCTATAAACGGTTGGTGAATGGTTAGGGAAATCCATATGTCTTCCCCTAGAATCTATGTTCCATATTTCGATGATAAAATAGGGGCACATGGTTGGTGAATGGTTTCAAAAAACCATATTTCCTTCCTACTAAAAACCATTAACCCTTAAATAGAGGGGATTTATAGAGTTATCGCATGGTTTGGAAAACATATCACCTCTTCTACAAACCGTTCATTAAGATTTTAGTCCCCCAAAAATTTTATTACAAATTTCCAAACCCATATCATTACCCCAAATCACCCTGAATTATCCCAATGAAAATTTCTTCAATTTTGTATGCTTCTAGGAGGATTACAAATCCCTTAGAACACCATTCATGTCAAATCGATGATTCAATTGATGGATTATCACCTCTACAATATGTAATTTATTCTCCATTTGGTTTTCTATCTCTATTGTCTTTCTTTTCCATTGAAGAAGGATTATTTTTCCTATATTTTTTATGGTTAAGATCTCGGTTTGTATGGATCATAAACCATTGGATATTGATCATAGGTATTGGTCCTAGATATTCTGCTCTATTATGATTTTTACCATTTTGCTTCAAAATGAGAATTATATTTTGGTGATTGTTAGTTAATGACAATTAGATTGGTGGTCTATTTCAAAAATTTGATAGTATTGATTATAAATGAATTTATGTAACTGTGAAATGTTCATTTCCATGAGTAGAAGTATAATTCTATATTAATTTTATTTAATTATTTTTTCCTATGTGAAAGTAAAATTTTGTTGAATATGTGATAAATTTTTTTTGGAATTAAGTGATTATGGAATTGATTGAATAATGGGTTCTTGTAATTGAGAATATCAATGGGGTGTGCTTATGTCATTAAAATTATGGTTTATAAATTATTCTTCGATGATGAATGAATTATGTAAATGGTTGATATATTGGTTGAGAATGTGGAATCATGGCATGTGATATTGTAACTCAGTTATTGGACATGAAAAACTACTCCAAATACCCACATGGTTCCAAAAAATACACTCTAGGACACCAATATATATATATATATATATTCTATGTGAACACTAAGTAGTTGTAATGGGACTACTGCTCCAAATACCCATGAGGTGCTAGACATTTGCAGTAGGATATCATTTTTGAATGTAAAATTGACATTCAAGGAATAATGGAAACCCATGATGTAATTAAATGTGATATACCTTGGTTGATAGTTCAGACATCAGCACAGGATGAAGTAGGTTTTTTTCATTGCGTGTCATCATGAACCCATGGGTGTGTGTTTTCAATTAAGGAATATGTAATGTGGAAACTGTTTATGGTAGATTTTGTATGTTATTATTTATAAAACTACATGCAATGTTATTGATTGGATATTATTTAGACATTATTTATGGTGTACTACTTAGTTGTACTTACACCCTACTTAGGTTACCAAATCAGTACATGAAAGGACTTCATGTCTGCATGACACGATAAGGGAAATATCCCTATGTTAGATGGATGTGTTTGGATGGAACATGAATGAGGGAACCATACATGATTTTGGGACCTGTTTGGGAGTTTTCTGTGTGTCTTTGTTTAGGTTATTCATTTGAAAGATGAAAAATTTATGTCATGAAATATCTATAGCCTTGGTTTTTTGTTGTTTTTTCCGATTTTGGGGTTATCATATGATGTATTTATTTTTTTATATGGTATTATTATGGTTTTTTGACGTTTGGATATAATTTTTTGATTTATCCTATTATGATTCATTGGAAAGTTGGTTATAATATCAACATGATATATATATATATATCAGACTATGGGTTGTATTTGGAAGCCTCTATTGTACTGAAAGGTGTTCCTGATTTCACGTCACCAACTATCTTGGGTCACCAACATGTGGCACCCTAGTTGGGACATTATAGAGTGGTATCAAAGTGGGTTTCTTTTCATTTCATTTTCTTAATTTTTGTGATGGTAGACCGGAGACTATGATGAGTCGGGCCTTTGTCCTGATCTCATTCATTAGAGTTTCTCACCCATGTATGGGGGATAACCCAAGTTCCATGGATGGGATTGTTTTATGGATGTTTTAATCTATATTTGAATGTTATATCAACATGGGTGATTCACTTATTTTGTGATGTTATTATTTTACTATGATTTTACTCATAGCCTAATAAGGCAAAGGAATTTAGTATTCTAGCATAAGTTTGTCACATAGGATTTCTTGTGACATTCCCCATTTTAGGAATGCACCAAAAATTATGTTTTGGGTGAGTTGTATAATGAAATGTTTTTATTTGGTTAATTAATTTATGAAAAATAGGTTCCTAAAAGAAAATTTTAAAATTCATCAATGAAACTAAATGTGGTAATTGAAATTGATAAAAGGATTTTTAATGAGGATCCTATAAATAAGAAAGTATTTACCATATGTTATCTCTAACTCATGTGAGGGATATTTGATGGAAATGATAGTGCCTCAGTTTTTACCATTTTGAGGGGAATGAGGTATGGATTTTTATAGTTTAATGTGAATCCATCGTATTAAAATTTGATAATAATTTGTTACGTTTCTTATTAAATTTTATTGTAATTTTATAGATATAACTCTACGATGATTATTTTTGATAGTATTATATGAGGACATGGTTGAGAATGATACATTAACAGTGAAACCTACGACTCTAATAGTACCATTTGAAGGGTTCAAAAGGATGTTCAATGAAATACTTGATCTCTTTATGCAATTTATGGAATAAGGAATAGGTAGTGATCTGCAGAGTTTATTTGACTTGAAACAAGAGTTCAAGTTCTGTCACCCTCTAATATTAACTAGAGAGGTTGGAACCGAGGAAACTAAATTATGGTTGGACATTGTCAAGATGATCCTGAACCACTTATAGAATCCTCTTAAGAAGAGATTCAAGATCGTTTCTTATATATTATATATTCAAGAAAACAATTGGTGGGAAATTCATACTAAATATGAGTATATGGAGAATATGGAACTAAATAACTTCAAGGATACGTTCTTAGAACACTTTTACAGTGATACACCCATAAATGAGAGGGAAACTAAGAGAATTTTGTTGACCTAGTAAATTATGTCATTAACAGTCTATGTTGGTCTCTACATAGATTTAATACACTTAGTTCTATCATTGAAAAGATATTATGAAGATAAAAAAATTAAAGATGGTATTAAATGTGATATTATGTCTGAGGATAAATTATTTAGGTTGAATAGGTTTTTTGATGTGGCGAATAAGGTCCTAAATTCTATTGGGAACCTAGAGGATGATTCCATTAGATTTTAGGTGGTATTTAATGGATTACCAAGAGGTGTGTTTTTTAATAGTTGGAAGCATTTCAATGAGAATGTAAACCAGTTACACAGTAACCACAGTGGTCAAAGAGAATGATTGGTTTCTTAGAGTAGTAAATAAATATACTTTCAACAATTTGGTATGTTGGGTCACATTGATAGCCAATATCCATGACCACCAGTGGAGATCCAAGCTTGTTCTAGCAAGGGTCAAATGTAGAAGCATCGTAGAAATACATGATAAATGTGAAATGATGGAGGAACAATAATGAATCATAGTAATGTAAGGGGTCATCTACCCCACATTAGTCGGATTGTTAGAGCTCCTCTCATTGTGGATGTCAAGGAATTCAATGTTGTACTTTTGGAAAATAGTGTTTATATTAGTATAGTGGTGAAACTCAGGGAACACAGACTACAACATAGGAATGAGGGGACAAAAATTTGCATATAGTTCGACCTGAACATGTGGATTGTTAGGTTGGACCACCAACAGTCATAGGACTATTCATGAATCTTCTACACTTTCTAATGCCTTATTTAATATAGGATCATCTTATTCTTTTATATTTATAGAAATTTTAGACCGTTTGATCTGCACAAAGTATTTTCTGAGTTGCATTATAATGATCAACACACCATTTGGAGTAAGGTTTATGTACATATGTGTCACGACCCGCCCTCGGGGTCCGTGCCGTGACTACCCCAAGCCCGCCTTCCATAGGCCAGGGGCTGGCGACTAGAACCAAGGCGTAAATCCCGGTAAAAAGGGAAGGCATTGCCTTTGTAAAGTAAACAAACACCACAGAGTAAGCAAGTGGAAAGTAAACACTAAGCAAAAGCAGAGTACAACTGAAAGTGCGGAAAAGTAAATGGGCCAGTATACAAACCCAAACTGAAAGTAAAGTACAACTCGAAAGGGAAAACAGCAACTGAAAAGTAAAAGCTGCTACACCGAGCTGTCCACCGGAAATCCCACCTGAAGGGTGGGTACATATAGCTCCACTGCTCCACGGGTCCCGCCGTCCGCTCCGAGCACGTCCCGCCCAGTGGTCCACCTCCAGGTACCCTCCTGCTCTGCAAGCCTCAGCTAAGATCAACGCTGTCCGTCGTCTGCAACCAACACAACGTAGTGCGGGCAAAGCTCGTGCAGGGGTGAGTATAAGCTACTCAGTAGGGACCCCGAGACCCATGAAGGTCTCTAAAAATCCACAAAGGATAAACCACGAAGAAAGGTACAATCACGATGTAACAACCGACACTGCTTAGGTATATGCCCATACATATACCTAAGTCATCAATTTCGAATACGCTCCAACCTCTAAGCCCAAGTACCACTCAGTCCACACAGGAAAGTAAATGTATTCCACACAGGAAAGAAAAACGTAATCCACACAGGATAGCAACAGGATTCATCTCACACAGGATTTTCATTATCAAAAACGTAACTACTGAAGAGCCCCATCTCTGAAGTGTACAGTGTCCTGTCACGACTCTGAGATACTGCTCACTAACCTAAGACTGCTGAGGTACTCCTCCTGTCGAGTACCGCGGGTCTGCCGCCAACTACCGGGCGCTCCGTCCGCTGAGGGTCTGCTGCCAAATACCGGGCGCTCACCCAAATAGCCTACAGAGGTACTCCGCCAGTCGAGTACCGCGGGTCTCCTGCCAACTACCAGGCGCTCCGTCCGCCGTGGGTCTGCCGCAAAATACAAGGCGCTCCGTCCACTGGGCTAGTCGACTCACTCCAAGTCGAGTCGGTCGAGCAGTCTTAAGGTCTCAACCGACTACACGGTCTCTGTACTCCGTACGCTCGTCTCCAGTATCGCGGGTCTGCCGCTACAACCAAGTGCACCAACTCTATCAAGTAAAACAGAAGATTCAGCTCACACAGGTATACTTCTTCGGATGACGATAAAGATGATCACTGAACCATCTAAGCCGTCGGACCCACGAAGGATCGATAGGTACTAACCCCCGCAGTGACCTACACAGGATCGGACCCACACTGGATCGGGCCCACGCAGGACCTGTAGCACTGATCCACGTAGGATCGCTGAGTGCAGTAGTCGTCGTCGTCGAATCCACACAGGATCTCTGTATTGTCGTCGTCGCAGTCACAGTAGCAGTAGCAGCAGTAGTAGTCACAGTAACAGTCGCAGCCAGCACTAGGGTACCCGCACACAGCAAGCTCGTTCGGAGGGTCCGCTCCACGAGCCGAGAGGCTGATACATCAACTTTCACAAAGTCCAGAGTTGATGTATCCAAAAGTTCCGTATCGCCAACAGGAACTCAACGCAACAGACGGCGCGTCGATCGGACGCGCGGTCTGAGAGTTATTGGCATTTTCGTTCCCGGGGCCCGGTTGGTTTTTAAGGCAAAACCAACCCGACCGTACCCCACCTGCGTCCAAACCTCAGGCGGAGTACGCCAAAAGATCTGTCTCACTAAGAGGAACACAACACGGCTGACGGCACGTCAATCGGACGTCCGTAGCTCAAGATATGAGCGTTTCCGCTCCGCAGGCCCGGTTGGTTTCGTGAACGAACCAACCCGGCCGAACTCAAAGTAATCCAAAACCTTGAGTGCGATATACCGAAACGACTGTCTCGATCCAAGGATCGCATTGTCGCAGACGGTTCATCGATCGGAGGTCCGTGGCTCATGTTATGGCCAAAAGACCAAAACTAAATCGAAACGGGGGGGTCCGGGTCCGGGCCGACCCGGCCCGACCCCCCTGGCTCGGCCCGAACCGGGTCGACCCGACATGGGTCCGACCCGGCCCGGCTGGCCGGCCGGCGGCGCGGCGGCGCGGCGGCCTGGCGCCGCACGGAGGCAGCGCGCGGGGGGAATCAAGCCCCCGCTTGATTGAAGAGGTGGCGCGGCTATATGCCGCGCCCTTTGAAAAAAAAAACGCACCCCCCCACGTGGGGGCCGGCTTGAAGAAAACCAGGGGGCCTCCTGCCCCCCCCCCCTCAAGGAAACCGCCCCCCTCTTAAATGAGGGGGGTTTTTTAGAGCTGGCCGGGGGAATTTATTTCCCCCGGCCTTTGACCTTCCGGCCGGCCAACTGCCGGCCGGTTTTCTCCAACGGGACTGGAAAATCCGGTCCCCTCTTCGGCTTCCGACGCCGGCGGCCCGGCCGCCGGTCTTCTCGTTCCGCCGCGGCCTGGAACCGTCTGCGGTGTTCGTCGTCCGGCACGGTGCGACGGCACCGCGTCCCTCCGCCGCCTTTGATTTCCTTCAACGCGGCGCGACGGCGGCGCGTTCTTGATGATTCTTCCATGGCGCGCGCGCGACGGCGTCGCGTAATATAATTGCACGATTAACCGCGTGGTGCGACGGCACCACGCCACCTTGTTTCCACCCGCAAGGTAAATCAACAAGAACGATGGAGGGGTTTCGGCCGTGTTCATGCGGTCCGGCCCCCCTCACGTTAAAAGATAACACAACTTAAAATCCTTACGTTAATCATACATAAACCACGAACAAGGATAAATAAATAAACAAAATACAACAACCCCTACCTTGGGTATAGGTTCGAAGATTTTTGAACGTCCCGCGGAAGACAACATCGCGGAGGTCGGGCGTCGCGGTAGTCGTTCGTCAAATCCGTTGATGAAGAGATACGCCCGAAGTGATACGTCGTTGGCGAATCTTCGTATGCCGACGAAGAAGGTCCGAGGAGGAAGCGGCGTTCCCTCTCGTTGACACGGAAGACGAAGAAGAGAGGAGTGGCGTTCTTCGTCGGAGCATGAGCGTTCTTCGTCAAGTTGAGCATTCTTCGTCAAAGATTGAAGAAGGAAGAAAAAGCACTCAAACCTCTCAAGATGAATAAACAAAACTAACCAAATAAAATAAGGTTCCTCCTTATTTTATTTACCAAGCCAAGGAATTCAAAACTTCAAATTCAAAAACATAACAATTAATTAATTATACATGTCATGTGTAATTAAATAGATGTTAAGTTAACAAACTTTTAAGAGGGAGAGAGGGGAGTTTAAGGGGGAAGATGAGAGGTTTAGGTTCATGTGGGTCCCACCACACTTAATCCTCTCAAGGGAGGTTAAGTGGGTGTGGGTCCCACCCCTAACTCCCTTTGAGAGGAGTTAACCTACAAAAGTAAAATAAAAAGAATTCCACATTTTTTTTATTCAACTTTTTATAAATCTCCCAAAAACTAACTTTCGTCTCGCAACAAACGCAACTTCTAAAAAGGTCTCCTTAAGCGAATATCGGCGCTGCGAGTTCATCGGTGCCCTCGGATTTCAATTCCGAGCACCGGATCAAAAGTTAGGAATTCCCGCTCATTCGTTCACTAAACGTACCTGAGCCAAACTTCGGAAATTGATTCCGGGCACTCTGGGCCTCGGAATCAGGTGCCGTCAGAAACCGCGCTCTTGTAAAATTCCAAAAAAAATTATGAAAAAAATTTCCTTGAATTTTACGGGTCTTTAAAATATGTTTATGTATGGGGTGTTCTCTCAAGGTTTTGGAGTATCATTTTATATAGGATCTCTACATACTTTATAGGTTATAATATCACATTATATTGGGTATGAAATGGTAGGTATAATTCTAATACCACATATATTATCATCAAATAAGAGTACCCTTAAATATCTTGAGGTTAACCATTATGTTCATTGTAGAGTGTTGGATATTCAAGAAGGTTGTTCAGGGATAGTTCATCAGTGAATGGGGGAGACCACATCCCAATTTTGAATTCTTTTACTAAATGATGGGGATGTCAAGAATGATTTAATTCTACCCAGAGTGGACAAATTTTAGGACTTTTTTCCTCAATAATTCTTAGGGATAGAACCTAATAGATATTTAAAATTTACAATTTAGATCATGAATGTAGATAATCCTCATTATATTTAACCTTATATTAGGGAACCAACATATATTCATGATCTTAAGAATCAATGACAAGTTCTTATGTTTCTGGAATTTACCAATCCAAGTACATCTCATTGGGTTTCTCTATTCTTGTATGCTAATATATCATATGGGACCTTATATTATATATTTATTATTTAATGTTGAACTGGATGATTGTGAACAACTAGTATCCTATTCTGTGAATCGATAATCACTCTGACCATTAGAGAGGATATATTGTTCTCTCAAATATTGAATTGATATTGGGTTATCATCTCATGATAGTTAGATAATAAAATATACCAAAAACTAATTTTTCAAGAAGGTATGGCCTATAGGAGTTCATCGTGATGTCGTTTGGGTTAGCGAATACACCAGATGTATTTATGGACTTGATGAACAATATCTTACACCCGTACCTTGATCTGTTTTTGGCTGGTTTTTGAATAGTGTTTTCATGTACACCCAGACTCATAACAATCATTCCCAACATCCTAATATAATATTTAGTATTCTAAGAGAGAATATGATTTGTGAAAATATATCTAAGTGTCTATTCCAGATTTAATAGGTAAATTTATTAGGCTATATCATCTATGAGTATGTTGTGTCAGCATAACAAGAGATGGTATTGATATTGGTATCATTGGAGAAAACTATAATGAATATGATATTAAATATTTTCTAGTTTTTCATGTAATTATTGGAGGTTCATGTAATACTTTTCACAGTTGGTAGCACTGATTTCAAGCTTTAACAATAAAAGGATCAAGTTTTAATTGTATGTGGCGTGCGCTAGTTCTTTCCTATGGTTGAAGAAGTGTTTGACTACTACACGAATTTTGATCCTACTCGATCTGGGTGGGGAGTATACAATGTTTTTTACACATCTAGGAAAGGATGTGGAACATTGTATCTGGATGGAGTGATTTGTGGCATATGTGTTACAAATGTTGAATCCAGATAAAAGGAATTAACCTCTACATAATCGTGAGTTGGTTGTAGTGGTTTATGTCTTTAATTATTGGATGAATCATATATTGGTAAAAAATTACTGTGTATACCAACCCCAAGATCTTATAGTATATAATTTCATAGTGATATTTTAATATACACAAACAGATATGGGTTGAGTAAATGGAATATTTTTATTTATAGTATATATTCCCAAAAGGGAAATAATTTTGTTGATTATTTAATTAGAATAACGCATACTTAGAAGTTATCAATGTCTAGTTCTAAGTGGAAGAGGATGACCATGTTGGCTGAGAATCATGATGTGGTTTAGAAGGTCTAAGAGAATATAACATGAGTATGAGTATGAGTATGAGATTATTCCACACATCTAAGCCAAACTAGGGATAGGAAGTGTGAAGAACTAGACTGTTTTTTCATGAGTGAAGTCTTTGAGTGTGCGGAGTCACCTTCCGATTGAACAATGTATGATGACGAGATCATATTTGTCTACATCCATTTTGTTGTACCTATGAGTATGTGAAATGATATAATGAAAAGGAATCATTCATAAAATATGGTGGTGCATCTTGGTTTTACCAAAACTTATTATGGCCAACATTGACAACATTTCTATCCATGCATAAAAAAAAGCGATTACATGTTTCGTGACATGATGTTACTCCTGCCAAATTTTCAATTCCATGTATCAATGACCTGTTTTTTTAATACAGCTGCTGACCACTCTAAATTAGAAATGGTATGACATTACAATAGATTTCATTGGGGATATTCTGAGGATGCCTCATAAGAAATACTTGATGTGGGTGATTGCAGAGAAATTGAAGAAAGTATCCCATTTTATACATTTCCAAGCATCTTTTTTAGTGGATCGGTTGTGGGACATGTACATTGAAAGGATAATCTACCTTCATGGCATTCAACATAGCATGGTTTCCATGAATGACTCACATTTCACTTCATAATTTTATAATGTATTACAATATTCTATAGGAATACAGGTTATTCTGATCATCGATTATAACCAGCAGATTGCTGAGTATTCAGAACACACTATACAGGTGTTGGGGGATATTCTATAAGAATGCATTCTTGATTTTGGTGTCTCTTAGTAGAACCAATCAACACTCATTATGTTTTCATACATGAAGAAGTCATATGTTAGTCAACGTTGATTACCACATGAGGATATAGTGGGAAATAATTTTTCCTTAGGGTTTCACGTATATTAGTTCACCATTGGATTCAGAGATAGGGATTCTAGGCCCATAAGTGTTATAGATATTTTGAGATTGTGGATTGAATCGGGCTAGTGGTTTACATATTGTATCTTTCATAGAGGTATTGTTCTATAAACCTCATTTTTCATGTGTAACAACTCTGAAAATATCATCCTAACCCTTCTCAGGTGATCCATGATGATCATGTTGAGCTTGAGGCTGATGTATCCTTTTAAAATAATCTAATTATTATTTGGGATTGTAGTGAGACAATGTTGTGGGGAATGATCATTCTGATAGTTCAGTTATTGTGAAAACATGACCGTGATCAGAAGGAATCATTAGAGAGAAAAGAATTTATGTGGGCTTTGTGGCCAGAATGTTTTACCGTAGAATCATAGGGATTATTTGAAGTAGTGATTGAGGATGAGCTATTATAAGGTCGGTAGATTATGTGTAACTTCCCAGTAATTATAAACATAGTTTTATTATAAAAATATTTTATTTAATATTTTAATTTAAAATTAAAGAAAACTAATAATATTTTTGAGATTATTTTCTCTAATTATTTATAGTTTTAAAAAAAATAAAGTCAAATATTATATTGTTTTTATGGAATATTACAAAATAAATATTTTTATTATTTTTGACAAAATGGTTATCTTATAGAATATTTTAAATGATAAATATATTAAAATGCAAATATAGTTAATTTGTTTTTCATTTTAATAATATGATATATATATATATATATATCTATATTATTTATGATTATAATGTTATGATTCTAATATTTTTATAAAATTAAAACTGTTACAAAAAATTTAATTTAATCATACGCGAAATTTAAATTAATTATTTTAATTTATTATATGTTGTAATATTTAAATATATTAACTATATTAAGTAATATTAATTTATTGTAAGTTGAAATAATGCATTATTAATATTTTAAATCTATTAAATTTTTAGAGTGGTATAATTTTGTAAGTGGATGTTGAATATTCATAATAAAAAATTTTATTACACAAATATGATGTATTTTATAATTGTATTAATAATTAGAATATTAATTTTATATAAAATATAAATAGATTATGAAACTATTTTCATTAATAATAAATTATGAACTTTTTATAGTTTAAGTAAAACTTACAATATTATGCATTTAATATGATAATTTTTATTAATGTAATTAAATAACTTATAATAATGATATGATACTAATAAATAAGATAAAATGTTGAAAAAGGGGTAAATTGGGTTAAAGTATGAGGGGGTTTAAGTCTTCTACAATAGGAGAGAAAGGTGATGGCGTTGAGGTATTCATGCAAAGGGGACAGTCTTCGAGAGTAGGTCCCTCGGACATCGAGAGGTGATGAAACATGAGGATTTGATGGATTAAAGCTACGGTTCTAGTCGTGTGTAGCATCGGTGTGAGCTTAGGGGAGGGCACTGTAGGGATCAGCCTACGGTGAGGTTTGATTCGAACTAGGGGAGTCGTGTGGTCCCCGGTAGGGTTTGGTCTAGCTACCGTCAAGGGTTTCAACTATTGCCGTCAACAAGTCTCGTTTGTGGTTTAGGATTCGACTATGAATGTCATATTATAGATCTGTATTTTTATGTGGTTATCATCTCAATTTAGGATCTTCTTCAACATGGGGTAAGGTAGGTGTTCGTTTTCATTTTTTAAATGTGTTTATTTTTTTATGAAAAAGAACTTAGGTTAATTTTGAAAAAAACAAGCTACAAAGGCGCCATCTTCAATGCCGCCTTCGCTTCCCTGTGCCGCCTTTGGCTTAGATTGATGACATGGAAAATGAGGTCGGGGGGAGGACACCTTTCGCCTATGGATAAGGCCAAAGGTGGCTTTTATGATTCCACATTTGGCCTTACGTAGAGGTGAAAGAAGGCTTCTGTGATGCCACCTTGGCCTGAACTCTCTATAAAAGGGCGTCCACCCCACCCCCTCTCCTCAATTGATCCTTGCCTTTATATGACCTAAATTTTCTAGGTCTCTCTCTAAAAATTTTATTTCTTGTGCTGGTTTTTACAAAGCTTCATTTAGAGGTATGTTTCTTTATTTAATTAATTTTTTTATTTAATTAATTTAATTGTTTTTAATTATAAATATTTCATTTTTTAAGTAGATTAAGTAGTTATTAATAATTTTTTTTTAGTTTCTGTAACTACTTATATATAGTTTAAAATAATTATTGTTAGGTAGTAAAGATTAATTATGAATTAACATAGTATTACGTATTTTGAAACATTGGTATCATAAAGATTATGTGGTTATCTAAGCAATTAAATTCCTCTCTAGATAAAAACAAGTGGATGTGTCTCAGGCACAAATGTGAACAAAGGTAAAACATGAAAACACCGCTTTGAGCAAGACTGGAATAGGAACTGGGGCATGATAACGAGCCATGTTGCATCTCGGTTTAACACTCCTGGGGAATATCCTAATGATGATTCATATAATCTTTATAAAATACTAAAAAATCTAAGAAAATAAAAATCAAATCAGTATATTTATCAATGATAAAATGAAAAATATAATGTTATAGAATCAAATAAGGATGTACTCATCAACAAATTAAATTTATTATTAGTTAATTATAATTAACTAATTAAAATAATATGATTAACTATTAAATAATAAATAATTAAGGAACAACTTGATAATGATTAAATAGTGAATAAATAATTATTTATTAGTTAAAAACTGTATTAAGAAAATCAGCTCAAAATGAAAATTGTAATTATCTAAAATGAAATTGGGAAGAAAATGTTTTAAAATTTAATGATTATATAGTTTAGAAATAATAGTTACTATTAGAAATAAATAATTATTGAATAATAAATAAATAAAATTGGATTAAAACATGGATCCATATGATGATTAGATAACGATATAGATGAACATATAAATTGAAATGAAGACAAACAATCAAATTATATAAAAAGGCGCCCTAAAATTACATTCTAATAAATATCATATGGTCAAACATTAGTAGCTTATTTCAATGTACAGAAAGGTGCCCTAAAATTATATTTTAATAATAATCATATGGTCAAAAATTATTGTTAATATTTGTTACACTATCATAATTTATGATGAAAGAAACATTTTTGACGTAGAGAGTCATGTTTGCCTGTGTGTACTACTATGGGGAGATTATTCAAATTAATCAAGGAGATTCTTATAGTACACAACCAATTATGGTGGTTAGTAAAACTGATTGTGTAACCATAAGTGACCTTCAAGAGAGAATTCGTGGTTCTTTAAATCTGGTACCCGATCATGAGATCATGTCTATGAGCTATAGATATTTGCAATTTTTGACAACACTGTGGCATCTAGATTTTCCATTGGTTGCTGATGCGCAGTGGGTCCAAGAAAATAATTTATTTTCTCAATGGTCAGATGGTACCATGATGGAGTTATACCTTTTTGTTGCAACTGTAAAACAAAAACATCCACTTGTATGAAGACGTAGAATTACAATAGTGGTTGAAGATAGTGCACCCCATAAAATTGAGCCTATTCCAAATGATGTAGCAGAAGAGGGAAACCTAGATGATCTCCCAGATATACATGTCAATCTGACTTCCGATGAGGAGTTTCGTACCGATGGATCAGATGGTGAAAAAAGTGCAGATGAGGAGGGACCAACGGAAGATAGAGAACGGTTTTTTAGAAATTTATTTGTTGTACATCAACCTCGACCAAAAATAAATCATCCACCACTCTTTTCAACTGGGTCAGAAGCAGTGAGAAGCATTACTGAATTCAAAAATATTGTTCTCACACCGACAACTGAGTTCCCTGGAGTTGTACCAGATAGATTTAGTGAGGTGGAAAAACCATTATATATTTGAAGGAATTTTCCTAGTAAAGCTTCCTTAAAAATCTCACTAAAGATATTTCATATTGAGAGACACATTAACTCTTTAGTTCATGAATCATGCCATATTTAATATGTTATATGGTGTGAGAAGTATGGGGATGATTTTATATTTCACTTGATGGATATTTCGGACATTACATTTGGAGGATAGAGAATCTCGAGGGTTGAGGCGGCTCATACTTGTGATCAGCCAAGCCTCACACAAGATCGTATCGCATTGGATGCCAAATGTTTTTCATCTATTATTGTTGATATGATTAGTACATGTCACTATGTTCCAATAGCCCTTTTGGAAGAGAGGATTCAATAGACATTCAGTTATAATATTTCCTATAATAAGGCATGGATGGAGAAACAGAAGGCAATTGTGAGGGTCTATGGTGATTGGGATGACTAATATCGGGTGTTGTTGCAATTTCATTCCATACTGAGGCATCATAACCTAGTTTTCTTCTATCTAAATAGAAACAAAAATGTTTCTCACAATAACTGACTTGATCCATCTCATGTTCAATTTCATTGGTTGTTCTTGGCATTCCTCCCATGTATCTTCGCATTTCATTTCTGCAAACAATTTATTCAGATTGATGGATCATTTCTGTATGGTAAATACAATGGCGTATTATTGATTGCGGTAAACCAAGATGGAAATGGTTCATCTATTTCTCTTTCCTTTTCCTTTTTAGAGAAAGAAAACTATGAGTCACAGAGATGGTTTCTGGCATGTATCAGCAACCATTTCACCAACATTCAAGGTTTTTGTTTGATATCTGATCACCATTGAGCAATTAATGAGGAAATCAATTCAGATCCTAATACATGGAGATACCCAAGTTCACATCACTAGTTCTACATTAGACACATTTCTAGCAATGTGCATAAAATATTCCACAACGAACCAATGACGAAGAAAATCATGAGGCTTAGTATGCATTCTATTCGTTCTGTTTTACTATTTCAATATAAAGATAAAATCAATTTATGTGAAATATCATCTATGATTTGTAGAATATGAGTCAGACCAATGGTGGTTTGAAGAAAGTTTTGAAAAAAATCGTCAAGCTAATCAAGAAGTTTATGATTATATGATGTAGATTCTGAAAGAGAAATGGACATTGGAATACGACGGGGGGGAAGAGGTACAAAAACATGACGAAAAACATTGTGGAGTGCATCAATGGTATCTTCAAAGAGATTCACAAGCTACCTATAACTGCCTTAGTTCAAGAGACAATATATCAATGTGGGAAGTACTTTGTGGATATACAAATACTAGATTCAGACGGAATACAACATGGGGATAAGATACGGAAGACACTTTAAATGGGAGATTGAAAAGAACATTGAAGAAGCTTCTGGTTATCATGTCTATCTCTTTCGAAGAGAAGACTCCCTATTTCAAGTTCAAGATCATTTAGAACCCATCAAAAATCGTGTTGGTGAAAAATTATTCTATTATTGAGAACAATGAAATGTCAATGTGGAAACATTCAGGCCTTACGGTTTCCATGTATACATGCCACCGCAGCATGTGCCTCAGTGAACATCTCATGGGAAGCATATGTTGATCCAGGGTACCAGATGGATTCCATTGCTAACTGTTTTTCCGCACCATGGAAACCTATTGGGGAGTATCGTTATTTACCAATTCCTGATGGCCAACAGATAGTGTTACCTGACATGAATCGGTTACGTCCTTATGGGAGACTGAAGGGGAGTAGGATGCGTAATGAGATGGACTGTCCTCAAGAACATTGACAGAGTTTGCGATGCACAATATTTCATAAAGAATGTCATAACTATAAACAATTCCCTAACGTTGTTGGGTCGAGTTCACAGTCTTGTCCATAATGATGTATTGTCTTCATTGTGACATTCCCAATCTGTAAACTAAATGTTGTTATCTCTTCTTTTTTCCTCGGCTTTCTAAACCCCATAACATCTTCCCTATGGCATGGTTTTTGGTTAAAAAATGTAGGATATTTTTTTAAGCTATTATATAACGAAATTATAGTATCAAAATTATTATCATCAGTTATTGAATACATACAATTATATAAATTCCAAAAACATCATTACTAATTGACATGGTTTATATTAATCCAATCTATAAGTAGTTAATCAAAAAGATCCCCCAAAATATGTGTACCCAAATTCAGGACTCAATATTTTAGATAATAAAACTTATTTAATAATAATATTCTTGCTTTCATGAAATAACTTTAAATATGAGATAATAGAATTTATTTTTTAAATCCGAAAGTGGAACACTTCCACCATCTTGTAAAGTAAATTTTATTAACCCAGAAACATGTTTTCAAAATGTTAATATTAAATTTTTTAACCCTAAACCCTCAATCCTAAACCCCAACCTAAACATGTAGGATATTTTAGTAAACTATTAAATAATGAAATTATTGTTTCATAATGATATGTTATTGAATACATAATATTAGATAAATTCCAAAAACATCATTACTAATTGACATGGTTTATATTAATCCAATCAATAAGTAGTTAATCATAAAGCTCCCCAAAAATATGTGTAACCAAATTCAAGACTCAATATTTTAGATAATAGAACATATTTCATAATAATATTCTTACTTTCAAGAAATAACTTTAAATCTAAAGTAATATAATTTATTTCATAAATCGGAAATCATTACACTTAACCCATCTTGTAAAGTAAATGTTATTAACCCAGAAATATGTTTCCTAAATGTTAATATTAAATTTTTTAACCCTAAACCCTCAAACTTAAACCACAACCTAGATATGTATAATGTTTTAGTCAACTATACTATAACTAAATTATAGTATCATAATTTTTAGCATAAGTTATTGAATAGATAAAATTTTATAAATTCCAAAAACATCATTTCTAATTAACCTGGATTATTTTAATCCAATTCATATGTCATTAATCATAATGCTCCCCCAAAATATGTGTAACCAAATTCAAGACTAAATATTTTAGATAATAGAAATTATTTCATAATAATATTATTGATTTTAAGAAATAAATTTAAATATGAGGTAATAGAATTTATTTCATAAATCTGAAAGTAGAACACTTAACCCATCTTGTAATGTAAATGTTATTAACCCAGAAACATGTTTCTTAAACGTTAATATTAAAATTTTTAACCCTCAACCCTCATACCTAAACACCAATATAAACATGTAGGATATTTTAGTAAACTATTATATACCTAAATTATAGTATCATAATGAGTTTTAAAAGTTATTGAATACATAAAATTAGATAAATTCCAAAAACATCATTACTTATTGACATGGTTTATCATAATCCAATCCATAACATTTTATTTACATTTTACACTTATGACCCATTTCATTTGTATTTATGAAGTTGGATGATACCATACTACTCACTCAGTAGCCAACCCATATTTCACAGGCCCTGTTATAAGGTTTTCTAGATCATTTGGTGAAGGTGCGTCGAGTGCACCATTTTCATCACATAGAGCCTCCACATGCCATTAGACGTTACCTGCATCGTGCTGGCATCTATGGCCTTGCTATATCAGATTTCACATTTGTAGGCCATTGCCTACTCGCTACCCTTGTTGGGAGATGGAGATTAGAGACACACACCTTCCACATTCTTAAGGGAGAGATGACCATCACCCTTGAGGATGTCGCAGTGCTTCTCGGTCTGCCTATCCACGGGAGACCCGTTGTTGGACTCACTGGTGGAGCTTGTCCATACCATTTTCAGCGCTTGTTAGGCATTAATATTTTGTCCGACCATAGGGCTATAGATGGATTTTACATATCAATGCCATGGTTGGAGTCACAGATTCCACATTTTCATGATGATGATGATGAGAAGATCATCATGCATTACGCCAGTTAATATATCTTACGGCTCATTGGCAGGACCATGTGTACTGATCACTCGGTGATGCATATGCCTATGATGTATCTACCCCTACTAGAGGACTTTGATAGGTCTGGGATGTATAGCTGGGGATCATCCTGCTTGACATACACGTACAGATCATTATACAGGCTATCCCACACGGACTGTATAGGTCTCAAAGGATATGTCATCCTTATTCAGATGTGGGCATGGGAGTGCATCCCAACATTATGCCCTGACCTTACTAGTCTACCAGTTGAGATAGAGGTTCTATATGATTCTCCACATGGACTCTAGTATGATAATTCATTTCTATTGGTTTCTGATTCTACTATGAGTTGTTGACTATAATTTCTCATTATTTGTCACTATCGTTTATGTATTTTACAGGTGGTGTCAGCGACACCATTTTGACATGGTTTTGAGACAACATTTGGGAATATATCGGCTATAGTTGGACTATCTCATACCTGATCAGGTATGTATATACAATATATCACTGTCTAATATATTTAATAATATCATCAATTTTCGTTTTTAGATAGGTGTTTTTTTGACAAAATCACTTGTCATTTTAGATTTCATGGATTCCATACTAAAGTTTTATAGACCAGTTGCTAGCATACAACACTGTTCGGATTGAGGATGCTATGGTTGTAGTACCCCTCATTTACTTCCATATTATTGAGTGACAACAACCTGATAGTGCCATGCACCAGTTTTTCTGTACTCATCTAATTTCATTACCATCGAAACAGACAGACCGACTTCATGGGATGAAGCTGACATGGAGGCAGGATGATGATTGGTCCCATGTAAATTCTTGTTTTATCGAATGAAGGAATATGTGTAAAAAGTTTCTTATTTAGGGTGTTCCTATGATTTGATTCTCTCTTTCAGAGCAAGTTGACTATGCACCATGGTATGGACTGAATTCTATACTGTATCTTACCCAAGCCGGCGTAGAGATGCAGAGGACATTAAGACAATAAATTTCCATTAGCTTGTTTATTGAATTTTTTTCTAATTCCATTTGAATCTATTTACAGGGAAGTCACACAGAGTAGCTTGTTCGCATAAGTAATGAAGAGAATGAGGTGGTCTTTAGCCAAACTGTCGTCCATGATACAGCGCTGGAGGTGAGGGAATCTTTTCTTCTGCTTTCTGGGAGTATCTTCATGCATCCGTCTTGAAGAGAGGAAGTTAATTCCCCATAGGCACATCCTGCAGCTACTGCTTGTGCTGAGGAGCCACAACCACGACATCATAGATAGCATCGTGCTACACGTGAGGCCTCACCTGTTCTATAGGCAGGGGTCGTCCCTCTAGTAGTACAAGATCATCTGATTCAGGATGTGCCTCGGTTGGCATGGGATCCATATTTCCAAATAGTATATCAGTAGTTCTCCCCATCTTGGGTTCCAGATCCTTCACATACATGGATCCTAGAGCCATCACCGTCTTGAGGTATAGCTCTATCGCAGGCTTGGTTGCCCACTGCGATGGAGTCAGGTCCTTCTGCAACCCTAGTGGGAGAAGGATTCAGATACTAGTATGAGATGAAGATGACAGCTCCTCTCACTAACACATAGATAGAGGATGCTCCAGTCGACATTCCAATGCCGAAGGATCAGCCTTCTATAGGTCATCAGACTACACTCTACACTCGACGCAAAATTCTTATTCCCAGACCACCATGTGGGATGGAATCTCCTCGCCACAGACATATGCATTGATTGTACATTATTTTTTACATGTTTTATGTCTACTGAAATAAAAATACTATTATAACTTTTTGGTTGGAGTCTAATCTCAAGAGGGGGGTGAATTTAGTTCCAATTTAAGAAATGTTTAAAATTTCATTCATATCGGTCTTATAGTGTATATTATATAGGATTGAGAAGTCACGTACTTGAAACATTTTTACGTTGCAAGTATGTGGTTATAATAGGTTATAAATAAATTTTCACCAAGTTTCTTTATGAAAATATTTTTATTTTGGACTACTAGTTATATGTTTAAGAAATGTTTAAACTTTTATTCATATTGGTCTTATAGTTTATATTATATAGGCTTGCAAAGTCAGGTACTTGAAATATTTTTAGGTTTCTTGTTGGTGGATATGAAAGGTTATAAATATATTTTCACCAATATTTTTAAAGAAATCATCTTTATTTCAGACTAATAGATATATGTTTAATATATTTTTAAAATTTCATTCATATCGGTCTTATAGTTCATATTTTGCAGGACAATAAAGTCAAGTACTTGAAACATTTTTATATTTCCAGTAGGTGGATTTAAAATGTTATAAATAAATTTTCACACTGATTTTTTAAGAACATATTTTTATTTTGGAGTACAAATTATATGTTTAAGAAATGTTTAAAATTTCATT
Organism: Viscum album; assembly: GCA_963277665.1. Classification (NCBI taxonomy): domain Eukaryota; kingdom Viridiplantae; phylum Streptophyta; class Magnoliopsida; order Santalales; family Viscaceae; genus Viscum; species Viscum album. The sequence goes on along the minus strand of OY728156.1, from coordinate 1,190,091,292 downwards.
CATATTGATCTTATAGTTTCTATTATAGAGGCTAGTAAAGTCATGTACTTCAATAAAAGATAAATTATGTTGAAACATTAAGTTTTATTTATATATATATATAACCATACAAAAATAATAATAAAACATTACAATTTTAAATATATAAATAATATAAATAAAAAAATAACATTTTAGGGAAAAGGTAGCATCACTGATGCCGCATTTTTGGTGTATTTATAAAAAATTAACCTATATCGTTTTCTAGATTTTAAAAAAAAACACATTCTAAAAAAATCTCTTTTTAGATGTCTGGAGATTTTTTTTAGTGTCATTTTTTTGTATAATTGATATGCTTGTATTTTTCTCTTTTTCTATATTCAGTTCTTTATCGAGGATCTGAGGATCAAATTATATAAATTTTTAGTCAATTTGGTCATTTTATATTGTTAACTTCCTTCCATATGCACTGGATTTGTTTAGAAAGTCTCATTTGGTTGTTTTGTTGAGAATATGTGGATATAGTGATCAATTTACCTATTACCTGAACTATTTACTTATGGATTTTTTGGAAATATTTTTGTGTCTCTTTGTACACACAGTATAGTTGTTGGCTATAAAAGGCTTAAACAATTAGCAAAAGAACCTGTTTTTGGGTCCCAAGTTTGTGTCTTAAGAAGAAGGCCCTCAAAATCTTCGTGCAAATTATTTTTCATCTTGGTCGTTCTATTAGAGGGAGTATGAATGTATTTTATAATCCAAGGGAATATTTTTCACCTCTTCTGCTGCAATTCTGTAAGGGATATCTTAATTTATTTTAATTTTTCATTTTTTGGTTCTTTATAAATTGGTAATGGAATTTATTTAATTCACATATATGTGTATAACATTTTGTCAAGAATATACACACATATGTAATATTTTATAATTATTTGTTCATATTTTTTATTCATATAATTATTGAATGTGTATGAATATATATTTTTTGTGTTACAATGAAAATACAATTAAGTGTTTTTAATTTTTAAAAGATATATACATATATATGTATATATATATCCAATTATGTGTAATTATTTTCCAACTAGAAATGGAAGGCTGAATATTTATATTGTAATGTTTTTTCTAAATTTAATTTATATTTATATGATGAGTTGTTTCATTAAAAATATAATTTATTTTAAAGGAGTAATACTCTTAAGTACGATTCCAAAACCATATACTTCTATATATTTTTATTTAATATATTTTAGGTTTTAATTTTATTTCTTATTAATTTTTCCAATGGATATTTTCATCTATCGATGTTTTTATAGAACATTATTTATTCTTGAATGAAAATTATTATAAATCTAACGTCATATGTATATATATATATATATATATAAGTATGAAATGTTTATTTTTATGTTTATAATTGTAGTGTCATGTTCATAATAGTATTGTCACATTTCTGAAAGAATGCATTATGCATATCATCGACACCCATTTAATTTATAATAAATTTTTGGATTCCTTTTAAATTTTACGGTTTAATTTCAAAAATTAACAAGTACACCATTTTCATTGAAATGTTTTATTTTAAAGGTTACTTTTTTAGTTTTATATGTGATACATAATTAGTAACTTATTAGGAATTTTATATAATGGAAAGTGCAATTTATTAATGTTATCCAAAGAATTTATATCTTCATTTCATTAATATATATATAATAAATTAACAAATTGTGTGATCTATATATTTACATAAGATACAGTTTTAAATTATTACTTTTTTAAAAAATAAATTACATGATTTAATGAAATAGATTTAGAGTACATGGATTTCTAATATTATTAACGTTTGATGTAAAGTTGATTTACATGAGTTTTGGTGATATCAAAACACACTAGTGATACCCTATAAAAGTTTATATAAATAAATATATTTATACAACTATTATCTTCAAACCAAGGGGTATTCATATTTTGGTGTGATTTAATTTGTTTTGGTGTAACAGGTGGTTTCAATGAACCTTTATCTTTTTTTCAAGGATTAATAAATCCAAATAAGATTTATAATAAATTTTTCCACTTATATATATATATATATAACAAAGTTTATGTTTCAAATTTTATTTCATATTAACTCTAACAAAGGATATTCTCATTTATCATCGTTTTTTCTGAAATATAAATTTTTTCTTGAGATGATGATTTTTATTAATACAATATATATATATACATATATGTATATATATATATAAATATTTATGGGAAACCTTATGTACTTAATGGTATGTATATATATATATATATATATATCATGGGTGTGTGTGTGTACAAAAGATAAAATATTTATTAACATGTTATATTTATTATCATCATCTTTTTTGAAACAAATGTGAATAACATGTAATTTTGTTAAACTAAAATTAAGGATTTCACGTCTGTATACAATCATGGACATGAATTAATCATAACATAGAAGCAACATTCATACATAATATTTTCATGGTTTTAAAATAATTTTAAGGATTACTTCTCATATTACCAAGAACATGGATTTAATCAAGAATTATAATGTTTTATTTACAATATTATGTGTGAAACATATTTTTTTATTATAAAATATAATTTTGAGAGGAAAAACTATATTTTTATTTTTTATTAAATGTACATTTATTTCATTACTCATTTTATTAATGTATTACAAATAAAGAAAAATAATTCAAGTATAGGGTTAATATTTTTACTATATTATATGGATTAATAATTAAACTTTTCAAAGTGGTATGGGACACTTTGGATTGTTGAAACAATATGTACCACAATAATTTAGAAAATAATTTCTTTTCATATATAACTAAGATTACAATAAATAAAAGTTTTATGGGACACATTGATTTAATGGAAAATGTTTATTTAATATATAAGAAATGTTTTAGACATATTATATGGTGGTTCATGCCTACTATATCCTCTCTGTGCATCATCCAATCTCATGAGACAAACTAGAGTCTTGAAATGAGGACTTGACAGAATGATTATGTTGTCTGGAATTATGCATTCGCACTTGCATTAGATGTATTATGTGATGGGTGAGTTCTATTATAGCCTCTCAATGAATCAGTAGGTCTCATGACACAATCTATGTCAAGGCATGAGGCCATGAAAAAATGGTTATGTATGGTCTTGACATGATCCCTTGATAAAATCTGTATGATATTTTTCATTATTCATTCCCTCATAATGATTCTAGTAAGTTAAATTCCATTTGATTATTTGAATTGTAGAATATACAAGGATGATGATCATTATGTTGTGAACTTGTATTAATCGTCATTATATTTTCAAGTGCACACAGTTAATGTTTTATATTTAAATATATACATATATAATAATTTATTTATAACAAAAGGATTAATATTTAATTTCCAAACCATAAAATAGAGGTTTTAAATTCATCCATTATTAAATTGTTTACAAATATGTGTTGGAATATAAATGACACAGTTGTCTGTGAAATTTCAGAAAAAATATTATTCCATTTGTAAATTTTTAACTACACCTCTAGCATGTCATACATAAATAAATATGGTCCTAATCTATAGGTGGGATTTCATTCATTTCTATTCATGTGCATGCATATTTTATGATGTATTTTATTTGTAACTCATAAATTAGTTTAGTAATTTTGAGCATACGTTTATGCTAAAATCTATTCCAGAATACCACAAAAAATGGTGATAAAATGTTACGAGGAAAATTAATTTCATTATTTAACACATGTACATAAAGAAATGTTTTATAGAAAAATTATTTTTTATGGTCATGTTTTAAAATTCATTTCCGTGAATTTAAAATTGTCACCCCTTGTTTTAAATTATTTTTCACATGTCACATTGAAGTCCAATGTTGGACTCCATCATTTTTACACACATGGAAGTGAAGTTTTTCATTTGTTTGATTAATTTTTTTGGCAACTCTGATAAATTTTAATGCTTGTATCTAACTCTCTATAATCTAAACTATTAAAAGTTCCTCTGTTATGTAATGTTTATGGAAGGGTCATAATAGTTGGTATTAGAGGAATTGTCTAGGAAACTTTGGATATGATATTTTTTTGGGGCTAGAGGTCTAGTATTCCTAGTTTGTCTTAATTTTGAAGATAGAAATTTAAATTTTTTTTTTCAGTCCGACGAGTGAATTGTGAGGGTAACACACTTTTTAAGGGGGGAATAATTTAATAGCCCAGAAATTATAAACATAGTTTTATTATTTAAATATTTTTTAATAGAGTGATTTAAAATAAAATCAAACTTAAATATTTTTGAGATTATTTTCTTTTATTTGTTATCGTTTTCAAATTTTATAACAGAAAACAAATATTTTTTATGGAATATTTTTAATTATCTATTTTTATAATTAATTTAAAAATGTTTATATAAAATAATATATTAGATGATAATTATATTAAAATACAAATATAGTTATTATTTTTATAATCAAAATAATATATATATATATATATTAGTTTTGAATTATAAAAATAAGATTAGAATATTTTTATAAAATTAAAACTATTAAAAAATAATAATTTAATCATACATTACATTTAAAATAATTATATTTATGTTTATACGTTTTAATATTAAAAATTTTCAAATATTTTAAGTAACTTTATTTCAATGTATGTCGAATAAATGCATTATTAATATTTTCAATCTATTAAATTTTTAGAGTGGTATAATTTATTAAATGTATGTTAAATATTCATAATAAATTGTTTTATTACACAAATATGATGCATTTAATAAGTGTATCAATAAAATTAATATTATTTTCATATAAAATATGAATAGATTATAAAACTATTTTATTAATATGAAATTAGAAACTGTATAGATAAAGCAAAACTTACAATATTATGAATAAAAAATAATAATCCTTTTAATTTATTTAAATAATTTTTAATAATGATATGATACTAATTAAAAAAGGATAAAATGATTAAAGGGGGTGTAAAATCAGGTTAATTTATGAGGGGGTTTTGGTCCACTGTAAAAGGAGAGGGATGTGAGGGCGATGTGGTCTTCATGTGAAGGGGACTTATTTGGGAGTAGGTTCCTTGGGTGTGAGGAGGCACTTCACTAGGAGGAGATAATGGATTTGAGTGGCAGTCCTAGTTGATTCTATCACCGGTGTGAGCTGAGGGGCACACATCATACAGATCGGTCACTGATGAGGTTCGATCCGAATCAGAGGAGTTGTGCGGTTGCCGGTAGGGTTTCTTTTGGCCATCGACGAGGGTTTTAACAAGAGACGTCAACATGTATCATTTGTGGGTTAGGATTTGACTATAAAGGTCGTATTCTAGACCTGTGGTTTTATGTAGTTATGATATCATTTTCTAATCTTCTTCATCCTAGTGTATGGTTGGTGTTTATTTTCTTTTTAGATGTCTGAAGCTTTGTTGCAGTGTCATTTTTGGAAAACTAAGATTCTTTTATTTTTCTATTTGTCTATCTTATATTCTTTTTCAATGATCTAATAATCAAATTATATACATTTTCAGTCAATTTGGTCATTTTATTTTGTTTATGTCTTTGTCTATGCACTGGATCTGTTTTAAAATTTTCCTTCAGTTATTTTTCTAAGAATATGGGGATACATTAATATATTTTCTTTTCACATGAACAGTTTACTTATGGCTTCTTTAGAAGGATTTGTTTGTCTCTCTGTACACATAGTATAGTTTTTTTCTATAAAATGATTGAACAATTAGGAAACCAACTTGTTTTTTTGTTCCCTGTTTGTGTCCATAGTAGTGGGCCCTAAAAACCATGTTGGAAATGAATTTGCATCTCAAATGGTCTTTTTGAGGGAGTTTGGATTCATGTCCAAATCCAAAGACAACATTTTCACCTCTTATACTGCAATTCAGTATGGTATATCTTTATTTATTTATTTTTTAGATTTTGGTCCTTTAAAATTCTTTAATGGACTTAATTTAATTTATATATATGAGTATAACATTTTTTCAAGAATATAATTACCTATGTAATATTATAAAAATAATTTTTCCTATTTTTAATTTATATAATTATGAAATGTTTATGAATATATATTTTGTGTTACAAACAAAATTCATTTATTTTTTGTTTATTTTTAAAATATATATACTATTATATGTATATCTATCCAATTATGAATAATTATTTTCAAACTAGTAATGGATTGGTGTATATTTATTTGGTTATGTTTTTCCAAAATTTAATTTATATTGATCTGATGGGTTGTTTCATTAAAAATATAATTTATTTTCACGGATTAATAATCCTATGTATGATTCCAAAACTATTATTCTACTTATATATATGTATTTAACGAATTTTATGTTTTAATTTGATTTCTTGTTAATTATCAAATTGAATATTATCATTTATTGATGTTTTTCTTAAATTTGAATTATTTCATGATGATGAGAATTAGAAATCTAACATAGTATGTATATATATAAGGATGAAGTGTTTATTTTCATGTATAAAATTGCAGTGTCATGTTCATAATAGTGTTGTGACATTTCTAAAAGAATATTTTATTCATATCGTCAACACTCGTTGCATTTATAATACATTTTTGGTTTCAATTTAAATATTAATGTTTTATTTCCAAATTAATATGTACACTATTTTCATTTATAAGTTTTTTTAAAGGTTACTATTTTATTTTAATGTGAGATACATAATTAGTTATTGCCTATAAATTTATATAATGGAAAGGGTAATTTACTAATGCTATGTAAATAATTTATATCTCTATTTCGTCAACCTATTCATATAAGCAGTTAAAAAATTGTTTGATCAAAATATTTTTATATGATACAGTTTTAAAATATCAATTGTTTATAAAATGTATTACATGAGTTAATCAAATGGATCTGGAGTACATTGATGGTTAATATTATTAACGTTTTATGTAAATTTAATTGACATGAGTTTTGGTGATATCAAAACTCACTAGCGATTCCCAAGAAAAGTTTACAAATATATATATACAATTATTATCATCAAACCATGGGTTATTCATATTTTCATGTTATTTAATTTGTTTTGGTGTAATGGGTGGTTTCATTGAAACTCTATCTATTTAATAAGTATTAAAGAATCCAAGTATGATTTCTATGAAATTATTCCACTTTTATATATATATATATATCAAATATTATGTTTTAAATTTGATTTCATATTAACTCTGCCAAAGGATATTCTAATTTATCATTGTGTTTTCTAATCCATAAATATTTTCCTTGCTTATGAGTTTTATAAATACAATATATATATATATATATATATATATGTATATATTTATTTATTTTTGAGAAACCTTAATTACTTATTGATATATATATATATATATGTGATAAAATTTATATTGACATGTTATATTTCTTATCATCATGTTTTTATAAAAAAAAGTGTGCCTAACATGTCGTTATGTTAAGCTAAAATTAAGGATGTCACGTATACATTCAATCATGGCCATGTATTAAGCATAACATGGATACAACTTTCATTTATAATATTCTCATGGATTAAAATTAATTTTAAGGTTTACTTCCATGATTATCAAGAACATGGATTTCATTAAAAAATGAAATGTTTTATTTTTAATTCTTTATGTGAAACATATTTATTTATTGTAATGTATTGTTTTTAAAACACAAAAATATATATGAATTTTTGATTAAATGTTATTTTATTTCATTACTCATTTTATTGATGGATTACAAATAAAGAAAAATATTTTAATTATGGGATTAATATTTTTATGATGTTATATGGATTAATAATTAAACTTCTCAAAGTGGTATGGGACACTCTGGATTATTTATAGAATATGTACATAAATAATTTATCAGTACATTTATTTTCATCTATAGATGAGATTCAAATAAATCAATGTGGTATGAGACAATTTGATTTAAAGGCATATTTTTATTACATATATTGGGAATGCATTAGACATATTATGTGGCGGGTGAGGCCCGCTCTAGCCTCTCGGTACATTAGTAGGTCTCATGAGAAAAACTAGAATCATAACATGAGGCCTTGAAAAAAATGATTATGTTTTTCTGAATTATTCATTCTCACATGGATTAAACATATTATGTGAGAAGTGAAGACTGTTATAGCCTCTCGATGCATCAGTGGGTCTCATAAGTCAAACTAGGTCTTAGAACGAGGCCTTGAAAAAAAATTTATATATATTCTTGGCACGAGGCCTTAAAAAAAATTTATGATGTCTTGCATTATGAATTCTCTCATAATGATTCTAGTATGTGAAATTTCATTTGATTATTCAAGAAGTAGAAAATTAATGTCTTATGATCATTCTCTTATGTATAATTATTAATCATTTTTTTTTCAAGTGCACCCAGATTAAAATTTTATATTTAAATATATACTTGAATAATGATTCATTTATATAACTGGATTAATATTTAGTTTCAAAACAATAAAACATAGGTTGATAATTCATCCATCATTACATGATTTGAATCTATGTGTTGGGTGATAAATGACTCTGTTGACTATGCAATTTCAAAACAAATATAATTTCATGTGTAAATTTGTAACAGCACCCCTGTAATGTCATAAATAAATATGTATGGTCATAATCTATAGGTAAAATTTCATTCATTTTTTTCAATTTCATTCATATTTTATGATTTATTTTATTTTTAACTATTAAATGATTTTACAAATTTTGAGCATATGTTTATGCAAAAACCTGTTTGAGAATCTATCAAGAAAATGGTGATGATGTGTTATGAGAAAAGTTAATTTCATGATTTAAAACATGTATTTAATGAAATATTTTAACGAAAATTTATTTCTATATGTTCATGTTTTAAAACCCTTCACTGGGAATTTCTAATACTCACCCTTAGTTTTAAATTATTTTTCACAGGTCACATTGAAGTCCAAATTTATAATCCATCATTTTTATGTGATTGGATGTGAAGTTTGGTAGGATGGGATGTGCCACATAGTTAAATAACTATTTGGTCAAATTTTGAAGCCTTCATCCACAAACAATGAACCCCCATCCAATTAATTATATTTAATGGGTTGTCACATGGTTTGGAAAATCATGCACTGTTTAAGAGAAATAGTGAGTCCCATCAGTTGAGGCACACAGTTAAGGTGAAAATTTGGGAAAAATATTCCCATATTCCTTGAAAATAGTGCATGATGGTTTTAAAACCAGAAAAAATTTAATTAAAAATACCAAAACCCCCAGTTTTAACCCCAAATTTCCTCGCCTCAATGTTATGAAAATTTCATCAGTTTTGGAAGATCCTTAGAGGATTCCAAAGATCCTCAGACCTATTTCTTGAATAATCAAATATTTTATTCAAGTATCAGCTCCTCTATTATATGTGATCAATTAACTATTCTGTTGTCTCTCTCTCTCATCTCACTTTCCCTAATGAATATGGATTATTTCTCTACATTAGTGATGGTTTAAATCTGTGTTTTGATGGATCATAAATTTTTGGATCTCAATCATTGGTATTGGTTCTATATATTTTGTGGTGTTTTGATTTTCACCATTGTACGTCAATTTGGGGATTTTGGTTTGGTGAACATCAACCAAAAATCTTGAGGTTGGTTGTATAAATTTCAATTAGTAAATTCGTTATTTTAAATGTGTGTTTGTAATTATGAAATTTCAAATTCCATGATAGAAAATTACATTCTAAATTTTATTTATTTATTTATTTTTCCCATGTAAAAAATAAATTATTTTAATATGTGATAATGAAATTGGTGAATAATGGGATTATGAAATTGATTTATTAATGGGTGTATAAAATTGAAGGTTACCCATGTGGTGTGTTGATATTATTGAAATTGTGGTTTATAAAATATTCTTGGTTGATGAATGGATTATAAAAGTTATTGATATATGTGTTGAGAATATTGAATCCTGAGATATGATGTTGTGAAAAACTTTTTTGGGTAGTTAATAATACTTCAAATAACTACGGTGTTATAGATAACTACTTTTCACCCCCAATATGTGTGTTTGTGTGTATTAATTGTGATCACTGAGTTTTGGGAAATGGATTATTGCTCCAAAACCCACAAGGTGTCAAACAACTGCTAATAATGGAAACCCATGATGGAATGAAATGTGATATCCCTTATTTGATGGTTAAGACTCCAGATCATCCCTAAGTATGTATTTTTAACTCAAGTGTCTTCGTGGACCTGAGGATATAAGTGGTTAATTAAAGAATAAATCAATGTAAAAATTGTTCACTATAACATTCATACTTTATTATTTATATGCCTGCATACATTTTTATTGAATGGATTTTTTTATATTCCACTAGTGGTGGGATAACGAGTTGTACTCACACCCTACATAGCCTTCCGGATCGGTAACTGAATTGGATTCATGTTTCCCTGACATGGTAAGGTAAAAATCCCTATGTTATATGGACAAGATGGGATGGAGTATGGATGAGGGAACTGAAAATGTTTTTAGGAACCTTTTAGTAGTTTTTAGTGTGCCTTTATTTTTGTTTTTCATTTTACACATTAAACACCTATGACATTGTATATCTACAACTTTTGTTTTGGTTACTATTTCATCATTTTAGGGTTACTATGTAATGTTTGTATTTTTTGTTATGGTATGATTCTGTTTATTTTTTATAGTCATTCAGAACTCATTTATGGATTTATGCTATTGTTCTACTTCGATAAAAAGGGTATAGTCTCCTACTGATATTATATTAGAACCTGTATTCTAGTCAGTAGCCTCTAGAATGTGGTGAGGCATTACATAGGTCATGTGATCAACCATCTCAAGGAACCAGTATGTAGCACATGGTTCGGGATGTTACACCCCATCACATTATTACTTAAGCATTAAAAAATTGATTGTGATGTATTTTAGTTGAAATCACATTTCATGATAGTCTCTCACTCCATATCTTAAACAAATACCCATTCCAATAAATCAAGTTATATAGTGTTTATTTCTGAAATTATTACAAGTTCAAAATTCAACCCTTTACATCCTCCCATTTTCCATATTTCATTTTACACTGTTCTCAATGACCCACTTATTTTTTTCGTCCATAAAAAATATGAATTGGAATGTTCAATCACATTATTGATGAGACTTGATAATATAACATCTAATATAGAAAATAAATGAGAAACTAATTCCCTTTTTATTATAGGGTTTATCCCATTATGTTAATTATCAATCATACATATATAATCGACAACATGAGTTTCAAACCTTGTACAGTTCACATCATATTCAACACCATTTTCCCCTTCCTTTCCATAGATTTAAGAATTGTCTCTACAGTTCATCTACCTAATTATGAGGGATATATTTTTCAATGACTATTAACATGAAATCATTCCTCATAATAAAATTAATTTTCATTGACTCCATGGTTTTTTATCAATGACCACCATGGATCAACATATTTTTATAGATTATATACCACCTTATCATTATGTTCTCCACTATTTCCCAAAGTGAAAAAAATATATTCTCTAGAAACATGATATATATCTCTTATACTAATTTATTTTTTATACCATTGAATGATAGATATTTTTTTACATAATATAGCCTATCAATATTGCGCTATGTCGGGATTCAGTAGGATGCTCAATATATGCAAGGATAATAGTTATAACCAGAGATAACATCCTAAATATAGTAATAATTTTTTTATCTCCAACCCCATCTGTAACTCTAGTTCCAAATTTATTATCATTACTTGGAGGGAAATCCTTACAATGAAATATATTCATGGATAAATTTTCCATTCATTCTACTAGGTTATATTTCCAAATAATATCATTTCAGGAATTAACTCGTAATATTTTGAATTTTTAATCATATTATATGATTCAAATCTTGTGTAATATATTACATTATTGAATTATTATACAAATCTGTCATAAAAATCATAAACAAAGAATATTGGGGAATTTCATCAAATAATAAAAGTATATTACATTTTTTCATAATGGTTTTTAAATATCATGTAAATCATAAAAACCCAAGATTTTATTTATATGTATGTAGTAATAGTCCCAATCATCATGAATTGAGGATTATTGAGTTAATATCTAATCATCCACATTTAGATTTGTTGCCACTATGTAAATCTATGTAGTGATAGTAGCCAAATTCCAATATCTAGGTTGGGATTCATGTTCCAAGAATGACACCTTATATCTATTTTAATAAAACATTTCAGTAATATTATATAATCAAAATGATTATCATAATTTTTCATGGGGTTATATAATATAATCTATGTTTTGATAAATCTAGTTCTCACAATTTATATTAAACGTCCTTCAATATCATTTTTGACACCCCAACTCTAGTAACATGGATCGCCTTACTATTTTACTACATTAGTTCAAATTTTAAGAGAAATAAACCCAATATATCAAATATTTTTAAAGTTATTGGAGATTAAATACACATATGACTCTCACATCACATCAAAATACTGAAAAAACATAAAATTCATAGATAGAACATTAATATAACTTTTTTTAAATCTTTGGAATATTTTATCTAACCTTAATTATTCATGAAAAATATGATATAGATAAATAGTAATCCAATATTATATATAATTAATTTCATAATAAAGTGAATAAATACATAAATGACATATAAACATAAATAATTACAAAGATATAAAAGAATAGATTAAGGATGATAGAATACAAAATACTAAACGTCATAATCTTACCATCAATTCCTTATTCCATGAAATGGAAAATAAATATGTAATTTGTACATAAATTAACAAAAATAGTTTATCTCATGAGATATTTTGATGAATTTATGGGATAATGGTCCCACCCATCACATTAAAAGTCTAGCTGAACCATTATATAAATTGGTTGAATAAAAATTAATTACTTACTAAACATAAACGTTATTATTTAAAAATAAGGTTAAAATTTTAATATTTTACATAATAAATAAATATAATAACATGATCCTAATAAATAGAGAAAATCTATTGTAGATGGGATAATTAGAGTATATAATATTAAATCATAATATTTATCAACAAATATAGAATAGATGCAAATAAATTTAAATGATCACTCAATAATTTCTGGATGAAAATACCCTTCTAATTTTGAAAAAACATATATTCTAATTTTTTTTAAATATAATGAAAATAATATTATTTAAAAATAATAATTGAGACATGTAAATAAATCTTCATGGAGAAAAATTTGCATGACAATAAGAGAATCCATTAATGAAGTAAGCATTAAAATTAATATTTTGGTAACATCACTCATAAAAAGTTTCTAATTTTGAAAATAATATATAATTACTTGTAAATATTTTTTAAATAAAAAAAATTCGTTAAATCAACATTAATAAACAACTATTTCATACCAGAAATATTTTTCAAAACATATTAATGGAAATAATTATAGGGAAGAAAAGGATTTCAAACAGAATTGAAAAAATGATAGTTTTTCATAATAATATTCATGAATATTTTTGAGTACATAGAGATATTAAAATGATAAATTTCAAAAACTACTTAATTAGAATAAAATATATGTGTTTTATTTTGGAAATATTATATAATTTTCTAAATAGAATCTTAAATATTAAAAATCTCAAATAAGCATTAGATTTTGAAATAAAATTAGACCTATAGTATGTTTTGCTTCATAAGTGATTTTAAAATTCATATATAATAAATATTAATCAATTAAATTTATTAAAAAAATCATATACATATATATAATTTATGATATACTTATAACATTTCAAGACTATTTAATTTAAATTTTTTATTGAAATCAACATTTCTGGGTGCTAAGTATTTTGTGGTTCATATATGTTTTGGTTCAGTCGGTTCAGTCCTTACATATTGGTCCAGAATCTATAGTCATGAAAATTTTAAACCTAATATAAATATAATATATTTTCATTATATATATATATATTTAGAATCATTCATGAATCTCTAACATGAAAAATTAATCTTGTTGCTTTGTGGAGGTGATGGTCCAAATATACATATGAGCGATGTTAGGTGGAAGTTTATATATTTAAATGATAATTTATATTTACATAATCATATTTATATAATTTATATTATATATATTTGTTAGTTACATTATTATAACCATCTAATTAATGTTTTCATGAAAAATAAATTACATTACTATGTGGAGATGGTAGGTCTCACGTAAAAATGAGTGTTGTTTTCATTCTCCAAATAATTTTAAAGAAGTGTAAAATTGATGTACCATAACCATAATTACATTTAAATATATTATTAATATTGTATTAATTTCTTTGGGATATATTCAACATATTTAGAAAACATATAAGAATAAATAAACATTAAAAGAGTTGGTAAAACAATTACCTCTTCTTTAGAGACCTCCATTGGATTATAACTTAATCCATCAAAGAATGGTCTAAGAAGATTTAAAAAAATTTAAAATTAAGTTAATTATGATTTTATTTTATTGGGAATGTATTACATTATCTATAGTTTACAATGTTTGTGAATAATTGAGTAGAGGAGGTTCCCTTTTAGAAGTGAGTGGAGGGACACACATGGAATTACTTTAAATATTTTAATAATTTAAAGACATTTTTTTATGAATGTGTAAAAATGATTCATATATTAAAATTGTATTATGTTATGGGTGAAATAAAACAATTCAATTAAGTTTAATAAATAATTTTTAGTTATCCTATATTATTTTCCCTTTATTTTAAACACTTTTAACCCATTTTACCCTTAACTAAGGTGATAAATATTTTTCCCTAATTACTCTTTTACTTGGAATGAATTTTTGTAATTATTAAATAATATAAATTATAGACAAACAAAATATTTATTCCATTTTATTGGATACAACTACATTATTTGGAATAAATTTATTTTAATACAAGTTCAAAAAACAAAAAAAAACTGTTTCTCAAAAAATGTATGTTTTTGATGCATAAAAATAGATTTATAAAAAAAGTAAAATGTTTATTTTAATGGGATTAATTTTAAGATAATAAATTTTAGGATAATTTTTTTCTTTTAATCCAATCCAAAATTTAATGGTACCATGAGAGTAATGTATTTAAATAAGTGAACTAAAAGTAATTTTTATTTAAAAATAATTGGATTTCAAAAATGTTGATCAAATAAAATTAGGTTCTAAGTTATATTTAAATAAAACCTATATTATATATTTAATATTAATATATTCTATAAAATATGTTTCATGGAACTTAATTTTATTCGTATATCATTACAATTTCAGAAAAGGTATAGTTTTTTAAAATCGGGATTTCTAACTATTCACAAAATAATCAACTATTTCTAAAAAATATCAAAAATTAATCAAAAGGTAATTTGGAAATGATTAATTAAACAACGATACTAATTTAATAAAATAATATTTATTTAAATTTTTAATTTACGTTTTAATCACATTCTTTAATAAAGATATATACATTATTCTATTATTTTTTTGAAGAAAAAGATTACTTACGATTAATGAATCTCATGTGATGCACATAAGAATTGATGTTGTGTATTGATAAAATGTTAGAATAAAATAATAATAACTAGGAACACTCATTGAGATGATGAAAATCTATTTTTCGATGATACATCATTTTTTTCAAACATTTCATATTATTATAATATACAAGATGCACCGAAGCACTATTGGGGGACCTGAAAATTTGTTTTTCAAAAACATTACCTACATTGTTTTCTCTATGGGTTAACACTATTTGATGGTATAATCCCAATTAAAGAAACATCACACTATGGAATATCCTTCTAACATTCATAGATGTACAATTTAAATCACAACACACACTATGTTGTTGTGTGTTTAATGTGCCTGGATAAACAATATCACTCGTTCTAATTAGGTGGATATTGTTTTTTAGATAAAATTGAAAATAATTTAAAATCACTTATTCAAACCCATTATTGAAATCTCTATATGATTCTATGAGAGGATTAGTAGTATATTAATGAGTGGTTCTAGAATATGGGAACCAACAAATTTTATAAATCAGTATGATTATAATTTTTAACCATTAAATGTATTAGGGGTAAATTATTTGTAATTTAATCAATTTCTAGTTTGAGAAGGTAGTGATTGGTTTTTAGTTGATCTGAAGGGGATATGTGTACTTTTCTCCTTTATCAATATTTTTTATATTTATTGTCATGTTGTTAATGTATTTATTTCTTGAGTGATTATGAAGTGGAAACATTTGTATGGAATTGGTGAGAATACTTATTTATTAAACACTTATAATGGGAGACTCTTAGGATCAAGAGATAACACGTGTCATTGGTGAAATACCTTGATTTTTTTAATACATCAAATTTAAATTTATGTAATTGATGAGATATCTACAATATTTGAGGATTTTTATAGAGATTTGTGATCATCATTTCTTGAGGGTTTTTCTATTAGTATTTGAAGATATTTTTCTATATTTTTATCCTTCTCCTTCATTGATATATTTGAAGAGTATGATATGGAAAAATTTTCAATGAGGACTTGTTCACTTCTCTAGATTTCCCAATATGGTGTATCTATGAGTGTTTCTAGAAGTTAATTTTTCCATTTTTGAAGAAATTGAGGTTCCAAAAATGATATGGGATTATGATATCTATATAATCTCATTTATTTTTTTTGGCTGGTATGGAACCAAAAGGTTAGGTCAGATGATTTTGATGTTTATATTATGGTAGTATAATCTATTATCAATCTCTTTTCATATCTTTTGATAGAAGGTATGAAAAGAATGATGTGTATATTTATAGATCATACCATAATATTCAATTGAATTAGATTTCATAGTAATAGTAGGAAAAATGTGTATTTTAAATTTTAGGATAGGGTGGTTCTTAAGATAATATAATAGTATATCTCGGAATAGAGATGACCATATATGATGTTGATGTTGTCAATAGATATGATAAGGAGTAGTAGTTATAATATGGAATATGAAAGAGAAGTTATTTCATTTTATAGATATTTTTCAATTATTTTATGGTATCTCATTTATTTGCTCCAATATTGATTATAATTAGATTAATGTTTGGGTCTCATGATACGTTATCACCACTTACCTAGTTTCTGGGTCAACAGTTTTGGTAGAAAATTAACAGTTTACATTTTATTTTATAAGTCACATGATTGGATATATAGCCCTAAATGAGGTGTGTAGTTCTGATTTTTATATACGGAGAGATAATGTTTTAATAGACCTAGTGGTTTGTGTGTAGACACTAGAGAGTGGGTGAAACAGGTGGCACAAAATTATAAAATTTCCTTTATGTGAAAATAAATTTATATAGATAATTATAATTTGATCTTTTAAATTTAAATAATTATCATTACTTGAAGAATTTATAAAAAAAGAACACATGGCGCATAATTTTTTTCATGTTTACCCTCAATGAGAGAGCCCTCTCCTTGCTGTTTACAGTAATTATCGTGGTTCTCCTATATTTAAACTATTATTGCTAATGAAAATCATATTATTTTATGAGAAGGAATCCCCAACCTATAATACATCATCTGTCCATTGGGATATACATTACATCTCGTTAGATATGATATTAGTATGTATAGATGAGAAACGTCACATCTAAATTTTTTTACATAAGAAGATGAAGATATTCTTATAGAGATTTAATGTTAGATAGATTTAAAAATTATTACCTTTTTAAATTCTTTATCCTTTAAAATCACATTAATTAATAAATAAATAGATCAAACAAGCTGAAAAAACTACATATAATATTTTTTTCATAATTTAAACACTATTTTTTAAATATTAAGTCTCTAATAATTTTTTTGATGTTCCCTAAACTCTTTATCCAGACTATTATTTCACATAGTTTTTTATATAATAAGAATATTATAGCACCCATATGATTTACATATTATTTACAAGAATCAAACTTTATAATTTGGTTTTATTACAAAATATTCCAAAAAATATATCTTAATATAATGAAATAAATCACAGATTTATGAAATGAACTAAACCGTTAGATTTTACATGTAAATATTCAACTAATTATTTAGGTGAATCTATCCCCGTTTAATTATATAGTTTTAAAAAATACCCTTTTAATTTATTTCTTCTCTTCTAAACTCAACTTTGATTTAAACTCATCAATAATTCATAATAAATTTCATTTTCATTTTTTTTAATATACGAGCACTATAATTTAATCTTTTTAATTGTTAAACTATGATTAAACTTGTTTTAATTTTTCTTATAGTATTTTTAACTTCATTATTTCAAAGGTTTAATAAAGAAAATCACAATAAAATAATTAATAAAATTTATAATTCATTATTATTAAATCTGAGGTAGAATAAATTTAACAACATTTTAAAATGATTGTGGTATTTGAAAATAACAAAACACCATTATAATTGTATTCTAGATTTAAATTATAGAGTTTTTTCAAGAATTAAATTATATTTACATGAATTGTTTCATTCAATTTTTCTCATATATGATATTGTTCATTAAGATGTTCAACCATAAATGATACAAATTGATTAAACCAGAAATCATTTGTTATGTTTTAATCCATGAAACATTTTTCATGAATCCTCAGATTTTAATTAAAATCTAAAGATTTTATCCTAAAAATTATAATATGTTTCATCCAACACACAACTCACCAAATTTTTAAAATAAATATATCATTCAAAATCTATTGAGTCATCTAATTCAAGGAAATCAAATTAGTGGTTTCTTATCAAAACATATCACATGAAATCCTAGAATCTAAGGAAGTCATATGTCTTATATACCCAATATCTTGTGAAATGGTCTTATATCATAGGATTAAATATTATATTTTTTTATTATCTAATGAATGTTGTTTAATATGTGATCCTTGCATCTTAACAACTCTAAAAATCCTCTTATATAAAACTAATATCATACCTAGAAACATGTAACATTCAATCAAATATAATAATAATATCATAACCTCCCACATTTAATGTTTAATGTCTTACAAACTGTTGATATAACTAATGAAGGCCATTTAAATTGGATATCTTATGAAAACCCCCATGTCTTTAGATATTTCATAAGATATGATACAAGGCCACATTAACTAGATTTTCATAAAAAATATATTATTTACATATAGAATAAAATTTAACATACTACAAATCATCTCATTTAACATAAAATACATTTTTAATAACCCCATAAAATTTTAGGATTCTCCAAAAAAATTAAAACAAATAAAACATCTTCTGCAGTTCTATAGGGTACAATATTCCCCCCCATTGGATTTATTTTTAAATTCAATATCACCCTTTATCAGACTCACATATCCCTTTTCATAAACACAATTCTATTTATAATCATCAAATCAAATAAATTATCATTTGAAATGTGTACTAACACTACACCACCAAATGCCATAATTTTATTTTTAGATAATTACGACCCTAAGCGATAAGAAATTATGTATAAGTAACTTAGATGAATACCCCGTAAATAAACACAATCACTTATCACTTACATGTTACTCACCAAAATATAAATATTTCTAACATCATATTAAAACAATTTCAGAAAGATCACAATCCCATATTGAAAAGGAAATATTGATTACTAAGAGTTGATTAATTTATCTCCTCCTTTGAAAACATAATCTAAAACCTTATAGGGGATTCCCTCTATAAACCACTATATGATTGGAGATGAATGATCATGAAATTTTTTCCACAGTAATTAAAATATATCGCTTGTAATTAACATGGAAAAAATATTTATAATATGATCCAGCGTGGAATAATTTTCACGCTTCACATCACCATTTTCTAAATTCTCTTTATATATGGATTCAATTTTCTTTGATCGTGTGTGTTGAGGTACATTTGTTGAATGATCAATGAAACTCTAAATGTATCCTAAAATACAAAGTTCCTTCTCAATTTTAAAACTCAAATAGACCAACTTCACTATCATTTATAAAATCTATATACAAAATGAATAGGATACAATATAATTTACCCCAACCATGTTTAATAAAACTGAAGTTTGTATACTATAATTCGGATATAGAAAACTCTCAACAAGAAATAAATTCACACAAAATTTGGAAGTCATTTATATGAATTATATATTCTAATATGTATCTATAATTACCTTAAATATCAAATAAAACTTATTTCTAAATGATAGGAATAAAGTTAGATTACTTTTGATGTATCTCAAAATTCTTTTGGCATCCATTATATATGACTATATTGGCTCACACTAAAATCATGAACAAATAGTTACAATAGTCACTATATTTTCTCATGATGTTGTCATGCATAGATATATGGAAATGATTTCTTATAAACTCCATCTGAATAAAAAAAATTCCATATTCATCTTTTGTCAAAAAAATTTCAAAAGCAACAGATGTAAAGAATATTTTATAATTTTCCAATGACCCTTTTCAACAACTCCTTGAAAAAAAATTTATAGGTTAAAAAAATCATCTCATTTCATAGACTAAAATCATGGAAAATAAGTCATTTCCCTAAACATAGACTTCTTATAATGCATTTTCATCTATTCATAAAATCCCTCAAATTTTACTCTTTGTCACCTAAAAAAACAATGTCATCGAAAAAGTATTAACAATTAGAGTTCATGTGAAGAAATAATTCACCCAAATGTTTCTACCAGAATTTCCCTTTCAAAATTACCTGGTCCACAAAAAATCATCCAACATTACATACTAGAATAATGGATCTTGTTTCAACAAAAATAATTCTTCTTGATTCCTATATACCATGATTCCATCATTATGAAGGAGAAAACCCATAATTTTTTACTTGAAAACATTCTCTTATATATCAGTATTATGGATAGATGATTTCACCTTCATTTTATTGATATTATAATTTTTATTTTCCTTCAATACCATTAAAATCTTAATGGTCTCAATTGTATCTATTGGTCAAGATGTTTCATCAAAATGAACACATTGTATTCATGAGTATACTATATAAACATTCATTTCTTTGTTTCATATTTCCTCACCCATCTTATTGAGTTTTTGCATCAACAAACCCAATTATAACTAATTAATTTTGTATGTTCATATCGTTTTACAAGAACCCAAGTTTATTTTTATCCATTTTATTAGAATTATCATTACTATCATTGATCCATTCCACATAATAAACTACCTTAATAATTGTTTTCATTTCATCCTTTGAGATGAGTATAGTTTGGTTTTCAATTCTTAGACTCCTTTTTTCGCATATTTATCATGACTTTCAATAAGGTTTTATGTATCAACAAGTTTTTTCAATCTATAATTTCTAGGTCTCTGATTCCATAATGTTTTTTATTTTTTACATATCATATGTGAATCAAAATATACTATATTGTTTATTTTCACTATTTTATTATTAATCTAATTTTTAGAGTCATCTTTCAGATATATTTATTGATCTAATCATCTAAATAAACCATAACTTATATTTTGTGCTTATGTTTAATGATTTTTACATCATAAAATTCTACCAACATTTGTACGCTTTTATTCCACTATTTTTTACTTCAATTATAAATTAATCATATAAAGATTACTTATTCAAATTTTGCCTCAAAATTTTCCATATTTATATGTTTGAAAATCATGTTAAGAGGGTTAGTAAAGGAAATAGTACATTATAATTTATTATACTCATATTAAATCTCATATAATGTCATATGTGTCTTATATTTTAACAATAATTTATTTTTTATTTGAATTGCTGTGCAAATATATTCTTTACAAAAATGTTTATAAACTTTATACTAAGCTAGCATAGTCATTCTCATATAAATAATATTATATCATTTTATATAAACAAATCTATTTTTTAGTGTGTTTATGTTATGTTATAATGATGTAATATCTAATGATTTTCCAAATAACATTAAATAGATTTTGATTTATGCTTTATGAATATATGATTTGAATTCAGAATATAATAATTAATAAATATTATAATATAAGGATAAAACATTGTCAAATTATGTATCATTGAACTTCAAAAATTACTTTCCATGAGATCTGGAAATAAGGTGAATTGAATTTCATCCCTCCTGCATGTCCTCTAATAATGAACAGACCCTAAACACCCACATTAGCTAAAGATATTAATGGCCTCTCGTGTGCCTCCTCATTTTCTAGAGGCTTCTGACTAGTAGTAAGGGTTAAACCCATACTATGTGAATACTTTCATATCAAATAATCTTCATTCAACATTGGTAAAATAAGTAAATTTTTTATGAATTGTAATAATATTATGCATATGAAAATAAAACTAGTTCGATATAAAAAAGAATAGAACATAAAAATTCATGGTAAAAAATAAATAAATAGATCTCTTACTTGGAAAATCCCATATATAAAATAAAATAAAATACATCACACACATTATCCCTAATAATATTCCAATGATTCAAACAGCCTATCTGTAATAACTATCGAGCTATACTCTCTTAATCTCTTTCATGTTATATACTAAATCATAAAATAGACATAAGGTTTGTATTAGAACTAGAGTTCCCATGTAATTTGTATTAAATACATCTTAATTGGTTATCATTAAGTACCCCTATTATACACCATAAAATATATGTATACATGTGGAGATAAATAAACATCTCACACAAGCACATCAGTTGTTGGGTGATAAACTAGCCACCATAACTCCCTACACATTAGGTAATTATACTCTTACTAGGACACCATGATTTATGATAATAATTCTTCAGGTTTCATGATGCAATCCACATATTCACCTCATTCAATCATCAATATTAACTATCCCATTAATGAATTCTCATTTTATTTAACTATCCAATTATTGATTTATACCGAGTTGGGTATGATAGGGTCTTATGTTCATGATCCAAACTCACCTTTTCACTCTATATTGTCCAACATCCCATCATAAACTCTACTCTATCACTAAGGGTATGGTTAATCTAGCTAATCTAGTATCACATATAGAACCCATCCCACTCATAGTGGATCCATCATTAAATCCCACTTGTCATCACACTCTAGAAACCATCTAACTCAGTCTATTCCTAATACTGATCAAATCAGGTCATAATACATGACCCCATATCACCCATGGATGTCTCATGACTTCCATATCACTCACGGTAGGGAATAACCATCATGCAAGACTCTTGAAGGTGAAAATGGTCTCAAGATACACAATCACACTAATGTTCAAACCAAACCTCATACACAATGTGGACTCCATATCATGGTATTCTAGTTAGTTATATCTCACTCTTAGTAGGAAAAGTCATATAGAACCATTAAAAATCTGAAATTTTTCTCCTTTCACAATTATAATAAATATTATGCAACACAACCAATGTTATAAAGAGAAAAACCCATCTGATATCTCACCATCTCACCACATGGGTGATAGTAACTTAGACATAGCCACGTATCAAAAAATATCTCAACACATACATAATGGCGCTCACTATGTCCTCCATATCTATCCCGATCATTTCTCATTGATTCCAACCCATATCCATCAATCCATATTGACTCTATGTTCCTAATGATCATGTCATCCATCTTTTAAAGTGTAAGGGTATAAATCCCATATTGATAATCATTCCACCCCTGTCCTGATATGCCATGGACTATCCCAGGGACTCTAGTCTCAAACCCCTTATAAACCACATTCTATGTCTCTAGAATAAAATAACCCACACCCATATATCAACTCATATCTCTTGGAGAGGTTTTCCATAAAACATTATCTGATGGACCCATCTTCACATCATATATGTCAAATGATGAAGGTCTAGTTCCACTTTCATCATTCTCAATTACCCTATCAACCAATAGAATAGTATTTTAAATCATGTTTTAGACATATGAACATCCCACTAACTACTACTAGAATTAATCCCCCCAAACTAGCTCATCAAGCCCTAGGGAACATTTCATGGGTTATCTACATTATCAATTATACCATAATAAAAATTTAATTCCACACATTAGAATAACAAATAATATTTCTCCTTGGGGACATGTGCATTAGGAAATATAAATTACCAAAAGTACTGAAAATCACTTAACCTATGAATAAAAAGCTTAACACCGTCAGATTTCTTATTCTCAACCATGTTTAGTCACTCTCTATTATACCTGAACCCATGAAAGATGTATGAAATCAGTTGTAAATCCTAATATAGAATATTATATTTTATTAAAGGGATGACATTATCTATTATGGATTTATAATTTATCCATAACTCTACCTAGACTCATGAACACTGATAAATCCTTTTACATTTTCTTGGGAATTGGGTGTCACCATCACACTAAAACAAAATCAAATAGTGAAAAATCTATCTTCTAGATCCTCCCCTAGACACCAAATGTGAAATCCTCACCGTCCTAAACATATTCCACCATGATCTGGTGAAATTGTAAATAAAACCATAGCCAAAATCAAACCAAAATCAGTTGTTATCATTGATAAAGAAGAATAAATGAATAAATGGATATCATACCTTGAATCTACTATTGAATCACCCCCATTTTTCATGAGATCAAATGAGAGGAGGATAGGTGGGGGAGATAGCGAAAAGTTCCCTCCCTGATGAGTTCATCTAAAAAATATTTTTTTCACAAGAAAATTCTTCTCCTCCTCTACCGAGAGATTCCTTGAAAGAAAATATCCTTCTAAAAATTACATCTAACTCTCATGTCTGATTCCCCTATTAAATATTCTTCTATCTGATAAATATTTAGATATTTCACATTATTATGTACATGAATAGTATTTAATTATTTTTTCCTTGAACCCCTTTATATAAGTGTTCTAAAAAAATATAAGGAACTTGATTTTGTTTCCCCACTAAAAAAATTTTAACAATTCAAAACACCCTCTCATCTTTTTTGATTTATCTTTGAACAATTAAAACATTATTATCTTATCTGATGATAGAATGAATCTTTATAACTCTTATAGAACCTCAAATCTATATTTAGAATCCATTTTCTATAACACTCTGTTTGAATCATGTTCTAATATTCCAGTACTATTTAAAAATTGAAAAAAAAATAAATAATTACTCACTCTGATTATCAAACCCAAATGAAAATGGTTAACTATATTGTTTCATCATAAAAAGTCATTAGTTTACTATAACACCATTAGTTGATAATTCACATCATTTTCATTTTTAAAGGATCTGTTCACGCATTTTCACCCATTCAATCAAAATCCAATCCTGTCTCCATAGAAATATGTTCTCTAACAAGCATGAGCTCTTCGTTATTTCAACAACAGATTCAACCATACACCTTTTGGTGTACTACAAAAAAAGTGATGAAATACAAATTTTTTTAAATAAATGTCAACAAATCATTCATACATTTATTTGGAGAAAAGATAGTATTCTTAAAATATTGTTATCCTTTTCTAATGGATCACAGGTTAGAAGACTCTTGATGATGATATCTTTTACCAAATCAATGAATCTCCAAATTTTTAGATTTTATTAATCTGAAACACTAAATTTGGAATTCTGTGTTAGATATTCAATTTCCATAAAGATGTGTTTATAAATATGTTTCTGGTACACTATGTCTGAACATCATCAAAAACCACTTACGAAACAAAATTATCACAAGTTCTTCCATGATTTTTTTAATTTTTTCATCTTAATAGAATATTTATTTTATTTTGAACAAATATTTTCACCCTTTGTGTTTATTAGGGATTCCTAGTACACTAAAAAAACTAATTTTTAGAAATATAATTTGGTAAATAATAACAATGTGAAATGAATATGTAGAACTGGAAACATCATCTGATATACCTTCCCATGAAAACTAATTCCACACATTTGAATCCAAAATTATTTTTCCCATCAAAATGAATTGAAATGTTCTGGGATTTATTCATAAATACAACAAATGAAAAAACTTGAAGAAAAAATATTTTCAAGAAAAGTAAAGTAAACATGGTCCCAATGGAAGTCACCATGATCTATATTTTATTTCATGTCATACATCCACTTTGAACGTCAAAAAAACACTCACTATTTACCATAAGTGCATCCACCCACTCAGTCAAAATACAAAAACCTGGAAAACTCTCAACACACCCATATCTCTTGTGGCACCATGGTGACATATACCATTAAGATATATAGTTAGGATTCTACCCTAAATCATACCTATATGATGATTTTTAATTCCACACTATAGTGAACCCCACTATAGAAATAAGTTTATAAAAATATACATCAAACTTCCCATCGATTTAGTGAATCCATAGAGTTACCACCCTTTAAAAACAAATCCATTTAACATGGTCCCATTAGATGTCAACATGATCTATATTCGATATATTGTAAAACATACACTATGAACCTCTGAACATAAAGGCACACTATTTAGCTAAATTAGTTCCACCCACTCACTCAAAACAAATAAACATAGATAACCCTCAACGAACCGCTCTCTCACGAGGCACTATGGATTCATAAACCATTAATACCTATTCTTATGTCTCAAACATAAATCATACCTATCTCATGATTTTAAAATCTACAATCTGATTCACCTCACTATAAGATTAACGTTATTAAATCATATATCCATCTTCCCAACAACCTACCAATTGACTTCCAAATAATGATCCCAATGTGGTTTCTGACTCACAACATCAAACTCTAACAAAAAATTCTTACCTAACGTCATTTGGTTGCCTTTTTCAAAAAAAAATAGTTTATCCATCCAAATCATCACCATACAAACTAATCATAATTACTTAACTCTTAATGTCATCATGAATGCATCAAAACACCCATACTGATGTTTGAAACTAACAAATTGTGAAATTCCATGGTAGGATCACTTCCACAAAAGTCAACAAGCTCCCCTCATGAGAATTGATACACCATTGAAATGAATAACCCTCCAATCACACCAATTACATCCAGAAACTAATGACAACATAGAAACTCTGACCAACAACTCATTTGAACATTGAATTAGGTATTTACTAAAGAAACAGATCCTATCAAATTTACATCCGCACTAAAATCCTGATTCCACCTTCAATTTCCACCAACATATCTCACAATTATAATGACTCTACAAAGATGAGGTTTATGAAACAATAATATATATGGTTTTAAAATCCAAGGGAATCTTTATTTATTCCCAATGAATATAAACACTATTCTATATACCCCAAGCTATGTCATTTCCCCATTGTATTGACTAGATGAGATCAGACAACTCATTATAGAGTGCTATCAAACAACAAAAACTCTACCCATTATTTTCCTACTAAAAATGATATCCTAAAACAACCAATGGTTCACTCCACACCAATTATATACTCTTACACAACATCTTAGGCCTCGATATAAACAGGGCCCAAAAAAAACACACCTTGAAATTACCCATGTCAATTACAAAAATGTTGTGACATCACAATTGCATAAATATCACCACTATATTATTTCCATAACAATACATGGGTTTATTCACAACCTGATAAATTATCAATGGGCCTATAGAAATCACATTCCCTAATTTTCATCCCATCCATTTTCACATGTAGACATTAGACAAATTTCTTCACTTACTAAGACCATTCCAAAAAGTCATCACTAATTTTCACTCTCCTGCTCATGTATTGTGTTCAATCAGTAACCCTATCACAGGGTCTCACCCACAATTTTACTATGTCTTTCCCACTTACAATGTCCACAAACTCCATTATAACGTGACCACAAAATTATAGTTATAATCCCTTTTTTCATGTCCCATTGATCCCCATATCGTTTAATTAACAGATTGTTCCGGCTTCTTTTACATGTCAATATCACCAAACATCGAAAGTCACCTCACCCATTATAATGATAACTGCATGATCAACTTCTGCAAGGGTGTCACTCCCCAAAAAAATGTTTATAATCATACCACCACTATTCCACAAAAATCACATCCAAAATTTACAGGTCCATGAATCTTACTAATCATTCCCTTTAAAACTAGAAAAAATACAAATAGAATGTACCATGATAGATATCATACCTCAAGGAATATTACATTTTTAATTATTCACAATAATCCCTATGTGATTTTTCACATCCACATTGAAATCTGTTCCTATCCATAGATCTCCCCTTAGTAATTATCTTCCATAATATAGTCAATAACTAGGCTTGGAGTGTCTAAACAAGCCCACCAATGGTCTCTATACATCCCTTGACTATGATAAAATATTTATATTGATAAAAAATCTTCCACATTAAGATCTACATGGTTTTCCATCAGAAGAAACCCTTTTTTGGTTCAATTGAGTAGAATTCAACAAAAATTTTATAAGGTTAAATTCCATATATATTTTTGTCTGTTAATTATTCGAAAAACCAAACCATGTCATATTAAAATAAAATCACACACATGTAGTTTTATTTCATGTGATTCATACATTCTAAATGTTATCCATGTACATATTCCACTTAATGATAATCCCAGATACATAACCATAATAATAACCACCAATAATTCATTATATTCAATATAGATAACATTACTAATAAAATATATCTACAAAAACTATCATATTACCCTAGTAGTATGTATTTCACATAGTAATGGTTTTCATGACTCACTATTCCAATGTAAATCACAAGCTCTATCACATTTCTAAATAAAATTTCTACAATCACCCAATATCGTAAGGTTAAAAAATATCTATTGTAACTTTATTACTCACCAACATAGAATTCCTATTTTAGAAGGGGATCGAAATGGATTCAAGCACTACTCTATGTATTATATAGGCTACTAATAAGTGGTTAGTGCGTAATACATACATTGGAAAGAATATAACCTCAATCTAGATTTATAAAACATATAGAAAATAACTAAAATCAATATCCATCATTATCAGAGTACTCAAAAAATTAAATCATGATTCAATATAGAATTGAATGTGACATTCAAACCTGTGATTATATAAAAAATAAACCAATTTATCACTAAAATACCACCATATAAAAAATAAAACAGTATAAAACCTAGAAACACTAGTCCAACTCCCATATCTATGCCTCTAACACCATATCTCCAATAACCAACATAGACCTTTAGCCCAATCCATTATAACCCAAGTACATAATCTAATAGTAGAAAAAATGTTAGAAATTGTACTAGGTTTCTCATGTAGGGTGGGAAATAAAATTCAACAGGAAGGCATTAATTTCCCATAGTGGGCATCATAATATAGTTGTATACATGAGGAAATGAATAAACATGTCACAAAATTCCATCCTATGTCAAGTGATAAAGGTCCATCGTAACTCCCTATATATCTGGTCATCATGTGCTAACTAGGCCACCATGATGCTCAATTATATTTGGTTCGACAAAATGCCAAAATCCAACTGCTCTCCTCCTGTTATCCACATCATGACCTAGAATATACATATTTAATCTCAGTATAGAATCATTAAATTACTGAGGGTTAACCAAAAGGGTTAGTGTAGGGTCATGTGTCTCTACTATGGACTCACGTACCCACTAAAGGAGGTCCAATGTCAATTCTTAACCACTAAAATCTTATTCAACGTAGGGGGTTTTAGTGTGATCCTGTATCACATCAAGAATCCATCTCTCTCATGGAAATCCAATCATCCAATTCCACATCCCATATCTTCCCTAACACTATCTAACTCATAGGGGCCCCAACATTCAATCCAGTCATGTCATATTATAGGACATATTCTCACTCATGGTCATCTAACCAATACCATATCACAAATAGTAGAGATATGACAAACCTTACAATAAAAATATTTGAAAATATTCTCAATCTGAATGACCTCATTCATGATTATCCATCCATAATACACAATGCGAACTCCCTCTCCCAGTAGTCAATCTATAGATATCTCACCCATTGCAAGACAAGGACACATAATCCTCCCCAACACTATTCCATAACAACTATCATGAGATAATTAACATGAATGAAACATATAAAAAGAATTGTATGAAATGAAATCCTCACATATCCCACTAACTCATCACCTGAGTACTAGCCACTCGGACTAATCCCCATGTTAAAACACAACTAAACTCACTCATCAAGGTAATCCATTGGATTTTCCAAACCCATATTGGTATTTTCTCTTTGATTATAACCTATATCAATCACCTCATGAGGAATCTGTAGAAGGAAGGATCATATTGACCCCAGTCTCGAGTTATATGGCTCGAACCCCATCTAATGGTGTAGCCTAACATGATAATAATACCTAGTAACTTTTTTATGGTATCTTTTACAAAACATATGGGTATGCCTATGAAAATTCCCTAGTTAAACAAACAAACCAAACATGGGTCACATCTAACTTGTCATAGAGGATATTTCTAAAATCAACATCAATAGGAACCTCCTCTCAATCACATGCATCATTCTCATGAATGAACATCCTACCAACAACACTCATCAAGGGAAAATATATCCTCAAAATGTTGTCTCTCTTCAAGGATGCTATATATGACTACCCTACATACTATGACTTGGTCTAAGCCTCCCAATACTATCGAAAAATATATACGGAACTGATCCTAGGATACTGTAGGATCCCTTGTAGCATAAGACCATCGGACAATCTCACGTCAACTAAAACTAGCACACCTAACCTTTAGATAATTAGCTGTTGAGATATTCCAATTACCAGTAGTATTAAATAGAAATTATGTCAATCATAGGATTCACAAAACCATGTTATCTCTCCATTTCATCCACTCTTTATCACAATATATTCTACCCAAAACCATATATGGTACATCACCATAAGAAAATAGTGATTTAGCTGTGGTTTTTCCAAGGCAGGTTTGAAAACCGATGCGATATGTTTTTAGGGATAAAATTTAACGGTAGGTTTTTAGAAACATTTTTAAAAACCGCTTCTAAATTCTATTAAAATATTTTTTATAAATTTTTTAATTTTTTCCCTAAAAAATAATTTATTGTTAGCTACAGTTATTTCAAAACCGCCCTGAAATAAAAAGAAAAAAACAAAAAAAAATATTTAATTATTTTTTATTTTTTATAATTTACTATCATATATAGTATTGTATTTATAATTTTAATTAATTATAATGGCTCAATTACTAAATATTAATAATTATTAGTTAATAATAATTTCAAATTGAAAACTAATTTTTAATAAGTTAAAAATCATAATTCCTCATCAAATGACCTTAACTTTTGATCTGAGAGTCACTTTTATTTCCAAAAACAGAAAAATAAAATCTTATAAAATGAGCTAAAACCACCTGAAATTTATATCATGTAATAACATAAGGGGAAAAATATTTTAAAATTTCCAAAAAGATAAAAATATAACTCTTTCTTCAAACGACCATAACTTTTGATTCGAATGTTTGTTTGGGTTTTACTGCATTTCTAATCAAATCATGTGACATGCTCTACACACAAGATATTCTCTAACTAAGGTTGAAGAGAATTTTTGGGTTATTCATCCACAGAAAGGCCCAGAAGGCCTCCAAAACTGATATTTTTTTCACCAACCCCAGTTAATTAAAATTCAAACAGCTATAACTTTTGATCTGGGTGTCTGTTCGACATATACAAGATATAGTCTCAAAGATTGTTTCATTATCTTCGATAATAATAGTTGTGGACATAAAAAAACACTTGTATAAGATGTTATTTTCATTTAAATGTTTTTAGGGGTTTAGGGTTTCTAGTGTTTCTTAACGTAGCTATGTGTTTTAAGGGTACGCAATTTTTTTTACATTCTTTGAATTTCCACCCCCGTTTGAGGGGGCCTTATTTTTCTTGTTGGGGACTTAATTTATTCTCAGATATTACATTCATATTGATATTATTGTTTTTAATCTTTATCATTTTTTCCTGATATAGTTTAATTTTTAATTAAATATATACATATTCTATTATATTTACTTTTAAAATCACTTGTATAAATACATATTTAAATAGAAATGTGTTTTTAAGAATATAAACCAAATGGTAATAAATATTTTCTATCCATTTAATTTAAAATAAATAATTATTGATTTTATATACATTTGTAAATATTTATATATATTTATGTTTATATAATTTTATATAATACAAGTATATATATATATATATAACATGAATATGTGTTAATATATTTTTGTAAATTTTATTATAAGTATATATATTTATAGATATTTATATCCATTTAGTGATTTATTTTTTATTTTGTTATAATTTTTTATTAATTATTAATTATTAATTTTTTATTTTTTATTTTTTATCATATATCGTTAATTATTTCATCAATTATTATTTATCATTTATTATTTACTATTTATTACTTATTATTGATTTATTATTGATTTATTATTGATTCATTATGGATTTATTTATTTTTAATTAATTAGTTAATTTATTATTATTTATTAGGTTTTATTTTTTATTTTTTTACAATTATTTATTATTATTTATTTATTATTGATTGTTTATAGTTATTTATTTATTATTATTATTTTATTTATTCTTTATTATTTATTATTCATTATTCATTATTTGATTATTATAATATTTTAATTTCATAATTTTATTATTTTACTATTTTATTTCTATAATTTTATTATTTATTAATTTATTTATTATTATATATTATTATATATTTATTATTTATTAATTATTATTTCTATTTTCTATTTTATATTTTCTAATTTATTATTTATTATTTATCATATATTACTTATAATTTCTTATTTATTATTTTTTATTGATTATTTATTATTGATTATTTTTTATTTTTTATTTTATTATTTTATTATGTTTTTAATTTTATTATTTATTTATTTATTATTTATTTAATTATTTTTTTAATTTTATTATTATGTTATTTTATTATAATAATTTTACTATTAGTTATTCATTATTTATTATTTTATTAGTTATTTATTAGTTATTTGTTATTTATTATTTTATTTTCATTATTTATTTTATTTTTTATTTTATTTCAATAATTTTTTTATTTATTTCTTATGTATTATTTCTATTCTCAGTTGATATATATAAGTATATTAAATTTTGTTTATTCACCACATGAAGAGACTCCTAGAGTGGTAAAATATTTGGAGAATATTCATGAGGTAAGTGGTTCAAATCTCCCAAAATACAGAATTTCAATATATGTGGCACATACACATGCACATGCATGTGCATCTGCATGGTAGTTAACAGTAAATAAAAATTAGAAAATAAATAATAAATAATAAATAAAAAAACAAAAAAGGCATAATAATAAATATTAAAATATAAAAATATAAAAATATTAAAAGAATAAAATAATCAATTATGTAAATAGATAACTAATTAATAATAAATAATTAATTAAATAAATACAAATAAATAAATAAATAAGTAAAATACGAAAAATAAA
This sequence comes from Viscum album, assembly GCA_963277665.1. Lineage (NCBI taxonomy): Eukaryota > Viridiplantae > Streptophyta > Magnoliopsida > Santalales > Viscaceae > Viscum > Viscum album. Next base: position 1,190,057,716 of record OY728156.1, on the reverse strand, counting down.
TAAATAATAGATCAGTAATAATAAAAATAATACTAAATAATAATACATAAATAATAAATAAATAAATTAATTAATTATAAAAGTAAAAAAAATTAAAAAAAATTAAAAAAAATTAAAAACATCGCTAAATGAATTTGTGGCGGTTTAAACAGCCGCTAAAACCCCACTGCTAAATCATTCTATGACGATTTTAAAAAACCGCCATTAATTGATTGCTGACACATGATTTAGTAGCGGCTTTTCAAAATCATGGCAAAACGATTTAGATGCGGTTTAAAATGACATTAAACATGAATTTTGGTGTAGTGTATAATCCATGAAACCAAATACAAACATGCGTATGGTATTGTTTTAGAGAGACCAGCTACCTCTAAAATATTGTTTCCATCCACATTGATCTTTATTGAGACTTATCTTATATCAGTTGGCATAATCCACACTCTTAAGCACCAGGTGTCTCTTAAACACCAAATATTCCTTAAATAACATTTGATCAACCTTATGGATTCTCCTCTAGCCACCATATAAAATTATACAACATCATTTACAGATTGCACTATGTTGTGGTAGAATCAACACCAAAACACTATTTAAATTTGAAAAAATAAGTAACCATTAACGAGAAAGAGTAATTGTGGATGAAAAAATTGTCTTACCTTGTATTTAGTATGCAATTTCATAAAAATAAACCCTTGACATTAGAGACCAAGTGGGAGGATTAAAGGTGGGGGAACAGATTCAAATAGCCCTACATGACTTCCTCTCCCCTATAACCCATAGAGGAATGAATGATAAATTACCAATCCATCCCTATAAAAAATATAAATAGAATACCACAAAGACATGGTCACATGGACTATATAGTAGGACCTCAGCACTAGGCCTTCGGTGTGGTGTGAAACTCATTGTTGTGGCATATATGGATCAACATATCCCACCACTATGTTTTAGACTTTGGGGTTATGTCAAATACTTTAAATATAAAACATCATGACATGTAATTCTTATTTTTCAGAAATATAGACCAAAAAAGGCAGGTATAACCCTATAACACCATCCCCCCCCCACTATAATGTCTCCTCAAGGCCACAACATAGCCCTAGCATCCTGTGTAAGGGTTATTATAGATGACCCTCATAGAGAACCACCATAGTGTAGACCTTATGTTCCCCCATATCCATCTCCATGTTCTAAAAATTCCTATATGTCTATTAAACTCTCTGCACAAAAACACATAGTGGTATGGAATTGTTTGAATCTTGAAGCCACCAACAACTATTAGGTCACCCAGGCCCTTTTTCGTCATTTATATAAGCAACTAAACTGAAAACCTATCCTTAAACCTCATATAAAAGTATATCCTTGAGATTTAAAAAACCCAGTATCCTCTTATAAATCTTGATTTGGGAATATTACCCACACATTTAATTGAAATTTCAAATTCCCCCACAAAATAATGTCCAGGAAACCTACGGAGTAGAAATCCATTTAATTCCCTAATTAATATGTTTAATAAACAGTTCACTTTTCTACACTGATTTGTAAATGGTCTATCACCAATACATGGTCAGATATTTTTCCTCATATTATTGTTTAAATTATTATCATAAATCATATTACATAATTTATTTTCATCCTTGGCACTAATGTTGCATGAATTGGATAGGCTAGCAATATGAAAAAATAACAACTTTCTCTTTCACCTTAACTGATAAACATTCAATCATTAGAATTATTCATGATGCATATATTATTTTTTAAAAACATAATACCCATCATCCATCAATGGGATAACCCTATGTTGATTTTTTTCAACTAGTCCATAAATTGAATATCATTTTATTTTAGATTCATTGACACAACTTCAGCAGTTCCAACACTGTTGATTTTTTATGAAACTATAATATCAATATGATACAAAATAGTATTCATATAATTCAATGTTCCACATTATATTAGAGTCCCTATTCTTTATTTTGGATCAACCACCATCAAGGATTGATTAGTTTCTTTTCATATGAGTTTTTATTGAAACATGCATAATAATTCCCTCCTCTTTTGAGATTTTATTCTAGATTATTTTCCGATTGACATCATTTGAAAGATGAATATGATACATTTTTATACACATATCAAAAAATATCCCTCCTCATCAAATCTACACAAAATATTTTCCATTGATTCATTTTTCTTTTTTAGTGGAAATATTTTAAAATTATATTTTTTCAGCTTTATTCTATTGATATTCATTCAATTTTATCATATAGATGCTTACTCTTGATTCATACCTTTATCTAAGAATAATTATTTTATTATGAAAAGTGTAGGATATATGTTTAAATATACCCTAAAAAAATATAGTGATATATAAATATAAATCCTTTAATATAATTGAGATTTTTTCCATAAAACTTATATTTATAATTTATAAATTTATATACATATATATATATATTCTTCGTTTTGGGGGGATATTTTATTTCATGGAATTTTACCTTATTCATTTGATACATGAGATAGTTTTTTAACTTTTTGGCCACATTTTTCATGATTTATAATTATAAATCACATTAGCAGTCATCAAAAATTTATATAGAGACTTTTTGGGTTTGGATTTATCTTGATTTTAGGTATATTAATTCTAAAATGCATTGATGATTTAACATTAACCTCAATATAATATTAAATTTTCTATTTTACCTTCATTTGTTCATTTTCAAATTCATGATACATTGAAAATTACTTTCATAATAAATCTATTTTCACAATCCATTTTTTTCAAATCATTAATGATATTTTCATTATCAACATCTTTCATCATGTGTTTTTTTAGTTCATTTATGTTGTGAATTTCCCTTTTAATAATATATTCTTAAAAATTATTTTATTTGTATATATTTTTTTCATCAATTATATAAACCTTTTGATATTTTTGTTCTACATAATACATGAATAAAATTATTATTTCATCATGTGTTCTATGTATGGAATCTGATCATATTATCCCTCAATATTTGGATAACTATAATTTTTCTAATCATGTTCCATGAAATTAATGACTTTATTAAGTGTTTCATAGTCCAATTGGATAAAAAAAAATTATCTAATTTTTTATATTTACTTATAAACACCCATCCCTCTCTTCTGGTAAATTTTGTCATTGTGTCACCTTATTCATTAATCATATCTGTTTTTACCCCATTTCTTATTATTGTGTTCGTACAATGGTCTTCAAGTTCAATTTTATAAAATTACTAATTCATACTATTGAAAACAATGTTCCCAATCTATTTACACTTAAATAATTTCAAATATTGTTTAACATTATATAAACACTTTAAATTTTTAGATTTTATTGATATAAGAGAAGTGTTTCCCTTACGATCCTAATCCATATCATCTTCTTCAATAGATTAACTAGATACTTAATCTCATCGTAATTCAACATGAGAATATATATGCCTTCAAAATCCATATCATTTTCACATTCTTTGTAAATCAAGTGTCATCCCCATTTCATATGTGATGAATATGTTATGAAACATGTATATGGTATGATACTCCCTATCCTAAAGAGATATTTATTTTGGATAAAATCATATAGTTAAATTTGTCATGAGTTTCCGGATAATGGTTATGTATATATTATTTTCACTATATGCTATAATTTTACCCAATATTTCATTGAATTTAGGGAACTACTCATCAATGATTTCCTCTTCAATCATTTTGATAATCTCACAATAGATTAACTAGTCTTCTCTTCCTGGAAACATTATCTCTTATAATTAATTTATATTTTCTGTAATTTTTGTCCTAAATATCTTTGGTAATTTTTAAACCCATCACATTATTGATTTTTTTAAAAGAACAGAAATTTCCATTTAGAGATTTACATGAAATTAAAGGTTTATTCCTAAAAAAATTCATATATTCTCCACTTTTAGTAGAAAATACAACTATTAAAATATCAAACCCTTTAAGATCAAATGAAAAAAGATATTACGTCATCCTATTTTTATAGGCATGAAAATTATTTCATTTAATGGTAAGTACAAAACATTTGATCACTAAATTGTTGTTATCCATCTTCCATTACTAGAAAATCTATCAAGTGGAACCAAGTGCTTTAATACTTATTGATATACATAGGGGATCATGTGTAGATACTTGATAAAGGTGAATCATGTGGAACTATCTTTTAAATTTTCCTTTACATGAAAATAATATTCTACTATAAATCAGGATCACACCCTCTCAATAAAAAAATACATCCCTTAATGTTGAAAGATGAAATTAAATGAAAAAAAGGTATATAATAAATTTTTCAATGGTTGGTCCCATTGTGAGTGCATACACCTTATTATATATGTTTAATGTAATGGACCATACCCTCTTGGTCCATTACATTTTTTAATCGTGATGTTAGAGGCATTCTTGGGGACCATTGCTAACTCATTGAGGAGTTTTCCAAATTTATGGATGAAAAAATGGTGGCACTGATTGACATCAGTGAAAAAATGGGAATCGGGTGCACTGATGGGAATTAGTGACACTAATCGTCCAATGGTGGCACTGATGGGAATCATTGCCCAGGTGATGGTGATTCATTCCCAACATCTCCGAGACATTCCCGTTTCTCCCTAGTAACATATCTTTTTACATAAAAACTATTTTAATAACCCTTTAATGTGATTTAAGGCTTGTAAAAGATTTTTTAAATACCCCATGGGTCAGGTGACCCTTGAATAAGCAAAATGTGTAGCCTTTTCATCAGTAACACATCATTTGTTGTGTTTTCTAGCCTCCCATGTTTTATAGTTTCACCCATATTATGTGTTTTTCTCCATTTAAAGGAAATCAATCATTTCCCAACTATTATCACCACCATCTCTAAGAAGAATTAAAATATATAATTAATCCCAATGAGTGAAACCATCGAGCCACATACTCAAGCCACGATCCAACAGTTATGTTCATTGTAATGTTCTCCCAAATTTTAGGATCTGACCACTTCTTAAGTCGAGATCCTCTCTTCCATATTCCTTTTCATTTCCCTTAGTGCACCTCAAGACTTACATTATAGATGAATCATGCACCCATGCTGGAGCGCTTCCCACACATCCTTGGAGTCTTCTTTTCCTTCAAGTCACACCATCCCCTATTCTTAGTTCACTAAGAAATATTGGATCCTTGATCTTCAATGTAGGGATTTTTTCCTTTGTCTATATTTTCTTTGCATCATGCGGGGTGGGTACAATGATGTTCCCTATGGAAGTAAATAAAAACAACTTCAATAAAGATAATAAATAGACTTTTAAATAATGATGGTATGGGGAAGTTTACGATTTTGTTGTGCTATACCTTTATTTTGATGTTGCAAATTTTATGGGCTCCTATACATTAAAAATCGTGGTCATTGGTGGTCCTTCCTTGGGCACTAATGAAGCTCTATATTCCCAGATAATATTAAGATCGAATGACTATATCATGGACACTAATTAACCATATAAACATGGTTGTTTAAATGGCTATCCAATGAATAAGAACCCTTGTGTGATCAACCTAGCAAACCAAATGAAAAGATGAAACTTAATTAATGGTGTTGGATAAATCTAAAAACTCCATTGATTTGTCCCGGTGATATGTATGGTTGTTCGGTTTAATGCCTTCTAGGGTGACATAGAGGGGAATGGAACCTCTGGTTGAGAGGTTGTAGGATTCTGAATTTGAGGCTATTTGCAGCTGGTGGTAAATATTCTGGACATAGTATGTTGGGGCTTGGTTTGGTTCCAGTGTTTTTACGGATCATGCATTTCCTTTTTGATATTTTCACTTACAAGATAACTGAGAGTAAATGCTTAAATGACTACTTGGAAATTTTCTATTAGTTGTTTTTTCTGCTTGTAGTTATGCCTATTTGTTGAGCAATAGTGAAGTAATATTTAAATGGAATAATTTGAACATAATAATCGGAACTGGTACAATGTGGAACTATTTTCTATAAAAAGTGTAATTCCATCCATATTATGTGATATTCTATACCATTGGTTCTAGCTTCCACACTGAGGCCTATTGAATGCAGGACTCAAGGGTCATTATCTTTCATTCAACTTGGGGATGGAAGGGTCTTGTAGTTTTTTGTCGCTTCCCTCATTTGGGAGAAGGCGGGTCAAGAAAGAATCGTATCGAAGTTGATGGTTGAGATGTGTTATGGAGTTTAGGGTTAGAGACAGTGAAGATTTTATGGGATGGTAGGGAAAAAATGGTAGGGAATCTTGGTGTATGAAATATGTCAGGAAAGATGGGCAAGGACATCGGAATTTAGAGGCCACCATGATCCGATGTAAGGACTCTGGACTTGCTGAATGACCAAGTGAGGATTCAATGATTGCAAGGTTGAGACCCTAGGAAAGGTACATGGCTTATAATGACTTGTTTTCATGTGTATCATGGGTATTTTGGTGATTTCAAATAAATACCATGTTTAATAAAAATTTAAAAGGGAATTTCTAAAATACTTGGTATTAGGAGTATCTTATTTCGTTTTTTTAGCTATGTTACCTGGACGACGTCCATTAGTAGTGCGGGTAGTCGAGGCCCAGTAGGTTGATCTACATGATTATTGGAGGGATGATCGAGAGGAAGAGGATGATCAGTGGGAGAAAATTCTTTGTGCTTTCCAATGGAAGAATCTAAGGAAATATGGGAGAAGCATATCAGAAATGGAGATAGAGATATGGCTCATGGAGCTTGTGATCGTTTTTAGTTTGATGTGATCTCCGACCAAGTACTAGGTTCCTCTATACGTGATCCAGATGTGGAGAGCGTCAGATTAGTGGTGGATATTTTAGTTCAGGGTGAAGAAGGAAGCTGATGTTTCATGGTGTAACTTCGAGAGGGGGTTTCGTGTGGAATTCCATTCTTCCTCGATGAAGGATTAAAAGAGGTAGTAGATTCTCTCCCTCCAGAAAGGGAGTATGTCAGTAAGGTATTTGGGGATCAACTTCAAGGATCTCCTTCATTTCACTCCAAAACTCTTCCAAGATGAGGATTCTCGACCAAGATGCTTATAGGAGGTTATTTGGCCTTCTCTTCTGCATGCTATTACTCCCTTCACCCCACCAACGTACATAGAGGACCAAAAGAAGGATAAAGTGGTGTAAAAGATGCACACGCTATGAGGTGGGTTATGAGAGGGGGCCAAGTTGAGTTCGCCAAAGTAGAAGGTCATCAGCAGTAGGCCTTCGAGGTTTCGGCCGGTGGGGACTACGGCTCTGCAGTTTCAGTTCCGACCTCCCAGCCCTCCCCATTTCTCTACGGGCCTAGTACTGAGGTGCATTACCTTTGGTGTCCATTGGAATTTTCAGAATCAGTTCCCAATCCTATTGAAGTACAGTGGGGGTGGGTAGGTTCAGCGCCCACCTCAGCAACCCTTGTTGTCGGCGAGACCTTTTCAGCTACAGTAGTTGTCCCCTACCCCTCCGCGAGCAGAAGTGGTTAGAGGAGGCTGACCTCAGGGACCTCTTCAGGGTCCTTGACTAGGGAAAGATCAGGGAGGATTCCAATAGACAAGGGTAATAGGACTTGGGCATGGGTGGTTGCATGCTACTAAGTCACCAGTTCCAAAGGGTCTAGAGGTCGTCCGAGGTATGATCCGTTCATTTAGTACCATTGCATGTTCCCTATATGATTATAGACCTTCACAATCTTTTCTTTCACCTGGTTTAGCCTATTCCTTGTTTATATATTTATATAGACTTTCTATGACCCTTTTGTTGAGTATGCCAATTAGAGGTTTGACCAGCCTTTTGGATGTCTGTCGAGGATGCGGACTGATGTTGGGGTCACATCAGTCTAGTTGGGATCTCCTTCATCTACAAATGTAGCCATATGATGTAATCCTACACATCGACTGGATGATTTCCATGCACATTGGTATCAACTACTTCTAGATAATGGTTGTGTTCTTAGATATGGGTGGCCAGCGTGTAACTTTCGTTGGCTAGTTAGGTTTCCAGGAGGGCAGCCTGTCTGTGGAGCCCCTTCATTCTTAAATATACAAGATATTAGTGGAAATTTCATACTCATATATGGTGGAAGTTCCTGGGATTGTCAGTGATTTTTTGGGTGTCTTCCCTGAGGAGGTTGCGACTCTACCCCCTAGACATAATTTTGTGTTTGGGATAGACTTACTACCCTGTGCCCGTACAATTTTTATGGATCCCTATCAGATGGCACATTTTGAGTTGTAGGACTTATGGATTTTGGTTGATGTCCTACTGAAGAAGGGTTTTATCTAACCTAGTGTGACACCATGGGGTGATCCAGTCTTTTTTCAAAGAAAGAATATGGCGTTCTCAGTCTGTGCATAAACAGTCAGAGATTGAATCAGGTGGTGGTCAAGAATCATTACCCCCCTAAGGATCGATGACCTTTTTGACTATTTGAAGTATGCTGGTTGGCTCTCGAAGATCGACCTGCAATCTAGATATCACCTATTGAGGGTGAAGAAGTGTTACATCTCAAATACTGACTTCAAGTGCATATAGTGTCACTTTGAGTTTGTGGTCATTTCATTCGGTATTACGAATGCAACAGCTTCATCCATGTGGCTCATGAACACTATTTTCTACACATTTCAGGACCAATTTGTGGTCATGTTCATCGAGGTAATCGTGATCTACTCAATGAAAAGGGGGGATCAGGACCAGCATCTGAGGATAATTTTAGAGGTCCTTCGATAGCAACGTCTATATAAGATTTTTTTTCAGCTAAATGTTCTAGACATGAGAGTTTCACTTCCTTGGACACGTTGTTCCCAAGAAGGAAATAGAAGTGGACTCATCGATGGTCAAAGCATTTTTTCTTTGGTAGCATCTAATTACATGGAAGTGGTTCATAGTTAGTTCCTGGAATATTTTAGTTATCTGAATTGGAAGCTAGTCAATGCCCCACTGCTATGGTTTCCAGAGAAAGTGGTAATGTTTTAACTGTTCTATGATTCTTCAATTGTTGGATTTGGGGGTGTGATTATGCATTAGAGGAGAGTGATATCTAATGGGTATAAGTAGTTATCCCCCCATGAATGTGACTATTCAACCCATTATTAGTAACATGAAGTGGTTGTGTTCACACTAAATTTTAGCAGCATTACCTCATCAAAGAATGCTTTTTGGTCTTCATATATCATAAGATCCTGAGTTGTGTCTTCTCCTAGGGAGACCTGAACATGTGGCAGTGGAGGTGGATGGAGTTTCACAAGGACTACATACTTGAAATCTCTTATACCTATAGAAAGGGTAACTTGGTGAATGATGCCTTGAGTAGGATTCCACAGACAGATGTGGTTAGATAGTCAGTAGATGCATGGAAGGAAATGGAAGAGTTGGACTATTTTCATCTAGGAATGTGATTGGAGGGTGGTAGAGGCTCTCTAATTTAGATGAGAGTGCAGTCTTCCATAGTATGACAGGTGGATAGGTATTAGTGCGGAGAATCAGAAGCTAAAGTGATGCATGACCGAGTTGACCAGGGAAATGCTTTGGAAGGATGGTCGAAGGATAGTCTGAATTGAATGTTGTTTCATTAGAAGTTGTTTGTCCTAGAGAAAATGTGAAATTGAGTTCTTTGTGACTTCCATAGACTAGATAGGGTGGTACACCCATGAGTTTCCAAGATGTACCGGTGCCTGATAGGTCAGTTTTGGTGGCCCGCAGTGAAGCGGACAATGGTGGTTTTTTTGTGGAAAAGTACCTCATGTATCAGTTGGTGAAGGAGGAACATTGTGTTCCCATCAGTCTATTATAGCCCTTAGAAGTTCCTAAGTGGAAGTGGGATGATGTATCAATGGATTTTGTCTTAGGAATACTTAGGGATGAAGGAGGTTGTGATGACATCTGGGTATTGGTGGACCGATTGAAGAAATCAGCTCAATTCTTAGTAGTTATGGAGTCAAGAACGGTGGATGCCTCAGCCCAAATGTACATGGGTGAAGTTGTACGGCTGCACAGAGTTCCTAGAACCATCATTTCAGATCAGGATACATTATTTATTTTATGAGTTTGGAAGGGATTACAACATTCTTTTTCAACCCATCTATACCTTATCAATTTGTTCCACCCTCAGACAGATGGGAAGACAGAGCGGACCATCTAGACATTAGAGGATATGTTGCGAGCATTTGTTCTAGTATTTGGTGGATTGTGGGTACAACACTTGTCTTTGGTGGAGTTTTCCAACCAAAATGGCTATCACAATACCATTATAATGACATCATTTGAAGCCTTGTACATTATACTGTTTCATTCACCCATATGTTGTACAGAGGTTGGAGAGGGAGGTGTTCTTGGCCCTGAGGTGATGTGGAGCATGATAGAGAAGGTTTAGCTTGTGCATGAGAGAATGAAGGCAGCTCAGGACCGGTAGAAGTCATATGAAAATCATAGGAGGAGACCCCTAGAGTTTATGGTTGGGGACCATGTGTTCTTAAAGGTATCCCCTTGGCATGGACAGTGGAGGTTTGGAAGGGGGGTATGCTTTCTCCTAGGTTCATTAGGCCCTTCGAGGTGTTGGGACGAGTCGGTGAGGTGGCTTATCCGCTAGTATTACCACTTCAGTTGGAGAGGATCCACAATTTTTTTCATGTATCTCATTGCCGCTGGTATATACACAATTACTCCCATGTCCTCGACTGGGAAGAGTTGGATATCGAGGATGATGCAACGTTTGTGGAGAGACTGATGAGAATTGAGGATCATAAAGAGAAGGTACTTTGAGGATGGACCATTCCCTTGGTTCATGTGTTATGGAGGAATGGTGGCCTCAAGTATAGTACCTTGTAATGGGTGGCATAGATGCATTCCCACTTCCCCGAGATGTTTTGAGTTTTTTTTTTGAAGATTCTTTGTTCCTTTATTGTAATGAAATGCTTGAACGTGTTTTCTATGAGATGAGATATTTCTCTTGTTCTCTAAATGTGTGTGAAAATTCCTGACTATGGGGAGGGTAGGACCTTATCCATAATCAATATGCATTAATGTGGTTGCGATTAAACCCATATGGTCATGTCTGTTCCACCCAGAGCGGATAAAATATTGACATAGAGAAAGGGAATCCCTAATCTATATGTCTGGATGGTGTGACCTTTCTATGATTGTGTGGTTACTTGGGGGAGTAGAACGGTTTTGTTTTGACAATTTTTTAGAAGATATATGAGAGAGGTGTTCTTATATGTTGTGTTTTTTCCTATGGTTTTAAAAAAATGGTGGTTTACACTTGTGATGTATGTTATGAGGTGGCTGTTCAGACCCCTCTATTTTCATCGGGTTTACTCATGAATTTGCGAGGGTGAGAATAGTTTGAGAGGTATCTTATCTAATGGCTCAGACCCTTTTGTAACATTACATTTTAAAATTTTGATTTTCAAGGCATCTTGGGGTCCATCGGTGACTTAATAAAGAGTTTTCCCAATTTTTGGATGAACAAAGAGTGGCACTGATGGGAGATTGTGCCATGGTAACGGTGACTCAACCATCGGTGAGTAATTCCAAGCTTCTCTGCGAATTTCTAGTTTCACTCCAGTAATGCATCTATTAATGTTAAAAGGGTTTTAATACCTCTTTAATGTGATTTATGTCTAGTGATATATGTTTTAAATACCCCAAGAGTTGAGAGAATGTTGAATAATCAAAACACATGGCCTTTTCATCAGTGTCAAACTCTTTGTTACATTTTTTTATCCTCTCTTTTTTTCCAGTTTCACCCTTGTTACTTGTTTTTTTCACTTTAAAGGAAATCAATCGACTCATAGTCGTTATCTCCACCATCATAGTAGAAAATTATAAAATCTCAATTAATCCCTGTGTATTAATCCGTTGATCTGCATCGTAAAGCCATGATCCAAGTTTTAAGAACATCAAATTTGTCTCTCGGATTTTAGGATCTGGATTATTCTTAATTATTGATCCTCTCTTACTTATTCCTTTTAATTTCCCATAGTGAACCTTTAGACTTCCTCCAGAGACGAATTGTGCACCGGTGCTAGAGACCTTCCGGCTTAGCCTTCGAGTCTTCATTTCCAACAAGTCACACCATCCCCAGTTCATGGAACAAGGAGAAAACATCGATCCTTGATCATCCAAATATTTTTTCGTTCATCTATTTTTAATGTGTGTCATACTAGGTGGGTTCATTGATGTTCTCTCATGGCGTATATGAAACCAACATTAATAAAGATAATAAATGGACTTTTGAAGAATGAAGGGATGTGGAAGCTGATGTTGTTTCTATGTTATAATTTTGTTTTCATGTTGTAAATTGTATGGGATCATGTCCCTTGAATATCATGGTTGTTTCTGGTCCATTATTACACACAAATGAAGCTCTATTTTTTTAAAATCTTGTTATTCAATGACTGTAGCATGGAAACTGATTAACCACATAAAATTGGTTGATTGAATGGATGCCCGGTCAATAAGAATCCTTGGGAGATCACCCCAGTTAAACTAATGTAAATAAGGAACTTAACGAATGGTTTTGGATAATCATAAAACTACCATTCTTTGTCCTAGTGATATGTATGGTTATTTTTTTTGAATCCTTGTGGGGTGATGTAGAGGGGAATTAAACCTTTAATTGAGAGGTTGTAGGATTGTGAATCTGAGGCCGTGTACAGCCGGTGTTAAATGTTCCGGACTTGGTATGTTGGGGATTGGTTTTGTTCTATTACATCTAGGGATCTCATAGATCCCTTTTCATTTTTTCACTTATAAGAGAACTGAGAGTGAAAGCTTAAACACCTATTGGGTTTTTTTCCTTCAGTTGTTGTTTTGTCTTGTGGTTATGGCTGATAGTTGCCCGATAATGATGGAATATGTAAATGGAATCATTTGAACAAGATAATGAGAACCTTTACAATGGGGAACTATTTTCTAGAAATGGGTTGTGTTATAGTTGTGGTTGTTGTGTACTTTTTCATGTAGGGATCGCAGCAAAAGTGGTTTTGTATGGGATGGTTGTGGGTTTCAAGTCCCTTAGATTGGTATGAGTTCTTGTTTTCCTATTTGTTAATATTTAGTTCTTTTCATTCTTATACACACCCCACCCATGTTATGAACCTCATTCTGAACAGCCCCATTTAAGGGGGAGGGTGGTTTTTCCAACATTCTTATGAGTGGATGGTCATTAGATCCTTTTTTCCTTCTCCCAAGTATCCCAAGAATCTTCAAGCATGTTTTGATAGCCTACGATTCATTATTGCCCAATATTCTTTGGGAAGGGTGTGCTTTATTGGTTGGCCTATGTGTGTGCAGGCAGGTTTGTTTCCCAAGTGTCTTAGGGATGAGGCTAAACTGTCATTGGGCATGGTAGTGGTTGTTATGGCCTAGGTGTCTTTAGGCGTGGTAGTGGTTTTTATTGAATATGTGTCTGCAAGAGTGGTTATGTGTGATTTTGGAGGCCCATGTATTTACAGGTGGGATAGACGTGCAGTTGGGTTGACCCATGTGGTTATTATTGGGGCGTTAGTGGGACTACAGTGGGATTTTCAGGTGAGCTCTAATGTGTAGGATGATCTAAATAACCAGTGGGAAAGTGGTGTGGGGTACCAAATTATCTATGTGCTATTTATATTATTTTACATGACATTCATTATTTTTGGAATTTTTTCAATGGTATGGTAGTGCAGATAGTTTTACTTGATTGGTTGTTTTGGATACATCTATTTTTTCTCAGGGGTAATTAGAATGTATCTCCACTTATACATGAGATATTTTGGTTTCCCTACTGAGTACACCTATATACTCACCCTATGTATATAAAACAACTTTCAGTATTCTAGGATGACATTGAGTACCGTGTTGGACCTTACTTGCTCAAGCACCGGGAAAATTGTCATTGTTTATTTTGATTTTTTTTGGCACATTCCTTCAGAATTTATTTTTTACTTTGTATCAATTTGATTCGGAAATGCATATGGGAATGAATTTTTTTCTTTACATTTATTTCAGTCTTTGGAGTTGTTTTTGATTTAGCATCTTACCTCCATATATTGTTCTACACAAAGTGTAATTCCTTCCTTATTAAATGAGATTATATACACTTGGTGTTAGTCACTACTTTGAGGCATATTGAAGGTAGTACTCCGTGGTCATTATCTCTCCTTCAACTTGAGGAAGGAAGGGTCAGGATGTTTTTTGGCCCATCCCCCATTTTGGAGAATGCGGGTCGTAACATTTAATATCCCGATCTATATATATATATTTAAAAATAATTGTAAATTCACATAAAAGTGGGAATATATGTATTATACGTCACACATAGATTATCAAAATCAATCTAGTATTTTCATAACATCTAGTTGGTAACAGTATTATGAAAATAAAATTAGAAATATCACATGTAAAACAATATTTTTCCATCCAGTAATTTAGATATTCCTCTCGATCAATATGGATAAACAGATCTCAAAATGCTTACCTCTTCCAACTATTAAACATAAAAAATATGTTATAAGAATAAATGAACATGATATAGTAGATAAAAACTTTAAATAATTTTTTTCATATTTATTTAATACATCAAAATAATTTTTATTAATTTTTGGTCTCTCATAAATTTCTATATTGTCTATAATCTTTACCTCTATGATTTGATTATATAACATAGTTTATGAATATTGATAAACATAAAATACACCCACATAATATCATATTTATAAATGTGAAATATTTCATAATTTGGGGCCATTTAAAAATATTGATATAATAGATATATCATAAGTGTAACACCCTGAAATTTCAAAGTAAAAAACCTTGTATTATGATAGAATATATGAATTATGACACCAAGAATGTAAGTGAATATAATATCCAAATACTTTATAATATATTTAATATTTAAAATATATTTTATATATGTGTCCAACATTGAGTTAGATTTTTTTCACACAACATTGACCATCCTCAATAACTTGCATTACATGCAAGAGAGACCATCCTCGATTACTTTTGTTATATGAAAGATCGAGTTTCACTAAATAACAATGTATAATTAAAAAATTATTATTTAATATTATATTATATAACCTAGCTGTTATGTTAGAGTTTATGAATATTATAAAATAAAATATGAATATTTATGGTTTAAATGTTTATAAAATGAAATCAGGGGTTATCAATTAATGAGAAACAAAAATAAGAACCAATTGGATATAAAATCAAATATTTTTATTTTTGTGTTTCCAAATGAGTTTTGTCTTAATAAAAAAACTAAAAAATTGTCTGAAATATTTTAATTAAATATATATTTTATATATTCAATAATATATTTTTTATATTCAACCAATTTAATATATAATCATAAGATAATAACAAACCTAATTTTACAAAAAAAACTAATATTTTTATTAAGAAATTTTTACTAACTTTTAATAGAGTACCTATTTTAATTCTTATTTTTGAAACATTTATGAATTTAATTTGATAAAATAAACTTCATTTATTAATTCATAGATTCAAAAATATATTATGGTGAATTTTTGGTATTTCTCTAAGCAACATCATTTTTTAATAAATAGTGAAAAAATACAGCATTTTAGTAAAAAAATGCCTTTTTGATTAATAATTATTTATGATAAATTAAATATTAAAATTTTTTAATGTAACATTAAAAAAATTATTGTATTGATATAATTTATTTTATTATAATCAATTTCATACTAAAATTGATTATAAAAACGTAACAATATTTTGATTTTTTACTAAAACTGGTTAAACCGTCTATCGACAAGATTTTCATTATTCTTAATTTTACCACATCTATAATTTGAATTAAAAAAAGGGGAATAAACCTTTATAATCAAGATTATATTTTTATTATTACAATATGAACATAATTTTGACCAAAATCATTACTAAAAGTGGATAGAATTAATTAGATTGATTACAATATAATTAGGATTTAGAATGTACTAAACCTTTTTGTTAAGGTCCCAATTGACCTAGAAACTTATAAAATAGTAATTTTATGTCCATAATTCATCCATTAACCTTAAATTATTTAGTTTTATGTTTTGGTATGAATTATTTATGTAAGATCATTTTTACACATAACTTGTTTGCAAAAATTCCAACTAAGCCCTTTTTCATCTTTATAAAAGGCCAACACCTCAACCCCTTAATGAAACCTCTGAAGACACATTGGCTCATCAAAACACTGCCAAAGTAGTCTCTAAACATCCCTCCACAATACCTATAATACTCACTTTGGGCAGTAATACACTTAAGTAAGCCTTTTTGGCACAAACCAAAAGGAGTTACTCGATTAAGAGGTAACGTCTTCTCTCAAAAATTTTAGTTTAATTTCCATTATTACACCCATATACTCTAATTATTCTATATAAGAATAAAAACACCAGTATAATCAATATACTATGTTGTTTTTTTATGATTTATACCTAAACTTACACAAGCCTCCTTCTAATGGGAAACAGACATACTATTTCTGTTTGTGGTGAACTACAACCTCAGAAAATGATGAATGTTCATCTTTCCATTCCCATCATTCAAGGATGGACATTATGATCAACACACTATTTATATATATTATATATGATAATTATAATTTCTTTATGATTTTATAATTTTTGTTTATAACATACCTTTATTCATTCGTCATGGATAAATATGATAACACAATTTATGGATGTGTGGACTACCGCCGCTCAAAGGAATGTGAATCATTCACATGATCCATAGAATGTATAAAGGATGATTATAATTTAACATATGATACATAAAAAACATATGTATTATATTAATTAAATAATTACCTTTCTATATATATATATATCATTTTCTTTTTTATCTTTTCACACACTAAAACATGATAATGGATGTTGTGGACGTGTTGACTACCGCCTCCTCAACACGATGTGAGTCCTTTTATATCAAAAAAATTAAATATATATGTATATCTGATTAAATAAAATTTTATTTATGATATAATGATCATTCTGTTAATATATGGTGTTGCATACCTTCTTTTCATAATGATCATTGATAAATTTGAATGTTACTCATGTGTACCTACAACCTACCATCTACATGATTGTAAATACTATGAATAAAATATGCTTAATTATATTATCTCCATAATATTTAATGTTTTTATTGAATTATTATTACCTATGATTTTTCCAATTCATTTGTCACCACATTTGTATGAGAATTTCGTCTCAATTTACATTTCACGAAGACTTATTTCTTATTATGTTCCTATTCACTTGTATTCTACGTATATACTACTTTTTTCTTCGTATATCATGAATCAAAATATTCTCATGATATTACAAGTTTAATTTAACATCATAACATTCTGGAAATTATGATTGAGATGTTTCAATGTTGTATGGGACACTTTGGAATGTTTAAGGATTATTTCCCTCAATATCATTTTTAATGATTATCTTTGCATCCTCACTTCCTTTTGTGATTATTATCATTCTCATGAAACAATAAACTTATTATAATAATTAATTACTATAAATTTATAAGAATATTCATATTCTTATACAATGGATATTATTATTTCCTAAACCATATAACATTTTCATGTGGTTTCTACTTTGAATGTTATTTGGTTATTTGGGAAAATATTGATAATACCAAATCCATTATTTAGTATGGATATTTAATAAGGAACTTATTTTATTTAAATTAATTTGAAATGAACTATATGGGTTAGGGACTTGTTAATAAAATCCCCTCGATGCATCTATAGTCTCATGATAATAATTAATTACGCCAATTGGAATGGTTTAAACTATATTATGGCTGTAAGGGTATCATATACCTAGGAAACATGACATCCAATAATTCATAATTTCCTTTATTTAGATTTTTTTATTATTCATATATGATATTTTGCATCAACATATCTATGTAAACATTTAATTTAATTTCATTGATTATATGGAAAGTGTTTCACTTTATTACCATTTCATATTGATTTTTTCTTATCTATTTATTTGAATAGAAAGTGGTTCTATTTAATATCATTCCATATTGGTTATGCACTTTGTTATCAATTTTTTTTGATTTCATGGTATGTGTGTTCAGTTTTTTACCATGTAATAAATATTTCCCCCATTGATTCATTATTTCTTATGGTATTGTTTTCCTTACTGAGCATATGAGATCACACTTATTATATTTATTACCCCAGGAATTTAGAGAGCCCTCTATGAAATATATTCATGGATTTACTAGATAGTTTAGATTAATACTCAAAGTTATTTATTTAGAAATAAGAAAAAATTTATGTTGTAAATAGTGTAATAATTTGTAATAAAATACTCATTTTTTGTATCAAGTTTTCAAATAGATCTATATTTTTCAATCCTTCAGTGCCTGATTCCTTGTAATCATGAAATATTAATTAATATAATCCACCGACTAGGAGCTATCTAGGGTCGAATCATTACAAATATTATGTATATTATCTTGTGTCAGTTTATCAAGATCTGGGTCTTCATGTTTAAGAACCATTACATAATAATTTTATATAAAATATAATGTATATTTTCAATAATAATAGTATCCTCTACCTTCTCATCAAAATATCATATGGTGATCACAATTTCATCTACTCATGTAAAGAAGGAATTTATTATTTTATCTTCACTCATTTTTTGATCATCAAACATTAATATATTAACTTATTGTTTACCTTAGTTAAATTATTTTATTTTGTTTGTACATATTTCAAAATTTATGTCATATGTGGTTTTTTGTCCTGATAAATTTTACCTTGAAAAATTATTTCTCTAATAAAGATGAATTTTTTTTATTTTGTTAATGGAAATGATTTTTCAAATTCTTATTATCTACTACTATCATATAAGTAGCTATATAATTGGTAATAAAAAAATCAAGGGTATCCTTGAAAACATTAATTATGATAGAAAAAATATATTGTATCAACTGATATTTCAAAAAGGGAAAATTATTCCCATGAAATCTGCGAATTCATTAATGTTTTTTGAATTAAAATTATCCCTTTAAACAAGTAAACTCAAATAAAATAATTTCAAAAATAATGATAAGTTTTGTTTAATGAAATCAATCTCCAAATTAGTTTAAATCATTTAAATTATTAAAATTAAATATTCTTATCTTCAATGAAAACCCTGTGCCCTGATACAATTTTTCAAAACCCCGGGAATTGGGAAGTTCACTTAGAGGTAGGTTGAATGAATTAATAATGGTTTTTGTAAAATATTATGATTTCCTAATAATAAAAAATCTTTATTTTTTGTTATATTGATATATTTAATTTCATAAATCACAGAAAAAATAAAGAAAATAAAGGAAACTCGATGTACAAGGTTTACTACTAAAAATGAGTAGTTAATGCATAAAATGATCTAGAATCACCCAATACCATAAAATAATCTAGAAGTATTATTATGGATAAAAATAAATAGATATTATCTTTTACCCATGAAACAAGAATATTATAGTTCTTTTACTAAATAAGTATCATAAAAAATTCACCACTATCTTGTATTTTTAAGGTAGAGATTATCTTTCTTCCTCAAATGATTATCCCTTGACAATATTATAGAGATACACACCTCATCACTAATAACAATAGATGTGATTTCTTTTTTCATCGCAACATGATATAATTCTAATGATTAAACACAAATCAATATGTTACTTATATTTTTATTCTACTAATTTAACATCTGTAATTACCCTTCTTCCCTGTAGATCTACTTCGTAGAAACACTACACTACACACACCATCTTCATTTAGGTTGAACTATTTTTCTTTAGTACAACACTCCAAATTGATCATGTCACTTAAATTCCACAATCATGTAAGACCTAATTTATTCTTATTTTTCAAAGAAGAAATGTTATCTTTTGAATTTTAATTTCAAAATAAAATTAAAACAAAAAACTGACATTAACAACTTGTACACATTCTATTATTATTCCAACATATTTATTTAATCATTAAATATTTCTTGGTTAGACTTAATATGCATCATTCTAAAACATGATTTGTTTGTGAAACATCATGTCCCAAATCATAGAGTTTGAACATGAATGCCACATAACCTTAGTAAAACCATCACGTACACCAGAGCCTATCAAATATCAATGGGGGTGTAATGTGTAACTATGTAGATACTATGAACTCAATTAGAATGAAAATAAAAATATTAACCACAAAATAAAAAAATATATATAATAAGAGTATGAGGAAATCATAACCATAACAACTATATGAATTTTTTTGAGAAAATAAACTCAACAATCATAGATTGAAAAAAGAAAATGATTGAAAAATTGTATGATCACGTACATAGTAGAAAATAATAAAAGCATAAGAGTCTAGGAAACACCCATCCTCACCTCATCCTGGCATTAAGACTCATAGTGATCTAGCCCACTATAAAATCAAACTCTAGCCTCAACCCAACATGGGCCTATAATAATTGTGTGTTTCTCAGCTACTCATGTGTCATGGACACCAGAGTAGGTTGTTAGTATAACAGAATTTGGCACCACCTAGACGGGCCTTTTCCAACCAGTAAAATAGGGTGCATGGGCATGTGATAAAATTATTTAAAAGTAAATAAAAAATATATAAGCTGCATGGGAATAAAATATAATCCCCAATTCATAAATAAGAATTAAGCACCCATATGTTGAGCGGAATTTCACATACCGAGATACCTCTATCCCTGGCCGACCTGGTACAGCTCCATGATAGATGGAAGGTCAACCAACAATGTTTGACTCATCCCTCCATCAATGAAATTTTCCAACCGCATTTGAAATTTCCAATTAGTTGTGATATCCTATTTACATGTCGAACAAGAGTTTTGAACATCCCTCTTAGGATGGGTAATCCACATGAATTGATGTAGAACTAGTGGCATGAAACATTCCTCATCAATGGAATAATCAAAAAACTCATGTGACACATCCCACTAGTTGGGATATCCCATGTGCATTCTAAACAAAATCTTACACATTCATATTAGTGGAATACTCTGCATGGATCAAACTGCATGCTCAACTATAGAATATAGAGGAATAATACAAGTATTATATATATATACAGTATTTTAGACCAAACATCACATCATAATAAGAAATATTTATATCCATTAAATTGACTCATGTTAGAAAACAACATGTATGGTCTCATGGTCACCACACACGCATGTGATCAAGAATCAACAAGTGTCTCAAGACTACATTTCCATTCAATCCTCATCCATTGGAAGTTAGGAAACATGATAGAACAGAATGTCCAAAATGGACCTTGGTACATTGTAGGTTCATTTGGAATATTAATTTAATTATATAATTATAGAAATCATTAACAAATTACACATGGTATAAGGTCCCTCGCATTAATTAGTTTCTTTAATCAATTCGAGTGTATTCTATTTTATTAATCTCATAATTATGAATTAATTATCATTCACCGATGTTGGAGAACTTCAAATAACATTACAATTAATAGTAAACAATACCATGGGGTACTGTACATAGTACCACAACCTCAAATGGGGTCAAATTTAATCTAGGTAAAGTTCTGAGGATTTTGCCGATTCAACCAAGTCCATTCAGCCTCCATCGATCGCCACGTGTTTTTATATCATGCCGAAGAATTATAAAAATTTCTTTATAATTAAATTATAATTAATTAATTTTTTTAAAATGAATCCCATAACAAAAATTAAATGTCATACATGCCAAATGACATACCAGATAACACGTCCTTATCGCAACCTTGACATACCATCCATGGAATGTTCATAATATTCCTCTGACTTCATTCTTGAAAAAATCCATATCATGCAGCAACATAAAAATTGCTGATTTAATATAATTATATAGAAACACTTTGAATAAGATCAAATAGGTAACATACCTTATCCACACATCATTCAATAGATATTGATCCCCTCTTTGTATAATCAAGGATCTATGATGATAAAAATAACCAAATCAATTCCATGCTCAAATGGTGAATTCAACTCAAAATGACTAAAAACCAAAAAATATGTCACCAAGGGATATAAATTCATCAAAACAGCCATCAATGGCATGAATTCATTGTTATAGTACATCCTCTAGAAAATATGATCCAAATATTTGTCATTATTGGAAAATCCAATCAAGATCTGATGTAATTGTCATCCTGTTGTAAGATTCGTATCTAGACAATGAGGAATAACCATTCAAGAAAATAAGGGAGGAGAATATCTGAATATAATTGAGTCATCCAGGGTTTATAATGGTTAAGGAGTACCTTTATTTTTCATCATCAATGAATGACACATTTTTCAGGAACTGTATTAGTATGGATCCAAAGATTGATGAAGAACTAGAAATTTCACTCAGATTCTCCATCACTTCACCACTAAATCCACCCTTGATTAAGGAAAATTAATTTTTGGTGGATAAGGGAAGTGAATGGATGAATTCCCTCAAAACATCATGTCAAACCTATTAATCTTGATGAGGATTTCATGGAGAAGATATTAGGGGGGCTTAGTTAAACCAAGACTAGTGCACTGCACCAAATTTTATTTTAGTGTCCATCAGCTAGCCCCTATCCCACAATCCAAATAGTGTTAGATCCCTATCATGCTACTGAAAACTTCTAGGAGACCAGTCTACTTCCCACCCCCATCACTAGTTGGTTCTACTTTTACATGCTAGCTAGCCTATCCTTCTCTATTGAAAACCCAATGTTCAGATTGACTACTGATCCGTTATTCAAATCCAAAAAAACGCCCTTAATGTTGTTTAAACGATTAAAACCTTAGTTCGACACTTGAATCTCAATCCAATCTATCCACCCGATGTAAAAATCAAATTCCATCTATCATTTATAACTCCAAATCATGTGATTCTTCAAAATCTCCCCCAACATCATAGAGCTTCTCATCCTTGAGAGTTTATTTTTTCAGGCTAACCATGACACACAATCATCCGTGATCATCAATTATATGGATTTATCATTATTCAATCCTCTAATACCAATTCACTATTAAAAATCCATGATTTAAAACCAAATTCACAGCAACATCCCATTGGATGACTGAAATCATGAACCTGAAATTTCAATTTGAAATAACATTGTCTCCCATCATTGAGACCATGATCCTCAAACTTGTCTAACACAAAATAGAAAAGTGTATTAAAATGATTGTTTTTTAAGCATCGTGGTTCCCTCATGAAAAGGAATCCTCATATGGAATAAGACTCTCAAAGTATAATGACATGATCTATAGTGCCCAGTTTCATTTAACTTGGTAAAATGCAGGATGCTGGTCAAATTCAATTTCAACACCTCATCCCAGGATTTGATCTGAAAAAACGAGCCTTACCAATGAAAAATAAACATATAATAAATGCCTAAGACAAACATAAAAAAATTAATCATACTCAAAATGATGATCCCATTGTGGTTCTAACCCAGTTTATATAGGTTCTCACAGAAGCACTAGTGGATACCTTCCCTGTCATCCACGTACATGGATACCCATCTTAAAGATATGCTAATCCATGAATTCATTGATCATGATACCGTAATCCTTAGAGGAATCATTAATATTTTCTCCTATACTTAATAATGATTGAATTATATTCAAATAAATCTTCTAGATGATTTGTTATCTTTATGCTCCACCCACAAGGCTCTCAACCGTACATAAATGCACCAATGATCTATCTCTATCCCTGTTGACACTAATTTCATTTGATTCAAACCTCAAATATGTTCTCCATACATCTCTATATCTGAATTAACATCAATAAATCATCATATAATTAAACACTCTTAGGTTGAACACACAACGATCTTTTGTTGTCGGCATGATTTTTCAATGGTCAGTCTTACACAAACCATGAACCTTCCCACAAGATAAGTCATTTCACATATGACAAGGTTGATTCTCTCTATAACATGATTCCATGGGTTCCACATATTGGTTCCCCCATTCAGTCGGTCGCATGACCTTAAGCGTTCATCCCTATAAGCCAGAGGATACCGACTAGCATCAAGAGTCTAATATCAATCATGGAGAGACTGTACACTCTTTAGCTAGATAAATACATCCATGGAAAGTAAAAAACCAATTATCAAAATTATATAACCATAACTATAAATATAACAACACCAAGTTCACAAAAGGACCAAAATAAGAGATATATTATCATAACTGAATAGTATATATTCCATACTAAAGTATGTGTCAAATATCAAATTGAAAACTCAAAATAAATGACACTAACAACTCCCAAGTGGGTCACGAACAATGGATGGCTCTATCATCCATGATAAATCCCAAAAAAAACTATCTAAAATGTTGCATTTCCCATTAACGTGTCTTTTAACCATGAAATATATTTGTGTACATACCAGTTACCTCGAGTCGGGTGTGTATACAACTCAGTAGGTCACCGCCAATGTCATCTGAAAAATACTCAATCATTGAAATTGTATACAGTTTCATAAGTAAATAAGTAAAATTCATAATAAAATAGTTATCACATCATCAATTTTTATTTATTTAACAACATAAATTATTGTATTCCCAAGGACACATGAACCTCAATACAATCTTCAAACAATGCTGGAGACTAAACTGTCCCCATGGCATATCACAAACCTGAATTCCATAGTTTTCATTCAATGTTTCAATATCACATATGAATTCCATTGTTACCGTTCGTTATCCTACTATCACATATGAATTCCATTGTTTCCATTCATTATCTTAATATCACATATAAATTTTGTTTTTACCATTCATTATTTCAATATCATATATGAATATCAGTATTACCATTAAATGTCTCAATATCACATATGGATGATGTTATTACCATTCATTATCTCAATAGCATATATGAATGTGGTTGTTACCATTAATTATCTCCATATCACATATGAATTTATTTCATACCATTCATTATCTCAACATCACATATGAATGTCTTTGTTACCATTTATTATTTCAATATCACTTATAAGTGTAATTTTTACCATTCATCATTCCAATATCAGTCTTGAATTCCATTTTTACCATTCATTATTTCATTAAATAATTCAATAATTAATTAATCTTCACACATTTATGAATTAATTCAATAATTTATTAATAATCTAAACTCAATTAATTAATTAAAAAACTAATTAATCTTCATATATCTATTAATTAATTCAATAATTAATTAATATTCTCAAATCTATTAATTAATTCAACAATTATTTAGTCTTATAAAATCTTGTAAATAATTTAATAATTAATTAATATTTCTAGATCTATTATTTAATTAAATAATTAATTAATATTATCCACTGTTAATTAATTCAACAATTAATTAATCTTCACAATTATTTTATACTCATGAAAATCTCTACTAATTAGTTCAATAAATAGTAATATATGATTTAATAATCTTAATATAATAATAATTAATATTAAAATTAATTATTATAACCACAATTTCATTATTCATAATTAATTAAATAATTATTTATTCACCATTCACAATTATACAATCATATAATTAACTCAACAAATAATTATCCCCAATTTCCATAGTTCAATATTCTTATAATTAATTCATTAATTAAGTATCCCAATTTAAAAATTCCATTATTCCATCAAATATTCAATCCCTCCATTAGTTAATTGACCACATTAATTAATTCAATTCAGGATTTCAAATTTCAAGATGAACCCTAGAAATTCTACAATCATATCCATGTTATTGATATCAAGACTATGGGATTAGAATAATAGACCACATACCTCAATTCATTGCTGAGAAATGGCCCAATGAAAACACCCAATTTCGTCAGAATAATGACGTAGAATGATATCTGAATCTTGATCTTGAATCAAGATTGAGAAATTCATGATCGAATAAGTATAGATCAAGATCCAACACTCCTATACCTAGATCCAACAAAACAGAGGATAAATTCCCTCTAAAATATGAGAGAGGAATGTAAATGACAAAAGAAATAATACAGGATAATATTATCTTACCAGGAGGGGTTTTGATCTTAAATAGGAGCTTTAGATTGTGAATAACTAAAGTCGGAATGGCTTGAAATCTTCCCCAAAGGCTCCAAATCATGAAAAAATGGTTAAGATTAGATGGGGATCTATTTGGGACTGAGATGGGGGATAAAAAAATTTTAAAATAAATTTTCCAATGAATTAAAATGTCATACATGGTTTATGGGGCATAGACACATTGTTTCCTCTAACCATGCTCCTTAATCATATGCATCTTC
The DNA here is from genome assembly GCA_963277665.1 of Viscum album. Lineage (NCBI taxonomy): Eukaryota > Viridiplantae > Streptophyta > Magnoliopsida > Santalales > Viscaceae > Viscum > Viscum album. Next base: position 1,190,031,367 of record OY728156.1, on the reverse strand, counting down.
TAAGGAGTGTACAAATTCTCCTTTTAGATCACACAGTTTGAAAAATTGTGTGTCAGGCATGAAAATATCCTCTTCTTAGGTTCATAATATTTAATGTGATGGGGTGCATGGTTAGGAAAACCGTGATCCAATAATGAACTTCCCTCTTTCCTTCCAAAGTTGATAATTTTCAGTCGAACTCAACACAATGAAAAACCAAATCAATGTATTCTAAAACAATGAAGAAAAAATAATACATGATTCCCACCTAATAGATCTCCATAAAAGATCAGGATCTTACAATATCCCCACCTTATAATAGATCATCCCTAAGCTATAATCCCAATAATCTCTAACATTCCAAGTCAAAAAATAATGGACCACCGATCCCTCACATCCACTTATCATTACCAAGATTCCTCATTCACATTCACATGTTTCCGTAATACATGAACTATTTTCATGTTCTTTCCCCACAAAATGTTCCCACTACAATCTAGCACACATATCAGATGATTCTCAAAGGATTAATCGATCTCAATATCAACACCATCCCCATCAATCCCATGATATGGGTTGAGGTGATACCATCATAGTTGTGACACATGGAAAACATCATACAGAACATTGTGTCTCTATTGAATATCCAATCAATATTCCATTGGCCTGATTATCTCCACAACCTAAAAATATCTGATGAACCTAGGCACCGACATTCTCTAGCTTCATATCCTATGGCGACCCAACTGCGGTGACACCTTAAGGAATACATAAAAATGATCTATAAACTCTAGTGTTTATCGAAATCTATCATCATATGACTTTTTATACTCTGAGACATAGTCACACACTTCAGAATCAATTGTAGCTTATTCGGTATCTTCTGAATGAGACATGATCACAATAATTCTAACTCACCTTCCTCTATTTAGAATATAGTGGATATACACAGCATTCCATAAAGTACCTCATATAGTTCCATCTATATCGTATTCTGATAATTGTTTTTATAACCAAACTACACCAAAACTCAGTGTGTCTCCCAATACCCACATGGTCTAGAACACATGCTAGTAGCATATCCTCAAGCACCAATATGGTACCCTCTAAATTCCCATCTTATCTATGGGAGAAAATCCCTACTAAACCAAACCTACGTACAAAGAAACATCTATAATCCCTACTAAAACTGAGAAGTGAAAATGTGATAGGGTTTGAAACTATAGTCAATGGAACCCCGTGTCACAGGACGATATCCCAAATGTACGATTCTCTCAACTACCCCACTAATAATGTCTCCCAAATAAGAAATAAATGGTTTTCATTCATCAATCAGTGCACAATAACCCAAATAAATTCATTCTTCTCCTGAATCCTTTCAAAACTGGACACAAATTCCATAGTCTCTCCATTCAAATTCAATTATGGAATTATTAATATCTAGGCCATTGATTACTGACCTTCAACTACTGACAGATATAACATCCCGTCAGAAACCCTGCTATCTACTTTTTCATGAATGGACACCAAAATTGTCATCGCATGTAACATTAAATTTTTTTCACATCAGGATGTACAACCCACTTGGAGGCATGAAACTCACACATCATCTCCTCTTACATGCTATTAGAATCAACAACCTGATTCCTAACAAATATGTTCTCATTATCATCTATGCTTTAATATGAAGTTGATTCCCCACCATCAAGGATTTCCCACCAGGAAAAACATTGAAGATCCCCATATTGTTTGTACGTGATCTATCCCATGAATATAGACTCCCATAAAACTGATATAGTATTCATCTCCTTTTGACTCTCCTAAACCACCACATACATCTCATTCAAAAAATTCATCATCTTTCTATCATCAATAGACTCCTAAAGAGCTTGATTTTGATTTTTCCAACTCGAAGATTGAGCAACATTGTTCCCTTTCTGGAAGAATATGGTAGCTCAATGTCAAAAGACAATATATAATCAACCCACCTCCACTACCAGAAATTCAAATCTTTCTATGAAAAAAATCCATTCAATCCCTTCTGACATGTATACATATTAAAATTTTTACCCAATAGATAATACTTCCAATACATTATAAAACAAACCACATCATCTACATATATGTCATGTGTTGGATAATTCCATTCATGTGGCCTTAACAGATGAGACCTATATGGCACAACTCAATCTCCCTAAATCAACCAATATCTATGTATGATCCCATAAATGACACAATACACCATATAATCTTTTCCTAGAATAGTTTTGATCAAGATCTGTGTTGATTTCAAGTGCTTATTCAACTCAAAAGAGACATTATCACATGATTTTTTCCATTAAAATATTTTTCTTTTATAGTTCAAGATGAAAAGTAGTGAATCCAATACGAAAATGTCTATGATTAACCTTTGATAATATCAAACTAACCCTAGAAAGCTACCAATATAAAAAAATTTATTGGGATTCTTCTGAGAAACAACTTCCTACACCTTCTCTAGGTTAACTAAAATAGCATCCTCTAAGATGATGTGACCCGATAAGTGTACCCGATGAATCCAAAACTGACACTTAGTTACATTGGTGTATATTTGATTCTCTCTAATAGTAATCTTGATGATTTTAGGATGATGGGAATGATCATCATGAGACTTGGAGTGCACCAAGTTTCAATCCCCAAGAACTTCCACAAAATGATTCAGGTAATGGTGAAAAAAAAATTATCAAGGCCACAATCATTGTTGGTGAATACATTAACCCAAAGTAGACTATGAAAAAGTCATATAGGGAATATATTATTCTGAAATAATTCCTCATTATATCAAATGAAAAAACTCTCATGTGATGATACCATGATCTTAAGTGAATCATTGAAAAAAATTTCTCCCTTCAACTAATCAAATAGATCATCCATATGCGAAAGAGGTTACTGGTTCATCCCAGTCATAAGGTTAAACAGCTGGTAATCAAAACACCATAAAAAACACATGACACAATTCTTAGCAAACAACACTTGTGAAAAACAAGGTGACGTACATGGTTGGATAAATCCCTTATCCTACAACTCCCCCATCAGAGTCTTGAGCTCTTAGAGTTTTGTCAGTGTCATTCCATATGGTGCAATAAAAACTAGTTCAAACCTCGACATCAGATCAACAATGAATTCCACATATCTCTTAGGTGGAAAACCTATTATGTTTTTAGGAAAATCTCCTGAATCATCTCCAGTATTGGTGAAAATACATTTTTCTTCACTCCTCTATCATCCATCAATAGACTAGAAACATGGGTTGTCAGATCTCTTATTTTTGGTGTAATTGTACCAGTCATCCTATTGGATATCCAACTATACATGATAAGTATCCACTACTGGAAAAACAACCTATACCCATGGTTAAAAACAGTGGGTATAGCCCCCAAAACCGTGGGTATAGGCTATACCCACGGTTTTTGGGACCGTGGGCTGGAAAGGGGTCGGTATAGGGGTCTCAGCCTATACCCATGGTTTTGGAGAACCGTTGGTATAGGTGAGTCAAATGTGGAACACTGAGTGTTCCAGTGTGGCACACAACATACCCCACAGTTTTCAATCTGTGGGGTATTTAAATTCAAAAATCACGCACCCATGGGGTTTCGAAAGCACACATCCTGCTGCGCCTCGCGCCCATGCCGCACCATCGCACCAACCGAGTTGCAATTTTTATTTATTATATATACATATATTTTCTCATATATATTAATATAATCCACGTCGCGTATTCAAAAAATGCAGCCACGGGGTTTCGAACATGCACCACCGGCTGCGCCTCACGCCCGCGCCCCAGGACGGTCCAACTGAGCTGTTATTTTATTTTGTTATAAATACATATATTTGCATATATATATATATATTAATATAATGGGTATTTAAATTCAAAATTTTTGGCCATGGGGATTCGAACTGTCTTCTCACAATGCGAATCAACGGAGCTAATCACTAAGGTACCGAACAAGCTAACTTTTTTATTTGATATATAGACATTCATCTGTGTATATATATTAATATGATCAGTGAAAAAATGTTTTCTCGCCAAAAAAAATTTGTGTCCCGCCTAATATTTTTCCCCACCATAATGTGGAAAATCTATACCCATGGTTCTGGAGAACCGTGGGTATATGTCTTTAAAAAAAACCACAGTACCTACGTTTTTGAAGAACCATCTGTATAGGTCTTTGAAAAATACCTTATACACACGGTTTTCTCCAAAACTGTGGGTATAGGTTTTAAAATAAAATAATACCCACAGTTTTTGGCACAACCGTGTGTATAGGTTCACATACAATCCCTATACCCACATTTTTTTTCAAAATCGTGGGTATATACCTATTTTACAATAGTGATAGTTGTCACCCATATGATATTTAAAATTCTCAGACATGTGGTAATAATAAATCATGTATCTGTATGCAACTAACTATTCCATACCCAAAATCAAGTAAAAACCTGAAATTTTTTGGGTGAATAGATCTCACAAGAAAATGAGACTCCTAGACCTCAAGAGAAGACCCCTCACAAAAAGAAATGTCTCTAGATCATACCCACAATATTGTATCGATCATCAACACCCACTCATAAAATTCACTTATTGGGATAACCCTTTCAAAAAAATTACATAAATTAATTAATTATAGGAGCTAGTATCAAATAATTCACTAGATAGAATAGTTGTTATAAGAATAATACCTCTCATTTTCAATAGTCTATCCTCTCTATCCCCAAGCATAGGATAAACTGCATGAAAATATCATGTCCATATTACATGTGATGAAGTATGACTCTCTAAAGCTATACCACTCTGCTGATATGGGATCTCTAGCCTAGAACCACCATGTTTACAGACCTACCACCTCGGTTAGTCTAATTTTAGCTTCCATACTGATATGGTGTAGAATATTCCATTCCCAAACCCAATTTCTATCTTGCTCCTCTATCACTACCCATCTATTTTATGTTCTTATTGAACCTATTTAGATGGCCAATCCTTCCACAATATCATAAATCCACTTGTGGTTAGGGAGGTGTCCATTGTAGTGGCCAAACCCTCCACAATTGTGATTGAAAATTATGATAAAGTCATTAGAAACTGATCTGTCCCCCTGGACACTCTTCCTATTATCCACCATTCTTAGACCCTCATATAGATTCTTTGTACCCATGGAATACATCCCACCAGATCATCCAATAGAAATCACATGATCTCCACATGAAGCCTCTTTCAGGTTCCCCTAAACTATGAGAGCATGATCCATTACCTCATTAAACTTATATAATTGATATAGGACAACCTATGACTTAATCTCATATTCATGTCCATTCAGAGAAATGTATTTTCGTATCTATCTTATCCCTAGACAATGCGAGATCAATTCATTATAGGTCTGTATAGTGACCAGTATAGTCCATCCCAAACATGCTCCCATGAGTTTACTGAATGAATTCATCTCCCCTCCCCTACCTTATCCTATATAGATAAATGATATCCAAGAATTTCTCCTAGAAATCTATCCTCCACACACCATCAGAAAATCGAGTTCGAGTATGATCATCCCACTACTATTTCACTGATCCTCATAGCATATAAGTATCCAGCTTAACCATCATATTAGTATAAGCCTTCAAATGGTCAATGATCATCATGATTGACTCAATCTATAACTCACCTCCCTCTCTTCCACCCTTTATAGTAAAAATTGGAGGGTTATGTAACTATGACTCATGTTTCAAGTCAAACATGCTCCTCACAACCCATTCTGGGTCTCTCTCAATAAACTGCATCAATCGATAAAATTTCTAATGAATCTTCTCTCCCACATCCTCAAACAACACTACTAGTTCCTCAAGATCCACTACCGATAGATCATATCCATCCATATATTCATGTCATCATCTGAACAAGAATCTTCATAGAGGAATATCTGTCAATTCCAAACACATACATTAGGAAACAGTTTTCAAAATTTACACATTTATAGGATACACAATACGTCAAAATAATTCATTTCCCCAAACCCCACCACAAAGTAAAAAATGAGGTGATATAACTACCATTAACCATCCTACACCTATTTTTGGTTAAAAATGAAAAACATTCTCATTATTAAGGTTTCTAATTTTTCGACCCCTTCACTCTTAAATTGAAATGTTTTATAATCATTCTCAAATTCATGTTAGGTACCATTTTTCTATTCAATATCATATGAAAATAAAAATATTTCTATTTAAAAAACATACCCAAATCATATTTTTACATGTGTTCCTAAACTGTTTCATGCCAAAAAATAACCCTGAGTTTTTAGAATTATTCATGTCTGATAAACTATTGTGCCACACTGGGCCACGAGTAAAATATTTGAAATTCTTTGAAACAATTATCAAATTACAAAAAAAATTCTATCACCCAAGGAGAAATAATATTCATCTATATCAGAAAAATAGTAATAACAATGATCCCACTCTAGGTACTAGGGTTCTCTCCCAGACATGTGTGAGCTACTCCCAGACAAGAGCAAATTACCATGTGTTGTATCATCCTAGTGTCCTATCCACCCTTCCCAAACAAAAATAAAAAAAACAAAATTAAAATGTTCTATGATTCCACTTTGTAACATCCTAACTTGGGTTCCACACATGGGTGCCCCAATTAAGTCAATTACATGGCATCATGTGTGCATCCCCATATGCTAGTGGCTACCTACAAGCTACGAGGGCCAAATATCAATCATGGGGAGACTATATTTTCTTTATCCATTTTAATAAACTAGAAGAAAAAATATATAATAATCAAATTCATATAACCATAACCACAAACAAAATAATACCAAGATCACAAGATAACCAAAACTGGAGATAAAATATCAAAAGTGAATAGTAGAAATTCCATGCTAATGTATAAGCCATGTTTCAAAATGAAAACTCAAAATTAAAGATACCCAAGAGGGTCTGGAACCACATATGGTTCTCTCATCCATTCCCCATACCAAAATCATCCAACTCATACACGGTCTTTACCATTAACATATCCTGCAACCACAAAATCTATTTGGGTAATAATTAGGTATCTTAAGTAGGGTGTGAGTACAAATCAGTAGGCCACCACCAATAGATTCTAAAATAATATGGATTCATAAAAGACATATACAGTTGTATAAATAAATAAGTGTAATGTATAAGAAAATAGTTATCACATCACTAATTATTCTTTATTTAACCAGATAAACTCGCGGGTTCATGAAGATACCTAAATGTCATTACCTTATTTGAACAAATCATTGTTTAAACTATCCCCATAGGATATCATATACCCAAATTTGATTGTTACCATTCAAATTTTAAATATCACATATGAATTCTATTGTTACCATTCATTATCTCAATATCACAAATGAATACCATTGTCACCATTAATTATCTTTATATCACATATAAATGTCATTATTACAATTCATTTTCTCAATATAAGATATGAATGATGTTTTTACCAATCATTATCTCAATATCACATATGGATGTCATTTTTATCATTATTTTTCTCAGTATCATATATGAATGTTTCGTTACCATTACTTATCTCAATATCACATAAGAATGTCATTATTACAATTCATTATCTCAATATCACATGTGAATGTCATTGTTACCATTCATTATCTCAATATCACATATGAATTCAATTGTTACCACTCATCATTTCAATATCACCCATGAATGTCATTATTACCATTCATCATTTCATTAATTAATTCATTAATTAATTAATCTTCTCACCTTTATTAATTAATTCAAAATTTAATTAATTATATCAACTATATTAATTAATACAATGATTTATTAATATTTTAGACTATGTTAGTTAATTCAATAATTTATTATTCCTAGCAGATCTTTTAATTAATTTAACAATTAATTAATCTTTTCAACTCTATTAATTAATTAAGAAATTAGTTAATATTCACACTAATTTAAAAATCATAATAATCTCTATTAATTAATTTAAAAATAAACTATGTCTGATTAACCAATCCCGAAATAGAAATAACTAATTCAATAATTAATTAGTCTATCCCCAATCTCATTGTCCATAATAAATTCAATAATTAATTTTTCATCATTTAGAATTCAACATTTTGATAATTACCTCAATAATTAATTATCCCCAATTTCTATAGTCAGATATACTAATAATAAATTCTTCAATTAATTATCCCAGTTTCATTATTCCATTATTCAATCAAATACCCAATCCATGAATTATTTAATTAACCATGTTAATTAATTTAGATTAGTAAATCTATTTTCTAAACTAAACCTAGAAATTATAAAATAACAAACACATAATTGATATCAATACTATGGGATTAGAATAATTGATCACCCACCTCAATATTTTGACGTGAAATCTTCCGATGGAAAATCCCAATTTCAGGGGAATAATAACATAAAATGAGATCTGAATCATAACGCAAAATCATGATTAAAAAAATAAAAATCCTGCAAGTATAGTTCTAGATCCAACAATCCATGTTCTGATAAAATAAAATAGAGGATAACTTCCCTCTAAAATATGAGAGAACAATGGAAAGGATAAATGAAAATCAATGGGATGAGATCCTCATACCAGGAGGGTTATGGATCCTCAATCAGGGATTTAGATAGAAAATAAAAGAGGTTATAATGGCTTGTAATCTATTAAAGAGGATCAAAAATCATCAATTAAATGTTAGGGTTTAATGGGGATTTTTTTATATTGATATGTGGGGAATAAAAATTTTAAAATATATTTTTGATAGAATTAAAAAACCATGCATGATTTTCTAGGAAGAGGAGCACAGTTTTATCTAATTGCGTGCCTTAATTAGCTGCAAATAATGTTTTTCATTTTTGAGAAGCTGGTTTATGGGTTCCCAGTACCCCAACCTGCAACCACAAATAACCAAAAAAATAATCCAAAAGACTTACACATCATAATAACCAGATTCATCTCCACATCCCAAGCATGATTCTTCTTCTCCAGTAGCTGATTCCCATTCTGGATGCCTCCAAAACCTCCACTTTGAACCCAACTCGTGAGTTGATCAAGAACCAATTCATCTGGGTAATACTTCTTGACCACACTCCCCTTTTTAAAAGACAATGACACCTGGATGTTCTGATTTGATGAAGATCTAGTCTGCATCGGCCTTGGAAGAAAGTAGTAGTCCTTCCTTGGTCTTCATCTTGGAGTAGCATACGAAGGGCCATCAGCTGTAGCCAAAATTATATTCCTACTTTAAACAACACCACTAAATGAGCGGCCGACTGGACCGCTCTCATTCTATTTCCCTACAATAGAATTATCTATTCCAAATACGGCTTGCACCCTCAAAACAGGATCAGCAAACTCCAAGTTGTTCCCTGGTCTCTGGACTGGACTATTACATTCCATCAAAGGGGGAACTATCTTCATTAGTGGCACATTCAGTAACTGATTCAACATTATCCCTTAGCCTCAGGTTCATACTCTACACCAAAGGGACATGCCTTGCTTCATTGTGATTGTTTTCCACAATCATGATCCCTACTTCATGGCCCAAACATCCAACATGTTTCTCCTTCCTGGCTTCCTCGCCAATTGAAGCTGGGTCAGTCACCCTATATTTGATCTGCTTGACTTCCAAAGTCTTCGCACTCACTAGTTCATCATAAATCCCTTCGTACCTGTTACTCAAGGCAATAAATGTCTTTTCCAGAGGATCAAGGTTCTTAGAAACCATAGCACTGGAAGTGGTGATTTCCTCCACAGTACTGGCGTCTCTTCCTTCCCCACTCTGCTCATAACCCAAACTAACCGTGTTAGCGAAATGAACTCCCATGTCATGCCATAGCCTTTGGAAAACCTCAGACACTATCATATTTAATTGGTTCACCTTAACACCTGAGGCTTTAGTGATCCTAGATTCCTCAAAAGACACCTTATGAGGCCTCACTGGATTGACAACACCCGTATCACCAAACCTACGAGGAACCCTTTCTTCGTCAACTGGTTCCACAGTTGTCGAAAACAGACCCACCTTAGCAACACTTCCTGCACTATCCTCGGTGGTCACCGCAACAGTAGACCCATTACAATGAGCCTATGACAACCTTGAAAGATTTTCACGTTGACAAACCTCAACCAAATGCCCCAATCTATTGCAAGAGCCTCAAAACCTAGTCCAATTATCATAAAAAACTCTTTGTTTTCATTAGTATTCCTCACCGATTTTGATCCAATCAAAATCAAAAGAAGTGAGAGAAATGTCCATTTCAATGCACACCCGTGGGTTCACCTGATGGAAAACCGCCTCGGTACGGCTATCAGAACAATGATATCTTCTAAGCATATTTCCCTACATGTGGATAATTGAAGGGTTTTGAAACGACAAAGGAAGGGATAGAAAACTTACCCAAACCTCATTGGATGATGAGGCACGGTTCATATGACGATCGAAAGACCAATTAAAAAGAAGAAAACACAATCTATTAAAGCGGTGAGGAGCCTTCGACCTAGCTCGGATGAGGTATTCCTCTGAATCGAACCTAATCATGATTTTCTTGCTGTCCAATAAACCAACCACGGCTCTATCATGGAGATCCCAAGCTCCGAAGGCGAATCAGTCAAAATCATCAACTGAAGGCCTCTTATGCTAGAACCGAGCCACCAAGTTGAGGTTCATCAAGGTTGATGCTTTCGAGAACATAGCAGAAGAAATTTGATGGTTCGGTAATCCATCGATCAAATCCGGAACTTTAGGGTTTAAAGAAGATTTCGAAAATGTGGGAAGAAACTCTTCGTTATAGAAGGGTCTAAAAGTCTTATATATCCCATGAGATGACTATTTCCCCTCCCCCTCTGAGGGGGGAGGGGTCGGGGTGGAGTCCATCGTCATCACCGAAAAAAATAATCCATTGCGAAGAACCCCTCGAGACCAGCCCTTCCCAAGTAAATGTGTGCCTTAATCATCAAACAATTATATAGGGGTTCATGGTTTCAATATTTTGGTAACATGGTTTAAAAAAACCTGAACAATCTATGTGAATCCCCTCAGCCTCGGTTTGCACAATTTTTTGGGAAATGGCTCAAAGATAGGTAAAATAGTGTTCCAAACATGCACTTCCCTCTTTAATTCAAAAATTACCAATTTTCACCCAAATTCACCATAGTGAAAATCCTAATCAATGTATTCTCAAACAAAATAATAATAATACCCAAAATACAACCTAAGAAATTTCCAGAAAAGGTTAGGATCATACACTCCCCCACTAAAGTAGTATTCTAATATTCACCTCGAAGTACTTTCAAGGGTCTACCTAGACTCCAAATAGTCCATCTCAAGATGTAATGACTAAAAGTGACCATTTATTCAAACCATATTTTATTGAAATCACCAAGGACTATATTCACATTAATTACCAAAATATAGTTCACTACATTCAATGATTGATTAATGGTGTGTATAACATTTTTCAGTATCCTTAACATGGGTTGTGAATTTAAACTTGGACGAGTATCATACCATTTTTTTTATTTTAAATTGAACATGAATCATTCTAAATGATATATACACTACCCAACTTCTATTACATAAATTGACTCCATTCATAACCTTGTGGATGAATGATCATGTGGCAAGAATTTTCTAGAAAGACATGTCGACACCACCCTTACTCCAACAAAGTGATTTTCATTAATTCACATACCTCTAGGTCCATACTCACATGCCTCATTTTCGACATACAATTCCATGAATGAGATCCACCAAAAATAAGCACTCATAATTATTTTTTTAAGAAGGAGAATCTCCTTGCTACCAAGATTCACTATACACCACCCATTACATGGGTGTTAGCACAATACACTAAGAATCCACCCATGATTTCACATTCTTACATCTTACCACCTAGTTACATTACCCATAATTCTTTTATAATTTCATTTAAAACCCATACTTCAAGAAACTTTTGGTCTTTCCCTCATGACGACAAGAATCCATGTGGTTAGAAACACAAATTTTTATCATGAGTACTCACATGTTAGGTTCTCCATACTCATTTGGTTCAAGGAAACTTGTAATAACATCATTTTATCCTTCCAATGATTTCTAAATTGTATAGGGAATTTTCATTGATGAAAACATCCCATATGAAATTAACCTTATTTATTCATTTACATGGAATATAATCACCAGGTAACCTTAAAGCAATATGTGAAGTAATATCACCAGTAATTAGAGTCACATCTTTATGCCCACATTGTCTTATACATAACTAGAAATAAAGTTTCTTTGGGGTTAAAACTCATGAAATATCATCTTGGTATATATCTAGAGACATGTAATGATAGCTTCACTATTAGGCTAACCACATTGATAGTCTATAGACACCTGGTCCATTAAATTGAATTCTTTTGGGTGATATATGGATAAATCCATATAGTCTCACATTGGAAACACAATTAATCAGACATATTCATTGGTTACCCACAAAATAGTTTTATTACGGAAATTAACACCAGATAATGACCTAACAAGTGAAATACAATGTCCATTGGAGGACTATATCCATGTCATCATCATTATCCCCACCATTGTTTATGTCATCATCATCACCTAGGTGCACTAAAATATAGTTTCTCATGACCTTTTATCATAATTTGGCACGCATAGGGTTTTATATGAAAAAATTCAACAAGAACTCATTGTTGTAAACATAGTTCATGTTCTTGACACTAAAAAGATGATTCCAATATTGTCCGTATAATCGAATACAAGAAACATATATGTCATGAGAAACCTACATGTTTTGTATGATTGACAGACTCAATTTTCATTCATATTTTGATTAATAATTAAAGGTATTTTTATTGAAATTAATTAATAATACCATGTATATCAGTTATTTTTTAGAATGCTGGAATTTATAATAAAATGAATGAAAGGGGATTAAAATTAATAAAAGAATGTTGAATTTTGAAATTGAATTTTATTTATGAAATCATGGTTGATTGTGTTCTGAAATTATTTATATTTTTTTATAATTTTTCTTGATTTTACTAAAAATACTGTCCAACCATAGACATAACCCACATGGAGTACCTCATAGAGATATTAGGTTATATCCCGCATGGGCTATGTAACTATGATTCATGGACCCTTTATAGTTGGGGTAGTGTATTTGGGTACCCACCCTGGTGCATGATTTTTCAAAGCATCTTACAAAGAATTTCATATAGAAAATCAAGGTAAAAACTCTCCATTTAGAAGTGGGATGTATTCCAAAGTGTTATTATTCATCACATAATAAAACAGTGCCATCCTGCTCTCTCTTGATCACATGCACCTCAGACGCAAGGTTCCACTATGCACTATCATCTTCTACAACCACCTAATGCCAACACTATCTAAAACCACCAGATAACTTCCATGGAAAACCTTCTTCATGATTATACATGAGTTGAAGTACCACTGGCAGAGGCTTGGATCTCGTGGGATCATCTCTGGAGCTACCGATGACCACAATGGGTCCATTTTGAAGAGATACTAACACCCTTCATACCAATGATAATTCCTTTCGACAACTGTAAATCTGATATATCATGAAGAAGATCCATAAATTACTATCATTTCACCACTATTAACTCACCACTATTTCTACATGGCCATAACACCAGGTAAAAATCATGCATTAATAAGGACGGTTTTTCCCTAAGGATTTATTCCACACTACTAAAAATCTCAAAACCCTGAGATCATTGGATAATTTATGACACCCATGATCTCCAGGGATAACTCATTTTTGAATATAATTTTTTTGGTTTTCATTACTGAAATTTTTATATAAAACAAAGGGGGAATCCCACTTCCAAGTGGATCCACAGCACATGAAGAAGCATGCCAAAGGCGATGCTTGTTTTTTCTTCATTATTATACGTTTATTTTATTTTTTAATATTTTTTTATTTTAATTCAATTTTTTTTATTATATATCATTAATTTTATTTCTTATTTTAAGATAACATTCTTATTCCACACTCTATGTTCTTCTTCCTCTTATATCATTCTGTCTATATATTTTCATTATTTCTTTCTCTTTTATTTTATTTTATTATTATCTCCCACTTTTAAATCCATTTTTTTATTATTTTATTAATAATTATTATTTATTTAATATTTTTATTATGTTATTATTCTTCCCTATTTATTTCTAGAATTTTTACCACTTATCCTTAACAATGATGCGATGTCCTATGGATTTTCTTGAGAGAGGATAGGTGTTATTGAATTATTTCCTAATGATTATTTTATATTTTTTTGTAGATTAGATTGGGATGAATGTGTGTGGAGATATTCCCCCATAACATGAGACACAAATTTATTTCTATTCTTTTTATATTTTTTCCCACTCTTCTATTGATCATCTCTTTACATGATGGAGTTGAAAAGCTCAATTTTTGTAATGAAATATGATAGAGTCAGGTCCAAGAAAATTTATCACTATCAATTGAAGTGTGTAATTCACCTTCATTAAAATAGGAGGTAGAATTTTGATCTATTAGGCATTCTATATTTTACAACTTCTAAATAAAACGATCGTAATTCATTCATGATATTTCATGATTATTTTATCAAACACAATTTTAAAAAAAGAAATGTGAATACTGATAAAACTCAAAACTGAACCTATGACCTAGTTCTTTCAATATAATAACATTATATTTATAATATAATGTTAGTTTAGTTAAAATTATGATTTTTAATGTATTTTTAATATTTTGGAGAATCAAAAAACCCAAAAATTCATCATTTATTTCATATAATAATAAATAAATAGATGAAAATTATTAGTTTTGGTGAATTAGATAAAGTAGAAAAATTGAGAAGCTACTCAAGTGAGAAACAATTGGTCAACCTCTATATTGCACTTGGAAACATTTAAAAAATTATTTACCACACCCTGAGACAAGCGTGTGTTAATGTTTTATTCAAGACCTATTTCTGATATAACCAAGTGTCAAATCAATATTAAATCACACCATAATATCCATGTGCCACATAAAGTTAAATCATCTGACTATAATAGAAAAAACCAAGAACATCAATCACATTCCCTCATAACATAGAATTCACATAGAAATGGTGTTCATGGTTCACTATGTTTATTTTCATCTGAGGCACTGACATATTCTGTTGTATCCTATTCACTAACTCCCCAAAATTCTAGAAAAGGAACTTAGTTCTCTAATACCATTTTTTATCCACCGTGATTTAATTGTGGGTTCCAATCTTTAATTTTACCAAATCATAGGTTCACCTCCTTTTATTTTAGAGGCTTCTAAATAGTAGGTAGGGTTTAAAGTGGATCCATGGGGAGACTATACCCTAAATTAGGGTAGTACTAACAAAAAATAACCTATCAAGTAAATTTTATATAATCACATTATGTGTAAATAAAAAACAATCCAATATTACAAATTAATTAATAAATAACCGAATAAAAAATTAAAAGTGGAAACAGGACACTAATCATTGACTATGATGATAAATTCCTTGATAGAAGTGAATAAAATTATATGAGACACTACAAAAACTAGCCTCAACACATTCTATTCTCTATACTCAATGTGATCTATCAAACTAGATGATAAAACTAGAGCCTAAACCCAACTAGTACCTAAAACATTTAAGGGATACTGAGGTACCAAATTACCTTGGCTGCCCAAGAAGGGCATGAGTAAAACTCTATAGGGTACCCCCAAATAGCCTTGTACCCAACCAGTAAAATGTTGTGTACATGTATGTGATAATATCAATAGAATGTAAATAGGAAGTATATATACTACAGAGTCATAAAATATAATCACTAATGCACTAATAATAACTAAACACCAAAATTATGATCAAAAGTTCACTAACCATGATTTCACAATCCAAGACCGTACATGAATCAACTCCATGCCAGAAAAAAATTTATCCATCAATGTCAAAGACATCCCTTCCTCGATGATATATTGCATAAAAAATTGATACTTCGTACATATTTTTATTGTTAATGTAAATATAGAAAAAAAACATTTAACACATACCTATTTGGAGATATAGCCTACATGACTAGACCTACAAAAATCCCACCTTGATGGAATATTCTGACAACACAAGTGACACATCCCATCAGTTGGGTTGGCCCAAGAACATGCTGTCTAATGTTTGAAACATTGTTTTCATGGTTTATATGGTTCAACATGCATATTCTACTAAAGAATATGGAGTAACAACACATACAATATGTGTGTGTGTGTACATGGAAAAATATTAGACATAAAATCATAACATGAAAGAGTTATAGCCATTATAAATCCACATCTTTGAAAACATCAACCATGGTCTCAGGGTAAATGCACACAAATGTGATCAAACATCATACCTTAAACATGGTCTCATTGTTACAGACACAAACATGTGATTAATCATCCACATAGGACTCACATTTTCATTAACAATCAATCCTAATCCATAATTTACTACACAAAATCTATCCCACAGGTTCTAATGTGGCCCTTACCACCATTTCATTTAATTAGGAATATTAATTAAATTAATTAAGACACAACGTTCTTTAACTGATTAAGCATGGTAATAAGTCTCTCATTTTAAGTAGTTTTGTTAATCCATTAAATTTTATTCCATTTTATTCATCTCAATATTATTAATTAATTATTGTTATCCCAAGGTAGATAACCTACTAACACATTCCAATGAATGGAATATAATACCCTGGGGTAGAGTAAATGGGAACACCTAGCTAAAATGGTCCCAAATCCTATCCAAGTGTGGTTCTGTAGCTTCATTTGAGTCATCTACACTCATTTAGCCTCCATTGATCACCATGGGTTTCTATCTCATGATCAAGAATTCTAAAAAAAATAAATTAAAAATAAATTACAATTTATTAATTTTTTACAAAAAAAACTCATATTCAAAAATGAAAGGCATGCATGTGTAATTATATACTAGTAAAAATTGTCATGCCAAAGCCTCTATTAACCATCCAAAAAATCCCTATAATTCACTTCTGATTTAATTCTAAACCAAATACCTATCATACAGAAAAACAATAGTGGATAATTTAGAATAAAAAAATTCTACAAATTTTAAGAGGATCTCCCTTGTATCATACCTTAGATGTGCATCATCAAATGATGTTTTAGCTGTACCCAACATACTTCTGGTTATAGGTTGATAAGAATCCATAAATCAATCACAAGTTTCAATGGTCGATTTAACTAAAATAAAAAAAATTATAATAGAGATCCTCAAGGTACATACATTCATCATCTAATCGATCAAAAACATGGATTCATCGTCACATTACATCCTCTATAAAATCCAATCAAGATATTCAATGTTATCAAAAAATTCCAACAATATCTAAGGGAATCATCATCCAATTCATATATTAGGATCTAGCCATTGATGATTTAGTAGTCAAGACAGTAAGGGAGGTTCATCATCAAAGATAACTGAGAAATAATTGGATTTGATGGAAAATGTATTACAATGAAATTTCATCTATGATGATCAGAAAAATAACCCACCTTTGTATAAGGAATAATGATTTAATGATTTAATTAAAATAGAGGATTTCACTTAGTTTTACCGAATCGTTTCTTCTAGATCCACCCTGAATTAATGGGAAAATGTTTAGGGGAGGAGATTTTAGTTTCTTGGACTAGTGGACCTCAAAAATTAAATCCTAAACTATTTTACCTAAAGGTACATTGGCGGTGAAAAACGAAAAGGCCCCCAACTTAAAACATGACCATCACACGACATTGGAATTTTTTCGAGGTTAAATATCTATCCAGTGGAGCAAAGGATTCCTAATTCTAGATCAATGGATGGCTTGTGATACCTACTAGGTAACTAAGCTACTTTCAACCCAACCGACTAGCTTGTGGGAGCTACCAGCTGGCCAATGAAGTTGTAGTTTCTTGGATGTCCAAGTCTCATCACATGAGAACCTATTGTTTATGATGACTCTCAAAAATTCATTCAAATATAAAAAACACCCCTTATGATTTTTAAACAAGAAGAAACTTGGTTCGACACCCATAATTTTTACTGATCCATCCACCAAATGTAAAAATCAAATTCCCTCATAAATTCATAAATCACAATGATGTTAGTCATCATAGTTGAAATTTGGAGACCTTTTATCCACAAATTCTATAAAAACTATTCATCATTTACATAAAAACAAAATTATATAGGGAAGAAACATTATTTATCCATTATAAAAATACTAACATTAATTTTTACTATTTATTAGTATGGTGAAAGGTTATTTTTCTTTATTTTAAATCAATTTTTGTGTGATGTATTTCATGAACCATCCCCCAGGGCCCATGTCGTGACTACCCTAAAATCACCTCGTAAAGGGAAAGGGCTGGAAATTAACATTAAAGGCTTTATTCCACAACTGTGATGCATTTTCTTGAGTACCTATACATATGCACACAACTCCTAGCCAAAAGTACTAGAAAGTGAAAGCCAAGGAAACCATTCATGAAATCCACTAAGTAAAAAACACCCAAAGTGGAACATAAATTAAAATACATGGTGGACACCCAAGATAGTATACAAGCCCACCAAATGAAAAACAGAAAAATAAAATGTAAAACACTAAGTCCCTAAAGCTCGTCTGCCGAGAAGCCTACCTGAAGGGTTTGTGAAGGGTAGCTACCTGAAGCTATATAAGTTAACCTCTTCTGTCTAATCACACTAAACACCACCAGGCCTCGGTCCTCCCTAGAATTTTTCAAAGCATCGATCAACTTCATAAGACACGACCCAAATGGGAAAAGCCCATTTAGGGGAGAGTTAAACAACACTCAATAGAGGGACCTGAAACAAAAAATGTAAAGCAGAAAAGATAAACCAAAAAGGAATTCATAGTCATATATACTGAGGTATATTCCCATACGTATACCATGAATATCCATATATACTCGTCTTAGCCACTATGAAAACATGTGGTCCCAACCACACAACCTTTTTCAGGATTCTCATAAATGGTTCAAGTGATAAACACAAACTAGGAGATCACACTTAATGAGCTCAGCCATCTGTGATGGCACCCATCCGAGAGATATACTACTTTGTGTACAATCCATCCATTCTGAATAGAATATCAGAGAGAAAATTCTCCATCAGGAAAATTCTACTAGGTCTGTCTCTAGTGCATGGTACCAGAGTCTTAGTGTTATTAGTCATGTTCCCCATGAAAGAGTAAGTAAACCCAAATAAAGTGTCATGCTCTTCATCACTATGCTAAGTTGATGGAGCACTACTTGAAAATAACCTACGATACCACAGTCGCTCCTGTAAGGAGTGTTATGTGCCTCGGTTGATCGAGGGAGAACTAACTCCTATCTAGGTATCATTTTCATCAAGTGGATGGACCAACTCCCCACTACTATGTCTGATAGCTGAGGGAGCTCCATCTCCAATCAAGGACCCGCACACTACCCGGTTGTGGAGTACTACTCAGTGACTAGAGGACCTCCGCCTTGGTGTGAAAGGGGATAATTAATCATGATGGACATGCACCCTATATCGGAAGGGGAGTAAAACTTCATATATTGAGAACCCAAACCTATCCAGTAGGGGAGTACCACTCAGTGACTAGAGGACCCTCACCCTGGTAACATAGGGGATCACCGACTCTATTAGTCTATTCGCTATGGTGGACTCTCACCCTAGTACATTAGGGGAGTATCAACCCCATGCTAGAGGACCTGATCCCTAGCACAAAAAGGGAGTAATGAATCTTCTATAGCACTGTGTAAGGAGGAACCTCACCCTAGAATGATAGCATAGTACCATATGATAAAATAGAGGACCTTCCCCTATCCTGGTAAAGGAGTACCGACTCTACACGAGTTAGATATAGAGGACATGTTCCCTAGTACAGTAGAGGAGTACCGACTCCAAGGATAAGGGACTCGCTCCCTATCACGGTAGGGGAGTATCGACTATTCCTTTACAAAATTCACTAAAAACCCATTCCATAAAATGTTGGGAGTAAAGCCTATATTAATGTAGTGGATAAGAAGTACCAATTCCTTAAATCATCAAGGGAGTAACTGTCCAAACATCTCACCATAAGAATCACCCTGATTCTTCCAAAAGTTTGCCCGTACTGGGAGGGACTACTCTTCAAATAAAAAATTCCATCTTCCAAATTTCTCAAAAAATAAATTAGAGTATCAAAAAAGGAACATCTATTCACAAAGGTTCCAACTCCATATACGGATTGTAAAACCGACACTCTGTTTGGAAGATACGAGCATTTCTATGAAATAGGGGCTGGTTGGGTCTGGGTCATGGTTAACACATTCGACCAACCCAACCGAGGTTTGAACCAACCCAATGATCCTAGACTGGCCATCTCAGATGTAGGTCTCACCCGCTTGGCTAGGCACATCCCTCCATCAGCAACCCGGTCTGCCATTTTAGTGGGTCGGCTTCTCCCGACAGGACACAGCTCTGCTGTGTCTGTCCTGGCACATGCGTAGCTAGCAAGCGCTGCCACCTTATGTCAAAAAGTATGCTCAAGCATACCAGTTCATCCCAAAATACAAACAGTAGTTTACAGGTCTTGATCATGCCGTAACTTCATCAGAAACTCAATAACGTGGATGTCGTCGTCCAGTACCCTCATTACGCACCGCCCTTCTGTTCGGCATGGGGCCACCACTGCGAACCGCCAATGCTGGCACACTGGAATATTCTTCCACGGGACACTAGATGCACTCCGGTGGTCCATCCATGGATCTAGGGGGTGTTACAAAACCCTAAGGTTGCATTCTTCATCATAAGGGGTTCATAACATCGTCGTTATCCCTTCCACCAAGAAGTGCTCGATTGGTGGTGTCTCTCGCACTGCCTCGATCTATCCGCCATCATCGTTGTTGCACCTCCAAAATTTTTCTACCAAGAAAAGTTTCACAATGAACGACCGCTCATCATCCCACAAAGAACTCGAAAAAGGTTCCTCAAGGGGGGAGATGAAAACCAAAAAATAAATTGAAGAATGGAACTTTGTCCTCATTCATTATGGCGTTGTTCCAATCATGTTGGAATGATCAACATGAAAAATATAAATTTATTTATGAAATTATCAACTCCACAAAGATAATCTCGATAGAAAAATCCCTCCCATAAGAATGATCTAACCATGGGTTATCATATTTGTATGTTGGTCCATGTTCAACATTTTAAACCAAGAATGGGGAAAATAACAGAATTTTCATAACAACCCCAACTTGGGTCAGATCATTCGTTGAAAATGAACATTGTTGTTGCGTTCATCATTCTGTTATACCCTATTTAGAGTTTTTGGTTGATCATCGTTGGTGATAAACCATTCAAAGGGGGTTGGTGTTCATCATCACCACCCACCAGAGCTTTAGAGCAGAACCAAGATTGTACCGACAATCATGCTTCGTCTGTTTGGCCATTAAAGGACGAAACACAAATCATCATTTCAGTTACGTTTTTATTATGAAGTCATTACACTATTTCACTTAATGAAACAACATATTTAGATTTATTTTATTACACTCAATTTCACTACAATGGTTTCAAAAGATCTAAATTAAAATAAAACATCCGATTTACTTTATTTATACATTTTCTTAAAATGTTTGAAAACTATATTTTCTAGTCAACCCACAATGGTCGATGTTAAGTCCATTATTAGGTAATTCAATTGTTTCGGATGCAACAGTGCCTTGGGATTTTTAATCTGGGAGCCTATTTAGATGTTTCCAAAATCGCACACCCACACTAGTTTAATTCACTTAAAAATATCAAAATCTATCTTTCACCCTCAACCTATTTCCGTCGTGGTTATGCTCTACCTAAGAGAAAAATAACCTCAAGAACTCAACAGAACTCTTGGTTTTCCAATCCGAGTTACTGTTTAAGGGTTTTAAGTATTTGAAAATAAAATAATTCTTCTAAAATTATTTTATTTACGAGAAAAAACTAATGTCCACTATTAGCCCGCGCCAGCCAATGTTATGCGCTTTCTAGGTGAATCTCTGTATTTTGGGATCAACGGTGCCCTAATAATATTGATCCTATCATTGGTTCAAATTGATAGAAAAAAAGCTCACAGGTTTAATTAATAAACATTAAAAAAAGTTTGGAAATCCATTCTGACCACTACATGTCTCAGAATTACCTATCGTCTCAGAAAATGGTCCCATAAAAATCCAATTTAAAATTGAAAAAACAAATTCCATGGAATTATGGGAAATTAAATTCTCCTCACATTAATTCTTTTCATCCTAGAAAATAATAATCCTAAACTCAAGGGAATAAAATTGTGTTCATTGATGGTATTTGAGCTTCTTAAAAGCATGAACCTCAAGGAACCATCAAGATCAACCACTTTCGTGTCCAGAATTCACTAGGTCATCATCATGGGACAACATGAACAAATCTCTTTAGCTGTGACAAGTGGGAAAACCACTAAGCACTCTGATACATTTGTAGTCATGGAGTCTAGCGACTCACCTCTATGATATCCTTCCATAGATACAAACAAGAACCCAAAGATCAAATCCCTTCTGGATGAACTATGCTAATGCCTCCATAAATATTACACATTCAAGGTTGACATTAAACACACTAGGGTATTTAAAAATTATACAGGGATTCTCATGAGAAAACATTGGGTCTTACTAGGACCTCTGTCTATAACCTCCATCGGCCACACAACATGCCAAAACTGAAACACCCCCAGACTCACTAGTGACATATCAATTGAGTATGAAGGTTAAACAACCATTTAATACAACGGAAACATCATGGATTCAAACCTTGCCACTAAGGAATGATTCAAAATTGTACTCTTTGCAAGATCCCACCATGTGTTTCATGGGTTTCCCTTTCAAAATATGGGAAAAACCTTCTTTACCATCATAGACAAACAAAATCATATACCTAATACAGTCAATATAGGTATGAATGGTAGTAGTCCATACCAAGAATGACTTCATAAGGCGTTGAATCCATGAATAAGATATCCCAACTACAACTCTCAGCTCCATGAGTCAGGTCACACTATCAGCACTAATGTGTGATCAACAGGTCTCCTCTAATATGAGTACCTATGCTAGCGGTTCAAGTACATTGTCCAAACAAAACCTCAATGTCTCATACCAAACACAATAAAAATGGAAAACTTCTATCTCCTATGTCTATTTAAAAAGGCATCTGAAACAGAATACATATATTGTACCACGAATTTCTCATGGAGCTTCTTGGTCATAAACCAAGATGGAATGTAGTTGTACTCACCCACTTCCTCCAGCTCCATGAGCCTAGCATGGACCACTTTGAGGTGGTGGTGGAAAAGCTGAAAACTACCTTCCACCCCCTACTACTCGTCAAGATCCTTTGTCTTGGCCACTATCTTGGGAAACTCCTTGTTCCAAGAACTGTCTCTGACAAAGAGTCTTGTCCACTGGCTCCCTCTTAGCAGCACAACAGGTCATACAATATCTATACTGATGTCTCTAGATATTGAAAGCATAACCTCGCCTCTCCTATATCTAATCTTCTCATTGGTCATGTTCCTTCATCATAGACCGACGTGTCTATGTTTGGGTATGTGTATGCCTCCTATGCCATGTTCCTGTCATTGGTTATCTTTTATCTCTAGAAGACACCTCCACCTCATGACCTCAACTACAGGCCACAACCATCATCTCCTCCCCCTGGTATCAATTAACCACCTGGGATCTCTCTAGCACCCCAGCATATGTCGGAATGCTAAGGGGTATCACCAATGCCTTGATCTCCCATCGTTTTCCCTGCTCGAAGGTTCAAGACGTTGAATAAGGTTCATTTACCATATCAGTAAATTAGAGAGAAATATCTGTGAATCTCACTAAGTACTCTGCTACTGTCATGCAACCCAACTGTAGGTGCAGTAGCTCCTATATATGCACAGAGCATAAATTAACCATAATGAACTCCTCCCTAAATAGGAACTCAAAGTCAATACTGGTGAGGTTCGCCTTATTGTGCATTTCAATCACTAAGCTCCACCATTGTCCCACTAATCCCTGTAGAAGAATCACGGCTAGTACTTCTATTAGTTCAAGAGGTGTCCTCACTATGCGGATGAATTTTGTAACCACCTCAATCTAATCCTTAACTACATGAGGATATGTCTCACCTCAGAACCTGGGAGGTCTATGCCTATGAAACTTGTGTTTCACACTCATCTAACATGCATCCTCTACTGGTAGCACTGGTAGGAAATTCTGATCGACGGTGGTTGTATCACTGGTGCACCAACAGGAGGTAACGCCATAGATTCAATTCCTTGCATTGAATCCTCCATTAATGGTGGATAACCATGAAGATCATGTTGTAGAATCATATTTGGTTTTCATTGTGGTGGATTCCTAAAGTATATCATGATGAACTATTGTTAAAGAGTATATTTGTAGAGCTTACTCAAGAAAGACATCGAAATCACATCCATTCCTACATGATTCATGTACCCATTATTTCTCCACAACAAGTGTTTCTATATACAGAGTAAGAAAACAGGTGTCCAGAGCCCTGGTGAATGGATACATCAGCTGCTGCACCAAAACTGGAGTCCCTAGCCTAAAATCTGAACTCAAAACACATAACAGTGTTACCAAAAAACCAAAAACCACAGACCCCTAGTCTTTGAGGTAAACACTAGAACCCTTGATACCAATTTGTCATGACCTGTTCCCCAAGGCCCATGTCGTGACTACCATAAGACCACATCCTAAATTCCAAGGGATAGAGACTGCCGCCAAACACAATATTCCACTAGTGGGAGACATTAATTTGAGTACTTGTAAACACACACACAACTCCCAACAAAATATAGGAGAAAATATAAAGCCAAGGAAACCATACACGACATCCACTAAGTAAAACACAACCAGAGTAAAAAAAAATAATGTACAAGGTGGAATACGAGGACAGTATACAATCCCCCCCACAAAATGAAGAAAAAGTAAAACTCCAAGTCCCTGAATCTCATTTTCCAGGAAGCCTACCAGAACGGTAGGTTAAGGGTAGCTACTTGATGTTGTAGAATTTCACCTCA
This sequence comes from Viscum album, assembly GCA_963277665.1. Taxonomy (NCBI): domain Eukaryota; kingdom Viridiplantae; phylum Streptophyta; class Magnoliopsida; order Santalales; family Viscaceae; genus Viscum; species Viscum album. Next base: position 1,190,006,168 of record OY728156.1, on the reverse strand, counting down.
TCTATCAGATCTCATTGAGCGCCACCAGGCCCTAGTCTTACTAAACTTTGTCGAAGCGTAATTCATATACATAAGAAATGACACGTGCAAGAAAATACCATACATGGGTGAGTTAAACAATATTAAATAGAGGGCCACAAAACCAAAAAGGTAAATCATAATAGAAAAAACAAAAAGGAATAAAATTCATCTCTAATCAGGTGTATGCCCAAATATATACCATGAATATCTAGATATACTCATCTCAACCACTAAGAAAACATGTGGTCCCAACCACATAGTCGGTTTTAGGATTCTCATCGAAGGCTCAAGTCATAACACACAAACCAGGAGATCACACTCCATGTGCTCAGCCATCTCTAGTGGTACTCGTCCAAGAGATTCACTCTATCAGGTACAAGACTACCATTTTAGATTGTAAGTTCAAGAGAACATACTTCATCATGAACATTATACTAGGTCCGAATCTAGTACCTAACACAAGAGGTTTAGTCGTCATAGCAATGTGCCCCACACAATACTAAGGAAACCAAAGTGGGGAGGCCCGCTCCACATCACTACAATCAGTTGAGGGAGAGTTTCTCCATACTAACTTGTGATACCTTAGTCACTCCACTAAAGAGTGTTCTGCACCTCAGTCAGTCGAGGGATCACTAACTCCTCTCTAGGTATCATTTTCATCAAGTGGATGGACCCGATCCTCGCTACTATTTCTGACAGCCAAGGGACCTCCATCTCTAATTGAGGACCCTCACCCTACCCGGTAGAGTAGTACTACTTAGTGAATAGATAAAATGTTCCTAAATGTGACAGGGGAGTACTAATCATGAAGGACAGACACCCTGTATCAGTAGGGGAGTACAACTTCTTATATCGAGGACCCACACCCTACCTGGTAGGGGAGTTACACTTAGGGACTAGAGGAGCCACAACCTGTTAATATAGGGGAGTATCGACTCTATCAGTTTGGTCACTATCGGGTACCCACACTCTAGTAAAATAGGGTATTATAGACCCCGGGATAGAGGACCGGATCCCTCGCATAACATGGGAGTACTGACTCTGTCGTAGCTCTATGTAAGGAGGAACCACACCCTAGAATGGTAGGGGAGTACTGACTACTACAACAGAGGAATAGTTTCTTACCTAGTAGGGGAGTACCAACTCTATATGAATTAGATATGAAGGAAACATACCCTAGTCATGTAGGGGAGTACCAACTCCAAGGATAGAGGACTCGCTCCATGGCACGGTAAGGGAGTACCGATTCTTCCTTTATGATCTTCTCCGAGAACCCGCACCCTAAAATATGGGGAGTCCCTTCACTACCAAAGCATAGTATAAGGATTACTCATTACTTGAGTCATCAATGGAGTAAGTGTCATAACATCTCATCATAATAATCACCTCGATTATACCCAATGTTTTCCCGTACCCCGAGGTCCTACTATTAAAATAAAGAAATTTTTTCTACAACATTTTCAAAAACAAAATTAGTGTATCTCAAATGGACCATCTCTTCTCAAGGGTCCCAATGCCATAAAAGTCATGTCAAATGGACACCCCATTTGGAATTTATGAGCATATTTGTGAAATGGGGGATGGTTGGGTCTGAGTATGAGCCGGCGTGGTTTGACCAACCCGACATGCCCTGAGTCCGACCCAAACTGGATACGCCTAGCACAAACCTGCTGGGTCTGGCTCGGCCCACTTGCTCAGCCCTCCAGCAGCAACCTATCCCACCATTTCTCTGGGTCGACTTCAACTGACCAGATACGGCTCTGCCACATCCATTCCACCCCATGTGGCACCAGTTGGTGTCGCCACCTCAAGACAATTGGTCCCCTCATGTGAATTGGTTCATCATGAAAGACACATGGAAATATGTGGTCATATATTACATCGTGGATTCATCCATGGATTGTTCATGCGGTAGCCGCTCGGCTTCTGCCATCCAACACTTCCATGATGCACCGCCCTTCTGTTCAGCATGCAGCCACCGCCACATGATGCCTCATGCGGCCACACTGGAAGATTCCCCCATGGGCCACCAGATGTTCTCTGATGGTCCCTTCATTTTTCCTAAGGGTGTTCTGAAACCCTTAGGTTGTGTTATTCATCACCTGGGGTTAAAAACTTCGATGAGTAACCTTATGTCGAGAAGAGATCGATTAAGGGCATCTCCCGCACTGCCTTGATCTTTATGTCATCATCATCATCACACATCCATCGTCATTGTTCCTAGAACAGTTGCACAATGACCAAATGCTATTCATCCCACAAAGAATGTGAAATATGTGTGTCAAGGGGGGAGAAGAAAACCAAACAACTAATTCATAAATGGATCTCCACCATTATTCATCATGGTATTTATCCACTACCTTTAGAAAGATCAATGGGGAAAATAAAAATTTATTTATGACATTTTTTACTAAGAAAAGATAATCCTGATAAAAAAACTCTTCTATACGATTTATGGAATCACAGGTCAACCTGTTCATGGGTTGATCCACATTTGTCGTTTAAAACCATGAACGGGTAAAAGAACAGAATTTAAATAACAAACCCTACCTGGGTCTGATCCTTCACTGGTGATGAATGGTGTCACTGTGTTCATCGTTATGTGATCCTATCTTTATGGATTTTGGTCAATCAACATTGACAATGATCCATTCCAATAGGTTTCGAATTCATTGTCGTCACGCACCAGAGCTTCGAAGCAGAACCCAGATTGTGCAACAAATTTGGGTTTTCTGATTGGATATTAAATGATAAAATGAGAATCAGCTTTTCATTTATGTTGATGTTAAAAATTCGTTACACAGTTCCATTAAATAAAACTATGTATTCAGTTTCATTGTGTCACATGCTGTTTCACTACAATGGTTACAAAAGTTTAAAAATAAAATAAATCATCCACTTTATTTTATTTTAACATTTTCTTAAAAAGTCCAAAAACTATCTTTTTTTGTTAACCCACACGGGTCAATGTTATATTCATTATTATGTAATGTCATCATTCTAGATGAAATGGTGCCCTCATATTTTCAGTCTGATCTCCCATTTATATGTTTCCAAAACTATGCACCTACGCCATTTTAATTTGCTTAAAAAATTAAAAAACTATCTTTCACCCTAAGCACGTGCCAGTTAAGGCTAGGATCTGTGTAATATAAAAAATCCCTGATGATTTCAATGGTACTCTTGGATTCCCAATCCGTGTTATTTTTTAGGAGTTATAAGGTTTCAAAAAATAATATAATTTTTGTTTAATTATTTTATTTACAGCCAAAAAAACTTCCATTGTTGGCCCACACTAGCCAATGTTAGTCCCTTTCTAGGTGAATCCTTTCATTTTGAGTTCAATGATGCCCTCAAAGATTTTATCCAAGAAATAGTTCAAAAGTTAGAAAACCCTAATTTCACATTTAATTAATGAACATTAAAAAATGTTTGAAAATACCTCCCAGTCACTCTGGGTCTTATAATTACATGTTGTCTCAGAGACTTATCTTATTGAAAATCCTATTTAATTTTGAAAAAAAAATTCTATGGAATTTTGGAACATTATAGGGTAGAATACATTTCACTATGTGAAATATATTATCCAGAAACATGAAATATGAATACACTAAATGATGTTTACTCTATAAAATAGCATCTTTTCTATATTATTGTTTATAAAAAAATTACCTTTTTTAAAATTACTTGATAATTAGTAAAAAAACAGTTTTAAGTTAAATTATACTCATCCCACTTCTTCATAAAGTCTATTACCCATATGAAATTACATAATAATCCTTTTTAATTAAATTTACCACTGAATTACCATTATGATTGTTATAAATGACCCTTATATGTAAATATAATGAATCATATATTTTCCATTTTACCCCTGAAATGATTCTTAATGTTCAAAAGTAATGAATATTTTATTTTTTTCACTTTACCCCAGATATGGATCTTATATATCAGAAGTGTTACTCTTAAAAATTTTATAATTTTTAAAATATCTAATGATCTATTTAGAGATACCTTTATTCATATAGGGATATATCTTTTATTTTCTAATTTTTCAAACATCATATCAGATTTAACCATACAAATAGAGTACAATGACTTTTATGAATATGATACTTATCCATATTTATGATCAAATTCTTATTAACTCCAAAAAAAATTTAGGTAGTCCCAATAACTTCTAAATCACTTCAAAACACTTCTAAACTGTCCAAAAACATCACCATAGATAATATAAATTATTTAATGTGATTTTAAATTTGATTTATGTATCAAAAAATATAATATAATAAACATATCCACTCATTTAATTATAATTCTCTAGAAAAAATAACATATTCTCATTGAATATTATTCATCCTAAAATTATAGAAAATTATTTTTGGGTCTCAAAAGTAACTGTAAAGTCATAATAACTTCCTCATATGAAAAAAATTCTTCCAAAATATCTCTTAGTAACAAAAGAATGACTCATGAATTTTCAAATAGTGATATCACCATATTTAGTTTGGATGTTCCATGGAGTAGAAGGAGTTATTTATAGTTTCTTCTTATGAATAGGTGACTACACCAAGGAAGGGGTCTGGTGTCATGGTGAGTTGGACAAAATAGACCCTAGAGTCTTCCACCATGATGATTATTGAGGAATCTGATTTGTGATTTTTTGATGTAATTAGATTTTTTCTTCATAATGATAAATCTTTATATATTGGTGTTATTTACATTAATACAAGTTTAAATATTTCATGTGAAAAAATGGAATTTATATGTAATGCTAAAGTTCACACTATAAATAATTATTTTGGGGAAAAAATCTTTAATGGAAACATTGATGTATTTTTAGGTTGATTGTGTTTTTTGAAAAATTAGGTCCCCAAGGTATGTTGGGGATTTCTATAATTATTTTTGACTATGTTTGATGAAAACATACAAGATAAGGGAATTGATACTTATGTGGAGGTATAAAAATTTGGGTGTACAAGGTGGTGTTGTTTCCTAGTGTTTACAATGTTTTAGGGGTACAAAAATTGGAGGATGGATCGGGCATCGTGCAAGTTGGATTTCCATGAATGCCTCAAAAAAATATGTAAAAGGAATAAATTTAATGAATATTGGGTGTTTTTTTATGGTTTGGTGATTCTTGAAGGATCAGTGATTTAGAATTTATAGATGGTTTTCAAAAGTATAAAGGGTTCATGGTAATCCTCCATGACTATGAGAATATTAATGGACGGTAAATTTCCTTTATTCTTTGAAAATACAAGGAGGCTGAGGAAGAAGAATCAAGAGCATCGTGAAATGATTTTTGTGACCATAAAAGATTCAAAAAACGGAGCTAATTCCTATAAATAGGCCTCTATCCCACATCATTTGAACAGAGAAACCCTTAATGAAAATCCAAAGGCTCTGAATTCACGAAGTGGTTTCATGAATATTTTTCTTGTGAAAATTTTGATGATGAAATAACTTTCATAAAGGATATATAATCAAACTGAAATTCATAATCAAAACAAATTTATTGAGTTGAGAGAAGTTCAAGGGAGTTTTGGTAGAGTATTGTTCTTCGTAAAGATAAAGTGATATTTGGGGAATGAGTACGCTTCAGGAAGGCTATTTTTATCTCAAGAATGTAGTGATATTGATGGATGTTATGGGGTTTCCAGATGTAGTTTATTCATTTAAATAATTAGACAATTTTGAGATGGTTGTTTTAGCATTGTGAAAGCAGTGATCATCGCTAATGTGGTGATGTGGGATTTCCTATTAAATATGTGGTAATATTGTATTCATCATGTAGATAAAAATGGAAATTAATGATACACCAAATGAGGTGTAAAACATATTGATTGAAGTGATCAACAAAATAATCATGTGTAGTGTAAATTAGAAAACTCTAGTTTAGAAGAATAGTGATATTTAAAATTATGATTGGTTGTAAACTAAGAGGGACAGTGTGTCTGCTCCAAACATTTTAAGGGTATTAATCCCATGCTGGGGTGACCTTTACAAAACATACAAGCAGCGATCTTAGTGATTTGGTGCACCAAAACATTGTTGGATGCATACTCCTAGGACTTGAACAAAGTGGTGAACTATGTAAAAAATTGTCTTTATAATTTATTTCTTAATTTACATTGTATTTATTATCATCTAATAAAGTTGGAATGTACAATATCATCCTAATAATTAATGAGACAACAATGTGACCATTATAATAAAGAGATCATGATCCAAGAGGGCATTAAAATTTTTGAAATGAATATACAAACTTTGATTCACCCTTTAGGGTATCTTAACCCCTTTTGGTCTTAACATATTTGAGTTAATTGATTTATTAAATTAAATGGTTGTATTTTTTTGAAATTATATGGGATCTTTTCAAGGTGGGTTTTCTCACATGTTTTCAGTGATAATTAGATGAAAATCACTTTCCTAATTAAATTGAAAAAGAATTTCAATGAAATGCAAAACATGGACAATCAATGAAGAATTGATGTATATATTTCTATTACAAAATGTATAGGAAGATATTGATGAAATAATTTATATTCCATTTCTATACTAGAATTGTATAGAGAATAAATAAGAGAGATTAAAGACTCTTTCATGTTAGAGGTATGTGGATTTCATCACATGTACAATGTTGGAGTCGATTGATAAATTATTTATTATTTTATCTCATTCTTGGTTCATGGAATATGAAGACATTTTTTAGGAGTAGTGATACCTTTATGTTATTAGTAATTATGAGTTCTCCATTTTGTAACGGTTGTTATACCTAGTGGCTTCTTGAGGAAACTCTTAATTTTATGAGACAAGAATTTTTTTAGTAATATTGATACATTGGTTCATTGATGTTATATGTTTCAATGATTAAGAATGTTTTTTAACCATGTAAAAACATATTATATCTAACTTTTCATTCTTTATCACATCACAAAATTCATTCAGGAGATAGGTGTTCTAACTAATAGTTAAATAAAATATTTTTTATAGATCATTTTAGGAAATCATCATACCCTAATTCAAAACACCCACACACTTAGGGTAATTATTTTTCTTGGTACCAATTATTTTTATCGAAGTTAGATATACGTGGTGAATTTTTCTCTCTTTTAAGTCATTATTATGATCAGAAAATGTAATAGAATTTTCATATTTGATGAAAAAATTCAATTTTTGAGGAGAAATAAGAAAAAATATTTCCCGCCATTATTATTATAATTCTATATAGTCAGCTTACATAGGATATCAATTTTCAGTGAAAGAAGAGAATTATCAAAGAAATAATGAAGGGAGATTCAGGTTGATTCCATGGGAGTCAATATGATAGTGGGAGATTTATCTAATTCAATGTACATGTAGTTGATATTTTGTAAATAGTAATATTAAATTTGTAAAAAACATCCTAGAAATTATGAATGTGATTACATGGTGCATGATGCTAAATTTCATGTGTTTTATAACAAGTATGTGTAATTTAGGATTCAACTGAATTAAATTATTGATGAATTCTATAATTGGTTGAATGTGATTATGGATTACATGTGGGGACTTGGATAACCAATCTATGATATCATCATCCTGAATTGGATCCTGATATTAATCCATCTATATTTCAATAAAACAATTATAATACTTAAATCCAAAGACTAAAATGAATTTATTTTGGATAGATTTTATTTCACAATTTTTATATATGACAAGATTAATAATGATAATGATTAATTGGATATGATGAACTCGTAATAAGTGGGGTTCATTGAAATTGAGAAACCCACGTTATAGAGTGAACTTGAAGATAAGGAAGTTGATGATATGTTGTTTTTTATTTTCCCAAATATCAAAATGGGGAAAAATTAAAGGAAATATTCCACTTTCATTCTTTCAGTGTGAATAATTTGAGCATCTCGATAAAAAGTTTCCAGATAAATTCTAAACATGGTGATGATGATGATGATGATGATGTACCCATGGAGAAATAATATAAGGATTATAAAATCAAGATTATTTACTAGAAAAAACTTCATGAAAATACTAATACTTCAATATGAGAGTCCTTGTTATTTTTATAGATAAACAAAAATTAAAGGATAACAATGATTACAGAACTAATTTTTATGTAAGAGCTGATCTCAAGGATTAATTATAAGCTTCTCTTGATAAAATTGTTGTTTGGTGGGCCAAAATAATGCAATCCAAGTGAGTGGTATGTGATTCCCAAAAATATATATATTGTCATGAAGAATATAAATTTGAGTTAAAGGATGAAAATTAACTCCTCAATTATAAAAATATCGATACATATTAAAATGAGGTTGATTAAAAGTAAAAATATAAAGATAATTCACAAAATTATTAATGTTTTCTCTAATTCTACAATATATTGTGTAAAACTAATTGAGGAACAGAAAGGTTAATCCAAGAATATGTGATGAAATATAAATGATCAATAGATAATTCTAAGTCCCAACATGCCATTTGAATGTTGAAATCTTTAGGATATCAAATAATTTAAGGCAGAATATGTGTAATTGAGGAGAAATCTATCCAATTTCTCACCTGTGTAGTATTTCAAAAATAAGAAAAAATACATTAAGGGGATTTATCACAATAAAAATTTTATAATGACTTATAAAAGGATGTAAGGACTCACTCATAAAAAAGTGGCTAATTTAGTTGACTCATAAAAGACCCAAAAAAGTCACAACTGTAGTATCAATAAAATACAATAATGCACCATGAATCTAGTGTTATTATTTTCGAATGATGGATTTTATGAAATATATACATCCAAAATAAAAACAAAATTTAGAGGTATAAAAAAAATATTAAAATCAAAAATTTCTACACTACATATGATTTTAACAAATATATCTTATGTTTTGATGGTTATGGACACAAATTCATGAGTGTCACATCAAGGTTAAAAAGTCTTTTTCCCATGGGGACCAATAAATGGATATACTAGTAGCAGGAGTAATCATAAATTGAGATGAAAAATCATAATCAAATTAAAGAATTATAATATGAGGTTGATCTAACTATGTTGGAGGTGGAACAATATTATTCACTAATTAATAAAATTCAGTATTGGACATCTAAAATGAAATAAAATGATAATAAGGATAATTTAAACAATATCTCTTTGAGAATAACATATCAATATAGAGTATGGATCCTGAATAATGGATTTACTTTCCATTGGATAGGAAAAAATATCTCAACATAGGCATCAAGTATGTCAATTAATGTGTAGTTATCATTTGAAATGATGAATTTATAATGATCATTGGATCTTAAAAATCCTGAATTGGAAGCATTGTCTTGAGGGGAATAGATATACTATTGGTTGAAGGACTTGGTCATAATTTTCTATGTGTTTGTTAAATATTTTACTTGGGGTATGTTGTTAATTTCAATAAGCATTCGTTTATTTTGAAAGTAATATATGGTAAAATTGTGATGTATGGAAAGTGAATAAATTGGAAACTATGACTCATTGGTGGATAATAAGACATGTTTTCTAGCCATTGAATAAGAGATAAATTGTGTCACAATAATATTTTCCCCATTAGACTTCATTTTTTAATTTTTTTTAAATTGATGAAGATATAATGATATCAATTAACTACCATATGATCACCCTCACACATATGATGAATCTCATAAATAAAAATTCATCTAGAAGACATGTTATCCTAAGGAAAATAAATATATGATATTACATAAGTTGGTGTACAATTTTTTGTGTGGTCTAATATAACCCAAATCCATGTATGGAAAAGTGCACTATGTTCTACTCATCAACCTTTACAGTATGATGGAATGGATGATATTAATCTCTCACAAATATAAAGTGATTAGATGTATTTCATAACAAAAACTACTGGTGTATAAGATGATTAGTCAGTAAAGGTATTAATTATATATTAAAAACGGAACTAAATTTACTAGTAATAAATTTGAGGAAAATATTGAGAAGCATGGGATATATCCTCAGTTGTAAGATATTATAACTCTTAAACAAAACCATTTGGATAATATAATAAATCAATTCATTAACAGCATCTCCTGGATAATTATCATTATCAAAGATATAGTAGATATATCTTATAGGGATGTATTAATTTAATTATTTTATATCTTCAATTGGGATTTTTTGTGTCTGGACGAAGTGAATTCCCCATACAAGCTGTGGTATAGAAAAAAACCATCATTGAAATAATTTTGAAAAGTATAAAATAAGTGTTTCATTCTCAAAAAATGAAAAAATAATATTTTTTCTCATGGGAATAAATATATTTTTCAATATACTCATATAAGATAAAAATATAGGTTTTATAAAAAAATTCTTATAAAAACATTTAAATTCATGATGTCGTTACTGTGGAAATGAGTAGAAAACTCAATAAAGTGACTTGTTTTAATAGAAATAATTTATAAACTTAAAGGAATTTGATTATAATGTGATCAATCGATGAGAATATAATGAGGCTAAATTATATTTGGTAAATTAAATTAATGATAATGAAAATGGGGAATGTTTTGATGTTTTGAAGAGATTAAAAGTAGGGATGAATTCAATGATGAGAAAATCATTGGTGACTACATATTTCCAAAGTAATATAGAAGGATAAAAGCACTATAAATATGTTGTTATTCTCTCATGTATATCTCGAATGTATTTTAAAGGCTATAAGATATGAAAATTTAGTCAAAAAATGTATGAAGTGACTGACCAAGTTGAAAAATGCCTAGCTTGGGGAATTTTTTCAGTTATTGAATATAAAAATACAATCAAAATCAAGTGGGTTCTAAATAAAAACATAGTTATATGTAACACTCCGACCCTAGTTACCCAGAGTCGGTGCATTATTACATAACATTGGCATGATAACAAAAGATCAAGTCTCGAAAGACCAATTATTTTAGTAGTCTTAGAAACACTAGATATATTCATAATTCTTACATTACATCATAAAGTAAAAAAACTAAAACAACATATTGCCTTCATATCCCCTCATATTATCCCTGCAGGTCATTCATAAATTACTTCTTCACATACTGGGAAAAATAAAACATTTAAAGGGGTGAGCTCAGATGATCAGTAAGGATAATAATATAGATGAAACTTTCATAGATAAGCATAAACATTTAAGGCAATGTATAACTAAAAAAAATCTTTTTAAGCTTGGACTTCAGCATAATATGGCAAAGATAAAATGAAATAATGCCATTTAATTATTCACATGGATATTCTACTTGTCGAATAACCACATGCAATATCAATAACCACTTTTATAATGATGGAATGCATAATGTCGGACTATCATAACGACATAGTCAAGGCCTCGTGCCAAGAATACAAATATGATTTTTTCAAGGCCTTGTGCTAGGACACTAGTTTGTCTCATGAGACCTACCGATGAATCGAGGAGCTATAGCAGTCTCGAACCATCACTTACTATGTCCAATGCATTCCTCATATGAAAAGTTTCAAACGTAACATAAACATTCGTACTAAAACTAGCAAACTAAATGTCAATAGTTTAACCACAAACCATGAATGGTATAAAAATAGCTCATCCACATTCAAACATAACTCATTTGAAACAATATGGAAGATTTTATTATATCATATTAACCTCAATAAATAATAATGTAGGATATTGACATAGATGAAAATAGTCATCAAAACTATTTGAGAGAAAGATACCTTTTTTATGAAAACATTTAAATGTATCACTATTTATCCAGAAGCCATTTAAAATAGATTTTTGTATCAAAGTGTCCCATACAACATAGAAAATTTTAAAATGAATTTTTTTTAAAAAAAATTAATGTCCATATAAATAAATTGTTACAACCATTTTTAAATCATGGACATTAATGAGAAAGATTTAGAATAAAAACTGATTAGAACATTTTAAAATGATATTTTAGTTAGAGTTCCTAACCAAAAAAGACACACTTGAATAAAAATAATTGATGTAATGAAAAATTTGTAATATCGTGAGAATAAAGGGATTCATGATATACTATGTCAAATTACATTATATACACCATATAAAAGTGATTTGGTGTATAACAACAAAGGAGTCTCAATGGAATGTAAATTGAGATGAAATCTCTCATAAAGGTTGTGTCCTTAGGTTAAGGATAAATCAACGAAATAATTATGTGTGAATAATATAAATACACCCAATATGATTGGTCATTCAGTGTAAAACAACCAATGTACATTCAAACATATTCTTGTAAAAACAGCACCAATGAATTGGATGTTTAACTCAACAAATGGAGAATGAGTAAAAATTACTCTTATCAAGTTCATACTGATGACTTGAGAATTTGTAAATCGAGTGATTATGTGTATCAAAAGTATATCCACAAAAATTGGAGTCGAAATTATGACATAAGCAAATTAATAGTGATTCCATACATAATCATGAGGTAAAATAATCAATGAAGTATGCGTAAAGCCGAATGAGTGGAAATTGAAATTTCAAATTCCCTTACTGATTTGGTAACTTACGAAACATACAACCATAAAATAAGGATCATAAATTGATGATTTAAATATCCATGAATTGGATTATATTACACAATGAATAAAAACATGGGCAATACACACACCACATGCAATAAATAAGTGGTGAAGAGTGGAAATATCATGGAATTTAAAGTGAGATAAGAAACCCCTTACTTTGTAATTTTTCCTTGGTAGAGGGTAGGTTAGCCTCCTGTATAAAGTTGAAATAATTTTTATTGAATTATACAAGAATCATATACATTAATATGATATCATATATGATCTTTTAACATTGCTTTGTTAATAATATCTTAGTATTATGGTCGTTTCGGGTGTTAACTAACTCGTTTTCTTTTATATGTTTTGTTTTATAAGTCATGTTTGTTATGGATAGGTTGTATCTTATTCATATAAAAAATTATATTAAGTCCTTAAATATTATTTTTAATCATAAAATGAGAATTATACTGTTATGGATACGATGGGGAATGAATCTCGTCGCTTTCATGGAGACGGTAGTCCGTACGTACGCACGAGTGATAAAATCCTTCTTTTGATATTAAAATCATATATAATTGGATGGTATATCATATATAAAAAATCATTATCATGATATATTTATTATTTACATGAATTACAACTCATTATTATATCCATCTAAATAATAATGTTTTGAATAACAATTAACCACGATGTGGAATGGTAAGTCGTACGTACGCATGTATGGTGACATGTCATTCAAAGGATAGATAGAATACTGAATATGGTTGTTCCATATTTATAATAACATCATATTATATAGAATATACTGGAGATTTTATTTTATAATGGAAATAACAAAGAAGGAAGAAGTTGAAGAATAAAGGAACTTGAGAGAGGGTGGTGAAAACGTTACCTCTTCTTTGGGTTCTTCCTTTTGATTTGATAAAAAGGGCTCCTTAGGTTGGATTTCTGATCAAAATATGTCCTATAGATTGAATTGATAGATTTTGGGAGGATATTTGGGAAGATTTTGGCCGAGCCAAAAAGATTTAGAGGTGTGAGGAATTGGTTAGAAGTGGTGTCCTTTTATAAGGGGGAGGAGGTGCTCTTTAGGAAAAACATAATGTATTAATTTATAATAAATTCATATTCAGTTTATAATGGATTAAAAGTGTATTATTCAATGTATAAGGTGATTAGGGATCAAAAAACACCCAACCAATAGATTTTAGAGTGGTTTGTGTCACTATAGTAACCTTATCTTTTAGATTTAACTCTTAGTTAAATAGTTTGACATTTACCATGACTCTTTGTATTTTTATATTATATAGTTAATAAACGTACTATATACTTCCAAGAGACCCCCAAGTGGTCCAATAATGATACAACTATAATTATATAAGTCCTTTTGCTGAACCTCAGATTTTTATGAATATAATATCAATTAATAATATAATATTTGTTTTAAAAACTCTTTTATGTCAATTTTGACACTATTGGGTATTCTATTTTCGATAAATTCATACCAGCATTATTAATTCAAATAAAATTCATATAAACAATAAAAATATGTCATATTAACCTATAAAATTATTTTAATTCATAAAAAGTCTCAGATTACATTTATTTGGATATTTATAACATCAATTATTTTAATATTTCATTAATTTGGTAATTACTGCATCACAATTGTGTCAGAAATAAATTAAATTATTTAATGTCTAAAAATTATAAAAAAATACGATTATGTAGGAAGTCCTTCTATATTTCTAATTAATATTTACAATTGAATTTATCTAATGTATAACCCTATATTAAAAATGTTTTAGTAATTAAACATTGATTTTAACTCTTTTAACTCTTCTTTGAATTAAATAATAATAAATGTCTTAATCTAATCCAAGTGGACCTAAATGATAATTTTTTATTCCTAAGGATTTTTTTCGTCTAGATACACTTGTACAATAGAAATAGGACATGTGTTAGGGTAATATTAATACCATTTTTACATTTAATTACCATATTTACTTTTAATCGCGGTAAATAAAAGTAAAAAGTTACTATTCACCAAAAATTATTTTTATCTTATTGAACCACATTTTATTACTTGATATTAACCATGTCTCTTGGATTTTCAAAATTTCACTCATAGAAGCGGTAAACTTATGTTTTACTTCAATTTCCAAATTCTCCTAGGAGGTGGGTAAAAGACTGTGAAAAGTTCCATAATATATTTATATATCTAAAATTATTCTAAACTAACTCCAATTAATTAAATTGGACTTATATAGGTATTATGTATCTATATTGACCTTAATTAAATTTAAAAAAATGATTATTTAAATAAAAATTTGTTTTTAAACTATAACTCGGTTTTTTCACTATTCATCAAAAATTGATTGTTTTCAGAAAAATACCAAAAATTCACCCTAAGATAATTTCTATATTCCAAATCCATAAATGAAGTCCATTTTGAAAGATAAAATTTATAAATTTTCAAAAAGTGGGTATTACTATTAATAACAGCTAGTTTGATTGGTTGTGTTGTGTGTTAGAACTCGAAGTTGCGTACAACACACACTATTGCATTATTCAAAAGGAAATGTAGCGTGGATGCTTGGGGTGTTACATATATATCTCGTTATTTTAGAGAAAATAAAATATAGGGTCTAAGATATATTTCTATACCAAAGGGATTTCTGTTAAAAATATATTTTCTCCCATATCTTGGTTAGAAATAATTCAGTTATTCTTGTAAATTATATTGAAAATGATATTAAAGGAGTTCCGAATAAATTCAAAATCATCACTATATAAGGTATTAATTGGTTAAGAGGTTTAAATTAAATTACTAAATTGTTTTATTATTGATTTATATGGGTGATATGTATTCTGACAAAAAAAATCATTACATGGGCAGAAGTAGGCACCGGGGGAATTGTATTTATGCTTGAGAAAAACTTGGGAAAGATTAGATTCTGTTGATAAGAAGTTTATCACTATATCAATATGAAGAAAGATAATTATAAACTAATATTGGTTCTTATTTTTTTGTGTAAATAAGTTTTAGGATAATTAGATGAATCAAAATTTACATCATTTGTGGAATTCATGAGGTGCATATTCTAAATGACTTTAACCAGTTATTTGATGTTTATAAATGATTTATAGGTTGCAAAAGTCATGGAACTTTCTTTTATAATATAAATATGTAAAATAGGTGATTTAAATAATTTTAATATATTATTTTAAAAAAAATTACATCAAAACATGTATCCCCGATGAAATTATAAAGGGATGATGATAGAAAATAGGACAATGTAAATAAATATAGGAAAATCATTAATATCTTTTTATAAATGATGGGAACACAACCCAACATTGTGATTTTAACATTTAAATATATATTAAAAAATAGTTCCCAAGTAAGATAACTTTTAACTCTTCATTATATCAAAATCCGATAGGATTTCATACGATTTAATCATGAATCAACATAGTTCTAATTATTGGGAATTACATATGTGGATTGGAATAGTTCGGTGGATGGTCACAAGTAAAATTGAGTGGTTCGTTATATCATGGAAATTTTTTTATTTCATACTTAATAATGAATAAATATTTTATCTCACTAAGGACTTTTGAAGCTTAGTATATTATTTAAATCATTCTTGTACTCCATTTCTAGGGATAAAGAAATAACTCGATATTTTTTGAGTTGATGTAAAATTTTCTGTTTATATTAAGTGTGATAACTAAAGAGTTATCATTCATAGAAACAAAATTGTCCATTATAAAAGGATATATTAAATCATGATAAATTTTTAATTTTTAAGGAAAATATTGAGAAATCTCTAAAGAAGATAAAGTACATGTCAATATAAAATTAGGTTATAAACATAATGAAAAAGGCATTGCAGTGAAATAATTTTCAAAGGCATTGGTTGGATCCAAGATTAAAACCATGTACCTATAAGTATATTATTTAGAAAATTTAACCTCACTCCCCTATGGAAATTTATATTTTTAGTAAGTCATTTTGATTCCCTTGAATTATTTTTTTTGGATTTCTAACCCCATATTGTGATCTTTCATAGAAGTGTTATTTGTGTTTGTTACCAAAGGGGTAAAAGTTAACTATGATTTTATATAGATAATTTTTCCAAGATTAAATTTGGATATGGATGGAATTGGTATCTCTTATTAAAATGGTGATATTATATTTGAACACCTATTCAGTGTAGAATCTTCATAAATATGTTTTAAAGAGAATACAGATCAAGTAAGTGTCTACGTGAGTAAATTTTCACTTAACTCTTGTTTCTAAAAATTATCATAAATCATGTTGGTTATAGAGTATGGTTAGTAAATAATTGATACACTATTTAAGGTATGATTTTTTATACTATATTATTGGTTAGTTATTATGTTTTTTTATTAATATTCACTAAACTAGTTTATAAGTTATATTCAATAAACTTAAAGGGGACAATTCTAGTTTAAATACCATTTATTAATTTTTGGATTTTCTTGTTTAAAATATGGTGGGGTGAGACATCCTAAGAATAATCATGATGAAATACTATTATGTTATATAAGAATCTATAATTAAGTATATAAGTTATATCAACATAGATAAAACCACGATGTATTATCCAAAATCATTCTATATAGAATCTTTAATCGAATTATAGATCTATGTATAGTGGAATAGTTGAATAATTTGAAAATAGAATACTCTGTGATTGATATACATCTGGTCAACATGGGGTTATATAAGAATAAATCATGTCTAGAAGACATTATATTTCTAATATATTCCATTTGTAAGTGTTAGGTCACCCAGTAATTACAATTTGGTAGAATAACCTCATCAATGGATAGTTACTGTGGGAAATGGACTTAATTGTAAAAATAACCTCATAATTGTAAGGTTTTGGTATGTTTCAATCTAATTAATTTTTTTTCAATGGAATATATTGATACATCATTATTCATCCTATCTATGATTAAATCAATGACATGAATGAATGATTCAGAAATTCTCAATTAGTGGTCACACCAGAGTCAACGTGGTTGTTCCATGAAGTAAATTGAGTGATTTTTGGTTTTATTCCTCCGATAAGGGTACTAATCCATGAAATTACTCTTTTATTATAGTGATTTGGTCAAAAATTTTCCATTATTTTACCACTGGATGATCTTTGATGAGTTTGAGCCATTATTTTAATATGTGATGATCTTTTCATGGATGTATGATAGATTACATCATTGTGGTTTCAAAATTAGAAATAACATGATTTTGGATTTTTCAATAGAATAAGGGAATTAAATCATTAAGATAATAATATGGTATTAATGAATTAGATTCAGTAGATTTCTACAATTTAAAGCGTATATTTTTTTTGAATATTTATAGATATTTTAAATGTGGGGTTTGACATTGATTTGAAGGAATGATAAAAAAATTTATCATCCCAGTAAAGGTGAATTAAGGATAAATTAAAAAGAAAAATGGAGATTATCTAATTAATAGACTAATATATGTTTATCTATAAAAATAATAAATAAGATCATGAATAAATGATAGAGCTTCCAAATATGTGATGGAAAATTCGAGAGAATAAATAATGGATATTGAGGATTTTAACGTGTTGATGGTTTATGGAGATCACCTCATGGATAAAGTTGGACCTAATTGGTAAATAATTTATAGTTCAATAACATTCTTTGGTCATGGAAAATATAAATTGTTTTTATTATATGTGTAGTGATCTTTTTATGTGATTGAGAGTAGTTAGTATTTTACTTTTGTTGGGGTTGTAAACCAAGTTGGTTAATGTGGACACACTTAATTAAAAAAAACATGAAGATTACTTAGTGATTTTGGTATATCTACTCATTACTGCTTCTTGATCATTAGGTTAGTCTGGTTTGGTTGAAATAATTAAAAAATTATTGTCTCTCTATTTACTAGCTATTTCACAACATATTATTTATGATGGAAAGTGGTGTTCCAACAAATAGTGAAATACGATCATTAGAAAGGATCATTTAATGAATTAACATACCAGATTCACCTCCCCCCCCCTCGAGACTCAAGTTATTTTCTTTGTTGGGGACTAATATATGTGAATAATATGGTTATTATTTTATTATTAGTGAGGCCAAAATGCTTTATAATTGATTATAAAAACTCCCTTATTTTCTTTTAAATTTAAAAGATATGCATTCATTTCTTCTTCCTTGGTATTAAAAGTATAATTATTTATGCATGGTATAATATTTTACTTTATTATAACAATATCCTTTTCTATAATTACCTTCTATTGTTCAGAAATCAATTCTAATGAACTTCTTGAAGTTATATTTATTTTCATCAACATCTCCTCTAGTTCTATAAATGTAATTCAATATTATTTTGAAACATTACCAACTTGTTTACACCTAATACATATTTTTTCAATAACTCCTATATATTCATCTTTTTATACACTCTCAGAAACTATGAGTACTTCTTCATGGATGTCTTCCACCAGAATAATTTTCTTATTTACTGTATATACCGATTCATTTATATATTTAGTAGGATTTAATTCATCAAAACTAACTTACATAGAATTCATACAAAAGTCACTAGTGTGATAAAAATTTCCCCATTAGATGAATCTCTTTCTTGTTTTTGGTGCGGCATCCTCCTTGGCTTAAATAAGAGTATATTTCTCAACACTTTCTTATTATAACAACCAAAGGGTAACTCACCCATATTATTATATTATGTATTCCTTATATTTTATATAATATTTTAATATTAAAGTACATGAATCACTCTTGGAGGGTTTAAAAAAACATTACATCATCAGAATATCCATCTTGACTGTCTTTTCCAAGGACTTTATGCATTCTTCCAAATATATTTGAGATAAGTAGATTATTCCCATTCATCTATGTATTTTTCATCATCTAAAAATTTATCTCCTTAATATATTATTCCCTTATCTTCTATCAATTGAAATATCATTCCAATGTTAAATTTTCATATGGTAATATGTTTTACAGGACCAATATTAGCCAATAAATTGTGTTTTTTACCCATAATTTGGATAGATTTTACATCTTGTAGTTTGTTTGAAATTTTCTCATATCATTGTGATTATTATATTGGGTAACATAATTTAAACGTTATTTTATCCACCTTTTATGTATTAGTTTAATTATCATCATTTTTATCAATATTCTTTTGTTAAAAAAATAATTGTAACATTAATATTAAACAAAAAAATGCATTATTAACGAAAGTATTTTCTAAGTAAAATGGTACTTTTGTCCTTAATCATACAGTGTATTTATCAGTATATGGTCCTAAGAACTTATTTCCATATAATAGAGGTCTTTTAAATGAATGATATTTCAAAAAAGTATGTATGA
The DNA here is from genome assembly GCA_963277665.1 of Viscum album. NCBI lineage: Eukaryota > Viridiplantae > Streptophyta > Magnoliopsida > Santalales > Viscaceae > Viscum > Viscum album. The sequence goes on along the minus strand of OY728156.1, from coordinate 1,189,986,202 downwards.
AAACAAATCATATATAGATTTATTGTGAAGACTCTGCTTGTGTACCTTATATATTTCTCAGTTTCTCCTAAAGTTCGAGACACATTATATTAAGTGTGTTTTATGAATATTTAAGAGAGATTAATCATTCTTAAAAAGATAATATATTGAGAACTTGATTTTTTTGAGTTTTTTTTGATATTTTTGAATGAATTATCAAGCTCTAGTATCTTATTTTCTTTGCCTCAAAATTGGGAATCCTTAAAAACATTAGTTAATTCCAACTATTAGATGTTATCCTTAATCAATTTAATGGATAATTTAATCTATTTAGTTTCTTTAAACAAATAATTATCACATTTTTTAACACACTTCTACAAGAAAAAAATTCATGGAACTTTTACCCTCAACATTTCTAGTGAGAATTAAATATGTCATCACCTTTTATTAGAGTGTGTCCTCCAATATATTAAAATCATCTTCAAGTTGGGTGATCACCTCAAATATATATTTAAAATAGAAATAGTTACTAGTGATAATTTATTTCTGAAAATTACATAGAGTTATTTTCAAAACAATATATGATTCATCATATAAATAATTTGGTTCATGATCTTCTCTATTAGTTCTTGGTTTATGAATCTGATAATATTTACTTGAATATTATGTTATAAATTATTAATGTGAATTTTTTCTAATTTTCAAAAAAATTTATCATCCCAACAGTATATTTTTCACCAGATGCTCTCCATTCATATGAGGTATAATGTATTTATAAATAAAACATATGGATTTATAGATTGAATACACAATACACAATATGGATTCCTTCAAAGAAATTTTTTATTCAAGAGAATGATTATCAACAAACATAAAAGAGAATATTTCTACTTTTCATACCTATATATAGTGTATAATCTTCTTTATCTTCTTTCTTTGTTGAATCCTTTTGTATTTTCTTATTTCACACATCTTATTTTATTAAATGTTTTGGAAATTTTATGATTAAAGTTAGCAGTTTAATAATAATGTATATGTATAAAATTCATGATTTATTTGGAATATAATATTTAAAACCTGAATAAAAATATTATTTTTTGAGAATACAATCAAATGTGGAACGTAGAGATCTAATACTAGATATTGTTCAACCATGATTGGAAGAACCACACTAATATGGGTTGAATTAGTGTGGTCCAATTTTACTAATTTAAACACATTATCATTTTATCTATATAGAAATTATTGTTAATGGATATCAAACTCTCATATATCCTTTAGTATTCATTCATATAATATATGTAGGAAATATTAAGAATGTATCACACAAGGATTTATGAGGTTCACTCACAATGTGTGATCTATCTATCAATGTGTGGTGGTTATTATCCAATAGGCATGTTGATGATATTTTATTATCAATAATAAAACAAGATAATATGTATGTATTCAACCATTTATATTAGAACCAAACCTAAAACATGTATATCACCCATTATAATATGTAATTAAAGACTTGTAACTTCATAGAGACACACGCCAACAGACTCCATTTTTCAATAACTAGATTCAGATAGATCCTCTTTGAAGTGTGATCAGCAATGTAATCTGGTTTCTCTTCTAGATAGAATATATATAATAACCTTAATTATAATTTGAAATATCAAGTGGTTTCCTCTCTTCTTATTTTCAAAATATCATCAATGTTATCGCACTTCTTTAAATTTCCCTTTATGATCTATAATAGATTGTTATAATAATGGTATCTCTCTCTTATTTTTTTATCTTAATTAATGAAAAATATATTTAGTAATAGAAATAATGGATTTACACTTTCTTAAACTCATATAATATTCAGAATTCCATCCATTAAGTCTCACCTTATTCTTTATTTGATGACAATATTCAGCAACTCGTACAAATTGTTCACTTTCCAAAAATCTATTTTTATCTTTTATATTTTTATGTGCTTCCCAACATCATCACATGAATATTAATTACATAATTAAATTATTCAAAATACATAGACCTTCATTATGTCCCATCATTGTGATCTACTCATTAAAAACCCCATAATACTATATCCTTAATTTCATTCAAATTCATAAAATTGTTCCCTTAGTACAAATGCATGATTATCTGACATAGATACATACACAAAGTATTCCTCATTAATATTCTTTATAAATAAAAAACCCTAGATATAGAATAATAAATAATACAATTTTTTTAAAAACAATTATGTTTCTTTTCTTTAATAATAATTTTTTCTTCTTATCAATATCTTTAATTACTCATTTACTAGTCTATGAATACTTCCACATTTATTTTTCAAAAAGGAGATTCTACTACTTCAATAAATGTCTACAAAAACCACAAAATATAGTTAAAATATGGACAAACTCATATAAAACTAGCTGTGGAAAAATATATCACTTGTTGTTCAATGTTCCCATTTCTATATCATTTAAAAATAATGATTGAATAATTGATTGAATATTTCATCATTATATTTGAATATTTTAAAGAACAGTGAATGTAGCATGTAGAATAGCTTTATGATTCACCTATTAGAACTTCAATATGTTTACTAAGATGTTAATCATTACAAATAAAATCTATATTTACTATTCTAGTTGTTTATCACAAAAATCATATATATGAAATATTTTTAAAAACTATAGAAAATATACAACTCAAATATTGTACAAAATTCTTATCTGGACTTTGAAGTTATGTTTCCAAGATTTAAAACAAATTTAATTTAATTCAAAATACTTTAAAAACCCACAGAAAGTATCTTTATATAAATTTATAAGGCATTTAGAACCTATATAAACTTCATTAATTTCAAAATATCATCAAAAACGATTTCTAGTCAATGTAGCACTAATTTCAAATTCAATTATTCTTCTTTAGAATATCAACATACAAGTGTGAATTGAATATAAAAATAAGTCATTATGAATGATAATCAAAATGATGGATCATCATGATATCTTTTCAATAACCAAAATACATATATCACATATTGACATATATTTAAATTTATTAAAATCTACTCTCTATATAAATTATCAAAAAATTATTAATCCTTTGAAAAATTCGAATCGATATCTAATTATAAAACCAATGGTTCCATATTTTTATAAATATTCTTTTCCAAATGAACAATTAGAATAACTCAAATTCATCCAAAATTCATGTTTATCTTCAATATTAAACCAATATTCCCAAGTCATCGTGTATTGAAAAACTTTATACAGTACTTAATCTTCTTCTTCTCATCATATATGCTTGGGTGCAATAATCTTCTTCCAAGATTCTATTTTGAATACATATTAACATAATTATCATTGTTACTAAATACAACATAATAAAATGGGTTAAACAAGAGTTTAACCCTTTTCTATGGGGTGTCTCAAATTATTCAAAGATATTATTCATACACTCTATCTAAAAAACATCATCATATAGTCCCCACTAATCCATGATGAGACGATGATGTTGTAACTAAAAATATAATGTCTGATATAACATGGATGGTCTATCTCTCAGCACCCCAAGTCCCATGAATTATATAACTATTATTAGACTCACTAGGTGATATTAATATATAAGAGGTATATGTGAAACATGATATTCTAGTTCCATCAACCTTGGGGAATGCTCATCCAATCCCTGATGGAACACTTCAAGAGTCCTTCATGGTAGAATATCACATCAATTAAAAATACATTTCTTTGAAAAAAATCATAATTTCCAAATTATTGTTTATAGAAATCAGTAAAAAAGTTATCTACAAACACATAAAGACACCGACTATGATATAATTGTTCAAAACATATCATCTTGATTTTAGCCTAGCATACCCACTATCTTCTCAGTTATAATCAAACATGTAACCACATGACTAATCATCATATGATAGAACATAAGCCAATAATAATTGATTAGTAAATTATATTTTAAACAATAGGTTTTTATGAATACTATATATAAGTTATTGTTTTCACCTGAAATAAGAAAAAACTACATCATAACTAGAATATGAATCACACAAAAGCATGCGAATTTCATGTTAGCCTTACATACCTAGAATGAAGAATGATTTCATTCCTCCTATAACCTTGAACCAATATTAAATAAATAAACTATAATTCACATACCAAAGTATATGTAAATCACTAAATCATAACACTCAAACACAAAAAAAAAAGAAATCTTACCCCTAGTAACATAAACATTCTCTACATATGGATTAATTAAAAATATTCATGTGGTCTATATCGAGTCTCAAAAAAATCCTCCTAGTAATTATCAAATCAAAATTGTATGAAAATGTATAACAAGTCTATGATACTGATTTATAATATTCTGGATCAATCAAATCAAATACCTCTTAGTTGGGTATCCCCATGTCACCTCATGTTCCCCTATGCTTATTTATGAGTCCATCAACTAGAAAAGGGGTTATAGGGATGATCATGCGGGCACTATAACCCTAGTATAGATAACTATAAGTAATAGTAGAGGAAACAGTAAATAATAATTCATTATAAATAGCATAACCTAAACATTAAAGTGATAAGATAACCAGGGATAAGTACTCACATATGAGATGATCATGTACAAGGAAGTCTAAAAATAAGAAAAATAAAGGAGGATACTAAAACTCTATATCTTGGTACTTTACTAGGTACCATGGGTTAACTCCAGTTGCATTGCACAGGCTCATCCATCCAAATTAGTGAATTATTTTTCATACAAGTACATGCTATTATGAAATCTTATTGGGTAACAAATCACTCTTTTTGGATTTGAGTATAACATTGTAATCCAGCACCAATAATTTATCTAAAAAAATAAACTATTTAAATTTTCATGATTGATATGAAATTATAATGAATGGAATTATAATATAATCATGTCAAATCTTAGAGGGCTCAACCACCAAACCATTTGTCACACAACATACTTCATCCAATGTCATAATGGTATAAAACCATCATAGTTTCAACATACTTAAAGAGTGATTGACTTGTCACTCCCTATATCAGATCCAAGTAGAATAAGACATCACAGATCTTATTCTCACATAGGTGAATAATAAATCAACATTACATCTTTTAAGTGTGAACAACACATCATGTTACCATAAAATCTAGATTACTAGTGTATCATATTCATATATACATAGGTGAATGATTTATCATCATCATGTATAATTATTAAGATTTATGAATCACAGATACCCATCTATAATTGAAATACATATCATAGTCAAATTGTCTCTTGGTGTATATCTCATCGTTAGTCCACCTCCTATGGGTGGATGCCACAGCATCATAAAATTTGTTCTCTTTTAATTCCACATCATCATCCCCCTATCTTATAGGATTATTCCACATCATCATCCCACATCCTTGACATAGAATCAAAGTAGTCATCCCAGCTCCCATAGGATACCACATCATCATACCTACATCAATAGTTAGATGATTCACCCCCAACACCTGACCTCTATTATTGAATAAGATACCCCTGTCACATAATAATTTGTGAATGATTAATTATAAGACTTTTTTTAAATGATTCATTATAAGAATATAATTAATGGTCAACGATATATCACACTATACAAATTACTATAGTGAATGAGTCATGACCCTATTTTTAAGGCTTATAAGGGAAGTTAAGCATGATAGTATTTTATTTCTCTACTAGTTTATCCTCATCCTAGATTACTCAAAATATTTAGTCCAAAAATTTATTTTATAGGTTAGTCACATGGATCCTAAGATTAAACAAGTTGTACATGGTAACCTATGATGTCCCCTAAGTCACATTTGAATATCACCTACATTAGATACAAGGTCTTTGGTAACCATTGAGATAATTCATAATAGATAAGGGACCACTCATATCCTTGAAGGGTATCATTTTCATTATAAATAATGATGAATTAAATTTAAATTAGTTTTAGGTAAGGTGCATAAAATTATAACTACCCATACTTCATATAAAAAATGAAAAAAATCATATAATCTATTGAGAAAACTTATAGACCACCTACCTGAACCCAATAGAATCTTTTTCATTAGACACCGTTATAGAATTCATCCTTAGATAGAAAATATTTTAAAATATATCATAAGATTTGAAATAACGAATATATACTAAAGAATAGTGATATAGAGAGATATTCAATGATAAGAAAAAATTAAATTCTTAGACATACCCATAAAATCATATTGGAAAAAACTATATATATATATATATGAAAGATGGAGATGTAACTCAGAGGAAAATAAGAAAACAAGTGGAAGCTTGGAGAAGGCCTGATACACTTGTAGGAGGAAATGAGGTCAAAGACTCATGTAATAAAATTGACTAAGAGTTTAATTATTAATTAAAAAAGATAGACAGGTAATGGGTACATAATTTCATTCTTATAGATACTTAGTACCAACTAAGTAAATTTCCAAGTTCCATTAAGTTCCTAGTGGATTTTCTAAAATCACCCCTCAACCTAGGTCCATCGGGTACCATATACCAACCTATAATGTACCTAGAGGATTATATAATCAAGATGAAACTCTAAAAAGTGAGATAAAACACCAAATATAAATCCTACATCCCCCAGAAACACCAAAAAAAAGTTAAAAACCTATAAAATAAATAATTTTTTGTGTAAATATAGATAATTTTATACCTTAGAATAGGTGCAAAGTTATAATGATCCAAGGTATTTATATTTGGTTCATAATCAAGTGATAAAATATACTTAATAAAAATGGAAAAATTAAACGGATATTATAAAAAAACCAAGTGACCATGATTCATGATATACTAATATTAAATAATGGAATGAAATAATAAAACTATAAAGGATAATCATGAAATATCCCCTAGTACATTTCTTATCTCATTCATAGGTGTCAGAGTTCTTCAACAATCAATCAAAAGTCCTCTACCCCAATTGTGAGGGAAAAACGTTGTTGATTTATTTTATTCCATGTTTGATATAGGAGATAAGGTCACTTTTTACTCTATATTTGGTTACTTACCCCCTAAAGGTGCAGACTCATTTAGAGAGGACACCCTTGGTCTTCATTATTTTTGACCCCCATAATTTTGGTGTTGATCTCTTATTTCCTTTATGCTGTATATTTTTTTCTTTCATTTTTTTGAATAAAATAGAATAATCATTTGGTGGTAGGGGTAATGAACCATAGTGAAAAAATAGGAATATTCTACCTTAATAAACATAGAAAACCCTAACACAAATCTAGGATGCCTACTAATATCATCATCACATAATATATAATCATGTCGTGTAACATAATGGAATATGATAATTTATCATTTTTCTATAAAATAGTTTACTAGGATAAACTATTATTTCCCATAAATTCCATCTCATGAGATATACCCTTTACACAATGCATTTAAGGGGTGTATAATTCTTGAATAACCCATCACATAATAAAATATATGCACAAATTTTTGACACATGAAATTATTCAAACATATATTCAAATAAAAACTTGATTAAATAGTATACATAAATTAGGTTATATAACATTTTTTTAGAAAACAAAAAAGATGTAAATCACAAATTAGATCAGATGATACCAAAATTATATCACCCAAAGAAATTTATCATAATAGAATTCAAGGGGTGATACACCGTGAACTTTAAACATAATAATCATGTATCTTCTAGAGAAAGAGAACTAAATTGAAAAGAAACAATGAATACAGTTTTCTGATTTTTTTTTTGTTTTCATAAAAATAAAGATGTTGTCTACATTAAAATAATTTTCAACATGTAAAACTAATTATTTTAAAAAATTATACTTATAATAAAATTTTCCAATAATGGAATGTTAAAAACAAACAGAATATAATTGTAGAGTAAGATATAAAGTGGTACAATTTTTAAAATACATATATTTTAAGAATTTTCATGATGATTTAAATTAACTCCCCTTGATGAAAAAAGATTTAAAATTTGCATTTAATTAAAATTATAGAGAAATATGAGAGGTGGAAAAGAGAATATTTAATTAGAAATCAATATAAGAAAAATTATATTTATGTTAAGAAATAATATGGATATTGAATATAAATACTCAAATCAAATAGTGTATTTTTTTACAACATCGCATTTTTTGTGTTGGGAATTAATTAAAAAAATTAATATGAGAGAGTAAATTAAATTCTTCAAAAAATAGAGAAAATAAAACATGTGAAACTTAATGGGTATAATATATATAACAAGGAATAATATAGCTAAATAAGAAAGTTTATAACTCACTGAAATTATATTGAGTCAATAAATATCCTTTAGTTTTATCCCCTCTTGATCGAACATGATTAAACTCCTTATATAATCAATATTGGTTTTTTATTAATAAATTTTATTTAATGTTATTTTGTTTTATATCTTTAATTTAAATTTTATTATAACATATTTATTAATCATTCATAGAAAATATTAAGAATTTGGTGTTAATTGTTCCATTTCTTCCACTGTTCCTTCGATATTGTAGTAGTAATAATAATCTCATGTTCATGATCTCACTATATCCACAATATCAAATGTACAATATTCATAATGTTATAATGATTTAGTATATTTGTATTTTTATTAATTACTAGTACTAGTAAAATTTATAACAATCCATTAGTGATTGGTTCAATTTTTATTACTTAATTAACCAAAATAAGTTTTTATAATAATGAATATGTTTTTATAAATATTCATTAAATAATTATAAATGCTACTTGACATCATAATTATTATTATATATTAATAATATTTATTTTTTTAGAATCATTCATGATAAAATTTTATAAAATCAATCATTTTGGTTGTAAAACTTGTTTTATTTCCACCCATGATCTAGAGCTTGCTTGAATAACCACAACATACGAAATAATAATTTTTAAGGTCTGAAACACATGATGCATGACACCAATATATCTAAAATAGGTTACTAGATAACCCCATCAATGCACTATAAAAACAAAATATTTCCCTCAACTAAGTTTTATTTAAAAACAAAAAAAATTAATGAAACACTCAACACCAAACACTAATAATTTTTTCGCTTAGAACAAGCCCTAATCCATTGGAAATAGTACAAGTTTATTGAAGAAAAAATGGAACCTAAATATGTTACAATTGTATGAAATAAGTATGATATCAAATAGAAAACAAAATTTTACTTTAAATCCACTCCAAATCATAATCAAATAGATGATTAATTATGATAATGAGAAGCACTATAAAATTGGCCCCGCTATTTTATTAATAAACATGTTTTGTAATTGATAATTTTTTCATTGGTTCTATAACTATATTATCATTATGAATGAACCTATATTGATTAAAATCAGCACCAACCAAATGTTAAGAGAAATAACTCCACTTTTCTTACCAGTGAATAATGCATTTATCGAAAATTCAACCTCTCATGAAAATTTTGTAAAACTGATTTTGATATCATTTACCACTTGTGGATTCATTTATTACTGCCTCTAGGTTTTTAACATAATTATAAAATATCTTCATTGATAAATTATAAAATAAATCCATAAAGTAGTTTTAAAACTGAGATTAATAATCTCTCAATTGTGAACTATTACTATACACTTCAATAAAGTACACCATAACCTTTATAAAAAAATATTTTATTCTCATTTAGTTACTACTTTGGTTGTCTTTTAAACAATAATCATCCAATACCAACTACTGTGAGGCATCACTCTAATCATTCATGGACAATGACTCAATTCATCATGCCCATTAGACTAAAACTCCCACAAATCATCCATTACTCTATCACGCCATCCTATATAAGCCTCTAGATAAAATGGTAATTTAGTTAAATTTTATTCATTCATGAGTGAAATACTATATTATATTCTAGATAAATTAAAATATAGGTATACCAAATAGAATTGTGATTATCTATGGTCTTTTGAGTTCCTCAAACCCACATTTCAAATATACCATCTCATTCCTATCTTATATAACTATAATATACTTAACTTATGTCATAGACAATGAAAAAATACGACGATTTCCTATAATAAACCTCATGGAAGATTCCTTATATATAAGAGCATATATAGTATTACTCCTTTAGGATTCTATATCCCCTCCAAAATCATTATTAGAATATACTTTTAATGTATGATTCCTTTTAAAAAAGATTATTGTTGTCATTAATACATGGAATACATCAGACATATGATAGATTATGACTCCGGATCCCTCTACAAGAACATAACCTCATTATCTATTTTAGGTTCCCTCTCCTTTAATAACATAATGTTTCAATAAAAGGGGGTTCTCATAGGCTTAGTCATGATTTTCATGAATATTTTATAAACCATTTTAATATACTCTAACTCTAATAAGAATAATATTTCAACCTCAAATACCTTCATATCCTTATCCCCAATATCCAATTTATACAACTAAGATCATTCATCTGAAATCTCCCAGAAGTATAAGTCTTTAACTATTTCATACTATACTTGACCAGTTCAAATAAGAACATATCAACTACACAGAGAAGAGTAGTGATAAAAATGTCATATTAAAACATCTTTTGGTTATAAGAATAATATGTATTATATTAGACAGAAAATATGTACTTCCATGAGTTAATTTGGATTCAGGTTCAACTATCTTGGTTCATATTTAGGCCCAAAAAAATGTAATTTATCCAACTAAAAATACATACAATTTTTTTCACATGAATCCTCACATATAATATATATAAATATACTCCTTTGAGTCAATATAAATTAATGTCATCACTACATCATGATACAACAAAAATAGACCTTATAAATAAAACATGATGAGAACTATTTGAGCCATCGTGTAATTAACATCTAAAGAAAACAAATCTATAAAATTTTCTCATTCTGATTTTATAAATCTTTTCACAACCCATTGTTTATTATACTATTTCTTACTATCTAATTATTTTTATTAGATGATAAACCCAGTTATTCTCTGTTAGTATTTTTCAATCAATAACTCTATAATCTTTTCATGTTCAATAAGCATTCAAGTATTCCAACTCTGTATTCATTGTTAACTCCATGTACTATGAGTATCCTAGGATTCTCACAACCTTGGGTTTATTAGTTTCTACACCATCCATAAGTATAAAATATTTTAGTTTGGACGCAAAACACTACACTAGTATTATAACTCTAGTAGAATTCCTCTACACCTAAGGTTTATCTCATTTTGGATATCATATTTCTAAAACATTTCCAAATATACTAAAGTATGATAGATTTTACGTAAATCAGATCTAATATTTTCTAGAACTTTATTAGTCTCATCTATTCTAGAAATTATTTATTCCTCTTAGACATCAATACAAGAGAAATAAATCAGAATCCTTGGATTTATATTCGGATCAACTTATACATGTGTTGGTTATTTTCTCCCAACTGCAACCCTAGTCTAGTTATAATCATTATATTGGATATTCTCATTTCATAAAATATTCAATTTTCTAATAACCTTTTTCAAATTGTTAACCTAGATCTAAAATCTAATTTTATTCATTACCATACCCAATAATGAAACCTGTTTAGGATTTCATTTCCAACTTATCCCTTTCTCTAGTATCAATATAAACATATGAGATACTTATGAAAACATTTCAGTGAGACAAGTAGACCATTTATATGGTCCATAATTCATTATGAAGTTATTATCCCATTTGTTATAAAGGAATATAAATCTCAATATAATTAAAATACTTCACAAATTTCTCTCAAAAATAATTTGGTAATTCAAGGTGAAAACTATTGATATGGACTCTCCAATTCAGTATTTTATTCAACAATTATACAATGTGTTTCTAATATTGTGTAACAATAAGAGTATTCTCTTTCCAAAAACTATTCACACAATAAAAATTCTTAAATTATTGACTTCTACGATCACCAATACTGTCTAAACACATGAATTTTAGCTTCATTCCAATCACATTCCCTAATATAGCACACTACCTAAAAAAAGTTATGGAAAAATTATACATAATTTTTAGTAAATAACACACACTTTTCATTGTGGATACTCAATATTGGTAACATAGTACAGTGTTCCCCCATTAGATTGAATTTGCAGTGGACCACATATACCAATATGAAGCAAATCAAGCATTAGATTCATTAATACCTTGTCCAATGACACAGAAGAAACCTTGTGTTTCTTACCAGGGGTTCATTATTCACATGTTACATTATCCATATGATAATGGTTTATAAATCCTTTCATATCTATGGTATGTCATCCTTTCACAATAATGTTTCCAAGGTGTACATGACAAAAATTTTCACATTCATAATTTAGTAATCTAGCATTAATTTTACTATCCAAATTCTTGGTCAGGTATAATGTTCCATTATCAGCACCTCTGAAAACTACCAAATATACTCATGTTATCTTCGACAAAAAATATAAATTTCTTTATATAAACTCATATTATCCAGCTGATTAGATGATATTAGCTTCTATTATAATCCCAGGATTTTTTGACCACATTCCAACGTAACCATGAATCCATTCAGCATTCAATCATTCACATCACCATTATTCAAATATCATGAGTTCATACCCATAAAAAAATGAACCATTCCAAATATTATGGATATATAGTTTCGTATGCACCCCTTATCGTACATTGAGTGGAATGATGTCACTGAGATAATAATCCATGAGTAATGAATTTATGAAAATTAAAATATATGTTTTATCATCCTTAGCTTTAGATTTTATGGGGGAAATGGAAACACTTTCTATAATTCACATATCATTCTCAAAAATATTTCTATAAAAGATCATTTTTTCCAAATTATATAAAATTTAAGTAATTAAAACTATAAATTTCCCTTAGCTTAGTTCTATTTTATCCCCACCCTTCCTCTAACATAGTTTTTCCTAGGATTGGACTGTCGCCTACCTTTTTTACTAAATATAGTTCCAATAAAACATTAAGAATTAATTAGTATAGATCAATTCATTTATATAAGAACCAAAATCTCCTCAAACACAACATCATTATTACAAATAGCATTTCATATTGTAGTAACCGTCAAATCACATTTTTCTAAAATAAATCACATAAGTATCAATACCCACACACCGTGACCAAAATATACACCAAAAGACTCTAGATTACTCTAGATCATGTTGAAGTACTTCACATGACAAGTCACCAAATTTCCTTTAAACATATCATTTCAAAAAAAAACCAAAACATCAAGAAACACCATACTCATTGTAGAAGGCTTCTTATACATATTTCTAAGTGTAGATATCAATTCAGAAGCAGTTTTGTCCTAAATAATGATGAATTTTATGTTCCAAGACAATATCATTTAGATCACACCTAGTGACATCTGATAAATCCATTAATAATCTTACTCTAACATTGTTTCTAGATTGAAACCCATCAATAAAAGATCTAGATCTCTCTAGAAAAATTAATCCCCTACATGTATCTTCTAAAATATAAAATATCTTTTATCATTCAAATAAAGCCTAACCTTTACCTCTTCTAATTCAATTATTATGAATAAAAAACAACCACAAAATTGAAAATTAATAGAGGATAAAAAACAACCTTTTTTGTAGTCTTTTATCTGAATATACCAATAATAATTTTATAACACTTGTTACACCGCCATCCAAAATCCAAAAAAATATTTGGGAACCTAAAATTGTAGAACATGTACTTTTGGTTTTTTGGAAACAAATTGTCCAATAATAAAGTTATTTGAATGGGGAAGACATGTTACCCTATCCCCCACACATAACTTCACATCAAAACCCTCTATTAAATCCCAAAAAAACCATGAAACACAAAAGAAACAATCAAGTCAAAAAACATAGAATTTACATGTTTCAGATTAATTCATATGACATGGGAATCATTGTAACTTTATTAGTGAACAATAAAAACCACACTGATCTAAACTTATCCAATATAGGTATTCTACATAGAATAAAATGAAATAAGACTTTACAATTACTCTAAATCACATTATAATAAAATCTAAATAGTGATAATGATAGACTCAAAACATGTGAACCCAAAAATATATTTAAAGATGATTTTTATAGTTGTTGTCCAGTTTTATCAATTACAGCACCATATGACCTTCACATATGACCCTCGCTTTATCATTGCCACCCTCATCTATTATCTTGGATCACTGAAGCCATTATTGCTTCTGGTGGATAATGAATTATTCTGAAATTCAACCTCTCAGCCCACATTAATAATATTACTAATATTTTTGGTTATACCTTTATATTTTCATTTCAATACCTATGGTTATATCATATAATATCAAAATAATTATTTCCATAAATTACAAAAAAAACTCTTGAATATATTAAACACACATTCCCTAATGAAACTAGAATTGATATGATGATGATTGTAATTAATTAATGAGTATGAATATGATGTGATTTTATTATAACATCATTATTAAAGAAATATTATGGGATTTTTAGAAGATTTTATAGTGATATGAAATATATAATAAGGTTTATGATGATAAAATAAAATTAAAATAAGTTAAATTTTTTTTCTTATATTAAAGATCTCAAGTAATCCTCTAGAAAACCATATTTATTTGGAGTAGTTAGGGTTTATTATTGAAAATAGAGGCCTTAAAATGTGATTGAGGCATGTTTAGGAACGTATTAGGAATAATATGTCTATATATATTAACATTAGGTGTGTATTTAAATTTTTAGAATAAATCCCCCTTTATATATGAGAATAAGTGACATTATTTCAAAAAAAAATTCGTTAATGTGTACAGAATTAAACTATTAATTGAAATTGAATAAAAAATAAAAAAATAATAAATATATGTCCACATACAAATAAAATTAATTTGTTTAAGGGATAATTTATTACTTTATACATTATTATATCCATTTACCGCATTTTACCATTTACCGTCATAGATCACTTTTTACATCTATAAATATTTTAATGCTACAAAATAAATTTGATTATTTTACTTTATTTCTAATTCATGATTAAAAATATGAAATCCATCTTAATAAATTTATTCTCTAAAAAATATAATTCTTTATTTTTAATATAAACATATAATATATGAAGAAAAATTTTGAAAAATATCATTTCAAACATTAAAATATTTTGTTCCTACTTCTTACCAACAACTAATTATTCTATGATTGAAAATTTATTTTTTATTTACATAAATAAATAAATTTTATTAAAATAACTCTTTAAAATTCATATAATTAATTTTTAATGTCAATATACATAACATATATAAACACACATTTTTTATAGTACTTGATATTTTTAATAATGAATGTTTTTCTTTGTATTTTAGTTTTTAAATATTTATAATATGTTAAACACATGTAAAACAAATTATTTATATAAAATTAGTCAATTTTATATAAGCATCATGTAATAATTATAATAGATTTAATATACCCATAATACATGTATCTAATAAATATTTATCCAACAATAATATATCTAATGGATATATAATGGCCACATTACTCTTTTATAATCCTATATATATCCTTAAAAACATTTATAAAAATAATTCATCCAATTTTTTCAATCCTTCCAAAAAAAAATTCATATTTTTCTTCTTTTTATAGTTATATTCGATGATATGATTCAAGAAAGATTCTATGAGGAAGAAAACATCTTTTTGTAGTTTTTTTATTTACTTTTGGTTAAATTACATGTGTAATTTCTATAATTATGTTTCATATAGATTTATTATAAAATAAATTATTACATTTTTTATTATAATATAATACCTTCTTAAAAAAATTTAAATTACATGTGTGGTAATTTATTCAAAAAATTGAAACTATTAAATGAAATTTTGTAGTAAAAAATGGGGTGTTATAAATCCAATGAAAGATAATCCTAAAAAATAATAGGATTTTGAATAAATATAATCAACCAAAGTAGCATGGGTTTGAATTCAATGGAAGAGTAAATAAAAAAATACCTCAAAAGGATCATAGAAATTTTTTTTATGAAAAATATTTAGTAATTTTACTTCATTCATAGTATATGGGTATACAAGTTGGGACATTACATTATGGGTTTGAACTAGTGATTAAAAGTGACACTAGAAAAACAATTATTGGCTTGTTCCTTACCCATTCAAACATGTCTATGGGATATATGGATTACATATTTATTTGGAGAAATTTTAATACCTAGTAAGTTAATTTATTATCAACTCTATGGGGGTGGATTCAATATATTTTTTTTGTAATAATTTTATGATAGAAGTATATTCTGTTTTTACAAATGGTAACATCTACAATAACCATATGGATGTGTATCTAAACTAAATAGTTTTATTAAATAATGTTGATAAAAAGGATATTCTTCTCTAAAATATTAAAGGTTGATTATTAAAATGATGAATGTTAATTCTTATAAATCATTAACTGGTATTAATCATGTTTATAATGTGTAACATTATTTTCAAGTGATACCTATTATATTACATAATAATTCAATCTGTATGGTTTAAAGTAAATTGTGAATGTTTAGACTCCTATAAATGTTACTAAAATTGGTTGTTATTGAAAAAAAACCCCAATAAAAAATTGTTGTCCAATTAATATAGTTATATATTTGATAGGTGACAACTTATCTAATGAGGAAAATTTATAGGTTTGAGGGATGAAATGTGTCAATGGGAAGAAAATTAGATTATAAATTAGAATATCCTACATATTAGGTGTAGGTAAAATGTGTTCCTTTAGGATAGTTCTATTTTAGTGGTGGATAATATTCCCATTAATCCTAAACATTAAAAAATTTCTATGTGTTCATGTGTATGTAAAGTATTCATTAATAACATTGATTTGGGATTATTGGGATGGATAATAAGGATCACATAGTTTAAAAAATTAATACATGACTAGTAGTAAATAGGATTCATTATAATTTTTATTTAAAATGTGTATTCATGTTATTTGTTATGATAATAGGTTAGTATTATTAATATTTAATTTATTAATTACATTGGTGAATTTCATGTCTGTTTTATTTCATTAAATGTTATGTTCAATCATGTATTTTTATTATATGATTATTTTTATTTTAATGATGAGGTTTCGATACCTAGAGGAAAACCATTGTTTATGTTTTATATAGATAGGTCATGATGAGGTTTCATTATTTGATTATTTTTATTTTAATGATGAGGTTTTGATATCTTGTGGGAAACCAATATTTGATCATGTTGAAATTATAGATAGTTTATGTTGGATATTTTAATAGAAATCATTTATGTACACCAAATTTATTAAGAATAATAAATATTTAAAACTCATTTTTTTAATTTAACAGTGGATATTTATTTTTCAGATATTTCACTAATGATATAAAGCCCCATCCTTAAACATTACATAATATTGAGTTAATTAAATAAATCCAATTGTGGATATTTTTAGGTTTAGATTTTATAGTATTAAGCTGTAACTATTACATAATATACCAAGATGTTACATGCGGATAGTTACACTCAGTATCCACATTTTCCACCAAAGGAAAACCTTGAAACAAAAAATTATTTCTTCTTCTTGATAAAAATATTCTTTACTTATTCCTTTCTCTTACCCATCCTTATACCCTATGGAAAAGATTTCAAAAACATGTGATAAGAATAATAATATCATTAAGGAATATAAAATAAGGAATACAACCATTGTTCTACGAATATTTAAAACCCATGAAAACATTTTTAAAAACTAATATTTTTCACCAATAAAACAAAAACTATTTTCTTTACATAATGTAATATTAAGATTTATACTGAACATAATAGAAATCATAAAAAATCAAGGTTACTTGTGGCTTCCAAATCATATAGACAATGTTGAATTCAAATCTGAAAAGGGAGTAACATGTATGGTAACATTTTGAAAACCCATCACATTATATTCCCTAAATCACTTAAGATAAACCTTAATGTTTAGCTTCATCACATTACCCAATGCATTGGAGATCTATCACAAGCTCAACCACCCTTAGTTTATCATGGACCCACCCATATACATAAACAATTCCCAATAACCATAACATAATCATAAAAAATAAAACAATCATAATGTAAAAATTACATTTCCTTCTTTAAATCACAAGATATTATTTCATTATATTTATATAATCAATTAATTAAAACATTCAAAAAAAGAGTTTTGAATCATAGTTTCCCATGCCACATTGAAAAAATTAAAAGTAATTTTAAATTAAAACACTCACGTACATATAAATAAATCTATAAAACCATTTTGAAATCATGGACATTAATGAGAATGATTTAGAATAATAAATCTTAAAAACATTTAAAATGATGTTACAGTTAATGAATCCCTTAACACTTGAGAAACACACGAAAAAATATATTTAAAATATAACCTTAAATAAAAAAATAAATATCATGATACTATAAAAATTCTGGATATAACATGTCAAAAGAGTTTTATATACACATTATAGAAAAATAAAGGTGCGTAACATCAAGATATACCTCAATAAAAGGATATTGATACGAAGTCCCTTACAAAGATCATATTAATAAGTTAAGTGTAAATCACTAACATAATTATGTGTGAAAAATAAAAATAAACCCAATATAAGTGTGTATTAATTTTAAAACAATTAGAGCTCATTTAGACATATTCATGGAGAAACAAAACCAATGACATTGTTATTTAACTCAGTGAATGGAGGGTGAGTTTAGATTTTACTTATCTTGAGTCTGAATCTTCATGTATAATCGTTATGTTCATTAATAATAAAAATAAGTTAAATTATACTATTTTTAGAACCTTATTAATGTTTATTATCCCTTTTATATCCCTTTCTACCATTTTATAAAAATTTCATAATTTTTTAAGTTCATATTGGTCATTTTGTTGATATTCGGTAATTAGGTCGAAAAGGAAGATGTTTTGATGTAATTTTTCAATGTGGTAAAGAGTAAATCATATCCAAAATATTATTATTTATTTAAAAATAATATATATCCATTATATATGTATTTATAATAGTACATAGTATTTTGATATAATAAATGAAATGCTCTGTTTATGGAGACGGTAGGTCGTACAGACACATGAACGCTAATTTCATTTCTTTGTCATATAAAATGCATGAAAGCTAAATGATACAGATGTATATGATAATTATATTATAATATATATGTTAAATTTGTTACATGATATGATTAATTTCATCATTTTACATTTTTTATATGGTGTGAATGAGTCATATCACATTGAGGGGGGCGGTAGTCTATTCTTCCTAAAATTAAGTTATCATATTTACACATTATGGAAAGCATAAAGGTATGTTGTAAATAAACAATAAAAAATAATAGATACAATATAAGTATAATATATAAAATATATAAATATATTTCTATCATAATGCCCACCACGAGAGGAGGTATGAGAAAATTGAACAATCACTGTTTCGTGAGGCAGTAGTTCACTGTACACGAAAACAGTATGTTCTATATCTATTAGATAGAGGTGTGTTTAAGTGTAGGTATAAATCTTTTCATAAAAATATCTTAGAATATTTAGGATAATGGTTTCTCTATAAAAAATTGGGAAATATAGAGTATAGGGGGACGGAGAAGGAAAATAAATGGAAGGAGCTTGAGAGAAGACACTACCTCTAAATCGGGTAACTCTTTTTGCTTTAAGACCAAATGATTATTTGAGTTTACTTCTACCCAAGGTAAGTCTTATAAGAAAAATTGAAGGAATTTTTTATCTTATTTGAGCAGATTTTGGGTGAGACAAGGTGATTTAGAGATGTGATTAGGTGGGTAGAGTTGGTGGCCATTTATAAGTGGGGGGATGGGAACTTTAGGAAAGTTCTGAAATATTATTCCATTATAAATTTATTTTCAAATTAAAATTGATAAAATGTGATATATTTCATCGATAAGATAAGTAATGGTAGATATAATCTCAACCAATAGGTTTTAGAGAATTTTTGGACACAAATTTAACCTTATCTTTCAGCTTTAACCCTTAGTTAAATAAATTAACTATTTTCACGTCTTCTTGTATTTTTTCACCATATGGTAAATATAGTTACTATAAAATGAAAAGAAAACTACAATTGAATAATAAATGAAAATTGTAACTTTATATAATTCAATTGGAATAATATTATATCTTTATTATTATTATATTATTTAATAAAATATTATATGTTTTATAAACTCATTTATATCAATTTTGACACTATTTAGTAGTTGATTTTTGTTAAAGTCTTAAAAACATGATTCATAAAAATTTACTACATATAATCAAATATAAAAATTCATAATCAACTATAAAATTATATTATGGAATAAAAATGTTAAAATAAAATTTATTTTAATATTTATATATCATTTATTTGAATATTTCATTAATAAAGTAATCACTCTATCATCATTATGCCATAAATAATTCTATTTATGTAATGACTAAATTTTTTAAATAATATACCAAAATGAATGAACTATTTTTATCATTATAAATATTATTTATAGTCAATGATTTTAGTTATATGGCCCTATATTAAAAAAATAGTAAAAAGATACATGTTTATATTATATTCTCTTTACTAGAAATTCATTATTATAACATGTCATTACCACACCTAAGTGGATCTACAGTATCCAAAAATATACCCAAGGATGATCATGGTTATACATATCTCATCCAATAGGATTCGTAAACTTTTTGAGGTAGTTTTATATTTTTATAATATCTTTTTTACCCTTATTTATTTAATTTACCCTTTAACAATGGTAAATAAAAATAATTACTGAAGATACTATTCATAATTTCCAAAAATAAAAGAGACCAATTTATGTAATTTTGACCTTATGATTCCTGATTTGGAATCCATTTTTAAAAAATCAAAATGTGGAAGTTTTATTAATTAATTTAAGATTAATTCCCTTTGTCAAAATGTTAAAACAAGCTTTTAAAAAGAAATAAATCTCAAAGGATTTTCATGTGTTTATATGTAATTTCATGTGAAATTACTTCTAATAACAAAAATTTGATTCGATTATAAAAACATAATCCAATTAAAATTTAAACCAATTAAAATGATAATTTAATTATATAAAATAAATAGGCAAAAAGGTAGTTTTGAATTGATATTATGTATTCTCCACTATTCATTAAAAATGAATTTTATCATAAAAATACCAAAATACAACCAAAGTAAATTTTTATTTCCCTATTTTAAATAATTGATTAATTATTTCTAATAGAACATATAAAAGTGACAAATAATCGATTTAAAAAGGGTTCACCATCAAAACCCAGGAAAAGATTTTTTTGATAAATAGTTATTTTATCTGAAAAATTGGATTTGTTCTTATATCATATATATAAAAAACATAAGATTGATTTTATACATTACATTGAATATATAACATATAAAAATCCATAAAGAGTGATAATATTTTATAATCAATACTATTCTCTTTTAAATAGGTTTCCATTAAAACACATCCTTCATATTCAATTGGTTTTTATTTCCATTACTAATAATTTTAGTATCCAATGAATCATAATTTAAACATTTGTAAACCATATTTTATATAATATAGTATATAATAATCATTACCATAATTCCAACGTCTAGGTTATAATTATAACATTGAACTAATAATATTTATTTGTTCATTTAAGCTCGATGTATCGTATCATGTATGCTACTGAACATAGTGTTTCTTTCTTAAAAATCAGGATGTCACATCCCCCCTTTGATATATTGCATCCTAAAAATTTGAATTTTGTGTTGGTATCTCGGGTATTAATTTTTAAATTACCTTTATTGCAAACCCACCTTAGAAGATGGGCTAATAAAACTCCAACATTAAAAGATAGAATGTGATGTACAATGGTCACTCAAGATAACACAAACTAGGGTTCCATGTATGAAGTCATAGATATAAAAGAAAAATTAATTGTCATGTTCTGATGGAGAGTGATATAAAATATTATCAAGATAAATTTAACAATTAGAAAACAAAAAAAACTTATGATGTGTTAAATAGACACTAATTTCACTATATGAAAAGTAATAGGAAAACGTTTTCGTTTTTAGATCCTTTTCGTAAATTTGAAGAAATTTTTTACTACATAGAATAAGACCATAAGGAAATATACTTAATTTAAAGGTAGAGTATCATCCTTTAATCAATTTTGACAACACACTCAACTTTTCCTTCAAACGCTAAGTATTCAAGATGAATTTTTCACACTTAAAGCACTATAATATACATATAAAAGCTAATATCATACACAAAAGGTTAAATGCCTATTTATCCCCCGTTTAAAAATTATCCAAAACCAAAATGGTTAGTACAAGATCAGATAATCCCCCCAAAATATTAATCCATTATAAGGATAAGGAATACTTTTAATCTCCAAAATTCAGCAGTAATACCCAATTTCTACATAGGCCATTCTACAATCAAATATCTATAAATTTTTTCAAAATAATGCAAAATAGGATTGAAACACAAAATTACAAAGGATTTTATCACATATTCTTCCACAATAAATTATAAAATTTATCTACAAATAACATCGACTACTATTAAAGTCTCATAGCAAAAACTAGATACCAAAATCACTTATTACCTAGGATAGGATAATCACTTCCATAAATAAACAAAATCACCATTATTCCACAATAAATACATAGATTCTCCCAAATTAAAATTCAACAATTAACCCTCAATAAAATCCCATAGTATTTTATTTAACTTGATCGTATAGGGATTTTAAAATAGTGAATGTCTTCCAAAATAACTTGTATCACTCAGTCCCATAAACAATTTCCATTACTAAGGATATCCATTTGATAAAATATAAGCTAGGACGATCAAATTCCTCTTATTCCATAAACTAGTTTACCTGAAAATATAAATTCTTACTAATCAAGGACATTACTGAAGGACCCCGGGACACCCTGAGAGGGGAGGGGTGAATCAGGGTGGCAACTTTTTCTTCTTAAAGTTGAGGATCTTGTTCCCACGTCGGCAGGAACTTCTTAAACCTGTATGAAGGATATGATCAGCAATTAAACATTCACATGCAGAGAGATGACACAACAATTTTTACTTGGTTCACCACTAAGGGCTACGTCCAAGGAGCATACGCCGACAGATTGTCGGTCGTAACTAAATCCACTATGCTTCACTAGCTGCGGATACAAAAGTTCGGGTATAGACACTCTGTCCCAGGCTCACTGCCTTTACATAAGGTTTAGGGATAGCTCACTGCTTCCCTCGGGTCACTCCCGTTGACTCCCCCTGGCTCACTGCCGTTGGTGAAGTCTCACTCAGTTTATAGACGTGTAGGTCTCTTCAATAAATTTGCATTGAAGTCTTTGCCTCTGCTCAGCATGAGACTCTGCTTGCATCGAAGTCCGGAAGAGATGCACTAGAACGCACAGAACCACTGAACTGGATAACCAAAATGTGCAGACAAACCTTACTGAGAAATATGCGATATATCAACCATTTGCGCGCAAAATCATCCTATTGCGCGCAACATTTTCTTTTGGTGCGGAAAAATATTTCGCGCAAAAATACCCTTTTTCGCGCAACTCCAAATATTTCGCGCAAGCTCCTTTACGCGATCCTTTTCGCGCATCAGACCTCGGATCTTCTCTAAGTCTTCCAACTCCCTGAATGAAGGGGGTCACCTCATATTTATAGGCGACTGAGACCACTGCGCGCAAAATCCCCTTCGGCGCGGAAAATCTCTCATCTGGCGCGTAATCTTTCGCCCAGCTTATGTATTTCGCGCACAACCCTTATTTTCCGCGCAACCCATGCCTTTGCCATCTTTCACCAAACTGATTCTGAAACAGCATTTGCGTGAAAAAACTATTTCGCGCATCCCGCTGTTTTCCGCGCCCAACTTAAGTATTTCGCGCACATCCCTGATTTTCCGCGCAGCCCATGCCTTTGCCATTTTTCACCTCTCTGAATTCGAAACACTGTTTGCGCGAAAAACTATTTCGCGCATCCCGCTGTTTTCCGCGCCTAACTTAAGTTTTTCGCGCAAGACTCTTATATTTCGCGCACCACTTCCTTTTTCTATGAAGCTCCTTTTCCAGACAATCCATGCCTTCATTTTTCGATTTTGAGGCCCAAAAATTTGGCAAACACTGGGAAACAGCGCCACCTTCAAAACTGTTGTCTGCTTGAACTGTATGATCACTTTGCTGGAACACATTCGGAACTTCCACTGAGGATTGACAACAAACACAAACCATACACCAAATCATGCTTTGAAGAACCTGGTTCCAACAATCTCCCCCTTTGGGTTTGTTGGCAATCAGAATAAATTCAATAGATCTCCAACCATGAGCAAATCCAAAACGCAAGAATCAACTCAGCCAACACTCTAAGTCTACGTGAGCAATGCTCGGTGTAGAAAACAAGATAGGAAGCTTGAATTGGGTCTTAGTGTTTTGAAATTCTCCATGACGCCCGATGTTATCCTTATTAAACTTCTCATCACAATCTTACACTTCCATCACAGAAGAATTTCTTGCCGTAAATTTCTTGCCGTGAATTTCTTGCCTTGAATTCTCTTGCCGTGAATTTATTCCTTTCTCCCCCATTGACAATAAAACCAAGGACCGAAAAGTTTGTTCAACGTTCAGCTCAAGCCATACTCCCCCTGGATAGTATCTCCCCCATAAACCTGCATCACAGCCATAAGCAGATAAAAGCAGTTAAAACAAACGGGGAGAGGGGAGTTTCGAAACCTCCTTATGCAGCAGGAGGTGGTTGAACACCTAGGTTCAACCGATGCTTTTCAAACACAGCTGCTGACAGTGGCTTTGTCAGGATATCAGCTACCTGCTTATCAGTTCCCACATGGTCCAGTCTAATCACCCCTTGTTCAACCTTGTCTTTGATGAAATGATACCGTATTTCAATATGTTTTGTACGAGAATGCTGAACCGGATTTTTTGTGAGATCAATTGCGCTTTTGTTATCACAGTAGATCACCATTGGCTGCTTTACCACATCACCAATATCTGTTAATTGTTGCTTCATCCATAGCAGTTGAGTGCATGACTTTGTGGCAGAAATATACTCAGCTTCAGCAGTACTAAGAGAAGTACTTTCTTGTTTCTTGCTCAACCAGCCAACACAATTATTTCCGATAAAGAATGCTCCACCACTGGTGGACTTTCTGTCCACAACATCGCCAGCCCAGTCAGCATCAGAAAATGCGGATAATTCACTATCCCTTCCTACAGCAAAGTATAATCCATACTTGTAAGTACCTTGAATATACCTCATGATTCTTTTCACTGCTGTCATGTGTTCCTCTTTTGGATCACTCTGAAAGCGGGCAGAAAGACATGTGGAAAAGACAATATCTGGCCGTGTCGCTGTCAGGTACAATAGGCTCCCAATAATTCTCCTGTACAGGGTGGGATCTACAGATTTCCCATCCTCATGCTTCCCAAGTTTGGTTCCAACTGCAATCGGAGTTGACATTGGTTTGGAGTCTTGCATGTTAAACTTCTTCAGCAGCTCTCTTGCATACTTTTCCTGAGAGATAAAAGTGTAGTCTTTCCTCTGAGTCACTTGCAGTCCCAAGAAATATGTGAGCTCCCCAATCATTGACATTTCAAATTCTGATTTCATATGATTGGCAAATTCATCCACTGATTTCTGTTTGCTGCCACCAAATATAATGTCATCGACGTAAACAAGAACCATGAACTGATCTTTTGGAGAATTCTTCACATAGAGATTGTGATCAACTCCTCCTCTTTTGAATTCCAGCTTTTTGAGATACGAATCTAGTCTAGAATACCATGCCCTTGGTGCCTGTTTTAATCCATAAAGTGCTTTCTTTAGCTTGCAGACCTTTGATTCATCAGCACCAAGAAGAAAACCCACTGGTTGCTCAATGTAGACTTCTTCTTCGAGTACACCATTTAAGAATGCTGTCTTGACATCCATTTGATATACTTTATATCCTCTTTGGAGAGCCATGGAAAGGAATAGCCTGATTGAATCCAATCTAGCCACTGGAGCAAAGGTTTCTTCAACATCAACACCTTCAATCTGAGAATACCCTTTACATACCAGTCGAGCCTTGTTTCTGATAACATTGCCATGCTCATCAAACTTGTTCTTGAAAATACATTTGGTGCCAATCACATTGTGACCTTTGGGTCTCTGGACCAAATCCCACGTCTGATTTTTGTCAATCTGATCTAACTCTTCATTCATGGCTTTCACCCAGGATTCATCCATTGTAGCTTCTTCAAATGAGGTTGGCTCTACAACTGATAGAAATGCAGAAGGTGTGTTATTTCTCATCCTCCTTGTTTGAGTGGGTGCATTCATGTCCCCAATTATGTTGGATGGATCAATATCAGCTCTTCGGTTTCTCCTGAGAGATTCAGTAGCATTCTTTTCAGCTATAGGTTCTTCTTCTGATTCTTCTTCTGAGTCAACATCATGATGTGACTGCTGCGAGTTTTGAACAACTTCCTCTATCTCTGTGTTTGTGTTTTCTTCACGTTCACTTTCTTCCTGATTGTCCATCACATCTGCATATGGCGTCCTTGAAGCATTTGTGGTTTTCTCTTCAATTATCTTAACATCACTGCTTACCACAATCTTCCCCAAGCGTTTATTGAAACACTTGTAAGCTTTACTGTTCATTGGATACCCAAGAAAAATTCCTTCATCAGCATTGTCACCATACTTTCCTTGGTTTCCTTCTTTATTCCGGATGAAACATTTTCTTCCAAAAACCCGAAAGTATTTCAAGGAAGGCTTCCTTCCATGCCATAATTCGTACGGTGTCTTCGTTTCTCCCATGTAGAGCCCTGTTCGATTCTGAATGTGAACTGCGGCTTCAACAGCCTCCTTCCAGTAATGGCGAGAGATACCACTCTCAATCAACATAGTCCTGGCCATATTGTTGACCTGTCGATTTCGACGCTCAACAACTCCATTTTGTTGTGGAGTTCTCACAGCATCTACCTCATGCTGTATTCCATGTTTCTCTAGATAGTTTTCAAACTCAATGGATGTGTATTCCCCTCCATTGTCCGATCGTAGGACTTTTATTGACCGTCCAGTGTCATTCTCGACAATTCGGCGATAAGTTTTCATGCAATCAAGTACTTGTCGCTTCCTGTGAATCACCATTACACAAGCCATTCTACTATAATCATCAATGAAAAGGACGAAGTACCTCTCTCCATAGGTTCCAGCAACATTTATTGGGCCACATACATCAGTGTGAATGAGATCGAGAAGATGTGATGCCCTTTTCTTCTTTGGACGATACGAATTACATACCAGCTTCCCACGAATACATGCATCACAAGATTTTTCCCGTTCGCGTTTTAGAATGGGAATATCCATGACTATCTTCAGCTTAGATATCTTTTCCATGTCTTGTTGGTTAATGTGCCCCAGCCTTCGATGCCATAAATTGTTTTCTTCGTCAACAGACAAGTAACAAGAGTTCACTTTGCTGTCAACCTGATATAAGTTTCCATTTGTTCTACAACCTTTCATAAGAGAATTCCCTATTTTTTCATTTATAGTGCAGCCTTTTTGATTGAAGGTTACTATGAGCCCTGAGTCACAGAGTTGACTTACACTGAGGAGATTATGGCGTAGACCATCCACATAAAGAACTTCAGTCTTTTTCAGCTCTCCGTTGGAGAGAGCAGTATTCCCACTGCCTTTAATCTTCAAAGCGCCATCGTTACCAATCCGTACTGTTCCATCAACCTTCTTTTCAATGTTCTTCAGAAGGTCAGCATTTCCTGTCATATGGGAAGAACATCCACTATCAAGAATCCAGGTGCTTCTACTCTTTGTAGCTTTGAGGGCTACTTCGGCAAGATTGGATTTCTCGATTTTCTTCTTTTCTTTCCATGAGATATTGGATTGAGCATAAGAAACTGATGGCCTTTTAAAACTTTCTTCCACATAATCTGAGTCTTCATACCCATAATCTTCTTCCAGAAGAGATAAACTATTTGTGAGAACAACATCATCAGGAGGATGAACCCTGTCCCGTCTTTGGGTGTTGTATGAATTTCTCTTGTCATACCGCTGCCTGCAAAACATAGCTTTATGGCCAAAGTTAGAACAATTAAAACAGTAACCATAGAAGATATTTCTTCTATAAGATGGAGGATAAGAAATCGGTCTCCTTTGTTGATTTCCCAGATCTTCTCCATTAAAGTAACTCCTTGCCTCTTCGCAATATGACATAGTATGGCCCAGATAGCCACAGAATTGACACTTCATGTGAGGGAATGCCTTCACACCTGAATTTCTCCTCATACCTTCATCCCTGTGAGAGTAGTTGAACTGCCTATCATTTCTAGATGTTTGATGGTAATTGTCAGTTATCCTTCTAGTTTGGATTGAGGGTTCCTTTTTCAGCACTTCAGAAAATGTTTCAACATGTTCAACCTTCGTTTTGTCTTTCTTTTGAATTTCTTTATTTCCAGCAGTTGACGTCTCAACTTCACATCCAATTCCACGCTTTCCCATGCAAGCGGGTCTTTGAATGCTCAAGATTTTTTCAACTCCATCAGAACCACATTTGGCTCTTGCCAATAATTCAGTATCTGAGAATCTTCTAGGTTGTATTTTCTTCCTTGATTCTTTTGAAAAAGATTCGGTCTCAAGTTTACTCCTAAGAGTAACAATTTCCTCCTCAAGACCCTCAGTAGTCTTGGACCTTTCTTCCAGTCTTGAGGTGAGGTCATTGATGACCTTTCCCTGCTCTTCAATTCTTATCTTAAGATCCAATACGTCATCATTGCTTTCAATGATTTTAGACTGAACTTTCACAAACTCTTCCAGACGTTCAATTTCAGCTTCAAGTTCATCAACATATTCTGATGCCTCTTTGACCATTTCCTTCCACTTATTACATTTCTTACATTTACTCTCAATCTTGGAGAAAACATCCTTAATTTGAACCTTTGGATTATCAAGGGCAGTACTCTGATTATTTATGCCTTTATTGATTGAAGAATCTGATATTTCAGTGGTAGCCATCATGGAAGCATGTTTTTCAGTTTTAAATTCTGGTTCTTCTTCCTCACTGAATTCAATATCATCATCTTCTTCCTCACAGACAAAGCTCTTCCTCTGCATTTTCTTTCCAGATTTGAAATCACCCTTTTTGAAAAACCTTTTCCGAGGCTTTTCAATGTCTTCAACTTCGCTCTCATCATTATCCAACTTTCTTTGGCACTGAGAGGCAATGTGCCCAACTCTTCCACAACGGAAACATGCAAGAGGTAACTTACCTCTAAATTTACCTTTACCCTTTTTCAGCTTCTTCGCGATGAGGGAAAGAATTTCTTTTTCTTCGTCATCATCACCACTGCTGTCTTCTGAAATTTTCAGTTTGTCCATGGCTTTGAATGCCATTTCTTTGCTCACGCGAGTCGTGGCATCTTCAGGTTTGACTCTCATCTCATATGCCACTAAACTACTTAACAAATCATCCAGAGAAAGTTTGGATAGATCTCTTTCTTCGAGGGCTGACACCTTTGCATTGTACATGGGAGGAAGTCTTCTCAATATTTTCTTAACGATATCAATGTCTTTGATTTCTTCTCCAAGACCTCGAATTGCTCCCACTACTTCAGTAATTCGATTAAAAAATGAATCTGCATTTTCATTGGGATGCATCTTTAGGTCGTCAAACCTGTTATGTAAAAACTGAAGTTTTGCCTCCTTTACCTTGCTATCTCCTTCATAAATGTTTTCAAGTTTATCCCACATAGACTTTGCTGAAGTGCAACTCATCACCTTTAGATATATCTGATCAGAAAGAACTGCGGTGAGTGCATTTTGAGCTTTAGCATCTGCATCAAGAATTTTCCTGTCTGTGTCAGTCATAGCCAGTCCTGTTTGATCAGTGACTTGTATTCCTTGCACAATAGAAAACAAAACTTCCATTCCAAGAGATCTTAGATGAGATCGCATCCTATTCTTCCAGATCTGAAAATTATTTCCATCAAAGAGAGGGACTCCCCTCACATTGGCTGCATTCTCCATGGCGACAAAGTACAGATTCAAGACCAGCAACCTCCCTTTGATACCACTTGAAGGACCCCGGGACACCCTGAGAGGGGAGGGGTGAATCAGGGTGGCAACTTTTTCTTCTTAAAGTTGAGGATCTTGTTCCCACGTTGGCAGGAACTTCTTAAACCTGTATGAAGGATATGATCAGCAATTAAACATTCACATGCAGAGAGATGACACAACAATTTTTACTTGGTTCACCACTAAGGGCTACGTCCAAGGAGCATACGCCGACAGATTGTCGGTCGTACCTAAATCCACTATGCTTCACTAGCTGCGGATACAACAGTTCGGGTACAGACACTCTGTCCCAGGCTCACTGCCTTTACATAAGGTTTAGGGATAGCTCACTGCTTCCCTCGGGTCACTCCCGTTGACTCCCCCTGGCTCACTGCCGTTGGTGAAGTCTCACTCAGTTTATAGACATGTAGGTCTCTTCAATAAATTTGCATTGAAGTCTTTGCCTCTGCTCAGCACGAGACTCTGCTTGCATCGAAGTCCGGAAGAGATGCACTAGAACGCACAGAACCACTGAACTGGATAACCAAAATGTGCAGACAAACCTTACTGAGAAATATGCGAGATATCAACCATTTGCGCGCAAAATCATCCTATTGCGCGCAACATTTTCTTTTGGTGCGGAAAAATATTTCGCGCAAAAATCCCCTTTTTCGCGCAACTCCAAATATTTCGCGCAAGCTCCTTTACGCGATCCTTTTCGCGCATTAGACCTCGGATCTTCTCTAAGTCTTCCAACTCCCTGAATGAAGGGGGTCAACTTATATTTATAGGCGACTGAGACCACTGCGCGCAAAATCCCCTTCGGCGCGGAAAATCTCTCATCTGGCGCGTAATCTTTCGCCCAGCTTATGTATTTCGCGCACAACCCTTATTTTCCGCGCAACCCATGCCTTTGCCATCTTTCACCAAACTGATTCTGAAACAGCATTTGCGCGAAAAAACTATTTCGCGCATCCCGCTGTTTTCCGCGCCCAACTTAAGTATTTCGCGCACATCCCTGATTTTCCGCGCAGCCCATGCCTTTGCCATTTTTCACCTCTCTGAATTCGAAACACTGTTTGCGCGAAAAACTATTTCGCGCATCCCGCTGTTTTCCGCGCCTAACTTAAGTTTTTCGCGCAAGCCTCTTATATTTCGCGCACCACTTCCTTTTTCTATGAAGCTCCTTTTGCAGACAATCCATGTCTTCATTTTCCGATTTTGAGGCCCAAAAATTTGGCAAACACTGGGAAACAGCGCCACCTTCAAAACTGTTCTCTGCTTGAACTGTATGATCACTTTGCTGGAACACATTCGGAACTTCCACTGAGGATTGACAACAAACACAAACCATACACCAAATCATGCTTTGAAGAACCTGGTTCCAACATTTACATAGTCTAGTTGTAGGTGATGCACCCTTGTCATCCTTTGGTTGTGGGTTCGACTTCCACATCCTTTCCGAACATGATGGGTTGTCACCCATCATGTGGGTTGTCCTTTTTCTAAAACTATATAATTTTTATAATATTTCAAAAATATTATAAAGACCTCCACAATATCCATAACATCTTTTAACCTCATAGGATATTTCATGCCACAAATTTATCATCTCAAAAAATAATTACCCATAATTTGCACAGAGGTGAGTGTCTCTAAAAATACCATTAGATACATTAGAATTTTATATCATAAAACCACAAAATGGGATTCTATGAAATTGAACTTATGATCAACCATCAAATTAAAAACCCATGAGGGTATCCATAACTCTTAAGTAAAAATTATAATCTTCAAAGTTGTCTAAACCGACCACTGATACCAACTATAATTCCCCAGCCTTAAACATTACTTAATCTTGATTTAAGTGAAGAATTCACATTGAGGATATTTTCATATTAATTGTTTTAGATAATTAGTCCATAACTATTACATAGTAGTCCCATACATTACATGTGGATAGTTACACTTAGTATCCAATTTCACCAACAAAATAAACTCTTTAAACAAAACATGATTTATTTTTCTTGATAAAAATATTCTTAAGATATTCCTTCCTCTCACCCATCCTTATATCCTATGGAAAACATTTCAAAAACATAGGATGAGAAAAAAAATCATAGTCAGAAATATAAAATAAGAAATAAAACTCTTAGTCCATGAATATTTAAAACCCATGGAAACATTTTAAAAAAATCATGTTTACCCCCATAAAACATAAGTTATTTAGCTTACATCATGTAGTCTTATGGTTCCTACAGAACATCAAAGAAGTCAAAAAACATAAGGTTAACTTGTTTAATATATATTATAAATATATTTTAGATTTCATAGCTACATATGGAGTATCCTTCATGGTTACGTTTTGAATTCCCATCATAGTATATTCCCTAAATCTCTTAGGAGAAACCGTAATGATTACCCCTGTCACATTACCCAATACATTGGAGGGCTCTAACAGCCTCACCCAGCCTCATTTTATCACAGAACCACATGTATACAAAAACAAATACCAAGAACCATAACATAATCGTAACACATAAAACATGAATAGAGGAAAAATAGTATTTTAACCTTGATATCACAAGATATCATTTTAAGATATTGATATAATAAATGAATTTAAAACATTTAAAAAAAGTGTTTTGAATAAAAATGTCCCATACCACGTTGATCCTTTTGAAATAATTTTACACATTAAAATAAATATGTCCATATAAATAAATACTTATTAAAATTTAAAAAACATAGACATTAATGATAATGATTTAGAATAATAATTCTTTAAAACATTTAAAATGATGTTTTGGTTAAATAATCCCTTACTACGTGAGAAACACTTGAATAAAAATCATTAAGTAATAACATTAAACTAATCATTAAATATTGTGAGACTATATTAATTCATGATATAACATGTCAAATGGTTTTATATACAGCTTATATAATAATAAATGTGCTTAACATCATGATATTCCTCAATGAAAGGATATTGAGATGAAGTCCCTTACAAATATCATATCATTTGACTAAGGTTAAAAAACTGATATAATCATGTGCGACAAATAAAAATACACCCAATATAAGTTTATATTATGTTTTAAACAATCATAGGTCATGAAACCATATTTTTGGAAAAGCAAAACCAATGACATGGATATTTAACTCAATGTATGGACATTGATTTAAGATTTCCCTTAACTTGAGTCGGAATCATCGTGTACAATCATTATGTATTAGAATAATAAATGTAGGTTAATTTATAATTGAAATATATTTTTATTAAATTTTTTAATTCCTTTTATATCACTTATAACAATTTTATAATAATTACATAATTATTTATGTTCATATTGATTGTTTTATCAGTATTTGGTAGAGTCAAAAATGAAAATTTATTATGTAAATTGTCTATGTGGTCAAAAGTCCATAATATCTAGATTATTATTAATTATTTAAATATAATATATAAATATTATATATTTATATTTTATAGTACATAACATTTGCAGATAAGAAATGAAATCCACTGTTCATGGAGACGGTAGGCCGTTGTATGCATGAACACTACTTTCTTATCTTTTTCAAATTAAAGGGAAAAATATAAATAATAGATAGGTATATTATGAATATATTATAATATATATGTTATATTGTAACATAATACTATTAACTCAATCCTTTATACATTCCATATGTGGCATAAATGAGTCATATCACTTTGAGGGGGTGACAGTCCACATTTCCCCTTGTTAAATTATAATATTTACACATTATAGAAGGAATAAAGGTATGTTGTAAATAGAAATAACAGAAGAAGATAGAATATATATATATATATATATATATCATATAG
The DNA here is from genome assembly GCA_963277665.1 of Viscum album. Classification (NCBI taxonomy): domain Eukaryota; kingdom Viridiplantae; phylum Streptophyta; class Magnoliopsida; order Santalales; family Viscaceae; genus Viscum; species Viscum album. The sequence continues at coordinate 1,189,952,121 of OY728156.1, read as the reverse complement.
AAAATATTTCCATCATAATGACCACCAATATATGTTTTAGAAGAAAATTGAACAATTATCATTTTTTTGTAGTAGTTCTCTATACATAGAAACAATATGTTCTATATCCATTAGATGGAGGTGTGGGTAAGTTAAGGTAAAAAAATTTGCATAAAAAATATTACTATATTTATGATACTGGTTTTGTTATAAAATAATAGATAAAATAAAGTTATGTGGTTAGATATGGAAAATAAATGAAAGGATCTTGAGAGAAGACCTTACCTCTAAATCCAATAACTCATTTTGATTTGAGCCAAAAGGATTCCTTTCTTTTCTTTCTCTCCAAGGTAAGGATTTTTGGAATAATTTAGGGATATTGGGAGCTTATTTTAACAGAATTTCGGTGAGAAAAGGGGCTTTAGAGGTGTTGGTAAGTGGGTAGATGTGGTGGCCTTTTATAAGAGGGAGGAGGGGTACTTTAGGAATGTCTTGAAATGTTATTTTATTATATATTAATATTAGATTTTTAATGGATAAAAAGTTATATATTTTTAGGATAAGATGAGGAAGGTATAAATTCTCTCAACCAATAGGATTTAGACAAGTTTATGTCACAAATTTAACCTTATCTTTTGGCTTTAACCCTTAGTTAAATAAATTAGCTCTTACCATGTCTTCCTTAATTTTTACAATATACGGTTAATATGGTTACCATAAAATTCCAAGATAACCTCAGGTGAATTATACATGACAGTTTTAACATTAAATGATTATTTTTTCTTAATATTATACTTTTATGATTATTATATCATTTAATAAAATATTATTTGTATTAAAAACTCATTAATGTCAGTTTTGACACTATTTAGTAATTGATTTTTATTAATGTCAAAAAAACATGATTCATAAAAAAGGTATATTAACTAAAGAATTACATGTCATTATATTCTTTAAAATTTGTTTTTTACATTAAAATTTTAAAAATATATTTAATATAATATTTATAATGTCATTTATATGAATCTTTTATTAAAAAGTTAATCAATCCATCATCATTATGTCTTTAATACATCAATTTATTTAATTTGAAAAAAATATTAATAAAATTCCATGTTGTAGGAAATATTTTTATCTTTATTATGACTATTTATAGTCAAATATTTCTATTATATAACTTAATATTAAAATTTATTGAGGAAAAAGATACCTATTAATGTTATATGTCTATTTTCATTAAATTAATTATTATAACCTATCATTATGACACCTAAGTGGCTCCATGGGGACATAAAATCGATAAAGGGATTCTCGTGGTTATCCATATCTCATTAAATAGGAATATGACATGTGTTAGGGTAGTATTATTTTATAATAATATAATTTTTTACCCCTATTTACCTGATTTACCCTTTCACCATGGTTAATAAATATAATTTCTGATGTCACTATTCATAATGTCTAAAAATAAAATTGAACTATTTACATAATTTGCACCTTATTATTCTAGGAATCAATCTTTAAAAATTCAAAACACATAAGTTTTATTAATTAATTTAAAATACATTCTCGTTGTCAAAATGATAAAACGAGTTTTTAAAAATTAATAACCATCAAAAGATTGACGTGCGTTTATATTTAATTTCATTGTGAAATTACATAAAATTAACAAAATTGGATTAAATAATAAAAAATTAAAACAATCAAACTTTAAAACCAATTTAACAGAATATTTAGTTATATTATAAAAATTAGAAGAAATGGTAGTTTTGAATTAACATCCAACATTTTCTACTATTCATTAAAAATAATTATTATCAGAAAAGAAATAAAAATTCAAACAATGTAGATTTATATTTAAGAATTACATAAAAGAATTGAATATTTTTAAATATAACTTATAAAAGTTAAAAAAATTATTTAAAAATGGGTTCCCATCAAAGGCTGTAAAACTTTATTTTTTAAAAAAATACACCTTTTATCCGAAAAAATGGATTTGTTCTTATTTAATATCAATAAAACATATAATATTAATTTTAAACATTAAATTAAATATATAGCATATAAAAATCCATAAAGAATGGTATGATTTTATAAACATAATTATTCTTTTTTCAATAGGTTTTCAATAAAACACATCCTATATATTCAATTTGTTTTTATTTCCATTTTTATTTAGGTTTGTAGAAAATAAATCATTATTTAAAAATTTGAACACTATATTTTTTATAATCTAGTTGATACTATTAATTTCTTTCCATTGCATTGGTGAGGTTATAACAGTAACATTTAAATAATAATATTTAATTGTTTCTTTAAGCTCGATGTAGTGTATCATGTACACTGTCAAACATAGTGATTCTTTCTTAAAACTCAAGATTTTACATCCTCCAACATTTAATAAATTTCACTCTCACAATAAGAATTTGTGGTGTGTAACTAGGGTATGACTTTTCAACATACCGTTATTTCAAAACAACATCATATAATAATTAAAAAACTACCACATTAAAAGACAGAAAGTGAAGTAAAATAGCTCACTCGAGATAACACATACTAGGGTTACATGTATGAAAACATGGATATGGAATAAATAATAAGGGTCATGTTTTGATGTAGAGTGATATAAAATATAATATGGTGAAAGTTAAAAATCTGAAACTGCAAACTTGTGATGGGTTAAATGGTATTTTATTTTTCTGTATGAAAAGTAAAAAGAAAATTTTTTTTTCGACCCTTTTCAAAAATTTGAAGAATTATTTTACTACATAGAATAAGAACATAAGGAAATATACTTAATTTATTGTTATATTGTCATACTTTAATCAATTTCCACCACATAGTAATCTTTTACATCAAACAATGTGTATTCAAGATGAATTGTTCACACCTGAAGCATTATAATCAAGTTATACAAACTCATATCATCCCAAAATGGTTAAATATATATTTATACTACATTTAAACATTAAAAAATCAAAAAAATTTATAAAAGATTATATAACCCCCCCCCAATTAATAATAATTTATAAATATAATGACTACTTTTAATCTCTAAAATTTAATAGTAATACCCATTTTCATCAAAGACCATTCTACAAAGACCATTATACAAAAAATTTCCTTATCATTCTTAAAAATAATCCAAAAAATATTTAAACCGAAAATTCATAAGGATATTTTCACATAGTATTTCATGATAAAACTTAAAATTTATCTGCAAATGACATTGACTACTCTTAAAGTCTTATAGAAGAAACTAATTTCCAAAATCACATATTCTCTAGGATAGGTAAATCACTTTCATAAATAACCCAAATCACCATATGTTCATAATAAAACCATATATTAGTCCATAATAAAATTCAACCATTCCTCCTCAATAAAATAACATAATATTCCATGTAACTCGATCGTATAAGGTTTTCAATATAGTGAATATATTTCAAAATAATATTTATCACTCAATCCCCAAAACATTTCAATTCCCAAAGATATCCTTTTGATAAAACATAAGATCCCAAAACAACATCATCTTATTCCATAAACTTTTTTAACTAAAACAAAATTCTTGCTACGGAGGATCTTCTCTTAGGCCAGTGGTAGGAAATGCACCCTTATCATCCTTCGATTGTGGGTTTGATTACCGCGGCCTTTCCAGACATGACAGGTTTCCACCTATCATGTGGTTTGTCCTTTTCTTAAAACAATATAATTTTTATAATATTAAAAAAAAATAATGACCTCAAAAATAACCATAATATCTTTTAACCTCAATGGTTATTTCATACCACCCATTTTTCATAAAAAAAACTAATTGCGAATAATTTCCTAAAAGGTCAGTGTCTCCAAAAATGCCATTAGTCACCTTAATATTTTAGATAATAAAGCCTCAAAAGGGGTTTCTATGACATTGGGCATATGACCAAACATAAAATTATAAACCCATTATGATATTCCTAACTCTTAAGAGAACATCTTAATCTCTAATGTTAGCTTCACGTACCTCTGATACCAACTATAAGGCCCATCCTTTAACATTACATAATATTGAGTTAAGTGAATAATTCACATTGAGGATATTTTTAGGTTTATTGTTTTATAGAATTATTCCATATCTATTACATCAGAAACCTAGACATTACAAGTACACAGTTACACTCTATATACACTTTTTCCACCGAATGAAACACATTAAACAAAAAATGATTTTTTTCTTTATAAAACTCTTCTTACCGAATTTCATTCTCTTACACATCCTTATACCCTATGGAAAATATTTTAAAAACATGGGATGAGCGTAAAAAGCTTAACAAGTAATATAAACTAAGGAATAAAATTGTTAGTCCATTAATATTTAAAATCCCTGATTTTTTTTTCAAGAAAACATACTTTTCACCCACAAAACATAATATATTTAGCTTACATCATGTAACCATAAGATTCCTATAAAACATCATATAAGTTATAAAATATATATTTAACATGTGGCATCCATATCAAACTTATATTTTAGCTTTCATAGAGACATAGGGATTAACCTTCATAGTTATAGAGAATTAGTCTATAACTATTACATAATAGTCCCAGACGTTACATGTGGATAGCTACACTCAGTATCCTATTTTACCAACAAAGAAAAAACTTCAAACAAAACATGATTTCATTTTCATGATAAAAATATTCTTAACATATTACTTTCACTTACCCATAATTTTACCCTTTGGAAAACATTTCAGAAACGTTCGATGAGCATAAAAAAGGATAGTAAGGAATATAAAATAAGGAATATAACCATTATACTATGAATATTTAAAACCCATGGAAACATTTTCAAAAAAATCATACTTTTCACCCATAAAACATAAATTATTTGGCTTACATCGTGTAATCTTAATATTCAGACAGAACTTCATAGAAGTCATAAAACATAAAGATAACTTATATAATCTATATCATACTTATATTTTAGCTTTTATAGCTACATAGGGAGTATCCTTCAGGGTTAAATTTGGAATACACATCATATTATATTCCCTAAATCTCAAAGGGGAAACCTTAATGCTTACCTCTATCATTTTACCCAATGCATTAGAGAGCTATCACGGGCTCATCCACCCTCATTTTATCCTGTAACCACATGTATACATAAAAAATAACAAAAATCCATAAAATAAATATAATAAATAAAAAAATTATAAAGGAAGAATAATATTTCCACCTTCCAATCACAATATATCAGTTCATGATATTGATAAATTCAATTCATTTAAAACATTCAAAAAGAAGAGTTTTGAATCAAAGTTCCCCATAACACTTTGTGACCTTTGAATGGAATTTACACAATAAAATACTCATATCCTAATAAATAAATCCTTAAAAACATTTTAAATACATGTATATTATTAAGAATGATTTAGAAGATTAAATCACTAAAACATTTAAAATAATTATTCAGTTAAAGACCCCTTACTACTTGAGAAACACATGAATACAAATCAATAAATAATAACATTAAATAAACATTAAATTTCATGATAATATATTAATTCATTATATAACATGTTAAAATTGTTGTATATAGACATTATCTAATAATAATGTTTCAAAACATCAAGATAAACCTCAATGAAAGGAGATTAAGATGAAGGCCCTTAAAAAGATTTTATCATTAGATCAATGTGAAACCAATGACATAGTTATGCATGAAAAATAAAAATACACCCAATATAAGTTTATATTAATTAAAAAATATTCATAGGTAATTCAAAAATATTCTTGGAAAAACAAAATCAATGACATGGATATTTAACTCAATGGATGGATATTGAGTTACAATTTCCCATACCTTGAGTCTGACTCATCACGTACAATCATTATGAACCTGAATAACAAAAAAGGTTAATTTATATGTACATGAGAAAATTTTTCATGTTTTTTATCCCTTTTATATAACATATTATCATGTTGTAAAAATTATATAATTATTTATGTTCATATAGGTTGTTTTGTCGATATTTGGTACTAGAGTCAAAAATGAACTTGTTTTGATGTAAATTGCCCATGTGGTCAAAAGTCTATAATCTAAAAAATATTATTCATTATTTAAATAACCTATATATCTAGTATTTATGTATTTATAATAATCCATAACATTTAATGATAGAAAATAAAATCCACTATTCATGGAGATGGGAGGTCTTATGTATGCATGAATGCTACATTCATATCTTCGTCATATTAAAGGAATGAAAAGTAAATAATATATAGGTATATTATAATTAAATTATAATATATATGTTATAGAAATTAAATAATTTTATTAATTCCATCCTCTATAGATTACATGTGTGGCATGAATGAGTCATATCAATATGTGGGGGTGGTAGTCCATACTTCATCAAATGAAATTATCGTATTTACACAATATGGAGACCATACAGGTATGTGGAAAATAAAAAATAAAGAAGAATATAGACAATATAAATATAATATATATCTTATATAAAATATTACAATCATAATTTCCACTATTAGAGGTGGTAGGATAAAATTGAACAATCATCGTTTCCTGAGGAAGTAGTTCACCGTATAAAGAAGTAGTAAGTTCTATATCAATTAGATGGTGGTATGTGTAAGTTTAGGTAAGAAACTTTGCATAAAAAATCATATTATATTGAAGATACTAGTTTTATTATAAAATAATGGAGAAAATATAGGTTATAGGGTTAGAGAAGTAAAATAAATCAAAGGGTCTTGAGAGAAGACATTGCCTCTAAATTGGGTAACTCTTTTTGATTTGAGACAAATGGATTCCTTGAGTTTTCTTATACGAAATGTAAGGATTGTAAAAGTAATTTAGGGATGCTGGGAGATTATTTTATCATAATTTGGGCTAGTGAAGGGGATTTAGTTTTTGGAGTAGGTGGGTAGTTGTGGAGGAATTTTATAAGAGGGAGGAGGGGTACTTTATGAAATCCTTGAAATATTATTTTTTTATAAATTGATTTTAGAATTTTAATGAATAAAAATTGATATATTTAAAGGATGGTATGTGGATGGGTCTAAATTCAAGAAACCAAAAGGTTTTAGAAAATTTTAGATAACAAATGTATCCTTATGTTTTGGCCTTCAGACATAGTTAAATAAATTAACTCTTACCATGTCTTCTTGTATTTTTACACTCTATAGTTAATATAGTTTCTATAAAATGTCAAGAAAACCTTAAGTGTATTGTAAATAAAACTTGTAACATTATATGAGTCATTTTTCTAAAATCTAACATTTTCATGATTATTATATCATTTAGTGAAATAGTATTTGTTTTAAAAGCTCATATATGTCAATATTGACACTATTTAGTAATTGATTTCTCTTAGTCAAAAAAAAATATGATTCATTCGAAAAAAATACATTAACCCAAATATAACATGTCATAATCATCAATAAAATTATATTATGACATTATAATGTTCAAATTAAATATATTTTAATATTTATAGTATAATTTATTTGAATCATTCCTTAAATAGGTAATCACTGCATCATCTTTGGGTCAAAAATAAATATATTTATTTAATGCCTAAAAATTATAAATAAAATACCATGATGTAGTAGATTTTTTTATATTTATAATAAATTATTATATCAAAAAGATCATTTATATAACATTATATTAAAATTGATTAAGTCAAAAAGACACATGTAAATGTTATATTTCTATTTACTTTAAATTAATTATTATAACATGTCATTATCACACCTAACTGGCTCTATGGGGTCTTAAAATAGACACAAGGATTCTCATGGTCGGCCATATCTGATAATGTATGATTATAATAAGTGTTAGGGTATTTTTTATATTATTATAATATTATTATTAAGCCTTATTTACATAATTTACCCATTAACCATGGTAAATATAAATAATTACTCATGATACTATACTTAATGTCCAAAAAAAGTGACATATTTACATAATTTTGACTTTATTATTAAAAATATATAATCCATTTTTAAATATTCAAAAAGTATATGTTGCATAAATTAATTTAAAATTAATCCCCGTTGTCAAAATAATTAAAGGGGGTTTTAAAAAGTAATAACCATAAAACGATTAACGTGCCTTTATATCTAATTTCAATGTGAAATTACGTCCAATGACCAAAATTGTATTAAATGATAAAAAATTAATCTAATTAAAATTTAAAACCAATAAAAATTACAATTTAACTATATATAAAAAATTAGATGAAAAGGTAGTTTTGAATTAAAATTCAGTATTTTACACTATTCATTAAAAAATGATTTTTATCAGAAAAATAACAAAATTCATCCAACGTAATTTTTGATTTCCATATTCCAATTAGAAAGTTAATTTTTCATATAGAAAATATAAAAGTGAAAAAACACTAGATTTAAAAAGGGTTCACCATCAATGGTCGGTAAAATTGTATTTTTCTAAAAAATACTTCTTTTATCCGAAAAAATTGGATTATTTCTTTTTTCAGATCTGTGAAACATAAAAGATTGATTTTACACATTAAATTAAATATATAAAATATGAAAATCCATAAATAGTGATTGGATTTTATAAACACAATTATTATCTTTTAAATTGGTTTTCATTAAAACACGTCATTTATATTCAATTAGTTTTTTTTCATTTCAAAACATTTTGGAAACCAATAAATCAGTATTTAAACATGCTTAAACCATATTTTATATAATCTAGTTGATACTATTTATTACCTACATTCCAAATTCTAGGTTATAATGGTAACATTTAAATAAAAATATTTAGCTGTTCATTTAAGCTCGAGGTAGTGTATCATGTTTTCTATTGAACATATTGTATCTTTATTTAATATAGCGATGTTACATCCTCCCAAATTTAATAAATTTTATCCTTAAAATTTTAATTAGAAGTTGGTAACTAGGTTATAACTTTCCCAAATAGCTTTATTGCAAACCCACATCAAAAAAAGGTTAATAAAATATTTAATTTAAAAAATATAAAGATAAGTAAAAAAGGTCACCCGAGATAACACATACTATGGTTCCATGTAGGAAAAAAAATATATGTATAAAATAATAAGTTTAATGTTCTTATGGAGAGTGATAGAAAAAATGATCAGTAGAATGTTAATAATCAGAAAACCACAAACCTATGATGGGTTAAACGATATTTGATTTCACTGTAGGAAAGGCAAATGAATTTTTTTTTGTTTAAGATCCTTTTCATAAAGTTGATTAATTATTTTACTACATAGAATAATAACATAAGGAAATATTCTTAATTGAATGATATAGTATCATCATTAAATTAATTTTCACCACACACTCATTTTTTTTCATACGATGAGTATTCATGATGAATTTTTCACGCCTAAAGAACTATAATCATCTTATAAAAAATAATATCATCCACAAAAGGTTAACTATATATTTACACTTCCTTTATCCATTAACCAAAACCAAAATGGTTAGTATAAAATCTGATAATCCCACGAAAAATAAAAATCCTTTATAAAGAGAAGGACTACTTTTAATCTCCAAAATTCATCTAAATACCGAAGTTCTACATAGACCATTCCATAAAAATATTCACATAAAATTAATCAATATAATCAAAAACATGATTGAAACCCAAAATTTAGAAGTATTTGATCACATATTCTTCCACCATAAATCTTAAAATTTATCTCTAATGAATATTGAGTACTCTTAATGTCTCATAGAAAAAAGTAATTTCCAAAATCAAATATTCTCTAGGATAGGGTAATCACTTCCATAAAAAACCGAAAATCACCATAAGTCCACAATAAAAACAGATATTCTTCCAAAAAATTGAACCATTTATCTTTATGAAAATCTCAATGTATTCTATTAAATTTGATCTTATAGGGTTTGCAAAATATGAACGTCTTCTAAATAAACATGTATAACTCAATCCCTAAAAAATTTTCCATTCCTAAGGAAATCCATTTGATAAAACATATATTCCCAAAATAAACTTCATCGTATTCGATAAACTAGTTTAACTGAAAATAAAAATTATTACTAAGTAGGGACTTCATGAAGGCTAGTGGTAAGCGATGCACTCTTGTCGTCCTTCGATTGTGGGTTTGGTCCCAACAGCCTTGTCAAACGTGATGGGCTGTCACCAATCCTGTGGGTTTCATTTTTTTATAATAATATATAATTCATATAATATTACAAAAATATTATAAAGACCTCAAAAATAACTATAACATCTTTTAACCTCACAGGTTATTTCATTCTACACATTTTTCATCCAAAAAACTAATTACCTGTAATTTCTTGAAAGGCGAGTGTCTCCAAAAATACTCTTATTCAACATAATATTTTAAATCATATAGCCTCAAAAGTGGTTTCTATGACATAGAACTTATGAAAAACCATAAAATTATGAACTCATGAGGATATACCAAACACGTAAGAAAACATCATAATATCTGAAATTTTCTAAACCGAACTCTGATACAAACTATACGGCCCCATCCTTAAACATTACATAATCCTGACTTAAGTGATGAATTCAAATTAAGGGTATTTTTAGATTTATAGTTTTATATAATAAGTCTATAACTCTTACATAATAGACCCATGCATTATATGTGGAGACATACACATAGAATCTAATTTTTTCACCAAAGGAAACCCTTTAAACAAAACATTATTTTGTTCATGATAAAAATATTATAAACATATTCTGTTCTCTTACCCAACCATATACCCTATGAAAATCATTTCAAAGACATGAGATGAGAGTAAAAAGCATAGTATGGAATATAAAAAAAGGAATAAAATCATTAGACCATGAATATTTAAAACCCATGAAAACATTTTCAATAAAATCATACTTTTCACCCATAAAATATTAATTATTTATGTTATATGATGTAATCTTAAGATTCCTATAAGACATCATATAATTCATAAAACATAAAGGTAAATTTTGGAAAACATATCATACTTATATTTTATCTTTCATAAATACATAGGGAGAAGCCTTCATGGTTATGTTTCGAGTACCCATCACAGTATATTCCCTAAACCTCTTAGAAAAACCCATAATGTTTACCTCTGTCACATTGCTCAGTGCATTGGACAGCTATCGCGGGCTCACCCACCCTTATTTTATCACAGAACCACCTATGTACATAAACAATAACCAAGAATTATAACATAACCATAACATATAAAACAAGCATAAAAAGAAAAATAAAATTTTTTCCTTGTAATCACAAGATATCATTTTAATATATTGATATATTTATTTCATTTAAAACAGTCAAAAAGAAGAGTTTTGAATCAAATTGTCCCATACCACTTTGAAACTTATGATTGAAATTTACACGATAAAATACTCATGTATATATAAATAAATCCTTAAAAAAAATTAAAAACATGGATATTAATGAGAATTATTTAGAATAATAAATCATTGAAATATTTAAAATTATGTTTTATTTAAAAAATACATTACCACATGAGAAACACAAGAATAAAATTCATTAAATAACAACATTACACTAAAAATTAAATATTGTGAGACTATATTAAATAATTATATAATATGTCCAAAGGGTTTTATATAGACCTTATATAATAATAATGGTACATAACATCATGATATGCCTCAATGAAATGAGATTTAGACGAAGTCAGATAAAAATATCGTATCATTAGATTAAGGTTAAACCAATGTCCTAATTATGTTTGAAAACAAATACACCCAATATAATTTTATATTATTTCTAAAAAAAATCATATTTCATTCACACATATTCTTGGAAAAACAAAACCAATGGCATTGAAATTTAACTCAATTAATGGATATTGATTTAAGATTTCCTTTACATTGTGTCCAACTCGTCACAAACAATCGTTATGTTTCTGAATAATAAATGTAGTTTACTTTATACATTATTTAGATCCTTTTTCATGTTTATTGTTAATTTTATATAACTTATTGTTATGTATTAAAAATTACATAATTATTTATGTTCATAATAATCTTTTTGTGGATATTCTGTACTTGAGTCGAAAATGAACATGTTTTGATGTAAATTTTCCATGTAGTAAAACATTAATCTTCTCCAGAATATTGTTAATTTTTTAAATATCATATATCTAAACTATTTTTATATATATAATAATCCATAAGATTTGGAGATAAAAATGAAATCCACCTTTGATAGAGATGGTAGTTCGTACGTACGCATGAACACTACTTTCACTTTTTTCATAAAAAATGAGTTAAAACTAAATGATAAATAGGTATATTATAATTATAGTATAATATATATGTTATATATGTTAAATAACATTATTAACTCCATCTTTTATACATCAATGTATGGATTCAACAAGTTATATCACTTTGAGGGGGTGGTAGTTCCCATTTCCTCAAATGAAATTGTCATATTTACACATTATGGAAAGCATCAAGATATTTATTAAATAAAAATTATAGAAGAATAAAGACATTATAAATATAATTTATTTCCAATATAAATATATTTTCATCATAATTTCCACCATTATAGATCGTAGAAGAAAATTTAACAATCAATGTTTCGTGAGGCAGTAGTTCTCCGTACATAAAAACAGTCCGTTCTATATCCATTAGATAGAGGTGTTTGTAAGTGTATGTAGAATAATTAGAATAATAAAATTATTATATTTAGGATAATTTTTTATTATAAAATAATCGAAAAAATAGAGGTTAGAGGGTTGGATAAGGAAAATAAAGGAAAGGAGCTTGAGAGAAGATGCAACCTCTAAATTGGGTAACTCCTTTTGATTTGATGCAAAAGGCTTCCTTGAGTTGCCTTATTCCCAAGGTATGGATTATTGGAGAAATTGATGGATTCTGGGAGCTTATTTGATTAGATTTTTGGCAATTCATGGGGCTTGATATGGGTGAGTAAGTGGGTAGAGGTGGTGGCCATTTATAAGAGGAAGGAGGGGCTCTTTTGGGATGTCTTGAAATATTATTTTATTATAAATTGATTTTAAAATTATAATAGCTCCATAATGAAATATTTTTAATATAATATGGTTATTGGTAGAAATTATTTAAAAAATAGGTTTCAGACATGTTTTGGTCACAAATGTAACCTTATCGTTTGTCTTTAACCCTTAGTTATATAAATTAACTATGACCATGTCTTCTTGTATTTTTACACTATATGGTTAATATATTTACTATAAAATGGAATGATAAGACCAAGTAAATAATAAATTAAATTTGTAACATTTTATAAGTAATTTTTTCTAATCTTATATTTCATGATTATTATATCATTTGATAAAATATTATTTGTTTTAAAACTCATTTATATCAATTTTTTCACTTTTTAGTAATTTATTTTTGATGAAGACATAAAACATGATTAATTCAAAAAACTAAATTAATTCAAATATTAAATGTGATAATAATCCATAAAATTATTTTATGTAATCAAAATATTCAAATTATATTTATTTTAATATTTATAATATCATATATTTGAATCTTTCATTAATGAGGCAATCACTACATCATCACTGTGTCATAAATAACTCTATTTATTTAATATATAAAATTTATAAATAAAATAATATTGTGTATTAAATATTTTTTAGATTTATAATGATAATTTATAGTAAAATATATAAGTTATATAACCCTATATTGAAATTGTTCTAGTAAAAAGATACATTTTTATGTTATATTTCTCTTTACTTTAAATTAATTTTCATAACATGTCATTATCACACCTAAGTGGATATATGGGGTCATAAAATATACCCAAGGATGATCATGGTCGTTCATATCTCATCTAATCAGATTATGACATGTATTAGGCTAGTTTTATATTATTATAATATTATTTTTTACCCTTATTTATAATTTGTAGTAATTAATTTATAATTAATTCCTATTGTCAAAACGATAAAACCAGTTTTTAAATGGTAACATAAAAATATTGACCGGAGTTTATATCTAATTTAAATGTAAAATTACTTAAAATGAAAAAATTGGATTAATTGATAAAAAATTATTCTAATTATACATTAAAAAAATTAAAAGGACAATCTTACTATATAAAAAATATATGAAAAGGTTGTTTTGAATTAAAATCTAGTATTTTTTAACTGTCCATTAAAAAATAAATTTTGTCAAAAAATACCAAAATACAAACAAATTAAATTTATATTTCCCAAATATAAATAAGAATTTTATTATTTCAAATATAAAATATAAACTGGACAAAAACATGATTTAAATAGGTTTCTCTATTAATAGGTGATAAAACTGTATTTTTTTGAAAATTACTTCTTTTATCTGAAAAATTGAATTTGTTCTTATATTATATCTAGGAAACATATAAGATGAATTTTAAACATTAAATTGAATATATAACATATAAATATTCATATATAGTGATACTATTTTATAAACAAAATTATTCTCTGAAAAATAGGTTTCCATTATGACACATCCTTTATATTCAATTGGTATTTATTTTCATTCATAATAAATTTGGTAACTAATGAATAATTTTTTAAACATGCGTAAACCATATTTCTTATAATTCAGTTGATAATATTCATTCAATCAGTTTTAAAGGTTGGGTTATAATGGTAACATTTAAATAAAAATATTTAGTTGTTCATTTAAGCTTGATGTAACGTATCATATACGCAATTGAACAAAGTTTTTCTTTCTTAAAACTAGGGATGTTACAAACTAAGATCATATCCAACAAGAAATATGATTTATGTTGAAACCCCATTATTACCTTCAATCATCTAGGGCATAATGACCAATTACAAGGGTATAAATACTAAAAATAATAAAGAATTACCATTTCATAGACCAAAAATAAATAATAAAAAATTATATATATATATATATAACTAATGAAATAAAATATATAATTATATTCATAAATCTAATGAAAAAAATATAAATCCCATGACATGGATATTTGAGTGTTGATATTATCAAATCTGCCTTTTTAACCTTGAAATATCAGTGCAGATACAAACTGTATGGATGATTTCTGAGTAATGAATATTGATTCTATTAATAAGTGGTTAAGGTTTAGGGAAAATATTTAGATTGTAGTCCTAATTATATTTTTCTATTATAGAATAAAGGATCATCAAAATTATCTTTTATCAATAAGAAAATTATTTATTTGGAATTTTTTAGACTTTCCCTTGTTTGATATTTTATATGTATTTAACTAAGAATTCATTTCTTATAGTTTTCAATGGAATGAACTGTATTTATGATGGATCTAATTTATTATCATTAAAATATTAATTTTTTTCGTTAATTTAATGATAAAAAGGTATTTCTAGCAATGGTAAAAATTAAATGTGTAAATTAAAAAGAATTATATAAATTTTTTAAAAGCATTCTTCTTTCCCTATTGTAGAATGCGATCCATCGATAGTGTTGTTCTCGATTATATTTTTTTTCTCATTAAAATTTTTCAATTATAGTTGAAGAATATTTTTAGGAAATCAGGAAAACCATTGAATATTGGTTCAATTATAATGTACTTATATTATCCTTTAGTTTCAACAATACACATGGGGTTAGATTTTTAAAAAGGATAATGTGTCCTTAGTCTTGATCTATACCAAGAAGATTTATTTTTTCTAAAAAATATATCATATAAATATTTTCTTGATTTTTCGGTTTCATGTATAAGGGTATGGAATTCTATCGGTTTCAATATTCCACATTCTATTAATGTTTTAATTATAAATAAGAACTCAAAAACATGTTTTATTAGGATAAAGAGTTCACTGATTATGATCAATTCTGGACTAGGGAGCCTTTTTTCAATATGATGGAGAAAGAGTGTCCTTGGTGGAATTTATAGAATAATCAAGATGGTGGGTTGTAATGGATAGATGGATAATTTTATTTATGTTATTGGTATAGTAACAAGATATATTCTTGGAACTCAATAAACAAATATACATTATTTATAGATGAAAATTGAAATATCGACTTTGACTATGGTTACTAAGGCATATCAAGTGGGTGACATGTTTCACATAGTTATAGTTGATTTTAAATTGATTTGGGGGGGGATAAAAATTATAGAGTTATTTTACCAATGGTTTTTATATTTATAGGTAATTTTTTGGGGATAATCTATCTTCCCATGGGAGATATTTTGAGAATCATGTAATAAGGAAGAAAATAATTAATATAATATTTGATGTTGTTCAATAGTTATATTGTATTGTTTTTCAGGAAAATATCTTTGAATACATATATGTTATTTTATATTATGAATATATTTGAGATTTATGTGGTTCTATATATGACAAATTTTTTGAATATAACCAGCAGAGAAGGGTAATGTAGCAAATTTAATACATTAAATTTTTTAAGAAATATTTTTACATTCAAGAAAAAATGGGGAAAAAATATTGTTAAACTATAATAGTTATAATATTATCTGATCCAAAATGAGTTTTTAAATTGTTTATTATATCATGAAAATGAATATAGACACTAGAACTATTGATAAAAAATTGCAAATAATACACTCAAAGAATGTTATTAAAAAACCAACAAATATTAGAATATTTACTAATCAGAGGAATATGAATGATCTTGTTTATTATCATACTAAATAAATGATAACAAACTCTCTTTAATTTATTATCAATAAATTATTTTAAATTAATGATGTTAAATAATAAAAACGTTTTTGGAAGTTTTTATATACCAAAAACATTTTATTGAAAAAAATTATTTCATATTAAAGATAATATCAACATTACAAATTATTTTTTTGTTTCTGTAATATATCAACAATTGGATTAAAATATGTTGATTTTTTGGAATAATAATGGTAATTTCAAAATTTCCCATTATGGAGGATAACTGTTTGGTGAATTTGAGAGGGTATGAAAATATTCAATACCCTAAATTTAAAATACCCTGTTACAATACAAAAGATGGTAGGAGGTGGCTGAAAATTTGATCAATTTCTATATTTTTATATTATTATGTGTTATAATAAACATTTTAGTTATCTTTATTTTTGTTTTCATTTTTATTTCTATATATTATATTCTATATAAGAATTAAAATTCCAAAATAAATAACAAAAAGACATATCCAACACACAACCTCTAGTTACCTCTAATAATAGAAATATTTAACTATTCTCCAACTGTTGAGATATCATGTTCTCGACGTAACATCTATAGACATATCCATTAACTAAATATTGTATCACTTTTACTATGTATTTCTTTGTTACATGTGAGTATAAATATAATTATTGTATTTATTACTTGAACTATCAAATCTTATTATAAATAATGTATGCTAATTCATCCATTAAATGAATAAGATAAAACAAAATAAAGATAATTATCCCAATACACAAACTCACACTAAATTCCGTCTTGTCATTCCCAACTAAACATTACTTATCTTCAATGTGAATCTGATTTTGGGTATGGATAAACTAGTTTTACTCTCATTATGACATCCTATAATCTACCTCTAAGTGGATGTTGTGTTTCACCTGATTTTTTTCCTCAGATAGTGGTATTGTCAAGAATGATATGCATGTACGACCATTTACACAACATAATAAAAAAAATAGTCACATTTCATGAACCATATATACCGTAATGTGTAATACATTTCTTTATTTCATCACCATATTAATAAATTTTATAAATTTTATGACAATAAAAAGATTTATTAGAAATATTTACAATTATACTCTCAAAGAAAGTAACAAATATCAACCATCATTAATTTTGGAGAACAACATAGTGAAAAAAAATTAAAAACCAACCACAATACCCATTAAGTAATATCATTTAGAATAATACTACCATATACACACCATGTTTATTCTTCCAATGATTTTTACTATATAAATTTTCAATATTACCACATTCTATCTAGCATTTCATTACCCAATATTATCATTCAATATCGTATAAATATATATCCTCACTAAAATATTTCAATGATTTTTATTAGATAAAAATATGGTTAATTTTATATTTACTAATAGGTTATAAATAAATTATATTGATTTATTACTTCTGAAATAAAATATTACAGAAATAAAATAAATATAATAGTATTATTGACACTCATGTTTTATTTTCATGGCCCTCTATTATTTTATGTAACTTTTGTGAAACTCATTACATAAGAGAACCTCAACACTAGTAAGGTACATGAACCCCATGAGACAATAAATTCCCCCCACCCCCACCCTTGTGGACCAATATATCAATACTTAAGAAATAACATAATAAAAAGTAAACATTTAGGAAGTGTCATGCCACCATTTAAAAAAGTTTAAACCCTCCATGAATACCATTAGATCATTAAATAATTCAATAAAAACACAAATTAATAAAAATTTAATGATTATTTAACCAAATAATAATTCTTCATTTTCATCATGAAATATATATTAATACTTTATATTTTATTTATTCTTTTTCTAAAAATCCTAATAAATAAATTCATTGCATCCCTATGTTATCATTCTTAATACAACCATTTTAGAAATGAAAGAAATATTATTTACTAAAATAAATTAAAATAAGAAATCTATTGAGACACCTACCTCAACATTCTAAATTATTTAACATCCATTTTTCCTCATCCAATGTTAACCACCCTTGAGTACAATGGCCAAATCAAATATCATCACCTACAAAAATAAAAAATTATATTTTCATAAAATTTCTAAAATAATGAGATGTCCAACACCACTTTCATTTAAGAAAATACTATACCAAATTTCAATTCATATAATATAAATTCCTCATTAAAATATAAGACCCCATAATTTGAATAATATCAAATAATTTTTTGGATTCCATTAATAATCATCTAAATTTAATCACAAAACTAAACAACCATAACATTATTTGAAATAAATAGAAACTATTTATTTAATACATAACCTTATCACTACCCAAGAAAAAATAATAAAAAATATTGATTGTCTAAAATAACTCAGATAATGATATAAATAAATAAATTCCATAAATAAATAAATTCCATAATTATTTGAAAACAATTCATCTAGATTGGATTTATAAAAAACTCACATCTAGGGAAAAATTATTCTAAAAACATTTGGTAGCACCCTATATATCATGATGTATGAATTTTAAAACAAAATCCAAAAAATTTTATTTTTATGGTTTTGGGCTATTGGAGGAGTTGGTAGAGGAAGGGGGTTAGTATATTTCATTTTTTTAATGAGTTTTAGGTTGATATTTTGTTCTAAGTTAAGGTTCATTGAGACAATATAATCAAAACATCCATAAATATTATATCATTATACAAGAACATTCATTACATATCATAACAAAGCACACCCTTGAACATACAGGTTTAATATATTATGATATTATTCACATAACTAAAATATTTCACAAATATTATTCAACATCTCCCAGAAATTTACTTAACTCGTGATACCCCTTTGTGAATATCATGCATAATACTCTTTTTTATTACCTAGGGAATATAACAATAAGATTGGTTGATCTTAGAATCTTATCAAGTTGTAGATATAATAAATATCAATCAAATATTGTAAAATAGAATAAAATTAAAGTGTTGGTTTTGAAAACATAATCAAGGGTTGTGAACATAATATAAATAAATTATACCCAATAAAATAAGGATTGAAAATAATAAGTAATGAAAAAAGGCTTTCGAAATAAAATATGGCATGTGTTGTAGAAATGTGTAATCATGATACAATTATAATAATCCATCAAAATATGACATAAAGATGGGGAATAAAATACAAATAAAGAATGATAATTCGGACCATATATATGTATAAAAAAATCATTTCAAATGTGGATGCTCATAGCCATGACAATCATATAATATTGGAAAGAGCCACTTACCAAAATGTATTGTGTTCACTCCATACTCTCTTAAACATTATGGTTTGGGTTCACTGCAAATTAACTTTAATTTAATATCATTATATATAATGATTTACCCAATACAATGTAGGGATTTATAATTTTGTTCTCACGATACACAAAATGAAAAATTGTACATATGTGTGCCAAATAAACATGAAAACATAAATAATTCCATAATATACTAATTAATAATAGTAAAATAAATTAGTGTCATCAAAATTTCAACACAATATGATCATGATAAATATAGTTAAATAATGAGAATATATCATTAGATAATATCCCTATTGAAGAATAAGAAACATAAATTATTTAGACACAGATGATAAATACTCTAAAATAACATTATACACATTTTGGAAAAAATAAATATCCATAAATTTTAATAATATAATTTATTTAAAAACAATATATTATAAAAAATGGTTTTATGGAAATAATTTTGTATTTAATAAAAAAATACTTAAATTATCCATGAAAATATAGAATAAAATCTTTTTAAAGAAAACTAAAGAAAACGGTGAGAAAAATTAGTTATTTATATAATATTGAAAATATAAATTTTTTTATCTATTAATTAAGTAAAAATATAGAAATGCAATTAATATAATAAATCATATAATTATGTAAAAATAAATCCATAAAATTACTTTAAAAACATGCACATGGATGACAAAATTTCTTGATTAGAAATAATTGATAATGTTGTATCCACTTATAAGAAGAATTTTTATTTAATTGTAAAACTAATGGAAGTGGATTGGTAAGAATACAGAAAAAGAAAAAAAAATAAAAACTGGAGAATAAAATAGATGGTTTTAGTAATAAATAATATAAAATTTCCCTTGATGAACAAATATTCATAATCATTCTCAATGTCAAAGTGAGATTGGGAAATAAACTCTTACCTTGACTCTTGAATTCTATGAAGGCACATTAACATCGTGTGTCATAAATATAACCATATTAATAAAAATATTTATATCATTATTCATATATATATTTCCTTTTATAATATTTATTTATAATAAATTATTATTTACATATTAGCTAGTAGTTGTTTGTTTTCGTGAGCAGATGTGAGATGTTTTGATAATTTTGTAATAGTTTATAAAAGGTGATGTTTATCCTCATTAATTGATAAAAAGTTCTTCATTAAAAAATTATTCAACATAGTGGTTTCCCTTTTTTCAATTATATATGTTGTCCCATGTTAATTTTATAGAAGATATGGATATTTTTCATGAAGATATAATTTGTGATAGGAAAGTTTCATGTACTTTAATGATAACAATAACTTTATTTATAAATACTATTAAATTTTGTGTCACACTTAAAAACCCATATTCATATAATAAATTAATATTTAATATAATATTCTACCATTATTAATGTCCTCATACTCATCTATTGTTAAAATTGTGGTGTTGGTGCAGCATCATTCATGTAGGTATTTTAAATGACCAAAACAAAAACTTGTTATACTAATGAAAGAGTAGGAGTGTAGTGTTATATAATGGTAATATAATTTCAAAAAACTTTCAATATAATCCAATTTAGTTTATAATTATATGAATAATATTTATGGGTTATTTTAGTGAAAAAATATGGTTAAGTGATACATATTTACTTTGATGAATTCACTCCTCAAAACAAGTTCAATCGAAATGAATGATTTAGGCCTATTTCATGGAAGTAGAGGCTAAAAAATCTAATAATGATTTATAATAGGGTATATGTGAATTTATTCAATAGATAAATCAATTAAAATTTTTCTAAGGGAGGGTTAAAGTAGGAGTCCTTTTATAGGTCAATTTTGAGGGGTATTTCAATACTACACATTTCCCAAGGTGTAAAGAAGTCATTTTAGATGGAAAGTGGATATAAAGTGGAAGCATGATGAATATAGTTCATTAATATTATTTTTAACATAATGTAAATATAATTTTAGAGATATATTTTTCTTTTTTACATTATATTTTATCTCTTTAACCCCATTTTAGTTTTACCATGGTATCTCAATTTTTACCTTGGTAACTTATATTATTGGTAAAAAACAAAATTGACTGACTTATATAATCTTGAAGTTCTAATTAAAAGTTATTAAACCATTTAATCAAATTATATTTCTAAATTTAAGAAATCAAACTTTTAAATGAAAATAAAAATATATAGAAAAAACAATTTTTATTCAGAAACTAGTTTTTAAAAAATTAATTATTCCTAATATTATTTCATATAATTTACTAATTAAATGAGTGTTAATACTTTTTATATATATTTAAACCTTAAATTTTATTACAATAATCCTTTAAATATTAGTAATATAATTTCTTAATATAAAAATACACCACATATAGAAAATAAAATTCTTTGAAAATCTCAATTTTCGATGTTCAATTATTTAAATCACATCAATTTAAAATTATTTATTTATCTTATTATAAATATATTTTTTTCACTAATATTAAAATATTTCTTTAAATTTTATAATTTTATCAAATTTTATTTAAATATTAATGATAATATGTAATAAATGAAAATACACAATTTTATAATAAAATATATTTATTAATTATAATATTTTTATTTCTGTCTAGAATAATTTATTATATGTAAATTATTTTACTTTTGTTTTTTAATAATAATTTCATGACCTCTATTAACTTATTTTGTACAAGTATATCCAACACCCATATATCCAATGATCATATATCCATTGGTTATTTTTCTAATGACTATATAACCAATGACCATTTATATAATGTTTATAACAAAATCTTATGTATATCCTTAAACATATCAATAAAATAATTCATCTAATTATCTATTTTTCTTATTAATATGTTTATCATAAATCTAAATTATTTTATTCTTTCTAAAATTATCATTGGTTGAGTGATATTCTTAAAATATTATCATGATGATGATTTCAACCTTGCCGTATTTTTATTTAATATGGTTATATTTCTCTATTTATTTTACTATTTATTTTTCATTTATTTACATTGTAATGTATTTAATTTTGTATTGTAACAATGTAACATAATGAAATAAGTTGATTTTCAATTTATTTTCTTTTTTCATGTACCAAAAATTATCTATCATAAATGATATATTTACATGAAAAAATATACTAATATCATAGTGTGTTAAATTCTACGCCCCTTAAAATAATCTAACCATTGAAATTTTTCTATTCTAATAAAAAATGGAGTTATTTTTTCGAACCACATATTTAGGTTCCTTATTTATTAATCAAACTCATGTATCCTTCAATGTACTTTTACAAGGGGAGTGTTATTGTTTCATAGTACTTTATCTCTACAATCTAATATTTTAATGCTTTTTCCTTATAAGAGATATAATTTTCAAGTTATATAACCTTTTATTTCAATACATTTGATGCTTAAAGTTTGTACTTTCTCAGAATTGATACATGGAACTCATCATTCACATCAATGTTGTTTAGAATAAGTTTAATGGTGAAATCTATTAACCCCACTAGATCTAGGATTCTGAAGGGACCAATGTTTCTAGGGCTTAACATTCCATTAAGCTCAAATACCATAACCCTATTTTGTTGTTATATTTGGAGGAATACCTTATCTACAACCTCAAGCACAAAATATCATAAAATTTTATTAGCATAGTTTATATATCAACTTTTAGTTATTTTAATATTTCATAGAATGGTTTTAATATTATTTGATATCTTTTTAAAAAGATCTAATCTCAAAATATTATTCTCTCTCAATCTATATCCAAACATGTTGGACTTATTCACCTCTTCTCATATAGAACCACATATGGTTCATTTTTATTTCTATAATGAAAATATTTTTTATCTGATAACTCTTGAAATGGATGGAATTTAAACCAACCTTTTTTGAAATCCATTTATTAAGGGATCTACATATCTCTGGGGTTTGAATAAATATTGCATATTCATAATTAATTTAAGTATGGTACCCCATACTAAATATCATATCTAAATATCATAATTATTAAATATTTCTCTATTACATTGTGGAAAACCTTACATCTTGATCAGATAAAATTATGAGTGGTACTCCATATGTCCTTTCTTCTTCCATTATATATATCTTAGAAAGTTTACTGGATAAGAAATCATCTCAAATATAAAGGATATGTACAAATAATATAAGGAAATCTACTACAAACCAACTAGATGTATATCCTTTTGATGTATTCTTAAGAAATACAACAAAATCCATAGTGATGTATCCCATTTATATGTCAATATTGAAAATGATTTCATTATTTCCCTAGACATATTTTGTGCCACCCTAACATTTTGTTAAACCATGTATTGCGATATATACTCTATAGTATCTATGTTATTGTTATACTAGTAGAAATTATCCTTAATAGATCTATATATCTTAGTTATTATAGTATATATAAATATTTATCTTATATATGAACTATCAAAAAAGTATTTAAATTTTTATATTGAAAGTATGCATATTCATTTCCAAAATATTTTAATTCCATTAATATTAATGTTTAACGCCATAATATTTTCCACCTTCTATGGTACCTTTATGGTCTTCTTTTGTAACTCCTTCATCTTCACATGGATGGATGGTTGAGTTTTCATATGTGTTATATTGGATTTCTCCTCTTCTAATATTATTATATGGTTTATTATTTTAAAATTTATTACTATTGGTTATCTTTCAAACCTTATATTCGATAAGTTATCATGATACTACCTTATTAGAACATCACCCACCTTGTTTTCCATCATAATAATTCAATTAATTTAGAATTCAAATTCCTTGACCAACTTCAATAATCTCTTATGGTGCATGTTCAATTTCATTTTGATAATATATAATTTAATCTTTTTTATCAGTATATATTTGAGTCAAATTTTTTACCATAGAAATATTGCCTCTTTATCTTTAATGTAAATATTGTAGTTGTTGTCTCCAAGTCATTCATTGGCTGATTTTTATCATAATACGTTAATTAAAATGATCCATAAGCTACCATCATGCCATTTTTCATGTGTAAACATCCAAATCCATTTTTTGATGAACCACTATATATCACAAACCATTCATTATTGTAAACTAGTATGAATATAGGTACACTAACCAAATTTCTCTTAATATCATTGAAATTGTCTTTTAATTAATCTTTCAAAAGATACTTGAATTCATTTGACTTAACATGGTTATTGAATTTTAAATTTGTTATAAATTTTTCATAAAGTCTCATTATTATCAATTTAAACCAAGAAATATATGGATCCCTTTTATAATGGTTAGTTAGGGTAATTATATAATAAAAACTATATTTAATAGATCTAAAAATACATCATCAATTATGATTATATGACCCAATAATGGTAATTATTATTTCTATAATTCATATCCTTTAAATTTAGAATCAATATTTTTTTTATTAAGGTATTTAAAAAAATCCTCAAATAATCATCATGCTCTTACTTTCTCCATAAATACATGAGAATTGTAATTGTAAACACTACCAAAATTTGATCCTAGTAATATCTAAATATAAAACCCATTGTGGAATTATTATTTATTAATTATTACTTCAAATAGTATAATTTTTTATTTCTATACAATTTTTAGTGTTTTTTCAGTTTTTCATTTTTTTGCTAGAGGTAGTTAACTCCACAGATAATTACAATCACAATGTGACAAATGGTTTGTAATTTGGGGTTAGAATATATCACATTGTTTCTATAAATGAATCATGGTTTAAAGTACTAGATATTTTATTTTTGAGTTGAGTTTCATCAAGGATAGTATTATGTATTATAGTAATCATTGCATGATGGTTTTTAGGGAGATAGAGATTCAGTAAAGTCTCTCATATGTAAGGGTCCTATATAAGGTGGATTACTCATACATAAGGGTAGTGAATTTTTTTATTCTGAAGGGATAGATCATACAATGTAAATGGGAATCAGAATGTGATGGGTGTTTAGGAAAGTATAAAAATGGATACATCTTGATTGTAAGAGTCCTCATGTATAATAATTTTCTCTTATTTATGGTACACCCATATGTAAGGATCCTAGACTTTTTGAATTGTGAGGGGTGACCAATAATACTATGAGTCTGGGAGAATTTCATGATCATAAGTAAGGTTCACCCATGATTAAAAGTTGATTCATATATATGGTATCCCTATATGTAAGGGTACCCAAGAATAATGGATCTGGACTTTGTGAAATTTGAGTTTTGAGGATGGAATCATTAACACCATGAGAGATGGGTTCATTCCATGACATAGTGACCTTGGGTATTAGAGTCATAATTTGGATATGATTTGAGGGTGGTGTGACATTTTGTTATAAGGGGGGGTTATTCATGACCCATATTTCCTAGTTTATTTAAAATATTTATTTATTTGTAAAATGGAATATAAAATGGGGTGATGTTCTATTTCAATGAAATTTTCCATGGAAACCTCTTATATCAAACATACAAGACACATACCATTGGATACAACTAATAAGTTTCCTTCAATTACACCCATTCTACTTTTAGGTGTTTAATGGTATCCTAATTAAGCATGAAACAACAAAAAATAAATTGAATCACTATGGAAGTCACCGAATTTTTTTAAAAAACTTTAAATAATTGAATATTACTCACTTTGATGATGTGAATAAAGAATATATTTTTCCCACTTCAGTATATCATAGATAAAATCCTCAAAGAGGTAATTAATCTTGTTCTTTTACTTGATATACACCCCCATATTAATTCTTTCTTTATTAAATCCATGAAGAAAAATATGACCTTGAGATTTCAACCAATCCATTTGTTTCCTATTACTATTGGCTTAAATCAATTCTATATATATATATATATCTTATATATGTATTCCTTTATATATTTAATAATAATTGCATCTTTTTTCATTTTCTACATGGAATTTAGAAACATGTTGTAAATTTCATCCCTCTCGATTATCCTCGCATTTCATTTAATTCAGGTGGAGTATTCTATAAGGAAACATCAGGTATGGGGATTTAACTATACTTGTTAGGTCTGTTATATTCTTCTCCATTTATTCTATCCAACCCAATTACTATAATGTACTAAGTATTCATATTTTTAAAACTGATGAAAAGGGTTCATGATGATATGACTTCTTCATTTCTTCTTTACTGTATTTTCACAATTTTTTGGGGTTTTCACCAGATTAAGGTATGTGGTACTATTCACTTACATTATTTGAGGAACCATATGTGCTTGAATCTCATTATAAAGAGTTTATACCCTTTCAAAAAAAATTATATGATATTTTAATACTACTATATGTTTTAATTTTTTCATATACATCCTTATTGATATGAAAATATAATGTTAGTTACAATGAATGTTTTTTTAAATATTTTTGTTTCATGTTATGTACTCAATGGAATTCCTCTTATAATGGAAATGGTTTTATTATACTTTCAAGATGATTATTACTTGAGGGTAACTCATGTTCTTGATTAAGGATTCTAGGGTAAGTACTCACTAGTGAATTATTTCACTCTAGAATGAATATTATACTTTGTTTATTCTTCCAATCTAACATACAGAGATAGTTTTAGTTTAGTATTCCACTCTTGCTAGTCATCTATATTAAAATGTAGTTTTTAGATATATATTATTATGATTATTATTTTAGGCCTTAACCATAGAGGCCCTAGGGTATATCCCATGATTCATGGTTGGAAATTTTTTTTTATTGGCACATTACCATTAACATAAAAAGTAATAAAGTTTTTCACTTATTATTTATAATTTAAAGTGTACCTTATTATATTTATTATTAAACCAGAATTATTAGATTATTTAAAACAAATCTCATTTAACACATTTTTATGTCCTACTATGATTGTTTTTCTCACACCTTAAACACACCTAACCTGGGTATGTAGAATTTGGTTTCACTTATAAAGGTAATGTGTCATGACCCATCCCAATGGGGCCTGAGCCGCAACTCCCCAAGCCCTCCTCTAATAGGCCAGGGGTTGGTGACTAGCACCGAGTAGGCATGATAATAACATGTGAGGCATTTCCTATAAACATGTACACACACACACACATCTCCAAGCCCACAATGCAGAAATGTAAAAAACTAAAAACAATGGAAATGCATGCATACACTAAAATCCCAACCAACAGAGTACGACTGGAAATTAAAGTACAGAAATTTAAAACCCTGGGCCAAAAGTACAAGCCCACCAAAAGAGAGTCTCTAACAAAGTCCAACCTATAAATAAAGGTACTGGGTCTGTAATCCAAAGCCGTAAGAACACACCTCGGCCAGTCTAATCTCACTGAGCACCATCTGGTCCTAGTCCACCTAGAATCCTATCAAAGGCTCGCTCATCTGCACAAGACACAACACATGCTGGCAAAGCCCATGCAGGGGTGAGTATAACAATACACAGTAGGACACCCCGAAACTGTAAAAAATACAACAAGGGAAAATACCACAAAGGAAAGATACAGTCAGCTCTACATTGAATATGTTTACAGAACATATAACAAGAATATCCAGATATAATCATACACGATTGACCATCATGATACCACTACTAAGATCCATCTCAAAGATTCTACCAAGCACGTAACAAAGAGAACACACTCCTAGGTCTGAATAGATTGATACGAAGTACTCGTTCTGGGAGAACACACTCCACAAGTACTTGAGAATATGATTTTCATATGGGGATCACAACCAATAGCTATGGGGTGATTCCAACAACTCACTCTGAACTAATCCTCTAAGAAGTGGATCGACGCCCGGGTAAAGTAGGTCACGTCGATACCAAGAACTCTACTTAGGGTTATAGGAATGAATAGAGGATTCGGCTCTAAGTCTCACAGAAGGTATTCCAACAAATGTATTCAGGAAGTCCTGCTGAAGGGATAATAATACTGTACGTAGGAAATGATACTAGAATCTTAAAAGGAAACAGCAGGGGTACGAACCCTAAGAAAGCTATTCTAAGTCACGGAATACAAAAGGATCAAGCCATGTAAAACAGATTACACGGCGTGTAGTATGGTTACATGCTGTGTTCCTTGACTCCGGGTACTACCCGTGTAAACGGCCCATGTCATCCATCTAAGCTGTGTAAAAGTCAACTACAAGGCATGTAGAAGGATCACATGCCATGTTCCTTGACTCCAGGTACTGCCCATGGAAACGGCGCATGTCATTTGGGATTTCCATATAAAAAGAAACTACATGGCGTGTAATAGGATTACACACTATGTCCAAGCACCTGGGGTTCGCTCCATGTACTCTAGCCATGTGCCTGTACACGGTCTTTGTCCATGATTCCTGCTCATGTACCAGTACATGGGGTATCTCATGTATCTATCTGGGTTTGGCCGGGGAAGGGTATACATGATGCTTCCTTGGCCGTGTACCAAACCCGTGTCTGTGTACTCCCGGAGTACACACCTGGTGGTATGCCGATGAACACACGCCGTGTAGTCGGGATATTTCCAAAACAGTCATATTCCACCTTGTTCCTCAGCCGATATTCTGGTTTCCGTTTCCATGGTCTATTTTCTGTGAAACACATGATAGGCGGTCACCTCGTCATCATGGTGCCAAATCCGTGGGTTTTGGGCCTTCGATCGGCTCTGAAATCTGATTCTGGTCACCCTTGCGGGAATCGTTTGAAGAACGATATCTTCCTATCCACTTCGATCTGTCCACTGAAACTGTTGTCGCACCTCCATGGGGTTGTTCTGATGCTATATCTTCAACTTGGGATCGTTACGTCATGCAACAGATGCAAAACGATCCATCGTTCATATCTCTATGATGAATTCGAAGAATGCACACGAAGAACAGAAGAAAAGAATCACAAAAACGAACAAGAGAGATGAACCTTGATCATTGTTCATGATGATCCAGGGTCATCTCCATTAGATAAAAACCAAAATAATCAACAAATTATAATTACGAGCATTAGATCTCCCAATAAAACCCCAAATCACACCTGCCTGCAAAACAATCTATCCATGGCCTAATCGATTCACGTATTAGTCCATGTTCGTCATAGGAATCATTAATGGGGAAGGATTCACAAAGATATCAAACACCCCACCAGGATCTGAGGCGTTCCTTGGAAAATATTCGATCGTCGTGTCGTCGTCACCGGCGAAATTTGTCAAGAACGTCGTCGCCACATTGGGGGTTTCCTCCAGAGCCTCCAGAGCCTCCAAGGGTTTCAAGAATGAGTTTTGTAACTCTGGACCCCTGTGGAAACATTTATTTAAAAACATAAAAAATATCCGCTACAACAAGATTTAATAAAATATTTTTATTAAATATTTTATTACGGTTATGTCCAAAACCTAGATTTCACCACCGACCTACGGTAGCCAATGTTAGGCCTCGCCTAGGGTAAAATCATTGCTCTGAGCGCAATGGTGCCATCAGATTTCTGATCTGATCACTCGTTCAGGAGTTATTACACTTTTTTCAATAAAACCATTCTCGTGCATAATTTAGTTATTCAATTAAATTCAAACATTTGTTTGGGGCTCATCGGGCCTCGGAACTGCACGTCGTCTCAAAGCCTAGTATCAAAAGAATTTTCCATATAATATCAAAAATATAATACGGAGAAATCTGAGACATTACATCACACCCACATTAGGGATTTACATCCCCGAAAATCCAAAACAAAGGATACTAAAAATGATGTGGGTACTGCACACGAATTTGAGCCTCCCGCTCCCACGTGCTCTCCTAGAGATTCTTGTGCTGCCACCAAACACGCACCAAGGGAATTTCTCACCCACAAAGGATTTTCTCCAGCCGATCCTCGATCTCCACTGGGTACTCAGTAAAGGTCACTCCATCATCGATGTCTAGATCGACATAGTCAATAAATTTCGATGGATCATGCACGTACCTCTGCAGATGCGACACATCGAAGACGTTATGTACCTGGTCCATCTGAGGAGGTAGAGCCAAGGGGTACGCAACCTCGCCAACTCTACCCAGAATATGAAATGGGCCGACGAGCCTCAGAGATAGATTTCCGCCTCAGCCAAATCTCCACAGTCCCCATCGAGGTGAGACCCGATGGAACACATGGTCTCCCTCCTCAAACTCCAAGGGCCTCAATATCCGGTCAGCATAGGACTTATTCCAACTCTGTGCAGTCTTCATCCGCTCCTGGATGACCCACACCTTCTCCGTAGTAGCCCGCACCATCTCTCCTCCCATGAGTGCTGACTCTCCTGGGTCAGTCCAGCAAAGTGGTGACCTGCAAGGTCACCCGTACAAAGACTCGAATGGTGCCATACTATTAGTGGAATGATAACTGTTGTTATAAGAAAATTCCACCAGTGGTAGGTGTTCCTCCTAGTTATGACTGATGTCAAGTATTCAAGCTCGTAGCATATCCTCCAGAACTTTGATGGTCCGCTCTATCTGACCATCTGTCTAAGGATGAAATATTGTGCTCAAGCGTAACTGAGTCCTAAAAGCTTTATCCAATACCTTTCACAACAAGGATGTCAAACAAGCTTCACGGTATGATACGATCGTGGATGGAACTCTATGAAGTTGAACTATATCTTGCTTGTAGAGGCATCCCATGCTCTCTATAGAACTAGTCTCATGTATGGCTCGAAAGTGGGCTGACTTGGTTAGTCGGTCAACGATCACCCAGATGGCATCGTGTCCCCTAGACGTACAAGGTAAACCCATCACAAAATCCATGGATATTTAATCCCACATCCACTCTGGATCCTCGAGGGGATAAGTCAAACTTTCTGGAACTTGGTGATCGGCCTTTACTTGCTGACAAGTAAGGCACCGAGAATCAAACTCTTCCACACTCTTATTCATTCCTGGCCACCCAAACTGACGTCGGAGGTCCTGGTACATCTTTGACAAGATTGGATGCATCGAAAAAGGAGATTTATGGAACTCCCTCGGAACCACCTCCTACAACATCATTGGTACCACTGTGCGCCCTATGAAAAGAACAACGTGCTCCCCACCTCTTGAATATCTGTCGGTAGCATCACCTGTGGATATCTGAGCATGTAGAGTCTCAAAGCTAGCTTCCTCGAGCTGTGCTTCCTTGAATCTATGTAAGAGTGGAGGGTAACAACCATAGACTAAAGGTAAGCTCCCTCATCTCTATCAATGAAGTATGACTGTAAAGAGTCCAACTACCTCGTCGCTGCATCCAGCAACTGCGAAATGGATTTTCTGCTGAAAGAATCTGCCACAATGTTCCCCTTCCCAGGAGTATAAATGATCTCAAAGTAGTAATCCAGGAGGAACTCAATCCACCACCACTGTCTCAAATTCAGATCCTTCAGAAACAAGTTATATATAAGAATCTTGTGTTTAGAGTAGATGATAAACCACTCGCCCATTAGGTTGTGTTGCTACATCTTCAATCTGAAGACTACCGCAGCCAACTCAAGATCATGGGTTGCGTAGTTCTGCTCCTGTGGCCTCAAAAAACATGAGACATAGGCAATCACCTCTTGCCTCTGCATCAAGACACAACCATGCCCGGTTCCAGATGCGTCACAGAACACCACGTACTCGACACCCTCATCTGGTAGTCTCAAGATCGGGGCACTTGTCAGACTTTGTCTCAGTTGCTGAAAATCCTGCTGGCATCTCTCGGTCCACACGAATAGCTTCCCCTTTCTGGCCAATGTTGTCATGGGTGAAGAAATTTCGGAGAGATCAAGGATGAATCTCTAATAGTAGCCTTCCAACCCAACGAATCTCTGCACCTCCATCACGCTCCATGGTGTCTCTCATGATATAACTGCGTCTACCTTGGCTGGGTCCACTGCTACACCATCTACTGAGGTAACGTGTCCCAGAAAGTGGACCTCATGTATAAAAAATTGAAACTTTGATAGTTTCCCGTACAACTGGTGCTCTCGGAGTGTGTCCAGAACCATCCTTAGGTGCCTCCCATGACCCTCCTCGGATGCAGAGTACACAAGGATATCATCAATGAAGACCACCATGAACAGATCTAGATAGGGCTGAATGATCTAGTTAATGAGTCCCACAAACACTTCCGGGGCATTTTTCATGCCTAAAAGAATCACCAAGTACTAATAGTGACCGTAGTGACATCTAAAAGTCGTCTTCAGTATATCCTCATTCCCTACTCGCAACTGGTGATACCCTGATTGTAGAGCAGCCTTCAGAAACTATCGTGCCCCTCTTAACTAGTCAAAGAGGTCATCAATCCTTAGTAGCGAATATCGGTTCTTCACGGTCACCTGATTCAAGAGCTGGTAGTCGACACACATCCTCAAGATCACATCTTCCTTCTTGGAAAACAATACTGGGGCTGCCCAGGTTGAAACACTGGGTCTCACGAATCCATTCCTCTATAAGTCTTCCAGCTACACTCTCTTCTCACAAAGCTCTGCTGGAGCCATCTGATATGCTGATGCTGATATCGGTGTCGTCTCGGGTTGTAACTCGATGCAGAAATCTATCACCCGACGGGGAGGTAGTCTGGGGACATCTTCTGGAAAGACGTCCTCATACTCATCCACTTCTGCTGGAAATTGGAAACTCGTAATGTCTTCTAAACCAAGGGATAGACTAGCCAACTGGTGTGAAATCGGTTGTACCTTCCTACGCACGTGTTCATGCTGCGATGCCTGGGTCTCCTTTTCACTGTCGAAGGAGAGCCTCATTCCATCATTGCGGACACACCACACCCTTCACCTAAAACAGTCAATCTGGGCATGAACTACGGATAGCCAGTGCATACCAAGAATTACATTGTAAGGCATCGACGCTACCACCATGAGGTACCAACTGAAACTCTCGCCTCCAAGGGTCGGGTCACATTGTCTGCAATGGTGTGTGATCTCTTAATCTTCTCCAGTCAGTGTTTCTATGTGTAATGGTCGATTCAACAGCTCAACTAGAATCTCAAGGTCTCGAACAAGATAAGAAGCCAGAATTGAATGACGAGAACATGTGTCTATCAATATAGCAGCCAAAGTAGAAAAGACCCAGATTTTACTTCTAATCATTCCAGGAGTACCTGGGTCATACGTCTCTACTACCTGCAGCTATCCCTGCCTCTGTCCACCGGCTCCCAAAGCCTGTGGTGGAACTCATAGGGGTGGTGGTAAATGGTCAAAATGTTGACCATCTCCAGCTTGCCTCCCATATCCTCTACCATGTCTGCCACCCCGCAGATCTGTCTGCTCCACACATTGCCTCTGCCTCAGTGGTCCATCCACTGCTCCCATGTCAGTAGTACAGTGGGTCGGACAATATCAAGAAAGATGTCCCCAGCCATCACAAGAGTAGAATCACCTCCCTTGATGCCGGCTGGATATGCCATGCGAACCATATATGGTAGATCCTCTATCCTGGGATCTCCTTTGAAAACGTCTCCCATGCCTGGGTCCCTGACGTCTGCTCTCTTCTACCGAGGTATCTACTCCAGCTCGCTCACTACAGAAAACAGTCGGCTGTCTCTGCTCATCCAAGAAGCTCTCGACCACCAAAGCCCACTCGAGTAGCCCAGCATAAGTATGAATTATCATAGGGATGATGCTATCTCGGATGTCTCTGCGCAAGCCAAGATCGAAAGTCAAAGCTCTGAATTACTGATCCCTAACCATATCCATCGGGTACTGTGAGAGGTCAGTAAACCTCAATGAATGGTCAGCCCCCATCATGGTTCCTTGATAGAGGTGAAGATGCTCTTATATACGTACTTCTCTCAGGGTAACTGGTGAAAAATCCTCTCTGAAGAGAAGCTCAAACTCTAACCACGCAAGAGTCGTCTCATCGTGAGTCTGGATAACCAAACTCCACCATCGTCTTGCCGAGCCCTGCACAAGGCTCGCTGCCAGGATCACCATCTGATCTGCTAGTGTACTAATCAAATTGAAGACTCTGGTCACAACCACAAGCTAGTCCTCTACTGCATGAGGGTCAGCCTCGCCTCGAAACCTAAGGGGTCTCTGTCTCTGAAACACATGGAGTGCGCTCAGCTTGTGCTCCTCCTCTACTGGTACAGTAGGCACTAAACACTGCTCCATAGGTGGTGGAACAACCGGCACACCACCCCAAGGTAAAACTGGGTGATCTGGTCCCTGTATCGAAGCTTCATCACTGAGGGAGTCATCCTCATGATCGAGCTACTGGATCATAGCAGGTGCGTGTCATGGAGGCATCTTATAATGAAACAAGATGTATCTCAGTTAGTGAGTATATCTAGAGAGATGACTTAAGATGGACATGGAAACCACAATCCATTAATATATGATGCATGTACCATTATTTTCCCCCTGCAACTAGTGTTCTCATGTTCTGAGTTGAAAAGAAAGTTATTAGAGTCCTGGTGTATAGACACATCAGCTGCCTTCACCAAGACCGGGGTCCCTGTTTTGAAAGCCGAACTCGAAACACTTAACACTGTTTCTGCAAACCAACTCACATACTCTCAGTCCTAAGGTAGAACTGACTATCTCTGATACCACTCTGTCATGACCCATCCTAGTGGGGGCCAAGCAGCAACTCCCCAAGCCCGCCTCCAATAGGCCATGGGAAGGTGATTAGCACCGAGTAGGAATGCTACTAACATGGGAGGAATTTCCTATAAACCTCTATATACTCACACACTTATCCTAACCCACAAAGATGAAAAGTAAAAACTAATAAAATTTAAATTCATGGATACACTAAAATCCCAACAAACAGAGTACGATAGGAATATAAAGTACAGTAATGTACAACCCTGGGCCAAAAGTACAAGCCCACCAAAGAGAGTCTGTAACAAAGTCCAACTAATAAATAAAGGTACTGATACTGCAATTTGTAGTCGTAGGAACACACCTCGGCCTGTCTGATCTCATAGAGCACTGTTTGGTCCTAGTCCGCCTAGATTCCTGTCAAAGGCTCTCTCGTCCACACAAGACATGACACGTGTGGGCAAAGCCTGTGCAGGGGTAAGTATAACAATTCCCAGTAGGACACCCTAAAACAACAAAAGAATACAACAAGGGAAAATACCACAAAGGAGTGATACATTCAGATCTACACAGTATATGTGTACAGAACATATAACAATAATATCTAGATATACTCATACCCGATCAACCATCGCGAAACCACCACTAAGATCAAGCTCAAAGACTCTACTAAGCACATTATAAGGAGAACACACTCCTAGGTCTAAAGAGAGAGATACTAAGTACTAATTCTGATAGAAGACACTCCACAAGTACTTGAGAATATGATTGCCAGATAAGGATCAAAACCAATAACTATTGGGTGATTCAAATAACTCAGTCTGAATTAATCATCTAAGCAGAGGATCGGCACCCGGGTAAAGTAGGTCACATAGATACCAAGAACTCTACTTAGGGTTCTAGGAATGAATAGAGGATTTGGATCTATGTCTCACAGAGGGGATTCCATCATCTCTTTTTAGGAAATATTGTTGAAGGGATCATACTTATGTAGGTAGGAAATGATACCAGAACCTTATGGGGAAAGACCAGGGGTACGATCCCTAAGAAAGATTTTCCAAGTCACGGAATACAAAAGGATCAATCCATGTAAAACAAGTTACACCGAATGTAGTATGGTTTCACACCATGTTCCTTGAATCTAGGTTCTGCTCGTGTAAATAGCCTATATCATCCGTCCAAGCTATGTAAAACTCAACTACATGGCGTGTAAGAGGATCACACACTGTGTTCCTTAACTCTGTGTACTGCCCGTGTAAACGGCCCATGTCATTTGGGTTTTCCAGATAAAAATCAACTACATGGCGTGTAGTAGGATTACATGCCATGTCCAAGCACTTGGGGTTCACTCCGTGTACATTGGCCATGTTCCAGTACATGGTCTCTCTTCATGTCGCATGCCCGTGTACCAGTACACGAGGTATCCCGTCTATCTAGCTGGGTCTGGCCGAGGAAGGGTATAAACATCGTGTCCTTGGTCGTGTACCAAACTTGTGTCCATGTATTCCCGAAGTACACGCTAGGTGGTCCGACAATGAATACATTCCATGTAGCCCATACTACATGCCGTGTATTTGGGAAATTTCTAGAACCGTCGTCTTCCTCCTCACGCCTCGGCCGAACTTCCTGTTTTCGTTTCCATGGTCTATTTGCTGCGAAACTCAAGATCGAGTGTCTCCTCATCGTCGTGATGTCGAATCCATGGGTTTCGGGCCTTTGATTGGCTCCTAAATCCGATTCTGATCACCAGTGTGGGAATCATTCAAAGAACGATATCTTCCTATCTGTTTCGACCTGTCCGCCAAAACCGTCGTCACACCTCCGTGGGGTTGTCCTGATGCTAGATCTTCATCTTGGGATCATTTCATCGTGCAACGATTCGTCATTCATATCCATGTGAAGAAAATGTAGAACGCACATGAAGAACGCGAGGAATAAATAAAAAAATTGAACAAGAGGGACAAATCTCGATCGTTGTTTGTGAAGATCCAGGTTCATTGTCATTAGATAAAATCCAAAATAATCAACAAATAATAATTACGAGCATTAGATCTCCTGATACAATCCCAAATCACACCCGCAGGCAAAACGATCGATCCTCATGCTAATCAGTTCGTAGATTTGTCTGCGTTCGTCATAGGAATCAAGAATGGGGATGGAATCACAAAGAGATCAAATGACCTACCTGGATCTGTGGCATTAGTTGGTGAAGATCTGGTCGACGTGTCATCATCACCGGTGAAATTCGTCAGGAACGTCGTCACCGCATTGGGGGTTTTCTCCAAAGCCTCTAGAGCCTCCAAGGGTTTCAAAAAATGAGGTCTGTAACCCTGGTCCCCTACGGAAACCTTTATTTTAAAATATAAAAGATATCCACTACAAAAATATTTAATAAAATATTTTTATTAAATATTTTATTATGGTTACGTTCAAAAACATGATTTCACCACCAACTTGTGCCTACCGATGTTAGGCCTCACCTAGGGTAAAATCACTGCTCTGAGCGAAACAGTGCTCTTGGATTTATGATCTGAGAAACCACTCATGAGTTATTCCACTTTTTCAAGAAAACCATACGCACACATTATTTAATTATTCAATTAAATTCAAACATTTGTTTCGGGTTCACCGGGCCTCGGAACTGAACACCGTCTCAAAGCCTGGTCTCGAAAAAATTTCCATATAATATAAAAAATAAAATAGGAAGAAATTCAAGACATTACATAATGTAAATGAGCTGATTAAAGGATTTGTGTGTTCTTGATAGTAGAATTTAGGTTATATGGATGTGATGTGCTAGGTTTTATCCCTTTACTCATATAGATCTGGGTAACAGATTTTTTGGTCAAATATGGTTTTCTTTTTTATTATAGACTCATTAATTGTATTACATTATCACTTTCCCATCTCAGAACTATTTATATCTATTTTTTTATAGGTATGTATATTTACCATTTTTAATTTTTATATTTGGAGTGATATATTTTACTTTTAATTTTTTTATTATTGTTATTTTCCCTTATTTGAGGTAATGACTCCCTAATAAATGGATAGGTCATGTTTGGGTTCTCTATTAGTAACCCTATTGTTAATGGATATATATATTGGAAAAAAATCCAAAAGATGTATCCTTAATGCTGGAGAACTATTTTATAGATTATAGGGATTGAGAATAAACTTAAGGTCTTATCAATTGATGGATTAAGTATTGATATCAAGGGTATCCTAGGTTGTATTGTGATAAAATGGTAGCAAAGCCCTGTTTTGAAATATCTATATTTTGAAGTTAAATTATATTGGATACGGGGTTATTAAGACTTAAGGGGTAGATTGTGAGTGAGTGTGTGTACAACATTAACCATGATGAGCATTAATTATCAATGGTTTTTTGAGGAAATTTTATTCTTAACATATTTTAATTTTAATTTTTTATGCTATATATTTCCCTTTTTATGCGTTTTCATAAACCCTATTGTTTTCTCATGAAATTTTATAGTTTCAATTTTGTCCATTTACCAATTTTGATTGTTTTTTCATCTTGTATATCAAATTTTTATAGGAACATTCCCCCACAATAACCTCTGGATAATTTTTTAGAGGTATCTATGTATAATATTTTGTGGGCGAACACTTATGCATATATAAATTTCAATGACATGGTGTTGAGAACCATTTGATCCATGGGTCAAAAAGTTTGCATTATCCAAACACAATAGAGGGATGAATTTCTAAGTCTGATTTAGAATAAGGATTGATCTCATGAATTTATTTTCCATCGGATTCCACTTTTATAAATAAACATCAAACTACCCTGATCTAGGTACTTGATACTATCCCATGACGTATCTAAGGTGCATTCCACATTACCTAGGGCTAGAGAAAGGTTTTTGGGAATAATATAATAAATGATAGGAATTATTTAATATGATGAAAATATAAAACATTTACTTCCACACAAAAATATAACATTTTCATTCCATATATCATAGTTCCACATGATAGAAATAAGAATTTAAATATCAAATGTAGAACCCAACATAGCATAAAAAATAAATACCCTAAAATATGGTAATAAAATATAATAATCAAAAACCTCAAAATGATAACATTGTCAATATTGAAATAAATAGTAGAATTTAGAATCCAATAAGGCTAACAAGTCAATGGTTATGCCAAAATAAAAAACATATAACTCGTACTCAACCATATCCATGATAAAGAAGAACATGTCTACATGCCACTACTACCAAACTTGAACTAAGAGGATGGTTCAAACATTTTTATACTTATATATCCATCTATATGTCTAATATAATAATCATGAGAATAAAATTCTATGTAGGTGTCCTTCTAAAATCCCATACATTCCCTATAAAAATTGAACAATTTAATAATAGTTTGAAGAAATATATATAAAAATAGGTTCTCTATTTTTCTTGAAAAATACTAGAATGATAATATCATTTAAATAATTTAAATTTATAATTTAAAATAAACATTATTTAATAAAATTTCATCATAATCCCTTTTAAATAAAAGTGTCATGTGGTATAATGAAAACATTGAAAAGGAAAAAAGGATAATGTAATACAAAATACAAATTTTAAAATAGACTTATTGGTTATTAGAAAATATAATACATATAATAACTGTCATTATAGGAACCTTGTATTTCAATGAAAAAATTAGGAAAATATAATATAACAAATATGGATTATTGGGTAAACATGAACCGTATGTCTTTGAGACCTTATGCGAGAAATAAAAGAAAGGAAGAGGGAAGAAAAAGGACAGGTAATAAGATATACAGTGAATACATTGAAAAAATGGATCTCAATATATAAGAAGAATTGTGATATCACTAAGGGTAGAAGATAAATAAAAGTGTAGAGATCCTAGGGTCCTGAACACTAAATAAGAAAAAAGAAAGAGTGATTTTGGGTTTAATATTAATGGAGGTATAAATGTAAATTCACATTTATAATGAGGATTACTAGTTGTGAGGTTTATGTTAATGGTTGAGAGAATCATGTACCAACCATAAAAAATACCTCTGTTAAAATATATATTGATTTAAAAGTTTTCTACCTGGTTTTTTTGAATCATGTATAAGCCATACACTAACACCCATACACATAATGGTTCTCATAAGGTCTCTAATAGTTTTTGCATTGTTTATATCCATCTATATTATTTCCATGTATAAAAACCATGAAATAAGAAAAATAGACTTTGAAAGATGTTTTATAAAGGTAGCTACATTGTTTTTATCAATCCATGAATATTTTCATTGAAATTTAACAAAATATATATATATAACATAAAACATTAACTTGGAACTCATGTAAAAGGGCAAAACCCAATAAATAAATAATATAATATGGAAAATCATAGTTGATATGTGACAATTCTCCCCACCATAAGACTTAATGTCTCTATAAATCCAAATAGAATATGTTAATAAAGGAAAAAATAATCAATTTAATTCATGCATCCAAGACACAAGTCAAATACTGGGAAATAAAAGCAGTCAAACAAGATAGCCATTGAAACCCCAGTTATTTATAAAAAAACCTTATGAGTCTAAAGAACCTAAACCAATGAATATAGTTGAAACCATGAAAAAATGTTTCATAGATCTTCCAAATACTCTAATTTACTTGGGAAATAAATCATAATGGTAATTAAAGAGAAAATAAAATTCATTAAACAAGATTCCATAACCAAGGAACACCTAGAAATAATAATTCTACAATATAAGAGGTTGGTGGAGACTTATATGTATCTGGAGAAGAATGAAATTCAATTATTCACTACTAATTCGAGAATAAGGAATGGTTAGCGATAAAACCACTAAATTAATCAACCAAATTATAAAAAAAAGGAACAAAATCGTGAGTTTGGAAACCTAAATCCCCCATGAAACTCAACTAAACTATATTCACTCTAACTTTAATAATATATCCATTCATGAAAAATCCTTCCCTATAATGGTATCATCACTATATTTAGGGCATTACTAAATCGAGGATCGTTGAACTCGAATTATCATAGCATCCATTGAAGATATAAATTTAAACAAATGTTTCTAATATGAAAATCCATGCACTATACCAATATTTCCAAAAAAGTTATCCATAAAATCAAAAAACATAACAATGGATTCTAATTCACATTAATACAATATTGTTGATTCCAGATTAAAAAAATGAAATAGGATACC
This sequence comes from Viscum album, assembly GCA_963277665.1. NCBI lineage: Eukaryota > Viridiplantae > Streptophyta > Magnoliopsida > Santalales > Viscaceae > Viscum > Viscum album. Next base: position 1,189,910,403 of record OY728156.1, on the reverse strand, counting down.
CCAAATAAATCATCAAATATCTCCCCCATAAACTGCATGTTTAATAGGTTCAACCTATGTATCATCCTAGAAAGAACCTTCGGTTCCACCCCTCTTACAATATACACCTTTGTAGACTCTTTATAGATATCATTGGTGTCCACATATATACTATATTTTTGACATCTTCTGACTTGAATACTATGTATTCCCTTTCTTCCCACAGTGATAGAACACACAATATTTACTCTTGAAAGAGGTTTAGGTGAAGAATCAAAATGTACATTTGTTATTTCCACTCATCCCATTAGATATATCTCATTTTATTTTACATTTACTAAAAGTTCTCCCTCCACTTCTTGGAATATGTGAAAATATAACTACCTTAGTTTGTCTATCTAGTCCATTCTATCTACAAAAAATAATCCTAACCACATATTCATACATTTATAGGTCATATGAGGATAGTATTGAATGAATATTAAATTGGGAACACTTTCTAAAATTAAAATACAAAAATTATTCATCCATATCTAGATTATAAAGGTATTGAATTAGCTCAGTGATTTCAAAAGTATACATTAACACCAATATATCTCATTACTAGGGTAAATACAATTCCATTTCCCTTGGTATCATTAGGGATTCCATAAAATATTACTAAATGAAAATTATTTTAATCCTTCAAACAAATGTTCCTTATAAGATTTGGTAAGAATAATGGACTTCCATCACTTCTAACATGGTCTCTCTACAATGAAGGTAGAGACATTGATCATAAAAGGATTAGGAATTTCTAACTAAAAGAATATTTCCTCAACACTCTATGACCATTCATTTACCTTGAAAACGTATTTTCACCTATTTTATTAATGAATATTTGAATCCCAAAACACAATAATAAATTCCTAATGTTGGGTTAAAAATTAACGAATGAAAATATACATTCCTAAAGAAGATGTATCAATCAGTCAAGATTGTAATTTATTAACCAAATGTACTGATGAAGTGGAATCACATAAATATCCATCATAGAGTTATATATAAATAGGTGGGGAGAACTCTACAAAAAATAAACGTAATACATAATTACAAAAATCCATGGATTTGAACAACACCAAACCAAACATAAATTTTCTAAAGTAGATTTAAAAATACAATTTAATGGAACCCTCATATCCCAAAACCATATATAAGGAAATACAAAGTAAAATAATGATTCTAAATTACTATGGTAATGTCACTATAGAAACCCATACTTTTAATACATTGATATCACATCTTAATATTTGAATATTCAATACATAACATAATGATCCATTCCAGAATCATATAGGTCTAGTATGATGGGAAACATGGACACATAAACAAATAGTTTATTGGATTTTATCATTATGTTCTTCATAACTAAAACCCTTCTTATACATATTATTACAAAAACCATTCTTCATAACCTAGGGAAAGGATACACAATAAAGGGTTATCTTAAATCCTCAGTAAGGGTGAATAAGGGAGATATCATTAATCATATAAGTATAACATGAGAATAAGGGTATAACAATATGAGCATAACATTCAACAACCAAACACCTTATATCAATCATTATAATCTTGTTTCTAAAATAAATCTTGAAATTACATATGGAATGAATTATAGTGTAATAAAAGTTTAGGTTGTGGGTGCAGCGGAAGTGCAGTTGGGCCAGAAACCAACATTAAATTTCACCGTGATCAATTATTATTGTAGGATCAATATGAAGATGAACTCTAGTGTCAATGTAATAAAATAAATGACATAGATAAAAAATAATGTGTCCTGGAACCTTGAGGGAGGATCGATATATTTTCTTTATATTAGTTTAATATAATTAAAGAAATGCGTATAACATTTTATTTCTTATTTGATGTGTCTGACCACATATTTGTGGTGATCCATTTGTTGATTTGTAAAGATCAAGAGTTTATATTCTCTAGCGGTAATCCATATGTGCATCGTGAATCTCTGGACATCTTTTAGGGATTATATGGGTGCTCGCACAGAAGGTCCTTACGCATGCATTGTCAGCCCTTGATCACCTTGAGAGAAACTTCCAAAGCATTCATTGATCTAGTAGAGGATGGACGCTCTCATTCTTGAGAGTGTTCTTGATGTAAACAAGGACCACCAGGCTTGAAATATTTTTATCCAAAATTTTGTGCACAACCTAAATTGGATATGTATCATATGGGTTTCCCCCTTGGCTACTAAGAGAATAATATATAAAAAGGAATTTAATTCTGTAGGTAATGATAAATAATTAGCACAAGTGTCATTACATATTTTTTTATAACATTTGAAACCCCAATATCAAATAATAATAGCAGTACCATTATTTTCATGACATGTTCTTATCTTGCAAGTTACAATTAAATATTCTTTTAATCAAATAATATTTAATATGATTTTCTCACTAGAAACATTATCTTGGTCTTCCCATCTACCAAAATATTTATCAGACCTTTAATAATGACTATTTATTTATTAAATAAATAAATAAATCTAACTACATTATTCACTGATAAATAAATAAAATGAGATCAAACAAACCTGAATAAGTATTAAACCATTACCGAGATTAATATTTATTTAGCTTCTTAAAAAATAAATTATTTAATTGTGATTCTGGGTATAATTAGCATGTGACACTGTAGGACTCTTTCTCAATGGATTTAGGTGATCCTGCCTAATGTACAAGGTTAGCATTGAGAAACATGCCAAGGAACCCACATAGAAAGTATATAATGTTGCAATGATATGTCACCTCATATGATTGATTACCGTGTAATATAATCCCTTTATTACAACATCTCTAATTGAGCAGGTTGTATGCTAGTGTGATCCACATATATGCTCAATAACTCTCTATTTGAATTTTTGAAAAAATAAATTACCTAGAAAATACCATGGAATTGATTTATTTAGTCTATATCATTTCCATCAAGGTGTATGAGATATTTTAAATTTGTTAATGAACAGAAGGAATAAATCCTTTCTTTCATGGTTTATTAATGCAATATTACTAATGACACACCCAATATATCCTACCTCCCTGCAAGCACATGTCACCATATTTTTCACCAATATATCAATGTGTGAGACTCATAATATCCATTTATTATAATATTAATGTATAAGGACCATTACACATTTCCACATATTGGAACATCTAATTACACTTATAATATGGATTTACCACTATCAGGTCTCCTTATTATAAAATCCTACAAGATATTTCAAGGGGAATACACCATGATAAGGTGCATCAAAATCCTATGAGTCACCACCTTTTGATAGACTATATCATTTGTGTCACACCAAATGATATCATCTAGTCATAGAAAATTTATTCCTGAATACTTTCATGGCACTTCCCGGTTCTCATCAAAGCAGGGACATGCTATGACCTTTTAGTGAAACAACTACTCTTGGGACATTATCACATGATATTTTATATCGAAGAACAATCATGATGAACTGAAGAATTTATTAATATTCATAACCATGAATATAAGTTTATCATAAAGTACAATGAAGCTAGTTATAGGGCACCAACACCGACACACTCCCACTTTCCCTAGATCCAACTGCTAAAAACCATTAGTCCTCATGTTCTGACATGATATTCATGTTTCTATTAAGATTGGCCTTTAGTTAAGGGGTCCTCCATGTTTTCCTCCATAGACACTCTCTTAACTAAAAATTCACCCCTATGATGAAATTCCCTCAAGTGGTTATACTTCTGATGTATTTTCTTTGTTCATTGATATGACCTTGGCACCTTTGCAAGATCAACCACTGTATTATTATCACAATACAATGTTATAGGGTCTCTATATCTAGGAACTACATCCAGCTCTTGGATGATGTTCTGAATCTGTAAGGATTCCTTGGATGAATCAAAAGCTTCTATGTATTTGGCCTCCTTTGTAGAATAAGAAACAACTAGCTTTTTTGATCTCTTCCATCTCGTAGCTCCTCCATTGAGAAAGAAAACCTATCCTGATTAAATGTTTAGATCATTATGGTCTATCTGGAAACTAGCATCAGCATACCCTATGATGAAAAACTCCTCATCTCCTCCATACACCAAGAGCATGTCCTTAGTTCTTCTCAGATACTTAAGGATAGACATAACAGCAATATAATTATATTCTCCTAGATCTGATTGACATCTGCCTATCATGCTCATTTCATAGGCAACATCATGTCTATTATATAGCATGGAATACATGATTTACCCTATCTTTGAAGCTTAGGGGATCTTAGTCATTCTATCTTTCTCCTATTGTGTCATGGGAAACATTTTCTTTGAAAGAAGTATTCCATGTGACACTGGAACAAATCCCCTATTGGATTTTCCAATTCTAAATATCTTTAGTATCTAGTCAATATATGTACTATAACATAGCCCAAGAAACCTCTTTTATCTGTCACGAATTATCTTGATTCATAAAAAGTAAGCTTCTAAGCCTATGTCTTTCATGTAGAAACACTTGTTTAACCAGTCTTTAACATATTGTAAAACTTGAATGTCATTTTTAATAGGTAATATATTTTCAACATATAATAATAGGATAAAAACCTCATTCCCATTAAAACATTTGGAAACACATGTCTCACATTAATTATTAATGAATCCAAATTACCTTATGGCTTCATCAAATCAAATATTCCATAACCTGGATGATTACTTAAATCTATAAATAGACTTATGCAACTTGAAAAACCTTTTGGAATCACTTGGGGTCACAAAACCTTCATGTTGTGTCATATAAACATCTTCTTAAAGGTTCCTGTTAAGGAATGTAGTTTTTACATCCATCTTAGATATATCATATTCATGGTAAGATGTTATAGAAAATATGATTCTGATGGATATAAACATGGAAACTGGTGAAAATATTAATCTTAGTCAATTTCTTAATGTTGTTTAAACCGTTTATCAACTATCCTTGCATTATAGGTACTTTATTTTCCTTACATGTCTAGTTTCTTCTTCAATACTCATTTACATACAACATACATTACATCAACTGAAGCATCAACCAGAACCCAATCATGGTTCTAATACACGGAATCCATCTCATAATTCATAGTTTCATTCCAACTTGAATCTTATGATCTATATACTTCCTTTTTGTAGGAGATAGGTTCATCATTATCCAACAATAAGGAGTCACCATCCCCAGTTATAGGAAAACTATATCTTTCTAGTTCCCTTACCTCTCTTACACTCTTATGCAGTACATGTGTATCATGAACTAAATCATCCATGGGGACCTATGGAACTTGTTTATGTACCAACTCTAGTGTATATTGAGCATCAAATTCATCGAATTCAATATTTCCCCCAATATCATTTTGGAATATGGGCTCCCTCTCAATAAATATATCCTATTTGGCCACACTCACTTTCTTGTCTGAGGGGCTATATAGGTAGTATCCCTTTCTTTACTTGGGATACCCTAAAAAGATGCACCAAATGCCTCGGGGTGCTAGTTTGTTTCCTGGGAAATCCTTAACAAATGGTTTGCGTCCCCATACTTGTGTATGAGAAATATAGGTTTCTTTATACTCCAGAACTTGAAGGGGATTTTGTTTTCTTCCTTAGTCGGTACTCGGTTTAATGTGTTTTCTGCAGTTTGTAATTCATATCCCCAGAAGGATAGCCAAATATTTTCATGACTCATTGTTGACCATACCCTGTCCAATGCGGTACGGTTCCTCCTTTCACTAAAATCATTACAATGTGGTGAATAAGGTGGGGTGATTTGAGATAGAATTGAAACCCCCCATAAAATTACAATGAACTGTTCTTTAATATATTCTTCAACTCGATCTGATCGAAACTTATTTATCTTCTAACTAAGCTGATTCTAAACATCATTCTTGAATTCCTTGAATTTATCAAGGGACATGGACTTATACCCCATTAAGTATACATGGCCATATCTACTCATGTTATTAGTAAAAGTAATTATGTAAGAATATCCACCTCTAGATTTTACTAGATATAGTCCACACACATCACTGTGTACCAATCCTATAAGCTCTGTGGCCCTTTCACCCTACCCTATGAATGGTGGTTTGGTCATTTTCCCTTGTAATATAGTGTGTAATTAATCCAGTGGTTTTATCTTGGAAGAGTCTAAATAACCATCTTAATAGATCTTTATTATGTGTATCCCATTTACATGACCAAGGTGGTGATTCCAAAAATAGTTGTTATATGAGTCATGTGAACTTGATTCATTATTTATTTCCAACACTTGGTTTTCATAATTTAATACATACGAATTCTTATATAAATGTTTCATACCATAACATATGTTTTCCTTATGAAAGAAATAACATTTAATTCCAAATATGAAAATGAATCTATATGTATCTAAAATCAACATAGAAATTATGTTCTTGGTAACACATGGTACATATTAACAGCCTTGAAAAACCAAAATCATCTCAATCGACAACGAAATTTGATAGTCACAAATAGAAAGAGTAGACAACCTTGAACCATTGGCAACCTGTAGATCCTCCTCCCATCTTGCAATTTTCTAAAATCTACATGGTTCGAACATTTGAATATAGATGTGAGAACCACCAGTTGTATCAAAAAACCAAAGTGTATAAATTTAAGTATTGCACTTGATAACGAACACAACATCAGCTTGCCCTTGCCTCTAGCTACAGTTACTCATCTAGCAGCATGACTTTCCACATGTAAATCATACTACCTCCAATACCTTGACCTGTCGTTAGATATTCTTCTTTTTTTCGAATAGTGTATGGGATATTTAAATTTTTTATAAATCATAGGCCCCTTTTCCCAGTCCCTCTTCTTCATATTCACCATAACAGTTGTTGGTTTCTCATGCCCCATGTCATTATCCACTTAGTGAATCAGGGTCAGAAGTTACGATAATTTCATCTCATTATTTTTCATATTATAATTCTTAATACAACTAGAAACTGCCTTATTAATTGATGAAAGCATGAGATATATATGAAACACATCCACGAATTTAATCCCTAAGATTTATAGGTGCTCAATATAGCCAATAAGCTTGACCACATGTGTTCCATCAGGCACAAACTCTCCAAGAAAAGTAGTGAATAAAACATTAGATATTACATAGTTATCTTGTCTTGCCTTCTCTTGATAGAGATCTCAAAGGTGATACATCATGCTATAAGCATCCATTTTATCATGTTTCTTCAAGATCTCATTGGTCCCAGATGATATTATGAGGAACTGAACATCTGTAGCATCATTCAAATGTTTTTGATACACAGAGTGCTCATCATTACTCAACTAATTTCTAGGACCAACTGGTAAAGGTTCCTCAAGAACATATAATTTTCTTTCATGGAAGAGGATGATTTTTAAACGCCTCTAAAATTCCTAGAAATTTGTGTCTATGGGAATATTCTCCTTCTTGAGTATGGAACACAACAATATGTTTGATGTCATTTTTTATTGTCGTTCCTGCAATTATGATGGGAAAAAATATTATTAATTTATCATGATAATATTAGACAAATAAATAAACTAATATTTATCAGTCTTCCTCTATTTTATTGAAATCCGATATCCCTCACCATTGGATTTAGAATATCATGTTTCCTAAATATTCTAGTGGCAAGGATCCACTTTCCATTATCATCACCCCCCAAATTTAGATGGTTATGAAACTTTAATGGATTTAGGTAGGAATTCCAAATGCAAAATTCATTAACTCGTATCTCCTTGATCAATTTAGTGGAATCCCCAATCCTAATATCATTATTATAAACTTCTACAACCCTTGAATATCAGTTACACCAAGTCTTGATTTGGCAGTAAAACCTTTATGTAAAACAAGTTAAGTCAATCCGAAACCTCAAATTATAAATTCCAAATAATTGAAAGCACCCCAAATTTGGCTAGTCAGGCACATGAACTACTGGTTCAATTCTAACAGAAGTAATGGAAGGTTATACCGACTTAATATTTTCTTGAGGGATTTTATCCTTTGGGTGTAAATTGACTCTTATTATCTTTTCACATGCTTCTTAATATTAAGTGGGATATACTTAAGTGATTAACCATATATTGATAATATTTTCGCATATTCCATTTTATTTTAGTTCCATCTTGCATTCTAGTTAATTCATCAATTATGTGATCACGAGAATACATCCATAATGAATATCCCTGCAACTGATAGAAATAAAATAAAGGGTATGATCAAGAGCTTTTCTAGTGGTTAGTTTATCTAGTGGATGATAAATATCCCTCACCATATGGAGAAACACCTTGAACCTTTTAAGGTTCGTGTTTACAGCTTTCCACCAGTCCACCTTTGTATCTTCTCAGAATGGTTTTTCCTAGGATCCTAACATGAACCACCTCCACTAGATTGGGAGATCCAACTATTCTTATGCTTTTAACTCACATAGAGTTGAGGGGTAGAAGGGTTTTTACAAAAATAATCCTTGAGAATATAGGGCCTATGTATTTATGAGGAGAAGGCATGCAGACCAACAATTTCATTTTTACAAATAAATTAGAAAGAAACCAATCACATATAAAGGTTTGGTATATCTCATTATTGTCCACAAACATTAAATTAATTACACATTTAATAAAACTGGAATTCAATTAATTAATCGTTTCTATTAAGAAAAATAATTCTGTAATCGATTAATTTTTCTTTAATTAATAAATCTTTTTTTTAAATAATTTTATGAATTTACTAATGATTCTCAATCATTTTAATTTTAAAAAAAATAATAAATTCATTTAAAATTAACTATGTACATAACTTTTACCTTAGAGGAAACCCAGTGAATACCCATAAAAAACTAACGAGCATGTATTATACTTGTATACACAATATTGTTTTTGAAATGTATCATGCACATAGAATTATAATTATAATACAACTCATACATGATGCACATATCATTGAAAATTATGTACATTTTAATTAAACATTTATATATATATATATCAAAATCCTATCACATGTTCTGTCAGACTTTGATTCTCACACGAAGGTACATGTTTGAAGGGTTATAATATATAATAATAAATTTTAAATCTACAGAATATAGAAAATTTACATGGTGTTCAAATATAAATACATGGTGTGTATTCTACTCACCATCCATACAAAGTAAATTTATAGGAAACCATCATGTGAGGTGTAATTTTGAAATCTTAAGAGTACACAGTGTGTCCAACGGGCCACACTCCATTTAGACACGACATTACATAGTCACCAGCTGGGCCATCCATGTATGGGATACATGACATTACCCTAACCCGAAGGGACTGCATGTCATGTTTAGTGGGACACATAGCATGTAGTCTATCTGGATATAAATTAGTCTTTCTAGGTCAAAACACTGTGTGAGAATTAACTACACTGCATATCATTAAAACACAAGGCCTGAGTAATTCCCGAATTACTCTTGGTGCGTTGAAAACAACAACACAGTTTGCAATCAGGATTACATGGAGTGTGTGGTAGATTACATGGCATGTAATTATTATTAGATGGTGTGTACTATCATATTATGTGGGCAGAGTCATCAGCTCCTCTTTAGGAGATCTTTGATATAATTTTAATCAAAAAAACTGATTCTGTTATATTAGTGAGAAATAAAAGAGGAATAAAAAATCTCAAAATTTAGATTAGAGGAATGATTAAAACTAATTAGAAAAACTAAATTATTCAGATTACATCATAAATGTTTTATTTAAATAATTATAAATAAAAATATGACCCCACTATGATACCACTTGTTGGTTCTAAGAGCAGTGGAAGCATGGTTGGTCCATCACCAAAATTTAAATTTTACCCTTATCAATCATTATTCCGAGATAAATATGATGATAAAACATAGTATACATGAAATAAAATCAAAGGTTTATGTAAATAAGAAATAGGCACTGAACCATGAGTGAGAATCGATATATTTTTTTTATACTTAATTTAATTAAATTAAATAAATACCTCCACATTTTTCTTTCTTTGTTGTTGTGTCTGACCACAGATTTGAGGTGATCCTTTTGTTTCTTTGTAGAAATAATGAGTATATATCCTCTAGAAGTAATCAACATGTGCTCTGTGAATATATGTAAATCACTGAAGGAGTCTCTATGTTCTAACATGGAAGATCCTTTCACTTGCGTCATCCATCCCCGATCACCTTGAGAGCCGCTTCCAAAGCATTCTCTAATCTGGTAGAGGATGGACACTCTCATTCTTGATTGTGTTCTTGGAGAAAAAAAAGACTCTTCGGGATTTAGAAATTTTTCTATAAAATGTTTTCAATAACAAAAAATGGCTATCAATCGTGTTGGTTTCCCCCTTTTCAAATAATAGAATAATATGTTATTAGTAATTTAAATCACTATGTAATAATAAATAACAATCCAAAGTGTCGTTAGTTATTTTATTATTCAATGTGAATCCCCCATATCAAATAATAATAGAAATACCTTTATTTGAATGACATTTTATTATCTTTAAAGTTACAATTAAATATTATTTTAATCAAATAATATTTAATATTAATTTACCACTAGACTCTTTAACTCGGTCCACCCATCCTCCAAAATATTTATTAGACCTTGAATAATGACTTTTTATTTATTAAATAAATAAATAAAATCTCACTACATGATTCATCAATAAATAAATAAAATGCGATGAGGAATACTTGAATAATTATTAAACCACAGTCGAGAATAATATTTATTCAAATTTTAAATAATAAATTATTTAACTATGGTTAGAGATACACTTCGTGTTTGGCCCTCTAGGCCTCTTTCTCAATTAAATTATGGTAGCTTTCTTAAAGTCCAAGTTTAGCATCAAGCAACACGCCAAGGAACCGATAGAGAATTATGTTAACTCTACAGTAAAATGTCACCTCATATGAATGATTATAATGTAATATAATCCCTTTATCATGATATCTCCCATCAATATAGTTTCATGCCTATTTTATTAACCTATATGCTCAAAAACATGTTCTTTGACTTTCAAGAAATAGAACATCTCTAGTGAAAACCATAGACATGGATTTATTTAGGATATATCATTTCCATAAATGGGGATGAGATATTTACTTCTGTTAATGGACAGAAGGGATAAATCTTTTATCTCATTATTCATTAATGAAATATTACTCATGACACACCCAAAGTATCTGACACCACCGTGATCATATATCATTGCAGTTTCCACCAATACATAAAATTGGACGACTCATAATATCCATTAATAATAATAATAATTATCAGGACCATTACACATGTCCACAAATAGGAACATCCAATGAAACTTATAATGAATATTTCTTACTATCATATCTCATTCTCATAATATTCAACTAGATATTACCAAGGGCCTACACCATGAAAAGGTTCCTCAAAGTCCAATTAGTCTCCACCCATGATAGCATGTATCATTTATTTCCCTTAAAATGATATCATCTGGCCATAGAAAATTTATTCAAAAATAATGTCATGACACTTCTTAGTTCTCATCATAGTGGGGGACTACTAGTCCCTTTTAGCGTGACAACTACTCATGGGACAGTATCACAAGCTATGTTACATAGAATAACAATCATGATGGGATAAGAAATTCATTAATATTCAAAACCATGAATATATCTTTATAATAAAGTACAAATAATTTGGTTCTAGGGCACCAACTACAACAAAAAGAACATTAGACATTAGAAATTACCATTAGAACAAGACTTGATTTTGTGGAATACATAAGTATATAAATTTGTGAAAATGTATAATTAGAAATATATTCACCATTAAGTTAATGAAATGAAATCAGCCCATTGCATTTACATATGGACATGACGGTAGGTCTATGAATAATCATATGGATATGAAATCTAGGTCCATGCATGAACTTATGGTCCAAAAAAACTAAATCCATGAATGAATTTAAGGACTTGAAAACCAGGTCCTCATAAAAAATTAGTGAACATGAAATATGGATCCCATAGAATATATTTACCTCATGAGCTATCCATATTTACCCAATGCATGTTTGTGAGATATAGTTCTGACCCATAACATAATGTAAATACTACATAGGTTTTACAAAATATCATGAGACATTAATCAGATCACAACCCATCAAAAATGAAATAAGTTTTATAACAATTTCATCATAGTATAATCCAAGGAATATAAATAGTTTTTATATACATCTCATCATCATACCAATAAAACATCTAGAGAAAGAAAAAAATATGGTTCCATTGTATTATTTCCCCATTTGAACATAAGAAACTATAAAGGGTGTTTTCATTGAGGAATAGATATTCCAAAAAAATATCTTTAAAAACATTCTTGATGAAAATAACCTTTCCATTTTGGAATCACATCTATAAAATATAAAAAACCTCTAAAATATTATAGAAATAATATAATTTTAAAATAACTATATAAAATTATAAATTAATCTTCAAATAATTGTGTGGTAGTTATGCTTGTGAATTCTGACCATGTTGTATATGTTAAAAAAAATGTCTTTTCAAATTTTTTGTAAAATGTCAGAAAATATATCATTTAGAAAATGATTAGATGATTCCATTTTAACTATTTCTTAAAAAGTAAAAAGGGAGAAATTCATTTAAAATATCATTTGATAATAGTAACAACATTATTTAAATCATTTCTAGAATACATGAAAATATAATAAAATGGTTTTTACCAAAGAGTGAAAAAAATTTGATTTTTATTAAAAACATGTTTTTGTATATTAAGTATGTAAAGGGAAGAAAATGAAATGAAAAAATGTATTTTCAATAATTAACCATATAATAATAAAATAAATGATTTTATTGGTTGTTATATAATACTATTTTATCATAAATGTCATTAATTGTAATTATTTATAGCACACAAAAGAAACATGTGGTGAATATGACATGTGTCCCATGAAAATAACAGTGAGTTGAAAATCCCATACCTTAGGTCTGACTTCATTTTTATGTGTCAGAACCTTATGTTTGTTAAATATATATTTATTATATATATATATATTGAATAAAAATAATAATAAATATCATACATATTTGATTTATTTATAACCTCTTATCATCTATTTTTTATAATTGTTTTTTAAATCATTGCTCCAGGTGATATCTACATTCTTTTTCATGTAAGTCTTGGTTTGGTAGTTATTTTAATTATGTTTTTATTAGAAATTATATCATATAAATAATTTTAGTAATGATATAAATAACATATATATTCATTATATGCATGTTTATATTCATTCATAAAATATATTGATTGAAAAATTAATTTCATCATTCATGGAGACGGTAGGTCGTGCGTACACATGAACATTATTTTCTTTCTTCTAAGGATGGAAATACATAAATTTCAATTTTTACTAATATATAAATAATTATTATTATATCATATATATTATACATATTCATTAATTAAATCCGTATTAATATTCAATTAAAACATAATTGAAAAAAATCACATTGCTACATGAAGGTTGTTTCCCACAATACCCATAAACAATGTATTAATTTTCCAATGATTTGGAATGTCAGAAGGTAGATATGATATTATAATTATTAAATTATAACTATATAATAAGTTTCATTTATAAATATTAAACCCATCATAAAAACTTCCCATTAAATATAGTGATGAAAAATGAAGTGTATCACTACGTGGAGACGGTAATCCCTATGTACGCACGAGAGAAACATTCACTTCCCATTTGATGAAAAGAGGGTGAACAAAGGAATTTAAATAATTATAATAAAATTTAGATATATTTATTATATGTAAAATATTATTTTAGTAATAATATATCATAATTATAGGTTGTAAAATAAAAATTAAAAAGAAACTGATCAATTATGGTGATTACACTTCTTTGAAACAAATCCCTTAAATATCCTATTATGGTGTATAAGATTAGATTTTTGGGAAGAAAAAAAATATAATGTGAATAGTAAATTTTAAAATATTATTTGGGATGTTTATTTTAATATAAAATGCTAAAAGTTCTGTGAATAACAGGAAGGATGGGTTCCCTTTTTGAACTGAGCGGAGGGGACCTCAAAGAATTTCTTAAAATACTAAGTTAATATAAAATAATTTATATTTAAAAATTTATACAAATTGATACAATTAGAATATAAGAATAGAATTATTTTTAATCCACTCATCCAATAAAATTTATAAACCTTGTGTCCCATTTTTACCCTCAACCTTTTGTTTTAACCCTTCGTTAACTCTTATGACAATTACTCGAATATTAATGTTTTCTACACTACAAGGCTTAATAATGTTAGTATAACATTTTAAAGGGCCCATAAATGGAAAATGTGTAGATTTTATGACCATGTATCATTAAATTTAAAAAATATAATATTTTTATAAATTTTAAATCATTTAATAATATATTATTTATTATAAATTATCACTAATGTCATGTATCACACTATTCAGTTAGTTTGAATTAAAATGCATGAATAAAATGTTATAATTCAAATAAAATTATTCAAAACCTTATTAATATTTCACATATATTTATCAAATTGATTGGACTCATTTCCCAATTCAAATAATATCACTTTTAGTATGTTTAAAATCATTTATTTTATTTCTTTCTAAATCGAAGAAATAGCATCGGTGTTGCATAAGTAGTTTGGGTCATTATATATTTAATAAAAATTATAAATGAATTTATATCATTACAAAAATTAACTATTATGAAATTATTGGTTAGATTATTTCATAAATTTTGTTTCTCTTCTATTTGAAATCATAAGATATATTTAAAACTAAGAGAGTGAAATTTTAAAACTTTTGTTGCTTTAAATATTATATAGGTCATTTTTTTAGAAAAGTGTCCAATAAACAATTAACTGTTGACAATAATGTGATAAGGAATGTATTTAATTCCTAGAATAATAATTATGATGAAAAATTATGGCCTTATCACGTATTCTTATCCTAGATTAACTTAATTTACCCTTTATCGAGGTGATAGATTTTACCATAGTTACTATCAATAATGATAAAAAACAAAAGAGACATAGTTAAAAAATTTAAACCACCTAATTAAAAAATGGAATCTATTTTATAATATTTAATTTGTAAAATTTTAAAAAACTAACTTTAAAATAAACATACAGCACACGATGAAAATGGCATTGAAAGAAAAATAAAATTTTTAGTATATTACATGTTTTATTATTATCTCATTATTATAAAAATATAAATTGAATATTAAAAACTATATTGAATATAAAATATAAAAATTTATTTAAAATAATTAACCAATAGTGAAATTTTTTATTTAATAAAATAAATATATATTTCACGTATAAAAAAATAGTTTTTTAAAGAGTGTTCTTTTTTATTTCAAATAATTTTAGTTTTAACTTATAATAAATTTATAAAAAATAAATTAATTGTATGCATTGGTAACCATAAATTTTTTATATTTTATCTTTCTTTATTTAAAACCAATAATCCAATGGCTATTGAATATTAAATAATTGTATATCTCAGTTTGATTAAACTTGGTGTTGCATGAAATGAAATCTTTTGAATAAATAAAATTTATTTGAAAATAAAATATTTCATAAAATCTAGAGGTGTTTCATTATACCCCCCTATAAAAAATGGTTACCTTGAAATTTTTATTTGTAAATAATGGTTTAATATTAGGAAATTCCTTTTCCAAATCCCACATCGTACAATTGAATAATAAACCTTCCCTTAATATGTAAAGTGGAAAGCATAGAGGTACATAAAATAATATAAAATGGGTACTCATATAAGGAAAAATAATTGGGTAGTTTAAATATAGAAACTGAAGATAAAAATAAATCATAAATAATGATATATATTGATATAGAATGTATTTAAGAACAACTAAAAAACCATGAATTAGTGAGGGATTAAAAGACCATCAATTCATAAAAATTGAAGTTAATTGGACAACATTATTGTCTTAATATCATTTTCCTAGAGTTAGTAAATTCCATTAACATATGGAAGAAGAACATAAGAAAGTATACATACTTAAAAATAATAATTTCACTATATAATTAATTTCAACTACAATATAATATGTTTCAAATTGTGATTATTCGGGATGAATTTTTTTCGTCCCCAGAGAACTAAAATTATCTTCTAAAAGATCATAAGATCCATAAAATAATGATAAGTCACTCTTTTTCATCTATATTTACTAAAACCCAAATGGTTATTATTTGATATGATAAATCATACTTTAAATCCTGAATTTCAACATAATAATTTCCAAATATATTAAACTTTAAAAATTCCCCAAAATATGTCTCAACAATATGAAAACCCAAATTTGATTTCATCTCATGTTTTTTTATCATCATCTTAAAAATAATTTTTATCACTCATTAATAATCATATCCAATTTTATAAACCATGATTAGATATTATCTGATATATACTATTCATTTCCTGGAATAAATTCTTAATAAAATTATATATGCTTTTAAAAGATAATTCTCACCTTATTCCTCAAATAAAATATATCTTAGAAAAAAACATTTCCTTTGGAGTTATGGGTTTATCCTTCTACTAATAGACAATCCTAGTTTGATTCAAAATATCAAATATGATTTCTTTATTACATAAATATATGTAGAATATATATAATGAGAGCTAATCAATTCTTATAATCTCATAAAATTTCTCTAAAGAATAATATTTCCATATTTCATATTCATAAAAATAATCACATAGAATTATCAATTATAGAGTAAAAGATATGTGTTCCATAACTATCATGATTCACTTAAGATATTATAATTTCATATGATTTCCCTTTATCCATTGAATTTAGAGGTTTTTTGTATTATTATATTTATTTTCCCTTGGACAATGTAATTGATTCACATAATGCCCAAACACTTTTCATTTATTGCATTGAAGTGTGATTGGTGTATTCTATTAACCTCTATATTCATTCATTTCAATGATTGTACTCATTACATCACTTCGAAAAAAAATTCTCATTGTCAAGGATTCCCAAAGAAAAACATTTTATTATTGTTTTTATGAATTACCATGGGTGCTCCATACCATATTTTTATAAAATAGAAGTTTGAAATGTTTTCTTCCGTCAATTTAGAAAACCACTAGTGCTTAAATAAATGTCCATCTCCCTTTTATTATCACAAGAATATTGATGGTTTCTAAAAAAAATTACCACTTTCAGTTAACATTGAATTTTTTCCTCCTAGATTATAAAGTTCCTTATGGATAATGACTTCTTAATACTTCGTTTTAGACTAATGATGAATTGATCAATTTATCTATTATTATTGATAATTAAACATGATGAATACCTTTCAATATTGTAAAATTTTCCTCATATGTACTAATGTATTCATCATCATCCAACTTAAGCACAAAGAATTCATTGTCTATTTCTGTGCATAGAATATAAGGGAATTACTTGCTAAAAAATATTCCATTAAACTCATTACATTTCATGGATTCAATTTTCTCTTATTCCCTAATATTCTTAATTATATTACCTCATTGATCGTCTTCACCTTCAAAATGATAAATAAGTAGGAGAACATTTTCATGGCTTGAACACTGAAGAATGAAAAATATTATTTCCATTACATTGATATATTTCTTATAATCTAGTATATCAGAAGACCCATAGAAGGAGTTTAGATATTGTTTCTTAAAATATTCGATAACATGTTTCCCCTTCTTATAAGTATTATCATGTTCAACAAGATCTCTATTAACACCAATATATTAAGAGAGTTGAGTGAGCAATGTCACATTATATTTCATCCAAGATCGTAATCTATTTAACTTCTCAAGAGGACAGTCATTAAATTATCCATAACATTCATTATTCATAATATTTCATTGGATTATTTCCATTGAATAAGACAAGAAGTCATAGTGTAGTCAATCATAATCATAGTGGAATATCACATTATTTTGATAGATCATTAATTGTATATCAAAATCAAGACACCTTATTTTCAACATATTACTCCTTATGTTTATCCTAGTCCATCCATGATCTTTACCAAAACATTAAGACATTATACTACACTTAGACCCATCCTTAGGGTTCTCACTAATGTTTTCTCATCCAAGTTTACAAAAATTATCTAAAACGTTATCTGATACCAAAAATAGAAACCCATAATTTTTATAAATATATGTCACATATTAGTAGATTAATATTCATTACATAACATATCAATCTGTTATATAATAGTACAGGTCTAGTATCTTTGGAAACTTGTATGCATAAACAACTAGATCATAAGAGTCTTCCATTAAGTTCTTCATAACTAGTACCCTTCTAAGACATATCAATAAAATAACTGTTTTTCAAAACCGGGGGAAAAGAAACAAAATAAAGGGTGAGATTAGATGATTATTAAGGGTAAATAAGGGAGAAATAAATTATTATATAAGCATAACATGAGTATAAAGGTATTATAATAAGAGTTTAACATTTGAAAACAATACCCTACATATCAAACATCATCATATTAATACACATAATGAAGCTTGAAATATTATAATACATGAATCATAGATGAATAAAATATCATGTTCCATGATAAAATAACAATATAATAAGATATAATTTTGTGACATTCATAATATTTAAATGTCTTAAACATTCATAAATAGAAAATGGTTCACTCATTAAGTTAAAGTCATGAAATCATGCCCTCGCATAAACTTATGGACATGATACTAGGTCCAATAGTATTCATATGGACATGAAATATCGGTCTATACATTAACTTATAAAAATAAATACCAGTTCCATGAATGAGCTTATGGAAATTAAAAGTAGGTCCTCACTTAATCTTATGGACATGAAAACTATGTCTACGCTTAAAAATACGAACAATAAACTATGTTCACATACAAAAATTTCCTCTTGATTTATATATATTCACCAAAAGAATTGGTGTAAAATATAGTTTCAACCTATCAAATAATGAATATCATACATAGGTTTTCTACAAGATAATTACACATTCATCATATCATAATCTATGAAAAAGGAAATGGGTTTTATAAACATTTCATCATAGTATTACCTATAGATAAGAATCACATTTTATAAACACTTAATAATAATAATCATAAACCATCTAGAGAAAGAACATATATTGTACGTTTATATTAGATCCCCAGTAAAATATAAACAACACAAATGGTTGTTGTCATCAATGAATAAAATTTCCCAAAAAATATCACTAAACTTTTGTAGGTAAAAAAACCATTCCATTTTGAAATTACATCATTAATATATAAAAAAATTATAAAATACTATGGAAAAAATATCTTTGAAATTAACCTTGAAATTTTTTTAATTAATCATTAATTCATTGAGTAGTCGTGACTATAAGAAATTCTGATCATACTATATTAGTTAAAAAGAAAAGGTATTTTAAAAAAATTAAAAAATACCTCATTTGAAAAACAATGATGAGATTTAATTTAATCATTCTAAAAAAATTAAGAAAATAAAAAATAATATAAAAATTATTGTGTAATAGTATATTACTTAAATAAAACATTTTTATAAAATATGGCTATGAAATAAAATTTTTATTCATCTTAAGAGAGAAATAAAGACAATTTTTACTGAAAATGAATTTTCAGTATCTAGAGTAAATAATGTGTGGAAACCTAAATTAAAACATTAATTTTAAATAATTAAACAGATTATAATAAAATTCATAATTTTCTTTATAGGTATATCAAAATGTTTCATCATTGGAAACATAATCATAAACAATCATGATAACTACTGAGAATGTGAAATAAAACCCTTCCGGCTTTGGTAACATTTGAATCATAATCCCCGTGAAATAAATAACAATATGTGGTATTTATAACCCAAAAAATTTTATAGGAATAATAATAACATGAACTTTTTTGTATTATATTCAAAACATAAAAAAAAGTGGTGAATATGCCATGCGTCGAAGAAAATAAATGTTATGAGAAAATTCATTACCTTGGGTCCAACATCATTATTACACATTGAAACCTCCTGTATAATAAATATATATTTATTATAATAATATTAAATAACCTCAATAATATATATAATATCATATATTAGTTACTATCAAAATTTTATCACCCATTTTTTAAAAATTCAATATTAAAATCATTATTCTCGGTGATATCTTCATCGTTTTTCATGAATGTTTTCATTTAGTAGTATTGTTCGTTATGTTTTTATTATAATTACATAATATATAAAGTTTAAATAGTTATATTAATATCATATATAATAATTATATACATTTTTAGAGTCATTCATAGAATATTGAGATATAAAAATGAATTACACCGTCCATGAAGACGTTAGGTCATATATACGCATGAATGTGGTTTTCATTCCACAATAGATGTAATAAAAGAAATATAAATTATGAATTACATTTATATAATAATTTTAATATCATATATAAATATATATCTCATATATACCCATTAATTACATCCTTATTAACATATACATAAAACAAAAATGAAAAATTAATCACATCGCTTTGTAGAGGTGGTAGTCCACATATACATAAGAATGACGTTATCATTTTATAAAAATTTGGTAGGTAAGAAGTTAGATATGATATTGTCATTATATAAGTATAATTATATCATAATTATAATATATAAACACTAAACCAATAATAATAACCACCCATAAAAGATTGTGTTGAAAAATGGATTGCATCACTATATGGATATGGTATGTCGTATGTACGCACAAGTTATAAATTCACTTATAATTCGATAGAAATATGGTGAGTAAATAAGTAAAATTAATAGTAAAATTTTATTTTATTTAGTATACACAATTTATTATTTTAATAATAATATAATTGATTTAGAGGAGTTAAAATATGAAATAAAAAGAAAGTGATCGGTTATGGTGAGTACCTCTTCTTTAAAATGACCACTTCATATATCTTCTTAAGGTCTCTAGGGTTGGTATTTTGGGAATGAAGACACATATATAATATTTACAGCTAATTTTTTAAGATAAATTATCTGATATTTGTTGATATATAAGTCTAAAAGTGATTAGAATAAGAGAAAGTTTTGGTGCCCTTTTATAATTGTGGGGAGGGGAAGTCTCAGGATCTTGTAAAATATTAAATTAATATAAGATAATTTTACTTTAAAAATTTATCCAAACGATATTATTATAAAATAATATTGTTTTCAGTTGAAATTTTCCCATACAATATATTTTTTATAGGTTTGGTTCGCATTTTTACCCTTATCATTCTGTTTTAACCCTTCGTTAACCCTTCTGACAATTACTGTAATATTAAATTTGACTACCCTTTAAGGGTTAATAATATTAATTTAAATTTAAAAATGACATATAAATATAAAATGTTTGATTTTAAAACCATATCCCATTAATTTTGGAAAATTTAATATTTTTTAGAAATTTTATATCTATTAATAAAATGTTCTTTATTATAAAATATCATTAATGTCATTTTTAAAACTATTAATTTTATTTGTAGTAAAGAACATAAATATAAAATTTGAATTAGAATATAACGATTAGAACTCTCATGAATATTTAATAAAGATCTATTAAATTCATGGGACCTAATAACCCATTCAAATTATATAAAATTTAACATTATTAAAATCATTTATTTTATTTTTCTTATGAATTAGAGAAATATTTTATTGGTGTTTCACAAGAAATTAAGGTTATTATATAATTAATAAAAATTAGAAATAAATTTATATCTTGAAAATAATTTCATTAATATAAAATAGACACATATATTTGTTTATAACTTGCATTTTCAATATGTGGACATATAAGAGATATTTAAAACTATGAGAGTGAAACTTTGCAACTTTATTTGATTTACATATTTTATAGGCCATTTTAATGGAAACATTTCCATTAAACTATTTTACTTCAACCCTAAGGTTATAAGGGTCTAATTAACTTTATAAAATAAAAGTTTTTTTGAAAACCCATGGCCTTAATAGTTATTTATAATTGAGATTAAACTGATTTACTCATTACCGAAGTGATAAATTATACCATGAATGTTATTCATATAAACCCAAAATTAATAAGAATTATTTAAAAAAATTAAACCCCTTGATTCTAAATATTTAATATATTTCATCAAATTAAATATAAAAAATTACTATGAAAATTAAAAAAAAATGATGCAACACGTGATGACAAATGCTTTTTATAAAATACAATTTTAAGCATGAAACATTGTTTATTATTATCCCATAATTAAAATAATATAAAATGATTTTTAAAATAGTTAATTGAATATATAATATATAAATTTCATTATAATTATTCACAAATATTGATTAATCAAATTTATTATGAAAAAATTAAATGCACGTATAATAACCATTTTTGAGGAAACATATTTCATTTCCTTTCAAATAATTTTTAATTTCATTTATAATTAATTGATATCCAATGAATTGATTTTATACATAGGTAACCATAATTTTATAATAATTTAGTTAGTTTGATACATATCTTCCACTCTAATGACTGTGCGGTATTGACTAATGGTATATTGTTTTTCATTTAGACTCACTGAGGCGTATAATGCATGCTATCAAAAAACATATATATATTTGAAAAAAAATCATAAAAACTTAGGGTGTTATAATCGCCCTTAATTATGAATTTTTTATAAATCCCATGTTAAAATAACTTTTATTATTTAATTCATCACTTATACACATCTTAATATTTTCATATAGTTTAAATATTTCAAAAAATTTACTTAAAGAGTAATTAAAACTAAAACCTTTAAAATAACCCAAAATTTATACCTTTTCAAACCCACATTAATAATTGAAAATATTTAACATCACGTACCTTTACACACAGAAATAAAATATTTATAAAACTAATTCTTCTTTAAAAATTAAAAATACATGAGAAAATAGTTCATATATTTAAAAAAATTCTAATACATCCCCAAAAAATTATGAGTTAACTTAATAAAAATAACATCAATGTATCATATAAAATATCTCATATAATAATAAATCTATAAAAATAATTGTAAATTAAGTTAAAATTTACAAATTATTCTAAAATTAAATAATCAAACAAAATTTAAACTATGCATGGTTTGTCCGTACATTCTATAAGTTACTATGCCAACTGTGTGAAGTCCTGTTGAAAGTCTCCCAAGCTTGGTTGCATGATATATTCATATATTTTTTAACCCATGCATAGTCACCATGGATCATCTAATTTTATTTCCATTTCATTCCAATCATGGAGTTTCTAAAAGTGACTCACAAATTCTAAAAAAAACTCAAAAATAATAAAATTAAAACTCAAAATATCTATGGAATTTGAGAATCAACCCTCTAATTAAAGACATACACATCTAGAATAGCACTTGTAACTCAAGTTTAATCCTGAAGGGTATAGGTTAGGAACCTACTTTTGACAAACCACATAAATTTTAATGATCCAATATCTATTCTACTAATGCACCCAAATATCAAGGGTGAATCTATAACCTAGTCCCTCTAAAGAACATAGGATTTGATAAAATATTTTCATGAACCATATATAGGAAACCCATGATTCAAGCACCTAAAACTATCATGTGAAAAAAACAAGGTGTATTCCCAAATCACCATGGTATAATGATATGTGCGTGATCATCACATGATAATGGATGAAAATGGTTTTCCATATAAAAATTACAAATAAAGAACTTACACATTGAAATATCATAAGGAAATCCATACATCAGAGTTCCATAGATATAAATAATGGGATACAAATAAAATGTAGAAAATGACATAGAATAATAAAATTAAACATCTCACAACATGGAAATAAAATTAAAAATTAACGACCACTATTCGATAACATAGCAGATACGTAAATAAAGAGTATTTATTAGAAAGTAAATAGGGATAATACATCAATAATGACACCAAAATTAATAAACAAATGCCATTTAAACACCACTATATCTAATATGAAGAAGAAAAAATACACATTCCACCACTACAAAACATGAACATAGGGGATGAACCAAACAACTGCATCCATACGTATCCGATAAGATTTTTAATATTATAAGCATTATAATAAAATTCATAGAAATTATCCTCCGCACATATCATCAATAACCTCTAGAATATAACTATTTCATTCTTGGTTAAATATATATATATAAGTTAATTTTAAATTTATTTCAATAACATGTATTATGAAAATGAATTTAAAAAATATTTCACTTTATAATTTAAAAAAACACTATTTTATAAAATAATGGCATGATACATTTTCAAGAAAAAATGGTATAAGATGCAAAGAAAAATAGTAAAAGGAAAAATGGGGGAACATACTATTAAATTTCATTAGTAAAATAGCATTACATGGTATTATAAAATATAATAAAAACAATAACACCCATCATTAGAACCTAGGAGCTATGGGGATAATCTAGGATAATTCTAACATAACTAACTTAATAGACGACCAATCCTATATACAAGAAAAAACAACCCCTAAAACCCATTATTTCCCAAGATGGGCAAACTACTAGGTTAATTCCACCTGAATAGTATAATATAGTCCACTAGTTAGAGAATGATACTAAACTAGTGAAATAAGTTTCACTAGATTTTCCCCTTAACTACCCAAGAATTCCCATAAAATGTAAATATAATTGGGAAAATATAATAGACATGTCATATAAAAACATATAATATAAATAATGATTAATTAACACCCTCCCCTCCAATTCACAATTAATAAATATCCCCAATTCCATTAAGAAAATATATAAAATTATATGATCCCCCTATCTATGAATTTTTTTATACATTATATCAATAAAAATTCATTTTCCTAAATGCATGGGGCATGTTTCAATGGTTAAACATTTTTATAAAAATACATTGAATGTTCCAACCATGCCTCATGATCATTTTATATGAAACCAAGTTAAAAACACATTTTCAAACCAAATATATGAACATAATTAAAGCCTTTATCATTTGAGTGACTACACCACCCATTTAAAACCAAACACACCCTTATATCTGAAAATAATTTATTTTTTTAAGTTTAGAAACTAGAAATTTCTTCACAACTAAACTATTAATTTTATAGATCCTTCTATGAATTTATATGATCACTTAATGCGCATAGGTTTTCAAATCGGACTTCATACTTTAAAAAGAAAGTGAAATATCATTTTTATTTAATGAAATTCATTGAAAAACAAGAATCCTTTAAATAAAATATTCAAGTTATACTTGATAACATTTCTAAACACATAAAACATGGATTTAAAACATCAATAAGTCATATTTATATTTTTAAATGTCCATAAAAGGGATAACCTACCTCTAATTTCGTCACTTTCACAAACTATGATGTTAATACACACGAACAAGACCCATGAATGTCTATAAAGACAAGAGGGACCCTCGATAACACTAAAACATCAAAATACATTACTAAAATTTAGGTAAATGTGAACCATGTGTCTTCCAAACCATTAAATAAAAATATAATAAATTAAGAGGGAACCAAAGTGATAAGAAAAAATTTCTGGAGAGATTATCTTTGATAATAATCCCTCAAACTTGAATTACAATCAGTTATTTCCCAAGGGAGAGTAAAATTGAAGGAATAAAATCCATGTTTTGTGTTCACTGAATAGAAGATGTGAAGGAGTGATTTTAGGTTCAAATAAAAGAGTATAATAAGGGTAAATTCACATTTTTAATATGGTAGATATGATACATGTTTTGGAAGTATAGTAATGAAAACCATGTTCTAACTCTGTAAAACTAATCGATTAAACTATATATCCCTTTACATTCTTGTAATATGGTTTCTACTAATTGGTAACAATCCATGTGGAATCAAAATTAATTAAAAATGACCTCACATTGTTTATAATGGGTTTTTTATTATTTGGATCTAAATGTGTTATACCCTTTATGAAAGATTATTTCAGAAAAAAATGATCTTTGAAAGCCTAATGTTATCTACATGTTTTTACCTAAATCATGCGACAAACGGAAAACATACCAAACTAATAACACTTCAAACCAAAAGTCAAGTATAAATTCAAAAACTAATTAAACAAACAAAATAATATTGAAAAAAATGGTCGAGGTGTGACATCCATCAATTCAAGGAAGTAACTGTTCTCAAGAGTTAAAGGATTTTTTAGAAAATATTTCGAGTATTTTTTAATTCATTGAGACTCATGTGTCTATTAAAGTTAATCAACCCCATTTTATAATTGAGGTCCCTAATTGGAAATGTGGGGAGATCATTTTTTTATAAATTTATATGAGAATATATAATTTAAGGAGTTAAAGGTTATGTTTACTTAGTACATATACCATGATGCATTGATTCTAGAAAATTATAATGAGTTTTTATGCATCTATAAGGGAAAATAAATCATTATGTAGTAAAAAAATAGTTTTTTGATATCCTTTATTTCAATCCTGATATGGTTTTAAATAATGTGTTGAAATCTAACCTTACACATAATCCTAGGTCTTCCTATTAAATCTTTTCACCTATGTGTAATTGATAGATCAAGCCTTGATGGTGGTTATAAATCAGGTGATGATATCAAGGATGGTTGATTATACTCTTGTGATTATTTATAATGAAGATGTATTTCTATAAAATAAGAGGAGTCCCAATGAGTTAGGTAGGGGTATTAGTAGTCCATCGCAGCGTCTACCACATCTGGATTCCTCCACTCTAATGGAAAGTAGATATATTGTGTTCCATCAGTGTGGAGGGGTTAGACATGTAATATGTCTATGTAAAAAGGCCCCCAATACATTCAGGATTGTGTGTGTTTTGTATATCATTGATATTGTGTAGATTAAACCCCTCCCATCAAATTTATGTGGAATCATTTGCTTCATGATGATCCAGGATACATTCAGATGAGTCTAATGTAATGGGTCCATGGCCTTATGGTAATGGAGGTAGGATTACATTTTCTTAAGGGTAGTATATGTTGAGGGATGAGTCAAATGATACTATTAAGAATCAACCATTCCTCCCCATACCCTAGAGGCTACCAAGTATCATTAGGGGTGTAAAGGTTGTATAGTGAGGGGACTATACCCTCTTATCTACGTCGCACAGTGGATACAATCATAAACATTCAACAGAGGAAGAATATATATACAAAAAGAATAATAATGATGTATAAGAATAAATAACTGGGCGAAAAAGAAATAATATCAAAAGCCTCTAGGAAATGTAATATGAATGGATGAATGGAATAATAATATACAAAATGGGAACCTGGGGGTAGGTAGATACAATCATGTTATACAAAACTTTCCAAAATAGAAAAATACTACCCCATTAGCATATGAATAAAAGGCTCAATCCTATGATTGTATGATCCATCTATAAGAAAAAAATATCAGATACAAATAGTAGGGCACTTTCCCTTATCCTTACTTGTAGAAAATTAATCTACTCAGGTAGTAAAGGTGTCTTATGTATGGGGTTAGATAAAATCACAGTATCCCACCACCAATGGTGTCTAAAAGTAATCCATATCATGATAATATGTAAAAAAAAATTCATGTATATTTGAAATAATAAACAATACTAAATAAATAAATAATAGCTCTCTGAGGTTCCTAAAAGACACATGGATGTTCTACTTGCTTCATCTCAGTGATGGGATGAAAGTTAGATCAGTCAATATATATATATATATATATATATTAAAGTTTTATATTTAATCCACCTATATTAACCATGTACATTATGATACAACTGTCCTTATACCTAAAATACTATGCGCTAGTCTCACAATGGCATAACTCATTCATCCATAACATGTCTAAATGATCCAATAAGCTCAAGAACTAGGGTGAATTCTCTACATCTCATTATTAGTGGTATATTCCATGCTCGTTACTAGAGATGGTGAGTGTGTTATCATGTCAACACTGGGTAAATGGGTTGTCGCGCATCATGCCCATTTTCATGATAGAGTCAGTGGTGTGAGACATGATGCTCAACAGCCGATATAAGGAATTTTGAAACCTTCATTCACAACAGAACACATACCATCATTCCACATCCACTTTTAGGTAATAATCATCTTTATTTCAATACACATGATCCACTAACTCTCTTGAATTTAATTTTTCAATCCCACTATAAAAAAGGAATACATTCAATTAAATCATTAAAAAAATATACAATAGTCAACATGGTCGTGCTACCCTTTTCATTTATTCCATTTGATCCATTTAATTTTTTAAAGAAGATAAATCCATCATGTAAACTCCCTTTAATTTAATTCACTTCATTCAATTAACCATTTCATGATGGTTCTATTTATAAGGTTCAAAAGGTCATTTAAAAGGTATCATGGACAATAAGGCAATTACCAATATGGTAATTTCCAATGATAGGTTGGTAAAAGCACTTATGAGTTTCCTTGGAATCAATAAAAAATTATATAACAGAGGTAATTCTATTTATAATCTTTTCAAAATTCATAGAAATTGTTCTAGAAAATTAATCAATTAACAATAAATGAAATTTCAGGTTAGTTCACCTAAGGGGGTTTTATATCTGATGTTAACATCCTCAAACCTACTAAATGAGGATCAACGAGTGAATATCAATGTTTATAAGTAATTTAAAAAAGAAGAGTCAATTAAATGGTGATGCGTGGGAAAGTCTAGTGTGTGTGAAAACAAAAAAAAATACAAAAATACCAAAGATCTTAGATAAAATGATGAGACTGCCTACTTTAGGGTCGTTGATGACTCCTTATTTGATAGAGGCCTTATATTTGAAGTAGGTAAGATGAAATTGAATAAATGGTCCAATTCACTAAAAATAAGGAAAAATAAATTACACATAAATAGTTAAATTGATCAAAATATAAACTAAAATAGGAAGGGATTTAATTATATATTTTTCCAAGACATATTTGATGGTTCTGATAGACATTGATTTAGTCTTTAGACATGGTAGTAATCTCAAAGCATAGGTAAAAGGATAAGAAATGCTACAGAAAGAGGAGACATGATTAGTCACTAGAATGAGGAGGAGGAAAATAAAAATATTATTATAAGTTTCACGAGAAGAAAAATTTTAATTTCACCCTCAAAATAGGGGGTGCATGGTTTGGCCTCATAGTTTAGCCAAACATTGCGCAAATCATTCTCAATCCACTACTTAAGGAAGTACACTACATGATTTAGGAACATGGTTTCCCTAATTCTGTTCCAACCATTCAAAAAACCACTATAAAAAACTATAGTTTTATCACAGGGTTGTCCAACAAGATTTCAATAGTTGTATACCATTCATGTGGCTCCAACTTCTCCTCTATTTTCCCCCGCACAATTATTAAATACCTTTCAAGTTGGATGACATGATTTATACAATTCATGGGGCCCTGTTTATTTTCCAAATTCTTAGGGTTCTAGGATCCAATAAATCTAAGGACACCCTTATTACCCTCATAAATCCATTTGGTAACATTATAAGGGATGTTTATAGGAATTCAAACTAAAGAAAATGATTTATACATTATTTAAAATAAGGTTCATTAAGACTTGTCCCCTCCATAAAAAAGCATGCCCTTGAGTTGTCCTTATGAGGGTAAATAGGGATTTTATACAAATATTTTCATCCACTGACCTCATATATTAGCTTCTCATTCCCATGTCTCATATTGTACTCATTCACTCTTCCATAGAACCTGTACTAAAGGAACTAACCTATCATGAAGTGTCTTCAGGCTCCGACCAACAATACAAACTACATACTCCATGAATAAAGCATCAACATCCAAATAATCCTCATCTAGTCGGAAAACAAGTGAATGGTCTGGATAAAACTATTCAATCTAATATATGTGAGAAACAACATGCATAGATTAGTATCTATTAGTATGATTCAACTGGTTAGCTACTGTTCATGTTCATTGCGCAACCTCAAAGGGTTTGAAGATACTTAGTGAGAGCATACCATGTATTTGGTTATATATATGGACCAGCATGGGTGATACTCACAATAAAAAATGTTATTTAGGGTCTAACTCATAAATTCATCGATATCTATTGGCATACACCTGCTTTATGGACTAATCTATCATCATGTGCTATATGATCAACTCAACCTACTCTGTAGTCTCCTCCATGAGACATGGTCCAAGCATAGCTACCTCCCCTACATACTTCCAGTTCAAAGGTAAATGGAGTGTCATGTCATATAAGGCTTCATAAGGATCCACATCAATAGATGCCTAAAATATGTTATTATATGTGAAATCAAATAGGAAACATTATTTCTCCTAGTAACCACTGAAGTTAAGGACACATGCATAGATTATGTCCTCTAAAACCTAAATCATGTGCTCTATTTTTCCACTGAACTGTCAGTGATAGGCTATGCTTAGAAAAACATGGCTACCCAAGGCCTTCAATAACCCCTGGTAGAACCTTGATGTAAAGAGGGAATATATTTCAAAATGATATATCGAGGATCACTATAATGATATAAAACCTCTTACACTTACAGTATCCCTATATAATATACCAATATAGTCTCTCTTATAGGTAAGAAGTGTGTGAGTTTCATCTACCGATCAATGGAAACCCACTCTGTATAATTTCCATGATATGATCTGGGTAGAAGATTCTTGAAATCCAATAAAGCATCATCCCATTTCCACTTGGTAATGGAAAACGACTATAAAATCCCAATTGGATATTCATATTGGACTACACCTGATGACTGGTGGATCACCAAGTGATGAATTCGGGTATCCCCCATTTCATACCAGGACACCAATACCAGTGTCATAGTTCCTAATAAATTTTGGTGACACCAGAATGAAATGCTCATGAAAATGCATGGAATTACCACATTAGTTCCACTATAATTTCAACTGGTATCCCTACACACCCATGTAAATGACAGAGAATCATCCATATCTATGGTCTAACTAGAATATTAATCATCATCTTATATTATTTCCCTTACAACAAGGACTTCAAAATCAGAGAGTTTCCTCATCCTTACTCATTCCATAAGATTATAGCTCACTAATAATACTGTGATGATAGTTTTACAATGATCCTCTTGAACCACAAAGTGAATCTCTAAGAATATGTCCGTAAGATTTCATTTCCACAAGCCTTTTAAAATGCTTTATTCTAGGTCTTCTAGATCAGATCGTCGGCTACAACATTACCTTTACTAGACATGTTAGTAACCTCAAAATCAAATTACTATAAGTACTCTACCCACCTATTCTACCTTAGATTCATATCTAACTATATAAATATGTAAATGAGGCATTTATGATCAGTCCATACCACAAAATTCTTTCCAAGTATATAGTGTCTCCAATAGTGTAGAGCATTAACTATAGCAGCTAGTATGAGGTTGTGTTTTGGGTAATTCCATTTGTGAGGACACAACTAATGAGACGTATATGTGAAAACTCACTCATCCTACATCATAACAACTCCAAGATTGATACCTAATATGTCATAGTAGACTTTATAACTTCTACTTGGATATGGAACAATCAGTATTGGTGTTGAATTCAATCTACCCTTAAACTCCTAAAAGGCTACTTCAATATCATTTGACCATATGATTTTCATACCCTCATTTTTCAATCCCATAAATAGTGTTTCAACGCATAAAAAATATGATATGAAGCATCTATAATAATTAGATATCCCCAATAAACTCCAAATGTGAAAGATGTTCTTCGGATCCCCCTTGGAAACTACTTCTCTCACTTTCTTTAGGACTACTCAGACTCCTGACTCTGAAATAATGTGACTGAGGATGTGGAATTTGTTGATACAATAGTAAAATTTACTAATATTAGCATAGATTTGATGGTATTTCATTGTATTCATCACAATATCAGGATTATTGAAATAATTGTTTCTAGAAAACAAATACACTAATATGTTGTCAACAAATACTACCGTGAATGAATAAAAATACATGTGAAAAAAACAATTCATTAATGACATGAAAATTGTAGGTGGATTTGTATAACCGAATAGCATCAACAGTTACTGGTAAAGACCATACCTTCCCCTGATGATTGTAAGAGGTGTGTCTAAAGTCCTAACGTGCACCAGATGATTGCCTGACCTCATGTTTATCTTTGAAATCACTCTCTCTCCTCGTATCTGATAAAAGAGGTAATCTATTCTATGATGTACATACTGATTCATTACCATGATCTATTTCAATTAGTGGTAACCACACAAAGCCCAAGGGTACCATCCGCCATCCTAGAAAAAACACCAGTAACCCTTAAGAAAATGTTCCCGAGTGTTTGAATCATTGAGCCTCTAAATCATCCAACTATTTCTTCAGTTCCATAAGATATATAGTTTTCATTCTATAAGGAGGTATGATCACCGGTACTGATCTCAATGAAAAACTCTACCTCGCACTCTAAAGGTAAAGAAGAGAAGTCATTCGAAATGATTTCCTATAAATTTTCTACTATTGGAGGAAAAATAGTGGGTCAAAACCCTTGATAATATAAGAAAATACTAGCGATATGCGCTATCACCCTACCAGGCCTCTACTACTCGAGTACTTATCGCATGAATTTCACATCCCATTCTTTCTTATGCAGATGTCTACCACCATATAGTGATGTAAAATTCACCATATGATGATAACATTCTATGCGTTCTTGATAGAGAACTAACCAATCCATTCTGATGATTACATCAAATCCCATCATGTCGATGAAAAAAAGATTTCACATAAAATGGTTTTTTTATCTCAA
The DNA here is from genome assembly GCA_963277665.1 of Viscum album. Classification (NCBI taxonomy): domain Eukaryota; kingdom Viridiplantae; phylum Streptophyta; class Magnoliopsida; order Santalales; family Viscaceae; genus Viscum; species Viscum album. The sequence continues at coordinate 1,189,877,450 of OY728156.1, read as the reverse complement.
GGGTAAAATACTTAAAATGGTGAACCACCTCTAATCATATACCTTATAGGGTGTCAAGAATTATAACTCCATAGAATTATTTCATATCGAGGCCCATATATTACATGATTTTCTCATATGTAAACGAGTGAGAAGCACCTATATTAAATAAATTAGACACCAATGTGGATGCCACTAGAATAGTACCTCGTAGAGTATAAGCTCTGGTTCTCTACTCCTCTAGCATAGGATAGACTGCATGTAACTACCATTTACCACGTCCTTGATTCACTACCCGAATTCCCTAAGTATGCCCACTCTGCTGGTACTGAGAATCATGATTCTAGATGCCTCTACCTCAGTGCCACCTCATCCTGATCATCCAATGGTATTCTAGTGGATTTCCTACATTAATCATATTGTTCCCGCTCTGGAATGTGGGGGAGTATTAGATCACCTCTTGATAGGTTCTTATGGAAATTTTCTGGAAAAATTCTGAATATGGCCCATCTTTCTACAGCCTCTACATTCCACTAGATCTCATATGAAAGTTGGTTTAATGTTTCCTAGCATCCCCCACTAGTGACATATCATAAATCTATGAACAAACATATCTTGTCTACTACTACATCTATGATAAACCTCAAAACCTCTCTTTTTTCAGAAGTAGAAGCACCGATAGATCTTGGTTTCAAACAGCCCTAACATGCACCATCTTCTTCCCTAAAATTTCACTATTTATTAAAGGCTTTGATGCCAATTTCAAAAATAGTGGTTAAGCTACATACATTGACCTATGATTAGATGGAATAAAATATTCTATCCTAAAATCTTATATTAGTCATAGGATCATCACCAATTAGAGTAGGATCAAACCACTGCAGCTGATGAGAAAAGTATTCCATAACAAACATTATTTTTTACTACAGGTTCAGAAATTATCTAGCTATATCATCCCTCATAGTCTGGTAAATTATATATTCATTAAATTTTGTCATTAAATCAACTCAATTAATATGATAATTCTAATATACATAGGTAATAACATCCCACCACTACAATGCAGAATTAAAGAGCATATAAGCAGAAAGTTCTTACCTACACTTTAGAGGCATCTCCAAATGATTGAATATAAATAGAATAGCTTCAAATCATACTCAACAACATGAGGTCCACCATCCCTTGAAAATTTGGGATGATTCTACTACTGGAACTCCTGAGTCAACACTACCATGCACAGGGCAGGTCAAACAATGTCTTTCATATTATACAACATACATATGAATACCTTCAGAATAAGGAGTCATTGACCATATTTGTAATAGGACGATGTAACACAGGTTGCACTGTAAAAGGAATCATTGGTACCACAAGGCCTCCCACCTCAGGTGCATGGTCATCACCACCTTTAGGGCGTGTGACTAGAGGAAATATTGGAGGCATGAAATTACAATAACAAATGCACACCATAGAAGAGACATTAAAAAATCAAAATATTACAGATAGAAAACTCGGGTAGGGATATAGGCTTCTTATATAAATATCATTCACCTCTATCTAATCCTCATTCCATAACTGGTTAATAGATAAATATCACAACATACCATAAGAATGTAATAGAATCACCCACTATATCCACCAATAAGGAAAGGTTTGAGTCTAGGTATTCTTTCACATGTATAACATATCCATTTTCGCATTAAATGTTATTTTCATTATAAATTTTCACTTGATCAAATCGTTAAATCTCATTAATAGGTTGAATTAAAGGGATCACCATTTCTCATCTATAAGGTCCCATACTCCTTATGAACCAGATATAGAATCCACTTAACCCCATAACATAACACATTCCATCATATGCGGACAATGGTACATGGGTCAACGTTCCATAATTTACTGCATAAGGTGCATGCTTTAACCTATGCAGGAAAGAACTATTAAGTTAAGGCATAAACACTGTATTTCAATTATGTTTTCCAATCCCTGTAAGAAATGTCATCATATTTAAATACATAATATCATCACTATAAATATTCAACATGATAATTCTCTTTAAAAATAGATGTGGCATGGAAAATGTCATGGCATATTAGTCCTATGGTGCCTACAATGAGGCATTTTATAAAATGACATCATTTCATTAGGCGTAGTTAAAATAAATCACCATTTTAATGACACCAATAATAAAAACATCATAATACACATGCTTCACCAGATATTGAAGTTGCATCAACCATAACAGGAATAATCAATAATATCAATTCCCCTTCCTAGGAAATTTTAGTTTTCCTATACATGGGGTAGCTATGTCCAAGCATAAGGTCAAATTCCAAATTCCATAACTCGTATTCTCCATTCTAATACAGAATCAGGGATAAAAAGGAAAAATAATCTCTGATACCACTTTTTAATGTTCAATCCCATGATCCTCTTAACATGTTCCCTAAGCTAGTGGATCACATGGCCTTATGTGCACCACCCCATATGTCTGTGGTTGAAGACTAGTAGTGATTTAGTGGTGTTATGGTGAGGAGACTATACCCTCTTATTAGAGTATTATAGAGGGTACAACAATAATCCTAAAATAGTGAAAGAATCTAAAAGAAGACTAAATAAAAAAGAAGCATAAGAATAAACAATTGAGAAACTAAGTAATAAAATCAAAAGCCTATAGTAAATGTCATATAAATAGATATAATGAAAGATGATATACAAAAGTGAAACATGACACAAGAAAAAAAATCATTCTCTTCAAAAAGTAAAAAAAGTAAAAAATAATAATCCACTATCATATCGAACTTTTTCTCAATAGTCTACTCTTATTATGTATCTATAAGATAAACATATCAAAGATCATTAGTAGAGCACTTTACCTTATGTGTACCATTATAAATTTAATCTACTTGGGTACCAAAGGAGGCCTGACTAGGTTGTGAGTAAATATCCTTGTAGGACACCACCGCTATGTCTAGAATTAATCCAAGAAGTTCTTATAGATAAATTTTGTGTAGGTATATATAAAATAATAGATAATGTTGAATTAATAAATGACATCTCACTCATGTTCCTAAATTACACCTGGCAGTACTACCTTCTTTAGCTCATGACTAGGATAAAAGTAAGACTAGTCACTATATATATAATAATAATAATATATAAAAATTATATAGTTATATATTTTATCCACCTATATGAACCATGAATGATGACATGTAAGTGTCCATATACCTAGAATACAAGGCACTAGATGGATTGTGGGATAACTCAGTCATCCATAACCAATCTAAATGAGCCTATAAGATCAAGCATGAGGTTACATTCTCTATATCTCATAATAAGTGGGAGATTCTATGATCATCACTAGAGATGGTGAGTGTTCCATTATGTTAAAACTTATACAAGGGACATGTCCTGATATACCAATTATCCAGATAGTGTCTTTATTTTGAGACATCATTCTCAACACCTGATGTATGGGATCATGAAGCCATCAAGCCCAATAGAACCCTTACAATTGTTCCACGACTTATATCAAGGAATAATCATATATACCAAAACGGTCCTAAGGTATTACCTCTCATATATTTCATTTATAAATCCCATTATAAATAATGAATACTCAATATTATTGAATTAAACAAAACATACCATAGTTAGAGTGTCATTTCCACACTTTTTGTTCATTCCATTTGATCCATTTCATTTATTTAATGAAGGAAAATCCATAATGTTCCCTCCCTTTAATTTAATACATTTCATTCAATTAAACAATGTATAATGGTTAAATTTATACAGTTCAAAAGGACATTTGGAAGTTTTTGTGGTCAATAAGGCAATTACCTACAAGGTAAATTTCAATTATAGGGTTGTCTAAGAACTTTTAAGGTTCTATGGATTAATTAAACAATTATATAATATACACAATTCCAATTATAAACTAAGTCAAATTATTTGAATAAGTTATGAGAAATTAAGAAATTAACTATAAAAGAAAATTTAAGTTGTAACACCTCATGGGTGTATATAACTACGGTGAACATCCTCTAACCTAGTAAACAAGGATCAACTATTGTATATCATGGTTCATATAACATTTTAATATGAATAACATAATTAAACACTAAAATATGGAAATGTAAAATGTGATTCATGAAAACAAATCTAAAAACACACCAAAAACCTTGCCCAAAATGATGAGGCCATCTATATTAGGGGAATTAGAATCTCCTTCTATGATGAAGACCTTATATTAGAAGTAGGTTTGATGATGTTGAAGAAATTTTTCAATTCGATGAAAATAGGGGAAAAAAGGTTACAACTAAATTTTTCAATGGACCCAAATATAAATTAAAATATGAAGTGAGTGTATTTTATATATTTCCATTTTGGATCTGATTCTTCTAACTGGTCTTTATTTAAAGTTTGGAAGTGTGAGTTATCTCAAATCCTAGGTCGAAATAGAAAAAAAAGATATTGGGGGAGGAGACTTGATCATCATCTAGAATAAAGAGGAGGAAAAAGAAAATAATGTAATAAGTTTACTGAGGGGGAAATTTTAATTTCACCTTGAGAATAAGGGTGCACATTTTGTCCTCAGGGTTTGGCCAAACCATATCCATATCATGCTGAATCCACTACTTAAGGGAATACCCTACATGGTTAAAGTGCACACATTCCCTAATCATTCACCAATAATGACAAAATTCACCATAAAAATTGTATTTGGCTCACATGGTTGTGCACCTGGAGTCACATGATTATATAAAGACCATGCAACTCCTACGACTCCTTTATTTTCCCCTACATTGTTAGTGGAGACTATGTAGGCAAGGCTGCATTGTTTATACTAACTGTGTGACCCAACTTATTTTCTAGATTTGTAGGGTTCATGGTTCTAAAAAATCCACAAACACCCTCATGAACCCCTTTAATCAATTAGGTAACATTATTAGGTCTCTTTAAAGGAATTAAAACAAAAAACAAAAAATTTATACATTCATGAAAAATGGGTCGTTACACCTCACACCCTTTCTAAATAAAGGAAATTACATACAATATCGCAAGTTCCTCTGGAATGTAATTCAGGAATAGAAACTATGTGAGGTACCATTATTATTACATAATCTATGGATACTATTTTATTTGATATAGGGTTTTCTCACTCATTTATATATACCCATTACATGCACTAGTTAAATATTTTGTTTAACCATATAATATATGTTGTGTATATATCTAATACTCTTGGTAAGAATAATGAGTAAGGTTCCTGGTGTCCTTTATACATTATATCCCTATATAAGATAGAGTTATCATGGGACATCCTTATTCATGAAATAGACAAATTTAACATTTTTAAAAGGACGGATCCAATAACATCATTTAAAAGTGATATTGAATTTTTATCATTAGTGGGTTACATTTGATTTCCCTAAAGGGAGATATTATTTATTATGAAGGGAATGAGGCCTATAATATATTCCAGACAGACCTCAACATCTTTTGGTTTTTAGTATTTTTTTATATTTCATCTATTTCAGATGAGACTAATAAAATTAACCATATATGTATGTTTCCTTCTATGGTTAGGGAGTTTCTAAATGTATTCCCAGATGAATTATTAAGGTTACCTACTATGTGGTGAGTTGAGTTTTCTATTGATCTAATTCATGGGGAATAGATAATTTCATTAAAATTATATTTTATATTCCCTACTGAATTAAAAGATAATAATAATTAATTAGAAGATTTGGAATCTAGATTATTCCTTCAATATTGGGTCCCTTTTATAAGATACTTCTATACTCTTTTCCAAGAATATGGATGGGAATATTTGCTTATGCATTGATTATATGATGTTTAATTATGTGACCATTAAGAATAAATACTCCTTGACTTGAGATGATGTCTTATTTGATTAATTAAAAAAGGAAATTTTTATTTTTAAGGCTGGACTTTTGTTATATTATCTCATTCATGGGGTAAAGGAGGTATATTTTCCCATGACTACTTTTCGAAGTAGATATGGTTATTAAAAATATGTGGTTATTCCATTCTATTTAACAAATTATCTTCTGGAATTCATGGATCTTAAGAACTAGATCATTCATTGTTAATTGAATCATTCACTGTAGTATTTATATATGATATCATAGTTTATTCAAAAGTAGTAGAGGATCAAGAGTATCACTTATGAATTTCCTTCATAACTCTCTATGATAATCTCATGTATTCCCAATTATCAATGTATAGATACTATATATAAGAATTCATGTTCCTGGTATATTTGGTTTATATATAGTACATTTTAGTTTATACTAAGATGGTTGGTTTTTTATGTATAGTGACACATTCATTTAAAATAAAGATATTAAATCTTAATAAATTAATATTTATTAATTTATACAAATACTTAACTATGTAACATCATGGTTTTATATATTTGGAGACTACGTATATAATCTACTTATTTTAATAAATATATTCAATATTTTTCACATAGAACACTTTTTAGGTATACTATACTTAAAATCATGTTTCTTATCTTAGGGAAGTTAAAATGTAAGAAACGGTAAGGTCAGATGATCATTAAGGGTAAACATAAGAGATACCAGTCAATGATCATAAGATAACAATAAGTGTATGATATCAATATCATGATTTCTATTGTTCATAACCAATCTATCATAGATCATAAACACAAGTCATGGAATATATAATTATAATAATAAAACATAATGTTCAAAATATTATGGAATTATCAATCATCAGTCATAATTCATGATTTCATAACACACACAAAAAAGAATGCGGTAAAAATGAAATCTGATAACATTGTGAACATGTATAAATCGAAATAAGTTCACTCATAAAGATGAGGAAATGAAATAAGGCCTTTATATAAACATATGGACATGAAATTAAATCGATGAAAAATCTTATAGATAGAAAAATTGTGTCTATGGATAATCTTATGGTCAAAATAGGTATATTCATGTTTAGGGTCGGTTCAAAATTCCCAACGGTTCCGTATCCGACGATACGTGGACCTGCTTTCCAAAGGCATGTGTTTGCAGGGTGATTTGGCCAGTGAGAATTAAGAACTCACATTGGTCGAGAGATGGGAAGTCAGGCTCATCGCACCCTTTTGGGGTGGGGGATTATTGCATGTTTCGGGACTCTCTTATAGATTTAAGATGTATTCATATGTTTTCAAGTATTTGGTTTATACCCAAGCATAGTATCCATAGATTACTCCTAGTTGGCAATGGTCAGTTGGACGTATGGGTTCGTAATCATTTATGCCTGAGGTTTACCATCCCTCATTGGATTAATGACCCTAAGGAGTCTGGACTCACTGAGACGGCACTGATTTAAAGCCTCAAAACTAGGCACTCTGGAATTTATTGTCATCTAGGGGAGACAGATAATGACTTGAGCATTTCTATCGAACCCGTGATACAGGCCTCCTATGTGTCCTCATGAGAGGAATCTGGATCAACGTAGTTCAGTTTGGTATGGGGCTTACACTCCAGGATGCCCAGGGTTGCTACGGTGAACCGATGTGAAGATGGTCGTATTGGTCGGGTATTGGGCTTGAACCTAAGGGAGGCTTCTTACGTACCCTACCTAGGGGACAGGGATCAAAGTCCACATAGTTCTAATGGGAGTGGGGCTTACACTCTGAGGCAGCCCAGGGTAATGGATTGGGGCTTACACTCTGAGGAGGCCCATGGTGATGGATTGGGTTTTACACCCTGAGGAGGCCCATAAGTGACTGTCGTGGTTGATGCCTACTATAATACCACGTGAGTCATGCTTAGTGTGAGAAACATGAGGTAGCCGGGACCAGACGATCAAATCGCGAAAGGTGCGTCTGTGGAAAGTGGACTGGGGCTTACGCATTGAGTAGCCCAAAAAGTCGGGACTTACTCCGAGATGGATGCCCATGGAGACAAAGCGTAGTGAGAGAGGGACTTGGCCCCAAAGAAGGTCAGAGAATCACCCTTCCCCACTATGCCCTTCCTTGGCCTTGGTCGTGGGGAACTTTGGAGGTGCATGGGGGATTCCTTCTGATGGGTAGTCTGCCACGCCCCGGGGAGGAGAGAAGTGCCCTACTCCTAACAAGTTGAGGGGAAGAAGGGGGACTCCTGGGCTCGGACTCCGCATTACCATTGGAATGTGAACCCAGGAATGATTCGGGAATCCAATCAAGGGCTGAAGAAAACCCATCGCCCTCACTTACTGTAAATATGTGAACTCAAAAAGGCACACTGATGAACCTGAAGGTTACATCACACGGGTCTGGTGGCTTTGATGGAGAACTCAGCTCAAAGCCGACGAATGGACCAATGAGGGGGTCGTAGAGGATCAGGCCGGATTGGAAGGATTTTAGATTGCTTGGGGAATGCAAAATTTAAAGGATCCAATGTGCCACACAGGTGTATGAGTGGTGGTGCCCTTTGCGTTGGGAGGTGCTACGCGGCTGGAGAAGCCGTATGCGAACCAGGGTGGTCCGCTGACTGGTGGGAATTTCACGAACAGGGGTGGTTTGCGGCTTGGTGGGCATCCTGCGAACCAGGGTCGTTCATGGCTTCGGGTTCGGCCTGCGTACCGGGTTGATATGTGGAGGGGTCCATGCGAGCAGCGGTGGCTGGGGGCGATCCGGGTCGGGGGGTTGTCGGTTGGGGCTTCACCCATGTAGGAGGGTGATACACGGTGTGACGGATCAGAAAAGGGGAATAAATGCCCCAGTCTGAAGGGGGTGCATCCGCGGAGGGACCATTGTTTGCAGACTTCTTTTATTTTTTATTTTTGTTCATGGTTAACCAAGTTGTTATGCGTTTTTGGTTCCTTATTAATTTTCTTCCAACTTCATAAATGTTCTGGTTCACGAACTGAAACATAACTATTTGTGAAATCCTAAGCTCCTTCCTCTGAAATCCTTCCACCTGAATCTGATCGATCTCTAATTCCCTCCCTCCTCCTCCCCCTCGATCTTCATTAATAGAGTGGGGAAAGGGATGTATATGTGGTCATGTGACACCTTTTGTGGAGGCCCATGATTGGAAACCTAGTTTACAGACGACTTGGTCAATCTACAACTCGAGGGGGGCATTTAACACATCTCCCCTGTGAACCAAACTAACTCGGGGAGTGCTTTGCGGTCGCGCAAGGTTCTGTCTCCATTCCACGAACGATAGTGGATGCGGACTAGGCCGGTCAACGCAGTTCGCGGCTGGGGCGGTTCGTGATGGTGAACCAGGTTATCACCCGTCTTGCTTCACACCTGCGAAGAATCCCCGCCTCCATTCCGCGAATGACAGTTGTCCATAGAGGGGGTGCTTTGTGGGATCGGCCATGTACCATTATCATTGGACCGGTCCGCGGACCGGATTGGATTGTTCCATCATTTGATTATTCTTTACACTTTTCTCCAATTCAATGGGTGGGAAATTGGGTAGGATCTCCTTTGGATTAAAGGGGATTCTCATTCTTCCTTTGCGGATTTTTCAGGACCCTACAAATGCCCCCCATCAAAATGGGGTCCGATCAGAACAAAGAGGAGGCCATTCCGATGTAGAGTGGTCCTAAAACTTGGATGGTTTGCGATAGGGGAGTGGACCTGATAGGGTACCACACCTATAAATATGGGGGTCCCTCCTTTGTGCTTTACCGTATTCCTTACAAAACCAGAGCTCTCTTGCTTTTTGTCTGCGCATTCTCGTTCCTTCGTGAAACGCGTCGTCCGCGAACCATCTGCCACTTCCGTGAACCATTTCACGTTCACGGTTTCCTTCACATGTGGACCAACATCCCAGCCGCAAACTAACACTTTTAATTAATTAAAAAGTAAGTCACGTCGGGCTACATAGGAACTCGCTCCACAGTTTTGATGGTCTGTGGTCTGAAACCTTCCAGACTATGAAAATTTATTAAGTATTCCGAATCTAATTATTTAAACCCCGGATTAAGATTCCGCAGAGAAACCTGGTTCACGGTTTTATGGCCAATGCTCTACGGCCCAGAGTATCGTGGACCTCATCAATGTAGGGTTGGTTCGTGGGATGCAGTCATCGCGAACCACATTTTTAGGCCTGCTTGCGGACCTTGTCATGAGGGCTTCTTGACTCCTTTTTCCATATGATTGGTATTTCTGACCAGATTATATTATTCCGGACTAAACATTTTCCTAGATATCATAATTCAGGGAGAAAATATGGTTCCCCCTCATCCTGCACCCAGGATTGCTGATGAGCCACTCCTAATTGGTTTAGGGAGACGTTTAGCTATGATTCGCAGAGCGGAAAGCATCAAAGAGGTCCCTAGTCAGTCCATCATTCATGATGATGGTGTCTTGAAGGAATTTCTCTCTCCTTAGCTCCTGGGTTATCCACTATCAAATCGGCTTCCGCTTTACAGCTTCGGTCTTCAATACGACACACCTATTCCCCCTACCTTCTCAGGTCTTCTGTCACCTTTCTTGGAAGCATCGCCGAAGTGCATTCTGGCGAACCACACCCAATCGGGGTAGATAATCTCTAATCTTGATCCGAAAGACACTTTTATTCTGAGAGGCCCTGTCTAGACCCAAATTGATCAGTATTCACAAGACTTATCTCAATAATATGTCCTCAAGAGTTACCCCTCCATAACCAACCTTGCTCGAGTGGACCCTGACGTGGGGTGGATTTCTAGCTGGGATCTGTGGTCTGGTGGTATTTTCTCGAATGATTGGGCCTAGGCCTTCTGGGTCCATTATCATTACTGAGAATCTCTCGAGTCCCTAGAAGTAGTCAATTTTTACTCCATAGTGTGGGCCTCCCAGTTTTCTATTTACCCACCATCATTGATCTTGCCTGACCTGCTCAGTCGCTGGGGTTCAAGCACTAATACTTTCCATCTTTCTCATGGTGAAGTTGGCATTAGCATGTGGGTAATCTACCAATTGTGATGGATTTCGATTATTGGTGAGATGTATGATGAGTTTATGCCTACTTCTAACGCATGGTATGACATCGAACAAGTGCCTTCATTGGCGAGGGATTTGCTGGTTATGGCAGAGCGGTCACTAGGTCAGGCCTTGCGTGTCAGCTCTCTTATTCCTTATATCACCTGGATAGGCTTATTTCTGAACACCACTTGTCCTGTGTTAAAGATGAAGTGCCCCAGGACTCATCCTTCTCAATAGTCACGAACCATCCCAAGTTCCTACTGGGCGGTTCTGGAGGTGGGCGGCTACCTTTCATGGGCTTACGTGGTGCGCCCCGATGTGTCTCCTATGCTCAGATTGGTATGTCTATTTACTATGTTTTTTAGCGGGTGGCTATTACCTTCTTGGGATATCAACCCAGGCGTCAGGGCTTTCACCATGATGATTGTAGTTGAATTGGAAGAGGGCCACCCGGTGAATTTGGTCATGCCCACTTTGGCTCGTATTTACGAACTACTGAGCCACATGTAGGAAGGCGGGTCACTCTACCGTCTGAGTGGGCCATTTCAATTTATATATGACTGGATATCAGATCATTGTCGCTGTTATGAATATTGTCATAACACAGTCATCTTGCTTCCTACCTTTCGGCCTACCTTGCTCGATATAGCTGGGGTTCGCTTAAAGTCCCTCAGTTATGATGAAATCATCAACCTTCTGAGTGACTTCTTCTAGTTTGCTTTCGCTCCCTACCCCACCCCTTCCGGCGTTATGGTTGAAAACCACAGCAGGAGCCTGGAGGAGAATTCATAAATTATTTCACTGGAGGATGGGTTTCTATCCACGCAGATTACTGGGGTTTCTCCTTGTGAGTTGTATTCCCCCCATCATTTTTCCTGACAGTTTGGGTGTATAAAAATCCAAGTTTTCTTTCCCCCTCCTCAGGATCGACAAATGCACCCGGCCACTCTCCATCAATGGTGGTTGATGCAGATGTGGGAGGGATCTGACACAAGCATTCCCTTACCTAGAATAGGAACGGCTTCCAGCCTATCCTAGGAGTACGTGAGAATGTGTGTAAAACATTATCCTGATGGGATCCTGGGGAAGGCTGTCTGGAAAGTTCCCAAATCAGGAGTCACTGTGGTTGTTGTGCCTACCGCACCTTCCTCATCAGCTCTGAGGGAGAACCGACTAATGGATCATCAGTTAAAGAGACTTAGGGGATTTTCCTCCCCCAGGCCCTCTGCGGCCAATGTTCAGACAGACCCCACCCTCTTGGATGTGGTTGAGGATGACCCTGTGGATTTGGGTCCAAGCGAGACAATTCCAGAAGTTTTGCTGGCCGATACTGGACATAGAAACTTGATTCACAAGCTCGAACCAGGGTTAGAATCTTCAGACCTACCAACTTCAGAACCATCTTCTAGCGTGCACATATTTGCGATGATCGCAATGCCAGACTTTGTTCCCATAATGTCTTGTAAGGATACCGGAGATCATTGTGTCATGGGGGACCACCGAACAGTGAACAGGTGGGCCTGGCCCCAAATTTTTAATATTTTCACTGAAACTCCTCTGGACGAGATGGCAACTAAAACTAAAGCTCTCCAACAACTCTTCTTGGGCTTGGGGTCAAGTGGATTTGACTATTGGCAGTTTCATTTTCTCGCTTTCCAGGTTGCCATGGCCCATGAGGAAGTTGCCACTAATGAACACAAACTTGATCAATTTTTTTCCTCTCATTGTGGGACAAGATCCTTGGAGGAATCCATGATAAATCTCTATTAGCTGATAGCACAAGAGGTCATCTCTCTAGATCAGGCAGTCGCCCTATCCACTGAATTTTATGAATGTGATGTACGGGCAGTGATGCTGAGGGATCAATTGTCAGCTCTGACTGGTAATCTTGAAGTCACCAGGAAATGAATGAACGATCTACAAACAACAGTAGGGCACACTTGTTAGGTGGCCGAGGTTGAGGCCATGGAGAGCTCCATGCTAGAGTAGACTTGCAACAACCTCCGTCACACGGTTGCCGATCTGATGGAGTGAGTGAGCCAGGATTTTTTGTGATGATCAGATCCATTCTTGTACACTCTGTTTTGCTTACCCCTCCCCCCATTTTTTTGTTGTTGTTACTATGAGGGAGAGGCCCCAGCTTGTGGACGTCCTCCCTTTTTGTTCATACACAATACAATCTTTGTCAATCATTCCCCTCTGTAAAATTGATTGTTACCGAAGCAATCATTGTGTAAATAACAACTCACTGAATCAAAATTAATCATAATTCAAGAAAATAAAAACATGCTCTAACTTTTTCTTGGATCATGGGATCCAGCAAGTATAGTTTGACTATTGATATGGTTTTATAGAAAAACCCCACAAATTTTTTTTATTTTTCTTTTAATACCCTAATCTGGCCAGGGCCCATTTGGTGTGGACCTTGCGCGTATGGCCCGACTTTTTCTTAGGTTGCCCTTTTTGTGTTTTCGGCCAAATAGGCTTTGCGCCTATTTTTTTTTGTGAGCTGTTTAAAGTCTCACCAACAAGACTATCATTACTAATGTTTTAGTTCGAATAGTTTTGCCCAGGTATGGTGGGGCGAGGGCCCCAATGAGGTTTGTATGATTAAAATATGTCTCAATATCCTCTAGACGCATGTGGGGGGAGCATTTGTAGAATTGAACGACATGCAGGGATTGTCTCAAGGAATGGAAGTTGTATCGGCGTACAGAGTTAGGAATAGCATCGCCTAAGGAAATATTTCCTTTGGTAGACGGGCTAGGAGAGATCAATATGCAGAGCCACTGAGGGATGGTATGAATAGTTGTGCAAAGGTGTCCTTAATTCAATGACTCTCCATTTATGATGGCATAAGGACTTCATGGAAGTCTGGATTATGGAAACCACCATGTGTGGCTTGGAGAATTATGAAAACCACCAGGGGGAACAGAAAGGGTATGTGATGTCTGAATAGGGTTTGAGGACATATGTACTAATCAAGAGTATGGACCCAGGGTCCCTGTCTTACACATTTAGTTAGCGTAGAGGATGATTGGAGCTTGGCGCAGTTTAAATTCATGCAACTAGGATATCATATAGAATGAAACAGATTCTCCTGGTTCTCGATAATCTCATCAGAGATGATCCACCATATTTAGGCATGGTTGTGAAAGAGGTTGGTAAACTATATCTCATAGGGTTTCTAAATCTGGGGATGGACATGGAGACTCAGGGCCAAGAGGCATATGGAGTGTAGTATTTACTAAGGAATTCTTTCCTTTGGTAGATGAGCCAGTGGTGATCAATATGAAGAGTCACTGAGGGAATGGTATGCATAGTCATGAAAATGTGTCCTTGGGTCAATGATTGCATTTTTCTGATAGCCGAGCAGCTTGAAAGAAGTTTGTGATTCGGGACCACCAGGGGTGGATTATGAGAGTTCGTATTTTTCTGAGTACAGAGTATGGTTTATGAGGGTAGGGTTCCTGGATATAGGAGAAACATCGAGGCTAAATTTATGATAATGGGTGAAGTCACTCCTACTCATTCTGTTGTAAGACAGTGGGTTGTGCAGGTCTGACCCATGCACTGAGGGACAGAGAAAACCCTCTATTCCTTAATGAACCCATGACAGGTTTGACCATGCAGTTTAACGACATGCAGCAATGAAATGGCACATTATTAAAGGTTGATGTGTAATTTAACGTCATACAGTGAGGACGGGGGCATTTTTGTCAATGTTGTGCAGTTTTAACGTCATGCAGTGAGGACATGAGGCATTTTTCAACCATTTAAAATGCGTGTAGATGGAGGAATTTCCCTAGATGTTTAATGCTTGGTCTTTACAGCTTTATGCCAAGAGACCAAGATGTTCTGTGCAGTTTAACATCATGAAGTAAGGATGTATTTTGTGTAGTTTAACATCATGTGGTAAGGAGGAGGAGCATTGTTAAAGGATGTTGTGTAGTTTAACGTCATGCAGCGAGGATGTGGCGAATTTTTGCCGATGATCTGCAGTTTTAATGTCGTGCAACGAGGACAGGAAAAATAATCTGTGCGGTTTAACATCATGTGGTAAGGACGTAGTTTAAAAGGCCGCTCTTGATCAGAATGTAACTGGGCCTGAACATCTCAGCATACCCAAGGGATGGAGAGGGGTTGATTGGTGTAAATCATGGTTCTGGGGCTTCTTAGATCATGAGAAATGATAAGGGGGCTCTGAGGACAGTAAGCGTACGGAGCTAGGAAGAGTATTTCCTGCGCAAATATTTTCATTGGTAGACGGGCCAGGGGCTATCGATATGATGAGCCGCAGAGGGCATGGTATGCATAATCATGAAAAGGTGTCCTTGGGTCAATGATTGAATTTTCCCAATATGTGAGTAACTTCAAGGATGTTTTTGATTTGGGACCACTAGGGGTGTTTTATGAGAGTTCAACTTTTTATGAGTACAAAGTATAGTTTATGAGGGCAGGGTTCCTGGATATGGGAGAAATATCGAGGCTAAATTTACGATAATGGGTGAATTCATTCCTGCTCACGCTATTGTGAGAGGGTGGTTTTTGCAGGTCTGACCCGTGCACTGAGGGATAGAGAAAAGCCTCCATTCCTTACTGAACCCATGAAAGGTTTGACCATACAGTTTAACATCATGCGTCAAGGACGGGGAACATTATTAAAGGATGTTGTGCAGTTTAACATCATGCAGCGAGGACGGGGGTCATTTTTTCCGATGTTGTGCAGTTTTAATGTCATCCAGCGAAGACAGGAGGAATTTTTAAACCAATGAAAATGCTTGTAGTTGGAGGCATTTCCCTAGATGTTTAATGCTTCGTCATTGTAGCTTTATGCCAAGTCCCCAAGATGTTTAGTGTAGTTTAGCTTCATGCGGTAAGGATGTCTTTGGTGCAGTTTGACAACATGAGGTAAGGACGAGGAGCATTGTTAAAGGATGTTGTGCAGTTTAACAGCATGCAGCGAGGAAGGGGCGAAGTTTGGCCGATGTTGTGCTGTTTTAACTTCGTGAAGCATGGACATAAAGCATTTTTAAAATAGTGAAAATGCATTTAGTTGGAGGCATTTCCATGGATGTTTAATGCATAGTATTTCCAGCTTTATGCCAAGCGACCAAGATGTTTCGTGCAGTTTAAAGTCATGCCGTAAGGACGTCTTCTGTGTAGTTTAACGTCATGAGGTAAGGATGAGGAGAATTTTTAAAGGATGTTGTTCATTTTAACATCATGCAGTGAGGACAGGAGGCATTTTTGCCAATGTTGTGCAGTTTTAACATCGTGTAGCGAGGACAGGAAAACAATATCGTGCAATTTAACATCATGTGGTAAGGATGTAGTTGAAAAGGCCTCTCTTGATCATAATGTAACTGGGCTTGAACATCTCGGCATGCCCAAGACGTGGAGAGGGGTTGATTGGTGTAAATCGTGGTTCCGGGGCTTCTTGGATCAGGAGAAATGATATGGGGGCTCTGTAACACCTGATATTTTTATGACAAATATTGTGTTTTTATGTTATATAAATCATCAAAGGAATCTTTCACTACACACAAAACTAGCTTGACTTGCTTTACATGCAATCGCGACCTTCCTCAATAACTTGTGTTACATGCAATACTGAGTTTCACTAAACAACTATATGCTATTAAAATATTATTAAAACTAGCCGTTATGAATAGTAATATGCACTTTTTGAAATTTAATCAATTTTATCTATAAAAATGGACTTCATTTTTGGATTTTTAATATCAAAATTAGCCAAGGGTGACTTTTTGGTATTCTTCTAAAAACATTCAATTTTTGATGAATAGTGAAAACATAGAGTTACTATTTAAAAACTGACTTTTTATTTAAATAATTATTTATTTTATGTAAATTTGTTTTAGGTCAAAATTGATACATAATACCTATATAAGATCAATGTAATTAATTATAGTCATTTTATAATAATTTTAGATATATAAAACTTTTATTGACCTTTTCACCACCTTTTACCCACCTCCTAGGAGAATTTGAAAATTTACATAAAACATAATTTTACAGCTTCTGTGAGGGGAATTTTGAAAATCCGAGAGAAACGGTTAATATCAAGGATTAAAATGTAGTTAAATAAGATAAAAATAATTTTTTTTGAATAGTAACTTTTTACTTTTTTTACCACGATTAAAAGTAAATAGGGTAATTATGGGTAAAAATGATATTATTATTACCCTAAAAATTGTGCTAATTCTATTGGATAAGATTAATTCGACCAAAAAAACCTTAGGAATAAAATATGACCATTTAGGTCAACATGGATTAGATTAGGACTTTAATATTATTTTATTTAAAGAAGAGTTGAAATAGTTAAAATCAATGATTAATAACTAAAACGTTTTTAATATAGGGTTATAAATAAGATAAATTTGACTATATATATTCATTAGAAATAGAAAAATATCTCCTACATAATTGTATTTTATTTATTATTTTCATACTTTAAATAATTTAATTTATTGCTGACACAATGATGATGAACTAATTACTTTATTAATGAAATATTAACATAATTGATATTATAAATATCTAAATAAATGTAATTTGAGACTTTTTAAGAATTAAAAAAAAATTATAGGTTAATATGACATATTAGTATTGATTTCATTAACTTTTTTAGAACCAATAATGCTGTTATGATTTTCACAAAAATCCATTACCAAATAGTGTCAAAATTGAAATAAAATAGTTTTAAAAAAAATATTATATTATTAATGTTTATTTTATTTTTTTAAATCTAAGGTTCGGTCAAATGTCATAGATAAGGTAATATATATTAATAATGAACACGGTTTGGTTCGTTTGGCTTGTTATAGTAAGTTTATTAACAATATAGTGTAAGAAAACAAGAAGACACGGTAAAAGTTAAATTATTTAAATTAGAGTTAAATCTAAATGATAAGGTTAAAATAGTAACCTAAACTTGTCTAAAATCTATTGGTCAAAGGTATTTTGACCCATCCCCACCTTAGCTTTTAAATAAATCAATTTTGTGCTATTAAAAACCAAATATGACTTTATTATAAAATAATATTTTCTGTTTTCCTAAGGTGCCCCTCTCCTCCATTATAAAAGGGCACCTCATCCCTCTCCTCCTCACACCACATTGAGCCTCCAGGAATGGAAAACCCCTACAAATTTCACTTCTCCACTTCCCTAGAAACATCATAGAGGTTATGGTCTTCTTAAAATACCATCTTTATTTCCCTAAGAGGAGGTTAAGAAGAGGTGATTCAAAGAAGAGGTAATGTCTGTTACCGATTCATTCAAATTTATTTTTTCTTCTACTACTTCTTCATTAGTTGTTTCATTATGAATTAATAACATCAGTATCAATCACATACATATATGTTATTATAAATATGAAACAACCCTATTTCACCTTCTATCCATCCTACACAAATCGAAATCATCGTGTGTGCGTACGTACGGAATACTGTCTCCATGCCATGGTGTAATATGTTTTCCACCACCACCTTACTTGGATAGGTATAATGTTGTAAATAATAACTATATATGATTATTGTAAATTGAAATTGATTCAGAAATAGTATACATACACTTCAATACAATTCCACGATCATGGGAACGATATCATCACTCGTGTGTATGTATGGCCTACCGTCTCCACGAAAGGATGTGACTCGTTCTACATGATCTTCAATTCATAATGATTATATAAATGAAATAAATGAATAAATATGATTTATATTACACTAATAACATTCTTTAAATGAGGTATATATAACCTAAAAAGAAGAATAATAATTTATTCGACAAAACATGCATAAGAACAAAAAGCAATAAACACCCGAATAATAAGTAGCAATGGAATATTACTAATAAGAAGATAAGAATATGATCATATATGATATAATAACAATGAGTACGATTCTGGAATAAGTCAATAAGATTATTTAAATCATTATACAGGAGGTTCAGACACGTACGAAGAAAATCGAACCTAAGGTAAGCGAAAATCTCACAATCTCATTTTTATTCGAGATTGTTTATACTACAGAATTTACTAGATCATATTTATCATCCACATCCATGTTTCCTGAATGTGTAATATTATTTCCATCCACCTAAAATTTTTTAAATCCAATTTTATCCATTTTTGATTTTTTAGTAAAAGATATGAAAGGAATATTTTGTCGTTTTTAGTACAAGGTACTTTTTGACTTTTCCGGCCAAAGTACGAGAATAATGTTTTTTAACATAGACAGCCAGAATGGAATTTTAGAACATTATTTCCATGAATCTTTATTTAAAAGTTTTCAAGTTTAATTTTAACCAACTTCTTTTAGTTTAAAATTGTATGCCATTTTAAGAAAGGAAAAAAAATTTGAAGTAGAAAGGATATTTTCCTCAAGAATGGAGTTCAAGCGTTTTATCAAAATTATTTTCGATCTAAGATAATATAGGGTTTTGTTTCTATCCCTATTTTTACATTGATTTGATTATGTTTTGATGGAATTATATTTATGGAGTCCTTTTATCTTATATGGATTATGTTATGCTGGCACAATGTTTAAGAATCCCATTTTTATGACATAGGTTATGCTATGATGTATGATTTATGATCTTGTGGAAGACATAAGAATGGTTTAATTATGAGATGGGAGGGACCTATATCTCCCTCCAATGCATTGGGTAAATATTTATATCTCATGAGATAGACATAACTGGAATGGCGGGTTAATCTGGTTCAGTGAAACAGGACTGAAACGAGCAGTGTACTCAGTTCATAAATGGACTATGTCCACTAAGATAGTCTTGGAAAGGAGTCTTGACTACCAAGAAATGAATCTCTATGATTATGTGTGTATGCCAAAAAATTTCATGTTTTATTTTATGATTATTGGGTTTACATTTCACTACTATTATTTATCCCATGTTATGAAATTATGATCTCTTTTACAGGTTAAGATTTCCAAAATGTTTTGTTATTACGAATATGATGTGATTGATATTTCTTTTTTTTACTCTTACTGAGCATTTAAGCTCACCCTTTTGTATGTTTTCTTTTACCCAGGTTAGGAAGAAGGGAATTAAGTAAGATATTCCAAAAAGGGATTCTAGATATGATGAAATAAATGGGAGACAATGTAGATGATTTATGAATCAATTGTTTATGTTTCCCAATTTCTAAAGACACTATACCTATACAGTCCTTTCATGTTTTTTTATATGTTATAATAAGTGTATTTTTATTTTTAAGTATTAAAAATGTATGTAAAGTATGGGTCATTATATTTGGTATCAGAAGAAAGTTATAGTCATCCATTGGAAACAAGGATGTGAAAGCCTTAGTAAGAACCCTAAGGATATTTCTAAGCATAGTACAAAATCTGAGTGTTTTAGAAATTTCCAAGAATAACCTATGATAAGACCGAAAGAATGAAATTTTATTCTTGATTATGTGGTTTAACTATTATGATTAGTGTTTCTCACACTATTCTTATTGGTTTTAGTCAATGGCTGGAACCTGAAAGAACCGTGTAAATTCTAAATGCGACGGGAAATGCAATGATTGTCCCCCTGAGTGACCAAACGTTATGGGAGCTAGAATGAAAAATATTGTATCCATGCTCACAGAACTTTCTCAAGATATGAATCATGCAAGACTTCCAAATTAGCAGAGGAAGGAGCAACATTCTGTTGAATCCTTCATGAGGCAGCATCCACCCTCATTCAGCGGGTCTACTGATCCATTAGTTGCTGAACAATGGATCAGTACTACTAAAAAGATATTTTCAGTTATTCAATGTTATGAACATGATAAAGTTATCTTAACAATATATCTTTTGGAAGGTGAAGCTGATCGATGGTGGAATCTTATCCAGAATACGAGGCCAAGAGATGAAATTTAGTCCATGGAATGGGACGAGATCAAGAAATTATTTTTCAATAAGTACTTCCCTCGTATTCTTCGAACAATGATGGAGAAAGAGTTTCTTGAACTAAATCGTAAGGATTATGAATCTGTTGGTAACTACGAAGCAAATTTTACAAGACTTGCAAGGTATGCTTCTGGGATTATTATCCAACCCGAGAGTAAGATTGATCGATTCTTTAGTGGCATAAAACCAAGTCTTCAAAGGGTGTTAGCCATAAGGGACTTCAATAGCTACGAGGAAATCATTTGATGTGCTCTCAAGGTTGAGATGGAGATTGGAGTAACCCATCTGTCATATGGGGTTGATAAGAAGAGGAAAATGGAATTTAAAGGAAAATCTAAAGAGCACCCAGAAAAGAAGATGAGTTTTCCCTTATTCTCAAAGTGTGGAACGAAACATGGAGCGAGTTGTCTTAAAGGGACAAGTAAATGTTTCAAAAGTGGAAAAGAATGTCATAAGGCATTTTAATTCCATAGTGATGGGAACAATATGTCTAGTGATGCGAACAAATAAAAGTCTACACAGAGTGCACCTCCTACACTTTAATGTTACAAGTTCAAGGAAATGGGGCATTATTCCAATCAATTCCCTAATCCAAGGGTTTTTGACAATGATCGACGTCAACAGACAATTAAGGCCAAAGACAAAGGAAAGTCACATAAAATTTCTATCAGCGATGTGGAGTACGATAATGAAGTTGTGAAAGGTACACTTACTATCCACTGTAAAGTAGAAAATGTTTTATTTGATTCTGGATCCACCCAGTCTTTTATTTCTGAAGAATTTTCTATGGTTATCACCATATTACCTCAAAATTAGATGTTGAGTTAGCTGTAACAACCCCTAATGGAACAACAGTTGCATAAAAAGTTTATAATTCTTCTCATACTGAAGTTTGTGGGAAAGTGCTTCCTACAAATCTTATAATCCATTCTATAGTGGAATTTGATGTGATTCTTGGCATGGATTTGCTCTCTCTATATATAGATCAAATCAATTTCCAAAGAAACGAAGTCACATTTCATATTCCAGATCAATCTATGATCGTTTATCGATGCAAGGATGAACATAACCTTCCAGTGGAAATTTCATCCATCCTATGAGTCTTGATTCCACTAAATGAAGGTTATTTATATCAAATGGTTGGAGTGAAACACACAATTAAGAATATTCCCATTGTATGGGAGTTTGATAATGTCTTTCTAGAAGAATTTTTGGGTCTTCCACCAAATCATGAAGTTGAGTTTTCAATAGAACTCATACATGGTGCTTTTCCTATTTCAAAGACACCTTATAGAATGGCCCCAATTGAGTTGCAGGAATTGATGAAGCAACTCCAAGATAATCTTGATAAAGTATTCATATTCCCTAGTGCATCACCTTGGGGAGCACCTGTTCTGTTTGTTAAGAATATAGATGGATCAATGAGACTCTGCATTTATTATCGAGAACAAAAAAAGATCATTATCAAGAACAAATATCCTCTCCCACGCATTGATGACTTACTCGACCAACTACGTGGAGCTCAATACTTTTCCAAGATTGATCTTAGTTCAGGGTATCATAAATTAAGGGTCAAAAGGGAGGATATAACAAAGACATCTTTCTGTACAAGGTATGGACACTATGAATTTTTAGTTATGCCATTTGGTCTTACTAATGCCTCTAATATCTTCATGGATATAATGAATAGAGTCTTTAGAGACTATCTTGATCAGTTTTTGGTAGACTTTATAGACAATATTCTTGTCTATTCAAAGATCATGGAAGAACATGAAGATCACTTGAGAATTGTATTGAAGACCCTGATAAAGGAGAATATTTATGAAAAATTTACCAAGTGTGAATTTTGGCTTCAAAAAGTTTCATTTTTGGGTCACATTATCTCAAAAGAGGGGATATATGTGGATCTAGAAAAAATAGATGTTATCGAAAGATGGTCGAGACAAACAATAGTAACTAAGATTCAAAGTTTTCCTGGTTTGGCTGGATATTATCGACGTTTTGTGAAATATTATTCACGATTATCTAATCCACTCACTAGGTTGATACGAAAAGGATTTATGTTCGTTTGGACAGAGGAGTGTGAATAGAATTTCAAGGAGTTAAAAAGAAGGTTATCCAGTGCACCTGTGCTCACACTACCTTGTAGTGGAGAAAGTTTTGCGATCTATAGTGATGCATCCAGGAAGGGATTTGGGTGTGTTCTCATGCAAAACGATATGGTGATAGCTTATGCCTCACGATAGTTGAAAATACCTAAGAAAAATTACCCAACAAATGATTTGGAGTTAGCTGCGGTAATATTTGCATTAAAAATATGGAGGCATTATCTTTATGGTGAAAGGTGTGATATTTATACTGATCATAAAATGATAAAGTATATTTTCACACAATAGGAGCTGAATATGTGCCAAAGAAGATGGTTGGAGCTGATTAAGGATTACGACTGCTCAATTCATTATCACCCTGGGAAAGCAAACAAGGTGGCAGATGCATTAAGTCGACAAGACCATGCTATCTTATCCATGATGATGATTACAATAGATCCAATATTTATGGATTTACAAAGGATGGATCTTGGAATTATAATGGAAGGGGAAAAATCGTATCTTTCTCAAATGAATGATCAACCATTTATACATATGAAGATTAAAAAGG
This sequence comes from Viscum album, assembly GCA_963277665.1. Taxonomy (NCBI): domain Eukaryota; kingdom Viridiplantae; phylum Streptophyta; class Magnoliopsida; order Santalales; family Viscaceae; genus Viscum; species Viscum album. Next base: position 1,189,853,918 of record OY728156.1, on the reverse strand, counting down.
CACAGAAAGAAGATGTAGAGTTACAAAATAAGGTGAGAAATGTTCCTGAATTCAACCTTGATTGTGATGGGATAATAAGGTTCAGGAATCGGGTTTCTGTTCCTCCCATACCAGAATTAAAGAAGGAGCTGCTGGATGAGGCTTATAGTTCTTCATTCTATATTCATCTTGGAAGCATGAAGATGTATAGGGACCAGAAAGAGTACTTATGGTGGGATGGCATGAAAAGAGATGTTGCTGAATATGTCTCTCGATGCTTGGTTTCTCAGCAAGTTAAAGCTGAGAGACAGAAGTCTAAGGGGATGTTACAACCATTACACATACCAAAATTGAAATGGAAAAACATAACTATGGACTTTGTCACTAGACATCCAAAAACATCCAAAGTAAATAATGCAATCTGGGTCATAGTTGATCATCTTACGAAGTCGATACACTACATTTCTATTAGAGAGGATTTCTATCTTGATCAGCTTGGCAGGATATATGTAAAAGAAGTGGTAAGATTGCATGGAGTACCACTTTCCATTATATCTGATCAGGATTCGAGGTTTACCTCGAAGTTCTGGTGAAGTCTTCAGTATAATTTAGATAAAGAGTTTATTTTCAGCACTACTTATCATCCTCAGACAGACGGCTAGTCTGAGAGAACAATTCAAACTCTAGAAGACATGTTGAGAGCTTGCTCTATGGATTTCAAAGGTGGTTGGGATAAACACCTACCTTTGGTGGAATTTTCTTATAATAATAGCTTTCACTCCAGTATTCAAATGGTTCCTTATGAAGCTCTCTATGGAAAGAAATGCCGAACTCCAACTTGTTGGGATGAAGTTGGGGGAAAAAAGCTATTAGGATATGATCTTGTTGATGAGATGTCAGAGAAGGTCTGATCTATTCAACAACACATAAGAGCAGCTTAGAGTCGACAAAAAAGTTATGCCAATAACCAAAGAAAAGACCTATAGTTTGAAGTGGGTGGTAAAGTGTTCTTACTCATATCTCCTTGGAAGAGAGTAATGAGATTTGGAAATAATGGAAAGGTGAGACCTAGGTATATCGGTCCTTTAGAAATACAGGATCGTGTTGGGAAGGTAGCTTACCGATTGGAGCTTCCACTAAATCTCTCTCACGTTCACGATGTGTTCCATGTATCTCTCCTGAAAAAGGTACATACCTGATCCTTCACATGTACTCAGCTCAGAAGTTGTACCGCTAGAGCAAGATCATTCTTATGAAAAACAGCCGATAGAGATAATGGATCGTAGAGAAAAATTCCTATGGAACAAGACCACTCGCTTGGTGAAATTTTTATGGAGGAACCACCAATTAGAATAAGCTACATGGGAGCTTGAGGACATGATGAGGGAGAGGTATCCTCATCTGTTTGTTATAAAGTGATGAATTTCGAGGGTGAAATTCATTTTAAGGGGGGTAGAATGTAACACCTGATATTTTTATGAGAAATATTTTGTTTTTATGTTATATAAATCATCAAAGAAATATTTCACTACACACAACACTATCTTGGCTTTCTTTACTTGCAATCACGACCTTCCTCGATAGCTTGCATTGTACACAATACCGAGTTTCACTAAACAGCGATATGCTATTAAAATATTATTAAAACGAGCCGTTATGAATAGTGATACCCACTTTTTGAAATTTTATAAAATTTATCTTTCAAAATGGACTTCATTTTTGGATTTGGAATATCGAAATTAGACTAGGATGAGTTTTGGGTATTTTTTTGAAAACTTTAAATTTTCGATGAATAGTGAAAACACTGGGTTACTATTTAAAAACCGACTTTTTATTTAAATAATTATTTATTTTATTTAAATTTATTTTAGGTCAAAATTGACACATAATACCTATATAAGTTCAATGTAATTCATTGGAGTAATTTTATAATAATTTTATATATATAAAAATTTTATTGAGCTTTTCACCATCTTTTACCCACCTCCTAGGAGAATTTGAAAATTTACATAAAACATAATTTTACTGCTTCTGTGAGTGGAATTTTGAAAATCAGAGAGAGATGGTTAATATCAAGTAGTAAAATTTGGTTCAATAAGATAAAAATAATTTTTAGTGAATAGTAACTTTTTTCTTTTTTTTTCCACGGTTAAAAGTAAATATGGTAATTAAGTGTAAAAATGATATTATTATTATCCTAACCCATGTCCTAATTTTATTGGATAATATTAATTAGACCAAAAACAAACATAGGAATAAAATATGACAATTTAGGTCCACTTGGATTAGATTAGGACATTTAATATTATTTTATTTAAAGAAGATTTAAAATAGTTAAAATCAATGTTTAATAACTAAAACATTTTTAATATAGGGTTATAAATAAGGTAAATCTGACTATAAATATTCACTAGAAATATAAAACTATTTCCTACATAATGGTATTTTTTATATAATTTTAAGACTTTAAATAATCAAATTTATTTATGATACAATGATGATGCAATAATTACTTTATCAAGGAAATATTAACATAATTGATATTATAAATACCCAAATAAATGTAATATGAGACTTTTTAAGAATTACACTAATTTTATAGGTTAATATGACATATTAGTATTGATTTAATCAACTTTCTTCAAACTAATAATGCTTTTATTACTTTCACAAAAATCAATTTCCAAATAGTGTCAAAATTGACATAAAATAGTTTTTAAAAAAAATATTATATTATTAATTGTTATATTATTCCTAAAAATCTACGATTCAGAAAAATGACTTAGATAAGATTATATATATTAATAATAAACCACTTGGGTTTCTTTTATCTTGTTATAGTAAGTTTATTAACCATATAGTGTAAGAAAACAAGAAGACACGATCAAAGTTGAATTATTTAACTTAGAGTTAAATCTAAATAACAAGGTTAAAATAGTAACCTAAACTTGTCTAAAATCTATTGGTTTAGAGTATTTCGACGCATCTCAACCTTATCTTCAAAATAAATCAATTTGGAGCTATTAAAAACCGAATATGACTTTATTATAAAACAATATTTTATGTTTTTCCTAAGGTGCCCCTCTCCTCCCTTATAAAAGGGCACCTACTCCCTCTCCTCCTCACACCACTTTGACCCTCCAAGCTCGGCCAAAACCTGAAAATTTCTCTTCTAAAATTCCCTAGAAACATCCTAGAGGTCCTGGCCCTCTTCATAAAACATCTTTATTTCCCTAAGAGGAGGTTAAGAAGAGGCGCTTCAAAGAAGAGGTAATGTTTGTTTCTGATTCTTTCAACTTTATTTCTTATTCTACTTCTTCTTCTTTAGTTGTTTCGTTATGAAGTAATAAAATCAGTATCACTCACATACAGATATGTTTTTATAAATATGAATCAACCCTATTTCACCTTCTATCCATCCTATGGAAAATGAAATCACCGCACGTGTGTATGTACGGTATACCATCTCCACGCCGTGGTGTAATCTGTTTTCCACCACAACCTTACCTGGATGGGTATAATGGTGTAAAGAATAAATATATATGTTTATTTTAAAGTGATATTGATTCTGAAATAGTATACATACACTTCAATAAAATTCCACGATCATGGGAATGATATCATCGCTCGTGCGTACGTACGGCCTACCGTCTCCACGATGTGATGTGACTCGTTCTACATGATCTTCAATGATTAATGATTATATAAATTAATTGAATGAATAAATATGATATATATTACACTAATAACATTCTGTAAATTAGTTATCTATAACATAAAAATAAGAATAAGAATTTATTCGACAAAACATGCATAATAACAAAAAGTAATAAACACCCGAATAACAAGTACCAATGAAATATTACTAATAACAAGGTAATAATATGACCATATATGATATAATAACAATGATTATGATCCTAGAATAAGTCAATAACATTATTTAAATCATTATACAGGAGTTTCGGACACGTACGAAGAAACTCATACCTAAGGTAAGGGAAAATCTCACAATCTCATTTTTATCCGAGATTATTTATACTTCAGAATTTACTGGTGCATATTTATCACCCACTTCCATGTTTCCTCTATATGTAATATTATTTCCATCCACATAAAATTGTTTAAATCCAATTTACTCAATTGTGGGTTTTTATTAAAACATATGAAAGGAATATTTTTTCGTTTTTAGTACGAGGTACTTTTTGACATTTCTGTCCAAAGTACGAGAAGAATGTTTTTTTAACTTATACAGCCTGAATGGAATTTTAGAACATTATTTCCATGAAACTTCCTTTACAAGTTTCAAGATTATTTTTAATCAAATTATTTTATTTTAAAATTGTTTGACATTTTAAGATAAAGGAAAAATGTTTTTGAAGTAAAAAGGATATTTTCCTCAAGAATGGAGTTCAAGCATTTTATCAAAAGTATTTTCCATATAAGATAATATAGGGTTCTATTTATATCACTATTTTTACATTGATTGGATTATGTTATTATGTAATTATTTTTATGGAGTCCTTTTATCTTATATGGATTATGTTATAATGGCACGATGTTTAAGAATCCCATTTTTATGACATGGGTTATACAATGATGTATGATTTATGATCTTGTGGCACACATAAGAATGGTTTCATTATGAGAAGGGCGGGACCGATATCTCCCTCCAATGCATTGGGTAAAGATTTATATCTCATGAGATAGACATGGCTAGAACGGCAGGTTAATCTGGTTCACTGAAAAAGGACTGAAACGAGGAGTGTACTCATTTCAGAAATGGACTATGTGCACTAAGAAAGTCTTGGCAATGAGTCTTGACTACTAAGAAATGATTCTCTATGATTATGTGTGTATGCCAAAAAGTTTCATGTTTTAAGTTATAATTATTTTGTTTAAATTTCAATAATATTATTTATCCCATGTTATGAAATTATGATCTCTTTTGCATGTTAAGATTTCCAAAATGTTATGTTATTATGAATATGATGTGATTGATATTTCTTTTTGTTTACCCTTACTGAGCATTTGATCTCACCCTTTTGTATGTTTTCTTTTCCCTAGGTCATGAAGAAGGGGAATAAGTAAGATATGCTAAAAAGGGATTCAAGATATGATGAAATAAGTTGGAGACAATGTAGATGCTTTATGAACCAGTTTTGTATGTTTCGTAGTTTCTAAATACACTATACATATACGATCCTTTCATGGTTTTGTTATATGTTGTAATAAGTGTACATCATTTTTGAAGTATTAACAATGTATGTAATGTATGGGTGGTTATAGGCTCTGAGGCCGGTAAACGTACTAAACTAGGAAGAGTATCACCTGGGGAAATCATTCCTTTGGTAGACGAGCCAAGGGATATTGATATAAATAGCCGTTGAGGGAATGGAATGCATAATCATGAAATGGTGTCCTTGGGTCAATGATTTCATTTTCCCGATAGCCATGAATCCTCAATGAAGTTTATGATTCAGGAACACTAGGGGTGGTTTATGAGAGTTTGGATTTTTCTGAGTACAGAGTATGGTTTATGAGGGCAGGGTGCCTGGATATGGGAGAAAAATTGAGGCTAAATTTCTGATAATGGGTGAAGTCATTCCTGCTCACGCTGGTGTGAGACGGTGGTTTGTGCAGGTATGACCTATTCACTGAGGGACAGAGAAAAGCCTCCATTCCTTACTGAACCAATGACAGGTTTGACCATGCATTTTAACATCATGCGGCAAGGACGAGGGACATTATTAAAGGATTTTATGCAGTTTAACGTCATGTAGTGAGGACGGGGGGCAGTTTTGTTGATGTTATGCAGTTTTAACGTTGTCCAGCGAGGACAAGAGTCATTTTTAAAACTGTGAAAATGATTCTAGTTGTAGACATTCCCCTTTCTGTTTAATGCTTGGACTTTGCAGATTTATTCCAGGAGACCAAGATGTTCCGTGCAATTTAACTTCATGTTGTAAGGACGTCTTCCATGAAGTTTAACGTTATGCGGTAAGGACGAGGAGCATTGTTAAATGATGTTGTGCAGTTTAACATCATGCAGCAAGGACGGGGATCCTTTTTGCCAATTTTTTGCAGTTTTAAAATCTTGTGGCGAGGACAGGAGGCATTTTTAAACCAGTGAAAATGCTTGTAGTTATAGGCATTTCCAAGGATGTTTTATTCTTGGTATTTGTAGCTTTATACCAAGCGACCAAGATGTTATGTGCAGTTTAACATCATGCGGTAAAGACGTCTTCCATGTATTTTAACATCATGTGGTAAGTACGAGGAGCATTGTTAAAGGATTATATGCAGTTTAACATCATGCAACAAGGATGGGGGTATTTTTTCCGATGCTGTGCAGTTTTATCATCATGCAGTGAGGACAGGAAAAGTATTCCCTACAGTTTAACGTCATGCGGTAAGGACGTAATCGAAAAGAATAATGTTGATCAGAATGTAACTGGGCTTGAACATCTTGGAATTCCCAAGACGTGGAGAGGTGTTGATTGGTGTAAATCATGGTTTCGGGGATTCTTGGATCAGGATAAATGATATGGAGGCTCTGAGGCCGGTAAGCGTACGGAGCTAGGAAGAGTATCTCCTGAGGAAATCTTTCCTTTGGTAGATGGGCTAGAGGCTATCGATATGCAGAGCTGCTGAGGAAATGGTATGCATAGTCATGAAATGGTGTCCATAGGTCGACAACTTTCCAATTCTGATGGTCGTGAATGGTTATGAGGATCCGCAATTGTCCGGGCCACGATGTCTGTCAATTGGAAAGAAAATATCAGGACATGTTGGGCATATTCGGCCCTAGTTACTATTAAATCTTAGAGATCTCCCTGTGCTGATTTCCCTTTCATGTGGGGATGTACCATTACTCTATGCAGTTTACTGTCAAGTAGTAAGGATGAAGTACTCTTAGTTTAGCGGTCATAGAGCTTGGACCAATGGGTGACCATTACTGCCGTCACTCGAAGGATAATTGAGTTAACACGCTCTGATATAATCTGAATAGGGTAGGGGATGATGGTTGTAAACTGTAACTCTATGGTTTCCCGGATCAGGAGATGTGGTGTGGGGGCTCTGAGACCGATAAGCGTACGGTGCTAGGAAGAGTACCGCTCAAGTAAATCATTCCTTTGGTAGATAGGCCAAGGGCTGTCAATATGCAGAGCCGCTGAGGGCATGGTTTGCATAGTCATGCAAAGGTGTCTCTGGGTCGATGACCTTCCACTTTCGATGGCCATGAATGATTATGAAAATCTGAGATTGCTCACAGCATGGAGTTCGACATGCGGGGATAATGGTTTTCAAGTATACAAGAAACATCTTTACTGCAATTTTCCATTGAGTCAAAGTAGCCTAGCCCTGGATTGATGTTCTTAGATGAAATTCGTCTTGTGAACTATGGGCGGATACATAGGCTAAATAGGTAGGGATACCCTGGAACCATTTGGATGTGAAAAGGGGGATGAACTTGTAAACCAGTACTCCAAAAATTTCTGGATCAGGAGATATGATATGGGGGCTCTGAGGCTGGTAAGCGTATGGAGCTTGGAAGAGTATCGCCTCAGGAAATCTTGCCTTTGGTAGACAGTCAAGGGGCTATCAATATGCCGATCCGATGAGGTCATGGTATTCATAGTTATGCAAAGGTGTCCTAAGGTCGATAACTTTCCACTTCCGATGGTCGTGAATGGTTATGATGATCCATAATTATCCTGGTCGTGGAGTATGATGTATAGAGTGGATGCATCCAAATATGCAAGCAGTATTTCTATCTTGTTTCGCTATATATCTTGGGTGGGTCACGACGAAGTCTGTGCAGTTTAACGTCATCTGGTAAAAATGAAGTTCGTGCTGTTTAACGTCGTGCGGTGGGGATGAGGTCTGTACAGTTTAATGTTGTGTGGTGAGGATGAAGTTTGTGCAGTTTAACGTCATGCGGTGAGGACAAAGAATACACCCCATGCAGGTCTGGTCCGTACAAAGGGTGAGAGAGAATTTTTTTTAATGCCTGGGCCAGGATGGGTAACCCTGGCGTCACTACGTATCCTACGAGGGCATGAATCAAGCCTTACGTAGTTCTTTTGGGGAATACACCACGTGCGAGTCTGGTCCGAACGGGGGGAAGGGGGTATTTTTGGCTTCATTTGAGGTGGATGGGGCAGGGTGTGGAATTCTAGCGTCACTATGTATCCTGTGAGGGCAGGAATCAATCCTTATGTAGTTCTCTGAAAGAAAATACACCCCATCCAGGTTTAGTCCAATCACGGGGGGGGAAAGTGCATTTTTTATTTTATCCTCATCCGTTCAGTTTAACGCCTTGCGGTAAGGATGAGGAATACACCCCATGCAGGGCTGGTCCTTACACGGGGGGAAGAGGGCATTTTTAACTTTTATTTGGGGATGGCTGGGCTAGGATAGGGAACCCCGGAATCGCTATGTATCTTTTGAAAGAGGGAATCAAGCCTTACTTAGTTCTCTAAAATAAGTACACCTCGTTCAGGGCTGGTCCATACACGAAGGAAGGGGAAATTTTTAACCTTTATTTCATTTGGGAGCGGCTGGGCCAGGATAGGGGATCCCGGTGTCGCTATGTATCCTGCGAGGGCAGGAATCAAGCCATACATAGTTCTATTTGGAGTACACTCTATGCAGGGCTGGTCCGTACATGGGGGAAAGGGAATTTTTAGTGTTTTCTTATCCGGGGGTGGCTGGGCAAGGATGGGGAACCCTGGCATCACTACGTATCCTGCGAGGGTAGGAATCAAGCCATACGCAGTTCTCCAGAATCTGTATAGTTTAACGTTGTGCAGTGAGGATGAAGTACACTTATTTTAAGGTCATAGAGTTTGGACCGTTGGGTGCTTGGCAGTATAATGTCATGGAGTTCGGACGATAACTACTTTTAGTTATTATGCGAAATACTTCTTTAGGAATCTCGCATTTGTAGGAGCGGTGGTGAACTGCCTATCCATGGAGATCAGGGCATCTTTTCCTTTATAGTAGACCTTGTTTATAACATATGGTCCCTCCCTCTTGGGATGTAGCTTTAGAGGTTTCTTTCTAAGTATCATTGGGGTACGGAGGTCCAACACCAATTCTCCTTCCATGAAAGACCGAAGAAGGACCTTTTTTTGAAGGTTCATGCAATTCGGTTCCGGTATACTCCCAGATGGTGCAAAGTGTGCAACCACTTCTTGTCTACCAACTCCAATTCACCTAGATGCTTTTCTGATCGCTCATCATTGGATAATTGATCACAAATAGCAACACGGAGCGAGGGAAATTGGAGCTCAATGGGCATGGCTGCTTCTGTTATGTATACTAATGAGTACGGAGTAGCCTGAGTAGTGGTGCAGATTGTGGTTCGGTAAGCCCACAATGCATAAAGGATTTTATCCGGCCATGACTTATTGTCTTTGTCCAGCATTCTCTAGAGAATGTTAGACAGGGTCTTGTTGAAGGCCTCTATCTGTCTATTGGCCGCTTCATGGTAGCGGGATGAGTGGTTAGCGTTGATACATTATTCTTGGAATAGTTTCTCCAATTCAGAAAAGTAGAAGTTGGTGCTGTTATCCATCAGTATGGTATGAGGGACACCAAATCTGGGGATGATATTGGTTTTCACCAAGCTGGCAATGCTTCTTGCCCTGACTTCCTTAAGGGGTACAACTTCTACCCATTTGGAAAAGAATTCGGTTTCCGTGAGGATATACTTCAGCTATTTGGCTGTGGCGGGAGGATATGGTCCCATGATGTCCATTCCCCAGACAAAAAATGGCCAGGACTACTTATCCTAATGAAGTAACTATGGGGGTTGGTGTATGAAGTTGGAATGAATTTGGAATGAGTGGCATTTTTTGGTAAAGAGATCGCAATCTCGTGCCACTATGGGCCAATAATACCCATGTCTTCAAACCTAATGGGAAAGCTTGGACCCCGGCTGATGTGTCCCACATACTCCATCATGTACTTCAGTCATGACGGCATCAGTTTCTTCTCCATCAATGCATCTAACGAGTATTCCATCAAGACCACATTTGTAGAGGTCCTCTTATGACCAGTGCCGCCATATAGGACAAAATTGAGTTCCCTTCTCCGTATTTGCTCTCGTTCAGCCCTATCTGATGGATGTTCTCCCCATTGAAGGTAGTTTGCAATGGGGGTCATCCAGCTGTTGGTGGGAGCATATGGTTTAGGGATAGGACTGACTTCGTGGATTTCTTCCATATTAGTTTGAACAAATGGTTAGACCATTCAACGATGAGGAATGCTGATAACTATTTCATCCCGTTCTGGCTCGGCCAGGGCTCTGGCCGCATTGGCTAATGCATCCACCTGGGCATTCTGAGATCGGGGAATATAGGTCAATGTAATTTTTTTTGCGAATTCCACCATTAACCCTCGTACATGGTCAAATATGGGAATCATCGCATCCTTTTTGATAGAATAGTCATCATTGACCTACTTTCTAACAGTTTTGATTAACTATTTACCTTAAGGAGCTGTACTTGTGCCTGGAGTGCGAGCTCCACGCCTGCAATGAGGGCTTGATACTCCACTTCATTGTTCATACATACTTCCTCCAGGAGGAAGGAATATGGACAGACTGCCTTTTCTGGTGACATGAGTATTATCCCCTAACCCACCTTATTAAATTTGGGATCTTCCATCCTCTTCCTTGTTGGGATTTAGGATGCACCGTCGAAGTACATTTCCCATGCAGGGAACTCCTCTTGATCTGAGAAGATGTCTTCATTGGGCATCTCAGCGTCTGGTGTGGAGGTCCCTGTTGAAGGGTGCTCTGCCAGAAAATCTGCTAATGTCTAGCCGTTGATGGCCTTCTGAGGCACAAACTGGATGTCGAACTATTGTAGGATGACTGCCCATCGGGACAGGTGCCCGATCAGCATCGGGTGGCTGAGAATGTACTTGAGCGGGTTACTACATGACAACAAATGGAATTCATGATGCTACAGATAATGTCACAACTTTTGAACTGTGAAGAACAAAGCCACACAACTCTTCTCGATGTTTGAGTTTCGAGTCTCAGCATCAATCATCATTCGACTGAGGTAATAGAGATTGTTTTCACTACCGGCATCATTTTTCTACGTAAGGAAGGCTCCCAGCGACCGATCTAAGTCCGTCACGTATAGGATGATAGGTCTTCCTTCAACCGGGGGCATGAGCACCGATGGTATCAAGAGATAATTCCTTAGGCTGTCTAACACCTCTTGGTAGACATTTGGCCACTGGTACGTGACTCCCTTATTCATTAACCTGGTGAAGGGAAAACATTTTCCTACCAGGTTGGTTATGAATCGCCTAATGTAGGTTAGGTTCCCTTGGAATGCTCTCAACTCGGTGAGGTTTCGGTTGGGGGCGAGGATAGCCTTTCTCTTTTCCAGGTTGACTTCGATGCCACGATGGCGTATGGTGAAGCCAATAAATTTCCCTGAGGTAACCCTGAAGTCACATTTTAATGGATTTATCTTTAGGCTATGCTGCCAAAGCTTGTTTAAGATGGTATCAAGGTCTGACAGGTGATATGAGAACTGTCGCGACTTAACCACTAGGTCTTCCACATAGCATTCAATGAATCTCCCCAGGAACGGTTTAAAGATATGGTGCATGGAACGCTGATATGTGGCCCCAGCGTTCTTGAGACAAAAGGGCATAACCATGTAACAAAATATTCCTTGAGGGTCCCTGAAGGAAGTGGATTCTTCGTCTTCTCGGGCCATCTTGATTTTATTATACCCAGAATATCCTTCCATGAAGGATAAAGCCTCATACCTGGCCATTGCATCGATTAATAACAAGAATGATCAGGACCAGGAAATCATCTATTGGGAAATGCCGATTGAGATCTCTGAAGTCAATGTCGACTTGTATTTGCCTCTTCTTTTTCTTGATGGGGACAATGTTGGAAAACGAGATGGGGTATTGGACCTCCCGGATAAAGCCTTCTTTAATGAGATTATCGACTTCAGCCTCTATTTTGGCATCATGTGAGGGATGTGTCCTTCTAGTGGCCTTTTTATATCCTCAGTGGTCTTCTGGCAGACCTTGGTGATGCGTCGCCACTTCGGGATCAAGTCTCGACATTTTTATGTAATTCCAGGCAAATACATCCCAGTGTTGCCTCATGATAGAGGTATATACCTCATGCTCATCGGCAGACATGGCTGCACTAATGAGAGTGGGGATTGGGCCTTCCTTGGTACCCAGGTTTATTTCCCTAAGCTCGTCCATTGTGGTAGAGATACCTTCTTCAATTGTGGGAGGTGCATCCCTGAGATCTTCCTCCTTTTCTTCTCCTAAATCCTCCTCTTCTTGATCTGATGGGGGGAGAGTTCTTGACTCGGGCTCCTGGGAATCTGTAGGCGAGGCATTGTGGGTGTCCTCGCTCAAGTATTCGTCCCCTAATTGAGGGTTGGTGGACGTTCCTGCATTTTTATGCTCGGATGTTATGGATAAAGTCACAAGGACAACTAATTGTGTGTCCGGACTTGAGCCCCTACTGTCAATATGGTTAACTGGCAGTATGTAGTCTCTGCCAAGCTGTCTGAGGGAGTCATCAGGGACCATTTCCCGACCATTTGGAGTGGGTATCCATTCGACACCATCGACTAAGGACTTCTTCTTCTATTTCTCAGAAAACCCAGTGTCAATGTAGTGTGACTCGGAGAGCTCAAATGGGGCCTTGTCAGCACGCAATTTCCCACTCTTCCCATTGATGTAGTAATTAATACAATGGTGGTAGGATGAGGGAACGACCACGTGCTTATAGAGACACCACCTTCCCAGCAGGGCATTGAATGTTGTGTTCTGCCAAACCACCAGGAATTCAGAATAGGCCACAAGGTCGCCAAAATGGGTCTTTAGCTTAATTTGTCACATTGGATTCTGCTCACTCATGTTGTAACCTAGCAGAGTTGTGGCTGAGGGTATTAAATCACCCTCACTATAGCCCAAATTAAGGAGTGTTCGTAGGGGAAGGAGGTTAACTATAGATCCATTGTCAATAAATACTTTACGGATCTCAACATCATCTAGCATACCGGACACATACAGTGGTTTGATGTGTCCATGCATGATGGAATTTTCATCCAGATCGGTGAACGAAATCACCGCGTCGCATTCAACTGAGCTAGTCTCCATTCGGTAAATCTCAGCAGTAGCTACATCATCTTGAAACTCATGGGGGATAAGCAAGGCTTCTATGAGTGCCTCCCTGAGGTTTGCTGACAAACTCAGGGCATCTAGGTTCGATAGCTTGGCTGGTACTGATGCCAGCTGCTTAAGGATATCGTATTTCTGTTCCAGTGTCCGGAGCTTCTCCGTTGGTGGGTAATTCTTAGCAGGCAGCTTGGGATTTGGTATATGAGATGAGGAGGGACCGACCGTGGGGTCAGATGTCAACGGTGTCCCCATGTTTTTATGATTCGGCTCGACCGATTTTTTTGTGTGCACTAGGAGGCTAGACACTTGTTCCTCCTATGATGGGTACCAATGAATAATGGGGGAAGAGTGGCCAGTAGTGGAGGATAAGGGATATTCTTAATCATGTTTATTTCGTTGAAGGTATCTCCCATGGGTTTTCGTGATATTAACGGTTTTGGCTGGGGTCCAACCGTAGGGTTAATTTCGGCCTCGACTGCGCCTTCCTTGATATCCTATGCCTCTATGATTCCCCCTCCCGGCCCTTCGCATTAGGGACTCAGGTTCATAATCATACCCTTCATCATGGAATTATTCCATTATACGGATGACATTGATGGAACCAAAGATTATCTCCTCATCATGTGACAACTCCACTAGGTCGGTTGTCCTTGATGGTGTCGTTTGGCGGGTCGGTGCCCGTGGTGCCAAGTTTGAGGGCATAAAATCTAAAAGTGTCAGGGCTAACTTTGGCCTCATTACAGACTACTCCTCTTGCTCTTTTCTACTACCTTATTGATTATGTCGGGATGACGGGCTCGAGGAGGGTTGTGTGGACGATATTGCCTGTTGTGCGGCATCAGGAGATGTTGGCGGCAACACCACATGCTATAGTTGAACTCGGAGTATGCCCATGGTCTCGATTGATAGTCCTCCAAGTCATCCAGATATCAAATTTCCGACGCTTTTTGTTGGTGAATTCCTACCACCACTCCCCTTTGTTGGATTCAGTGGTAGAAATATATGTCACATGTGCTGAGGGTGGTCCCAGCTCGACCTACCTGGAGTCTACCATCTTTTATAGGAGGTCTTTAAATACAAAGCATTCTCGAATAGTGTTCCCCAACATTCTAGGGTAGGGATAGTAATCTGACCTGTCATCACAGCCTACTTCTTCAGGTTTCCTTGGCTCCGGGAGGCGGATCATGTTGCAATTAATGGCGGCGATGAAGTAGCTGCGGAATTTTTCCTCTCTGAATGAGTATACTTTTTTTCATTGTTCCTCAAACTGGTTCCGCTTTGACCCTCTCTGATTGTCTTGCATGGGCAGAGGTGGCCACAGATATATAAGAGGCCCTTGATGATTTGGCGGAGGCCTGAGCAGTGGAGCAGGCACAGGGACTGGCTTAAGGGTTACAGAGGATGCTTCGGCTCTAACTGATCTCTTTATGGGAGCCTGCGAGGCTATTCAAGACTTCAAATTGGTCCGCTGTAGGGAGTCCTCAATTCTCTAGGCAATGGTCGAGAGATGGCGGAAGACAGTGGTGCACTCCATTGGTATGAGCGGTGTTCGCAGCTCATCTCGATGATTATCAATCCTTATGGAAAGAAACTCATCTTGGGGCATTGGCATGTTCAGAGAATAGGTCATACCTTTCCATCTAGTGATGAAATATGACACCCTCTTGTTCTCCTTCTTCTTGTAGTTCATAAGGTCGTTTACCATTGTTTTATGCAACCTTGATCTGAAGTGGAACAAGAACTGCTGCTGAAGGTCTTCCCATCTTTTTATTGACTGGGATGGGAAGCTCGTATACCACACAAAGGCGGATCCTTTCAAGTTCAGTATGAAGCATCTGAGTTTCACTGCTTCTTATTGTTCCAGAGTTCCCATCAGAGGGTCTCAATAGCATGCGTAGTGCATCAAGTGATGTTCCGGGTCACCTGATACATTGAAAATAAGGAATATAGGGCTCCAAAAATTGGGTGGAGGTGGTGTGTTTCTCACCCAATCTAGGTAAGGCTTCCTCTCTAGCTGTATTGGAGCACGTCGACCATCCATTTCTTCCAATAGATTTATCAGTGCCTTAATGGTGTTGGTGAGACCCTTTTTTACATTCTTTTGGGCCGGGTCCTAAGCTGTTGTAGCCCATGTAATTTCTTGAGGATCCAGCTCGGTTGGCACCAGGGGTGCATGTGTCGTTTGTGACACCTTCATAGGGTTCAGACGTACTCACTCCGGTTTCTTTCTAAGTGGAGGGAAGTCTTGGTATTCATCTAGATCCACATTTAGGTTGTTGGACGGGCCAGGTGCCTCGTTGGGTGGGAGCCCTAACTGTGCTTCGTTTGCCGGGGCAAACCTTGGTCTTTGAGGTGCACTTACTGGGAGTTCATGATGTGGTTCCTCTTGGGACGTGCTTTCAATAAGACGGTTCCTTTGGAGTAGCTCGGTGTTAAGCCACCTAAATTCTTTCATTTCCTCTTCCTATCGATTGAACCTCTCTTCGAGCGTAAGTTGATCATTTTTATCGAGAGAGGTGGTGGGTTAAGGGAAACAGTTCCTTTGTTCTTATCCTTATTGGAAGCTCACAGGGTTATCAGAGGAAGGTTAGCTAAAGGGGCGCCATATTTAGGGAGGCCCTCTTGTTTTGGGTGTTCATACCAGGTGGTTCATTGTGAGTCACAGCATGATCGGAACCATCATCTCCAAATCCATTTGTATTGCATCATCTTCGGTGTTACCCATGGGGTTAAACTCTCTTGCAATGATGGATTCATATCGTGGGGCAGAGAAGATGTCATCTTTCAAATAGGAAGAAGATCTCCCACGTCTTTTATTGGTCTTCCCTCTTATGTCCCAGGATTGCTTTCGGGCTTCTTGATGAAGGGTGACTCAGAGAGTTCGTTGATGCAACATTACGGTATGCCTCCCTCTTGAAGTGGATGATGATTCAAAGGATGGGATAGGGCATGAACCTCCTCTTTTAATTTTCCTCCCTAGATGAGAGAATACTTATTCTCATGGAGGAGGTTGTTGTTGAGGAGGTAAAAATGCCCCCAGCCCTGAGGGATGGGGTTGGATCTGTTCATTGGACATTGAGTCTCTTCCCATTTTTATTAGTCTTATGGGGGAAGTTTTTGTTAAAAATGCCCCAGCCTTGCAGGCTGGGGTTGACCCTGGATCGCGGTAGTGGCTGCTGCTATCGCTACCTGCCTGATCTTTTGTGCCCCCATTCAGTGGTGAATTGGGTTTGGTGCCGAATTCTCCTGTGAATCAATCCCCTCTGGGGGGAAGAAATGACTGTTGATTAGACTCCCTTAGGCAAGAGGTGTATTGTATTCTCTTGGTGGATTGATTCAGGAGTTCATAAATGGCTCGTTCCCGTCGGGCCTGATAATTCTGGGACTTACTCAAGGCCTGAATCTGTTGGGTGTGTTTCCTTTTCCGAATAGGGAGACCACTCGATTATTGTATTGATGTGATTGCATTGCAAGACACCATGCTGAACAGGTTCTTCTGGGCGGGGAGCGGAGTGAAATGCAGAGCTCCATGTTCCCCCATCCTCTAATATAGACTCTCGTCAAAGCGTCATCGATGAGGCAGCGCAGTTGGTGCAGCACACGGAGGCAGGCTATCTCTATATTCCCTTTACGCCTCTCAGTTCGTTGTTGTCGTGCCGAAGGAAGAGCTTCCAGATCGATGTGATGCAGGAGGTCTCCTATTGTCTTGACATGGTCTATATTCCAGTCATAGGGCAGGATGCCTGATTTTAGTCGGCAGAGGGTTTTCCATATATTGTAGCGGATTTCATGCACGCATTCTTCTGACAATTTTCTAGGTATGTCGAATTGAGAGGTGGCTGTGGGACAAACCATAACCGGTATATCACCACTGACTAGTCATTTCCTCAGGTGAAACATGTCAGCATACTTCTCCGCTAGTGACTCCTCAAACTAGTCAGCCCAACTGAGATGCCCACTGATATCATGGTCGGAGGCAGTGGGGCCGGTAAGTGTTGAATTATCATAAGGGCGATTCCGGGGTGGTTCAGAAGATGAACATGGCCCTGTAACATCTCCTCATAGAAGAAGGGGGTCGTTGGTGACTAGATGGGAATCTGACATGCTTAATCCCATCCTTCTGAGTGCCTCTACATACGAGGGATTTTTCGTGCTTGATTCGGCAGGGGGAGGACCTTCCTATCGAAATGATATGTCATTGTGGGAAGGACCATCGCAATGGCGGCAAAAATGGCGAGGACTACCATTACTTCTTGAAGCCTCACTGCATATAGGACTTTTGCATTGTAGACCCTGGGAAGGACCTCCAAGGCATGTCGTAGTAAGGGGAGGACCTTCTGGTTGCGTGGCGTTGTTATGGGGAGGGCCTTCGCAACAACTGCCATCATGGTGAGGATGACCATCATGGTTTGACGTTTGATGTGCATCCCAGGGAGGACCTTCAAGACACACTGTGAAAGGGGGAAGACCTTCTTGTTTCTTGGCACCACATCAGGGAGGACCTTTGCAATGGTGGTTATGGTGGTGAGGACTACCATCATAGCTACTTCAATGGTCAGGAATACCATTACAGCTGCCACAAGGAGAATATCTGTGGGGTACACCCTGGGGAGGGCCTTCAGAATGTACCGCAATGAGGGGAGGGCCTCTTTATTGCTTGATGTATCTAAGGGGAGGACCTCCATTAGCAGGGTGGTGAGGACTACCACTGTGATCTGATGCCCGGCTGCATGGAGTGTCATTGCAATATAACCCCTGGGGAGGACCTTCAGGGTAGGCCACGACAAGGGGAGGGCCTTCTTGTTATTATGAGACGTCATTGAGGGGAGGGCCTCTGTAGTGGTGACTATGATAGAGAGGACTAATATCATAATTTTTTGTCCCATTGCATGGAGAGTGCTTGAAGTGTATACCTCGGGGAGGACCTTCAGGGTGGACAGCAGGATGTGGAGGGCCTTTTTGCAGCTCGAACTTCTGGTCACATGGAGGGTTTCCATGACTCGTATCAAAAGAGCTTCTCTTATGATCAATTGTTATATGCCCAGGGGGAGGCCCCTCCGGGTGCTCTGGGGAGGACCTTCAGAGCTGCAGGTAGCGACATTGCAGGGAGGACCTTCGCAACTGCTACTGCCACTCCCATAATATGGTAATGGGTTGGAAGGGTTCTGAGCCTTTTATATGCACTTAGCGGCATCGGTAAACCCAGATTCTAGTAGAGCAGAGTCATGAACCCACTCATTATTTTCTGGCTACCTTCTGCGCATTCGGGGCGGTTTCTTGCGGGTAGCGGGGACCGTCTGCTGTTGACAACGGCCTTCACCTTTGGGTCCCTGTCTAATTGGGTCCCATGATGTTTCTGGGATACACTGACGAACATCTTGACTTTTATCAGGAATATATGCCTGCTCTGGAGCATTCACCGTGATGGATGGGTGTCCCCCAGTTGGAACGAGTGAAACTGCTCGATCCGGTTTCCCTTGTGTTGCGGAATATGGCCAGCAACCCTTATGGGTGGAAGTAGGGATGAAGATAAGATCTTAGGGGCTATCTCATCTCTTTGATGAGTCACCTCAATTTGGGATACGGGCTCATGGTCCTGAGTCCTTGTTGTTTCCGCTGATGCAATTAAATTCTGGAAAGTCTGCAGGATATGATCTGGGATCGATACCTACTTCTCCATCATTTCCAGGATATGTAGAGAGACATCGTTTTCTGGAATGGGAATGAAGGCCCATTCCGGTATCAGAGTAGGAATATTTTGCTCTGGACCTCTGATGGTCAGTGGGTACTGACAATTATCTTGTGTCGGGGTAGGTGAACGAATCTGCTCCTAGGCTAGGATATTCCTGTCTATCTCTCTGTTTGTCGCCCCATCGGGATGACGGACTTTACTAGCATCCGTAGGGAGATGGCCCTGCATATGATGGTTTCAAACCGTATCGAGTTAGTGGGCTTTGTTGGCAGGGAGACGTTCCCACCTATTAATTACTGACACGTCTGGATGGCGGGCTTTGTTAATCGCCAGCATGCCGGGATGGTAGGCGTCAAGGGCATCTGCTTGGAGCTGGTCCTGTAGGTGTTGGGTCACCACCACGTCGGGTTGGTGGGCTTCACGACCCTGGGAAGGGAGAGGTTCCTGTCGGGTAGGTGTCATCCTGCATGAGAGAGAGGCTTGATGGAGCCCGGAGGGGATGCGCTCCTACTCGTATGATGCCACTATGTCTGGATGGCAGGATTTGGAGGAGCGAACAGGTGAATGTGCATGATCGTGATATGTCTCCATGATTAGGCAGCAGAGCTCCTTCTCAAGGACATGGGTGATGACTGGTCCCTGGTTGTACATTTTCTTCCCTCGTCAGGCGGTCTGAGGAGCCGGTTCTTAGGGAGCATGTGCCTGGATCCTCGAGGTGGCATCCTCCTTATCGTGAGGATGTTGAGTTGTAGTGTGACCGCGATGACGTCTGCCTGTAGGGGCCTTGGAGCGGACCCCCCGTTTAGCGGGGTTAAAGTCCTCAGTGTCAACCCCATCTGTCTCCCTGTGATAAGGGAGGTATGCGTTGTCTCATTTAGGGGATAGACTCCCGAAATGGGTGCAGACATCAACAGGGGCTGTCTGGATCTTCCTTCATGGATGATGTTGGGTGGGCGACAAGAGGGTCCTGGCGGATTGGAGGGTGTGCATGGCCGCCTCCACCGTCGAGAGAGTACTGTTCACGTGGTACTCTCGGATAAACGCATCTTAGACCAAGCGTAGAAGACGCTGGGTAGGTGACAGGGTCTTCCATTGGTGAGGAATTCCGGTCATTTCGTTGTTGGAAGCACATGCCTGTTAGTTCCTTCGTGATTCCAATTGATCAAAGGGAGTTTTTTGTGGTGTCTATAATAATATTTTAACAAATAAAAACATCAAACCCGTCAATGAAGCATATCATGACCCCATGTGTTATTAATTACCATGATTTTCCCTCCATGTTAGTTAAAAGGGGGAACATGGTGGGATTAGGTTAAATCTGTCATGCTTGGTTAAAGATTCACATCGGTTTTACCATTTTTTTCGGATTGGTTCTAAAATCCCATTGGTTCCGTATCCGACGATACGTGGACCTGCTTTCAAAAGGTAGGTGTTCTCTGGGATATTTGGCTAGCGACACTTAAGAACTCACATTGGTCGAGTGTATGGGATGTTGGGATCATCGCACCCTTTGGGGGGGAATTATTCCCTGTTCCGGGACTCTCTTATAGATTTAAGACGTATTCATATGTTCACAAATATTTGGTTTATACCCAAGAATAGTATCCAGGGATTACTCTTGGGTGGAAATGGTCAGTTTGACACATGGGTTCAGAAACATTTAAGCCCGAGGTTTACCATCCCTTTTTGGATTAATGACCCCGAGGAGTCTGGACTCACTAAGACGACACTGATTTAACTCCTCGTAACCGGGCACTCTGGAATTTATTTTCATCCAGGGGAGACAGATAATGACTTGAGCTTTTGGATTGAACCTGTGATGCGGGCCTCCTACGTGTCCTCATTTTAGGAATCTGGATCCATGTAGTTTGGTTTGGTATGGGGATTACACTCCAGGATTCCCAGGGTTGGTACGATGAACCTATGTGAAGATGGTCGGATTGGTCGGGGTATTGGGATTGAAACTCGAGAAGGCTTCCTACGTACCCTGCCTAGTGGATAGGGATCAAAGTCCACATAGTTCGAATGGCAGTAGGTATTATGCTCTGAGTCAAACCAGGGTAATATATTGTTTATTACACTCTGAGGATGCCCATGGTGATGGATTGGGGCTTACACACTGAGGAGGCCCATAAGAGGATGTCCTGGTCAATGCCTACTCTAAGACCACGTGAGTCATGCCCGGTGTGAGAAATAAGAGAAAACAGGGACCAGACGATCACGTCGTGAAAGGTGCATCCATGGAAAGTGGAGTGGGGCTTATGCATTGAGTTGCCCAAAAATTCGGGGCTTAATCTGAGATGGTTGCCCAGGGTGACAAAGAACAGTGGGAGAGGGACTTGGCCCCAAAGAAGGATGGAGCATCACCCTTCCCCACTACGCCCTTCTTTGGACATGGCCTTGGGGAATTTAGGAGGTGCATGGGGGCATACTTATGATGGGTAGTCCGCCATGCCCCAGAGAGGGGAGAAGTGCCCATGTCCTAACAAGTGGAGGGGAAGAAAGGGGACTCACGGGCTCGGACTCCGCATTACCATGAGAATTTGAACCCAGGAATGTTTTGGGAATCTGCTCAGGGTCCATAGAAACCACTTCAACCTCGTATACCGTGGGTATGTGAACTCAAAACGGCGTGCTGATGCGCTATAAGGCTACATAACACGGGTCTGGTGGCTCTAGTGGAGGCCTCGGCTCGTGGCCGATGAAAGGACCAATGAGGGGGTTGTAGAGGATCAGGCCGGATTGGAAGGATTTTATCTGTATTTGGGAATGGGAAATCCAAAGGATCCAACAGGCCACACTGGTGTATGAGTCGTGGTACCCTTCATGTAGGGAAGTGCTACAAGGCAAGATAAGTCGTCATCGAACTAGGGTGTTCTGCGGACTGATGGGAATTCTGTGAACTGGGGTGGTTTGTGTCTTGGTGGGCATCCTGGAAACTGGGGTGGTTCGTGGATTTGGGCTCGGTCTGCATACCAGGTTGATAGGTGGAGGGGTCTGTGCGAGTAGCAGCGGCCAAGGGCGATGCCGGTCGGGGGTTCATCGGTCGGGGCATCGCCCACGTAGGAGGGTGCTACGCGGTGTGACGGATCGGAAAAGGGGCATAAACTCCCCAGTCCACGGGGGGTGCATCAGTGGAGGGGCTATGGTTCGCGGACATCTTTTCATTGTTATTTTATGTTCATGGTTCATGAAGTTGTTATGAATTTTCGGTTCCTTATTAATTCCCTTCTAGCTTTATACATGTTCTGGTTCTCGAACTGAAACTTCGATGTTTGCGAAATCCTAATCTCCTTCCTTCGAAATCCTTCAACCCGAATCTGATCAATCTTCAATTCCATCCATACTCTTCCACCTCAATCTCCTTTTATAGAGTGGGGAAAGGGATGTATCTGTGGTCATGTGGCACATTTTACGGAGGCCCAAGATCATAAACCCGGTTTACGGACAACTTGGCCAATCCGCAACATGTGGGGGGCATTGAATGCATCTCCCCCACAAACCAAACTAACTCGGAGAGTACATCGCGGCTGCGCAGGGCTACACCTCCATTCCTAGAACGACAAGGGATGCGGCCTGGGATGGTCGACGCAGTCCACAGCTAGGGCAGTTCGTGATGGTGAACCGGGTTGGCGCCTGTCCTGCTTCACGCCCGCGGAGGATCCCCTCCTCCATTCTGTGAACGACAGCGGTCTGCGGAGGGGGTGCTTTGCGGGATCGGCCACGTACCATTTTCATTGGACTGATCCGCAGACTGGTTCGTCTTGTGCCATCCTTTGAGTATTCTCTACACTCTTCCCCAATTCTTTGTGGGGGAAATTGGGTAGAATATCCCTTGGATTAAAGGGGATTCTCATTCTTCCTTTGCGGATTTTTCAGGACCATACACTGCATAATATTAGGGACAAAATAACCAAGTACATACATAGAATTATGAATATCAAATAAGTTCCTTGCATAACATATTTGTCTCTTCGGTTATCCATCCTTTCACAATGCATTGGATATATATAATGGATCCACCCATCATATAATAAAAATCCACACATTTTTATGCCATAATATCATGGAAAAATTTAGCATTTCACGATAACCTAACTCATGGAAAAGAATACGGGATTCAGTGACATTTCACCATCATAATAATTAATCATCCAAGGAAATAATATGGATGTTATTACAAAATCATATCCCTTTCAAAACAAAAGATTTATTGAATGAATTAATTATAAATGAAATTTCCGTTAAAATATAACTTGGATTATTTATTGAGGAAAATACCCATTTAATTTTGAAACCACATTTTCAAAATCCAAATATGTGAAAAAAATAATAAAGAATTTTTTTTAAAAAAATCATAAAATGATATAGAGTAAGCTTTAAATAATTGAGCATTAAGGTTGGTGAGAAATTTCATTCATGTCATGGATGTTATGGGAAATATTTCTTTCAAATTTTAAAAACATTAATAATTACCTCATTCAGAAAATGGTAAGAACATTATTTTAACCCATTTTTTACAAATTCAATCATGGGTAAAATATTCTATAAAAATTAACAATATAATATTAAAAAACAGTATTGAAAATGTGTTTTTAAAGGATGAACATGGAAGAAAAATGATTTTTGACTAAAGAGTGTAATATAGTAGGATTTCCTTAAGAAAATTATTTTATAATTTTTAGTTAATAAAAAGAAAAAAATGAAAGAAAAACATGTATCCTATATAAATAACCATAGTAGAATAAAATCATTTTACTTCTTGAAATTTAGATCATAAAATTTTATCATCATAAAATTAATCATAATCAATCCCAATAAACAAAGGGAATATACATAAATCATTTAATGCTTTGGTAACTTTTGAATCATAACATCGTGAAGGATGGAAAATTATATGAATATTAAAATAATTATAATATTCAATATAGTCATCATAAAATACAATAATGTGTAGTATATACACCACATAAAATAAATATGTAGTGAATATGGAACGTATCTCACAAAAATAAAAGTGATATGAAAATCCCTTATATCAATCTCATGTTATTTAATACCCAATCACACCACCTATAAAAGAAGTATAGATTTGTTATAAACCTATTAAAAACCTTTATTTATGTATATATGAAATCATATATGGTTTTCATATAACATTTTTTTACCCCTGTAATAACAATTATTTATTATAATCACTTCTTCCATGTGACAAATACATCATTTTTCATACATGTTTCGGTTCGGTAGTTCAAATATTTTTACTTTGATTAAGGTTAAATCATCTAATGTTTTTTAATAATGATATAAATATACTTCATATAATTTATATTAATATTTATATTCATCTATAAAAGTTAGATTTTGAAAATGAATTATACCATTCATGGAGACTGTAGGTCGTACATAGTCATAAACGTTGTTTCAATTTTTTGGTTGATGGAACAATAAGAATGTAAATAATAATTCACCTTAAAAGAAACATAATAATATAATAAATAACACATATATTTATTCAATCTATCATCATAACCATGCAAGTAAAGTGGCGAAGAAAATGAATTACACAGCTACATGGAGGCGGTAAGTCATATGTCCACATGATCTGTGTTTCCACATCATGTGGAATGGAAAAAAGGTCTATAATGGTTTTTAATTACATATAATAAATATTAATTATATATAAGGTGTAAAATTAAGTTAATATAACTAATACCATATATTTAGTGTAATTATAAGAAAAAAATAAAATTGAAAAGGTTTTTTAAGAGTTATACCACTTTATTGGGAAACCTCTTTTCCTTACACCTTAAGCCTTCAAAGGATGGTATTTTGGAATTTTCATAATCTCTATGAGGTGGGTGAGGTATCTAGTAAGGTATTATTTTAGTTATTTTATAATATATAAAGCTCAAAATGTTTGAGGAAGATAGGAGAATAGGTTCCCTATAATATGTTCGGGGATGGTCACTCTTTGAATTACAAGAACTCCTATATTAATATAAATTAACTTTTATAATAAACTAGATAAAAATTTATATATTTATAATATTTTATATGGATCAATATAAGTCCCCTAATATGATTATATTTAGGAAATCGTATGTTTTTTTAACCCTCATGTCTTTCTTTTATCCCCTCGTTCACCACTTTTCATTATTACCACAATATCAATGTTCTTTACACTTTAGTGGTTTATAATGTTACATAAAAATAAAAGGGTGACATAAATTTACCATGGTTGATTATTTAACCCATATCCAATTTATTTTTTGGGTTATATACTTTTAATTAATTTTAATCATTTAAAAACAATCTTATAAAATATCATTTGTATGGTTTTTTGAACTATTTATTTACTTTTTCTTTAAAGACAACAATATAGATATGAAATAAAAATATTAAACTTTAAAAAATCCCATATATGTTATACTTCTTGAAAAAAAATTATCATAATAATTCACCAAAATAGTGTAAATTTTAACTTTTTAAAAATCATTTATTTTATTTTTCTAATTATTGAATTAATACTATGCTGAGGTTGTATAATAATTTAAGGTACTTATTCCATCACTAAAAAATAAAAATAAAAATACAATGATAAAAGAAATTATAATTCAAATAAATATTTAAATGTAAACTTAACCAATTTTTATAATTATATGACAAAATTAGGGATAATTAAGACAAGAGAGAGACATTTTGTATTTATTATTTTTTTTAAATAATATAATGGTCATAATAAGATAAAAATGGAACCAATTTCCTTATTTAAGAAAAATGGATAGAAATGGAACGAAATACTAATCAAATAGGATAAGGGAATGTTTTGGAGTCATATTAATGCCTTATCCCGATGTTATAACCATGTTTTAAATGTTTTACATTTACAAAGGTGATAAATTCTTACCATGGTTACTATTAATAATGACAAATAATAAAATGTATATTTTAGAAAATTTGTACCTCTTGATTCTAAATATTTTATCCATTATTCTTAATTAAATCTCTAGAAGTGGTAGAAATAAATTTTAATAAAAATGCATAAAACGTAATGAAAAAAGAGTTTTTAGATAAATGTGTTTTTAAGAATAAAAATAACTTAGATCAAAATCATGATTATTTTTGGTTCAAATGGAATTTATTATATTTTTTAAAATAAAATGGTTCATATGTCACATTAATATAAAATACAATCTAAAATGAGACGTTTTATATGACTTGATTAGATTGTATTTTAAAAAATCATTATTTTTCACTATTTATACAGAATTCAATCATTTCAAAGAAATCAAAAAAATTCTCCCAAAGTTAATTATGATATTATTATATCAAAATATAATTTTATTTTATAAAATAAAATTTATAAAAGTTTCAACAAAAAATTATAATTTCCATTCACAAAATGAAATAAAAATAATTTTAGAATAAAATGTATTTTTGAAGCATAAAAAGACTTCACTTAATGTTGAGTTCTTATTATATAAGAATTGATCAATTATATTATAATGAGTAAGAAAATTATATATATATATATATATTACCTTATTTGGTTACTCTTATTCATATCTGAAAATTCAATTTCTAGGTTATAAAATTGATTTTAGAATATATTAGAATTCTCTTAAAGATTGGTATTATGTGGTAATCATGTTATCAGGATTGTTATTATTTTAAAAAATTATAGGGATATTAAATCCCCCCCCCCACATGAGTATATTATTCCCAAAAAATGTATCTTGGTTATAAAAAATTTATGGTTTGAAAATATATTGTTTCAAACCAGCCTCATACAAATGGATAAAAAAGAATCATTTAAAAAAAGTGGGAAAAAAAGGTTACATGAAATAACACATAATTGGATTCCCAGATAATTATAACATGGGTTTGAAGTAAAAATATAATCATTGGGGATATCACTTACATACAAAGACAAATAAGATATTTTAGAAAACCCAGTCCTCATAAAGATAGTGACCAACAAACCATAAATTAGTTTGGGGTGAAAAGACCATCAATTTATCAAAGATAAAGGTAAAAGAAAAATATTTTTGTTTCAATATCATTTTCCTAAATATGATGGGTTATTTTACAATAAATATAGAGAAAATTAGAAAATATAATTTCATGATTTATATGTATTTGGTATGTCCAATTACATCCTCTAGGTGTGCTTCATTGAAATCTACTTCTATCTCATCTATTACTCCACGAAATATATATTTAAGTTGAATTTTTCGGGCATAAAGAACATAAATTATAATTTAATGAATCATAATATTCATAATTCATTAAATTTTCCTCTAAATATTTACCAAATCCAAAATTGTTATCATATGTTATCCAATATATATAAAAAAATTTAATTCCTAAAACCTCAATAATAATGCCCAATGTTTTACTTAATATTTTCTATAAATATATAACCTTATATATCCTCTAAAATATATCTGAAAAATATTGAAATAAAAAGATTAAAAACTATTTTTTCTGATATCATTCCATTATCAACATAATATTTATCTATAAATAATTTTAATCACTCATAATATCTCATACAAAAATGCATATTCCCTAATAATTTCCCCAAAAAATTCAAAATAAAATCATATATGATTATAAAATATAATTCACCCACTATATCATAAATAATATCCCATATTTAATAAAAATATTTCCATTAGATGTTTGGGTTTATCATTTCACTAATAGATGTTCATATATTGATTCAAAATAAAAAAGGTTATTTATTTATTCTATAAATATTTGTACAATCTATATAGAGAGAGATAATCAATGCTCATAATCTCATCAAATTTCATTAAATGAGGAAAATTTATGTTTTCATTAGGATATTTCATACAATCAATAACATGTAATCCCTAAATCTGTATTGGAGGATAAGTGTTCACTAATTATCATTATTCTATTTATCTATCATGATCTTACAAGCTTTCTATTTTTCTTTTACTTTAGAGGTTATTGTGGATTATTATCAAAATTAAAAATTGGATTAGGGAATTGATTCACTTAATTCCGAGAACTCCAGGAATATATAGAATTGATGTTTGGGTGGTGTATTGTTTTGAACTCTCTCTATTAATTGCATTTACAAGACTATCCATGTAACTTCAACATTCTTTCACTCAATGTCCAAGCTTCCCTCCCTGGAAAAATATTTGTGATCATTTTAGGAATTCACCTGAGTTCTCTATCCCATATTTTTATAATGTAAAATATTTAAACATTTAATTCCCTCTATGTGACTTACCATCCAAGATTTAATAAAATACCATATTCATTTTCATATCATTATAACCATGTCTACTTTTAGCTTCTATTACCACATTGAGTTCCCATTGACGGATCTCATTGCAGATTGAAAATTATATTATGGTTAATGCCTTTTCATGAATTTGTTTCAAACCACTTTATAACTGATTAGTTTTTATTTTTAGGTTGATTCTAAAACTAGAAGCATACCTCACAAGTCCTATAAAAGTTTATCCATAGGTACTGATGGATTCATCATCCTTGAGTGTCAATTCTAGAAAGTCCCTCTCCATTTTAGTTTGAATAGTTAGTGGAAAGTACTTATTGAGGAATGCTATATTAAACTCCTCACATTCTGCAGAGGTTATTTCTTATTCATGCCTTTTATTCTTGATAATATTCTACCAAGGATCATTTTCTTTTTCAATGTTTTAAACTACTTAAAAAACCCATCTCACGGTCCGAGCACTGAAGAACCAAAAATATATTTTCCATCATATTAATCCTTTTCTATTGCAATATCGGGTTCCATAGAACCAAATATGTTGTACTTTTTAGTACCATATCTTGTATATATTTATATACGTGTGATGTATACTTACCATTTTGTGTCGAATTTTTAGTATCCACTATTAAGATAATATTGATCAAATATTTATTGTTTTACTAAAAGGATATAGTAGATCCCAATATATAATGAGAACCTCTAGATACCATGAAATTAATCTTAAAAATATTTCCTATGTCCAAGACACATCATACTTACTAAAAATTGTAAATGTTTGACTATCAGGTGATGTTGGCTTCAAAGAATTAATATTACTTCACATAAAGTTCCACTACAGAAAAATAGTGTTTTGCGATTGTCAATTTGCGACCGGATTAATTTCGGCTGCAAATAGGTCGTCCTGGAGGTTATTTGTTACGGGGTGGTCGAATTGTCGCAAATAATCATGGGACTAAGGGAATGTCACAAATACTATTTGTGACAGGCCCGTCGCAATTGGTTTATTTATATATAATGTATATAATTGTTGACTTATTTGTGATGGGGAAGTTCCCCATCACAAATTGTATTTATGATGGACCCATCACAAAAGGTATATTTATAAATAATGAATATAATCAAAGACTTCTTTGCGACAGGAATGTTTCCCATTGAAAATACTATGTTTTGTGACAGACCCGGCAAAAAAAATATTATCTGCGACGCCATTTTTTTTTCAATAGTCTATTTGCGACTATAATTCCACTTGTTTTGGGATCTGTTAGATGTTTCTATCTACAAACATGTGTAATAGTCTCTAAACATCAGATCATTTCCAATGTGTTCCATTTTAATGCATACATTGATTCACGTAAAAAACATGATAATGAAATTGGGGTGAGGTTTCTTGTGTTGGGTGTTTCATTGGTTTTATGGAATTCGTTGAATGGTCAAGAAATGATTTGTCACATCCTGGTCAAGGAAGTTATATATCTCAGGCCTCGTTGATTGGTATGGTAGTACCTTTATAAGACCACATTTATGGAAATTAAGGGTGAATATGTCCAATTAGATCAACAAATAATAAAACATTAAATAGACAATGACACGGGTGTGTGTATTGATTTATGAGATATTAAAGACAAAGACACTATATTACACAGTGTGTGTTCATAGGTTGGTTGTCATTACTATGACTTTCCTTATCTATTTATGGGCCATTATAGGTTTCTAGATCCTTCTCTTGGTCTGTGAATAGTATTCACTACAATAGTGATATGGTCCTAGATAGTCAACCATAATAATGTAGTCAAGAACCTACCATATTTAGTGGAATATGTAAATAGGGAATCATGGGTCCCACCACTGAGTTTTGGGTTTTTTACAAGGATATAAAATAACCTTTGGAATAAAAAAAATTCATATTATTCATGTTAATAATAATTGGCATTGAATTTATTTATTAAATTTATTTAAATGATTTAATATAAAGACATAAATATATTATATGAATGAATATTAATTTAAATTATTCAAGGTTCATTTAAAATTTGTGGGATTGATGACTCAAGTTAATAGTTATGTTATTGACACATAATATATATTTTTATATTAAAATAATGTGATAATAATATATATTTTTTGATGAAGATTATAGAAGAAATTTAGTGTGAAATAAATATTCATGTATCAAGAGTTTATTCTATATATTTATTTATTCACTATAAATAAAAGAAGAGAGGTTCCCAGATATCAATATTCACTACCTCTATCTCTCAATTCTCCTATCTCCCACATTATAGATAGATAGGATCTATATATAATTTTTTATATTGAGCTATCTAAAATTCATCACAACCATGATGATTTGGTGATCAATAGAGCATCGAAGGTGTCGTCAAATTTTGATAGCAGAACCTGGAATTTGATGATCGACATTCCCACAGTTTCTTGAAGCCTATGTGTATGATCTAGAAGAATTTATATTTGTATTTTTCATGAAATGATCAATGAAAGTGATCATAAATAAAGAATGGATTTGGATCTAACAAGGTTCTTTGGGCTTAAAATTCCTCCCACGGGATCCTCAAGTGGTAATCGGGAAATGATTTGTTGAAAATGATGAGTTCGTGATGATCATCAATGGAAGGATTTTAAAATCCCATTTTGGAGCTTCTGATATGTTTCTAGTACCTTAAATTGGTATCAGAGTGACATGTGATAATTTTAATCCCTGAAAAAATTTAATTTTTATTAAATATAATAGAGGCTATAGTTTTGATCCCAATGTCATAAACACTGCGTAAATTTGATATCGGATGTCCAAGTCATAAACATCTAAAATTTTAAATATGGATTAAAAATTTGTTGTTTTGGTTTATTTTTTAAGAACATACATATATATATATAATGTAAATAAAATACCCAAATCCATCTAAAAATCATTTTTCGGTGAACCTGATTTTTTTGACCGGTTTCAGGAGGCCAGAATAGGGTTATCTATCAAGGGGAGATTAATAAATTATTTTCATTAATTAATAAATTTAATTATATAATTAATTTTATAAAATACTATTTCAGATACACATGAACTTAATAATATGGTGTCATTTGGGTCAGCAACATGATAAAAAATAAACAAAGGGGTTCCATGTTGGCTTGACTACCGAAAAAACAAAAAACAAATTCTGTGTTATCAAGTATTATAATCACATGGGGTGCATGGAAAATCCATGGAATCAATTTCCATGGTCAAACAAGATATTGTTTTGTGGGTTATGATTGTAATCCAAGGGATTAACCCTTGTCATTTTACTCAAGATGTTTCTAAACAAGACTGAGTACAAGTCCAAGGAAATCTTGTGATTGACATGATTGGAGCCCAAGAATATAATCTATGGTTGTTCGTGTTTGAGGAAACTAATTATAATCAAATGAGATGATTCATGTAATTTTATTTTCTAGAAAATTAAGTGAATAATCATTTTCAATTCGAGGCATTCATGAGATAATAGAGCGTATGAGCCCAAGTTTAGTGTCTAGATTGGTGGTTATATCAATGAATAAACAAGCATCGTATGAGTTCATACAAATTCATTCTAGGTAAGGATTCCATTTCATAATCGTGTTAGGAAACAACTTTAATACTTTCATCAAGTTCCATAATAGTAATCAAGGAATTAATTTAATAATTTAATATATTCCAGGATAAACTGTCCAAACTAATTCACAATTAAAATCACTCCTTTATTAATTTCTTTATTAAGTAATAAAATGGGCCAATCAAAGTGTACATTCCATAGTAGAATTCATGAAATTCAATTTTTCAATTTATTTTTATAAACATCATACTGAACATACTTGAGGAGTTTCATGATTAAAAGTATTTTTTTTCAGAGGAATTTAATCTAACATGCCCTAATGAAGTGGTTCTAGTTGAGGTATTAATCCTCCATCAATGAAAGGGACTCATGACATTTCTAGGTCATGGTTTAGCCAATTAATTTAATATGGTTCATAATAAATAAGTTTCTCTTAAAAGTACTAGAATTCAAAAAATGGAGAAAAAATTTAATAAAAAATTCATTAGGTGAAATATATAGACCACCTACCTAGGCCTCATAGAATATTCCCCATCATTATAAGCCACATATTTGGGCACAAATAACAGAAAAACTAAAAACTAAAAACTTTGATGGAAATATAGAATATTAGGCTTCATGAATATCATGCTAAGGATAATAAAAAAAATATAAAACAAATATTAGGGAGGGTCATCCTTATGGAGATTGATCCAACTCATCCGACGGTGAAGGAAACAGATGTTGGATGAAGAATATCCACTGAAATATCTAAAGAGGAAAGAGGGAAACCTCCCATGGTTCTACTGTGTAAATAAGGGTGGAGGAGGAGAATAATTTTATTTAAGGGAAATAATTACAAATCATCATTTCTGTAATATTATAAGGGAACTCTATTTGGATGGGTAGTTGGCCAAACCATGCACCAACCATGTGATAACCACTTTCTATGATCCCACACCTTGCACTGTTTCAGAACACATTTATAAAAACCATGAGAAAACTTTATGTGGTGCACCTATAGTAAATTTTAGGTTTTTCACTGTTATTCAACACCGATTTATTGTTTTAAAGACAAAAATTCTCCTTCTATGGGCCGCACATATGAGGTTCATAATTTGTGTTAATCGTGCAATAACCATGATTCTGATGATATTTCTTCAAAAACCAAAACATTAGGACCTGAACCAACCCAAACCCTCTAGGAACCTCCATGACCGATTTAGGAACTTTCATTAAGTTTAAAAAAAATTGGATACAAATTTAAAGGATATATAACTCAATTAATTACCGTGATCTTACAACCTCCCCTCCTTTAAAACAAATTGTCCATGAGTTTCCCTTTTGAGGGTTGTTGAGCTATATTTGAGAATAAATCTAGAAACTATGTGCATATACAAATCTATCATTCCTAGTTCTACTCCTATATATGATTGTTCTACCATAGAACCAACTCCAATGTAACTATCCTACAATGGATATTCTACATGTAATGATAGATGATACACACTAGATACTCCTCAATAAAAGTATCATCCTCTAAATCCAATCCATCAATACTAGCTTCGCAAGTCATAGTATATATAATTGATTTTGGGATGCTCATCCAATTTGGATGCATGAGATTATCTCTTTAACACCTCTCACATGACTTAAAGCTCCCATACATGCCCATGGATATATAGGATCATATCCTAATAAACTACCCGACCAAGAAGTGGGTCCTAACCTAAAAACATTACCTTAGGGATAATCATTTAGGTTTATAAATTTTATTCATCTTCACATGATCTTTAAGTGAGGAGGACATTAAAAAGATATTAAAAAACATGTCTAGGGACATTCCTAAACTTTCAAATGCATATCAAAATGAAGAGACATAAATTTCTATTCAATATTAGCCTCCTAAATCACTTGATTCTGAGTCTTCTAACTCAGATCATAAACAACTCAATTTCCCATTCTTGACATGTAAGTAAGAAAAAATTCAAAAAACTAGAGTTATTTGGCACATATATGTAATTCGAGTTCAAGTCACACTGAGATAATATGAATTTGAGTATTTCATGGTATATCTATACAATGAACCATTTCCCCAATAAATAATGTCTCTAGCAACATAAAGCCTAAAAAATAGTTGCAAACTCAAGGTTGTGTGTTGGTAATTCAACTCATTAAGACTTAACTGATGAGACCTATATTCTAGGACTCCATCTCCGTACATCAAAATAAATACTATCTTGATTAATGATGAATTATAGTAAATAATTTTGTATCTACTAATATTATGAAAATCAAGATTAGAAATGAGGACAACCATTTTTTCAACTCTTGAATGGAATTCTCACAATCTTCAGACGGTATTAGATTTAGACATTTCTTGTTCAATCTTATTAGTGGGGCTTTAATACATGAAATAATTTGGATGAAATACCAATCATAACTAGTTATCCCCAAGAATATATATATATATATTTATCATAGATGTTCTGGGGCTACTCTGAGGAAACAACATATAATACCTTCCCTAGATCTATATAGACCCATGCTTCTAATGTAATGTGACTAAAAAAGTGAAATATATCAATCCAAAAGAATAATTCTGTTAGATTGGCATATAACCTATGATCTCTTAGGTTACTCGGTATAATGTTTAGGTGTTTGGCATGTTCATTTCTAGTCTAAGAATACACTAAGATATTATCCACAAAAAATATAATAATGTAATCTATGTATTAGTAGAAAACCTACATCATCATGATCATAAATATAGTCAGTCCATTTTTTCAACCAAAAAATAGTATTGGATATTCATTAATGATATATCTACTTTGTAAAGATGTACATAGTATATCTGAGGGTCTTACCCTTACCGGACTATAACCTGATCTCAATTCAACCTTTGAGAAGACCCTAGATCCTTAGAGGTGATAAAATATCACTTAAATACAAGGATGTGGGAATCAGTTCTTGTCTTTAATCTGATTCAACCATAGACAATCCACATATACCCATAGGGTATCATCCACCATTTAGAGATAAACATTAGTGAACCCCAAGTAAAAGTAGTAGGTCGTATAAAACATTTGGCTTCTGAGTCCTCGAACTACATCTTCAGTTCATGAAGTTTGGTAAGATCCATCCTTTATGGATGAATAGATGTAGGTTCTTCACCAATAACAAGTTTTATAGTGAACTATACCTTCCTCTCAGGATGAATCTCTTAAAATTACCTTGGGAAAACATATCTAAATTGGTCCACCACCGGAAGAAATTTGTATTTATCAACCCACAGTCATCAAGAAAGAGACTAGAAACATAGGATGACACTCCACTCATCCCATGATGCTCATAACTTGATAAGATTTGTTGAATATCCCAGAATCCCTTGTGAATATATCAAACACCCTACTGTGATGAGAAGAAAAATATGCAGTTAAAAAAATATATATATGCTCAATAAAGCACAAACCAGTTCATCCTGATAATTATATAAAATCATTTCATATCAAGGATAAAAAGGTTCCATATGAAATGGTATCTTCTAATCTCGAGGAGATACACCTTGAATCAGTGATAACTTTTTGAAATTTCCCCCAATTGAGTTTCAAGAGACTTTACCCCACCAAATAACTCAATCTTGACTCCAGTATTTTCTATTAATGGAAAAGATATTAATGAGTGTGAATAAGTAGTTTCAAATAAAAAATATTGTAGAGTTGATGATATAAAGACCATACATCACAGTTTAGATGGCTCAAAACTCTAGTCCACAAGTGTATGAAATACAATATATAACTAAAAAATACATGGACCTATAAAAAACATGATCTCCTTGTGTTATTTTTCTCTACTATTACTACAAATAATAATTCAGGCGTCCTCAAACTCATACACCTTCTTATCCTATTCATCCATTGTTACTCTAGATCCCAGCCTGGTGTGGTTCCACTGATCCCAATCCATTATTTAGAGCTAGTAATGATCCTCTCTCACTGGGAAACTAAAAAAATATAGAGATGACCCATTTTACCAATGTATTTGAACTCTACTAGATCTATACTATAATTAGGTTTTGTGTAGATATTACATAATGATTTCATACTATATAACTTCTAGGGTAGACACTCTGACTAAAACTTCCCTCATGAGAAGTCTGAATGATTCACTTTCTTCCACTACTTGAATCAGTTCCATTACAAGGGGATAAACCACCATGCCATGTACCTTCAGTCTCTCTCATATTTTACTTAGATATAAGATCATTGTTCACCTTATAAATGAATTTATATATTTGGAATAAGTTATCCAAATATTGGATGGAATACATGATACCATCATTAAATCATTTTACCCTAGACAGCTCATCACCAGAAAGAGTGGGTGCAATGAATTGGAGCTTAGTAAAGTGTGGTGAGTAGTTTATCACATAGATATTAACATACTCCGAGTTTATGAATTTTTAGATCAATCAGATCTCAGGATATCTAGGAAAATTTATTCTTATAAGTAATTCAAGAAAACCCTCCAGAATAATCTTCGATGTTGATCTGTCTTGGTAAGAACATATTTCATATCGTGAATGGTCCATGAATCATATATGCTACAAGAATCTCCCTCATTTCTAGATGTGTCTCTAGATGGTCAAAGACTAGAGGCATATCCTCAAGAAGAGAATAATCATCCTTAGGGCTTTCGTAATTTAAAAAGGTCAATGGGTGAAACTGTTAGAACTCCCTCTTTAACTCTAACTTAGTCACTATAGGTCGCAAAGATCCCTCCATAGACTGCACTAGCCTTATATAAATCTCTCAGAGCTGAGAATCAGTTCCCAGTCCTGATATAAATGATATTACTACTAGAGGATCTATTACTGTCACTAATTATGGGTTAGGTCACACCACCTTAGGATCATTGTCATCTCTAACCTCTTGGTTCTTGATGCTAGTCCATTGTAGAGGCATATATCTAAAATTCCAATTACATGCCTCAAAAAAATATAAGGAAAAAGGTATTACTTATAAGAAAATGAGTATAAGATCACATCCATACTATAGAATGAATGCCACCAAACTAACCATTTCTTTGGAATGGTTATAAGGTAATATTTAAAAATAATAATAACATAAATGTACCATTATAAGGGGTTTCAATTCCAAGTTATAGTGGAAAACAATCTATAAATTGCAATCAGAATCCCAATTTAATGGAAACTAAAACCTTTATGAATTTTAATTTTTCATATACAATAGTCTAGTAAAATGTATTGTCATTCCCAAGTTATAGAGAAATAATCATTTTGAGATAAAATTATCATTCTATATAACAGTAACCAACCCTTTACATTCATTCATAGGATGTAAAAAGTCTATTTAGGATAGTTCAATTATATAGATCTATACTCTCAATTTATAAAGAAGAAAACAATTTAAATTAATTGAGGGGGAAATTTTAATTTCACCTTGAGAATAGGGGCTCATGGTAAGTCCATGTGGTTTGGACAAACAATGTCCAAATCATGCTGAGGCCATTTCTTAACAGAATACTATATATGGTTAAAGCGCATGCTTTCCCAAATCATTAACCAATAATGAAAAAAATCACAGTAAAAATTTTAGGTGGCTCACATAGTTGTGTACCTGGAGGCACAGAATTATAGAAATTCCATGAAACTCTTATGGCTCCTCCATTTTCCCCTACATTGTTAGTAGAGACTGTGCAGGATGAGCTACATGGTTTACACTAACAGTGTGACCCAGCTTATTTTATAGATTCGTAGGGTTCAGGGCTCTAAAAGATCCAAAAACATCCTCATGAGACCCTTTAATCCATTAGGTAACATTATAAAGTCCCTTTAAAGGAATTAAAACAAAAAAACAAATGATCTATACATTCATGAAGAGACAGTTCATTACACTTCACAGCCTTTCTAAATCAAGGAAATTAAATTCAATATTGCAAGCTCCCCTTGAATCTAATGCCAGAATAGAAACTATGTGAGGT
The DNA here is from genome assembly GCA_963277665.1 of Viscum album. Classification (NCBI taxonomy): domain Eukaryota; kingdom Viridiplantae; phylum Streptophyta; class Magnoliopsida; order Santalales; family Viscaceae; genus Viscum; species Viscum album. Next base: position 1,189,816,213 of record OY728156.1, on the reverse strand, counting down.
CCCATTATCTGTACATAATATATGGATACTATATTTTTTTATATATGGTTTTCTCAATCATTTATATATACCCATTACATGTACTAGTTAAATATTTTGTTTGAACTTATGATGTATCTTGTGGAAATATCTACTACTCTTGGGAATAAGAAGGTGTAAGGTTCTTGGTGTCCTTTATACGTTATCTTACAATATAAGATAGAGTTATCATGGGATATCCTTATTCTTGAAATGGACAACTTTAACATTTTTAATTGGATGGATTTGATAACATTATTTAAGGATGATATTGACTTTTATCATTAGAGGGTTACATTTATTTCCACTAATGGGAGATCTTATTTATTCTATTGGAAATGAGGCCTATAATATATTCAAAAGAGACCTCAACTTTTTGGGTTTTTAGTATTTTGTTTTATATTTCATCTATTTTAGATAAGACTAATAAAATTAATCATAGATGTAAGTTTCCTTCTATGGTTAGGGAGTTTCTTAAAGTATGCCCATATGAATTCTTGGGGTTATCTACTATGTGGTGAGTTGAGTTTTCCATTGATCTAATTAATGGGGAATATATAATTTCATTCTAATTATATTTTATATTCCCTACTGAATTAAAATAAAATAGTAATTAATTAGATTATTTGGAATCTAAATTATTCATTTAACCTAGGGTCCCTTTATTGGATACTTATATACTCTTTTCCAAGAATATGGATGGGACTATTGTCTTATGCATCGATTATAGTAAGTTTAATCGTGTCACCATCAAGAATAAATACTCTTTGACTTAAAATAATGTCTTATCTGATCAAATAAAAAGGGAAATTTTTATTTTTAAGAATGTACATTTTTTATATTATCACATTCTTGGGGTAAAAGAGTTTTATTTTCTCAAGACTACTTTTATAAGTAGATATGTTTATTAAAAGTATGTGGTTATTCCATTCCATTTAACAAATTCTCTTGTGTAATTCATGGATATTTTGGAATGGATCATTCATTTTTATTTTAATCCTTCATGATGGTATTTATATATGATATAATAGTTTATTCAAAAGTAGTAGAGGATCATGAATATCACATAATAATTTCCTTAAAAACTCCCTATAATAATAACATATATTCCCAATTGTCAATGTATAGCTAATAGATATAATATTTCATGTTCCCAGTATATTTTGTTTTGAAATAAGACATTTTAGTTGATACTAAGATGGTTAATTTTTTTATATATTGTGATTCATTAATTTAAAATAAAGATATTACCTCATAATATATGAATATTTATTAAATCATAAGAATTAATAACTGAGGAACATCAAGGTTTTCTACCTTTCGAGACTAGATATATAATATGATTATTTTGAGTAATATGTTCAATGTTTTTCGCATAGAAGATTTTTTAGGTTTACTATACTAAAAATTATTTTTCTTATCCGAGGGAAGATATATCATAAGAAAGGGAAAGTTCAGATGATCATTAAGGGTAAAAATATGAGATATTAGTCAATGAGTATAAGATAACTATAAGGGTATGATATCAAGATCATGATTTCAAAATTTCATAACCAATCTATCATAGATCATAAACATAAGTCATGGAATGAAACATTATAATAATAAAACATAATGTTCAAAAGAATATGGAATTGTCAATCATCCGTCATAATCCATGAGTTCATAACACAAAAAAAAAGGAATGCGGTAAAAATATAATATTATAACATTTTGAACATGTATAAATATAAATAAGTTCACTCATAATATTGAGGAAATGAAATAATGCCCTCATAAAAACATCTGGACTTGAAATTAAATCCATGAAAAATCTTATAGACATGAAAAGTGTGTCTATGCATAATATTATGGACAAAAAATATGTATATGCATAATATTAGGGAAAAATAACCAAGTCCATTCATAAAAATATGAATATGAAATAAGTTCCTTGCTTAAAATATTTATCTCATTATTTATCCATTCTTACACAATGCATTGTATTTATATAATGGAACCACCCATCTCATAATCATAATCAACTCATTTTTATGCCACGAGATCATTAAAACATTTAGAATTTCACCATAACCTAACTCATGGAAAAAAAGGTATTCATTAACATTTCAGAATCATAATAATTAACCATCCAGAGAAATAATGTGGATGGTATGACAAAATCATATCCCTTTTGAAACATAATATTTATCAAAGGAATAAATTATAAATGAAATTTTATTTAAAATATAACTGGGAATATTTATTGAGTAAAATAACCATTTAATCTTGAAACAAATTATTTAAAATCCAAATATTTAAAAAATATATTATAAATTTGTTTTCGAAAAAAATCATAAAAATATTTAGAGGAAGCTTCAATTCATTGAGAATTATTGGGAGTGAAAAATTACACTCATTCTGTGTATGTAAAAACAAATATTTCATTCACATTTTAAAAAAAGTAATAATTACATCATTCAAGAAATATTAATAACATTAATTTTAACAAGTTTTTTATAAATTCAAATATGGTTAAAATATACCTTAAAATTCCAAAATATATTATTATAAAAAATTATTTAAAACTTTTTTTGAAAGTATGAACATGGAAGAAAATGTTTTTTGAATAAAGAGTGAAATAAAGTACGGTTTCCTTAAAAAATTATTTTCTATTTTTTAGTTCTTAATATGAAAAAAATGAAATAAATACATGTATCCTATATAAATAACCAGATTAGAATAAAATTATTTTGTTTCTTGAGATTTATATCACAAAATTTTATCATCATAAAATTAGTCATAAACAATCCCAATAAACAAAGGGAATATACATAAATCATTTAATGCTTTGGTAACATTTGAATCATAACTTCCTGAAAGAGAGAAAATTATATGAATATTAAAATAATTATAATTTTTAATATAACCATCATAAAATACATTCATGAGTAGTATATACACCATATAAAATAAATAAGTAGTGAATATGGAATGTATCGCACAAAAATAAAAGTGAGATGAAAATCCCTTACCTAAATCTCATGTTATTTAACACAGAATCATACCACCTATAAAATAAGTATAGATTTATTATAACCCTATTAAAACCACATATTTATATATATGAAATAATATATGTTTTGCCTATAACATTTTATCACCCATGGAATAACAATTATTTATTTAATCACTTGTTCTAGGTGATAAATGCATCATTGTTCATACATGTTTCAGTTGAGTAGTCCAAATATTTATATATTGATTAAGGGTAAATCATAATTTTTTTAATAATGATATAAATATCATATATATTCATTATATTCATTATATATATATTTAGATTCATCTATAAAAGGTAGATATTGAAAATTAAAAATACCATTCAAGGAGACTATAGGTCGTACATACGCATAAACGTTGTTTCAATTTTTTGGTTGATGGAACAACAGGAAGTTAAATAATATTTCACCTTTAAAGAAACCTAATAATATAAAAAATAACACATATATTTATTAAATATATCATTATAACCATACAAGTAAAGTGGTGATGAAAATGAATTACACTTCTACATGGAGGTGGTAAGTCGTACATACACATGAGCTGTATTCTCAAATCATGTGGAATGGAAAAAGGTTTATAATGGTTATTAATTAAATATAATAAAAATTAATTATAATTAAGGTATAAAATTAATTTATTATCACTAATACCATATATTTATTGGAATTATAATAAAAAAATTGAAAACACTTTGTTAAGAGTTATACCTCTTCATTGGGAAACCTCTTTTCTCTTACACCTTAAGCCTTTGAAGGATGTTATTTTAGAATGTCCATAATATATATGAAGTGGGTGACGAATCTATTAAGTTATTATTTTAGGTATTTTCTAATATATAAGGCAAATATTTTTCGAGGAAGATAGGAGAATAGGTTCCCATTAATATGTTCGGGGATGGGCACTCTTTGAATTACAAAAAGTATTATATTTATATAAATTAAATTTTATAATCAACTAGATAAAAATTTATATATTGATAATATTTTATATGGATGAATATAAGTCTACTAATATTATAATATATAAGAAATTTTAAGTGTTTTTAACCCTCGTGTCTTTATTTTAACCCTCGTTCACCCCTATTTATTATTACCGCAATATCAATGTTTTTTACACTTTAGTGGTCAATAATGATACCTAACAATAAAAGTGAGCCATAAACGTACCATGGTTGATCATTTCACCCATATAAAATTTATTTTTTCGATTATAGGATTTTAATTAATTTTAATTAATTTAATAAAATATTCATTATTATAAAATATTATTTATATGGATTTTTGAACTATTTATTTACATTTGTTTTAAAGTCATCAATATAAATATGAAATTCAAATATAAACCTTTAAAAAAACCACATATATTATACTTATAGAAAAAATTTGTGTATCATAATAATTCACCAAAATAGTGTAAATTTTAACTTTTTCTAATTCATTTATTTTATTTTTTTAATAAAATAATAAATATTATTCTGAGAATGTAAAATCATTTAAGGTAATTATTCAATCAACAAAAAATAAAAAAAAATATATAATGATAAAAAAATTACAATTAAAATAAATATTTAAAATAAAACCTAACCAATTTTTATAATTATATAAAAAATTTAGGCATATTAAAGCCAAGAGAGGGACATTTTGTATTTATTATTTTCTTAAAATAATATAACGGTCATAATTAGATAAAAATTGAACCAAATTTTTATATTTTATAAAATGGATAGAAATTAAAAAAAATACTCATAAAATAAGATAAAACAACGTTTTAGAGTAATATTAATGCCTTATCACGATGTTATAACAATGTTTTAAATGTTTTACAATTACTAAGGTGATAAATACTTACCATGGATACTATTCATAATGACAAAAAATTAAAGGTTATATTGTAGAAAATTTTGACCTCTTGATTAAAAATATTTTATCCATTTTTCATAATTAAATCTCTAGAAGTAGTAGAAATAAATTTCAATAAAAATACATAAAATGGTATGAAAAAAAATAGTTTTTAGATAAATGTGTTTTTAAGAATAAAAAAATAACATATATCAAAATCCTCAATATTTTTGGTTGAAATGGAATTAATTATATTATTCAAAATAAAATGGTTCATATTTCACATTAATAATAAATTCCAAATTTAATGTGACTTTTTTATATGACGTTATTTAACAGTATTTGAAAAAATTTTCATTTTTCACTATTTATACCAAAATCAATCCTTTTAAAAAAATCTCAAAATTTTACCATGAGTTAATTTTGATATGATTATTTCAAAATAGAATTTTTTTTTATAAAATAAAATTTCTAAATGTTTCGAAAAAAATTTCTAATTTCCATTCATAAAATAAAATAAAAATAATTTGGGAATAAAATGTATTTTTGAAGAATAAAATGAATTCACTTAATATTGAGTTCTTATTTTACAGGAATTGATAAATAATTTTATATTTAGTAAAAAAATAATATATATATATATATATATATATATTACCTTATTTGGTTACTCATATTCATATCTAGAAATAAAATTTCTATTTTATAAAAATGTTTTTATAATATATCAAATTTTTATTAAAGATTTTTATTATGTGGTAAGCGTGTTATCAGGCATATTATTCTTTTAAAAAATTATATGGGTATTAAATTCCCCCCTCCCCACATTAATATATTATTCCCAAAAAAATTTATCTTGGTCATCAAAAGATTATGGTTTAAAAATACCTTTTCTGAAACCCACATCATACAAATGGATAATAAAACATCGTTTAAAATAAGTGAGAAACAGAAAGGTTACCTGAAATAACAAATAATTGGGTTCCCAAATAAGGATAACATTGGTGTGAAGTTAAAATATAATCATGGAGGATATGACTTACAACCAAAGACTAATAGGTTATTATAAAAAACTTGGTCCTAACAAAGTTAGTGACCAAAAAACCATAAATTAGTTAGGGGTGGAAAGACCATCAATTTATCAAAGATAAAGGTAAAAGTATAATATTTTTATTTCAATATCATTTTCCTAACAAAGATGGATTATTTTACAATAAATATAAAGAAAATTACAAAATATAATTTCTGGATTTATTTTTATTTTATGTTTCCAATGAATCCTCTAGTTGTGATTCAATGAATTGTACTCGTATATCATCTATTACTCTATGAAATGGATATTCATGTTAAATTTTCAGGCCTGAAGAACATAAATTATATTTTAATGAATCATAATATTCATAATTCATTATTTTCTTCTCTAAATATTTACCAAATCTAAAATTTTTATCATAGGTTTTCCAATATAGATAAATACAATAAATTAATTCCTAAAACCTCAACAATAACACCCAATGTTTGACTTATTTTATTCCATAAATATTTAACATTATATATCCCCCCAAATATGTCTAAAAATATTGAAATACAAAGATAAAAATTATTTTATCTTATATCATTCTATTATCAACATAATCGTTATCTTTGAAGACTTTTAATCACTCATAATGTATCATAAAAAAATATATATTCCCTAATAATTTCCCCAAATAATTTAAATTTAAAATCATATATGATTATAAAATATAACTCACCCATTATCTCATCAACAAGACCCCATATTTACTAAAAATATTTCTCTTAGATTTTTGGGTTTATCGTTTCACTGATACATGTTCATATATTTATTCAAAATAACAAATGTGATTTCTTTATTCTATAAATATTTGTACAATATATGTAGAGATATCTAATCAATGCTCAGAATATCATCAAATTTCAATAAATGATGATAATTTATATTTTCATTTCAATATTTCATACAAGAATTAACACAGAGTCCCTAACTCTATATTGGAGGATAAGTGTTACCTAATTATCATTATTATATTATTCTATTATGATATTACAATCTTTATATTTTTATTTTGACTTCGTAGGTTGTAGTGGACTATTATCAAAATTAAAAATTGGACTAGGGAATTGACTCACATAATTACAAGAACTCCATGAATATATAAAATTTATGGTTGCGTGGTGTATTACGCTGAACTCTCTCTACTAATTGCATTTATTAGACTCACCATGTCACTTCAACATTATTTCACTTGAAGTCCAAGCTTCCCACCCTTGAAAAATATTTGTTATCCTTTTAGGAATTCACCTGAGTTCTCTTTCCCATATTTTTGGATTGTAAGATATTTAAAATTTTAATTACCTCCATGTGACTTACCATCACATCTTCCAAAAAACACTATAGTAATTTTTATATCACTATAACCATGAATTGTTTTAGCTTCTATTACCACATTGAGTTGACATTGACTGATCTTGTCGTGGATTCAAAATCTTATTATGGTTAAGGCCATTCTATGAATTTGTTTCAAACCACTAAATAGTTGATCAATCATTCATTCAAGATTGGTTCTAAAACTAGTATCATACCTTACAAGTCTTGTAAAATTTTATTTATAGGTACTGATGGATTTATCATCCTTCAATGTCAATTTTAGAAAGTCCCTCTCCATTTTAGTTTGAATATTTAATGGAAAGTACTAATTAAGGAATGATACATTAGACTCTTCAAATTCCACAGAGACTATTTCTTATTCACGCCTTTTATTCTGGATAATATTCCACCAGGGATCATTTTCTTCTTTATTTTCTAAACTACATAGAAAAACATCTCACAGTATGAGCTCTAAAGAACCAAAAATATATTTTCCATCTTATTTATACATTTCTATTGCATTAGCGGGTTCCCAAGAAAAATATATGTAGTAATTTTTAATACCATATCTTGTATACAGTTAGATATATGTGATGTATACTTACCATTATTGTGTATAATTTTTAATATTCACTATTAATATGGTAATGTTCAAATATTTATTATCTTACTAAAAGGATATAATAGATCCCAATATATAATGAGAACCTCTAGAAACCATGAAATTAATCTTAAATATATGTCATATGGTCTAGAAGCAACTTACTTACTAGAGATTTTAGATGTTTTACTATTAGGTGATGTGGGCTTAAAAGAATTAATATTACTTCTCATGAAGTTCCACTGCGAGAAAATAGCTTTTTGCGAGGGGGGTTCGACCCGTCGCAAATAACGACGGGAAAAAGGAACCATAGCAAATACTAATTGGAATGGGACCATATGAAAAGGTTTATATATAGATAATGTATATAATTAGAGACTTATTTGTGACGGGGAAGTTCCCCATCGCAAAAGGTTTATTTATATATAATGTCTATAATTGGAGACTTATTTGCGATGTCGTTTTCTGCAATGGGCTATTTGTGATGGGACCCCATCCCTAAAGCTTATTTTCGATGAGATCCCGTCACAAATAGCCGGTTTCAAATACCCCTAATTCCATTATTGTTCACACTTGGTGATCTCTAGTAGTGAGATCATGGGGACATGACCTATAATAGGAACCCCACTTGTTTTGGGTTTCATTAGATGTTCTTATCTACAGACATGGGTAATTGTCTCTAAACGTTAGATCATTTCCCATGTGTTATATTTTATTGAATACATTGATTCACAAAAAAAACATGATTTTGAAATCATGGTGAGGTAGCTTGGGATGGGTGTTTCATTGGTGGTAAGGAATTCGTTGAATGGTCAAGAATGGAATTGTCACATCTAGATCAAGGAAGTTATATATCACGGGCATCGTTGATCAGTATGGTAGTACCTTTATAAGTCCGCGGTTATAGATATTGAGGTTGAATATGTCCATTAAGATCAAAAAATAATAAAACATGAATAGGATAATCACACAGGTGTGTGTCTTGATTTATGAGATATGAAAGACAAAGAGACTATAGTACACAGTGTGTGTTCATAGTTTGGTTGACATTATTATGACAATCCTATCTCTTTTCAGGTGATTATAGGTTTCTAGATCCATCTCTTTATCTATGAATAATTTTCATTGAAATAATGATATGGTACTTGATAGTCACACATAATAGCGTAGTCAAGAATCTACCATATTTAGTTAAATAGATAAATAGGGAACCATGGGCCCCACCACTGAGTTTCGGGTTTTTTCTAAGGATATACAATCACCTATGGAATAAATAAACTCATATTATTCATATTGATAATAATTGGAATTTAGTTTATTTAGTAAATTTATTTACATGTTTTAATATAAATACATAGAAATATTATTTTAATGAATATTATTTTAAATTAATCAAGGTTCATTTAAAATTTGTGGGATCGATGACTCAGGTTAATGGATCGGTTATTGTCACATAATAAATTATTTATACTAAAATAATGTGATAATAAAATAAAATCTTTTATAATTATTATAGTATAAATCTAGTGATAAATAAATATTAAGGTATCACGATTTTATTTCATAAATTTATTTATTCATTATAAATAAAATATGAGAGGTTACCAACTATAAATATTCACTAACTCTCTCTCTTTATTCTTCTCTATCCCACATTATAGAGGGGGAGGATCTGGATATAAGATTTTGGTTTGATCTCTCTTAAATTCATCACAAAAAGATGATTTAGTGATCGTCAGAGCAGTGAAGGTGTAATCAAATTTTGACACTAGAACTTGGAATTTGATGATCGGCATTCCCACATATTCTTGAAGCCTGTGTGTATGGTCTAGAGAATTTAGATTTAGGTTTTTCATGAAATGATCACTAAAAATGAGCATACATTGGGAATTTATTTGGATCTAACAATTTTTTTTTGTATAAAATTACTAATACGAGATCATCAAGTGGTAATCGAGAAATGATTTTTTGAAAATGAGGAGTTCATGGTGATCATCAGTGGAAGGAATTTAAAATAATATTTTGGACCTTATGCTATGTTTATAGTACCTTAAATTTATACCAGAGTGACGTGTGATAATTTTAAGCCAAGACAAAACTTAATTTTTATTAAATATAATAGAGGGTGTCATTCTAGTTCTAATATCATAAACGTTGTGTAAATCCTACATCGGATGGCCATGTTACCGCAATCTAAAATTTAAATTATGGATTAAAAATTGTTTGTTTTGGGTTATCCTTTAAGTATATATATATATATATATAATTAAAATTAAAAACCCAAATCAGTCTAAAAAAGTGTTTTTCAGTGAACCTAATTTTTCTGACCGGTTTTAGGTGGCCAGAATAGGGTTCTCCGGTAAGGGGAGAATAATAAAGTATTTTTATTAATTAATTAAATTAATTAATAAAATTAATTTTATAAAATATTATTTTATATACCTATGAACTTATTAATAAGGTGGAATTTGGGCCAACAACATGATAATAAATAAAAAAAGGGGTTCCATGTTGGATTGACTTCTGAAAAAAAATGGTGTGTTACCAAGTATAATAATCACATAGGGTGCATGGAAAATCCATGGAATCAATTACCATGATCAAAAATTATATTTTTTTGTGGGGTATGACTTTAATCCGAGGGATTGACCCTTTTCATTGAACTCAAGAAGTTTCCATACAAGACTGAGGACAAGTCTAAGAAAATCTTGTGATTGACATGATTGGAGCCCAAGAATATAATCTATGGTAGTTCATGTTTGAGGACACTAATTTTAATCAAAGGAGATGATCCGTGGAATTTTATTTTCTCAAATATTTGTTAGATATTCAAGGTCTTTTCGGGGTATTAATAAGAAAATAGATCGTATGAGCCCATGTCTAGTGTATGGATTGGAGGTCATATCAATGAATAAACTAGCATCGTATGATTTCAACCAAAGGCATCTAGGTTAGGATTTCAAGTCATACTCATGTTAGGAAACACCTATAATACATTCATAAAGGTCCATAATACTAATCAATAATTTAATTTAAAAATTTAATATAGTCCAAGAGAAACTGTCCAAATCACTTCACAATTAAAATCATTCCTTTATTCAAGTTATTATTAAGTAATAAAATGGGCCAATTGATGTATAAATTCCATAATAGAATTCATGTAATTAAATTTGTCCATTAATTTTTATAAACATCATAAAAAACATACTTTATAATTATCATTAAAAATTTAATTAGTTTTTTAGAGGAAATTAATCTAACAAGCCCTATAGAGTAGTTATAGTTGAGGTATTGAACCTCCATAAATGTTAACGGACTCATAACATGTCTAGGTCCTGGTTTAGACAATTAATTTAAAGTGGTTCATATTTTAGAAGTGACATGTATAAGTACCAGAATTCAATAAAAATGGAGAAAAATTATAATAAAAGATTATTTAGGTGAAAAAATCTACCACATACATGGGCCTCATAGAATAATCCCCATCATCATAAGCCTTATATTTGGACATGAATGAGAGAAAAAATAAAAAATAAAAAATTCCCTGCAAATATGGAAAATTAGGCTTCATTAATATCACCCTTATAATAATGAAAAAATTGAAACACATATTAGTGTGGGTTATCCTTATCGAGATTGATCCAACTCAACCGACGGTGAAGGAAACAGATTTTTGATGAAGGAGTTCCCCTAAAATCTCTAAAGAGGAAAGAAGGAGACCTCCCATGGTGCTACTATTTAAATAAGAGTGGAGAAGAAGAATGTTTTTACTTAAGGGAAATAAGGAAAAGTCATCATTTTTGGAATTTTATAAGGGAATACTATTGGACTTGGTAGTTTCCCAAACCATGCACCAACCATGTGATAACCACTTTATATAACCCCACACCTTGCACGGTTAAAAACACATTTAAAAAGACCTTGAGAAAACTATGTGTGGTGCACCTATAGTTAATTTTAGGTTTTTCATAGTTATTCATCCCCTCTTTATGGTTTTAAAAACAATGATTCTCCCTTTATGGTCTGCATAGATGAGGTTCCTAATTAGTGTTAATCGTGCACTAACCATGTTTATGATGATATTTCTTCAAAAACCAAAACATTAGAGCCTAAACCAACCCAAAAACTATATGAACCTCCATGACCCATTTAGAAAATTTCATTATGTTAAAAAAAATTGGATACAAATTTATAGGATCTATGCCTCAAAAAAGGATCATGACATTACAACCTCCCCTCCTTTAAAGCAAATTGTCCTTGAGTTTCCCTTCAGAGGGTTGGTGAGCTACATTCGAGAATAAATCTAGACACTATGTACATATATCAAAGTCTCATTACTATTTATCCTCATATATATGATTGTGATACCTTATACTGAACTCCAATTTAAGTATCCTACAATGGATATTATACATGTTATGATAGACGATGCCCACTAGATACTCCTCAATAAAAGTATCATCCTCTAACTCCTATTCATCAAGATAAAAAAAATATAGTTTTGAGTGATAATACCATGTCATATAAATATAGAATACATCATTCATATCCCTATACTACTGAAGAAGATCTATTTGATAATCTATCAGTCTGACCCTCTATGATTTTGAATGGACTCATGAATCTAGGTGATATCTTACCTTCCCTCTAAATCTATCTATGGATAAATATATGCAAGACTCACATGAACAACTAATATCCCACCTCAAACTATAGAGTTTTCAATCAATGATATTCATATGACATATTCCTAGACTCAACCATAGTCGTATGGTTTCTGATCACTTGTACCTACTCTGATGTCTCCTGAATAAGATGATGTCCTAAAAGCATTACCTCCCACACATCTTGACAACACTAAAAAAAATATAAATTCCTACTATATATTTCCACACATAGAGACATATATATTATCACTTGGATATTATAATCATAATAATACTAATTATGAGACAATTTCTTCTCCTAAGAGACACCAAAATCAAGTACACTATCACAAATCATGTCCTCAAGTAACTTTATTGTGTGCTAATACTGATCAGTGGTATGGTGGTTGTATGAAGCACTCAGAACTACCTATGATTCGAGAACCTCTAAAAAAATTACTATAACTAATAAGCAAACCGAACATCCCATTATTATATAATGATAGATGGAACCCCATGAATGATTATGATCTCTCAAATGTAATGTTTTTTAAGTTCTTCCATTGATAAGGTATCTATAATTGTCAATAATTTGGGGACCTTCATCATCCTATCCACAATCACACTTACTGAATCACTTACATGAGGTGATTTCAGTAATCCCATAAAAAAATTGTGACATCACCTAATTAAAAATTCAATATGGGTAATTATTTTAAGATACCTAGAGGTCCCTAGTGTTCTACTATTACTTACTTACAAGTGGAACAACTAGCCAATAAATTTCTAGCCTCTTTTTTAGCCCAATCCATCAATTCTAGCATCAAAAGTCACAGTATATATTTTTTATTTTGGGATGCTCATCCAATTTGGATGCATGAGATTTTCTCTTTAACTCCTCTCACATGACTTTAGGTTCCCATACACACCCATGGATATATACAATCTTATCCTCATAAACTACCAAACCAGGAAGTGGTTCTTAACCTCAAACATTTTACCTTATGGATAATCCTTTGGGTTCATAAATTTTCTTCACCTTCATTTGATCTAGAAGTAAGGAGGCCACTACTGAGAATATTAGAAACTAGGTCTAGGGACATTCCTAATACTCCAATTGCATCTCAAAATGAAGAGATAGAAATTTCCATTCACAATTAGTCTCTTAAATCCCTTGATTCTGAGTCTTTTAACTCAAAGCATCAACAACTCCATTTCCCATACATGACATGTAAGTATGAAAAAATTTAAAATACTAGAGTTATTTGACACATATATATTATTAGGGTTCAATTCACACTGAGATAATATGTATTTTATTATTTCATGGTATGTTTATAAAATGAACCATTTCCCCAATAAGTAATGTCTCTACCAACATAAAGCATAAAAAATAGTTGCAAACTCTTGGTTGTGTGTGTGGGTAATTCCACTCATTAAGACTTAATTGATGAGAACTATTTGCTATGGCACATTCCTTATACATCAAAACAAATCCTAGATTGATTCATGATGAATTGTAGAAAAAATGTTGTCTATTATTGTATTAGGAAAATCAAGATTAGAAATGAGGACAACTATTCATTCAACTCTTGAATAGACTTCTCACAATCATTAGACGGTAATATATTTACACATTTCTTGTTCGATCTTATTAGAGGTGCTTTAAGAAGTGATACTCTTTGGATGAAATGATAATTGTAACTAGTTCTCCACGGGAATATATATATATATATATCTCTTCTATGTTCATGGGCTACTTTGAGGAAACAAAATCTCTAACATTCCCTAGATCTATAGTGACCCATTCTTCTAATGTAACGTGACTGAAAAAGTGAAATATATCAAACCAAAAGTAGATTTTTGTTAGATTGGCATATAACCTATGATCTCTTAGGTTACTCAGTATAATTTTAAGGTGTTTGTAATGTTCATTTCAAGTCTGAGAATACACTAAGATATTAGCCACAAAAATGATCATAAAATAATCTAAATATTAGTGGAAAAATTATGTCATCATGGCCATAAAATAGTCAGTTCATTCATTAAACCAAAAAATATTACTGGATATTCAATAAGAACATACCTACTTTGTAAATATGTACATGGTATATCTGACGGTCCTACCCTTACTATATTATAACTTGATCTCAAGTCAACCCTCAAAGAAGACCCTAGATCCTTAAGGGTGATCATATATTACTTCTATACAAGGATGTGGGAATCAATTATTATCTTTAATCTGATTCAACCATATATAATCCACATATTCACATAGGGTATCATCCATAATTTAGATATAAACAGTAGTGAACCCCAAGTAGAAGTACTATGTCATATAATCCCTTTGGATTCTGGGTGTTCCAACCACATCTTGAGTTCTTGAATCTTGGTAGGATCCATCATTTTTGGATGAATGGATGTAGGTTGTTCCCATATAGAAAGCTTTATGGTGATATATACCTACCTCTCAAGAGGTATCCTGTAAAATTAATTAGGGAAAATATATCTGAATTGGTCCACCACTGCAAGAAATTAGTATTTCTCAACCCACAATCAGCAAGAAAGAGAATAGAAATATTGGCTGACACTCCACTCATCCCATGATTCTCATAACTAGATAATATTTCCGATATATCCCAGTATCCCTTGTGAATATATCAACCACCCTTTGGCAATGAGAATAGAAATCTCTAATGAAAAAAATATATACGGGCTCAATAAGGCACAAACTAGTTCATACTCAGAATTATATCCAATCAATTCATCTTAAGGATAAAAAGGTTCCAAAAGAAATGGTAACTTCTAATCACAGAGAGATACACCTTGAATTGGTGATAACTTTTTAAAATTTCTCCCAATTCAGTGTCAAAGTACTTTACCCCACCAAATTACTCAATCTTGACCCTTGTATTTTCCATTATTGGAATAGATATTAATGCGTGTGAATAAGTAGTGTCAAACAAAGAATATGGTAGAGATGAGGATATTAGGACCATACATCACAATGTAGATGGCCCAAAACTCTAATCTAGATTTGTATGATATACTGTATATAACTACATAATCTATGGACCTACAAAAACCATTAAATCCTTGTCTTAGTTTTTTATACTGTTACTACAGATAATAAATCAGGCTTCCTTGACCTCATACACCTCGTTATCCTATTCATCTAGTGTTACTCAAGATCCCATCCTAGCATGGTTCCACTGATCCCACTCCATAATTTGGAGCTAGTGAAGATCCTCTCTCACTAGTAAACTAAAATATATATAGAGGTGGCCCATTTTACCATAGGATTTGAACTCTACTAGATCTTTACTACACTAAGGCTTTGTCTTGATATTAAATAGTAATTCCATACTATGTAACTTCTAGTGTAGACACTCTGACTGAAACTTCCCTCATGAGAAGTTTGAAAGATTCACTTTATTCCATTACTTGAATTAGTTACCTTCCAAGGGGATAAACCACCATGCCATGTACCTTCAGTTTCTCTCATATTTCATGTAGATATAACATCATGGTTCACCATATCAGTGGAATTATATATTTTTAATATGTTATCCTAATATTGGATGGCACACATGATACCATCATTAAATCATTTGACACTGGATAGTTCATCTGTGGAAAGAGTGGGTGCCAAGAACTGTATATTTGTGAAGTGAGGTGAATATTTTGTCATAGATATTTTAAAAAAATCCATGTTCATGAATTATTTTGATCAATCAGATCTTAGGATATCTAGGAAAAATTATTCATATAGCGAATTCTAGAAATCCCTCCAGTTTAATCCATGATGTTGATCTGTCTTTGCAAGAAGATATTCCATATATTTAATGGTCCATGAATCATATATAAAACAAGCATCACCCTCTTTTATAGATGTCTCTAGATGATCAATATCAAGAGGCATATCCCCAAGTGATGAATAATAATCCTTAGGACTTCTTTACTTCAATAAGGTCAATGGGTGTTACTATTACAACTCTATATTCAACTCTTAGTCAGTGTAGGTCAGAAAACTCCCTCTATAGACTGCACTAGACATATATAAATCTCTCTGAGCTAAGAATCAGTTCCCAGTCCTGATATAAAAGGTATTACTACTAGAGGATCTATTACTTTCAATAATTATGGGTGAGGTCACCCCACCATAGGTGCTTGGACATCTCTACCCTCTGGGTTCTTAACTCAGGGATATAATAGAGGCATATATCTAAAACTACGTGGACATGCCTCAAAACAAATATAAGGGAAAAGTTATTACAAATAAGAAAATGTGGATAAGATCGTTTCTAGACTATAGAAGGTATTCCACCCAACTACCTGTTTCTTGGGTTTGGTTATAAGGTAGTATTTAAAAAAATAACATAAAGTCCCCATTATACGGGGTTTCAATTCCAAGTTATAGAAGAAGACAATCTTTAAGTTGGAATTGGAATCTTAATTTAATGGAAATCAAAACCTTTATGAATTTCAATTTTTCATGTCCATATACAACGGTCGAGTTAAATTTATTATCAATATAAACTTATAGAGAAATAATCATTATAAGTTACAATTGGTGTTCTATACAACTGTAACCAACCCTTTACATTCGTTATTAGGATGTAACAAGTCCATATATGATAGTCCAATTATATAGATCTACATTCCCAATTTATATAGGAAAAAAAATTTAAATTTCAATTGGGATCCATTTAATTTAAACTAAATAACTTTTCATCAAATTTTACTAATATTCAATGTATTAATCATGTCATAATTAGTTAGTTAACGTGTCATCATCATGCTATGTGGTAAAACGCTATTTAGGTTGATGATTACACTTTAAGAATGAAATTATTTCACAATATTTACTACAAGTAATGTTATAAAATAACTTTTATAAAATTCAAGTCACATATAATTATAAATTATAACTTAAATAAGCATGGAATGGCATATACAATGCATATATAACCTACATTCCTATAATAATGCATGAGGAAATACTCTCTTTCCTGCCGACCCAATGGTAAAAATTTAAAATCATAAAAAACATAATAAATCATCTCTGTCACCCAATGGTAGAAGTAGTGAAAAAATAATTGATGAAATAAAAATAAATAACTAACATCCCTTGTGACATTGATTTTCCCCATCACATGGGTTTGCTGCACCAAGGCACCACTTTTTATAAGTTCCAAAATGACATACTATCCTATCAAATAACCAAATATAATAAGGCAAGAAAAATAAACCATTTATGACACTTTGTGATGTCTCATACCCCATTAACTCCAAATTATATAAACTTGGGTATCATATGCCCGTAAATCTCACCTCCCCATATGCCAGATACTGCTGACATGAAATGAGGGTGTATGTTGGTATAGTAGGTAGGATATAACCTCTTTATCTTAGTATAGAAAATGATAAATAATACAAATAAATTTGTGGGAATAATAATAAGGTAAAACAAATAAAAACCCATCTAGACAATATTCAATAGATATAACTTGTAAATAGTATCAAATATAGGTTATTTCATGAGGCTAAAAAGTTGGAATATGTATATATTCAATAACAATATATAAAAAATAGAAAAAACCCAAAAAATACTTGTAATAGAATCATGAGCATTGGCTCTGTCATCTTCTCCAAAACTATCATAAAATGGAAATCAACCATTTATATTTGAGAGTTTTTCTTTATCCTTAAAGGCATTAAATTAATCTACATGGGTACAAAATGTTAGCCTGAACATGGTGTGGGTAAAATTCAGTGATCGACCACCAACAGTGTCTAATATAAAACTATTATGTGAGTATAGAATTTAATTTAGTGTATGTGTAATAAATATAAATATTTTAAATATAATTAAACCTCGTAGAGACCAGGCTGCTCATGGGATATGTGGATGAACCTAACTACATTAGCCTAAGAATAATGTCCCTAATCATATGACCATTTATTGTTCAAGGACCCAAAAAACATATCCATGGTGTCCATGTATAATAATCACAAGGTATCCATGGAAATACCATTACATCCATGACATTATATGGTTGATCCCACTCATAGTGATCAACCAATATGTTTTAACTATGGGGTATGGATGTAATACAAGGGATAAACCCTTGGTAGTGCACCCTAAATGTTTCTAACCAAGCTCCACAAAAAAACCTTAGTAATACTAGGACATACATTATTATATCCCAAAGAGATAATACAAGGTAGTCAATGTCTCAATACATCATGTTATAGCTAAGGAGATTATCCAAGGTATTCTAATTTTTAAGAAATGTATGTGAATCATCAGTCCCATGTTAAGTCATACACAAGCTACATCATTGAACATGCCCAACTTGGTTTCTTGATTAACATTCACATCATTGAATCAGGTGTAATCCTATGAGTTCACCCAAGGCATTCTAGGTCTAGAATCCAAGTCTTACTCAGGGAAGACTATGCATTTAATAGTGTTGTCAATGTATATAATAGTAGTCAAACAATTAATTTAAAAACATTACATAAGTTAGGGGAATATTCCTAAACTATTTCACAATTAAATTCATTAATTTAGTCATTTCAATATTTAGTAATAAAAAGTATCAAGTAATGTATACGTGCAATTATACAATTTACTCAATTAAATTTGGCCATTCTATTTTATAAGCATCAAGCCAAACACACCTATGGGGTGTTTTAGATAAAATAAAATATTAGTTTTCAAGGAAGTGTATTTTTATTTTTTAGTTGATTTTTTCAACCTTAAATAATTTCAAGGGTCTCATTACACCTATAGTTCATGTTTTAGGAAATAAATTTAAAGGGATACCTATTTTAGAAGTGATTCATGGAAGGTACAAAATATGGAACAACTGTGAGCAAGTATAATCTACATGATTTTAGGGGAAAGTACTAGAACACCTACCTTATCATAGTAAAAGACTCATCATCGAATATCGACCTTATATTTCATCTAGAATAATAGGAAATAAATAATTAGAAAAAGTCTTTTGAAATAGGGTGTATTATTTTACATGATGATCACATTAAGGAAAGTGATGAAAACCATGAAAATATGATAAAAGAGTTTTATTCTTTTAAGGATTGATCAAATTCAACCAACAATGAAGGAAACCTATGTTGGGTGAAGGAGATCCCCAAAAATATCTAAAGGGGGAAGATTGGGAGATATTATAGTATTGTTGTGTGAATGAGGGGTGAGGAGAAGAAGAATTAGAATTAAGGTATATAACAAAAAAGACTTCATTTTTATCATTTTAAATGGGTGCATGGTTTTTTCACAAGGTTGGCCAAATCATGTTCTAAACATGCGAACCCCATTGCCCATGAGCCCAAACCTCACACAGTTTAGGTGCATAGTTTGAAAAATTGTGCACAAACCATTCATGGAGTGCCTAAAAAATATTATAGGTTTTTCAGGATCTTGCAGACCTTGTTGGAAAGTTATATAAACCATGTGTCACCCTATATGTTTCATGTAGTTGAGATGCATCATTGGCTATAACAATTCACTAACCATGAGTGTCAACCCATATCTCCAGAAATTGAACTTTGGACCTTGAACCATTCCCCAACTCTCCTGAAACCTCTATTGACCATTTTTTCACTTCCATTAGGGTAAAACAACAGTTTTAGACATAAATTTAAAGGATATAAATCTCAATAAAGTACCATTATCTTATAGTTAATTTCATTTTTATATATACCAATCGATGATGGATCCACATTTGGTGATGATAAGGTTATGTAGGGATAAATCATGTTTTTTGAATATTATTTTTTTGATTCATCATGTCCTGAACATTTAGGTCATTCCATAATTGAGATATGGTAGAATAACCTATTCTGAGGATGATAATTATAGGGAATGGTTTGTACTATTTAGGGGACCACATGAATATCAGGGTATTGGTTTTTTAAAGTTGAAATATTTTTCATTTCATGGAATTTTGTTTCATGTCTAATAATATATTATATGTGATTAAATCAATGATATATATGAATGTGTGGTGACCCTAGACATAGCGAGGTTCACTAAGAGGTCGAGTGAGTTAGTGAATAATGATATATTTTTTCCTTTTTAAGATTTTGTATTAAATCAACCTCTATCACTTATAGGAGTTATAAATATCACTTTTTAACTCATACACACTTTGGAAATCAATAAAAAAAGGACAAACAATGTTCAAGGATCATAACAGAAAATGAGTAGTTCGTAATTGACATGATAAAAACTCACATAATACTGTGTTGAGTCAATAAGGTTTTCCTTATGACTTTTCCATTCTTTCTTGTTTTGAAAATCATAAACACCTTATCTTTAGGAAAATTGCTTTCTTAAGGAAAATCTCTTTTATAAGGAAAATTTCTTTCTTATGGAAAATCGTTTTTATGAGAAAAATTATCCTTATCTTATTTTCATCCATATTTTTCTTAAGTATGAGATTCAGATTCATTTTCTCAGAATCATTGAAACTTTGATATAATGCATTCTGTTTTAGGATTCGGATTCTGGATAAGAACTATAAGGAAGTCTCATTCCGAATTCCGGATATGAACTCTGACTAAGTTCTATTCTAGATTCAGGATACGAATTCTAATGAAGAATTCTCATTACGAATTCTAATGAAGAAATCTCATTCCGAATTCCCATTACGAATTCTGATGAAGAATTCTCATTACGAATTCTAATGAAGAAATCTCATTCCGAATTCCCATTACGAATTCTGATGAAGAATTCTCATTACGAATCCTGATGATGAATTCTCATTACGATTTCTGATGACGAATTCCTATTCTGAATTTGCATTCCGAATTCACCTATTAAATAGAATTTGAGTATCTTTGTTTTATACACTCTGAATTAATTCAGACTCCAAAAAATATCTTTTTTAGACTCTGAACTTTTATATTGCTTACACTTCTAAAATTTGTCTACTCTTACTATTGTTCCTTACACTCCTATCTTTCACTCCGAAGTTTTCATTCCGAACTTTTATGTTAGAATTAAAACGATGTCGTACATTCTGTTACATTTGTTTTGTTATAAAATGATGCCGTCTGTTTTGTTATAAACTAACTGTTGTCTAAGTGACACGTGTACAAGTCCCTCCGATCTTTAAGGAAAATATGACCATTGGAGAAGGAGGCGACCTTACCTATAAATAGGAGCTCATTTGAAAGAGCTGGTAGCTGATGGCAGATAGCTGATGGCTGATGAAAGTACTGAAAGGCTGACTAATTTGCTTGAAGTGATTTCTAGAGAGAGAGGCTCTTATTAACTCTCAAATCTTCGTGCGACTCTGAATGTTGGTGATTACATTCAAGGGCTTCCGGGGATAGGAAGACAGAGGTGCCGACCACCTTAAAGTTCGAGGGCTTCCTTGCTAAGGAAGACAGAGGTTGCCAACTACCTTGAAGTTGAGGGCTTGCGGGGATAGCAAGACAGAGACTCCTATCTTTGTATCGAGGGCTTACCCTGGTGTGGGTAAGACAGACTTGCTTGAAAGTATAAATCAAGGGACCTTTATCCAAGGTTGTTGGATACCCTTCTCTTTGGGTTAAAAGACTTATATCTTGTTACTTGTAGTTTAACTACTTGTTTTATTTCCACTACATTTTGTATTATAAGGAAAGTATAACTTTCTTATAGTTCCTTACTTGTACTCTGATTAAGTTAGATTCTATACGCTTTAAGGTAGAATCTTATATTGTAAACTTTTGTTAAGTTTCAATTTTCCGGAACCATATTTCCAGAACCCTCATTCGGAATCTCTTTCCTAGTTTTCATTTCGGTGTTATAGGTGCTGTGAATTTGCTTAAGTTTAACTTCGTTAAACTTAGACTCTTCCTTTGCTTAAGGAAAACATAGTTATTCTTAACTAAATTTAAAGGTTCCAAAAGAATTTTTAAAGTATATAATTCACCCCCCTCTTGTAAATTGAGCATCTCATAGTATATTTCGATCCTACAATTGGTATCAGAGGTTGGAAACCTCTTACTCTATACCAATCTTACATTTGGTATCAGAGAAGGTCTCTGAAATACTTATACTCACGAATAAGTTTTTCTTGCTCACTTTATCATTCCGAACGTTGTCATTCCGAATTTGTCCATTCCGAACTTTTCTCATTCCGATCATTGTTATTACGATTCTTTGCTACTAACAAGTTTGTATCCAAGTTATATTAAGTATGGCAGGAATTAATGTTGGATCAATTGACAATCTAAATCCGACAAGACCACCTATATTTGATGGTAATGGCTATGAATACTGGAGAGATCGTATGAAGACTTTTGTTATTAATACTGGAGTAGACAACTTTGTTATGCTTACTGGTGATTATAAAATTCCTGACAAGGAAGTCATATCTTTTACTAACCCGGAAAAGCAAGAATATCAACTCAACTATAAGGTACGCAACACTTTACTATGTTCAATGACCAGAAATATATATAGCCAAATTTCTTCTTGTGAAGCAGCTAATTGTATATGGAAGAAGTTAGAGGTTACACACTTTGGGACTTCTAAAGTGATTGAAACTAGAAGAGCTATTCTTAGAGCTGAATATCATGGCTTCAATTTTCCTTATGGAGAACCTATCTGTAAAGTTCAACAAAGATTTATGACTATTGTCAACAGTCTACAATCTATGGGAGAAAAAGGTTTAGATGATGAAGCTCTTGTGGACAAGATAATTGATATTATTCCCAATGAGTGGGAATCTACGAGAACAGCTATAGATGATAATAGGAAGGTCACTCAAATTGCTCTTGATGAATTATTTAAAACTCTTCTACAACATGAAACAAGAATTAAGAGAGATGCTGACAACATCAAGAAGAAAAATGGAAATGGTACTGTTGCTTTTACTAAAACTTCAAATCAGATGAAAGCTAAGACTCCTAAGAGAGTAACCAGATCTAAGTCAAAGAAAGTCATTTTCCAATCCGAATCCAGTGAGAGTGAAGTCTCAGAAAATGAATTAGCCAATCTTTCTCGAAGGATGAACAAGATAGCTGGACAGAGGAATTTTCAATCTAAGTATAAGTAAAAGTATAGGAAAGATAAGAAAGATGGAGAAGTTACTTGTTATGAATGCAAAAGAGATGGGCATATTAGACCAGATTTCCCTATGCTCAAAAAGAAAGAAAGGAAGGAAAGACATTCAGACAGGAACAGAAAGAAGTATTATAAAGCCAAATCTAAGAATGTTCTGAAAGCTAATGACACCTGGAGTGCCAGTGGTGGTGACTCTTCAGATGAATCTTCTAATTATGAATCTTCAGGACAAAATAATCTTGGTCTTATAGCTAGATTACCTATTGATAATCATTGTCTTATGGCTAAGGTACGAAATGATGAATCATTGACCAATGTTTCTTGAAATTCTAATGATAGTAAGTATTATAACTCTTCCGATGAAGAATCATCTTCTTATGAAGAAAATACTTTACCTACTTATGAACAATTCTCTAGGTTTGCTGAACTTCTTGAGATTGAGAATTCCAAACTCAATAAGAAACTTGGTAAGGGAAACTCTAGGAATTCTATTCTTACTAAAGAGATACCAGATCTTTCTAAAGATCATGATAAGAAAAATACTGATTTTGAAAATATTTCAAAAAATCTTGAGGAAGTAAGTTCTGAGAAGAATAAACTTTCTAAAGAAATAGAAAATGTAATTTCTAAGAAAAATGTTTTCGAGCCTAACTCTAGTTCTAAAACTAATGATTTTGAGGATAAAAACTTGGATGTAAAACTCAAGTCCGAAATTTTTTCCTTAAAGAAGTGTTTATCAAACTTTACACATGGTAAGGAAAATTTTGATAAGATGTATTCTCAAATATGACCTTTAAGAAATAAATCTGGATTTGGTTATACCCATGCAAAACCTATTTTCTGTAACAATTATTTTGTTCCTCAAAGTGCCCCATTTTGTACCAAGTGTCAATGTGGTGGTCACTGGGCAAAGAATTGTTCTTTAAACAAAACCCAATCCCTAGGATTTCACAAAGCTTACTTTTCTAAGAAGATGTGGGTTCCTAAAATTTTATTGTCTGGAAATCTCGGATCCAAACAAGTTTGGATTCCGAAAGTCTAATTCTCTTCTTGATTTCAGGATAATAAAGAATGTACCAGCAACAATACATGGTACATGGATAGTGGATGTTCCCGGCACATGACTGGTAACAAAAGCTTCTTTGAAAATATTATCAAAACAAAAGGAGGAAAGGTAACTTTCGGAGACAATGCTAAGGTAGAGATTGTTGGTATTGGTAATATTGTTCTTTTAGGTAAAACCTTGATTTCAAATGTTCTTTTTGTTAAAGGTATTAAGCACAACCTCATTAGCATAAGTCAGTTATGTGATGAAGGTTACCTTGTGAATTTTAGGAATGATAAATGCTTAGTTCACAATTCCAAGGAAGAATTTATTCTCTCAGCCAACATGAAAGAGAATGTTTACACCTTAAACATAGAAGACCTCAGGAGCCAAGATTTACCTTGCCTAAATGCAATGGAAGATCATTCTTGGTTATGGAATTGAAGACTAGGTCACTGTAATCTTAGGAACCTATGTAAACTCTCTAAGAAGAAACTAGTTAAGGATCTACCGGAGCTTAGATTTGATTCTTCTAAAGTTTGTGATCCTTGTCAATATGGCAAGCAACATAAATCTAGTTTTAAGTCAATCGGTGAAGTCTCAACAACCGATGCATTACAGTTAGTGCACATGGATCTTTTTGGTCTAACACAAACTAGAAGCATTGGAGGCAAATACTATGTGTTTGTTCTAGTTGATGATTACACTAGATTTACTTGGGTCTATTTTCTAGCAAAGAAATATGAAGCTTTTTCTTATTTCAAAAGTTTTAGAGCTCAAGTTAAAAATGAGAAAAACCTTCCATTGAAGACTATTCATAGTGATCATGGAGGATAATTTCAAAATTCAGATTTTGAATCTTTTTGTAGTAAGAAAGGTATTACTCACAATTTTTCACCACCTAGAACTCCTCAACAGAATGGTGTAGTTGAAAGAAGAAATAGAATTCTTCAAGAGATAACAAGAACCATGTTGAGTGAATATTCTATTGCTAGACATTTCTGGGCTGAAGCCGTAAGTACTGCTTGTTATACTATAAATCGAGTTTTGATTAGACCTTTTCTTAATAAAACTCCTTATGAGTTATGGAATGGTAGAAAACCAAGACTTTCCTACTTCAAGGTTTTTGGTTGAAAATTATTCATTTTGAATACTAAAGACAACTTACATAAATTCGCACCAAAGTCTGATGAAGGAATTTTCTTAGGATATTCCACAACCTCTAAGGATTATAGAGTTTTTAATAAAAATACTTGTACTGTTGAGGAAACAGTACATGTAAAATTTGATGAGTCAGATCCTTTTGTTTTTAAACCATCTCAACTTACATCTTCGGATGTGTTTTCAAAAACTGATTGTCAACCTTTGATAGAAGAACCTTCTGATAAGGAAATTGTTCTAGAAGATACTTCTGAAACATTTACCCCAGAAGAATTTCTACCTTATGTTGATGAACAGGTTTTACAAAACCCAAATCAGGTGTTTCTTAAGAATCATCCCAGTGATAGTATCATTGGAGATGTAAATCAACCTGTAAGGACTAGAAATTCCTTAAGAAATGAAGTAGAACATCTAGCATTTCTTTCCCAATTAGAACCTAAAAGCACTGACGAAGCTTTAGGTGATGATGATTGGATTAAAGCCATGCAAGATGAACTAAATGAATTCGAAAGGAATAAAGTCTGGACCTTGGTTGAAAGACCTATGGAAACTTCTGTTATTGGAGTAATATGGGTTTTCAGAAATAAATGTGATGAAAATGGAGTCATTTTTAGAAATAAAGCTAGACTTGTTGCTAAAGGCTATAATCAGCAAGAAGGAATAGACTATGAAGAAACCTATGATCCAGTAGCTATACTTGAATCTATCCATATTCTACTTGCCTTTGCAGCATTCTTTAATTTCAAATTTTTCCAAATGGATGTGAAATGTGCTTTTCTTAACGGTTATGTTCAAGAGGAAGTTTTTTTTTGAACAACCTCCTGGCTTTGAAGATACAAAACATCCTGATCATGTTTTTAGAATTACCAAAGCATTTTATGGCCTTAAACAAGCTCCACGAGCATGGTATGATAGACTCACCGGTTTTTTGCTTCAAAATAACTATTTTAAGGGAAATGCAGATCCAAACCTTTTTATAAAGAAAGATAAGAAAAATGTTTTGATAGTTCAAATTTATGTTGATGACATTATATTTGGTTCAACTCAGCAATCTTTGACTGACTCTTTTGCTAGTCTAATGAAATCTAAGTTTGAAATGAGTATGATGGGTGAGTTAACATTTTTCCTCGGTTTTCAAATTTCTCAAAAACCAGAAGGAACCTACATATCTCAACATAAGTATATTAACGATCTTCTTAAAAAGTATGGTTATGACAACAATAAGAGTATAAGTACTCCCATTGGTACCTCAAACTCTTTATATCTTGACGAAGCTGGGAAACCATTAGATCAAACATCTTTTAGAGGTATGATAGGAAGTCTACTTTACTTAACACCTAGTCGACCAGACTTAATGTTTTCAGTATGCTTATGTGCAAGATATCAATCCAATCCTAAGGAATCTCATTTAAAGGCAGTAAAAAGAATTTTTCGCTACCTTAAGGGAACCATGGATCTAGGATTATTTTATACTTCTAGAAATGATTTTGTTCTAAAAAGCTTTTCTGATGCTGAATTTGGTGGATGTAGAATGGATAGAAAAAGTACATCTGGAACTTGTCATTTCTTAGGAGATTCTTTAGATTCTTGGTCCTGCAAGAAGCAACATTCTGTAGCACTTTCTACTGCTGAAGCTAAATATGTAGCAGTTGGAAGTTGTTGTGCACAAGTGTTGTGGATGAAACATACACTCATAGACTATGGCCTGAGTTTTACAAAAACTCAAATTTTGTGTGATAAAACAAGTGCCATTGCCCTCAGTAAGAACCCTACACATCACTCCCGTGCAAAACACATAGATATTAGGCATAACTTTCTTAGGGAACACACACTCAAAGGAGATATTATTCTTCAATTTATCGGAACACAATATCAAATTGCTGATATTTTCACAAAATCTTTTCCTTCTGATAGATTTGAATATATTAAACAGAAGTTAGGAATGATAACCGTAAGGTAATCTTTCTTAATTACCTTTCTGTTGAAAAAATCTCCTTACAGTAATAAACTCCTTTTCATAGTGGGAGTACATTTGATTGTTTGTTTAACAATGTTTTTCAAAATTTGTTTTCAAAATTTTCGGAACGAAGATTTCCGGAATGAAACTTCCGGAACGAAAGTTTTCCAGAATGGATATTTCCGTACAGAATACTTCTGAAATGGAAGTATTCATATAGAAAAAATCCAGAATGAAAGATTTCGTACTGGTACTTTCATAACCAGATTTTCGTACTGAACCTTCATAGTTTTTGGTACTAAGTTTTTCGTACTAAGTTCTTCGTAGTGAGTTTTTCGTAGTAAGTTTGTTTTCCGTAGTAATTTTTTTTAAAACTTTGTCTTTTCGTAATAAAGTTTTTTTTCGTAGTCATCTTTATATACCCATTACGAATAATCCTCCTCAGCTAATCTGAAAGGTATGATTTCCTTACTCAAGTTCTCGTAGTCATATTTTACTTGCTGGAATTCTCTTGTATTATGATTTCGGATTATAGTTTTCTTAATTCTTTACTATAATAAAAACCTCAAAAAGATCGGATTCAAGTTATCAACCGTTAGATTTGATCTCAGTTCATTCTAAACCGTTAGATCAACTGTGGAAGGTGAACTATCATCTCATTGCCTATATAAAGGGGACCCAAATTCTCGTCCCACATCGGTTTCAAGCTCTCGTGTCCTAAAGCTCTGCCCCTCTATTTTAAGGCCGTTCCGAACTACAGTTGTCTCCATTCCGAACTTTCCAGAGGATTACAGATCTGAATGTCTGCGGAGTTAGCGTCTCAAGAAATGTCTTCAACCAAGCCTATTTCTCAATGGTTAGTTTACAGAGAAAGGTTACTCCATCCGGATTTCTTCAACAACTATGATTCCCTTATCTCAAAGAACATTAAGTTGAATGGCTGGGAAGATGTTGCGGTGTCAAAAACCGGGAATCAAGATGAAGTATATTCAGATTTACTTGTTGAGTTTTATGAATCAGTTTCCTTCTTTAAGGAAGATGATAGGGAGAAATTTTCTTTCAAGTCGTATGGAAAGACCTACAAACTTTCTTACACCAAGGCTGCAAGCTTGGTAGGATTGTCTTATGAAGGAGAAGCAGAATTTATTTCACACGTTTTACCTGACTCTAAGGGTAGCTTCGACAAGGAAAAATCCTTAGACACTCTCGGACTGGCTGATGATAAGGCTCCGAAGATTGCAAGTCTATCCACAAACTTCCAGATTCTAGAGTTGTGGGTGCAAGGACTTATCGTACCGAGGAAAGGCGATAAAGACAGCTTGAAGAAGAGTGAGATCTATATCATAGATTTCCTGATAAATATAAGGAAGTTCAATTTCATGAGGCATATTCTTATAACCATTGAGAATCTTAAGAAAGGAAATCTCAGAGCACAGATCGTAATGTACCCAGTAATATTATCAAAGTTGATAGTTTGGTGCCTTGAAACATTCAAGGAGGCTTGCAGATCTAAGCCGAGGGTATGAAAAATTTTATTGGTTAGTGATGACACTCTTAAAAGAATGGATGTAGATTTTGACAAGAAGTCTGGAAAGTTTATTGATCTACCTGCTCATGAAGAAACCGTTCCGAAAGCTGCTGATCTGGAATCCTCTAAGCCGGTAAGGAAGAGAAAGCTGAAATATGTGGTAGTCGAAGCCGAGAATCCCAAGTCTAAAGAAGTCCACTCCGCACCTCCAAAGCCAAAGAAGAAGAAAGCCTATCCTGATGAGGTTGTTACAAAGTGGAGAGCTGATAAAGAGAAAAGGAAAGAAGGGGATCCGCAGTTCGGATTGGACCCTGCGGAGGCTAAGGCTTTGAAGGAGAAAACTGCTGATGAGCTTGAAAAACAAGAAAAACAAAAGAAGCTCAAGAAGAAGATGTCCGAGGCTGAGGTAGCTCAGGCCTTGTTAAAATTCAATGAAATGGTTTCAGCAACTATTCCAGTTCCGAGATCTTTCTCCCTGGAATCTCTACCTGAGACTCCAGGAAGGAATTTCGCTGCTCTGGAAGAGGCTGTTGCTAAGAATTCTGAGGAAGTCGAGCAAGTGGAACAAGTAGAAGAGGGTGCTGAAGGAAGTGGTGAAACCGGAGATGTGCTGAAACAAGTAGATGATTATAAGGGAACACCTTCGGAATACTTATCACTCCGAACTTCTGAAGCTGAATCTTCGAAGCTAGTTACTCCAGCGATGGAAGAAGAGAAAGGAGAAGAAGAAGTTTCTTATCATGGAGATGAAGAACATCTTTTACTTGATGTTACTCAGAAGGAAATCGTAGGGGTTCAGAAAGTCGCTAATGAAGATAATGTCGTTCAAGTTTCTAATAGTGAGAAGAGAACTCCGGAATAGGACTCAATTCCGAAAAAAGATAAGGGGAAGAAAATTCTTGCTGATACTCCGAGCTCAGAATAAAGGAAGAGAAAGGAATCTGGTATTTCTTCAAAGAGAAAGTTGGAGCTTATTGAAGAATAAAACTCTCCAAGCAAGATTTCAGATTCGGAGTCATATTCGTTGGGGCATGACTTTGTTGTTCAGCCTTTGAAGAAGTTGGTGGGAACCATTCCGACCTTCTCTAGTATCGACTCAAGATGCCAGATTCTCCAACATTCGTTGAATCATAAAACAGACTCCGTATCTATGGTTATGGATAAGTGCGTCGATATTGAGGCTTAGTTCAAAACCTGCTTTGTTGGTTACGAAGCTCATAAAAGGTCTTGCAAGAGGATGACAAGTTGGTCAAAGAAGATTGTGGAAGAAATGAGGTTGTTCGATGAGTTTCAAGAAAATGTTAAAGATGCCTTTGAGACCGAGGACAAGAAGATAAGTGAGCTGACTTCTTCCTTTGAAGAAAAGCTGACAGAAGAGAAGGACTTCCGAATCCCAGAAGTTAGGGATCTGAATTGGAAACTGAATTCTGTTTCTCAGAATTGGAAATTTGAAAGGGATCATCGGATTGATTTTGAAGAAAGGATGAATGCTCAGGAAGAAAAGATGAAGGCTCAGGAATAAAAGTTGAAAGCCCAGGAAGAAAAGATTGAAGCTCAATCCACTAGAATAGTTGTCTTAGAGAAGCAAGCTGAAGAAGATCATAAAGACCTAAAGAAGATCAAGACTATTCTAAAGGGGCTCATGTCAAATTAAAAAGATCCGAAATAACCTAATCCGATCTTTTTGTTGTATTTTTTTTCATTGTTGTCGAGATTTCAAATTTAATGAAAGTTGTACTTCTTGTTTCGTTTGTTGTCATTACTAATATCTCAGGTACTTTGTTAAGTTTTTCCATTCCCTCCAATTCTTTTTGAAAATCACAAAGGGGGAGAAGGAAAGGATCCTTAAGAAAAAGAAGAACTCTAATAAGATTTTATCAAAGGGGGAGAAGAAAAAGATCTTTAAGAAAAAGAAAAACTCTAATTAGAGTTTGTTTAAGGGGGAGCTTTTTTAAAAGAAGATATTCTTTTCTTTCACTCCGAAAATCTGAATACGATCCTTAGAGTTTCAAAGCCTAAGGGGGAGTTAGTCGTATTCATCAATATCCTTAAAGCAAAGGGAGATAAGCCTTAATGTTTTTTTAGAATAGCTTTTTCATAAGGATGTTTGTGCTTTCCAAAAAGGGGGAGATTGTTGAGTCAATAAGGTTTTCCTTATGACTTTTCCATTCATTCTTGTTTTGAAAATCACAAACACCTTATCATTAGGAAAATTGCTTTCTTAAGGAAAATCGCTTTTATAAGGAAAATTGATTTCTTATGGAAAATCGCTTTTATAAGAAAAATTATCCTTATCTTATTTTCAACCATATTTTTCTTAAGTATGAGATTCAGATTCATTTTCTCGGAATCATTGAAACTTTTATATAAAGCATTCTGTATTAGGATTCGGATTCTGGATAAGAACTATAAGGAAGTCTCATTCCGAATTCCGGATATGAACTCTGACTAAGTTCTATTCCAGATTCAGGATACGAATTCTAATGAAGAATTCCCATTACGAATTCTAATGAAGAAATCTCATTACGAATTCCCATTACGAATTCTGATGAAGAATTCTCATTACGAATTCTAATGAAGAAATCTCATTCTGAATTCCCATTACTAATTCTGATGAAGAATTCTCATTACGAATCCTGATGATGAATTCTCATTATGATTCTTGATGACGAATTCCTATTCTGAATTCGCATTCCGAATTCACCTATTAAACATAATTTGAGTATCTTTGTTTTATACGCTCTGAATTAATTCAGACTCCAAAAAATATCTTTGTTAGACTCCGAACTTTTATATTGCTTACACTTCTAAAATTTGACTACTCTTACTATTGTTCCTTACACTCCTAACTTTCACTCCGAAGTTTTCATTCCGAACTTTTATGTTAGAATTAAAACGATGTCGTACATTCTGTGACATTTGTTTTGTTATAAAACGATGTCGTCTGTTTTGTTATAAACTAACCGTTGTCTAAGTGACACGTGTATAGGTCCATCCGATCTTTAAGGAAAATATGACCATTGGAGAAGGAGCCGACCTTACCTATAAATAGAAGCTCATTTGAAAGAGCTGGTAGCTGATGGCAGATAGCTGATGGCTGATTAAAGTACTGAAAGGCTGACTAATTTGCTTGAAGTGATTTCTAGAGAGAGAGGCTCTTATTAACTCTCAATGCTTTGTGCGACTCCGAATGTTGGTGGTTACATTCGAGGGCTTCCGGGGATAGGAAGACAGAGGTGCCGACCACCTTAAAGTTCGAGGGCTTCCTTGCTGAGGAAGACAGAGGTTACCAACTACCTTGAAGTTGAGGGCTTGCGGGGATAGCAAGACAGAGACTCCGATCTTTGTATCGAAGGCTTACCCTGGTGTGGGTAAGACAGACTTGCTTGAAAGTAAAAATCAAGGGACCTTTATCCAAGGTTGTTGGATACCCTTCTCTTTGGGTTAAAAGACTTATATCTTGTTACTTGTAGTTTAACTACTTGTTTTATTTCCGCTACATTTTGTATTATAAGGAAAGTATAACATTCTTATACTTATTTACTTGTACTCTGATTAAGTTAGATTCTAAACGCTTTAAGGTAGAATCTTATATTGTAATCTTTTGTTAAGTTTCAATTTTCCGGAACCATATTTCCGGAACCCTCATTCGGAATCTCTTTCTTAGTTTGCATTTCGATGTTAGAGGTGCTATGAATTTGCTTAAGTTTAACTTTGTTAAACTTAGACTCTTCCTTTGCTTAAGGAAAACATAGTTATTCTTAACTAAATTTAAAGGTTCCAAAAGAATTTTTAAAGTATATAATTCAACCCCCCTCTTGTAAATTGAGCGTCTCATACTATATTTCGATCCTACAATTGGTATCAGAGGTTGGAAACCTCTTACTCTATACCAATCTTACATTTGGTATCAGAGCAGGTCTCTGAAATACTTATACTCATAAATAAGTTTTTCTTGCTCACATTATCCTTCCGAACTTTGTCATTCCGAATTTGTCCATTCCGAACTTTTCTCATTCCGAACATTGTTATTACGATTCTTTGCCACTAACAAGTTTGTATCCAAGTTATATTAAGTATGGCAGGAATTAAGGTTGGATCAATTGACAATCTAAATCCGACAAGACCACCTATATTTGATGGTAATGACTATGAATACTGGAGAGATCATATGAAGACTTTTGTTATTAATACTGGAGTAGACAACTTCGTTATGCTTACTGGTGATTATAAAATTCCTGACAAGGAAGTCATATCTTTTACTAACCCGGAAAAGCAAGAATATCAACTCAACTATAAGGTACGCAACACTTTACTATGTTCAATGACCAGAAATATATATAGCCAAATTTCTTCTTGTGAAGCAGCTAATTGTATATGGAAGAAGTTAGAGGTTACACACTTTGGGACTTCTAAAGTGATTGAGACTAGAAGAGCTATGCTTAGAGCTCAATATCATGGCTTCAATTTTCCTTATGGAGAACCTATCTGTAAAGTTCAACAAAGATTTATGACTATTGTCAACAGTCTACAATCTATGGGAGAAAAAGGTTTAGATGATGAAGCTCTTGTGGACAAGATAATTGATATTATGCCCAATGAGTGGGAATCCAAGAGAACAGCTATAGATGAGAACATGAAGGTCACTCAAATTACTCTTGATGAATTATTTGGAACTCTTCTACAACATGAAACAATAATGAAGAGAGATGCTGACAACATCAAGAAGAAAAATGGAAATGGTACTGTTGCTTTTACTAAAACTTCAAATCAGATGAAAGCTAAGACTCCTGAGAGAGTAACCAGATCTACGTCAAAGAAAGTCATTTTCCAATCCGAATCCAGTGAGAGTGAAGTCTCAGAAAATGAATTAGCCAATCTTGCTCGAAGGATGAACAAGATAGCTGGACAGAGGAATTTTCAATCTAAGTATAAGAAAAAGGATAGGAAAGATAAGAAAGATGGAGAAGTTACTTGTTATGAATGCAAAAGAGCTGGACATGTTAGACCAGATTGCCCTATGCTCAAAAAGAAATAAAGGAAGGAAATACATTCAGACAGGAATAGAAAGAAGTATTATAAAGACAAAGCTAAGAATGTTCTGAAAGCTAATGACACCTGGAGTGCCAGTGGTGGTGACTCTTCAGATGAATCTTCTGATTATGAATCTTCAGGACAGAAGAATCTTGGTCTTATAGCCATATTACTTATTGATAATCATTGTCTTATGGCTAAGGTACAAAATGTTGAATCATTGACCAATGTTTCTTTAAATTCTAATGATAGTAAGTATTATAACTCTTCCGATGAAGAATCATCTTCTGATGAGGAAAATACTTTACCTACTTATGAAGAAGTCTCTAGGTTTTCTGAACTTCTTGAGATTGATAATTCCAAACTCAATAAGAAACTTGGTAAGTCAAACTCTAGGAATTATATTCTTACTAAAGAGATATCAGATCTTTCTAAAGATCTTGATAATAAAAATGCTGATTTTGAAAATATTTCAAAAAATCTTGAGGAAGTAAGTTCTGAGAAGAATAAACTTTCTAAAGAAATAGAAAATGTAATTTCTAAGAAAAATGTTTTCGAGCCTAACTCTAGTTCTAAAACTAATGATTTTGAGGATAAAAACTTGGTTATAAAACTCAAGTCAGAAATTTTTTCCTTAAATAAGTGTTTATCAAACATTACCCATGGTAAGGAAAATTTTGATAAGATGTATTCTCAAATACGACCTTTAAGAAATAAATCTGGATTTGGTAATACCCATGTAAAACCTATTTTCAGTAACAATTATTTTGTTCCTCAAAGTGCCCCATTTTGTACCAAGTGTCAATGTGGTGGTCACTGGACAAAGAATTGTTCTTTAAAAAAACCCAATCCCTAGGATTTCACAAAGCTTACTTTTCTAAGAAGATGTGGGTTCCTAAAATTTTATTGTCTCGAAATCTCGGATCCAAACAAGTTTGGATTCCGAAAGTCTAATTCTCTTCTTGATTTCAGGATAATAAAGAAAGTACCAGCAACAATACATGGTACATGGATAGTGGATGTTCCCGGCACATGACTGGTAACAAAAGCTTCTTTGAAAAGATTATCAAAACGAAAGGAGGAAAGGTAACTTTCGGAGACAATGCTAAGGTAGATATTATTGGTATTGGTAATATTGTTCTTTTAGGTAAAACCTTGATTTCAAATGTTCTTTTTGTTAAAGGTATTAAGCACAACCTCATTAGCATAAGTCAGTTATGTGATGAAGGTTACCTTGTGAATTTTAGGAATGATAAATGCTTAGTTCACAATTCCATGGAAGAATTTATTCTCTCAGCCAACAGGGAAGAGAATGTTTACACCTTAAACTTAGAAGACCTCAGGAGCCAAGATTTACCTTGCCTAAGTGCAATGGAAGATCATTCTTGGTTATGGCATTGAAGACTAGGTCACTGTAATCATAGGAACCTATGTAAACTCTCTAAGAAGAAACTAGTTAAGGATCTACCGGAGCTTAGATTTGATTCTTCTAAAGTTTGTGATCCTTGTCAATATGGCAAGAAACATAAATCTAGTTTTAAGTCAATCGGTGAAGTCTCAACAACCGATGCATTACAGTTAGTGCACATGGATCTTTTTGGTCCAACACAAACTGGAAGCATTGGAGGAAAATACTATGTGTTTGTTCTAGTTGATGATTACACTAGATTTACTTGGGTCTATTTTCTAGCAAAGAAATCTGAAGCTTTTTCTTATTTCAAAAGTTTTAGAGCTCAAGTTATAAATGAGAAAAACCTTCCATTGAAGACTATTCATAGTTATCATGGAGGATAATTTCAAAATTCAGATTTTGAAACTTTTTTTAGTAAGAAAGGTGTTACACACAATTTTTCAGCACCTAGAACTCCTCAACAGAATGGTGTAGTTGAAAGAAGATATAGAATTCTTCAAGAGATAACAAGAACCATGTTGAGTGAATATTCTATTTCTAGACATTTCTGGGCTGAAGCTGTACGTACTGCTTGTTATACTATAAATCGAGTTTTGATTAGACCTTTTCTTAATAGAACTTATTATGAGTTATGGAATGGTAGAAAACCAAGACTTTCCTACTTCAAGGTTTCTGGTTGCAAATTATTCATTTTGAATACTAAAGACAACTTACATAAATTCGCACCAAAGTCTGATGAAGGAATTTTCTTAGGATATTCCACAACCTCTAAGGATTATAGAGGTTTTAATAAAAATACTTGTACTGTTGAGGAAACAGTACATGTAAAATTTGATGAGTCAGATCCTTTTGTTTTTAAACCATCTCAACTTACATCTTTGGATGTGTTTTCAAAAACTGATTGTCAAACTTTGATAGAAGAACCTTCTGATAAGGAAATTGTTCTAGAAGATACTTCTGAAACATTTACCCCAGAAGACTTTCTGTAACGCCCCGACCCCAGCTACCCAGAGCCGGTGCATTACTTCGTAACATTGGCATGATCCCAAAAGATCAAGTCTCGAAAGACCGATTAGTTTAGTAGCCTTGGAAACACTAGATACATTCATAAGTCTTTCATTACATCAAAATTAAACAAACTACAAAAAAACATGGTCTTCATAGTCCACACTCATATCTTCACTGATTATTCTTGCAAGTCAGTCATAAAATACTTCTTCACAACCTGGAAAATTTTTAAACATTGAAAGGGGTGAGCTCAAATGCTCAGTAAGGATAACAATAATGCGGAAGCTTTCATAAATAAACATTAACATTTAAGGCAATGTATAACTAAAACAAAAGCCTCTTAAACATGAACTTCAACATAATATGGCAAAAGTAAAATGAGATAATGCCATTTACTTCTTCACATGGATATTCTACTGGTCGAATAATCACATGTAATATCAATAACCACATTCATAATGATGGAATGTATAATGCCGGACATTCTGAAACATTTTGTCAAGGCCTCGGCCAAGACATCTAAAATGATTAAGGCCTCGGCCAAAACCATAAATCAAATTGGGAAAGGGCCTCGGCCAATTCCACGTCTAGTTGTCTCATGAGACCTACCGATGCATCGAGGAGCTATAGCGGGCTCCACCCGTCACTTATTAAGTCCAATACATTCCTCATATGAATAGGTTTAAACATATCATAAACCATAACATAATCATATCACATAAAACATGGATAAAGGAAACATAACATTTCCACATTTCAATCACAAGATATCAATACAACACATTGATATAATAAAAATGCTTTCAAAACCATTTTCAATAAAATAAAAGAAAGTTAAAACTTTGTATTTATTTTTCATTAAAAAAGGTAAGGCTTGAAGAGGAAGCTGAAACTCAAATAGTGGTCACGGCGGTGGAGAAGTCATTGTCGCCGCATACGTATGACAAAAACATTCCATTTTGTCGTTTAGTAAACGCTTCGTATAAAAAATATTCCTTTTGAATAAACGTAAAAGTCAAAGGGGTTTATACACCGTATAAAAGAAATTTGTGTATAAAACAAAGTATGCCTCAATGAAAGGAGATTGAGACGAAGTCCTTAAAAAGATCATTTTTAAAATAAAATAGATATATTATGTGTATTCACTATAGGTACACATAAAGAAAGTAAAAATACAAAATAAGACATAATAATATCATGACATAATTTGAAAGTAGGAGATTAACCCAAAGAATGGAAGTTGGGTTAAGAAGTTCCCTTACCTCGTGTCTGACTTGACTCAACCGTTCTTTAACCTCCTGAATAATAAACTAGAGTTAATATATACCTTATTAAGAACCATTTTCAACTTCATTATCCTTATTATATCACTTATTACAATGATATGAACATTATGTAATTATTTAAGTTAATAATGTTCATTTTGTCGGTATTTGGTTCTTAAGTCAAAAATATGCTTCTTACACTTACATGTTGTTAATTTGGTCAAAGTTTCATTATATCCAGAATGGTATTCATGATGTAGATATCATATATGTCATATATATCCAGTACATACATTCATTTATAATATTACATCACATTTAGAGGTAAGAAATGAAATGCATCGTTCATGGAGACGGTAAGCCGTACGTACGCATGAACGCTACTTCCATTTCTATTTCATATTTTCTGGAATGGAATCATAATGATATGAGAGTATATTATAATTCCAGTATAATAACATATATAATATCATTAACTTTATCCTTCACACATCCCACATATGGTATTAACGAATCAAATCACTTTCAGGGGGCGGTAGTCCGCGCTTCCTAAAATGAAGATATCGTGTTTTACCCATAATGGAAACCATAAAGGTATGCCCAAAATGAAAAAAAACAGAAGCTTAAGGAAAACATAAACATATTATATATCATATATAAAAATAGTGACATCATAATGGCCACCTTTGAAGGTGTTAAATGAGTGTTGAACAATCATCGTTTCGGGAGGCAGAATTTCGCCATCCACGGAAACCTTATGTTCTTTAACCATTTGATGTAGTTGTGTGGAAGTGTAGCTCAAATAAATCTTATAACAACATCCTAGTATATTTAAGATACTGGTTTTGTTACAAAAGAAGTAAATAAAAAGAGTTTAGGGGGTTGGAGAAGCAAAATAAAACCAAAGAACATGAGAGAATGAATTACCTTAAAAAGTGTAACTCCTTTTGAGTTGAGCCTAAAGGCTTCCTTTGAAAGGATTCTGCCCAAAGGGAATCCTCTAGGATGAGGAGAGGGATGTGGAGAGAGCAAATGGGCAGGGGTTGGCCGAGCCAATGGCTTGAAGAGTGTGTGAAATGAGGTAGAGGTGGGGGCCTTTTATAAGAGGAGAGGAGGGGCACTTTTGGAAAGTAAAGGAACATTACATTATTTGAAAATGTGTTTCGGTTTTAAAAGGTCCCACATTGATAGAATTCGTGGATAAGGTGATAAGGCATCGAAATCCACTCATCCAATTGGTTTTGGCCATGTGTAGTTCATAGATTTTATATTATCTTTCCATTTTATTTAAATCGTCAAATAATGATGTCATCGCTGCATCATTATTATGTCATAAATAATTAAATTTATTTAATGTCTAAAAATTATAAAAAAAATACTATGATATAGGAAATCTTTTTATCTTTCCAATGACTATTTATAATCAAAATTTGGACTTGTGTAACCCTACTTAAAAATTGTTTTAGTAAAACACT
Source organism: Viscum album (assembly GCA_963277665.1). Lineage (NCBI taxonomy): Eukaryota > Viridiplantae > Streptophyta > Magnoliopsida > Santalales > Viscaceae > Viscum > Viscum album. The sequence continues at coordinate 1,189,776,706 of OY728156.1, read as the reverse complement.
TTATGTTAGTGTCATTTTCACTTTAACATTAAATAAAAAGTAATTTATGTTATTTCCCAACAAAAGTGGATCCATGGGGTCCCCAAGTTAGGCCATGGCTTGTCTTGGTCGGCCATGACACAACCAATGAGGTTGGGACATGTGTCTAGGTCATTTAATATTATTAAAGTATTATTTATACCTTAAACTACCCTAATTACCACTAATCGCGATTAAGAACTTAATAAGTTACTATTCACCAAAAAATTATTTTTATCCCATTGAACCACATTTTACTTCTTAATGACAACCATGTATGTCGGATTTTTGAAAATCAAATCACAGAAGTGGTAATATTTCATTTAAACGAAAAATCAGTTATTTAACTACCACTTAGTGGTTTCACTATTCATCAAAAATTGAAGTTTTTCAGAACAATGCCAAAATTTCACCCTAAGCTATAATTGATATTCCGAATTCAAAAATGATGTCTATTTTACAAAATTCCAAACATATAAGTTGCATTAATTAATTTTATAATTAATTCCCGCTGTCACAACAAATAGCGTGTTTTTAAGAAACAATTTATATCAAAAGATTGGCAATTGTTTATGTCCAATTTCAATGTTAAATTAATTGTAATGACCACCATTGGATAAAATGGTAAAAATATTTTCTAATTATAACTTAAAACCACTAAATAGTATAATTTATCAGTATAAATTATTTTGATTAAAAAAGTTGTTTTTAAGTATTTTTCACTATTCATAAAAAAATAGAAGTTCTCAGAAAAATACCAAAAATTCAACATAGGCTAATTTCGATATTACGAATACAAAAATGAAGTCCATTTTGAAATATAAAATTTCTATAATTTTAAAAAGTGGTTATTACTATTCATAACGGCTACTTTGATTAGTCGCGGTGTTTTAGAACTCGAAGTTGCGTTAAATGCAAGCTATTTCATTATTGAATGAGAAGCGTATCGTGGAAGATCGGGGTGTTACATTCTCCCCTCCTTCAATAAATTGCGTCCTCGCAATTTGAAATTTTTCTTGGAAAATAAAAGGTTGAAAATAGAAAATACCTTTGTGGAAAACCCACATCGGAAATAAGGTTAATAGAATTTAGTCTTAATAAGAGGGAAATGGAAATAAGAAAGTCACCACCAAATCATGATCTCGATAAGGAGAACATTGGTGGCAATTAGAGACATATAATTTGAGGAAAAACGTAAATATTTGTAGGGATTGATTGAGGTCATCAATCACAATCAACTGTCAAATTGAGGGCCTCAAAGCCTTCAATCTATGTTGATTTAAAATATCATCAGTTCAACAAAACATAAGTTATTAGGATAACAAATTTTTTTTGTTTTAATATCCCTTTACTAAAGTTTAAGAATTAATTTATTCATTGAATAAGAGATAGGTATATATATATATATGTGTTTGACATTAGAGTTTCAACCTTCAACTCATCTTTCACTCAAAAGATAATAGAACTCAAAAATATTATACTTATCCTAATTGTATAAGGTTCCAAATGTTAACACATACCATTTAGATTAGTAAAATTATTTTGTAATAACCGGGGACTTCCTGTAGGCTAGTGGTAGGAAATAAAGGCCTGTCGCACTATGATTGTGGGTTCGATTCCTGCAGCTTTGTCCGACGCGACGGGTTATGCCCCACCCTGCAGGTTGTCCTTTTCCTAAAACTATAGTATCATAATATTCCAAAAATAATCTTCATAAATTTTTTAACCTTAAACAATACTATCCATGGTTCAACTTAATCCATTCCAACCTTAATAGTTATCCAAAATACATCTGTCCAGACTTTCTCTAAAAGGTCTCTTAATTCCAAAATCAATTTATCAGATTCCCCAAACAAAGAAATGTTTCTCTTATTGTCACATACCAAAAATATGATTACCTTAATCATATTAAAACCTTACTGAAATCAAAAAGTAATGCAGTACAATCCTTATATAGATCACATTATTCTAATAACCAGAATATAATCCATGAGTCCGAAAGCATCAATACATTAGTTATTTTGCTTCAACTGTAGTAATAGCATAAGATTGTCCTTGATCCCTTGGCCTTTTCTGAGGTAAGATTCCTTGACGCTTAGGACATTCATTTGCGTAATGACCCATTTCTCTACAATTGTAGCATTCAACTTTGACAGCCTCTTTCTTTCCCTTGCAATCACGTGCCTGGTGACCTTTTTCTCCACATTTATAACAGACTCCCATTCCTTTTAGGCAAGTACCAGGGTGATTCTTCCCACAATTATCACATAATGGAAAATCCTTCTTTCCCTTTTTCCCTTTATCTGTCTCTTGTTCCATCGTTCTCTTCTTCTCTTGCTTTACTTTGTTGTCATAAGACTTAGAGAATTCCTTTTCTGTCTTGATAGCACATGAGACTATATCTTCGTATGATGAGAAGGATTGTGATACTAAAGCTCGACGGAGAAATGGTTTTAACCCATCAAAGAAACGATCAATCTTACTCCTTGGGTTACGTATATAATCGGCAGCATGCCTCGCTAACCTTGTAAAGTTAGCCTCATACTTTGCGACATTATCATCCTCCTTCTGCCTCAGACTCAGAAATTGCCTTTCCATATCTGCTCGATGGTCACGAGGAAAGTATTTTTCTAAGAAAAGCTCTTTGAACTCCCTCCATTCCATATTCGATACGTCATCATCTTCCTTTGTGTTTTGAATCAGTGACCACCACTGATCGGCATCTCCAGTGAGGCGGTAAACTGTCATGACAACCTTCTCCCTTTCACTACTCCCCAAGGCATGGAATATTTTCTCTAAGGAATTTATCCATTGCTCAGCTACTGTAGGATTTGTACTCCCATTGAAGGTTGGCGGTTGTTGCCTCATGAAACGGTCTAGCATTGATCCTCCACGTTGCGAATCAGGGTGCTCCATACGAGTAAGGTTGTTATTCATAACCTGCGTGAGTTGTCCCAGTATGGTAATAAGTTGATCAGCACCAGTTGTATCTTCAGGTCCACAATAATTATCTTGAGCAGGAGGGCAATCCCTACACGGAGTTCGTGCATTGATACAGTTTCCATTCCTTCTACTAGGCGCCATTTCTAAACAATGGCATAAACTAGATTAGTTTATGAATCAAAATACATAATTCCATACTTGTATAATACTTAACATAAATTGAACTATTTATGGATATAATCCATAATCATAAAAAGAAATGTTTCCTTTGAGGAAGTATGTACTCATAAACCTTACATAATGGTTTGTAAAGAAAATGAGAATTATCCTAAGCATATCCCCCGGGAGTGTCATAACCAAGAGTGCAGCAAGGCCCGTTGTCGTGCACCAGTTCCCGTTTGAGTCTAGCTCAAAGCGGTGTTTTCGGGTTTTACCCCTAGGTACATCTGTGCCAGAGCCACCTCTACCTGCTCGTATCCAGACAGGGATGTATTGCTCGGAAAACTCACAACATCTCTACAATACTAAAATTCTAGGAAGTTCTTCTATACTAATCCTCGAAGCCTATCTTTGGGCTATGCGTTCTAATCAGAGTTTATCTAAATCTAGCTTCCAAGGTTAGTACTAAACTGCCTCTGATACCAACTGTAACGCCCCGACCCCAGCTACCCAGAGCCGGTGCATTACTTCGTAACATTGGCATGATCCCAAAAGATCAAGTCTCGAAAGACCGATTAGTTTAGTAGCCTTGGAAACACTAGATACATTCATAAGTCTTTCATTACATCAAAATTAAACAAACTACAAAAAAACATGGTCTTCATAGTCCACACTCATATCTTCACTGATTATTCTTGCAAGTCAGTCATAAAATACTTCTTCACAACCTGGAAAATTTTTAAACATTGAAAGGGGTGAGCTCAAATGCTCAGTAAGGATAACAATAATGCGGAAGCTTTCATAAATAAACATTAACATTTAAGGCAATGTATAACTAAAACAAAAGCCTCTTAAACATGAACTTCAACATAATATGGCAAAAGTAAAATGAGATAATGCCATTTACTTCTTCACATGGATATTCTACTGGTCGAATAATCACATGTAATATCAATAACCACATTCATAATGATGGAATGTATAATGCCGGACATTCTGAAACATTTTGTCAAGGCCTCGGCCAAGACATCTAAAATGATTAAGGCCTCGGCCAAAACCATAAATCAAATTGGGAAAGGGCCTCGGCCAATTCCACGTCAAGTTGTCTCATGAGACCTACCGATGCATCGAGGAGCTATAGCGGGCTCCACCCGTCACTTATTAAGTCCAATACATTCCTCATATGAATAGGTTTAAACATATCATAAACCATAACATAATCATATCACATAAAACATGGATAAAGGAAACATAACATTTCCACATTTCAATCACAAGATATCAATACAACACATTGATATAATAAAAATGCTTTCAAAACCATTTTCAATAAAATAAAAGAAAGTTAAAACTTTGTATTTATTTTTCATTAAAAAAGGTAAGGCTTGAAGAGGAAGCTGAAACTCAAATAGTGGTCACGGCGGTGGAGAAGTCATTGTCGCCGCATACGTATGACAAAAACATTCCATTTTGTCGTTTAGTAAACGCTTCGTATAAAAAATATTCCTTTTGAATAAACGTAAAAGTCAAAGGGGTTTATACACCGTATAAAAGAAATTTGTGTATAAAACAAAGTATGCCTCAATGAAAGGAGATTGAGACGAAGTCCTTAAAAAGATCATTTTTAAAATAAAATAGATATATTATGTGTATTCACTATAGGTACACATAAAGAAAGTAAAAATACAAAATAAGACATAATAATATCATGACATAATTTGAAAGTAGGAGATTAACCCAAAGAATGGAAGTTGGGTTAAGAAGTTCCCTTACCTCGTGTCTGACTTGACTCAACCGTTCTTTAACCTCCTGAATAATAAACTAGAGTTAATATATACCTTATTAAGAACCATTTTCAACTTCATTATCCTTATTATATCACTTATTACAATGATATGAACATTATGTAATTATTTAAGTTAATAATGTTCATTTTGTCGGTATTTGGTTCTTAAGTCAAAAATAGGCTTCTTACACTTACATGTTGTTAATTTGGTCAAAGTTTCATTATATCCAGAATGGTATTCATGATGTAGATATCATATATGTCATATATATCCAGTACATACATTCATTTATAATATTACATCACATTTAGAGGTAAGAAATGAAATGCACCGTTCATGGAGACGGTAAGCCGTACGTACGCATGAACGCTACTTCCATTTCTATTTCATATTTTCTGGAATGGAATCATAATGATATGAGAGTATATTATAATTCCAGTATAATAACATATATAATATCATTAACTTTATCCTTCACACATCCCACATATGGTATTAACGAATCAAATCACTTTCAGGGGGCGGTAGTCCGCGCTTCCTAAAATGAAGATATCGTGTTTTACCCATAATGGAAACCATAAAGGTATGCCCAAAATGAAAAAAAACAGAAGCTTAAGGAAAACATAAACATATTATATATCATATATAAAAATAGTGACATCATAATGGCCACCTTTGAAGGTGTTAAATGAGTGTTGAACAATCATCGTTTCGGGAGGCAGAATTTCGCCATCCACGGAAACCTTATGTTCTTTAACCATTTGATGTAGTTGTGTGGAAGTGTAGCTCAAATAAATCTTATAACAACATCCTAGTATATTTAAGATACTGGTTTTGTTACAAAAGAAGTAAATAAAAAGAGTTTAGGGGGTTGGAGAAGCAAAATAAAACCAAAGAACATGAGAGAATGAATTACCTTAAAAAGTGTAACTCCTTTTGAGTTGAGCCTAAAGGCTTCCTTTGAAAGGATTCTGCCCAAAGGGAATCCTCTAGGATGAGGAGAGGGATGTGGAGAGAGCAAATGGGCAGGGGTTGGCCGAGCCAATGGCTTGAAGAGTGTGTGAAATGAGGTAGAGGTGGGGGCCTTTTATAAGAGGAGAGGAGGGGCACTTTTGGAAAGTAAAGGAACATTACATTATTTGAAAATGTGTTTCGGTTTTAAAAGGTCCCACATTGATAGAATTCGTGGATAAGGTGATAAGGCATCGAAATCCACTCATCCAATTGGTTTTGGCCATGTGTAGTTCATAGATTTTATATTATCTTTCCATTTTATTTAAATCGTCAAATAATGATGTCATCGCTGCATCATTATTATGTCATAAATAATTAACTTTATTTAATGTCTAAAAATTATAAAAAAAATACTATGATATAGGAAATCTTTTTATCTTTCCAATGACTATTTATAATCAAAATTTGGACTTGTGTAACCCTACTTAAAAATTGTTTTAGTAAAACACTTTATGTTAGTGTCATTTTCACTTTAACATTAAATAAAAAGTAATTTATGTTATTTCCCAACAAAAGTGGATCCATGGGGTCCCCAAGTTAGGCCATGGCTTGTCTTGGTCGGCCATGACACAACCAATGAGGTTGGGACATGTGTCTAGGTCATTTAATATTATTAAAGTATTATTTATACCTTAACCTACCCTAATTACCACTAATCGCGATTAAGAACTTAATAAGTTACTATTCACCAAAAAATTATTTTTATCCCATTGAACCACATTTTACTTCTTAATGACAACCATGTATGTCGGATTTTTGAAAATCAAATCACAGAAGTGGTAATATTTCATTTAAACGAAAAATCAGTTATTTAACTACCACTTAGTGGTTTCACTATTCATCAAAAATTGAAGTTTTTCAGAACAATGCCAAAATTTCACCCTAAGCTATAATTGATATTCCGAATTCAAAAATGATGTCTATTTTACAAAATTCCAAACATATAAGTTGCATTAATTAATTTTATAATTAATTCCCGCTGTCACAACAAATAGCGTGTTTTTAAGAAACAATTTATATCAAAAGATTGGCAATTGTTTATGTCCAATTTCAATGTTAAATTAATTGTAATGACCACCATTGGATAAAATGGTAAAAATATTTTCTAATTATAACTTAAAACCACTAAATAGTATAATTTATCAGTATAAATTATTTTGATTAAAAAAGTTGTTTTTAAGTATTTTTCACTATTCATAAAAAAATAGAAGTTCTCAGAAAAATACCAAAAATTCAACATAGGCTAATTTCGATATTACGAATACAAAAATGAAGTCCATTTTGAAATATAAAATTTCTATAATTTTAAAAAGTGGTTATTACTATTCATAACGGCTACTTTGATTAGTCGCGGTGTTTTAGAACTCGAAGTTGCGTTAAATGCAAGCTATTTCATTATTGAATGAGAAGCGTATCGTGGAAGATCGGGGTGTTACACTTTCTACCTTATGTTGATGAACAGGTTTTACAAAACCTAAATCAGGTGTTTCTTAAGAATCATCCCAGTGATAGTATCATTGGAGATGTAAATCAACCTGTAAGGACTAGAAATTCCTTAAGAAATGAAGTAGAACATCTAGCATTTCTTTCCCATTTTGAACCTAAAAGCACTGACAAAGCTTTAGGTGATGATGATTGGATTAAATCCATGCAAGATGAACTAAATGAATTTGAAAGGAATAAAGTATGGACCTTGGTTGAAAGACCTATGGAAACTTCTATTATTGGAGTAAAATGGGTTTTCAGAAATAAATGTGATGAAAATGGAGTCATTTTTAGAAATAAAGCTAGACATGTTGCTAAAGGCTATAATCAGCAAGAAGGAATAGACTATGAAGAAACCTATGCTCCAGTAGCTAGACTTGAATCTATCCGTATTCTACTTGCCTTTGCAGCATTCTTTAATTTCAAACTTTTCCAAATGGATGTGAAATGTGCTTTTCTTAACGGTTATGTTCAAGAGGAAGTTTTTGTTGAACATCCTCCTTGCTTTGAAGATACAAAACATCCTGATCATGTTTTTAGAATTACCAAAGCTTTGTATGGCCTTAAACAAGCTCCACGAGCATGGTATGATAGACTCACCGGATTTTTGCTTCAAAATAACTATGTTAAGGGAAATGGAGATCCAACCCTTTTTATAAAGAAAGATAAGAAAAATGTTTTGATAGTTCAAATTTATGTTGATGACATTATATTTGGTTCAACTCAGCAATCTTTGACTGACTCTTTTTCTAGTCTAATGAAATCTAAGTTTGAAATGAGTATGATGGGTGAGTTAACATTTTTCCTCGGTTTTCAAATTTCTCAAAAACCAGAAGGAACCTACATATCTCAACACAAGTATATTAACGATCTTCTTAAAAAGTATGGTTATGAAAACACTAAGAGTATAAGTACTCTCATTGGTACCTCAAACTCTTTAGATCTTGACGAAGCTAGGAAACCAGTAGATCAAACATCTTTTAGAGGTATGATAGGAAGTCTACTTTACTTAACAGCTAGTCGACAAGACTTAAAGTTTTCAGTATGCTTATGTGAAATATATCAATCCAATCCTAAGGAATCTCACTTAAAGGTAGTAAAAAGAATTTTTCGCTACCTTAAGGGAACCATGGATCTAGGATTATTTTATACTTCTGGAAATGATTTTGTTCTAAAAAGATTTTCTGATGCTGAATTTGGTGGATGTAGAATGGATAGAAAAAGTACATCCGGAACTTGTCATTTCTTAGGAGATTCTTTAGTTTCTTGGTCCTGCAAGAAGCAACATTCTGTAGCACTTTCCACTGCTGAAGCTGAATATGTAGCAGCTGGAAGTTGTTGTGCACAAGTGTTGTGGATGCAACACACACTCACAGACTATGGCCTGAGTTTTACAAAAACTCAAATTTTGTGTGATAAAACAAGTGCCATTGCCCTAAGTAAGAACCCTACACATCACTCCCGTGAAAAACACATAGATATTAGGCATCACATTCTTAGGGATCACACACTCAAATGAGATATTATTCTTCAATTTATCGGAACACAAGATCAACATGCTGATATTTTCACAAAATCTTTGCCTTCTGATAGATTTGAATATATTAAATAGAAGTTAGGAATTATAACCGTAAGGTAATCTTTCTTAATTAAATTTCTGTTGAAAAAATCTCCTTACAGTAATAAACTCCTTTTCATAGTGGGAGTACATTTGATTGTTTGTTTAACAATGTTTTTCAAAATTTGTTTTCAAACTTTTCGGAACGAAGATTTCCGGAATGAAACTTCCGGAACGAAAGTTTTCCAGAATGGATATTTCCGTACAGAATACTTCTGAAATGGAAGTATTCATATAGAAAAAATCCAGAATGAAAGATTTCGTACTGGTACTTTCATAATCAGATTTTCGTACCGAACCTTCATAGTTTTTGGTACTATGTTTTTCGTACTAAGTTCTTCGTAGTGAGTTTTTCGTAGTAAGTTTGTTTTCCGTAGTAATTTTTTTTAAAACTTTGTCTTTTCATAATAAAGTTTTTTTTCGTAGTCATCTTTATATACCCATTACGAATAATCCTCCTCAGCTAATCCGAAAGGTATGATTTCCTTACTCATGTTCTCGTAGTCATATTTTACTTGCTGGAATTCTCTTGTATTATGATTTCGGATTATAGTTTTCTTACTTCTTTACTTTAATAAAAACCTCAAAAAGATCGGATTCAAGTTATCAACCGTCAGATTTGATCTCAGTTCATTCTAAACCGTTAGATCAACTGTGGAAGGTGAACTATCATCTCATTGCCTATATAAAGGGGACCCAAATTCTCGTCCCACATCGGTTTCAAGCTCTCGCGTCCTAAAGCTCTTCCCCTATATTTTAAGGCCGTTCCGAACTACAGTTGTCTCTGTTCCGAACTTTCCATAGGATTACAGATCCGAATGTCTGCGGAGTTAGCGTCTCAAGAAATGTCTTCAACCAAGCCTATTTCTCAATGGTTAGTTTATAGAGAAAGGTTACTCCATCCAGATTTCTTCAACAACTATGATTCCCTTATCTCAAAGAACATTAAGTTGAATGGCTGCGAAGATGTTGCGGTGTCAAAAACAGGGAATCAAGATGAAGTATATTCAGATTTACTTGTCGAGTTTTATGAATCAGTTTCCTTCTTTAAGGAAGATGATATGGAGAAATTTTCTTTCAAGTCGTATGGCAAGACCTACAAACATTCTTACACCAAGGCTGGAAGCTTGGTAGGATTTTCTTATGAAGGAGAAGCAAAATCTATTTCGCATGTTTTACTGGACTCTAAGGGTAGCTTCGACAAGGAAAAATCCTTAGAAACTCTCGGACTGGCTGATGATAAGGCTCCGAAGATTTCATGTCTATCCACAAACTTCCGGATTCTAAAGTTGTTGGTGAAAGGACTTATCGTACCGAGGAAAGGCGATAAAGACAGCTTGAAGAAGAGTGAGATCTATATCCTAGATTTCCTGATAAATCTAAGGAAGTTCAATTTCATGAGGCATATTCTTATAACCATTGAGAATCTTAAGAAAGTAAATCTCAGAGCACAGATCGTAATGTATCCAGCAATATTATCAAAGTTGATAGTTCGGTGCCTTGAAACATTCAAGGAGGCTTGCAGATCTAATCCGAGGGTATGAAAAATTTTATTGGTTAGTGATGACACTCTTAAAAGAATGGATGTATCTTTTGACAAGAAGTCTGGAAAGTTTATTGATCTACATGCTCAAGAAGAAACCGTTCCAAAAGCTGCTGATCTGGAATCCTCTAAGCCGGTACGGAAGAGAAAGCTGAAAGAAGTGGTAGTCGAAGCCGAGAATCCCAAGTCTAAAGAAGTCCACTCCGCACCTCCAAATCCAAAGAAGAAGAAAGCCTATACTGATGAGGTTGTTACAAAGTGGAGAGCTGATAAATAGAAAAGGAAAGAAGGGGATCCGCAGTTCGGATTGGACCCTGTGGAGGCTAAGGATTTGATGGAGAAAACTGCTGATGTGCTGGAAAAACAAGAAAAACAAAAGAAGCTCAAGAAGAAGATGTCTGAGGCTGAGGTAGATCAGGCCTTGTTAAAATTCAATGAAATGGTTTCAGAAACTATTCCAGTTCTGAGATCTTTCTCCCTGTAATCTCTACCTGAGACTCCAGGAAGGAATTTCGCTGCTCCGGAAGAGGCTGTTGCTAAGAATTCTGAGGAAGTTGAGCAAGTGGAACAAGTAGAAGAGGGTGCTGAAGGAAGTGGTGAAACCGGAGATGTGCTGAAACAAGTAGATGATTACAAGGGAACACCTTCGGAACACTTATCACTCCAAACTTCTGAAGCTGAATCTTCGAAGCTAGTTACTCCAGCGATGGAAGAAGAGAAAGGAGACGAAGAAGTTTCTTATCATGGAGATGAAGAACATATTTTACTTGATGTTACTCAGAAGGAAATCGTAGGGGTTCAGGAAGTCACTGATGAAGATAATGTCCTTCAAGTTTCTGATAGTGAGAAGAGAACTTCGGAACAGGACTCAATTCCAAAAAAAGATAAGGGGAAGAAAATTCTTGCTGATACTCCGAGCTCAGAAGAAAGGAAGAGAAAGGAATCTGGTAGTTCTTCAAAGAGAAAGTTGGAGCTTATTGAGGAAGAAAACTCTCCAAGAAAGATTTCAGATTTGGAGTCATCTTCGTTGGGGCATGACTTTTTTGTTCAGTCTTTGAAGAAGTTGGCGGGAACCATTCCGACCTTCTCTATTATCGACTCAAGATGCCAGATGCTCCAACCTTCGTTGAATTATAAAACAGACTCTGTATCTATGGTTATGGATAAGTGCGTCGATATTGAGGCTCAGTTCAAAACCTTCTTTGTTGGTTACGAAGCTCATAAAAGGTCTTGCAAGAGGATGACAAGTTGGTCAAAGAAGATTGTGGAAGAAATGAGGTTGTACGATGAGTTTCAAGAAAATGTTAATGATGCCTTTGAGACCGAGGACAAGAAGATAAACGAGCTGACTTCCTCCTTTGAAGAAAAGATGACAGAAGAGAAGGACATCTGGATCCAAGAAATCAGGGATCTGAATGGGAAACAGAATTCTGTTTCTCAGAATTGGAAATTTGAAAGGGATCATCAGATTGATTTTTAAGAAAGGATGAATGCTCAGGAAGAAAAGATAAAGGCTCAGGAAGAAAAGCTGAAAGCCCAGGAAGAAAAGATTGAAGCTCAATCCGCTAGAATAGTTGTCTTAGAGAAGCAAGTTGAAGAAGAACATAAAGACCTAAAGAAGATCAAGACTATTCTAAAGGGGCTCATGTCAAAGGAAAAAGATCCAAAATAACATAATCTGATCTTTTTGTTGTATTTTTTTTCTTTGTTGTCGAGATTTCAAATTTAATGAATGTTTTACTTCTTGTTTCATTTGTTGTCATTACTAATATATCAGGTACTTTGTTAAGTTTTTCCATTCCCTCCAATTCTTTTTGAAAATCACAAAGGGGGAGAAGGAAAAGATCCTTAAGAAAAAGAATAACTCTAATAAGAGTTTATCAAAGGGGGAGAAGAAAAAGATCTTTAAGAAAAAGAAAAACTCTAATAAGAGTTTGTTTAAGGGGGAGCTTTTTTAAAAGAAGATATTCTTATCTTTCACTCCGGAAATCTGAATACGATCCTTAGAGTTTCAAAGCCTAAGGGGGAGTTAGTTGTATTCATCAATATCCTTAAAGCAAAGGGAGATAAGCCTTAATGTTTTTTTAGAATAGCTTTTTCATAAGGATGTTTTTTTCTTTCCAAAAAGGGGGAGATTGTTGAGTCAATAAGGTTTTCCTTATGACTTTTCCATTCTTTCTTGTTTTGAAAATCACAAACACCTTATCTTTAGGAAAATTTCTTTCTTAAGGAAAATCTCTTTTATAAGGAAAATTGCTTTCTTATGGAAAATCGCTTTTATAAGAAAAATTATCCTTATCTTATTTTCATCCATATTTTTCTTAAGTATGAGATTCTGAATCATTTTCTCGGAATCATTGAAACTTTGATATAAAGCATTCTGTTTTAGGATTCGGATTCTGGATAAGAACTATAAGGAAGTCTCATTCCGAATTCCGGATATGAACTCTGACTAAGTTCTATTCCAGATTCAGGATACGAATTCTAATGAAGAATTCTCATTATGAATTCTAATGAAGAAATATCATTCCGAATTCCCATTACGAATTCTGATGAAGAATTCTCATTACGAATTCTAATGAAGAAATCTCATTCCGAATTCCCATTACGAATTCTGATGAAGAATTCTCATTACGAATCCTGATGATGAATTCTCATTACGATTCTTGATGACGAATTCCTATTCTGAATTCGCATTCTGAATTCACCTATTAAACAAAATTTGAGTATCTTTGTTTTATACACTCTGAATTAATTCAGTCTCCGAAAAATATCTTTGTTAGACTCCGAACTTTTATATTTCTTACACTTCTAAAATTTTTCTACTCTTACTATTGTTCCTTACACTCCTAACTTTCACTCCGAAGTTTTAATTCCGAACTTTTATGTTAGAATTAAAATGATGTCGTACATTCTGTTACATTTGTTTTGTTATAAAACGATGTCGTCTGTTTTGTTATAAACTAACCGTTGTCTAAGTGACACATGTACAGGTCCATCCGATATTTAATGAACATATAACCGTTGGAGAAGGAGTTGACCTTACCTATAAATAGGAGCTCATTTGAAAGAGCTGGTAGCTGATGGCAGATAGCTGATGGCTGATGAAAGTACTGAAAGGCTGAATAATTTGCTTGAAGTGATTTCTAGAGAGAGAGGCTCTTATTAACTCTCAAAGCTTCGTGCGACTCCGAATGTTGGTGATTACATTCGAGGGCTTCCGGGGATAGGAAGACAGAGGTGCCGACCACCTTAAAGTTCGAGGGATTCCTTGCTGAGGAAGACAGAGGTTGCCAACTACCTTGAAGTTGAGGGCTTGCGGGGATAGCAAGACAGAGACTCCGATCATTGTATCGAGGGCTTACCCTGGTGTGGGTAAGACAGACTTTCTTGAAAGTATAAATCAAGGGACCTTTATCCAAGGTTGTTGGATACCCTTCTCTTTGGGTTAAAAGACTTATATCTTGTTACTTGTAGTTTAACTACTTGTTTTATTTCCGCTACATTTTGTATTATAAGGAAAGTATAACTTTCTTATACTTCCTTACTTGTACTCTGATTAAGTTAGATTCCATACGCTTTAAGGTAGAATATTATATTGTAATCTTTTGTTAAGTTTCAATTTTCCGGAATCATATTTCTGGAACCCTCATTCGGAATCTCTTTCCTAGTTTGCATTTCGGTGTTAGAGGTGTTGTGAATTTGCTTAAGTTTAAATTTGTTAAACTTAGCCTCTTCCTTTTCTTAAGGAAAACATAGTTATTCTTAACTAACTTTAAAGGTTCCAAAAGAATTTTTAAAGTATACAATTCACCCCCCCCCCCGTCTTGTAAATTGAGCATCTCATACTATATTTTGATCCTACAATTGGTATTAGAGGTTGGAAACCTCTTACTCTATACCAATCTTACATACTGTATAATCCACTATAATTACCATTTTAAACTAAAACCTACTAGAAATATCCTTTACTTATGAAAAAATAATATTGAATCATTATCTCTCAACAATTCTCCCCAAAAATTGCACCAATTTCTTGTACTATTTAGATAAGAATTATCCTTCTTCCTCTGATTATTGTTTCTCAATAATATCATAGTTCCCTAAAATTATTAATTTTCAAGAATTGGTGTGATTTATTTCTTCTTCACCACATGATATAACTATGATGATTAAACACAAACCAATTATTTATTTATCATCTTCTTCTTCAACTTGAATTATTGCAAGGTCCCTTCTTCCTCTTCACTCATCTTCTATTGTGTAATGCACTGCACACCCCCTATACTTTCATATTCCACTATATTTTCATTAATATATTATATAGTGTTCAACATATCTCTTCCATATATCATTCATGGAGGAACATATTGATTTTTATTCTTAATAGCACAAATCTTCTCAATAAAATATGAATTCCAAATTCAAATTTTAAGGATTAATTACCTTTAACTTATTTTTTAACTTCCATTCCTCTTGTAAATTCATATTTATTCACTGGATATGTCCAAGGGAACTCTTATATAAATCATGATGCAACATAAGGTTTCATAAAATGAAATACTAATTATCCTCAACAACTTCAAATAGTCGTCTTCCTTCACAACACACAACAATTCTTTACAACCTGAATAACATTTCTCCCTTATAAAATTTTGAACATTAATTTTCATTGTTTCTTATCATGGTAAAAGTATATATTCTTTTACATTAAATCTTCATGATTCAAGAACAATAGTATTTTCAAGGTACAATAAATTTACATATATATTTTTTATCCTAATTTCACTTCATGCTATTTATATTTTAAAATACCATCTTCTACATCATATGATTTATAAAAAAATATATTATGAAATTACTTAATAATAAAAGAAATTAAATCCCAAATAAAGTATAAATATCCAACTTTTTCACAATGTATTATACCCATAAACAATACTATAATGACCCTTACGATTTCTATCTATCGTTGAATTACTAGTAAGATTCATAGTAATGAATCATATGCATATAGAAAATGAATCCTACATTTTTCAGTTTATCTCTAAAATGAATCCTATAAATAATAATTAATTACTATTATTTTTTTACTCTACCTATGAAATTAATCTTAACAATTAATGTATTTACTTGTAAGATTATTGGACTTTTTCAAATATATAATAAGAAATTCAAAGTTAAAATTATTCTTATTAGGAAATATATTTACCTCGTTAATTTTTTTAGAATCCATCTCAAATTTACCATTATTGATAGAGTAAAATGACACTTATGAATTAAAAACTTAACCAAGTTTCAAATCTAAATTTGTTCAACTCCAAAACAATTAAAATAATTCAACACAAGTTCTAATAACATAAAACACATTCTAAACCCTAAAATAGCCATTACCTCCCCTAAAAAATATTATTTTATATGAATTTGAATATTATTTATGTATTGAGTTAAAAAGTAATCATAATAAAAATATCAGATTCATCTTTAATTCCTATTAACTAAAAAATAAAAACTTATGGAAGGTACTTCTTCAACTATAAATCTTTAAAAAAAATCTCTTCATTCAATAAACTCCCCAAGCTCAATTTTTTTTCCTGGGCTCAATAGTCTCCCAAAACATATCGTGGTATCATCAATATTATCTTTTTATTTTATAATAAATAAATTAATACAAATAACTTTTAAACTCATTACGCATATTAATAAATCATTATTCAATAGTTATATTCCAATGTGAGTAAACTCAGTGTACAAGCGAAGAATACTAAAAAAAGAAAAATTATTGTATATAATAGTGAATTATCATTTTACTCACTACACTTTGATTGAATTAATACTAATACTTCTTGACACTAGATTTGAATAATTTCATATTTCAATTCACAAAACTATTCCTTAAACCTATGTAATAAGTTTTCTTAGAAAACATGCCCCTGAAACATTTTTGAATTATTACATTCTAACATAAAATCTTTCCCCTTTAAAAAATATCTCAACATATTTTTCTATACTATATAGTAATACTCTCTAATTATGTAAAAATATGTATATATTTTTCTACCTAAAATTAATATTTTCCAAAAAATTTAACACATGAATGAAAAAACTAAATATATTTATATTTTCATTCTCCTAATTTGATAGAAAATCCAATGAACATATTAGAGTGAAGACTAATAAATAATTCATTAATATTTGATGAATCGAGGATTATAATTCTTCCACGACCTCCGTCGATTGGTATTGAAATACACCTTTTAATAAAACCCATTTTATTACCTATTATCTTAATAAAATCCCATTTCATAATGTAGGAACACTTCTTTTTCTTCAATTTGTTAAAACTAGTGATAAAGATTGTTTCTTCTTGCTTCTATTTAAATATTTAATTTCAAGACATTAAAATTAAAATATTGAAATGGTAACACCTTCATCTTCACTGTTTCTCAAAAATATTCATCTTTATAGCACACCTTCATCATTATCCTTGAGTTTGAAAAAATTTCCACGCTTTTTTAAGTAAATAGTCACCAAATATTTCTTAACATTATTATTAAACATATTTCAAGGAATCAATTTTTACACTACTATGGTAACCTAAAATAAGTTATCTTAAATATGTTTTCATCTCATCACAACACATAAATATCTTAATTTATTAATAAAATTCTCATTATTCCATAATACAACTTTATTTTCCTCATCGCAGAGTTGACACACACTTATTAAAATTTGTTTCAAACAAAACATAAATAAAGTGTCCATAAATTGAAAACTATCTCATTAAAAGATTACAAAACCAGTTACCATAATTTTTAGTGAACAACTATAAGAAAACTACAAAAAAAAACATTCACTTATTAATATAATTCAAGGGAATAAAATAAGCTTTAATATGCAATGATCATCCATTTTTCAAAATACATAGATGTTTTATTTTTGATGTTTTAAGTGAAAATTATATGATCAATGCATTACCTTTTAATATAATTTTCTTATGTGTTTAATTATAAGTATTATCATTCATACTCAAATAGATAAGTTATATAGTGAGACATTATTAATTAAGGTGACCTGATTGGTCTCATATTCCACAAATCTCATTCAATGATTGGGACATTTTCTTAAAATTCAGCATAAAATTTTCAAAAATCTTATGAACCATTATTATTTTAGTAGGTTAAATTCCATTAAAACTTTTTTCCTATAACTTGAATCCTTTTATTAATATTCACGAATAATCCAATGTCTTCTTTCCATGTTCAAAAAGCCTCTATATTTCTAATAGTATCCATACAATCCTAATTTACATCTAAAAATATCAATTTATCTAGATTTTTACATCTACTCTTATTCCAAAAATTTTTAATTATTAATGGAACCTTTTTTTGAAAAAAATAATTGTTAAACATTCAATAGTTTCTTATTTAATTTAATATTCTATACATCCTTTCTCAAATCACAATTTCTAGTAATTTTTTCTTTCAAACTACTACTTTCAGAATGTCTATATGTATGTGAATCATCCAGTTTTCCATAAACCTGAAATTATTATATTATGACATTAAATTAGAAAATTTAATAACACTTTTATAATATTTTACATTTTTAAATATAATGTTTGTTGAAAAACCTGAATCCCTTATTTTGTTTGATTCTTCAAATTTTTTTAGATTCTTATTACTTGATATTTCTCTAACTTCATGAATATAATTTTGAAAACTATATTTAAACATGTCTGGTTCCTTTTATGTATTGATTAACTTCTATCGGATGTTATGATGCTGACTCTACTTTTATTTGAAATTTACTTCCATGTCAATATTCATCTTCTTAACATCAACCAAAAACTTCTTTAACATTTAAATTTCATTTTTCAACGTTGACCCTTTAATATAATATATGTTGTCTTTTTTATAGATAGTTAACAAACCAAATTAGTCCTTTTATTATATATTTAGAAATAAAAATTATTTAAGAGACACACTTAAAGTTACCTATTTAGCATGAACTATATTTTTGTCTCTTCTTCGCTTCCATCATTTCTTCTTTGAGTAATTTTGATTTATACTTCATTCACCTTTGAAAATATAAATGATTCATCATCATAATTGGATATCTATAATTATTCACCCTCCTCATAATTATCACTATAATTATGACTTGACAATACATATTTCTTCGTGTATTTTAAAATATAGTTCACATTATGAATAAAATATTTTTTTTATTCTTTATTATTCAAGGAATTATTTGGATTATCATCTCTATATCAACTCCATTAATCTTCATATATTTATATACATGGATAGTTAGTATAACAAAGTTCAATACCCCCAACGTTAAAACAAATTAAAGATAATTTACCATAAAATTTACCTTTTCCTCTTTGTACACTTTTTGAGAAGAGACACATGATCTTATCAGAATTTTCGTCAGTATTTTCATTTGAATATAAACATCAAACATCATCTTTAATTTATTCATAATTCTCCCATATCTTAAAAGTATTTAACAATATTTTATTATTATACTTCACATTCTTCTTTAAAATTATTCCCTTCCAAATTTCATAAGAAATATGAATTATATGAAGATCATCTAATGGAAGTGTATGTAGATCGTCATCTTCTAGTATTAGAAGATTTATATAAAAATTATATATAAAAATACAATGTATATTTTTAACAATAATATTCTCTCTTATCTTCTCATAAAAATATCTTATGGTGCTCAAAATTTTATCTACTCAAGTGAATAATGAATTTATTGTTTAAACGTCACTAATTTTGAGATCATCAAACTTTAATCTACAAACTTATAGTTTATCTTACTTAACATATTTATTTTCTGTATAAATTTTTTCTCTCATGTTTTGATTGTTGTGTTGATACATATTAGCTTCAAAAATAATTTCTCTAATAGAGATGTAAGTATGGAATTTTGGTAATGGAAATGATTTTTCAAATTCTTATTATCTAATACTATCATATAAGTAGATTTGAAATGAGTAATAAACCCATAAATGGTGTCCTTGAAAGCATTAATATTGATATAAAAAAGTTTTGGTATCAAATAATATTCCCTAATATAAAAATTCTTCCCATTAAAATTGGGAATTCCCTAAATTTTTTCTGAGTTCAAATTATCCATTCTAACATAAAAAAAATAAGAAACATCCAACATAAGGAGAAACATTATTTAATTAACTCTATACCCAATTTATTTTGAATTATTTACATTAGTATACTCTAAAATTTTAGACATCAAAGGAAACCTGGTGATCTAATACAAGTTTTCATAACCCCATGAATGGTGAGGTTCACTAAGAGGTAGGTTGAATCAATGAATAATAGTTAATTTTTAAATTTTAGGATTTCTTATGAATTAAACAAATATCAATTCTTATTTTTAAAAATATCATTTCTTAAATCACACACACGAAGGAAAAATAAATAAAGGAAACTCGATGTAGAAGGTTCACTACTGAAAATGAGTAGTAAATCCTTGTAATGATCTAGACTCACCTAAGACCATATGATAAAATAGAATCACCATTTTTTATAAAAATCAATAGGTAATTAATTTTACACATTATAGAAGAATATAGTAGTTCTTCTACATGATAAGAATCTTAAAAGATTCACCACTGTCTTGTATTATTATGGTAGGGATTATCATTCTTCCTCAGATTATTTCCCCTTGAAAATATTATAGAGATCACCACTTCATTACTATTAAGAATATGTGCAATTTTCATTTTATTCACTACATGATATAGTTTTGATGATTAAACACAAACAGATATGTTACTTATATTCTTATTATACTCATTTAACTGTTGTAAGTACCCTTCCTACTCATAAATCTATATCTTAGAATCACTAGACTACACACACCTTCTTATTTGATGTTTCAGTATTTTTCTTCAATAAAAATAACAACATTTAACATGTCACTGTAGTTCATCAATCATGTAAGACCTTATTTATTTTTATCTTTCATAGTAGAAATAATCTCATTTGAATTTGAATTTTAAGATAAAGTAAAATAACCAATCAAAATTAACTACTTCTTCACCTTCTATTATTCTTCTAATTTATTAATTTCATCATTAGATATGTTCAGTTTAACTCTAATATACATCATAGAACAACATGTTATATTTTTTAAACATCCTAACCTGAATCACAGAGTCTGAACTAGAATCCCACATAGCCTTAGTCACACCACCATGTACACCAGAGGCTATCGACTATCAATGATGGTGTAAGGATGAAATATATGGAAATTATACTCTCTATAAGAGTAAAAATACAAAACAAAACAAGTAAAAAATATATAATTTGAATAATTAGAAACCAAAAACACCATAAATATATGAAAAATCTAGAGGAAATATATTCAAAAATCACAACTAGAGATAAAACACTAATAGTTGACTAGGCTAATCACAAACATCACAGAAAATAATAAAAGTATAGGAGGCCTTGAAACACCTAGACTTACCTCATCCTATACTTAAGACTCATAGAGTGATATTTTCCAAAGCAATTATACTTTATCCTCAACCTAACATTTACCTACAATAAGTGAGGGTTTCTCAGTACTCAAATTTCATGGAAATTAGAGCAAGTTTTGAGTACAACACAATCAGGTACCACCAAATTAGTCCTTTACCAACCAGTAATATTTGGTATACGTGAATATGATAAGATTATTTAAAATTAAATAAGAAGTAAATATACTTTATACAAATAAAATATAATAACCAATTCATAAATATCAACTAAACACCCATATGTTGAAAGGATACACACATACGAAGATTCCATGAACCCTAGCCGACCTTCTTCGACTCCAAGATAGGAGGAATGTAAACCAACCATGTTTTCCACATTCCACCATCAATAACATAGTCCAAACCACATTTGACACTTCCACTGGTTGTGATATTCCATGTACATGTTGACCAAGAGTTTGGAAGATCCCTCTCAGGAGGGGCAGTCCACATTAATTGGTCTTGAACTAGTGGCATGAGGCATTCCCCATCGATGGAATAGTCCAAAAACATGTGTAAAACATCCAACTAGTTGGGATATCACACATATAAATTAACCAAATTCTTACACATTTATCTTAGTGGAATACTCCATATAAGTCAAACTACATTCTCAACTATAGAGGATATGGGAACAATTCATGATATATACATATATACACACAGACACAAGCTGACATATCAAACATCACATAATAATAAGTAGTATTTATAGGCATCAAATTTACACATGTGTGAAGACATCATGTAAATCCTTATAGGAAACACACACACATGTGATCCAATATCAAACACGGTCTCACGAATACACACACACATGTGATCGAGTATCAATATATGTCTCAACACTACATTACCATTCAACCCTCAACCATCAGTGGTTGGGAGACAAGATATAACACAAGGTCCAAAGTGAAATTTGGTACCTTTTATGTGCCTTAGGCTTTCAAATTTAATTAGTTAAGACAATAAATTATTTAAGTAATTAGATATAGAACATGGTTCGTCACTTTAATTACTTGGTTCAACCAATTAAAGTGTATTCCATTTTATTCATCTCACAATTATGAATTAATGACCATTCACCCATGTTGGAGAACCTCATATCACATTCCAATTAATGGTACACAATACCAAGGGGTACATTACATCATTCAAAAACCTCATATGGGGTCAACCCCCATCCAAGAAGAGCTATGAAACTTCTGTTGAGTCGTTGATGTCTATTCAGCCTCCATCGACCACCATGAGTTTCTATCTCTTGCCCAATAATGATAAATAATTTATTTATAATTAAATTATAAGTAATTAATTGGTTATAAGGAATACCATATTCAAAAGTGAAAGTCATACAAGTCAAAATACTTACAAGATAATACAACCATGTAATAACCTTGACCAAACATCCATGGAGTGTTCCTAATAAGCCTTTGACTTTGTCACAACCCATCCTCGGGGCCCATGTCATGACTACCCCAAGCCCGCCTTCCATAGGCCAGGGGCTGGCGACTAGAACCAAGGCGTAAATCCCGATAAAAGTGAAGGCATTGCCTTTGTAAAGTAAACAAGAACCATAGAGTAAGCATGAAGAAAAAGTAAACACTAAGTAAAAGCTGGTACAACAGTCAGTGCAGAAAGTACAGGGGGCTGGAAATACAATCCCAACTGTAAAGT
Organism: Viscum album; assembly: GCA_963277665.1. NCBI lineage: Eukaryota > Viridiplantae > Streptophyta > Magnoliopsida > Santalales > Viscaceae > Viscum > Viscum album. The sequence continues at coordinate 1,189,753,904 of OY728156.1, read as the reverse complement.
ACAACTGAAAGGGGAAAAACAGCAACTGAAAAGTAACCGCAACGTTGAGCCATCCACTGGAAGTCCCACCTGAAGGGTGGGTACAGATAGCCTCCACTGCTGCTCAGGTCCAGCCGACCGCTCCGAGTACGTCCCGCCCAGTGGTCCACCTCCAGGTACCATCCTACTCCGCAAGCCTCCAACATGATCAGCTCTTTCTGTCGTCTGCAACCAACACAACATAGTGCAGGCATAGCCCGTGCAGGGGTGAGTATAAGCTACTCAGTAGGGACCCCGAGACCCCTGAAGGTCTCCCAGAATCCACAAAGGATAATCCACAAAGGAAAGATACAGTCACGAAGTATCATCCGACACGGCTTAGGTATATTCCCATACATATACCTAAGTCATCAATTCTTGATCGGCTCCAACATCCGAGATCAAGTACAACCTAGTCCACACAGGAAAGAAAAACCTAAATTCACACAGGATAGCACAACACAATCCACAAAGGAAAGAAAAACTTAAATCCACATAGGATAGCACAACACAATCCACAAAGGAAAGAAAAACAGGGTTTCAACTCAGACATGTATACTTCATCGAATGACGATAGAGATGATCACTGATCCATCTAAGTCATCGGACCCAAAAAGGATCGATAGGTACTAACCCCCGCAATGACCCACAAAGGATCTGACCCAGAAAGGATCGATAGGTAACTAACCCCCGCAAAGACCCACAGAGGATCGGGCCCACACAGGACCTGTAGGCGCTGGCCCACACAGGACCGCTGAGCACTGACCCACACAGGATCGGTCCCACACAGGATCGGTAGCACTAACCCACAATGGATCGCTGAGTGCTGTAGTCATCGCCGTCGAATCCACTGAGGATCTCTGTACAGTCGTCGTCATCACAGTAGCAGTCGCAGCCAGCTCTAGGGTTCCCGCACACAGCAAGCTCGTTCGGGAGGGTCTGCCTCAAGAGCCGAGAGGCTGATACATCAACTGACACCTATTCCAGAGTTGATGTATCCAAAAGTTCTGTATCGTCAACAGGAACTCAACGCAACAGACGACGCGTCAATCGGACGCCCGGTCTGAGAGTTATTGGCTTCTGCGTCCCAGGGGCCCGGTTGGTTTTTAAGGCAATACCAACCCGACCATACTCCACCTGCATCCAAACCTCAGGCGGAGTAAGCCAAAAGATCCGTCTCACTTAGAGGAATTCAACAAAGTCTATGGCACGACAATCGGACATCCGAAGCTCATGATATGAGTGTTTCCGTTCCGAGGGCCCGTCTGGTTTTGTGTACGAACCAACCCGGCCAAACCCAAAGTATTCCGAAACCTTGAGTGTGATATACCGAAACGACCATCTCGATCCAAGGATCGCATCGCCGCTGACGGTACGTCGTTCGGAGACCCGAAACTCATGTTATGAGTGAAATACCGAAGAGAGTCTGGAAACGGGGGGTCTGGGCCCGGACCGGACCGGTCCGACCCCCCGGGGTCGGCCCGAACCGGGTCCGGGTCTGACCCGGTTGGCGCGACCCGGCCCCGCGGGGTGCTGCCACTGCGGGATGAAGCGTCGCGGCCCCGCGTGGGGCCGCACTGGAACAACGGACGTGGCTTTCCCGCATCCCGTGTGTCACCAAACCGGCACGGTCGCGGGTCTGGTTGGCCGTCGCCGCCACCGGCCGCCGGTGCCACCGCACTGGAGATCCGCGCCGCCTGTGGATTCCGTGGGCCACCGGAGATGCTCCGGTGGTCCGAATCTACTTCTGTCTACACCAAATTTCCTCCCGGGTCCCATTCGTCACTGCCAGGCCCTCAAAACGCCATTGCGGCCCCATTTTTCATCGTCCGCCAATCCGCGTATCAACGGAAAACTGCAGAGGGTGGTCGGGCCCTGTTTGTTTGGCCCGCACCCTCCGTGTTAGGTGATAACAATCGGGAATAAATATTCAACACATGAATAACAAGCAAGGCACAATTTTAATAGAATTAAAATTGAACTTTGATCCGGGTTCTTTGTTTTAAAAGAAACAATCACGGTAATTAAAGATTGTTCTCAAATAAAAATCCCTACCTCGCCGTAGTCATAGAGCGTGCATTCTTCGTAGAATTAATCATTGCAAAAGGAGGTGATCGTCGTGGAAGGAGGTGATCGTCGCGTCGTGGATGGGTGTTGCGTCGTCACAGAATACGGTGTCATGTTGACGAACTCTGAGGTTCAAGAACATGAAGATTTAATTATATTAATTAAATCCATGATGTTGTTATAAAACAAAAAGAAGATTTAAAAGAAGAAACCCAAAATCTCCTTCCTCAAGCAGTTGGTGATCGGAGATCGTTGCGGGGAAGAACGTCTCAGAAGAAGCGTCTTCAATCTCCGAGGGTGACGGCATTCTTCGCGTTCTTCGCGTTCTTCGCGTTCTTCGCGTTCTTTATTAAGGAGGATGAAGGCACAAAAATTTGTCAAAAACCTCTCAACGAGAAATCCTCAAGAAGTCGTGCGTTGGTCTTATTTTATTATTAATCCAACGGATTGTAAATAGGTTAAGAAACGATTAAATTAATTCATAGAATTAATTTAATGAAGTTAACCTCCCAATTAATTGGTGCATTAAGAAATTAAGAAAACGCGTCAGTTGACTTTCATAATGACGGGTTTTCGTGGGTGCGTTACTTAGCAGAAAAAAAATTGTGGGGCTTGTGCGGGCCCCACCTCACAAATATCCTACCAGGAGGGTAGGATATTTTGGGTTCTACCCTATCCGCCTCAACTCATCTTAATCAGCTTAAAGTCGCTTTTAAGTGGCTTTAGGTGAAATAAAATAAAGATTTTCGTACCAATTATATTATTTCATAACTTTAAGCCCAAAAATTAAAAACCACACCCGAGCAAACGCAACTCTGAAAGAGGTGTTTCTAAGAAAAAACTGGCGCTGCGATTCCATCGGTTCCCTCAGAATTCGATTACGAGCAACGGTTCAAAAGTTAGAAAAACCCGCTCGTCCGTTCATTGAACGTACCCGAGCCAAACTTCGAAAAATGATTCCGGGCACACCAGGCCTCAGAATCCGGTGCCGTCAGAAACTTCGTCCTTGTAAAATTCCAAAGAAAATTAAGAAAAAAAAATTCCTTTAAATTTACGTGTCTTTACATCACTCCCACCTCAGGGCTTTACGTCCCCGTAAAGATTCATCAAAAGCGAGGGAAACATGTGTGGGTACTGAGCACACATCTGAGCCTCCCGCTCCCAAGTGCTCTCCTGGAGGTTCCTGTGCTTCCATCTGATGTGCACTAGAGGAATCGACCATCCATGGAGGACCCGCTCCTATCGATCCTCGATCTCCACTGGGACCTCCGTAAAAGTCACTCCATCATCAACGTCTAGCTCCCTATTGTCAATGATGTGCGTCGGGTCGTGCATGTATCTCCCCAGCTGAGATACGTGGAAGACGTCATGCACCCGGTGCAACTGAGGTGGTAGAGCCAGGTGATAAGCCACCTCGCCAATCTAGCTGAGGACCTGGAAAGGTCCGATGATGTGTGGAGACAACTTGCCGCCTCAGCCAAATCTCCGTAATCCACGTCGAGGTGAGACACGCAAGAAGACATGGTCGCCATCCTCGAACTCTAGTGGCCTCCGCCTCCTTTCAGCGTAAGACTTCTGCCGGCTCTGAGCTATCCTCATCTGCTCCTGGATGACCTGGACCTTTTCTGTCGTGGCCCGGACCATCTCTGGTCCCACAAGTGCTGACTCCCCAGGGTCTTTCCAGCACAAAGGAGATCTGCAAGGTCTATCGTACAATGCCTTGAATTGTTCCATAACGATAGTGGAGTGGTAGTTGTTGTTGTACGCGAACTCTACCAAGGGTAGGTGGTCCTCCCAACTGCGACCAAAGTTGAGTACACATGCACGGAGCATGTCATCGAGATTCTGAACGGTCCTCTCCGTCTGACCATCCTTCTGAGGGTGAAAGGCGGTGCACAGACGTAGTTGCGTCCCGAATGCCTCCTGGAACCCCTTCCAAAGCCGGGAAGTAAAATGAGCATCTCAATCGGAGACGGTAGATGATGTCACACCTTGAAGCCATACAATCTTTTGAACATAGAGACTCCCCAAGCTCTCCACTTAGCCCCACTCTTTGATTGGTAAGAAGTGAGCCGACTTGGTGAGTTGGTCGAAAATCACCCAAATGGAGTTGTGACCTCTGGAAGTGCGTGGATATCTAGTCACGAAGTCCATAGATATCCTATCCCACTTCCACTCCAGGACCTCCATGGGTTTTACCAAGCCTGTTGGTACATGATGCTCTACCTTCACCTACTGGCAGGTGAGGCATCGAGAAACGAACTCTGCCACAACCTTCTTCATGCCCGGCCACCAGTGCTATCGTCTGAGATCCTGGTACATCTTCGCCACTCTAGGATGTACCGCCAAAGGAGATGTGTGAAACTCTCTCATCACATCCTCTTGTAAAGCGACTGGTACCAAGGTACGTCTTCTGAAAAGGATGTCGTGCTCTGCTCCAAAGGAGAAGCCATCAGCTGCCTGTCCTGAGGATAACTGCGCATGCCGCATCTCATAGTCGGCATCCCCATGTTGTGCCTCTCTGACCCGCTACAGTAGTGGAGGAGTGACTATGAGAGACTGATGGAAGGCTTCTCCATCTCTATCCATGAAGGATATCTGCAAAGCAGCTAGCTGCTCTGTCACCTCCTCAAGTAGCTGAATGTCTGTCCTCCTGCTAAGAGCATCGGCTACCACATTCCCCTTCCCAGGAGTATAGACTATCTCAAAGTCATAGTCCTGGAGGAACTCGAGCCATCACCACTATCTCAGGTTCAGGTCCCTCTGAGAGAAGATGTACCTAAGACTCTGATGGTCAGAAAAGACTGTAAAGCGCTCACCCATCAGTTAGTGTCGCCATGTCTTCAGAGCAAAGACCACTACTGCTAACTCCAGGTCATGGGTAGCATAGTTCTGCTCATGCAGCCTCAACTGACGTGATCCATAGGCGATCACAGCCCGCTCATGCATCAGGACACATCCAAGTCCAGTCCCTGATGCATCGTAGTAGACTACGTACCCTACTCCCTCCTCAGGAAACCTCAAGATAGGTGTGCTGGTCAATCTCTGTCTCGGATCCTGGAAGCTCTGCTGACATCTGTCTGACCACACAAAGGGTTTCCCCTTTTTCGTAAGAGCTGAGAGTGGTGCCGCAACTCTGGAGAAGTCTGGCACAAATCTCGGATAGTATCTGTCTAGTGCCAAGAAACTCCGCACCTCTATCATGCTCCTGGGTGTCTCCCAAGCTAGCACTACCTCGATCTTCACAGGATCCACTGCAACTCCCGCCTCAGATATGACGTGTCCTAAGAAGTGGACCTCACATATCCAGAACTGACACTTCAAGAGCTTTCCATAAAGCTAGTGCTCTCGGAGTGTTTCTAGTACAACACGCAAGTGGTAGGCGTGCTCCTCCTCAGTCGTCGAGTAAATCAAAATGTCGGCGATGAAGACCATCACAAATCGATCGAGGTATGGCTGAAATATCCTGTTCATGAGGCCCATGAACACTGCTAGAGCATTGGTTACGCCGAATGGCATAACCAAGAACTCATAGTGGCCATACCGACATCTGAAGGTTGTCTTCTACACGTCCTTGTCTCGAACTCTGAGCTGATGATAGCCTAACCTGAGGTCTATCTTGGAGAACCACCGATCTCCCTTGAGCTGATCGAAGAGGTCATCAATCCTCAGTAGCGGATACTTGTTCCTCACTGTCACCTGGTTCAGGGGATGATAGTCGACACACAGTCAAAAGCTCTCGTCCGCCTTCTTGGCAAACAATATCCGGGAAGCCCAGGGAGAAACATTGGGTCAGATGAATCCGTTGACCTGCAAGTCCTCCAACTATACCCGTATCTCTCAAAGCTCAGAGGGGGCCATCCGATATGCTGGAGTCGATATCGGGGCTTTCCCAAGGTACAGGTCAATATAAAAGTCTACCTCTCTATGAAAAGGTAGCCCTGAAACGTCGTCGGGAAAGACGTCCGTGTACTGATCCACCACTGCAGGAAAACTAGGACTCCACACGTCAATTGCTCCTAGGATGAGGCTAGCCAAATGATGAGTGATGGGTTGTCCTCTCCTCTGCATGAGTCCATCCTGTTCTACGAAGGCTCCCTTCTCGCCGGTGAAGGTGAACCTTCTCCCATCGGTGCGTACACATCGCACCTTGCGCCTAAAACAGTCAATCTGTGCATGGACTGTAGATAACCAATACATGCCCAAGATGACGTCGTAAGGCCTCGACGCCACTACAAGAAGATCCCAGCCGAAGCTCTCGCCTCCCAGAGTAAGCTCAAACTGCCGGCACCAGTGCGTAATCGCTGAGTCTTCTCTCGTAGAAGTCTCTAGTCGTAAGGATCGAGCCAACAGCTTTGTCGGAATCTCCGAGCACCGAACAAGGGAAGCTGCTATGAAAGAGTGACTCGCTCCTGTGTCTATAAGAACTGCAGAAAGAGTGGAATAGACACATATCGTACCTCGAATCATCTCGGGTGCGCCGTGGTCATAGGCCTCCACTGCCTGAAGCTGTGCCTGTCTCTGCCCACTGGCTCCCTGTGGTCGAGGTGGACCTCCTGGTGGTGGTGGTGGTGGCAGAGCCTCCAAGCATCGCCCACCACCTGCTGCTCGGCCAGATCCCCTTCCTCATCCACCTTCTCCCTGCAGACCTCCTTGGATTACCCTCTATCTCTGCCTAGTTGGCCCCTCCACCGTCTGCTGCTCCTCAGCACGGCGGGTCGGGCAGTCACGAGCCATGTGGCCCTGCCCGCCGCATGCGTAGCACTGCCTGCCTCTCGAAAGAATGGCTCTGCACTGTGTGCCTCGCACTGCTAAGACAGTGTCTTGAGGTTGTCTGCCAGAAGGTCTGGTCTGCCTAGACCCATGAGTCATCCTTCAGCTACCTGCTTCCGAAGACTCCACTACCTGCCGTCCTGTGGTAGGTCTCGCTGTGGACTCAGCAAGAAAGCTCTCGATCAGAAGGGATCGATCCAGTACTCATGCCTGAGTCGGAATGCTGAGGGAGATCAACGATGCCCTGATCTCGTGTCTCAATCCCTGCTCAAAGGTCCGGGCCCGGAAGAATGGGTCTTGTACCATGTCGGTCGAGTTGCGCGAGAGATCAGTAAATCTCTCCGAGTACTGGGCGACCGTCAAGCTGCCCTTCTGCGGCTGAAGAAGCTCCTGGATGCGCACCGCACGGAGTGTGGGCTGGAAGAACTCTGAGAGGAAGAGGCTCTCAAAGTCTGTCCAGAGAACAGATGCCTCATCGTGCACCTGGAGCATCAAGCTCCACCATCGGCCTACTGTCGCGTGTAGTAGGCTCGCAGCGAGGATCACCATGAGGTCTGCTGGTGTCCTAACTAGCCTGAACACTCATACCACTGCCTCCAGCCAGTCCTCGGCTGCCTGGGGGTCCGTCTCCCTATGGAACCTGGGCGGTCGCTGGCACTAGAACTCATGTAGTGCACTGAGGCGACGCGCATCGTCATCAGATGGTGCTAGAAGCATCGGTGGCTCGGCGGATAGAGCTACCGCTGGTGCCACTACTGACAAAGGGCCCTGCACTGAGGCCTCATCGCTCGATGGGTTGTCGTCATGCTCGACTCTCGGAACCCTATCTGGCTATCATCGTGGGGCCATCCTGAAAAGGAAACAGGTGTGCCACTATCAGAATAGTATACCTGGTGAGCTAATACAAAGTAATCACAAGGAAAACATGAAACACAAATGCAATCAATGTTTTCATGCATTAAGTCACAAATCAGAAGTCAGGCTCCTGGTGTACGGATACGTCAGCCGCCGCACCAACACTGGGCTCCCTGGACTGATAACGACACTCAATATGCTTAACACTATTGCTTCACATAGATGAAAGATCAGAGTCTGCGGTAGAACTAAACTCCTCTGATACCAATTTGTCGCGACCCATCCTCGGGGCCCGTGTCGTGACTACCCCAAACCCGCCTTCCAAAAGCCAGGGGCTGGCGACTAGCACCGAGGCATAAATGCCGATAAAAGGAAAGGAATTGCCTTTGTAAAGTAATCAAGAAGCACATAGTAAGCAAGCGGAAAAAGTGAACACTAAGTAAAAGCTGGTATAACAGTAAGTGCAGAAAGTAAAGGGGGCCGAAAATACAAGACCAACTGTAAAGTATAACTGAAAGGGGAAAAACAGCAACTGAAAAGTAAAGCTGCAATGTCGAGTCGTCCACTGGAAGTCCCACCTGAAGGGTGGGTACAGATAGCCTCAACTGCTCCTCGGGTCCAGCCGGCCGCTCCGAGTACATCCCGCCCAGTGGTCCTCCTCTAGGTACCGTCCTGCTCCGCAAGCCTCCACCATGATCAACGTTGTTCGTCGTCTGCAACCAACACAATGTAGTGAGGGCATAGCCCGTGCAGGGGTGAGTATAAGCTACTCAGTAGGGACCCCGAGACCCCCGAAGGTCTCCCATAATCCACAAAGGATAATCCACAAAGGAAACATACAATCACAAAGTAGCATCCGACACGGCTTAGGTATATGCCTATACATATACCTAAGTCATCAATTCTCACACTAGTCCAACATCCGAGCTCAAGTTCAACCCAGTCCACACAAGAAAGAAAAACGTAAATCCACACAGGATAGAACAACACAATCCCCAAAGGAAAGCAAAACATAAATCCACACAGGATAGCACAACACAATCCACAAAGGAAAGAAAAACAGGGTTTCAGCTCACATAGGTATACTTCTTCGAATGACGATAGAGATGATCACTGATCTATCTAAGTCATCGGACCCACAAAGGATCGATAGGTACTAACCCACGCAATGACCCACAAAGGATCTGACCCACAAAGGATCAATAGGTAACTAACCCCCGCAAAGACCCACATAGGATCGGGCCCACACAAGAGCTGTAAGCGCTGGCCCACATAGGACCGCTGAGCGCTGACCCACACAGGATCGGACCCACACGGGATCGGTAGCACTGACCCACAAAGGATCGATGAGTGTTGTAGTCGTCACCGTCGAATCCACTGAGGATCTCTGTACAGTCGTCGTCGTCATAGTAGCAGTCACAACCAGCTCTAGGGTTCGCGTACACAACAAGCTCGTTCGGGAGGGTCCGCTCCACGAGCCGAGAGGCTGATACATCAACTGAATCCTAGTCTAGAGTTGATGTATCCAAAAGTTCTGTATCGTCAATAGGAAATCAATGCAACAGACAGCGCGTCAATCGGACGCTCGGTCTGAGAGTTATTGGCTTTTTCGTCCCAGGGGCCCGGTTGGTTTTTAAGGCAAAACCAACCCGACCATACTCCACCTGCGTCCAAACCTTGGGTGGAGTAAGCCAAAAGATCGGTCTCACTTAGAGGAATTCAACAAAGTCAATGGCATGTCAATCGGACATCCGAAGCTCAAGATATGAGCGTTTCCGCTCCGAGGGCCCGATTTGTTTCGTGTACGAACCAACCCAGCCAAACACAAAGTATTTCGAAAACTTGAGTGTGATATACTGAAACGACCGTCTCGATCCAAGGATTGCATCGCCACTTACAGAGCGTCGTTCGGAGGCCCGTAGATCATGTTATGAGCAAATGACCGAAGAGAGTCCGGAAAAGGGGTGTCTGGGCCCGGACCGACCCGGCCTGGCCTGGGTGTGACTCGGCCCGGCTCGGCTCGGCCGAGCCAGCCGCGCGGAGGAAGCAGCAGGGCGCTGCCCTCGCGGGATGAAGCGTTGAGGCCCCGCGTGGGGCCGTGCTGGATCAGCGGACGCGGCTTTGCCGCGTCCCGTGTGTCACCGGACCCGTGCGGTCATGGGTCTGGTTGGCCGTCGGCGACTCGCGCCGCCGGTGGATTCCGTGGGCCACCGGAGTTGCTCCGGTGGTCCGAATCCACTTCTTTCTGCGCCGAAGTTCCTCCTCGATCCCATTATTCACTTCCATTCCCTAAAAATGCCATTGTAGCCCCGTTTGTCATCGTCCCCCAGTCCGCGCATCAACAGAAAATTGTGGAGGGTGGTCGGGCCATGTCTGTTTGGCCCGCACCCTCCGCGTTAGTTGATAACAATCGGAAATAAATATTCAACACATGAATAACAAGCAACACACAATTTTAATAGAATTAAAATTGATCTTTGATCCAGGTTCTTTGTTTTAAAAGAAACAATCACGTGAATTAAAGATTGTTCTCAAATAAAAATCCCTACCTCGCTGTAGTCGTCGTGCGTGTGTTCATCGCGGAATTAATCATCGCAGAAGGAGGTGATCGTCACGAAAGGAGGTGATCGTCACGTCGCGGAAGGGCGTCGCGTCGTCGCGGAATACGGTGTCACGTCAACGAACTTCGAGGTTCAAGAACATGCAGATTTAATTATATTAATTAAATCCATGATGTTGTTATAAACCACAAGGAAGATTTAAAAGAAGAAACCTGAAATCTCCTACCTCAAGCAGTTGGTGATCAGAGATCATTGCGGGGAAGAACTTCTCAGAAGAAGTGTCGTCAATCTCCGAGGGTGATGACATTCTTCGCGTTCTTCACGAAGGAGGATGAAGGCACAAAAATTTGTCAAAAACCTCTCAACGAGAAATCCTCAAGAAGTCGTGCGTTGGTCTTATTTTATTATTACGCCAACGGATTGTAAACAGGTTAAGAAACGATTAAATTAATTCATAGAATTAATTTAACGAAGTTAACCGCCCAATTAATTGGTGCGTTAAGAAATTAAGAAAATGCATCAGTTGACTTTCATAATGACGGGTTTTCGCGGATGCGTTACTTAGCGGAAAAGAAACGGTGGGGCTCGTGTGGGCCCCACCTCACAAATATCCTACCAGGAGGGTAGGATATTTCAGGTTCTACCCTATCCGCATAAACTCAGCTTAAGCAGATTAAAGTGGCTTTTAAGTGGCTTTGGTGAAATAACATAAAGTATGTCGTACCAATTATTTTATTTCTTAACTTTAAGCCCAAAAATTAAAAACCACACCCGAGAAAACGCAACTCTGGAAGAGGCGTTTCTAAGAAAAAAACGGCGTTGCGATTCCATCGGTGCCCTCAGAATTCGATTCCGAGCACCGGTTCAAAAGTTAGAAAAACCTGCTCATCCATTCACTGAACGTACCCGAGCCAAACTTCGAGAAATGATTCCGGGCACACCGGGCCTCGGAATCAGGTGCCGTCAGAAACTGCGTCCTTGTAAAATTCCAAAGAAAATTAAGAAAAAAAAATTTCCTTGAAATTTATGGGTCTTTACAGACTTCATTATAGTAAAAATACATATTGTGTAGCAACATAAAAATTGTTGATTTAATGTAAAATATTGGAACAATTTGAAAAAGATAAACCCGATCACATAAATTATCCCCACATCGTAAAATTTATTTTTATCCCCTCTTGGTATACTCTTGGTTTTAAGATGATAAAACTACCCCAATCAATTCCATGGTCTAATGGACAATTCAACTCAAATATACCATAAACCATAAAAGATATCACCAAGGGAAATTAATTCATTAAAAATAAAATCAATCCCATGTATTAATTATCATGGGACATCCTCTAAAAATATGATATAAATATTTTTCATTCATGGAAAATTCCATCATGATCTGATGGAATTTTCATCCTGTTGAAGGACTTGTATCTAGCCAATGATGAGTTGTGTGTCCACAAAACAAGGGAGGATAATATCTGAAGATATTTGAGACGTCAAGGAATCATAATGGATAAGGATTAACCAGATTGTTCATCCATAATGAACGAAACAATGTTTCAAAACTATATGAGTATGGATGCTATGATTGAAAAAGAATGATGGATTTCACTCGAATTCACCAACACTTTTCTCTAGATCCACCCTTGATTAAGGAAAAATATTTTAAGGTAAATAAGGGAGGTGAGTGAATAAATTCCCTCAAAAATTCATTCCTATCCTATTAATCTTGATAGGGATTCGATGGAGAAGAGATCAAAAGTCCCCCTGCTTAAACCAACCCTATTACACCCCCACTAACTTTTCTATCAGTTTCAATCAACTAGATTGTGGCCTATAATCCACCCGGTGCAAGATCCCAAAAAATCTAGTGAATATTTTTAGGAAATGAGGCTACTCCCACCCTAATCTTCATCTTGTTCATCTATCACAGAATAGTTGTCCTAGACTTATCTATTGAAAACCCAAGCTTTAGATTGACTCTTAGTCCATTATTCAAATCCAAAAACATCCCCTAATGGTGTTGAAACAATATTAACCTTGGTTCGATACCTAGATCTCAAACTGATCTATCCACCATATGTAAATCTATAATTCCCTCCATCATTCATAACTCAAATTGATGTGATTCCTAAAAAATTTTCCCCCACCCACCACCACCATAGAGCTTCTCATCCTTGATATCTCATTATGGAACATGAATCGTGCCTCCTAATCATCCTTGATCATATATTATAAGGATTTATCATTATTTTCTCCCTTAATACCAATTCTCAATTAAAGTTCCTTGATTTAAACACGAATTAAATCACTCACCCACTACATGTCTCAATTCATGAAAATAGAAATTCAATCCAAAATCTCATTGTCTCCCAACATAGAGACCATGATAATTAAACTCATCTAACTCACAAAAAAGTGTATTCAACTGACTCCTTTTGAAGTACCATGGTTCTCCCCATCAAATGAATCATCATTTGTAATAATACTCCCAATGTCTAATGATGATCAGTGGAGTTCATTTCTATTTCACTTCATAAAATTCAAGACATAGGTCAAAGTCAATTACAACACATCATCCCATATTTTTATCTAAAATAACGAGTCTTACCAATGCAATATGGACGTTCAAGAAATACTCATTCGAACATAATCACCTCAATAATACTCAACATGATGAGCTCATTATGATTCTAACCCACTATATCTAGGTTCACATGGAAACACTAGTGGATAACTTATATTTCATATACCTACATGGATACTTATCCTAAAAAACTGATACTCCATGAAACCAATGATAATGATGTTTTAAGCCTAAGAGGAATAATAAAATCGATCTTCTATCCTTATCAAGGTGTGAACTGACTTCAAATAAATCTTTTGCTTGATTTATTATCCACATGAACCATCCATAATGTTGTCAAAAATTTATCAATACACTAACATTATATATATATTTTAGTTCACAACAATTTATTGTGGGTATGAGCACACATATGTTCTACATATAGCTCTACATCTGAATTAACATCGGGAACTCATCATAGAATAATACACATTTGGGTCAAACACACATAAATATTCCAGAGTCCGCTCGATTTTTCAATGGTTTGTCTCACACAAACCACAATCCTTCCCACAAGGTAAGTAATTCCACATTTGACTAGGTCGACTCTCCCTATAATGTCTAGGATCAGGTTCCACACATTGGTTAGTCACATGACCTTAGGCATACCTCTCCATTTTTCAGAGTCGTCTGATTAGTAGCGAGGGTCTAATATCATTCATTGGGTGAATATACCCTCTTTTACATAGTAATACATCAGTGGAAAATAAATAACCAATAATAAAAATTATATGACTATAACCATTAACAAAACAATACCAATATCACAAGATGAAAAAAATATAGATATTATATCAAAAATGAATAGTAGATATGCCATGCTAAAGTATGTGCTAAGTGTCAAAATGAAAACTCCAATGTAAAGAAATTAACAACACCCAAGTGGGTCTAGAAGCACATCCAGTTCTTGTATCCTTTCTCTATATTCAAATCAGTCATCTAACACATGTCCTTTACCCTTAACATGTCCTAAAACAATGAAAACTATTTGTGTTCCGATCAGTCAACACGAGAAGGGTTTGGGTACTACTCAGTAGGCCACCACCAATAGTGTATAAAAAATATCTACACATTGAATGTGTATACAGTTCAATAAATAAATAAGAAAAAATCATAATAAAGTAGTTATCAGATTACTAATTGTTCTTTATTTAATGACATAAACTCCCTGGTTCCCAAGGACACTCGAACCTCAATACTTGCTTCATCCCATTCTATAGTCCAAACTATCCAGACAGTATATCACATACCTGAATTCCATAGTTACCATTCAATGATTCAATGTCACATTTTAATTCTACTGTTACCATTCATTATCTTAATAACACATATGAATTTCGTTGTTACCTCTCATTATCTTATTATCACATATGAATTCTATTGTCACCATTCATTATCTCAATATCATATTAGAATTTCCTTGTTACCATTCATAATCTCAATACCACATATAGATTTTGTTATTACCATTCATTATCTCAATATCATATATAAATGTTTTTGTTACCATTCATCGTATCAATATCACATATGAATGTCATTTTTACCTTTCATTATCTCAATATTGCATATGAATGTATTTTTTATCGTTCATTATCTCGATATCACATATGTATGTCATTGTTACCATTAGACATTTCAATATCACCCTTTAATTACAATGCTACCATTCATTATTTTCTTAATTAATTAATCTTCTCAACTCTATTAATTAATTCAGAAATTAATTAATCATCTCAATTATATTAATTAATTAAAAAATCAATTATTTTTCACAACTCTGTTAATTAATTCAATAATTAATTAATATTCTCAACTATATTAATTAATTTAATAATTAATTAATATTTTTAACTCTATTAATTAATTAATTAAAAAAATTATTAATATTCACAACTCTGTTAATTAATTAAAAAATTTATCTAATATTATCAACTAAATTAATTATTTCAATAATTAATTAATCTTCAAAATAAATTTATACTCATAAAAATATCCATTAATTAAGTCAAAAAATAATTAGGTCTTATTCAATAATCCCAATATATAAATAATTATTTTAAATATTAATTATTTTGTCTACAATCTCACTATCCATAATTAATTAAACCATTAATTATTCACCATTCACAATTCAAAATTTTGATAATTAACTCAACAATTAATTTTCCCCAATTTCCATTTTTCAATATTTTGATAATTAAGTCAGCAATTAATTATCCCAATTTCACAGTTCCATTATTCCATCAAATCCACAATCCATCAATTAATTAATTGACAACATGAATTAATTAAAATTAGGAATACCAATTGCTAAAAACCCCTAGAAATTATAAAATGACATACATGTAATTGATATCAATACCATGGGATTAAAATAATAGACCACCAACCCCGATTCATTGATGAGCAATTGCCCATAAAAACAAACCCAATTTACTTATAACATCGATGTAGGACAGGATCTAAATCATAAATCTATATCAATATTGAAAAAATAAATATCTTAAAAGTCCATGTCTAGATGCAGAAAGCATTTACCTAGGTCAAAACAAACTGAGGATAAATTCTCTCTAAAAGATGAGAGATGATTGAAAAGGATAAGGTAAATCACATGGGATGAGATCCTCTTACCAGGAGGGGTGCAGATATTCAATATGGACTTTGGATAATAAATAACAGAGGTCAGAATGGATATGAATCTATCCGAGAGGCTCCAAATTGTGAGATAAATGTTATAGTCACATGAGGGTTGATTAAGGATTGATGTGGGGGATTGGAAAATTTTATAATAAATTTTTAGGTGAAATAAAAAGTCACACATGGCTTACTGGGCATTGGTTCACTTTTTCCTCTAACGATGCACCTTAATCAGGTGCCACTTATAGGGGTACATATTTTATCATTTTAGGGAACACAGTTTGAAAAAGTTTGTTAAAACTATACAAATACCAGATTAATGTGTTCACACGGTTGGCTCGGCCAGGGTGCATGGTTATAGAAAACCATGCACCAACCATGTACTACCCTCTTTCCTTCCAAAATTTTAAATTTTTAGCCAAAATCACCCCAAGGGAAAAACAAATCAAATTATTCTAAAAAAAGGATAAAATCTAGGATGATTCATATCTAAAAAATGTTGGGATATTACAATATTCCCACCGTATAATAGCTTTTCCCCAAGCTGTACTCTTAATAATCTTTAAATTTCCATGTCAACAAATAATAGGCCATCGAGCCCCCATTTCCACTTCTATTTAATATGCTTCCTACTTCATATTCCCATGTTTCTAAAATACATTACTACTAGAAAAATTTCCCTATACCAACGGATTCAAGGAACTGTGGGAAGCCAAGGCATTTGTATAGCCTCAAGCTATTCCCATGGTTTTAGATTCAGTGGTTATAGGTCCACTCCACCATTTCATTAACCTATACCAATAGTTTGTAAAACCAATGCTATAGCTTTGAAAAAATACATGGATGCGGGATATGACCCCTAGACCGCCCCTTTACTCTTCTGGCACCTAACCACTACCCTATATCTCTTATTAGAATATAAATATATATATACTTATATGTTTTTAAATAAACCATTGGTATATGTAGAAAACCATTAAAATAAGTGTTCCCACAAAAAAATTGTGTCTTGTGAAATTTTATTTTTCTCGCCATAATACAAGAGTGGAATACACACGATTTTGAAAAAATGTGGTTATGGGTCTCCAAAAAAGATCTATATGCCCATGGTTTTACAAAAACTGTTGGAATAGGTCTCGAAAAACAACTCTATTCCCATGGTTTTGGAAAAACTGTTTGTATAGGTCCTGAAAAACATCATTTACCCATGGTTATCCTAGAACCATTGGTATAGGGGGGCCAATGCCCACGGTTGTCAAAAATTGTGGGTATTGGATCCCATACTATACCTATACCCACAGTTTTGGGAAACCTATGGGTATAGGTCTATATTCCATTAGTCCATGAACTATCATCATAATCTTTCCCTATAACACTTTCTCATTGTGAACCAACAAACATATCAGATGATCCTAAATGGATGCACCAATCTCAAGCTCAACCTCATCCATATTGATCACATGAGATGGGTCAAGGCGATACCATCATATATGTGACACATGGAAAACATCATTAATATAATTGTATCTATATAAAATATCTAATCGATATTCTATTGGAATGATTCTCTCCACATCCACAAATGGTCTGACAAACCTAGGTGCCAACTTGCCCTAATTTTGTATCCTATAATGAACTGACCTAGGTGACACCCAAATGAATAAATGATCACCCTATATAAACACTAGTGTTTATTGATATCTATCATCATATGTCATTTCTCTACATTGATCCATAGCTATACACTTCCAAATCAATTTTACCTTTTCCAACATCTCCTACATGGGACTCGGTCCCAATAACTCTAACTCAGCTAACTCTATCTAGCATAGGGGAGAACTTCATGGCTTAACATAAAGAGACTCATATAGTTTCATATATATTATATCCTAATAATTTATTTTTTAGGTTATATCCATAAAATATAGGTTCTTCTCTCTATTCCCACAAAATTTTATAACACACACTCATTAAACTTCCAATAACCTGTATAGTACACCCTGGAATCCCATATATCTGTGGGTTGAAAGCCATACTCAGAACAACCAGTGTACCATGAGCCTTCTGTAATACCTAAAAGAAGAAAGAAGTAAAACATATGTCACCTTTTAAAACTATAGTCTATTGAACCCCATGCAGACAGACTATCTCCCAAATGTACAAGTCTCCCAACTTTTTCTATCAAAAAGTCTCTCGTACTAGAAAAAATTTTCTACTTTCATCAATTGGTCCACAATAACCAAAATAAAATCATTCTTCTGAGGAATACTTGGAAGACCCACCAAAAAATACATAGTCATATCATAATACATATATTATAAAATGGGAAATAGGTGTATTAAACCACCAGTTCGTTGATGTTTGACCTTCACATGTTGATAGATGTAGCATCATTTCAGGTACCTTGCAATCTCCTTTGCCATGCATGGCCACTGAAACTGTCATCATAAGTCATGGTATAGTTTTTCTCATTTAAATGTGCCACTCACTTGGAGACATGAAACTCACACATCATATCCTCTGAAATGATTGTGGGAATAATAATTTGATTCCTGAAATAGATGTTCTCATCCTCGTATATGCACTAATCTAAAGGGGACTCCCAACCTTGAAAGCATTCCCTCAATGCCAAACATTCTAAATCCTAATATTGTATGTCCCTAATCCGTCTCTAGAGTGTATACTTCACTAAAAATGATATATGATTCATCTTATTCTGACACTCTTGAACCACCACATGCATCTCAGTCAGCAAAGTCATCATCATCATCTCTACACTAGACTTCTAAATAGCTTGAGTCTGAGTTTTCCAGTTCAAAGTGTCACCATCATTGTTCCCCTTTTTTTTAATATATACTAGATCAAATTCAAGAGACTACATATACTCAACCCACCTCCACTACTAGATATTCAAATTTATCTACGAAAAAGTTTAATTTAATTTCGTGTCATATGTATACATAGTAAATCTTTTCCCCAAAAAATAATCCTTCTAACTCTTAAAAATAAAAAACATGATATCTAACTCAACATTGTGTGTAGGGTAATTCTATTCATGAGGCATTATCCTCTTTGACTCATATGCCAAAACTCGATCTCCCTATAACAACACAACTCGGATTCTAATCTCCGAGGCATCACAATACACCATATACTCCTCAACTAGCTCAGGTAGGATCAAGATCAGGTCTGATTTCAAGTGCTTCTTCAACTCCATGAAGAAATTATCACATTATTCTAACCATTAAAAAATTATCAAATTCATGTTTGGGCTTGAAAGTAGGGGTTCCGATCAGAAAAAGTCCATGATAAACCTATGATAATATCCAACTAACCCCAGAAATCTATGGATATCAGAAACATATTGGGATGATCCTAAGACACAACTGCATGTACCTTCTCCAGGTGCACTAAAACAAATTCCTCTAAGATTATGTGACCTGATAAGTGTACATGATCAATCCAAAATTAACACTTTTTTAGATTGGTGTATAGATGATGCTCTATTAGTAAACTTTTTATGATGTCAAGATATTGGTAAAGATCGTCATGATTCTTAGAGAACACCAAGATGTCATCCATAAACACTACCACAAACTGATTCAGCTAATGGTGGATTATTTTCTTCATCAATTCTATAATCATTGATGGTGTATTTATCAACCCAAATGAAATTTAGAAAAACGCATATACCATATAACTAATTTTAAAAGTATTACTCTATATATAAAAAGGTTTAAATCTCATCTAGTGATACCATGATCCCAAGTCTATCTTTGAGAAAACAAAATCTCACCTCAATTGGTAAAATAGATCATCGATACATGGAAGTGGATATTGGTTCTTCATAGACATCTAGTGAAACATCCAATAATCAACACACAATCATAAAATCTTATAATACTTCTTTGAATAAAACACTAGTGAACCCCAATGTGACGTACTTTATTGGATAAATCCCATATCCTCCAAATACACTATCTATGTATTGAGATCTGAGATCTCTATCAGTGCCATTCTGTATGGTGGAATAGAAACTGGCTTAGCCCTCTACATGTGATCAATATTGAATTCCACATCTCTATTAGGTGGAAACCCTGAGAAGCCTTTAGGAAACACATCCTGAAACTACTCCACTACTGGTGAAATGAAACCATTCATAATGCCTCTCTCATCTATCAATAAACTAGAAGCCTAGGATGTTAGCTCTCCCATTTGTTATGTAATTGGCCCTGCTCGTCCCACCTAGATATCTGAGATTCCATGATAAATATAGTTGTCACCCTTAAGATATATAATGTTAACTCTCCTATGGTAATAATCATTATGGGATTGGTATGAATCTAACTAGTCCATACTCAAAATCACGTAGAATCTTAATCTAAATAGGATTTACAAATCCCACATAAAAAATACTCCCTAAACTTAAGAGAACACCCCTTATACAAATAGATGTATCTAGATCATACCCCCAATAGTGTACCTATTATCAACACCTTGCATAAAAACTCCACCACCAGGCTCAACCCATTCAAAATTTGTTTATAAATAATGGAATGATGTGAACTAGTATTAAATAAATAACTAGATTGTGTACATGCTTCAAGAATAATACCTCTCACATTCAACGATATATTGTCACTATCCACAAGTTTGGGCTGAAGTGCATAAAACTATCATGTCCCTCTTATCTTTGATGCAGTTTGACTCCCCTAAGTTACACGACTCTACTATTATGAGTGCTCTAGCCCAAAATCACCACTTCCACTTTCTCTACCACATCAGCTTGTAGAACTCCAATGGCTAGACCGATATGGAGTAGAATATCCCCTTCCTTCACCCTAGTTATATCTAGACCCTCCATAACATCAATTCTATAGTGATTTGTTATAGAACTTCTTTAGATGACCCATCTTGTAGAATGATCAGTAGTCCATTGGCAGTCCGAGATAATGTCTATTATATTGGCTCGGTCCACCAAACTAGATAAAGACAATCCAGGTAAGGTCCTGAGAAACTGATATTTCCCCCTTTACACTCTTCCATTTATATGCTTTCCTAATACCCTCATAGATATTCTTCCTATGTTTGAAATAGATACCACATGATTGTCTAACAAAAACCACCTATCCCTAACTAGAAGCCTTGATAAGGTTCCAATCAACTATGAGATAATGATCCACTACTTCAAAAAACTTCTATAACTGATAGAGGTTAACCTAGGACATAATCTCACATTTAAGTCTATCTTAAAAACATATTAACATATCTATCTCATCCCCTACAATTGATGGAGAAATGTGTTATGGGTCTGTAAAGTGACTAGCATAGTCCATCACAGGCATTCTCCCTAGAGTAAACTGTATAAACTCATATGCTCTCCCTTACCTTAGCCTCTCTGGATAAAAGTGCTCCATTAATTTCTCCCAGAAATCCATTCATAGCATACCATCAGCATGTACCGTCTGAATCAGAAAAACCCACTAGCACTTCACTGATCCTCATTGAATATAAGCATCCATCTTGACCCACTTCTCAATTGAAGCCTTCAAATTATCAAGGATATTCTGGATAAACTCAATATAGAACTCAACTCCCTTAGTTCCACCCTCTCTAGTAAAATTCAGTGGGTTATGGAACTGCATCTCATGTGTCAAGTCAGGCATGTTCCTCACAACATGCACTGTGTCTCTCTCCATAAACCAATGAAGCCATAAATTTTTTCATGAAACATCTCCCCTTCTTCATCACCTTGTACTAATAGTGCGTCAGGGTCCACTACTGGTATATCATATCAATCCATATACTCATGTCATTTTCTTAACATGTGTCATCATGGAAAAATATCTCTTAATGGAAACCGCACACTTTAAGACACTATTCATATAATTTACACATTTATGGGAAACACAATATGTCACAACAAGTCATTTCCCCAAACCTCATCACATTGTCAAAACTAAGGTACTATCAGTAGACTTAACCATCTTACACCTAGGTCTTGGTTAACAAGGGTAAAAACATTATCATTATTCAAGTTTCTTATTTATATACCCATTAATTCTCATCTTGCATAATTTTATAATATTTTTCAATTTAATTTTAGGCATTATTATTCTATTCAATTTCAAAATCATGAAAAAATAGTTCAAGTTCGACAACTTACCCAAAACCCATTTTCCATGCATGTCTAAAATAATGAATGTCCCGAAATTACCCTAATTTACTAAAATGATTCCTATATACTCAACTATTGTTCCATAACAAACCATATGTAAAATATTAAAAAATATTTGAAATAGTAATCACGTCATGAAACAAGTGCATCACCCATGCTGAAATAATATTTATCTATAATAGAAAATAGTAATAACAAAAATTTCACCCTCAGTACTAAGGATATTCACAAAACAAGGGTTAGTTACTCCCATTCATGAGTACATAACTAAATCCCAACTCTTCATAGTATTATTTCTACCTTTCCCAAAATAGTAAGAAAAAAAAATAGTAAATGAAAACTAGGATCTAATACAACTTTGTATCATCCCGGTCTGGGTTCCACACACCGGTGACCCAAGATGGCTAGTCACATGAACTCATCCATGCCTCCCCTTACTCCATGGGTTGTTGAATAGCAGAGAGTATCTTATAAATAATAGGGAGGCTATACTCTCTGTATCTAGAGTAATAAACCCATGTAAAAAACAATAATAATAATGATATATCCAGAACCATAAACAGAATAATACCAAGATCACATGATGACCGAAACTGGAGATAGAATATCAAAATTGAATATTATAAATGTCATACTAAAGTGTATATCAAGTTTAAAAATAAAAACACAAAATTTAATACACTGACAACTCCCAAGAGGGTCCTAAACTACATTTTTCCCTCATCCATGATCCATCCACAAATCAGCCATCTAACATATGTCATTTAACCTTAAAATGTCCTGCTACCATAAAATCTATTTAGGTACTAATTAGGAATCCTGATTAGGGTGGGAGTAAAACTAAGTAGGCCACCACTAGAGACATCTAAAACAATACCCAAACATGTAATGTGTATGCAATTTTATAAAGAAATAAGTAAAATTCATAATAAAATAGTTATCGAATATCCAATTATTTTTTATTTAACCACATAAATCTCTAGTTCTCAAGGACACCCAAACCTCAATACTTGATCTAGATCATTCCAGAGTCTAAATAATCCTCAAGGTATATCACATACCCAAATTACATAGTTACCATTCAACATTTCAATATCACAAATAAATTCCATTATTACCACTAATTATCTCAATATCACATATGAATTATATTATTACCATTCGTTATCTTAATGTCACATATTATTTCCATTATTCCCATTCATTTTATAAATATCATATATGAAACATGTTGTTACCATTCATTTTCTCAATATCACATATAGATGTCGTTGTTACCATTCATTATCTTAATATCATATATTAGTGTCCTTGTTACCATCCATTATCTCAATATCACATATCAATATCGTTGTTACCAATCATTTATTAAATATCACATATGAATGTCATTGTTACCATTCATTATCTCAATATCACATATGAATTCCACTGGTACCATTCATCATCTCAATATCATTAAGTAATTTCATTGTTACCATTCACCATTTCAGTAATTAATTCAACAATTAATTATTCTTTTCACTTATATTAATTAATTAAACAATTAATTAATACTCACAAATATATTAATAAATTCAATAATTAATTAATCCTCTCAACTCTATTATATAATTAAACAATAAATTATTCATCTCAACTCTATTAATTGATTCAAAAATTAAATAATCTTCGCTACTCTATTAATTAATAAAATAATTAATTAATCATCTCAAACCTATTATTAATTAAAAAATTAATTAATCTGCATATTTATTTAAAACTAAAAACCATATCAATTAATTAATAAAACAATTAATTATTTATGATTCAATAATCCCAATATATCAATAATTTATTCAATAATTAATTATTCTCTCTATAATCTCATAATCCATAATTAATTCAACAATTAATTATTCATCACTCACAATTCTACATTTCGATAATTACCTCAACAATTAAATATCCCCAATTTTTACATCTCAATATTCCAATAATTAATTCAAAAATTAATTATCCCAATTTCACAATTCCATAATTCCATCAAATCCCCAATTCCTCAATTAATTAATTGACCATTTTAATTAATTCAATTTAGGAATTCCTACTTGTAAAATAACCCCATAAATACTAAAATAACATACGATTAATTGATATCAATATTATGGGATTAAAATAATAGACCACCTACCTCAATTTGTTCATGATAAATCTCCGAAGGGAAACTCCCAATTTCAGTGGAACAATAGTGTCAGACGAGATATGAATCTAAAATATACGTCAAGATCGAATAAGTCATGATCCTACAAGTATAGTTCCCAATCCAAAAATACTAGATATAGATCAAAGAAAAAAGAGGATAAATTCCCTCTAAAAGAGGAGAGAATAACGTAAAGGAGAAAGGAAACTTCATTGGATGAAAACCTCTTATCGGGAGGGGTGAAGATCCAAAATTTGAGCTTCAAATCACAAAGAATAGAGGTCAGAATGGATTTTAATCTATTTGAGGGGGTCCAAAATCATGAAATAAACATTAGGGATGAATGGGGGTTATTTTGGGATTGATATTTGGCCTCAAGAAATTTTAACATAATTTTTTGGTTGAATTAAAAATTCACACACGGTTTTTTAGGAAGAGGTGCATGGTTTCCTCTAACTGTGTTCCTAAATTGTGTTCCTATTCTACGAGGGTTTATAGTTTCTATATTTATGGAAAATGGTTTGAAAATAATTATTCCATCCATGTGAATCATCTCTTCCTAGGTTCACATGGATTGTTGGGTTAGGGCTCAGAGTTAGGGAAAACCATGTGCCAACCATGAACTACCCTCTTTAATTTCAATATTCTCAATTTTCATCCAAACGCACCCCAGGGAAAATCCAAATCAAATTATTCTCAAAAAAATAATATTTTAAATCTATCATGATACATATCTATAAAGTTTTGTCATAATACATTCCCACCCCCACTAAAGTATTATACTTATTATCACCTCGTAGTACTAAAATGGGTCTACCTGGCTCACAAATAGTCTATCTCTAAATTTATTGACTATACATGACAATTTATTCAAACTAGATTTTAAAGCAATCTCCAAGAGTTTTATGCACCCGAAGTCCCAAAATATAGTTCACTACATTCAATAATAGATTAATGGTGTGTATAATAGTTTTCATCATCCTTGGCATGGGTTGTGAATTTAGACTCAGATGGGCAGCATCCCCTCACACAAGCTTCTACACCAAACCATATAATCTCATAAAATGACAAGAATAGGTTGACCATACAACAGAACCCCAATCTATTTTTGATATTATCTTTCACCAATAATAAATCATCACTCAAAAAAACCTATGGGTCACCAAGCCCTATGATATTTACACCAAACGTGTTTGTCACTAACATCAAGGATAACCTTGAACTATAAACATCATTGTTCTACCACCAATATCATCTTTGGTTTTTTCCACTGAATACAAATCATTCTCAATGTTCTACCTGCTACCCTACTTCCATTAGAAAAACCTACTCCATGCATAACCATGTTCATGAATGTTCATGTGTCAAGTATTTTCTAGAAAGAATGTCGACACCACTCATACTCCAAAACAGTGATTTTTCATCAATTCACATACCTCCAAACCTAGAATGGAATGCCTTTTTAGGTACTTATACTATTATAAACCATCTCTATGATAATTGGGTGCTCACAATGCTCCTTTTAGAAAGAGAACCTCCTTACTATTAAGATTAACCATGCCCAACCCATTACATGGGTGTCATCACCATCCACTAAGTATCCACCAATGTTCATTATTTGTTAGATATTTCCACCTAGTAACTTTAATCACTAATCTATGAGAGTATCATTTATATCCTGGTGCCAGGAAACCCCTGGTCCTTCCCTCAATTACATAAGAATCCATGTGATTAGAAACCCATCTTTGTATCATTATTACTCTCACTTGAGGTACTCCATACTCATTGGTTGCAATAAAACTTATAATAACTTCATTTAATCCTTCTAATGGTTTCTCACATGCATAGTTTATTTTCATTAATTAAAACTATGCCTATGGAATTAACTATGAATACTCATTTATAAGGAATATAATCACCCACCTACCTTCATGAAACATGTGAAACCATCTCACTAGTAATTGTGGTCTCATTTCTATGTCCACAAGGTCTTATACATAACCAAAAACAAGGTTTCATTAAGGGTTACAACTCTTGAAATATCATCTTGGTACATATCCAGAGATATAAAATGGTAGCTTCTTTATTAGGCTAACCACATCGAGAGTCTGTAGACACCTGGTCAGTTAAATTGAATTATAGTGGGTGATATATGGATAAATATATATAATCTATAGTTGTTAGCATAATTAATTACACTTATCCAATGGATAATATCACAAGGTTTTTATTAATGAAATTAACACCAAATAATGACTTAACAAGTATACTGCAATGTTTGTGCATGAAGGTACTATGTCCCTATCGTCGTCATTATTGTCATCATCGTTCTTTTCATCATCATCACCCAAGTGCACCACACAATAGTATCACATGAACATCTATCATAAGAAGGCACACAGAGGTTATTAGTTAAAAAAATGTCGCCAAGAACTCATTGGTGTAAACATGGTTCAATTTTTTGACACTAAGTAGTTGAGTACAATATTTTAAGTATAATCAAAAACAATAAACATATTTGTCACCAGAAAACTACATACTGAATGTGATTGACATACTCAATTTTCATTCGTATTATTAAATATAATTTAAGCGGTTTTGAATGAATTTTATTAATAATACCTCATATTTTAATTATCAATTAAAATGTTTTAATTAGTAATTAAAGGAATGAAAATGGTTTAAACTGAATAAAATAATATTGACTTTAGGATTTGAATTTTATTTATGAAATTGTGATTGGTTGTGTTGTTAAATTATTTATAATTTGTTTATAATTTTTAGTAGTTTGATAAAAATATGGTCCAACCATGAAAAAACCCCACACGAAGGACTGCATGTAGATATTGGCTCCTAGACTGTATGGGCTGTATTACAATGATGTGTGGACCATTTATAGTGGGTGTAGTATATCTTGGTTACCACCTCGGTGCGGGCTTCTGAAAAAGAGATGAAAAGTTTTTTATTATAATCCATCATGGGAAGACTCTCCATTCCGATGTGGGATGTGGTCCACAGGGGTACCTGTCATCACTTAATAAAATCGTATCATCATGGTCATTCTCTCTCACCCGCACCTTAGACACAAGGTGCCACTGAGCTATGTTGTTTTCCACACCCTCCGGAAGCCACTACAGTCTGCAACTACTAGAGAATCGCCATGGATGACCTAATTTATGATAAATCTCAAGATAAAAGACCACTAGAAGAGGCTTGGATGGATTAGGATCATCTCTGGAGGAAAGGACATAGACCATAGACCCATTTTAAAGAGGAATTGGCACCATTCTTTCTCATGAGAACTCATTCCAACAACTATGAAGGTTGGAGGACTTGAGGAAGATCTAAACACTACTGTCATTTCACTAGTTCCATATCACCACTATTTATACATGGTCATGACACCATGTAGAAATTATGCATGAATAAGGATTTAATTTCACCATGGATTTAATCCATGCCACTACAAATTCAAAAACCCTGAGATGTTTTGGTAATTTTAGAAACACTTGGTCTCGGGGAATGAATCATTTTAAAATTTATCAAGAGGAGTTTTCAACACTTCTATTTTTATATAAAAAAGGTGGTAGCCCATTTCAAAGGGGGATCCACACCATGGGAAGGATCATAATGAAGGGGATTTATTTTGTTCTTCACTGTTTTCATTTTATTTTATTATTATTTTTATTTTATTTTTGTTCTAATTATATTATCTTTTATTATATCACATGAATTTTATTTGTTATTCTATGAGATGTTTTTTCTTCCACACCATAATTTATTCTTCCAATTCTATTATTTGTTATATATATTTTCACTATTTCATTCTCTTTTATTTTATTTTTATTATTCTCTCTCTTTAACAAACATTTATTTAACTATTTTATGAGTTCTTATTTTTATTTATTCTTTTTATTATTTTATTCTTCTTCCCTCTTTATTTATTTCATTTTGACCTCTTAACCTAGATAATGAGGGGCTGGCCCAAGGGATATTAGGTGGTCTTGAATTATTTTATAAATTGTATTTTATATATTTGGTAGATTTGAGTGGCATGAATGTGTGTAGTGATTTTCCCCGACAACATGCAACTCAATTTTAGGAATTTTATTTTATTATTTATTTATTTTCCCTCTTTAAAATTGATATACACTTTACATGATGAGGATGATCAGATCAATTCATGAAATTATATATTATGGATCCCAGCCCTAGAAAATTTAATGCTCTCAATTGAGGTGTGTCATCAACCTTGGTTACAAAAGGAGGTGGAATTTATATTTTTATGGAATTCTAGATTTCCAAACATCTAAATAATAGGATAGAAATTAATTATTGAGATTTCATTATTAGATTATCAAAATTAATTTTAAAAAATAAAGGTGAATATTGATATAAATCAAAACTACACGCAGGACCTAGTTCATTCTCTCAAATTACATTCTATTTAGAATAGGATGTGAGTTTAATTTAAATTTTTATTTTTTCTTTTTTTTCATTACATTAGAAAATAACCAAAACCCAAAAAATTATTGTTTTTTCATATAATATTAAAAACTAAAAAAATAGTTTAGGTGAATTATATTAAGTATACGAACTAAGAAGCAACTCAATTGATAAAACCCTAGTTAGGAATCATGTTGCACTAGGAAAAATTTATAAATTTTTATTTACCATGTTGAGTGACATGTTTGTGTCGATGATTCATTCAAAACCTCTATATAATATAACCGATATTCAAATATATATGAAATTACACCAACAAATCCATGTGTCATAGATGTTGAAATCATATTACTATAAAAGAAAAAAACACAAAAACATCATTCTCATTCCCCTTTAACCAAGAATTCACTCAGAAATGTTTTTCGTGATGCACACAGTTGAGTTTCATCACATAAAATGACACATTCTTATGTCTTCTATCTAATAACTTCCAAAAATGAAAAAAACAAGGCATTCAGTGATCTAATACCATTTTGTAACATTTTGGCTCGAATAATGGCATCCAATCTGGAATTCTACACAACATTAGGTGAGCCTCTTACAATTTCAGAATCCTCTTTATTGTGTATAGGTTCTAAGCTAGAACCATGGGGAGTCTATACGCTAATTTAGATTAGTGGTAACAAACAAGTAAAAAATCAAGTAAATTTTATATAATTAGAGTAAGATGAAATAAAAAACACACCAACATTACAAATGAATACATAAACAAAAGACTCAAAATTCAAAAACTAGAAACAGAGCACTAATCATTGACTGGGATGATAAAGTACATGAGATAAATGAATAAAATTTCAACATACTCTACAACACACAAGCTCAACTCATATTATTTTCCCTACTCATAGTGATCTATCATACTAGAATATTGAACCTGATCTTCAACCCAACCAATACCTACAACATGTGAGGGATACATGAGTACCCAATTACATTGGCCACCTAAGAAGGGTGTGTGTATAACTCAGCAGGGTACAACTAAATGGTCTTGTACCCGACAAATAAAAGGTTGTGTACATGTATGTGATAAGATCAGATGAAAGTAAATAGGAAATATATATACTATATAAGCATAAAATATAATCACTAATGAACTGATGAGATAAAAACACACATATGTTCATCATATGTTCACTTAACAATATGTCACAATCAATGACCATACATGTTTCAACCCCATGTGAGAAGGAATGTTAAGAAGCCATATTATACACATCCTTCCCTTAATGAGATATTCCAAAACCTTTCTAACACTTCCCATCTATTGGGATAGTCTATTTACATGTTGAAAAAAAAATTACCACATCCCTCTTGGGAGGTATAGTCCACATGACTCAGCCTATAACTGACTGCCTAACACATTCCCCATCAATGGAATAACCCAACAACACATGTGACACATCCCATAAATTGGGATAGTCCATAAACATGCAGGTCAATTTTTGACACATTCCACTTAGGGTCTATATGGATAAACATTCATGCTCTACTAAAGAATATAGTGGAACAACACATAAAATATGTATGTGTGCCTATATATACTTGACAATAGATAAAATATCAACTCATAACAATAAAGCGTTACAACCATTAAAAATACACCTATTAGAAATCAACAAGCATGGTCACATGGGAAATACACACACATGTGATCAAATATCAAACCTTAAACTTGGTCTAAATCTTATAGACACAAACATGTTACTAATCAGCAACATAGTTCTCACAGTTACATTACCAGTCAAGCCTCATCCATAATTGACTAGAAAAAAATCTAACACATAAGTTCTAATGTGGCCCTTGGAACCTTTTTAGTTCATTAGAAATATTAATTTAATTAATTGAGATAAAATTTTATTTAACTAGTTAATCATTGAATTAGGTCTCTCACTTTAAGTAGTTGGGTTAACTAATTAAAGTTTTTTCCATTTTACTCATCTCACAATTTTAAATTAATGAATTTTCTCCAAATGTGGTTAACCTAATATCGCAGGCTAATGAATTGTATATAATAGCACGAGGATGATTAAATTGGACCTCATAACTCAAGTGGGGTCAAATTCTATTCAAGAAGTGTTTTAAAGCTTCATCTCAGTCATCCAAGTTTATTTTATCTCTATTGATCACCTTGAGTTTCTATCTCATGCATAACAATTCTAAAATAATAAATTATCAATAAATTATAATTAGTTAATTTTTTCAAAGAAAATAATATTCAAAAATGAAAGGAATACCTGTCAAAATATATATCGGATAACAATTTCATTCCAAACCCTCAATTAAACATCCACAGAAGGCCCATAACATGATTTTAACTTTATTTTATGCCAAATAACTATCTCAGAGAAACAAAAAAGCGTCGAATTTAAAATAATTTAATTTTAACATTTTAAAGAGATCAAACTTGTAATGTAACTTATATTTTCATCATCAATGAAGTTTGAGCCACTAACAACATACTTATGTTTATAGGATGATAAATATCCCCACCTAAATTCCATGGTTTAATGGCTGATTCAACTTAAATTAACAAAAATTACAAAATAGATCGCCAAGGGACAAACCTTCATCAAAACATATATAAAAAAATGCATTCATAATCATAAAAAATACTATATCTAATCCAATACAAATATTATTTGTTATTAGAAAATTCCATCAATAGTTAGTGGAATTATCATCCAATTCATAAATTGGGATCTAGCTATTGATGATTTTGTGGTCAAGATAATATGAAAAGTTCATATTCAAACCAAATTGGGACATCAATAGATTTTAAGGGCTAAGTCATACCATGATATTTCATCAATGATGAACAATATAGTGATCCAACAGAATATGAGGAAGGAGTATTTAATGATGGAATTTGAATAGAGGATTCCACTCAGATTCTCCTACGATTTTCCTCTAGATCCACACTATATTAATGGAAAATGTTGAAGGGAGGAGAAGGGAGTTTATTAGTATAATGGACCTCAAAAATTGTAGCCAAAACTATTTATCCTAAAGGGGATTTTGTGGTGAAAATATCAAAAGTCCCCTAACTCTAAACATGACCATCACACCACATTAGCTATCCATTGTAGGTTGATTGTCTATATAATGGCCCACAAGCCACCTGATTATAGCTCACTGACTAAATTTTGAGAACTACTACATAACTAGGACACTGCTGATTAGCCAATGGAAGTGGATAATATTCATGGTTAATATCTTTATATTCATTGTTCCAAATTCCATAAACATTATTTTTAGTGCATTATATAATTAGAACTTCATTTTTGATCTAAAATTCAATTCCAGTTTAAAATAAAAATTCTGGCCCAATCAATCATCTTTTTGTGGAGAACATTATATTAGTTTTTTAAATTTTATATTTTTGTATATTATAGATCACATTGTTTGGAATATTTTACCTTTTAGTATTGATAGATTAATCCCATGAATGATGGAGATTTTTTAGGAGGAATGTCAAAATTTTGCGGGCAAAGCCTAATGGGCCTAAGGCCGATCAAATAGAAGTGGGGCCCAGAACCCAAGACCAATGAAGATCAAAATTTTAAAGTAGAAAGGGAATAATATGGGGATAATTTTATTCAACTATGGACAGAGATAATTTGGAATTTTTCATGGAGATATATGGATTCAAAGTTTACATTTAAATGGTGGGACGATTATGAACGCCCATAAATGCTTCCCACCGTTTCGGGCATAACATTCAACAGGATGCACCAAATGACCTGAAACATGGGAATATGATAGAGGACACATGGAAGAAGATATATTTCTTCTACTAAACCTGATTTTTAAGCCATATTTAATGCAAATTTTAACTTCCAAGAAGTGGATGAATCTGGACAGTTTTCTGGATCAACTTCAAAACGTCCTATTCCCTTGATTTTTTCACAATGCTTTTGACTCTCTAAATTAATGGGGATGAAATTTATTGTTGTGGATTGTCTCTAAGGCTCTTAATATTCCTATATAAGGACTTTTTGGTGAGGTTTATTAGCATCTAATATTTTTCTTTTAGAGCCATGTTTTTCATTAATCCATTATATTTCTTTCAATTGTAATTTCATGCTTTCGTTTTGTAATCACATCGTTAATTTCCCTAATGTATGTTATTATTTATCATTAAATATCTTAATAAAAGTTATCCTTATTCTTAACTTTTTATTTTATTTTTCTTCATATGTTGATACCTTGGAATCAAGGTGTGAATTTATTCACACCAACACTTGTGAATTTCTCACACAATGGTGGAGTGTTCATGTTTAGTAATGTTTTTCTTCTTCAATCACATTTCTTTAAGTCTACTTATCACTTCCATTGATATAATATAATTTATGTAGAGCTAAAAATTTATGTTTTGGTCCTAGATATTTTCATGAGATGTATTGGATGTTATTTTATGTACTTTATTTTTTAAATCTGTTTGTTATTTTATGATTTCCATTTGAGGATTTATGTTCTTCTTCGTCTTTTCCAAGTTTAACGATGATACATTTCAAGTGCTAGTATGATCCAATTCCTTGGAGAGATAATTAAATTCATCCTATAAGTGCATTCGTGATTATCCTTATAATTGAGTAATAACTAAATTGGTGAATGATATTGTGAAATTATCTCATTTTCTGGATTTATCTTGAATTAGTGATCTCAATCCTTCTAAGAAACAAATGCATACAATCTACCAAAATCAACAACCTATGGTCAAACCATATTAATTAATTGTTTTTTTATCAACAAAATTTGTCTTTTTTAATTTTTCTTTAAATTAAATAATTATTTATCCAATCAATTCAAACCCATGTTGGCCACTTCACAGCCCATCCTCCAACAAATCATAGTGTCTCAAGGTTACTTATTTGGTTCCTGTGGATTCTACCCCTGCATGTACTACATCGACTGATTTTACCAGTAGGGTAAATTTGGGCGCAACCAAATTTTATTGCCATTTCCGGGGACCCAATGAAGTACCTTAGACCCTTATCTTCTTTTCTCACCCAAAATTATCTATTCTCACCCTAATTTTTCTTCTCTTTTCCCCTTTCTGTTTCTATGTGTGTCCAAGGAATCCCAAAACCAATTTTCAATAAACTCCATTGGATTATCCTCCAAAATACCCCTTCATAAAATAATGATGTAATCATGTCAGAAATCATTATTGCGAAACACCTCACATAGGTAATTTCATTGACCAAACCTTGATTCAATACACCACACCCGATGAGTTGTACAATCAATGGGATGATGATTGTTTAAAGGAACAATTTCCAGCCTTATTGAGGATGATTAAAGATATAAAACATAATGAATTTAATGATGCAAAAACTCCTTTCCAACCTAATCCTCAAAAAATCCTTGAAAAATTGTGTGAAAAGATGGATATAATGAATTCAGAATTTTCAAATTTGATATTAGAAGTACAAAGCATTAAGACTTTTGAGGAACCCTTTACCACGCAAGATGTCCTTTCCTCATCAATGATAGATGAATATTTTATCTAAAAACTCTCATTAATTTAAAAAAGAACTAACCTTTGGATATGGGATAACCGAAGACGATGAAGTAAATGTTGAAGGGTCTTTAAATCCAGATGAAATTGATTTTTTGGACTCAAAAGAAGAAAATTTGACACCATGGATTAAGTTTTCTGAATATAACTCCATTGATAAATTTTCAGAAGCACCAATCGTTGAACCATTAAAAGAGATCACAAATAATGAGTCCATGCCCATTCCTGATATTCAACTAGACAATTTTTGGGAAGAATCTTATTTTTAAAATGAACCAATTATTTCTAAATGTTTTGGAGAAGAAACTGATTTTGATTGAATTTTTCAATCTCCTTTAAGAAATGTCAATGAACCTAAGATCAAAATTATTTGACTTTCTTCCCAACTGAAGAATCCCACCATTTGAGATAATAATGACCTTGTAGTTGCAGTTCGTTCTTCTCAATAAATGAATAATGTTGGAATGGTCATTGATGTCTTAAAAAAGACTATAAATACTACCGAATCAACCATTTCTAATGTTACATGAATTTTTCAACTCATTGTATAACAAAGGATTTCATAGGAAACGAATTCTAAAAAAATAATAAATCTAATTCAAGTTGAAGTTGACAAGAATGGGGTCTTAAAAAAGTTGAAATTTGGTGTTGGATAATTTGGGGGTTCCAAGTCGAGCTAAAGACTTTAAATTAAGTGCTTTTTGGGAGGCAACCTAGCTTCTGCATTTTTTATTTTATATTGTGTGTTTTTGTGTTTTTTTTTCAAGAGAACCCCCTGGGGTTTCCAATGTGATCTAATATTTTTTTGAGATTTAATAGTTTAATAATTTTGATCTTTTCAATTAAAACCCCTTCCATCCCTAGTTCAAACCATCCCTTGAATCACCCCAAGGTGTCCACTTGGACATGAAGCAAATGTGATCTACTACATTTTGATGGTCATAAAATTTAAAACAGGTGATTTTGTTCCATGAATTTATTTCAAATCACATATCCCCTCCTTCTTCCCAATTCTAATCTCTCTTTTCTCTTCTCTTTAAAAAATTAGGGCAAATTCATTCTAAGTTGGGGGGAGTGAATATTTGGGATTTCAAAAAAAAATTATTTTTATGATAAACATTTTTTAATTCATTATCCTTGAATTCATTAATGTAAATTGTGAAACATGAAAAATTATTTTCAAATGATTTGGAATGCCTTTATTATGATTTTAATTCATGTTTATGTTCATGAGACTTGTCTTTGGAAAGTATGGGTTTTCTATGTGAATTTTCAAATTTTACATACTTTCATCCTCTTAATTAAAATTTCACAATGCACATCCATTTTTTAATGGGTGTAATATTGAGTTATTGGGTCTCTTTTATCATAAAATAGGGTTTGTAGTGACTTGTAGTTTAATTTGTGTATTAAAAAATTATATAAAAAAATCACTAAAAAATAATTACCACATAAAGAAATGTTTTGTCCAAATGTGTGGCATCCGACACTTGGAGATCATGAATCCATAGTTGTATTTCCTAGAGTTATGCTTTATATCTCAATTTTAGAGCATGGAATTGACAATATGTGTGGCGTCTGACACATGGGGATCCTAACTCAATAGTTATCTTTCCCAGAGTTAGTCTTTTCATATCTATTGTGGGTAAAAAACCGCAAAAACAATGAAAAAAAAAATATTGATACTCATTTTAAGATTAAATTTGATTCCCACCTAGCACTCCCATTTTTTCCCTTGAACAAGAAAATAGGCCCTATATCTTTTTTGATGCACAAGACATCATCATGCTTTGTTGAAATTTGATGAAATGTGATGATGAATCTTAACAAATGAATGGAATTGGGATTGGGATATGCTTATGGACTTTTATTGTGTCAAATAATTATGAATGTTTTCAGGATTTTTTTTTATAATGTTTTTATGAGAAATTCATTTTAAAATACTTTCAGAAATAGAATTGAATTTCATATTTTTGAGATAATATTTTATCGGGATGAGCAGAAGTCAAGTTGGGGGTGTTATTGGCCACTAGAAGTGGCTAATATTCATTGTTAATATCTTCATATTCATTGTTACAAATTCCATAAACATCTTTTTAGTGAATTATATAAATATAACTTCATTTCTCATCTCAAATGCAATTCTTGTTTAAAATGAAAATATGGGCCCAATCAATCATCTTTTTGTGGAGAAAATTATATTCGTTTTTTAAATTTCATATTTTTTTTATATGATTGATCAATTTGTTTTGAATATTTTATCTTTTAGGATTGATGGATGAATCCTAAGATATGATGGAGATTTTTCAGCATGAATGCAGAAATTTTGTAGACAAAGCATAATGGGCCTAAGGCCAATCAAATAGAAGTGGGGCCTACAAACCAAGCCCAATGAAGCTCAAAATTTTAAAGTAGAAAGATAATAATATGGGGATAAGTTTCTTAAACTTTGTCCAGATCTAATTCCGATATTCTCATGTAGATATATGGAACCGAAGAATACATTTAAATTGTGGGACTGTTATGAACGCCCATATATTCTTCCCATTGTTTTGAGCATAACATTCAAACGGATGCACCAAATGACCTGAAATATGGACTGATGATAGACTACACATGTATGAATATTTTTATATTATAATAAACCTGATTATTCGGCCATATTTAATGTCAAATTTTAACATCCAAAAGGAGGATGAATCTGGACAGTTTTCTAAGTCCACTTCGAAACGTCCAATTCCTTTTATTTTTTCACCCTCCTTTTGACACTCTAAATTAATGGGGATGAAATTTATTGTTGTGGGGTGTCTCTGAGGCTCCTAAATGCCTATATAAGTAGCTATGGGTGAAGGAAATTAGAATCTAATATTCCTCTTTTGGAGCCATGTTTTCCTTTAATCCATTATATTTCTTTCAATTGTAATTTCCTGCTTTCGTTTTGTAATCGCATCATTAATTTCCCTAATGTAAGTTTTTCTTCCACATTAAATATATTAATAAAATATTTTCTTATTATTCACATTTTATTTTCCTTTTCTTCACATGTTGATAT
The DNA here is from genome assembly GCA_963277665.1 of Viscum album. Taxonomy (NCBI): domain Eukaryota; kingdom Viridiplantae; phylum Streptophyta; class Magnoliopsida; order Santalales; family Viscaceae; genus Viscum; species Viscum album. The sequence continues at coordinate 1,189,716,925 of OY728156.1, read as the reverse complement.
CGTTGAATCATGGTGTGAATTTATTCTCACCAACATTTTTGAATTTCTCACACAACAGTGGAGTGTTCATTTTTATTAACATTTTTCTTCTTCAATCCCACTTATTTAAGTAGACTTATCACTTCCATTGATATAATAGCATCTATATAGGGCTAAAAATTTATTATTTGGTCCTAGAGAGTTTCATGATATAGATTAGATTTTATTTCATGTACTTTAATTTTTAAATCTCTTTGTTATTTTAAGATTTCCATTCGAGGAGTTATGTTCTTATTCGTTTTTTCCAAGTATAACGACGACACATTCCGAGTGCTAGTTCAATCCAATTCCTTTGAGTGATCATGAAATTGATCCTATAAGTGAATTGGTGATTATCCTTGTAATTGTGTATGAACTGAATTTTTGAATGAGGTATTGTAAATATCTCATTTTGTAGATTCATCTTGAATTAGTGATCTCGAACCTTCTATGAAACAAATGAATCAAATCCACCCTAAGAAACAACCTAGGATCAACCCATATAAATTAATTGTTTTTTATCAAGTAAATTTGTATTTTTTATTGTTCTTTAAATTAAATAATGAGATATCCAATCAATTCAAACCCAAGTTGGCCACTTCACAACCCATCCTCCAACAAATCATAATGTCTCAAGGTTACTTATTTGGTCCCTATGGATTAGACCCTTAAATGTACTAAATAGAATACTTTTACTAGTAGGGTAAATTTGGTTGCACCCAACTCCCACCCCACCAACTCTCTGTTGAGAGCTACTGGCTAGCTGATGTTTTTGACATGATTGGCTGGACTAGCCACCTCCACTGATAACTTGAGGTACGGTTCAACTCTCAAACCATCATTAAAATTTTAAAAACCCCTTTATGGTTGTTAAAAAAATAAAAAAACATGGTTTGATACCCAATTCTTCGACAGATCCATCAACCAAATGCAAAACTCAAATTTCCTCCAAAGTTCATAACTCTCAATAATGTGTGTCATCACTATTGAAATGTGAGATACCCCTTATCCTCAACTACTTTAAGAATTACTCATCCATCACATAACAAAAAAATTATTCATGACCCATACTATATTTCTCCTTTAGAAAAGATCAAATAATAATTTTTACTATTTATTACTATGGTGGAGGGTTATTTTCCTCTATTTTGAATATATAATTTTGTGGTATGATAAAATTTTCACTATATGAAATGTTTTATCTAGAAACATGAAATATGAATACTCTTCATGATATTTATTCAATGAAATACCATCTTTGGAATCATAAAATTTACAAACAAAATAAATGTTTTTTCAAATTACTTAATGAATTGTAAAAAATATCCCATGTTAAATTCTACTCATCCCACTTCTTCACAAAGTCTGGTACCAATATTAAAAAATAATAATCCTTTTGAATTAAATTTATCATATTAATACCATTATTATTGGTATAAATTACTCTTACATGTGAGGAAAATTAATAATATGTTTTTCATTCTACCCCTGAAATGAATCTTAATGATCAAAAGCAATGAATTTTATTTTTTTCACTTTACATCTGATATGGCTCAAATAGATCAGAAGAGTTATTCAGACAGACTTTATAATAAGTAAAATATCCAATGATATATTTTGACTTAACATTATACTTATTGTTAAATATCTTTACTTTTCTAATTTTTTAAACTTCAGATAATATTGAACCTTACAAATAGAGTACTGTGACTCTTATGAATATTAGACTTATCCAATTTTCTGATGAAATTATTCTTAACTCAAAAAACCATGTAAATATTCCCAATCACCTTGTAATCACATCAAAATACTTATAAACTCCCAAAAAACTCCACCACATATACTATAATTTATTTAATGTGAGATTGAATTTGATTTACATATCAAAAAAATCTAATATAATAATCATATCCACACCTTTAATTATATTTCATTAGAAAAAATAAAAAATTCTCAAGGAAACTTATTCATGCTCAAATATTATTAAATTATATTTGGGTATCAATAGTCACTATAAGGTCACAATTAATTACTCGTGTGATAAAAAATCTCCCAAAACTTCTCTTGGTCTCAAAAGAATGATTCATGAATTTTCAAATAGTGTTATCATCTTATTTAGATTGGTTTTCCCATGATGTAGGGGGTGTGATTTCAAGTGTTCTTACAATGATAAGCGAACCACACTACGGAAGTATTCTTGTGTCATTGTTGGTTGGTCAAAATAGAACTATGAGTCTTCCACCATGATGATTTTTAAAGAGTCTGATTTTTTATTCTTATAGGTAATTCAATTTTCACTGTAGCATGAAAATCATGTTTTAGTGGTTTTATTTTTATCAACACGGGTTTATAGATTTCACGTGAATAATGGAATTGATTTGTAAAGATAAATTTCACATTATAAATAATTTTATATGGAAAAAACCCCAAAAGGTAACATTGTAGTATTTTTGGGTGGATTTTGTTTATTGAATAAGTCGGTGTACAAGGTCAGTTGTGGAGTTATGTCACATTCTTGACTAAGTGTGTTGACCAAGAACTATGATAATGTAATTTATACTCTCTATGAGGGACATAAAGCTGTGAGTACAAGGTGGCATTGTTTCCTAGTGTTTGTAATGTTTTAGGGTCTAAAATATGGAGGATAGATCACACGTCGTGAAAGTTATATTTCCATGTGTTCCTCGTAAAATTTTTTCAAAGGCATGGAATTCCGAAATAATGATTGTTTTCTGAAGGTTTTATGCAGCTTAAAGGATTGGTAATTCAAAAAGGATTGATGGTTTTCAAATGCATGCAGGGTTGATGGTAAACCTTCATGAATGAAATAATATTCATGATCATGGAATTTATTTGGTGTTTCATGAAGATAAGGAGGATCATGAAAAATAATTGAGATATTTTTGAAAAGATTTTGGAGATCTTGGATGATTCTCGAAAGGGATGAAATACCCATAAATAGGCCTCTACCCCCATCATTTGAACAAAGAAATCCTTAACAAAAATCCAAAGGCTCTGAATTTGTGAGGATATTCATGAAGGTTGTTCTTGTAAAAATGCTCACAATGAAAGCATGTTCCTGAAGCCTTTATAAGATAACCAAATGTTTTAAGCAGCAAGATGGTGTTGAGTTGAGAGAATTCTATGTGATATTTTTTAATGTATTGCATTTCATGATGGATAAGTTATCTTTGTAGAAAAATTCATCTTCACAAAGGCTATTTTGAGCTTTGAGAAAGTGGTGATCTTCATGAAAGTTATAGGGTTTGCAAAATTAGTTTATTATTGTAATGAATTGGGTTGTTTTGATATGTTTGTGCAATTTTTGCGAATGCAGATAGAATCAAGAAGGTTTTTAGATAAGATTTCCCAAAAAATATGTTATAAGTTTGTATTCATCAAGTAGATAAAAGTGGTACTTAATAATATACTAAATGAGGTGTAAAACATATTGATTCAAGTGATCAAATGAACAATCATCTTAAGGGTAAGTGAGAATTATTTATTTGAGAGAGAAGTGAGCTTTCAAATTATGATTTTTGGTAAAAAAGAGGGATAATGAGTCCACTCAAAACATTTTAAGGGTAGTGGTCCTATCCTGGAGTGACCTGGAAAAAACAAACAAGAAATGAGCTTAGTGATTTTGGTCCACCAGCACACTATTGGATTCAGGATCCTTAGAATAGCTCTTAGTGGAGAACCAAGTAAAAATCATTGTGTCATTGTGTTTTATTTGTTTATTATCATTCTATTCATCATGATCATTTAAAGATGGAAATGATAATATCAACATAAACATTAAAGAGAAAATGAAGTGACTATAATAATAAAGGGGCCAATATCCAATGGGGCAAGAATAATTTTGAAAAGAATATACATACTTTGATTCACCCCACCCCATCTCATGGTATCTTATCCCTATTTAGGACATACAAATTTGAGTCAATGAATCGACTAAATTAAAATATTGTATATTTTAAAAATAATATGGGATCTTTTCAAGGTGGGGTTTGTCTCCTATTTTATGGGTTAATTCATTGAATTTTCCTTTTTTAATTAACTTTAATTAATTTTCAATGAAATATGAAACATGGATATTCTATCATGAATATAGATATATCATTATCATTCAAAATGCGAAGGGAAATCATGAAAAATGATGTCAGATTCCATTCCTATATTAAAAATTTATAAAGAAGAACCAATGGATATTAAAGACTCTATGAGGTTAGAGGAATATGGATTTCATCCTATGGAAAAAGTGTGAGTTTATTGATACATTATTTAAAATTTTATCTCATTCTCGTTTCATGTAATATTGAGTCATTTTTTAGGAGTTGTGGTATTTTTTGGTAATTTTGAGTTCTCTATTTTTTTGAGGTTGGTATACATAGTGGGTTCATGATGTCACTCCAAATTGTATGAAATCGGATTTTTGTAAGAACTTGGATCTTTATTTTAGGTATGGATCATGATTTTGGGTGGTTTTGAGAAAAATCAGAGAATTTGGAAATTTTATAAGTACATGTTGTGTACTTAGTTACCAGGTACAACAGAGTCATAGGCACGTAATGACCAAGACTTGGCCATGTACGGTGACATGACGGACCACTAATGTCAGGGTCCAGTTGAGGAAAATACACTATGTGCTCATTAATAGTACACACAATGTACTTTTTCTTTTATTTGACTAATGAGACCTGGGTCACGTCTAATCCTGAGAAACATCTTTTTCTGGACATACCTTTTTAAGGACCATCCATAATCGCTGATTCTTCTCCAAGAAACCTTTTCTCCATCCAAGCTCTGATTCGATCTACGGTGGGTGAATTAGAATAAACTTGGTGAGTTCTTGGTTCTTCAAGAGCCTCTCCTTATAATTTCTTCTTCTCTCTCTCAAGTTATTCGATCTTAGATATTTTTTGACATTTATTTTAGATCTATAATGATCAAGGATGATTCAAGGGATGATGTTTTAGACTGTTCTTTATACAACGCCAAGTTATGTGGTTAGTTTCCATTCATAGTTTATCTTAGAGTTTTATATGCCAAAGTGTCAATTACCCATTATTCGGGTATGTCAGGTTAAGAAAATTGAACCATGTTTTATCTTCCTTATAATGATTGATAGATTAAGTGTTTTTTGATTTGATATTATGTGAAATTTAATGTTTATGGAAAATCTCATGGGTGAGTTTCTTGTTTGAAAGTTTAGGGTATTTTGGTCCAGGTTGCCTATGATTCAAACCTTGTTTCCTAGCCTTTCTTGATTAGATAGAAATGGTGTCCTTTTTCTACTTGTCAAATTCTTATGATATGCATTGGAATTATTTATCCATGTAGTTGTTGAGATTACTTTGGGATGCTTGATATCATATACGCATGATTTAATTTCATAGGGCTACGAGAACCTGGTGTTGTTATACCACAAGGGGAATTAACATTGAGTGCATCCTCAAAGTGTCTGTTATATTTCACGCTAAGAGACCCCAAGGGGGATTGATGGTGAGTGCTCCCTCATAGTTTGTATAGTTTAATTTAAGAAACCATAGGGGTAATTGACATTGAGTGCTTCCCTAGAGGGTCTGTAGTTTTTGTGGAGAAACCATAAGAGGAATTTATGGTGAGTTCATCCTTATAGTGTCTTTGCCTTTTTATTGAATTACTAGGCAAGAGGGGTTATAATGTGCGAACTACGAAGAAGGATAACAAAAATATTTAATGTTTGTGATGTGTCTTCCAAGACAAAACACAAGCTTGGATTCAGTCTTGTTATGTAGTCATCTAAGATACCTATTGTGATACCTACTTGAATAAATGATGAACATTAAATTCTAATGAATGTAAATGGAAACTATAAGATTGTTTACTTTTTTGTATATATAGTTTCTTTGTTTCATTTCCATTATTATCTTCACTATATACTCACTGACACATATGAATATATCTTTTTGCGTATTCCTACTAGGATTCATCTCACACCATGTTTGGGTCATGTTTTTTGACCTAAAAAGATTATATGGTTGCAGTTGTAGATAAGGGAAACCACCCTTCTTCATTAGGTACATGATTGGATAGTTAGAGATGGAGAGCAGAGGACTAAGTGTAGGATTGCGATTCTACTAGAGTCTTCCTATTTTCTTTTTACTTTGGTTTAGTTTTATTTCCAGAATATTATTTTGTTAGGATGTTTTCGTAGACATATGTGTCGTGCATCATTTATATATTTTCTCAAGTTGTTTTTTACTTTTACTCTTCCGTTATTTACTTGTTGTACAGTATTTTGATTCCTCTACTATTTATTATTTTTTATTATGTTGTGCATGATCTTACAATGATATAATAGTATCCACACTATCACACCCAAGTTCCTCACTTCTAGTCAGATGCCTCTGAAGTTCAGGTAAATGATCTTGAGTCCATGTGACCAACCGGGTACAGGGCACCTTTGGGTGGCACCTAGTACCGGGACATTGCAAGGTGGTATAATAGGTAGGTTCTTTTCTAATTTGTCTTACTATTTGGAGACTATATATAGGGATCTGATGGAATAGGTATCTGGTAATACATTTTAACTTGGATTAGCTAGCCCGTGTATAGGGAAAAGAAAAGTTACCTCGAATATAGAAATTTTTCTAGTTTTTTAATTATTTCAGTTGATTTTATTTCACTGTTTGGTGATGAATATGATTTGTGCTGTTATTATTTATATCATTGAGGTTCTTGAAATTTTTAAACCCTTTGAAATGAGGGTATTCTATCTCATTCATCATATATGCACTTGATAGGGATCACATGTCATGAATTCGTGTCATGTCATTTAGGGTGCATTATTGATTTCATACTATTATGCTAGATATTATACTAGATATTCATGATTTTTTTATAGATGTTGTGATAGAATAATTTCTATTTTGATAGGGTATTGGAACATTTAATGTTTTATTTGAATGGGTGCCAAACTTTGTTACCTAAGGTGTTATGGTCCCACTTGGATTGAAATATGGTGGATCATATTGAAGTTTAACTGAATTCTTCTATGATATTACACGAATATGATGAAAATATTTGATTCGCAGGGAGTATGGTCCCCCACGGATCAGAATTTCACACTTTAATGCTTGTTTCATTGCTTTTAAGGGGTTCTGGAGTAGTTTCTGAGGCTTACTGTCAATAAAATTCCAGAATATGAGGTCTTTGATATTGAGTACACGCCATGTATCATTTGTTTTGGAAGAAAATGTTTTTCTTAAGTACACATAGTGTATTTTTAATAGCGCTCTGTATATAATTACTGTGTGAGTAACCATGTGTGCAGAGGCACGGTAATGGGGAACCTTTTGTTGGGAAAGATGTGTATGTAATGAACATGTCATGTATCCGTTTACCATGTGGCCATCTATGTGGGCATGGACAATGGTTGAAAAAATATTTTCATGAAAACGTCGTGTACAAGGCATACACTCCGTGTTTTGGTGATCTGTGTATCCAGACTTCTGACCAACAACACGAGTTGGTGAATTCATTATAGTACACACTGTGTCTGGCATATACACGCCATGTCCAGTGTATACACGTTGTGTAGTATTGTTCTAAGAGAATCATGTGGTTTGAGCCATGTTGGAGTTCCTGGGCAAGAGGTAACATTCAAGTACATGCCATGTTTCAACGAGAACATGTTGTGTGTATGGGTGTTACACGACTAGGTTTGGCAGAGGCGTGCGCCTTGTTTAAATCCTAAAGGAACACACCATGTAGGGGTTATACACACTGTTTACCTCTGTTTTGTAAAACTTGATTTTTTTTATTCTCTTACTCCTTTCCTGAACTTCTATGTTTCAATCCTTGATAATCATGATCTAAGGTGTGTGCTTGACCTTACATAGTTAGGCCACCGAGATATCCTCCAGTTCTACACCAGGTTCAATGCAATGATCAGACACAAAAAATGGTTGACCAAGGACTACCGGTCCATCTTTATATTGTTCCCTTCAAGGAACCAGCCTTAATACTGGATACAGGTATCAATTCACAGTTCTGAGAATGATTTATGAGGATGATGCAGACATTATAGGTAGCACCGCATCCCGCCCCATCTATGAAATTGTTGACGTGGGGATTTCAGTAGTGGCACCCTCCCACTTTTTTAGGGGATAGAGGGCCTCATGCTACAGTTTCATGGTTGGAATCCATGTTTCCTATCTTTGATAATCTCGAGACGCCTCCAGAGAGGAGGAGGAATCTAACTACTTACATGCTCTGTGATTTTTCCATGATACGGTGAATGTGATATTACAGGTGGGACACCAGCACGTTATGGTTTGGGATGAGTTCCAGCGTACCTTCTAGGACTACATAATCTCTGAGACCTTGAGGGACCACCTAGCTAGATACTTCATGAGTTTGCAGTAGGGTACACTCTCAAGCATGGGGTCTTCTTATCGCTTCACAAAGCTGCAACACTTCACACCCATTCTAGGGGTGATAAGTTATTTCTAGTGAGGAATTTTGAGGGTGTTCTCATTCATGACATATGATCCTAGGTGAATATCTTTAGGTTCAAATACATATCTTCTATAGTCAAAAAGGTGCTGAACACCGAGCGCAACCTAAGGGATTCTGAAATTGTCATTGTAATGCCTTGACCCCAGTTACCCAGAATCGGTTCATTATTACCTAACATTGGCATGATCACAAAAGATCATGTCTCAAAATACCTATTAGTTTAGTATCCTTGGTAACACTAGATACATTCATAAGTCTTACATTACATCATAAAGTGAAAAACTACAACAACATAGTCTCTATATTCCACACTCATATCCCCTCAGACTATCTCAACAGGTCAATCATAACATACTTCTTCACATCCTGGGAAAAATAAAAAATATAAAGGGGTGAGCTCAGATTCTCATTAAGTAAAAAAATATAGCCGAAATTTTCATAAATAAAAATAAACATTTAATTCAATGTATAACTAAAACAAAATCCTTTAAAACATGAACTTCATCATAACATGTCAAAAATAAAATGAAATAATTCCATTTACTTATTCTAATTGATATTCTACTATTGGAATAATCACATACAATATCAATAACCACATTCATAATGATGGAATGCATAATTCCAGACTATCATAAACACATAGTGAAGGCTTTGTGCCAAGACTACAAATAAGATTTTGTAAAGGCCAAGTGGAAAGACACTAGTTTGTCTCATGAGACCTACTAATGCATTGAGGAGCTATATCAGGCTCCACCCATCACATACTATGTCCAATTCATTCTTCATATGAACTTGTCTAAACATAACATAAACATTCGTATTAAAACTATCATATGAGATGTCAATAATTTCTCCATAAAACATGAATGGTATAAAAATAACACATCGAAAGTCTAACATATCACAAAACCTTCAATACAATATGGAAGATTTGTATCATAAAAATCAACTTCCATTAAGCTTAAAATCCATCTTAGGATGTTGACAAAGATGAAATCAAAACTATTTGAGAGAAATATCTCTTTTTTTAAATCACTTAAAAGTCACATAATTAATAAAGAAAACATTTACATTGAAAATATTATTATAATATTGTAAGGGAAGCTTTGGATATTTTATAACGGTGGAAAATAGCTGCACCCATTGTATAATTTAAAAACACATTCTTACCTTAATTTTGTCGAAAAGGTTAAAAAGGACCTAGTTTAGAAAATGACGGAAAGATTCCTTTCAAACCATTTTATAAAAAGTGAAACAAGGGTATAAATGACTTTAAGCCATAGTATAGTAAATAGTAAATATGTTTTTGAATACATTTTTAAGAAACATGGATGTGGATGATAAAGAGGTCCTAGTAGATTATTACGTATAAAAAACCTCGGATAAGGAGAAGATTGTGAAATAAACCCTTACCATATACTTTTATGTGGTTTAGGGGAGGTTAAACTACTATATAATGTTGAAATAATTGTTATTAAATTATACAATAATCATATACATTTATATGATATCATATATGATCATCTAATATAGATTTGTTAAAAATATTTTAGTATTATTGTCGTGTCGGGTGTTCACTTACTTGTTTTATTTTATATGTTTTGTTACATAAGTCATGTTTGTTATGGATAGTGTGTATATTATTCATATACATAATGAAATAAAGTATTTAACCATTTTTTTTAATCATAAAATGAAAATTATTCTTGAATGGATATGATGCGGAATGAATCTCATCTCATTCGTGGAGACGGTAATCCCTATGTACGCACGAGTGACAATATCATTCTATTGATATTAAAATAATAAACAACTGGATGTTATATCATATATAAAAAATCATTATAATGTTATATTTATTATTTATATCAATTACATATCATTATTATACTCATTCAACTAATAATGTATTGAATAACAATTACACCACAACGTGGAGACGGTAAGCCATACGTCACACGTATGGTGACATGTCATTCAAAGGATGGATAGAATAATGAATATGGTTGTACCATATTTATAATAACATCACAGTATATATAAGATACTGGAGTTATTATTTTAGAATGTAAACAACAAAGAGAAAGGAAGTGGAAGAAGAAAAGAACTTGAAATAGGGTGGTGAAATTATTACCTCTTCTTCGGGTTCTTCCTTTTGATTTGATCAAAAGGGATCCTTATGTAGGCTATATGAATAAAGGAAGGCCTCTAGGATGATGTTAGGGAAGTTTAGAGGATATTAGGTCAGGGTTTGGTTGAGCCAAAAGGTTTTGAAGGTGTTAATTAGAGAGAAGGGGGAGTGCCTTTTTATAAGAGGGGTGTCAGGCACCTTAGGAAAAGCAAGAAATATTATTTTATAATAAAATAATTTTCGGTTTCTAATGGCTCAAAAGTGGATTATTTAATGTCTAAGATGGGGATGGGTTGAAAACCACTCAACCAATAGGTTTTAGACAGGTTTGGGTCACTATATTAACTTTATATTTTAGATTTAACTCTAAGTAAAATAGTGTGACATTTACCATGTCTCTTTGTATTTTTATATTATATAGTCAATAAAATTACTATATATATCCAAGAGAAGCCCGAGTGGTTCATTAATGATTAAAATATTATTATATAAGTCTTTTGGCTGAGCATTAGATCTTTAGGAATAGAATATAAGCTAATAATATATTATTTTTTAAAAAAACTCTTTTATGTCAATTTTGACACTATTTGGTATTTTGTTTTTTATAAATTCATAATAGCATTATTACTTCATAAAAAATTCATATAACCAACCCTAAAATGTCATATTAACCTATAAAATTATTTTAATTCACAAAAAGTCTCAAATTACATTTATTTGGATATTTATAATATCGGATATTTTAATATTTCATTAATTAGGTAATTATTGCATCATCATTGTGTCATAAATAATTTAAATTATTTAATATATAAAAAATATAAATAAAATTCTATTATGTATTAAATAGTTTTATATTTATAATGAATATTTATAGTAGAATTTATCTTATGTATAACCATATGTTAAAAAAATTATTAGTTATTAAACATTGATTTTAATTCTTTTAACTCTTCTTTGAATTAAATAATAATAAATGTCCAAATCTAATAAAAGTGGTCCGAAGAGGTTCATATTTTATTCCTATGGTTGTTTTTCATCGAATTATTCTTATCCAATAGAATTAGAACTTGTGTTAGGTTAATAATAATATCATTTTTACCATTAATTATCCTATTTACTTTTAATTGTTGTAAATAAAAGTAAAAAGTTATTATTAACCAAAAATTATTTTTATCATATTGAACCACATTTTACTCCTTGATGTTAACTGTATCTCTCATATTTTCAAAATATAATTCTCATAAGTGGTAAAATTATGTTTTATGTGAATTTGCAACTTCTCCTAGGAGTTAGGTAAAAGACGGTGAAATGTTCAATAAAAATTTTATATATCTAAACTTTTTATAAACTAACTCCAATTAATTACATTTAAATTTTATAGGTATTATATATCTATTTTGACCTAAAATAAATTTAAATAAAATAATTAATTATTTAAATAAAAATATGGTTTTAAACTATAACTCTGTGTTTTTCACTATTCATTAAAAATAGAAAGTTTTCATAAAAATACCAAAACATCACCGTAAGATAATTTTGATATTCTGAATCCAAAAATGAAGTCCATTTTGAAAGATAAAATTTATAAAATTTCAAAAAGTTGATATTACTATTCATAACGGGTACTTTGATTGGTAGTGGTGTGTGTTAGAACTCGAAGTTGCTCACAACACACGCTACTGCATTATTCAATGTATTATTGAAAGAGAAGCATACCATGGATGCTTGGGGTGTTACACTCTCCCCTCATTCAAATAATTTCATCCTCAAAATTTTTAGAATATTACTGCGTAAAAAGACTCGGTGGTTCTTCATCATAAGTTCCTCAGGTTCCCACGTTTCCTCTTCCATCTTATGGTTTCTCCATAGAACATTTACCAGACCAGTCGTCCGATTTAGCAGCACTTCTTCTCTAGTATCAAGAATCCTGACGGGCTCTTCGCAAAAAGACAGATCAGTTTCTAGTTCTACTTCCTCATAAGTGAGTACATGTGTTAGGTCAGGCATGTATTTTCTCAACAATGATAAGTGGAACACATCATGAACTTTGGAGAGACCTGGCGGCATTACTAAACGGTAATCTATAGCCCCAATTCATTCTAGAATTTCAATAGGTCCGATGTACCTAGGACTCAATTTTCCCTTCTTACTGAAACGTATAACACCCTTCTATGGAGATACCTTCAAGAAAACATGATCTTCTACCTGAAATTTCAAATCCTTTCTTTGGTTATAGGCATAGCTCTTCTGCCTACTTTGAGCTGCTTTGACGTGGGTTTGGATAACCTTCACATTTTCCATCATTTCCACTACAAGTTCTGGGACTACGAGTTTTCTTTCACCAATATCATCCCAATAGGTTGGTGTGCGACATCTATTTCCATATAACACTTCATATGGTTCCATCTGAATACTTGAATGGAAGTTATTGTTTTAGGAAAATTCTACCAAAGGTAAATATTGATCCCACATACCATGAAAGTCAAGTGAGCATGACCTCAACATGTATTCTAAGGTTTGAATTGTTTGTTCTGATTTTCCATCAGTTTGGGGGTGGTAGGCAGTACTCAAACAAAGTTTAGTATCCAAGGCCTTCTGAAGACTTTTCAAAAATCTTGATGTAAAATGTGAATCACGATCAGAAACAATTGATAGGGGTACTCCATGAAGTCTTACAACTTCATTAATATATAGCCTTTCTAGACGTTCAAGTGGTTGATCTTCTCTTATATCAAGAAAATGTGCAGACTTGGTAAGATGATCAACAATGACCCTTATTACATTGTTCCTTCTAGGAGTCTTTGGAAGTCCCATGACAAAGTCCGTTGTGATATTATCCCATTTCCACTCAGGTATGGGAAGAGGTTGCATGAATCCTCCAAGCTATTTCCTTCCAGCTTTCACTTGTTGACAAACCATACATCTTGTCACAAAATCACCAGTCCCCCTCTTCATGTTGTCCCACCAAAAATGTTCCTTCAAATATCTATACATTTTGGTGCCCCTAGGTTATATAGAGAAATTGGTGCTATGAACATCATCTAACAATTCCCTTTTCAGATCAGGTATATCGGGAACACAAAGTCTCTTCCCAAATTCCAAAATTCCATCTTCATACACAAAGTCATTCAATCTCCCATCATTCACATCTATAATATTCTTTGTAAACTCTTCATCATCGGTCTAAGAACTCTTAATCCTTTCTATTAAATATTGTTTGGAAACCATTTGAAAAAGCATTGATGTTTCACTTACCATTGTTAGTCCCATGTCCATCTTCACTAGATCCATAAAAATATGACCCCTTTCAATTCTCATCTTGTTCAAAACTCCATGATCCTTTCTACTCAAAGCATCCACCACCTTATTTTCCTTCCCCAGGTGGTAGTGTATCGTGCAATCGTAATCCTTGAGTAGTTCAAGCCATCTACTTTGCCTCATGTTGAGTTCTTTCTGTGGGAAAATATACTTCAAACTCTTGTGATCAGTATTAATCTCACATTTTTCACCATATAGATAGTGTCTCCATATATTCAAAGAAAATATTACAGGTGCTAACTCAATATCATGAGTAGGATAGTTTTTCTCATTAATTTTTGGCTGTCGTGATGCATAGGAAATAACCCTATCATTATTCATAGGGACACAACCAAGTCCTTTCTTTGAAGCATCACTATAAATAACAAACCCATCATTCTCTGATTGTAGAGTCAAGATAAAATAATTGACTAATCTTCTCTTCAGTTCTTCAAAACATTCTTCCCACTGTTTTGTCCAAACAAATTTAACCCCTTTTTGTGTGAGCTTTGTTAATGGGTTAGCCAACCGGGCAATATTCTAGACAAAACGTCGATAATAACCTGCTAAACTAATAAAACTGCATACCTCATTTATACTCATCGGTGCTATCCATTCTTGGATTTCCCTTTTCTTAGAAGGATCAACGGAGATTCCATCCTTAGAGACAATACGGACAAGAGAAGAAATATCATGAAGCCATAATTCACACTTACTAAACTTCCATCATAATTCATTTCTTCTAAGAGTTTTCAGGATAATGTGCAATTGATTTTCATGATCTTTATAGATTTTGGAGTATACTAAAATATCATTAATAAATACTACTACAAAGTCATTGAGATATTCCTTTCAAACTTTGTTCATTCGATACATGATGACAGAAGGTGCATTAGTCTATCCAAAAGGCGTTACTATAAACTCATAATACTCGTACCTGGTTCGAAATGCTGTCTTCGGAATGAATTCCTTCTTCACACACATCTGCTGGTATCCAGATCAAAGGTAAATCTTTGAAAAGTATTGAGCTCCATGTAGTTGGTCAAATAAATTATCATTGCGATGTAGGGGATACTTGTTATTTATTGTTAGAGCATTGATCTCCCTGTAGTCAATGCACATCCTCATAGATCCATCTTTCTTCTTAACAAAAAGGATAGGGGATCCCCATGGAGAAACACTAGAGTGAATAAATCCCTTATTACTCAATTCCTCTAGTTGATTCTTTAGTTCCACTAATTCCACTATTTTCATTCTATAAGGGGTCTCCGATATGGGCCTTGATCGAGGAAATAAATCAATGGAAAACTCAATTTCTCATTCTGAAGGATGTCCAGGTAAATCTTCTGGAAACACATCTACATATTATTTCATAATAGTTACATCCTCTATTTGAACATTCTTTTCCTCACCCACAGTTATTTCATTCTCATCCTCTCCAATAATTGAATTTAGTTGAGCTACTAGGGGTGGATCTAGATAAGAATTAGTTGGTGACAAATCTTCTTTAAAGATAAGGTGTTCTTTATCATCATCATCAAAAATTGTAACCTCCTTCTTCATACAATAAATATTTGCATCGTGGTATGAAATCCAATCCATACCAAGGTTTATATAAATTCAATCATGGGTATGATGATGAGATCAGTATATAAAGAACATTTATTTGATCTAATGGGGACTGATTCATAAAACTTTGTTGCAATGATACTTCCCTTAAGAGTTTTAACTAACAACTCCCATGTTAAATCAAATTGGAAATATTTAATCTTCTTAGAAATCTTGGAATAGATGAAACAATTCAATGATCCAAAATCAAATAATGAATTTTCTAAACTTGAGGAAACCATTAAATTACATGCCACCACATCTTTTGGAGCTTCTACCTCAGCAGTAGTGATATAATAAGCATGATCTTGATCCCTTGTCCATTTCTAAGGTAAATTTCCTTGATTCTTAGAACATTCATTTTCATAATGTCCCATCTCCCTGTAATTATAGCATTGAATATGAGTATCTTCTATCTTCCCCTTGCAATCACGAGCATGGTGACCTTTTTCACCACACTTGTAACATACTCTCATTCCATTCAAGAAAGTACCAGGGTGTTTCTTCCCATATTTACTACAGGATGTAGATTCAACTTTTCCCTTATTCCCCTTATTTCCATTTCTTGTGTGTTCAATAGATCTCTTCTTCTCTTTCTTTTCTTTAAAGTCATAAGACGTAGAGAATAATTTTTCTGTCTTGATAGCACATGAGACAATGCCTTCGTACGATGAGAAAGATTGTGAGACTACTGCTCGACGAAGAAATGGTTTTAACCCATCAAAAAATGAGCAATCTTACTCATTGGGTTACGTATATAATCTTCTGCATGCCTCGCTAACCTTGTAAAGTTATCCTCACACTTTGCGACATTCTCATCCTCCTTTTTCCTCAGACGTAGAAATTGCTTTTCCATATCTGCTCGATGGTCACGAAGAATTTATTTTTCTAAGAAAATATCTTTCAACTACCTCCATTAAATATTTGATACTTCATCATCTTCCATTGTGTTTTGAATCAATGACCACAATTAATCAGCATCTCCAGTGAGGCGGTAAAATGCCATAACAACTTTTTCCCTTTCACTATTCCCCAAGGCATAAAATATTTTCTCTATGGAATTTATCCATTGCTCATACACTATTGGATTTGTACTCCCATTGAATGTTGTTGGTTGCCTCATGAAGAAGTCTAACAATAATCCTCCATGTTGTGGATTAGGGTGCTTCATATGGGTAAGGTTATTATTCATAACCTGTGTGAGTTGTTCCAGTATAGTGATAAGCGGATCAGCACCAGCTGTCTCACCAGCTCCACTATAATTATCTTGAGCAGGAGGGAAATCCATACATGGAGTGAATTAATTGATACGGTTTCCATTCCTTCCACTATGATACATTTCTAACCAATGTCATAAACTAGATTAGTTTATGAGCCGAAATACATAATTATAAACTTGTAAAAGACATCACATAAATTGAACAGTTTATGGATATAATCCATAATCAAATAAATTCATTCTTTGAGGAAGTATATACTAATAAACCCTTTATAATGGTTTGTAAATAAAATGAGAATTATCCTAAGCATATCCCCCAGGAGTTTCGTAACCAAGAGTGCATCAATGCTCATTGTTGTGCCCCATTTCCAATTCGAGTCTATCTCAAAGAAGTGTTTTCGGGTTTTACCCCTAGGTAAATCTGTGCTAGAGTTGCCTCTACCTGTTCGTATCCAGAGAGGGATGTATTGCTTGGAAAACTCACAAAATCTCTACAACACAAAAATTCTGGGAAGTTCTTCAATATTAATCCTCAAAGTACATCTTAGGTCTATCTGCTCTAATCATATTTTATAAAAAAACTAGCTTTCAAGGTTTGTAATAAACTTACTCTAATACCACCTTTATCACCCTGACCCTAGTTACCAGGAGTCAGTTCATTGTTACATAACATTGGCATAATCACAAAAGATCATGTCTTGAAAGACCAATTAGTTTAGTATCCTTGAAAACACTAGATACAGTCATAAGTCTTACATTACATCATAAAGTGAAAAACTACAATAAGATAATCTCCATATTCCACATTGAAATCCCCCCATACATTCCCTTTAGGTCAGTCATAAAATACTTTTTCACATCCTTGTAAAAATAAAACATAGAAAGTGGTGAGCTCAGATGCTCAGTAAGGATAACAATATAGTAGAATCTTTCATAAATAAGCATAAACATATAAGAAAATGTATAACTAAAACAAAATCCTTTTAAATATGAACTTCAGCATAACATGTAAAAAATAAAATGAAATAATTCCATTTAATTATTCACATGGATATTCTACAAGTCGAATAATCACATGCAATATCAATAACCACTTTCATAATAATGGAATGCATAATGCTAGACTACCAAAACCACATAGTCAGGGACTTGTGACAAGACTACGAATATGATTTTGTCAAGGCCTTGTGCCAGGACACTAGTTTGTCTCATGAGACCTACTGATTCATCGAGGATCTATAGTAGGCTCTACCCGTCACTTACTAAGTCCAATGCATTCCTCATATGAACAAGTTTAAACCTAACATAAACATTTATATTAAAAATAGCATCTAAAATGTCAATAATTTTTCCATAAACCAAGAATGGTATAAAAATGACACATCCACATTCATACATACCACAAAACCTTAAATACAATATGGAAGTTTTGTATCATAATAAATCAACTTAAAATAAGCTTAAATTTTATTAAAGGATGTTGACATAGATGAAATCAAAACTATTTGATAGAAATATATATTTTTTTGAAATCATTTAAAAGTCACATAATTATAAAAGAAAAAATTTATTTTGAAAATATTCTTATAAGATTTTAAGGTATGATTCGGTGATTTTATAATGGCAGAAAATAGCTACACCTGTCGTATAAGTTAAAAAGACTTTCTCACCTTAATTTGGTGGAAAAGGTTAAAAAGGACCTTGTTTGCAAAACGACGGAAAGATTCCTTTCAAACCATATTATAAAAATTAAAACAAGTGTATAAATGACTATAATCCATAGTATAGTAAATAGTAAAAAAAATTTGGAATACATTTTTAAGAAACATGAACGTGGATGATAAAGAGGTCCTAGTAGATAATTACGTATAAACAACCTCAGATAATGAAGAGATTGTGAAATTAACCCTTACCTTGTAATTTTCCTTGGTTGAGGGTATGTTAAAATCCTGTATAATGGTGAAATAATTGTTATTAAATTATACAAAAATCATATACATTAATATGATATCATATATGATCTTATAATATTTCTTTGTTAATAATATTTTAGTATTATCATTGTTTCAGGTGTTCACTTCCTCATTTTCTTTTATATGATTTGTTACATAAGACATGTTTGTTATGGATAGGTTGTATGTTATTCATATCCAAAATTACATCAAGTCTTTAAACATTATTTTTAATCATCAAATTAAAATTAGTCATGAATGGATACGATGGGGAATGAATCTCATCACATATGGTGACATGTCATTCAAAGGATGGATTGAATAATGAATATGTTTGTACCATATTTAGAATAACATCTCAATATATAGAATATAATGGATTTATTTTTATATAATGGAAGCAACAAAGAGAAAGGAAGTGGAAGAAGAAAGGAACTTGAAAGAGGGTGGTGAAATTATTACCTCTTCTTCAGGTTCTTCGATTTGATTTCATAAAAAGGGATCTTTAAGTTGCCTTTCTGAGTAAAGTAAGGCCTCTAGAATGAATTTAGGGAAGTTTAGAGGATATTTGTGTAGGTTTTGGCCGAGCCCAAAGACTTTTAAGGTGTGAATTAGAGAGAAGGGTGAGTGACCTTTTATAAGAGGGGTGAGGGGCACCTTAGCAAAAGATAGAAATATTATTTTATAATAAAATCATTTTAGGTTTCTAATGGCTTCAAAGTAGATTATTTAAGATATAAGTTGGTTAGGGGTCCAAAACCACTCAACCAATAGTTTTTAGATAGGTTTGGGTCACAATATTAACTTTATATTTTAGATTTAACACTTAGTTAAATAGTTTGACATTTACCATGTCTCTTTGTATTTTTATATTTTATTGTTAATATACATACAATATACTTTCAAGGGAACCCCAAGTGGTTCATTAATGATACACCTATCATTATATAAGTCTTTGTGTCAAATCTCATAATTTTGAAAATATAATATCAATTCATAATATAATATTTTTTTAAAAAACTCTTTTATGTAAATTTTGACACTATTTGGTATTTTGTTTTTTCTAAATTCAAAACAGCATTATTACTTTGGAAAAAATTCATCTAACCAACCCTAACATTTCATATTAACCGATAAATTTTTTTAATTCATAAAATTTCTCAAATTACATTTATTTGGATATTTATAATATCAATTATTTTAATATTTCATTAATTAGGTAATTTCTGCATCATCATTGTGTCATAAATAATTTAAATTATTTAATGTCTAAAAAATATAAATATAATACCATTATGTGGGAAATGTTTTTATCTTTCAAATGAATATTTATAGTCTAATTTATCTTATCTATAACCCTATATTAAAAATGTTTTAGTTATTAAATATTGATTTTAACTCTTTTAACTCTTCTTTGAATTAAATAATAATAAATGTCCTAATCTAATCCCAGTGGACCAAAGAGGTTCATATTTTATTCATAAGGTTTTTTTTGTTCTAATTATACATATCTAATAGAATTAGTACATGTGTTATGGAAATAATAATATCATTTTTACCCTTAATTACCCTATTTACTTTTAACTGTGGTAAATAAAAGTAAAAAGTTATTATTCACCAAAAATTATATTTATCTTATTGAACAAAATTTTACTCTTTGATATTAACCGTGTCTCTCAGATTTTTAAAATTCCATTAACAGAAGTGGTTAAATTATGTTTTATGTGAATTTGAAACTTCTAGGAGTTGGGTAAAAGACTGTGAAAAGTTCAATAAAATTTTTATATATCTAAAATTATTATAAGATGAATCCAATGAATTACAATGAACTTATATAGGTTTTATGTATCTATTTATACCTCAAAAAAATTTAAATAAAATAAATAATTATTTAAATAGAAATTAGGTTTTAAACAATAACTCGATGTTTTTCACTATTCATCAAAAATTTAATGTTTTCAGAAAAATACCAAAAATTCACCCTAAGATAATTTCTATATTCAGAATAAAAAAATGAAGTAAATTTTTAAAGATAAAATTTATAAAATTTCAAAAAGTGGGTATTACTATTTATAACAGATACTTTGATTGGTTGTGGTGTGTGTTAGAACTCAAAGTTGCGTACAACACACGCTAATGCATTATTCATTGTATTATTCAAAGAGAAGCCTACCATGGAAGCTTAGGGTGTTACAGTGGGCCAGGGCAGTTCGACAACTAGATTTGGTATCCTTCTGACTGATAGAAATAAGTGTCGCATGATGTCTACACCTGGAGACAGGAGTAGGAAATATTTTCCTTCAGGTAGCCAGTTGGTGTGCTACCAGTGCGGGAAGGGTGTATATAAGAAACCTTAGTTCCCGATAGACCATGCTAAGAGCTGATATTGTGGAGATATTGGATATCTTTAGTGTTTATACAATGCCCTCCTTCCAACATCTAGTGAGGGAGGATCTGTTTCGACTCCTCATACAGGAGCAGGAACACCAGTCCCACAATAAACTGGGGGCTGGAGTTATTCAGGCCATTTAGGATGAGGTGGTGGTCATGGCCGCATGGTTCAAACACAAGGTTTTTGATAGCCAGAGGGTGGATTATATCAGGGAACTCAGAGAGATTCACAGGGTCATGGAACATGTCATGATTTTGTGTTGTAGCAAATCCACCAAGAGCAGGATCCCAGACCCTCTATGTTTAGAGGTATGATTTTCTTGCCTTAGTTTTAGCTTCTTCTCTTTTCGATACAGGGGATCCCCATAGCTATATATATGTTCCAATTATGGAGATCCTTGGGCTATGAAACCTTACTTTTTCTGATATCATGACGTTTGACACTCTGTTGGGGACTAGAATGGTTAGTTTATGTTAGTGGAAAGAGTTCCCTCTTGAGGTTGGTGGGCGTCACTTATTATGGGTCCTTTATGTCTTAGAGATAATGGGATATCAAATCATTCTTGGAATAGATTTGTTGGCTCCCTTCTAGGTTGTTTTTTATTTCTATCATTGCAGGGTGATATTCACTTCACCAGAGGGTATATTTTTTCTACATAAGGGGGGATAGGATGTCGAGTCGACTAGGGCTGCAATCGAGTATCGTGGGTTTAGAGGTTTTATATCCATGATTTCTAGTTTGTACCCAGATGACCAGGGGACTTCACATATAGACATTCCTCCAATGGTCAATCATTTTTGGTATGTCATTCTAGATGACTTTTCAGGTTTGCCTCTTGAGAAAGTGATATAATTTTCTATTGATCTGGTTTCAAGGGTAGAACTAGTGTCAATTCCTCCTTATAGGATGGCTACACCAGAGTTATAGGAGCTCAAGAAGAAGTAAGAGGAGTTACATGCAAAGGGTTTCATCTGACCCAGTACTTCTCCTTGGGTTTCTCTTATCCTGTTTGTGAATAATGTAGATAGTACCCTCATACGTTGTGTGGATTATCTGAAGCTAAACTTGTTGACTATTAAGAACCAATATCTCTTACTGTGTATTGATGGTCCCTTTGATCAACATAGAGGGGCCCGACTGTTCTTGATGATTGAGTTGAGATCTAGATATCATCGTTTCCACGTTATACCATCATATATAACTCTTACAACCTTTTAGAGTAGGTATGGTCTATACAAGATTGTAGTTATGTTATTTGGTATCACGAACGAACTTGAAGTTTTTATGGCACTGATGAACCGAGTGTTCCATCCATACATGGACTTCTTCATGGTTGTCATAATGGATGATATCTTGATGTACTCTCAAAATCAACATGACCATTCCATCCATCATGATATCATTTTGACTAAACTAAAATATCATAAGTTATATGTTAAGCTCTGAAAATTTCACTTTTGGATAGACCAAATTTACTTCTTAGGTCACGCCATTTAAGATATAGAAGTATCAGTAGACCTAGAGAAGGTAAGAGTAGTATTCTCTTAGGATAAATTGATGAACGTCTTTGAGGTACGAAGTATTCTAGGAATGGATGGTTACTACATGTGCTTTATACATGAATTTTCACTCTTATAAATGAAACTAAGGAGCCTCACTAAGATGGGTGAAATGTACTTGTGGTCAGATTCTTGTGAGTCATCCTTTCAGGAGATAAAGGGATGGTTGAATTCATCACCAATACATGTTTTTTAAGAGCTCAAAAAGAGTTACACCATTTACTGTGATGCATCTGGTATCAAACTTAGGGAAATTCTTATGTAGGGGGAAGAGTCTATGTATATGGGTCTCAGTAGTTGATGCCACATGAGAGGAATTACCCGACACACATTCTCGAGTTGGGTGTAGTTGTTTTTACCTTATGTTGTTGGAGATATTACCATCTAGGAAAGAATTTTGTGGTTTACACTGACCACAAAAGTCCCGAGTATATCTTTACCCAGTGTGATCGGAATTTGAGATAGTGAAGGTGGGTTGAGTATCTTCAGTCTTTTGACTTTGGGGTTTCATATACGCCTAGGAAAGGCAACGTAGTGACTGATGTGTTGAGAATAAGGACTCAAATATAGGGAGTTTAGGAGGCCATTAGTGAGTGGAATCTTATGGATCTATTCTCTGAGATGCATCAGGAGGTGCATGACAGACACGAGAAGATGTTTCTTTCTTCTATAGTTGTTATCTCTACTCTACTTGATTGAGTGATAATGTGGAAGCTATTGTATTATAAAGGCCTAGTCCTATGAGAGGGTGTGTCAAAATTTGACCCTACTTTTGCGTGGACTATAGGTGAGGATGAGGTCTTTCACTTTCATGGACATGTGTGGGTGTCAGAAGACATATGTGAGGATATAATGTTATAGTTTTATACTTCATCTTGGACAGTTCATCCTGGTGTCACAAAGATGTATCAATATTCACATCCTCAGTATTAGTGGCCAGGTATGAAGAGGGACATATCTAGTTTTGTTATGAGTTGTTCTACCTACTAGTTTATGAAGGCTGAGCACCAGTGACCATCCAGGCTTCTATAGCAGTTACGCATTCCCGAGTGTAAGTGGAATGATGTCGTGATGGATTTTGTGATAGGTTTACCAAGGTCACATTAAGGGAATTATGTAGTTTTGGTTTTCATTGACAGGATCACAATGGTTGCACACTTTTTATCGATCAAGGAGAATTTTAGTGTTGACATGCTTGGAACGTTTTATATCCTATTGATTGTAAATTGGCATGGAGTTCTGCACTCTATCCTTTTTGACAGGGATGCCCGCTTTACATAACATTTCTAGAAAGGGCTACAAAAGGCATTGGGAACAATATTACTTATGAGTCCAGCTTACCATCCCCAGACTGATGGCCAGTCAGAGCGCATGATTCAGGTGTTGGAAGAAATACACTGATCATGTGTCTAAAATTTTGGAGGTCTTTGGGAGAAGCACATACCCCAAGTGGAGTCTTCCTACAATAACAGTTTCCAGGCGATGATTTAGATGTCACATTATGAGGATTTTTACGGTAGGTCATGCCGATCACCCCTATGTTGGTTGTAGGTAGGAGAGGTAGCTATGTTGGGACCTTGTCTTGTCTAAGAGACCACTGAGTAGGTGGAGTTGATTCGGAAGAGAATTTATACTACACAGTCTTGCTAGAAATTGTTTGATGATCGATGGAGATGAAATCTAGAGTTCGATGTCGGAGATAATGATTTTTTCCATGTCACACTGATGTTGGGACATAAGAGGATTAGGAGGTAGGGGAAGCTTTCACTGATATATGTCAGTCCGTTTGAGGTTTTTGAGAGAGTCGGGATGATTTTCTATTAGTTTCATTTACCTCAAAGGTATTGGGCTCTGCATGGCGTCTTCAATGTTTCTCAACAATGACATTACTTCTGATAATTGTCTCATGTTTTTCAACCCGAGGAAGTTGAGTTAGAGGTGGACACATCGTTCAATAACTATATTATCCTAACTATGGATCGTAGTAAAAAAACATCCATGTGGTCGTTTGGTTCATCTATAATTTTTGCTATGGTAGCACGGGTGAGTATAGAATGAAACTTGGGGGAGGGGGTCGATGTACGATCGTAGTGGCCAGATCTGTTCAAGGATTCTTCTTTTCTGCCTTGTTAGGGAAATTTGGGCATGAATTTCTTTAAGGGGGAAGTTTTTAAGAACCTGGATATTCATTTCAGTTATTTATATTGATGTTGGGTGGTTTTGTGAAAAATGAATAATTTGGAAATTTCATATGTATACACCGTGTACTTAAGAGTATAGGCTGTGTGCTCAGTTACCGTGTATAGTAGCATCTTGGGAGTGTAACGACTGTGACATGGATGTGTGGGGTGATGTGGAAAACTGCTAATGTTGTGGGTTAGATGAAGAAAATACATGGAATGTTCATTAATAGTACATGCCATGTACTTTTCCTTTTAGTTGACTAATCAAACCAGGGTTGCGTCTAATCCCCAGAAACGTCTTCTTGAAATTGTACCTCAGGAAGGAGCATCTAGAATCACTAATTCTTCTCCAAGACATCATTTCACCATCTAAGGTCTAATTCAAAATCAGGGGGAGCCTTAGAATCCCATCAGTGAGTTCTCAGTTCATTTAGAGCCTCTATACTTGATTTCTTCTCTCTATTTCTCTCTCTAGTAATTCAAGGCTGAACTTTTTTGACGTTTTTGTAGGTATACGATGTTATAGGATGTTTCAAGGGCCGAATTTTGAGAGTGTTCTTAGTACCACATTGAGGTTGGTGGTTTGTTTTCTTTCATAATTTTTCTTTGATATTTATATATCAAAGTGTCGATTACCCATGCTTCTGGTATTTCAGGTAAATAAAATTGAACCCTATTTTATCTTCCATAGAATGATTGATAGATTAAGGGTTTTTGGATATAATATTATGTGAAATGTAGTATTTAAGGAACACCCCATAGGTGTGTTTACTTGTTTGAATGATTATGTACATTTCTTCTTGGTATCCTATGAGGTAGACCTTTTTTCCTAGCCATTATTGATAGGATGAAACTGAACTCCTTTTTCTTCTTATCAAATTCTTGTGATATGTAGTATAATTTTTTATCCATGTAGTAGTTGAGATTACTTTAGACTGTTCGATATCATATATTCACTATTGAATTGTACAGGGTTGTGATAAACTGGTGTTGTTAGACCACAGGGGGAATTGTGTTGGAGTGATTTCTCAGAGTATCTGTTATATTTCACTCTATGAGACTATAGGGGAATTGATGATGAGTTCTCCCTCAATGTGTCTATAGTTTATGATACAAGACCACATTGGGAATTGATATTGAGTGATTCCCTAGAGGTTCTGTAATCGTTGTGGAAATACTATAGGGGGAATTGATGGTGGTTGTTTCCTCATATTATCTTATCCTTTTTATTGCACTACTTGGCCATAGGAGTTAGACTGTGTGAGTTACCCATAGGGTTAAAATAAATATTGATTTTTTGTGATGTGTTTTCCAAGCCAAAGTACAAGCTTGGATTCAGTCTTGTTAGGTAGTCTTCTGAGATACTTGTTGTGATACTTACTTTATTAAATGATGAATATTAAATGCTAATGAATGTAAATGGAAACTATAGTGTTGTTTACTTTTGTGTGCTTCATGTTATTTGCTGCATTTCCATTATTACAAGTTATATATACTCACTAACAGTTAGGCACAGATCTTGTCATGGTTGCCTACTGGGATTCATCTCACACCTTATTTGGATCATGTTTTTGGAACCAAATAGATTATATGGTTGTAGGTTTAGATAAGGTCAATCTCCCTTCTTCCTCGGGTACATGGTCAGTTGGTTGGATCTAGAGAGCATAGAACCAAGCTTAGGATTGAAATGTTGATGAAGTTTTCTTGTTTTCTTTGTACTTTGGTTCAATTGTATTTCTAGCATATTGTTTTGTTTGGTTGTTTTCCTAGACATATGTGAAATGCATCATTTATATGTGTGGTCCCTTTGTTATTTACTTTCACGTTGTATGATATTTTTCTTCCACTATTATATATTATTTTTTATTCCATTGTGCATGTTATTCTAATGAGGTAATAGCTTTCCCACTATCACACCCAAGGCCCTCACTACTAGTCGGCAACCTCTAGTGTTGAGAGAAATGCACTTGAGGCTATGTGACCAACTGGGTATGAGGAACCTTTGGGCGGAACCCGGAACCGGGATGTCACAACGTTTGTGTAGTAATTTCAATACAATACTGCATAAATGTAATTTGTTATATATATTTGTCCTGTTTGGGTGAACCAAATAAAAAATTATTATTTTCAACTTTAATTTAATTATCACTTCACGTATTTCATGAGGGAGATTTGTGTTCTGAATAACAGTTAAATAAATTCGTTGTTAAGGATCATTTGAGCAAATCAGCATATCCAAATTCAACCCCGCATGCTCTTAGGGTAGTAACCTTTCATGGGACAAGTATGTGTTATCAGAGTTAGATGAACTTGATGAATGTTTCTCTCTTTGATGTCATCGCAGTGATTAGAAACCATAAGGAAATTTTGATCTCTGATAGAATTTTTTTTTTAATTATTGATGAATAATAAAAAAATTATTTCAAATCATTAAGAATTTATTTCCATCTGGTCACCTTACATAGGATCTCATTTTTCATGGAAAGCAGAGAATTGTCAAGGAAATATTGATGGGAGCTTTATGTTGATTCCAAGGGAGTCACTATGTGAGTGGGAGCATCATCCAATGCATTATACATGAAGTTTATATTTTCCAAATCCTCCTATGACTTGTGGGAAAAACTAATCAATAGTTATGCATGTGATTCCATGGTGCACGAACCTAAATTACATGTGTTTTAGAATTATAATGAAGACTTTAGGATTCAACTGAATGAATTTGTTGATACATTCTGTCATTGTGTTAATGTGATTATAGAAGTCATGTGTAGACTTGGATAACCCCTCGATGATATCGCCATCATGAAGTGGATACTGAGAACATTCTATCTATATATCAATGAAAAGGTCTCAATGCATGAAGTAAAATACTTAAATGATGTGATTTTGGATAGTCTTCATAGAACACTTATTATATATGAAAGGATAAACAATTATAATGAGTCGTTGGATATGGGGAACTATTAAGAATTATTTTTATTTTAAATTAAGAAACCCACATT
Source organism: Viscum album (assembly GCA_963277665.1). Classification (NCBI taxonomy): domain Eukaryota; kingdom Viridiplantae; phylum Streptophyta; class Magnoliopsida; order Santalales; family Viscaceae; genus Viscum; species Viscum album. The sequence continues at coordinate 1,189,689,053 of OY728156.1, read as the reverse complement.
AGAGAGTAAACTTAAGGATACGGATGTTGACGCGGTATTGTATTTTCTTTTCTCAAATATCAAAATGGGAAATAAAAAATTTAAAGCAATATTCTTATTTAATTAATTCAGTGTGTATAATTTGGGAATCCTGACAATATGGTTCCAAATAAATTCAAACATAATTATTATGATGATGTATATATAGATAAATCTTGTAAGGATCCCAAAATCAGTAGAATTTTATAGAAAAATTTTCAAAAAAATTATTCTATTTTTATAGAAGATGTTATTATGTGTGAAATGTAAGTGATTGACTTGATTAATACAAAGACCTAAATGTGAGAGTCCTTGTTATTTTTACAGATAAAAAATGAAAGTATAAAAATGTTGAAATGAATAATGTTTAGGGAAGAGTTGATGTAAAGGTTGAATTAGAAGCATCTCTTGATAAAATTGATGTTTGGAGGAAGAAAATAAAGAAATTCAATAGAGTGATATGTGATTGTAAACAATATATAGTATCAAGAACAATAATAGTATGATATGAAGGATGAAACCAAACTCCACAATTATAAAAAACTATAAGAATCACATAATTCGTTTTATTATAAGTATGAAATTAAATAGAATTCCCAAAAGTATTGATAAAATAGGAGGTGAAGTCACAAATATATTAATAATTCTCAATGATGAAGAGAATTATAACTCCCAACAAAACATTAGAAATTTCTAATGTGTTGGATATAAAATAAGATAAGGTGAGACATATGAAGTCACTGAGAAAACTAGTCAATTTCCCACTAGTGTAGTATTTCAAAAATTGACATAAATATGATAAGGGGGTTTATCATAACAATAATGTGATAATGATTTATAAAAAGGATATAAAAACTGACTCCCCATAAGGAATCTAGTTTAGTTAACTCAAAAAATACCCCAAAATCCAACAAGTGTAGTGTCAATGAAATGTAATAATCTACCATGAACCCAGTGTTACTACAGATGAATGTTGGGATGTACATAATATATATTTCCCAAATGAAAAAATCAAGGTATTAAAAAACAAAAGAATAAAATTTTATATTTCTAAAATATGTATTTTTTAAATGACTATTTCATTTTTGTGATGGTTATGGACAAAAAAACATGATTTACACATCAAGGATAAAAAGTGGTTTTCCAATGTGCACCAATAAAGGGAGATCCCAATAGCCGAAAGAATCATAAATTGAGATGAAATATCATAATCAATTTATAACATTCTAATATGAGGTTGATCTAATTGAGTTGGAGGTGGTTCAATATTATTAACCAATAAATAAAATGACGTAGTGGACATTTATCAAAAAATTAAATTCTAATAAGGCTAATTTATCTAATATTTCGTTGAGGATAAAGGATCAAGATCAAGTACGGATCCTAAATTATGGATATACATCCTATATAATTAAAAAAAATATCTAATCATGCGAATCAAGTATGAAAATGAAGGTATAGTTATCCTTAGTAGTGATGAATTTATAAAGATAATTATATCAAAAAAAACCTAAATTGGAAGCAATGTATAGTGGTTAATAAATGTATTATTGGTCGAAGGCCTTAGTCATAATTTTCTAGGTGTTTGTAAATAATGTTACATGGGGTATTTGGCCTATTTAAATAAAAATTCATGTATAGTAAAAGGAAGATATGGTATAATTATGATGTAAGGAAAGTGTACACATCGGAATATATGCTTCATTAGTTGAGAATAAGACATGTGTTTTTTCCCATTGAAGAAGAGATAAAGTTGTGTCAAAATAATCTTGGCCACTTTAGCCTTAATTTTTTGAATGGTTTGGTAATGGATAAATATTTCATGATATTAATAAACTCTCATATGATCACACTCACACATATGATACTTTTCAAAAACATAAAATCGTTTAGAAGGCATGTTAGTCTACAAAAAATAAATATATGATATATCTTAAGTTGGTGTACATTTTTTGTGGTCCAATATCACCCAAATCCATGCATGGAAAAGTGTACTACATTATATTCATCAATAATTATAGTATGATGGAATATTTGATATTGATATCTCAGAAATATAAAGTGCTTATATGTGTTTCGTGAAAAAGTATATTGGTGTAGAAGAATATTAGTAAGAAAATTTAAAATTTACATATTAATAATGGAATTTGATTTACCAATAATAAATTAGAGGAATATATTGAGAATCATGGGATAATGCACCAAGGTTCAAATATTATAACTCTTTAACAAAACAGTCTGGTCAAGAGGATAAATTAGTTCATTAACAAATTACATGGATAATTATCATTAATATAGATCTACCAAAGAGATATTGTAAAGAGGGAGTATTTTCATTAGTATTTATCTTCAATAGGATTTTGTTATCTCTAGATGAAGATAATTCCCCATATAAGATGTCGTAAAAGAAAAAACCATCATTAAAATACTTTTATACTTTAGGAAATAAGTGTTTTATTCTAAAAAATGAGAAAAACATAAGTTTTATTCTTATGGTGATGATGATATTTTTCAATTTAACTCATATAAGATAAAAAAATATTCTGTAAAAAATTATTTTAAAAATCATTCAAATTAATGATTTCATTATCGAAAAAATGAGTAAAAACCCAGTAAAGTGACTAGTTTTCATAGAAAAATAGTGATGAGAATATATAATAATGAAATTATAAAGTGATAAAACAATAGAAATAACATGAGGCTAAATAATATTATTAGAAATACATTAATGGTTTGTAAAATGAGGTAAGTTTAGTAGTTTTGAGGTGATTAAGAAGAAGAGATGAATTCAATGATGAAATAGTCATTGGTGACTGGATAGTTCAAATTTAAACTAGAAGAATAAAAACTCTATGAAAAATCATCCTTCTCTCATGTATTGAAAAATAATTTTTAGAGGATACTAAATATGAAAATTGGGTGAATGAAATGTATAAAGTGCTTAACGAAATTGAGAAATATTAATCTTGGGGAATATTTTTGGGCCAAAAGATAAAAATTTCATTAAAATCATGTGGGTTATTAGTAAAAATACATAGTGAATATGGCCGAGTATTTTATAGAAAATAATTGGATATTTATATTGGATATTACTTAACCAAATATGTTTTTCTCAAAATACATTTTCACCCATATCTTGGTTAGAAACAATTCAGTTATTCCAATAAATTATAGTGAAATGATATTAAATGTGATCCAAATAAAAGTAAAATCATCATACCTTAATGGATTACTTAAATAAGTGATTTAAATTAAAGAACCATGTATTTTTCATATTTAAGAAGATGATTTAAAGGTATTCTGATTAAAAAATGCATTATATGGGAAGAAGTATGTACCAAGGTAATGGTATTATTTGCTTGATCCAAACATGGTAATGATTAGATAACATTGATGAGGAGTTTATCACAATGTCTACATCAGGAAATATAATTATCAAATGATTTTGGTTCGAATTTATGTGGATAAAAAAGTATTAGTAGGATTAGATGAACCATAACACACATCATCTTGGGAATTCAAGAGGTGTGAATTCTATATGACTTTAACTAGTGATTTGATTTTTCTCCTTGGTTTATAGGTTATACAAGTAAGGAATGGAAATTTTATCTAATAATATATATTTTTAAAATATGTGAGGAATATATTTTAAATATAGGATTATAAGAAAATGACAATATTGGTTGTGACCCATATAAAATTAGCAAGAAATGATGATAGAAAAAAGGAAAATGTAACCAAATAGAGGAATGTCATTGGGAGCTAATTACACTTGATGGAAACATAACCCAACATTGTGATTGTCACATTTAAATATATATGATGAAAATATTTTCCAAGGAAAATAACTTCATAAAAGTAAATAATATACTTTATTATATCAAAATCCTAGTGGATTATAGACTATTTAATCATGAATAATTACAATAGGAATAATTGGTAATTACCTATGTGGATTGGACTGTTTCAGTGGATAGCTAAAAGTATAGATCGAGTGGTTAATTATTTCTTGGATGTTTTTTTTCATGGTAAAGAATGAATCAATATTTTATCTCACTATGTACTATGTAATCTGAGTATATTATTGATACTCTTTCTTGTACTAAATTTCTATAAATAAAGAAATAACTTGCGGATGTTGGAGTTGATTTGAAATTATTTATTTCAATTAAGTGTGATCACTCAGGTGTTATCATTCTTAGAAAAAAAATATATTATTCAAGGATAAATTACATCATGATTAACCATCATTTTTTCAAGGAAAATATTGAAAAAGTGCTTGTGAAGATAGAGTATGTTTCAATATAAATTCGGTTTACAAATATAATAAAAAAGGTGCTTCACAAAAAAAATTGAGTGGCTCTTCTTGGAACTTAGATTCAAACCATTTCCATCAAAATAGATAGTTTAGAGAAGGGATCCTAACCCCCCTAAGGAAATTTATATTTATAGTAAGTTATGTTTATTCTCTTGAATTACTTTTTTGGATTTCCATCACTCTCTTGTAAATTTGAACGGAAGTGTTATTTACGTTTTTAACAAAGGGGTAGAAGTTTTCTCTAATTTTTTTTAAGAAATTTTTCTAAGATTTAATTTGGAGATGGATATAATTTTTCTCTATTATTAAAAAGTAAAGAGTATGTTTTAAAGAGAATACAAATCAAGGAAGTATCTTTAGGGTGAACTTTTTATTTAACTCATGTTTCTCAAAATTATCATGACTCATGTGGGTTATAGTGTATCATTATTAAATAATTAATAAATTGTAAATGGTATGAGTTTTTATAACAATCTTACTGGTTAGTTATGATATTTTTGGAGTAATATTCACTGAACTTCTTTGGAAGGTATTTTCAATAAACCCCAAGAGGATATTTCAGGTATAAATATCATAAAATATTTTTGGGTTTTGTTTATTGACAATATTTTGGGGTAATACATCCAATGAGGAATCAAGAATAAATACACTGAAGTAATAAAAGAATCTAGAAGCAATTATAGATTTTATATTTTCAAGTAAAAACCATGTTATATCATCCAAATTCATTATATAGAGAATATTTCATCAGATTATAGTTCCATGGATAATAGAATGTTTGAAACATGGTAAATATAATACTATATAATATATCTACATCTATTCAAGATGGGATTACATAATAATACATCATAACTAAAAAATATTTTATTTCTTATCTATCACATTTTGAAGAGTTGGGTCAATCATAAATTATGCTTTGGTAGAATAACCTATTCGAAGGAATGTTACTAAGGGAAGTCATTTTTATTGTAAAAACAACCCCATAAATGTAATTTTGTGGTTTTTTTAAACTAATTAATTTTATTTTCATTTGAATATATTGATACATAATGATTCATATTACCAATTATTAAATCAGTGACACGTATGAATGATTCAAAAATTCTCAAATGGTTATCACACCATAGTCAATGTGGTTATTCCATGAGTTAAAAAGAGAGATTTTTGGTGTTACTCTCTTGATAAATGGACTAATTGAGGCAATTAGGATTTTATCATAGTGATTTGGTCAAAATTGAACCTCTATTTTTTCAACCATTTTGAGCTTGGAAGAGTTTCAACCATTATTTTAATATGTGATGATATTTGCATGGTCACTCGGTAGATTACATCATTATGGTTTCAAAATTAGAAATAAAATTATTTTGGAGTTTTCAAGTGAACAAAGGCATTAAACCAGAAAGATTAGAATCACGTATTTATGAAGAAGAGTCAGTAGATTTCTAGAATTAAAAGTTCTTATATTTTATGAATACTATAGGATCTTTTCAATGTGGGTTTTGACAATGATTTTAAGTCATAATTATAAATATTTGATCAACATAATTAATGTGAATTATAGATCAATGAAGGTAAAAAAATTGAGATTATCTCGTGAATAGACTGATATATATTTATCTATAAATATAAGAAATTAGATCTTGAAAAAATGAGAGAGATTCCAAATATGTGATGGGGAGTTATAGAGAAGAAATAATGGATATCTAGGATTTTATATTGTTGAAGGTTTATTGAGTTCATCACATGGATAAATTTGGACATGATTGATATATCATTGACAGTGGAATCACATTTTTGGTTCATGGAAAATTTATATGGTTTTTATTATATGAGTAGTGATATTTATGGGTAATTTAGAGTAGCGAGCATTTTAATTTTATGAGGGTTGTAAACCTATATGGTTAATGTTTCCACTCAGAATTGTAAACAATAAAAGTTTGGTTTGTGATTTTGGTGTATGTAATCATCACTATTTCAGGCTCATTAGATTAGTCGAGTTTGGTTGAATTATGTAAAAATTTCTTATGTCTCTCTTTACATACATTATTAGATCATATCAGTCAAGAGAGAGAGATTTGTTCCTAAAAATATATAAATATTGAAATTAGTGGTTGTTATTTAAGAATCAGCATACCTTGATGCACCCCCCCCCCCCCTCTCATGGTATTTTCCTTGTTGGGGAACAATATATGTGAATAATATTATTCTACTTTTATTATTAGTAATACCACCATGTTTGAGAATTGATTCTAAAAACTCCCTTATTTTCATTTAAATTAATAATATATATATTCATTATTTATTACTTGGTATTGAAAAGAGAATTATTTAGGCATATTATAGTCTTCTACATTCTTATAACAATATAATTGTCTAGCATTCCCATCATTTATTCAGCATTCAATACACATGAATTTATTTGAGATATATTTATTTTCTTCAACATCCCCTCTTGATCTAGAAATAAAATTAAAACATATTTTGAAACATTACTAACCTATTTACACCTACAACATAGATTTTTAAGAACTCTTAAACAATTATCTTTTGATAACCTCTCATTAATGTTGAGTACTTCTTCATGGGTGTCTTCCACCACACAAATTATCTGATTTCTTATACAAACAGATTATTTTATTTTTTTTATTAATCTAGAATTAATCAAACCTAATTACCATGGATTGTTTATAGAAGTCCACATGGTGATATCTTTTCCCACAGAAGAAGTATATCTTTCTTTTTTTGGTGTGGCATCCTTCTTGACCTCATTAGGAGTATTTTTCTCAACACTTTTCCGATTCTTATAACTAAAGGGTAACTCACCTACTTTTTAATCTTATTTACACTTCATAAAAAATATTATTTTTAGTATTAAAGTACATTAATCACTCCTTGTTTGTTTAAACAAAATATTATCGTTAGAATGTCCATCTTGATTGTCTTTTCCATGGAATTTATGTAACCTTCTAAATATATTTGGGATAATTATATTATTCCCATTCATCGCTGTATTTTAATCATACAATCTTTTATATCCATTGATCATGTCTTATCTTTTCTTTTATGAATTGATATATTAATATAATGTTAAATTTTTATATGCTAATATATTTTACATCATAAAAAGTAGCCACTAAATTATGTTCTCTTTTGTTTATATATAATTCGACTAGCTTTTAAATATTGTAGTTTTTGTGAAATTTTTCCATATAATTAGAATTATTTTGAGGGGTAACATCATTTAAAATTTCTTTTATCCGTATTTGATGTATTACTGGAATTATCGTTATTTTTATCAACATGTTTTAGTTAAAAATTAGATTGTGACTTTCACATTAAATAAAAACCGCATTATTAAAGAATGAATTTTTTAATTAGAATGGTACCTTTTACTTTAATCATATATTAGATTTATCATTAGATGGTCCCCATATTATATATATATATATATATAATATAGGTATTTTAAAGGAATGTTCTACACTAAAATTATGTATGATGACCAATCTTCTATAAATTTATTATGTAGACTCTTTTTGTGTCCCTTACATATTTGCCAATTTTACCTCAAGCTCGAGACACATCATATTAAGTGTGTTATTTTAATATTTAATAGGATTTAATCATTCTTAAAAATAATTTATTATATTAATAACTTGATCTTTATGAATTTTTTCATTACTTCTTAAAGAATTATCAATATCTTTATTTCTATTTTATTTGATTCTCAATTGGGAATCCTTCAAAAAATTGATTTCCCACCAACTTCAATATTTTATCCTCAATAAAATTATTGGAAAATTTATTCTCTTGATTTTTTAAAACAACTCCTTCTCAGTTTTTTACACACTTTTATAAGAAATAAATTCATGGAACTTTGTGCCTCAACATTTCAGGTGATAATTAATCTTGTCAAAAAAATGTCTTCTAGTGATTCCTCCAATATATTATCATTTCTTCATATTGGGTGATCACCTATGACATTTATTTAAAATGGAAATAGATGATACTGATAATTTATTTTGGTAAATTATATAGGGTTCTTTTCAAAACCATATATGATTCATCATATAAATCATTTGGTGCATGATCCTCCCAAATTGTTTTTGGTTCATCAAAATAACAATATTTACCTGAATATTTAGTTATAACTTCTTAATGTGATTAATCTGAGTTGGAATTGTTTTTTATAATCTCAACAGTATATTTTACAGCAGATTATTTCCATTCATACTAGGTATACTATCTTCATAAATAAAATATGATTTTTTATAGATTTCTTCTACTATACGCAAGAGGGATGCCTTCTAAACACTTTTTTTTCAAGAGAAAAATTATAAAAAAAAATAAAAAAGAATATTTATAATTTGATTACATTTATGTAGTGTAGAATACTCTTTATCTTATTTCTTTATTGAATCCTTTCACATTTTTTATTTCAAACTTCTACTTTAATTAAAAATCGTAGGAAATATTTGATAGAGGTTATCAGTTGAAACCTATTGTATATTTATACACCTTATGATTTATTTAGAAGATAAAATTAAATAATTAAGAAACATTAGATGTTGAGAATGTAATAAAATGTGGAACCTATAGATATAATACTAGTTGTTGTTCCTCCAGTATCGACATAACCACACTAAATGGGGTTGAATTAGTGTGGTCCACATTACCTAATTTAAACACTTTATAAGTTTACCACTATACCAATTTGGGTAAATGGATCTCACACACTCATATAACCTTTAATATTAATTATTTTAATATAAGTATGAAAGCATAAAAATGCAGCACGTAAGGATTTATGAGGTTAACTCACAATCTGTGAGTTATAACTCGATGTGTGGTGATTGTTATCCAATACACACATGGATGATATTTTATTATCAATAATAAATGAAGAGAATAGGTATGGAATCAACCATTTATCATAGAAACAAAAATTATACATATATATCACCTTGTGGAATATTTAATCAACCACATGTTTCTTCATAATGAAAAGAACCACCCAACTCTATTTTCCAATAACTAGATTCAGATGGATCCTCTTGGAAGTGTGATCTACAATGTAATCTTATATCTCTACTAGATAGAATTGATATAATAACTTTACTCAATAATTGAAATCTAAAATGCTTTCATCTCTTATTATTTTCACAAATATCATCAATGTTATCTCACTTCTTTATATTTTTTATTAATGATCTATAATAGATAGTAAGCACGTCAATATATCTCTATCTCTCTCCCATTTGTTCTTTATCTTGTTTAATGAAAAATTTTATCTAAAATATAAATATTGGACTAAAATTTTCTTCAAAACATAAAATATTCAGAATTACATCAGTTTAGTCTCTCATTATTATTTATTTGACGATAATATTCAACAACTATTGCACATTGGTATCTTTACCAAAATCCATTTTTATTATTTTATTCTTTTTATATGCTTATCATATTGATCACATGAATATTAATTCCATAATTAAATTATTCAAAATATATAAACCTTCATTATGTCTTGACATTATGATCTCCACATTCAAACATCTGTAATAAGAAGTCATTAATTCTTATTCAAAATCATAAAAAAAATCCCTCAATATTAAATGCATGGTTGTCTAACCTAGATACATCCATAATTTATTCCAAAACAATTTTACTTTTAAATAATAAATAATAGCTACATAACAATAAAAAAGACAATATTATTTAAATATAATAAAATATCATTGACTTTCTAATACTTTTAGACTCTTCTCAATATCTTCCATTTTACATTGTCTAGTCTATGAATATTTCATCATTTATTTTTAAAAAATACTCTATAGTTACTTCTATACATTTCCGAAAAATTGATATAATATTGTTCAAATAGGCATGAACTCATGAAAAAATAGCTATGGAAAAATATATCACTTATGGTTCAATATTCTATTTTAAATATTATTTAATACAAATTATGGAATCATTGATTGAAAATTGCATCATGATATTTGAATATTTGAAAGAAAATTGAATGTATCATCAAGAATAGCTTTATGACCCGCCTATTAAAACCTACATACCATTGGTGAGATGATATGTATCACAATGAAAATATCTATGTAAAATTATAGTAATTTCTCTCAAAAACATGAATACGAAATAATTTTTAAAAAATTATAAAATATAAAACTCAAATATTTTCAAGAATTCTTCTCTAGCCTTTGAATTACGTATAAACTGATTTAAATTGGTTAAAGATGTGCATTAAAATCAGGCCATGAATATGGATTGAAATCAGCTTGATATTTCACAAAAGACAATTTCACAATAAAGTCGTAAATTCAAATCTCCGACACTTGAAGAATTCAAATGTAGGGTTCCAAAAGTAAGGTTGATTACAAACGTAAGAATGATGATCCATACTTTTGTCTTCACCTTCAAAATGTATGGTATATAATTCATACTTTTCTATTCTTCAGAATGTTAGGTACATGATCCAAACTTCATGATAAAATGTAAGGTTAATTACAAAAGTAGGGTTGATGATCCATACTTTTTTGAAGAAAATGTAAGGTTCCATTCATACGTAAGGTTCTTCAACCATACTTCTCTCATATAACAAATGTAAGGTTTCTTCCAAACGTAAGGTTCTTTTACCATAATTTTTTGTTAATGTAAGGTTTATTAACCATAATTTTATGAACTCCCATAAAATAAAAATAGGTTTAATCCTTACGCTATGCTCTCCAATATATGATATGAATAGTATTTCCAGAACATGGTGAATAGATTTCCAAAAACTTTTAAAAATATTTCACGTGAATTATATGCTTTAATATTATTCCAAAATTGGGAATACAAAGAATATCAATTTTATGAAATATACTTAATTTAAAATCATTAGAATAACAAATAATTTTATTTGTGAGCATCAAAATCATCATAAAAATATAAAGTCTTGTTGAAACAATACAAGATCAATAATCTCCTCCTTTTTGATGATCCCCAAAACCATAAAATTTATTTACATGAAATTGAGAATTTTAAAAGGATAAAAATAATATTTAATTTTTACATCCAAATGTCTCTCTAGAAAAAAAACAATTTTTCCTCTCCTAAATGTACATTTAATAATAAAAATTTTTTGTCAAAGGTCTATTTAAACACAATAAAAAATCACTTCCTTTATAAAGATTCTTTGTAAAATTTTCTATTTATCCAAATTTATCCCCATTTTTGTGATATCAAAACGAATGATAGAAAAATGAATATAACTCATTTAATTTAGTAATGAAATTGTGAGAAAATTCTATGAGAAACTTGTTTATCAGTAATGAAATATGGATTTCTTGAGGCAATCTAACATGGATATAAACAAAAGTAAAAACCCATCAAATATGATAAACAAGAAATATCATTGATAAAAGAATTTACATGTACATGAATGAACATGAATCAATATTTTTGTGATAAAAGTTTAAATAAGGGTATCTCTGTGATTTTGAATAACAGCCTTCAACTATACCAACTATAACCTTAATCACTTCCTTACACCATCTCCCAGTTGAATGATCATATCCCTTCAATTATGGGTCAAATCAATATCTTCAATGAGGTTTACTCTGAAAAATTCATGCACTCTTTCTTACTCCTCCATAAACTAATTTAGCTTCTCAGTGAATCTATTATATAATTGTCTAATACTCGGTTCAAATAAGGTAAGCTGATCAACAAAGAATTTATAATTTTCCAAAAAAGAGAGGCAAAGGATCCCTATTACACAGTAAATCCCGTAACATGTCATTCATGTTTCTCATTACAGATTTAATGGATTGGAATCCCATGATCAAACCAGGTGAAGTACCTTATTTACTTTCTTGACTTCCTGTGACAGTTGAAAACTATTTCTCTATAAATGTTTTCAAATCTGCGAAATATTATTTCAACAATACATAAGATTTCAACTTTGAAACCTCTACCAGTAATTCATTATTAAAAACATCTATTTCATGCTTTTGAAACAGAAAAGTCTTTCAAATTTTGAAATCTCTATTTATATTTCTCTAACTCTCTTCTTAAGTCATCATTCTCTATTTTATCTCTATTAAATTTTCTGAAGATTTCTTCAACACGATCAGACATAGAATCAGAGGAACCCTATTCTTGATTCACAAATGGATCTACTAAAATCCTTGGTAAATATTGAGAATTTGATTTTACTTTTTCATTCTTCTCCATTGGTTTCTGAACTGACTTTTCACTAGAAATTTCAAAAAAGAAAGATTCATTCATAGATTTTGTATGCATTGTAGATAAATTTTCATGAAATGGTGATTCTTCATTCTCTACTTCTAAAGGCAGCTACTCTTCCAAAAAAAATTATTCTTGGATTTATTCTCGAATATGATGTACAAAGTCAGTCTCATCCACATATTGATTGATAATTTCCATTTCCTGTTATTTTTTAACCTAAGGTACCTCCTCAATTCTTATCTCTGCCTCAGAATGAGGCAAAATTTCTACTTCTTCTCAAGAAGAAACTTCCAATTTAATTTCTTCATAAATCCATTCTCTCACAAAATTATGGCTTAAAATGTATCTGGTTTCAAGAAATTAATCTATAGGAGGTTCCAGACCAAATTTTATCTTCCTTGAGCTAAAAATTCATCACTAACTTTCTTCATTGGTAGGTTCATATTCTGTTTAAAATATGAGTTTTCTTCTAGTCATTGAAACTTACCCTATTCAAGATTCATTGATACCTTCTTTGGATATTTCATGTTTCTCTCATTTGCATATTCGTGATCCTAATCATCTCCAACATGCATTATTTTACCTTTTACAGTGCTATAGAGAAATCTAAGCTTTCTCAAAGTTCCATCATTCAGAACATTACTATTATGGCATCTGACTCTTGCATCAATCCGCCTCACCATGTCTTTCTTAAACAACAGCTTCGATATAATACTTCAATAACGATAAGAACTCATCCTAGCCTCAATTTGACATCAGAAACTCAAATATCTAATCATGTAGTGTGGAAAATTCAGATTTATATATCTTAAAAACAAAAGAAATAATGTACATATCTGGAAATAGAATTTTCTCCATTTCCGACATCCTTAGGTCTATCCCAGTCTAAATTAACTTAACCAAAATTGTATGATCATGTTCTAAATCTTTGACTAATTTTTTTTTGATTTTAGTATAACTGAATATAAAAGAAATTATATCTTCATATTTATGATTTTTATCCCCGATTGACTTCAGATCAAAATTAAAAACTATCTCATGGGGGAAGTTCAAGATTCTTGCAATTTCAATAGAAGATATTAATAACTCTCTATCTTCGATCGTCGCAAATATCGAATCTTCCATGTCTTCCAAAACAAAATTGAATAGATTCAAAGAAACATCTCAACTAAACATCATATAGAAATTCAGTTTAGTCCTCACTAAACATTGTTTAAATAACATTAAAGGATAATCCTTTCTCACTATCAGATTCTTCTCATACAGACATTACAGATCAATGAATTTTCCCTGAAATATTTTCTATCCAGTTTAACGCTAATGCTTTACATCACTAGGTTCTTCTTCTTTGATTCCAATTATTTTTCCAATTTCTGTTGAAAATATATAAAGGTTTTATATTCTTAGGTTTCGAAGGTGTGAGAAAATGAAGATGAAAGAGGTAAAGGTTTTTGGTAGTTCAAAAGGTTTTGAGAAAATTAGCAGTTTTGGAATTTGAAATAGTTTCTGACATAGCATCGATTCCCGTGTCATTATGTACATTATAATAATTACAAATTTTAAAATTAAATTATACTGTATGCGGAGTATTTAAAATTTATTACAGGATAAAAATAAGAGTTTATATTATTTAAAAGATGACTAACTAAATTATTTTAAATAGTGACAATTTAAAATAATATGATCAAATAAAATTAAGATTGAAATGAAATTAATTTTATTTAAATATAAATAAAAATAGGAAAAAAATATTTAAAATTAAATAAACATAACTCCCCCTTAATAAAATCAAAACATGTAGTGGGATGTGATTCAGTAAAAATATCAGAAAATTGAAATTCAGTATTTATAAATTCTAAAAAAATATCAATTTTAAGAACATGATCTCTTAGAAAATGATATATAATATCAATATTCTTTGTTCTAGAATGTATTATAGGATTTTTTTGAATTATTTATTTCCGTAGTATTATCGTATAAAATATGTGCATTATAAAAATTTATTCCAAATTCCATAAGTGTGTTTTTTATCCTAGAAACTTGTCCACAACAACTTCCTGCAGATACCTATTATACCTCGGCTGTTAACAAAGAAATTGTGTATTTTTTCTTATAAGACCATGACACTAAATATTTTCCAAAAAATTGACAGGTTCTAGAGTTTCTTTTTCTATCTAATATACAACATCCAAAATCATCATCTGAATATGAAATTAAATTAAAATCAAAAGTTTTTTGATAAATAAAAGATTGAAAAATAGTTATGTTTAAATATCTAATTTTTTTTGACAATTGTAAGATGATATTCAATAGGACTTGATTGAAATCTTGCACAAAGACATACTGAATACATAATATTTGTTCTGCTAGCTGTAAGATATAATAAACTACCAATAATACCTCTATATAACTTTTTGTCTACTAGTTTACCAGTTTAATCGAAATCATGTTTAATATTAGTTTACATAGGAGTTGTATATGTCTGGACATTTTCAAGTCCAATTTTATTTAGTAAATTGGTAATGTATTTTATTTGATTCAAAACATTTCCAAAATAATTTTCATAGATTTTAAGTCCTAAAAATAAATTTATTTCTCCCATCAAACTCATTTCATATTCTTTTTGAATTATATTTGAAACTCATGACGACATTTTTTATTTGTTTATCCAAAAATTACAACATCAATATAATTTTGAACTAAAAGAATATTAAAATTTATAGTTTTCTTAAAAAGTGTTAAATCTGATATACCAACTGTAAAATCATTTTTCAAAAGGAAAGAACATAATATTTTATACCAAGCTCTAGGTGCTTGTTTAAGGCCATAAAGAGATTTTGTATGCTTAAAAAAAATCTGGATTTTTAGAATTTTCAAAACCAGGATGTTGTTCTACATAGACATCCTCCATTAAATAACCATTTAAAAAGGTAGACTTATCAACCATCTGAAATAATTTAATGTTTATATGAGTTGCATAGGCAAAAAGGATCCTAATATCTTCTAATCCAGATATAGGGGAAAAGGTCTTATCATAATATATACCTTTTTCCTGATTATATTCTTTAGCTACTAGTCTTTATTTACATCTAGTTATAATTCCTCGATCATCTTGCTTATTTATAAAGACCCATTTAGTTCTAATAACGGGATAGTTATTTGTTCTTTCAACTAATTTCCAAACTTCATTTATTTTGAATTGTTTTAGTTCTTCATGGATTTATATCATCCAACATTCATCAACCAAGGATACTTATATTGACTTAGGTTCTAGTTGGGATAGAAAGGCAGAAACATCAACTGGTTTTCCAATATTTCTTCTAGTTTTTATTTCTATGTCTAAGTCTCCTATAACAATTTCTAGAGGGTGATTCTATATAATTCATAACTGTCTAGGTAAAACACTATTAGTTTTATTAGTTTCATGTTCTTATGAATTGGAATTAATTTTGTTTATATTATTTTCAAAATCATCTTTTAGGTTTTCCATTCTCAGGTTATCATTAGGGGTAGATTCATCAATTTAATCTTTCCTTTTTTCCAAAGGGTCATATTCATCAAATTTCACATGAATTGATAATCAAAAAATCCTTGACATTTTATTAAAAACACTATAATCTTTAGTGGTAGGTGAATATCCTAAGAAAATTCCTTCATCAGATTTTGGATCAAACTCACCCAGATTGTCTTTGGTGTTCAAGACATAAACCTTGCATCCAAAAACATTAAAATATTTGACTTTAGGTTTTATGTTATTCCAAAGGTCATATGGTGTCTTTTTGAATATTGGCCTGATTAAAAATATATTCATTATATAGCAGGTTGTGCTTACAGCTTCTGCCCAGAAATAGGTAGGAAAGCTGTATTTATTTAGCATAGTCCTTGCCATTTCTTGAATAGTTCTATTTATTCTTCCATCAATTACATTCTATTGAGTTGTTCTTATTGTAGATAAGGTGTGTTTAATACCTATATTTCAGGAAAAGGAATTAATTTTTTGTCTCTTGAATTCTCTACCATGACCACCTCTTATAGAAAATATTTTAAAATATTTTTCATTTTTAACATCTTTTCAAGAAAACTAAAATATGGTAAAAGATTCATTTTTATATTTTAGAAAATATATCTATGTAAATATAGAATATTCATCAACTAAAACATATACATATAATTTACTAGCCAAACTTTCTACTCTTGAAGGTATAAACTGAATCATGTTGATAAGTTCTAAAGGTTTAAATGTTGCAATTTTTTTAATTGATTTGAAAAAACTTTTATGTTGCTTTCCAATTTTACATGAATAACAGAATCTTTCACTATCACATTTAAGACTAGGAAAATCGGAAACTAATTTTTTCCTAGATAACTTATGTCAAGGATAAATATTTCAATTTAAAAATATTCTATTCCAGATATAGGATTCATTTATTTTAGCAGTTAAACAATTTATTTTTTGTTTACACAAGGAATTTAAGTCCAGGGTATAAGTATTGTCAGTTTTGGGTGCTCTAAATTTAAGAAATTTATCTTTAAAAATAGAACAACTGTTGTTACAAAAATCAACATAATAACCATCATCACAATGTGGGGAAATACTTATCCGTTTAGGTTTTAATCCTTGTACATAAAGTACTTTATTGATTGAGATAGCCTCTGGATCTTCAACAGTTCCAATACTAAAAATTTTTCCTTTGGCATTATCACCAAATGTGACTAATCCACCATCCTTTTGAGTTAAGGTATTAAAGTTCAATGAGTTTCCACTCATATGCCAAGAGAAGCCACTATCCATGTACCATATTTATTTTCTTCTTCTATGACATGCTTCGTGAAAATGTATTTAAACAATGGTTTGTTTTGGTACCCATATTTTCTTGGGTCCAACATTGTAAGCTAGCAGTGATATAGGTATCTAGATTTTCTTTGATTTTCTATAATAATTTTATTCTAAAAAATAGTCCGAAAAAAGACCTTTTTAATTCAACTAATTTGTGGATTTCATAAATAACAATTTTTAAATATATTACCTTTTGTTCCACATTAATTACAAATTACACATTTCATATTTGGAATAGAATAGTGTTTGTACAATTTAGATTCCTCACCTTTACTACCTATTCCATATACTTCTTTCGTAATCATATTCGTAAAAAAATTTCATTAAATGTATTTTCTCCTTTTTTAAAAAAATATATATGTACTTTTGTAGGTTTCTACATCATCTTGTAGTGTTTTTCACTTGGTTTCATAATCTAAACTATTTATGTTAGATGAGTTATATTTTTCAATTAACTCTTGATGCTATTTTAGATAAGAATCACTTTCTCCAAAAATTTAATTGTGAATATTTTTCGGTGATTTATGATTTTTAAATAAGGACTCTTATATTTCATCTACCATGTAGCAGTATACTGCAATTTTTTCATTTGAACAACTAGGGTCAGAATTAGAATTGGAAGAGTAATAAGATTGTACCTCATTATCTTCATCCATGAAGCACATGTTTGCTTTTAGATTTGATTAATCTTTTTCTGAATCAATGCTACTAGAGTTTTTAGAAACACTCCATGTAGCATTCATTTATATTTCATTTTTCTTCTCATAATAAGTATTTTTGAAAAAAAAATTCATTTCTCTAATTAGAAGAGGATAGTCAGGTCTTATGTGACACATTTTTTTGCATTCATAGCATCTGACATCCTTTGGATCTTTCTCATCTTTATGGAAGTAATTTATTAATCCTTTATTCTTCTAATAAAATTTGCTATACTTTCTCGCTATCTATTCAAATTCTATTTCTAAATTTTATAAATCAGAACATTCTTCCTTTTTGATCTCTTTTTTCATATTTCTACTATCCTTTTGAGATGTAACTTTTAGAGTAGTATTTTTCTTTTTGTAAAGAATTTTTTCTCATCAGCTTCATTTTCCATATCATCATCATACATCATTAGGGTTCCAATCAATTCTCTCATGGTTATATTTTTAATAGGTTATGATTTCCGAATGGTTGTTGATATCCTATTCCATTGGGTTGGAAGTACTCTCAGTACTCTCAAGGCTTGATCTACTTTGTTAAAAGTATCTCCCAAGGTTATAATGTTTTGGACTATCTCTTCAATCCTTCCATTCAACTGAGGGATGCTTTCACAATTAATAATTCTAAATATATCAAATTTTAGTTTTGTTGTAGCATACCTCATTTGTACGACATTGTTAGTTCCTTAAAAGGCAATGACAATTGTCTGCCCCATATCATATGTAGTTGGTCATTGAAAGGCTTTAAATCAGTTAAAGATGCGCTTTGAAATTGGGCCTTGAATATGGCATGAAATCATCCAGATATTCCGCACAATACTATTGCACAATAAATTCTTAAATTCAGATCTCTAAAACTTGAAGAAGTAAAATGTAAGATTCTAAAAGTAAGGTTGATTACAAACCTAAGGTTGGGGATCCATACTTTTTTCTTCTCCTTCAAAACATATGGTATATAATTCATACTTTTATATTCTTTAGAATGTAAGGTACATGATCCAAAATTCTTGATAAAACGTAATGTTCATTATAAAAGTATGGTTGATGATCCATACTTTTGTGAATCAAACATAAGGTTCCATACTTATGTAAGGTTCTTCAACCATAATTTTCTGATATAAAAAATATGAGGTTCCTTCCAAACATAAGGTTATTTTACCATAATTTTCTCTTAATGGATGTTTGATTAACCATACTTTTCTAAACTCCCATAAAATAAATATAGGATTTAGTCCTTATGCTACACTCTCCAATGTACAGTGTGAATAGTGTTTCTAGAACATGCTGAATAACTTTCTGAACACTTCTAAAAATATTTATCATCAATTATATGCTTTAATATTATTCCAAAATTGGGAATACAAAGAATATTAATTTCTTGAAATATATGTAATATAAAATCATTAGAATAAAAAATAAGGGTATTTGTGAGCATCAAAATAATCATTGAAATATATAGTGTTTTTGAAACAATACATGCCCAACAATATCCTCTTTTTTTATGATCACAAAACCATAAAATTTATTTACATGAAATGTATAATTTTATAATGATAAAAACAATATTAAATTGTTACATAAAAATGTATCTCTCGAAAAAAAAATATTTTTCCTCCCCCAAAGGTCTATGTAAAAATAGAAACAAATTTCTCAATGGTCTATTTAAAAACAAAAATAAATTTCTCTTCCTTTATTAAACTTACTTTATAAAATGTTTTTTTATCCAAACTTATCCCCTTTTTGTGATATAAAAAACAATTATAGAAAAAATAATATAACTAATTTAATTTAGTAATGAACTGGGGAGAAAATTCTATGAGAAACTTGTTTATAAATAAATAAATATGGATTTTTTGGGGAAATATAACATGAATATAAACAAAAGTAAAAACCCATCAAATATGAAAAACAAGAAATTTCATTGATAAAATAATATACATGTACATGAATGAACATGAATCAATTTTTTTGGGCTAATGGTTTAAATAATGGTATCTCCGTGATTTTGAATAACACCCTTAAACTCTACCAACTGTAACCTTAATCACTTTATTACAGCATCTCCCAACTAAATGATCAGATCTTTTCCATCTTGGGTTAAATGAATATCTTCAATTATGTTTACTCTGAAAAATTCATTCAATATTTCTTCCTTATCCATAAACTAATTATGCTTCTCTGTGAATCTATTCTATAATTCTATAATACTCAGTTCACCATAGGTATGTTGATCAAAAAAATATTACGGTTATTCAAAAAGATAGATTAAGGAGCCCTATTACACTATAAATCCTAAAACATGTAATTCATGTTTCTCATTACAGATATAATGGATTGGAATCCCTTGATCACATCAGGTGAATTACCTGATTTACTTTCTTGACTTCCTGTGAAAGTTGCAAACTATTTCTCCATAAATGTTTTCAAATCTGCCAAATATGATTTCAACACTACATCATATTTCCACTTTGAAACCTCTACCATCAATTCCTTCTTAAAAACAACTATTTCATACTTTGAAACAGAACGTTATTTCAAATTTTGAAATCTCTATTTCTCTTTCTCTAACTCTCTTCATAAATCCTCATTCTCTATTATAGCTCAATTTAATTTTATGAAAATTTCATCTATATGATCACACATTGAATCAGAAGAACTATATTATTGATTCACAAATGGATCTACTAAAATAATTTGTAAAGAATGATCATCTGATTTTGCTTCTTTATTCTACTCCATTGGTTTCTGAACTGATTTGTCTCCAAAAATTTCAACTAAGAAAGATTCATTTAGAAATTTTATATGCATTTCAAAGAAATTTTCATGGACTGGTGAGTATTCATTCTATACTTCTAAAGGGAGGTGCTCATCCATTAAAATTTCTTCTTGTATTTCCTCATGAATATGATGTACAGAGTTAGTCTGATCCACAGATTGATTTATAATTTCTATTTCCTATGATTTTTCAACCTAAGGTACCTCCTTAGTTCTTGTCTCTTCCTTAGCCTGAGGCAAAATTTCCACTTCTTCTCAAGAAGAACCTTCCTCTTGAATTTATTCTTGAATCAATTCTCTCACAAAAATATTGCATAAAATTTCTCCAGTTTCGAGAAATGTCTCTATAATTGGTTCTTGACCAACTATTCTCTTCCTTGAGCTAAAATGTCATCCCTGAATTTCATCATCAGTACATTCATCTTCTGTTTCAAATATGAATTTTTTTCTAGTCATTGAAAATTCTTCTATTCAAGATTCGTCCATACCTTCTTTGGATTTTTCATTTTTCTCTCCCTTAGCATATTATAGATCCTCGTCAGCTCCAGCATGCATTATTTTACCTTTTACAGTGCTATAGAAAAATTTAAGCTTTCTCAAAGTTCTAGCATTCAACACATTACAATGATGGTCTCTGACTCTTGCATGAATCAGCCTCACCATGTATTTTATAAACAATGACTTTGATATAATACATCAACAAGGATAAAAATTCATCATAGCCTCAGTTGTACATCAGTAACTCAAATATCAAATCATGTAGTGTGGAAAATTCAGTTTTATATATCTTAAAAACAAAAACATAATATACATATATGGAAATAGAATTTTCACCATTTCTGACATCCTTTGGTCTATCCCAGTCTCAATAAACTTAACCAAATTTTTTTGATCTAGTTCTAAATATTTGACTAACATTTTTCTTGATGTTAGTAAAACCAAACAGAAAAGACATTATATCTTCAGATTTATGATTGTCATCCTCGATAGACTTTAGATCGAAATGAAAAACTCCCTTGTGAGGGAAGTTCAAGATTCATTATATTTCAATAGAAGAGATTGATAATGCTCTATCTTTGATCTTCGCAACTATTGAATCTTCCATATCTCCTAAACTAAATTGAACAGATTCAAAGAAACATCTCAACTAAAATTCAAATATAAATTCAGTTTAGTCATCACTGAACATTGTTTAAATAAATTTAAATGATAATGATTGCTTCAGGATCAGATTCTTATGAAACAGACATTACATATCAATGACATTTCCCTGATGGATTTTCCATCCAGTTGAATGTTGATGCTTCACATCACTGGGTTCACCTTTTTTTATTCTCATTGTTTTTTTCATTTCCATTGAAAAGCTATGAAGGTGTGAGATTATTGGGATTCAAAGGTGTGGGAAAAGGAAGATAAAAGAGGTGAAGGATTTTGGTAGTTTAAAAGGTTTTGAGAAAATGAGCAGTTTTGGAATTAAAAATGGTTTCTGACAGAGCCTTGATTCCCATGTCATTACGTACATAATAATAATTACAAAATTTAAAATTAAATTAAACTTTATGTGAATTATTTAAAATTTATTACATGATAAAAATAAAACTTTAAGTTTTTTAAAATATGAGTAACTAAATTATTTTAAATAGTGAGAATTTAAAATAATATGATCAAATAAAATTAAGATTAAAATTAAATAAAATTTATTTAAAAAGAAATAATAATAGGGAAAAATAATTTGAATTAAATAAACCTAACACCCACTTAATAAAATCAAAACATGAAGTGGGATGTGGTTTAGTAAAAATATCAGCAAATTAAAATTTAGTATTTATAAATTCATAAAATATCTCCTTTTTAAAAAAATTATCTCTTAAAAATAACATCTAATATCAATATGATTAGTTCTATAATGGCTTCTAGAATTTTTTGAAATATTTATTGCACTAGTACAATCGCATAATATAGGTGTATTATGAAAATTTAGTCCAAATTCCATAAGTGTGTTTTTCATTCATAAAACGTGTGCATGAAAAATGCCTGAAGATACATATTCTACCTCGGCTGTTATCAATGAAATTTAGTGTTGTTTTTTACTAGACCATGACACTAAATATTTTCCTTAAAATTGACATCTTGCAGAGTTGATTTTTCTATGTAATATACAACATCTAAAATCAGCATCTGAAAATTAAATTAAATTAAAATAAGAAGCTTTTTTTGATAATTAAGTTATTATAAAATAGTTCATTTTAAATATATAAAAATTATTTTGACAGTTGTAAGATGCGATTCCATAAGATTTTATTGAAATCTTGCACAAAGACATATTGAATACATAATATCTGGCCTGCTAGCGGTAAATTATAATAAACTACCAATCAAACCTCTATATAACTTGTTGTCTGCTAGTTTTTCAGTTTAATCCAAATCATGTTTTATATTAGCACATATCGGAGTTGTATATGTCTTGCTATTTTCAGGTCCAAATTTCTTTAGTAAATCAGTAATGTGTTTGATTTGATTCAAAAAATTTACAAAATCTTTTTAAAATATTCAATGTCCTAAAAATAAATTTAGTTCTCCCATCATACTCATTTCAAATTCTTTTTAAATTAAGTTTGAAAACTCATGAAATATTTTTTTATTTGTTGATCCAAAAATTGCATCATCAACCTAAATTTGAACTAAATGAATATTAAAATTTATATTTTTCTTAAAACGTGTTGAATCTTCCTTACCAATTGTAAAATAATTTTTCAAAAGGAAAGAACTTAATCTTTCATACCAAGCTCTAGGTTCTTGTTTAAGTCCATAAAGAGGTTTAGTAGGATTAAAAACAAAATCTGGATTTTGAGAATTTTAAAAACTAGGAGGTTGTTCTACATAGGCTTCCTCAATTAAATAACCATTTAAAAAGACTTAACAGCCATCTGAAATATTTTAATGTTCATATGAGATGCATCAGATAAAATGATCCTAATAGATTCTAATCTAGCTACAGGGGCGAAGTTCTCATCATAATCTACACCTTCTTCGTGATTATATCCTTTAGCTACTAGTCTTCCTTTAAATCTAGGTATAATTCCTTGGTCATCTTTCTTATTTCTAAAGACTCATTCAGTTCTAATAACAGGATAGTTATTTGGCCTTTCAACTAATTTCCAAACTTCATTTTTTATAATTTGTTTTGTTATTCTTTAATTGATATCATCCAATATTCATCAACTATGGAATCTTCTATTGAATTAAGTTTTAATTGGGATAGAAAGGTATAAAACTCAATTGGATTTCCAATATTTCTTCTAGTTTTTATTTCTATGTATAGGTCTCCTAAAGCAATTTATAAAGGGTGATTCTTTATAATTCATGACTGTCTAGGTAAAACACTATTAGCTTTATTAGTGTCATGTTCTTCTGAATTGGAAAAAAATTTGTTTATATTATTTTCAAAATCATCTTTTAGGTTTTCTGGTCTCATGTTATCATTAGGGTTAGATTTATCAATTTTATATTTCCTTTTTTCAAAAGATTCATATTCATAAAATTTCACATGAATTGATTCTTCAATAATCCATGACTTCTTATTAAAAACTCTATAATCATTGGAGGTAGCAGAATATCCTAAGAAATTTCCTTAATCATATTTTGGATCAAACTCACCAATATTGTCTTTGGGGTTCAAGACATAATCCTTTCATCCAAAAACATTAATGTATTTTACATTAGGTTTTATGTTATTCCGAAATTTATAGGGTGACTTTTTGAAAATTGGTCTAATTAAAACACTATTTATTATATAGTAGGTTCTTCTTATAGCTTCTACCCAGAAATAGGTAAGAAGATTTTATTCATTTAGCATAGTCCTTATTATTTCCTAAATAGTTCTATTTATTCATTCAACAATTCCATTCTGTTGAGGTGTTCATAGTACATAGAAGGTGTGCTTAATACCTAGATTTGAGCAAAAGGAATTAAATTTATGATTCTCAAATTATCCACCATGACCACTTCTTAGAGAAAATATTTTAAATTCTTCTTCATTTTTTACAGCTTTTTAAAAAAATCAAATATGGTAACGACTTCATTTTTATATTTTAGAAAATATATCCATGTAAATATAGAATAGTCATCAACTAAAACATATACATATAATTTTCCATTCAAACTTGCTACTCTTGCAGGAATAAAATGATCCATTTGGATAATTTCTAAAGGTTTAGATGTAGCAATTTTTTAATTGGTTTGAAGGAATATTTATATTCTTTCCAATTTATCATGCATAATAGAATCTTTCACTGTTAAATTAAAGATTAAGAAAATTAGATACTAATTGTTTCCTAGATAACTTAAGTAAAGAATAAATATTTCAATTTCTAAATATTATTTTCTAGATCTAGGATTCATTTATTTTAGCAGTTAATCAATTTACATTTTATTTACATAAGGAATTTATGTCCAGGGTATAAACATTTTCAGTTCTAAGTTCTATAAATTTAATCAATTTATCTTTAAAAATATGACAACATTTGTTAAAAAATCAACATAATAAGAATAATCAAAATACTGAGAAATACTTATCATGTTATGTTTCAATCCTTTTTCATAATGTACTTTATTGATTGAGACAACCTCTAGATCTACAACAGTTCCAATACTAATAATTTTTCATTTGGCATTGTCACAAAAGGTGAGAAATGCACCATCTTTTTGAGTTAAGTTATTAATGTTCGATGAGTTTCCACTCATATGCATAGAGAAGCCTCTATCCATGTACCATATTTCTTTTCTTCTTCTGTGGCCTGCATCTTGAAAATATAGTTAAACAAAGGTTTGTTTTGGTACCCATATTTTCTTGAGTCCAGCATTGTTATCTAGTAGTGATATGGGTATCCAAATTTTCTTTAATTTAATATAATAATTTTATTCTAATAAACATTCCGAAATAAATTCCTTTTTAATTCCACATATTTTGGGATTTCTTAAATATTATTTTTTAAATATATGACCTTTTGTTCCACATTAATTCCAAATTACACCTTTTGTATTTGGAACAGAATAGTTTTTGTACAGTTTAGGTTTCTCACCTTTACTACCTATTCCATGTCTTTCTTTCTTAATCACATTCGTACCAAAAATTCAATTTGATGTATTTTCTCATTTTGTATAAAATAGATATGTAATTTTGTAGGTCTCTACTTCATATTTTATTGTTTTTCTCTTGGTTTCATAATCTACACTATTTGTGTTAGATGAATTTTATTTTTCAATTAACACTTGAAGATATTTTAGCAAAGCTTAACTTTCTCCTAAAATTAAATTATGAATATTTTTTAGTGATTTATGCTTTCTAAACAAGGAATCATATCTTTCTTCTAGCATGTTATAATATACTGCAAGTTTTTCATTTGAACTTTTGGGGTCAAAATCCGAATTGAAAGAGTAATAAGAGTGTACCTCATTGTCGTCATCCATGAAGCACATGTTTTCTTTTAGATTTGATTATTATTTTTATGAGTTAGACTTTGATGAGCTACATGATTTTTCAGAAACACTCCATGTAGCGTTCATTTCTATTTAATTTTTCTTCTTATAATTAGTATTTTTGGAAAAATTATTTTTCTTTTCCCTATTTAGAAGAGGATAGTCTTGTCTTATGTGACCCATTTTCTTAAGTTCATAGCTTCTGAATTCCTTTGGATCTTTATTGTATTTATTGAACGATTTTCTGAATCTTATCATATTCTTATAAAATTTTATGAATTTTCAAACCATTTGTGCCAGTTCCATTTCTAAATAAGAACATTCTTCAATTTTTATCTCTTGTTTCATCTTTCTACTCTTCTTTTGACATGTAAATTTTAGAGTAGTATTTTTTCTTTTTATCATGAATTTATGCTCATTAGCATCATCTTCCATACCAGCATCATACATCATCAGGGTTTCAATCAATTCTCTCATGGTTATATTTTTAACAGGTGATGATTTTTTAATGCCTGTTGATATCTCATTCCATTGAGTTGGAAGTACTCTCAGTACTCTCAAGGCTTGATCTACTTGGTTAATAGGATCTCATAAGGCAGTAATGTTTTTGAATATCTCGGTAATACTTACATTCATCTAAGGGATGATTTAACCATCAAGAAATCTAAATATATAATTTTTTTTGTAGCATACCACATTTTTCTGTCATTGTCAGTTCCTTCATAGGCAACTGCAATTGACTACCACAACTCATATATATTAGTTCATTGAGATACTTGATTAAATTCAACTGGTCCAAGACCACAGATGATATCATTCAGATATTTTGAATTTATTTCATACTCTTCTTTAGTAGCTGCACTCCATGATTCATGTTTCTCAGTAATTTCATGAGGAGTTAGAATTTTTTAGAGGACTCTATATCCAAGATTCTATAGGTATATCATCATCCTTGATTTCCATCATCCATTGTTTTCACCATTGAAGTATGAAGCTCAAATAATTTACATTCCCTCTTGTGTATCAGTCATTGATATATCTGTATAATCATTTACTTTTAGCATGATATAGCTTTATCAAAAAAAACAACCCCTGATACCAATTGTTGGATCTTGTTCTAAAAAATATACACAAGAGGGGGTGAATTGTGTCTTTCAAAACATCTCGTGAAATATTAATGATAATCAATTCTCTCCTTTTATATTTATCAGATTGTTTATGCAGGGGAAAGAAAAAGATATCAGTACATATATATTTAAAGTGGTTCTGGGCTCAAAGATCCCCTATCCCACTCCACCAATTCTCTTCTCTACGAGCTTGGTGATTTTCACTAGTCAGACCTCTTTTCACAATACCATCCACAACTGAGTTCAGACCATTGACACCTTTACAGTTTAATGATAAAATAGAGACATCTAGTTCTAAACACATAACTAATAAAATAGCTTAATACAATAAGTAGGTACTCATAATAAAATACTATTGGATTTAAAATAATTTCTGGTTATTCTTCATAGTTTTAGTAGTATGCAACTAACAGTAAATAGATCATCATCTTCATAAAGGATTTTCTTCAGATGAGAGCAGTTCTGAATCGATCTGGTTGCAATTCACCTTTAAATATATTCAGAAACAAATCAACAGTAGAATCATGATATATTCCTAATGTATAATAAGTAAATCTTTAATGTTTCTTTCTCTGACATAAAACATAATCTGGTCGTTCTTTATAGCAGTAGATCTATAAATGATCTCGTTAAAGAATCATCATATCTTTGTGTTTGTGAAACATGAAAATCTCCATATTTGAATCTTGTAATCTCTATGAATTCATGATATATCTTGTCACCCTTGTATCTTACAAAAATTCAGATACAAAGAATATATAGAATAATGACGAGCGCCTTATTCACAAATTCAGATACACAAATGTTTCCATAAGTATCATAATATTCAAATGTTAGAATACGAGAGTAGTCATTACATTCCTTAATAGTAAGCACAAAATCCTCATATTAAATCGATCCTTTGAATTACGTAAAATGGATTTAAATTGGTTAAAGATGCACTTTAAAATCGGTCCTTGAATCTGGATTGAAATCAGCCTGATATTCTGAAAAATACTGTTGCACAATAAATTTGTAAATTAAAATTTCAAACAGTTGAAGAATTCAAATGTACGGTTCCAAACGTAAGGTTTATTACAAACATAAGGTTGATAATCCATACTTTTTCCTTCTCTTTTAAAACATATGGTATATAATTCACACTTTTCTTATCTTCAGAATGCATGGTACATTATCCATAATTATTGAAAAAATGTAATGCTCATTACAAAACTAGGGTTGATGATCCATAATTTTGTGAAGAAAACGTAAGGTTCCATACTTACTTATGGTTCTTCATCCATACTTTTATCATATAACAAACGTAAGGATCCTTCCAAACATAAGGTTCTTTTACCATACTTTTCTGTTAACATAAGGTTGATTAACCATACTTTTCTAAAATATTGTACAATAAATGTAGGATTTCATCCATCAAACTACGATGTCCAACATACGGTTTGAATAGTATTTCCAGAACACACTGAATAGATTTCTGAACACTTTAAAAAATATTTCATGTGAATTATATGATATAATATTATTCCAAAATTGGGAATACAATGAATATTAATTTCCTTAAATATACTTAAAGTGAAATCATTAAAATAAAAAATAAGGGTATTTGTGAGCATCAAAATCATCATAAAAATATATTGTATTATTGAAACAATTCATGTTCAACAGTACCATATCTCTATAAATATTCCTCTCTAAATGAACAATTACTATAACTGAAATTATTTAAATATTGATGTTTCTCTTCAATCATCTTCAAATATTCCCAACTCAACATGTATTGAAATCATTTATTTGGTACTTAATCTTCTTCTTATTGTAATATATGCTTAGGTGCAACAAACTTCTTCCAATATTCTATTTTCAATACATATTAACATTAATTATATTTTATAACAAAAACAACATAAGAAAAATTGGTTCAACATGAGTTTCACCATTTTTTATGGGTTGTCTAAATCTATTCAATGATAGTATTTACACACTCTATCTAAAACTCAGCATCATGTGGTTCTCACTCACACATGAAGAGAAGTGGATGTTGGAATTGGAAATCATAAGCTTGGTTTGACATGGATGGTTTGTCTCTCATCACCCCATGTCCAATGAATTTTATAACTATAATTAGACTCAAATGTCACTACTAATCTATAAAAGGTATTTGTGAAACATGACATTCTAGCTCCATCACCCTTGGGGAATTCTTATCCAAGCCCACTGAGAACTCTACTGGAAACATTTTTGGTAGAATATCACTTCAATTGTAAGTAAAATGATAAAAAAACAATAATAACCTCAATATTATATTTTTGTAAATAAGTAACCAAAAACATTCGCTACTAACACTCACAATCACACACTATAATGTAAGGGTTCAACACATCTCATCTCCGTTCTATCCTAGCAATCCCACTATCTGCTCATTTATAATCGTACATGGACCTCATGAAAAATCATCATGTTCTAGAATATAATCTAATAATAATGGATTAGTAAACTTTATTTTTACCAATAGGTTTATAGGAAAACTATATATTATTTACTATTTTTCCTTAAATAATAAAACCCTAAATCATAACTAGAATATCAATCACACACAAGAATATGAATTTTATGTGAATCCTACATTCTATAAATGGTGAATGAATTCATTCTCCTATAATAGTGGTCGAAGATTAATTCATAAAACTATAAATTACATATCAAATTCGATGGAAATGACCAAATAATAACACTCAAACACTAAAAACAAAAATACCACCAATAGTAACATGAACCTTTCCTATATATGGGTTAGCTACAAGTAAACATGATTCCATATCAAGTCTTAAAAACATCCTCCTAGTAATTACCATAACTAAATTTTAAGGAAAATGATAATAAGGTTTTCATACCAATTTTTAATATTCTAGATCAATCAGATCAAAAGTCTCTAAGTTGGGTAGCTCTATGTGACCTCATGTCAACCTACAGTTATAAATGAGGCTATTGACATGAAGAGGTGTTATAGAGATGATAATGGGGAAACTATAACTCTAGTATAGATAACTATATGTAATATTGTCGGCAATAGTAAATAACCAATCATTATAAATTGAATAGCCTAAACATTAATGTGATAGGCTAACCAAGGATAAGTACTCACCTATGGGATGATAGTGTGAAAGGTAGTAAAAAAATATGAAAAAGAAAATAGATCACTTTAAAACTAAATCTCGATACCCTGATCAGTCCCATATGATAAATCCAACTATATTTCACCTACTCATCCATCCAAAGTATGCACTTTTCATATACATGTGCTTGCTACCATGAAATCTTATTTGGTGAAAAATCACCCATGTAGGGTTTAAGTATAACATAGTATTCCATCACCAACAATTTATCTAAAAAAATAAAAAAAATAAATTTTAATGACTGATATTAAATTCTAATTATGGGAATTATCATACAAACATGTTAAACCTTGGAGTGCTCAACAAACAAACCATGTTGAACCCAACCTACTTCATCCAATATCTGAATGGTATGAAACACTACGTAGCTTCAGAAAACCTAAAGAGTGAATTTTATATCACTCCCAGTATTATATACAAGTTTAACGATTCATCACTAATCTTATAGTCACATAGGTGAACAATAAATCACCATTACATCTTCTAAGTGTGAAAAACACATCACCTTCCCAAAAAATCTATCTTATTGGTGCATCATATCAATATATACGGAGGTGAATGATTTATCATCTTCATGAATACTTTTCAAGACCTATTAATCACAAATTCTTTTCTACAAGTGAAGTACATATCATAGTCACACCTCCTCTAGGTGTATATCTCATTATCATCCCTCCTCTTCTAGGTGGAGGCCACATCATCGTCAAATTTCTTCTGGGTTAATTCCACATCATAATCCCATCTCTTCTAGGATGTTGTGACATCATCGTCCCATATACTTGAAATAGATCCAAACTAGTCATCCCACCTCCCATAGGTGGATACCACTTCATCATCCCCTTCCACTAGTTGGATGAGTCACCACCATCATATAAGCAGTATAATTGAATGTGATACCCATGTCACATAATATTTAGTTAATGATTCCTCATAACTATATAATTACTAGTGAATGATATATCATATCATTAAATAATACTCTAGTAAATGTGTAATGACCCAATTTTATGGATTGTAAGGAAACATAACCATGAAAATGTTCTATTTCTCTGCTAATTTATCCTCATCCATGTTTAATCACAATATTTCCTCTAATAATGTATTTTTCATGTTAGTCACAAGGCTCATAAGGTTACACCACTCACACATGAGCACATATAATGGATCCTAAGTTGCATTTTAATATCACCTTTATAAGATACACGATCAAATGTAACCATTGAGATTATTAATAATAGATAAGGGGAAACTCTTATCCTAAAAGGATATCATTTTCTCAATAAAGAATCAATAAAAAAATATATTATTTTTAGGGAATGTTCATATATTTAGAACATCCCATACTTCATATGAAATATGAAGAGATTATATAAACCATTGGGAAATATTATGCACGACCTATCTGAACCAAATAGAAAATTTTTATTTTATTCCATAACAAAAACCATCCTTAAAAAATTGAAAAATATAGCATAATATTTGAAATTAGTAAAATCTACTAAAGTATGGTGATATATCGAGAGAAATGAGGGTATGAAAAAATAGAGGCTTAAAGTTACCTACAAAATAACATTGAGAAAAACTACACAAGAATATATATATATATATAAGAATGAGGAAGATCCAACACAGAGGAAAAAAGAAAACAAGTGGATTTTGGGAGGATGAATGATCCACTTCTATGAGGAAATGAGGGTAAAGACTCATTTAATAAAATTTAATAAAAAAATAATTAATATTATAAAAAAACAGGAGCACTGGGTACCTAGTTTCCTTCCAATAGATACTCACTACCCACTAAGTACTTTTCCTAGGTCTATTGGGTTTCTAGTAAACTTTTTAAGATCACCTTTTTACATGGGACCACTAGGTACCCTATACCAACCTATCATGTACCCTCAGGGATTATTTAATCAAGAAAAAACTCTTAAAAGTGTTATAAACCCCCAAATATAAATCCCAAAGCCCCCACAAGTACCTTAAAAAATTAGAAACATGTAAAATACATAATTTTGGGTGTAAATTTATAAAACAAATTATTCCTCAGAATAGCTGGGGAGTTATAATGAGTTGGGGGATTTATAATTAGGTCATAAAAAATTGACACAAATATTCATATGATTAATGGAATAATTATAAGAATGTGATTAAATAACTTAGTGATCATAAGTCATGATAGAATAATATTAAATCCGGGAAATCAGTTATAAAACTATAAATGATAATCATTAAATGTCCCCTAGTCTATTAATTATATCATTCATAGGTATCAGTGCCTCCATAAAAATCAAACAGAAGTCCTACAAAACTAGAGTGAGGGAGAAAAGTTTATATCTTTTCATATATGGATGATATAGTAGTGAGGTTCACTTCTTACTCTGACTTGGGTTCCTTATCACCCAAAGGTTTAGAATTAGTTAGAGGGTACACCCTTGGTATTTATTATTTCAAACCCACATAATATCGGTATTTTTCTTCTATTTTCCTTTTAGTTTTATATTATTTTGTTATGTCCTTTTCTTGAATAAAATAAAATAAAGAATTTATGGAGGGGGTAATAAACCATACTGACAAAAAATATTAATATTCTACATAAATAACCGTATAAACCATAACACATATCAAGGATCTCTACTAATATCATCATCATGTAATATATAATCATGATGTGTAACATAATAAACTATGATGACCTATCATTTTCCATAAACTAGTAGACTAAGATAACTTTCCATGTCCCACACATGTCCTTTCATGAAATATAACTTCTACACAATGCATTTGAGGGGTGTATAAATATGGAATGACCCATCACATAGTAGACTATATACATAAATGTTTTCCACATAAAATAATTAAAATCAATATTAAAATCATAACTTTATTAACTTATATACATAAAATACTCAATATAACATTTTTATAGGTAAACAAATATGAAGTAAATCAGAAATTATATTAGATGATACCAATATTCAATCACCCAAATTAAATTATCAAAATATTATTCAAAGGGACATACACCATAGATTTCAAACATAATAATCATTTATATTATATATAAAAAAAGAAAAATTAAAATTAGATGATAAATATAGTTTTAGGAATATTTTTGTAGTTTTTTTATAAAAATAATGATACAGGATAATTTTAAATAAATTTCAAAAGGTAAAAAAAATAATTTTAAAACATTATATTTATAATAAATTTTTTTAATAATTTAACCTTTGAAATAAATAGATTGTAATTGATGAAAAAGATATAAAATGGTATAAAAGTTAAAATAAAAATCTTTTAAGCCTTTTCAGGATGATTTTAATTAACTCACAATAATAAAATGTTAATTAAAATTGGAATTAAAATAAAATTATAGTGAAATATGAGAGGTGAGAAAGAAAATATTTGTTTAACAATAAAAAAATATTTGTGTTAAAGAATAATTTGTATTTGGAATATAAATACTCAAAAAGCGTAGATATTTTCATTTACAAGATTGTATTTTTGTTTTGGGAATTAATCAAAAAGGTGATTATGAGATAGAAAAGATAATTCTCAAAAATGAGAGAAAATAAAATTTGTGATATTTAATGGGTATAATATATATAACATGGTATAATGTAGTCAAATAAGAAAGTGAATAACTCACTGAAATTATATTGGGTTAAGAAATCCCCTTAAATTATATTTCCCCAAACCCAAACATGCTTTAACTCCCTATATAATCAATATAGGTTTGTAATTCAGCCATATTAGTTAAAGTAATTTTATTTTTTATCATTCTTTAAAATTGTATTATAACTTATTTATTAATCATTCATATAAAACATAACCATTGTGTGTTAATTGTTTCATTTGTTCCACTCTTGCTTCGACATAGCAACAATAAAAATAATCCCATGTTCATAATCTCACTATATCAAAAATATCTAAGGTATAAGATTCCCAATGTCATAATGATTTATTAAATTCTTATTTAAATTAATTATTGGTACTAGTTCCATTAACAATAAATTATTTGTGATTGGTTAATTTGTGATTACTTAATTAACCGAAAGAAGTTATTATGATAGTAAGTGCATTTTTATAATTTTCATTAAATAAATATAAATTAAACTTGAATTCATTATTATTATCATATTTTAATAATATTTATTCTTTTAGAACCATTCCTGATAAAATTTAATAACATCATTCATTTTGATGGTAAAACTTGTTGCATTGCAACCCACGATCCATAACTTGCTTCTACAACCTCAAACTATGAAATATGAATTTTGTATTTTCTAAAACATATGATGCATGACAATAATATATCTGAACTGGGAGACAAGATAATCCCATTCATGTAGTAAAACACAAAATAAGGACCTCAACTAACTTTTAATTCAAAACCACGAAAATTAAGGAAACATATAACACCAAACACTATGAACTTTTGTGGTTTGGAACAAGTCCTACTCCATGAGAAATTGTACAAGTTTATTGAAGGGAATGAGGAGACTCACTATGTGATAAATGTTTAAAGTAAATTTTATTCCAAGGAGGAAACCAAACTAGTCTTTAAATAAACTCCAAAATCATAATCTAATAAATGATTAACAATTATAATAACAAGAACTATGTAATTGTACCACCCATTTATTTATTGATATGTTTTATAATTGATAATTTATTTCATCGGTTCTATTACCATGTGGTCATTATGGGTGAACCTATCATGATCAAAACCATCACCAACTACATGTTTAGTGTAACAACTCCACTTTCCCTACTAGTGAATAATGCATGTGTCCAAAATGAAACCTTCCATGATGATTGTGTAATATTGATTCTGATATCACTTGAAACCTATGGTTTTATATATTACTATATATGGGTTTTGTAACATAATTGTAAAATATCTTCATTAATAAATTATAAAATAAATCCATAAGTTAGTTCTAAAACAAATCCTAACAATCTCTCACTAGATAACTATTACTATACGCTTCATTAAATACCACTAAGAACCTTAAAAATATGTTATTCTCATTTAGTTACTAATTTAGAGATCTCTTAAACACCAATCATCCAATCCCAACTAATGTGAAGCATCACTCTAAACATTTTTGTACTATGAATTTAGTCAGTATGTCTAGTAGATTCTAACTCCAGAAAATATTTCATTACCCCATCCCGCAATCCCTTATATGCTTCTGGAAAAGCGTTAATATAGTTAAATGTATTTCATTAATGATTGAGACATCATATTATATTCCAGATGAATTATAATAAGGGTATCAGAAAATATAATTCTAATTCTCTATGTTCTTATAAGTTCCTATAATAAACATTTCAAATAGACTATATCATTTTTTACTTCTATAACTATAATATACTCAACTTCTGTGGCAGACAATGCAACCATAGGTTGATTTCATGACATAAATCTCCTGGAAGTTCCTCAATATATAAAAACATATCTAATAGTTCTTGGTTAATATTATATATATTCTATAAAACTAGAATTATAAAATGTTTTGAATGGTTAATTCATTCAAAAAAAGATTTTTAGATTCAATCATACATTGAATAGATCAGACTTTTGATATATGATGACTTTAGGATCCTCTCCAAGAATATATCCTCATTATCTATTTTAGGTTACTTCTCCTTGGATAATAAAACGAATCTTGAAAAGGGGTTTATCATATTCTTAGACTCGATTATCATGAATATTTTAGAAACAATTTCAATATACTCTAACTCAAATAGGATCAATCTTTCATCCTCAAATATCTTTGGATCCTTATCCTAAATATCAACTTTTAGAATCAAGAACCTATATCTATAATCTTATATAAATATAATTCTTTAACTCTTTCAGACTATCCTTAACAAGTCTAGCTAAGAACATATCATCTACATAGAGAAGAGAAGTGATGAAAATATCATTATCAAATAGTGTTTTATTGTTTGAATAATCTATATTATATAAAAAAATTATGTACTTCCATGAAGGCTTCTTAATTATGGTTCCACTATCTTTGTTCCTATTTAGTCCCATAAAAACTATAAATTGTCAAACACAAAAAACCTTCAAATTTGATTCACATGAATCCTTAAAAATACTCAATATAAATCTCTTCATTTGAATTAACAAAAATGAATGTGATCATTACATCAAGATACCCTAAAAAAAACCTTATATAGAAAACATGGTGAACACTATTTGAATCTTCATTTACATAACATCCAATGAAAAAATAACTAAAATATACTCATTTTGATTATTTAAACCCTTTCAAAAAAAATTCCTTGTACTATTTCTTAATATCTGATTCTTTTTATTTGATAATAAACCTACCTATTCTCCATCACCATTTCCCCATCGATGAATCTATCATATTTCATGTTCAATAAACATTCATTGACCCCAACTCTTTCTACATTGCTAACTCCCAGTATAATGAGTATCATAGGATTCTCACATCCTTGGGTTTATTTGGATCTCTACCATTTATAAGTAGTAGATATTTCATTTTGGGCTTAAACCAAAACACTGGTCTTAAACTCTTGTAGAAATATTGTACACATGAGGCTTATCTCACTTTAAATATCATATTTCCAAATATTTTTCCCAATATTCTGAAGTAATAGATAATTTTTGTATATAAGACCAGATATTTTCTATAACTTGATTAGTCTCTTCTATTCTAGAACTTCTTTATTTCTCTAAAACCTCTATACACCCTAAAAAATTAGAAACCTTTGACTTATATTCAGATCAACCTATACCTATGTTGGTTCTTTTATCCCAACTACATCCCTGGTCTAGTTCTAATCCTTCTATGGGATATCATAATTAAAGAGAGTATTTTAGTTTCTAATATCCTTTTATGAATTATTTTCCCAGATCTAGGATCTAGTGTTTTCATCACCATACCTAATAATGAAACATGTTTAGGATTTTAATTCCACCTTATTCCTTTCTTTGGTATCAATATAAACAAATGATATACTTATAAAAACTTTTCAATGAGATAAGTAAACCATCCATATGGTCCATAGTTTCTTATATAGCTAATATACCATTGGTTGTAAAAGAATATGATTCAAAATATAATTCAAATAGTTCAAAAATTTATCTCAAAACTACTTTTGGAATTCAAAGTGAAAAATAATGATCTTGGATCTCCAATTCAATGTTTTATACTTCAATTTTATAATAATTTTCTATGATGGTGTACTGAGAATAGCATTATCTTTCAAAACATCATTCAATTAGTCAAAATTATAAAATGATTGACTTCTAAGTCACATATATTTTTAAAAAACATGAATTTTATATTCATTCCAATAACATTATCCAATACATCACACTACCTAACAATAGTAATGAAAAACTAATACTTGTTTTTTAGTAAATTATATACAATTTCCATGTGTAATCTTTGATATAGGTAATATAGTCCAGTATTCCCCTATGATATTAAATTAGAAGTAGTACCCATATAACCATATTGACCAACCCAAAATTTTGATTCTTCAATACCTTGTCCAATGACACAACGAAACCTTATGTTTCTTCCCAGATATATATTCTTCACATGTTCCATTATCCATATGATAATGTTTTATAAATACTTTCATATCCATGGTATCTAAACCATCCACAACAATGTTTCCCAGGTGTACATGATAGAAATTTTCATTTTTAAATTTTATTAATCTAGCATTCATTACACTATCCAAATTATTAGTCAGGTATAATGATCCATTATTAACCCCTCAAGAATCTACAAAGGATCCTTGTGTTATCTTACACAAACTAATAGAAAAATATGTATATAAACTAAAATTATCTATCTGAATAGATAATATTAACTTATTCTATAATCCCAGGATGTGATGAATACATTAAAACTTTACCAAGCATCCAATCAACATTTAATTATTAACATCATATTTTTTCAATGATCATGAGTGAAACTAGATAAAAATATGAACCATTTTAAATCTTATTTATATATAGTTCATATGAATCCCTTCTCATGTATTGAGTGGAATGATTTCTGATGATAAGAATCCATGACTAATGAATATGTGACAACTAACATTAATGTTTTATCTTACCTAGATATGGTGTTTATGGATAAAGTGGAGAAAACTTTCTATAATTAACATATCATTCTAAAAAATATTTCTATTAAATAATTTTGATACAAAATTATATTCTAATTAATTAATCAAGATCCTTATTTTCAATTATCTTCTTTCTCTTTTATCCTCACCCTTCATGTGACTTAGATTTTCCTATGAGTGGAACATCATATCCCTTCCTTACTAAATACAGATCTAATAACACTGTGAATTCATTAGTATTTATCTATTGTTTTAAAATCTAATTAATAATATCCTCAAAAACCATGTCATTATTACCAAGGGAGTTTTATATTGTAGTAACCATCACATCCCATTGTTCTAAAATAAATTAAAAAAGTATAAATTCCCAAAAACCTCAACAAAAAATTAAACCAACAGACACTATATTACTCTAGATCATTTTGAATTCCTTTACATGACTAGTCAACAAATTTACTTTACACATATCATTGCTAAACAAAATCATATCATGTTGGTCAGAGTAGAGTACTCAATGTGGGGGTTGAATTGAGTATCTATAAAAATTTCTATTTAAAGATTGTTTATTTGAAAATTTCCCCCAATTAA
Organism: Viscum album; assembly: GCA_963277665.1. Lineage (NCBI taxonomy): Eukaryota > Viridiplantae > Streptophyta > Magnoliopsida > Santalales > Viscaceae > Viscum > Viscum album. The sequence goes on along the minus strand of OY728156.1, from coordinate 1,189,649,664 downwards.
AAATACAATCCATGTCATCTTGTAGTGATTTTATAAGTGTCCTAGATGTTCAATTAATTTCTCAATAGATTGATTAGTTCTCAGTTACACTAATCTAAAGATTAAGATATCTTTTGAAACTATCCTACTAGTTCCAAACAATTACAAACACTTTATAAACTAACTATTATATTTTGACATTATTTGAATGAAATATGTTATAAGAAATAGTAAAAAAAATAACAATAGGCACAGTGGAATTTAAAACAAGAGGTTAAGTCTCAAGAAAAGACTTTTTCCTCTCCACTTGTTGATCACCTATCACCAAGAATTTTAAATTAATAAAAAGGTTTGATCCACACTATGGATTGGGGTTCACAATAATACACAAGGATGTCCAGGTCACACATGACATCTACCACAGTTCTGCACGTGAAAAACAACAAACAATTCCTAGATGTCCTCTTCCATAGTTCTATATTAGATATAAAATAATAAATAAATATTGAGATTGGGGATATCAAGTATCCTCCAGTTATACACAGGAGTCAGTGTTTGTGTAATAGAAAAATACATGCACTACTCAAATATGTAAATTAATGAACACAATAGAGTTAAATATTTAGGGTAAGGTTTAGAAATCTTTGTGTGTTATGAAGTCAAACTCTGGACTCATTTGATGCAGTGGAATGAAAGTTTGAGTCCTCTTATGGATGTTGACTCCAAAACATAGTGTCAAAGCCACTATTTTCTAGCTTCTAGAAGTATGATATGTTCAACTTCTTGTTTAAAATATGTTCAGGTCAGCTCAGTAGGTTTAACTTGACTTCTTGGTCTCCCTTATGTTCTTCTTTTTGAGTTCTTGGGTTTTAAAAGTATGCTCGAGAGTTCCAAGAGTGCTTTTACACTTTTTCACTTATGTCTACTACTATAAAAATTTTAATGATCAAGATTGTAATTCTTTTATACTTCGAGGTGCAACAGAAAAAATGATCTCCCCACATTCATGTACCTCATACATTACACTGAATATCCAACTAAAAATATTAAATAATGTCATAAACATTAATTTTTCTAAATACGATAGATAGATATATATTTTAATTAATAAATTAAAAACAGTTATTATGACTATAGTCGATTCATAAGTAACAGTGAGTCATTAGCATCGGTATATCAGCATCACTACCTATCCATATCGGGTAGTCATTTTCAATTGTATCGGTGACTCTGGGCATCGATGAGTAATTTGTACTATCGGTCTATCCAGGCATTGGAGATTCATCATCAGTGACTCATTTTAAACTATTGGTGTGTCTCCCATTGGTGGCTCATCCATCAGAAATTCCTTTTAACTAATTTTGCATCGCCCATCAGTGAGTCGTCCATAGGTAAGTCTCTTGAACTATCAGTGTGACCAATCATCAGTGAGTTCTTTGGTCGGTGAGTCAGCCATCGGTGAATCCTTTGAACCAATCGTGTTAGTGAATTTAAAGAACATTCCAAGTATCTATCTTATACATATTAGTAATTATTAATTAAAATTCATAATTTCATATAAATATACATTTGTAAATATATTGACAAATAAATATCCATAATTTATTCACATATTGAAATGTATTATACCATGTGACATAATCTATTCATTTATAAATATTCATTGACATGATTATCATTACTTAAGACATAATATGTAAAGTATCATGATTTTTAAATTGCAATAATTTGTGATTATTAAAACAAATATTTCATAAAGGGTCCATCAATCTCCCTCTTTTTGATAATCACAAACCATGGAATTTATGAGTTATATCAAAGCTGGAATATATATATTCTTTATTTATTACATACCATCTTTTGTATGTTATATTTAGTCTCCCTCTTAGGTAAAGATTTTATGCCATCCATATATTTCTCCCACATTTATGATTAGAAAAAAGGTGAAAAGAAACATAAAAATTATTATGAAAAATGACACAAAGAAACATGAAACACATTGAAGGAAAACTTATATTCATGAACATAAAAAAGAGTACAAACATCAAAATAAACTCATCAAAAATACAAGTGCAATGACATATCAAAGAATTATCCACATCTAAGCATTGGGATTTTGAGGGGCTATTCCTTTGTCTGAAGGGTCAATTGGGTTTTTAGGAGGTGTTGTTGTGGATATATAAAAGAATGACTGAAGGGTTACACCAGTTAAATCAATGGTTGAATGAACATTAGATGCAAGGTTTGGTCCCTTTTCTAAGAGAAAACGATTTTGATGCTTCTCTTGGATCACTGTCTTTATCTGGGATAAAGCTTTAGACACTGTCATCTGAGCAGGAGGCAGTGATGTAGGTCTGATGAAAGAAAATGTAGGTACCACTATAGCTTCATCATGTACATGCAGGTGAGGCTTTAAAAGAATGATAAAATCATTTATTATTTCACCCATATATTACATGGCCTTCTCAAAATATTCCTTGTTTTCCATGAACATCTCTAATATAGGTGTAATATATATACACTAGATCACTTTTTTCTTTCATTCTTCAATCACCACCGGTATCTTTAGATTCTATGCCAAATATTAAATGTTGTTATTAAACTCATGTTGTGTGTAGACTTTAGAAAAGTACCTATCTACTTTGTACCAGATCTCCTTTTGAGTAGCATATGATTCATCTGTACATTGTCTCACCATGATATATACAAGCTCACTATTCATGTGCACTTTGGCAAGGGTCACTTTATCAGATTAATTCTAAAGGGACCCATTCTCTTCTCTTATTACAGTCTTAAAGGACCCCATATTAGTAGAAGTCATGGTAACTCTAGAACTACATGCACCATAAATCATCTTTCCAAGATCCTCCGTCAGCGTTTTCAAATATTCATTTAGTAGATGTGTACTAAGGTTCCTAAGAACCTCTATAACAGCACCAAGTGTTGTTTTAAAATCATTTGATAGAGGTTAAATTTCATGATTCATTCTCTTCACTTCTTCTCCTAGTATTTAATTATTTATTACTATAGTCTCAACTCTAGTGATAAGATTGGGCTAGATCTCCTGAATTACCATTCGTGAAATCTTAGCAGCATCAGCCTCTAAAATAATCCAATATGGAGAGGCTTCATTTCAATCTCATATATAGGATCTCACATATTCACAAAAATCATCCTTGAATTTTTCAAGATCAGCCTTGGTGACATAGTCACTAGGATCTTAAGGTAAACAGGATCATCGACATTAGGTAAGATAGGTGAAGTATGAGCAATTTGTTCTACATCAACTTCTAGAGCAAGAGGATCTACCATCTCCTCATCTATTTCATAATCCAACCAAAATAGGATATATCCTAGATTTGTATTCCAATAATCAGAATAGGTCCAATCTCTAGGCTCTACAATATTGATTCTTACTCTTCTACCTTAAGGATCTCCCTCATTCTGAGCTTCACCTTATTCTTCCTGATCTCTAGCCAAAATAAAATTCTGAGGCACTACTACTATCTGAACTTTAGCCTCTTCTTGAACTCTATCCAATTGAGGCTCCTCCTTATTCTAAGGCATAGGTGCAATCTGAGCTTCAAATTATTCCTCTTGACCTCTATCCATAATATCATTTTGTTACTGAATGATGCCTTGATAATCATCATCAGGGTGGTCATGTCCATCCTCATTGCCAACATCTCCATCATTATAATCAACAACATTATTTCCTACATGATCAACATCATCCTGTCTACCAGCCTCATCGTCATATCTATGCATAAACTCCTCACCTGAACTTATTTCTTCCTGTCTTTATTTCAGTGAGTCACTCACATGCTCACCTTAATCATAATACTCATAATCACCATCAATCTTTCTCACATATACTTCAAATCCAAACACTTTAGTCTATTCCTCATCTTCATCACCCAACAAAGGTTCATGAGAAGTTAATTCCAATGGAGGACTGGTAGGTCCATTTGTCATGTATCTAGGGATTTAATCAATATATGGGTCACTCATATCATTGATAGTATATCCTTATTCTCTTGGTAGGTCAGGCTCATATTGTTCTTCATGTGAATACACATTTTACTCACTAGGTTTAAGACCTATATCAACTTGATCCATTGGTCTGGTAGGGTGATCTATATGATTATAATCCTCATGTAGTTTCTCCCCATATATAACCTGCATTCTCTTCCATGGGTTCCAAAATATCTTCATCTTTTTGTATATGTCTCTGTGCAAGAAAAAACCACTACATGTAGTAATAACTTCATCTACATCTTCTACACATCCCAACCCCTTCAACATTGCATAAATCATCCTTGGGTAGTATAAACAGGTTTCCTTTTTGGAGGTTTTGATCATATCACTATTTTTTACCATAAGTTACTTGAACAGGTTCACTTTTACCTCATTCTATAATAAATAAATCGGGAAGACCTCTTGATACTTTAAGGCAGCAAAATATCCCTTGGGTAGATTTGGTGGTGGATAATTTGAAAAGCATTCTGGCCTCTCCATCTAATTCAGAAGATATTTCTCTCTTTGAATCCTCATTTCTAGTCAACACTTTCATGAAATTTTCATAAGAATGAAAATCTAAAGATGGTGGAATGTTACCCTCATAATCAGTGAAATTCCCCCTTGAGGCATATCTAAGAATTCAGCCTACTCCTTTGAAGAAATAAATTTTACTTACCCTTTACCAAAAACTTCATTAGAGCCTCCTCAATTAATTCCAAAAACACATTCAATTTGAGATAAAATTGGTGTACCGAAATGGGATAGAATGTTCTCTCATTATCAGAAAAAAACTAATCCACCTTTATGATTCCTAAACTTTCAGCTAGAGATATTTTCTCAACAGTATCCATTCAGCATACAATTTTTTCTATAGAGGTACAATATGGATTCCCAAACCCTAAATCACCGATCTTTCTACACTGCATGATTCTCATTTCCAACAATTTTCCAAATATGATTCACTTGGTCCTTCCATCACACGCATTGTCATCGCCATTTTGAAGGTTTGGGTTTGAAGAAGGAAGTCGAAGGGTCAAAGGTTCGAAGGTAGTGCGTGGTAGTGAAGGTTCATGGATCGATTAAATTTTATCATTTAGGAGTTATAATTTGTAAAAACATAAAATATAATAATGGTAAAATAAGAAACATGAAAATGTGTCATTTTACATAAAAATATAGGTAAGTAGATTTATTTAAAATAATTATATTTGTGCTGGTTTCACTCTAACAGTATCAATCTCACTTGATCGGTTTCATTAGATAGGTTTCACACGATTGGTTTCACCTGATCATTTTCTCTTGATCAGTTTAATCTGATCAGTTTCACCTGATTGGTTTCATCTGATTGGTTTCACTCGATCAGGGTCACATTGGTCAATGTCACAGGCAATCATATTTTTCTAAGGGGATAAGTTCAGAAAGTCTTTATAGACTTATCATTCCGAGTTCATGTTTGATGTAGCTCATTCTCATAGAGTTTATGTTTTTGGTAAAAATTTCATTAAGTTGGTGTTGAATCCAAATAAACTCAAGAGTTATATCACCTTTTTGATAATGGTGTCTCAAAAAGTGTTATCTTACATCAATATGTTTTTTTCTATAATGGGAAATTAGATTATAAGAAATTTTTATAGCACTTGTATTGTCACAATTTATGATTATATGTTGGAATTGAAATCCATAATCTAATAAATTGTATTTGATCCACAAATTTTTTTCACATCAACTACTAGTAGCAATGCACTCTTCTTTTGCAGTTTATAATGCAACAAAAAATTTTCTTACTAATCCATGAAATTAGATATTTTCTCAAAAAGTGACATGTTCTAGAGGGGCTATTTCTATAAAATTTACATCCACCAAAGTCATAATCAGAATAAATAACCATATCAAAAGGCTGTTCTATTGGGTAAAATAGTCCTAAATTAGTTGTATATTTGAGGTATTTGAAAACTCTTTTAATAGAATTTAAATGTGACTATTTTGGGTTTTCGTGAAATATTTCACACATACCCACAGAAAACATGTTGTCTGGTCTATTAGAAGTTAATTAAAGGAAACTCCTAATAATTCCTTTGTAAGATGTTTGATTAATAGATTTTCCGTTTTCATCAAGATCCAAATTACATCTAGAACTCATTGGAGTTTCACTACTCTTAATTCCATCAAATCCACATCTTTTCAAAAGATTTTTAGTATATTTACATTGATTTATAATAATACCTTCTTTGTTTTTAAATATTTGAAATCAAACAAAATATTTAAGTTCACCCATCAAACTCATTTCAAACTCACTTTTCATCATTTTTTAAAAATCACTTCCACGATATTTTTTTGAAGAACCAAAAATAATATATTTTATATATATTTGAGATATTAAAACATATTTAGAAATTATTTTTATAAATAAATTATGATCTGCAACTCATTTTGTAAAACCATTTAATATAAGAATGTAACTTACCCTATCATACCAATCTCTTGGAGCTTGTTTAAAACCTTATAAAGCTTTAGTTAATTTGAAAACATGTTTTGGAAAGTGTTGATTTTTAAAACCTAGGGGTGGTTAAACAAAAACATCCTCAATTATATAAACATTTAATGATTCACTTTTGACATCCATTTGATAAATTTTGAAATCCAAGTGTTTTGGATAGGCACGTAAGATTCTAAGGGATATAAGCCTAGCTACGGGTGCAAAGGTATCCTCATAATCAATTCCCTCTTCTTGATTATTGCCTTGTGAAACAACTATATCTTTATTTCTATCTAAATTTACATCTTCATACACTTTATTCACGAAAATCTATTTGGTTCCTTTGGTCAAGGTATATTTTGGTCTATCAACAATATTCCAGGCCTTATTTCTCTCAAATAGATTAAGCTCTTATTGTATAGCCATCACCCAAAATTAAATATTTATTGAATCGTTGATATTTTTATGTTCATGTTGTGACAATAATTCTTGATGTTAAACCTAATTTCTCAAATTATATCTAGTTTGTGTTCCTCTGTCTAAATCTCTAATTACAACATCTATGGGATGGTTTTTAAGGGTTCTAGTTTTTATAGTAAAAGTAGGGCTAGTTATTTCAGGTTCATCACTTGGTTCAGGCTCATTATGACTACAATCTAGAGACTTTAAAGAACTAGATGTTTTAACAAAATCTAGTATAGGATGGTCATAAGGTTTAGCATTAATTTCCAAATTGGACATATCCTCTTTATGATTTTATAGGGCGGTCTTAGGTTCATGTGGATCAGTTTCATCAAACATGACATGTATAGATTCCTCAACACTTTTGGTTATCTTATTTATCATTCTATATTATTTTCTTAATGTTGAATATCCAAATAATATTCCTTCATCACTTTTTGAGGAAAATGTATAGAGATTGTCTTTAGTGTTAAGAATATAAACATTGCATCCAAACACATAAAAATAATTTACCTTGGGTTTCCTATTATTCCACAACTCATATAGAGTTTTCATAAGGATATGTTGGATTAATACTATTTATTATGTAATGATTTGTATTAATAGCTTTTACCCAAAAATAAGTAGGTAGGTTATATTCATTGATAAAAATTCGAGAAATTTCATGTATGGTCCTATTTCTTCTTTCTACTACATCATTCTATTGAGGTGTCTAAGGGGTATATAAGTTCTTCCTATAGCCATTTTGTGAGAAAAAAGATTCAATGTCTTGATTTTAAAACTCACAACCATGGTCACTTCTTAGAGATTTAATTTTAAGTAACCTATGATTTTCTACAGTTCTAGCATACTTGGTAAAATGAGAGAATGCTTCGCTTTTGTGACCTAAGAAAAAGGTCCAATTATACCTAGAGAAGTCATCTACAAGAACATAAACATAGTGCTTCCCATTGAGACATAAAAAAATATATGGTCCAAACAAGTCCATTTGAACCAATATAAGAGGTTGTGAATTTTTAACTTCTTCATTTTGTTTGAAAGAGATTTTTTGTTGCTTTCCCTTCTGACAAGAATTGAACACTCTATTATTTGGAAACTCCATCTTGGGAAAGTCTTTAACCAACCTTTTCTGGTCACTTTTTTAAGGGATTGTACATTACAATGTCCTAGTCTTCTATTCCTTACCCAAGACAATTTGTGAAAGGCACTGAGGTAGGAAATATTTTGTGAGGCTAGTGTGTCTAAATTTACAGCATATACATTTTCATTTATAAGATCAATAAATACTAAGTTATTTTTGGTATAAAAAACATGGTATGAATCATTTTTAAATTGGAAATTAAATTCATCATCATATATTTGAGATATGAAAAGCAAATTATTTTTTAATCCATCAACGTAGAGTAATTTGGAAATTGAAATAGAGTTATGGTTACCAATTTGGCATAAGGGGATGATTTTTCTTTAACCATTGTCCCCAAATGTGACATTTTCTCCATAAATATTGATGAGATTATTGAATCTTGAGTAATCTCATGTAATGTGTCTTGAAAATCCACTATCCAAGTACAAAATATTTCTATATGAACTCTTTAGGTAGTTTACCTTCAAAAAAATCCATCCATGAAATGATTTTGGTACCCATATTTGTCTGGGTTTCAGAAACATTAGTAATAAAGGATTTAAGAACCCACAATTTTCTTATATGTTTTTATATGTATAATATAAAGTATTTTAAAAATAAAGTTTATTTGATCCAAAAAAACATGATGTATTAAAATATTTTTCAAAACTAGATATTATAGTAAAATATTGATTTTTGGAAAAAGAAGCAGATTTTCCAGATTTAGTTATAAAATGTGTTTTAGATAAATTTCTTTGTCCGAGCTGATATTATATTCCAATAGTATACCTAGGAGATATATTTTCACCATGTAACTGAGTAAGCCTATTTTTTCCATTGGTAATCTTTTTTAGATCCTTATTTAATTGATCATTAGATTACATTAAGTCATTATTTTTATTTAGTAGTTATGAATTTTTCAATTTCTCAATAGTAAGTTAAGATTTAATATTTGTAGAGAGTTAATTATATTTCATTAAAGATATATAATTATTCTTCCATTCATTAAAATTTTATTCTAGCATATTTCAATACTCAAATATTTCATCATTTTTTATATTTTCATATTCAGATTCATCTCTAGAATAATATTTATTTGGTACAGGAGAGTTTAAGAGTACTTGTGAGGTATTTTTCATAAAGCACATGTTTTCCATATCTTCTTTATCATTATGAGAAAAAGAAAATTACTTGAGCTATCTTTGGATGCACTCTAGGTGGCCTTCATTGCATTATTATATTCCCTATATTTATACTCGTACTTATTTTTATAATTTAATTTAGGATAGTCATCTTCAATATTCCCTCTCCTTTTTCATTCATAGAAAAATATTTCTTTTGATTTTTCGGGATTCTTCAAGTACTATTTTCAGTTTCCTTTGTTTTCATATTTTCATTTATAGTTTGATTTCTTGAAGAAATTTTTCTTTCTGTAAAATTTTCTAAATATCCTAGCCAACTAGGCCATTTTCTCCTCATTATTTGAATTTCATTCTTCACTACTTGTTCTCTCAACAACAGCCTAAACATTCTATTTGTCTTTTATCTTGCAAGTGTTAGTATTAATGGCTATAGATTTTCTATTTGTATATTCTTCCTCTTGATTCACCTTTATTTCCCCTTCAAACATCATTAATTTTCCAATTAGTTCCTTCGCTGAAATTTTATCAGTGTCACATGATTCTGTTTTTTATATTGACATCCCTCACCATCTCTATGGTAAGCATCATGGATTCTTTTTGATCCACTCCATTTTTGTGAAAACTCTTCCAGAAGAAATCATGGTGCTCACAATTTCAATGAACCTGGGATGCATATCAGAAATAGATTCATTAGGTTTCATTCTAAAAATTTTATATTTATTAGTATCAGTATTTAATATCATCTCTTTCATAGTAGTTTTTCCCTTATAGGAAGTCTTAAATATCATGAGAAGTTTTACAAGTAGAAATGAAATTAAATTCTTCATATCCTAGTGCATTATGTAGATCATTCATTACTTTATAGTTATTTTTATAGTCTATCTTTGAAGCTTCATAACAAGTGATTCTATCAGTCTCAGGGGTCGCATATTTACTTTCAATAGTAGTCTAGATTTCAAATCCCATGCTTTCTAAATATATTTTCATTTTAATCTTCCTCTGAGCATAATTTGTTCCATTGAAAAAATAGGGTTTATTTTCAGCAGCTTCTTCTAATCTATTTTCCATAATATAAATATAGAAAAAATTTCAAAGAGATAAAAATTTAGAAATTACTGAAATTTTACAATATTTCAAACACAACTACAAACATTGTTAAAAAAGTTTGAAAAGGATTTGAAAACAGAAATCTTCCTAGAACCTCTAATACCAAATGTTGGTCAGAGTAGAGTAATTAAGAGGGGGTGAATTAAGTATCCATAAAAATTTATTTTTAAATATTGGTTTTTGAAAAAATTCCCCAATTCAAAATATAATCCAATTCAGCTTGTAGTGAATTTATAAGAGTCCTTAATGTTAAATTAATTTCTCAAGAGACTAAATAGTTCTCAGATACACTAATCTAAAGATTAATATAATGTTTGAATCCAACCTAATGGTTAAAAATTGTTATAAATAATTTCTAAACAACCTTTCAGAGTTTGACATTGTTTGAATGAAATTTATTATAAAACATAGTAAAAGAAAATAACAATAGGCCCAACCGAATTTAAAAAAAAGGTTCAGTCTCAAGATGAGACTAATTTCTCTTTACTTGGTGATCACTAGCCACCATGTAGATAAAATTAATAAACAAGCTTGATCCACACCCTAGATCATGGTTCATAATAGAACACTAGTCTATCCAGGTCACACTTGACCTCTACCATAGCTCTACATGGGGAAATAACAAACAGGTCACACACGACCTCTTCCACAGTTCTACATGAGATATAAAAGGATAAATACAGTGTGATATTGCATATATCAAGTATCATCTAGTTCTGCACAGGATTCAGTGTGTGTGTAAAAGACTTGTACACTCACTACTCAGAAATGTAAATAAATGAACACAACATATCAAAAGAATAAAAGTAAGGTTTAGAAGTCTCTTTTCTGTTATGAAGTGTAGCTATGGACTCATTTGATGAAGTGGAATTTAAGTTCGAGTCCTCTTATGGAAGTTGACTCCAAAACAGAGTGTCTATGCCCTTATTTTCTGGCTTCCATGAGTATGAGATGATCAACATCTTGTTCTAAATATTTTCAACTCAGATCAGAAAGTTTATCTTGACTTTTGATCTCCCTGTACGTTCATCCTTTTGAGTTCCTATGTTTTGAATGTATGCTCAAGAGTTTCATGAGTTCTTCTACATGTTTTCACTTGTGTTCTATATTGAACACGTTTTAATAATTGAGAATGTAATTATTTTATACATTAAGGTCCAGCAGACAAAATGATCTCCCCACTTGAATATACCTCATACTGTTATCTGAATATCCTAAGGAAAACATTAAATAATTTCAAAGACCTTAATTTGTCAAAATAGGACCATTAAATATAAATTTTAATTAATAAATTAAAAATAGTTTTTTGGACTACTGGTGAGTCATAAGAATCAGTGAGTCATTAGAATCGGTCTATCAGAATCGGTGAATCTCTGTATCGGTGAGTAATTTTCATTCATATGGGTGACTCTGGGCATTGGTGAGTCATTTGTACTATCAGACGGTCCGGGTAATAGTGATTCATCATCGGTGACTTATTGCGAACAATCAAGGTGTCTCACACAGGTGATTCATCCATCGGTAAGTCCTTTTAACTAACGGTGCATTACCCATCGGTGAGTCGTCTATTGGTAAGTCACTTTAACTATCGGTGTGACTGATCATCATTGACTTCTTTGATCGGCAAGTCAGCCATCATTGACTCCTTTGAACCAATCGGTGTCAGAGTCTTTGAAAATCATACCAAGTATCTGTATTATACCGAACAATACAGATTATGTGAAACTCATAATTTCATGTAAATGTACATTTGTAAATATATTGAAGCATAAATATCCATAATTTATTGACGTATTAAAATCTATTATACCATGTGACATAATCTATTCATTTATAAATATTTATTGACATGATTATCATTAATTAAAACATAATATGTGAATTATCATGATTTTTTAATTGGAATGATTTGCGATTATTAAAACAGCTATCTCACAATGGGTCCAACACATCAAAAACACCTTATTCATTGTAGAAGGCTTCTTATATATATATTTAAGTGTAGATACAAATTCATCATTATTTTTCTCTATAATAATGTTGAATTCAATGTTCTAGGACAACATTATTTTTATCACACATAGTGACTTCCCATAAATCCATTAGTAATATTCCTCTAACATTGTATCCAGGTTGACACCCAAAAACAGAAGATCATGATCTCCCTGAAATAAATAATATTATACAGGTATCTTACAAAATCTAAAATATGATTTATAATACACATAAAACCATACCTTTACCTATTTTAATTCCATACTTCTTAATCAAAAAACTCCAATGAAAATAAAAAATCATAAAGGGCGAGAGACACCCTTTTTGGTAGTCTTCGAGCTGAATCTACCAATAAAAATTTATACCACTTATTACACCGCCATCCATGATCCAAAATATGATTTTGGAACCTAAAATTATATAATAGGGACTTTCGAGGTCTGAAACACAATGGTTTTATATTAAATTTATTTGAATGTGGAAGACATTTTACCTTATCCCCACACAGAATTTCAAAATGAATCCTTTTATTCAATCCCAAAATTAAACCAATAAACACAAAAAAACACTCAAGTCGAAAAACAAAGAATTTATAGGGTTCAGAATAATTAATATTCAATGGGAAACATTTTAAATTTATTTATGAGAATTAGAAACCACATTGAGTTAAATGTATCCAAAATAGTTATGTGATTATAATAAAATGGAATAAGACTTTACAATTACTCTGAAGCACAAGATAACAGAATCTTAATAGTGATAATGTTATGCACAATAAAACTGAACCCACCAATATATTTATATATTTTTTTATAGTAGTTATCAAGTTTTATCAATTCAACCACCATATGATCTTTATATATGACCCTCACATCATCAATTCCACCCCTATCTGTTCTCTGGATCATTGAAACCATCATTAATTCTACTGAATAATGAATCATTCTGAAACTCATCCTCTTATCCCACATTAATAATTTTACTGATACTATTATTTAGACCTTTATTTTTTTATGTCACTACCTATAGTAATATCATATAATATCAGAATCCTTCCTTCCATAAATTATGAAACAAATATTGAAATTATTTATCACACCTTTCCAAAAAAAACCAACATGAACTTTATCTTGATTATAATTAATTAATAATTATGAATATGATGTGATTTAATTATAATACCATTATTAAATAAATATTATTTAATTTTTACAAGATATTATAGTGATATAAAATATATAATATGGTTTAGGGTGATAAAATAAATGCAAGAAAAGTTAAAGTTTTTTTCTTAAATTGAAGAACTCAGGTTCTCTTCTTGAAAACCATCCTTATTTGGATTACTTTGGGTTTATTCTTGAAACCACTTGCCTCAAAATTAGATATAATAATTCTTATGAATAGATATTTTCTAATAAGGATATATAACTAATCTTTATGTGTCTTTAAATTAGTAAATGAAATCCCCATTTGTAGATTATAATAAGTGACATTTTTGCCAGAAAAATATTCCATAATGTATAAAGAATTAAATTTTTCATTGAAAGTGAATCAAAAATAGAAAACTAATAATTATAGGCCCACATACACAAATTTAATTAATATATTTTATGGATTATTTAATACTTTAACCATTATTTTATCTGTTTACCTTATTTTACCATGTATAATCGTAGTTCACTTTTTATCTTTATGAATAATTTCATGCTAAAAAATAAATTATATCTTATTACTTAATATCTAAGTCAGGATTAAAAATATGAAATCCATTTTATTAAATATAAACTATAAAAATATAAAGTTATATTTTTAATATAAATATATAATTTCTGTAGAAAAAATTAGAAAAATATCATTTACAAATTAAAATATTTTATTCATATTTCTTGTCAACTTCTAATTATTCCATGATTGTTAATTAATTTTTTATATACAAAGATATTTATTAAAATTACTTGTTAAAATTTATATAATTGATTTTTAATGTAAACATACATAATATATAAAAAACAATTTATAAGACTTTATATTTTTAATAATGATCTCTTATCTTTGTATTTTATTATTAAATTATTTATTATATGTTAATTATATGTCAAAAAAATTTATATAAAACAAGTAAATTATATATAATCTTCATATAATAATTATAACAGATTTAATATACCCATAATATATATATTCAATAACCATATATCAAATAAAAATATAACTAATGGATATATAATGGCATCGTTACTATTTTATATTCTTTTATATAATCATAAAAACTTCTCTAAAAATCATTCATCTAATTATTTTAAAATTTCTATAATTTTATAATGTTTCATTCTTTTTATAGTTATACTCAACATTATGATTTAAAAAAGATACTATGAGGAAGAATACATCTTGTTTACAGTCATTTTATTTACTTTTGGTTATATTCCTCCATGAATTTAAATAATAATGTTTCTTATAGATTTATTGTAAAAAAATTGATTACATTTTTTATTTTAATATTCTACCTTATTGTGAAAAATAATTAATATTACATGTTTCATAAGTTATTCAGAAAATTGAAATTAAAAATTAAAAATTCAAAGAAAAGAATTGGGGTGTAATAAAGCTAGTGAAGGAGCATCCAAACAAATACCAGGATTTTGAATAAAGATAATAAAGCATGGTAGCTTTTGATTGAATTCAATGTAAGAGTATATAAACATATACATAAAAAGGATCATAGAGTTTTTTTTTCTATAAAACATTTAGTAATTTAACATCATTAATAGGATTTGAGTATATAGATTGGGACATTATATTAAAAGATTGAATGAGTGGGAAAATCACACTAGGAAAACAAGTATTGTCATGTTTCTTACACATTCATACATGTGTATGCGATATGGGGATGATAGATGTATTTAGGGAAATTTTAACACTTATCAAGATAATTAATTATCAACTCCATAAATGGTGGAAGAAATATATGTATTTTTTGGTATAATTTTTATATTGTGGTAGATCCTTTTGTTACAAATGGTAACAACTAGAATACTCGTATGGAAGTGTATCAGAACTACCTAGATGTATTATATAGGGTAAATAAGAAGGATATTTTTCTTTAAGAGATGGAAGGAAGATTACAAAAATGAATATAAATAATAATTATAAATCATTAATTGGTATTAATCATGTTTATAATGTGTGTCTTTTCTTTTGGGTGATAAATTTATAAGAACATAATAATTTAGCATGCATCATTCAGGGTAAATTTTGTACATTTTAATCAAATGAAGGTTTCAAAAATTGTGTGTGATTGAAAAAAAACAAAATAAATAAATTTTTTCTCTATTCATATAGTTATTTGTTTGATAGGTGACCACATACTAATTTAGAGAAATATATAGGTTTAAGGGATAACATGTGTTAATGGGAAGACCATTCTAGTATAGATTAATATCTCATATATAGAGGGTGTAGGTAGAATGTGTGTATTTAGGATATATCTAAGCTAGTGGTTGATAATATTCCCACTAATCATTAAGATTATAATTTTCCTCTGTTATCATGGGTATGTTAAATTTTCATTAATAAGTTTGAGTTGAGATTATGGGGATGCATAATAAAGATCATAGAGTTTAAAAAATTAATACAGGACTAGTGGTAATAAGTATTAATTATAATGATTATTTCTTACGTTTATTCATTTTATATGTTATGATAATAAGATATTTTTATTAATATATAATTTATTAATTACATTAGTGACTTTCATGGGTGTTAGTTTTTATTACATTTTAAGGAAAATTATGCTTGGTTATTATTTTATTATATCATTTTGATGATGAGTTTTTGAGATCTATTGGAAACACTATGTTTATATTTTTTTTTCAAGTTTTATATTTTATCTTGTTGAACTTATAGATAACTCATGTTTGATATTTCAAAAGAAATCATATATATACACCAAATATATTAAAAGTAAGGAAATATTTTCCACTAATTGTTTTAATTTAACACTCAAAATTTATTTTTAGGATATTTTACTATTGAAGTCCATCTCCAACTAGAAACAAGATTGAGGATGAAAACCCCAAGCATTCCTTCAATAATACGGGAAAAAATGACCAATGAAAAGGGTTTTAATACTAAAAATAAGAATGAATTGGATTTTATTAAATAAAAATACATAAAAATACAAATTTAATTATATATAACTAATGAAATAACATTTATAATAATAATCATAAATCAAATGAGAAAACATATAATTTCATGGAGGTGGCTATTTGAGTGTCAATATTATCACATCTCCCTTTATACCCTTGAAATATTAGTGGGGATATGTAATGACCCAATGTTTTATCAATTGAAAATTCATTTCTTAACATTATGTCATATAATCACATGAAATTACAACACAATGAACTAATAAGTACTATCTGACCTTTAAAATTAATATTTTCACTTTTGTGTTTTGAATTTAGAAAAACAGTCATCTACGGTTGTGATCAGTTTGTTATTTGGAGTCTGATAAGACAAACTTGATTTTCAATGAATTTTAACACACCATTATGAATTTTATCATACCTTTATGTATATTAATTAATATAAAATCAGCAAAAAAATGAAAACTTCACCCATGAGTGTATAAATAATATTTAGACATCTTAAAAGTTAGAAACGATCATAGTATAAGTACTGGAATTTTTGTATGTCATAAATATTTTATTTAGTATTTTATGATTAATTTAATAATTTAAAATAGAAATTTATTTTAATAAATGGAAATCATAAATTGTTACTTTATTTTTATATGGTTATAAGATAATTTTATAGGACCTTAATTAATTTCTCAATGTGTTTTAAAAAGGGTTATAATTCTGATGTTTATTTGGAATAAATTATCATTTTATTTAAAAATTATATTTTTAATATTCATAAAATTATTTTCAACAAAATTGATTTTCTTTCTAAATTCTACATGTCGAAAAATGGTTAGGGTGAATGTTTGGGATTTTTCTAAAATACTTGAATTTTTCATGAATAGTAAAAAAAATACAGTTTTGAGTTTTTGATATGTTTAATGACATAATAATTTGTATAAAATTTTGATATACTTTTGTATAGTAATTTATGATTTTAAGTTTACCAAGTGGATAATACCATTGGAAAATACCAAGGGCAAATGCTATGGCCAATCCCATGGTTTTTCAAAAACCACTAATGAGGAGTTCTTTGAAATTAATAAAGAACTCTCTCTCTTTTACTATAAATACTAACTCATTAATTTATTTTACTTCATTACAAATACATGATCCTCTATGCTCTAGAAGTTTTACTTATCTGCAGTTTCCTCATTCCCCCAAGTTCACAACCTTCATGTTTTAGAAGTTACTCTGCTATGTAAGGGAATCTACCTCCCTTGTCTTTTCGAAGATTTCATTTTATGTTATTCTTATAAATTTAAATTGTATTATGTTGGGATATAAGATTTCATATCCCACTTACTATCAATATTATGTAAAAATGACGAGATATCCATTTTTCTCTCTTAGAAATATTTTATGATGTTTTAAGCAGTGTCGTTATGCTACCAAATTTTCATAAGGGATCTCTCAAATTTTTCTTTATTTTCAATTTCATCTCTTCTCTTTTTATTTCCTCACCTTGTATCATCAAAATGTTGTGATGACTCCAGTACCTTACATTTAATATAATTTTATCATGATAAAGTAATAATTCTTAATCATCTATCTATTTCCATTCTTCTATACTAAAAATTAAAACACCACCCGAGATGTGCTAATTTATAACATTCAAGGACGATGGGTTTTCAATTTCAGTTACCATCATCAATTATGGTCTTAAAACCATTTTGATGGTTGAAACAGACCATAATATATGTATTATGTCTCATATATTGTTCTATAATCTTTTTTACACATGTTTCTGATTTATAAAACAAAACATGTTCCTTGTGGCAAAAAACAACCAATTAACCTAAAAGGTTATCACTAAAGTTACCAAATGATTGATCTTCACTCAAAGTAACAAAATAAATTTTAAAACCAAGTAACCTTCGTGATATTCAATAATATAATTTAACTCCAATTTTGGACAACCATTACCAATAGACAAGATTCTATGAACATGAATATGAGTGAAATAATCATTAAAACCAAGGAAACAAATGGACCCAAACAATGAAATTTAACCTCATAACCAATAAAAAAGGAAACAAATGAACTCAAAAAAAATTATAATAAATAATTTACATATATAATAGGTTATGTAATTATTAATTAATAAACCTAATTTTATTATTCAATTCATTAATACTAAGTGGACAACACCATCAAACATAAGGAAAGGTATTCTACCCGAACCACCTTTATTCATTCGGGTTGCTATATCATTATTTTTACCAAAATGAAGTTGTCATTTATTTTTATTTATAAATTAAACATACTATGTAGATTATAAAAATTAATGTTTCAATATCCATACCTCATTCACTTTTTGGGATACACATTCTTTTAAGTGATTCCCTCCTCGATACTTACCAATAAGAAAACTCTTTTTAAGAGAACTTCCCAATTTTTTACCCAAATTAAAGTGAACACTATAATATGTTGTAAGCCACCATTTTTTAGTCTTTCTATTATGAAAATATTTTTTTAACTTGTGGTTTTATATAAAAGACTATTACATTTTTGTTTTTAAATACTCTAGTATTTTACATAAAACTGCACTGAAATGTTTTAATTCTAAGAATTTCTTAAATACTACTCTTACATGTTGTCACTTTTTTTGGCATCACTCACCATGATATATTCCTAATTTAACTTATTTAATTCTATGTACATTTTAATTCTTTTCTCTCATGAATACATTTATGATCTTCCCAATCATTATGCTTTATGGCATGAATGTGACACCCATTTCTCTCCATGGGTTACCATATGTTTATCTATGATTGATTATGTGTGATTATTTACATGGAAAGAATATACATGGACATGTTAATATGGGTGTTCCAAAATAGTGCTCCAATGAATTGGGTAATGTTTAGTCTCATGAAACGTTATATGCAATGGTCTTGGCTGTTAGCCTTGACTCATGATACCATGTGCAATGGTCTTGGTAGTAAAACTTGATTTTCGCTCTTCTATGTACAACAAACCTTAACTCATAATAAAGTAATGATTTTTATTGCTTTAACATTGCTATGAATTCATGATAATATGAAACCATTTTTATATGTTACATTCCATTTTATGTCATTATGTCATGTTCTCTAACCCCTGTGATAAATCCTTGTTCTTTTGTAAATTTCCTTATTGGACTTTTAGCTCATCCCTTCATTAATGTGATCCCCAGGTACCTTATAGTGATTTAAGGGCACAAAGTTAGAAGATCTTTGTGAAGATTAATTAAATAAGTGTTTTTTTAGTCCCATGTTTTAGGTTTTATTTACTCAGTCTTCAACGACACTATACTTCACAATCCTTAGATTGTACAATGATGTTTAATTATGCTTAAAATCATGTAATTTTATGTGTAAAGGTATAGGGTCACTGTGTTTGGTACTAGAGAAAGGTTTTGGTTATTTTTTGATACTAGGAATAGATAACTTTAGTAAGAATATTAAGGATGAGACTATGTATAAGAAACCACCGCTATATTTTTGGTAATTATAGATTAATTGGTTTATTATACAAATAAATCCATGTCTGGATACAAAAAAAGTAGAGGTTAATCTAGAACATATGTATCTAGGGGTAAAACCCAAAAACCCTCTTTCAACTAGACTAAAATGAAAACGGGTGCATAGAAACGATCCTTACTAAACTCTTGGTTTGACACTCCTGGGGATATTCCTTGGTAAATTCGTGATCTTGGAACAAATCATTACTAAGGGAATAAAGAAAAACCAATAAGAATATATGTTAAGAACTAGATCAAGGATAACCTAGATTTAAAACTAAGGAATAACATGTTAGCATATACTACTCCTTTAAAATTTTATCCTCTTATGTTCAAATTTTCCTTTTATTCTTAATAAATAAGTATTGAAACCCTCCAATTGTAAGTTATTTTTCATAGATAAGGGAAGAAAATAGAAGAACATATTCTTATAAGAAATGTGATATAGAATGTGAAGACTTCCCTAAGATATTCCTGATATGATGGGGTCAGGTTCTCAAAACATCCTTACAGTACTTTCTCAACTGGATCAAGTTATGAATAATAACCTAAATCTTGTTGAATGCTATCCTAATCAATGTAAAGATCATGTTGTTATTGAATCCTTCATCTGTAAAATTCCTCTCATGTGTAGTGCATCATCTGATCCCCTCTTGACGGAATAGTGGACTAACTCCATTGAAACTATATTCTCTATCATCTAGTGCTCAAAAGAAGAGAAATTTGTTATTGAAATATATCATTTTGATGGGGAAGTTAATAATTGGTGGACACTAATCCATAATATTAATCCTTATGATTAAATTGAATCCATGGATTTGGAGGAATTCAATAAAATGTTTTTCAATAAATATTTTCCCTGAACCCTCTATCTCAATAGGGAAATAGAGTTCGTCAGATTCAAGAATAAGGAAGACAATTCCATCGGGGTGTATGAATAAAACATTACAAGTCTTTCAAGGTACACCTTTATATTTTTCATGAAACCCAAAAGCAAGGTCGATCACTTCTTTAGATGACTAAAGTCAAGTCTAAAAAAATTGTTGGAGATTCGAGACATTGACAGTTACGAGAAGATTTTTTTGTGCCCTTAATGTTGAAATGGAGATTGGAGACTCCAAGTGGTATCTTGGTCCTAGTGAAAAAAAGAATAAAATGGAATCTTCTATAGGTGGTCCTAAAAGTAAATTCCATTATGGGAAGAAGCCTGATCATCCTACATGAAAAAATTTTGGGAAGAAGTATTCTGGATCATTCTAAAGGGAACCGGGAATTTCTTAAAATATGGAAAGATGGGACATATTTCTATAAACTATTAATGAGATATGAAGAATCCTGCTATTTTGGAATTAGAAATTAAGGTTCACATCATCACCCATCTTGTAGTGTAGTACTTCCATTGCAGGAAGCATGGGAATTATGCAAAAAATTTCCCAAATATGAGGGATGTCAGAGGAAATCAACAAAAACCTCCAAGGAAACAAGGAAGGGATTATGAAATTTCTACTACTGAGGTGGATCCGAACAACGATGTGGTGACAGGTATTCTAGTTATTAATTAAATAATAGAAAATGTACTATTTGATTCTCATTGTAAACATTCTTTCATATCTTTCAAATTTAGTATAACTATTTAAACACCACCTCAAAATTTTAAGGATAAGATATCTGTGAGAACATAGAGTGGGTAAATTATCGCATCCATGGTTTATAACTCCTCCCCATTTAATTTTTGTGTTCTAAACCTCTCAGCAAATATTTTCATACTTCTTTTAGTTTAGTTGGATGTTATCTTGGGAATGGATTGGCCATATTTATTCAAATCCAATATCAACTGTCGGAAAAGGGAGATCACACTTCACATCAAAAAGAATCCTTCAATTCTATACAAGTGTAAGGAGGAAGATGAATCTCCTTTAGAATCAGTTTATAAATTATGGATATTAATTCCTAATTAAAAATCATGTCTAGCAAAAATGATTGAGACAAAAGATAGAATCATGCTCGAAGACATTCCCATAATGAGGGATTATATTGATGTATTCCCCGAAAAGTTTCTTGGACTTAATTCAGATCAGGAGGTTGAGTTCTCAATTTAATTTATTCCAAGATCTCAACATATATCAAATACACCTTATAGAATGTCCTTTTTAGAGGTGGAGGAGATGAAGAAAAAGTTATAAGTAAATCTAAAGAGGAGTTTTATATGGATGAGGGCTTCACTATGGGGTGTGACAGTCCTCTTAGTCAATAATAATGATGGTTCAACGTGTCTATGCATTGATTATTTTGAACTTAATAAAATCATTATAAATAACTAGTATCCCCTAACATAGATAGATGGATTGTTTGATCAGCTTCATGGGGCTATTTATTTCTCTAAGGTGGACCTTCGGTCAAGATGTCACCAATTAAAGGTAATGAAGGAAGATATTCCCATGAATACCTTTTGAACGAGGTGTGAAAACTATGAGTTCATAGTGATGCCCTTTGGACTCACTAATTCTTTTGAAATTTACATGAATTTAATGAATAGAGTATTTTGGGATTACCATAATAAATTTATAGTAGCCTTTGTTGATGATATTCTGTTATACTTCAAGAGAACAGAGGAACACAATAAGTATTTTAAAACTGTGTTAAAGACTTTTGAAAAGGATAAGTTGTAAGAAAAAGTATAGTAAATATGATTTATCAAAAGTGTAAGTATCATTTGTGGGCATGTTATCACCAACAAAGGGATATCTGAAGGTTCCGGGTGCAGTAGAAGCGTAGTTAGGGAGAAACCCAACTTTAATTTTTACCATGATCAATGATTATTATGGGATCAATACGATGATGAATGCTGGTCTCCATAGAATAGAATAAAATATTTAGATAAAGAATAAAGAGATCTGACACCTTTAGGGGGGATCGTTCACATCATGTTTATAATTAAATAAATTAATTTCATAGATAAAAGAATATCTGGTTCTTCAGTATTTTCTTCATTGATGATGTTGATCATTCAGAATGACCCTTCTGGATTATCTCGTTGTTCTTATGAGAATCCAAACTAGAATCCCTCTAGTAGTGATCCATGTGAGCTTTGATGGTCTCTAATCGACACCACTCGTTCTCTGGGTGCTAGCGAGGCGAAGTGTGTTTCTTGTGTCAGTTGTTCTTGATCACTTTTTCTTCAGCCTTGAAGAATGTCTCTAATTCTTTAGAGGGTCGGGAAGAGGATTCGAGATAGATATTTTTTTTCTCCACAATTCTCAATTCACTAAGTGTGTAGTGTATTCTCCATGGCACAATAGACATACTTGTCAATTTATATGCATGGAAAATAAGTTACAATATTTAATTACATAACATCAATTAAATAAATTCATGAAATTAGATAAAACCCATGCTCATAATAATAATACCGGGTCATTATTTATTCTGCGCCAACGTGTGAAAAATAGAATTATGAATAAAATTCCATTTCACAAAATAATACCATAATCATTATTATTTTAACTTGTTCCAGCTAATAATTATTTACCATCTTACAAATAATTAATTTACTACTGGTCTGGGCTTGGTCCGCTCAAACTCCACTTCCATTTATTGAACACCCGAATAAATAAATAAATAATTTATTCTTTTAAGTAAATATTTTATTTAGAAACTAGTAAATAAATATTAATTAAATTTTAAATAAAATAAATAAATATATTTTATTTAATTTATGCGATCATCTTAACTTGAATAAAATTATTCCACGGTCTTGAGAGTAATATTTATTTCATTAATTGAATTCAAATAGAATTTTCCTGAGACCACCAAAAACACTTTTTGTGTGACCATGTAGGATTCGTTCTCATTCTAATTATGCGGGTTTGCCTAAAGTCCAAGGGTACTATCTAGCAACGGGAAAAGGAACCCTAGAAAAAGAACATATTGTCACAACAACAACATGCACATATGAATAATCACTGTGTAATATAATCCATTTGTCTCAATATCTCATCAAGCAGGTTTCATGATAGTGTCATCAACCTTTATACTTGATAATTAATTTTTTGACTACCTGAAATAAACTTCTCATTACACCATGGCCATGTAATTTCATGTGACAGTTATATTTCAATCAAAGGGCCAAGATATCAACTTCCATAAATGGAAGAGACAAATCCTTCCTCGAATTATCCATTAATATCATGTAATTCATGATGCACCCAACGTACCCTACTTATCGCCAACATTCTACTTGATTTTTTTTCAGTAAATCAAAGTTTATGAGTCATGACATGTATTAATGATAATCTTAAAGTATAAGGATCATTAAGCATGATCACAGATAAAAATATCATATGACACCAAAGCATTCAGAATTCCTACTAGCAGGTTTGTCCTCATAATCACTTGTCTTGGAGATTATCAAGTGAGAACTTCATGAGATGAAGTATCATATGATAATGAGTACTTACACCTAACGGTCTGCATGTTATGTGTCCCTTCATAGTATATCATCCAACCATAGAATGATATTTAAGAATATTTTTATAGCATTTCAAGGTTCTCATCATAGCAGGGAACTGCCATGACCTTATCAATGCAACAAGTACTCAAGGACATTATTACATCATAGTCATTCAGAACAATGAAAAATATATAATAAGATTTTACTATTTAAATAAATTAAATATCAATGTAATCAAATTACAACCAGTTGGATCGAGGACAGAAACTCTTACAAGCTCCCACTAGGATTAGATCCAACTGCCTACGACATTCAGTCCACTATACCTCACATGGTGATAATGTTTCTGTTGAGTCAAGACCTTAGTCAAGGGGTCCACTATTTTGTCTTCCATGTAAATACTACTCAATTCAACTTCACCTCTCTGAGAAAAATCTCTCAAGATATGATACTTCCAAATTATGTGCTCTGTCCGTTGATGTGACCTTGTCTCTTTTGTGAGAGCAACTGCCGTAGTATTATCATAGTACATTATGATGGGATATTTATTTCTTGGTATCACATCCATCTCCTAGATGAATCTTTGCATCCAAACATCATTTTTAGATGCCTCAGAAGCTATGACAAACTCAGACCCTACTGTAGAATCTGCGATTATACTCTTCTTTGAGCTCTTCCAGCTCACTGCACCTCCATTCAAAGTGATGATTTATCCCATTTGAGACTTCATGTCATCTTGATCAGTCTAGAAACTATCATATGAATATCTTCTAATAACTATTGCTTCATATCCTCCATCAACCAGGAACATATCCTTAGTATTCCATAGATATTTTAAGATTGTCTTGACTTCCATCCAATGGTGGTCACCTAGGTCATCTTGATATCTGCCTACCACACTTAATTCATAGGCAAAATCCACCCAAGTAAATGGCATAAAATACATGACTAACCCAATCTTTGATGAATATGGAGTTTTTTATAGTATCATTCTTTCCTCACATGTCTGAGGACACATTTTCTAGGAAAGATGGATTCAATGTGATGCTGTCAATAATCCCCTCTTAGATTGTTAGATAGTGAATATTTTTAGTATCTTATCAATGTATGTACTTTGAATTAGGCCCAAAAATATCTTGGATATATCAAGATGAATCTTGATACCAAGAATATGTTATGCATATCCCATGTCCTTCATGGAGAAGCATTGATTCAACCATGCCTTAATAGAATGTAAGACTATTATCTTGTTTCTAATATGTAATATTTCATCAACATATACTATTAAAAAATGATTGCACTCCCACTAAACCTTTTTCAAACATAAGGCTCATATTCATTCTTGAAAAAATGAAATTATTTTATGGATTCCTCAAAATGAATGTTTCATGACCTAGATGCTTTATTTAATCCATAAATGGATTTTTTTCAACTTGCATAACTTATTGGAATCCTTTGGATTCAAAAACCCTTCAGGTTGTGTCATGTAGACATCTTCATGAAGGTTCCTGTTAAGGAAGGGTTTTTTGAAATCCATTTTCCAAATCTCATTGTCATGGTAATCCACAACGAAAAGTAGAATTCTGATTGATTTCATCATTGGAACTGGTGAAAAAGTTTCATCGTAGTCAATTCCTTGATGTTGTTTAAACCCTTTTTCAACTAGTCATTCCTTATACATACTGATGTGTCTTTCCATGTACAGTTTCTTATTGAATACCCATTTGCAACCAATAGGATTTACATCAACTGGAGGATATAACAAAATCCATACTTGGTTTTGATACGTTGAATCCATTTCATAATTCATGGCTTCTTTAAACGTGACAATGTCTGTTCCACTTATTGCTTCTTTGTATGTTAGAGGATCATTATTATCAACTAATAATGAGTAACCATCCTTGGTAACTAGAAAACCATATAGTTCTGGTTCTCTAACCTCTCTTGTACTCCTAAATAGTACATGTTTCTTTGGAATATATTATTCTTCCATGGGGCTTTTTGAAATCTGTTCATGTACCAACTCTTGCGTACTTTTTCCTTCAACTTCATCGAATTCTATCTCGCTCCCACTATCTCTTTTGGAGATGTTCTCCATCTCAAGGAATATGGAATTTCTTTCCACTATAACCTTTCTTTCTAAGGGTTGTATAAGTAAAATCCCCTTGTTTTCTTGGGGTATCTTATAAAGGTACACTTTGTGCCTCAGGGTACGAGTTTGTTACCTAAATATACCTTAACAAATCCTTCTCTACCCCACACATGTAAATTTGATAACATGGATTTTATTCCATTCCATAACTCGTATGGAATACCATTTATCGATTTAGTTGGTACTTTGTATTATATGTGAGTGTATGTTTAGAATGCATATACCCAAAAGGATAATGGAAGCCTCGCATGGCTCATCATTAATCACACCATGTCCAATATTGTTTGGTTATTCCTTTCACTCACACCATTCCATTGGGGCGTGTTTGGAGGAGTGAGTTTGGATAGGATCCCAAACTCCCGTAAATAATCAATGAAGTCTTGATTAAGATATTCTCCACCTTGGTCTGAGAAGAGATTCTTATTCGTCATACCAAGCAGGTTCTAAACTTCATTCTTGTATTCTTTGAACTTATCAAAAGTATTTGACTTATACCTCATTAATTAGATATATCCATATCTACTAAAATCATTAGTAAAAGTTATGAAATATGAGTAAACTCCCATTTATTCAACAGGAAATAGTCCACAAGCATCGGTATGAACCAATTCAAGAAGTTTTTTAGCCCTTTCACCTTTCCCACTAAATGGATCTTCGGTCATTTCTCCTGGTAAACATGCATGACATACGCCAAATGGTTTTAGTTCGAAATAATCTAAATGCCCATCTGGATGTAACTTTGTCAATCATTTCTCATTTACATGACCTAGCTGGTGATTCCAAAGATGAATGTGGTATGAGTCATGTAAAGTATCTTTGTTATCAATTTCAATTACTTGGTTTGTGTAATCCTACATGTAAGGATAGTGGTATAAATGTTCCCTACCAAAAAAATGATATCATTTTTTAAGAAGCAACATTCATTTACAAACATGAAATCAAATCCATCTATATCTAATATAGATATAGAAATAATGTTTTAGTATCAAAAGGCACATAATAACAACCCTTTAACACCTAGATCATCCTAGTTGGAAACATGAGGTGGTAGTCCGTGACAGGTACATCAACAAGTCTGGATCAGTTGGCTACTCGTGGATATACCTCTGCTCGGTCAATCTTCTCGAATCTACTTGGTTCCTATATTTGGATACATATGTGAGCACCACAAGCTATATCTAATAACCAATTTGTAGAAACATATAGATTACATTCAATAACAAACTCACCTAAAACTTCCCCTTGCTTCTTAGGCTGGGTGTCGTTCTTCTTCCAGTGGCCCTTCTTGCCACATGTGAAACAAACATCCTATTGTTCCTTTGACTCCCATTTGATCTTTCTTTTCTTGGAAGGTCATGAAGAATATTTGGGATTAAATCTCTTCCCTTTCCCTTTCTTATTATTCACCATAAAGAGATAAGGTTGTCATGCTTAATATCATTGTCCACTTGGAAAATAAGGATAAGAAGATCAGATAGAGACTTCTCAATGTTGTTCATATTAAAATTGACAACAAAGTTAGAGAACCTCTGAGGGAGTGATGCGATAATGAGATCAGTACCCTGATCTTTGGGAAGTTTAAACCATATAACCTCTAGTCACTTAATGTATCCAATGATCTTGAATACATGAGGCCTAGTTGGGGCACCTTCTCCAAGCATACTCTAAAAGAGTGCCTTAGAGATCTCAAACCATTCTTGTCTTTCTCTCTCCTGGTAAAAACCACTGAAGTGTTCGAGCATGCTATAATCATCCATGTTTTCATTAGACTTCATGATATCATTAGACATTGATGATAACATCAAACATTGAACATCGACCGCATCGATCATATGTTTGTCATAGACCAGGAAATCCCCATCACTCACCTCTTTGGCAGGATGATCAGGTAAGGCTGACTAAAGCACGTATAACTTCCATTCATGGAATAGTGTAACCTGAAGGCATCTAAACCATTCTTGGAATTTACAGCCGGGGAGGATGTTGTCATTATACAAAATTGGTCATAGGGATAGTGTGGTAAACAAGCCTATCATTTTTATTTATAATTAAAAGAGTAGATCATTATTACATTCTTAATTACATTTTATAAGAAATAATAAAGTTTTATTAAGTCTCCCACTATTTTATCAATTCCTAATGGCCCTCACCATTGAACTCAGAATGTCTAGTTTCCTTGACATTTTAGTGGCAATGATCCATAATCCCTTTTTCATAACCCTAACAAGGGTTGGTCAAGCTATTAGAAGGTATTTAGGTATGTAGGTCTTTTCCATCTATGGGCTTGTAGCTCCTTGATCTGTCGAGTAGACTCCCCAATCTTGAAATCAAAACTTTTGGATATCCTCAACTCATGGGTCTAGTATTACACCAATTCTAGCAAGGGCTACTCCTCTTGATTTAATATGGTTAAGTCAACCCGAAACCTTTCATAAGGGATTCCTGTATAAAATTAAGCATCCCAACAAGGGTTAGTCAGACACATAGTTTCATTTAGTTTTTCCTTAATCAAGTAACAGAATGCTTGGTCATGCTTAGTATTTTATTTGAGGTATTTTTATCTCTTATGCATGAATTTATTATTATCATTATCACATGCTTGTTAATATTAAGTGGAACATACATAAGTGATTAACCGTGTCTTGATAATATTTATGCATAATTCTGGCTTTTTTAGTTTTATCTTTCATGCTTTTTTAATTCATTAATTATGTGATCGTGACAAAAAATCCATTATCATAAACCATGTAACTGAAAAAAAAATAAAGGGAATGATCACGAGATTTTAAAATGGTTAGTTTATCTAGTGGTTGATAAACTAATTCTAACCTCGGGGAGAAACATATTGAACCTTTTGGGTTCATTTTTACAGCTTTCCACCTATACACCTCTATATATTTTGGGATTGGTTTCGTCTAGGCTCCAAATTGAACTACCTCCACTAGATTGAGAGTTCCATCCATTACATATGCCTTGTTTTAACTCACATGTAGGTGAGGGGTAAAATGGGTTTTACAAAAAATAAACCATGGAAACACAGGCCCTACATATTAATGATGAGAAGGCTTGCAGTCCAAAAAAATTAATTTAAATTAACAAATTCAAAGAAACCATCCACATACAAAGGTGGTGGTCTACCTCATGGTCATCCATAAATGAAATGATATTTATTTGTAAATAAAACAAGAATTCAATTATTTAATCATTCTTTTTTTAAGATAAATCATGCTTGAATAAATTAATTGTCATATTTAATTAATCAATACTTTTATCTTAATCCCTATTTGGAATTTCCTTGAGATTCTCATCCATCATCATTTTAAAAAAATAAATTCATTAAAAATTATCTTTGTACGTAACATGTACCTTGGAGGAAACCCAATGAATTATTATTCATAACTACTCAGTGAGTAGAAATAAACATTACACAGATGATAAAATAAACACATATATATATGACACCTATCACATGTTGTGCCTCTACTTTACGCCTGCATGATGGTACACGTCTCAAGGGTTTGTATAACATATTAATAAATTTTAATAAATCTGCGTAATTTTTATGAGTACACGACATGTAGTTCCAACTACACAGTGTGTACTATTTTTCACCATCCATCTCAGTTACATTCCCAAGGAAACAATGTGTGAGTGTGCTTTATAAATCATCATAGTACACGACGTTTCTAGTAGGCCACACACTGTGTATTTCCTCATTACATGGTCTCCAATTGGGCGAGCAGTGTACGGGGTACACAGTCCAACCCTAACCCAAAGGTCCTATAAGTTGTGTCTAGTGGGACACAAAGAATTTAATCTAGAAACCATTTTCCCCCTGTTCTTAGTTAACACATGGAGTCATTAAGACTTATACACACTGCAATGGAACAGCTTGGTTTGGCGGACCCGACCTGGTGCATTGAACCACGACTACATGGCGTGTACTACTGAATACATGTCATGTCTTATTGTGTTGTACATCTAGGACCCTTTTTCACCCCTGAATGAGATCCTTTGTTTTATTTTAATAAAAATTAAATGAAAATATTGTTTCTATAAGGTGAAAGAGAAATGAAAGAGGAGGAACAAATCTTGAGATTCATATTTTCATAACGATTAACTTGAATTGAAAAAACTTAATTATTAAATGCGTCAATCATCAATGAAATATTTAAATAATTATAAAATAAGATGTAACCCCTCTGATACCACTTGAAGGTTTCGGGTGTTGTAGAAGTGTGGTTGGAGAGGCATAAAAATTTAATTTTTACCATGATCAATGATTATTTCGGGATCAATACGATGATGAATGCTAGCCTCTATGGAATAAAATCAATGATTTAGAGAAAGAAGGAAGAGGACTGAAACCTTTAAATAGGATCTTTCACATCATGTTTATAATTACTTTAATTTATTTTATAAATATAAGAATACATGGATCTTCAGTATTTTCTTCATTGATGATGTTAATAGTTCGTAATAACCCATACAGATTATCTCATTTCACTTTTGAGGACCCAACAAGAATCCCACTTGCAGTGATCCACACATGCTCTGAGGGCCTCTGATCGACACCACTCGTTCTCTGGGAGCTAGTGTAGTGAAACGGATGTCTTGTGTCAGTCATTCTTGATCGATTTATCATCAGCCTTGAAGAACGTATCTCTTTATTGAGATGGTCAAGAAGAGTATTCGAGAGAAAAAAAATTTAGCTCAACAATTCTCAATTCAACTAGGGTGCGGTGTGTTCTCCATGGAACAATAAACATAGTTGTCTATTTATATGCATGGAACTTCAGTTACAATATTTAATTGTATAACAGAAATTAAATACAATCATGAACATAAAGAAAAACCATGCTGATAAAAATAATACCATGTCATTATTTATGGTGCACCAACTTGCGCAAAATGGAATTATGAATAAAATTATGCATCACAAAATAATAGTAGTGTCATTATCATTTTAACTTGTGCCAACTAATATTTATTTACTATCTTGAAAATAATAATTTTACTACCAAATCGGCCTTGGTCTGCTCAAACTCCACTTCAATTTATGGAAAACCTGAATAAATAAATAAATAAATTATTCTTTTAAATAACTATTTTATTTACAAACGTGTAAATAAATATTTATTAAATGTTCAAAAAAATAAATAAATATATTTAATTTATTTTTTGTGATCATCTTAACTATATTAAAATTATTCCATAGTCTTGAGAATAATATGTATTTCATTAATAAAATTCAAATAGAATTTAACCAAGACCACAAAAAACACTTAGTTTGTGACCCTCTAAGATTTTTTCTCATAGGAATTATGTGAACTTGACAAAAGTCCAAGGGTAATGTCTAGAAACGGGTCAAGGCACCCAATATAAAAAACATAAAGTCATAAAAATGACATCGACATATGAATGCTCACTATGTAATATAATTCCTTTTTCTCAATATCTCATCAAGTAGGTTTCATGATAGTGTCATCATCCTTTATACTTGATACGTTGTTCATTGACTTCCTGAAATAAACTCATCGTTACACCATGGCCATGGAATTTTGTGTGATGGTTCTATTTCAATCAAAGGACTGAGATATCAACTTCTATAAATGGCAGGTAAAAATCTTTCCTCGTCTAATCCATTAATATCATGTCCCTCATGATACACCCAACATACCATATTTCCCACCAACTATCTGCATAACTGGTTTTGTCAGTAAATCAAAGTGGGTGATTCTTAACATGTATTAATTATAATCTTAAAGTCTAAGGATCATTACACACACTCGCAAATAGAAATATCTGATGACACCAAAACATGTATAATTCCTACTCGTGAGTCTATTGTCAGAATCTTTTTTCTTGGAGATTATAATGTGAGAACTTCATGAGGGGTGTCTCATCTACTTAGGGGTACTCATACCTGATAGTCTGCATGCTATGTGTCTCTTCATAGTATTTAATCCAACCATAGACCATTATTTTGGAATATTGTTATAGCATTTCATGTTTTTCATCATAGCGGGGAACTCAAATGACCTTATCAATGCAATAAATACTCTATGACATTATTACATCATATTCATGAAGAATAATGAATAATATGTAATAATATGTTTAATATCTAAATACATTAAATATACATGTAATCAATGTACAACCAATTGGTTTTAGGACACCAACTCTTACAATATCCGTTGACCCTTCCAACACAAAGGCAATTGAAGAGTGTATATGGAAAACATCTGTAATAGATATCCACAAATTTATGGGTATATTCGGTTATTATCGATGATTTTTGAAGAACATTTCATGATTATTATTCCCAATGACCAAGCTGACACATAGGGGAGTAAATTTTTTCTGGACTTAGGAATGTGAAAACTATTTTATGGAGTTGAAAAAGAAGCTAATCATTGTTCGAACACTCACACTGCCAAAAAGTGTAGAACTATTATGGTGTATAGTGATGCTTCAAAGAAGGTGTTAGGTTTTGTTTTGATGAAAAATTATAGCATGATAGCCAAATCCTCAAGACAGCTAAAATTCCACGAGAAAAACTATCCAACTCATGATCTAGAGTTGGAGGTGGTGAGCTTTGCATTAAAAATATGGCGTCATTATCCAAATGGGAAGAAGTGTGAGATATATACTGATCACAAGAGTATAAAATATATATTCACACAAAATTAACTTAATATGCGCCAACAAAGATTGATAGATCTTATCAAATATTATGACTCCTCAATCCAATACCTTCCTGGTAAGACAAACAAGGTGGAAGATGCTCTAAGTAGAAAGGATCATGTATCATTATCAATGATGAGAATTGAAAATGATCCAATATTCTTAGTTTTATAGAGAATGGAAATGGAATTTATTAAGAATGGAATATCATAAATCCTTTCTCAAATTATTGCTCAACCAACCCTCATGAAAAAAATAAAGGATTCTCAAAGAAAAGATGTGAAAATTCAAAAAAGGCTAGAATCCATTAGAAATGGTAAATCATCAGAGTCCATGATTGATGAGGAAAGAGTTGTATGGTTTGGATCATGGTTATGTGTACCATTCGATATAGAGATAAAGAAGGATATTCTAAATGATGCTCATAGCTCAACCTTCTTTATCCACCCAAGGAGCCCAAATATGTATCAAGATCTTCAAGAGAACTTTTGGTGGGATAATATAAATAATGATATTGCAAAGTATGCATCAAAGTTATTGGTTTGTCAATGAGTGAAGGATGAAAGACTGAATTGTAAGGGGATGATTCAACCACTAAACATACCAACATAGAAGTGGGAGAACATCACTATGGACTTTATCACTAGACTTCAAAGGACATCTTGATAAAACAATGCTATATGGGTCAATGTGGATCATTTTACAAAGACATCTCACTTTATCGCGATTTGATAGGACATCTCATTGGATCAACATTCAGAAATATATATCAAATAAGTGGTAATGTATCATGGTATACCACTATATATTGTATCCAATAGAGATCCGAGATTTACCTCGATGTTTTGGAAAAGTCTCCAACATTCTCTATGCACTGAACTGATCTTAAGTACATCCTATCATCCTCAAACTGATGGACAATATGAGTGAACTATTCATAGACAGGATGATATGTTGAGATTATGTTCTATGGACATAAAATGAGGATGGGACCAAAATCTCCAAATGGTTAAATCCTCTTACAACAACAGTCTCTACTCAAGCATCCGAATGGAACCATATGAAGACCTTTATGGGAAAAGGTGTATAACACTAGTGAGTTGGGATAAAGTCAGTAAGAGTAATCTTATAGGACCTAAAATTCTTAAAGAAATGCTGGAGAAGGTGAAAACCATTTCGTAGCACATCAAGGCAGCCCGAAGTCGGCAAGATATTTATGCAGACAATTTTCAATGAGACTTTGAGTGCAATGTTAGAGACATGGTATTTATATACATATCTCCATGGAAGAAGGCCATGATGTTTGGGAATAAAGGAATGTTATGTCCCAGCTACATTGGCCCCTTAGAGATCCTTGATTTTGTTGGAACAGTAGCCTATCGACTGGCACTTCCACCTACCATGTCAAAAGTACACGATGTCTTCCATGTATCCCTCTTAAGAAAGAATATACCAGACCCTTCACATGTAATCTTTTCAGAGGTGGTATAGTTGGAGAATGATCTTTCTTATAAGGAGTAGCCAGTGAATATATTGGATCATAGAGAAAAAGTTGTAAGTAAAAAAGACTACTCACCTAGTCAAAGTACTGTGGAGGAACCATAAGTATGAAGAGAAAACATGGGAAATGGAGGATGCAATGAAAGAAAATTGCACACACTTGTTTATGGCTTAGAATTTAAAATGAAATTTTGAGGGTGAAATTTTACAAGGGGGGAATAATGTAATGACCCAATGTTTTATCAATGGACAATTATTTTCTTAAAATTATGTCATATAATCACATGAAATTACAACACAATTAACTAAAATGTACAATATAACATTTAAAATTAATATTTTCACTTTTGCGTTTTTATTTTTGAAAAATGGTCATCTACAATTGTGATCAGTATTTTATTCGGAGTTGGATAAGAAAAACATTATTTTTTATGAATAGTTACATGCCCTTATGAATAGTAACATACCTTTATTAATAGATATTAATATTAAAGAATAGAATATCGGCCAAAAAATAGAACCTTCACCTATGAGTGAATAAATACAATTTAGAAGTATTAAAAGATAAAAAATGATTATAGTATAAGAACTGGTAAATTTTTGTCATAAATTTTTTATTTACAATTTTATGATTATTTTAGAAATTTAAAATGGAAATATTTTTTCATAAAATGAAATCATAAATTTTTACTTTATTGTCTTCTGGTTATAAGATAATTTTATGGGATATATATTATTTTTTCAATGTCTTATAAAACAAGTTAGAGTTTTAATGTTCTTTTTTGAATAAATTATAATTTAATTTAAAATTAAATTTAAAATAATTAGATAATTAGTTTAAAAAAATTCATTTCAATTTTGATTTCTACACATTGAAAATCAGTTCGGGTGAATTTTTCATATTTTTCTAAAAGACATGAATTTTGTGAATAGTAAAAATACAGTTTTGAGTTTTCAGTATGTTTAAAGAAATTATAATGACATAATAATTGATATAAAATGATGGTAGACATTTGTACAATAAAATATGATATGAGGTATCCCAAGTGGACAATACAATGGGAAAATACCATGGTCAAGCCAATGGGTTTTCAAAAACCACTAATGTGGTGTCCTTTAAAATTAATAAAGAACTCTTTCTCTGTCTTACTATAAATACCCACTCAATCCTTCATTTTACTTCATTCCAAATCCATCATCCTTGAATATCTGGATTTTTAACTTACCTAGGATTCCTACCATGGTGTCCTCAAGACCCCAATGTCCCAACCTTCAATTTTAAGAAGTTACTCTATAAGGTTAGGGAATCTACTTCACTTCTCTTTCTCAAGTTTTCATTTTATGTTATTATTTTTAATTTCAATTGGATTTTGTTGGGATATATAATTTCATGTCACCATTACTTTCCATATTATGTAATAATTATGAGAGACACCTTTTTTTCTCTCATCAAAATATTTTATGAAATTTTAAGCGATGTCATAAGGCTGTCAAATTTTAATAAGGGATCTCTCAACTTTTCTTTTACTTTCATGCTCCTCTCTTTTCTTTTTATTTCCTCAACTTCTTTAATCAAAATGTTGTGATAACTCCAATTTAATACATGTACTATAATTTTATCACAATAAATTAATAATTCTTCATCATCTATCATTTCCCTTTCATTTATACTGAAAATAAAAACACCATATGAGATTTGAAAATTTTCCACAATCAAGGACGATGTGTTTTCAATTCTTGTTATTGTCATAAATTCTGGTTATGAAACCATTTTCATGGATGAAACATAATATAATATATATATATTATCTCTCATATATAGATCTATAATCCTTTTTTATACATGGTTTTGATTTATAAAACAAAATATGTTCCTTGTGGCCAAAAACTGCCAATTAACCCAAAAGGTTATCACTAAGGTTTTACAAAATGATTAATCTTCAATCCAAGTAGCCAAATGAAATTTACATCCATGTTACCTTCTGGATATTCAGTAATAGAATATATATATAATTTTGGAAAACCATCCCCATTTTACATGATTATCTAAACATGAATATAAGTGAACGGATCAGCAAAACCATGGAATCAAACGGACCCAAACAATGAAATTGAACATCATAACCAATAAAAAGGTTATAAATGAACCCAAAAAGGTTTTACTAAATAA
Source organism: Viscum album (assembly GCA_963277665.1). NCBI lineage: Eukaryota > Viridiplantae > Streptophyta > Magnoliopsida > Santalales > Viscaceae > Viscum > Viscum album. Next base: position 1,189,612,706 of record OY728156.1, on the reverse strand, counting down.
TTTAAATACATAATAGGTTCTGGAATTATTATTGGATGGCCTTAATTTGATTATTCAGGTGATTAATATCAAGTGTATAACTCCATCAGACTTAAGGTAAGGGGTTCTACTCGAACCACATTTATTCCTTTAGGTTGCTCTATTTTTTTAAAAAAAATTAAGTTGTCATTTATTTTTATTTAAAACATATAAATACTATTTATATTCTCCAAACTCATGTTTCCTGATCCATACCTCATTCACTTTCAGAGACACACATGCTTTTAAGTGAGTCCCTCCTCGATACTTCACAATAAGCAAACTCCTTTTAAGGGAACTTGCCAAATTCTAACCCAAATTAAAGTTTACTCTACCATTTGTTTTAAGCCAACATTTTCTTTTAGTCTTTTTATTATGAAAACCATATTTTTTAAACTCTATTTTTATATAAAATATTATTCCCTTTTTGGTTTTAAATAATCTTTCTTATTTTCCTCAAAATCACACTGAAATGTTTTAATGGTATGAATATCTTAGATACTCTTCTTACATGTTGTCACTTATGTTTGACATCACTCACCATGATATATGAAAATTTTAATTTATTTATGTTCATTTACATTTTAATTCCTTTCTCTCATGGACAATTTTATGATACACCCATTTATTATGCTCTATGACATGAATGTGATACCCATTTCTCTCCATGAGTTCCATTATGTTTATGTAGGATTGATTATTTATGATTATTTACATGGAAATCATATTCATGAACATGTTAAGATGGGTGTGCCTAGTTAGTGCTCTAATTAATTGGTTAAAGATTAGTCTCATGATATGTTATGTGCAACAGTCTTGGTGGTTAGCCTTGACTCGTACTACCATGTGAAATGGTCTAGGTGGTTAACCTTGATTTGTGATCCTCTTTGTGAAATGAGTCTTTAATTCTGATAAATTCATGATTTATATTGCTTCAAAATTACTATGAATTCATATTTTTATGATCTCATTTATATATGTTATATTTCATTTCATTATCATTATGTCATGATCTCTAACCCTTGTGCTAAAGCCTTATTCTTATGTTTGTTTTCTTACTAAGATTTTAGCTCATCCCTTTGTTCATGTGATCCCCAAGGTACCCAATATAGATGTAAGGGCTCAAAAAAAGTTAGAATCTCATTATAAAGATTAAATAATGAATTTTTTTAGTCTCATGTTTTATGTATGCAGTTTTCAAAGACACTAGACTTCACAATCCTTGGTTTGTACTCTGATGTTTAATTACGGTTAAAATAATGTAATGTTATGTGTAAAAGGATAGAGTCACTATAGGATACAAAAAACATTGATGGTTTTTCATTAAATAAAATTGACTATATTGATAAATTATAACGACCCAAACTTTTTAATAATTTTTTTTCTAATTTTCTGTGTTATTTTTTTTATACTCAACAAAACAATTTCATTTTATGAAATGAGTATAATTAAAATAAGACCATTGGGTTTCGAATTTTATATGACCATTGGTCAATATGACCGTTGGAAACTAAAAGTTGCGATTTTTGTCTATAAATACAAGTGATCTTGGTTTATTAATATAGAAATAAGATTCGATGGCCACATCCCGTAGTCTCGGTCCGATCGAATCCCATCTGACGAAACTTTGGAAGGAGGTAGCACCACTGGGCATTGCTCTAGACTAAACCCAAGCCAAACTTCATCCTGTGAAGCTGGAACTAAATCTCCTTCGGGAGAAGTTCAAGTTGATAGAAATTAACACTCGGGCAATGTCAGTCGTGTCGTCCCAAGATTCTATCACCTTAGAATACCTTACACTTAGGTCCTATGCTGCTGTTATAAGGGGCTATGTAACGAGACATTAGCTTCTTTCTGTAATGCTTTGATATAAATAAAATTTTTGATTTATTCTTATTGTGATGTTTGTGAATTTTCAATTGTCTGGATAAATTTAGAATGTATATTATTAATGATTTTTGAAAAAAATCTTATTTAAAAATATTTATGTAAACATTAAATAATTAATAATGTGTAATGATTTTCAAAAAATGGTCTTCTACAGTTGTGTTCAATAAGAAATTTATATTCTAATAAGATCAACTTAATTTTAGTGAATAGTAAATTATGAATAGTAATTTTACGCTTATTATTAGTAATGTGACCAAATTGAATGGTAACCTCAATTAAGAAAGTATTATTATATTTTATGCACCTTGATTAGTTAATGTGATTAAATAAAATAAGTATGTAACTGTTTCAGAAATTATTAGTTAAGTATTAGTTTTCTTTCGAGAGAATAGAGTTTTTATTTTAAAATAAAATTAAAAATATTTAGAAAATTATTTTCATAAAATGGAGTTCATTTCGGAAATCAAAGCATTGATATTTGGTTAAGGTGAATTTTTGGGTTTTTTCTGAAATAGTTGAAATTTCAATGAATAGTGTTTTTATTTAAAAATTAAATTAAAAATATTTAGGAAATTATTTTCATAAAATGGAGTTCATTTTTGAATTCATAGCATCAATATAAGGTTAAGAAGAAATTTTGGTGTTTTTCTAAAATAGTTGAATTTTCAGTGAATAGTGAAAATAAAATTTTGAGTTTCAGGTGTTTAATGACATCATTAAAGATGTAATAATTATTTAATCATGTGGGTATACTTAGGAATAGTATGATATGATATGAGGTGTCACAAGTGGACAATACCATGAGAAAATACCAAGGGCAAGCCCATCGTTTTTCCAATACCACCGATGAGGTGTCCCTTGAAAATTAATGACTTGTCCCCTCACTTCTCTTATAAATACCAAGACATTACCTCAATAATTTCATTTCCAAATCCTCCCCAACTAATTTATGGTCTATTTACCTCCCATGAAGTCCTCCCAAGGTTCCCTCGGGCCTCTCAAGGTCCCGACCTTCAACCTTTCGAAGTTACTCTTCAAGGTAAGGGAATCTTTCACCCACCTCTTTTAAGCCATGACTTCCTTTAGGTTGTTTCTTATAGTTTCCATCTCTTTATGTTGAGGGTATGTTCTTATATGTTCTCATTATATTCCGTTTCATGTATAATTGTTTATATACCCTTTCCTCTCTCATCAATTTGTTTTATGAATTTTTAAGTGATGTCGTTAGGCTGCCAAATTTCTCATAAAATAAATCACATCTTCTCTTTTCTTTCATGTTTCCTTTTCATGTGGTATGACATTCAAATATCCATACCATGATTTTATTATTTATGCATACTGTAGTGTGAATTATTTATGAGTGTGTGACCCTTTTCCATTCTCTTTTCAATGTTTTCTAAAACAATGTTATATAGTCGTTGTTCTGCATAAATTTCACCTCAAAATTTCTATATCATTCTCTCCAAAAATTCACTTGTTTTATTTATGTGAATACCCAAACCTATTTCGTTTCTTTGGGTGTTCATATATATATAAATTTGATATATTTTATTTTATAATTGACATTCATATAACCTTCACTCCTTTTACATGGGTTATAAATTACATAATGATCTTATTTTTTTGAGAACTTTTAAAACGTCACGATCTTGAAATGAAACCCATTTCTTTTATTCTACACAGGTTATTTTGGAAATTTTTGATTATCATCTATATTGATAGCATGAAAATAAAGACATATTAAGGTTGCACCCTGATAGAGCTCCAATTCATTGGGTAATTATTTAATCTCTAGAGATGAAACGTTTCACAATACCTTGTTGAATAACCTTGGTAATTTTTATAACACCTCAAAGATAATCCTTTGTGAAATGTTCATGAATGTATAAATGATATTTTGTAGCCACATATTCATTTTATGATTCATGTTCTTGTTATTTTGATATGCCTCTTCTTCCATTTCTCAGGTCTTCATATTTTTCATCAAGTTCTTATTGATATCACTTGTATTTAGATTCATTTCTTTACCCCTTACTAGGCCTTATGCTCACCTTTCCCTTTGATGTATGTCTCTAGGATATGAGATGTAGTAATTATACATAGGATGAACCTATGATGAAGCCTTACGAGTGGTTTAAAAGAATTTTTTATTATGTTTTCATGTTTTATGTTCCTATTTTCCAAGACACTAGACTTTAAATATCCTCTGTTTGTAAAATGTAACGAAAAGTAATTTATTAAAATGGTGGGATGACATGGTTGGTATCAATGTTTATATTAGTTATTTATGGAAATTAGGATATGAAAAAATTATGAATAACCCTTTAGAAAAGTTTAAATATATGAAAACTTCCTAGTATTTTGGTGAGTACAGAGTTAGTGGTTATCAAAAAAATACATCCCTATCTAAGTACGAGCGGGTAGAGGTGGCTCTGGCACAGATGTACATAGGGTTAAAACACAAAAACACCACTTTGAGCTAGATTTGAATGGGAAATAGTGCACGACAACGGGCCTTGCTGCACTCTTGGTTACGACACTCCGGGGGGATATGTTTGGTTAATTGCAATCTTTTTATGAATCATTATAAAGGAATTATAGAGAAATATAATTTTTTAAGCATGAGGATTTAAGACATAAAATCATTTATAGTTAAAAGATTCATAAATTAAATAATTTTCTCAATAAGGATTTATTATTTTATAAAATGGATATAAATTGGAGGAACTGTGCAAATGGTGACCGCAATGGACCATGCACTGACGACCCTACGATGGAAGCCGGAATGGAAGAATTCGTGAGAATGATGAACCAACTGACTCAAGTTATGGGAAATAACTTGAATCAAGCTGAGAGGCTGATTTGACAGCAAAGGGAACAACATTCTATTGAGTCCTTTATGCATCAACGACCACCAAACATTAGTGGATCGACCGAACCATTGGTTGTTGAATAGTGGATCTGCTCTATATAGAAGATCTTTTCTGTGCTTCATTGTTCAAAGCAAGAGAAGGTCACCCTCGCTGTCTATCGATTAGAGGGAGAATTTGATCAGTGGTGTGAACTGATTAAAAACACAAGGACAAGATTTTAGGTTGAATCAATGGAGTGGGAAGAGTTCATTGGGATCTTTTTCTATAAGTATTTCCTTCGTTCCAGGAGAACAGAAATAGAGAAGGAGTTTCTTGAACTGAAGCAGAAGGAGGATGAATCTGTGGGAAGCTATGAGATGAACTTCACAAGGCCTTCACATTACACATCTAGCTTTGTCATGGATCCAAATGGTAAAGGCGATATATTCTTCGGTGGACTGAGACCTCATTAGTGGAAGAATCTAGCCAACTGAGACTATGATAGCTATGAGGAGATCGTGCGGAGTGAGATGAAAGTCGAGCTGGAATTTGGTGAGACGCAGTGGTCTCAAAAATCCAATGACAAGAAGAGATCGATAGATCCCAGCTTAGGGAGAAATTTTGATCAGGGAAGAGGAGTAAAGAAAGTGAAACTTCTCATGTGTAATAAATGTGGGAAGAAGAATTTGGGGAACTACCTTCTTGGGAGTGGGAAATGATACAAGTGTGGAAGAGAAATCCATATTGCAAGGAATTGTCATAGAGAGTTGAAACCTCAAATTCCAAACACAAATGAAAAGGGGAAGATAGTGTAGCATCTACCAGATGTCTAGTGCTTTAAGTGTGGACAATGTGGGCACTTTTCCAATCACTGTCCAATTATGAGGGTAGTGAAGGGGAACCACCATCAGCCTCAGCAAAGGCCAGGGGATCAAGGTCGTGCATTTTCTATCACAACAGCTGAATTTGAAGCTCCAAATGATGTGTTAGCAGGTACTCTTTTTGTCCTCTCAAAGGTATCAAATACATTGTTTGTTTCTGGTTCTATGCAATCATTTATTTCTTTCAAGTTTGCAAAGAGTTTAGAATCAACCCCCAATTTTCTAAAAGTAGTGTTATCAGTAAGGACGTCTGGTGGGATTATCCAAGAATCATCAATGTTTAGAAACTATAGTATTTAATTTATTGATCACAATCTTATCGCAAATCTAGTAGTCATTCCCATGCAAGAATTCTACATTATACTAGGGATTGACTGGATCTCAAAGTATAATACTATGATCAAATTCAAGAGAAAATAAATCTTAGTATTATTTTATTGAAAACCTACAGTTATCTTCCAAGGAGATATATCTCAACCTGATCCATGTCTAGAAGAATCCCCTATATCCTTATTTAGGGAGTTGATCGGTGAAGAAGAAGAAGGATATGAGAGTTTAAGGATAGAAAGTGTCCCCATTGTCCAGGAATACGTTGATGTATTTCTCGAGGACCCGCTTAGACCTCCCCTAGAAAGAGAGGTAGATTTATCTATTGAACTCGTACCTGGATCTCATCCAATATCAAATACCCCCTATAAGATGAAAAATGTGGAGCTAGATGAATTAATGAAACAACTCCAAGATCTTTTGGAGAAGGGGTTTATCCGACCAAGTGTGTCTCCTTCAGGAGAACCAGTTCTCTTTGTGAAGAAGAAGGATGGATCGATACGTCCATGTATTGATTATATAGAATTGAATGGGATAATAGTGAAAAACAAATACCCTCTTCCAAGAATTGATGGCCTATTTTACCATTGTTGTGGGGCTTAATTCTTCTCTAAGATTGATCCTTGATCCAGTTATCATCAATTGAGGGTGAAGAAATATGATATTCAAAAACAGCCCTCAGATCAAGATATGGGCATTATGAGTTTGTTGTTATGCCCTTCGGACTAACTAATGCACCTACTATTTTTATGGATCTGATGAATAGAGTCTTTAAGGACTACCTTGATAACGTTGTGGTAGTTTTTATTGATGATATTATGATATATTCCCAAATTTGTGAGGATAAAGAACATCATCAAAGGGTTATTTTTCAAACTCTAAGGAAGGAGAGGTTTTTTGGAATGTTAGGTAAATGTGAATTCTGATTACCACAAGTTTCTTTCGTGGGGAACATTGTTACCAATGAAGGAATCACAATTAACCCTACATAGAAAAAATTTATAGAGGAGTGGCCTCATCCTACAATAATAACTAATATTTGATGTTTCCTTGGATTGGCACGATATTATAGGAGGTTTTTGAAAAACTTTTCACAACCTTCTAATCCATTATCCAAGTTAACTCGAAAAGGGGACAAGTTCCTCTAGATAAAAGAGTGTGAGGAATGTTTCCAAGAGTTGAAGAAGATATTGGTTACTGCACCTATGTTAACTCTTCCCTCAAATGGAGAAGTATTAATTATTTTTAGTGATGCATATCTCAAAGGGATTAGTTGAGTCCTCATGAAAAATGAAAAATTCATTGCCTATGCATCTTGACAGTTGAAGACTCATGAGAAAAACTATTCTACACATGATCTAGAGCTGGCTGTGGTCATTTTTTCTCTGAAGATATGGAGGCACTCTATTTATTGGGAGAAATGTGATATATACATAGACCATCAACGTTTTAAGTGTATTTTCACACAAAAGGAATTGAAAATGAGACCAAGGATATGGTTGGAGCTTCTTAAAGACTATGATTGTTCAATTCATTATCATCCAATAAGAGAAAACAAAGTTGCTAATGCCTTATGTAGGAAGGACCCAGTTGTTCTTTCAATGATAAGGATTCAAAAAAACCTTTGATTAATGACCTAGTAAACTGGACATAGGATTTATAAGGGAAGGGACATCATCAACCCTAACCAAAATGATTTCGCAACCATCATTACTAGAAAAGATCAAGAAATATCAGAAAGAAGATTCCTTGTTACAGAAAAAGTGTGAGGCTATAAAGGATGGGAAGTTTCTTGAGTTTAATATTGATCAAGAAGGTGTACTTATATTTTATACAATACTATGTGTTCCATATATTTCAGAAATAAATAAGGATCTAATGGATGATGCTCATAGCTATACTTTCTCTATATATCCTGGAAGCATAAAAATGTATAGGGACCTTCATGATCATTTTTGGTGGGAAAATATGAAAACGGAGATTGTTGACTACACTGTAAGGTGCCTAGTCTATCAACCAGTGAAGGCAAAGAGACAACTCTTTAAAGGGGAGTTGCAACCACTACTCATACCAGCATGGAAGTGGGAAAATATAACTATGGACTTCGTCACTAGTCTCCAAAGAACTTCCAAATAATACAATGTGATATGGTTATTGTGGACCGTCTCACCAAGAATGCCCATTTTTTCTCAATTCGAGAAGATTTCTATCTTGATAAAATTGTTAGGATTTACATGAATGAAGTGGTAAGGCAGCATGGAGTTCCACTTTGTATCGTATCTAATCATTATCCATGGTTCAAATCAAAATTCTGGAGAAGTCTTAAACATGATCTGAGCACTGAATTGAATTTTAGTACGGCCTATCACCCCCAAATTGATGGCCAATATGAAAGGACTATTCAAACACTGGAGGACATGCTGAGAATATTCTCAATGGAATTTAAAGGTGGATGGTATCAACATCTCCTGTTAGTTGAGTTCTCTTACAACAATAGCTTCCACTCAAGCATTCAAATGGAACCCTATGAAGCTCTATATGGGAATCTATGTATAACTCCTACATGTTGGCATGAACCTGGTGAGAGAAATATTCTTGGGCCTGATCTGGTGCAAGAGATGACAGAAAAAGTCCATTACATCCAACAACACATTAAGGCTGATCAAAGTTGGGAAAAGAGCTATGTTGTCATACATAGAAGGGACTTGGAGTTTGATGTTGGTGACAAAGTCATTCTATGAATTTCACCTTGGAAAAGTGTCATGAGGTTTGAGATAAAAGGGAAGTTCATCCCCAAGTACATTGGCCCCTATGAAATCTTTGATCACGTAGGAGTAGTGGGCTATCGGCTTTCACTCCCCCCAAATCTAGCACATGTTCATGATGTATTCCATGTATCCCTCTTGAGGAAGTACATACCTGACCCTTAACATATACTAAACCCAGAGGTGGTACAACTGGAACATGACCTCTCTTATGAAGAGCATCCGGTGGAGATCTTGGATCATAGCAACAAGGTTATATGCAACAAGACTACCCACCTTGTTAAGGTGTTGTGCAGGAACCAAAAATGTGAAGAATCGACGTGGGAACCTGAGGATTCTATGAGGCAGAATTACCAAACCTTTTCTCTTCATTGGGTACGAGTTAAAATTTTGGGGATGAAATTTCTTAAGGGGGGAAAATGTAATGACCCGATCTTTTTAATAATTTTTGTTTTATAAATTTGTGTGTTATTTTATTTTTATACTTAACAGAACTATTTCATTTAATGAAATGATTATAATTAAAATGAGACCATTGGATTTCGACTATTATATGACCATTGGTCAATATGATTGTTGGGAACTAAATTTTGTGATTTTTTTCTATAAATACAAGTTATATTTGTTAATTAATACAGAAAGAAGATTTGATGGCCTCATCTAGTAGTCGTGGGACGATCGAAACCCATCTGACAAAACATGGGAAGGAGGTAGCACCACTGGGCTTTGCTCTGGACCAAACCTAAGCTGAACTTCACCATGTGAAGCTAGAATGGAATCGCCTTCAAGAGAAGTTCAAGATGATAGAAATTACCACTCAGGAAATTTTGGTCGAGCCGCCCCAAGATTCTATCACCTTAGCACACCTTAAACTTAGGTCTTTTGTTGGTTTTATAAGGGGCTATGTAATGAGACCTTAACTGCTTTATGTAATCCATTGATACAAATAAAAATTTTTATTTCTTCTTATGGTGAAGTTTTTGAATTTTCAAATGTCTGGATAAATATAGGATGTCTATTATTAATTATTTTTGAAAAAAAAGGATATTTTAAAATATTTATGTAAACCTTAAATAATTAATAATGTGTAATGATTTTCATAAAATTGTATTCTGCAGTTGTGTTCAGTAGAAAATTTAGAGTCTAATACGATCAAATTAATTTTTGCTGAATAGTGAATTATGAATAGTAATTTTATGCTTATGATTAGTAATGTGACCAAATGGAATGGTAATCTCACTTAAAAAATTATTATTATATTTTAGGCACCTTGATTAGGTAATGTGATTCAATAAAATAAGTAAATAACTCTTTTAGAAATTATTAGTTAAATATTAGTTTTCTTTCGGGAGAATATTGTTTTTATTTGGAAATTAAATTAAAAATATTTAGAAAAATATTTTCATAAAATGGAGTTCATTTCTGAAATTAGAGCATCAATATTTGGTTAAGGCGAATTTTTGGGTTTTTTCTGAAACAGTGAAATTTTCAGTGAATCGTGTTTTTATTTAAAAATTAAATTAAAAATATTTAGAAAATTATTTTCCTAAAATGAAGTTTATTTTTGAATTCGGAGCATCAATATTAGTTTAAGGTGAATTTTTGGGATTTTTCTGAAAATAGTTGAATTTTTAGTGAATAGTGAAAATACAGTTTTGAGTTTCTGGTGTTTAATGATATCATTAAGAATGTAATAATTATGTAATCATTATTTTCTACTTATGAATAGTAATATATGCTATGATGTGTCCCAAGTTTCCAATACCATGGGAAAATACCATGGTAAATCCCATGGTTTTTCCAATACCACCGATGAGGTGTCCCTTTAAAATTAATGACTTGTCCCCTCACTTCTTCTATAAATACCAAGTCATTCCCTCATTCATTTCATTTCCAAATCCTCCCTCAACGAATTTAAGGTCTCTTTAACTCCCAATGAGTCCTCCCAAGGTTCCTTCAATACTCCCAAGGTCCCAACCTTCAATCTTTCGACGTTACTCTTCAAGGTTAGGGAATCTTTCACTCTCCTCTTTTAAGTCATGACTTCCTTTATGTTGTGTCTTCTAGTTTCCATCTCTTTATATTGATGGTATGTTCTTATATGTTCTAATTACTATCCATTTCATGTATAATTTTTTATAGACCCTTTCCACTCTCATCAATTTGTTTTCTGAATTTTTATGTGACGTCGTTAGGCTGCTGAATTTCTCGTAAAAGGAATCACATCTTCTCTTTTCTTTCATGTTTCATTTTCATGTGGTATGTCATTAAAATATCCATACCATGATTTTATTATCTACTCCTAATGTATTATAAATTATTTATGACTGTGTTACCCTTTTCCCCTCTCTTTTCAATGTTTTCTAAAATCATGTAATATAGCTGTTGTTCTGCAGAAATTCCGCCTAAAAATTTCTATCTCTTTCTCTTTATAAATTCACTTATTTTATTTATGTCAATAGCCATACCTATTTTTATTATTTGGGTGTTCATAAATACATAAAGGTGATATATTTTATTCTTTAATTAACATGAATATAACCCTCACTTCATGCCAATGGGGTATAATTTACATAATGATCTTATTTTTTTTAATAACTTTTAAAACGTCACGATCTTGAAATGAAACCCATTAATTTTTTTCTCCATGGGTTATTTATGAAATTTTTCATTATTATATATGTATCTCACACGAAAATAAATACATATTAAGGTTGTTCCTTGACATCACTTCAATGCATTGGGTAAATATTTAATCTCTAGAGATGATAAGTTTCATGATACCTTGGTGAATAACCTGGGTAATTTTTATGACACCTCGGGGATAAACCTTGGTGATATGTTCATGAATGTATAAATTAAATGTTGTATCCACATATTTAAGTTATGATTCATGTTCTTTTTATTATTATATTCCTATTTTTTCATTTCTCATGTCTTCATATTTTTCATCAAGTTCTTATTGATATCACAAGTAAACGGATTCCCTTATTTACCCCTTATTGGGACTTATGCTCACCCTTTCCTTTGATGTATGTATTCAGGATATGAGATGCAGTAATTTTACATAATATTTGCCTATGATGAAGCCTTATGAGTTTTTTAGAAGAATTTTTTATGTTGTTTTTATGTTTAATGTTCCTAATTTTCAAGACACTAGACTTTAAAGATCCTCTTTTAGTAAAATGTAAGAGAAGTTATGTAATAAAAAGGCGGGATGCCATATAAATGTTTTCATTGTAAGGAAAATATTTAGATTTTAATCCTAATTATTTATGTTTATTCCAACATAATTGATCATTATAATTATCTTTTATCAATATGGAAATTAAGTATTTGTATTTTTAGATTCACACATGTTGGATATTTTATAGGTATTCATCTAAGAATCCTTTCCTTATAGTTTTCAATAGAATTAATTAAATTTATGATGGTTCTAATTGATTATCTGGATAATTTATCTTTTTAGTTAATTAAATGATAAAAAATTAATTTCCCGCATGGTAAAAACTAAATACGTAAATTCAAATGAATTAGATAAAATTTTCAAAAGTTTTCTTCTTTCCCCGTTAGAGAATTTGATCCATCGATAGTGTTGGTATGGATAGGGTTTTTTGTTTTTCGAATTAAACTGTTACCATTATAGCTAAAAAGTATTTTTCAAACCTTTGGAACACCTTTGAATTTTTATTCAATTATAAAGTACTTGGATCATCCTTGAGTTTCTATAATATACATGGGGTATGATTTGATAAATGAGAATGTATCTTTAATCTATATATATATATATAAAGATGTTTGAATTTATCTAAGATATATCATATAAATATATGATTAGCTTTTGTGTTTGGTGTAGAAGGGTATGGAAAGCTATGGGTTCCTATACTCTACATTATATTAATGTTTTAATTCTAAATAAAGACTCCAAAATCTTGTTTTTTGAGGATGAAGATTTCACTGATTTTGATCAAGTCTAGATGGGTGAGTCTTCTTTAAATATTTAGGAGAAAGAGTTCCTTGGGAAAAATTTTGGAATAATCAATATGGGGGTTCTGAAGACTATTTGAATAATTATATGCTTGTTACTGAGATAGTAACAAAGAATATTCTTGGAAATCAATAAACAAATAAAAATTATTTATAGATGAAAATAGAAATGTATACTTCAACTATGGATACTAAGGTAGCTCAAGTGGGATGACTTTTTCACATGGATATAGTTGGATTTATTGATGATTGGGTGTAGGGGTCAAAAAATAGAATAATTTTCCCAAAGGAATTTATTTTTAGACTTAAGATTTTGGGAATAATTTATCTTCCCATGAGAGAAATTTTAAGAATTGGTTTATAAGGAGGAAAACACATAATTAAATATTTGAATATGATAAATGGTTAGAGTGTATTGTTTTTTCAGTAAATATAGTAACATCTCATATTTTACATGTACTATTTTTATATTTTATTTGGATTATTTTCGAGACCAGGTGTTGTGATAGGATGCAATTCTGAGTCCTGGTGTGCCCGAAATAAATTTTTAAAACACATTAAATATTATAGTTGTGTAGTTTTGCTGAAAAATTAGAATAAATCTTAAAGGGGTGCCTGAATAAAAAAATCTGGGGGAACTGTTGATCTCAAAATGGAGGTTTATCCCTAGGAACGACTTATCATTGGTTGATGTGGTTTGTTGGTGAAAAAGATTTTGTGGTCATAAAATGAATAAAATAATTTAATTAAAAATATTTTAATTCATTGTTTCGATGGAACGATTTTTTTTCATTAAATGTGTTTTTATTTCAGACTTCTAGGGTTAGATTCAAAATCCTTCAACTTCTAGATGATCATTAGAGGTATATTTAACAATCATTTTTGATAAAGGATGAAGGGTCAAGGATTGGAGATAGACGTACATAGATTTTGAAGGATTACACCAAAGAATGCAGTGCAAATTCATTAATCATCAGAGACTGATCCAAATCTAGGAATGGAATGTAATTTTGATTTTATTATCCCCGTAATTAATTTCTATGATGAATGTGAATCAATCAATGAATGGATTGATTCATGGATCATGTTTATTGTGGGAAAGGATTTATTTTGCAAGTTTTATCAGGGGAGGTTATTTGGTTTAATTTTTTGATGGAATCATTTAATGTTATATGAAAAACAAACCAAGATTGACATGAACATCGATTTAGGTTCGTTCCTCTTGATTAATGGTTCTTTTAACACTATACTATGTATTTCACCATGGCCATTTTCATTGTCGTAGTGTTCGACTCTTACTGATCAATCAATCATTGTGCACCTATTTCTTGGCACAACAATCTGATATCGCAGATCTGGGATAGGCACAATGTGATAAAGGTGCAATGGTGGTTACGATAGAAAATTGAATGATGAACGATTCCTGATTTTTTATTCTTCGGCGTTCTTGGGAAAAAAATGAATAATTTTGATTAGATCCATTTTGTGAGATTGTCTAGTGAAGAAACAAGTTGACTTGGTGATGGAATGGAAAAATAAGGCTAAATCATGAGTTTGCGGAATGGTGGTTGATAGATTAGATTCTATATTATCGAAAAAGGCATGTGGAGGAAGAATCTGGGATTATGTAAAATCCTAAATAATATAGCATGTAATCTAGGATTACACAGCATGTGGGGACCTCTAGTTGCAGTGTTGGGGTTTGGACGGAGTGAACGATCACACGCCGTGTGACCCCTATAACACATCATGTGACCCTCCTAGGTTGACTCGATGTGTACATTAGAAGTACATAGACACGGGTTGGAGTGTATGGGCATGGGCATGTTGTGTACTCCCACACGGATATGGGTTGGCATACATAGATTGGTACACTAATAGGGCTTCATCACACAGACATTTCCAAGTGACATCGATAGTATATTTTTTATCTCTTCACACTATTTAAATCCTTCTACACATCATGTATATGAACACTACATGTTTTGTGAATCAATTCCACAGGATCAGGATATGGGATAACTAGACACACTGTGTACCCCATGCGATATGTTGTGTACCCCTTGAGATACAGTGTGTACTCCCTTCAAGAGTTCTTGAGGGTATTTTATTTTTGGGTTTGGAAATTATAGGTTGAGTTCATTCCCTTAGACCTTTCCCTAAAGGTTACAATGCATCATTGCATCCGAATAACTCGATTGTGGTCCCCTTTAGAGGTAGAGTCTCAAATAGAGTTGTGGTGTCCCTCTATGAGACTTTAGTGAGATCCTCTATCATCCCTAGTTGGAGATTGTAGAATCAGCATGACCTATTTGATAAGGGCTTTTATCCTCCATCTATTAGGCCTTATTAGTAGGGTTTGTGGAATCATTGACATACAATACCCTACGAAGTGGATTGATCCAAAAGGGGTTCTTGGTTTCCCCTAATTTTTCATGGCATGACCCCCTATCTGTGTATCATGTTCCCCTTAGACAATTGAACTTATTTGGGTAGAGAACAATAACCCAGAACACTTCACTAAGAGTTTTT
This sequence comes from Viscum album, assembly GCA_963277665.1. Classification (NCBI taxonomy): domain Eukaryota; kingdom Viridiplantae; phylum Streptophyta; class Magnoliopsida; order Santalales; family Viscaceae; genus Viscum; species Viscum album. The sequence continues at coordinate 1,189,597,454 of OY728156.1, read as the reverse complement.
GATGGTAGCATGGCTTAGGGAGTGGGTTCTCCTAGAACAAGCGTTTCATTAAGCTGAATCTTGTGGCTGATAGTTGGTGATGACCGACCAGTGGCATGGTGTATTTCTAGAGTATATCTAAGTTTTTTCTATTACACGTTGATTTTTATATATTATATTGTGCTGAATATACATGGGGATTATTTTTTAGTATTTTTAGGGTGTCCTACTATGTATTGGCATACTCGCTCCTACACTAGATTTGCCTACACATGTTGCATCTTGTGTAGATGATGGAATCTTTTGACAACATATTGGGAGGAGAAGGAGTATCTAGAGCGTAGATGGAACTTCAATGACCAAGGTGTTTTCCAAGAGCATCATTTTGACTTAGTCCTCAAACTTGGAATAGGATAGAATATTTCTAGTTTTGTTTGGGATTATTTTTAGCCCATTTTCTATTTTTATTAAATTACTATCGTACACTGTTGTGGAATCATAGATGTATGCATGCATTGTTTTAGTTGTTTTACATTTCAACATTTTTTTAGTCTTGGAGATATGTTTGTGTGTACATGTACTTTAGGAAAATTCCTCCCATTTTGGGATATTCCTACCCAACACTGGTCTCCAACCCCTAGCCAATTGGAGGAGGTCTTGGGGTTTTCATGGGTCATACCTTGGTGGGTTGAGTCGTGAAAGATTGGTATCAAAGAAAGGTTCTACCATAGGACCTGAGTGGATAATATTGGTTTGGTGAAATAGTGTTAAGTATTTTGAGTTTAACTTTTGGGACATGGACTCCAGTTCTTGTCCAGAGCCCTATGTATCCATACAATAGGTCTCTGATCACCATCATTTCAACTTGGTACATGAGAAAATTGTTTAAAAGGAAAACAATGGTATATGAATCATGTAAGAATGGTTGTTTTTCCCATGTCCTTATTGAGTCATTTCCTTGGATATAATCTTTTTACTATGGTACATCATTTCTTATTTCAGGATGCCTCCACATAGACAGCCATCTAGGATTCCACCATGTGACCACGATGGTGATCTTCACAGACGCGAGGCATCAGTATAGGGGATTGTACTAGAGATGGAACCTATGTTTGGTTTACTAGATATACCACCACCCGTTGAGAAATATCTAGAACCAAAACAACCATCTAAGGATGTACACAGACTGATTGCATTGAACTAGTTTCAAAGGTAGTGACCTCCCTTGTTTCTGTGTGAGCCATACCCCCAGGTGGTTGAGGATTGGATAAAGTTAGTCACTTGTGTTTTCCACCTTCTTGAGACTCCTATAGACCAGATAAGTGTCCTTGTGGTGAGTCTTATTTAGGGTTCTTCATGAAGATGGTGGAGCCTAGTGAGTCAGTAACATGACGGGATAGATCTCTTATGGATATACATCAACCATATATTTCACAGAGGAATTATATTCGGACACATTGCGATCGGTACGCATACAGAAGATTCTAAATCTACAGAAGAGAAGTACTACCATGGAGGAGTATTTAGATAGTTTTAATGATCTCTCATGTTACTATTTTGATATGGTAGGGGACCGATTTTTTCGTGATTATACCATTGGGTAGTTCTTACATTGGGGAATCAGGGCATCAGTGTTATCTCTTATAATTTCCACCCATTTTGGGGTAATTGAGTGAGCCCTATTGGTAGAATGTTTTCTAGAAGATAAGACACCAGAAGTGGGAGATAGTAATGGTCACCCAGTAGCTGATACCTCGAGAGAAATTATCTGATGGTAGTCATAGGGATCTAAGTAGATCATACACATCAGGTGAGGATCCAAGGACTCAAGGTCTGCGATGAAAGGCTCTCAGGGTGGATCGAAGAATCTGAGGGATAGGTGGTGTTTCTCTTGCGACGTTTGGGGAAATCTATAATTAGATTACCCAACTCGTCATAATTTTTATTAGGATTTGGTAGTGGGACCACCAAGACCGAGATGGAGTAAGGATTAGGGTGGTTGATAGGGTTTTGTATGCGGCAGAGGGGTCAAAAGAGTTGCAAGTTGTGGTCGAAGGCTCAACCTATTACTGCCACCACCCCCAGGTGGTCCATGCCAGGCTTAGGGGGTTGATGGGTACAAACGAGGCCAAATGTAGGCTATGGAGGCCTATGTACCAGAGGCACCAAGTATGATACAAGGTATGATCTGTAGCTTTTCTACCCTGGTTTTAGTATTAATAGACACAAGTGTTATTCATTAGTTTCATTCCAGGAAACTTGTTCGAGAATCATAGATTCCTATTGAATTGTTGACTCAAACCTTATGATTAGAAACTATAACTAGAGGAAACCCAATGATCTTTCATTGGTGTTGATAGTGTTACCTAACTTTTGGAGCTGAGATTTTCGGTTGGGATATCTTGGTAGCAGCATCGAGGTCTTACAACTTCATTCTTAATATGGACTGGATATCCACAAATTATGCCCTGATTTTCTATTTTAGTCAAAGGGTGTGGTGTGTTCATAGTGATAGAAAAAGGTTTTACTTTTTCATTGAAAAGGAAACCCAAGCAGTGTAGGATGGACTCACTCATAAGAGGGTGTAGTTTATTACTCCTCAGTTGGCTAGCCTAACCTATGGTGTACTAGATGTTATGAGTCCTCATTTTATTATAGTGGTGGTGGAGTATGAGGGAATATTTCCTAAGATTTTGTAGGTTTTCCTCCCCTATGAGAGATAGACTTCTGCATTGATCTATACCCTAGTAAGGCACAGATATCTACACATGCATATCTTATGGCTTTTGTAGAGCTTCGTGATCTGAGGGTGATGTTAGAGGACTTGTAGAGGAAGGGATTTTAAGGGACTAGTGTTTCACCCAAGGCAGACCCTATTTGGTTTTACAAGATGGTAGATAGGAGCTTGAGGTTATGTCTGAAATATCAATTATTGAACAATTTTTATATGAAGAACTAGTATCCACTACTGAGGATCGGTTATATCTTTGATCAGTTAAAAGGAGAATGACGGTTCTCAAAGATTTACTATAAATCAGGTTGTCACCAGTAGCGAGTATGGGATAAAGATATACTAATGACCGAATTTAGATGTCTTTACGGTCATTATGAGTACTTGGGGGTTCCTTTTGGCATGAAGAACGCCCCAAAAGTGTTCATGGGACTCATGAACTAGATCTTTCAACATTTCCTAGACAAGATCGTGGTATTCTTCATCAATTACATCCTGGTGTACTCAACATCTGAGGAGGAGCATGTAAGAAACATGAGGAGGTCCTTGACACACTCTGAGTGCACAAACATTTCAGGAAGCCCTTAGAGTGTCAGTTTTGGATTTAGGAGGTCTATTTTATAAGTTGCATCATCTAAAAGGATGGAGTTCTAAAGGATCCAACAATGTTTGATGCAGTGTTTTCTTAGGATGCACCAAAGAATTTTACATAGGTATGGTTTTTTCATGGACTGGATGGGTACTGTTGGAGGTTTTTACCCAAATTATCTAGAGTGGAAGCACCCTTGACATCTTTGACTCATAAAGGGAATCCTTTCTTGTGGATAGAAAATTTCTATAAGTGATTTCATGAACTAAGATAGAGGTTGATGAGCGCTCCCATCTTGAGGTTACAGAAGAAATGTGTCAAGTACATATTGTTTTGTGATGCATCAACGACGAGACTAGGTTGTATTCTAATAAAAAGGCAATAAGTTATTTACTATAGTCCAAGGAATTTGATACCATTTGATAATAACTTTGTGACCCATTACCTTGATTTATAATTAGTCGTTTTTTCATTGAAGATGTGGGGATACCACCTGATGGGTGATTGATTCATCGTGTACACTGACTACAAGTGTATCAAGTATATCTTCTCTTAGAAGGATATTTACATGAGATAGGTTAAATGGCTAGAGTTCCTCAAATACTATGACTTTGAGATTGTCTATACTCCTAGGAAGTGGAATGTAGTGATATATGATCTCATAAGGATATATTGTTCGAATTTGCTGAATGAGGTGTAAGATGAGTTGGCCTCACTTTAGATATCTTTTATAAATGGAGGTGGAGGAGCCTACCTCTAGTTGATGATTTTTACCCCCCCCCCCCACACTCTTATAGTGAGGTAATTAGGAATATATTTGGGATACTGACTATGATACCCTACAAGCTCAGATATCTGCAGGGTAGGCTCTTGAGGGATTTTCTGATGGTGGTTATCAAAAAGTTTTTTTCAAAGGATGCATGATGGTACCAGTGTCATTGCAAGAGGATGTTTTAAGAGAGTTTCATAAATCTAACTTGGTGGTACATCTAGGGTGAAAAATATGTACTAGGACCTCTGATATCAATTTCTGTGGCGAGGGATGAGGAAAGGAGTCGTTGAGTTTATTTCCCGATGCCTTACAAGTCAGCAAGAAAAAGTTGAGCACCAAGTTCAAGTAGGTTTAGCTCAACCACTTGAGGTGTAGGAATGGAAGTGGAATAGGATATATATGGACATTGTGATAGGATTACCACATATTTCTAGAGGACACAATTCATTCTGGGTGATCATTAACCAACTCACAAAGATAGCCCACTACCTAGCTATCTGATAACAGAGTTTGGTATAAGGCTTGGGACACGTCTTTGTTTATGAGATAGTTTGACTACATAGAGTCACATCAATTATTTTTTAAGATTGTGATATTAAATTTACATTCTAGTTGTGGAAGGGATTACAGGAGTCATTTGTGACTCAGTTACTCTTAATTAAATCATTTCACCAACAAACTGATGGATAGATTGAGAAAACCATTCAGGTTCTAGAGTACATGTTACGATCATTCATGTAAGACTTTGGCCATAGTTGGGAGGAATACCTACCACTAGTAATGTTTTCTTACAACAACATCTACCATTACACCATTAGTATGGAACCATTCTAGGATTTATACAGGTAACCCAAAAGGTCACTACTTTCTTGGATTGACTCAAGAGAGTCGGCACTCATGGTTTTGGAGTTAGTATGAGCTACAATAGAAAATTTTAAAATCATCTATGAGTGTATAAAGACTACAAATAGCCATCAAAAGTCATATGCTGATAGGAAATGGGGGCCTTTAGAGTTCGAGGAGAGAGACCATGTGTTTATATCGGTTTCACCGAGACGTTGATTGCTGAGATTTGTCCAAGGTGGAAAGCTATATCCACGGATTATTAACACTTTCCAGATACTACATAGAGTTGGAAAGGTGGAATACCATTTAACTCTACCACTGATGTTATATCGGTACCATGATGTCTTCCACATGCCACAACTGATGAGGAACGTGCATAACCTATCACATTTTATTCATTGGTGTGATCTAGACATTGAGGATGGTTAAACTTTTTTTGATTACCCAATGGAGATTGAGGATCTTTAAGAGATAATATTTCATCAATAATTGATTCCTTTGGTGTTTGTATGGTGGAAAAACACAAAAATTCAATAGATCACATGGGAGTAGGAGGCTCAGATTCATGCCCAGTACCCATATCTCTTTTTGTAGCCCTTATTTTGGATTTTCAAGAACATAAAACCCAATGTTGGAGAGAATTTTATATCTCTATTTTTTATTATTTTTATATATTATATTAATTATTTTTGAGACTATTCACTAAGATGGGGTGGGATTTCGATGCCCAGTGCTCCGATAATAAAAGTTTAAAATATATTAAATATATTCAATAGCCCACGCACGCATTTTACCTGAAAAGTGTAATAACTCTTCAATGGGTGATTGGATTAGAAATCTAAGGGCACAGTTGATCTCAAAATGGCTATTTTACCATAGGTGAGACTTAACATTGGTCCACATGGGTCGTTTGAGAAAAAAAATTTACGGGCGTAAAATGAATAAAATATTTTAATTCGTTATTTTGACATAATGAATTTTTTTAAAAATTTATCCTTATGTTATAATGTAAATAATATTCTCATAACCCTATAAATTATATAGGATTGTTATAGGGAACTCCAGGAATCCTTTCTGACTAATGGTGGTGGAATGAGGATCAACGATTGACACACATCGATTTTGAAGGATCTTTCCAATGAATGCAATGTGGCAACAATATTTATTATTGACCAATACAAATCGAGGTAGGGCATATGATTTTGACTATGTTTTCATCATTCCTAATTTCTATGATGAACATGAATCAGTTGATGAACAGATTGATTCACAGATCGTGAGTATTGAGGTATGGGATTTATGTTTTGGGGTTTTTGTCTGGAGAAGTTATTTGGTTTAGTTTTTTGACGGATTCCTTTAACATTTTAAGATAAATGAACCAACATCCACGTGAACAATGATCAGGGTTCATTCATTTTGATTGACGGTTCTTTTCTCCTACAATTCCATATTTCACCACGGGCCTTCTTCATTGGCCTGGGGTTAAACTATTCCCTATCAATCGATTGTTTCATTCCAGTTTCTTGGAAAAATGATTCAATTACATAGATATATGATCATCACGATACAATGGAGGTACACCTGTGGTTTATAAAGTGAATTGAATAATGAAAAATTCTTGAATTCACGTTCTTCGACATTCTTCATCACGGAATGAAGAACATCCATTTTATTCATTTTGTAAGAATATCTAGTGTTAAAACCTGTTGATTCAGTTTTGGGATGGAAAATGAAACTAGATTTTGAGTTTTTCAACATGGAGGTCAATGGATTGGAGGCTAGAAGATCTGTCAAGCTGTGTAGAAGAAGAATCTAGTATTCTAGAAAAAACCCACATAACACAGCATGTAATCTGAGATTTCACAGTGTGTGGGGCCCCCTAGCTATGGAACTAGGGTTTAGTTGAATTTAAGAACAACATTTATTGTGACCAATATCACACAACATGTGACCCTCCCTAATTTACTCAGTGTATAATTTGGAAGTACACGGACACCGGTTGGAGTACAAGGGCATGAACACGCCATGTAATCCCACATGGGCATAGCTTGTAATACATGGACTGGTACATGGAAATAGATTATGTACACTGACATGGACCATCAAAAAATGTTGTATACCATCTGTCTCTACACACCATGTACATCATTCTACACTTTTTGTATATATAGACTATATTTCTTGTGAGGCGCTTCCACACAGGAAAGAAATGGGATAGCTAGACACGACATGTACCCCTTAGGAAACATCGTGTACTCCCTTAAAGAGTGATTAAGTCTCTTTATTTTCTTATTTTTATCTAGTATATGTTGATTTCATTACATTGGTCTTTTTACTCTAGGTTATAGTGCGACATTACATCCACATCCCTAGATTTTGATCCCCTCTAGAGTTCGAGTCTTGGGTAGAATTGTGGTGTCCCTCCGTGAGACTGATGTTTGATCGTCTATCATCTCTAGTTAGAGTCTGTGAAATTAGGGTGATCTCATATTGTAGGGAATTTATCCTTCATCTAGAAGGATGTAATAGTAGTTTTTGAAAAATCATTATAATAGGATCCCTTATATAGAGGGTTGATCCAGACAAGGTTTTTCGGGTCCCAAAGCGGTTCTAGGATGGACCCCTTATCTGTGTATCATGGTCCTCTTAGCCGAGTGAGCTTCATTGGGTAGAACCCAATGACCTAGACCTCTTACTCGATTTTCTATGATGGTTTCATGGCTCATAGAGTTGGTTCTCTTGGAATGAGCATTTCTTCAAACAGAATCCTATGGCTAACAGTTGGTAACGACCACCTGGTGGTATGGTGTCTCTTTTAGAGTATAGCTGGGTTTTGTTTTCAATTATAAAATTATTTTTATATCTTTTATTGAGATAAATATAAATGGTTCTTCATTTTAAGTGTTTCTAGGGTGTCCTACGGATTATTTTCATACTCAGCCTTGAATGGAATTTTCCCACATGTGTCGTGTCTTGTGCAGACGATGGCCCTTTTTTGGTGTTGTCTAAGGAGGACATGGAGAGGGTAGAGCATCTAAGGATATTGAAAGACATATTTGCTTACCGTGAGAAAATTTTTGACTTATTTCTCACCCTTGTAGTAGGTTGGACAATTTAGAGTTTTGTTTGGGCTTGTTTTTTTTCTTTTCTATTTTCAATGTTTTACAGTCGTACTCTATTGTGGGATATTATATGTATGCATGCATTGTTTGAATTTTTTTCCATTTCCACATTGTTTTGGCATGGAGATTTGTGTGTGGGTGTGCATGTGTGTAGGTAATTTAGGAAAATGTATCCCATTTGTGGGATATTCCAACTCAGCACTGGTTTCCATCTCCTAGCATATTAGAGGTGGTCTTGGTGTAGTCACGGGTCGGACCTCAGCGAGTCGGGTCGTGAAAAATATCTTTGAATACTTACATGTTTGTTTATATAATGAATATATTTTAGATAATAATGGTTCTATATATGACTATAATTATGAATATGATCAGTAAAGGATGGTAATGAACCCAATTTACTACATATTATTTTTGAAAAAATTATTTTTCATCCAAGATAAAAAAAATAGGGAAAAATATTTTTGAACTCTACTAGTTATAATATTATCCAATCCAAAAAAAAAGTTTTTAAATTTTATATTCTACCATGAATATAAATCAAGTCACTCGAAATATTGATAAAGGTTCTAAAATATTACACTGAAAGGAAGTTATAAAAAAACCAAAAAAAATATTAGAATATTGAATGATCAGAGGGATATGAATGATCTTGTCTATTATAATACTAAATCAATGATAAGAAACTCTATTGAATTGATTATCAAGAATTTATTTTATATTAACAATGTAAAATAATAAAAATATTTTGTGAAATTTTTATATTTTCAAAAACATTTTATTGATAAAATTTTATTTCATGTTAAAGATAATATTAACATTATAGATTATTTTTAGTTTGAGTAATACATCAACTATTGAATTAAATATAGTTTATCTTTTGTAATTATAATGATAATTTCACAATTTCACATTCTAGGGGATAACTGTTTGGTGAATCTGAGAGGGTATAAAAGGATACACTACCATAAATTTCAAATACTATGTTACATTATGAAATCTGGTTAGAAGTGGATTAATATTTGAACAATTTTTAGGTTTTTCTATTATTTTGTGCTATAGTAAATGTTCATGTTGACTTTTCATTTGAATGATTTTTTTGCATCCTTGATATATTTTTCATCTTAGAAGCAAGTTTTAGTAATTAATTCTTTGAAATGATGTTTCCATTTCTTCATTGATTTTTTTAAGTCCATTTTTATGTCTTTTATTCACATTTTTGTATTGTGGATATATCCTTGTTTATTCCATTTTTAATTTTATAAATTATATTCTAACAAAAAAATATAATCCCCATATAAAGAAAAAAATACATCGGAAACACACAACCTCTAGTTACCTCAAATAAAATAAAAATCTAACTAGTATCTAAATATTGAGATATCATGTTCCCAAGATATAATCTATAAACATGACTGTTAAATCAATAATGTATCCATTTTACTGTGTATATGTGTTTTAGAGGTGAGTATAAATAAAATTTCTATATCACTTCCTTGAACTATCAAGTTTTATTTTAAATAAGTTATACCAATTAATCCATTAAATTAATAAAATAAAACAGACTAAAGACAAGAGTCCCTATACAAAAAAAATCCATCAAATTAGGTCTTGTAGTTCCCAATAGAAAATTACTTATCTTCAACATGGATCTGATTTTGGTTATGATTAAAATGGTTTTATTCTCATTATGACATCCTATAATCTTCTTCCAAGTGGATGTTGGGTCTTACCCAATGTTTTACCTTATAAATTGGTTTTGTAAAGAATGATATGCATGTATGACCATTTAAATAACATAATCATACAAAAGGCACTCAAATTTCATTAACCATATATACCATAGCGTATAATATATCTCTATATTTCATCACCATATTACTAAATTTTTTAAAATTTATGATAATATAAATAGTTACTAGAAATATTTGCAATAATACTCTCATATAAAGTAAGAAATACCAGCCATCATTAATATCAAAGAAAAACATAATCAAACTAATTTAAAAAACTAACCATAATACCAATTATGTAATCTCATTTAGAATAATACTTCCATGTCCACACTATATTTATTATTCCCATGATCATTACCATATAAATTATCAATTTTACCAAATTCTATCGATCATTTTATATCTCAATCTATGCATTGACTATCAAATAAATACATATCCTCACAAAATATTTCAATGATTTCTATTAGATAAAAATATGGTTAACTATATCTTATCTAATAGGTTTTAAATCTCCCATATTGATTAGTTACAACACATAACAAATATAATGGAAAAAAAATAAATATAATAGGATTCTTGACACTTGAGTTTTATTACCATGTACCTTTATTATTTTCATGTGGATTTTGTGAAAATCCTGACATAAGAGAACATAAACACTAGTAAGGGACATAACACCCATGAGATCAAGCTTGACCCCGCCCCCATGTGGACTAATGTTTCATAACTCATGAAAAAACATCACAAAAAGTAATTTTTTAGGATGTGTCACACAACCTTGTGAAAAGTTGAAAGCCTCCATGAAAACCCCCTGATATTTAAATAATAATAAAAAACAAAACATTAATATAAATTAAATAATTCTTTTAATAAAAAATTAAATCATCATTTTCATCATGAAATTAATATTAATAATTTCTATTTTATTTAGTCATGTTCTAATAATATTGATTAATAAATTCATTGCATCCCATTGTTTTCATTATTAATCCATATATTTTATAAAAGAAAAAACTTTTATTTATTCAAAAAGATTAAAATAATAATGTTTTTGAGACACCTACTTCAACTTTCTGGATGATTTAACATGCATTATTTATCATCCAACATTAACCACCCCTAGGCACAATGAATAAATCAAATATCATCACCACAGAAAATAAAAAAAGGTAATTTCATACAATGTGTAAAATAATGAGATGTCCAACACTACTATTATGGATGAAAAGTATACATAAAAATTCAATTAATGTAATATAAATTCTTTATTAAAATATATGACCCCATAATTTTAATAATACCAAATAAATTTTTGGTTTCCACTAATGATACTCTAAATTTAATCCCACAACTAAACCACCCTAAATTCATTAGAAAATATTGGGAGTACTTGTTTTATACTTAAAATTATCACTACCCAATAAAAAATAATAGAATATACTAATTATCTAAAATAACTCATATAATGAAATAAATAAAAAAATTCTATAATTATTTAACCAATATTCTTCTGGATCAGATTTATACAAAACTTACATCCAGTGTAACAAAAGTATTTTGAAAACATTTTTTAACACCCATTATATCATGTGGTATGAATTTTAAAACAAAATAAAACCATGTCTATTTTTATGGTTTTGGGATATTTAAGGAGTTAGTGGAGGAAGGGGTTTGTATATGACATTTTCTTATGAGTTTTAGGCGGAAATTCAGTTGTATTTTAAGGTTCATTGAGACAATCCAATCATAAATTCTGTACATATTGTATCATTTTACAAAAATATTTATTAAATATAATAATAAATCAGACCCCAGAACCTTTAGGTTGGTTATATTTAGTGATTGTTCACATAAATAACTTAGTTACTAAAATTTTTAAAAATCTCCCACAAATATATGTATCGTACGATACCCCTTTTGAAATATCATAAATAACACTCTTCTTTATTTCTTAGTTAATGGAACTATCAGAAAGGATGAGCTCGAAATCATAGTAATTTATAGATATATGAGATATCAATCAAATATCATAACTGAACATAAATTGAAAGTGTTGGATTGATAACATAATTAAGGTATCTGAACATAATATAAATAAATTACACCCAATAAAATATGAATCATAAATAATGATTCCTGAAATAATGGTTTTGAAATAAAATGTAGAATGTGGTATAGAAATTTGGAATCATGATAAAATTATTATAATACAATTAAAATTAACATATGGATGGGGAATATAATAAAAATATATCATGGGAGTTTAGCACATATATAAGTATAAAAAATCAATTTAAAATTCAAGGATCATAGCCATGACCATCATATCATAGTGGAAAGAGTCTCATAACATAATGGATTGTGTTCACTATCTATTCTCGTAAACTTAATGGATTGGTTTCACTAACCATTCCCTTATATTTCATATCATTACATATAAATATATACCTAATACATTTAAGGGTTATATAATTTCTTTCTCACCCATCACATAATGGAAAATTGTACATATGTGTTATAAATGAACATGAAAATATCTATAATTCCATGATAGATTAATTAATAAATGAAAAAGAAACATTTTTCATAGAAATTTTCACAAGGTAAGATCATAATAAATCTAGATAAAAAAGTTGAATTTATCCTTATAGAATATCTCTATTGGAAAAGAATAATCACTAAATTTTTATGAAATATATGATAACAACCTTAAAAGAACATTAGACGCATTTTGGAAAAAATATACATCCTTTAAATTTTTAATATCACTTAATTTAAAAATAAATAAAATATAAACAAACAGTTTTACAATAATAATTAGTATTTAATTAAAATTATATTTATTATCCATGAAAACTTGTAATTTAAGATTCATAAATAAAACCAAATAAAATAGTGACATAAAGAATATTTTCAAAAAATATTAAAAATATTCATTTCATGATTTTTTAATGAAATTAAAAGTTTATATAAAATTATTTTAATAAAAAATAGAATAATTTATAATTGAATCCATAAAAACACATGAAAAAAATAGACATGGATGATAAACTTTCCAGATTAAAAATAAGTGATAAGGTTGTATCCACATATAAGAATCCTTTATATTTAATTGTAAACCAATGGAAATTGAAATTTTAAGAATACATAAAACCCACAAAAATAAAAATAGGATGATTAAATAGATGGTTTTTAGGAATAAATAGTATAAAATTTACCTTGATGAAAAATTATTGATAAACATTCTCAATGTCAAAGTGAGGTTTGAAAAGAAACTCTTACCTTAAATCCTCAATTGTACGAATAAATTTTATCCTAATGTATAGTAAACATTACTATATTAAAAAAAATTCATACCCTTATTCATGTATGTTACCTTTTGTAATCATTCGTTATAAACATTTATTATGTACATATTTGTTAGTTTTTGTTTGATTTTATGAGAGGTTGTGAGAAATTTTGATTATTTTGTACAAGCTTCAAAAAGGTGATGTTGATCTTCATAAATTGTCATAAATTTATCCATTAAAATATTATTCAACATTATGGATTCATTTTGTTTCAATTATATATTAACTCCCATGTTTATTTTATGTAATATATGGGTATAGTTCGTGAGAATATAATTTATGATGAGCATGTTTTCGCATAATTTACTGATAAAAATAACATAATTTATGATGAACATTAATTTTTATGTCACATTTAAAAAACCACATTCATGAGATAAATTAATATTTAATACTATATATTACTAGTATTAATGTATTCATACACATCTGTTATTAAAATGTTTGTGTTGGTATAGCATCATTCTGGTAAGTGTCTGAACCGACCCAAATAAAAACATGTTATATTAATGAATGAGTAAGAGTGTACTATTATATAATAGAAATAACATTTTCAAAAAAAAACATTAATATAACATCATATATTTTATAATTATATTTATAAATTTATATGGGATATGTTTGTTGAAAAATATGTTTAAGTACTACATATTTAATTGGATAAATTCACTCCTCAAAACAGGTTCATTCGAAATAAAAGATTTAGGCCTCTTTCATGGAACTAGAGGATAAAAAGCATCAAATAAGAATTTATAAAAGGTTGTATATGAAGTTATTAAAGAGATTAATGAATTAAAATAGTGGTTTGGGAGGGTTAAAGGAGGGGTCCTTTTGGAGGTCAATTTTGAGGGGCATTTCCACAAATACTCATTCCCTAAGGTGTAATGATGAATGATGGATAGAAAGTGGATATAAAGTAGAAACGTAATTGATATGGGTCATTAATCCTTTGTTTAACATAATTTAGAGTTATTTTTTGAGATGTTTTTTGACCTTTACCCCATAATTTATCTCATTTACCTCATTTTAATTTTACCCAGGTAACTCAATTTTTACCTCAATAATTAATATTAATAGTAAAAATGAAATTAAATCACAAATGTAATTTTTTAGTTCTAATTAAAAATTTTTAATCCATTTAATCTAATGAAATTTTTCTTTTAGGGAAATCAAACATTTAAATGAAAATAAAAAATAAAGAGAAAACTATTTTTATTGGGAAATACATTTTTTAAAAAATAATTATTCCTATGATTGTTTCATAACAATTAATAATTAAATGAGTGTTAATATATTTTATTATATTGAACCATTAAATTTTATTATAATAATATTTTAATTTTATTTATTTAATATATATATATATAAATACTCCTCACATTGAAAAAACAATTCTTTGAAAAATCCCATTTTTATCATTAAATTCATTAAATCACATCCCATTGAAATTCTTTATTTATCTTATAATAAATAATTTTTTCCTATCCATTGAGGTTAAAATATTTCTTTTAATTTTATAAATGAATCAATACATTATTTAAATAATAATGATAATATATAATAAATTAAAATACATAATTTTATAATGAAATAGTTAAATTAATTATAATATTATTATTTCATTATAGAATAATTTAATTTATATAAATTATGTTATTTTTTAAAAATATAGTTACATGAAATTAATTTACCTATTGGATATAAGTATATTCAACGACTATATATCCAACGATCTTATATCGAATGGTTATATATCTAATAACCATATAACCAATGACTATTTATATAACATTCCTAATATAATGTTATATATATATTTTTAAATATATATAATAATTCATTATATTTTATAATTTCATTACTAAAATATTTATCATATTTCTAACTTATTATATTCATTCTATACGTATCATTGGTGGTATTATCTTCTTAAAAGATCATGATGATGATGATTTTAACCTTATAGTATTTTTATTTACTATGGTTATATTACTTTATGAATTTTACCAATTATGTTTCATTTATTTATATTGTAATGTATTTAATTTTATATTGTAACAATATTTCATAATGAAATAAGTCATCTTTCATTTTAGTTTAGCATTACATGTATCACAAATTATTGAACATATATGATTTATTTATAGGAAAAATATTCTAAAATAATGGGGTTTTACATTCTACACCCCTTAAATAATTTCACGATTGAATTTTTTTGTACCAATTAAAATAAATTATGGTAATTTTGTCTAATAACATATTTAGGTTCCCTCATTTCTCCTTCAAACTTATGTACCCTTCAATTAACATTAACTAGGGGAGTGTTATTGTTTCATTGTACTATATCTAATTGAGATAATATTTCAAATGGTTGTTCCTTATAAGAGAGATCATTTTCAAGTTGTATAACCTCTAATTTAAATACATGTGATGGATCTAGTGTGTAATCTCTCAATATTGATACATAGAACTCATTATGCACTTGTAATTTGTTCAAAAGAAGTTCAAGGTGATAATCTATTCAACCCACATGATCAAGTATTTTGAAGGTGACATTGTATTTAAAGATCAAATTTCTATTCATCTCAAATCTCATAACCCTCTTCATGGTGATATTTTAAGTAATTCCTTATCTCTAACCTCTTACACCAAATATCATCAAATACTATCAACATAGTTCTTCTATCTACATTGTTTTTTTATTAATTTTTCATGGAGTTATTTGAATATTATTAGATATATTTTTAGAAAGATATAATCAAAACATATTATTCTTTCTAAAAATATATCCCAACATGTCAGGTTTATTCAACTCTTTCGATATAGAACCACATATAGTGCCATTTTTTCTAGAATGGAAACTGTTGTTATATGATAACTCAGGAAAGCGATGGTGTTTAAAAAAACATCCTTTTAAATCCATTGATTAACGGATCTTCATATGTTCTAGGTTTTGAATAGGAATTTTATATTCCCAATCATTTGTTTTGTATAATACACCATAGTAAATATCAAATCAGAATCTCATTGTTTTTAAATATTTTACCGTAAAATTTTGGTAGACCTTGCATATTGATTAGATATAATTGTGATTAGAACTCCATAAAACCTTATAACATCATTTATACATATCGTATAAAGTCGAATGAGTAAGAAATCATCTCAAATAGAAACAAAATATTCCAACTTTATAAGGAAATATACTACAACAAAAATGAATGTTTATCCTTTTGAGGTATTTGAAATACATAAAACAAAATCCATAGTGATATATCCTATTTATATATTACTATTGGTAATGATTTCATCATACCACTAAGAAAATTTCATCCCTCCCGAACTTTTTTGTATACCATGTATTGAGAGATATACTCTATAGTCTCCATGTCCATGTTCACCCACTATAAAATCTCATTAAGAACTCTATAAATATTTATTATTATAGTATAGATAATTATTGATGTTTGATTTGAAACATCCAAAAAGTCCTTGAATTTTTATATTGAAGGGACGCATATTCATTTCCCAAATATTATTATTCCATTAATATTATGGTTTAAATCAATAATATTTTGTACCTTATCATATAGCTTTATACTCTCCTTTTATATCTACTTGATTTTCACATATAATGATGGTTGAGTATTAATTTGTGTAATATAGGTTTTATCCCCTTCTATTATGATTCTATAGTCTATCATTTTCAAATTAATGAGTATTAGGTCTCTTTCAATACTCATATTTGATAATTTATCATGATCCTACCTAATTATAACATCATTTCCCATGTTTTCCATCCCATCGTTTTAATTTTTTAATAATTTAAATTCCTTGAAAAACTCCAATCATCTCCTTTAGTTAAAGTTCAATACCTTTTTTATAATATATAATTTAATCACTTTTTATTAGTATATATGTAAGTCATATTTTGTAAACATAGAAATATTTCCAATATATCATTAATTTAAATATTGTGGTTTTGGGCTACAAATACTTCATTAGATAATTTTCATCATGATCCTTTAATTAACATGAGGTATAATCTACCAGCACACCTTTTTTATGAGTACACATCTAGGTCCCTTATATAATACACCACTGTATATCACAAACCCTTATCTATTATAGGGTAGTATGAATATAGGTACAGTGAAAAACATTATCTTAATGCCCTTAAAATTTAATTTTCATTCATATTTCTGAAGAAAATTTAATCCATTTTTATTTAACATGGTTATTGAATTTAAATGTTTTGAGATATTTCTCATAAATTTTCATTATTATTTATTCACACAAAGAAAACTATGTATCTATCTTATAATGGTTGGTTGGTTTAATTATTTATTTATATATATCATTAATGGAGTTAAAAATATATCATAAATTATCATAATATGTTCTATGAATGATACTTTCTATTTCTATAATTCAAATGCTCTACAGTTTGAATCAATATTTTTTATTAAGGTCTTCAAAAAAATCCTTAAATAATCATCTTTCTCTTCCTTTCTCTAGGAATACATGAGAATATAATTCATAAATACTTCCACAATATGATCAAGGAAATCTCTAAATATATCACCCACAATTTCATTATTATTTATTAATTATTACTTCAAATCCTCTAATTATTTATTTTTATAGGTTTTATTGTTTTTTTTACGTTGTTCTATAGTTTTTGGTTAGTTCTAGGTCACTCCATGGATAATGAGAATCACAAAGTGACAATTGGTTTGGATTTTGGGGTTAGAAGATGTCACATTGTTTCTATAAATTCAACATGGTGTGAAGTACAAGATATTGTATTTTTAAGTTGAGTTTCATAAAGAATCATTTGATGGATTAGAGGAATTTGGACATGATGGGTTTCAGGGACATGGAGATTCGGTAAAGTCTATCATATGTATGGGTTCTCTACAAATAGGGTTACTCATACATAAGGGTTGGGACTTCATGAAATCAGAATGGAGAGTTCATTCAATGGAAATGGGAATCATAGTGTGATGGGTGATTAGAATATCAAAAAAATGGCTAAACTTGGAATTTAAGATTCCTCATGCATAAATATTTTATATTGTTTATGGGTATTCCCATATGTAAGGATCATAGACTTTTTAAAATGTGAGTGTTGAGAAATAACACAGTGAAGAAGGGGAATTTCATGACCATATGTAAGGGTCCAACCATGATTTAAATTTGATTCAAATATATGGTATCCCAATACGTAAGGGTGCCAAAAAATAATTGTTCTGGACTTTTGAAATTTGAGTTTAGAGGGAGGTATAATTGACACCATGAGATATAAGTTCATTATATGACACTGTAACCCCATGTATTATATTCATAATTTACCTATGTTTTGAGGGTGGTGTGACATTTTTTTACAGTGGGGGGGAATTTGTGACCCATATTTACTAGTTTATTTTAAATGTTGATTTTTTAATAAAATGAAATATAAAATTGGGTGGTTTTCTATTTCAAAGATATTTTCCCTAGAAAACCTTATTTTGAACTTCTATGAAATATACTATTGTAGACCATTAATAATTTTCTTTCAATTTTATCCTTTCTACTTTCAAGGGTTTAATGGGAACCTGAAAAGGCGTGAAACAATGTAAAATAAATTTGATCACAATGGTTGTCACTGATCCATTGCAAAAAAACATAAAAAATTAGAATAGAGATCCCTTTGAAGAAGTAAATAAAGAATAAAATTTTCCCACTTTAGTACATCATAGATGATATCCTCCAAGATATAATTTATGTTGTCCCTTTTCATGATATATGCCTTTATATTAATATTTTCGTCACTAAATTTATGAAGAAAAATATGATTTTGAGAGTTGATTCCTTCCATTTATTTCTTATTACCATTGAATTAAATATTATAAATATATATATCATATATATTTAATCATTTAGGATTTAATAAGAAATAACTCTTATAAATTTTTCTACATTGAATTTAGAAACATGTTGTAGGCGTTAACCCTCTCGATTATCCTCCCCTTCCACTTAATTTATGTGAATTATTACTGAAGGAGACATTATGTAAGTGGATATAAATATACTTTTTATTTCTATTATATTCTTATACATGTATTTTATCCAGAAAAATTACTATAGTGGAGTACAGATTCCTATTTGTGAAACTGATGAAAAGTGTTCATAATGGTATTACTAATTTGTTTCTTATTTAGTCTATTTTCACAATTTCATAGGATTTTCACCAGATTAAGGTATGTGGTCTTATAAACCTGCTTTATTTGAGGAATCATATGTGCTTGAAAATCATTACAAATAGTTAAAATTATTTCAAATAGTTTACTATGATATTCGAATACTATTATATGATATAATTGTTTCACATACTTCCTTAGGGATATGAAAATTTAATGTGAGTTATAAAGCATATTTTTTATAAGTATTGATGTTACATTTTATGTGCTCAATTTGATTCCTCTTTTAATGGAAATTGTTTTATTATTATTTTAAGATGATTATGCCTTGGGGGTATCTCATGTTCTTAGTTTAGTACTCTAGGTAAAGTTTCAACTAGGGAATGAGTTCACACTACAAATATATTCTCCTTATATTAGAATGATAATATAGCTTATAGAGACACTTCATGTTTATTATACAACTCTATCTAGTCACCTATATTAAATTATAGTTTTTATATATTTATTAGAATGATGATTATTTTAGGCCTCAACCTTAGTGACCCTAAGGTATTTCGCATGATTCATGGTATACAATTAAACATTAAAAGAAATACAGTTTGTCACTTTTTATTTATAATTAAAATTTTACCATATTATATTTATTTTTAAATATTATTTATCATATTATTTTAATAAAATATCATGGAACTCTTTTTGATATCTTTATAGTATTGTTTTTATAATTCTTTACATACACCTGATGGGGGTATATTGTGTTTTTTTCATTGATGTAGGTAAATAAAAGGAAGTGATTATAGGATTTATATGTTCTTGATAGTAGAATTTAGGTTATATAGAGGTGATGTGGTGGGATAAATCCCTTTCCTCGTATAGATATAGGTAGTTGTTATTTTTTGGCCAACTGTAGTTTTATTTTTTATTGTAGACTCATTAACTGTTTTACCTTATTGACTTCATATCTCAACCCTATTTTTTTTTATTTTGAATTGATATGTATATTTAATATTTTTCATGTTTATATTAGGAGTTTTATATGTTAATTTTAATATTTTTTCTTGTTATTATTATTTCACTTATCTTAGAGCATGACTCACTAATAAATGGAGTGGTCATGTTTGGTTTTCGATTACTGAACCTTTTGTTAATAGATAGATATATGGGAAAAACAATTCTAGAATATGTATCCATAATGCTTGAGAACTAATTTCTATCTTTTAGAGATTTTGAATAAACTTCAGGCCTTGTCAATGGATGGATTAGGTATCAAGATCAAGGTTATCCTACATTGATTTGTGATAAAATGGTAGAAAATCTCTGTTTTGATTTTTTTTAGAAGTTAAATTAGATTGGATATGGGGTTATAAAGACTTTAGGGGTAGATTGTGAGTGAATATTTTGAAAACATTAATCATGAGGGTCCATAATATTCCATGTATTTTTTAAGAAATTTTATTCTTAACTTATTTTTATTTGAATTGTTTATTCTATTTATTTCCCTTTTTATGGTTTTTCATAATCCTTATGGTTATTTTATGAAATTTTATAGTTTAAATTGATGACATTTACCTATTTTGAATATATTTTCATCTCATATATCTAATTTTTTATAGTATCGTTCCCCAATAATAACCTCTAGTTAATGTTCTAGAGGGATCTATGGACAATATTTTTTAAGTTAATACTTTTTCAAATGGAAATTTCAATATGATGGTGATAAGAACCATTTGATCCTTGGGTCAAAGAGTAGGCTTTATCCCAACATGATATTGGAAGTAAATTTTGATTATGGGTTTGGATAAGGATTTTTATTAGTAATTTTTTTTCATAGGACTCCATTTTCATAAAAAAAACAACAGACTAACCCTGATCTGGGCACCTGAAACTTGTCCATGATGTATCCGATGTGCAGTCCCAATTACCTCGGGCTAGAGAAAAGTTTACGGGAATCATTAAAAAATGATAGTAATGATTTAACAGGATGAAAATATAGAAAGGGGAATTCTGCACAAAAAATCTAACTCATTCATTCCATATATCACAGTGTCTCACAATAGAAATAAGATGTTAAAGATCAAATATATAACCATACATATCATTAAAAATAAATATCTATGAACATGGTAATAAAATATAATAAAAAAATACAAATATTGGATAACAAAGTAAATATAAAAATAAATAGTAGCATTGGAAAGCCGATAAGGATGTTACATCAATGGTGATACCAAAATAAAAAAATAAGATAATTCAGACTCAACTATATCCATGATAAAGAAGGCCATCTCTACTTGCCACCACTAACAAAACTAAACTAAGTGGGTGATTAAATAATTTGTATCCTTACAAAACCATACACACTTATAATATAATAGGAATGAGAATAAAATTTCATGTATGTATCCTTTAAAAATCCCATACATTCCCTCTAAAAAATGAACTGTTTAATTATAGTTTGAAGAAATATATAAAAAAATAGGTTCTCCATTTCTTTCCAAAAATACTATAATGTTTATATCATTCAAAATAATTTCACTTTATAATTAAAAACAAACATTATTTAATAAAAATTCATCATAAACCCTTTTAAATAAAAGTGGTAAGTGATATAATGAAATTTTTTAAAAGGAAAAAATGGATAACGTAATACAAAATACTAATTTTCAAATAGTTTTACAAGGTATTATAAAATCTAATACATATAAAAAATTTTGTTATAGGAACCTAGGATCTCAAGGGAAAATTTAGGACAAATATAATATAAATATCATAAATGAAGACAGGGTAAACCTGAATCTTATATCTCCAAGACCATGTGAGGGTAAGAAAAATAAAGTAAGATGGAAGAAAAGGGGGAGGTAATAAGATATGGAGTTAATACATTGTAAAATTGGCACTCAAACTAGAATAATAATAATGAAATTACAAATTGGCGAATATAAATAAAATGGAGGAGCTCCTATGTTTCTAAACCAGGAATAAAAAAGGAGAAAGATTGATTTGGGGTAAAAAAATAGGAGGGGTATAAAAGTATATTCCAATTTTAAATTAGGTGTAATGGTTGTGAGGTTTATCATAATGGTTGATAAAACCATGTGCTAACCATAAAAACCCACTATTAAACTGTTGTTCTATTCACAAGTTTTTTACATGGTTTCTGCTAATCATGTACAAGATATGCACCGACACCCATATGCATAGAGGATCTCATATAGTCACTATTGGTTTTTTGCATGGTTTAGTTCCATACATGTTCTATATATGTAGAAAAATAATGAATAAACAAAAATAATCATTCAAAGACACTATGTAAGGGAAGCTACATTGTGTTTCCTAAACCATTCACATTGACCTTTCAATTTAACAAAAACCTGCGCAAAATGTAAAATTTGAACTTGAAACTCAAGGAAAAGGCCAAAACCTAATAAATAAATAAAATAATATAGAAAATAATTGTTCAATTGTGACAATTATCCTCAATATAAGACATAATGTCCCTATAAATCCTAATAGAATTATTTAATCAAGAAAAAAATGTATAATTTAATGCATACATCCAAGACACTAGTCAAATACTAGGAAATAAAAGCAGCCAAACAAGATCACTATACAAACCTGAATTATTTATAAAAAACCCAAAGAGAAAAAAGAACATAAATCATGGAATATAGTTACCAACCAAAATATTGTTAAATAGATCTTCTAAATACTTCAATATATTTGGGAAACAAATATAAAACGTAAGTAACGAGAAAGAAAGATTTATTAAACATGACTCTAAAATCAAGGAACACCTAGACGTCATAATTCATGAAGATTAGTGATATTTTGAGACTTAAAAATGTATGGAGAAGAATGAAATTAAATTATTCACAAATCATTCTATATAAATGGGTGGTATGGGATCAAAACACCATATTAATCAACCCACATACAAGGAAAAGGAACTCATTCATGATTAAAGGAACAAAAATCCCACATGAAACTCAACTAAACTATATTCACTCTACCTTGAAGAATATACCCTTCCAACCCAAATCCTAGCTTAAAATGGTTTCCTCTCCGTATTTAGGGAAATACTAATTCTAGGATCATTAAAACTCAAATTATCCTAGTATCCATCAAGGATATATATTCAAACCAAATTTATTGATATGAAAATCCCTTCACTACACATATATTTCCATCAAATATCATTAATTTCCAAAAACATAATATTGGATTCTAATTCACTTTAATACAAAATTTTCAAAACCAAATTCAATAAAATGAAATAGGACACACCAAATAAATCTTTAAATATCTACCCTATCAACACTAGGGTTAGTATGTTGAATCCATGGATCTTTCTACAAAAAACTTTTGTTCCAAACCTCATATAATATACACCTTCCTAGAAAATTTATAGATAACCCATGTTTCCATAGATATAATATTAATTAGGAGTCTCTTAACATGAAAATTTCATATTCCCTTTCTTCCCAAAGTGATGGAACACCCAATATTTACTCATGGAAGAAGTTTGGGTGAATAATCACAGTGGACTTTTATGGAAGAAGTTTGGGTGAAGAATCACAGTGGACTTTTGATTTTCCAATCTTCCCATCAGATTTATCTTATTTTATTTTCCCTTTACAAGAAATACCACCCCCCCCCCATTCACACACACTTATTGGATTAGGTTAAATAGTAACTACCTCACGTGGTCTAGCTAATTCATCCTCTCTAAAAATATCTAGCCTCGCCACATATTTATATGTTTCTAGGTAATGTGTGGACAATATAGAATGAATATACAATTAATAACACTTTATAAAATAAAAATTCTTAAATTATTCATCAATAGACAAATTAAAAGGTGTATAAATTTATCACTAAGGTGATTGATATACTCCAACAATGATTTATCTCTTTATTGATGGAAATACAGTTCCATTACCCTTGGTATCTTTGGGGATTCTGTAAAATATTACTAAATGAATAGTTATTTGAAGTCTTATAATGAATTTTCCTTATATTATTTTGTTCTAATAATGGACTTCCACCACATCAGACATGGGTCCTCTAGCATGAAGGTAGAGGATTTGAGATTAATAGGATTTGTAAGATTTAACAAAAAAAAATATTTCCTTAACACTCTATGAGAATTCATATTCCTTACAACCTTATTTTCACCTAAATTATTATAGAATATTTTAATCCAAAATCATATGAATCAATCAATCAATATGGTACTTGATCAACCAAAGGTCGTGTTGAAGGGGAATCACCTAGATATCCCACACAAAATTATATCTAAATAGGTGGGGAGAACTCTAAAATAAAGAAACATAAAACATAATTAAAAAAGTATGTATATCCAAACTCCCCAAACCCAAATATAAAACATACTAAGTAAGTTTCAAAATACCTTTACATGAAACACTAAAATACCAAAACCTTATAAAATAAAATAAAAACTGAAATTTTGATCCTAATTAACTAAGGTAAAGTCACTATGGAAACCCATAATTTTCATACATAGATATCAAATAATAATATTTGAATATTAATTACTTAACATAATGATAGATGTGAGAATCATATAGGTCTAGTATCATTCGAAACATAGACACATAATAAACTGGTTCATAAGAGTCTCTCATTAAGTTCTCCATAACTAGAACCCTTCTTATACATATCATTCCCAAAACCTTCCTTCATAGCCTAGAGAAAGGAAACACAATAAAAGGTGATCTCAAATCCTTAGTATGAGTAAATAATGGAGATATCAATGATCATATAAGAATATCATGAGCATAAGCGTATAATAAAATGATCTTAACATTTGAAAACTGTACACTGCATTTCAAAATTCACAATCTTATGTCATGAAATAAATCTTGAAATTAAATATGACATGAATCATAGATTAATCAAATAAAATGAGACATGAGAGCATAAAATTATCATAAGAAATGGTTTTTTTGGAATACATAAGCTTATAACATTGTGAACATGTATAATTAGAAACAGGATCACTCATTAAGTTAAGCACTTGAAATCAATCCATTTCCTAAACATACGGACATGATATTATGTCTATGAATAATCTGATGGACATGAAATATAGGTCCATTAATGAAATTATGGACATGAGAACTATATCCATGCATGAACTTATGGACATGAAAATTGGGTCCATGCAAAAACTTATGAAAATGAAATCAGGATCCCACATAATATATTTACCTCACGAGTTATCAATATTTACCCAATGAATTAGAGTGAGATATAGTTCTCACCCATAACATAATGTAAATAATACATAGTTTTTATGAAATATCATTAAAAATTCATCATATCATAACCCATTAAAATATAAATGGGTTTTATAAACATTTCAGTATAGTATAACTCATAAAATTAAAATGGGTTTTATAAACATATCATCATAATTATAATAAACCATAAAAAGAAAGAACAAATATGGTACCATTTTATTATAACACCATTAAAACATAAGAAACACAAAATGATGTTTTCATTGATTAATATAAATTATATAAAAATAAATTTAAAAACATTATTGAGGATAATAACCTTTCCATTATGAAATGAGATATTTAAAATATTAAAAAATTTGTAAAATATTAAGGAAATCATTTTATTTTAAAATAAACCTGTAAAATTATAAAGTAGTCTTCAAATACTTGGGTGGTGATGATGGTGGTAAATTATGATCATGTTGTATAAGTAAAAGGAAAACTTTCTTTTTAAATTTTGGGATAAAAGTCAAAAAGTACATCATTTGGAAAACAAAAACAAGATTACTTTTGAACCATTTTTTTAAAATTAAAACAAGGATAAAATTGCTTCAAAATATAATTGTATAATAGTAAACACCTTGTTCAAAAAATTTCTATAATACATTGATATGGATGAAATTTTTTTCTTGAACAATGAGTGAATTAAAGTCGATTTTTATTAAAATTATATTTCTAGTATATTGAGTACATAATTTGAGAAAAATAAAAGGAAAACATATATTTTAAATAAATAAAAATATTATAATATAATTAATTATCATAATTAGATTGATATCATAATATTTTATCATAAAATATATTAATGGGTAGTATATACACCACACAAAAGAAATAAGTGGTGAATATTACATGCGTCCCATGAAAATAAAAGTGAGTTGAAAATCTATGTTTTGGAACCTCCGGTTTAATAAATATAGATTTATTATACATATATAACATAACAATACATATATATATCATACATATATGATTTATTTATTACCTCTTCCCACCCTTTCTTTAACAATTATTTACTAAAATCATTTCTCCATGTGATATCTACTTTCATTTTCATGTATGTCTTGGTTTGGTAGTTTTGGTAATTATTTTTTTTATCGTGGTTAAATCATATAAATAAATATTATAATGATATAAATATCATATATATTCATTACATACATGTTTATATTAATTCATAAAATATATTTATAGAAAAATTAATTACATCATTCATGGATACGGTAGGTCGTATGTACGCATGAACGTTGATTCCATTATTTGAAGGATAAAAATAAATAAAGGGAAATTTTAAATAACCAATAAAAAATAATTATTATATAATAATTATTATATAAAATACTTAATTATATCCTCATTACCATCCAATAAAAACATAAATTAAAAACGAATCGCATTGCTACATGGAGGTGGTTGACCACAAATACGCATGAACGATGTTATCATTTTAAAAAGGATGGGATGGTAAGAAGGTAGATATTATATTATCATTATATATGTATAAATATATCATAAGTATAATTTAATAATATTAAACCCATAATAATACTCATCCATATAATATAGTAATGAAAAACTAATTGTATCACTATGTGGAGATGGTAATTCGTACGTACGCACGATTGATAAATTCACTTCCCATTTGAAGGGATGAGGATGAATAAATATAGATTAATAATAATAATAATAACATTTTTCCATATTTATTATATTTAATTTTTTATTCTTTTTAATAATATAGAATAATTAGAGGGGTAAAATAAAAATTAAAAAGAAACTGATCGGTTATAGAGATTACCACTTCTTTGAAACGACTCCATTAAATATCCTCCTAAAGGCTCTAAGGTTGGTATTATTGGAATTAAAACACCTATATAATTTGTATATGTAAGATTAAAAGATAATTTTGGATATTTTTTTCGATATATAAGTCACAAAGTAGTGTGAATAAGAAAATGGAGGGGTTCTCTTTTATAATTGAGAGGAGGGGAACTCTTGGAATTTATTAAAATATTAAATAAATATAAATTAATTTTAATGTACAAATGTATAAAAATTGGTAAAATTTGAATATAATGTGATTATTATTTTTAATAAACTCATATAATAAAATTTATAATAGTTCAGGTCACATTTTTACCCTTATCTTTTTTTCTTAACCCTTCCTTAACCCTTTTGATAATTACCATAAGATTAAATTTTTCTACACTTAAATGGTTAATAATATTACTATAAAATTTCAAATGGACCATAAATGGACAATGTATCATTTTCATAACCGCATCTCATTCATTTTACAAATTATACATTTTTAATAAATTTTAAATCATTTAATAAAATATTATTTAATATAAAATATCACTAATGTAATTTTTCACACTATTCACTTAATTTGACTTTAAGTACATGAATAAAAATGAGAAATTAGAATAAAATGTTATAAAATCTACCTAATATGTCACATATATTTATGAAATTTATGGTACACATTAACCAATTCAAATTATATCACTTTCGATATTAATAAAATTATTTATTTTATTTTTTTCTTAATTGGTGAAATACTCCATCAGTTTTCATAAGAAATTAATGTCATTATATATTTACTAAAAAAATTAATTACATTTTTTTCATGAAAATAATTTCATTATTCTCAAAATATACTCTTAAATATTTCATTAATTTTTTCCCTTATGTGGACACATAAGATATATCAAAATAAGGAGAGGGACATTGTGAAACATTCATTTATTTAAATATTATATAGGTCATTATCTAGGAAAAGTGTCTACTAAATAATTTGGTTTTGATTCTAAGGTGATAAGGGTAGAATTTAATTTCTACAGTATGAATTATTATTAAAAATTATAGTCTTATCACTTCATTTTAACCCAGATTGTTCTGATTTACCCTTTTCTGTGGTGATAGATTTAACCATAGTTACTATTCAATTTGAAAAAATAAAGGAGAATTATTTATAAAATCTAAAACACCTAATTAAAAATATAGAGTCTATTTCATAAAATTAAATTTTTAAAATTAGAAAAAATAATTTTAAAATATGCATGCAACACGTGATTAAAATAAATTTCATAAAAACACATTTTCAAGAATATAAGTTGGTTTATTCTTGTCCGATTATTATAATAATAATAAATTAATACTAAAAAATTCGATTGAATATATAATATTTAAATTCAATTAAAATAATTTTAATTTATTAAGATAAAAATATATTTCACTTATGAAAAATAGTTTTTCAGAAAGTATTATTTTTCTTTGAAATGTTTTTTATTTTCATTCATGTTGAATTGATGACCAATTAATTAATTTTATACATAAGTAACCATAATTTTTTTATAAATTATCTATTATAATTTATATCTAACAATATAACTTCTAGGTGATATTAAATAATATTATATTAAATTTTGTTTAAACTCATTATTGTGGGTAATGAATGATTTTGAATAAATTAAATTTATTTGAACATAAAATATTTCATAAAATCTCAATTTTTTTCATTGTTACCCCACCCCACCCCACATATATAAGTGTTTCCCTTGAAATGTTTCTCTATAATTAATGTTTTAATATTATAAAATTATTTTTTCAAAATTCACATCGTATAATAGAATAATAAAGCTCCCCTTAAATTATAAAGTGGAAAATATAATGGTTACATAAAATTACATAAAATTAGGTTCTATGGAAAGGAAATAATTTGTTAGAAGTTAAAATATTGAAACGGAAGAGAAAAATGACAATTAAAGACTGATGTATATCGATAGATAATTTAGTCAAGACTGACTACAAAACCATGAATTTTTGAGGGATTAAAAATCCATCAATTCATCAGAATGGAAGGTAATAGGACAACATTGTTTCGGAAGATCCTTTTTATAGAGTTAATAAATTGCATTACAATATGGTATATTAATATAAGAAAATATTCTTACTTGAAAAGAATAATTTCACCCTATAATTAATTTCCACCAAAATCTAATCTGTTGCTTCAAATGTTGAGTATTCAAGTTGAGTTTTTTTCATGCAAGGTGTACTAAAATTAACTTTTATTGCATCATAAGATCTATATAAGAAAAATAAGTCACTCATGTTATCTCTATATTTACCAAAAACAAAATGGTTTGTATTGGATACAATAAATCATATATTCATTCCAAATTTCCACATGATAAATTATATATATAGTTTACATTAGAACTTACCCAAAATGTGTCTCAATAATATCGAAACCAAAAAATGATTTGATCTCATATCTTTCTATCATCAAATTAATAATAATTTTAATCACTCACAAATACTCATACCAATGATTATAAACCATGATCAATTATTATCTGATATATACTAATCATTTCCCTAAATTAAGTAACAATAAAATAATATATTATTCTAAAAGATAATTCACCCCTTATTACTTAAATAAGACATATCTTTGCAAAAAAATTATTTATTTGGAGGTATGGGTTCATCCTTGTACTGATAGACAGTCATTGATTGATTTATTTATTACATAAATATATATTTGGAATCTATATTGGTAGAGATAATTAATTCATATAATCTCATAAATTTTCACTAAAGGATAATATTTTCATATAGCTTATTCATAAAAACAATAACATATAATTATCAACTCTATGGTGAATGATAAGTGTTCTATAACAATCAGGTTTCACTTAAACTATTATAATTTCATAAGATTACTTTTTACCTTTTTACTTTAGCGGTTTTTCTAGCTTATTTCCTTTATTATCCAATTTATTAAGGAATTGATTCATATAATTCTCAAACTCTTCATTTATCGAACTGATGTGTGAGTGGTTTATTCTATTAATCTCTATATTCATTCATTTAAGTGATTAGACTCTTTACATCACTTAGAAATTATTTATCTTGATGTATAAGATTCACACACTTGAAATTTTTTCTTGTTCCTTTTAGTAATTCAGTTGGGTGCTAATACCACATTTTTATCCAGTAGGAGGTTGAAATTTTTTCTTCCCTCTATGTGAAAAACCACTAGATATTATATAAAGCTACATCTTCCTTTTATTATCACCAAAAACTTAAGGGTTTATAAATTCCTTTTTTACTACAAGTTAACATTGACTTATTTACTCATAGATTATAAAGACCCTTGTGGTTAATGCCTTTATAATACATGGTTCTAAACCAATTAAGAATTGAACGATTTAACATTCAATGTTGATAATTAAACAAGAAGCATACCATGAAAGTCTTGTAAAATTTTCCACATATATACCAATGGATTCATCATCTTCATATTAAGATCAAGGAATTCATTCTCTATATTTTTAGGTAGAATAAAAGGTAATTAGTTACTAAAACATATTACCTTAAATTCATAACATTTCATGGATTCAATTTTCTATTATTTCATTAAAATATTAACCATTAATATTCTTCACCATCAAAATTGAAAAGAAGCTATCAATATATTTTCATGGATTGAGCACTAAATAATGTAAAATATCATTTCCATCACATTGATATATTTCATAGAAACCATTATATTAGAATACCCATAGAATTTTTTTGGATGTTGTTGTATAAAAGATTCAAAAACGTGTTGCTCCCTATTTAATTTATTCTGAAGTTCAACAAGATCCTTATTACCACCAATATATTGGGACGAATGAGTGAGTATAGTCACAAGATATTTCATCCAAACTCGTAATCCATTCATCTTCTCAAGAGTATGATCATTACATTATCCTTCACCTTCATCATTCTCATGATTTTCTTGGGTTCTATCCATTGAATAAAACCCAAAATCATAGTGTAATTAATGATAATCATAGTGTAAAACCACATTATTATGAAATATTATAAATTGGATATCAAAATAAAGACACCTTATTTTCAATCTATGAAACATTAATTTTATTCTAAGTCATACATTATCATTACTAAAACATTAGTATTTTATCTTACACATAGACCTATCCTAAGGGTTCTCACTAATGCTTTCACATCCTAGTTTACAAAGGTTATCTAAACCATTATATGATACCAACTATAGAAACCCATAATTTCCATAAATGGATATCACATATTAGTAGATAAATATTCAATACATAACATATCAATCCATTATAGAGTCATATATTTTTGATATCTTTGGAAACTTGTACACATAAACAACTAGTTCATAAAACTCTCCCATTAAGTTCTTTATGAAGAGAACCCTTCTTAGACTTATCATTCCTAAAATTATTCCTCATAACCTGGTGAAAAAAAACATAATAAATGGTGAGATCAGTTGATTAATAAGGGTAAATAAGGGATACATCAATGATCATATAAGTATAATAGGATTATAAAGGTATGAGAACAAGAGTTTACCATTTGAAAACCATACTCTATACATCAAACATCATCATATTAATCCATGGAATAAATCGTGATAGGTTATAAGACATGAATCATAGATAAATTAAAGAACATGTTCCATGAGAACATAACATTATAATAAGATATAATTTTGTGGAATACATAATCTTATAACATCATAAACATTCATAAATATAAAAAAGTTCACTCAGTAAGTTAAGGACATGAAATCATGCCCTTTCATAAACTTATGGGCATGATAATAGGTTCATGCATATTATTATAGACATAAAAGACAAGTTTTTACATGAACTTATAGAAATGAAAATCAATTCCATGCATGAACTTGTGGACATGAAAATTATGTCCATTCTTAATATTAATGACATGAAAACTATGTACAAACATAAAATTGTGAACAAGAAATTAGCTTCATGCATAAAACATTTACCCCATGAGTAATCCATATTTACCCAAAAAAATTGTGGAATATATATTTCCAACCTATAAAATAATGAAAATTATACATAGTTTTTCTTCAAGATCATTAAAAATGTATCATATCATAACTCACGAAAACAGAAATGGGTTTTATAAACATTTCATCATAGTATATGCTGTACAAAATGAAACAGGTTTTATAAATATCTCATCATCACAATCATAAACCATCCAAAGAAAAAATATATATGGTATTGTTAGATCATATCCCTAGTAAATTCACATGAGACTCATCCCAATTAGTGAGGTATCCTTACGTGCATCCAAAAGACCCAGGTTCAAAACCAGGTAGAGGCATATTTCTGGGATATTGTAGAAGTACTGTAGCATGAATTATAGCAGTACGGTAGTAGAACTGTACACTGTGCGGGTACTGTAGTAGAACTGTACACTATACAGGTTCTGTAGCAGTCTCTACACTGTGTGGGTACTGTAGCATGTACTGTAACGGTTACTGTAGCAGGTACTATTTGGTATTGTAGTAGCTTGAACTATTCAACTTGGAAAACCAATTTGGGCTTGGAGTCTTTAACGCTTTCGTGCCTCCCAGGCCTCCAGGTCAATAGGGATTTCGGGCCACCATTAAGGCCTTCGGGCCACCTGATGTACTTCGGGCCACATGCAGTTTCCCCAGACACACTAAAAAAAGGATCACCCTTAAAAGAGGATTCAGAGTAGGTGCATTCCCTAGAGCAGAGCCAAATGGATTTTTCAGAATGATAGGGTATGTCTATGTCATCGGGACCGGCCTGTGCTTCCATGGGAATCCTAGCCAGACGACCATGAGAAGGTGGAAAGATACTATCTTGATACAGATGCTATGGAGGGGCATTTTCTTGTAGATAGTTTGGTTGAATTCCCTAAGACCTTCGGGTCATGTAATCTCATAAGCCTACTGGCCATGTTATATCTGAGCCTACGGGCCTTGTAAGGGTTCCCCCTCATCCCTTGAATTAAGGGTTGTCAAAAATAAATAAAAATGAATGCCATCATGTAATTTAGAGAAAAAAAATCCCCCCTAGTAAAATATAAGAAACACCAACTGTTGTTGTCAATAATGAATAAAAATTTCATAAAATGATCTTTAAAAAATTCTTGAGGAAAATAACCATTCCATTTTTGAAATTACATCATTAAAATTTGAAAAAATTATAAAATAATAAAATATCATCATAAATACACCTGGAAACCTATAAATAAATCTTTTATTAATTAAGTGTTCATGACTGTATAATTTTTGATTAGGTCGTATAAGATAAAAGAAAACATTCTTTTCAAAAAAATTAAAAATTCAAAAATAACTCATTTGGAAAACAATGATAATATTCATTTTAAACCAATTTTTAAAAAGAAAAAAAAATTAAAAATGACTTTAAAAATCATTGTTCAATAGTAAAAACCTTCTTAAAAACATTTTTATAAGATATAGATATGGGGAAAAAATTTATTGAGGAAATAAATAATGACATTTTTTATTAAAAAAAATTTTTTAGTGTCTTGAGTACCTAGGTGAGTAAAATGAAAGTACAATATTAATTTTAAATAAATAATAGGAGTATAATAAAATTCATGAGTTTCTTAGGAGGTATATCATTTGATTTCATTACTATAAACTTAATCATAAACAATCCTGATAAATGTTGAGATTTTGAAATATAACCCTTACCGCTTTGGTAACATTTAAATTATAATTCCCACAAAATAAAAATCCATATATGGATATTTATAAACCCATAAATTTTATAATAATTATAAATAAAATACATTCATGGGAAGTGTATACACTACACACAAAAAAAGTGGTGAATATGGTGTGTGTCCCACTGAAATAAAAGTGAGATGAAAACCCCTTACCTTAGGTATGAATTCCTTCATACATGATGGAACCTCTTATATAATAAATACAGATTTATTATAATTATATTAAATACACATACTCATATATATAATATCATGTAATATTTACTTAAAATATTTTATCACATATTTTTTAAAAATTCATTATTAAAACCATTATTCCTGGTGATATCTTCTTCATTTTTCATGTATGTTTTGGTTTAGTATTTTTGTTCATTGAGTATATATCATATTTATATAATATATAGAAATATAATCATGATATTAATATCATATATATTAATTATATACATTTTTAGAGTTATTCATAAAACATAGATATAAAAAAATTAATTACATCATCTCTGGAGATGGTAGGTCATACCTATACATGAACAGAGTTTTAATTCCACAATGAATGAAATAAAAGAAAGGTAAATATTAAATAAAATTTATAGAATCATTATAATATCAAATATACTCATTAATTAGATCCTTATTACCATATAAGTAAAATAAAAATGAAAAATGAATCACATCACTTCGTGGAGGTGGTACTCTACACGTATACACCGAAAACATTATCATATTATAAATGTTTGGAAGGTAAGATGTTAGATATTATATTATAATTATATAAGTATAATTATATAATAATTATAATATATAAAATTTAAACCCATAATAATAACCTTCCATAAAATATAGTGTTGATAAATTAATTGTATCGCTATGTAAAGATGGTATGTCATACATACGTACAAGCGATAATTTCACTTAACGTTCGATAAAAAGAGGGTGAATAAATGTGGTTTAAAAATAATAATATCATTTAAGTATTTTTAAGATACATAATTTATTATTTTATGAATAATATAAGTTATTTTTAAAGTTTGAAAATATGAATGAAAAAGAAAGTGATCGGTTATGGTCATTATCTTATCTTTGAAATGACTCCTTTATATATATTCTTAAGGGCTATAGGGTTGGTATTCTTCAAATAATATCACCTCATTAATTTTTATAGTAATTTTTATAATATAAATTTTCTTAGTTTTATTGATATATAAGCATAAAATGGTGAGAATAAGTGATATTTTGGGTGTTTTGTAATTTAGGGGGGGCTCAATTTTTTTTAAAATATAAAAACAATATAAATTAATTTTGATGAAAAAATTGATACAAAATGATAATATTATAAAATAATATGACTATCATTTGAAAAAATCTCATGCAATAAATTTTTAAAATGATTGGTATTAATTTTTGACCTTATCATCTTATTTTAACCCTTCATTAACCATTTTGAAAATTACTATAATATTAATGTTTTATACCCTTTAAGGGTTAATACTGCTAAAATAAATTTCAAAATGACTTGTATGTAGAAAATGGTTGGTTTCAAAATCATATCCCAATAATGTTTTAAAATATAATATTTTTTAGGAATTTTACATAATTTAATAAAATATTATTTTTTATAAAATATCATTAATGTTTTTTAAACTATTCATTTAATTTGAATCAAAGAAAAAATAAAAAGGTTGAATTAGAATATAATGATTAAAATCCTATTTAGTATTTCACATAGATCTATTTAATTATTAGGAAACATTAACCCATTAAAATTATATAATGTTTAACATTTTTAAAATCATTTATTTTATTTTTCATATGAATTGAAGAAATAATACATTGGTGTTTCAAAATAAAGTAAAGGTCATTATATAATTAATAAAAATTAAAAATGAATTTATATCAAGAAAATAATTTATTTAATCTCAAAATAGACACTTATATTTGTTCATAAATTATTATTTTTTTATGTGAGGACATAAGTGATATTGAAAAAAAAGAGAGTGACACGTTGTAACATTCATTGATTTAAATATTATATAGTCCATTTTTATGGAAAAGTGTCCATTAATAAAATAATATTTCGATCATAATGTCATGACACGTCCTTGGGGCTCGTGTCGTGACTACCTGAAGCACACCTTCCACAGGCTAGGGGATGGAGACTATCACCAAAGGCGTAATTCCCAAAAAAAGGTAAGGCATTACCTTTAATAAGTAATCAAAAACAACAGAGTATGCAACTGGTAGTAAACACTAAGTAAAACTGTATACAAAAGAAAGTGCTGAAAGGAAAGGGGTTGGAAATACAAGCCCAACAGTAAAGTACAAACATCTGTAAAACTAGTACAACTGTAGAAAGATAAAACAATAACTATTGAGTCATCCTTCGGGAATCCCACCTAAAGGGTGGGTACATATGGCCTCCTTAGCACCAGAGGTCCGTCCGTCCGATCCGTGTACATCTCACCAAGTGGTCCACATCCGGGTACTGTCTAGCTCTATAACTCTCTTCCTCAATCAGCGTTGTACGTTGTCTACAACCAACACAATAAAGTGTGAGAATAGATCATGAAGGGGTGAGTATAACGATACTTAGTAGAGACCTAGAGACCCTCACGGTATCACAATATCCAACAAGGATAACCCACAAAGAAAGATACAATAATGAAGTATCAACCAACCCTAATTAGGTATATCCCATACATATACCTAAGTCACTAATCATAGTTCTGCTCCAACTATCGAGCCCAAGAACAACCTAGTCCACAGAGGAAGTAAATTCAATCACCTCAAAGATAAATGATTGAAAGTCAAGTATCAGCTCACACAGGTACACATCTTTCATAGAGTGATAGAGATGATCAGATTTAGCCACTGATTCATATAAGCTGTCGGACCCACATAGGATACAAGACTAGCTAAGATGTTGGACCCACAGAAGATATAGGACTAGCTATTTTGTCAGACCCACATAGGATACAGGAATAGAAGTCATAACCATCGAACCCATGGAGGATCCTGGTTCAGTAGTCATCACTATCGAACCCACATAGGATTCTGGTACAGTAATCGTCACTGTCGAACCCACGTTGGATTCGGGTACAGTAGTCATCATTATCGAACCCACGTAGGATTCTGGTACAGTAGTCCTCACTGTCAAACCCACATAGGATTTTGGTACAGTATTCATCACTATCTAACCCACGTAGGATTCCGGTACAATAGTCCCTGTTGTCGAACCCACGCAGGATTCCGGTATAGTAGACGTCGCAGCCAGCTCTAGGTTTCCCGCACATAGCACGGTCGATTCCGAGAGGGTCTGCTCCTTGAGAAAAGTGTTGATACATACACTATCATGAAGTCCTGATTTGATGTATACTGTAGTTCCGCATCATCATAAGGAACCCAACGCGACAGACGGCGCGTCAATCGGATGCCCGGTCTGAGAGTTATTGACATTTCCATTCCAGGGGCCCGATTGTATTTACGCTCGATCCAAACTCGGATTTTTTTCAAATTTTTCCAAAAATCAATTATAGTATCGTAAATGTATTGCCTCATCACGAGGGTCCTAGTGCCGTAGACGGCGTGTCGATCAGATGCGCGGTGTCGAAGTTATTTGCATCTAAGAAAAGACGGGCCCAGCCCGTCAAACCAGTGGGCTGGTGGGTAGGCCTGACCCGACTCGGAGGGTCCGACCTAGCTGGGGCCACTACTGGAAAAACGGCCTATACCCACGGTTCAAAACCGTGGGTATAGCCCCTAAAATCGTGGGTATAGCATATACCCAGAGTTTTGGGAACCATGGGCTGGAACGGCGTCAGTATAGGTCCACAGCCTATACCCACGGTTCTCCAAAACCGTGGGTATAGGTGTCCTACCACCGTGTCACCAAAACATAGCCAATTGACATGGTGTCAATGGATTTTACCAACGATTTTAAAACCGTGGGTATAGGTCCTAAAATAATACAGGCGCCGAGTTCCGATCCCACAACATCTTCGCTGCAAACACCGCGTCTAACCACTACCCTAACATCACATATATGTACGTATATATATATATATATAGTTAAATATAGTTATAAAATCGTGGGTATAGAGGGAAGAACTGTGGGTATAGGGTTCCAGCCAAAAAAATTCCTTCCCACGGGAAAAAAAATTTCCCGCGCACAAAAAAGTGACCTCTACCCACGGTTTTTCATAATCATTGGTATAGGTATTTTAGCCCAGACCCATCCCCATAGTTTTCCCCAAAACTATGGGTATAGGTCACTTTTCAGGACCTATCCCCACGGTTTTGGAAAAACGTGGGTATAGGTCTTGAATAGACACCTATACCCATGGTTTTCCAAAACCGTGGGTATTGGCGGGGGGTCTATCCACACGGTTTTAGAGAAAACCATGGGGATAGGTACATTTTCTAGTATTGGGGGTTGGCTCGGCCCAGTTTGGAGGGTCTGACCCAGCTGGGTGGTCGGCCTGGCCCGGTTTTGGGGGTCGGGTCCGACCAGGCTGGGGGGTTGGCCTGGCTCGGTTTGGGGGGTCGGGTCTGACCCGGCTGGAGGGGTCGGGTCCAACCCGGCTGTGGGCCGGTCCGGTTCTCCTGGCGGCGCCATGTGGCACAACCTCTCCCATGACCAGCCGGCTGTAGCCAGCCGGTTCGGACCGGTGCACATGGCCCATACAGTGGGTTGTGGTTCTTCCCACGCGGAGCCTGTAGGCGCCATAGTCCTCTATCCCGGCCGACCGTAGCTAGCCGGTTTTCCCAGCCGAGTGGCCCGCGGTTGCGGGCTTCGGTCTCCTGTGCACAGTGCATGCGGGCGCCGCGGTTTTTCCAGCCTGGCCAGCAGGCGGTCGGCCAGTTCTTCATGCCGTGCGGCTCAAGGAAGCATGTTGAAGTTTCCCTCCACGCAGCCAGCGCGATAGAGCATATCCACCACCATCATGGACAGGCCTGGTCTCGACCTTTAGTTCCACAGCATAGCGTGATGGCACCGCACCTCTTCATCCACCGAGGCCCTCCCGGTCGTGGTTCCTCTTCCGTTCGTTGCGGTCCCCTGGCCATGGTTATTCTCCAGCGCGGTGTGATGGCACCGCGCCCTTTCGACTCCGCCTCTGATGTCATCAAATAGAAACAACAAATGGGAGGGTCGGGCCGTGTTCATGCGGTCCAAACCCTCCTCATCATATGATATCATTGGGTTTTTTCTAACCATAATTTTGTACGACAAATAACAAAGGTGTAATCTGATAACTAAAATTAATACAAAAATTCCCCTACCTTGCAATTAGAGATCACTTTACGGTGTCGTGGGAATATGGCGTCATTCTGTTGATGTCGGAAGAGGAAGAGAGGTACTCATCATTGGTGGATGGGAATTCTAAGGTGATGAATTCGAAGATGATGTTGGCGTTCCTTGTGGACATCTCTTCCCTTTCCTTGCCTTGGTTGAAGAATGAAGAAGACGACGTTGATTATCGGTGGAAGAAGCATTCTTCGTGTTCTTCACGGAGAGGATGAAGTTCTCCAAAGGTTTTCCAGGATCCTCCAATAGAATACTCAACCGAAATAATAGAAGAAGTATCTATTATTTTTATGGCACCACAACACATAAGTTGCGCTTAATTAAATGAGGCAACTCATTTAATTTAATGGGGTGTAAAGAATCAAAAAAGAGTTGAATTAAATTGAATTAATTCTCTTTATTAATGGTTGAGAATTGGAAAGAATTAAACCATGGAAGTTTAAAGGTTTCACCACTTATGGTGAGTTATAAGGGTTTTATCTCGTGTGGGTCCCACCATAAATATCTTCCCATGGAAGGTTAGGGTGTGGTGGGCCCCACCACTAACCTCCACTTGGAGGTTTTAACCACCAATCAAATAAATTATGTGTCACAAATGTTTTTATTTAATTTATTTAGAAACCCCAAAAATTAACTTCCACTCTCGATGAAACGCAACTGCGGTAAAGGTCCATTTAAGAGAATATCGGCACTACGAGTTCATCAGTGTCCTCCGATTTCAATTCTAAGCATCGGTTCAGAAGATATAAAAACCCATGCGTACATTTACTGAACTTACCTGAACAGAACATCAGAAATTAATTCCTGGCACACCGTGCCTCAGAATCAAGCGCCGTCAGAAATTGCAGACTCGAAAAATTCCCATGTGTTTAAGAAAAAAATTTCCATAGGATTTTTGGGTCTTTACATTCTCCCCACCTCTGGGATTTACGTCCCTATAAGCTACATCACAAACTACGGGAACAAATGGGGGGTACTGAGCACGCATCTGTTCTTCCATCTCTCTTGTGATCTCCTGGAGGTTTCCGTGCTGCCAATGAATGCGTACGAGAGGAACCGACCATCCATGCAGGACCTGCTCCTGTAGATCCTCAATCTCCACTATAACCTCTGTGATAGTCACCCCATCATCGATGTCCAGTTCCCAATGGTCGATGATGTGAGACAGGTCGTGCACGTATCTCTTTAGCTGAGATACGTGTAAGACGTCGTGCACCCAGTGAAACATAGGTGGAAGATCCAAGAAGCAAGCCACCTTTCCAACCATGTTGAGGACCTGAAAAGGTCCAATAATACACGGAGATAACTTTCCGCCTCATCCAAATCTCTTTATACCTCGTCAAGGTGAGACCCATAATAAGACGTGGTCGCCATCCTCGAACTTGAGTGGTCTTTGTCTCCTATCATCATAGAACTTTTCTCTGCACTGTGCAGGCTTCATCCGCTCTGGGATGATTTGAACCTTCTCCATCATAGCCTGAACCATCTCTTGTCTTAAAAGTGATGACTCCCCAAGGTCAGTCCAGCACAGTGGTGATCTGTAAGATCGGTCGTACATTGCCTCGTAAGGTGTCATTCTGATGGTGGAGTGGTATCTGTTGTTGTACGCAAACTCCACCAGGGGTAAGTGATCCTCTCAACTACGACCAATGTCAAGGAAACATTCATAGAGCATGTCCTAGAGAGTCTGAATGGTCCTCTCAGTCTGACCATCCGTCTGAGGATTAAAGGCAGTGCTCAAGCGAAGCTGAGTCCTGAAAGAATCCTGCAACCCCTTCCATAGCTTGGAAGTGAAACGATCATCTCGATCAAAAATGATCGTCGATGGAACACCATGAATCCATATGATCTCCGGTATGTTGAGGCATCCCATTCTCTCTACTAAGACCTGCTCTCTGATTGGTAAGATGTGGGCTAACTTGGTGAGTCGGTCGACAATCACCCAGATAGAGTCGTGTCCGCTGGATATACGTGGAAGTATCATCACGAAATACATGGATATTCCATCCCACATCCTCTCTGGGACCTCTAAGGGCTGAATCAAGCCTACTGAAACTTGGTGCTCCGCCTTCACTTCCTGACAAGTGAGGCATCACGAGATAAACTCTGCTACCACCTTCTTCATACCCAGACACCAGTACTGTCATCTGAGGTCCTGATATATCTTCCCCACTCCTGGAAGTACCACTAGAGGGGAAGTGTGGAACTCCCTCAACACCTCCTACTGTAGTGCAAAAGGTACCATGGTACGTCCTATGAAGAGGATGATGTTCTCCCCACCTTCAGAAACCCCATCAAGTGTCTGCCCTAAGGATATCTATGCTCCTCGCATCTCACATTCAACGTCCCCACAATGTGCCTCTCTGACTGGCTGAATAAGTGGAGGTGTGACCGTGAGAGACTGCAGAAAGGCTGCTCCATCTCTATCCAAAAAGGATATCTGTAATGCGGGCAGCTGCTCCATTGCCTCTCCTAGAATCCGAATTCCTGATCTCTTGCTAACAGCATCTGCTACAACGTTACCCTTCCAAGGAGTATAGAATATCTCAAAGTCATAGTCCTAGAGGAACTCGATCCAACGTTGTTGTCTCAGGTCAAGGTCCTTCTAGGAGAAGATATACTTGAGACTCTTGTGATCAGAGTAAACCGTAAATTGTTCACTCAACGAACTATGGGTGAGCCTACCCAATTGTAAAGAACTCGACTACACCCTTATTCGCATACGTCCTATAAGAGCTGCTAATATTTCTCCTTTTTCCTAAATGATAAATCTGGTCTCATCTCCTGGATGCACCACTTTTGTTGCCTAATACATTAAATCCTAACATGAACAGTACTAATTCATTCTATGGACGATGTTGTAAGGCCTCGACGCTACTAAAAAAATATCCAACCATTACTCTCACCTCCAAGGGTTGAGTCACACTTTCAGCATCAGTGTGTGGTCACTGGGACTCCTCTAGTAGGAATCTTGAACGTGAGGGTCAAGTAAATGGTTTTAACCGGAACCTCTCAGTATCAACCACACAAAAAGGCAGGAATGCAAACTTCACAAGGAAAAGTGTCTTTTATTACTGTAGTTCAAAGTACAAAGACACAAAGAAACAACAAACAATTACATCAACGAAGCTAGAAGCATCATGAAAAAAGGCATATATGCTTGGACCTAGTCTCGCTCCTATCCACCTCCTACTCGACCATCTCCTCTGCCATGTCCTCCTACTCCCGACGGATCACCACGGTCAAACCTTTGCCTCTACCTGGGTGGTTCCTCAAATGTCAGTTGATCATTTGTATGATGGGTCGGACATTCACATGCCATGTGACCATGCCTATCGTACAAAAAACAATGTCTACTACTCGAATATTAGGCTTTGTCTCGTGTGCCCCCGCACAATCAAACCTGTATCCTGGGGACGCCCACATGATGGTCTGGTCCATTGTGACCTCTGAAACATCTGTCTACTTCCGGCTGCAGGAGACTCCGCTACGTGTCGCCCGGTGGTG
The DNA here is from genome assembly GCA_963277665.1 of Viscum album. NCBI lineage: Eukaryota > Viridiplantae > Streptophyta > Magnoliopsida > Santalales > Viscaceae > Viscum > Viscum album. The sequence continues at coordinate 1,189,554,450 of OY728156.1, read as the reverse complement.
GGTCTCACTGCTGGTGTCTGCTCAGCAAGAAAAATCTCCACTAGAAGGACTCTCTCCAGCACCCCCTCCTGCGTCGGAATGTTGAGAGAGATCATTGAATCCCTGATCTCATCCCTGAGTCCCTGCTCGAAGGTTCGGGCCCTGAAGAATGGGTCTCGTACCATATCCATGGAGTAGTGCGAGAGGTCGGTGAGCATCATTGAGTACTAAGATACTATCATGCTACCATGATAAAGATGAATTAACTCCTGAATATGCACCACACGAAGGGTGGATGGAACAAACTCTACGTGGAATAGGATCCCAAAGTCTTTCCATAGTAATTATGTCTCGTCATGCACCTAGAGCATCAAGCTACACCATCTGCCTGCTACTGAATGTAGGAGACTCGAGGAGAGGATCACCATGAGGTCGGCTGGTGTCCCTACCAATCTGAAAACTTTCATGATAGCCTCCAGCCAATCCCCAACTGCCTGTGGGTCCGTATCTCCCCAGAACCTGGGTGGACTGTGGCGCTAGAACTAGTGCAACGCGCTCAGATGACATGAACTCTCTATTGCTAGAGATGGTGGTATCAGTGGAACAACGGGTAGTGGTACTGCTGGTACCCTTGCTGTGATAGGGCCCTGCACTGAGGCCTTGTCGCTCGGTGGGCTACCATCACATGTGAAACTCGGAACCCTAGCTGGATGCCTTCATGGGGCCATCCTGAAAAGAAACAAGTGTGCCACAGTTAAATCAGTATACCTGGTGAGCTGACACAAAGAAATCACAAATAAAACATGTCAAAGGAAACACAAACACAATTAGTGTTTTCGTGCACTGAGTCAGAGACCAGTAGTCAGAGTCCTAGTGTATGGATACGTCGGCCACCGCATCAAAACCAGTTTCCCTAAACAGATAGCCACACCCAAAACACATAAAACTATTGCCGTTAAAATAATTAGAGTCCAAGTTATGCAGTAGAACCGACTCCTTTGATACCAATTTGTCACGACCCTTCCTCAGGGCCCGTGTCGTGACTAGCTCAAGCCCGCCTTCCATAGGCCAGGGGCTGGCGACAAGAACCAGAGGAATAATTCCTGATAACAAGTTAAAGAATTTCCTTTAATAAGTAAACAAAAACAACAGAGTACGCAACTGTAAGTAAACACTATGTAAAACCGCATGCAAAAGAAAGTGTTGAAAGGCAAGGGGTTGGAAATACAAGCCCAACAGTAAAGTACAAACAATTGTAAAACTAGTACAACTACAGAAAGGTAAAACAACAACTACTGAGTCCTTATTCGGGAATCCTACCAGAATGGTGGGTACAGATAGCCTCTTCAGCACCCCAGGGCTGCCCGCCGCTCCGTGTACGTCTCACCAAGTGGTCCACCTCCGGGTACCGTCCAACTCTATAACTCTCTACCTCAATCAGTGTTGTCTGTCATTTGAAAACAAAACAACGAAGTGCGGGATAACCCATGCAGGGGTGAGTATAATGATACTCAGTAGGGACCCCGAGACTCTCACGGTCTCACAATATCCAACAAGGATAAACCAAAAAGGAGATACAATCACGAAGTATCAACCAACCTTACTTAGGTATATGCCCATACATATACCTAAGTCACCAATCATAGTTCGACTCCAACTATCGAGCCCAAGAACAACTCAGTCCACACAGGAATTAAATTCAATCACCTCGAAGATAAATGATTGAAAGTCAAGACTCATCTCACACAAGTACACATCTTTTGTAGAGTGAAAAAATGATCAGATGTAGTCACTGATTCATCTAAACTGTCAGACCCACACAGGATACAGGACCAGCTAAGCTGTTAGACCCACACAGGATAAGGGACCTGCTATTCTGTCAAACCCACATAGGATACAGGAACAGAAGTTAGAACTATCGGACCCACGGAGGATTCTGGTTCAGTAGTCATCACTGTCGAACCCATGTTGGATTCCAGTACAGTAATCATCGTTGTCGAACACATGTAGGATTCTGGTACAGTAGTCGTTGCTGTCAAAACCGCGTAGAATTCCGGTACATTTTTCCTCACTATCAAACCCATGTAGGATTCTGATGCAGTAGTCATCGTTGTCAATTCCACGTAGGATTCTGGTACAGTAGTCCTTGCTATTGAACCCACGTAGGATTCTTGTACAGTAGTCGTTGCAGCCAGCTCTAGGGTTCTCGCACATAGCACGCTTGATTCTAGGAGGGTCTGCATCTCAAGAAAAGTTTTGATACATGAACTATCATGAATTCCTGAGTTGATGTATCTCATAGTTACGTCCCACCATAAGGAACTCAACGCGACAGACGGCATGTCAATCGGACGCTGTGTCTTAGAGTTATTGGCATTTCCGTTTCAGGGGCCCAGTTGGATTTACGCTCGATCCAAACCCGGCCATTTTCCAAAGTTCTCCAAAAATCACTTAGAGTATTGCAAAAGGACCTCCTCATCATGACGGCCCAATTTCTGCATAAGGCCCATCGATCGGACTCGCGGTCTTGAAGTTATTCGCATCTAAGTGAAGATAGGCCTGGCCCGTCAAACCCGTTGGTTGGCGGGTTAGCCTGACCTGGCTCGGCGGGTCTGACCTGGCTAGGGGGTCAGCCCAGCCCGGTGGCGAACGGCCCACCTGCGGACCCGGCCCGTGTTGTGGGCTGGACCGGTTCACTCGGCGGCACCAAGCGGCGCCATCTATCCCCTACCCAGCCACCCTTTTCTGCATGGCACAGGCGGCCCGCACAGCGGGCCTTGGTTCTTCCCTCATGACTCTTGCAGGCACCGTGGTCCTCCATCCCGACTGGCCATAGTTGGCCAGTTCTCCCAGTAAAGAGGCCCGCAGTTGCGGGCTGCGGTCTCCTCTGTGCGGCGCCGTGATTTTTCCAGCCCGGCAGGTGGCTAGCCGGTTCTTCCAACCGAGCGGCCCACAGATGTGGGATGTCTTTTCCCTCCACACAGCCATCGCGACGACACCGGTCCACCACTGCGTAGCTCGGACTGTCCACGGCCTTCGACTCCACGGTGTGACACGACATAGCTGCTCCTCTTCATCCGTCACAGCCCTCTCGACCACGGTTCCTCTTTCGTCCACCGTGGTCCTCTTGGTCGTGGTTATTCTCTGGCGCGGTGCGACAACACCACTCCCTTTCGGCTCTTCCTCCGATTTCATCAAATGGAAACAACAAATGGGAGGGTCGGTCCATGTTCGTGTGGTCCGAACCCTCCTCATCATATGATATTATTTGGTTTTTCCTAACCATAATTTTGTATGACGAAGAACGAAGGTGTAATCTCATATTTAAAAATAATAAAAAAAAGTTCCCTACCTCGCAACCAGAGATCTCTTGACGGTGTCGTGGGAAGACGGTGTCGTTCCATTGATGTCAGAAGAAGAAGATAGGTACTCGTCGTTGGTGGATGGGCATTCTAAGGTGACAAAGTCAAAGATGACGTCATTATTCATCGTGGGCGTCGCTTCCCTTTCCTTTCCTTGGTTGAAGAAGGAAGAAGAAGGTGTTGATTATCGGTGGAAGAAGCGTTCTTCGCATTCTTCACGAAGAGGATGAAGTTCTCCAAAGGTTTTCCAGGCTCAACCAAAAGAATGCTCAACCAAAATAATATAGTAAGTCTCTATTATTTTTATGGCACCATAACACATAAGTTGCGCTTAATTAAATAATGCAACTCATTTAATTAAATGGGGTTGAAAGGATCCAAAAAAAATTTAATTAAATTGAATTAATTCTCTTCATTAATGGTTGAGAGTTGGAAACAATTAAACCATGGAAGTTTAAAGGTTTCACCAGTTATGGTGAGTTACAATGGTTTTAGCTCGTGTGGGTCTCACCATAAATATCTTCCCAAGGGAGGTTAAGGTGTGGTGGGCCCCACCACTAACCTCCATATGGATATTTTAACCACCAATCAAATTAAAAATGTGTCACAGGTGTTTTTATTTAATTTATTTAGAAACCCCAAAAATTAACTTCCACTCTCGGTAAAACGCAACTGCGGTAAAGGTCTCCTTAAGCGAATACCGGTGCTGCGAGTTAATCGGTGTCCTTGAATTTCAATTCTGAGCACCAGTTCAAAATATATAAAAACCTTCATGTACGTTTATTTAACGTACCCGAACAAAACATCAGAGATTGATTCTGGGCACACTGGGCCTCAGAATTAAGCTCCGTAAGAAACTGCGGACTCGTAAAATTCCCATGTATTTAAGAAAAAAATTTCCATAGTATTTCTAGGTCTTTACACATAAGATGATTAGGGTTGCATTAAATTTATCAAATAATAAATGAGGTAAAAATTTATGGCCTTTTTACTTATTTATAACCTATATTAAATTGATTTACCCTGTACCGAAGGGATAAATTATGCCAAGGATACTATTCATGTTGACAAAAAATCAAAGGGACCTATTTAAAAAATTGAAACCTTTTGATTCGAAATATTGAATATATTTTATCAAATTAAATTTTCTAAAATTATCAAAAAAAAAATTAAAAATAAGCATGCAACCCTTGAGGAATACCACTTTTAGCAAAAATACCACTTTAAGAATGAAAATTGGTTTATTCTAATCTCATAATTAAAAAATAAAAAATGAACATTTAAATATTTGATTGAATATATAATATATAAATTAAATTAAAACAATTTTCAAATAGTGATTAATATAATTTATTAATAATAAAATACAATGCATGCACAAAAAAACCATTTTCCAAAAAAATATTTCATTTTTATTAAAATGATTTTTAATTTCATTTATAATGAATTTATATCTATTAACTTGATTTTATACATATTTATCCATTAATTTTTTATAATTTAGTTAGTCATATAGATACCTTCTGATCCAATAACGAGGTGATATTAAATAATATTATATCATGCTTTATTTAAGTTTGGTGTTGCGTATAACTCATGTTATCAAAAAAGTAAATTTATTTGAAAAAAACATTTTATAAAATTTTTGGGTGTTATAGTCACCCTTCAACTCAAAAGTTATATAAAATACCCATGTAAAAAATAAATTTTATTATTTAATTAATCACATAGATGCATCTTAACATTTCCATATAGTAAAAATATTTCAAAAATATCCCTTCAAGTTTATTTATAAATAAAACTTTTCAAATGACCACAAATTTAAACATTTTCAAGCCCAAATAAATCTTTTTAAATATTTAAAATAACTTTTATTTAAAAAAATCTATAACTAATTCTTCTTTAAAAATAAATTTATTTAACGGAAATAGTTCACTTATTTTAAAACAATTCCCAATACATTCCCATAATATTAGGATATAACATACAAAAAATAAAATCAATGACTCATATAAAATATATCAGATAAAATTAAATCAATCAAAAGAAGAGTAAATTAAGTAAAAATGATCAAGTTATTCCAAAATTAAAAAATCTATAAAAATTTCGACTGTTTATGGTTTGGTCGTGCAGTTAATAAAGAACTATGTCGACTATGTGAAGTTTTATTGGATGTATCTCAGGCTTGGTTATATGATATAAGAATATGTTTTTCAAACCATGCATTGTCACTGTGGAACCTCTAATTTATTTCTAATTTTTCACCAATCATGGATTTTCTAAAAGTAACTCACAAATTCTCAATAGAAACTCAAAAAATAATCAAATAAAAACACAAAATATCAGATCAATTTGGGATTGAACCATCGAATTCAAGATATAATCATCTCAAATATCACAAGTAACTCACGTTTCATCTTAAAGGGTATGGGTCTGGTCCTACTTGTGACTAGCCACTTAAATGTTTATGATCAAATCTATATACTACTAAAGAACCCAAATACCGAGTGTGAATTAGAAACCTAGTCCCTCTAAAGAACTTTAGATTTGATAACATTTTTTCATGAACCAAATCTATCCCACCCATGCTTTAATCACTTGAAACTACCATGTGACAAACCCGATGTGTATTCATAATCACGATAGGATAGTGATAAGTGCCTAATAATCACATGATAACTGATGGGAATGGTTTTCTGTATAAAAATGAAAAATAAGGGAATTACACCAAGAAATATGACATGGAAATTACACGTATCAGAGTTCCATTAAATAGAAAAAATGAGTTTTAAATCAAATGTAGAAAATAGCATGGAATAAGAAATTTAAGCATCTCACAACATGGAAATAAAATTAAAAATAAGTACCACCATTCGATAATATTACAGATAGAAAAATAAAGAGTATGTATTAGGATTTCAAGACGGAAGGTACATCAATGATGATACCAAGATAAATAAAAAATACCATTCATACACCAACATATATAATATAAGAAAGGTAACATACACTTTAAACCACTACCAAACATTAACAAAGGGGATGAGCCAAAATACTGCATCCCTACGGAACCGGCCAGACATGTAATATTATAAGAATGATCAAAATATTACTATAATTTATCCTCACCACAGATCATGAATACCCTTTAAATTATAACCATTTCATGATAGTTTAAATATATATATATATATATTTGGTTTTTTATTTATTTCTATGACATGTATTATGCAAATATATTTCAAAAAAAATTCTCTTTATGTTTTAAAACAAACATTATTTAATAAACTATAATCATAAAAAATTTCCATAAAAAAATTCTATAAAATTAAAACAAAACATTTAAAAGGAAAAAGGTGAAATATAATAATAAATTTTATTATGACAATAGTGTTTCAATGTATTAGAAAATATAAGATAAACAAAAACACACATAATTGGAACTTAGCAACTAACGGTATGATCTAAGATTATGATAACATAACTAACCTGATGGAAGACCAACACATAATATGTAACGACCACCCCTAACACCCATTATTTCTCTACATGGCCTAACTATATGGTTAATTCCACAAAACAAGTACAATATTGTCCACTAGTTATAGTATTATACTAAACTAGTGAAGCAAGTGTCACTATATCTCCCACGTAACTACCAAAGGTTTCCCATGAAATATAAATATAAGTGAGAAAATATAACAGAAATATCATATAAAAATATATAATATAAATCATGAAAAAATCACACTTTCACCTCTAATTTCAACATAATAAATAGGCCCAATTCCATCAGTAACATAACTAAAGTATATGATATCATAATATAAGAATTTTTTTATACATAGATTCAATAAAAGCTCATTTTACAAAACACATGGGACATGTTTCATGGGTTTCAAGTTTTTATAAAAAATAATTTGAAAGTTCCAACAATTATTTGTGATAATTTCTTGGAAAAACAAGTTACAAAGCATATTTTCCAACCAAATCTGTGAACTTAATTAAATCCTTTATCATTTCAGTAACTACACCACCCTTTAAAACACCAGACACTCCAATATCACTTAAAATATTTTCAATATTTTAATTTAGAGACTAGAAAATGCTTAAAAACCAAACTATTAATTTTATAGATCCATATAGAACTTACATGAACACTTCATGCACATGAGTTTCCAAAAAAAAGAGTTTATTCATTAAAATAAAGTGAAATAAGATTTATATTTGATGAAATTTAGTGATAAACAACAATCTCTTAAAAAAATATTCTAGTTACATATAATAAAATTTTTAAAACACATAAAACATGGATTTAAAACATCAATAAGTCATAGTCATATGTATAAAGATCCATTCAAGGGGAAACCTACATTTGATTTCATCACTTTTAAAAAGTAAAATGTTAATCCACTTAAACAAGACCCAAGATGATCTATAAAGACAATATGACCCTCAATAATCCTAAACCTAAAAATACATTATTATAATTTAGGTAAATGTGAACCATGGTTCTTCAAGTACATGAAATCGAAATAAAATAAATGAATAGCGAAGAAGATCTGTAAAAATTACCATTGACAAGAATCCATAAAAATGATGTAGAATCAATGATTTCCCAAGGGGATAATTGAAATTGAAGGGATGAAATCTATGGTTTGTGTGCAGCTCCATGATTGATACCTGATAAAATATTATAGAATATATAAATTATGATTGGATCTGGAAGAATTAGTATCGGTGTTGTCTTTAATCTTCTCTTAAACTCCTCAAAGTCTTCTTCATAAGCCTACGACCATATGAATTTTATTCTCTTCTTTTTCAATCCTATAAGCAGTTCTTCAAATAATAAAGAATGTTAGAAAAAGAATTTTTAATACCTGGATATCCCCAAGAAACTCGATATATAAAATACATTATTTGGATACTTCTAGAAAAATATAACTCTCACATTATTTGGGTCTACTGAGACTCCCAACTCTGAAATAATGTGACCTGATAAGTGTACTTTGTTGATCCAGAAGTTAAATTTATTGAGCTTAGTGTAGACATGGTGTTATCTCATTGTATTTAGAAATATCTCAATATTATTTCCATGTTTGTGTCTATAGAGAAAATATAATAAATTAAAGCCATCAAATACTACTATGAATGAATTGAGATACATGTGGAAAACCTGATTCATTAAAGCAGTGAAAATAGAAGGTGTGTTTGTATGACCAAACGACATGACCAGTTACTCATAAATATTATACATACTCTGGACGGTTTTCTGAGGTATGTATAGTCTTATAATGTGCACCTGATGATAGATCATCCTCAATTATATCATTGAAAACACTCCCTCTCCTCAGATCTGATCGAAGAGATCATTTATTCTAGGTAATAGATATTGATTATTTTTTATGAGCTGGTTAAATTGGTGGTAATCCATGAAAACCAAGAGGGTACCATCCTCCTTCTTGAAAAAAACGGCATGTGAACCCCATTTATATGTTTTAGGGTGTATGAATCATTTAGACTCCAAATCCTCTAACTTTTTCTTCAGTTCCAGAAGCTCCATAGGTGTCATTCTATAAGATGGTATGGTCACTTGTGTTATTATTGGCACAGTATCCATGGTAAAATATACCTCTATCACTGAAGGTACACCATTTAAGTCAGCAGAAAAGATGTACATGAAATACTTCACTATTGGAGGAAAATTGTGGTACGTAACCCCAGATTATCTCAAAAAATGATGGAAATTTGTACTATCACACTACCCATCCTCTGTACCTTGGGACCTGGTCGCATATCATTCACATCCCATTCTCCCTTATGCACATTTCTACAACCCTCTGGTGATATAAACTTCACCCACTAATGATTATAGTATATTTTTTCTCAATAAGGAACTATCCAGTCCATTTTGAAGATTACATAAAGTCATGTCATGTTGAGGATGAAAATATTCCACTTGAAAAGGTATATCATTATCTCAAAGGAAAAATACTTACAATCCTGAACACCCTATTATTAGATACTTAATGGGGTATCTAGAATTATAACTCAATATATGTTTTTAAAATTGAGGCCAAGAATTTCTATGATTTACTCATATATAAATGAGTGAGATGCACTTATACCAAATATAGAAGTCCCAAAAGTGGAGGCCATTAGAATAGTACCTTGTAGATTAGAATGTGTAGCTCTATAATCCTTCGACATAATATGGAATGCATGTAACTTCCATGTACCATGTCCATAAGTCCCTACCCGACTTCCCTAAGAAAGCTTACTCTGTTGGTGCTGATAATCATTAGTCTGAATGCCTCTAACTCAACACCACGTCAACATGGTTGGCTGGTGGTATATCAGTGTCTTACATGGAATGATTCTACAGGCCCCACTCTGGAATATGGGGTATGAGTATATCCCCACTCGCTAGGTCCTAATGGGAAAGTTCTGCAAAAATTATGAATATGGCACATACTAACACAACTAATACATTCCACTGGATCTCATAAGCACTAAGGATTCATGTGTCTCAACTTCCCACACTGGTGACATATCATAAATATATCAACATGAGGATACATAATGCTAATACCTCCATGATAAACCTCAAAACGTATCTTTTTTCTATAAGAAGAAGTTTTGATAGATATAAGTGTCAAACATCCCGTACATGAACCATCATATTCCCTCAAATTTCTCTCTTTAATAAGTGCTTGGTTGAAAAATTCATAAATATTTGATAACCTGAATACATTTACCTATGACTAGATGCAATAAACTTGTCCATTATCAAATCTTTTGGTGGTCAAAAGATCATCACCCGCTAGAGTAGGATTGAACGACTTCAGAATAGTAAAATGAGTAGAGTATTTCATAGAAGATATGCTTTCCTATATAGGCTCACAAATTCTCTAGATTAATCATCCCTCCGAGTCTAGGGAAATAAATAGTCATAACATATTTTTTGTAAATCTTCCCATATCATTTCATAATTAAAATCTACCTAGGTAATTACATCCCACCACTGCTTAGTTGAATCGTACAGTATATAAGAATAAGGCTTTTTACTCTACTCTAAAGGCGTCTCTAGATGGTCGAATATGACTATAATAGCATCAAATCAATACTTAGCAGTATGAGGCCCACCATCCCCTGAAAATTTGGGAGGATGATCCTACTAGAATTACTGATTCAACATTTTCATGCTCGGGGTAAGTCATACAATGCCATGCATATTCTAAAATATACATAGGAATCCCTCTCGGAACTAGGTGTTAGTGACCATATTAGGAAGAGGAAGAGGTGACATAGGTGGCACTTTTGGATGAATCACTAGCGGCTCAAGGCCAAATGCCATAATTTTTTGGTCATCGTAGCCTTCAGGGCGTGTGAGTAGAGGAAATTGTAGTGACATGAAACTATAATTCCAAATGCATGCCATATAATAGATATTAACAACTCAAAATATTGAAGATTGAAAACTAGGGAAGGTATTCAGCTTTCATATAGACAGATCATACAACTCTTCCTACTCCTAAAGCCATGACTAGGTAGTAAAGAAAGACCATTAGAGACCATAAGAATGTAATAGACTCACCAACTACCCACTAATAAGTCCAGCTTTGGGTATAGGTCTATCTTTCACATGTAAAACACATCCATTTTTAGTTTAAAGTCCATATTAATTTTAAATTTCTAGATGTACAAATAGTTAAATATCCTTAAATGGTCAAATTATATGGATCGTCATTTCAAATCTATAAGGTCCCATAATCCTTATGAACCAAATATGGAATCCACTTAACCCATAACATAACACTTTCCATGTAACATCCCAAGGTTTCAAAATTAAATATAGAATGCAATTTATAAACACTACTTTGCCTCTTTTATGTTTTGAATTTCAAAAAATGGTCATCTAGAGTTGTGTTCAGTAAGTCATTTGAGTCTGATAGAACAAACTTGATTTTTGGTGAATAGTAACATACCCCTATGAATAGTAATATGAATAGTAATATGCCCCTTTAATAGTAAATAATATTATTATTTTATTTTCTTAAGGCAATATGATACTGGGATCTTAATTAATTTTTCAATGTCACATAAAACTAATTGCACTTCAAGATTGTTATTTTTCGAATTAACTGTGACCTTATTTAAAAATTAAATTAATAATATTTATAAAATTATTTTTAAAAAATAGATTTCAATATTTAATTACACATGTCGAAAACATTTAGGGGTGAATTTTTGGGATTTTCAGAAATTCTAGATTTTTTGATTAATAGTAAAATAGGATAAAATATCGTATATACAAATTATCAGTTAAATACAATAATTATGAAATAATATGTGATTTAAGGCCACTTGGTTCAAACTCAAATGTCATTATTACTATTAGGGGTCAGATGAAACAATACTATTGGTTGTCTTGAGGGAAATAATAAAATAATGAATGAAATATTCAAAATTTACTCCTCTCCTCCACTATAAAAACCCCTCACCACTCCCTCTTATATTCACTCCTCTATGCCTTGATGCTCCTCAAATATATGCCTAAATACCCTTCCCTAGTCTCTCCCTAGGCCCAAGATGCTTTTGGTCTTTCCATAAGGCCAAAACCCCTTCCCTTACGGAGTTTCTCAAGGAGGTTATTTCAAGAGGTAAAGTACCCTTATTTTTCATTTGGCTTTATTTCAATTTATCTTATTTTGTTATCCTCTCCTCACCTACACATTCCAAATGATCATGATAACTGGTGTAACATATATTACTGGATTTATATCATGTTAATGGAATAACCATCATAAATATTTTTACTCCCTCCCTTTTATTTTATAAACGAAATCAACATCCTTGAGGTTCCGATTTATAACCATCATGGACGACGAAGTTTTGTTCTTCAATTTATTATTTATTACTAGTTATGAAACAATATTCATGGTTTAACTAGACTATAATATATTTTTTATAACCTAATTAATATTCACAAACCATATTTTTTACATTTAATTAAGTTATATGACAAAACTAGTTCATAATATCCCAAATACCGCTGAATAATCGAAGTGGTGGCCATCGAATGATTCATCCTCATTCCACGTAACCAAATGATATAAATGTAAATTAACAATTCTTTATCTTCATAAAAAATATTTAATTTCAATTCTGGAAATTTACATTCATTCCACTTCATTACTTAAAATCAAGTGAACTGAATATGAAAATAAAGGAAACGAACACTCCAGAACGACGAAATTCAATACAATAACATGTCAATAAAGACATAATGAACTAAACAGAATAATGGTAAACTAAATACATGTCTAATAGGTTCTGAAATAAGTTATTAAAAAGTATAATTTCATATTCAGGGAGCTTAAGTACAAGAGCAGAACTCATTTGGAGTTATGTTAACGGTTTTCCACCCGAACATCCATTTTCATTCTGGATACCTTCATTGTCTAATTACCACAATGAAATTATTATGTATTATTATTTACTAATAATATATTCTGTGTGAGTATCATATATATGTGTACAAACTAGAAATTTTCCTTATTGTATGGATAGTTACATATTTTTAAAGGAACATTCAAAGTTGTTTCCAAAATACAAGCCTGGTCCAAGGGAATTTCTCATATTCTTTCCTATTTTCAAGGGCACTCTATGATCTATTTTTGGAAACCTTTATCTTTATAAAATCACTAATTTTATTATGAAAATAATATCTTACCTCACTTATGGTTTTATACAATGATTTTTTCAAAATAACTCTTCTTTTAAAAATAAAAGAATAGTTATCTCAAGAATTGATTAATGATTTTATAAGAGTGTTTTTGTCAAATTCAACACTCTTGTTGATTCCATGGTATAATTGGGTTTAATAATTTATGAATTCATCTACCATAATTTATTTAATGGCTTATGAATAACTATATTGTGGATGATCTGTCCTAAAACCATTCACCATATTATTCTGAATTGTTAGTGTTTTTGTTCAATAATTAGGGAAAGTTTGTAACATTTTGTATATTAGTTTCAATATGAATTTATATGTTGTTTATGTTTATACCCACTCATATGAGGAATGCATTGTACTTATTATGTGACAGGTGGTCCCCATTATATCCCCTCGATGTATCGATAGGTCTCATGGGACAACTAGACGAGGATTTGGCCGAGGCCTTTCCCAATGTGATATAGATTTTGGCTAAGGCCTAAATCATTAGACATCTTGGCCAAGGCCTTGACAAAATGTTTCAGAATGTCTGTCATTATGCATTCCATAATTATGAGTTTGATATTGATATTTCATGTGGTTATTAGACTAGTAGAATACCCATTATTATGTTTTATTATGTCATTTTTTACTCAACTCATGTTCCTACCATAATGTGTTCAAGTTTATTATTAAAGGAATGTGTTTTCAGTTATTCACCATTTATAATGTTTATATTATCTTATTTTGTATGTCTTACTCTTACTGAGTGTTTGAGCTCACCCGTTTCTTATGTTTCATTTTCTCAGGACTTGAAGAAGTATTTTATGAATGACTTGCAAGCATAATCTAGAAAATGTGATGACTCTAGTGGAACAAATTAGTGTTGTTTTTACTTTCATTATGTAAATTTGAACTTATGTATGTATCTTGTTTCCAATAATACTAAACTACTTGGTGCTTCAAGATTCGTATTCCTTGTATGTATGCCAATGTAATCAAAAAAGGCACCAACTCCGGGCAACTTGGGTCGGTTCCTTTCAGTTGGTATCAGAAGAAGTTTAGTAAAATACTTGGAAACTATATTTAGAAAAGGTAAAAATAGGGAAGAGTCCCTAATTTATTCTTTGAGGATATACATACAATAATGTCCTGGTATTTTGGTAAGAAAAAGATTATGTGGATATTTCAAGCAAAACATTCCTGTCTGGATATGAGCCGGTAGAGGCGGCTCTGGCACAGGTGTATCTAGGGGTAAAACACGAAAACACCGCTTTGAGCTTGACTCGAATGGGAACTAGTGCATGACAATGGGACTTGTTGCACTCTTGGTTACGACACTCCCGGGCGATATTCTTAGGATAATTCAAATTTTCATTACAAGCCATTATGAAGGATTGAAATGTAAAATATTCATCAAAGAAACCATAATTCTGAATATGGGATTATCCATGCGTAGGATGTCAATATTTCAGAGTATTTTTAAGTTAAGATTATAAATTATGATTCATATCCTAATCTGGTGTATGTCATTATCTAGATATGGCGCCTAGTGGATGGAATGGAAATCGCACGAATGCACGTGTCCCCTATAGGTATTTTCTTCCGATTCATGAAAATGAAGTTGGATCTGGTGTTGTGACTGGTGCTGAGCAACTTATAAATATACTGGGACAACTAACTCAGGTTATGAATAATAACCTTACCTATATGGAACATCTAGATCCACCTAGTGAAGGATCCATGCTATATCTCTTTATGCGACAACAGCCTCCATCATTCAATGGGACTACAAACCCGTTTTTAGTAGAGCAGTGGATATGTTCCCTTGAGAATATTTTTCTCGCCTTGGGATGTAATGAAAGAGAGAATGTTGTCATGGCAGTATATCGTCTATCGGGAGATGCGGATCACTGGTGGTCATTAATCTAAAACACAAAGGAGGAAGAAGAGATAGAAAAGATGGAATGGAGGGATTTTAATGAAATCTTCTTAGTAAAATATTTCCCTCGTGAGCAGCGAGCAGATATGGAGAGACAATTCTTGAATCTTAGGCAGAAGGAAGATGATAATGTTTCAGGGTATAAAGCTAACTTCACAAGATTAGCAAGACATGTTGTAGACTACATACGAAATCGAAGGATAAAAATTGATCAATTATTTGATGTCCTAAAGCCATTCCTCCAGCGGGCACTGGTCTCCCAATGTTTCTCATCATATGAGGACATAGTTTCTTGTTCCATCAAGATAGAAAAGGAATTCTTTAAGTCTTATGACTTTAAGGGAAAGCAACAAAAGAAGAGGGTTGCTGAAAACCCTCTGAAAGGAAATAAGGAAATAGGTGAGAAGGGAAGAGTTGAATTTCCACCATGTGACAATTGTAGAAGGAAACCCCCTGGTGAGTGCTTAAAAGAAATAGAAGTATGAAAAAAATGTGGTCAGAGAGGCCATTTTGCTAAAGATTGCAAGGGGAAGAAGGAAGCCAATGATGTTCTATGCAACAATTGTTGGGAGATGGGACACTATGCTAATTATTGTCCAAAACGTTAAGGAAATATGCAACAGAAAAGGCCAAGGGATCGGGGACAAGCTTATGCAATCACAATTACAGAGGTTGAAGTTCATAATGACATGGTGGTAGGTACTTTAATCGTTTCCTCATGTTTAGACAATGCTTTATTTTATTCTGGATCATCACATTGTTTCATATCTTCCTAGTTTGATAAGAAAATTAGATATTTACAATTTTATTTAACAATGGAGTTGTTAGTCAAAACTATTAAGGGAAGTATCATTGCTACAAAGTTATGTGAATTAGTTCCCATAATGGCATATAAATGTTCTTTATCTACTGATATTTTCGTCATACCCATGACTAAATTTGATATAATCCTCGGTATGGATTGACTTTCAGACCATGATACAAAACTTTATTGTAAGAAGAAGGATGTTATGATTTTTTATGATGATGATAAAGAACGCCTTTTCTTTAGAGAAAAATCGTCACCACCTAATTCTTATCTAGATACACCCCTAGTAGCTCAACTAAATTAAATTATTTGGAGGAAGAGAATGAAATAAATGTGGGTGAGGAAAGTAATGTTCAAATAGAGGATGAACCTATAGTGAGATAATATGTTGATGTGTTTCCTGAAGATTTACCTGGACATCATCCAGAACGAGAAATTGAGTTTTCTATTGATTTAATTCTGGGATTAAAGCCCATATCGAAGACCCCTTATAGAATAACCACTATCTAGTTATTGGAACTAAAGAAAAAACTAGAGGAATTTAGTAATTAGGGATTTGTTCTCCCTAGTGTTTCTTCATGGGGAGCTCCTATCCTTTTTGATAAGAAGAAATATGGATCTATGAGGTTATGTATCGACTACATGGAGATCAATGCAATAAAAATAAAGAATAGGTATCTTCTACATCACATTGATGATTTATTTGACCAACTGCATGGAGCACAATACCTTTTGAAGATTGATCTTTGATCCAGATATAATCACTTGCATGTGAGGAAGGAAGATATTCCAATGACATCATTTCGGACTAGGTATGGGCATTACAAGTTTACCGTAATGCCTTTTGGATTGACTAATGCTCCCTCTATCTTCATGGATCTAATGAACAGAGTTTTCAAAGAGTATCTCAATGATTTTGTAGTGGTATTTATTGATGACATCTTGTTATAATCCATAAGCAATGAAGATCATGAAAATCAATTGCACATTATCCTGAAGACTCTTAGAAGACATGAAATATATGGGAATTTTAGTAAGTGTAAATTCTGGATTTAGAAGATTTCTTTTCTTGTCTATATTGTCTCTAAGGATGGAATCCTAGTTGATCCTATGAAGACAAAGGCAATCCAAGATTGGCCCACACCAACAAACATAACTATGGTACGCAGTTTTATTGGCTAAGAAGGTTATTATCAGTATTTCATGCAGACTTTTTCCTGATTGGATAACCCGCTAACGAAGCTCACACGTAAAGGTGTTAAATTTGTTTGGACAAAAGATTGTGAAGAATGTTTCAAAGAACTGAAGATAAGATTATTCAATTCTCTTATATTGACTCTACCTTCGGGGAATGACGGGTTTGTTATTTATAGTGATGTTTCAAATAAAGGACTTGGTTGTGTCCTTATGAAAAATGATAGGGTTATTGCTTATGCATCACGAAAACTAGAAATTCATGAGAAAAACTATCCTACTCATTATCTTGAGTTTGATGTTGTAATATTTTCTTTGAAGATATGGAGACATTATCTCTATGGTAAAAAATGTGAGATTTATTCTGATCACAAGAGTTTGAAGTATATTTTCTCACAGAAAGAAATCAACATGAGATAAAGAATATGGATTAAACTACTCAAGGATTATTATTTCATGATACACTACCACCCATGGAGGGAAAATAAGGTGGAAGATACCTTGAGCAAAAAGGATCATGGAGTTTTGAGCAAGATGATAGTTGAAAGGGATTTTATTTTCATGGATCTAGTAAAGATGGATATGGGGATAACCATGGAAGGTGAAACATCAATGCTTTTTCAAATGGTTTCCAAACCATCTTTACGAGAAAGGATAAAAAATTCTCAATCTGATGATGGGGATTTTCAAAAGAAGATTAAAGCTGTGAATGATGGGAGATTGAGTGACTTTGTATATAAAGATGTAATTTTGAAATTTGGGAAGAGAATTTTTGTTCCTAATATAATTGATCTAAAAAGGGAATTATTGGATGATGCTCATAGATCCAATTTCTCTATACATCTTGGAAGCACTAATATGTATAGATATTTTAAGGAACATTGTTGGTGGGACAAGATGAAGAAGGAGATTACTGATTTTGTGTCAAGATGTATGGTTTGTCAACAAGTGAAAGATGAAAGGCATCATCCCGGAAGAGTATTGCAACCTCTTCCCATACCTGAGTGGAAATAAGATAATATCACGATTAACTTTGTCACGGGACTACCAAAGACTCCTAGCAGGAACGATGCAATATGGGTCATTGTTGATCATCTTACCATGTCAGCACAATTTCTTACTATAGGAGAAGAGCAACCACTTGAACGTCTAGCAAGACTATATGTTAGTGAAGTTGTGAGACTTCATGGAGTACCCCTATCGATTGTTTCTGATCATGATCCATGTTTTACATCAAGATTCTAGAAAAGTTTTCAAAAGTCCCTAGATACTGATCTTCGTTTAAGCACTGCCTACCACCCACAAACTGATGGACAATCGGAATGGAAAATTCAAACATTGGAAGACATGTTGAGGTCTTGTTAACTTTATTTTCAAGACATGTGGGGTTAGTATTTACCTCTCTTAGAATTTTCCTATAACAATATCTTCCATTAATGTATACAGATGGCACCCTATGAAGCATTATATGGGAGGTGATGTCATACACCAACTTGCTGGGATGATGTTGGTGAAAGAAAGCTCGTGGGCCTAGAGCTTGTTGAAGAAACAATGGAAAAGGTAAATATTATCCTGAACCATATCAAAATACCTCAAAGTAGGAAAAAGAGATATGCAGATTACTGAAGGAAGGATTTAGAGTTTCAAGAAGGTGATCACGTTTTATTAAAGGTATCTCCACGGAAGGGTATTATACCATTAGGTAAAAAGTGTAAATTAAGTCCAAGGTACACCAGACCTTTTGAAGTTCTGGACCAAATTGGAGTTGTAGCTTACCATTTGAAAATGTCTCCATGTCTCTCCAAGGTTCACAATGTGTTCCACATGTCAGTGTTAAGAAAGTACATGCCAGACCCAACACATGTACTCACTTATGAAGAAGTGGAACTTGAGCCTGATTTATCTTACTCTGAATAGCATATCAAGATTCTTGATACTAGAGAAAAAGTATTGAAAAATCGGATGAATCGACTGGTAAAGGTACTATGGAGGATCCATAAGATGGAAGAAGCAACATGAGAGCATGATGATCTTATTTTAAAAACATACCCAAATTGTTTAAGGTAATATTCTGTGAATTTTGAGGTTGAAATTTTTGTAAGGAGGGTAGAATGTAACACCCCAAGGTTTTAAAAATAAATATAGAATGCAATTTTATAAACACAAATTTTCCTCTTCTATGTTTTGAATTTCAAAAAATGGTCATCTAGAGTTGTGTTTAGTAAGTCATTTGGAGTCTGATAGAACGAACTTGATTTTTGGTGAATAGTAACATACCCTGAAGAATAGTAATATGAATAGTAATATTCCCCTTGAATAGTAAATAGTATTATTGTTTTATTTTCTTAAGGCAATATGATAATGGGATCTTAATTAATTTTTCAATGTCACATAAAACTAATTTCACTTCAAGATTGTTATTTTTCGAATTAACTATGACCTTATTTAAAAATTAAATTAATAATATTTAGAAAATTATTTTTGAAAAATGGATTTCTATTTTGAATTATACATGTTGAAAATGGTAGGGTTGAAATTTTGGGATTTTTATGAAATTCTAGAATTTTTTATGAATAGTGAAATATGATAAAATACTGTATATACAAAATATCTGTTAAATACACTAATTATGACATCATATGTGATGTAAGGCAACTTGGTTCGAGCTCACATTCCATTATTAATATTAGGGGTCACATTAAACAATACTATTGGTTGACTTCATGGAAATAATAAAATAATGAATTAAATATTCAAAATATACTCCTCTCCTCCACTATAAAGACCCCTCACCACTCCATCTTCTCTTTACTCCTCTAAGACTTGAAGCTCCTTAATGTTCTGCCCAATTACCCTTCCCTAGTCTCTCCCCACATCCATGAAGCTTTTGGTCTTTCTAAAAGACCAAAACCCCTTACCTTAAAGAGTTTTTTAAGGAGGTTATTTCAAGAGGTAATGTACCCTTCTTTTTCATTTGGTTTCATTTCACTTTATCTTCTTTTGTTATCCTCTCCTCACCTCCTCTTCCCAAATTATCATTATAACTCCATTAAAATATATATACTGAATTTATATCATTTTAATGAAAGAACCATCATAAATATTCTTACTCCCTCTCTTTTATTTTATAAACGAAATCGACATCCATGAGGTTCGGATTTATAACCTTCGTGGACGATGAAGTTTCGTTCTTCCATTTATTCTTCTTTACTAGTCATGAAACCATATTAATGGTTTAACAAGACAATAATATATGTTTTATAACCTAATTAATATTCAGGAACCAGAATATTTACATATAATTATGTTATATGACAAAACTAGTTCATAATATCCCAAATACCGCCGAATAATCGAAGTGGTGGTCATCTAATGATTCATCCTCATTCCATGTAACCAAATTATAGAAATGGACATTAAAAATTCTGGATGTTCATAAATAATATTTAATTTCAATTCTAGATATTTACATCCATTCCACTTCATTACTTAAAAGCAAGTGAACTGAATATGAAAATAAAGGAAATTAACACTCCAGAACGACAAAATTCAATACAATAACTTGTCAATAATGACATAAATGAAATAACCAGAATTATGGTATACTAAATACTTGTCTAATAGGTTCTGAAATAATTTATTAACAAGTATAATTTCATATTCCAGGATCTTAAGTACAATATTGGAACATGTTTGGAGTTAAGGTAAGGGTTTTTCCACCCGAACTTCCATTTTCATTCGAAATACTTTCATTGTCTAATTACCTCAATGAAATTATTATGTATTGTTATGTACTCATTATATATTCTGTGTGAGTATCATATAAAAGTGTACAAACCAGAACCCTTCCTTATTTTATGGATAGTTACATATTTTTAAAGGAACTTTCAATGTTGTTTCCAAAATACAAGCCCGATCCAAGGGAATTTCTAAAATTCTTTCCTATTTTCAAGGGAATTATATGATCTATTTTTGGAAACCTTTATCTTTATAAAATCAATAATTTTATTATGAAAAGACTATCTTACCTCACTTTTGGTTTTATACAAAGATTTTTTTAAAAGAACTCTTCTTTTCAAAATAAATGAGTAGTTATCTCTAGAATTTCTTAATGATTTTATAAGAGTGTTTTCGTCTAATTAAACACTCTTATTTATTCCATGGTATTATTGGGTTTAACAATTTATTATGTCATATACCATATTTTATGTATTGTTTTATGACTAACTCTATTGTGGATGATCTGTCCTAAAACCATTCACCATATTATTCTGAATGGTTATTGTTTATGTTCAATAATTGGTGAAAGTTTGTTACATTTCATATGATAGTATTAATATGAATGTATATGTTATTTATGTTTATCCCCACTCATATGAGGAATTCATTGGACTTATTATGTGACAGGTTGGGCCTGATATAGCCCCTCGATGCATCGGTACATATCATGAGTCAACTAGATGAGAAATTGGCCAAGGCCTTTCCCAATGTGATATGGATTTTGACTGAGGCATTAATCATTAGACGTCTTGGCCGAGGCCTTGAAAAAATGTTTCAAAATGTCCAAAATTTTGCATTCCATCATTACGATTTCAGCTAACTATATTTCATGTGGTTATTCGACTAGTAGAATACCAATGATTATGTTTTTTTATGGCATTATTTACTCAGCTCATATTCCTGCCATAATGTGTTCAAGTTTATTATTAAAGGCATGTGTTTTCAATTATTCACCATGTATAATGTTTATATTATAATCCTCTATATTTCTTACTATTACTGAGTGTTTGATCTCACCATCTTCTTATGTTTCATTTTCTCAGGACATGAAGAAGTATTTTATGAATGACTTGCAAGCATAATATGGGAAATGTGATGACTCTAGTGGAATAAATTAGTGTTGTTTTTCCTTTCGTTATGTAAAGTTGTACTTATGTATGTATCTTGTTTCCAATAATACTGAACTAATTGGTCCTTTGGGATTCTTATTCCTTGTATGTATTCCAATATAATCAAATAAGGCACCAACTCTATGCAACTAGGGTCGGTTCCTTACATTCCATCCCATGTGATCTCTGGACTATGGCTCAACATTCCATAATTTACTACTTATGGTGCCTATTTTAACCTATGTAGGAATAAATTATTAGATTTAGGTAGACAATTTAAGTGTTAATTATGTTTTCCAATCCCTGCAAGAAATATAAGCACATTTTACTACATAATCAAGGCACTATCAATACGTAACAGGAAAATGCATGCTGAAAATTAACATGGCCTGGAAAAATTAATGGCATATTAGTCCTATAGTGCCTATAATATTTAATTTAACGAAATGTCCCCATTTCATCAAGATGTGGTAAAATAAATCACTATTTCAAAAACAACAATAAAAATAACACCATAATACATTTTTTTCAACTAGCATTGAAGTCGTATTAACCAAAACAGTCATAATCAAAAATATTAATTCCCCATCCCAAGATATTTGGGTCTCCCTATCCATGGTTTAGATATCTTTAAGAATAGGGTCACATTCCAAATTCCTTAAATCGTATTCTCTTTTATAATACCTAAAAAAATACAATGTAAAAATAATATCTTACACCACTTTGTAACATCCTAACTAGGATACAATTAACATGAACCCTGATTTGATGGGTCACATGGCCTCAAGTACACCACCCCATATGATAGAGGATTATGATTATTATAGATAGTGTAAAGGTGGTATAGTGGAGAGACTATGTCCTTTTATTAGAGTTTCATATAGGATACAACCATAAACATACATAGTTTAAGCATATATAAATAGTCTAAATAATAAACCAGTATAAGAATAAATAACTGAGCAACTGAGTAATAATATCAAAATCCTCTAGGCAGTGTCATATACATGGATAAAAAAAGTTGATATTAAAAAGGGGTACAAGGGATAGGCATATAATATCATTATATTCAAAAAGTACAAAATTGAAAGATTCGGTTCTACTAACATCTCAAGCATTTGATCGGTCCTCTGATTCTATGCTCTATCTATAAACAAAACATATCAGAGACCATTAGTAGAGCACTTTATCTTATCTGTAATTGCATATAAGTAATCTACTTGGGTACCAAAGACGGCATGAGTAGGGTGTGTGATAAAATCTCTATAGGCCACCACCAACAGTGTCTAGAATTAATCCAAGTAGTTATCATATATAAATATTATATATGTATATATGAAATAACAGACAATACTGAATAAATAAATTAATTAATTTTGAGGTTCCTAAAGAAAACCTAGTTGTTTTACCTACTTTGGCTCAAGGATGGGATGAAATTCAGATAAGTAAATATATATAATAAAAATAAAAATGATATGTATATAGTATAGTTATATATTTCATACATTATATAAACCAATTATGTGTGGATGTAAGTGTCCATATACCTATAATACTATATTCTAGCAGGAGCGGGGCACAAATCAGTCATCCATAACCAAATTAAATTAGCATAAAAGCTCAAACACTAGAGTATGTACCATATATATCATAATTAGTGGTTGATTCCATGTTAATAACTTGATATGGTGAGTGGTCCATCATGATAAAACATGATACATGGGACGTGGCACATTATTCCTGTCATCCAGATAGAGTAAGTGGTGTAAGACATCATTCTCAATACCCAATGTATGGGAGCATGAAATTGTCATTCCCAATAGAACCCCTACCATTTTTCCATAGCCAGTATCAAGGAGTAATCATATTTATAATAATAGTCATGAGTCACTGCCTCCGATTCATTTCATTTATCGATCCCATTATAACCAAAGGATTCACTCAACTAAATCATTAAACAAAACATACAATAGTTGGTGTGGCCTTTCCACCCTTTTCATTCATTCCATTTGATCCACTTCATTTATTTAAGGAAGAAAAATACATCATGTACACTCTCTTTAATTTAATACATTCCATCCAATTAAATAATGTATGATGGTTGAATTTATATGGTTCAAAAGGCCATTTAGGAGGTTTCATGGAAAATAAGGCAATTACCTGCATGGGAAATTCCAATTATATATTGGGATTATTATTTAGGAGGTTCCTTGGATTTATTAAAAAATATATAACAGAAGAAATTCCATTTTTATTCTAATTAAAATGTTTATAAAAAATTTAGAGAAATAAATAAATTACCTATAAGGGAAATTAAAGTTCGAACACCCAATTGTTGTCCTTAACTATGGAAAAAATTCTATAAGAAACTAAAAAGGTATCAACAAGTGTATATCATGGTGAATATCTCATTTTAATATAAAAAACTCAATTAAATAGTGACATGTAGAAAAGTCCCACATGTAGAATGAGGGTAAAGTAACAAAAACACAAAATATCATTGGGAAAAATATTATAACACCTTCCATAGGGACATTGAAAAATCACCATCTAATGACCACATAAGATTCAAATTAGGTTGGAATAAATTGAAGAAATAATTTAATTCCATGAAAATATGTAAACATAACTTGATGTGAATTTTATACAAAGATAAATTGAAATATTAATGGAGGGTATTGTAGATCTTAACGATTCGGATCTGATGGTTCTGACAGATCCTGATTTGGACTTCGAACGTGTGAGTTATCTCAAATCCTAGGTCATATGAGAAGAAAAGATATAGGAGGAGGAGACATGCTCATTCACTAGAATGGGGAGGGGGAAAGTAAAATATGGTTATAATTTTAATGAGGCTAAAAATTTAATTTGATCTTAAGAATAAGGGGTTCAATATTGTTTCACATGGTTTTAACAAACCATGTGCAAACCATGATGAATCCACTACTTAAGGGAGTACCCTATATGGTTAAAGTTCACGGTTTCTATAATCATGCAACAACTATGAAAAATATTATAGTCAAAAACTGTAGGTGGGTCGCATGGACATTAATCTAGAGTCACGTTATTGTAGACAAACCATGAAGCTCCTAATTCTCCTCTTTTTTCCCCGAATTATTAGTAGAGACTGTGCAGGATGGGCTGTAGGGTTTCTACTAACTCTGCATCCCATTTTATTTTCAAAATTCTTAGGGTTATGGGCTTTGAACAAGACTAGAACTCTTTTTTTACCCACTTGACACCATTATGAAACATTATACGGCATTTTTAAAGGCATTCAAACAAAAACATGATTTATACATTCATTAGAAGATGAGTCCTTACACCTCACACCCTTTCAAAATCAAAGAAATTACCTACAATATAGAAAAGTCTTACTGAATATAATGAAAGACCATAAAATTGTGTGAGGTACCATTATTATTAAATAATATGTGGATTAAATTTTATTTGATATAGGTTTCTATCACTCAGTTATAAATACTCATTCCATGGACCAATTAAATATTATGTTTGAACTTAAATTGTATGTTGTGGAGATATCTACACATCTTAGGAAGAAAAGGAGTAAGGTTCCTAGTTTTCATGAAACATTATATCAATATATAAGATATAGTTATCATGGTACTTTATTATCCTTTAAATGGAACACTTTTACATTATTATTATGGTGGATATGATAACATCATTTAAATACCATATCGATTTTATCATTTGAGGGTGAAATTTTCTTTCCCTAATAAGATATCTTATTTATTCTATGGAGAATATGGTCTATAATATAGCCAAAAAAGACCTGAACTTCTTATGGTTAGTAGGATTGTGTTATAAATTTCTTCTATTTTAGATGAGACTAATAAAAATAACCTTACATGTGACATTCCTTCTAAGTTTAAGGAGTTAAGTATTCATAGATGAACTCTTTGGGTTACCTTCGATGTGGTATGTTGAGATTTATAATGATCTTATTCTTGGAGAATAGATAATTTCATTCCCATTATATTTTATATTTATTAATGAATTAAAATAGAAAAAAAAATTAATTAGATAATTTGGAATCCAAATGATTCATTCAACACGGGGTCCTTTTATGGGATAATTTTGTACTCTTTTCTAAGAAGATAGTTGGGAATATTAGCATGTTCATTGATTACAGGAATCTGAATCACGTGACCATCAATAAAAAACACTTGTTTCCATGAAATGATGGCTTATTTGTTCAACTAAAAAGGAAGTGTTGGATTTTTAAGGTTGGTATTTTTTTATATTATCACTAGATTGGGGTAAAGGAATTATATATTCCCAAGAGTATTTTTTGAAACAGATATGGTCATTACAAATACTTGGAAATTCCTTTGTAGTTAACAAATGCCCTTTTGGAATTCATGGATCTTATAAATTGGATATTTCATTAATATTTAAATCTTTTTTCTTGTATTTATAAATGATATCATATTTTATTAAAAATTGGTAGTGGATCATGGGTATCACTTAAGAATTTCCTTCATAGCTCTTTTGATAATTCACATATATGTATAATTATCGATGTATAACTACTAGATCTTGGATGTCATGATCATGGGATATGTGGTTATGAAATAATACATTTCAATTAATACTACGAAGGTGAATTTCTTTATGCATAGTGACCCATACTTTTCAAACATATATATTATATCTTAATATTTTAATATTCATGAAATTTTTTAAACACATGTTTGAGGAACATCAAGGGTATATATCTTTAGAGACAATACATATAATCCACTTATTTTAAGAAATATATTAAATGATTTTCATATATAACACTTCTTAGGTATACTATACTTAAAACCTTTTTTCTTTTCCTAGGTAAGCTAAAACATAAGAAAGGGTAAGCTCATATGCTAAGTAAGTTTAATCATAGGTGATACTAATAAATGATCATAAGATCACAATAAGGGTATCATATCTTGATCAGGATTTAAAATGTTCATAAAAAATCCATCACAGATTTTAAACATGATTCATGGAGTAAGACATTATCCTAATAAAACAAAATATTCAAAATAGTATGGAATTATCAATAATCAGTCATGATCCATGAAGTTATAACATAAAAAATGAATGTGGTATAAACATAGTCATGTTACTTTGTGGACATGTATACATGGAAATAAGTTCACTCATAAATTTTAGGAAATGTAATCAGTCCCTCATATAAACTTATGTACAAGAAATAAGTTCCATGAATAATATTAT
Organism: Viscum album; assembly: GCA_963277665.1. Lineage (NCBI taxonomy): Eukaryota > Viridiplantae > Streptophyta > Magnoliopsida > Santalales > Viscaceae > Viscum > Viscum album. The sequence continues at coordinate 1,189,527,314 of OY728156.1, read as the reverse complement.
AGACATGAAAACCATGTCTATACATAATATTATGGACCAAAAATCTAGGTCTATACATAATTATGGGGACAATAAAACCAATTCAATACATAAAATTATGAATATGAAATTAGGTACATGAATAACAAATGTATCTCATGAGTTATCAAATTTTACCAAATTAATTGGAGGTTTATAACCGATTCACTCATCACATAATCATAATCCATTCATTTTTATTCCACAAGATCTTGAAAAATTTTGTCATTTCATCATAACCTAACACTTGGAAATAAAAACAGGATTTATTAACAACTCATTATCATAGAAATTAACCATCAAGATAAATAATATGGATGGTATCATAAAATCACATCACCAATGAAACATAACTAATTTCAAATTATTTCATCATAGATGAAGTTTCCTTTAAAATTTCACTCGGAACATTTATTGCGGAAAATACTCGCTTCAATTTTAAAGAATTTATTTAAAATACAAACATTTAAAAAATATTAATGTTATTTTAAATAATCATGAAAAACTGTAGTGGAAGCTTCAAATAATTTATCATTCATGGTGGAGGGAAATTTCATTCATTTTGTGCATGGTAAAAAAATATTTATTTCACATTTTCAAAAAATTAATATTTGAATAATTCGGAAAATGCCAAGAAGATTAATTTTAAACCATTTATTATAAAGTAAAAAATGGGTAAAATAAACTTTTAACATTGAAAAGATAATAATAATAATATTCTTGAAAAAAAATTATCGCATGGACATGGATAAAAATTATTTCCACTTGATGAGAGAAATAAATTAGGATTTCTATCAAAACATTATTTTGGAATTTTTTGTTTCTAAAAAGTGAAAAATGAAAGTAAAAAATTTAACCTATAGATATAACTATTATAGAATAAAATAATTTAGTTTCTTGATATGAATATCATAAAATATTATCATCATAAACTTTATTATAAACAATCTTGATAAACAAAGGGGTTCTGCGTAAATCCTTTAATTCTTTGGTAACTTTTGAATCATAAAATCATAAAGGAGAGAAAATTATATAGATATTAAAATAAAAATAATTTTCAATATAGGCATCACAAAGTAAAATAATGGGTAGTATATACAACACATAAAATAAGTAATTAGTGAATCTGGCTTGTATCTCACTAAAATAAAAGTGGGATGAAAATACCTTACCTAAACCTCATATTATTTCATACACAATCAGACCTCATATAAAATAAGTATAAGTAAATTATAAATAAATTAAAACCCATAATTATATATATAAAATCATATATGATTTTATTATAACATTTTATCACCCCAGTATTAACAATTATTTATAAAATTCCCTTGTTCTAGGTTAAAATTGCCCATTTTTCAAACAAATTTTGGTTCGGTTGTCTTAATATTTATAATTTGATTAAAAATACATCATATAATTTTTTTAATAATGATATAAATGTAATATATATTAATTTTATTTATATTTAGAGTCATACATAAAATGGGGGTATAGAAAATTAATTACACCATTCATAGAGACTGTAGGTCGTATGTACGCATATTGTTTCCATTTTTTGACTAATGGGACAAAAGAAAGGTAAATAATAATTATAAATTAAATAAACATAATAATATCATAAATAAAAAATATATTTATTAAATTAATCATTATAATCATACAAGTAAAATGGTGATGAAATTGAATTACACTGCTACATGGAGACGGTAAGTCAAACGTACACTTGAGCTGTGTTTTCACATCACATGGGATGGAAAGAAGGTGGATAATGGTTGTTCACTCTTTGTAATAAAAATTAAGTATATTAAAGGTAAGAAAATTAATTCTTTTAGCATTAATACCATTTTTTATAGGAATTATAAAAATAAATAAAATTGAAAATACTTTGTTAAGAGTTATACCTCTTTGTTGAGAACCCTCTTTTCACTTACACCTTAAGCTTTTAAGGATGGTCTTTTGGAAATAACATAATCTATATGAAGTGGATAAGGAATATATGAAGTTATTATAGTAGGTATTTTCTAATATATAATTCTCAAAATGTTTGAGGAATAGAGGAGAAGAGGTTCCCTTTAATATGTCAGGGGAGGGGCACTCTTTGAATAACTAAATTTATTAAATTAATATAAATTAATTTTTACAATCAAGTGGATAGAAATACATATATTTATAATATTTTATATGGATAATTATAATTACTCTCATATGATAATATTTAGGTAAGTTTATGAATTTTTAACCCTCGTCTCATTGTTTTAACCCCTCATTCAACACTTGATAATTACTGAAATTTCAATTTGTTTTACTCTTTAATGATCAATAATGTTACATGAAAATAAAATTAAGCCATAAATGAACCATAGTTGATTATTTTATTGACATGTAATTTATTTTTATGAATTTTAGATGATTTAATATAATATTGTTTATTAAAAAATATCATTTATATGGTTTTTTGAACAATTTATTTACTTTGGATTTAAAATAATCAATATAGATATTAATTTGAAATATATACCTTTACAATAGATCATATATGTTATACATATCTTAAATATTTTTTAATCATAATAATTAACTAAAATTGTATTTTTTTTTATTTTTTAATCATTTATTTTATTTTTCTATTAATTAAATAAATAATATGCTTAGGTTGGATAATCATTTAAGGTAAATATTCAATAAAAACTACTAATATATAAAAATTATCATTCAAATAAATATTTATTACAGAACCCAACCTATTTTTAAACATATATAAAAAATTTAGAGATATTAAATTCAAGATGGTGGCATTCTGTATTTATTCTTTTCTTAAAATAATCTAATGGTCATAATAAATGAAAAATGGAACCAAGATTCCATATTTATGAAAAATGGATAGAAATTGCTAAAATATACTCATCAAATAGTATAAAGACTGGTTTTAATAGTAATATTAAATCCTTATCCCAATGCTATAATCATATTTTACATGTTTTACCATTACTAAGGTGATAAATACTTACCAAGTTTACTATTCATAATGACAGAAAATAGAAGGGGTAATTTAAAACATTTGGACCTATTGGTTTCAAATATGGTATCCATTTTTAAATATTCAATTTTTATAATTGGTTGAATAAAATTTAATAAAAATTCATAAAACGGAATGAAAATGGTTTTTAGATAAATGTGTTTTTAAGAATAAAAATTAACTTATTTGAAAATCCTGAATATTTTTTCTTCAAATAGAATTAATTTTAATATTAAATATAAAAAGGGTAATATATCACTTTAATAATAAATCCAAAATATAATGGGACTTTTTATATGACATGATTTGATAGTATTTTAAAAAATTGTTATTTTTCACTATTCATTGAAAAATCAATCATTTCAAAAAAAATCCCAAAATTTCACCCTAATTTTATTTTGATATGATGATTTAAAAATTGAATTTTATTTTATAATATAAAATTTTGAAAATTGGAATAAATAAATTGTAAACATCATTCACAAAATTTAATAGAAATAATTTTGGAATAAAATGAATTTTTGAAGCTTAAAATGACTTCACTAAAGATTGAGTGCTTATTTTATAAGAATTGATCAATAATTTTATATTGAGTAAGAAAATTTTATATATATATATATATATTAACTTATTCATTTACTTATATTAATATTCAAAATTTCAATGGTTAGGTTATATTAATATTTTTATAATATACCACAATTCTCTTAAAGATTGGTATTGTGTGTTAAGAAATTAATCGGGATTATTATTCTTTTAACTAAATTATTGGGGTTTTATATTATCCCCCCAACTTAAATATATTCTTAACAAGAAATTTTATCTTGGTTATCAATGGTTAAATATTCTAAAATACCTTTTTTTAAACCCCCATCACTCAATGACATAATAAAACATCCTTTAAAAATAGTGGGAAACATAAAGGTTACCCGAAATAAAACATAATCAGGTTCCCAGATAAGGAGAACATTGGTGTGAAGTTAAAATAAAAACATAGAAGATATGACTAACATCTAAGGACTAATATATTGTTATATAAATTATAGTCATGCAAAATTAAGTAACCAAAAACTGATAAATAAGGAGGGGTTAAAATACCATCAATTTAACAAAAATAAAGGTAAATGGTTAACTTTTTTATTTCATGATATTTTTCCTAAAGTTCTGGTTTTATTTTAAGATAAAGATAAAGAAAATTAGAAAATATACTTACTTGATTTATTTCTATTTTATAATCTCAATTACATCCTCCTATTGTGCTTTAATAAATTCAACTATTATATCATCTATTACTCCAAGAAATGTATATTCAAGATGAATTTTTCATTTTTGAATCACTTATATTATATTCTAATGAATAATAAGATCCATAATTCATTCATTTTACCACTAAATATTTACCCAATACAAAATGGATGTCACGGCTTATCAAATTTTGATAAATACAATAAATTAGTTCTTAAAACCTCAAAAATAACACCCAAAGTTAAATTTAATTTATTCCATAAATATTTAACCTTATGGATCCTCTAAAATATGTATGACCAAAATTGAAATACAAAGATTAAAATTATTTTATCTCATATTATTACATGATAAACTTAACAATTATCTTGAAACAATTTTAACCACTTGTAAATTCTCATACCAAAAATTTATATTTCCTAGTAATTTCCCAAAACAATTTAAAAATAATTTCATGTATGATTAAAAAAGATAATTCACCTATTATTTAACAAATAACATCACATATTCCCTATAAATATTTCCATTATATGTTTGGGTCTAGCCTTTCACTGATAGATGACCATATATCGATTTAAAATATCAAAGTTGATTTATTTATTCTATTAATTTATGTACAATCTATGAAAATATATTTAATCAATTCTTACAATCTCATCAGATTTCAATAAATGAAGAAAAATAATATTTACATTAGGATATTTTAAAAAATCATTGACATGGAATCCCAAACACTGTATTGAAGGATAAGTTTTCCTTAATTATCATGATTTAATTTATCTATTTTGATATCATAAACTTTCCATTTTTATTTTGACCTTAGAGGTTGTTTTGTATATTTATGCTTATTAGACCTAGGATTAGGGCATTGATTCTCATAATTCCAAAAATCCTTGAATATATAAAACTTATGTTTTTGTGGTGAATTATAGTTATCTCTATTTTTTAATTTCATTGACTAGTCTCTTGGTATAACTTTGACATTATTTCACTCTATGTCCAAGATTCACACCCTTGAAACATCTTTTTTTCCTTTCAGGCATTCACTTGAGTGATCTTTACCATATTTTTGGAATCCAAGTGATTTAAATTTATTTTTTACCTTCATGTGACTTACCATCAGAGCTTCAACAAAAACCCATATTCATTTTCATATCACCACAACCAGGAGGGTTTTTAGCTTCCATTACCACATTGAGTTCACATTGACTAATTTCATCATATCTTAAATGTCCCTTATGGTTAGTTCCTTTCCAAGAATTGGTTTCAAACAACTAAATAATTCATCAACCATGCTTTCTTTGTTGATGATAAAAGTAGAACAATACCTCACAAGTCTTGTAAAATTCTCTTCATATGTTCCAATTGATTCATCGTCCTTCTATTTCAAAACTAGAAATTCCCTCCCCATTTTAGTTTTATGTGTTCATGGGAAGTACTTATTAATGAATATTATCATAAACTCCTCCCTTTCCATGGAATTAATTTATTATTCCGGCCTCTTCTTCTTGATAAGAATCCACCATTGATCATTTTCATCTTTTAAGTGTTAAAACACTAAGAAAACTATCTCACCGTCTCAGCACTAAAGAAACAAAAATATATTTTCCATCATATTGATACATTGTTGTTGTAATAGAGGGTGCCCTAGAACCAACTATATTGTAAAGTTTATTACCATATTATGTGTATTGTTAGATATACATGATGTATACTTTCCATTATAGTATATAATTTTCAACATCCACTATTGAAATGGTAATATCCATAGATTAATTATATTAAAAAATGATATAGGAGATCCTAGGATATAATGAGAACCGTGAGATACCATGAAATTAATCTTGAATATATTTAATATGGTTTATATACATCATACAAACTAGAGACAGTATATGTTTGACTATCAGTTGTTGGGGACAAATAATCATTTAGACATATTCTTGTGAAGTTCGGACATGGTGATCTCTAGTTGTGAGATCATGAGGACCGATCTTCCAATAAGAACACCACATGTTTTGGGTGTAATTGGATCTTTCTATCTATTGAGATGTGTAGTGGTCTCCTGACTTGATATCAATGCTAATGTGTTCCATTTCATTATGTACCTTGATGCAAGGAAAACCCCTAATAATGAAATCATGGACATGTAGCTTGTGTTGGGTGTATCATTGGTGGTATGACATTGGTTGAATGGCCTAGAAAGGATTTATCGCTTCCAGGTCAAAGAACTTATATGTCTTAGGACTAATTGATCATGATGGAAATACATTCATAAGACTATGTCCATAGAAGTCAAGGTTAAATACATTTGTTCATATTAATAAATAATAAAGAAAGAAAAGGATGATGAAATGGGTGTGCATCCTAGTTTATTTGATATTAAAGACAAAGAGATTATATTACACTATGTGTGTTCATAGGTTGGTTTTCAATGGTATGACTATCCCCATCTCTTTACAGGTCATGATGGGATCCTAGAACTCATTCTTTGTCTGTGAATAATATTTAATACTATCGAGATAATGGCCTTAAGGGTCACACAAAATAGTATATTTAAGAATCTACCCAATTTGGTTGAATAGGTAAATAAGACATGGTGGACCCCACCACTAGGGTTCAAGTTTTTCCAAAGGATATACGATCACTGAAAGAATAAAAAATATATTATTATTCAAGTTAATAATAATTAGAATATAATTTATTTGTTAAATGTATTTAAATGTTTTAAAGAAAATACATGGAAGTATTATTTGAATAGATATTAGTTTAAAATATTCCAAGTTCATTTAATATTTGCAGGAACGACGAGTCAAGTAAATTTATTATTTATTAACACATAATATATTTATTTATATTAAAAGAATGTGATATTAATATAAATTGATTTATTACTTGGTATAATAGTCACTAGTGAGAAATAAATATTAAGGTATCGAGATTTTATTCCATATATTTATTATTTCACTATAAATAGAGGTAGAGAGGCTCTCACCTATCACTACTCACTACCTCTCTCTCTTTTCTTCCCTCTCCCGCATTCTAGAGAGAGAGGATCTGGATTTAATAGCTTGGATCAATATCTCTCCCATGCATCAAAAGATAGAAAATATGTTGATCATCAGAGCATCGAAGCTGTCGTTAAATTTCTACAATAGCACCTGAAATTCGACGATCGACATTCTTATTGTTTTTTAAAGCGTGTGTGGATGATATAGAAGAATTCAGATTTAAATTTTTTATGAAATTATTACCAAAAATGAGAATACATTGAGTGTGTATTTTGATCTATTTTTTTTCCTTAAAATTCCTCACACGAGATCCTTGAGTGGTAATCAGAAAATGATCTACTTATGACAGTGAGTTCATGTTGATCACCGGTGGAAAATTTTTAAAATCCCATTTTTGGGGTTATAAATATGTGTCTAGAACCATAAATTAGTATTAGAGTGACACATTATAATTTTAAGACAATAAAAAATAAAATATTTATTAAATAGAATAAAGGGTTTTGTTCTAGTCCCAACGCCGCAGACAGTGTGTAAATCCGACATTGGATGACTATGTTATGACCATCTGAAATTTTAAAGACGGGTTGAATTTGATTTTTTGGTTTATTCTTTAAGAACACACACACACAAATATATATATATATAATGTTAATTAAATAGCTAAATTTTTATGCAAAATAGTTTCTCGGTAAACCTTATTTTTATAACCGGTTTCAGGTGAACGAAATAGGATTCTCCGGAAAGGGGAGATTAATAAATTATTTTTTACATTAATATAATTAATTATTTAAATTAATTAATTATTTAATTTTATAAACAATCTATTTGATAGACTTGTGGACTTAATAATTAGATGGTATTTAGGTCAATAACATGATAAAAAATAAAAAAGGGGGTTCTATATTGGCTTGACTACCGAAAGAAAACAAACAAAATGGGGGGTGACCTGATTTTTTGGGGCAACAATAAGACAAAAAAGGAGGTTAGTGGTCAGCCCCCCATCTTATTAGCTTTTCGGTGTGCCCCACCTCGACCTCCCTACTTGGTTGTGTCCAGTCTCTGCACAGGAAAATATTTGTGGCAGACCCCCCTCTCAGTGGTCCTCCCCTCCACCACACAGTAGTGCCATCCACCTCAGCTGGAACCACTATGGCCCCTACCAATGAAACCACCCTTCTTGAGAATCCTTCCTCTAGAACTAGTAGCACCACCTCAGTCGGTCGGCTCCCTAGTCGTTTTCTTCTCCGCATGACACTGTCGTCATTATATAACGGCTAAGTACATTCATGTCTCTCCCCCTCTGCCGCTACAAGGTCCGTGTACCACCGATTATTCAACCCTGGACAAGACCCCATGATCCAGTAATCTCAAGCTAGATCTAGCTCAGACGCTACCATAATAGTCTATGTCGACCCTTTCATATGCTGAACTGCCTCACTACTTCTTTCTAGCCTGACCAGTGGCTGACTGTGACACCACTGTCATGAAATGGTCTAATCTGGTTGACCTCTCATGGATGGACCTAGAACTAGAGACCTACACTCATGATATTTGGTCCAGTTCTGGCCTATTAAAGGTTGCGATTATCCCCTTCCACCTAAGGTAGACTCTGTGCAATTCAAAAATTCCCTGAAACTGACCGGGGCGGGTCTATCCAACCTAGAACTGGTTTGGGCGGACCTTACGATCTGAGATCAACCCTGTACCGTGTCTTTACTCTCCCAAAAGGGCCTATGCGGGTTCTTCCCAACCCACACAGGCATGGATCAGAGTTTTGGGGTCTAGATAAATTTTTATAATAAAAAATCATTCATTTAATTTTGAATTTAAATTAAATTAATTAAATATTATTTTTTGGTATAATTTTTTTATTTCATGAGTTAAATAATTTAATTTTTATATTAAAATTTAATTAATTAATCATACTAAATTACGAGAATTGTTGAATTAAAAGTAAGGGTGAATTTTTAATTCAATAAATAATTCCCTCAGAATATTTTTAATACATAATTAATTTTTTAATTCTGTATTTATTTTATATATGTATGTTTAATTCATACTAGACTGATCATAATCCATAATCTAACCAATTAATGTATGGTTTTTTTCATTAATTTAATTTATTATTGCAATGGTTATTTATATTAACTAATTTAATAAATTATGGTCTACGAATTGTCTGCGTCATTATATTTATATGGGTCTTCATGTCCAATTACAAGAGTTGTATTTTGTACTCTTGATACCCTCTATCTTGTGTGTGAGTACTATTGTATAATTACAAGATGATGAGTGATGCACTTTGTGCCAAGTTATGGAAACACGCCAAACAAGAGATGGATGCATCGGATTGGTAGGCATTGCAATTCGAGTCACAAGAAACGTGACTTGAGGTATATCCCCTAGGGTCTTGGTTGATCCATTATTCACTTAATTGATCAACCATTTGTATCATATCATGATCACATCATCATTTTATTTTTTTCATTGTTTATTATTTATTTAATGTTTAGTATATAGGTGGTCACGTAGAATAATTAACAAGAATACACAGATTAAATGATCATGTAACGTGATGAATATTTTACTATTTATTTCATAGTCAATTGTGAGTGATATCACATAGAACTTTATTATCAAATATAAAATTATTTCTTTTATCACATTAAAATAATAAAACCCTAAAAAAAATATTATTCCCTTACTACCTTCCATCGTTTAACATTGAATAAAACTAGTTGTTTAGGGTGCTCATCATGTCATAGTTGAGGGTGCCTCTTACTACCAAGGGGTTTTTAGGATAGTGGTGGGTTGAATTAACTAAAGTAGTATTAAGTATTATCTAAATCTAACATTCTATCATGTTAGATTCAATATTTGATTAAATCTAGTTATGATTTTAGAATTTGGGAATTCACTCAACATATTAAGGAATCGTGACTTAATGTGGTTGGATAGCCAAATGGCTACCTTGAACCCTCTTAGTAGTGGAATAGCCAAAACATGTAGAATATGAGGGAATGTTCAAGGATCCTTTACACTAGAATACTCACGTAAAATTGTATTCTAATTCTATTACATAAGGTTCCTATAATTTCATAAAATAGTGGGAGACATTTGATAATTTAATTAGTTAATCAAAATGTCTAAAATGGAAATCAAGATAAAAAGTACTAATCTACTAAGAATTTTATTTTGTTATGAAAATGTAAAGTTATACAACAAGAAACACTATGTAAAATAATTTACAATGTAAATTTCCACATAGAAACAGGATTCTAAGTGTAGTACAGGAACTTATGCACAAAACTAAACTACATTAAATTCAAAGTACTAGTGTTCCCTATAGCTGTTATGCTACCTCTAAAATCGGGGAGTAAAATTACATATAGGATACTCATGTATAGATAATATAATGGTTATTTCATTATGATATCATCAAAGTTTGAGGTCAATTTTGGTTACTACATCAGGACATGGATGATATAACATGAAATATCATCTCCAAGAAATTTTCAAGGATAAAGTGAAGCAAGATATGAATGTGATGATTACACTATATATGTGTAAATTTGAAGGTAGATCATGATATTTCATGTCATCTCATTCTTGTGCCCATTTACTCTTGTCTAGTTTTAGGTTAAAAATGGAAAACAATTGAGTAAACACTTCATTTCCTATTTAGGTATTGTTCTCCAAGTAAGATAAAAAAATTAAAGAATGTTTAATCATTAATTCTTGTGGTGAAAAAATTTAAGGGCATAGTGAAAAGTCCAATGTAATGTAATGTCAGAATCACATTTGCAACTTCATTTAATGAAATGAGTTTGGATATTAATAGAAGGTTTTTTTATTTCATATCATAATTTTATGGAAGCTTAATCATAACAAACTTAATTAAAGAGGATAGTAACCACTTCTTATTCATGTATATTCATAAATATAAAATGTAATGTTTATTGGGTATTAAATAAAATATTCCTATCAAATATGTGTATTGATATACATTATCCAAGTAAGTACAAAATAAATAATATATGTAAGGTGTTTTCTCTAAGAAGTTGTGAAAGCGTGATTCTTAAGTCAGCAATGAGAAACACATAACTTATTAATACCAATTAAATGATTCTTATATAGATTTTATTGACTATGACCAACACATTTATCTCATGTGTCTATTATACATGAAGAAACACTATTATAGGTTTCGGAACGAATTTTTTTGTGGTACTCAATTAATAGTTTATTGATACCTGAATCATAGGAAATAAGTGAGGAATATAAAATATAATACTTCTCTATAAATTTTTTGAAATATAATTATATGACAAGAATTGAAAAAATTAGACATCAAGTATTTAACCAATTCGGTATTTAGTCTTAGTAAAGCTAAACACCTTTGGTATTATTGACATATAAACTTAGTTTTGGATCAAGGAACCGTTATAAATAAAGGTAAGTGATAAGTCTTTCAGAATTAGTTCAACAGGAGAGTGGGAACTATTCCAAGGATAAGCTTGAGGTAATTATACTTCATAATATTCCAATGAGTGTTTATGGAATGAGAATTTGAAGTATGGTGTATTCATGGTTATAAGATATAAGTTTCTTTAGGCCGGTATACCAAAGAATATCTTGACCGAGAGTTTATTAATCAATATAATGTAGCATAGAGTAAATCATAAATGAACATTACCATAGCAACATCATAACATTGATGTTAATTGGGATGATAGATGATAAGTATTACATATTATTATTGGTCAAAAATATATAGTGTAGATAAATTCATAAACAAATATTTCATATATTAGAGTTATGATGTAAGTATAATTAATGTTGTAGAATACAGAAACACCCATTATATTTCATGATCTTCTTAAAAAATAACAACATTATCCCATAACTATATGCAAATTATTATGAAAAACGGATATAATATGAGTTACATTAGGATGGACATCCATTAGGTCATAAGAGAATGTGTTTGGATACACAGATTTTTTTAGGACATAAATATGCTTTCATAAAGCTAAAAAAATGTTCATTTAATGTAATCATCCTAAAAGTTACTTAAGATATTACTAAAATCACTAATACAGAAAATAAATAGTTATGTGATATAATATATTTCTATAAAAGGATACACATCTCTATTATAGATTGTGGGAGCCAGATTGACTTAGGTTTACTCAATATTTAAGATTCACATATATTTTTCATAAGAACTAGTTCCACAAGTTCATATGGAAAAGGCATGTTCCAGAGAAATTCATTTTGTCGGAAGATTAAAAAAATGGTGATGGTTTTGTATTCAACATGGTTCTTGATAAATTATTTATTGACAATAATAATTCCTACAAGTAAGTAGTACTCTGAAATAAGCTGTGATTGAAAAGATCTATTAAAATAAAATAATGGATTCCATGTATCAAAATAAAGATTGGTTAATTATATTGAATATTGTGGTTGGTATTCGAATGGGATGACACATGGATGGTAAAATATTAGTACAAATGAGACTTTATTGGTAATATCAAGTCATTCTTCTGAAATACATTATAACTCTACTTGTAGATAATTTATATGGTAGTTATATTAAGTATTAAATGTTATGATCACCAATCATGGAAGGTTTATATATGATGAAACCCAAAAGTAATGTTCATGTAATAGAATACTAATATTGGATGAAAGTTACTGAAATCAAGTTTAATATGGGATTAATAAAAAATATTAATAGAATATTAATTTGGAATGAATTTTTTCCATGTTTCTACTAGATGTTAGTGGGATCTCTATAGTTTTACAAGTAAAATATGTTCTACAATATATAAAAAATAGATATTTAACTTACCAGAAAATTAAGACTAGAAAGAAAGAATATAATTCTCTAATGATTGGATTAAAGTAGAAACCTACATTCTAGAGAACAGGATCTACTGAGGTAAATATAATGGTTGTTTGAATATAGTAAATAGTATATATAGTGAAATATTATTGAAAAATAAAAGTTTGAAAAATTGAAGAGAATAATGTTTTCTAGTGTTACATGGCATATTCTCTGTTAGTTGACATGGCAAGGACATGGGGGGGATTAAAATGCGGATTTTATTATCATACCCTTTAGCAATGGATCAATCATGTATTCCAATATACGTACAAAAAAACATATTTCCAATATATACATTATAGTAGGAAAATATTTTTTTATCCAAGAGAAATTCAAGTGATGCTTGCTAAGCTGTTTGATTATGCTTTAGAAATTACAAAATATATGTACCTCGGATGTGGATAAGAAAGGATACTAGTTTTTTAGGGGACACAAACTAGTATTTCTTATATAAATGTAATAAAATATCACAATTAGGGATAGGTATTGAGATAGTCAATCTCATATAAGCTAGTGGTATCCATACCAACAAATACTGAGTACATTGTAGCTTCTGAGGCATATATGAAGTAGTTAAACACAAAAATTTGTTCGAGTTCTTAGAATCACACCTAATAATTAGAGGATTATCATAATATAAATTATGATACACTTACAATCTATTATTTATAGTTACAAAAGTGTAAAACGGTATATAATCATGGATACTGTCTCTTGAGAAATTTTACTCAAGGAGATAAGGTAGAAAGTAGTAGAATTTTCATGTGGCGCAATCATGGATGGCCTAGAAACTGAAATCATGACTTTACAAAAACATGATTTTAATCATGTGTGAGCTAACAAGTATGATTAGCAAGTTGAATCTAGTGAATTGGGATTGTTTTAATAGTGGGATCCCTATATCTAAATATTAAATACATTTGATTACCATATCATGTGTATAGTTAGATATACAAGATTTATACTTACCATTATAGTGTAAACTTTTCAATATCCATAATTGAAATGGTATTGTCCACAGATTAATTATCATATCAAAAGTTTATATAAGATCCTAGACTATAATGATAACCTCAAGATACCATGACATTAATCTTAAATATATGTCTTATGATCTAGATACATCTTACTAACTGGGGATAGTAGATGTTTGACTATCTGGTGAAGGGGGCTCATAAGCGTTGAGAATTTTTATAATGATTTTTTCACTTGGTGATCTCTAGTAGTGAGATCATGAGGACTGACATGCTAATATAAAAACCTCATGTTTTGGGTGTCATTGGATGTTTCTATATATTGAAATGTATAATGGTCTTCCGACTTGAGACCATTTAAAAAGTGTTCCATTTGATTGTATACTTTGATGCAAGGAAAAAATCATGATAATAAAATCTCAGGGAGGGAGCTTATGTTGGATTCGTCATTAGTGGTATGTAATTGGTTGAATGTTCAAGGAAGGATTTGATTCTTCCGGTTCAAGGAAGTTATATATCTCGAGCCTCATTTATCAGGATAGTAGTACCTTTATAATACTATGACCACAGTAGTCGAGGGTAAATCCATCTAGTCTAATCAAAAAATAATAAATCAAGAAATGGATGATGACATGTTTGTTCTTCCTTCTTTATGATATATTAAATATAATGAGATTATATTACATAGTTTGTGTATATTGGTTGGATTCCATTTCTATGACTATCCTTATCTCTTTAAGGGCATGGATGGGTTTGTAGGTCTCGCTCTTTCTCTATGTATAGTATTCCCAACTATCTAGATAAAGACATAGAGGGTTACACACAATATCATATTCAAGATTATTCCCTATTCAGTTGAATATATAATTAGGACATGGTGGGGCCCACTACTGAGGTATGAGTTTTTCGAAAATATATACGATCAAAAAACAATTACATAAATTCATATTAATAAATTTAAAAATAATAGTCATCGAATTTATTTAGTAAATTTATTTACATGTTTTAAATTAAATACATGGAAATATTATTTGAATGAATATTAATTTAAAATATTCATGGTTCATTTAATATTTACGTGAACAAAAAGTTGAGTTAATGTCTTAGTTATTATCACATAATATATTTATTTATATTAGAAGAATTTGATACAATATAATTTGTTTTATGGATCAGTACAGTTTTCATTTATTGAGAAATAAATATTTGGGTATCGGGAGTTTATTCCATATATTTATTACTTCACTATTATTAGAATAAGAGAGGATATCACCTATTAATATTCATTACCTCTCCCTGTTTTATTATCTCTCCCTAATTATAGATATATAGGATCTAGATCCAACATTTTTTATCATGATCTCTCCCATGCATCACAAGCCAGATTATGCAGTGGTCATTGGAGTATTAAAGGCTTCATCAAATTTCCAAAATATCACCTGGAATTCAATGATCAGTGTTCTAAAAATTTCTTGAAGACCATGAAGAAGATCTATATAAATTCTACTTTAAATTATTCATGAAACTATCACCGAAAATGATCAAACATAAAGAGTGAATTTAGATCTATCATACAAATTTTTTATTTTATTTCTTTGATTAAAATTTTGCACATAGGATCCCTATGTTGTAATTGGGAAATGATCTTCTGATGACAATGAGTTCATGTAGATAGTCGGTATGAAATTTTTAGAATCCCGTTTTTGGGCTTCAGTTCCATACTTGATACCCTAAATTACTTGGTAAATAGTAAAATAGAAGATCCATAGTAGGAGGGTGAAAATTAATGCATTAAATAATCAATGACATGTTTCTCCATCATTAGTGAAATAAAAAGCTCAACATGATCACCATTATCATTCATATATTAAGAGAGTTAAGTGAGAATAGTCACAACATATTGCATCCTGGGTCTTAATCTATTTGGTTTCTCAAGATAATGCTCATTGATTTTTCCATCACATTCATAGGTCACATGATTCATTTGGGCTCCATCAATTTACTAAGTCCAAAAACATTTTTCTAGCATAAAAAAATAGAAATCAAAGTGAAAAATCATATAATCATGAATATAATTCCTAATATTCCCTACATACTGACACATAAGTCATTCGTGGTCATTATCTATTCAAATAATTCAAAATGGTTTGTAAATAAAATTTCAGTTAAATCAAACATATCCCTTCAGAGTATAAAACTAGGTGTGTAGTCATTATCCCACTCATCATGAACTAATTATGATCATGTTAACACCTAATCCACTCCTTTCAGAGTTATTATCCCTGGATTATTCTGTTCCACAATGCTACTCTCTTTTTAATATCCATACATTGATGTATTTTTTAGGAAATCACATAATCCATAATTTACTACAACATTAGGATATTATACTATAAATAGGTTTATCCTAAAGATTTTCAATAAATATTTCTATTCCTAATATCCAAATATGAACTGAACCCTCTTATGATATCAATTGCAGTGACCCATACTTATCATACATAAATATTACATCTTAATGAATGAATATACATTACATTTCACCAATACACACCTAAGGACCATAAAGGTTTAATATATTATGAGACTAAATACATATTCCTCTTATATCATGAAATATATTAAATATTTTCTATATAGAACACTTCTTAGTTATACCATACTTAAAAACTTTTTTCTTAACATGAGGAATAATAAAAAAGAAATAAGGTTGATATTAGATGCTTATAATGAGTAAATATATGAGATATCAATCAATTATAATAAGATTATCATAAGGGTATGAAATTAATATCATAAATTAAATGTTTCATACAAAATCTGTCAAATATCCTAAAAAAGATTCATATTATAAAACATTATCATAGTAAATATAATATTAAAAGGATGGTTGAATCATCAATAATTAGTCATGATACATGAGATCAGAACATAGAAATAGGAATATGGAAAAAACATCTTCTAACATTTTGAACATGTATAAAAATAAATTGGTTTATGCATAATTTTATGGACATGAAATTAGGCCCTCATATAAACTTATGTACAAGAAACAGAGTCCGTGAAAAATCTTAGGGACATAAAATCTATGCCCACACATGATATTATAGAAAATAAAACCAAGTCTACACATAATATTATGGACATAAAAACCAATTACATGTATACAATCGTGAATATGAAATCAAGTTCAGATATAACATATTTATCACACAAGGTATCTATCATTACCTAATTCATTTCAGGGATATAACCGAACCACCAATTATATAATTACAATCCATTCATATGTACACCACAAGATCCTAAAAAATTATCATTTCATCATAACTTAACTCATGGATAGGAAATTGGATTTTATAAACATTTAATCATCATAATAATATTCTTAGAGGGAAAAAATATGGATTATTTTCTAGAATGATATCCATCTTGAAACATAAGTATCAAGAAATAATGTCATCATAGATTAAAATTACATAAAAATAAAACATCGAATATTATTTAGGAAAATGACCTTTTATTTTGAAAATAGTTATTTAAAATATAAATATTTCAAAAATATTAAAGAAAATATTTTCTTTGAAAATAACCTTAAAATGATAAAATATGCTTCAAATCATTGAGCAGTAGTAATGGCGGTAAAATATATTCAAACCATGTACGTTAAAAAAAATTCTTTCACATATTTAGTAAAAATTAAAAAGTACCTCATTTGGAAAATTATTATAAGATTCCATTTAATCCTTTTTTTTTTAAATCATACATGCATAAAAACAACTTTAAAAAATTATAGTTTGGTATTAAAGACATTATTTAAAACATTTTTAGAAAACATGGACATAGAAGAAAAAGGATTTTCAACTAATGAGGTAAATAAATTGGGTTTTACTTAAAACCATTATTTCTTCATCTTGAGTTTCTTGAAATGTAGATCATAAAATTTCATTTACGGATACTTAATTATAAACAATACTGATAAATAGTGAGATTTTAGGTAAATAACTTACCACTTTAATAATTTTTAAATCACAACCTCATGAAATATTAAACCATATATGGATATTAAAATCCCATATGTTTTAATTATAATCATCATAAAAGAGATTCATTGTCATTATATTCACCGTATAAAATAATCAAGTGGTGAATATGACATGCATCTCACAAAAACAAAAGTGAGAAGAAAATATCATATCTCAAGTCTTGTCTTGCTTCATACAGTTTAGAAAATCCTATATAATAAGTATATATTTATAATAAATATATTAAATAAATATAGATATATATATCATTCCATATATTATTTACCTATAACATTTTATCACCCATATATTAGTAATTCATTATTAAACCCACTTGTTTCATATGATAACTACTTAATTTTTCATACATGTTTTGATTGAGTAGTCCTGGTAATTATACTTTTATCATCATTACATAGTATCCATAATTTTAATAATGATAATAATATCATATATATTCATTATATTTATATTTATAGTCATACATAAAATGTAGTTATAGAAAATGAATTACACCATTCTTAGAGATGCTAGGTCTTACGTACGCATGAACATTATTTCCATTTTTCAACAGATGAAAATGGATAAAGGTCAATAATAATTAAAATTTAAATATCTTAATAATATCTTAAATAACACATATATTTATTAAATTTATCATTATAAGCAACCAATTAAAGTGGGGATAAAAAATTAATTACACCACTATTTGGAGATGGTGAGTCATATGCACACACCAGCAGTGTTTTTACTTCCCATATGATGGAAATAAGGTATATAATGATTTTTTCATCATTATAACATAAATTAAATATATTTAAGATGATAAATTAGTAATTTAATTTGGGATTCTGAAAATATAATGGATTAAAAATAATAAATAAAATTGAAAATTCTTAGTTAAGAGTTATACCTCTTCATTGAGAAACCTCTTTTGTCTTGCACCTTAAGGCTGAGAAGGCTGGTATTTCAAAAATAAAAGAATATATTTTAAGTGAGTAAGGATTATAGGTATGTATTATGGCATTTTTTATGATATATAACTATCAAAAGGTGTGAGGAAGAGGGGAGAAGAGGTTCTATTTTATAAGTGTGGGGAGGGGCTCTCTTGGAATTACGAAAATTATTAAATTAATTTAAATTAATTTTCATAATCAAGTGGATATAAATTGATATATTTAAAACATATGATTACTATAAGTATAAATATTTTCGTAAAATAATATTAATACAATTTGAATTTTGTTTTGACTATCATCTCTTAGTTTTAACCCCACCCCCCACCCCCATTTAGATAACTACCATAATATAAAAAATTTCACTCTTCAATGGTAAATAATTTTAAAATAAAAAGGTAAGTAACCCATAAATGGAAATTGGTTTATAAATTAAACCATTTAAAATTTTTACTAATTTAATTAATTTTAAATCATTAAACAAATTAATGTCTATTATAAAATACTATTAATGTCATTTTTGGGACTATTCATTTTCTTTGATTTTAAATTCATAAATATTGTTAAGGAATTAAAATATAAACCTTTTAAAACCACTAATATTTTATAATTATCTAAAAAATAAGAACACAAAAATTCTCCCAAATTTTATTACTTTTATTTTTTTTACATTATTTATTTTATTTTTCTATTAATTGAATAAATACTATGTCAGTGTTGTGTAAGAATTTAAGGTAATTATTAAATCAAGAAAATTAAAATAAATTGCTATGATAAAAATAAATTAATATTTAAAATAAATATTTATAACCAAAACTGACCTATTTTTATCCTTAGGTTGAAGATTTACATATATTAAATACAAGAGAGTGACATGTTGTCTATATTCATTTCTTAAAATAATATAAAGGTTGTAATCATGGAAAAATTCTACCAATTTTCCATATTTTTTAAAAAATAGATTTATATTTCCAATCTAAACTAATTAAATAGGATAAAGGAATGTGTTATATGAATTATACATCCTAATCCCAATGTATTAATCTTGTTTTACCCATTTTAGCCTTATTGTGGTGATAAATATTTATCAAAATTAGTATTCATAATGAAAAAAATATAAAATAAACCTATTTAAAAATTTGAGCCTCCCAATTCAAAATATGGTATCCATTTTTCTAAATTAAATATCCAGAAGTTGTAGAAATAAATTTTAATATAATTTTGTAAAATGTAATGAAAAAGAGTTTATACAAAATATGTTTTAAGCATAAACATAATCTCATATAAAAATATTCAATATTTTTTATTCAAATTTAATTAATTAGATTATTATTATTCAATTAAATAATAGTCACATTAAGATACAATCCAAAATATAATGGTACTTTTTAATTACTTGGCTTGAATGAATTTGAAAATTCCCAATTTATCACTATTCACTAAAAAACAATTTTTTCATAAAGATACCAAAATTTAGGCCTAATTAAATTTTGATATGTTTATTTATAAAATTATTTTAATTTATTTATGTAAAATTTATAAAATTACGAAATTATTTATAACTTATTTTCACACAAAAATTAATAAAACATTTTTGAAGAAAATGCATTTTTGAAGCATAAAATGAATTTACTCAATATTGAGTGATTATTTCAAAATAATTAATCAATAATATTATATTGAGTAGGACCATTATACATATATTAAATATTATAGTTACTCATATTCATACCATCCTCTTTAATGGTTTGGTTATAAAAATATTTTTACTATATATCACAATTTTTTTAAAACCCGGTATTACATGTTAAGAAAACTAGAGAACTTGTTATTATTTTAACTATGTTTTTGAGGTGTTTCATCCTACCCAAACCCACCCCCCTCCCCCCACCAATGTGTCCTCATAATTATATCTTGTTCATAAAAGTTTCAATATTGAAAAATACTATTTTTGAAACTCACATCATATAAAATTACGATAAAAAATCCCTTAAAAAATATAACGGGAAACCAAAAGATTACCTGAAATAAGACATAGTCATGTTACCAGATAAGGGGAAAATTTTCTCTACATTAAAATATATATTTGGATTATATGAATAATATATAAAAAATAATATAGAGTGATATATTACATGATCATGAGAAAATTATTTTTAATAAAACCAAAAATCATTTAGGGGTGAAAATACCATCAATTTATTAGAAACAAAGATAAAATGAAACCATTTTTATTTCAATATCCATTTTCTAAAATTTATTTATTATTTTAATATCATGATAAATAAAATTATAAAATTTATTAACTTTATTTATTTACATTTTATAATAACAATTCCATCATTTGGTTGTGTTTATATCAATTCCACTTCTACTACATATCACACTCCAAGAAATGGATATTGAAGATGAATTTTGTGTGCCTAGAGAACTAAAATTTACATTTAATGAATCATAATATAAATATGTAATTACTTGTAACTCTAAATGTTTAAAAAATAAAAATGGTTAGAACAAGTTATATTATATATATATACAAGACATTAATTCATTAAAAATCAATAATAACACCCAATGTTCAACATAATCCATTCCATAAATAGTTGACATTATGTTTCCTAAAAAATATGTATGTCCTAAATTGAAACCCAAATTCTTGAATTATTTGATCTCATATCCATACATGATAAACTTAAAAATAATATTGAAATAATTTAATCACTCATAAATCATTATACCAAAATTTATATACACTAATCATTTCCCAAAATAATGTGGCAATAAATTGAAATATGATTCAAAAAGATAATTAAACTTTTATTTCTTAAATAATCTCATAAATTAGCCAAAAATATTTACATTGAAACTTTTGGTTCATCTTTCACTAATAGATGATCATAGGTTCATTCAAAATATAAAAAATTTATTTATTTATTATAGATTTATATAGAATCTATGTAGAGAGAGCTGATAAATGATCATAATCTCATCAAATTCCCTTAATGGATGAAAATTAATATTTTAATAATTCTCATTCATACAAATTTCAATATTTAATCCCCAAATTTTGAGTGGAGGATAAGTTTTCCATAATAATCATATTCACATAAGTTGTTGTGATTCCATATGTTTTCCATTTGTCTATTAACATCAAAGGTTATTATGGATTATTATCCTCATTATCCCATTTATTATGGAATTGATTTACCTAATTATCAAACTACTTGAATCTGGAGAACTGTTGTTTGGGTGATGTATTATATTTAACTCTATCTTCATTCATTTAATTAACTTTACACTTCACATCACTTCATCATTCTTTTTCCTGATGGTCAGATTCCCCAACATAAAACATCTTCTTATCCACATAGCTATTCACCAGATGTTCACATCCTAATTTTTTTGAAATTAAGAGGATAAAAAATTTCTTCCCTCCATGTGACATACCACAAGAGATTCTATGAAACTCTATCCTCCTTTTCTTATCACTAGAACCATGATGGTTTCCATATTCTATTTCTATATTTAGTGCACATTAAATGATTTCACCATAGCTTATAGATTCTCTAATGGATAATGGATTTATATTACTTCATTTAAAAATAAATAAATAATTCATCAATCATGTGTTATGGGTAGCTGATAAAACTAGAAGCATGCCTCATAAGTCTTTTAAAATTTTATTCATAGACGTTGATGGATTAATCATCCTTCTATTTCAAATCTAGTGAGTTCCTATCTATTTTATTATAAATATTTGGTTGAAATTACTTATTGAGGATGACCATATTAAACTCATACCATTAAATAAAGTTTAATTCCTCTTAATTCCATTTATTATTAATAAAACTGCACCATTAATCATCTTCTTCTTCTAAGAGAAAAATTTCTAAGACATACTTCTCATGGTATGAGCACAAAAGAATATAAAATATTTTTCCATCACATTGATCCATCATTTGGTAAGAAGTGGATTAGGATACCCATAAAATGAGGGTACATATTGTCATAAAAAAGATTTAGTGGAATTTTTATCCCTCCTTTGTGAATTCTGAAGTTCAAAATTATTTTAATTACCACTCATTCATTGAGATTGTTAAGTCAGCATTGTCACACCCCAACCTCATACACTCCTTTTTATTTATTTGTCGATGTTGAATATTTCAGTTGAAGATTGGGTTGGTTGTCCAATAAAAATATTTGTTTTTGGTGGTATTTGTTTTCTTATAAACCAACTCAAGGTTATTGTGAATGTTTTGGGAATAAAGTGGCATGTTGGGGAGTTTGTGACACCCATAGGGTCACTAATTTTGTTTTAAAACATTCACGGATCTTTGGGTGAACTTCCCTAGTGTTTGGGCTGTAATTTGGAGGTTTTCAGCCAATTTTTGGGGTCCCATGGTTTTAGAATTACCTAGCCAAACTGTGCAACCTAACCATGTGAAGTTGAAGGTGTTTCCAGTAGCCCTCGTACATTTTGCGCACGGTTTGACAAACCATACAGCCACTTGATCGATTTATAACTTTTGACATGGAGCTCATATTTGGGAGATTCCACATCCAAAATGAAGACCTATCAGTTGGGCATCGACCAGAGGAGCCTCCCCCTTCATTATCCATTTAGTTGAGTCACGTTTGGGGATATTTATCATCAAAGGTCAGTGGTTCTTCATCAAATCTTCCCCATTTAACTTATCCTCTTTCCCCTCTCACATTTCTTCACTCTTTCTTATCTTGGAACCCATTTGGACAAACCCTAGGGTTAGGGTTTACTGATTGTGGTTCTTTTTTCTTATGTATAGGCTATACGGCTTGTTTATGGGGCTTATATATCCCTTTCTTTGAAGTTATATTCCATTCGCCCAAGGCTAAGGTAGGTGAATCCAGCCTTTCATTTCCAGAATAATCCTTTGGCACTTTTATGTTTTAATTTCCTTTTTAAATGTTATTAGAACCTCTATTATACCCATTAAATAGATATAAATGTTGATTTTGTGTGGATTTTTTTTGTTTAAAATGGTTTTCACAAGATATTTTAGAGAAATGTTTAGTTTTAAGGCACATATAGTGCTTTTTTCGAAATGCCCTGCTCTTTTAATGTGGAATTAAGACTTTTATGAAATTTGTAACTCTTATGTTGTGTGGTAGAGCTTATTTGGTTGTGAACATGGATTCGTGTGTGTAATATTGAAATGGTGTTTCTTGACATGTGGGTTTAAATGTCTTTGAAATGGGTTTTATGTAAAAAATGGGATGGTTGTGTCCTTTTAAATAATTAATGGAAGGATTTGGTTATCAAATTTTTTCTTGGATGAAAGGGGTGATATTGGATGTTGAAACATCGATGGGTGCACTATGAGCACACATGGATGTTATCTTAAATAATGATGTAACTTGAAAAATGGTATTCTTACAAAATTATAATCTCTCAAATTACAATTGCTTTTCAAACAATGTTTGTCCCTTGGGAGACTTCTAAAGAATGTTTTAAATGGGTTTTTAATAAAGGGTTGATTAAATTTTTTTGGGAAATCTTGGTTTTAAATGTATTCCTCAAGGATTTGACTGGTTTGGATTTATAAATTTAATATTGGTATTGGTAATAGGTTTTGAGTAAATGAATTTAGACATGCCAACTTAAAGGCCCATTTGACACTTTCAATGAAAAGGTGATTTTTGGGTAATGCTTTTGGATACTTTGAACATAAAGGACCGTTTGGATCTTTCAACTCATTGGTGGAGTTTTATTAACTTTTAAAATGGTTTGTTTTTGGAAATTGTGTGTGCCTAGTTGGAACTTTAAATGTTTTTAGAATAATGATATCGACATGGGTGTGTTGTGATGGATTGTTTGGCACTTTTAGCTTTAATGTAATGTTTGCATTGACCCTTCGAAATGACGACGTTTTGGTTACTATATTCCCATATACCAACTTTAGTATTTTGAAAAAGGTATAAAATGGTTTTAATGATTTCATGGCATGAAGGCCTAGTTGATACCTTTGATTATCTGTTATATATATATATATATATTGGGGGAACCTCTATAGGGGGGATATCCCGTATGGGTTATCTTGTAGAGTGTTCGTGTTTGGGGTAGGCAAGTGTGGTG
Organism: Viscum album; assembly: GCA_963277665.1. Classification (NCBI taxonomy): domain Eukaryota; kingdom Viridiplantae; phylum Streptophyta; class Magnoliopsida; order Santalales; family Viscaceae; genus Viscum; species Viscum album. The sequence goes on along the minus strand of OY728156.1, from coordinate 1,189,502,061 downwards.
AGATGAGTCATGCGTGGGAGGGCCTTCTACTTACAAAATATTATTGTAACCACCATGGGTTCATGGGCGTCTTTTAGAGATCGACTGACGGTTGCTGACCAACCCCGATTAGATGGGTTGGTACCCCCTGGATTTGTTGTTAGGCCAAGTAGGATTTGCCACTAGATTAGTCAGTTAGGGTGTCCAATTGGTTATAGACTTAAGAGATTCACCATACACTATCAGTTGGTTCTGAAACTGAGTACGTCTCGAGGTCTTCTAGGGATGTTTTGGATCACCCATGGTTTCTGGATTTTTACATTGCTTATTTACTTTCCATTACACTAGTTTATTTCTAGTTTTCACTTTTAACTTGTTTTATTCTGGCTCAGCATTGATACATTACGTTTTGCTTTCTATTTATAAAATGAAAAATGATATTTTAAAATGGTATGTAGTGTGTGTTGGGTTTCTAAATGGGAAAAACATGTTGCTTATTTTCAAATGTGAAAACCCTACTTTTATAATTGTATTTCAAACTTGCGTCGATGGATTGTTTCTGGAAAGGAGGTCGTGGATTCAGTGGTTTACTCTTGGAATCCCTACTGATCATTTTAAATTCTAATGCCTACTTTATCATTTTAGTTGTAGGTTTCCTTTGATCAGGTTTTTCTCGGTTGAGTTGCTCAGTTTTGGAGCAAGGTCGGCTTTTGGTTGGGAGGTGACTTGGATGGTCACATGGAGGTATGTTGAGGTGTTCTGTTTATTTTCTTCTTGTGCTTCTTGAGTTCCGTTTTATTATTCCATTTATTATTGTTTATCTATGTATCTTTTATTGGTCTAATCGTTCCCAAAAATTTAATTTTGATCCCCGTCACTGGTTTCTAGCCCGTGGGGATCAAGAACGCCCCTCGGGCCATGTTGTAGACCGAATCTAGTGACTAGTTTAGGGTTGACCCATGTTGGTTTGTGACAAAATGGTATCATAGAGGTCCTTGTTATTTGGAGTGTCTGGTAGATGGAGATTTGGATTGTCAGGACTCAATAGGTAGGTATGGGAAGGGCATCATGAACCTTCACCCATTCTAATCCTCAAGTCGCCAGGGGTAGTTCAGTAATTGAGTTCGTTCCTCGTTCTTATTTGTTTGGGATTGAGGGATTAAAATGGAGGAAAACTGATGTTACATTGTGATTTTATAAGGAGTAGTGACCCGTGTGGATTCAGCGTACGCGGTTTAAGTTCCTCCTAGTCCTTGACGATTACTTGGGACATGTCCCACTACCATGTCACTAGGTTAAGCATGACTACTAGTCCCTCCATTCAGTGATTTGATGCAAGTAGTGTGTTGTCTTTGTTCTTGTGGGTGTAAGTGCACTTTTGAAAATAAAAAAGGGTTTTGGAATTGAGAACGATATCTTTTAAATGGATTTAAATTTGTGAAAGGGATTTTCAAAACTGAAATCTCTTGGTCTAAAATCAGGTGGTTTCATGGAACTGGTAGAGATATGGTTTGGGTGAAACCTTGTGTACTCTTTATGAACATTCACACATGTGAGGGAATGTATGGGAAGTGCGTGTTGGTGCGTATGGATGAAAGTGAATGAAGACATGTGCAATGGTTCATGGGATTACTGGGGTGTGCACTTGGAAATAAAGGCTTGACCTTGTTTTATTTCTTCTGAAGTGATTAGAAAAAAAGGGAAAATAATTTTTGGAAATTGAATTTGGTTTTAAAAGTGGGTTTCGTATTTGGAAAAATTCCTTGAAAGAAAGAAGTTTTGAAATCTAAATTGAAAACCGGAATTTTGTCAGTGTTTATAGTTTTTGTTTATTTTGTGTTGGTTGTTTTTGATGAAGGCTCATTCTTTGATGTTGCTTCGTCTTGCTATTGGTTTTGGTTCTGTGTTTTATATTTTTTTTAGAAAATTCCACCCAGAATAGTCCACAAGGTTTCTAATAAGTCATGCCCAGTTTTTGGTCCTTCTCGAACATTGCCTATCCTTCACGGTAATTGGGTTCTGTTAAGGGCAATAGAGTGGCTTGAAGAGGTTGAACGCATCTTCTAAGTATTGGGAACTCCCAAAGCTGTCAGAGTGCTTGATGTTTTGGGGTCGTTTGAAGGTCTAGCTCTGAAAGAATGGTTGTTGGTCACCCAACCATCACTACAAGTTGAGATGACATGGGATGTCTTCAAATATGTCTTTTTCTGATGGTTTTTACCTAAAGAGGTGAAAATGGATAAAAGGGAAGAGCTTATGCGTATTTAACAAGGCCAATGAATGGTAAAGTCATATGTTGACCATTAAAAGGAGCTTGTGTCCTTTTCTCTGGAGGTAGTGTCGTAGGATTTGATGAAGACTTCTATCTTCATTGGGGTTCTTCATCCAGAGATCATGGAGTGAGTCCTACTTTCTAAAGACCATCATTTTGAAAAGCTAGTGGATGAGGCATTCCTAGACGAGCTGGTCTCCAGAACGCAGTTTCTTGGAAAAATAACAAATCCAGTTACTCAGAAGGTTCCCTATCTGGTGACCAGAGTGTGCGAGAGGGACCTGTTTCTAAAGAGTGCTATGTAGTGGTTTTGGCTTCCAGATCATCGAACCGTTCAGTGGTGTGACACCAGTGTGGTCGTCTTGGGCACATGAAGCTGTCACGTCGCATCCCTCTGAATACATGCCATCGTTGTGGCTGTCTGGGTCATCTAGAGAAGTTTTTTAGGAACCATCACCTAAAGAAGATGTTGTGACTGACGAATTCTAGTGCGTGACTGTGAGGCGGGAGATGCTTTAGTCATCAGAACCCCAAACACAGGTCTTGGGGTAAATCTCGTGCGCAGTCAGAAGTTTCTAGTGGTGTGAAGCCTTGTTCCAGGTGTTGTGTTCCGTGTTGGCAATGGAACATTTAAAGTTTTTTCATTCTTGTTTATCTTCTGTTAAAGTTCTGACGTTGTTGTTGGTCCATTGTTTCAACGAGAAGTTATAATGGACATCTTATATTGTAATCCAAATAGTTCTGTTTATCTGATCATGGTTTTCTAAATTGTGCACTTTCCCTAAGTGTGTTTGACCCCTTTTTGGGTTGATCATGGTTTATCGGTGTTCGTTTGGAGATGTAAGTTCTTGCGAAGGAGTTAAATCTTGAAATTATACATGGGTTTACTGTCTGAGTTAAGTTCTACATAGGGGTTTTTATCTAGTATTAGGATTTTTGTTCCAGGTCGAGAGTTTCAAGGTTAAGTGGGGGTGTTCATTCGTGCTATAGAAGATAGTTTGGATTGTTTGGGAGTTCCTACATCCCCCCCCCCTTCCTGGGGTTGTATGTTTAGGTGTTAAATTTTCGCGCTAGTTGAATTCTTGTGGTGGGGAGAACCCCTTCATGTTCTCCCATTCTCTTGTGGTGTGGTTTCATTCAATTTCAGTTGGGCATGGATTCTTTCTTTGTCCATTTTTCGGTTGGGTGAATTTATGGGGGCAGAATGTGTCTGTGGTGGGGAGAATTTTCACACCCCAACCTCAGGTACTCCTTATTTTTATTTATTTCTCGATGTTGGATCTTTCGTTTGAGGTTTGGGTTAGGTGTCCAATAGAACTCATTGTGTTTTTGTGGTATTTTTTTATAATAACCCAACTCAAGGTTATTGTAAATGTTGTGGGAATAAATTGGCATGTTGGGGAGTTTGTGACACCCATAGTGTCACTACTTTTTGTTTCAAACATTCAAGGATCTTTGAGTGAACTTCCCTAGTGTATGAGATGTAATTTGGGGGTTTTAGGCCAATTTTTTGGGTCGCATGGTTTGAGCATGGCCTTGCCAAACCATGCAACCTAACCATGTAAAGTTTCAATAGATTCTAGTAGCCCTCACACGGTTTGTGCACGGTTTGACAACCCGTGCAGCCAAACCGTGAATCCAATTGAAGGATTTATAACTTTTGACATGGAGCTCCTATTTGAGTGATTTCACCACCAAAATAAATCCCTATCTATTGGGAATCTACCATATGAACCTACCCCTTAATTCTCCATAGATTTGGGTCACGTTTGGGGAGATTTATTACAAAAGTTCAGTGGTTCTTCATCAAATCTTCCCCATTTCACTTCTAATATTTCCCCTCTCATTTATTCACTCTCTCTTGTATTGAAACCCTTTTGGCCAAACCCTAGGTTTAGGGTTGGCTGATTGAGGTTCTTTTTCCTTGAGTCTAGCGTATGAAAATTGTTTTTGGGGCTTAGATATCCCTTTCCTTGATGTTATATTCCATTCTCCCAAGGCAAAGGTAGGTGAATCCATCTTTTTATTTCCAAAATAATCCTTTGGCACTTGCATGTTTTCATTTGCTTCTTAAATGTTATTTGAACCTCTATTATACCCATTAGATAGATATAAATGATGATTTGGTGTGGATTTATTTTTTTTAAATTGGTTTTCTCAAGATATTTTTGTGAAATGTTTAGGTTTAAGGCACATATAGTTCTTTTTTTGAAATTCCTTACTCTTTTAATGTGGAATTAAGTTTTTTATTAAATTTATAACTCTTATGTTGTGTGGTGGAGCTTATTTGGTTGTGAACACGGATTTGTGTGTGTAATTTGGAAATTTTATTTCTTGATATATGGGTTTAAAGGTCTTTGAAAGAGGTTTTATGGGAAAAAATGGGATCGTTATGTCCTTGTAAATAATAAATGGTTGGATTTGGTTTTCAAATGGTTTCCTGGATAAAAGGGGTGACATTGTAAGCTGGAACATTGATGGGTGCACTATGAGCACACATGGATGTTCCCTCAAATGAAGATGACACTTGAAAAATGGTATTATTACAAAAACTTTGTTTCTCAAATGACTATTGGTTTTCAAACAATGTTGGTTCCCTTGGGAGACTTATAAAGAAGGTTTTAAATGGGTTTTTGATAAAGGGTTGATGAAGGTGTTTTGGGAAAGCTTGTTTTTAAATGTATTCCTCAAGGATTTGGCCCGTTTGGCTTTATAAATTTAAAAACAATATTGGTAATATGTTTCAGGTAAATGAATTTATACATGTCAAATCAAAGGCCCATTTGGAACTTTCATTGAAAAGGTGATGTTTGGGTATTGCTTTTAGATACTTTGGACTTAATGGCCCATTTGGATATTCCAACTCATGGTTGGAGTTGTGTTAACTTTTAGAATGGTTTGTGTTTGGAAATTGTGTGTGCCTAGTTGGAACTATAAATATTTTTAGAATAATGATTTTTACATGGGTGTGTTGTGACGACATGTTTGGAACTTTCAACTTTAATTTAATATTTGCGTTGACTCTTTGAAATGATGATATTTTGATTATTGTATGCCCAAATAACAAATTTAGTATTTTGAAAAAGGATTCAAATGGATTTAATGACTTCATGGAATGAAGGCCCAGTTGTCACCTTTGATGATATGATATATATATATATATATATATATGTATGTATGTATATATATTGGGGCACCACTATAGGGGGGATATCCCTTATGGGTTATCCTATGGAGTGTCTATGTTTCAGGTAGGCAAGTGCGGTGAGATGAGTCACGCGTGCAAGGGCCTCCAACTTACACAGTATTATTGTAACCACCATGGGTTCCTAGGAATCTTTTAGAGATCGAGTGATGGTTGTTGACCAACCCCGATTAGATAGGTTGGTACCCCCTGGATTTGTTGTTAGGCCAGGTGGGCTTTGCCACTGGATTGGTCAGTTAGGGCGGACAGTTGGTTATAAACTTAGGAGCTTAACCATACGCCTGCAGGTGATTCTGAAACTAAGTACATCCAGGGGTCTTATAGGGATTTTTATGATCACCCATGGTTAAAGTATTTTTACACTGCTTGTTTACTTTCCATTGAACTAGTTTATTTCTAGTGTACAATTTTTTCTTATTTTATTCCGGATCAGCTTTGATACCTTCTATTTTGGTTTATATTTATAAAATTACAAATGATTTTGGAAATGGAATGTAGCGTGTGTTGGGTTTTTAAATGGGAAAAATGTGTTGCTTATTTTCAAACATGAAAACTCTTCTTTTATAATTGTATTTCAAACTTGTGTCAATGGATTGGTTCGGGAAAGAAGACCTTGGATTTAGTGGTTTACTCTTGGAATCCCTACTGAGAATTTTAAATGCCCCCACCTACATTACCATTTTAGTTGCAGGTTTCCTTTGATCAAGTTTCTCTCATTTGAGTTGCTCAGTGTTGGTGCAAGGTTAGCTTTTGGTTCGGAGTTGACCTGGATGGTCACATGAAGGTATGTTGAGGTTTTCTGTTTATTTTCTTGTTGCGCTGCTCGAGTTATATTTTCTTATTCCATTTATTCTTTCTTATCTATGTATCTTTTATGGGAAAAATTGTTCCCAATGAATTAATTTGGATTTCCGGCACTGGTTTCCAGCCTGTGGGGATCAGGAACGCCCCTCGGGCTATCTCACGGACCGGCTCGGGTGATCGGTTCAGGGTCGACCCGGGTTGGTTCGTGACAGCATAGTCATATGATATTTCATCACTTATCGTAAGACATTTGGTTTCTCATGAATATGGTCATTGTAATGGTCATTGTATTTTTTGTTTATGTGATTCCATTGGGTTCTATTCGTTTATTAAAACCAAAACCTTGGGTAAGCATCAAGAAATAAAAATCAATGTTAAAAATAATATATTCATGAATATCATTCATGAGATGACCTAGATTATAAATCATAGGTCACAAATGAGCATTATCCATTCAAATAGATTATAATGGTACATAAAGAAATTATGAATTAACCCAAGAATATCCCTTTGGACTGTTAAAAAAGATTTATAGTATTTATTCCACTCATAGTGAATAGGTAATTATCTAGTTAACACCCAATATTCCCCTTTTGATGTTATTACCCCTAGGTGCATCTGTGCCACAACCTTATCTACATGATAGTATCCTAATAGTTATTTATTTGTTAATAAAACATACAATATTTACTTTACCACAACATTATGATATTAACCTATACATAGACTTATCCCTAATGTTTTTTATAACATTTCCTAATCTTAATCTCCAAATATTAACTAAACTCTCCATAGATACCAACTATAGAGACCCAAAATCTTCATACATATATATTACATCTTAATAGATTAATATTCATGAAATTTTACAAATAAAAACCTATGGACCATAAAGTTTTAGTTTCTTTAGATACTAGAAACATAATCATTTTATTTCTTGAATGATCATCAATTTTTAACACAAATAACCCTTTTTAGGTATACCGTACGTAAAATCATTCTTCTTATCTGGGGGAAGAATAAAAATAAGAAAGAGTGAGGTCGGACTCTTAGTAAGGGTAAAATATAAGAGATATAAATTAATTGTCCAAAAATAAGAATAATATTATGAGGTAAAGATCATAAATTATAATTTCCATAAAAAATATATCATATATCATAAACATGAGTCATGGCATAAAACATTATCATGATATAAGACAGTATTCAAATGAATGTGGAATCATCAATAATTAGTCATGTTCCGTGATAGAATACCATAAACATATTAATGTTGTAAAAACATAATATTATAACATTATGTACATGTATAAATAGAATTAGGTTCACACATAAAGTTAAGTACAAGAAATCAGGTCTTCGAATAAACTTATAGACATAAAACCTAGTCTATGCATAATCTTATGGATACAAAAACTAGGTCCATGTATAATCATATGGACATAAAACAAGGTCCACATATAATCATAAGGATATGAAAACCAGGTCCATATATAAAATTATAAATATGAAATCACGTTCACACATAACACATTTATATCATAATTTATTTATCTTTACCAAATATATTAGAGGGCTATAATGGATACATCCATCACAAAATCATAATCCATTCATATATACATGATAGTATCATCAAAAAATTTAAAATTTTCTCATAACATAACCCATGGAAAATAAAACAGGTTTTGTAAACATATATAGACCATCCAAAGAAATAATAATAATAGTATCATAGAATTACATCAACAATTAAACATAAGTAACATCAAATTATGTAATTATAGATGCAAATACCATTAAAATATCACATGGAACATTTATTAAGTAAAATACCATTTTTATTTTGAGACTACATATTTAAAATAAAAATATTTCAAAAAAAAATAAGAAAACATTTTCTTCTAAATAACCATGGAAAATTATAAATTAATCATTAAACATTTTAGTGGTCATGATAGTGGGAAATTATGTTCATGCCATATATGTTAAAACCAATATTTCTTGCACATTTTTAGTAAAAATTTAAAAGTTCCTCATTAAAAAAATGAGAAGAATATTCCTTTTAAAAACATCAATCTTGGTAAAAAATGAATTTAAAACATTATAGAATAATATTTAAAATATTTTCAAAAATATTTTCAGAAAGCCTGTTCTTGGAATAAAAGGGATTTTTGACTGAAGAGAGAAGTAAAGTCGATTTTCCTTAAAAACAATATTTTCATATTTTGAATTCATAAAGAGATTAAAATTAAAGGAAAACATTTAATCTTAATAAATAACTAGAGGAGAATATAATTCATGATTTTCTTGTGTGGAACATCATAGAATATCATTATTAAAAACATAATCATATACAGTCCTGATAAACAATTAGATTATAAATAAATCCCTTACCACTTTGGTTACTTATGAATTATAAAATCATGATAGAGAGAACCTTGGATTCATATGAAAATACAAATAATTTTAATTATAATAATCATAAAATTTATTCATCTAGTGTATATTTACCACATTAAAGAAACAATATTTGAATAAATAATGTGTCTCATAGAAATAAATATGAGACAAAAATATCTCACCTCGGGTATCATCTTGATTTGTATGATTCCAAAACACATATAAAATAAGTATATATTTGATATACATATATTAAATAACCGTAATAATTTTTATTATACAATATATTATTTAATTATAACATTTTATTACCCATGTATTATCCATTATTTATTAAAATCAGTTATTAAAAGTGATAAAAACTTCATTTTTCAAACATGTCTCCATTTAGAAGTCCTGATATTTATAATTTTATCATGGTTACATCCTTTAAGTGATTTTAAAAGTTATATAAATATAATATATTTTCATTATGTATATATTTATATTCATTCATGAATGGTAGAGATAAAAAATGAATTACAATGTTCATGGATATCGTAGGTCATACGTACACATGAATATTGTTTCCATTTTTTGAAGAATGAAATAAAAGAAAGGTAAAAAATAATTAAACTTAATAGAGACATAATAATATATTAAATAACATATATATGTATATATTAAATCCATCATTATAACCATCTAATTAAAGTGATTATGAAAAACGAATTACATCGCTATGGGGGGATGCTCAGTCATATGTATACACGAGCAGTGTTTTCGCTTCACGTGGGATGGATAGAAGGTTGATAATGGTTATTAAATAATTATAATAAAAATTAAGTATATTTTAGATAATTATTTATTTATTTTATCATGTATACCATTTATTTTTAGGAGATAGGATAATAAATAAAATAAAAAATGTTCAGTTAAGAGTTATACCACTTCATTGAGAAACCTAATTTATTTATGGCTTAATAATTATAAGGATGGTCTTTTGGAAAGAAAAAAAGATCTATTAGGTTTTTTAGGAATCTAGGAATGTATTATGTAATTTATTTTTTGATCTATAGGTCTCATAATTTTTTATTACGTGAGGATAAGAGGTTTCCTTTTATAATTGATCATATGGGCGCTCGAGGAATTACTTAAATTATTAAATTAATATAAATTAATTTTTATAATAACGAGGATCCAAATTAAAATATTTATAAAAACATTATGATTATAAGTCTAGATAATATTATTAAATAATATTTAGACAAGTTTTAGTGTTTTTTAACCATGGTCTCTTGGTTTTAACAATTTATTCACCCCTTCTAGCAATTATCACAATATCAAAGTATTTTACTCTTTAAGGGTCATGCTTGTTACCATAAAAAGAAAAGTGACCCCTAAATGGACCATTTAAATATTTTAAACCATATCCAAATAAGTTTCCGTAATATGGTATTTTTTTTGAATTTTAAATAATTTAATAAATTATTATTTATTTTTAAATTTCATTAATGTCATTTTTGTAACTATTAATTCACTTTGACTTTGAAGTCATCAAGATAGTTATGGAATTATAATATAAACCTTTAACAATCTAAAATTGTGTTATGACTATCAACAAAATTAATGTAACAAAATATTTCCCTCAAATTGTGATATGTTTAATTTTATAAAAATCATTTATTTTTATTTGTCTATTAATTGAATAAATAATTTGTTGACATTGTGTAAGAATTTAAGGTAATTATTCAATCAACAAAAACCAAAATAAATTACTATGATTAAATAAAATTAATCTCTATTTTAAATAATCTTTTATAACTAAATATATATTATTTTTATCCTTATGTAAAGAAATTAGATATATTAAAGTTAAGAGATTGACATTTTGTATTTATTATTTTCAGAAAATAATATAAAGTAATAATCCAAGAAATATGGCACCAAGTAGTAAAATTTTATAAACTTATATCTAAATGACCTAACTAAACTCATAAAATATGATATATTATAGTTTTAGATAAACTTTAAAGACTTATCCAATTTTTTAACCCTATTTTACATGTTTTACATTTATCGAGGTGACAAATATTTACCAAACTTGTTATTCATAATGAGAAAATATAAAAGGTGATTATTTTTACAATTTGAACATCTTTATTCCATATTTTTTATGAATTTTTCAATATTAAATCTCTAGAAGTGATAGAAATGAATTTTAATATATATGTGTCATACAAAATAAAAAACAGTTTAAAAAAAAAGCATTTTTAGAATAAAAATTAACTTATATGAAAATCATGGAATGTTATTAATAAAATGGAATTAATTAAATTATTATAAATAAAACATACAATATGTAAAGTTAATAGAAAATAAAAAATATAATGGAGATTTTAAAATGAATTGATCTGATGGTATTTGAATAATCGGTATCATTCACTACTTATTGAAAAATAAATCATTTCAGAAAAATCAAAAAAATGACTATATGATAATTTTGAAATGATTATTCCAAAAATTATTTTAATTTTATAAAATAAAATTTCTATTAGTTTTATAAAATAATTATAATTTCTACACAAAAAATTCAATAAAATCATTTTTAAAGTAAATGCATTTTTAAAGCATAAAAATGACTTCAATAATGATTGAGTGTTTACTTCCTATGACTTAGTTAATATATTTAAGTTTTTTAGGAAAATAATACATATATTATATAATATTTTTAATCATTCATAACTATCAATTCAATGTATAGGTTATAACAATATTTTTATAATATATCAAAGTTCTCATAAAGCTCCGTGTTGTGTATTAAGAAAGGAATTGATCTTTTTATTATTTAAAATAAATATTATGGTGTTTTATTTTTTCTTCCGAATAACCAATTAATATATTCAAGATACATATCTTCTTGTTTCTATCATCTTTCTACCAGTGTTATGTTAAGGACTTCTCTTGGAATATCACCTTTGACAACCGTCACCTTGTTGGGGGTGAAATTTTTATGGATCCTTGAGTGCTAAGAATATTATGATGAGTTTAAATGGTGTTTGAAATCAACTAGTATTTTGAATTTTATAAGTTTATATAACTAGATGTTTATTATTGTGAGACATCTTTTATGGTATTATGTTGTGGGTTTATGTTAAATTATCATGTGATGGTGTATAGTTATCATTAAATTCAACCATATGAAAACAATTACCCAAATACTGACCCAAATAAAGTGGTAGAAATTAATGCATAAAAATATTTGGGTAACTCTATTTTTTGTTAGAATTTCATGTTGTATACCATTTTAAAAATTCTTAGGTATATTTTCACTCCAAAAATGATAAAATATCATACAAAGAAAATGGGTGGAATGCCTTTAGATATTTTATTTTGAAATTTCCTATAACTAAGACAAGAAAATTTGTTCACCAGTGATCTTACTATGAATTTTTCATCAAAATTATAGAATCAATCTATTTATTAGTGTAACTTTATGAGATTATTTATTAAGATGCACTTTTTGGTGAAGTTAGTAAAGGAAAATATGTTTTTTTTCCTAATATCCAGTTCATGATTTATCTTATTAAATTTATTTACCATGGGAAACTAATGGATGAATATTACCAACAAATTTTGAGGACTTTGTGTAGTATTGAGTCCATTGGTGAGTGGTTTCAGACTCCCTAGGTAATTATTTTTTATATGAACTACTTTTTGGATTCTATATCCCTTAGAACTATAGTGATGAATGATTTTCATCACTCCCAATGGGAAGTCCATCAATGAGACACCAATATTTATTATGTAATTATACATTGATTTTGGAGTCCTAGTATGAGACATGATATGAAAAATATTCTTTTCATGATTTTATACAATTCAATAGATTAACGAAAAATATCAAAATCTTTATGGTACTCTTTAGCCTTTTTCTATCCCTACTTGGAAATGAGAACATATAACTATGTAATTTATCCTCAAATTACCTCATACCATTTAGGAAAATAATTATATATATGTGGAAATCAAATAAATAAAGCGATTATGTCATTTTATCTAAATTAAGGATAACACTAAGGTAGAAGTTATTAGGAAGCTTTATGCTCAAATGATCATGAGATTTCATGGGATTTATTTAATTATCATATTAGATAGAGGTCACCAATTCTATTTTTTAATTTATAAAGGAATTAAAGAGTTTACGGTATCCCAAGTATATTTTATTATGGGTTATCATCCACAAAGGAATGGGAAAATGGAGTAGGAAATCTCAATTCAATAGTATATTCTCTACAATTTTTTTTAGATTTTGGAGGCTCATGGGATACCCCTAAAACACTATTTGAGTTCTCTAATAAAAATAACTATCAATACTATATTAGAATATATAATTTTATGGCCTCGTATGGTTAGTCATTCCTACCTCCCCGATGTTAGACCAAGTTGGTTGAGACTTGTTTTGTGGGACCAAGACTCATTCAGGAGTTGAGTGAGAAAATTTAAAGTGTCTGATGGTGATTAGTGATGGCACTGAGTTTTAAAAAATATTATTTTTATCATATTCATCATCTCTTTTATTTCTCAGTTGGTGAATGGGTTTTCTTAAAGGAATCACCTCATTCGGGTCACCAACATCTTAATAAGAATGGGAAGCTCACCATAAGGTATATATGACACTATGGTATAGAAGAAAGTATCATGAAGGTTATATATCAATTGAAATTTCCTACTCAGATGAAATATATTCATAACTCCTTCCATATATCTCAATTAATTTGAAATCATCCTGATATTTCTCATGTATTGAGTTTGGAATAACTAGAGCTATTGGTGGTTAAATTAATAACTCTAAAAGTATAGTGTTACCTGGTAAATTTGTTCCATTATTTTATAAATTATGGTAGCATATAAATTAATCTCATGAGACATGGCAGTATAAATATTTTACAAGGGATAAGTGGCCATGTATTTTCTCTAATTGGGCTTCGAGTTGATTATCTGGGGGAAAAAAGACGCATGGTTGGGAGAATTTTAATATCCAATGGGTAATTTTTAGTTATAGAATTTATTATTTATTAATTTTTATCTCAATTCCTATATTTATTTATTTTTTGGGTGTCTTTTTATTTTTCATTATTCTAGAGTTTTAGGACATTAAAATGTCACATTATGTCCAATGTCCATCAGGACGTAATATCTAGTTTGGATTTTAGGTTTGGAATAATTCACATTGTGGATGAGGGGAAAATATGTTAGGAAGGGAAAGATATTATATTTTCAATCTTGGGATGATAAGGATCACCCCATGGACTAGAGTAATAATGGTGTGTTGGTAGTTGGGGTGATAATTATTTAGTAAACTCTAATATATGTAAGGGTACTCTATGAATGGTTTTACTCTTATATATGGGTTGAGATTGTGTAAAATTTTGGCAGAGAGATCATATTATGGCCATGAGATTCACAACATGATGGGTGTCTAGGATAGGTGTAAAATATACAACTCTAAAATGTAGGAGCCCCTATATATATGGATTTATTCTTACATATGGGTACCCCTCTCCATATATAAGGTTCTTAGAGATTGTCAAATTTAAGTGGGGAGTAGTCATGTGGTGAACCAAGGGCACTACATGATTAAAAGTAAGGTTATTCCCATGCCATAAAGGTTGACTCTTATTCATGGGATCCCAATATGTTATTTCCCCCATATATAATTGTTCTATAAATTTTGGAAATTTTATATTGAGTGGATAAGTGTTTATTCTATAAGGGACAGGGTTATTCCATGATGCAGCGTCTATGGGTAGTGGAGAAAAAATTTGGCATGGCTTTTAGGGGTGACATGTCATTACAATGGGAGGTCACACCATGACCGATCTTGCATAGTTTATTTATAATATTGGTTTACTGGTTAAATGGAATCTAAAAATGGGGGGTTTTGTATTTCAACGGTATTTACTATGGAGAAAACATATTCAAACCTTTTAGTCCGTATATATTGACCCTCTTATTTCCCCTCCCCTACCACTTGATTCAAGTGTATAATTCACAAAGGAAACATCAAGTAAGTGGTTCCTCATTTCCTTATTAGTTCTATTAACTTATTCTCTATTAGTTTCATCCTTTACAATGGAAATGGAGGCCTAGATATTCTTGTTGGAAGAACTGATAAAAGGGGATTTTAATGATAGGTAATTCTGTTGGTCATAGTAGAGCACTCAATAGGTGGTAAATTTAGTATCTATAAAAATTTCTGTAAAAAAGGAGTTATTTGAAATTCCACCAATATCTAAAATCAATTACCTAGTTAGATGAACATGTCATCATGAAACATAAAATTTATTATGTTATTAAGGTTTATTTATAGTATAAGTAAGACCCTAGGTCATCTATCAAGGAGCATTGGTATCTTATAGTGGTTATTTTTAATAAATATTACTAAAAGAGGGGGTGATTTTCAAAACAGTTTTAAGAAAATAACTTAACTTAAAGATTTAATAGTTGAAAAAACAAGTGTATTTTGAAAAATATGAGACAAAGAGTTCATTTTGATTTCACTACATAGATTTCAAGTTCATTGTTCACAGAAATTTATTTATGATTGGAGTAATTATTTGGTTTAAATTAATTGAAATCCTAATTAATTTCTAAGATTTTATTTCAATGCTTAGTAAACCAAACATTGACTTAAAAATCACACATTCATGGTCCAACACTTATGCATGGAATAAGAGGTTCCAACATAGATTGAAATCTCATTAAGGTGGGTATGGAAAGGATTCTTGTGTTGTCCAATCAGAACAACCCAAGTCATACACTCAAAACCTCACACCGATCGATTAGAAACTAAGATCATAACATTCACATGTATCAAAAAAAGCATTTAAATATGAAATAATGTAAGGTTCATGGAATGAAATTTTTAAGAACCAAAATTACTAAAAACCAGTAGCTAATATATGTGTCGGAACTCCCTTTACAAGTGTATAGCTCCCTCAAAATGAACGCCCACCATTTAGCCTGACATCGAGTGGAGGAGGAAGCTTGGGTGCATCTCCTTCTTCATTTCAGATCTCCCTATAAGGATAGGGAGCTCTAAAACATCCAAGGGGATGAAAAGACTCCTATGGAACTTTAATTTGGCATCACTTCACTCTCTTGGCCGAACATACACTTGAGGTTCCCATGGTTCCATTTTCTATCAAAAATGAGACATGGTTTTGGGCACCCTATTTTTTAGACACCATCTGTGTCTCAGTTTTTGAATAATATAAAGCCATATAATGAATTTTCCAAAATAGAAGAGTTTTTTTCAGCCTCTTTAATATCTCCATATAAAAGTTTGCATCCATTATACATTTATTGGGAGATATTGTAAAATGAACTAACTAAACTTTTCAATTCTGGTAACTTCTCTCCCCTAGATAGAATGGTTCAGACGGGACACCAGATTGCCGAATTGGGATTTGGTTCCTTAAGAAGGGTTTTAGACCATGATTTTTTGGAGAGGACCCCAAAGTGTCAACACATTTAGATACAATAAATTATCATAATTCTGAAAAAGTGTATAGATGTCTATGGTAAACCATATAGTTTGGCCCATTTTTCTTCTAGATAATCTTCGGGGCCTCCAAATCACCTCCACCTTCAATGAAAATATCAAAACAAGTATAATTTCCCATTTTAAAGGTGACAAAAACAAAATAAATTAATTAAACATCAAGTAAAAGTTTTATTATATATTGAAATTTACAATACAAAACAAGTTTAGCAAAATGTTATAAGGGTGAAAATGAAATGGTGAATCACGGTGTGATCACACCCCCACACCTAAACATTTGCACTCTTGGGAAAAGTCACATTTCTAGAAATTATGCCTGAAGATATTTCCAACTTCATAAAAATATAAAATTCAATGAAAATTTAATTCCTGATAGAAATGTGATCAAATAAAAAATCACCCTGATGAGTTATTCTCAGTAAGCATGGAAAAAAGGCATCTCAAAATTGTATCAGAATGAAATTACAAGAGATTCACGATACCAATTGTTAAAAAATAATTCAAAATTTTATCATGTCAATAATTCTCCACATGTGTGTGTGACAACCATTTCATGTTATTCATTCTACTTTCTATCGAGTAAATATAAGTTATTTTAAAAAATTTCTACTTACATGATGCTTTCAACTAAACCTTCCCCACATCCTTTGAAATAAAATTTCAAGACCCACTCACTTAAGAAATCTTAGAAGTCAAACTATAAGCTCTTGGCCAAGATATCCCCATACATTGTACATTTCGCCACTCCCCTCATTTATTTATTTTTTTCAAAAGCTTCACTTGGAACAAATATCACACTCTTGTCTCAACCCATGTTTGATATTCTCATGAAACTAATTGTAATAGTTATAACAAGATCAACAGTCAAATAAGGGTGGTTTTTTACTTGGACAAGACGTAACCCATTTTTTTGTTTTTTAGGGTATACAATAGTCAGATAATAGGTAAAAATGCATTGGTCAATCTAGTACAGTAATAAAATAGATAGGATAATGAATGAACGTATGGAAAAATTATTTTGGAAAGTATAGAAAAATCAACCTAACTTATATTTACCTTCTATTAAGTAATAAATTTCCACACTTCATTTTCGGGTGAAAAGTTGTGTAGAGATATTAAGTGAAAAAAATTTCCCTTAACTATTTACACAAAAGGTACCACTATTCTCAAAGGATTCAAAATTCTACAACCATTTATATCATCGAAAATGAACAAAATTTCAAAATAAAGTCACACCATAGTGTTTAATTCTTGTTAAAAGGAACATTTCATCAAAAAATGAATGTCAAAACAACATGAGATAAGGAAATTCCACATTCATTTTAAATAATTTATATTATTTAATAGGAATAATTTTCCTCGATAAAGTGGGTAAAAAAAATATTTTGTCACAAAAGTGAGGGAGAGGGAAAGGGGGGAAATTAGAAATACACTTCGGCAAGATAAAAAGAGAAAAATAATAAAGATGATTAAAATTCCTAACTAACACAAGAATATACCCATCCCCCCACACCTAGAGTGTGTAGCGTCCCCACTCTAATAAAATAGAATGTGGGAAGGATGTATAAAATCTAGTGGGAGTCATTGGTATGTTGATTCTTGAACATGGAGTTCCTCCATTGGGAACTCCGGAAGGGCATCATGGAAGTGCTTCACCCACTGCCCATTGATAGTGAAGGTTTTCTTGGATTTTTTATTTTGAACCCAAACAACACCAACTAGAGATACATTAGTAATAGTGTATGGGATAAACCAATGGTAACAAAGCTTACCTAGATGAAACTTCAGCCTTTCATTATAAAGGAAGACCTTATACCCAATCTGGAACTAACGATAAAGGATGATACTGTCGTGGGCAACATTGTTTCACTCCGTATATATCCTAGAGTTATCATATGCATATCTTATCATTTCCTTCAACTCATGAATCTTCAAATTTCTTTGATAACCTACACCAGAAAGATTATAATTTCATTTTTTGATGGCCTATTAGGCCTAGTGCTCTATATCAATAGGGAGGTGACAACTCTTTCCAAACACAATATGATAGTGTGACATTCCAATGGGAGTTTAGAAAGTATTATGGTATCCCCATAATGAATCATCGAGTCTAAGACTCCTATCTTTTTTGTTCTGTTGAACCATTTTTTATAGAATTTTTTTTACTTCCTTATTTGACACCTCGGCTTGACAATTGGTTTATGGGTGATAAGCAGTAGACACTCTATTCCCGACCCCATACTGACGCAAAATATAGTGCACTATTCTGTTATGGAAATGAGAACCCTAGTCACTGATGATGAACCATGGTAATCCAAACCTTCATAAAATTTTGGATCTCAAAAATTCCACAACTACCTTAGAATCATCTATCCTTGTAGCTCGTGCCTCTACCCATTTTGAAACATAATCCACTACCAAAATAATGTATAGGTTACCAAATGAATTGGGGAATGGTCCCCTAATGTCAATTCCCCAAACATCGATAATTTCCTGGAAGAGAAAAGTTTTTTGGGGCATCTCATTTCTTCTAGATATATTCCCCATTATTTGATAGCGGGGAAAAGATTTAAAAAATTCATAGGCATCCTAAAATAATGTGGGCCAAAAGAGACTAGAATCAAGGACCTTGAAATCAGTATATTGGAGACCAATGTGTCCCCCACAAGCAATATTGTGGCATAACCTAAGGATTGACTGAAAATTTCAATCAAGAACACAAAACCTAAGGACTTGATCACTACATGTTTTCCAAAGGTATGGGTAATACCAAATGTACCAACGGGGCTCATGTTTTATATGGTCGTCTTGGTTTTTGTTGAAATCAGTTGGAATACAAGATGATACCAAATAATTTACAATTTTATCATACTAAGAAATAACATATTGCACTCAGTATAGTTGCTAATTATGAAAAAATGGAATTTATTAGAATATAGGGGGATGATTCAATGTTTAAGTATGTGTGGATCCTACTGATATGGTCAGCCCCCAAATTATCTGTATCTTTTTTATCTCTAATTTCAAAATTGTATTTCTAAAGGAGGAGCATCTAGAAAATGAGATGTGGTTTGGCTTCTGGTCTCATTGGGAGATGCTGAATGGCTGCATGGTCTAAGAACATAATGACATTAGACCCCAAAATGAATGACCTTAATTTTTTCATGGAAAACACAATGAAAAGGAATTATTTTTTATTTGGGATGTAGTTTTCTTGGACAGGGTCCAAAGTACGTGAGAAATGTTCAATGAAATGTGTAGCTCGATCAAACCTTTGTGATAATACTACCCCAACTGAATAGTTAGAGGCATCACATATGAGCTCAAATGGTAAATCCCACTTAGGTGGTTGGATTACTAGGGGTGAAATGAGACTCTATTTTAGCATGTTATAATATTATTCACATTCTTTATCAAAAACAAATTATTTTTCTTATTGGAGAAATCAGGAGAGTGGGAGTGAAATCTCACTAACGTAACAAATGAAATGACTATAAAATTTTACATGACATAGAAAATACCGCACATCCCATATATTTTTAGGGAATGGTAGGGAATAAATGACATTGACTTTTGATTTATCTACCTGGATACCATCCCTATAAATTACATGTCCCAAAACTATACATTGTCGCACCATGATATGGAATTTCCCACAATTTAATACAATATTCTTTTCAAAATAGTGACGTAGGACTGGAGCAAGATTACTCAAACATTCTTCAAAAGAGGAGCCATAAATAGTTAAATTATCTAGAAATACATCCATGCAATTATCAAGGTAATTTTAAAAAATATTGACCATGCATCACTGCAAAGTACTTAGAGCACTACACAGACCAAATGGAATCCATCTATATGAATATGTACCAAAGGGGAATGAAAATGTTGTTTTTTCTGGTCCTCAAGGGAAATATAGATCTAAAGTACCCAAAAATATTCATCAAGAAAATAGTAATGGGACTTACCTACTAGCCTATCTACAATTTTGTCAATGAATGGAAATGGAGAATGGTCCTTCCTAGTGTGTTGATTTAGTAGGTTATAGTCTATATAGACACACCAACTATTCTGCACATGATTTGAAACTAATTCATTATTTTCATTTTTTATTATAGTATGACTGTTTTTTTAGAAACTACTTGAATAGGAATAACCCATTGGACATCATAGATGGGGTAAATGATTCTATTAGCCAATAATTTTGTTACCTCCTTTTTCAAAACATCTAAAGGTTTTGGGTTCATTTGTTGTTGTGCCTACCTCACTGGTTTAGCCACATCATTTAACAAAATAAGATGTGTAAAAATGACGGGGTAATACTAGGAATGTCCATAAATTTCCATCACAATGCATGTTTATACTCCCTCAAAATCCCAAGAAATCACAATTCATGCTTAGGAGGGAGTGAAATAGAAATGATGATGGGAAGATTGTTTGTATTCTCAGGATATGAATACTTTAAATCTTGAGGTAGTTGTTTTAGTTCAAATTTAGTGGGATTTTGGATTTATCAGAGTGTGTGTGAAAGTAAGAGGTCAATAATCTCATCTAACTTCTCAATGGTATCACCCTCATTTGAGGAATAATTTTTTACAATATTATTAGTATCATCGATGGTTAGTATATCCTTAGTTCTCAATAAATCCTCAATTAATAATCATGCATAACACTTTTCTAGACCACTATAATAATAAATGCATGATTCATTACCAAGAATTTCAATCAAGGATGAAAACTCCAAAAGGGGATTAGGGGAATGAAAAGAAGTGTTTTTAAGGGAAGGGATTACATCAATTGAATTTTCTGAGAGAGTGGAATGTTCTTCTGAGGGGTGGTTCATGGTAACAAGGATGTTTAAATTCACTATGTCACCACCAAATTCTATAGACAATGTACCATTATAGACATTAATTATGGTTTTTGAGGTTTTCAAAAAGATCCTCACCAATATAATTAGTGCATGTACATTAATCCTATCATCTTCCATTTTTAGCACATAAAATCAGTAGGAAAAATTAAAATTTTCACCCTCACAAGGACATCCTCTAACACACCACAACGGTGTGTTGTAGGTTGATTTTCTGGCTAAACAACTATTCTAGTGGGCTTCTGTTCACCAACCAGTAAAGAAGATTAAATGGAGTGAGGAATCACATTAATAGAGGTTCCCAAATCAAGAAAAGAATTAGAAAAACTATACTCTCCTACGATGCATGGAATTGATAAAGTTCTAGGATCATTGAACTTGGTGGGAAGTGATGGCTCTATTAATGATGAGACGTTCCTCCTCAAGCTCACCTTCTCATCACCTTGAAGTATTCTTCGGTGTGTACACATCTCTTTTAGAAACATATTTTATCATATAATTTGATTCATGGAATCAATAAAAGGAATGTTAACCTGTACGTTTTTGAATGTTTCCAATATTTACTTATCAAGTTCAGTTTCATTTGGTTTTCTTGGTTGGGTTTCCCTTCGGGTAAATGGAAGAGGAATTGGTTGGATAGAAGAATCATAGACGTACACACACTTTCATTTGGAAGGGATTCACTCAATATGTGGGTTTTAATCATTTGGAACATTTTTAATGGTTGGAATGGAGGTTTCCTTAAGAGGGGATGACTCTAATAGAGGATTAATTTTACTTTCTAGTTGTTTTCCGCTCCTAAGGGTGATGGCACTAAAATTTCTCTTATCCCTAGGATTAAATACTGTTTGAGAAGGTAGTTAACCTGACCCATGGATTTTTATTTCCCCCATTGAGTTGTCAAAGTGGCCTAATTGGGGTTTTAGGTCTTTTATGGCAGCTTTAGTGGTTTGTTGGAATTAGAGATTTTTGGTATCCATTTGTCTCCACCGTTTTCTCGATTTTAATAAATTTCACCTCATGGAAACCTAGAATGGGTACAATGAACTACGAACAAATTTTTTGAGTGTTTTTATAATGTTCTCAATTAGGTTCCTTGAAGAAATTAGGGTTTTAACCACTAGTGCACCACTTATAGCAGCATAAATCATCTTATGATCAATAGGAATTAACCCGTTATGAAAATATGAAATTAAAAGTTGATCACTTATTTGGTGTTGTGGGAAACTTGAACATAATATTTTAAATATTTTCCAGTATTAATGAAGTGATTCCATCTGATATTTTATTATACCACATATTTCATTCCTTATTGTTTCAGTTCAAGAGGCTGGAAAATATTTTTCAAGAAAAATGTGTTTCATGTCCGCCCAACCTCTTATTAGTGAATTAACATAGTAAAACCAATATTTTGTAGTATCTTATAAAGAGAAGTGGAATGATCTAACATTTAATTGATCCTCATCCACATTTAAAGGTTTTAATGTCGAAAAAAATAGTGATAAATTCTTTTAAATTCTTCTGTGGATCCTCTCCAGTATGTCCATGGAATCTCAGTAATAGATGAATTGAACCATATTTTAGTTTAAAATTGGGTGCCTCGCCTTGTAATTAAATGTATGTGGGTTGGATATTAACATTAGGTGAGGTTAGTTCATTTAGTGTTCTATTATTTTAATCCATGTTATACATATTTATTTCAGTTATGATTTTGGTTCCATAAGAATCAGTACAAGGATCAAGAATAGTGTCGATGTTTTGGGTGTCCTCCTTCAAAGCGTTGTCTTCTATGTCTCACTGTCACTGACATTGGATCCACTTCATTTTGGTTTAAAAAGGAGATAAATATACCATATTAGAACCCATCGCACAAAACCTACACAAAAAATAGATCATAACACAAAAGGATTGAAAAGGTAAATAAATATTCACAAAACATACAAATATCTTATCAAAAACACACACTAAAAACCAAAGCGCTCCCCGGAAACAATGCCAAAATTTGAATGTGTTATCATGAAAAGTAAAATTTATTATGTTATTAAGGTTGATTTATAGTATAGGTTAGACCCTATGATGTCTCCCAAGGATCATTGGTAGCTTATAGTGTTTATTTTTAATAAAGATTACTAAAAGAGGGGGGATTTTTAAAACAGTTTTAAGAATATAACTTAACTTAAAGAGTTAAATAATTAAAAAATCAAGTATATTTTGAAAAATATGAGACAAAGGGTTTATTTTTATTTCACTACACACAAATAATGTTCATTTATCATAGATATTCATTTAGTTTTGGAGTAATTATTTTGTTGAAATTAATAGGAATCTCGATTAATTCCTAAGAATTTATTTCAATGCTTAAAGAACCAAACATTAACATCCCAATCGTATTGTCAAGGTTCAACACTTATGCATGGAATAAGATATAATAAATCATATTTAAATATTAGGAAGGTGGGTATTAAAAATATTCTTTTTCTATCCATTCAAAACAACACAAGTCATGCACTCAAAACCTCACACCGATCAGTTAGAAATTAAGAGCATAACATTCACGTGTATCAAAAAAGCATTAAAATTTAAAATAATGTAATGAAAATGGAATTAAATGTTTAAAAAACAAACTTAATCTGAAACAGTATCTAATATATGATATGGAACTTCCTTGACATGTGTGTAGATCCCTCACAATGAACACCCATTGTTTATCCCGACATCAAGAGGAGGAGGAAGCTCGGGTGCATCTCATTATTCATTTCATGTCACCCTATGTGGATAGGGAGCTCTAGAACCTCCAAGGGGATGAAATAACTCCTATGGAACTTGAATTTGTCATCAATTCACTCTCCTAGACGAACTTAGAAATTATATTTCCACGGTTCCTTTTTAAAGCCAAAATGGGAAATGGTTTTGAGCATCCTATTTTTTAGATACCACTTGTTTCTCAGTTTTAGAATAGAATAAAGCCATATCACGACTTTAACAAAAGAAAATGGTTCTTGTCCAGCCTCTTGAATATCTTCATGTCAAATTTGTTGGACATTAGACATCTGAATTGGGATATATGGTGAAACTAAAAACTAAACTTTTGAATTATGGTAGATTCTATCCCATGGAATAAATGGTTTAGATAAGCCACCATATGGCCAAATTGGGTTTCAGTTACTTGAGAGGAGTTGTATCCCATGATGTTTTAGAGGGGACCAAAAGTTTCATCCCATTTGTATTCATGGAATTATCCTAATTCTCAAAATAGTGGACATATGTCCATGGGATGCCATGCAGTTTGGCCCATTTTTCTTCCAGATCATCTCTGGGGGCTCCAAATCACCTCCACCTTCAATGAAAATATCAAAACAAGTATAATTTCCTATTATAATAGTGATAAAAAAATAAATTAATCAAACTTGAAGTGGAATTTATTATTATATTGGAAATTTACAATACAAAACAAGTTTTGCACAATGTTGTATGGGTGAAAATGAAACAGTGAATCGTGGTACAGTTATTAGCAAGTACTGAATTTATCAGAGCTTGACTGTTCGATTAATTTCTCAAAAATTTATTAGTTCATGTTGTATTAATTAGATAATTAATACATCTTTGAAAACAAATCTAATAAGACAATATTGTTATAAACACTTGTTAAGACTATCTATCAGAGTTCAATTTAGTTTTATGCAATATGTGATAAAATAGAGTAAAAATAAATGGTAAAAATATAGTTGAAATAAAAACAAGAGGTTAAGTATCAAGTAAAGACTCAATATTATCCACTTGGTTATCACCTTCCACCAAGCAATTTATATTAATAAACAGATTTATCCACACCCCAGATCGGGGTTCACAACAGTACATAAGGTTGCCCAGGTCACCCTTAAATGCTACCACCATTCTTTGTGGGAAAAACAATAAATAGGACACACAATACCTCTTCCATAGTTCTATATGGGATAAAAATGGATAAAAATAGTGTGAGATTTAGGATATCAAGTATCCTCCAGTTAGTCATAGGAGTCGGTATATGTGTAACAGACATATACACACACTGTCAGAAATGTAACTAAATGAACACAACAGAGATAAAGATGTGGAGATAGGTTTAGAAGCCTCTGTTTATTATGAGGTGTATCTCTGGACTCATTTTATGAAGTGGATTTGATTTTGGATTCCTCTTCTGAAAGTTGACTCCTAAACAGAGTTTTGTTGCCTCTGTGTTATGGATTCTAGGAGTGAGTATGGTTCTACAAGTATATTCTTCTCCTTCTTTAATATGCTGAAGTAGTTTTTCAATTCTATGTTTAGATAGATTGAGATCTCCTCATGTGTTTTGACGTTCTAGAGTTCAAATTGGTTTCATGATATTTTCATACGTTCTCCAGTATCTCTCACAGGAATGCACCACACGACTATATTGTTTTGACTATCTTCTTTCTTTTTAAAATACCTCTTTTTTCGAGATCCGACAGAGAGAATGTACATTCCACATGCATTATCTCATTGTACCTCATACTTTTTTGTTGAAATTACTAAAAAGTATTATAAAATATATATGTATCATTAAATGACACAAATATGACCGTTAAAAATAATATTAATATATTCATATTTAAACAGTCTATTGGTGACTCGTCTTTTGGTGTCTCCTTCTGTCGTTGACTCAACACATCGGTATGTCATTCTGTTGGTCTTTCCATATGTTTGTGACTCATTAAATCAATGTCTTATTCCCTATATTGGTGATATAGTTGAACTAATGGTGACTTATTTCAACTGTGAGTTCTTTCTTCTATCTATGAGATAGTTGAACCAATGATGAGTCCTTGTGTCAGTAGTACCATGCAACGATAGGTAACATAGACTAATGGTATGTCATCTTCATCGGTGAGTCATATGCAAAGATGTTTTGTCTGCGTTGTTAAGTCATATGCAATGGTGATTCATTCCAGTGGTGTTAGCTTCATATACTTAGAACATATGCATGTTTGAACTATCTTTCAGTGATTTGTATGTCTGCCAGTGAGTCATCTGTCTATCGGTGTCAGTGACTCATACATAGATAATTTTAGGTGTTGTTTGTATCTTATAGTTCATAAAATTCAGAGAGTTTTAATACTCATTATTACACATATATAATCAGTTATAATCTTGTTTATACTTAAACGCACATAAATAGTTATATGATTGAAATGATCAGATATTTAAGATAATTTTTTGACATAATTTAGGATCTTACATTAAGTAAGATATGTGTCAATATATGACATGATTTTTGATAATTAAAACCCTTATAGTAAGATA
The DNA here is from genome assembly GCA_963277665.1 of Viscum album. Taxonomy (NCBI): domain Eukaryota; kingdom Viridiplantae; phylum Streptophyta; class Magnoliopsida; order Santalales; family Viscaceae; genus Viscum; species Viscum album. The sequence continues at coordinate 1,189,475,681 of OY728156.1, read as the reverse complement.
TAGTGTCCAATAGTATCAATGGGCCAACAAATTCCCTCTTTGTTATTAGTATAATCTCATAATCAACTAGTGGTTTTCATTAAATTATGGTAAGTGGGTTCATGTACTTACTTTTTTAGGTACCTTATGTACTTGAATCTCATTAATAATTATTTAAACACATTCAAAGGTTTTTAGGAAAATTTAGAATATTTATATATATGTAATAATTTATTTCCCTTTTTTCCAAGTTGATATGATAAATTAACGTTATTTCCAAAGAACATTTTGTGGTTGAAAATTATATTTCCTGTCATGTTATTGATAAATGTCATATTTGAATAAAAAATGAAAAAGTTAATATGATTATACCTAATAGGAACCTCACTTTCTTGGGTAGGGATACAAGGGAATGTACAATCAAGGGAAAAAATTCACTCTACCTGTCCTATGATCCCTAGTTAAGTATTATATTTTTATCCCATGAAAAGGACACCAATTTAATATGAAACTATTTCTTGTATCCTTTCTACCAATTAATATGTTAGACATAGATTAGTACAAATATCTTAAAAGGATTTAACCATAGTGACCATAGGGTATATACCATAATGATTTGTTAGAAATTCTTATTTATTGTCACTTTATCTTTATGTTCAAAACTTATAGAGTCAGTTACTTATTCCGTAAAATTAAAAGTTTATCTGTGTATGTTTATTTTAAAAATTACATTATTATATTAACTAAAAAGTTTTCTCATAGAACATTTGGTGAGAGCTCATAAGTATTTTAATTATCATTCCCTATATATAATTAATGGGTGTATATAGACCTTTTTTTAACTGATATAGGTAAAAAAATGTACAACTTTGAGGAATTGGATATAATTGATTGCTGATCTTCGGTTCGATAGAATTGAAATGGTGGGATTGAGCCCTCATTTCATATAGAGATGGGTGGAAGTTGTTTTTTTAGTCTACTTTGGTTTTAGTTTTTATTATATATTCATTCATTATATCACCTTCTAGATTTCCATCATGTTACCCTTTTTATCTTATTTTTATTGATATGTATATTTATTTTTGGTTTATTTTTATATTAATATGTATGTTTTTTGTTTTTAATATATATTTATTATTATTATTATTTCACTTATTTGAGTACATGACCACCCCCCCTAATACATGGTGAGTTCATTTCAAGTTCTTTGTTGGGAACCCTCTATTAAGGATTGATTTATAAAGAAAAACCATTCAAAAATATGAATCATTAATACCCAAAAACTAGTTCATAACCCATGAGGATTAATAATTCCATTTAGATATTTAGGTTACATGGATTGGGTATCTAAGTCAAGGTTATTTTGAGATGGTTTTTAACACTGTATACTCTATTCATCATGTAAACAAAGATGGTAGGAGCATTAATAAGTACAAAATACATCACTATGAATTCATATTGTCCATATCTTGTATAAAATTATATGGTACATTTATCTCCTATTTTCACCCTTAATTGATGATATCAAGAATAAGGGTCAATCTTTGAGAAGAACCAATACCCTCACAACTGATCAAAAAGGTTATCAATATCGGGTAAAGGATACTTATTCTTTATCATGATCTTGTTAAGTTCATTATAATAAATACATAGTTTCATTGATCTATATTTCTTATTAACAAATTTGATTTATTCAACCCATAATAAATTACTTGGGAATATAACACCCTTATCAAAATTCTCTTAGAGTTTCCTATTCAATTCCTACAATTCAATCCTATGTTTTCGCTCAGACATTTGAGTTAAATATCCCTCATTATTAGGTAATAAGACCCATGAAAATGAATTAAATTCCATAGGTGATTTATATTCATCCTTTCACTGATAGATTATCATGGGTTGATTTTAAATTTTACTCCCCTATGTTGGAAATTATGTATGTGTGGTTCACTAGGTTTATCTTTATCTTCATCCTTTTATTTGGTTATACTCTTCAAATATATTCAGAATTCATGTCCTTCATGGATATCTTTTATACACATGAAACACTTTCTTGTTCTTTTTATTCAATTTGATCCATGCTTCTTACCAAATTTTAAATATATAGGATTATTAATTTTATTTCCTTCATGGGTTTTACAATTGGACGTTCCTTGAAAATCCATTTACCTCTTCTTGAACTTAAAACTGGGAGAAAAATATGCAGCTCAAATTTTTACTTCCATCTTGATAGGATTTTAAATAAATTATTCATAGATAACAGATTCTTTAATATCCAATACCTTTCAATATTTTCTTTTAATACACTAAAGAAAATATTAGTTTTTCTTTATGGGTCAATGATCAAACTAAATGAATACATTTAAAGTATCCTAATGATTTATTTATAGGTATTGATGGATTTATTCTCCTTTTTATCCTAATCAAGGATTTATATTTCCATTTTAGTGATAATTTTATGATGAAAATTTTCATTGGAAATTATCTTCTTAAACTACTCACATACCATGGAGTTGATTTATTCCTCTTTCCTAATGTTTTGAATGAGATTCTACTATTAACTTGCTTCACCATACAATTAATAAATAGATAAAACATACATTTCATGCTCTAATCACTACATAACAGAAAATATATTTCCGATTGTGTTGATCCATTACATATAAACTAGTCAATTGGATGACCCACTAAATTCATGTGGTTTTAACCATATGAAAAACTAAATAAATATTTGTTCATTCCTTGAAACATTTGGAAATTTTACATGGTTAATAATTTTATTAACAACTTGATAAAGTTGGGTGAGTATCATCATGATAATTTATGCTCTAGATCCCATTCCATTTGGTTTCTCATTGGTAAAATAAATTTATTTTCCATCACATTAATTCTTAACTTAATTCATCTTAATTTAAAACATTGACTAAAATATAAGTGGTTAGTATGAGTATTAAGTAATAATATCCATGGAAAAAAATAATATTATAATGAAAATAAATCCTAATATATCTTTAATTATTACACCTTAACTTCAACCGATAACATATTAGGCTTAATTATGACACAATTATTACATCCCATAACACTTTTAGTTTTAAATAGGTTGATTTAATATTTATCCCCATATTATTCATATCAAAATCCAAAATATAAAATAAAACCTTCTATGATACAAACTAATATGATCCAACCACAACATACTATATATCCCATCAGTTTTCATGAATATTCATTACATCTCATCGTAAATAACACCCCATAACCTATAGGTTTAGTTTACTTGATTATTAGATACATAAAAGAGTTGTGTTAAAAACATTATTCAATGTTGAAGATAATAAGTGACCATAAGATTAAAATTTTTGTATGAGAACCTAATTAAGTTACATGAAAATAATTTAATTAAATCATACCAATAAAACATCGATCATAAATATTGAATCATGAAATAATTATTTTACCATAACATATGGAGTAAGGAAAAGGATTTGGGAATCATGAGATAATTATAATAATTTATAGAAGAATAAAAAAGGTATATGGAATAACATAGAAATATTTACTAATGATTTGGAACATACATAATTGCATAAAAAAATTATTATGTCAAGGATCCCTAATAATACCATCATCATATAATGTGTAGAATCCCATAACATAGTGGTCTGGGTTCACTCCCTGTTTCCAAAAGCAAAATGGATAGGATTTATTCCTCATTCTCTTACATGTTATATCATCAAATATAATGATTTACCCAATTCCTTATATGGATATATAATTTTTTGACCAAAAATCATATAATGAATAACCATACATATGTGTTCCATATAGTCTTGAAAACATTCATTATTTAATTATATCTTAATTAACATATAATAGAGAAATGGGTGTCATAAAAATTTCTACAATACATGATCATAAGTCATTTGGGGGATGCATTTTTATGGTATCATTAGATGTTATCCCAAGTGAAGCATAAAAGACATTAAAGGATCTAAACATAATGAAACACACTCGAAGAATATTATAAAATTAGTTATAAAATAAGAATAAATATATTTTACATTTTTAATAAATTTTATTTTGTAATTAAAAATTTTAAAAATTAGTGGTTGTATAAAAAAATGAAAAATTATTTAAAATTTACTTTTGAAAAACAATGAAAATTGGGAATAAAATATTTTTAAATAAAACTAATTAGAATTGTGGGTCAAAATGACCATGCAAATTGTGCTAAAAGATTCATTTTAAAATTTTATAAAAAATAAATAAAAATATCCTTAATCAATAATATAATTAAGTATAAGTGCATATTTGAAATCATATCAAAATCATAGTTATGGAGGGTAAACATTCATGAAAAAAAGGAAGAGATAAGGCCACCTCTACTTACAAGAATCCTTTTGATTGAATTATGAATCAAAGGGAGTTGAAATTGTAAAAAGACATGTAGATGCTAAATATAACTAGTGAATAACAAATAGAGGGGTTTTTATAGATAAATAAAATATAATTTCCCCTTATGGAAATTTATTCATAAAAAATACAATTATAAATTTTAGATTGGAATAGAACCCTTACCTTTACTCTTGAGTTCCATGAAAATCATTAAAACACATATATAATAATTATAATCATATTAATAACTTATTTCATAAAAAGTTTAATATAAATTAATTATTATACTCTTAAAATATAATCATTTATTACACACATATTAGTTATTTTTTTATGTTCATCATCAAATGTTATTTTTTAATGTTTTATACAAGTTTTAAAGTAGCATGGTCAACCCTCATTATTTGATAAAAATTACTCATTATCAGATTATTAAAGGTAGTGTAATATTTTTTTAATGATTTATGAGGTCAAATGTTCATTTAATATAAGGTATTATTATGGTCTGTGAGAATAGAATTTATGATGTGCATGTTCTCAGTAATTTACTGATAACGATTTGCTTTATAGTGATCATTCAGTTTTGCTTCACCCTTAATGAACTATTTTCATAACATATGTTTCTATTTAACATCACATATTAATATTATAATTTCATGATACTTATACATGACTAAAATTATGGTATTTTTATATCATCATTCATTTCATGTTTTAATCAAACCAAACAAGAACATGTTATACTAATGAATGAGTTAAATTATATAGTTATATAATGTTAATATCATCTTCATATAATAATAATTATTTAAATTAAGAATAATAATATTTGATAATAATATTTATAAAAAAATAGATGATAAGGTAATAGAAAATGACACTGAAGTACTATATACTTACTTTGATGAATTCCCTTCATCTTGAAACAGGTTCCTTCAGAATGAAAAAATAAAATCCTTATTTAAAAAAGAATCTAAAAAAATTAAAATTTATTTAAGAAAAGAAATTTGGGTAGTTTTAAAAATATTACCAATGGAATATAGTTCTTTGAAAGAGTTATAGGAGGGGTTCTTTTATAGGTCAGTTTTGAGTGGCATTTCGGTAAATACTCATTCATTATTGTGTAAGGTTTTCATTTTACATTGAATGTGAATAAAAAGTGAAAATTAATGAATATGGTTCATGAATTAAACCATAAAATCATAGACAATGTTAGAGATTTTTTAGTCTTTTATCCCTTAATTTTACCCTTTTTCTCATTTTACATTTACCATGATAACTCAATTTTTACCAAGATAATTTATTTGTTTCCCAAAAACAAAAATTGAACCTCTAACCTAATTTTAACATGGTAATTCCAAAATTATTAATCCATTTAATCCAATTTAATTTATAAATTAGAGAAAATAAATTTTTAAATTAAAACATACAATATATAGAAAAAAATATATATGGAAAAATGAATTTTTTAAAAAGTCTATTTTATTAATGTTATTTCATATAAATTACTAATTAAATATGTTATAGTTTATTTTTTTCAATAAAATATTTGATTTTATTAAATTAATCTCTTAAAAGAAATGAATTTATTTTTTAAGATAAAAATACTTGACGTTGAGTAAAAATAATTCTTTCAAAAAATATCAATTTTAAATAATAAATTATTTTAATCACATCTCATTAAAATTATTTATTTATATTAAAACATTTAAATTGTAGTTATATATTGGTATTATAGACTTTATTTAAATTTTATAAACCCTTCAAATAATTATTTAAATAATAATAATAACAACACGCAATGATTGAAAATAAATATTTTTATTACCAAATATTTTAGTTAATTATTATATTTTTATTTCACTCCAAAATTAGTTAATATATGTGAATTATATTATTTTTTATTTTTATAAATAATTATAAAACATCAATTTACCTATTTAATACAAGAATTTCCAATGACTATATATCCAATGACCATATATCAAACAATCATGTGTCTAACAACCATATATACAATAGTCATGTTACATTACTACATATAGAATTATAGACATCAATAAAATCAGTCATCTTATTAAAAAAAATTCATTTTCAATATTTTTATCATACTTATAATTTGTTTTATTCCTACTACAGATTGTGTTGGTTGTATAATCATTATGGAATATTATGAGGATGAAATTTTTAACCGTATAATGTTTTTATTTACATTTAATTTCGTCCCATTATAAAGTTTAGTAATTATGTTATATTTAGTTATCATGTCTTTCATTTCATTTTTTAATGTAATATTCTAAAATAATTAATTAATTAATTATTTTATTTAGTTTGAGGTTGCGTGTATCATAAGAAATTGAACACACGTAATTTATTTAAGTAAAATATATACTAAAATCATGGGTTTCATGGCCATTCCCCAACCTAGTTCATTATGTTGTGATGAGGGGATGCATAAGATTATGTTTTGTAGTTGGTGTATAGTCATTTCATATACTAGTGATTGCACCATGAAGGCATGATTGAGTGTATCTGGTTGTGCAATAATATGTGTGTTACACCTTGACACTTCTGATCATACTGTAAGGGGTGGCCACGATTTTTGAGTGTAACTATTGAAGGGGAAATTGGGATTTCTAGTTCTACCGAGGAGTGGAAAAATACATTATGACATGAAGTGTCATAATATAATGTGACCCAAGGAAAGAGAATTATTCCATGACCTATATGGTCACACCACAATAGTCTCTATGGGTATTTTTTAATTTTCAATTAAATGATTTTTAAAATATAAATCCACAAGTATATAAGGATTCATCATTTCCCCCATGGATTACATGAACCACCGACCTCTCCTCCTTACTTATTCTCTCATCCAAACAATTTCACCTTGTTTGTGCTCATATTCAACAATTATTTATCTTTTAAAACCACCTAAGGAAATTATAACACTTTTTTTACATTCATTCTTGGTTTATATAAATACTTTAGTATTTTTCATCAATTGTTCCTTCATTTATTGATTTTTTCACACATTAGAGAAACCTTCAATTGAATCCAAATGTTATTGTTATATTCAATTAAAGGGATTTTTGTATATTGATATTGATATCCTCTAAAAATTCTAGATGTTTTATGCATTTTTACATGATTTTTGTGATATAGGGGTCATGAAAACCCTTATTTATTTGGATTAAACTAATTAAAATTGTTTAATTACTACATTGAGAGTGGGGTAGGCTTATTTGGGATACCAGTGGTCATTTGTAGGTTTTAATCTAAATTTCATGGTCATTGATGGACATATTCCTAAACCAAGTGGGTTGGGAAATTTAACTGGAATGTTATTAATGTTCCATTGGTTATAAAGTGACCTTATGGAAATTACATAGATGTATGTTAACCAATTTGGGAAGGGTATGTGTGTTATTAATATAGGATAGCTTGTGGCTAAACCCAAGTGGAAATTTTGAGTTCCCTTGTATCTTATTTTTTAGTTTAACTACTATATGAGATGAGTGATCCTCCCACACTTGTTTTTTTATATCCTATTTGGTTATTCCTTAGTTTTGATTATGTATATAGTTTTTGTGTGTGAGGACTGACCTATCTTATATTTTAAAGTTAGTTGGACATTATTCCAATCTTAATGTAAATTTCTTGTCTTATATTTATTAAGTGTTTTATAATACAATAATGTGAATGTAGCTATATTATCGAATGTCATGCAATGTTTTTCAATAATTTTTTTGAGTTTTATATGATTCCAATTGTTTAATGTGTTTCTTTAGTGTGATAAAATTTTCCCATTCACTTTGGTATTAGATATGAAAATAGAAAACAATTCCATCTATAATGATCATTCAAATAATGTTGGAAAATAATCCTAGTGTGTTGTTGGATATGGTATGGGATATAATACACATTTACCTTATGATATGCTTTATGAGGGATGTTATTATTATTATGTTATGATATCATGAATCAATACATTATGCCCATTATTTTAAGATATAATTCCCACAAACTTGTGAATTATAATTTCCATGTGAGCCAATATCAAGAGAGCCATTGGATTATATAAACACTTTTTTTATTACCTATAGAGGTTATGAACACTAGAAATTATATGATACTTACCTTTAATGGGATTAAATTAACATATGTGCATGACTCCTTATGACATTAGATATAATACCCACTCTCTTATTGTGGACTAGTGCTATAGAAATTGTGTCCTCTTATTATCATTCTTGTGGCAAGGGATGTTATGCCACATGGTGTATTATTATTATAGAGTCTATTCTCACTTACAGATTATTTCCACTAAGATTTTATTTCCATTTATGTGAATTAGTTATCTAGGAATACTACCTATATACAATAAATAATGATATGGGGGTATTATATTCTCATTGGTTAGGAACTGGGAAGTAATTCCTATTTGAATTGCATGTTATATGTTTAGACACCCCCAATGTTGGTTAAATAGGGTATGGTCACTCCTATATGCCTCATGCAGCACCTATGTATGTGATTATTATATTTATGATTTTTTTATTATTTATCTAATACCATATAATAATGTTCATACAATGTGTTTATTGAACATGATAAGAGATACCATTGGTGTGTCCTACTAAGTGTAACACACACACTGCTCGAGCACCCAAATACCTAAGTAAATTCCATTGTTTTTTACCTTTGTGTGGGAAAGTTCTCAGAAGGTAGAGATAGGCGAGCTAGAGTTAAAGGGTTATAGATAATATAGGGGATAAAGAAAGGTCTTAGAGATGGTGTTTTGTTTTTATTTAGTCATTTATTTGTTTTATACTATGTTTTATATGTTCGACCCGTATAATATATTGTTTACTCTTTGTGACTTGTGTTACATTACAATAGCTCATATTGATATAGAATATTAGTTATTCTTTATTTATGGTTATCCTTTAGTTGAAATTTCAACATTTCTATTTTATATTAAGATTATTGTGTATTATTATTGTTTTAAATTTTATTTAATATTATATTTATCTGAGGGTATAGTCTCCCCATGATATACTCACACCCTAATCACTAGTCGGAAGCCTCTGACATACTTGGAGACACACTTTAGGTGTGTAGTGCTTCGGTTTGGTAATATAATAAGTGAACTCAACAAATGATGTTAAAAATTATTATTAATGCCTTTTTTATATTGGTATTACTATTTGGGAATGGTATCTAGGGGTAGGATGTTTTTATAAATTTGGATGGTCCTTATACCTAATAGTAGTTAACCCACATTTAGGAAAACATCAAGTTACCAAGAACTGGATAGAATTTATTGTTTTTTGACGTTATTATTTCTTTATTTTCAAGAAATATAAAATGTGAATTATGTATTATTGTTTAATGTTGGAAATTGTTCCAAGAGAGGTGTCTATCCATGTATCATTTTCAATAAATTGGATTAACATGACAATTTGGTACTTTCTTGTGGTTGATCATCTTGATTATGATATAGGGTTTGACTATTACAAGTCCCATAATTAAATTATGTATTGTTTTACTATATAACTTAATGGTGAAATTGTACATGATTAGGAACATGTTTTTCTTATTACCATTTTATGGTTGATGATATGAATCCAATATATTCCTTTATGTCTACCAAAAAAGGTGGTATTTAGGGATAGAGCGAGTTCCTGAGTTATGTGAGGCCCTTGTATATATGGTGTATGTGTAGTATAGTGGAATGTAATTCCATTATTTCTAATCTTGTATATGATATTTATAATTTTTTAAACATTTTATGAGGTGTATATTTGGAATTGTAATAACATGAAATTGTGACATCCTCCAGTGGAGCATCATGAGTGAAGGTATGTGTAGAACCTTACAATTTTTGATACTAAGAACCTAGTTTCACGTATACCTTTCATTAATCTATATCTACAAGAGAATATACTTCATTTTATTGGGTTTATGAGACTGGGAGATCTATGAATGTTTTATTATATGTCAAATATTACAAGGTTATTCCAATTATAGAATCAACCTAAATTATTCAGAGTGGGTGGACAATAGGATAATAAGTTATTGTTTGAGTATATATAAACTATCTTAAAATATCTAGATATACCACTTATAGTTTGGTGAATCTTTCTATATTTATTCCATGAGGGCAGTGAAGTGTTTTTGGGATGTCCTAGTCAAGGCATATCAGCATGTTAGGTTGTCCTGTAAGGACTTTTAGACGTTTTTCATTAATAATTTTTTTCTGTATAACTTTTTAGTGTAGAAGAATTTAAATTTTATACATTTTATTCAGGGTAACATGTTAGTGATTGAATATAAAACTAATTTACTGATATACTTTTGTTTTCACCCAAGATGTATAGTTATGCGACCCATTTTACCAATTTTCCCATGTGAGTGATGGAATATGTATTCATTTTACTGATATGCTTTAATTTTCACCCATAAACACTAAGATTGGTGATTTTGATAATGTTTTGAGACATTAGATTCAATATCAAGTCCATGTCTTTTATCTTGTATTCTTTTTACAAATTGGAAACTATAGCCTCATTACAAATAGAAGTATAATTTAGAGCAGACAATCTCAATATTGTAGTTCTCATGCATTCCCTGGTAGTGGATTTTTGGTTACGTATAAGTGGTGTTTTTGTTATTATTGTTCATGTGGTGATATATAGTATAGTCAGATTCAGGTATAATTTTTTCCCATAAAATGAGGACTCCTATAATTTTCTATTAGTGTAGTGGATTCAGTCATACCTGACTGAAGACCCATTGTCCTCTTATAGAGTATCATTCATGTGTGTAGATTAGGAATGTGTGTTTATTTTTCATATTTCTTCTCATCCAGCTAGTGGTCATTTCGATGTCTCATCTTGGGAATCTAAAATCAAATCAAATCCTTTAACTCAAGGTGATTCTTTGATTTATTACATCTAATCTAGTAAAATAGGATATTGTAGTGCTTAGGGTTAGAAGAGGAAATTGAGTTATTCATTTTAGGGTAGACAAAGATCTAGATCTCAGGGTAAATTATTAGGGTTAGTATTGATTTATGACATCAAGCCAACTCCTAATAATCATTGTAAGATTCCATCAATATATTAAGGTGTGATTCTAGTGAAATATTTCCTAGAATCTATTTTTTATATGGGTGTGTTGCATTTGTTTATATCAACATAGTTTACTAGTGATCTAAGGATTGTTATATAGTTTTTATATGGGGTGATAATTATCAATAAAAACATAAGGGTAGAATCCAGGGGTACAATCCAGAGGTTTTTTGAGATATCTATAGTAACCTATTATAATCATTGGGTATATGTTTCTCTTTCATTTTTTTAGGTATTAATAGTTTTGATGTGGTCCATAGTATGGATGTGACTAATTGGTATCGATAAATCATCAAATGTTATCCCTAATGAGTATGATTTATATCTAATAAGTGATATTTTTATACACATTTCAAATATTGCGATTTTCAAGTAGGTAATATAGAACCCAAACATAGGTAGATGGGGAAATTTTTAGCCCAGTATCAAAGAATGTTTGTAGGGGTGAAAAGATGCATTGGTCAGTCTATCATCCTATGGTTGAAAATTTCAATGTTATCTTTCTTAAGGATTTATTAGGTTATATACCTAATATAGTTTTTTATTTTACAATTGAGATAATTCTAGGTATATATCAAATATTGTTTATTACTTATATAGTATCTCCAATAATGTATAGAGAGTCGAAGAATCAGCTAGAGGACCTGTAGGTAAAAGGGTTAATTCACTATAGCATGTCTCTATAATTTTTTCATGTTTTATTCTCCAAGAATATAAATTTGTTGTTGTTTTTATTTTTATATTATTAGATATTAAAAAATGATGGTCAAGAAGTGGTATCATCTTCCTCGAATCAAAATTCTATTTGACTAGTTAAGGGGGGAAAGTAGTTGTATATGATTGAGTTGAGGTTTATAATCCCTAGTATTGTGTAAGGACATATGATATTTAATATATTACTTTAGAGAATATTTATAGACAATATGAGTATCTTTTAGTATCTTTTGGTCTGATAAATTCTCCAGTAGTGTTTATGACCCCGATGAATAGAGTCTTTCATCCTTATCTTGATTCATTTATGGTCATATTTTTCAAAACAATCTTGGTATAACTATGTTCATGGGTGGATAATGATCAATATCTAGACATTTTTTTAATTTAATTGATAGGAAATAAAATTTATTCCATGCACTTGAAGTTCTAGTTCTGGATCAGTAAGGTTCACTTAGTAATTTAGGTGATATTAGACATAGGTATATTAGTGGACCCTAGGATGGTTGAGGTCATTATTTATTGGGAGTGACTGAAGCACATTTTTAGATATGTATCTTCCTACTTTAAGTATAATACTATATGATATTAATTTAGTAATTATTTTAATTTGAAGCACCAATAAAGATCCTAACCATGAATAGGGTGAAGTTTGATTAGTTTAACCCTTATGAAATATCCCTCTAAGAGATAAAGGGTTAGTTGAAATTTTTTCTAATTGTAACCTTACCAAAGAATTGTGAGAAGTACACCCTAACCTATGATGTATTAAGTATTGTCCTTGTATCAATTTCAATACATGTAATGAGTGTGGTCACCAATGGATTTACATAGTTTATGCCACATGGGTGGAATTATCTAACTCACAATATAGATCTAGGGACAGTAGTGTAAGTTGTGAGATGCTATAATTATTACTTGTTGGGTGAATGGTTCATAGTGTATACTAACTACAAGATCAAAAAAAATATTTTCTCAATGGTACCTAAACCATTAGTAAGATAGTTGGTTGAGTACCTCTAGTCACTCAACATCAAGATGGAATATAACATGGGGAAATGGAATGTGAAAGTCAATGCTCAAATATGGTAGACTCCACCCTAGTTAGTGTGCAAGGATAATAGAGAATATTAGTTTATCATTTTATTCATCATGATGTATATCAATTCCTATAAATATCAGGGTGGGTGGTTATTACATCCTTAACTATTATCATTTCACTCCTTGAGAGGATGAAGGGGAGTCCATTATCTAACTCAAACTCTAGAGATATGAGGGGAAATATTTATGGTTGGGAGACACCACTATATGGGTCCTTGGATGATAAAGGTATTTAATATGTATGAGGTCAAGCTGTGGTTCCCATGAAAATGCTTGGGGATATTATATGGGATCAACATGCCTCGAGATGGGTTATTCTATAAGGTCATAAAAAGTTGTATCATGAAATTAATAGGTACTATTGGCATTCACATGCCTTAGGATTGGTTATCCACTAATGGATTACTAATATTTATCATCAAATCCATAGGTAGTATTGGTCGAAAATGATAAGGATGAAAATTTTATGGTTTTATCAAAATTACTTAAATATAAATAGGTAAATATAAAGAATCACATATCCATGAGTCTTATTTATCCTAAGGTTCCATGTGATATAGTACAGTTATATTGAGAGGAGTTGAATTAGTGTGATAAATGTATCATAAAATTATTTAAAATTTTTAATTTGAAACTTTACACCTATTAGGATGAAAGTATCATGTATGAATCAAGAAAAAAACACAATGTATACAAGACAAATTTTAAATATCTCACAACACATAATATTTTTACAAGGTTCACCCATGATGTGGGTAAATATGTCCTAATTGTGTTTTTATAAATTATAATACATAGGTGTTTAAATAATATCAGAAATTAAATACTTATGGGGAATGTTTCATCCTTAACATAAGAGTTATCTCCCGATAACATTACTATCTCCCAATGGGAAATTAATACCAGATCCATCCATTGTATAATGACGTTCCAATCTTTCCTTCTTCAATAATTTCTTTTTAAATCTCCATAATTCGTTAACACTAAATTTGATATCTTCTTCATAAATCACTAACTTTTACATATAAGTCATTTTTCATTTGAAACGTGTATGTATATATTCCTCTAACCTTTATAATGAGTAATCTATGCATGGGAACATGAAAATATATAGTTTTATCCTCCTCCTAAATCTTCTTTGAGATTTCTAATAATCAATAATCAATAGATTTTACTAATTACTTATGAGTCTTGAAAAAAATGATAATCAACTGTAGTGGTATATGTCAATCTCCCCTTTTCTTTTTTGTCACTTATATCTTCTTCTTTTTTATTCCTAATTGATAAAAATATTATTTTCTATATCATTTCCCATTCTTCCTCCTCTTAATATTGTATTCAATTTTTTATATTATTTTGTAATATAAAATAATATAATATTGATATTGTTTAAAAATATAAAATATAAAACTCCCATGTAAATCAAAAATGTGATCTATTCATTGAAACTGGTCAAATAATATCACTTAATAAATTATCCAAATTTTTATATTTATAAATGAACTTAGGTAATTTTATTTTATTTTCACAAAATTATTATATGAAGACCTCCTAAATTTCTTATTTTAATTATCCTCAGATTTTGGAGTCATGATTCCTTTGAATTTCATCAAAAACATCATTCCCTTTATCTATATTTTCATTTAATTACATGTGCAATATAATTGATGCATGGTATTATATTTCAATAAATGATATTATCCACATTATCTAAAAATAATTTACAATATATCACATAGGATTTCTATTGTGGTGTGATCCCATCGATTACAATAATTTAGTATTGTATTATATTCTCAATACAGACCTCTTCGACAAGACCCAAACCTACAGAACACACATAAATTTGAATTGTAGCACAGTAACTCCACTTATTCTGTGACATCATCATAAAATTTTTACATAAAGAGACATTTTTTGGTAATTTTTATATTCATAACATGATATTTTTCTTTACAACACAAATTAAACTTGAATCATGATTTATTATTCAAAGAATCATGATATTATTTTCATTAAAATAAACTATAACATCATATAATTTAATTATTTGAAGATTTTTGTCTTATAAATTCACTTTAATACCCACAATACCGGTCTAGAATTATTCTAAATATATCTTGAGAACTAAGACAAATCACATCTAAAACAACTCTAAAAAGGATATGTTAGAGTATTTTACTCTTATGTAGATTCTATACCATTGCTTGGTATTCTATCATATCCTCAAACTTACTCTTACATGAGAAGATAACCCATGGTTTTAATCATCTATATATCTTTATTAAGATAGTATATCTTTGAGTTAATCCTACAAAGACATCACAAATATCTTCGTACTTTGACACATCTCTAATCTATACTTATATCTTGGTTATTAATACATAGATTTGAAACTTCCAATCTTAATATAAAATATTTTTTTACCTTTTGGTATTTGTTCTTCTATAAATCTTGATCTGATGAAGCAAATATTATTATCAAACATAGAGGTATGCCTCTATAATTTATCAAATTAACTCTTAATACTTCTATAAACACATTCTCTTCTAGTATTCACAAACAATTTTACTCCTACTGATTTCATATAAAATCATAATTTCCTCCTATGTTACTTTAAAAAATTAAATCTAGACTTTTCTTGTCTCTAGAATGATATCTTGTGAACCTTGGTCTTAGGAATCTCTAGGTAAATCAATAATTTTAGTGAAAAACTAGTAATTATTCACATTTATGAATCCCAATATTCCCATATTTTTTAAAAAACTTATAATCTCTTCAAATCAACTCCAGGCACTCTAAATAATTTAAAACCATTTACAAAAAATTAATAACTTATTTTTCAATGCTTAATTCAATTGAAAATTAAATATATAAATAATTATTCAGTTGCCTCATAGTATATTGTATTCTAATCAAGACTTCATTGAATTTATCCAATCAACTCAAAATAACATCAAAATTTTTATATAAACCTCGATTGTCACAGACCAAGCCAAGATTCTATCTGACCGGACACCCGACCAGGTCTATAAAATATCCCAAAGGGTGTTCCCAATCCCCATGGGTTGTAAAATAGTGTCGGGAATAAAGATAAACCATATTGAAATGATTTATACCAATAATAAATAGGATCAAAATATAAAAAATGGAGAATGTAGAAAATCTCAAAAACTGAATCTAAATAAATTAACAATTTGTCTAATACAAATACAATTGAATTAAACTGACATTGAAAGAACAAGAAGATCTAAAAAATATAAATAAATATATTCTAACATGAACCCCATGTAATATCTTGGTCACCACCAACCATAGTACCTCCATGCTCCAAATTATAACTCGAACCAGAAGAACTTAAACAAATATCGACCCTGCAAAACAACTTGCCTCTACCGACACTAAATGGTACAAGTAGGGTGTGACCTAGACATCTCGATAGGAAATCACCAAAGATTCCATCTGTTTCCTCTTCCAAAATAGTCTATTAAAACACTTTTGTAAATAAGGTTATAAAAATAGGTTTTCTTCCTTTAAAAAATAAACACATTTTTCCCATTTTTCCAAACTATGGACACCATTTTTCCAATTCCAAACTAGATTTTCCATTTTAAATAAAAACCCAAATCAACAACACTAGGTATATGTTGAAAATATATAAACTGAACAAACAAACTTTCAATAAAGTGGAATTTCAATAATAAATATAGAAAATAACCATGGGAAATATGAAACATCCCTAGAAGATCTCTGGACGTACTCTTTTTCGAACCACCTATCGGCGTATGGTGAAGCCCATAAGTCTATAACTAACTAGATGCTCTCACAACATCACTAGTGGTGAATCCCTCCTAGAATATCCATAACTCCATGAGGGAACCAACACATCTAATCGAGCCAAATAATAAATTGTCACTTGATCATCTAAAAGAAACCTAGGAACCCATATTGATAATAGTAATACTATGTAAGTAGGAGTCCCTCACTCGTGACTCATTTCACTGCACTTGCCTAACCCAAACACGGACACCTTATATGATAACTCAGGAAGGTAAATAACTCCTATAGAGGTTTACAAATATATATATATATATATATATATATATGAGTGTGCGTGTTTGTGTGTGAGTGTGTGTTTTTGTGTCACATCATTAAAGTGACAACCAGGTTGTCACATCACATAAGCATTCAAACCATTTTTTAAAACTCTTTAAGTTGTTAATCATGCGTTCATATCTTTTGAACCATACTGTTTTCTAAAATAAAAACAATACATCACTTTAGAAGTACAATTCTAAATAGTCCTTTATGTTTACACACCCAAATAAATTTACCAAAACATTCCTAAATCATTTTTAAAACCATTTCCAATTATACAATTCTAAATGGATTTTTAAACCATTTGGAAACCAACCCTATTCCAAGATACCCAATGTTTCAAACTTTACAGAACGCATTAAAAATCATTTTAAAGCCACAAGAAATACCAACACACTTTTTAGAATTCAAATATCCATTTTAGAATTAAGATAATGGGAGAGAGAAGATAAAATATTAGAGAAATCAAGGTTCATGTGTAGCATCATTTCTAAGAGTCATTTTCACTTGAATGTCTATCCATGTGTGCACCTAGTGAACCCATGGATGTTTAAAAATCAAATTAAACCCTTTTAAGATCCATAAGAAAACCAAGAAAACATTTTTCTAGAAATAATACTTCCATTTAAACCAACACAATTTTATCCTCTCTCATAAACATTTTAAAAACCCTAGGAACCTTTCCAAAACATTTCACCATAAATCATCAAGACATAAATAGGCACCTAAATCACACTTCATACTCCAATTAATGATTCAACCAAGATAATATATAAAACCAAATCCAAAAAATGTAATAAGGGATCAATTTCATGTTTATAAAACCAAAGGCATTTTATCAAATTCCTTGTGGGTATACATTTATAGGCATAAAAAATAAAACCCTTGGAAAACCTTTTTTTCAAATTCTATCAATAAAGAAACACCAGAATAAACTAGCCATCAGGATTATAGGAATGGAAATAGCATTTAAAAATTAATTTAAGACACTCAAGCTCCAATGGTTTTAATTGGAATGGAAAAAAACATATAAACACCTACCTTAATAGTGTTCGGATGCGATGAATCTTCTAAGGAGGATATATCTAATCCCTACATACAATTCACACACCCTAGAACCAAATGAAAATGAACCAAACATAAACCCTAGTCATTATTGTTCATCCATGGAAGAATATCCCTAGAGAAAATCCTATAAACAAAGAGGATAAGGGAAAGAGAGAAGATTTGATGAAATAAACATGAGTAATCACTGACCTTTCTTGAGTAATCACCCCAAGATCACCCCAAATCAAAGAAGGGAGAAGGGGGCCTTAAGGTAGATAAACAACACCTATGGATTCATTTGAGAGGTAGAATCACCCAAGTAGTATTTTTAAGCTAAAATTTATTAATCTCTTAAATGGATGCACAGTTTTGCTTAACATTTTTGAAAACTATGCGCAAACCATGCGAGGGATGGTAGAAATATTCTGCTACTTTGTAGTGATAGGTTGCATAGTTTGGGTAAATCATAGTCAAACCATGTGACCAGAAAAAATTGGTCGAAACACTTATATGACACCATAAAAACTAGGTAATACCCACCCAAATATCCTTTAATGATTTAAACACAATGTAGTGATACCATGGGTGCCAAAACTCTACAACATGAAGCTTTATCTCGATAACAACAAAAATCACTAATCATATGTATAAAAGGAAACCAAAACCACAAAAAAACAAGGACTTTTTTTGGTAACTCAACCTAAACCTCAACCATAATATCCAACATTTAGAAATGAATAAAATAAAATAGTATCTGAGGTCGGGGTATGAAAATTCTCCCCACCACAAACACTTTATACCCCTAAAAAGTAACCAAGTAACAAGATATCTAAAACTAGAATTCATGCCCAATCTAAAACAAATAAAAAATGATCCTTAGGGTGAACTTTCACTTCTCAAGCCACACTTGACTGATCGAGAAGAAATTCTAGAACATGAATAAGGATGAAGGGAGAACACGAGAGGGTTCACCCCCACCACAAGAACTCAACTAATAAGAACAATATTTAAACCCCAAACAACACCCTCAATTCAATCAGTTACTAGGGATTTTAACATTTAAAATTTCTGGATAGCTCACACAGTTTGGTTATATAGTTTTCTAAACTGTGCGCCAATAGTGAACCCCTATCTGTCTATAAGGGTAGTCTGCATGACTTGGATGCTTGGTTCAAAAGCCATGTGCCAACCGTGCCAAATACCACTGTCCGAGAATGAACCAAGATGCATGGTTACTAATACCTACTGCAAGGTCATGCACTGGCCATGCATTTGGCTCAGTCCGCATAGTTGGGGCCGCATGTTTTCGACTAACTGTGTGGTAACTGTGCTTCACCTAGAGAAAAATCTCTTGAAAACTCCAAAAACCAAAAATCTTGATCAGGGATCAAACCCAAACATCCATATATAAGTTATAAAATAAAACCAATAAAATAGGGATCCTCTGAAATGAACTTAACCCATTATATATCAACTCTAAAAAACTCAATAATCTCCAAATAACAATTGTTGAAAGTTAAAACTGAGACCGGTCTACACAAAGGCAAGACAAACTCAAAGGAGAACAAAAAAGTCATAGGCCGCATTTTGATAGACTCAAATGATTGAATTATAATAGAAAGGTCCCATAAAAACATTACAGAGAAATGATTAACTTATAAAAGTAGGAAGACAAGAACAAGGAAACCATAAACATTTTTATCCCAGCATAGAAGGCAAAACTATGTCAGGGTTTTACATCCCTTGTCACTCCTGATTGTGCGCGAGCTTCACTATGAGGCATCTTTCTAGGGCTCGGATGGTAGAAGTATCTCTCGGATCATAGTCAGGTACATGCATCCTCTGGTCACAACTACTTATTTGAGAAATTATTCTTATATGACTTCTCCATATGACCTAAATCGCCACAACAATGCCAGGCCTTTGGAGATATATGACATGATGACTTTGAATGCTTGGGTGGACTACATTGATATCACATAAGGGAATTGCATAAAAAACTTGATTCAAGAACCAATGAAGGAGACTCCTTAGATATAGTTTCCCCTAGAATTCACTTTTTTCCAGAATGACAACCATTTCAATCAGCAAGAGTCATCGAACATCCAACCACCTATGCTCTAGAAACTAACTCATCTAAGAACGCCTCATCCACCATCATTTCAAAATAGGTCTCTCTAGAAGATATAAACCTTTCTACAATATCTAAAAGAAGACCCTAAATAAAAATTATATCGTTTAATTGATCCTCTAGTGCTACCTCTGGATAGTAGGAAACCAACCCTCTGAAGTGATCAACATAAGATTTCACATTCTGCTGGCCCTGCCGAATGTCCCGAAACTCTGCCACCTTCCTCAACTTCATCTCCTCAGGTATGAACCTTTGGCTGAAGGTGACCTTAAAAAATTACTATGTCATCCCGTCTTCCAATGATGATAGGACAACCATCTTCCACTAGTCCTAGGTTGGACCCTCAAGAAACCCCAAGAAAGCACAAGATCTAATAGCCTCAAGAGTTCCCAATAACCTAAAGATGTGATCTAATTATTTTATCCACTACATCATATATAATGATCCTTGATCACCACAAAATATTGGTGACACTCTTAAAGAATCAGAAAATGGGAATGAATCATTATAAAATATGGGAATCTTTCTGGGAATCATTTTCTGAACAATAAGAAAAACCCAAAACCAAAACCGACATCAAACCACAATATAATAAAAAGAACACCTCGAGCGAAAGTAGTTTACCCACAAACCAAGAACAATAAAACACAACCAAAAATCCTCTTTTAAAAAATCACAATTTCATCTCAATTTCAAAACATTATTTATTTCAAGTATACTTTCCAAAAACAATACCCACCTATTGCAAAACTAAATCTAATTTCTAGAATCATTTTCCTCTTTCAAAAGTGATTTTAGAAAAAAAAAATGATTCCAAACCTTCTCAAATACACACCCATGGAATGTCATGAATCATTCCACATGAGTTCATCCCCTTCCATCCACATGTG
Organism: Viscum album; assembly: GCA_963277665.1. Classification (NCBI taxonomy): domain Eukaryota; kingdom Viridiplantae; phylum Streptophyta; class Magnoliopsida; order Santalales; family Viscaceae; genus Viscum; species Viscum album. The sequence goes on along the minus strand of OY728156.1, from coordinate 1,189,454,190 downwards.
TCAATGCACACCTTCCACAAACATATCCTCACATGTGCAAATGTTCATAAGAAATACCAAGGGTCACACAAATCCACTTCTTTACCAACTCCCAAAAATCACCAAATTTTTCAAACCAAGATTATTTCCTTTAAAACCTACCATAAAAATCTCAAAACCACTTGAACGAAAAAAATCCCTTTTATAAACCCATTTCTCTTTAAAACGCACTTTACCCATTTAAAACCAATTATAAGAAAGCATTTTCTTTTTTTAAACACTTTTTCATTTTAAAATCATACTCATATTAACCTAATACCTAACATGGATCGACTTGCACAAAACCACTGGAATGAGCCACTAGTAGTTGTGATTAATCTAGTGACATGGTAGTGGGTCATTACAGAAGTTGGAAATAACAACTAGGAAGAACTTGAACCAGGCATTGGGACTCAACATGGGTCACTACTCCATGTGGGGTCAAAATGTGACATCATCTTGCCTATTTTTTCATCACTCATTCTAAAACTAGAACAAAAGACTTAAATCTCGGTCTAACAGTGGTAACTTGAGGTTCAAAATGGCCAAGGGATCATGACTCCCTTCCCATATCTACCTCTCATGTCCCGATAGTCCTAATCTCTAACTACCAGACACCCCAAATAACAATAACCTCCTCTAATACCATTTTTTCATGAACCATGTAGGAATTCCATCCGACCTGATGCCCAACCCAGTCCGCGACATGGCCTGAAGGGCATTCCCGATCCCCACAAGTGGGAAAATAGTGTTGGGAATCAATATAAACCATGTAGCAATTATTTTTCCCAATAATAAACAGGATCAAAATATACAAACTAATAATGAAGTAGAGATCAATAACTAAATATCAACAAATGAATAATCTGGCCTAATAGAAGTAAAACTGAGAAAAACTGTCATTGAAATAACTATAAGCTACAAAAAAATAGAAACAAGTAGCTAATAACACAATCCCCATGTGACCTTTTGGTCACTACTAAACACAAGGCCACCGTACTTCAAAAGATAAGTCAAACTAGAAGAACCTGAATAAAATCAGAACCTGCAAAACTGCTCGGGTCTACTCACACTGAATGGTACAAGTAGGGTGTGAGCTAGACATCTTAGTAGGTAATCAATAAAGAGTCAATGTGTTTCCATTTTCAAAACAATCCATTAACACTATTTTGTAAATAAGTTTAAAAAAATATGTTTTCATCCTTTAAAAAATAAACTCATTTCTTTCCCTTTTTTCAAACTATTCACACCATGTTTCCACTTTCAAAAAATATTTTCCTTTTTAAATAAAAACCCAAATCAACAAAACATAGTCTAGGCTCAAAATAAATAAACTAAACTAAACAAAATTTAATACAGTAGAAAGTAAACAAGCTATACAAATAATAACCATCAACAATCCTAAACATCCCTAGAAGATCCCTGGACATACTTGGTATGGAACCACCTGTCGGCGTATTGTGAATCCCCTATGTCTATAACCATCTAAATTCTCTCACAGACTCACTAGTAGAAAATCCCTCTAATCCTATCCACAACTCTAGGAGGTACCAACCCATATAATTAGGGCTAATAAGAAATCATCACTCGATCATATAAAAGACACCCAGTAACACATTGTGGTAATAATAATACTATATATGTAGGAGACACTCGCACGTGTGACTCATCTCACTGCACTTTCCTTACCCAAACACAAACACCCTATACGATAACCTATGAAGGTAAATTCATCCTATAGAGGTCCCCCCCCCACACACACACACATATATATATATCTGTGTGTGTGTGTCACGTCATTAAAGTGAAAACTGGGCCATCACATGACATAAGAATCCAAACCATTTTGGAAACCTATTTAATTTTCCAATTGGGTGTTCACATTTTCTGAATCATGCTCTTTTCAAATATAAACAAAAGACTTCACCTTTAATAGTACCATGCCAAAGGGGCCTTTATGTTTACACAACCAAATACATTTACCAAAACATTCCCAAGTCACTTCTAAACCCATTTCTGTGTATTCCATGCCAAATAAGACTTTAACCCATTTAAAACCCAACCATGTTTCAAGATACCCAACATTTCAAATTTTAAAGAAAACATTCAAAATCATTTTAAATCCACATGAAATACCAAAACTCTATATAGAAATTAAATATCCATTTTAGAAGGAAGATAATGGGAGAGAGAAGAGAAAACATTTGAGAAATCAAGGTTCATGTGTAACATCATTTTTAAGTGTCATTTTCACTTGAATTCTCATTTATTTGTGCACATAGTGCACCCATGGATGAGAAAACATAAAATGAAACCCTTTTAAGATCTATAAAAAACCCAAAATCATTTTTTTAGAAATAATACTTCTTATTAATCCAATACAATTAAAACATCTCTCATTAACATTATAAAAACCCGAGGAACCTTTCCAAAACATTTCACCATAAATCATCAGGCCATAAATAGACACCTAAATCACACTTCATGCTCCCATTAATTCTTTAAACAAGATAATATATAAAACTGATTCCAAAAAATAAAATAAGGGCTTAGTTTCACGTTTATAAAACAAAATCCATTTTATAAAACACCTTGTGTGTATACATTTATAGTCATAATAAAGAAAACCCTTTGAATTTTTTTTTTAAAATTCAATCAACAAAGAAACACCACAATAAACTATCCTTGAGAATTATAAGGATGTGAGTAGAATTTTAAAATTAATTTAAGACACTTAAGAACCAATTATTTTAATTGGAAAGGAAAAACATGGAAACACCTTCCTCAGCAGTGTATGGATGAGATGAACATTGAAGGGAGGATAGATATAATCCCCACAGACCGTTCACACACCCTAGATCCAAAATAATTTGAACCAAACATAAACCCATGTCATTAAGGTTAGTCCATGGAAGAATACCCCCAAATAAAACCCTAGAAACAATAAAATCATCATCACAATCCCTTCACCTGGTCAATATCACCATATGGATTTATTTGAAACATGATTGAATAAATCTGTATTAATATGTTCTCACCCATTCTTCTCCTTTTATCTCATCTTTATTAAAAATAAATACAAAGTTTCTCTTGATATGGATGGATTCACAATTCTCTAGGTATTGAGTCATAAATTTATCAAATATAATTCAAAAAGATATATATTATTGTAAAAAATAATATTGATTAAATTATATAAAAAATTTGTCTATCAACAACTAAGTATGTGAAAAAAAACTCAAAATCAGAATTTTTTATACTGATTCTATTTTACATTCTCAGAATAATTATAGTACACATATTATAAAATATGTTAAAAACATTTAAAAATATGTAGTTTTCTCTCCCCTTAAAGTTAATTATATTCTTAAAGATCTCAACAAACTCTCCCCCTTAAAATAATAATTGATTCAATTCAAAATAAGTATTGGAAAAGTTTGATAATAATAGTTCAACACTATCATTCTCTATTAATATTCTGGAATTTTAAATTCATGTGAAAATATTATTTTTCTGATAGATTTATCAGCTTCTCTCCATCTTAATGGGAGAACTCTTTTAACTCTTGATTATGGATAGTCTTATTTATAATAAATTCTAAATATATCTTTTTAACAATAATTATTGTTTATAAGGAGCTAACATAATACTAATTCAATAAATCCTTGATATATTTATTCGTCTAATATATAGCTCTCATACTAATTCATCTATTCCTATACATAACATCACCATTAATTTCCTACAGAAATATAAACCAAAATTATGGGAATAAGGTGGCTTATTCTTTTATTCTTAGTGAGATAAATTAGTCTGATATGTATTTTAAAACCCAAAAAAAATTTCATTAAAACTCCAACATCATAAGAAATATTTATTATTTCTCCATTAACTTTTTATATATATGAAACTCCATGGGAATCAGGGTCTAATTTCATTTTTTAGACTTTATTCATGTGGAATTTTATATTTCACATCAAATAGAATCCCATATCTAATTTATTTTTCTTGTTTCATTTTCAAACAAGTTCCAATTGGGATATCCTTATGATCATGTATTACTTAGGAATATAACCAGCTTAATTGTATCCCCCACATGGTTTCTCCATCATTTGTATGTCATCCATATTTGAAATAATCTCAATAATTTTAACTTCTTCTTTATAGAAGTCTTCCATTAAACCAATCATTTTCTTCTCTAAATAAATTGAATTTATTTATTCCTCAAATTTACTTCATTAAAAACTAATGTTTATGGATTTATTATAATAATACATTATGTTTCTTGTCCTTCCATTGTAAAATCTTATCCTATTTGTTGTAAAATCCTTCTATATTTTATTAGGTGTGTTTAGTTTGGAAATTTTCATTAGAGTACACTCTATGGTGAACTAAGACTATTTGAGACCTGTAAACTTGTATCAATTTATAGAAATATATTCTTTATATATAGGATATGATACCAACTAAAATGGCCCAATTTTAACCTTCCATAAATACAATATCAATAGAAAACATTTATTTACTTGCATTTCAAAGGCATTTTGTGTTTACAAATTAATATAATTAGAAAAACCCTTTTATGTGACAAAACTCATGTATTTATCCTAAAATGGTAAGTGTTCACATTTTACCCAAACTTTCATATTCCATAAGATTAATTCATCATATCCCATAACATTATCCACACATGATACAAATATATTCATATCATATATAAAAACATTCTTCATGACCTAGGTAAAAGGATGCATAATAAAGGGAGAGCTCAAATTATCGGTAAGGGTAAACATGGGAGATATTGATCGATGATCATATATAATAATATGATAAGAATAAGGGTATGAGATCATGAGAATAACTTATGAAATTAATAATTAGTTAGTCAAATATCAATAATAATGATTCATCATACAATTCTTTATCATAATAAAAGACATAATTCATAAGAGTGTGGAATCAATAATACTCAATCATGATACATGAGGACATATCATAAACATAAGACATAAGTCTGTGAAAAAACATAAGAATAGAAAATAATTTCCTTATTTTGATGATTACGTACAATACTAAAATTTTGGATATATTCCCATAGTGGATTTTTTTTATTCCTCATTCCCATCATTTATTTTGTCAATGATAATTTGTAGGAATATCATGGGTGACAAAGTCCATTACAAAATTGGGTACTCACTCTATTCTAGTTCATAATAACATATGAGATGTCATTCTTTATCGAATTAATTTAAGTTATATAAAATTTCAGGCATCCCTATAATTTAAATTAAACCATACATAATAATTCTACAATATCATAAACACATTCATTAATTCATCATATCATAACCAATGGAAAATAAATGGGTTTCAAAAATATTTTATCATATTGATTGACCTATTGAAAAGAACATGATTCATAATAAAATTCATAAAACATAATAATCATAAGAAATATAGATAATATAATTGGATGGTATCATAAGAACATATCCCTAGTTAAGAATAAATATTCTTAAAGGATGATGACATGGATGAAAAATACATTTAAAAATAATTTGAACATTTCTTTGAAAACATGGAAAATATTTTTTCTTTAAATGTCATTAAAACAAACAAATTCTAAAAATATTGAGAAATGTATATTCATTAAAAATAACCATAGAAAATTATAAATTAATATTCAAAGAAAATAATAGTCATTATATAGGGAAAATATATTCTTTTATTAAATATTAACACAAAAATTACTTTTACACTTTTTTTTAAAAAAGTCATAAATACCCTATCTGAAAATAAAATTATAAAAAAAATTTCAACCTTTGAAAAAAATCAAATATATTTGAAAATTAATTTAAACTATCATTGGATCATATAAAATAACATTATTTAAATAATTTTAAATATCATGGACATAGAGGAAAAAGATTCTAAACCAAAAGGAGAAATAAATTCATCTTTTATTATAAACATTTCTTGGTATTTTTTAGCATCAAAGAGAGGTAAATGGAAATTATAATTGAAAATTATAGGGCTAAAAAATATTATAGAAGAAAATATATATTTTTTAAGTATATGTATAATATAATTTCTTTTAATTTAAATTTAACACATACAATCCCCAAAAAATGATATTGTAACATTAATCATTGCTGATTTAGTAACTTTTCAATCATAATCACATTTAAAGAAATGAAGTTAAACAAAAATTTAGACACAATTAACAAAATTATATTAAAGATAAAATATTTCAATGTGTTAGTATATACACTATACAAACATTAATAGGTTCAAATCGTGAATCATGTTTCAACAAAAAAATATTGAGAAGAAGAACCCTTAGAGTTTTGGTAATCTATGAATCAAAACCTCACAAAATATAAAACCATTTAGGGGTTATTAAATCACCATAATTTTCCTGAAAATAATCACAAATTTCCTTTTTCGATATTATATACCCAACAGAAAAGAAACATGTGGAAAATAATACATATGTTCCATAGAAATAAAAGTGAGATGAGAAACTCTTACCTCAAATCATGAATTTCGTTGTATATGGTATTAAATATTTATTATAAATTTAAATCTATTATAAATAAAATATTCATACCTTTCATAATATCTATGATTAAATTATCACATTTTATCATTCTTTTAAAAATATTTCCTCATTATAATCATTGTTCTTGGTGTTAGTTGTTCAGTTTTTCATGCATGTTTTGGTTTGGTGGTTTTGGTAATTGCAACTTGTACATGTTTTGATAATATATAAAATATTAATAATGTAATAACTATATTATTTATTCATTATATTCACTTTTATAACCATTCACATAATTTGGTGTTGAAAAATGAATTATATCACTTCATGGAGGCGGTAATCTGCACATACACACGGGTGCGGTTTTCACATTTCAATGAATGGAACAAAAGAAGTTAAATAATAATTCACCATTATATAATCATAATTATTTCGTATATATCATATATATATATGTGTGTAATATATATATTTATATATAAATATATTTATATAACTATCCATATAAAGAGGAAAATAAAATGAATCATATCGCTTTGTGGAGTTGATAGTCCACACATACACACGAGCAACGTTAACGTTTTTATTGGATAATAGAGTGAAGGTATATAATATTTTATATTTAAATAACAATAATAATAACAATTTTATATATAATATTATATTATCAATAAATTTAACTATAAAACTATCCATGATTTGTGGTGATTAAAAATAAAATATAGGGGTCGTGGAGATGGTAGTTCTTATATACGCATGACATCATTTTTATTTTCTATTAGGGTGGATGATAAATAGATAATAATTATTCTATTAAAATAATAAATTTTAATTAAGATAAAAAAATTTATGTCTCAGTTTTCATATGGTTAAATAATATCTGGAGGAGGTAAAAGAAGAAATAAACATAAAATCATTCAATGAAGTTGATTATCTCTTCTTTGAGAAACCTCATTTGGATTTCTTATTCAAGACCCTTGGGTTGTTATTTTAAAAATAACATCACCTCTAGAACATGTATAGGTAAGTTGATAACATATTTGGGAAAGTTTTTTTGAGATAAGTATCTAAAGAAGGTGTGAAGAAAAAATTATAGTAGGTTCACTTTTATAAGTAAGGGGTTGGAAATGGAACCCCACTCCCCTAGAATCTCTATCTATATATCTATCTATCTATATCTCTCTCTTAGTGTCACCCTATCCTACAATTTTTGGTGAACTTATTCAATGGTGAGGTGATCTTATCCAGACCTCCCCCTTCCACTTTCCTCAGTTATCCTCATGGGGTCTCTCTTAGTGTCGCCCTCTCCTGAGGTTGTCGGTGCGCTTCTTCGATAGTGAGGTGATATTTTCCAGGCCTTTCACTCCCTCTTTCCTCAGTTTCCTTCATTAGGTTAACCTTATTTTATCTCACTCCTAGGGTTTCTATCATGATTATTCAATGGTTATTTGATCTTCCTCAATCCTCCCTCTCCATCATTCCTTAGTTCTTCTCTTAGGGTCTCCCATTACCTATCTTTATTTTTTTGGGATTTTGACTCCTAATTTCAGGATGTTGATCACAAACCATTAATTGTCTACCAATTGAATCTTCCATTCTAGACCCCATTTTTTATCTTATTCTATATTCTTCATAGTTTTTTTGGATGTGCTTGTGGTTTACAGTTGTGTCTCACTATTGACTCCCTTGTTTGATTCAACCTCTACTCTTGCTTCTAGATCTATTGCACAAGGAACCATTTATTTTTGATGTAGTATATTTCATAGGGGTTTTGGGATGTGTTTTATGGTCATTCACTGGTGTTCCTAAATTCATATAATAAGTTGATTATGCTTGTTCCTTTTGTATTTCATCATGATTTTCTTGTACCTTTTCTTTTTAGTGGTATTTTTATATTTTTGAGTTTTTTGAATTATTTTTCATCCTTAATGCATACCAAATCGATTGGTGATGGTTTTTTACTTTTATTGAAATAGAATATTGTTTTTTCTTTTATTCATAATGGATTGTCTTATTTTTGGTTTGGTGTTTTCCGCCTGCAAGTTATGGATCATTGTCATGTAATCCATCCTTCTATCTATGCCCTAGATCTAAGGTTCAACACCCCCATCCAAGTCGGTTTGGTATTATTTTTCTTTAGGAGGCTTTGTGAGGTTTTGCTCGAGTAGAAGACAGCATTCCCAGAGGTGCAACTCATGTGGAATTTTTATCCTTTGACTCTTTTTGTGATCTTCCCAATTGTGGTGGACAACAATTCATTTCTTGGGAGGTCGTGATTTCTCTTGTTGTGATGGTTTATTTCTTCTCTGATAGTGGTTTCTTTGGGTTGGTTCAGTTCTTTTCGATGTTGTTAAAGTGTCATCATTGGATATTTTCAGGGATTATAATCATATTTTATTAGTTCCAACTAATTATTCTTCTTGGAATTCATTGATTAGGGTTCTAAAGTTTTGTGGTGTTTAGTTTTTATTCTTTTATGATAGCGATGTTAGTGATTTAATGATTACAATTATGGGTTCTAGTGTTCAATTTTTGTTGGTGATTTTGTGTGATGATGGGTTTGAATTATGCTAGGATATAAGACATGAGGTGGTGTGTGGCCCAAGTTAGTGATGATAGTTGTAGTTTAAATTCTGTAGTTTGAATTTTCATATTTTAATTTAGTTTTTTTGGGGGTATCTGTGATAGTGTATGGTTATGCAAGGTTCCAACTTTATTAAAAACTAGATTCTCAAAAAAATGGATTGAGTAGGTGGGGATTGGAACATTTTTAAGTATTATAAACATTAAAATAACTAGTAACCAACCTGTGCATTTTAACGGTGTCACCATTTTAATTACAAATTCACAGACACACACACAAATTTTTTAGTTGTTAAAAACCTTAGAGAAATGAAATATAGAAATATAAATAAATGTAAGGGTTAATAATAGTTGATATTGATTGGTTTTTGGGAATCAGACACGTAGTTAAAAGATGTATGAGGAGACACATGTCCTTAAAGGGATTCATAATAGTCTAGATGTAGAATGGGCATACACAGAAAATAAAAATATTTACAATATATGGTATAATTATATGAAAATGGAAGTTCAGGTTTATAAGATTATTTCATGGAAATAATGGTCTTATGTCAGATATTATGGAAGAAGATTGAATGTGGAAGTATAATTTCTCTTAACATTTCATGGTTATAAATGTAAGTAGAATAAAAATTATAAACCATTAGTTTCTAAGGGAAACTGATGGAATATGTAGGGATAGATAAACTATAAGAATATGAGAGATATTGTAATCCTAATTGGTATAGAGGGATAAAATTAAGCTGAAGAAGGAATTAGTTGGTTGGTAATGTATATATTTAAATTAAATATGAGAAGCGAGAAAATAAAAAAACTATTGTATTTAAAAAATATAACATTAAATGGAAATGTTTCTATAGATGGAAAATAAATTTTCACAAATCATTCACAAAACTAATATTATTTCCATGAATTAAACCAGAAAAATTAAATTTTCATATTAATATACTATAAATTAAAAACCCAAAATTTGGATATGAGTATTTAAATGAAGTTGTAATGTTCGAGAAACACTAAAATAAATAATGAAAAAGAATACGTTCATTATGTAAAGATCTATTAATCTACAAATTTGAACATATATTATTTCATATCAACTTGATGATATATTATAAGTAAAAGTTAAAATAGAATAATAATATGAATTTCAAGAACAAAAAATATAGTGGACTAATTAAAAAATCCAAGATGGGCTTCAATTTTTACCCATATCCTCAAGAATAAACCTATATTTTTGGGCTCTATAATTGTGTGATGTAGACCCACTCTCTAATTAAAAACACTTATATAGATGTTCTCCTTGACAGTGAGGATATTTATGATATTTTTGGGTGCTCTTTAGACAGCAAACATCTCATATAAACCAACAACAATCATTTGGTTTCTCATGACATCTCTTCTCTAAAAGCTTATATGAGGTTTAAAGGTTCCCTGAATGTGGATGGGAATGATTTCCCAAAGAACCTAGTGTTACACAGTTAGATCCACTTCTTTCTCTCCTACTATGCCCCTTTCATTTCTATTGAGAAATCATATCACTAGAAACTCTATGTCACTGAGATAAAAAACAATGCCTTTGATCCATCATCCATGATAGCGAAGTGTCACCCCCACCATGGTATGTTAATGTCTTACTACCTCATGTACCATGGTGATGTTGTGCCTAGGGATGTGAATGTTGTTGTATCCACCATCAAGACCAAGTGGACCATCTAGTGTATGGAATTGTGCCCAACCGGGTTCAAGTGCATGATTAACAATTATCCCCCAGATGTGGTCCCTTGTAGGGATCATTCCATGGTCCAGAGGTTTGTGTGCATGATCTCAGACATGACCAGTGTGGCTGAGATTTTTTCCAAGATATATCACATGTTTTCTCAAACATATGCGAAGAGGGTGTTTATGCGCTGATACATGGGGGAGAGGGGATGGAATAAAGGGAGTTCTTAGAAGTTCAAGGATCATATAGTGCTGGTGAAGGATTATGGGGAGATGAGAGCAGAGTCTGGGGATGAAGAGGATTAATATGCATGGGGGGAGTACTAAGAAGTTATAATCTAACTCTTATTGTGTTTTTTCTTTTGGTTTTGTAAACCTATGTGTTTTTCTCATTGAGGACTTCATTACTCATATGTTTAGTTTCCATATTTTTTAAATGTTACCAATGGATCTATATTCCATCTTTTCTACATAATAAAATTCAGCATACTTATATATACAGAATAAATCCCCACAAAAAATAATAATACCATCAGTTTCTTACAAAATCTGGAGAATAAATAATCCCCATGGAATTAAAGGATAATAGATAGGAATGAATAAATGTTCCATGTCTATAAGATTAGGAGACAAATAAGTGGGAAATAAAATTATATATAAATTAATTATAAGAAGAGATAAAAATAAAAGGCAATTGTACATGAAAAATGAAACATTGATGGAAAGAGTTTCAATATAAAGAAAATCTTTTTTCACATATCATGCATGTAAATACAATGTCTACCCTAAATAAAACTTAATAAAAATCAAATTTTATATTAATCCATTATAAATTTAAAACCCATGATATTTTTTTGAATCTTGAAATGATGTTTTTAAGTAAAAGAAACATTAAGATAAATAGTGAAAATCCATACGTTGTAGATCCAATATTCTATAAATGTGGAAAAATATTGTTTTATACCAAACTAATGTTGTATTCTTAATTGAATTTGAAATTCGATAATAATATGAATTTTAGGAATAGAAAATATAGGTTTGACTTTGGTGTAATTAATTCTTGAGACTCTTGCAATAGAACATGAAAAATTAAGATGAATAATGAATTATACACAAATCAGCATACTTCTATGTACATGGAAATTAATTCAATACTACTTATTTATTTTTTCTATAAATAAATGTGTTCAAAATGGGCCTCAATTTTTTATATAAATTCAAGATCCTATATAAAAGTAAAAAAATAACAATCTTTCATTAATATCAATGGAAAGAATATAAAATAATAAGAAAGGGTAGTCTAAATTTTTTATAAAATGAATCTAAAACACTAAATTATTCAATTCATCGAGCTAGTTGAATAAAAAATATATACTTATCCAAGATATTATTCATGTAGAAAAAAAATAAGTTTAATTTTATGTTTTTGATTACATTACAAAGAAATAAAAAAATAAAATTAAATATCAACAAACCAATTATAGTTACAGTTTCATAACCTCAGATCATTCTCAAAACATGATGGTTACAAAATCATATTGCATAACAAATTATGAGAAATAATAGATGAAACATCCAAATGAATGTACTGAATGAAAACCCAAAATATGATTATATATACATCATGTAGAAACTCTATAAATCCAAACTAATTCTAATGGAATCATTATAATAAAATTTATTGTAATAAATATCAATGTAGTGATAAAAATAATAGAAATATAGTTTTAATTCCCAACCTCAAACAAACCACAATACTTGATTATTTCATTACTATCATGGGAAGATATGAAATTTGAATTTAATTGAAATAAATTTACATTTTAAGTGAAAAAAAATTAAAATATCCCATAGGGGAATTCTATTGAATGACCATCAAGGGGAGTTGATAATAATTTTTTTTCTTTGTTTATAAAAAATATGGCTTAAAACTATTTATTTAATAAAAAATATTAATGAAAAATAAGTGGGAAGAAATAGAATATCTAAATTAATGATGAGAAGTGAGAGAAAAAATAATTTTTCATAAAAATGAAACATTAAAGGAAATGGTTTCTATATAAGTAAAATTAGAAAAACAACCATAAAATGAAATTATAAGTAGTCAATTAAATATAAAATGGGTGATTGGTATGAGACATTCAGTGTGATAGGTTGGAACCTTCGATGCTACGTGAGAGAGATAAACTATCAAAATTAATCCATCCCTAAAATCCTGATATAAAAAAATAAAAACAGTGAAACATTTAACATGGATGGAGAAGTGAGATTTTATGAAGAGTTTTATGAGAGTATATAATGGAAAAATATGACTGATAATGTAACATCACCAGAGTATCCTATTTTTTGAAGTTTCCTAACTAGTGAGGAAGACCAATTGTTAGTGATTTGACCATTATTCGGACATGAGGAGGAATCTTATTAGGTACTATAAAATATCGAGGGATTATGGTTGGGGAATAATTCAAAAAAATGTATCGATAGAGAAAAAAATGTCAATGAGATAAAATAAATATCTATCCATGTCAATAAAAAAATAAGTAACATCAAAAAAGAATCATGATGTGACCCACTTCATAAAATGAACGAATTATTCAATCCCAAAACATGTAGTACAGATAACAAGAAATACATGTAAAAATAACCCCATACAAATACAATGCCAAGTTAAAAATAACATGAAAATTTATAAAATATTGGAAATCTAAGGTAACCTTTTATACCAACTACATCAGAGAAACATTAAAAAAATCCACTGACAAAAGCAAAAAAAATTCTTGGAATCCATCATTAAAAATTGATTCAAGGAAATATTAATAACATTTCCTTCTTTAATTGAAAAATTTGGCATGGAAAAAAAATTTAAAATCATCGTACATTCTTCCATTAGAAGGGTGGTTAATTAAAAAATATGTAATGTAGAAATTAGTGTCAATTAAAGGAACATGTAGCTTATTTACAGAAATCATAGAATAATATAGTAGAATAAAACCCTAAACCTGGAATTGGTCAATCTATGTAAAACATTCTACAATTTTAATAGGTTCATATAAAGAAATAATGTGGTATATTTGGTAGTCGACACACCTATATCGGTCATAGAAGAAATCACATCCAGGGGAGAAGAGGAAATCAGAAATCATGCGAACCCTATGTGTAGAATATAACTTGGATATTTTGACAGATTAAAGCATGTGTCGATGAAAATAACTGTGAATCAGAATGAGGAAAATAATTTTTAATCAAAACAAAACAATAATGTATAAATTGTAGGGTGATGTGAGCAACTAAAAACGTCACACGGTGAGGAGGTAGAGGTGATGACGGAGGCATAGGAGGGAATGTGGGTAGGAATTATGGAAGGAGACGGGATGGGTTGGAGTCATAGGTTGGGTTGATGAACTTGGGGGAGGATGATAGGGTTAGAGGGAGGAGAGTCGTGGGTAGGGGAGTCTAGGTTGAGGATTGCGATGAATTCAGGGAGAGGAAATTATAGGAAAGGAGAGCGGGGAGGTGACACGTATGTGATAAAATGGGTGGAGGTACCACATGTACCAGAAATGAATATACTGTAGTATATATAATAGATATATATTTGGAAAGGTTGTGTATTATGATACACATATAGAACATTTATTTATTAAAAATAAATATAAATTAAGAAATGACTTCTGCAAAGTTTTACTAATTTAAAATATCATTAATAAATTAATAATAACAATTCAATAGACTTATATTAGGTGATAAATATGCATAAGGAGTTATATTTTAACTTATTAAAATTATCAATATGAATATTGAAAACAATAAGAATATAAATAATTGTATTGTTTATTTTTTTCAAATAAAAAAAATATTTTTTGAATGAATCAACAGCATTATGAAAATTGAAATTTAGAAAATTGATGAACCAATAAAAGTGGAAATAGTGTAGATAAATGAGAAAAACTAATGAAATTACCTAAATTCTTCTTATGTTAAGATCTTTCTTAGTTATAAGGGTTATTAAATCCCTGCATGGTTTTAGGGATGTTATACCCAAGTATGTCATCCTTATCTTGCAACGGTTATGCAATATGTTTTTCTAAAACTTCAATTTTTCAACCAATAAATAGGACCTAGAACTTTCTATGAATATTTGAAATATCGTGCCATATTTTATTGACAGAACATGTCTTTTATGGGGTTGGAAATGGGTAGAAAATATATGATCTATTCTAGTAGCTTTTCTAGAGATGACCAATTATTTCTTTTAAAAGAAAGAGGGAAACTAATTGTATCTTGGATAAAAATTAATTTTAGACATAATTGTTTTAGAGGAACCTAGACATGAATATAATTAATTAATTCAAAAATAAAATCCTAATAACATTATTAATAAAAACTATCAAGATAATTAATGGATATTAAAATCTATAATGTGTATCAATTATTGATTGAATAATCATAGAAAATATAAATTGATTATAAACATCTAATGAAATCTTCATTATTTAAATTTAGTCATGACACATTACCTTGATAACATATTGTACCATGGTATCCCTACTAATAATCTTGTACCTACAACCAGATTAGAGTATATGACCAACCAACTAAAAATATGATTCAACGTCATGAAAAGATAGAACTAAAACCACTACAACTGTGAATTAATCATATGCATCTTAAAGATGAAAAGGGTAAATATCATTGTAAACAAGAAAAATATTTAAAAAATAAATAACCATAGATGGGAAATAAATAATCATAAATTGTGATTGAAAATACCTAGATATAGTTCCTTTAGATACCTTAGACAACTATATAGTCCCTCACTGGTTATGCTTTAATTAAACACATCCTAATAACCTTTAATAGAAAAAAAAATATGAATTAAAATCATAAAAGGCATTAAGTAATAAATATGAAACTATATATTTCAATGAAATCAATTATTTTGTTAACAAATTTGAACCTGTATAAACAAATAATATGAAAAATAGTCAAAAAAATATGAACCTATATAATTAAGTGAAATCAATCATTATATTAACAAATATAAACTTGTCCATACAAAACAATTAATATATAATTAATAAAAAATCAAGTAATTCAAGCCAATGAGCTATTATATTATTAATATATAAGAACCTATATAAAATATACGAATAGATATGAACCTGTGTTAAAATTATTTGTAATAATAAAATTTATCATTATAAAATAACAAAAAATATATATACTAATATATTGAAGTCAAATAAAATATTTTGTTAATTAATATGAACTTGAATGAAAAAATATTACCTAATGTTAATGAAGATTTAGTTTTTAAGAAAAATCATGATAAAAATAACTACTACCCCCCTTAAAATGAGGATTTGCACCCATCACTTTCACTAAATTTCCTCTATAATGCACTGATTGGTCACCATAAGTGATGAGTCAGTGGCCCAGGGGCCCAATGACCATACAAAATTCCCTAGTGACCCAAATTCCCAAAGAATATAGAGGACCAATTCTAAATACCTTTACCACTTATGACGCCATTGACCATTGACCCAAGACTCACTATACCTCCTAGTGATGAGACCGTACCTAGCATATCAGATAGAGCCATAGGGACCATCATTGACCGCAAGGATGTGATGTGTGATTGAACCATAGCCACCATAAAACTGTAATTACCACATAGAACCCAGTTAAATTCCAAAATATGTTACCCATTTAGTGAATCCATCACTTCTAGACATAATCTTCATAAATTGGGAAGGACCAATCCTCTTCATCACAATGAATTTTTTCATCATAAGATAGCTAAATGAAATACTTACGAAGGAAATATGACACGATGAATACCAATAAAGATTGAATTATGGTCGGTAGTGAAATAAATACCCATCACCAAATGATTATAGAACATTGTATAACATGTATAATTATGTTTTAAGAATTATATTTATAGGTTACCTTGTAAATTATGCTCTCTCTTGACGATTGGTTGGAATTACAATAGTAATTTTCTCATGCTCTATCTTGACTATGTGTTGGAATTCTAGTAGTGTATCCCTGATAACATGGAGAATACCATCGATATAAATAGATGAAAAATCATGGATTTGAATGAATCGGGTTATTAAGCCTTGTTCATTGAGGAGAAGAAAGCAGTATTAGAAATAATTGTTTTTAATTCATTGGAAATATAGCAGTCGGTCGACGATGATTTAGAGACAACCTTTATCCAAAAGTTTGGTCACATATATGGAATTTATATTAGAAAAATATATTGGAATCTTTTTACCGGTTTCTGATTCAGAATCACTAGATAATCCAGCTTCGATGGATGATTCAAGGTCGATGGACGATTCAACTTTGGGGGATGATTCAGCTTCACCAGAAAATTCAGCATCAATGGATGATTTAGCATCAGTGGGAACGATCGATATTTAGCCTAAATGGTATGAAAAGAATCATATAAACTTCCAGATTAAATGAGATATATAGTTGATTAGGGAGAAAATATTGTAGGGTTAGGGAGATGATATTTGAGGAAAACAATTGTTGTTCCCTAACATATTTGACGAGGGATAAGTGATTTTAGGAGAGGGAATGCAAGGAATCGGTTCTCACGGAGAGAGGTGGATTCGAGGCTAAATTGTCGGAGTCGATTGGTTTGGGTAAGGGTAAATCATGACAAAGTTTAATTTGGGTGTTGATTTTTCTAGAGAGTCTTACACAGATGTAGATTGGTATAGGAATGAAGGAGGTGGAGACATGTGGAGGGGGAGGGTAGGCCTTTTAGTATAGTTCATGGATATAAGGTAACTTTCATGTAAATTTGTTCTAAAATTGATAAATTTGGAATTTGGGAAGATATAAGGTCAAGATAAATTCAATTAAAAATACTTATAAAAGTATTTAGGTTATTTTAGTGCTTATCTTTTCAATTTAACCCTAATTAAAACTTTTAACATTTTCTGTGGTAACAAGATACTTCATCTTATAGGGTTGATAATGCCATTATAAATTTGAAATTTGATCACAAGTGTTAAATTATTGATATTGTAAACCATTTAACAATATTTTACAAATTATAATATTTTTTAAATTATTAGAACAATTAATATTATTTAACACAAAATATCCTTAAATTCATTTTTGGGAATATTCACGTAATTTGACTTTAAAAGCATTAATAATACCATAGATTTAAAATTTTAATATTTAAAACATTACTTGCCTTTATTTTTTATCCATAAAAAACATGAAATACTTTAAATTATCCAAAAATGTCACTTTTAATATTTGATAATTATTTACTCTGGTTTTTCGGAAGTTTTCGTAATCAATACATCAATGATGCGTAAATGTATTATGTAATTATACCATTACCATAAATTAAAAAAATACTATTAAAAATAAATTTTATTCATATTTCAAATAACCATTTCTAATAATGCATAATATATTTTTATTATTATTAAAAAATATTAGATATATTAAAATAAAGAGAGTTATATTTCGAACTATTTATTTACTTAAAATAATATTAAGGTCATTATAACAACCATTCTCTTTATTACACGTGAATACATTATTTAATTACATAAAATTAAAATTTATATAACCCAAAATATTTTTATGTCTAGTGTATTTGGGAATTAAGTACATTGAAATACAACTTTAAACATAAATTACAACATCTTTATTGAAGTCTTCTTTAACATGATTGAGCATAAAACTGTATTGGATAACCTGGGGAAATACCTAAGAAAGAGGTGAGCCATAAATCCCACAAAATGGAATAAACATGGAATAATGTGAAGATAATAATAAATTTAAACAACACATATCAATAAGGATAAAGGAGCCTGAATAATAAGTCTTGATATAGCATGATAATCATAACATGGGAAATGTGGCAACAACTTAAAACACGACATCATAAATATAGGTCAAGGTAAAACCACCAAGTATTCATGGTAGAAAAGTCCCACAAATTAATTAGGTATATCCTTGTCCCAACATTATGTATTAGGATACTACACATTACACAATGCATTGGAGTGCTATATTATTTTGGGTGCACCCGTCATTTTTATTTCATTCTCATGAAAGTGAGCCACATAGATCATAAAATGTGGATTCTTTCATCATCATAATTTATTAAATGATAAAGGATTTTGGAATAAATAAATTTATGTCCCAAATAAAAAGGTATATGTTTATAAAATTTAACACCCTTGATAGAAAATGGGTATGACATTCACTAAACAATTGGTTTGGCATAGAAAATCGGGGTGAAAATTCGGTTTCATAACGGCGTCACTTAAAAATTCATAAAATGGGTTTATGGGAGAGAAATGGGTCTATATTCATTATATATGAGGAGTGTAGTAATAGGTACATTTAAGGACATGTAAATATATTTATAATTATAAATATTAGACATACGATAAAAAATAGGCTTGAATAAAAAGAGAAATGAAAGGATGCTTACGAAATTTTGGCATGGTAGCGAGTGTACCTGGGAGGGATTACTGAGAGAGAAATGGGTATCTCATCATTTATAAATAATAATATAAGTATGTTGGAGGTGATAAACCATACCTCATCATTAGTAATTGAAAATAAAAGTGAAAAATATGGTAATGAAACTTGGATAAAGATGAGAAAGGAATGAACCCTTACATTAAAGTGAGGCTCCACAATCTTGAAAAGGGGATTCTTGTGAGCATGGGGTTCCTTGGGAGGATTCCAGAGAGGTAAGGGTATATTAAATATGTTCTACATTGATTTTTACTAAATATAAGTGGGAAATTTGATGGGTTTATATTGGAAATGAGAGGTAAATTCTTTAATATTTCACAAACATAGGTTTTGGACTCTATATAAATTCAAAACCACAAACCATCACAGGATTTTTTCCTATGATATTTTCCAAAGTGGTGAGGCTTTAATTATTTTGTTATGAAAATTTCCAAACATATTAAAATAATGATCTTGCCTTTGTAGAGGTGAGTCACACTTTTAAATAAATGAATTTAAAACTCTAAAATATATTAAACGCTTTGGAGGATTCATAAAGGATTTATAAAAATAATAAAGTAAACATAAAATCACATTATTTTAAGGAGAAATATATATTTGACCAATGATACCCATTATAGTATTTTTACATCATTTTTGGGTCATTATAATGTCATAAAACATACCACATATTTATAAGGTATTTGATTTTTAGACGAGAATTCAGTTGTCTCAGGAAATTATGAAAAAATAACCGTTGGAAGATTTAGATGTTTTGATTCCAAAAATAATATTTATTTTATCTAAATAATTTTCAAAATATGTGAATTTTTGTATAGACCCAGTTTTTGAGAAGAACATTTCGGGACCGATGTTGGATGCATTTCTTGGGTTTTTAGACAAGGTCTATGAGACACCCAAATAATAATAATAATTTATTATTATTGAAAATTTGACCTGCCATAATTTCCACATGCATGGCCCAATTGATGAACCATCATATGCATTGTGACCCTAGGGTGGAGTCAGATGTTTTAGGAATGATTTCATGTGCTTAAACCAAAATCATGGTGTGGTCCCCACAACACCCGGTTTGGGCTTTTATGGTGAAATGCAGTTATTTCACCAGGTGTCCATTTTGGAAAAATTAATATATTATCCCATGTGTTTTTGAATGATGATCTCAATGATGATATAAATATTATGTTTTCCAGGATTGAGGTGTGGGCCCCATAAATCTCATTCATGTATGACGTGGTGAAATACAGTTTCTTCATTGGGAGTATGATTTGAGTGGATTAATAGTCGATCTTGTGTGTTTTTATGTAAGGATCGTGAAGGTGTGATCCCTTTGGTTGTACAAATCCATTTTTAGAGGCACGTTGGTAGAATTATTTTTTCATCCTTCAGATCAAACAACGAGCATTGTGCGCTCATCACCCTTTTGGGCTAGAGGTTCCATGAACTATGGGAGTATGCTGGCACACCAAGGGGTAATTTCTCATAGTTTAGTAACTGAGTATATCTAGGTATATAGAGAGGAGTTGAGGTGGGTCCACACATCATGTAGTCCCTACACACTCCTTGTACTACAGTATGAATATTTTACCTCTCGTATCTCTTTATTTTGGACTCATATTTTTTCATTCAAGTAGCCTATCCTAGGTGTTTTTTCATATAGAACATGATGGTTCCGTCTTTAGTGGGTTTTTAAATACAATGTGAGATTTACCAGATATGATGCCTATTCAATCGACATCTACCGATGGTAGTGATCAGGTGACGACATATCAGTGCTTTCCGAGAGGTACCATCTAGCATAGATGGCCAATTTAGTTCCTCGTACCTTTCTAATGGAATACCCCTACCAGGTATGGAGTGGGTCCTCAGTGACATAGAGTGTAATACCCCATCATCATGGGTGTGGGTTCCCTATGACTACTATAAGAGTGGAATACCCCTAACAAACTAAGGCATAAATCATCTACGAAAATAAGAGTGGAATCCTCTATAGGCATGGGTGTGGGTCCTCTATGACTACTATGAGAGTGGAATCACCTGGAAGCACCCAGGAGTGGGTCCTCTATGAAAATAAGAGTGGAATCACCCATCAAAATGGGCATGGTTCCTTTATAACCTACTTACAAGTGGAATCCCCCTTATGCACTAGGGATATGTTCCTCGATGAACAAGAGTGGAATCCCCCTAACGCATCAGAATGTGGGTCCTATATGATGAAAAATAAAGTATAATACCTTTGATGCAATATGGTGTGGGTCCTCTACTTGGGGTTTGATCTTTGTGGTTATGGATTAGTGGTAAGACACCCTTTGACATTAGTTTGGACTCACGAGTAAGAGGGCCACTTTCCCCACTGATACATGTCATTGTAACACAACCTAAAACCATGAGGGTGAGACAGACCATCCCAAAGTGGATAGTATTAAGTTATGGTGATTGATTACCTTTGATTGCTTGTTCATGGAATATATGAGGTATGTTGGTAATCATTGGTGGTTAATTATGGAACTGTGGTCTATTATTCGTCCTGGGTTGAGCTGTGAGATGGAGATCCCCTTACTCTAGATTAAGATTATTTG
The DNA here is from genome assembly GCA_963277665.1 of Viscum album. Classification (NCBI taxonomy): domain Eukaryota; kingdom Viridiplantae; phylum Streptophyta; class Magnoliopsida; order Santalales; family Viscaceae; genus Viscum; species Viscum album. Next base: position 1,189,432,218 of record OY728156.1, on the reverse strand, counting down.
ACTGAGAATATGCACATATCTTATTACAGTACCCACTCCCTGGGGTTTCGTTACTCTCCTTCTAGAATAGGAAAAGATGTATTGGATATTCCATGTTTTTTTCGTGTCTATATTCTCATGGTTAGATGAGTCTACTATCCTACTATAGGTAGTGAAAACTTGGGGATAATTTCATCTTCTTGCCGTTTTAAGCTCCTTGTGTTTGGGATGAGTTTTCATTCACTATCTTGTTGTGTTGAGATATACTCTTTTACTGTATCTTGTTCTATCTACTTCTCCCCTCTTCAGTATATTATTTTGTTCTCCCTTGAGCCTTCGGAAAATACTACTGAGTATTTTTATACTCACCCCTACTTGGGATTTACCCACACTTGGTGTGCCCTTACATATGACAGACATGTTGATCATGAATTTAGAGGAGCTTAGTGGTATAGTGTTCTTGGACCGCATGTGGTGGTCGTAGCTTGGAATCTAGGATCAAGGCTCTATAAATCATTTTACATTTCCACTTTTTATCGGGTTGTGTCACTTTTCTGGTTGGGAATATATTTTTATCCATTTTATGTTTTAGTTTACTTTTATGCACTTTTACTATTTGGAGGTTGATGCATGTTTGAATTTTATTTATATAAGTGTTGTATCTTTTTTTCCTTTCCCTGTGAACTTTTTCATTTAGTTGGTTGCATGTGTGTGTACTGGTTCTCAGGAAAAGGCCTCATAGAGTATGTTGTTCCTTTGGCACTAGTTGTCACCCCTAGAATATAGAGTCCGGATTGGGGTAGTTTTTGATCGAGCCCCACCGTGGGTCGGGTCATGATAAAGTGGTATCAGAGGTGGTTTGACCCTTGGGACATTGTTCATATGTTTCCCTTAAAAGGTATTGGTTGGGTTCAGGGAAATAATTCCAATGTGTCTTGAGAGGAGTCTCTCAGACCAGGGAGTCCAGTGATGGTGTGGTGGTCAACATAGTCATTCACTAGGACCTTGATTACCCTCTTATCGACTCAAAATGCTAAGTCATTTATTGCAAGGGAATTTGGTACATGTATCATTTAAGATTGAGTCTTTGACTATCCTTCTTATTCCAGATCCCCATTTTTATTATTATATATATGCTCTTTGACCATGTTACACTTTGATGGATTCGGGATGCCCTTGTGATGATAGCCATCAAGGATACTAGCTCTGATTCATGACGATGATTCTGTGAGTGATGAGGCCTTAGTTCAGGATCCATAATATGATCTCTCTTATTCCAAATGGATAGGTAGCAGCACCTCCACTTATTAAGAAGTAGTTAGTCCCAACATAGTAGGATAAGGACATGTGCAGTTTGAGCATGCTTTGCGAGTTCTCGCATCATAGACCGATGAGGTTCTGTGGTGAGTCATACCCTCAGGCAGTGCAGGTTTGGCTAGAGTCAGTGGTTATCCACTTCAGGCTTGTTTAGACATCGACTAATCAGATGGTGGATTTGGCATCCAGACTTTTCCAGGGAGTATCTAGATATTGGTTAAGTCTGGTTACTTAGATACACGATGAGTCATTACTCTTGTGATATGACTTCAAGCAGCAGTTCTATGAGGAGTACTTCCCCTCTTACTTACACTCTATCTGGATTCAGGAGCTCCTTCAATCTCACCAAGGAGGTGTGATGGTGTCTGAGCATGTGACTAAGTTCCAATGCCTTACTCGGTACTTTTTGGACCTGATATGTGAAGGTTACTTCCGAGCATAGAAGTTTCAATAGGGTTTCTACAGAGAGATCTATGTTTACGTAGTGCCATTGTGCATCCTAATAATGGGATAAACATAGAATAACATAAAGATAGTAATAAATGTTATATAAGTGTTATAAATGAGTTATAAATGAACATGAATAATATTTAATGATATAGAATGATAATCATAACATGAGAAATGTGGAGATAACTTAAAACACTATATCGTAAACATTGTTCAATGTAAAACACCAAGGCTTCATGGAAGAAAAAGTCCCATAAAGGAATCGAGTATACCTGTGTTCTAACATGATTTATCATGATACTAAATATTACCCAATGCATTGTATCTCTATATAATTATGGGGGCACCAGTCACTTTCTTTTCATTATCATTCTTAAGTGTTCCACATAGGTCATAAAACATGGATTCATTCATCATTATCATTTATTACAAGATCAAGAATTTTGGAATAAATAAATGAATTTCCCCAACCCAAATTTATATTTTCATAAAATTGAACACCATTGAATGAAATGGGTATGACATTCACTACACAATTTGTTTGTCCTGGAAAATCACAGTGACAATCCATCAGCATAACGAGGTCACATAAAAATTCATAAAATGGTTTGATAAGAGAAAAACAAGTCTATCATAATTTGGACATGAATTTCACAGTAATAAATACATGTAAGTACATTTCAACTCATTTATATTTAGAAAAATAATGCATATGATGATAAATAATGATGAATAAAAAGATAAAGGAAAGGATGCTTATGAAATTTTGGTATTGTAAAGGGTGTACATGGGAGGTCTTAATGAGAGAGAAAGGGGTATCTCAACATCTAGACATAATAACAGAAGCATGAGGAAGGATAAAAATCATAATCCATAATTATTAATTGAAAATAAAAAGACATTACATGGTAAAAAAACTTGGATAAAGATGAGAAATGAAAGAACCCTTACCTGAATGTGTGTCTCCAAAAGCATTAAAATGGGATTCTTGAGAGATTGAGGTGACTTGGGGGGATTATAGAGAGGATATGTAAGAGTAAAAATGTTCTAAAAGGATTTTTAGTGAAGTTATGTGGGATATTGGGTGTTTTTATATAGGAAATGATAGGGGAATGATTTAATATTTCACACACTTATGTTTTAGACTCTATATAACAAAATATTCAAAACTACAAACCTTCACATGGGATTTTCCCATTGTTTTTCCAAAGTGGTGAGGTATTAATTATTTTATTAGGAAAATGTCTGAAAATATTAAAATAATTCCCTTCTCTTATGTGTAGGTGAGTCACACTTTTAAATAAATGAATTTAAAACTCTAAAATATATTAAATGTTTTAGAGGATTTATAAAAGCTTTATAAAAATAATGAAATAAACATAACATAACATTATTTTAAGGGTAAAACATATATTTGTCCTAGGATACCCATTATAGTATTTATTAAATCATTTTTTGGTCATAAATATGTTATAAAACACACTCTATATCTATACGGTATTTAATTTTTACCTGAATATTCGAGTATCTTGGAAAATTATGAAAAAATCACTATTGCATAATTTTGATGTTTTGATTCAAAAAAAATATTTATTTTATCTAAATAATTTTATAAACATGTTAATTTTCACTTTTAAAATATGGTTCGACATTTATTGAAAAATTATGGGTTTTTTATAATAACAGTTTTTGAACCCTTATAAAAATTACATTTAACTTCATAAAAATTGTAAGACAATTTTTAATTAATAACATTTATTTAATAATAAAATTTTATTAAAATATTATTTATTTAAAAAATCCATTAATTCATAAAAATAAATCCCTTAGTATAATTTAAATACTACTAAAAAATACAATTTTTACTTAATTGAATCAAAATAAAAAGTAACAATAAAAATAAAAATAAATTAATTATTCTATAAAATCTAAAAAATTATTATTAATTTCATGATACATATACCTTTATCACACCAACATACTCCCTAAGAGAAATTTGTGTGATGGTGAGACTATCATGGTGTCATTCAAAGAACGTTGTTTGGGTCGTGATCTCAACGATCTTGAACTTCTCTAGTAAATGATTTATCTCATGATTATGTTGTTGGATCTTAGCTTGGGATTGGTCAATGGAAAATCCTAGTATTTCTATATCCCTTTGAATCTATAATAATTGGGATTCATAGGGTATAATCCTACTGGATGAGTTCATCACTTGTTTTTTATGTGTTAATTGGACTTGTTAAAGCCTTATATTTATATTAATCGTGTGATCACTATTTAACAGGTATATTAACAAATTTAGTATTATTAATGACATTTTTTAATCCAAATATATAACCAATGAACTGAATTTTATTCTATAAGCATGTTACATAATAAGATATATAATTAAATCACAAAGGGTGACTTCATTTATAAAAGTTCGGGTCATCACATTCATTATCAATGGAAAATGGAACCAAAATTCCTTCTTTTTAAAGACAACATGTGTTTGATGGAAATAAACTCATAAAATGAAATAAAGGAATGTTATTTAGAGATATTGAGACTTTATATCATAGTTTTAACCCCAATAAATTCATTTTAAACATCACAGAGGTGATAAACTTTTACAATGGTTACTATTCATTATGACCAGAAATGAAATGGAACTTGTTAAAAAATTAAAACATGATAAAAAAAAATATAGAAACCATTTTATATGAATAAATTTCTATAATTATTAATTAATGATTTTAATTTATTTTCATAAAACGCAATGAAAACTCATTTTTAAAAAAATAATAAATTTAATAAAAAGAAATGATTTTATACCAAAATCAATAATAATTTTGATTCCCATTGAATTAACTAGATTATTTTAAATAAAAAGAGATTTACTTAACTCTCAAACCAAACCAAAACAAAAATGAACCACTTTATAACTAGATTAAAATGGAAGTACCAAAATAGTTTTTATTTGAACAATAACACTACATAGATTTAGAAAATTTCAAGTATAGATTTCTATATTAAATGTTATATATTTAAATTAATTTTAATCTATCAAACAGGTTTCATAAAATTAGTATTTTTCACTATTCACAAAAAATTAAATTATTTTTGAAAAATCCTAAAAATACACGCTTTGATAATATTGAGATTATGAAGTCAAAAATTAAGATCTTTTTATAAAATTCAAATTATAAAATTCATAAATTTAGATATTAAATAAAAAATAAAAAATATAAGAAAAATGTATCTTATATAAAAATGACTCTTTTAAACATTAATTGTTCTTAACCATATGTGATTTAATTTTTATCATTAAAATTTGATTACTTATTTTTTAAGAAATAATAAATAAATTTGAATAAGGAAACCTTTTCAACATATATTTCATAATTTATTCACTCCAATTGATATCCACCAAACCAGTGGCTAGGTTACAACTGTCATATTTAAATAATAATATTTCCATAGTAATTGTTGTAAATTTATGTATAGTGTGTCATGTATTCCATGATATCAAACATAATATTTATTAAATATGTAATAAATTTTAAAATATTAGTTTTTTACTTTCAACCATCCTTAAAAAAATCTATTCCTCACATTTTTTTTCTCATGTATGATAAAAAAAGTGTTTAAATAATTTTTAGAATCAATTCTAAGAAGTGAATGAAAAATATTCAAAATTGGAAAGAAATAACTTTTAATAAACATTGATTATATTTATTTCTGAAAAAGTGATTCTTTTTATAATACAAAACTTATCATTTACTAAATATTTCTTAAACCATACATTTACCATAGTTATACTTATACTTATGAATGATTTTTATAAAATTCACTTTCATAACAAAGTAATATTTCCCACATAGGACTTAGTATATTTATCTTCCTCTTTTCTATATTTTTGGATTAATTTTACCATTGATATAGATGATGTAAAATAATATACTCACTTGATTTATTCCTATAATTTTTTCGTTTTCTTCAATTTAAAGTAGTTTTTCACTTCTTCTTTATGTCAAAAGATAAATAACCATGATGAATTTTGTAATCCTGGAGTACTAAAATTTTCTCTGAATAGTTCACAAGATCTTAAAAATATTGAAAAATTATTCCTCTTGTTTCTACCCATTAGCCGAAAATAAAATGGTTAGAACATGTCACTAAATATTAAAAATCCTTTGCATGCCAATCTCAAAACCTACTATAATAACACCCAAATGTCAACTTAAATCATGCCATAAATAATTAACCTTAAAACTCTTCTAAAATATGCTAGACCAAATTCATTACCTAAGATTAGAAATATTTGATCACATATTATTCCACGATCAACTTAACATTTATCCTTAAATAACATTAATCACTCATAATTTCATATACCAAAAATCAATATACCTTAATCATATATTATCCAAAATATAATAATTATTTCCCAAAATAACATGATTCACTAGAACAAAACACATATTATTCATGAAGTTAACTCAATATTTATTCCTCAAATAAAATTTGATCCTATAAAATAATATTCAATTTACATGAATCATATATTTTTTCAATATAGTGAACTTCCTCAAAAATAACATTAATAATATAGTCACCCAATCAATTTTCAATATCATATTTTCTTAAAATATGATAAACCCTTAATTCTCATTAACTATAATTACCTCAACATCAAATAAAAAATTAACCTTAATGGTTATGTGATTATTTTATCTTATTTCCCTTATAAATTTATTCCTGGGTAATTTTATACTAAATAAGATGTTAATCCTAAGGGTTACATATACCTTAATGGAATATTAAATCCAAAACAAATTCCCAAAATGTCGTCAGTTGCCATAAAATCCTATAATATAAAACCTCAAAAGGATATTAATGAATTTAATATGTTCATTGTCTTTAAAATAACAAATCCATAATTGAATCATTAACTCTTAAAATGTCCACATTAAATAACTTACTAACCTTTGAATTTATCTATTCTTTTCTTTGGTACTAAATGTGATAGCCTAAGACCTATAAATCCTAATGGGGTGATAAAAACATATTCTTTACATACTTTATTTGATACCAATTGAATCAATCCAATTTTAATAATAAATAATTCCAATACCAATAGCCAATATTGATTCACTCACATAAAATTGTTTTTAGGTTTATATTTTTCGAAAATTATAGAAATAGATTTATAAAAAAACCCATTTATTTCTTATCAAATGCTAATTTTTTTTAATTATAACCTAATTTTATTATTCCATAATAATACTTGAACATTTACCAAAAAATTATCCATTCGTGATACCCTTTTTGTAATATATTACATATTATCATTCTTCATATCTTAGGGAAATGAAAACATAAGAAAGCGTGTGCTCAAATTCTCTTAAGGGTAAACATGAAAATATTAATCGATTATCCTAATTTTTCATAAGATAGACATAAGGGTATGCAAGTGGCATCATAACATATGAAATTAATACCAAATAAGGTAAATATAATTAATCAATAGTCATAGAATAAATATTTGTAATAATAAAAGAAATAATTCATAAGATTTTTGAACCATAAATAATCAATCATGATCTATGAGAACATATCATAAGCATAAGAAATATGTTCTTGGCAAACATATACACATAGAAAATAATTTCCATAGTAAAAAATTACAAGGAATACTATCATAGTGGAAAAATTATTATAGTGTATTAATTTCACTCCCCATTCCCATTATTTCATTAATCAAGGATTACTTCAATACTATCTTTGTGGTCAGATTCCCTCACTAAACTAGGTTCACTCCCCATTATAATTCATATTATCTCATGATACATAATTCCTTAGCTAATGTATTATAGTAATATATAATACCAGGCCCACCTATTACGTAATTGAAACCAAACATTAGTGTTCCAAAAGACCATAAAAATATTCATCAATTCTTCATAAAACAATTTGTCGAAAATAAATTGGTTTCATAAATATTTCATCATAACTAAATTAACCCTTGAAAAGAAATAGGTAATAGAAAAAAAATTAATACATCATCATTATTAGACATCTAGAAAAAGCAATTTTATTTTATCATAAGAAAATATCCCCAGTGAAGCATAAATATCCTTATACTATTTTAATAATGATAAATATACCTTTAAAAGTTTATTTGAACAGTTATTTGAAAATAGGGAAATTATCATCATTCATTCAGCATATTGAAAAACAATAAATTATCAAAATAATGAGAAAAAAATATTTTAAAATGATCATGGAAACCTGTAAAGGAGTCGTAAAATAATATTATATTCATGATTATGGGCAAAAAATATTTGTTAAACATTAAAATAAATATTTTTTTTATACTTTTTTTGTAAAAATAAAAAAATATATCCTTCTTAGAAAACATTATAAAAATTAATTTTTAAAACTTTGAAAAGAATGTAAAATATAGTTAAAAATGAATTTAAACAATAATTGAATCATTAAAAACAAAATTCTCAAAAGCATTTTAAATAACATTAACATGGAGGAAAAATAATCCTGGTTAAAAGTAGAAATAAGGTCTATTTTTCATAAAAATATTTTATTTGTATTTTTAAGCACCAAATTGTGGAAAATTAGAATTATACAAGAAAATTTATGAAATAACAATATTATACTAAAATATATGAGTTATAAAGAAAAATTATCATATAATTTCTCTTAATTGAAATTTAACATTGATAATCCTGAAAAGAAATTTGATTGTATAATAAACCCTTACTTATATGGTAAATTATGAATTATAATCACCTTTAAAGAAATAAATTCAAATGAAACTTTAAATTCCATAAATATAAATATATTCATGATATAATATGTTGAAGTGGAATTATATAAAGCATGTAAAGAAAAATAAGAACATAATGCAATTCATGTCTCAACAAAACAATATTAAGATGAAGAAACCTTATAGTTTTGAAAATTTCTAAATAAAAACCTTGTGAAACATATAAACTTATATGTATTAGAAAATAAAAATAATTTTGATGAAAAATTTATAAAATAAATTTATGGGAATTATACACCCCACACAAATAAAACATTTAGTAAATTTTACATATGTCCCACATAAATAAAAGTTAGACAAGAAACTCTTACCTCATGTTCTCAATTTCTTCATTAGTTCTTTTAACATCCTTTATAATAAATTTAAATTTATTATACATATATAATATATTTTTATTCATACTTATCATACATTATATGATTCACTTATAATATTTTGTCTCTCATTTTTTAATATTTATTCATTACAATAATTGTTTCGTGTGTTAATTTTTTTCATGCATGTTTTTTATGGTGGTTTAGATACTTGTACCATGGTTATGATATCATAATATATAAAACATTAATCATGTCATAATTATATTATTTATTCATTATATAAACATTTATAACCATTTATATAATTTAATGACAAAAAATGAATTACATCACTTTGGAGAGGCAATAGTTTGCACATATGTGTGAGTGATGTTTTTAATTTTCTATGGATGGATGGAAATAATGATAAATAAAAAATAACCTCTAAATAATAATAATAATAATAATATCATATATATTAATTTAATATATCATTATGACAATCTATATAATTTGGATATGAAAACCAACCCATATCACTTCATGGAGATGGTATCTCACACATACACATGAGTGACGTTATCATCTTCCAAAATTTGGGAGGCTCGAAAAGTAGATAATATTTTATCTATATATAATAATAATAATTTCATAAACAACATATATAATCATTAAATTCATCCATATATCCATAAATAAGAGGTGATGAAGAAAAATAAATTACATTAGTCATAGATATGGTAGTCTATACCTACACACAACGATATTTTCTTCTTTCCTTTCGGATGGATGATAAATAGAAAATGATTGTTGTATTCAAATAATAATATTTAATTAGTATAGTTTATTTATTTCACTATTTTAATATGGTTAAATAATTTTTGGAGGAGTTGTAGGAATAAATAATCTTAAAAGTATTCATTGGAGATGATTACCTATTCTTTTAGAAACCTCCTTTGGATATATTCATAAAGACCCTTAGGTTGGTATTTTAAGAAGTCCAAAACCTATAGAACCTGTATATGGAAGTTTTCAATAGAATTGGGTAGGGTTTGGTTGATATAAGTTAAAATGACACATATTTAAACATTTCATAATCTTAAGAAATAATTTAATAATTCATTCTATTAAATTTTAGGATATTTTTAGGTAAATAGTTTTATAGAATTAGGCCATAACTCATACAAAAAAAACCATAAATTAAAATTTTGAATCATTCGATTAGTATTAATTTTTTACAATAATATTTAACTTTTAAAATAAATAATTATGTCTTTCCAAGTAAAATCTTCAAGACATTCATCTTTAATTATTTCTTTCTTTTACCTATACTTCATCCTTATGAAAAAAACATTTCAAAATATAGGATGAACACAACAATCTCAATAAAGGACATAAATAAAATAAAAACCATTATTCCAATGAAAAACATAAAAACCCATGAAATGATTTATCTTTATATCATTTTTATTTGAGGTAAATAAATAAATCATTTTCATGTGAAAAAAACTATTTTTTCTCAAATAATATCATTGAAATTCATAAAAAAAACTAAACAATTTTTGGTGACTTAGAGAATCATATTCATATCCTATTTTAAACTTGAGTTAGAAGTAACTTGATCCAAGTTAAATCCATAATAGAAACCCTTCAATAACTCCATCCTTATCTCTTTTTAAGAAAATGAACATTACCCAATGAATTTTAGCATGATATGGTCACACCCATTATATAACCTATATGAGGCTCACCCAGTGCTATCTAGTCACACCCATTGTATAAGATCTAACAAGCTCACCCAATGTTATTTGGGAATAACCATTGTATAAGTTATAAAAGGCTCACCCAAAACCCATTTATCATATAATTATCCAGTAATATATTATTAATAAAACCTTTTTTTCTTAATCTTTTTTCATCCAAAAACATTTTGAAATTTATTTTAAACTCATATAAAAATAACTTTCAGATATTTGAATTCCTTTTTTATTTAAAAATACATTTTTAATACGAAAATGTAACACATTCCATAAAAAGATTCATTTTTTTGAAAACAAAATTATACAAAAAAAATATATCTACAAAAATCCTATTTCCACAGTAAAATCATTTAAAAAACATAGACATGAAAGAAATAAGAGAGTTAAATGGGAAATATTAAAATATAATTTTTTTTAAAAAAAGTCACTTATCCTTTCAGAAATATTGAATTATTAGACCTATTAAAGAAGAAAATTAAATAACATGAAAATATGGAAATTAATGATATAAAAATTCAAAGTGGGTTTATATACACCCTGTAAAATAATATAGGGCCATGACATAAAAATATGCCTCAATGAAAAGAAATTGAGATAAAGTCACTTACCCCGAGTTTGATTTGTCACGTTCATTATTTATAATCCTTAGTAACAAAATTATGGTAGTTATTTAGTTTTTTGATAAATTTTTTCAAGTTCAGTTTTTTATTTATATAAATTATTACCATTTCATATATAATTAATTAATTAATTAAGTTTACTTTTGATATTTTGACAGTATTCGACTTATATGTAAAAAATGACTACGGTAGGTTGAGTATTGGTCAAATAGTTAATTATTCAACGTATCTGGAATAATAATAATGGTAAAATTATCATATTTATACATAAATTATAAATATAATACGTATCATAAAAGTGGGTTTTGAGAAATAATGCATGTCACTATCAAAGAGACGACAGGTCATACTTACGCATGAGTAACATTTCCATTTTTCAATGATCATTTGGAAAAGGAGGTAAGAAATATATTATCTTTATAAAATTATAATACCATCATATATAACATATTATTTCTTAAAATATTCATATATATAATTTTATAATTATGTGGTGATGAAAAAAATTCCACGACACTTCGTGGAGGTGGTAGTCCACACGTACACGAAAGATATTATCATTTTTCAATGCAAGAAAGAAAATTATATTTTATATTTTAAAAATGATAAATAAATAATCAATATCATAATTATTTTATCTATATAATATATGTTCATTAAATTTATCCTTATGACATTCCATTTAAATTGTTTCCGAAAAATGAATCACTTCTTTTTATGAGGTGGTAGTCTATCGTACACACAAGCGACGTTAGCTTATTACCCACAGAATGGAGATTAAGAGGGAATATGAGATATCATAACTATATAGTTTAAATAGGTAAAAATATAATATATATACTTTTAATCCATCATTAAAACAATCCATGATAGGTGATGATGGAAAAGTACTGACATCAATTCTCAAGGTTGTAGTATGTCATACACAATAATGATGATTCTGTATCCCATTTGATAAAAGAGGGGATGTATTATGGTAATTAAATTAATATAATAACATATAATTTTATTTTATGTCAATGTTTAAAAATATAATAATAATTTTAGAATATTTTATGGAGGTGTAATAATAAATAAAATAATGACTCTCTGTAAAAATTGACACCTCTTCTTTAGAAAACCCTCTTAGGTAAGAACAAAAATATTTCATAGGATGGATTTATAAAAAAATTAATGTATATTGTCTAAGGTAATGGAATTTATTAAGGTATTTTGAAATTTTTTGGAAAATAAAAAATTATTTTAAGGTGTTAATAGGAGTAGATAGGGGGTGTCCATTTATAAGTGAGGTGAGTAGCATACTTGTAGTTTTTCAAAAGAAAAAGGCCTACCCATATTTTTATTATGAAAAAAGGGTTTAAAATGAAACAATAAAGTTATTTAGAAATTATAAAGTTTAAATATGTCCATAAATATATTTTATACAAGTTTATATGTTATTTTAACCCTTATCTTTTTCGTTTAACCCCCAATAAATCTGTTTTCACCTTAACTGTGGTAATTACTTTTTACTTTTTTCACTATTAATTATGTTAAAATATTGAGTTGATATTGTTATAAAAAGTAAACTATTTTGATTGGAAATATGTAATAAATTTTAATAAATTAAATTCACATAAGTGTAAATATTTAATTTAAGACAAAACCCACAAATGTGATGAACAAGCGGGTTCTCAAGGAGAGTATTTTTTGACAAAAATATGACTTTATATTAACTATGTGGATAATAATAATTATAAAAATATGAATATAAATTAATATCTATTGATATATAATCTATAAAATTAATTTAAAAAATTCCTCATTATTTATTATTTAAAATAATTAAAATGGACAAACATTATACACTTTAAAACAATTTTACGAAAAATTTGTTATTTAACCCAAACAAAACTTACACTAAAATCCAATATAAATTTAATTCATAAGTAATTATGTGAATTAAATATAAGTAAAAAATAATAATTTTACTTTAAATAATAACCAAAACATAATCGTACTTTTAAATTATTTATTGATTGAAAAAAATTACTTTTTATAAAAAATGGTATAATTCACTATTAATTGGAAAACCAATATTTTCTGAAAAATCCAAAAAATCCACCCAAAATAAATTTTGATATTATTAATTCAAAAACATTATTATTTTTTAAAAATTAAAATTCTAAACTTTATAATTTATATTTTTAAATAAATTCTTATAATAATAGTGTTTAATTAAAATTATTTACTTTTTTATTTAAAAATTACTTAATATATTTATAATGAATATAACTATGTTAATAAACATGAGAGTGATATAATATATCATTAAATGGGTTGTTACATCCCCCCCTATTTTTAAATTTTTTCTTCGTGATTTTATTCAATTATTAATCAAGTGGGGATATTTTTCTCTCATATCATTTTCAGATTCTCATGTTGCCTCTTCAACCATATGGTTTTTTCATTAAACCTTAACCTGGTGAATCACCTTATTCTACAACACTTTCTATATATAATAAATAATATGAATATTTTTTCCTTCATTATAAATATTATCTTCCAACTCAACTACTTAATGGAACAAGACATGAGATAAATCTGGCACATACTTTCCTAACATCGAGACATGAAAAACTTTGTGTACCTAGGATAAACTGATAAGAAAAGCCATGAAGTATTGAAATGATCTGAATTTATCCAAAATTTAATTTGGTTCAATGAACTATGGACTTATATATATTTTTTTTAATAAAACACATAACACTTTTCCATGGAGATAGTTTGAGAAAGGCATAAACACCTACCTTGAAATAAAAACATTCTTCAATTTCTCTACAAAACTTTCCAGACTACTCTGATCCATCCTCATATGTTTCTAAATTAACTACCCCTTATCATAAATTTACTATACTAATGGTGGTGCCATAAAATTGATTTCTCCTACTTCCTCAAAAAATCTAGTGTTTAAAATTACGTTTCATATAATTCCTTGAATGGTGCCATATGTATATTAGAATGATGACAATTATTATATGAAAACTCAACCAAAAAAATATATTGATCCAAAAATACCATGTAATCCATTTAATAATAAAAAACATATCATCCATGGTCTGAATAATATTCTTAGACTATCAATTGGATTATGGATGAAAATTTTTACTGAAATTTCATTCAATACCCCATGACTTTTAAGTCCTTTCTAAAAATTATATGTGAACCTAGAATCCGGATTTTATACAAATAAAGAGGGTAACTCCATATAACATAACTATCTCTTTTATATACATCTGAGAAAATTTATTTTTATATATAGTATCTTGTATTGGATAGAAACTCACATATTTAGTTAATCAATCAATAATAACCCAATTCATGTTATTACCTCAAGAAGTCTTCGGCAATCCCACCATGAAATCCATTGATATTTTTTCCCATTTCTACTTTGGAAATGGAATAGGTTAATGAATTACCTAAAGTTTTTTTCATTCCACTTTAACCTACTAAAATGTAAATCACTTTATTGTAAATTCAAAAATTTCTCATTTCATTCCATCCCACTAGAAATTATCTTGAAGGTATTTATATATTTTTTTGCTTCCTGAATGAACAAAAAAAGATAATTATGAGTTTCAATAAATAACCCTTTCTTTAATAATTAATAACAAATAAAATATAATATTTTCCCATATCAGAAAACCCCTTCTTCATTAACATTAAAATCATGAAAATTATTCTTATTTAGGGATTCTATCTTTTAAAGCAAAGCATGATCCTCCTTTTAATTGTTGTCAATTATTTCTGAGAAAGTAGATTGCACCAAAACCTAAAACAAAATAGAGGATATCACTACATCCAAAAAATATATTAAAAATTCAAAAAAACATAAACTAATGTTTTATGTTCCAAACATAACATGGTTAATGTATCATTATTTGACTCAAATCACCATCCACTTTGTTTGATTTTCTAGGAGAGTGATGAATCATGCAATCATAATCCTTGATCATTTCAAGCCATCTTATTTGTCACATGTTAAAAAATTTCCAAGTGAATATATACTTCAAACATTTGTGATCAGAATATATTTTTCACATTACTCTCTATAAATTATGGATCTATGTTTTTAAAGTAAAAACCACAATGGTTATTTCCAAATAATGTTTAGGGTAATTTAAATCATGAGGTTTCAACTAAAAAGAAGCAAAAGAAACTACCTAATCATTCTACATTAAGATGCAATGATTTCATTTCAAGGAGTCATCACTGTTAATGAAATATTTTCCATTTCTAGAAGGGAGGTCCAAAACTAGATAATTCACTAATATTCTTTTTAGTTCCTTAAAAAATCAACACATTATTTTTTTCAAGATGAATTTAACTTATTTTGATTTTACAAGTTAGTAGGATAGAAAAGCAAGAAAACATTTCTAAAAAATTCTGGAATTAACCCACTAATCTAAGAAAACAATGAATCTCTATGATATTAGTGGGTTTGGACCATTCTTTAGCAAATTTCTTTTATAAAGGTCAACAGTTTTTCTATATTTTAAAAAAATATGTCCATGGAAAGAAATTTGTTGAAACTAGGACTCACACTAAATAAATTTTCCTTATAGTTTCATTTATTTTATGTTTTTAAAAACAATAATTAGGTGTCTTTCATGTTCCTCTTCTCTTTTAGAATATACAAAAATTTCATCAATAAAAAAAACAAAAACTTATCCAAGAACTCATGGAAAACTCTATTCATGAGGTCTATAAATATAGTAGGTTCATTGGAAAACCCAAAGGGAATAACTATAAACTCATAAATCTTACACAAAGTTTAAAACATTGTATTTAGGATGTAATCATCCTTAACCACTAGCTAATTGTACACAGACCATTTAACAACCATTGAAAAATATTTACCTCATTAAATATGATCAAATAAATCATTGATATGATGAAAAGGATATTTTTTTCTTAGTATTTATGTTATTAAAGGGTCATCAATCAATGAAAACCCTCATTGAACCATATTTATTTTTAACAAAAAAACAAGAGAACCTCATGGTGAAGTGCTAGGTTGAACGAAACATTTCTCTGTAAACTCTTTAAATTTATTTCTAAATACTAAAAGTTCCACTTGATCCATTATATAAGATATTTTTGAAATAGGCTTAGCATCATCCACTAATTCAAATGTAAATTCAACCTCTTGGACATGAATAATAAAAGGAAAATCATCAAGAAATATATGCATGTATTCATTCACTACTAGTGCATCACTAATTTTTGAATTTTATTTCTTTTTAATAACATGATCTAGATAACTTCCAATGCTATCTTTAATCATTTTCAAATATTCTTGGTATGTTATCAAATGTATAAAATACATTAATAAAACATTATTATCTCTAAAATAAATCTTATTATGATAAACTAAAATCCAATCCATACCAATAATGATATCAAACTCTACTATATATTGTTGAAAAATATTTTTAGGAAATACCATCCCACTAATAACAATAGGAAGATTCCAATAAATATTGGTTTCTTTAATATTTCCACATAGAGTATTCAAAAAAATGTCTATCTTATTTTTATGTGGTGATATTCCCATTTTACAAGAAAATTTCTCATAAATGAAGTAATTTGAGGATCCAAAGTCAAACATGTATATTCAATAATTTGAGAAAACAATTATTGTATGTATCACCACTTATTTGGATAGTCCAATGTCAAATAAAGTAGTATAAAATGACTTTTCTACACCTTTTTCCCCCAGTCATGATGATTTATATCCTATGAAAATAGCTTCAGACAAGTATTAGTATAATGACCTAAATTGTTTCAACTTAAACACCTCATCATTGGATGACAATCAGTTACCACATTAGTTGGTTGTTCCTGAATCGTTACATTATAGTCATGATCCCTATGACCAAACTAAACACACCGTAAATAGTTTCAAAATCCTATCAAACATTACCTGAAATTTCATTTTCAACACGTGGAACATTTTGGGGGATTACCTATAAGGTTATTAAATAGTTTCTTATAAGATTATTATCAGCTTGTCCTTTTCTTACTGTTGTCATCTCAAGAAACATACATTTCAACAAACACTATCTCAACTTTCCCATCATAAAAAAACTGCTTTCTCATAACTATTAAATTATCAGGTGGCCAAATCTCTTTGTAAACATAGTTCCATCCCTGATTAAAAAATATTAACTTTACTATAAGTGTCCCAAATAAATTATAACACATACTTATCCAATATTAATAATTATTATTCATATTTGGTCACAAAATATTTATTTTTTTTTCTCAATTCTAGGAATTATTTTTCCATCCATAATTAAATAAACATAGGGAAATATTTTTCAAAGAAAATATCCTTCAATGTTTTGTATTCAATGAAATCAAAATCATCTTTCTATATGGTATTCTTAACCAAAGACCACCATCGATCAATTTCACCATCAAAATATTAAATTAAAAGAGTTGAATTTTGATGTTCTAAACATCCCATGACATCAAATATCTTCTCTTATGCATCAATCCATCCTTTAGATACCATGTGGCCAGATGATCTATTGAATGATGGGGGGTGTTTCCTTGTGAAAAGATCCAAAATAGACATATTACATCATGGTAGAATGGGTTCTTCTCTAGAATGGATATCACCACCATTAACTACATGTGTCAACCAATATGGAACATCAAAAAACTTTTTTGTTCTAATTCCAATAAACTTAGAATGATGATTTGGAAGGATATTTTTTAATTGGTTTCTTCCCACTACCACTTTGTATTGTTTCAGAATGATTGTGATGAATAAAAAGACACCATAGGTGGTGAGTTTTATTCTTTAAAAAAACTTTGATAGATTGAAAACATCTAACTTGTTATGTATAAAACCATTCCTTCTCTCTTAAATGTGAGTAATAAGTGGAAATAAAGAAAGAAAATAACACAACTATGTATAGTGGTTTAGAGAAGAAAGATCCCCTAGTCCACACCATAAATTATCTCTCTATGATATTAGTGAGTTTCACTAAAAAGTAACTCTTATCACAAGGCCTTAGAAACTAATTTTAGGTAGTTGACACATTTACAAGGATTTTATAGGGCCTTATGGTTCTTTTACAAGGAACCAAAAATCCAAATATTAGTATAAGAATATAGAAATTTACTATGACAGGGTATGAGTATTCAAAACTCCAATAAATTAATAAATATGGATTTTAATTGATAAATTAGGTTTTGATTCATAGTTATAGTATAATAAAAAATTGATATTTAACATTGCATAGGATTTCCTTAAATAGTGATAGAAAAAATAACAAATAGATGTACAAACATTTATTATTCCAAAGTGTATCTCTAAGAAATGATTCATCAAACATGTAGAAGAATATGTAATAATGAGTTGAAGTAGAAGCGATAGTAAAAAAAGTGATTCGATCAGATAGACCAAAACATTTATGTCTCCAAAGTATAGCTCTAAAGGTAATGACGTAATTATTTTTCTAAAACATAGCTTTTCCTTTTTTATATATTTTTTCTATATCCCATTTTTATATATCTTTTCTGATGAAGAATACCTCCATATTTATAATTTATATTGATTAGCTCGAGGTTAAACCAACTCCAGAAATATCGCATGATAATTTTTCAATATTTGAATACAAAATTATTCAAGATATTGGAAACTTCCAATAATAATAGAAACAAATTATTCTGTTGAATGTGATCATTTTAATCGGCCATAATGAGCCTTTGAATAGATATTTACTTATGGATAAAGTTTTGTAGAAATCATGAATAATATCTTGAGTTTAAAACTTCATCATTAAATATTCAAATATATGGTTCCTTAAAATAAAGACAAAATTCAAACATAGAGTTAACAAAGTATGATTTTTCACAAACATATGGTTAAAAACATATGTTTGTTCCCAAATATAGGGTTAATAAACTATAATTTCCTTTTTTTTAAATGTAGTTTTTCTTAAAAATGGTTAATAATCCATACTTTTCCAATAGTGTAGGGTATGTTAACCATACATGTTATTTAAAATGTACAGTTGTTAAACCATATGTAAGGTTTACAAATGTAGGGTATGAACAATGTCTCCCATATACTTTCAAAACACATCCAAAATACTTTAACAAATATTTTATAGAGGACCGGTGAATTGAATATATTTCTAGAATAAATATTCTAATGAATATTATCTTCCTGAAATTCACTTAAAAGAAACTTCATTGGTGACATAAATGTGGGTGTTTGTGAGAATCAAAACAAAAAATAAATTAATGAAGTTTTTGAATCAACAGATGCTCAATAGTATCTCCATTTTTTATTATCACATACCCCATTACTAAATTCATAAAATTTTAAAAATAAATTTAAAATAAGAAATTTACATAACCATAATTAAATTAAAAAAAACATTTTATGTTACATCATTTCTAATAAAAGCGTAAATTTCCCCTATAAATATTTCACAAATTGAAAATTTTTAATATATAAATTTCTTCCCCTTTTTAAAATTTATTTATAAAATTTCCATGTATAAATTTATCCCCCATGACTATGAAAACTTTTCCCCATTATACGGATATAAACTTCTCACTGTTTTTTGTGACATTAAAAAAATAATATTAAAAATTAGTAAAATAAACTCCCCCTAAATTCATGCATTCTTAAATATTTTTAAATATGTAATAAAGGAGTATATAAAATAATATTATTAATAAAATAAACATTTTATAATAACTCTACCTAAGTAATATAATTTAAGATATTTAAGTAATTAAAATATTTTTAAGTAATAAAATACTTTCAACTACTTTTTGTACAAGTTACAGACTAATTTATTTAAGTAAATAATCAAGTATTAAGTACATTCTTATATACGATAACCAATAAAATTAAAAAAAATCACACAAATTGTATAATATATATTATTAAAAAAAATATTAAAAATAAAATACATATATATATATAACATTAAATTTATATAATCTAAAAAAATAAAAATATGGTGTTAGGAAGGATTAAATGTTTCATCTCAACAATCCAAACTTCTTACTTTTTCACTTAAAATAGACTCTTGATAGTTCTTCTATTTTATTTTTAGCATCTATTGTTCATGGATATAATTAAGAAGACAAACATTGTATAACCATGAACACTTTCAACTTATCAAGATCTGTCTTAGTAATAGCTTCTCTTTTGAGTAACTTCATATAAATAATAATTTCCACTTTAAATGATTCAAATTATTCTTTTTAAATAAAACCTTTTTTCACATCTTGATACTTCTTTTGTAGTTATTCATATAAATTTGTATACATATTCATATCAACTTGTAACTTCAATTTTTCTTCATTCAAGGTGCTGAATTTGAATAGAATATTTTCATAACATATTTGACATGAATATACATCCAATTCTTCATAATCATGATCTTACTTATTTCATTCAGAATATTTTCCAAATAAATCATTAACATATGAAACTAACTTTTCCTTTAACAAATCAGAATGATTAACTTTTTCTTTTTTGTGATATAGGAATTCTTTTAATCTGTAATTACTTAATCACTTTATCTTTTTGTGACTAGGTTTCATAAGCCTTTGCACCTAATATTATTAATAAGATAGACACAGAATTTAAATGGTCTTATAAAGAATATTCTAGGGTTGTAAATAGAAAACGAAAAAAATTTATTCTCAAAAATTTGAATTTAACGCTTAAAATTTTCGAGTTGAAAAATACATAATAATCATTTCAGATTTTAATTTCAAAAAAGGAATTTTTATAAATCAAATATTTTATTAAAAATGTTAGGTAAATGAATGAATAAAACTTTAAACGAAGAATGAAATTATTTGAATATTTTAACAACTTAATTCAACAAGCATAGGCATATATTTTCCTTATATAAATTAGTTAATTTAATAAAAATATATATGTAAAATATTAATAAAATACTTCCTCGATTATGGACTAAAGTTATAAGTATTTTTTATGTTGATAACAAACTTCTTTAGAATGGATCATTCTTTTAGGATCGATATTTCTATATATTAAACCAAAAAACACTTCAATATTTAACTATATATCATAGTGGTGTGTTCATGTAAAACATGAAACACTAGTGATTTTTAAAACCCATATGCTTTTGGGTCTAGAAATATTAGTAATTTAATTCTTAGGTAACTGAACTTTTTAATTTTTAGTAGATATTCTCTTATTCAAGTTATAAAGTTCTTTTCAACAATAAACATTTTTAACACCAAAAATTTGTGGTATTCTAAATATGAAATAATTTTGAAAATGTCTATTAATACAATATTAAATTCATTTAATAGTTGACAAGTTTTTATAGTTTATTCCAAGAACAAAATAATTCCTATATAATTTTGGACTTTATCCATCACTTCATATTCCAAGTATTCCTTTCGGATTTTTATTTTTACCCAGGATTTGATTTAAATAATTGTCACTTTTTATTATAATACTAGAATATTGTTTCAATTTATCAACTTTAACCAATTATAGTTTTGAGAGTTAGATGATTATAATTATTCAGTATGATTTATAAGACATACCATTTGTTTTTTTAGGATTACTCTTAGAATCTATAAAATATTAATCATGTGAACCAAAAGAATCAATCCATGTAGCCTTCAAAATTTTATTTACTTTTATCTTATAATCATATTTTCTTTAAGCTTTTATTGAAGTGTAGTTAACCTTAGTATGGCCTTTTTCTCTACATTTACAACATTAATTTTCTTAAGTCCCATTGTTTTTCTTGTTTTATTGTTTTTCAAGTCTTTTAAAAATATACGATAAATATTTATCTATACTCGGTTGACTTGAATCAGATGAGTCGTCCATATTTTGTTTTAAGAGAAAATTCTTCATGTTTGATATGATTTTCATATTTATCATACATGTCATCCTCATATTTCATTAAGTTCCCACTAATTCCTTCATAGCTAAATTTTTCCTGGTGTCGATTTACAAATAGTTGTAGACATTCTATTCCACTTAAAAGGTATTACTGTGAGTACTTTTAATAATTGATCTAATTGTGAAATTGGGTTTATTAATTCAGAAATATTATTAAAAATTTCTGTCAATATCCCATTTATTTTAGTGATAGTTTTAACTTAATGCATTCTGAAAGTATCAAAATATAACTTCACAGTAGTGTATATTAATTTTATAATATATTCAGTTCATTCATAGGAAATAGTAATATTTTTCTACATCTCATATGTATTAAGACATTGATATACATGATTTAATTCATCAGTTCCAAAACCATAGAAAATATAATTCATTGATTTTCAATTGAGATCATGTTCTATTTCTTGATCATCATTCCAATTTTCCAAATATTCTTTAGGAATCTCATAAGTCTTAATAAAATTTATAAAAACACTTAATTCCAATATTTTTCAAATAAATAATCATATAGGATTTCAATAATCCATAACTATCCCCATAAAAGTAAGGATCATATATCATCAACATACCTTCTCTAGAATCAATCATTTCATGATTTCTTTATCTAAATATTTATCTCATTTTTATTAGATAAAAAAGAAAGATTCAATGTTACAAAAGAGTCCAACCTTTGATATTACTTGTTAGGCATCATATATAAATAAGATAATTTTCAAGGATTTATAAAAAAGATAGATATACCTATAGATAACTTCCTCTTATATCACTAGTTGTGTCATAATTACTATGAAAAAGACAAAGACATAAGAGGGTGGTGAATTATTTTCATCAAAGAAACTTTGATAGATTCAAAATGCATGTCTTATTATGAAGTGAACCTATCCTTCCCTCTTATAAATGAGTGAGAAAGGGAAATATATAAAAGAAAATAACATGGTGATGTATAGTGGTTCAAGGCATAAATATCCCCTATTTTACTACACAAACTCTCTCTCTCTCTCTCTCTGTGATATTGATTATTTTCAACAAAAATGTGATATTATCAAAATACTATAACAACCTAGTGCCGGTATTTTACACATTTAAGATAACTTTATGGGGCCTTTTTTTCCTTTTATAGGGAATAAAAAATCCAAAGCTGAGGTACAAGAAGATTACACTTTACCATTATTGATTCTGAACATTCGAAACTCCAATAAATCAATAAAGATTGACTTGATTATGAAAATAGGTTTTACTTTTTAGTTTTAGTAGAAACATAAATTTGTACACATATCTTTAATAATGTACAACATTAAATCTATCTTCAACGTTGAACATACTTTCTTAATACAATTATACATAAAATACCATAAACATGTATATACATGTATGTATCTAAATTGTATCTCTGAAAAATGTTTCTTCAATATTACATAATAATATGTAACAATAAGATGCAGTAGAAAAGATAACAACAATAGTGAGTCAATCAAATAGATAAAAACATGTATGTCACCCAAGTGTACCCCTAAAGGAAACAACACACTTTTTATTCCCAAACCTAGTTTTTCTTATGTATGTATTTATTTTGTATCGCATCTTTTATATATATTTCTATGAATAATATCTCAATATTTATACTGTAGATTGATCAGATCCTTTTCAAACTTGCTCCAAAAATATCTCTTATTAAATCATGAATATTTAAATTCAAATTCATTTAAGAGAGTCATAATTTCCCATAAGAATAGAAAAAAATTATTTCATTGAATGTCATCCTTAGAATCTATCATAATGAGCCTTTTAATAGATATTTACATCTGTAAGAACCATTACACAAATCATGGATAATATCATGAATTTAAAAATTCATCATTGAATATTCAAACGTAGGGTTCCTTTATAAAAATCAAAAATCCAAACATAGGTTTAACAACATATGTTTTTTGTATGAAGTTGGTGTTGACAGTGTACGGTTGATCTCAAATATAGGGTTGATAAATAATACTTTGTGTTTCTCAAACTTCAAGTTTATTCCAAATGTAGGGTTGATAATCTATACTTTTTTAATGGTTTAGGGTTCCGGATGTATATGTGTTATTTCAAATGTGGGGTTGTTGAACCTTACATTGAGTTTAAAAACATAGGGTATGAATAGTGTTTTTACTATACTTTCAAAACACATCCAAAATAATTTAAAAAATATTTTCCCATGGATCAATGAATTAAAAATATTTCCATAATATATATTATAAAAAATATTATCTTCCTAAAATTCAATTAAAATCAACTTAATTAGTAATATAAATGTGGGAGTTTTGGAGCATCAAAACCAAATATAAATTAATGAAATTGTTGAATCAACACTTCCATGTTTCCACAATAGAAAATAATTCTGAACAATAAATAGTTTAGATGAATATATATTGTAATATTTAAATGATATATCATTTAAACATAAACATAAAGTAAAATATTTCAAGGGCATGCTATTATCACTATCCAAAGCTTTAAAGTTATCTAAATATAATTTTAATAACTACTATAAAAACATGACCTTAAACATTACATAATATTAAGTTTTAGTTCAAGAATTAAATATTTATATATTTGAGGATCTTTTCAGTTTTATAATTCTAGATAAATAGGTCATAATTGATATATAAAAACCATAAATTACAAACTGTACACTTTCAATTAGTATACATTTTTCCCATAATATAAAACTTTTAAAAAAATCATGATTTATTTTCATGGAAAATATTAATGAATTTCAATTTGACTTGTTAATCTCTCTAATCCATCCTTAAACCCTATAAAAACATTTAAAATGAGGAATAAGCACAAAAATCTCATTATGGGACATAAAAGAAAGAAAAACCACTATTCTAGTGAAAAAAATGAAAACACATGAAATGTTTTACCTTTATATTAATGTTATTTGTATGAAATAAATAAATAATTTTCACATGAAAGACACGCACTTTTCTCTCAAAGAAAATAATTAAAATACATAGAAAGAAAATGAAAACCCTTTTTTGAAATGTATAGGATTAGATTCATAACCCTTTTTAAACCAGTGTTAGAAGTACCCGAAGCCTAGTTAAATTCATTGGATAAAACCTTTGTTAAATCCTTTCTTATTTCCTAATAAGATATGGAAAATTACCCAATGAATTAGAGAACTATCTGGGTGCACCAATCATATAAGCTATATTGTGCTCACCCTGAGCTATTTGTGTTCACCCATCATATAAGCTATAATGAGCTCACTAAGCAATATCTAGTCGCACCCATCATATAAGATATAATAGGGTCAAACAATGTTATCTAAGTGAAAACAATTATCATATAATTTTAAATTACCATATCATTAATAAAACATTTTATGCCCTCATTTTTTCATTATAAAACATTCAAAAAACACTTTTAAACTTATATAAAACTCACTTTCAGATATTATAATACCTATTTCTTTTAAATATAAAATTTCAATAAAAAAATTCACATTCCTTTTAAAACCCATTTTCAATAAAAAAACTATAAAATGTGAAAAAGTTTTTTTCTTTGAATAAAACATGAAATATTTTAAAGGAATCCAAACATAAAATATTGGTTATAGTTGAAGAAAACTTATTTTCACCATATATGTTAAAATAGAACATTCTATTTTCCTTTTGAAAAAAAGTAACACATTCTATAAAAATATTCCCATTTTTTGAAAAATATTAAAATAAATACAGAAATTATCTTTCAAAAATTACCATTCCAATAAAAAAATCATTTTAGATATATGGACATACAATAAAAAGTGAGTTATAAGGCAAATATTATAAGAAAAAAATTAATTAAATTTTCCTTATCACTTTGGAACTATTTTAATAGTAATTCCCATCAAAGAATAACATTAAAAAAATTAAATAACAATATAATATATAAATTCCTAATCTAACATTTCAAATGGGATTTAAAAACACATGATAAAAGAATACAGGTGTATAATATCAAGATATGACTCATTGAAAATAATTTTAAATGAAGTCCATTAACTCGATTTCGATTCATTACATTCATTATTTATCATCCTGAATAAAAAAATAATGTTAATATTTTACTTTCTTGAGAAAAAATTTCGAGTTTATTATTCCTTTTATTTTTATTATTACTATTTCATATATAATTACTTAATTAATAAAATTTACTTCGTAATGTTTTATGATATTCAACTTATATGTAAAAAATGACTATGGTAGGTTGAGTATTGGTCAAAGAGCTCATTAATAAGAAAATAAAAATAATAATCATAAAAAATTCATATTTATACATCAATTATTCTTTTAAGACAAATCATTAATGATTTTTTTTAGAAAGATGTATGTTATGATCATAGAGACGGTAGGTCATACGTACGATTGGGTAACATTTAAATTTTTTAAATATAATTATGGAAATGTAGTAAGTATTATTTTATGTTTAAAAAATTATAATAATATCATATATACTGTATTATTTATTTAAATACACTTATAAATATCATTCTTGTTATGTGGTGATGAAAAAAGAGTTGCATTACTTCATGGAGACGGTACTCCATAGGTACTCAAATGACATTTTCATTTTTTATTATAAGAAAGAAAATGATATATATATTTTTCATAATGATAAATATGAAATTATAATCCTTATTATTTCATTAATATCACATATATTCATTAAATATTTCTTTATTACCTTCAATGTAAACATTAATTAAAAAATGAATCACATCACTTCATGAGGTTATAGTCTATCGTCCACACGAGCAACGTTATTGTATCGCCTAGTGAATAAAAATTAATAAGGTATATTTGATATCATTATAAATAAAATTATAAATATTTTAAAAATATCATATATATATATATATTTCATATCTATTATTGAAATAAACTGTTAGAGGTGAGGATAAAAATGAATGATGATTTTGTATCGCATTTTATGGAAGAGGAGATAGATTTTAGTTATGAAATTAACATAATAAAATATAATTATATGGGATAGATTTTTCTTATTATATAATCATAATTGAAGAATATCTTAATGAGGATTAAGAGGAAATAAAATAATGATTCTCGGTAGAGCGTGATACCTCTTCTTCATGAAGGCTCCTTAATTAACCACTAAAGTCTTTATTAGGATGGAATTATGATAAAAATAAGGGATCTAAGTTTTGGGTAGTGAATTTAGAAATTTATTTGAGTATTTTTTGTCTAATAAAAATATATTTTTAAGTGTGAATAGTAAAGGAGAGGGGGTGGTCTTTTATAAGTGAAGTGACTAGCACACTTATTATTTTTGAAAAAAAAGGTGTATCCACATTTATCACCTGGAAAAAGGATAAAAAAAGATAATTGTTTATAAATAGAAATTAAAAGGTATAAATATTCATATAGAATAGATTTTTTAAAATTTTATAGGTCATTTTACTTCTAATAGTTTTATTTTAACCCTCGGTAAATTTTTTTTACCTCAACTACAATAATTGATTTTCACTTTTTTTTTTTTTACTATTCACTATGGTAAAATATTTTGTTGACCATATTTAAAAATATATATTATTTTTATTTAAAATATCAAATAAATTTTACTAAATTAAATTTATATATCTTTCTATATTTTATTTAAAACAAAACCCGTAGATGTGATGAAGATGTGGGTTTTCAAGGAGGGTATTTTTTTGAGCAAAAGATGATTTTATATTAACTCTATAGATAATTATAATCGTTGTATGAATATAAATTAATATTTTTTGATATATGATATATAAAATTAGTATATAAAATTTCTCATTAGGAATTATTTTAATTAATTAAAATGGATAAATGTTATTCACTTTAAAAAAAAATTCTGAAAAAACATGCTTTTAATCACAAAAACAAACTTATACTAAATTCCAATATAAAGGTCATTAAAAATTAATTAATAAGATTAAATATTAACAAATAATAATTATGTTACTTTAAATAATATTAAAATCATAATGGGACTTTTAAATTACTTAATTTATTGAAAATAAATGACTTTTTTATAAAAAATCGATATTTTCCCTATTCACTAAAATACCAATATTTATTTAAAAATCCCAAAATTTTACACTAAGTAAATTTTTATAATATGATTTAAAAAATTATATTCATTTTTTAAAATTAAAATACTAAAATTTAGATCTTTTAAATAAACTCTTCTAATAAAAGTGTTTAATTTAAACTATTTTCTTTTTTATTTAAAATATTACTTAATATTTTTATAAAAAATATAAATATATAAATAAAAATGGAATAGATTTATTATATAAATACCTGGGTTGTTAAATATTTGGATTAAGAAGGAGTGAATAAGAGAGAAAAGGAGGTTCCATTTTAATTAGTGAGTGGAGTGGCACACTTGTAATTATACTAAACGTTAAAAAAAATATAAGGTTACTTTCATGGAAAATTGGCACAAAATTGGATAAATTTAAATTTGGGGATGATAGAGGGTCAAATTAAATTCAATAAATATGATTTAGACAATATTTTAGGTTATTTTGACTCTTATCTCTTTAGTTTAACCCCATGTTAACCCTTATAGCCCTTATTGTGGTAACAAGATACATAGTCTTTAAGGGACAATAATATCATTATAAAAGGGAAAGTAGCTCATAAGTAAAAAATAGTTTATATTATCAAACATTTCTTATCATTATAAAATTTATCATATTTCAATGATTTTATAAAAAAATAACATTTTTTAACATTAAATATACTTAAAGTTATTTTGAGGGATATTAATATATTTTATCTTTAAAAACATCAAGATTACTATGAAGTTTGAATTTTAATATTTAAAAAATTAATTAAATTTCATTTTGATAAATAAAAAACTTAATATACTTTAATTTAACCCAAATAAATCAATTTAAATATTTTAAAACTCTTTAATTTTATTTTTCACTCACTCGCACAAACTTCGCTTTTGCAATGAGTATGTGTTTTAGGTAATTATATTATTACCCAAATTTTAAAAATAATTAAATAAATATAATTTATTTATATTTAATATAACCATTTATTACATTCATAAAATCTTTTTATTCTTATGAAAACATGTTAGAGATATTAAAAAAATAGAGTGGTATTTTATACTTATTCATTAACTAAAATAATATAAAGGTAATTATCAAATGAAAATAGAATAAAATTGAAATATTTTAGAATATAAGGTGATTTTTTATATAAAATCAACCAATGAAATAAATTCATGTTTTTGACTGATTTTTAAACCTTGTCACATGATTTTATCTCTTATTAACCCATTTTACCCTTTTCATAGGTGATAAACTTCTATCATGGTTACTATTCACTATGACCAAAATTAAATAGACCTCATTATAAAATTAAAACTTGATGATACCAAATAGATAATCCGTTTTCTATTATTTAATTTCTATAATTAGTACAATTTAATTTCAAAATAAGTTCAAAAAATGAAATAAAAATCAATTTTTGAAAAATGTGAATTTTAAGAATAAGAAATGATTTTCTACAAAAATAATCTATAATGTTGATTCCCATTAAATTAATTGTATTATGTTAAAGAAAATCATACTTATGTTAATTTGAAACCAAACCAAAATTTAAAGGAACCATGTGAAAATATGATTAAAATATAAGTATGGAAAATATTTTTTATTTGAATAAAAACATTACCTAGATTTCTGAATTGTCAAACATGGATTTCCAAGTTAAAATTTATATTACTAAAATTAATTATATTACTTATTATATATCTATATATATTTTCTATAAAAATGGTTTCATAAACCTTTATGTTGTGGTATTTTAATAAAAGTGACATTATTTGTAAAATAATTATTTTTTTATATTCACCCAAAAATATATTATTTAAGTAAAGTCTCAAAAATACAACCTTAGGTAATTTTGATATGAGGAAATAAAAAGTAAAATCCATTTTAGAAAATTAAAATAATAAATTTCATAAATTTAGCTATTATATGAAAAAAAAAATATAAATAAGGCTTCATTTTATATAAAAATGACCCTTTTAAACCATAACTATTCTAAACTTTTTTTATTTAATTACTATCATTAAAAATTGAGTACTTATTTCTTAGAAACTGATAATTAAATTGGAATAAGGAAACCTTTTCAACGAATATTTCATAATGTAGTTACTCATATTCATACTATCCAAACCAATGTCTAGATTATTAGTGTCAAATTTAAATTAAAATATTTATATAGTATATCATGGTTCATTTAAGCTATTTTTTTGTGTGACTAGTACTATAAAACATAATATTTATTTAAAATAAAATACATTATAAAATATCAGTGTGTTAAGTCAAATCACCATTATTCTTTATTTTATTTTGTTTTTTTCTCATCATGAGTGGTCTTATTTCCTAAAAAGAAAATAGATCACACTTGGTAGGAATGAACTATAATCCATCGTCATAGTCACCACCATTATTTCAATTTCCAAAAGAAAATCTTCAAATGTTCAAATATATTTTTGGTGGATAGATTTATTTTATCTTCTATATAATTCAATTCAAATGAGTATAATTATATTCCTTTTGGATTTTCTACCCACTGATATAGGCCTTATTTTTCTTATAATAATTGATATATTATACCAAAATTCAATGTTTATGTGCCTAAAACTTTCATGGAACAAATAAAATCCAACATATCTTGTTTGTATCCTTTAAGTACTAACCTAGAAAACATGAATGCATTATTTTTCTATATTAGAAAACCTTTATTTCAAGAACATTTGAAGAGAAACATCTTTATCCATGCTCTCATCCTCTCTTGATGTAGTGTTTGGCTCATCAAAAAATTTCACCACCCATATATATTGATAATTTTATTTATATCCTACACATTTCATGGAAATAGAATTAGTGGAAGGAAAAAATTTCAAATAAAGGTTCATATTTTTATTTGATCTTACAATAGATATATCTTCATATGATTTCAAGCCCTTATTGATACTATATTCAGTCTTTTATGAAACAATAGTCTTATCATAAAAATCTATAGAATCACATTTTTCAACAGTTTTATAAGACTCTCCTAGTTTCTCTTTAATATTTCTCAAATTAATATCTAGATAAATATAGTTCTGGTTGTGCAAATTTTTTATCCCAAATTGATATTACTTTTTATTTTTCTTCTTAATTAAATAACCCAATTTTATCCTCATACACTTTACTCGTTTATTGTAAAAAAAATTCAATATTCTTTACTCTTTGAAACTTGATTCCCAATTAATAATTCTTAACATAAATTATTTATTCTATTGCAGGAATCCACTTCTCAAAGAATTTATATGACTCTACTTTCTAATCAATTTATTTTTCATATTTTTCTTCACCCAATGTGTGTTTTTATTTATAGAACTTATGATATTCTATTTCTATTAATTTTGAACTATTATTGGATGGAAATTGACCCCTTGAGGGTGAAAAAATCATGGTCAATAATTCTTACATAATAATTTGGTGGAATATAGAATTAAATGATAAATGGATTTAAATAATATTTTTCATCATTTTTATTCATATTAGAATTTAATGCACAATTCGAACACTAATTTTGGAGTATTTTAATTACATTTTTTAAATTTTGACTTATCAAATTTAATTATTTTATTCAATTCTATAAAGAAATGGAATAAATCAAACATTTAATTTAATTTTCGTGATGTGTATGCCTAAAGATGAAAATTTGCAAGGGACTAATTGAAAATAAGTAGAAACATTCACACAGTCAATTATGCCTCTCAACTAACCGTTGATGATAAGAAACTAAAAGAAGATATCCAAAACAAATATACTATCTTTTTTATCATGATGAAAATTTAGTGAATCGATGAACCTGATGTATATTGATACCAACTAACTGTAAGAGTCTAAGCAATAGTAACTGAATCAAAATAAATAATATGGGGATCAACCACAAAAAGATATCTGACTGATAGTAATGGTTAAATTTGTTACAAGAATAAACATAACGAATCATTTGTAAAAATTATACAAATCACAGAATTGACAAAAAAAATACTCTTATACTGACTATATGTTCAATCAACCATAAGGGAGGATCAACTACAAATAATCCAAGATAGTATAATAGTATAGGCTATTGAAAAATGAATATCAACCAGCTATGGTTTTCAAGTGAAAACACATTCATATGATTGAACAGAATTGAAGATTCAATAAAACATTACTATTCTTCGTGTGGTTATCCCAACACTTAGCTAAATTTCTACCCACATGCATTAAATTCAAAAATTCCCAAAATGGAATTTTATAATCTATAATAAAAACAAAACATATATCCAATGATTTTTAAAAACAAGGAAGAATGCCTCAAGTATCCATGTGGAAATCATATATATAAATAAATAAATAGATATCATCAGAGTGTTTCAAGCAAGAGATGAAATATTCAAGCTACCTAGCTACATCAATTTCAACCCTCAAATTGTAAATGTAGCAAAAATAAAAGAATAAAGAATTGGGGACTAAATTAGAGTAATTGATAAAAGGTTTAAAAATATATATATAATTAAACATGGGGTTTTATTTCACACATAGAGTGTGTATCTTCTAGAATAAGAATAATGATTCTGATTGTGCTATATTATGATGACAATTCACTCAGAGAAGGGGGTTAAAAAACACAACTACTTGATCACGTCGAGAAGCTATTGTTTATTGATTTATTTTTTAATTTTTTTATTTATCTTATGATGAAAAACTAATACTTTATTACATAATCCAAGAAGACTCCCCTTAAACCTTGTTAATGAATTCATCTCTTAATTGATGAATCTCTTCTTCTTTATTCTCTCTTTAAGTGTTTAATATCTATTATAGTAGAATACTTTCCTCGATCATTTAATTTCAATTATTGTTCCTTAATTCTCGATTTTGTACATGTAGGCCACATAATACTTTTCAATACGTATTATGGTCAGTAATGGGGTTAATAAAAGATTAATTAGAGTTTTTTAATCAATATACCAGGTAATATTAGTAGATATCACGATCATTGTATCTCGCTACTTAAGCCTAAATCATCAAGAAAGGGTAATTAATTATGATTTCAGTGGATTAGAGAGAGATAATGAGAGTAAATAGGAATCGTGATTTATCATGTAATAATTGGGATATCCAATGGTAGACTACTATTGTTAAAATTAAACTAAAAACCAACTTAATTGAATCCTCAATCAAGATTACCCACATATTTTACTCTCACCAACCCCTTAAACAAGATCATAACACACCCACAACACTCTACTATATGTAGAAAACTCCATTCACAATATTTCTATATTTATTCTTGGTTTTATAATAAATTTTTTTGAGGGGCCCGTGACATACCTCAAAAACCTAAACACATTGTTGGGGAGGCTGGTGTTGTGTTTTTACATTGATTTATTTAAAATTATTTTGATTAATGACTGAATCTATTCCATGTTACTTCATTAATTTTAACCCTTATTTTAAAATAAATGTTATAGAAATAATCAAGACTTTAAAGATCACTGAAATAATGTAGAAAATATTTTTTCACAATCTCATTGGAAAATTATCCATCATCCTCTAAATTTTCCACTATTGGTAATGTTGGTTGTAAACATATAGAAGAAAATTTAGGTCAACTAAATAATATTTTAAGAGAGTTATATAAACCTAATTTCAACCATAAAATTTGGATTTAGCAACCAAATAACCAATGCGATTATGACATTAGAACTAGAATAATCATGTTACAACCTAAATTTTATAGTTTTTTAGGGGAAGTTCCTAACGGATAGTAATGATAATTTTAAGAAGTCTGTAATGGATTCATATCTATAAAACCCACTAAGTCTTGTATTATCTAGAATACCTTTCACTTATCTCTTGAGGTGTTGATAAAATAATAATTCTACTACTTTTAGCATGGATAAGTCACCAATTGGGATGAACTACAAATGGTCCACCTCCATAAGTTCTTCCATGGCTCAAGGAATGCCCACCTAAGGAAGGAGATACATTGAATAAAATAAAATAGTGGAGAAACCCTTTATCGGTTTAAGGAAAAATCCATGTGACTAAAATCATCATTACCACACTAACCTTATGAATATAACCATTCCCAAGTATTTATTGACCAAGGATTGATGGATAGTGACTCGAACCTTCTATATGCTTCATCTAAAGGAGCACTAATCAATAATTACATTGTTGAAGCCATAGATCTTAAAGAGAGGATTTCCTAAAACTCCTAATAATTCATTATAAGAACCAAAATAATCATACTAAAATAGATAAATATTTTTAACAATCCTTTATTTGAAAAACAAATTGAATAACTAACCTCCCATGCGATACAGTTAGCTTTGAACAAGGTTCAGGATACAACACCTTTTACACCTCCTCAAGTATACTAACGTTTCCACTCCTTGGATCACTAAATTCATAGTTTAAATTAATTTAAAAGAAATAATTTTTTTTATTCCATGTTATAGATTAAATATAAGAAACATATAGCCCATAATCAGGGATTTACAATGTATTAAAATACATTGTTTAGATCTAGAAAACAACAGCACTTAGGACCACTATTCTAGTAGGGTTTTCAATAAGCTTTCTAACTACTTCCATTTTAGAGATTGAGTTCTAAACCATATAAAATATTTATAAAAGATAAGACTCAATATATAACCTAGTGAAATATGTTATGAATTCTAACACCACTCATGATTCATAGTTGAAAGAGATGAAATGACAGTTGGGCCAAATTTTATCTATCCTAAATGAACTAAAAAATTAATTTTCAATTATAATTCCAACTCAATAAATTTTTTACCCCAAAATTTAATGTTATTTACATTTCATTAAGAAGTTTAAATATTTATTATCCAAGATTATTCTATAATATATAAACTAACACTATTGCTACACACATTCATTTTTTATAGAAAGATATTTTATTAATGATTTTATTTAAAATTTTAATTTCAATATTTTTAAATTTTAATTTAATAAAATAATAATTATTTTTATAATAATGAAATAAAAATAGCCATCATGTGGTCTTTTATAATATTTCAAAAATAGTAGATTCTTGGGTGAAAAATACTGATTTTTCAAATATTGTAACTTTTATGACATCATCATGATATAAGATTAACTTGAATGTTTTTTAAAACTTATTTAAATACCAAATATATTTTTTATAAGTAATATAATTCATTCAATAATATAATATTGAACTTATAAATCTATGATTGAGATTTTAGAAATATAAGTAATGTTTTATTCAAATAAAAACGGTTTTGGTTCTTTTCTTCTAATCGACTATTCACAAGAATTTTTTAGTTCTTAATTTGATTCTAAATTAAAATTAGTATCCTTTTATTGAAAATAATTTAATTAATTACATTTTAATCAACATTTTATGTGATTTTTGTATAAAATCATTTTTATGCATATAATGAATTTTTTTAAAAACTACCTTTCACCATTATACATGTACATGTTTTAAAATTACCTATTGCCACTTAAATAAATTTAATATAAGGAAATTAATTTCATCTTTTTAATCATGAGGTTAATATTTTTTAATGATTTCGATTTCATTTTTGTTTATAATGAATAGTAATTATGGTAAAAAATTATCATTAATGTAATGGTTAAAATAATTAATGAGTGGTTTAACACTATGATATAGGGTTTAAAATATCATAAAAATTATTTACATTTGATTGGATGAGTGGATTTTACCCAGAATCCTCAAATTAATTAAATATAACAATTTATTCCCACATTCAAGTGATTCATAAATTTTTAATAATTTAAATTTAAGGATGTTTAAAAGTGTGTCACTGTTGATGATCCTTTTTCATCAAGAGTCCACAGGAATGTAAAGGGAAATGACTTAGCACAAATTGATTCATCGTTTAAAGAAAACATCAAAAATCGACAAAGGCATGAACAAGGGAACAAAATCACATGTGCCGCGCAAGTCTACTTGCGCGACACATGATGGTCACGCAAGTGACTTGCGCGACCTAAGTGATAACCACCCGGGGTCTTCTCCTACCTATAAATAGACCCTATGGGCCCCCCATTTCGAGGAGGAATTTTTCTAGAAACTCAGATTTGAGCTCCTCACGCCCTAGACTCTCCTCAAAGCTTCCGGAACACTTCTACAGTAATTTCTTACCTAGAACGGAAGATCTAAAGAGGGGGAGGAAGGCCTAAGTGTTGAAACTCATCAACACTAGCGCGCCTAGGTGGACATCCCTTAAGGGAAATGGCCACACTTGCGCACCACCATACTCCTTCAATAGAACCTGCGCGCCCCTCTCCTGGAAGAAACTCAAGAGGCTTCTAAAGGCATTAACCAAAAGCCACTCAAGTATTACCCTACTGGTTGAACACCGCGCAAGTACCCATAGTGTCGCGCAGGTATACCTGCACGACCAAAACTTGCACGCCCATGCAGTACCTGTGCGCCTGCCAGGACTTTCTCACCCCTGCCTTTTTGGGTTCCCTTCTTGCCCATTTTACCCCTCCTAAGCCATTCCACCTCTCCTATTCAAGATTTAGTCTTCAAGGCACTCTTCAAAGCCATTTATGGCATGATTTTGTGGATTTGACTTCCTTATCTGAATGGAATTCTGTGGAATATCTCTCAAAACATAGTGATATACACATCCTTATGTCACTAAGGATTGAGATTTCATTCATTCGTCCTCATCCTTTAAGATGAGAGAACTCATTAACCTGGGCCTCCTTTTCAGAAGTAAGTCCTAGTCATAATCATTAACCTGGGCCTCCTTTTCAAGAGTAAGCCCCAGTCATAATCATTAACCTGGGCCTCCTTATTAGGAGTAATCCCCAGTCATAATCATTAAACTGGGCCTCCTTTTCATGAGTAAGCCCCAGTCATAATCATTAACCTGGGCCTCCTTTTCAGGAGTAAGCCCTAGTCATAATCATTAACCTGGGCCTCCTTTTCAGGAGTAATCCACAGTCATAATCATTAACCTGGGCCTCCTTTTCAGGAGTAAGTCTCAGTCATAATCATTAACCTGGGCCACCTTTTCATGAGTAATCCCCAGTCATAATCATTAACCTGGGCCTCCTTTTCAGGAGTAAGTCCCTGTCATAATCATTAACCTGGGCCTCCTTTTCAGGAGTAAGTCCCAGTCATAATCATTAACCTGGGCCTCCTTTTCAGGAGTAAGCCCCAGTCCTAATCATTATCCTGGGCATCCTCTTCAGGAGTAAGCCCCAATCATAATCATTAACCCGGGCCTCCTTTTCAGGAGTAATCCCCAGTCATAATCATTAACTTGGGCTTCCTTTTCAAGAGTAAGACCCAGTCATAATTCCTCAAATTTGGGCATCCTCCTTAAGAGTAAGCCCCAAGTCCCTTAATTTTCGATTCCATTTAACATGGGCCTCCTCCTTAGGAAGTAAGTACCAGTCTTAATTTCTCTTAACCATTCATAATTCCTTTTTATTTGGGATTCCTTTTCAGGAGTAAAACCCAATAATAAGTCCTCTCTTAATATGGGCATCCTTTTCAGAAGTAAGCCCCAACTTAGAGTATTCAAAATCTCCATAAAGCACATATACCTTTATGGACCCTGCTCCTGGATTTCTTTCCTGAAGTAAATCCTAATCTTCATTTATCTGGGCAGTCATACATACATAAGCCCCACATTATTTCTTATGATTGCATCTTTCATGGCACAATTGTCTAATTTTTACCTATAACTCTTGTTTCTCACATCGAGCATGACTCACATGAGCTTAGTGTGTAAAAGTAATTATGACATCCTTCTTTGAGCCTTCAATCATAAACATCATACTCCCTTACTCGAACTACGTGGGTTCTGATTCCTTTTCCAAAAACAAAGGATATGTAGGTAGCCCATCTGCGAGTTCGATCCCAACTCTGAAATAATCTATGTCCTTATGAATGATAATAAAATTCAAGTGCCCCATTGAGTGGCTTTGAAACCAGCATGGTCATCATAATGACCAAGAGACTTTTATATAAATATTCCGAAGGATACCATTGACCAAGAATCTTTAAATAAATACAGATGATTCTATGTCAATGAAGAACCTCGAATACATATAAAAGATTCTCTAAATTTCGTACATATTTTATCAT
This sequence comes from Viscum album, assembly GCA_963277665.1. NCBI lineage: Eukaryota > Viridiplantae > Streptophyta > Magnoliopsida > Santalales > Viscaceae > Viscum > Viscum album. The sequence continues at coordinate 1,189,393,775 of OY728156.1, read as the reverse complement.
TGATTGTCAGATCTAAAGGAAAGCTCATTTTATACTTGGTAATGTAATAAGGATTCACGAACATAACTTAAATCTATAAAGAGAGTCCCGGAATAGACAATAATTCCCCTCAAAAAGGTGTTATGAGTCTGACCCCCATTCTCTCGACCAATGAAAATTACTAAGCCTCATCAGTCTACAAACTAATGAGCGCCTTCCTTTGGAAAGTAGGTCCAAATGGATGTGGAATCATTGGATGTTTCTGGTTCTATGAACAAACCCGTTAGAAACCGATCGTAATGTTTGAACCTCTCATCAAAGGCGGTCATCCCCAAATTCCGAGGGAAACAAAAAATGGTGAACCCGACGTGAATCCTTAACCAAGTTAAAATGATGTTTTACCTATTTGTTAGGACCTTATTTAAAACTCAATGAGAGAGCCAACAAAAACAATCATTGAAATATGTGCTTATCCAAAAGATGTAGTAGCTGAATTTATCTTGATTACGTCTGTTATATCAAATAGGAACTCTTTTCCAAGATCTTCTGCATTTCTAGAATGGCTGCTCTTAAGTTCACACCTATGAATACTACTTCCGCAAATGCCACTACTGCTACTCCTGCTGGATCGTCATCCGCTCTGAGGATGACATCACCTAAGCGTCTTCAACGATGGGTATCAAATGCGCTGGTTAAAGAGTGTGGTCAACACGGTACCATCCCATCTCTGGAGGCTACCCAACAAGCCCTCCAAGTGAACAAATCACATCGGTCGTCTGAACAACGACGACCAGTGATCAAGAAGCAGGTGGTGCTAACTACCGTCTCTAACTGTTTTAGGTCGTTATACCCAGAACTCAATTACCATTCACTCCCTTATTCTGAGAAAGTGAATGAGAAGGTCCCTCAGGGCCTTAATTCAAGAATACAGGAGTCCTTCCTGAGGGCTCCCACCAACAATCGCCACCAGACTCATGCAGCAGTGCGCCCTCAACATGATGAGGGTACCGACTCCAGGCGTTCGGCTCAGGTTCCTCGAACCCGAGCAAGAAAGACGAACCACCAGAGGCGAAATCCGGTCAACAGTGAGTAGGTTCTCATCTCTTCCATCTTCGGAGAAGTCCACCAACCTAACTTGGTGGCAAGAAACGAGCAGGCACATACACCTGCCCGTTTTAATTCTGTTGTCCAGCAGACTCATCTGGCAGCATCACGCCAATCCCGCCAGGAAATTCCGGCAGAGTACTATAGGTAGGAACATACACCTATTTATACATCATCAGTTAGTCAGTAGGCTCGTCTGACTACATATGATGGAGCTCGTCAACCACGTTTGGCGAATTGCAATCAGCAGGCACATACAGCTGTTGGTATTAATCAAGCCTACCAACAGTCTCGCTTGGTAGAATTTGGAGAAGTTAGTCGGAAGGCCCCGACAACAAATAGGAAGAAGACTCAACTTTCTGCCCCCACACTTGAGTACTGTCAGGATTCACTGATAGGAAAAGGAGGACAAGAGCAGGCATATACACCTACTCCAAGCTCGGAATGGACATATATTCCTGTTCCGGTAGCTGAAGTCACCAAGCATATTATATCAATGGTGAAAGAGAAGAATAAAACCCCTAGTCATAATCTGGACGCCTGCCAGGATATTATAATAACTTCAGCGGCATCTCAGGGAAAGACACATAAATCGATCCCTGCCAGTGGAGTGACACATCAACGATTCACTCCGAAACAAACACACACATCTGTTCCAGTCTAAGAGGGTTGTGGGGAATACTCCCCCATATCATACGGACAACCAAATCAGGAACATACACCTGATTTGAGTATAGATTGTCAGCCTAACCCGACCATCTTTCCTGATCAGGCATATACACCTTCTCAGAGCAGCCACTTTCTTCAACAAGTGGTTTCCAAGGCGATTAAGAAGGCGTCTAAGAAAAAGACCCACCCAGCACAGTCAGGAGATCAAGAGACAATCTGTAACAAGGCCTTGCTCAGTGCTAGAGTTCTTGAAGCCCTCAGACAATCATCTGTTGAAATTCAAGATTCTACCCCCTCATTTCCCAATAGTGGGAACATTAATTCCGAAGTTCTTCAATAGACACTTCCTCATGAAGGCTTGCTTCATGACAATTCGGTCGATCTCGATGTTTCATCTTTAGATGAGAGCCACAGGAACCCTTTGTGTGGTCATAAGACCAAGGAGAAAGAGATCTCATCTTTTGTTGTAACCCATTATGGTGGTCCTCCCCATGATGATGAATTTTTCTACGAAACTCCTCTCCGCAGTAGTGATGCACATTGCTCGGTAAATGCTTTAGTAGAAAATGTAGTGCTGAGAAAGCCCTCTTATCTTGAGGCACTTGAAAATGTGAGACCAGTCATGTCTGAAGCTTCATCGCTAGCAGGTGAAATACTTTATCAATCAGAAGATATCCTAGGGTGTAGGTCATTCTCCGAACCACCCCTAAGTCATGCATCTTCTAGTTTGATCAATGATTTCTCTACCAATCTTGTTGAATCCGATGAAGCAACAAGGAAACACCAACTCTGGTCAAAACAGGTAAAAGAATCTTCATTTAATGATAAAGAGGAAATGATAAACATGAGAAAACAACTGGAAAGAGGTGAAGTACCAGTCATGTTTTGGCCTCTGGCTGACTCTCAGCATGACATTCCAAAGATGTTGATGGAAGATGGAATCCATGATATTTATCTCAACATATAGAAAACTCTTTGTCAATTGAAGAAGAAGGTATTTTCTTATGATGAATATGAAATCATCTTAAGATAATAGAAGGGTTACAACATCAGATTGATTTGACATCTCTATCAGTCTATCGATATCTGAAGGCTGAAAAGCAGCAGAGAGCCCTTCAACGTTCATGCCTTGGCGCACTAAGAAGATTGCGTCAGTTAATTGCCAATGCCCCATCTGGTATTCATGTCAGAGGGTGGGGTGTTCATGGAGCACTACATTTCACAGTGCTCTCTAGTCAACAAATCTCCCCGAAATGGTCTCATGAAATGTTATTTCCCATAAATAGCCACAGTAAATGGGCTTTGTTTGTAATCAAAAGCTTTCCGAAGAACAGGCTTCAACTAGTTCCTCTCAAAATCAAGAATACAAAGAACAAGTTGTTGAATTACTCTTGCATCAAGAAAACGAGAATATTAAACAAGCCGCTCGTTTAGAGCAAGCACGTCACCAAGTGACAGAAGTGTCAGAAATCATCCAACGATCTTTTGAACTGGGTGATAAAAGTGGATACAGGTTAATGCATCCAGCTAATTTTCGAACTACGGTTCGCAAGATCAAGAGATATTTTAAGAAAGTCTCAGACATAGCATGTCAAGAGCCACCCAGCTTTCCAGACTGGGGACTCTTTTTAACCAACCCTCGGAATCAACAAATAGGTTTCGAGGAGTTAAGCGGGAACAGTAGGAACAGCCCCAGTCCACTGGAGTGGGGACTTTTTCAAATCATCAATCCCCTCCTCAGAGAAAGTCGTTCTTTTCTCGATTGGGGAAGAAACCTCAAGATGAATAAAGAGACAAGTTATCAGGAGATTCCCTCCAAATTATGGTTCGTCAAGAAGTTCCTAAGGGATAGAATCAACAAAAGGCAATGTCTTATCAATGATATGGAAGAAGACAATATCTCAGAAATGCTGATAAAAGGGATGCGATGAGTTATGCATCAATCAATGTCATCAATGTCGTTGTTGCTGATCCACCAAATGAGGCCCACTCAGGGGACTCAAATGAAGAGGTTCCTACTCAATAAGATGTACGCACCGACACAAATGAAGAAGGTGTGCATACACAAAGTCAAAGGATTACTCAAAACCTAGGTAATCCTTCGAGTAACCCACTTCCCCCTCTCCGAAAAGGATCCAAAAAAGGGAAGGGAAAGAACCAGGTTACATATCCTTCCTCTAGAGAAGGCTAATCTCTCTCACTAGAGCAAAGTTTTGCACAAAAACAGGAAGAAATGAAGGAATTAAGAAGCTTGAATGCAGAACTACTTCAGAGTAGTCTTCTTATTATGCATACTGGAGTCAGTCAGCCAAAGTAATTTGTTGCAGCTACTGAGATGGATTAAGAATATCCTCCTCTTTCAGTACAACCTCACAGGTCTAATCCTACGGGTCAAGTGAAACAACAGTTGGCAGTGCTACCATCAGTCACAGCACCAATCGCCACATCTATCCAAGATCTAGTCATTGCACCTACCCAAGTCCAAGTTCAACCGGATGTTTCTCAAAAGTTAATAACTACTATTCAGTCATTAACAGCTCGGTTAGAAACTATGGAAGGGAAACATGCGCAAGTTCAACTAGAAAAGAAAGTTTACCCTGAATGGGTAGATTCAATTTCTCCTCCATCCTATTTTGGGAATCCTTTATTCCCTATTTTCAATGGATCAGGCAATCCTGAGCAACATTTGACGTATTACGTGTCTTGTTGTGATCCTATGATGGGACCTCCAGAGCAGCAAGAAGTAGTGAAACTCATATGCTTTCTGCAAACCTTGCAAGGACCAACTTTTGTTTGGTATACAAGCTTGCAATCTCGTTCAATTACCAGATGGGAGGATCTTCGCCAAAAACTCCTCCATCCGTTTAGATCAACTTTTCCAAAGACAACAGTTTTCGATCTTACAAACTGTAAGAAAAGGGGGAATGAAAGAGTCTCAGATTTCATTTCTCACTGGAAGGTATTAACATATTCCTTGAGTTTAGAACTCCCTCAAGAATAATTTTGGCCAATCTATGTGGCAAATCTGAGTGAGGAATTACGCACGCCATTAATCCCTATGAAATACAGAGGAGGGTTTTGAGACCTTACTTCAATCACTCAGTAGATTGAATATTCCCTTATATAGGCTAAGGCTAAATCTCGTGTAATTCCATCAGCTCCAGGAAGGAGAATGGGTAAATAAAAAACTGCTACAGTTATGCTTAAACAAGCGCCTGTACCTGTTTATACTTCAAAACCTTCATCTTCTCAAAGGGCTCGACCTCCTGAGCGCCAACAAAAAAGGTCATTTTGTCCAGATGATCAAAGAGATCAAAGACAAAAACAATTTGAGGATTTAAAGAGAAAAGCATACTCTTTCCAAAATGAACAAGTTCCTGGTTACTTCATTTCAGCTATGGAATATAATTTGGTTCAATTGCCAATACCCAAGAGGCCAAAGAAGAAAGGATATGAAGACCATCCCAATTATTTCCCTTTTCAGCAAATGTTAGGGCATCCCATCCAGGTGTGTTTTGTCTTCAATGACCTCTTGCAAAAGATGGTCGACTCGGGATAGGTCACATTGAAAGGCTCCTCAGCCCAGGTAGCATGTGTCACTGCTACAGTTCTAGAGGAAGAAGGTGAATGGAAAGAATTCAAAAGCAAAAATGCACAAAAGTATGATGATTGGATGGTCAGAAAGACAATCAATCGAACTCGTTATATTTTTCGAACACAATTAAAGAAACCAATTGTGTCTTCTACCATGAATGGTACGGCAAAACCCTCTTCATCAGGGGGAAAGTCCTCAAAGAAACGACATGATTCAAAGAAAGAAAAATAATCAGAAGAGAATGAGTATGTGTCAAAGCCTAAGTTGTCTTTGACTTTGGCGGATTTCATGTCATCTACTTCAAAGCCATGGGCACCGCCCCACCAAACGGCACAGCCTAAACAGGCTAATCAGGCAGAGTCTTCATCATATGAAGAGTTAATCTTTGGTTCTGTTAATATGATTCAATTAACAGATCCATATTCCAGTCACGGTTTCAATTTTGATGAGCCTAAATTCCCTGTATCGAACAAGGGAATCAGAGGAAGTTTCAGAGGTTCAGGATACAAGGGAAGATTTGGATCTTTCAGAAGCCACTACCCCAATTCTACCCCTTCTAGAACTGTGTATGCAGCAGAAACTCGTGGTAGATCCCTTCAGCAAGCTTAGCAAGAACAATCAAGTTCTTCTACCAATAGAAAATTCAGTCCTAGCACAGTTATTTTGGAAGACCGATTGAAGGTTTCATCTTCTTCCTCTCAGCAAGTAAATGAATCTAATTGGTCTAATCTTACAAAACCAAGGATGTTGCCAACTCCTATCCCAATACAAGATGCATCAACTTCCAAAGCATCTACTTCCAAGGTACCTGCTAAACCACATATTCCTGTTGGGAAATGCAGACCTCTAGATAAAAAGTATGATATATTGAAACACTTGGCCGAATTACCAGCCAAGTTATCAATTCTGGATGCTTTGAATCTGTCTAAAGATCTTTGGGAAGCACTCATCAAGGCTTTGTCAAGTACTCAGGAGTTTGAAACTGAAATTTCTGCAGCTGAAGTCTATCACATAGAAAATAATCCTGCAGAATTCCATTCAATAATATCTTTTACTGATAAATATGAAGATGATTTTGGGCATGGGAATATCAGAACTTTGTATTTATCTGGAAAGGTCAATGGTATAGACGTCCGAAGAGCTTTCATTGACAATGGTTCAGGAGTCAACCTCATGCCCATTCGTACACTTCATCGATTGGGCCTCACAGAATCTGATTTATATCCTTCTACCATGATGTTACAAGGATATGATAAAAATGAACAAGAACCACTAGGTAAGGTTACACTCAGAACTCAGTTTGGAGATCTTGTGTCCAATTCAGTTTTCATGGTTGTTGATCAAGACTCAGCCTTCAACATCTTGCTTGGAATAGCTTGGCTACATCAACATGCGGCTATCCCTTCATCATACCATCAATTTCTCAAATATTTTTTCGATGGTCATGTTGGGACATTGTATGGTGATAAGGCCTCATTCAAGACATGTGAGTCTCAATACATTGAGGAGGAATTCTATCATATGAAGGGAAAGGAGAAGTCTACAACAAAGGAAATTACCAAAGTTAATGCTCTATATGGTTTGGAGAAGATTCCAGTAAATCCATTTACACATGTGAGTACAGATTATGTGCTGCCTATTAGTCAAATTGAAAAGGTATACTCAAATCAAAATACTCTTATGGAAAGATCCGTAATGTCAATTACGGCAATCGAGCCAGACAACATGGGAGAAATTGGTAACCCACCAAGCAGTAATAAAAGCACAAATGGTGACATCTTCATTTCATCTGCTGAAATCCAACAAGTCTATGCTTTTCCAATTAGGCCAGAAGAAGTTATAGCAAAATCGTAGGTGAACAATGATGTCGATTCTCAATCCATCATTTCCTCTTTATTACCCAAAGAAAACTCTTCATCATGAATAGGGTCAAAAATGGAAGCTTCCTCTTCAAAATGTGCAAATTTTGATATCTCTTCTGATCATGAAAATTCTGCTTTGTCATCTACTATGTAAGTAGAAATGGAAGAAATAACACATGATGAAGAAGAAGAGGAAGATCTCATGGATGCTCCTCCATCATTTGAGGAGGGTATCTCTACCACTGTGGATGAACTCAGAGAAGGAAATCTGGGTACAAAGGAAGATCCACGCCCCACTTTAATCAATGCGGCCATGACCCTTGAAGAGCAAGAGATGTATATTTCTTTCCTAAAGATAAATAGAGATATTTTTTCTTGGAACTATACAGAAATGCCCGAGCTTGATCTTGATGTTGCTACTCATCATTTGGGTTTACCAGAAGAACATCGAGGATTTAAACAAGCCGCGAGAAGAACACACCCAACTTATGCTTCTAAAATTGAAGCTGAAGTGGATAAGCTTATCAAAGCTAACTTCATCAAAGAAGTTCAGTATCCCATGTGGTTGGCTAATATTGTCCCTGTAAAGAAGAAGAACGGACAAATTAGAGTTTTCATCGATTTCAGAGATCTTAATCGGCATTGTCCTAAAGATGATTTCCCAGTTCCGATTATGAAACTTTTAATTGATGAAACAGCTATCTATGAAGCACTTTACTTCATGGATGGATATTCTAGATATAATCAGATCCGAATGGCCCTAGAAGATGAGGAATCCACAGCCTTCAGAGCCCCTTAGGGTGTGTTTTGTTACCGGGTAATTCCCTTTGGCTTAAAGAATGCAGATGCAACATATCAGCGCGCCATGAATCGTATCTTCAAACCCTTATTAGGGAAGTTTGTTGAATGCTATGTAGAAGATTTGGTGGTTAAATCCAAACAATGTTCTAATCACTTGGCTGATTTGGAAGTCATATTTTTCAAGCTTCTACAACATAATTTGAAGATGAACCCCTTAAAATGTGCTTTTGGGGTAACCTAAGGAAAATTTCTCGGCTTTTTTGTACGCCATCATGGTATTGAAGTCGATCCTGAGAAGACCAAGTCAATCCTTGGTATGTAACGTACTCGAAATTTGAAGGAACTAAGAGTACTTCAAGGACACTTAGCCTATATTCTGCATTTCATCGCCAATTTGGCAGGCAAAAGTTTACCCTTTACCAAATTGATGAAGAAAGGAGTCACTTACCAGTGGACTGAAGAATTTCAAGAAGCATTTGATATTCTCAAGAAATAACTCTTGATTCCACCGGTACTCATGCCACCTATTGAAGGAAGACCACTTATCCTCTACGTAACAGCTCTAGAGCGATCATTGGGTGCCTTTCTGGCTCAAAAGAATGATGCTGGGAATGAAAACAGCCTCTACTATCTCAGTCAAACTATGCTTGAAGTAGATACCCGGTATTCAAGTATTGAGAAGTGCTGCCTGGCATTAATCTTTGCAGTTCAGAAGTTGAGACACTACATGCAACATCACGAGGTCTAATTGGTATCTCACAATAACCCGCTCAAATTCATCCTTAGTCGTCCAATGCTTACAGGACCTCTAGAAAAGTGGGCAGTTATTTTGCAGAAATTCGACATTCAGTATGGGTCTCAAAAGGCAATAAAGGGCCAAGATCTGGCTGATTTCCTGGTTGAACAACCTTAACTGGAAGACATGTCTTCAGATATTGAACTCCCTGATGAGGAAGTCTTCTCTATTCAAGAAAGTCCTCAATCATGGGAAATGTATTTTGATGGTGCTTCTAGAAGTCCAATAGGGAAGAAAATGGAAAATCCAAAATTCAACAAAGTTGGCTTAGGAATTGTGCTCATTTCTCCAGAAAAGGCAGTGTTACCTTATTCCTTCTTATTGTGGGAAGGTGGTACCAATAATGAAACCGAATACCAAGATCTTATCGCAGGCTTGGAATTAGCTCTTCAAGCACAAGTGAATCACATAAAGGTGAAGGGTGATTCAGACCTGGTAATCAAACAATTCAATGGGTATTATGCCATAAGAAAAGAAGAATTAATCCCTTTGTATGATTACGTCAGAGATTTAATGGCGGAATTCCCTTCAGAACCTAAATTTTCTTATGTCCCAAGATCACAAAATGCTCAAGCTGATGCGCTGGCTAATATATCCACAACTCTGGCAGATCCAAATCGGGACGAGACAACCATCAATATTGCCCCCCATCATGCAATTTCACCTTATGTTCGAATCAGAACAGAGGAAATTAATGAAATTAGTCCCATTCCTGAACTGTATGGTCATACTACAGGATAGATGTCACCTATCAGGGTATACCTTCAAAATGGAACACTTCCACCTGATAGAGCTGAGAAAGAACAAATCTGGAAACGTGTAGTTAATTTTACTCTTTATGATAGCCCAGATCACCTAGAGAAAATTCTATACAAACATGGTTTTGATAGAGTTATCTTCAGATGCATTGATGGTGAAGATACAATGGTTGTCATGAAATAAGTGCATGTAGGAGTCTGTGGTGCCCACCAGTCTGGACATAGATTGTCTGATCAAATTCGAAGGCTTGGATACTTTTTTCCTTCAATGATACGAGATTGTGTTGATTTCACAAAGAAGTGTCATTCATGCCAAGTACATGCCAACTTCATTCATCAACCTCCAGAGTTGCTTCATACAGTTAAATACTCGTGGCCATTTGCCACATGGGGGATGGATGTGGTGGGACCTTACCCTTCAGCTACGGCCCAGCATTTTAAGTACATTCTTACTGCTACTGACTTCTTTTCCAAATGGGTAGAGGCAATACCTCTCAAGGAAGTCAGTTCTAAATGTGTTTTTAGATTCATCAAGTCTAACATAATTACCAGATTTTGTGTCCCTCATACCATATTGACAGACAATGGCACCAATTTCTGATCATCCGAGGTGAAGAAGTTGTATCAAGAATACAACATCAAATCCAACCATTCATCTCGATATCATGCAGCGGCCAATGGCCAGATAGAAGCCTTTAACAAGACTCTTCAAAATATACTGAAAAAGATGGTGGATAAAGATAATAATTCATGTCCTGATAAACTCTTTCATGATTTATGGGCTTATCGGACTACCACCCACACTGCAACTCGGTCAACTCCATATTCATTGGTATATGGAACGGAAGTCGTCTTGCTCATTGAAGTTCAATTGCCCTTTCTCAGAGTAGCCATTTGTGATCAGTCATCTACAGATGAGAAATCTCAAAAGAGATTGAATGAATTGGAACGGTTAGATGAGAAAAGATTGTGCACTTTGCACCACTTGGAAATCTATCAGAATCGAATAGCATGAGCTTTTAACAAAAAAGTTCATCTTCGTTCATTCACTCAGGGAGAATTGGTATTAGTTCTCAGAACACAAATGATTCTAGGAAAGAAACCTCCCAAGATTGAGCCAAAATGGGAAGGACCTTATTCAATACATAGGGTCTACTCCAATGGAGCATATTCATTAATCTCGATGGATGAAGAACTCATCACTACTCCAACCAATGCCAGATTTTTGAAGAAGTATTTTGTATAAACTGAAAAGTACCTTTTATGTCCCTGCAACATGACACTAAACTGTGCAACACCAGTTCTTCCTTGCTATATGACGTTAAACTATACAACAATTGTCCAGTATGACCTTAAACTGCAACTTCGTCCTACATGACGTTAAACTCTGAAAAAGTGCCTTAATTTGGTCATGTATGACCTTAAACTGCAACTAGGTCCTGTATGACCTTAAACTGCATCATCAATGGTCCATGCATATGACCCTAAACTATTTGCGAGTCCCTTACGTCCAGCAAGATGTTAAACTGTAATGTCCTAACTACATGACACTAAACTGTATAGAAGTCCCTTACATACAGAAAGACATTAAACTACATAATGTCCCTACAACATGACACTAAACTGTGCAGCACCAGTTCGTCTTTGCTATATGATGTTAAACTATACAGTAATGGTCTAGTATAACCTTAAACTGAAACTTCGTCCCACATTAGTTAAACTGTGAAAAAGTTCCTTCATTTGGTCCTGTATGACCTTAATCTGCAACTAGGTCCTGTATGACCTTAAACTGCATCATCAATGGTCCATGCATATGACCCTAAACTATTTGTGAGTCCCTTACGTCCAGCAATACGTTAAACTATAATGTCCTAACTACATGAAACTAAACTGTATAGAAGTCCCTTACATCTGGAAAGACATTAAACTACATAAGCATCAAAGGTCATGTATGACTTTAAACTACACTTTTATCTAGCATGACATTAAACTGCACCATCCACGGTCCATGCATATGACCTTAAACTATTCGCACTTTCATCCAACATGACGCTAAACTAGGGAAAAAATCCCCAATGCGTCCAACATGATGTTAAATGGTGTACTCTTTTGTCCTCACTGCATGACATTAAAATGCATAGTCCCCCTTCCGTCCAGCATGACGTTAAACTATATTGTCCCCATCGTCCTAACTACATGACGCTAAACTGTACAGAATGTCCGTGATACGTCCTACATGACATTAAACTGTACTTTGTCCCTGCTACATGACACTAAACTGTGCAACACCAATAGTCTTAACTGCAAGACTTTAAACTGCATAGTCCCTTTATATGTCCTACATTACATTAAACTATGTATTGTTAAGGTTGTTGCTACCTCTTGTTTCCCACACCGAGTATGACTCACGTGAGCTTAGAGCAAACCTCAACCATAACACTATCTATGGGCTACTAACCATGTGTAAGTCCCAACATCATTATTAAGGTCATTGTCCCCCAGAACAACTTTATCATTAATTCATTCTTTAATTAAACTACACAGACTTTGATCCTTGCCTTCTAGGCTGGGTATGTAGGCAACCTACCAAGGTTCAAGCCCAAAACCAATCTCCTCACATTGGTTCACCTCCATCTCATATGATGTTGATTCATGAAACCTCCCCTAGAATCAATATCTTTACATTGGTTCACTTTTGTCCTTGTTATACGACGTTAAACTATACAACACTTTTTTCCAGTATGACAATATACTACAATATTCTTTGATACCCTCACCTGAGAGGGAACCATTATTTACATTGATTTTTTTTAATCATGTTTCGTTTCAAAGACTACGTGCATACATGGAAACGCCCAAACCTTTTATCTTTTTTTAAACCATCATCGTACTAAAGTCCCCTTTCACCCATCACATGTACAAACCAAATTTGTACAAAGGGTATTTCTAAAACTACGTGGGCTTGATTCCCATCCTTATGGGATACATAGGAACGTTCGAGTTTCCCTCGAATCTAGCCCCATGTTTTTGGGCCTAACCCCAAATTCCATTATCAGTCCCTTGGCTGAAAAGTCCCCATGAAAACAAAAACTGTGTATTTCTTACAATGGACCAAGCTCTATGACCCTAAACTAATATCTCTAATCCATTTGTCCCACACGACGTTAAACTGTAGTTTAAGAACTACGTATGGCTTGATTATCATCCTTATGGGATATGTAGTGAAGTCCAACATTTCAGTTCAGGACCCATCCACAACATGATTATGGTTATCATTGATATGTGTATCTCTGTATACATTGAACAATATCCATCTTTATGTGTCATAATCATAACCTTAAATATTTTCAGATCCTCATAACCCTTTTTCATGACTTCTAGTCACAAAAATGTCAAACTTCTGGGAGTTATTTTGCCTGACTATGCAGCACGAGCTCATAGGCGGCCTTGCATAAACAGTCTACATAACAGACTTGTTAGCCAAAAGATACTATTATTTGACTATGCAGCCAATGCCCTTAGGTGGCCCAGCATAATTCAACCCCCTAACAGGTTTTTCAGAAATTGGTAACTTCAGTCATGGAAATAATACCTCTTTTGTCCTTATTGGTCTTAAATAATAGTATGTAGGGATCCGCAAAAATAGCCATCCTTAACATATCTGTCCCATATCCTTTTTCATGATCTAAAAGTATTCAAGTCTATGGTTTATATTCTCTTTCCCTACGTTTGGGTCAGACCTTCGTAGGAGTGATATTCATCCAGTTCTTCGATAATCTTGTTTGGAAATATCTTCTCCATATTCAAGTACCTCTTTCCATACAATAAACTCTATACTTTCTAAGATTTGAATCTCCATAAACTTTCACTAGATTTTATCACTAGGAAAGTAAATTTTTTAGAGTTCTTTTTCCTAACTATGCTGCACGTGACCATAGGAGGCCTTGCATAAACAGTCTGCATAACAGACTTGTTAGCCAAAAGATACGATTTTATTTAACCATGCAGCCAATTCCCTTAGGTGGCCCTACATAATTCAAACCCCTAACGAGTTTGTTAAATAATGGTAACTTCATTCTTGGGAACTACTTCTTATGATGCCTTTTTGCTCTTTTTCATATCATTCCTCAGATTATAATATTCTTAAGTCATAGTTTACATATTTTCCCTCATACTTGAGTATGGTACTATGTTTTCAGATGAGTTGTCAAGGAATTGAGTCAATTCTAATTCATTCCGGTCAAAGCTATTTCGACCTTAAACATTAGCCTTTTTATGTCTGACGTGCATGACATTAAACTACCCACAAAAGACAAGGGAAATCTTAATAAAAGTCTAGTTCCTAGCTCACTAAACATACATTTTGTATGATTTAGGTAGCATTGATAAATTAAAAGTTTTGAAGTTTGTAGGGTTATTAACATTAATCCTAGTAAAAATCAAACTTTGCTTACTAGGCCCATTGGCTTAGGTAAAATCTAAAGCATGTAGCAAAAGAGAATGCAGGTACAAATTAGTGAAGGTGAAAGTGTTTTTCATTGATGCACAAGAGTTAGAAGGACATCCACAGACTGGAGTCTCTTCTCTTTTTCAAAAATTACAAGAGGCTTTCAACATAACTCTTCATTTGATTTACAGAATACCGAGTATCATCAGTGACCACCTGGAATTCATTCATTCAACTGGATACAATAAGAGATGCAGTGATACCATCTCTTCTTGGAACAGTTGTAAAAGAATTTTCTTGAGTGCGGTTTGAGAAAATTTTCTTGCTGATCAAACAGTGACTCTGTTTCTGTCCAAGAGACTTGGAAGATGGATACATGGATTTGAGAATGGAGAATTGGAAGTAAAGAGCCATTCAGAGAGAGTACACTTTTCATATATTGCTCTAATGCCATGTTTGTCTTCTCTCCACCAACCAGCAGCGGAAAACATTTCATCCCATGGGTTTTCCATTTTTATATGTTCAAGGAAAATGCATGGATGGAGAACTTTAAAGTTCACACCATTTTTTTTACTCTTAATGCATAGCATAACCGAAATAGAGTAGCAGTGCGGCTGCATTTCAGGTGTATAGTTCTTTGTATTTGGAACATTGACCCCTTGCAGATGACCATGACCGTACAGGGAGAGTCACATCATGGCCAACAACGTTCATCATGTCATCAATCCGCTTACTAGCCATCAATCCGCTTACTAGCCAGTTCATCAGCCATTCCATTTCCCTTGGGAGACATTGAATCTGCACAAAATTTGAATAAACTAACTTTTAAATAGGTTTATTTTCCATAAAATTTGTGAAGAAATTCAGAAAAAATGGCAAAGGCATTAAGGCGCGCAAGTCTACAATTTGGCGCGCAAGTATGGAGGCACCACGCAAGTATTTGGCACGCAAGTACCACCATGCAAGTCAAGATACCTTGACAACAGCAGCGCGGCGGCAAGAAAACAGTGGAAAGAAGACTTGCGCGGCGAAGATAACTTGCACGGAGAGAACTCGAGAATTCGGAGGCAAATGCGATGCACGGCCAAGGATCCTATATTTATAGGCCAAGAGGCCTATCTACGCACCTACAATGAGTGCGCTCAAGCCTTGCGAAACTCAAACCTGCATGCCCTGTGTTGCGCACTGAATACTTGCATGCCACCATTGCTTTGGATGTCTCCTTTTTCCTCAGAGTCACATCCTCATTTTCTTTCAGATCCAACTCTGAGGGCGGACTTTTATTGATGCTCCTTTTTCATCAAGATTCCAATGGAATGTAAGGGGAAATGACTTAGCACAAATTGATTAATCCTTTAAATAAAACATCAAAAATCGACAAAGGCATGAACAAGGGATCAAAAGCACATGTGTCGCTCAAGTTCTATCATTGTCGCGCAAGTCTACTTGCGCGACGCATGATGGTCATGCAAGTGACTTGCGTGACCTAAGTGATAACCGCCCGGGGTCTTCTCCTGCCTATAAATAGACCCTGTGGGCCCCCCATTTCGAGGAGGAATTTTTCCAGAAACTCAGATTTGAGCTCCCGGTGCCCTAGTCTCTTCTCAAAGCTTCCGGAACACTTCTAAGGTAATTTCTTACCTAGAATGGAATATCTAAAGAGGGGGAGGAAGGCCTAAGTGTTGAAACTCATCAACACATGCGCGCCTAGGTGGCCATCCCTTAAGGGAAATGGCCACACTTGGGCACCGCCTTACTCCTTCAATAGAACCTGCGCACCCCTCTCCTGGAAGAACCTCAAGAGGATTCTAAAGGCATTAACCAAAATTCGCTCAAGTATTACCCTGCTGGTTGAACACCGCGCAAGTACCCAAAGTGTCGCGCAGGTATACCTGCGCGACCAAAACTTGTGTGCCCATGTAGTACCTACGCACCTTCCAGGACTTGCGCGCCCCTGCCTTTTTGGGTTCCCTTCTTGCCCATTTTACCCCTCTTAAGCCATTCCACCTCTCTTACTCAAGATTTAGTCTTTAATGCACTCTTCAAATCCATTTATGACATGATTTCTTGATTTTACTTCCTTATCTAAAAGGAATTCTGTGGAATATCTCTCAAAACAGAGTGATTTACACATCTTTATGTCACTAAAGATTGAGATTTCATTCATTCAACCTCATCCTTTAAGATGAGATAACTCATTAACCTGGGCCTCCTTTTCAGGAGTAAGTCCCAGTAATAATCATTAACCTGGGCATCCTTTTCAGGAGTAAGCCCCAGTCATAATCAATAACCTGGGCCTCCTTTTCAGGAGTAATCCCCAGTCATAATCATTAACCTGGGCCTCCTTTTCAGGAGTAAGCCCCAGTCATAATCATTAACCTGGGCCTCCTTTTCAGGAGTAAGCCCCAGTCATAATCATTAACCTAGGCCTCCTTTTCAGGAGTAAGTTCCAGTCATAATCATTAACCAGGGCCTCCTTTTCAGGAGTATGCCCCAGTCATAATCATTAACCTGGGCCTCTTTTTCAGGAGTAAGTCCCAGTCATAATCATTAACCTAGTCCTCCTTTTCAGAAGTAAGTCCCAGTCATAATCATTAACCTGGGCCTCCTTTTCAAGAGTAATACCCGGTCATAATCATTAACATGGGACTCCTTTTCCGGAGTAAGCCCCAGTCATAATCATTAACCTGGGCCTCCTCTTCAAGAGTAGGCCCCAGTCATAATCATTAACCTGGGCCTCTTTTTCAAGAGTAATCCCCAGTCATAATCATTAACCTGGGCCTCATTTTTTGGAGTAATCCCCAGTCATAATTCCTCAAATTTGGTCATCCTTCTTAAGAGTAATCCCCAAGTCCCTTAATTTTCAATTCCATTTAACATGGGCCTCCTCATGTCCCAGTATTAATTTCTCTTAACCAATCATAATTCTTTTTGATTTGGGATTCCTTTTCAGGAGTAAAATCCAATCATAAGTCCTCTCTTAATATGGTCATCCTTTTCAGGAGTAAGCCCCAAGTTAGAGTATTCAAAATCTCCATAAAGCACATATACCTTTATGGACCCTGCTCCTGGATTTCCTTCATGATGTAAATCCTAATCTTCATTTATCTGTGCAGTCATACATACATAAGCCCCACATTATTTCTTATGATTGCATCTTTCATGGCACAATTGTATAATTTTTACCAATACCTCTTATTTATCACATCGATCATGACTCACATGAGCTTAGAGTGTAAAAGTAATTATGGCAACCTTCTTTGAGCCTTCAATCATAAACATCATACTCCCTTACTCTAACTACGTGGGTTATGATTCCTTTTCCAAAAACAAAGGATATGTAGGTAGCCCATCTGCGGGTTCGATCCCAACTCTGAAATGATCCATGCCTTTCTGAATGACAATAAACATCAAGTTCCCCACTGAGTGGCTTTGAAACCAGCATGGTCATCATAATGACCAAGAGACTTTTTTATAAACATGCTGAAGGATACCATTGACCAAGAATCTTTAAATAAATACAGATGATTCTCTATCAAGGAAGAACCTCAAATACATATAAATGATTCTCTAAATTTCGTACATTTTTTATCATTGATTGTCAGATCTAAAGGAAATATCATTTTATACTTGGTAATGTAATAAGGATAAACGAACATAACTTAAATCTATAAAGAGAGACCCTGAATAGACAATAATTTCCCTCAAAAAGGTGTGATGAGTCTGACCTCGCATCCTCTCGACCAATGAAAATTCCTAAGCCTCATCAGTCCACAAACTAATGAGCACCTACCTTTTTAAAGTAGGTCCAAATGGATTTGGAATCATTGTATGTTTCTGGTTCTATGAACAAACCTGTTAGAAACCGATCGGAACATTTGAACCTCCAATCAAAGGTGGTCATCCCCGAATTCCGAGGGAAATAGTCACTCTCCTCTCTTATATAATGGTACCTTATCTTCTCACTTTTTCGCACATTTTAAATCTCTTATCTAAATTAATATCTACAAAAAATCACTAAAATTTTTTCACATGATTCTCAGAGGTCTTGTTCTCCTCAAAATACAAACCTAATAATCCATAAGGTGTAATCCAAAGGTTGTTTTCGAATGAAGAGGTATAACTCTTAAATAAGACCCTTAATGTTTATTTATTCTTCCACATCCTTAAAAACTACCATAACCATGATTATATAATAGAATAAATATCTATAATATACTGATATTTTATTATTTTTATGTTATAACCATTTTTTATCTCCTTCCATCTTTTGGAAAATGATAATGCCACTCATGCGTACATGTGGACTACCACCTCTATGAAACGATGTGATTTGTTTTTTCATTTCCACCTTACATGGATGGTAATAATGATGATTTTAATGTATACAAATTTTATTTATAATATGGTTAATATTATTTAAAATTAATCATTTATCTAACTCATTTATTTTTTATCCATTAAAAAATTTAAAATGTTGTTCATGCATATGTATGTGCTACAGTCTCTATGAAACGATGTGATTCATTTTTCATGACTAAATTGAATGGTATGTTATATAATTATATTTAATGTTTAAATTTTAAATTTAATTTTTTTTAATATTTCAGTTATGATTAAACCATTACCAATGTGCAGGGATTGGTTCTAGCAAACTGAAAATTTTATGGAAAACAGAACGGTTAACACTCAAATATAAATTTTAACAAGGAAAATATTAATAAGATGATAAGATGAAATTAATTTTATCTAGTAAGATGAATCCAAACATGGATCTTTTATATAAGTATAATGATTCTAAACTGATTATATAGGATATTTGATCATGTCATAACAATCCAAATTCGGAGGTAAAGGTTTATTCTAAAATATCATTTTTTGGGGGTCATTTATGTTTTAGTATTCATTAGGGTAATTATAAACTATTTATCTCCTAAATACCATCTATATTTTACTTATATTTTTTATTTATGGGGTTTCCATGTTTTTCAACCAATTTTACTCTATTATTTACTCAAAATTATTAAGAATTTTTTTAAGAAAAGTTCAACTTATTTACAATTTGGTTGGAATATTTTTTTCTGTGTCTATATTCCTAAAAATGTTTTCAAGAATGTTCTTTTCAATGATAATTTATTATATAAATTCATTCAAACTATAATTTAATTTTTATAAAAATTATTAAAAATGATTTTTTACAAATTTTTTTGAACTTCTTATTTATGAATTTTTTAAAAAGTGTTAAAGGAATCCTTATTTTAACATTTACCACACGAATGGATTTTCCCATCATAATGACTATTATTTTGTTTCGATATTACTTTAGATATTTCCATGGTTATTTTAAAATAAAATAATTTTATTAATAATATATGATTTTTTATTCGAAATTTTATAAAAATAAAAGGATATTTTTTCTTATATTTACAAAAAAACGATTTGAATGTGTATGTAAATGTATTATTCATCTATATCAACACATAGAAATATAATTAACTAATAACATCATCTTTATTTATTTTTATGTCTTATGATCATATTGTACTATTTTTTTGATTGGGGGAAATATTAACATTTCATATGATACTTTTTCAATAGTAATGTTGATATTGATTATGAATTGTATTATTATTTATTTATTTGATATTATAAATGCATTAGACATAGTAAGTGATGGGAGGGGGCTTTTATAACCCTTGATGCATCATTAGGTCTCATGAAACAAACTTGTTTGTGTATTTGGTGTATGCCTTACATGTTTATGTATGATGTCATGGAAGGAGGCCACTAATGTAAGATTTTGATATCTAGTATTCTGAATTCGATCATTATAAAATCAAATATTATAATCTATGTGATTATTTATGTTGTTATGTCATGCATATATATATTCCCTTTTCATTATATTAGTTATATGAAAGATTTTATTATTTTTTATCTCTGTTATATTATTCATGTTTTATTTATTCTATGATAGCTTCTGTGGTATGTCTTTTATTCTTGAGAATCTAATATTACCATTTATTATGTTTTCCTTACCCAAGGGTTCTAAGAATTTAAATTTGAATGATTTTCAGGATATACTATAATAAATATAATTTTATCATAAGAATTTTATATTTTATTCTATGTTTTGGATTGTAATGTGAAAATCATGTATGTATATAGTCTCCCCAGACTAAAAAACTATTCAATCCTATGGGATGAAATCTCTTTTATTTTTTACTAATGTTTTAAGTTATATTATAGTTCAACATTATAGGATTCGAGGTATTATAGTTGGTATCAAAGTGTGTTTAGTAAGACCTTGGGAACTAGATATAGATGAATATAATGGAACATAGTTAGGAAATTATGATAATAACTTAAGATATTAAAAAACTTTATAGTATATTTTACTTACATTGGATTCATTGTTTATGATTCAATATTCATGATGTTATGATCTAATCTGTTATATTCAATTTTAATAGATCCTAATGGAAGGAATGAAAATCTCATCAATACCTGAAACCTATGTAGGGATTTCCCTTATGATAAAGATAGTGAAGTAAATTTTTTTGGTTCTAGAAATAATAGTATTATAACTATATTGGGCTAGTTTACTGAGATCATGAACTATAATCTTTTTTTATGTAGAAACATATTAATCCCCAACATGGTGGAAAAATGTTGGACCATTTTATATGATAGAAACATCTATCATTAAATGGTCCTATGAATCTATTAGTAGTTGATAAATGGATAAATTCAGTATATAATATATTTCTATATTTGTGAAGTATTGAAATAGAAAAAGTTATCATGGTATTTTATCATCTAAAGGGAGATGTTGATTAGTGGTGGCCAATAAACCATAACACTAAAGAGGCAGGGGATATAGAGAGTATGAAATGGAATCCTTTTTAGGATATATTTTTTGAAAAAAAAATCATTAGTAGAAATGATCTAATATGGAACAGAAATTCCCCAATCTAAGTTTAAAAGAAGAGGAAAATGATTTTGAATATAAAGCTACGTTTTCACGTTTTTAAACTCATGATTTATATTATGTATCGAATCTAATAATTTAGATTAATTTTTTATTTTATGGGATTAAAACTTTTATTTAAAGGTAATAAGTCTCTAAAAAAATTATTTTATGAGGATACAGTACCAAGTTCAACCAAGATAGAAAAATAATTCTATAAGTTTTATATTTTTTATTGAGATAAAGAAACTAAAAGAGTGTCTAATCACTTTTTAAAGAGAAATATGGCACGAGGGAATAATTGGAGGGTGAAATTTATAATATTTAATAGTTTTGGAATGAAACACAATTGAACATGATTGAATGGAATGATATTTTTCTTCACGTTCGGAGATAAAATCCATCAATATCATGATTGCAAGGGAAATAAAGAAGCCACCAATATCCAATGATTCAACTATAAGGATATGGGTCACTCTTTGAATGAATAAAAAAAATAATTAAGTTAATTTACCTTATAAAATGAAAAGTGGGAAAGGCTAAGATTATGTGATCATTATAGCTGAGGTTAAGTTAAAAATGATTTGATAGCAGGTACTTTGATCATAAACTCAAATTTATCTAATGGTTTATCTTATTTTAGATTCATTCACACATTTATATCTTGAATATTTTTAGATAGTTTTAAATAATCTACTACAACTCTGAGTAAAGGACTTTCAATTAAGAAAACTAATGGGAATCTTATTTCAATAAGGATATATTGAGCAGTCTCTATTCATGTGCATAGATATTCTCAAGTTGTGGACTTTATTATCATACCTATAATCAACTTTGACATAATCATAGATATGGATTTTATTTAAAAGTATAATGAAATAATTTATTTACTAAAAAATATATTTTCGTTTATAAAGGGGGAAGATAATCCCTTGTTTTTTAGGTAGAAATTTCATTATCTGAATCCTTTATGGATCCACCTGTAGTATCTCACTTAAGTTAAATTCTGAGATATGATTAATAAAAAATTCTACTGTTAGATAGTAAATACATCCTAAGGATAGAGGATATTATTATTGTAAAATAATACATTGATTTGTTTTCAAAATACATACTAAGACATCCACAAGATCATGAAGTTTATTTTTTTGTTTAACTCATCCCTAATGAAAAACCTATATCCAAGACTCCCAACAAAATATAATTGGTGTAATTGGTAGTGTTAAAGAAAAAAATGCATGATTTGTGTGGTTATGGATTTATACACCCTATTGTTTCACCTTGGTGAGACCCTATCCTATTTATGAAAATAAGGATTGGTCTATGAGGTTGTAAATTGATTAAAAATGGATCAATTTAATTAAAATAATGTATAAGTATCTTTTCCCATGCATTAAAGACTGATTTAATAAAATTCAATTAGGTTAATATTTTAAAAAATTAATAATAACTTAGTTTCTCATCAATTCAGGATGGAGAGGGATGTTATATTAAAGATGAAATTTTTTACGTGGTATGGACATTATGATTCTACAGTAATGCCCTTAGATTTACTAATGAACCATCTGTTTTTTTGATATTATTAATATATTATTCAAGGATTATATTGATAACTTCATGGTGGTATGCATTGATGATATCTTGATATACACTATATTCCTTGAAGAGAATGATAATTATACAAGTAATTCAGTAAATATGCCTTTTGGCTTTAGTATATTTCTTTTCATGGTCATATTGTCACCAAGGATAGAATATATATTGATCCTTCAAATAAAGAAGTAGTCAAAGAATGTCGTATATAAATGAATATAACTAAGATTTTTTCTCCTTTTATAAGTAGCTTATTATCAGTAGTTTATTAAAATATTACTAATTGTCCCTCCTACTAATGAAGTTGTAAAGTAAAGGGGTAAAATTTACATGGTCAAGCGAATGTGAAGAATGTTTTTAAGAGATGGATATGAGATAGGTTAATTAACTAGTGTTGAATTTATTATTAATAAAGTAATTTTTTTAATATATTGTTATTCAAAAAACAATGTACTAGATGAAACCTTTTGAAGAATGATAGAATGGCTATATATTCATCAAGTAAAGTTAAAATCCATGAATATAAATGTTCAACTCATGATCTTTAGTTGGTAGCTATAATATTTTCCCTGAAGATATGTAGGAACTATCTCAATGTTATAATATGTGACTTATATACTTTCCAAAAAAGGTTTTAGTATATATTATCTCGAAAAAACTCAACAAGAGGTAAATTAGATGGTTAGAGATACTCAAAGGCTATGATTTCTCGATACACTGCCACCCTTAAATGAAAAATAAGGTTTATGATGCAATGAGTCATAGAAACCATGGGGTTTTATATATGATAAGGATTTAAAAGGTTCCTATATTTATGGATTTATTATATTTGTATATAGTAATTCTTTGGAAAGCGGAAACATCATTAATTTTCTAAGAAATTATTAAACCGTATTTTCTAGAAAATATAAAGTAGTCTTAGTATGATTATAAGGATTTAAATGGGAAGATTAAAATAGTGATTGAAGGGAAATTTTCAGACTTCATATATAAATATTGAGTACTGGTGTTTGGGAAGGTGTTATTTATTCCATCTGTATAGGATATAAAAAGGGATCTTTAAGATTAATTATATAGCATAAATTTCTCTATAATCCCTAGTAGCAAAATGATTTTTAGGAATTTAGGAGACCATTTCTAGTAGGTTGGTATGAATAAATAAATAGTGGATTATGTGTCTAGATGATTGGTATACTACTAGTTAAAGATTTAAATACAATATCTTAACATATTAATGTAATATCTACCTATATCAATATGCAAGTGGGAAAATGCTACAATGGATGTTGTCACAGAACTTTCGATGACTTCTTGAAATAATGATTCAATATGGGTCATTGTTGATTTATTTACCATGTCTTAACATTTTATAATCATAAGGGAAGATATAAACTTTTACCCCCTTATCCTAATATATATCAAATAAATTTTTAGACTTCATGATGTGCCTTTGTCAACAGTTGATGACCATGACCCTTGGTTCACATCCAAATTTTGGAGGAGTCTTCAAGAATCTCTCAATACTGAGATATAGTTGAGCACCACCTATCACTATAAAATTTATTGGAAGTCTAAAATGACTATTTAGATATTATAATACTTTCTATGATCTTTATGACATAACATTTAAGATATCAGGGATTAGTATCTACCTTTAGTTGAATTTTCATATAATAATAGCCTTCATTCAAGCATCTGTATAGAACTGTATGAAGTATTGTATATGAAAAGATAGAATAATAAAATTTACTGGTAATAATTTTAATAAATGAAGGTATTAGTCCCATAACTTATCAAGGAAACAACTATAAAATTATGGAATAAAAAAACATATTAAGGAACCCCAAAGTAGGAAAAATAGATAGGTCTAAGACCAATGGAAGGATCTATAATTTCAAGTTTGGGATCATATTTTTATAAGGGGGACTATATTTAAATGAGATATGTTATCAGTTTAAAAAGGAGAATTTTGAGACCTAGTTATATTGTGTGGTTTGAAATTTTATAAAGAATTGAATTTATACCTTAATGATTAACTATGTCACCCAACCACTCTAAAGTAAATGACATCTTCCATGTTGATTTATTGAGGAAATATATACTAGATCCAATTCATGTACTCACTTCTAATGTAATAGAATTGAAACATGAATTTTCATATAATGAAAAGCCTTTATAAATTCTTTACACTAGAGAAAAAGTGTTGTGCAATTGGGAAACTCAGTTAGTCAAGGTTCTTTGGATAAATCACATACTAGATGAGGAAACATGGGAACCTGAAGAAGCTATGAAGAAGGATTACCCACAATTTTTTGAAATCTTACATTTATCATATTTTTTAGGATTAAATTATATAATGTGGGAATATAATATCTACGATTCTTCAACAAGAGGTAAATAAAAACTATTACAACACAAATTTTATTTCAATAGAAAAAACATTTAATCATGATTTTATTTAAAATTTTAATTTATAGATTTTAAAATTTTAATTTGATAAAGTGGATAAAATTTTTATAATTATTTCATATAACTTTACAAAATATGTATTTTTGTGATTTTTTTAGAAATAGATGATGTTTGTGTGAATAGTGAAAAATACTAATTTTTCAAATACAATCTGTTTAATGACATCATCCTGATTAAAGATTAACATGAAATTTTTTGAAACATTTATTAAAGAATAAATATATATTTAATAAGTAATATCATTCATTTAAAAATATAATATTGAACTTATAGATCTATGATTGAAATTTCGGAAAACCAAGTAATGTTTTTATTCAAATAAAAATAGTTTTGGTTATTTTATTCTAATTATTGGAGTTGGTTCCCTAGAACCAAATTTTAATTAATTTAAATTAATTATATTCATATATTTAAATATAAATAAAAGATATTATCTAATCATGGTTTTTCTTTTGTGTGACATAGTAAGTGATGATGTTTTAAGTGTACTTTTCACACTAAATGGGAATAGTAGTTCATCACTATGATGAGAATATAAAAGTTTCATGAAAGTATTATAAAATATATTTTTGATATATATATATATATATATATATGATATAATTTAATGGGATATAAATGAAAAATTCTATTAGGGATGGATACTCATAGGACTTTGATACACTTTATTATGGTGTAGGCCCTTGTTTATCTCTAGGATAGAAGATTATGAGAACATGACTCGCTAATTAGAAATTTTCATTTAAATGTGTCATTGGTTATTCCTATATATAAATGAGTTTAATTATCCGTATACATATATTATTATTATTAAATTTCATAATTCATGTACAATGATGTATTAATGAAAACTGTGACAATATATGATCATGATGAGGTTGGATATGTTGGGTGTGTCACAAGTGATATTTTAGTAATTAATAATAAAATAAATTATGTATCCATTAAATTATATAATGGGTGTTGTTATCCCATGGAATTTAATGGGAATAGAATTTCCTGATTTGTTCCATAGTCATGGAGGTGTTGTCAACAAGTTCATTTATGAAAATTCAAAGAAAGATACATCAGGAATATAGATTGATGACACTGCATGTATCCTACTACATTAGAGATATCAAAATAAAGGGATTATATTACATGGTGTATTTTACTAGGATGTTAAATGTCATTTTCATATTAATTTTTTTTCTATGGTATCCTTGGCATGTTCCAAGATGATAACCTTGTAATTTAGGTAGTGTAGCCTAATGCTACTGAGAAAGGGGTCAATAGGTTCACACACTAAGTATATTCAAAACATAAGTTAAATTCTATATGAATTTAACACATTGGGTAAATATTATTTATATACATGGTTTAATAATTATTCAAGTTGGTTTGATCTCAAATATTTGATCACTAATTATTTGAGAAAATATATATGTGACCTAAATATTTAATAAATTTTTATTCACCAAGTATTTATTTATTTATTTACATGAATATAAAAATATTTATTTTTTATTATTTCATTCACAAGGTAATGAAATATTTATTTATTTATTTTCATGAATATTTAATAAATATTCATTCACTGGTTTCGTTGAATATAGTTTTTATATTTTTATTGGTGAATTATTGAATTTTATTTGTTTAATTAAATAAGTTGTCATTATTAATGGACAAATATATATTGAGGTGGGTTGTAAAACTATGTTTAATGGTCCGGTGAGAAATATTATATTAAATATTATTTGAATAAATTTTAATTTATTTATTCCGAAAAAATATTTATTTTATCCATGAGTTTAACACACATCAATTAAATAATATTATTATTATTACTTTGACGTGGAGGTCATTGAGAATTAAGAAAATAATAATATCCCTTATCAAATTATATATTTTATAACCCTATCACTATATTAACCTGATTATTTAATTTCGTTCAAGGTATAAAACCACATTATTTCATTGTGCACAATGATTTCTAGAGAGATTCCTCTCAAGCCCATTGGAGCTCCCCTATAAAATAATCTAAAGAATGTAGAGTAATTATCCTCCACCACCAAAGATAATTTTTCCCCTTAAAGGATTTTTCTGATCAATAAATATCATTTCTAGTGATTTATTCATCCATTCTATCACCCAAATAATTCTATATCAATAATCTGAGGTTCACGGAGCACATACGGGTCACTACAAGAGGGAATATACACTTGATATATTTGATGCAATAATAGTATGATAAGAGTGACATATCAATTCATCAATGATGAAAGAATTAAAATGAGCATAATTATTAAATTAAATAAATTAAATGTAAAAATGTACTCTCTTTTTGTATTGAAGGAAAAAGGTTATGTCTATTTATGAGGAGAAATTCGAAGAAGTTGATGGAAAAGTTTTATCGGACATGTGCCTGGTCGCTTTCATTGCATGCAAAAACCTTCACTAATCAAGTATTCACTAGATTATTTTGGGATTTGTTTTCTTATGTAAAATTAGTCTCTATTTATTTTAAATAGATCAATTAATTCAATGGGAATCAATATTATACATGATTTGGTCTAAAATAATATCTATTCTTAAAAATACATGTTTCTAAAAAAATGTGTTTCATCACGATATACATAATTGTTTTCAGATTTAATTATAAAACTTATAGATATTTAATAATAGAAAATATATTTCATGTTTTTAATAAAGTAATTAAATTTTTTAAAGGATTTAGGTTTATTTTTTTCAAAATGATTATAAATTATGGTAACAATGTATGATCAAGGTAATGGATAAAATAATAAAGTAGTGAGTTAAAAAAAGATATAGGGTTTAAAATATCATAAAACCCTTTATAAATATTATTTTATGAATTTATTTTGAATTAACCTCATAATATATTTGAAATATACTAATTTTTTTCCTCTTTCATTTAAGAATGTAATTTATATTAAATTAAATTTAAGTATATTTATAAGTGTGTCACTCCCCTTGCTTATAAAAAGGAACCGCCTCTTATCACTTATTCGCATGATTTAAAAAGATTATATTAATAAATACCTATACAAATAACTACATACTTATCATCCCCATTTCCTAGAAAACTTTTTCTCCCCAAAAGACCAACCTAAGAGGCCTTATGTTGTAAGCCAAATGAGGTTGGGGAAAGAAGAGGTATTGCTCTTAACTGTGTTTCTTCATGTTTTTTTCTTCTTACACCTCCTTCAAACCTATCATAATTGTTATTATATAATAATAGAAGTATCTAAAATATTATTAAATTTTATTATTTTATGGTACAACCTATTTTCATGTTCTTAAATCTGTGGAAAAATGAAAATGTCACTCATGCATATGTGTGGACTAGCACCTCTAAGAAGCAATGTGATTTGTTTTCTATTTCCACATAAAATGGATGGTAATAATGATGGATTTAATGAATAAATATGATATTTATAATATTTTTATTATTTTTTATAATTGAACCACTATCTATTTTATTTTCTTTCAATCCATTAGAAATTGAAAATGCAATTCATGCATATGTACGGAATGTCATCTTCATAAATGGATGAGTGTCCATTTTCATGACTGCAATTCATGGTTGGTTCTAAAAAATTATTAGTATAAATTTTTTAATATTATATATATTATTTAACTATTCCCAATATATAAGAACTGGAAGTATCGATCCATAATAAATATACAAAATGGAAGGGTTAACAATCAAATATTTATTTTAACAATAAATTATTCTTAAATGCATAAGAATAAATTAATAGTATCAAGTAAGATAAATCCAAATATGGTTCTGATATATATTTATTATAATTATAAATTTATTATAGAAGATATTAGGGTGTTTTCATCCAAGAAAAAGTCTATGTTTAGGGTTTATTTTATAATCTTATTTTTATTCAGGATTGTTTGTGTTGAATTTTTTATTAGGGGGAATTATATTCAATTTATCTCCTAAAACTCATTTATTTTCTACTATTATGGTTCTTTATAGGGTTTCCATTTTATTCTTTCAAAATTTCTTCTATTTGGTACTCAAAATGATTGAGAAAATGTTTTTAAGAAAATTCAAACTTATTTCCTCTTTGGTCAGAGAACTTTTTATCCCATGTATATTTTCTTTAAAAAAATTAAATAATGTTATTTTATGTGATTTAATGTTTATTTAAATTCATTTTGAACCATACTTGAAATTATTTTCTAATAACAAATAATTAATTTTAACAATTTTTTACCAAACATGTTATTTATGACTTTTTACACAAGTGTGAAAGGAATAATTGTTTTAACATTTAATGTACAAACGGTTTTTCCTAAATTTGTGAAAATTATTTAATTTGAAGCTTCTTATACAAGTTTTCATGATTATTTTCATATAAAATTATTTCATCAATATTCTGAAAATTTTTATTTAAAAAATTATCAAAATAAAAGGATATTTTTCTCATTTTTTTAAAGAAAGATTTGAGTGGCTTTTTAAAGTTATTTTCATATATGTTATCATAATTTAAGAAAAGTACTACTTCACTATGGATATAATATAATGATACTATCCACATTATCTCTCTGGAGGTTTTATGATCATGTTGTTATATTTTTTAGCTGGGGAAAATTCTGGCATTCCATATGACAGTTTTTCAATATGAATTATTATACTGATTATGTATTGTGTTGTTATATATTTTTATCATATGATAAATAAATTAGATATACTAAGTGAAAGGGGTTTGTTATCACCCATCAATTCATTATTAGATCTCATGAGACAAGCTAGTTTGGGTATTTTGTATATGTCTTTCCTATTTATGTATGATGACTTGGCATGAGGCATTGATGGTAATATTATGATGAATAAAATAATTCATTATATCATTATAAAATCAATTATTGTAAATCATGTTATTATTTTTGTTGTTATATCATCTACAAATATTTTCCCCTTTCATAAATTTACGTATAAGGTATATTTTATTATTTTTTATCTCTACCATATTATTTATATTTTATTTTATCTATTATAGATTCTATTGTATGTTTTCCTTTACTATTCATATAAACTCATACTTTATTTTATTTTCTTTTCTCCAAGGTAAAAAGAAGTGAACTTTGAATAATTTTAAGGATATAATAAAAAAATAATAAAATTATCACTGGAAATTTATGTTCTATTTTATCTTTTTGATTAAAATTTTAGAATCGTGAATGTATCTAGTATCCCAGGACTACTAAATTATTTGATTCCATGGGATGTGATCTATTGTATTTTTTAAAAATTTATTAAGTTCACCACTGAATTCAAATTGTTATATTTGAGGTGTCATGGAAAGAGAAAGGAAAAGTGAAGAATCTTTATCTAATGACAAATCTAGGAGTCGAAAACCCTATAAAAACAAATAATATATCCCTAAAAAGAAACCAAAAGAATTAGTCTATGTTGAGACACCCATATTAAATAAATATAAGGGAAGTTATATGATGTAATACCTATGAAAGTTCCCAGTCATGATAATTGTACCACTGAGAGGGGAGGGGTGAATCAGTGATACTTTTTCTTTTATGTTTCCTTACAAATCAAAAAACATTTGCCTCCTATTAAATATTTCATTCTTTGCTAAAAACAATTCAAAAACGCAACTATATGAACACAAGTATTTACAAGGTTCACTATTCAATAAGAACATCTACATCCTTGGTATGGTTTGTATATTATCCAATACCACACAATATACTATAAAACAATCATTTGGAGTGGAATAGAATGAGTATGATATACCCTTTCACTCGTGTACCACTACATAAACAATCCAATAGTGTGTGTTCACCCTCTAGTATAATTAGTGAAAAACAATGAATGTGTAAAAACACATGTTACCTATGCTTATTTTTCAATTTCCACAAATGTATTTCTTTCAAAAAAAAATATTTAATTTCTTACCCAGAAGATGGTAAGAACTTCAAGGAATTGATAATGAAACTCATCCTGATGGTCCAGTCCAATATTCCCAATTCGAATATTCTAATCCAAATTCCAAATATGAAAATATATCTCTATCATAATATGATCGATCCAAAACAAAACTCCTTCTTCCTCAGTCCAGAAATCCCAATATAGAAATATATATTCAATTATCCATCCAAATATAATGACCAGCTGGATACAATGACAAATAGAATAAGATAGTCATCGGAATATGATGATCGCTGAATAAGATGATCACATTAATACATTGAGATATTTTCACTTCTCCTTTAACTTATCTCTATAAAACATTTTTCAACATAGAACAATATATAAACTTCTTTCTCTCCCTTAAACTTTGGAACTTCTCACTCTACTCTCATGAATAGTTTTTCATCATCTGAATCTCTAAAAGTATGATGTACTTCTCACCTTTTATAGGTGAAACAAGAGTGGTTTTTTTGGGAATCTGAAATAGTTTCCTACTTAACAAAATTCCTATAATTTTCATCATGGCATGAATTTTAGGTTCATTTCTTACTTCTTCAATCCTTCTAGATGAAGGACCCTAGACCACCCTTAGAGGGGTTGAATTAGGGTGTCAACTTTTTCTCTTCTTTACTAGATCTTGTTCCCATGTTAGAAGAAACTTGTTTAAACCTATATGATGGATATGTGTGGAAATTAAAGCATGCATAAGTACAACACAACACATTTTATGTGGTTCACCACTAAGGGATACGTCCGAGGTGAATACACCAACAGGTTTCTAATCGCACCAAATTCCACTAATTTTCACTGGTTGTGGATTACAAAGGTTCGGGCATAGTCGCTCTATCCAATGCACACTACCTTTACAAAAGTTCATAGATATCCCACTGCTTCCCTTGGATCACATCCATTGACTCCCCTGTCTTACTTTCTTGGGAGGGGTCTCACTCATTTTATCAACTTAAAGGTCGCTTCAACAAATTTTTATGAAAAGTCTTTTTTCTATTTAACATGAGACACTTCTTGCATCAAAGTCTTGAATTGATGCTCTTTTATATTCAATTTTCTCCTTTATTGAAATTATTGAATACACTATAATTTCTTCCCTTTTATTCACTAAAATCACAAACCCCTTTATGATGTATATGTTTTTGTGAAATGTCCATGATTTTGTAGATTATCTTTGACCTGCATACCACACCTTCTATGTGTACCGCACCCGGTCTGCATACCATGCATGTTCCACATACCTCCCATGCTCGACATACCACGCCTGCTCCGTATACCACCCCTTCTCGGTGTACCGTGCCTACTCTACGTACTACCTCTTCTCTATGTACCGCCTCTATGTACGGCCTCTGCGTACCACCTTCACGTACCTTATTCATGTACCGCCTCTGTGTACCGCCTTTCCATACCATTTCTTCCTTCTACAAACTTCTTCTTCAAATTAGGAAAATTATTTCATCTCTCACATACCATTTTTTCTTATGAAAAATCTATTATGTGGACTACTCCTTCCAATTTCATGAACTGTTTTGTCTTTTATGTACCACTTCATCCTACGCATAATCTCTCTTGCATGACACTTTCAAACTTTTAAGAGATCTTCCACAGTGATGATATTTTCTTATCGAATTTTCTATATACTTAATGATGGGATTAAAACTCTTTATATAGGAAAATAACTCCTCAAATTTCTATAATCCATTTTACCCACAATTTTAATGTGGGAAAAACTTCACTGATACTGAACTCCATCCGCATATAGTGAGCCTCCACTATGTACTATGACCTTATGGCGACCTACAAACCTTCACCACGTACCAAGTGTCTGCCAGTCTATGTACTACATCTCTTCTACCAACAACGATCCATTCCATGTACCAAAAATCCTTCCACAAAAAACCATTTTCGGTAATGAAACTCATTCTGTGAACTTTTTCACGTACCTTTCCTGTTTACCGCACGGTTACACCACATACCGTTGCTGCAAATCATTTTCAGTTCTGCAAACTGATCTGTGTTCCATTTATCCTTCCATCTATGTTGCGGTAAACCATTCTTGGAACATGGTATGAAATCCATGCTTCAAGGTATGTGGTTTTCTTATTTTGATAATTTCCTTCGTCGTTCCATGTCTTGTTCACTCCTATGCATAAATCCTTCCATTTCTAAAAAAAATCCCGATTTTGAGGTCCAAAATTTTGGGAAACATTGGTAAACAACACCACATTAAATATCTACTTTATAAAGAACACCCATTATAATTCAATATCATCATTATTCTTCAACAGTAATCTTTTTTCATCATTAACCTTATCTGTTGTGATATGTAGTCTTTGATTTATCACCTTTTGCATTGTTAGATTATCCAGCGAATGTACTGAATCTTCCTTGTCTTCCAGTAACAATAGTCTTTCTAGTTAACACTAAATATGACTAGAGTCATTAGATCGATCACCTAATTCATTAATGAATGTCTTGTCAAGTAGTCTCTTGCATGGTCTCTTTGAACAGTGAGATATTGCATGACCAATTTATAACATGAATCCCTTCATCTCCTTCTTTTTTTTGATCTTCATTGACAACTGTTCACAACAAATACAACCATATACACAAAGTGGTCCCACCAATCTCCCCCTTTGTATTTTTTTGTCGATACCATAAAGTCCTCCTCAAATAAATGTGTCAATATAAAAATGAGAATCTTTTAATATCAAAATGAGAATATTATCTCTCCACTTTTTTTATGTATCTCTTTAATTTCACTTTCTCTCCCCCTTATTAACAAGAAATAAAAAGTTCATGGGAGAAGGGTATCAGTACTTTCTTAAGCAACGTGGCAGCAATCATTTCACTCTAAGTCTACTTAAGAAATGCTCGGTGTAGAAAACAAGAGGATTTTATTTAGATAATAACACTTTCCATTATTCACTAATCATGATACCTGATGATATGAGAACTCATGTACTTTGTCTTAATGGTTTTTACACTTTCATTCCAGGATGAAGAAATTGAATGTGATCGGGAATAATCAACAAAAAACTGCTTTTCCAATGACATGTTCTCCAAGAAATTTCCATATTAATTGAATTTAATACTAAATGTAGTTGATACTGATTGAAATAATAATTTTGGATACTTTTACATTTGTCTCTCCCTCAATGGAAACACTCCTCATCATCTTCATCAAGGGTGATTTTTTATAATTTTAATATTCGAATATTAATTTAATAATCTTCCAAGGAGGGAAAATTCATCATGTTATCTATCAAGAGTTGATAGTATTCACTACTTCTTAGGTTCTCCCCCTGAGAGCATGCTTCCCCTTCAATTACCTTTATTATCAGCACAAATATAACACACAAATGATTAAGGGAATAAGGTGGTTCCTCCTTGCATCATCAATATGAGATGCATGTCTGAGATTCTTTTCTCAACCAAGTCTCCCTATTTATGTCAGTCTTCATTCTTGAACATCTAAAAATATGTTCTGATTTGTATTGATGTGGCATGGATCTCATTAAATTCTCTTCTTCTTTGGGTGGACTGTTTTTCTTCTTAATATCCATCTTGAATGAAAAAAATTTACTCCTCTTAAAAACTGCTTCTTACTCTGGTATTATGGTTAGAAAACCTTTTGCAATGTGTTTAGATATCAAACATCTCTCACATAGAGCTTCTTCAACACATGTTTTTCTCTTAGTTTGCAATATCTTAAGCACTTTATCTTCATCATGTGAATTTTTTTATTTTATTTTACTACCAGCTTTGTCCTGTTCATTTTCATGTTTCATCATTCTTTCCAAATATTCTGGTCAGATGACCAACAAGTCATTTAGAAATATTATAGCATATTTGGATCTTTGACACGGGTTTATCTGAGTGTCATCCATCTTAATTTCTCTTTTTTATGAATTTTCCTTCAATTTCGTGGATCAAAAAACTAGGTTTTTTTCATCTTCCCTACTCGAGATATTCTTGGGTAAATTTGTGTTCAAAATATTATTCTAATTTCTTCCCAAGGTAGCTACTTTATACTTATCCAGTATCAGAGGACTTATTTTCTTGTCAATAGTGAATGCATGTAGAGATGGGAATGTACCTACCTTGTGACCACTGTCGTTGCATACATCACAGATGTTATATAGAATTTCAAATCTGTTGGTGGTAAATAGATACTTATGGACCTGCGGATGTCGCCTCTTCTTCCATGTATTTGTTCCCTTTGATATTGTCTTTCTAAGAGCTTTTTCATTTAATGGATTTAACCAAAAATCCAGTGCACAATGAAAAAATCTGTTGTAGCACCAACATTGACCCACAGATCTTGTCTTCTTTATATATTTTATAAAAGGTTGTTGGGCATTCTTCTTAATGTGTTTTCCTCTATATGGGGAACCATCTTCTAGATTTTTCTTCCTATCTACCCTATCTGTGGTGGTAGTTTTCTTCTCCTCACCTTTCCTCACCCATACTTGTTTAGAATTTTTCTTCCAACTGGTACTTTTTGTAGAAACATATTTACAAACAATTGTACAAGTTGGTATGGATGGTACCTTCACATTCATAGCTTCTGATTAGTGAGTTAAGTCATGATATTATTATCAAATATTGGAGGTCTTTTTATAGTAGAATACTATAGTGAGAATTGAGTACCAGCAGCAACTGATTCATTATTTTTTGAAGTCTCAATATGTGTCTTCTCAAGATTGGTCAACTAAGAATCTAATTATAGACATTTCCAATTGAGAATAAACTTCTAATCTGTAATCATAGTAATATTCTCTTCACAATCCATCTTCATTCCAATAAATTCTTCCTCATGTAGCATCATTTTATTCTGAATCAAAGAGTCTTTTTCTTGGATCTTTTTGGATATCCCTTCCAATTGTAGACCCTTGACATCAGTGAAAATTTTCAATTTCCCTTCAAACACATGGATCTTTTCTTCAAAATTATTTTTGACTCTCTCTTCTTGTTCAACTTCTTTTAACCATTTTGATATATTTATTTCATGTTTTCTTCTTTTTTTAAAAGGATTAAATCTATCTGGAGAGCTTATAACATTTTGATATTTTTTTTACCAAGTCTTCCTCCATAGAATCTGCTTCTTTTCATAACTGGGTGATTTCCTTTTGATTACCATGAAATATTATACAAATACTAAAAACTCTATATTCATAGATATCATAAAGGTATTTTTGTAGTCTATCAATTTCATCTAAGGCTGAAGATTGATCAAGGGTGCAAACACATACCTCTCGATCTACTATCTATTTCCTTTCCAAGCCTCAAACATAATCATTTTCCGAATGGTATGCGGAACTAGATACTACCTCTTCTTTAGATAAGAGGTACTTCCTCAACTGTCACTTCTCTTTCTCTTTCATGTTCTTCATGGTCTTGCTGGGTAAATATTTCTACTCAGATATAACTGAACTTTCATCAAGAAAACTCTTCATTTTTTACTCAAGAAAGAAAACTAAAATCCCCTTCTGAATTGAATTACTGAAGAGTATCCAAAATAAATAAACCTTTATGCTCTGAAACTAATTTAAGGACCCTATACCACCCTAAGTGGGGGGTGAATCAGGGTGTCAACTTTTTCTCTTATTTACTATATCTTATTCCCATGTTGGTAGGAAATTTTTTAAACTTGTATGATGGATATGTGAAGTAATTAAAACATAAATAAGTACAACACAACACTTTTACATAGTTCTCCACTGAGGGCTACATCCAAGAATCATACACTGACTGGTTTAGTGGCCATACCAAATTCTACTAATCTTTACTAGTAGTGGATTACAAAGGTTCCGGAATAGTCACTCTATCCCATGCACATTGACATTGCAAAGGTTCAGGGATATCCCATTGCTTCCCTCAGATCACATTCATTGACTCCCCCTGGCTCACTGCCTTGGGATAAGTCTCACTCAGTTTATCAACTTGAAGGTCGCTTAAACCGATTAGCATGTAAAGTCATTGTCCCTATTTAGTACGAGACATTTCTTGCATCAATGTCCCGAATTGATGCTCTTTTATATTCAATTTTCTCCTTTAGTGCAATTACTGAATTCACTATAACTTATTCCCTTGTTATTCACCAGAATCCCAACCTCCCATTATGATGTATTCGTTTATGTGAACTATTCCTAATTCTTTAGAGTGTCTCTGATCTTTATACCATGCCTGCTATTCATACCGCACCTGGACTACGTACCGCTCTTGTTCTACGTACCACCCCTACTCGGCGTACCGATCCTTCTCTGCATACCGCCCCTACTCGACATACCTCACCTTCTCTATATACCACCTCTGCTCTGCATACCACATCTTCTCCATGAACCACACCTTCTTCATGAACTTCATCAACGTACCGCCTCTACGTACGACCTCTGTGTACTACCTTCACTGAACTCATTCACGTACCGCCTTGTCGTACCTTATCTTCCTTCTGCAGACTTCTTCTTCAAATTTTGAAAATTATTTCATCTCTAGCATAACATTTTTCCTTATGAAAAATCTATTTCGTGGATTACTCCTTCCATTTCGTGAACTATTTTGTCTTTCGCATACCACTTCATCCTATGCAAAATCTCTCCTGCGTACCACTTTCGGACTTAGCCGAGATCTTCCACAGTAATGATATTTTCTTATTAAATTCTATCTCTCCTTAATGATGGGATTATCACTACTTTTATAGGAAAATAACTCCACAAATTTTGATGATTCATTTTACCAAAATTTTCAATGTGTTAAAAACTTCACCGCATACTGAACTCCGTCTAAATATAATGATCCTCCACCGCGTACTGTGACCCTCTGGAAAGATGAGAACTTTCACTGTGTAATGTGTGTCTGCTAGTCCGCATACTGCATCTCTTCTGCCAATGATGATCCATTACTTGTACAACAACTCCTTCCATGGTGAACCATTTTGAGTACCTTAACTCGTTCTACAAACTATTCTGCGTACCTTTCCTGCTTATTGCACTCCTTCACCACGTACCATCACTGCAAACTATTTTTGACTCTACAAACCACTCCACATATGATTTTTGCTGCTAGGTACGTGGTCGCGAACCATTCCCGAAACATGGTATGTGGTCCATGCTCTGAGATACGTAGTTTTCTTCTTTTTCAAATTTTCTTCAATGTTTGTATCTCATTTACTCCAATGTAGAAATCCTTCCATTTTCAAAAAAATATATTCTGATTTTTTGGTCCAACAATTTGGAAAACACTAGGAAATGACACCACCTAAAATATCTTCTTCAGCAAGAACACCCATGCTAATTCACTATCATTATTCTTCTTCAACAATAATCTCATTTCATCGTGGACCTTATCTGTGCTAATATATAGTCTTTAATAAATCACCTTTAGCATCATCAGATTATCCAGGGAAAGTACTGAAACTTCCTTGTCTTCCAGCAACCATAGACTTTCCAGTCAACATTGAATATTACTGGCTTCATCAGATCGATCACCTCATGCATTAATGCATTTCTTATCAATTAGGCTCTTGCATGGTCCCTTTGAACAGTGAGATGTTACATTTCCACTTTATAACATGAATCTCTTCATCTCCTTCTTCATTTTGATCTTCATTGGAAACTATTGACAACAAATACAACATTATACACAAAGTGTTCCCAATACTATATTCATCTTGAATCTTTTTCATGATTTAGGTTCTCCTTCAGACTTACTTTTCAACCACCAGTCCGATTCCTATTTCTAATTCCAATTAGCTCAATTTGATTTCTTCAATACGATGATTTGTACCAATAGAACGTTAATGTATAAAGAAATAGATATATTTCATCATTTTATCATACTCTATTCCAGTTCTTCGTTATGATTCTCTCTACCAATTAAATAATCAAAACATCTTCTTTAAAATTCAATCTCCCCCTCGACAACACATCTGGATATTTCCTTTATCTCTTCTATTGATCCACTAAAATGATAAAAAAAGTAATTCAACCCATTAAAAATGGTTAGATACATTTTTTATTAGGATTTGAATTTATTCTTCATATAGTCCACCACACACTATTATTTTTCCTTGAATTAATTTGTTCTAATAAATTATTTCTATAATGATTATGGTCACATACTCAGTCCAATGAACTGGTATCAGTAGCTTTGGCTTCAGCAAATTCCTTCATTCACAAAATTTTTCTTGTATCATGACTTACATCATGACTTTGAAAACATTATGGTCCATCTTTAGCAACATCTGACTTATATTACAAATTATTGTAACTTACCATCTTCCCAAGATATTCTTACTCTTCCTATAACATATTTTTTACTTATCATCCGAAAAACTATTGTTCAAGAAACAAATAACCTGAATATGATATACATGATTGCGATCAACATGATTACGATCAGGATGAATAAAATCTCCAATACCCCTTTTTTCTTTTCATCCATATTAGATCAATTTGAATATGATTAGAAGCATCTCTTTCAATCCCCCTTTCTTTCATCAATATTTCATCATAGGTTTTCCAAATAATTATGATTTATGAGGACTCCAATATCATAAAAACATTGTCAGGTTTAAATCATAGTCATGAAGACTCTAATATTAATCTAATAAATCTCACCATACATACTAGATCTAGAGTGAATACGATGAACCTTTACTTACAGTAAGATTAATCCCCAATATGATCGACATTTTCAAGCATTGTGAATCCAATTTCTCAAATAATATGGTCAGTCTGATTTTCTTCAAATAAAAAGTGAGTTCATTTTCCTTTCTTCTCAATCTTCCTTTCTTCTTTCTTAAAATTTCTTGAAAATAAAATACAATACTTGAAAATAATGATTTTTTTCATCATATTTTTCCTAACAATATCCCCCTTTGAATTTTATTGTCAACCATGTTTTATAAATAACTGAACTTTTTATCTTCAAGAAATGGAATATATATCATCAATTTAAATCCTATGTGAGCTAAATCATCATAGAAAACAATAATTATTTATAGAAAAACCATGTTGTCCAAAAGAAGTTATTATGAAAACTTCCTCAACCTTTCTTTTCTTCATCCTTTCTTTAACTTTCTTGGAAAACAAAAAACTATTTCCTACACCACTCCAAAAAAAGTTAGAATATTTTATACACTTACAATTATAAATTCATAGCTTACCCACAACTCAATATTTTTTATACATTCAGAAAGATATATTTATGAAACAATTCAAATGTATCCCTTGAAAACACTATCCAAAGGTAAGATGTGAGAGGTGACGAAAACACATATGTGAAACTTGATGACAAATAGGTTGGAAACTTACGGTCAACCTAAATTTAGAAAATGATTACTTCGGTAAAGGTTTTGTGAAAATGTCAGCAACTTTTTTTGATGTAGGAACATACTCCAGCTTCAATTCATTCTTCTCTGCATTCTCTTTGATAAAATGATATTTGATATTAATATGTTTTGAATGAAATTGTTAAACCAGATTCCTAGATAGATTGATTAAACTTTGGTTATCACAACCTAAGATCAAGGATAACTTTACCTTAACAAGTAAATATTCTAATTGAATTTTCATCCACATAATTTGAGTAGCGGCTTGAGTGAAAGAAAAATACTCAGCTTCATCCATATTTTGAGTTGCATAATTCGGTTTCTTTGAATTCCAAATAACATAATTCTTATCCAGAAATAATAATCTACCATATGTGGATATTATATCATCAACATTTCCAGCAAAATCAACATCTGAATACCGAAACAAATCAATAATATTTTAACTTTCATAACTGATTCCAAAAAAAATTGATCCTTTTGTGTATCTGAGAATTCATTTTCTAAAAATTAAATGTGATTATTTTGGAGAAATATGAAATCTATCTCATAAAGTAATAGCATAAAAAATTGTGGGTCTTGAGGAAGTCAAATACAAAAAACTTCCAATCATCGTCTGAAATTCTTTATCATCAACTTATTTTCCTTCTCCATATTTTTTTAACTTTATTCCCACTAAAATTGGTGTTTAAATAGGTTTTTCATTATAAACCACTTAATATGTTCCTTAGAATACCTTTCTTGATAAATAAAAATATTTTTTCCCCTTTAAAAAAAAATTCCCAAGAAATTATTTTGTTTCCCCTAGCATATACAACTCAAATACCTATTTTATTTCTTCAAAAAATCTTTCACAACTACATTCATCATTCTATGCAAATATAATGTCATCAAAATGAACAATTTTGATGAGGTGATACTCTTGAATTTAACTGATGTAAAGATTACTATCAACACTTATTTTCATAAAACACATCTTCCTCAAGAAAGTATATAATTTGGAATACCATGCTCTTAGAGATTGTCTTAGCCCATACAATTCCTTCTTCAATCTACATACATAACTTTCATATTTCTCAAAAACAAATCCACAAGGTCGTTCAATGTAAACTTCCTCATCAAGATCACCATTCAAGAATGTATATTTAACATCAATTTGCAAGATCTTATTACCTTATTCTGAAGTAATAGAAAAAAAATTATGATTTTTTATAATATTGAAACAGAAGAAAATGTTTCATCCAAATCAACACAATCTGTTTTTTAATACCCTTTACAAAATAATATTTCTTTGTTTCTTATCATTTCACCTTCTTCATTTATCTTGTTCTGGAAAACCCATTTTGTACCAATAATGTATTTGTTTTTTGTCTTGGTTAAGGCCTCACATGTATCATTCCTTTCAATATAATCCATCTCTTCATTCATAACCTAAACCCATTCCAAATACTCAAAATATTCTTTTAGAGAATTTGGTTCCACTTTTGAATACAAAGAAGTATGTGTAATAGAATTTTTTGTTGTTCTTTTTCGAATCTTTTGATATTGATCCCTAATTATATTATGAGCTTCTACATTCTTCCTTAGACTAGGATAAGGTTTTTGAGTATTTTTCTCATCACTGGAAATAGATGAGTCTAATTCTTATCTTTTAATAGGATTATAATTATTTGTATCCTTATCAGATTTTTTATCAAACCTCTCCTGATCAAATTCCTTATTAGCCAAAATATGTTTTTCCTCCATAGATAATTCAATGTATCTCACATAAATTTAATAAAAAATTATTCAAATTTATTTTTTGAAACATATATATCCTCTTACTTCTAGAGAATAGACAAGAAATATTTTATCTTTACATTTTTTCCAAGCTTTACCACGTTTCTACCATTCTTATTTCTAATTCATGGACTCCCTAAAACTCTTAAGTGTTTCAAACTTGGAGTTTTGACATAAAAAAATTTACATGGATTAATATTTGAGCTTGTTCAGTAGAAAAATCAGTTTGGTATATAAAAATAATTACTCATGACTTCCCTCTAATAGTAATGAGAAAGTCCATGTTCTATTAACATATTCCCCACCATTTCCACCAAGATTCTATTATTTCTTTTAGAAACCCCATTTTGTTGTGGAGTTTATGGGGAACTAAACTCACACAAAATTTCATGCTTCCCTGGATAACTTTCAAATTCATCACTTATGTATTCCCCTCCATTGTCGGATCTCAACTTCTTCAATAAATACTCACACGCCTTTTCAGCTTTTCTTCTGAGCTTTTAAACATTTTTCAAGCATATGATTTATTTTTCATAAACATATAACAAGTAATGTGCGGAAACAAATCAATGAAAGTGAATAAGTACTTACCTTTATTTGTTTTTTTATCATTGGCCCCTAAATATCAAAATGAATCAGATCCAGGGGTTTTTTTTAAAAAATCTCAACATTTTTATGCACTGAGTTTTTAATCTTTCCTTTATAGTAAATAGTGAAACACCAATCTCTTATTCTTATAAAATCAAGAATATCTCATACCCTATCATTCTTGGAAAAGTTTCTCATATTTCTTTGACACAAGTGTCTCGGCCTTTTATGCCACAATTTATTCTCTTCCACCATACTCAATTAATAAGAGTTTTTTATTTCACCAACTTGAAAAAAATCCATTTTGTTTGTTGGACTCTTTTAACTATCGTTCCATATTCTTCACTTTTCACAATGAATCCATATTTTCTAATGACAATTTATTTATCCTCATCACATAATTGTAAAACACATAGAAAATTGTTTTTTGTCCCATCAACATTAAAATATTTTTTGAATTTCAACATTTCTTTTCCAAAGATGGTTGACCTAACACCTTTGATTCTAAGAGATTCATTATTTTGAAATGTCATTATTACTTATTTAAAATATTTCATATTATTAAAAAACATAAAATATTTATTAATATGAGAAGAAAATCCACTATAAAAAATCCAAGGTAATTCTCCTTTTGTAGTTATCATAGTAGTTTCAACAACAAGATATTTTTATTCTTCCTTTTCTTTCTTCACATTCAGACTCTGAGAATTGTTAAGATACTTTTTTTGTGTTGATAACAATACAATACATCCTTTTTCTAGGTGTCTAGGTTGTTCGCATAATTCAAAAATACTTTCCAATGGTTTGAACCTATTTCAAATTATTACTTTATCCTTCTCATGTTTCTCTAAAACATTCTTCTTAGACTTCTTCTTTTGAGGGAATTAACACCCCCTCAAACATTGTCTTCTATAACCTATGGAATAATAGTAAAGTTTTTGGTTGAACTAACACATTATTTTCATATATCTAAATCCACTATAATACTATTATTATCAATATAATGAATATTCTCCTCTAAAACATCCATACTGACCGAAATTATGAATATATTTCTCACCAACTTTCTTATATTTCTTTTTTGATCCACCAACATTTCTGTTATCAATCATAATCTTCTTTTTATTTTTAGTCTTATTAAAATTAGAAGTATTATAAAATAATTTAGATCCAAAATATTTGGAATTTTTTTGTAATTAGGGTATTTTGTAACTTATGAATTATCAACTTTGTTGGTTTTGGCCACATACATAACTTTCCCATATTTCTTCTTTTCAGAAACAATTTTATCTTTCTTCTTAACCTTTAATGGTAATTTTTTTTATCCTTATCAATTTTAACCTTTAGATAACTCTCACCAACTTCCAAGAT
This sequence comes from Viscum album, assembly GCA_963277665.1. Lineage (NCBI taxonomy): Eukaryota > Viridiplantae > Streptophyta > Magnoliopsida > Santalales > Viscaceae > Viscum > Viscum album. Next base: position 1,189,349,701 of record OY728156.1, on the reverse strand, counting down.
AGTGTTTTGAGACTTTTATTTCTTTGTTCATCTTTAGAAATATTTTTTTGGATAAATTACAACTCTCCTTCTTTTACCTTCAAATTCACCTCCATATTCTCATCATGATTCTTTTATTCCATAAGATATTTCTTCAGATCATTAATTTATTTCACCATCTTCACCTTCTCATTAGAAAAACATTATTTATTTCTTGTTTAGGAAAATCCATCTTCCAAATTTTTTCATTTCTTTTCAATCCTTATGATCCTTCTCAGACATTCCTTTAAATCTTCTTTCAAAAAAATAATGTTTTGTTTCTTCTTCTTCAAAACTCATTATTCTTCATTCTTTATCATTCAATATTTAAATAAAAGTATTTTCAATACCATACTAAACATATTTTTTAGATTTATCATCACTACCTTCTTATTCTTCATCTTTATAGAATAATATTCTTTTTTTGGATTTAGAGAATATTATATCTTTCCACATGGAATAAGATTATCATTTATCACATTATTTCTTCCGTGAGATTATTGTCCTTATTTATTATTCAGAATTGTATTAGTCTTTATTTATTTGAGGAAAATTATCAATAAAATTCCCAATGGATCCACATTCAAAACATTTTAAGGGAAGTCTCCCTTTGTATTTTCAGGTACCTAATTTCACATTTTTAGAAAACAAGGATAAAATACAATATAAATTTTTACATACCTCATTTTTAGAATCGGATTCACCGGGTTCACCTTCAATAATAGTCTTATTTGATTTCTATTTCTTTGTAGTATTGAGAGAAATTTCTCTATCAACTTTTTTTCTCATAGATTTCTCCATTCACATTTAATATGTAGTGAGAGTGCTATGAAAATAATTTAGAGATAATGTTATAGGATCTCTATCTTCTATATAAGAAACTTTTTCATCAAGCTTATCTGGAATAATTCTCAGAATATTTTCAACAACTATAGAATCATATAAATTTTCACCAAGACATCTAATAGTAATGACAATGTCATTCACCCCAGTAAAAAAGTCCTCAAAAGATTTGTATTCACCCATCTTCATATTTTCATACTTTAATCTTATGATTTTTAATTTTTCCTTCAACACTTTTATTTATTTCATATATGTTTTTCAATTTTTCCCATATACCTTTGTCTATGGAAACACCTTTCACCCTTAGGAATTCAATTTAATATTGTTAAAATAGTAAATAATTTTTTGTCTTTCCATCATTCTAAAGATTATGATTTTCAATGTATGTAAAAATAACTTCAAATTAAATAAGAGAAAACCCATGTGTTTTAATTTTAAGAACATAATATCAAATATAAATAAGAAAATTCAACATTATATCTTTACAGATATGATAATTCTTTCCATCGAAAACCAGAATGCATTTACTGTTCAAACAATTAAAATTCCCAATTAGCAAAGAATAAGCGACGGGAACCTTCCCTCTGATACCAATTGAAAGTTCCAAGACTGGATAATTGTAAAACAGAGAAGGGGAGGGGTGAATCAGGGATACTTTTTCTTATTTATTTTCTTTCAAATGAAACAATATTCAACTATTGTTAAATATTTCATTCCCTATTAAAAACAATTCAAACAGACATCCCCAAGAATACAAGTATTTACATGATTCATTGTTCAATAAGAATAGATATGTACTTTTTATGGATTTAAAATGATCCAATACCTCAAAATATAATAGAAAATAGTCCTTTTATGTGCAATTCAACAAATAGGATATACCCTTTCACTCGTGTAGCACAATGTAAACAATTTAATAGTGCGTGTTCACCCTTTATCACAATTGGGGTAAAATAATGTATGTGTAACAACACATGTTACTATGATTAATTTTGAATTTCCATAAATGTATTCCTTTCAAAATAATTCTTCTATTTCTTACCCAGAAATTGGTAAGAACTTCGAGGACTTCGTAATAAAACTCATTCTGATTGACCATTATAATATTCCTTATCCAAATATTCCAATATGAATGCACAATATAATAAAATATCTCTATCATAATATTATTTATTCAATCCATAACTCCTTCTTTCTCATTCTATAAATCCCAGTAATAAAATCCTGATCTAATTATCCAACCCGATACGATGACCAACTGAATACAATGATAAGAAGAATACAATAGTCAACAGACTATGATGATCACTGCATGCAATGATCAGCTAAATACATTTTGATCTTATCAATTATCCTTTCACTTATCTCTATAAAAACTTCCTTAACACAACATAATACAGAAACTTCTTTCACTCCCTTAAAATTTAGAGCTTCTCTCTCTACTCTTGTGAATAGTACTTCACCATCAGAAACTCAAAAAGTATGATGTACTACTTTTCTTTTATAGGTGGCCCAAGAGTGGTTTTGGTGGGAATATTGTAATGCCTCAACCCTAGTTACCCAGAGTCGGTGCAAGTACCCTTGGAAGTCCTAGATACATTCATAAGGTTTAAATTACATCATAAAATGGAAAACTACAACAACACTGTTTTCATATACAACATTGAGATCCCATTGACTATCCCTATAGGCCAGTCATAATATACTTTTGTGCATCCTTTGAAAGATAAAACATAAAAAGGGGTGAGCTCAGATGCTCAGTAAGGATAACAATATAGTACAAACTTTCATAAATAAGCATAAATATTTAAGGCAATGTATAGAACTAAAACAATAGCCTTTTCAACACAAACATCATCATAATATGGAAAATATAAATCAAAATAATTTCATTTACTTACTCATATGGATATTCTAATAGTCGAATAATCACATGAAATATCAATAACCACTTCCACAATGATGGAATGCATAATGCCAGACTTTCATAACCACATAGTCAAGGCCTTGTTCCATGACTACAAATAAGATTTTATCAAGGCCTTATGCCAAGACACTAGTTTGTATCATGAGACCTAACGATGCATCGAGGAGCTATAGCGGGCTCCACCTGTCACTTACTAAGTCCAATGCATTCCTCATATGAAAAGGTGTAAACATAACAAAAACATTCGTATTAAGACTAGCATATGAAATGTCAATAATTTATCCATAAACCATGAATGGTATGAAATAATACATCCACTTTCAAACATATCCCAAAACCTTCAATACAATATGGAAGTTTTGTATCATAATAAACCAAATTCAAACAAATTTAAAATCCATCGAAGGATGTTGACATAGATGAAATAAAAACCTTTTTAGAGAAATATCTCTTCCTATTTTGAAATAATTTAAAGGTCACATAATTATAAAAGAAAACATTTATATTTTAAAATATTCTTATAATATTATAAGGGAATCTTTGATGATGTTATAATGGAGGAAAATAGATGCACCCGCCGTATAAGTTAAAAAAATTTCTTACCTTAATTTTGTGGAAAAGGTCATAAAGTACCTTGTTTGGAAAATGAAAGAAATATTCTTTTCAAAACATATAAGGTAAAATAAGTGTAAAAATGGCTTTAACCCATAGTCTAGTAAATAGTAAAAAAATTGGAATACATTTTTAAGAAACATGGATGTGGATGATAAAGAGGTCCTAATAGATACTTACGTAAAAACAACCTCGGATAATAATGATATTGTGAAATTAACCCTTAACTTGTACTTTTCCTTGGTTAAGGGTAGTTTAACCTCCTGTATAATGGTGAAATAATTTTTATTAAATTATACAAGAATCATATATAGTAATATGATATCATATATGATCATTTAACATTGCTTTGTTAAAAATATCTTAGTATTATCGTCGTTTCAGGTGTTAACTGATTTGTTTTACTTTATATGCTTTGTTACATAAGTAATGTTTGTTATAGATAGGATTTGTCTTATTAATATTCAAAATTATATTAATTATTTAAAAATTATTTTTAATCATCTAATAAAAATTAGTCTTGAATGGATATGATGGGGAATGAATCTCATCACGTTCATGGAGACGGTAATCCGTATGTACGCACGAGCGACAATATAATTCTTTTGATATTAAAATAATATATAATTGGACATTATATCATATATATAGAATAATTATCATGTTATATTTATTATTTACATTAGTTAAACATCATTATTATACCAATCCAAATAATAATGTATTGAATAACAATTACACCACGACATGGAGACGGTAAGTCGTACGTACGCATGTATGGTGACATGTAATTAAAAGAATGGATAGAATAATTAATATGGTTGAACCATATTTATAATAACATCACATTATATAGAAGATACTGGAGTTAATATTTTATAAGGGAAACAACAATGAAAGAGGATGTGGAAGAAGAAAAGAACTTGAAAGAGGTGATGAAATATTTACCTCTTCTTCGGGTTCTTTCTTTTGATTTGATCAAAAGGGCTCCTTAGGTTGGATTTTATGACCAAATAATGGCCTCTAGGATGAAGGGAGGAATTTTTTTAGATATTTGGGAAGTTTTTGGCAGATTCAAATGGCTTTGGAGGTGTGAATTAGAGAGAAGGGGAAGTTCCCTTTTATAAGAGGGGTGAGGGGCACCTTAGGAAAAGATAGAAATATTATTTTATAATAAAATCATTTTCGGTCTCTAATAGATCCAGAGTATATTATTTAAAGTATAAGGTAGGTATCGGTCTAAAACCACTCAACCAATAGGTTTTAGACATGTTTGGGTCACCAAAATACCCTTATCTTTTAGATTTAACTCTTAGTTAAATAGTTTGACATTTACCATGTCTCTTTGTATTTTTATATTATATCCTTAATAAACTTACTAAAACTTCCAATAGAACCCCAAGTGGTTCATTAATGATACAAATATTATTATATAAGTCTTTTTTCCAAACAATAGATTTTTAGGAATATAATATCAATTAATAATATAATATTTTTTTTAAAAACACTTTTATGCCATTTTTGACACAATTTTGTAATTGATTTTTGTTAAAGTCCTATCAACATTATTACTTAGAAATAAATACATTTAATCAACTCAAACATGTAATATTAACTTATAAAATTAGTGTAATGCATTAAAATTCTCAAATTAAATTTATTTGGATATTTATAATATGAATTATTTTAATCTTTCATTAATACCATAATTATTGCATAATTATTGTGTCATAAATAAATTAAATTATTTAATGTATAAAAATTATAAATAAAATACATTTATGTATGAAATTTTTTTATCTCTATAACTAATATTTATAGTCGAATTTATCTTATGTATACCCCTATATTAAAAATGTTATAGTTATTAAACTTTGAATTTAACACTTTTAACTCTTCTTTAAATTAATTAATAATAAATGTCCTATTCTAATCCAAGTCGACCAAAGAGGTTCATATTTTATTCCTAAGTTTTTTTTGTCGAATTATACTTATCCAATAGAATTAAGACATGTGTTAGGGTAATAATAATATCATTTTTACCCTTACTTACCCTATTTACTTTTAACCATGGTAAATAACAGTAAAACATTACTATCCACAAAATTTTATTTTTATCTTATTGAACCACATTTTACTCCTTGATATTTACCAATTCTCTTGGATTTTTGAAATTCAACTCAAAGAATTAGTAGAAATAAGTTTTATGTAAATTTGAGAATACTCCTAGGAGGTAGGTAAGAGATGGTAAAAAGCTCAATAAAAGTTTTATATATATAAAATTATTATAAACTGAATCCAATAAATTACGTTTAACATATATAAGTATTATGTATCAATTTTGACCTAAAATAAATTTAAATAAAATAAATAATTATTTAAAAAAAAGTTGGTTTTAAACAATGACTCAGTGTTTTTCACTATTCATCAAAAATTGAAAGTTTTCATAAAAAACCCCAAAATTCACCCTAAGCTAATTTCGATATTATTAATCCAAAAATGAAGTCCATTTTGAAATATAAAATTTATAAAATATTCATAATGGCTAGTTTGATTAGTTTTGGTGTGTTTGAACTCGAAGTTGTGTACAACACAAGCTACTATATTATTCAAAGGGAAATGTACCGTGGAAGATTGGGATTTTACAAATATGAAATGGTTTCCCACTAAACCTAATTCATTGAATTTTCATGATGAATAGAATTTAGAGTTCATTTCTAACTTCATCAATTCTTCTTGATTCTTCTTGAATCTTCTTCATGACTTCTTCACTATTTAAGACTTTCTTTTCAATCACAATTACTATTATGATTTCCCATTCTAATTAGCTCATCTAATTTCTTCAATATGATTCTCTGTACCAATTTAATGTAAATGTTTGAAGAAATAAATAGATTTCATCTTATTCCCAAACTCCATTTCAATTATTCATTATGATTCTCTCTACCAATGGAAGAATCAAAACATCTTCTTCGAAATTCATGCTCCCCATCGACAACACATATAGATATTCCCTGTAGCTCTTATCTTGATACACTTAAATGATAGATAAAGCTGTTCGAACCATTTCAAATGGTTGAAATCATTATTGATTGAGATTTCAATTTCTTCTACATATAGGAAACTACACTCTCTAATTTTTCCTTACATTCATCGGTTCTAATCAATTATTTCTCTTATGATTACGATCTTATAGTGAGTTCTATTGATCGGTATTAGTAGCTTCGACTTCAGAAAATTCTTTCATTCACAAACATGTGCTTGTATCGTGACTTCCTTCATGAATACATTTTGGACCATATTTAGCATATTATTACATAAATTAGAAAGTATTGTAACTTCCCATCTTACCAAAATATTCTTTCTCTTACAGAAATATCTTTATTTTCTTCTTAACCTGAATACGATTGTTTAAAAAACAACTGACCTGAATGCGATAGACATGATTAGGATCAGCATGGTTATGATAGGTCTGAATATTATCTCCAGCACCCCATTTATCTTTCCATCTTGATCCATTCAATCAGAATATTATTGGAAGCATCACTTTCACTCACCCTTTCTTTTATCAAGCTTGTATCACAAGTTTTAAAAATACATTTGATTTTTTAGAACTCCAAGATTAGAAATGTATCATCACATTTTAATCATAGTCATGCAGATTCTGATTCTACTCCAATATGATCACACCTTCCATACGAGATCCAGAGTGAATCTGATGACCCTTCACTTCAAGTAATATTTATCCTCAATAAGATCGACCTTTTTTAAAGCATTAAAAGTCTTATTTTTCAAGTATGATTTTCAATCTGATTTTCTTCAAATACATAGTGAGTTAATTTTCCTTTATTATAAAACATTATTTCTTCTTTATTAAACTTTATTGAAAAAAAATACAATACATGAAAACAATCACCTTCCTCATCATGTTAGTCTTAATAACTTGTATCAACCCCAACCTCCCTTACCCATAATAATTAAACCACCCAATAAAATTGATAAAGAATCATTACATTAGGGGATCATATAAATATTTAAAAGAGTGGATATCGATATCCCTTTACTTTAATTCATCCACTAAATCCAAAGGTATGAAAAATTTATTAAGAAAATTTATAAATTAAATAAGAAATTACAGTGAAATTAAGAGGTATGATTTAGAAGAAATCTATTGGACCTTATTACCCTATAATTACATAAAAAATTATAAGATCTAGGTACCTTAATTATCCATTTAACCATAAAAAACTCAATTTTCTAAATGAATTGTGCGATTTTATAGCATCAATTAATGTAATACCTTAATATATTTATTATTCCAAATATATAAGAGAGATCAAACCCACTCTAGTGGTTATAAAACCTTCTAATCAAACAACTTCCTACCTAGTTACAGTTATAGAGGATTTTCTGGTGAGTGTATAAGGATCTCTCTTCCCTAATAATTTTAAAATTCCAAACATTGTAAGAGGAAAAAGGTAAATCCCATTCCCCCAAAATTTTTGGAAATCCATTTTTAAGAATGCTAAGATAATAATAAATGTTAATTAAGGGATAGTTTCAATTAATTTTTCATAATAGATAATGATATTTAATATTTATAATTAAATGAAATTCCCCTATAATGAAAAAAATATCATTTTATTAAACCATTTTAAATTCCATTGTTGTTAAAAAGAAGAAATTAAATTCTTATATGACATAATTATACTAGGATAAGCATTGGAAACACCTAATTTTTTATGAATCTTTTTTAAATGTGTTAAATATGAAAATATTTTTTTATACATATAAATGTTATTTTGATGGTAGTTATTTTGATAGTTTACTCAAAACAAACATAGATACTTTTGTATTACATGTGCATGTTGTAACCTTTGAAAAAAATCATTTGAAATCATTATTAGAATACCCCTTGACCTTGAACTAAAACTACTTCTTTAAAATATAAAATATTACTTTATAAAAGATAATTATAAATTGTTTTTCATAATTTCAAACCAATTGGTACCTAAACAAGAACATAAGTTGTTTAATATATTAAAACAATACTAGATCTATAGGATGGTCAATAGAATACTTCCCTTGGATCATCCTTAACTACTATATGCAGAAGGATTTTGTTAGAATCTGAATCTAAACCTATGAGGCATCCCTAAAGGTGGATCAACCTGACACTCATGGATGTTTTGAAAAATGAAGTATAAAGACTTTTTTGAGCTATAATCTTATAAATATTTTTCAAATCTCAATGAGTAAGTTTCATTATTATAATCCCTAAAAGGCTATATTTTTAATTTTTCAAAATAAGGATAATGAGTTGGTGCATATTAGTATTCAGAATAGTTGGAGGGTCTGTATTAACTATAGAAATATGAATCATGTGACCTAAAAACCCACTTTTTCATTCCCTTAATTGACCAAAAGATAAAGAGTCTATCTGGGAAGTGTCACTACTATTTTCATGGTAAATGTTTTTGATAATACAGGTCTCAATAACTGTATAATACCTGTACAAGACCACATTCACATGTCCCTTTGATACATTTTGTTATTAAAGGATTCCCCTTGGATTATGAAATGTTTGGGGTACTTTTCAATATTTCAAGGTAAGTATCCATTCATACTAAAGTGAGATATACCTAGACGTATTTAATATATGATTTTAATGTGTATGGAAAAAATATTTGAAAACTATCTTGAAAGTTTCAATAATGTTCAAAAATCATTATGGAAAAATTGGATTTAAAATTTGAAAAATATCATTTCATGGTAGAGAAAGAAAATTTTTGGGGCCAAATAATTTATAAATATGGGGTTGAAGTAGATAATTCCGAAAATTTATATTATTTATAAACTTCTTTACCCTACCACTATGATACATATTAGTTCATTTTTAGGCCATGTTAGATTGTATAGAATTTTTATTAGGGAATTTAGAAAGATTTATTTTCCCCTAACTATCATACTCAATAAAGGTGATAATTTTATGTTTGATGTTTCATATATAGAATATTTTTAAAAGATAAAATAATATCTAACTAAAACCCCTATTACTTTTCCACATGACTGGAATAGCTCATTTGAGATATTGTATGATTCCTCAAACAAGGTCATGGGGGAATCATTATCCCAAAAGATTTATGGGAACCCACAAGTGATATCTTATATTTCTCAGACCCTTGACGTAATACTAATAAATTACATAATAGTTGAAAAATTGTTTTTTTTCAATTATTATTACTTTAGAAAAATATCTCTATATCTATTTGGAAGAAATCTAGATATTTTTTAGACCATATTGGACATAGGTATCTCATCAATATAGATTAAAAAAATTAATGTTCATTGAGGTTGGTGTTGTTATTATAATAACATTACTAATAGATAAATTACAATAAGTTATATAAAAATATTGTGGTATACCACATAATTAGGTCACCTCACACACTTGATGTGGAACCACTAACTATAAAAACCTATATAATACATTTTATAGTTAATAACTATAATAAATTACATAAATTTCTCTGGTATGCTGACATGGTGAATTTTTTAGTCACCTCAAAGGTACCCCCATTATTTTATGAGTATCAATCACATAAAATAAAATTTAATAAAAAGTTTTATATTTGTGAGGATCCTTATTTGTGGAAATTTTTTAATGAAAATGTAATTAGGAAGAGTATCCCTAATAAATAATTTAATTTTGTACTAATAAATTAGAATACACTTGAATATAGACGCCAATTTATACCTAAAAGAACAACCTAGAAGGTGTTAAAATCTTGTTTCTTTGGTACCTAAATTTTAAAGTAATCATATAAATTCTATAAATCATGTCTAAATTGCCAACTTACTCGTGGAATTTTAAAAAGAAAATAAATTCCCCAATAACATTTAATTTTTTTTTGTTAAATATTTTTGGTATGAGGATTGGATTTTAGGGGCTAGTTTCTTATCTCATTAGGATATTTCTATATTCTATTAACAGTGGACAGTATTTCCAAATAGATTGAAGAAAAATACACATAAACTAATTACTCCAAAATTGTGATTTTTTTCAAAAAAACATTTTTCTCTAGATTTGGAGTGCCTCGATCCATAATCAGTGACCAAGGCCCAGACTTCTTTAATAAGAACATGGAACACCTTACGAAGAGGTCTGAAGTGCACCACAAGACCTATATGACCTCTCAACCATAGAAAAATTGGTAGTATGAAGTATCTAATAGAGATATTAATATTATTTTAGAGATGAAAATGAAAGACACCTAGAAGGGATGGAGTAAGAAGCTTGAAGATAAAATATGTGAATACAAGGATTCTTTTAAAAACCTCTTAGGTATCCATCAATTCAGAATTGTTTATGGGAAACATTTTCACTTACCAATTAATTTGTATCACAATGACTATTGGGATATCAAGAGAGTTAACATTTAGTTTTGAAATTCTAGAGAGTAAAGGAAGCTAAAAATGATGGAACATTAGGATATGAGGAGGGAGGCATATGAGAACACCATGTTGTATAAGGATAAGGATGTATATTTTTATGATTGACACACTAAAAGAAGAGACTTTCATGTTAGAAAGTCAGAGATAAATTTTTATTTTTACTCAACGATGAATATCATGTATGGTAAGTTAGTTCCATGTGGAATGGATCATACATAATATCTAACACTTTTTTAATTAGTTCAGTTGATATCAAATGATATGAATCAAAATATCTATCCAATGTGAATAAAGAGAAATTAAAGTATTTATATAAAGGCTTTTCGAAAGATATAATGAAGGATTAAGATATTCCTTGATACTATTTAATAAAGGAACCCTAGTTTTTTTCTTTCCTACCACCTAATATGGATACCTTTTAATTTTAAATATTATTTTCCTGAAAATTACATGTTAAAAATTGATTTGAATTGTGTCTCAGATACGTGTTTTGGAGATAAAAAGTAGTTAAGAATGAAAATATATTTTTATTTAACTTTTCTTACTTCTATGTTCTTTGGGTTTAAAATAAATAAAAAATTATTTTTGAAAAAAATAAAAATATTTATATAATTCTTACAAGATATAAATATTTATATTATTGGAGTATTTTTAGATAGGAAAAATGAACTCCAATGTTGCATTCCCAAGAAATTAGTACCATGTTCAAGAGGAGAGGCTTAATTGGTTCTGAAATTTCTTGAATTTGATGATTAATGAGTGAATTTATTTATATTTAATTGATATTACTTACTATAGAACTGGGAAAGGGTTGTAAATGATGAAGAACTCAGTGGAACTAAAATCATAGCTTGAGAGAACAAGACTGAGGAAATTAAACCTAGGTGAGATGATTTTAGTGATTGATTAGCACCTTGGGAAGCCTTTATAAAAGGCATTTTTATATCTCAAATGAACAAGATTAAAACAATAATATGGGAACCAATATACAATTCTTCCAAATTTAAGTTAAGCACATGTGTGTGTGTGTGTTTTTTCCCTCAAATAATAGATATAGAGACTTGAGAGTCAGCTTTTCAAGAGTTTATTCTATGAATTGAATATTATAATTAGTCTTGGGGATACTTTATAACTGGATATTATTTAGTTCTGGTTTTATCTCTAACCATAAAATTAGTTCTTTGCACAAATATTTCTATGAAAAAAATCAATAACTGAAAATTGAAAAAGAAGAAGAAAATATTTGGGGAATTTTTAACTTGGATAAACAAATGGAATATGATATATCTAAATGTCATTTAGAAATTATCAAGAATGTTAGAAAAGTAAATTTGGGAAAGGAATCATAGGGGAAAGAGATTTAGGAAAGCACCACTTGTTAAAATTAAAATTCCATTGAAATCTGTTATGTCCACAAAATGAGAACTCTAGTATGAAATCACGTGGAGGAAGTATATTAGATTCATAGAAGAGTCGTGATACTTTAAATGATGGATGAATATTTTATTTTATTTTTTCCATGGTTGGAGCACTAGAGTCTGGGTAGGAAAAATATTTTTGAATAAATAATATTCCTTATATTTTTTAGGAGTGTAATAGTGTATGTGTGGGGGAGTGAAGAGAGACAACTTTTCTTTAATTTTGAGCTTCTTTTCAGTATAAATTAACACCCTAATATGGATAAAACATAGATAAGTATTCATAAATTTTACTTTGGTAAATTTTTTAATTAAATGATAAATGGATTTAAACATGATATTTAAGTGCTTCATAAATATTATCATAGAATGGATAATCTATAAATTTATTTTTATGATTTTAATTACATATTTTAATGGATATTTTATCTTATTTAATAATTTTATCTGATTATAAAAAGAAATGGAAAAAATCCTATATTCAATTTTTTTCTTGATGTCTAAGTTCAAAAATGATAATTTGAAAAGGAGTGGTCGACCACACATTAGAACTTATACAAGTTCAATCGTTACTCTCAACTAATCATGGAAGAAAAGTGACTGAAAAAAGATATCAAAAGTGGTTATTCCATCAAATAGACTGTGCTAAAAATCCTAAAAGGCATGAAGTGACCACACATTGATACCAAGAAACTCCAAGAGTCGAAGAAATCACAAGTTCGTCCTAATTGACCATGTGGGGATCGACCACAAGAATAGATCTGAATAACTATAACAATTGAAGCTACCGTAAGAAGAAACACAATTCATCATGAGTGAAAATTATATAATGTCCATAATCAATCATAAAAAGAAACTAAAATCTACAACATATTCAATTGAACATAAGGAAGGATCGACATAAAAGAATCCAATATACCGTAAAGGTCCAATATACCTTAAAATAAAGATCAATCAATTATGACTATAAATTTTTTTTAGGTTTATCTAATCAAAAATAAGTGAAAATTCAATCGATTGGGACCTTCCATAATATATTCATTCTAGGAATTATCCAAATTTCTATCCATGAGGATTAAAATAAAAAATTCTCAAAATATAAATTTATGACCTAAATTCAAATTCCACCCTATTTCCACTTAGTGGAAAAATAAAAATAAAAAGTATCTCAAGTATCTATGTTGAAATCATCTATTGTAATAATTAAGTATACATCATATGAAATTTTCATGTAAGATCTATAAAATTCCTAATGCCCATTTACCTCAATCTCAACCCTTGAGTTATACGCAAGGATGTAATCAATGAAGATGGAATTAGGTAGTAATTTTGATGAATTTATAAAAGGATCAAGAATCATTGAAGAAGTAAAAGGTGGGTTTTGTTACACACATAGAGTGTGGAGATAATGAAATGGGGATAAATATTCTAATAATTATATACAAGGATGATTGTTAACTTGGATAAGGGGGGTGAAAACTATGAATACATTATCAAGAATATCCACTACTATTTATTTCCTTCTCTTTTAAATTTTAATATGTCTCCTACAAATTCACACTTAGAATATAATGCCTAATATTTTGAGGCTCCCATTGACACTTTATAATGAATTTTGTTTTTAATTGATTAATCACTTCTACTTTATTCACTCTAAAAGTGTTTGATTGCCTTAATAGTATGATATTTTCCCTGATCAATTCATTTTAATTCTTCTTCCCTTATTCTTGGTTTCTTACATGTATTCCACCTAAGATTTCATCACCGATTATGATAGTTAATAGTGGGATTGATCCAGGATTAGTTATAGTTTTCTAATAAATATTCTTGTTAAGATTAGTAGATGTAGTAGTCGTTACATATCACTACTTAAGCTGAAATCAATTAGGGAGGGTAATTAGTTTAAATTTAATCTTACTGGAGACAGAGAATATTAGTAAATTTAAAACAAGATTTTACAAGTAAGAACTAGAAACTCTAAGGTTAGGATACAATTTTAATATTAAATTAAAAATTAGATCATTTTAATCATCTATAAAACTCACTTGTTATTTTCACACACACACAAAACCTTTAAACAAGTAAATTGTATGATCATAACACTCTTCTATTTGGATACATCTCGAGGCCCACTACTTCTACTTTTTTTTCTTCGATTTATAAATTTCATTGTTAAGGGGCCCATGACATGCCTCTCATCAAGAACCTTAAAAGTTGTTCCTTGGATTCCACATAATTAATTAGACTTTTTCACTTTTAAAAATTCTCAATAAATTCTTTCTTTAAAAATATCATGTTCATCTCCAGCTATGTATTCTATTCTTGTATAACCTTTATGTTATCAAATATATATATATATGAAAACTTGAAAGGGGAAATTTTTCAAATATTACTCTATTTTATAGTAAAAAATATTGCTTGATTAAATAGGTATATACTGTTACTATTTTTAATTAGATTTTTTAAGAGGATAATTCTCAATAGATATGATAGAAAAATTATAACATTGATTATCTTTAAATAGTGGTGAATACTCTTTATCTATTATCCTTTATCTCAGGGTCGGTCTTCCTCAATTTCTTAGATTCTATTTTCTTCTTATTCATCATTATCTGGATGGAAACCCCCATGCTTCCAATAATAGTTAACTCACAAGATAATTAAAATATAAACATCATATAATGAAGATAAGATAGATAGTAAATAAAATAGATATAATTGTAGGAATAACCTTTTACTCTAATATGACTTGAGGTGTCCGGTGATCTAGTGAAGTCACACTAAGAGGAGAGTTGAATCAATGTGATCAATATTTTTCGAAATAGTTACCAATTTATTAATTTAAACCAATATATCTATTTTGATGAAAGGATATAGTAAAAATAATGTAATAAAACACATTTCATGCAATACAACATGTAAAGAGAGAAAAGAATATGATTTTTTTTTCAATGTTCAACCCTTATATGGATGACTGCATCCTTGATGTCCTCCAGTCAAATATGACACACAAGTGTTTCACTTAATCATAAAGCGAATATAATAAGGAATAAATCATCTTCAACCTCAAAATTGTCTCCCAATAAATTCACTATCACCCTAAAGGTTCTTTATACTTTATCCCTCTTATGTAAAATAGTGTTCTAACCTTCATTTATGTATCAAGATCTTCTCGAATCTTTAGGGTTCATCAACACTAAATGTAAGATCATCTTCCCTAATAAATAACTTCTACTATAGTGGTATTCAGTATAAATAACTTTCATTTTTATCTTTATCTCACCTTTAAAATGAAAAATGAGTTCATCAGAACATGGAAACATATATTTTTTTCTTCCTTCATAATTATCTATGTGGATTTTAACAATATTCAGTTAGTAGATGCCCCACATTCTTCAAGTGACCCATGAAAATTGATCATCAATAATAGTGGCTCTTGTCAATACTCCCTTTTCTCTCTTTATTATTATTGTTATATCTTCCTCTTTTTTCTCTCTTTATGTACTATATATTCTTTTTATATATAATTTTATTCTTTGTCTATAACACCCTAAGATTTTTGAAATTAATTATTTTGAATTAATTAAACTTTTAAAAAAAATTATTTCACACAACACTAAAAATAGTTTTTTATTATTAAATCTCTGTATTAAACATTCCTTTTATACAGAACCAATTTGGCATGTGATACATGCAACACTGACTTAGCGTATGTTACATGCATCACTGACTTTCTACGATGAATCGTTTTATTGTTATAATTATTTAAATGATATAATTATAATATACCCATTAAACTTAGTAATATTAATAGTGATAAATACTTTTTATAATTGTTTTATATAAATAAAATATATTGATGGTGAAAGATATAATTTTTGGTAATGTTATTACTTGTTTAAAAATATTATTTTCCCAAATAAACTACTTTTTATGTCCATATGTGAGAAATATTAATTTTAGACACATTTAGAAATTTAATTTTATAAAATAAACTACATTTTTGAATTTCTAATGTCGAAATTATCTTAGAGTCAATTTTTTGGGATTTTTCTGAGAAACATCATTTTTTGACGAATAGTGAAAATACTAGATTTTAATTCAAGACTACCTTTTCATCTAATTTATTTATATGATTAAATTATATTTTAATTTCGTTTTAAAGATTAGTTACATGATATTTTTATCACTTAATCCAATTTAGGTCATTATAATCAATTTTACTTTGAAATTGGGTATTAAAAACTAACCATAATTTGGACATTTTTACTTTAAAACCCCGCAGTATCATCCCATTAGTGGGATTAATTATAAATTAATTTCTATCACTTATTTGATTATAATTTAAAAAAATATATTCCATATTTTTAATAATATTAAAAATTTATAATAACTTCAACTTTGTTTTTTACTAAAAACCATTAGTGAAAGTGATTAAAATTAATTACAATAGTTAAGAGAAAAATTAGGTAAATAAAGTAGAAATACAAAAATTTAAGACCCAAAATGACATATAAAATTTTCCAAAACCCATTTTATGGCCATTATACATCAATTAAGCTTCCATTATTGATTTTTTTAGTTTGGTATGACATTTTTGTTAAGAAAAAAATTCGGTACACCTAACTTGTTTCCAAAAATGCCAAATGTGTCCTTTCCCTTCTGTATAAAAGGCCACCACCTATACCCCTTATTCACACCTATCAACCCACTTAGGTTCAGGCAATATCTGACCAATAAACTTTCTAAAATCCATCCCATCTTCCTAGAATCCTCCCTTTTGGGATAAATAAATCCAATAAGCCTTTTGGCATAAACCAAAAGGAGTTACCTGATTTAGAGGTAACGTCTTCTCCCAATATCCTTAATTTTATTTTCTTTATCAACCATATACACTCTCTTTATTACATTATTATATAAAAAAATAGTATCTTAAATATACTTGGATATTGTTATGATATGTTTTTTAGTTATACTTACACACACATTCATCTAATGGATAACGAACATGTTGTTTACGTATACGGAAAACTACCGCCTCCCGCAATGATGATTGTTAATTTTTCCTTTACCGCCTATCATGGTAGAAATTATTGTGGAAAATATATTTATATATTTTATATATTATAATTATAATTTTTTTAAGAATCATTAATTCTTTAACAACACATGTATTTATACTTTCCATATTTTGTTAATACGATAATTTCATTTGAGGAAGTGTGGAATATCGCCCAAAGCGATATGATTCGTTCATACACTATATGGAATGTATTAAGGATGGGTTTAGGGAGTATTATATATATATATATGTGATATAATCAATCTAATTAAATAATTATATATATACATATATTTCTTTTACTTTCTTTCTTTCAACACGACAATTAAACAGAAATAGCGTTCATGTGTACGTATGACTTATTGTCTCCGTAAACAGTGTATTCCATTTCATACTTATATATTCTATGGATTATTATAATAAACATATAATGAATATAAATTATATTCAAATAATTTTTTACATTCTTTAAATCATGATATAAGTATAAGGACCTATGATATAACAAATTAAGACATGTGAAAAAAAACAAAGTGGATATTACCCTAAGTGAAACCTTAACATAGAATTGTTAAAAAGTGATTAATATAAATACATAATAAATTTATTATAGTTTATATTAGTGTGTTTTCATCCAATAAGAAGTCTATTTTTAGGGTTTATTTTATATTATTATTTTTATTCAAGATTGTTTGTGTTGAAATTTTCATTATGGGATTTATAATCAATTTATCTCCAATAACCCATCTATTTTCTACTATAATGGTTCTTTATAGGGTTTCCATTTTATTCATTCAAATTTTCCTCTCTTTGGTACTCAAAATGATTGAGAAAATGTTTTTATGAAAATTCAACCTTATTTCCTCTTTGGTCAGAGAACTTTTTTCCCATGTATATTTTCTTTAAAAAATCAATAATGTTATTTTATATGATTTAATGATTATTTAAAGTCATTTTCAACCACACATGAAATTATATTCTAATAATTAAAAATGAATTTTAACTATTTTTTCACAAACATGTTATTTATGACTTTTTACACAGGTGTGAAAGGAATACTTGTTTTAATATTTTACACACAAACATTTTTTCCTAAATTCATGAAAATTCTTTAATTTGAACCTTCTTATACAAGTTTCTAAGATTAATTTCATATAAAATTATTTCATCCATATTCTGAGAATTTTTTTAAAAAATATTATCAAAATAATAGGATATTTTTTTCATTTTTCCAAAGAAAGGTTTGAGTATTATTTTAAAGGTATTTTCATCTATTTTATCATCATTTAAGAATTATTCTGCTTCACTATGGATATACATTAATGATACCATCCACATTATTTCTCTGGAGGTTTTATGATCATATTGTTATATTTTTTGACTGGAGAAAATTTTGGCATTTTATATGACAGTTTTTCAATATGAATGCTTATATTGATTATGTATTGTGTTGTTATATATTTATATCATATGATAAATAAATTAGATATACTAATTAAAAGGGGGTCTTTATCACCCATAAATGCATCAGTAGGTCTCATGAGATAAGCTAGTTTGGGTATTTGGCATATTTCTTGCCTATTTTTGTATGATTTCTTGGCATGAGGCCTTGATGGTAATACTATGATGCCTGAAATTATTCATTATAATATTATACAACCAATTATTCTAATCCATGATATTATTATTTTTGTTATATCATCCACGAATATTTTCCCCTTTAATGAAATTAATTATATGGTATATTTTAGTATTTTCTATCTCTACTATATTATTTATTTTTTATTTTTTCTATTATAAATTCTATTGTATATTTTCCTTTACTATTCTTCTAAACTCATCCTTCATTCTCTTTTACTTTCTATAAGATACAAAGAAGTGAACTTTGAATAATTTTAAGGATATAATAAAATAAATAATAAAGTTATCACAAGAAATTTATGTTCTATTTCATGATTTTGATTAAAATGTTAGAATCGTGTATGTATCTAGTATCCCAATAATACTAAACTATTTGATTCCATAAGATGTGATATATTGTATTTTATACCAATTTATTAAGTTAACCATTGAATTCAGGTTGTTAGAGTTAAGGAGTCATAGAATGATAGAAGAAAAGTGAAGAATATTTACCTAAAGACAAATCTAGAAGTGGACAACCCAATAAACCCAAAGAATATATCCCAAAAAAGAAACCAGAAGAAGTAGTCTATGTTGAGACACCCATAGTAAATAAATATAAGGGAAAGTATAAGAGGGAATACCTATAAAAGTTCCCAATCAGGATAATTGTATCACTGAGAGGGGGAGGGTTGAATCGGTGATACTTTTTCTTTTATGTTTCTTTACAAATGAAACAAACTTTTACTCCTATTAAATATTTCATTATCTGCTAAAAACAATTCAATAATGCATCTATATGAACACAAGTATTTACATGGTTCACTATTCAATAAGAATATCTAAATCCTTGGTATGGTTTGGAAATGATCCAATACCACACAATCTACAAGAAAATAATCCTTTGGTGTGTAATAGAATGAGTACGATATATCCTTTTACTCGTGTAGCACTACATAAACAATAAAATAGTGTGTGTTCACCCTCTAGCATAATTAGTGTAAAACAATGTATTTGTAAAAACACATGTTATCTATGCTTAATTTTCAATTTCCACAAATATATCCCTTTCAAAAAAAATTCTTCAATTTCTTACCCAGAAGATGGTAAGAACTTCAAGGACTTAATAATGAAACTCAGCCTGATGGTCCAGTCCAATATTCACGGTCTAAATATTCCAATCCAAATGCCAAATGTGATAATATATCTCTATCATAATATGGTGGATCCAATATAAAACTCCTTCTTCCTCAGTCTGGAAATCCCAATACAGAAATATCAATCCAACTATCCATCCCAATACAATGACTAGCTGGATACAATGACAAACAGAATATGAAAGTCATCTTAATATGATGATCGCTGAATATGATGATCAGCAGAATACATTGAGTTCATTTCATTTCTCCTTTCACATATCTCCATAAAACATTCTTCAACATTTCACAATATAGAAACTTCTTTCTCTCCCTTAAACTTCAGAACTTCTCTCTCTACTCTCATGAATATTTTTTCATCATTAGAATCTCTAAAAGTTTGAATTAGGGTGTCAAATTTTTCTCTTCTTTATTGGATCGTGTTCCCGTGTTGGAAGAAACTTGTTTAAACCTATATGATGGATATGTGCAGTAATTAAAACAAGTATAAGTACAACACAACACTTTTTACTTGGTTCACCACAAAGGGATATGTCCAAGGAGTATATGCCAACAGGTTTCTAATCGCACCAAATTCCACTAATCTTCACTAGTTGTGGATTACAAAGGTTCGGGAACAATCAATCTGTCCTAGGCACACTACCTTTACAAAAGTCCATAGATATCCCACTGCTTCCCTTAGATCACTTCCATTGACTCCCTTGGCTTACTTCCTTGAGAGAGGTCTCACTCATTTTATCAACATAAAGGTAGCTTCATAAAATTCGCATGAAAATTCTTTGTATCAATTTAATATGAGAAACTTCTTGCAACAAAGTCCCGAATTGATGCTCTTTTATATTCAATTTTCTTTTTTAATGCAATTATTGAACACACTATAACTTCTTCCCTTTTTATTCACTAAAATCACAAACTCCCATTATGATGTATTTGTTTCCGTGAAATGTCCCTAATTTTCCAAAATATCTTTGATATGCATACCACACCTTCTATGTGTACCGCACCCGGTCTACATACGACACATGTTCTATGTACAGCCCATGCTCGGTGTAACACGCCTGCTCCACGTATGACCCCTGCTCAGTGTACCATTCATACTCTACATACCACCTCTTCTCTATGTATTGCCTCTACGTACGGCCTCTACGTACCTCCTTCACGTACCTTCTTCATATAACACCTCTGCGTACTCCCTTGTCATACCATTTCATCCTTCTGTAACATCTTCTTCAAATTATTAAAATTATTTCATCTCTCATATACCATTTTTCCTTAAGCAAAATCTCTTCCATGGACTACTCCTTCCAATTTCGTGAACTGTTTTTTCTTTTATGTGGCACTTCATCCTATGCATTATTTCTCCTATGTACCACTTTCATACTTTGAGGATATCTTCCACAACAATGATATTTTCTTATCAAATTCTCTCTCACCTTAATGATGGGATTAACACTCCTTATTTAGGAAAATAACTCATCAAAATTATCTAATCCATTTTACCCAAAATTTCAATGTGGGAAAAACTTCATTGAATACTGAACTCCATCTTTGTACAATGAGCCTCCGCCATGTATTGCGACCCTCTGGAAAAATACAAACCTTTACAGTGTACCATGTGTCTGCCGGTCGATGTAATACATCTCTTCCACCAAAAATGATCCATTCCATGTACCATAACTCCTTCCAAGACAAACCATTTTTGGTAATGAATCTCATTCATTAAATTGTTCCATGTACCTTTCCCATTTATCACAAGCCTACACCACATTTCGTCACTGCAAACCATTTTCAGCTCTATGAACCGCTCTGTGTTCCATTTCTGTTGTCAGGTATGCGGCTGGGAACCATTCTTGGAACATGGTATGAAATCCATGATCTGAGGTACATGGTTTTCTTCTTTTTCAAATTTCCTTCATCATTCCATATCGTTTTCACTCCTATGAATAAATCCTTCCATTTCCAAAAACAAAATCCCGATTTTGAGGTCCAAAAATTTGGAAAAAACTGGGAAACAACACCACATTAAATATCTACTTTGGCAAGAACATCCATTCTAATTCACTGTCATCATTCTTCTTCAACAACAATATTTTTTCATAGTGATCCTTATATGTTGTGATATATAGTCTTTGATTGATAACCTTTAGCATCATCAGATTATCCAATGAAATTACTGCAACTTCCTTGTTTTACAGCACCAATAGTCTTTCTAGTCTACACTGAATATGACTGGCATCATCGGATCGATCACCTCATGCATTAATGCATGTATCGACAAGTAGTCTCTTGCATGGTCTCTTTGAATAGTGAGATGTTACATGACCACTTTATAACATGATTCCCTTCATCTTATTCTTCGTTTAGATCTTCATTGACAACTTTTCACAACAAATACAACCATGTACACAAAGTGGTCCTACCAATCTCCCCCTTTTTATTTTGTTGTCAATACCATAAAGTCCTCCCCAAATGAATGTGTCAATATCAAAATGAGAATCTTATAATATCAAAATGGGAATCTTCTCTATCCACTTTTTCTTTTTATTTATCTCTTTCATTTCACTTTCTCTCCCTCTTATTGAAAAGAAATACAAAGTTCATGGGAAAAGGGTATCAGTACTTTCTTAAGCAATGTGCCAGTAATATTTTTACTCTAAGACTACTTAAGAAATGCTCAGTGTAGAAAACAAGAGGATTTGATTTAGACAACAAGGATTTACATTATTCACTTATTATGATACCTGATGATATGAGAACACATGTACTTTGTCTTCAAGGGTTTTCCACTTTCATTCCAAGATGAAAAAATTGAATGTGATATAGAATAATCGACCAAAAACTCTTTTTTCAATGACATGTTCTTTAAGAAATTTATAGAGTAATTGAATTTAATACCAAATAAAGTTGATATTGATTTAAATAATAATTTTATAAACTTTTACATTTGTCTCCCACTCAAGGGAAACACTCCTCATCATCTTCATCAATGGTGATTCTTTATAATTTTAATATTTGAATATCAATTGAAGAATCTTACATGGATGGAAACTTCTTCATCTTAGCTATCAAGAGTTGATAGTATTCAGTACTTCTTAGGTTCTCCCCCTAAGAGCATGCTTCCCCTTCAATTCCCTTTATTATCAGCACAAATACAACACACAAATGATAAAGGGAATAAGGTGGTTCCTCCTTGAATCATCAATATGAGATGCATGGTTGAGATTCTTTTCTCAACCAAGTTTCTCTATTTATGCCAGTCCTCATTCTTGTGCATCTGAACATATATTCTGATTTGTTTTGATGTAGAATGGCTCTCTTCACATTCTCTTCTGCATTGGGTGGAGTATTTTTCTTCTTAATAGCCATCTTGAATGATACATTTTTACTCCTCTTAAGGACTACTTCTTTCTCTGGTATTAAGGTTTGAAAACATTTTTCAATGTATCCAGATTTCATACATCTCTCACCCAGAACTTCTTTAACACATGCTTTTCTCTTGGTTTGCAATATCTCATGCACTTTATCTTCATCATGTGAAAGTTGTTCTCTTCCTTTACCACCAGCCTTGTCCTGTTCATTTTCATGTTTCCTCATTCTTTCCAAATCTTCTGGCGAGATGACCAACATGTCATTTGGAACTATTATATAATATTTGGATCTTTGACACAGGTTCATCTAAGATTCATCCATGTTAATTTCTCTTTTTTATGAATTTCCCTTTAATTTCATGGATCTAAAAACCAATTTTTTTCATCTTCTATACTTGATAGATTCTTGGGTAAATGTGTGCTCACAATATTCTTCTAATTTCTTCCCAAGGTAGCTAATTTATACTTAGCTGGTATCAGAGGTCTTATTTTCTTATCAATAGTGAATTCATATTGAGATGGTCATGTACCTACATTGTGACCACTACCATTACATACATCATATATGTTATCAAGCATTCCAAATATGTTTGTCATAAACAGATGCTCTGGGACCTGTAGATGTTGCTTTGTCTTCCCTGGATTTCATCCCTTTGATATAGGCTTTCTATGTTCTTTTTCACTTAACGGATTGAACCAATAATCCAGTGCACAATGAAAAAATTTGTTTCAGCACCAACATTGACCCACAAATATTTTCTTCTTTATATCTTCTATATAAGGTTTTTGAGCCTTATTCTTAATGTGTTGTGCTCTATCTAGGGAACCATCTTCTAGATTTCTCTTCCTATCCACCCTATACGTGGTGATAGGTTTCTTCTCCTCGCCATTCCTCACCCATACTTGTTTAGAATTTTTCTTCCAACCTCTACTTTTTTTAGAATCATATTTAGAAACAATAGTATAAGTTGGTATGGATGGTACCTTCACTTTATTAGCTGATTGTGATAGATTATTGAGTTATGTCATGATATTATTATCACATATCAGTGTTCTTTTGATAGTAGAATCCTATAGTGTGCATTGAGTACCAGCAGCAACTGATTCATTCTTTTGTAAAGTCTCAATATGTGTATTCTAGAGATTGGTCAACTAAGAATCCAATTCTAGACATTTCCTATTGAGAATAACCTTCTGATATTTAATCATAGTAATATTATCTTCACAATCCTTCTTCATTCAAACAAATTATTCCTCATGCATCATCATTTTATTCTGAATAAAAGAGTCATGTTCTTGGATCTTCTTGGATATCCATTCCAATTGTAGACCCTTGACATCCGTGAAAATTTTCAATTTCCCTTCAAGCACATGGATCTTTTCTTCAAGATCCTTTCTGACTCTCTCTTCTTATTCAACTTCTTTGAACCATTTTGATATATTTATTTCATGTTTCCTCCTTGTTTATTTAATGGATTCAATCTATCTAGAAATCTTATAACATTCTGATATATTTTTTACCAAGCCTTCCTCTATAGAATCTTCTTCTTTTCTTAGCTGGGTGATTTCCCCTTGATTATATTGAAATATGATACAAATACTGACAACTCTATCTTTATAGATATCATAAAGGTATTTTTGTAGTCTATCAATTTCATCAAAGGCTGAAGATTGATCAAGGGTTCAAACACATACCTCCCGATCTACTATCTCTTTTCATTCCAAGCCTAAAACATCATCATTTTCCGAATGATATGGAGAACTAGATACTACATCTTCTTTAGATAAGAGGGACTTATTAAACTGTCTCTTCTCTTTCTCTTTCAGGTTCTTTATGCTCTTGTTGGGTAAATAATTCTACTCAGATATAGGTGAACTTTCATCAAGACTACTCTTCATTGTTTACTCAAGAAAGAAAACTAAAATCCTATTTTGAATAGAATTACTAAAGAGTATCCAACATACATAAACCTTTGTTCTCTGATACTAATTGAAGGAACCTAGACCACTATATGTGGGGGTGAAACAGGGTGTCACCTTTTTCTCTTCTTTACTATATCTTATTCCTACATTGGTAGGAACTTTTTTAAACTTGTATGATGAATATGTACAGTAATTAAAACATGAAGAAGTAAAGCAGAACACTTTTTACATAGTTCTCCACTAATGGATACATCCAAGAAGCATACGCTGATAGGTTTTACAGTCATACCAAATTCCAATAATATTTACTACCAGTGGATTACAAAGTTTCATCCACAATCATTATGTCCCATGCACAATTCCTTTACAAAGGTTTAGGGATAGCCCATTGCTTCCCTCAGATCACTTTCATTGACTCCCCTTGGCCTACTGCCTTGGGATAGGTCTCACTCAGTTTATCTACTTTAAGGTCTCTTCAACCGATTAACATGAAAATTCATTGTCCCTATTCAGTACGAGACATTGCTTTCATCGAGTTCCCAAATTGATGTTCTATTATATTCAATTTTCTCCTTTAGTGAAATTAATGAATTCACTATAACTTATTCCCTTTTTATTCACCAGAATACCAAACTACCATTCTGATGTATTTGTTTCCAAGAACTATCCCTAATTCTATGGATTGTCTCTGATTTTTATACCACACCTGTTCTGCATACCGCACATGGTCTACGTACCGCGCTTGTTCCATGTACCACCCCTAATCAGAGTACCGCGTCTGCCCCATATAGCGCCCCTACTCGGCGTACCACGCCTACTCCACATACCACCTCTGCTCTGCATACCACCTCTTCTCCATGTACCGCACCTTCTCCGAAAACTGCCTCAACGTACTGCTTCTACATATGGTCTCTGCATACTACCTTCATGTAACTCCTTTACGTACCACCTCTACGTACTGCCTTGGTGTATCGTTTCTTCCTTCTACGAACCTTGTCAAATTCTGAAAATTATTTCATCTCTAGCGTACCATTCTTCTTTATGAAAAATCTTTTTCGTGGACTACTCCTTCCTATTCTCGAACTATTTTTTCTTTCTCATACCACTTCATCCAATGCAGAATCTCTCCTACGTACCACTTTCGGACTTAGCCGAGATCTTCCACAGTAATGATATTTCTTATCAAATTCTCTCTCTCCTTAATTATGGGATTATCACTCTTTTTATAGGAAAATAACTCCAAAAATTTTTCTAATTCATTTTACAAAAAATTGCAATGTGGGACAAACTTCACCACATAATGAACTCCATATGCATACAATGAGCCTCCACCACGTATTGTGACCATCTGGAAAACTATGAACCTTCACCGTGTATCGTGTGTATGCTGGTCCACATACTTCATCTCTTCCGCTATTGACGATCCATTACGTGTACAACAAATCCTTTTACGGCGAACCATTTTCGGTACCGAAACTCGTTCCGCAAACCGTTATGCATACCTTTCCTGCTTAATGCACACCTTCACCGTGTACCGTCAATGAAAACTGTTTTTGGTTCTAAGAACCATTCCACATAACATTTCTGGTGCTAGGTACCCAGTCGCGAACCATTCTCGGAACATGGTATGCGGTCAATGCTCTGAGGTACTCTGTTTTATTCTTTTGTGGATTTTCGTCACGGTTTTGTTTTTTATTCACTCCTATAAAGAAATCATTCCATTTCCAAAAACAAAATTCTGACTTTGAGGTCCAACAATTTGGAAAACACTACGAAATGGAACCACCTTAAATATGTGCTTCGGCAAGAACATCCATTCTAATTCACTATCATCATTCTTCTTCAACAATAATCTGCTTTCATCGTGGACCTTATTTGTCCTGATATATAGTCTTTGATCAATCACCTTTAGCATTATCAGATTATCTAGGTAAATTACTAAAACGTCCTTGTCTTCCAACAACAACATTATTTCCAGTCATCACTGAATATGACTGACTTCATCAAATCGATCAGCTCATGCATTAATGTATGTCTCATCAAGTAGGCTCTTGTATGGTCTCTTTAAACATTGAGATGTTACATATCCACTTTATAACATGAATCTCTTCATCTCCTTCTTCATTTTGATCTTCAATGGAAATTATTGAGAACAAATACAACCTTATACACAAAGTGTTCCCAACACTATATTCTTCTTGAATCTTCTTCATCATTTTGGTTCTCCTTCAGACTTACTTTTTAACCACTAGTATGATCCCTATTTCCAATTCCAATTAGCTCAATCCGGTTTCTTCAATATGATTCCATATACCAATATAACGTAAATGTTTGAATAAATAGAAATATTTAATGTTTTTTATCATACTCTATTCAAATTATTAATTTTGATACTCTCTACCAATTAAAGAATCAAAACATCTTATTCAAAATTAAATCTCCCCCTCGACAACACATCTGGATATTTTTTGGATCTTCTACTGATCAACTAAAATGATAAACAAAGTAATTCAACCCATTTAAAATGGTTGGATACATTGTTGATTAATATTCAAATTTATTCTTCATATAGTCCACCTCACACTATTGTTTTTCCTTGAATTAATTTGTTCTAATTAATTATTTCTATAATGATTATGATCACATACCGAGTCTAATGAACTGGTATCAGTATCTTTGACTTAAGAAGCTTCCTTAATTCCCAAAATGTTTCTTGTATCATGACTTTGAAAACATTATGGGCCATCTTTAGCAACATCTGACTTATATTGAAAATTATTGTAACTTCCCATATTCCCAATATATTCTTACTCTTCCTACAACATATTTCTTTACTTATCATCCCAAATACTATTGTTCAGAAAACAAATAACCTCACTATGATATAAATGATTACAATCATCATGATTATGATGGGCTGAATATAATCTCCAACACCCCTTTTAACTTTTCATCCAGATTAACTCAATCTGAATATGATTAGAAACATCTCTTTCAATCCCCCTTTCTTTCATCAATATTTCATCATAGGTTTTTCAAATACTTATGATTTATGAGGACTCCAAGATCATAAAAACATTATCAAGTTTTAATCATAGTCATGCAGACTGTAATTATCATCTAATAAAATATCACCATCCATACCAGATCTAGAGTGAATACGATGAACCTTTACCTATAGTAAGATTAATCTCCAACATGATCGACATTTTCAAGAATTGTGAATCCAATTTATCAAATAAGATGGCTAGTCTGATTTTCTTCAAGTAAAAAGTGAGTTCATTTTCTTTTCTTCTCAAACTTCCTTTCTTCTTTCTTAAATTTTTTTGAAAATAAAATAAAATATTTGAAAATAATAATTGTCCTCATCATATTTTTCCTAACAATCTCCCCCTTTGTGTTTTTTTGTCAACCAAGTTTCATAAATAACTAAACTTTTTATCTTCATGAAATGGATTACATATCATCAATTTGAATCCTATATGAGCTAACTCATTATAGAAAACAAGAATTATTTATATAAAAACCATGTTGTCCAAAAAAAGTTATAATGAAAACTTCATCGACCATTCTTTTCTTCATCCTTTCTTCACCTTTCTTAGAAAACAAAAAGTTTTTTCCTGCAACACTCCAAAAAAAATTAGAATATTTTATACACTTACAATTATAAATTCATAGCTTACCCACAACTCAATATTTTTTATACATTCAAAATGATATATTTATGAAACAATTCAAATGTATCCCTTCAAAACACTATCCAAAGGTAAGATGAGAGAGGTGACAAAAAAACATACCTCAAACTTGATGAGAAATAGGTTGGACACTTATGGTAAACCTTAATTTATAAAATTATTACTTCGGTAATGGTTTTGGGAAAATGTAAACAAATTCTTTTGATGTAGGAATATACTCTAGCTTCAATTCATTCTTCTCTGCATTATCTTTGATAAAATAATATTTGATATTAATATGTTTTGAATGAAAATGTTAAACCGGATTCCTAGATAGATTGATTATACTTTGATTATCACAACCCAAGATCAAGGATAACTTCCCCTCAACAAGTAAATATTCTAATTGAGTTTTCATCTACATAATTTGAGTAGCGGCTTGAGTAACAGCAATATACTCTGCTTCAGAAATATTGAGAGTTACAGATTTATGTTTCTTTGAATTCCAAATAACATAATTCTTTTCCAGAAATAATACTCTACCATATGTGGATATTCTATCATCAACATTTCCAGCAAAATCAATATTTGAATACCCAAACAAATCAAAAAAATTTGAACTTTAATACCTTATTCCAAAAAAATTTGAGGCTTTTCTGTATCTAAAAATTAATTTTCTAGAAATTAAATGTGATTATTTTGGAGAAATATGAAATCTGGATCATAAAGTAATAGCATAATAAATGTTAGGTCTTGAAGAAGTCAAATGCAACAAACTTCCAATCATCTTCTGAAATTTTTTATTATCAACTTCTTTTCCTTATACATATTTTTTTAACTTTATTCCCACTAAAATTGGTGTGGAAATAGGTTTTTTTTCATTCTAAACCACTTAATAAGTTCCTTAGAATACCTTTATTGATAAATAAAAATATTTTCCCCCTTTAAAAAATTTTGAACCCAAGAAAGTATTTCGTTTCCCCCAACATACACATCTCAAATACCTTTTTCATTTCTTTAAAAAATCTTTCACAACTACATTCATCATTCTATAGAAATATAATGTCATCAAAATAAACAATTTTGATGAGGTGATACTCTTGAATTTAACTGATGTACATATTAATATCAACTCATATTTTCATAAAACACTTCTTCCTCAAGAAAGTATACAATTTGGAATACCTTGCTCTTAGAGATTGTTTGAACCCATACAATGCCTTCTTCAATTTGTATGCATAACTTTCATCTTTCCCAAAAACAAAGCCAAAAGGTTGTTCAATGTAAACTTCCTAATCAAGATCACCATTCAAGAATGTATATTTAACATTAATTTGCAAGATCTTGTAACATCATTGTGCACCAATAGATAGAAAAATTATCATTGATTATAATATTGAAACAGAAGCAAATGTTTCATCTAAATCAACATATTAAATTTTTTAATACCCTTTACACAATAATATTTATTTCTCTCTTATCACCTCACCTTCTTCATTCATCTTGTTCTAGAAAACCCATTTTTTACCAAAAATGTTTTTGTTTTTTGTCTTGGGTACGACTTCACATGTATCATTATTTTAAATCAAATCCAACTCTTCATTCATAAACTAAACCCATTCTAGATACTCAAAATATTTTTTCACATCATTTGGTTCCACTTTTGAATAAAAAGAAGTATGTGTAATATAATTTTTTGTTGTTATTTTTAAAACCTTTTGATATTGATCCCCAATTATATTATAGGATTATACTTTCTTCCTTAGACTAAGATGAGGTTTTTGAGTATCTTCCTCATCACTAGAAATAGATGAGTCTGATTCTTCTCTTTTAATATGATTATAATTATTTGTATCCTTATCATAATTTTTATCAAACCTCTCCTGATTAACTTTCTTATTAGCCAAAATATGTTTGTCTTCCATGGTTATTTCAATGCATCTCACATCAATTTAATCAAAAAATCTTCCTATTTATTTTTAAAACATCTATATCCTCTTACTTCTGGAGCATAGACGATAAATATTTTATCTTCACCTTTTTCCCAAACTTTACCAAGTTTCTATCATTATTATTTCTAATGCATGGACCCCCTAAAACTATTAAGTGTTTCAAAATTGGAGTTTTGACATAAAAAAATTCACATGGAGTAATATGTGAGCTTGGTCAATAGAAAAATCAGTTTGGAATATACACAGAAGTACTCATGACTTACCTCCTATAGTAATGAGAAATAACATGTTCTATAAACATATTCCCCCCCCCATTTCCACCAAGATTATATTATTTATTTTAGAAACCCCATTTTGTTGAGGAGTGTATGGGGAACAAAACTCATGCCAAATTCTATGCTTCCCTAGATAACTTTCAAATTCTTCACATATGTATTCTCCTCCATTTTCGGTTCTCAACTTCTTCAATGAATACTCACACACCTTTTCAGCTTTTCTTCTGAAATTTTAAAAAAAATTAAATAATATGATTTATGTTTCATATACATAAAACAAGTAATGAGAGTAAAATAATCAATGAAAGTGAAGAAGTACTTACCTCTATTTGTTTTCTGTTTGATCATTTGACTGTATATATCAAAATGAATCATCTCTAGGTGTTGTTTTGAAAAAATATCAAAATTCTTATGCACTGAGTTTTTAATCTTTACTTTATAGTAAATAGTGAAACACCAATATCTTCTTCTTATAAAATCAAGAATATCTCAGACCCTATCTCTCTTTGAAAATTTTCACATATTTTTTTGACACAAGTGTCCCGCCCTTTTATGCCGCAATGGATTCTCTTCTACCATACTCAATTAACCAGAGTTTTTTACTTCCCCAACTTGAAAAAAATTGTCTTTTGTTTATTGGACCCTTGTAACTATCATTCCATATTCTTCACTTTTCACAATGAATCCATATTTTCTAATGATAACTTTTTATCCTCATCACATAATTTTGAAAAACATAGAAAATTTTGTTTTTTCCCATCAACATTCATATATTTCTTAGATTTCATCTTTTCTTTTCCAATAATGGATGACCTAACACCTTTTATTTTAAGAGATTCATCATTTCCAAATGTTATTATTACTTATTTAAAATATTTCATATTATTCAAAAACTTCAAATATACAGTCATATGAGAAGAAAATCCACTATAAATAATCCAAGGTAATTCTTCTTTTGTAGTTTTCAGAGTAGTTTCAACAACAAGATATTTTTATTCTTCCTTTTCTTTATTCGCTTTCAGACTCTGAGAATTGTTAAGATGATTTTTTGTGTTGGTAACAATACAAGACATCCTTTTTCAAGGTGTCTGGGTTGTTCACATCATTCAAAAATACTTTCCAAAGGTTTGAACCTATTTCAAATTCTTACTCTCTCATTCTCAAGTTTCTTTAAAACATTCTTCTTAGACTTCTTCTTTTGATGGAATTGACTCCCCCTCAAACTTTGTCTTCTATAACCTATCGAATAATAGTAATGATTTTAGTTGAACCAACTCATGATTTTCATATATCTGAATCCACTATAATACTAGTGGTATCAATATAAATAATACTATCCTCTGAAACTTCCATACTGACCGAAATTATGAATACATTTTCTCAACAACTTTCTTATCTTTCGTTTTTAATCCACCAACATTTCTGTTATCACTCAGAATATTATTTTTATTTTCAGTATTATTAGAATTAGAAGTATTAGAAAAAAAATTAGATCCAAACAATTTGGATTCTTTTTGGAATTAGGGTATTTTGTAACTTATGAATTCTCAACTTTGTTGGTTTTGGCCACATACATAACTTTCCTAGTTATATTATTTTCAAAAACAATTTCATTTTTCTTATCAACCTTTAAAGGTAATTTTTTTATCATTATCATTTTTATCCTTTAGATAACTCTCACCAACATCCAAGATAGTGTTTCCTAGACTTTTATTTCTTTGTTCATCTTTAGAAATATTTTGTTGGATAAATTACAACTCTCCTTCTTTTACATTAAAATTCACCTCCAAATTCTCATTATAATTCTTTTATTCCCCAAGATATTTCTTCAGATCATTAATTTCTTTCACCATCTGCACCTTCTCATTATAAAAACATTATTTATTTCTTATCTAGGAATAGCCATCTTCCAACTTTTTGTTTTTCTTTTCAAGCCTTCTAATATTTCTCAAACATTCATTTAAATGTTCTTTCTAAAAAATTACATTTACTTTCGTATTCTTAAAAACTACCTCTTCTTAATTCCTCATCATTCAATATTTAAATAAAATTATTTTCAATACCATACTCATAATATTTTTCAGATTCATCATCAATGCCTTCTTATTGTTCATCTTTAGAGAATAATATTTTTCTTTTGGATTTGAAGAATTTTATATCTTTCCTCATGGTATAAGATTATCATTTCTCTATATATTTCTTCCATGATCTTATTGTCATTATTTATTATTCATAATTATCTTCCTCTTTATTTATTTGAGGAAAATTATCCATAAAATTCTCAGGGGCTCCACATTCAAAACATTTCAAAGGAAGTTTTCCTTTGTATTTACAAGTACCTAATTTCACATTTTTAGAAAAAAAAGGATAAAATATCATCAAAATTTTTACATACCTCATTTTTAGAATCAGATTCACTGGGTTCACCTTCAATAATAGTATTCTTTGATTTCTATTTCTTATTATTATTGAGATAAATTTATCAATCAACTTTTTTTCTCATAGTTTTTTCTATTCGCATTTCATGTGTAGTGAGAGTGCTATGAAAATAATCTAGAGATAATGTTACAGGATATCTATCCTCTAGAGAAGAAACTTTTTCATCAAACTTATCAAGAATAATTCTTAAAATATTTTCAACAACTATATAATCAAATAACTTTTCACCAAGACATCTAATAGTGATGAAAATTTCATTCACCCTAGTAAAGAAGTCCCCAACAGATTGTTATTCACCCATCTTCATATTTACATACTTTAATCTTCAGATTTTTAATTTTTCCTTCCACGCATATTTATTTCCTTCATATATGTTTTTCAATTTTTTCCATATACCTTTGTCTATGAAAACAACTTTCACCCTTAGGAATTCACTTTCAGATAGTTAATATAGTAAATAATTCTTGTCTCTTCCATCATTCTCAAGATTATTCTTTTAAACAAATGTAAAATTCACTTTATAATAAATAAGAAAAAGCCCATATGTATTAGTTTTAATAACATCATATCCATTAGAAATAAGATAATTCAAAATTATATCTTTACAGATATGATAATTATTTCCATCGAAATCCAAAATGCATTTATTGTTCAAATAATTCAAATTCCCAATTAGCAAAGAATAAGAAAATGGAACCTTCCATCTGATACCAATTGAAAGTTCCCAAACTGGATAATTGTAAAACTGAGAGGAGGAGGGCATAATTAGTGATACTTTTTTTCTTTTTTTCTTTTCAAATGAAACAACCTTTAACTCTTGTTAAATATTTCATTCCCTATTGAAAATAATTCAAACAGACATCTCCAAGAACACAAGTATTTACAAGATTCATTGTTCAATAAGAATAGTTATGTACTTTTTATGGTTTTAAAATGATCCAATACCTCAAAATTTAATAGAAAATAGTCATTTTATGTGGAATTCAACAATTAGGATATACCCTTTCACTCATATAGCACAATGTCAACAATTTAATAGTACATGTTCACCCTTTATCACAATTGGGGTAAAATAATGTATATGTAATAGCACATTTTACCTATGATTAATTTTAAATTTCCAAAAATGTATTCCTTCCAAAATAATTCTTCAATTTCTTACCCAGAAGCTGGTAGTAGCTTCATGGACTTCGTAATGAAACTCAGTCAGATTGACCAGTCTAAATTCCTAATCCAAATATTCCAATCTGAATTCCCAATATGATAAAATATATCTGTCACAATATGATCAATTCAATCTATAACTCCTTATTTCTTATTCTATAAATCCTAATAAAAAAATCATGATCAGATTATCCAACCTAATACAATGACCAACTGAATACAATGATAAGAAGATTACAATAGTCAATAGAATATGATGATCACTCCATCCGATGATTAGCTAAATACATTTCGATCTTCTCACTAATTCATTCACTTATCTCTATAAAAACTTCCTAAACATAGCATAATACAGAAACATCTTTCTCTCCCTTAAAATTTAGAGCTTCTCTCTCTACCCTTTTGAATAGTAATTCACCATCAAAAACTCAAAAAGTATGATGTAATACTTTTTTTTATAGGTGGCCCAAGAGTGGTCTTTGTGGGAATATGAAATGGTTTCCCACCCAACCTAATTCCTTGAATTTTTATGATGACTGGAATTTCGAGTTCATTTCTAACTTCATCAATGCTTCTTGATTCTTCTCGAATCTTCTTCATGACTTCGGCTCTTCTTAAGAATTTCCTTTCAATCACCATTAATATTCTGATTTCCCATTCCAATTAGCTCATCTGATTTATTCAATATGATAATTTGTACCAATTGAATGTAAATGTTTGAAAATATAGATAGATTTCATCTTATTCCCAAACTCCATTTCGATTATTCATTACGATGCCCTGTACCAATTGAAGAATCAAAACATCTTCTTCAAAATTCAATCTCCCCATAAAAAACACATCCATATATTCCCTTTAGCTCTTCTCTTGATCCACTTAAATGATTAATAAATTAATTCAACACATTTCAACTGGTTGACTTCATTATTGATTGAGATTTGAGTTTCTTCTTCATATATGAAACTGCACACTCTAATTTTTCCTTGCATTCATCAATTACAATAAATTATATCTCTAATGATTATGATCTCATAGGGAGTCCTATGGATCGGTATCAGTAGCTTTGACTTCAGAAAATTCCTTCATTCACAAACATGTGTTTGTATCGTGACTTCCTTCATGACTTTGAATACATTTTGGACCATCTTTAGCATATTATTACATAAATTGGAAAGTATTGTAACATCATATCTTACCAACATCATCTTACTCTTCCAACAATATCTTTATTTACTTCTCAACCTGATTACAATTGTTTAGAAAACAACTGACCTGAATGCGATAGACATGATTAGGATCAGCATGCTTATGATAGGTCTGAATATTATCTCCAGTACCCCATTTCTCTTTCCATTCTGATCCATTCAATCATAATATGATTTTAAGCATCACTTTTACTTCCCCTTTCTTTTGTCAAGATTGTATAGGAAGTTTTACAAATACATTTTTTTTAGAACTCCAAGATTAGAAAAGTATCTTCACATTTAAATCATAGTCATACAGCCTCTAATTCTCCTCTAATGTGATCACACCTTCCATACTGAATCCAAAGTGAATCTGATGACCCTTTAAATCTAGTAATATTTATCCTCAATAAGATTGACCTTTTTTAAAGCATTGTGAGTCTTATTTCTCATGTATGATTGTCAATCTGATTTTCTTCAAATACAAAGTGAGGTAATTTTACTTTCTTATAAAACTTCATTTCTTCTTTATTAAACTTTATTGAAAAAAATATACTACATTAAAACAATCACCTTCCTCATCATGTTAGTCTTAACAAACTATATCAACCCCAACCTCCCTTACCCATAATAATTAAACCACCCAAGAGAACTGATGAAGAAGCATTGCATTAGGGGATCTTATAAATTTTTAAAAGAGGGGATATTGATATCCCTTTACTTGAATTCATCCACTAAATTCAAAGGTATGAAAAATTTATTAAGGAAATTTATAAAGTAAAGAATAAATTATAGTGAAATTTAGAGGTATGATATGGAAGAAATGTATTGGACCTTATTACCCCATAATTACCTAGGAAATTATATGATCTAGGTGCCTTAATTATACATTTAACCATTAAAAAACTCAATTTTCCAAATGAATTATGAAATTTTATAACATCAATTAATGTAATACCTTACTCAATTTATTATTCCAGATATATAAGAGAGCTCAAACCCATAATAGAGGTTGTAAAACTTTCTAATCAAACAACTTCTTACCCAGTTACAGTTATAGAGGATTTTCTAGTGAGTGTATAAGAATTTCTCTTCCCTACAAGTTTTAAAATTCTGAACATTGGAAGAGGAAAGAGGAAAATATAATACCCCCATTATTTTAGGAAGTCCATTTTTAAGACTTCCAAGATAATAATAAATGTTAATGAAGGGATAGTTTCAATGAATTTTACAAAACAGATAATAATCTTTAATATTCATAATTCAATGAAATGCCCCTATAATGTAAAAAAAATATCTTTTTATTAAACCATTTTAAATTTAATTATTGTTAAAAGGAAGAAATTAAATTCTTAGATGACATAATTAAACTAGGATAATCATTAGAAACAACTAATCTTTTATTAATCATTTTTAAATGTGTTAAATATGAAAATAATTTTTTTATACATATGAAAGTTATTTTGATGGTAGTTATTTTGATAGTTTACTCAAAACTAACATAGATACTTTTGTATTACATGTGAAGGTTGTATCCTTGGAAAAAAATCAGTTGAATTAATTATTAGAATACCCCTTGACCTTGAACTAAAACTACTTCTTTCAAATATAAAATATTACTTTATAAAATATAATTATAAAAAAATTAATAATTTCAAACCAATTGGTACCTAACCAAGAACACAAGATGTTCAATATATTAAAAAAATAATAGATCTATTGGATGGTCAATATAATACTTCCCATGGATCATCCTTAATTACTATATGCATAGAATTTTGTTAGAATCTGAATATAAACCTTTGAGGCATCCCTAAATGTGGCTCAACCTGACAATCATGGAAGTTATGAAAATGAATTATAAATACTTTTTTGAGCTAGAATCATATACCTAATTTTCAACTCTCAATGAGTAAGTCTCATTATTATAATCCCTAAAAGGCTAGATTTTTAATATTTCAAAATAAGGATAATGATTTGGTGCATATTAGTATTCAGAATAGTTGTAGGGTCTATATTGGCTATAGAAATATGAATCATGTGACCTGAAAACGCACTTTTTCATTCACTTCATTGACAAAAAAAATAAAGAGTCTATTTGGGAAGGGTCACTACTATTTTCATGGTACATTTTTCTGATAATACAAGTCTCAATAACTATATAATACTAGGACAAGACCACATCCACATGTCCCTTTGATACATTTTGTTATTAAAGGATGCCCCTTGGATTATGAAATGTCTGGGGAACTTTTCAATATTTCAAGTTAAGTATCCATTCATACTTAATTGAGATATACCTAGAGGTATTTTATATATGATTTAAATGTGTATGGAATAATATTTAAAAACTATCTTGAATGTTTCAAAAATGTTCAAAAAAAATCATTGAGGAAAACTTGGATTTAAAATTTGAAAATATCATTTCATGGTGGAGAATGAAAATTTGTGGGGCCACATAATTTCTACATATGGGGTTGAAGTGGATAATTCCAAAAAATTATTTTATTTATACACTTATTTACCCCACCACTATGAGACATATTAGATCATTTTTAGGCCATGTAAGATTGTACATAATCTTTATTAGGGAATTTAGAAAGATTTATTTTCCCCTAAATATCATACTCAAGAAAGGTACTAACTTTATGTTTCATGTTTCATATATGGAATATTTTGAAAATATTAAATAATATTTAACTACATTCCCTATTACTTTTACACATGACTGGAATAACTCATTTTAGATATTGTATGATGCCTTAAACATGGTCATGGGAGAATCATTATCCGAAAAGATTTATCAGAACCCACAAGTGATATCATATATTTCTTAGACCCTTGACACAATCCAAATAAATTACATAATAATTGAAAAAGTGTTTTTTTCAGTTATTATTACTTTAGAAAAAATTCTCTATATTTGTTATGAAGAAATCTAGATATTTTTTCTGATCATATTGGACATAGGTATCTCATCAATATAGATTAAGAAAATTCAAGTTCATTAAGGTGGGTGTTGTTATTATAATAACTTTACTTATAGATAAATGAAAATAAGGTACATCAAAATCTTGTGGTATACCACATAATTAGGTCACCTCACACTCTTGATGTGGAACCACTAACTATAACAAACCTATATAATACCTTTCATAGTTAGTAACTATAATAAATTACCTAAATTTCCCTGGTATTCTGGCATGGTGAATTTTTTAGTCACCTCAAAGGTACCCCCATTATTTTATGAGCATCAATCACATAAATTAAAATTTAATAAACAGTTTTATATTTATGAGGATCTTTATTTATGGAAATTTTTTAATGAACATGTAATTATGAGGTGTATCCCTAATAAAGAATTTAATTTTGTACTTCTATATTAGAATACACTTGAATATAGAAGCCAATTTATACCTAAAAGAACAACCTGGAGGGTGTTAAAATCTTGTTTCTTTTG
This sequence comes from Viscum album, assembly GCA_963277665.1. Taxonomy (NCBI): domain Eukaryota; kingdom Viridiplantae; phylum Streptophyta; class Magnoliopsida; order Santalales; family Viscaceae; genus Viscum; species Viscum album. The sequence goes on along the minus strand of OY728156.1, from coordinate 1,189,310,150 downwards.
TCCCTAAATTTTAAAGGACTCATATAAATTCTATAAATCATGTCTAAATTTGCAAATTACTCATGGAATTTCAAAAAAAACAATAAATTACCCAGTAACCACTAATGTTTTTGTTAAATATTTTTTGTATGAGGATTGGATTTTATGGGCCCATTTCTTATCCCATTATTATTTTCCTATATTCTATTAGTAGTGGACTACATTTCCAAATGGATTGAATAAAAATACACCTAAACTAATGACTCCAAAATTTTTGATTTTTTTCAAAAAAAAACATTTTTTCTAGATTTGGAGTGCCTCAATCGATAATCAGTGACCAAGGACCAGACTTCTTCAACAAGAACACGGAACACCTTATGAAGAGGTCTAGAGTGCCCCACAAGACCTCTATGACCTCTCAAACATTGAAAAATGGGTTGTATGAGGTATATAATAGAGATATTAATATTATTTTAGAGATGAAAATGCAAGACACTTAGAAGGGATGGAGTAAGAAGCATGAAGATAAACTATGAGCATACAAAGTTTCTTTTAAAACCCTCTTAGGTATCCATCAATATATAATTGTTTATAAGAAACATTTTCACTTACCAATTAATTTGTATCACAATAACTATTGGGATATCAAGAGAGTTAACATTTATTTTTTTAATTCTATAGAGTCAAGGAATCTACAAATGATGGAAAATTTAGAGGTGAAGAGGGATCCATATGAGAACAATATGTTGTATAAGGATAAGGATGTATATTTTTATCATGGAATCACTAAAAGTAGATACTTTCAAGTTAGAAAGTCAGAGATAAATTCTTATTTTTACTCAAAGATGAATATCATGTATGGTAAGCCAGTTCCATGTGGAATGGATCATACATAGTATCTAACACTTTTTTATTTAGTGTAGTTGATATCAAATGATATGAATCAAAATATTTATCCATGGTGAATAAAGAGTAATTTAAATATTTATATGAAGGCTTTTTGAAAGATATAATGGAGGATTAATATATTCCTTGTTACTTTTTAATAAAGTAACCCTGGGTTTTTTCTTTCCTTCCACCTATTATGGATACCTTTTAATTTTAAATATTATTTTAATGAAAATTACATGTTAAAAATTGATTAGAATTGTGCTTGAGATACGTGTTTGGGAGATAAATAGTTGTAAAGAATGAAAATATATTTTTATTTTCCTTTTCTTACTTCTATGTGATTTGGGTTTTAAATAAATAAATAAGTATTTTAGAAAAATAACAGAAAATTTATATAATTCTTACAAGACATAAATTTTTATTTTATTTGAGTATTTTTAGATAGGAAACATGAACTCCAATGTTGCATTCCCAAGAAATAAGTACCATGTTCTGATGGAGGGGCTTAATTGGTTCAAATTTTTTTTGAATTTGATGATTAATCAGGGAATTTATTTCTATTTCATTGATATTACATACTATAGAACTGGGAAAGGGTTGTAAATGATGGAGAACTCAGTGGAACTAAAATCATAGATTAAGGGAACTAGACTGAGGAAATTAAATATTGGTGAGATGATGTTTTTGATTTATTAGAGACTTAGGAAGCATTTCTAAAATACATTTTTTATATCTCAAATGAACATGATTAAAACAATCATATGGGAACCAATCTATAATTCTTCCTAAGTTAAATTAAGCACATACGTGTGTGTGTGTGTGTTTTTAATCAAATAATAGATATAGAGACTTGAGAGTCAGCTTATCAAGAGTTTATTATTTGAATTTAATATTATAATTAGTCTTGGGGATACTATCTATCTTGGTATTATTTAGTTCTGGTTATATCTCCACCCATACAATTAGTTATTTGCACAAATATTTCTATGAAAAAAAATCAATAACTGAAAATTGAAAAGGAATAAGAAAATATTTGGTGAATTTTTAACATGGATAAAAAAGTGGAATATGATATATCTAAATTTCATTTAAAAATTATCAAGAATGTTAAAAAAGGAACTTTGGGAAAGGAAGCTTAGGGGAATGGGATTTAAGAAAGCAACACTTGTTAAAATTCTAATTCCATTGAAATCTGTTATGTCCACAAATAATAAATGAGAACTCTAGCATGAAATCAAGTGGAGGCAGTAGATTAGATTCATAGAAGAGTCATGATACTTTAAATGATGGATTAATCTATTATTTTTTCCATGGTTGGTGCACTTGATTCTAGGTAGGAAAAATATTTTTGAATAAATCATATTCATTATGTTTTTGAGGAGTGTAATAGTGTATGTGTGGGGGAGTGATGAGAGAAAATTTTTCTTTAATTTTTAACTTTTTTTCAGTACAAATTATCCCCCTAATATGGATAAAACGTGGATAAGTATTAATATTTTTTACTTTGGTAAATTTTTTAATTAAATGATAAATGGATTTAAACATGATATTTAAGTGCTTTATAAACATTATCATTGAATGGATAATATATACATTGATTTTGATGATTTGAATTACATTGTTTAATGGATATTTTATATTATTTAATTATTTTATCTGATTATAAAAATAAAGGGAAAAAACCTATATTCAATTTTTTTCCTGATGTCTAAGTTCAAGAATTAAAATTTGAAAAGGGGTGTTCGACCACACATTAGAACTTATACAAGGTCGATCATTACTCTCAACTAATCAAGGAAGACAAGTGACTGAAAAAATATATCAAAAGTGGTCATTCCATCTAATATATTATGCTAAAAATCCTAAAAGGTATGAAGTGACCACACATTGATACCAAGAAACTCTAAGAGTCAAAGAAATCACAAGTTCGTCCTAATTGACAATGTGGGGATCAACCACAAGAATTGGTCTGAATAACTATATGGATTGAACCTACCATAAGAAGAAACATAATTAATCATGTGTGAAAATTATGTAATTTCCATAATCAATCATATAAAGAAACTAAAATCTATTATACATTCAATTGAACATAAGGAAGGATCGACATAAAAGAATCCAAGCTACCGTAAAGGTCCAATCTACCTCAAAATGAAGATCAATCAATCATGACTATAAATTTATTTTAGGTTTATCTAATCAAAAATAAGTGAAAATTCAATCGATTGGTACCTTCCTTCATGCGGTCATTCTAGGAATTATCCGAATTTCTATCCATGAGGATTAAAATCAAAAATTCTCAAAATTTAAATTTATGACCTAAATTCAAATTCCACCCAATTTACACTTCTTGGAAAAATAAAAATAAAAAGTATCTCAAGTATCTATTTTGAAATCATCAAGTGTAATAATTAAGTATACATCATATGAAATTTTCAAGTAATATCTATAAAATTCATGATGCTCATTTACCTTAATATCAGCCCTAGAGTTATACTCATGGATGTAATCATTGAAGATAGAATTAGGTAGTTAATTTTAGGAACTTATAAAATGTTCAAGAATTATTGGAGAAATAAAAGGAGGGTTTTGTTACACACATAGATTGTAGAAATAATGAAATAGGGATAAAGATTCTAATCATTATATATAAGGATGATTGTTCACTTTGATAAGGGGGATGAAAACTATGACTACATTATCAAGAATATCCACTACTATTTCTTGCCTTCTCTTTTAATTTTTGGTATGTCTCCTACAAATGCACACTAAGAATATAATGATTAATATTTTGAGACTGAAATTGACCCTTTATAATGAATTTAGTTTTTAATTGATGAATCGCTTCTAATTTATTCACTCTAAAAGTGTTTGATTTCCTTAATAGTATGATATTTCCCCTGATCAATTCATTTTAATTCTTCTTCCCTTATTCTGGGTTTCTCACACGTAGTCCACCTAAGATGTCATTGCCGATTATGATAGTTAATAGTGTGTTTGATCCATGATTGATTAGAGTTTTCTAATAAATCTTCTAGTTAAGATTAGTGGATGTAGTAATCGTTACATATCACTATGTAAGATGGAATCACTCAGGGGGGTAATTAGTTTGAATTTATTTTAATTAGAGAAAGAGAATTATAGTAAATTATAAGCATGATTTTACAAGTAATAAATAGAAACTCTAAGGTTAGGATACAATTTTAATATTAAATTCAAAATTAGATCATTTTAATCCTCTATGAAACTCACTTGTTATTTTCACACATGCACTAAACCTTAAAACAAGTAAATAGTATGATCGTAACACTCTTCTATTTGGATACATCTCGAGCCCCACTACTTCTACATTTTTTTCTTTGATTTATAAATTTCTTTTTCAAGGGGCCCATGACATGCCTCTCGTCAAGATCCATAAAAATTGTTCCTTGGCTTCCACATCTTTAATTAGACTATTTCACTTTTACAAATTCTCAATAAATTACTTCTTTAAAACATTTATCTCCATATCCAGCTTTCTATTTTATTATTGTATAACCTTTATGTTGTCAAATATATATATGAAAACATTAAAAGGAAATTTTTTCAAATATTACCTTATTTTATAGTAAAAAAAATGGATTGATTCAATAGGTACATATTATTACTATTTTTAATTAGATTCTTTAAGAGGATAATTCTCAATATATATGATAGAAAAATTATAACTTTGATTGTCTTTAACTAGTGGTGAATAATCTTTATCATTTATCTCATGGTTGTTCTTACTCAATTTCCTAGATTCTATTTTATTCTTATTCATCATTATCTGGATGGAAACCACCATGCTTCTTGATAATAGTTAACTCACAAGATAATTAAAATATAAACTTCATATGAAACAGATAAGAAGGCTAGTAAATAAAATAGAAATAATTATAGGAATAACCTTTTACTCTAATATGACTTAACGTGTCTGGTGATCTAGTGAAGTCTCACTAAGAGGGGAGTTGAATCAGTGTGATCAGTATTTTTCTAAATAGTTACCACTTTATTAATTTAAACCACTATATCTATTTTCATGAAAGTATATGGTAAAAATCATGTAACGAAACACATTGCATGCATGACAACATGTAAAGAGATAAAAGTATACGATATTTTTTTTCAAAGTTCAACGCTTATGGGGATGAATGCATCCTTGGTGTGCTCCAGTAAAATATGACACACAAGTGTTTCACTTAATCATAAAGTAAATATAATAGGGAAGAAATCATCCTCAACCTCAAAATTATCTCCCAATAAATTCACTATCATCCTAAATGTTATTTATACTTTATCCCTCTTATGTAAAATAGTGTTCTAACCATCATTTATGTAAAAAGATCTTCTTGAATCTTTAGGGTTCATCAACACTAAATGTAAGATCATCTTCCCCAATAAATAACTTATACTAGTTTGGTATTCTATATCAATAACATTTATTTCTATCTTCCTATCACCTTTAAAATGATCAATGTATTCATCTGAACATGCAAACATATATTTTTTTCTTCCTTCATAATTATCTTTGTGGCTTTTAACAACATTCAGTTGGAAGATGATCCACATTCATCAAGTGACCCAAGAAAATTGATAATAAATAATAGTGGTCCATGTCAATACTCCCTTTTGTCTCTCTTTATTATTATTCTTATATATTCCTCTTTTTTCTCTCTTTTTGTACAATATATTATTTTTATATATAATTTTCTTCTTTGTCTATAACAACCTAAGATTTTCTAAATTACTTATTTTGAATTAATTAAACTTTTAAAATTTTTCATTTCATGAAACTCTAAAAATATTTTCTTATTATTAAATATCTTATTTAACCATTCGTTTCATATGGAACCGACTTGGCATATGATACATGCAACACTGACTTAGCCTATGTTACACGCATCACCAACTTTCTATAAAGCATCTTTTTATTGTTATAAAGTTTTAAATGATATAATTAAAATATACCTATTAAACATAGTAATATTAATAGTGATAAATACTTTTTATAATTGTTTTATATAAATAAAATATATTGATAGTGAAAGATATAATTTTTTGTAAAGTCCATATATGTTTAAAAATACTATTTTCCCAAATAAACTAATTTTTATGTCTATCTTTGAAATAAATTAATTTTAGATACATTTAGAAATTTAATTTTACAAAATAAACTAAATTTTTTAATTTATAATGTTGAAATTATCTTAGAGTCAATATTTGGGATTTTTCTGAGAAACTTCATTTTTTAATGAATAGTGAAAAATACTAGATTTTAATTCAAAACTACCTTTTCATATAATTTATTTATTGGATTGAATTATATTTTAATTTCGTTTTAAAGATTAATTAAATAATATTTTTATCACTTAATTCAATTTAGGCCATTATAATCAATTTTACTTTAAAATTGGGTATTAAAAACTAACCATAATTTGGACGTTTTTACTTTAAAAACCCGCAGTGTCATCCCATTAGTGGGATTAATTAAAAATGAATTTCTATCACTTATGTGATTATAATTTTAAAAAATAGATTCTATATTTTTAATAATCATAATTAATAATTTCTAATAACTTCAACTTGGTTTTTTACGAAAAACCATTAGTGAAAGTGATTAAAATTAATTATAACAGTTAAGAGAAAAATTAGGTTAATAAAGTAGATAAACATAAATTTAAGACCCAAAATGACATATAAAATTTTTCAAAACCCATTTTCTGGCCATTATACGTCAATTAACCTTCCAGTATTGATTTTTTTTAGTTTTGTTTGCCTTTTTTAGGTAAAAACGTCAATACACCTAACTCATTTTTAAAAATGCTAAGTGTCTTTTCCCTTCCGTATAAAAGGACCCAAACTATCCCCCTTCTTCACACCTATCAGCACACTTAGGTTTAGGCAACATCTGACCAATAAACTATTCAAAATCCATCCCTTCTTCCTAGAATCCTCCCTTTTTCATAAAGAAATCCAATAAGCCTTTTGGCATAAACCAAAATGAGTTACCTGATTAAGAGGTAATGTCTTCTCTCAATATCCTTTATTTTATTTTATTTATCAACCATATACACTCTATTTATTACATTATTTTATAGAAAAAATAGTATCTTATATATAATAGGATATTGTTATGATATTTTTTTTAGCTACACTAACACACACATCCATCTAATGGATAACGAACATGTTGTTTACGTGTACGGAAAACTACCACCTCATGCAATGATGATTGGTCATTTTTCGTTACTTATATATAGTTTTTAAAAATTTTAAATATTTATATGATATAAATTCTTAATTATAAATGTAAATAAAAATATGGGAAAGATTATTCATCCAAAATACCCATGTTTTGTGGGTTGGGATTTAATTTTTTTAACCTCTGGAAAAAAAATTATAAATTATATCCCATTAAATATTGAACCCATGATGGTCCAACCCATTTAGATTAGGATATCCCATATTATATACTTTTTATCCAATAATTTCTCAATAAGAATAATTTCATTTATATTTGTTTATCAAAGATCTCAGAATATATTAAATATACTTTTATAAAATTGATGAATTTGGAATCACACTCTGAGAATAAAGTTGAGATTTTGATAATCAATGAGATAAATAACCCACTTTATCTTGAGAACCTTGTCTCTTCTAAATTTTGTTACTTATAAATTCATTCATATTCCATTCTCTATCCACTAAAAAAGGCCATTATAGATAATAGTTATAATAAATTATAACCCCCTCTAAATAATTTACTAAATGTTATGGAAAACCACTCACAAAAATCCCTAAAAATCACCCCTTTAATAACACCCCCTCTACCTTACCATGATAAGGAAAAACATGGGTAAATATTATTCACCTTCAACGTTTGAAAAATCCCAGATAAAAATTGCCTATCAAAAATCAAACCCCATCATGGTACGATAATCCCAAACATGTGGTCCACTTTCCTTCTTAGTTTTATGCATTATACATTATATATTTATATATATGTTATGAACCAAACTATATAACCTAGTAAACGATAACCCAAATTATTTTTGGCATAGTGAAAGGGTGTTCCAGATACCTATGTGTTGGAAACTTGCACTTGGTCATCAAGAATAATAAAGAGGGAATGAATTTACTATAAGAATAACAAATAAATAAAAATTAGAGGATAAGAAGTCATAATTAATCGATATACCAATATATTCATCAATTTTAAAACTCTAAAAAGAAGAAAAAACAATTCCCAAAAATGTTAAATAAACCTAGGTCATTACATAACCCTCAAAGACATCATCATAATATCTTCTCATAATAATTGGATCACATGCTCCACCAGTCACCACCAACTTCCAAGGTCCTACTATCAAGGAAGCCCATTTCCTATGAGTGGTGCTTTACCTTTTCTTAGACCTAGAATAAGAATGTCTAAAAATTCCCAAAGTTAAAATTATGTTGTGAGAAACAAATATTAGTAGGTTTTCACTAGGTATTCCATAATCAAATCATATCAGATAAACTAAATATGACCAATTTTAATTAAAACTTGTCATGGTAATCTTTTCAAAATCCATATTAAAAGATGATTTTAAAAACATTTCAATGGAAAGATTAAAATACATATGAAATTGTATTTCCTTAAAAATTTGTTTATATAAGAATATTTGTCAATACATACATGAATAATCATTTCTGTAAAAATTGGAATGAAGAAGAATTTCTTTCAAACATTGGCTTGTATAAATCATTTATAATCATATCACTATGGTTAAGAGTCCTACGGTTAGGTTAGTATAAGGATTCGCACACATCTAAATAAAATATAGCTTCATATGTGCACACTTCCCTAGATAAAAATCTTATGGGGAATAATAGAACACCCCAAACAAATGAATTCTTTTCCCTCAATATGTTTATTCATCATTGTCATCATCAATACATTATTATATAAAGTTAATACATATAAATCATGAGTTTTTTCAACTAACTACTTAGTCTCCCATGTTCTTCAAGGAAATAAATCACATAAGGTTCTATCATTCATCTTAATCAATATCAAATCATTTTAATAAATCATTTTAAATCATACCCAATCTCTAGTTTCAAAACATTTCATTTTAGTTCAGAAACCAACATCAAATGGATTTCATAAAAACATCATTCCTTTCAAGTCAATTTATTTTATTTCAAATCATAAAAAATTTCATGTCATAACTTCTCAAAATTCATCATCAAATTCATTATTTAAATCACTCATTTCAATTAGAGATAAGTTTTCAAAAATCAAGGCTTTATTTCAAAATCCATTGTTTAAGAAAATTCATCATGCACACCAATCCATATATAAAAATAATCAAATTAATATTTTAAAATTAATTTTAAATACATTTCAATTTATGATAATAATGATAGTTTCAAATGATAGGAATTTCCTTATGTAACAAAATATCTCAATTCACAATATAGATGAACACCCAACATGGGATCCTTAAATAGAGAGAAAATGGGATAAAATTTATCAAGGAAGAACCTTAAAACCAAAAACCATCAAATCAAGATCCAAATATATAAATTAAATTAGGATCCACCACTCTCTTATAAGGAGAGAGATGAGGAAAGGATAATTCAGGATAAAATTGACATTACGCTTATCAGAAGAGAATCAATGCATCAACCAGCACTTAAATCCATATAGAATCATGGTTAGAAGTGATAAAGTCAACTATATATAGTATCTAAAATCATGGGGATTTAATTATGTTTGAAGGATATGGGTTTAAAAATAAAATGAGATATTAAGAGAAAATAGTTATGATACTACTAGGCTGATTCATTCCTATATCAGCATCATTGGCTACCCATTGGGAAACCTATATAATTTCTCAGATACAAGTTGGTTTCCACCCAAGGATAACCCCTAAAATAACTTCCCAAACTCTCGTACTATAATCAAAAACGCACTCATAACCCCTTTAATGGCTCTAATAAATAGGTGCAACCATAAAACATCAGGTATAACTTAGTATAAACTCAAAAAATGAGGAAATAAAAAATAAACTAGGTATCGTACCAAAATTTTGGTGTCATAATGTTATAATTGTCCCCATTATAAATGATTTCTACCCTCATAAATTCCACCAAGAAGACTCCATAGTAAAAAAGTGAGGCCACTTCTCTCTTGTCATTACATTACACTCCCATATTTCATGAGAATCTAAACCACGCTTCCAAAGAACCAAAACCGAAGGTATAGACATCCCATGAGGGAAATTCATCTAATAATTGATAATTAGAACTAGATAATCAGTAATGGTCATATTAGGTTTCAAAATTAGGTCCTCCCAAATTAAAACATGAGACAAATCTGAAAGATACTACTTGATCTACTACATGTGAAACACGTTATGAATTAATGTCATTTGTGGTGAAAAATACAAATGATATTCCACCTTTAAAATATACTTAAAACCCACAAATTGTCGCATGTATCTAAATAATAACTTCCACTGTTTTCTAAGTCTTCAATGACCAAACCAAGTCAAGGATCTCAAAGACACCTATTCACCAATAGAGAACTCTAAAAAATGTTAGTAATGATTAACATAAGACTTATATCATCTTTGGGTCATTACCATTCTCTGATGAGTCATCTCGATCATAGTTTTCATCTCCTAGACCAAACTAGGTCCCACAAGGAAAGCTTCACCAATATCTGACAAATAAATTAGATGTTTACAAGGTTGTCAATACAAAACCTCAAAGGGTTCCATATTAATGTATTAAAGGTAATTATTGTTATAGGAAAACTCTACTAGACCCAAGTGGATACCCCAAGCTCCTCCAAAGTCAAGAAAACCAGTAGAAATTATGTCCTTTAGAATATATATAGCTTATTCAGCCTAACAATCTGTTTGAGGATTGCATGATATGATCAACTTTATCTAGTATCCCATTACTAATCAAAGTAATCTCCAAAAATGATATGTGAATTGGGGATCCCTATTAAAAACAATAGAATACAAAAATACATGCAATCTTCTTATCACTTGTACATAAAAATTTCCCAAGTCCTCAACTTTGGGGTTATCTTAAATTGGAATAAAGTGGGATGATCTGGTGAAAAAATCAATCACCTCCCAAATAAAATTCTTTACTAAAGGATTATATTGATTCCGAAAAAAAAATCAATTGATATCTCATCCAAATTTCAAATTAGTACAAGAAGTGATTGAACTAAGATAGAAGGCTATTAATGATAAACATTAATCTACTAACCGGTATAAAAATGAGAAAAGAATCAACAATGTCTTATTTCATACTTTTCCCTCAAAAGCGATGCCTCATATTTTAAAAAAAACATCATTTTTCTGGGTGTAATTCCCATTGGTAATGATGAAAATACCACATTTCATCCTTTCTCATTTTAAATGGGAGAAAAATATACCCTTAGAAGATAGAGGGTATTCACTAATAGTCCCCCCATCATTTAAAAAATCTTTAATGCCTCAAAAATCATCATAAATATGATGTTATTGGAGAATAATATTGATAATATATGATTTCAACTAAAAAATCACTAAAACCACCTTATCCCTATCATTTTAGGCTCCCAAATTCATATAAGTAAACATATTCATAATATTCCACTCTTCATATTATTCTTTCATATTCTAGGATTGAATTTTTCTACTATGACGATCAACAACACCATTCCCCTTTCCAGGGGTATAGCTAATATCAAATTCAAAATATTTCAGGTACTTCACCCATCACCACTGATTAAGATTCAAATATTTTTATGATAATATAAAACTCAATATTTTTTTATCAAAATAAAGAGTAAAACTCTCTCAAAAAAGTAATACTACCAATACTTAAGATCATACATCATAGCTATGATTTTAGATTCATTTTTGGGATAGATATTTTCTTGAGGAAGAAGCTAATGAGAACTATAATTCAACACATGATCACCATGAATGATAAATAATATCAAACATGAGAATAATGCATCATGAAAGATAACATATCCCTCCTCAACATATATAATAATCAACACTAGACCAGAAGTCGAATGGTTATTTAATTGATCAAAAGAAGCATAAAATTTTGAGTCCCAAACAAACTTCACTCATTTACAAGTGAGTGTGGTCATTAGAGAATCTAAATTTGAGAAATATTTTATGAAATGGTAGTAATACCCAAAAAAAACTAATAATATCATTATCTAAAATATGTTTTGTGGTTATTCCCTAGACATGATAGATTTCACATTTTCAGGATTAACCGAAAAATCATGTTTTGAGATCATGGGCCCCAATAACACAACTTACCAAATCCATAAAAGTTATTTTATATATTTTCATAAATTTTTTGATTTATCAAGATTTCTAGAACTTCCCTCAAATGAATCACATGATCCACCTCAGTTTTAGAGTAAATCACGATGTCATACACAAATACCCCAATGAATGAATTGAGTACTTGTGGGAAATCCATTTCATCGGTTCCATAAACATATCAAGATCATTGGTTAAACCAAATTAAATAAAAGTTAATCATACTGGTCATGCATGATATTGAAATTAGCCTTTGGAATATCGTACACTTTGATCCTACATTCTAGGTTACCCAGGAAAAGATAACCCTTATAAAATCACTTTTCCCTTTTTATCTAATCAAAAAACTCATACATTTTTGGAAATAGATACTTTTTCATGACCATAAATTGATTCATATTTTGGTAATTGTCATAAACCATCCTGGTTCTACCATGAAGAAATCGCCCGAGCTGGTCTACAGCAAGGCTGAAAGGTCATTCTCAATCCCCATGAGTTGGAAACAAGTGTTGGGCATCAAAACACGCAGTTGTGAATGATTTAGCCCAGAAAATAAAATATAGATAAATAGAAATAAATCAGACAAAATAGGTAAACAGTAATTGTAGAAAAATAAAATCAATATAACCATCTAAACATACCTCCAAGTGACCCCATGGGTCACCACCAAACATAGAACCACACTCTCTCCAAGAGCGATCCAAGACTAGAACCTGAAACTAAAATGTAAAGTAAGTGTGATCATCAAGATGCTCAGTTGGAATTCCAACAATAAACAAATCCATATGCCATGGTCTTTAAAAATGAAGTCCAATTATGCTAGTTTGAAAATAAGACCTATTAAAATAATTCTCTCCATTCTATTAAAATTCAAGTAACAAGATTCAATTTTAAGGAAAAATATTTCAATTCCAATATATTTTCAATGTAGATTCAAAACTTACATTAACTTTTCAAAATGAAAGGAAAAACATTTAAATTTAAGTATAGTTTTCACAAATATGAGAAACATGCATGAAACAACTGTAATGAAAATCACTCCACAAGCACCAAGCCATAAGTGGGTATCATGGTAAAAGACTCTTAAGGTCTATCTAGCTTGTGTGGGCCCTTAGAGCATCACATATTTGTGTAATAGTAACCATAAAAAATATCTATTCTCGTGCACGAGCCACTAGTAGGGAACATACGCATAACCTAGTTGTTCCCAACATCATCACAATAGTTTAGTTAGTGTTGTAAGCATCAAACATGCCATGTGAAATAGGGAAAATACCTCTTCAGATCACTAGCACACTAGTTCAAGTCCTCCCACTTAGATACATGGGGTTACCAATGTGTTATTTTTCAAATGGTGGTGAGGTTTTATCAAAAGAACATAAATGAAAAAATAATTTATCCAAAACTCATTCAACCTCACACCATCGTCCTCCCTCCTTAAGCGCATTCCCCCTTTTTATGTTACACAACATCTTATAATCCTCTTCATTAGAAACATATCACTAATAACACATTTAACATACACATCATGTTTCTAAAACAATGGGGCATGCCATAAGAGGGTTTTTTCACATTCAAAAATCATTTTCAAGGTTCCAAATAGGCCTCATTACTCTACCAGAAAGACTTTTCTTTAGAAAACATGTTCACCAAACCCCCATTTTGGAAATCACTATAGATCTCTTTGGAAATAAAATAGGTCACTACCCTTTGAAAATAAAACGGGTGAAATTCCACATGTCTTTGGAAACACTCGTTTCACATTCAAAACATCTAGGAAAAAACACTTTTCAATAACCAACCATTTATACACCCACGTGTGCACGCGTGCGTGCGTGCTCACGCACACACACATATATATCGCATATGCATTTCATAAAAAAGTAGAAAACAAACTTTCAAAGAAACACTAAGAAATAATGGAAATTCTAAATAAAGATTAGGGCATAGAGAACCTACCTCATACATGACACTATTTTCCGATGACCACTCGAACCGGCACTTTCCGCATACACACACATGCATTTATACATATATATATATATATATATACACCCCTAGTTGTATTAGACATATTCCCCATTCCATTAGAGAATATGTACAAAGAGAGAATATATATATATATATATATTCTTTATCTTATAAAGGTACATGTAGGAAACCTCGACACCCACAGCCCAAAACCATCACAGTGAGGTCCAACGCACTACACATATAGTTTAATAAAATAATTAAACACGTAAAAAATCTATAATACATTTCAAAATAACACAACAAGGATTTTCACCAATAACACACTCAATTGAAAGTAGGAAAAGACACTTTAAAAATCAAACACACACTTAATCTTTTTGAAGACCACTTTCACCCCACACATGCAATTGAACAAATCAATAAAAAAATTATGAAATACTTCCAAATTATAAACACAAAATTTACACTAAAACTCACCCAATTTCATATCAAAGCACCACTTTAAAACCATCTGCATTTCATAACCATGGAAAAACATGATTGTCATCATTTATTCAAATTAAATAAACCATTTACACCATTTATAAATCATTCAAAAAAGTAATAAGAGGAAATAAAGCAAAAACACACGCATATTCATATTGGGAACCAATTTTAATAAAAAACATACACCAATTCCATTTCAAAAATGGTTTCAGACCACTTACAAAATCAAGTAGATAATTTGAATAATTTATAAAATGTTTCAAGATTCCTAATAAGGGTACACACTTTAAATAAACTAATTTTTCATTTAAAAACACTTTCAAACTATACGCATATCAGAACCTTTCAAAAATATTTTTCACTAAACACCCATAAACTGTAGAGCCATATAAACACTCAAGCAGCATGTTAAATTCATCAAAATAAATGGTCAAGCATGAAACCACCTACCACGGTCTAGAAGACTTCGTAACTTGGTGCACAAAGTCCACTGCGTGTCAGACGCAGCTCAAATGAAACTAATAAATCCTAAAAACAAGATATCCAAAAATTTACACAAAAATTAAACAAACCTTAAATTGAAACCCTAACCTGATAACTCGCCAGAAGAAGAAGCAATCTGATGAAGAGAAATGCACCTGCAGTGAGGGTGCGAGAGGCTGACGGAGTTGGTGCAAGGGATGCCAGAAGTGTGTTGTGCACTAGAGAGCTTATCGGAGGGTCTGGATATGAAGGAGGTCATTTACAAGGGAGGATCGTGCATCTTAGTGTTATCCTCAGGGGTCACGTGTCTGGTGTAAAACGCGACCAAGAAAGTTCGACGACCGAGAAAATTTCTGGCCACAGGGAGGGTGGAGGGGGCTCAGCCTCGCCTAAGGCTGCAAGGGAGAGGTGTGATGTGCCATGGGGTCTTCCGGGAGTGCCTCACGCAGGGGAGAAGAGGGGAGGTAGGGGCCTCTCCAGATGAAAAGGATAGGACCATAAGGGAGCTCGCTGAGGACATGTGAGGGAGTAGGGTTGCTGCACTGGAGAACCCCATGGCTGTGTTGTGCCGTGATCGGGAGAAGAGAGGAGGGGCGACCCCCCCCCCTAAGGTTCAATTCCTTTTTTTTATTAATAAAATTAAACTATTAATAATAATAATAAGATGAATAATTATCTTAATTACAATAATTATAATAATAATAATAATAATAATAACCATTTTAATAATAATAATAATGACCAAATTTTTAATGACAATATTTATAATAATATTAGTAATTATATAATCATAACAACATTAATAATTTTTATTATTAATAATAATAATAATAATAACTCATTTCAAATAAACACAACATTAATAATAATTTATCTATAAAAATGTTAAGAACAATTTTAACAACCGTTTAATATTAAAAATATTAATGATAATAATAACACATCTAAAAATAATAATATCTACACAATAATGTTATTATTATTACAGTGCAATGTTACCCCATTTTATTTTTATAAAATTTTATTTATTTTAAACATTAGGTAGATGCACAGGAACCTGGGCCGACCGCGCGGTCACTGCCAATCGTGTAGGGCCCCGCACACTAGTCTGAAACCCATCAAAATTATAAAATATCAAAAAAATTAGACCATCGCTCAACCCACACCTATATAAGGCTAAGTGAAGCCAATAATTAATAAAATAAATAATTTAAAAAAAGTTCAGGGTATGACTGTAATCAACTCATAAGTGGAGGTTTATATTAGCCTTCTTGGTGAAAAGAATAGGTGATGCCTAAGGCGACACAGTGGGTTCAATGACTCCCTTGGACATCAATCCATCCAGTGGAGTCTTTAATTTCTTTAGTTTATCTAATCCTATTAGGTAAGAGTGGATAGATATTGGCTTGGTACCTATAACCAATTGAATTTAAAATTATGAAGGAAAAAATATCTGGAAATTCATCTACTATAGCAGTAAGATCACTAAAAGAAAGTTCGTTCTCCCATTTGAAAACATACATGGATGTTATCCTTCCTAGATCTGAAATAGGACATTCTTCTTTAATATACCTCAGGTCCCATTATTCCTAAAAAAACATGTTACTCTCTATCAAGGATAGTAAAAGAGTCCCACTGAAGATAATAGTAAAACTAATATTTATGCACCATCAACTAATCTATTCAAATAATTACATCCAATGTTTTTATATATAGATCCAAAAATTACTAGAATATCTTAATTTCTAATAAAGATAATGTATAAAAGGGTCATCAGATACCCTTCTCTATTTTTTTCCTAATAGGCATTGTAATTTCTATCACATAAGGCATGAGCTCTATAGTAATATTCAACAAGCCCATAGTAATGGTAGATATTTAATAATGATAGGAGATAATATCAAATAAAGTAATCACTAAAGATGAATCAATAGTAATGATACCTCTCACTGCCATGGTACCCACATTGGTTCCCACTAGAGACTCATTCACTATGTAAAGAATATTTTTTCATGTCTATGGCTAGAACCAAATTATACTTGAAGCATCTGAAAATGTCATAGATCCTCCTAGTATATTTGATTCCATAACACTATATAGAGTGGTAAAAACTTGGAAAAACTTTGAAAGTGATCTAAAAAACCATAAGATCTTTATATCTTTAGTGCCTTCATGCCAGCATGCTTTGAGTTCCATACTTTTTAAAATAAAAACAAGTCAATGGGACTTTTCTAGATACTACTAGATATTTGGAGAATGTATGTTGTCAAGGAACACCACTACTATTTCCACCATGAGAATAATTATTCTTCTTATTCTATTTAATGGAACCATTAAAGATACCACGAGTAATAAGAACTCCCATCAACCCAAACTCACCAGACAAGTCAAGTTTAGCCACCAAAGCTCTTTCTAGAATATCAATATATAAGGTAAGATTCTCCTTGAAGATTTGAGATTATATATCTGATCAAAGGCCAATCTTAAACCTATACGGTATAATTTTCTAATTAGATACCACCTCTAGTAAAAACATCACAAGTTTAGAAAATAAACTAGCATACTGAGTCATATTCGATCATCTTTTTGAAGGTTTAGGAACTCCATGGACTTGGAAAATACCATCGAATATTGATATAATTTGTCCATGAAAATGGTTCTGAAGTATTTCCAATCAAAGAAGTAATTCTTATTTTCCAAAAATATATTATCCACCACCTCCTTCTAGGACCTTAAAGATTGAATACAGATCTTTTCACCTTAATTGAATCTAGTATATCCAAAAACTCAAATAGATTCTCAATATTTCTAAACCGTTCCTTTATCTCCAAAGGATTTTATAATCACTCGAAATATTGAGGATTCTAACTTAAAAACTCCAGTGAATGATCTATGTTATAATCCCTCTATGGCACAACCTCTTTATCCTGAATGGGGATAAGTGTGCTAACATGGACCATAGATTTTACTACTCACACAATAACCTCAATAAGGTTATGGTCAATTATAGGGTTTACTTACAATGGTTTTCCAGAAGCTTCCTTATAAAGTTTATTCAAAACTCTTATCTGGGGCATGGTACTATACAAAATCAATAGATAACAAGGAAAATCAGTCACGAGGAATGATATCATCAACCCTATCAATCGTAATTCAACTTCAGAACACAAACCTCATATCAATGTTTTGAAAAAGTCTAGAATAATATCAAAAAAATCCATAAATATATTTTTTCTAAAAACACATGGTAAATTTAGACTCATTATCATAATATATATCGAGGAACTCAATTGTAACCTATCCCTTAAGTCCTAAAAATCCAATCTCTTATCTACCAATACAACCCATACTTCATACCAAAATCTGAGAATGGAAATGACCACCTCTGATAGCAATTTTCATGAACTGACCTAGATAATAGGATAAATAGATAACCAAATAAGTTCTAACATAAACTAAATAGAATTTATGATCCTCAAGAGTTAATTACTAGAACCTAGGTATCAATAACAATAAAGAGATAATGATTTCTCTACAATAATAACCAATCAATACAAAGAATTGGTTCAGAAATAAAAAATAGTAAGTATTTCATTACATTTATCAAGTGTAAAACTCCACATGGGGGAAAACAAGTCCCAAAAATGGTACACAAAATTAAGTCATCACATGATCATAAAATTCATCATCACATGATCTCCTCTTAATAAGTGGATCACACTACCCAATGGTCACTGCCAACTCACATGGCCCAACTATCAAGAACACCCAACACCTCTTATTGGTGGCTTCACTTTTCATGGACATGGAATAAGAATGTTCACAAATTCCCAATGAAAAAACTATGATGTGAGCAAAAAAATCCCAGTAGGATCTCATGAAGTATTCCATAATCAATACATATGAGATAAAACAAACGTGATTAATTTTAAGTAAAACAAAGTATGGTAATATTTTAACAGTTCATATAAAAACATTCTTTTAAAAACATTTCAATGGATAGATTAAAAAAGTTACAAAAGTTCATTTCCATCAAAATAGGAATATATTAGTATCATTGTTAAAATCTGAATGAATAATTATTTCTATCAAAACAATAATGAATTTGAATTTCTATCAAACACTAGCATTTATAAATCATTTACAATCATATAACCAGGGTTAACAGTTATTTGGTTATATTATTATAGGTATTATCACACATCTAAGTGATATATGGATGTGTTTGTGCATAAATTTCTTGGTTCAAAGACTAGTAGAATGAGAGAACACCCAAATGAATGAAATCCCTACATTGAATATGTTTATTCATCATTTTCAACATCAATCCATTTTTATGTAGAGTTAATACATGTGTAGCATGTGTTCTTCCCACCTAACTACCTAGTCTCCCATGTTCTTTAAGGAAATAAATCATACAAATAGTTATCATTCATCACAATAAATATCAAATCATTTTAACTAGTCATTTCAAATCATACTTGATTTCATGTTTTAAAACATTATGTTTCATTCAAAAAACTAATATAAAATGGTTTTCATCAGAACATATTACCTTTAAAGTCATTTCATTTCCAATTACATAATTATATCATTATTTCAACTCTTCTAAAAAAATTCATCATCAAATTCCTTCATTAAATCATTCATTCCAATTCATGATCATTTTTTGAAAATCAATACTTTATTTCAAAAAACATTTTCTAAGAGATTTAATCATGCACATGATGTTATTCCAAAAATTATTTATCAAAAGAAAAAAATAAAAATTTATAAATAAATTGGGAATAAATTTTAATTTAATCAAGAAACAGTTGTTTAAAATGATTAAAATTACCTTATAAAGCCACATACCACCATTTATGATATCTAAGAACACCTTACATGGGATTCTCAAATAGAGAGTCAAACAGAAATATTGATCAAGGATGAAACCAAGAACCACAGACAATCGAATCAAGATCTATATCTACCAATGACATGGTGATATAAAACTCTTTAAGAGGGATATATAGGAGGAAAGGATAATCCATGATCAAGTAGATAATAAACTTTTTAGAAGATAATGAACACATTAATCGGCACTTTGATCCATAAAGAATCAATGTTGGAAGGGATAAATTCACTTCTATATAGTCTTCTAAATCATGGGGGGTAAATTACGTCCAAAGGATGTGAGTTTAGAAATAAAATATAAAATTAATAGAAAATAATTATGATACTACTTGGTTGATTCTTACCCAAATTGGCTTCACCAGATAGCCATAGGCTTCATTGACTAGACGATAGTGCCAGACCGAATGTATGGGCCTCTCAGAACACCACTAGTAGGCTAGTGGGCTTCCACTAGCTGGATAGTGGAGAACCTATAGAAACTCTAGTCTATTGTCTCCTCACAAGATAATTGGTGGCCCTCAATAGAAGTATGATGGTATTTATATAGGAAACCCCTACTTTCAACCTCCCACTAGCTGGTCGGTGGATCTCTCCAGCAAGCTAGTGGGCTACCTATTGCATTTTTCAGCTACTGGTTGGTATCCACCCAAGGATAAACCCTCAAATCACATCCCATATTCTCAGAATAGAATCAAACAATCACTCTCGAACCCTAAAAAGGCTCTAATAAGTAGGTAGAACAAAGAAACAATAGGTAAAATCGGTGATCAACTCGAAAAAAGACAGAATTTCAAAATAAGCCAAGGATCATACTTGAAAGACAGTGTCAAGATATTACAATATATTTCTATATACATTTATTTATATTAATATATTTATTCATATAGATACTTATATAATTTTTTAAATTCATTTATATAAAATATTTATTTATTTATATGTATATTTTTATATTTATGTATAAATTTTATATATATAATGCATTTATTGTAAATACATTTATATAACAAAATTCTATAATATATTTAAATTCATTTATATTATATATATTTTTATATACATTTATATATGTTAAATAAATTATATATGTATAATTTATTTATATAATGAATTTATAATAAACATATTTATATAAGTTAAATACATAATATATGTCTATAATATATTCAAATATATTTATATTATTAATGATATATTAACAGAAATGTAGTTATACAATATATTATATTTTTACATGATGTATTTTATTATTATTATTATTATTATTACTAATAAAGGTTGTATTATTTTTATTATTATTAAATTTTTTCAGTGAGGTGGTGTCTGAGTTGTATCACCCATCATCTTATCATTCTTATGGTCATGGGTTTATCACCTGATGGGACTCATTTAATGGGGGTTTCTACATATAATAGAATCTATTGCAACACTATATAGGTCATGGACTATTGAAGGTATTCTATTAGTTTAGCATTATAGAAGGAATGGTATTATATCAGTAGTATTATTCATCAATATAGACCTTTGGTCCACCTTTCAAGAGACTATGGGCCATATGAGGCTCTATCCTCATTACATATTCAAGCCTTTGGGACACTCCATCATGGAGGCCACTACAATCCACTCAAAAAGTTTTTAGAAAGACTAAGTGGATGTTTTTTAATCCTTGTGGGGAGGGATGAGCCTAGAACCACTTGGGTATCTTGAAAGTGTGTGTGTTTATAGTTTGTAATCTTCTTTACCTAAAAAAATATTATTATTAAATCTATTTTTAAGGTTATAAAAATTATAGGGGTTTTTATTACCTAATTATTAAATACATTATATTATATATATTTTTTTATTTTTATTATAAATTATAATATATATTTATTGGACATTAAAAATATTATATTATAAATTAATTTTATAAATTTATATTGACTATACATTTATTAAAAAAATATATTATATATTTATGTATACATTTATATTATAATCTATATTATACATTTATATTATTTTAAATACATTTATATTAAACATACATATACAAAAATATATTATATGTTCATGTGTATTGTAAAATTCATTTATATTATATTATGTATGTATATATATAATATACATAAAATTAAATATATTTATTTAATTTATTTATATTATTTTTCTATAAAATACTTAAATAAATTTATATAGTGTATTATATTTATATATAACATATTTATATGACACATAATGTGTTAAAAACATTTAATTAGTATTATTGTTATTATAAATTTATGTTAATAAAAATTTAAAAATGACATTTTACAACTTATTAATTATTATACTTGACTTTTTTGATAAATTTTAAAAAATATAGTGAATTATAAATTGTTTCTAATTTAAGTAATTAGTGGCAGTTTTGAAGGCCTTAATGTTTTTTTAATTATTTTGTAAAAAATATATATTGGTTTTAAAAAAATTATTAATTTAATCAATTAGAGTTAGATTATATCCCCTATTTATTTTTTTATTTTATTAGAAAAATTTAATAAAATATTGAAGGTTCAAAACTATTGTTAATTTCTTAAATTAGAAATGGTTGTATAGAGTCCCTAATAAATATAAATTTAGAAATTATTTTGATAGAATATCAACTAATTTACAACGAAAATTAATTTATATAGGGTTTTTTAAAACCCTCACAAAATAACTACCACTAGTTTAATATTTTGTAGTGATCATTCTTAAACATTATCAATAATAAACGTTTCTAAAAATAACCTAGAGGAGTGTATTTCTTAATTTTATTTTAATCTATAATCCATATATTCAAATCTTTCAGTCTTTAATAAATTTATTTAGAATATTTTTTTATTTATTACTACTATCCAATAAGTCCATTTAATGTTTACAAAAAGCAATTTAATCCAATATTTCCATAATTTATATTATGTTTCATCAAATAATATTATATTTTTTTAGTTATGACCTTCCATGGTGTAACAGCCTGATCGAAATCACCCAGTTAGGGCAAGAGTGCCACATTACCTCATGTGCGCTTCCTCATATGGAAGAGGATTTTAACTAGTAGTGAGGGCCTGAATGTCATAAATGAGGATACTATACCATTAGTATCAAATTTTGAAGATCATACAGAT
Organism: Viscum album; assembly: GCA_963277665.1. Classification (NCBI taxonomy): domain Eukaryota; kingdom Viridiplantae; phylum Streptophyta; class Magnoliopsida; order Santalales; family Viscaceae; genus Viscum; species Viscum album. The sequence goes on along the minus strand of OY728156.1, from coordinate 1,189,286,956 downwards.
AAAAAATTATAATTAAACAGCCCGGAATAATACAATAGAAATGAATAATAATAATTTTATATCAGATGACATGGTAAGTATCTCAAGTCGTGAAAGTAATAAACCAAGAACCTCCAAAGTGAAAAACCAAATCATAGTATAAGAAAAAAATAAATAAAATAAAAACACTATAGAAACATTTCAGAGTCTGTCCAACACTGCCTCCTAACCCAATATATGTCTTCTCAACTCCTAGTCATTGGCCACTTTTCCTTTCCCAGATCCCTAATCATGGATACTAAAAGCACATTGATATTACCATGTAGGTTTTGAGTATAAATTCAATAGGACACCACCAATGCATCCTTAACATAAGTTCACATCCATATGATGAGGTGTATGAAATGATAATAATAGAATTTGAAATAAATAAACAGTCAATCATGTATCAAAGCCACCATGTACCATGATCATGACTACGTATGCTCTATTTCAGAAGGATGATAATAATATAAGTTGTGATTAGGGTTTGACCACAAGGCCACCTCATATATCTATGGGCAGCAGTAACTATAATGGGTCTCAGGTTGAGCCACAAGGTCATTAATCCTTGTCTCTATCGCGAGTCAGGAAACAATGTCACTGTACCCATACCTTTACCTCGGGTACAGAAACATGGTCATCGTATCCTAGAAATACCTCAGGTCAAACAACATGGTAATCGTATCTCGGACCTATGACTTATTCCATCATCTGTATCATTTTATGTTGAACATGCTTTTCCTCTAATGGATAAAAAAGCCATGATGTCTATCTATCATTTTCTACCATAATAAAAAGATCAAAAATCCATAAATTCACACAAAACATATCATAAAACTTAAGGGAACAACATATAAAACCAATCATGAGTATCAGTAGTCATACATAAACACACACACATGTGATCAAAATCAAACTTGGGTCCCACAGACAAGATATTGACACACATGTGATAAATATCAATTATGGGTCTCAAAGGTTACACAAGCACACATGTATGACCAATATCAAACATGGGCCTCAAAGAAAACAATCACATTCCATAATATCTTGTCAAAAATTAAATACAAGGTCTCTATATGGTAAGTATATTCCTACCCCAAACAAGACAATGTCAATATCAAGATTTGGCAAGATCAAAAACCCAAATTACACTTAAACACCAACTAGATCACTCCTACATGCCAACGATCCTTAGAACAAACCCTAAATCATCATAAATGATATTATTGAACAAGATACTATAAGTATATATAAAAATAGGCTTATATATGTGATTTATCTAAAGATAATAAAGGAAAACCAAGTCGATTTAGAGAAGAAATCTCATAGATTCTCCTAGAGTTGATCCTCTAATGTTGGGGATTAATCGAATAGTTTCAAAGAAACAAATTATCTTTAAGAATATAAATTTTCTAGAGGAAGTTCTATCAAAATTTTGATTTTATGGTCTTAGGAATTTATATGTAAAACTAGGAATCAAAACACCATAGTGTAAGCCCTTCACCATGGTGCAAATGTGACTAGTGAAAAACAAAACTATGATGCAAGGTAAGGGACTACACTGGAATGTTATTTGGTTAAAATCATGTTTCAAATCCATATCATGGTGAACAATGAGATCCTATAAACCTGGTCAATGATACCATGCTATAATGGAACAACCACATCATCTAATTCTAAATCTAAGAATAATTACATGTCGCAGCCTAGATATATGGTGTAGTGAGGCCAAAATTTGAATAACTTCTCGATCTCCAGCTTCCAAGCATCCACACTTTATCCCACTCCTCATTAAATAGTTATTAAAAAAGATATATAACCCCCAAATATGATTGTTCACCATAGTTTCCCATGAATTCTGCATCCATATCCACCATGATAAAAAATAGGAACAATTTTGTAGAATATAGTTCTATATGAAAAATCAATTGAATTTCCACCTTTCTCATTATAAACCAACCTAGGTAAACTTTTTAAAATCCTAGGGTTTCAAAAATATCCCCCTATAACAACTTCTCATCCTTAATAAGTGACTCTAGAGGTGAATATTGAGCAACTCAATCCATTAATCCCAAAATTCCCACCCCTACTCCCGTTCCTTTTATTGGATCTATCTGTGCTTCCATAAGACCTAGAAAAGTGAAACCATCTTCACCCTAAACACCTTATCACTTTGGTTTATAATTTACACTATCCTCTCTACAAAATATGCATCTTGATCCAATTAAAAGTCTTTATAGTTGATCACATGTGCCGGATTGGCCCCATACTTCCAAAGCCAAGAAACATGGAACATTTAATGCATACCTTGATATTATAAAAGAATATCCAAATGGTGGTAAATGATTTTGATATTTTTCAATGATCTCAAATGGTCCCACAAACCAAGGTTCCAATTTTAATTATCTCCATAAACAATGATTCTCCAACTGAGGTGACATCAATAGGAAAACCCAATCACCCACAATGAACTACAATGATCATCTTATTTAATAGGCATATGATGGATGTCTACTCTATGTGATAACCCACCAATTCCCAATAAAATGATATTTATTAGAGTTATCTTTTACCATACTCAAAATAACCAAATTTCCCTCACATAACTCATTCCAACATAGTGGTGAGAGACACAACTGGCTATAAAGATCCTCAAATAGTCCCTTTTGAATCAAATCCTTGAAATTGTAATTTTATATGAACTCCACCAAGGATAGATGATCATCCCATGCTCCCCCAAAATCTTTTATTCATTCCCAAATAATATCTACCAAGATCTATATCATATGCTCATATTGTTAATTATTTTATGAATGATACACCATACTTAGTTTTAGTTGAGTCCCAAAATCCTTCTACAAAAATTTCAAAAACCATGATATAAAAAGTATGTCTCTTGATTATATGATACAGGAAGGCACTCCATGGAGTTATAAAATCTCCTGGACATAAATTTTACCCAATTAATCTATATAATGAGTCTAACAAATCAATAAGAAATGTGCCAATTTTATCAGCTGATTAAATACCACCCAAATGGAATCTGAATTTCATAGGGTTCTAGGAAACCCCACCACAAAGTCTATTGTTACTGCATCCCACATCCTCAAAGGATGGTAAGTGGATAAAGTAATTCTTCTAGTAATTGATTTTCTAACTTGATCCTCTAATATTTTAGGCAAAAAGAGGTGAAACCTACGATGTATGTCTTCATTAAGGGATACCAGAAGTGTCTCTTGATATCTTGATACATCTTTATTAAACCTGGGTGAAATTAACACTGAGATTCATGGGATTACCTCATCAATGATACCCTTATATAATTCAAGACTATAACTATACCATTAAAAAAGATCACACTATCAATATACAAGGACTATTAAAAATTTAGGTAACTTCCCAACAATCATTCTCATGTTACTAAGAATTCAGGATCTTGCTCCAGGTCAGTCTTTTCCATGTCTTCTAACACCGATGTGATACCAAGTGATCACATGTTATGAACCCTAGATCCTAAAATTCATCCACTAACCACTCATCTAACAAGATCATAAAACATTGTTCTTCCTTAGAATTTTTCTCCGTATGATATTGTGTTTCCTAATGAGAGATTATGTAATAAAGTTACCATTTCCTTTAGTATGAGCCATCTCAAAATTCAATCCTTTTAGATGATCCACCCAACGCATCTTCAAGAGATTAAACTCGTAGTGAGATAATGTATAACATAATATATTTTAGTACATGTTTATTATAAATATATTACTCATGAGATAATAAATCTAAAAATTCCGAGAAAATACCATATATACCTACACCAAGTAATGTGTAGGGTAGTTCTACTCATGGGGTTATAGTTGAAAACCCCATAAAAAACTACATGATCCATCTGTATCAGTACATATTCTAAAATAACACTTTAGGAATCATAGTAAATTCTAAATCCAATCCTAGTTCTATAAATGTTAGGATCAAGGTTGCCATCAATCTCATCTTTAGCTTTAACAAGGCCACTTCACATTAATATGTCCACTAGAACTTCACTCTTTTCATGGTAATCCCATTCATAGGTTCTGGTAAATGAGAGGTTTCATATATGAACCATCAATATTATCCCAACTATTCAAGGGAACTCTTAATTTAAAATATTTTTCTAAGGAACTCCCAATACATTTCAACCTCTACTTTCTCAGTATCCACAAAAATTCCTACCTTGTAGATTACATGCCCAAGAAAATATACCTCCATAATCCAAAAGTGAAAATTTGGGAGAATGGAATAGATTTTATGTGCTAGAAGTGTACTAAACCCAATATCTGGGTGTCTAATGTGAATATCCATGGTCTATGAGTATATGAGGATACCATCAACAAATACCACAATGAAGGATTTTAGATATTCATGGAAAATCTTGTTCATTAGATCCATGAACACCACCATCACATTTTTCAGCCAACAATTCATGAAAAGATACTCATACAATCGAAATATAATCTTAAACATTATCTTTGGAATATCATCCTCTCTGACCAATAATTTGTGGAATCCTGAATAAAGATGAGTCTTCGAAAACCACTCGGCTCCTCATAACTAATAAAATATATCATAAATATTGGGTAAAAGGTAAATATTATTGTAGTACACACACAATAAAATAATATATTATGCCTTATTGTTTCAACAATACTAGAGCACCCTATTATGATATGCCCAGTCATATAAAACCCTTTTTCCTCTAAATCCTCAAGTTGTACCTTTAGTTCCATTAACTCATCTAACACCATATGATATGGATGAATCGATTTAGGTTGTGCTCAAATAATAATTTTGATCTAAATTTCAATTCCTATATTAGGTTAAAGTCTTTAGAAATAATCTAGGAATACATCCTAACATAGTTTCATCACTAAAGAAAAAGAGTTGAGAGCTACTACTAGCTCTGTTGTAAGATTCAATCCTACTAGCTTTGTCATAATATATCTAATATGGCTTAGGTTTAGTCCCATTATTTTAGGTCCAACGTCTCATTCACCATTCATCACAATATTCTCTCCCTTGGGTGTAGTAAAGGATAAATTTCTCCATTGATACCAATTTGTAGTACCTATACCCAAATCACACAGTTCAGGTTGGATTTCCACATAACCTCATGCATGTCTCTTCGTACACATGTGGTTGTCAACAATCAGTGATTATTACAACATCATCAATGGTAATATTAAACCCCTAGTATCCAAATTCAAATATCATACACATAAATAAGTTTATATGAACAATATAGAATAACATAGATGAAATGAATAAAAAAATTCTATATTAGATAAAATGGAAGGCATATTAAGTCATGAAAGTAATAAAAAAACACTCCTAACGTTTATACATAAATAAGTATATAAAAACAATAGAAAAGTAAATCAAGACACTATGAAAATACCATATAGTTCTTCTAGGAATTTCCTTCGAACCCAAGCTCAATCTCCTCATCTCCCAATCATTGGGTTGTTTCCCTTTTCCAGGTCCTTGATCATGATGTTTCCATGTGCACCAAGATTCCTATGTAGTGTGTGAGTATGAACCCAATATAAAACTTCCATTTCATCCTAAACATAGGTTCCCATGTATAATAATTTCAATCCATGATAATAAGGAAATTTATAATAAATAAAGAATCACTCAAATGCCAAGTGGTTGTGTGCTAACCAAGCCACCATGAACCCTGACCATACCTACTTTGCCTCCATACTAGAAGAATATTCATTAAATAAGTCATGATCTAGGTTTAACCATAATTTCACCACATATATCTTTAATTATAGATAAGGCTAACGAATACCGGGTTTGTCCATAAGGTTTTCAATCCCCATATCTATCATGGGTCAATCCAAAAGGTCATCCTACCCCTGAATCTACCTTAGTTCATGCCATATACTCAGCATATCCTAGAACTACCTTATTTTATTCCATATGTTCATCACATCCCTACCAATTATCTCAGTTCATCATCTTCTTCATCATATGTCAAACATGATCCACCTCTAAGTGTTCACCAAGACACGATAGTCCCCATGTCATTTTCTACTTGAAGCAAACAAAAAAGGCCATAAATTCACACAAAATTGGGAATAATACATATAGGCACATAATAGAATATCCAGTATGAGTATCAATATCCATTCATACACACATGTGATCAAAATAAAACATGGGTCTTATGGGATACACACACACACTTATGTTATCAGTATCAAACATGGGTCACACAGGCTACACATACACACACATGTGATCAATATCAAATATGGGTCTCAAATAACATAATAAAATTCCATCATATCATTCCAATCATGATATACAAGTGGAAAATATGGTAATAATCCTCCAACATTAATCATTTTTATGTCAACATCAAGATTTTATAAGATCTAAAACCCAACTTATGCCCACACACAAACTGGATCAATTGTGTGGGCCAACAATCCTAATAAAAAACCTCCAAATCATTAAAAAATAGATTCTATAATAAGGTCCTATAAATAGATAGTGAAATTTTCTTAAATATTTTATTCATCCCAAGATAAATAAGGAAAACCAATTATACTAGATGAGGAACTCTCCTAGAATATCTAAGAGTTGATCCTCAAATATCAAGGATGAATCCATGAGTTTTGGGGATATTACTAATCTTTAAAATTCCATAGATTCTCCCATGGTTTGAGAGGAAGGACTTAGAGAAGGTTGGGTTTGAGTGTCTTGGGAATTTATAGGGAAAAATGGAAAACATAACGCCATAGGGTAGACCCTACACCATGGAGAAAAGGGAACTGGCATGGAACAAAACTACAGTGTAATATAAGGGAATATTCCACAATAGTTCATAGTCTAAATCATGTCTAAAATCCATATCTTGTTAATTGTAAAGATCATATAAACCGTGTAAAATATACCACACTATATAGGAACCACCACACTGTAGAATTCCAAATATAAGAAGAGTGCCACACCATAGCCTGATCTATGGTGTAGTGACCCAAAAATTGGAAGAACATCCCATGGTCCACCTTCTAAGCCTCTTTTTCATATCCCAATATCCACACCAAAACTATTTCAAATGTAGTAGAACCACTAAATATAACCACTACACTACATTTCCCTTACCATGTAGCAGTTATAGCCTCCATGACACCAAACAAGAATCATGCCATAAACTCTAGTTCCACCAGAAAAATCAGTTCAAATTCACCTTTATCCTTTGAAAACAAAACTAGTATATTTATTAAAATATTAGGATTTCATACATGATTTAATTAATAACTTTAACTATAATTTTCTCCCATTATAGGCCTATTAAGGTCCAAAAACTAAATAAAATTTATTGAAATAAGATAATTTCACTGATAATAATTATAAATAATGAAGATATGACCTAAAGTCTAATATGTATATGATACATGTTATATTATATTATATTTTATGATAGAAAGATATCATTTGAGAATATATTTATTTTTTCAAGGAATGTTATATTCCTTGTATTGGTATATCATATATGTCTACTGAGTTTCATTGTATTTCATGCACTTAATACAATCATACTGTACAATATGATATATTATAAGTCATGGTAAATCATATTATAAAATTCATAATAAAACTTATGATTGATAATGGAATTCAAACATTAAGTTAACATTCCAATCTATCTTCCATATAAGGATATCATTTTCATAAATTTTTAACAAGATGAAATATTGGGGATAATTTATTGGTTAAGATATTATAAGCATTGTAATCAAATATATTTACTTCTATATTTTGTAATGTATGAGAAAATTATTTAGAAGATCAAGGAGTGTCCTTAAGGCCTATATATAAAGTCTAATTCCAATAATATGGGGTATGATCTCTTATATAGTTCTCAATAATTATACCAAAACTATCCTTCTCCTTCTTCCTTTTACTAAAGAGATACTAGAATATCATGGTTATATGGAGAGTTGTTCTTGAACATCAGGTGATTAAATCATTCCCTAGATACACTATCGAAGAAGGTGTTTTATAATTTCCCTATCCATTTTTATGAATTTATTTTAATTATTACTAAAAACTCTCTCTATGATTATATTTATTATTCTTATTGGTTTTTATTAAATTTCATTATATTTAATTCATGCGTTATATAATCATGTGAAAATAAATATGAATTCATGAGGAATTTTGTTTTATTTTAGTGATTAATTTACATACTATATGAATATTTACTATACTGTATAAAGAAAAAATACTTTAGAATTTATATGTTTTAAGTTTCAAACTTGGGATGTTGTATGAAAAATATAATTATATTTTCATACAACTTGTAATTATAAATTCCATAAATAGTGAATACAATACATGGGATATTTCATGGATAGTGTAGGATGATGTATGATGTTTGTGAGGAGAAATAAAGCACATTGTGTAAATTCATTTGATATTTACATGAATGCTGAATTTATTAATCAAGAAAAATGAAGTCTCATATTGTGCTATAAGAAATATAGTTCATGTCGTAACCTAACATTATGATATGATAAATTGAAATCCATTATTTGAGAACATTTTATACTACCACTAGATCATATTATATGATAGATCTTGTCTCAACCTATATATTATGAGAATGGATTCTATGATAATATTTACATTATGATCTCAAGAAGACAAGCTACATTGGAACTCTATGTTATGATTCATAGACAATTAAATCTACACTAGATTTCTATATGTCATCTCACCTAAATGGAAAATAACATTATATTTCTCTGGTTACAATATTTTCATTGTGCGTTACAAATAATAGTAAATAGATTATTAAGAAACCAATACAAGTGCCTCAAATTCCATTAACATGCAAAAAAATATAAATCATGATACATCATGGTGTAAACACTATTTTAATGAGAAATGAATGATACAAACTAGATCTAATTGATGATATATTATGATCCTCTATCTTTCACTCATTTCCAATATCCTATTAAGAGAGTTTTGATGATAATTATATTCTATGAATAAGTGTCTAATCATAATATAGTGAGAATGTGATATCATTAAGTGAATAAAGAGAAAACATTGAAGCCCTAAATTTATTATTAAAATAAATTCAAGATTATATTTAATTTTAGATATATGGTAAAGAAAATCGAAAAGGTTATGATAAATAGAATGTAATGTTAAGATATAATGTGTTGTTATAATTTCCTGGGAATGCTCTAGGAACTTGAAATGTAGTGATATGATAACCATTCTATATATTATTTTTAAATGAGATAACAATATTATTTTTATATATTTTAATATTTATGAATATAATGATTATATTATAGGAACATAATTAAGAATTATCCATGTGAAGTTAATATTAATCAGTTATAAATAACCATGGAAGATTTACCCTAGAATAGAGTTATTAGAGACTATCTATATAATGGATAAAAGTAATCTATTGGAAGTTATCTATTAAATTTATTTTTTATTATATTTTAAAAAACCTCTTTGGGTTAATTTATAACTAGTTATAGTCTATTTAAATGGATAAACAATCTTGACATAGCCAAGGATACAAAAGTGGGTCAAGGTTTGTTAGATCGAGGTTTATAGGGGATCACTAATATTTACATAGTGGATTATTGGTGTTAATCTCATGATAGGCCTTGAGGTTCTCTTCATGAGTGGAAGTAATAAGTTCTAGGACTTAGAGATAATCATACTAAGAGAATAAATAAGATACCAATTCATAAAAAGTTAAAATAATATGATATAAAAAAATTTCCTAGGGATCCCATGAAGACTCTGGGACAATCTCTCAAGAGTTATTTTTTCTTGATCCTGTGGTTATAAGAAAATATATTCATTTTTCATATTCATCATTTCATCCTAGGAGAATTTTCAAAAATTATCATAGATTTTCTTTATTATTTCAATAAAATGAAAGGTGAATAAGAAGTACCTTGTATCAAGACTTCCTTAGGTCTTGATTTCATCATTACGATAAGTTATTTTTTAGTTTACCTCCTTTACTAGCTCCTTAGATAATTTTGGAGGTTTAACAAAATAATAAGGTTAATGGACTTTAGCCTCCTCAGGATCTTATGTTTCTTCAACCTTGAGCTACTTATGATTAGGTTCATGGAATTCATCAACCATTAGACCCTACTTTTAAATAGGATTTCCAAGCTATAATGATTTGTGAAAACCCTTCAATTTCTTAGTAGATCTAGTGACCATAGGTTTGGGAAAGTGAGAATAATTTTCACATCTTCTAGTATTCTTTCATATGTTCAAGGAGTATAATCATGAATTATAGATAGTGTTATTCTCTTTCTTCTTTCCTAGTCGATATTGTTTCCCTATAGGAAATTCAACTTAATAAATAGATGATGTCAGTGAGGAGGTTTCTTACTCACTATTCACCTTTGTATAAATATTAGCTTCCATCACCTAGAAACCATCCTAATGTTGACTGAGTATTAATCCTACAAACTATTATATATTATTTTTATTCCTATATTCTGAAAGCTACAATTCCTATTTATCAAATCCCAAATTAGTTTGGTTTCCCAAGTCCAGTGGGTTATCTATAGATATTATAGCACCTTAGATTATAGTTTCCAATAAAGTAGATACAGTAGGTTTATGTTCATTATTTTCAAAAATAGTTTTATATATGATAAAATCTATGATACCTTTCTCTATGGACTATTGTAATATCTATGATTATAAAGGATATTATTGCTTGATTTCCTTCTTCCATAAATTGGGTATATCTCTAGTTCTGATAAACTCACCACACATCCCTAGATTCTATTCAAGACTGGTGCTCGGCCTCACTACTTCAAAATATGAAGGCCCATAACCCAAATAGATTATAAGAAAACTTTTTGGTAAAATTATCCTTATAACCCTAGTATCTCCCACCACTGAAAAGTTTTTTTCCTACAAGAGGGAACCTATAATACCTAAGAGATAACAGCATGAAATATAACTATTGTATAGATTTTATTAGATTTCATTAGTATAAGAATCATTTATTATGTGACAATTATCATTATTCAAAACTAAGAACCCCATAGGACCTTGAAGACAAACCTATTGAAGATATCCAATCTCGTTATCAGAGACCTAAAATTCTTACCAAGAATCATACTAAACCATTTGAAAGCATCAGTATTCCTATTTGATTTTGATCTATAATTATTACTATATAGGAATTAAAATATAAATCTACATACAAATGTGAGGAAAAAAGGGGTAGAATAGAGCTTTGGTTTTACTCAATAAGTTTAAAAAGTTACCAACAAGATTTCTAAGAATTTTTCAAATGAAAGGATTTTGGAATGGGAGGGGAAATCCAAGGATGAAGTCCCTAATAAATAATATTTGGGGATCACAATTCATATAGAAATCATAGTACCATATTTCAAGTTGATTATCTACTTCATTATAGAATTCTTTGACACTGAAGGAAAGTTGTTTTGAATTCCATCTACCAAATTTCAAGTCATGGTAATATTCTATAGAAAGTATAATTCTGATGGATTTAAACCTAGAAACTAGAGAAAATGTTTCATCATAGCCAATTCCTTGACACTTTTTAAACCCCTTAGAAACTATCTTTGATTTATAGGTATTTTGTTTACCTTCCATGACTATTTTTCTCTTGAATACCCATTGACGCCCAATGGACTTTACATCAACTAGTGCATTGAGCAGAACCCAAACACGGTTATGATACATTGAATCAATTTTAGAATTCATGGATTCTTTCCATATTTCAACTTATGAGTTATATACTACCTCTTTATAATATATAGGTTCATTAGTATCAACCAATAATGATTCACCATCTTCAGTGACTATAAAACCATATCTCTCTTATTTTTCTTAACTCTCTTATGCTCCTACATAGTACTTGTGTTTCTAGAGATACTTCTTCTACAGAGACCTTTGGAATATGTTTCTTAACCAACTCTTGTGTATCTTGATCATCAAATTTATCAAAGTAAATATTTCTCCCACTATCCTTTTTGAGGATGTGATACCTCTTAAGAAATATGGCTTGTATGGAGACAATCACTTTCTTATATGAGGGGTTGTATAAGTGGTATCCCTTTGCTCCCTTAGGATACCCTATAAAGAATAACTTTTTACCTCATGGTGCTAGTTTGTTAACTAAGAAAGAATTAACAAATTCCTCAAAACCCCATACACATGTATACAACAAAATTGGTTTCTTTACACTCCATAACTCAAATGGAATTCCAGTTTACTATTTAGTTAGTACTCAATTTAGTGTTTCTTCCACAATTTGTAATGCATATCCCCAAAAGGATAATGAAATATATGAATGACTCATAATCTACCTTACCATGTCTAACAATGTAATGTTCCTCATTTAACTAAAACTATTCCACTATGGTGTTATGGTGTACTGAATTGGGATAGAATCCCAAAATCCAATAGTAAGTCGATCAACTCTTTGTTAAGATATTCACCACCTTGATCCAATAAAATATTCTTTATATTCTTTATAAGTTGATTATATACTTAATCATTGAATTATTTTAATTTATCAAAGTAATCATACTTATACCTCATCAAGTAGACATATCCATATCTACTCAAGTCATTAGTAAAAGTTATAAAGTAATAATACACAACTCTAGCTTCTACTATAAATAGTCCACACCCATCAGCATGTACCAATACTAAAAGCTCTATTTCCCTTTCACCCTATCCACTAAATAGTGGTTTGTTCATTTTTCCTTGTAAAAAATAATGACACATTTCAATTGTTTTAAGCTTAAAAGATTCAAAATAACCATCTTGACATAAATTTTTCAAATGCTCCTTATTTACATGACCAAGACAGTGATTCCATAGATGGATGTTAAATTATTCATGTGAACTTGATTTTTTATATGGTTATAATGATTTTTTCCATAATTTAATACATATATACCATTATTTAAATCTTTCATACCATAAAACATGTTTTATTTATAAAAAAACAAATGGTATTCCCAAACTTAAAAATAAAATCATCTTTATCTACACATGATCCATGAATTATATTCTTGGTAACATTTGGTACATAATAAAAATACCTTAAAACCAATATCATTCCCATTGTAAATGAAAGGTGGTAGTCACCAATGTCTATAAAATCCATCCTTTCACCATTTCAATCTCAAAAATTTACCTCTCCTCAAGAAACCTTTCAAAATATACTCAATTCCTACATTTGGATATATATTTGATCACCATAAGTTGTATCTAATACCCAATGTGTAGATATTAAAATATTACACTCGATAACAAACTCATCTTTAGGTTCCCCTTTCCATTGGGTGTAGTTATTCTTCCAGCGGCCTTTCTTTCCACATGAAAAAGCATAATTCCTCCTTTTCCTTTCCATATCTACAGATATTCCTCTACTTGGAAGGATAGTGCACAGGTTCTTTAGACTTGTTAAGAGTATTAGGATCCTTTTCCTTATTATTCATTTTCTTATCCACCATAAGGATTGTGGGTTTATCATGTCCCATGTCCTCATTCACTTGAATAATCAAAGTAAGAAGTTCCAAAAGACTCTTCTAATTATTTATCATAATATAATTTAGAATAAAACTAGGGAAGGTCTTGGGTAGTGAGGAAAGTATGCGATCTATGTGAAACTCATCCATAATATGTATAAGAATTCAATGTATCCAATAATATTGAATCTGTGAGGCCCAAATAATGTAGACTCTCTAATCTTAGTTGTAAATAGAGAATTGGAGATGTCATATCTCTCTCATCTTGCCTTCTCTTTATAGAGATCCTAAAGGTGAGAAATGATGTCATATGAATCCATGTTGTCGTGTTACATCAAAATATCATTGGTCATGGATGATATAATAAAACACTAAACATATGTAGGATCATTTAAATGTTTCTCATAGAGAGATAACTCTTTTATAGTACCCTCATTACCAGTCTCCCTGAGAACAGGTTCTTCTATCACATATAATTTTTTTTCATAGCATAGGATTACATGTTAATGCCTTTTCCATTATTAGAGATTTGTTATAGTGAGAAGGTTATCATTATCAATTATGGATCATAGTGAAATTATTTTAGTTATTTTTTTTCAACAAATAAATTAATAATATTTATAGTAATTTATCAAATAAAATTTAGAAAAATAAGTAAATATTATATTTATTAATCTCCCAATATTGTATAGAAACCGAATATCCCTCACTATTGACTTAGGAATATCCTATTTATTGGATATTATAGTGTCAATGATCCATATTACCATTATCATCACCCCAAATTTCTCCATTAAATAAATTTTAATGGTTTTGGGTAGGCATTCTAAATGCCAACAGCATTAACTCACAGTTACTTGATCTATTGACTCCTCAATACTAAAATCCTTAAATTGGATTTACTGAACCCTTGCCTCACATTTACCCACAATTAATACCTTGGTAATCAACCCTTGATGTAAACCAAGTTAAGTAAAAACAATACTTTAAGTTATAATTCCTCAAAAATTAAAATCACCCCAACATTAGATGGTCAAGAACTAGGAATTATGGTTTGATTTTAAGTGAAGTAGTGGAAGGCCATAACGACTTAATATATAATTGATGGATTTTATCTTTTATGTGTAAATTTACAAATATTATCTTTATTACATTATTTTTAATATTAATTGTATTTACTTAAATGAATAATCATCTCTTAGATGATATTTACACATAAGTTGATTAATTTTAGTTCTATGTGGCATGATTGTTAATTCATTAATTCATGTGATCATGAAAATACATCCATAATAAAATAACCATGAAACTTGACATAAATTAAATTTTACAGTGTTATAATCATGATATCTCACTATAATTTAGTTTATCTAGAATATTATAAACTAATCATCGACCTAGAGAAAAAACACCTTGAACCATTTATGATTCATATTGCAGTATTCCACTTGTCCACCTATGTATCTCTCTTCAATTGGTTTCTCCTCGACTCCAAACTTGAATTGTCTTCACTAACTTAGGATCTACATCCATTACATATTCATTTAATTGCACATAGGTGAGGTGAAGGGGTTTAAATAAAAGAAATCATGGGCATGTAGTCCATTACATAATAAGAGGAGATATGGAATTCAGTCCAATAATTTAATTTAATAATAAATTAAATGAAACAAGTCAAGTAAAATTTTCTTGTCTATGATCATGATCATCCACTTTCACACAATTAATTATAAATTTAATAAAACTAGAATTCAATTCTTAATCAGTCTTATTTAAGCTAAATCATGATCAAATTAATTAATTGTATTCTTTAATTAATGAATTATTTTACCTTAATTATCATCTAAATATCCTTGATATTATAATACATCATAATATAAAAAACGTTAAGTAAATTTATTTAAAATTAATTAAGTATAATAAAATATACCTTGGAGGAAACATGGTGAGTTCCCATCCAAACTGGCCAACATCCATTATACTCATTTATTTTTTACTCTTGCAACATGTGGAATACACGACTAATCACATACTTTCATGACATGTACTATCAACTTAATGATTACCCGGATTACATGATTTTTTTGTCATGTGTTATGCTTCAGTGCACGCAAAGTAATGACTGTAATATAAATCATACAATATATGACTCAAAATCCTTAAGGAATTATATTTTTTTTGGATAATTATTCATTTAAGGGTTTAAGGGGAACCCTTACATGACCTGTAGGACCAGTGGCACAAGTCTATATATGACCTGAAGTCCTAGAGGCACAAGCCCCAGTACATGGAATTTGAAATCCCAAAACTGTACTAAACATTAAAACGTCCCATCCCTAGTATCGACGTCTTTCAAGGTTCATATCTCTCCACCTCACATGGATGATTAGTTATCATTTCCCCCATGAAAATATGCATGGTGCCTAATGTCGATGGTAAGTTCCATACCCTCTCGTTATTCTAATATGGTTAGCACTACTCTGGTGGATGCTTCTTGCTATTAAATCTTCTTCTAGGGACTACTCTTATGTGGTATACCTGATCTTCTTATTGCAATTATATGGCCTGGAGGCCTAGTAGATAGAATTCATTTGGTGGCCTGAAGGCCCTATGGACCTATGTTCTTAGTGGCCTAAAGGCCCTGAGACTCGTAAGCCCAAAACGATGGCCCAAAGACCCAAATAGAATGAATAGTTCTAACTTCTACAGTATCACATAGTACCTAATAAAAAAATGATATTTATCTATCACAGTAACCCAAAAAATTAACCCCCACCTAGATTTGATCCTAGGTCATTTGGATGCCAATTAGGATCCTCAACCACTCATGTGTAGGCTCATTGCTCATACATGATATGAATATCTGAACATTACATAGAAATTAATTAAACATTTATATATATTTATATATATATATATATATTAAAACCCATCATGTGGCATGTAATATCAACTTAATTACCACACACAAGTACATATTTGTAAGGTTTGAACAATGTAATAAATTAATTTTTAATTTTTTTTCAATTTGGTATAAGTACAAGGTGTATACAAGCCAGCTACACGATGTGTAATATTCTCACCATCTATCTAAGGTACACACCTATAGACATGATATGTAAACTATGTCATATAAAATATTGGATTAAATGGAATATACATGGGATATACGGTGTGTAGTCCCTAAGTTACATGGTCACTAGTCAGGTTGGTTGTGTAAGAAAATACATGGCTCGTCTATGACTAAAGGACAATATGTCATCTATGGAAGTTACACATAGTGTACTCTGGCTAACTGTGGGCCATGCTGACCCAGTCTTCACATGATGTATAATTAAACTCACCATTTATAATAAATAAAAACTCCTTGAATTAATTCTCAATTAATTCTTGGTTCATTCAATACTAGTACATGGTGTGTACCTCTAGGTTACACAGAGTGTACTCCTGTGTTTTCCGTCTATAATCCTTAGAACCTCCAGATGAGTTCTTAGAATTTATTTCATTAATAAAATTAATAGATTATTTTATATTTATGTGAAACAAGGAGTAGGAATATGATATCGCAATTCAGATTGAAGAACTATTAAACAATAATTGAAAACCAATTACTTATGCATAAATCAGTCAATGATATTTAAATAATTATATGACCACTCTGATAAAACATGAAGGTTTGGTACATAGTGGAAGCATGTTATGTGTCATGACCAACATTTATTTTTTTCATGATCTATGATCAATATAATATTTACATGATGATAAACACTCTGATCAATAGAATTGAATCAAAGAATATAGAAAATAGATTAAACACTAGAACCGGTATGCAGGATCATAAAATATTTATAACTAATTTAATATATCAAATAATTAACTTTAGATAATTATTTATTCATTGATGGATATGAAAATGGATCTATTTCATACCATCGTTTCATTTTAGGAATTAAGAGAATATTCCCTTTAGTGGTTATCCAAACATGTTTCACACATCTCCTAACATTGTTATAGCACTCTCTGGTTTCTAGCATAGAGAATCCTAATGCTTGCATCGTTTCCTATTTCCAAAGGATTCATCTTGATATCTCTAGTCTCAAGAGTGGAAGATGGAGGAAGATAAATCTCTGTTCATGGGAGTTTTCTTAGATAAGGGATCTCTCTAGGCCTTCATAAGGATTCTTAATATTTTTTGTGCACAAAAAAAATTAATTAGATCTCTTAAAAAATATAATTGGGTTTATATACCACTAGAATTATAAATAAAAAGTTGCATAAATTCCCTTTATTATTTATTTAATCTCTATGAAACCTAGTATCTCTAATAATAGTATTATTATTATTTCTCAACATGCGCTAAGCCCATGAATTAAAAATAAATATTATTTATTCAAATAATATTCAATATATATTATTTCTCATAGGACCTATAAACTTGGTCCGTCATTCCTCCACGATATTTATAAACCCTTAAATAATGAATATTTATTTATTAAATAAATATCACTACATTATTTGTAAAAAAAATAAATAAATATTATATTCACTAAATAGAAAATAAATATTTGATAATTATTATGCATACATAATATTCTATAGAATAAATGGTGAAAAAATATATTTGATAAAGAAAACATGAATAATTATTAAACCACTTGTGGGAATAATATTTATTCTACTTGTTAAATAATAAATAATATTATATTATTTAACTCATATTAGGGATACACTTAGTGTGTGACCCACTAGGACTCTTTCTCAGGGGCATTAGATGAAGAAACCTGATGTCTGAGGTTAGAGTCTAAAAATACACCAAGGAACCCATATAAAAATAAGTTAATATTATAATGACATAATATCATATACATATGATTTCTTTGTAATATAATCCTTTTATCATGATATTTATAATCAAGTAGGTTGTATACTGGTGCCATGAACCCTTGTTCTTAATGTCTCTTTCTTTGACTTTGCAAAAATCAAACTTTCCTATATAACACCCTATCCATGGATTTAGTTATGCTATATAATTTCCACAAAAGATATTGAGATATCAAATTCTATTAAATAAAAAAAGGTACAAATCTTTTCTCGTATTATTCATTAATGAAATATTACTTGTGACCCACACAACAAATCCTACCCCACCATGAAGATATGTCATCATGGTTTTCAGCAATACATGAAAGTGTGTGGCATAAAGAACTAATTAATAATAATATTAAAGTATAAGGATCAATACACATGTACATATATAGGAACATTCAATGATACATATAAATGTGTATTTCATACTGGCGGGTCTCATTCCTATAATATCTTATACTATATATTACCATGGGCGTACACCATGAGAATATACCTCAAAGAACTATGATTATCCACCCTTAATGGAATAAATCATTTGTTTCCATCAAATAATTTCATTTAGATATACAAATATATTTAATCATACTTCTGTGGCACCTATTTCTTCTCGTCATAATGGGGAACTACACTGACCTTTTAGTGTAGAAGCTACTATTTAAACATTATCACAAACTATGTTATGTAGAAGAAAAATAATTATATGATAATAAGATTATTAATATTCAAAATATGATTATAGGTTATCATAAAGTACATAGAAATTGGTTCTAGGGAACCAACTCCAACATTAAGAGGGGGAAGTAGATATCATCAATGATATATCAGTCTTTGGACCATGAAAAATAAATATATGTTTCTACATAAATATGAGTCAATAATTGATGAGAAGAGAGAGTCATTATAATAATATACTCCTTTAATAACTATTATTTAATGATGGAATGATTAAAGGAATTGACTGAAGGTCACTAATATCCAAAGTTATACACCAATGAAAACTCAAAGAGTGTTGAGAATTCCGTGAACTTTAGTAGGGAGATCCAAATATTAGGGATACCATGATCAAGAAATGATAACTTTGGAATTGATAAGGAGTATAGGTCAATGAAAGGGAAGAAATACTTAGGATGCACCAAGTAAGGAACTATATAGAGTCCACTCATATCCTCTGAAGATGGGCAGTAGTGATCAACATCATCTATAGGCCATAAACCCTAGTGATGGGAGGAATCCTACTATGAGATGAGGAGTCCCCTCTATTTGAAAAAAGTAATGATATAAAAAATAAAATAAAATACTTGAATCCATAAAACACTATAAATCCATACTATTCCATTATATTGTGAATATAATTTTCGAAGGATACTTTTTTGTTTCCTAAATCTTGATCATTAAACTCATATTATTAAGTTTAAATAATTCAATTTCAAATCTAGAATCTAAATTTTTCTATATTATCTAGTCTCAACATTTTTTATTTCATTGTATATTACTATAAAGAGTTGTGCCTATTTTATTTGAGTTGTAACACAAATCACACATGGGTTATACCTCCTTTAAAAGGTATGATTTTGGTTCTTAAAATAAATTTCACTAGTTTGTGCCAATTTTTGTAAAATTAAGGTTTGTAGTGTCTCATACCATTAAAATATAGCATTTAGGTTGTTCCTATAGAGTGAAAAGGTAGGTTTATAATAAGATTATCTCTTCTTTTAAGAGTGAGTATGTATTACATTTCCACAACTCTTGAGGTGTTAGAGAATGTGTGAAGAGTATATAAGGGATTTTCTTGAACCACTATTAAATCTCTTAGGTATTTTGTGTTTATTATTTTGTCTTTATATTCATTTTTTATATCATACTGCTATAATATATCAAAATATAATTTGAATTATTTTATATTTACCACCATAATCTATATTATTTTATGTAAGATCACTTTTTTATCTTGAGAATAGTTTTAAAGTTCGATAATTAACCCCCCCCCCCACTCATGTTATCTTGAACATCCTATCGGTAGTACCTAACATTTGGTATCAGAGTGTTTTCTATTTTTGTAAATAAATTTTTGTGTTTTAGTTAATTATATATTTTTTCACTAATAATACCATATAAATAAAAATTATAAGGGAGTTAATGATTGTTTACAATGGATATAAAAAATAATTCTAATTAATCCAATTCATACAAACCCTTTATTCTTTAATAGTGATGATTATTCACTATATAATGAAGAAAATGGAAATCTACATAATAGATCATGATAAATCAAGTTTAAATATCATGTTAAATCCTTATATAATTTCTCATTGGGATTGTGATAATTTTACTGGTGTTAATGTTGTAAATTATGTTATGAACTACAGAATTATGGATATATTATTTTTTATATTACTAAAAAAATTGATAAATTATGTAGATGTTCTACTATATATGATATATGGACAACCCTTCATCTTTATGATACAGATTAGAATGTCCTAAATAATAAAAAATGTTATTAAAATAGGTAAATTGATTTATATTATTCTATTACTTCTACTTTACTTGAAAAAATAGATGAAAATTATTACAATTTAGGATCCAAAATCATGAAAAATAGAAGGAGGTTACAAAGGAATCAAAATAAATTGGAAGCTTGTAAGAAATCATCAAATGCACTGGTTAAAATGGAGGTATCTTTTTTATCTAAATATTAATTCCTAAAAGATATTCTATAAAATAATCCTCTAGAAACATTTCTGATAAGTAAACTATTGTTCACAATTAATTACTATACAAACTACATAAAATATTTGTTCATACTTATGAGGAATTACATGAGAATTTTGTGATATCTTTTAATGAAATGAATAAAATTGAAGTTGATTATTCAATTACATTCCATGATATTATTTTGTTACAAAAATGTTATTTGAGACTCATTATATACATATTGATAGTTTGTAAGACATAAATGGATTACTGGAATATAATTTTGATGATTTAAGTTTAGATTAATTTTTAAATCATCTATTTAACTATATATTTACGTTCCATATGTAATACTTCTTAATAAATAAATAATAATTAATGATAAATCTCATAAAATATCTATTCAATAACTACATGAATTATGTGATAACATTTTTATTATGACTCACATATATTTATAACATAAAGAGAAGATTAATTATATTATTACTGAGAATTATTTATTAAATTAATAAAATAATAATTTGAAAAATAGTTACTTTTATTAATGATGATAGAAATCCATATTCATAAAGACATAATATAGGTTTGGGATCTAGTGGAAATAAAATGGAAAGATAAATACCTTATGAAAATAAAGTGTACCCTTGGTAAAACCAATATCAATCTATTAGAAAGATAGAAAAGGGGTAAAGTATCAAGATTCATTTTGTTATAAAACTAAATGATATATTATTTTTTGAATAGAACTACAAGTATTATTCTTGTATTAATCACTAGAAAATTCCTCATGATATACTCTATGCTTATAATATTTCAATAGTTAAATCATATTGGGTTCCAAATCATTAAAATATAAATATTTTCAACCTAGATTTATTTATTTACCTAAGTGGCGTTTGTTAATCTAGTTAATTAACTTTCACCTACTTGTTTTTTATGATAGTTCACTAGATTTTTTCATTTATGTGCTTATTCTTATATTCCATATTTTGAATACATCATATGTTCTTTAATTTTTTTTATTTCATATATTTATTTAATTTAATTTATAGATGTTATTTTTTATATTGATTAAAGCATGATCTTGTTTGTACTAGATATTTTATGTTATATTATAGAAAACAATTGAAATTATTTTCTTAGTATTATGTTTTTATATAAAATTATATATATCATTGAATAAATTTTAATACTATTATAAATTATGATATGTATCACTGGATAATTATAGAAGAAATCATTAAATATGATATTATTGAATATAATGATTTTTTATAATCAAAAAATCAAATGTTATCTTTTTAAGTGGTAAGTTTACCTTTTGTATTTTACATTTTATTTTTTACCCCTGTTACTTATTAGAACTATTATTTCTTTTACTTTTAATATTAATTGAATTTTCGTTGTATATTTTGTTATGTGAAATTTCAATCTACCTTTAACCAATATTCAGAGGAGGAAAACCATCCTCTTGGACTAGAATCACTCTCTTCATATTTTCCATCATCATAGAGGAAGATGGAAATAAGATCTTCAAAGACCATTAAAGGTAAGTGATTTTTCATGATGATTTTTTTCTTCATGGATTATGAGAAGTATAATTGTATATTTATCGATGTGTCTTATGAAATCATACATAGGACTCCTTTACCACCTCCTTTTAAAGGGAAAGGCAAGAAGTATTTATTGAATTTGATCCCAAGAGGAAAATCTATAGTGGATATTCTTCTCCTTAGAAAACTAAGAAACATTATGATAAGGATAGAATAGATCCTAAATAATTTATAAATAATATTATCTTTGTATGTATGATTTATGTATATTACATGGAAGAAATTATGTTGTATTTAATAGATGTTATAACATTAGGAAATTGGATTTTGATATGTCAGTGTATCTATGTAGTGAACATTTATGAGGATGAAATATAAGAGTTCTATGATAACGTTGAGTTATAGAAGAAGTAATTAAGTAAAATATATTTATTAATGTTTAGTAATAAATTTTTTATAGTTAATTTAATAGATATATTAGATACATTACATATGAAATATATATGAAATTTTCATATCTATAGTAAGAAACTTTCCAAAGTGATATGAAAAGTGAAAGTCGATAAATCAATCATAAAAAGAAATTGAGAAAGAAAAGGTGGATGATTTTCTGTATAGTTTGAGATATAGAATATGGATAATGGTTTAAGAGAATCAGAAAGTGAATATAAATATAAATATATTTTAGATCTTTCTTAAGTTTAAAATTTTAATTTTTCTATCTTTTTATTTATAAATTATTGATTATATTTTGAATTTTTTCAGATACATGGTAAAATTTTAATGAATAAATGATTTATTTTTTTCTTATTACATTAATTAAATTGTATCTTCATTTAATAGATGGAATATCATGGAATGGAATAATTTTTTGTGTTTTTATTCTTTAATTATACTTAACTATTGTATGGGAGATATTTTTTCCTAATTAATTTAATATTTTATCTATGAAATTCATTTTTACTCATGGTTAATTGTATTTTATTTAAGTTTGGGGGTTGAATTAGAATGCATGATTTTTTAAAAATGTTCTTGAAATATTTTCTTTATGATATTGAGCATTAATGGTTCATGATCATCTATTACTGGTTATTTTTGGAGAAATTGGTTTATTATTTGTAGAATGATATTCTTAAATGTAATTGACACATATCATTTGAATTATATATTTATATCATGATCTTTACCAAGATTTATCTTTTAAATAATTTCAAAAGGGTGGAGAGTGTGTGGTTGTTTTGTAATTATCAAAAAGGGTGAGAATATTGGCTCCTTTCCCTTTCCCTTTGTGTAACTCCTCGACCCCAGTTACCCAGAGTTGGTACATTATTACAAAACATTGGCATGATCAAAAAAGATCAAGTCTCGAAAGACCGATTAGTTTAGTAGCCTTGGAAACACTAGATACATTAATAAGTCTTACATTACATCATAAAGTGAAAAACTACAACAACATACTCTCCATGGTACACACTCATATCCCCTCATAATATCCCTGTAGGCCAGTCATAAAATAATTCTTTACATCCTGGGAAAAATAAAACATATAAAGGGGTGAGCTCAGATGATTGATAAGGATAACAATATAGCAGAAACTTTCATAAATAAGCATAAACATTTAAGGCAATGCATAACTAAAACAAAAGCCTTTTAAACTTGAACTTCAACATAATATGGAAAAAATAAAATGAAATAATTCCATTTAGTTATTCACATGTATATTCTACTAGTAGAATAATCACATGCAATATTAATAACCACTTTCATAATGATGGAATGCATAATGCCAGACAATCATAACCACATAGTCAAGGCCTTGTGCTGAGATTAAAAATAAGATTTTGTCAAGGCCTTGTTCTAAGACACTAGTTTGTCTCATGATACATACTGATGCATTGAGGATCCATAGAGGGCTCCACCCATCACTTACTAATTCCAATGCATTCCTCATATGAACAAGTCTAAACATAACATAAACATTCATATTAAAACTAGCATACGAAATGTCAATAATTTCTCCATAAACCATGAATGGTATAAAAATAACACACCCACAGTCAAACATATCACAAAACCTTCAATACAATATGGAAGTTTTGTATCATAATAAATCAACTTCAAATAAGCTTAAAATTCATCAAAGGATGTTGACATAGATGAAATCAAAACTATTTGAGAGAAATATCTCTTTTTTTGAAATTATTTAAAAGTCTCATAATTATAAAAGAAAACATTTAATTTGAAAATATTCTTATAATCTTGTAATATAATCATTGGTGATTTTATAATGGCATGAAATAGCCGCACCCACCGTATAAGTTAAAAAGACATTCTTACCTTAATTTTGTCGAAAAGGTTAAAAATGATCCTGTTTGGAAAACGACAAAAAGATTCATTTCAAACCATTTTATAAAAATTCAAAAAAGGGTATAAATTAAATTAACCCATAGTATATTAAATAGTAAAAATATTTTGGAATACATTTTTAAGAAACATGGATGTGGATGATAAATAGGTCCTAGTAGATAATTACGTATAAACAACCTCGGATAATGAAGAGATTGTGAAATAAACCCTTACCTTGTAATTTTCCTTGGTCGAGGGTTGGTTAACCTCATATATAATGGTGAAATAATTTTTATTAAATTATTCAATAATCATATAAATTAATATGATATCATATATGATCTTCTAATATTGTCATTTAGTATTATCGTTGTTTTTGTGTTAACTTATCTGTTCTCCTTTATATGATTGGTTACGTAAGCCATGTTTGTTATGAATAGGATATATTTGATTTATATACCGAATTATATTATGTCATTAAACATTATTTTTAACCATCAAATGAAAATTATTCTTGAAATAATATTATGGGGAATGAATCTCATCACGTTTATGGAGACGGTAATTCGTACGTACACATGAATGCTACTTCCATTTCATTTTTCATTTTAAAAAGAATAAAAACCAAATTATAAATAGGTATATTATTATTCTAGTATAATATAATATCTTATAGTTGTTACTTATGTTCATTAACACCATCCTTTTATGTTCCATGTATGGTATGAATGAGCCATATCACTTTGAGGGGGCGGTAGTCTACACTTCCTCAATTGAAATTATCGTATATATATACAACATGAAATGAATAATGGTATTATATAAAATGAAATTATAGAAGATTATATATAAATAAATATCATGAATATAATATTTAATTACAGTGCCATCATAGTGGCCACCATGAGAGGCGGTAGGGGATAATTGAACAATCATCGTTTCGTGAGGCGTTTGGTTGTCATCCACAGAAACATTATGTTATTCACCCATTAGATGGAGGTGTGTGTAAGTGTAGTTTGAATAATTCTCATAAAAACATCATAGTATATTTAGGATACTAGTTTTGTTAAAAAATAAACGAATAAAAAGAGTTTAGGAGTTGGATAAGTAAAATAAAAGAAAAGAAGTTAATAGAAATTGTTACCTTTAATTTGGGTAACTCCCTTTGGTTTGAACCAAAAGGACCCTTGAAGTGCCTTCTGTCTAAGGTAAGGCTTCTAGGATGAGGAGAGGGATGTAGAGATCTTAATGGGCAGAGTTTGGATGAGCCAATGGGGTTTATAGGTGTGTGAAATTGGTTAGAGGTGAGGGATTTTTATAATGGGGGGAGGGGATCTTTATGAGAGATTGAAAATATTATTTTATTATATAATGATATTTGGTTTATAAAGGTCCAAAACTGATTAAAGATAAATATAAAATGACTCATGATCGAAATTAAATCATCCAATAATAATTGGACAGTTTTTGGGTATTATTTTAGTCTTTATAATCTTATTTATTTAAACCATTTATTAATGAGGTAAAAACTACATCATTATTGTGTCAAAAATAATTTAGTTTATCAGATGTATAAAAATTATAAAAAAAACACCATAATATAGGAAATATTTTTAGCTTTATAATTAATAATTATAGTAGAAAATATAACATATATAACCCTATGTAAAAATTGTTTTTCTAAAAGATATATGCTTATGTCATTTTTGTATTTACTTTAACATAATTAATATAGTGTCATTATCACTTACAAGTGGCTATATGGGGTCCCAAAATCGACCCAAATATTCTCATGGTCATACATGTATCAGCCAATAGGGTTAGGACACGTGTTAGGGTAATTTAATATTATTATAATATTATTTTTTACCCTTATTTATTGGATTTACCCTTTAACCATGGTAAATAAAATATTTACCGAAGTAATCATTCAAAATGTATAAAAATTAAAGTTACCTATTTAAAATAATTTGAACTACTGATTCTAAATATGGAATCCATTTTTCTAAATTCAATACTAGAAGTGGCAGAAATTAATTTTAAATTAATTCCCGTTGTTAAAACAAAAAGCGGGTTTTTAAGAGATAATAACTATCAAAAGATTGACTCTTGTTTATGTCTAGTTAAAAAGTGAAATTATGTACAGTGACCAATATTGGATTAAAAGGTAAAAATATAATATAATTATACTTTAAAACCACTAAATATTATAATTTATCACTGTAAATTATTTTGATTAAAAATGTTGTTTTTAATTAAAAATTAGTATCTTTCATTATTCATCAAAAATTGAAAGTTTTCATAAAAATACCAAAAAATCACCCTAAGCTAATTTTGATATTCAAAATCCAAAAATGTGGTCTAATTTGAATAATAAAATTTATAAATTTTCAAAAAGTGGGTATTACTATTCATAACGATTACTTTGATTAGTCGCGGTGTGTTAGAATCTCGAAGTTGCATACAATGCATGCTATTTCATTATTCAAAAAGAAGCATATTGTGAATGTTTGGGGTGTTACATTCTCCCATAAAAATAATTTCATCCTCGAAATTTCTAGAATATTACTGCGTAAAAAGACTCAGGTGGTTCTTCATCATAAGTTCCTCAGGTTCCCACGTTGCCTCTTCCATCTTATGGTTTCTCCGTAGAACTTTTACCAGACGAGTCATCTGGTTTCTCAGAACTTGTTCTCTGGAATCAAGAATCCTGACAGGCTCATCAGAATAATATAGATCAGTTTCCAATTCTACTTCCTCATAAGTGAGTACAGGCATTGGGTCAGGCATGTATTTTTTCAACAGTGATATGTCGAACACATCGTGAACTTTGGAGAGACTTGGCGGCATTGCCAACTGGTAAGCTACAGCCCCAATTATTTCTAGAATTACTAAAGGTCCGACATACCTAGGACTCAATTTTCCCTTATTTCCAAAATGTATAACAACCTTACATGGAAATACCTTCAAGAAAACATGATCTCTTACCTGAAATTCCAAATCATTGCTCTGGTTATCGGCATAGCACTCCTGCCTACTTTGAGCTGCTTTAATGTGGGTTTGGATTACCTTCACCTTTTCCATTGTTTCCTACTCACGTTCTAGGCCTATGAGTTTTCTTTCACCAACATCATCCCAACAGGTTGGTGTGAGACATCTCTTTCCATATAATGCTTCATATTTTACCATCTGAATACTTGAATGGAATCTATTGTTATAGTAAAATTATACCAGAGGTAAATATTGATCCCACATACCCTAAAAATCAAGTTAGAATGATCTCAACATGTCTTCTAAGGTTTGAGTATTCTGTTCTGATTGTCCATCAGTTTGGGGGTGGTAGGCAGTGCTCAAACGAAGTTCAGTATCCAAGGCCTTCTGAAGACTATTCCAAAATCTTGATGTAAAACGTAGATCACGATCAGAAACAATCGATAGGGGAACTCCATGAAGTCTTACAACTTAATTAATATATATCCTTACTTGACGTTCAAGTGGTAGATCTTCTCTTATAGAAAGAAAATGTTCTGAATTGTTAATACGATCAACAATGACCCATATTACATTGTTCCTTCTAGGAGTCTTTGGTAGTCCCATGACAAAGTCCATCATGATATTATCCCATTTCCACTCAACTATGGGAAGAGATTGCATGACTCCTCCAAAATGTTGCCTTCCAGCTTTCACTTATTGAAAAACCATACATCTTGACACAAAATCAGCAATCTCCCTCTTCATGTTGTCCCACCAAAAATTTTCCATCAAATCTCTATACATTTTGGTGCTCCCAAGGTGTATAGAGAAATTGAAACTATGAGCATCATCCAACAATTCTCTTTCTAGATTGGGTATATTGGGAACACAAATCCTCTTCCCAAATTTCAAAATTTCATCTTCATACACAAAGTCACTCAATCTCCCATCATTCACAACTTTAATCTTCTTTTTAAACTCTTCATCATCAGTCTGAGAACTCTTTATCCTTTCTAGTAAATAGGGTTTGGCAACCATTTGAAAAAGTATTGATGTTTCACCTTCCCTGGCGATTCCCATATCCATCTTTACTAGATCCATATATATAGGATCCTTTTCAACTCTCATCTTGTTCAAAACTCAATGATCCTTTCTACTCAAAGCATATTCCACCTTATTTTCCTTCCCTGTGTGGTAGTGTATCGTGAAATCATAATCCTTAGTAGTTCAAGCCATCTCCTTTGCCTCATGTTGAGTTCTTTCTGTGATAAAGTATACTTCAAACTCTTGTGATCGGTTTATATCTCACATTTTTTACCATATAGATAATGTCTCCATATATTCAAGGAAAAGAATATAGTAGCTAACTCAAGATCATGAGTATGATAGTTTTGCTTATGAATTTTTAGTTTTCATGATGCATAGGAAACAACCCTATCATTCTGCATAAGAACACAACTAAGTCATTTCTTTGAAGGATCACTATAAATAACAAACCCATAATTCCCCGATGGTAGAGTCAATATATGAGAATTGACTATTCTTATCTTCAGTTCTTTGAAACATTCTTCACAATATTTTTTCCAAACAAATTTAACCCCTTTACATGTGAGCTTCGTTAATAGGTTAGCCAATCGTGAAAAATTCTGGACGAAATGTCGATAAAAACATGCTAAACGAATAAAAATGCATACCTTGATTATACTCGTTGGTGCTGGACATTCTTGGATTGATCTTGTCTTAGAAGGATCAATAGAGATTCCATACTTAGAGACAATATGGACAAGCAAAGAAGTCTCCTAAATCCAGAATTCACACCTGCTAAACTTCCCATATAATTCATGTCTTTTTAGAGTCTTCAGGATAATGAGCAAGTGATTTTCATGATCTTCATAGGTTTTGTAGTATACCAAGATATCATCAATAAATACCACTAAAAATCATCAAGATATTCCTTGAAAACTCTTTTCATTAGATCTATGAAGACAGAGGGTGCATTAGTCAATCCAAAAGGCATTATTGTAAACTCGTAATGCCCGTACCTAGTTTGAAATGATGTCTTTAGAAAGTATTCCTTCTTCACACACAACTGATGGTATCCAGATCGAAGGTCAATCTTTGAAAAGTGTTGATCTCCATGAAATTGGTCAAATAAATCATCAATGCGAGGTAGGGGATACCTGTTCTTTATTATTATAGCATTGATCTCCCTGTAGTCGATACATAACCTCATAGAACCATCTTTATTTTTAACAAAAAGGACAGGGGCTCCCCATGGAGAAACACTAGGGAGAATAAATCCCTTATTACTCAATTCCTCTAGTTGTTTCTTTAGTTCCACTAATTTCACAATGTCCATTCTATAAGGGGTCTTCGATATGGGCCTTGAACCAGGAATTAGGTCAATAGAAAACTCAATTTCTCATTCTGGAGGATTTCTAAGTAAATCTTCTGGAAACACATCAACATATTCACTCACAATAGTTACATCCTCTATTTGAACATTCCTTTCCTCACCCACAGTTATTTCATTCTCTTCCTCCCCAATAATTCAATTCAGTTGAGCTACTGGGGGTAGATCTAGATAGGAATTAGGTGGTGATGATTCTTCTATAAAGATAAGGTGCTCTTTATCATCATCATCAAAAATTGTAACCTCCTTTTTCTTATAATAAATCTTTACATCGTGGTCCAAAAGCCAATCCATACCAAGGATTATATCAAATTCAATCATGGGTATGACGATGAGATCAGTAGATAAAGAACATTTATGTGCTCTAATGGGGTCTGATTCTCAAAACTTTGTTGTAATGATACTTCCTTTAAGAGTTTCTACTGAAAACTCCCTTTTTAAAAAAAATTGTAAATATCTAATTTTCATAGCAAACTAGGAAGATATGAAACAATGTGATGATCCAGAAATAAATAAAGCATTGGATAAACTTGAGGAAACCATTAAATTACCTGCCACCATGTCTTTCGAAGCTTCAGCCTCAGCAGTATTGATAGAATAATCTTGGCCTTGATCCCTTGGCCTTTTCTGAGGTAAGTTCCCCTAACTCTTAGGACATTCATTCGCATAATGCCCCATCTCCCTACAATTGTAGCATTGAACATCGGTAGCTTCTTTCTTCCCATTACAATCATGAGCTTAGTGGCCTTCTTCACCACACTTGTAACAGACTCACATTCCCTTCAAGAAAGTACCAGGGTGTTTCTTCCCACATTAACTACAGTATGGATATTCAATTATTCCCTTCTTCCCCTTATTTCCATTTCTAGAGTGTTCAGCAGATCTCTTCTTCTCTTTATTTGATTTAATGTCATAAGACTTAGAAAATTCATTTTCTGTCTTGATAGCACATGAGACAATATCTTCATACAATGAGAAGGATTATGATACTAATGCTCGAAGAAGAAATGGTTTTAACCCATCAAAGAAACGATCAATCTTACTTCATGGGTTACTTATGTAATCTACAGCATGCCTCTCTAACCTTGTAAAGGTAGCCTCATACTTTGCGATATTCTTATCCTCCTTTTTCCTCGGACTCGGAAATTTCCTTTCCATATCTGTTCAAAGATCACGAGAAATTATTTTTCTAAGAAAAGATTTTAATCTCCCTACATTCAATATTTTATACTTCATCATCTTCCTTTGTGTTTTGAATCAATGACCACCATTTATCAGCATCTCCAGTGATACGATAAATTGCCATAATAACTTTTTCCCTTTCACTACTCCCCAAGGCATGGAATATTTTCTCTAAGGAATTTATCCATTGCTCATCCACTAATGGATTTGTACTCCTATTAAATGTTGGTGTTTGTTGCCTCATGAAGCGATCTAACATTGATCCTCCACGCTATGGATCAGGGTGCTCCATATGGGTAAGGTTATTATTCATAACCTGAGTGAGTTATCCCAGTATAGTGATAAGATAATCCGCACCAGTTATATCACCAGCTCCACTATAATTATCTTGAGTATGAGGAAAATCCCTACATGTAGTGCATGCATTGATACGGTTTCCATTCCTTCCACTAAGCGCCATTTATAAACAATGGCATAAACTAGATTAGTTTATGAATAGAAATACATAATTCCAAACTTGCAAATACTTAACATAAATTGAATAGTTAATGGATATAATCCATAATAATAAAAATGTTTTCTTTAAGGAATTATATACTCATAAACCCTTCATAATGGTTTTAAAAGAAAATGATAATTATCCTAAGAATATCCCCCAGGGAGTGTCATAACCAAGAGTGCAGCAAGTCCCATTGTCATGCACCAATTCCCGTTCGAGTCTAGATCAAAGCGGTGTTTTTGGGTTTTACCCCTAGGTACATATGTGCCAGAGCCGCCTCTACCTGTTCATATCTAGATAGGGATGTATTTCTTGGAAAACTCACAAAATCAATACAATACAAAAATTATAGGAAGTTCTTCTCTACTAATCCTCAAAGTCCATCTTTGGTCTATGATCTCTAATCAGAGTTTATCTAAATCTAGCTTCCAAGGTTTGTACTAAACTTCTTCTGATACAAACTGTAACTCCCTGACCCCAGTTACCCAGATTCGGTGCATTATTACTTAACATTGGAATGATCACAAAAGATCAAGTCTCGAAAGACTGATTAGTTTAGTAGCATTGGAAACACTAGATACATTCATAAGTCTTACATTACATCATAAAGTGAAAAACTACAACAACATAGTCTCCATAGTCCACACTCATATCCACTAAGACTAACCCTGCAGGTCAGCCATAAAATACTTCTTCCTATCTTGGGAAAAATAAAACATATAAATGGGTGAGCTCAAGTGATCAGTATGGATAACAATATAGCAGAATCTTTCATAAATAAGCGTAAACATTTAAGGTAATTTATAACTAAAATAAAGGACTTTTAAACTTTAACATTAGCATAATATGGAAAAATAAAATGAAATAATGTCATTTACTTATTCACCTGTATATTCTACTAGTCGAATAATCACATGCAATATCAATAACCACTTTCATAATAATGGAATTTATAATTCTAGACTATCATAACCACATAGTCAAGGCCTTGTGCCAAGACACTAGTTTGTCTCATTAGACCTACCAATGCATCGAGGAGCTATAGCGGGCTCCACCCATCACTTACTAAGTCCAATGCATTCCTCATATGAACAGGTTTAAACATAACATAAACATTCTTATTAAAACTAGCATACAAAATGTCAATAATTTCTTCATAAACCATGAATGGTATAAAAATAACACATCCACAGTCAAACATATCACAAAACCTTCAATATAATATGGAATTTTTGTATCATAATTTATCAACTTCAAATAAGCTTAAAATCCATCAAAGGGTGTTGACATAGATGAAATCAAAACTATTTGAGAGAAATGTCTCTTTTTTTGAAATTATTTAAAGTCACATAATTATAAAAGAAAACATTTACTTTGAAAATATTCTTATAATCTTATAAGAGAATCTTTGACGATTTTATAACGGCAAAAAATAGCTTCACCCACTGTATAAGTTAAAAAGACATTCTTACCTTAATTTTGTCGAAATAGTTAAAAAAGACCTTGTTTGGAAAACAACGGAAAGGTTCCATTCAAACAATTTTATAAAAATTCAAACAAGGGTATAAATGACTTTTACCCATAGTCTAGTAAATAGTAAAAATATTTTGGAATACATTTTTAAGAAACATGGATGTGGATGATAAAGAGGCCCCAGTAGATAATTACGTATAAAGAACATCGGATAATGAGGAGATTGTAAAATAAACCCTTACCTTGTAATTTTAATTGGTCGAGGGTATGTTAACCTCGTATATAATGGTGACGTAATTTTTATTAAATTATTCAAGAATAATATAAATTAATATGATATCATATATGATCTTTTAATATTGTCATTTATTATTTTCATTGTTTCGTTGTTAACTGATTCGTTCTCCTTTATATGCTTGGTTACATAATCCATGTTTGTTATGAATAGGATATATTTGATTTCTATACAGAATGATATTATGTCATTAAACATTATTTTTGACCATAAAATAAAAATTATTCTTGAATTGATATGATGGGGAATGAATTTCATCGCGTTCGTGGAGACGGTAATCTGTACGTACGCCCGAACGCTACTTCCATTTCATTTTTCATTTTAAAAGTAATAAAAACAAAATTATATATAGCTAAATTATTATTACAGTAGAATATAATATCTTATATATGTTACTTAATTTCATTAACACCATCTTGTATACATTCCATGTATGGTATGAACGAGTCATATCACTTTGAGGGGGTGATAATCCTCACTTCCTCAAATGAAATTATCGTATATATATACAACATGAAACTAATAATGGTATGCTATAAAATGAAATTACAGAAGATTATATATAAAATAAGTATCATTAATGTAATATTTAATTATCAGTCCATAATAATGGCCACCATGAGAGGCGATAGTGGATAATTGAATAATCATCATTTCGTGAGGCGTTTGGTTGCCATCCACAAATACATTATGTTCTTCACCCATTAGAGGGAGGTGTGTGTAAGTGTAGTTTGAATCCTTCTCATAAAAACAACCTAGTATATTTAGGATACTGGTTTTGTTACAAAAGATACGAATAAAAAGATTTTAGGGGTTGGATAAGTAAAATAAAAGAAAAGAAGTTAAGAGAAATCGTTACCTTTAATTTGGGTAACTCCCATTGGTTTGAACCAAAAAGACTCTTGAAGTGACTTATACCTAAGGTAAGGCTTATAGGAGGAGGATATGGATGTAGGGAGATTAATTTGTCAGAGTTTGGATGATAAAAGGGGCTTTATAGGCTTGTGTAATTGGTTAGAGGTGAGGGATTTTTATAAGGGGGAGGAGGGGCTCTTTAGGAAAGATTGAAAATATTATTTTATTATATAATGATATTCAGTTTCTAAAAGTCCAAAACTCATTAAGGTTGAATATAAGATGACTCGTGATTGAAATAAAATCATCCAATAATAATTGGACAGTTTTTGGGTATTATTTTAGTCCTTATAATCTTATTTATTTAAATCATTTATTAGTGAGGTAAACACTACATCATTATCGTGTCATAAATAATTTAGTTTATTAGATGTCTAAAAATTATAAAAAAATATCATGATGTAGGAAATATATTTATATTTATAATGAATATTTATAGTAAAAAATATAACATATATAACCCTATGTAAAAAATTTTTCGCTAAAAGATATTTTCTTATGTCATTTTTGTATTTACTTAATTAATATAAAGTGTCATTATCACTTACAAGTGGCTCCATGGGGTCCCAAAATCGACCCAAAGATGCCCATGGTCAGACATGTATCATAAAATAGGTTTAGGACATGTGTTAGGGTAATTTAATATTATTATAATATTATTTTTTACCTTTATTTACCGGATTTACCCTTTAACCATGGTAAATAAAATATTTACTGAAGTAATTATTCAAAATGTCTAAAAATTAAAGTTACCTATTTACAAAATTTTGACCTCCTGATTCTAAATATGGAATCCATTTTTATAAATTTAAAACACATAATTGGTAGAAATTAATTTAAAATTAATTCATGTTGTTAAACCAAAAAACGTGTTTTTAAGAGATAATAACTATCAAAATATTGACACTTGTTTATGTCTAGTTTAAAAGTGAAATTACGTCCAATGACCAACATTGTATTAAATCATAAAAATATAATATAATTATACTTTTAAACCACCCAATATTATAATTTATAACTATAAATTATTTTTATTAAAAAAGTTTTTTTTAATTAAAATTTAGTATTTTTCATTATTCATCAAAAATTGAAAGTTTTCAGAAAAATACCAAAAATTAACCCTAAGCTAATTTTAATATTTTGAATTGAAAAATGAAGTCCAATTTGAATAATAAAATTTATAAAATTTCAAAAATTTGGTATTAATATTCATAACGGTTACTTTGATTGGTCGTAGTGTGTTAGAATCTCGAAGTTGCATGCAATGCAAGCTATTGCATTATTCAAAGGGAAGCGTACCGTGGAAGCTTGGGGTGTTACACTTTGAATGACTTTTTTTAATGACTATAAAACAAATATCTATTAGTTTATTTTTTTATTTATATATTATATTATTTTAAATTCATGATCTATATAAGTATGTGATATTATATGTGAATTCTTGGGGAATTGTTTTTTCTTGTTGTGATTAATTTATATGTTTTATGGTTTATTATTATTTTTCATGAATAGAAAATATTTCAGAATTTAAATGTTTAATTTTTTAAATATGGTGTGTTTCATGAAAAATATATGTAACATTTAATAATACTTGTAATTAAAAATTTTATAAATAATTAATATAGTACAAGGGAGTCATATGGATAATATAGGATGATGTATGATGTGCATGAAGAAAAATATAGAACATTTTGTAAACGCCTATGATATATTTCTGAATGGTGAATTTCTTGATAAAGAAAACTAAAGTCTCATAATTCTCTATAATCAATATATTCCACATATTAGCCTCACATTATGATATAAGAAATAAAAATCCACAATTGAATCACATGTTATTCTACCATTAGAATGTATCGTATGATAGATCATAACTCGAGATTTGTATTATAATAATGGAAGATACATGTATCTACATTATGATCTCAATAAAGTATGTTTTTATATAATTATATTTTATTACTTATGAATAATTAAAGCTATGTTAGGTTTTTATATGTCATTTCACATCAATAGAACATCTCATTATATATCACTGGTTACAACAGCAACGTTTCATGTTATGATAATGGTAAATAAATTATCAAAAAGCTAATGAAAGTGCCTCCAACACCAATAGTATATAGAATGGATAATGAATGATACATTATTTTGAAAATTATATCTTAATGAAAAATGTATGAAACAAACTAGAGATAAGGGATAATACATTGTTATGTTATTTTTTCACTCATTTTGAACATCATATGATGACAATATTATGGATAATCAAATGGAAAAACAATAATTTCATGGTTATGATATGGTGGAAATGTAATATCATGAAGCAAAGTGTGAGAATATATTTAATAATTGAATTAATTTCTAATATAAATCCAAAACTATGTTACATGTCAAACATATTCTTAAGAAAATATACAACGTTATGATCGAGAGAACATAATGTTAGGATCTAATGTGAAATTATAGTTTGATGGGGATTTTGAATGAATATGAAATGTGGGGATATGATAACCAGTCAACACATGATATTTAAATAAGGTAATGGTATAATATTCATATATTTTAATTATTCGTACTATTTTGATCACAGAACATAAAAATAATTAAGGAAAAACTATGTGAATTTAATATTAATAATTGAATAATGATTGTGAAAAATTTACTCCAAAGAAGAGCCATTGGATACTATATATATAATGGATCAAATAAATATATTATAAGTAATAATATAGAAAATACAATATGATAAGAAAAGTGAT
Source organism: Viscum album (assembly GCA_963277665.1). Lineage (NCBI taxonomy): Eukaryota > Viridiplantae > Streptophyta > Magnoliopsida > Santalales > Viscaceae > Viscum > Viscum album. The sequence continues at coordinate 1,189,249,381 of OY728156.1, read as the reverse complement.
AAAATATATTGAATCCACATTATGCCTCTCTGTTACAAATCTGATTTGCTAAGGATTATTTTTAGTTACCTAAAGCTTAGTTATTTAATTTATATTATAAAGGTTTCGGGATTCACTATAACATCTAATATTTTCTATATTAATTGGTTTCGGGGTTTTTATAATAGATTTTACTTTAGAAAAAAAGATATGTTTTTTTATTTAGTTTTTCACACAATTTATAAGCAAGTTATTCCTCCTTTAAAAGGTATAATTTTTTTATTCTTATATACCGAAAAAAATTATGTTCACTAGGTTGTGCCTATTTTAAAAAAATTTGATGGGTTTTGTATGGTTCATTGAAAAGATAGTGTTTGGTTTGTCCCTTTAGGGTAAAAAATGTAGGTTTTTAATAGGGTTCTCGCTCGCTTCAAAAGTGAGTATATAGTTCTTGTTAACAACTCTCAAGGAGTTAAACTGTGTGTGAAGAGTGGATTAGAGATTTTTTCAAACCACAATAAAATATCTTAGTAATTCTATATTTTTTATTTTTATATTTACATACATGATCTAGATCATACTAATCCTATTTATCAAAAAAGAATTTTAATTATTTTAAATTATCCAACGAATATTACATTTGTCATTTACTATTATTATGCATAGATTTCACATAGTGTTAAAGGTTAATAATTCACCCCCCCCCCCCAAACACACACACACACATCTGTTATCCATACTATCATTAGGACCTATCATAAAGAAATAAATGGTTTATTATAAGTTATATTAAACAAACATATGATTTAAGATAGTAGCAAGGAAAATATTAAATAAAACATACATGTTCTTCATTTTGTTTTTATATGGTTTAAATTTTGAATATCATAGTGAACTTGGATATTTGGTTTCTATTATCTTATACTATAATGAATAAGTGTTATTTTATCCTTAAAAACTAATCACTGGTATCAAATATTTATTTTCCTTCTTTATTCTCAAAAATAATGTTGAAAATGAATAATAATTTACATTTTTATTGCTATTGTATTGTATATTATAATAAACAACATAAAATTTCAACTGTGGATGGTCTTATAATATACGATGTTATCAGATATAATATGGTCACCTAATACAATATATGTTATCGGAGTAGGTGATACAATAATAATACTTTTATTTTCACTCTATCATAAAAAAAATATGGAGTCATAGACAAATATAGTTTTAATTGCATGCTTCATAAAATAGCATCATATAGTTAGGACAGTATTAGGCCTATCATAAAATATGACTCCACCAGCCACAATTCTATATATTTCCAACCAATCATAAACTATGACATATAAAGTTAAGCACTAAACCATATATTATGATATGGGGATATCATTAAATATTATAGATAATATAGGAATATATATCATATGATATGATCTTCCAATCATAGAATATGACGTATAAAACAATTATATTTTAAAAAAATCCAAAATCCCAAGGTGTAGAATCTAGGGGGTTTAAACCATACCAAAACATTTTTATAGATGTGATCTAGGTTTAAATTGGGTTTACATGATGAATAATTTATAAATTGTTTATAAATTCAAAATATGTTGAAATAAAAAAGTGTTTATATTTATTTATGCATTGTTCATAAATGTAAACATAAAATGTTTATATTAAGAAATTGTTTGGGAAAATTAATTAAGTTATTACAAAAAGAATTTTTTAAATGAATATGTGTTCAATGGATAAAATAAAATAAAATGTGAGATATTTTAAATTGAGTAAAACTTTTATATAAAATATGAAATGATTATTTTTTTATACAATTGTTAATAAAATATCACATATTTGAAATATGAAGGAGTTTTTGAAAATACCATATTGGATAAAAGAGAATTGTTCATGTTAGTCTATTCCTAAAGTAAATTAAACCTATAGTTGAATTTTTTATTCAAGTGAATAAATGTTCTTATTAGATACATAAAAGGATTCACATGAGGTTTCAAAAGCGATTAAATGAAAGATGGCCATCAAAAATTCAATCTCCACCTATATACTTAATGTGATCGAGTATCCCAATGAATTGGTGAGACTGAGGATATCCTCTGAGGATTTATATATCTTTGGAATTCATTCTAGAAGTATCATTTTAAATGTTTTTAAAATTTCAATTAGTTCTATAAAATTTTACCATATTTTCTCAAAGTGTTGAGGATTGATGAACTACACATGAGATTTCCAGGTTATAGTGATGTATTGATAATAAAACTGGGTAAAATTTTAACTACTAAAAGATATTTTAATAAATCTAATATCTACCCTTTGTAATTATAAACTAAATTATAAGTGATCAAGAATATGATTGAATTATCTAGGATAATTGAAGGTAATTTAGAAACTCTATGGATAGTCCATGACAGGTGTCAACATTATAGTGAACAATTCTTTAATTTTAAAGGTTATATGCTAATAAATGTATATTCTACATTTTTTCAATATGTATGAGTTTAAAATAAATATAAAAATTTATGGAGATTATATATTTTATATAACCATAGTAGTAAAGTTTGATACTATAGATATTTGGAATACAAATGGATAATTCAAGCTTAGTTAGATATAAATAAAGGTTTTGTTTTCATCATATTTCTTATATATGATAAGATAATTTATATATTAAAAAATAGTGTTTATGAATAAATGATATGATTCACATGGTGTATGATTCATCAAAATATATAAAATGATTAAAAATAAGATAAGAATAAAAGGATTCTAATCTTGGATAATATATTTCATGCAGATATTTTTTAAAATATAATGGATATTTTGTCACCACCCATTAGTTGTTTATTTTAAATAATAAAGTCTTTTTATAGAATAATAATCTAAACATGTAGAATTCCATATGATATATGTCTATTAATATTTTATTTTAAAATAAAATAAAATGATATGAAATATATATTATTTTTTATATAAATATGTCTTTGTGATTCTAACCTAATATTTTAATGATCCCAAACACTTTTAAAGTTTCAAAACAATTATATTAAGTGAATTTAAGTCATTAATGTTGAAAATTATATTAAAAAATTTCCCAAGAAAAAGGAAGGATTCAAATGGTGTAAGTATTTCATTTTCATCATACCACACTAGAAGGAAGCATCGATTGTCTGGTGGTAAAGGAAAAAACCTTCAATATACTAGGATTACCATTAGCTGCCTGGTGGAAGGGAATTATCCAGTTAGTGGTAACATAAATAACTAACAATATTTCCAAAATCTCATTGGTTTCCTAGTTCCTAGTAGAATCTAACTGGTGGAATGTTTCTATAAACTCTCGAGCCTAGGAAGCACATCAGCTACCTAGTGACATTGGGGTAAATGGTCAAAAGTATCAATTATTATTATAAATCATGACATAATTGTGTCTCTTCCAACTTTATTAACCTTGGATAAATTTTAAAAGATTCTTGGTGATATTTTATCTTATAAATAAACCTCTTGTAGTCATGTAAATTTACCTTAACACAATTCTCAATTATAATTTTCTATGATCATAAAATTTATCTCAATTATGTGTGTGATCTTAATTTCAACCAGATGTGTGTATTATTTTTAAATAATTATCACTTATATTACATTATTCTTTATCACTCCTATAATTATTTATTATTCCTTGAGATATTGAGACCTATATTAAAAGGAATTGTGCCTAAAAGAATTTTATATCCACTTTTATCTTTCTATTTCGCTTTTCAAAACCATTAAAAGTGAGGTATTGAAGTTTCTTTCCAAAACTATTAAAGGGAAATGGATTTTTCTTCCTTTAAGGTTTCTTTCCACAACTGTTTAGAATATTAGGTCTTTTGTAATTCTAATTTTAAACTATAACAAATTAGAAAACAAAGGTTTTTTGGTATCTTGGATACTTTTAAATATAAGGACTAATACATTAAACCCTCAAGATATTGAGGTGGGAGAAATAGGGGGTCTTTTTGAGAAATTTATAAAATTATTTAAAAAATTGTGAACCCTATTTACTTTTTACATATTTTAGTTTTCAATTAGATTCATTCAATTAATTAATTAATAATTTAATCCATGAATATTTTAATCTCATATAAATCAATTAATCAATTTAATTACCATTTCCATTATGAACTTTATTTTTCAATGTATATATAGAGAGAATAGTTTCTTTTAGTATTTCAATTTATAACTAAATTTTATATTTACTTCTCCATCTCTTTATTTCATTTATAATTTTTAGAATACAATTAACCCCACTTCCTATTTTTATTTGTCATTCTCAAACCAAAATTTTGTATTAGTGGATTATTAGATTGAAAATCTTTATACTTTGTTCATTTTCTATTGATTTAATCTTATTAAAATATTAATTGTTTTCAAAATCTTTTACTTTTTTTTTAATAAACACATTTTTTTTCAAGTGGCGTCTATTTATTATAAACATGGTACTTATAAAGGGAAATATATGGGATGTGTACCATATTTTGATGGTTATAACAATAGTTATTGAAATAATCATATATCAACATTTCTTAGAAGTATAATTTATCCTATATAGAAAATTTTCACAAATGGTTATAATCCAACTAGTGAAAAAGAATAAACATTAGCACCTGGTGATATTTATGCTTTTAAATTACATGTTAAATATATGAATTCCCTCTATTTTGGTTTATACTAAAGTGAATTTATTCAAATATCAGAATGAAAAATTGATCACAAAATATGTAAACTCTTATAAGTCACTCAGGAAGGAGAAAATAAACCTAAGATATTAGACTTGATATATATAGAGAATAAATTCAAAGTTTTTCCATTTATTTAAATGATTCTATTATTGATATGTTTACATTTTTTACTAATAAATGAAATGGTTGAAAGTTTCTGGGTCTTAATATTTTCATATAAACTTTATTCAAGAAAATTCAATGTGTTTTACCAAGCAATTGGGCACCCAAAGTGACGTTGAGTTAAGAATATAAAGATATAAAGAACATATTAGTTTATTATATTATCATTTCTCTCATAGTATATGATATAACTATAGAGGTACAAGATGAACAAATATTATAAGGAAGTTAAGGAGGTTAAAATTTCAATTTCATTCAATATTATCAATAACAACTCATCCAAAAGCAACAATGAAATCACTCTTACTTTTAAGAAGATTAACATGTTCATGAAAAAGAAATGATCCAAATACCTAACTAAAAAGATAATCAAGAATCAAAAGTTACTTTATTCGGTTGAAAAGGGAAGCGGCATATCAAACACATCATTTGAACAAGAAGAAAACCAAGGAAAAGAGAAAAATGTAATAAAGATATTAAAGGCATAGCTTTGAAACCTAGCGATGGCTCTATTTTTTTATCTGAACCAAGTGATTAAAGTGAAATGTGATTTATGTCCAACATTGAGGTATGTGATGAAGTCAGTTAAATTAATTATAATCATTCCACTTTTTATTCTACTTATGTGACCTATTCTTTATGTTAAAAAGATTTCCTTTAGTCTAGGAATAAATTTCAAAAAAAATGTGAACTTACTACAAATTTTATGAATCTTAAAAATAAGTACAATTTAGTTGTGTAACACCCATATTTTGGGAAATATTTTTTTCAAATACATTTAATCTTTCTGATATTTTATGTTAAATGAATCACTAATTTTATCTTGAGTTATACACAACACTAATATTGGATTGTGTTAAAAATAATACTGAGTTTATCTTATAATACACAAAACACTAATTGTGGATTTTTTTACACGCAATACTAAGTTTACCTTTCATTACACACAACATCAACTTTAAACGAAAGGTGATATACTATTAAAATGTTATTATTTAATATGATAGTTATCACCTAGATGTTGGAATCGAAGGTATGAATAGAGTTAAATAAATTATAAAAATATTTGTTCTACACATGTATATATAATGAATTATTTAGTGATAAATTAACTAGAAATGAAGATAAAAACCTTTTGAAAATAAAGGAAATCATTTTCTGGATAACTATTTTTGTGCACATAAATTTGTTTTACCTTAATAAATTAAATTAATCACTTTTATTGAATGATTTTAATGAAATTTATATACTATATTTTCAATAAAAATTTTAATATTCATGTTATGTGTTTTCTAGAAAAGAGATAAGAATAAATCCAATTTTATTCTTACAACTATATTTTTTTTAAAATAGTATTGTTGCCTTTGGCGCACTTATTTTAATACAAATTTTTACAAATTTTAGAAAATTTATTTTAAAACATAAACATAATTTTTTAAATCATCATGTCAAAATTATATTAGGGTTAACTTGTTTTATTTTTCTAAAAAGATTTATTTTTTGATGAATAGTGAAAAATTAATAATTCAAATTAAAAACTGCATTTTATTCAATTTATTTATAAAAATAAATTATATTTTAAATTAGTTTTAATGTAAAATTAGTTTAATTATACATCAATTTTTAGTTCATTGGTATAAATTTTATACTGAATATTGATATAATAACATTTTAATCTTTTGAACATTTTCCCATTAAAAACCAACTTTCTTGTCACACCTCCGTGATTAATTTTAAAATAAAATTCTCCACTTATGTGAATGCAATTTGGATAATTGGATACCATATTTAGAATAATAATAATATACATTATCTAATATTTTTATTTTTATTTTTTACCAAAATTAATAGTAAAAAAAATAAAAATTATTTATTGCGATTAAGGTAAAAACTGGTTTTTCATGGGTTAAACAAAAAAGATAAAGGTTAAAATGAACTATAAACTTGTCTAAAATATATTTTATGGAAATATTAATACCTTATAATTTCTAAGGATCTAAATTTATCCATTTTTTACACTTTTATCATGTGAAAAACGTGGGTACATGTTTTATTTTTTAAAAAATACAAGTGTGCCACTCACCTTACTAATAAAAGGTTACCCCTATTCCTCTCTTCTTCACACCTCCCAACCAGTTTAGTTCAAAAAATCAATAACCAAATAAATTTTAAAATTCCCTCCCCTAATCTTATAATCATTTTTTTGGATATAAATATAACCTATTAATGATTTTGGGGTAAACCTATGAAGGATACCTAAAGAAGAGGTAATGTTTATCAATGAGCATTTTTGTTTTATTTCTTCCTATGCTTGCTTAAATTATTATTATACCATGATGATACAATAAAATAATTTTATTAAATATAATAATATGTTTTTATTTTAATTTAATGACATAAAACCATATCTACTTCCATCAAATGGGTTACAAAATCATTGTTCGTGCGTACAACGGATTACCACCTCGTGAACTGATTTTATTCATTTTTTCATTAACAACTCCCACGGTTCGGTGTAATGATTGATATAAAGTATATATATTATATGTATAATATTATTATACTTATGTATTCTTTATATCATATATAAATTTTTTACTTTCTCTTCCATAGGGGATACGATAATGTCACTTGTGTGTGCGGTGGACTATCGCCTCGCAAAGGGATGTGATTCATTTTCACTAATGCTTTACATGGAAGATAATAAGGATAAATATATGTGATATACATAAAATAATTAATATAATCATGAAAAATTTATCACTTTATAAATAATATATGATTTTATTTCTTATAATTTCACTCACTGAAATATGACAATGTCGTTCGTGTACGTGTAGACTATCACCTTCATGAAGTGATGTGACTCTTTTTTCATCACCACACCACATGAATGATATTTATAAGAACATTTAAAGAAATAATCTGATATTTATGATATTATTATAATTATTTAAATATAATATATTACTTACTTCCTTTCCAAAATGACCACTGAAAAATGGAAACATTACTCATGCATATGTATGGCCTGACATCTCTTTGGTCGTAACGTGCTTTATTTCTCAAAACCATCATTCTTGATTGGTATTAAAAGTATAATTTATGTATAAATATGATAATTATGTAATTATTATTTTTATTGATATTATATAATCAAGATAAAATTAAGGGTGCAAAAAATAAAAAATCAAAACATATATGAAAAAAAAAGCAGTTATTACCCGAAAAATGATTTTAATAAAGAATTCTTAATAAATGGGTAATAAATAGTAATAAGCATATAATATATGATAATATATATAATTATATTTATTTATTATATTTATAATAAACTTATATTTATTATACAGTAGGTATGAATGTTTATGAAGGAATTTGAGACTTAAGATAAGGGATTTCCATCTCACTTTTCTTTTTGTTTGACACAAGCCATATTCACCATGTTTTATTTTTTGTGTTTTATATAATTAAAATGAATTTATTTAATTATTATTATAATTAAAATTATTTGGATTTAAATATCTATTTTTGGATACATTTTTCATGGGGTTTACAGTTTCAAAGTTACCAAAGCAAAATCGTATTTCTAGTCTCTCTTTTATTTCTAGGTGACATATGAAAATTCACCACTCATTTATTTTATGTGGTGTATATACTTAACATTTGAAATTTCATATAATTTATCTCCATATTTTCATTATTTTAAAATTTTAATTTTATGTTATTATTTATTGGGGCCTATTATTCAAAATATTACTAAAGTGGTCAGGAATATTTGTCTCAATTTTCCTTCTTTGAAATGTATGTTATGTTATACGCCTATATTCTTTCATGAGGTTTATATACATCCCCTATGACATGTAATATCACTAATTTATTTATACTCATGATAATTTATGTTCCATTTTATTTTATTACTTCATGGGGGTTCTGATTCAAAATTACCATGTATAAAAGATTTTATGTAACAATCTCATTATTTTTCAGAATTGATTATGATTATGTTTCCAATTATAAAATATTATGATACATATCTCAAGAAACTCATGTATTTTAATATCTTTTTTTATTCATTATATATTCAATTAATATTTCTGTTTTTTCACTCTATGGTACTAAAGATAATTAAGAAATTGTTTTTAAGAAATTTCAACTTTACTTCTCTCTTCGACAAGAAAACAGTTTTCTACCAAAACCATGTTTTGAAAAAATGTTCTCAAAAATGTTTTAAGATTAAAATAATATTATTAAAATACATTTCTACCAATTTTTTACTTTTTTTAAAAAAACTATTGTAATATTCATTTTTTTTTAAAATAACGCTTGTTTGGATTTTACCAAAAATATTAAAGGAATCTTTATTTTAAATACTCATGACAAGAACAGTATTTATGAATATCATGGATGCTTCATGATTTCAAGATTCCATTATAATTTTTCAAATATATTTTTAATTAAACAAATTTCCTTATTATTTTGGAACTTTATATTAAATAAAATATTTTTTGTAAAAATTATTTTGAAAATATTTTATTTTTTTTTAAATTATTTTTTCAAAGTGAAAAGAATATTTTCTTATAGAAATGTATTAAATTATTTTTAAATATTCTTTTATAATATTTTAACATTATTTTTAAAGAAATGGATTTTTGAAAAGTTTTTATGTTCTATAAAATTATTTTCAATGAAAATTTATTTTTCTTAATAAATGTTTTAAATTATCTTTAAAAATAATATTCCATATAGGATAACATCAGCTGATGTTAATTATGTTTTAAAAAGGTTATAAACCAAGGATAAAATTCTCATTCTTTATCTAAATTTTTTATTATAAAAATATTTGTATAAAACACATTTCAAATCTATAGGATAAACCATGATATAATTCTTATGAAACCTTATTTATTTCACGAGTTATGCTATGATGAAATTATTAAATGATTATGAAACCTTTATATTTTATACTTTTTATAATATGATGAAATTTTTATGAAACCTAATTAATTTCATGGGTTATAATACGATGAATTTTTTATGGTCTTGTGTAAAACATATGTATTGTTTTCATTATGTGATATTTGGAACCTATCTCCCTCCGATGCATTAGATAATGATTTATATATCATGAAATAGATAGGACTGGAAGAGGGTGTGAACCCAGTTATGTTTGAGACATTTTCTATTATGATGGTGTTAGAAGTGAACCATGCCTACTATATTAGTTTAGAAAATTAACTAACTTCACTATGATGAAATTTATTTCACTAGGGATGGTGGTGTGTCCCACCCAGTATCTGTAGCCACCCATGGAGTTCCCAAATAAGTTTTCGAAATTAGCTTTGACTGATAAGGAAATTATTTTTCTATGATTATGTGTATGTTATAATTCCATATCTTATGCCAATTTTATGATCTCATAGATCATGTTATTTGATTTTTTTATAATTCATATCTTATGAACTTTCAATACTTATGCCATAAATAAATATTTTGATTTTTTATATGTAGGGTATGGTTTAAAAATGTTAATTTCATGGTCTCATAATCTTATGTTCATATTATGCTTATATATAACCCTTTTTTACCCTTAATGAGGATCTGATCTCACCCTTTCTTATGTTCCCTTTCCATGTTTTATGAATAATTGTTTTATGTTGGGTAGATTTGTGAAGAATACTAATGGGTAAGATCTTTGTGGGGTATATTTAAGATCTTTCATTAATTAATATAACAGTGTTCCAAGTTTCCAAAGGAACTAAACTATTATTGTCCTCATGTATATGTTTGTGTAATGTAATGAATATTCATCTAATAATATGTAATATCCATGTATGAGAATCCTGGGTCACTATATTTGGTATCATAGGAAGGTTTTATTTAACCTTTGTAAACTATGATGAGAAAACTTTAGTGAGATACCTAGGGATATTTTTGGGGATATATCCAGGGATGTCTCTAAGGATAATTCTAATGATTATTCAATGTATAGAAAAATGTATTTCAATTTAGTTAAAGGATAAAGTAAGTGGTTACCAAGAAATTAAATCAATGTCTATATAATATGAGTGGATGTGGATCTATAACAAAGGTAACTAGGGGTAATAACTCTGAAAAGGGTGTACTGAGATAAACTCGATCATCACCTGGTGCACGACAATAAGCCTTTCCTCACAGCTGGTTTGATACTCATTAGGGATATTATTTTTAAATTCAAAAATTCTTTATTAACCATCCTAATTTATTTAAATAGATGCTAGATATAAATGACCTAGGATAAACATAAGGTGTTATATATTAAAAAGAAGTTATCATGATTTAGATATCTAATAAGGTATTTTTCATTACTTAGTAGTTTTCCACTCTGATTAGTGTTTCTCAAACTATGATTTTTGGTTTTAGTCAATGGAAGTAACCCTAATAAACTAGGTTAAAATTGAATGTGTTGGAAAACTTACTCATGAGTTGAAAAATGGAATGATGACTGGAGTAAAAGATGTTGTTATTATGTCTAATTAGTTACCATAGAACATGATTAACAATGTGAACCTTAACCAACTCTTGGAATCCCAAAATAAGATAAGGATATAGTTCATTGAGAGTTTAGGTAGTGGAGACCATGGAGGAATGAATATTTAGTTTCTTATATGTCAATAATTTCGGAATAATCACTCAAGGAAATGTATTAGAGTGATGATAAGATATTTTGGGTGTGGAAAAGAAGAAAACAAATAAAATAACTACAAAGGAAGAATGAAAAGTTCAGTTAATATAATGGATGGGAATATTGGTCTCCCTAAAGTATTATCAAAGGATGAATGTTTTAAATGTGGAAATTAGGGGAATTTTTTAAATGGATGACCTATAGGGAAAGATCATAAAGAGAATCAGTAAGGTTGTATGATTAATGGTTTTATTATTGATGATGGTGAGACTACGAATAACATATGAAATGAAATAGGTGTTAAGGAATAATATGAAGAACCATAGTTAATGGTTTGAAAAGGAAGTGGAATGATTGAAGTATTTATGTATTGTAATCCAAGTATTATATTATATGAATAATGAAATATATAAGGATTGTTCAGTATAAGTTTTTATTTAAGGACTTGAATGAATATGTTGAATTATACTAATGGACTAGAAAAGTGATTTAATGGTAAGGTAATATTTTAAATAAAACCCTTGATATGTTTCGGATAGTGAGATAATGATTTTACGATACATAGATTAATGATTTGGATAAATAAAATTATATATTACTAATTTCCTTATAACTAATTAATTATTTTTTGAAAAATTGGTTTATATTGTCATTTATGGAGTTCATATCATTATTGTATTTATATAATATATTCAATAATCTATGGTTTAATTTAAATAATAATGAAACATGTATGTTTTCAATAAGGTTTTATAATAATTTAGGTTGTTACCATGTTTCAAGAGAATACATGATGAAATTATTCACATATTAGGTATGTGAAAATAAAGATCCAATTAATGATAATTCAGTGATTAATGATAAGTTAATTTGATAAATTTAGAGGTATTCTATTTAAATTTTGTGTTTTGGAAGTTTTATAAGGTTAACCATTTATGGAATGGTTTAAATTCAATCTTGGAAAAGGATTTAGTGATTAATGCATTAATTCACCATATAAAGATTTATAAATATTAGATAACATGTTCTAACCATTTTTTATGATAACGAAATATATATAGAATATCTTATCATTCTATTTATGGATCTTATAATCTATTTGTGCATCAGGAATAACAAATTCACCTTTATTTCTTGGAGTAAGATATGAATTAAAAATTTATCAAGGAAAACAAAAGGGTGATAATGTTATTATTAAATATAATGAAATCATGTTTGTATATATTCTCATAAAAATTCTTAAACATTATGAAAAAAATATAGAAATAAAAAATACTCTTATCATCATTTTTATGATATTAATGGCCATTTTCACGCCTCTTTGGATTATAGATTTGTGGTCATTAACTTTCTTATGAACATATTATCTATCAATATCTATTAGTATTTGGTTGTTATTTATTTATTATATTTCTATATTTTCACTTACCTTATATGTTTTCCTTTTTGTAAACCTAGTACGTCCTATTCTAGATGAATTTCACACATATCTTTCTCTTTTTATGAGGATGTCTGTCACAAACCAACCTGGTTCGACCCTGAACCAGTCACCCGAGCCAGTCTGCGACATGGCCCGAAAGGTGTTCCTAATCCTCCCGGGCTAACAACAAGTGCTAGGGCATAAACAGAGGTTGTGGGAACGATTTCACCCAATACAAATAAATAAATCAACAGAAATAATATAGAGAAGTGCAGAATAAATATACCAAATAAAACGACTAAATAGGAACAAAATAAAGTAATGCTAACCAAAATCGACATCCGAACTAACTCCGTGTGACCCCGTGGGTCACTCTCTAACTCAACGATCAAGCATTTCCCAAGGTGAACGCACTCAAGTTGTATCCAACACAAACACTAAAAACATAAATAACTATTGGCGTGAGTATTAAAACTCAGTAGGCTAGCCCGGTATCTATTCCCAATGCACTACCTTTAAAGTAAAAGAAACATTATCTCAAGTTTGAAATATAATTTATAAAAGTATGTTTTTTAAATATTTTACTTAAAAGCAAAGTACGAACCATTTCCCTTAACCATTTTCAAATCTAGATTCATTTCATTAGGGTCAACAGCTTTTTAGAAAGAAAAGGTGATGTTTAGATTTTTCAAGATTGCACAAAGAGTATTAAACAATTTCATTTGAGAATCATTTCTAGAAACTTAATCAAAACCATTTTCCCATTTTCCAAGGGAAGCAATATTCAAAAATGCACAAAAGAAATCATACAGGAAGGACAATGTAGGCATACATATAAGCGTTATAATCACTATTGCAAGAAAAAAAAAGCCGAATAGACATGGGTGAACCAAGGAGATAAAGAATAAACCAAAATACATCAATACATGAGACCTCATCCCCGTTGACATGTCACACACGATGAAATCAAAATTCCCAGTACACTCGACCATCCTTTCTCAAGAAGGCTGAGAGAAAATTCCATAGTAATAAACCCAATATATCCACCTACTATGGGCCACTGGTCAGTACCATAAACTACCAGTGTAGTAATCATTCTTAGAATATTCTCTCAATATGTCAGATTCCTATGTATCAAGTATTTGGAAAGGGGGTGATCCAAATGATTTCAGTTGAGCATCCAATCACATATATATATATATATATATATATATATATATATATATAATACACAACATGCATCACCCAGAGCAACTTCATGGGACAACCTCTTGCCTTTAAACCATTCGAGCACCCGGGAGCTTCTCAGTGTGGACCTCCCAAAAAATCAGTCACAAAAAAGCAAGAGAGTTATCCTAGGAGGGTTTTCATCAAAACAATTTCATCATTTTCCATAAAGTGCCAAATGTACATTAAACACATTTCACAATCACCACTTTAAAAATAACCAAATTCTTTTTCCAAGAAGGGGGAAATACCAACACTTGATCTTTTACAAACATTTAATGAAATTAAACTTTCTTATAAGACTAAAACCAATTTGAAACCATTTAAGGAGCCCCAAAATACTACTTCACAAGTTTCCAATATTTTTATAAAACCAAACCAAAACATTTTATTTTTTCAAATAAACTGTAAGATCCAACCCAGAAATATATCATCGACACATGAAACACTTAATAAAATAGTTTCCATTTAAGTCTCAACCAGGTGAAAACACCAATTTCATGGCGTGAACTTATTAAAATTTATAATCAAGTTATGAAATTAGTAAAACATTTAATTGAACAATTAGCATGCGCAAACAAAAAAACGACAGCATTTTTCACAACACAAGAATTGAATTATAAATTTTCATAATAAATTAATTAATCACAAGTTGCACAATAATATTTAGAACATATATATATAGGGAGAAAATAGCAGGAAATAATGAAACTTAAATTTTAAAAGGCAGTGAAATGGGAACCTACCTCAAGATCAAATTGTTACGATAATGCAACCTCAGAACCAAGACGTGACGACAACACTCACATAGAAACGCCCCGTGCGGGTCCAAAAATATCAAACTGACCCAAAACAACATTTAATTAATAAAAAACCTAATCAAACCAAGGTAATATATATATATATATATATCAAATAAAAATATAAAAGGATTATAAAACAAATAGGTACTAATGGGGGGAGGTTGCGACTAGAAACAGACCGCCAGAGGACTGGTCGGGGCAACGCTGGGAGGGTGCGGGCGTCGATACAGGGAAAATCCGGAAAAGTGGGTTACTGCGCTCACAAGCAGAGGGTGTGCCAGTAGGGTACACGACGTCAGGGGCATGCTAGGGAAAAGGAGAAGGGTGGATGGTTGGGGAAAAGGTTTCAAACCGGCAGAGGGGGGTGTGGGTCGGCCCGAGAGGGCTGCGGGTCAATCGGAAAGGTTAAAACTGCTAAAGGATGGAGGTCTGGCACTGACGGGAGGCTTCACTGGAGGTGGGATCATCAGTCAGGGTTGTTGCGCATCGAGAATGGGATCTGAGGGGATTCACCACTAGATGCAGTAGGTCGGGGGAAGCGTTTGAGATGGCACTAGTGCAAGAGGAAGAGGCCAAGATCCAGGAGAGGGTCACACCAGACTGGGGGGGAGGAGAGTAGGTCGCGTCTGGGAGGCAGGAGGAGGTCGGGACTGTGGGCTTTTGGGGCTTACTTCAAGGCGAAAAGGGGGCCACATCGGGTGCATTGGAAGGGAGCTGAAGCGGTGTGCTAGGGCGCTGCGTCAAGGAGAGGATGGGTACGCTGCCGGGTAGCAGGGGAGCTGAGGCCGAGCGGGGGGTCCTACACTGGCTAGGTGCAGTATTAGACAAAAGAGGGCAGGTTGGGTGCTGCACTGAATAAGGTTTGAATGCAGCGGGAGAGGACGGACGACAGCGGATAGAGGAAGTGAGGTCGATGGTGGGCAGCTCGAGCGTAGCAAGGAGGGCGACCAGGTAGCAGGTGCTAAGTGAGTTGTAGTAGAAGGGGGGTGGCAGCGTGTAGAAAAAGAGAGAGCTACGTGAATGGGAAAAGAAAAAAATTCATGAATTAGGGTTATGAGAGAAAATAAAAAATATATATATATAAATATAAAACAAAAACAAATAAATGAAATGAAATGAATCATTAATCCATGATAAAAACAATACCCATAAAAATAATAATAATAATAATAGTATAATAATAATAATGGTAGCAGTAGTAAAACAATAAAATTATTCATATTATCTCAATATTAATAAAATTATTAACACAATAAAAATTTTAAATGACAATGCACGTTATAATTACAAAATCTATTTATTTTAATTTTCTGAGGACGCAAGTCACGTAGTTTCCAGGGCGAAGCCACGCAACTTCCAAATTCATGTTCTACCCATGCACCCGATGACGTCAACACCAAAAAGGTGGACTTTAATATAACCCAAATAAATCAATCTTGGGTTGAACCCAAATCCTCAACAAAAATATTTTATGACAGAAAAATAATAAAATAAGAGTCGCAAAGGTCGAGGTGTGACAATTCTCTCCACCATAATGCTTTCCGCCCACAGAAATCCACAACACCATCCAGTCGATCGATCAACACCTATGGATTTCACATAAATATGATCCAACCTCTTAACCCCAAGACATTCTATCGACCACCAACAGTACTCAACCTCGTTTCCTGAAACAGATCACCAGTAGAGGGGAGGCCTGAACGGACTCCCCACTATAAGAATTCAACTAGCATCTGATAACAACTTAAGAGAAATCCCAAAGAGACTCATGGTGGGTCTCCCCACCATAAAAACAACATATACACGACCAAATGGAGAAAAAAACTTAGGAATGAACCAGGCCTTACTCAAGCTAGAAAGAACATAGCAAGAAAATTTAAACCATTCACACCCATATGAAAGGGATACGAGTTTAACTGAAAACACTACACGAACCAACAACCCCAACCCCCTGGGTAAGGGGGGAAGGCCCAATTATTAGATCAATGAAACTATGACAGACAAGTTTTCATGACATACCACTTTTAGATGGACACAATCCAAATCCACAACTAATCCACATGGGTGGTACACACAAGGCCACTAATTGGCACATCGCATCCAAAAAGGAACAATTACTGATATTTCATGAGGGATAATTCCATCATACTTTTTTGACAAGAGGATAAATACAATAAATAAGAAACCACAATAGACACACTAAAACTGCCTCACTGCAATGATAGAGTCACAACATTAGCCAAGCCTATTTAAATTTCCCGGTGTTTCTCACTATGTGTCAGATTCACTCTGAGGTATTTTGGCTAGAGCTCTGATGGATGAAGAATCTTTTTCCTCGCAGTCAGGTTCTGATAATCCCAATAAGAAACATACACCTTTTGGTTTGAAAAAAGAAAGGACATAATTCTGAAATAAAAACCACACTCGCATTGAAAACTGGAGTTCTTCAAAAGACCCATGACATTCCCATACATTTTAAAATACAAAACTCCATCAGTACACTAAAATGATAAGAGATCCCTTTAAATATTTTTCATCCACTCCTCTACTTTGGATGGGTCTACTTGGCCATAAAAGCGAGGTGGATCTAGCTTCCTAAACTCAAGAATAAAATCCTTAGGTTGATCAACCACACTTTGAAAACACATCGAAGCTTCAATGGGATAACTACTGGACAAGAAAAGTCAAAACCTAATAAAGGCCAACTCAATAAATAAAATCCTCAAAATAAAAAACCTCGTAGGTGAAAAGATCTAAACACAAGGAAATAATCTATCATAACATCAAAACATTCCATTTAAAAACATATTTAATTTATAAAAAGCTTGGTGGGTTAAACACTCACCATTGGTATTCCATAGAGTCTCACTCATACACATGTTTTTGTGCCACCTCGGGCATCCATCCACCATACTAGACGTCCGTCCACATTTCCACATATCACTATGCATGTGAGTACCCCTAGGAACACCAAGGCTAACACAAAACAACTTCATTTTCCAAAAACAAATCATTCACCCAATTTTTTAAATAAACCAATCCACAAATTAAACAAGTCATTTCAAACAACCATTTTTCAAAACCAACTTTCCTGATTCAATCCACTTTTAAAAAAAAGGAAACCCAAAACAACTCAAATAGAGAACTAGTGTTAGTGGGTGACTTGACCATATGGTTGGCGGCCATATGCCAAACACATCACCGACATGGAGATCCTTTTTGGACCATGCCCCTAGCTCCACATCATTTGCCAGATCATACGTCTTAGTAGGACTATTAGACCAAATCCCTTTGTCATATCCCAATCACAAAACATTTCCATAAAAACTCAAAAAAAACCAATTAAACTGGACTTCCCATGGAAACTCAAGGATCAGAACGAGCAAGAGATCATGATGCTCTTCTCGCACCTACCCTCGAGTCCCAACAATCCAACTCCATTTACCTTAACATCCCAAATAAAAAAGGGCACTATGAAAAAGTAAGGTCCGCTAAGATCCGACCTCTTCTGATACTATTTTTTCACGAACCAACCCAGTTCGACCCTGAACCAGTCAACCAAGCCAGTCCATGACATGTCCCGAAATGCATTCATGATCCTCCCGTTCTGGAGACAAGCGCTAGGGCATCAACATAGGTTGTGAAAACAATTTCACCCAATACAAATAAATAAAGCAGCAAAAATAATACAGAGCAGTGCAGAATAAATAAACCAAATAAAACAACTAAACAGAAACAAAAGAAAATAATTCTAACCGAAATCGACGTCCGAACTAACTCTATGTGACCCCGTGGGTAACTCTCCAACTCAACGATCAAGAGTCGCCCAAGGTGAGAACACTCAATTTGTAGCCTGGAAAAACACTAAAAATAGAAAGTACTATAGGAGTGAGTATTAAAACATAGTAGGATAGCCCAATATCTATTCCCAATGCACTAAATTTAAAGGAAAAAAACATTATCTCATGTTTGAACTACAATTTATAAAAGTATTTTTTTTCTAAATATTTTATATAAAAGAAAAGTGCGAACCATTTCCATTAACCATTTTCAAATATAGAATAATTTCATTAGTGTCAATGGATTTTTAGAAAGAAAAAGTGATGTTTATATTTTTCAGGTTTTCACAAAGAGGATTAAACACTTTCATTTGAAAACCATTTTTAGAAACCTAATCAAAAGCATTTTTCAATTTTCCAAGGGAAACAATATTAAAAAATGAACAAAAGAAATCATATAGCAAGGGAAATGTAGGCATGCATATAATAATCATAATCACTACTGCAAGAAACAAAAGCCGAATAGACATGGGTGAACCTAGGAGATCAAGAATAAACCAGAAGACACCAATACATGAGATCTCATCCCCACTGACATGTCAAACATGATGAAATCAAAAAACCCAGTACGGTCAACCATCCTTTATTAGGTAGGCTGAGGGAAAATCCCATAGTAATAAACCCAATATATCCACCTACTATGGGCCACTGGATAGTACCATAACCTACCAGTGCAGTAATCATTTTTAGAATATTCTCTCAATATGCCAGATTCCCATATCTCAGGTATTTGGAAAGTGTGTGAGCCAACTAATGCCATCCAAACATCCAATCACACACACACACACACACACACACACACATATATATATATATATATATATATATATGTATATATATATATAATAATAATAATAATGCACAACATGAATCACCTCGAGCCACTCCATGGGACAATCTCTTGCCTTTAAACCATTCGAGCACCCGGGAGCTTCTAAGCATGGGCCTCCAAAAAATTCAGTTGCAACAAGGATGGAGAGTTATCCTAGAAGGTTTTTCATAAAAAAATCATCATTTTCCATAAAGTTCCAAAACAGCCATTAAAAAACATTTCACAATCACCACTTTAAAAATAACTAAATTCTTTTTCCAAGAAGGGGGCAATACCACCACATGCTCTTTCACAACCATTTAAAAGAAATTCAACTTCCTTACAAGACCAAAAACAGTTTGAAACCATTTAAGGAGCCCCAAAATAATACTTCACAAGTTACCAATATTTTTTTAAAACCAAACTAAAACATTTTATTTTTTTAAATAAACTGTAATAGATAACCGAGAAAATTTATCAGCGACATATGAAACATTTAATAAAGAAGTTTCCATTTAAAACTCCACCAGGTGAAAACACCAATTTCATGGCAGGAACTTATTTAAATTGATAATTTCGTGGCGAAATTAATAAAACATTTAATTGAACAATTAGCGTGTGCAAACATAAAAAAATGAAAACATTTTCCATAACATAAGAATTGGTTTATGAATTTTCATAATAGATAAATTAATCTCAAGTTGCACAATAATATTTAGCACATATATATAGGGTGCAAACAAAAGGAAATAATGAAACTTAAATTTTAAAAGGAAGTACAATGGGAACCTACCTCATGATCAAAGCGTGATGATAACACCCACTTAGAAACACCCCGTACAAGTCCTAAAATATCAAACCAACCCAAAACAACATTTAATTAATAAAATAACAAATCAACTCAAGGTAAAATATATATATAAATATATTGAATATAAATATCAAAGAAGCATAAAACAAATAGGTACCAATGGGGGGGAGGTGGCGACTGGAAATAGACCTCCAGAGGGCTGGTTGGGGCAATGCCGGTAGGGTACGGGCATCGAAACAGGACAAAGCTAGCAAAGTGGGTTTCTGCGCTCACGATCAGAGGGTGCGCTGGCAGGGTGCACACCATCAGGGGAATGCTATGGAAAGGGAGAAGGTTGTACTATTGAGGAAAAGGTGTTGAACTAGCGGAGGGGGGTTCAGGTCAGCCAGAGAGGGCTGCAGGTCTGCCAGAAAGGTTGCGACCGCTGAAGGAGGGAGGTCCAGTGCTGCCAAAAGGCCTCGTCGAAGGTGGGATCATCGGTTGGGGGTGATGCGCACAGAGAAGGGGGGCTGAGGGGCTTCGTCGTTGGAAGTAGGAGGTCAGGAGGAAGCGATGGATGCAGTGATGGTGCAAGATGGAGAGTCCAAGACTCAGAAGGAGTTCACGCGGGACTGGGGAGGAGGAGAGCAGGCCGCGTCCGGGAGGCAGGAGGAGGCTGGTTCTGTGAGCTGTTGGGGGTTTCTTCAAGGAGAAAAAGGGGTCGTAATGGGTTCACTAGATGGGATTCGAGGTGGTGTACTGGGGCACTGCAGTAAGGAGAGGAGAGGTGTGCCACCGGGTAGTAGGGGAGACGAGGCTGAGCGGGGGTCCTATACTGGCTGGGTGTAGTGGCAGAGAGAGGAGGACGGGCTGGGTGATGTGCTGAAGGAGGGACACAAGAAGGTGGAGAGGAGGGCCGATAGCGGACGGAGGAAGGGAGGTCAGTGGCGGGCTTCGCGAGCACAGTAAGGAGGGCGACCGGGTAGCAGGTGCTGGGAAAGTTGTAGTAGAAGGGGATGACAGCATGTGTAGAAAGGGAGAGTAGTGTAAAAGGGAAAAGAAAAAAACAAATTAATTAGGGTTAGGAGAAAAAATAAAAAATAAAAAAAATAAAGATAAAACAAAAACAAATAAATAAAATGAAATGAAACTTTGGTCCATGATAAAAATAATAATCATAAAAATAATGATAATAAAAACAATAAAAGTATTCTTATTATCTAAATATTAATAAAATTATTAACCCAATAAAAATTTTAAATTCCAATGTGTATTCTAATTAAAAAAGATATTTATGTTAATTTTCTGAGGATGGCAGTCACACAGTTGCCAGGGCGAAGCCGCGCTACTTCCAAATTCACGCACTGCCCACACGCCCGATGACATCAACACCAAAAAGGGAGAATTTAATATAACCCAATGAAATTAATCCAGGGCTAAACCCAAATCCCCAACAAAAATATTTTAAGGAAGAAAAATAATAAAATAAGAGTCGCACGGGTTGGGGTGTGACAATGTCTTATTAACCTTTTTTATTTGATGTTGGTTTATATGAAGGAATTTTCAAATTTGAAACCTTTGATGACCGAGATAAATTTTTAGTGAAATTTATGTTTAAGGGGGTAGAATGTAACACCAATAAATTTTGTGAAATATTTTTTTTCAAATATATTTAATATTTTTGATATTTTATGTTACATATAACACCAAGTTTATATTTCATTACACACAACACTAATTTTGGATTATGTTAAACCCAATAATAATTTTATATTTTGTTACATGCAACAGTAAGTTCATATTTTATTACAAACAATACCAAGTTTATCTTGTGTTACACAGAACACTAGGTTTAAACAAAATATGACACAATACTAAAATATTATTATTTAACACGATAGTTATCATCTAGTCATTGGAATTGAAGGTATGAATAGGATTAACTAAATTATGAAAATATATGTTTGACACATGTATATATAATTAATTTTTTTATACCCAATTAATTAGAAATGAAAATAAAAACCTTCTGAAAATAAACAAAATACTTTTCTGAAAAACTATTTTTATGCACCTAAATACATTTTACCTCAAAGAATTAAATTAATAAATTTTGGAGAATTATTTTAATAATATTTATATATTATATTTATAATAAAATATTTAATATTCATTATATGGGTTTTCTAGATAAGATATAAGAACAAATCCAATTTTATGCTTAAAACTTTGTTTTTTTAAATCAATATTGATGCCTTTAGCGCACTTATTTTAAAAATAATTTTTACAACATTTAGAAAATTTATTTTAAAAAAATAAAATTAATTTTTAAAATCTCAATTTCAAAATTATCTTATGGTAATTTTTTAGTATTTTAATGAAAATTGTATTTTTTCCATGAATAGTGAAAAATAAAGAATTATAATTAAAAATTGTCTTCCGTTCAATTTATTTATAAAGATAATTTATATTTTAAATTGGTTTTAAAGTAAATTAAGTTCAATTATACATCCATTAATTCAATTTATGACATTGGGATGAATTTAATATTGAATTTGGATATAAAAACATTTCAATCTTTTGAACATCTTCCCTTTAAAAACTAGCTTTCTCATCGTGCATGCGGGATTAATTTTAAATTAAATTTTTCCACTTCTGTGACTAGAATTTTTAAAAATATATTAAATATTCTTAATAATAATAATTTATATTATCTAAAATTTTTAACATATTTTTTTTACCAAAATTAAAAGTAAAATAGCAAAAAATATTTATCATTGTTACGGTAAAAATGGGTTTACTGGGGGTTAAACTAAACATATAGTGGTTAAAATGACCAATAAACAAGTATAAAATATATTTAATAGACATATATAGAACTTATAATATTTAATGTTTTAATTTGATCCATTTTTTACCATTTTTCCCATGAAAAACGTTGTAACACTTTTTCTTTACAAAAAAATTTCAAATGTGCCGCTCACCTCACTTATAAAAGGTCACCCCCTATCCTCTCTTCTTCACACATCCAAACCATTTTAGTTCAAATAATATCTTCACAAATAAATTTTAAAGTTCTCAAACCTCATCCTATAATCCTTATTTTGGATATAAATTTATCCTATGAAGTCTTTTGGTGCAAACCTAAGAAGGATACCCAAAGAAGAGGTAATGTTCATCAACGAGCATTTTGGTTTTATTTCTTCCTCTACATCCTTCAATTATTACTATAAAAACATGATGTAATAAAATAGTTGTATTACATATTCTTATATATTTTTATGTTAATTTAATTTCAAAAACATATCTCCACTTCCATCAAATGGGTTATGAAATCAGCCTTTGTGTATATGGCAGACTACTACCTCACAAACCAATGTCATTCGTTTTTTCATTACCAACTATCATGGTTGGGTATGAAGATGTATATAAAGTATATATATGATATTTATAACATAATTATACCTATTTATTGAATATATAATATATATACCTTTGTACTTTCCATTCTGTTTGCGATACTATAATGTTGCTCGTGTGTGTGGTGGACAACCGCCTCGTGAAGTAATATGATTCATTTTCAGTAACTCTTTACATTGAAGATAATAAAGATAAATAAATATTATATAAATTAAATAATTCATATATTCATGAAATATTTATCACTATGTAAATATAATATAGCATTTTGTTTATTAGATTTTCACTCACTAAAAGATGATAATGCCATTCATGTACGCATGGACTATCGCCTTCACAAAGTGATGTAACTCTCTTTTCATCACCACACCACATGGATGATATGTATAAGATTATTTAAAGAAATAATATTTTATTTATGATATTATTATAATTATTGAAATAAAATATATTACTTACCTTATTTCCATAACGATCATTGTAAAATATAAATGTTACTCATGCATATGTACGGCCTACGGTCTCCATGAACATAAGGTACATCATTTCTCAAAACCGTATTTCATGATTGTTATTAAAAGTATAATTGATTTATATATATTATAATTATTTCGCTGTTATTATTATTTAGATTATAAATTATGATCAATTTAAGGGGACCAAAAATAAAAAATCAAAACATATATGAAAAGCAAAGAGGTTATTACCCAAAACGTTATTTTAATAAGAAATTTTTAACAAAAGGATAATAAATGGCCATAAGTAAATCATATATGATATAATATATAAAATTAGTTGTATTTAATATATTTATAAAATACTTATATATATTATAAATGAGCTATGAATGTGTACTAAGGAATTCAAGACTTATGGTAAGGGATATCCTCATTACATTTTATTTTTTGTGATACACAAGTCGTAAGTAACACATGTTTCTTTTATGTTGTGTATATAATTACCATTAATGTATATTATTATTATTGTCCTCAAATTTTTGGTGATTTACATATCAATTTTTTTATCCCTATTTCACGGGGTTTATGGTTTCAAAGTTACCAAACTCATAAGGGATTTCAAATTTCTCTTTTATTTCTAGGAGACATATGAAAAGTTACCACTTGTTTCTTTTGTGTGGGGTATAAACTACCTATTTGACATGTTATATCATGAATATATTAATTTTCATGAAATTTAAAGTTTCATTTGTTGTTATTATTTATTGGTTCTTATGATTCAAAAAATTACTAAACTAGTAAGGGATTTTTGTCTCAATTTTCCTTCTTTGAGATGTACATTATGTTATGCACCTATATTCTTTCACAAGGTGTATATACAGCCCCTTTCATATATAATGTCATTAATTAATTTATAATCATGATATTATAAGTTCTTTATTATGTTATTCCTTCATGGGGATTATGATTCCAAGTTACCAATGTGGTAATGATCTTATGTTACAATCTCATTATTTATTGTGATTGAATATGATTATGTTTCTGATGATAAACTTTTATGATCTATATCTCAAAAAATCATGAATTTTATTATACTCTATTAATTCATGATATTTTAAAGTAATATTACAAATTTCTCACTCTCTATTACATAATGTAATTTATATACTTTTTTAAGAATTTTATACTTTATATCCCTACTTTGTTAGAAAACCATTTTCTTCCAAATCCAAACTTTCAAAAACATTTCATTGAAACTGTTCTACTATTATCCTATGATTATTAAAATAAATTTTTACCCATTTTTTACATTTAAAAAAATATAAAGGAATCTTTATGTCATTTTAAAAAAATAACGCTTGTTTGGATTTTACCAAAAATGTGAAATGAATATTTATTTTAAACATCCCCGATATGAATAGTATTTCCTACTATCATGGCCACTCAAGGATTTCAAGATTCCATTATAAGTTTTTAAAGTTATTTTCATAGAAAAAAATTTCTTTATTATTTGGAAAAAAATTATATTTTAAATAAATGATTCTCAAGTGAAAAGTAGTTTCAAATTTTTAATGTTTTTAAATATTATTTTTCAAATTGAAAAGAATGTTTTAATTAATAAATGTTTTAAATGGTTTTTAAAGATTTTTTTATAAGATTTAAATCTTATAATCATATAAATTTAGTTTTAAAAAAATTATATTTTATAAAATTATTTTCTAAGAAAAGTTATTTTCCTCAAGAAATGTTTTAAATGATATTTCAAAATAATTTTCCATATAATATAACATATGTTTATGTTACTTATATTTTATGGAGGATATGAACTAAGTATTCCATTATTAATATTTATTTGAATGGTTTATTATGAAAATGTTTTTATGAACATTTTTCTATTCCATGGGTTATACCATGATATAATTTGTATTAAACCCTATTATTATTGTTGGTTATGAAATGATGAAATGATGAAAATATTTTGAAACCTATCTCTTTTCTACATGTTATGATATAATGAAATATTTGTGAAAACAATTTCATTTCATGGGTTATTATATGATTATTTTTTATGATCTTATAGAACACACATGTATAGCTTTCATTATGTGACAGGTGGGACATATATCTCCATCCAATGAATTGGGTAAATATTAATATCTCATGAAATATAAAAACCTATAATAGGGAGTGAATCCAGTTTATTATGGAACTTTGTCCACTATGATGGTATTAGGAGTGGACCTTAATTATTATTATAGTTTAGGGAGTGAACACATTTCACTATGAGAAAAGGTCTTCCACTAGGGATGGTGGGGTATCCCTCCTATGAGTTTTATCTACCCATGGATTTCCATGATAACTTCTGGAAATGAGCCTTGATTACTAAGGAAATTATTTTCTATAATTATGTGTATACCACAATTCCATGAATCTTTCCAATGTTATTCTCTCATGGATCATTTTATTTTATTTTCTTATGATTCATGTATTAATAACTACCAATTTTTATAACGTGACTCAAGATTATGATCTTTTATATATAGGGTATGGTTTTAAAGTGTTAAGTTTATGTTTTCATAGACTTATATTCATGTTATGATTTTGTATCTCCCCTGTTTACCCTTACTGAGTATATGATCTCATCCTTTATTATGTTTCCTTTAGCCATGTTATGAATAATGGTTTTATGTATGTTATTCTTGTGAAGAGTACCAAAGGGGAATATCTTTATGGTATACATTTATGATCTTTCATGAATTAAGAAGATTTTGTTCTAAGTTTCCAAATGTAATAAACTATTATGATAATTAGGAATGTGTTTTTTTAATGTAATTAATATTCATATAAAAATATGTAATATCCATGTTTTATAATTCTAAGACACTATAAGTTTTTTTGAAAAATATCAAGTTTTATAAGAAAAATGATAATCTGATTTTAAAATTAAAATAACAACAAAACATTGAGAATTTGGAATCTCAAATTAAAAAACTTAAAAATAATTTTTATAATTAATCCATGGGGATAAATATCTAAATATTATTTTAGGATCTCAAAATTTTGTCAAAAATAATTATAGAATTGGTTTCCCAAAACAATCTATTTTTCTAAAAAAAATAAAAAAGCCTACTTTGTAAAGAGAAGTTACCAAAATAAATTCTATAATTATTTTAGGAAACTTGGAAATCTTATTTATGAATGGAATTTAAATAATATTTAAATGTTATACCAATGAAAATTCATATCTCATCTCACATTTTTAATAGAAAGTATTTTTCTAAACAATTTTGGATTCTAAAGTCTTTATTAGCTAACTTATTTGGATCCAAAGTATTGATACAAAAAGAATTAGTCACTTAAAATTTTATAATAAAAGTGTCTCGAGAGCAAAAAAACCCAAGAAGATACTTTGAATATGGATAGTCGGTGTATGAGGCACATGTTTAGCGATCCTTCTGAATTCAATCATCTCCAAAAATTCAACAGAGGACCTATCACATTTGGAAATGATTAAAAAAGTAAAATCATTGGAATTGGAATGATCATTTTCTCCAAATGAACTTTAATTAAATATGATTTATTTTTAAATATATTAGAGAATAATTTATTAATTAATAGTCCATTGGGTGATAGGGGTTTTTGAATTAATTTTAAAAATGATTTTTGTAAATTTTTTCATTCAAAAAGAAAACTTTTATTTATCATATCTCATTTTCAAAATGTTTATATCATATGTTTAAAATATCTTAAAATTCAAAATTTTAAGTGTTTAAGTGCATAATATTGTGATTCTTGGATTTGGTATAGATTCCTTGGTCAATTTAGCACACGCACACTAGTCAATCTCAACTATAACAATCTAGTATGAGATTTATTGAATTTTTTTTCAAAGATAATATTATTTCAAACCTTAATGACTTAGTATGTATAAAAATATTCATTTAACTTTAAAAATTAATTTTAATCCTATAAAGCCTTAAAACTAGTACACCTTGATCTTTTTGGATTAACTCAATTTTTTCATTATAGTAGGTAAATATTCAACCTTTATAATTATTAATGATTATACAAGATATACATGATTTTATTTCTTGGCTCATAAAAATGAGGCTTTTAAATTATATATATATTTTTCCAATAAATTAAAATATAAAAAAATTCTTCAAGATATTATCCTTTAAAAGTGATCGTGGGGGATATTTCGATAATAAATACTATGATGAACATTATGTTGTGAAGATTTTTGAGTTAATGACTCACTTATTTTTTTTTTTTGGGAATCAAAATACACTTTATTTAAATATGTTCTAAATTGAAATATTTGTTTAATTTGTTATGATTGTGAGGAATGAACTTTAGATAACTGAAATATAGGATCTCTAAAAATTATTTATGAAAATCAAGTGATCTGAAGATTCATTCTAGATTATATCTATCAAATTTAGAATCATTGTAACATTGATAATCGAACTAATCGGTAGATTAAATAAAATGTTGAGTTTATTAATAGATGAATAAGTTACATTAAATGTTGTTACAAAAAAATCCGATATTTAAGAGATTATACTATTGAAGTTTCTTATAACATTTCCTATAAATAAAGATATAAATCGAGCATTATAATAACAATACACATAAGGAAAACGTATTCTAAAAGTTTTAGTTCATTTTGAATCCTATCAATTTCTTATTGTTGAGAGTACTTCTAATCAGTGTATTTTTTCTTTTTGAAGTATTTTTCTAATATATAATATTTTGTAAGGTTTTATTTATAAATATATTATTATTTTAATTATAATCATTTTCTACCAACCCTATGTGGTCATGGGATTATTGGGATAGGAAGACATTGGACTTACGAGTCAAGTGATCAATGGATCCCATGGTTAATAAGATAGATCCCAAGTAATTTTGGTGCATGGAAGTGAGCTAATTTTGATAGGCAAAGTTTGTGAATTTAGAGGAAAGGAAGATAGAACTTTTTATTTTTACAAAATCTGAGATAAATTATGATAGGTTTAAATTCATGTATACCTCCATTCAAGTCTACAGTTCTACCATTCACTTTGTTTTAAAAGTGATGTTTTAATAATATCCTTTTAAATGAGTATTTAGTTTTCTAACTAATACTTCGTGTTTAATTTTAAAATTTTATCATATTCTTTATTAAATTACCATTGAGTCAATTCTTATATCCATTTATAAAATTTAGTTAGTTTAAATTTCTATTGTGTTAACTCTTTCATTGGTAATTGATAAAATACAGATCATTGTATTTCAGATGTATTGATTATATTTCAATATAGTATATAATATCATTACTATAATATTTAACTTTATCGGTAACTCAATAAATATATTAACTTAATACATGAAGAGGAATAAAATTGTATGTATTCTTTTAAACTACTACTAACCCCCCCCCCCCCACCACCACTTGTATTTTATTTTCCATCATACCTCGGGACAACATTATATATCAGAGATATTATTTACCTTGATTATGTGTCTAACTTGAAAAATATTACTTAATTTTATATTTCTATTAGTTTTTTGGATTTTCAACTAAATTTTTATACACAAACCATGTTATTAGAGGAATTATATTTTTTGTGATTGTAGGAGTGCATGTTAGTGCACTAACAAATATAAATCCTACCTGAATTGCTATTTTTTGTAGAGATAATTATGATTACTGAAATGATTATATAAGATCCTATATTATTAATATTGGAGTCAAAAAATTTATCATACTAAAAGGAAACTATAAAGTTTTAGAATGATAACATTTAATTCTCTCATAAAGAAGAACTTGAATATCAGGTAAACAATAAAGTTCGAAATTCTTTATTATGTTATATCACCAAAAACATATATAGAAAGATATTTTCATGTTAAACAAAAAATATAATTTGGAAGAAGCTATATAATATATATTTTGGAACTTTCAAATTTTTTGAAACTCACAAATTTATTCATAGAGATTACTATCAATCCTATGACTTTGTATTAAGAGAAACTTCAAAATAAATGCAGAAACTCTTTATGATAATAGTAAATATTTTATAATCCTTAGATGAAAAATATTTATCTAAAGATAAAATAATTGAAAATATTATCAATATTATTCCTAAATATTGATATCCTAAATGGATAGAAATCAAAAACACTAAATATTTTACAAAGTTAATTATGGATGACTTAATTGGAAGATTAATGCAGTATGATAGTAGACTCACATGAGATGCTAAAAAAAGAGAAAATGTAAAATGGAGTATCATTTGATTCTAATTTAGGTAACTCTAATTCTAATAACTTTAATACTTCTATTAACACATATAAATATATTTTTTCTAAAGAGTAAATTTAAGAATTGAGATCAAAGTGATTCAAAATACATTAATAAATTACTTTCTCAAATTGCAAGAAGGATGAATAAGCTTATCCATAATTAAAAATTTTGAAATTCCATCAGAAAGGCTAAAAATACAAAAAATAAAATAAATATTCTTATGAATTTATATGCTATGAGTGTAAGAAATAAGTTTATATCATAACTTACTGTCCAAAACTAAAGAAGAAAAATATAAATCCAAGAATGTATTCTAAATAAATAAGAAATAAAAGCTTGAAATACCTATATATTCATGGAGAACTAGTGAAAGTAAAACATATTCATATAGTTCATCAATAGAAAAAAGAATAAAAAGTTATAAAATTCTTGTTTTCTATTATAATATTCAATGGAATGAAAAATTATTCCTGGAAAAGGTAATTTTAGAACCCATTATAATTTAATTCTTAGTTTTAAATTTACTAATAATACTAAGGATGATTATTATAACAACCATGTTATTTCTATTACATTAATAAATTATTTAATGACATAAAATTTCACATAATACAACCCTAAATATCAGGAAGTCTAGTGTATGGGGAAATTAGTATTATTACATAACAACTTAAAACATAAAATATATTATCATTATTAAAAACCTCCTTTATATCGCCACAACATTCCTTCATACTTAACAATGCACGGGATAACCTGAGGACAAACATAAGAAAGGAGTGAAATATAAATCTCAGTAAGGGAATAAAAATGGAATAACATAAGTAAGAAAACACATGTTAATAAATAGGCATATCAATAGAGCAAAAAATAAACATGAACATAAAGGCATGACATAGCATGATAATCATAACATGGAATTGTGGGAACAACTTAAAACATTGCATCATAGGTCAAGGATAAAGTTCCAAGACATCATAGTGTACAATGTGCTATAAAAGAATCTGTTAAACCCCTATCCAACATGTTTTATCATGATACTAAACATTACCCAATGCAATTGAGTGCTATATAATTTTGATCTCACCCGTCGCATTCATTTCATTTTCATACTTAAATGTGCCACATAGATCATAAAGCATGGATTTATTAATCATAATAATTTATTCCATGATAAAAGGGTGTGGAATACAAACATTTAAGTCCTCAACAGATAATTTATCTGTTTATAAAATTGACCACCCTTGATATGGAATGGGTATGGTATTCACTTGCATAATTGTTTTTTAATCAAGATTCATGGTGAAATTTCACCAGCCTAACGACAAGACATAAAAATTCATAAAAATGGTTTATGAGAGAAAAATATGTCTCTAATAATATATAAATTAAATTTAAATCAATAGGGTCATATAAATACATTTCCCAATTTAAGTAATTTGAAAATATAGCTAATAACACAATAAAAAACTTGAATAAAGAGGAGAAATGGAATAACTCTTATGAAATTTCAGCATGGTAACTGGTGTCCATGGGAGAAATTAATGATATATAAAGGGGTATCTCATCATTAAAACATAATAAAGAAATTATGGGATAAGTTTTAAAACATACCCCATCATTTTTAAATGAAAAAAAAGGGTGTGAAAATATAAGGAAACTTGGAAAAAAATGAGAATAGAAGGGACCCTTACTTGAGTGTGTGACTTCAAAATCTTGAATATGGGATTCATGAGATCTTGGGGTGCCTTTGGAGGATTATAGAGATGGGAGGACAAAATAAGGATGTTATCTACTTATTTTTGAGTGATTATAAGTTTCATATTGGGTGGGTTTATATATTAAATGATAGGGTAATTCATTAATATTTCACAAACTTAGGTTTTGGAATCTATATAATTAAAAAATCAAAACCACAAAACTTACCATGGTTTTTGCCAATGGTTTTTTCCAAATAAGAGTGTAAAACATTATTTTATAAGGCAATGAGATGAATATATTAAAATATTAGTCTTTCTTAGGAGGAGATGAGTCACATTATTAAAGAAATGAACTTAAAATCATAAAATATATTATACATTTTGGAGGATTCACTAAGGATTTATAAAATAATACAAAAAAAATTAAAATCGCATTATATTAAAGTTAAAACTTATATTTCACTGAAGATCCATTCTATATTGTTTATTACATCACTATTGGTCCATTATGATGTCATAAAATACACTATACTTATATGGTATTTTATTTTTACCAAAAATTTTGACTATATCGGAAAATTATGAAAAATTCACCATTGGATAATGTTAATGTCCTGATTCAAAAAATAATATTCATTTTACCCAAATAATTTTCTAAAGATTTAAATTTTCACCTTTAAAATAAATATTGTCATTTATTGGAAATTGATGGCTTTTGAAAAAACAGTTTTTAAATCTTAATAAAAATTACATTTGGCCTCATAAAAATTATATGGTTATTTCTATTTAATAAAATTAATTTAATAATTATATTTTATTAAAATAAAATTTATTAATTCATCAAAATATATTTCTTAATTCAATTTGATTATTAACCAAAAATACTATTTGTGTTTCATAAATAATAATAAAATAAAAGTATATTCATTATTCTATACAAAAAAATGTGTATAATAACAATTATAGGGTATTTATACATATCCCTTTATTACACCATCATACACCCTAAGAGTTAGGTGTTCGATGTTGGGGCTTTCATGGGGTCGTTCGGTGAACATGGTTTGGGTTATGATCTCGATGAGCTTGAACTTATCCCATAAATAGTTTTTATCATGCTTAAGTTGTTGGATCTCAGATTGGGCATGGTATAGGGAAAATTAAATAAATGTTATCTTCCTTTGAAACTCTGATAAATGGGCTTCATAGGGAATGATTCTATTGGTTTAGGTCTTCACCTCTTTTTTCTGTGTCATAAGGATTTGTTAAAACCCTATATTTAAATTAGTCATGTGATCACTATTCAATGGCTATATTATCAACAATAAGGATAATTAATATTCATTTAAATCCAAATGAATATAATAAAACTAATAGAGTGCATGTTTTTTCTATATCCATTTTACCAAATTAGATATTTAATTAAATCAAAATGTAATTTACACTTATAATAGTTCGGGTCATTAAAATCTTACCCCTTAAGAATTTTTCCCCTAAAAATTTTTATTTACCACATTAAAAAATATGAGGGTAACTTTGTTTCATTGCCTCCTCCGGTTCCCACATTGATTCTTCAAAATTGTGGTTTTTGAAAAACACTTTGACCAGGTGAATTGTATTATTCCATAGAACTTTTTCTCTGTTATCTAAGATCTTTATTGGATTCTCCTCATAAGAGAGGTCATTCTCTAATGGTACCACCTCTAGATTGAGTACATGAGAGGGTTTAGGTATGTAATTTTTCAAGAGGGGTACATGGAAAACATCATGTACTTGAGATAGGTTAGGTGGGAGTGCTAGTCAGTAGGCCACCACTCCGATGCGATCAAGGTTATCAAAAGTGTCGATGTACCTTAGAATAATATTGCCTTTATTCCAAAATATCATTACTTTATTCCATGGATATATGAGTAGGAATACCATGTCTCTAACATCAAACTCTAGGTCTTGTCAACAATTGTCATCATAGCTTTTCTATCGACTCTGATCAGCCTTGATGTGCTACTGAATGGTCTTAACATTCTCTACCATTTCTATGACCATTTCAGGACCTAGAAGTTTTTGTTCCCCAACTTTATTCTGGAATGCAGGTGTTCTGCACATCTTCCCATATAAGACTTCATAGGGAGACATTTGGATGCCTAAGTAGAAAATGTTGTTATAAGAGAACTCAACCAATGGAAGATGTTGATATCATATTCCTTTTAAGTACATTGAGCATTCTCTCAACATGCCCTCAAGTTTCTAGATAGTCTACTCATATTGGCTATCAGTTTGAGGGTGATAGGAT
Source organism: Viscum album (assembly GCA_963277665.1). NCBI lineage: Eukaryota > Viridiplantae > Streptophyta > Magnoliopsida > Santalales > Viscaceae > Viscum > Viscum album. Next base: position 1,189,214,799 of record OY728156.1, on the reverse strand, counting down.
GTGATGAAGTTTAACTCATTATTTAGAGCATGTTGGAGACTCTTCCAGAACATAGAGGTGAATCTTAGATCTTGATCAGATACAGTCGATAGTGGTACACCATGAAGCCTCACCACTTCTCTTATGTATACCCATGAAAGTTGATCCAATGAGAAATCTTCTCAAATCATAATGAATTATGTAGTCTGTGTAAGACGATCCATCACAACCCAGATATCATTGTTTCCTCTAGATGTCTTAGGAAGATCAGTGACAAATTATGTGGTGGTGTTTTCCATTTCCATGTAGGTATGGGTAATGGTTTTATAATCCCCTTATATTTTTTCCTTTCTGCCTTAATTTGCTGACATAGGAGGTATCTTGATGTATATTATGTGATTTACTTCTTTATATTACCCTACCAATAGTGTTCTTGGAGATCTTGATACATCTTTGTACTTCCAGGGTGGATAGAGAAGGTTGAGCTATGTACATCATCCAAAAGATCCTACTTTAACTTGATAATTTATGGTACACATATTCTTGACCCAAATATTACAACACCTTCTTCATTAACATTGAACTCCAAGTACTTCCCTTTTCTAATAGTTTCCACTTTCATTTGAATTCCCACATCATCTTTTTATGAATCCTTTAACCTCCTTAGAAGAGATGGTTGAGCAATCATTTGGGAAAGGATTGATGATGTTCCTTCCTTTATGATTCCCATGTATTCCCTCCTCAAGTATAATAAGATCATATCCTTCTCAATTATCATCAATGAAAGAGATGTTGGATCCATTCTACTTAGAGAATCTTATAATTTATTTTATTTTCCCGGATGGTAGTGAATTGAGTAGTCATAGTCTTTTATTAGCTCTAATCATATTCATTGGTACATATTAAACTCTTTATATGTGAATACATACTTGAGGCTTTTGTGATTTGTATATATTTCACACTTCTCCCAAAAGAGGTAATTTTACCAAAATTTCAAAGAAAAGATAACTGCAGCCAACTCCAGATCATGTGTTAGATATTTATTCTCATGAACTTTCAACTTCCTTAATGTATAGTAAATGACTTTTTCATTTTTAATCAACACACAGCCTAGGACATTTTTCAATGAATCATTTAATATAACAAAAATATCCCCAATTGTGGGTATTGTGAGCATGTTCATGGTGATGAGACTCCTTTTCAACTCCTTAAAACTCTCTTCGCATTCATCATTCCAAGAAAACTTCACTCCCTTCCGAGTTATCATGGTTATAGGGTTTTAAAATCATAAGAAATTTCTCACAAATCCACAATAATACCCCGCTAATATAAGGAAAATATGGATATATGTCACATATTTTGGCCTCAGGCATAATTCAATTTCCTTAGTCCTTGAATGGTCCATAGTTATCCCATTTCTTTTGATTATATTCCCCAAGAAAAAGGCTTTCTTTAACTAAAACTTATATTTGTTGAACTTAGTATAAAGTTTTTTTTTCTCAAGGTCTTTAATAGAGTACTTAAATTCTCATCATGATCCTTCATACTTTTATATTATATTATAATATCATCAATAATGACTACTAAAAATTTGTTGAGGTAATCTCTAAAGAGTCTATTCATCAATTCCATGCATATTACTGAAGCATTAGTGAGTCCGAATAGAATAACTATGAACTCATAATGCTCGTACCTTGTACAGAAAGCAGTCTTGGGGATATCCTCCATCTTAACCCTTACTTGGTAATATCCCGACTATAGATACACCTTGGAGAAGTATTTTGATCCACATAGCTGATCAAAAAAGTCATCAATTTGTGGAAAAGTATACCTTTTCTTTATCAAGGTTTTGTTGAGCTCACGATAATCAATGAAAAGGTTCATTTACCCATCCTTATTCTTGAAGAAGAGAATTGGTGCACCCAATGGTGAAGCACTTGGGTGTATAAACCCTTTATCTAGATTCCCTTGTAGTTCTTTATTTGTATCTTCAAGTTCCAAAATATACATTTTATACAAATTCTTGTATTTTGACAACACCCTATGTATAAGATCAATCAAGAATTCAATATATTTGTTAAGAGGAAGATCAAGAAATTTCTTGGGAAACACATCAGTGAATTCCCTCATAATAGGCATGTCTTATAGGAGGGTTCGTTTCTTAGACTCGATCATATGAGAAAGATACTCATGCTTATATAGAATTAATACTTAAGATTGGGATGATGTTTCTAAAGAAGATTCATCCTCCTCCTTGAAATTGTATAGAATCAGGGGTTAATTTTCCATATGGATAGTGATTTCCCCCTCACAGAAATTTATGTTGGCTCTATATAGGGAAATTAAATCCATGCTAATAATTGCATCAAATTTCACCAAGATAAGTATGATATGGTTCGCGAGGAATTTAAATACACAAATTATGATTATATAGGAGTTATATACATATGATTCTATAATTTCCCCATTTTTCATTTTCACCAAAATCTCTACTACCATGCTTTGTGGTGGTGTTTGGATTGTTCTACTAAAATTTAAGGATATAAAAGAATGTGTGGAACCAGAATCATAAATTATGTTAGCTATTCTTGTATAAACAACTAGCATACTTGTCACCACTTCATTTTTGAGATTGACTTTGGTGGTAGTGATGGGAAAATCTCACCCTTGCTGACTTAGAGGTTGTTGGTTACCTCCAAAAACCATTGTATTAGTGAATTGGTTTGATAAATGCCCTAGTTCCTTGCAGTTGTAGCAATGAACAATGCACTAAGGGTTTATTGGAGAATTTATTTCCTTCATCATAGTAGTGGGTTTTTCATTCCAGCAATCGCTGGCTAGGTGCCCTTCTTTCCCACACATAAATCATTTACTCATCCCCTTTAGAATATTTTCAAGGTTCTTATTTCTGCACCTCTGGAAAGTGTGGTGTAGTAGATATTTCATGGAATCATTAGATCTCTCTATAAGACCACAAAAATATGAATTCACCTTCCTCTTATTATCCCCATGATACCTCTGAGATTCGTAAATCTCCATTTTGACTTTGGGGAAACATCATACAATTTCCTCAGAGCTATCAAATTCATGGATCACTAGGTCTTTCCGTAGGCTATTTTTTAGCCCACCAAAGAAGCAGTCATCCTTGAATTAAAATGTGATGAAAAATATGATTTTGTATCATGCATTCCTTGTGAAGTTTTCCTCATAAGCTATGATGGAATCATTATTGTTTTTATAGTGGTTAATTAAGTCCATTTCCATCTTAATTCAGAGGGTGCGAGAAAAATATTTATCAAAAAACATTTTTAGGAAATCTTTTCATCCAATCACCTCAGTCTCTTCCTTAGAAATTGTATTTTTGACTAATTTTAACCATTGATCACCTTCACCCTCTATATGATAAGCATCCATAAGAACTTTCTCTTGTTTAAAGTATTGAAGGATAGAGAGTATCTTCTCAAAGGATATTATCCATTGTTCAGCGATGAAGGGATTGGATGATCCATTGAAAGTAGGAGGCATTTGTCTCATAAAGCTCTTGATTTCAACATGTTCCTTCCTAAGGGGGTTGTATTTTCCTCTTGATCTAGGTTTATATTCAAAACTTGAGTTAACTGGTAAAGTATCATGAAAATGTTTGTGATTCCCACTCCCATCTGACTGGGCATCTCATTAGGGTACTCATTACATTATTCTTCTCATCAGTTTTTAGCTCGATTCCTCCTATTTCCGAACATTGGATAGAATAAAAGTAAAATTAGGGGTAATCATTTTAAACTATTAAACACATAAAGGTTAATCTAATGAAATTAAAGATATAACTAATAAATTACATGTATTTCCTTAACTTATGAATTTATATGCTTCAATCTAATTTATCCATGATCTATTTCCTAACATATTTTCTTATGGGATTTTTTTGTTCCCCTAATAATGGTTCATACTATCCTTATAAATTTTTCAAAGTATATCCGCCATGAGTGTCAAACCAGGAGTGCAGTAAGGCCTGTTGTTATGCACCAATTCCCATTCGATTCATTCTTAAAGCTGTGTTTTCGAGTTTTACCCCTAGATACATATGTTCTAGAGACACATCCACTTGTTTGTATCCTGATAGGGATATATTTTCATGATAAACCACTTACTATATACTCCCCAAGATTTAGGGAAGTTTTTCTTATACTTAGTCTTATCCCTAAGGCTTTCACTAGAGTTTTCTAATCCTAATCCAAAAAATAACTAAACTTTCCTCTAATACCAACTATAACAACCCTATTATTTTTATTACATTCATATATGATTTAATGACATAAAATTACATTAATACAACCCTAATGATCGAGAATTATTGTGTACTGGGAAATTAAGAACATTAAATAACAAATTAAAACATGAAATACAATATCATTATTGAAAACATTCTTTACATGACCACAATATTCCTTCATACTTACATTTCATGGGATAACCTAAGGACATACATAAGAAAGGGGTGAGCTATAAATCCTAGTAAGGTAATAAACATGGAATAACATGAGGAAGACAACACATGTTATATAATAGGCAAATAAATGGAGCATAAAAGAAACATGAACATAAATGCATGATATATTATGATAATCATAACATGGAAATGTGTAAAAAAACATAAAAAATTTCATCATAAGTCATGGATAAACTACCAAGACATCATAGTGGACAAAGTCCCATTAATAAATCAGGTAAAACCCTATCCCAATATTTCGTATCATGATACTAAACATTACCCGATGCATTGAAGCACTATATAATTCAGGGCGCACCCGTCACTTTCATTTCATTCCCATGCTTAAGTGTTCCAAATAAATCATAACGCATGGATTCATTCATCATTATAATTTATTCCATTATAAAGGGGTGTAGAATACATAAATGTAAGTCCTAAATAAAAATTTATATGTTTATAAAATTGAATACCCTTTATAGGTAATTGGTATGGTATTCACTTACACAATTGTTTTAGAATTGAGATTCACGGTGCAATTTCGACAGCCTAACGGCATGACATAAAAATTCATAAAAAAGTTTGATGAGATAGAAAGAGTTATCTCATCATATATAAATGAAATTTAAATTAATAGGGTCATAGAGAAACATGTCCCAACACAAGTAATTTGTAAATAGAATGCATAACATAATAAATAAACTTGAAGAAAGAGGAGAAATGGAATAACTCTTATACAATTTCGACATGGTAACAGGTGTACATGGGAGGGATTAATGAGAGAGAAAGGGGTATCTAATCATTAAAAAGAAATAAGGGTAGTATGGGGGATGTTATAAAACATACCCCATCATTTTCAAATGAAAATAAAAAGGTGTAACAATATAAGGAAACTTGGATAAAAATGGGAATATAAGGGACCCTTAATTGAGTGTGTGACTTCAAATTATTGAAAAGGGGATTCTTAAGAGATTAGTATTACTTGGTAGGATTCTAGAGAGGGTAGGATAGTTTAAGTAAATTCTCCAAGTATTTTTATAAAATAGAAGTGGGATCTTGGGTGGGTTTATATAGGAAATTATAGGGTAATTCTTTAATATTTCACAAACTTAGGTTTTGGAATCTATATAATTAAATATTCAAATCCACAAACCTTCCCATAGTTCATTCCCATGTTTTTTTTCAAATAGAAGTAAATAAAATTATGTTATAATAACATGGGATGATGATATTAAAATATTATCCTTTTTTATGTGGAGGTGGGTCACATTATTGAAGAAATGAACTTAAAATCATAATATGTTATACATATTATAGGATTCATAGAGGCTTTATAAAATAACTCAAAAAAACATAAAATTGCATAATTTTAAAGTTAAAACTTATATTTGGAAGAATATATTTTTAATAGTGTTTATTACATCATTATTGGTCCACTATGTTGTCATAAAACACACTATATTTGTATGGTATTTATCTTTTACCCAAAAATTTGGTTATCTCAGAAAATTATGAAAAATTCACCATTGTATAATTTTAACATACTAATTACAAAAATATTTTTAATTTTATACAAATAATTTTTTAAATATTTCAATTTAAACTTTTAAAATAAAAAATCAACATTTATTGAAAATTAATGGGTTTTGACAAAAACAGTTTTTAAACCCTAATAAAAATTACCTTTGGACTCATAAAAATTATATGATTTTTTATATTTAATAAAATTAGTTTAATTATAATATTTTATTAAAATATTATTTATTAATTCATAAAAATATTATTCTTAATTCAATTTGAATATTAACCAAAAATATTATTTGTGCTTTAAAACAATACTAGAATAAAAGTATATAAATTATTCTATACAAAAATAAGGTACATAATCATAATGCTAGGTTCTTGATACATATCCATTTATTACACCACCATACACCTAAATAAGAAGGTGTGCAATGGTGGGGAATTCATGGGTTCATTTGGTGAACATAGTTTAGGTCGTGATCTTGATGAGCTTGGACTTCTCCCATAAATGGTTTCACTCATACTATAGTTGTTGGATCTCAACTCGGTATTGGTATAGGGAAAATCCCAAAAATACTATTTCCCTTAGAATCTCTAACAAATGGGATTCATAGGGAATGATCCTACTGATTAAGGTCATCACCTTCTTTTTTATGTCGAAAGGATTTGTTAAAACCCTATATTTATAATAGTCATGTGATCATTGTCCAACAAAAATATTATCAACGGTCATTTAAATCCAATTGGATATAATAAAACAAATGGAGTTCATTTGTTTTCTATATCCATTTTACAAAATAAAAAAATTTATTTAAATTAAAAGGGAATTTGCACTTATAATAGTTTGGTTCATTACAATTATTCAACTTCATTAGGAGATGAAAATGATGATCCATTAGAATTTGAAAATGTTAGTTCATTGAAATATTAAGAAACTCTACCTACTATAGCTGAAATTTATAGATATGTAAACCTTATTAATCAATAAAATAATAAAATTAAAGGTAAATTTGATTTTTCTAAAGAAAAACTTATTAAATGTGATAAAATAATTTAGAAATTGACTTCATAAATTTCAAAATGTTAAATAGATTTGGATTCAAAAACTTGTTTTTTAAGAATTATGTTGATTAGAATTCAGTTGATTGAAAATATGATGAATATAATTGGAATTTTATTATTCAACATAATTCTGAATTTTTTTAAATAAGCTTTCTTCATACATTACTTCTGATAAATAAAATTTTTATAAAATGTATGAACTATTTAAAACCTCTATAACTTTAAGTGGAATATGTTTTACTTATGATACACATTATTTTCAATCAAACTATTATGTATCTAAAATTAGATCTTTTTATACTGAATTTAACAGATAAGGTCATTAGAGTAAATATTATTCTCTAAACTAAGTTCATTCTATTAGTTTTCATAAATATTTTATTTCTAAAGAAGAAGAAGTTGAAAAACATAAAAGGGTTTTAAAAATTTTGGTTCTTAAAATTTTATTTTCTAATATAACTAGACCTAAACATGTGTCAAGATCAAGAAATTAATTTCATATTTTTTTAAAAAGTATTTGAGTCTGGAAGTAGAAACAAATGGTATATGGATAGTGGTTTTTCTTGATATATTACAATAGATAAGTCAAACTTACAAAATTTCAATAAATCTAAAAGAAGAAGGTAACTTTTTGAGAAATTTAATAGGGTAAAATCATTCAAATACGTGATATTTATTTTCTTGAAAAATATTATTTCAAATTTTTAATCTTCTTTAAAACTTAAGAACAACCATATCAACATATGTTAGTTATGGGATGAGGGATATCTTATGAGCTTCAGTACTAAAAAATGTACTTTTCAAAGTTCAGAAGGTGATTTCATTTTATCTATCAATGGGAATAAAAAATTTTGAACACCCATCGTAAAATAATTAAGTCATTATAATTTTTTAGGATTAAGTGAAACTAAATACTTTCATTGATTATCTAAAAATAGATTAGGACACTGTAATTTATATACTTTAACTAAACTGTTTAGGAATAAACATGTTTGGGATTTACCAAAACTTAAATTTAATTCAAACATAGTCTTTTATTATTGAAAATTTGGTGAGAAACATAATTTGGATGTTAAATCTAAAATTGAATTCTCAACTATCGAAGGTTTACAGTTAGTGTACATAGATTATTTGATCCTACAAAAACTGGAATTATTGGATCCAAATACTATATATATATATATATATATATATATCTGTTTGTGTGTTTGTGTCTTTTTTTATGATTACAATATATTTACTTATGATTATTTTCTCATTCAAAAATCTAAATATTTTAATTATTTAAATTATTTTTGCAATTTTGTTAAAAATGAGAAAAACCTACCTTAGTTTTCTATCTAAATTGATCATGGTGGTGATTTTTCTAACTCTAATTTTAAAAAAATATAGTATAAAGGTCTTACTCATAATTTTTATATACATATAATACCTTATAAAAATGGAAAAGTTAAATGAATAAATATAATTATTTATAAAATTACACAAAATTTTATAAGTGATTATTTTATTGGAAGTCATTTTTAGGATAAGGTTGTGAGTATTGGTAAATATACTATAAATTATGTTTTATATTTTTTTTCTTTATAAAAAACCTTATGATTTGTGTACTATATGAAATCCAAAACATTCATACTTCATAGTTATTAGATTTAAAGTATTCAAATTAATAAAAAATATCATATAAATAAATTTGATCCTAAAACCAAAGATGGTATTTTTATGAGTTATTGTTCAACTAGTAAGGCTTATAGATTTTTTAGTAAAAGAACCAATATTTTTGAGGAAAACATTCATGAAAATTTTGATGAATCTAGTCCTTTTTTAGAACCATCATAAATAAAAAATTCCTATGATGTTTTAAAAAATCCTTCTATTAATTTACAATAAGAAAATTTGGAACTACCAATTATAAAACTACTAAAAGTAAAGATATCACTTTTTTAATATTCAGAAACTAATTCAACTGAAGATGTATATCTTTTAGTAGAAGATTATTTTATCACTTTACCCAAAATACAGATGGTCTTAAAGAATCTTCCTTTTAATTATATTATTAGATATTAAATTTAATTGATTAATAATATAATTTCCATGAGAAAACATTGTAAGTATCATTCCTTACCATCACAATAGGAATCTAAAAAATACAATGATGCTTTAGGTGATGAAATTTGGATAAGGTCCATGTAAGAATATTTCAATCAGTTTGAATGGAACTAAGTTTTGACCCTAGTTAAAATTCCTACAAATATACTATTAATTGGAGTAAAATGGGTTTTTAGAAGAAAATGTGTTGAAAATTTAATCATTAATAGAAATAAAGAAATACTTGTTTCTAAATTTTATTTTCAATAATAAGGCATGAAATATGGTGGAAATTTTTCATTTTTAGATAAAATAGAATCTATCAGGATATTTTTAGCCTTTTTATCTCATTTTAATTTTAAATTAATTAAAATTGATATGAAAATTTTTTCCCTAATGGTTATGTACAAGAAGAAGTTTATCTAGAACAACCTTCAGGTTTTGAAGATGATAAAATTTTGGACAAAGTAATTAAAATTACTAAATCACTCTATGAACTTAATAAATACACAAAATTTGGATATGATATACTTATTTGATATTTTATTTAAAATAATTTTTTTAAAGGAAGTGTTGATCCAACCCTATTCATAAATAAAATATTTAAAAACACTATCATTGTTCAAATGTATGTTGATGACATTATTTTTTGTCCATCCCCAAAATTTCTTTTTGATAGTTTTTATGAACATGTGAAAAATGATTTTGAAATGATCATGATGGGAGAACATAAATTTTTCTTTGGTTTTCATATTTTTCAAAAATCAAAAGGAAATATTTTAACTCAATATAAATATTTTAAGAATTTAATCAAAAAATTAGTGTTGAAAATGCATCAAACATAAGTACACATGTTTCAACTTCTATAAAAATTCATCTTGATGAAATCGATTAATTAGTAGATCAAAAACTTTATTTAAGTATGAAAATAAGTTTAAAATATCTTACTATAATTTGAAAAGACATAATGTTTTTAGTATATCAATGTAAAATATTTCAATATAATCCAATATAATCTCATTTAGAAGTGGTAAAAAAAATTGAGATACCTTAAACATCCTTCTAAACTAGGATTATTTTATTATTTTGGAAATGATTTTGTTTTAAAAATTTACTCAAATACTAATTTTAGAGGTTATAGGTCAGCTAGAAAATCAACAACTTGAACATTTCATTTCTTAGGATAAGATTTAGTCTATTGTTCTATAATGAAATGGCATTCTATATCACTTTCCAATTTTTAGGAAGAATGTAAAGTATCCAAAATTCCTTATGCTCGATAGTTATAGATTAAACACACATTCATAGATTTTGGTTTGATTTTTACTTAAACTCAAACTCTTTGTAATAATACTATTTTAATTTCCTTATCTAGAAACTCAGCACATCACTTATGAGCAAAGCGTATAGGTGTAAGAAACTTGCAATAACCCTAACTACAGTAACAAAAATTTGATGTCTTCTTTATTACATTGATGTAAAATACAAGGGATCTCATCCAGAAGGAATGATCAGTTTAGTACTCTTTAATAACTATATATGTATAGGATTCCCATATAAAATTGAAAATATAAAATACATATTATAAGAAACATTCTTGCATCCTTGATATTATTCATAATATATTTCTTCATATCTTGGGGAAAGGAAAAAAAATAAAGTGTTCCCCCATATGCTCATTAAGGGTTGTGTATAGTGGAATATATCATGAGTAAATAATGTATAATCAATATAAAAAGTTAAATAACTACAAAATCATCCCATTTAATCAATAACTTGAGCATGAAATGAATCCATGGATAGTATCAATATAGTAATCTCATGGATAATAATAACTGAATTCTTAATGAAGGAAATTCTTAATGTTGGATGTTATGATCTGAGACATCATTATATGTTTACCATCATTGAATTATACCAAGACAATTTAATTTATGGGTAGGTATACACCCAAAAAACATTAAATAAGGCTAGCCAACTGGTTTGTCTCGTGAGACATGTCAATGAATCAAGGGGCTATCTCTAACTGTTCCCCACCCATCACTTCATATCCAATGCATTCCTCAAATAATGAATGGTCTATTTAATTGATAAAAAATATTTCATATAAAAAATATCCATATTGAGTAAAGGATATAGAATATCAATATTTACATATTCAATAAAAGAGCATTCATAGTAAAACATCATATTTATAAGTGGTATAAATTTTATGAAATAATAATATCCATGATATAATGAATATAGATATTTATGATAAATATAAAGTCCAATGAAAATTTATCACAAGAAAGTGAATGTTTTAAGAGAACATTAATGACCACAAAATTAATAATAGATATAATATGGCCATAAATTCAACAAAAATATAGGTTTTGTAATAAAATTATTTCCTTTGGAAAAATAATGAAATTAAATTGAAACATTTAAATAAGCTTCCATTAAATAGTTTTCTTCATAAAACTATTGATAACTTGTAGAATAATATAAATAGTGTAAATAGGTTATGAAGGTGAGAAAATTCATTAACTCCATATATATTAAAAATAAAGATTCATTTTGAATTAATGTAGAAAAAGTAAAAAATGACCCTTTCGTAAAACATTAGAAATATTATTTTTAAACCCTCCAGAAAGTAAATTATTACATAAAATTTCCTAAATAAATCATTTTAGTAAATAAAAAATGAATTTCTAACATAAGTTTCAAACATATAGGCATGGAATAAAAATATTCATAGTCCAAAGAGAAATAATATTGGATTTTATTTTAAAATTTTATTTTCTTGATTCAAGTTCCAAAGAGAGGAAAAGTTGAAAGATGTGGTGACTCTATTTTTTCCTTATAATACTTTGGAATATATTATGGAATGTTTTTAGATCCAATAGTAGAGTCGGTGTGAGATTTTGGCCCCCTAAGAAACTTAGAATTGATGTCTTAAAAATATTAATATTATTATATCATTTGTGTGAATCATTTTGTTTTCCTATTTTTTGGAACCTAAGGAAGAAAATTTGAGGCCAAGGTTGAATCTAGAACATGGGGTTTACCCGAGGAGAAACCAAAGGTTATTCATCATCTGTCATCTAGTTGAGGAAATAGTTAGTGGGTGTGTTTAACAAAATAAATAGTTTAATTTATCTATTTATTTTAATGTCCTATCCAAAAAAAACCACTTATAAAAATTATCTAGGTTTATCCTTATAAACATTAGGAGGATTGAGATGATCTCAGACCATTATTCATTATTAGATCACACCAGAGGATGATTGGTGATCAGATCATGGTTGATCAAGAGTGAAAAAAAATATAATGGAACTTATCCTTCGCTAAAGAATGCATTCTTTACCAATTATTGATCCAATTTAAGGAAGGAATCATAAATTTTGGTTTTCTCCCTCTTCATTAAATGACTGAGCATTGATTAATTATATTCTTCTTTATCTGTGATTTATTTGAACCTTCGCATGTTCTATGAATCCTTATTATATAATTAATCTGTTAATCCCTTTTTTACACTTGATATCACCCTGTTTATGTGATTATGGTCTAAGAACTCTTGGATAATGATGGTTTCATCTTGTTCATGTAGGTTTCCTCTCTCCATTCATCATATTCTTCATTGTTGGTTGATAGTATCATGGTTTGAGATTTTCAAGGTGGGTTCAAGTGTGATCGAACCCTTGGACTAATTATAGTAATATGAATGATGAATGGCTTGGAAATTGGCAGATGGATTAGGATGATTCTTAGGTTTTGGGTAATAGAGATACTAATTGGAGGATTAATTCTACATCTACTAAATTTGGAAGTGTTGTGGCATGACAGGAGATCCCCATGGGTTTTTAGGTGGCCAAATTCCACCACCAGAAAAGGATCGAGCAAGAATGGCCTTGGATCTACACTCCCCATTGATATTCAATGTTGAATAGGGTCTGATCGGTAGTGTAAGGGATAGATATTAAGTTTTTTTGAAGAACCTAGGTTTCTATTACTACACGGGGTGTATTCCAGGAATACATGTCATATAGCCCCCCAGCTACAATGCTAGGGTTTCCAACAGAGTTAAGTATAACACATTGTGCGGCCCTTCTGACACACCTTATGACCCTCCCCAAGAAATCAGAATATTTTCTAGTTGAACACACCTAGTACCTCATGTGGGAGGATAGTATATGTATTCTAGGAGTACATGGTCATTTCTAGGGGTACACATCCATGTCCAGGTACACAGGTACAATTAGAATCACACTGGTAGGTCATGGGTGGTCGAGACACATGTTTTAGTACCATTACACATTATTTAGTGATACATGGTTATCCAAGATTTTTGGAACTGAGGAAATGATCAAGAGGAAGGGTGGGTCCACATTCCATGTGACCACTGATACACACCATGTACTTTTATTTGGAACTTTTTCCTTGTGTATCTCTTTCTTATGGACTCAAGTATTTCCCCACGATTATCCTATCTTGGGAAATTTTCCATATATGAAGTTATGGAAGCCTTTGAAGTGTATTTTGAGATATGACATGAGGTGTTGATACCATGATGCTTATTCAGAAGATATTGGACTAATATAAATGATTAGGCATGATTAATAGATATAGATCATGGTTGGAAACCCCCTATCATGTCAGGGTGTGGGTCCCCATACTCATTTCACTAGTTTAGTGATACCCCCAATGGTTATATGGAATTGGTCCTCTACCATTACGAGTGGTACCCCCCCCCCCCCCCCCAATATAGTATGGTGTGAGTCCTCTATTCATAGATTAGTACCCCCATGATGCACTAGGGTGTGGGGCCTCTATATATACCTACTGAGTGGCACCCCCTATCATGTTAGGGTGTGGGTCCTTTATGCTTTGAGTGGGTCCCCCTATTGCACCAGGGTGTGTTTCCTCTATCTATTGAGTGGAACCCCCTTATCATATTAATGTGTGTGTCCTATATTGGAGATTGTAACCCCTTAGGTTGTAGAGTAGTGGAAATTTGTGGGTTATCCACATGGATTTCTTGAATAGACACATGAGATATTGGTCATCGATGATGGGCCTTTGGAGTTGTAGGTAGACTCGTCATCCTGGGTTGGGATATAGATATAGATATCCCCTTTCTATATCATCTAGGTTTATTTATATTAATATATCTATGATGGGTTTTTTCCTCTTGTTATGGGTTGATCTAGCCTTTCTTTTATCTTTATATCACTCCCTTTTTAGTTTTCAGGGTATCCTATACGGTATGTATATACTCACCCCAATATGGGATTTTCTCACATGTGACATGTCTTATGCAGGTGATGGATAGTTTAATGGTGACATCAGTGGATCATAATGATACTTAGGTGCATAGGTCACATATAGTTATCGGGATTAGAGATTAGTATTTGGGATCTCTCGGATTTATCTCATTCCAATTGTTATCAAGTTGGAATTTATTTTATGTTTAGGAATGAATTTTTCCACATTACACTTTGGTTTTACTCTATCATACTCAGTTGTATTCCCTATAGGTAATTTCATACATGTTTTACTCTATATGTTACAATATTTTCTTATTCATCTACACTATTTCATTGAGATGGTTGGGTGCATCCATATAGGTACATTAGGTTAAGGCCTCTCATTTTATATTATTCCTTCTTGGTGATATTAACTAACCCCTAGCCTATTGGTGGAGGGCTTGGGGTTATGGCGTCTTGTCCTTCCGCCAGCCAGGTGGTCCCCTGTTGGGTTGGGTCATTATAAAGTGGTATTATATCAGATCATTTATTATGATGGTTTTTTGAGTTATCCACTTATGAGTAATTGGTTGGGACTTATAGAAATGGTTTCAAAGCTTCTTGAGTGTATCTTTTAGACTAAAGAACCCAGTTTTGGGGTGGAGATGAAGTATCCATTCACCAGGACACTGACTACCTTCTTTTCAACTCGGTATATTGAGTCATTGGTTATAGTAAATATTGGTACATGCATCATATAAGGTTGAGTCCTTTGAATATCATTCTTGAGTTAGATATCCACATATATATATATATATTCTCTTCTAATGGTAGTATGTCTTGATTACTTTCGGGATTCCTTTTTGAATACATCTATCCAAGTTACTAATTTAGGATTATAACGATGATTAGATGAGTGATGAGGCCTCAGTTTAAAGGATATCTCATGAGGTGTTTACTCTACAAGGGGTATATAAACCCTACCTATTGAGTAGAATATAGTACTAGAAGTTTAGGGTGATGATGAGTGACATCATAAAATGCTTTGTGAGTTTCAGTACTAGAGACCGTTGAGGTTCCATGGTGATCCAAATCCTGAGGCATCAAAGTATTAACTTAAGTTGATGATACAAGTCTTCAAGATTGTGAAAATCTTGACTAATTAGATGGTTTTGTCAGTAACCAGTCTTTTCCATAGAGCATCAGGGTGTTTTTTGAATCTATTCATACATATCCTTGATGAGATTATTCTCTTATTTTTTAAATTATAGTAGCTATTTCATGAGAGGAGTATTACCCCTAATGCTTGTGCTCAGTTCAGATCCAGGAGCTTCTTGAGATGACACTAGACTAGTAGCAATGCTCATGAAGGATCATCAAAGAGTGATCAAGGTTGGAAAGCCCCTGTATCATTAGGTTTTGTGCCCCACATACTACTTTCACTGGTAGAGTTTACTCACTGGTCTCACCCAAATTTACCCAAGATTTTAGGTTTAATCGGTCACTTGTAGTTTAGCTTGGGTTGTCGAATCCTCAGAGACCTAAGAAGTAACCTACAAACATGTACATTATATGGATTTTTTTTGGATATAAAGTGGAAAACTGGGATTTATTTTATCTGGGTTTAAGTGAATTC
Source organism: Viscum album (assembly GCA_963277665.1). NCBI lineage: Eukaryota > Viridiplantae > Streptophyta > Magnoliopsida > Santalales > Viscaceae > Viscum > Viscum album. The sequence goes on along the minus strand of OY728156.1, from coordinate 1,189,198,796 downwards.
TAATATACTTAAGTGAACTCAATTTAAAAGAATAATTTGATCCTAGGTTATCACTTGAGGTGGATTTGAATGCATTCCTTTTTCAACTATTTCAGTTTCTTAAATTTGAGATGGGTTCATTTAAGAAGATCAAAAAACATCATATCTTACTATTTTAATACCTAAAAACCTTAATACTAATCACATATAAACTTGAAGGATCAAATTTTTTAGCACTCCAAGGAAAAGGTTCAAATTAGCACTTGAAGTGTGTATCCTTAAATTCAACAAGGACGAAGGAGTTTAAAGATCTTAAAAAAATCTCAATTAAAAGAATTGATTAGACATTAATGTAGTGAGAAATAACATCCAATACATCCCCTTTATACTAATTTGGATCAAACCATAAGTGGGTTATCCCTCCATTGATTTTATGGTTTCAATGTAAGTGGGAAGTAGACTCATGAGGGAGGAATTGAAGAAGTAAAAAAATGAAATAACGATCCCTCCACTGTTATGTGATAATTTCACAAGGTTTAGTGTGAATAAATTTACACCTTGAGACAAAGGTATCAATTTGATATGAATAAGAAAATAATAATGGGATAATAAGAACTTTTATTAAGAAACTAAGATGAATTAGAACAACTTCCATGTGAAAGATAATTGGAGACAACAAAAATGTAGCATAACATTACAATGAAAGAATGCACCAAAGATGAAAAATCATCCAACACCACTGCCTTAAATAGGAATTTTTTGAACCTTGGGTAAATACTCTAATAGTTAAAGTCATACCATTTGAGTATGGTAGGCTTATAGTGGTGGAATCTTGTAGAACTTAGACTTTTCCTCTCTTGAACTGAAGATGAAACCAGCTTGCATCTACCGAACAGAGGCGTCGAAATGAACTTATATATGGAAGAATTAGAGTGGGACATATAAGAAGAAAATGGATCCATATATTTCTCCTAACCTCAAGTAAAATTTCATCCCAAATAGAATTTTTTTTGTGAGATATTATCGAAATGGTGGGCTGTTTTTTTGGTCCACAGAATCTGGCCTAGACTTTTATCTCCAACTTGGGCCACCTAGAACTCCCTTAAAACATCTAAATTATCTATTTTAATTTTCTTATGAAATTTTAAAAATTATTTCTTATATATTTAGTTAAATTTTTAGAATCATGGGGCTTGGATCCTAGCTGTTACAGCCACTTTATTGGGATATTGTACAGTTTACTTTGCCCAGAATCTGTTGTCATGAAAGCCAATTTTGGTGGTCTTCTAACGTGAATATTCAAGTACTAAAAAAGTATGGATTGTTCACAATTTAATGAAAAACCTGAAAATTAAATATTTAAATAAAATAAATACCATTGGGTATTTTATATGGTGTTCAAAAATGTACCATGTAATAGATCATTTTAAGGACATATAGTCATTATGTGAAATGATGTTCAAAGTGTAAAATGCACTAAAATAGTATTTATGAATAATAAAGCATGTGAATATTATATATATTAACAATTAATATTATCCTTATTAATTTTCTAATCATACCCCCCCCCCAACTTGAGTTTTTCTAGTCCCGAGCAAAATGTACATCAACAATATGAAATTCAAATTCCCTTTTCCAAAACATTTTAATACACAATGATCACCAAAAACCCTTATACCAAACAATCATGAAACCCATCAAAATATTTTAATACAATATATTTTCATAATAATATCCCAATCCCAATCCCATTAATTTTTTTAAATTCATTGCCATATTTCATCCTATATCAATTAAGCGCGATGATGTGTTGTGCATCACAATAGACATGGGGGTTCATCTTTATTCGAGGGGGAAATTATAGAAGTGCTAGGTGGAATCACATTTCAATATTAATATGAGTATTAATTTTTTTTTATTGTATATTTTTTTATTGTTTTTTTTTGTAATTTTTTCATGGTAATTGAAATTTCACTCAATAGAGTCAACCCATGTAGCGATACTTTGCTGATGCCTCTCAGGCTCAAAGACCTTAGGACACCAAGTGAAGCCCACATACTCAGGCATCATATTGAGTTAAATCAATAAAAAGTAAAGTCAAATTACCACAAATTGAGATAAAATTAGTAAATTTGGGCCAAACAACTATGGAGTCATGATCCCCAAGTTCTGAAATCCAGGCATTAGGTCATTTCATTACTCTACGTGCAAATTTATTGTTTTTTTTTTAATTTATTTTTTTATTTTTTTATTGAATACTCATATTAAATCTAAATGATCACCAAACCTATGCTATTTATTTGGTATACCCCATGAACTCAAACTAATACCCCACAATCCAAAGAACATGTGTTGTGATTTTTTTTGTTTGGATGAAAATATAAACGATGAAATATCACTTTAGATAGCCACACTTTCCAAAATCTATGCTCTTGAAATTATACATGGATTAAAATTAGAATTAGGGAATTCTAAATTATTTGATATTAAGTTTCAAATTTTTCAATTTGTATTATAATGTTTAAAGATAAAAGAATTTTTCCTTCCACACATTTTTTTATGCACACAAAATTAATTTTTTTTATTCTTTTGACCTCCCCCCCCCCAACTTAGAATAACACTGTCCATAGTGTTTAAATACAAGAAAACTTATAAGGGGTAGAGGAGAAAAGTTGAAAGAGGAAATTGAAATTGAGATTCATGGAATTAAGTCTCCTGGTTGTTGAAGTTGAAGTTCTTGTTGCTTCAATTTAGTCCTTTGATATCCATGTCTCTTCTAAAGTTCCCTAATGGAAAAAAATAAAAAAAACAAACAAAACAAAACAATATATATATATATATATATTATAATAAAAAAAGTAAAATATAATTATGTATAAAAAATTATAGAACAAAGAAGCATTATAAGTCGCAGGTCACTGGTAATCACGTGCCCCTGTCTACCTTTGGTCCCGGGTTCAAGACCACGCGGCTTCGCCGGTTGTGACGGGGTTTGCCCCATGACCTATGATGTATCCTCTTATATATATATATTAATTGTTATTATATTTTTTTATTTTTTTAACCTAAAAACCCATAAAATTAACATCATATAAATTGATGATACATTGTATTCTTTTTAAATTTTTGGGTAAGGTATTACTCAGGGGGAACACCACGTGACAAGAATGAATACGATGCTCCCCCTTTAATACCCATCCATACTCGTAATAGAAGAACAGGTCAACAGACTAAGGTACTATCATATTTAGAGTTGATTTATTAAGTATTTTTTTTAAATATCAAAATGATTCATTAATCCTATTTTAAAAGAAAGGTGATTCAAAAATATTGGAAAAATTAAAACCATGGGTTGCCTCCCATGCAGTGCTTTTGTTTAACGCCATTAGCTCGACATGAACACCCCAACTTATCTGACACCAAATTTTAAAATTTTAATGACCACATGTTTCTCTACTTCTACTAGTTTAAGATTCATTATATGTTTATAATTTGTTTCATGCACAAACCTATGTTCTAAAATGAGTGGTAAATCCAAGGAATGTCAGAAATGGTTGATCTAGTTTCTGCTGTAGTCTTTCCAAAGACATCAATGATCATTCCAAAAGTTTTGCTTTCAAGAGAAGAATGAATTCCAAATGAAATTTTATGGCTATACCCTATAAAGGAATACTTGAGCAGGGAATGAAGGGAAATAATTTTTAGCTCTATTTGGATGGGAAATTCAGACATAGGTTGAGATTTTGAATCCAACTCAGTTTCATTTTCAAAATTTATCAACACAATTGGTGCCTTTTGAATAGAAGATTCACCCACCAAATTAGAAATATCAGTTACATGGATGAGTATGGAATCAATTTTTGTGATTTCTCCCAATGTTTTAGGGATTTTTGTTTCTAGAATTTCATCAATGGAGCTATAATATGGACACTTAATCCATGATGTCAAATTATCCTCTTTTGAATCCAAAAAATCAATTTCCTTCTGATTTAAAGACCCTTCAACAATTTTTTGATTCACTTACACTACCACACATCCAAAGTTTGGTTCTTAAATAAATTCATTATAGGTTTTTGGGAAACTAGACACTCCAAATAAGGTTACGGAAGGGATAGTTGGTGTAGGGATGAGTTCTTCACAAGTGTTAATGGACTGTAGTTCTAATCTCAAAGATGAAACCTCAGAATTCATTATCTATATTTGATAACACAATTTATCAATATATTTTTGAGGAATATTATTTGTATGAGGATAAAAATCATGGAATTATCCAAGATTCATCTCTTCAACCATCCTTGAGAGGGCTTTAAATTTATCCTTTAAACAGTCAAAATTTAAATGATTGTGCATCTCCCGATTGTGGGGTGATCATTCAAGTATTGATCAAAGAAATTCACTGAGTTAGGGTATTCTCAATAATGATTTCCAATTTTAATCCAACATGGTTTTATGATAGGGTGATGGTGAAAAGACTCCATTGGATTAGACTGAAACTAGGATTTCAGATTCTAAGGACACACACAAATAGAAAGGTGAAAAGATAAGAGGAATAGTGGTGAGAATAGAGAACTTAGGGTGAGAAAAGGATGATATTGACTAAGATAACTTAATTATATCTCTAGAAACAACACCAAAATTTGGTCTCACCCAAATTTACCCAAGATTTTAGGGTTATGCAGTCGCTTGTAGTTTAACTTAGGTTTTCGAATCCTCAGAGACCTAAGAAGTAACCTACAGACACGTACATTCTATGGATTGTTTTTGGCTATGAAGTGGCCAAATTGGATTTAATTTATTTGGGTTTAAGTCAACTCTAATATACTTAAGTGAATTCAATTTAAAATAATTACTTTATCATAGGTTATCAATTGGGGTGGATTTGAATGCATTCATTTTTCAACTATTTAAATTTCTTATATTTGAGATGGGTTCATTTAAGAAGATCAAACAACATAATCACTTAATGGTTTAATACCTACACACATTAATACTAATCACCTATACACTTTAAGGATAAAATTTTTGAGCACTCCAAGGTAAAGGTTCATATTAGCACTTGAAGTGTGTGGCCTTAAATTCAATAAGGACGAAGGATTCTAAAGATCTTGAAACAAAATTCTCAATTAAAAGAAGTGATTAGACTTTAATGGAGTAAGAAATAACATCTAATATAGACTCTTGATACTCCCTTGTATCAACCCATAATTGGGTTATCCCTCCATTTATTCTATGGTTTCAATGGGATCGGGAATTAGACTCATGAGGGAGGAATTGAAGAAGTAAAAATGCAATGAAATAACAATCACTACACCGTTGTGTGATAATTTCACAAAGTTTGTTGTGAATAAATTCACACATTGAGGAAACGGTATCAAAATGATATTAATAAAAACAAAATAATAGGAGAAGAAGAAATTTTATTAAGAAACTAAAAAAAATAACAACTTTCATGTGAAATACAAATTGAGACAACAAAAATGCAGCATAACATTACAATGAAAGAAAGTACCAAAGATGATAAATCCTCCAACAACACTACCTTAAATATTCATTATGGGATCCTTTGGTAGAGTCTCCAATATTTAATGTCATCCCACTTGAGGATGGTAGGCTTAGGTTTGTGTAAATCTGGAAGAACTTAGAATTTTCCACTCTTCACCCGAAGTGGAAGCCAGCTTGCATCCACCGAACAGAGGTGTCAAAATGGATTTCTAGATTTCCGAATTAGAGAGGTCCATATAAAAATTAAAATTTATCCCAATATGTCTCCTAACCTCCTGTAAATTTTTATTCCAAATGTAATTTATGTTTTGTGAGATATTATAGAAATGGTTGGATGTTTCTTTGGGCCATAGAATATGGTTCAGAATTTTATCTCCAACTTGGTCTGCCTAGAACTCCCTTAAAAAATCCAAATTATATCTTGTAACTTTTGGATGAAATGTGAAAAATTATTTCCTCCATCATCAGTTAAATTTTTAGAATCATTGGTCTTAGATCCTAGCCACTACAGCCTCTTTATTGGGATGATGTCCAGTTTACTTTGCCCAAAATGTGTTTCCATGAAAGCCCATTTTGGTGGTCTTCCAATGTGAATATTCAAGTACTAAAAAAGTATGAATTGTTCACAATTTAATGAGAAACCTAAAAATTAAATATTAAAAAAATAAAGACCATTGGGTATTTTATATGGTGTTCAAAAATGTATCATGTAATAGCTCATTTTAAGGACTTACAATAATAATGTGAAATGATGTTCAATGTAAAATACACTAAAATGGTGTTTGTGGATAATAAATAACATGAATATTATACATATTAAAAATTAATATTAGCCCCATTTAGTGGCTAGTCAAACCTCCCAACTTGATTTTTTCTATTCCCGAGCAAAATATATATCAACAATATGAAATTTAAATTACCTTTTCCAAAATAGTTTAATACACAATGATACAAAAACCCTTATACCAAAAAATCATGAAACCCATAAAAAAAATTTAATACAAGATATTTTCATAAGAATATCACAATACCAAGACTATTCCTTTGTTTAAATTCATCTCTATATTTCATCCAATATCAATTAAGTGTGATGATGTGTTGGGCATCCCAATAGACATGGGGGTAATCTTTATTCAAGGGGTAAATGATAAAAGTGCTATGTGGAATCACATTTCAATATTAAGATGAGTATTCAATTTTTTTATTTTATTTTATTTTTTATTTTTTTTCAATTTTTCCATGGTAATTGAAATTGCACTCAATAGAGTCAACCCATGTGGTGAGACTTTGTCGATAAATCCCAAGCTCAAATAACTTAGGGCATCATGTAAATCTTGCATACTCAGGCATCATCTAGAGTTAACTCAATCAAAAAAATTTCAAATTACCAAAAATATAGATAAAATTACTAACTCTGGGCCAGAAAACTATGGAGTCACAATCCCTAAGTTTTGAAACCCACGCATTAGGTCTTTTCATTTCTCAACGTGCAAATTTATTGTTTTTTTAAATTTAATTTTTTTTAATTTTTTTATTTAATACTCATATTAAAACTAAAATAATCACCAAAACAATGATATTTATTTGGGGGACCCCATGAACTAAAACTAATACCCCATAATCCAAAGAACGTGTGTTGTGATTTTTTTTTGTGATGAAAATATAAACGATGAAATAACCCATTAGACAGCCACATTTTCCAAAATCTATGCTCATGAAATTATACATGGATTAAAATAAAAATTAGGGCATGATAAATTATTTGATATTCAGCTTCAATGTTTTCAATGTTTATTATCATGTTTAAAGTTAAAGTAATTTTTCTTTCCACACATTTTTTATGCGCAAAAAATTAATTTTTTTATTCTTTTGACCCCCCCCCCCCACTCCAAACTTAGAATAACATTTTCCCTAGTATTTAAAGATAATAAAACATATAAGTGGTTAGAGAAGAGGAGTTTAGAGATAAATTAAAATTGAGAATCCTAGAATGAAGTCACTTGGTGGTTGAAGTTGAAGTTTTTGCTGCTCCAATTTATTCCTTTGATATCCATGTCACTTACAGAGTTCCTAGTGGAAAAAGGAAAAACAAAAAAACAAACCAATATATATATATATATATTCATATAATAAAAAAACAAAAATATAAGTTTATATACAAAAATTATAAAATAATTAAGCACTATAAGTTGTAGGTTAGTGGTAAGAGCGTGCCCATGTCTCCCTTCAATCCCGGGTTTGAGTCCCTGCGGCTTCGCCAGTTCTGACGGGGTTTCCCCATGACCTATGATGTGTCCTTTTATTTATATATTTTTTAATTATTATTATAATTTTTTATTTTTTTAACATACAAACCCATAAAAATAACATAAAATAAACTAATGATACATTGTATTATTTTTAAATTTCTAGGTAAGGTATTGCTTAGGGATTACATTGTGTTACATGGATGAATAAGATGCTCACCTTTTATACCCATCCATAATCATAATAGAAGGATATGTGAATGGTCTATGGAACTATCATATTTATATTTTATTTATTAAGTAATTTTTTTAATATAAAAATGATTCATAATCCTATTTTAAAATAAATATTATTTACAAATATTGGAAACATGAAAACCATGGGTTGTATCCCATGCAGCGCTTTTGTTTAACATTGTTAGCTCAACAAGAACACCCCATCTTATTTGACACCAGCTTTTAAAATTTTATTGACTAAATTTTTATCCAATTATACTAGGTTGATAATTATTATATGTTTAGAATTTGTGTAATGAACAATCCTATGTTCTAAAATTAGTGGAAAAATCCAAGGAATGTCAAAAACTGTTGATCTGGTTTCCACTGTAGTCTTTCCAAAGACATCAATGATCATTCCAACATTTTTGTTTTCAAGAGAAGAATAAATTACAAATGAAAGGTCTTGGTTATACCCTATGAAATTATAATTGAGTAGGGAAGGAAGAATAATAATTTTGAGCTCTAGTCAGATGGGACATTTAGACACAGGTCGAGATTTTGAATCTAACTCAATTTCATTTTCTAAATTTCTCAACATAATTGGTGCCTTTTGAATAGAAGATCCAACCACAAAATTATAAATATCAGTTTCATGGATGAGTATGGAATCTATTTTTTTATTCCTATCAATGGTTCAGTGATTGGTGTTTCTAAAATATAATCAATGGATCTATAATATGGACACTCAATCCATGATGTCAAATTATCCTCTTTTGAATCTAAAAAATAAATTTCCTACTGATTTAAGGACCCTTAAAAAATTTATTTATTCAATTCCAATACCCCACATAAAAAGTTCAGTTCTTCAATAAATTCAAGATAGGTTTTTTGGAAACTAGGCACTCCACATAATGTTATAGAAGGGACAGTCGGTGTAGGGATGAGTTCCCCGCAAGTATTAATGGACTCTAGTTCAAATCTCAAACATGAAACCTCAAAATTCATTATCTCCATTTGATTACATAATTTTTCAATAAATGTTTTAGTAATATAATTTTTATGAGGTTGAACATCATGTAATTCCCCAATATTGATCTCTTCAACCATCCTTGAGAGGGCTGTAAATTTATCTTTTAAATATTCGTAATTTAAATGATTGTACATCTCACCGATTTTGGGGTGATCATTCAAGGATTGATCAAAGAAATTCACTAAGTTAGGGTATTCCCAATAATTATTTCCAACATTATCCCATCATGGGTTTATGATATGGTAATGTTTAAGAGACTCCATTGGAGTAGACTGAAACTAGGATTTGACATTCTTAGGACACACACAAACAGAAAAGTGAAGAGATAAGAGGAATGAGGGTGAGAATAGAGAACTTGGAGTGAGAAAAGGATGATAGTTAATAAGATAACTTCCTTAGGTCCCCATTAATGGTTCAAAAAAATCTCACCCGAATTTACTCAAGATTTTAGGGTTAAGTGGTCGCTTGTAGTTTAGCTTGGGTTGCCGAATCCACATAGACTTAAGAAGTAACCAACAGACATATAAATTCTATGGATTGTTTTTTGTTATGAATTAGCCAAATTGGATTGATTTTATGTGAGTTTAAGTTATATCTAATATACTTAAGTGAATTCAATTTAAAATAATGATTATATACTAGGTTATCACTTGGGGTGGATTTGAATGCATTATTTTTTCAACTATTTCAATTTCTTATTTTTTAGATAGGTTCATTTATTAATATCAAACAACATCATAACTTAATGGTTTAATAACTACATAGTTTAATAATAATCACCTATACACTTTAAGGATCAATGATTTGAGCACTCTAAGTTAAAGTTTCGTGTTAGCACTTGAAGTGTGTGGCCTTAAATTCAACAAGGATGAAAAAGTTTAAAGATATTCAAACAAAATTTCCAATTAAAAGAAGTAATTATACATTAATGGAGTGAGAAATAACATCCAATATAGCCCCTTGATACTCCCTTAGATCAACCCATAATATGGTTATCCCTATACTGATACTATGGTTTCAATGGAAGCGGGAAGTATTCTCATGAGGGAGAAATTCATGAAGTAAAACACAATGAAATAACGGTCACTCCACCGTTGTGTGATAATTTCACAAGGTTTAGTGTTAATAAATTCAAACCTTTATCCAAAGGTATCAAAGTTATAGTAATAATAACATAATAATATGATAAGAATGACTTTTATTAAGAAACTAAGATGAATTATAACAACTTACATGTGAAAGAGAACTTGAGACAATAAAAATGCAGCATAACATTACAATGAAAAAAAGAACCAAAAATTATAAATACTCAAACAAAAACATCTTAAATAGTAATTTTGGGAGCCTTGGATTTCATCTCAAATAGTTAAAGTCATCCCACTTGAGTATGGTAGGATTAGGTTGGTGGAATGCTTTTGGAACTTAGACTTTTCCACTCTTGACCCAAAGTTGAAGCCAGCTTGCATCCACCAAATAGAGGCATCGAAAGGACCTTCTAAATTGATGAATTATATTGGTACATATAATAAGAAAATGTAGCCACATATGTATCCTAACCTACTATAAAATTTCATCCCAAATAGATTTTTTTGACATATTATCGAAATGGTGGGTTGTTTTTCTAGGCCGCAGAATCTGACCCAGAATTTTATCTCCAACTTGGGCCACCTGGAAATCCATTAAAACTTCCTAATTAGCTCTTTTAACTATGGGATAAAATGTTAAGAATTATTTCTTCTATCTTCAGTTAAAGTTTGAGAATAATTGGGCTTGGATCCTGGCCGATACAGTCTCTTTATTGGGTTGTTTTCCAGTTTACTTTACCCAGAATGTGCTTCCATGAAAGCCCATTTTGGTGGTATTCAAATGTGAATATTCAAGTAATCCAAAAGTATGAATTGTTCCCAATTTAATGATAAAACTTAAAATTAAATATTAAAATAAAATAAAGACCATTGTTTATTTTATATGGTGTTTAAAAATGTACCATGTAATAGTGCATTTTAAGGACTTACAATCATAATGTAAAATGATGTTTAAAGTGTAAAATGCACTAAAATGGTGTTTATGAATAATAAATCACATGAATTTTATATATATTAACACGGAATATTAGACTCATTCAGTGTATAATCACCCCTTATTCTCTTAGGGTTTTGGTCCTCAACCCTTCTGAGTGTAAACCCCCTATGGTACTAGGGCATGGGTCCTCAATGATTTGAGTGGAACCCCCCCCCCCCCAATCCACTAGGGCACGAATCATTTATATATAACTACTAAGTGGAAAATACCTATCATGTTAGGTCATTATTCCTCCATTACTTGAGTGGTACCCCCTATCTCACCAAGGCGTGGGTCCTCTATCTATTGACTGGAACTATCTTATCATATTATGGTATGGGTCCTGTATTGGATATTGTTCCCCCTAGAGCTATGGAAAATGGTTAGATGGATTTCTCATACAGACATGTGAGATGCTGGGAAATTGTGATATACTATTGAAGTTTTAGAAAGACTCGTCATCCTAGGATAGTCTATGGAGATGGAGATCCTCTTTTATCACTCCCTTTTAAATTTCTGGGGCTTCTTAATGGGTATGTATATACTCACCCCTTCATGGGAATTTACCGCACATGTCATGTCTTATATAGATGATGAGAAGTTCAACAGTGAAATCAGTGGATCATAATGATACATAAGTGAATAGTCTACATATGGTGGTTAGGCTTAGAGATCAGGATCCAATATCTCTCATCTTTCTTTAATTCTAGTTTTTATCAGTTTGGGAATTTTTTTATTGGGTGTGAATTTTTACCCTTTACACTTTGTTTTTACTCTATTAGACTCAGTTATATTCTCTAGAGGTTATTTCATACATGGTTTACTCTAGATGTTAGTATATTTTATAATTCATCTCCACTATTTCATAGAGATGGTTAGGTGTGCACATATAGATACATTATTTTTAGTCCTCCCATTTTATATTATGACTTATTGGTGCTTGTCACCATCCCCTAGCCTTTTTGAGGTGAGCTTGGGGTTATGGAAACTTTTCCTTCCACCGGCCAGGTGGGCCCCCAGTTTTTTGATTCATTATTGAAGAAAATATGAAAACACATTAAATATATATAATATAAAAAGATATATTTATTTTATGAATTATGGATTATAGCATTCCATTAATGAAAATAAGAGTAATCCCAATAAAAATGGGATTGTAAAATAAATTCTTACCTCTTTGGTCACATTCAAATTGTAACCCATTGAAAGAATAAACTCAAATAGAAACTTTAATCATCATGAATAAATAGATATTAATGTTCAATACATAAAAAGGTAATTAAATACATCACATAAAAATAAATACGTGCATAATACCCAATACATCACAATAGAGTGTAAATTGATATGAAATCTCATACCTCAAGTACAAATTGCTTTGAAAACGATATAACATGTTTTATAATAAATTTAAATTTATTATAATTCTATGCAATAGCCATTTACATACTTATAAAATCACATATGATCCACTTATAACATTTTAACACCTATTTATTAATAATTTCTTATTAAAATCATTGTTTTTTAGTGTTAACCATTTCATTTTTCATGAGAATTTCAGTTTGGTAGTGATAGTCCTTATACTATGATTATAGTTCAATAATATATATAAGTTTAATACTAATATAAATATAGTATATATTCATTATATATATTTATATTTATCCACAAAATGTAGGTATATAAAAATTAATTACATCGTTCATAGAGAGAGTAGGTCATATGTACACATGAATGTTATTTTCACTTTTTAATAGATGGAATGAAAGAAAGGTAAATAAGAATTCAACTTTATATAATTATTATTATATCATAAATATTCATTAAATATATCCTTATTACCATCCATGTAAAGTATAAATGGAAAATTGATCATATCGTAAGAAGGTAGATATAAAATTATAATTATATAAGTATAATATATCATGTATATTCATTATTTCCATTTTTAAAACCATCCAAGTAAAATGGTGATGAAAAATTAATTACATCACTACATGGAGATGGTATGATGTATGTACTTACGAGCAATGTTTTCTCTTTCCAATGGATGGAAAATGAGTGAAAAATGGTTATCCCATAATAATAATAACATGTTGGTGTATTTTTTATAATTTAAACATTTTTTATTTAAATGTTACTATAGATTTATACGAGGTATAAGAGGAAATAAAATTGAAAGTAATTAGTTAAGAGTTGTACCTCTTCTTTGAGAAATCTCTTTTATCATACACCATAATCCTTGAAATGATGGTATTTAGGAAAGAAAATAAACACTAATACATGAGGAAGGAATATAGGGAGGTATTATGTTATGGATTTTATATGAAATAAGGCTCAAAAGGTTTTAGAAAAATAAGATAATGGGTTCCCATAGTAAGTGAGGGGGCGGACACTCTTGGAATTACTTAAATTATTAAATTAATATAAATTAATTTTCATAATCAAGTAACCCCAAATTGATATATTTTAAAACAAGGATGAATATATGTCTAAATTATATCTTAAAATAATATTTAGATAATTTTAGTTGATGTTTTAACCCTTATCTCTTAGCTTTAATCCCTCGTTAACCCTTTTTTCAATTACCACAATATCAAAAAAATACTCATTTAGGGTCAATAATGTTACCATAAAAGGAAAAGTGACCCATAAATGAATCGTGGTAGATATTGAAAACCATATCCCATTAACTTATCCAAATATAGTATTTTTATGAATTATAAATAACTTAATTAAATATTATTCATTAAAAAACATCATTAATATTATTTTTATAACTATTCATTCAATTCGACATTAATTTCATCAAGATAAAAAATGGAATTTGAATGTAATATTTTAAAACAACATATTTTTTTGTTCATCTGGAAAAAATTGAACATAATAATTCACCTAAATTATATCACTTTTAATATTTTTAAAAATGTTTATTTTATTTTTCTATTAATTGGATAAATATTGTGATGGTGATGCGTAAAAATTTAAGGTAATTATTCAATCACTAAAAATTAAAAAAACTTACCATTATAAAAATTAATTCACATTTAAAATAAATATTTAAAACTAAACATAATATTTTTTTATCTTTATGAAAAAATATTAGAGAAATTAAAGTTAAGAGGGTGACATTTTGTTTTTATTCTTTTTGTAAAATAATATAAAGGTAAATATCATAGAAAAATGGTATAAATTGGCCATATTTTTAAGAATTGGGTGATGGTGGTCTAAATCCACTCATCAAATAGGATAAATACAAGTGTTAGTGAAATTTTAAAGCCTTAACACAAAGTTTTAACCCTCTTTTACCTGTTTTACCCATACTAAGGTGAAAAATATTTACCAAGGTTATTATTCATAAGGAACATAAATAAAATGGTCTTATTTACCAAATTTTATCCTACTTATTTGAAATATAGAATGCATTTTATCAAATTCAACTTACATAAGTGGAATAATTTAATTTAAAATTAAAACAAAAAATGCACAAAAAGCAATTTTCTAGAAAAAATTTCATCTTAAGTAAGAAAAGTTTTTATACTAAAATCACACATAATATTAATTATAATGAAATTAATTGGATTATATAAATTAACTTATGTTACTTTGAAACAATTTTAAACAAAAATCTAATTTTCTAAATGCTTGAAATGAAAAGACAGTTTTTAATGAAAATCGGTTTTTTATATTCAAAAAAAATCAAAAAATTCTAAAAAATGAATTATCAAATAATTTGGATTTTATTTTCTAAAAAATTATATCTCTTTTATCAAATAAAATTTTTAAAATTAGTATAATTTATTTATAATATTTTCTCACAAAATCCACAAAACCTATTTTTGAATAAAATATATTTTTGAATCATAAAATGACTTTACTAAAAATTGATAACTTATTTATTATATATCAAACAAATAATTTTAATTATATAAATATTTTTAACATATTTTTTCATAATGTGTTAATTCCTATTCATACTACTAATTTTAATGATTTGGTGATAATGGTATACTTTACAATGGTTAATTTAGACCCGGGGTTTCGTGTATCGTAAGCTATCAATGAAATTAAATATATTTGAATAGAAAAATATCATAAAATAATGGGGAATTAAAAAACAATTTCCTTATAAAGCACACAAAAAAATGAGACATTATTCTCAAATTTATGGAAACATAAAATCAGAATGATGATATTTTTATAAATCCTGTCACTTTTTTATATTCTAAATTATTGAATGGGAGTTTGGAATGATTAAACTTAAGTAATCTTGATTCCAATACTTGTTTCATCTATCTTCTAACATTTAAAAACACTTCTAATAAAAATAGGGATAACTCTAACTTATCTTTTTTTTTAAATTATCTATTTTTCAAAACATATCTATTTCTTAAACTTATCTAATTTTAAAACTTATCATTTTCTAAAACATATTTGTTTTTAAAAAATATCAATTTTTAAAAACATATCCATTTTTATCCTTTTTTTGTTTCTTAATATTTTTAAATTGTCATTTTTCTAAGAAATAGTTACAATTTTATTTTTCCTGAATCATCCTTGAAAGAGTAAGATAATACATTATTTCTATAAGATAACTTCAATAAGGAATAATATTTTTAACTATATACTTTATTTTTTTTATTTATTTTTTTATTTAACTTATTTTTATATATTTATAATTAAAAAAATTCAATTACTTTTAATAGGTATATTTATTATTACTTTTTGAAAAGTTCAATTTTAATTTTCCATTCAATTAAATTTTATATTAAATTATTAAAAATAATCTGTATGACAGATGTTTTGGCATTTATTTTTCTATGAAAGTTTGATAATTTCCAATAAATCAAAGGACAACTTTAGGATAATAAAAAACCCAAATTACTATATAAGGAATATAATACAAGGGTTTTTTTAATTCGGTTTCTCTAACTTTTTATTTATATGGAAATTTTTCTCATTAGAATTTTATTTCTAATATTTTATCTAAAGAAGATCATAAGTCTATCTGTAAAGCTTGATTTTTTTCTAAAATAGTAAGAGAATTGGATGTATCCAAATAACTATATCTAGTTATGGGTAAATAAGGTCAATTTAAAAGTCTAATAATACATAATAATAACATTTATTATTTATGGATTCCTATTAAGATCCTTAAAACTAGAAGAGAATGTGATGTCAAACATGAACTCACTTTATAAAAAGATATTTTCAGATAGGATAGAATGGTTTAAATGTAATTGATGTAGACAAATTTGATTACATCAATCATGAAAAAAATTTCTCTCTTAAATATCTAAAGATTTATAGAAGTTCTAAAAGAATAAAAAATATATGATCATACAATTCTCGAATAGAATTAAATTTATAATTTTTTATTGTATTTTCTCTTATTCTGTATTAATTTTTGAAAATCATAAAGGGGGGTAAATTTTATAAAAAAATATGTTGTTCATATTTTTATTTTTTTTCTATTTTTTATTCTCTAATTAATTTAAAAATGGGGTATTTTTTCTCTAATAATTTTTTTTAATTTATATCTCAAATCAAAGTAGGAGATATTATCTATCATGAAGACTATAAAGATTTTATTTTTAATTTTGATTACTATTTTTAAATTTTCTTATATGCCTTGGTTTTCTAAAAATGGAGAGATTATTGGGGTGATTATTGAGTCAATTTATCACTTATTTATTTATTTTTTTAAATTACAATGAACTTTATTTGAAAATGATTTAACTTGATGTTTTTATTTAAGTTCTTATGATTATATAGAATGAACTTTTAGTAAATTAAATACTATAGATCTAAATCAATTTTACAAAAATACATAAATGATAAGATTCAATACAAATTGTATCCATCATATTTAAAATCATTTTAGTGGTGCTAATCTAACTCATCTATAAGTAAATAAACAAGATGAGTTCATTGGAATATGAAAATATTGTTGTCAATGTAGTTATAGGTGACATTGTGTTTTTTGTAATTCGACCATTGAAGTTTGTTACAATGTTTCCTATAAATAAATACATTCCTTGAGCATCAAAATAAAAATACACATAAGGAAAAATCATTCTGAGATTTATCATTAATTTTTAAGATTTTTGATTTCTTGTTACTAATAATGCTTCTGATCGGTGTAATTTTTATTTCTAAGAATTTTTTCAAAGAGATACAGTTGTGTTAGATTATCTCCTAGTATTTCCATTATATACATATTTCTTCATATCTTTCATGATTGAGGTATTTCTAGGATAGCTAAATGATCGAGGACTTACTAATAAACTAATTGAAATCTTCCATGTATTGAAATATATAGCTTGAGTACTTTCATTGTTTAGAAGTGAACTACTACTGATTAGTTTAGTCATGGTCTTATGAGGATAGGAAGAAATACCTTTTGATAGGTATAAAATTAGGGATACCTTATTATTAGTTTAAATTCATGGATACCTCATATCAAGTCTACAGATCTACCTTTTTCTTTGGTTTAAATGTTAAGTTTTAATAATATCTTTTTAAAGGATTATTAGGTTTCCTAACCAATACTCCATGTTTCATTTTATACTATTATTGTATTCTTTCTTGAATTATAATTTAGTTAATTCTTGTATAAATTTTTTTAATACAATTAGTTTAAATTCCTATTGTGTTAACTCTTTCATTATTAATTGAAAAAATACTAATCATTTTATTTTGATTGTAAAATTTTTTTTTCAATAAAGTGTATAATATTATTACCTTGTCTTTGAATTTATTTTTAATTTGAAAAACCAATCAACTTAATACTTGATGTAGATGAAAATTGTAAGTCTATTTTTAAACAATAATTATCCCCTCCCATCTTGTATTTTATTTCCTATCATATCTAAGGGAATCACTTTTTGATTCTCAATTTTATTATAATTCCTTATCCTCTCGAAGAACACCTCAAAAAAATAGAGTTTATAAAAAATAAAATATCACCCTTTAAGAGGATTATAGAACTCTTTTAAATGAATTTAAACTCCTTCAATGCTTTCGGAACAAGGTGGACAATATCTTATATTATATCATTAAATATTTTCTCAAAATATCTATCCTTATAAAAGACACTTATAAAATTTAGAAAGGCAAACTTTATAAAATTGGTTATTTTAAGATGTTTGGGTGTAAATGTTTTATCCTTAATATAAAGGGAACACTAAGAAAATTTGACTCCAAATATATTGAAGATATTTTTATTTTTACTCAAACTCAAGTAAAGGGTATTGAGTCTTCAATAAGAGGACTAAAACCCTAAAAGAGTCATTTCACATCAAGTTTTATGAGAATATTCCTAAATATTATCCTCTGAGTGATGATGGAATTCACAAAATTTAGTTTACCCTTACCTAAAAATCACCTTATAAAGAAATATAAAGTTAAAAAGAAACCACTTATACTTATTTAACCAAATCATGGGTATAATTAAAAGACCATCCCTTAGAGAATATTATCAATGAATTACAATATAGAACTCATACTAGAAATTTGGTCTTAAATGAGATTGAACGTCAATATTTTATCTCTCACTTTTAACCTTAAACGCTTGATAGTGTTATTAATAATGAAAATTACATACTTTAAATGAAATTATATTTGAAATAATTTCAAAAGAACCACATTTGGACTCTCACGAAAAGACCCAATTATCATTCCATTATTGGCACGAAATGGGTTTTTCAATATGTGTTTGGTGAGAAGGGAAATATAACCTATAATAAGTCTAGAATTGTTTTTATAGGTTATAATAAATATAAGTTATTGGTTATGTTGAAACCTTTACATCCATTTCTTGGATATAATACCTTTAGAATCTTGTTTTCATTCACATCTTACTTTAATTTTAAATTTTTTAGAATTAATGTTAAAAGTGATTTTCTAAATGGTTTTATTTTTGAAGAGTTTTTCATAGTACAACCACCCAGTTTTAAATATTCTAATTTTATAAATCATGTTTTCAAGTTAACCAAATCTCTCTTTTTTTAAAACAATCCCAATATTCTTGGTATGAATATTGACAAAAAAATTTATCAAATAAGTTAAAATGGGAAAATCTGATTCTAATATCTTTCTGAAAACTTTTTGAAATGATTTATTAGTTGTTTAAATTTATGTTTATGATCTTATTTTTGTATCATCTAAAAACTCTAATTGTAATTAATTTTCTTATTTAATGAATAAATATTTTGAAATGGTCTTTATGGGATAACACAAATTCTTCCATGGTTTTCAAGTCTCTAAAATTACTGATGGGATTTTAAAAACCAAATTAAATACACTAATTATATTTTAAAATGTTTTCATATGGATCCTTATAAAGAAATAAGTAAACCCATGTATACTACTTGTATATAGATTTTGGATAAAGATGATAAAATGATTGATAATATGCTTTATAAAAGTATGATTGGGAGTCTTATTTACCTTATTATGACCCATCCGGATATCATGCTTAGTGTTTTCATTTATATTCATTTTCAATCAAACCCAAATGAATTTTATTTTAAATATCTCAAAATAATTATTTTATATTTAAAGCAGACTAAAAATA
The DNA here is from genome assembly GCA_963277665.1 of Viscum album. Taxonomy (NCBI): domain Eukaryota; kingdom Viridiplantae; phylum Streptophyta; class Magnoliopsida; order Santalales; family Viscaceae; genus Viscum; species Viscum album. Next base: position 1,189,179,178 of record OY728156.1, on the reverse strand, counting down.
TTGGATTATTTTTTCCAAAGAGTACTTCACTTCAACATACTTATTTCTATAATTCATGTTTTAGAGGATTCCAACTTGATAGAAAAATTATTAGGGGGATATAACACCTACTAGAAAATTCCCTCATCCCATGAAGTTTTAATAGGTAAAACTCTATTGTAATTTATACAACAAAATAAGAATATATAGTTGTTGGGATTTTTTTCACCCAAATCAAACGGATGAAACATACTCTCTTAACCTATAGTCTTGCATATAATCATGTACCTATCCTGTGTGAAAATACTGATGAAATTAGTATCTATATAAATCCTATCCAACATTATCAGACATGAAAAAATGATTTGATGTAACACCCCAGGATTTCATAGTGTGTTATTTCTTAAAAATAATTCAATAACTTGCACTACACGCAACACCAAGTTCAATCACACCATGACGTACAAAAAAAATCCATTAAAAGAGGTCATGAATAGTATTAACTACATTTTGAACTTTATATAATCCTTATAATTTTATAATCCCTATTATGAGTTTCTTAGTCATAATGTAAGAACAGATTCATTTTCAGTATTGCACTTTTATCAACTTTTAATAGTGAAACCTTTTTAAATAAAATATTTTAAACTATCTGAATAAATTGGGACATCAAAAAAATTTAAAATGAAACATCCCAAGCTTCCACGGTACGCTTTCCTTTGAATAAAATAGTAGCGTGTGTTGTACGCAACCTTGAGTTTTAACACATGCCACAACCAATCAAACTAGTCGTTATGAATAGTAATACCTAAATTTTGAAATTATATATATTTTATATTTTAAAATGGAATTCATTTTTGGATTCGGAATATTGAATTTAGCCTAAGGTGAAATTTTGGTACTTTTCGGATAACTTTCATATTTTGATGAATAGTGAAAATTACTAAATTTTAATTAAAAACAACTTTTTTAATCAAAATAATTAATAGTGATAAATTATGAATTTGAGTGGTTTTAAAGTATATTTAGAATATATTTTTACCATTTAATATAATGTTGGTCATTGGACATAATTTTACAATTAAACCGAACATAAACAAGTGTCAATCTTTTGATAGTTATTACCTCTTAAAAACACGCTTTTTGTTTTGACAGCGGGAATTAATTTTAAATTAATTTCTGCCACTTCTGTGTTTTGAATTTAGAAAAATGGATTCCATATTTTGAATCAGGATGTCCAAATTGTGTAAATAGGTAAATTTTATTTTTAGACATTTTGAATAATTACTGTGGTAACTATTTTATTTATCATGGTTAAGGGTAAATCTGGTAAATAAGGGTTAAAAAAATAATATTATAATAATACAAAATTACCCTAAAACGTGTCCTAACCATATTGGTGGACACATACCCGACCATGGGCATCCTTGGGTCGATTTGGGGACCCCTTGGAGCCACTTGTATGTGGTAGGGACACATTATATTAATAAAGTTAAAATAAAAATAAAAATGGCATAAGCTTACATCTTTTAGAAGAACAATTTTTACATAGGGTTATACATGTTGTATTTTCGATTATAAATATTCATTAGAAATCTAAAAAGATTTCCTACATAATGATATTTTATTTATAATTTTTATACATCAAATAATTTAAATTATTAATGACACAATAATGATGCAATGTTTACCTCATTAATAAATCATTTAAATAAATAAGATTATAATGATTAAAATATTATCTAAAACCTGTCCAATTCTTATTGGTTGATGTTATTTAGAATATGAGTCATCTTATCTTCGACCTAAATTATTTTTGGACCATTATAAACCGAATTTAATTATATTATAAAGTAATACTTTCACTCTTTCCTAAAGAGCCCCTCCTCTCCCTTATAAAAGGAGACCACTTCTACTCATTCCTCACACCTCTCAAGCCACTTAGATCGTCCAAAATCTGCCCAAATAAGCTCCCCACATCCCTCTCCTCCTCCTTGAAGCTTCCCCTTAGGCATAAAGCATTTCAAGAAGTCCTTTGGTTCCAACCAAAGTGAGTTACCTAAATTAAAGGTAACGATTTCTCTTAAATTATTTTCATTTATTTTGCTTCTCCAACCCCCAAAATCTTTTTATTTCCTTTCTATTGTAACAACAAAAGTATCCTCAATATACTAGGATGTTTTTATAAGAAGTATTTGAACTAAACATACACACACCTCCATCTAATGGATGATGAACATAATGTTTCTGTGAATGGAAAACTAACACCTCACGAAACGATGATTATTCAAATACATCTTACCGCCTCTCATGGTGGCCATTATGATGGCACTGTAATTAAGTGTGATATTAATGAAACATATTTTATATATAATCTTCTGTAATTCCATTTTATTTCATACCATTATTCGTTTCATGTTGTATATACATACGATAATTTCATTTGAGGAAGTGCGGACTACCGCCCCCTTAAAATGATATGACTCGTTCATACCACACATGGAACGTATAAATAATGGTGTTAATGAACATAAGTAACATATATAAAATATTATATTATACTGGAATAATAATATACCTATGTATCATTTGGATTCAATTCTTTTAAAATGAAAAATTAAATGGAAGTAGCGTTCGTGCGTACGTACGGACTACCGTCTCCACGAACACGGTAAGATCTGTCCTCCATCGTATACATTCAAGTATTATTCTCATTTTAGGGTTAAAAATAATGTTAATATCATTCTTATTATGAATAAGATATAATCTATCCATTACAAACATGTCTTACGTAACCAAACATTTAAGAAGAACGAATCGATTATCACCCGAAATGACGATAATACTAAGATATTATTAATAAAGCAATGTTAAAAGATCATATATGATATCATATTGATGTATATGATTATTGTATAATTTAAAAACAATGTTTTAATTATTATACAGGAGGTTAACATACCATCGACTAAGGGAAAGTTCAAGGTAAGGGATCTTCTTATCTCACTTTCAACTCCGTGAGATTTCCATTGTTCGCCACTAAATTATTGAAAGTGGTGTATTGTGTACGGACATTTGATATATATTATCACGATTCTCTTTATATTAATGTTATTCTGTAAATCATTTTGGTGGTTATTAACTTTTGGCCATATGACTCAGTTGATTAACGTGGTAAGGAGTTTCTTATCTCACTCTTAATTTCGTGAGAATTCCACTGTTCACCACTTAATTATTACATGTGGTGTATGTGTACTGCCCATGATTGTATTCATTGTGTAATATACATTAATTTATGGGTACTTACATAGTAATGGTATGATCCTTCTTTCATAGTTGTATGTTTCGTAAGTTACCAAATCGATAAGGTAATTTGACATTTCAATTTCCACTCATTCGGCTTTACGCATATTTCATTGATTATATTACTCCAAGATTATGTGTGGAATCACTATTCATTTGATTATGTCCTAATTTCCACTCCCCTCCCTGTGGATATACCTTTGATACACATAATCACTCTATTGATAATTCTCAAGTCATTAATATGAATTTGATAAGAGTAAATTTAACTCTTTCACCGTTTGTTGAGTTAAACATCCAATTCGTTGGTGTTGTTTCTACAAGAATATTTGTGAATATCCTTTGATTTTTTTACACTAAATATTCAATCATATATAGTTTATTTATATTTTCACACATAATTATGTCATTGATTTATCCTTAACCTAAGGATACGACCTTTATGAGAGATTCCATCTCAATTTACATTCAATTGGGACTTCTTTGTTGATATACACCAAATCACTTTTATGTGGGGTATATAATGGACTTTGACATAGTATATCATGAATCCCTTTATTCTCATGATATTACAAAGTTTTGATTACCTCAATTATTTGTACTCAAGTGTCTCTCTTTTGGTTAGAATCTCTAACCAAAATACCATTTTAAAGTGTTTTAAAGACTTATTCTTCTAAATCTTGCTCATTAATGTCCATGTTTTAAAAATGGTTTTAAGGATTTATTTATATGGAAATTAAAGTTTTAAAATTAAAACTCCTTTTAAAAGTTTCAAAGTGGTATGGGACACTTTGATTCAAAAATCTATTTTTAAATGCCTTCTTGACAAATAGTGTGACTTTTAAATGATTTCAAGAAAAGGGGGATATTTCCCTCAAATAGTTTTGATGATTATTTTCATCTATGTCAACATCCTTCATTATTCATGATTGAGGTCAATGTGATACAATACAATCTTCCATATTGTATCGAATGAGTTATGTTTGACTGTGGATGTGCTATTTTTATACCATTCATGTTTTGTGGTAAAAGTATTGACATTTCGTATGCTAGTTTTAATACGAATGTTTATGTTATGTTTAAACCTGTTCATATGAGGAATGCATTGGACTTAATAAGTGACGGGTGGAGCCCGCTATAGCTCCTCGATGCATCGGTAGGTCTCATGAGACAAACTAGTGTCTTGGCACAAGGCCTTGGCAAAATCTTATTTGTAGTCTTGGCACGAGGCCTTGGCTATGTGGTTATAATAGTCTGGAATTATGCATTTCATCATTATGAAAGTGGATATTGGTATTGCATGTGATCATTCGACTAGTAGAATATCCATGTGAGTAAGTAAATGGAATTATTTCATTTTACCTTTGCCATTTTATTCTGAAGTTCAAGTTTAAAAGGCTTTTTTTTTAGTTATAAATTGCCTTAAGTGTTTATGCTTATTTATGAAAGCTTCTGCTATAATGTTATCCTTACTGAGCATCTGAGCTCACCCCTTTCAATGTTTTATTTTTTTCCCAGGATTATGAAGAAGTAATTTATGAATGACCTGCAGGGATAGTATGAGGGGATATGAAGACAAGAATTTTTTTTTATGTAATGTAAAAATTTATGGATGTATCTAGTTATTCCAAGACTACTAAACTAATCGGTCTTTCGAGACTTGATCTTTCTCGTGATCATGCCAATGTTATGTAATTAATGCACCGACTCTGGGTAACTGGGGTCGGGGCGTTACAGTTGGTATCAGAGGAAGTTTAGTACAAACCTTGGTAGCTAGATTTAGATAAACTCTGATTAGAGCACGTAGACCTAAGATGAACTTTGAGTATTAGTATAAAAGAACTTCCTAGAATTTTGGTATTGTAGAGATTTTGTGAGTTTTCCGAGCAATACATCCCTGTCTGGATACGAGCAGGTAGAGGCGGCTCTGGCACAGATGTACCTAGGGGTAAAACCCGAAAACACCGCTTTGAGCTAGACTCGAACGGGAACTGGTGCACGACAACGGGCCTTGCTGCACTCTTGGTTACGACACTCCCGGGGGATATGCTTAGGATAATTTACATTTTCTTTACAACCCGATTTAAGTAATATATACATAAGATGAGAGTAAATGACCTTTGTTAATCCTAATATGTTTCAAATTGAGAATATGGTGACATTTTAATCTCTAAATGATTTTACGACTACTATTACTCACACAATGCTTTCTGGTTTTAGTCAATGGATGGATTCCAAGGAAGTCATAGTGACTTTGAGAATGATGTACAAGGTGGGAACGGTGGTGGCGATGAGCAACAAAATGGAATGTTGATAGGCGTAAAAGATATCGTCTTTATGCCAAATCAGTTTTCCAAAAATATGATCAACAACATATATATTAACCAACTCCCAGACTCAACAAGGAAGAGAAAGGTGATAAATGATAAGATCTCCAGCAATGGAGACCATGGAGAAAAGAAACCTCAATTTTCATCATGCAGGAAATGTGGAAAGAGACACCCAGGAAAGTGTCTCAATGGGACAACGAAATGTTTTACGTGCGGGAAGGAAGGACCTAAAGTGAAGAATTGCCGAAGAAAAATGAAGAGTACTATGGAAGAAGATAAAAATGGTTCCAAGAGTCCATTTAGAGTCATTTGTCGTAAATGTAGGGGACCTGGCCATTACCCGAGTGAATGTCCTATTCTATAGGATATTTTCTTGGTCAAAGAAGAATCTATGTGGAAATAAATGGTTGGAGAAAAATTTAAAAAGTATTATCACTCCTTGTTGATGGGTTTACTTTGAAATAATTTTCTCTTGTATTTGTAACCCCGCAGTTTGCCATGTGAGAATGATATTTGAGGAAGAATTGCCTCTTCTCTTGTGGATATAGGTATAAATAACCATTTGGTTTTTTATGATCATTGGGGTTTGAGAAAATGATAAGTTATTATAATTTGGGATGAAAATGCAAAGTATGATATAACATTTGTGGTTAAATTATGTTATTTTGAGGAATTTATCTCATTTTGGTAATATTATAAAATATAGTTTTTGAAAAATGACAACACGTAGACCGTGTGACAACCCATCGCGTCGGACAAAACTGTGGGAATTGAACCCACAACCAAAGTGCGATTTGGATTTATCGCCTACCACTGGACTACGTGAAGTCCCTGGTTAGTGTGACTATTTTTTTTGTTAAATGATTTTATTGATAAATAATAAGATGATTTGGGTTCTTATGTCTTATCAAATGAATACCCTTGGTATAGGAAAATGATTTGGTGATTAAGTGATAAATGTTATTTTGGAAGATGTTCGTTTTGTTAGGAACACTATATGCCCAAGGAAAATAGAATACAATGAGGTTTCATTTGTAGAGTAATGGTGGATTTTTATCTATGTTTTTATTGTTGATTTATAGTGATTTGGGTTATTTATGGAAATGATTAACCTATAACAGAGAATATGTGATGATGTTAATTACTTTTAAGTATGTGACTTTAAGAGTATTTGATGTCATTTGGAGATACAATGTAACATGGGAGACTACATAATCAAATTCTTCTATGTTTTGGGTTTCAATATTAGTTTGGATTATATTAAAGGATTGTAAGGACAATTCGTTATTGAATGGTATCTATTTAACTTTGGGGTATTGTTGGTTTAATTTTAGAAATTAAGATTAGTGCATATTTATCTCAATGAATATCCTTTTGGGGGATCATTAGATCATTCACTAACCATTTTGGTTTTGATTAATCTTCAAAGACAATGTAAATATATGGTTTATCCTACATGGATCATGTGATTCTATAGAAGGTTATTCTAGTTCTTCCAGTGTGACCAAGTCTTCTTGAATACTCATCGTTTAAAAAAAATTGAGTTAGTGGTGGAAATTTATTAAAGGATGAAAATCTACATAAAATTTAAGTATATCTCATAATGTTCTTAGTCAATATCATAAATGAATTCCTCTCCCTTATGTAATGTAACTTTAAAAAAAATGTTGTCCTAGATGGTACATTAAATCATCACTAATTTATGGCTTTGGGATTGTTGGCCTTTTCATAGCCATGTTCTCTACCACTCTCCATCAGATAATTGATGGTTAGATTTCTCTTCCATATCCATATTTTCCTACATGGAACCCTAGTATGTGTTATTTTCGGTAATCTTCATACTTTCCACTCTTTATTTTAAATAGAGGCCTCATTAATTCATTTTTCGATGTGGGATTTCAACTAAGATATTTTGAAACATCAAAAATGTGTTATCCCAATACCCTATGTTTTCTTGGACCGATGGTATTTCAAATCATCATAGATTGATGAGTTTAAGGACCTCAATTTTATACTTGTTTGTGATTGATGACCTCAATCACTACCTATAAATATTTACGTTTTTCCTCTAATTATATGTCTCTAATTTCCACCAATGTTCTCCTAATTGAGATCATAATTTGGTGGTGACCCTTTCATTTCTCTTTTCCTTATATTAAGACTAAATTTTAGTAACCTAATTTCCGATGTGGGTTTTCCCACAAATATATTTTCTACTTTCAACTTTTTATTTTCTAAGAATAATTTCAAATTGCGAGGACGCAATTTATTGAAGGAGGGGAGAATGTAACACCCCAGGATTTTATAGTGTGTTATTTCTTAAAAATAATTCAATAACTTGCACTACACGCAACACCGAGTTCAATCACACCATGACGTACAAAAAAAAGCCATTAAAAGAGGTCATGAATAGTATTAACTACATTTTTAACTTTATATAATCATTATAATTTTAGAATCCCTATTATGAGTTTCTTAGTCATGATGCAAGAACAGATTCATTTTCAGTATTGCACTTTTATCAACTTTTAATAGTGAAACCTTTTTAAATAAAATATTTTAAACTATCTGAATAAATTGGGACATCAAAAAAATTTAAAATGAAACATCCCAAGCTTCCACGGTACGCTTTCCTTTTAATAAAATAGTAGCGTGTGTTGTACGCAACCTTGAGTTTTAACACATGCCACAACCAATCAAACTAGCCGTTATGAATAGTAATACCTAAATTTTGAAATTATATATATTTTATATTTTAAAATGGAATTCATTTTTGGATTTGGAATATCGAATTTAGCCTAAGGTGAAATTTTGGTACTTTTCGGATAACTTTCATATTTTGATGAATAGTGAAAATTACTAAATTTTAATTAAAAACAACTTTTTTAATCAAAATAATTAATAGTGATAAATTGTGAATTTGAGTGGTTTTAAAGTATATTTAGAATATATTTTTACCATTTAATATAATTTTGTTCATTTGACATAATTTTACATTTAAACTGAACATAAACAAATGTCAATCTTTTGATAGTTATTACCTCTTAAAAACACGCTTTTTGTTTTGACAGCGGGAATTAATTTTAAATTAATTTCTGCCACTTCTGTGTTTTGAATTTAGAAAAATGGATTCCATATTTAGAATCAGGATGTCCAAATTGTGTAAATAGGTAACTTTTATTTTTAGACATTTTGAATAATTACTGTGGTAAATATTTTATTTACCATGGTTAAGGGTAAATCCGGTAAATAAGGGTTAAAAAAATAATATTATAATAATACAATATTACCCTAAAACGTGTCCTAACCATATTGGTGGACACATACCCGACCATGGGCATCCTTGGGTCGATTTGGGGACCCCTTGGAGCCACTTGTATGTGGTAGGGACACATTATATTAATAAAGTTAAAATAAAAATAAAAATGGCATAAGCTTACATCTTTTAGAAGAAAAATTTTTACCTAGGGTTATACATGTTGGATTTTCGATTATAAATATTCATTAGAAATCTAAAAAAATATCCTACATAATGATATTTTATTTATAATTTTTAGACATCAAATAATTTAAATTATTAATGACAAAATAATGATGCAATGTTTACCTCATTAATAAATCATTTAAATAAATAAGATTATAATAATTAAAATATTATCTAAAACCTGTCCAATTCTTATTGTTTGATGTTATTTAGAATATGAGTCATCTTATCTTCAACCTCAATTATTTTTGGACCATTATAAACCGAATTTAATTATATTATAAAGTAATACTTTCACTCTTTCCTAAAGAGCTCCTCCTCTCCCTTATAAAAGGAGACCACTTATACTCATTCCTCACACCTCTCAAGCCACTTGGATTGTCCAAACTCTGCCCAAATAAGCTCCCCACATCCCTCTCCTCCTCCTTGAATCTTCCCCTTAGGCAGAAATCATTTCAAGAAGTCCTTTGGTTCCAACCAAAGTGAGTTACCTAAATTAAAGGTAACGATTTCTCTTAAATTATTTTCATTTATTTTGCTTCTCCAACCCCCAAACTCTTTTTATTTCCTTTCTTTTGTAACAAAAAACGTATCCTAAATATACTAGGATGTTTTTATAAGAAGGATTCGAACTACACATACACACACCTCCATCTAATGGATGATGAACATAATGTTTCTATGAATGGCAAACTAACGCCTCACGAAACGATGATTGTTCAAATACATCTTACCGCCTCTCATGGTGGACATTATGATGGAACTGTAATTAAGTGTGATATTAATGATACATATTTTATATATAATCTTCTGTAATTCCATTTTATTTCATACCATTATTCGTTTCATGTTGTATATACATACGATAATTTCATTTGAGGAAGTGCGGACTACCGCCCCCTTAAAATGATATGACTCGTTCATACCACACATGGAACGTATAAAGAATGGTGTTAATTAACATAAGTAACATATATAAAATATTATATTATACTGGAATAATAATATACATATGTATCATTTAGATTCAATTCTTTTAAAATGAAAAATTAAATGGAAGTAGCGTTCGTGCGTACGTACGGACTACCGTCTCCACGAACACGGTGAGATCCGTCCTCCATCGTATCCATTCAAGTCTTATTCTCATTTTAGGGTTAAAAATAATGTTAATATCATTCTGATTATGAATAAGATATAATCTATCCATTACAAACATGTCTTACGCAACCAAACATTTAAGAAGAACGAATCAATTATCACCCGAAATGACGATAATACTAAGATATCATTAATAAAGCAATGTTAAAAGATCATATATGATATCATATTGATGTATATGATTATTGTATAATTTAATAACAATGTTTTAATTATTACACAGGAGGTTAACATACCATCGACTAAGGGAAAGTTCAAGGTAAGGGATCTTCTTATCTCACTTTCAACTCCGTGAGATTTCCATTGTTCGCCACTAAATTATTGAAAGTGGTGTATTGTGTATGGCCATTTGATATATATTATCATGATTCTATTTATATTCATGTTATTCTGTAAATCATTTTGGTGGTTATTAACTTTTGGTCATATGACTCAGTTGATTAACGTGGTAAGGAGTTTCTTATCTCACTCTTAATTTCGTGAGAATTCCATTGTTCACCACTTAATTATTACATGTGGTGTATGTGTACTGCCCATGATTGTATTCATTGTGTAATATACATTAATTTATGGGTACTTACATAGTCATGGTATGATCCTTCTTTCATAGTTGTATGTTTCGTAAGTTACCAAATCGATAAGGGAATTTGACATTTCAATTTCCACTCATTCGGCTTTATGCATATTTCATTGATTATATTACTCCAAGATTATGTGTGGAATCACTATTCATTTGATTATGTCATAATCTCCACTCCCCTTCCTGTGGATATACTTTTGATACACATAATCACTCTATTGATAATTATCAAGTCATTAATATGAATTTGATAAGAGTAATTTTAACTCTTTCACCATTTGTTGAGTTAAACATCCAATTCGTTGGTGTTGTTTCTACAAGAATATGTGTGAATATCCTTTGATTGTTTTAAACTGAATATTCAATCATATATAGTGTATTTATATTTTCACACATAATTATGTCATTGATTTATCCTTAACCTAAGGATATGACCTTTATGAGAGATTTCATCTCAATTTACATTCAATTGGGACTTCTTTGTTGATATACACCAAATCACTTTTATGTGGTGTATATAATGTACTTTGACATAGTATATCATGAATCCCTTTATTCTCATGATATTACAAAGTTTTGATTACCTCAATTATTTGTACTCAAGTGTCTCTCTTTTTGTTAGAATCTCTAACCAAAATACCATTTTAAAATGTTTTAAAGACTTATTCTTCTAAATCTTGCTCATTAATGTCCATGTTTTAAAAAATGGTTTTAAGGATTTATTTATATGGAAATTAAAGTTTTAAAATTAAAACTCCTTTTAAAAGTTTCAAAGTGTTATGGGACACTTTGATTCAAAAATCTATTTTTAAATGGCTTCTTGACAAATAGTGTGACTTTTAAATGATTTCAAGAAAAGGGGGATATTTCCCTCAAATAGTTTTGATGATTATTTTCATCTATGTCAACATCCTTCATTATTCATGATTGAGGTCAATGTGATACAATACAATCTTCCATATTGTATCGAATGAGTTATGTTTGACTGTGGATGTGCTATTTTTATACCATTCATGGTTTGTGGTAAAAGTATTGACATTTCGTATGCTAGTTTTAATATGAATGTTTATGTTATGTTTAAACCTGTTCATATGAGGAATGCATTGGACTTAATAAGTGACGGGTGGAGCCCGCTATAGCTCCTTGATGCATCGGTAGGTCTCATTAGACAAACTAGTGTCTTGGCACAAGGCCTTGGCAAAATCTTATTTGTAGTCTTGGCACGAGGCCTTGGCTATGTGGTTATAATAGTCTGGCATTATGCATTCCATCATTATGAAAGTGGATATTTCTATTGCATGTGATCATTCGACTAGTAGAATATCCATGTGAGTAAGTAAATGGAATTATTTCATTTTACCTTTGCCATTTTATGCTGAAGTTCAAGTTTAAAAGGCTTTTGTTTTAGTTATAAATTGCCTTAAGTGTTTATGCTTATTTATGAAAGCTTCTACTATAATGTAATCCTTACTGAGCATCTGGGCTCACCCCTTTCAATGTTTTATTTTTTTCCCAGGATTATGAAGAAGTAATTTATGAATGACCTGCAGGGATAGTATGAGGGGATATGAAGACAAGATGTTTTTTTTATGTAATGTAAAAATTTATGGATGTATCTAGTTATTCCAAGGCTACTAAACTAATCGGTCTTTCGAGACTTGATCTTTCTCGTGATCATGCCAATGTTATGTAATTAATGCACCGACTCTGGGTAACTGGGGTCGGGGCGTTACATTTGAGACAACAATTTCTTATAGATCACTTTCAAAAAGTTGATATCATTCTATATTTATTTTCCACCAACCTTCAATTAGTTGATATCGACACTAAACCAATTTCTCTTGATCACATTTACTTTATCAAAGGTTATTTGGGTACGATTATCTTGTGATGATTTTTCCTCATCTTTGGAAAGAATTTTTTTTACAAATTTATTTAATTAAATGTTTATAAATTTTTCTAAAATAAAATATTTTTAAAAAAATAAAATCTCTTTAAATATGTTTTCAAATATTACATAATTTTGGTATTGTTAAGTGAGTGTGATATTCTAAGAAAAATAATAATATCTTGATAAAAACAAGTGGATGTGAATCTAGTGTAGATTAACCTAGAGTTAATTACCTCAAAAATAGTTTGTTGAATTTTAAATATGGTATTCATCCTAGGCATGAGTAGTGTTTCTTTATTTCACACCACTTTTGACACTCCCAGGGAATATTGTTTGGTTTATTAACATACTCATTAAGAAAATTTAATTATGGAATGGAATTTATTAGTTAAAATTTTACTTTAATTTTTATTTTTATATTATTTATATTTATTTCTTTATTTTGAAACTTTTTAATGTATCCTTATATTCAATTAATTAATTTGAAACTAATTCTGTTTGTATTGAAATGTTTTAAGAGGAGACACCCTTTTTCAAATTTTAAATTTTTTGAAAACTTTGTTTTTTGGTCTTACCTACCCTGATCCTGAATTTCATTTAAATTCTAAAAATATTTTATACATCAATGTTCTTTTTAGAAACTAGAACTTTTTTTAAATTAGTTTTATTTTCTATCAAAAAAATTCAAAATTCAAAATCAATTTTTCGAATAATTTTTTCTCTCATGGGAGTCCTAATGATGGGTAAAAAATATTAAACAGTTATTTTGTTTATATTTCTTGGATAATTTTTTTATTATTTATTTATTTAATGTATTTACAAGTTATTTTTTATAATAAAAATGGGGAGATATTCTTGGTAAAATTGAGGAAAGTGAGGTAGCCTTTTCACTCTCTTTTCTTTATTATAATTTCTTTGATATTTTTTTTATCAAGAGGGGAAATATTTTTAGGTATTTTTATGACTTTATGTTTTTAAGAAATAAATTTTATATAAATAGTATAAAAAGGTATTATTTTATTAATGGGTGTATGTTTATTAAAATCCCTTTTGTGGTTTTAATGTATCAATTTTTGAGAATTTTTTTAAAAGTTTATGACTTGAAAATGTTTTTGAAAAAATCTATTTTATTTTATTTGAAAATTAATTTGAAATTTTTGTTATAATTTTTCTTATATCATGTTATACTTGTATTATTTATATTCAATTGTTTTCTATCATCAAAATGATGGAGATTTTTGTGCTTATAACTTAATATTTTAATGATCACAAAAAAAAATTTAAGTGTTATAATTATATTAAGTGATTTTAAGTAATTAATGTTTAACATTATGTTATGAAGTTTTCTAAGAAAGATAAATGATTCAAATAGAGTGAGTATGTAATTTTAATCATCCCGTGTTAGAAGAAAGCACTAGCTACCCAGGGAAATAGTACAGGTTATCTAGTGGTGAAGGAAAAAACCTCTAGTAATCCAAGAAGATCACCAACTACCTAGTAGAAGGGTATTTGCTAGCTGGTGGTAATAGATAGAACAAGAATCACTATCAGAATCTCATTGGATACCAAATGTATAGAAATAGTTATCTGGTGAAATATTTCCAAAAACTCTCAAGCCTAGGTTTCACATTAGCTACTTAGTGGTATCCAACTTCTACCCATTATAATTAAGTAAGATGGTTAAAAGTATCATTTTTTATGGTCAATCATGCCATAATTTGGTCTCCTCCTTATTGATTGTCCCTAAATCAATTATATAAGATTTTTTGGAGCTATTGGAGCTATAAATAGACCCTTAAAGGGATAGAACAGCACCATGACACAAATATCAATGATAATTCTCTATGATCATCAAATTCATCCTAATTATTCTTGTTCTATTAGTTTCAACCAAAAAAATTTCATCCATTGTAAATCATTCGTACTTCTACAATATTATTCCTTATATCTTATGGTGGTCTTTCTTATTACTTAAGAGATCATGACCAAGATCTAAATGAATTGTGACTAAATAATTCCATCTCTTCTTACTTATTTATATTTCAGTGATCATGACCATTAAAAGTTATGGATTTAGGTTTCTTTCCAAAATAATAAAAATAAAAGAGATTTTTTTATTTCTAGGTTTCTAGCTAGAACCATTAAAAATCTAGTTTTGATTGTAATTATGGTTTCCGATTATAACTAATTAAAAATAAATGGAGTTTTGGTATCTTGGATACTGCTAAATAAAAGGAGTAACACATTAAACCCTCAATACATTGATGTGGGATATGTAGAGGCTCTTATTGGGATATTGTCAAACTTACCTAATTTATTATGCACCTTATTTACTTTCTTAATCTTTTATTTATCAATAACATTCATTAAATTGATTAATAAATCATTTAATTATTTAATCTTTTAATCATTGATGTAGGGTTTTCTCTCGCCGCAACCAGCTCCTTCGCGGCGGACAGTGTGACGCTACCTTCTCGCGCTCGGTGGGTCGGTGGTGGTTTTCCACTGTTGTGGAGTCTGAGTGGTCTTCTCTCCAGCTATGGAGATGCTCTTCGGGCCTCTGTGATTGTTGGCTCAGATCCGCGGGTGTAATACCGGTCTTGTTGACAGCATACTCTTCGGAGCGCTGCTAGCTCTGATCTTGGCAGCCCACTATTTTCTGGGGGTGCATTCGCGTTGGAGGGTCACACTCATGTGCCGGTGGTTTGTTGGGTTCTACCTCCTCTCCGGTGAGTTCGCTAGGGTTTTGTGGTGCTAGATGCGGTTGGTTTGTCTGGTGGAGGAGGGATTTTCTGTTCTGTGGATTTGTTTTTCTTCTGTGGCGTGGTGAATCTGTTGACACGGGTTGAAGGTGGTGTCATGATGGAGTGACGACGATGGTTTTTATCTTCTTTCTTTGTTCTTTTGCAGGGTTTTGTACCGCAGTGATTTTTTTAAGGTTGAATCTGTTCCTCCATGGTTCGAGGATGATGTTTTGAGTGCGTGGATGGTCTTGCATCTACGGTGATGGTTTTGTTTTGCGTCGATGATGCTCTTCCTTTCCGGTGAATGGTTTGAAGACGGCTGTGATCTGTTGTTTTCCGGCGACGTCGATGTGAAGTGAAGATGACAGATGTGTTCCGCCAGCATCTCCGGCGACGTCTCCGCCATCTTCCCGGTGAATGGTGGCGTGTGCTGCTCTGGTTTTTTCGCCAGTGTTCTAATGGGAGGCGTCGTTGGTTTTCGCGATGACTCGAGGTTTGCAGCTCAAGGTGGACACGTGGATCAGCTGTTTTGAAATTTGAATTGATGAAGCGGTTTTTGAATTTTCAGTTTGAATTGTGAAGTGGTTCCTGGGTTTCATCTGTATGGGTACCGGCAACCTAAAATTTGGCTTTATAAAATGAAAAAAAAGGATTAATGGCTGGTTATGCACTTTTTTCAATATTTATTTATTTATTTATTTTTATTTATTTATTGAGCTTAATTTTATTATTTTAATTTATCACTCAATTTTATATTTTATTTTATATCACTTTATTTCATTTATAATTTATAAAATTTCATTTACACCCCTCTTATCATTTATCTTACTCTGTACCACATTATTTTGTGTATTTTATCATGATATTCCAAAAGTCAATATAGTTTATAACAGGCTAGTGGGAGTATCTTTAGACTTATAGAAGTTAAAATAAAACAATTGAAAGATAATTTGTGAAAATATTTAATGTAATTATCACTTTATATCATAAATGAGTTTAGGATAATTTGGTATATAATAATTTAAGGAGTTACATTAACTACCAAATTATATCAGGGAAAAAATTGATGGAAATTTTTCAAGAATTAAGATGTTATTGAACGTAAAAATACTTCTAATTTGAGAAAAAAAAAGTTATTAAAATCATAATATTTAATGTTATAAAGTAAATGTGTTTGAATACTATGTTCAATGAGTTGAATACTAGGAATATAAATCTTAAGTCTTAACATTATTCACCAATTATTTATTCATGGATTTTACCCATTAAAAACATCAATGGGAGGGTTTTATGAGATGGTCATATAAAGATGTTGTAGGAATTGCATAGAGATGTAATGAGTTTAACAAAACCCTAGATTTTTACTGAGCATAAGGCCTATATTATGGTCTATTGTATAGTATATGATTAATAAGGAGCTTATTTATGGTTTTATGAATTTTATTTAAAGGGTTTAAGAATAAAAAATGTATCATGTTATACAAAATGTAGTCTTCACTTTATCAGTCTTCCATGTTGGTTTCATATATTGTGTGAAGTTAAATGATAATTAAACTCATAAAGTAAAACTATTATAACACATGTATCTAATAAATTTTATTTCATGATTTTTAACATAAATATCTCTAGAATAAAATCCCATGAATCTAAAGGACTGATTTACTTGGAAAATTAGATACATAAACCATTAACTTGCACATAACAAAAAATTATTATTTAAAATATTCATAATGTTCTATTATAATCATTTGATCTCATAATAATATATTGGATAACCTAGGGATATAAATAGAAAATGGATTATCTATAAATCCAAGTAAGGGATCAATCATATTCATCATGTTACATATGAGAAAAAGGCATATCATGATGAAATAAAGAGAATAATATCATGTGATTGTGGCATGTAAAAGATGATATTATAAGACCATGGAATAAAAATAATGTGGAAACAACATCAAACATGAAATCATAAGCATAATTCAAGGTTCACTATTAAGAAATCATAATATAGTGTGCATGGATAACCTCCAATGCACCATACTAGGTATCTCATGATATGGAAACATTACAAAATGAATTGGAGTGTTATTAGGGTGAAACCTTCATATGAATAACTTATTTGTACCATTTATATCATTTATCATAATAAATAATTTCATAAATAGTACATGGAAAATGAGGATGGGTTTCATATAATCATTGAGTTCATAAGAACTTAGTGGCATGATCCTAACAATATTTTAAACCCATAAGAATGGACTGTGAGCTTAATACAAGTAAACCCCCAATAAATGAAGTAAAATTACAATTATATTAATACCATTGTAATAAAAATAGTATTGGGTATTCACAACAAAAAGGGAGTGTGATGAAAACCAATGAATTATTTCAGTAGAAAAATAAGTATACAAAATGGTTAATGGTATGAGGTTAGTGGTAGATAATGGAAGTATCTCAATTGATATAACATAATTTGGATAGTAATGGAATGATTAAAGTTTATGAAAACATAGTTATTGGTCAGAGTGGACACTCAAGAGGGGGGTGAATTGAGTTCCAATTAAAATTTCTGTTAAAAATATTTCTCTTAAAATCCCCCTATTTAAAAACAAAGCTAAACTGTAGTGAATTTATACATAGTGTAAATGTTCAATTAGTTTCTCAAAGATTGATTAGGTCTCAGTTAATTTAATCTCAAGATTAAATTAAATTTTGAAACTAACTTACTGGTTTATAATAAGTATAAACACTTGATAATTTAACTATCAAAGTAACATTAAAACAAATTATATTTCAAAGTAGATATCAGTGAAATATGAAATATATAGTATACTTATGACTTAAACCAAAATGCACAGCAGATGTAACTGAGAGGTCCAGTCTCAAGCCGAGACTTAGTCCTCTCAAACAATTTATATAAATTGATCCACACCCTGGATCTGGGTAAACAACAGTACAATACTGTTCAGGTCCAAAGACCTCTACCACAGTTCTACGTGGGAAAAAAAAGACAATAACTCATAGCTATCCAGGTCGTACTCGACCTCTACCACTATCCACAGTGGGATACAGGGGAGTTAATAGAGTTTGAATGAGGATTTTAGAATCCTCGAGCTTAGATTAGGAGACAGTTTGTGTGTAAAATAAACAAGGTACACACACTGATCTAAATGTAAATTAAAGAATCACTAAAGAAAGTGTGAATGAGTTTATAAAATCTTTAGTGATTGGCAGTGCAGCTCTGGACTCGTTTGATTTGTTAGAAAAGCTTCTGAGTCCTTCTCTGGTTTTTGTTCTGAAAAATAGAGTGTTGTTTTCTTCCTTGGTTCTAGGTTCAGCTTACCAGCCTGAGTGCATGAAGTTTTTGTTGTAGCTCTTCACTCAATATGCAGCTTGTGTTCTCTAGAAAAGAATTTCTCCGTGTATGTCCAATGTTCTTGGTGTATGGTTGTAGTCTTGTGTGAATGAACCACGTTTGAATGCACCACTTTTGAATGTTGTTTATCCTTTTTCTTTTTCACCCTGTGTGTGACTTCTTAGTTCCTTGATTCTCTCTCTTTCATTCAATCTATTATGCATGGTATTTTTCCTTCCCTTTATAGATTTCAGCTTCAGCAAAAAGGAATGATTAATTTTTTCATGGGTACTAGGTACGGTTCCCTGACATGGCAACAGAAATAATTAAATAACATTAACTGCATTAAAAACATCAAATGTAACTGTTAACTTAATAAGTAAATAGTTTTGAGAATATAGAGTTTGACTGGTTGGTCAATCATTAGTACCCTCCTGTTGGTAGATGTGTACGGTGGACTTTGTGTAAGTGACCTTCTATTGGTAGCTCTTTCAACTTGTATCGGTAGCTCTTTACATCGGTTACTCCTTACTCTGTATCGGTAACTTTTCGTATCAGTAGCTCTATATACCGGTGACTTCATTCTATCGATAGCTCTATATACTAGTGACTTCATTCTATTAGTAGCTCTTGATATATTGGTAGCTCTGCTTAATTCCAGTGATTTTGTGTATCGGTAGACTTATGCATATCGGTGACTCTGTCTATCTGTAGACTAAGTATATCGATAGACTAAGTACCGGTAGCTCTGTATCAGTAGTTATACACAGATCAGTGACTAACACTTATCTATTTTATGCAAAACATATCCGATTAGATTATAATTTCTTCAAAACTCATAAAAACATGGATAAACATTGATTAACATATTTCAAGGATTATTTTAATATTATTATCATCTTGATAGTATAATATCATAGATTGAACGAATTAGAATATAGATAAACATTAGTTGGGATTATCAAAGTATGTAAAAGCATAGTTGGGATTATCAAAATAGGTGAGGTCAACAATCTCCCCTTTTTTATAATCAAAACTTATGATATTATAGTTTTAAAACAATGATTAGTTGTATCAGAGGATATATCATTAAATGCAATTATTTCAGAGAAAACAGTATGTTATAGAACATAATGTATCAGAGGTAGAATTAAATGCAATGATATCAGAGGGGCAAAGCATGGTAGCTCTTCCTTAGATAATATTTCTCCCCCTTTGAGAATATTTCTCCCTCTTTGATACTTATATAGATAATATTCCTCCCCCTTTGTGATAAGAAAAAAGTGGGAAACAATAAAGAGAAGAAGAACAAAATGAGAAGGAAAATAAATCCAATTGTATTATATGTTGCACAAAAGTACATAGAAAGAAAAAAAATAAAAGGGATTCCTATCAAACATCTTATCCACTTGTTCAATCCACATCCTCAATGTGAGATTTTCCCTTTGAATTATAAGAGGATTCAGACTGTGTGGATGCGGGTGAAGCCTTATGAATTCAAGAGATAATCACAGGAGGATGAGCCATAGAAATTGTGTCGGGCCTGTACTGAGGAGTTCTTTGAGTGGTCATAGGTGTAAGGCTTCGAATGTCTTGGTCTGGAGTCATTTGAACAGGAGAAGTAGTAGAGGCAGAGGTAGGTAAATCAGGAGGTATAATCACTTTCCTAGCATCGACATGCAGGAAAGGCAGCAGAAGATTTTTGAAGTCCATAATTATTCCTCATCCTCTCTCCATAGAAGATATGAAATCATCCTTTTTCTCCATGAATTTGTCCAAGGTTGGAGTCAATTCCCTTAGTTTGCTGACTTTCTCTCTGAAGGCTTGATTAACAAGAGGTAACTTCAGGTTTTCCAACAGAAGTTTGAAATGATTGTTGAGTTGATACTTGGTGTAAACCTTTTGAAAATTGGATTCCACCTTGTCTTTCACTTATTTATGAGAGGCAGAAGCTTCTATCATATAGTCTTGGACTATATTCCTTATTTCTCTAGCTGAATCTCTAGTAGAAATCACAAATTTTCTCTGGTCAGATGAGTCCACAGAGCCACTGGTTGATGCTGAACCAAGCTCCTCCTTCATCACAGCTGGAATCTGATCCACATCCACTGAAGGTCTAGAAGCAACAAAACCAATAGAGAAGGTTACTGTTTCCTTGATGTTTTTGGTTAACCCACTGATAAGATTTTGGACTTGGGAATCCTGGGTTTTAACATGATCTTTCATGGTGGTTTTAAAACCTTCGAACACTGAAACCATCTGGCTTACAACTCTTTTGACATAGGCTAAGTCCTTGTCTACTTGGGATTTTGAGCTCATGTAAGAGTCTAAAGAGATAATAGATTTCTTTAGAGATTCAACATCAACTTCCATTCAAGATAATTGAGTCTGGCAGTCTGTAAATTCTTCCACTATTTCAGCCACAAAGGATGAAAAATTACAACCAAGAGAGAGTTCAAAAGATTTTTCCAAATTGCTCATCTCTACAACAAGAAAGTGCTTCAACTCAGCAACAGAAGCACTAAAGGACTCCTTCAGCTCATCCTTTAATGATTCAAGGTTATCCCTTGTGATCATATCAGTAGGAGCAATCACACCAGGTGATCGTTCAGTTGCTATGCTGGACACTGAGTCAGTCATAATCGATTGGATTGATGACATCAGTGAAGCTTCCATCTTCTTTGTATCTTCCACAAAACTTTCCTTAATATTTTTCTTCAAAATGTCCAGGTCATGCATTCCGACCACATCTTCAGGTAACAACTCATTCTCAACATCATAAATAATCTTTGGTATATTGAGGGATGCCTCATTATCAGAATCAGGATAGTCTAATCCACAAACCAAAAAACCCGGGTCTTCTGCCTAGTCCTCAATCTCAACAGCCACTGACACACTTCCAAACATTGTTTGATGCTCCCCCTCAATGGGTGAATTCCATGTACAACAACAGCATTCTCAGCAGGTCTGTCTTTCTCAGGATAATTTTCTACTATCAATTCTTTCTCTGCAATAGCAGGAGGGTCCTCTAGATTAGGTATAGATTCTTCCATTTCTCCTACTACATCCTCAGTAGGCACAGCTGAGTTTCCAATTAATGGACTCAGACTTAGGTAGACAGAATCAAAGGCTTCAAATTCATTCTCCTTTTCTTCTTTATGCTCAGGGGCTGGCTGGTCTTCCTTATCAGCTGGTGTCTCTTCTTCTACTAAGGTTTCCTTTCTAGAAGATACAATTTCAGCAGCAGGACTTGGAGGTAAGTCCGGATCTCTTTCATCATCCATAGAAGTCTCTTCTTCTTCAGTCTCATTACTATACTCAGGTTCTTCTTCATGAGGTCCTAGACCTGGATCCCTCACATCCTTAGGTCTTGAAGGATGATTCATAGGAGTTAATTTATCATATACCTTCTGGTCATCATTAAACCACTCTCCTCTCCATGGATTCCAATTTATCTTCATGTATTTGAAAATAGTGGTTGTGATACAAAATTTATTCCTTACTACCATTGTCTCATCTTGAGACTCAGCTACCCCTTTCACTTTGATCATCACTGAGATCAACTTGGAAAAGAATAGGGAATTAGTCATTGATTTTTTCCTTGTCATGTCTTCCATTTGGATCATCAGCAATCTGCACAGATTCACTTTTACACAATGTCTTAAGAGATGAATTAGATAGATATCCTGATATCTTAAATTCGCAAAGTCTCCTCTCCTTGGTATTAAGACATGCTGAACAAATTTGAACAGAAATATGTTCTCTCCATCCATTTCACCAGCCACTACTTGTCTTTGATTTCCATCACCGGTGAGCTCCTCCAAGGCAGTCTCATAATCGAATATATCACATGTAAGCGGCATAGCTTTTGAGACATATCCAAATACACCTTTTTGTGGAACCTTCAGGCATTCATCCCACTCAACGGATGAAAAAGACATCTCCTTTCCATTCACAAAAGAAGTCACTCCGTTATCATCTTCTGATTTCTCAAAGCTTACAAACTCATAAAATTGTTTCACTAGCTTTGGTGGTAGGTTCCATTGTTGTTCTAAAATCAATCTACCCAATTTTGATCTTCCAGCACTTTGAGCACTAACGACTTTCTAGGTAACAACCATTCCATGCACAGCTCTTTTTCAATCACAATAACTCTATTCTGCAAATGAGGATTCACTGGTCGCCTACCTGCCCTAGTTCTACCAACACAACCACTTTCTTCTGGCTTGGACTTTTGATTCTTTGATTTAGGCTCATCAGTGCCATCTCTAATGGTAGGAAGTTTGGTTTTTTCCATCTCTGGTTCAAAGGATTTAGGGTTTTCGAGATATTCGGGAGCTAAGGTTGGAGGGTAAGGGTTTGAGGCTCGGTGGATTGAGAAGTATCTAGGACTTTGTTTTTATCATTTAGGAATCATAAAATAAATAAATAAAATGAAATAAAGTAAAAATGATTCAGATTCTGGCGGTAGATAGAAGTTTAAAACAGCACACTCATTGGTAGGGTTTATCGGTGAGAATTCATATCAGTGAGGTCCATCGGTGAGGTATTACATTGGTGAGGTTACATCGATGAGGTATCCACATTGGTGAGGTATCCACATCGGTGAGGTATCCAGATCGGTGAGGTACCTACCGATGAAAGTTAATCATTCCCAACTCATGCCTAATGTAACTTAACCTATCCGAACTCAAAGGTTTGGTGAAAATGTCAGCTAATTGATGTTCAGTACCTATAAATTTTAGAGTAATATCACCCTTTTGGTAATGATTTCTCAAGAAATGGTGCCTTAAATCAATGTTTTTGGTCCTCGAGTGAGACACAGGATTCTTCGAAATGTTTATTGCACTAGTGTTGTCACAGTTGATAGAAACATGCTTAAAATCATATCCATAGTCCAAAAGAGTGTGTTTCATCCACAGAATTTGTGCACAGTAACTACCAGCAGCTATATACTCTACTTCAGCAGTGGAAAAAGCTACACAATTCTACTTTTCACTACACCAAGATACTAAGGATTTTTCCAATAAATGACATGTTCCAGATGTGCTTTTTCTATCCAACTTGGAACCAACAAATTTAGCATCGGAATAACTCATTAACTCAAAGGATTTTCCTTTTGGGTAAAACAAACCTAAGTTTACAGTGTGTTTAATATACTTAAAAATTATTTTAAAAACAAGTAAATGAGATTATTTTGGATTAACTTGAGATCTTGCAGACATACACACACAAAACATAATATCTGGTTGACTAGTAGTACGTTAAAGTAAGATTCCAATCATACCTCTATAATTGGTTTGATCGACTGGTTTCCCAGCTTCATTTGCATCCAATTTACAGATTGCACTCATAGGAGTATCACATTCCTTAATACTATCCAAAAAAACGTTTTAAAAGTTCCTTTGTATATTTACTTTGATTCAAAATAATACCATTTTCATTTTGAAAAACTTGAAATCCAAGAAAATATTTAAGTTCTCCCATTAAACTCATTTCAAATTCATTTTTCATACTCTTTGAAAAATCAGTACATAAAGAATGTTTAGAATATCCAAAAATAATATCATCAACATAGATTTGTACTATCAAAACATCTTTATAAATTCTTTTAACAAAAAGAGTTGGATCAGCAATCCCTTTAGTAAAACTTTTTGAAATAATAAAATTACTAAGTCTATTATACCAAGCTCTTAGAGCTTGTTTTAAACCATATAAAGCTTTATAAAGTTTAAAAACTTGATTTGTAAAATTAGGATTAGTAAATCTAGGTGGTTGTTAAACAAAAACATCTCCAGTTATAAAACCATTTAGAAAAGCACTTTTGACATCCATTTGATATAAATTGAAATTCAGATGAGCAGCATAGGCAAGTAAGATCCTAATGGCTTCTAATCTTGCTACAGGTGAAAAGGTTTCCTCATAGTCTATACCTTCCTCTTGACTTTATCCTTGTGAAACTATCCTAGCTTTGTTTCTAACTATGTTTCCAGACTCATCAACTTTGTTTCTAAAAACCCATTTAGAGCCTATTGTCAAAGTGTCCTTGGGTCTGTCAACTAATTCCCAGACTTTGTTCCTTTCAAATTGATTTAACTCTTCTTTCATAGCCATTACCCAAAATTCATCATTGATTGCATCATTTACATTTTTAGGTTCTAGCTGTGAAAGAATGACTTGATGTTCAACCTGGTTTCTTAGACAAGCTCTAGTATGTGTCCCTCTATCAATATTACCAACAACAAAATCTAAAGGACGATTCTTTAGAATCCTAGTTAATCTAGTAAAGGTAGGACTAGAAATTTCAGGTTCATCTATAGGTTCGGGTTCAATAGAAGAAGATTCTGGAATATGTCCAGAACTGGATATTTTTATAGTAGGTTCTTTAGTTTTATCATTAAGGTCCAGAATAGTCAAATCTTCTTCAAGATTTTCAAGAGAGGTTTTAGGCTCATGTGGATCAATTTCATCAAACTTGATGTGAACATATTCTTCCACACATTTGGTTCTTTTTTTAAAGACTCTATAGGATTTTCTAGTTAATGAATAACCAATAAAAATTCCTTCATCACTCTTAGAAGAAAACTTGTCCAGATTATCCTTTGTATTGAGAATAAAAACTTTGCAGCCAAAGACTCTAAAGAAACTAACTTTGGGTTTTCTATTATTCCATAGTTCATATGGGGTCTTCTTGAGAACAGGTCTAATCAAGTCTCTATTAATAATATAACAATATGTATTCACAGTTTCAGCCCAAAAAAAATAGGTAGGTCATACTCATTAAGCATAGTTCTTGCTATTTCTTGAAGGGTTCTATTTCTTTTTTCTACTACACCATTCCGCTGAGGTGTCCTAGGAGCAGAAAATTTGTGACTATAGCCATTGTGTGAGTAATAAGATTCAAACTCATGATTTTCAAACTCATGGCCATGATCAATTCTCAGGGTTTTAATCTTAAGTCCCCTAAGTTTTTCTATAGACTTGGAGTATTTAACAAAGTAAGAACAAGCTTTAATTTTGTGAGATAAGAAGTATACCCAAGTATATCTAGAAAAGTCATCTACTAGGACATAGAAATAGTGCTTCCAATTTAAACTAGGAACTCTATAAGGTCCAAACAAGTCCATGCGAACCAACTTGAGAGGTTTAGAAGTTGAAACTTCTTTCTTTGATTTAAAAGAAAATTTATACTGCTTTCCCTTTTGACAGGGATTACAAACTTTGTCATTTGGGAATTCAAGTTTGGGTAGGTCTCTAAATAAGTTCTTCCTAGTAAATGTTCTAAGTGAATAGATGTTGCAGTGTCCTAATCTTCTATTCCATAGCCAAGATTCTTTATGAAAATCATTTAAACAAGTAACATTTTTCTTGGCTAAAGAATTTAAATCAACAGCATAAACATTTTCATTTCTTAAAGAAGAAAACACTAAAACATTTTTAGATTTAAAAACATTACACGATTCATTTTCAAATTTCACATTAAATCCATCAACACATAATTGAGAAATACTTAATAGGTTATACTTAAGTCTATCAACAAATAAAACTTTAGAAATCAAAACTGAATTAATGATACCAATTTGGCCTAGGCCGATGATTTTTCCTTTAGAATTATCACCAAAGGTGACATGGCCTCCATCAACTTTGATTAAACTCCTGAAGCATGAGTAATCTCCAGACATGTTCCTTGAACATCCACTGTCCAAGTACCATACCTTTTTGTGAGAACTCTTCAAATAGGTTTCTTACAACATAGATTTAAACAGAAAATTATTTTGGTATTCAGATCTTCTTGGGTCCAGAAAGGTTAGAAATCAAAGCTTTAGGTACCCAGATTTTTATTATGGGTCTCATATAATTTACAGAGTCAATAGATTTTGAAAGATAAACTTTATTTGATCTATATCCATATGAATAACTAGTTGAAGCATATGAATTTCTAGAACTGGAACAAGTAGAATTTTGTCCAGATTTAGGAATAAATCGATTTTTGGTAAACTGTCTTTGTCCGGGTTGATATCCCAAACTAGTAGTGTACATTGGTGCCACTTTTTTACCTAACATTTGAGTAAGTGTATCTTTTACCTTTGTGAACTTTTCTAAGTCCTTTCTAATTTTCTCATTAGAAATTTTCAGGGCAGTATTCTTCTTCAATAGTTGAGCATTCTTTTCCTTTTCTATATCAAAGGAATATTTAACATTGGTAGTGAGAGCATGTTGTTTCTTTAGTGACTTATATTTGTCCTTAAGTTCATTACATGTTTCTTCCAGAATGTTACAATATTCAAACAATTCAGCCTTAGGCATGTCTTTAGAATCAGAATCAGATTATACATTATCTCTAGAATAATAGGAATTTAACACAGGAGTATCTAAGGTTACCTCATATGTGTTGGTCATAAAACACATGTTGGAACGATTCTTTTCAGAATCAGAAGCCTCTAATTCACTTGTGCTATCTTCCGAAGCACTCCAAGTAGCTTTCATATATTTCTTGTACTTCTTGTCTTTATAATCATGTTTCTTTTTGAATTTTAATTTTGGACAGTCAGCCTTGATGTGTCCTTTCCTCTTGCATTCATAGCAGACTATATCATCTTCCTTATCAGACATCTTCCAATCCTTCTTTCAGTGACCCTTGTTGTCATACATTCCTTTGTAATTTGATTTTCTAAAGAATTCCCTCTTCCTATAGAACTTCTTAAATCTCCTGGATATTTGAGCCATTTCCTCATCACTGTCTGAATCAAAATCTTCACTAGTTGAACTTTCAGTAGGTACATGTATTTTCTCCTTGTATTTTCTCTTTTAAGCGGTAGACTTGAATGCCACGGATTTTCTCTGGGGTTCATCATCTTCTTCCTTATTTACTTTAAGTTATTCCTCATACATCATAAGCTTACCTATTAATTCCTTAACAGGGAGTGTGCTGATGTCGCATGATTATCTAACAGAAATAGATGTGCCTCTCCATCTTTCTAGTAGACATATTAATATCCTCATAATTTGTTCCTTTGCTGGAACATCCTTTCCAAGAGAGCTCATAGTATTGAAAATCTCATTGAACCTGAGATACATGTCAGAAATAGGTTCATCAGATTTCATTTTAAAATTATTATATTTAATAGTATCTGTATTCAGCCTCATTTCTTTAACATTGGTTGTTCCCTCATGGGAAATAGCCAAAGTGTCCCATATTTCATAAGCAGTTTTACAAGCAGAAATTCTATTAAACTCTTCATCTCGTAAAGCACAATACAGGGCATTCATATATTTACAATTATTATTAT
The DNA here is from genome assembly GCA_963277665.1 of Viscum album. Lineage (NCBI taxonomy): Eukaryota > Viridiplantae > Streptophyta > Magnoliopsida > Santalales > Viscaceae > Viscum > Viscum album. The sequence goes on along the minus strand of OY728156.1, from coordinate 1,189,151,061 downwards.
AAGCAGTCTTTGTAGGTTCATCCCAAGTTGTTCTATCAGTTTCTGGAATTTTATATTGTGACTCTATAGCAGTCCAGATATCAAAACCCATACTTTCTAAATGAATCTTCATCTTAAGTTTCCACTCGGCATAGTTTGTACCATTAAGTAAAGGTGGTTGGTTAGTAGCATCACCCTCTAGTCTATTATCCATATCTAGATTTTAGTAAATAATTTTAAAGAGATAAAATTTAGAACTAATAGAAATTTAATATCTTTAAAGATGAAACTAAAATCACAGTACAAAAACAGAATGTTTTGAAAACTTGTATTAATAAAAACACCCTCTGATAGCAAATTTTGGTCGGATTGGACACTCAATAGGGGGGTGAATTGAGTTCCAATTAAAATTTCTGTTAAAAATATTTCTCTTAAAATCCCCCTATTTAAAAACAAAGTTAAACTGTAGTGAATTTATACAGAGTGTAAATGCTCAATTAGTTTCTCAATGATTTATTAGGTCTCAGTTAATTTAATCTAAAGTTTAAATTGACTTTTGAAACTAACTTAATGGTTTAAAATAAGTATAAACACTTGATAATTTATCTATCAAAGCAACTTTAAAACAAATTATATTTCAAATTAGTTAGCAGCAGAATATGAAATATATAGTATACTTATGACTTAACCCAAAATTCACAGCAGATGTAACCAAGAGGTTTAGTCTCAAGCCGAGACTTAGTCCTCTCAAACAATTTATATAAATTGATCCACACCCTAGATCGGGGTAAACAATAGTACAATATTGTCGAGGTCTAAATACCTCTTCCATAGTTATACATGGTAAAATAAAGACAACAGCTCACAACTGTCCAGGTCGTACTCGACCACTACAACTATCCACAGTGGGATACAATGGATTTAATAGAGTTTGAATGAGGATTTTAGAATCTTCCAGCTTAGCTCAGAAGATAGTGTGTGTGTAAAATAAATATGGTACACACACTACTCTAAATGTAAATGAAATAATCACTAAAGAAAGTGTGAATGAGTTTAGAAAAGCTTTAGTGATTGGCAGTGCAGCTCTGGACTTGTTTGATTTGTCAGAAAATCTTATGAGTCCTTCTCTAGTTTTTGTTCTGAAAAACAGAGTGTCGTTTTCTTCCTTGGTTCCAGGTTCAGATTATCATCCTGAGTGCATGAAGTGTTTGTTGTAGTTCTTCACTCAAGATGCAGCTTGTGTTCTCTAGAAAATAATTGCTTCATGTATGTCCAGTGTTCTTGGTGTATGGATGTAGTCTTGTGTGAATGCACCAAGTTTGAATGCACCACGTTTGAATGTTGTTGAGCCTTTTTCTTTTTCACCCTACGTGTGCCTTCTTAGTTCCTTGATTCTCTCTCTTTCATTCAATCTATTCTGCACGGTCTTTTTCCTTCCCTTTATAGCTTTCATCTTTGACAAAAAGGAATGATTACTTTTTGCATGGGTACTAGGTACGATTCCCTGACATGGAAACAGAAATCATTAAATAACATTAACTGCATTAAAAACACTAAATGTAACTATTAGCTTAATAAATAAATATTATTGAGAATATATAGTTTTACTGGTTGGTCAATCATTAGTATCCTCCTGTTCGTAGATGTGTACGGTGGACTTTGTGTAAGTAACCTTCCATCAGTAGCTCTTTGAACTTGTATCAGTAGCTCTTTGCATCGATAACTCCTTACTCTGTATCAGTAACTTTTGTATCAGGAGCTCTATATACTGGTGACTTCATTCTATCAGTATATCTATATACCAAGGACTTCATTCTATCATTAGCTCTTGATCTATCGGTAGCTCTGCTTAGTTCCAGTGATTATGTGTATCGGTAGACTTATGCATATCGGTGACTCTATCTATCGGTAGACTAATTCTATCGGTAGACTAAGTACCGGTAGCTCTGTATCAGTATCTATACGTAGATTAGTGACTAACACTTACCTGTTTTATGCAAAACCTATCTGATTAGATTATAATTACTTCAAAACTCATACAAACATGGATAAACATTGATTAACATGTTTCAAGGATTATTTTAATATTTGTATATCTTGATTGTAGAATATCATAGATTGGGCGAATTAGAATATAGATAAACATTAATTGGGATTATCAAAGTATCTAAAAGCATAGTTGAAATTATCAAAACAGGTGAGGTCAACAATAGTAACTTAAAAATTTTAAATTTTACTACAAAGGAAGTACTTGAATGATAATGAATAGGAAGAGAATCCCTTACCTGGATAGGTTCCTTCTTAAATATTGGAGGATCTCCTTAGAACCCTAGAAACTCCTTAAGATGTATCTTGAGAAATAAAATGAGATAAAATTCATTCTAATATGTTTTTTGGTGAATATTAGTGGTGGAATGGTTGAGTATTTATAGAAAAAGAGGGGGAATTATTTAATAATTTCTAAACTTAGTGCATGGGAATCTTATTAAAAAAATTAAAAACCATTTATCTTATCATGGTTTTTCCCATCGTATTTTCCAAGGGGGAGTGGTTTTTAATATTTTAGTATATTAAGTATCTAAATTATTAAATTTATAATATTTTTTAGGTTTAAAGTATTCTTTTTCATAAATAATTGTTGTTTAAACATTTAAAATATACTTTATGATTTAGAAGATTCATTATAGATTTGGAAAATTATTTTATCACTTTAAAATATCTCATTTTAACGAATAATACTATTTTGGGTCTATAATTCCCCTTATAATATTTATTATCTCACTTTTAAGTCATTATTATGTCATAATACTTACCATAAAATTATGTTGTATTTATTTTTTACCAAAACATTCGATACTCTCAAAAAATTATGAAGAAAATCAGTGTTAGCTAATTTGATGTTATAATTTAAAAAATTATATTTATTTTATAAAAATAAATATATAAGTATTAGAAATTTAATTTTTAAATAAAAAAACATATTTATTTAAAAATACTAGTTTTTATGACATATTAAACTTTCTGATCCTTATAAAAATTACTTGGGACTTCATAAAATGATATTATAATTTATATTCAAATAAATATTATTTAATAAGAAAATCTAATGGAAATAAATTTTATTTAAAATTATTTAATTTATCATAAATTTATATTTTAATTCTAATCATATATCTTCCGAAAATATAATTTTGCTTTCTTTGTATCCTAAAATCTATTTATCATATTTTTATTATATGAATCTATATTTTAAATAATAATTAAAACAGGATCAAAGTGCACTATTTCATTTCTGAAAATAAAATTTATGCCTTTATAATACTAATTTATAGATACATAACCCCTTATTATACTAGCATATTCCCAAAGGGTAAGGTGTGTGATGGTAATACTTTAATGGGGTGGTTCGATGAGAATTGATTAGGTGGAGACTTCTATAAGCTTGAAATCATAATATAATTGACTCCTCTCATGTATCAATCATAGAATATCAGCTTGTAATTAGTCAAAAGATAACACTAGTGATTTCAACTCCCTCGGAATCCTTGATAAATGAGTTTCCTAAGGGATGATCCAACTAGTTAATGTAATGACCCGTGGATTTTTAGATCATTACTTTCATATGAAATTTGAATTTTTTATCTAATGGATGATTTTTTTAGAATATGACACGAAATGATATTATGAGAGTTTTAATGCCTTAAAATAGTTTTTTATGGGCATTAAGATTTGGTAGACACCTGGGGTTTCCTTCTAGATGTCTGATAGGGGCTAAGAAGACGGTCTATTTGTAGGATTATAGTAGAAGTCCATTCACTATATAAACCCCTGGTTTATTTTATTAAAGTTCAGTATAGAAGTAGAGACCCTCTTCCTCAAAGGGTTTATAGAGTGAACCAACTGTTCACACTATGAAAGGGGTGTCAACAGTTTTTTTTTAAAAATAAAATGGGTTCCCCCTTATTTGTTTTGGTCATCCAGGAGCACACACACGGAGGGCCATTTGACCAACTCCTCCCCTCCTCTTCTTCTACATTGATCCCCTATGTTGGGGAGTAGAGTTTAGTGGTAATTTTAGTTATGTTCCTCCCTTTACTTATCTTTTTTTGGTTCCTATTGTCTATCCCTAATTTTTACTTGATGTTTTCTAGTGTTTGGCATTGATTTCACTAGAGCATGGTTGAATCAGCCAAAATTTAAGGGGATTTTGTGATCAATGGATAGATTAAGTTCTAGGAGGATTTCAATTCACCATTGGAATTGGTTTCGATGGGATAGTATTATCCATATTTTATTTCATGTTTTTTATAAAATAATATGAAATTTATAGTTTTCTAGGTGTTGTGTGATAAAAAAAATGGGATGGTGGTGAGAGTGTTGTATGGACCTTCAATGGGTGGTAGGTTGAGGTTTCGGTGAGACATTGGTGCCTGATAATTTTTTCATCAATTATTCCTATTTGATTAAAAATTAAACAGATAATTATAAATTTTTATAATTATTTATTTATTTATTATTATTATGATGTAAATTAGAAGCTCGGGTGGTGGTGTGAGATTGTACAAGACATAGGCAGGCTTAGTCAAGGCTGTGTGAAGTAGTGCTTGGGTGGAAACTCCTTAAAAAAGAAAGGTATCCCCTTTAATACAAATCTTTATGTGTGTTTATTCATGATGTATTACTAGCATGTATATGAATGGGACAGGGTAGGTGGTTAGGGACTATGAGTGATTAAATATAAGATATACAATAGTATTCAACCTCCTATGATTATGGTGATTTCTATTTATTGACTTAGTGATTTTGGATCACCCAGTGACTATTTCACCAAGGGATGAGGTTGCCTATTAAGATGACATAAGGACTTGGATATATCTATTAATATGAGATTTATTATCCCAAACTCTAGTAACCAATATCTAGTGTAAACTTTATTACATTGACACAAGATACAAGGGATGACACCAATAAAGATCGATCAGTTTATTAATCTTGGAAAACTGTATATATACATGACTTCAATATTACATTGGAATATACAGAACATAGCATGAAAAAAATTTGTATCTAATAATTTCATTCAAATTTCCCTTCTCTATATCCAAGTGAAAGGATTAAAAAATAAAAGGGTGAGCTTAAATTCCCAGTAATGGTTGCGTGCAATTGAATCTATCAAGAGTAAATAATACATAAGTAATATGGAATGGTGGATTATTAAAACACATTCTATAAAATAAATGACTTGATCCTGAAATACATCCCTGGATAAAATAAACATTACAATCATGTGTATAATAATAAAATAATTATCATTGAAAAAAATTCATAATGTTGAATAATCATTATATTATTGTCAATGCCTCAGCCAAGACATCATGGATCTTATATTCAAGTCCTTTCTAAATACACATTTATTGTATGTATACACTAATTACCCAACTAATGTGGACACCTGTTTTTTCTTATGTGATCTATTGATGAATCGAGGGGATACCTATAACTAGACCCACCCATCACTTTCACATCCAAATAATTCTTCATAAATTTAATGATAAATACAATTCATTCTTAAAATACAATATAAATCAACAATTTTCTATATTTAATCAAGAATACCAAATATATCACCAATTAATGGAATAACTTTCTTAAAAATATTTCATCAACTAATATTATATATATAATGGTATATATTTAATACAATATAAAATTATTGTAAATGATACCATATAAATCCATGATATTTAAAATATATACATAGAGGAAAAATTAATTTTTAATTAAATGATGAAGAGTGATTGGTAAAGTGATGATGAAAAGGTTCATGAAAACAAAATAATGAATCAGTAAAGGGTAAAATAATACCATGAATCCATAGTAAATGAAGTTTTTTTCAATAAAACCAAACCATTTGAAATAAAAAAATAAAATAGAAGGATAATATTAAAAAAAATTCTTGAAACTTTTTGTAAGAATGGTGTTATAAATCACCTTAGAAATTCATTTAATTCATATTAGAAAATAATAACCTTTAAAAATTCATATATAATGATTTTATTTGAATAACCATAGAAACTTTTAAATGAATATAAATAGAAAATAATTTCCATGGATGTGGGAAAATTATTTCACACTATATACATTAAAAACATTCTTTTCAAACATTTATAAATAAATTCAAAAATACCTATTTAAAAAAAATTACAAGATTACTTATTAAAAAATTATTAATAAAGTAAAATTTAGTTGAAAATGGATTCTTATAATCATTTTATTTTAAATAAAAACATTCTTGAAAAAATATGAATAACATGTATATGGAGGAAAACGTTTCCTGACTGAAAAGAAGGGAAATAGTCTATATCCCTTACATATAACTTACTTGTTGATAATTGATAAAATAAGTGAATAAATTGAAAATAAAAATTTACAACCCAAAAATAAACAGAGTAGAATATAATACATTGGATTTAATATATTAGGATCATATATGTTTCTAAAATAAAATCTAAACATGAACAATCCTAAAATAAAATGAGATTGTAATAGAAATCCCTTACAGATTTAATAACTTTTGAATCGAACCCACATTAAATAAAACTTAAAATAAAACATAAAATTCCATGAATAAATAATTATTTAGGATATAAAATATCTAATGGGCAGTATATGTACCATATAAATGAAATTAGGTGCATAATATAAAATATTTCTTAATTGAGTAGAATTGAGACACAAAATCCCTTACCTCGAGTCCAACTTTCTTCATATGCACTCTTAAACTCATGTGTAATAAATTTATATTTATTATAAAACTATAAAATAACCATATTAATAGTTATAATATAATATATTATTCACTTATAACATCTTATCACCTTTTTATTAACAATTCATTATTAGCATCATCATCTCAGGTGTTAACTATTCTGTTTTTCATGTATATTTTTTTCGGTATTTTCAGTTGTTGTACATTTTTCATGATTTATTAATGTACATAATCTTATTAATGATAAAAATATCATATTTTTCAATATATATAATTTTATAAACATCTATGAAAGTTGTGAATAAAAAAATTAAATACACTGTTCAGGGATACAACAGTCAGTACATATGGACGAACGTTGTTTTCATTTTCTAATGAAAAGAGGAAAATAAAGTAAAATAATATTTTATTATAAAATAATTATATTTATATCATATATATTTATAATTATGTCTATCCATGAGATTAAGTGATTAAACATGAAACACATCGCTTCGTGGAGATGATAGTCCATACATACACATGAGTAACGCTTTAATTTTCTATTAGATGGAAGAGTAAAAAGGTGTATTATATATTATAATTATAGAAGTATAATTATATCATAAATATCATACATAAAAATTATTTCTATGATAATAAAAAACTATAAAAGGAAATTATGTAAAAAATATCACTTCGGTGAGACGGTATTCCTCACGTACGCACAAGCGGTACTTTCATTTCTCATTAGATCAAACAGGAGATTAATAAGGATTGTGCCATCAACATAATAAAATTTTAGTATATGGGAGATATTTATGCTATTATATCATTATTTTTAGGATATAATCTAATTAGGTATAATAATTAATTAAATTAAAGAACATGGTTAAGAGTTATACCTCTTATTTGGAAATCATCATTTGGATTACACTATAATATTTCATAGGATGGTCTTGGTGGAACCAACAGAAGTTACAAGAAGTGAATAATAAATATAGGAAGGTATTTTGTTAGATATTTTTTGAGAAAAATAGATCAATAATTGAGGGGAATAGAGTATAGGTTGTTCCCTTTTATAAGTGTGGTGGATGGAAATCTTGTAAATACATGAAATATTTATATAAATATGTGTCTAGATCATGAAATATGAACCAAAAGTTCCATTTATTATAATATAAGGAGGATAAGGTTGAAATAAATTCAACCAATCAAATTTAGACACGTTTAAGTTTCATTTTAAACCTTATATTTTGTTTTATTCCCCTAATTAAACCAATTTAACCTTAACTATGATAAGAAATTTTTCAAACATTAAGGAAAATGAAAGTAATTTAAAAAAATAGAAGTAAAAAAATGGATAATTTATAATAGATTTTAAGTTTTACCATCCATTTTAGTTATTATAGGATTTTATTTTATTTTTTATAATGATTCAAAAAATAATTTGTAATCATTAAATACAATTTAAGGTCATTTAGGTACTATTCACAACATTTATCTTTAAAAGTATCAATATAATAATGAAATTGTAATATAAATACTCTAAAAACTAATAATAAAATCTAATTATCCATTAAATTAGTGTAACACCATAATTCATCTAAAACATATTACCTTTAGTGTTTTTACAATCATTTACTTTATTTTTCTTATGCATTCTACAAGCACTAGGTCTGTGCTAAGTAAGCATTCTAGGTAACTATACCAACACTAAGAATTAAAGATAAATTAATATCATAAAAATTTATTAATATTCATTATAAATATTTAAAAACGTTCATAAAATCTTTCCTACTTTAAGATAACAATATAGAGATATTCAAAGAATGAGAGTGGCATTTTATATTTATTATTTACTTAAAGTAATATAAATGTCATTATCAACGCAAATGGAGCCAAAATTCCATATATTAAAATATAGGATGTTTATAGTAGAAATAAAATGATTAATTAAAATACATTCAAGAATATAGTGATTTTGAATCATTAACTTATAGTTTAACCCCATTTAACATATTTTACCCTTTATTATGATGATTAACTTTTACCATGTGTACTATTCATTTTGATAAAAAATGTAATTTACCTATTTAAAAATTTAAACCTCAAGATTTTAAATATAAAATCTATTTTTCATGATTCAATTCCTATAATTTTTAGAAATTAATTTTAATATAAGTACACAAAACACATCAAACGTATTTTTAAAAAAAATACCCTTTTATGACATAAAAATGATTTTTCACAAAAATAAAGCTAATATTAATTCCCATGGAAATATTTGGATTGTTTTTAATCAAATAATAATAATGTAACTTTATAAAAAATTAAAACATAATGTAACTTTGAAATTAAACGATAATAAATGACGGTTTTTACTAAAATATGTATTTTTTATAATTAATTTAAAAAAGAGATCTTTTTTGAAAAATCCCAAAAATTATGTATAATATAATTCTAATGTGTTTATTTTAAAAATGATGCACATTTTCTTAAATAAAATTTCTAAAAGTATCATAAATTAATTCTAATTAACTATATATAAAATTCCTAAAACCAATTTTTAGAAGAAAAGTATTTTTTAAAGCATAAAATGAATTTATTATTATTCCTTTCCTAGTAAAAAATTATACGAATCTTAAATTTATTGATTTAATTAATTATTTTTATTAAGGAAAAATTATCTTAGATATATTTTATAATTTTTTTATTTTAATTTATACCCACCAACCCAACAACTATGTTACAATAGTCATATTTAAAAAATATTATTTCATGATTCATTTATGCTTTGTGTTGTGTGTGTTGTATGATATTGAACATAATGTTATTTTAAAATAAAATATAAACTAAAATATTGGGGTATTAAATTCTCCCTCACTTATAAAAATTTCATCCTCATAATTTTAATTCTTCTTTTCAAAATTGAAAATTTCTTAATATAGTAATAAAATTGGATATAAATGTTTTCATGAACTTTAGTTTCTAGGTTATGATCAAAAAACTTATTATGATTGTACCTATATAAGACTCATAATTTAAAATGATTTTATAAAAATGTATCTTGGTAGATGGTTATTACCATCCACATAATACTCAATATATTTCTCTTCGATTTTCTTCAGTTTGATAAATTCCTTTACCACTAGGGAAGAAAATATGATAAAATTTACTTAGTTGATTTCATACCATTATATAAGCATGAGTTCATCCTTTGATGATAATCATCATGATCATGATTAATTTTTAATTCTTGATGAACTAAAATAAACTATTAATTGACCATAATATTCCTAAAATGATGAAAACATTTTCCTATTATATAAAACTGAAATGGTTATCACAAGATAAAATAATAACTCGTATGAATAGACCTTTATAAAAAATTATTATCCAAAATCTCAACAATAACCAATGATTAATTTATAAACTACTAAAATATTATTTATTAAATTTAAACCCGAAAATCTAAAATTTTTAATCAATTATTATTCATTTTATCCCTAAACAACTTTTATTACTTATATAGTCATATACGCAAATATGTATATGTCCTAATCACTTATTCAAAAATATAATTTTTCCCAAATAAATTGAATTACCATAATATAAACTACAATAATAAATAGATAACTTTACCAAGGATTGCCTTTCTATATCACACAACAACTTTAAATTTCATCTATATGTTCTTTCAAAAATACTACACTGTCATAAAAATCACTTTTTATAGTGATTGATACCATTCAACATATATTTCTAAAATTAAAATTTTCTAAATTTTCCATACAAATAAATATTATTATAACAATCCTTGTGTGATTTCACTTAATCATTATAGAAAACTACTATAATAATGCATCATAATCCTATATTATCTAAATTAACCACAATTACCCTAAATTTGAATCCTTAAAGGTTACATTAATCCATGAGGTATTTTGTTTTATTGGAATTTTTTTATAGAAAGGTTTACAGATATTCCATCCATGGAGAAAATATTTCTATGAAAAGAAACTTCCTAAAATCAACATTCATGCTTAAAAAATTTATCATATAACACCTTTTCCTCTAAAAGATTCAAGAATTATTCTCAAGTGATTATCATTATCTTCATAATCCATGGTTTATTTTCAAGATATCATCGATAAACAAAATTATCAAAGTCATCCTTGATGCTTAGGGAATTGGTTTTCATAATTTATCATATTCTTACAGTTAAAGAAACGGAAATTAATTTATTACATATTAACTTTAAAATTATGATCATGATGGATTTTTTCTCTATACATGTAACAAAATCATATTCCCTTTAATAATTTACCAAAGTGATTCTTCGAAAATTCTTGACACGTAGGATGTTGAATCAATCTTCTTACATTGTATTTGTTATTTAAACTTCCATGAAACTCTATTATATCTTATTTCATGTGTTAGAAAGTTCAGTTAGGTTTAGAATATTAATCATAACTTGAGATAGCTGGTTAGAAAATATTATAAGATCCCTCAATCTATATTTTACTCTATTTTGTTTCTCTATACGAATAAGGGCATTAATCATAACCGGGTTCAGTTTCCCAAATATGTCTATGATATGATCAGCTCCAACAATCGATGTATTGGTGTTCTCAATAGGTTAATACCTATATTGACTGTGGGTGTTTATTTTATTTCTTCTTCTTGGTGTCATATCTAAACAATGGAACACACTTAGTTAACACAAAATCATCATAAATATTGATCCATGGAATAAAAATCCCAAAAAATTTATCAAATACTTTAAGGGTTTAATGGCCTCAAATTTTTCAGAAGTATTTTGATTTAATTTTAGCCTTTAACCTTTTTAATTCCTTGACTCAAACCATCAGGTATAAGCTTGAGAGCTATAAGACCTCATGCGCACATCCCCATATACAACAAGTTATTAAATAGTAGTGAGGGTCTAAATACCATCAATGGGGTAACTATACCCTTTGTAATCAAAGCCATACAATATAAGAATTAAAAAATATAAAATGACTCATAGTATCAAGGTTTAGTATAAATAAACATAATGTAATAAAAAATGTCATATATGCCAGACAAGTAAATAAATCAAGCTCCCAATGTGTAAAGCCAAGCCCTCAAATATAAGGTTCAAGTAGATAAATAAGAACATATCATGGAATCATCTGATGTTCATCCTAGTACTGAAAATATCTCTATGCTACACTACTTATCTTAAACACCCTAAGCTTCCATGGTATGTTTCCCTTTTAATAATGAAATAGCTTTCATTGTACGCAACTTTGAGATTCTAACACACCGCAACCAATCAAACTAGTCATTATGAATAGTAATACCAACTTTTTGAAATTTTATAAATTTTATCTTCCAAAATGGACTTCATTTTTGGATTTAGAATGTCAAAATTATCTTAGGGTGAATTTTTTGTATTTTTCTGAAAACTTTCAATTTTTAATGAATAGTGAAAAACACTGCGTTATTGGTTAAAACTGACTTTTTATTTAAATAATTATTTATTTTATTTAAAGTTATTTTAGGTCAAAATAAAAACATAATACCTATATAAGTTCAATGTAATTCATTGGAGTCATTTTATAATAATTTTAGATATATAAAAATTTTATTGAACTTTTTATCGTCTTTTACCTACCTCATAAGAGCATTTGCAAATTTGAATAAAAATTAATTTTTCCACTTATGTGAGTTGAATTAAAAAAATATGAGAGAGACAGTTGACATCAATAAGTAAAATTTGGTTCAATAAGATAAAATTTTTTTTGGTGAATTGTAACTTTTGACTATTATATACCACGATTAAAAGTAAATAGGGTAGTTAAGGGTAAAAATGATATCATAATTATCCTAACACATGTTCTAATTATATTGGATAAGTGTAATTCAACCAAAAACAACCTTAGGAATAAAATATTATCCCCTTTGGTTCACTTGGATTAGATTAGGACATTTATTATTATTTTATTTAAAGAAGAGTTAAAAGAGTTAAATTCAAAGTTTAATAACTAAACCATTTTTAATATAGGGTTACACAAAATATAAATTAGACTATAAATATTAATTATAAATATAAGAAGATTTATTACATAATGATATTTTATTTATAATTTTTAGACATTAAATAATTTAATTTATTTATGACACAATGATGATGCAGTAATTACCTTATTAAAGAAATATTAAAATAATTGATTATATAAATATCCAAATAAATTTAATTTGAAAGTTTTGATGAATTAAACTAATTTTATAGTTTAATATTACATTTTAGGGTTTATTAAATAAATTTTTTTTGGAATTAATCATGCTTTTATGATTTTCAAAAAAATCAAACACTAAATAGTGTCAAAATTGACATAATTGGGTTTTTAAAACAAATACTATATCATTAATGGATATAATATTTATAAAAATATAATGCTTGGAAAAAGAACTTATATAAGGTTATATATGTTAATAATTAACCACTTGGGGTTCTCTTTGAATTTTATAGTATGTTTATTAACCATATAATATAAAAATACAAAGAGACATGGTAAATGACAAACTATTTAACTAAGAGTTGAATCTAAAATATAAGGTTAATATGGTGACGTAAACCTATCTAAAACCTATTGGTTGAGAGTTTTTCAACCCATACCTACCTTAGACTCTAAATAAATCATTTTGGAACCATTAGAAACCAAAAATGATTTTACAATAAAATAATATTTCAATATTTTCCTAAAGTGACCCCCACCTCTCTTAAAAAAGGGAACTTCCCCTTATCTTAATTTTACACCTCCAAAGCCTTTTTTCTCGGCCAACCCCTTCCCAAATATCCTCAAAACTGTACTCTATTCATCATAGAAGCCTTCCTTTGGTCAGAAACCCAACCTATGGAGCCCTTTTGATCAAATCAAACGAAGAAGAGGTAAATATTTCATCACCTCTTTCAAGTTCTTTTCTTCTTCCACTTCCTCTTTATTTGTTGTTTCCATTATAAAATAATAACTCCAGTATATTATTTATAATATTATGTTATAATAAATATGGTATAACCATATTCTTTTTTCTATCCATCCTATAAATGAAAAAGTCACCATATGTGTGTACGTACGGCTTACCGTCTCTATGTCATGGTGTAATTTGTTATTCAAACACTTCATTATTTTGTATGGGTATAATAATGAATAAAACTATTGTAAATAATAAATATAACATGTTAATAATTCTGTATATATGATATACCATTCAATTACATATGATTTCATCATCAATATAATGATATTGTCGCTCGTGCGTACGTATGGATTATTGTCTCCACGAACGTGATGAGATTCATTCCCCATCATAATCATTCAATAATAATTTTCATTTTATGATTAAAAATAATGTTTATGAACGTAATATAATTATTTATATTAATTAAACACATTCTATATATAACAAATATAGCTTACGTAACCAATAATATAATGTAAAACAAATCAGTTAACACCTGAAATGATGATACTACTGAAATATTATTAACAAAGCAATATTAGAGGATCATATATGATATTATATTTATGTATATTGTTTTTTTATAATTTAATAACAATTATTTAACTATTATACAGGATTTTAATTTATCCTTGAACAAGTAAAAGTACAAGGTAAGGGTTAATTTTACAATCTCTTTATTATCTAAGGTTGTTTTTACGTAAGTATCTACTGGGACCCCTTTATCATCCACATCCGTGTTTTCTTAAAAATTTATTTCAAAACATTTTTACTATTTACTATACTATGGTCTAAATTCATTTATACCATTATTTGACCTTATATGTTTTTAAAGGAATCTTTCTGTCATTTTCTAACCAAGGTACTTTATGACCTTTTCGACAAAGTTAAGGCAAAATGTTTTTTTAACTTATACGGAAGGTGCAGCTATTTTTTTCCATTATAACATCATCGAAGATTCCCTTAAAATATTTTAAAAATATTTTAAAAATAAATTTATTCTTTTATAATTACATGACTTCTAAATTATTTCAAAATAGAAAGATATATTTCTCTCAAAAAGTTTTGATTTCATCTTTGTAAACATCCTTTGATGGATTTTAAACTTGTTTGAAGTTGATTTATTATGATACAAATCTTCCATATTTTATTGAAGGTTTTGTGATATGTTTGACTGTGGATGTGTTATTTTTACACCATTCATGGTTTATGGATAAATTATTTACATTTTGTATGCTAATTTTAATACGAATGATTATATTATGTTTAAACCTTTTCATATGAGGAATTCATTGGACTTAGTAAGTGACGGGTGGATCCCGATATAGATCCTCGATGCATTGGTAGGTCTCATGAGACAAACTAGTGTCTTGGCACAAGGCCTTGACAAAATCTTATTTGTAGTCTTAGCATAAGGGCTTGACTATGTTGTTATGAAGTCTGACATTATGCATTCCATCATTATGAAATCGGTTATTGAAATTTCATTTGATTATTCTACTAGTATAATATCCATGTGAATAATTAAATGGAATTATTTGATTTTATATTTTCCTTATTATGCTGAAGTTTATTTTTAAAAGGCTTTTGTTTTATTCTTATACATTTCTTTAAATGTTCATTCTTATTTATGAAAGTTCACGCAATATTGTTATCCTTACTAAACATCTGAGCTCACCCCTTTCTATATTTTATTTTTCCCATGATGTGAAGAAGTGTTTTATGGTTGACCTATAGGTATAGGCTAAGGACATAAGTGTGTTCAAAAGGGGACAAAATGTTTTTGAAGTTTTTATTTCATGATAAAATGTAAAACTTATGAATGTATCTAGTACTTCTAAGGCCACTAAACTAATAGGTCTTTTGGGATTTGATCCCTTGTGATCATGCCAATGTTATGTAATAATTCACCAACTCTGTATAACTGGGTTCAGGGCTTTACAGTTGGTATCAGAAAAATTTTAGTACAAACCTTGGAAGCTAGATTTTGAAAAACTCTGATTCTAGAACATTACCCTAAGATAGACTTTGAGGATTAGTATAGAAAAACATCTTAGAATTTTGGTACTAAAGATATTTTATGAGTTTTACATGCAATACATACCTGTCTAGATACTAGCAGGTAGAGGTAGATCTGGAACAAATATACCTAGGGTTAAAACCCAAAAACACTGCTTTGAGCTAGACTCGAACTAGAATTGGTGCACGACAACGGGCCTTACTGCACTCTTGGTTACGACACTCCTGGGGGATATGCTTAGGATAATTATCATTTTATTTACAGACCATTATGAAGGGTTTATGAGTATATACTTTCTCAAAGAAAACATTTTTATGATTATGGATTATATCTATAAACTGTTCAATTTATGTTAAGTTTTTTACAAGTTTGGGATTATGTATTGCAATTCATAAACTAATCAAGTGTATTCCATTGTTTAGAAATGACACCTAGTGGAAGGAAAGGAAACAATATCAACGCATGTAATTCAGGTAGGGATTTCCCTCTTAATCAAGATAATTATAGTGGAGTTGGTGATGCAACTAGTGTTGATCAGCTTATCACCATACTGGGATAACTCACTCAGGTTATGAATAATAACCTTACCTATTTGGAACACCCTGATCCACAACACGGAGGATCAATGTTAGATCTCTTCATGAGGCAACAACCACAAAAATTCAATGTGAGTACAAATCCATTAGCAGGTTAGCAATGGATAAATTCCATAAAGAAAATATTTCATTCTTTGGGGGTAGAGAAAGGTAAAAATTTGTCATGGCAGTTGATCACCTCACGGGAGATGCAGATCAATGGTGGTCATTAATCCAAAACAAAAAGGAAGATAAAGAAGTATCAAACATGGAATTGAGGGAGTTTAAAGATATTTTCTTTGAAAAATACTTTCCTCGTGACCATCGAGCGGATATGTAATGGCAATTTCTGAGTCTGAGACAAAAGGATAATGAGAGTGTCGCAAAGTAGGAAGATAACATTACAAGATTTGAAAGGCATGTTTTAGATTATATACATACCCCAAGAAGTAATATTGATATTTTCTTTGATGGTTTAAAACCATTTCTCCATCGAGCATTAGTCTCACAATCCTTCTCATCATACGAATATATTATCTCATGCGCTATCAAGATAAAAAAGGAATTCTCTAAGTCTTAAGACTTTAAATAAAATCAAGAGAAAAAGAGATCTGCTGAACACACTAGAAATGGAAATAAGGGGAAGAAGGGAAAAGTTTAATATCCATCTTTTGGTAAATGTGGGAAGAAACACCATGGTACTTTCCTGAAGAGAATGGGAGTCTGTTACAAGTGTGGTGAAAAAGGCCACCAAGATCGTGATTGCAAGGGGAAGAAATAGGTTGTCAATGTTGAATGAAATTGTAGAGAAAAGGGGCATTATAAAAATTAATGTCCTAAGTGCCAAGTGAACTTACCTCAGAAAATTACAAGGGAGCAAGGCCAAGATTATGCGATAACTAATGCTAAAGTTGAAGCTCTAAAAGACATAGTGGCAGGTAATTTAATGGTTTTCTCAAGTGTATCCAATGCTTTAATTGATTCTGGATCATCGCATTGTTTCTTATCTTCTCAGTTTTCTAAGAAAATTAGTTATTTCCAATTTTATTTAACAAGGGAGTTTTTAGTAAAAACTCTTAATGGAAGTATCATTGCAACAAAGTTTTGTGAATCAGTTCCCATTAGGGTATATAAATGTTCTTTATCTGCTGATATTATTATTATACCCATGAGTTAATTTGATATAATCCTTGGTATGGATTGGCTTTAGGACCATGATGTGAAAATTTATTGTAAGAAGAAGGTGGTTACAATTCTCAATGATGATAATAAGTGCCTTATCTTTAGAGCATAAATGTCACCACCAAGTTCTTATCTAGATCCACTCCCAGTATCTCTAATAAATTCAATTATTTGGTAGGAAGAGAATGAAATAACTATGGGTGAGTAAAGGAATGTTCAAATAGAGGATGTACCTATTGTGCAAGAATATTTTGATGTGTTTCCATAGGATTTACTTGGACATCCTCCAGAATAAGAAATTGAGTTTTCCATTGATTTAATTCCTGGTTAAAGGCCCATATAAGAGACCCCTTATATAATGGACACTATGAAATTAGTGAAACTAAAGAAACAACTAGAGGAATTGATAAATAATTGATTTATTCTCCCTAGTGTTTCTCCATGAGGATCCCCTGTTCTTTTTTTTAAGAAGAAAGATGGATCTATGAGGTTGTGCATTGAATACAGGGAGATCAATGCTATAACAATAAAGAATATGTATCCCCTACCTCACATTGATGATTTATACAACCAACTTCATGGAGCTAAATATTTTTCAAAGATTGATCTTATATCTGGATATCATCAGTTGTGTGTGAAGAAGGAAGACATTCTGAAAACAGCATTTTGAACTAGGTACTAGCATTACAAGTTTACACTAATGCCTTTTGGATTGACTAATTCACCCTCTATCTTCATGGATCTAATTAATAGAGTTTTCAAAGAATATCTTGATGACTTTGTAGTGGTATTTATTGATGATATTTTGGTATACTCAAAAATCTACGAAGATCATGAAAATAACTTACGCGTTATCCTAAGGACTCTTAGAAGAAAGGAATTATATGGGAAATTTAGCAAGTGTGAATTATGGCTTCAAGAGGTTTCTTTTCTTGGACATATTGTCTCTAAGGATGGAATCTCTTGTGATCCTTCAAAGACCAAGGCAATCCAATAATGGCCAGCACCGAAAAGTATAAATGAGGTACACTGTTTTATTGGTTTAGCAGGTTATTATCAATGTTTCATCCATAATTTTTCTCGGTTGGATAACCCATTAACCAAGCTCACACGTAAAGGGGTTAAATTTTTTTGGACAAAAGAGGGTGAAGAATGTTTTTAAGAACTGAAGAGAAGATTAGTCAATGATCCTATCTTGACTCTACCATCATGAAACTATGGGTTTTTTATTTATAGTGATTCTTTAAAGAAAGGACTTGGTTGTGTCCTTATGCAGAATGATAGAGTTATTGCCTATGCATCACAACAGCTAAAAATTCATGAACAAAACTATCCCACTCATGATCTTGAGTTAGAAGCTGTAATATTTGCTCTAAAAATATGGATACATTATCTCTATGGTGAAAAGTGTGAGATTTATACTAATCACAAGAGTTTCAAGTATATTTTATCACAAAAAGAACTCAATATGAGACAAAGGTGATGTCTTGAACTACTCAAGTATTATTATTTTATTATACACTACCACCTAGGGAAGGAAAATAAGGTGGAAGATTCTTTGAGTAGAAAGTATCATGAAGTTTTGAACAAGATGAGAATTGAAAGAGATCCTATTTTCATGGATCTAGTAAAGATGGATATGGGAATAACCATGGAAGGTGATACATCAATTCTTTTACAAATGGTTGCCAAACCATCTTTACTAGAAAGGATAAAGAGTTCTTAGACTGATGATGAGGAGTTTCAAAAGAAGATTAAAGATATGAATGATGGGAGATTGAGTGACTTCATATATGAATATGATATTTTGAAATTTGGGAAGAGACTTTGTGTTCTTTATTTACCTGATCTAAAAAGGTAATTTTTGGATGATTCTCATAGCTCTAATTTCTCTAAACACCCTAGTAGCACTAAGATGTATAGAGATTTCAAAGAATATTTTTGGCGGGACAACATGAAGAGGGAGATTGCTGATTTTGTGTCATGATGTATGGTTTGTCAACAAGTGGAAGTTGGAAGGAAACATCTTCGAGGATTCATGCAACCTCTTCTCATACCTGAGTGGAAATGGGATAATATTACAATGGACTTTGTCATGGGGCTACCAAAGACTCCTAGAAGGAATGATGCAGTATAGGTCATTGTTGATTTTCATACCAAGTCAGCACATTTTCTTTCTATAAGAGAAGATTTACCACTTGAACGTATGGAAAGACTATATATTAATGCAGTTTTAATACTTCATGGAGTGCCCCTATCGATTTTTTATGATCGTGATCCTCATTTTACATCAAGATTCTGGAAAAGTATTCAGAAGGCCCTAGATATAGAAATTTGTTTGAGCACTGCCTACCACCCTCAAACCGATGGATAGTCATAATAGACTATTCAAACCTTAGAAGACATGTTGAGATCTTACTCACTTGACTTTCAAGGTACGTGGGATAAATATTTACATCTGGTAGAATTTTCCTATAACAATAGCTTCCATTCAAGTATTCATATGGAACTATATGAAGCGTTATATGGTAAGATATGTCACACACTAACTTTTTATTTTAGGTCAAAATAGATACATAATACCTATATAAGTTCAATGTAATTCATTGGAGTCATTTTATAATAATTTTAGACATATAAAAATTTTATTGAACTTTTTATCGTCTTTTACCCACCTCATAGGAGCATTTGCAAATTTTAATAAAACTTAATTTTACCGCTTCTATGAGTTGAATTACTAAAAACTGAGAGACATGGTTGACATCAGTAAGTAAAATTTGGTTCAATAAGATGAAAATAATTTTTGATGAACTGTAACTTTTGACTTTTATATACTACGGTTAAAAGTAAATAGCGTAATTAAAGGTAAAAATGATATCATAATTACCCTAACACATGTCCTAATTATATTGGATAAGTGTAATTCAACCAAAAACAACCTTATGAATAAAATATTATCCCCTTTGTTCCACTTTTATTAGATTAGAACATTTATTATTATTTTATTTAAAGAAGAGTTAAAAGAGTTAAATTCAAAGTTTAATAACTAAACCATTTTTAATATAGGGTTACAAAAAATATAAATTAGACTATAAATATTCATTATAAAGATAAGAAGATTTATTACATAATTTTATTTTAATTATAATTTTTAGACATTAAATAATTTAATTTATTTATGACATAATGATGATGCATCAATTACCTTATTAAAGGAATATTAAAATAATTGATATTATAAATATCCAAATAAATATAACTTTAGACTTAAAATAAATTAAAATAATTTTCTAGGTTAATATGACATGTTAGGGTTGATTAAATAATTATTTTCGAAGTAATAATGTTGTTATAATTTTCATAAAAATCAAATACTAAATGGAGTCAAAATTGACATAATTGAGTTTTTAAAAAAAATACTATATTATTAATAGATATAATATTCCTAAAAATCTATTTTTCATCCAAAGGACTTATATAAGGTTATATATATTAATAATTAACCACTTGGGGTTTTCTTGTAAGTTTATAGTAAGTTTTTGAACAATATAATATAAAAATACAAAGAGACATGGTAAATGACAAACTATTTAATTAAGAGTTAAATCTAAAATATAAGGTTAATATGGTGACCTAAACCTGTATAAAACCTATTAGTTGAGAGGTTTTAGACCCATAACGACATTATCCTATAAATAAATTATTTTGGAGACATTATAAACCTAAAATTATATTATTATAATATAATATTTTAAGCTTTTCCTAAAGTGACCCTCACCTCTCTTATAAAAGGGAACTTCCCCATCTCTTAATTTCACACCTCCAAAGCCTTTTGTCTCAGCCAAACCCTACCATAATATCCTCAAAACTTTATTCTATTAATCCTAGAGGCCTTAATTTGGTCACAAATCCAACCTAAGGATCCCTTTTGATCAAATCAAAAGAAAGAACCTGAAGAAGATGTAAATATTTCATCACCTCTTTCAAGTTTTTTTCTTCTTCCACTTCCTCTTTCATTGTTATTTACATTCTAAAATAATAACTCCAGTATATTATATATACTTTTATGTTATTATAAATATGGCACAACCATATTCGTTATTCTATCTATCCTATAAATGACAAATTCACCATATGTGCGTACGTACGACTTACCGTCTCACGTTGTGGTGTAGTTTGTTATTCAAACCCTTAATTATTTTGGATGGGTATAATAATGAATATAACTAATGTAAATAATAAATATAACATGTTAATTATTCTGTATATATGATATACCATCAAATTACATACGATTTCACCATCAATATAATGATATTGTCGCTCATGCGTACGTACGGATTACCGTCTCCACGAACGCGATTAGATTCATTTCCCATCGTAATCATTCAAGAATAATTTTTATTTTATGATTAAAAATAATGTTAATGAACATAATATAATTCTATATATGAATCAAATACATTGTATCCATAAAAAACATGGCTTATGTAACCAACCATATAATAGAATACAAATCAGTTAACACCGGAAATGATGATACTACTGAAATATTATTAACAAAGCAATATTAGAGGATCATATATGATATCATATTTAGGTATATAGTTCTTTTATAATTTAATAACAATTATTTAACTATTATACAGAAGGTTAATGTACCCTCAACCAAGTAAAAGTACAAGGTAAGTGTTAATTTCACAATCTCTTTATTATCCGAGGTTGTTTTTACGTAAGTATCTACTAGGACCTCTTTATCATCCACATCCGTGTTTTATTAAAAATGTATTTCAAAAAAATTTCTATTTACAAGATTATAGGTTAAAGTCATTTATTTTCTTATTTGACCTTATATGTTTTGAAATGAATCTTTCCATCATTTTCCAAACAAGGTACTTTATGACCTTTTCGACAAAATTAATGTAACAATGTTGTTTTTAACTTATACGGTAGGTGCGGCTATTTTCTGCCATTATAAAATCATTGAAGCTTCCCTTACAATATAATAATAATATTTTCAAAATAAATGTTTTCTTTTATAATTACATTACTTATAAATGATTTCAAAATAGAAAGAGATATTTCTCTCAAAAAAATTCTATTTCATCTATGTTAACATCCTTTAATGGATTTTAAACTTGTTTGAAGTTGATTTATTATGATACAAATATTCCATATTATATTGAAGGTTTTGTGATATGTTTAACTGTGGATGTGTTATTTTTACACCATTCATGGTTTATAGATAAAGTATTGACATTTCTTATGCTAGTTTTAATACGAATGTTTATGTTATGTTTAAACTTTTTCATATGAGGAATGCATTGGACTTAGTAAGTGATGGGTGGAGCCCACTATATCTCTTTGATGCATCAGTAGGCCTCATGATACAAACTAGTTTCTTGTAACAAGGCCTTGAAAAAATCTTATTTGTAGTCTGGGCACAAGGCCTTGACTAGGTGGTTATGAAGTCTGGAATTATGCATTCCATCATTATGAAAGTTTCTATTGATATTGCATGTGATTATTAGACTAGATGAATATCCATGTGAATAAGTAAATGGAATTATTTGATTCTATATTTTCCATATTATGTTGAATTTTAAGTTTAAAAGGCTTTTGTTTTAGTCTTATACATTGCCTTAAATGTCCATTCTTATTTATGAAAGTTTCCTCTATATTGTTATCCTTAATGAGCATCTGAGCTCACCCCTTTCTACATTTTATTTTTTCCAGGATGTGAAGAAGTATTTTAGGGTTGACCTGCAAGGATAGGATAAGGATATAAATTTATTAAAAAAGGGGGAAAATGTTGTTGATGTTTTTATTTCATGATGTAATGTAAAACTTTTGAATGAATCTAGTACTTATAAGGATACTAAACTAATCAGTATTTTGGGATTTGATCCCTTGTGATCATGCTAATGTTATGTAATAATGCACCGACTCTAGGTAACGGGGGTCGGGGCATTACAGTTGGTATCTTCCATTAGCCCCTTACCCTTAAATAGATCCTTATACATGAAGTATGCACACACATCGAGATGTACATGTAGGGTGTGAGTAATGAAACACAGTAGGACACTAAAAATGTGTCCATAACATGTGTTCATGGGTATAAAATGCATATTCCATGATAATAATAAATTATAAATCATTCATAAACAATCATATGTTAATAAATCATGTGATAACCAAGCCACCACGAGCCCGAGTCATACCTGCTTCAACTCTATGCTGTAAGGATAATCAAAGGATATCAAAAGTGATCAAGAACTAGCAACAATTCTTGTGAACATGTTACTTGGTATTTATAATGCTTCAAGTTTTAGTTTGGACAATAAATTTGACAAGTGAACATGTTACTCGATATCCACAAGGCATCGAGTTTTGGAAAGTTACTCAGTTCCACAAGGCATTGAGTTTCAGTCTAGGACAAAAGGTTGTCATGCTCCTACCCTATGTATGGGTCCATAATCATCATCGTTGCATGTCATGAACACTCCCCCTCTAAGTTATAAACATACCATAATGATCCCCTTATTCTAAACCTCAAATAAAATACCTCAAAGGAAAGGTAAATACACATAATAGGGTAAAGAAAAAAAGGAATAGCATAGCATGTTATCATGAGAATCATTCACAACATACAAATAGATGTGATCAAAATCAATCATGGTATATCAAGCTACATAATAATACTCACGGAATTAAACATCATATATGGTTCTCATGGGATACACATGAAAATTCGATCACTATCAATCATGATAAAAAACTCTATGCCAACATAAGAATCATATCATTGAAAAAAATAGTATAAAAGGTACCCAAATGGTAAAAATATTATTACCTTAATATTATTGAAGAAGTACTCCAATATCCATGAAAGTATCAAATCCCAAATCGCATTTCATGCCCATGGAGTACTATATCACATGTCAATGATGCCTATCTCAGGTTATGTTTCATTAAAAATGAGGTTTTATAAGAGTCTCAATGAGATTCCATGTCAATAAGGGTGGTTCTATAACACATACCTCATAGAGTCTATCAACGGAACTATTACTAATATATATTGAAGAAGAGGTCTTAAATTCACCAAATCCATTGTCAATTCAAGAAAATATCATGAATTCCATGTCAATTATAAAAGATAACCTTGGGTTTACTTAATAAAAACAATCCACTATGAACCTATCATTAGAATAAATATCCATGATGATATTCAAATAAAATAAGGTCTTAATATGATCAATATATGATAACTTATCCAAAATTTTCCACCATTAATTAGATACTCCATAGGCCTTACTCAAAAAATTTCCCTCCTCCCAATACAAACCTTGAAGAAATAATACAGTAACCATTCATCCTAAGACATGGTTTGATAGCAATGTAACCGAAGGAGGACATTTTGACAAACCATTCATCCCAGGGTGCATGGTTTGAAAAAAATATATAGCAACCATACAACTTAATCATGTTTAAGTAACATAGTTTAATAGCCTGTTTATCGTTTTCCTATTAACCATGAAAAACATTCTATCAGCAAAATCATGGTTGGTGCACAGTTTGACAAACTGTGTAGCCAAACTATGAGTGTGTGAATTAATGATATGAAATACTCTTTAATAGCCATTTAAGGAATGTATTTCCCTATTATTATCTCTATATTAAGACTACTCAAACTATGAGACTCCTATAAACTCTCTTGATTAATTCATCTCCTTTAAATCTTGATTCTGACATATCCAAGTGACTTTATGACTGATAATTGAGGTATGTGATGAAAAAACCTTCATTATTTGGGTTTCTTATAGATTTACTACTTTTATCTTGAAAAACATCATAGATTAATAATTACATTGTTTGATATATGGATTCATATTCTAATTGATGGTGAATCCTTGGATCATTTCTAGAACAAATGAATATTTCTACATGTCAATTATATTCCTTTGAATGGATCTATATCTCTTGTGAAGGGTGGACGTTTCTAGGTAAGTTTTCATATATCGATCATTGTGAGACCCTTTCCTTATTGAATATCATATTGGATCTATTTTATTATGATGATTTTATGATGTATCAATGTTCATTTACTAGACTCTATTTCATCTTCTAGAATTTAGGAGGAATTAATGGTCAATTCTTTAATCAATAATGGATCTTTGGAATTGATGTTCTCTTCTTTAACATATCTCAGAACTAGTTCTGTTGATGAAATTCATGAGATGAGTAATTATATAACTTCTTTATTTGAATGTAATATCCTTGGGACTCTTCTCAAAACCTATTATTTAATGAACTAGAACTATTGAGGTATCCTTAACATGAAAGATAATTCGGTGTGGGTGTACGATGTGGTTTGGACTTTGATCCTTTGATGAAATTTAGAGTACTCTGTCAATGAGATTGATTTAGGATGTTCCTTATAATTTTAAGCCCTTTTATACTCATTTTGGCTTGATTTTAATATTGTGATAACATATATTTTTTCCCATGTTTGATTCTATTTGATCATGGGTGTGTGTGTGTAGCGCATTCGGCCTATATATGTTTCATGATTCCATGAGTATTTCTAGTGTAGTTTGTTACCATGATCGATATTGATCACATGTTATAATCTTTTTCTACTATATGCTCATGATTACTTTTTATTCCTTTACTTATTATACTCTTACCTATTATTTTTATTTACCATGCCTTGTATCTATTTTCTTAGTACTCGTAATAGGAGAATCATCATGGTATGATTACCCCTTAGAGGGGGAGTGCACACTACTTGAAATGATGATGATAGTGGACCCGTATACAGGGTAAGATCATGATAGTTGTATGGACTATAATATAACTAAATGCCTTATGGATATCGAGTCACATACTGAAACTCGATGCCTTGGGGATACCAAGTACATGTCCACTAGTCGGCCATGTGGTCCAACCCAAGACTCGATGCCTTGAGGATACCGAGTAAGATGTTCACCAGCCTTATGAATAGTTCTTGGTTACTTATAAAATCTTAAAATTACCCTCTCGGTATGGAGATGAAGAAGGTATGGTCAGGGATCATGGTGTCCTGGTTAGCACACAAATGCTCAGAAAATTTTTGTTGTTTATTACTTGAGAATTTTATTATTATCATTGCATACACATGTTATACATATGAACACTCATTTAGAATGAATTGGTGGTGTCCTAATAGGTTTTATTAATGAAACCCTATAAGGGTATCTCATTGAACATGCAGACTTCATGTATGGGGATCTAGTAAATGGGATGGATCTTGTAGAAGATGGTTGATTCGAGGATCATGGAGCTGGGATAGGTATTGGGAAGTACTCCAAATGATTCCATGATGTTACTTTTTTTTACATTTTTTTACTTTATATACTCTTCTTTGGATTTCCATACTGGGAATCTAGTTTTTTTATTTGTGTGATATTTGTTCCATCAATTTCTTCATTATGATACTCTATATTTCACCTTGATTAATCTGATATTTTTATATTTTATTTATATGTTTAGTGAATGGTTGTGATACTGAGGGTATAGTATCTACATTGACAGTGTTTGGACCATCATTTCTAGTCAGTAGCCTCTTTTGTATGGGGAGTCATGTATGAGGTCTCATGGATCTTTGGATCAAACCCAATGGTTTGGGTCAGGGTATTAAAAAATGGTATCATAGCACAAATTTCTTTTTTTATTTTGACTAAACTAGGGCATGGTAGAAAGGGGATAGGTTGTGTGGGACTTGGGTAGTGGAATTTTTATGTACCTAGATATCTCATGTGTAATGGACTTCTGAGTTACCATTCATGTGATTTTTGTTACTATTTATGGGATTTTGGTGCATTCATGCATCATGATTAGGCACATAGGACTATATTCCATATGTATTCCTATTGTGCATTATATACTAGTTCTTCAATTTAATTCCTTGATTTATGTTATATATTCATGATAAACCTATATTCTTTGATTGAGTGATACATCTATTTTCCATGTTGTTGTGTTATATTCATGTTGGTATTAATTAGTTCAACCTATGCATTATGTTATATTTTGTATATATATATGACTATGAATAACATATAGAGATGAAGACCTTGGATAGTGTTATGATGGATATACCTTGGGTTATGGGTATCTTATTAGGATATTTTTTATGTGATCCCATATAATGAGTAGGATATATCCTAATGGATTTAAATGTTTTAAATTTTTCCTTCATGTTTTAGAAAATTCCACCTCAAAGATTCTTGACTAGACCATTTGGTGGAGAAAGATAGAACATCCACGTAAGGGGGGATTTTTTGGTATAACCACTAGTAGTACAATAGAATGTAGCTAAGAATGATTTGGAACCCATTCTAGCGGTTTAGACAGAAGTATCACCTTATAAAGGGATCATCCAATTAGTTCATATTCATGGAAGTGTATATTTCAACATTATGGATGATTATTCTCGGGAAATTTAGCTTCAGTAACCTCCATAATTCTAGGGAACTAGAGGTCCTCAAGATACTGAGGACTGAATTAAATTCATTGATGGAATATTTAACCTAGTGGAGACTCCTAAGGAATGTTGAGTAAATCTAATGGGTCTTCTCTTAGACTTATATTGACTTTTGAGTAATAATTTTGGTAGTATAGAAAGAAAGGTATAAGTTTTGTGATGGGGTGGAGGTAGACAACCAGATTAGATCAAGGTTTTATTAGTACCTTATATTATATAAGTAGGTTCTTAGTGATGAAACTATAGATCATGGGATAATTATAAAAAAAATCCAAATTTATTAGACCAAGTTTTATCATTGTGGTAAGATGGGTCATCTCAAACAGTTCTTCTATGGGGCGTTGAGGTTCTACAAGGGTGAAGGATATGCACGATCTACAACCTAGGGATCTGACTAGGGTCCTCAATAGCAGGCTCAAAAAATAATGAATCAGTCAAGTCATGTACCTCAGGGACAGGGTTGTGGAGATGAGGTAAACTGAGTATATGAAGTAGATAAGACTCTAGTAAATAGTAGTGAGGGAAAATATACCATTGGAGGTATAGTCTTGATCACTTATACAT
This sequence comes from Viscum album, assembly GCA_963277665.1. NCBI lineage: Eukaryota > Viridiplantae > Streptophyta > Magnoliopsida > Santalales > Viscaceae > Viscum > Viscum album. The sequence continues at coordinate 1,189,122,457 of OY728156.1, read as the reverse complement.
TGTTTCCTAATTTATTTAATACTAATTATTCTCATTTCTTTATATCTATACAAGTTATTATTTGACTTTACTCATCGATCAAGTTAACTTCAAAGTTTATTTCTTCAATACACCATTGGGAACAAAATTAGATCATATTTAGTGATTCCTGGAGTGACTTGTAATTGTTTCAGATTATTAACATCTATGAAACTTCATGACTATGGAGATTACAAGATTCAATGTGATTCTTAGCATGATCTAGATGACCAACTACTGATTTCATGCTGATTTATATCAGATATGGGTATCTTTTACATCACCCATGGAAGAGAAGTTCATGATAACCAATAAATGGGAGTTAGGAGAAAGTAGAGTAGGTCTAGACATGATCCATCTTGAGATAATCATGGCACGGATTTCAAGCTTTGGTCTTTTAGCAGGATCGGTGATAGTCCCCACATTTTTTCTTTCAATTGTATATCTCTATCTGGGAATATTCCAAGATAAATTCATAGGTAATAGAGGATTTTATTTTGAGATATAACTCATTCCAGGTGCATAGCCCATTTTGATACCCCCATATCATATTGCACTGATTGAGTTAAAATTACTCAAAGAATAGCTTGAGTACTTCCATCCAATGGACCGAAGGCCTTCATTTTTAATTGATTTTTTGATAATCCACATTTAAAGGGGTGAGGTGGAACCCTTAAAAGGCCCATAGGCGTAAGTATTACATGACCCATAGGCCTTAGAGGAATTCATTGCAGGTAGTCTTCAAACATTACATACAACCCAGACTAACTACTTAGAACTGCTCCTCCCTATCATCTTCATCATGAAATCAGATCTCCACCTTTGCATGGTTGTTCGACTAGGCTATCCAATGAATGCACAGGCTTGTCCCGATGGTAGGTGTCATACCCTCTCATTCTTGCAATCCATGTAGCTTCTGATATGGTGAAAGCTCCTTGCTCATCCTCCTATAAAACTTGTTCCTTGTAAGTTCTCTGGTTTGCATCTACACTTAAGGTGGCCCAAAGGCCTTGAGGTGGCCTAAAGGCCTTCCTAGCCCAAAGGCTTGGGTTTCCCAAAGGCCTTAAAGGACTCGGGGACCAAATTGGTGGCCTGAAGGCCCAAATGGGGGAAAATTCTTAGGTGCTACAGTTTCAAACAGTGCCTGCTACAGATCCCGCTACAGTACCCTAGAAATTGTGCCTCCACATGGATTTGATCTTGGGTCACCTGGATGCACTTAAGAGTCCTCACCTATCAGGTTGAGGCTCATGTGAATAGCTTGATTACTTAGAATATGAGTGGTTTATTATTCTACATACATCATTATAGGGTGGCACATGAGCCTTAGCCCGGTTGGTAAGGACTCTGTAAGTGCATCAAAGCGACCAGGTTTCAAATCCAGGCGGAGGCAAAATTTTAGGGGGTAATGTAGTAGTACTGTTGCAGGGACTGTAGTAGTACTGTAGCGTGATTGTGCAGTACTGTAGTGGGAACTGTAGCAGGCACTGTTTTTCACTGTAGCAGTTGGGAATATGCCCCTGTTTGGGCCTTCGAGCCACCAATTTGGTCCCTGAGTCCTGTAAGGCCTTCAGGCCACCCAGGCCTTTGGGTCGGTAAGGACTTTGGGCCACCTCAAGGCCTTTGGGCCACCTTAGTGCAGATGAAAACCAGACAACCAGCAAGGAACAAGCTCTACAAGGAGGATGAGAAAGGAGATTTCACCATAGTAGAAGCTAAAAGGATTGAAAGAATGAGAGGGTATGGAACCTAACATCGGGACAAGCCTGTGCATGCACGTGAATGCCTAGATGAACAGCCATGCGAAGGTGGAGAGCTGATTTCACGATGAAGATGTTAGGGGAGGAGAAGTTCCAAGTAGTTAGTTTGGGTTGTATGTAATTTTTGAAGCATGTGGGCAATGAATTCCTCTAAGGCCTAAGATCCATGTAATACTTACGTCTACGGGCCTTGTAAGGGTTCCACCTCACCCCTTGAAAGGTGGATTATCAAAATCAATAAAAAATGAAGGTCTTTGGGCCATTGGAGGTGGAGGGTGCACCTATTTTTTTTCCAAGAAAAAAGATGGTAGTCTTAGACTCTTCATAGATTACTGGAAGCTGAATTTGGTGGCTATGAAAATTATATATCCTTTTCCCATGATTTATGATCCCTTTGATCTATTATGGGGAGCCTGGTGTTTCTCCAGGATTGATCTTAAATCAGACTATCACCAGTTGTGGGTTATAGAGGAGGACATGCTAAAAATGGTGTTAAATAGAAGGTATAGCTATACAAGTAATTGGTGATGTTATTTTCACTAGAAATGAACCTTTTTTTCATTTCTCTCACGAATAAGATCTTCCACCCATATCATGAATCGTTTTTTTGTGGTGTTCATTGATGAAATACTCATTTACTCATCAATCCCAAAGCAGCATGCTATAAATCTTGAGATATCCCTGAATACAATTCAATAACATCATCTTTATGTAAAGTTGTTAAAGTGTAACCTTTGGATTTATGAGGTGAAATTATTGGTGAATTTGGTTTCTGAGACTAGAATATCAATCGAACTAGAGAAAATAGAGTTGTTTATGTCCTTTAAACATCCCCAAAACATGTTTGATATCAGGATCATTATTGGTTTAGTATGGTACTATCGACATTTTATCCATTAATTCTATCATTTATCAGCACCTATAACTATACTGACAAGGAAATGGGTGAATTTTTAGTGGTTAGGATGGTGCTAGGAATATTTTTTTAAGCTCAAGAGTAAATTTATTACAACTCTATTTTTGATTATTTTTTATCTAGGGGTAGGTTATGCTAGATTTTTTAATATATCAGGAGTTTTCTTGGGGGAAGTCTTAATGTAGATGGAATGGATAGTAGCTTATGAGTCATGTCATTTGTGACCCCACGAGTGTAACTATCCTACCCATGGATTGGAGCTATCATTCATGGTCCACAATTTTAATTGTTGGAAACACTATCTCTTTGGAGATAGGTTTATTGTCTACAAAAAACAGAAGAGAATCCACTATATCTTCACATATTAGGACCCAAATATGAGACAAAGTTTTTGGGTAGAGTACCTATAAACTTTGTACTTTGATATGGACTATGATCCATGTAAAAGTAACATCATTTCAGATTATATCAGTCTTAATATTCAGATAGCTCAGGAGCTTAGTGAACAGCCTTCAAAAGAATAGTAGTGTTGGATGGGCCTGTTGGATAACTAGAGGATTTTTGTTTCTGAGGAATAAGGATTGATGAGAATTACTTAATTAGTGATTATGTAATCTTTAGTAGATTTGGTGAAGGTTGATGAATATGACCTAGAGTGTGTTGTGATGAGATAATAGCTAGATGGTGGTGATCTGATACCAAGGTGGTCATTGGATAGTGATGATATGATCCTACTACATGGGAGAGTTGTAGTAACTACTTAAATCAAGGAATATATGATGAAACAATTCCATACATATAAGTGGGAAGTTCATCGTGGATCAAAAAAGATGTACCATGCCTTTAGGTAGTAGTTTTGATGGCTAGGGATGAAGAGGGACATTTCTAGATTCATTTCTCAATGTCTTTCCTGCCAGAAGATAACAGCTAATCACTAGTGTCCTGATAGTTTGCTTTAATAACTTCATATGCCCAATTGGAAGTGTAAGGAAATCATGATGGATATTTTAATTAGGTTATATATGACCCCCAAGGTTTACTAATATATTTTTTTTGTGATTTTCTATTAGTTAATGAAATTTTCTCATTTCTACCGATCTGTGACACTCACTTGATATATGGGTTGGGACAAATATGTGTCTATGAGATTGTACATTTTCATGGAGTTCCCTTTATAATTGTATCTAATAGAGATGCATATTTTACATTGTGGTTTTGGAAATATTTGTAGAATACCTTAGTAACTCAACTAATATTTAGTACAGTGTACCATCCCCAGATAGATGGACAATCAGAGCAAACGATTCATATATTGGAGGATATTCTTTAGGATTGCATCCTAGACTTTTATGTGGAATGGGATGTTAACTTGTATTTGTTTTAGTTCATATACAATAATATATTTTAGTTTTTTATTCATATGGAACCTTTTAAGGCTCTCTATGGTTGTTCACTTCATTCACTACTATGTTGGCATGAGGTGGGTGAGGTAGTGGTGGTGGGGACGAACATGGTTCAAGAGACCTCTGAGATGGTGAAATAGATCAAGAAGTGATTGACCGCTATTCATTGAAGGAAAATATCTTATGTCGACCGTAGGAGGAGACCTTTGGAGTTTATTATAGGCAACTAAGTTTTTCTAAGAGTGACTCCTTTATTAGGCCATCAGTTTTTTAGTAATAAATGAAACTTATCATTACATTATGCTGTACCATTTTATATCACTAGGTAGTTTGTAAAAGTGGTGTACCATCTTGATCTTACTTCTTGCTACCAAGTTATGAATGATGTATGTCATGTGTATCATACCTAAAGTTACATTCCCAATCCTACAAATGTTATTGAATGTGGGGATGTTGATATGGACCCTGACACATCCTATGTGGAACACATTATCCAGATATACCTAAAAATTACTCTAAGGTAAAACAGTACTACTTTTATAGATTCTATAGAGACATGGATGAATCTAGGAGGAGACTTGGGGGAAATAGGTAGATGTTTGGGCTTAGTGGACTGATTTTTTTTAGCAATATTCTTAGATATCCTTCTCAAGGAAGAGAAGTATTTATAGGTTATATTATAATGGACTTGGTTTTTTATGTGTTTTATGATTTAATTTTATCCTTTAATCATGTGTCATTGAACTATAAATAGTTTGGGTTGAGTTTTAGGAGTTTCTAGTTGTTTTTTGTGAGTTTTAGATGTCTCTTTGAAGGTTCATAGTTTGATCATGGTTTTTCCAAACCATTCTAATTCTCTAGGTAACCATGAAACCCAATCATGGTTAAGAAAAATGGTTAGAAAAAATATATATAAATCATATATCCCAATAAAATTTAAGGTTAGTGGTTTGAAAAACCATGTGGTGACCATATAGAAACCATGCATCCCAAGGCAAACAGTTTGAAAAACCATGTATCCTAAGGCTCATAGTTTGGAAAACTATAGAGCCTAAGGAAAACTACTTGAAAAAAACTATAACAACCATGAATCACAATCATAGTTAAAGTTCACAGTTTGAAAAAACTATCACCTTTTTCTGGTAAAATGTAACTCAATATAGTGGAAAAATCATGGTTGGTGCACAGTTTAACGAATTGTGTGACTAAACCTTTTACATGTGAATTAATTATCTGAAAATCCACTTTAATAGCAATTTATATTCTATTTTAACCTTTTATTATTTTTTAGGAAAACCTCTTGAACCTTGAGACTTCTCTAACCTTTAGGAATTCATCTCTTCCAAAGATTTATTCTAAAGGTCCCATGTGATTTGATTACCAGGAATTGAATTATGTGATACAAAAAACCTTTGTTATTCAAGTTTTTTCTAGATCTAACTATTTTATATTGAAATGAATCACTAATCTAGAAATATATTTTCTAATCTATGGATTCCTTTTCCAAATAATGATGGATCCTTGGATCATTTTAAGAATGGATTTTTTTTTATGTTTTAATGAAATTCCTTTTACCAAAGTGAGATCTCTCGTGAAAGATGGATTTTTCCAAGTTAGTTTCCATAGATATATCATCTTGAGACTATCTTATTCTTGAATATAATCTTGGATATATTTTATGGTGATGTATTGATGTTTTTTTACTAGAATTGAGGTTCACTTCTATAATTGATGAGGAATTCATTATTCGTTCTTGAATCAATAATGAATATATTGAATTAAAATCCTTATCTTTGACATATCTCAAAACTAGTTACTTTGGAAAAAAAATGTGAGGTATGTAATTATATAACTTCCTTCTTGTAATAGAATCTTCTTGGTTCTCTTTTCCAAACATATTATTTGATTAATCAAAACTTGTGAGTCATCCTTGATATGAAATATAGTTCTTTATGGGTATGTTACATGGTTTGGCCTTCGATCCTTTGATGAAATTTGGAGTAATTCATCAATGAGATTGAGGTAGTAAGTTTCTTACCATTTAAGTCCCTTATATGCTGATGTTTACTTTATTTTTATATTTTTATATCATGGATTTTTTACCATGTTTGATCATGTTTTCTTCTGGGCGTGTGTGTGGCCCATTAGACCAATATATGTTGCTTGATTCCATGAGTATTTCTTGTGTATCTTGTTTCCATAATTGATGTTGATCACATGTTATTATTTACTGCTACTATATTCTCATGAAAACATGTTATATATTACCTTATTATTCCCTACCATATTGTGTGTATTTACCATGCCTTGGAGTTATTGTCTTGGTACTCATAATAGGCGTATCATCGTGGTATGATTACCCATTAAATGGGGAGTTCATAAAACATGCTATGATGATGATTGTACACCTATATATAGGGTAAGATCATGATAGACTTGTGTTCTATCCCAAGACTCTATTCCTTTCAGATATTAAGTAATGTGATGGAACTTTATTCCTTTAGGATACAGAGTACATGTTAACTAGTCATCCTTGTGTCCTGACCTGAGAAATGATGCCTTGAGGATACCGAGTAACATGTTCACCAGACTTGTGGCTAGTTCTTGGAAACTTCTAACATCATATGATTACCCTTCCATTATGAAGATGAATCAACTATGGTTGGGGTTCATGGTGTCTTTTTTAGCACATGAATGCTCGGAAAATGTTTGATGTTGATTGCTTAAGCATTTATTATTATCATGGAATACACATGTAATACTTGTACACACATGTTAAAGATTCATTAGCAGTGTCATGTTTTGTTTTATAACTCATACCCTATACGGTCATGTTTATGTGCATACAGACTTCATGTATAAGGATATAACAAAGGGAATGGGGTTCATAGTAGATGGTTGAGTTGAGGGGCAAGGAGTTAGGAGTAGTACCAAGAAATACTATAGAGGATTATGCAGTTTTTTTACCTTATTATAGTTTATATACTCTGTTTTGGATTACCACACTAGGAGGATAGTTTATTTATTTGTATGACATGTGTTCCATATATTTCTTCATTATTATACTATGTATTCCTCCTTGATTACTATAAGTTTTTTTATATTTTATTTATATTTTTAGTATAATTTTATGATATCATGGGTATAGTATCCCCATTAAAATAATTTGAAACCTCACTGTTATTTGGAATTCACTTGCATACATGAAGGTGTGCACGAGTTCTTGTGAATTTTTATCTCATACCTAGTGGTCTTGGTTAGGGTTTTATAAAGGTATTATCATAATTCTCATGTTATCTTTGTTAATTCAAAAATCTCGTTCCTAAGGTTCTTACTAAACTTAATTTGATACCAACTCCCAACTCCAGTAACTTAGATCAGATGTATAATTTATTAAATTTTTACATGATACAAAGGAACACACCATGAAGGATTGATCATTTTAGGAATCTTTTAAAACTATATATATATATATATATATATATATTCTATATTACATTAGAAGATAAAAACGTAGCATAAAAAACTTTCTTGCATCCATGAATTTCATTCAAATACCCCTTCTTCATATCCTATGGAAAGTAAAACAAAATAAAGTGTGAGATTAAATACACAATAATGGTTATGTACATCAGAAGCTATTATAAGTAAATAATTTATAAACAATATGTTACAGTGGATAATTAAAACACATTCCATATAATCAATAACTTGATCATGAAATAAGTACATGGATAATATCAACATGGAAATTACATGGATAATGATAACTAAATTTTGAATAAAGAAAATACATATTATTGGAAATTAATGATTGTATCCTCAAGGAATTTTCCAATACATCATGAATCTTATAGTCAACACCTTGGCTAAGACACTTTAATTATATGGGTAGGTATACACCAATTACCAAACTAATGTTCCCACCTATTTTATCTCATGATACTTGTCAATACATAAAAGTGATATCTATAACTGAGCCCCATACATCACTTTCACATTCAATGCATTCCTAATATATTTAATGATCAATACAATTCATTCTCAAAATTCCATATGAATCAAAAATTATCCATATTGAACCAAAAATATGGAATATTTCCTTATTCAATGAAATAAATATCTTAATAACCTTTATATAAATGATACCATATATATAAATGGTATATGGTTAAGATAAAATCAAATTAGTGTAAATTATACCTTATAAATCTTTGATCATTAAAATATATACATGGAGATGAAAATATTGTGTAATAAAATAATGAAGTGATAGGGAATGTGATCATGAGAATGTCAATGAACATAAAACCATGAATTAGTAAAGGATAAAATAAGACCATAAATTAAATATAAATTAAATATTTATAGTAAAACCAAGAATTTTAGAAATAAAAAATAAAATAAAATAAAAATATTAAAAAACTTCCTTATAACTTTGTGTATGAATGAAGTTATAAATAACTTCAAATTTTATCTTCATTACTTTAGGAAAATAATACCCTTTAAAATTTCATAGGTAATGATTTAATTTGAATAATCATATAAAATTATATAGTAATATAAATAGATAATAATGTTTATGGAGGTGGTAAAATCCATTCACGTCACATATGTAAACAACCATTCATTCCACACTTTTATGAAGACTGTCAAAAATACAATTTTCAAAAATAAATATTTAGAAGATTCGTTATTAAAACCTGTGAATAATGTAAAATGTATTTGAAAATTAATTCAAATAATCATTGGATTATAAATAATAATTTTCATTAAAAAATATGAATAACATAAACATAGAGGAAAAATATTCTTATCTGAATAGAAGAGATAAAGACGGTATCCATTATATGTAACTTACTTATTGATTATTGATCCAAAAAGAGAATAAATGTAAAATAAACATGTAAACCCCAAACAAATCTAGTGTATAAAAAAATTTATGGGGTTTAATATATTAGGATCATATAATTTTCTAAAAGTAAAAATGAATATAAACAATCCTAAAATAAAATGATATTGTAATAAAAAAACCTTACGAATTTAAATTTTTTTGAATTGAAACCATTTTAAAGAGAAAACTTGAAAATAAATTTAAATCGCGTTAATAAATAATTGTTAGGGATATAAAATTTCAAATGGGAGGTATATACACCATATAAATTAAATTAGGTTCATAGTATAAAATGTGTCTCATTGAAGTGGAATTGAGATAAAAAATACCTCTTACCTCAAGTCCATCTTGCTTAGTATGAACTCTTAACATCATATATAATAAATTTATATTTATTATAAATATATAAAAGAACCATATTTATATTTATCATACCATATATGATTTACATATAATATTCTATCACCCATTTATTAACAATTATTTTTTAACATCATCATCTTAGGTGTTAACTGTTTTGTTTTTCATTTATGTTTTGGTTTGGTAGTTTCAGTACTTGTGTCTTGTCCATGATTTAATAATACTAATAATATTTATAATATTATTAATTATATAAATATCATATTTATTCATTATATATATTTTTAGAACCATCCAAGAAAGGTAGTAACATAAAAAATAAAATACATTGTTCATGGAGACGGTAGTTTATACATACGCATGAATGTTTTTTTCATTTTATAATGAAAAGAAGAAAATGATGAAAAAAAATTTATTATTATATAATTATATTTATATCAAAAAATTAATATATATTCATTATTATATTTATCCATGAGATTCACTGATGAAAAATAAAACACATCACTTCATAGAAATGGTAGTCCATACATTGATACCTCAGTTTGAACATTGATGTCTTTGGGAAAGGACAGTGGTAAATATTTCTCAATAGGGTTTTATTTATATTATTCCAAATTAAGAGAGATTAAAATAGGGTCTTATTTTTTATTTTCAAATATGGGATAATCACTTACCTTTTCAACTTCAATGAAATCTGACCAATGTTATTTATAATCTTGTTGTGCTCCCACAGTTGCATCAGTTGGAATGTCTACTTTAGAAACCTATTCTAGAAATGACTAAGGAGAGATGATTGGATCGTCAATTTTCATACCCATTTATCACTTGGTTTATTTATATTTAAATTTATTTAGAACAATATTTATCCCTTCTGCTTCAATTCCCTTCTTATTTTTTTGTTCTAACCATTAGACTCTGGATTATTGAATGGAGGCATAAAGGTGTTCAACTAATCTCTCATATCCTCTATAATCATCATCATATATTTATTTATTAAATAGGATAAAGATAATAACAAGTAATCCAAAAGAAAATTAATAAACTAGGGGGCCTAAAATAGTGTAATCTGAGGGCATCCCTTCTAATAAGGTTAACCCCCTCAAGTTTCAGAGAGCTCAGATTATAAAAGCAGGAAATGTCAGAGTCTTGAGCCACTAGAGAAGGGAGATGATACACAACCTTATTCCCCTCATGAAAAGTGAGACCTATTTGGGTGTTGTTATAGATCATACCTCATCATTTCTTGATGGTGTAATTAATGGGCAAAGGAGTGGAATCAGTGCTATACAAATCATTGAGGGGGATCAATGAGTTAGTTTCATCTTCTGAGATAATGATGTCCCCCTATCAGCATAAGGTAAGTCCAGTAAGCCAAGCATGCACCTCTTCTTGGAGAGAAGAAATACATCCAAGGTGGTTTGTGGATGCCAAGATGAAGGAGACCCTGGAGTCTCAGGTAACTCCACCTCCTCTCATGATTCCTAAGATATAGGACCCAACAGTATTAAGTTTCAGACCCATGGAATGTGGTTTCCATCAAACCCGTTGGCTTCTTAAGGTACAACCAGGATGGGTGACTTGAGTTCACATTTAGAGAATATGGAGGGTTGGATCTACCCACTACTTATCAATGTGCCTGACCAGGTCAAGGAGGAGGTTCTTAGTTCTATAAATGATATCCCTCATAGTCTATTAGATCCCCTCATACCTCTCTTTGTTTCTATCCTACCACAAACACTAGCAACTAGCATGCAGGATAGTGGTCCTCACCATTCACTTTACACCTTTTTCACCCGAACCATGAAACTAGTGAATATGAAAAGGGGAATCAAGAAGTGTTTGGGAAGAAAAGGTAGCAAATTATCCAAAAATGGTTTAGATATCACGTGCTCATTCACCCTTAAATAAAAGGTGGTATGCACTCACCTCTTTGTGGTTGTTACAGTAAGAGCATCGAGACGCCAATTTTATACCACATCTTCTGATGTTCTCATCCATAGAAACAAAATTATTCCTTATCCTCCAAGTGAGGAAGTCATATTTCATTGGAATTATCTTAAACCACAGGACTTCATTCCAACAATCACCATGGGCCTAGGGTTAAAGGGTCCAGTGAAAGTCCTTAGTGGAGAAGGTCCCCTAGATGGAAGGGGTGAACATGAACCTCTTAGGCATGGGATTCTCCCCTTGGTCAACCGACCTCATTTTTAGTTTATTTATTTCCTCTTGGCTGGAATTTAATTTTATGGGTAAGTCCCATGGATTCTTCAAGGTGAATTTTGGTTAAGGTCAGGTGACCCCATCTCTCCAATCCTCTTCATTCTCACCTAGTAAATCCTAAGACACCTCATCCATATGAGCATGAGAAATAGAGAGATTCTCCTATACTGAATAAAGTTGAACCTTATCTCCATATCCCATCTCATGTTTACATATGACACCTTAATATTCATGAATTACAATATGATATCATCCTGAGGTCTCAAAAATTTGTTTCAAGAGTACTTTCATTAGATCAAACAGGTATTTAACAAGTCAAAGAGAAACCTCTATATCTCAAAAAGATATGCCTCCAGCTAGGCCTCCTCTCTATGTAATTATTGACATGAAAATAGGAAGTTTTCCAATGGACTACCTAGGAACCCCTATCTCATCAGGTAGGCTTCGCATCAACAACTTTGATCACATCATCAGTTAGATCACTAACCAGGTCCTCAACTGGAAGAATGGATACCTTTCCTTTGGAGATCAGATTGCATTAGTTAACAGCGTTCTCCTGGTCACTCCAGTTCATGTACTCTCTTATATCAAAGTTATAAAGGGGTTCATCATAAACATTAACATGGTCCTTGCTCGTTTCATATGGTATGCTCTTGCTAAAGGTAAATTCCATTGGGTCTCTTGGGGTAAGATGATGAAGCCCGTCTAGGAAGGAAGAATCAACATTTGTAGCCTAACTGAAACCCTCCTCTGCATTCATGAAAATATATCTTGGTAAATCCATGAAGAACGCATCTGATAGGGTAAGGTCATGGGTATCTCTTTCACAGATATCCTGATGATGGATCAAGGCTATATGTCTCCTTTCCATTCCATGTTGTTTCCCCTTTTTTTAGCTCTTAAACCCCACATCCGCTCAACTCCTCTATTAATATAAGGTTTTCTTTGCCTTGTTTCATCAAAAACTCACACCCGATACACAATTAATCACTAGTCAAAGAATAAAAAAATCACTAAAATAATTCATCTTAAGCCTATGAAAAGAAAAAATATACAATAAATCTCTATTTTTAGTTTTGAAACTTTTTACTTTTTTGGGGTTTTTTTGAGAAAAAAAGTGCAAGAGATTAGACTCCCTGAAAATGGTTCTAAATTTATGTAATAGATTTTCCAAAACCACAATTCAATTGAATTCTTATTCTCTTGAGAGAGTAGCAAATTTGTACAACCTAGGGTCAATCACATGGAGACCACTCACAAAACACTGATTTTCTATTATTACTATTGTAATCTAACTATTATAAAATTACTAAACTAATATAGATGGGGTTTGATCATGAAATAAATATACTAATATATATATATATATATATATTAATGAAAATAAAATTATAAATAAAAAGAAAATATGTAGATAAGTTAGTAGAAGACAATTGTTTCTCCTAGGGGTTCATAGTGTTGTTATCATTGTTATCCGAAATATATTCATTGTTATTTTACTTAATGTAGAGATCAATAACTATCACTATAAACCCTATAATTAAAATATTATTAACATACATAGAGACTGATTCATGTAGGATTAATCTTTTCCACATCAACACCTAATCCAAACTCCACCATTTAAATAAATTAGATACCAATGAGAAGGAAAATGAGTAAACCAGGAGGAAGAAGATAGTAGTATATAAATTGGGGTGACCTTATGCCACAATGATTTTAACCACAACTAAAATTATAGAATAAATAATGAGAATCCATTAAAGAAAAATAAACTCAAAAAACCACCACTTATCTCTTTGAACAATAGTGAGGGTTAGTTCTCCACATTCATGGATATAAAATAAGTATAGTGGGGGAAATAAAAAAAGAAAAAAAGAGAAAAGAAATGAAAAATAATAGAGATAACCTAAGATATATTGAAAATAAAAATAACTATTACAAAAACTAAAATCTACCTTATCCCCCAAAAAATGGTTATCCTTTGCAATGGGAGGGGAGGTAAAAAAATTAAAGAAAGGGAGAATAATTTTTACTCCAAAAAATTCCTCCTAAATTTTGTGTATAGTATCCATAATAAATAGTTTAATTGGAAAATTTTATCTTTTTGAAAGTTGATACTCTATTATTTCTCATGAAACCAAAAAAAATCAACTTCATTGTCTACATATTGAATGAGTTGTGTCATATTTACTTTGGAAAATTATTCTAGACTGGTGAGTATTTGAATTCAAATTATCCAAATTCTTAGGAATATATGGTCATGAATGAAGTAAAATAAGGCATGGTCATGGTTAATCAAGTTGTTATGTGGAATCTTCTCAAGTTCCATATCTAATTTAAGAACTATTGGGATGGTAATTTTTGAGATACAAGTCAATCTTCAAGATTATCTATATCTATGCATATATTTCAAGGCCCGGATTGTGAGCTAGTTTTGGGCCTAAATATGTTGGATTAATCTTTGTATTCAATTAAATGAAATTAATATCAACATGTATGGAATCCAAAAAAACATATTTTTTCAATTGAAATTATTCTATAAAAATTTATGGTCAAAATAAAAAAGTAAATTAAAACAATTTAAAATCCAAAATTAAGCCATTTTTTACAATTAAGATTAAATTACTTCTAAAACCAAAAAATATGAAAATCTCCCATAAAATTACACTATTTTGGGATTAAAACCATTTAATTATAGTATAAAATGTGCGAAAATTTTAGCTTCATCAATGACCTGGTTCCATGTATATTTGGTGATCACATGGTGACTTCATGTATAGGGAGTATTGGTGGCCTTGTTAGCACATGAAGTATAAGGTGCTTGTGTGACATGTTTATTTTATTCCTTATCCATACATGTATATTATGGAGTATACTAGGGTAAATTTCTTATTTTTAACTGATATGTGTTTATAACACCCTACACAGGCACCCCTAGTGTGCATATAGACCTTATGTCTACTTTCAAGTTCAACACTAGACGTGAAAAGGATTAGGTTGGTGAAAATCAATGGGTTTTGGTGACAAAGTTTTTTAGTCCTAGGGATGGTAATTGGGCCAAGGTGTGTATATTGTATTTTTTTCTTTATTTTTTATTTTGGGTCATCCTAATGGGTGATAAGTATATATATCATTGTATGTTTTTTCATGGTTCATTTTATTATATCACATTATTTATTTATTTATAAATACTTTAATGTTTGTGTGATGGATATTTTAGTTATTTTTCCCCTATTTTATAACTCTGGTTCTAGGTAATAGTCTCCTCATTTTATAGATTATTCTCTCCCTTCCAGTAATAATCCTATAAAATATGGTGAGGTGAGCCCGAAGTTATGTGGTTACTATGACCCGAGAATTGATGAGTGGCCCAGGGTCTGAGCATCACAAAGTGGTATTAGAGTCTGTATTTATGTGTGGATGGTATTATAAGGTGGAATCATAGAATTTTTTTTGTTATCATTTGGGGATATAGTAGATAGGTAGTCTAGGAATGTGTCATAGCATGTAAGGGACCTTGAACTGGAGATTCATGAACACCCTTCTAATGGGACGTTTAGCTAACCATGGGGTACCAGATTATTATGCTTGATTTCATCTATTTTGGATGAGATTTTTATTGAATGATATGGGTTTATCAAAGAATTTATTTGTGGGTTTTGGTTATTGTTCTATTGGAAAAACTATTGTGGACATGCATTATGATTAGGCATGTAAGACTCACAAGGCATGTGCCTGTTTGTATGTTATTGGATTTTCTGATGACAAGGTTCAGTTGTTTAAATATTCTATAATAAATTATATTACATATTACCATATAAATTTTTGGTGGAATTATGCTCAGATAAATCATATATGATTTTCTTTTATGGAGGGTTATGTGGATCATGGTGCAGGATTTCTCTAGTGATAAAAAATGTAGTACCTTTGTAAATGGATGTATAGAGACCTTGAGTGGGTTAGTTCATGAATTTATTCCCTTGTAATGGCTCTATAAAGTCATGGAGTTACTAAGAGTTGATATAAGAAAATGGTTTTTTTATTAATTTTTTAATAACAACCTATATGGTGTTTTCCCATATAGCTTCTTTCTATTTCTCTACTAAATAAAATTGGGTGGTTATGCGAATAACATAGAGGGGTTGTAGAGAAAGGTATGAGTGAGATGACTAGTGCTATGACATGGATCATAGGAGGTGATCTCGGTATCGATTATGGTTTCAAAGGGTGGAATCAGTTGTATTTCTAGCCATGTGGTTCTTGGGATGTGATTTCATATAGAGTGGTGAGACTGTGGGTGCTCGTGGATTGAAACAATTATCGTGTGATGGATGATCATTTGGTTAGTTTTAGTATGAGTGAGATGCCTTGGGATATAGGATGTGATTGATATATTTATGGTGAATGGTTATTAGGTTAGGTGTGTGATCCTATTTTATATGGGATATAATTCATAGGACTATGAATCAGGTTGTTTGGGAGTTTGTAGTAATTGGGTTTGGTTAAGAACAAGTAGGATAATGAGTGGGAACCTATGTGAATGTTATTAGTGGATCACTATAACTTTGGTAGAGGAGAGTGAGTCTCCAAGAAGTCACTCCCCTAAGGTAGCGCCCCAACCAGGGAAGGACTCGTTGCCAGCCGAGATGGCAGAGCATCCCAGAGGGTGATGGCATGGCAGTGATGGTCTGTCATAGCGATCCGTCAGCAATTGGGCTACGCCTCATTTTTTCCGCCAAGATGAGATTGGTCCTGACAAGGTAGGTGGATCCTGGGGGAGAGGCTCACCCCAAAAGCGGGATCCCAGGATTCGAACCCTGAACCTCCCAAAGAATGGTGTGATTGTGCCACTCTCCTTCACCACCGCACCACCACCAAAGTGGCGGTAGAGGAGAGTGATTATTGGTTAATCATTTCAACAAAAGTCTTGGTGTGTTACAGAATGTGAATAGATGGTGCATACATTTTTTTTTTTGAGTTTTATATGGGTAAACGGGTTGTGTGGAGGTCTGTTATAAATGGTTTAGGTTTTGGATGAACCCAATAGGATTTATAGAGGTGGTGAAATAATGAGATGCTCATGAACATGGAATCATGGATTTTATTTAGATAGGGGTGTCCCTCAAATATAAGAGGTGACATCAGCGAATGATCAAAGTATCATGTTATGGTAGACCCAAGGTTGTGCCTTGACATGGATAATTCAGAGAGGCATTGTGTCAGAGTTTCATAGACAATGAGTGTGGCTCGGGAGGAGTGAAATGAAGGTTGTGTTGATTCCATTTTGGGGTCAGTTCTTGAGGATCGATTTATGGGAATAAATATAGTGGGGAGTTCACCATTTGTGGTTGGTGGTTAGTGTGAATGATGCTCCGATGATCCAGGGGAGGGTGATGGTTGGTTTTTCATGTTGGTGCATAGGTATGATTAGGATGGTCACATATAATCATTATGTGTAGTAATGGATGTATCATGGGCCACATATCTTGGAATTCGGTGAGTTAATATAATAATACTATTATAGTGGGGATCGTCATATCATTCATGAGTGAACAAACCTTGTGTTGGAATACTCATTAGTGTGGTAAGACTAGATGGGGGATAGTCGAGGTGGTGTCAGGTTATTGTTGGGTGATGATATCAGATGTAATCAGGTTCCTTAGTGAATACTAGATTCATGATTTAGATGAGGTGGTGATCAGAGTTGGTATACTGGCTTCGGGATTGGGGTGGTTTGGGTGTGATCTAAGGGCGGTTTGTGGGGTGTTTCATGATTTGTAACATGTTTTTTATATAAAACTTAAATTATCACATGATTCAAGGGGAAAACCTATTTTGTGGCATGGTTCATGGGGTGAACCACACTTGGTGACATGGTTTGGGGGTTAAAACCTAGTTTTTGACATGGTTTAGGGGGTGAGTACCAGTTCGTGACATGGTTTAGGGGGTGAACCCCAATTTCTGACATTTTTCAAGGGGTGAATCATGTTATGAAGCATATAAATGTTATATATTGGGAAAAATTATTGGGGAAGTATATGAGGTTAGTTCCATGTCTTTGTTTATTACCAAGACCATGTAGGTGGGGATCATTATTCAAAATGATGAGTTAGAGTCAATAATTCTTTTGAGGACATGTTAGTGGGTTTGGGTGAGTATTTTGGGTAAAATTGGATAGAGTATGTCTAACTAGTGATTTTTCATGGATTTAGACATGGTGGTATGATAACTGTGTTAGGAGTGTCCTTTGGGATGTGGTTTTAGTGTTTTGAGGATTGGATCATGAGTTTTAGAGAAAATATGGTGTTATCCAGTCTTGGTGTTTGGAGTTACACAATGAAAGTGTGTTTGTTTTTTGGGAGTATATCATAGTTGGTTCTCAATGAAATTGACAGCCATAACAGGTTGGAAAACATGATTTGAGGACTACCATGGCTTCTTAAATATGAGAAATGTTATGGTGGGGAGTTTGTAATGACTTATGGGTTTCCAGGTCACTTTATTTAGATATAATTTATACTTTTAAACTGGTTTCATTTTTGGGAACCAAGACTCGTAATAAGATTCTAAGATTTTGAACACCTTAAAATAGAATTTTTATATGGGTTTTAAGGTTTAGTGGAAGCTTATGGTTTACAGGAAGAGTTCAGAGTAGCAGTATCACATTCACATCGTGAACCATTGTTTTATGTTATCAAAGTTTAGGACATAAGAAGAGACCCTCTACCACAAAAGTTTCATGGTGTCAACCAAAGGTTGACACTAGGAAATGGGTGTCATCATTTTTTTAAAATAAAATGGGGTTTCACCCCCACCTCCTACCCCTTTTGTTTTGGATAACTAGGAGTGCGTGTAGAGACAATTATTTGGTCATCTCCCCCAATTTAATCCCTCATGTTAGGGAGTGTAATTTGGTGCTTATTTTAGGTATTTTACTCCATTAAATTCCTATTTTTTAGTTCTTGGTGTCTTTCCCTGATTTCCATGTGATTTTTGGTTAGGTTTTTCCCTGATTTTACCAGGGCATTGTGGAATCGGTCAAAATTGAAGAGACTTTTGTGGTTGGAAAATAGAGGAGTTTAAAAGAGTGTTTTTTTGCACCATTGGAAGTGGTTTTAGTTGAGACAATCCATTTACCTATTTTATTTAGTTTTTTTATTAAATTTGATGAAATTGATGATTTTATGGGTGTCGCATGATAGGGATTTTGGTTAGGATGGTACCAAAAGTGTGTCATATACCTTCTATGGGTGGTTGGTCAAGTTTTCAATGTGATGGTAGTTTTCTATGAGTTTTAAATTTATTATGACTCTTAAATTTAAATTAAATAATTGATTATTTATATTGTATAACATGAGGTAGGAGATCAGGTGGCGGTACGATCTTGAATGAGGCATAGAAGAGCTTGGTCGAGATGGTTCATAGCGGTGCTTGGGTGGTAACTCCTATATAAAGGTAGTTCGACCCTTTAATATAAATCCATATGTGTTTTTATTCATGAACTATTTCCTACATTCATGTGTGTGGGACTGGGTAGTTTTCTAGGGGCCAGAAGTTGCCAATGAGAAATGACAGGATGGTGTTGGGCCTACTATGCTCATGGTTAGCGTTGTTTGTCACCTTGGTGAGTTTGTACCACCCAGTGACTTTGTCTCCAAGGGGTAAGGGGGTTAGTTTAGATGATCTTAGGCCTTGTATAGTTCTCTAAATGAAAGATTTGTTATGGGTATCCTAGGGTGTTTTCCCTAGTATTAGTTAGGGAGGTGTGAGAGGCTTGGGCCTAGTAAAAATAAGTAGGTTGAAATTACATCTCATCCTTTATGGGAGCCACCCTTATGAGGGTGGTTGAGGATCAGTGATCATTTTGATTAGGATAAGTCCTTTAGGATTGGATATGGTGTGATAGAGTTGATTTTCCTCTAGGTCGATGTTGATAGATTTCTTGTGGGAGAAGTGAGATGGGACCTAGGTGTGGGTTATAGGATTGGTCAGGAATTAGCATTGGGATATCAAGGGAATTAGAGTACGGTAGATAGGAAAGGTCCCTAGGTAGTAGAAATATGAGTTTTGAGGGATTTTTTAAGGTTATATTAAACCATGGGTACTAGATTTGGATGATCCTATAGGATTTGATGTAACTATTGTGTGACGAGTGCAAGCCAGTATCGATGAGAAGAGACTGTGATGAGTCTTGTAATGGTTAGAAAATTCATTATATGATTAATAAAAAACTATTTTTTTATAATGACTATTTTATTTTTTTCATAATGGAATTATATAGAAATATTTTATTAAAAATAATTTTACATGTCACGTAATAATATCAATTATTACAGCTAAGACTAGTACAGGGATATAAAAACCAAAAAATAGTGACCAAAAAATAGTGTAATCAATGAGATCAAACCCTACCAAGAAGATTATACATTATATAAAAACTGTTAAAATGAAAATTAATTTTAGGAATATAATAGACATTATTAATGGAATTATAGAGACCTTTGGAAATGAAGTAGAAAATATTGATGTTTTGTGGTAAATATATAGGATGTAATCGGAATTATAACCATTAGGATTTTACCATGAAATTATTATTACATGATTGTTGGTTAATATCACAATTGTTCAATATAAATATTAGGAATTATGACCATGGTTAATAATGTTACCATTAGAATTAGGGTTTATAAAGGTCAATTAAAAAATATAATTAATGCAGAAGGCAGAAACAGTGTACTCAACCAGTTGAATCAAGCCTTTTGAAGAACATTTTTCAGAACTTCAGAGGGAGGTAGCATCACTAGGGTTTTCAATTAACCAAGACCAAGTTGATCTTAAAAAAGTGAGGCCTGAATTAAATCAAATACAGGATAAGTTCAAGTCATTTTAGATCACCACTAAGAAAATGTTAACTAATCCACCCCATGAAACTACCACCATTTCACACCTCACCCTTGGGGTATATGATGGTGTAATTAGGTGTTATGTATCTAAAACATAATACCATAAAATTGTAATTTCATTAATATAAATTAAGTAAATATTTCTTAAAATTCTATTTTCATTATCATTTTATTTAATAAAATACACATGAATATATAATGAATTCTATAAATACATTTTTAGATACAAATAAAAAATAATTATTTTTTTCTGAAAATATATACACTTTTATAATAAATTATAGAATTATAAATAAAATTTAAATTTAATAAATATACATATAAAACACTATTTATTTGAATATAAATGATAATATAATTTGATAAATTCCTTGGAAAATTTTTTAAGTGTCAGAAAGTTGACTATGTTATAAAAATAGAAATTTTTTTAATAAATAAAAATTTTTCATTTAAAATTTAAAATTATAATATTTAGGAAATTATTTTGATAAAATAAAAATTATATTTAAAATTATAATATTTAAATTAGTTTAGGGTGAAATTTTGATAATTTACTAGAATAATTTATATTTTAGTGAATAGTAAAAATGCAGTTTTTTTGTGTTTTCAGTATGTTTTATAACTTCATAAATATGTAATAATGATGTAATAATTTATAAAATTTATCCCATAGCCATAAATGGATTACTTTATTTATATTTTATATTATGATGGATTTAAATCCTTTTTTAAACCTATAAATGACTTTCTAAAGTCTAAAATGGAAATTAAGATTTAAAATATATATTTTGTGGATAATTTAATTTCCCAAAGATAATATAATATAAAAAAATGGATTTCGGTTCTAATACATTAAAATATTATAAAACATGACTTAAATTTATAAACCCATTATCAAAAACCATGGGTAAGCCAATTCTTTTTCATTTTCCACAACCTATAATTCCAAGGCTTATATTTATAATTTATTAAACAATTCCCTCTCTTTTATTAAAAATACCCACCCATACTCTCATCACTCTTTACTAAAAATATCTTAATCATGAAATTGTACTTATTCCCCCTATCTAAAGTCCCTCCAGGGTTTATCTAAGTTCTTAATCCTTCCCTCTTCATGATTTTGGAAGTTTCTTCCCAAGGTAAGGGAACCCTCCTCTTTCTTTTCCATTCAAGTGACTTTTTTTGTGTATGTCTTCTAAATGTTATGTTACTTTATTTTTATCTTCATTTTACTTACCAAATAGTTTTTTACCAATTACAAAACTCCATTATCTATCATTATTCCCTTTCCTTAATCCATATTATATACCGTCATGCTGCCAAAATCATTTCATGAATTTCTATCTTTTCCATGAAATATTATTATATTATGAATACACAAACATATTATTTATCCATGAGTATTCACCTAGATGTAAAAAAAATTTGATTTTGGATTTATATATATGAATCCCACATTCCCTTCTCATGGGTTAAAAATGATGAAAATTCCAAATTTTTAAAATTTTAAAAACTCAATGATTTTTTATGAAACATATTATTTTTGTTCTTCATATTATTTATGAAATGATTTATTATGATATATTTTTCATACGTAAATTAATTTATGTGATGATTGTACCCTGATAGATCTCTAATTCATTAGGTAAATAATTAATCTCTAAAGATAACATGTTTTATGATACCTTGGTGAATAACCTTGGTAATTATGTTTTATGACACCTTAGTGATAAAAATTGGTGATATTATTATAAATGTCTCATTTTTATGTTGTAGATACATTTCAATTTGATGTATCAATTACTTATGATTATTATCTCATGTTATGCCTAATTTTTTATCCATGTTTATTTTTTATGTTCCATTTCCTATTTTTCCCATACTGGGATTTATACTCACCCTTTTCTATTGATTTATATCCCTAAGAAATTACTTTTTGTGAGGTGTCCTTGGATGGAATAAAAAAATTATCTTTCAAAAGGATTAAATAATGTTTATTTTTATATTTTACTTATGTAATTCATGTATTATGTTCCTAGATTTTAGGACACTATACCTCAAAATATCCTTCAAACTTATTAATGTAATGTTTTGTTAAAGAATTATGGTAAAAGTCACATATTAAAAAACTGGTCACCATAGTTGGTATCAGAGGTAAGGATTAGTTATTTTTGGAAATTAAGATAAGAATTTATTATTAAAAACCAAATGGATAAGTCTAAATATAGGAAAAAATCCTTAAATTTTGGTGAAGTGTAAAGCGGGTGGATTCCAAGAAATTAAATCTTTGTCAAGATACTACAAGTGGATGTGTTTCTAGAACTGTTATACCTAGGGCTAATAACCCCAAAAAGGTAACATTTGGTATTAACTCGATCATCACCTGATGTATGATAAATTTAATTTCTAAACTTCTGGTTTTAATCTCCTAGGGGATATTCTTTGGTTAATCACATTGTTTTTACAAACCATTATGAAGGATATCTAGATAATGTAAAAAATTTATTAAGATTAAAGTTTATCATCCTAGAAGCTTGATATTATAAAATTTTTGGATTAATATTTCCTTTAGAATTGTTACTATAAGATTACCAATAGTAAAACATTTCTTACTTAGGTTTTATTCTTCTTGAAAATGGTATGAAATATATGTAATTGTGTAAATAATGGATCTAATTAACAAATAAATGACACCTTTCCAATATAGGGAGATATAGAGTTAAAAACATCATAATGATGGTGAATAAGTTAAATTAGGATGAACAACAACATAAACCACATAGAGCTTCTATCTTCTCCAAGGAAGGAAAAAATATCATTTGAATCCTTTATGCATCAATGACCACCTATTTTTAGTAGAACCATTAATCAAGTGATTATAGAATAATGGATCAATACTATAGGAAATATATTTTGTACTCCATTGGTCTGATCAAGAGAAATTTAGGTTGGTAGTATATCTCTTAGAGGTAGAATTTGATCTGTGGTGTACACTTATCAATAACATAGAACCAAGGGATGATGTGGAATCTATTGAATGGGAATACTTTAAAAAGTATTTTTCAATAAGTATTTCCTCATACCCTTTAATCCATGATAATGAGGGAAGTACATGAGTTGAAAAAAATTAATCTATGGGGATTTATGAGACTAACTTTAAAATGATTTTGTAACATGCTTAAATATTTTTCATTGATTCTGATGAGAATATGTATCAATTATTTAGCAGACTGAAACCCCATATATGGAAACCATTAGAAATTCGAGACTTTGGGAGTTGTAAAGAAATAGTGATATGTACTCTCATATTTTAAATGGATTTCATAGATTCCTAGGGGACTTATGAATAGAATAAAAATTAGTGAATTATGGAATAAATTTTTTGAAATAATTCATATGGGGATAAATTACAATATAACATGTGAAAGAAATGTGTAAATAAGCATTTGGTAAATTGTTTTAAAGTAGGTGGAAAGTTATAGAAGTGTGGAAGAGATAGGAATATAGCTTGAAAATGTTATATATATATATATATAAATCATCAACATATTAAGGTCAATGAAAAATGGAAGATGGTGTAAGCATAATCTACTATACAATGCTTCAAGTGTGGGGATCATAGGCATTTCGCTAATCAATGTCCAAATTAGAAGAAAATGGTAGGAAACCGCCATCAGCCCCAACAGAGGCCAATGGAGAAAGTTCGTGATTTATCAACTATGATAGTTTATGTTGAGGCTCAAAATGACGTTTTGGTAGGTACACTCATCATACAGTCAAATCTAGAAAGTATATTGTTTGATTCTAGTTTTATGCATTCTTTTATTTCTTTCAAGTTTTAAAAGAACATAAAGTTAAACCTTGAACTTCTAGTGGTATAGTTATCTATTAAAACTCTTGGAGGAACTATTAAATCACTAAACATATATGAGGATTACCCAATAAAATTTGTTGATTAAAATATCTCTACAGACCTGGTGTCCAATCCAATTGTGGTCATTCTAATGGTGGAATTTTACCTAATACTTGGAATGGATTTTTTTGTCAAAGTATAATGTCAAGATAAAGTATATAAGGATATTTCAGTTATATTTAAGGAAAAAACAATAATCATATTTATAGGGGGGATTTCCTATCCTAATACATTCCAAGAACCACCTCTTATTTATTTTTTATTGAAATTAATTGTGAATAATAAGAATAAATAGAAGGTATACAGATATGAGATGTACACATTGTTTGGGAATAAATTTATGTATTTATTGAAGAGTTATTGGGGACTCCCCTAGAAATAGAGGTATAGTTATCAATTGAACTCATACCTAGATTCAATCCTATATAAAATACCCTATATATAATGATATATTTGTAGTTATAGTAATTAAATAATAAAAATCAAGATCTATTGGAGAAGGGTTTTATTTAACCAAGTGTGTCTCCTTGGGGAGAACCTATTCTCTTTGTAAATAATAAGGATTGATCAATGTGAATATGATGTGATTATAATGAACCTAATGAGATCATAGTGAATAATTAATATCCTCTTCCAAGGATTGAATATTTGTTCAATTAGATTCATGGGGCTCAATTATTCTCCAAGAATGACCTCCAATCCGGGCATCACCACATTGTGAGAGGAGATGTTGATGTATTTTCATGATTTCCTAGTCTCTCTTGTTGTTGACTGAAGTTATATGCATCCCAAATTAATTACCCGTTCTTAAAACTTTAGTATAGCATAAGTTCGGGGTCGATCCACAGGGAACTATGGCGTGCATGAATTCAATTGAGTTAACACTTAATTAGGTGAAGTATGCAGAATTTAGAGTTGATTGGTTTGGTTTTGGTTTTGGATTAAAACAATATTGTTTTACTGTGAAGAATTGATTAACAGTTTTAAAGAAAACAATGAGTGAATTTAAAGAGTTTAAGATGGGAAGAAAAGACGTGTTTGGTCTGTGGTGATTAAGGAGTTCTTATGCAGATTGTTTAAATGGTTGTGTTGTTCATAATAATTAAATCATTCTGGATTTAATTTTGTTACAAGATTTCCTTGGTTCGTTTCCTCTTGTTTGGTATTAGAGAAGTTGACTCCTTGGTCTGGTAGTTAGTGTTCTTAATTCTTTATTAAGTTCAGTCCATTATTTGAATCGGTGAAATATTTCCAACGGTCATGGATGTTTTCACCGTTACTTTTCTTTTGTATCGCTGAGAATTCTTCCCTTGGTCCATCTAATAATTCTCAGTTACATTTGACAGTGAATTAAGAAGAGTAAGATGAATTACAACGAGAAAACACAACTATATAAAAAACACACAAATTACGATCCCTTCATCCATAGACCCAACACGAGGGGTTTAGTTACACATAGAAAGCAGGAGAGAAACGACACACGTGATACCTGATGGATTCATCGTGTAAGCATTGAGGTAAGGTGTCGGAAGGTGGAATGGTGGAATCGCAAAATGACGGCACCTCAGTGGCTTCGTGAATGGTGGTAGCAGAGCTTCTCTCTCCTTCAATGGGTTCTGACTTCAAAATCCATAGGCCAAGGCCTCTTTTTATAGAAAAATAAAGTACACAGCGTGTATATAAAGTACAAGTTGTGTACTTTTCATCAACACGTTTTGGCACCAATTTCTCCGCTGGCAGGTGGCCTAACACGCCGTCTTTGACTTTTGAATATAGCACCGCCTTGTGGTTGAGTATACACGGTGTGTAGCACCTCCATACATGGTGTGTAGTATCATAAGTTTGGCCACCATCCCCTTCTATAATAGCAGACACGACGTGTAAAATTGGAACACTCTGTTTCTCCTTCAACGACCACATGGGTGTGTGGACTCTTCTTCGGCAACAACCGCTTCTAGAATGTAGTACACGGTGTGTAGCTCCGCCATACACGGTGTGTATCTTCTTCCTGATTACATGGGCGTGTACTCCCTCCTTTGGTCGGTGTCCCTGTCTGGATGTACACGGCGTGAATAAAAGTACACACCGTGTAGTTTCAAAATTTTCATAGGCTTCCCTTGATTCATGTATTTATCCAGAAAGCTCCTAAACGTAAACAAAATCAAAGAATATGTTCATAAAACAACAGATATTTTATGAAAACATGTTTTTATCTTCAATTATATATATGGAAATGTATACACAAATTGGGTGCATCATTTCCCCTTAGTGGTACATCCAAGAAAGTTGAGGATGTACTAGGATCCTTTAGCATTAGTTTGGGTGGCCAAGGATATAGTATCATATTTTTGATTTTATCTCTGTCTCACCAACCAATTGAAGAAGGCCAAGGTTTTGAGATGAAAGTGGAAATGATAAGGTATCTTCATGGATTTCATGTGGTACTTTTGTGACTAGTGAGAGGTCATAATGTTGTCTAGATGATTTTACACCAAATTTTTATGTTTTCCTACTTCCTAACAATCCCCAATATTAGAGTTTAGTGGAGATTTTAGGATTCTTGTACATGAAAGAGATATTCTAGATGCATGGAATTTCCTTTATGATCATGTCATATTGTGATACTCACTTTATATAATTATTATAGAGAGGATTACATGAGCCTTTTGGAATCAATTGTGGTTGATCATATTATTCCATCACCAGATAGATGGCCAGATAGATTTGGCCATTCAGGTTTTGGTGAATATGATTCAGGATTTCATGTTGGTTTTGGTTGTATCTAAGAGGATCATCTACCCTTGGTTTTTTGTATATTTAAAAATATTCACCACTCCACAATAATTTTGGCACAATTCAAGCCCTTATAAGGGAGACTCTATTGGTCATTTATGTGTTGATTAGAGATAGGGGACAATCTTTATAGGCCCAAAGTTGATGAGAGTGACGATAAAGACAGTTTAGATCATCCAAGAGTAGATGAAGACTTCCCAGATCCATCAGAAGTTCTATACAGACTGAATATGTATGCCTTTGTAGTTTTATGAGGAGATAATCTATTCAAGTAGGTCTCAAATTGATAAGGACTATGAATATTTTTACAAGGTGGAAATTTATCCCAAAGTTTCATATGCCTTTTTTAGTTAATGTAGAGGGTTTGTGAGGGGGGTGTCTCTTGTCACTATCACCATAGTTAGAATGGATGCATGGTGTTTTCCATGTGTCATAGCTAAGGGGATATTTTCATAATTCATTGCACATTATCAGCTAGGGTGAACATAATATCAAGGATAGACCTTCCAACTCATATTACCTGATTACCATCAAGGATTAGAAGGAGAAGATCCTTTAAGGGTGAGTGGTTACCTTAATTCATATTTTTTGGAAGCATGGGAACCTCCAGGAGAGCTCATGAGAATAGGAGAACTAGATGTGATATCAGTATCATCACTTGTATCAGTAGGTTTTTACTTTTTGGGATAAAAATCATTGAAGGTGGGGAGAATGTAGTGACCCTGAAATTTTTATTTGAAACTTTAGAATATTCCAAATAATATTTTTCAAAGTAAGGGATGGATTCAGTGTTGGATTTTGGGGTCTATGGAGTCTTGATGTTGGTATATTAAAAATATTAAATAAAATATATCTCGGGCATGTATTTTTTAGGAAATAATGGAATGAATATCAAATGGTGTCTCGAATGAGAAATATGAGACTACTACTAAACCTCGATCAAGGATTTTAACCTAGTCATGATATAATTCTTCTCATAATTGAATAATTTTACAGAGTACAGACATACGTGGATTAAATGAATTGAAATAATTTATTAAATAAATTTTCATTTAATTTCTTAACCCTAGTGAAACTCATTTATAAATCTCTCATTAGTGAATTCCCTAGGGTTAGTTGCATAACCCTAGAAGAAATTAAAGTATAGAGAGAGATCTAATGGAAAGAATATTGGCGGGTGATCTTGAGATTGAGGGTCAATGATGGAAAAGTGTGTAAATTCTTAGAGCTGATGATGAATGTAGTGATTTCTTCATATTCAATTTTTATAGGTGAATTATCCTATAACAATTGATCTAATTTGAAGTAGGTAGTTTATTGTTAGTTTATTTCCCAGTTCTTGATTTTCTATAATGAATGTGAATTAATTATTATAATATTAATTCATGGATTGATATTTTTTAATTTCCATTGGTTAATTATCTTATTAGAATCAGAAATTTGAGATTGAATTTTCAAAATTTATGTTTTTATAATCTTATATTTTTCTTTGGTTTCTTATGATTATGGTTGAACAAACAATGAAAAAAGATTTTTATTATTTTTTATTTCATGGTTTTCTCCCTTAATTCTTTGTTCATCATCAATTTTTCATTTGACCGGTGATTCAAATTTATCTGAGAACTCAATTCGATGTAGAATTCATGGGATCCATGGATCAATGTTGTGGTATCAATAACACGGTGGTTGTTAGTGGAGAATTATCAATGATGATGATGTAATCCTGAGGCGGATCAATGGTTTCTGACAGTGTAGTTTTGATGTTTGGGTCTTTGAAGAAATGAGGAGTAAGTTTTTTCCAAGTAAGGGGTGGTTGGAATCCATACACTAGTGATGAATCTGGTATGTTCAACCTCATATCCAAGTTTCATGGTGGATTCCATAGCTAGATTATATGATGAGGTGACACGATTGGTACACATAAAGACCATGGGTTTCTAAGAAAACATGATATACGCTATCTGTACTTAAGAAAAACACATTCCATGTAGACCCATATTTACAGTGATTATAGTTTACACAATGATTTAAATATCACACACCATGTACAGGAATCACACATCATGTTACCCTTAGTCATCTAGTACCACATGTACAAGGATTACATGCCCAGTTGGCTATGTGACCCCACACATTGTGTGTGACAGGACACACCCCCATGTACTTTGGAAAGTGCATGGGATTGGGAAGGTGGAACATGACAAGTGTCAGACTGACCTCTACACACTATGTGTCATAACAGCATGCCATGTACCTAAGTAGGTACATGCTATTTGATAAGGTAGGACATGAGCTATGATAAACTTAGTGAGATGCATCATGTATCCCATGGGACACACCGTGTACTCCTTCTAAGGAAGGTTAGAGCCCATGTTCTTCTTAGACCATCGTCAGTATAAGCTTGGTTTAATTTCCTTGAACTGT
The DNA here is from genome assembly GCA_963277665.1 of Viscum album. Classification (NCBI taxonomy): domain Eukaryota; kingdom Viridiplantae; phylum Streptophyta; class Magnoliopsida; order Santalales; family Viscaceae; genus Viscum; species Viscum album. The sequence continues at coordinate 1,189,092,847 of OY728156.1, read as the reverse complement.
ATCTATGTGATTTAATTCCCTTCATCCATCCTTATGAGGTTACAATGAGGTATCCCATCATTAGCATAGGATGAGAAATCATCTTTATGGGTTAGTAACAAATAGATTCAGGTATCCCTCCATCTGGATTGGGGTGTAATCTTCTATCATTCTTCCCTATGTTAGGTTAGGTATCTCATTTCCAACAACCAGGGTGTGAGATCCCCTTCCTAGTGGGTTATTCTAGTTAGGGTTATGTATCACCCATACACCTTGGTCATGATCCCCCACCTATGTATCAAAATATTTTGTTTTCTAGTGTGGTGTATTCTAATCGAGTGAGTATATCAGAAGACCCTGATTAGTTCCTTCACACCTTTTCATGTCAATACCTAATAAGTATGTCCTCTTGGATTAGTTTCATTAGTATAAAAAGACCCGATGATTGAGTTCTCTAATACAAATGTTATATTTGAGCCTCTGGTAGAATATTAGGCTATAAATAAGTACATTACCTCACCTTGAGACTTAGAGTCTTCCTTTCATCATATCTAGTTTGTCTTTTTTATTCCTTTGTATTTTTAATTTAGAGCTAATTTTAGGATCAAAATATAGATGTAAATTATCAATTACAAGAGGGGTTGAGTTGTAAGTTTAAAAACTTTCATTTTTAACCTTAATAAAATCTATGTTTAACTAAGTTAAACAAGGTGAATTCAAAAACCCTATTTGGTTCTTAAACAAAGGGATAATTGGAAGTGCCCAGGTCCAATTATAAAGAACCTAAACATAAACAATTTTATCTAAAAGAAACTAAATCAAATTTATCTTAAAGAAAGATTATACCTTAAAGCATATATAATCTTATTTATTAGAGTATACAAGTATAAGAAAGCATAAAAAAGTTTTAATTTCTTTATTTAACAAAATACAACTAAAATAAAACTTGGAATAAGAACAAGTAAACAAGTAGGAAATATTTTAACCCAAAGAGAAGGGTATCCAACAACCTTGGATAAAGGTCCCTTGATTTATACTTTCAATAAATTTTTTCTTACCCAAACTAGGGTAATCCCTCGATAAGAATATCTGAGTTTTTCTTTCTATCCCCACAAGCCCTCAAACATTAAGGTAGTTGGCACCTCTGTCTTCCTATCCCTTTAATTCCTCAAAGTTTAAGGTAGTTGGCACCTCTGTCTTCCTATCCCTGAAATCTCTCGATTGTACATAGCAACAATCAGAGTCTCTCTAGGTTTAAGAATTTGTTCACATCTAAACAAGATGTCTACATATCGCACAAATAATGATATTATCTCTCTAGAAATCACTTTATAGCAACACTTCTCAACGTTGTAATCCATATCTCTAACTCTTCAAATGGATGAGGTATTTATAGGAAGAAAATCCTAATGGTCGTCTCCTCCCCCAACGGTCATATTTTTCATTAAATTTCAGAGAGACCTGTACACATGTCACTTAAAAACGGTTAATTAGAAATAGATTATAAGACATTTTTTCATGTAATAAAACATTCTTAAGTTTAATAAACTTAAGTAAAATAGTATATGATAAATTTGGAACAATATATTAAATAAAAATAAGTAACCTTAACAAGTATGAATAATTTGATTCTAAATATAGTGGGAAATGGAGTCTGATTATGTATACAAATGGAATCTGGTAAAATAAAAATTTAGAGTTTGAATTTGAATAGAAACAGAGTCTAATGTTAGATATAAATTGAGTCTGATTATCTAAGAAATTAGAGTTAGAAAATTTAAGAACTCAGAGTCTGAAACTCTGAGAATTTGGAGTTTTTATTTCTGAGACTTCAGAGTCATAAAATATGAGAATTCATATTTAGAATTTGTAAGAATTAAGAGTTAGAATTTTTGAGAGTTAAGATTCAAAACATTTGAGAATTTGGAGTCAGAATTTATGAGAATTAGGAGTCTGAAATTAGATGGGATCCGAGTATAAAAACAGTGAGACTCAGATTCTAAGAAATTGTAAGGTTCTAAGGTTTAGATAAGAATCCAATTATTCTTAAGGTAATTTGGTCTTAAGAAAAATATGATTAATCTTAGAAAAGGAACATTAATCATAACATATAAAAGCATATTAATATTTAAGAAAATAAATTTCCTTAGAGAAAGAAAATAATCTTTAAGGAAAAAGTGTTTGTGATTTTCAAAACATAATGGAATGGAAGTCATAAGATAGATTATTTACTTAAAACTAATTTCTACTTCGAGGCATTGTGTTTGGTTATTTTGGGGTGTCTTAATAGGTATGTTTATACTCACCCCTACATGGGATCTTCCATCACATTTCATGTCTTATGCAGAAGACAAACCTTTTGATGGAGCTTTAGGAGGACCAGGATAAACTAGAGCTTAATTGTTCTAGAAATACCATGGATGGTTTTAAAAGTTTCATTTTCATAATAGTTCCCTTTTTGAAAGAAATTTAGACCCTTTTAAAAAAAATTGGTCTTGTATTTTTTCCTTTTTAGTTTTTTTATACTTCTTGATATACTCTGATTTGGGATAGTTGTTATGCATGTATTTACAATATGAGTTTTTTATCTTTCCAACTTATAATAGAGTATAGATATGTGTGCATTTTTATAGGTACTTTAGGATAAGTACTCCCATGTGTTTGATATGCCTACTCAATGAAAATATACAATTCCAGGCCTATTGGAGGTGAAATTGGGGTATCATTATCAGCTTAACACTAGTTAGGTGGGGCCCAGTGGGTTGGTTCATGATATATGTGCATCATCTAAAATCTCCTCTTTTAATTTTTTTTGTTGGGATGTATATCTGGGTTCTAAACCTTATAACTCTATAATTATCAATGTTTAACTTTATAATATTCACTGCCTTTATTTGTAGCTCCATATCATCTCTCTAGGCCTATTTTATCTTTTAATGGATGGATTGTTTCGTGGTCATTTGATAAGGGTATGATGACATACCTTCCTTTATGATCCCCATGTCTACTCTTTTCAAGTCAAAGTAGATTAAATCCCTATCAATCCTAATCATGTATAAGGGTGTGGAATCATTTTTACTCAAAGCATCTATAATTTTATTCACCTTCCCAAGATGGTAATGGATTGAATAGTCATAATATATGATTAGATATAACCACCTTCATTGTCACAAGTTGAGATCCTTTTGTTTGAATATATACTTGAGTATCTTATGATCTATATATATGTCACACTTATCACCCATAAATATAATTTCATCAAATCTTCAATATGAATATTACTATGACCAACTCCAAATCATGTGTTGTATTGTTTTACTCATGTATCTTCAATTATCAAAATGCATGGACTATCACTTTTTAATTTTACATGAGTACACAACCCAATCCTTTCTTGAACACATTAATGTAGATAAAAGATCTCTCCCTATTATTGGGTAGTGTGAGTAAAGGTACAATGATTAACTTATTCTTTAACACTTTTAATATATCTTCATATTAATCATTCTAGACAAAATTAACTCCCTTTTTGATCATCTTGGTTATAGGGTTCTATAATCATGATAAGTTTCTTATAAATCACCAATATTACCTATCAAATCTAAAGAAACTATAGATCTTCATGAAAACTATTGGTCTAGGTCATTTTTCAATTGCCACTATCTTCAAAGGATCCATAGATATCCTTTCACTAGTGATAACATTCCCCAATAATGTTAATTAATTCATCCAAAAAACACATTTAATGTACTTTATATATAACTTCTCCTTTCTCAAAGTCTTTAGCATAGTACTCAAATCCTCTTCATATTCCTCCTCACTTTTAGAGTAATTAATAATATCATCTATAAATACTAGAATTTTTTTTGAGGTAATCTATAAAGACTCTATTCATAAATTCTATTAATATTTCAAGGGCATTAGTGATTCTAAATGTTGTCGGTATGAACACATAAATTACATACCTTGTTCTAAATGTGGTTTTGGGAATATCCTCTTTCTTCACCTTTAAATAATAATATCCTGATTTAAGGTACCATTTAGAGAAGTATTAGTCTCTAAATAGTTGATCAAACAACTTTTCAATCTATGTAGGGGATACTTATTCTTTATCATGGTCTTGTTGAGTTTGTGATGATTAATGCAGAGACACATTGACTCATCCTTCTACTTAATGAATAGTACTGGTGCACCCCATGGTGAAGAACTTAGGTATAGAAATCCATTATCCATATTCTCTTATAGTTTCTTCTTCAGTTATTCTAGTTCAATAGTGCTTATTCTAAATAGAGTCTTGGATACTGGTAGAGCTCTAGGTATAGGTTTTATTGAGAACTCAACCACCTTGTTGGGAGGAAAAATGGATAACTCCTTGGGGAATACATCAATAAATTCTATCACAATGATCATGTCATCAAGGATGGACCTCCCCTTTATCTCAATAATTTAATCTAAATATGATTGCTCATGGGGAAATAATATCCATGCATGAGATTAACTGTTCAAATTATATTCATCCCTTATCTTACACTTGTAAAAAATTAGAGGGTGGTTCAAGATACAAAAGGTGATTTCTTTTTCTCAAAAGTTTATATTGGATCCTTATAGGGACAAAAAAATCATTCTTAGTATATATTTGAATTATACACAAGGGTGAATGAAAGTTTTCTGGGAAATAAAACCCACAAATATTAACTCTGGAGGATTCATATACTTGATATGTAATAATTTTTCCTTTTTTTGTTTTCACTGATAACTTGACAACAATTTTTTAAGGTAGTTTTTAAATAGGTCTACTAAAAATTCATGATATGAAAGAATTCATAGAAACAAAATCACATAATAAATTTAATATTTTTTAATGAATAATTGGTGTACCTATCACCATTTCATTGCTAGGGTCCACCTCAGTAGTTGGGATAGAATAGGAATGTACTTTCTCCTTGGTTATTATAGGTTGTTATCATTGGTTATATTTGAAAACCCTTGTATTAGGGAACTAGTTAGAATAATTTTCATGTTTATTATAGTTGAAACATTTTATTATAGGTAGAGTATTGATCGGAACCTTCTTTTATTCCATTTCATTAGTGGGATTATTCATCTAACTTTGAAATGAATTTGATTGATGTTTCTCTTTTCCACACTTGAATCATTTCATTGTTCCCTTGAGGTAATTTATGGGATGATTCTGCCCACACTTTTTAAAATTGAGTAGTTGAATTTACTTTAATTCATGAGAGTTATCCATTTCTCTCCCAGAATTAAACTCCATTCTCTAATTATTATCTCCAATCCCATGTGAAAATTTATAATTTTTAATCTCCATTTCAAATTTATGTACGCAATAAACAATTTTCTCAAATCTATCAAACTATAAAATCACCAAATCTTTTCATAGACTCAGATTTATCCCACTAAAAAGGTATTCAACCTTGATTTTAGGGTTGATGAAAAATCTAGATTCATATCATTCAAGCCTTCTGAATTTTTCCTCATAAGCCATGATAGATTCATCCTCCTTTTTCTTAAGTCCAAGGAACACCCTATCCATTTTATTATATAGAGTGTGATGAAAATATTTATTAAAAATATTTTCTTGAATCGATTCCACTTCATTTATTTTATTTATACCTTGGGATTTGTATTCTTGATCAGTGTCCACCACTAATCGGTTTCTCCTTCTAGGAGATAAATAGCCAGTATGACTTTCTCTTACTCAATGAATTTTAAGATAGAGAATATATTTTAAATGGAGTTAATCCATTAATCTATGATTAGATGATCATAATATTTACTAAAAATTAAAGTAAATCTTATCATAAATGAATCAACCAAAAATTTCTCTTTATTTGGATAAGTAGGATGTTCCACATGATTTATGTTATTATTCAAAACTTGAGTTAGTTGGGTAAGTACTTCCATGAAGTTCTTGACTCCTGCTTCCATTAAGTTAGGCATATCATTCAGGAAATCAACACATTGCTCGATATATTGGTTGTTGGTATGATTCCTCCAATTTACAACCATTATCTCATATTAAAATAAAAAAATAAGTATGGTTATATTCGAAATAATAATCACATAGAAGGAAAATTATAATCTTATAAGGGATAAATCATAAATGACATATATACCCCAACATATGAGTTTCTAGGTTTCAATCTAGGTTATCTATTGCCTATTCCCTACTAAGTTCTATAACCTAACATTATATCCAAATCCATAATAATTGTTTGTAGAAATAATATGAATTATCCGAATAACATATCATGGGAGTGTCAAGTCAGGTGTGCAGTCTTATGCCCACTCATCATACACCGAGTGAAGATTGATTTGATGCTCAACTATAATTTTTCAAGGTGATTACCCTTAGGTACATCTATTCCATATCTTTAACCACTTTTAATATCTATATATGGATGTAATTTCTAGGAAACCATACACTATATACTTTACCAAAACATTAGGATCATTTTCTTAAAATTATACTATGGGTTTTATCTAATGTTTTATAGTCCTAATTCTCAAAAAAAAATACACCTTTCCTATAATACCAACTATAATAAATCATATTTCTAACATATTTTATTTCATGATTTTTAATATAAATATCCATAGAATAAAATCCCAAGTATATAAGTTTCTAGTGTCTTTGTAAAATTAGATACATAAACCATCAACTTAAAAAATAATTATTTCAAATCCTCATAATTTACTATTAAAATTCATTGAGCTTATAATATTGTATAGGATAACCTAGGGTCATACATAAGATAGGGGTGAGTTATAAATCCTAATAAAGGATCAATCAGATTTGACATGTCACATATGATACAAAATACAAATCTTGATGACATAAATAGAATTATATCAAGGGTGCATGGAATGTAAAAAGATAATATCACAAGATAATTGAATAAAAGGAATGTATAAACAACATAAAACATGTAATCATACGAATAAGTCAAGTATCATCCTCAATACATCATAATGTAGTGTGTTAGGCTAACCACCCATGCACCATACATGGTATCTCAGGAGATGGAAACATTACCCAATGCATTGAATGACTATCAGGTTGAACCCTTTATATTTCTAACTTTATGTGTGTTGTATAGACTATATATCATAAGAAATTATTTCATGAATAACTCTTGGGTAATTAAAATGTGATTTTTATAATCATTGAGTTTATAAGAACTTAAATGAATGATACTTTCAACATTTTAAAGCCATGAGAAGTGAATGTGAGTTTCATACATGTAAATCCCCAGTCAATGAAATTAAATTACATTTATAGTAATAATATTGGAACAAAAATAGGATTTTATATTCACAAAAAAAATGGCTATCATAGAAATCAAAGAATGATTTTTTCTGTATAATGGGTATGGAAAATGGTTAATTGTATGGGATTAATGAGAGAGAATAGAAGTTTCTTATTTATTGAAGATAATTTCAATGGTAATAAAATGATGGTAAGTGTATGAAAATATTGTAACTTGAAAATTAGAAAGACTAATAAAAATTAATTACTTGAATGAAACGGAATAATAATGGAATCCCTTACCTTGATAGGTTACTTCTTAAAGACAATGTGATCTTAGAATCCTTTGATCTTATAATACTACATAGGATAACCTCAGAAAATACATAAGAAATGGGTGATATATAAATAATGGTATGGTACTAATTAGAGTAAGAATGATACATATGAGTCAAAAAACATATCATGATGACATAAAAGATAATAATATCATGGAATCATGGCATGTAAAAGATGATATTACATGATCATGGAATAAAAGGAATGTAAAAATAGAATAAAACATGAAATCATAAGAATAATTCAAGGATCACCACCAAGAAATCATAAAATAGTGTTCTAGGATAATTCTCCATAAACTATATATGGTATCAAATGAGATGAAAACATTACCCAATGCATTGGAGAAATATCAGGGTGCACCCTTCATATGTCTAACTTTATGTATGACATATCAATTATATAACATAATAATGTATTTCATCATTTCAATCTCATGATTAAGGAATATGGGTTTTATAAATGTAATTCCCCAATCATTGAAGTATTTTTATATCTTTTTGAATATCTATGAATGAAAATAGGGTTGGGTATTCACAATATAAAAGTTATGGAATGGAAAAATCAAGTGATAATTAAGGCAGCATAATAGGTATACATAAATTTTTATAGAAGGGATTAATGAAATAGAAAGGTAGTATATGTTTATTTGGGAATAATTTTTATAGTAAAGGAATGTTTATGAATACAAGATAGAATAATACATTTATAATCAAAATGATTATTATAAAGGAAGTGCTTGGATGGAAAAGAGGAGGGAGAGAACCCCTTACCTTGAGAGGTTGTTTCTTAAAGCTTATGAGAAGATCCTTAAAACCTTAGAAACTCCTTGGTGGGGATATTAAGAGAGAAAATGAGAGGAAATTGGTACTCAAAGTCTTTGGAGATAATATTAATGGGAAATGTATGGGTATTTATATCAAATTATGGATAATTCTATATTAATTTTAAAACATAGGCCCTAGATATCTATTTAATAAAAAATGAAAAACCTTGTTCTTACCATAGTTTTTACCCATGGTATTTTCTAACAGGGAGTTTTTTCTAATATTTTAATATCTTAAGGACCAAACTTCATTAATTTATCATATTTTGGAGGTGGAAGGAATTCCTTTTCATAAAAAATTGTTTTTAAAACCTTTAAAATATACATTAGGTTTTTGAATATTTATTATAGGATTGGAAAATTATTATTATCACTTTAAAATACCTTATTCTTAGGAATAATACTATTTTTTGTAAAGGAATCCCTTTATAATATTTATTACATAACTTTTAAGTCATCGTTATGTAATAATACTTACCGTATATTTGTACTGGATTTATTTTTTACCTAAAAAATTGATTAACTAAAAATTTTATTAAAAAAATTTAGGATATTTTTGATGTTATGATTTCAAAAATATGTTTTTTTATCAAAATTATGTTATAATTTTGAGAAATTTATTTTTTAAATAAAAAATATTATTTATTGAAAAATATTTTTTTATGATATATTCAACTTTCTGACCCTAATAAAAAAATTAGTACTTTATAAAATTATATAATCATGAATATTTAAATAAATAGTGTTTTAGAAGACTATTTAAAGGAAATGAATTTTATTTAAAATTACTTAATTTTTCAAAAAATTGTATTTTAATTCTAATCATATATTTTCCAAAAACAAAATTTTGTTTTCTTTGTATCCAAAAATCTATCTATCATATTTGTCTTATATTAATATAAATTGTAAATAATAATGAAAATATGATCGAATTAATCACTATTTAATTTATAACAAAAAAAATACACCTTTTTAATACTAAGGTCTAGATACATAACCCCTTATTAAACTAGTATACTCTCTAAGGGTAAGGTATATGATGATAGTACTTTTATGGGTGGTTTATTAGAAATTGATTGGGTGGTGACTTTTATAATCTTGAACTTCTATAATAATAGATTATTCTCAAGTATCAATATTGAATCTTGGCTTGGGTTTGGTCAAGGGTGAACCTTGATGATGTTATCTCCCTTGTAAACTCTAATAAATGAGCTTCATAAGGGACGATACTACTACTTGTGACCATAAATTCTTCCTTCTCTGTCAATTAAATTTTATTATAATCCTTAATATATAATAATCTTAATATTTTCATTAAAATAGATACATTAACAATAGTCATAATTCATAATAGTCATAATTCCCAATGATCATATTATGGATTCATTTTAAAATAATAATAATAAAGTGCTGTTAATTTTCATTATGTGGTGAATATGTTCTATATTATACTATATTACTAAATGGAATATATATTCATTCAAAAATGAAATTTAATTTATAAAAGTTTGATTCATTACAACAACCTTGATATATCATTAATTGATGTTCATCATGGAGTATTTTAGGTTGTGAAAAAAATCTAAGGGTATAATTAGTAGCACTTTATATAGAGATACAAGATATGATCATCAGGCACAAAATGAGTTTCATGTAATGGATGACCCACAAAGTATATCATAAGGAGTGGTATATAATATTTCTTTGTTATTCTATGTGTGTCTGTTTTTTAACACCCTAAAGTAAATTTTACGTGTACATACAAATTCTATTATATGTTCCCTTGAGTTGGAGGTATTTTGGACTAAAAATTTATAATTTTAGGTATTTTTTGGGCTGCACATTTTTTTAAACTATGTAAATAAAGTGTGAAGCTTCTAAATATTTTCAAACTATATGTGGATGCATGGTTTGGTATAAAAATCATTAAAATAGTGCATACTAATTGAAAATTTATATTTTATATTTTTATGTGGTTTTTATTTTGGAGATTCCCCCATTTTTAATGGGAAATTTAGGAGGAATCTAGGTCACCACTACTTCCTTCCTCTATACTTTATGGTATATTTATTATAGGTTATTCAAGGTAAACCCTCGTTTTTATTCTCTATAATCCTCTTAAATTATTTATTATTCCATTTCATCTTTATCTCTCCTTTTACTCTAACCCTAATAGACATAGTGATTTAATCCCTTAATTATGGTTGGTCTAATCATGGGGGTTTTATTTTTTAGGTCTTTTAGAGTTCATTTTTTCTATGATATTCCTTCTACCATTGGAGGTGTCATGATTACATCAACTTAAGGTAGGTGTTTTTATTAAATCCCTTTTATTAGGAATTTTATTTGGTTCTTATGAATTATATACTTTATTTTACTCAATATTATCCCTATATGTTATTTGTTTTCTAAAAATATAAATTTAATCTTTTGTCTTATTTTTTTACTTGGATGAAAAAAAGGGTAGTTCAAATATTTCCAAGATTTATTCTTTAACTACTTGTTCTTATAAACTCCATGTGATTTAAAAAAAATTAATTGAACCTTTTATTAATAAAATTGATATTTGAGGTGGTTTGGGGTTTCCAAATGATTTCTATATAGTGTATTTTATGCTTTAAGGATTTTCTTTCAAATTAAGGGTGTGTTTGGTATGTATTGATTTTTTATTCGGTTTTATATTCACTTTTCATGATATGGGTAGTATTTTAGTGTTGTTTTGTTTTATCATTACTTTATATGATGTTTCAATTTGTGTTTTTATTCCTAAATAGATTATAAATAATTATTATAACATTGATTTATATTTGTGATTTGAAATCCTATTTGGAAAAAAATATTAAAAATTTTTTTGTGACATGCTTGAAAGAATAATTATGGATACCCCATTTTGTGATATTTTATGTGATTATGAATCTATTATAATGTGAAATATTTATGTTTGTACTTAATTGTGATCATTGTTATTTTCTTGAAATGGTTTTTGGAGGTTAGGTGTGAGATTTATTTTATAATGATGTATTTTATTAATGATGTAAAATTTTATGTGAATTTTATTCCTAAATTTTATTAGTATTTTATTTTTCTAGGAACCGTGATTATCTATATGGGATATCAAGAGATGGTTATTATGATAGTTATGATTCCAATATAGCTAGTATCCTCTAGTATATGATATTATATTTTTATGGGGAGTTCTATAATAACTCAGCCTTAAACATTAGGTAATCTTGAATTAAGTTAATAATTCACATTGAGGATCTTCTCAGGTTTATACTTTTAAATAATTAGTCCATAACTATTACATTACATCTCAATTGTTACAAAGTAGAAAATTTTACTCAGTATCAATTTTTTTCATAAAATAAAGACTCTTAAAAAAATAATAGTTATTTTCTTGATAAAAATTGTCTTGAATTATTCCTTTCTCTTACCATTACTTATATCCTGTGAAAAATATTTCAAAAACTTGGGATGAGCATAAAAAAGATCAGTAAGGGTTATAAAACAAGGAAAGAAAACATTAGTCCCTGATAAACCTAGAGTGGGTGAGCCCGAGATAACTCTCTAATGCATTGGGTAACGTGAAAGAGGTAGACCTTAACATTTCTCCTAAGATATTTAAGGAATATACTATGATGGGTATTCTAAATGTAACTCCCTATATAGCTATGAAAGATATAACTTAATTATATTATGTATTCCACAACTTACCTTTATGATTTATGATTTCCATTTGTTATTCATAAATCTTCTGATTTAGTGTGGTAAGTTAATGATTGAAAAGTATGATTTCATTGATTTATATGTATTGATGGACTAATGTTTTATTTACTTGTTTTATAACCCTTACTGAGATTTTTATGATCATCCCAAGTTTTTGAAATATTTTTCATAGGATATAAGGAAGGGTAAGAGAAAGGAATAATTCAAGATGATTTTTATCAAGAAAATAACTCAAGTTCTCTTTAAGAGTTTTTATTTTATGAAAAAATTGATACTAAGTAGAAGTGTCTACTTTGTAACAATTGAGATGTAATGTAATAGTTATGGACTAATTCTCTAAAAATTTAAACCTGAAAAGATCTTTAATTTGAATTATTAACTTAATTCAAGATTGCCTAATATTTAAGTTTGGGTCCTTATAGAACTCCCCATAAAAATATAATATCATATAATAGAGGATACTAGCTATATTATAATCCTAACTATCATAATAACTATCTCTTGATCTCTGATATAGATAATAAGGGTTCCTAGAAAAATAAAATACTAATAAAAATGAGGAATAAAATTCACATAAAAATTTACATCATTAATAAAATACATAATTATAAAATAAATCCCACACCTAACCTCCCAAAACCCTTTCAAGAAAATAAAAATGATCACAATGAAGTCCAAAGATAAATATTTCACATTATAAAAGATAAAATTTACAAATTTCAATCACAATATATCATTTAAATATATTGACATGACCAATCCATTATCAAAACCATTTTCAATACCAAAATACATAAAAGAGTATATGTTATTTATTTTCCTTTTAAAAACAGTACGGCTTGTTAAGGAATCCAAATATCAAATAACGCTCATGACGACAGAAAGGTCATTGTCACTGTGTATGTTAAAAAGAAACATTTCCTTTTTTGTTAAGTAAAATTCTATGTAGAAAAAGATTCCCTTTTAGTGAAATGAAAATTCAAATGGTTTTATACACTGTATAAAATAATGTTGTGTGTAAATCAAAATATTCCTCAATGAAAGGAGATTGAGACGAAGTCCCTTACCTCATGTCCAACTTGACTCGTTCATTCTTTAATATTTTGAATAATAAACTAAAGTTAATATATACTTTCTTAAGAACATTTTTCAAGTTTATTATTCCTTTTATATAACTTATTTCCACATTATAAACATTACATAATCATTTAAATTAATAAAGGTCATTTTGTCGATATTTGGTACTTGAGTCAAAAATGAACTTCTTATAATTAAAAGTTGTCCATGTAGTCAAAATTACATTATCTACCGAATGATATTCATGAATTATATATCATATATATCATATATATACAGTATATATATGTATTTACAATAGTACATATCATTTTGAGATAAGAAATTAAATGCACCGTTCATGGAGACGATAAGTCGTACGTATGCATGAATGCTACTTCCATTTCTATTTCATATTTAATGGAATGAAAACTTAATTATACATAGATATATTATAATTCTAGTATAATATCATATATAATTTCATTAACTCTATCCTTTATACATTCCATGTATGGAATGAACGAGTCATGTCACTTTGAGGGGGAAGTAGTTCAAAATAAATTTATGTTAATATTTATAATATCATTTATTTAAATCCTTTATTAATAAAGCAATTACTGCATCACTATTGTGTATTTATTTAATGATTAAATTTATAAATAAAATACCATGATATAGTAAATATTTTAATATTTCTATATAATATTTATAGTTGAATAGATCACTAATATAACCCCATATAAAAATTGTTTTAGTAAAAATATTCAAGTTTATAATATTTTTATTTTTACTTTAAAAAAAAGTAATTAATGTCATTATCTTACACAAGTGGCTTTCAAAGGCCAAAACTCTCACCCAAGGATTTTCTTGGTCATCCATTACTCATCCAATAAGATTAGGAAAAGTGTTAAGATAATTTTATATTATTATAATATTATTTTTACCTTGAATTACTCTGTTTACCTTTAACCGTGGTAAATAAAAATCAAGATTTACTATTCACCAAACAATATTTTCATCTTATTGAACTGAATTTTACTTACTGATGACAACCAAGTATATGAGATTTTTAAAATTTAATTCAAATAAGCGGTAAAATTCCGTTTAAATGAAAAAGTCAGTTTTTAACTACTATGCAGTGTTTTTTCACTATTCATCAAAAATTGAACACTTTTAGAAAAATAAAAAAAAAATAACCCAAAGATAATTTTGATATTTAGAATTAAAAAATGATTTATATTTTACAAACTTCAAAACATATATTTTTCATTAATTAATTTAAAATTAATTTCATTTGTCAAAACCAAAAATTGTGTTTTTAAGAAATAATAAATATCAAAAGATTGGCACTTGTTTATGTCCAATTTCAAATTGAAATTACTTAAAATGACCAAAATTGAATTAAATGGTAAAAATATAATCAAATTACACTTTAAAACCAATAAAAATAACTATATAACTATATAAATAAATTATATTAAAAGGCAGTTTTAAATTAAAATACAGTTTTTTTTCACTATTCATTAAAAAATAAACTTTATCAGAAAAAAATCAAAATTTTACCCAAAGTAAATTTTTATGTCCCAATTATAAATAATAATTTTATTTTTTCAAATAGAACATATAAAAATGATAAAAACTATATTTAAAAGGGTTTCACAATCAAAAGGCAATAAATTGACCTTTTAAAGAATATTAGAGTGTTTATGCTTAAAATTGGATTCATTCATATTTTAAGCCTCTAAATTTTATTGGATAAATGTAAAAACATTTAAAAAAACATGTATAGTAACATTGTAGTTAGTTCTGTTCTTTCCTGCCAATGCAATGGCTAGGCATTAATTACCATTTAAAATAATATTATACTATTAATTTTTAGTATGACTCAGCCTTGTGTGCAACATGAGATTTTGGAGAAACTCATTGTTTCATGTCAGGTAATCCATCTAACATAGCATATCCTTTAAAGTAAAATTAATATTTAACTCAAAAATATTAATAAATATGAAAATGCCTTACTCTTTTTTACTTGGGATGTTACATCCTTCCCCCCTTTTGGAAATTGTGTCCTCGCAATTTTATTCACTTATCAAATAAATGGGGGTATTTTTTCCTCATAGAATTTTCAGATTCCCACATTTCATATTCAACCATGTGGTTTTTTCACAAAACCTTTACCTGATAAATTACCTATTCTGCATCACTTGCACTCTTTGATCAATAATCTGGACTGTTTGTTCCTCATAAGAGAAATTCTATTCCAACTGAACTACCTCTGGACTCAAAATATTACATGGATACGACATATACTTTCTCAACATTGAAACCTGAAAAACATTGTGTACCTGGGATAAACTTGGAGGTAAATCCACTCTGTAGGCGACTGATCCAACTTTCTCTAGGATTTTATAGGGTCCAATAAACCTCAAACTCAACTTTCCCTTCTTACTAAAATGCATCACACTTTTCAATGGAGAAACTTTGAGAAAGACATGATCACCTACCTCAAAAGAAAGATCCTTCCTCCAATTATCTGCATAACTTTTTTGCCTACTCTAAGCTATTCTCAGATACTTCTATATTAAATAAACTTTTTCTGTTATCTCTTCTACCAATTCTGGTCCCATCAACTTCCTTTCACCTACTTCATCTCAAAAAGCTGGAGTTCGACACCACTTTCCATATAATGGCTCAAATGGAACCATCTGTATACTGGAATGAAAACTGTTATTATAAGAAAATTTAACCAAAGAAAGATATTGGTCCCAACATCCCTGGTAATCCATTAAGCAAGCATGTATCATATCTTTTAATGTCTGAATTGTTCATTCTCACTGCCCATCTGATTGAGGATGAAAAGTTGTACTGAAATTTAATTCAGTACCCAAAGACATCTGAAGGTCTTTCTAAAAGTTAGAAGTGAACCTGGAATCACAATCAGATACAATGGAGAAGGGAACTCCATGCAACCTGACTATCTCTTTAACATACAACCAAGAAAGTTGATCTATAGACAAAGTATCTCGAATAAGAAGGAAAATAGTATATTTAGTCAATCGATCAATAATAACCCAGATTGCATTGTTACCTAGAGATGTTTTCGGTAAATCCACAACGAAGTACATGGATATATTTTCCCATTTCCACTCTGGCACTGTTAAAGGCTGAAGCATCCCTTTCGGTAACTGCCACTCTACTTTAACCTATTGACAAGTCAAACACTTCATAGTAAATTCAGATATATCTATTTTCATTCCATCCCACCAGTAATAATCTCAAAGATCTCTATGCATCTTAGTACTACTAGGATGAACTGAAAATGGAGAACTATTAGCTTTACATAATAACTCTTTCTTTAATTTTGAATCACAGGGCACACATAATCTCTTCCCAAATCTCAAAATACAATCATTATCAATGTTAAAATCATGAAACTTACCCTTCTGAACCAACTCTACCTTTTTCTACAACTCACTGTCTTCCTTCTGGGCTTGCTTAATTTTGTCTGATAGAGATGATTTCACTGACACCTGAAACAAACCAGAGGGATCTTCTACACCAACAACTTATATTCTAAATTTCATCAAATCATTAATCAAAGTATCTTGTTACAAACTTAACATGGTTAATATATCATTACTTTTCTGACACAAATCATCGGCCACTTTATTTGCCTTTCCCGGATGGTAATGGATCATGAAATCATAATACTTGATTAATTCCAACCATCTCCTCAGTCTCATGTTCAATTATTTTTGAGTAAATATATACTTCAAACTTTTTTGGTTAGTATATATTTAATATTTTACTCCATACATATGATGCCTCCAAATTTTTAAATCAAAAACAATAGTAGCTAATTCCAAATCATTTGTAGGGTAATTTAATACATGAGGTTTCAAATGACATGAAGCATAAAAAATTACCTAATCATTCTTCATTAGGAAAAAACCAAGTCCTTTCAACGAAGCATCACTATAGATAAAAAATTTAAAATCTCTGGAAGGAAGTGCCAAAACTAGAGCATTCTAAAATCTTCTTTTCAATTCCTGAAAACAATCATTACATTCTTTTGTCCAAATGAACTTAACACATTTTCAAGTTAACTTAGTCATTGGGCTTGATAATCGTGAAAACTTTTCAAAAAATCTCCAGTAATAACCTGATAAACCAAGAAAACTATGAATCTCAGTGATATTGGTAGGTCTTGGTCATTCTTTAACAACTTTTGTTTTAGTAGGATCAACAGTTATGCCATTTTTTTAAACAATGTGACCAAGAAAAGAAATTTTTTGTAACCAAAACTCACACTTGCTGAATTTCCCATACAGTTTCTTTTATTTTAAGGTTTTAAATACAACCCTTAAATGACTTTCATATTCCTATTTACTTTTATAATAAACTAAAATATCATCAATAAATACAACCATAAACTTATCCAAGAACTCACAGAAAATTCTATTCATAAGATCCATGAATATAGCAGGTGCATTGGTTAACCCAAAATGCATAACTATAAATTCATAATGGCCATATAGTGTATAAAATGAGGTCTTCTTAATGTTTTCCTCCTTTAATTTCAACTAATGGTACCCCAACCTCAAGTCAATGTTTGAAAAATACTGAGCTCCCTGGAGCTGATAAAAAAATCATTGATATGAGGCAAAGGATACTTGTTTTAAATAGTGATGTTATTCAATTCTCTATAATAAATGAAAAGTCTCATTGAACCATCTTTCTTTTTAACAAACAAGATAGGAGCACCCCATGGTGATGTGTTGGGTCAAATGAAACCTTTATCTAATAACTTCTAAAATTGCTTCTTTAACTCTAAAAGTTTGATTTGAGTCATTCGATAAGGGGGTTTTAAATTTGGCTTAGCATCAGAAACTAAGTAAGTAGTAAATTTAAATTCTTGATTAGGTATTATACCAGGAAACTCATCAGGAAAAACATCAAGATACTCATTTACCACTAGAGCATCATTAATCAGAACTGTTCCTTTGTTTTCAACAATATGTGCAAGGTAACATTTATTTCCACATTTTACTAGTTTCTCATCTTCCTAAGAGGTTATCAAAATTAAGGGTTCATTCTTGTATACAAACTGAAATTATTTATTAAAATAAACCTCTTTAGCTCTGTAGTCAATCTTAGCATGATAAACGGAAATCCAATACATACCCAAAATAACATCAAACTCTATTAGAGGAAAAACAATAATGTTTTTAGGTAGATTCTTTCTGCGCACAAAGACAAGAAGGTTCTTATAATTTCATTTGGTGTCAACATTTCCTCCCTATGTTTTTACCATTAGTTCAGGATTCATATCTTGAGATGGAATTCCCAATTTACTAGGAAACTTATTAAAAATGAAAGAATGTGTAGACCCTGAATCAAACAACACATTTTCATAATCTGAATAAACAAATTGTGTACCTAATAATAGTTCATTCGACATCCCAACATCTGCTGAAGTAGTTGCAAAGGATTTCACCACCCCTTTCTTCTTTTATTCTATCTATTTTCCCTTAGTTTAGTTCTTTGTTGGACACTCATTTTCATAATGACCCATTTCATTGCACTTAAAACATTTTACTGACTATAAATAATATTTTTTCTTACCATTACCTTGATATTTTTCAGTGCAATTACAAGCCTTATGTCCCATTTTACCACATCAATAGCAGTTACTAGAATTCAAAAGACATTCCACAATGTTCTTTTTACCACAATTTTCACAAACTATAAACTTAATTTTCTTACCATCATACTTTTTTGAAGAGTTTTTTCCTTTCATCTTCCACCTCAACCTCTTATTATGTTGTTTGTAAAAGAACACTTGATTATCGGAAAACTCTATTTTCACCTTCTCCACACATCAAAAAAGTTTCTCATAACTTTTGAACTCATGAGAAGCTAAATCCCTTCAATACTTTGGATTTAATCCTGAGTAAAATGGTTGATTTTACTATCAAGATCTCGTATAAAATTTAAAGCATACCTTTCCAGTTGAGTGAATTTTTCTTCATAATTAGCCACTGACTCATCTTATTACCTCAATTCCAAGAATTGTTTTTCCATTCTAAGATGAAGCACCTTAGAAAAATATTTCTTAAGAAACATACCTTTGAATTAATCCCAATAAAGAGCATAAATCTTCTTACTATCCCTGATATTTTTTACCATTGACCCCCACTGATCAGCTTCACATTCAAAACAATAAATATCAAGACTAACCTTTTGATTTTTTGAACACCCCATGACATCAAAAATCTTCTTCAATGCTTTAATCCACCCTTCAGCTAGCACAGGGTCAGATGATCCTCTAAATGATGGGGGATGATGCCTAATGAAATGATCCACTACTGACATGTTTCTTTGTGGTTGATCTGAATGATATTGTGCATGGATACCACCACCATTTATATCCTGAGCCAATTGTGCCATCATTGCAACAAACTACTTAGTTCCAATTCTGACCATATCAGGTTACTGATTTGGAAGGTTTTTTTCCTCTTGATGTTATCCCATCATAGCTTCTCTGTTTTCTCTGTGTAAAACCATTCTGAACACATAAATATCTTAGGCAAAGCAACATGGTAATATGTAAATGCTATATCATTTCAATCTTAACATAAATTAATTTATGGATATTAATTTAACAATAACCTAACTCTTAAATTAATCTAAATTTACCTTTGATACCAACTATAAGGACTTGTCCTTAAAAATTATGTAATCTTGAATTAAGTTAATAATTCATTGAGAATATTTTTAGGTTTAGATTTTTAGAGAATTAGTCTATATCTATTACATTACATCTCAATTATTGTAAAGTAGACACTTCAACTCAGTATCCATTTTTTCATAAAATAAAAAACTCTTAAAGAAAACAAGAGTTCTTTTCTTAATAAAAATCTTCTTGAATTATTCCTTTCTCTTACCCTTCCTTGTATCCTGTGGAAAATATTTCAAAAACATAGGATGAGCATAAAAATCACAGTAATGGTTATAAAACAAGGAAAGAAAACATTATTCCATCAATCATACAAATAAATGAAATCATACTTTTCAATATTTAACTTACCACACAAAATCATAAGTTTTATGAATAAAAAATGGAAATCATAAATCATAAAGGTAACTTGTGGCATCCATAACATACTTAAGCTGTATCTTTCACAGCTATATAGAAAGTTACATTTGAAATACCCATTATAGTATATTCCTTAAATCTCTTTGGAGAAAAATTAACATTTACCTCTTTCAACTTACCCAATGCATTGGAGAGATGTCTCAGGATCACCCTCCTTAGTTTTATCATGGAACCACCCATATATGTAAACAATGACCAAGAACCATAACATATTTTTAACACATAAAACAAACATAAAGGAAAGACAAAATTTCCACATTTCAATCACAATATATCATTTAAATATATTGACATAATCAATCCATTATCAAAACCATTTTCAATACCAAAATACTTAAAAGTGTATATGGTATTTATTTTCCTTTTAAAAACATTATGGATTGTTAAGGAATCCAAATATCAAATAACGCTCATGGCGGCTGAAAGGTCGTTTTCACTATGTACGTTAAAAAGAAGAATTCTCTTTATTGTTTAGTAAAACGCTGTGTAGAAAAAGATTACCATTGAATGAAATAAAAATTCAAAGGTGTTTATATACCATATAAAATAAAGTTGTGTATAAATCAAAATATGCCTCAATGAAAGGAGATTGAGACGAAGTCTCTTACCTCATGTCCGACTTGACTCATTCGTTCTTTAATCTCCTCAATAATAAACTAAAGTTAATTTCTACTTGATTGAGAATATTTTTCAAGTTTATTATTCCTTTTATATTACTTATTACCATGTTATAAAAATTACATGATCATTTAAGGTAATAATGGTCATTTTGTCGATATTTTGTACTTGAGTCAAAAATGAACTTATAATTAAAAGTTGTCCATGTGGTCAAAATTACATTATCTATAGAATTATATTCATGGATTAGATATCATATATATCACATATATCCAATATATATATGTATTTATAATAGTACATAACATTTGGAGATAAGAAATGAAATGCACCGTTCATGGAGATGGTAAGTCGTACGTATGCATGAACGCTACTTTCATTTCTATTTCATATTTAGTGGAATGAAAACATAATGATACATAGTTATATTATAATTACAGTATAATATAATATATAATTTCATTAACTCCATCCTTTATATGTTCCACGTATGGAATGAATGAGTCATATCACTTTGAGGGGGCGGTAGTCTGCACTTCCTCAAATGAAATTATCGTATTTACCCATTATGGAAACTAGAAAGGTATGAAATAAATGAAAAATACAGAAGCATAGAGAAAATATAAATATAATATATACCACATATAAATAAATTTCCATCATAATGGCCACCATGATAGGTGGTAGGAGATAATCGAACAATCATCGTTTCGTGAGGCAGTAATTCTCCTCACACAGAAACAGTATGTTCGTATCCATTAGATGGAGGTGTGTGTAAGTTTAGTTTGAATTATTATAATAAAAAAACCTATTATATTTAGTATACTAGTTTTTTATGTAAAAAAAGAATAAAAAGAGCATAGTGAGTGAAGAAGTAAAATAAAATAAGAGAACCTGGGGGAATATGTTACCTTTAAATCGGGTAACTCCCTTTAGTTTGAACCAAAAGGATTCCTTGAAGGGAATTATTTCTAAGGTAAGGATTCTATGAGGAATTAAGGGATATTGGAAGCTTATTTGGGTAGATTTTAGATGATTCAAGGGTCTTGAGAATTTTTTAATGGGTTAGAGGTGATGGCCTTTTATAAGAGAGAGGAGGGGCTCTTTAGGAATGTTTGAAATATTATTTTATTATAAAATGATTTTAGGTTTAAAAAGCTCCAAAACTTATTTAATTTGAAGATAAGGTGCATATAAGACGAAATAAAATCATAAAATAGTAATTGGATAGGTTTTGGATATTTTTTAATCCTTGTCTTTCTTATTTAACCCTTTGTTAACTTATTTAACTTTTACCATGTCCTCTTATATATTCATGCTATATGGTTAATATATTTACTATAAAATTCCAAGATATCCAAAATGGATCATTAATGACATTTTTAACATAATATATGTTATTTTTCAGAATTTTAGATTTTTAGGACTATTTTATCTTTTAATGAAATATTGATTGATTTAAAAACTCTTTAATCTCAATTTTAATACTATTCATATCATGACTTTTTAAAAAATCCAAAACATTTTGATTATTTCAAAAAAACCTTCATTAATTCAAAGATAAAAAGTCATCCTAATCTATAAAATTCTTGGATGTCATAAAAAGGTTCAAAATAAATTTATTTTAATATTTATAATATCATATATTTTAATCCTTTATTAATGAAGCAATTACTGCATCACCATTGAGTTATAATTAAATTTATTTATTTAATGTCTAAAATTTATAAATAAAATACCATGATGTAGGAATATATTTTTATCTTTCTAAATAATATTTATAGTAGAATATATCACTTATATAACCCCATATAAAAAAATGTTTAGTAGAAATATTCATGTTTATGATATTTTTATTTTTACTTTAAAAAAAGTTATTAATGTCATTATCTTACCCAAGTGGATTTCAAAGGCCAAAAGTCTCACCTAAGAATTTTCTTGGTTTTCCATTACTCATCCAATAAGGTTAGGACAAGTTTTAAGGTAATTTTATATTATTATAAAATTATTTTTACCTTGAATTACCCTATTTACCTTTAATCGCAGTAAATAAAAATCAAAAGTTATTATTCATCAAAAATTATTTTCATCTTATTGAACTACATTTTACTTACTGATGACAACCATGTATGTCGTATTTTTTAAAATTCAATTCACATAAGTGGTAAAATTTTGTTTAAATCAAAAAGTCGATTTTTAACTATTATGTAGTGTTTTTTCACTATTCATAAAAAATTGAACGTTTTTAGAAAAATACCAAAAATTCACCCAAAGCTAATTTTGATTTTCTGAATTAAAAAATGATGTCTATTTTACAAAATTCAAAACATATATGTTTCATTAACAAATTTAAAATTAATTTCCATTGTCAAAACCAAAAAACGTGTTTTTAAGAAATAATAACTATTAAAAGATTGACACTTGTTTATATCCAATTTCAAAGTGAAATTATTTCCAATAACCAATATTGAGTAAAATGGTAAAAATATAATCTAATTACACTTTAAAACCAATAAAAATAACAATATAACTATATAAATAAATTATATTAAAAGTCGGTTTTGAATTAAAATGAAGTTTTTTCACTATTCATTAAAAAAAGAACTTTATCAAAAAAAATCAAAATTTTACCAAAAGTAAATTTTTATGTCCCAATTCTAAAGAAGAATTTTATTTTTTAAAATGGAATATATAAAAGTGACAAAAACTATATTTAAAAGGGGTTTTCCATCAAAAGGTGGTAAATCGACCTTTTAAAGAATATTAGAGTGTTTATGCTTAAAATTGGATTCATTCACATTTTAAGCCTGTAAATTTTATTGGATAAATGTAAAAACATTTAACAAACATGTATAATCATATTGTATTCAGTTATGTTCATTCCCGTCAATACAATGGCTAGGCGTTAACTACCATTTTAAATAATATTATATTATTATTTTTCAATATGACTCAGCCTTGTGTGAAACCTCAGATTTCAGAGAAAACCATTATTGTATGTTGGGTACGCCATTGAACATAGCATCTCCTTTAAAGTAAAATTAATATTTAATTCACAAATATTAATAAATATGAAAATTTCTTAATCTTTATTTACCTAGGATGTTACAAGTTCCACCCGGTGATGTTAGTTAAAGTAAACCAGGGGTTATTTTCTAGGAATGCATCAATATAATAGAAGATGGTTCCACCCACTTATATCTAGGATCATCTCATTAGAAACTAGTGAGTTTCCCATTTTACACACTATATTAAATTAGTTCTTATTTTGATTAATTTTGATTTATTGTGATGTTTTTCTTTATAAAATTCTATAGATTTTATATTATGGTTGTTATATTTCCAAAAGGTATGGATCATTACATTAACTTCATTAGTATAATAGTGTTGTTTTATTTTTACCATTAATATCTATAATTTTTAGTTATTATTTATAGCTTTGGAATTTTCCTAGTTTCTTTTGGTTTCGTTTCTACTTCAACTAAATTTATAAAATTATTTAATTTAGAGTCAAAGGGGTGGTGTTTATTCATTTTTTACCTTTATTAAAATAAATAAAATCTATTTCATAGTTTAATTGGTTTTATAAATGTTTATATAGTTTCCAATACACATTTAAATGTGTGGTGAATGATTTTTTTTTGGGTGAAGAAATATGTTATTTAGTTTTTAATGCTTGTATTTATAAGGAAAATTTAATTTTAAATCATAATTCAAACTAGAATAAATGAAATGTCTTCTAAAAGGAATTTCTCAAAATATTTGTTTAAATAATAATTGGTATGTTTAAATAAAAACATACAAGAACAACCTAGTGTGTATATTTTTTATGTCTTTATTTAGGTATCCAGGGTATAGTCTCATATTGGATAGTATGATTTTTTGAGATAACCAATGGATGTATTTGGATATAGAGGTGACCTCAGGTCTCATAGTAGTGATTATAGTGGTTTAGGTTTTTGAATTTTTCTTAGGATGATCATGTATTGACAATTTAAACCACCCTTATATTTTATTTTTTCTTTTGTATAATTACTTATTATATATCTTCCTTCATGTACTCTATGTTTAGAATGATTTTGGATGTTTCTAGTGTTCATTGTTTATTTGTTTCACTATTTATTTAAAACTGTATGGTTCACTTCTCGTGATGGTCTAACTTATGGATACCTCGTGTCATATTCTTGTTAAGAATTCATTGCTTTTTTCTATCTTTTAAGGGTGAAATCATTCCCACTTGGTTGTATTTGATGCAATATCACTAGTTTACTATTGGAATTGGTTCCCTAAAACCAAATAATTTGTAATTTAGATTATCATTATATTTAAAAAACTTGAATATTAAAAAATATATTATAACATATTGAATTTTATTTTGTGTAACATTAATGATATAATATCATAATAATATCTATCATATTGAAATGACATTACAGTTCATTGTTATGATGTGAACCTTAAAGTGGTATGATGATATTCTTAAACTTATGTCCTATAGTAAGGATAATATTATATGATAGAACACATAGTATATTTACTGTTAGGTGAAATTACTTTTAAGAATATGAGACTTTATGTTATAAAGTCCACACTCGGTAATATCCAAAATGGGAGATTATAAGGACAGACCCACCTATAAGAATTCTACATGATTATATATAATTGAATATTCTTTTATGTGAACATGTGTAATAATATTTTGGAATATTATTATTATTATTATATATCATGAGTCACATACTTTGATGTATTGACAAAAACAATGACAGCATATTTTCATGTAGAGGTAGGGTACATTGGGTACTTCATGAGTGATATTTCATTAATGAATAAATCAATATAGGATGTGTCTATTAATTTTAAGGAATTTGATATCTTAAAACCTTTAATTGAAATGGAATTTCCAAATTAAATCAATATACATGGTGTATATATGAGTTCATTTCATATTTTCAATGAAAGACATATCGAGTACATGGTTTGATGACATGAGTGGGAAACCTGCTTGATGAGATATTGAGATAAAGGGATTATATTGCATAGTGATTTTTTTCAAGCAGTTGTTATTGTTGTGACATTAAATTATTCTTATTTGAGTGATTTTACATACTGATAGATGCTAATAATGTAATTTAATAAAACCTACCTAATTCCACTGAGGAAGAGGCCTAGAGGATCACACACTTAGTGTTTCAAATGATATTAATTAAATATTATTCTTATTTAATTATTGGAATAAATATTATTCTTAAGACCGATATATAATATTTTTTTAGGATTTATTGTTCATAATTATACAGTCACTAATTAAATATGAGTTTAATATAAAATAAATATTTATTTTAAAGATCATTGAAGGGAATATTTATTTACATCTTATTTTATTCACAAGGTAACAAATAATGTTTATTAAATAAATATTTTTTTCACAATACCATGAATATAATATTTATTTGTTTATCAAATGAATAATATTTATTTATTATTTTATGTTTGGTAAATACCATGAAAGGTGATTGGGTAGAGTAAAACACCCAGTAATAGAAATTATATAATCTTAAGTATCATTTAAATATATAAGAAAATATTTATTTTATAAAAATAATATTTATTCATGCATAGTTCGGCACGTGCCATTATATTTATTATTATTATTATTATTATTATTATTATTATTATTATTGATGTGGGGTATATGAAAGGTTTATTATTTGATTAAGGGTCTTTGTACAATTAACAATGATAAATCATAACTCTATATATACCCTATTATATTATTTTATATAAGGTTCTATAATTATTTTGTTGTGTATAACATTTATACTTCCTAAAAAAATCTATCAATGAAGAAAATATCGAGATTTACTCTAAATAATAAGATAATTCTTCCACCTCCTTCATCCCTTTCAAGAATTTGATATTTTAAAAAAGACATTACTTAAGCCTGAAGTATTGTGTTGTGATCAATACAAATAATGAAAGATGAACGGATCATCCATTCTAGCAGTTTGTGTTATATTGGCATCATTTGGAGATCAAGTAGTATGTTTGGATCACTTCTAGAAGGATTATATTTTCGATCCTCTTAGCATAATGTTGATACAACTCAAACAAGGGTTTGTATGATCAACATGTTTAATAAAGAAAGAATCTAAAGAATAAGGAAATATTTTTATTAAATTAATTATAAATTTAACATGAAAAAATTTATCTTCTTCATTATAATATTTTTTTGTCAATTTATTCAATTATATTCATTATAAATGTCAGTTATTCATCATTTATTGTGGATTATTAATTGATTCTAGTGAAAGATAAGTTATACATAGGCCCAACAGTAACTTTTTCTACATCCAGAACCTTCAAGTGGTATCAAAGAATTCAAGTTAAAATTTATAATTATTTAAATTTATTAATCAATATCATGATTCTTTTTTAATGTTTTCATTTTGGTTTTTTTATTAATACATTAAGTCAACATAATGAGTTTATTTACTATAATATGAAAATAAAAATAGGTTAGGAACACATGAAGATTCCATTTGAAGGTGATGGAGATCCCAGATTCATGGAAAAATTAAATAATGTGTGACATAATTACACATCATGTAGTCTCATTCAACCACACAACAGCATGGTTGTTCCAATCATGGATATTTGTGTGGGGTTTCATTATGTTGTGTGTAATTACACCACGTATTCACTTTCAGAGTGACACATGGATTGTAGGGATACATGATATGTAAATGATGTACATGATTTATAACACCACATGACATGGTGGTTTTATGGTCAACATATGCAGTGTGTGATTAATTAAAATGTCTATAATTAATTATATGTTGTGTGTTTATTATAAGTTATTTAACATAGGTAGTTGTGACTACATGGCATGAAAATCCCTTATATGTTATGTGACACATATATTCTCATGTGGAATACACACAAATTCCTTAGGTATGTTTTGTGGAAGGACAAAAAATAATTACACACCATGTAATTCATACCAATTTACATGGAGCACACACTAAACCAGGATATGCACCACATAAAATAATTACATGAAAATAAAATTAATTTTGGAATTAATCCAAACTACATAGTGTGTAGATAGAATATATTTTGTGTGATAGGGTTTAAATAATATTAAATACCTTATTAATTTCTATATAAATTTTGGAACTATACATTGTGTGGTCATCATACATGCCTTGTACATTACATGGGAATTCAAAGTGATACATAATGTGTAGTTTAATGTGTTTCATGTGTCAATACACATTAAGATGAATAATCATCTTAGCGTGTGGAAATAGATATCATGAAACTGCATGAAACACTTTTTACGTGACATGTTGTTTTAATACACTATACACAACCATATAAGGTGTCGCATAGTTTGGGTGGATACACAACGTGTTAACTCCAAGTACATGATGTGTACTTAAGTAATTTTAAATAAAATTATTTTATTTAATTTAATTAAAAAATATAGTGTATGGGAATCATATTTATCTCCAATACAACATGGATTAATAATTATTATAGAAAATTAATTAATAAACAAGACCCTTGATTATTAATTCAAGAGAAATTTATCTTAATTAATAGAGTGATTGGAAATTAATCCTCACTTGTATGAATGTGATATCATCTTAATTAATAGAGTGATTTCAAATGAATTCACACTTATATTAATGTGATATCATTTCATAAATGTGACTAATCATAAACTTTATCGACCAATGGATGCCTTAGATTTCTATTTAATTTAAAACTATTTCACTAGTTTCTATAAGGGATAATAATTTTTTAAATTAAATATAATGGAATTTGTGTCATACTTCACCTTTATTATGTATGACCTACATGTCCATGGTTTATTTTATGCATCATATACCCGTGTTTCCCCTCACCTGCGTGTGAGTATAAAATATTAAAGGATGGAGATCCAAGGATAGTTGGTAGTTCAAAACTTTAGATAAGGTGAAATCAACCAAGAAGATACTATGTTTAATGGTACAATGTTGTAACTCGAGTCAATCCTGACTTAAATAAGTTTTTTCTATTTGGTTTATAGGTTGATTTATCATTCTCTTAATAAATCAACCATTATAAATCTTATGATCAATTCACTTTGTTTATTTTATTCTATCAAGGTTCATGTTTATCTATTTTATGTGTTGCGTTTTTATATGATGTTAATCGCAATCTCATAAACTAAATAATATAACATGACATGCAAGATAGTGTTAAATAAATGGATTATGTGTACATATTTTATCAAATACATGGTTAATTAATTATATAAAATATAAATAATATTAGAATGGCATGTAAAGGGAAAAAATGATTTATTCATACTAAACAAAAACCTTAAAGAAATTATTAAGTAAAACATTTTTCCATTACTTAAGTTATAAATGGATTCATGGTTCAAAGAGCTTGTCTGGCCAAGGTTAGGGTGCTTTCAATTATCGAGGAGTTCTAATTATGTTTTTTGGTTAACTTAACTAATTTATCATCAATGATTGAATTCTAATGTAGGACTTAGTGAAATATAAAGGAAAGTGCTTAAGAAATATGAGTTAGGATTTCTAGAATGCAGATTCTACTAAAAGGATAAAAGAAAATGTCCATTAGTAGTTGGAAAGATGGTCTACCTAAATACCTAGGAAAAATTGTGTGTTATGATACGTGAAATATTGATCCCTTTCTATAGAATATCCATGGGATAGGATATTCTAAGTCTAATGGTGAAGGTTATTAGGACTTGATAACATAGTGGGAGACTAATAAAATAATAATGAATTATCTTATCTCACATATTTTATTAATCAAGATAAAGTACTTAGAATGTGATTTTATTTCATTATAGAAAATGAAAATTCCATCAACCTCGATATCCATATAATCTATACTAGAAAAAGGAATAACCTTAACTATCAATAACTTTCAAGAGTTTTATAGGTTCTTGTGAATTGTAAAAGGATAAGATTAAAATAATTATGTGTTAGAATCCCTAGTTTCTGATCCACCTGCTATGGAGTCAAGTGAAGAATAGATTTATTTCTATTTAAAACACTTTGATGATGCACTAGATGTCTAGTTTTTTATGTTATCATCCATGTATGATGAACTATAGAAATCACATGAGAACATGTATTATTATAGCATGCTCAAGAATATTCATGATCTTTATTATGAAAGAGAGATATAGGATTGGTTTTAGATCTCCAAGGAACTATTTAAATGTAAACATGGAGAGGGTGTTCCATCTAGACCTCATGTATTCAAGATGATTAGATACATTTGTAACAACACAATGTTTTCAATGGAAATTTCCTTTCTTATAATTATCTCATATAATCAAATTAAATCACAACATAATAAACTATTAAGTACTATGTGACCTTTAAACATAAGTTTGTCACTTCTATGATTTGAATTTTGAAAATCCGATATACATGGTTGAGATCAGTAAGTTATTTGGAGCCTAATATGACTAACATAATTTTTGGTGAATAGTTGTCATGACCCATCCCCCAGGGCTCGTGCCATGATTACCCCAAGCCCGCCTTCCATAGGCTAGGGGTTGATGAATAGCACTGAAAGGTGTATTCCCTAAAATGGGAAGGCATTGACTTTAAACATGTACAAAGACACGGTCCAAGAATACAACAAGAAGCAACTATGAAGTAAATTGTTGTAGCAAAAGAGTGCTAAAAGAAAAGGAGCCGGAATACAAGCCTAACTGGAAAAGTACAAGTACAACTGAAAAGTACAAAATAGCTGAAAAGGTGAAAAGAAGCTCCTAGATTGTTCACCACAGATCCTACCTGAAGGGTAGGTACATCTCATGATCAATAGTCCCTACGTCACGTCACATCAAATGTTCCACCTTGGATCCTACCTAAAGGGTAGGTATAGCTGATGATCAGTAGTCCTTGCATCGCTTCAGACCAAATGGTCCACCTCTAAGCATCGCCTAGTCCTGGCTCCCTCATCCTCGATCAATATCATATGTCGTCTACACAAGACACAACAAGTTGTGGGTGAATCTCATGTAGGGGTGAGTATAAAAATACTTAGTAGGGACCCCGAGACCTTGTAGGTCTCCTAAAGTTCTGCAAAGGAAAAGCCAAAAAGCAAGCCATCAACTCTACTTAGGAATATTCCCATACATATACCTAAATTATCAAGATATACTCATATCATACAAGAGGGAGGTATACCACAAAGGTAACACCATGAAGGTAGAAGTACCACACAAGTAACACCATGAAGATAGTACCACGAAGGTAAAAGACTTAATTCAAACAAAGCCTCAGCTCAAACTAGGTATATAACTCAGAGAAACAGGATTATAATGCTGACCCACACAGGATTTCTATGAATGATGATAGCCAGCCACGGATTCTCTAGGCCTATGAACAATTAACATTCCCAGTCACAACGTCGAACACAACAGCTGTTGGAGAACTCCTCCTCTATAGAGTACAGTGGGCATGCCACTTCACATAGAGGCGCTTCCCACTAACCTTGAACTGCTGAGGTACTCCTCCCCATCGTGTACCGTGGGTCTGCCAGGTCACACAAAGTCATTCCCTCATCATGTCCTGTTTAGGTACTCCTACCCATTGCATACCATGGTCTCTCCCCACTGTGGCCTATTAAGGTACTCCTCCCCATCATGTATCATGGCTTTCGAGTCACTCTGAGTCGAAAAGTCAGCAGTCGTTAGGTCTCAGTTAGTCGCAGGGTTCCGTACGTAGCATGCTTGGTAGAACCTCTCTCCAAGACATCATTAATATTTCAACCAGCACTAAGTCTCACAAAGAAGAAACTTGATGATTCATCGTGTCATAAGGGTTCCAACACAATAGACGGTGCGTCAACCAGACGCACTGTCTGTACGTTATTGGCATTTCAGTGTTGAGGGTCTGGTTGGATTCGGGTGCGATCCAACTCGGTCGTACTCCAAGTTTCTCTAAAACTCTCATAATGTAATCTAAAAGTATTGTATCGCTCCAAGGATCCCAAAACCATAGACGGTTCATTAAACAGACACCCGGTTCTTAAGATAAAGCCCTTTAAGTGTTACTGGTATGTACTTAGTCTAGGTCTGGCCCACCTCGGTCAGAATGGCCTGACCCGGTTCGGCATGGACCGACCCCAATCGACCTGGGACGACCCGGCCCAACTTAGGTCCAACCCGACTTGGGTCAACCTGGCTCATTGGTCCTGACTCGACTCGGCTGAGTCGCGGATCAAGCCGTTGGGCCGCGGGTCAGGCCGTTGGGCCGCGGGTCAGGCCGCTGGGCTACGGGTCAGCCTACTGTGTGGAGAGTTGGTCCACTGGGCCGACCCGGTGGTGCCACCCACCTAAAGGCACGGGTCACCAAGGATACCCGGATGCGCCGCGTCTAGGTAGGGCTGACATGGCGTGGAGCCACGTTAGCGGGTCAACCCACGGGGTTTAACACAATGCGAAGCCATGTGGCATTGTGGGTCCACCGTGCCATGGCAGATGGGATGCGGCTTTGCCAATGGGTGTGCCGCTAACGCGTACTCCATCCATCGGTCACCGGTCAAACTGGCAGCCCCCTACTCCTGCCGTAGTCGTCGCAAGTCGCAGCCTTTCTGTCACGTGGGCGCTCCGCCAGTTCAGTCGCGGCTGACCGGGGTGCCGACCAACCTCTAAACCGGTGCACGACAGTGCGCCGTACCGTCCCCTGCAATCTACCGGTATGTCGGCCGCCTTCCTCCAGTCGCCACTGCTGATGATCTGTGACCTCCATTGTTCATCGGCAATGAGCGACGGCGGACCGCATCTCTTCCGCGGCCAGACGATGTCGGCCACTTTGATGACCACTACGGCTTTGTGTTGAGGCCTCTTCTTGCGGCATGCATCGATGAGCTATCCCTAATGTATCCGGTTGGTATTTTCGTGTCGTCAATGTTCCATGGAGGTGAAAAATTAGAAAAGTAGCTGTGGGTTTGGGTTGGGTTCGTTAGGCCCGCGCCCTCCGCATTTTCTCAAAAACATAAGGAGGGTTAAGGGTTTAACAAACTTTGGGAATTTAAATCAAGATAAACTCCACAGAGATACCTCGAAATAACCTCCCTCAAAAACAAATGAATCATGGGTCAACCCGTTAGTCAGTTGACCTATGTTCTTCGTATTATTCATGAACGGGTAAAGAGGAAAAGAGTTAAAAATAATAAACGAATAAACCCCCTACCTCATGGCCCATTGGAGAGCATCTGCGGCTTGAAGGTAGATCGTGTTCTTAGTTTCCGCAACCAGTTCCCAACGACAGCTGTAAAGACCTATAATTTCCAAGTAAATTTTTTTAATTAAATGGGAATTTTACGAGTCCGCAAAAATTGACGGCGCTGATTCCAAGGCCCGGTGTGCCCAGAATCAATTTCTGAAGTTTGTTGGGGTACGTTCAGTAAACGTAAGAGCTAGTTTTTCTAACTTTTAAACCGGTGTTCAGAATTGAAATATGAGGGCACCATTGAACTCGCAGCGCCGGTATTCGCTTAAGAAGACTTTCACCTCAATGGCAGTTGGTCGAGGGTGAAAGTTAGTTTTTGGGTTTTTCGCGTAAGAATAAAATTAAAATAAAAGTTTATGACATTTTTATTTTTATTTGCAACACCCATGTGGGTGTTGGGAGGTGGGGTCCACTGGAACTAAACATCCATGTGGAAGTTGAGGTGTGGGGACCACCATACCTTAACCTCTCATGAGAGGTCATGGTGGTGGGGACCACCCGAACTATAACCTCCCATGAGAGGATATGGTGGTGGGGACCACCTGAGACTAAACCCCCCTTTAATTGATAGAAACTCTCAATCCCCCTCATTAATGTGGAGGAGGCTCTTGACTTCCTTTGCATTAATTGTTCCAACACACGTACATTTAATTGTGTGAACCCTCATGCTCTAATTATGCCACCCACTATAATTAATGAAACTTTTTGAATTCTGCCAACAAAATAATAGATTTCATAATCTATTATTTTGGCACACTTTTCATTCTGGTTGAGCCTTGGGAGAAAATCTCTCCAATGAAGAACATGTTCTTCCAACGAAGAACGCCAACGAATAACGTCGAACCCGACTTTGACCTTCTCCCTCGATACTTCCTCTAACATAGGATTTCTTTGACTACGACGAACCGACGTCCGTATTTTTCCAATGATTTGTCTTCTTCCCTATGAATTCTTCGACGTACCAACCTGAGGTAGGGGGTTTATTTGCGTGATAGTGTTTTCCTTGTTTTATTTTGAAGTTTTGGAAAAGAATCATTATGGAGGTTGTAAAATTTTAAGTTCAACATTATTATTTCTTGTTGAGCCAAATTCTACCACCCTAAATGCAGAGGGTGAAGGCCAAACCAACATGGCCCAATCCCTCCATCATTCTTCATTGGTGTACTCTTTGAAATGGAAGAAAGCAACGAAGACGATGAAGGCAATGGCACCACCACCCACGGCCACCGCGACCCGCGCTACCCCCACGGCACTCTGCCTTCCCAGCCGAACCGGCCCAAGCCCCACACGGCGCCCTGACCGAACCGGCCTGCACCCCCCGTGGCCCCCCGGCCGAACCGGCCTGCGCCCCCACGGCGCCCCAGCCGCACCGGCCCGCCCCCCAAGCGGTGCCTCGGCCGAACCGGCCTGCGCCTCCGCGGCGCCCCGGCCGCACCGACCCACGCCCCACGACACCCTGTCCGCACCGGCCCGCGCCCCCGAGGCGCCCCGACCATACCGTCCTGCGCCCCTCGTGGCACCCCGGCTAAACCGGCCCCATGCCCTCACAGCACCCCCACGGTCGAGCCGCCTCATGGCCCTCGTGGGCTCCGTGGCCCCTCGCGGACCTCATGGCCTTCCGGAACTCCCAGCGGACTGGGCCGTATCATGGGTCGGGCTGGGTCAACCTAAAGCGGGTCAAGACATGCTAGGTTAGGTCGGGTCGGTTTGACCGGGTTGGACCGGACCCATGCCCACTACAACCATTTATGCTCTTTTGGCCATAACTTTTTCACCAGACGTCCATTTGACGAACCGTTAGTGGCGCTGGAAATCTTGCAGCGAGATGGTCCCTTTGAGTATACTCCAATGGAGTTTTGGATTGAGATGGGAAACATTCAGTTTGGATCGAGCACGAATCCAATTAGGCCCCCAGGACTAAAAGGCTAATAACTCACATACCAGGCATCTGTTTGACACATTGTCTGTTGCGTTGAGACCCTTATGACGTGGAGGACCTTTGAGATACTTATTCATGGGACTTAGTGATAGTTGGAGTATCGAACAGTAGCTCGTGGAGCGGATCCTCCCAGAGACGAGCGAGCGTAGTGAGGAGACCTAGTAGTTGGCTGAGACCTGATGACTGCTGACCATTTCAACTCAGAGTGACTCGACTAGCCCAGTGGGGAGATCCTTGGTGTCGCGAAAGACCCATAGTGTGGAGCGACTTGGTGTTGTGTTAGACCCACGGTACTTGATAGGAGGAGTACCTTAGTAGGCTACGAGGGGGAGTGCGCTTGGTGACGCAGCAGACCCATGGTGGGGAGCGCGCTTGGTGACGTGGCATATCCACAGTACTCGACAGTAGTAGTACCTCAGCAACCCAAGGTTAGTGGGAAGCGTGCATGGTGTCCTGGAAGGCCAACTGTACTCGATAGAGGAGGAGTTTTCTAGTAGTTGAGGTTTCGACAATGTGACTGGGGATGTTACTTGATACTACCCCCTAGAATAAAATCCTGGTTTGAGCTGAGTCAGTTTTCTGTTTTTTCCTCATGATTGAGATGGATCACTTGATAACTTAGGTATGTGTATGGGCATATACCTAAGTAGGGTCATCTATTGATTTCATTATTTTTAGTTTATACTTGGTGGATTTTGTGAAACCTTGAGGGTCTTGGGGTCCCTACTGAGTATCATTATACTCACCCTTGCACGGGCTATGCCCACACCTTTTTTTGTTAGATGCAGACGACGTATAGCGCTGACTGAGACTGAGAGTACCAAGACTGGATGGTACCTAGAGGTGGACCATATGGTGAGTCGGTACATGGAGGAGACGGTCGGATGTGGAGTGATGAGGAGGCGATATGTACCTTCCCTTAAGGTAGGAACCCCTAAGGACAACCCATTAGTTGTATTCCCTTATCTTTTAGTTGTATTGTATCACTGTTGTACTTGTACTCTCTAGTTGGGCTTGTATTTGGTCCCCTTTTTCTTTCAGCACTCTTTTTTTATATAGTTTACTTGGTGTTTCTTCCAGCTGTGTGCTTTCTTCTGTGTGTGTTTACAGGTTATAAAGGCAATGTCTTCCTAGTTTTAGGGAATTACACCTTTGGTGCTAGTCTCTAGCCCCTGGCCTATAGAAGGAGGGCTTGGGGTAGTCACGGCATGGGCCCCGGGGGATGGGTCGTGACAAATTGGTATCAAAGGGAGGTTGGTTCTACTGCAGAACTTAGGACTCTTATCTTTTCTATGAAGAAATAGTGTTAAGTGTAGTGACTGCAGTTTTCAGTTCAGGGAGTCCAATATTGGTGTGGCGGCCGACGTATCCATACACCAAGACCCTGACTACTAATTTCTGACTCAATGCATGAAAACACTAATTGTGTGTGTGTTTTCAAAAGTTTTATTTAAGTCAACTCACTAGGTCAGCTCACTAGGTATAACTTTTAACCGTAGAGCACCTGTTTCTTTTTAGGATACCTCCACACAGACAGTCGACTAGAGTTCTAAGAGTTGTACGCACTGATAGCCCACTGAGTGACAAGGCTTCAGTGTAGGGACCTCTTCTAGTAAAGGCATTACCAGAGGCATCGTGGTACCTTTCCCCATTGCACCACTGATTCCACCATCCCCAATAGCAGACGGTACATGCCACTTGAGTGAGTTACATGAGTTCCAGTGCTAGAGGCCACCTAGGTTCAGGGGAGAGACGGACCCGCAGGCTGCTGAGGATTGACTAGAGGCTGTGGTGAGAGTCTTCTGACTCATAGGGACACCAGTCGATATCATGGTGATCCTTGCCACCATCCTTCTATAGTCAGTAGCAGGTGGATGGTGGAGCTTGATGCTCTTGGTTCTCGACAAGGTGACGCTTCTATGGGAAGACTTCGAGAGCCTGTTTCGGGCAGAATTTGTCCTGAAGACTCTTCGCACAGAGCAAATACAGGAGCTTCTTCATCTGCAGCAGGGCATCATGACTGTGGCTCAGTACTCAGCGAGGTTCATTGACCTATCACGCTACTCCACATATATGATGTGGGACCCTTTCTTTAGGGCCCGGACCTTCGAGCAGGGGCTCAGGCGAGAGATTAGGGATTCGGTGACCTCGCCCAGCATCCCGATGCAGGTGGGGGTGTTAGATAGAGCCCTTTTGGTGGAGATTTTCCTGGCTGAGTAGACACTAGCAGCAAGACCCACTACCAGTCATCACATAGTGTATTATTCTATAGCTGGTAGTAGATAGACGTCTCAGAAATCCAAGAGGACCAGACCTACAGGTGCACGACTGCATGACTCAGGATCAGTTGTGCGGGGCACCCGAAGTGGAGACAGACATGCTAGGAGCCAGCAGTGTTTCACATGCGGTGGGCAGGGTCACATGGCTCATGACTGTCTAACCTTATATTAGGATGACCATTATATTTTCAAATTACCGCCCATGTAGAGATAGATATTCGATCAAGGTGGTCCGCAGTGAGTATACGGACATGGTAGAGGAGCTGGTCGTGCAGCTGGTGGTGGGCGACGATTCGAGATGTTACCACCACCACCACCAGGAGGTCCACCCTGACAGCAGGGAGCAGGTGGACAGGGGAGAGCTTATCTCCAGGAAGATGAGGCTTATGATCATGGCGCTCCAAATATGATACGAGGTATGATCTGTGTCTACTACACTATAGTTGCAGTACATATAGACACAGGTTCCAGTCATTCTTTTATTGCCTCTGCCCTCGTTCGGAGCTTGGAGATTCCAATAGAGCCTTTGGCTCGATACTTACTACTAGATACTCCTACGGGAGCAGATTTAATGATTGCAAACTGGTGTCAGCAGTGCGAGCTTACTCTAGGTGGTGAGATCTTCAGTTGGGATCTCCTAGTAGTGGCATCAAGGCCTTACGACGTCATCTTGGGTATGGACTAGTTATCTACAGTCCATACTCAGATTGACTATATTAGGCACAAGGTGTGGTGTGTCTACATGGATGGGACCAGGTTTACCTTCACCGGCATGAAGGGATCCTTTGCAGTATAGGATGGACTTACCCATAGGATAGTGCATCTGATCACTCATCAGTTGGCTAGACTTACCCTTGGAGCTGTTGATGTGGAGATTCTGAGCTATCTTGTAGTGGTGGACCAGTACACGGATCTTTCCCCTAATGATGTCCCCGGTATACCTCCTCGCAGAGAGGTGGAGTTTTACATTGACTTATACCCCATAATAGCACCGATATCTACACCAGCATATCTGATGTCTCCTGCAGAGCTTCGTGAGCTGCAGGTACAGCTAGAGGACTTGTAGGGGAAGGGATTCATTCAGTCCAGTGTTTCTCCCTAGGTAGCCCTGATTCTATTATCCAAGAAGGCAGATGGGATCTTGAGGATTTTTTTTGACTATCGTCACCTAAACTAGGTGACCGTGAAGAACAAGTACCCACTTTCAATGATTGATGACCTCTTTGATCAGCTGAAGGGAGCATAGTGGTTCTCAAAGATAGACCTCAGATCAGGTTATCAATATCTTAGAGTTCGAGACGAGGATGTGAAGAAGACAACTTTCAGATGTCGGTATGGCCACTACGAGTTCTTGGTTATGCCTTTTAGTGTAACCAATGCTCCAAAAGTGTTCATGGGACTCATAAACAAGATCTTTAAGCCATACCTTGATCGCTTTGTCGTAGTCTTTATTGAAGACATTCTGATCTACTCAACTACTGAGGAGGAGCATGCCTACCATTTGCGGGTAGTTCTGGACACACTTTGAGAGCACCGACTTTATGGTAAGCTCTTGAAGTTCCTGTTCTGGATCTGAGAGGTTCATTTTCTGGTACATGTCATCTCGGAGGTTGGTTTTGCAGTAGATCCCACAAAGATTGAGGTGGTACTTTCTTGGGATCCACCCAGGAGTGTGATGGAGGTATGGAGTTTCCTGGGTTTGGCTAGATATTACCAGAGGTTTGTACCAGATTTCTCCAGAGTTGCAGCACCACTATCAGCATTGACGAATAAGGGGAAACCCTTTGTGTGGTAGGAGAGATACCAACAGAGATTTCAGGAGCTGAGGAAGAGGCTGACTATTGACCCCATATTGAGGCTTCCAGAGGAGGCGTAGGGTACGTAGTTTACTGCGACACATCAGGGACCAGACTCAGATGTGTCCTAATGTAGGAGAGAGTAGTGATCACAT
Organism: Viscum album; assembly: GCA_963277665.1. Lineage (NCBI taxonomy): Eukaryota > Viridiplantae > Streptophyta > Magnoliopsida > Santalales > Viscaceae > Viscum > Viscum album. Next base: position 1,189,053,418 of record OY728156.1, on the reverse strand, counting down.
ATGGTTCTCGACATCTAAGACAGTATGAGAAGAATTATGCGACCCATGACCTGGAGTTAGCAGTAGTAGTATTCACCTTGAAGATGTGGCGACACAATCTGATGGGCGAATGTTTTACAGTGTACTCTGATAACAAGAGTCTCAGGTATATATTCTCTCATAAGGACCTGAACCTGAGACAGCGACGTTGGATTGAGTTCCTCCAGGACTATGAATTAGATATAGTCTATACTCCTGCAAAGGGGAACCTTGTTGTAGATGAACTCAGCAAGAGTTCTGTTATACAGCTGCTAGGTGAGGTGACGGAGCAGTTGTCTGCTTTACAGATATCCTTTGTGGATAGAGATGGAGCATTTTTTCTTCAATATATTATAGTTACTCCCCCACTTCTTCAGTGAGTTGGGGAGGTGCAATGCGGGGATTCTAACTGTGAGGCACGATGTGCTCAGATATCCACTAGATAGGCACCTGATGGATTTTCTGAAGGTGGGGATCACGTCATCCCCTTTAGGGGACGTACCATGGTACCAGCGTCACTTCAGGTGTAAGTGTTGAGGGAGTTCCACACATCCCCTTTAGTAGTACATCCAGAACTAGAAAAGATGTACCATGATCTCTGATGATAGCACTGGTGGACAAAAATGAAGAAAGCAGTAGCAGAGTTTGTCTCATGATGCCTCACTTGCTAGCAAGTGAAGGCGGAGCATCAAGTACCAGCAGGCTTGGTTCAGCCTTTAGAGGTCCCAGATTATAAGTGGGATGGGATATCCATGGACTTCATGATAGGAATTACACTTACATCCAGGGGACATGACTCGATTTCGGTGATCGTCGACCAACTCACCAAGTTGTCCCACTTCCTACCGATCAGAGAGCAGTGTTCAGTAGAGAGCTTAGGATGCCTCTTTTTGTAGGAGATTGTCCAGTTACATGGAGTACCCTTGACGATCATTTCTGATTGTGATATACATTTTACTTTTTGGATATATTAGGGGTTGTATGAGTCTTTCTAGATATATATTCATTTGAGCACCGCCTTCCATCCTCTGAGGGATAGCCAGACTAAGCGAACCATTTAGACCCTCAAGGACATGCTTTTTACTTGTTTCCTCGACTTCAGTCGTAGCTGGTAGGATCACTTACCTTTGGTGGAGTTTTCATACAATAATAGATATCACTCAACCATTAGGATGGCACCTTTCGAGGCGTTGTATGGGTGACCTTGCAGATCACCTTTGTGCTGGACTGACTCGGGGGAGTCCGCACTAGTGGGACCAGAGATGGTACGAGCTACCATAGAGAAGGTGCATATCATCTAGGAGTGGATGAAAACTGAACAGAATAGACAGAAGTTATATACCGATAAGAGACGGAGACCTCTGGAGTTTGAGGATGGTGACCACGTCTTTCTACGGGTCTCACCTCGACGAGGTTTACAGTGATTTGGCTGAAGCGGCAAGTAATCTCCGAGATTCATCAGACCTTTTTAGGTCCTCAACAAAGTTGGTGAGGTGTCATACCGCTTAGCTCTTCCATCTCAATTGCACTGGGTGCATGACGTCTTCCAAATATCCTAGCTGAGGAGATACGTGCACGACCCTCCTCACATCATCGACCATGGAGAGATGGATATCGACAATGGGGAGACTTTTACGGAGCTTCCAGTAGATATTGAGGATCGAGAGGAGCGGGTCCTTCATAGATTTTCGATACCTCTAGTGCACGTTCGTTGGTATTATGGGAACCTCTAGGAGATCACATGGGAGCGGGAGGCTCATATGCGTGCTTTGTACCCCCACTTATTTACCTAGTTTTAGTTATGTCTTATGGGGATGTAGAGCCCTGAGGTGGGGAGAATGTAAAGACCCAAAATTTCCATGCAATTTTTTTTAATTAAATGGGAATTTTACGAGTCCGTGAAAATCAACGGCGCGTGATTCCAAGGCCCGATGTTCCCAGAATCAATTTTTGAAGTTTTTTTCGGGTACGTTTAGTAAACGTACGAGCGAGTTTTTCTAACTTTTGAACCGGTGCTTGGAATTAAAATCCAAGGGAACCGTTGAACTCGCAACACCGAAATTCACTTAAAAAGAATTTCACCTCGATGACAGTTGGTCAAGGGTGAAAGTTATCTTTTTGTTTTTTCGTGTAAGAATAAAATAAAAATAAAAGTGTATGACATTTTTATTTTTATTTGCAACACCCATGTGGGTATTGGGAGGTGGGGTCCACCAGAACTAAACCACCATGTGGAAGTTGAGGTGTGGGGACCACCAGACCTTATCCTCTCATGAGAGGTTATGGTGGAGGGACCACCCGAACCATAACCTCCCATGAGAGGTTATGGTGGTAGGGACCACCTAGGACTAAAACCCCATTTAATTGAGAGAAACTCTCAACCCCCCTCATTAATGTAGAGGAGCCTCTTGACTTCCTCTACATTAATTGTGTCAATGCACATACCTTTAATTGTGCCAACCCTCAGGCTTTAATTTTGACAGCCACCATAATTAATGAAACTTTTTGAATTCTTCCAACAAAATAATAGATTGCATAATCTTTTATTTTGGGACACTTTTCATTTTTGTGGAGCCTTGGGAGAAAATATCTCCAACGAAGAACTACTTCTCTAAATGAAGAATGCGTTATTCCAATGAAGAACGCCAATGAAGAACATTGGCCCCAACTTCGACCTTATTCCTAGAGACTTCCTCCGATGTAGGATGTCTTCAACTATGATGAACCAACTTCTGCCTTTTCCCAACGATTTGTCTTCTTCCCCGCGACTTCGTCGACGTACCAACCTGAGGTAGGGGTTTATTTGCATGACAATGTTTTCCTTGTTTTATTTTGCGGTTTGGGAAAGAATCGTTGTGGAGGTTGTAAAATTTGAAGTTCATCATTCTTCTTTCTTGTTGATCCAAATGCTACCACCCTAATCAAGGAGGGTGCGAGCCAAAACAACATGGCCCAACCCCTCCATCGTTCTTCATTGGTGTACTCTTCGAAATGGAGGAAGGCGAAGAAGGCAACGGCGCTGCCACCCGTGACCACCACGACCCGTGCAGACCCCACGATGCTCCTCCTTTCTGGCCGAACTGGCCCGCGCCCCTCACGACGCCCCGACCAAATCAGCTCGTGCCCCTCGCGGCACCCCAGCCGAGCCGTCTCACACCGCCATGAGGCCCCGGCTGCACCGGCCCGCGCCCCCACGGCACCTGGCCGAACTGGCCCGCACCCCTCGTGGCACCCCAGCCGAACCGTCCCACACCCCTGTGGTACCCTGGTCGAACCGGCCCACACCCCTCATAGTACCCCGGCCGAACAGGCCTTGCACCCTCGCGGAACCCCCATAGCCCCTGTGGGCTTCGAAGCCCCTCGTGGCCCCATGGCCTACCGGACCTCCTAGAGGACCGGGCCGCATCACGGGTTGGACCTGACCCAGCGAGTCTGGCCGGGTCGACCCATGCCAGGTCGTGGCAGGTAGGTCCGACTGGGTTGGACCGGACTTGGGCCCACTATGACCCTTTAAGCTCTTTTGGCCATAACTTTGGCACCGAATGTCAGTTTGAAAAACTGTCAACAGCACTGGTAATCTTGGATCGATACGGTCCCTTTGAGTATACTCTACTAGAGTTTTGGATTTAGATGGGAAACAATCAGGTTGGATCGAGTACGAATCCAATAGGGCCCCCAAAACTAAAAGGCTAATAACTCACAAACCGGGCGTTCATTTGACACGTCTTCTATTGAATTGAGACCCCTATGACGTGGTGGATCTTTGAGATACTTCTTCGTGGGACTTCGTGATAGTTGGAGTATCGACTAGTATCTCGTGGAGCTGATCCTCTCGGAGATGAGTGAGCGTAGTGTGGAGACCTAGTAGTTGGCTGAGACCTGATGATTGTTGGCCGTTTCGACTTGGAGTGACTCGACTAGCCCAGTGGGGAGTGCCTTGGTGTCGCGAAAGACCCACAGTGGGGAGCACCTTGGTGCCGCGACAAATCCACTGTACTTGAAAGGATGAGTACCTCAGCTGGCTACGAGGGGAGCGCACTTGGTGATGTGAAAGACTCACAGTGGGGAGTGCACTTGGTGATGCAGTAGGTCCACGGTACTCAATAGGAAGAGTATCTCAGCAGTCCAAGGTTAGTGGGAAGCGTTCTTGGTGTCGCGGCAGGCCCACTGTACTTGATAGAGGAGGAGTTCTCCACCAATCAAGGTTTTAACAATGTGACTGGGGATGTTACTTGATACTACCCCCTAGAATAAAATCCAGGTTTGAGCTGAGTCAGTTTTTCTGTGTTTTACTCATGATTGAGATGGATCACTTGATAACTTAGGTATATGTATGGGCATATACCTAAGTAGGTTTATCTGTTGATTTCATTCTTTTTCATTTATCCTTGGTGGATATTTTGAGAACTTGAGGGTCTCAGGGTCCCTACTGAGTATCATTATACTCACCCCTGCACGGGCTATGCCCGCACCTTCTTGTGTTGGATGCAGACGATGGATAGCACTGACTGAGGCTGAGAGTACTAGGACTGGATAGTACCTGGAGGTGGACTATATGGTGAGTCGGAACATAGAGGATATGGTCAGACATGGAGTGATGAGGAGGAGATCTATACCTACCATTTAGGTAGGAACCCCGAAGGATGATCCAGTAGTTGTCTTCCCTTATCTTTCAATTGTATTGTATCACTATTGTACTTGTAATTTCTAGTTGGGCTTGTATTCTAGCTCCTTTTTCTTTCAGCACTCTTTTTTTATACAGTTTACTTGGTGTTTTGTCCAGTTGTGTTCTTGCTTGTGTTTGTTTGTAGGTTATAAAGGCAATGCCTTCCTAGTTTTAAAGAATTATGCCTTTGGTACTAGTCGCCATCCCCTGGCCTATGGAAGGCGGGCTTGGGGTAGTCACGGAACGGGCCCCAGGAGACGGGTCATGATAATGTCACTCGCACGTCATCCTTCGGTTAATGGTTTGGTGTTACTCATCATCTCCCACTAGGATCAGATCTGTCTTCTAAGGGTTTGATGTCGTGGCACCCCTTCAGCACTTTGTTGCTTGGAGAAGTTGTGCCGATACCTCCCCCTGAGCTCCATATATATAGGAGAGGGGTGAGTAATAACATTGGAATTTAATGGATCTAATTAATTAGTAAGCTTCCTAATTCTCTAAAGACATCTTTACTTATGGTTGGAAGTTCAAGCCATTTATTGGCTTGACAAATCGCAGTACCCACCCCTTTGCTTGTCCGTTGGAGGATATGAAATAAAATAATAAAATTATTTTATTTCATTTCTTTTAAAAACTTGCAAAACTTAACTTTTTCTCCGAACCTACTTTGGTCAAAGTAAATCATCCCTTAATCAAATCCTAGCACTTCATATTCAATGGTTCCCTCAGATTTTTAATTCGATCAAAGGTTCAAAAGTTAGAAAATATCGCTTGCGCATTTATTGAATGTACTCGAAAAAAAAGTTCAATAAATTATTAACGTTCACCCTCAACCCGCTCTGGTAGAGGTTAGGCTCCGTCTAAAGAGAAAACTCCCCAAATAACCCAATGGTACTCTCAGATTTTTAATCCAAGTTACCGTTTAAAATTTATAGATTTTACAATAAAATAATTTTCACTTAATTATTTTATTTACGGCCAAAAACTAATTTTCACTGGTGTCCCACGTCGGCCAATGTTAGTATCAATCTAAGGAAAGAATAACCTCATGAGTTTAGTATTGGTATCGGATTTTCAATATGAGTTACCGTTCATGATTTATTAGCATTTGAAAAATAAACTAATTTTATTTAATTATTTTATTTATGGTTATGCCATTTTTTGGTTTTCTCATAGGAGGCCTGCACAGACTAAACTTAAGTTGCACCTAGGGTAAACCAGCCATCCTGAGTACAACAGTGCCCTCATATTTCTGATTCGGGAAACCGTTTAAGATTTATTCCACTTTTTTAGGAAAACTGCTTACACATGCTAATTAAAGTTTAACAAAACCTCAACGGATCATTTTGGGCACTCTGGGCCTCAGATTCGCATGCCGTTAGATTTTGCGGACTCGAAATAATTCCATATAAATAAAAAAAATATACGGAAATTACGGGACATTAAAAATAGTAACATACCCTTATAAATATTAATGTTACCCTTATGAATAGTGATATATTCTAATAAATAGTAACCACACCTATGATATTATATAAATAAGTTTTAATTGAAATTATGATGTACTTATATTTTGGAATAACTAAATAAATGTTTTAAAAATGGCTTTTATAGAATAAATTATGATTTTAATTAAATTTTAAATTAATCATATTTAGAATATTATTTTTGAAAAATGGATTTCATTTTTGGATTCCAAACATTCAAAAATGGTTAGGGTTAATTTTTTGGTATTTTTCTAAAATGCTTGAATTTTTTATTAATAGTAAAATACGATAATTTATGATAAATGATAAATAATTGATTTATTGAGTCATTGATGATGTTATATTGATGTAATCCCCATTGGTTTTAACTCACATACACATATTTATATTTTTTTGTCATGGTATCATCGTTATTTCTAGTCTTGAGGGAAAATAATAAACTAAGGAGTAAAATATTATGAAAACTCTCCTCCCCTCCACTATAAATACCACATCTTCCACCCTCTTCTCTTCACTTCTCTCAAGCCTTGTTCCTTGACTATATTCTTCCCAAATCTCTCCTCAATATCCTCCCCCGCGTCTAACATCCCTTGGTCTCCTCAAAAGACGAAATCCCCTCCCCTTAAGAGGCTCACAAGGAAGTTTGAATCAAGAGGTAAATTCCTATTTTCTTTTCTTTCTTTTTTTTCAAGTTCATTTGTTTTATTTTCTATCCTTACCTCCCCTGATCTAAATTTTATGAAAACTCTAGTACCTTACATATACTTAAATTTTATTATGATAATTTAATAAGTTATTATCACCTCTCTTTTACCCTTATTTTATTTTAGTAGTAAAGACGTCATCCGATATGTGTTAAATTACCACATTCAAGGATGATAGTTTTTCAATTTCTGTTAACTTATTCAATTATGGTCATGAAACCATTTTCATGGTTTAAAAAGACCATAATATTTTTATTATGTCTTATCTATGTTTTTTTAATCCTTTTTTACACATTATTTTGATTTATAAAACAAAACATGGTCATTGTGGCCAAAACCCACCAATTAACCCAAAAGGTTATCACTAAATTTTATATAATGATTCAACTTCACTAAAAGTAACAAAATTAAATTTTCAAACATGTAACCTTTGGTGTGTTTAATAATAAAATATAACTTCAATTCTAGACAACCACCTTCATCATACATGTTTATCCGAACATGAACTGATCATTAAAACCAAGCAAGTAAATGAACCCAAACAATGAAATTGAACCTCATAACCAATAAAAATGGTTATAAATGAACTTAAAAAGGTTATAATAAATATTTTACATATATAAGAGGTTATTTAATTATTAATTAATGAACCTAATTTTGTTATTCAGCTCATTAAGTTCAATAAAATATCACCATTGGGTTTAAGGTAAGGGATCCTCTCTATTTCACTTTATTCACAATTGTCCTCTATGTTATGCTATTTTATGTGTAATTATCAGTGATGGGGTATGATTAATCACCTCCCCCCATACCTTACTCATTATGTTTAAATGATGATAAAACCCTTTCTATCTCATTAATCCCTCTTAAGTACACATGATACCATGTCGATATTTTGTGAGGGATTCAACCCGAACCTCCTTTATTCCTTCGGGTTTCTTTATCTTTATTTTTACCTGAATTAGGTTATCTATTATTATTATTATTTTAATATCATAAATTCTTTTTGAATGTTTCAAATTCATTTAACAAATTCCATTCATCATTATTTTTTGGGGATATACATGTTTTTAAGTGATTCCCTTCTCAATACTTCCCGATAAGAAAACATGTTTTGATAGAGCTTCCCAAATTATTACCCGATTTCAAGTGAACTCTATATTATATCTTAATACACCATTGTATTTATAAAATAATTATTTTTATTGTGAAAATATTCCTATTTTAATTATGGTTTTATATAAATTAGTGTTCCCTTTTCTATTTTAAAGGCTCTATAGTATTTTCCTTAAAATATCTCAAAAATGATTTAATGCTAAAATTTCTTAAATAATTTTCTTACATTTTGCCACTTATACTTGAAATAAATTCCCATGATACATGCCTATTTTCCCTTATGAATTTACATGTATATTTTATTTTCTTTCTTTTATGGACACTTTTATAACACGCCCATTTTTATGCTTTATGTCATGATTGTGGTACCCAATTCTTTCCATGGGTAAACCTTATGTTTATGTAAGATTGATTATGTGTGATTATTTATGTGGAAAAATATTCATGAAATTAATATGGTTGTACCCAGATATCACTCCAATGCATTGGTTAAAGTTGAGTCTCATGATACGTTATGTGTGACAGTCTTTGTGGTTAGCCTTGGCTTGTGCAACTATATGCAACGGTCTTGGTGGTTAGACTTGGATTGTGATACTATGGGAAACGGTCTTGGTGGTTAGACTTGACTCATACTAAATTCATGTTTTATTTTTCTTCCACATTTCTATGATTCTATGTTTAAATTATCCCATGTATATATGTTATGATTCCATTTGTTACATGACTTTTTTATATCATCATTTCACGCCTTCTATCCCATGTGCTAATGATTTGTTCTTATGGTTATTCCCTTACTGGGATTTTAGCTCATCCCTTTGTTCATGTTATCCATAGTTTATCCTTTGCAGATGTATGAGCATAATGGAAGATAGGAGCTCATTATGGAGTTTAGATAAAAAGTTTCTTTTATAATGTTTGATTATGTACCTTTTCTTCCAAGACACTAGACTTTATGATCCTTGGCTTGTACTTTGATGTATAATTATACATAAAATCATGTAATGTCTTATGTAAAAGTCTAGTATCACTATAGTTGGTATCATAGGATGGTCTAGTTATTTTTGGAGATTAGGAATATATCACTTTTGTAAGAACCTTAAGGATGAGACAAAGTATAAGAAAACATCCCTAAATTTTGGTAAGTATAGATTAAGTAGTTTATGAAGAAAATATGTCCCAGTATGGATAAAAATAGGTAGAGGAATATCTGGAACAGATGTACCTAGGAGTGAAAACTCTGACAAGGAGTTTTAGGCTTGACCTGGGGTATCCTGGTATACGACAATGGGTCTTGCTGCACTCTTGGTTTGACAATCCTAGGGGATATGATTTGGTAAATTCATGATCTTAGTAAAAACCATTATTAATAGAATAAAAAAATATCATAAGAATATAATTTACAAAATATATCTAGGATAACCTATATTTAAACCTAAGGAATCAAAAATAGGGATATACTTCTTCTCTACAAGTTTATCCTTTTATGTTAAAAAATTTTCTTTTTATATTCAATAACTAAGTATTCAAGCCCTATAATTGTATGTTATTTTTATTAGTTAATGATAGTAAATAGAAGAACACGTTCCAACAACCAATGTGATAGGAAATGTGAAGATTGCCCTAATGATATTCCTGATATGACGGGAACAGGTGCTCAAAACTTCATAATAGTACTTGCTCAGCTGGATCAAGTTATGAATAATAACTTAAATCATGTGAAATTTCCTCCTCTAAGGAAAGAGTAAGTTGTTGTAGAATCCTTCATGTGGAAAAGGCCTCTCATTTTTTGTGGATCTTCTGATCCCCTCCTCATGGAATAGTGGATTAACTCCATTGAAAAGATATTATATTTCCTCCAGTGCTCATAAGAAGAGAATGTTATATTGGAAGTCTATCATTTTGATGGGAAATCTTATTAGTGGTGGACACTGATCAATAATACAAATTCCCAATAGAAAATTTATTCCATGGATTGGGAGGAATTCAAGATGATTTTTTTCAATAAATATTTTCCTCAAACTCTCCATCTCAAGATGGAAAGTGAGTTCCTTGGTCTCAAGTAGAAGGAAGATGAGTCTATCATGTCATATGAAGCAAAAATTACAAGGATTTCAAGGTATGCCTATATATTTTTCATGAACACCGAAATTAAGGTGGATCGCTTCTTTATCATAATAAAGTGGAGTCTATGAAAAGAGTTGGTAATTCGAGACTTCGACAGTTATGATGAGATTTTTCATTGTTCCCTCAAGGTTGAAATGAATATTGGATACTCTCAATGGTCGCATGGGCCTATGACAAGAAGTAAAAAATGGATAACAACATGGGTGGTTCAACAAAAAAAATCCCATGATGGAAAGAAGCCTAAATATCCCACTTGTAAAAGTTGTGGGAAGAAGCATCTTGGGAACCTTCTAAAGGGAACCAGGAATTGGTTCAAATGTGAAAATCTAAGACATCTAGCCAAGAACTACCAAATGGATATGAAAAATCCTGCTAATGTGGAAGAATAAAGGAAGGTTCAAATCAATGCTCATCTAGTGGTGCAGTGTTATAACTTCAAGGAGCATGGGCATTATGAAAACAATTTTTCTAAGCCAAGGGTTGTTGGAGGAAATCAACAACAACCTCTAAGGAAACAAGGAAGGGATTATGATATCACTACTATTGAGGTGAATCCAGAAAACGATGTGGTGATAGGTACACTAGTTATTCATTGAAGAATATAGAACATACTATTTGATTCTGGTTCTACACATTCTTTCATATCTTGAAAGTTTAGTAGAACTATTCAAACGCCACTTAAAAATTTTGAGGATAGGTTATCTGTGACAAAAGAAAATGGGGACATTATTGCATTCATGGTTTATAAATCCTCCATGTTTAACATTTGTAGATTGAACCTCTCATAAAATCTCTTCATACTTCCTTTAGTGGAGTTTGATGTTATCCTGGGTATGGATTGGATATCTTTATACAAATCTAACATCAACTGTTGGGAAAGTTAGATCACTCTTCACATCCTGAAGTATCCTACAATTATTTACAAGTGTAAAGAGGAAGATGAATCTCCTATAGAATCATCATCTCAAGTGTGGATATTTCTTCCTTATGAGAAAGCATGTCTAGCCCAAATGATTGAGACAAAGGGGAGAATCATGCTTCAAGACATGCCCACTGTGAGGGATTGCACTGATGTATTCCCTGAAGATTTGCCTAGTCTTCCTCCTAACCGAGAGGTTGAGTTCTCAATTTAACTTATTCTGAGATATCTATCTATATCAAATATACCTTATATAATGGCCACTTTAGAGATGGAAGAGCTAAAGAAATAGTTACAAGATAATCTGAACAAGGTTTTTATATGCCCGAGTGCTTCACCATGAAGTGTGCCAGTCCTCTTCATTAAGAAAAAGGATGGATAAATTCACCTCTTCATTGATTATCATGTACTCAATAAAATCATGATAAAGAACAAGTATCCCCTTCCTCGGATATATGACTTGTTTGATCAGCTTTGTAGGGCTTGTTATTTCTCTAAGGTGGACCTTCAGTCGGGATATCACCAATTAAAGGTGAGGAAGAAAGATATTCCCATGAATAACTTTTGAATGAGGTATGGATACTATTAGTTCATAGTGATTCCCTTTGGACTCACTAATGCTCCATCAATTTTTATGGATTTAATGAATAGAGCCTTTAGAGATTACTTTGACAAATTTGAGGTAGTCCTTACTGATGATATTCTGATATACTCTAAGAGCAAGGATAAACATGAGGAGAATTTGAATACTATGTTAAAGACTTTATGAAGGGATAATTTTTATGCAAAGTATAGTAAATGTGAGTTCTGGATGGAGGAAGTATCATTCTTGGGGAATGTTATCACCAGCAAAGGGATATCTATGGACCCTTCCAAGACAAAGGCAATTGAAGAGTGGCCTAGGACAACATTTGTAATGGAGATACTCATCTTTTTGATTTTATCCAGGTATTATCGATGATTTGTAAAGAACTTTTCATGATTTTCAAACCTAATGACCAAGCTGACATGGAAGGGAGTAAAGTTTGTCTAGACTCAGAAATGTGAAGTCTGTTTCAAGGAGTTGAAAAAGAGGCTTATCATTGTGCCAATACTCACACTCCCAATAATTTGAGAACTCTTTGTGGTGTACAATGATGCTTCAAAGAATAAATTAGGTTGTGTACTAAGAAAAAATGATAAAGTGATAGCCTAAGTGTCAAGTTAGTTGAAAACACATGAGCAAAACTACCTCGCGTGTGATCTAGAGTTGGCGGCTGTGATCTTTATGTTGAAAATATGGTGGCATTATCTCTATGGGGAGAAGTGTTAGATATATACTAATCATAAGATTTTCAAATATATATTCACACAAAAAGAGCTTAATATTTTCCAATGAAAATGGATAGATCTCATCAATTATTATAACTTCTCAATCCACTACCATCCCAGTAAGGAAAATAAGGTGGAAACTACTCTAAGTAGAAAGGAACTTGCACCTTTATCAATTATGAGAATTGAAAAGATCCTATCTTCTTAGATTTATATAGGATGAACATGGGAATCATTAAGTTAGGAACATCATCAATCCTTTCTCAAATGACTTCTCAACCATCCCTCATGGAGAAAATAAAGGATGCTCAAAGAAAAGATGTTGAAATTCTGAAAAAGGTGGAATATATCAGAAATGGAAAATCCTCAAAGTTCTTGATTGATGAGGAAGGAGTTGTAATATTTGGGTTTTATAATCTCGTGTTTTTTAAAGGTACTAAAATGAAATTTTTTTTTTAACATTTTCATTTAGCAAACTGGTTGTTTTTAAAACCAATCTTTGAAACTTAATTTTGAGAGTTGGGTCACTCTTAAGTGAAGTTTTAGGACTTGGGTAAAGGCCCGAGAAGTTTCCTGAGTGGATCGAGAAGTTTTGGGAGTGTTGAACCTGAAAAACTTCAAGATTTAAAAGATAGCAGAGGGCGAACGGTTTGCGCATAGTCTACTAAATTGTGTGGCCCACTAAAAGTAACCATGAGGCCACATTTATAAAGGGGAAGTGGTTTGTGAATAGGCTGCACATGGTTTCCAAAACCATGTGCCTATCCCATGTGGGGTGTATCTTAGAGGTAGTAGGCACTATATGGTTTTCGCACAGTTTGGAAAACCGTGTGGGTTAAACTATGTGTGATACCCTATTTTAGAATTTTAATTAAATAAAATTAAAATAAAAAGAAATTAAAATCTAAACTAACTCTACTGCACCCCTCTCATTTCAACACACCATTTTATAGGGATCTCCCCCTTTATTGCATACACGAGACCCCTCCTTTAGCCTCCTCTCAGATCTACTTTAATCCTCTGTTTCTTCTGATTTCTTCTCTGATTCTCCAGGGTAAGGTTCTCTCTCCCTTCTCCTCCCTTTTCCCAGCTTCGAATCGGCCTAATTGTTTTCCATTGGTGTTCGGAAGAACCCTATCCTTTTAGGGTTAATCTTGATTTCTGTTTTCCCTTGTTCTAGGGTTGAGCGAAAGGTCTCTTGAGACCCTAGGGTTCCTGTTTCGATAACCGCCTCCAAAGGTGATGCGGTTCGGGTTGTTTTGGTACACTGGCTTTTCTTTGGGGTAAGTTTTATCCTCGTTTCTTAGTAATTTTTTGGTGATTTTGAGGTTTATGAGTTTTGAGCAAGTTTCTTGTAGTGAGTTGAGGTTCGTTGTATGGTTGTATCTAGTTTTGGTTTATCACCGCCAACCGAGTGAGTTTCCATGCCTTTGGAAACCTCGCGGGCATATCCGGAGGTATGTATGTGTGTGTGTATGTGTGTGTGTGTGTATGTGTGTGTGTGTGTCTGTATGTATAGGTTTATATCCTCCATGTCTGTATTCCCTCATGGTGCAGGGAATACAGGTAATGGGTTAAGGGTATACACAAATATATATAGTTGTATATTCATGCGATTGGTTTGTCTGCGTGAGTTAGAAAGCTACAAGAGATTATTTGGATGACTTGGTTCCACCTTGAGGTAGGTTCCCTTTACAAGTCCTCAATTTTTATAAATGCATTAATGAATTTCTTACTGAAATTTTATTATAAATTCATTACATTCAGTGAATTATTTATGTTGAATGCCTCTTAAATGTGAATTTAGCATGTTTCATTTAAAATGCTAAATGTAGTAAATGATTTATGTGATAAGAAATATCATTTTTTTATAATAAAACCCCTATAATAGAGGTGCGCTTCATTCAAGATAAAAATTAGTGGTTAGACCTTTCTTTCTTGACTTGTCATGTTTATAATTCTTATGCATTGATGTTATGTTGTGATATGTCATGTTTAGGACATGGGCCAAACAGCTTTAGAAACCCCAAGTTTCCCTTTTAAAATGATTGAAGGACCAAATCACCATCTAAGTGTTTGGTTCAATTTTAGATTGGAATTAACCATGTAGGTAATTGCCCCTTTTTCATGGATACTTGGAGCCTTATAAATTAAATTGAGATGTTTTTTATAAAAGGAATGAGTTTAGTTAAATGAATAGTTAATGTTTAATGATTGACCCTCAAATAAAATTTCCAAAATTATTTTCAAATGTTTTGAATGTTAATAACACCTTGGGTGACACATGGGTTCCCAAGTAGGAATGTCATGATGGACTCAATGGTTTTTCATACTCATACCTTAGGAGATACATGGATTCCCATGTAGTAATTTCATGGACAGACTCGAGTTCATGAGATAATAATTGGTTACACATCCTTGGAAACCCTTAATATGTTAAGGGAAGGTAACTCTGTGGACCTTGACTTTTGAAAATTCCTTAATGGATTTACTAAATGGTTGTAATGATACTTGACCTTTCCACACTAATGGAAGGCAAGGATTGAACCAATAAATAAATGGTTTCAACTCTACTTGACCTATACACACTAATGGAAGGTAATACATAAACCAAATGAGTCATTACATGAATTATTTATTAAATAGGGATAGTTAGACTCGAGTTTGTCATGGTTTCTGATTAGAGAATAGCATGAGAAATTGTGTACCCCATTCTGAATTCAAGGATGGGCTACAAAGGTTCAAACCCTCCTAGATCCAGTTCCTTGTCTTATCTTTGGATGCCCAGTATACTGTCATTGGGTCCCCCATGTAGTACTATAGTATTACTTGGATACACTCCTTGGATCCATCATTGACAAGTAGGTTCCTTGGATACACTACTTGGACCCAGTCCTTGCTTAGATGTGTTTTACCTTGGATTCACTCCTTAGACTTAGTAGGAACCTTATTTTGGAATTCCTCGGATTACGCTCCTCGGATTTCACTCTTACCCCTTAGCTAGACTCAGATACTACTGAGTTAGCTTTCCATGAGATTTACGTTACCTTGGTTTTTACCTTGGAACTCCCTCAGCAGATATCTTTGTCAGGTTGCCTTGTTACGTCTTGGAGCCTTCACTACTTATAATATCTAAAATATCAATTCCTTGCTTATTACCTTGGAACTTTATTACTAAATATCATCATCTGATGCCTTGGATACACTCCTTGGGTCCAGCATTGACAAGTAAGTTCCATGGTTAAAGCCTATCGGGACCCGTCATTGCTTAGCCCTATTTTACCATGGAGGAAAATCCTTGGACTCAATAGCTGACTTACTCACATGTGAATTATTAATAAAATGGTACTACTCAATTAATTAAATAGTTCCTTGAACAGCCACTAGCTGAGGTCTGAATTAGCTGCTTGGTTATTTAGTTAAAATGTATTGTTTACTTTTTTTACGCATGGTTTCACCCTATTTAATTTATATTACACTATCGGGATTGGGTTAGACACTGATGGTGCCGGCCTAATTTTATTTATATCTCATGCCCTACTTGGACCACCATTGCACCAGGGTACCCAAGTAGACCTTTCTTGTTCACACAGCCTTGGACCTTTCTTGTTGTCGTTTGCTTGTACCTGGGATTTAGGAGCAAAGGACTGGGCTGGAGCTCACGATTCTCATGGAGATTGTCATTGGGATTTTAGTTATTTTATTTTATTTATCCCTACTTTTTATTGTATTTAAAATCATGTTGTACTATTTACTACTTCCCATCATGTATCAATACTATGTCATGCATTCATTTATTGAATAAACTGACATTGGCCACTTTTGTTCATTTATATGAAATATATCTTCCACTGCTTGTCAATTATGTATTACTACTTTTGTTGTTGATTATTATTTATTCTGTTATACCATTTCACAACTCTAATAAGAGGGTATAGTCTCCACACTGACTATTCTTACACCCTCGGTGCTAGTCAGCAGCCTTTGGTGTACGGGGAGGCATGCTTGAGGTTATGTGGCGACCAGTCCGACCATCATCTTAGTGGTGAGCCAAGTCGGGATGTTACAAAGTGGTATCATAGCTGGTTTTTCCTTTTGTATTACTTTTTTGGGTTGGTAGACAGGATACTAGGAATGTTTCGGCGCTTGGTTAATAAACGTTCTTGGGACTGATCACCCCACATATAGGGAATGACCAATTGGCCAGGGTTGGGATTGTTGTGTATATTGTTCACTGTTACAATTGATATGATTTCACTTAGAGTGACTGGTGTACATTCTACTACTTATGAATTTTAGAATTTTGTAAATTTTCTTTAGCCTGATATAGAAAGGAATTTTCATTACATGCATCATTTTAGGCACTTAGAAATTAACATGCCATGCATATAATCCATGACATTTAGTTGCATTAGTAGGTTGCCTGTTAAGTATGATATGGTTCCTTATTAATATGTCATGATTAGATTTATACATGTTTAGGTAATACACTATCATGCCTTCTATGCTTACTTCTTGTTATAGTATGCTCCGGTGATTAAATTTCCATTTTTATGTGCTTTCAGCTTGTTTCTCTATGCGAGATGCTTTTAGTGTCATGTTATCTTACCTTAATATATGTAAATGGTTGCATGGGATAAGTTATTGGTTGTGGTTATGATGGGAGCCAATTTTTAGTTGTAAGGTGTATGGGTGCCTTATAGCTGGGAAAAGGTAACCCATGTAATTGAACCATTGTAAAAAGGTTGTTAAATTCAATTGTTAAGTAAAGTTGGTTTTGACTAAAGGGAGCCAAATTCCAAACTGTAAAGTGTATGGGTGAATTTAAGGTTGGTAGGTGTCCACCCATATAATTGGGACCATTATGATGATCATGTTAATTTCTGAATTGACATTGGTACCAATTAATGGGAGCCAATTTTCAATACATCGAGTGTATGGGAACTTCATGAATTGGGAAATGGAAACCCATATTAAATGAAATTTCATGGTGATTTGTAAAATTATTATAAGTGTTAAAGATGTTTAAGGTTGATCTGAAATCAAATGGTTAGCTTTTAAAATGCAACTGGATCCAAGTAGGTTAGTTGGAGAATGTTTTTATGAGATGACCCATTTGGGTGTTTAAATTCTAATATTTTGGGTGTTTTCTATTGGTTTGATTTATAGAGAGCCTAGGTTGGTTAACATGGGACCCTTGTAGGTCGCCTTATCTTCTTAAAAAGAATTTATTTTGATAATTTTCTTAGAAATGATGCGATTTAAACTAATGTAAAATGTTTTAAAATGGGGGGTTTTATAAAAATTGCATGCTTTCCCTTGGGGTGTTGGTTAAAATCATGTACCTTGTGATTTATTTTGAAAATGGTACTTTGAATTTTTGATTAAATCTTTTTATGATTTAAATATTAAATGTGATTAAATATAAGAGGATTGGAAATGGAACCTGTAGTGGTGTGCAGTGTTAAAACCCCTCGTGTAAGGGTAGTTCGGCCTTCTCTTGAGTTGTCTTGGAATGGAAGCGTGAGTACTTTATGTAGGTGTTCTTTTCCATAGAAATGTCTTTATGATCAGTGTTGAGTCTAGTGGCTTTTGTTTGGCATGACCCGGTGTCAGGTTTGAATCTTGTTCTTTGTAAGGGGATAACCCTTGGTAGGTAGCGCCCTCAGAACATGAATGCCCTGTTAGTTTTGTGACCTTTTTCACCTTTTTTGTTTCATTTGGGTGTCGTTGTCCCAATTAGGACTTTCAGTTTTAAAGTGAAACCCTTTTTGGATGGGTGGTTATGTCTTTATTAACTTTTTTATGGACTCGAGCATCGAGTAATGCTCTTTTTCAGCTGGTTAGACGTGCATCGTTCATGGTCAGCTGCTTCGTAGGTTTTTTGAACCTCTCTTCTTCTTAAGTGATAGATGAATTGGTATGGAATCGTCTAAGAATATGGTTGTATGAGGAAATAGGACACTGAAGTAAATATTCTTGTACTATTGAGGATGGTCTCGAGTCATCTCAAAGTAGAGTGTCTTGATCTTTAAATAATCAATTCCATTTTAATACTTGGACTAGCTTTCGAAAGACTTAGGTGTTTTGGCACGCCGGTCTCATTGTTATAATCTATCGCATGTATAAGTGATTAGTTTTCTTTCCTTTTCGGCTAGGACACTCCTAAGGTGGGTAGTGGTGTGCTAAACCTGATAAATGTGTCCTTCCATGTAGAAGGAGCACAACCTAAGGGGAACATTGTGAATTGGTCAGGTTGCTTGAATGCCTTTATGGATTACTAGTGTTGTTTATGTCGGTTATTTCTCGGCAGCACGACCTTGTTTTGGTTCGACTGTTTTACCTTCTAGTTTCTAGGTGTGTTTGATTAGAAACCCCATATTAAATCCTATTCGTGTACTCTTCTTAAGAGATGAGCATGTCCCCTATCTTGATGTCATCCTCAATGCACTAAGAGAGTGTCGGCCTTATGCCGTGATAAATCTTAAAAGATGTTGAGCTTGTTGGATGATCTTTATCAGTGTTTCGCGCTAAGAATGGTTCTATTTGAGGCTTGGTAAGTCCTGAGTGATTCCTGGGTTCCCAAGTAGGAATTCCATGATTGGACTCATGGACTCCAGCCATTTATTTTGAATTTCTCTGACCGCCTAATCCATACTTCTACGAGAAATGTTGTCCAAATGGACTGACTATTTATCTCTTCCTTTAGTTTAATTTTTATGGTTGTAAGGGGTTGTTTTAAAGAATGTTTCCAGGTGAAGGAAAGTGTGTTCTTAAGGTCGGAAGTATCTTCTGAGAAATATTTCTCAACCAGTTATATTAGGTCAATCAGAATTAGACCATTTTCTTTTGACGAAATCATTCCATGAGTGTCCTAAAAATACTTAGAGTTGTGCCTTTTACAACAATTCTTATGGTGGAGGTATCGTGTCTTGGAATTGCCCCCCTTAAGTTAAGACATGTGTGGGAAGCACCATCAGTCGAGTGTTTATCAAGACTTTGACCTGATCATGTATCTATCTAAACGGGATCATGTAAGATCTGTTTCTTTGTTTAAGTTGAACTTTGAGAGTTGGCTCAGGTTTTAAAGGCTGAAGTGCAGAGTGCATTGGAAATGCGTAAGGTTCATTGGGCATCGGTAATGAAATGAAACCATTTAAATGAAACTTCATGACCCCTATAGGTTGGGTGATGTTTACATCATTCCTGAAGTCTTCTTGGGGATGAGAATTTTTTAAGGTGGGTAGCTTGTAGAATCCCTTGTTTTTTAACCAGACTAAAATGCGGAAGTTTTTGAACTTTTTCATTTACTAAACCGGTCATTTTTAGAACCGAGCTTCGGAACTTAATTCCGACAGTTCGATCACTCTTAAGTGATGTTTTTGGACTTGGGTGAAGGCCCGATAAGTCTTCCGAGTGTATTGATAAGTTTCAGGAGTGTCATACCTAAAAAACTTCAAGTTTTAAAAGACATCAGAGGGCACACAGTTTTTGCCTGGTCTGTTAAACCGTGCGGGCCACTACAAGTAATCATGCGGCCATCTTTAAAAAGGGGCAGTGTCATTGTGCATGGGTTGTACATGGTTTTCTAAACCGTTCACCTAGCCCATGCAGGGTGTGCCTTGGAGGTAGTAGGCACTGCATGGTTTGACAAACCGTGCATGATACCCTGTTTTATAATTTTAATTAAATTAAATTAAATTAAAAAGAAATTGAAACCTAAACTAACTCTCCCTCACCCCTCTCATTTCGATGCACCAGCCTTTAAGTCTCTCCCCCTTCATCATGCACATGAGTCCCCTCCTTCGTTATCCTCTTGTATTGACTTTCATCCACCGTTTCTTCTGATTTGTTATCTGATTCTCCAAGGCAAGGTTCTCTCTCCCTTCTCCTCCCTTTTCTCGGCTTCAAATTGGTCAAACCATCACCCCTTGGGGCTCAGCTGAACCCTGTCTTTTTAGGGTTAATATTGATTATGGTTTTCCTTTGTTCTAGGGTTGATCGAAAGGTCTCTTGGGACCCTAGGGTTCGTGTTCCAGCAACTGCCGCCCAAGGTGATGTGGTTCGGGTGGTTTCGGTCTGCCGGCTTTTCTTCGGGGTAAGTGTCCTCCTCACTTCCTAGTTATGTTTTGGGGGTTTTTAGGTTTATGAGTTTACATGATGTTTTTTGTAGTGCATTGAGGTTTTTTGTATGGTTTCATCTCATTTTGGTTTATCACTTCCAACCGAGTTAGTTTTTGTGCCTTCGAAAGGCTTACAGACATATACGGAGGTATGTATATATATATATGTGTGTGTGTATCCTCCATGTGTGTATTCCCTCATGGAAAGAGGAATATGGGTAATGGTTTAAGGGTATACAAAAATATATATAGTTGTATATGCACGTGAGTAGTTTGTCTACTTGAGTTAGAAAGCTACAAGATCTGATGTGGACGGCTTGGATCCACCTTGAGGTAGGTTCCCTTTCCAAGTCCTCAATTTTTATAAATGCATTAATAAATTGCTTACTGCACTTTTATTAAAAATTAATTCCATACAGTGAAGTATTTATATTGAATTCCTCTTAAATGTGAATTTAGAATGTTTCTTTCAAAATGCTAAATGTAGTAAATTATTTGTGTGATAAGCAAAATTATGTTTTTATAATAAAACCCCTTCAACGGAGGTGCACTACCTTCAAGCTAAAAAGTAGTGGTTAGACCTTTCTTACTTGACTTGTCATGTTTATAATTCTTATGCATTTATGTTATGTTGTGATACGACATGTTTAGGACATGGCCCTAATGGATTTAGAAACACCAATTTTCCCTTTTTAAATGATTGAAAGACCAAAGCACCGTCTAAGTGTTTGGTCCAGTTTCAGATTAGAATTACCCATGTAGGTAATTACCCCTTTTTCATGGATACTTGGAGACTTATAAATTAAATTGACATGTTTTTTATAAAAGGAATGAGTTAAGTTAAATTAATGGTTAATGCTTAATGATTGACCCTCAAAGAAAATTTCCAAAATTGTTTTCAAATGTTTTCAATGATAATAACACGTTGGGTGACACGTGGGTTCCCAAGTAGGAATGACGTGATGGACCCAATGGGTTTTAATACTCATGCCTTGGGAGATACATGGATTCCCATGTAGTAATTATATGGATAGACCTAGGTTCGTTATAGAATAATTGGTTCCAGGTCTATGGAAACCCGTACCATGTTAAGGGAAGGTTACGGTGTGGACCTTGACTTTTGAAAATGCCTTAATGGATTTACTAAATGGTTGCAATGCTACTTTACCATTCCACACTAATGGAAGGCAAGGCTTGAACCAATAAATAAATGGTTTCAACTATACTTGACCTATCCACACTAATGGAAGGAAATACTTGAACCAAATGAATCATTACATGACTTCTTTATTAAATAAGGATGGTTAGACTTAAGCTTGTCATGGTTTCTGATCAGAGAATACCATGAGCACTCGTATACCCCATTCTGAATTCAAGGACAGGTTTCTAAGGTTCAGACCTATCTAGATCATGTTTCTTGTCTTATCATTTGATGCCCTATATACTACCATTGGGTCCCCCAGTAGTACTACAAATTTCTTGGATACACTCCTTGGATCCAGCATTGACAAGTAGGTGTCATGGGATCAGTCCTTACTTAACCCCGTTTTACCTTGGATGCAGTCCTTGGACTCGATAGGTGCCTTATTGTGGAATTTATTGTATTTATCTCCTTAGATTTCACTCTTACCCTTACCTAGACTCAGATACTACTGAGTTAGCTTTCTGTGAGATTTATGTTACCTTGGTTTTTACCATGGAACTCCCCCACCGGATATCTTTGTCAGGTTTCCTTGTTACGTCTTGGAGCCTTAACTACGTATACTATCTAAAAGGTTGTTTCCATGTTTATTACCTTGGGACTTTATTACTAAATATCATCACTAGATTCCTTGGATACACTCCTTGGTTCCAACTTTGACAAGTATGTGCCATGGTTAAAGCCCATCGGACCCGGTCATTGCTTAGCCCCGTTTTACCTTGGAGGAAACTCCTTGGACTTGGTAGGTGACTTACTCACATGTGACTTATGAATAAAATGATAATACTCAATTAATGAATTGGTTACTTGTGCAAACACTAGTTGAGGTCTGAAGCGGGTACTTGGTTATTTAGTTAAAATGTACTGCTTACTTTATTTACGCTTGCTTGCACCCTGTTTAATTTATATTACACTATTGGGATTGGGTTATACACCAAAGGTGCTGGCCTACTAAGATTTATATCTCACACCCTACTCGGGACACTATTGCACTTGGGTACCCAAGTAGACCTTTCTTGTTCATAGGGCCTTGGACCTTTCTTGTTGTTGTTTTCTTGTACCCCAGGAGTTAGGAGTAAAGGACTATGCTGGAGATCAGGATACTCATGGAAATCATCATTGGGATTTTAATTATTTTATTTACTTGAGTATTACATTATATTTTATTCAAAAATAATGTTGTACTATTTACTACTTCTAATCCTATATCAATACCATGTCATGCATTCATTTATTGAATAAACTGGTGTTAGTCACATTTGTTCGTTTATATGAAATTTGTCTTCCGCTTCTTGTCAATTGTGTATTAATTATTTCATTGTTGATTATTATTTACTTTGTTATACTATTGTGAAACTATGATAAGAGGTGTTATAGTCTCCTCACTAACTATTATCACACCCTCACTGCTAGTCAGCAGCCTCCAGTATATGGGGAGGCATACTTGAGGTCATGTGGCGACCGGTCCAACCACTGTCTTAGTGGTGAGCTGGGTCAGGACATTACATGGGTCACAATTATGTGTGCCATCTGTTCTAGAGATAAATAATGAGATTTTGAATGATTCACATAGATCAACCTTCTCTATTCACCTAGGGAGCACAAAGATGTATCAATATCTCCAAGAGAACTTTTGGTGGGACAATATGAAAAGGGAGATTATTGAATATACATCAAAGTGCCTTGTATGTCAGCAAGTGAAGAATGATAGGAAAGTGTCTAGGGGGATGATGAAACCACTACCATACAAACATGGAAGTGGGATAACATTACCATGTACTTTATCACTGGACTTCTAAGGACATCTAATGGAAACAATGCTATATGGGTTACTATGAATCATCTTACAAAGACAACTCACTTTATCGCAATTTGAGAGGACATGTCATTGGATCAAATTTCATAGATATATATCAAAGAGGTGGTAAGGGTTCATGGAGTAATACTATATATCATATCTGATCATGATCCTAGATTCACCTCAAAATTCTGGAAAAGTCTCCAACATTCTCTGAGCACTAAACTGAACTTTAGTACGGCCTATCATCCTCAAACTAATGGCCAATCTAATCGAACTATTTAGACACTGGAAGATATGTTGAGAGCATGCTCTATGGAATTAAAAGGAGGATGGGACCAACATCTTCCACTGGTTGAATTCTCCTACAACAAAATTCTCTACTCGAGCATCTGAATGGCACCATATGAAGTCCTTTATGGGAAAAGGTGCAGAACACTAGTGTGTTTGGATGAAGTCAGTGAGCGAAAGATGATAGGACCTGAAATGGTCGAAGAAATGGTGGAGAAGGTGAAAACCATTCAGTATCATATCAAGGTAACCCAAAGTCGACAGAAGAGTTGTTCAGACAATCATTGAAGATACCTTGAGTTAAAATTTGGATACATAGTATTTCTACGCATATCTCTATGGAAGAAGGTCATGAGGTTTGGAAAGAAAGGGAAGTTAAGTCCCAGGTACATCGGCCCCTTCGATATTCTTGATAGTGTTGGGGTTGTGGCCTATCGAATAGAACTTCCACCTACCATGGAAAAATTAAATGATGCCTTTCATGTATCCCTCTTGAAGAAGTACGTACCAGACCCATCACATGTACTATCTTTATAGGTGGTATATTTGGATAATGATCTTTCTTACAAGGAATATCCATTAAAGACCTTGGATTATAGAGATAAAGTTCTACGTAACAAGACTACTCACCTAGTCAAGGTACTATGGTGGAACCATAAGTACAAAGAGGAAACATGAGAACTAGAGAAGGAAATGAAGGAAAAGTACCCACACCTGTTTATGGCCTAGAATGTAAAATAAAATTTCGAGGGCGAAATTTCTTAAGGGGGGAAGAATGTAACAACCCAATGTCTTTCAATGGAAATTTAATTTCTTATAATTATGTCACATAATCACATGAAATCACAACACAATAAACTAATAATTAATATGTGACCTTTAAACATAATTATAACACTTCTATGATTTTAATTTCGAAAATCTTACATGCACAGTTGCGATCATTAAGTTATTTGGAGTCAAATATGACCAATTTAATTTTTGGAGAATAGTAGCATACCCTTATGTATAGTAATGTTACCCTTATGAATATTGATACGCCCTAATGAATAGTAACCTCACCTATGATAGTATATAAATAAGATTTAATTGAAAGTGTGATGTACCTATAGTTTGGAATAAGTAAATAAATGTTTTAAAACTGGTTTTTTAGAATAAATTATGAGTTTAATTAAATATTAAATTAATCATATTTATAATATTATTTTTGAAAAATGGATTTCATTTTTTGATTCTACATGTTTAAAAATGGTTCGGGTGAATTTTTTGGATTTTTATAAAATATTTGAATTTTGTGAATAGTAAAATATGATAATTTACGATAAATGCTAAATAATTGATTTATTGAGTCATTGATGATGTTCTAATGATGTAATACCAATTGGTTCGAAATCACATGCACATATTACTATTTTTGGTCATAGTATCATCTCTATTTCTGGTCTTGAGGGAAAATAATAAACTAAGGAGTTAAATATTATGAAAACTCCCCTCCCCTCCACTATAAATACCACCTCTTCCACTCTCTTCTCTTCACTATTCTATAGCCTTGTTCCTTGCCTATTTTATACCCAAATCTCTCCTAAAGATCCTACCCCACGTACAACATACCTTTGTCTCCTCAAAAGACTAAATCCCCTCCCATTAAGAGGCTCTCAAAGAAGTTTGAATCAAGTGGTAAATTCCCCTTTTCTTTTCTTTATTTTTCTTTTCAAGTTCATTTGTTTTCTTTTATATACTTACCTCCACTCATCAAAATTTTATGAAAACTCTAGTACCTTATAGGTACTATAATGTTTTTATGATAATGTAATAATTTATTATTATCTATCCATTACCCTTCTTTTATTTTAGTAGTAAAGACACCATCTGAGATGTGTTAAATTACCACATTCAAGGATGATGGGTTTTCAATTTCCATTTCCATCCTAAATTATGGTCATTAAACTATTTTCATGGTTTAAAAAGACCATAATATATGTATTATTTCTCATCTATGGTTTTTTAATCCTTTTTTACACATAGTTTTGATTTATAAAACAAAACATGTTCATTATGGCCAAAAAACTACCAATTAACCCAAAAGGTTATCACTAAAGTTTTATATAATAATTAGAATTCAATCCAAGTAACCAAATTAAATTTTAAACCATGTAACCTTATGTTTATTAAATAATAAAATATAACTTCAATCCTGGACAACGACCTTCATCATACATGTTTATCCGAACATCAACCTATCATTAAAACCAAGCAAGCAAACATACCCGGTCAATGGAATTGAACCTCATAACCAATCAAAATGGTTATAAATGAACTTAAAAAAGTTATAATAAATATTTTACATATATATAAGGTTTTTTAATTATTAATTAATAAATATAATTTTATTATTCAGGTCATTAAGTTCAAGTAAATATCACCATCGTGTTTAAGGTAAGGGATCCTCTCTATTTCACTTTTATTCAAAATTTTCCTCTATGTTATAATCTTTTATCTGTAATTCCTAGTTATGGGGTATGATTAAACACCTCCCCCATACTTTCCTCATTATTTTTAAATTATTATAAAACCCTTTTTATCTCATTAAACTCTCTTAAGTACACATGATACAATGCCGATATTCCATGAGGGATTCAACCCGAACCTCCTTTATTCCTTCAGGTTTCTTTATCTTTATTTTCACCTAAATGAGGTTATTTTTTATTCTTATATTCATATTATAAATGATTTTTTAATGTTCCAAACTCGTGTAACAAGTTTCATTCATCATTCTCTTTCAGGGATATACATGTTTTTAAGTGATTCCCTCCTCAATACTTCTTGATAAGAAAACCTGTTTTTAGGGAGCTTTCCAAATTCTTACCTGATTTCAAGTGAACTCTATATTATATTTTAAAACACAATTTTATTTAAAAAATAATTATTTTTATTTTGAAAATCTTCTTGGTTCACTTCTGGTTTTATATGAATTATTGTTCTCTTTTCTAT
Source organism: Viscum album (assembly GCA_963277665.1). Lineage (NCBI taxonomy): Eukaryota > Viridiplantae > Streptophyta > Magnoliopsida > Santalales > Viscaceae > Viscum > Viscum album. The sequence continues at coordinate 1,189,026,669 of OY728156.1, read as the reverse complement.
TTTAAAGGCTCTATAGTATTTTACTTAAAACCTCTCAAAAATGATTTGATGCTAAAATTTCTTAAATAATTTTCTCTAACATTGTCTCTTATACTTGAAATCACTTAGCATGATAAATTAATATTTTACCTTATGAATTTCCATGTATATTTTATTTCCTTTCTTTCATGGACACTTTTATGATACGCCCATTTTTTTTGCTTTATGTCATGATTGTGGTACCCAATTCTTTCCATGGGTAACCCTTATGTTTATGTAAAATTGATTATGTGTGATTATTTATGTGGAAAACATATTCATGAAATGTAATATGTGTGTACCTAGATATTTCTCTAATTCATTGGGTAAATTTGAGTCTCATTAGACGTTATATGTGACGGTCTTGGCGGTTAGCCTTGGCTTGTGATACTATGTGCAATGGTCTTAGCGGTTAGTCTTGACTTGTGATACTATGGGAAATGTTCTTGGAGGTTAGCATTGAATCATACTAAATTCATTTTTTATGTTTCTATCAGATTTATATTATTCCATGTTTAAATTATCCCATTTTTATATGTTATGATTTCATATGTTACATGCCTTTTTTATATCACCATGTCACACCTTCTATCCCATGTGCTAATTCTTTGTTCTTATGGTTATTCCCTTATTATGATTTTAGCTCATCCCTTTGTTCATGTTATCCCCAGGTTATCCTATGCAGATATATGAGCACAATGGAAGATAGGACCTCATTATGATGTTTAAATAAAAAAAATTATAATGTTTGATTATGTACCCAGTCTACCAAGAGACTAGACTTTACAATCCTTGGCTTGTACTCTGATGTATAATTATGATTAAAATCATGTAATTTCTTATGTAAAAGGCTAGGGTCTCTATAACATTGAACTTATAGAAATTATAGGGTTTAAATTTCCCAATTAATTACATAATGATATCATACTTTCTTTACTCCCTCAAATATTTTCCATCTTTATTGTGAATTTTAATATGAACAAAATTAATAAGTCTTTCCTAGATATTCTTACTCTTATTCACCTAGTATATAAAGACATGAAGAAAAGAAATCATTTTATCCTTATGGTTAAAAAGTTAAAATTCCAATAGAGTAGCTCTAAGAATAATTACATGTCTAAATATTCTTCATGTTTACCTTCCTAGAAGAATATATCAAAGGACAATAAAGGGAAAAAATATGTTATTTTCTTCTCATGTGGTAAGAAATTTTATTGGAAGTAAAATTATAATGAATTGAATGAGTAAATAGTTACATATACTTTAGTTATATTCATCAATGTAATTCATCTATCTTACTTCTTAGGTTTTAAATAAAATATGTTTACATATGTTTATTCAAACAAAGGAATCAAGAATTTTTAGAAAGATTACTAGAATTTGTTTCTTCTTTAAGAATATGAAGAATGGTGATTCCTAGATCAGTGTAGAGATGTGCACAAATTCTGTATTTCCTGATGGATTCAAGTTAAACTATTTTTTAGTATTAATTATAACCAAAAAAATTCTTGGTGACTAATTACACACGATGAGATATTATTTCATTTTTGGAATGAATGTTTTTATAAAATTTCAAATTCAACTAATAGTTAAGTAATTATTGAATCATATATTTCTAGTATTTTCAATGAATGGTGAATATAAATAAAATACTCATAGTAAATAATTATTTTAAGATAATTATTTATAAATTAAAACTAATAGTGATTGATGAGTTTATATCTAGAATCATGTTCAAATATATTTTGTTCTAAGAAACTAAGTTTTCTAAAAAAACACTATCAAGTTTTTTATAAAGAAACATTTAAAAATAAAGGTGCACCAGAAATCTATTGGAGTTAGTTTATCATTACTATATCAACTATTATAAAATTTTAAGCTAATAATAATTTAACATGCTTCATGAGATTCTTTTAAGAAATTTTAGTAATTCTCAATGAAGAAATGAATATAATTGGTAAGGGATACATGATCCTCCGAGTAGGCTTGTCAGAGTGTATCATAACCAAGTATTCATCAATCATTAATATATGAAAAGAAGGTAATTTAAAACTCATATTACCTTACATATAAAAAAATTTATAGTAATAAAAAGGGATCTATGAAATGTCATATATATATATATTGTAAATATTCCATAATTTCTTCTTAGACTTGTTCCACAAATATTAGTTTAGTACCTTGTGCCAAATACATTCACTAATGGATACCATGTTTACTATAATATTATAAGGAGTCTATTAGGTATATCTTATAGTGTTTAATGAAAACTATTTGTTAAAATATAGCTTTAGATACAAAAAAACAATAAAACACTAAGTGAATATATATTAATTAACCTATAGAAACTAAGGATATTAACATCCCTTATTAGTTTAGGCTAACTATATTTCTATAAGAAGAAATCATATCACTTTTGAGATAGTGGTAGAAGAGTATAATTTAATGAATTCTAGGCCTTAAATGTATATGAGTTTCTATTAGAACTCAAAAATCCACTAATATGAGTGGGTGGTGTTGTTCCATCATGTTAAATCCAAATAGGTGGGTTTATATTCATAAAGACCGATGATATATTATTTAATAAGAATAATTATTCCTAAAAGGAAGTAATAAATGGAATCATTATAAGATTAAAAAGTATGTATAAATTCATTAATTGATTCCATGTATCAAAATTCAAGTGATCTGTATTTTGGATTTTTATAAACTTTATATTCCTAGTTTGTATTAAATAGAAGTTTTATATGGGTGGTACAAGACTATAGTAGTAAATCGTGATTAATTAGTTGGAAATTTTTAATTAATGTTTATACATAGTATGTGATGAAACCTTTATACGAATCGCCATGATAAAATACATTTGAATTATAATTATCATGGAAACATTCTATGATCATTTTATTTAGAGATTATATGTCAAGGATAGTTTCCTTAATAGAGACCCTATAGAACATGACTATATAACACAACCAAAAGGGTTAGTGACACTAGTTAATGATAATAGGATATGAAAATTATATATATATATATATATATATATATATATATATGAATTCATGGATAAAATAAATCATGGTGATCATAGAATATTTATTTTAATTGAATGAGCGTCATGTTTCTAAGAGAGGTTAGTGGTAGTGCTACTATTTTCAAGTTAGATATATTAATAACATATGGAAAACAAAGATTAATCCTTACTAGTTTTCTAAGACTAAGGAGTGAATTTATCTAAGAATAAATTAAAATATAAAATAGATTTATATGGAATAAGATCTATATATATTGATCAATGGGTTTATAAATTTAATCATAGTACATATTTTGACCATGTACTGAAAATACAGAATGGAATAATTCAATATGAAATTATGTCCTAACTCACATGATATGAAATCTCACCAAGATAACGTGTGTGGGTATGGGAGGAGATTATAAATAGAATTTCAAAAGATTGACTAATAAGAATATATATAATATGACATGATTTTATTGATATTTGATATTACTTGTGTATATAATACGGAGTAAAAATATCAAACATAACTATGATAACCACACATACATGTAGTTATAATTATCCAAAATTACCTAATAAAGTATAATTAGATAAGTTTCTAGTAAAGGAGAAATGGTAATACTAGTGTTTAAAAGGGATATAATAATATTTTTTCTTTGTTTCATTTTGATATAATATTTTAGTGAGTCAAAGGTAACTTTCAAGAAAAACTTATTACAGTCGATGGTTTCCATATCTATAACAACCAAGTATGTTGCAACTTCTGGTGTAGCTTAAGAAGCGATTTAGCAATGATTTGTTCAATTTTAGGTTATACAAAAATAATAGGAGTATTTTCATCATTATGATAATCTTTGACTATGTAATTTTCAAAGATATTAGATTTATGAAAAGGTAACAAGAAATGGATACTTAGGTATATTACTAGTTAAGGGGTTTTCTCAAGGTAGTGAGGTTGCAGTAAGTAGAGTTTCAACAAATCCATGTTGTAAAACCAACCCTAGCCATAAAAAACATGGTATACATAGTAGTTATATCTATAATCAGTAATGGCATGTTTAATATGTGAGAACTAACCAATCAGCTAGCAATTAGATAAAGTGAAAGTGGGAGACTATAGGAGAAGGTGGCCTAGAACCTACTTTATACTTTAGATTACCTATATATACAAAGACCTATATATTAATAAATCTCATATCATGTTTTTATTATTATTTTTCATAACAGTAATGTGTTAATTTCCAAAGAGTATTTGTCTCATCGAAATGTCATAGTAGTTCTCTACTTTGATAAGATCCTTGATGTGATATGATGATAGTATTTAACTTATGTATTATTGTTTGGATAAAAATATATAATGGGAAACATAGTGTTTTGACTATCAAGTGTGAGTACTCATAAGTAGATAAGACTTCATCTCATGAATTTTTCACTTAATAATCTACAAGATGGAAGATTATGAGGAAAGAACCACCTGTCATAATTCCACATGTTTATTTATCATTATATATTCCTATCAGTGAACATGTGTAATGATCCTTAGATTTGAGATTATTATAAATAAATTTCAGAAGTAGCGTACTTTGATATATAGATAAAAAACAAAACAATATATTCTCATGGTGAGGTAGGGTAATTTGGGTGTATCAAAAGTTATATTACACTAATGAATAATTCAATATAGGCTTTATCCATTTAATTCAAGGAAGTCGATGTCTTAGGTCCTTTGATTGAAATGAATCCATTGAACTAAATCCATGATCATGGTGTATAGATGAGTTCATTTCAGATAGTCAAAGAAATGCATATTGATCATATGGGTTTATGAAACAAGTATTAAATATTCTTTATATCAAGATAAATAGATTGTATTTCACAGTGAGTTTTTGTATGTGGTTTTCATCATTGAGACATTAACTTATTCTACTTTAGATACCTTTACATGTTGCTAGACACTGATATTGGACATTAGACAAACCCACCTAATGCCACTGAGGAAGAGGCCAAGAGGGTCACACACTTAGTGTTTTTAACAATCTCAGTTAACACTATTTGAATTTGATGGTTGGAATAAATATTATTCACAAAAACAATATATGATATTTATTCATGATTTATTGATCATAATTATTCAATCATTAATTAAATATGAGTTTAATATTAAATAAATATTTATTCTCAATACCATCTAAAAAATATTTATTTATCTCTTATTTTGTTTAAAAGTAAATAAATAATATTTATTAAATATTTATTTTTTTAGTTACAGGAATATTAAAATAAATATTTATTCACAAGACAATGAATATAATATTTATTTATTTATTAAATGAATAATATTTTTTTATTATTTGAGGTTCAGTAAATAACAAGGTGATTGGGCTGATTAAAGCACTCAATGATAGAAATGATATAATCTTGAGTATTATTTAAATAAATAAGATATTATTTATTTTATAAAATTGGTATGTATTCATTCATTTTATCATGTGCAATTATATAATAATATTATTATTATTATTAGAATGGGGTATATGTTAGGTTTATTATTTTATTAAGGGTCTTTTACACTAAAAAATAATAAACACTAGCTCTATATATACCCTATTATATCATTTTAGGGAGGGTGTGAGAATCATTTCATTATGCATAAAATTTCTCCTCCCTAGGATATTATCTCAAAGAAGAACATATATAGAGTTCCTCTCAAGAATGAGAGAATTATTACACTTAATTTTTACCTCTTAAGAACAAAAGAATGTAATATATTCAATCCTTAACCCTGGAGGATTATACTACGATCAATACAAAAAATAAAATATAAACAAATAACTGATGTTATCACTCGATATATCATTGATGTCATTTAGAGATTAAGGAACACATGTGGATCAACACTAGAGAGATTTAATTTTGGATTCTCTTAGACCAGTGATGGTATAATTGAACATGAGTTCAGATGATCAATATCTTCATAGAATAAAGAATATCATGAACAAGTTAATTCTAGTTATTAAATTAATTATAAATTTAACAATAAAGATTATCTATTATTATTTCAAGTATTATTTTTTAATTTATTTATTTATATTAATTATAAATTCCGATTATTATTCATTTTCTTATGTATTATTCATTAAATATTATAAAAACCAATTTGGGCATGGGCCTGACTTATACTTCAACTGCACCCAAAACATTTATTTTCGGCCTGAGGTGATTGGGAATGTGCTTTGGGTCTTATGATGGGAAAACCTAGGTGACATAGAAGTTTTACTTAGGTTGTTTCATGAAAAAATATTATTAGATATTTCAATCTATTTGGTTGAGTTTAGTAGAAAGTATATAGGCTCATCATAACTCAAGAATTTGATTATGAGGAGGTTCTTAATCAACCCCTATCATGATAAAATCTAAGTTTCCATGGGTTTATTTGGGGTATGAGTATTTAATTTGAATTAAATTTTCCTTTTTTTAGTATATTTGGATCTAAATTGATGGTATTTTTATCTATGAAGTGATTATATATAATTTTTTTGAGTTTTGTGGTTTTAGGGTTGAAATATAAGAAGAACCAAAGGCATATGGTTGGAACGTGATATGTAAAATGGTATGTTGATCATACATATAGTATTAGATAACATCCAATGGTTGTCGCATGATTGGTGAATGGTTTGTTAAACCAGGTATAGGTATAAATCTCCTCCACATTTTTGTTTTGATACCCCATTGATTCTCAAAATTTCTTCTAAGGTTTTTCTTAATTGTTTGTGAAGAATAAGAGAGATTTTTATGATGATTTGGTGTTATTTGGTTGATTAATGTTGGATATTTAATATTATGATACATGGATTGTTTTATAGAGGTTAGTTTCTTGTGAAAATGGGGATCTCATAAAATGTTTTTGAAATAAATTTGAGTCTTATAAAAGTTTCCAATAGATGAATTTCATAGTTCTTAAACTTTATAAGATGTTTTCAAAATTTTGCATGAATATGTTCAAATTTCATTATGGGATGATTGGGGAAAAATTGTTTTTAATTTATAACTAATTTTAAAAGGGTAAGTTCATGGTTTTAAAACTAATGTGAATGTTTTGAAATCATGAATAAAAAAATTAGGATAAAATGGATTCTTTCCTTAGTTTTTAAAAATATGTTAGTTTGTTTTTTGACATATTCATGCTTTTATAAAATTAATATCAATATCATTTTCAAAAACAATTTATTTACAATGGATATTTTTATTATACTATATAGATATTCCCTTTTTTTCAAGTTCATGTTTTGGATTTGATCTATTGGTTTATGTTTGGATCGGGTGCTTTAAATTTAAAAAAAAATAGGCCATATATTTTGTTTTATTTAGATATAAACTCCTAAAAATGTCTCTGTGGATCATGGGAAGTATATTTCAAGAGATTTTCTTCAAATTAGTCTTTCTCATATCTCAATTATAACCTTTTTGTTTGTTAACTCTACTCAAAATCTAAACAGGTGGTGGATTTATGTTTATTTTCACTCTTAGACCACATCTAGGACTCTTTGAATTAATTTACACATATCTTCTATAGTGATGATGGTTTACAAGAGGAAATGGAGTAGATATGTATTCTTGAGGGATTATTTAATTCTTTGTAAACTCTTAATGGCATGAAAGTGAAATTTGTTATATGAATGTTTGAAAACCAAGTAAAGAATGGTGGGAGAACATTGTTCTTCATAAAATACATGATGAAATGTCTTGGGAATTTTTTTGGAAAACATTCATCTCGTGGTATTATACAAAAAAGGTAAAATTGTAATGGAATTTATGATCCTTGGGTAGGGTGATGGAATGATGAAGGCGTATATCTATCATTTATCTAATATAGTCCCATTACCCATTGATCTAGTCACTAATGACTCCTTTAATGTTTTATTATTCAATGAGGATCTTTATCCAAACCTTGAATTATCTATATTTAAATTTTTCATGACTTCTTAAGATGAAGTTGTGGATAATTTCATAATGATGGAATCTGATCTAGTTGGTTAACTTGTGTTGGATGGTGCCTCTATTTAAATGGTTGTGAGATAGGATTCTTGGTATTTTAAGGAAAAAAATCAAGATAAAATCAACCAAGAGGTCAGGATGATATAGGTTAATCATTTCATTCTGTTATTATTCCTCCAAAAAAGAAATTGTCCCTAGTGTATTTTTAGTGTGGTAAACTGGGGAACTCTAATCCCTCCTAATCAAGAGATATAAATACATTTCATTGGTGTGTCCATGTATGTTATCTTTAAAAATTATTTAAATTGAATTTTTGAAAGATTAATTACATTTAATAGCTTAAATATAGGTAGTATACCATTTAGGGACTTATTCTCAATAAGACTTAAGAAGGTCAAGGATTTCCTAAGGTGCTTCTCAATTAATGTATCAATTTTGGGTCATAAATTTTTTTATGTGACCATATCTTATTTGTAACGCCCCAACCCCAGTTACCCAGAGTCGGTGCATTATTACATAACATTGGCATGATCACAAAAGATCAAGTCTCGAAAGACCGATTAGTTTAGTATCCTTAGAAACACTAGATACATTCATAAGTCTTACATTACATCATAAAGTGAAAAACTACAACAACATAGTCTCCATATTCTACACTCATATCCCCTCAGACTATCCCTGCAGGTCAGTTATAAAATACTTCTTCACATCCTGGGAAAAATAAAACATAGAAAGGGGTGAGCTCAGATGCTCAGTAAGGATAACAATATAGCGGAAACTTTCATAAATAATCATAAACATTTAAGGCAATGTATAACTAAAACAAAAGCCTTTTAAATTTGAACTTCAGAAAAACATGTCAAAAATAAAATGAAATAATGCCATTTACTTATTCACATGAATATTCTACTATTCGAATAATCACATGCAATATCAAAAATCACTTTCATAATGATGGAATGCATAATGTCATACTATCATAACCACATAGTCAAGGCCTTGTCCCAAGACTACAAATAAGATTTTGTCAAGGCCTTGTGCCAAGACACTAGTTTCTCTCATGAGACCTACTGATGCATCTAGGAGCTATAGCGGGCTCCACCTGTCACTTACTAATACCAATGCATTCCGCATATGAACAGGTTTAAACATAACATAAACATTCATATTAAAACTAGCATATGAAATGTCAATAATTTCTCCATAAACCATGAATGGTATAAAAATAACACATCCACGGTCAAACATATCACAAAAAATTCAATAAAATATGGAAGTTTTGTATCATAATAAATCAACTTCAAATAAGCTTAAAATCCATCAAAGGATGTTGACATAGATGAAATCAAAACTATTTGAGAGAAATATCTCTTTTTTTTAAATAATTTAAAAGTCACATAATTATAAAAGAAAACATTTACTTTGAAAATATTCTTATAAGATTATAAGGGAAGCTTCGGCGATTTTATAATGGCAGAAAATATCTGCACCTGCCGTATAAGTTAAAAATACATTCTTACCTTAATTTTGTCGAAAAGGTTAAAAAGGACCTTGTTTGGAAAACGACAGAAATATTCCTTTCAAACCATTTTATAAAAAGTCAAACAAGGGTATAAATTACTTTAAAACATAGTCTAGTAAATAGTAAAAATGTTTTGGAATACATTTTTAAGAAACATGGATGTGGATGATAAAGAGGTCCCAGTAGATAATTATGTATAAACAACCTCAGATAATGAAGAGATTGTTAAATAAACCCTTACCTTATACTTTTCCTTGGTTGAGGGTAAGTTAACCTCCTGTATAATGGTGAAATAATTTTTATTAAATTATACAAGAACCATACACATTAATATTATATCATATATGATCTTCTAATATTGCTTTGTTAATAATATTTTAGTATTATCGTTGTTTCGGGTGTTCACTTACTCATTTTATTTTATATGTTTTGTTACATAATCCGTTTTTGTTATGGATAGGTTGTATATTATTCATATCCATAATTACATCAAGTATTTAAACATTATTTTTAATCATCAAATTAAAATTATTCATGAATGGGTATGATGGTAAATGAATCTCATCGCGTTTGTGGAGACTGTAATCCATACATACGCACGAGCGACAATATCATTATTTTGATATTAAAATAATATATAATTGGATGTTATATCATATATAAAGAATAATTATCATGTTATATTTATTATTTACATAAATTACACATCATTATTATACCCATTCAAATAATAATGTATTGAATAACAATTACACCACGACGTGGAGACGGTAAGCCGTACGTACGCACATATAGTGACATGTCATCCAAAGGATGGATAGAATAATGAATATGGTTTTACCGTATTTATAATAAAATCACATTATATATAATATACTGGAGTTATTATTTTAGAATGGAAACAACAAATATAAAGGAAGTGGAAGAAGAAATGAACTTGAAAGAGGGTGGTGAAATTATTACCTCTTCTTCGGGTTCTTCCTTTTGATTTGATCAAAGGGGATACTTAAGTTGGATTTATGACTAAAGGAATGCCTCTAGGATGAATTGAGGTAAGTTTATAGTATATGTGGTTAGGGTTTGGCCAATACAAAAGGCTTTGAAGTTGTGAATTAGAGAGAAGGAGGAGTGCCCTTTTATAAGAGGTGTGAGGGTCACCTTAAGAAAAACTAGAAATATTATTTTATAATAAAATCATTTTCGGTTTATAATGGATTAAAAGTGGATTATTTAAATTCTAAGGTGGTGATGGGTCGAAAAACACTCAACCAATGGGTTTATGTAGGTTTGGGTCACTATATTAACTTTATATTTTAGATTTAACTCTTAGTTAAATAGTTTGATATTTATCATGTCTCTTTGTATTTTTATATCATATAGTTAATAAACTTACTATATACTTATAAGAGAACCCCAAATGGTTAATTAATAATACACATATCATTATATAAGTCTTTTGTCCGAGCCGTAGATTTTTATGAATATAATATCAATTAATAATATAATATTTGTTTTAAAAACTCTTTTATGTCAGTTTTGACACTATTTGGTATTTTGTTTTTGATAAATTTATAACAGCATTATTTCTTCAGAAACAATTCATATAACCAACCCTAACATGTCATATTAACCTATAAAATTAGTTTAATTCATAAAAAGTCTCAAATTACATTTATTTGGATATTTATAATATCAATTATTTTAATATTTCATTAATTAGGTGATTACTGCATCGCCATTGTGTCATAAAAAATTTAACTTATTTAATGTCTAAAAATATAAATAAATTAAAATTATGTAGGAAATATTTTTATCTTTACAATTAATATTTATAGTCTAATTTATCTTATGTATAACCCTATATTAAAAATGTTTCATATATTAAACATTGATTTTAACTCTTTTAACTCTTCTTTGAATTAAATAATAATAAATGTCCTAATCTAATCCAAGTGGACCAAAGTGGTTCATATTTTATTCCTAAGGTTTTTTTTGGTCAAATTATACTTATCCAATAGAATTAGTACATGTGTTAGGGTAATAATAATATCATTTTTACCCTTAATTACCCTATTTACTTTTAATTGTGGTAAATAAAAGAAAAAAGTTACTATTCACCAAAAATTATTTTTATCTTATTGAACCACATTTTACTCCTTGATATTAACCGCGTCTCTTAGATTTTTTAAATTCAATTCACAGAAGTGGTAAAATTAAGTTTTATGTGAATTTGCAACTTCTCCTAGGAGTTGGGTGAAAGACGGTAAAAAGTTCAATAAAATTTTTATATATCTAAAATTATTATAAACGGACTCCAATGAATTAAATTGAACTTATATAGATATTATGTATCTATTTTGACCTATAATATATTTAAATAAAATAAATAATTATTTAAATAAAAATTCGGTTTTAAACTATAACTCAATGTTTTTCACTATTCATCAAAAATTGAAAGTTTTCAGAAAAATACCAAAAATTCACCCTAAGATAATTTCGATATTCCGAATCCAAAAATGAAGTCCATTTTGAAATATAAAATTTATAAAATTTCAAAATGTGGTTATTAATATTCATAATGGCTACTTTGATTGGTTGTGGTGTGTGTTAGAACTCGAAGTTGCATAAAACACACGCTACTACATTATTCAATGTATTATTCAAAGAGAAGCATACCATGGAAGCTTGGGGTGTTACATTCTCGCCTCCTTCAAATAATTTCACCCTCGAAATTTCTAGAATATTACTGCATAAAAATACTCGGGTGCTTCTTCATCATAATTTCCTCGGGTTCCCACGTTGCATCTTCCATCTTATGGTTTCTCCATAGAACTTTTACCAGTCGAGTCATTCGGTTTCTCAGCACTTGTTCTCTGGTATCAAGAATCCTGACAGGCTCTTCATAATAAGACAGATCGGGCTCCAGTTTTACTTCCTCATAAGTGAGTACATGCGTTGGGTCAGGCATGTATTTTCTCAACAGTTATACGTGGAACACATCGTGAACTTTGGAGAGACTTGGTAGCATTGCCAACCGGTAAGCTACAGCCCCAATTCGTTCTAGAATTTCAAAAGGTTTAATGTACCTAGGACTCAATTTTCCCTTCTTACTAAAATGTATAACACCCTTCCATGAAGATACCTTCAAGAAAACATGATCTCCTACCTAAAATTCCAAATCCTTTATTTGATTATCGGCATATCTATTCTGCCTACTTTGAGTTGCTTTGATGTGGGTTTGGATAACATTCACCTTTTCCATCGTTTCCTCCACAAGTTTTGGGCCTATGAGTTTTCTTTCACCAACATCATCCCAACAGGTTGGTGTGTGATATTGCTTTCTATATAACGCTTCATATGGTTCCATTTGAATACTTGAATGGAATCTATTTTTATAGGAAAATTCTCCAAAAGGTAAATATTGATCACACATACCCTGAAAGTCAAGTGAGCATGATCTCAACATGTCTTCTAAGGTTTGGATTTTCTGTTCTGATTGTCCATCAGTTTGGGAGTGGTAGGCAGTGCTCAAATGAAGTTCATTATCCAAGGTCTTCTGAAGACTTTTCCAAAATCTTGATGTAAAACATGGATCATGATTATAAACAATCGATGGGGGTACTCCATGAAGTCTTACAACTTCATTAATATATAGCCTTGCTAGACGTTCAAGTGGTAGATCTTCTCTTATAGCAAGAAAATGTGCTGACTTTGTAAGACGATCAACAATGACCCATATTGCATCGTTCCTTCTAGGAGTCCTTGGTAGTACCATGACAAAGTCCATCGTGATATTATATCATTTCTACTCAGGTATGGGAAGAGGTTGCATGACTCCTCCAGGTTGTTGCCTTCCAGCTTTCACTTGTTTACAAACCATACATCTTGACACAAAATCAGCAATCTTCCTCTTCATGTTGTCCCACCAAAAATGTTCCTTCAAATCTCTATACATTTTGGTACTCCCAGGGTGTATAGAGAAATTGGAGCTATGAGAATCATCTAACAATTACCTTTTTAGATCAGGTATATCGGGAACACAAAGTCTCTTCCCAAATTTCAAAATTCCATCTTCATACACAAATTCACTCAATCTCCCATCATTCATAGCTTTAATCTTATTTTGAAACTCTTCATCATTGGTCTGAGAACTCTTAATCCTTTCTAGTAAATATGGTTTGGTAACCATTTGGAAAAGCATTGATGTTTCACATTCCATGGTTATTCTTATGTCCATATTCACTAGATCCATGAAAATAAAATCCCTTTCCATTCTCATCTTTTTTAAAACTACATGATCCTTTCTGCTCAAAGCATCTGCCACCTTATTTTCCTTCCCTGAGTGGTAGTGTATCATTCAATCATAATCCTTGAATATTTCAAGTCATCTCCTTTGCCTCATGTTGAGTTCTTTCTGTGAGAAAATATACTTCAAACTCTTGTGATCAGTATAAATCTCACATTTTTTACCATATATATAGTGTCCCCATATATTCAAAGAAAATATTATAGCTGCTAACTCAAGATCATGAGTAGGATAGTTTTTTTCATGAATTTTTAGCTGTCATGATACATAGGAAATAACCCTGTCATTCTGTATAAGGACACAACCAAGTCCTTTTTTTGAAGCATCACTCCAAATAACAAACCCATCATTCCCTGATGGTAGATTCAAGATAGGATCATTTACTAATCTTCTCTTTAGTTCTTCAAAACATTCTTCACACTCTTTTTTCCAAACAAATTTAACCCCTTTTGTGTGATCTTTGTTAATGGGTTAGCCAACCGGGCAAAATTCTGGATGAAACGTTGATAATAACCTGCTAAACCAATAAAACTGCATACCTCAGTTATACTCATTAGTGTTGGCCATTATTGGATTTCTCTTGTCTTAGAAGGATCAATGGAGATTCCATCCTTAGAGACAATATGGCCAAGAAAAGAAATCTCCTGAAGGCAGAATTCACACTTGCTAAAATTCCCATATAATTCATGTCTTCTAAGAGTCTTCATGATAATGCGCAAGTGATTTTCATGATCCTCGTAGCTATTGAATTATACCAATATATCATCAATAAATACTACTACAAAATCATTGAGATATTCCTTGAAAACTTTGTTCATTAGATCCATGAAGAAAGAAGGTGAATTAGTCAATCCAAAAGGCATTATTGTAAACTCGTAATGCATGTACCTGGTTTGAAATGATGTCTTCAGAATGTCTTCCTTCTTCACACACAACTGATGGTATCCAGATTGAAGGTCAATCTTTGAAAAGTGTTGATCTCCATGAAGTTGGTCAAAAAAATCATCAATGTGAGGTAGGGGATACTTGTTCTTTATTGTTATAGCATTGATATCCCTATAGTCAACGCACAACCTCATAGATCCATCTTTCTTCTTAACAAAAATGGCAGGGGCTCCCCATGTAGAAACACTAGGGAGAATAAATCCTTTATTACTCAATTACTATAGTTTTTTCATTAGTTCCACTAATTCCATAATTTCCATTATATAAGGGGTCTTCGATATGGGCCTTGATCTAGGAATTAAATCAATGGAAAACTCAATTTCTCGTTCTAGAGGATGTCTAGGTAAATATTCTGAAACCACATCAACATATTATTTCACAATAGGTATATCCTCTATTTGAACATTACTTTCCTCACCCATAGTTATTTCATTCTCTTCCTCTCCAATAATTGAATTTAGTTGAGCTATTGGGGGTGGATCTAGATAAGAATTAGGTGGTGGTGATTCTGCTCTAAAGATAAGGTGTTTTTTATCATCATCATCAAAAATTGTAACCTCCTTCTTCTTACAATTAATATTCACATCATGGTCTGAAATCCAATCCATACTGAGGAATATATCAAATTAAATTATGGGTATGACGATGAGATCAGTAGATAAAGAACATTTATATGCTCTAATAGGGACTGACTCACAAAACTTTGTTGCAATGATACTTCCCTTAGGAGTTTTAACTGACAACTCCCTTGTTAAATTAAATTGGAAATATATAATTTTATTAGAAAACTGGGAAAATATGAAGCAATGCGATGATCCAGAATCAAATAAAGAATTTTCTAAACTTGAGGAAACCATTAAATTACCTTCCACCACGTCTTTTGGAGCTTCTACTTCAGTAGTAGTGATAATATAATCTTGGTCTTTATCCCTTGTCCTTTTCTAAGGTAAGTTCCCTTGACTCTTAGGACATTCATTTGCATAATGTCCCATCTCCCTGCAATTGTATCATTGAACATAGGTAGCTTCTTTCTTCCCCTTGAAATCATGAGCCTGGTGGCCTTTTTCACCACACTTGTAAAAAACTCTCATTCCCTTCAAGAAAGTATCAGGGTGTTTCTTCCCAAATTTACTATAGGATGGATATTCAACTTTTCCATTCTTCCCCTTATTTCCATTTTCATAGTGTTCAGAAGATCTCTTCTTCTCTTGCTTTTCTTTAAAGTCATAAGACTTAGAGAATTATTTTTTTGTCTTGATAGCACATGATACAATGTCTTTGTACGACGAGAATGATTGTGAGACTAATGCTCGATGAAGAAATGGTTTTAACACATCAAATAAATGATAAATATTAATCCTTGGGTTATATATATAATTTGTTGCATGCCTCACTAACCTTCTAAAGTTAGCCTCATACTTTGCGACATTCCCATCCTCCTTTTGCCTCAGACACAGAAATTGACTTTCCATATCTGTTCGATGGTCACAAGGAAAGTATTTTTCTAAGAAAAACTCTTTAAAATCCCTTCATTCCATATTTGATACTTCATCATCTTCCTTTGTGTTTTGAATCAATGACCACCATTGATCAGCATCTCCAGTGAGGTGGTAAACTGCCATAACAACTTTTTCCCTTTCACTACTCCCCAAGGTATGGCATATTTTCTCTAAGGAATTTATCCATTGCTCAGATACTATTGGATTTTTACTCCTATTAAATGTTGGTGGTTTTTTCCTCATGAAGCAATCTAATATTGATCCTCCATGTTTTGGATCAGGGTTCTCCATACGGGTAAGGTTATTATTCATAACCTGTGTGAGTTGTCCTAGTATAGTGATAAGATGATCAGCACCAGTTGTATCACCAGCTCCACTATAATTATCTTGAGCAGGAGGGAAATCTCTATATGGAGTGTGTGCATTGATACGGTTTCCATTCCTTCCACTAGGTGCCATTTCTAAACAATTTCATAAACTAGATTAGTTTATGAATCAAAATACATAATTATAAACTTATAAAACACTTAACATAAATTGAAAAGTTTATAGATATAATCCATAATCATAAAAATGCTTTATTTGAGGAAGTATATACTAATAAACCCTTCATAATGGTTTGTAAAGAAAATGAGAATTATCCTAAGCATATCCCCCAGGAGTGTCATAACCAAGAGTGCTACAAGGCCCGTTGTCATGCACCAGTTCCCATTCGAGTCTATCTCAAAGCGGTGTTTTCAGGTTTTACCCCTAAGTAAATCTGTGCTAGAGCCGCCTCTACCTGATCATATCCAGATAGGGATGTATTACTCGGAAAACTCACAAAATCTCTACAATACCAAAATTCTATGAAGTTATTCTATACTAATCCTCAAAGCCCATCTTAGGTCTATGTGCTCTAATTAGAGTTTATCTAAATCTAGCTTCCAAGGTTTGTACTAAACTTTCTCTGATACCAATTGTAACGCCCTGACCCTAGTTAACCAGAGATGGTGCATTATTACATAACATTGTCATGATCACAAAATATCAATTCTTGAAAGACAGATTAGTTTAGTAGCCTTGGAAACACTAGATACATTCATAAGACTTACATTACATCATAAAGTGAAAAACTACCAAAACATAGTCTCCATATTCCACATTTATATCCCCTTAGACTATCCCTACAGGTCAGTAATAAAATACTTCTTCACATCCTGGGAAAAATAAAACATATAAAGGGGTGAGCTCAGATGCTCAGTAAGGATAACAATATAGTGGAAACTTTCATAAATAAGCATAAACATTTAAGGAAATGTATAACTAAAACAAAATCCATTTAAACTTAAACTTCAGAATAACATGTCAAAAATAAAATGAAATAATTCCATTTACTTATTCACATGTATATTCTACTAGTCGAATAATCACATGCAATATCAATAACCACTTTCATAATGATGGAATTCATAATTCCAGACTATCATAACCACATATTAAAGGCCTTGTGCCAAGAATAAAAATATGATTTTGTCAAGTCCTTATGCCAAGACACTAGTTTCTCTCATGAGACCTACTGATGCATCGAGGATCTATAGCGGGCTCCACCCGTCAATTACTAAGTCCAATGCATTCCTCGTATGAACAAGTTTAAACATAAAATAAACATTCGTATTAAAACTAGCATACAAAATGGCAATAATTTCTCCATAAACCATGAATGGTATAAAAATAACACATCCACATCCAAACATATCAAAAAACCTTCAATACAATATTGAAGTTTTGTATCATAACAAATCAACTTCAAATAAGCTTAAAATCCATCAAAGGATGTTGACATAGATGAAATCAAAACTATTTGAGAGAAATATCTGTTTTTTTTAAATCATTTAAAAGGAACATAATTATAAAATAAAACATTTACTTTGAAAATATTATTATAAGATTTTAAGGTAAGCTTCGGTGATTTTATAATGGTGTAAAATAGTCGCACCCGCCATATAAGTTAAAAAGACCTTCTTACCTTAATTTTGTCAAAGAGGTTAAAAAGGACCTTGTTTGGAAAATGACAGAAAGATTCCTTTAAAACCATTTTATAAAAATTCAAACAATGGTATAAATTAATTTAACCCATATTCTAGTAAATAGTAAAAATGTTTTTGGAATACATTTTTAAGAAACATGGATGTCGATGATAAAGAGGTCCCAGTAGATAATTACATATAAACAACCTTAGATAATGAAGAGATTGTGAAATAAACCCTTACCTTGTACTTTTCCTTGGTTGAGGGTAAGATAACATACTGTATAATGGTAAAAATATTTTTATTAAATTATACAAGAATCATATACATTAATATTATATCATATATGATCTTCTAATATTTCTTTTTTAATAATATTTTAGTATTATCGTCGTTTTGGGTGTTCACTTACTCATTTTCTTTTATATGTTTTGTTACATAAGATGTGTTTGTTATGGATAGCTTGTATATTATTCATATAAATAATGACATAAATTCTTTAAACATTATTTTTAATCATAAAATGAAAAATAGTCTTGAATGGATATGATGGGGAATGAATCTCATCACGTTCGTGGAGACGGTAATCCGTATGTATGCACGAGCGACAATATCATTCTTTTGATATCAAAATAATATATAATTGGATAGTATATAATATATACAGAATCATTATCATGTTATATTTATTATTTAAATCAATTACACAGCATTATTATACCCATTCAAATAATAATATATTGAATAACAATTACACCACGACGTGGAGACTGTAAGCCGCACGTACGCACGTATTGTGACATGTCATTCAAAGGATGGATAGAATAATGAATATGGTTGTACCATATTTATAATAACATCACATTATATAGAATATACTGGAGTTATTATTTTATAATGGAAACAACAAAGAGAAAGGAAGTGGAAGAAGAAAGGAACTTGAAAGAGGGTGGTGAAATTATTACCTCTTCTTCGGGTTCTTCCTTTTTATTTGATCAAAAGGGATATTTAAGTTGGATTTTTGAAAAAAGAAAGGACTCTAGGATGAATTTTGGGAAGTTTATAGGATATTTGTCAGGTTTTGGCCGAGCCAAAAGGCTTTTAAGGTGTTAATTAGAGAGAAGGGGGAGTGCCCTTTTATAAGAGGGTTGAGGGGCACCTTAGGAAAAGCTAGAAATATTATTTTATAATAAAATCATTTTCGGTTTCTAATGGCTCCAAAGTAAATTATTTAGAGTATAATGTGGGTAGGGGTCTAAAACCACTCAAAAAATAGGTTTTATATAGGTTTGGGTCACTATATTAACTTTATATTTTATATTTAACTCTTAGTTAAATAGTTTGACATTTACCATGTCTCTTTGTATTTTTATATTATATAGTTAATAAAATTACTATATACTTCCAAGTGAACCCCAAGTGGTTCATTAATGATACACCTATCATTATATAAGTCCTTTTTCCTAACGTTAGATTTTTAGGAATATAATATCAATTAATAATATAATATTGGTTTTAAAAACTCTTTTTTGTCAATTTTGACACTATTTGGTATTTTGTTTTTGCTAAATTTATAACAACATTATTAAATCAGAAACAATTCATCTAACTAACCCTAACATGTCATATTAACCTATAAAATTAGTGTAATTCATAAAATGACTCAAATTACATTTATTTGGATATTTATAATATCAATTATTTTAATATTTCATTAATTAGGTAATTACTGCATCATCATTATGTCGTAAATAAATTAAATTATTTAATGTCTAAAAAATATAAATAAAATACCAATATGTAGGAAATATTTTTATATTTATAATAAATTTTTATAGTCTAATTTATCTTATTTATAACCCTATATTAAATTTTTTTAGTTATTAAACATTGATTTTAACTCTTTTAACTCTTCTTTGAATTAAATAATAATAAATGTCCTAATCTAATCGAAGTGGACCAAAGAGGTTCATATTTTATTCCTAAGGTTGTTTTTGCACTAATTATTCTTATCCAATAGAATTAGGACATGTGTTAGGGTAATAATAATATCATTTTTACCTTTAATTACTCTATTTACTTTTAACTGTGGTAAATAAAAGTAAGAAGTTATTATCCACCAAAAATTATTTTTATCTTATTGAACCACATTTTACTCCTTGATATTAACCGTTTCTCTTAGATTTTCTAAATTCCATTCACATAAGTGGTAAAATTAAGTTTTATGTGAATTTGTAACTTCTCTTAGGAGTTGGGTAAAAGACGGTGAAAAGTTCAATAAAATTTTTATATATCTAAAATTATTACAAACTGACTCCAATGAATTACATTGAACTTATATAGGTATTATGTATCTATTTTTACCTAAAATAAATTTAAATAAAATAAATCATTATTTAAATAAAAATTCAGTTTTAAACTATAACTCAGTGTTTTCACTATTCATCAAAAATTGAAAGTTTTCATAAAAATTCCAAAAAATCACCCTATGTTAATTTTGATATTACGAATCTAAAAATTAAGTCCATTTTGAAAGATAAAATTTATAAAATTTCAAAAAGTAGGTATTACTATTCATAACTGTTACTTTGATTGGTTGTGGTGTGTGTTAGAACTCGAAGTTGCGTACAACACATGCTATTGCATTATTCAATGTATTATTCAAAGAGAAGCGTACCATGGAAGTTTGGGGTGTTACATTATTGACTTATTTATAAATAGTTATTGACTTATTTTTGTTCAATCTAATTGTTCTTCTAGTGTTCCATACCTTATCTTCTTAGTTTAAATTCACATTTTATGTGCTTGTGTATAGTATCAGGAAATTTTATCCATTCTTATTTTACTTCCTTGATCATGGAGATGCATTTTTTTAGGTAATGGTCTTACCATGTTATTATAATTCTATCTATTCTATTATATTAAAGTGAAACCTTATATGGTGAGAAGACCTATAGTAGGTCTCAACCATTTTGGAAAGTAGTTAACATGCTTATAAATCCCATATATGATATTTCTTTCTTAGATACCACTAATACATAACATGATATAAAACTTTTTTGTTAATGGTTTGGGATGAGTGTGATTATATTGGTTGTATGTTTTGTTATCTTCTATAGTGTTGTAAATTCCAAGGGTATTGTGTATATTCATTTCATTTAAAAATTTCTATCAATTCATCCTTGCAACATCTTTGAATCAGTCATTTAATGGGGTTAACTTTTTAGCCTTTTGTGTCATTGATCATGAATAGAGCTATAGTTTAGAGTCATTATGTGATATTTTAGGACTTGTTCTATGTAACTTTGGATTCATAATAAATAATTTTTTTACAGCATTTTACTGTCATTCGTAACTCTATAAATGGTTGGGATATTGTGTCTCATCTAATATAAGGAGGTATGAGGAGTAGACAGGTCAATTTCTCATATTAGTTAACCGGTGAATGTAGAATAGAATAGTAGGTTCTCCTATGAACAGAACTATTAACCTTTTGATTTCAAGATTGATCCTCATGAAGTAAAACCAAAACCTTATTCAAATAAAATGATTTTGGCTCTCCTAACTCTCTATGTTTAAAATGAATTTCTACGGCATAATGTGGCATAATGGGGAAAATTACAACATCCTAAAGTTACATATATATGTATATAAATATTTTATTATATATTCCCTTGATTTTGTGGTGTTTTATACTATAAATTTTTGAAATTTTAGGTATTTTTCTAGGTCTCGTGATATTATCATTATTTTATAAACCATGTAGGTAAAAGGTGTTGGTTATAACTAGTTTTAATCAAATATAGAATGTATGTTTTACAAAAAAATTGGTAAAACATGTAGTCAAACATTATATCCTTCTAAAAAGAGGGTATTTTAATCTTTTTAGGTGGTTTTTATTTGGTAATTTTCTCATTCCCTTTCACATTTGTAATGGGGTGTCTATGAGGCTTCTAAGTTTCCTCTTCATCCTTCATCAATATTGTATGTTTTATTTCTTCTTTGTTCTTCAGGGTAACACCTCATGTTTCTTCCCCTTATTTCACTTACCTTTTGTATACTTCAATTTCTTCTTTTATTCTACTTTTACACTAATCCTAATTCCCATGGTGGTTAAATCCCATGATTAAGGTTGGTATCATCATGGGGGTTGTGTTGTTTAAGTCTTGTAGTCATATTGATTCCATGAACCTAAGGTAGGTGTTTTTGTGAAATTTCTTTTGTTGGGAATTTCATTCGGTGCTTGTGATTTATATACTTCATTTTCCTTAATATTATCCCTATAGTGATGTGTTTGCTAAAAATATAAATGTAATATTTTTTCTTGGTGTTTATTTTAAATGATAAAATGGATTGTTTAATCATTTCTGAGATTTACTCTTGAAGACCTTGTTTTAATGAACTCCATGTGTTTATAAAAATGATTAAGTGACCCTTTTCCTTATAAAATTGACATTTGAGGTGGTTTTAGGTTTCCAAAGGATTTATAAGTAGGGAATTACATGCTTTTAATGATTTTATTTCAAAATAATTTTTGTTTGGTATTCATTAAGTTATTATTAAATTTTATATTCACTTGTCTTTCTTTGGGTAAAATTTTATTGATGGATTGATTTCTCAATGATTCATATGATTTTTTAACTTTTTTTTGGTTCTTAAAGGGGTTATAAATAATGGTTATAGCTTAGATTTATATTTTTTATTTAAAGGACCATTTTTAAAAAACTATAAAATATCTTTTGATTCATACTTGACATTCTAATTTTATATGACCCATTATATGATGTATAATGTGATTACTAAAGTGTTATAACGTGAAATTTTTTTAATCTTTGTAATTAATTGTGATCATGGATATTTTCTTAAAAGGGTTTCAGGTGGTAAGACATGATATTTATTTTATCCTAATGTATTTTATTGATGATGAAAATTATTGTGTGAATTTTATTCCTCATCATCATTAATATTTTATTTTCATGGGAAACCTATATATCTAAGTGTGTGATAAATAGAGGTTTATTATGCTATTTATGACCCCATTATGACTAGTATCCTCTATTATATGATATGATTTATCTATGAAGATTGAAACCCAAAGAGCCTAGTTAGAGTAAGTTATGGGTTATTTTCTAGGAATTCATTAATATGCCAATAGATAGTTATACTCGAGTATATCTAGGATCATCTCATTAAAGCATAGTGAGTTACCCATGGTACTCTATATATTAAATTATTTATTATTTTTATTAAATTTGATTTATGTTGATGTTTTATCTTATAATAATTACATTGGTTTATTATTATGGTTTATTTATTTTTGGATAATATGGAACATTGCATTATATTCATAAGTTTAATGATGTTGTTTTATTTTTTCTATGCATATATATAATTATTAGCTATTATTTTTAACTTTGGAATGTTCCTTGTTCCTTTTGGTTTGGTTTAAATTTTAATTAAATTTATAAAATTATTTGAGTTAAAGGAAAATTGGAGGTTTTTATTCAATATTTACCTTTCTTAAAACAAATAAAATATATTTATTTTTACAAATGGTTTTATAAATGTTCTCATGGTTTCCAAAACACTTTAAAATCCATGAAGAATGGTTTTTTAAGGGTGAAGTAATATGTTATTTATTTTTAATGCTTATATTTACAAAAAAATCAATTTCCAATTGAATTAAAAACTTGTATAAATGAAATTTATTCTAAAATTAATTTCATAAAATCTTTAGTGAAATCGTATAGTTCATGTTTAGTACACACACTGGATACACACCTTGGTGTGTATGTAGTTCTTATATATTTATACAGGAATTTGAGGTATAATATCATATTGAGTAATATGTTTTTTGACCCAAACAATGAATGTTTTGAGATATGGTGGTGGCCTCAAGTCACATAGTGGTTATAGTGTTTGGGTTTGTCTCAAGACGATCATGTATCATCCATTTCATGGCCCTTATATTCTAGTTTCTCTTTTGTATCATTACTTTTTATATATCTACCTTCATGTACTCTACTTTTAGAATGATTTTGTATATCCATAGTGTTTATTATTTGTTTATTTTTATATTTATTTAAAATATTATACTTCACTTTTCATGATGGTACTACCTATAGATACCTCCTACCAGATTCTCAGTAAGAATACATTTTTTCTACCTTTTTCGGGTGAAATTGTTCTCACTTAGTTATCCTTGATTCCCTAACACTAGTTTCCTTCTCAAGGTGATCAGGATTATGTAGTGTGCCTTGTGATGGGTCGACCCATGTGATGTGTAAGGTTTACTTGATTTGGTTAATGATATCTTTCATATTGAATCTCAAAACTTGAGGTTAGAAAGACACTTAACATAATAACTTTAATACTTTGATACATTTCGTATGTAATACTTTAGTCTTAACTAACCAGGGGTGTTTGGGTGTGTTTTTAGTCATGTCATAAGTTGAGTTTTGGAAAATATTGGACTTTTTATCTCATATAAAAAGTATGAAATCTAGGTACTTGATTGAGATAGACATAGAAGGTTCATTACCATACTTAGATAAGGTGAATGTGATGTGATTATCTATTTGGGTGAGGGTCATATGATGTTATTATACACTTAGATTAATGAAATGTGTTGTATTCATCAACTAAGTCATTTTATACTTAGTGAAATAAATTGTACCTTAATCAACCCATAAATACATGATTTATAATAAGGGTTTCCCATTATTAGATTTCTAGAATTTTTTTGGTTTAGAGTTTTATAGAAATAAGTTAAAATTACATAATAAAGTGTTCATTTCCATCTAATGTCCATTTTTTCACAAAATAAGTTCTTTATAAAGACACACTTTCTTTGTTCAATATAACTTGCATAACTATAACTCTCACTTTATTAACATTACTAATCATCCTTAATCCCTATAAAAAACATTTTAAAATGTGTGATGAGAAAAAAAACTTAGTAAGGGACCTAAAAGGAAAGAAACCTATTAATCCATTTGTAAACCTAAAAAATCCTTAATAAAGGTTTTTTTTTCCATAATAAACATTTGAGATTAGATATCTATTTACTTTTCTGTGAAAAAAATAATTTCTCAATAGATTTTATATATAATTTGATATGCAATCATAAATAAAAAATATTAAACATAAGGGTTTCTTGAAAAACATCAATACTCGTGAATACCATTCCTTTAAAAAAATATTTTTCCTTTTTTTTAATCATAAACTTTCCATAAAAACATAATCTTATTTTATTACCTTTTAAAATAAAATATTTCTGTTAAAAACCATTGAAATCATATCATGTAAGTATCTTGGTACATTATCCTCACATTCACCCTTATAAGAACCTATAAAATGGAATCACTAAACCAAATAATTCCCATATCTCTTAGAAATAACCTATCACTAGTAAACTCTATCATTTTTTCAAATGCATTAGAGAGATATATCAAGGTCACCCGTCCTTAGATCTATATCATGATAACCCTTAATTAATGTAAAATGTACAAGATAATTATCATCAATAAAACACATATAGTTTTCATTTTAATTATAAAACCCATTTTAATTGTCATTCAATCCTATAAGAAATATCATTTTCAATTATCTCATGAAGATGATAAAAAGTTTTTGTTTCCTCAGAAAAACCTTTTAAATATAAAAATTCATAAAATATTAAGAGAAATATTTTATTTTAAAATATATGTTGAAATTTGAAAAGTAATATTTATAAATAATAATTCATATGATGGTATGAAAGTTTATTTAAGTTATATATATTAAAAATCATTATTTTTTCACTTTATCAAAAACTCAAAAATAACCCACATGGAAAATATTGAAAAGATTCCTTTTTAATCCTATGTAAAGAAAGTAAAAAATAATTTAAAATGAACTTTATAAATATTTGAATAATAATTAAGAACTTTATTGAATAATTTAAAATAAACTCGACATGTAAAAAAAGAGTTGGAAGGAAAACTATAAAATAACAATGGTGTCCCTTGCCTCGAGTCCCAACTCTTATCGTTCATATGTTTAACCTTCTTATCCTTATATATATACCTTTTTATTACACCTTAATCCTTATATTATTGGTATTTATAGAATAAAAAGACATATAGGATGTGATTAGATATGTTGGGAAGGTATTTGGGTAGGGTTTGGTCAAGAAAAAAAGAAGAGGGGTGTCGTTTAATAAGTGAGGGGAGTGGAACTCTTGTAATTATTCAATGTTTTGAAATAATATAAAGTCTTAATAATGGTAAATTGGAACCTAAACAAATAAAATTAGATGTTAATGTGATAATGGTATAAATATTCTCATCCAATGAGAATTAAGATGAGATTGTGTGACCTTATCACTTAGTTTTAACCTTAATTAAACATTTTTATATGGTGATGACATTTTTAACAAGGTAACTATTCATAAAGACCAAAAATGATATTGAAATAATTACTAAATTTGAACCTATTAATTCAAAATATTAAATCCATTTTTCAATATTCATTCTATAGAAGTGGAATAAATTTCTTTTATTATAAGAACATGAAACGCAATGAAAATAGTTTTTCTAAAAAATGGGTGGTTAAGCCTAAAAATGAAGTTATACCAAAATAAAATATAGTAAGGATTAATATGGAATTATTTATATTATTTTTAGTAAAAGGTAACTAATTTCACTTTATAAACAATCCAAATTTAATGGTATTTTCAAAAATATTTTAAATAAATAACATTTTTAACAAAAATCGGTATTTTCACTATTCTTCTAAAAATAAAACTTTTCAGAAACATCCAAAAAACATACCCTTAGATAATTTAAATATTATAAATCCAAAAATTATTATATTTTATCAATTTAAATCTCAAAAAGTTATAATTTTAATTTTTTTTAAACTCTATATTTCATATAAAACATTTCATCTAGAATAAAACCATGTCTTTTCTGAATAAAAAAATCATACATAATTATCAAATTAAATATGAATCCATAAAATATATTTTTTAACATTAATAATACATTAAATTGATTCAATATTATCATTACTTGGTTGGTCACATTCTTCCCCCATTTTAAGAATTGTGTCCTCACAATTTTATTCATTATATAAACAAGTGAGGGTATTTTCCCCCATGGCTTTTTCGATTCCCATATTTCTTCTTCCACCATATGGTTTTACCATAAAACCTTAAACAAGTGAGTTACCTTGTTTTTTAACACCTTATATTTTTGATCTAAAATATTTATTTTATTTTCCTCATAATAAATATTCTTCTCTAACTATACCACTTTAGGGATCAAAAGATCAGATGCATCATGTACATACTTTCATAGAAAAGAAACATGAAACAAATCATGTATCTGAGATAAAATAAGAGTTATGTCTAACCAGTAAAAACTAATACTCCCTTATCTATAATTTCATTATTACCAATTAATTATGGGCTCATCTTTCCTTTTTTACCAAAACTCATCACACCTTTCTAAGGATATATTTTAAGATAGACACGGTCACCAACCTCAAACAAAAGGTTTTTCCTTATATTATTTGAATTAGTATTTTACTTACTCTGTGATTTCATCTTGTGGGTCTTAATAATCTTTACTTTCTCATCTATGTCTTCTATCAATTCTGGTCTAAACAATTTCTTCACACTAACTTCATCCCAACATGTCGGTGTCTGACACTGTTTTCCATATAATGCCTCAAATGGTTCCATTTGTTTACTTGAATAAAAAATATTATCAAAATAAAATTCAACTAAAGATATATTTATATCCCAAATTTTATAATAATATAGTGAGAAATATTGAAGAATATTCCCAAAATTAGGAATTATATACTCTAATTTTTCATCAGATTTAGGATGAAGGTTGTGATGAAATTTAATTCAATACCCATCGGCTTATAAATTTCTTTACAAAATTTTAATGTAAACATATGATAATGATCAGATACAATCAAGTTAATAACTCCATATAACCTGAACATATCATTAACATAAAGTCATGAAAGTTGATCTAAATAAATAGTATCTCAAATAGCTAGAATATGTATATGTATTTTCAAAAAATCAACAATAACCCAAATATCATTATTACCTAGAGGTTTATTTAGTAATAACACCAAAAAAATACATAGATATGTCTCTTATTTCCATTCTATAACTGAAAAACTCTAATGCATCCCCTTTGGTAGTTGTAGGTCATCTTTAACTTACTGAAAAGTCAAACATTTATATCCTTCTTCATACCTTCCCACAAAAAATATTTACAAAGGTATTTATACATCTTAGTGATTTCTAGATAAATAGAAAATGGAGAGCTATGATCTTTACTTAATAATTCTTTCTTCAACTGGGAATCACTCAAAATTTATAACCTCCTTCAAAGCCTAATAATACCTTCTTTGTCAACATTAAAGTTATTCAAAACATGATCTTCCATATGAGCCTTATTAATTCCTTTTTCCAAGCATAATTTTACTTATATCTAAGTTGAAAGAGAAGAAGTTTCTATATACACAATTTCCAAGAAAAACTTTATTATATCATTAACTAATGGGTCATGTTTCAAATGTATAATAGTTGATGATGCATTATATTTTCGACTCAATGCATTGGATACCTTTTTTTCCTTACTTGGGTAATACTGAATTGGGAAATCATAATCCTTAATCAGTTATAGATACCTTTTATGCCTCATATTAAATTATTTTTGAGTGAATATATAATTTAAACTTTTATGATTAGTATATAGTTCACATTTCTCTCCATGTAGATAATGCCTCTATATTTTTAAATAAAACACAACTGCATCTAGATCAAGGTCATGTATTAGATAATTATTCTCATGGGGTTTCAATAGACATGATTCATATGTGATAACCCATTCATTATATATCAAGACACAACCAATTCCATTCAAATAAGCATCACTATAAATAAAAAAACCCTCCATTTCTAGATGAAAAAGATAAAACTGGAGCAATAACCAATCTTATTTTTAATTATTGGAAACATTCATTGCAGTCATTTGTGCATATTAATTTTACTCCTTTTTTATTTAACTTGGTTAGTGGGCTAGATAATTGAGCAAATTTTTCAAAAAACCATCAGTAGTAACCCACTAACCCAAGAAAACTTCAAATCTCAGTGAAATTTATAAGACTTGTCCACTCTTCCACCACTTTAGTTTTAGCAAGAAAAACAGTTATATCATATTTATAAATAATATTCCAAAGGAATTAAATATTTTATAACAAAACATTTACTAATTTTTTTATAAAAAATGTTTTTTTTATCCTAAATAAAAACCCTTAGATTTTTCTCATGATCTTCATTGATTTTATACTATTATAGAATATCATTGATAAACACAACCATGAATTTATCAAAATAATCATGGAAAAATATATTCATTATATAAATAAATATATCAATTTCATTTGTTACATTTAAAGGCATAATCACAAATTCATAATGGTTGTACCTAGTCTAAAATGTCATCTTTGGAATGTCCTCTTCTTTAACTTTTAGCTGATGTTACCCAGACCTGAGGTCAATCTTTTAAAATTACTATGCTCCCTGGATCTGATCAAATAAGTAATTGATATGTAAAGTGATAATTATTCTTAAACATTATATGATTGAGTGATATATAATTTATTCAAAGTCTCATAGAACCATACTTCTTTTTAACAAACAGAATAGGAGCACCCTAATGTGATGTGATAGGGTAGATGAAACCCTAATCAAGAAATTTTTGTAACATGTTTTTTAATTATAAAAATTCAAATGAATCCATTTGATAATGAGGTTTTTGAAATTAGATTAGTATCATTAATTAATTCATTAGTTAACTCAATCCCTTGATCAAGAATAACACTAGAAAAAACATCAATAAATACATCCATATATTCATTTACTACTGGAACATAACCAATTTAAAAAATTCTTTTTCTCTCAAAAATATGTCTAAGATGACTTTCACTTTCAACTTTTATCAGTTTCTTATCTTCTTGATATTATATCAAAGGTATGAATTCATTATTATATACAAACAAAAACTCAATTTTAAAAAATATCTTCTTTAGCTCTGTAATCTATCTTAACATGATAATATAAAATAAAATTTATAACTAGAATAATATAAAACTCTATATTGGAAAATATAATAATTTTTATAGGTAAAATCATTTCACACATGAAAAGTGAAAGTTTTTTATAAATTCTTGTTTCCTTTATAATACCCTAGGAGTTTTTACCAATATTTTTTACTTTATTTATTAAATTAATATTTCCATTTTACTTTAAAATTTCCTAGATTTAAAATAATGTTTGGATCCAAAATAAAACAATGCATTGGTATAATCTAAATAAATAAGTAATGTACCTATCACCACCTCATTTGAGGGTCCCTCACCTTCTGTAGTAGTAAAAAAATACTTTTCTACACCTTTTTATTTCTGATATTGATGATTCCAACATTAAGTAACTATCTTAGGACATGCAATAGCATAATGTTCCAACTAATTGCAATTAAAATATTTCACTACCAACCTTTCATTACTAGTCTATTCATTTCCATTTTTCTTTTATTTTTAGTCACAATCCATGCATCCCAAATTTTCACATCAGTACCACTTTCCTGATATCATAATACATTATCTATAATGATTCTTTCCATACTTATCATAAGAGGGTAATTTAATTTTCTTACCTTCAGGTTTATTTGATGAATTTTTCTCCATTACTATCCACTTGGATCACTTTTTATCCTTATTTTTGTAAAATTACAAAAACTCCATCTAGAATTTCTCAGAACACCACACAATTCATAACTTCCAAAATCATGATTCACAAAATACCTTCATAAACATGGATTTAATCCTAAGTAAAATCAATCAATTTTATTATCATGGTTTAGAAATAAATTTGGTTTATACCAATCCAATATTAGAAAATTATCTTCATATTCAGAAATAGATTCCTCATCATTTTGATTCAACTCTATAAATTGTATTTCCATTCTAAGTTAAATAAATTTAGGAAAATACTTTTCAAAGAATAGATCTCTAGATATCATCTATTTTATGTCATAAATTTCTTAATTTTCATTAGTGTTCTTAATCAATGACCATCATTGATCGGTTTCACCTTCAAAATAATAAATAGAAATGGTTTTCTTATTATGTTATGAACATCATACAACTTAAATTATCTTCTCAAAATGATTAATTTATCCTTCATCATTCGTTGGATTTAAGGATTCTCCAAAATATGAAGGGTACACTTTTATAAAATGATCTACTGTCAACATATTCTTTTTTGGATAATTCTATCACTCCATTTAATTGGTTTCTTCATATATATCCTACATAAATTGAGTTAACATAGATAAAAAATATTGAATTCTAATTCCAACCATTCCAGGTTGCTGGTTTGGAAGGATATTATCCTCCTGATGCCTTTCTACCTCGGCTTCCTCATTTCCTCTATATAAAACCATTCTGAATAGACAAGGATTAGATCAAACAACATGGAAATATTCAAAATATATCTCATGATAAAATAACCATATATTAGAATCTATTTAAAGTGTATTTTAATATCACCCTAACCTCTAAAGTTACCTAAACATTTTCTCTGATATCAACTATAAT
Source organism: Viscum album (assembly GCA_963277665.1). NCBI lineage: Eukaryota > Viridiplantae > Streptophyta > Magnoliopsida > Santalales > Viscaceae > Viscum > Viscum album. Next base: position 1,188,994,685 of record OY728156.1, on the reverse strand, counting down.
AACCCATACCTTAATCAACCCATAAATACATGATTTATAACAAGGGTTTTACTTCATTATATTTATAGGATATTTTTTGTTTATATTTAAATATAATTAGGTAAAACATTACATAATGGGGTGGTCATTTCTACATAGTTCTCATTTTATCAACAAAATGAGTTATTTATAAAGATGCTCTTGCTTCATTAAAGGTAACTCCCATATTAGAACTCTAACTTTATTAACATTTCTAATCATCCTTAATCCCTATAAAACACATTTGAAAATGTATGATGAAAAAAATAAAGAAAATTAAGAGACATAAAGGAAAATAAACCTGATAACCTATTTGTAAACTTTGAAAAAACCATAATAAATTTTTCTTTTTACATAACAAACATTTTATATCAGATATTCATTTAATTTCCCGTGAAAACAAATTAATTTATTAATAGATTTTATAGAAAAATTTATATGAAGTCATAAATAAAATATCATAAACATAAGGGTTTCTTGTACCTTTCCTTGAAAAATAATCCTTCCACCTTTTTTTTAAATCATAAAATTTCCTAACAAACATAATCTCATTTTATTACCTTTTGAAATAAAAATATTTCCTTTAAAACCCATTTCAAGCATATAATATGGGTACCTTGGGAAATTATTATTAAATTAAGACTTAAAATCACCAATATAATAAAATCACCTAAATGAATAATTCTTATATCTCTTTAGAGTAACATGTCACCAATAAACTCTATCACTTTACCTGATACATTGGAGAGCTATATTCGGCTCACCCATTTTCCGATCTATATCGGGCTCACCCATTATTCATATGAAATTTCCAAGAACCATAGCATGAATAAAATAAATATGTATTTAACTTTAATCATAAAACCCGTTTAAATTTTCATTCAATACCATAAGTAATAACATTTTTAATTATCTCATAAATATGATAAAAATTTTGTGTTTCCTTGGAAAAACTTTTTAAAACTAAAAAATCCTAGAATATTAAGAGAAATATTTTCTTTGAAAATAAACATGGAAACTTGTAAAATAAGATTGATAATGAATAATGACTATGATAGCTAGAAAGGGAGTTCAATACTTATATGTTAAAAATATTCTTTTTTACTTTTTTAAAAACTAAAAATTACCCCACATGGAAAATGTTGAAAAGATTTATTTTTAATACTTTTTAAAGCAAGTCAAAAATAATTGAAAATAACCTTTATAAAAATTTGAAGTATAATTAAGAGAATTATTGAAACATTTAAAGGAACCTTGACATGTAAGAAAAAAATTAATAGGAAAACTTTTGAAATAATATTTTTAAAAGAAATTTTGTTACCTCGAGTCCTGACTTGTATCATTCGTATGTATACCCTTCTTCTCCTTGGATATATCCTTTTAGATTACACCTTAATCATTATAGGATTAGTATTTTGAGAATACCATGAACTTTATGATTTCGGTAGGTGTTTTGGGAAGGTATTTGAATAGGTCTTGGTTAAGATAAAAGGCTCAAGTGGTATAAAGAAGAGAGGAGAGGGGTTCCCTTTTATAAGTATGGGGAGTGGAACTCTAGTAACTATTTAATATTTTAAAATAATATAAACTCTTATTCATGGAAAATTGGTAATTAAATAAATAAAATATGAATATAAGGTTTTGAGTGTTTAAATCCTATCATATGATAAAAAATAAGATAATATTGTGTGACCATATCATTTATTTTTAACCTTAATTGACCAGTTTTACCCTTTTTATTATAGTGACAACATTTTTACCAATGTTTCTATTCATAAAGAACAAAAATTAAATTGACTTAATTAATAAATTTTAACCTCATAATTCCAAATATTAAATCCATTTTTCAAGATTCAATCTATATAATTATCATAAATTACTTTTAATATAAGAACACAAAATGCAATGAAAATAGTTTTACTGAAAATGTGTTTTTAAGACTAAAAATGAATTTATACCAAAATAAAAAATAATAATGATTCATATGTAATTATTTGGATTATTTTTATTCAATGTTTACTAATTTTACTTTATAAACAATCCAAATATAATGGTTATTATAAAATATTTGAAAATAAATGACACTGAACAGAAAACAATATTTTCACTATTCAGCCAAAATTTTATCTTTTCGGAAAAATTAAAAAAAAATATTCTAATCTAATTTTGATATGATAAATCCAAAAATAAATTTTATTTTATAAATTTCAAACTCTAAAATTTAAAATTTTAGTTTTCTAAATAAAACTATATATTTCATGGAAAACATTTCATCTAGGATAAAACCATTTCATTTTCAACTAAAAAATCATATAAAATTATCATATTATATATAAATCCATAAAATATATTTTGGAAGATTAATAAGGCATGAAATTGATTCAATATTAAAATTATATGGGTTTTTATTCTTGTAGAATCGAGAATGTATGATTAGTTTATATGGGATTGACATACTTCATGTCCCAGGTCACTTGATGTCTTGGATAAAGGGATTATGTGATTATACATAGTTATATTTGATATAGCTGGTAGAAATAGGTATAAATATGAAATTTATTGATAAATATCATTTAAAATCTATTTGTGTCTTGAGTAACACTAATTATTTACTAGTGGATACCCTTTCTTACATTTATGATTTTGAACATTCATATTTGTTTTGAAAGATACAATAACCCGTGAGGTAATAATTTTTGGTTGAATAAATTGGGATTGATTTTTATAAAACATATAGAGTTTCTCTAAAATTGTTTTTAGTTTATCATAAATGAGTACCAAATGGATATTTACAAGTTATTTAGTAGACACATGGTTATATTTTAGATTTTTTGACAATTTGTATTGAATTGATTGAATGAATTACTATGTCTTTCATAGTGATATAAGTGAAGAATGGATTAGGGATACATGTTGTCTTGGATAGAGGAATAAATTAGAAGAAGGATTCCATATATATGGAAACCATATTTGGTATCTATGAAGAATTCATATGTGGATTAATAGGTTAAGGCTGATAAAGGATATTGAAGTATGGATTTGGTTTAGTTGATAAAATTATTCATACATGGCTATGGTTTGATACATATGGATGTGAATGAATTTGAATAATTTTGGATGTTTAGTTTGAAGCTTGTGAGTGATCCTAAATTAATTATATGTTTGAATGATATTTTGGAATATGAGGAATGTTTTATAATATATATGTAGAAATCTAGTTTTGAGAAAGATTTTGAAGAATTTTTCTAAATTATATTTTTTAATGATACTTTGATACATCATAAAGAAAAAAAATTCATATGGATTACTCTCACTTTGTAAGTATCACTTTTAAATAAAGGAAAAGTTCATAAGGATCATATTGGGATTTTCTAAGGATTATTTGTAAGTTCATAAGGATAAATTGATAATTTTCAAGGATAAACTAAGACTTTTTAATATTGTAGACTAAACTCTATAAGGTTTATCATGAGCTTCATAAGTTTCATTAGTAAACTTTGTAAGGTTCATCTGTAATTCATATGATTGAAATGTGAAATTTGTATGGTTCGTGAGAAGATTTGTATGGTTTATCTATAAACAATGTAAGGTTTATATAAACTTCATAAGGTTGAAATTTGAACTTTATAAGGCTCATCAGGGAACCTCATAAAGTTCATTCAAGAACTCTATAAGGTATATCAATAATTTATTAAGGTTTAGGGATTTACGCAATTTGGAATTCATGATTCAATTTAAGAGGAAGCATGTAAGGTTCATTTCCATTAACTTTTTTTAGTAAAGAATCATCCAAAGTAGTTAAAAATTATTTTATTAATCATAAAATATGATTAATAAAATGTTCAATAGCACATGGATATAATCAAGACAAGATTGAAGATGGAAAATTATATGATGCTTTTTTTGCTCCTAAATGTTTCAAATATCATCATAGAGGATATTATGATGATCCAAGCTATTGGTTTTAGTGTTAATACATAAAGATACTTTTTTTACACCATGAAGTAAATAATTCACACTATAAATCATATTGTGGAGAGAATCATGCTAATGTTTAAGGTGGATTGAGCAGTGAGATTATTAGTGAATTAAAATACAATATTTTTGCTATTATAAATACATATGAGCCAATTTTTAGTAATCTATGTGAATTATAGTGAGTATTATCAATCATAATATATTTTTGATAACTTGGTCAAAAATAAATAAAGTGTAATGGTAATTCTGTGGAATAAAAAAGATCAAAATTGATTTTAATAAGATCGTAGAGATTATAGAAAATTAAAGAGGATAATTTCTCAATGTTTCTATATTTTAAAATATAAAATGTATCATTTTGTAGGAATATAAAAATGGATAGACTAAGAATTGTGGAAACATGAATGAGAAAGAGATATTAAGTTTGATATTAATGAAGGAATTTCAATATTCAAAAATATGGAAAGATATCTCATGTGATACTCAAATTTTCTTTAAAAAGAGAAGAAGATAAAGAAAATTAATATATATATATATATAAACACTGATACTGATCTTGATATATCAGTATAAAAAGGAAGAGAAAAATTGAGATAAAATGCAATATTGAAGATTGTATTCTAGAAAGAAGAAAAATAAAGCGAGCCACATGAGGATTCCTGTGATCATATCTAATTATGTTGAGTATAGAAGTCTTGATAAATGGTGTAATACTGATTATATAACTGGTAGTTTAATAAAGGAAATATATTAATTCCATCATGAAATTATTCTAATTCATAGGAAGTATTATTTCTATTGTGATTTGAGTAAGACATAGACTCAAACCTCACCTTGATGTGTTAATCTCATCTGGCAAGAATAAGTGTAGCAGACATGGAGTTCAATATTGAATCTATCTAAATTTGAAGATGTAAAAATATATTCGTTTATTACTAATAATGGAGATACTTTCATGTCTATAAACTATCTAAGATCTTCCTAGAGTGATGTGTAAAGGATAAGATAAGGTAGTGTGCCTTGGGTAAGGAGTGACTGAACCCAAAACCATTATAAGGAATTGATCCATAGTGTGGAGTGACCATGACCGAATTTATATCCACTAAACTAGTAAAGTAGGGTATTTTGGAACATTGACACATCATCAATGTGTACTCCTTTGATATATCCCTCTATGGTAAACTAAGTAAAATTATATGCGTCATTGAATTATATACATTCCTTCATATTTATTTAGTATTTGGTGAGGTTGTGATGGATAAAAATCATGTGATGGGTTGAAAATAGTTCCTACCAATGTGGGAAAAAATACTAATGATAAAGATAAAAAAATTAAAAGGGTAAAATATTTTATATCACCCTACACCCTAATTTACCTTCCCCTCCCCCTTATGGTGTCTCTAGTTATAACAAGTGGTATTAGAGCCAAAAGGTTCTTTTTTTGTTCAACCTAAAAATCATTTTTAGATTTTTTGTAATCATGGATTTGATGATGAAGATACCATTATATAATAGTAATATAATTTATATGATTTTAAAAATTATATGCTTCTATTTATAAAATTTTATGGTGAAGAAATAGTGAAATACATTCAATGTAATGCTGAATTTAATAATAACAATTAATAGTTATGTGATTCTAATAAAAATAATTATCAAAAGAGGTATCTCTAGTGAGGTGAATCAAAAAAACATTTAATTATGCTAATGATTATGATATTTGGATAATATTTAATAAGATTTATAGAAAACTAAGGGAATTAAAGAAGGAAATAAGTCCTTTATTGAAAGAAGATTACTATTTTGCTCATAATGAGAATATTGGGAGAAATCTAGATGAAAAATACCTTGTGTATAAAGTAAATAATAAGTGAAATATGAAAAAGATTCTTGAGAAGACCAGTACTCTAGTAGAGGTGAACAATCCTGACTTTAGTTTCAAATTTGTTTCAAACAATATTGTAAAAGTTACTTTAAAGACTGCAAACATAAGTTCCCCATAAAGAATAATGTATATGGTGATATAATTGATAAATTGGAAATTAATAAATCAGTAATTCAATCTAGATATTTTTCATGAGGTAAAAAATAAGTGATGAAATCCTTACATGAAAAATATGATCAATAAAAAAGTATTCATTAAATAAACTATTAATTCATTGAAGATATAATCATAGAAAAAATAGTCTAAAGAAAGTTGAAGCATATTTGAATTTATACATGAAAAAGATGGGTGAAAGGATGAAAGAACAAAGTGGTCTACTTGAAAAACTTGTACAAGGTATTCTAAAAAAAATGATCGTGAAAATGGAGTTTAAGTCAAGCATTGCCCCTCTCAAGATGTAATTCCCCAACCCAAATCACCTAGTCTGAGCTGGTGAGATACATGACCTCATGCATTCCTCCCCATATGAAAGAGGTTTTCGACTAGTAGCGAGGGTCCAAACGGTGTAGTGGGGAGACTATACCCTCAGTATCAAAATCCATATATCATAATCATATCAAGAAAAAAATAATGACTCAAGAAGTCATAATATAACTAAATAATAACAATGATACAATATATAACATATCAGGTTTCTCATATTCATACAATGTAATAAATCAAGGACCCTTAATGTGGCAGGTTAAACCATAGTATAAGAAAAGTAATAGGAAATAAATGAAGACATTATGACATCACTCTAAAGTTTTTCCTAATACTAATTTTTGAAACTAATATCCATCTCCTCGGCTCCCTATTATTAGGTCTATTCCCTTTTTTTAATCCTTGATCATGAAATTTGTATGTGCATCAAGATTTCCATGCAGGATTTTAGTATAACCTAGTAGTACATATCCAATGTGTCTTTATCATAATTCACATTAATAAGAGGTGTATTCCATGATAATACATAAATTTACAAGAAATAAATTATTAATCATATACCTAGTGATTTCATGCTAACCAAGATTCCATAAACCCTGTCCATACTTGCTTCAACTACATATCAAAGGGAAAACATAACATAAGTCATAAACATGGGTCTTCCACACGGCCACCACATATCCATTTTTGGTCACATATCCAACAAGCCTTGAGTTGGGCCATAAGGTTGTCAAGCCCCATCTTTATCATAGGTTAGGACACAAGTCTGTTGTATACTATCTCTACCTTGGGTTAATCCACAAGGACATTGTACCCCATCTCTATCATGGGTCAGGCCTCAAGGTCATTATACCCCTACCTGATGTCTAGGTCCATCATCGTTATCATCTCATGTTTCACATAATCCTCTTCTAAGTTCCAACCAATACATGATGGTCCACCTATCACTTTCAACTAGAATACAAATCTCTATATGTCATACAATCACACATAATCGATCATAGTATATATAGACACAACATAGCATATCAAATATGAGTCTCAGTAGCCACACACACACACATATGTGTGATTAATATCAAGCATGGGTCTCACATGTTACACATTCGCACACATGTGATTAATATCAAACTTGGGTCTCACAGGATACACATGAGTACACATGCAATCAATATAAATAAAAAAACTATAAAAGGTCTCTTTATGGTAAGGAACTTCTTACCTTAGGTGTGTTGATGTTAAACACCAAGATTGTCAAGTGTTTTTTTCAAAGTCACACCTGCACACCAACCAGATCAACCCTCACACCAAGGATTCCTAGAACCAATCCCAATTAATTTCAAATTGGGTTCTATACCATGGTTCAAGAAGTATATGGAAACATAGGCTTTGAATCAATTCAACTTACCCAAAAAAGACTATTATCAATGAAATATCTATATTTGGTTAAAGGAAGGTTTCCAATTATTTATATTTTATTCTAATATTTCAATGGTATAATAATTATTCATTAGATAATGATGTAATAAATATATCTAGTTGACATATCATTGATATATTTCCATTTCTAGAATATGAAGAAGTTTATGGAGGTGCCCCTACTTATCGGGCCATCCGGGCTCCACCAACTGGTCGGTGTACCTCATTAATGGAATGATAGACCTCACTAGATATCTAGTGTTCATGGTAGAGGTATATAAACTTTAACTAATCCATTGGTTATTTTATGGGACCTATAGAGATTTAGGTCTTCTTCTTCCTCCACTGGCTAGCCGGTGGCATGCCAACAGCTCTAAATTACTAGTTGGTTCCTCCATCCTCTTTAGTTCTAATTCCTAGCCCCCAAATACCTCTATAAACTCTAAAAATAAAAATCAAGGTATGTTGAACTTAAATTAATACACCTTTAAATTTATATTATATCACAAATATCCCCCTCTAATGATTTCATGTCCCTGAGAAGTGCCTCTAGTGGTCCAGCTTAAATAACTCAGGCCATTTCACCTGGACACCTGAATCTCACTCCCATGTATCATATTGGATCTTATCATACTTACATAAGACTTAAAAAAGTGGTATTACCTTTCCCCTCAACACCTTGATACTTCCCTCTATGATCCACATTGGGTTCTCCACAAATTAAACATTAGGTTCTAACTGAACATCATCACAGTTGATCACATGTGCAAGATCATGTTCTTAACTCCAAAACTAAGAGAAATAAAACATATTATTCATACCTTAATATAATATAGGTATGTCTAATTGGTATGAAACTATTAAAATACACTCAATGATATCAAACGGTCTCACAAACTATGGTTCCATCTTCCCTTGCTTCTATAGATGATGATTCCCTAACTGAAGTGACACTCGCAAGAAAACTTGTTCACCAACAGAGAACTCTAAAGGTCATATCCTCTGATCAAAATATGATCATTGTCTACTATAAGTTTTAATCAACTAATTCTTGATTAGTTTCACCCTCTTTAAGGTCACTTATACCATATTAGGCCTAATAACAGTTGCCTCACCTACCTCATGCCAACATAGTGGTGAGATACACAACCAAACATAAAAATCATAAAACAGTTCAATATGAATCAAATCCTATAAAATGTTATTGTACATAAACTATACCAAGTCCAAATGATCATCTAATTCTTCATTTATGTCTAGGAATCATTCCTGAATCATATCCTCTATGATCTGGATCATCTTCTTTGATTGTCCATTGGTCTATAAATGATATATTGTACTCATCTTCATCTGATTACCCATAGACTTTAATCATCATTAACAAATACTCAATGTAAAATGAATATCTCAGTATGATGTGATACTGGAAGTCACTCCATGTAGTCACACAATCTTCTGGACATAAATCATTCCCAACTCATCAATAGAGTGAGTCTTTCAAATTAAAAAGAAATGTGCCACTTTTTTTAGCTGACCAGCTATTACCCAGTTAGCATCTCAACTCCTCAGGTTCCTAGGTAACCCCATAAAAAGTGTATCATTACCCCATCCCTCATACACACAAGTACATGAAGTGAATGAAGTAATCCTCCTTATTACTTATGCTTTTCTTTGATCCTATGATGGAATAGGAAATGAGAGACAAATCCCATGATATCTATCTTTATTCCCATCCACCATAATCATTGATTGATATCATGATATATATTAATCAATCCTGGGTGAACTTCCCATTGAGATATATGGGAGTACCTCATCATCTCTTCTCTCATAGACTCAGGGACCACTTCCCTCCCTTGAAAAAATATCATTTCGTCACTATCCATTGACCATCCTATGACAAGTTCACTTATCATTAACCATTTCTACATCACTAATAATTTGGAATCCAACTCTCATCTAGACTTTACTTAGTCCACCAACACAGATTTGATAACCAAAGGATAAAAAGTCACCACCCATTGGTCTTTAGATTCATCCACCAAACACATCTCACAAATTTAGTTTCAGAGTATCTAGGGTGGATGAGACGAATATATCTAGATAACCTTTGATGGTGGACTCAGCTATAGAAAATGGACCTCAGAGGAATTCGGTGGTGGTGGTTGAGATGAATATGTATTGGTGAAATATAATGATGGTGGATTATGTGAATCGTTTTCAAAGAATTTTGGTGGTGGTGGATGAGGTTAATGGTTCTTGTCAACCTTCAGTGGTGGCAACAAGGATGATTGATTAGTGTTAGACTATGGCATTGAGACTAAGGTGAATGATGTGAATGAAATTGTGGTGATAGTAACTGATGTCAATGGCTCTTTATAATCTATGGTGACTTGTGTGATAGTGGTGAATCACTAACCTATAGTTATCTTATTGGATAAATTAGGTAGACCCAAACAATCTATTAATATGGTATTGGTGGTAGTGGGTCAATATAATATTGAGGTGAATTGATCTGGTATTTTGATGGTTGTAGTGAACTCTGGTAGGAAGATATAATGATCACATTCTGGTCTTGTGGAAAATGCAAGTGACTCAAATAGACATAATTTTTCATTTCAAAAAGGTGTTTCTTGAGAGATAATCATGAAGAATGGAGACACTACCCATGTTATTTATAATAGGGTGGTGATTATTGACATATGAAAAAAACATCACTCTATCATTACTAGACTTATTCTACCCACTAGAGGAAAGTTTTGTAAAACTGGTGATCAAATTTGAAATCTAACTTCTATATGGGGTTCTTCTGACTATAGATGTATTCCCATGGGTCAAGTTTTATTTCACATCATTTTCCCATCATAGGATCAAATTGAAGGTCTTGGGAGATCGGTTCAATTTATTTAAATATAGGTATGGTTTTATTTTAAGAATGGTATTTCCGAATCAACCCATTTTCTATAAAAAAATACGAGGGATTAAGATTGGATTAAAATCATTATTCTTAACTGTATATTATGGAATCCAAATATTTTATTTGATATAGCCACTACTGTGGGAATTCTGATCAAAAAGGATAGGACTACATAGGTTTCCAAATTTTGTCACTATGTTAGGGTCTTGATAGAGGAAGACTTAATCTCTTGCTTGATTAATAACATAGTAAGTTAGTAATGGAGGATTACATATCTCTAAAATTGGAATATAAAAGACTACATGATTTCTTTCCAAATTTTCAAATTATCAATCATGTAAAGGATAACTGTCATAAGAATGTTTTTTTCTCTTTTTTTTCATTAAAAGGGTATCCTAAGGCTTCGTATAGGGTTAAATTGAGGAGGCGGGAAAACATAGAATAATGTGTCTTCTGTTGGAGAAAAAAATTACATCTTGACACGGATAAGGAGAATTCTAACATTGGTTATTCACAAATTAATGAGGATTATTTTTAGAAGATGGAACAAGTGACTCCGGTAGCTTGGGATAATGTTCTAAAGTTAGAGACTCGTGATAAAGTCCATGAAGAGGTGGGAATCCTTAAACTTAGAGATTTAGAAATGGATCATTGTCCATAGGCCACAACTATTTCAACTTAGGGACATTAAAATCTAGATGATAGTGAGAATCTCTCAAAGATACAAGAGGAAATAAATAAATTAATGGAAACATAGGGCATACACAGAAAATGGGATGATATAGTGGATGATTCCCCCAAAAATAATTCTTTATTCAGGAATTTTCTAAAGGAAAAAAATTCTTATGGATGATGAAGGTTTATAAACTATCCCTCCTAAGAAATAAATACATAGGAAAGTCTACTCATATCTAAAGCTAATTGTGATTACTAGGTCTCATGGACCCTTAGATTTTGGATCAGATTGGTATGATGATTATGATTCTTCCTATTAGTTTGATTATGATCTCTGATGTTTTCCTCTTGGCATGAGGGAATAATGGTTTTTATGAACCCTTCCATATTTTATTTTTCACTTCTTTTGTTTTTTAATTAAAATGTCTTTTCCTTTTTTATTAAAAATTAATTTCTCCTCTAAAGGTCACTCTCGAAGATCATCTATTTTCCTTCTAAGAGCATCTACAATAACATCACCTTTCCCTAAATCATAATCCAACTCAAAATAAAAGGTATAAAGATAATCCTCCTAGAACCTTTTCTATAGATTCAATCCCTACTGATAAAATATATAACACAAGATATTTTATTCTGTGTATATGAAAAATCTATCACCAAAGACATAATGATGCCAACACTTCAAAGCATCGACCATAGATTCCAACTCCAAGTCATGAGTAGGGTAGTTCCTCTCATGGGTTCATAATTTTCAAGACCTATAAGCCACTAATCTATCCCTCTACATCAACCCAACTCATAAACAAACACTTGATGCATCATGGTAAACCAAATATATAATCCCAGGATCTGAAAATATTAGTATTAGAGCTATTTTCAACATCCTATTTGGCTCCAAAAAGAATCTTCATACTGACATGTCCAACCAAGATTCACCCCCTTCTTCATAATCCTAGTCATAAGTGCTACCAAGAGGGAGAAATCCTGGATGAATCGTTAATAGTATCCCACCAACCCAAGGAAACTCCTTCTCTCAAACACATTTCTAGGTCATGCCCACAACATCATAGATTCTACATTCTCTAGGTCCATATAAATTCTCACCTCAGATATTTCAGGCCTAATAATACATACCTTAGAGATCTGTAAGTGTCACTTCAAGATCTTGGAATAGATATCATGTTCTTGAAGTGCATTCAACATAATAACTAGGTGTCTATTGTGCATCTCTAAGGTATGTGAGTATATTAAGATATCATTAACAAACACCAAAATGAAGAAATCAAGATATGGGTGGAAAATCTTGTTCATGAGATAAATAATCACCACTAGTGAAATTGTGTACCTGAAAGGCATGATAACATACTCATATAGTCTGTATCTACTCTTAAATTCTATCTTAGGAATATCCTCATCCCTGAACTAAATATGGAGGTAGCCTGATCATAGTCTAATATTAGAGAAATGCTAGGCTCCTCGTAAATGATCAAACAAGTCATTGATCCTAAAAAATAAGTATCTATTTTTCATAGACACCTGGTTCATATTCCTGTAATCTACACACAAACAAAGACTACCATCTACCTTCATTTTGAAAAATATTGAAGCACCAAATGGATATGTGATTGGTCTGATAAAACCCTTCACCTCTAAAGTCCCCAAGTTTCACCTTAAGTTTCTTAAACTCGGTCAGCACTATACAATATAGAGTAATTGATATAATTTTCACTTTAAGCATGATTTCGATCTAAAAATCAATTCCTTTATCAAGAGGAATTCTTGAAAAAAATTCTGGAAAGACATCATGGTAATGGTCCCCCGCTGGAGGAAAAGAGGAGGGAGCTACTATGTGAACTACTATAAGAACTATGTTTGTCATAAATTCTATAATATCTCTAAAATATCCTAGGTTCATACTCAATTTTCTTATTTCATCATCCTATTTATCATTCAAAAACAAAATTCTCTCCCTTAGACTTAGTATAGGATAATCACCTCCTATATTATTCTATGCACACCTACTATCTAGTCAACCAGTCCATTATAAAAATTAAATTGAAACTAGTAATCCCAAGGATCATTAAATCCCATATATTTCTATAATAATCAATCACTATGGGGCATTCTATACATCTCTAAATATAATCAACTTTCTTTCCTATTTGTGTGTGAAGAGATGATAACTCAGAAGATAACTTGACCAGCAAGTCAAAACTAATAATAACTTGAGAAGATATAAACAAATGAGAATATCATTTATCAAACAAGGAATAAGATAGTGAATAAGTGATCAATATGGTCCCTCCCCCATGATAACTAAAACCGTTTACACCTCATATACTCTGTTTTCCTTAACTCTAAGGATTTACATATGGGTCACATAACTCACCCGGGTCACCAATGTTTGTAGGTTCTAAGTATACTACTGAGGACCTCATCCATATCCCTAGGTCATAGTCTGATTTTTCACACACCCCTATGAGGACCTAGTTTTATCTCCCTCAAACATAACAACTGAAGATGACCCATCTTATCACACCGATGACACTTGTTTTTAGGTCCTGGGAAAAATTTGTAATAATTCCCACTCTATCCAAATTTGAGACATTGGGGGAATCCTCCCCTTATATAGGGGGCTCTACTTATATTATCTTCCACCACCCTACTATAACTCCTCAGCCTTCCTTTTCTTGCTACCAGAATAGGAACCTACTGAAGCACTAGAAAATTCACCAACTCATCCATTAATATCTCAAAGAATACCTACATCTATGTCCTCCTCCATACCCTTCTCGGTCTTCAAGGCCTTGCAATCAACCTATAGATATGTTTTCAGGTTAAATATACTAATCTAGAACCTAAATTATATATGAAGGGAAATATCAATTGTACTAGTCTTGTGTGCCTCCTTCCTAGACAAGAGAGGAGTGAAGTGAAGAAACTCTGTAAAATGAGAAGAGTAAGAAGAAATTGACATCGGCTCCTACTGAAGCTTCATAAAATTCTATTCATGATCTAGTTTTAGCATAAATAGGAATAAATCCTCAAAGAATATATCCTTGAAGGTTTTCCATATAATACCCTCACATACTACCACTTGGTTCATAACACCCCACCACCTTTTGGTAGGTTCTTGGAACATAAAAACATCTATCTTTACCCATCGATCCTCTAAGGTCCACACCAAATTGAAGATCCCCTAGTTGAATTAAATCTAGTCATTAGAATCTGGAGGACCTCTAGTTCCCTAGAAGGATGAAGGATGTTAGAGTTGGAAGTGCCATGAATAATCAACCATTGTCTTAGGAACTCTTCTACCTTGAACAAGCATCATGGAGAAGACCACATGCACTATGTAGAAAACCCCCATCCAGAGAGGTTCCACCATCTAAACTACTAGAGTATGCATGGCAGTATGCTTAACCATATCCACTTGTACATCTAGAGGAGGAACATGGGAGTTATACTTTATGGGATCACTTTGGATTAATTTACTAGGTATTCCTTTTAGACATCTTCTAGGAGGCATATCTAAAATTCCAAATGTACACTTTTAATGCTTATAACAATTCACTTAAGTTAACAACATATCCAGTTTAAAGGCACATATAAGAGAATTATATAGGAATACCTATACTAGGAGGCTACCCACATTAATAAGTCATAACCCTCCCAATACTATCAAAGTACTAAACCTCATTTTTTATACCTCCACATTAGTTACAGTCATATATATACATATATATAAAAATAAGTGTGCTCAATTCCAAATAATCCAAATGTTATTGCAATACATCATATAATCACAAAGCACAAATCAAGGCATTTAATTAAATGAACTGCCATGCATATCAAGAAACATTCATATATATGACATGTGATCCTATATTCATAGTCATGATACATGAATGCACCCAAATCCCATAATATATAACAAAAAAACATACTATGGTTCAACATGAAACTATAATTCCAAAAATGTAACAATAGTCCCATCACTAGTAACTCATAGGTCCATCACATAAGAGTTGGTTAGGAACTTACGTGACTCCCCTACCCCAGTTTCACACAACCAATCTCTTTTCTACCTTTCCCCAAATATAGTGAAGAATAATGAAAAGAAAAACATGCTTTGATGCAACTTTGTAATGCCCAAACCTAAATCACTTAGTCTAATCCTATGAGAAACATTACCTTATGCAGCCTCCCCATACACAAGAGGTTTCCAACTAGTAGAAAGAGTCTAAATGGTATAGTGGGGAGACTATACCCCCAATTTCAAAAGCCACAGAATCATATCAAGAAAAGAATAATAACCCAATTATACATAGTGGAACTAAATAATAATAATGCTATAATAGTTGACATGTCAGGTATCTCAGAGTCATACAATGTAATAAATCAAGAACCCATAATGTGTTAAGTCAAACTATAGTATAAGAAAATCAACAAGAAATAAATTAAGACACTGGAATCACTTTAGAGTCTATCCCGGTACCACCTCTGAACACTAAAATCTATCTTCTCAACTCCTTGTTGTTAAGCCCTTGCCCTTTCCCAGATCCCTGATCATGAATTATGCACGTGCATCGAGATTCTCATGTAGGGTGTGATTATAACTCAGTATTACATTACCAATTCATCCTTAACATAAGTTCACATACATAAGAGGTGTATGCCATGATAATATATAAATGAACAAGAAATAAACAATCAATCATGTATTGGTTGATTGTGCACTAACCATGCTGCTACCAACCCTAGTCGTACTAGCTTCAACTCCATTATAGAGGGAAAATATAACAAAATCCATAACCATGGGTCGACCATGAGTCCACTACAAATACCTATTCAGCCACATGACCAACAAGCCTCATGTTGGGTCATTAGGGAATTGAACTTCATCTATGTCATGGGTTAGTCTATAGGCCATCATACCCCATATCTACCTCGGTTTGATCCACAAGGTTTTAATTCCCCATCTCTATAATGGGATGGGCCTCAAGGCCATTTCACCCCTTCCATGTGTCTAGGTCTATCATCATCATCATTTCATTCCACACCTACTTCCCCTCTAAGGTCCAACCAAGTCATGATGGTCTACCTATCACTTACTACTAGAATAAAAAACTTTGCAGGTCATACAATCACATGTAATAGGACATAACAGATATAGGCACAATATAGCATATCAAGTATAAGTCTCAAGAACTATACACACACTCATGTGATTAATATCAAATATAGGTCTCATTAGCTACACACGCACACACATGTGATCAATATCAATCATGGGTCTCATGGGATACACATGCACACACATGTGATCAATATCAAGAAACAACCTATTCAATGCCCCTTTATGGTAAGGATCTTATTACCTCAAGCATGTTGATGCTAAACGCAAAGATTTTAATGTTTCATTTGTAACGCTCTGATCCTAGTTACCCAGATTTGATGCATTATTACATAACATTGGCATGATCACAAGAGATCAAGTCTCAAAAAACCGATTACTTTATTAGCCTTGAAAGTACTAGATACTTACATAAGTTTTACATTACATCATAAAATGGAAAAACAACAATATTGTGTCCCCTTTGAACACACTCATATTCCTTAGCATATTTCTGAAGGTTAATCATAATATATCTCACGACCCGACCCTACCCGGGCTCGAGCCGCAACTACCCCAAGCCCGCCTCCATAGGCCAGGGGCTGGCGACCAGCGCCGAAGCCACAATAACTCAGGGAGGCCTTTGCCTAAGTACCTGTACACACACAAACGTAGCACACTCAATGCAAAAGTGCATAGTAAAAAGAAAAGAAAAGGGGCAACTGCTATAAATAACCACAAGAGTGCATCGACCTCTAAATAGTACAAAGTAAAAGCTGAAAAGAAAATGGGAAAAACACATGCCCAATAAGAAAAGTGCCACAACCCAGCAACAGGTAAACAAAAGAAAATAGCTGGTAGGGTCCCCCACCTAGAACCCGACTCCGACCACCGCACACGGTCCAAGCTCCCAAGCTCCTAAGCTCCTCTGGCATCACGAACAACCTGTCTGTCATCTTCAAGGGCACACCAAGTGTGGGCAAAGCCCAATCAGGGGTGAGTATAAGAATACTCAGTAGGATACCCCGAAGGCTCGAGGGAGCAACAAAGGAGGTACCGAAGGGTGAGCAGTAGAGCGAACAGGGAAAAGTAAAGGAGTACAACCGAAAGTGCAGTAAAGAGTACAGTAAAGAGTCCAGCTCAACCCAACAAGAGAAAGGAGGTAGACTTGTCCAAAAACAAGGATCTAGAAATGGTGAGAAGATGAACCTCTCATCGAGTCTTTGCTACCTATAGCAAGAGAGTAGACTCGTCCAACCACGAGAAGCTAGACATGGAAAGCA
Source organism: Viscum album (assembly GCA_963277665.1). NCBI lineage: Eukaryota > Viridiplantae > Streptophyta > Magnoliopsida > Santalales > Viscaceae > Viscum > Viscum album. The sequence continues at coordinate 1,188,976,911 of OY728156.1, read as the reverse complement.
CGTGGCATACCCTGCACGTCTTCGCCTCACCTGGAAGGAGAGTAACCAAACCCAAGAAGTGGGTACCAGAACAAGGTATATAGATATTAATATGCTCACTAAGAAGCCCGAACAAGGTCGTAGGGGGATCTTCATCCAGTAGCTCAGCCCAATAAAGTGAGTCGCCAATAGTCCCAGAAGTAAACACCATCGATGCCTAGCATCCTGCACATTTGCCCGAAATACAAGTCAAGGGCTCAATCACCGCACCTCGACACTATCCGTTTTGGGCGGCACTGACTCACCCGCATGGTTTTAGGTCGCGTCACAAGGACGCGTCTCGGTGGGGAAAGCGCTCCTTGTACTGGAGAGTTCTGGGGGAATGTCAAACCACACCACGTCACTGCCCTACAGTCGAGAGGTCTACTCAAAGTCAACAGGCGACCCCCTGCCCATCCCCGCTGGAGGGTCCCTGGAAGTCGACGGGTTCCCACTATAGGGAGACCCGGCAAGAGTCGACGAGTGCCACACTACCCAGTCCCGTAACAGGGTAATCCACTGGAGGGCAACCTGGCTAAAGTCGGCAATGGGACCACTGCCCAGCCCAGCTGGAGGTAACCCGGCATTGGGGACCACTGCCTAGCCCAGCTGGAGGTAAGCCCAGTATCGGGGACCACTGCCCAGCCCAGCTGGAGGTAAGCCCAGCATCAGGGACCACTACCCAGCCCCGCTGGAGGTAAGCCCAGAACTGCATGTCGGGCACCACTGCCCAGCCCCGCTGAAGGTAAGCCCAGAACTGCTCTGGTCATCCCTGCTGGATGGTACTGGTCGGTGAACACCGTTGTACTGGTCATCCCTGTTGGATGGTACAACTAGCGATCCCTGCTCGAAACAACCTCATCCCTACTGGAAACAACGTCATCCCTGCTGGTAACAACCTCCTGGGTAGAGCTTCGGTGCCCGCATAAAGTGTTGGTCACACCGAATCCACAAGAACTCTACCAGGGATCACGAAAGAACAGGAGAAACTCCCCAGAACTCTCAAGGAAATCACCCTCCAATCCGCTGAGTCACTGTCGAAGCGGACTGAGACAACTCATCCCATAAAGTGGGAAAACACCCATGCAGTACGAGCACACGTAGTCGTAAACAGTGCCGCAGTCCGGTGAAAGGGCACGGTACTGAAACCCCTCACAGCTAAAGAAACAGAGGAACAAACCATCTCTATCGGACAAACGAGAATAGGTCAGGGGAAAACTCAACCTTGCTGGCCAAACAAACGAGCACCAAGCTAGGGGAAGACTCAACCCTGCTGGTCAAGAAACAAGAACAGAGGAACCCTCTACGTCGCGAGAGTTCAAAAGTACATAAAGCAGGACACGACATGCACATGGGGCCCACACGATGTGTGGCCCCAAGTCAACCCCAACTGAGTGCACAAACGTCCTCAGGTATAAACAACCACAAGTACCTCCATGTGTTCCTGTATACTCCCAGAGTATACCACATTCCAGCCCAAAGGCAATCGTGCACAGAGCACCCAACGTCACGCGAAGGCATGACATAACAACTCCAACCTGCCACCTCATTGGCTGAGGCACATCCAACCACATCTCTTCACTCACACGGGAGTGCACGCGATCACACGCCAAGGGTTCTCTGCAAACACGGCGAGAAGAACAGCCATCAGATCGCCTTTCACATTTCCACATTTCCACATTTAATAAGATCACGCAAGATGCTCCGCACAACCAAACAGATTGTACCGTTGTAATCCTCGCGAAAAAACATGCGAGATAGGCTACTTAATTGCCTCAAATGGATATCCGACAGAAAATTCACCAACACTGCATCACGCCCGAACGGCGTCCCGTGATCCTGAGCCTCGGCCCTGAAAACAGTCGGGCGCATTGCACCATTGTGATACCCTTGGGAAAACACATCAAAAGGACCGCTCACTTGAGCGCAACAGATATCTGGAGAAAAATATTCATTTCGGCGCACCGCACACGAGTGGTGCTACATGGGACCTGCATCCTGGTCCCAAAACTCAACGGACGGATCGCACCGTTGCGATCCTCTCGAAAAAGTACATAATTTCAACTAATCACTTGTCCAAAACGGACACCCGATGATAAAGCTGCAAATCTCCGTCAACTCCCAAAACAGCCCTTGTGGGGCCCACACTAGCGTGCGGAATTAGAGCGGATGGATTTCACCATTGCAATCCCCTCATAAAAACATCCAGAATTGACTGCTCACATGCCCCAAATGGACGTCTGATGAGAAAGTCACTAAACGCTGCTCGCAGCTCAAAAGACGGGTCGTGGGGCCCATGCCTCAACTCTGGTATCAATGCTCAGAACCACACTGGAAAACTCCACCTCGACGCTAGGGTCATGATTCCACTGACGGCACTCAAAACGGACATCGGATGCGTCTGCGCCGTCCAAAACAAGATCCCCAGAAAAATGTCAATTCGCTTAAAGACGCGTTGCGCCTCCGAGGTCCCTCGTTTCGGGAATTAAAATTTTCCGAAACCATCCCAAAAACTTCGTCTCAATCCAAGGGTCACATTTCCATAGACGGCACAGAAATCCGATTTACGGTTTGAGTTTTAGGAGCGTTTTAGTATCTAGGTACCAAAACGAGTGAGTTGGGCCCGTTCGGCCGGCCCACCCATACTCTGGACCGGCAGTCCGCGGTTCACCGTGCGGACCGCCCTGAACCACCCAGACCGGCTCGTCCGGTCCGGTCTCCACTTGGACCCACATAGCGCGGGTCCTGTCTGCCGTCCGGGGTCACGAAGACCCCGGATCTTCTGCACCTCGCGCCCCAGCAGGCGCTCGCCTACGCCCCCGCCGACCCCAGCTCGCCTGGCTGCTCCGCCTTACGCCGAAGCCAGCCGCTGCCTGCACCCGGCCAACCTGCTGCCACCGCCCGACCGTGACGCCGACACCTCTGCTGGAAGTCACCGTCGTTCGGAGCTTGCGCGCCGCCTCCTCGCTCGCCGGAACTCCCCCAAAACCGCCGGAAACCCTCAAAAACCCGCAACTTTCGCCGGACGATTGCGGTCACCACAGAGCTCAGATTTACAAACCGAAAAGAGTGATGGAAATCTCATAAAATGTACTACACGATCATGGTATTTTTTTGAGGATCAAACAACAATTAGATGCTAAAATTGGGATTCAAAGGAGGTTCAGTAATAAAAACGCAACAAAAACCTCCTACCTCTTGGGCGTTGCCCGGAGCTTCACGGAGGATCTGCCGCCACGCCGTCGCCTTGTCGGATCTGCCTCATCGGAGTGGAGGAGGAGAGGGATCTTGAGGGGCTGACTTGAGGGGGGGTTTCTCCATGGGGTAACAAGGGAGGAAGGGGAAGGGGTTTGGTTTAAGTAGGAAAAATAATTAATTAAAACTCCCAAAATAACCCGCATCTGAAACACCCGACGGGGTCGAGGTTAAGCCTCCCCCAGGGTACACACCACCTTCTGAGCACAACAGCAGTCTCAGAATTTCATTCCAAGCTTCCGTTTGAAAGTTATAAATCTGAACGCCCAAAGCCTCCAAATTACGAAAATGCCCCTGGGGCCATTTTTCACATACGGCCCGCGCCCACAAAACTTATACATCTCCTAGGGTAAACAGAACATTTAGAACTCAACAGTGCCCTCGGTTTTCCAATCCGAGCCACTGTTTAAGAGATACTGAAGTTTAACCATTAAATGAATTAATTAATTAATTAATTTTTCCATTTAACGTTTCGGGAGCGGGCGAGGGGTCCAAACATCCCGCGCCGACATGTTTTATGTCGTTACTATGGTAAAAACCCCATTACGGACCCATATGTACACTCAGATATCTGATATGAAACACCGTTTAGGATTTATCGCATTTATTTGGCATTTTCAGTGTGAACGCACTGAAAATTTAATTACGGCCACTCCGGGGCTCGGAATCACACGATGTCTGAAGGCGCTGCTCTGGAATAACATCAAGAATATTTCAAAGTCTTTTGCAGCAAAAATTGGGTTCTTACATCATTCCCTCATTCAATATTTTCATCCTCGAAAAGAAAAACCAGGGAACAACTCAGGGTACTAAGCCCACACCTGGCTCTCCCGTTCCCAAAAGAACTCTCGCACAGCTCTACGCCACCGCACACAGACACAAGGATTTGATCTGTTCACACGAGGTCTGCCCTTGCCGATGACGTGCATGGGAGCATGCACACATCTCCCCAGGTGAGTCACGCGGGAGACGCTATGCACCCAAACCAGCTTTTGGGGTTAGGGCAAGGCGGTAGGGAACCTCTCCATCCCTTCGCATGGTCTCAAACGACATGAAGGACCTCGGGGGTGACTCGCCTCCCTAACCGAACCTCTACATCGCACGCCGCGACTGGAATCACCACCCGCACCTAGAACAAGGCCCGGTGATTCCCTCCTTCAGAATATCCATATGGTGAAATACCCAAGGATATCTGGTCACACAAGGTTTCACAATCGATGTCCCACGACTAAGACCCTCTTACATGCTCGAAAGGAAAAGGAGTTGCTACCATTGACGAAAGAGAAAGGTTCCACGCCTTCTAACTTTCTGACACAGGGCCATACCGACGCCCCGTGTCACCCCGGTAACACCTCAAGCAAGGATAAGGGAGAAAAGCATTGCACAACCAGATTCTAACAATTATACTGTAAAAAGTAGAAGAGTTGTAGAGCATACCACTTGCCACCTCATGCTCTGCAGGGTCGTAGACATCTAAAGCTCGCGGTTGTCCGCAGTCCCAACTTTCAGCTCCCAGATCCTTACGTGGACTTCATAGTGGTGATGGGAATACCTCGTAAAGTCATCCCCCACTACCAGCTCCTCCCGCTCCTCTGCTAGCACCACCTCTCTGGCAGCTACTCCGATCACAATGCTGCCTCTATCGAGGTGGTGCACCTGCTGCCTGCCCGAAGCTCTCTACATGCCTGGTCGGGCAGTCTCGTGCCAGGTGACCTCGCCCATCGCAAGCATAGCACCAACTCTCTTTGGGCTGCACTGGTGACCTCTGGCGCCACTGTGGTGTATGACCACGCTCCTGAGTCCGGTTGTCAGAAATCCACCTGCGTCGAGGTTCTACTTGCTGACACCCACTAGCTGTGGCAGACATCTCGGCTCCAACGTGCCTGCTGCCACCACCAACTCCAGAACGTGATAGGAAGCTCTCTGTCACCAGTACCTGCTCTAGCACCCCAGCATATGTGGAAATGCCCAAGGGTACTATGACAGAATGAATATCTCGGCGGAGACCCTGCTCAAACTTCCGCGCTCGGATGTTATCATTATGGACCAAGTCCGGGTAAAAGCGTGCACGGTCTGCGAAACTAGCCGCGTACTCAGCCACCGTCATCCCTCCCTACTGAAACTACAGGAGCTCCTGAATCCGAAAAGAGCGTAAGAAGGAGGGGAAAAACTCCTCACAAAACAACAACTGAAATTCATCCCATGAAAGCAACGACTCGTCAAGAAACTGAGTCACCAGATTCCACCAATGTCGAGCTGCTCCCCGAAAAAGGTTGGCTGCCAAATCCACTCTCTGATCTATCGGCGCCTGCACAAGCCTAAAAAGGCGAACCACTACCTCTAGAAAAACCTCTGCTGCCTGAGGTTCTGGCTCACCACTGAACCTCAGCGGTCCCTACCGCTGGAACTCACGGAGCGCGCTCAAGCCCCATCTGCTATGCTGAAGCTGTTTGCTGCTCAATAGGTGGGGGTGATGCTACTGGACCACTCGGAGAAAGGGGCTCACATGATGGGTCATGGACTGTGGCCTCATAGCTCACAGGGTCGTCGTCACGAACCAAAGCTGGTATCCTAGCTGGCTATCTTCGCAGAGACATCCTGAAAATTATCAAGGAGTGCCGCGGTCAGATGAGCATATATGTATATACCAATAATCAACGATGGGGAGTTGACTCAAGAAGGACAGTCAAAGACTCAATCCTATGTGATGCACAAACCAATTTTCCCTGCAACAAGTGTCTCAGCATGCCGAGTCGACAAGCGGGTTATCAAGGTCCTGGTTAATGGATACGTCGGCCGCCACACCATCACTGGACTCCCTGGTATGAGAGACTCTCTCAAGACACGTTAACACTGTTTCCATAAATCCCAACCAATTCATTTTATTTTAGGGACGTCCGAACAACATCCCAAGGAACAAACCACCTCTGCTACCACTTTTTCACGACCCGACCCTACCTGGGCTCGAGCCGCAACTACCCTAAGCCCACCTCCATAGGCCAAGGGCTGGCGACCAGCACCAAAGGCACAATAACTATGGGATTCCTTTGCCTAATTACCAGTACACACACACGCGCAGCACACTCAATGCAAAAGTGCAGAGTAAAAATAAAATCAAAGGGGAAACTTCTATAAATAACCACAAGAGTGCATCGACCTCTAAATAGTAAAAAGTAAAAGCTGAAAAGAAAAGGGGAAAAACACATTCCCAATTAGAAAAGTGCCACAACTCGGAAATAGGTAAACAAAAGAAAACAGCTGGTAGGGTCCCCCACTTGGAACCCGACTCTGACCACCACACGCGGTCCAAGCTCCCAAGATCCTAAGCTCCTCTGACGTCATGACCAACCTGTCCGTCGTCTGCAAGGGCACACCAAGTGTGGGAAAAGCCCAAGCAGGGGTGAGTATAAAAATACTCAGTAGGATACCCCGAAGGCTTGATGGAGAAACAAAGGAGGTACTGAAGGGTGATCAGTAGAGAGAACGGGGAAAAGTAAAGGAGTACAACTGAAAGTGCGGTAAAGAGTACAGTAGAGAGTCCAGCTCAACCCAACAAGAGAAAGGAGGTAGACTCGTACAAACACATGGAGCTAGAAACGGTGAGAAGATGAACTTCTCATCGAGTCTCCTCTACCTATAGTAGGAGATTAGACTCATCCAACCACGAGAAGCTGGACACGGAAAGCACATGGCATACCCCGCACGTCTTTGCCTCACCTGGAAGGAGAGTAACCAAACCCAAGAAGTGGGTACCAGAACAAGGTATATACATATTCATATGCTCACTAAGAAGCCCGAACAAGGTCGTAAGGGGATCTTCATCCCGTATCTCAGCCCAAGAAAGTGAGTCACCAACAGTCACAGAAGTAAACACCATCGATGCCCAGCATCCCGCATGTCTGCCCGAACTACAAGTCAAGGGCTTAATCACCGCACCTCGACACTATCCGCTTTGGGCGGAACTGACTCGCTCGCATGGTTTTAGGTCGCATCACAAGGACACATCTCGGTGGGGAAAGCGCTCCTCGTACTTGAGAGTTATGGGGAACGTCAATCCACACCATGTCACTGCCCCGCAGTCGAGGGGTCTGCTCAAAGTCAACAGGCGACCCCCTACCCAGCCCCACTGGAGGGTCCCTGGAAGTCGATGGGTTCCCACGATAGGGAGACCCAGCAAGAGTAGACGGGTGCCACACTGCCCAGTCCTGTAACAAGGTAATACACTGGAGGACGACCTGGCTAAAGTCGGCGACGGGACCACTGCCCAGCCCAGCTGGAGGTAACCCGGCATCGGGGACCACTGCCCAGCCCAGCTGGAGGTAAGCCCAGCATCGGGGACCACTACACAACCCAGCTAGAGGTAAGCCCGGCATCGAGGACCATTGCCCAGCCCCACTGGAGGTAAGCCCAGCATCGGGGACCACTGCCCAGCCTCACTGGAGGTAAGCCCAGAACTGCTCTGGTCATCCCTGCTGGATGGTACTGCTCGGTGAACACCGTTGTACTGGCCATCCCTACTGGATGGTACAACTGGCGAGCCCTGCTCGAAACAACCTCAGCCCTGCTGGAAACAACCTCAGCCCTGCTGGTAACAACCTCCTGGGTAGAGGTTCGGTGCCCGCGTAAAGTGTTGGTCACACCGAATCCACAAGAACTCTACCCAGGATCACAAAAGAACGGGAGAAACTCCCCAGACCTCTCAAGGCGATCATGCTCCAATCTGCTGAGTCACTATCAAAGCGGACTGAGACAACTCATCCTAGAAAGTGGGAAAACACCCACGCAGTACGATCACATGTAGTCACAGACGGTTCCGCAGTCCGGTGAAAGGGCACGGTACTGAAACCCCTCACAGCTGAAGAAACAAAGGAACAAACCATCTTTGTCGGCCAAATGAGAATAGGTCAAGGGGAAAACTCAACCCTGCTGGCTAAACAAACGAGCACCAAGCTAGGGTAATACTCAACCCTACTGGTCAACAAACAATAACAGAGGAACCCTCTACGTCACGAGAGGTCAAAAGTACGTAAAGCAGGACACGGCATGCACATGGGTCTCACACGACGTGTGGCCCCAAGTCAACCCCAACTGAGCACACAAACGTCCTCAGGTACAAACAACCAAAAGTACCTCCAAGCATTCCCGTATACTCCCAGAGTATACCACGTTCCATCCCAAAGGCTATCATGCACACGGCACCCAACGTCATGCGAAGGCGTGACGTAACAACTCCAACCTTCCACCTCATCGGCTGAGGTACAGCCAACCACATCTCTTCACTCACACAGGAGTGCACGCGATCACATGCCAAGGGTTCTATGCAAACATGGCGAGAAAAACCGTCATCAGAGCGTCTTTCACATTTCCAAATTTAATAAGATCATGCAAGAGGCTCCGCACAACCAAATGGATCGCATCTTTGTAATCCTAATTAAAAAACACACGAGATAGGCTACTTACTCACCTCAAACGGATATCCGACGGAAAAGTCACCAACACTGCCTCACGCCCGAACGGCATCCCGTGATCCCGAACCTCATCCCTGCAAACAGCCAGGCGCATCACACCATTGCGATCCCCTCGGGAAAACACATCAAAAAGACCACTCACTTGAGCACAATAGATATCAGGAGAAAAAGATGCATTCCGGCGCACCGCACACAAGCGGTGCTATGTGGTACCCGTATCCCGGTCCCGAAACTCAATGGACGGATCGCATCGTTGCGATACTCTCAAAAAAGTACACAAGATCGACTAATCACTTGTCCAAAATGGACACCTGGTGATAAAGCTAGAAATCTCTGTCAACTGCCGAAACGGCCCTCATGGGGCCCGCACTAGCATGCGGAATTAGAGCGGATGAATTGCACCATTTCAATCCCCTCGGAAAAACATCCAGATTCGACTGATCGCACGCCCCAAACGGACGTCCAATGAGAAAGTCACTAAACGCTGCTCACAACTCAAAAGACGGGCCATGGGTCCCACACCTCAACTCCGGTATCAATGCCCAGAACCACACTGGAAAACTCCACCTCGACACCAGGGTCGCGACGCCACTGACGGCGCTCAAAATAGATGTCGGATGCATCTGCACCATCCAAAACAAGATCCCTGGAAAAACGTCAATTCGCTTAAAGACGCATCACGCCTCCAAGGCCCCTCATTTCGGGAATTAAAATTTCACAAAACCATCTCAAAAACTATGTCTCTATCCAAGGATCGTGTTTCCACAGACGGTACGCAAATCCGATTTACGGTTTGAGTTTTAGGAGCGTTTTAGTATCTAGGTACCGAAACGGGTGAGTCGGGCCGGTTCGGCCCGCCCACCCATACTCTGGACCGGCGGTCCATGATTCACTGCGTGGACCCACGTAGCACGGGTCCTGTCTGCCGTCCGGGGTCACAAAGACCCCAGGTCTTTTGCACCTCGCACCCCAGCAGGCGCTCGCCGACGCCCCCACCGACCCCAGCTCGCCTGGTCGCTCCGCCTTACGCCGAAGCCAGCCGCCACCTGCACCTGGCCGACCTGCTGCCACCGCCCGACCGTGACACCGCCGCCTCCACTGGAAGTCGCCGCCGCCCGGAGCTCACACGCCGCCACCTAGCTCACCAGAACGCCCCCAAAACCGCCGGAAACCCTCAAAAACCCGCAACTTTCGCCGGACGATTGTGGTCACCACAGAGCTCGGATTTACAAACTGAAAAGAGAGATGGAAAGCTCATAAAATTTACTACACTATCATCAGCTTTTTTGAGGATAAAACAACAATTTGACGCTAAAATTGTGATTCAAAGGAGGTTTGTGAATAAAAACTCAACAAAAACCTCCTACCTTTTGGGCATTGCCCGGAGCTTCATAGAGGATTCGTCGCCGCGTCGTCGCCTTATCGGATATGCCTCACCGGAGTGGAGAAGGAGAGGTAGATTTTGGGGATACCTTGAAAGGGGTTTTTCCATGGGAGAACAAGGGAGGAAGGGGAAGGGGTTTAGTTTAATTAGGAAAAATAATTAATTAAAAACTTTAATTAATTAAAACTCCCAAAATAACCCGCATCTGAAACGCCTGATGGGGTCGAGGTTAAGCCTCCCCCAGGGTAAACACCACCTTATGAGCACAACGGCGGTCTTGAAATTTGATTCTGAGCTTCCGTTTGAAAGTTATAAAGATGAATGCCCAAAGCTTCCAAATTATGAAAATGCCCCTGGGGCCATTTTTCACAGACGGCCAGTGCCCGCAAAACTTATACCTCTCCTAGGATAAACGGCACATTATGAACTCAACGGTTCCCTCAGTTATCCAATCCAAGCCACCATTTAAGAGATATTTTAGTTTAACCATTAAATTAATAAATTAATTAATTAATTTTTCCGTTTAACATTCCGGGAGCGGGCGAGGGGTCCAAACATCCTGCGCCGACAAGTTTTATGTCGTTCCTAGGGTAAACACCCCATTTTGGACCCATCCGTACACTCGGATATCTGATATGAAACATCGTTTAGGAGTTATCGGATTTATTTGGCGTTTTTAGTGTGAACGTACTGAAAATTTAATTCCGGCCACTCCGGGGCTCGGAATCGCACGCCGTCTGAAGGCGCTGCTCTGGAATAACATCAAGAATATTCCAAAGTCTTCGCAGCAAAAATTGGGTTCTTAAAATATACTTCTTTGCATACTGGGAAAAATAAAACATAGAAAGGAGTGAGCTTAGATGATCAGTAAGGATAACAAAATAGTGGAGACAATCATAAATAAGTCCAAACATTTAAGGCAGTGTATAAGACTAAAACACAAGGCTTTTAAACATAAAATTATGCATAATATGGAAAAGATAAATCAAATAATTCCATTTACTTATTCACATGGATATTCTACTAGTCTAATAATCACATGTAATATCAATATATAATTTTATAATGATGGAATGCATAATGTCGGACATCATAACCACATAGTCAAGGCCTTGTGCAAAGAATAGAAATAAGATTTTTTCAAGGCCTTGTGCCAAGACACTAGTTTGTCTCATAATACCTACCAATTAATATAGAAGCTATATAAGGCTCCAACCATCACTTATTAAGTTCAATTCATTCCTCATATGAAAAGTTTAGAACATAATCAAAACATTTGTATTAAAACTAGCATACGAAATGTCAATATTTTAACCACAAACCATGAATGGTATAAAAATACCACATCAATAGTAAAACATAACTCATTAAATACAATATGGAATATTTTATTATCATAAATCAACATAAATCAATAATAATGAAGGATATTTACATAGATGAAAATAATCAGTAAAACTATTTGAGAGAAATATCACTTTTTCTTGAAAACATTTAAAAGTCTCACTATTTATCAAGAATCCATTTAAAATAGATTTTTGAATCAAAGTGTCTCATACCACTTTGAAACTTTTAAAAGAAATTTTAATTTTAAAACATTCATTTCCATATAAATAAATCCTTAAAACCATTTTTAAAACATGGACCTTAATGAGAAAGATTTAGAAGAATAAATCTTTAAAACATTTAAAATGATATTTTAGTTAGAGTTACTAACCAAATGAGAGATGCTTGAATACAAATAATTGATGTATTAAAAACCTTATAATATCTTGAGAATAAATGAATTCATGATATAATATGTCAAAGTATAGTATATACACCATATAAAAATGAATTGGCGCATAACAACAAAGAAGTCTCAATGGAATGTAAATTGAGTTGAAATCCATTATAAAGACCGTATCATTAGGTTAAGGAGAAATAAATGACATAATTATGTGTGAAAAATATAAATACACTCAATATGATTGGATATTTAGTGTAAATAAATCATAGTACATTCACACATATTCTTGTAAAAACAACACCAATGACTTGGATGTTTAACTCAATGAATGGAAATTGAGTTAAGATTACTCTTATCAAGTTCATATCAATGACTTGATAATTTATAAATTGAGTGATTATGTGTATAAAAAGTATATACACAAAAAGGGGAGTTTAAATTACTACATAAATAAATAAATTGTGATTTTACACATAATCTTGGAGTAAAATAATCAATGAAGTGTCCGTAAAACCCAATGTGTTGAAATTGAAATTAGAAGTTCCTTTACCTGTTTGGTAACTTAAAAATCATACACTCCATGAAAGAAGTATCATACAATGAAGATGTAAATACCCATAAATTAAATTATATTACACAAATAATACAATCATGGGTAGTACATATGTTACACAAAAGGAAATAGTGGAAAATATAGCATGAATCTAACGGGAATAAAAAAGTGAGATGAAAAACCATTACCTTATACTTTTCCATAGTAAAGGGTATATTAAACTTATGTATAATGGTGAAATAATTGTTATTAAATTATACAGGAACCACATACATAAATATGATATCATATACGATCTTCTAATATTGCTTTGTTAATGATATTTCAGTAGTATTATTGTTTTGGGTGTTAACTGATTTGTTTTCCTTTATATGTTTTGTTACATAAGTCATGTTTGTTATGGATAGGATGTATTTGATTCATATATATAATTATATTAAGTTCATAAACATTATTTTAATCATAAAATTAAAATTATTCTTGAATGGTTACGATGGGGAACGAAATCTCATCATGTCGTGGAGACGGTAAGCTGTACGTACGCACAAGCAAAAATATCATTCTATTAGTGGGGAAATCATATGTAATGGAATGGTATATTATATATAAAGAATCATTAACATGTTATATTTATTATTTACATCATTTATACTCATTATTATACTCATCCAAATAATTAAGTGTTGAATAACAAACTACATCACGACGTGGATACGGTAAGCCGTACGTATGCACGTATGGTGACGTTGTCATTAATAGGATGGATATAATAATGAATATGGTTGTACCATATTTATAATAACATAATAGTATGTATAAGGTACTAGAGTTATTATTTCGGTATGTAAACAACAATGAAAGAGAAAGTGGAAGAAGAAAAGAACTTTGAAAGAGGTGATTAAATTATTACCTCTTCTTCGGGTGCTTCCTTTTGATTTGATCAAAAGTGATCCTTAGGTTGGATTTATGGTAAAATTAAGGACTATAGGTTCCATTGAGGGTATTTGGTAATATATTTGAGTGGGGTTTGTCCGAGCCAAATGGCTTTGTAGGTGTGATTTTGAGAGAAGGGGAAGTACCCTTTTATAAGAGAGGTGAGGGTTACTTTAGGAAAAGCTTGAAATATTAATTTATTATACAGTCATATTCGGTTTATAATGGATCCAAAAGGATTTATTTAGAATATAAGGTGGGTATGGGTCTAAAAACTCTCAACCAATAGGTTTTAGATAGGTTTAGGTCACCATATTAACCTTATTTTTTAGATTTAACTCTTAGCTAAATAGTTTAACCTTTACCTTGTATTCTTGTATTATTATAATAAATGGTTAATAAACTTTATATAAAATGCCAAGAGAACCTAAAGTGGTTAATTAATGACATATATATCATTATATTAGTTCTTTGGCTGAACATTATATTTTTAGGAATATTATAACATTTAATAATATAGTATTTGTTTTAAAAACTCATTCATATCAATTTTGACACTATTTAGTATTTGGTTTTTGTGAAAGTCAAAAAAACTTGATTACTTCAAAAAAAATAAATTAAATCAATACTAAAATGTAATATTAACCTTGAAAATTAGTTTAAAGCATCAAAAGTCTCAATTTACATTTATATGGATATTTATAATATCAATTATTTTAATCATTCATTAATAAGGTAATTAATGCATCATCATTGTGTCATAAATAAATTTAATTATTTAATGTATAAAAATTATAAATAAAATACCATTATGTAGGAAATATTTTTATCTCTATAATTAATATTTATAGATTAATTTATATTATGTATAACCCTATATTAAAAATCATTTAGTTATTAAACTTTGAATTTAACACTTTTAACTCTTCTTTAAATAAAATAATTATAAATATCCTAATCTAATCCAAGTGGATAAAAAGGAGAATATTTTATTCCTAATATTTATTTTGGTCTAAATACACTTGTCCAATATAATTAGGATATGTGTTAGGGTAATTATAATATCATTTTTACCTTTAATTACCCTATTTACTTTTAATCGTGGTAAATAAAATTGAAAAGTTACTATTTACTGAAAATTATTTTCATCCTATTGAACCACATTTTACTTACTGATTTCAACTTTGTATCTTTTATTTTTAAATTTAAATTCATATAAGTGGTAAAATTATGTTTTATGAAAATTTTCAAATTTGCAAATGTGCCTAGAAGGTGGGTAAAAGACGTTAAAAAGTTCAATAAAATTTTATAGATCTAATTTTATTATAAAATGACTCCAATGAATTACATTGAACTTATATTGGTATTATGTATCTTTTTTGACTTAAAATAAATTTAAATAAAATAATTAATTATTTAAATAAAAGTAGGTTTTAAACAATAACACAGTGCTTTTCACTATTCATCAAAAATTGAAAGTTTTTAGAAAAATACCAAAAATTCATCCAAAGATAATTTTGATATTACAAATTCAAAAATGATTTCTATTTTACCAAATTCATAACATATAAGTTGTATTAATTAATTTAAAAAAATATTCTCATTGTCAAAACCAAAAAGCGGGTTTTTGAGGAGTAAAAACTATCAAAAGATTTATATGTGTTTATGTCCAATTTAAATGTAAAATTACTTCCAATGACCAATATTGTATTAAATGATAAAAATATAATCTAATTATACTTCAAAACCATTCAACTGTATAATTTAACACTCTAAATTATTTTTATTAAAAAAATCAATTAAAATTTAGTATTTTTCACTATTCATCAAAATATAAAAGTTATCATAAAAGCACCAAAAATATATCCAAACTAAATTTTTATGTCCCTATTTTAAAGAAGAAGTTTATTTTGTCAAATTGAATATATAAAAGTGTAAAATATTGGATTTAAAAAGGGTTCTCCATTAAAAGGTGGTAAAATTACATTTTTTGAAAAATACTTCTTTCATCTAAAAAATTGAATTTGTTCTTATATTTGTATAAGAAACCCATAATATGGATATTAAAATTATATGGAGTATATAAAATTCAAAATGAAATTAATACTATTCATAGCCGTTTTTTGAACGGCTAGTTTGGTAAGTTGTGGTGCGCTCGATCCTAGTGTTGTGTGTAGCCCAAGCTATTGAATTACTTTAAAGAAAATAACTTACTATAAAATATTGGGGTGTTACATTCTTCACCCCTTTTGAAATTGCATCCTTGAAAATTTAAAATTGGGCTTGGGAACTTCATTGAATGTCCCACATTGGAAAAAGAGTCAATAAAACTATCACTTTAAAAGAAATAAAGATAAGTACAAAGGTCACCCAATATAACCCATACTAGGATTCCATGTAGTAAAAAATGGATATGGAAGATAAAATAAGTGTCAAGTTCTGATAGAGAGTGATAGAAAACATGATCTAAATAAATTCAACTACAAGAAAACCAAAAACTTGTTATGGGTTAAATGGTCATTAGTTTCCCAGTAGGAAAAGTAAACTGACAACGTTTTTTTTAAGTTCCATTTCATAAAGTTGGGGAATTTATTTATGAGATTGAATAAGAACATAAAGATATATACTTACATTTTAAGTAGAGTTTCGTACTTTAATAAATTTATACCACTAACTCATCTTTTCTCCAAACGATGAGTATTCAAGATGACTTGGTCACACCTGAAGCGCTAGAATCAAATTCTAGAAAATCACATAATATACAAAGGGTGAACTATATATTTCCCTTGTCTTTAGATATTAACCAAAACCAAATAGTTAGTACAAGATTAGATGATCCTTGAAATAGATAATCCTTTATATAAAGAAATATTAATCTTAATTTCCAAAATTAAACAAACAATACCCAAAGTTCAATAAAGACCATTCAATAAACAATTATCCTTAAAATCCTTCAATATAATCCAAAATAAGATTGAAACCCAAAACTCATAAGAATTTAATCACATAGTCTTTCATAGTAAATCTTAACATTTATCTTCAAATAACATCAACTACTCTTAAAGTCTCATACAGAAGTGTAATTAACCAAATCACATATTCTCTATAATAGGTTAATAATTTCCATTAATAACCTGAATCTCTATAAAAAAACATAGATTCTTCCAAAAAATCCATCGTTACTCCTCAAATTAAATATCATAGCATTCTATTTTCCTTAGGTATATAGTGTTCCAAACAGAGAAAACGTCTTCCAAAATAAAATTTATCACTTAATCACCAAATCATTTTCCTTTACTAAGAATATTCATTTGATAAAACATAAGATTCTAAATCAACTTATTATTGATCAATAAAATCATTTAACTAAAAATAATTAGTCACATTAACTAGGGACTTCACTTAGTTTAGTGGTAGGTGATAAATCCTAGTCGTACTTTGGTTGTGGGTTTGATTCCCACAGTTTTTTCCAACACGATGGGTTATCGCACGGTCTGTGTGTTTTACTTTTTCAAAAACTATATTTTATAACATTCCCAAAATGAGATAAATTCCTCAAAATGACCATAACATAATTTAACCACAAATTTTATCTCATACCTCGCATTTTCATCCCAAAAATTAATAACCTGTAATTGTCTAAAATTCAAGGATCATATAAACCCAAATGGTTCTTTATAACTATATCCACAAAAGAAAATATAATTCTTCCTAAAATATCATTTTCATATAAAAAACTGTAGAGTTACACAAACAAGAGAGAAAATTCTTCCAAATTAATCCCATAATCAAAGAGAATTAATACTTTTATACATTTCTACATCCATTTATTTCCACATAGGTTCTTCCTTGACCTAGTGGTTTCCTATAGAATAGAGCATTGACTCAGGTAATGACCAGGTCCCCTAAATTTACGGCAAATGACTATAAATGGATTCTTTGGATCATTTTTATTTTCTTCCATAGTACTCTTAATTTTCCCTCGGAAATTATTTACTTTATGTCCTTCTTTCTCACACATAAATCATTTCTTTGTTCCATTGAGACACTTTCCTAAGTGTCTCCTTCCACATTTCTGGCATGATAGAAATTGAGATTTCTTTTGTCCACGGTCTCCACTACTGGAGCGCTTATCATTCTCTACCTTTCTCTTCTTTGTTGAGTTTGGGATTTGGTTAATGTATATATTTTTTATCATATTTTTGGAAACCTGCTTTGGCATGAACATGATATATTTTACTCTTATCAATATTCCATTTAGTTGCTCATCTCCACCATCGTGCCCACCTTTTACTTCATGTTCATTGTTACTATGACTTCCTTGGAATCTATCCATTTACTAAAACCAGAAATCATAGTGTGAGTAACAATAGTCATAAAATCATTTATAGAATATCATGACACCTTATTTTCAATATAAAACACCTTAGTATTAACCAAGGTTATTTATTCTCATATTATATTAAAATACTTCAAATCGGTTTGTAAAGAAAATGTGAATTATCCTAAACATATCTCCTGGGAGTGTTGTAACATAGAGTGAAGTAAGGCCCATGGTTATGCACCAGTTCCCATTTGAGTCTAGCTCAAAGTGGGATTTTTGGGTTTTACCCCTAGGTACATATGTGCTAGATTAACCTCTACCTGCTTGTATCCAAACAGGGATTTATTTCTGGGAAAACCCATATAATATTTACATTACTAAAAATTTTTGATGTTCTTCTATACTAATCCTAAAATTCTATATTAGGGTAGTGTTTTCTAATCAGAGTTTTTCTAAATCTAGCATCCAAGGTTTGTACTAAACTTCCTCTTATACCAATTCTAATGCCCCGACCCTAGTTACCCAGAGTCGGTGCATTATTACATAACATTGGAATGATCACAAGAGATCAAGTCTTGAAAAACCGATTAGTTTAGTAGCCTTGGAAGTACTAGATACATACAAAAGTTTTACATTACATCATGAAATGGAAAAACAATAACATTGTGTCCCCTTTTAACAGACTCATATCCCTTAGCCTATTTCTACAGGTTAATCATAATATAATTATTCACATCCTGGGAAAAATAAAACATAGAAAGGGGTGATCTCAGATGCTTAGTAATGATAACAATATATCAAATACTATCATAAATAAGCATAAACATTTATGCCAATGTATAAGACTAAAACACAAGCCTTTCAAACATAAAATTTAGTATAATAAGGAAAATATAAATCAAATAATTCCATTTACTTATTCACATGGATATTCTACTATTTGAATAATCACATTTAATGTCAATAGATAATTTCATAATGATGTAATTCATAATGTCGGACATCATAACGACATAATCAAGGCCTCGTTCCAAGACTACAAATAAGATTTTTTTCAAGGCCTTTTTCCAAGACACTAGTTTGTCTTATGAGACATATCGATGCATCTAGGAGCTATAGAGGGCTCCACCCATCACTTACTAAGTCCAATTCATTCCTCATATGAAAAGTTTGGAAAATAATCTAAATATTCGTATTAAAACTAGCATAATAAATGTCAACATTTTAACCACAAACCATGAACAATATAAAAATAGCACATCTACGGTCAAACATAACTCATTCAATACAATATGGAAGATTTTATTATAATAAATCAACCTCAATCAAGAATAATGAAGGATATTTGCATAGATGAAAATAATCAGTAAAACTATTTGAGAGAAATATCCCTTTTTTCTTGAAAACATTTAAAAGTCTCACTATTTATCAATAAGCCATTTAAAAGAAATTTTTGAATCAAAGTGTCCCATACCACTTTGAAACTTTTAAAATAAATTTTAATATTAAAACATTCATGTCTATATAAATAAATCCTTAAAACCATTTTTAAAACATGGACATTAATGAGAAATATTTAGAATAATAAATCTTTAAAACATTTAAAATGATATTTTAGTTAGAGTTATTAACCAAATGAGAGACTCTTGAATACAAATAATTGAGGTAATAAAAACCTTATAATATCTTGAGAATAAAGGGATTCATGATATACTATGTCAAAGTACAATATATACACCATATAAAAGTGAATTGGTCCATAACAACAAAGAAGTCTCAATGGAATGTAAATTGAGATGAAATCCCTTATAAAGATTGTATCCTTAGGTTAAGTAAAATAAATGACATAATTATGTGTAAAAAATATAAATACACTCAATATTATTGAATATTCAGTGAAAATAAATCAGAGTACATTCACACATATTCTTGTAAAAACAACACCAATGACTTGGATGTTTAACTCAATGAATGGAAATTGAGTTAAGATTTCTCTTATCAAGTTCATATCGATGACTTGAGAATTTATAAATGGAGTGATTATTTCTATAAAAAGTATATCCATACAAATGGGAGTATAAATTACTACATAAATAAATAAATAGTGATTTCACGCATAATCTTGGAGTAAAATAATCAATGAAGTGTGCGTAATACCCAATGAGTTGAAATTGAAATTAGAAGTTCCTTTACCGATTTGGTAACTTAAGAAGCATACACTCCATTAAATAAGGATCATAAAATAAAGATGTAAATATCCATAAATTAAATTATATTACACAAATAATACAATCATGGGCAGTACATACACTACACAAAAAGAAACAGTGGCAAATATAGCATGAATCTCACAGGAATAAAAAGTGAGATGAAAACCCCTTACCTTGTAATTTTCCTTAGTAGAGGGTAGGTTAACCTCCTGTATAATGTTGAATTCATTTTTATTAAATTATACAAGAACCACATATATAAATATGATATCATATATGATCTTTTAATATTTCTTTGTTAATGATATTTCAGTAGTATCATTGTTTTGGGTGTTAACTGATTCGTTTTCCTTTATATGTTTTGTTACATAAGTCATGTTTGTTATGGATAGGATGTATTTTATTCATATAAATAATGATATTAAGTTCATAAACATTATTTTTAATCATCAAATGAAAATTATTCTAGAATTTTTACAATGGGAAATGCAATCTCATCGCGTCATGGAGACGGTAAGCTGTACGTATGTACGAGTGACGATATCATTATATTAGGGGTGAAATAGTATGTAATTGGATGGTATAGTATATATACAGAGTCATTAAAATGTTATATTTATTATTTACATCAGTTATACTCATTATTATACCTATCCAAATAATGAAGTGTTGAATAAAAAATTACACCATGACGTGGAGTCGGTAAGCCATACGTACGCACGTATGGTGACTTTGTCATTCATAGGATGGATAGAATAATGAATATGGCTGTGACATATTTATAATAACATCACGTTATGTATAAGGTACTAGAGTTATTATTTTTTTATGGGAACAACAATGAAAGAGGAAGTGGAAGAAGAAAAGAACTTTGAAAGAGGTGATGAAATTATTACCTCTTCTTCGGGTGCTTCCTTTTGATTTGATCAAAAGGGATCCTTAGGTTGGATTTATAATAAAATTAATTCCTCTATGTTCAAGTGAGGGTATCTGGGAAGATATTTGAGTTGGGTTTTTCCAAGCCAAATGGCTTTGGAGGTGTGATTTTGATAGAAGGGAAAGTACCCTTTTATAAGAGAGGTGAGGGTCACTTTAGGAAAAGCTTGAAATATTAATTTATTATACAATCAAATTCAGTTTATAATGGATCAAAATTATTTATTTCAAGGAAAGGTGGGTATTGGTTTAAAACCTCTAAACTAATAGGTTTTAGATAGGTTTAGTTCACCATATTAACCTTATTTTTTTTTATTTAACTCTTAGTTAAATAGTTTAACTTTTACTATGTATTCTTGGACTATTATAATAAATGGTTAATAAACTTACTATAAAAATCCAAGAGAACCCCAAGTGGTTAATTAATGACATATATATAATTATATTAGTCCTTTGGACAAACCTTATATTTTTAGGAATATTATAACATTTAATAATATAGTATTTGTTTTAAAAACTCATTTATGTCAATTTTGACCCTATTTGGTATTTGGTTTTTGTGAAAATCAAAAAAACTTGATTACTTCAAACAAAATAAATTAAATCAATCATAACATGTTATATTAATCTATAAGATTTGTTTAATGCATCAAAAGTCTCAATTTACATTTATATGGATATTTATTATATCAATTATTTTAATCTTTCATTAATAAGGTAATTAATGCATCATCATTGTGTCATAAATAAATTTAATTATTTAATTTCTAAAAATTATAAATAAAATACCATTATGTAGTAAATATTTTTATATTTCTAATTAATATTTATAGATGAATTTATCTTATGTATAACCCTATATTAAAAATTGTTTAGTTATTAAACTTTGAATTTAACACTTTTAACTCTTCTTTAAATAAAATAATAATAAATGTCCTAATCTAATCCAAGTGGATAAAAAAGATAATATTTTATTCATAAGGTTGATTTTGGTAGAAATACACTTATCCAATAGAATTGGGACATGTGTTAGGGTAATTATAATATCATTTTTACCTTTAATTACCCTATTTACTTTTAACCATGGTAAATAAAATTGAAAAGTTACTATTCACCAAAAAATTATTTTCATCCTATTGAACCAAATTTTACTTACTGATGACAACCATGATCTCAGATTTTTGAAATTCAATTCACTGAAGCGGTAAAATTATGTTTTATGCGAATTTGCAAATGTGCCTAGAAGGTGGGTAAAAGGCGTTAAAAAGTTCAATAAAATTTTATACATCTAATTTTATTATAAAATGACTCCAATGAATTACATTGAAATTATATTGGTATTATGTATCTATTTTGACTTAAAATAAATTTAAAAAAAATAAATAATTATTTAAATAAAAAGTGGGTTTTAAACAATAACGTGGTATTTTTCACTATTCATCAAAAATTGAAAGTTTTTAGAAAAATACCAAAAATTCACCCAAAGCTAATTTTGATATTAAAAATTCAAAAATGATGTCTATTTTATCAAATTAAAAACATAGAAGTTTATTAATTAATTTAAAAAAATATTCTCGTTGTCAAAACCAGAAAGCGGGTTTTTGAGGAGTAAAAACTATCAAAAGATTGATATGTGTTAATGTCCAATTTAAATGTAAAATTAATTCAAATGACCCATATTGAATTAAATGATAAAAATATAATCTAATTATACTTCAAAACCATTAAAATTTATAATTTAACACTCTCAATTATTTTTATTAAAAAATTTGTTTTCAATTAAAATTTAGTATTTTTCACTATTCATCAAAATATGAAAGTTATTAGAAAAGCACTGAAAATTTATCCAGACTAAATTTTTATGTCCTGCTTCTAAAGAAGAAGATTATTTTGTCAAATTGAATTTATAAAAGTGTAAAATATTGTATTTAAAAACGGTTCGCCATTAAAAGGAGGTAAAATTTTATTTTTTGAAAAATACTTCTTTTATCTGAAAAATTGAATTTGTTCTTATATTATATCTAAAAAACACAAAATATGGATATTAAAATTATATGGAGTATATAAAATTCAAAATTCAGTTAATACTATTCATAACCGTTTTTTGAACGGCTAGTTTGGTAAGTCGTGGTGCGCTCGATCTCGGTGTTGCGTGTAGCGCAAGCTATTGAATTACTTTAAAGAAAATAACTTACTATGAAATATTAGAGTGTTACATCATTACCCAATCCATGCCCATGCACCAATCGAATCAAACCACATGCCAATAATTCCTATAAATGATCATAATTCATCTAAAAAGGGGTTTTAGAACAAGGGTCAAGAAGGATATGGTGACATTGTCTTTGAATAAATTTATCTTACCCAAAGAAACATCACCATTAATGAAAGATCTAGATCTGGTTCAAGGAAGATCGAAAATTTTCTAAATCTAATTTAGATCTATCGATGGAAAAAGAATTCTTAGTTATATAAAGAAGGAATACATTGATCCAGACATCATAGAATAAATATATTGCCAATTATAGAAGAGGAGTTTTTGTTCTAGGATGGGTGAATCATAACACATAGAATCCAATGGATTGATATGGGCTATGAGTGCTAAATAGATAATAAGAAGTGGAAAAAAAATTAAAAAATAGTCTTCCTAAGGTCATTCTAGTCATGTGAGGGTCAAGAATAGGGGGTATAAAATTAAAAATACATGTTAGAGTGAAATTAAGGAGGCTCCCCTATATATTGGGTCATCGAGGCACCACCAGTGAGTCGATGGCCCTCACTGGCTGGCCGGTGTTAGGCCTCCAGCTAGCTGGTGTTCCTATAAGAGGTGCAACAACTCTGCCTCAGTTTCCAACTAGCTTGTGGGACCTTCATATATTCATTTCTTCTACCACCTCCACCAACTAGTTAGTGGCTCTGTACCGGATAGTCGATGACACACTAACAGATCCAAGATACTGGTTAGTGATTCCATCTCCTTCGGTTCTAATTCTTGACCCTCAAACACCTCTATCAAATCATAAAATAAAAATTTAGGTGTATCAAAATTAAATTAATGCACCTTGAAATTTAGAGGATGTCACACAAGACACAACTTGAAGAGAGGATACAATATGGAATGAAATTTTCCTCAAGTTTGAAATAGATTCTTGTCCAGCTAAAGAAGAAAGGTAAGAAGCTCAAGGAACTTGAGGAAAAACTCAATTCCCTAAAGGGATAAGAAAATGTGAATATCTCATCCTAGTTAGTATCAATAAGTATAAGGAAAGAAATTTCAAACATGGAATCTTTAAATAAATAGAAGGTTCATAAAGAATATGTAAAAGAAGACTCCCAAAAGAGGGTAGCTATAAAATACTACTTCTGTGGAAATTTAGGACACATTATGAGTGTGTATTCATAATCCCAATCTCTCAAAGATAGAATAAAATTTCCTTATTCAAAATATAAATTGAGTGGTGATTGTATGAGGTATAATTTCTATAGGATATTTTTTACATGTTATAACCCTAGTTATATGGAAAGTCATTATAGTAGGAAGGAAGAAAAATAAGTCATGAGGAAATCTGTTATTCCAGTAACTTATAGAAAATCTGTTAAGATGGAAAAAAATTACTATACTAGAGGAAGTACATGGATATCGACAAAGGGTCCACCAAAAACATATCATGGTACAATCATAGATTCCCTCATGGAATGAAGTAAATTAGATTTTGAAGATAAAGGAAAGTTAGGAAGTTTCTCTAGTTTTGAGAGAGAGGATAATTCACTTGAATAAGGACTCACTCTAAATGGAAAATTTTTAAGTGGATTTAATGGTATTTAGAGAATAAAAAAATTAATCATGCTTAAGTGATATTATTCATACAACTACAAATCATGAGAATAATACCGGTGGAGTTTTCCTTAAATAGAGAAAGAATAATGATAAGGAATTCATATAGGGAACACCAATGGAAGAAGCCTATAATAGCGGGATGAGTCTCGCTCTAGAAGAGAATCCCAAGAAAAATAAGGTTATGAATTTTAAAAAAGTCATCTAAAAAGAAGTTTTTACAAGTGGTTTCTTACAAAGGAACACCACTACAAAATATTAGAATAAAATTAGGAATAAAGGGTTAGTCAACAAAGACCAACCAATCTCCTCAATGTAAGGATATTGTAGGTACCCCTCTCCCCATGTAATTAAATGTTTCTAACTATTTATTGAAAGTGATACAGAATTAAGGGGGAGATACAATCCATGGGGTGGTTGTGTTGGAAAAAGTTCATATGTGATCGAGATGAAAGAAAAGTTATGCAATAAGTAGTATCAAGACTTAATAAAAAGTAAGAAAATGGGATAAGGATTTTATTTGTAACAATAAGTGGTGACAATCAATCACTATATTCTCCCAAGATGAATCTAGAAGTGAATTTTGAAGGTCCTAGTCTAGGATAAAAGATGGTTTCAAAGCCTTATCTAATTTATCCAGTTATATCAAGATAAATCTGGTGATCAAAAGGTGTCTATAGATCAACTTTTTTATGGTATCAGGCCACTAAGAAGAAGAAAACTTGATAATATAAAGTATCAACATACATGGCCTTCATGTTTATTTATTAATTTACTAAAAATTGGTATTATCTAACTATTTTATGGATATTAAGATATTATTTTAAATAGATGTTTCATTACCAACTAGTGATTTCCTTATAATGAAGTTTATCTCAACTCTAGTACTAAAAAGTGATATTAGAAAGAAGGAGAGATTTAAGAGGATTAGGTTACATGTAGTGAAAGGTTTTTAAGCCTCATATGGAAAAAGATGAATCAATATTAAGAAAGTAAGAACACCTTTATCAAAGTTTTATCATGATATTATCATTAACAAGTGGTATTGGTTGATATAAAAACTGGTAAGTCTCATATGCTTGGTAGTTTACTACTTATCTATTGAAAATTTTTGTTGGAGTGTGAAATGGTTCATATTATGAGTTGAAGTTGAGGAAATTAAAGTTGAATGTGTCTATGGTATAAGTGATTGACATGGATAGATTTTTTATTTTTGACTTAAACTTTTATTTTCTACACCAAGCACTATATTAATAGGCTTAGATGAATTTTCAATGAATAAAATTTCATGTGGTAAATTCAATCACTAAAATTATTTAAAGGAAAGTACAACTATGTAAATACAAGGAAATCCTATGGAAAATTTTTTCTTAAATACATGGGAATTTTATGAGTCTGCAGTTTCTGACGGCACCCAATTCTGAGGCCCGGTGTGCCCGAAATCAATTTCTAAATTTTTGTTCGGGTACATTCAGTAAACGTATGTGTGGGATTTTATATCTTTTGAATCGGTGCTTGGAATTGAAATCCGAGAACACCGTTGA
The DNA here is from genome assembly GCA_963277665.1 of Viscum album. Classification (NCBI taxonomy): domain Eukaryota; kingdom Viridiplantae; phylum Streptophyta; class Magnoliopsida; order Santalales; family Viscaceae; genus Viscum; species Viscum album. The sequence continues at coordinate 1,188,950,722 of OY728156.1, read as the reverse complement.
ACTCACAGTGCCAGTATTCTCTTAAGGGTACCTTTACTGTAGTTTTGTTTTAGCGTGTTTGGAAGTTAGTTATCTGGGTTTCAAAAAAAAGGTAAAATAAAAATAAGTGATGGCTTATTTTTATTTTAGGTGGTTAAAGTCTCTAAGTAGAGGTTAGAGGTGGGGCCCGCCACACCCTAACCTCCCTTGGGAGGATATAACTAGAGGTGGGTCCCACTAGCTTGAAACCCCTTAAACTCCCCTTTAACTCCTTGAAGCCCCAATTAAGGAGGATGAAACTCTCACTTTATTTATTTTGGAGTCTCTTCACCTCCTCCCTCCAATTTAATGAGACAACCCACTTTTTTAATTAATGGATGTAGCTTAATGAATTCTAATATTTTTGAATTCATTAAGACATTCTTTTAATAAGTTGTTTTATTTTATTTTATGTTGGTTGGAACAAATTACCTTGGTGGAACTTTGGATAATTAGAGAGAAAGTGTTCTTCCCACAAAGAACATCTCCAACGACCTCCATCCACGTTAAAGGAGTAGACGCCACCCACGAATAACATCACCAACGACGATGTCATCTTCTCCCAATGTCAACGGAACGACGCTGACTTCCCGTGACTCTGTTGAGAGAACAACGATTACGAGGTAGGGGGAAATTGGATTATTTTTATGTACGAGTTATACACTCCTTTCCTCATCGTGTGTTGTGCTCTTGATGCCGAATGTTAACAACGTAATGAGGAGGGTTCAGACCGCACGAACACAGTCCGACCCTCCCCCCCCCCCCCCTTTTGTTGTAGTTTTCATTGTGTTGTCAATGGAGGTGGAGCCGGTAGGGCGCGGTGTCGTTGCACCACGCCGGAGGAAGGGGGTCGTGGCCATGCGAGCTGCAGCGGACGGAAGAGGTGGTGGCGCCGGAAACCGGAGGCACCGGCAACTAAAGGCGGTGGCGGTAACGGCAGCCATGGCACCGGCCGCGTGGAGGGACCGGCGGCCGCTCGAGCCGCCCGGTCCGTGGGACGACCGGCCGGCCGGACAGAGGAGGAGGTGGTGCGGCCTGGCATTGTCGGGCGAACCGAACCGGCCCACGGCATGGGCCGAGTCCGCAAGTGGGTCACGCCCCACTAGGCCAATCTGACCCCCACCTGGGTCGGACCCACCAAGCCAGGTTGGGCCGACCCGCCAGCCCACTAGGCTTGACGGGTCGGACCCGTCTTCGATTAAACGTGAATATCTCCTAGACCACGTGTCTGAATGACGCGCCGTCTACGGCGCTGGGACCCTCACGAAGAGGCAGTCCTTTTGGAATACTCTAAGTTAATTTTTGAAAAATTTGGAAAAAAGGCTGGGTTTGGATCGAGCATGAATCCAACTGGGCCTCTAGAACAGGAATGTCAATAACTCTCAGATCGGGCGTCTGATTGACGCATCGTCTGTCATGTTGGGTTCCTTATGATGAGACGGAACTACGGGATACATTAACTCAGGACTTCATGATATTTTATGTATTGAAACTTGGATCAAGGAGTGAACCCGCCCGGAATCGAGCGTGCTGTGTGCGGGAACCCTAGGACTGGCTGCGATTGTGACGATACTGTACCAGAATCCTTCATGGGTTCGACAGTAATGAAAACTGAACTAGAATCCTTTGTGGGTTCGATAGCGATGACTACTATACTGGGATCCTCCGTGGGTCCAACAGTTCTAACTTCTGTTAATGTATCTTATGTGGGTCTGACAGAATAGCTGGTACTATATCCTGTGTGGGTCTGACAGCTTAGCTGGTCCCGTATCCTGTGTGGGTATGACAGTTTATATGAATCAGTGACTACATATGATTATCTCTATCACTCTACGAAAGTTTTATATCTGTGTGAGCTGAGTCTTGACTTTCAATCATTTATCTTCGAGGTGATTGACTTTACTTCCTGTGTGGACTGGGTTGTGCTTGGGCTCGAGAGTTGGAGTCAGACTATGATTGGTAACTTAGGTATATGTATGGACATATACCTAAGTAGGGTTGGTTGACACTTTTTGGTTGTATCTTACTTTAGTGGTTTATCCTTTGTGGATTCTGGGAGACCTTCGGGGGTCTCGAGGTCCCCTATTGAGTATTGTTATACTCACCCCTGCACGGGCTTCGCCCCCACCTTTTTGTGTTCTGTGCAGACGATGGAAAACAGTGATCGAGGCTGAGGGTGATGGATGGGAGGCTGCTCGGAGCTGAACTAGACGGGATGTACTACAGGGACGAGTTGTTAGAATTCTGTAACTACCCTTCAGGTAGGATTCCCCAGCGATCTGTTTTCCCTTTTTACTTGTACTTGTTGTTCAGTTGGGTTTGTATACTAGCCCACTTACTTTCAGCACACATTACTTTTCTATTTTAGTACTTTTTACCTCTACTGATTGTGTTCAGACTTTGTGTGTGTTACATTTTAAAAGGCAATGCCTTCCCTTTTTATCGGGATTATGCCTTTGAGGCTAGTCTCCAGCCCCTGGCTTATGGAAGGCGGACTTGGGGTAGTCACGGCACCGGCCCCAAGGACAGGTCATGAAAAATTGGTATCAAAGGAGTCTGTTCTACCATAGAACTTAGACTCTAATTATTTTAACAGAAATAGTGTTAAGTGTTTTGGGTGTGGTTATCGGTTTTGGGAAATCGGTATTGGTGAGGCGGTCGACGTATCCATACACTAGGACTCTGACTTCTGATTTCTGACTCAGTGCACGAAAACATTGATTTCATGTGTGTTTCCTTTGTAAAAATTTTCTTCATGATTACTTTGTGTCAGCTCTATAACGACCCGACTCTTTGAAAAAGGTACGGATCATTATTTTTGCTCTCAAATATTTCCTTAAAGATTTTGTAATGTGTGTAACATCCTAAGGTCCAGGGAGTATCTGGGGTTTGTTCGGAGCCTGTGAGTTTGAGAAATGGACTTGAAGACAGTGGCGCACGACCTGCGCATGGTCATCGCACGGTTTGGGATAAACCGTGCGGTTGTAGATAGGGGCGCACAGCCATGCGGACCAGGCTTCATGGCCATGCAGCTTTTGGTATGGAGGCAGTGAGGTGCGCACAGTTTGCGCACAGTTTGGGTAAACCATGCGCCTAAACCATGCGACCCTGTTCTGGGTGAATTTACAATTTTTACCTTAAATATCTTTTAAGCCTAAATCTTTTCCTCTTTCATTCCAGCGGATAGAACTGAGGGGAGAACTCCTCTTTGAGTTCCAAACCCTCTCCTCTCTCAATCTCTTGCCGCATCTTCATCTGGAACCCAATTCGTGATCTGTTGGAAGCATTGTAAAGGCCAAGTTAAGGCTTACCACACCTAAGCTTCTTTCCTCGGTGAATCTTGGTATTCGTTTCGCTATTTTACCGCAGGCTCATATGCTCTATTTCCAGGGCATTGGACTGAAACTCAAATCTATTCCAACCTACTATGGATCTAAGGTCGATATCAAGCGATCCTACTCCTACAGCTCTAAGGTAGGTGGTCACATGGTTTCCATTTTGGGTTTTCGCCTTTTTTAGTTATTATCATCGTGTCGTGGTTTGTCTTTCGCCAAACCCCATATTCATAATGATTGCTTCATATCTAAATGACCTTTGTGGTATGAGATTGATGAATCTAACTTGGATAGGGTGTTTAGGTGAGGTATGGACTGGGTAAGGTCAACCATAGGTGTTATGCATTAAGATTTGGCCCTTTTTCACCTTGGGACCTTAATGATATGTCTTGAAGGGCTTTTTCCATATTAGGAAAATGAGATGACTTGGTTTGAGGTTGGATAGGATGAGATAGAATTAACCCCTTGAATGAATTGAAATTTATGTTGCCTTGAGATGTGTTTATGTGATATTATAAGATGGAAATGTCATGATTTATTAATGTAGAATGTTAAAAGATGGATTTCCTTATATATTGTGATGCGAATGGTTAAGCCATACTGTGTTGACATGCTTGTGATAACCCGTGTGTGGGCGGGAGGCATTCTTACCCCGTGCCAGTTAAATCTCCTTGTGTGGGCAGGAGGCATTCTTACCCCATGCTAGATAAATCTCCGTTTGTGGGCAGGAGGCATTCTTACCCTGTTCCAGATAGATCTCCGTGTGTGGTCTGGAGGCATTCTTACCCCCAGTAAGATAAATCTCCATGTGTGGGCGGGAGGCATTCTTACCCCGTGCCAGTTACAGTGCTTGTGGATGAGAGGCACTCTTACCTCATGTCAGTGAGGATTATACGTATATGAGAAGCATGGACGAGAGGCATTCTTACTTCATTCCAGTGATAACCTATATTTATGTACTTATACTCTGGTGATTTGTGTAGACCACCAGCTGTGAGCTAAATTAGGTAGACCTGCCAGGTGTCCTTCCAAAACCTGAGCAGGAGGGTTGGTTATTTACTTTTCTTTACTTACTTGCAGTTTATTACTCAATGTTACTTGCGAACACCTATTTGGATTACAGGTAGACACCGTTGGTGGTGGCCTACTAAGACTTGTCTCACACCCTACCCGGGCGGCCTCCTTGGCACCTGTGTAGACTTTATTGCTGTAAGTACTAGTAGGGGAAAAGGCCCAGCTTCAGGTTATTGATACATATATGTTCTAGATGGAGTTATAGAGAAGAGGACCAGGCTTGTCTATAAATGCTCATGGACTAATTTTGTTCTTGTTTCTTTTTGTATTAATGTACAGAATGCTTGTCTTCTATTTCCATTGTAACATCATGCCATGCATCCATTTTTTATCATACACTGCCTATGAGGATTTTGTATATTATTCAGGGTTTTCCTTACTTCTGTTGTTTGGTTCGTATGTTTCCCTTTTTTCTCATGTTTATCCTTTAGTTGTGCTTCTGTTATTTTTATTACTTTGATGTTATACCACTGTGGACTTTGACATGGGGGTACAGTCTCCCCAAAGACTTACCATTACACCCCCGCTACTAGTTGGCAGCCCCTGGCCTATGGGGAGACGAGCCAGGGGTCATGTGGCCAATAGGGCTCGGGGCTCGGGTTGAGGGGTAGCCGAGTCTGGGACGTCACAAAGTGGTATCAGAGGAGTTTTTATTCTTGCTTTAATATTTGGAAATGATATACTTGGAGAAGGGGAATGCTTAGGGACATAGTTATAAGTCGTGCTTGGGCGTCGCAAACCCATGTATGGGGAAAAGACCAAGTTTCCTAAATTATAGTGTTATTGATTTTTCTATTATTGTTGATACTGTTTCACCGTTGGTTGCTTCACATGATTTGTGATGTTAATGAAATTTGCGAGGTTGAAATTTGTATTTCATGGTTCGACCCGATGAAATGAGGGTTATGCATTAGAACATGCATCACAATAGGAACAATATGATTAAGCCATGCATCTTGCCATGCCACATTTAAATTTTCAGCGAGCATTGCTTGTTGTTTATTTTCATGCCTTGTTAATATGTGTGCAACTGTACTAACTATTCTTTCAGGTTGTGAATTGAGGAATTATGTGGTTTTGGTGGGTGTCACTCTTTGGTTCATAAGGTGTATGGGCCCTTATGGATCGGAAAATGACATTCCAACTAAACCAATAATTTTCTTAAAAGGAAATTCAAATACTTAATTAGCATAAGTGAATGATAAATGACATCCAAGTTTGTGTCCTCTTTCATTTCATGAGGATTATGGGCCCTTATGGGCTGGGAAATGCCATATCACTAGATTAAGTTAAATTTGAACAGTTTTAGGCTTTACTAGGAATTACTATGGGTGTGGATAGGTGATCTTAGAGGTAGGAAGGCTTAGTACATGTCCTATCTTCTAGAGTTCAACCTTTAATTTGTTGGTTTCTTCTTTTGAGACGTTCGTTTGGCATTGTATCACTATGCCTTAGAGACGTCCTCAAGTCGCACGCGCTGAAGGCGGCGACGATCACGTTCCTGAGGTGGCGGGACCTAAGCCACCAGTTTATCTTCCTATCGAGCCACCCGTGGATCCTCTTTTTATTCCTGAGATGGGCGCTGATGCCCAGTTCTATAAGAACTTCTTGCGTATGATGCAGAGTATGCAAGGTGGAGTGCAACTTGCCCCGTGTATGGCAGAGTTGACCCCGTGAGTTTCAGTCGCAACATCCTCCTACATTTACGGGAGATGGCAGACCACTTGCTGTGGAGTCCTGGTTGGAAGCTATTCTGACCATATTCGAGCACCTTGAGACACCTCTAGAGCGGAGGGTCAAGCTCGTAGCTTATATGCTACATGGTTCATCCAGGAGGTGGTGGGATGTCATCACCGAGTCGAGACAGCAGAGAGATGTGATCTGAACTGATTTCCAGACCGTCTTCTACGATTATTTCTTTCCCCAGGCTTTGAGGGCTGACAGAGCTTGGGATTTTCTGAATCTTCAACAAGGGACCATGAAATTCATGGAATATTCGTCCCGTTTTATTGAGTTACAGCATTTTTATCTTACACTAGATGTTGATGATCTCATGGTCACTAGGAGTTTTGAGGATGGGCTGTGTTATGCCATCCGGTCGCAGGTTAACGTCTTTAGATTGACGACCATTCTAGAAATTTTCAATCAGGCTTTGATTATAGAGAGAAATTTGAGATATGTGGACAGTATGAACTAGGGAAGTTCAGCACCTAAGGTTTCTAGTGGATCTTCTTCAAGGAAGAAGTGGTGTTTTGAGGACTCTCGTGGTGTTATCAGTGGTCAAACCTTTTTCTCAGGTGGTACTCCTATCTATCACCAATGTGGGGTGCCAGTACATATGAAGAGGCAGTGTATGCAAAATCCAGTGGAGTGCAGAGGTTGTGGTAGGTTGGGTCATCTCCACCGTTTCTGCAGGAATGTTCCCCCAGGGCCTAGTGAGAAAGGATCTGTACCTACTCCATGATCTGGTGCTGGATCAGCAGGATCACGTCATTCAAGCAGCTGGAATACCGTTGGTCGATCAGGCCGTGGTGGCATTCGAGGCAGAGGTAATCAGGTGTATTACTCTCAGCGCCAGTAGGGTGGGTCTGCTCAGGGTATCCAGGCTGTGACTCAGGGCCGTGGTACTAGCCAGTTGTATGCAGTCTAGCCTATGCCACAGGAGCAGCACACCGGACCATCTACTGTACGAGGTATGATTCTAGTTGCCTCTACATTAGTATCTGCTTTGTTTGACACGGGCACTTCTCACTCTTTTATATCAGAGGCGATTATTGGAATTTTGGTCCTCGATGTTGAGTCATATGATGGTATGATCACATTAGATACCCCATTAGGTATCCGTTCAGAGGGAATTCATTGTTTTCAGAATTTTCCTCTCGAGGTGGGTGGTTACCTTTTCGTGTGGAACCTGTATGTTCTGGATATGACAGGTTTTGATGTAATAATCGGGACGGACTGGTTAGTTCCCTATAGAGCCCGGATTGACTGCTATCATCAGAGGGTGGCGTTTACGTCACCAGAGGGTGACACGCATTTGCATAAGGGAGAATGGGATCTTAGTGTGACACGAGCAGGACTGTAACACCAGAGTTTTGGGTGGTATCGGAGCACAGGTTGCCAGTCTTTATCTCGATGACCAAGGGTTAAAACCCTCGGTTTATCCTCCTATGGTGGAACTTTTCAGTGATGTCTTTCCTGATGATTTATCTGGTCTACCTCCAGTGTGAGAGGTGTAGTTTACTATTGAGCTTATACCAGGAGTAGCACCAGTGACCATTCCTCCTTATAGGATGGCACCTAAGGAACTTTTGGAGCTCAAGAGTCAACTGGAGGACCTCAAAGAAAAAGGCTTTATACATCCCAGTACTTCTCCTTAGGTATCACTGGTTCTCTTTTCCAAGAAGGAAGATGGTACCCTTCATCTTTGTGTGGATTATCATAAGTTAAATCAGCTGACTATTAAGAATCGGTATCATTTACCTTGAATTAACGACCTCTTCGATCAGCTCTGAGGATAGAAGGTGTTTTCAAAGATAGATTTGAGGTTGGACTATCACCAGCTACGTGTTAGGACTTCAAACATACCTCGCACGGCGTTCAGGAGCAGGTATGGTCTCTATGAGTACCTATTCATTCCGTTTGGGCTTATGAATGCACCTGTAGTGTTTATGGCTCTTAAGAATCAGATTTTTCACCCTTACCTTGATTCTTTTGTGGTTGTATTTGTGGATGATATCTTAGTCTATTCATGCTTGAGACATGACCATGCAACCCATCTTGATATCGTGTTGAATACACTAAGAGAGCATCACCTTTATTCTAAGCTCATTAAATTCCACTTTTGGATAAATAAGTTTCACTTCCTTGGTCACATTATTTCTGAGTCTGGAGTTTCAGTTGACCCTGAGAAGGTGAGTGCTGTAATTTCTTGGGAGCAACCCAAGAACGTCTTTGATATCAGAAGTTTCTTGGGGATTGCTGGATATTATAGGTGGTTCATTCATTACTTTTCACACCTAGAAGCACTGCTTACAACTTTGACCAAAAGGGGGGTGAGATTCGATTGGTCAGAACCTTGTGAGGTAGCTTTTTAGGAACTGAAGGGCAGACTAACTTCAGCACCGATACTGATCTTTTTGGAGCTAGGCAGAGCTTATAAGGTCTTTTTTGATGTGTTATGTATTGGTCTTAGAGTTGTATTGATGCAGGACAAGCAAGTTGTTGTGTATGGTTCTCGTCAGTTAAAGCCTCATAAATGGAATTATCTGACGAACGACCTCGAGCTCGCAGCGGTTTTACATGCCTTACGTTTTTTGAGACACTATTTTTTGGGATAGAGTTTTGTGGTATTCACTAACCACAAAATTCTCAAATATATCTTTACTTAGTGGGATCTAAATCTCAGGCAACGCAGGTGGGTTGAGTACCTGCAATACTTTGATTTCGAACTGGCCTACACTCATGGGAAAGGAAATTCAGTAGCCGACGCGTTGAGTCAGAAAACTCAGTCACAAGTGGTTTGGGAATCTAATGTGGATTGGAAGCTTATGGACCTATTTTCGTAGATGCGTGTTGAGGTTCAGGAGGGTCAGGTTCAAACTTTTCTCTTAGCCTTAGCGGTGACATCTACTCTTTTGGAACGGGTCAGGGCAAGACAGTTATCAGATTCGGAAGGCCTTGTTCTACGAGAAAGCATCACTGGTGATGCCATTATAGATTGGACCATGGATGAAGGTGATACCTTATTGTTTCGTGGGAATGTATGGGTCACAGCAGACATCAGAGAGGAGATTATGAGGAATTTCCACGCCTCAGCATGGGCAGTTCACCTAGGAATCACCAAAATGTATCGTGATTTGCGACGACAGTACTGGTGGCCTAACATGAAGTGAGAGATAGCCGGTTTTATTACACGTTGTTCCACCTGTCAGTAGGTGAAGGTGGAACATCAGTGTCTGGCAGGGCTTTTGGAACCATTGTCCATTACGGAGTGGAAATAGGACGATGTTTCTATGGACTTTTTAACCAGTTTACCCAGGTCACCTCGTGGAAATGATACAGTATGGTTTATCATCGACTATCTAAAAAATGTCGCACATTTCTTACCATTGCGGGAGACCTTCATAGTTAATGAATTGGGAAGACTGTATGTCACGGAAATAGTGTGCCTTCATGGAGCACCTCATTCTGTTGTCTCTGACAGAGATCATCATTTTACATCTTGGTTCTGGTAGGGTTTACAGAAGGCCTTGGGTATGCATGTACTTTTGAGCACAGATCACCCGCAGACTGACAGACAGACTGAGCGAACTATACAGGTACTAGAGGATATGTTATGTGCCCGTGTTCTCGATCTTGGAGGATCATCGGAGAAATAAATTCCTCTTTTCGATTTCAGTTATAACAATAGATTCCATGATACCATTGAGATGGTTCCCTATGAAGCCTTATATGGTAGGCCTTGTCACTCACCTTTGTGTTGGCTTGAAGTAGGGTAGGCGGTTGTTCTATGACCACGTGTTTTGCAGGAGACAACAGAGCAAATACAACTTATCAGGAATCATATGCAGACAGCTCAGTCTAGATAGCAGTCCTATGCTAACAATCACGGGCGACCTCTTGAGTTCGAGTTTGGGAACCAGGTTTTCTTGAAGGTCTCTCCCAGGTTGGGGCAAAGATGTATACGGAAGTAGGGTAAGCTTTCACCAAGGTTCGTAGGACCCTTTGAGGTGATGAAGCAGATCGGACCAGTAGCTTATCAGCTTGCACTTCGTAGAGATATTAGTTCATGCACGATGTTTTTCATGTATCTCAGCTACGTCGGTACCTTCTAGATCTAACTCATGTTTTTCAGCCTGATGAGGTTGAACTGGATATGGATGCTACCTTCGAGGAGTATCCGATGCGAATTGTTGACCGGAGCATGAAGACACTCCGTGGTAGGTCTGTTCCTCTTATAAGGGTGCTATGGCAGCACGAATGGGTACAGGATGAGACCTGAGAGCGGGAGGCTGATATACATTCTCAATGGCCAGAGCTTTTTGTTAATGACACCTCAGTACCCTTAGAAGGCCAACTCGAGGATGAGTTGCTTTAAGGATGGGAGGTTGTAATGACCCGACTCTTTGGAAAAGGTATGGATCGTTAGTTTTGCTCTTAAATCTTTCCTTAAATCTTTTTTAATGTGTGTAACATCCTAAGGAAGGTCTGGGGAGTGTCCGGGGTTTGTTCGGAGCCTTGGATTTTGAGTAGTGGACTTGTAGACAGTGGCATACAGCCTGCGCATAGTCTGCGCACGGTTTGGGATAAACCGTGTGGCTGCAGATAGGGGCACTTGTAGGGGTGCACGGCCATGTGGACCAGGCTACACAACCATGCAGTCTTTGGTCTAGAGGCAGTGAGGTGTGCATGGTTTGCAAATGGTTTGGGTAAACCGTGCGCCTAAACCGTGCGACCCTATTCTGGGTGAATTTACAATTTTTCCCTTAAATATCTTTTAAGCCTAAATCCTTTCCTCTTTCATTCCAGCAGACAGAACTGAGGGGATAACTCCTCTTTGAGTTCCAAACCCTCTCCTCTCTCAATCTCCTCCCACATCTTTGTTCGGCACCCGATTCTTGATCTTTCGGATGCATTGGAAAGACCAAGGTAAGGCTTACCACACCTAAGCTTCTTTCCTGGGTAAATATTGGTATTCATTTCGCTATTTTTCCACAGGCTCATATGCCCTATTTCCAGGGAATTGGACTGGAACTTAGATCTCTTCCAACCTACTGTGAATCTGAGGTCGATATCAAGCGATCCTACGCCTAAAGCTCTAAGGTAGGTGGTCACGTGGTTTCCATTTTGGGTTTTCGCCTTTTTGAGTTATTATCATCATGCCATGGTTTGTCTTTCTCCAAACCCCATATTCATAATGACTGCTTCATATCTAAATGACATGTGTGGTATGATATTGATGAATCTAATCTGGATAGGGTGTTTAGATGAGGTATGGACTGGGTAAGGTCAACCATAGGTTTTATGCCTTAAGATTTGGACCTTTTTCACATTAGGACCTTAATGATATTTCTTGAAGGGATTTTGCCATATTAGTCAAATGATATGACTTGGTTAGATGTTGGATAGGATAAGATAGCCTGAACCCCTTGAATGAATTGAAATGTATGTTGCCTTGAGATGTGTTTATGTGATATTATAAGATAAAAATGCCATGCTTTATTAATGTGGAATGTTAAAAGATGGATGAACTTATATATTGTGATGCGAATGGTTAATTCATACTGTGTTGACATGCTTGTGATAACCCGTGTGTGGGCGGGAGGCATTCTTACACCATTCCATATAAATCTTCGTGTGTGGGCGGGAGGCATTCTTACCCCGTGCCAGATAAATCTTCATGTGTGGGTGGGAGGCATTCTTACCCCGTGCCAGATAAATATCCATGTGTGGTCGGGAGGCATTCTTACCACATGCCAGATAAATCTCTGTGTGTGGACGGGAGGCATTCTTACCCCATGCCAGATAAATCTCTGTGTGTGGGTGGGAGGCATTCTTACCCCGTTCTAGTTACAGTGCTTGTGGACGAGAGGCATTCTTACCTCGTGCTAGTGAGGATTATACATATATGAGAAGCATGGATGAGAGGCATGCTTACCTCATTCCAGTGATAACCTATATCTATGTACTTATACTCTGGTGATTTGTGTAGACCACCAGCTGTGAGATAAAGCAGGTAGACCTTCTAGGTGTCCTTCCGGAACCTGAGTGGGAGGGTTGGTTATTTACTTTGATTTACTTACTTATAGTCTATTACTCACGGTTACTTGTAAACACCTATTTGGATTACACGTAGACACCATTGGTGGTGGACTACTGAGACTTGTCTCACACCCTACACGGGAAGCCTCCTTGGCACCTGTGTAGACTTTACTGCTGCAGGTACTAGTAGGGGCAAAGGCCCAGCCTCAGTTTGTTGATACATATATGTTCTAGCTGGAGTTCCAGAGCAGAAGACCGAGCTTGGCTAGAGATGATCGTGGACTACTTTTTTTCTTGTTTCTTTTTGTATTACTATATATCATGCTTGTCTTCTATTTCCATTATAACAGCATTCCATGCATCCATTTTGTATCAGACACTACCTAGGATGATTTTTTATATTATTCAGGGTTTTCCTTACTTTTGTTGTTTGGTTCGTATGTTTCCCTTTTTTCTCCTGTTTATCCTTTAGTTGTGCTTCTGCTATTTTTATTACTTTGCTGCTATACCACTGTGTACTCTGACATGGGGGTACAGTCTCCCAACTGACTTACCATTACACCCATGCTGCTAGTTGGCAGCCCCTGGCCTATGGGGAGATGATCTAGGGGTCATGTGGCCAACCGGGCTCGGGGCTAGGGTTGAGGGGCAGCCGGGTCCGGGACCTCACAAGCTCACCAGGTATACTTTTTTAACCATGGAGAACCTGTTTCTTTTTAGGATGGCCCCATGATGTTATTAATATTTTCATGACTTATTATATTCCCCCTTTACTTATTTTATATAAAATGTGCATAATTTGTGTGAAATATTAATGTTTTAATATTAAGTATAATATTTGAGCATTTTTAAAAGTAGTCCAATTGAGTCAGTTTAATGTTTTACTTATAACTGTCACTATACTAATAAAAATTGAGTGGTTCTTCTTTTTTAGGATTCTCCTTTCAATATAAAACATTTCATTAGAAGGAACCATGATCCAATTCTTCCATTTGAAGGGTCATATGGTCCTCAAAAACAAGACCAAAGAATCTGTGAACAAACTGGACCGGCCTTAAAGATTGATTTAATGGGTTCAATCCAGAAGTCCAAAAACCTTAACTCTCCACCATAATTCGGGGGACACTACATGTCATCTTGGATAAAAATTTCAAGGCCCAAATCCAAATAAAAGGGGCCCAAAATTTGCTTTGAAGTCCAGCCCACCATTCTGGCCGATAATTAAAATCAGTATAGTATGCATGACATACCTCCTGATGTAAGCATCCAATCGAGCTGATATTTTGCAGTGGGAAATAGGAGATATAGGCGGCCGACTTTTTTGAATAAGTAATTCGGATTTGAAGGCATATTCCTGTTCCAAAATCCATTCATATTTTGGACATCGAAAAAGCATGGATAGAAATGGACAGTTTTCCTTTGTTTATAAAACCGCCATAACTTTGGATTCACTTGTCCAAATGCCTCCATATTTTGAGAGTAGTCGGCCAACATTATTATCTAAAACTTTTAAGAAGGATATATTTGATGATTCGGCTGTCTGAATAGCCAAATTGGCGATGCAAGTGGAGGGACAGATTGGGAATGCAAACAGTCCACTCCTTGGGCTATAAATTCTCTCCCCTTCTCTCCTTGAGAGGGGTTGGCATTTCAGAAGAGATGATATCATATTGGCACGACCAAAGCCTTGAAAAAGGCTTGGGAGGACCTTCCATACTCAAGTTTTCACTTGAGAGACCTTTCCTCCTCTCTTTGTTTTCACTTACTTTTGTGTTCTTCATTTTTGTAATCTTGTAATTCTCTTTCTTTGTAATTCTGTTTTAATGCAAGTTACTTATTCAATATCTCTTATTCTCATCCACCTTCTGTAGTTTGATATTTATGTTCCTAAAATAGTTTAAATTCAGTTGAATCCCCTTCCCTTCTTTTGCTTCCTCATTCAATCGAAAATCTGTTTTTAATTATCATCATCGTTCGTGTGTGTGTGTCAACGTACCACTCTTTTCTAATCCCTTTCTTTTCCTTCTATTCTTAATTTATCATCATAATTATTTTAACCAGAATATTAAACATCCAAATGGCTGAGTAAATCTCTCATTGGTGTGAGTTATAATTCGGGGATGTTAAGTGATTGAGAGTTTTGCTCGATGAGTATTCTTTAAATTAATATTGTGTATGTTAAACTCAATATGTCATGGATTAATGATATGTTTTGTTTAACGAGTGGTTTCCATGGATTATTGGAACCATAAATACACTACCATAAATAAGTTTTGATTTAGATTAGAACCTTAAGTTAAGTTAAGGCTTGGATTAAATCCTTCACACTTAGGAATTCCAATCAACGTCAACTTATGACATGGGTGTTAATTTAATGCAATACAAAGTAAGGCTCAAGGATATCACATGCTTAACTCCCCAATGATGAACTCACCCCAATCTTTATCAACTTGTTAAATTAAACATCATTCATTAAACATTTCAATTAAGCTCTGCAAACAAACCCCCCCAATCAAAATACAATCAACTAAAAACAATCGACTATTATGAAGTACCATCGCCGAGGATTCGACCCGAGTGCTACTATGCACATTAGCAGAGCACCGGAACTTTGACCGGTCGATAGGCGACAATCGGCCATGCGTTTCAAATGGCGCTGTTACTGGGGATGGTGCTTTAAGTAGTCATTAGTTTCTGGTTATTGTCAAAAAAACCAAAAAAAAACAAAAATTTAAAAAAAATGAAAAAAAACACAAAGAAAAACCCGTCTTCCTATTAAAAATCATAAACTGAAAAAAATACAAAGAAAAACCCGTCTTCCTCTTAAAAATAATAAACTGAAAAAAAATAAAAAGAAAAACCCATCTTCTCATAAAAATCATAAACTGAAAAAAAAAATACAAAGAAAAACCCGTCTTCCTCTTTCTTCCAAAATCTCTCTGAATGCCCCGTAGCCTTCCAAACAATCCCTCGGATTTGTTTGACCCTGAAATTGATAGAACTTTTCGTCGACTTAGGAGGAACATTAGGGATAACCAAATCACCCAAGAACCAATCATTGTCCTACCAATTGAATTAGATATGGCCAATCCTAGGGAACAAACATTGAAAGAACTTGCTGCCCCTGATATGAATTACCAACCTCTTGGTATTCAATATCCAAACATTGAAGCTGACTTCGAACTCAAATCGGGTTTGATTCATCTTCTCCCTCATTTTCACGGGCTAGCCGGTGAGGATCCACATCTCCACCTTAAAGAGTTCCAAGTTCTGTGCTCTACCATGAAGCCTCAAGGGGTTTCTGAAGAACAAATCAAGCTTAGAGCTTTCCCCTTTTCCCTAGCAGATTCTGCCAAGTCTTGGCTCTACTACCTCCCACCTGGTTCCATAAACTCATGGGTTGACATGAAGAGACTTTTCCTTGAGAAGTTCTTTCCCGCTTCCTGAACAGCTTCTATCCGAAAGGAAATAAGCGGCATCCATCAATTCCCTAATGAATCACTCCATGAGTATTGGAAGAGGTTCAAAAAGCTTGTGGCAACTTGTCCACACCATCAAATCCCTGACCAAATCCTGATCCAATACTTCTATGAGGGGTTATTGGCTATGGAGTGAACTCTCATTGATGCTGCAAGTGGCGGTGCTCTTGTTGACAAAACTCCTGCAGCTGCACGAGAACTCATAAGCAACATGGCTGCAAACACGCAGCAATTCCATACTCGAGCACATGCTCAAGTGAAACAAGCCCAAGAGAATCAATCCATAGAGCCCAACAAGATGACTGAGTGGATGAGTGAACTTACAGGTCTTGTGCGTCAACTAGCGGTGGCTACCAAAGCCCCAACCTCATCTTCTCCACAATCACTATTCCCTGGACCTATCAAGAATTGTGGAATCTGCAACTCTCCATCTCATCTGACTGACACATGTCCACAACTTCAAGATGATCCATCTGATTCATCTAGTCCAATGGAGCTCAATGCGTCATATGCTCAGCGAAACTTCAACCCTCAACAATCAGGTCAGTTTGTTAGAAACTTCAACCAACCCCACTCTGAGCCCTTCTCTTCTACCTTTAACCCACCTCTGAGGTATGGTAATCCCATTTCTCATCCTCCTCAGTTCCCTCATCAAAATCCAAACCAATTCCAATATGGTCAAAGTGGTGGTAACATCCATCAACCTTATCCTTTTGTTCCTCAACCCCAAAGGAACAATCCTCCTCCTGGATTCCACTATCCTAACGAGCCTTCCCAATTCCCCACCCAATACAATCGCTTTCCCAAGAACCAAAATCAAGGCCAACCTAATTTGGGACAAGCCTCTTCTTCTAAACAACCATGGGAAAGTGCTGTAGAGGATATTTCTTCCTTCACCCGTTCTAGCCTCAAGAACATTGAAACCCAAATAGGTCAACTTGCATCCCACCTTAGCTAGCAACAACCATCCAATTCATCCCAACTCCCAGCTCAACCATTACCCAACCCTAAGGTTAATGTAAGTGCAATTGCACTTAGATCGGGAAAGCAAATTGTTATGCCCCATGCTGATTGCTCTACCTCCCCTTTCGATGTTGATCTAGAAAATGAAAAGAACAAAAATCTAGAAAAGGAACTTGAATCCACTCCTTCACCTCCTTCCATTCCTATAAGGAACCCAATTCCATTTCCTCAAGCCATCTCCAAGCCTAAGAAGTCCTTTGAACCTGATCCTGAAATGCTTGACATGTTTAGACGTGTTGAAGTGAACATCCCCCTCTTAGATGCCATCAAACAAATCCCTAAGTATGCCAAGTTTCTTAAGGAATTGTGCACCCATAAGAGGCAACTTAGGAACATTGAAAATGTTTCAACCCAACAGTCCATTCCCATGAAGAGCAAAGATCCAGGGACCTTCACGGTTCCATGTCAAATAGGGAGTTCCAACTTTGATGATGCACTCATAGACCTTGGAGCCTCAATAAATGTCATGCCCAAATCCATTTTCTACAACCTTGGTCTAGGTCCCTTGCACCCAACGGGTGTTGTCATTCAATTATCCAATCGAAGCACTGCCAGTCCTGAGGGGATAATTGAGGATGTTCTTGTTCGGGTCAATGATCTTATCTTCCCAGCTGATTTCTATGTCCTTGACATGGAAGGTGAGACGACCTCTTCTCGATCTCCCCTAATTCTAGGAAGACCATTCCTCATGACTGCGAGAACCAAGATTGATGTCCATTCAGGCATCTTATCCATGGAATTTGGTGACCATCTGGTCAAGTTCAACATTTTCCAAGCCATGCGATACCCATCTGAGGATCACTCTGCATTCTCAATCCATGCTTTTGAGGACACTTCTAAGATTCAATCGAACCCCAATCCACCATGTTCTTCATGTTCTAATGATAAAGGATCTTTTGAAATCTGCACCATGATTAACAAAGTCATAAATGGTGAAGTTGATGTGGACCTCTCATTCATAGACTCCATCAATCTAGAGGAACTTGAAAACTCTCTTGAATCCCACATCAACTCTGATCTCTACTGCTCCACCTTGGACAGTGTTGAGGAAAATGATCCAAACCCATCTGGAATCCCTTCTCCTGCTCCTAACTTGTCTAGCTCTCAAATCAAGGCTGAAACTGATCTAAAACCACTTCCTTCACACCTCAAGTATGCATTCCTTTTCCATGATCCCTCCTACCCTGTCATTATCTCTGCTTCACTTTCTGAAACTGAGGAGTCCCAACTTGTTCAAGTGTTAGAGGAAAACAAAAATGCCTTAGGTTGGACCCTAGAGGATATTCCAAGAATCAACCCTGCCCTTTGCATACATCACATCCATCTAGAGGAATCATATAAACCAATTAGGCAACCTCAAAGAAGACTCAATCCACTCATACTTGAGGTAGTTAGGGAAGAGATTACCAAGCTTCTTCAAGCTGGTATTATCTACCCAATTTCTGATAGTGAATGGGTTAGTCCAATTCAAGTCGTTCCTAAGAAGGGTGGGATAACAGTTGTCACAAATGAACATGGAGAAGTGGTCACAACTCGAGTGAAAAACAAATGGCGTGTGTGCATCGATTATCGCAAATTGAATGCTGAAACACGAAAGGATCACTACCCACTTCCTTTCCTTGACCAAATGCTTGAGAGATTGGTCGGAAAGTCACACTATTGCTTTCTTGATGGTTACACCAGCTACTTCCAAATTCCAATCGCACCTCAAGACCAAGAAAAGACCACATTCACTTGCCCCTTTGGAACCTATGCCTATAGGCGAATTCCTTTTGGCCTTTGTAATGCTCCTGCAACATTCCAGTGGTGTATGATGAGTATCTTTTCTGAATTCATTGAGAATTGCATGGAGGTCTTCATGGATGACTTTACCATTTATGGCGATTCATTTGAATCTTGCTTACATTCACTCTCTTTGGTCCTTCAAAAGTGTGTCAAGTGCAACCTTGTGCTGAATTTTGAAAAATGTCACTTCATGGTTTCAAATGGGATTTTTCTAGGGCACATAATTTCTCAAGAGGGTATCCAAGTTGATCCAGCCAAAATTGAGGTGATCCAATCACTTCCTGAACCCAAATCAGTTCGAGACATTCGGTCCTTCCTTGGTCATGCCGGTTTCTATCGGCGATTCATTCAGAACTTCAGCAAGATTTCCCTCCCACTCACTCGTTTACTTCAAAATGATGTCACATTCAATTTTGATGAGGCTTGCAAGAGAGCCTTCATTGAACTCAAATCTGCTCTCACATCTTCTCCAATAATCCAACCCCCAGATTGGTCCTTACCATTTGAATTGATGTGTGATGCTTCTGATAGGGCCATTGGGGCTATTCTTGGTCAAAGAAGAGAAAACATTCCTCATGTCATCTTTTATGCCTCAAAAACATTGGATGAAACTTAATCACACTACACTGTGACTGAAAAAGAACTTTTAGCTGTGGTTTTTGCCTTGGATAAATTCCGGCCCTATCTCTTAGGTGCCAAAATCATCATCTTCACGGACCACTCAGCATTAAAGTTCTTACTTAAGAAAAGTGATTCCAAACCAAGGCTAATAAGATGGATTTTAATGCTCCAAGAGTTTGACCTTGTGATAAAAGATAAACCTGGAAAAGAAAACCCTGTGGATGACCACCTGAGTAGAATTTCTAATTCTTCTCATTCTGAAATAATTGATCCTGAATTTCCAACTGAACACCTCTCATCTCTCACTCCAAAGTTACCATGGTATGCCCCAATTGTCAATTACTTGGTTTCTGGTGTTTCCCCTGAATATTTTTCAAAAGAACAAAAAGAAAAGATTAAAAGTGATTCAAAGCATTATTTTTGGGAAGATAATAAACTTTGGAAAACTGGGGCTGACATGGTAATTAGGAGATGTGTTGATGAAACTGAACAATCTTCCATCTTGGAATTCTGCCACTCAATGCCTGGAGGTGGCCACTTTGGACCACAAAGGACTTCTCGAAAGTTCCTAGATTCTGGATTCTTTTGGCCTTCACTCTTCAAGGACTCACACGAGTTCTGTCAATCATGTCCCACTTGCCAAAAGTTTGGCACAATTTCCAAAAGAAATGAAATGCCTCAAAATCCATTAGTCTTCTGTGAGCTTTTCGATGTTTGGGGCATCGATTTCATGGGACCTTTTCCCCCTTCCAATGGATTATCCTACATTCTCCTTGCTTTTGACTATGTTTCTAGGTGGGTCGAGGCCAAACCCACTAGGAAAGATGATGCTCAAACTGTAAGTGAGTTCCTCAAAACCTATATCTTCCATCGATTCGGAACACCACGTGCTTTGATAAGTGACTTAGGAACTCATTTCTGTAATAGAACCATGGAGTCACTTTTGAAAAAGAATGGGGTTGTACATAAAACATCCACTGCATATCACCCTCAAACAAATGGTGTAACACCCCAAGATTTCATAGTGTGTTATTTCTTCAAAATAATTCAATAACATGCACTACACGCAACACCGAGTTCAATTGCACCATGACTTACCAAAAAAAAAGCCATTAAAATAGGTCATGAATAGAATTAACTACATTTTTAACTTTATATAATCCTTATAATTTTAGAATCCATATTATGAGTTTCTTAGTCATAATGCAAGAATAGATTCATTTTCAGTATTGCACTTTTATCAACTTTTGATAGTGAAACCTTTTTAAATACAATATTTTAAGTTTTTTGACTAAATGGAGACATCAAAAAAATTTAAAATGAAACATCCCAAGCTTCCACGGTACGCTTTCCTTTGAATAAAACAGTAGCGTGTGTTGTACGCAACGTCGAGTTTTAACACACACCACAACCGATCAAACTAGCCGTTATGAATAGTAATACCTACTTTTTGAAATTATATATATTTTATATTTTAAAATGGACTTCATTTTTGGATTCGGAATATCGAATTTAGCCTAAGGTGAAATTTTGGTACTCTTCGGATAACTTTCATATTTTGATGAATAGTGAAAATTACTAAATTTTAATTAAAAACAACTTTTTTAATCAAAATAATTAATAGTGATAAATTATGAATTTTAGTAGTTTTAAAGTATATTTAGAATATATTTTTACCATTTAATATAATGTTGGTCATTGGACATAATTTTACAATTAAACTGAACATAAACAAGTGTCAATCTTTTGATAGTTATTATCTCTTAAAAACACGCTTTTTGTTTTGACAGCGGGAATTAATTTTAAATTAATTTCTGCCACTTCTGTGTTTAGAATTTAGGAAAATGGATTCCATATTTGGAATCAGGATGTTCAAATTGTGTAAATAGGTGCCACTTCTGTGTTTAGAATTTAGGAAAATGGATTCCATATTTGGAATCAGGATGTTCAAATTGTGTAAATAGGTAACTTTTATTTTTAGACATTTTGAATAATTACTGCGGTAAATATTTTATTTACCATGGTTAAGGGTAAATCCGGTAAATAAGGGTTAAAAAAATAATATTATAATAATACTAAATTACCCTAAAACGTGTCTTAACCCTATTGGTTGATACATGGTCGACCATGGGCATCTTTGTGTCAATTTTGGGACCCCATGGATCCACTTGTAAGTGATAATGACACTTTATTTTAATTAAGTCAAAATGAATACAAAAATGACACAAGCATATATCTTTTAGAAAAACAATTTTTACATAGGGTTATATATGTTGGATTTTCGATTATAAATATTCATTAGAAATCTAAAAAGATTTCCTACATAATGATATTTTCTTTATAATTTTTAGACATTAAATAAGTTATTTTATTTATGACACAATGATGATGCAGTAATTACTATAATAGTGAAAAATTAAAATAATTGATATTATAAATACCCAAATAAATATAATATGAAACTTTTAATGAATTAAACTAATTTTATAGGATAATATGATATATTAGGATTGATTTAATTGACTTTGTTCGAAGTAATCAATCTGTTATGAGTTTCACAAAAATCAACTATTGAATAGTGTCAAAATTGACATAAAAGAGTTCTTAAAACAAATATTATATTATTAATTGATATTAAATTCCTAAAAATCTAAGGTTCGGCCAAGAGACTTATATTATTATAGGTTAATTATTAATGAACCACTTGGGGGTCGCTTGGATGTATATAGTAAGTTTATTAACCATATTATATAAAAATACAAAGAGACATTGTAAAAGTGAAACTAATTAACTTAGAGTTAATACTTAAAGATAAGGTTAATATAAGTACCCAAACCTGTCTAAATTCTATTTGATGAGTTGTTTTCGACCTATCCCCACCTCATCCTTTGAATAGTCAACTTTGGAGCCTTTAGAAACCGAATATGAATTTATTATAAATTAATATTTCTAGATTTTCCAAAGGTGCCCCTCACCCCTCTTATAAAAGGGCACTCCTCCTTCTCATTTCTTAACACCTCTCAAGCCTTTTGGTTCGGCCAAACTCTGCCCAAATACTCTCCCAACATCCCTCACTTCAACCTAGAGGCCTTAGTTTGATCAGAAAGCCAACCTATGGAGCCCTTTTGATCAAATCAAAAGGAAGAACCCGAAGAAGAGGTAATGATTTCACCACCCTTTTCTAAGTTCATTTCTTCTTCCACTTCTTCTTCCTTTGTTCTTACCATTCTGAAATAATAACTCCAGTATCTCACATATACTGTGATGTTATTATAAATATGGTACAATCATATTCAGTATTCTATCCACCCTTTGAATAACATGTCACCATACGTGCGTACGTACGGCTTACCGTCTCCACGTCGTGGTGTAATTGTTATTCAATATAATATTATTTGGATGGGTATAATAATGATGTGTAACTCATGTAAATAATAAATAAAACATGTTAATGATTCTGTATATATGATATACCATTCATTTATATATTATTTTAATATCAAAAGAATGATATTGTCGCTCGTGCGTACGTACGGACTACCGTCTCCACGAACGCGATGAGATTCATTCTCCATCGTAACCATTAAAGTATAATTATCATTTGATGATTTAAAAATGATGTTTAAGGACTTGATATCATTCTGGATATGAATAATATACAACCTATCCTTTACAAACATGTCTTACGTAACAAACATATAAAAGAAAATGAGTAAGTTAACACCCGAAACGATGATAATTCTAAGATATTATTATCAAATCAATATTAAAAGATCATATATGATATCATATTAATGTATATGATTCTTGTATAATTTAATAACAATTATTTCACCATTATACAGGGAGTTAACCTACCCCAACCAAGGAAAAGTACAAGGTAAGGGTTATTTCACAATCTCTTCATTATCCGAGGTTGTTTATACGTAATAATCTACTGGGATTTCTTTATCATCCACATCCATGTTTCTTCGAAATGTATTTCAAAACATATTTATTATTTACAAGAATATGGGTTAAATTCATTTATACCCTTGTTTGACTTTTTGTAAGAGGTTTATAAAGGAATCTTTCCGTCGTTTTCAAAACAAGGTCCTTTTTAACCTTTTCGACAGAATTAAGATAAGAATGTTTTTTTACTTATACGGCGGGTGCGGTTATTTTCCGCCGTTATAAAATCGTCAAAGCTTTCCTTACAAGCTTACAAGAATATTTTCAAGAAAATGTTTTATTTTATATGGCTCTTAAATGATTTCAAAAATAGAAAGAGATATTTCTCTGAAAAGTGTTTTGATTTCATCTATGTCAACATCCTTTAATGGATTTTACGCTTATTTGAAGTTGATTTATTATAATACAAAACTTCTATATTGTATAGAAGGTTTTGTGATATGTTTGACTGTGGATGTGCTATTTTATACCATTCATAGTTTATGGTGAAACTATTGACATTTCGTATGCTAGTTTTAACCCGAATGTTTATGTTATATTTCAAACTTTTCTTCAGATGAATGTGCTAAACAAGTATGTTCCGGGTTGGGGACCGGTAAAAGTAAGCCCTCCAGGTTGGGGACTGGTAAAAGTAAGCCCTCCAGGTTAGGGACTGGTAAAAGTAAGCCCTCCGGGTTGGTGTCCGGTTATTAGAGGCACTCCGGGTTGGTGTCCGGTTATTAGAGGCACTCCGGGTTGGTGTCCGGTTATTAGAGGCACTCCGGGTTGGTGTCCGGTTATTAGAGGCACTCCGGGTTGGGTTCCGGTTAGAAGTAACCCCTAGGTCTTGGGATGAGGCCTAGACAATGAAATTAACATTTGACATTATGCATTCCAACATTATGAAAGTGGTTATTGATATTGCATGTGATTATTCGATTAGTAGAATATCCATGTGAATAAGCAAATGGCATTATTTCATTTTACTTTTGCCATACTATGTTGAAGTTCAATTTTTAAAGGCTTTTGTTTTAGTAATTCATTGCCTTAAATGTTTATGATTATTTTGAATGTTCCGCTATATTGTTATCCTTACTGGGCATTTGAGCTCACCCCTTTCCTATGTTTTATTTTTCCCAGGTAGTGAAGAAGTAAATTATGAATGACTTGCGGGGATATTATGAGGGGTTAATAGTGTGGATTGTGGAACATTATGTTGTTGTAGTAGTTTTTCATTTTATGATGTAATGCAAAACTTATGAATATATCTAGTGTTTCCAAGGCTACTAAACCAATCGGTCTTTCGAGATTTGATCTTTCATGTGATCATGCCAATGTTACGAAGTAATGCACCGACTCTGGGTAGCTGGGGTCGGGGCGTTACAGTTGGTATCAGAGGAAGTTTAGTACAAACCTTGGAAACTAGATTTAGATAAACTCTGATTAGAGCACGTAGACCTAAGATGAACTTTGAGGATTAGTATAGAAGAACTTCCTAGAATTTTGGTATTGTAGAGATTTTGTGAGTTTTCCGAGCAATACGTCCCTGTCTGGATACGAGCAGGTAGAGGCGGCTCTGGCACAGATGTACCTAGGGGTAAAACCCGAAAACACCGCTTTGAGCAAGACTCGAACGGGAACTGGTGCACGACAACGGGCCTTGCTGCACTCTTGGTTACGACACTCCCGGGGGATATGCTTAGGATAACTCTCATTTTCTTTACAAATCATTTTGAAGGGATTATGAGTATATACTTCCTCAAAGAAAACATTCTTATGATTATGGATTATATCCATAAATAGTTCAATTTATGTTAAGTGTTTTATAAGTATGGGATTATGTATTTTGATCCATAAACTGATCTAGTTTATGCCATTGTTTAGAAATGGCGCCCAGTAGAAGGAATGAGAACTCCGGAAATGCACATGATCCAAAGAGAAGGAAGGATCATATCTTTCATGGTCTTAAGCTAGAATTTATAAGAGAAATAGTCTCCCATGTATTATCATCATATGAAGAAATAATATCATGTATTGATAAGATAAGTAAAGAGATTACTGAGTCATATGGCTTTGAAGGGAAGCAAGAGAAGAAAAGGATAGAAGAGAGAAAGATGGATAAAGGGAAGAGGGAAAAGAAGAATTTTCCCATATGTGGTAACTGTGGAAAGAAACACCCTGGAACTTGCCTGAAAGGAATGGGAGTTTGTTATAAGTGTGGAGGAAAAGGGCACAAAGTACGTGACTGCAAGGGTAAGAAAATGGTTTCAAATGTACAATGCTTCATTTGCAAGGAGTTTGGACACTACGCGAACCTATGTCCCAGTCATCAGACTATGACGCAAATGATGCTATTGGATAATAATCAAGTTATGATACTACCACAGATGAAGAGGAATGATTAGAGTTCTTATGTTGATTATGTCAATTGAGTGTTGTATCAACAATGTACTTGTTACAATAATCATGGAGTATATAAGGATTGTACTGCAGTACTATTTCATTAAGGACTTGAGATTGTGTGGAACAAATAAAAGTGACTCAATAGCAGGATAAATTTTTGGAAAATATATGGTTAAGAGAATATAGTTCTGATACTGAGGAAGTGATTTTGGAATAATATGTGATTGTTTTGGATAAATTATATTGGATATTCTTGACTACCCTGGAACTGATTAATGATTTGTATATTCCATCATTGTTGGGGTTTAAAACATTTTTGGATTGATGAAGTATATCCAGAATTCTATATGGAATAAGGGAGCATGAATGTAATCAATAAAGATTATGGTAAATCAGGATGTTTCAGTGTATTAAAAGAATACATTATGAAGGTATTCATATGCTATTACGGGGTAAAAAGGATCTACATTATGTTTACCTTCCTTATAAATGTTAGACTATGAGTTTGGACATAAGTATTTTGGATAGTTCAAGTTTGGATTATTTTGGATTGCCATAAAAGGACAACCCGGAGGTCGGGCGGCAACCCGTCGCGTCCGGCAAGGCTGCGAGACTTGAACCCGCAACCGAAGGGCGACAAGGGTGTATCACCTACCACTGGACTATAAGATGTCCGGGATTAAATAATTTAGTTTTTATTAAAAGATCATGTAGATGAATTATAAATTCGTTTATTTTGGAACCCTATACGAATAGTGTAAATAGAATTTTTTTACATTCAATTATCTTTTAGAGTGAAAGATGAGTTTGTGGTAGAAATTTATTAATGGATAAAACTCTAATTATAAAGTAAGTATATCTCTATATGATCTTATCCAATCTCATAAAAAATTCCCCAATATTAAGAAAAGCAAATTAGAACAAAAATGTTTTCCTAGATGGTACCTTAAATCATCACTAATTTATGGCTTTGGGATTGTTGGCCTTTTCATAGCCATGTTCTCTACCACTCTCCATCAGGTAATTGATGGTTAGATTTTTCTTCCATATCCATATTTTCCTACATGGAACCCTAGTATGTGTTATTTTCGGTAATCTTCATACTTTCGACTCTTTATTTTAAATAGAGGCCTCGTTAATTCATTTTTTCGATGTGGGATTTCAACTTAGATATTTTGAAACGTCAAAAATGTGTTATCCCAATACCCTATATTTTGTTGAACCGATGGTACTTCAAATCATCATAGATTGATGAGTTTAAGGACCTCAATTATACACTTGTTTGTGATTGATGACCTCAATCACTACCTATAAATATTTACGTTTTTCCTCCAATTATATATCTCTAATTGCCACCAATGTTCTCCTAATCGATATCATAATTTGGTGGTGACCCTTTCATTTCTCTTTTCCTCATATTAAGACTAAATTTTAGTAACCCAATTTCCGATGTGGATTTTACCACAAATATATTATCTATTTTCAACCTTTTATTTTCGAAGAACAATTTCAAATTGCGAGGACGCAATTTATTGAAGGAGGGGAGAATGTAACACCCCAAGATTTCATAGTGTGTTATTTCTTCAAAATAATTCAATAACATGCACTACACGCAACACCGAGTTCAATTGCACCATGACTTACCAAAAAAAAAGCCATTAAAATAGGTCATGAATAGCATTAACTACATTTTTAACTTTATATAATCCTTATAATTTTAGAATCCATATTATGAGTTTCTTAGTCATAATGCAAGAATAGATTCATTTTCAGTATTGCACTTTTATCAACTTTTGATAGTGAAACCTTTTTAAATACAATATTTTAAGCTTTTTGACTAAATGGAGACATCAAAAAAATTTAAAATGAAACATCCCAAGCTTCCACGGTACGCTTTCCTTTGAATAAAACAGTAGCGTGTGTTGTACGCAACGTCGAGTTTTAACACACACCACAACCGATCAAACTAGCCGTTATGAATAGTAATACCTACTTTTTGAAATTATATATATTTTATATTTTAAAATGGACTTCATTTTTGGATTCGGAATATCGAATTTAGCCTAAGGTGAAATTTTGGTACTCTTCGGATAACTTTCATATTTTGATGAATAGTGAAAATTACTAAATTTTAATTAAAAACAACTTTTTTAATCAAAATAATTAATAGTGATAAATTATGAATTTTAGTAGTTTTAAAGTATATTTAGAATATATTTTTACCATTTAATATAATGTTGGTCATTGGACATAATTTTACAATTAAACTGAACATAAACAAGTGTCAATCTTTTGATAGTTATTATCTCTTAAAAACACGCTTTTTGTTTTGACAGCGGGAATTAATTTTAAATTAATTTCTGCCACTTCTGTGTTTAGAATTTAGGAAAATGGATTCCATATTTGGAATCAGGATGTTCAAATTGTGTAAATAGGTAACTTTTATTTTTAGACATTTTGAATAATTACTGCGGTAAATATTTTATTTACCATGGTTAAGGGTAAATCCGGTAAATAAGGGTTAAAAAAATAATATTATAATAATATTAAATTACCCTAAAACGTGTCTTAACCCTATTGGTTGATACATGGTCGACCATGGGCATCTTTGTGTCAATTTTGGGACCCCATGGATCCACTTGTAAGTGATAATGACACTTTATTTTAATTAAGTCAAAATGAATACAAAAATGACACAAGCATATATCTTTTAGAAAAACAATTTTTACATAGGGTTATATATGTTGGATTTTCGATTATAAATATTCATTAGAAATCTAAAAAGATTTCCTACATAATGATATTTTCTTTATAATTTTTAGACATTAAATAAGTTATTTTATTTATGACACAATGATGATGCAGTAATTACTATAATAGTGAAAAATTAAAATAATTGATATTATAAATACCCAAATAAATATAATATGAAACTTTTAATGAATTAAACTAATTTTATAGGATAATATGATATATTAGGATTGATTTAATTGACTTTGTTCGAAGTAATCAATCTGTTATGAGTTTCACAAAAATCAACTATTGAATAGTGTCAAAATTGACATAAAAGAGTTCTTAAAACAAATATTATATTATTAATTGATATTAAATTCCTAAAAATCTAAGGTTCGGCCAAGAGACTTATATTATTATAGGTTAATTATTAATGAACCACTTGGGGGTCGCTTGGATGTATATAGTAAGTTTATTAACCATATTATATAAAAATACAAAGAGACATTGTAAAAGTGAAACTAATTAACTTAGAGTTAATACTTAAAGATAAGGTTAATATAAGTACCCAAACCTGTCTAAATTCTATTGGATGAGTTGTTTTCGACCTATCCCCACCTCATCCTTTGAATAGTCAACTTTGGAGCCTTTAGAAACCGAATATGAATTTATTATAAATTAATATTTCTAGCTTTTCCAAAGGTGCCCCTCACCCCTCTTATAAAAGGGCACTCCTCCTTCTCATTTCTTAACACCTCTCAAGCCTTTTGGTTCGGCCAAACTCTGCCCAAATACTCTCCCAACATCCCTCACTTCAACCTAGAGGCCTTAGTTTGATCAGAAAGCCAACCTATGGAGCCCTTTTGATCAAATCAAAAGGAAGAACCCGAAGAAGAGGTAATGATTTCACCACCCTTTTCTAAGTTCATTTCTTCTTCCACTTCTTCTTCCTTTGTTCTTACCATTCTGAAATAATAACTCCAGTATCTCACATATACTGTGATGTTATTATAAATATGGTACAATCATATTCAGTATTCTATCCACCCTTTGAATAACATGTCACCATACGTGCGTACGTACGGCTTACCGTCTCCACGTCGTGGTGTAATTGTTATTCAATATAATATTATTTGGATGGGTATAATAATGATGTGTAACTCATGTAAATAATAAATAAAACATGTTAATGATTCTGTATATATGATATACCATTCATTTATATATTATTTTAATATCAAAAGAATGATATTGTCGCTCGTGCGTACGTACGGACTACCGTCTCCACGAACGCGATGAGATTCATTCTCCATCGTAACCATTAAAGTATAATTATCATTTGATGATTTAAAAATGATGTTTAAGGACTTGATATCATTCTGGATATGAATAATATACAACCTATCCTTTACAAACATGTCTTACGTAACAAACATATAAAAGAAAATGAGTAAGTTAACACCCGAAACGATGATAATTCTAAGATATTATTATCAAATCAATATTAAAAGATCATATATGATATCATATTAATGTATATGATTCTTGTATAATTTAATAACAATTATTTCACCATTATACAGGGAGTTAACCTACCCCAACCAAGGAAAAGTACAAGGTAAGGGTTATTTCACAATCTCTTCATTATCCGAGGTTGTTTATACGTAATAATCTACTGGGATTTCTTTATCATCCACATCCATGTTTCTTCGAAATGTATTTCAAAACATATTTATTATTTACAAGAATATGGGTTAAATTCATTTATACCCTTGTTTGACTTTTTGTAAGAGGTTTATAAAGGAATCTTTCCGTCGTTTTCAAAACAAGGTCCTTTTTAACCTTTTCGACAGAATTAAGATAAGAATGTTTTTTTACTTATACGGCGGGTGCGGTTATTTTCCGCCGTTATAAAATCGTCAAAGCTTTCCTTACAAGCTTACAAGAATATTTTCAAGAAAATGTTTTATTTTATATGGCTCTTAAATGATTTCAAAAATAGAAAGAGATATTTCTCTGAAAAGTGTTTTGATTTCATCTATGTCAACATCCTTTAATGGATTTTACGCTTATTTGAAGTTGATTTATTATAATACAAAACTTCTATATTGTATAGAAGGTTTTGTGATATGTTTGACTGTGGATGTGCTATTTTATACCATTCATAGTTTATGGTGAAACTATTGACATTTCGTATGCTAGTTTTAACCCGAATGTTTATGTTATATTTCAAACTTTTCTTCAGATGAATGTGCTAAACAAGTATGTTCCGGGTTGGGGACCGGTAAAAGTAAGCCCTCCAGGTTGGGGACTGGTAAAAGTAAGCCCTCCAGGTTAGGGACTGGTAAAAGTAAGCCCTCCGGGTTGGTGTCCGGTTATTAGAGGCACTCCGGGTTGGTGTCCGGTTATTAGAGGCACTCCGGGTTGGTGTCCGGTTATTAGAGGCACTCCGGGTTGGTGTCCGGTTATTAGAGGCACTCCGGGTTGGGTTCCGGTTAGAAGTAACCCCTAGGTCTTGGGATGAGGCCTAGACAATGAAATTAACATTTGACATTATGCATTCCAACATTATGAAAGTGGTTATTGATATTGCATGTGATTATTCGATTAGTAGAATATCCATGTGAATAAGCAAATGGCATTATTTCATTTTACTTTTGCCATACTATGTTGAAGTTCAATTTTTAAAGGCTTTTGTTTTAGTAATTCATTGCCTTAAATGTTTATGATTATTTTGAATGTTCCGCTATATTGTTATCCTTACTGGGCATTTGAGCTCACCCCTTTCCTATGTTTTATTTTTCCCAGGTAGTGAAGAAGTAAATTATGAATGACTTGCGGGGATATTATGAGGGGTTAATAGTGTGGATTGTGGAACATTATGTTGTTGTAGTAGTTTTTCATTTTATGATGTAATGCAAAACTTATGAATATATCTAGTGTTTCCAAGGCTACTAAACCAATCGGTCTTTCGAGATTTGATCTTTCATGTGATCATGCCAATGTTACGAAGTAATGCACCGACTCTGGGTAGCTGGGGTCGGGGCGTTACAAATGGAATGGCTGAACTTTCTAACAGAGAAGTGAAAAGAGTGCTTGAAAGAATTGTTAAGCCCACAAGAAAAGACTGGCCCGATAGACTTGGTGAAGCACTTTGGGCCTATCGAACAGCCTATAAGACACCCATTGGGATGTCTCCAT
Organism: Viscum album; assembly: GCA_963277665.1. NCBI lineage: Eukaryota > Viridiplantae > Streptophyta > Magnoliopsida > Santalales > Viscaceae > Viscum > Viscum album. The sequence goes on along the minus strand of OY728156.1, from coordinate 1,188,919,356 downwards.
TTAGGCTAGTATTTGGTAAAGCCTGTCATTTACCAGTTGAAATCCAACATAAGTCATTTTGGGCTGTCAAAACATGTAATTTGGATTGTGAAAAATCTGGTGAAGAAAGATTGTTGTTGTTGACTGAATTGGAGGAGCTTCGACTCGATTCGTATGAGAACTCCATTCTCTACAAAGAAAAAGCAAAGTCACTCCATGATAAGCACATTCTTCGAAAGGTATTTCATGAAGGTGAAAAGGTAATGCTCTTCAATTCTCGATTTCGACTTCACCCAAGTAAGCTGAATTCTCGTTGGGATGGACCTTTTATTATTACTAATGTTTACCCATTTGGTGCAGTGCAAGTCGAAGACCCTTCTTCAAAAAGAACATTCACGGTTAATGGACATCGGTTAAAGCATCACCATGAGAGGTCTCACAATCTAGGAACCACGTTGACTTCCATCGAAACCCCATCCACTTCAATAGAACCACCACTGGATGGAGACCCGCCAAATCCAAACCAGGGGGCACCTCTTTCCCTTTAACTCTCTCTCTCCTCAATCTCTCTTCCCTCTCTTCTTCTCTCTATTTCTTCTTCTTCCTCTCTCCCTCTCATTTTTTTACAACATTCTTCCACAACCTTTTGTTTTCTATTTTCTCTTTTGTGTGGATGTGTCATTAAAAATTAAAAAAAAAATTAAAAAAATTAATTAAAAAAAATGAAAATTAACAAAAAAAAAAGGGGTGTCATAATTACGAATCATCCAATATTAAAATTTTGTCCAACCATTTTGGGGAGTCAAAAGGCTTGTTTTAAACTCAAATGTATTGAATTTTTATCTCAAACTTGGTTAAACAATTTTGTGTCAATAACAAACATTTTGAATGAACAATTTTTGGTGGAAAATGATTCTCCCCTATTGTGAGGAATAACATTAGCCTTCATGCCAAGGTCATCTATGGCCATCTTTTTCATTGTGTCTTCACCACTAATTGTGAGTCTTGAGTTTGTGGACCTTCGAGCTGAATTTCCATCTTTTGTGTGCATTAATATGATAGAGGCATTTTCTAAGCCACATGAGAATCAGAATATCCAAATAGCCTCCCGTTACCCTTACAATGATCCTACTTTTGAAAGCCCCTTTGATCCTATGAAAACCTTTCTTTTGATAGCCACATTATAAGCCTAATACCTTTTCCCACCCAACATCTTCATGGATTTTCATTGTACAATTTATTGAAATTTAAGTGTGGGGGGAATGGACTTCATTTTTTGGCGTACTTTCATTGATTTCCAATGTGTCATCATATTCTTGAGGGCAAGCATCCATTCCAGTGTGGGGGAGAGGTTGTAATTCTGTGAGCTTTGGGGTGTATATGTGTAATTTTCATTTGTACAAAAGTCATTGAAAAGTGTTCAACAAAATGAAAAAAAAATATATTAAAAAAAATGAAAAAAAAGGAACGGGTTGTGTCTTGGGTGGGTCAAAAATCATTCATCATCAACCTTTGATCATTTTATAACTACTAAAATTAGTTCCATGAGATGATCAAACATGGGTTGGGAGATGACTGTGAGACTTGTTTCAAGCACAACTTTCAAAAAAAAAAGAGAAAAAAAAAACACTTGAATCATCTTGTATTGTGTCATTATTGGAAGTCTTCCATGTTGTACATATTCCATCATCTCACCCTATTCCATTTTCTATCTCCCTCAAATTTCATTCATCACACATTCATGCCCTTGTAAATATGTGTTTCTATTTCCTTTCAAATCAAATTTCAAAAAAAAATGTGCATTGATTTTTCCATGTTGGTGTTTTTAACCCCTCTTTTCCTTTGGACATTATATACCTACCGTCCCATAGCCACTGAAAAACCCCTTAAAAGACCTCTTGATTTTTGTACACATTATATTTGGTAATGGAAGCTGAGAGCTCTTACAAACTCTTGATTTTCACTTTTTGTTGGTGAATGAGTGAACCTCCTAAAATACATTTTTATCATCTTGAGAGGAGTAAGTTTTGAGTGCCTACATTTTCCAATTCAAACCTTGAACATGAAAAAATGAATTGTTTCTAATGCATTATTGTGAACCAAATTTGTGATGGAATTCAATATGGATGAGTGAAATAGTCTAAACCTCCCCTGATTGGAGAAAACAAAATTTTAATATTTGTTGGTGAGTGAAAATGATTTTGTCATGTTTTTATATTTGTTGCACATGAGGACACGCGCAAATCTAAGTGTGGGGGAGTTGATGTTATTAATATTTTCATGACTTATTATATTCCCCCTTTACTTATTTTATATAAAATGTGCATAATTTGTGTGAAATATTAATGTTTTAATATTAAGTATAATATTTGAGCATTTTTAAAAGTAGTCCAATTGAGTCAGTTTAATGTTTTACTTATAACTGTCACTATACGGATACAAATTGTGTGGTTCTTGTTTTTTAGGATTCTCCTTTCAATATACAACATTTCATTAGAATGAACCATGATCCAATTCTGCCATTTGAATGGTCATATGGTCCTCACAAACAAGACCAAAGAATCTGTGAACAAACTGGACCAGCCTTGAAGATTGATTTACTAGGTTCAATCCAGAAGTCCAAAAACCTTAACTATACATCATAATTCGGGGGACACTACATGTCATCTTGGATAAAAATTCAAGGCCCAAATCCAAATAAAAGGGGCCCAAAATATGCTTTGAAGTCCAGCCCACCATTCTGAAAGAGAATTAAAATCAGTATAGTATTCACGACATACCTCCTGATTTAAGCATCCAATAGAGCTGATATTTTTCAGTGGGAAAGAGGAGATATAGGCGGCCGACTTTGTTGAATAAGTCATTCGGATTTGAAGGCATCTTCCTGTTACAAAATCCATTCACATTTTGGACATCGAAAAAGCATGGATAGAAATGGACAGTTTTCCTTTGTTTAATAAAACCGCCATAACTTTAAATTCACTTGTCCAAATTTCTCCAAATTTTGAGAGTAGTCGGCCAACATTATTATATACAACTTTGAAGAAGGAGATATTTGATGATTCGGCTGTATGAATAGCCAAATTAGCGATGAAAGTGGAGGTACAGATTGGGAATGCAAACAGTCCACTCCTTGGGCTATAAATTCTCTCCCCTTCTCTCCTTGAGAGGGGTTGGCATTTCAGAAGAGAGGATATCATATTGGCATGACCAAAGCCTTTCCAAAGGCTTGGTAGGACCTGCCATACTCAAGTTTTCACTTGAGATACCTTTCCTCCTCTCTTTGTTTTCACTTACTTTTGTGTTCTTCATTTTTGTAATCTTGTAATTCTCTTTCTTTGTAATTCTGTTTTAATGCAAGTTACTTATTGAATATCTCTTATTCTCATCCACCTTCTGTAGTTTAATATTTATGTTCCTAAAATAGTTTAAATTCAGTTGAATCCCCTTCCCTTCTTTTGCTTCCTCATTCAATCGAAAATCTGTTTTTAATTATCATCATCGTTCGTGTGTGTGTGTCAACGTACCACTCTTTTCTAATCCCTTTCTTTTCCTTCTATTCTTAATTTATCATCATAATTATTTTAACCAGAATATTAAACATCCAAATGGCTGAGTAAATCTCTCATTGGGGTGAGTTATAATTCGGGGATGTTAAGTGATTGAGAGTTTTGCTCGATGAGTATTCTTTAAATTAATATTGTGTATGTTAAACTCAATATGTCATGGATTAATGATATGTTTTGTTTAACGAGTGGTTTCCATGGATTATTGGAACCATAAATACACTACCATAAATAAGTTTTGATTGAGATTAGAACCCTAAGTTAAGTTAAGGCTTGGATTAAAGCCTTCACACTTAGGAATTCCAATCAACGTCAACTTATGACATGGGTGTTAATTTAATGCAATACAAAGTAAGGCTCAAGGATATAACATGCTTAACTCCCCAATGATGAACTCACCCCAATCTTTATCAACTTGTTAAATTAAACATCATTCATTAAACATTTCAATTAAGCTCTGCAAACAAACCCCCCCAATCAAAATACAATCAACTAAAAACAATCGACTATTATGAAGTATCATTGCCGAGGATTCGACCCGAGTGCTGCTATGCACATTAGCAGAGCACCGGAACTTTGACCGGTCGATAGGTGACAATCGGCCGTGAGTTTCACCCCACAAAGGCAGCTAGCTAGGGTTTCGAGTTTCATACGAGATGGTATCCCACCAAGAGATAAGGCCTCAGTGCAGGGCCCCATCACAGCGGAGGTACCAGCGGTACCACTACCCACTGGGCCACCGATACCACCAGCTCCAGTAACAGAGAGTGTACGCTGTCTGAGTGTGTTGCACAAGTTCCAGCACCAGAGGATACCCAAGTTACGGGGAGAGACAGACCCACAAGCAGCTGAGGATTGGCTGGAGGTTGTCGTGAGAGTTTTCAGATTGGTAGGGACACCAGTCGACCTCATGGTGATCCTTACTGCGAGTCTCCTGCATGCAGAAGCAGGAAAATGGTGGAGCCTGATGCTCCAGGTGCATGAAGAGTCATCATTACTCTGGAAAGACTTTGAGAGTCTCTTTCACTCAGAGTTTGTTCAAGCCACCCTTCGTGCGGTGTGGATTCAAGAGTTACTTCATCTATAGTAGGGCAGCATGACAGTAGCTCAGTACTCAGCGAGGTTCACCGACCTCTCACGCTACTCCGCAGATATGGTGCGAGATCCATTCTTCAGGGACTAAACCTTCGAGAAGGGACTCAGGAATGAGATCAGGGTTTCGATGATTCCCCTCAGTATCCTGATGCAGGCGGGGGTGCTGGATCGAGCCCTTTTAGTGGAGATTTTTCTGGCTGAGTAGTCACCAGCGGCGAGACCCACCACAGGGCGACACGTAGCGGAGTCTTTTGCAGCCGGCAGTAGAAATATGACGTAGAGGTCTAAGCAGACTAGGCCATCAAGTGGGCAATCCCAAGATACAGGTTCAGTTGTGCAGGGCACATGAGAAAGAGCCAGCTATACGAGGAGCAGGAAGTGCTATGCATGCGGCGGGTAGGTCCACATGGATTGTGACTGCAAGACCTGCCATGAAGATGGGCAGCAGATAGTAGAGAGACCTCCCAAGCAGAGGTAGAGGTTCGACTGTGGTGGTCCACCGGGAGAAGACGAACGTGGTAGAGGAGCTAGCTGAGCAGCGGGTGGTGGACGACGTTTTGAGACTCCACCACCACCACTACTAGGAGTTCCACCCTGACCACAGGGATCTAGCGGATAGAGGTGGGATCTGTAACAACCCGAGACAACCATGTTTTGTTTTGACAAGTTTGTTTTCCAATATCACCTGTTAAGTAAACCAACAAACAACTAATAATAATAATAATATGCACCAAATGGATGAAAATTTCTTTTATCTAAATAAGCAACATTTTGGCTACAACATCCTCTGACCAAACAAGAAGGTAAACTAACCAAAAATTCCAACCAAGAACCCGATTACAATGATGGGAAGACTGCTTAAAACTACTAGGAGCCTGAGAATGCGGTAGGGGTTTCGAGCATCCATCATAAGGAACATAAGGATTGTTGAAGCCACCGCGACCGTGCTCAGCACCAAGGGGATCACACGAACCATCTTTCCTTTTCTCCTTCGGTCGTTTGGAGTAAAGGACACCCCGAGAATAGCCCCTTTTTATAAGCACCCTAATATGACCGTTGAACCCCAAACAGCTACAAATTTGACCATTGGTTTATTTTGACCATTGGGTCTCCTTATCCTCTATGTTGACCGTTGGAAATAAGATGATTTACCCCAAAAAGGATCGGTATGATAATTGTGTATTTTTCTTCAATATTTTAAAATGACATCAATGTTAATTTAGTTAATTTATCTCTTGTTTTTCCCGAAATTTTATTTTATGCTTCAAATGGAGAAAATTAATATTATTGTTTTCCTCCATTATACATATTAATTTGAACAATGAAATGTTTATTTTCTAATTATATTAAACCTAATGGATTTTTATGAGTTATATATATATTGCAACAAATTAGATACATTACTTCTTTAATAATTTTACCTTTATTAACTATTTTGGAAACTATATCAAATTATGGTTTTATTTACAAATCTCGCATCTTTAAGTTTACACAAATTCTTTTAAGCAACCAATTTATTTTTCTCTCCTTAAAAGAGTGTATCCGAATGTTTTCATCAAATTATAAATTAAGGTAATTATTATGTAATTCAGCAAAGGAAAAATAAATAAATAAATAAACAAATAAATATATATTATGATGAATAAATCGATGCTTTCTTTAATTGATTAAATGAACCTCTAATTTTCCAAAATATAATAATTATGGTTTAAAAATAATATACTTAATATAATAAGGCCAATAAAAATTTTGGTATTTTAAAATAGAATATATATATATATATACCTATGTTTATAAGATGTTTTGATTAATTTATAATTTTTATTTGACCAATGATTTTATTAAAATAGTAAAAGTCAGATTAATAATTGATCTTTTTGTTATAGTAAATTAATAATAATAATAGGTTTAATAAAACAATAAAATAACAGTTTTTATAAGATAAAAACGTTGTAATAAAATAAATAGATAAAATATGTTAAACGCGAAGGAAAAAAACAATGACCGCGTATTGTTTTTTTAACGTCGCGCATGTCTGGAGCCGTCCGATCCGCTCCCCCTGATCGAGGCCGTCAGTTTCTTTTAATGCCGCACCACTCCTCAGCCGTCCGATCGACCAACGTGTAATCCTGGCCGTCCACTATTTTTGCGTTTTTCCTCCTCCGCAGCTTCTTCTTCCCCGCGTCCTCCTCTTCTTCTTCACTTCGTCGTTGTACCAGTAGACTAGGGGTCCCATTTTTCTTCGTCTAGGCCGGTGTAGCCCGGCTGTCTTCCCCTTTCTTCAAGTCGACACCGACCCCGGATGCCTCGGCTGAAGACTCCCCCGAAGTCCTCCTCTTCTTCTTCGTTTTTTTAAACCCCATGTTGCACCGAAGGCCGAAGGACCGTCTCCCCTTATCTCTTCGGTTTCTAGACCTCGGTTGTTGCATCATCTTCTCTCCTCATCCTCGTCGAACAGGTAAGGGTCAAACACAGTTTCTAAAGTTTTGGTTTTAAACTTCGGTCTTCATATAGATATAAGTATATTCGGGTTATGTATATATATATGTGTGTAAAACTTCTACGTTTATACCTCAGGTCCCTCATGCCTCGTTTTTTTTTCTCCTATCCAAGCTAAGGTAAGGGTCGTTTTTTTTTAGTTTATGCAAGCTTCGGTTTTCACTTAAATAAATATATATGTTTTATATATATATATATGTATACCTTCTATATTCCATGCCTTCAGTTTATTTTGCCTCGACTGCATCCCCTCTCCAAGCAAGGAAAGAATCATGTTTTAATATCGGTTGGGTTTTGACAAGATTCGGTTTTATATAAATATGTATATATTCATATATACATGATATATATACGTTTCTGGTATGTTTGAACCTGGTGCGAGCCTAGAATTTGAGGTCCCTTTCTCGGCTTGAAGAACCGAATAGTGGGTAAAGGGGAAGATCCCTCCTTCGGTTTCGTTTTCTCCGGTTTTGGTACACTATATTTTATATACACCTTACATAAATATAAATGTGTATAAAAATTTATATCAAGGCATTAAGAAATGGTTACCACTGTTTTCATCATCCAGAATTCGATCAGGTTAAAGGCAGTTTTCTTTTAGGGTTTATTTTAACTCGTTTTAATGTTACACACATTGTGTATATATGTGTGTATATATATACATTTATATACACATAAGTATAAGATGATATATGAAGATATACAATTCTTTTTTCTTTCTTTCAATGTTTATACCCCTGATTCTTCCTCCCTTCTAAAATGGAGATTTTGAGTAAATGAAAGAATAGGTAAAACTATGCAAGTGAATGAAGTATATTGTTGTTGTATATACACACACGTATGTGTATATACATCAATATGAACTTAGTGACCATGTTTGCAATTTTTATAAAGCATGACGAAGTTTATGGGTTGGTTGGATTTCAAAATCATTCTTGAAACTGAGAATTTTCATTTATCACTATTCTGGATAAATCAGGATCTTCGTTTTCTTAAAATGAATAGTATGGACTCCTTGAACTTTTATAAATGCATACATGTATTCATAGGTATGTACTCATGTTTATTTAATGTGCTAATGGAAGATTTTACACAATTATATATATGATTTCCCAAGATGGACTTGATTATGCACATTGTAACCTCAACTGCCTGTGTTAAACACCTATGATATCCATTTATCATCATATGTGAACAACCATGCTTTAATTGGGTATTTTGATGTATAGAATGTTAAGTGTTATGTTTACTTTCTTAAAACCCATGTTTTAAAATGTTAACTTTTTATGTGCACAAATCTTTAGCATGCATGTCCTGATGTTTTCAATGATAGAACTGTTTTCATGTAATGAATAAGTATGTGAAAATGGGGTTTAATTAAGAATTCATGAAACCCCATGAATGAATGACCATGTCAGGATATGTGAGGGATGTATAGGACTTACATGTGACGAGTGCGCCCGGAATTATATAGCGCAACAAGAATGATGTGACGGGTGCGCCTGGAATTATACAGCGCTCCAATGCATTGGGTAAAGCAGGAGTCTCATGAGACGAACATGTGCGAAGGTCTTGGCAGTTAGCCTTGGCCTGATCAAAGGAAACGGGGTGGGCAGTGAGCCTTGACCCGTTAAGTATGTTATACGGTCTTGATGAAAAGTCTTGACAAAGTCCAGTATTATACATTCCCTTTGCATGTAATGATAAAGGTTAACCAGGGGTTAGTTCAACTAACAGGACAACCCCTAGTTGAAAGCTCCCAAGATCATGAAAATGTACTTTATGTAACAAGAATTGTTTTTCATATGGTAACTGTTAGATGATCTGCATTTTACTCATGAACCATGATATGCATGTTTTCCCTGCTTAGCCATAGAATTCTTTTAGAATTAAAGTAACCATGTTTTAACATTATTCATTGTTTATTTTTCTTATATTGCGCACTCTGATCATGTTTACATTAAAGCTCATTTCAAGTACGTGCCTCTTTGTTCAAGTGGTTTTCAAAGAAAGATGAATTTCATGTTTTAAGAAAAGATAATGTTTTGTTTTAGCAAAGTGTTTTATTCTCTTCAAAAGAACTTCTTTGAGAAAGTATTTTCTAAAAATGTTTTAAAACCCCTTACTGGGCATTTTTGATCACCCTACATTTTGTTAAAAATTTTCAGGCATGGTTGATACCTATGAAGTTAATCGGAAGCAGCTGGTTTCCCAGAATCCTGAGCCTCGCGATCTTCTATAGTAATGAGACATGTTATTTGTAATGATGTAATGATAAGTATATCATGTCTCATTAAGCACCCTGGGTTTGGGGGTCGCTACAGTTGGTATCAGAGGATGGGTTCAGGAAACTCTGTAAAACCAGGTGATATAAATATATTGCTAAGACTAACTAAGTAAAAATGTCATAATTTTCAGATGGCTGATGTACCTACCGACCTTTTTTCACTTTCCACTGAGGCTCTAGAGAACATTATATCTCTAGCTAGTCGCGAGAACTTTCTAAACTATGCCCAAATTCGCATGACGTGTAAGCACTTGTACGATGTGTCAAACTCATCTAGGGTGCTTAGTCTCCACCGAGGAATGGGGATGGATTATCTCCTAATGATGATGACCCAGTTTCCCTTGTATGCACGTCGGGGAAGGTATCACGAAGGACTCTTCCGAGTGTTTACAACTGGTGAGGAATTTGGAACAATGCTAGATAACCCTTTTCAAGAAGCTGCTGCTACCGGAGACCTCCGAGCGGCTTACCTGTTCCAGATCTTGCACTATGGCTTCTGGGGCCAGTTAATGGACTTTGGAGCGTTGTAAAATGAGTCCACCCATGTGTCTCTTAGGCAAGAAGTGTACACCGATGTTTCCCAAATCCACACCCCTCACGCTAAACTCAGGAGGCGTTATAAATGTTCCCATGAGTTTAGTCCTGTATGTTCATCTTGTGTGTGGTTTGAAGAGTTAGGAAGTTTTGCCACTCTTTGTGGCGTACGTCTTGTAAACTCAGACTTTGCCGTGTAAACTTTTTCATAAATGGAAGTTCCTTGTTTTCTTTCATGTCTTCACTGTATCTATGTTGTTAAGAGTTTCCCCTCGATGTTTGTTTTCAGATGGCTGGACAAACGAACTTCTCATCCCTACCCAATGAGCTAGTAGAAGTCATCTTGATCAAGGCATGCATGGTGGATTACCCGTCCTTTCTCCACCTACGAGGGTCCTGCTAGCATTTGCTCAATTTAGCAAAAGGTCCAGAGATTCTTCGGCTATGTCAATAGAATGATCGCTTCTTTCACCTCATTGCTGCTGCTCAACTCCCCTGCTATAGGCGAAGGGGAATGTACTTTGAGGGCATGTTCCAGTGTTTCACTCTGCACAAAACTTTTCTGCCAGAGCGTGTTTCCTCGTGGCCGCCCAAGACGGCCAGCTCAGTGCAGCCTACATGTTCCAAGTCCTGAACCTCAGTCTCCTCAACCGCATCATCCCTCTCGACTACCTCGAGCATGATGTGGCCAGAAGAGTCATCAAGTAGTTTATCTACTTGGACGTTTCCAAGCTTTGCATCGCACGAGCCTCCCTTTGGAAGCCCATGTGCAGTACACACAAACAGGAGTTCAGGGAGCACTGTTCGAGGTGCATCTGGACTAGGGAAATGGAAGAGTTGTGTGCCAACTTTGGTGTCCCATTAACCGAGCCAGACCTGCTGTTTCGGTAGAGTTGTACGTATGGGGTTTCTGTTTTTCTCTTTTTATGATAGAATTGTGAGGGCGCAATTCTTTGAAGGGGGAAGTAATGTAACAACCCGAGACAACCATGTCTTGTTTTGACAAGTTTTTTTTCCAATATCACCTGTTAAGTAAACCAACAAACAACTAATAATAATAATAATATGCACCAAATGGATGAAAATTTCTTTTATCTAAATAAGCAACATTTTGGATACAACATCCTCTGACCAAACAAGAAGGTAAACTAACCAAAAATTCCAACCAAGAACCCGATTACAATGATGGGAAGACTGCTTAAAACTACTAGGAGCCCGAGAATGCGGTAGGGGTTTCGAGCATCCATCATAAGGAACATAAGGATTGCTAAAGCCACCGTGACCAGGCTCAGCACCAAGGGGATCACACGAACCATATTTCCTTTTCTCCTTCAGTCGTTTGGAGTAAGGGACACCCCGAGAATAGCCCCTTTTTATAAGCACCCTAATATGACCGTTGAACCCCAAATGGCTATAAATTCGACCATTGGTTTATTTTGACCGTTGGGTCTCCTTATCCTCTATGTTGACCATTGGAAATAAGATGATTTACCCCAAAAAGGATCGGTATGATAATTGTGTATTTTTCTTTAATATTTTAAAATGACATCAATGTTAATTTAGTTAATTTATCTCTTGTTTTTCCCGAAATTTTATTTTATGCTTCAAATGGAGAAAATTAATATTATTGTTTTCCTCCATTATACATATTAATTTGAACAATGAAACGTTTATTTTCTAATTATATTAAACCTAATGGATTTTTATGAGTTATATATATATTGCAACAAATTAGATACATTACTTCTTTAATAATTTGACCTTTATTAACTATTTTAGAAAATATATTAAATTATGGTTTTATTTACAAATCTCGAATCTTTAAGTTTACACAAATTCTTTTAAGCAACCAATTTATTTTTCTCTCCTTAAAATAGTGTATCCGAATTTTTTCATCAAATTATAAATTAAGGTAATTATTATGTAATTCAGCAACGGAAAAATAAATAAATAAATAAACAAATAAATATATATTATGATGAATAAATTGATGCTTTCTTTAATTGATTAAATGAACCTCTAATTTTCCAAAATATAATAATTATGGTTTAAAAATAATATACTTAATATAATAAGGCCAATAAAAATTTTGGTATTTTAAAATAGAATATATATATATATACCTATGTCTATAAGATGTTTTGATTAATTTATAATTTTTATTTGACCAATGATTTTATTAAAATAGTAAAAGTCAGATTAATAATTGATCTTTTTGTTATAGTAAATTAATAATAATAATAGGTTTAATAAAACAATAAAATAACAGTTTTTATAAGATAAAAACGTTGAAATAAAATAAATAGATAAAATATGTTAAACGCAAAGGAAAAAAACGAAGACCGCGTATTGTTTTTTTAAAGTCGCGCATGTCTGGAGCCATCTGATCTGCTCCCCCTGATCGTGGCCGTCGGTTTCTTTTAATGTCGCACCACTCCTCAGTCGTCCGATCGACCAGCGTGTAATCCCGGTCGTCTGCTGTTTTCGCGTTTTTCCTCCTCCGTAGCTTCTTCTTCCCCGCGTCCTCCTCTTCTTCTTCACTTCGTCGTTGTACCAGTAGACTAGGTGTCCCGTTTTTCTTCGTCTAGGCCGGTGTAGCCCGGCTGTCTTCCCCTTTCTTCAAGTCGACACCGACCCCGGATGCCTCGGCCGAAGACTCACCCGAAGTCCTCCTCTTCTTCTTCGTTTTTTTAAACCCCCTGTTGCACCGAAGGCTGAAGGACCGACTCCCCTTATCTCTTCTGTTTCTAGACCTCGGTTGCTGCATCGTCTCCTCTCCTCCTCCTCGTCGAACAGGTAAGGGTCAAACACAGTTTCTAAAGTTTTGGTTTTAAACTTCGGTCTTTATATAGATATAAGTATATTTGGGTTATGTATATATATGTTTGTAAAACTTCTATGTTTATACCTCGGGTCCCTCATGCCTCATTTTTTTCTCCTATCCAAGCTAAGTTAAGGGTCGTTTTTTTTAGTTTATGCAAGCTTCGGTTTTCACTTAAATAAATATATACGTTATATATATATATATATATATGTATACCTTCTATATTCCATACCTTCAGTTTATTTTTCCTCGACTGCATCCCCTCTCCAAGCAAGGAAAGAATCATGTTTTAATATCGGTTAGGTTTTGACAAGATTTGGTTTTATATAAATATGTATATATTCATATATTCATGATATATATACATTTCCGGTATGTTTGAACCTGGTGCGAGCCTAAAATTTGAGGTCCCTTTCTCGGCTTGAAGAACCGAATAGTGGGTAAAGGGGAAGATCCCTCCTTCGGTTTCGTTTTCTCCGGTTTTGGTAAACTATATTTTATATACACCTTACCTAAATATATATGTGTATAAAAATTTACATCAAGGCATTAAGAACCGGTTTCCACTGTTTTCATCATCCAGAATTCGATCAGGTTAAAGGCAGTTTTCTTTTAGGGTTTATTTTAACTCAGTTTTAATATTATACACATTGTGTATATATGTGTATATATATACATTTATATACACATAAGTATAAGATTATATATGCAAATATACAATTCTTTTTTTTTTCTTTCAATGTTTATACCCCTGATTCTTCCTCCCTTCTAAAATGGAGATTTTGAGTAAATGAAAGAATAGGTAAAACTATGCAAGTGAATGAAGTATATTGTTGTTGTATATACACACACGTATATGTATATACATCAATATGAACTTAGTGACCATGTTTGAAATTTTTATAAAGCATGACGAAGTTTATGGGTTGGTTGGATTTCAAAATCATTCTTGAAACTGAGAATTTTCATTTATCACTGTTCTGGATAAATCAGGATCTTTGTTTTCTTAAAATGGATAGTATGGACTCCTTGAACTTTTATAAATGCATACATGTATTCATAGGTATGTACTCATTTTTATTTAAAGTGCTAAAGGAAGAGTTTACACAATTATATATATGATTTCCCAATATGGACTTGATTATGCACATTGTAACCTCAACTGCCTATGTTAAACACCTATGATGATATCCATTTATCATCATATGTGAATGACCATGCTTTAATTGGGTATTTTGATGTATGGAATGTTAAGTGTTATGTTTACTTTCTTAAAACCCATGTTTTAAAATGTTAACTTTTTATGTGCACGAAGCTTTAGCATGCATTTCCTAATGTTTTCAATGATAGAACTATTTTCATGTAATGAATAAGTATGTGAAAATGGGGTTTAATTAAGAATGCATGAAACCCCATGAATGAATGACCATGTCAGGATATGTGAGGGATGTATAGGACTTACATGTGACGGGTGCGCCCGGAATTATATAGCGCAACAAGAATGATGTGATGGGTGCGCCCGGAATTATACAGCGCTCCAATGCATTGGGTAAAGCAGGAGTCTCATGAGACAAACATGTGCGAAGGTCTTGGCAGTTAGCCTTGGCCTGAGCAAAGGAAATGGGGTGGGCAGTGAGCCTTGACCCGTTAAGTATGTTATACGGTCTTGATGAAAAGTCTTGACAAATTCCAGTATTATACATTCCCTCTGCATGTAATGATAAAGGTTAACCAGGGGTTAGTTCAACTAACAGGACAACCCCTAGTTGAAAGCTCCCAAGATCATGAAAATGTACTTTATGTAACAAGAATTGTTTTTCATATGGTAACTGTTAGATGATTTGCATTTTACTCATGAACCATGATATGCATGTTTTCCCTGCTTAGCTATAGAATTATTTTAGAATTAAAGTAACCGTGTTTTAACATTATGCATTGTTTATTTTTCTTATATTGTGCACTCTGATCATGTTTACATTAAAGCTCATTTCAAGTACGTGCCTCTTTGTGCAAGTGGTTTTAAAAGAAAGATGAATTTCATGTTTTAAGAAAAGATAATGTTTTGTTTTAGCAAAGTGTTTTATTCTCTTCAAAAGAACTTCTTTGAGAAAGTATTTTCTAAAAATGTTTTAAAACCCCTTACTGGGCATTTTTTCTCACCCTACATTTTGTTAAAAATTTTCAGGCATGGTTGATACCTATAAAGTTAATCAGAAGTAGCTAGTTTCCCAGAATCCTGAGCCTCGCAATCTTCTGTAGTAATGAGACATGTTATTTGTAATGATGTAATGATAAGTATATCATGTCTCATTAAGCACCCTGGGTTTGGGGGTCGCTACAGGCTCAGCTCTAGGCAGTCAAGGCCTATGACCACAGCGCACCTGAGATGATTCGAGGTACTATCTGTGTCTACTCCACCCTTGCTGCAGTACTTATAGACACAGGTACGAGTCATTCTTTTTTTGCCACTACCCTCGTTCGGAGCTCAGAGATTCCAACGGAGTCGTTGGCTCGATCCTTGTGGCTAGAGACTCCTACGGAAGCAGACTCAACGATTACACACTGGTTCTGGTAGTGTGAGATTACTCTAGGAGGCAAGAGCTTCGGCTGGGATCTTCTGGTAGCAGCATCGAGGCCTTACGACATCATCTTGGGTATATAATGGTTATCCACATTTCATGCTCAGATTGACTATATTAGGTGAAAAGTGTTGTGTATCTGCACGGATGGGACCAGGTTCACCTTCACTTGTGAGAAGGGAGCCTTTGCAGTGCAGGATGGACTTACATTGAGGAGGGGGCAGCCGATCACACATCATTTGGCTAGTCTCATCCTCAGAGCGGTTGATGTGCGGAGTTTGAGTTTTCATGTTGTTGTGGATCAGTACGCGGATGCTTTCCCTGACAACATTCCAGGACTACCTCCTCGCAAATTGGTAAACTTTTACATTGACCTGTACCCCGAGACGACACTGATATCTACTCCAGCATATCAGATGGCTTCTGCCGAGCTTCGTGAGCTGCAGGTACAGTTGGAGGACTTGCAGGGGAAGGGATTTATTTGACTCAGTGTTTCACCCTGGGCATCTCCGATTTTGTTCACCAAGAAGGCGTATGGGAGCTTGCAACTATGTGTTGACTAATGTTTCCTGAACCAGGTGACCGTGAAGAACAAGTACCCACTTCCGAAGATTGACAACCTCTTTGATCAGCTCAAGGGAGCATGTTGGTTCTCGAAGATAGACCTTAGTTCAGGCTATCACCAGCTCAGAGTTTGAGACAAGGATGTGTATAAGATGGTCTTCATGTGTCGTTATGGCCATTACAAGTTCTTGGTTATGCCCTTCGGTATAACAAATGCTCCAGTAGGGTTCATGAGTCTCATGAACAGGATCTTCTAGCCTTACCTCGATCGCTTTGTCATAGTCTTCATCGACGAAATACTGATCTACTTGAATACTAAGGAGAAGCATGCCTACCATTTGCAGGTAGTAATGGACACACTCCGAGAGCACCAGATTTATGGTAAGCTCTCGAAGTTCCAGTTCTGGATTCGAGAGGTTCAATTCTTAGGACACATCATCTCGGAGGCTGGAGTTGCAGCGGATCCAGCGAAGATCGAGGTAGTACTTTCTTGGGAGCCACCCAGGAGTGTGACAGAGGTGCGGAGTTTTCTGGGACTGGTTGGGTACTATCAGAGATTTGTTCCATACTTCTCCAGAGTTGCAGCACCACTTTCAGCATTGACGAAGAAGGGGAAACCCTTCATGTGGTCAGATAGATGCCATTAGAGCTTTCAGAAGTTGTGGCAGAGGTTGACCAGTGAGCCCATGTTAAGGCTACTGGAGGAGGGTGTTGGGTACATAGTTTACTGCAACACATCAGGGATCAGACTCAGGTGTTTCCTGATGCAGGAGTGAGTAGTGATCGCGTATGGTTCTTGGTAGTTGAGAGAGCATGAGAAGAACTACGCTAACTATGACTTAGAGTTAGCAGCAGTGGTCTTCGCCTTGAAGATGTGGTGACATTATCTTATGGGAGAATGTTTTACAGTCTACTATAACCACTACAGTCTCAGGTACATCTTCTCTCAGAAGGACCTGAACCTGAGATAGTGGTGATGGATCGAGTTCCTCCAATACTATGAATTTGAGATATTCTATACTCCTAGTAAGGGGAACGTTGTAGCAGATTCTCTCAGCAGGAGATCAAGCATTCAGCTGCTAGGAGAGGTGATGGAGCAACTGGCCGCGTTGCAGATATCATTTGTGGATAGAGATGGATCAGCCTTTCTGCAGTCTCTCACAGTCACTCCTCCAATTCTTCAGCAAGTTATGGAGGCACAGCTTGAGGACATTGACTGTGAGACGTGACGTGCTCAGATATCCTCAGGGCAGGCACCTAATGGATTTTCTGAAGGTGGGGATCACGATATTCTCTTCAGAGTACGGACCATGGTACTAGTTTCACTTCAGGATTAAGTGTTGAGGGAGTTCCACACTTCCCCTATAGCGGTACATCTAGGAGTGGTGAAGATATATCAGGACCTCCGACGACAGCACTAGTGGCTAGTTATGAAGAATGAAGTAGCATATTTTTTCTCACTATGCCTCACTTGCCAGTAAGTGAAGGTGGGGCACCAAGTTCTAGCAGGATTGGTTCAGGCCTTAGAGGTCCCAGAGTGGAAGTGGGATGGGATATCCATGGATTTCGTGATGGGACTTCCACGTACATCCAGAGGACACGAATCTATCTGGGTGATCGTAGACCGACTCATAAAGTCGGCCCAATTCCTACCGATTAGAGAGTAGGGATCAGTAGAGAGCCTAGGACACCTCTACGTACATGAGATCATATGGCTTCATGGTGTGCGATCGATGATCGTCTCTGATCGAGATGCCCGTTTCACTTCCCAGCTATGGAAGGGGTTGTAGGAGGCTTTTGGGACGCATCTTCGCTTGAGCACTGCCTTCCATCCTCAGACAGATGTCCAGACTGAGAGGACCATTCAGACTCTTGAGGACATGCTCCGTGCATGCGTCCTCGACTTTGGTCACAGCTGGTAGGATCACTTGCCCTTGGTAGAGTTTGCGTATAACAACAGATACCACTCTACCATTGGGATGGAACCTTATGAGGCACTGTACGGCCAAACTTACAGATTGCCTCTATACTGGACTGACCCAGGAGAGTCAAAACTTTTAGGACCAAAGATGGTGCAGGCTACGATGGAGAAAGTGAAGATCATCTAGGAGCGGATGAAGACTGCACAGAGCAGAAAAAAGTCCTATGCTGATAGGATATGGAGACCATTGAAGTTTGAGGATGGTGACCACGTCTTCCTACAGGTATCACCTCGATGAGGTCTGCGAAGATTTAGCTGAGGCAGAAAGTTGTCTCCATGATTCATTGGACCATTCTAGGTCCTCAGTAGAGCAGGCGAGGTGGCTTACCACCTGGCCCTTCCACCTCAGTTACACTGGGTGCATGACATATTCCACGTATCTCAACTGAGGAGATACGTTCACAACCCATCCCACATCATCGACCACGGGGATCTGGACATAAATGACGGGGAGACATTCACAGAGGTTCCAGTGTAGATTGAGGATCGACATGAGTGGGTCCTACGTGGACAGTCGATTCCTCTAGTGCGTGTTCGCTGGCAGCACGGGAACCTAGAGGAGATCACATGGAAGTGGGAGGCTCAGATGTGTGCTCAGTACCCCCATTTGTTTCCCTAGTGTGTATTTTAGCTTACGGAGACATAAATCCCTGAGGTGGGGAGAATGTAGAGACCTATAAATCCTGGGGAAATTTTTTTTCTTAAATACATGCAAATTTTATGAGTCTGCAATTTCTGAAGGCGCCTGATTCCGAGGCCCGGTGTGCCCAGAATCAATTTCTGAAGTTTTGTTTGGGTACATTCTATAAACGTATGTGCGAGATTTTATATTTTTTGAACCGGTGCTCGGAATTGAAATCTGAGAACACCGTTGAACTCGCAGTACCGGTATTCGCTTAAGGGGACCTTTACCGCAGTTTCGTTTTAGCGTGTTTGGAAGTTAGTTATTTGGGTTTCATAAAAAAAAGGTAAAATAAAAATAACTGATGGCTTATTTTTATTTTAGGTGGTTAAAGTCTCTATGTGGAGCTTAGAGGTGGGGACCACCACACCCTAACCTCCCTTGGGAGGATATAACTAGAGGTGGGTCCCACTATCTTGAAACCCCTTAAACTCTCCTTTAACTCCTTGAACCCCCAATTAAAAAGGATGAAAATCTCCCTTTATTTATTTTAAAGTCTCTTCACCTCCTCCCTCCAATTTAATGAGCCAACCCACTTTTTTAATTAATGGATGTAACTTAATGAATTTGAATATTTTTGAATTCATTAATCAATTCTTTAATAAGTTTTTTTATTTTATTTTATGTTGGTTGGCACATATTACCTTGGTGGAACTTTGGAGAATTAGAGAGAGAGCGTTCTTCCCACGAAGAGCGTGAAGAACATCTCCAACGACCTCCATCCACGTTAAAGGAGTAGACCCTACCCATGAAGAACGTCGCCAACGACAACGTCATATTATTCTGACGTCAACGGAATGACGCCGACTTCCCGTGACTCCGCCGAGCAAACACTGATTACGAGGTAGGGGGAATTGGATTATTTTTATGTACGAGTTATACTCTCCTTTCCTCATCGTGTGTTGTGCTCTTGATGACGAATGTTAACAATGTAACGAGGAGGGTTCGAACCGCACGAACACGATATGATCCCCCCCCCCTTGTTATTGTTTTCATTGTGTTGATGATGGAGGTGGAGCCGGTAGGGCGTGGTGCTGTTGCACCGCGCCGGAGGAAGGGGGCCGCGGCCATGCGGGCCACGGCGGATGGAAGAGGCGACGACACCAGCAATCAGAGGCGTCGAAAACTAGAGGCGGTGGTCGGCCGCGTGGAGGGAACGGCGGTCGCTCGGGCCGCCTAGTCCACGGGACGACCGGCCGGCCAATACGGACGGCTCGCTGGAGAACCGCGGCGCCCGCAGGCGCTGCGTGGAGGAGGACGCAGCCAGCGTCCGCGGGCCCCTCGGCTGGGCGAACCAGCTGTTCGTGTTCCGGCCGGGCTGAAGAACCATGGTGCCCGCAGGCACCATGTGGGAAGAACCACAGCCCGCAGTGCGGGCCGCGTGCGCCGCGTTGAACCAGCCAGCTACGGTCGGCCGGATAGAGGAGGAGACGGTGCCGCTTGGCGCTGTTGGGCGAACCGGACCGGTCCGCAGCATGGGCTGGGTCCGCAGGTGGGTTGCGCCTCACCGGGCTGGGCTGACCCCCAGCCGGGTCAGACCCGTCAAGCCAGGTCTGGCCGACCCGCCAGCCCACTGGGCTTGACGGGTCGATCTCGTCTTCACTTAAATGCGAAAATCTCCTAGACTGCGCATCTGAATGACATTCCATTTAAGGCACTGAGACCCTCGCAACGATGCGGTCCTTTTGGAATAATCTAAGTGATTTTTGGACAAATTTGGAAAAACGGCTGGGTTTGGATCGAGCGTGAATCCAACCGGGCCCCTGGAACGAAAATACCAATAACTCTCATATCGGGCGTCTGATTGACGCATAGTCTATCGTGTTGGGTTCCTTATGATGAGAAAAAACTATGGGATACATCAACTCAGGAATTTGTGATAGTTGATGTATCGACACGTGGCTCGAGGAGCAGACCCTCCCGGAATCGAGCGTGTTGTGTGCGGGAACCCCAGGGCTGGCTATGACTGCGACGATACTATACCGGAATCCTCTGTGGGTTCGACAGTGGTGAATACTGAACTAGAATCCTCTGTGGGTTCAACAGTGATGACTACTATACTGGGATCCTCTGTGGGTCCAACAATTATGACTTATGTTCCTGTATCATGTGTGGGTCTGACAGAATAGCTGGTCATGTATCCTGTGTGGGTCCAACAGATTAGTTGGTCCTGTATCCTGTGTGGGTCTGACATCTTAGATGAATCAGTGACTACATATGATCATCTCTATCACTCTATGAAAGATGTATACATGTGTGATCTGAGTATTTACTTTCAATCATTTATCTTCGAGGTGATTGACTTTACTTCCTATGTGGACTGGGTTGTTCTTGGGCTCAAGAGTTGGAGTCGTACTGTGATTGGTAACTTAGGTATATATATGGGAATATACCTAAGTATGGTTGGTTGACACTTCTTGGTTGTATCTTACTTCTGTGATTTATCCTTTGTGTATTCTGAGAGACCTTCAGGGTCTCAGGGTCCCCTACTGAGTATTATTATACTCATCCCTGCACGGGCTTCACTCGCACCTTGTTGTGTCCTGTGCAGACGATGGAAAACAGTGATCGAGGCTGAGGGTGATGGACGGGAGGCTTCTCAGAGCTGTACTAGACGGGACGTACCACAGGTATGAGTTGTTCGAGTTCTGTACCTACCCTTCAGGTAGGATTCCTCGGCGGATGATCTAGGAGTTGTTTTCCCTTTTTACTTGTACTTGTTGTTCAATTGGGTTTTTATACTGGCTCACTTACTTTCAGCACACCTTACTTTTCTATTTTAGTACTTGTTTCCTCTACTACTTGGGTTCAGACTGTGTGTGTGTGTTTCAGTTTAAAATGCAATTACTTCCCTTTTTATCGAGATTACACCTTTGGTGCTAGTCGCCAGCCTCTGGCCTATGGAAGGCGGGCTTGGGGTAGTCACGGCACAGACCCCAAGGACGGGTCGTGACAAACTAAGTGTAAAAGGAATAATTTTAAATCATGAAGGATGAAAAATTTAGAATTAAATTGGTTTAAAAGGTGGTTCAGAGGATGGATTGTGTAACTAACCAATCCAATTAGACAATACATGTCACCCAATATGGATTTTCAAAAGGTAGAAATTAACAGAAGAACCAAAAAATTTCACATGTATACTAAAAACTAAATAAATCGTCAAAGTACATCGTAGAAGAAAAGGGTATATAATCATGTGACATACAAGCTAATATAAAAGGATAAACCTATAAAAAATAAAATATAATAAAAATACAAAAAATATGACTCCATTTTGAACATTCATCTCCATTATCCCATCCCACTATGAAGGAAATAAAAACCAAGGAAAATCGGTGAGCTACATGATTCCCTTTCCTTTTCATGTATCCTATAAAACCAAATATACAAATACCAAAAGGAAAAGAGTAATGTGTTAGCACTAAATCTCAGTAGGATACCACCAAGAATCTATATAACCCTCATATATTCCAAATCAATCAATTTCATAAATAAAACCAAAGTAATTTCACAAGAACACAAGGTAAATCAATGGATGGAACCATTTTATAGACTCACCTACCTCAAGAATAAATAAAAACTTATTGATATGGGTAGTTACATTTAGTCTTTTAAGCATTTTTATCTTAGAGTAGTGTCAAGATGGGTGACCTCCTAGGAAGTTTTTTAGGGTGTGTGTGGGTTAGGAAAAGTGCATTGAAATAAAATGTATTGGTTTTGGAAATAATCATTAGTTTAGTAAATGACCCTAGTGGATAATATAATGTGTTGTGCTAGAATGGAAACTTGGGTATTATAAGGGAAACATGGAGTTTGGTAACTAGGTTCATGGCCCAAGGAGGTTGGGTCATAAAAATGGTTTCAGAGCCAAAACCCATCCATAAGTGCAATGAAATTGTCTGGTGGATTTTTTTGGTCCACAATGAGGGTGTTGTGCTTTAAAGGGGTAGAGATTGTAATGACTCTAGAAAAGTAAAAATTAAAATATTAAAGGTTACTACCCATGTCAACAAAGTTTTCTTTTCTCTTTAGGTATGTGTCACCATACAATGGTATTATACCTTGATTTTCCTTGTGTTCTTGTAAGATTCATTTGGTTTGATTTATGAAATTCATTGATTTGGAATATGTGAGGATTATTTATGTAATGACATCTTGGGTGTCATGTGAAATGGTTTTTATAGGGTTTTTACTTTAAAAAAACACTCCTTGAGTCATATATGGTGATTTTTCTTAGGGATATTACTCATGGACAAAAAGCTCCCAGATCCTAGATTATATCTCGTGGACATGGAACTCCTGAGTTAGATTATATTATCTTGGTTTCATTTATGTTCCATGTTTTATATGCTCACTTGGTTATCATATGATATATTAATTCTTTGATTATTGCCCTCTATATTGTCATTCATGCTTATACTCATATTCTTTTGGGTTTAAATATGTATTCTTTTAAAATAAAACCAAAAGATGCTTTATGTAAAGTTTTTTCAAAGAAAATGAATTTAATAACTTGTTTTGTTTTTAAAGGTAGAACTATTGGTTTCTTGGTGGTGGAATTTATATTGATTCTTGGTGGTATCATATTGAGATTTAGTGCTCACACCATTCTTTTACATTTCTATGATTTTAGATTTGGTTATGTAGGATACAGGAAAAGGAAATGGAATCATATAGCTCACTATTTTTCCCCGGTTATCATTACCATCATATTGGGTTGGGATGATGGTGATAGATGTTCACATAGATATGTATTTTTGGATTTGTCCTAGATTTGTTTTCTTTTCTATATTTATCCTTTTGGATTGTCTTGTATGTATCATGCTTATAAACTATTTTCTTCTATTATGTGATTTGATGGTTTATTTCTTTTCTAGTATACATGAGTCATGTTTTGGTTCTTCTATTAATTTTCACCTTGTGGTGAGTAATATTGGGTGATGTGTCTTGTCTACTCAAGATAGTTCATTACAAACTATCAAAACTATAATTGTGCTAATTTCAACAAGTGGTATCCACCAAGTTCTATCACCAGTGAGAGGAAAGGATGAGGATTTATTAATAATTTTTTAAAGAATAATTACATATTAAAATGTGTAAAATAGAGTCAATAGTTCAAAATTTAAATTCATTTTAAAGTACAATCAGGTTGTTGAGAAAGTTATGAAAGAGAGTACAGTTGTTAAAGGATATTTTGAGAAACCCATGTAAAATGGGTTAGAGAATAGGTTACTGGAATAGGGGGAGAACATAATATCCTAATGATGAATTAAGAAGTACCAACTAGTCCATAAAACATATTTTTGGAGACCAATGAAAATATTGAGTAAACCTATATTGAAAAAGGGAGAGTGGGAATGACAAGTTGTCCAAAAATATTTGTGATAAAGGGGAAGAAATATAGGATAACACCTCTATAGAGTTTATAAATATAAAAAAATATTATTTTAATATAAATATTAAAGTATAAATATTCTTTTCATTTTAATGAAAAGGGGGGAGGAGAAAGGTAGTCCATAAAATCTATAAATATAAAGGATGTTTGGTTGAATGAAATGGGGGGATTATTCTCATCTCTACATGGTGTATGGATTGATGCATGGATTTTATGAAATATTTTCAATAAAAAATGGGGATAATGTTGGACTCAAGGTTGTATATTTGATGTGCTGAAAATATGTGTTGAATTATTGAATGAATTACCATTTCATTCATAATTATGGAAGTGAAGAATGGATTAAGGTGGCATAATTTCTTGGATACAAGGATAAAGGAGAATATGGTTGTCATACACATGGAAAAAACATTTGGAAACTATGAATAATGCATGTATGTATTATCTGGTAAAGGATAATAAATGATATTGGAGTTTAGAGTTGTTTTGATTGATCAAAGTATCTATACATGGTGATGGTTTGATACATATGGTGGTGAATGAATTTTAAGAAGTCTAAAAGTTCAGGTTGAAGATTTTGGATGATCCTAAAGTAAATTCTAAGTCCATATGGTATTTTTTAAGTTGATATATGTTTTTTAATATCTATAAAGAAATATGGTTTTGATAAATATTTTGAATCATTTGGCTAAGTCAGAGTTTAAAAGAATCATTTGGTACTTCATAAGGATAAATGTTCATAAGGATCATTCTCACTTCACACGAATCACATTTTGGTAAAGGAAAATATAGTGACTTGTATGTTCCGTGTATTATTTTTGGATATTGTATGGATTATTTTCAAGACTAGGTAATGAGACAAAATGTAATTCTATGGCCTGGTGTGCCTGAAATAAATGTTTTAAATATATTAAATAGTATGCATGCGTAGTTTTCTAAAAAATAGAATAACTTCTAAATGGGGTCCCAAATCAGAAATCTGAGGGCACTCTTGAGTTCCAAACATGGGTTTTACCTTTGGCACGACATAACCTTTTTCAGCATGAGGATTTTATGAAAAAATCATCATGGGGGTAAAATAATTAAATAAATTATTTTATTTATATGTTGGCATACATACCTAAATTCTTATATAAGAATTTGCTTTTGACAGATTCCTGTGGTTATCTGCATAAATTTCGAACCATTATAGAGAGCTTTGGAGGATCTCTCTCAGGTGAATGACAATTGGATTGAGGTTCCATGATTGGTGAGCAAAAGAATCTAAGGATCTCACCAATGATAATGATGAGACATATCTCTTAATCAGAGATTGATCCAAATTGTAATAGGATGTTTTTTATTGGATTTATTCCCCATTTATGATTTATATGATTAATGTGAATCAATCAATCAATGAATTGATTCATGGTTCGTGTGTATTGTGGGATGGGTTAGTTTTATCTGGAAATTTGGGAGTTTTCTTGGTGTTTATTTGATTACCTATTTGTTCATTATTCTAATATAAAATTAATTGAGGTCTACATGAATATCAACTGAGGTTCATTCCTTATAGTTGTTCCTTGTGATTTTATTCCCCTTTATCATTCATCATGGGTGATTTCCTTGGCCTGTAGTTCAAATAACTCCAAAGAATAAAATTTTGTGCACCCATTTCTTGGTGAAATTATTTGATATTATAGTTCCAAGATCAGCATGACATAATGGTGGTGAGACAATAGAAGCAGCAGTGGATTAGATAGTGTGGATACCTGGTTTTTATGTTCTTTGGCATGTAAAAAAGAATGATATTAGAAGGTGTTTTCTGAATGTATTGATTGATATATTTTGATGATTCGATGATAGTAAGGCCCAGCCAATGATACTCCCTGGTTTTGGAATGGGTTGTTTCTGAATCAATGGACGGAGGATCATAGAAGACACAAGATTCTAGATATGGAATTCTGGATTTTTTTGTATTACACGACATGTGTTCCAGAAGAATACACTATATGGGACCCTATCAGTAATGAATAGGGTTTCTAGAGGAAGATAAGTATCACATATTGTGTGGCCATGTCACACAGCATGTGAACATGTCACACAGAATGTGACCCTTCCTAGTTAGCTCAGTGTGTACCTCAGAGGGTACATAGACGCAGGTTGGATTACATGGTAAGGGGCATGTAATGTACTCTTACACGGGAAAAACCAAGATGGGAATACCTAGGCTAAGATATTTACTGAGATATGTACAGAATTACATAGGCATCATCATGTTGTTTACTTCTACACAGACATGAGCATGTGTTATTTTACACAGGCAGGACCCAGTGCCGAAGGGACACACCATTTATTGCCCTTACATGTTGTGAAATCCTTCAATGTTGGCTTGGAGATATTTTCCTCTTCATCTTGGACAATTTTTATTAGGTTGAATTCCTCATATCCTTTTCCCTAAGGGTTATTATGTAATTGCATACTACACATATGATGGTGGTTCATTCAGCAGGACTTCTTGGATAGAGTCATTGGAATCCTTACATTGGGCTCAGAGTGATATCCTCTATTCATATTTGTGTCCTAGGTGGAGTTATTGGTATCATCATAACCAACACTACACAGGAACCAATCCTTTACTTAGAGGGTTAATCCAAATTGAATTTTTGGTATAACCCATGGCCCTAGGGGGGATCCTCATCTGTGTACCGTATCACTTTAGACTTCCAGTGTATACTTCCTATGAAGAGACCTGATGAGCATGACCTCTTGGATGGATGTCGTTAGTGTTAACTGACTCATGGAGTGTGTTCTCCTGAACGAGTGTTATTTGGAAAAATTTTATCTATAATCCTAGGCTAGAATTATAGTTGTGACTTTACCTTATGATTATGTGTCTTTGCTGAGTATATCTGGATATTCTTGTTATATTTTTTATAGACATATACCAGTGTAGATATGATTTTTATTCTTTTTTTATATGATTTTTGGTTTTGGGGTGTCCTACTGGGTATTGTTATACTCACCCCTGCATGGTCTTTTCCCACATCTTCCATGTCTTGTGAAGATGATGGACCCATTGATAGAGTCTTAGTGGGGCCAGGAATGGGTAGTGCTTAGTGAGACTAGACAGACCGAGGTGTGTTCCTGAGGTATCTTGACAAGAGTCCTCATATTACTTTCATGTTTAACTTTTTGTAAGACTCTTTTTGGTGGGATTTTATTTGAATCTATTTACTTCCCATTACTTATTGACATGATCTAGTTGTGGGATTATATGTATGCATGGATGGTTTCTTTCAGTTGTTTTACATTTCAGTATTGTATGGTCTTGGAGATGTGT
This sequence comes from Viscum album, assembly GCA_963277665.1. Classification (NCBI taxonomy): domain Eukaryota; kingdom Viridiplantae; phylum Streptophyta; class Magnoliopsida; order Santalales; family Viscaceae; genus Viscum; species Viscum album. Next base: position 1,188,892,046 of record OY728156.1, on the reverse strand, counting down.
GTGTGTGTGTGCATTAGGCTAAGGCTTCCCATGTTAGTGATATGTCTACTCAAAACTAGTCACCATCCCTTGGCCTATTGGAGGTAGGATTGGGGAGTCACGGCATGAGCCCCATTGGAATGGGTCCTGATAGAGTGGTATCAGAGGAGTTTATTATACTTTAGGATTGAGAGTCTATGATATTGGTTTAGGGAAACAATGTTAAGTGTTTTGATTTTGGATTTCATGCTAGGGACTCCATTTTTGGTGTGGCAGCCAACATATCCATACACCAGGACTCTGATCACTTGTCTTTAGACTCATTATATGAGGACACTAATTACAAGGGAAATGGTACATGCTTCATATAAGAATGGATTTTGGTTTCCATGTCCTTATTGACTCATCTCTCTAGATATACTCATTGATTGTGGTATATTTTTTTTATTTCAGGATGCCTATGTGAAGTATGATATCTAGGATCCAATATCAGGATCACATTGATGATCTCCTCAATGATGAGGAATAAATATAGGGACCATTTCTAGATGTTATACCTCTAGGATGTGCACTAGTTTTACCACTACTTGAGAGGAATATATGGTGCCCGCAATATCAATAGATGAGCTATACAGGATGATCATGATTCACAAGTTTCAATGATAAGGGCCCCTTAGGTTCTGAGGTGAACCCGATCCACAGGCAGCTAAGGACTATCTTGAGGTGGTTATGTGAGTTTTTTTCTGGTTAGGACACCAGCAGATCAGATGGTGGTCCTGGCGGTAAGCCTTCTTCATCGATCAGCAAGATAATGTTGGGGGTTAGTGACCCAGTCTTAAGACGAGGTGAATCTATAATGGTAAAAGTTTGAGATCCATTTCATAGAGGAGTTCTCTATAGATATTCTAAGGGTTTTATATATCTAGGAGATTATACATCTTTAGTAGGGAAACACGATATTAGTTGATTATTCATCAAGGTTCGCCAACCTCTCCAGGTAATCAATGGATATGGTTCAGGATTATTTCTTCCAGGATTGGTCCTTCAAGTGAGGACTACGTAGAGACATAATATCCAACCTTATACCTCTATGAATTTTTACCTATGTTGGGGTTCTAGAATAAGATTTGGTGGTTGAGAGTTTTTTGGATGAGTAGACAGAGACAGTGGTTTTTGGTAATGGGGACCCAGGAGCAGAGACTTTGGCATTAGGGAGTCAATGTCAGTCTTAGGGACATATATGTGTGAGATATTTTGTTAGGAGGTCCTAGGATAGAGGTTCTATGGTTTATGGATCTCATTATGGGTCTATTAAACCCAAGGATAGGTGATGCTACTCATGTGATGGTAGGGTAAATCTTGCCTGAGATTGTATGACCCACCATATAGATGATAGGGAGACTGTGGATGGGCTACTAAACCAGAGGAAGAAATAGGAGAATATAGGTATATAGGGAATTGAATTTGGAAAATTATCTAGAATATTAGCTGGAGTTGGTAGACACTTTGACTTGTTACCACCACCACCCCCAAGTGGTCTATGCCAGGCTCTGAAAGCTGGAGGACAAGGGTGGAGACAGCTGAAAGCAGTTGAGTCTTATGACCCAAAGGCTCTGGAAATGATTTAAGGTATGATTTGTGTATTTTATACCTTATATATAGTATTGATAGACACAAATTCTAGTCATTACTTTATTTCCACATATTCGGTTTGAGACTTAGAGATTTTGGTTGAGCTCTTGGCTCGACCCTTGTGCTTGGAGACTCCTATTGAAGATGACTTAGTGATCACACACTTGTTTAGATAGTGTGACCTAACTCTTAGATGTGAGATTTTTTGGTAGGATCTCTTTATATAAATTATTAGGCCTTATGATGTCATTTTAGTTATGGACTGACTATCTACAGTTCATGCATAAATTGACTCTTTCAGGTAGAGGATGTGGTGTGTCTATAGTGATGGGATCAGTTTTTCCTTTATGGGTAAAAAGGAAACCTAGGAAGTATAGGATAGACTCATTAATATGAGGGTTTATCTTATTTATCATAAATTGGATATAATAACCCTTAGTCTAGTGGATTTTGTGAGTTTCCATTTCCTTGTAGTGGTGGTGGATTATGAGGACTTTTTTTCTAAAGATGTTCTAGTCTTACCTCCCCTCTGATAGATAAACTTATGCATTGATCTACACCCTGGGATATCATTGATACCTACACAAACATATTGTATTTCTCCCATGTAGCTTCTCAAGTTGAGGGTACAGTTAGATGACTTTCAAATTAAGGTATTTTCTAGACCCAATGTTTCACCCGGGGCATCCCCAGTTTTTTTCGCCAAGAAGGCGGATGGGAGCTTGAGGTTTTGTGTGGACTACCAATGCTTAAACTAGGTGACCATAAAGAATAAGTATCCATTAATAAGGATCTATGACCTATTTGATCAGTTGATAGGTGCATGATGGTTCTCAAAGGTTGACCTTAGGTCAGGCTATCACCAGTTTCAAGTACGGGATGAGGATATATCAAAGATGGCATTCAGATGTTGCTACGGTCACTATGAGTACTTGGTGATTCTCTTTGGCATGAAGAACACCCCATTGGTGTTCATGGGACTCATGAACTAGATCTTTTGTTCCTTATTATATCATTTTATGGTAGTCTTCATCGACAATATCCTAGTGTAATCGACATCTGAGGAGGAGCACACGAGACACATGAGGATGGTTATGGATGTACTCTAAGAGATTCAGATTTACAATAATCTATTGAAGTTCCAGTTCTAGATTCAGGAGGTTCACTTTCTATGATATATTATCTCAGTAGATTGTGTGTTAGTGGACCTAGAAAAGTTCAAGGCAGTGTTAGATTGGGAGCCACCCAAGAATGTGATGTAGGTTCATAGCTTCCTTGGGTTAGTAGGATATTATCGAATATTCATACCTGATTTCTCTAGGATATCATCCCCTATGACATTTTTTACCCAAAAGGGTAATCCTTTCATGTGGATGGAGAGGTTCCATGAGGCTTTTCAGGAGTTGAGATAGATATTGACAAGCACTCCCATTTTGAGATTACTAGAGATGGGTGTCGAGTATGTAGTGTCTGGGATGCATTAGGAACTGGGATTGGTTGTGTTTTGATGAAGTGGCAGGTGATTATTTTCTATGGTTCACATTATTTGATACCACATGAGAAGAAATACATAACACACAATCTTGAGTTAGTAGAGGTAGTCTTCACACTAAATATGTGATGGAACTACCTAATGGGAGAGCGGTTTATTGTCTATTATGATCATAAGAGTCTCAAGTATATCCTCTATCATAAGGATATTAACTTGAGAGAGAGGTGATGGGTAGAGTTTCTCTATGATTGTGACTTTGATATTGTTTATACCCTAGGAAAGGGAATGTGGTAGTAGATTCTCTCAACATGAGATCTTATTTGTAGTTTCTAAACAAGTCATCGAAGCAGTTGGCCTCATTACAATAATCCTTTGTCGATGGAGATAGAGAATCTTACCTCCATTTGATGGTTGTTACCCCTCTTATTTTATAGTTATTTAGGGAGGAATGACTTGGGGATTCTGACTGTGAGACCCTACATACTCAGATATCCACTATACATGCTCCTGATGGATTTTCTAAATGTGGGGAGCATGTTGTTCTTTTTAGAGGGTGCATGATGGTACCAATGACGTTGTGGGAGGAGGTTTTGAGAGAGTTTTGTATATATAATTTAGCGGTGTATCTAGGTGTGTAAAATATGTACCAAGACCTCCAACATTATTTTTGGAGGCCAGGGATGAATAAGGGAGTTATGAAGTTTGTCTCTCAATTCCTTACTTGACAACAAGTAAAGGTTGAGCCCCAAGTTCTGATAGGTTTAGCTTAACCCCTTGAGGTTATAGAGTGGAAGTGGTATGGGATATACGTGGAATTCATGATATTCATACCATGTGCGTTTGGGGGATACAATGTTGTCACGACTCGACCCAAGCTGGGGCTCGAGCCGCAACTACCCCAAGCTCGCCTCCATAGTCCAGGGGGTGGTGACTAGCACCGAGGTCATAACTAACTTGGGGAGGAATTTTCCTAAGTATTTGTATACACACACATATCCATTTCAATATAGAAGTGTAGAGGTAAAGAGTAAAAGATGCAACATAGCTAGAAATTAAACCCATTATGCATAACCTCTATGGTGTACAAGAGTACTATAGAATAGATTGAAAAGTAAAGATGAAAAATGTATTCCCAACCAAAAATATGTCCCAACCTAAAAAAATTTGGAAAGTAAACTACTGAGAGAGAGAGAATCTCTTGATCTCCAAGATTTGACCACCATATTCAGTCTAAGTATCAGGTATCCCTAAGTTTCTCTGAAGTCACTACCAAAAATTTCCATCATCTACATAAGACACAAAACATGTGGGAAAATCTCATGTATGGATGAGTATATACATACCCATTAGGATTCTATGAAAGATAAAGGGGTAGAAATAATAGATGCAAGATACAGTCAAATAGAATAGCTCAACCCAAACCAAGAGTGAAAGTAACCTCATCCAAACACAAGGGGCTCAACACAATGAGTAGATTAACTACATGTTGAGAATTAACCACCTATAGTAGGAGAGTAGAATCATCCAACCATGATAATCTACACACGGAAAGGATTTGGTATACCTTATGTGTATTTTCCTCTCATGCAAGGAGAGTAGCCAAATAAAAGGTTTGAATATAGAAGAATGTGTGTGTGTGTGTGCTCATTCAAAAGAAGCCCAAACTAGAGAGTAAGTGGATATCCATCTCATAGATCAGTCTAGGAAGAAGAGCCACTAATAGTTCCAAAATTCCATCAATAATGACCATCATATCACATGTCTACCCAAAAGTATTGATCCAGGTCAAACCACACCTCATCACTATGCCGCATAGTCAAGTGGGCACAAACTCAAAGTAAAGGACCCACACCCTAATATGTGAGGAGATTTCACTCTAATAGTATACATAGAGGACCCACACCTATACTTATGGGGGGTTCCACTCTAGTGTCACAAGGACTCATTCCCTATGCTGATAGGGTGGTTCCACTCAATAAGTAGAGGAACTATGACCAAGATGATGGGGGGTTACACTCTATAGTTCAAGGACCTGGGACCTATTATGATAGGGGTTACACTATAGTCATCAAGGACCCATTACCTAGTACATCAGGGGGTTCTACTCAAAAGGTAGTTGTAGAGAACCAGTGCCCATGTTGATGGGGGGTTCCACTCTAGTGGTTGATGACATATTCCTTGATGCAAAAGGGGGGGTTCTACTCTAATAATCAAGGACTTGCGCCCTATCTGATAGGGTGGTTCCATTCAGAAGAAGCCTCTGGTGATCCTATATGATCATTATCATCATCAGGAATTGCCTCAATAAGAATAATTCTTGGAAAATTTCAAATATTATCAAAAATTCCAAAACTTATGGAACCATCATGTTCTACATGGAAAAACAATAAGGATAGGCTACTCGTAGGCCAAAATACGAGTTCAAATGAAGGAGATATGGAACCCTGAAGTTTACTCAAAATAAAAATAAGGGGTACACATCATGTGAGGGGACCCACATGGTGTGTGGTCCCACTCCACCACCTATCCATGTCCCTGGATGACACACATCTCCCAACCCATGTATTAGTATGCACCATGTAGGTGGACTATATGGCATGTTCATACTAACTAGGACCAGGTCCTACATGGTGTGTAGTCATGTTTTCTCTAGAATTCCATATCCATGATCCAGACCTCGAATAAAGCACCATCGCTTCAAATTCGGCCCTATATTTGGAAAAAAATAGTGGATCTATCTGAAAATCATGGTTTTCTACCATCATTCACTGGAAATTGGATTCTGGTGAAGCGTTGGGAGTCTATAGAGTGTTCTTCATACCTAGATTCATTTTTTCCCTTTATTCCTTGATACTAAAACATCAAAATGATCATCCTCATCTCACAATAATCCCAGATCTATGATCATTTCATCGATACGCTCCTCACACATGATTATGTCACAATTCTATGGGTCTGATCGGGCTCAGTATCGCCTGCCAATGTCGAACCGGGACCACGGGGTCCATCCGGTGAAGAAAGAAAATCAAATGAGGTGTAAAAAAATATCAAAGTTTTAAACATCATTTCCCAAGATTTATTGGCCAAGGATCAAGAAATGGGATCCAAGGTTAGAAAACAATTGAAGATGATTAAATTTATATACACTAGAGCATGCAGTTGGACACAATTGGTGAATATCTAAGAACAAGGATAGATATTATCAATAAATTTAATCAAAGGTTTTAAATCACTAATTAAATATTCCTATATAGCTGTTGGATCATTCTTTTATGAAGAATGATCTCTCCAATGATCTAAGGAAGTCATTGTATTTGTTGCATTCTAATCCGCTCTGATTCATCGTTTCATTGTCGTCCTAGGTGATTCACCAATGGAGGAGGAAGGATGAGCTCTAGAATTATCCCAGGGTTTATGCAAATAATCCTATAGAATTTACCATGGTATTCTAGATATAGAAATTTCACTGATTCAAAATGAATTAATTAATTGATTTAATAATTAATTTACTCATTGAACATACTGAAAATGAGCGAGGAGTTCAAACACCCCACACTGGCCCATTTTAGGTCAGGCTAAGGGTAAAAACTGCATTTCAGAATTAACCATGGCCATTAGTTTTTTATCTGATCTCTCATTTAATAGTTATTCATTTTTGTTAAGAAACCATGTGCGTGCAATATAGAATATATTTAATATTTTTATAAAATTAATTTCGGGCACACCCGGCCTTGGAATCTCATGTTGTATCAATGCCTAACTATGGAAATATATATATATAAATATTTCAAATTATTACAAGTAAAAAAATCAAGTCTCTAAATCATTCCATCATTCAAGATTTTCATCCCCAAAAAAACTAAACAAACAAATCAGGATACTAATCTTGCATCTGGCTCTCCCACTCTTAGGAACTCTCTTACATGTTTATGTGCTACCACAGCATGTGAACCAAGGGTATGGTCCATTCATGTAGGGTCCCCTCCTACCAATCTTTTATTGCCATCGAGTGCTCTGCAAAGGTGGATCCATCCTCAATGTATAGCTTTCCCCAGTAGATAATTTACGTAGGTTCATGCACATGTCTCCTCATATGTGACACGTGGAACACATCATGCACCCACTCTAGCTGTGGGGGTAGGGCAAGGCAGTAATCAACCTTGTTAACCCTCTACATAATCTTGAAAGGCCCAATGAACCTTGAGGACAGCTTTCCTCCCTGACTGAACCTCCACAATCCTCATCTTGGGGAGACTCTCAGGAAGACGTGGTCTCTCTACTTGAACTCCAAGGGCCTAAGAAGGTGATCTGTGTAATATTTTTTTTGTTATGGGTTGTCCTCATCCACTCACGGATGACCTGGACTTTCCCCATTGTCACCTTCACCATCTATGGTCCCACAAGAGATGTATCACCAATCTCTATCTAGCATAAGGGTGACCTACAGGGTCTCCCGTATAGGGCCTCAAAAGGTGTCATGTCGATGTTAGAGTGGTATTTGTTGTTGTATGAAAAATCTACCAAGGTAAATTGATCCTCCCAACTCTGTATGAATTCAAACATGAAATCCCTCAACATATCCTCCAACACTTGGATAGTGAGCTCGGTGTTTCCATCTGTATGGGGGTAAAAGGTTGTAATCATCCTAATTTGGGTCTCAAATTCCTTTTACAAGACTCTCTATAATTGTGATGTAAACCACATGTCATGATCAGAGATAATCATCTAGGGAACCCCATGAAGGTGAATGATATCCTACACATAAAACTACCTCAAAATCTTTACCAAACTTTTATCCCTGATAGTAAGGAAGTGTGCTGACTTCATGAGTTGTTCAACTATAACCCAGATGGAATTATAACCCTTAATTGTGTATGGAATCCCTATCATAAATTCTATGGATATTCCAACCCATTTCTACTATGGGATCTCAAGTGGTTGTAACAAACCTATCAGAACTTGGTTCTTAGCCTTCACCTACTGATAAGTGAGGCACCAAGAGACAAACTCAGCTACACTTTGTCTCATGGAAGACCACTAAAACTACAGCTAAAGGTCTATATACATCTTCCCCACACCAGGATGTATAGCTAGTGGAGAAGTGTGGAACTCTTGCATCACCTCCTCCCACATCGTGACTGGAACCATCATCCATCCCTAGAAAAGTATGATGTGATTCCCTCCATCAGAATATCCATTTGGTGAGTCACCTATGGATATTTGGTCACGTAAGACTTCATAGTTGATGTATCCCAGTTGGGACTCTCTCACACAATCGAGAATCAAAGGATTAAATGCCATCAACTGTACAAAATTCATTCCCTCCTGCTCCACTAAGGTCAGCTGCAGGGAGGCCAACTACTCTGAAGCCTCCTACACTAAGTGAGCATAAGAATTACTACTAAGGTAATATGATACCATGTTTCCCTTCACAAGAGTATAGATTATCTCATGGTCATAGTCTTGAAGGAAACTCAACCAGCATCGCTGACTCAGGTTTAGGTCTATCTATGTGAAGACGTACTTGAGACTTTAGTAGTATGAGTAAACCATAAAGTGCTCTCCCAAATAGTAGTGCCTATACTCACTTAGGGTGAAAACTACTGCCGCCATATCTAATTCATGAGTTGTATATTTTTTCTCATGGGGTCTCAACTGCTTCGACACATATGTGATAACTTCTAGCTACTGCATCAACATGAAATCGAGTCCAGATCTTAAGGCATCACAATACACTACGTACTCCACACCCTCCTATGAAAGTATCAACACTGAATCACTCATAAGCATCAGCCTAATCTCCTCAAAGGCCCTCCATAACTATTCATACTAGGTAAATGGATTCCCTTTTCATGTCAAGGCGGTCAAAGGGGATGAAATTCTGGATAAGTCTTCCATAAACCTCCTATAGTACTCCATCAAACCAAGAAATCTATACACCTATGACATGCTCTTGGGTGGATCCCAAGAAAGTACTGCATCAATATTTGCTGGGTACATGACTAAACCATGCTTAGAAATGACATTCCCTTGAAATTGAACCTCATGTATCCAGGACTGGCACTTCAAGAGCTTTCTGTAAAGCTGGTGCTCTTGAAGAAAATCTATGATCATCCTCAAGTGCTCTACATACTCCTCCTATGATGTAGAGTGGACAAGTATGTCATTGATGAAGACAAAAATAAACTATTCTAAGTACGACTAGAAAAACCTAGTTCGTCAAGGACATAAACATGACAGGGGAATTCGTCACACAAAAGGGAATCACTAGGAAATCATAGTGTCTGTAGCGACATCGAAAATACAAATTTGGAATATCATCCTCGTAAACCCTCAACTAATGTTAGCCAGACCTAATATTGATCTTTGAGAACCATCTCACACCTCGCAACTAGTCAAAGAGGTATTCAATCCCCATAAAGGGGTACTTGTTCTTTATCATGTCGTATTTCAGGGATGATAATCAATACAAATCCACAAGCTTACATCCAACTTTTTCAAAAACAACATCAGAACTACCTAGGGGTACACACTGGGTCTAATAAAAATTTATCTTGAAGTTCCTCCAACTACAACCATAACTCCTAGAGATTAGTAGGGGACATTTGTTATGCTGAAGAAGATATAAAAATATTCTAAGGATTCAATTCAATGCAAAACTTCATCTCTCACCTTAGAGGTAGTCTTAGAACATCCTTGGGGAAGATATCCATATATTCCTCCACAACTGAAGGAATACAGATTCTTGAAGAGCCTTCTCCACCAAGGTCTATACTCTCTAAATAATGGGTGATCGGTTATAGACTCCTGCTCATAGAACCCACTTTCCCTTCTATGAGATCTCTCTCACCAAAAAAGGAGAATCTCATCCCATCAGTGTATAGGCATCTAACTTGTCTATGGTGATAGTAAATCTAGGCTTGAACCATGGATAGACAATCTATACCCAAGATGACATCATAGGGTTCAATTGTGATAGCCAAAAGGTCCCATGTGAACCTCTCTCCACCAAAAGATAGCTCGCACTATTGGCAGATAAAAGATACATAAGATGTGTTCCCTATAGGAACCTCAAGTTGAAGCTTCTAGGCTAGCGCCTCAACTAGGAGCTCTATCTCTCACACCATGAGTATAGATATAAAGTAATTAATGGATCCTATGTCTACTAATACTTAATAAATTATAGAAAATACATAGATAATACCTCTAATCATCTTGTGCACTATGGTGTTATAACCCTCAAAAGCCTACACCTATCTGCGGCCCCATCCACCAGCTCCCTGAGCCTAGCATGGGCTTCCTGGTGGTGGTGGAGAAAGGATATCATTGAATCATCCACCACCCATAGCTCCTCCTTCTCCTCTGCCAGCTCTGCCTCCCTAGGGCCCACCTTATCCACTCTTGGGAGATCTTTGATCACGGAGTTACCTTTGTTGTGGTGGTCCATCGGCTATATGCATGTGGTTTTTAGCACATATGGTCGGGAAGTCTCATACCATTTGACCTCACCCATCGTAAGTGAAGCACCACCCCTCTCTAGTATACATTGGACCTCTGCATTCCCCTGACCACCTTTTTGAGCCTGATCACAGGGAGGTATCCTATGTTGATATCCTATTGCCCGGCGTCTGCTATCTGCTGCAAACGACTCAACCCTGTGGTGCTCACTTACAACTATAGATGTATGGAATCCCTTAGAAAAAAATCCCACTTCAATAGTGCTCTCTCCAACACCCCGACATAGGTGGGAAGAAAAAGAGCACCACACTGGCTCAGATATCTTGGTGGAGTCCCTACTCAAAATTTTATGCTCAGAAGTAGTCATCTCGGATCATGTCAAGGGGGTACCGCATAAGGTCTTTGAACCTTGGTTCGTACTCATCCACTATCATCCCTCCATTATGAAGCTCCAGAATCTTTTGAATCAAACTGAGTGCAAGAAGGAGGGGTAGTAGTCCTCATGAAACAGCTGTTGGAAGTTGGTCTATGAGAGTGTCAACTCATCATACATTTGTGTAGAAAGACTCCCCCATCACCCAGTTGATCCATGGAAAAGGCTAGCTTCCAGTGAAACCACCTGATCTGTCAGGGTTTGAATAAGCCTAAAGATACAGACCACCAACTCTAGCTAATACTCTAATGCCTGAGGGTCTGACTCACAATGGAACCTCAGAATCCTCTGGTACAGGAACTCATAGAGCATGATAAGTCTATGTGCATCCTTATTCTACTCTGCTGGGATGATCCACTTCTCAATAGGTGTAGGTGTTGCTACCTACCCACCTGGAGAAGGGGGGTATGGGGTGGACCCTGAACTGAGGCCTCATTTCTCATCGGGTCATCGTCATGATCCAAAGATGGTATCCTAGATAGCTTTCATCACAAATTCATCATGATATTTATCAAGAAATATCATGGTCAGATGAGAATATATATATATATATATATATATAACAATAATGGGGGGTTGACTCAAGAAGGACAGTTAAATACTAAATCCTATATGATGCATGTACCATTGATCCCTGCAACAAATGTCTCAATATGTCGAGTCTACAAACAGGTATTCAAGATCCTTATGAATGGATATATCGGCCACCTCCACCATCACTAGATTTTCTGGCCCGAGAGCCACACTTTAGACACTCTGATTCTATTTCCCTAAACCCAACCAAATCATCTTAAGGGGGCTAATATGAACAATGTCCCAAGGAATGAAATTGCACTGATACCAATCTATAATTACTAGACCCAATTCAAGACTTGAGCCTCAACTACCCAAATCCTGCATCCATGGTCTAGGGGTGGAGACCAGTGCTAAAGGCATAACTAACTTGGGAGGTCCTTTCCTAAGTACATAAACACACACACACAACCATATAGATGTATAAGTGTAGAGGGAAAGAGTAAAATATGTAACACAACTAGAGATTAGACCAATCATGCATAACCTCTAGGGTATACAGGAGTATGATCGTAAAAACGGAAAAGTAAATGGGTAAAATACATGCCCAACCAGAAATATATCCCAACCTGACAAAACTAGAAAAGTAAACTACTGAGAGAGAGAACATCTTCTGATCTCCAAGATGCGACCACTGTATGTGGTCCAAGTACCAGGTATCCCTAAGATCCTATAAAGTCACCTATGAACTTTTCATCATCTGCATAAGACATGACATGTTTATGTAAATCCCATGTAGGTTTGATTATATACATAATCATTAGGATGCCCTAAAATCTGAAGGGGGAGCAGTAATAGATACAATAGGAATAGAAAGAAATTATATGCAACATATAATCAAAGTGAAGAGATCAACCCAAAATAAGAGTGGACGTGACCTCATACAAACATAAGGGGATTGAAACGGTAAGTAGATGAACTATATTTCAAGTATTTTCCACCTATAATGGGATAGTAGATTCATCCAACCATGAGAAGTTGGACATGAAAAGTCTTTGGCATACCCCACGTGTATTCACCTCTCCTAGAAGGAGAGTAGACAAATATATGGTGTAGATATATATATATATATACACTCATTCAAAAGAATCCTAAATGAGAGAGTAAAGGGATATCCATCTCAAAGCTCATCCTAGGAAGAATATTTACCTGAAGTTTCAAAAGACCATTAATGATGCTCAAAATCTCATGCATCTGCCCAAAATTATATATCCAATTCAAACCATGAATCGTAATTATGCCACATATTCGAGTGGAAAAAAACTCAAAGAAGATGACCCATGCTCTAGTACATCGGGGGGGGGGGGTTCCACTCTAATAGTATCTGTAGAGGACTTGCACCCATACCGATGGGGGGTTCTACTCTAATTTCACGAGGACCTATGTCCTATGCTGATAGGGGGGTCTACTTGGTAAGTATAGGTCCCACGCCCAAGTTGATGGGGGGTCCACTCTATAGGTCGACGACCCACACCTTGGTACGATAGGGGGGTTCCACTCTATTCATCGAGGATATGTGCCCTAGTACGTTAGGGGGGTTCCACTTAGAAGGAAGCTATAGAGGACCCACACCCATGCTGATGGGGGGTTCCACTCTAGTTATTGAGGACCCACACCCTAGTATATCATAGGGGGTTCCACTCGGAAGGTAGTTATAGAGGAATAACACCCATGCTGGTAGAAGGTTCCACTCTAGTGATTAAGGACTCGCACTCTAATGCGATAGGGGGGTTCCACTCTGATCATCGAGGACCTTCACCCTATCTGATAGGGGGTTCAACTTAGAATAGGCTTTCGGTTATCCTACCAGATCACTGCCATCATCGGTTGTCGCCTTAGTAAACATTGTTCCCATTACATTTTACATCATATCTTGAAATCCATAACTAAGGGAACCATCACATTTTATATGGAAAAATACCCAGGATAGGCTACTCGTGGGCCAAAATTTGAGTTCAAATGAAGGAGATACGGAACCCTAGATTTTACTCAAAATGAAAATAAGGGGTACATAGCATGTGAGGGGACCCACGTGGCATGTGGTCCCGCTCCACTACCTGGTCATGTCCCTGTCCAGTACACATCTCACAACCCATGTAGTATTACATGTCATTTAGGTGGACTACAAGGTATGTCCAGACTAACCGAGACTGGGATGTATCTTGTTGGTCGTGCCCATGTACTGACCCTGTGTCTGTGTACTAACCCCATGTCTGTGTACATGACCTCATATCTATGTACTTGGGTACATGGTTGTGTACCTGGTCATGTACATCCACATGGGACCCCTCCCATGTGATCCATTACATGGGTTTTACATTTGAGGAAGGGGTACATGACATGTGAGGGGACCCACATGGCTTGTGGTCCTTAACTTTTTCAAAACCCTAGCCACCATTGCTGAGGGGCTACACGCCATGTGTTCATCCTTGTGTATGGTTTATAGTCAAGTTTTCTCTATAATTATATATCTATAATCCATGCCTCAAATCAAACATTTATACTTCAGATACGGCTCTATCTCTAGCTAAAAATACTGTATCTAGCTGAAAATCATGGTTTTCAGCCATTGTTCGCCAAAAATCAGATTCTGGTGAAGCGTCGGGAGTCCTTCAAGCATTATGAATGCATCGGTTCATTTTTTGCCTTGATTACCTGATCCCAAAACATCAAAATGATCATCCTCATCTCATAAAAATCCCATATTTTTCTCATTTCATTAATTCTCTCCTTGCACACACTTTTTTCATGGTTTCGGGGGTCCAATCAGGCTCGGTACTGATGGTAATGTCGAACCAGGACCATGGGGTCCAACCGGTGAAGAACAAAAAGAAAATTAGGGGGAAAACACAAAATTTTTAAGAATTTTTGTCCAAGAGTTCTTGTAAATCGATCAAGAAAGGGCATCTAAGGTTAGAAAACAATTGAAGATAATTAAATTTCTATACATGGGCGTATTCAATTGGCCATAATTAGTGAATTTCTGAGAAAAAGGATCAATTTTTTCAATCAATTTGACCAAAGATCATAAATCACCAATTTAATATTTCTACCTAGATTTTGGATTGTTCATTGATGAATAAATCACTCTCTAATGATCAAAGTAAGTCGTTTCATTCATTGTGTCCTGATCACCTCTGATATGGTGTTTCATCGTCATCTAAGGTGATTTTCTAACAGAGGAGGAAGGAGGATCTCTAGAATTCTCCCAGGGTTTATGTGGCTAACCTTGGAGAATTATCCATGAAAGCATAAATATAGACATTTTACTGTGTTGAAATGAATTAATTAATTAATTAACTCATTGAAAGTATTTTCAATGAGCATAGAGTCTGAACACCCCATGCCGACCCATTTTAGGTTACACCTAGGGTAAACACCGTGTTCCAGACTCAACTATGGCCTTGAATTTCTGATTTGAGATCCCGTTTAAGATTTTTTCCTATTTTATTTAATAAACCATGAATGCACAATATAAAATTTATTTAATATTTTTATAAAAATAATTTTGGGAACATTAGGACTTGGAATCGCACTCTGTCTCAGCACCTAGATCTGGAAATATATATATAATTATTTCTAAGTATTACAAGGAAAAAATTATATCTCTATAGATGTCATCTAGGTAATCATAGACCAAACCACCAAGTCTTCCCACTTCATTACTATTCAAGAGTAGAGTTCAGTATAGAGCTTTGGATGCCTCTACGTATAGAAGATAATTCAACTCCATTGAGTTCCCTCGATGATCATTTTTTATCATAATTCTTGCTTCACATCTCGGTTATGGAAGGGATTGTAGGAGGCTTTTGGGAATCAGTTGTGTTTGAGCACATCTTTCCATCCCTAGACTGAAAACCATACTAATTTGAGCAGTCAATTTCTAGAGAACATGTTTCAATCTTTCATGTTAGGATTTGGTTATAGTTGGGAGGATCGCCTACCATTGGTGGAGTTCTCATAAAAAAACAACTACCATTCCACCATCAGTATGGCATCGTTGGAGGCCTTGTATGGAAAACCCTTCAGGTCACCAATTTTTTAGACTAACCTGGGAGAGTCATCACTTATGGGCCCAAAGTTGGTGAAATATACTACTGAGAAGGTACAGATCATCCAGGAGTAGATGAGAAATACATAGAGTTTCCATAATTCTTATGTTTACTAATTATGGAGGCCTTTGGAGTTCGAGGATGAAGACCATGTGTTTCTATGGGTTTCACCTCGACGTGGATTGTGGAGATTTGGTCAAGGAAGCAAGATATCTTCAAGATTCATTGGCCCTTTATAGATACTATGTATAGTTTATGAGGTGGTGTACCGCTTATCTCAATCTCCACAGTTGGACTAGGTACACAATGTCTTCCATGTGCCGTGTCTGAGGAGGTATGTGTATGAACTATTTCATGTTATCAACTGGGGTGAGCTAGACATCAAGGATAGAGCTACCTTTATTGAGTACCCAATAGAGATTGAGGATTGGAAAGAGGGGATATTTTGTGGGAAAGTTATTCCTTTAGTGTGTGTTCAGTGGCAATATAGGAATCTTCATGAGAGTACCTAGGAGTGGGAGTCTCATATGTGTGCTCATTACCCACATCTTTTTTTTATCCACTTGTTCTGGATTTTCAAGATATAAATCCCCAAGGTGGGGAGAATGTAGTGACTTGTATTTTCCATGTATTATTTTTTAATATTTTATGAATTGTTTTCAAGATCAGGAACTGAGATGACATGCAATTCTAAGGCCCGGTATTCCTGAAATAAATGTTTGAAATATATTAAATATTTTAAATAGAACACAAATGTAATTTTCCCAAAAAAATAGAATAACTTATAAATGGGGTCCTAGGTAAAAAAAATTGAGGGCACCATTGAGTTCATAATGTGGGTTTTACCTTAGGTGTGACATAACCTATGTCGATGCGGGGTGTTTGTGAAAAAGTCATCACGGGCGTAAAATAAATAAAATAATTAAATAAATTATTTTATTTATATGTTGACATAGAGACCTGAATTCTTCTATAATAATATGGTTATGAGATATTTATAGAGTTATCTGCACCCTCGAGCCGTTGGAGATACCATTGGAGGATCTCTCTTAGGTGAACGACAACTGGATCGAGGTTCCGTGATTGGTGAGAAATGGAATTGAAGGATCTCACCAATGAAAATGACATGACTTCTTTCTTCATCAAAAATTGATCCAAATCAAGGTAAGACATTTTTTTGATTGGATTTATTCCATTTTTATTATTCTTGCAATTAAAGTGAATCAATCAACCAATGAATTGATTCGTGGATCGTGCATTTTGTGGGATGGGTTAGTTTTATCTAAGAATTGGGGAGTTTTATTTGTGGTTATTTTATTATCTCTTCATTCATTATTATAATGGAAACAAATCAAGGTTTAAATGAACATCGAATGAGGTCCATTCCTCATGGATGTTCCTTGTACTTTTCTTCCCCTTTCTCATTCATAAAGGGAAATTTCCTTGGTTTGTGGTTTGATGAAATCTAGAGAATTGAATTTTGTGCACCCATTTTTTGGTGCAATGATTTGATATTATAGATCTAGGATCATCATGATATGAAAGTGATGTGATGATGGAATAGTAATTGGATCATATGGTATGGATGCCTAGTTTTTATGTTCATCAGTGTGTGATGAAGAACGATGTTTGAAGGAATTCTATGAATAGATTGATGGCCAGATTTTGATGATTCAACAACAATAAGGCCTGGTAATGATACTCCTTGGCTCTATCATGGGTCATGGCCAGATCAATAGATGGAGGAGTGGAGAAGATTCATGATTCTAGATCTATAATTTTGGATATTCCTACATTACAAAGAATGTGTTATGGAGGAACGTGTCATGTGGGACCCTCTGGGTAGCGACTAGGGTTTTTGGAGGAAGATAAGTATCACAGAACATGTTACCCTTCCTGGTTGGATTAACATGCACCTAGGAGGGTACACAGACATGGACTGGATTACACATGAATGGGAATGTCATGTACTCCTACACTGATATGTCCAGTCCAAGCATACATAGGTTAAGTCATGTACTGAGACACAGACAAAAGTACACAGGCATTAGCACACTGTGTACTTCTACATAGACATGGGCATGGGCCATTTTACATGGGTAGGACTTAGTGCCGAATGGAAACACAATGTATAACCCCTACACTTTATGCTCCTTCAATGTTGGCTTAGAGACCTTATCCTCTTCATATTGTAAAAGTTTTGTTAGGGTGAATTTCCCATATCCGTTTCCATGAGGGTTAGTATGGAATCACATCCTACACATAGGATGGTGATCCCTTCAGTAGGAATTCTTGGGTAGAGTTTTTGGAATCCTTCCATGAGGCCCAGAGTGAGATCCTCTATTCACCTTCATTTCCTAGTTGGAGTTCTTGGTATCATCATGACCAAAACTACATGGTCGTTGATCCTCTAATTAGTGGGTTAATCTAGATTGAGTTGTTGGTATACCCCATAGACTTGGGATTAATACTCATATGTGTATCGTATCTCTTTAGACTTCCGTTGTATACTTTCTATGACAAGATTTGATGAACAAGACCTCTAATATGTACATCATCAATGTTATCTGACTCATGGAGTTTTTTATCCCGGATGAGTGCTATGTGGAACCTTTCAAGTTGTAATCCTAGGTTGTTATCACGGTTGTGACATTACCATGTGACTATGTGTCTTTGTTAATTACATTTGGATATTATTGTTATATGTGTTGTAGACATATACCTGTATAGATATTACTTTTATTCTTTTATTATATTATTTTTGGTTTCGGGGTGTCCTACTAGGTATTTTTATACTCACTCATGCATGGGATTTGTCTGCATGTGTCATGTCTTGTGCAAATGATCAACCCTTTGACAGAGTCTTAGAGGGACTAGGACCGGGTGGTGATTAGTGAGACCAGATAGACTGAGGTGTGTTCCTGTGGTATCTTAATAGTAGTTCTCATCTTACTTTCTAGTTGGACCTGTTTTTAGACTCTTTGTGGTGGGCTTATATTTATACTTGTTTACTTCTCATTACTTGTTGTTATACTCGGGTTGTAGGATTAGATGTATGCATGCATGGTTTCTTTTAGTTTTTTTACATTTCATAATTGTATGGTCTTGGAGATATGTTCATGTGTACATGTAATTTAGGCTAAGTCCTACCATGTTAGTGATATAACTACTCGGCACTAGTCGATATCCCCTGGACTATTGAAGGCGGGATTGGGGAGTAGTGACACGGGCCCCATTGGGACAGGTTGTGACATAAAAGTTTGTAAGGATAATATTGGGACTTTATAAGGAACATCAGAGAGTTTTTAAGGATAAAATGGGACTTTGTAAGGATAAACCAAAACTTCATAAGGTTGAATACTGAAGCTCATAAGGTTCATCAGGGGCTTCGTATGGTTTATTTGTAAACTTCATAAGGTTCATATGAACTTTGTAAGATTAAAATGATAACTTTATAAGGTTAATTAGGAGCTTTATAAGTTTTATTTGTAGAATTTTTAAGTTTCGTCTAAACTTCATAAGATTTAAATGCGAAATTTTAAAGGTTTATCAGGGAACCTCATAAAGGGTGCATCAAACATATCATAAGGTTCATGCCTTTTCAAAATTTAAAATTCATGAGGTAGTTTAAGGATAAATTCATAAGGTTAATTATCTTTATCATGTTTAGTGAATAATCAACTAGAGTGTATCAAAAGTATTTTATTAATCATAAAATATGATTAATAACTTGATCAACTACACATGGAGAGAATCAAGCCAAGATTTAAGAATAAAAATTAGACGATGATTTTTAGTTCCTTAGTTTTTCAAACATCATGATATTGGATATTATCATGATTCAATATATTTTTTTGGTGTTAATAAAAGAAGAAAAATTTTGTTATACATCATGAAGAAAATAATCAATTCCACAAAGTAGAACATATAGAGAATCAATCCAATATTTAAGGAGGAATATTCAAAGATGTTATTAATGAATTAAAATGAAATTTTTGTGTTATTTTCATGCATGTAAACTAATTGTGGTAATAAATGTTGATTAAAATGAGTATTATAAATCATAATATATGATTTATAACTTTTTAAAAAATAAATAAAGAGTATTTTTTATTTTTTGGAAGAATAAAGACCGTGATTTTTTTGAAGGAGATCATAAAGACTAACAAAATTTATAAAGGAAGAGTTCTCAGTGTTTATATATTTTAAAATATGGAATGAATCTCATAAATAAATATTAAAAAGGCTAGATCAATAATTGTGGAGTCTTGAATGAGAAAACGGTCTTATGGAAAAGATTAACGTAGGAGTTTCCATATTAAAAACTATGTAAATATATCTCACATGGTACTCCAGTTTTATATAGAGAGAGAAAATGGGGAGAGAGAAAGAGAGATAAATATTGGTGATGATCTTAATAAATTTATATATCAAAGGAAAATAGAGAGAGAAAGAGAATGTGCAGTATTAAAGATCCAAATCCAGAGAAAAAATAAGTAACCAAGACATAAGAGGATTCCAGTGGTAATATCTAATTTTGTTGAGTGTAGAAGGCTTGAGAGAAGGAGTAGCAGTGCTATAAATGGTAGTTAAAAAAGTGAAATATAATAATTCCAATGAGTAATTATTCTCATTTGTAGGAAATATTTATACCCTTATGATTCTAGGATGACATAGACTCAACCCTCACCATGATGTGTTGATCTTATTTAGCTAGAAGAAGAAGTGAAACAGACATGGATTTTAATAGTGCATCTATCTAGATTCAAGGATTCACAAAAATATACTTTCATTATTGATCATATAGAGACCCGTATGTATGTAAATTAATGAATATTATACCAAAGTAGTGTATGAGGGATAAGAGATGGAATTTTACCTTGGGTGAGGAGCTATCAAACCCAAAACCATTATAGAGAAGTAACCCTTGGCATGGAGTGACCATGGTCGAGTTTCTATCTGCTAAACTAGTGTAGTAGTGTATTTTGAAAAATTGACACATCATAAATGTGTGCTCTATAGGCACAACCATTTACGGTGAACCAAGTAAAAATTCATATGTTCTTAAATTATCTACTTTCCCACATATTTTTTTAGTATTCAGTAGGGTTACAAGGAAGAGAAATCATGCAATAGGTTGAAAAAAACTCCTACCAACATAAGAACAAAATCCTAATGATAAATATAAACAAGTAAAAAAAATTACTTTGCACCCTGATTCACTCCCCCCCCTGCAGGGTGTCCTTAGATGTAATAGTATTACATATGATTTGATACAAGGTGAATTTTATGGTAGCGTTACAAAAGTGTTTTGGAAGATTTCCAAAATGAGTTTTGGATATGGTTTCATGAGCTATTATATATGATAAAATATTAGGTGAAATGGCACAAAGTCTATTAGGATTTAGTGCAAATAGATGATTGATGGAGATATATCCTAAAGTATAATATGTATATGATGTATGTTAGATTATATCATAGTGTACGATATAAGGATTTTATAAGTGTTGATATTCATTCTACTAAGGTGAGTTATATGCCATAAACATGCATATTGTATGGTTCAATATAGTGATATTGTATTTTATCTACCTAATCCAATTGTACTATACGATTGGCTGTATTTTAAGGCATGGGGAATCATATTATACCATTCATATTACACCTATGATTGATAATTGAATTCAAATGCTAAGTGTTAATGTTCCTATCTATCTTCCATGTAAGTAAACCATTTTCATAATTGTTTCATAAGATGAAATTTTGGAGAGAATGATTTTAGTCAATAAGGTACAAGCATTGTAATCATTTCCATTTACTCTTGAATTTAATAACATGTGGGTAAATGATTTGTGGATCAGGGTGGGTCTTTGAGGACTTTATAAAGAGATTAATGTCGTTGAGATGGGGGTTGAGCTCTTCGGTGGTTCTTCTTAATTCTCATAAATCTATCTTTATCCTTCCTTTTCCTCGAGAGATAATAGCATATCATGGTTGTAAGGAGGTTCCTGGACAAACATCGGGTTATTCAATCAGTTTGTTGATACATCATAAAGATTAGAACCCGATGGTAAGCATATGATTGAAAATAATAGCAGCGACCATATCTAGTGAAAGGTACATGTTCTTTATTTTTTTATACATTGTTTTTCTTTTCCATAGTATGGTGATCTTGGATTTGTGGTTTCTGCAATATTCTATTTCATTGAATAAGTGTTATTTGATTCTTAAAAACTCATCAATACCAAGGTTTAGCTTTAAGAGGATGTTGAATGGAAGATTTTATGAATATACCCCAATGAAAATGGACAATGGAAATTTTAGAGTTTTTATATCAACATTATAAATAATAGTGAGTATATATTTAGGATTTTTTAGTGTACATTGGAAAAAAAAGTCCAAGGACTTCTCAAACCCATGCCAAAATAGGGTAAAAGTTGTAAAATGTGATAATTTTTTTCTCAAAATCACACTAAAAGTAATCGTGTCTTTGTGTTTTGATACATTGCAACACAAAATCTGGTGTTCCATTGTAGAAATGCTATTTCATTTTTTTAATTCTATTATTATATATAAATTATGCTGTCATTGTATTTTTTTTATTTAATTATTTTATTTTTAATGTTTATTTCAATATATGATAAAACAACTATTATTAATTTTAATTTTTTGAATAATTTTTAATTAAATAAATAAATTATGCATTCATAATTATTTTATTTAATTATTTATATATATATAACAAAATTTCTATTATAATAATGATATAATTGGTGAAAAATATATATATCATAAATTATGTATCGCACTTATATTAATAAAAATTAATGATTCATGGTATTAAAATAAACAAAAAGTTAAATATCAATTTGAATGACAAAATATGTTCACTTAAATTTAATTTTATATTATTAAATAATGATATCAAGTTTAATTTAATTTAATCATTGATAATTCATGTAATTAATTTTTTATTATATTTTAAATTCAATTTTTTAATATATGAAAATATTTTTTATTATTAAACTAATTTTTTTAATGATTTTTTTCTTAATTAATCAAATTATGTATTCATAGTTATTTTAATTTATTATTTTTTAATATATAATTATAATTATAATCATATAATTAGTGAAAATGCATATATCATAAATTAATTATTATTTTTTATTAAGTTAATACAGATTAATGGTACATAATAATAAAAACAAACTAAAAATCAAAATGCATTCTATTAATTTATAATAAAAATAAAGTAGAATTAATTTAATTTAATTTGATATTATTAAATAATGAAATTTAAATTAAATTAATTTATTAATCTTATTGATTATCATAATATATTGCATTGGTTTTTTTCTATGGAAAAACATTAATTTCAATATAACATGTTAGATGAAAGCAATGGTAAAAAATATATAAGAATATTTTCTTAAATATGTAACGTGTTTAATTTGGGGATAACAATGGGTCCCCATTAATCAGGTGTATGACACTACCCAACCTAATTAAATAGGGTTAAAGTAGTGGTTAAACTAATATTTATAAGGTTAAGGTAGAAAATTATTATTAGTTAGTAAATAATAAAATTTTAAATAATATTATAATTATATTATTTATTTATTTATTTTTAGTTCTTTTTATGTTATATTTATAGGTATTTTTTATATTTAAATTTTTTGGCTATATGTGTAAGAACCTGGTTTTTTCTATCTGGTACGGATCTTTTATTTCCACTTTAATCTCTTGTAAGTTATCTTTTTGTCTTAGACCCTAATTCGGGTCATGGTTTGGTTGGGGTTTTTTTAAAGGAAGAGATAGGAAGGTTGTAGGCTGGTTACAAACTAATTACACATCATATAATTGGAACATATAATGGGTATTCATTACACGGTGTGTAATGTCCTGGGCTAGATAGTTCATGTCGTGTAAGGGTTTTTCCTAGGGGAGGAAGACCTCGAGATTTACTTATTGTGTAAATGATTGAGAATTTTTTTTATTAAATAATAGGTAGGGGCCTCTATTTTTCAAACAAAGCCTCACCCCTCCCTCTCTCTCACGCAATAGCACCTAAGAAAGCTATGAGCTAGGCTTTTCTCCCGGTTCTCCGTCTGGACTCCGATTCTGAATCTGTCTATCACATTGGAAGTGTGCCGGTAAGTGATTCAGTCCTTTGGCTTCATTCATTATTTCTCTTCGTATCTTTTGTGCTATTTTGGTATAGACTCATATCCCCTGTTTTCAGGGCATTGATATTTTCTTCAGTTTTCTTCTGATCCAGGCCAAACTAAAGGATGATACTGGACTAAGATAATTATACGAGCTTGATATAGGTGGTCTAGTAACTATCCCTTTAAGTTTTTATGTTTTATAATATTCTATATGTGTCGCATGCCATTTTCACCATGTTTTTCCCCTAAATTGAATTTGTCTTAAATTGGTTACCTTGCTTGGAACCTAATGACTTATTAGAACCCAAACCACATCAAGGTCTACAACCATAGAGTGAGTCATCCCTTTAGGTGTGCCCTCCTTATTCCTAATTTGATTTAAATATTTTACGCCCAAAATACCTAATGGTGTGTTTTTCATTTCTTATAAATGATAGTATTATTTTGATATGGAATGAAAGTAGTGGAATAGCACGGCTAATGCCCTTGAAAATTATTATTAATAAATTGAATTTATTAGAGTTGAGTGGTAAGCCCGTATAACCTAATTAAATGGATAATGTTTACACCCTTTTCATTATTAAATTTACATGAAATGTGAATTTTTCTTTGGTTAATATTAAAGCTAGTGGATTTTATTATTAAAGACATGTGGGTATGAAGAACACCTTTTTAAAATATGGTAAATGGGCATAAAAACCTAGATGTATATATATAAATGGCCACGGCATACCTCATGCTTTAGATAAATGTGAATGGGCATGGAGACCCTTATATAATTGATATGGGTATGGCATCCCTCTATAAATGTGATACAGACATGGAATCCCTTTATATATATGGGATACTATATAGGCATGGTATCCCTTATGATACTATACGGACATGACGTCCCTTATGATACTATATGGGCATGGTGTCCCTTGTTATACTATACGGTAATGGAATCCCTTATGATATTACTATGATATTGGGAATGGAATCCCCTATACTATTTTGATATTGTGCATGGCGTCCCATATAAATGTGATATTGGGAATTGCGTCCCTTGATACTTGTTTGGACATATTCCAGCATGGGTCAAAGCAGGTAGTATCAACCTGGTTTTCTTTTAGGAACTAGGGCCATCCCATTTACAATTATTACTACTATTTTAAAATATTATATCTGAAAACTGACATATTATATACATGGATTGAATATTTATAGATGTCATTGGTGGTAGCCTACTGAGATTTATCTCACACCCTATTTGGCCGCCTATGGTACCTGGGAAGACTATATAATTATAGTTATAGATAAAGGGAAGCATCCTATTATGGATGTGTGATATATTGAATGACTTAAGATGGGATCTTGGTATAATATGATCGGGCTGGAGCTCAGGATGCTTAGATAGACTTTTTTCCTTTTGTACTTTTTGTATAGTACTGTTGGCTACTATTTGTATCCATGTTTTCCTGATTTTTAGACATGTGACATTATCATCCATTGTATATGTTTTTGTTACTACTTTTGATTAGTATAAGTTGTTTCTTTGTTATATATTCCTCCTCTAAGGTGGGTTATCGGTCCAGTCATTATAGTGTCTTCTTCTGTTGTGCCATCTATTTAATCATTATTATATAGATTTTTCTATTCATATAATATTATCTTATTCATTGTACTCAAATTTTTTAATGAGGGAATAGTATCTCCATGGACACACTCCAGACTCTCACTATTAGTTGGAAACCTCTAACATTCAGGGAGATGTGCTTGAGACCATGTGGTGCACTGGGCTCGGGGCACCTATGAGTGGCACTCGGGTCTGAGACATCACAAAGTGGTATCAAAGGATATTTCTTTTCTTGCCTTAGTATTTTTAGAAAATAGAT
The DNA here is from genome assembly GCA_963277665.1 of Viscum album. Taxonomy (NCBI): domain Eukaryota; kingdom Viridiplantae; phylum Streptophyta; class Magnoliopsida; order Santalales; family Viscaceae; genus Viscum; species Viscum album. The sequence goes on along the minus strand of OY728156.1, from coordinate 1,188,866,379 downwards.
AGGATATTATGAAGGTTATGGGATTTGGTAATGATCTGTTTTTGGGAGTAGTTAACTCATGTATAGAGAAAAGTCAAATTGTCTCAAATGGAAATTATTATTTCTACTTTTTTCTTATTATAGTTGAATTTATTCCACTATTAGGTGATTTGCTTGAATTGTGATATTACTATTTAATTAATTTAGGTTTATCTTATATACTTGGACCAATGAGATGAGGGTAAGGAAGCATTAAGCATAAATCTTATTAGGCACTTTATAGGAAATTAACATGCCATGCATATATCATGACATATAGAAGCATTGTGTTAGTTGTATTGCTTGTGATTTTCATGAGTGTTTTGACTGTTTAAATATAATTGTTCAATGGATAATGATTCTTATAGGGAATTTAGAAAACGTAGTTGGTACTTAGAGTACCTATCATAACCTAAACAGTATTTTCCTACTTAGGCTATAGCAGACACCTTAATCAGTCAACTATGGTATTTTGAGTCATGGACCATTATTCACATGGACTACAATTTGTTGTGCTATAGATTGATTGGATGACATATTTTGGTTCATAAGGTGTATGGACCCTTACGGATTGAAAGTGGTGAACTATTTGGTTAAACCATTAAAAAAAGGAATGTAAAACAAATATGAAATTTTAAATGAAATTTAAATTCAAAAACACAGATCTTGACCCATTCCTGACCTTAGTAGTGGGAAGTAGGTAGCGTCTATGGTGTTCTATTAAATGTTTCTATCACCCATAACTGACTCTTTGAGCTATAAAATGGGTGAGACTATTATATAGAATGGATTTGTACCTGTTCTATTTCTATATATGTGTATTATGTTGCTATTTAACTTAATATGAGGCATGTGTTTAGAAATTTTAGATAAATTCTACCACTATATCCTCAGGTTGTACTCTAGGAGGGCAGTGACGACCATCCTCCAGAGTTGGTGGGCCTTGAGCCACCAGTTATACCTCTAGTAGCACCTCCTGTGGAACCTCTTCCTATTCTTGATATAGGTGATGATTCCCAGTTTCGAAGATATTTATTTTGGATTATGTAGGTATTATAGGGATCTTTGTGCTCAGCCCCTTCTATGGTAGAGTTGACTAGGGAGTTCTAGCAGCAGCATCCACCCACATTTTGGGGGGATAGTAGACCACAGGTTGTAGAGTTATGGTTGGAGACAATATTTTCTATATTAGAGTATCTAGAGACACCTCCTAATAAGAGGGTGAAACTCACTACTTATATTCTAAGAGGATTCGCCAAATGTTGGTGGGATATTCTAAATTAAGTTGGTCAGTATCGAGAAGTGACATGGAGGGATTTCCTATTGATATTCTTTGATTATTTCTTTATAGAGACCTTGAGGTCCGATTATGCTAAGGATTTTATGAACCTTTATTAGGGTTATATGAATGTTATTTTCTATTTAACTCATTTTAAAAATCTTTAGTGATTTTCACCCATTTAAACTGCTAATGAGACAGAGAAAGAGAGATGATTTGAGGATGGTATAAGGAATCTTATTCATTATCAGGTAAATGTTTTTTGGTTGGACACTATATCTGATATAGTAAACCAGACCCTTATCACTGAGAAGAACCCGAGGGAAGTGGATGGTGTGTGCCAGGGAAGTTCATAACCCAAACAGAGTAGTGATTCGACCAGTGATCAGAAGAGATACTTTGAGACTGTGTGCGTGAGCAGAGACAGCCAGTTGACACCCATAAACAGTTACATGGTATTTCACCAGTGTGGGAAATCTAGGCATAATAAGCCCTAATTTTCTAGAGACCTCGTCAAGTTCTAAGGTTGTGGCATATTAGGGAATGTATAATGATTCTATAGGACCTTCCCATTTGTTTCAAGTGGGAGAGGATCCATGTCAGCTCCACCATTAGAAGAAGGTTCAGTAGCACCTCACTAGGTAGGTAGTTGGAGTACTACTAGTCGTACAAGCATAAGAGGAGTTTGTGGCTATGGTATCCAGGAATCAAATATATAACGTCAATATAATAGGACTTCTCTAGGTAGTTAGGTTATAGCACAAGTCCATGGATCATGCCATATCTATTCAGTGTAGCCTATACCAGAAGAGAAGGGTGTTGGGCCATCTACTATTAAAGGTACTATTCTAGTGTACTCTACTATCATTTTTTCCTTATTTGATAGAAGTGCATCATATTCCTTCATATATGTGCTTGTTTTGGAGATCCTTGGACTTTATGTTGAGTGCCCCATGTGGCATTATATTTCTTGATACACCTTTGGGTATATGTTCAGAGAGTATACGCCAGTGCAAGGACTTCCCTCTTGAAGTAAGAAGCCATAATTTCTCATGGGACCTCTTATTCCTTGAGATGACAGGTTTTTATGTCATTCTTAGGATGGACTGGTTGGTCCCCTATCATGACTATGTGTATTGTTATCACTGAAGGGTGTTGTTTACATCACCATAGGGAGCTAAGTATATTTACAAGGGTGAGTGGGATGTTCAAGTCGATAGAGATAGAACAGAGAATCTTGGTCCAGGTTGAGTGACCGCCTAGATTTCTAGACTTTTTATTAATGATCAAGTACTACATCAGATTAAGTTCCACCTTTTATTCGATCGATTCAGGGATGTCTTCCCCCAATGACTTTTCAAGACTAACTCCTGATATATAGATAGAGTTTACTATTGATCTAGTTCCTAGAGCTAAGCTAGTTTACATTCCTTCTTACAGGGTGGATACTAATGAATTACAGAATCTTAAGATGAAGCTAGAGGATTTAGAGGATAAGGGTTTTATATAACCTAGTACTTATCCCTAGGGTTCACCGATCCTTTTTTCCAAGAAGTCATATGAAACCCTCATGATTTTAATGGAATACCGGAAGTTAAATATGCTTACAGTGAAAAACTGGTATCCCTTACCTCATGTAGATGATATTTTTGACCAGCTCAAAGTGGTGAGGGTATTCTCAAAGATCAACCTGGGATCAGGATATCATTAGGTTTGAGTCAGGCCTTCAGATATTCCACGTACGACTTTTTGTAGTTAGTATGGATTATATGAGTATCTCGTGATGTCATTTGGTCATACAAATGTGTATTCTGACTTTATGGATTTGATGAATAGGGTTTTCTATCCCTATTTGGACTCTTTTTTCATGGTATTCATATATGACATATTGATGTATTCTTATATCCAGAGTGACCATGTCACTCATCTTGAGATCATTTTGAATACATTCATAGAGATCTAGCTATATGCTAATCTCAATAAATGTTATTTCTGGATTGACATTGTATACTTTCTGGGTCATATTATCTCATAGGTAGGAGTTTTACTTGAACTATAGAAGTTTAGAGTTGTGTTTACTTAGGAGAATCCCAATAACATCTTTGACATACATAGTTTCTCAGGGATAGATGGTTACTATAGGAATTTTATACATGACTTCCCACACTTATAAACACCTCTTATAGGATTGACTAAGAAGGGTGTGAAGTTTATATGGTTTGAATCCTGTGATAAATCCTTTCAATAACTGAAAGGGAGATTGACTTCAGTGTCGATCCTGATTTTTATAGATCCAAGAAGAAGATATACAGTCTATTGTGATGCATCAGGTATAGGTCTAGGAGAATTAATGATGTAGAAAGATAGAGTCATTGTGTATAGGTCAAAAAAGTTAAGGCCTCATGAGCGGAATTACCCAACGCGCAATCTTAAGTTAGCAGCTATTGTACGCGCCTTGCATTATTGGAGACATTACATTCTAGGAGATCATTTTTTGGTGTTCATATACCAAAAAATCCTCAGATATATATTTACACAATGAGACTTGAATCTCAGGTAGTGAATAAGGGTTGAATATCTACAGTACTTTGACTTTGAGATAGAATATATACCTGGGAAGGTAAATGTTGTTGTTAATGCTCTGACTAGGAGGACTCAGACACAAGCAGTTCAAGAGGTTAGTAGTGAATGGCGGCTTATGTCTCTATTTTCTAATATGCATATCAAGGTGTAGGACCATCATGGATATTTTGTTATTGAATTGATATCAATGACCTATTCAATTATTGAGAAGGTGTAGATGAGTCCATTTTCATATTCGGAGGTCTTGGTCCTATGAGAGGGTATTACTGGCAAGGACCCACCTTCGGATTGGAAAATCAATAATGAATACATCCTACATATACATGGGCATATCTGGGTTCCCACATATATGATATAGGGGTTGATACATGAGTCGCATGCTTCACAGTGTTATGTACACCCGTGTATCTCCAAGATGTATTGTGACATGTACTAATATTATTGGTGGCCAAAGATGAAGCATTAGATAGGGAGTTTTATCATTATTTTTTCCACCTATCAGTAGTTGAAGGTAGAGAACCATCAACCATCTACCTTGTTACAGCCATTATTGGTCTCAGAATAGAAATTCAAAGACGTTGCGATGGAATTTGTCGTTGGCTTATCAAGGTCGCCTCTAGGTAGAGATGCAGATTGGGTAATCATGGATCGATTGATGAAATTTTCCCACTTCCTTCCTATTTGGGAGACTTTCTCAGTTGATGAGTTGGGAAGATTGTACATCTATAAGATTATCTGCCTACATGGGGTATATCATGCTATTATTTCAGATAGGGATGATCATTTCCCATCAAGGTTCTAATAGGGATTGCATAAGGATATGGGTACGCAGGTGCTTCTGAGCACAGCCTTTCACCCTCAAACTGATGGACAATCAAAACGAACTATACAAGTTTTAGAGGACATGATATGAGCATGTGTCCTTGATTTTGGTTGTTCTTGGGAGAAGTATATCCCTCTCATAGAGTTCTTCTATAACAATATATTTCAAGCGATGATTTAGATGGATCCTTATGAGGCCTTATATGGTAGGTTGTTTCGTTCACCCTTGTGCTGGTTAGAGGTAGGATAGGTAGTTCTAATAGATCCTCATCTCATTCAAGATACTTCAAAGTAGGTTCATCTGATCAAAAAGTGTGTGTCTATTACTCAGTATAGACATAAATCTTATGTCGATCATCATCTATGACCTCTGGGATTCGAGGTTAGGGATCGTGTTTTTCTACGGGTCTTGCTCAGGCTTGGGCATAAATGGATACAGAGGCGAGAGAAGTTGTCACCCCATTTTTTAGGGATGTTTAAGATTCTGGAGAGATTCATGTTAGTATCCTATTGGTTTTTATTACCTTAAAGGAACCATATTATGCATTATGTCTTACAAATTTCACAAATTCATCGTTATCATGTTGGCCCATCTTATACTTTTGATCCTAGGGAGGTTGAGTTATATGCTAATGATTCACTTGAGGAGTATCTTATACGTATCATTCACTGAAGCATGAAGGCTCTATGAGGCCAATATGTCCCTTTAGTATGGGTGTTATGGTAGAATGGTCAGATACAAGATCAGACTTAGGAGTGAGAGGCCAACATACATGCTCAGTGGTCAGATTTGTTCTCAGATGGTGTGTTACAACCCTTGGAAGGTGAACTTAGAGACAAGTTCCTTTAATGGGGGAAGAATGTAAGAACCCAGTTTTTACTATCAAGCGTGAATGTTTTGTTTCAACTTTAAGCTCCTGTAATTTCTCTTTTTGGATTAGACCCTAAGAAAGGTCATAGTCCAGTTGATTTTTTTTTAAAGGAAGATATGGGAGGGTTTTAGGTTGAATGTAGACTAATTACATGTCTTGTAATTGGACTACATGACTTGTATTCATTACACAACGTGTAATTTCTTAGGCAGGCTAGTTCAAGTCATATAAGGGTTTTTCCTAGGGGAGGAAGACCCTGAGCTTTATATGACATGTAAATAATTTACACATCATGTAAATGCTTGGGCATTTTTTTTAAATAATAGGTAGGTGGATATATTTTTCAGATAGATCCACACCCCTCTCTCTCACGTAGGAGCACCCAAGAAATCCAAGAGCTAGGATTTTCTACTGGTTCATCATCTAGACTCTGATTCTAGATCTGTCATTCATGTTGGAAGCATGCTGGTAAGTGCTTCAGTCCTTTTTCTCCTTTCGTCATTTCTATTTGTATATTTTGTTTTATTTTGTTATAGGCTCTTATGCCCTATTTTCAAGGCATTGATCTATTCTTCAGTTTTCTTCTGATTCAGTCCAAACTAAAGGCTAAAAATGGACGTGTATATTGATATGAGTTTGAGGTAGGTGGTCTAGTAACTATCCCTTTAAGTTTTGATGTTTTATAATATGCGATATGTGTTGCATGTCGATTTCACTACACGTTTCCCCTAAATTTAATCTATATTAAATTGGTTTCCTTGATTGGAAACTAATGACTTGTTAAAACCCAAATTACATCAAGGTCTATAACCTTAGAGTGATCCATCCCTTTGGGTGTGTCCTCCTTATGCCTAATTGGATTTCAATCTTTTATACCAAAAATACCTAATGGTGTGTTTGGCTTTACTTCTAAATGATAATATCATTTTGATATGGAACGAAAGTAGTGGCATAGCTTGTCCAGTACCCTTGATGATTATTATTAATAAAATGAATTGATTAGATGTGAGTGGTAAGATCACATCACCTAATTAAATGGACAATGATTACACCATTTTAATTATTAAATGTAAATGAAATATGAATATTGTCTTGGTTCATATTAAATCCAATGTATTTTATTACTAAAGATGTGTGGGCATGATGACCCCTTCTTTAAATATGGTAAATGGGAATGATGATCTAGATGTATATATATAAATGGTCATGACGTCCCTCCACCATTATATAAATGTGAATGAGCATGGCGACCCTTATAAGTGATAAGTGTTAGAGTTGGTATCCTAGAACCAACTGTTTGTACTTTGATTGCATGAATATTTGATGTGTTAAATATTCAATTAAACATCTTATTACATATTGTTCATTGTTCTACATGACCATAATATAAAAATGTACTAGAGTATTTATCGCATTGATAAGGTCATAGTAGTTCTCTGCTATGATGAGAACCTTGAAGTTCTATGACAATATTCTTAATATAGTTATGCATTTGGATAATATACTATGATGGTATACATAGTATATAGATTGTCAGGTGCGAGTACTCATAATCAAATGAGACTTCTTCTCATAAATTTTGCACTTAGTAATCTCCAAGATGGGAGATTATGAGAAAAGACCGGCCAGTAGGAATTCCATATGTTCCAGTGTCATCGGATATTCCTATCTATGAGTGTATATAATGGTCCTTAGACTTTAAGATTATCATTAATGCATGCCATGACTTGTACACATAGATTTTCTGAAGAAAACTATCATGCCATATGTTGGTGGGAAGTAAGGTAGGTTGGGTGATTTATGAATGACATGTTATTAATGGATAAGTCAAGAAAGGATTTGTCCCTTACATATTTATGGAAGTTGATATCTTGTCCCTTCTATTGAAATAGATTCGTCACCCTAAATTCCATGGCCATGGTATAATGACAAGTATATTTTAGATAGTCAAAGAATGATGTATCAAGCATATAGGATGATGAAACCCTAATGAAACCTGCTTGATGAGATTATGTGATAAAGGGAATATATTACACAATGAGTGTTGGTATGTGGTTGTCTTCATTATGACTTTAAGTTCTTTCTCTTGGGTTCCTTGACCCATTGCTAGATAGTAATATTGGACTTTAGGAAAGCTCACTTAATGCCAATGAGAAAGAATCCTAGAGGGTCACACACTAAGTGTTTTTTGTGGTCTCAATTAAATTATATTTAAATTTAATTAAAGGGAATAAATATTATTCTCAAGACTGAGGAATAATTTTATTTAAGCTATAATGATCGCATAAATTAAATAAATATTTATTCACCAGATTGTGAATAGAATTTATTTATTTATTTTATTGTATATTTAATAAATATTTATTTACTAGTTTGTGAATAAAATATTTATTTAAGAGAATAAAATATTTATTCAGGTGTTCAATAAATACAATAGGATTTTGAACGGACCAAGACCATGTCCGGTGATAAAATAATTATTTATGAGTTGATAAATATTATTTATCTATTTTGTGCAAGTTTACTCGCCACAAAATAATAATACTATTATTATTATTATTATGTGGAATGGGATTTCATTAATGATTATAATAATATTTAATGGTGGTTATGTGATTAAATTTTGTAACTCAAATCTCAGCTCTATAAATAGACAGTTAAGTCTATTGTGTAATTCATTGGATACTAATTCTAAGTTTGGTAATAGAGAATTGTTGCGCACAATGAATTATCTATCATCTCCTCCTCCTCTATCCCTCTCAAGAATGATAAACCCAAGAGAGAATTTCTTCAAGACTGAAGAACGATCGATAAATAATGGACAATGCAAGACATTCAATTCACCGCGATAGCACCAGGAGAATGAGTGGAGTTTCTCAGAGACCATTGGAGCACATGCAGATCTCCACTAGAGGGATTCTACCCTTGGTCCCTCACAAGTTCAATGAAGGCAATCCCGAAGGGCCATTTCAGATAATCAACAATCATCAACTAATAAATTTCCTAATACTAAGTATTTATTTCTTCAGATATTAAATAAATCAATTATAAATTTGACATGAAAGATCCTTGCTCTTAGTTTTGGGAAATGATTATTAAAAGAAATTTTAATATATCACCCACCAATGCACACTTCTGTTGCACCTAGAACCAAAAAGTGGTATCAGAGGGGTCACTTTTAAATTTATAATTATTTATTTGATTGTTGATCTATATGCAATTGTGGTTAGATTTTATTTCATGTTATTCATTCTTTAATCCAATTTGAATTAACATGTTATCAACATATTAATCATGTTCATTTAGTGTTTCATTTTCTTAAATGTTTAAGAACAAATGAAGAACAATTGGAGATACCATCAGGAAGTGTAAAATTATTGGCTGATAAAACTGGGTTACACGGCGTGCGGTTGGAGCACATATTGTATACCCATACACATTGTATCTAGATGCGCTGAGTAATTTATTGCACGCAGTGCTTTTATTTCACACTGCGTGTTGACTAGGCCAACCTATCACATGGAAAGTGGATATAGGGTGTGTAATTGGCATGTACACACTATGTAGTTTGGTTGAGTCAACACACCAAATCCCCAGATGTGTGACTTAGATATACAACAATTGAGGCACATGGTGTGTAGCTGATATACAAGCCGTGCAGTCTCCAATTAATGAAAAAAAATTAAAATTACATTAAATTTTAAATTGAAACATTAAAACCTTATTTTATTGATTAGCACACCATTGTGTGTTTGAAAATTTAATAATGGTTTTAAAGAATTTTAAATGTTCAATTAATTTATTTTAATTAATATGTCATTATTGGTTTTGTTATTTATTTTCCATGAATGCAATTAATGATGGGTATCTTTAAATAAGATCGGATTATCATTAAGATGAAAGGGAATTAATTAATTAATTAATTAATGAAAGTTTTTTTATCTTAAATAATAAAGGGAATGAATAATAAAATTAATTCTAGTAGTTTAGTTTTGAATATTCATTTCATGTGTGACCATTTATGAGTTTGACCAAAACCTATGTATGTGTTGGAATTTATTTAATTAAATTTATTTCATGGTTTTTCAATTATTTAATAGTAAATTAAAAGATAATATGTGAGTCATCCCTCCCTCCATTATTATGTAAGACCTGCATGTCTAAGGATATTTATGTAATTACCTTTAACCAATCCTTTGGTTCCCTCGCCTGTATGTGAGTAATAAATATTTTTAATTAATGGAGCATCCCAAGGTGTGTGGGGATGGTTTGAGATGGAACTATAATAATGCCAACTCAGTGATACATAGGTGGAGTAACGCCCTGACCCCAGTGACCCAGAGTCGGTGCATTATTTTAATACATTAGCATGATTACAAAGAATCAAGTCCCAAAGGACCGATCAGTTTAGAAGTCTTGGAAAATAGATTACATACATAAATGTTACGTTACACTTCATAACATACAAAATAACATAAATAATCCTTTATGAATGACATTATTCCCTTGTCTTAACCCTGCATATCAATCACAATATAGTTCATGGAATCCTGGGAAAAATAAAACATACAAAGGGGTGAGCTCAAACACTCCGTAAGGGTAAGAAATACAGCGGAAACTTTCATAAATAAGCATAAACATTTAAGGTAATGTATAACTAAAACAAAATCCTTTTAAACTTAAACTTCAACATAGTATGGAAAAAAAATAAAATGAAATAATGAAATTTACTTATTCACATGGATATTCTACTAATCGAATAATCACATGCAATATCAATAACCACTTTCATAATGATGTAATGCATAATACCATACTATCATAACCACATAGCCAAGGCCTCGTGCCAAGACTACAAATAAGATTTTGTCAAGGCCTTGTGCCAAGACACTAGTTTGTCTCATGAGACCTACCGATGCATCGAGGAGCTATAGAGGGCTCCACCCATCACTTAATAAGTCCAATGAATTCCCATATGAAAAGGTTTAAACATAATATAAACATTCGTATTAAAACTAGCAACGAAATTTCAATACTTTCTCCATAAACCATGAATGGTATAAAAATAACACATCCACAGTAAAACATATCACAAAACCTTCAATACAATACAAATGTTTTGTATCATAATAAATCAACTTCAAATAATCTTAAAATCCATCAAAGGATGCTGACACAGATGAAATCAATACTATTTGAGAGAAATATCTCTTTTCTCGAAATCATTGAAAAGTCACACATTTATAAAGGAAGTAATTTAAAAGAGATTTTTGAATCAAAGTGTCCCATACCACTTTGAAACTTTTGAAAATAAATATCATTTCAAAACATTCATGTCCATATAAATAAATCATTAAAATCATTTTGAAAACATGGACATTAATTAAAAAGATTTAGAAAGATAAATCTTTAAAACATTTAAAATTATGATTTTGATAAAGAGTACCTTTCACAAATTCTTAAAATATTCATTTTGAAATCATTTAAAGTCACATAATTATAAAATAAAAAATTTACTTTGAAAATATTCTTATAAGCTTGTAAGGGAATTTTCAACGATTTTATAACGGCGAAGAATATCCGCACCCGCCGTATAAGTTAAAAAAACATTCTTACCTTAATTTTGTCAAAAAGGTTAAAAGCACCTTGTTTGGAAAAAGAGGGAAAGATTCCTTTATAAACCTATTTTAAAAATTCAAACAAGGGTATAAATGACTTTAACCCATATTCTTTGTAAATAGTAAAAATGTTTTGAAATACATTTTTAAGAAACAAGGATGTGGATGATAAAGAGATCCCAGTAGATTATTATGTATAAACAACCTCGGATAATGAAGAGATTGCGAAATAAACTCTTACCTTGTACTTTTCCTTGGTTGGGGGTAGGATAACCTCTTGTATAATGGTGAAATAATTGTTATTAAATTATACAATAATCATATACATTAATATGATATCATATATTATCTTTTAACATTGCTTTGTTAATAATATCTTAGTATTATCGTCGTTTCGGGTGTTAACTTACTCATTTTCTTTTATATGTTTTGTTACGTAAGTCGTGGTTGTCATGGATAGTTTGTATCTTATTCATATCCATAATTATATAAAGTCTGTAGACATTATTTTTAAATCATCAAATGATAATTATACTTGAATGGATACGATAGAGAATGAATCTCATCGCGTTCGTGGAGACGGTAGTCCGTACGTACGCACGAGCGACAATATCATTATTTTGATATTAAAATAATATATAATTGGATGGTATATCATATATAAAAAATAATCATCATGTTATATTTATTATTTATATTAATTACACATCATTATTATACCCATCCAAATAATAATGTTTTGAATAACAATTACACCATGACGTGGAGACGGTAAGTCGTACGTACGCACGTATGGTGACATGTCATTAAAAGGATGGATGTAATACTGAAATATGGTTGTAACATGTTTATAATAACATAAAAGTATATATAATATACTGTATTTATTATTTTATAATGGTAATAACAATGAAAGAAGAAGTGGAAGAAGAAAGGAACTTGAAAAAGGGTGGTGAAATCATTACCTCTTCTTCAGGTTCTTCCTTTTGATTTGATCAAAAGGGCTCATTAGGTTGGATTTCTGACTAAAGGATGGACTCTAGGATTAAGTGAGGGAAGTTTAGAGAGTATTTGGTCAGGGTTTGGCCGAACCAAAAGGCTTTTAATGTGTGAATTAGTGAGAAGGGGGAGTGCCCTTTTAAAAGAGGGGTGAGGGGCACCTTTGGAAAAGCAAGAAATATTATTTTATAATAAATTTATATTCAGTTTCTAATGGCTCAAAAGTGTATTATTTAAAGGTTAAGGTGGGTATGGGTCTAAATTCACTCAAACAATATAATTTATACAGGTTTGGTTCACTATATTAACCTTATCTTTAAGTATTAATGCTTAGTTAATTAGTTTCACTTTTACAATGTCTCTTTGTATTTTTATATTATATGGTTAATAAACTTACTATATACATCCAATAAAGCACCAAGTAGTCCATTAATGATACACCTATCATGATATAAGTCTCTTGGCCGAACCTTAGATTTTTATAAATTTAATATCAATTAATAATATAATATTTGTTTTAAAAACTCTTTTATGTCAATTTTGACACTATTCAATAATTGATTTTTTTAAAACTCATAACAGAATTATTACTTCAAAAAAAGTTAATTAAATCAATCCTAACATTCCATATTAACCTAGAAAATTATTTTTATTTATAAAAAGTCTCTAATTAAATTTATTTGGGTATTTATAATATCAATTATTCTAATTTTTCACTATTATGGTAATTACTGCATCACCATTGTGTCATAAATAAATTAAATTATTTAATGTCTAAAAATTAAAAATAAAATACCATTATGTAGGAAATATTTTTAGATTTCTAATTAATATTTATAGTTGAAAATAAAACATATATAACCCTATGTAAAAAAATTTTTTCTAAAAGATATATGCTTTTGTCATTTTTGTATTCATTTTAACTTAATTAAAATAAAGTGTCCCTATCACTTACAAGTGGCTCCATGGGGTCCCAAAATCGACACAAAGATACCCATGGTAGAACATGTATCAACCAATAAGGATAGGACACATTTTAGGGTAATTTGTTATTATTATAATATTATTTTTTTAACCCTTATTTACCGGATTTACCCTTTAACCATGGTAAATAAAATATTTACCGAAGTAATTATTCAAAATGTCTAAAAATAAAAGTTACCTATTTACACAATTTTAACATCCTGATTCCAAATATGGAATCCATTTTTCCAAATTCAAAACACAGAAGTGGCAGAAATTAATTTAAAATTAATTCTCGTTGTTAAAACAAAAAGCGTGTTTTTAAGAGATAATAACTATCAAAAGATTGACACTTGGTTATGTCTGGTTTAATTGTGAAATTTTGTACAATGACCAAAATTGTATTAAATGGTAAAAATATATTATAAATATACTTTAAAACCACTCAAATTCATAATTTATCACTACTAATTATTTTTATTAAAAAAATTGTTTTTAATTAAAATTTAGTAATTTTCACTATTCATCGAAATATAAAAGTTATCCGAAAAGTACCAAAATTTCACCCTAGGATAAATTTGATATTTTGAATCCAAAAATGAAGTCCATTTTGAGAGATAAAATTTATAAAATTTTAAAAAGTATGTATTACTATTCATTACGGCTTGTTTGATTGGTTGTAGTGTGTGTTAGAACTCGAAGTTACGTACAACACACGCTACTGTATTATTCAAAGAGAAGCGTACCGTAGAAGATTGGGGTGTAAAATTGTAAATTTTTTTATTTCCCCATTCTAAAGAATAAATTTATTTAGTCAGATTGAATATATAAAAGTTTAAAATATTGGATTTAAAAAGGGTTCACTATTAAAGTTGGTAAAAGTGCATTTTTGAAAAATACTTCTTTTATCTGAAAAAATAGGAATTTGTTCTTACATTATGTCTAAGAAACTCATAATATGGATTCTAAAATTATAAGGATTATATAAAGTTTAAAATTTAGTTAATACTATTCATAACCTCTTTTGAACGGCTTGTTTGGTAAGTCATGGTGCGCTTGAACTCGGTGTTGTGTGTAGTGAAAGTTATTGAATTATTTTGAAGAAATAACACACTATGAAATCTTGAGGTGTTACATTCTCCCCTCCTTCAATAAATTGAGTCCTCGCAATTTGAAATTGTTCTTATAAAATAAAAGGTTGAAAATAGAAAATATCATTGTGGGAAAACCCACATAGAAAATTTAGTCTTAATATGAGGAAAAGAGAAATGAAAGGGTCACTACCAAATTATGATCTTGATTAGAAGAACATTGGTGGAAATTAGAGACATATAATTGGAGGAAAAATGTAAATATTTATAGGTAGTGATTGAGGTCATCAATCACAAACAATTGTAAAATTGAGGTCCTTAAATTCATAAATCTATAATGATTTGAAATACCATCGATTCAACAAAACATAGGGTATTAGGATAACACATTTTTGGTTTTAGGATTCCTTAAATAAAGGTTAAGAATTAATTTCTTCATAGAATAAGAGAAGAAGAAAAATATATTCTTGAAAAGTGGAGTTCCATCCTTTAACTAATTTCTACCACAAACTCATCTTTCACTCTAAAAGATAATAGAACATAAAAAATATATTCTATTTATCCTATTCGTATAGGGTTCCAAAAAAACGAATTTATAATTCATCTACTAGATCTTTTAAAAAAACTACATTATTGAATCTCGGACATTACGTGGGCCAGTGGTAGGTGATACACCCTTATCGCCCTTCGGTTGTGGGTTCAAGTCTCACGGCCTTGCCGGACGCGACGGGTTGTCGCCCAACCTTCGGGTTGTCCTTTTATGGAAATACAAAAATAATCCAAACTAGAACTATACAAAATGCTTTAGTCCAAAAATGAAGATCCTTTTTGCTGCGTAATAACATGTGAACACCTTCATCATGTATTCTTTTAAAACACTGCAACATCCTGAATTACCATAAAACCTTATTGATTACATTCATGATCCCTTATTCCTTAAATAATAATGGATATACTCCTTCAATCCAAAAATGTTGTAAACCCCAACAATGATGGAATATACAAATCATTAATCAGTTTAAAGGTAGTCAATAATATCCAATATAATTTATCCAAATCAATCGTGTATTATTCTAAAATCACTACCTCGGTATCAGAACTATATTATGGTTTATCTTTCTCTCAACCATATATTTTCCAAAAATTTATCCTGCTATTGAGTCACTTTTCTTTGTTCCACACAATCTCAAGTCCTTAATGAAATAGTATTGTAGTACAATGCTTATATACTCCATAATTATTATAACAAGTACATTGTTGATACAACACTCAAATGACATAATCAACATAAGAACTCTAATCATTCCTCTTCATTTGTGGTAGTATCATAACTTGATTATTATCCAATAGCATCATTTGCGGCATAGTCTGATGACTGGGACATAGGTTCACATAGTGTCCAAACTCCTTGAAAATGAAGCATTGTACATTTGAAACCATTTTCTTACCCTTGCAGTCACGTACTTTGTGCCCTTTTCCTCCACACTTATAACAAACTCTCATTCCTTTCAGGCAAGTTCCAGGGTGTTTCTTCCCACAGTTATCACATATGTGGAAATTCTTCTTTTCCCTCTTCCCTTTATCCATATTTCTCTCTTCCATCCTTTTCTTCTCTTGCTTCCCTTCAAATCTATAGGACTCGGTAAACTATTTAGTTATCTTATCCACACATGATACTATTTCTTCATATGATGATAATATGTGGGAGACTATTTCCCTTCTAAATGATGTCTTAATTCCATGAAAGATATGATCCTTCTTAATATTTGGATCATACGTATTACTGGAGTTCACATTCCTTCTATTGGGCGTCATTTCTATACAATAGCATAAACTAGGTCAGTTTATGAATTGCAATAAATAATTCCTAACGCAAATTGAACAGTTTATGGATATAATCCGTAATCATAAAAAATGTTTTCTTTGAGTAAGTATATACTCATGATCCCTTCATAATGGTTTGTAAATAAAATGAGAATTATCCTAAGCATATCCCCCGGGAGTGTCATAACCAAGAGTGCAGTAAGGCCCATTGTCATGAACCAGTTCCCGTTCGAGTCTAGCTCAAAGAGGGGTTTTCGGGCTTTACCCCTAGGTACATCTATGCCAGAGCCGCCTCTACCTGCTCATATCCAGACAGGGATGTATTGCTCGGAAAACTCACAAAATCTCTACAATACCAAAATTCTAGAAAGTTCTTCTATACTAATCCTCAAAGTCTATCTTAGGGCTATGTGCTCTAATAAGAGTTTATCTAAATCTAGTTTCCAAGGTTATTTCTAAACTTACTCTGATACCAACAGTAACGCCCCGACCCCAGTGACCCAGAGTTGGTGCATTATTTTAATATAATGGCATGATTACAAAGAATCAAGTCCCAAAGGACCGATCAGTTTAGCAGTCTTGGAAAATAGATTACATACATGGATGTTGTGTTACACTTCATAATATACAAAACAACATAAATAATCCTTTATGAATACCATTATTCCCTTTTCTTAACCCTGCATATCAATCACAATATAGTTCTTGGAATCCTGGGAAAAATAAAACATAGAAATGGGTGAGCTCAAACGCTCCGTAAGGGTAAGCAGTACAGCAGAAACTTTCATAAATAAGCATAAACATTTAAGGAAATGTATAACTAAAACAAAATCTTTTTAAACTTAAACTTAAACATAGTATGGAAAAAAATAAAATTAAATAATGACATTTACTTATTCACATGGATATTCTACTAATCGAATAATCACATGCAATATCAATAACCACTTTCATAATGATGGAATGCATAATGCCAGACTATCATAACCACGTAGCCAAGGCTCGTGCCAAGACTAAAAATAAGATTTTGTCAAAGCCTTGTGCCAAGACACTAGTTTGTCTCATGAGACCTACCGATGCATCGAGGAGCTATAGCGGGCTCCACCTGTCACCTACTAAGTCTAATGCATTCCCATATGAAAAGGTTTAAACATAACATAAACATTCGTATTAAAACTAGCAAACGAACTATCAATACTTTCTCCATAAACCATGAATGGTATAAAAATAACACATCCACAGTAAAACATATCACAAAACCTTCAATACAATACAAAAGTTTTGTATCATAATAAATCAACTTCAAATAAGCTTAAAATCCATCAAAGGATATTGACACAGATGAAATCAAAACTATTTGAGAGAAATATCTCTTTTCTCGAAATCATTGAAAAGTCACACATTTATAAAGGAAGTAATTTAAAAGAGATTTTTGAATCAAAGTGTCCCATACCACTTTTAAACTTTTGAAAAGAAATATCATTTCAAAACATTCATGTCCATATAAATAAATCATTAAAATAATTTTGAAAACATGGACATTAATTAAAAATATTTAGAAAGATAAATCTTCAAAACATTTAAAATTATGATTTTGATAAAGAGTACCTTTCACAAATTCTTAAAATATTCATTTTGAAATCATTTAAAGTATCATAATTATAAAATAAAACATTTACTTTTAAAATATTCTTATAATCTTGTAAGGGAGGTTTCAACGATTTTATAATGGCGGAGAATAGCCGCACCCTCCGTATAAGTTAAAAAAAACATTCTTACCTTAATTTTGTCGAAAAGGTTAAAAGCACCTTGTTTGGAAAAAGAGGGAAAGATTCCTTTATAAACCTATTTTAAAAAGTCAATCAATGGTATAAATTACTTTAACCCATATTCTTTGTAAATAGTAAAAATGTTTTGAAATACATTTTTAAGAAACATGGATGTGGATGATAAAGAGATCCCAGTAGATTATTACGTATAAACAACCTCGGATAATGAAGAGATTGCGAAATAAACCCTTACCTTGTACTTTTCCTTGGTTGGGGGTAGGTTAACCTCATGTATAATGGTGAAATAATTGTTATTAAATTATACAAGAATCATATACATCAATATGATATCATATATGATCTTTTAACATGGCTTTGTTAATAATATCTTAGTATTATCGTCGTTTTGGGTGTTAACTTACTCGTTTTCTTTTATATGTTTTGTTACATAAGAAGTGGTTGTCATGGATAGGTTGTATCATATTCATATACAGAATTATATCAAGTCCTTAAACATTATTTTTAAATCATCAAATGATAATTATACTTGAATGGATACGATAGAGAATGAATCTCATCGCATTCGTGGAGACGGTAGTCCGTACGTACGCACAAGCAACAATATCATTCTTTTGATATTAAAATAATATATAATTGGATGGTATATCATATATACATAATAATTATCATGTTATATTTATTATTTACAATAATTACACATCATTATTATACCCATCCAAATAATAATGTTTTGAATAACAATTACACCATGACGTGGAGACGGTAAGCCGTACGTACGCACGTATGGTGACATGTCATTAAAAGGATGGATAGAATACTGAAATATGGTTGTACCATGTTTATAACAACATAAAAGTATATATAATATACTGTGGTTATTATTTTGGAATTGTAATAACAATGAAAGAAGAAGTGGAAGAAGAAAGGAACTTGAAAAAGGGTGGTGAAATCATTACCTCTTCTTCGGGTTCTTCCTTTTGATTTGATCAAAAGGGCTCCTTAGGTTGGCTTTCTGACTAAATGATGGCCTCTAGGATGAAGTTAGGTAAGTTGAGAGAGTATTTGGGCAGGGGTTGGCCGAACCAAAAGGCTTTGAATGTGTGAATTAGTGAGAAGGGGGAGTGCCCTTTTAAAAGAGGGGTGAGGTGAACCTTTGGAAAAGCTAGAAATATTATTTTATAATAAATTTATATTCGGTTTCTAATGGATCAAAAGTAGATTATTTAAAGTTTAAGGTGGTTATGGGTTGAAATTCATTCAACCGATATAATTTAGACAGGTTTGGGTCACTATATTAACCTTATCTTTAAGTATTAACGCTTAGTTAATTAGTTTCACTTTTACAATGTCTCTTTGTATTTTTATATTATATGGTTAATAAACTTACTATATACATCTAAGAAATGACAAAGTGGTCCATTAATGGTACACCTATCATGATATAAGTCTCTTGGCCGAACCTTAGATTTTTATAAATTTAATATCAATTAATAATATAATATTTGTTTTAAAAACTCTTTTCTGTCAATTTTGACACTATTCAATAATTGATTTTTTTAAAACTCATAACAGAATGATTACTTCTAAATAAGTTAATTAAATCAATCCTAACATTCCATATTAACCTATAAAATTATTTTTATTTATAAAAAAAACTCAAATTAAATTTATTTGGGTATTTATAATATCAATTATTCTAATTTTTCACTATTATGGTAATTACTGCATCATCATTGTGTCATAAATAAATTAAATTATTTAATTTCTAAAAATTATAAATAAAATACCATTATTTAGGAAATCTTTTATCTTTATAATTAATATTTATAGTCGAAAATAAAACATATATAACCCTATGGAAAAATTGTTTTTCTAAAAGATATATGCTTGTGTCATTTTTGTATTCATTTTAACTTAATTAAAATAAAGTGTCCCTATCACTTACAAGTAGCTCCATGGGGTCCCAAAATCGACCCAAAGATACCCATGGTCAGACATGTATCAACCAATAAGGTTAGGACGCGTTTTAGGGTAATTTTTTATTATTATAATATTGTTTTTTAACCCTTATTTACCAGATTTACCCTTTAACCATGGTAAATAAAATATTTACCGAAGTAATTAATCAAAATTTCTAAAAATAAAAGTTACCTATTTACACAATTTTAACATCCTGATTCCAAATATGGAATCCATTTTTCCAAATTCAAAATACATAAGTGGTAGAAATTAATTTAAAATTAATTCCCGTTGTTAAAACAAAAAGCGGGTTTTTTAGAGATAATAACTATCAAAAGATTGACACTTGTTTATGTTCGGTTTAATTGTGAAATTTTTTCCAATGACCAAAATTGTATTAAATGGTAAAAATATATTATAAATATACTTTAAAACCACTCAAATTCATAATTTATCACTACTAATTATCTTGATTAAAAAAGTTGTTTTTAATTAAAATTTAGTAATTTTCACTATTCATCAAAATATAAAAGTTATCCGAAAATACCAAAATTTCACCCTAGGATAAATTCAATATTTAGAATCCAAAAAATAAAGTCCATTTTGAGAGATAAAATTTATAAAATTTTAAAAATTAGGTATTATTTTTTATTACGACTAGTTTGATTGGTTGTAGTGTGTGTTAGAACTCGAAGTTGCGTACAACACACGCTACTGTATTATTCAAAGAGAAGCGTACCGTGGAAGCTTGGGGTGTTACATTGTAAATTTTTTTATGTCCCCATTCTAAAGAATAAATTTATTTAGTCAGATTGAATATATAAAAGTTTAAAATATTGGATTTAAAAAGGGTTCACTATTAAAGTTGGTAAAAGTGCATTTTTGAAAAATACTTCTTTTATCTGAAAAAAAAGGAATTTGTTCTTAAATTATGTATAAGAAACTCATAATATGGATTCTAAAATTATAATGATTATATAAAGTTTAAAATTTAGTTAATACTATTCATAACCTCTTTTGAACGGCTTGTTTGGTAAGTCATGGTGCGCTTGAACTCGGTGTTGCGTGTAGTGCAAGTTATTGAATTATTTTGAAGAAATAACACACTATGAAATCTTGGGGTGTTACAGGTGGACACGTGGAATGATGTATCTCATGCCAAGTTCGGCATAAGGAGTTATTTCCCCTAGGTCATAGGTTGATTTATTGACCGCTCATTAAATCAACCATTATATAAGCTCATGATTGGTTCATTTAATTATTTATTTATTTTATATCTAGTGCATTAAAATTATATTTATTTATGAAATACCATGATCATATAAAGGAATTAATTAATATATAAATATGAAATTTAAATTAAATTGATTATGCGTAAATGTTTTATCCAAACATGGTTAATTAATTAAGTAAACATCCACTTAAATATTAACAACACATGTAAAGGATAAAATAAGATAAAAATTTATTCATAATAAAATAAAATCCCTCAATATAATATTAAGTTATACTAAGCCTTCTGTTACTTGATTGGGAAAAAAACTCAATAGAACTATGTGTTTGACCAACCCTTGTTGGGAAACTTACTTTTATAAGGGGGGTTCTTATGAAAGTTTAGAGTTGAATTAACCATTTTACACCAATAGAAGTATCCCTTGCTAGACTTGGTGTAATTTGGAGGCAAGTTTTGAGAAAATACAAGTCTATATTTTTGTATTGGGGAGTCCAATCAATAGATCAAGGAGCTGCAAGCCTGTAGTTGGCAAAGACTTTCCTACGTAAATACCTTCAAAATAGCTTGAACAACCCTTATTGGGGTTATTTAAATGGGAATATGGATCCTTTCCACTATAATGTCCTAGAAAATAGATATTCTAAGTTCAATTGTGAGGGATATTGAGACTTGATAAAATAGTGGGATATTTAATAAAATCAATTAATTTATTATTTCTCAAAAAAAATAATCAAGAAAAGTACTAATAATCTGATCTTTTTAATTGTATAATAAATTAACAAGGTCATAATCTATGCTATACCTATGATTAGTATTATATAAATAAGATCTTCTCATTACAAGTAACTTCTAGGAGTGGTTTAGATGCCTTCGGGTTGTTCTATGCCATGAATAAAAATCTTACGTGCTAGAATCCTCAATTCTTGATCCGCCTACTCAAGATGCGAGTGATGAAGAGTTAATAGTCTATAAAAAACATATTAATGACATGTTTTACATTCAATGTTTTATGATTTCATTTATGTATAGTGAACTCATGAAGTCTCACGAAAACATGTATACGTATAGCATGCTTCATCACCTTCATGATCATTAATAGGAGAGAGCTAGATAGGAATGATTTGAGATTTCCAAGGTTCTATTTCAGAGTAATCTTGGAGAGGATTGCCCAGTTGGGCCTCATGTAGTCAAGATCATTGGTTAAATTTAGCTCCTAGAGGTTCTAGGGTTTAAACTCCCCAAAGAACTGGTCACCGATCTCATTCTGGCATCACTCCCTCAGAGCTTCTCTAGTTTTTTTATGAATTTAATATGAAAAACATTTAGAAGTCTCTACAAAATATTATTATCCTCCTTCACCAAGTATATAAATATATGAAGCATGAAAATCCTTATGTACTTATAGTGAAAAAATAGAAAATTAAGGCAAAGATCTTTAATCCCAAAGCTTCTCCATGCCCTTCCAAGAAGAGGAAGATCAAAGGGGAATAAAGGGAACAAAATGTTGTCTATTTCACATGTGGAAATAAGGGTACTGGAAGAGAAAATGCACCCATCTAAAGAAGAAAGGGGAAGATTCAGGTGTTTTTGTTATCGAGTTCAATTTATCTATTTCTACAAATTGGATATTGAATACAGCTTGTGGTTCTCACATAAGTATTCAAATATAGGAACCAAGTAGATTCAGAAAAATTGACCAAGGGGAGGTAAATCTACGAGCAGCCAATAGAGCTAAAATTGTTGTTGTAGATATTGAGGACTACCACCTCACATTTTCAACCAGAATGATCTTGGTTTTAAAGGTTTTTTATTATGTGCCTTAAGTTACCAAAAATATTATTTTTGTATCCAGACTAGATACAAATGGATTCATTTTCAAATTTGGAAATAAATGTTGCTTCTTTTATAAAGATATCATTTTTTATGGTAAGAAACATTTACATAATAGTCTTTACATGTTGGATTACATGAACCAAGTAATGGAAATCGATAGTAAAGTTACTTCACATGACTCATACCATGCCCAACTTTAGCATCACCAGCTAGGTCATGTAAATGAAAAACACTTGACAAAATTACATCAAGATGGATATTTATATTCTTTCAAAATAAAACCAATTGGTGTATGTCACACATGTTTACAAGGAAAAATGACCAAATCCCCATTTAGTGGGAAAGTTGAAAGGGATAAATAGATTCTTGAATTAGTTCATACCGATGTGTGTGGACCATTTCCTAGTGAAGCAAGGGGTGGGTACTCATACTTTATAACTTTTACTGATGATTTTAGTAGATATGGATATATTTACTTAATGAGGTATAATTTGGATTCTTTTGATAAATTCAAGGAATACAACAATGAAGTTGAGAACCATCTTGGTAGGAAGATTAAGAAACTTCACTCAGATTGAGTTGGAGAATATCTTAATCAATACTTCATTGATTACTTATGAAAATTTGGGATACTATATCAACTCACTCTTCCTTACACTCCTCAGTGGAATGGTGTGAGTGAAATGAGGAACCACACCTATTTGGACATGGTGAGATCAATGATAAGTCATGAAAGTATTCCATTATCCTTTTAGGGATACACATTACAAACAGAGACACACATGCTAAAACAAGTACCAACTAAGTCAATAAACGGTATTCCATATGAATTTTTGAGTGGAATAAAAACAATGTTATCAAATTTTCATGTGTGGGGAAGTGAATCGTTTGTTAATGAATCTTCAGGTAACAAACTTGCACCCTGAGGCACAAAGTGTACCTTTATAGGATACCCTAAGGAAACAAATAGATATTGCCTATATGACCCCTCGTACAAAAAGGTTATAGTTGAAATACATGCCATATTACTTGAGAGGGAGAAAATATCTAAAGAGATAGTGGGGGAGAGATAAACTTTGATGAATTCGAGGCTCAAGTCACACAAGAGTTGGTATAGGATCAGATTCCACAAAGCCCCATGGAAGAAGAAATTGTTCCAGAGACACAAGAACTACGTAGGAATACAAGAGAGGTTAGAGAACCAGAATGGTATGGTTTTCTAGTTACTGAGGATGGTGACTCAATATTAGTTGATAATAATGATACTCTAACCTACAAGGAAGCAATAACTGACATAGATGTTGTGAAGTGGAAAGAATACATGAATTATGAAATTGATTCCATGTACCAAAAACAAGTCTGAATTTTGGTAGATCCTACAGTGGATGTAAATCATATTGGTTGTAAATGGGTATTCAAGAAGAAACTGACATGTAAGGATAAGTTGAAACCTATAAGGTGCAACTGGTTTCAAAAGGGTTAAAACAGTGTCAAGGTATTAACTACAATGAAACATTTTCACCAGTTTTAATGCTGAAATATGTCATAATTCTACTTTCCATTGCGGCTTACCAAGACTATGAGATTTGGTAAATAGATGTCAAAACAACCTTCCTTAATGGGAAACTTCACGAATATGTCTACATGACACAACCTGAAGGATTCATGAATCCAAAGGATTCCAATAAGATATTCAAGTTGAAAAAATCCATTTATGGATTAAAGAAATCATCCAAGTCATTGAAAATTCATTTTGATGAAGCCATAATGGAATTTGGTTTTATAAATAATGAATGTGAGCCTTGTGTCTACAAACAGTTTAGTGGGAGTGCAGTCGTTTTCTTAATAGTATATGTTGATGACATATTGCTTATTGGAAATGAAATACTAGTATTACAATATATTAAGTAATGGTTGAATAAATGATTTTACATGAAATGCTTGGGTGAGGTAACATATATTCTTGGGATTAAGATCCATCATGATAGATCCAAGAGGTTACTCGGCCTAAGTCAAAGTACATACATTGAAAAGATACTGAAGAGATTTAGTATAGAAAAATCCAAGAGGGGATTGTTTCTAACATCATATGGCATTCATATTTCCAATAAAATATGTTCTCATACCCCTGAGTAAATAAATAGAATGACAAGGATTCTATACGCAGCGATTGGGTCAGTTATGTATAATATACTATGTACTAGGATAGATTTCATCTATTCATTAAGTGTGGTAGGTAGATATCAAGATGATCTAGGTGACCTCCATTATATGGAATTCAAGACTATCCTTAAGTATCTAAGGTGTACTAAGGATATGTTTATGGTTTATGGAGGATATGAGGAACTATTCATCATCAGAGAATATGCAGATGCTAGTTTCCAGACTAATAGAGATGACATGGAGTCACAAATGGGATACATATTCACTTTGAATGGAGGTTTTGTGAGCTGGAAGAACTCAAAGATGGTTGTAGTCACATATTCTATAGAAGCATATGAGTATATTTCATTTTCTGAGATAGTTAAAGAAGCTTTTTGGATGTGTAATTTCATCCAAGATCTTTATGTGGTACCCAGAAATAAAGATCTCATCACACTCTATCGTGATACTACTGTAGTGGTGGATCTCAAAAAAGAGCCAAGGTCACATCAGTAGATGAAGAACATGCTTTGGAAGTATCATCTCTTGAGGGATTTTTCTCAAAGAGGTGAAGTTTCAGTGAGAAGTATTTCCATGAAAGACAATGTGGTGGACCCCTTGACTAAATCCTTGACTCGACATAAACATGATTATCATAAGAGATCTAGCAGACTGAAAGTCGTAGGAAGTTGGCTCTAGTTTAAGTGGGAGTTTTTTAGAGTTGGTGTCCTAGAACCAACTATTTTTACTTTGATTACATGAATATTTGATGTATTAAATATTAAATTAAACATCATATTACATATTTTTCATTGTTCTACGTGACCATAATTTAATAATGTCCTAGAGTATTTTTTCCATTGATAAGCTCATAGTAGTTCCCCACTATGATGATAACTTTGAAGTGCTATGACAATATTCTTAATATAGTTTTTCGGTTGGATAAAATAATATGATGGGACACATAGTATATAGACCATCAGGTGTGAGTACTCATAAGAATATGAGAATTCTTCTCATTAAGTTCACACTTGGTAATCTCCAAGATGGGAGATTATGAGAACAGTCCCGCCAGTAGGAATTATACATGTTTTGGTGTCATCGGATATTCCTATCTGTGAGCATGTGTAATGATCCTTAGACTTTAAGATTATCATTAATTCATGTCATGACTCGCACACTTAGATTTTCTAATGAAAACTATCATGACATATGTTGGTGGAAAGTAGGGTACATTGGGTGCATCATGAATGACATGTTATTAATGGATAAGTTAAGAGAGGATTTGTCCCTTCCATATTTATGGAAGTCGATATCTTGGACATTTGATTGAAATAGAATCATCACCCTAAATTCCATGGTTATGGTGTAACGATGAGTTTATTTCAGATAGTGAAAGAATGAAGTATCAAGCATATAGGTTGATGACACCATCATGCAACCTTCTTGATGAGATTATGTGACAAAGATATTATATTACATAGTGAGTGTTCATATGTGAGTGTCATCATTGTGACTTTAAGTTATTTCTATTGGGTGTATTGACTCATTTATAGATAGTAATCTAGGACTTTAGTCAAGACTACCTAATGCCAGTGAGAAATAATCCTAGAGGGTCACACACTAAGTGCTTCTGGTGGTCTTGATTAAAGTCTATTTGAAATTAATTAATGGAATAAATATTATTCTCAAGACTAAGGAATAGTTTTATTTAAGTTACAATGATCGCATAAATTAAATAAATATTTATTCACCAGATTTTAAATAAAATATATTTATTTATTTTATTGAATATTTAATAAATATTTATTTACTAGTTTATGAATAAAATATTTATTTGTGTGTTCAATAAATACAAGAGGAGTTTGAACAGTCCAAGACCATGTCTGGTGATAAAATAATTATTTACTAGTCGATAAATATTATTTATCCATTTTTCACAAGTTGGTGCACCAAATTATAATAATACTATTATTATTATTATATGATGTGGGATTTCATTAATAGTTATAACTATATTTAATGGCTTTTATGAAATTAAATTTTGAAACTGAAATCCCAACTCTATAAATAGACGACTACGTCTATTGGGTAATTCATTTGAAACCAATTCCAAGTTTGGGAATATAGAATTGATGCACACAATGAATTCTCTCTCAACTCCTCCTCCTCTTTCCCTCTTAATAATGAGAAACCCAAGATATAATTTATTCAAGACCGAAGAACAATTGATCAAGAACAAACAATAAAAGACATTCAATTCGTCGTGCTAGCACCTAGAGAACGAGTGGTGTTTCTCAGAGACCATTAGAGCATGTGTGGATCATCCCTATATGGATTATAACCTTGGATCCTCACAATAACAATGAAGGAAATCTGAAAGGTTCGTTTCAGACGATCAAAAATCATCAACGAAGAAAATTTCTATGCCCGGGTATTTATTTCTTTAGATATTAAATAAATTAATTATAAATTCGATATGTAAGATCCTCTCTCTTGGTTTTGGGCAATGATTATTAAAATAAATTTTAATATATCACCCACCAATGAATGCTTCCATTATGCCTAGAACCAACGATACGGGCATGATGTCTCTTTATAAATGTGATATGAGAATGAAATCCCTTTATATATATGTGATATTATACGGGCATGACATCCCTTGTGATATTATATGGGCATAGAGTCCCTTGTGATACTATATAGTCATGATTTCCCTTGTGATATTATTGTGATACTAGGCATGGTGTCCCTTATAAATGTGATATTGAGCATTGTGCCTCTTGATACTTGTTCATACATATTTCGATATGGGTCGAAGCAGGTAATGTCATCCTAGTTTCTTTTTAGGAACCAGGACCAAGCCATTTATAGTTATTACTATTACTTTACATTATTATATATGCACACTGTCATATTGTATACATGGACTGGGTATTTATAGACGTCGTTGGTGGTGGCCACTAAGATTTATATCACACCATATATGGGCCACTTATGGTACCTGAATAGACTATATTCTTGTAGGTATAGATAAAGGTAAGCATACTCTTATAGATGTGTGATATCTTGCATGAATTAGGATGAGATTTTGGTAGCAGGTGACCAGGCTAGAGCTTGGGATGCTTGGATAGACTTTTTCCTTTTGTACTTTTTGTATAGTATTGTTTCCTGCTGCTTGTATTCATGTTTTCCTTATTTATAGACACATGAAATTATCATATATTATATATGATTATGTTACTAATTTTTCTTATTATCATTTTCTTGTTTGTTATATATTCTCTTCTTAAGATGGGTTATTGGTCTAATCATTATAGTGACTACTTATATTGTGTCATATGTTTAATAATTGTTATACTACTTCCTCTATTCATCTTATATTATCTTATTCACTATGATCCACTCTGATAATGACGGAATAGTCACCCCACAAACACACCCCAGACCCTCACTACTAGTCGGTAGCCTCTAGTGTTTAGGGATATGTGCTTGAGGCCATGTGGCCCACTGGGCTCGGGCCACCTCTGAGTGGCACTCAGGTCTGGGATGTCATAATATGTTATTAAATGAAGTACAATTAAAAATATATATTTACTTGATTTTTTTGATATTTTTATTATAGTTTTATAAATAATTTTTAAGTTTTTAAATTTTTAATTAGATATTTAAAAGGGTTAGGATAGTTAAATGAGTAGTTTAAAATATAAGAGTAGGACCAGAACATGGTTTTATAAAAATAAACAATTTTGGGTTCGGATAACTTAATTTTTGTCTATATTTTAAAGCTAACCCTATCCAATTTTAAATATTTGGGGTAGATGAGAACCAAAAAGTGGGCATAACGAGTGATAACTAGGAGTTTTTTATGTGTCTTTTGGGTTTTTTTTAAAGTTCTAGGTTAAAAATATTTTTTTTTCTATCAGAAAGGCGGCAGGGCTGCTGCCGCCTTTCAGTGAAAATAAATATTATACATGTTTTTATATTTATAAACATATAGGTTTGTATATTATCATATATATATATATATATTGTGTTTTTTTTTGTTTTTTTTTAGAATTATTTCATTAATATTGGAAAGTGAAAATGTTATGTTTTTAAGAAATAACTTTCGTAACATGTAAATAAGATTTTACTTATTATATTTATGATTTTTATGGTTTTCAATTATGTTTTATTTTCAAGTATGATCCCATATGTATCGTTACTTGTTAATCTAACTAATTTAATCATTTTGTTTCCTATGTATCTTTTTAGAAATCACTTATACAAGGTTTTATTCTTAATTTTGTTTAGTTAAATACTAATTTTTTGTCATTATTACTTAACTATAATATTATTATTCATTATAAATATATACATTATAAATATATACATTATAAACATATATATATATATATTGTTATATACTTACTGTAGTTTTTTATTTCAATCTTTCAATTCATTTGTTTCAATGAAACTCATAAGAAAGAAACCTACAACTTGAAATAGTGGTTAAACATGTAAAAATGGTTGATAGTAAAAAAGAATTTCTTTATTTTAATAGATATAAAACATATACATGAATAAGTACAATCAATTTCTATGATGAGTTTCCATCCCACATGGTGGAGTGAGAATGCGATGCCCATATCGAGATCTCAAATCTCTGTGCTGAGGTGGATTCTGATGAACTGTAGAGGGATGATCCTCAAGCACTAGAATATTGACCGTTGTATGCTCTTCCTATGTCTCAATGGGAGGATGTATCAACTGGATGTCATCTTGTACACCCGATCCTTCTCCCATTAGGGTAGTAGAAAGTCCTTCTATCATCACGGTGTGGGGACCATATAGGTTGTGAAGGGTCTGGAACCCAAGATGAAAAAAATATAGATACCCTATCAAGAAATATGGATCTCATGCCTCCTGATGCACTCCCCTAATTGCCTAATTTTGGACTACTAGAGGGATGATCTCTACTTTTGGAATAGGTGAGGCCTCATGTGCAGCACGACATGGTCTACATCATCGTCGTCGTGGCTCCTCAACATCAGTAGCTACTAGAGGAGGTCCCTAATCAGGAACCTCCACTCCCTAGGTATTAAAATCATCTCCCTGGGGTGGATGATCAAATATGTTATTGTGAACCTCATGATAAGTTGGCAATATCCCCAGTGTTGTAGCATGGATCACTACCAAGATAGAAATCCCCTCCTCCTCCGGATCAGACATGCGAATAATCTGATGTGATGTAGTATGATGTAAAGTGATTCAAAACGAATTAGAAAATAGTAAAATAAAAAACGAATAGAAATTTATTAACTTACCATACCCTGAAGCCCTCTGTCGTGTCGAGTAAGATAAGATATAGAATTCAGTATATACCATGGCTCATACTCGACCTACTCTGAAAGATGGAATTGCATCATAGGTACACCCTGGATATGAAGCGATGCACATCTACCCCAGAGGTCGAGATACTTGGCATGTCTTCTGCACCAATCCTTATCCTACCTCCCTGTTAACTTCAATTCATGAAGTTGTTGTGTCTATCTCGGTGGTAATAGAATGCACTGGACATAGCCAAACTATCATATGACTCTATTAGACTGGTGTCAGTCAATAATATGAAATTGAATGAGAGGTACTATAACCCTAGCATCATGAAGCCCAACAGTGCAATATCTAGTCCAATAAATCCCAGTATGGAATCCATGAAATCTAAAATGTCATGTGAGATTTTTCAAAAAAAATTGTTACCAAAAACAAAAAATGATGATATTAATAAAAAATTTAGTCAATTAAATATTGTATATACTTACCTCTTTGGGTAGGATATTATCCAACATGATCCGGTATGCACTCAAATGGTGTGTCAGAGCACTGACAAAGCTGTGTGCCTAACCCCACTTGTAAAATACAACATCAAAAGTGATAAATAATAAGAATTTAAATTCAATAACTCTTACTAGAATTAGAAACTAATATATATGAGTGATCATATTAGTGTCCACATGGAGCATCATGCAACACCTGTATAGGCAACAACTAAACAAAAAGATCAGGGTAGAGTGAGGGTATGCACTCTCATGTTTACATCTGAAGAAGGATGATGCACCCCCAAAATCTATACGTTCTATGCAGCATGCCATTCATAATGATCTGTAAGTGTAATCCAAGCACACAAATCTCTAGTTGTACATCCCGGCCTAATCAAAATCCTCCAGTAGCCCCAGATACATCATGTACACATGCTTATCTAAGTGATTAGTGCACAATGTCCCTCCAATGATCTGTAATATATAGGTATGTTCATGACGCATGATAGTATTCTCGTCAACTTCATCGGGTAAATGTGAAAAGTGCATCTCAATCCAGCCCATAGATATCGACCTGCCATCTATAGCAGTAGTATCATCCAAAATTTCAGCACCTAACAATCTTTGAACAAGCTCAGGATAGTATGCATGGTTGGGTCCAATAAATGCTTCCCCCTAGATAAGAAGACTGAGGAGGACCGCCACATCCTTGAGGGTGATGGTTATCTCTTCTTTAATCAAATAGAATGTGTGTGTCTCTAGTATCCACCTCTCTATGAGGGTTGAAAGAAGGTGATGATCAATGAATGTGAAATCAGATACCACAATGTTGTAGAATCCAGCACAACACGAGTATGGTATAATGATGGTTGGAGGCAACGTGTGATGATGATGGTGTGCTCGACACACCATGATCCATCGAACCGGACAACCCTCTATCAAGATGTGGAAAACATGGCTATAATGCTCAGTGAGTAGTACAGTATCCTCCATCTATATGTAAAAATGATATAAGTATTAAGTGTAAAATGTAAATATAACATTATGGTCAGCAGTATATTATGACTGGTATAATGTAAGACATGACATGTTTATTCCCATTTTTTATGAAGTTTTTTTACGAAAAGAAAAGGGAATGTCTTAATGTTTCTCAAAGCATATTTCTAAAGTTTTTTTAAGATATTTTTTTACCTAGGAAAGGGTGTTTTGTAAGATATGGTTTTATATATTTATATATATAAACATTTTTTCTTTGTTATCTAAAAGTTTATTAAAAAATGGTGTGCTTTGTAATTTATGTATGATTTATCACATGATGGTATGTTTCGTAATTACTTTCTCACATGATTGATTTATAGTTTAGCCATGGATAGATTGATTATGATTTCATGTCACCTCACATTCACTTATCATATTCCTTTTAATGTGAATATGAAAGGCTTATTGTTATTTGATAGTAAAAGTATTTGGAAATGTCATAAAATTCTACAAAATGAAGGATTTTATATTAACACCATATAATTAACAATATGAGAAGATCACATTAGATACAATACATCATTGTAGATGAGAGTGTGAACTCGATTCAACAATGTTAGGGAATCATTTCTGGTTATGACCTTATTGGTGAAATATGTTGCATATCAAACTTTTCCCTTGTTCTTGAGGTCAGTCTATCTCATTCTACATCCTTATGGACTTCGGTCTCCCTCATTTACATAACTTTTTGATGTCAGTTATCAATATTGACTAGTCTTTATGCATTGGGAAATATAAAAACCTCTCCAATAGGCATCTATGGTGAAATAGAATAGTTAGAAATGGTGTCTATCTAATACACTGGATCAACATATGCTTCTCATGATATGTTCACAAAGGCACATACTATGATGGTGTGTGCGCTTGGAAACCGTAATGCCTGAAAGTTTCAACATTGACATTGCCTTGATTCCAATAATACCACCATTTTTTCATTGACACTATTTTTGATGGGGTCTGAATGCTATTGAAATTAAAATTGAGAGTCTTCTTGGTAGAAAATGCAGACATGATAACCATAAGCTTCTTTAATGTTGTTTTCAGTCTCTCTTTGAAAGTTCCTTCCATACCTTAGCCCCAACTGAATCTCATATGAGGCTATTTTTTTTCTATCAATGATGTGCTTTACACAACGATAAAATTTATCCTAAACTAGGTCAGTTATAGGTAACTTGAGAATCCCCTTAAAGAAACCATTGATGCACTCCACGATGTTTGTGGTCATGTGTCCATACCTCTTCCCCCCATCATATACCAATGTCCATTTTTCTTTTGGAATTTGCATCATATAATCATACACTTCTTGATTAGCCTTGTGGATTTGTTCAAAACGTTATTCAAACCTCCATTGATCTATCTCATATGCTACACAAAAGTGATCATATTTCACATAAATTGATTTTATCTTTACTTTTAAATAGTAAAAAATAACAAAGACATTGCATACCAAGCCTCATGATTTCCTTCCTCATAGGTTCATTATGGAATATTTTTAGTATTTTGCTAGCAATGTGTCTGATCCAGTATCAGTGATGTGAATTTTGGGGTCTCCATGTATCAGGATCCACATTGATTACCTCATTGATTTCCCAATGTCAATCAGATATCAAACAGACACCTCAGATGTGGGTGAAATGGTTGATGATACGTGCCAAAAACCAACTTCATGATTCATAGTTTTCCTTCTCCACAATGGAAAATGCAAGTAGAAGAGGTGAATGGTTACCATATTGGGTTGTCACAATCAACAATACACACTTATATTTACCATATAGAAACATTCCATCAATCATTATGAACTATTTGTTGAAACAAAATGTAGAAATACAAGGTAAATTTTCCCAGAACAACTGATGAAATAGAACATGAGATGAATAAAGTTAGTTATCTTGAGACACATGATTTTTCATATCAATGTGGAAGACAACTTGGTTGTTGTATCTCAGTATGGCTAGAAGTTTTGGCAACACCTGATACGATTCATCCCAATCACCATAGACCTTCACAATTGTCTTCTATGTTCCATCCATGCCTTATTATAGGAAATCTTATAATTGAAAGTTTTTTGTATCCTCTCTTTCACAAGGGATACAAGAATATCATAGTAGGTCCTAATCATCTCAATGACAATGGATGGCACAAATTCATCATCCAATTAGGTATGATCTTGTGGCAGGTTTAACTGAATGAAAATATGAGCTACCTTAATCTTCAAAATTCTTCAACCTCTAAATGAAATGTCTAAAATCACCCTCAAGAAAAATCTATAATCATCCTCATACTTTTCACATTGTATGATGTATTTTTTATGGAATGATTCATGAACTAAATATCTACAGTGCCTCTCAATGTGAAATATCTTTAAAATGTTTTTCAATGCATCTTTTCTTGGAAAAATACCTTCGAACATATAAGGTTTTGTCTAACGCGCTAAACCTATCTGGTACAACTTTGAGAAACTCAGTTGCGGGTGTGATAACATTGCAGTAGAATTCAAGCACATGGTTTATTGCTTCTGACCAAGATTCAAAGAGCGGTGGATGATTTATTGTTGGTCAAGGTTGTTGTACAACAACTAGATTTCTAGAAACCTCCTCCCCAACTTCTATTGCCCCCTCCTTGTCAACATTGTTGTCTTTGTCTATTCTATCATTACAAAAATCCTCATCAAAATTCGTATTTACATGTATATCAGGGATATCGTCTCAGTTTTCCTCTACCGCATCATATGGAATAGCCTTAATTTATTGGGGAGGACCTTCTTTAACCACTCTTGTAAGTCTATGTATTTATACAATTGGACATTATTGTTGTATAGTAGAAACATCAACATATAACTCCATCATGGTACTATCTGACCATTAGGAAAATAAAAATATTTTTTGGACCCATTGCGCATCAACAACCAATGGACAATCTAGATGGCATACTGTAGATGGGAATTGAAAATGTCTGTAGTTCATAGACTTTATCTCTTGATCAGGTCCCAAATTTAAGGAACCATGAATTCTGCCTTGAATTTCACTCAAGGTTACACAATCAGATGTACTAACCAATATTTTGGGTTGTGTACTATAAGAATCTCCTTGCTTAGTGTGAATAACCTCCCTGTAGAAGTAGACATAGGCAAACATGACTCTCTACGTCAAAAATGTTTTTTGATCAAGATTATGATAGTGTAACTAATATTGAAAATGATGGTTGACTATATAATATTTATTATACTGAAAGTTTAGAACACCTTTTTATACCCCAAAATATGATACTAATGTTTCGTTATATAAAAGTTTATTAGAAAATAATTCACAGAATGTTTTGGAAATCGAGGTAAAAATAAGAGAAAATACCAAATCAGTTTATTTATCATTGATAAAATGAAAATTATGATCATATAAAGTGAAATGGAGAAGAAAAAATATATTAAAGAAAACATGAATGATTTACAAAAAACAATAAATACCCTGGTATTTTTCAATAGAACAGAGTTTGGATGAGATGAGCCTGACTTTGGAAGCGAGGTAAAATCCAACTTATTTTCATCTGGTAGCTTAATAACATCTTCCAAAGAGATGTACTTAACTTTTTAATTTTCAAAAGCTTTCATCCATCTAACAACATACCTTAGATGTTATCTTAGATTCTATTAGAAGGCCAAAATATTTTTAAAATTTAAAAGTTAAGTAAATCCCTTTGAAAGATGTCATTAAGCTACCACTTGAAAATAATTTGGATTTTACCTCATTTTCAAAGTTAGGCTCATCTCATCCAAACTCTATTCTATTGAAAATTTTCAAGGTATTTCTTGTATGTTGTAAATCATTCATATGTTATTTAATTTGTTTTTTTTCTCCATTTCACTTTATATGATCATAATTTTCATTTTATCAATGATAAATAAACTAATTTGGTGTTTTCTCTTCTTTCTACATTGGTTTCCAAAACATTCTATGAATATTATTGATAATTAGGGTTGAACATATAATCTTTATGATACTAAAATTTTAGAACATCTTCTTATATCCTAAAATATGAAACTAAGGTTTCATAGTATAGTTTTAATCATCATAAAGGTATTTCAGCAGTTTATAAAGAAAATATGAATCATCTAAAACATATCTCCAGGGAGTGTCAAACTAGGTGTGCAGCAAGACCCATTGTTGTGTATCAGGTTACCCTGAGTCAGGACCAGAACACCTAGTCGGAGTTATTACTCCTTTGTACATTTGTTCCAAATCCACATCCATTTGTAGTATCTAAATAGAGATTTGATTTCTTAGATATCCACATAATCTTTATGCTACTAAAATTTTATAAAGTTTTCTTATAACGTAAAATATGACAATAATCATTACTTAACCATTAGTTAATCATTACTTCATCATTAGTTAAAAATTGGTTAAGCATTAGTTAATCATTAGTTAATCATTTCTTAATCATTTTTTAATCATTACTTAATCATTCTTTAATTATCCCTTAATCATTCTTTAATCATCTCTTAATCATTCTTTAATCATTACTTAATTATTCTTTAATCATTACTTATGTAAACCCTAGGTTTTCATACAAGGTAAGAAACCTTTTCTTCTTGGTTTAAATGCCTTGTTATGGCCTTATGTGGATGCTTAACTTGATCGCATGTGTTTTGGAGGTGTTCGGGGCTTATTCGGAGGTCGAAACCAAGTTTTGGACTGAAAATGACCTAGCGCATGGTTTGCGCATGGCTTACTCATGGTTTAGGTAAACCGTGTGAGATGTCTGAAAAGTTTCAGGTATTTAATAGAAGATTTATCATGGTTTGAATGTGGTTAGTCAAACTGTTCGGGGTAACCGTGCAAAGTGCCCCTTGCTAGATAGTGAGGTGCGCATGGTTTCCGCACTGTTTGGGAAACTGTGCAGGTAAACCGTGCGACCCTTACTGTGTGTTTTTAAAAAAAATTAAAATATAATTTTCATTTTTAAAATACAAAGTGGTTTTTATTCTCTACGCACAACAGCTCCTCTCAGAGCTCTCCTTTGGTGCCTAAGATAGGATTTGAGCCCGTTCCTCCATCTGATATCCGTTTTGATCACCAATTGTCTCTGCGGATCCACATAGGTAAGGCCTAAGTTCCTTTTTAGTCGTTATTGATTCTTCAGAACAACAACTGTACTTTTGGATTTAGAATCATATGCCCTAATATCCCATTCTTTATCTATTCTTCATATTTCTTCCAAACCAGGATGAATCAAGACTTGATACTAGACGAGCTGTCTACTACTGAGGTGAGGTAGGTGGTCTATAATTTCTTTCTTCTTTTCTTGGTGTTTTTCAAGCATTCGGATGAAATTCCAACCGTCAGACTTTCTGGCGATGTCTCATTTTTTAGTGAGTAACTTTTAGTAGCTGGAGTTGGACCTCGTGAGGTTGACCATAGGTTCCATTTTGGTGCATTGGCACTCGTTTCTCATTTCAAGGTCACCCATGGGGTGTGCCTTTTGGGTTTATCTTGTTTATACCTATTTAAACCACCTAAGGGGTGTGTTCTTATGCTTTCCTAGTTAGAGTAATCATGTTAATGCCTTGATAGCTTGAGTAGCTTGTTTGGGAGATGTATTGCCTCCTTGCTTAATGAATATTATGTTATGACTTATCTATTTTGATAGTTTGGAATGTTAAAAGGATAATATGGGTGGGTATACCTATATGAAATGACTAATGACATGTTAAATGGTTTATATGGGAGGGTAGGCCTATATTATTTTGATAAATGGTTTGCATGAGAGGGTATACTAATGGATTGTGCTTGTTGACGTGAGTGGGTATGCTCACCTGTTTATAAATGTTTAATTTGAATGCTTGAATGCTTGATGAATTATTTTATAGATGCCATGGAATACTCTCCATGGATCTGGAATGCGATAGTGGATGCCTTGTGTTGACTCTACCCTTGAGTATTGATTCTGTGGGATGAATCGGGCCTTACTACCCCATGGATCCGGCTTTCTTGGGCTCACATGGGACTTGCTATTGCCATGATCCTAGGACCCCAATCAGTGCCTAACCGACTTTCCACCAGGGA
This sequence comes from Viscum album, assembly GCA_963277665.1. Classification (NCBI taxonomy): domain Eukaryota; kingdom Viridiplantae; phylum Streptophyta; class Magnoliopsida; order Santalales; family Viscaceae; genus Viscum; species Viscum album. The sequence goes on along the minus strand of OY728156.1, from coordinate 1,188,828,454 downwards.
TGTCATGGGACTCTATGGGATGCCTTGGACATGCTCCTTAGATCTGGACCTTCATGGTCTAGATATTATTAGTTTGATTCCTTGGTCTGTTGACACCTTAGATCCGGCCCTTGGGGGATGATACTTCATTATGCGGCATGGTCGTGGGATGCTACTTTCACTATACGGTATGGGTGTGGGATACTTAACTTCTTTATATATTGTGGATATGTGTTACAGGATACAGATGGATGTATAGTGTGGTCATGTGACTTGATTATTACTTGTTATAGCTGCCTTGTTAGGAGCTGACTCTCTTTTGCAGATAGCCTTAAGGGCTGTTTGGTTTCACTTGTTACGGTAGACTTATGTCATGAGCATATGCACTTACTTACCAGTTGTTTACACTTTCTAGCACCTTTGTAGAATTATTGTTAGAACTGTATAGACCTGGGTGGTTTCATACTAGAATGTTTATCTCACACCCTGTTTGGGCCTCCTTAGGGACCCAAATAGATTATATGGTTGTAGGTGATGATAGGGGTAAGCGCCCCAGTACAGGTTTTTTATTGTGGTTTTGTAGCAGGGGAGCATAGGACCAATATGAGGCTTGCGATGTTGGGATAGTTTTTTGGTATTTTTTTCTTTTTGGGATACTTGTATTGTATTTCTATGTACTTTTCTAGCTGTTTTCTAGATAATTATACCATCTGTATCATTTTTTTCATATGAAATAATTTTGGTTATTATTACGTATTCCTATCTGCTTGTCTTATTTTCAATTGTCTGTTGTTTATTTTTCTTCTGCTATTGTATATATATGAATTCTGTTGTGATACTTTGGTAATGATGGCATAGTCTCTGGAAGAGCGTTGTCGTGGGTGCCCTCAAATGATTAGTGTGATTTTGGGGTACTTAGGTGCAGCAGAGTGGCTGACCAAGGTCGTCTCTCAAAGGAGGAAGTGAATTAAAATAACTTTTTAGAGGTATTCTAAAAAATTAAAATAAAAGAGAATAAATACACTACTTGAAATTATGGGGGTTGGTTATAGTTTATAAATCTATAAGAAGTTTTCTAGAAGAAGATTTTATTTTATTTTTAGTTTTAAAATGAATTTCGATTAAAATGACACAACAAAAAAATGTTTTTTTAGACAATATTTAAAAGACGTAATCGATCTAAATCTGCCTCTTCAATCAATTATTTATCATTTTAATTTAAATTAACATACACTTAATTATGATCCCTTAACTTGTTAACCCCTAAACCCTACGATAATTAACCTTACCATAAAGATGAAGTGAATTAAACCCTAGGTTATCTTCGGAACATGTAATTGCAGCACCCTGTTTTGATTGATGTTCTAAGGATAGATTATGGTTAGTGGTAAATTAAGGCACATATCCATTCTGTAAATGAGTAATAATTGAGTTTAGGTATTATGTTTTAACTCTAAAAATTAATCCCATGTGGTTTTGAATTACCGGTTAAGGTTGCGCTCTCACAGTTCACACAATTCCCGACCTCGCGTTTTTTGTGTTAACTATTCAATTGCTTTCTTAGTTTCATTTAAATTAAAAACTCAATTAATAGATCATAATATGTGAATTAAATTATCTCATTGATTCGAAATAAATGAATAAATAAGGATACAGTTTGATCGATTACTAAAAAGAACTACTCTTTCATGGGTGGTGTAGTCATCGTAGAAACGTTTTGCATGTGAAAAGGTTTAGAAAGGGTAGAAGCCAATCACGTTTCTAATATTGATTCCATAACAATTAGTAAGATTAATAGAAGAATAAATTTAAGCAAAAAAAGAAGAAAATATAAGAAATAAAATAAGAACAAAGAAGTTTATTATGAAAACACAAACATTACAACATGAGGAAGAAGAATAGGGCTTCGACGAAGGGATCCTTACTTCAAGGGATAACCTTATTTAATTGATTGAATAATTGGAGTGGAACCTCTTCTCCTCTTCCCTAAAATTCCTAATGCACTTCCTAACCCCACCAAATGTGAAAAACACTAATTTATAGAGTGGTGGGGAGGCTAGGTTCAAAGTGGTTTCAAGTGTGAATGAGTAATCTTGGACAAATATTTTATGTCAACTTTCACCGCCCATTTTACCACCAAAACTCGTGAATAATCTGTTCTTCCAGAAGGATGATTCGCTCAAATATGAGTCATGTGGCTCCTCTCAAAATTTTGTCCTGATCAAAGCACTAATTAAGAAGTTATGGCCCAAATACAGAACCCATGTCCATTCTGCCGAGTCCAGCCCACCATTGACTTAATGGATCATTTACTCCATCCAAATGCACTCTTTATCTCTAGTGTCCTAAATAAAAGTTTTAGAAAATTAAGTTTTTAACACTTATAAAAAAATATTAAGTTCAAATAATTCATATTAAAATATTTAAGTGCTAAATACTACAGTGCATTTTAAAAGGGTAAAACTGGAATTTTAATCAAATTTTCAAATGAATTATCTAATCCCAAATATTTCATAAATGAACATATTTAGCACAATTTGAGGAAAAAATTTCATTTATTATCAATAAAATATTCAAAAAAATAGTGTTTTATCAACTCCCCCACACTTACCCTTTTGCACTCCTCGGAAAAACCTCATATCAAGTAAACATCAATATTAAATCAAAACCAATTTTAAAACACATATCCTTGAGATCAAACAATTACACACCAAGAATCAAAAGATATCATGCCTCGTAAAAAAACATTATTTAAAGTTCTTCATTTATATCATTCAATATATTTCTACTTTTCTTATCCTCCCGTGCACAAAACACTTACCTCACTTGAATTTTCTCTTATCACACAAATGTCAATTTTTTTTTTGCAATGTATTTCTCATCCAAACTCATACAAGGGTCACCATAGGCTTGATAAATTATTACATCACTACCTGATGTGATTCAAGGACATATGTTTATCATGAGGACTTTTTAGGGTTGTTTTGTGGCTTTCGGTTGATAGGATTTAGATGTGAAAAAATCTGAGGCTGAATGAGGAGGGCTTGACTCTTTTTGAAGCAAAATTGCATTAATCTAATTTTCAATTAAATATGGTCTCCTACTCAATAAAAATAGCATTGATTCATGTTCATCATCATAAAAATAAAGGAATGTGAAAACCATTCAACATTTTATCAGTAAAAATTTCAATCTTCTCGAACATGATTTTCTTAAAAGCTCCAGATAGGCACAGCTTTCCCCCTCTATTAGAAGCTCCAGAAAGGCACAAGTTATTTTATCATGAAAGCTCTAGAAAGGAACAGATTTCAATATAATTTTTTTCTTCATCATCAAACACATCTCTTCAGAATTTAATTTTTCACCCAAATTATCACAAAATGTGGTAGCACAACACAAGACAGCTTCCCCCACACTTAAACTCAACTAGATTATGCAATTTCACTTCAAGAGTTGGTTGGATAGGAAAAATTGGCTTGTAATGTGGCTAACATAACAGGATGTTTATAGATTCTAAGGGATAAAAGGATTAAATGTTCAAGGTAGGCCATTATAAAAAATAATTATTTGAAATAGGGGCTTTAATACCAAACAAACACCTCAATAATTTAAACATAAGTACCTCAAAACCTCAAATTTTGAAAGGAATAAATCAAATTCTAGTTAAATAAAGCATGGTTTGGTTATCTTAAGAAGTGAGTTGAATTTAAAGAATATGAAAATAATGGTTTATAAGCCTCACAAGAAAGTGATTTCAAATATAAATATAGTGATATGTGGCATGGGACTCAAAATTCAGTGTACTTTTCATGAAATTACTAAATATTTGAACTTGAAACAAAGTCATTTCAGCATTCATTTAAGCTTATTTTCAAGGGATTAACTGTTTCAATTATTGATATGGATTTAAAAATGGTTTTTGAGAATCATTTCATCTCAAAAGTTTCAAAAACACACAGAAATTTGAAAAAATAAACACACAAAATTTGAAAAACACACAATTTTTTTTGTTTTGTTTTTTTAACAGGAAAACAATTGAAATTACTAAACTAAAAGGTTCCCTCCTCCACACTTAAAATATTGCATTGTCCTAAATGTGAACCCATGAGATGATATATGAACATGAAATGTATAATTTTAAATAGTACAAAGAATAAAAAAGTTAAAGGGTTAGGAACAGCCTGATGTGCTTAAGTGACGATGGGGTCATGCAGTGTGATAAAATCCACTACATTAGTAGAAAGTCCCTAAATTTATCTCTTCAAATGTTTCCCATTGACTGTAAATATCCTTCATGTGTCCTCTTGTGTGATCTCCACTGCACCATAAGGAAAAACATTAGTTACAATATAAGGACCTAACCATCTGGAACGCAACTTACTAGGCATCAGCTTCAGTCGTGAACTGTAGAGAATGAATTTCTCTCCAACAAGAAACTCCTTTTGTTGGATCATTCTATCATGAGATGCTTTTGATTTTTCCTTATATATCCTTGAGTTCTCATATGAAGACAATCAAATCTCCTCAAGCTCTTGAATTTGCAACTTCCTTTGGATTCTAGCTTGGGCCAAATCCATGTTGCATTTCTTTATATCCCAATAAGCCTGATGCTCAACTTCCACGGGGAGATGACATGCTTTCCCAAAAACAATCCGAAATGGGGAAATACCAATGGGTGTCTTGTATGTTATCCTATAATCCCACAATGCATCATCCAAGCGCTTGCTCCAATCCTTCCAATTTGGCTGCACTGTTTTCTCTAAAATCTGTTTCAACTCATGATTTGAAACCTCAGCCTGGCCATTTGTTTGGGGGTGGTATGGTATAGATGTTTTGTGGGTTACCCAATACTTATGAAGGAGGGAAGCCAAATTCTTATTGTAGAAGTGTGTCCCTTGGTCACTGATGATGGCCTTCGGTACTCCAAACCCGCAAAAAAAATTCACTTTGACAAACTCCACAACAACATGAGAATCATCAGTCTTGGTGGCCTTAGACTCCACCCATTTACTCACATAATCAATAACAACCAAAATTTACAAAAAATAAAAGGAACTAGGAAAAGGACCCATAAAATTGATGCCCCATACATTAAAAATGTCACAGAATAGTATGGGTTGTTGGGGCATCTCATGTATCCTAGAAATGTTCCCAGTGTGTTGGCAATGAGAGCATGACTTACAAAACACATGGGAATCATGGAATAAGCTAATCAAATATAATTAAGAGTCCAAAACTTTTCTAGATGTCTGTTGGGGTCCAAAGTGTCCACCACAGGAAAGTGTATGACAAAAATGTAAAACAAACTCCAACTCATGATCAGGAACACACCTCCTAATAACTTGATCACTACACATGTACCAGAGGTATGGATCATCCCAAACATAATACCGAGACTCACTTTTTAATTTTTGGACTTGATGTTTCTTTAAATTTGCAGGGATTTCAGAGGCAACAAGGTAGTTAACAAAATATGCATACCAAGGATGCGTACCTGAGATGGAATAAATATGCTCATTGGGGAAAGTGTCCTGAAGTGGTACCTGGTCCAAGGTGTCATCCTCTAGTGTGTGAGTAATCCTACTCATGTGATCCATCACCAAGTTTTCTGACCCCTTTTTGTTTTTTATATCAATATCAAATTCTTGAAGAAGGAGCATCCATCGGATCAGCCTGGGCTTTGCATCTGGCTTCTTCAAGAGGTACCTCAGAGCTGCATGGTCAGAAAAAACAACTACTTTATATCCCAATAGATATGAACAGAATTTATCTAAAGAAAATATTACAGCAAGAAACTCCTTTTCCATGGTTGTGTAGTTTGATTGGGTTGAATCTAGTGTCCTCGATGCATAGGCGATCACATGTGAACGTCCCTCCACCCTCTGAGATAAGACAGTTCCAACCACGAAGTTGGAGGCGTCACACATAAGATCAAAAGGAATCTCCCACCATGGAGGTTGTATGATAGGTGGAGTGGTCAGACACTTCTTTATATCATCGAAGGAAGTCCTGAAAGAATCATCAAACACAAAATCAGAATCCTTTTGAAGTAATCGTGACATAGGAAGAGCAATCTTACTAAAATATTTGATGAAGTGATGATAAAATCCTGCATGCCCTAGAAAATATCTAACATCACGTACACATGAAGGATAGGGTAAGGATGAAATAATGTCTATATTAGATCTATCAACCTCTATCCCATGTTTTGACACTATATTCCCTAAGACAATTCCATGCTCTACCATGAAATGACACTTTTCAAAGTTCAAGACCATATTCTTCTCAATACAACGATTAAACACCTTTCCCAAACTACTTAGACATTCATCAAATGAAGACCCATACACTATAAAATCATCCATAAATACCTCCATGCAGGTCTCAATAAAATCAGAAAAAATACTCACCATACATCTCTGGAAGGTACCTGGGGAGTTGCAAAGTCCAAATGTCATCCTTCGGTAGGAAAAAGTGCCAAAGGGACAAGTGAATGTAGTCTTCTCCTGATACTCTAGAGCTATAGGAACCTGAAAATATCCATAAAATCCATCCAAGAAACAATAGTGTGTCTTCCCAGCTAGTCTCTCAAGAATCTGATCAATAAATGGGAGGGGGAAATGGTCTTTGTGAGTGGAATGATTTAATTTCCAATAATCAATCCACACACTCCAACTATTTTTTACCCTCATTGGAACTAACTCATCTTTCTCATTTTTAACAATAGTAACACCACTTTTCTTAAGCACAACCTGAATAGGACTTGCCCACTGAGAATCTGAAATGGGATAGATTATACCTACCTCGAGCAATTTTTCAACCTCTTTTTTAACAACCTCCAGAAGGGTTGGATTGAGTCTCCTTTGTGGTTGCCTCACTGGTTTATCCCCATCCTCCAAAATAATCCTATGTATGCAAATGGAGGGGCTAATACCTGATATGTCAGCCAAGGTCCACCGGATTGCCCTAATGTTCTCCCTCAAATGATTCAAAAGTTTTTCTTCATGTTCAAAAGGGAGATTTTTTGCAATGATAACAGGTAATTTGTCACCACTTAACAAGTATGAGTATTTGAGATTTGGTGGTAATGGCTTGAATTCTAGTGTAGGGGGGTGGTGTATGGATGAAGACATAGAAGGAACTGAAATATGTGTACAAAGAGCATCAATATTAGAATAGAAAACATCACAATTAGATAATAAATCATCAAATCCATCAGCATACTCAACATCCATGCCATAATTAGAGTTCACATGATCAAAATCAGAATATGATTCCATTTCAAAATCAAATATTAGATAGTCTTATTCCTTAGAAATGGGTGTGTAAGTTCTCTTAGACATTAAATCAGAACCAATACTCATAATCTCACTAAAAATAGGACAATCAAATTCCATGGGGTTTTTACTTGGTGGTTCAAAATGGGAGATAACAAATGCAGAATGATCTTCTGAGGGGTACTTCATGGAATCCATAACATTAAATATTACAACTTGATCCCCAAATTCCATGGAAAGTGTACCCTTATTGACATTTATAATAGTTTTTGCAGTTTTGAGGAAGGGTCTACCTAAGATAATGGGGGCATGAGAACTTACCTAATCATCCTCCATGTTAAGCATGTAGAAATATGTTAGAAAGATCATGTATCTTACCTGGACAAGTACATCCTCAAGGACTCCCTCTGGATATGTCGTAGCTCTATTCGCCAACTACACCACTACTCTCGTCGGTTTTAGCTCACCAACCTACAAAGAAGAGAATACAGAGTGAGGCATCACATTTATGGAAGCTCCTAAATCAAAAAGATCATCAGAAAAGTGTAACTCCCCTATGGTGCATGGGATTGTGAATGTCCTAGGATCCTTGCACTTTATCAGCATTCCTAGAGTTGGTGTAATGAGTGCTAAAATATTCCTTCCAAGATTTATCCTTTCATTTCCCTTGAGCCCTCTTCGATTGGTACAAAGTTCTTTTAAGAATTTTGCATACTTTTGAATTTTCTTAATGGCTTTAAGTAGAGGAATGTTGATCTCCAAACGCTTGAATGTGTCCAAAACCTCCTTTTTCATTGCTTCTTCAGCCATCTTCTTAGTTTGAACAACCCTATTTGGAAAAGGAAGGGGTTTATGAGGAACATCATTAATCTTTTGCTTACCTTTATCTTTCTCCTTGGGTTGCTCATCAGTTGATGTGGAATTGGGCTTTTTTGGAGTTGAGGTGAATCCCGGTGGAATCATAGGTGGAGAAGCATCGGTTGTTTGCTTCCCACTTCTCAATGTGATGGCACTGACATTACCCTTTGGATTTGGGGTGGGTTGGGAAGGTAGATTTGTGGAATTATTACTTACAAGTTCATGGAGGGCGGTGGCAATCTGGATCATTTGAGTCTTCAACTCCCTTAACTCCGAACCTTGACTCTTCAGCACATTCTGTTGATTAAGAAAAATTTGCTTCAAAAGGTCATCAGTGTTAGAATCTACCTTTGGTGGGGGATTCCCTTGTTGCTGGCTTGTTGATGCTTGGGCTTCAAATCTCCTTTGGGGTTGTTGGAAACCCTGCTGGTAAGGCAGAGGCTACTAGAAATTTTGTTAAAAGGGTGGACTTTATTGTTTTCCAGATCCATAACTCATGTCTGATTGATCCTTCCACCCTTGGTTGTATGTTGGTGCAAAGGAATCAAGGTTATTTTGGGGATATGGTTGTTGCTGCTGATAGGGTCTCCCAGGAAACACTACTACACAATCTTCTGTTTCTTGTAGTTGGGGGAAACAGTTAGTTGGGTGGCTTGTCTCAGTGAAAATGCCATAAGGCCTTGAAATAGGGGGTTGGGATGTCTTTTTTTCCAAAGCAATCTACCTCACCATATTTTTCAATTATTCTAACTTGGTATCAATAAAATGACTCTCAAGAGAAGGACTTACCTGATGTACTTCCATGACATGTGGTGTACCTCGATCACCAAATTGTTGGGAGTTTTGGGCCATTTTGTCGATCAATGCACGTGAAACTACTGGTTTCTTGTCCACCAATGCTCCTCTAGCTGCAGCATCCACCATACTTCTCTTCATAGGTGTGAGTCTTTCTTAGAAGTACTGGATGAGTAGTTTCTCACTGATTTGGTGATATGGGCAGCTTGCACACAACTTCTTAAATTGCTCCCAATACTCATACATTGACTCCCCTAGTGCTTTCTTGATCCCAGAGATCTCTTTTCGAATGGAAGTGTTCCTTGATGCTAGAAAAAATATCTGGAAGAAAAGACATTTCAAATCGTTCCAACAAATTACATCTTTGGGTTGTAAATAATGCATCTAGTCTTTCGTAGCTCCATCAAGTAAGAATGGGAATGCTCTTAGTTTGATTTGATCTTTAGAAACATTTCTTGGTTTTAAGGTTTAGAAAACCACATTAAATTCTTTAAGGTGTTTATTAGGATCCTCACCAGAGAGGCCGTGAAATTTTGGAAGTAGGTGAATTAATCCAGATTTCAGTTCAAAGTCCGATTCAAGATTTGGATATGCAATGAAATTTGGTTGATAATTAATATCGGGTGCAGCCAATTCTAGAATGGTTCTATTAATTTTATTTCCATTATTTTCAGCCATTGGTTCTTATTTTATGGTTTAATTTTAATTTCTTCTAATTTCAATGTTCTGATATTGGAGTAATTCTACAACTAGTTGAATGTTGAAACTTCCTGTAGACTGAGAATGTATTATTTGTTCCCTAAGGCTACGTTCAATCTCAAGGTCAAGATTTAAGAGATATTAGGTATTAGTTAATTTCATAAATCAATGAAATATTAAAATGAAATAAAGAAAATTTGACCATAATAAAAAGAAAATAAGTTTGAGTTGGTCTGATAAAAATAAAAGAAGAGAGTAAGAGAAAAAAAACTTGAGAAAGTGGAAAGAAGAAATAAAGAGGAGAAGAAAAGAATTAAATGAAAAATAAAAAAAAAATACCTATAATTGGTTGAATAAATTACTTGACTCCCCGGAAACGGTTCCAATTTGGAAGAGCACCATCATGGGCACCCTCAAATGATTAGTGTGATTTTGGGGTACTTAGGTGCAGCAGAGTGGCTGACCAAGGTCATCTCTCAAAGGAGGAAGTGAATTGAAAAAAAAATTTAGAGGTATTCTAAAAAGTAAAATAAAAGAGAATAAAAACAATACTTGAAATGATGGGGGTTGGTTATAGTTTATAAATCTATAATAATTTTGGTGGAAGAAGATTGTATTTTTTTAGTTTTAAAATGAATTTCGATTAAAATGACACAACAAGAAAATGTTTTTTTAGACAATATTTAAAATACATAATCGATATAACTCTACCTCTTAAATCAATTATTTATCATTATCATTTAAATTAACATCCACTTAATTATGATCCCTTAACTTGTTAACCCCTAAACCCTACGATAATTAACCTTACCACAAAGATGAAGTGAATTAAACCCTAGGTTATCTTCGGAACATGTAATCGTATCACCCTGATTTGATTGATGTTATAAGGATAGCTTATGGTTAGTGGTAAATTAATTCACATATCCATTCTAAAAATGAGTACTAATTGAGTTTAGAGATTATTTTTGAACTCTACAAATTAATCCCATGTGGTTTTTAATTACCGGTTAAGGTTGCGCTCTCACGGTTCACACAATTCCCGACCTCGCGTGTTTTGTGTTAACTATTCAATTGCTTGCTTAGTTTAATTTAAATTAAAAACTCAATTAATAGATTATAATATTTAAATTACATTAGCTCATTAATTCAAAATAAATGAATGAATAAAGATACAGGTCGATCGATTACTAAAAAGAACTACTCTTCCATGGGCGGTGTAGTCATCGTAGAAACGTTTTGCATGCGCAAAGGTTTAGAAAGGGTAGAACCCAATAAAGTTTCTACTCTTGATTTCAGACCAATTAGGAAGATTAATAGAAGAAGAAATTTAAACAAAATAGAAGAAAATATAAGAAATAAAATAAGAACAAAGAAGTTTATTATGAAAACACAAACATTACAACATGAGGAAGAAGAATAGGGCTTCGACGAAGGGATCCTTACTTCAAGAGATACCCTTATTGAATTGCTTGTATAATTGGAGTGTAAGATCTTTTCCTCTGAACTAAACTTCCTAATGCATGTCCAAACCCCACCAAATGATAAAAACACCAATTTATAGAGTGGTGGGGAGGCTAGGTTCAAAGTGGTTTCAAGTGTGAATGGGTAATCTCGGCCAAATATTTTATACCAATTTAACCACACATTTAACCACCAAAACACGTGAATAAGCTATCCTTATAAAAGTATTATTCTTGAAAATATGATTCATGTATATCCTCTCAAAATTTTGGCCTGATCCAAGCACGTATGAAGAAGTTATGGCCCAAATACAGAACTCATATTCATTCTGTCGAGTCCAGCCCACCATTGACTTAATGACCCATTTACTCCATCCAAATGTAATTTTTAGCTCTAGTGTCTTGAATAAAAGTTGTAGAAAATTAATTTTTTAACACGGTTACAAAATATTAAGTTCAAATAATTCATATTAAAATATTTAAGTGAAAAATACTACAATGCATTTTAAAAGGGTAAAACTAAAATTTTAATCAAATTTTCAAATAAATGATCTAATCCCAAATATTTCATAAATGAACATATTTAGCACAATGTGAGGAAATTATGTCATTTATTATCAATAAAATATTTAAAAAAATAGTGTTTTATCAATCTCCCCACTGACTCACCTAGGCTCTCACTACCAGTCGGTAGCCTCTGGTGTTTGGGGAGATGCACTTGAGGACTTGTGACCAACCGGGATCAGGGCACCATTTTAGGTGGCATCTAAGTCTAGGACGTTAAAAAGTGGTATAAGGGGGGTTTTCCTTTCTAGTTTGACTTAATTTTTGGCGACATTAGATAGGGATATGAAGGAATTGGGATTTTGTAATAAATTGTGCATGTGAGTAGCTACCCCGTGTATAGGGAAAAGCCAAATTTCCTCGAATTGAGTTCTGGTTTTATGGATTTTGATATTACAGTTGATTTGATTTCACCATTGGGTGATGTACATGATTTATTCTATTACTATTGATGAAATTTTAGGTTCAATTTCAATTTCAACCCGATGAGATGAGGGTGTGTCATCTCATGCATCATATAGACACTTGCTAGAATCTCATGTCATGCATTATTCCATGCCATATAAGATGCATTAGATACTGAATGTTGTTGTGATAGTTGATGTGATAGTTTTTCATGTTGTTGTGTTAGTTGGGTGCAATAGATAAAGGTGCGACATCATATTTTAATCCATAAGGAGCATGGGACCTTATGAATTGGGAAATGATGCACCAGTGTAATGTAAATGATAAATGAACTTGTCACATCTATGGTTTGAATGGGAACCAAGTTTTTGGTTCATGATGTGTTATGGGCCCTTATGGATTCAGGAATTGGTAAACCCTTAGTGGAATTTTCTGAATAAATGAATGTGAAATGGAAGCGGAAACTTGAAATGGTGAATAGAGACTTGACCTAGACCCGAATTTTGAGTGGGCAAGAGGCATAGTTTTTGGTGGTTCATTGGTTGTTCTTTATATAGTCCCAGATTTAGGAGAAGGTTTTGGTTTTTGACTTGTTTTTTAGGAGGGTTTTAACATGTCCTACGCTTTTTAGCTTTGTTCTTTGATGTTGTTCTTTCCCGAGGTGTGTGTTTGGCATTGTAGAGACATGTCACCATGACGACCTCTAGTTGTACGCTGCGATGGAGGCGATGACCATACTTTAGAGATGGTGGGCCACAGGATAATGCTTGATCCTCCTATAGTTCTAGCTATGACATCTGAGACTATTCTAGACATAGGTGTTGAGGCACAGTTTTGCAAGGGTTTCTTTCTCTATATGCAAACTTTCTAGGGAGCATCGCAGCCAGCCTTGATTATGGCTGAGCTGACACAAGTTTTCTAATAGCAGCATCCTCCTACATTTTCAGGGGATGGTAGACCACAAGTTGTAGATATGTGTCTATAGACCATGTTAGAAATTTTTGAGCATCTAGAGATGCCTCTGGGGTGGAGGGTCAAGCTTGTGACATATATGTTATGTGGAGCGGCAAAGCGTTGGTGCGATGTTTTGAACTAGGATGATGGGTTGTGTGATATGGGTTGGAATGAATTCAAAACCCACTTCTACGACTACTTTTACCCCCCATGACTCTGCGAGAAGAGCGGTCTAGTGAGTTTATACATCTGGAGCAAGGCGCGATGACAGTTATGGAATACTCGGCATGCTTTACAGAGCTGCAGTGTTTTGTGTCGATGTATATTACTAATGAGTTGTCAAGGTAGAGGTGCTTCAAAAAAGGTCTTAGACATGCTATCAGATCTTAGGTCAATGTGTTAAGGCTGCCTTCTATCACTGAGATTGTGAATCATACACTGATTATATAGCGGAACCTGAGGGAAGTTGGGGGTACAGGACAAGGGAGTGTTTTTTCTCACCCCATTGAAGGAAGAGTTGTTTCAAGGATTCCCGTGACGTGAGTGCTACTCAGGTTGTGGGTGCAGGCAGCTTGGTGTTTTTCCATCAGTGTGGTAGGTGAGGCCACATGAAGAATCATTGTGACTGTGACCCAGTCGAGTGTCGAGCTTATGGCAGGATGGGGCACATGCAGTGGTTTTGCAGGACCTTCCCTCCAGCTGTGAGTGGTAGGGGGTCAGCTCTGACGTTAGGTTTGGGAATAGGTTCTTCAGATCCACGTCAGGCTGGGAGCTAGAGCAGTGCAGGCCAGTCAGGCCAGGGCAGTGGTGGTTGTGGTCGGGGTAGCCATACTTCGGGTTCTCAGAGACAGTAGGGTGGATCAGCTTAGGGTAGCCAGACAGGGTCACAAGGTCGCGGTGTAGGCCAGACTTATGCAGTGCAACAGACCCAATGGGAGTAGAACCCCAGACCGTCTATGGTGAGAGGTGCATTTTTAGTATCTTCTGCTATTGTATCTGCTCTTTACGATACAGGTGCCTCTCACATTTTTATCTCTGCACGAGTGGTAAAAAGACTTGGGCTTGTAGTTTTTTTTTCTAAGGGCGTTTTGATGCTAGACACACCATTGGGAGTTAAAACTAGTGATGTACGCCAGTGTATGGAGTGTCCCCTCAAGGTTGGTGGGTGACACTTCCTCTGGAGTTTATATGTCCTCGAGATGATAGGGTTTGACGTCATTCTTAGAATGGAATGGCTCATTGCTTATCGAGCGTACGTTGACTATTATCGCTGGAGGGTGACTTTCACATCACCAGAGGGTGCAGTGTTTATTCAAAAGGGTGAATGGAATGTCCAGGCGAGTAGAGCTGGACTCGAGCATTGTAGTCTTGGAGGGATGACAACCCAGATTGCTAGTTTTTTTAGATTATCAAGGAGTGGGTCAGGCTGACTTTCCTCCAGTGGTTGATCACTTTAGGGATATCTTTCATAATGAATTTTTTGGTTTACCTCCTAACAGAGAGGTGGATTTCTCCATCGAGATAGTTCTAGGAGTTGCGCTGGTATCAATTCCTCCTTATAGGATGGCTACGATGAAGTTGCAGGAGGTCAAGAGGTAGCTAGAGAACTTAGAGGCAAAGGGGTTTATCAGACCTGGTACTTTCCCATGGGGTTCACTGGTCCTTTTTGTGAAAAAGGTGAACAAAACTCTTAGTCTATGCGTGGATTATCAGAAACTAAATCAGTTGACATTTAAAAACTGATATCCTTTTCCATGGATAGATGACCTGTTTGATCAGCCTTGAGGAGCTCGAGTGTTCTCGAAGATTGTCTTGAGGTCAGGATATCATCAGGTGCATGTTCAACCTGCAAACATACCTTGTATAGCCTTTTGTAGCAGGTATGGGTTATACGAGTATCTGGTTAATCCATTCGGTCTCACGAATGCACCAGCGATTTTCATGGCTCTGATGAACCAAGTGTTCCATCCTTACTTGGATTCTTTTGTGGTGGTTTTCATGGATGATGTCTTGGTGTATTCTCAAGATTGACATGACCATGCCAACCATCATGATATCGTTCTGAATACACTGATAGATCATCATTTATATGTTAAGCTCACAAAGTGCCACTTTTAGATGGATAAAATTCAATTATTGGGTCACATAATCTCAGAGACAGGAGTGTCAGTGGACCTAGAGAAGGTGAGAGCTGTAGTTTCTTGGGAATAACCTAAGAACGTTTTTGATATACGGAATTTCTTGGGGATAGCTAGTTACTAAAAGCATTTTATATAGGACTTTTCATGCTTAGAATCACCATTGACGGGCTTGACTAAGAAGGGTGTGAAGTTTATGTGGTCAGAATCTTATGAGACAGCCTTTCAGAAGCTGAAAGAGAGGTTGACATCAACATCAGTCCTGATGCTTCCAGAGCAGGGAAAGAGTTACATGGTGTATTGTGATGCTTCAGGTATTGGGATGGGGGAAGTGCTGATTCAAGGAGATCGAGTAGTGCCATATGGGTCTCGGTAGTTGAGGACTCACGAGAGGAATTACCCTACACACGATCTCGAGTTAGCTACGGTTGTTTATGTGTTGCATTGTTGGAGGCACTATTTACTAGGAGAGTGTTTTGTGGTGTACATGGACCAAAAAATCCTCAAGTATATCTTTATGCAGCGTGATCTGAATTTGAGGCAATGAAGGTGGGTAGAGTACCTATAGTCCTTTGACTTTGATCTTTCCTATACGCCTAGTAAGGGAAATGTAGTAGCTGATGCACTGAGTAGAAGAACTCAGATACAGGCAGTGCAACAAGCCAGTAGCGAGTGGCGACTTATGGCGTTATTCTCTGAGATGCATCTGGAGGTGAATGATAGAAAGGGGGAGACTTTTCTTTCATCCTTAGATGTTACCTATACCCTTATGGATAGAGTTAGGATGAGGAAACTATCAGATTCAGAAGGCCTAGTTCTATGGTAAGGTGTGGTAGGTGAGGACCCTCCACCTGGTTGGATGGTAGGTGATGATGAGATCCTATGTATCTATGGACATGTCTGGGTTCTAATGGACATACGTGAGGAGTTGATGCGAGAGTTTTATGATTCAGCTTGGGCAGTGCATCCTGGGGTTACAAATATGTACTGTGACTTATGACGTCAGTAATGGTGGCCAAGAATGAAGAGAGAGGTAGCTGGTTTTTTTATGAGGTGTTCCACCTATTAGTAGGTGAAGGCAGAACATCAGCAACCAACTGGGCTTTTATAGAAGTTACCCATCCTAAAGTGGAAATGGGATGATGTCACGATGGATTTTGTGACTGGTTTGTCGATGTCTCCTCGAGGTAATGATGTTGTGTGGGTTGTTGTTGGTAGGCTTACGAAGTTCTCACATTTCTTACCAATCAAGGAAACCTTCAGTGTTGATGATCTTGGAAAGTTGTACATCCAAGAGGTGGTACGACTTCATGGGATCCCATGCACTATCATTTCAAATAGGGATTCCCAATTTACATCTCATTTTTGGCAGAGTTTTCAGAAGGCGTTGGGTACACAGGTGCTTCTGAGCATAGCATACCACCCTCAGGCTGATGGTCAGTCAGAGTGTACGATACAGGTGCTATAGGGCATTCTTCGAGCATGCATCCTAGATTTTGAGGGATCTTGGGAGAGGTGCATTCCCCTGCTTAATTTCACCTATAATAATAGTTATCAGGAGATGATACAGATGGCACCTTATGAGGATTTATATGATAGGCCATGTCGTTCTCCCCTATGATAGTTAGAGGCAGGAGAGACAGCTTTACTGGGACTGTGTCTCATGCAGGAGACTTCTAAGCAGGTCCAGTTGATTCAGAAGTAGATGGCTATTGCACGGTCTCATCAGAAATCATACGAAGATCGCCGCAGATGACCTCTAGAGTTCAAGGTTGGGGATCAGGTTTTCTTACGTGTTTCACCAAGGCTGGGACACAGGCGGATCAAGAGACAGGGTAAACTTTCACCGAGATATGTCGCACCATTCGAGATTCTGGAGAGAGTTGGGTCAGTTGCCTATCAGTTGCAGTTACCTCAGAGGTACCGAGCTATGCACGAAGTCTTCCATGTATCTCAGTTGTTCCACTATCACTCAGACTCATCTCACATTTTTCAGGCCGAGGAAGTTGAGTTTCAAGTTGATGCATCTTTTGAGGAGCATCTGATTCGTATCGTTGATAGGAGCACAAAGGTTTCTCAAGAAAGATTAGTTCCTCTAGTATGGGTGCCATGGAAACATGAATTTTTACATGATGAGACTTGGTAGAGGGAGGTCGATGTACGTTCTTAGTGGACGGAGTTGTTCTCAAAAGAATCTTGACCACCCTTCAGAGAGCAATTTGGGGACGAATTGTTGTAAGGGGAAATATTGTAAGAACCTGGGTTTTAGTACAAGGTAAAAATCCTTTTCTTTTTGTTTTAAATGCCTTGTTATAGCCTTATGTGGATTCTTAACTTGATCGCTGGTGTTTTGGAGGTGTTCGGAGCTTGTTCGGAGGTCGGAACCAAGTTTTGGACAGAAAATGACCTGGCGCACAGTTTGCGCACGGCTTGCGCACGGTATAGGTAAACCGTGTGAGATGTTTGAAAAGTTGCAAGTCCTTAACAGATGCTTTCACATGGTTTGTGCACAGTTAGTTGAACCATGTGGGGTAACCGTGTGAAGTGCCCCTTGCTAGACAATGAGGTGAACACGGTTTCCGCACGGTTTGGGAAACCGTGCGGGTAAACCGTGCAACCCTTGCTATGTGTTTTTTTATTTTTTTAAAATTAAAATCTAATTTTACTTTTTAAAACCCAAATTGGGTTTTCTCCTTTATGCACAGCAACCCCTCCCAGAGCTCTCCTTTGGTGCCTAAGATAGTATTTGAGCTCGTTCCTCCGTTTGATCTATATTTTGATCGTCGATCGTCTCTACGGATCCATATCGGTAAGGCCTACATTCCTTTTTAGTCGTTCTTGATTATTCAGAAAAATGATTGCACTTTTTGGATTTAGGCTCATATTCCCTAATATCCTATTCTTTGTCCATTCTTCTGATTTCTTCCAAACCAGGACGAATCAATACTTGATACTTGACGAGTTGTATACTACCGAGGTGAGGTAGGTGGTCTATATTTTCTTTCGAATTTTATTGGTGTTTTTTGAGCATTCAGCCGAAATGCCATCCGTCGGACTTTCTGGTGAGGTCTCTTTTTTGAGTGAGTAGCTTTTAGTAGCTGGAGTTGGACCTAGTGAGGTTGACCATAGGTTCGGTTTTGGTGCGTTGGCACCCGTTTCTCATTTCAAGGTCACCCATGGGGTGTGTCTTTTGGGTTTAGCTTGTTTATGTCTATTTAAACCACCCAAGGGGTGTGTTCTTCTGCTTGCCTAGTTAAAGGAAGCCCGTTAATGCCTTGATATCCTGAGTAGCTTGTTTAGGAGATCTACTACCTCCTTTCTTAATGAATATTATGTTATGCCTTGACATGTTAAAAGGATAATATGGGTGAGTATACCTATATGAAATGACTAATGGCATGTTAAATGGTTTATATGGGAGGGTAGGCCCATATGCTTTTGATAAATGGTTTGCATGAGTGGGTATATTCATGGCTTGTGCTTGTTAACGTGAGTGGGTATGCTCACATGTTTATAAATGTTTAATTTGAATGATTTAATGCTTGATGAATGGTTTTATAGATGTCACAGATTTCTCTCTATGGATCTGGAATGCGGTAATGGATGCCTTGGGTTGACTCTTCCCCTTGGGTTTTGATTCTGTGGGATGCCTCGAGCCTTGCTACCCCATGGATCCGGCTTGCTTGGGCTCGCGTAGGACTTGCTATTGTCATGCTCCTAGGACCTCAACTAGTGTCCAACTGAGTTTCCATCAGGGATTCCCATGGGACTCAGTGGTATGCCTTGGACATTCTCCTTGGATCCGGCCCTCTGTGGTCTAGATATTTTTACTTGGATGCCTTGGTCTGCTGACACCTTGGATCCGGCCCTTGAGGGACGCTAATTCATTATACAGCATGAACGTGAGATGCTACTTTCACTATACAGTGTGACTGTGAGATACTTTACTTCCTTATACAGCGTGAATGTGGGTTACAGGATACAGATGGATGTACGACGTGGTTGTGTGACTTCCTTATTACTTGTTATAGCTGCCTTGTTAGGAGCTGACTCTCTTTTGCAAGTAGCCTTGAGGGCTGTTTGTTTTCACTTGTTACAGTAGACTTATTATGTCACATACAAGATATATTTTAAAGGTATTTTTCATTTAATTTACATCCTTGCTTTTTTGGGGGGGTTTCCCTAGGTTTTAGGGAGGAATAGATGAGTATTCATGAATTGGGCCAAACCGTGAGCCCAATTCCAGATTAAAAAATAAATTTTGTATCTTTTATAACTTTTTCATTTTTCAACATTTTTCATCCATTAAAATTCCTACTTGACCTCCCCTAACCTATTAACACTACCAAGGTAATTGTGAGCTTTTAGAATTCCATAAACAGGGTTTATTTGGGTTTTTATCTAAGGGGTTGGGCCTGCCCGAAAGCCCAATTCCTATTTTAAAAATAAATTTTGATTATGTTATAACTTATTAAATTTTTGGGATTTTTCGGTGATTCCAAGTCTCACCCAAGCCCAATTAACCCAGTCGCGCGTCTGAACTCTCTCCCCCTTCTTTGGATCTCTGTTTAATCGCGATTTGGTGCCGAACTTCATAGGATTCCTCAAATCACCCAGATTTGAAGAGGTAAAGTCTTTCTTTCATAACTCTCTCAATTCTCAATATTTTTCCTCCATTCCAGTTTCTAAATGACCTAATATATCTTGTTCGAACGAACCCTAAATTTTGGCTCTTTTAAATTTCATATACTGGTGTTTTAGAGTGATTACTTCAAGATACTTTGAGTAAATGAGCCCTTCTCTTTCCTCTTTCAAATTACTTTGGGTTTAACTCATTGTTCTTAGGTTTTCTTCGGTTATAATTGGGTTTACTAATGTCCAGAAACTAGGTTTTTGAACCTAGGGTTTAACTTTTGGATTTCTTGGCGAATTTTTGTGGTTTTAGGTTTGATCTTGTTCTCTCTTGGTGCGGCGGGGGTGCGATTTGATTTTCGCACGGAGATTCAAGGGTTTTTGTTACTTTGGTAGGTGATTCCATTGTGTGTGCAATTTTTGTGAATTAGATTGTTGTTTTCATGGTACCTTAATGTTTATTTCACTTGAATGTTTCTGTAAAAATTGGTTTTAGTTGCGTTTATAATGCAAATGAATTTTAAGTTCCAATTTTTGGTGAAATTGGGGGGTTTTCATTCAAATCTTTTATTGGTTCATTTTGGGCTGACCTATAATTACTTAGTTGATTTTATTGAACTGTATTAGGACTAAAAATCATGTTTTTAATGTTTATTATTTTTTTTTGTTGCTGTGAAAGTTTGTTTAAATGGTGTTTGGGAAGCAAATGGGCTTTAAGTGCCATGTTTGTGTGAAAATTGTGTTTTTTAAAAAGATATAACTTCTTGGTTCACATTAGGCTGCCCCATGACTGAGTTGTTGGTTTCATTAAAGGGTATTGAACTGAAATTTTTTTTTAATGACTTAAAATTATTCACATAGTGTGAAAAGTGTATATCTTAAAGAGCTTTGGGTGCAAAACAATGTGATGTTTTGAGAGGTTGTTTTATTGAAAATAAAATTATTTTATTGTGTGTTTTAAATGGTATAAAATGTGTGTAGCTACTGTAAAATTTGTTTGTGAAAAGTAGTTATATTTTATATTCAAAAGGATATGTGTTGTTTGATGAAATTTTTTGAGCACAAAAAGGGGAAGCCTGGGTACCTAGGTGGGGCGGATGTGTACTAGTACGGCTAGTGGATCGGATGGGTTTTGTCCCTGTTCCACTTAGCATTTGGATAATGACAACTATAACTAAACTATGTGGATGATGATTAGGGACAACTAGGTTATGGTTATGTTCCCTACTAGTGGCTCGTGCACGAGAACGGATTTTTCTATGGTTACTCTACATCGAGGTACGAGGTACATAGGGCCCGAGACAACCTAGTGCATAGGGGTGTTCCCGATTTTGATGCTCATTGAATTTGTGGTATTTACCCTTGTTGTGGGGTGTTTTTGGAAGTAATTTTTAGTAGATCACATGTCTATTTAATGTGATAACATTCTGAAATTCTTGGATTGAAAACTGTTTTCATTTGAAAGTTGTATTTCTTTGAATTTTAACATTGTTTCACCTTGTGTATTAAAATTGCTTATTTTGTTCAAATTGTATTGAATGCTCTTTGGAATCATCTGGTGGTATCCTATTGGGCTTAGGATCACACCCTACTTACACCCCTTGGGTGTAAGTAGACCTGCTTATGCTTGACTCGGGTAAAGGGAAGGCTAAGGGTGATGGCGGTTCAGGATGTTAGTCCCCATCGTTGGGGCGGAGTTGCGGAGAAGGATTGAGGGTGATGATCCCCTTGTCGTGTGGAGTCCATGGAGATGTCTTTATGTTGTAATTATTTGTTTTTAGACCACTTGTAGTGTCTTTAAACATATGTATTCAGATCTGGTTTTGTTAATAAATGTTTAGCATGAAAACTTCAGATTCTAATAATTGATTGTTTTTTTATGATTTATGCTTTCATACTCAGGTAAATCGTTCCCAAACCAGATTTGTTTGATACCCGGACACTTGTTCCAGCCCGTGGGGATAGGGAATGCCCTTCAGGCCTTGCCACGGGCCGGGTTTGGTGCCGTTAATGGTGGCGACCAGATCCGGTTCGTGACAAAATGGTATCAAAGGAGGTTAAAGTTTTTGGGTTATATTGTTATTTTGGGATGAGTCGGGATAGATAGGAGCTAGGACTGTCAGGGATTAGGGTATTGGTTGTGAGTAGGGATTCTGGCCAGCACCTCTCATGGCAGACCTTGAGTCACTAGGGGATGTTGGAATTTATGGATTGACTTCACTTCCAGGTGAGACGTGTGGGCTGCAGACCACATGTGGACATCAAGAAGATGTGGAGTAGTTTTTTCTTTTATTACAGGAATGTGTTTAGTTTATTTATATTTGATTTATTTGATTACAATTTTCAGAATTGTGGTATTGACTATTGTTTCGTGACTATTGCATTTTGTAGCAACATGCCTCCCCGGAAAGCTCCCATGCGCCCACAGGAGGAAACTGGAGAGAGTTCTCCCACGCTGATTGATCAGAGGCTCATGGAGGTTATGGTTCGGGCTATCCAAGCTTTGGGAGAGGGACCAGATCCTACTCCTATTCCTGTTAGGGAAGAAGAGACAGGTCCTAGAAAAGATAAAGCACAAGATTTTCTGAAAAACAAGCCTCCTACCTTCTGAGGTAGCACAGAACCCCAGGAAGCAGAAGAATGGCTCGAGAAGATCAAGCATATGTTTGAGTTCCTGGAAACACTCGAGGAGCTCGGGGTGAAGTGTGCCTCCTTTCTGTTGGAGGGTCCCAGCTGTAAATGGTGGGAGTCAGTGCTTCAGGCTGGGAAGAATGAGCAGATGCACTGGGGAGATTTCAAGGCTGTATTCAATGAACAGTACTGCCCTGAGGTGTTGTCTTATGTCAGGTCTAGAGAGTTCATGGAACTTGTTCAAGGGAATCTATCTGTGATGGAGTATGCAAACCATTTCACTGAGTTGGTTCAGTATGATCCAGAAATTGTCTCTAATGAGCAAATGAAGGCCCAGAGGTTTGAGAAAGGCTTGCGACCAGAGATATACTCCTAGGTGTTCTTGTTTAAGTTGAGGACCTATGCTGAGGTCGTTGATCGGGTGTGCATGGTAGAGATTTATAGGAAATTCAGGGCTGGTTTCTATGGTTTAGTATCAGCAGTGGGCAGTGGCATCTCCTCAGAGAAGAAAGGAAGCAGGAGGATCATGTGAAGAAAGGAGGGGGCAGTTCAGGCCACACTTCCAGGAAGTTTTCTTCTGTGGCTTCTGATGCGAGATCGGTCGTGTGCCACCAATGTGGGAGGCCTGGGCATATCCGACCATCATGTACACTTCCTCCGAAGCCTTGTCACCAGTGTGGAGGTATAGGGCATTTGCAGCGCTTCTGCAGTGTGGCACGTCCACTCCCAAGTGGGGCAGGGTCAGTGGCTTCAAGAGGAATTCCAGCACAGTCCGAGCCGTCGAGGACTAGGGGATCTCGATTTGGTGGTTGTGGTGGTAGGGATGGATCATCATCTGGGCAGATCCAGTTCAGGGCACAGCCACAGACTAGTGGTCATCCTCAGGCAGATACTGGACATCTCCATGCAGTGGATCAGTCACCAGCAGGATTAGAGGCGGGACCGTCAACAGTTCGAGGTACCGTTCTGATCAAATATTCTATATCTACTGCTCTTCTTGATACTGGTGCCTCTGTTTCATTCATTTCTGCACATTTTTTGGACATTCTGAATTTTCCAACTGATTTGATGTCTTTTGCGATGGATTTGGTGACATCGTTGGGAAAGAAGAAGGAGCATGGCCTCAAGTGCCCCTCGTGTGCGCTTTCTGTGTCAGGGGTCGAGATGGAGTGGGACCTCTTTGTCTTAGATATGGACCTTTTTGATGTCATACTTGGGATGTATTGGCTAGTACACTTCCAGGCACACATCGATTGCTACAGACAGCGTGTGAGTTTCATGGCACCTGATGGGAGTCGTCAGGTTTTTCATGGAGAATGGGATCCACGATCAGGTTGCGCAGGGCCTCCACTCCCAGATTTGGGAAGTGTTATCTTCCAGTTATCTTCGCTTGTGCTAGAGGATGGTCTTTCCCCTGAAGGTTCACTACCTCATGTAGTGAATGAGTTTCTCAAGGTATTCCCAGATGATTTTTCAGGTTTTCCCCTGGAGCGGGATGTGGAGTTTTCGATTGATCTAGCGCCGGGAACACAGCCGATATCTCTTCCCTCTTATCGCATGGCCCCCACCGAGTTGAGGGAATTAAAGATATAGCTGGATGACTTAGAATCCAAAGGATTCATTCGCCTGAGCGTCTCTCCTTGGGCCGCTCCTGTGTTGTTTGCAAAAAAGGCTGATGGATCCCTCCGGTTGTGCATTGACTACCGTAAGCTGAATAAGGTAAAAATTAAAAACAAATACCCTTTGCCCATAATAGATGATTTGTTTGATCAGTTGAATGGGGAAAATTGGTTCTCAAAGATAGACCTGCATTCAGGGTATCATCAACTCAGGTTGAAGGAGTCAGATATCCCTAAGACAGCCTTCCGAAGCAGGTAAGACCACTTTGAGTATTTGGTCATTCCCTTCATATTGACCAATGATCCAGCGGTATTTATGACACTTATGAATAGGGTGTTCCATAAGTATCTTAATTCCTTTTTTGTGGTGTTCATGGATGACATTCTGGTATACTCTTGCTCTGAGGAGGAACACGAACATCACTTGAGGATCGTTTTGGGTACATTACGAGATCACTGCCTCTATGAAAAGTTGTTAAAGTGCACTTTCTAGATCAGAGAGGTGAGATTTCTGGGGCATGTGATCTCAGATAATGGAGTTTCAGTGGACCTTGAGAAAATTAGTGCAGTCATGTCATGGGAGAAACCGAAGAATGTGTTCGAGATCAGGAGTTTTCTTGGCTTGGCTGGTTATTACAGGCGATTCGTTCGAGATTTCTCTCAGATTGCTTCACCGATGACTTCGCTCACCCAGAAAGGGGTGAAGTTTGTATGGGGTCCAGAATGTCAGGCATCGTTCGAGGAGCTGAAGAGGCGACTGACTACCGCCCTCGTGCTGATTTTTCCAGAGGCTGGAAAGGGATATGTGGTCTATTGTGATGCTTCAGGTATGGGTCTTGGGTGCGTGCTTATGCAGGATGATCATGTGGTAGCGTATGTCTCTCTCCAACTTCTACCACATGAAAATAACTACCCGACCCATGACTTGGAGTTGGCAGCGGCGATGCATGCTTTGAAGACTTGGCATCACTACCTCCTTGGGGAGAAGTTTGTGGTATACTCTGATCACAAAAGCTTGGCTTATATCTTCTCGCAGAAGGACCTCAACTTGAGGCAACGTCACTGGATTGAGTACTTGCAAGGGTTTGACTTTAACATTGTCTATACCCCAGGCAAGGGTAATGTAGTGGTCGACGCTTTGAGCAGAAGAGTTCTAGTGCAGGCTTTGAGGAAGTCTAGTGATGAGTGGACATTGATGGGGCTCTTTTCTCATATGCATGTGGAGACTGGGGAACACAATGGAGGGGCATTCTTGGAAAGCGTCCAGTTGACTCCTCTATTGGAGTTGATTCAGCAGGAACAACCCAGTGATGACCTTTGTTAGTGGTCGAAGCAGTTCCTTCATGGTGGGGAGACATCCTTTGATTGGTCGTCGTCTCCCGAGGGCATCTTGTGCTTCAAGGGCCGTTCAGTAGTGTCATTATCTCTACGGAAGGTGGTGATGCAAGATAGCCACCATTATTAGTGGGTTGTCCATCCGAGTGCCACTAAGATGTATTATGATGTCCGTCGGCATTTTTGGTGGCCTGGTATGAGACGGGACATAACAGACTTTGTTTTGAGATGCTACACATGTCATCAGGTGAAAGAAAAGCACCAAAGGCCATTCGGTTTGCTCCAACCACTACCCATTCCTACCTGGAAGTAGGACAAGGTCGCCATGGACTTCATTGTTGGCTTACCTCGTACACCTCGGGGTAAGAATGCCATTTGGGTGGTTATTGATCGTCTGACCAAATCATCCCACTTCATTATGATAAAATATACAACTAAAGTAGATGAGTTGGGCCATTTGTATCTTCAGGAAGTGGTGAGACTCCATGGTGTACCATCAGCTGTTGTCTCAGATAGATACCCCCACTTCACTTCTCGATTTTGGGAAGGCCTTCAGAAGGCCTTGGGGTCTCAGATTAAGATGAGCACGGCATACCACCCTCAGACGGATGGTCAGACAGAGCGGGCGAATCAGATTTTGGAGGACATGCTTCGTGCATGTGTCCTGGACTTTGGAGGTTCTTGGGATAGCCATTTTGGATTGGTTGAGTTTTCTTATAATAATATTTACCAATCCACGATTCGAATGACCCCTTTTGAGGCACTCTATGGTCGGCCTTGTCGGTCCCCCCTATGTTGGGCTGAGGTAGGAGAGACTTCACTGTTGGGGCCGAGCCTTGTGCAGGAGACTTCTGAGAAGGTCAAGTTGATCAGGTAGTGCTTATTGACAGCTCAGAGTCGTCATAAATATTATGCTGACCGGAGGCGTCGAGACCTAGAGTTTTATGTGGGTGACAGGGTATTCTTAAAAGTGGCCCCTCGTTTAGGCCATCGTCGATTGGGAAAGCAAGGTAAGCTGATGCCACGGTATGTCGGGCCCTTTGAGATCACTGAGCATATTGGCAAGGTGGCATATAGGTTGGCCTTACCTTCTCAGTTGACGTTTATCCATGATATCTTCCACGTCTCTCAGTTGAAGAAATGCAACCCGGATCCATCCCATGTGTTGAGTTGGGAAGAACTGGAGATAGAGCCTGACTTGTCTATTGTTGAGAGGCCGGTAAAAATAGTGGACTCCCAAGAGAAGATACTTTGAGGTAAGTCTATTAATTTAGTCCAGGTTTTATGGCAGCATGGGAATGATACACATGAGACATGGGAGCGAAAGTCATGGGTCGAGGAAGAGTACCCATTCTTGTTTTCCAACCAAGATTCATGTTGACTTTCCGAGGTGAAAAGTCCTTCATGGTGGGGATAATTATCACATAAAAGACATATTTTAAAGGTATTTTTCATTTAATTTACATCCTTGCTTTGTTTTGGGGGTTTCCCTAGGTTTTAGGGAGGAATAGATGAGTATTCATGAATTGGGCCAAACCGTGAGCCCAATTCCAGATTAAAAAATAAATTTTTTATCTTTTATAACTTTTTCATTTTTCAAAATTTTTCATCCATTAAAATTCCTACTTGACTTCCCCTAACCTATTAACACCAACAAGGTAATTTTGAGCTTTTAGAAATCCATAACCAGGGTTTATTTAGGTTTTTATCTAAGGGGTTGGGCCTGCCTGAAAGCCCAATTCCTGTTTTAAAAATAAATTTTGATTATGTTATAACTTATTCAATTTTTGGGATTTTTCGGTGATTCCAAGTCTCACACAAGACCAATTAACCCAGTCGCACATCTGAACTCTCTCTCCCCTCTTTGGAGCTTTGATTAATCGCGATTTGGTGCCGAACTTCATAGGCTTCCTCAAATCTCCCAGATTTAAAGAGGTAAAGTCTTTCCTTCATAACACTCTCAATTCTCAATATTTTTACTCCATTCCAGTTCCTAAATGACCTAATATATCTTGTTCGAACGAACCCTAAATTTTGGCTCTTTTAAATTTTAGTTACTGGTGTTTTGGAGTGATTACTTCAAGATACTTCAAGTAAATGAGCCCTTCTCTTTCCTCTTTCAAATTACTTTGGGTTTAACTCATTGTTCTTAGGGTTTCTTCAGTTATAATTGGGTTTACTAATGTCCAGAAACTAGGTTTTAAAACCTAGGGTTTAACTTTGGGCTTTCTTGGCCAATTTTTCTGGTTTTAGGTTTGATCTAGTTCTCTCTTGGTGCGGCGGGGGTGCGATTTGATTTTCGCACGGAGATTCAAGGGTTTTTGTTACTTTGGTAGGTGATTCCATTGTGTGTGCAATTTTTGTGAATTAGATTTATGTTTTCATGGTACCTTAATGTTTATTTCACTTGAATGTTTCTGTAAAAATTGGTTTTAGTTACATTTATAATGCAAATGAATTTTAAGTTCCAATTTTTTGGTGAAATTGGGGGTTTTTCATTCAAATCTTTTATTGGTTCATTTTGGGCTGATCTATAATTACTTAGTTGATTTTATTGAACTGTATTAGGACTGAAAATCATGTTTTGAATGTTTGTTCTTTTTTTTGCTGTGAAAGTTTGTTTAAATGGTGTTTGAGAAGCAAATGGGCTTTAAGTGCCATGTTTGTGTGAAAATGGTGTTTTTTAAAAAGATATAACTTCTTGGTTCACATTGGACTGCCCCATAACTGAATTGTTGGTTTCATTAAAGGGTATTAAACTGAATTTTTTTTTAATGACTTACAAGTATTCACATAGTGTGAAAAGTGGATATCTTAAAGATCTTTGGGTGCAAAACAATGTGAAGTTTTGAGAGGTTGTTTTATTGAAAATAAAATTATTTTATTGTTTGTTTTAAATGGTATAAAATGTGTGTAGCTACTGTACAATTTGTTTGTGACCAGTAGTGATATTTTATATGCAAAAGGATATGTGTTGTTTGCTGAAATTTTTTGAGCACAGAAAGGGGAATCCCGGGTACCTAGGTGGGGCAGATGTGTACTAGTACGACTAGTGGATCGGATGGGTTTTGTCCCTGTTCCACATAGCATTTGGATAACGAAAACTCTAACTAAACTATGTGGATGATTATTGGGGACCAATAGGTTATAGGTACGTTCCCTACTAGTGGATCATGCACGAGAATAGATTTTTTTATGGTTACTCTACACCGAGGTATGAGGTACATAGGGACCGAGACAACCTAGTGCTTAGGGGTGTTCCCGATTTTGATGCTCATTGGATTTGTGGTATTTACCCTTGTTGTAGGGTGTTTTTGGCAGTACTTTACAGTATCTCACATGTCTATTTAATGTGCTAACATTCTGAAATTCTTGGATTGAAAACTGTTTTCATTTTAAAGTTGCATTTCTTTTAATTTTAACACTATTTCACCTTGTGTATTAAAATTGCTTGTTTTGTTCACATTGTATTGCATGCTCTTTGGAATCATCTGGTGGTATCTGTAACACCCCGAGATTTTATGAAAAATATTCTTTTCATTAATGTCTTGTGTTGTACGCTACACCAAAAGGAGCTTGCACAACATGCATCCTTGACTTGCCTTGCATTACACGCAATCGCGACCTTCCTCGATAGCGTGTGTAGTACGCAATAACGAGTTTCACTAAACAACGATTTGCTATTAAAATATTATTAAAACTAGCCGTTATGAATAGTAATAACAACTCATTGAAATTTTGTAAATTTTATTTTTCAAAATGGACTTCATTTTTGGATTCAGAATATCGAAATTATCTTAGGGTGAAATTTTGGTACATTTCGGATAACTTTCATTTTCTGATGAATAGTGAAAATTACTAAATTTTAATTAAAAACAACCTTTTTAATCGAAATAATTAATAGTGATAAATTATTAATTTGAGTGGTTTTAAATTATATTTAGAATATATTTTTATAGTTTAATACAATGTTGGTCATTAGATGTAATTCTACATTTAAACCAGACATAAACAAATGTCAATCTTTTGATAGTTATTATCTCTTAAGAACACGCTATTTGTTTTGACGACGGGAATTAATTTTTAAATTAATTAATGCAACTGATATGTTTTTAATTTGGTAAAATAGAAATCATTTTTGAGTTCATAATATCAAATATATCTTAGGCCTAATTTTTGGTATTTTTCTGGAAACTTTCATTTTGTGATGAATAGTGAAACCACTAAGTGGTAGTTAAGAAAAATGAAAATTTCATAAAACTTAATTTTACCGCTTCTGTGAGTGGAATTTCAAAAATCCGAGAGACACAGTTGATGTCAGTAAGTAAAATGTGGTTCAATGAGATGAAAATAATTTTTTGATGAATAGTAACTTTTTACTTTTTTTACCACGGTTAAAAGTAAATAGGGTAATTAAGGGTAAAAATGATATTATTATTACCCTAACACATGTCCTAATTCTATTGGACAAGTTTAATTCGACCAAAAACAACCTTAGGAATAAAATATGACCATTTAGGCCCACTTGGATTAGATTAGGACATTTATTATTAATTTATTTAAAGAAGGGTTAAAATAGTTAAAATCAAAGTTTAATACGTAAATCATTTTTAATATGGGGTTATACATAAGATAAATTAGACTATAAATATTTATTAGAAAGATAAAAATATTTCCTACATAATGGTATTTTATTTGTAATTTTTAGACATTAAATAATTTAATTTATTTATGACACAACGATGATGCAGTAATTATATTATTAATGAAATATTGATATAATTGATGTTATAAATACCCAAATAAATGTAATTTGAGACTTTTTATGAATTAAATTAATTTTATAGGTTAATATGACATTTTAGTATTGATTTAATTAACTTGGTTATAGCTAATAATTCTGTTATGATTTTCACAAAAATCAATTACTAAATAGTGTTAAAATTGACATAAAATAGTTTTTAAAACAAATATTATATTATTAATTGTTATTTTATTCCTAAAAACCTAAGGTTCGGCCAAATGACTTATATAAGGTTATATATATTAATAATAAACACCTTGGGGTTCGTTTGGCTTGTTATAGTAAGTTTATTAACCTTATAGTATAAGAACACAAGAAGACACGGTAAAAGTAAAATTATTTAACTTAATGTTAAATCTAAATGATAAGGTTAAAATAGGAACCTAAACTTGTATAAATTCTATTTTATGAGAGGATTTAGACCCATCCCCACATTAGCTTTGAAATAAATCAATTTGGAGCTATTTAAAACCGAACTTGACTTTATAATAAAATAATATTTTTAGTTTTTCCAAAGGATCTCCTCTCCTCCCTTATAAAAGGGCACCTCCACCCTCTCTTCCTCACACCACTTTGAGCCTTAAAGCTCTTCCAAACCCTGCCAAATTCCTTTCTCCACTTCCCTAGAAACATCCTAGAGGTTCTGGTCTTCCTCAGATACCAATTTTAGTGCCCTAAAAGAAGATCTCAAAGAGGCGCTTCAAAGAAGAGGTAATGTCCGTTACCAATTCTTTCATCTTTATTTCTTCTTCCACTTCTTCTTATTTAGTTGTTTCATTATGAAGTAATAACATCAGTATCACTCATATACTGATATGTTATTATAAGTATTAAACAACCCTATTTCACCATCTATCCATCCTACGGAAAACGAAATCACCGCGCGTGCGTACGTACGGAATACCATCTCCACGCCGTGGTGTAATCTATTTTCCACAACCACCTTACTTGGATGGGTATAATGGTGTAAATAATGACTATATATGAATATTATAAATTTATATTGATTCTGAAATAGTATACATACACTCCAATACAATTCTACGATCATAGGAACGATATCATCACTCGTGCGTACGTACGGAATACCGTCTCCACAATGTGATGTGACTCGTTCTACATGATCTTCATTTCATAATGATTATATAAATGAATTGAATGAATTAATATAATATATATTACACTAATATCATTCTGTAAATGAGGTATCTATAACCTAAAGAGAAGAATAAGAATTTATTCGACAAAACACGCATAAGAACAAAAAGTAATAAACACCCGAATAACAAGTAGTAATGAAATATTACTAATAATAAGCTAAGAATATGACCATATATGATATCATAAAAATAAGTATGATTCTGTAATAAGTCAATAACATTATTTAAATCATTATACAGGAGGTTCGGACACGTACAAAGTATATCGGACCAAAGGTAAGGGAAATATCACAATCTCATTTTTATCCGAGATTGTTTTTACTTTGGCATTTACTAGAGTGTATTTTATCATCCACATCCATGTTTCCTCAATATGTAATATTATTTCAATCCACCTAAAATTGTTTAAATCCAATTTTACCCTTCTTTGAGTTTTTAGTAAAAGATATGAAAGGAATCTTTTGTCGTTTTTCGTACGAGGTACTTTTTGACTTTTCCGACAAAAGTACGAGAAGAATTTTTTTTTAACTTATACGGCATGAATGGATTTTTAAAACATTATTTCAAAGAAGCTTCCTTTACAAGTTTTCAAGTTTTTTTTAATTAACTTCTCTTAGTTTAGAATTGTATGACATGTTAAGAAAGGAAAAGTGTTTTTGAAGTAGAAAGGATATTTTCCTCAAGAATGGAGTTCAAGTGTTTTATCAAAATTATTTTCCATATAAGATAATATAGGGTTCTGTTTCTATCCCTATTATTACATGGATTTGATTATGTTGTGATGGAAATATTTTTATGAATTCTTTTATCTTATATGAATTGTTTTATGATGTCATGTTGTTTAAGAATCCCATTTTTATTACATGGGTTATGTAATGATGTATGATTTATGATTTTGTGGCACACATAAGAATGGTATCATTATGAGATGGGTGGGACCTATATCTCCCTCCAATGCATTGGGTAAAGATTTTATATCTCATGAGATAGAAATGTCTGGAATGGTAGGTTATACCGGTTCAGTGAAACAGGACTGAAACGAGGAGTGAACTCAGTTCAGAAATGGACTTTGTCCACTAAGATAGTTTTGGCAATGAGTCTTGACTAATAAGAAATGATTATCTATGATTATGTGTGTATGCCACAAAGTTTCATGTTTTAATTTATGATTATTAGGATTACATTTCACTACTATGATTTATCCCATGTTATGAAATTATGATCTCTTTTGCAGGTTATGATTTCCAAAAGATATGTTCTTATGAATATGACGTGATTGATATTTCTTTTGTTTACCCTTACTGAGCATTTGAGATCACCCTTTTATGTTTTCTTTTCCCCAGGACATAAAGAAAGGTTTTAGGTAAAAAAAGGGAAGATCTTTATGGGAGATGTTGAAGATCTTTCACCACGATTAGAAGATTATATTCCGAGTTTCCAAAGACACTAAACTATTATGATCCTTGTGTGTGTGTTTTTGTTATGTACTAAGTATTCCACAAAAGTAATGTAATGTCCATGTACGTCAGGATTCGGGTCTCTACAGTTGGTATTAGAGGAAAGGTTTAGTCAACCTTTGGAAACTAGGATGCGAGAACGTTAGTGAGATCCCTAGTGATATTTCTAAGGTATGTCTAGGGATGTCCCTAAGGATAAGTATACGTATAGGATATAGTCCTAGAACTATGGTAATGATATTAGATTAAACCAAAGATGTTAGATATTGAAGTTACTCCCCCTTTATTATGATTTTTTCCTCTCACACTATTCTTTTTGGGTTTTAGAAAATGGCTGGAAACAAGATGATTCACGATAATGAAGGATATGATGGACAATGGAATGATATTCTTCATGAGAAACCAAATGAAATGGGATTTGGAAGTCCAAACATCATTATTATACCGAATCAGCAATCTCATAATATGATCAATAAAGTAAAATTTGTTAAGTTTCCTGACTTGGCTAATAAGAGAAAGATGGAGTTTCATGATGATCATAGAGGAAAGAAAGTTCAATTTCTCCTATTTAAATCATGTGGGAAGAGGCATCAAGGAGAATGTTTCAAAGGAACTGGAAGATGCTTTGGGTGTGGAAAAGAAGGACACAAAGCCAGTAAGTGCAAAGGAAAAGGTTCAGTTAACACCATGGATGAGGATAATGGTATTTCTATGACATCAACAATGGTTAAATGTTTTAAATGTGGAATGTACGGGCATTATGCAAACCAATGCCCTAAGGGAAAGTCTCATGAAGAGAATCAGTATGGTCATATGGGTAGTATTTATGTTGATGATGATGAAGAGACTACAAATGATATGTGAGATGAAAGAATTGTTGAAGCTCGGTCAATGGTTTAAGAATGTAGTGGAATGATTACATGTTTATCATGTGTAATGTTGTATAAGTAATCTCATGGTACTATGGAATAAAGAGACATCTAAGGATTGTTACACTGTTTCCTTTCCTTGAGTTTTGAAAGTGTATGATTAATGTTACCAGTATCCATGAAAGGTTATTCAGATATTTTTGGAATGTAGATGATATGCGCATAATGAAGGGATAAGGAGAAAATTAAATGTTTGATAGTATTCATGAGCTCATGACTGATATAAGGAGAAGGTTATATCATGGTTTGAGTATATAGAATTTTTGGATTTTGGTATGTGGAAAGAGTTAACTTTTGACAGCATTCATGTTTTCACTAAGGTTTAATGGGTATTCATTTTTCAAGAGAATACATCATTAAGGTATTCACATGTTTGGAATGTGACCAACAAGATATTTGGGGGATAAATGATGGTATTCACATGCTTGGTTGACGACATTTCAAGTTATCATTTTCTTTATACTATGAGCTTGGACCGAAGTATTTTAGATAAGCCTAAAGATTGGAATGGATTATGTTAACCATAAGTTAGTATTGTTTAAGGATAGAACTATTTTTGATGTTATAGTAATGTAGTTTTAGAAAAGGACAACCTGCAGGACGGGCGACAGCCCATCGTGTCGGACAAGGCTGTGGGAATCGAACCCACAACCGAAGTGCGACTGGCCTTTATCGCCTACCACTAGTCTACAGGAAGTCCCTGTTTAGTAGAAACTAGTTTTATTATATTAAGAAGTATGATATATGAAGTATAAGTACATTTTAGGAACTATATATGATTAATCTCACTATATATGGACTTATGTATTTTTTGATAACTTTTCTAACCTTTTGTTTGAGACAGATGGAATGACCCATCATTCTATCACATGATCTGCTAACACATCATGAATGACAAATTCAACTTCATTTCTTTAAGAGATGAAGTGGAAATTGTCCAAAGAACGACAAACGGTGTGACTATACCAAAATCACGAAAGTATTTCTTCTAATTCCAATTTCATCAACTTTAGGGAAATGATCTTGAAAACCAAAAATGTTGTCCTAGTGCTCTTATATCTGATGAATTAGATGGTACCTTAGATCGTCACAAATTTATGGCTTTGTGATTGCTGGCTTTTCCATAGCCATGTTCTCTACCACTCTCCATCAGAACATGATGGTTAGATTTCTCTTCCATATCCATATTTTCACCTATGTGGAAACCCAGTGATTAGTTTATTTGGGTAATCGTTACATTTCATACTTTAGTTTTTAAAGCCAAGTTTTGGTATTCCTTTTTACGATGTGGGTTTCTATTAAAGAAAATTTTGAGTAGTAAACCATTTATAACCCCGACGAATTTCGAGGGTGAAATTCATTTTAAGGGGGGTAGAATGTAACACCCCGAGATTTTATGAAAAATATTCTTTTCATTAATGTCTTGTGTTGTACGCTACACCAAAAGGAGCGTGCATAACACGCATCCTTGACTTGCCTTGCATTACACGCAATCGCAACCTTCCTCGATAGCGTGTGTAGTACGCAATAACGAGTTTCACTAAACAACGATTTGCTATTAAAATATTATTAAAACTAGCCGTTATGAATAGTAATAACAACTCATTGAAATTTTGTAAATTTTATTTTTCAAAATGGACTTCATTTTTGGATTCAGAATATCGAAATTAGCTTAGGCTGAAATTTTGGTACATTTCGGATAACTTTCATTTTCTGATGAATAGTGAAAATTACTAAATTTTAATTAAAAACAACCTTTTTAATCGAAATAATTAATAGTGATAAATTATTAATTTGAGTGGTTTTAAAGTATATTTAGAATATATTTTTACAGTTTAATACAATGTTGGTCATTAGATGTAATTCTACATTTAAACCAGACATAAACAAATGTCAATCTTTTGATAGTTATTATCTCTTAAGAACACGCTATTTGTTTTGACGACGAGAATTGACTTTTAAATTAATTAATGCAACTGATATGTTTTTAATTTGGTAAAATAGAAATCATTTTTGAGTTCATAATATCAAATATAGCTTAGGCCTAATTTTTGGTATTTTTCTGGAAACTTTCATTTTTTGATGAATAGTGAAACCACTAAGTGGTAGTTAAGAAAAATGAATTTTTCATAAAACTTAATTTTACCGCTTCTGTGAGTGGAATTTCAAAATCCGAGAGACACGGTTGATGTCAGTAAGTAAAATGTGGTTCAATGAGATGAAAATAATTTTTTGATGAATAGTAACTTTTTACTTTTTTTACCACGGTTAAAAGTAAATAGGGTAATTAAGGGTAAAAATGATATTATTATTACCCTAACACATGTCCTAATTCTATTGGACAAGTGTAATTCGACCAAAAACAACCTTAGGAATAAAATATGACCATTTAGGCCCACTTGGATTAGATTAGGACATTTATTATTAATTTATTTAAAGAAGGGTTAAAATAGTTAAAATCAAAGTTTAATAAGTAAATCATTTTTAATATGGGGTTATACATAAGATAAATTCAACTATAAATATTCATTAGAAAGATAAAAAGATTTCCTACATAATGGTATTTTATTTTTAATTTTTATACATTAAATAATTTAATTTATTTATGACACAACGATGATGAAGTAATTATATTATTAATGAAATATTGACATAATTGATGTTATAAATACCAAAATAAATGTAATTTGAGACTTTTTATGAATTACACTAATTTTCTAGGTTAATATGACATGTTATTATTGATTTAATCAACTTGTTTCGAGAAAATAATTCTGTTATGATTTTCACAAAAATCAATTACTAAATAGTGTCAAAATTGACATAAAATAGTTTTTAAAACAAATATTATATTATTAATTGTTATTTTATTCCTAAAAATCTAAGGTTCGACCAAATGACTTAGATAAGGTTATATATATTAATAATAAACACCTTGGGGTTCGTTTGGCTTGTTATAGTAAGTTTATTAACTTCATAGTATAAGAACACAAGAAGACACGGTAAAAGTAAAATTATTTAACTTAATGTTAAATCTAAATGATAAGGTTAAAATAGGAACCTAAACTTGTCTAAATTCTATTGGATGAGAGGATTTAGACCCATACCCACCTTAGCTTCGAAATAAATCAATTTTGAGCTATTTAAAACCGAACTTGACTTTATAATAAAATAATATTTTTAGTTTTTCCAAAGGAGCCCCTCTCCTCCCTTATAAAAGGGCATCTCCTCCCTCTCTTCCTCACACCACTTTGAGCCTTCAAGCTCAGACAACCCCTGCCAAATTCCCTTTTCCACTTCCCTAGCAACATATTAGAGGTTCTGTTCTTCCTCAAAGACCAATTTTAGTGCTCTAAAAGAAGATCTCAAAGAGGCGCTTCAAAGAAGAGGTAATGTCCGTTACCGATTCTTTCATCTTTATTTCTTCTTCCACTTATTCTTATTTAGTTGTTTCATTATGAAGTAATAACATCAGTATCACTCATATACTGATATGTTATTATAAGTATGAAACAACCCTATTTCACCATCTATCCATCCTACGGAAAACGAAATCACCGCGCGTGCGTACGTACAGAATACCGTCTCCACGCCGTGGTGTAATCTATTTTCCACCACCACCTTACTTGGATGGGTATAATGGTGTAAATAATGACTATATATGACTATTATAAAGTGATATTGATTCTGAAATAGTATACATATACTACAATACAATTCCACGATCATAGGAATAATATCATCACTCGTGCGTACGTACGGAATACCGTCTCCATGATGTGATGCGACTCGTTCTACATGATCTTCATTTCATAATGATTATATAAATGAATTGAATGAATGAATATGATATATATTACACTAATACCATTCTGGAAATGAGGTATCTATAACCTAAAGAGAAGAATAAGAATTTATTCGACAAAACACGCATAAGAACAAAAAGTAATAAACACCCGAATAACAAGTAGTAATGAAATATTACTAATAATAAGCTAAGAATATGACCATATATGATATCATAAAAATAAGTATGATTCTGTAATAAGTCAATAACATTATTTAAATCATTATATAGGAGGTTCGGACACGTACAAAGCATATCGGACTAAAGGTAAGAGAAATATCACAATCTCATTTTTATCCGAGATTGTTTTTACTTTGGCATTTACTGGGGTGTATTTTATCATCCACATCCATGTTTCCTCAATATGTAATATTATTTCCATCCACCTAAAATTTTTTAAATCCAATTTTACCCTTCGGTGAGTTTTTAGTAAAAGATATGAAAGGAATCTTTTGTCGTTTTTCGTACGAGGTACTTTTTGACTTTTCCGACAAAAGTACGAGAAGAATGTTTTTTTTAACTTATACGGCATGAATGGATTTTTAAAACATTATTTCCAAGAAGCTTCCTTTACAAGTTTTCAAATTTATTTTTAATCAACTTCTCTTAGTTTATAATTTTATGACATGTTAAGAAAGGAAAATTGTTTTTGAAGTAGAAAGGATATTTTCCTCAAGAATGGAGTTCAAGTGTTTTATCAAAATTATTTTCCATCTAAGATAATATAGAGTTCTATTTCTATCCCTATTATTACATGGATTTGATTATGTTGTGATGGAAATATTTTTATGAATTCCTTTATCTTATATGAATTGTTTTATGATGTCATGTTGTTTAAGAATCCCATTTTTATTACATGGGTTATGTAATGATGTATGATTTATGATTTTGTGGCACACATAAGAATGGTATCATTATGAGATGGGTGGGACCTATATCTCCCTCCAATGCATTGGGTAAAGATTTTATATCTCATGAGATAGACATGGCTGGAACGGTAGGTTATACCGGTTCAGTGAAACAGGACTGAAACGAGGAGTGGACTCGGTTCAGAAATGGACTTTGTCCACTAAGATAGTCTTGGCAATGAGTCTTGACTAATAAGAAATGATTATCTATGATTATATGTGTATGCCACAAAGTTTCATGTTTTAATTTATGATTATTGGGATTACATTTCACTACTATGATTTATCTCATGTTATGAAATTATGATCTCTTTTGCAGGTTATGATTTCCAAAAGATATGTTCTTATGAATATGACGTGATTGATATTTCTTTTGTTTACCCTTACTGAGCATTTGAACTCACCCTTTTATGTTTTCTTTTCCCCAGGACATAAAGAAAGGTTTTAGGTAAAAAAAAGGAAGATCTTTATGGGAGATGTTGAAGATCTTTCACCACGATTAGAAGATTATATTTCGAGTTTCCAAAGACACTAAACTATTATGATCCTTGTGTGTGTGTTTTTGTTATGTACTAAGTATTCCGCAAAAGTAATGTAATGTCCATGTACGTCAGGATTCGGGTCTCTACAGTATCATATTGGGCTTAG
Organism: Viscum album; assembly: GCA_963277665.1. NCBI lineage: Eukaryota > Viridiplantae > Streptophyta > Magnoliopsida > Santalales > Viscaceae > Viscum > Viscum album. The sequence goes on along the minus strand of OY728156.1, from coordinate 1,188,789,352 downwards.
GCTCACACCCTACTTACATCCCTTGGGTGTAAGTAGACTTGCTTATGCTTTACTCAGGTAAAGGGAAGGCTAAGGGTGATGGCGGTTCAGGGTGTTAGTCCCCATCGTTGGGGCGGAGTTGCGGAGAAGGCTTGCGGGTGATGATCCCCTTGTCGTGTGGAGTCCATGGGGATGTCTTTATGTTGTCATTATTTGTTTTTAGACCACTTGTAGTGTCTTTAAACATATATATTCATATCTGGTTTTGTTGAGAAATGTTTAGCATGAAAATTTCAGATTCTAATAATTGATTGTTTTTTTATGATTTATGCTTTCATACTCGGGTAAATCGTTCCCAAACCAGATTTGTTTGATACCCGGGCACTTGTGCCAGCCCGTGGGGACAGGGAACGCCCTTCGGGCCTTGCCACAGGCCGGGTTTGGTGCCGTTAATGGTGGCGACCAGATCCGGTTCGTGACATATTCCATGGGCATATGCACTTACTTACCAGTTGTTTACACTTGCAATCACCTTTGTAGAATTGTTGTTAGAACTGTATAGACCTGGGTGGTTGCCTACTAGGATGTTTATCTCACACCCTGTTTGGGCTTTTTTGGGGATCCAAACAGATTATATGGTTGCAGGTGATGATAGAGGCAAGCGCCCTAGTACAAGTTGTTGATTGTGGCTTTGGAGCAAGGGAGCATATGACCAAGTTGAAGCTTGTGATGCTGAGATACCCCTTTGCTCTTTTGTTCTTTTCAAGACACTTGTATTGTATTGACATGTACTGTTCTGATTATTTTCTAGATACTTGTACCATCTGCATCATTTTTGTATATGAAATACTTTTGGTTATTATTACATATTCATGTCTGATTGTCTTGCTTTCAGTTGTCTGCTGTTTATTTCGCTTCCGTTATTGTATATATATGACTTTCATTGTGATACTCTGGTAATGAGGGCATGGTCTTCCCAATGACTCACCCTAGACCTTGGTGCTAGTCGGCAGCCTCTGACATTTGGAGAGATGCGTTTGAAGCCTTGTGACCAACCGGGCTCGAGGCACCGTTTCAGGTGGCATCCGGGTCCGAGACGTTACAACTTAATTATTCTTTAATCATTTCTTAATCAATAGTTAATCATTACTTATTCATTAGTTAACCATTAATTATCTATCCATTCTTTAATCAATCTTTAATCATTACATAATCATAATTTAATCATAATTTAATCAATACTTAATCATTACTTAATTATTACTAAATCATTATTTACACATGCTATAATCATTAGTTAAACATTATTTAATCCTTAATTAATTATGTCTTAATAATAAGTTAATCATATGATATTCACCAGTTAATTATCATTAGCTAATCATTTTTTTAATCCTAAGTTATTCATTAGTTAATCTATACTTAATTATTTACTAATAATAACTATTATTTCTAAACTATATATAACTAACTAAACTACTTAATAAATAACATATTTAGAACTAACTAAAAAGAATTCAATTAAATAAATAAATAAATTTAAATTAAATAAGAAAAATACCTCTAAATGATGCTTCACAAAATACAGGCACTTCTTTTAGGTCATCGGATCCACCACACATGAAGAAGACTTCTTCTAGAGAGAGACGATTGAATGTAGTGAGAAGAGTGAGTTTTGAAGTGAGGAGGGGAGAGGGACCCTTTTATATGACATTAAAGGAAAGACGACACAGGGGGGCTCTTTTTGACTAATGTAAAGACGAAATACACTCCCGATCGCCTTTCAATTTCTCGTTCGGCAAAAGGCTTCAGTCGTCTTTGCCATGGCACCGATTCGGGGTAAAGGCAGGGGGCTATTCCACATTTCAATAAATTGGAAAGGGGCCCAACCATGCCCTCTTTATGACAAAAAAAAAAAAAAAAACCCCTATACATCTAAACAAACGAGAAAATCTAAAAAGAAAGAAAAAAAAAAAAAAAAAAACTCCATAACTAGGGTTAGGATCGCTGCCCGACATCGGTCGTCTCTTTCGCTCACGCTGCCTCCGCACCCCTAGCGGCAGCAGTATCCTGGTGGACCAACGATGGCGGCGACAGAACTCGGTGTGACGAATTTCATGCCCTTGTACGCGAGCATCTCCCCCAAGGTTCATCCCTTGGTGATCTTCAACATCTGCGATTGCTATGTTCGACGCTCTGACCAGGCCGAGAGAGTCATTGGCACTCTTCTTGGATCGGTATTACCCGACGGTACTATCGACATTCGAAACTCTTACGCAGTTCCACACAATGAGTCCAACGACCAGGTTGCGTTGGATATCGATTATCATCATAATATGTTGTTATCCCACCAAAAAGTGAATCCGAAAGAAGTCATTGTGGGATGGTATTCAACTGGCTATGGAGTCACAGGTGGTAGTGCATTGATTCATGAGTTCTATTCAAGAGAAGCTTCAAATCCTGTTCATTTGACCGTCGATACGGGCTTCAGGAATGGGGAGGCTTCCATAAAAGCTTTTGTTTCTTTCAACTTGTCCCTTGGAGATCGGCAACTTGCAGCTCAATTTCAAGAAATTCCTCTGGATTTGCGAATGATTGAAGCTGAGCGAACTGGTTTTGACATTCTGAAATCAACAATGGTCGACAAGCTTCCAAGTGATTTGGAAGGAATGGAAGCCACGATGGAGCGATTGCTATCAGTGATGGACGATGTTTACAAATACGTGAATGATGTCGTTGAACAACGTGTGGTGCCCGACACCTCCATCGGGAGATTGATTGCAGATGCCACCGCGTCAATGCCAAACCTGTCACCTCTGGCATTTGATAAACTTGTCAATGACAATCAGCAGGACCAATTGCTGTTGCTGTATTTGTCCAGCATCACCAGGACTCAACTCTCCCTGGCGGAGAAGCTCAACACAGCCGCTCAGATGCTATGATGCGGTTTGAGGCGCAGAGTTGTAAGTGCTATTCAACATCATATGCAAGCATTCTATGAATTTTTGGTTGGTCTTAAAGTTTGAGGTAATTTATCGAGCTGTTGTTTTGTTTGGTGTTGTTTTCTATTTAGTCGCTTCAGAAATTTGGCGTTAGAGTTGTGTGGCCTTGTTCATGTCTCTGTTGCCCTACGAACTGTAATCTCTTCTTTGGATTCCTTGCATCCATAATGGCTATTGTAAGCATAAAATTAAGGTTTAAGATAGTCAATCCCCAATCCCCTAGAACTTCTTCATTCTAGCTCTAGAACGAGCAGTGTTTATACAAAAGTACTGAGATAATAGTATACACTTATCCATTGCAATGATGAGGGAAGCAATGTTACAAACACAATTGTGATATTTTGAAATGAATTTAAGGATAAAAAGATAGAGAACAATGAAAAAGATGAAGAACAAGAGTATGTGATAAAATTATCGAAAAGATATGTTTTTGTTCATCAAAGTGGGTCCACTAGAATGATTTGTTTGTGTGATCACTTTATTTTTGTTTTGATTCAATGGGATGGTTTGGATGAGGGCCTCAGAATCTTTTACATAGGCATTGGAATCTGATTGATGAAGGAAGTTGCCTTAAGGCTTTAAAGAACATGAAATAAAAAATATTCTCTTTGACTGAAAACTTTAGGTGTATTAACTGCATTCATTGAAGACTTAACTTTTTTTTTGAATGTAGTCATGGTAGTGTGACGAAATAACAGTTATGATGATGTGGTTTCCCAAATAACTTTTTTATAACTCCTTTTAAGAATATTCTGAAGTTGAGAAGAAGCATGTTCGAGTGTATATATGAAGAAAGATACAAAAAGAAAAGTTTCAATGTAGTAGACTCTGGTAGATGATCATATGGAGCATCAATGAAGTGAAGTCCAAAATATGTATCTCCAAACGATCTAACATGTCTATGAAGTTTTGTAGCAGTTTGGTGTTTAATCTTTAAATAAGTGTTGTGATACTTAGAAATATTTCTTAAATGCTTAATCAAATGCATTATTAAAATATGTTAATCAAATGCATTATTAAAATATGATCATGTATGATGATCAAAATAAGGAATTCGGAGGAAGACACACGGTGGATGATCCGACAACGAGTTTTGTATTGGCAAGCCACCTTTTAATTATTATTTAGTAGTTTTTGGGTCAAAAACTTATGAACATATGAAGGATGATAATCTTGATCCAAGAGCCCTTATATGTATTTTCATAGGGCTCCCTGAGGTTGTTTAAAGTTATAAGCACTGTGTAAATAAGCGAAGCTGCCTGAAATTCCTAGTAAGTAGAGATGTTACATTTGATGAGTTTACTCTACCTTGTAAAATGAATTCCGAACCTAAAATGATTGAACATAATAAAGAACAATGGTAATTAAAAGATAGATCCTTAAAGGGATGAACAATAGTTAGCAGTTAACCTGTGACAGATTCGAAGGACTACCCTGATGAATCTTCATAACAGTTAACCCGTGATGGAGTTATAAGAATTATTATGCATCTTTTCATGTACGGTCATGAAGATTTAGTTTCTTTTGTTTTTCAATGTAGACAGTGATGTTAATTTTTAAAAACCTTGAACCATAAAACAGGCCCTGAGTAGTACGGCATTGAAGAAGAAATGGCTTGCATCCATGAATGAGGAGATACAGTCCCTGGATAAAAACAATACTTAGGACGTGGTTACTAAACTAAAAGGGGCTATAACAGTGGGCAATTAGTGGATCTTAAAAACCAAATAAGATAACCTAGGTGAAGATGAACTTAAATATACGGCAATTCCCAAAGAGAAGGAATCAATTAATCTTAGACATTTTTTCCAATGTAAAACACACTTCTATATGATTTCTTTCATGCCTTTGTCATTGTTAATGATATTGGTATTGAATCCACTGTAAGGCTTTACTCGTAATTTTAATCTATTTGTGATTTCTAACAGTTTTCTAGAGAGTGGTATAGTAGGTTTTATTCTTTTTTGATTGAAAATAATTTTAATAGGATTTCTTTTGATGAATGTGTTTATTTTAAAGAAGTAAAACATTGCTTGATATATCTACTTCTTTTCGTTGAAGATATGCTTATAGAATGCAAATGCCTAAAATTCATCAACCATGTAAAAGGTCTACTTAAAGACAAATTTAGGTGAAAGATTTGGTACCTTGAAAAAAGTTTGGCATGGAAATTGTTAGAGATGCATTGAAAAAGCATAGTTTTTTTTTTGCTTCCAAAAGCTACTTGTGCAAAAGAAGGTTTTAAAATGTTGTTCAATGAATCATTTAAAGCCATCTTGTATTTCTATATCACAAGATATCACAGTAATAGAAATTTTGAGATTTTTTTATTGGTGTTTTCTTCACTATATTTAGTGGTCCATTTATTTGAAAGCGTAACATGTTATTAGTCGCGAGTTAACAGTTTATAATTCCACAAGCTCCCCGGGTTCCTGCATGTGTTTAGTTTGATGTATTATTAAATTTGGTCATGTGTCAATAAGATGTATAAGAGTGAGGATATGGATTATTTGATCGAATGAATTTCCATGTTAAAAATGTCATTTGTTTTTATTTGGGTCTTGGATTATTTTGGCGGGATGGACTTATTTTCATTTTGGGTTTATTTCTGCTTCTGTCTTTCATATGGAGTTGGGGTGTGCAAAGAAACTGCATAGAAAAAACGACTCAACTCAATCCGATCATCACCAAAATTGCAAAACCGAAAAACCACCTAGGACATCATGGGTCAATATATATATATTTTTTGAGTTGGGTCGGGTGGTGTGATTATTTTTTTCTTTGGGTTGACCCAACCCACCCAAGTATAAAAGCATTTTATTGTCTCAATTTTAACTTTTTTTTCATAAAATTTACTTATATACAACTGTTTTTGGACATCAAAGATTTTATTGCGTTGAATGATTAGAGTTAAAATGTGATTGTTAAAAATTGAGTAATTTTATTACTGTTATTTTATATTATTTGAAAGAATTATTATAGTAGGAACATCATTTATTTGTATGAATTAAAAAAATTATGCATTTTTATGAATTATTAGTGTTCTAGCTTACATCCTAATTCTTATTTAATTAATAAGAAATATATTCATAGAATAAAAAATCATAAAAAAATTGGATGATGAACATACAAATTAAGTGTAAACATATTCAGTATTTTGAAAGTTGAGTTTAAAATAAAATGTATACATTGGCATACCCTGGTCTAACGATTATGTTTGTTAGTTTTCTCGGTTTTTATTTTTTTTTATGTTGACATCAAATTTTTTTTTCTTTAAAGAGCATTTGTTTAAGTGGAAAAATCCAAATCAATATTACCCTCAGGTTGTAGTGAATCTTTATCATTAAAGTCTTGTAACAAATTTTTCTACAGGAAAAAAATAATGTGATTAATAGATTAAATTGTTGAGATTATTGAAGTCTTCAGTTTTTTGAAAGGAGTTTTCCGAATGGAGGTTGAGAGTTTCCTGAAGGATATTTTTTTGGAATGATGTTTTTGAAAGGGATGTGGGCTTTTGCTGAAGGGGTCTGGTTGAAACATGTTGCTCTGATGTTCAATTGAAAGTATCATAAGGATAATTTCTATACTTAAGCATCACACATGTTCGTCGGTTGTAATTAGTCAATTAGAAGGTGTAATAGTGTATTAGAGTTTGCCTCAATCAACATAAGGTCAACCGTGATTCTCGAAGGGTGGTGGAATCGGTTTATCGAATGAAGACCTCTATAAATCGAAGGTGTGATAATTTGTTGTGGATATGTACAATGCCTAATACAAAATACGAGATTTGTATACCTGGATTGTTGTATAGAGTGAGTTGAGAGTGAGGGTGGTTGTAATCTCTTATACTCTTCTGTGGATGTAGGACTTTTGTCCAACCACATAATTTTGGCATGTTCTTCTGTCTGCTCTCTTTTCATTTTGCAATTGTGTGTGAATGACGATTTCAAGTGGTGATTAGGTTGTATATATCTTATTTCGAAACACGAAGTTAAGGAGACAATGAGGCGAAATCGAAAGGAAGACATAATTTCATTAAAGCGTTCTTTCGGAAGTTTGTTTGTGAATTTCGAAGGATTGATAGTGGAATCAAAGCGATTTGGTTTAGTTGTTCACACCTGGAAGCAAACAAATTGATGTTCCAAATTGACAAGTTCAATGGGACAAATTGGTGAGTGCAGTTGGAAGATCCCCTGATACAGAAAGATCTGGATGCTTTGTTGTTTGGAAAATGTCCAGAGAAGATGGAGAAATCAGATTGAGAGTGGTTAGGCAGGAAGACTCCAACCCTGGTAAGAATGTCTTTTGCTCGAAATGCAGCTTTCAATATTCGGGAGAAGAAAAGCGCTACTGAAGTTGTGACAACGTTGACTTACATGTACAAGAAACCAATGACACTCAACAAAATCTTTATGATGCAGTGATTATTCGGCTTGAGATTATTGAATGGAAGTTCGGGAGCAGACCATGTGAATGGTTTCAATATGATCAGAGTACAACTTGAATCTGTGAAGGTTACTTTCCCGAACGACGTGTGGGCGTTGCTTCTTTTATCTTTGCTTTCGGAAAGCTGTGATGCCATGGCGACAACAGTAAGTAATTCAAGCGGAAAGACAAACCTTGTTTTTAATGACATTCAGAATCTTATTCTTAATGAAGAGTTTAGGCGAAAGGAAGTCCTAGTTCCTCTGGAATTGCTCTTAATGCTGGTGGATGAGGATAGCCACCTCAACAGAAGGATAATCAGAAGAAGTCATCAGAAGATAAGTCCCAAGGAAGAAGTCGAAGTAGATCGATCGGTCTATGCCCTACTTGTTGGTTTTGTGGAAAGAAGGGTCATATCAAGGACTTCAGAAATCAAAAGGAATCTAAAGATAAGGCATCAACTTTCAGAAGCACAAATTCTGTAGTATGATGGAAGGAGGTAGCGATTTGTTGTTGAGTGTAAATATTCCAAAAGAATCATGAGTTATTGACTTCGGTGCATCTTTCCATTCAACCGGTGAGCGGTGGTGGACTATGTATCCAGAAGCTTGGGTGGACTACATCTGACAAATGACGAAGCTTTGGAGATAGTTAGAAAAAGAAATGTCAACATTCGAATGAAGAATAAAGGTTTTTTGAAGCTGAAAGATATTAGACACATTCTAGGTCTTCAGAAGAACCTCATACCAGTTGGGCAACTTGATGAACTAGGTTTTGGAACCACTTTCTTGGATGGAGTGTGGAAGATAACCAGTGGTGATTGCTTGTGGGGTGAAGAATGAAACCATATACTTGATTGGAAGCAAAGATGAAGTTCCAATGATATGAAGCGCTTCATTGGAAGACCTGGGAGTATGACACTATAAATATGACCACCCAAGTGAGAAGAATATAAAAATTTTAGCAGCAAAGGGTATACTTAAACTCAATCACATAGATTTCAAAAGACGTGAGAGTTATATGATGGGAAAACATAAGGGGTTGCCCTTCAATTTGGATGGACGAAAACTTAGGTATTAGAAGCTGGAAATTGTTCATTTTGATGTTTGAGGACTCGCCCCTATGAATTCCAACGAAGGATGTTTGTACTTTGTGACTTTTATTAATGATACCACTTGGAAGGCATGAGTCTACTTTCTAAAGAATAAATTTGAAGTTTTCAGGCATTTATTCAGGGGAAAGCTTTATCTGAAAGAGGTTGTGATTAGAAGTTGAAGGGCCTCTGAACAGACAATGATGAAGAATACACTAGATACAACTTTCGAAACTTTTGTCGGAAGAAGGGAGTTAGGCATGAGAAGATAGTTCTCGGAACTCCACAACAAAATGAAGTAGTTGAAAGAATAAACATGATTCTTCAAGAGAAAGCTTGGTGTATGAGACTTCATTCCAAAACGCCTAAGGGAATTTGGGTAGAAGCTATAAACACGCTTACTTGATCAACAAAAGTCCAACTTCAATTGTGGGACAAGAACTTCCGGAAGAACTTTGGTTTGGTAAAAGATCGAAAGTGGACCATCTCAAAACTTTCAGAAGTGCGATATATGTTCATGTTGGTGCCAACTCGGTCCCCAAAATCCTCCTGAAAACCTGAAAACAATGTATATATGTAGGGTGAGTATAATAGGTATACTCAGTAGGGACATAACCAAGGCCTCAAGTGCAAATGTGAAAAGAGCATGCTAAAGCGCTAGTGAACAAACAATAGAACCAATAGTACCTAAACATAGGGTTACACATATCTTAATTCTATTGGATAAGTATAATTCGACAAAAAACAACCTTAGGAATAAAATATGAACCTCTTTGGTTCACTTGGATTGGATTATGACATTTATTATTATTTTATTTAAAGAAGAGTTAAGAGTTAAATTCCAAGTTTAATAACTAAACCATTTTTAATATAGGGTTACACATAAGATAAATTCGACTATAAATATTCATTAGAAAGCTAAAAAGGTTTCCTACATAATGATATTTTATTTATAATTTTTAGATATTAAATAATTAAATTTATTTATGACACAATGATGATGCAGTAATTACCATATTAATGAAGGATTAAAATAATAGATATTATAAATATCCAAATAAATATAATTTGAGACTTTTAATGAATTCCACTAATTTTATAGGTTAATATGATATGTTAGGGTTGATTTAATGTATTTAGTTCGAAGTAATAAAGTTGTTAGGACTTTAACAAAAATCAATTATTAAATAATGTCAAAATTGACATAAATGAGTTTTTAAAACAAATGCAATATTATTGGTTGATATAATAATCCTAAAAATATAAGAATCAACCAAAAGACTTATATAATGATAGGTTTATCATTAATGAACCACTTGGGGCTTGCTTGGAAGTTTATAGTAAGTTTATTAACCATATAATATAAAAATACAAAGAGACATGGTAATGTCAAACTATTTAACTAAGAGTTAAATCTAAAAGATAAGGTTAATATAGTGACCCAAACCTGTCTAAAACCTATTGATTGAGAGGTTTTCGACCCATCCCCACCTTAGCCTTTAAATAATTCATTTGGTACTGTTGGTTCTACTGTTTGTTCACTGGCACTTTAGTATGCTCTTTTCACATTTGCACTTGAAGCCTTGGTTATGTCCCTACTGAGTATACCTATTATGCTCACCCTACATATATACATTATTTTCAGGTTTTCAGGAGGATTTTGGGGACCGAGTTGGACATTAACAGATAGGTTGGAGTTTCTGTTGAGTCATTGTCGTAGACTTGTTTTTTTTGGTATTTACTTTGGAGACTTTTATATGTATTAGTTTTATTTTATTCATGCATTATGAGATGGTTTTTGGTTTACCTTTAATATAGTTTGTTGGAGTTATTTGGTGTTTGTTTATCCTATCTCTTGATCATGTTCATTTATAGAGGGCAATCCCTCTCATATTGTATTATTTTTATACCCTCGGTGCTAGTCGCCAACCCAGGGCCTACTGGAGGGGGTCATGACACTTCATGTGTTAACTCCAACAGTTAAAAATCTCAAAATTATCAAAATACGTTGCTTTCTAGAATGTTGTAAAAATGATTTTTAACGTAAAATAAGGAATTTAAGGCATAAATAAAAGTTATTAAATTGTTAAGTGAGGATTAAAATGTATTTTTGAATTCCATGACTGGGTTTTAAATGGGCCATTCTGTGTGTTAAATGAAACCAAATTTAAGGATACATGAAAAGGAAAGTAGTTTGTGTTAATCTTTGGAGTTATTCTAGGACCTATACCTGGAATCTTAAAGTACAGTACTTCCTCCCATTTGAGTCTTCTTGTTTTATTTGAGTCCAGGTGATAATGAAGCCTTGCTCTCAAGCCTTGGAGTCATCTTCCTTAGACCCCTTCCTGCTCACGATTCCAGGCATGTTCAATAACATGGTATAGTATGATTTTGTTTTCCTTTGGGTGGATGACAAGATAAACTAATGAAGATAATGAATCAGTCCTAAAAGAAATTGAAGAGGATGTGGTGTACTTTCATGCTTTATTAGTTTTCTCATTATTGTTAAGTGATGATTCATATTTGAGCTTGTAAGTTGTTGTCATGTGCATGTTGCGACTATTGTGAAATAGTTAACCCATGATATAGATATAGAACCCTTGTCATGTTTTTTATTGAACCCACCACTCTTAAAAAGGATAAGTACATATATACACCTAATAAAATGGTTGTTTTGAAACCTAGAAATTGTGTGAAAATACTCCTGCAAGAGATGATGTGATATTTTGAAACCCCCTTTAAACACATTATGGTTTTTATGTGAATTGGAATATGATGTTGTGTGATGCTAATATGTTTTTATTGGCCATGTGGCTGTGTGGGTAGTGTAAGGGTTTGTACGGTGATGGTGGTGACTGGTTCGAATGAAGGATGTGTTGTGAGCAGTGGAAGTGTAGTCGTCGATTTGTGATTGTTGTTGTAAGTTTATTGTGGGGTGCCTTGTGGTTGTTACTTGGTAGCAATGAAATATGAAACTTTAAATGATGAATTGAAAAGGGCATGGTGGGAAATTAATAACTGTGTATTGGAAATTCATATGCGGTAAGTGAATAACGTATTGAATGTTAATAAACAGGCTGAACCTAATTGAGAATTAAATAAAGATGTTGGCTATAGTAGTTGCCATTAAGTATGAGTTTAAATGGATTAATTAATAAACAATGGTTAAAAATGTAATAATATAGAAAAATGACAGAATTTGTAATTGAAGGAAAGGAATCTATGGGTTTTTTGTGTGGCTATTTAGTGTTCTGGAGTTACATTAAGCAATGGAAACATATGGTAATGAGAGTATGGTGATGATGATGAGATGGAGATTATGAAGTATTGATACGACACATTTAGGCTAAGAATGTGGGTTATCTATGTGTATATATATATATATGCTTGTATTTTCATGCTACTTTTGTATGCACCCCACTTGGGTCGAGTACTACGTAATGACACCCAATTTTTTTTGGGGTGTTTTCTCCAACATCTAAATGGCGAGGAATAGATGGTTGATTACCCCCCTCTTCCCTACACTTCCTTCAATGGTAGTATATGGCGGTGGTGCCCAGTGGGTGGAGAGTATCGACCGGTGATGTCACAATTGGTAGTGATGCCTAATGATGAGAGGGTGTGATATATAGTGGGGGTAATGCGTGGTGGGAGGACATAAGGTTGATTTCCTTCACATTCATGATACCCTACTTCCTTAGATATGAGGTTGCAGATGGATGTTTGATAATGCAGATGATAAAGTGGTAATAGTATGAGAGAAGGCGATGATGGCATTGATGCCAACATAGAATGTTGGGCCCACGGGAGGTTGGGGTAGGTGGGGTTTCGTCCCAACCCACATCAAAGATAAATGGATACGTGGTGATGAGATTTCATGGAAGGAATGAGAGTATAGGACATTTGATGTCGGGGCATCAAAGTGGTAACTCAGTGGGGGAAGTGGATGTGGGGTTCTTTTATCGATGCTCTCTTGATATTATTCTACTGAGAGCACCTTCACCCCGCCCGTTCTATATCCACAGTTAATATCATTGCAGGCTCATGTGGATACAAAGTTGAAAGACAGAAGTACTCACATAGTTGCTTTCGAAAAAGATATGTATAGAGAGGAGATATCAGATTTCATTAGTGCTGAAAATGTAAATGAACTCCTCAAGTATGAATGGCTAGGCGCCTCAGTTGTAAATGTATACATGAGGTAAGTTTTCATGATTTGATTTTACAAAAGATGATATACTCTGATAATTTTGACTAAATACATTTTATATTTTTCGCAGACGTATATATGAAAAACAATTGAAGGGATTTCCCCATGAACAAAAATTTGGACTCGTTAGTCCTCACACCACATCTTCAAAAGACGAAATAGATTCTGTTAAAGAGGCTGCAATAATGTCATCCCTAATCAAATCGTTTGAAAACAAAATTACGGATGACAGACTCTTTTTAATACCAACGATGCAAGGGTAAAACTCTACAATTTAATCATATCAACTATATTTTCATTTCTTTCTTTACTTATTCCTTTTTGTATTTTTTGGGAGCATTGGATGCTGATTGCAGTCAATTTGAATACTCCAAATATTTATTTTCTGGATTCAACGCATGGATATCCAACAAACCGACCACGCATGATGACATTTGTTAATTTGTAATGCACTAGATCCAACATTTTAAAACTAAACATCTAGTTATATAATTTATTTTATCTTTTAATGAGGATTCTGTTATGATAGGGCGGTGCATCAATATCGTCTAATGCATGGAATGAATCCAGGGCATAAGGATAAGCACGCCTACAAGATCTACAACTGGAAAAGTATCCGGGTATATATAATAACATTTCACTATCTAAACACATATCAAAACAAATTACTTATTGTTGTCGATGTTTATGTAGTGTCCAAAACAAACAAACAGAAAGGGCTGTGGTTATTATGTTTGTAAATTTATGAAAGAGATCGCATTTCATCAACAAACTAGCATCCCTAATGAGGTATTTTTGAAAATAATTACGAGTTCATTTAAAATATTTATTAATCCTTTGTGTATTTATATTTTTTCAGTACTACCATGACTGTCGCAAAAACTCATATTCAGAAGATGATATACATGTGTTTAGAAACAAATGGGCAACATACCTGATGGAATATTGTACACAAATAGGATGAAGGTGAATTCCTACCACTTATGTTATCTATATATGATCATTTATTATCCTCCAACCTTATTTGGTGAATTGAGAATGCTCCGATGTATTGAAATCTTAATTTATTACTCAATGTTTTCTATCCCCGGATTCATATTATTGATCTTTGAACAAATCAATATTGAAGTAAGGCATGATAGTGTGCAGTGTGTATGGGGTGAACGAAGAAACCACCGAGGATCAACAAAATCCATTTTCTATATCTCGTTTGTTTGAACTTGTATTTGAGCACACGTGTTGTTGTTTGACTTGCACAATTATTTCTAGGTAGATGCATGAGATAATTAGTATCGTTGAGGGATTTTTTGGAACCAAAATATGTGTCCCAGGATAATTCAAGTAAGGGAAAGGCTGGTTGAGATGAAATCCAAACTCAAACGACCAGTACATCATCAAAAGAATCAACCCTGTGATGCACCATCATGTAGAATCTGGTCCTCGTGATGTTTTGAGGTGTTTATGGAAGGTATGAGGAGTCTGATAAGCCACATGGCCACCATAAATAATGTTTACAGACATCTCCACATGTTTTTTGTGCCTCATGCCTCTTTACAAGGATCACGCCATTCACATGGTCTATCTTAGCACGTATGTCCCATTCAGCCCATTGCTACTCTTGGAAGAACCTGAGAATATGACAATGCATAAGCCCCAAAAGACCCATACTCATCCAACCAAGAGTATTCCTAGTGTGAAGGGAAGCTAAACATGGGTAATACCCACAACATACCTCTTTTAAATATATGGGTTTTGATCCTTGTATTCTAAATAGGGTACGTAGGAAGCCTCCATGAGGTTAAATCCCAACCAATGGTAAACCATGGTGACCCTCTCACTGGGGTACACCTTCGCTTATTTTCCCTATTGTATTTCCCTTAGTGGCGTCCGAATAATTCTTCAAAATGAGAAACCTTACCTTTATGGGATGCACCACACTTGGGTCAGACCTCATTGGGCGTTTTGATTCATCTATCAGGTAAACATTCCAGGTGCTCCCTCCTAGAGATGTACCTACCTAATCCACCTTTATAAGTGTTTTGATCCACCCAGGTCTTACATCTCTGTAAGACATTAAATCATGACCCTCTATCCTTGTGGGATGTTAAACTCATGGAATACCACAAGTTAAACATGGGTTTACATTAATATATTCAATATTAATGTTTAATCAGTCCTTATTAAGGTATTGTGGAGGTGTGGTTTTATGTTTTCCAACAGATTTCGGAAGATTACACGCTTTATGTAGGTGATTCCATGCTTTTACATTATATGATGATTTTATTATCCAGTATTTGCTTGCTAAGTGTACTATATGAAATGTTTGTGTGGTTAAAAATGTGTTATCAAAGGAATTTGGGGTGTGTATAGACTTGAAAGTTATTTTTAAAATGAATGCAGTTGTATTTCTTGTGTATTTTCATGCTTAAGTCCTTTAAATGTGTTTGAAGAAATGAGAAAGTTGTGTGATGGGTGTTTTCAAATGGATTTAATATGTTTGTGAATTTTAAAGAGGGTTTTCTTATGAGATGTAGAGATTCTATATATGTGTATTTACATTGAATGAAAGTACATAAGAATGTGTTGATATATATGATGTGTATAATGTAAATTGAGCACAATTTCCATACAAGGTATTTTCTTTATGATGTGCAGGAGACAGGGTGAGAGGGCAGGGGTGGTTTTATGGGGGAGGGGGAAGGGGGCAAAGTGGTAGGGGGAAGGGGTAGGGGGTGTGATGAGTTCTTTTGAAATATATAGGGGGTGGGCAGGGGGGTGTGCAATGGGTAGGGGGAAGTGTAGTGGGCAGGGGTGTGCTGGGGAAGGGGGCATGGGGTGTTCAGGGGGCAGGGAGTGTGCAGGGGTAGGGGGTGTGCTCGGGGGTGGGCAGTGTGTAGGGGGTGTACTGGGGAAGGGGGCAGGGGTGCTTCTTTTTTATGGAATGGGGGGACATAATATTTGTTTTATGTTTTGTGCCTCACTAGTATAATTGGTTATTTTATGTTTTGTGCCTCACTAGTATAATTCCATTTAGCGACCCCATTCTTTATTTCATTATTGTATTACTAACATAATATTTGTTTTATTATGTATGTGAAATCTTTTTCCTCAGTTCGAATGCTTTGTTCGGAAACTGCCGCCATGGATGACATTTTTTTAGAGCGGATGGATGCAAAAAGGATGGAACATCATTGTTTTTTAACTGTTTGTTGGATAAATGTAATTGTAACCAAATTAAACATTTTTTGAAATGTATATAGAAGTGTGTTGTTTTGTATTCATGATTTCAAGTAAATGTATGTATCATTTTTTGTTCTTCTGTGCTTTGTGTGTGGGTGTTGTGTGTGCTGTGTGCAGGTTTTGTTTGGACTGTGCAGGTGCTGTAATATGTGCAGGTGCTGGGCAGGTTCTGTGCAGGTTCTGGATTTGGATAGGATCTTTGACCTTTATCAGCGCTAGTTAAGTACTGATAAATGGATAATATATCAGCGCTATTTTGAGCGCTGATAAAGGTAGTTTTTATCAGCGCTCAAAATAGCGCTGATATATTAAATATTTATCAGCGATGAAAATAACGCTGATAAATACTACCTTTATCAGCGCTATTTTTAGCGCTAATAAAGGGGACCCCCCTTTATCTTCGCCAAGATTAACAACGCTTTTTTAGCGCTGTTAAAGGCTATTTTTAGCGCTATTATAAGCCATATTTGTAGTAGTGCCCCCACACTTGAGTTCAATAATAATCATGTATTTGACTTCTAGATCAGGTTATAAAGGGATAAATGGTTTGTAGTTTGGTTTCCTAACAAAGTATCTCATGGCTACTATGGGCTTAATAAAGTTCACATGCAATGATAGGCCAAAATTAGAGTTCAATGTAAAAAGGGTCTTTAAAGTGGTGCATCAATCATACTTGACACATTCCATAAACTCTAATAGATTTTAAAGATAAAAACATTTTTTTTGGATTACACAACATGTCTTAAGACTCTCAAGAAGAACACAAACATGAAGAAGATGCCAAACAAGTTTAGAAACCTCTTAGGTTGGTCGAGATATTCAATTCGAACAGTACTAGTGCACATGAGTTTCACAATCAATCAAACTTCATCAAATGAAAAGATCATAAATCAGAAAAAAATCCATCCAGTAATCATTTAAATTCTAAAATATTCAAATAAATTAGTGTTCCAAAGACACTAATATAGTTTGAATTTTAAAAAGTATTCGATTCATCTCAATAATCCTTAAAATACACAAAAAATAGAAAAGAAAAACATGAAAAATTTAGAATAAGAAATGAAAAATAAAATGGAAGCACACACAAAATTACTAAGAAAAAATTGACATCCCTTCCCCACACTTATTCCATTTACTACCCTATTTTTAGATCAAGTCAGATCAAGAAATATTTTCATACAAAATTTTAATTGGACAGTAAATAAAATAAATAAACAGAAAGACACAACCCTATTTATTTTTTAGTGGCGGTCTTGAGTTATGCTCCTAGCTACCACAACTATAAAACTACAAGAAAATAAGAAACAAAACATAAGAAAAATAAATAAAAAAAATATAAAAGAGAAATAAAATGGATAATGCTTGGTTTAGACCCTAAGAGGGTGTAGGTTTTTACTACCCCTAGTTAGGCAGTTGCAGTGGATTATACCCAATTTGATGGTGGGTGTGGTTTCTTTCAGATGAACCACCATGTGTGCCTTTTCCTAGTGTACATGCGTAGAAACAAAGCATGAAGAACCCCAAAGAAGATAACAAAATTACCAACCCCTAAGAAATAAGAAATATAGAATTTGAGATCCAAAGTGGGAGGTAAAAGAAGATAGGGGTGCTCCCTATTGAATTTTGTGGTGTCCTCCTCCATATGATATGTAAGTTGATGTAAAGGAGGTAGTCACATCACCATATTATCCTCTAGCTCTTATTCTTTTTCCACTACTTGTGTGGCCTCTTTCTTAACATCCAAGGTCTACCCCATTTGCGATATATCAGAAATTTTATAAAAAGAGAAGATAGAAAACAATTCATCTTGAATAAGATTAAAACATGATGAATCAATAAAGAAATCCCCCCCTTTCATGTAAGTTGGATTGGAAATTGATCTCTTATGATTGGACCATTGGAGACTCAATCTTAGTAGGTGCATATTCATTATCATCTTCTAAAGCAAGAGAGATGTATAAAGGTGCTTATTTTTTATTATCAAGGATGATAAGATCAACTTTCAGGTTATCTTCAATAAAGTGATTCTAAGATTCTTTCAAAAAATGTTGATCTCTCATAAGTATATTAGTTGGCATGATTTATGCAAAGAACTCCTCAAGAAATGGTTGAGTGCATGATGATGTTATTAATTCCTTTAGTATATTCTTCTCACCGCCTCATGTTCTCTAGCATAAAAAATGATTAGTGAAATCTCTTCCACCACTCATTTCGGTTTAGGTTCTATCTCCAGTTGTTGCTCCTTAGATGTACTGACATATTCAATTAGTCATTCCATTTTTCTCTCCAAGTCCTTTATTTCTTCTCGTAGTCATTGAAGTTGAGATTTTTGAATTTATTATTCTTGTTTCACTTGAGAGTAGTCAGTCCATGCATGATAAACACAATTTGAATACATCATGGACAAAATAAGTTTTTTTAAGTTTTTGAAATTTATGATTTTTTTGTGTTTTTTATGAAAGATGGTGCGTGTAAGTGTTACGCCTCCTAGGAAATAGTTCCAAATTGATGTATAGGGAATTTTAATGGATCCCTGGTCAATATTTTATTTACCTAAACATGCAAAATAGTGCACACCTAGGGCCAGTCTTTAGGAGGTAGTTCACACAATACTGAAATTTGATTGTCACTATTTAAATTCTAACTAATATAAAACAAAATAATATAAATAAGAAGAGTTTGAAAGATGAATGAAATATTGATATATATATATATATATATATATGCAATGTGAACAAAATGATGTTATCTAGAAATAAGGAATACATTCGTTCTTAGGAGATCATAATGATTGATATTATTGTTTATTAAAATATTCTTGATACTAAATTCAATGTAGTGATCAAGATCTGTCACACTACACCCTCTCATTCAAATTTTTATTACCCCAACACTGAGATCTCTACATGAGGGGAAATAATCTTCCTAAATATGGCTAGGATATCTCTTTATCGACCATCGCTACCCAAACCACAATCCATCGTATGCATGACTTAGATAGTGAAGGTAAGGATGAATGATAAAAGAGAAAAAGAACTCAGTGGATGAGAAAACAGGGAAGTTGCACACCATAATCAATTTAACCACCACTATAATTTTTATAATTAAATAAAGAGTTTAAAATTTAAGTGTAATGAAACTCAATCAACCACCATTATCTCCCTCGAACAAACACTGTGGTTAGTTCCCCATTCTCATGGATTTAGAAGAGAACACGGTTGGAGAAACACAAAAAAGTAAAAATGAGTGAATGAGGTGTGAAGAATAAGGATAATATATATTAAAAGTATAAAAATATAATACATAAGAAAATAAACTCTAAACCTACACAAAATGTCCACTAATTTTACAACCCTTTGAAAAGGAGAAGGGATACATTGTTATAGACAAAAGAGGTTAAAATTTGAGATCTAAAATTTTTCTATAATTTTTTTCACATGTTAGACCCATTTAATGATAGAATTTGGGAAATTTGCATTATTTAATTTTGTTTCCCTATTTATCCTCTATAGACCCAATAAATTTTAGCTTTATTGGCCAAGTAATGAATGATTTATGACTGATTTAATCCATATATTTATTCTACTCAAGAAGACTCTTCATATTCTTCATATTCGATTTCCCATGCATTTATGACCTTGAAAACGAAGGAATCACGCATGAACATAGTAATAAAATTTTTTACTCTAGATTTTCTCTCAATCCATGTATATTTTAACCTCATTTGGATCTTCCATTTTCTAGATATAGGCCCATTAATAATAATTTCCAGATCTGTGCACAAATTTTGAGGTCCAAATTGTGAGATGGTTTTGGGCATTCAAATTATGGATTGAGCCTTGGGTAAAGAATATTGAAATAAATAAAAATATATATATATAAACCTAAAAAAGAATAATTTTGAAATTTGGATCTGTGTTGAAAAAGTTATGGCCAAAATAAAAAAATAAATTAAAATAATTAAAATCCAAAATTAGTTCATTTTTCTAATTAAGCTCAAAATGCTACTAAAATCATAAAGTGTTAAAATTTACCTTTAAATAACACTTTGGTATGATTAAAAACCTTTAAATTAACATTAAAATAATTCCAAATATTTGCTCTGTCAGTTTGGACTTAGGAACTGGCCAAGTTTGCATAGGAATAGTAGAGAAATAGTGATTTTCAAACCTAGTGTGTGATATAACAAGGGTGGCCAGATAGAAAATAGGAATTTAAGCCCCCCTATGATCTGATATAAAGAAATTAATCTTATTTAACACCCTGAGAAAAATAATTTTGATTATAAGGTAGAGACTTAGGAGAGGTGCATACATCATGATTATTTGTTCTTGTGATTGAACGATGAATTTTTTAGGAATTAAAATGAATTTAATGAATCTAAATAAATTTTATGCTATTAGGCTTAGGATTTCTTCCCTTGTGTATTTAGAGATGGTTCCTGGACATTTTCCACATACGGTTTGTAAGGTAGAGGTTAGGTAGGCTGATCCAGTCGATCATCATAGTATTGATCTGAATGAGGAGGATGAGACACGGTAGAGGGTATTATATTCCTTGTAGCATCATATTCAGGTAAAGTACAAGGGGAGAATCCCCGATCTAGAGATAAATCACTAGTTGGAGGATCTTTAGATCACCTTTATTCTGATTCAGGGTCGATATGAGTTTTGGTCTTTGTTGGAAGTCAGTCAGATGCGAGGAGTGGTGCATTAGTGGTGGATGCTCTATCTTGGAGAGTAGGTGATCACTATTTCTTAGGATTACTTTCAGAAGGAGTTTCATCTGGAGTTCTTATGGTTGATGATGAATTCTTTAAAAAATCAGTAATTTCTCTCCCTTCGGAAAGTGATCCTGAGCATGTGAGAACTCAAGATTAGGTTCAAGGACCTCCTTTGTTTTGTTCTTGATATATTTCCATATGAGGAGTCCAAAGCCCATCATCTTTAGGAGGCACTACATTCAATGATCATATTTTTAGTCACACATTTTATGCTTTCTATATATCTAGTGGTGAAAAATAAAGAAGCGGTGATCGAGCGGATGCACTCATAGGGAGGAGTGCCTTAGAGGGAGGTTAGTAAAGCTTCTAAAGGAGTTGGGATTCAGTAAAATGATAATGGATTCCAAGGTAGTCAAATTTCCAAATATTATGGATCTGACTTCATTAGTCCATTTCACACCACTCTGGGGTCGGTGGTTCCTGAGCATCTATCAAGGGATTTTTGTTTTTATGTTATGACTACGGAGGCTATGGTCACCATTAGGCTCAGTGCCCAACTTCCTTATATGGTCAAGCCCCTTTCCATCCACAATAATAGAAGATCCCCCCAAAGGCCATTTCAGCAGGAGAGGCCACCAGTGTTTGTTCAGTAGCCAAGGGGAGATGGAGTGGGTAGATGTCAGCCCCGTGATGATCCTCATCCTCAGGTAACCATACCAAATCATAAACATGGAAGTAATTAGTAGTGTGGTATAGGACCTAGTCATGGGAAGGTTCATGTTATGGAGGTGTCAGCATCCAATGGAATCAAGGTTATTTAAGCTACAATCAATTTATTATCTACCATAGTTTCTGCTTTTTTTACTCTGGATCTTTTCACTCCTTTGTTTCACCCACTCTAGTCCACATATTAGGAATGTATATAGAGAGGCTTTTAGTGCCCCAAGTGTTATCCATACTAGTTTGAGACTAGTATTTCTTATTTTACGTGTGTTGGGGATGTATACTGATGATGGGGAACATCAATCAATGATAGATTTCTTCTTGTTGTAGATACATCCATAGGATGTCATCCTTGGAATGAGTTGGTTATATTATGTGCATGCAGTCATTGATTGTTTCTAAATGAGAGTCACATTTTCTAATGTGGAGGGCTAGTGAGTGGTGTTTGTTTGAAAGTGGAGATATCAAGTGGGTGTAAGGTGTGAAGAGCCTCTTCTATCTCAGTTGGAAAAAATTTCAATGGGGACCCAGGTGATGGAGGATCCTAGAGTTATTGAGTAGTTTCTAGATGTCTTACCAGATGAGGTGGTGACACTACCCCCTTAATGCTATGCTGAGTTTGGTATATAGTTAAAATCGATTGACTCTCTAATTTCAATGTATCCTTATCATATAGAACCCACAAAGTTGTGTGAGTTGAGACTCTAGATCAATGGATTATAGTAGAAATGATTCATCCTAACTAGTGTATCCCTATGGGGTGCTCCTATGGTATTCACCAAGAAGTCGGATAGTAGTCTGAGGTTGTGTGAAGGATATCATAAGTTAAATCAGGTAATGGTCAATAACTATTATCCCTTCCAATGATATATGATCTTTTTGACCAAATAAAGTCGAATGGAGCAAGTTGGTTTTCAATGATCGATATGCAGTTTGGATATCACCAGATGAGGGTAAAAGAGGAGAGTATCTCGAAGAATGCCTTCTAATATAGTCATGGGAACTTCGAGTTCATGGTCATTTCATTCAACATCATGAATACACTAGCTGTTTTCATGGGGCTCATGAAATCTATATTTCATGAGTTTTTGGACCAGTTCATAGTCATACTCATCGAAGACATCCTTATATACTCTAAGTCAGAGGAGGTGTACACTAGGCATCTCAAAGTTTCCTTGTAGGTTATTCAACACCACCAACCCCATGGGAATCTATCAAAGTGAAAGTTTTGGATGTGGTAGGTGAATTTCATTGGAAACATTATGTCTTGAAAGGGTGTGGCTATGGACTTATCAAAGATAGAGGCCGTTGTTTCTTGGACAACACCCAAGAACATGGTAGAGTTTCGTAACTTCATTGGTCTTACAAGATATTACTGGAGTTTTGTGTATGTTTTTTCTTAAATTGAAACCCTAATAACATTTTTAACATGAATTAACAAGCATTCATCTAGAATGATCAGTGTTAAATAGATTTTGGCTACCCAAAGGAGATATTTATCAGTGCTCCAGTGCTTCAATTTCTAGAGAAAGGGGTGATTTTATAGGTCTTTTATGAAGCTTCCCATCTAGGATTGAGATTATTCTTGATGCAGGAAAGGGTAATGATCTCTTATGGGTCAATAAAGTTACATTATCATGAGTGTAACTATGCCACATGTGATCTAGTGTTAGAAGCGATGGTGTTTTCCCTAAATATATGGTGACATTACCTCATCAGTGAACATTTTGTGGTCTTAAGAGAACACAATAGTCTAAGGTATGTTCTTTATCAACAATATATAAACCTATATCAAAGAAGGTGGATTGAGTTTCTATAGGATTAAAATTTTGAGATCTCCTACACCCCAGGAAAGGGGAATGTGGTTGTTGATGCGCTGAACCAAAAGTCATGAGGATATGTTGTTCAGGTGGTTCAAGTGTGGATGAAGGTGGTGAAGGGTCTTCAAAAGGCCTACACAGGTCGTAGGTGGGGGCCCTAGAGTCTAAAGTTAGAGACCATGTGTTCTTGAGGGGTTCACCTTGTTTATAGAAACAAAGTTTTGGTCATGAGAGTAAAATTTCTCACATGTTTATTAGGCCTTTTGAGGTGTTAGAGTACATTGGAAAAGTGACTTATTGGTTGGAACTCCCACCACGATTAAATAGGGTTCACGAAATCTTTCACATTTCCTAGTTTTATCGTTATCTTCACAATTAATTTCAAGTCATTTAATGGGGTGAGTTGGACATTGAGGATGATGTGATGTTCATGGAGTAGCCGGTTTGGATCCAAGATCATCAGGAGAAGTTATTGCATGGGTGATTTATCCTTTTGGTTCATGTGTTGTAGAGGCACAATGGAGTGGGGGAGAGTACTTGGGAGCGATAGTTACAAATGCACACTCAATACCCAGAGTTGTTTTAATGTTTTGTTTGATCCTTTTTGTTAATATGGTGTATTTAATTTATGATTTATATGAGTTTGGTTACCTTCCTTGGTTTATGATGACACATAGTTTTGTTTTTTGTTTATTTGATGTGTGGTTGTGTTCCTATTATAGAAAGATCCTTGAGAGGTATCTCACGGGGTGGGTTTTCAGATCCCTTTTCCCTGATTTGATTATCGAGACTGATAATTGTTTGAGAGGTACTTGATGTAATGCCTTAAGTTTCTAAAACCCCTCCCTATCTATTTTCCTAAGGCCTGGAGGTGATAATATGGTTCTCAAGGTCTTTTCTATCTGAATTTTCCAATTTTGTTCTTGAGATCACTTGTCCCTTTTTGTGGTTTCTTGATTTTGTTCATGAGATTGGTTGGCTTTTTTATGTGATATCTTATCTCTTCAGGTGTTTTCTTGAGTTTGTTCTTGTGGTCAGTCAGCTTGTTCACATGGCCACTTGTCCATACATGGAGTCGTTTGAGTTTGTTCATGTGGTTAGCTGGAATGTTCATGCATTTTATTGTCCCTTCATGTGGTAGATTGAGTTTTTTCATGTATTCAGATGTCTTTTTCAGGTGATCTCTTGTCCCTTCATGTGATCGCTTGATTTTGTTCATGCAGTTGGCCAGTTTGTTCATGTGGTCACTTGTTCCTTCATACAATCACTTGGGTTGGTCATGCAGTTGCTTGTGTTGGTTGTACAATCACTTGGTTAGGTCATGCAATTGATTTATTTATTTATGTTGTTGGTCTGTACAGTCTCTTGACTTCATGAAGTCATTCCTTTCATGCAGTCACTTCAACAGTTTGCAAAATCTCAAAATTTTCAAAATACCCAGATTTTTCCTGAATGATGTAAAAAAGATTTTTAATCTAAAATAAGGAATTTAAGGCCTAAATAAACATTTTTAAATATTTTAATAGGGGATTTAAATTTATCTTTTAATTCCTTATCTCTTGGAGTTTTAAATGGGATATTCCACACATTTTAAATGGAATTGAATTTAAAGATACATGAAAAGGAAATTTGATGATGTTAATCTTTTGAGGTATTCTAGGATCTATATCAGGAATCTTAAAGTACAATATTTTCTCCCATTTAACTCTTTTTGTTTACTTTGAGACTAGACAATTCTGAATCCTTTCTCTTTATCCTCAGAGTCATCCTCCTTTGACTCAAATCCTTCTTGCTTGTGATTCCAAGCATGTTCAATAGCTTGGTTCCCTCTATATTTTCTATAGAAGTGAGTCACTCTTGAGGTAAGGGTTTGTTCCTCTTTCATATTACTTCTTTATCTACAAGTTTTTTTTCGGTTGATCAATCCATTACCTTTGTGATATCTTGGTGGAGACACAATCTTATTTTTTTCCCTATTTTCTATGTAGCGTGTTTTGGAAATTATTTTCCAGGTAGGGGATCCTTTTTCTCTCTTTCTTTTGTGAATATATGCAATTAGAATGATATTATTTTACTTTATGTGGATGGAAGGATTAACTAATGAAGAAAAATAATAACTCTTAAATGAAATTCAAGGGGATGGTGTGTATTCACATACATTACCAGTTTTCTTGTTATTTATACGCGATGATTCATATTCGGAATTGTAATTTTTTGTCATGTACATGTTGTAACTATTTTGAAATAGTTAACCCCAGTTGTAGATTGAAAACTATTTTCATGATTATTAATTTAACCCACCACTCTTAAAAGGATAAGTAGTTTTATGCAGCTAATAAAATGGTTGTGTACGAACCTAGAAGTTGTGTGAAAATACCTATGCAAGAGATAATGTAATATTGTGAAATCCCCCTTTAATAGAATTGTGGTTTTTATATGAACTGGAATCTGGTGTTTTGTGGTATCGATATTTTTGTTGTTAGCCTTGTTGTTGTATGGGTCACGTAGGGTTTTTTATGGTGATGATGGTGATCGGTTCAGATGAAGGATGTGTTGTGGGCAGTGGAAGTATGGTGGTTGATTTGTGGTTATTGTAGTAAGGTTATTATGTGGTTCATTTTGGTAGTTGTTTAGTAGCAATGTAATATAAAACTATAAATAATGAATTTAAAATGACATGGTAGGAAATTAATAATTGTGGTTTGTAAATTCATGTGTGATGTGTGAATTAACAAATTGAATGTTAACAAAGATTTTGGGCCTGATTGGGAATTAAATACATATGTTGGCTATAGTGGTTGTCATTAAGTATGAGGTTAAATGAATTAATTAATGAATAGTGGTTAGTAATATAATAATATAGAAACATGGTTGAATATGTAATTGAAGGAAAGTAATCCATGGGTTGTGTGTGTATGTTTGGTGTGGTGGAGTTATATTTAGCAGTGGAAGCATGTTGTAACGATAATATGGTGTTGATGATAATATGAAGCTGATGAAGTATTAATGTGAAACCTTTAGTTTGGGATTGTGTGTTATCTATATCTGTGTGTGTGCTTATATTTTTATGAAAATTTTGTACACACTCCAATCATGTTGAGTACTATGTCTCGACATCCAAATATTTTGGTGGGTTTCCCCCCAATATTCAGATGGTGAGGAATGGATGGATGATTACCCCCTCTTCCTTACTCTTCCTTTGGTAGTAATATATAGCAGTGGTACCTAGTTGGTGGAAAGTACCAATTGATGATGTAACAACTGGTGGTGATTCTTGATGATGAGAGTATGTGATATGTAGTGGGGATCATGCATAGTAGGAGGGGGTCATTAGGATGATTCCTTCATATTCATGATACCCTACTACCTTGGATATGAGGTTGTAAATTCTTGTTTGATGATCTTGATGATGAAGTGGCAACAACATATGAGAAGTGGATGTTTATATTGATTCCGGTTAGAGTTGTTTCCCTAGAACTAATTTTTTTTTTAATTTATGATAACTTATATTCATGATTTTTTAATATTAATAAATACTTTATCACATCATGATTATTTTTTCTATGTAACATTGTATGTGATAATTTCTTAAGAGTAGCTATCACACTGAAAGGTCATAGCAGTTCCCCATTATGATGAGAACCCAAAAGTGTTACGAAACTATTATTGAATATATGTTCTATAGACATATGATATCATTTGAGGGACACAAATGATACATACTATCAGGGGTGGAGACTCATAGGACTTTGAGGCACCTTCTCATGGTGTACGCCCTTGGTAATGTCCAGGAGGATATTATGAGAACAAGACCCACCAGTAGGAAATCCACATTTATAATTTTCATTGGATGTTCATATATGCGGACGTGTGTATTGGTCCTTAGATTTTAAGATTATTATTAATGAATATTATGACTCACACACTTAAATGTATTTATGAAAACTGTGATGACATATGTTCGTGGTGAGGTAGGATATGTTGGGTGCGTCATGAGTAATACTGCATTAATGAATCATGAGAGAAAGGATTTTTCCCTTCAGTTATTTAACGGAAGTTAATGTCTTAGGCCCTTTGATAGAAATGATATAGCCTAAATAAATCAATGACCATGGTATTCTATAGGCAAGTTCAATTTCCAAGAATTCAAAGAAAGACCAATCAAGAACATGGTTTGATGGCAGTAGCATGAAACCCTCTTGATTAGAGATATCGAGACAAAGAGATTATATTACATGATAAGTGTTCATATGAGGTGAAATGTCATTATGACATTAACTTCTTTCTCTATGGGTTCCTTGGTGTGTTGCTAGATGCTAACCTTGGACTTTAGGCTGCTCTTCTTAATGTCACTGAGAAAGAGGACTAGAGGGTTACATACTAAGTGTATCCAGTATCTTAGTTAAATAATATATTATTTATTATTTAACAAGTTGAATAAATATTATTCCCGATAGTGGTTTAATAATTATTCATGTATGAACGATCTCATTTATTTCATCACTAGTTACTCAAGAGAATATATTGTGAGAGCAATATTTAATAAATATTGAGGCGTATTAGAAGACCAAGTTTAAGGGTTCAGTGAGAAATAATAATATTGAATATTATTTGATTAAATAATATTTAATTATAATTCACAAGTTAAGCACATGTCAAGAAATAATAATAATAACACTATTATTATTTGACATGGGGTTTCACTAGGATTAATAAAATAAATAATGGCACTTGTGCAATTATATTATTTTAACCCTAGCGATATAAATACCCAATTATTTTTATTTTCTCATAACCTAGCCAAGCTAAAGTGTTTGTGAACAATGAATTAGAGAATAACCTCTCAATTTTAGAGAGTTCTTCCTTCTCTAAGGACACTCTCAAGAACGAGAGTGATCCCCCTCCACCAGATCAAGGAAAATGCTTTGGAAGTGGTTCTCAAGGTGATCAGAGGTGGATAACGCAAGCGCAAGGATCTTACGTGCTATAACTCAAAGTCTCTTTCAAAAACATTTGGAGATTCGTGGAACACATGAGGATCACTACTAGGGGAAATCTACCCTTGATTTCTACAACACAATGATGATGCACTGTAGATCTGTGGCCGAACACATCAATGAAGAAAGAATAACCTTGGAGGAAATTATTTATCTAATTAAATTAATTATAAACAATATGTGTTGATATCTCTCTCTTGGCTCCGACATAATTCTTCTTTTTCTATTTCTTTGACTCAATTCTGTGGATCACAACATTCATCGCCGTATATATCCTAGATTGATAATTGATTATTGAAAAAATCAAAGTTGTGCATCGTCCATCGCACACTTCTGCTGCGACTAGAACCTACAAGTGGTATCATAGGGGGCACATAATTGTTTATAATTATTTAGTTTCTTTGTTGATTTAAACATTCATAATTTAGTTTTTTAATTCAAGTTTAATTATTATTTTAATCTAAATTATGAGATATGTTTCTTCCTCTATCGTTTCTTGTAGATCTAAAAGAAATGATTAATTTTATGATTAAAATAAAATCAAGGAACTCATCCAGAGGAGCCAAGTATTATTCCCAAATAATATAGTAGTACATGTCATGTAAATGAAGTTACACACTTTGTAGTTGTGTTCAATGCACAAGGAGTTAATTCAGTAATTACTTATCCCGTGTGCATTAATGACATGCGATGTAGTTAATTCTTACATCATGAGTTGATTAGGATAGACTAGTGCACAGTCAGCTAGACTACATTCCGTGTGACCCATTGGACATGGCGTGTAGTCCCTTTGGGTCAGATATGGGCTATGTATTCCATACATAGACTACCTGAAAAGTTACCATGTAACACGGAGTCAACACAGTGTGTAGTCCACTGGACACATAGTGTACTGCAAGATTTTTTAAGTATGCCTCACACACAGAGTCCCTAGGCATGTACTTCAGATAGACGATGAAGGGTGTACATGCCGTGTACTTTTACCAGATTATATAAATTTAAAATTTATTTATTTTACTTTGTAAACCTTGAGAAATGCACTTACATGTGGTTTTAAATATAGGACACACCATTTGATTGGTTTTAATATACATAAATATTTAAATGTTTAAATAATATCTTCGTAATGTTCAAGATCTGCATATCATGTATGAGTCGTATTACAGGTTGTTACTCTATGTTCATTGAAGAATAACATGTGACCAAAAATTCATGTAATTCGTGTAATCATCCATAAAGTTCATGTAATTAAAGTATATGATAAGTCATGTACACCATATGTTACAAGAGTAAAACAGTATACGAGTATAATACACGTTGGGTAGATTTGGATAGGTATTCACCGTGTTGTCTCCAAGGTACATTTATGTACAAGGTTAATTTTAAATAAATTTATTTAATTTGTTTAAAATTACAATGGATGATAATATCAAGTAAATTCAGATAAGAATTAATATAAAAGGATTGATTAATTAAAGATGACAATTAATCTATTCGAGCACGATTTATCTTAAATAAGAACTATTAAGAATTGAATGCTAGTTTTATGCGTAATTCATTGCATGCTAGTGGATGATCATGAGCTAGACTAGACCTTTGTATGTGATTGGTTTCATTTTAATTTATTATTAAATTAAATTGTTGGCCTACATGCCTTCTCTCCTCATTAATATGTAGAGCCTACATGCCCATGATTTCTTTTATGTAAAACCCATTTTACCCCTCACTTGTATGTGAGTAAAAGAATATGTAATGGATGGAGCTCCCAAGATAGTGGATAAGGTTTAAGTTAGGAGTTGAGATGAAACCAATCCAAGGAGATACAAATGTGGACAAGTGGAAAGATGTAAACATGAACCTCAATTGGTTCAAGGTGTTTCTCCCCTAGGTCAACGGTTAGTTTATCAACCTCCAAACAAACTAACCATTAGTATAATCTCATGATCATACACTATATTTAATTTCTATAAGTTGCATAGTTATTTCATTATAGATGTCTTATCGTGATCACATAATTAATGAATTAACAATCATGCAAGATGGAACTAAAATAAACTGGCTTATACATAAATATTATCTAAAGACATGGTTAATCACTTAAGTAATCCCACTTAATATTAACAAGCACGTGATAAAGATAATAATTGGTAATTTATGTATAAAGGATAAAATCCCTCAATAAAATATTAAGTCGGTATAGCCTTTTATTACTTTAGTTAGAATCAAACCATAGTTCAAAGTGATTGACTAGACAAAGTTGGAGTACTTTCAATTATTGTGGAATTCTAGCATGAGGTTTTGGGTTGTCTTGACTTGATTCACATCAAGGCTTGACTGCCAAAGTAGGACTAAGTGTAACTAAGATGCAAAGATTGAAAAATCCAATTAAAGGAATTTAGGATTGGGGAGTCCACTCAACAGATCAAGGAACTATGATTTAATACAGTTGTTATTTATAATTCCTACCTAAAACCTTTAAAGTTTCTTGACCAACCAAAGTTGGGGTAATGATAAGGGAAATATGGATCCTTGCCGCTAGAATTTACAAGAAATAGGATATTTTGAATCCAATGGAGAGGGATATTGGGTTTCGATAAAATAGTGGGAGACTAATAAATATAATATTTATTTACTTTTATAAATTTATCAAATAAATTACTAAATCTCTGCTTATATTATTTATAGAAACAACATTAAAAATGATATCAAACATATTGCTTCGATCCATACTAGAGAAGGAAAATATTCTCACCGACATGAATTTCTAGGAATGATAGAGGCATTTATGCTTCATCCTTTTCCATGAAAGGAAATTATATGTGCTGGAAGAACCTTTACCAATTGTTCCTCGAAATGAGGCAAGTGATGAAGAGCTATCTCTTTATGAGAAACATTTGAATGATGCTACAAATGTTTAGTGATTCATGCTACCATCCATGTCCAATTATATCTTGAAGCAACATGAGTATATGAATGCCTATAGTACGATGTCTCACCTTCAGGATCTCTATCAAGAGAAAGTGAGACAAGAGAGGTACGAGATCTCCAATTATTTGTTTACCACTAATCTTGGAGAGTCTATGCCAGTTGGGCCTCATGTAGTATAGATTATTGGCTACATTGAACATCTGGACATCTTATGGATTAAATTCCTGGATGAGTTGCATACAGATCTCATACTTTCATCACTTCCCAAGACTTTCTCTAGTTTTATTATGAATTATAATATGAGTAATAATGAGAAGAGTCTATCGGAACTTCTAACCTTGATTCACCAAGTTGATAAGGACATGGGGCATGAAAAACCCACAGTTCTTATGGTGAATAAGAATAGGAAGGACAAGGAAAAGGTCCCCAAGACTTATAAATAGTCTAAATCTCCTGAACACCATCCTTCCAAGAAGAAAAAGATCCAGAGGCAAGTCAAGGAAAAGAAGTCAGTGTGTTTTGCATGTGGCAAGCCAGGAAACTGGAAGAGTAACTACATCTAAAAGCATGGTGAATCTAAAGTTGCATTCACTATCGAGTGTAATCTTTCTATTTCTATACATTGGGTATTAGATACATATTTTGGTGCTAAAATCTATATCCAAATATAGGAACCAAGTAGATTTCAAAAAATTTCTAGAGGAGAGGTGGATCTGTGAGCTGTCAATGGTATGAGGTTGGTTGCTCTTGCCATTGGTGACTACCAACTTTCATTGCCAACGCGAATGATTTTGGTTTTATGTGATTGTTATTATGTACCTACTGTTACCAAAAACATAATTTATGTATCAAGTTTAGATATATATGGGTTTATTTTCAAGTTCAGAGATAAAAATTGTTTCTTTTATAAGGACAACATATGTTATGGTATGACACATTTAAACAACGGTCTGTATGTATTAAATTAAGAAAACTAAGTGTTGAAAATTGATAATGAATCAAGTTCACATGACTCGTATAACACCCAGCTTTTACATCACCATCTTGTTCATATAAACGAGAGGCATTTGACAAAGCTCTATCAAGATGATTATTTAGACTCATCTGAGCCAAAAACACTTGATAGATTTCATGTTTGTTTACAAGGAAAAATGACCAAACCGCCATTTGGTGGATAGGGTGAAAGAGCCACAAAGCTTCTAGTATTGGTACACACTGATGTGTGTGGACCATATCTAGTAGAATCTAGAGGTGAATATTCTTAATTCATAACTTTTACTGATGAATTGAGTATATATGGATATATTTAATTAATGAGGT
The DNA here is from genome assembly GCA_963277665.1 of Viscum album. Lineage (NCBI taxonomy): Eukaryota > Viridiplantae > Streptophyta > Magnoliopsida > Santalales > Viscaceae > Viscum > Viscum album. The sequence continues at coordinate 1,188,756,892 of OY728156.1, read as the reverse complement.
ATAAGTTCAAGACCTTTGAGAAATTCAAGGAATTCAAGAATGAAACAGAGAATCAAATTGGTAAGAAGATAAAGAAGCTCTGATTAGATCGAGGTGGAGAATATATTAACCAAGAGTTCATCTACTTTCTACAGGAGTTTGAGATTCTATCTTAAATCACTCCACCTTACACGCCACAATGGAATAGTTTTAGTGAAAGAAGAAACCATGCCTTTTTGGATATGGTAATTTCAATGATGAGTCATGCAGATCTTCCATTATCCTTTTGGGGATATGTATTACAAACTGCGGAATACATATTAAATTGAGTACCAACTAAAGTGGAAAATATAATTACCTTCGAGCTATGGAGAGGAAAGAAACTCATTTTGTCTCATATACATGTATAGGGTTGTGAGAAATTTGTTAAGGATTTCTCTGAAAAAAACTATCACCCCGGGGGATGAGGTGTTTCTTTATAGGGTATGACAAGGAAATAAAAGGATATTACCTATATAACCCCTCAGACAAGAAAGTAACTGTCACCAGACAAGCTGTCTTTCTTGAGAGGGAGCACATCCTTAAAAAGGATACTGGGAGAAATATTGGATTTGATGAAACTAATGCTAAAGATACAAAAGATTTAGTATAGGAACAAGTTCCATATGTCCTCGTGGAAGAAATAGTTCTTGAAACACAAGTATTTCATAAGAGTGTAAGAGAGTTAAGAGAACTAGATAGATATGGTTTTCTAATCACCAATGATGGTGACTGATTATTATTGGACAATGATGAACCTCTCTCATACAAGGAGGCAGTATAGAGATCAAAAGTTTCAATGTGACCAGAAGATATGAATTCTGAGATAGATTCCATGTATCAGAACTAAGTTTGATTTCTGGTCGATGCGCCAGTTGATGTAAAACCTATTGGGTGTAAATGAGTATTCAAGATAAAACTGGACATAGAAGGTAAAGTAAGTACCTATAAATCAAGGCTATTGGCTAAAGGTTTTAAACAACATCAAGGTATTGACTATGATGAAACCTTTTCTACAGTTTCCATGTTTAAATCCATAAGAATCATACTTTCCATAACAGCTTACCATGACTATGAGATTTAGAAAATGGATCTCGAAACTACATTCCATAATGGGAACCTTTAAGAAGATTTCTATATGACACAACCAGAAGGTTTTGTGATACCAAGTGATTCCAAAAGGATTTTCAAGTTGCAGAGATCAATTTATGGATTGAAGCAAGCATCCAGGTCATGTAATATTTGATTCGATGAATCCATAAGATAATTTGGTTTCATTAATAATGAATGCGAGTCAGGTGTTTACAACAAGTTTAATGGGAATGTAGTCGTTATCCTAGTAGTGTATGTTAATGACATATTACTTATTGGAAACGACATACCAGTCTTATAGTCAATTAAGGACTGGTTGAACAAGTGCTTCTCCATGAAGGAATTAGACAAAGCAACCTACATTCTAGGGATCAAGATCATTTGTGATAGATCCAAGAGGATTCTTGGACTAATCCAAAGTACATATATTGACTAGATACTAAAGAGATTTAGTTTGGAACAATCTAAGAGGGGATTAGTTCCAATGTCACATGTTTTACATCTTTATAAGAAAATGTGTCTCCAGACACAATGGAAGAAAGATATAATGAGTAAGATCCCATACATTTCAACGATATGATCAATCATGTAAGCCATATTATGTACTAGACTTGATGTTTCCTATGCATTGAGCATGGTAGGTAGATATCAATCAGATCTAGGAGAACAACATTGGAATAATGTTAAGACTATCCTTAATTATCTAAGAATAACCAAGGATATGTTCTTGGTGTATGTAGGAGACGAGGATATTTTCATTAGAGGGTATGCTAATGCTGGTTTTCAGACATATCAGAATGATCTGAAGTTGTATTCAGGATATGTTTTCTATCTCAATGGAGGAGATGTGATCTAGAAGAGTTCAAAGCATCCAATTGTCACTGATTCTACAGTGGAGTCCAAGTATATAGAGACTTCTGATGTAGCCAAGGAATACATTTGGATTCTTAACTTTATCCAAGATCTCTATGTGGTACCTAGAAGTAAATACCCTATCACACTGTATTGTGATAATACTGCTATAGTGAATCTTGCAAAAGAGCCAAGGTCACATCAATGGAAAAATCAAAAACTCTAGAAGTATCACTTCTTGAGGGATTTTATTAGATGGGTGAAGTTGTAGTGAGAAGAGTAACCATATAAGAGAATGTGGCAGACCCATTTACTAAAGGCCTATCTTAGCAGAAGCATAAATATCATGTGATAGCTAGTGGACTGAAGGTTGTTAGTATTTGGATCTAGTGCAAGTGAGAGTCTGTTGAATTTGGTACCCTAGAACCAACTTCTTTGTACTTTATAATAACTTATATTCATGGTTTTTGAATATTAATAAATACCTTATCACATCATGATTGTTCATCTATGTAACATTGTATGTGATAATGTCCTAAGAGTAGTTGTCACACTGAAAGGTCATAGCAGTTCCCCACTATGATGAGAACCTAAAAGTTTTACGAATCTATTCTTGAATATATGTTCTATAGCCGAATGATATCATTTGAGGGATACAAATTATATAAACTATCAGGGGTGGAGACTCATAGGACTTTGAGTCACCTTCTCATGGTGTACGCCCTTGGTAATGTGTCACACCCAAGTTCTTCATTAAAGTTACTTATATTTGTTATATTTTTATCCTAACATCCCCCCTAAGTCCCCCCAATCACCCATAAATTTTGGTGGCATTTGGAGATGTTTTGAGGGGAGAAAGGAGGGTGCACAGTTTAGGTACACGGTTTGCCAAACCGTGCACACAAACCGTGCACCCGTGTACAACTCATTAAAAATGAGTTAAATAAATTCTTTTCCCTTCAAGGATTTATCCAAACTCGCACCTTTCTTCTCCCATTCGACCCTTACATCCATTGCATCCTACCAAGCCTCTCAAACCCTCATTGGAACCCCATTTTGAAGGGGGGTTTGGTGGAGGAACTTCACACAATCTCAAGTAAGTGTTTCTCCCTCTTAGTTCCTCCCCTTTTCATGAAGTTTATTCCAATTTCCTTGAAGTCCCAAATGAATAGTGGGTAGGGTTTTGAACTTAGGGTTTAACTTTGGGTTTTATTGTTCCAATATTTTGATTTTAGGATCAATCTACCTTCCTTGAGGTGTGGCGGTGGTGTGATTGAATTTTTTCACAAAGCATTCAAAGTTTTAACAATTTTGGTAGGTGATTCCACGTGTATAAAATACTTTTGACTTATCTTGCTGTGTTTATAACATTTCCATGTTTATATAATTTGATTATTGGTGCAAAAATTGGTTTCAATACTGGAAATGAAGGTTATACCAACAGTTTAAAACCGTTGGTATAGGCTGTAAAACCATTGGTATAGCCTATACCAACAGTTTTCCAAACCCTAGGGCAGTAAGCCGTGAAGAAAGCCCTATACCAATGATTTGATCTAAACCGTTGGTATAGGCCACTGTATGTATTGATTTACCAACGGTTGTAGGATAACCGTTGGTATATGTTTGTATAGAATTTTTAACAACAGTTTCATTGAAACCGTTGGTATATATTGAAGAATAAACACTATACCAATGGTTTTAAAACCGTTGGGATAGTTTTTAAATTTTTCTCAAAGTATACCAATGGTTTAAAACCATTGGTATTGTGTATTTCTAGAACTATTGCACAAAAAACCCTCTAGTAGCCCCTCCAGTAAACACCTACATAAAAAATAGCTGAAAAAAAACATACAAACAAACTTAAAACAGCATAAAAAACACCTGTAATAGCACAAAAAAAACACATAAAACCATCAAAATCTTCCGACCATGTCATGTACTATAATTACTTATTTCAATCTTCATATGACAACAATCTTCCATTAGATTTGAATAACAGTTTCAATAACTCAAACATTATTTACACCCATTTCAATCTTCACATGAAAACCACTCTTCCAGTAGTAATTCACCTCACCCCTGCACAACCCCCCAAACATCACAACCCCCCACCTCCCCATCAAATTATAATAGGCTAAATAGTCTTAGAAATACTTATTAGAGTTGAATAAGAGTTTGAAATTGGCTAAAATCACCATTTTTTTTGTCTGATCCTAGATTTGGGTATGTAATGATTTGTGATTTATTTTCCATTGAACTTGTATTTTTTATAATATATGGTGAAAAGGCATTTTCTTAGGAGTCTCATCACTTATGAACCCATGAGTGAAACTACCCAACTCATGAAAAAGAGTTTGTGACTATCGTTGACGAGTGGTACCGACCACACCATGCCTCAGATTGAGGTGAGGTTGACTCGTACATGTCACAAATGACCCATGGATCCTTTTCCTAAAGTATCAACAGAATCCGAATGCGTTTGGTTAGTTTTCCGTATATCAGTTGTTGTTTTCACTTAAAATGTTGTCCATTTCAAAGATAAGTGAGACACTTTGAGTGGTGCCGGCCACACTGCGCCTCAGATTGAGGTGGGGTTGACTCGTACATGTCAAAAATGACCCATGGATCATTTTCCTAAAGTTTCAATAGAATCCTAATGCGTTTGATTAGTTTTCCGTATGTCGGTTGTTGTTTTCACTTAAAATGATGTCCATTTTAAACAAAAGAGAGCCACTTTGAGTAGTTTCAGCCACACCGTGACTTATATTTAGGTGGGGTTGACTCGTAAACATCAAAAATGACCCATGGATCGTTTTCCTAAATTATCAACACAATATGAATGCGTTTGGTCGGTTTTCCGTATGCCAGTTGTTGTTTTCACTTAAAATCATGTTCATTTCAAATAAAAGTGAGACAATTTGAGTGGTGATGGCCACAACAGCCCTCATATTGAGGCGGGGTTGACTTGTACATGTCACATATGACCCATGGATAGTTTTCCTAAAGTTTCAACATAATCTGAATTCCTTTGGTTGGTTTTCCATTTGTCAGTTATTGTATTCACTTAAAATGACGTCCTTTTGAAACAAAAGATAGACACTTTGAGTGGTGACGGCCACACTGTGCCTCGGATTGAGGATATGTTGACTCTTACACATCAAAAAATGACCCATGGATCGTTTTTCTAAAGTATCAACACAATCCTAATGTGTTTGGTCGGTTTTCTGTATGCCAGTTGTTTTTACTTAAAAGCGTATCCATTTTAAACAAAAGAAAGACACTTTGAGTGGTACCGGACACACCGTACCTTGGATTGAGGCGATGTTGACTCATACATGTCAAAAATGACCCATGTATCCTTTTCCTAAAGTATCAATAGAATCTGAATGCGTTTGGTCAGTTTTCCGTATGCCAGTTGTTGTTTTCACTTAAAATGTTGTCCATTTGAAAGAGAAGTTAGGCACTTTGAGTGGTTACAGCCACACCGCGCATCGGATTGAGGCGGGGTTGACTCGTACACATCAAAAATGACCCATGGATCGTTTTACTAAAGTTTAAATAGAATACGAATGTGTTTGTTCGGTTTTCTGTATGTCAGTTGTTGTTTTCACTTAAAATGATGTCCATTTTAAATAAAAGAGAGACACTTTGAGTGGTTTTGGCCACAATACGCCTCATATTGTGGTGGGGTTGACTCATACATGTCAAAAATGAACCATGGATCGTTTTCCGAAAGTATTAACACAATCTGAATGTGTTTGGTCGGTTTTTCGTATGCCAGTTGTTGTTTTCACTTAAAATCTTGTCCATTTAAAATAAAAGTGAGACAATTTGAGTGGTTCCAGCCACACCGGCCCTCATATTGAGGCGGGGTTGACTCATAAACATCACATATGACCCATGTATCATTTTACTAAAGTTTCAATAGAATCTAAATGCCTTTGGTTTGTTTTTCTTTATGTCAGTTGTTGTATTCACTTAAAATGATGTCCTTTTGAAACAAAAGAGAGACACTTTGAGTGGTTCCAGCCACAACACACCTCAGATTAAGGAGGGTTTGACTCGTACACATAAAAAATGACCCATGTATCTTTTTACTAAAGTATCAACACAATACAAATGTATTTGGTTGGTTTTCCGTATGCCAATAGTTTTTACTTAAAAGCATATCCATTTTAAACAAAAGAAAGAAAATTTGAGTGGTAATGGACACAAAGAGCCTCAGATTGAGGCAAGGTTGACTCTTACACGTCACAAATGACCCATGGATCCTTTTCCTAAAGTATCAATAGAATCTGAATGCGTTTGTTTGGTTTTCTATATGTCATTTGTTGTTTTCACTTAAAATGTTGTCCATTTTAAAGAGAAGTGAGACACTTTGAGTGGTGCCGGACACACCACGCCTCAGATTGAGGTGTGTTTTACTCATACACATAAAAACCGACCCATGGATTGTTCTCCTAAAGTTTTAACAGAATACTAATGTGTTTGGTTGGTTTTCCGTATGTTAGTTGTTGTTTTCACTTAAAATGATGTCCATTTTAAACAAAAGAGAGACACTTTGAGTGGTGTCAGCCACAATGTGTCTCGTATTGAGGAGGGGTTGACTCATAAACATCAAAAATGACCCATGGATCGTTTTCCTAAAGTATCAACACAATCTGAATTCATTTTCTTAGTTTTTCGTATGCCAGTTGTTGTTTTCACTTAAAATCTTGTCCATTTCAAATAAAAGTGATAAATTTTGAGTGGTGCTGACAACACCAGCCCTTAGATTGAGGTGGGGTTGACTCGTAAACATCACATATGACATATGTATCATTTTACTAAAGTTTCAATAGAATGTGAATGGATTTGGTTGGTTTTTCGTATGTCAGTTGTTGTATTCACTTAAAATGATGTCCTTTTGAAATAAAAGAGAGACACTTTGAGTGGTGACGGCCACACCGCGCCTTGGATTGAGGAGGGGTTGACTCATACACATAAAAAATGACCCATGGATAGTTTTCCTAAAGTATCAATACAATACGAATGCGTTTGGTTGTTTTTTCGTATGCCAATAGTTTTTACTTAAAAGCGTATCCATTTTAAACAAAAGAAAGACACTTTGAGTGGTACTGGCCACTATGTGACTCATATTGAGGTGAGGTTGACTCGTACACATCAAAAATGACCCATGGATCCTTGTACTAAATTATAAACAGAATCTGAATGCGTTTGGTTGGTTTTCTGTATGTCAGTTGTTGTTTTCATTTAAAATGGTGTCCATTTCAAATAGAAGTGAGACACTTTGAGTGGTGTCAGCCACACCGCGCCTCATATTGATGCGAGGTTGACTCGTACACATCAAAAATGACCCATGGATCTTTTTCCTAAAGTTTAAATAGAATCTGAATGATTTTGGTTGGTTTTCCGTATGTCAATTTTTGTTTTAACTTAAAATGATGTCCATTTTAAACAAAAGAGAGACACTTTGAGTGGTGTCGGCCATACTGCACCTCGAATTGAGGTGGGTTTTACTCTTACAGATCACAAATGACCCATGGATAATTTTCCTAAAGTATCAACATAATCCTAATTCGTTTGGTCAGTTTTCCGTATGCCGATTGTTGTTTTCACTTAAAATCCTGTCCATTTCAAATAAAAGTGAGACAGTTTGAGTGGTGTCGGCCACACCGGCCCTCGGATTGAGGCGGTGTTGACTCATGCATGTCACATATGACCCATGGATCGTTTTCCTAAAGTTTCAATAGAATCATAATTCCTTTGGTCAGTTTTCCGTATGTCAGTTGTTGTATTCACTTAAAATGATGTCCTTTTGAAACAAAAGAGAGACACTTTGAGTGGTTCCAGACACACCGTGCCTCATATTGAGGAGGGGTTGACTCTTACATGTCACAAATGACCCATGGATTATTTTCATAAAGTATCAACACAATTCGAATGCGTTTGGTTTGTTTTATGTATGACAATAGTTTTTACTTAAAATCATGTCCATTTTAAACAAAAGAAAGACACTTTGATTGGTACCGATCAGTTGTTGTTTTCACTTAAAATATTGTCCATTTCAAAGAAAAGTGAGACACTTTGAGTGGTGTCAGCCACACCATGGCGTGTTGGCCCAGTCCAGCGACATCTGCGGGGCAACATCTTCCGGCCAGGAGTGATGGGAGCGGGAGGAAGTGGGGAAACATTCCGGCCGTCACCTCCCTCCCCATTAACTATGGGTGGGTAATGTATCTAAAACTATATCTAGGTATCATACATTGAATTCTGAAAGGACTGCGAACCGCCGTGGTGTTTCATCCTGGAGTAGGGCCAAATCACAGCATTACCGTGGCGTGACCGTGGTGTGACCGCGACGTGACCGTGATGTGACTACGGCGTGACCGCGATATGACCGCGGCATGACCGCGGCGTGACCGCAGCGTGACCACAGCGTGACTGCGACGTGACCGTGGTGTGTTGGCCCTATCTAGCGACATCCACGGGGCAGCATCTTCCGGCCAGGAGTGAAGGGAGCGGGAGGAAGTGGGGAAACATTCCAGCTGTCACCTCTCTCCCCATTAACTATGGATGGGTAATGTATCTAAAACTCTATCTAGGTATCATACATAGAATTATGACAGGACTGTGAACCGCCATGGGGTGTCGTCCTGGAGCAGGGCCAAATCTTGGAATTACCGCGGCGTGACCGCGGCATGACCGCGGCGTGACCGCGGCGTGACCATGGCGTGACCGCAGCGTGTTGGCCCGGTCCAGCGACATCCATGGGGAAACATCTTCCGGCCAAGATTCCAAATAAATCCTATGTAGTTGTCCTTCACATTATAGAAACTAATCTTATGTTATAAAAATAGACTCTTGATTCGGGATTGTGGTATGATAAAGATATATATTTTATATTAGTTTTTTTTAAAAGTGGTACTAGGTATTTGAAACTACTGATTGAGAGTCAAATTATGCAGGTGTATTACTCATCAATGGTATATGAATTTCTTGGAACTCTAATAATAAAACTTCAGTCACCTTGAGAACCTTAGAATTTGAGTATGTTTTAACATCTCAGGATTCAACACAAATCTTATTGTAGAATTCATATATGTAAAAAATTAGATGTGCATCGAGGCCAGGAAAACACCCCAAACAGTGTTAATATGAAGCTTATGGTGGGGAGAAATATAAGCCTGACAAGTGTTAAACAATGACACCATCAGTGTTTTTATATATATAGGTTCGGGTAAACACCATAAGGGGTGGCCAAGAGGCCAAACAAACACCCAAAATGGGTTTCTCCATAAGATAAGGTCACAAAAAACATGATAGAACAAATAAACTATTTAATATGTTATAACAAGGGATCTTTGGAAGGTTTTAGTAAGTAGCACAATGACACAATGTCTAAAGGGAAATGAAACGATAGAAAAGAATCATACATCCTAAACTATCACTGTGAGTTTTCGCAGACAGCGCACCTCCGTTGGAGGGGTTTTATTATAAAAACACGACTTTATTTATCAAATGAACCAATTATATTAAAGAGCACTTATTCAAGATATGTAATTCAATATAATTAAGTATAATTAAGAAATAATCTAAATTCAATTTAAATCATTCTTAAATTAAAGAGGCTATGAGAGGGACTCTACCTCAAGGTGAAACCAAGCCATCCACTTCGGCTCTTGGAGCTTTCTAACTAAAAGTTGCTGCTCCTCCACTGGGTATACACACCTTCACACACATTCAAGGACACCTAGCCCTTATGCACACACCTGCATGGCCATGAGTATGTGCAAGTGGATCCTTGCACATATGATTATATGCATATATCAGTCTCCACTCACCTATGTATGAATTTATATATATACATGGGCACACCTAGCCCCATATGTTCATAATCACTGCCATGAGTGACTATACACGTAACGGGGGGAACCCACATACATATACTTACCTATGCACACGCAGGAGAGTCGCCCTTGACTTGGTGACTCAAAACCAATGATAATGGATCAAAACACTACACAAAGGATATTAAGAACCTTAAAACACATGAAGGACACTACATAAACAGTGAGAAACCAACCAATGGCATTAAAGCCCTACCTAGATTGGCAGCGGAGTATCGAATCCACCCGAACCAAAACGAAACAATCCAACGCCCTACCGAAAACATAATATGGAGTAAAAAACACTAAATCCCCAAATAAATGAGGCATGAGACAAGTAGAAACCATAGAATCTTACCTCGGATCAAAGTTGGTGGACTAAATCAATCTGAACTCCTTCTGGCACCCTTTGCAGAATATAACTACCCTCTGTCCATAGAAAGTAGTCAAAGATCTAAGTGACCAATGTGATAAAGAAAATAAAATAAAAACTAAACTAAAACATACCTGCCTCCTATGACTATACCTATCACCGCCCAACATATAAGTACCATAGTTTCCCATGGGTCAAATCATGTTCCTTCAAGCAAAGGGGAAACAAATCAATGTTTCAAAATGATACTATCAGATAGTACATTCCTATTAATTAACAATTACTCTTCCTATTAATGGTATATAATCAATTTTTCCTGAGTTTCAACTTAGTTTGGTTTTGTTCGATATAAGGGATGAGGTCTTATTATTCTTGGTTTTTATGTTTACACTTGAGATATTTATTTAAAAATGATGCATGTATTTGGAATTATTATTTATGGTTTTAGTTCTTAGCCTGTTTCCATGGGGACTGTCCATATGAATAATTCTTGGAATGTAGGGTTCAGTTGAAATTTATGCACATTAATGTGATTGATGTCACTAACGATGATGATTTAGATCAAGTAAAATATTCCTAAGAGGATTGGGCCTTGTAGTGATAGGTGTGGCAATTGTATATCTAGCATTTGATGAGGAAATAATTATGAGGATGGATTGAAATATTGGTAGGTTCTTAGAGTGGGACGGTCCCTATGAGTATATAAAATGTATTATGAAAGGTTTTACTCCATTTAATGATTCAAGAGTTTAACTATAGAGATGAAGGATGAAATTCTAGTGTGGGTATTGGGTATTGTCGTACAGATTGAAATTATAATGCCAAGAGGCTTGGTGTGATTTAGCTTAGGATAGAACCTGGTTAGTGGGTTTGGGTTATAATACATGATTTTGATGAGTTTCTTGACTGGATTATTGAGAATATAATGTAGATGGGTTAGACATGGTGTGCTTTTGTGACTTGGACAATCACAAGGTGAATAATCCTCTTTGTATAGTTGGATGATGATATGTGCATAGAGGCATGGGATAATCCTCGAGAGATGAGTCTAGACTATGTGACTGAGAGGATAGACTATGATAGGTTTGATAGGATTGGGTGAGTGGCCAACCCATGCAAGGATGATACGATGTATGGAGACACTTGGAGACACTTGGGGTTATTTATGCTATCTCATGGAGACACTTGAGGTTATTTCATGACTCCAACATACTACATAAATGTTCCCACACAGTGTTTTAGAAAAACAATTCCATCTCAGGGAAGACCCCAAGGCTCCTCTATCTTCCAATGTTTCCTCACACTCACACCTCATGGTATTACAATATACAAGTGATCTACGTCAACTAGTCAGGATAGCATCACCACCCTCTGTCTGTAGAAAGAATTAAAATACCTAATTGGCCAATGTGATAAAGAAAATAATATAAAAACTATACAAAAACATACCTATATCCTATGACTATACATGTCACCGCCCAATATATAACAACCACACCGCCCCATGGGTCAAATCATGTTTTTGCAAGCAAGGGGGAAACAGTTCCATTTAATAATCTCTTCATTTTTCATTATGTTCTTTATATAGAACATTGTTGGAAACACCATACTAGTACACTTATCCATTGAATATGCACCTATGCTACATTAGTTGAGTTGAAGATTGTGCACATAACCCTCTTATGCTCAATCCTATGTCATGTGAGTAGTCATAAATCTATAAGATGGTGATTACCCTTATCTAAACATATAATCATGTAGTTTATCCGGGTACCCAATGGCATCTCAAACAATGCGTGAGATACAATTCATGTAGGTGACCATCGAGAGGTCTATAACTATCCAGTCTATTTATATAACATTTTAATATAATGATATGATAAATTAAAGAAACAACTAAAAAATCTAAAAGGGTTTTCTATGGTTCCAGAGAAAAAATCCCTTCATCTTCGATGGAGGGTTAAATATTTAATTAATTAAATGTATTCGAATGAATAAATTCTAACTTAAATCAAAACAGAAACAAAAACATATACACATCAAAATCAAAACTAAAAACTGAAATATTAGATAAATTTCAATAAAAATAAGGTACCACTTAAGAAAATACCTAATTTGGGATGGTTTGGATGGAGATTCAGTAGGATATTCAGTAGCTTAGATGGGATGGAGGAAGAGGAAGCCGAAGGAGCTCCTAGATCTCCAAGAGAGGGGGGAATTTGGGGGAATTTCTTCGATTTAGGGTTCTGTATCATGAATGGGGGATAGGAGGGGATGTTGTTATTTTTGGGGGAACTTTTACCAACTGTTTTTAAAAACTATTGGTAAAAATTTTCAGGCCACACTTATACCAACGGTTCCTTAGAACCGTTGGTAAAAGGTCCCATAATCCATCCTTTTAACAAAAGTTCTATATAAACTGTTGGTAAATATTGTTTAAGAGGTGATTTACCAATGGTTTTATGAAACCATTGGTAAAAATATTCTTTACTAACAGTTTTATGAAACATTTGGTATGGAAGTGTTGGAATAAACCCACATTCCAGTAGTGTTTTATTGGTATTTTTAGAGCAAATGAAATTTAAGTTCCATTTTTATGTGAAATTGGGGTTTTTTTTATAGAAACCTTTTATTGGTTCATTTGGGGCTGCCCTATAACTACACAGTTGATTTTATTGAAATGTATTAGGGAATAAAATCATGTTTTTAATGTTTATATCTTTTGGTTGTTTCTACAATTTTTTTTAATGGTATTTGTGAAGCATATGAACTTTAAGTGCCATGTTTGTGTGAAAATGGAGGTTTTACAAAGTTATCACTTCTTGGTTCATATGGGGATGCCCTATAACTGAATTTTTGTTTTCATTGAAAGGTATTGGGATGAATTTTTTTATGACTTATAAGTGTTCACAGAGTGTGCAAATTGGGGATTTCATGGAGTTTTGGGTGCAAAACAATGTGAGATTTTGAGAAGCTGTTTTATTGAAAATAAAAATGTTTTGTTGTGTGTTTTAAGTGGTATAAAGTGTGTATAGCTACTGTATTGTTTGTATGTGACCAGTAGTGGTTTTTTATATGAAAATTTATGTATGTATCATACTTAAATTGTTTGATCACAAAGGGGGAAGCTCGAGTACCTAGGTGAGAAGATATGTACTAGTACGCTAGTGATCAGGATGGGTTTTGTGACTGTTTCACTTAGCATTTTGGATAAATAAAACTCTAAATAAACTATGTGGATTATTTTTGGGGACCACTAGGTTATGGGTATGTAACCTACTAGTGGCTCATTCACAGGAAATGATTGTAACATGGATATTTTACACCAAGGTATGGGGTACATAGGGCGCGAGACTATCTAGTGCCTAGGGGTGTTCCTGGTTTTGGTGCTCATTGGATTGGTGGTATTTACCCTTGTATAAAGGTGTGGTTGAATTTAAATTATAGTAGATAACATGTCTTATTTAAATGTGTTAACATTATGAAAGTTTTATTTTGAAAAATGTTTATAATTGAAAGTTGAATTTCTTGGAATTTATCACCGCTTTTCCTTACATATTAAAACTGCGTGCTTTTTCACCTTGTACTGCATACTCTTTGGAATATTTGGGTGGTATACTATTGGGAATAGTCTCAAACCCTACTTACACCCATTAGGTGTAAGTATACTTGATTATGTTTGACTTAGGTAAAGGAAAAGCCTTGGGTGAAGGCAGTTCGGGTTTTTAGTCCCCTCCTATGGTGCGGTGTTGTAGAGACAGCTTGGGGGTGATGATCCCTTGTTATGTGGAGTCTTTGTGGCTTATTTGATGATGTTTTTATTTATTTTTTAACTTTTTTAATTTATTTAAAACCATGTATTCAAATATGGTTTCTGTTAAGACTTGTTTAGCATGAAAAATTCAGATTCATATTATTGTTTGTTTGTGATGTTTTATGCTTTCATATTCGGGTAAATCATTCCCAAACCAAATTTATTGATACCCGAGAACTTGTTCTAGCCTGTGGGGATAGGGAAAGACCTTTGGGCCTTTTCATGGTCTGGATTTGGTGTCGGTATTAGTGGATACTAGATTCGATTCATGACAAAATGGTATTAGAGGAGGCCAATGTTTTTGGGTTATATTACTATTTTGGAATGAGTCGGGATAGACAGAAGCTAGGAATGTCAGGGATTGGGGTTTTGGTCATGAGTAGGGTGCCTATCCCACACCTCTCTTGGAAGACCTTGAGTCACCAGGGGACGTTAGAATTGTCTGATTGACTTCATTTCCAGGTGAGACGTGTGGGCTGTAGACCACACGTGGACATCGTATGGGGATGGAGTAGTTGTTTCTTTTATTACTGTAATGTGTTTAGATTATTCATTTTTGATGCATTTGATTAAAATTTTCAGAATTGTGGTAATGACTATTGTTTTTGCAACTGTTTCATTTTGTAGCAAGATGCATCCCTAGAAAGCTCCCATGAACCCACGGGAGGAAGCCTGAGAGAGTTCTCCCACACCGATTGATCAGAGGCTAGTCGAGGCTGTGGTCTGGGCTATACAAGCACTAGGACATAAACTTAATCATGTTACAGCTCCTATTAGAGAGGATTATATAGGTCCTATAAAGGAAAAGGCCCAAGAGTTCTTGAAAAATAAGCCTCATACCTTCCGAGGTAGCGTAGAACCCCAGGAATCAGAAGAATGACTCAAAAAGATTGAGCACATGTTCGAGTTCCTAGATACACTTGAGGAACTTAGGGTAAAGTGTGACACCTTTTTGTTGGAGGGTCCCGGCTACAGGTGGTGGGAATCAGTACTTCAAACTGAGAAGAATGAGCAGATTCACTGGGGAGATTTCAAGGCTGTCTTTAATGAGCAGTACTTCCCTGAATCCCTAGCATACGCCAAATCTTGAGAGTTCATGGACCTTGTTTAAGGGAATCTTTATATGATGGATTACACCAACTGTTTCAATGAGATGGTTAGGTATGCCCCTGAAATCATCTCGAATGAACAAGTGAAGGCCCATAGGTTTGGCAAAGTCTTGCGACCAGAGATATACTCCCGAGTTTTCTTGTTCAAGATGAGGACCTATGCTGAGGTTGTTGACCGAGCGTGTATGGTGGAGATTGATTGTAAAGGAAGGGCTGGTTTCTCTAGGATAGTATCAGTAGTGGGTAGTGGAATCTCTTCAGATAAGAAAAGGAAGCGGGGGGATCATGTAAATAAGGGAGGTGGTAGTTCAGGCCACTCTTCCAGGAAGTTTTTATCTGTGTCTTCTGATGCAAGATTGGTCATGTGCCACCAGTGTGGGAGACCGAGGAACATCCGACCTGAATTCCCACTTCCTCTAAATCCCTGTTACCAATGTGGAGGTATGGGTCACTTGTAGTGCTTTTGCGGGGTGGCATGCCCACTTCAGAGTGTGGCAGGGTTAATGGATTCAAGAGGAGTACCAACACAGTTAGAGCCGTCGAGGATGGGGGGATATCAATTTTAGTGGTCATGGTTGTAGGGATGGGTCATATTCTAAGAAGAGACAGTTTAGGGAACAACCAAAGACTAGCGATCGTCCTCAGGCAGGGATCAGACATCTCCATGTGGTGGATCAGGCACTGGCAGAATCAGAGGCGGGACCATCGATAGTTTGAGGTACTGTTTTAATTGAATCTTCTATAGCTTCTGTGCTTTTTGATACTGGTGCATCTGTTTCATTTATCTCTTCTCGTATTGTGTACACACTGAATTTTCCTACCGATTTTTTATCTTTTGTGATGGAGTTGGTGATTCCACTGGGAAAGAAGAAGGAGAAGGGTCTTAGGTGCCCATTGTGTGCGCTCTCTGTGTCAAGTATTGAGATGGAGTGGGACTTCTTAGTCTTAGATATGGATCTTTTTGACATGATACTTAGCATGGATTGGCTAGTGCACTTCCAGGAACACATCGATTGCTACAGGCAGCGAGTGAGTTTCACGACACCTGATGGGATTCATAAGTTTTTTCATGGAGAATGGGATCCTCAGTCAGGTCATGCATGACCTCCACTCCCAAAGTTGGGAAGTATTATCTTCTAGTTATCATTGCTCATGCTAGAGGATGATGGTATTTCCCTTGAAGGTGCACTAACTCATGTAGTGAATGTGTTTCCGTAGGTATTCCAAGATGATTTTTCAGGTTTTCCCGTGGAGCAGGATGTGGAGTTATCGATTGATCTAGCATTGGGAACACAACCAATATCTATTTACTCATATCATATGGCCCCTACCGAGTTTAGGGAATTAAATATATAGTTGGAAGAATTATAATCCAAAGGATTCATTCGCCCGAGAGTCTCTCTTTGGGTCGCCCCTATTTTGTTCTTGAAAAAGGATGACAAATCCCTCTAGTTGTGCATTAAATACCAGAAGATGAATAAGGTAACAATTTAGAAAAAATACCCTTTTCCTAGAATAGATGATTTGTTCGATCATTTTAAGGGGGAAAAGTGGTTTTAAAAAATAGACTTTCCTTCAGGATACCATCAAATCAGGGTGAAAGAGGAAAATATCCCAAAGACAACCTTCCGAAGCAGGTACGACCACTTTGAGTAATTGGTCATGCCCTTCGTATTGACCAATTCTCCATAGGTATTTATGGAACTCTTGAACAGGGTGTTCCACTGGTATCTCGATTCCTTCGTTGTGGTGTTTGTGGATGATATTCTAGTATACTCTGACTCTGAGGAGGAACATGAACATCACTTGAGGATTGTTTTGGGCACTTTGGGGGATCACCACCTCTATAAAAAGTTGTCAAAGTGCACTTTTTAGATCAGGGAGGTGAAATTTCTAGGGCATGTGATCTCGGAGCAGGGGGTTTCAGTGGACCCCAAGAAGATCAGTGTGGTCATGTTATGGGAGAAACCAAAGAATGTGTTCGAGATTAGGAGTTTCCTTATCCTGGCTGGTTATTACAGGCAATTCATTCAGGATTTCTCTCAGCTTGCTTCACCAATGACTGCACTCACCCATAAAGGGGTGAAGTTTGTATAGGGACCAGAATATCAGGAATCCTTCGAGGAGCTAAAGCGGCAGTTGACTAACAATTCTGTGATGATTTTTCCTGATGTTGGGAAGGGGTATGTGGTCTATTGAGACACTTCAGGTATGGGTCTCAGGTGTGTGCTTATGTAGGATGATCTTGTGGTGGCGTATGGCTCTCGCCAACTCTGAAAACATGAAAAGAATTACCCAACCCATGAATTAGAGTTGGCAGCGGTGATGCATGATTTGAATACTTGTCTTCACTACCTTTTTGGAATGAAGTTTGTGGTCTACTATGATCACAAAATCTTGGCCTATATCTTCTCACAGAAGGACCTCAACTTGAGGCAGTGTTGTTGGATAGAGTACTTGTAGGGGTTCGACTTTGACATTGTCTATTCCCCAGGTAAGGGTAACGTGGTGGATGATTCCTTGAGCAAAAGAGTCCCAATGAAAGATTTGAGGAAGTACAATGATGAGTGGAATCTGATGGCAGTCTTTGCTCAGATGAATGTGGAGACGAATGAGCATAGTGGAGGTGAATTCTTGGAGTGAATTTAGTTGACTTATTCTCTTTTGGAGTTGATTCAGCATAAGTAGTCTAGTGATGAGCTTTTTCAATGGTCGAGGCAGTTTCTTCATGGTGGGGATACATTTTCTGATTGGTCATCGTCTCCTGAGGGCATCTTGTGCTTCAAGGGCCATTCATTAGGTCCACCGTCTCTATAGAAAGTGGTGATGTAGGATAGCCACCATTCTCAATGGGCTGTCCATCCAGGTGAAACTAAGATGTATTATGGTGTCCATCGGCATTTATGGTGGCCTGGTATGATACGAGACATCGCAGACTTCATGTCGAGAGGCTACACATGCCAGCAGGTGAAAGAATAGCATCAAAGGCCCTCTAGTTTGATCCATCCATTACCCATTCCTACCTGGAAGTGGGATGTTGTTTCCATAGACTTTATTGTTATCTTAACTTGTACACCTTGGGGTAAGAATTCCATTTGGGCGGTGATTTATCGTGTGACTAAATTAGCCCACTTCATTCCAATCAGAGATACAACTAAAGTGGATGAGTTGGGCCGTTTTTATCTTCAGGAGATGGTAAGGCTCCATGGTGTGACATAAAAATTTGTATTAGATAGAGACCCGTGTTTCACTTCTCAGTTTTGGGAAGGCCTACAGAAGGCCTTGAGGTCACAGATCAAGATGAGCACGACGTACCATCCTCAAACGAATGGTCATACAGAACAAGCGAACCATATTTTGGAGGACATGATCTATGCATGTGTTTTGGACTTTGTAGGTTATTGGGATAGCAATTTGGGATTGGTTGAATTTTACAATAATAATAGTTACCAATCCTCAATTTTAATGTTTTCTTTTGAGGCGCTCTATGGTCGGCCTTGTCGGTCCCCCCTGTGTTGGGTTGAGGTAGGTGAGACGTCACTGTTGGGGCTGAGCCTTGTGCAGGAGACTTTTGAGAAGGTTAAATTGATTAGGAAATGCTTTTTGATAACTTATAGTCATCATAAATCTTATGTTAATTGGAGGCATTAAGACCTAGAGTTTTTTGTGGGTGACATGGTATTCTTGAATGTGGCCCCTCGTTTGGGCCATCATCGATTGGGGAAGAAAGGGAAGATAAAGCCGCGATATGTCGACCCTTTTGAGATCACTGAGCATATTGGAAAGGTGGATTATAGGTTGGCCTTAACTTCTCAGTTTAAATCCATACATGATTTCTTACATGTATCCCAGTTGAATAAATACAACCTGGATCTGTCCCATGTGTTGAGTTGGGAAGAACTAGATATAGAGCCCAACTTGTCAGTTTTTGAGCGGCCAGTGCAAATAGTGGACTCCCAAGAGAAGGTGCTTTGAGGGAAGTCTATTCCAGTAGTCATAGTTATTTGGAATCATGTTAGTGATACACATTAGACTTGGTAGTGGAATTCATGGGTTGAGGACAAGTACCCATTCTTGTTTTATGATCAAGCCTCTAGTCAACTTTCTGGGATGGAAATTTTTCATGGTGGGAAGAATTTTCACACCAAAGTTATTCATTAAAGTTACTTATATTTCTTATATTTTTATCCAAACATTCTCCCCTACGTCCCACCTAATCCCCCACAAATTTTTGTGGCATTTAGAGATGTTTTGAGGGGAGAAAGGAGGGGGAACATTTTAGGTGCACAGTTTTCCAAACCGTGCACACAAACCATGCACCCATGTAAACTCATTAAAAATGAGTTAAATGACTTCTTTTCCCTCATGGTATTTATCCAAACTCGACCCTTTATTTCTCCATTCTACCATTATATCCATTTCAGCCTCCCAAGACTCTCAAACCCTAATTGGAACTCCATTTTGAAGGGGTATTTGGTGGAGGAACTTCACACAATATCAAGTAAGTGTTTCTCCCTCTTAGTTCCTCCCATTTTCATGAATTTTATTCCAATTTACTTGAAGTATCAAATGAATATGTGGTAGGGTTTCTAACATAGGGTTTAACTTTGGGTTTTATGGGTTCAATCTTTTGATTTTAGGCTTGATTGATCTTCCTTGAGGTGCGATGGTGGTGTGATTGAATTTTTGCACAAAGGATTCAAAGTTTTAACAATTTTGGTAGGTGATTCCATGTGCATAAAATATGTGTGAATTATCTTTATATGTTTATAAAATTTTAATGTTTATCTCATTTTATTATTTGTGCAAAAATTGGTTTTAGTGGTATTTGTAGAGAAAATGAAATTTAAGTTCCATTTTTATGTAAAATTTGAGTTTTTTATATAAATCTTTTATTTGTTCATTTGGTGCTGCCCTATAACTACTTAGTGTATTTTATTGAAATGTATTAGGGATTAAAATAATGTTTTTAATGTTTATATACTTTGGTTGTTGCAGTGAAAACTTGTTTTAATGGCGTTTGTGAAGCATATGAACTTTAAGTGACATGTTTGTGTGAAAATGGAGGTTTTACAATGTTATCACTTCTTGGTTCATATGGGGATGACCTATAACTAAATTTTTGGTTTAATTGAAAGGTATTGGGATGAAATTTTTATTTTTATGACTTATAAGTGTGCACACAGTGTGCAAAGTGGGGATTTCAAGGAGTTTTGGGTGAAAAACAATGCGAGATTTTGAGAAGTTGTTTTATTGAAAATCAAAATGTTTTATTGTGTATTTTAAGTGGTATAAAGTGTGCATAGATACTTTATTGTTTTCATGTGACCAGTAGTGTTTTTTTATATGAAAAGGTTTGTATTTATCATTCTTAAATTTTTTGAGCACAAAGGGGGAAGCTCGAGTACCTAGGTTGGCAGATATGTACTAGTACGCTAGTGATCCGGATGGGTTTTGTGCCTGTTTCACTTAGAATTTTAGACAATGACAACTCTAAATAAAATATGTGGATGATGTTTGGGGACCAATATGTTATAGGTATGTTCCCTAATAGCATCTCATGCACGATAAAGGATTGTGACATGGATATTTTACACCGATGTATGAGGTACATAGGGCCCAAGACTATCTAGTGCCTAGGGGTATTCCCAGTTTTTGTGATCATTGGATTGGTGGTATTTACCCTTGTATTAGGGTGTGTTTGGATGTACATTAAAGTATCTAACATGTATTATTTAAAAGTGTCAACATTCTG
The DNA here is from genome assembly GCA_963277665.1 of Viscum album. NCBI lineage: Eukaryota > Viridiplantae > Streptophyta > Magnoliopsida > Santalales > Viscaceae > Viscum > Viscum album. Next base: position 1,188,735,990 of record OY728156.1, on the reverse strand, counting down.
AAAGTTTTATTTTGAAAATGTTTTACAATTGAAAGTTGCATTTCTTGGAATTTATCCCCGCTTTTCCTTGCATATTAAAATTATGTTCTTTTTCAACTTGTATTGAATAATATTTGGAATATTTGGGTTGTATTATATTGGGATTATTATAAAACCCTAATTACACCCCTTGGGTGTAAGTATACTTGATTATGTTTGACTTAGGTAAAGGCCAAGTCTCAGGTGAAGGCGATTCGGGTTGTTAGTCCCCTCCTATGGTGCAGTGTTGTGGATACGGATCGGGGGTGATGAACCCTTATCATGTGAAGTATTTGTGGATGATTTAATGCTGCTTTTATTTATTTTTGGACCTATTTACTTTATTTAAAACCATGTATTGATATCTGGTTCCTGTTAAGGCTTGTTTGGCATGAAAATATCTGATTCATATTATTGTTTGTTTTTGATGTTTTATGCATTCATACTCAGGTAAATCATTCCAAAACAAAATTTATTGATATGTGGGCACTGGTTCCAGAATGTGGGGATAGGGAACACCCTTCAGAACTTGTCATGGGATGGATTTGGTGTCGGTATTAGTGTCAACTAGATTTGGTTCATGACATAATGTCCAGGAGGAAATTATGAGAACAAGACCCGTCAGTAGGAAATCCATATTTATAAGTTTAATTGGATGTTCCAATTTACATGCATGTATATTGGTCCTTAGACTTTAATATTATTATTAATAAATATTATGATTCACAAACTGAAATTTATTGATGAAAACTGTGATGACATATGTTTGTGGAGAGGTAGGATATGTTGGGTGCGTCATGAGTAATACTGCATTAAGGAATAATGAGAGAAATGATTTATCCCTTAAGGTATTTAATAAAAGTTGATGTCTTAGGACCTTTTATGGAAATTATATAACCTAAATAAATCCATGACCATGATTTTCTATAATCAAGTTCAATTTCCAAGAAGTCAAAGAAAGATAAATTGAGCACATGGGTTGATAACACTAGCATGCAACCTAATTTATTGGAGACATAAAGACTAAGGGATTATATACATGGTAAGTGTTTTTATGAGGTGAAATTTCATTGTGACATCAAATTCTTTCTCTATGGGTGCCTTGGCATGTTGCTAGATGTTAACATTGGACTTTAGACTGCTCCACCTAATGCCACTGAGAAAGAGGCCTAGAGGGTCACACACTAAGTGTATCCAATATCTCAGTTAAATAATATATTATTTATTATTTAATAAATTGAATAAATATTATTCCCAGTAGTGGTTTAATAATAATTCATGTATGCCTGATCACATTTATTCCATCACTAGTTATTTGAGAGAATATTTTGTTAGTGGAATATTTAATAAATATTTTGGAGGATTGGTGGACATAGTTTAAGGGTCTGGTGATAAATAATAATATTGAATATTATTTGATTAAATAATATTTAATTATAATTTGAAAGTTAAGAGCATTTCAAGAAATAATAATAATAATACTATTATTATTTGACACGGGGTTTCACTAGGATTGATAAAATAAATAATGGCACTTGTGCAATTATTTTATTTTAACCCTAGTGATATAAATACCCAATTATGTTAATTTTCTCATAACCTATCTAAGATAAAGTGGTTGTGCACAAAAAATTGGATAATAACCTCTCAAGTATAGAGAGTTCTTCCTTCTCTAAGAATGATCTCAAGAATGAGAGAGATCCTCCTCCACCGGATCAAGGAGAATGCTTTGGAAGAAGTTCTCAAGGAAATCAAAGGCAGATGACACAAGCACAAGGATCTTCCATGCTATCACCCATAGACTACTTCAATGATGTTTGGATATTTGTGGAACATGTGTGGATCATCTCTAGAGGAAGTCTACCCTTGATTTTTACAACACAACAATGGTGCACTGCAAATCTGTGGCTGGACGTATCAATGAAGAAATAATAACCTTGGAGGTAATTCTTTAGATAATTAAATTAATTATAAACAATATATGTTGATCCCCCTCTCTTGGTTTTGGTGAAATTATTCTTTTTCTATTTCTTTGACTCAATGATGTGGATCATGTCATTCATCATCATATAGATCCTGGATTGATAATTGATTATAGAAAAAATCAAAGTTGGGTACTGCTCATCGCCCGCTTCCACTGTGCTCAGAACCTACAAGTACAACATATGATATTGGGCCCTATGGGGGGTTGGGGTAGGTAGGGTTTCTACCTGACCCACATTAGAGATGGTTGAATATGTGGCGATGAGATGGAATGGAAGAAATGGGAGCATGGGATGTTTGGCATTGGGGAATGAGAGCAACAACTTGGTGAGGGAAATGGATGTGGGACACCTTTATTGATGTTATCTTGATATTATTTTCCTACTTTGGATGTGTTATTTTGTGAGTTTTCCTAGTTAGTTTTTAATGGATAGTTTACTTGTTTAGGTGTTGTTGGTTCTATTGTTTTTTTCACTCATTTATTAGTATGATCTTTTCACATTTTCATATGATACATTGGGTATAATCCTATTGAGTATACATGTTATTCTCACCATATATATATAAACCATTTTTCAGGCTTCCAGGAGGGTTATAGAGACCAAACCAGACATTACTATCATGGAGATCAGAGCTTTTGTGGAATCACTACCTTACTTTTATTTTGGTATTTACTTGGGGAATTTATTTTTATTTCCTATAATACATTGTGGGTGGGTTTGATTTCTTTTATATTATTTGATGGAGTTTTTTGGTGGTTTCTTTTCTTCCCTCCTGGTCCTTTTTATATATTGTGGGTAATGTCTCTCATTTGAGTGTTTTACAATCACGGTGATAGTCTCTAACCAAGGGCCTACCATAGGTGGGATTTGGGGGGGGGGGGTCAATCCTTCTCCTCACTACTGTCATATGAGGGGTACCTATGGATTCGAGGTCATGAAAGTGAGTGTTCTAACTAGACAAGTTTTCTAATATTGGGAAATAACTAAACATCCACATAAGTGAAACACATATTTTGAGCATTTTGGTTGTTGATGCATCATATGTATCTACACTATTTTCCCATAACTCTTTCAATTATTATATAAGAGGCATAAGGTAAAAATAAATTTAATTTCTAGGAATTTTGTTTCATGGAATGATCATTGAAATAATGAAAGAAGTTTGTTTCATGGACATCCATAGAGGTAGATTATAAGGGATGAAAATAACCGGACCTATGTTAGTTGTACGTAGAGTCCTGAATGGGTTAAATCCATCAGTAGCCAATCCCAATTAAAAATTAATAGGATCTTAAGAGAAACTTAGATATATATAATTAAAGGATTTCCATGCTTTTGAATCTCTTGGATGTCATATAAACTCATCATTATTGTTTTTCTTAGCATGCCACTTCATTTTCTCTATCATTTAGAAGAAATGAACAATCTTTGAAATCATGGTTTTAATGGAAATTAATGTAAAATATTCACAATAGTTTCATTTATCTTCTTATTATTGGTACGTTCATTCATATATTCATCATGATTTACCGATTTCTATCTAGAAATACAACATCATTTACACTCTTCTTTATCAAAATATTCTCCCTGATAAAACATGAATTCATTGGGACATGTATTTGTCTTTGTAAAATTAAGACTAAGCTTGTTAAAAACTCTATTAATCTCATAAAATAATTCAGGGATCTTAGATTCAATAAATGAATCATGCAAAAACTACAATATCATTGGATTACCTTATCTGTAATTCCACAAAAGCACTTGATATGGTACAATTTTAGTATAAAGGAAAATTTTGTATATTTTTCACATCCTTTATATAACTATTGGTTTCCATCATCTGATAATTCATAAAACTCATTTTATTGATTGTATATATTCTCACTTTTATTAATATTTGAAAAATCAAAAAGTGGCCCTACTAGTATGTTACAATATTCACCATGTTGTGCTGAAGTGTTGGAAAAATTGTTAATTAGGTTTGGAATTTCATTCTCCACCATCGAGGCAGTATATTGTTCAATATGATGATGGTCACATGTATAACCTTATATAATGTTCAATTCTAAATACCAAATCTATCTCACATATCTAGCAGATAATTTCTTCAATATGAAGTTCTCATAAACATCATGTATTTTCAACCATCTTTTGAAATTATAATTGCAACAAGGATATTTTATTCTTCTATATATGGATCAATTTTCAATTGAAAAGTATAAAAATTCCTCTAACCCCTTAACATATTGAAGTTTATTCTAGGGTAAAATAATCTAATTTTTATCCATTTTTATCTTATTAATAAAAATATGCATGAAAAAATTACACACATTAATTAAATAAAATCATGTTAAAAATAAAGTATAATCTTTATAGAATAACAAAATTTTAATATCAGATTTTTTTTTGCAATTGTAAAATTTGATTGGGAACAAATCATCAAATAAAATATAATATAACCAATTGACATTATGATTTCATATTTTATGATATAAATAAAACATATAACATATAGAAAAAATAACATATCGCATAAACTAAAACCACATATATTTTGCTGAAATCATATTTTATTATTTAAATAAATTATAAATTCATATATATTCTAGTTTTTTTCCTTTGTCCTTGGTACTTTAATTGTGTGTCTTGAAACTATTTCATTTTAAATATCAGTTATATCAATGACGATTAAACATTAAAAAAACACAATCATATATTGTATTATAACTAAAAATATTAAATAAAAAACAATATACGATTTAATGAATAATAAATCATTGAAAAAATTTCATAAGTTCTATTTAGTAATCCCATAATCAATCAAAAAGAACTAAATACAAAAAAATAAGAAACATTTATTTTCTATATAAAATCAAATGAAAAACCATAACTATGAAAACTACGATAACAAAAAATACATATCAAATTTTAAAATAATTATTAATCTAAAATGTATTAACAAATAAAATAATAAGACGATAATGAAAAAAAAAATTCATAAATACATAAAAAAAAAGTTTAAAAAAGAAAACTAACCCAAAAAATAACCTTCATAATCAACAAAAATTTAACTATGTACTATGTAATTAATAAAATTAACAAAAAATTAAATATGTAAGCATGATAATAGATCAACGAAGTCAGAATACAACTTGAGGTCACTTCTTACATCATCGCGCTTACACTCCTACTAGCACCATCATCGCCACTCCTCTACTCTCACTCCGTAGATGTGCTATCTCTCATTCCTGTTGTCATCGCCCCACTCTACCCCTACTACCACCACAACCCTTTAACATGCGTATTTTTCTCCAACAGTTTCAACACCATATTTGAAGATAAGGCACAATGGTCATTTTCTAATTAGGGATGATCTTTGTGGGAGAAATCTTCATCCTAGGATTTGGAAATTTATTATCTCAGTATATACATGTTCCATACTTGGAATGAATTCAGGAACTCTCTTCATCCTTAACACTATGTTTGGCCATGTATTAGTAAAATAAAAATATGATTTCATAATTTATAAAAGAAAATAAAAGAGAATAAATGATTTTGGTTTCTCTTCATTTTGTATGGAAGTGGAATTTAGTAAAATAAAAGAAATGATTGTCATTTATCTCCACCTTGTTTAGTAAAAAATTTTAAAAGAAAAAAAAATTATTTTGGTGCAAATGACACAAATAAACTTTTGTTAAAAAATAACAAATACACATAGGATTAAATAACATACTTTCCCAAGATAAAAAACAACCACATATTAGATATCTATTGATAGAACACCTATTTCCATGTTTGTCCAACATCAAAAATTTATGTTAAATGACACCAATAACCCTTTTAAAAAAATGTATTTTTATTACCTTTTTATAACAAATCAAAAAACAATAATTTTGATTTTAATCAATCATTATCTTTTATATAACTAAAATGAGGTAAACATTAAACTACAAACATATATTAATAAAAATTTTAAAATTAAAAAAATAACAACAATTAAAGATAATAAAAATTATTAATTCAAGATAATAAAAATTATTTATATAATTTATTAATTCAAAATTATTAAATCAAGATAATAAAAAATGTTAATTCAAAATTATTATTAATTAAAAATAATTATTAATTAAAAATTATTAACTCAAAATATTTATTAATTGAAAATTATTTATACAAACTATTAATTCAAGATAATCATAATTATTTATAATCAAAATTATCAATAATCAAAAAATAATTATAAAATATTTATGATTATTTATATACACATAATTATATATAATAAAAATTATTTATATACACATAATCAAAAAAATTTATATTTGATTGTTTTTATTATTTATAAATTACATTTAATTTAGAAAAATCCTTATTTATAAATTACATTGAAAAAAATATTTAGATACACATGAAAATATTGTTTGTTGTTATTATTAATAATGAAAAATATATTCATTTATATAAATATTAATTCAAGAATATAGTATAGTTATGAATAAGAAACTCATTTACCCTTTTTTATGAAATTCAACACACCACAACTTTGAATTTATCAACTAAATACATTTTATTTCCTATTACAATGAGCATATATAAATTATCAAGGGAAATATTATAGCTATACATGTTATCCACAATTTATTTCATAAGTACCTCAAATAGTTTTATGATTTAAACATGAATAAAGAAACAACTCAACAAGGTCGTATAGAATTCAAATCACAAATGTAAAATACTCATAACAGAAAAAATTAAATGATGAAAATCATGAAGTGGAACAATTTCACATATTGAAGGAATATAGCAGAGGATCACTGCAGCGGCGGAGGAATTGGATGACATCAGGTTAAAGGTGAACAATGGGACATCTTGAATAAATTAAAGTCATGAAGTGATTGTTTATATAGGAACAAAAGGTTCTTTCAATATATATATATATATATAGGCATACAAGGAAAATATGGTAAATTTAAAAAAACCTCAACCTCACACACAATTTCTATCTGAATCATCCCAATTTTGGGATGATTCATCATTTAGGGTTGGAGAGAAATTGTTTCTCCTATTTCTCCCCCCCAACATCTCCGTCCGTCGGTTTGCCCTCACCATATGAGGGAAATAAATTTTAGTTATCCCAAATCATTTCTTTTCCTCCCAAATATACTCTACCAAATTAGCTCTAATTGAGCCAAAGCTTGATTATTCTTGTGTTTTTGTTAATAAAAATAATTATATTTTCCCAACTGGATGACCTAATGGTGGAAATTTTGATGATTTACCATAAGAATGAAATTTATTTTTTATCTTCACCACGTATAATTTGATTGAATCATGTCTCAATATTATATAAATACCTTCAAAAAAAGGTGAGAAACTCTTATCCCATATAAATTTCAACAAAAAGACTTCAAGTTAACCTTTGTTTCTAACAAAATACTTCAAATGATCTAGATGCTTAATGAAAAAAGTAACACAACTGAATAAAACATATATGTAATGAGTTTAAATTTTTTGATGTGATTTTAATAATAAAGTAATATTAAGATAACTCTCTATGTGATACATCCATATATAATGTACAATACCTCCAACTTCAACTTCCTTAGACAAAGGCATGGTTAGATGAGTCATCATTGCAAAAGGTGATGTGGAAGATATCATCTCCAAATTACAAAATTTTATTACAATTCTTTCCCAAAGTTTATCAATATCAACATGGTTTAAATTTTTCACATAAAATTGTTGAAGAATATAAAAAAGTCAATTTCAACTTATGTTGTTTTTTAAGGTAACAATTTACACAATTCAAAATGTATTGATTACTCTAGAAAAATATATGAGCTGGGATTTTAAGTCCATGTAACTTATGATTTTTTAAGCCAACACATCTTAAAATGTTACATGAATTTACATTAGGCACTTTCACATTTTTTAATCATCAAAGAAAAAATATTTTTCTTGATTTTTCAATGAAAAAAATATTTTAGAATACTTTCTATTATCTTTTTCCCATATATCACAGTTTATATTCATTTCTTTTAAGTCCTTATAAACATTGAGATGATATTTTGATTTTTTCTATGCATTCGATATTTTAAAAACCAAATTGTCACATTCATTTCTTTCAATGTGCATAAAGTCAATACTATGAAATAAAAATAAAAATTCCTAATTAATTTTTTTTAAAAAATACCATGTTTCTTCCATTGTTGTATACCAATTGTATTTTATGAGATTGGAACTCTTTTCCTAGAAATGTCTGACAAATATACCAATGGTTCTCTAAAACCACTGGTATAGGTTAGACTATTTTTTTTTATATTTTATGAATAATAATAATAAATATTTCAAAATATATAATTACTTTTACACACACACACGAACACACACACACACACATCTAATTGTATACATATAAGTCATTATAGGCTAGTGGTTAAGTTGTTGAATCATAACAGAGAGGTATGGGGTTAGAAGCTCATCATTTCTCTTTTTTTTATAGTTCCTTTACCAAAATTTTTATAAAATCATTGGTATTGGTCTATGGAAATGGTTTTCCAAAATTGATGGTATAGATATCTACACCAACAGTTTTGGAAAACCATTGGAATATCCCAATAACTATTGTTTCACACCCAAAAACCAATAAAACTGTTGGAATAGGATATAATATTGGTTTTAGAGCCTATACCAATGGTTCTAAAATTTTGTTATAACCTAAATTTCCAATCATGAATATTTCTCAAATTTTGCATCAACAATTGATAATTGTGACATGAATTCTGAAATTGATGACAATTTTTGTGGTGGACTCAAATCATTTCATCCATAAAATCATGACTTGTTAAACCGATATCAATGATATGAATCCAAGAATCGATGATGGCACAAGAAACACTAATTTCTGTTTTATGGTTGTATTATACACTCAAATTCAAATTTAAAAACTATACATGTTTGGAGAGTGTGAATGTTCCAACCAAATAAGTTTCCTAATATAGGAAAATCACTAATCATCCACATTAGAGTTACACATATTTTGAACATTTTGGTTATCGGTGCATCATATATATCTACACCATTATCACATTACTATTGTAGTTCTTCTATAATAGGTTGAAGGTATACATCAATTTCATTTATGGGAATTTTTTTTCTAGAATGATCCTCAAAATAATTAAAGAAATTTTTTGCAAGGACGTCCTCGGATGTAGATTATAAGGGATAAATATAATTGTACATGTGCTATAAGTTGTTCTTAGAGTCCCAAATGGATTAATTCCATTAGTATCCAATCCCAAATGCACATTAATAGGATCTAAATAAAAATTTGAATATAAATAATCAAATAATTTTTATACTTTTAGATATTTTGAATGTCATATAAACCCATTTTTATTGTTTTCCATAACATGCCACTTCATTTTCTTTGCCATTCTAAAATACATGAACAATAATTTCAATCACGGTTTTAATGGAATGTGATGTAAATTTTTTGAAATAGTTTTATTTATCTTCATATTTATAGTATGTTTATTCAAAAATTCATCACAATTCACTAATTTCCATCTATAATTATAAAATATTTTACAGTATTCTATATCTAAAACTTCTTTGTAGAACCCCCAGTTTGAGGTATGTTATCGTTTTATGATTTTACTTTATGTATGGAGTCATTGAGATACCTTACTAGAAGGGTTATAAGGGAAAAGGAAAAATATTCTACTGGATAGCTACTGGAATCATATAAATGAAATATTTATGTTGTAAAATTTGGATTTATGACATGAATTGTTTGGGGTAGATCATTGAAGAACCTTTGTGATGTTTTTGTTTTTAACAAAGTTTTTGTATTTGTTGACAACTGATCTTTTTGTAAAATATTTTTTTTGTTCTTCAGAATCAGACCCATTTAATAAAAATGAGTTTTTATAAGAAATTTTAAAGTTGTTGAATGTTTGAATCCAAACATAAAGGGGGAGAAAAGTTTTTTATGAAAGTTATTTTTTTGACACAGGTTTCCAAACATAGGTTTTCAGACTGAGAAGTACCAGACACAAAAGTTGTAAGAAAGATGGAAGTTCTGTAAAGTTGTTGATCAGATGCACCATCGAACTCATATTCATCATCATGAAGTTCAAGATTCATTGTAATAGGAATTGATAAGAATTTTAGAATGTTGATGAAGAGGTTGAATGAAGATAGTAATGTTAGGAGTTATAAATTTTTCATAATTTATAACTGAAATTAGATGATGTTTTTTGGCCATGAAGTTCTCACAAATCATGAAAAATATCATGATAAAATATGTTTAAGAAATGGAGGAATCATAAATATTGTTTCAGTTCTAGAAACCCAGACATAGAGGATCAGATCCAGAAGTACCGAACACAAAATTTTGTTAGGAGTCTGATTTTATAAAGCTAATGAAGTTTGAAGAATTTCAAAGTTGTTGAGTGAAGTTATCATCAGATTCAAACCATCATAATGATAATCCCATCATAATGATAATTCCATCATTATGAGGATTCTATCAGACTGAATATGAGAAGGAAAGTTAACTAGGCTGACTCTAATGAAGAAGATCTATCAAACCAGGAGAATACACCTATGCATTGGATCAGGAAAAAGCAATAATTCATCAAATGATTGCCTCAAACAAATAACACATCAGATGTAGAAAATCAGAGTGATCAGAGTTGCTGATGTTGATCTATCATATAGATATTAGTTATTAAAGTGTGAAGATTCTAAAAGAGTTGTGTTTACTTGAGAAGAAACAAAGGGAGAGTTAAATTTTGAAATTAGATGAGCCGTGACACTGATAAGTCATCTGCTAAGGTAGTTTATTGTAATATAATGAGGAAGTCCCATTATACCGGAGAAAATTTATGAAGTTCAAGAAGGATAATTATGAATAATACTCAAGAATATTCTATAAGGTTTGTGAAGAGTTAAAGTGGTTAAGATTGAAATTAAAATATATATAGATCTTAGAGTTTTTGAATTTAAGATAGAAGGTAATTTTTTCAAGTTTCCTACCTTTGTCATTATAGGATGCCTATAAATAGTTTCTCAATAAATTCGTACTTTCTAAAAATTTCTTGAGAAAGGAAAATGAAGAGCTTTGAGGAATTTGAGTAAGAGTTATTTCTGGAAAAAGATCTCAACAGAAGGTCAGAATTTTGTTGTTTTGTTTACCATACTAAGAAACATCGTATTGAGTCAATTAGATTGAGGAATATCAAACTGAGGAAGACTAGACTGAGAATTTGAGAAAAGTTTAAGAAGTGCAGATTGAGAAAAGGAGCATCGTATTGAGTCGATCAGACCGAGTCAATAAATTGTGTCCATCAGTGTAACACCCTGACCCCAATTACCCAGAGTCGGTGCATTATTACATAACATTGACACGATACAAAGAATCATTTCCTGAAAGACCGATAAGTTTAGTAACCTTGGAAGTAATAGATATATTCATAAGTTTTACATTACATCATGAAATAAAAACATCAACAAGATTTTGTCCCATTTTGAACACACTTATATCCTTATCCTATCCCTGTATATCAACCATAAAATACTTCTTCACATCCTGGAAAAAATAAAACATAGAAATGGGTGACCTCAGATATCCAGTAAGGATAACAATATAGCGGAAACTTTCATAAATAAGCATAAAAATTTAAGGAAATTTATAAGACTAAAACAAAAGCTTTTTAAACTTAAACATCAACATAATATGGAAAAGACAAAATCAAATAATTCCATTTACTTATTCACATGGATATTCTACTAGTCAAATAATCACATGCAATATCAATAGCCACTTTCATAATGATGTAATGCATAATGACAGACTTCATAACCACATAGTCAAGGCCTTGTGCCAAGACTACAAATAAGATTTTGTCAAGGCCTTATTCCAAGACACTAGTTTGTCTCATGATACCTATCGATGCATTGAGGATCTATAGTAGGCTCCACCCGTCACTTACTAATTCCAATGAATTCCTCATATGAAAAAGTTTAAATATAACATAATAATTCGTATTAAAACTAGAATATTAAATGTCAATACTTTATCCATAAACCATGAATGGTGTTAAAATAACACATCCATATTCAAACATATCAAAAAAACTTCAATACAATATGGAAGTTTTGTATCATAATAAATCAACATCAAACAAGCTTAAAATCCATCAAAGGATGTTGACATAGATGAAATCAATTTTTTTTAGAGAAATATCACTTTCTATTTTGAAATAATTTAAAAGTTATATATTTATAAAATAAAACATTTATTTTGAAAATATTCTTATAATATTGTATGGTAATATTTGAAGATGATATAATGGTGGAGATCAACCACACCCTCCGTATAAGTTAAAAAAAGACATTCTTACCTTAATTTTTCTCGAAAAGGTCATAAAGTACCTTGTTTGGAAAACAAAAAAAAAAGATTCCTTTCAAAAAATATACGGTCAAATAAGGGTATAAATGAATTTAACCCATAGTATATTAAATAGTAAAAATTTTTTGAATTAAATTTTTAAGAAAACACAGATGTGGATGATAAAGAGGTCCCGGTAGATACTTACGTATTAACAACCTCAGATAAGTACAAAGATTGTAGAATTAACCCTTACCTTGTACTTTTCCTTAGTAGATGGTATGTTAATTAAACTTCTGTATAATAGTTAAATCATTGTTATTAAGTTATACAATAACAATATAATTAAATATGATATCATATATAATCTTCTAATATTACTTTGTTAATAATATTTTAGTATTATCATCGTTTCAGGTGTTAACTGATTTGTTTTCCTTTATATGTTTTGTTATGTAAGCCATGTTTGTTATGGATAGGATGTATTTGATTCATATACATAATGATATTAAGTTCTTAAAAATTATTTTTAATCATCAAATAAAAATTATTCTTGAATTATTACGATGGGGAATGAATCTCATCGCATTTGTGGAGACGGTAATCCGTATGTACGCACGAGCAACAATATCATTCAATTGAAGGTGAAATAGTATATAATTGAATTTTATATCATATATAAATAATAATTAACATTTTATATTTATTATTTACATCAATTATACAACATTATTATACCCATACAAATAACTAAGTGTTTGAATAACAAACTACACCACGACGTAGAGATGGTAAGCCGTACGTACGCACATATGGTGACTTTGTCATTCATATGATGGATATAATAATGAATATAGTTGTACCATTTTATAATAACATCACATTATATATAAGATACTATAGTTATTATTTTATAATGGAAACAACAAATAAATAGGAAGTGGAAGAAGAAAAGAACTTGAAAGAGGTGATGAAATATTTACCTCTTCTTCGGGTTTTTCCTTTTGATTTGATCAAAAGGGCTCCTTAGGTTGGATTTCTGACCAAAGGAAGGACTATAGGATGAATATATGAAAGTTTTGAGGATATTTGGGCAGTTTTTGGCCAATCCAAAATGATTTGGAGGTGTTAAATTAAGAGAAGTGGAAGTGACCTTTTATAAGAGAGGCGAGGGTTACTTTAGGAAAAGCTTGAAATATTATTTTATAATAAAATAATTTTCGGTTTCTAATGGCTCCAAAAATAATTTATTTATATTATAAGGTGGGGATGGGTTAAAAAACTCTCAAAAAATAGGTTTTAAACAGGTTTAGGTCACCATATTAACCTTATCTTTTAGATTTAACTCTTAGTTAAATAGTTTGACATTTACCCTGTCTCTTTGTTTTTTTATATTATATGGTTAATAAACTTACTATAACAATCCAAAAGAACCCCAAGTTGTTCATTATTAATATATATAACCTTATCTAAGTCCTTTTTCCAAAAAATATATTTTTAGGAATATTATATCCATTAATAATATAGTATTTTTTTTAAAAACTCAATTATGTCAAGTTTGACACTATTTGGTTTTTGATTTTTATTAAAATCATGACAACATGATTAATTCGAAAAAAAATTATTTAATCAAAACTTGCATGTCATATTAACATAGAAAAGTATTTTAATTCATCAAAAGTCTCAAATTACATTTATTTGGATATTTATAATATCAATTATTTTAATCGTTCTTTAATAAAGTAATTAATGCATCATCATTTTGTCATAAATAAATTAAATTATTTAATGTCTAAAAATTATAAATAAAATACCATTATGTAGGAAATATTTTTATATTTATAATTAATATTTATAGTCAAATTTATATTGTGTGTAACCCTATATTAAAAATGGTTTAGTTATTAAACTTTGAATTTAACTCTTTTAACTCTTCTTTAATTAAAATAATAATAAATGTCCTAATCTAATCCAAGTGGACCAATGGGGATAATATTTTATTCCTAAGGTTGTTTTTGGTCGAATTAAACTTATCCAATAGAATTAGGACATGTGTTAGGGTAATTATAATATCATTTTTACCCTTAATTAACCTTTTTACTTTTAACCGTGGTAAGTAAAAGTAAAAAAGTTACAATTCATCAAAAATTATTTTCATCTTATTGAACCACATTTTACTTACTGATGTAAACCGTGTCTTTTGGATTTTTTAAATTCAACTCACAGAAGCGGTAAAATTAAGTTTTATGCAAATTTGCAAATGCTCCTAGGAGGTGGGTAAAAGACGGTAAAAAGTTCAATAAAATTTATATATATATATAAACTTATTATAAAATGACTCCAATTAATTACATTGAACTTATATAGTTATTATGTATCTATTTTGACCTAAAATAAATTTAAATAAAATAAATATTTATTTAAATAAAAAATTCGGTTTTAACCAATAATGTAGTGTTTTTCACTATTCATCAAAAATTGAAAGTTTTAAGAAAAATACAAAAAATTCATCCTAAGATAATTTTGATATTATTAATTCAAAAATGAAGTCCATTTTAAAAAATAAAATTTATAAAATTTCAAAAAGTGGATATTACTATTCATAACGGCTAGTTTGATTGGTCACGGTGTGTTAGAATCTTGAAGTTGCGTACAATGCAAGCAATTATATTATTCAAGGGGAAACGTACCGTGGAAGCTTGGGGTGTTACATTCTACCCTCCTTAAAATAATTTCATCCTTGAAATTTCTAGAATATTACTACATAAAAAGATTCGGGTGGTTCTTCATCATAAGTTCCTCGGGTTCCCAAGTTGCCTCTTCCATCTTATGATTTCTCCATAGAACTTTTACCAGACGAGTCATCTGGTTTCTCAACACTTGTTCTCTGGTATCAAGAATTTTGACAGGCTCTTCACAATAAGATAGATCAGGTTCTAGTTCAATTTCTTCATAGGTGAGTACATGCGTTGGGCCAGGCATGTATTTTCTCAATAGTGATATGTGGAACAAATCGTGAACATTGGAGAGACTTGGAGGCATTTCCAAATGATAAGCTACAACTACAATTTTTTCTAGAATTTTGAAAGGTCCGATGTACCTGGGACTCAATTTACCCTTCTTACCGAAATGTATAACACCCTTACATGGAGATACCTTCAAGAAAACATGGTCTCCTACTTGAAATTCTAAATCCTTCCTTCGGTTATCGACATGGTTCTTTTTCCTACTTTGGGCTGCTTTGATGTGAGTTTGGATAACCTTCACATTTTCCATTATTTCCTCAAAAAATTCTGGGCCTACGAGTTTTCTTCCACCAACATCATCCCAACAAGTTGGTGAGCGACATCTCTTGCCATATAACGCTTCATATGGTGCCATATGAATACTTGAATGGAAGCTATTGTTATAGGAAAATTCAACCAGTGGTAAATATTGATCCCACATACCTTGAAAGTCAAGAAAGAAAGATCTCAACATGTCTTCTAAGGTTTTAATAGTTCGTTCTAATTGTCCATCGGTTTGAGGGTGGTAGGCAGTGCTCAAATGAAGTTCAGTATCCAGGGCCTTCTGAATACTTTTTCAGAATTTTGATGTAAAACGGGGATCACAATTAGAAATAATCGATAGGGGTACTCCATGAAGTCTTACAACTTCATTAATATATAGTCTTTCCATACGTTCAAGTGGTAAATCTTCTCTTATAGAAAGAAAATTTGTTGAATTGGTAAGAGAATCAACAATGACCCATATTGCATCATTCCTTCTAGGAGTGTTTGGTAGCCCCATGAAAAAGTACATCATAATATTATCCCATTTCCACTCAGGTATGGGAAGAGGTTGCATGACTCGTCCAGGCCATTGCCTTCCAGATTTAACTTGTTGACAAACCATACATCTTGACACAAAATTAGAAATATCCCTCTTCATGTTGTCCCACCAAAAATGTTCTTTCAAATATCTATACATCTTAGTGATACAAGGGTGTATAGATAAATTGGATCTATGAGAATCATCCAAAAATTACCTTTTTAGATCAGGTAAATCAGGAACACAAAGTCTCTTCCCAAATTTCAAAATCCCATATTCATATATGAAGTCACTCAATCTCCCATCACTCACAGATTTAATTTTCTTTTGAAACTCCTTATCATCAGTATGATAACTATTTATCCTTTCTAATAAATATGGTTTGGCAACCATTTGAAAAAATCATTGATGTTTCACCTTCCATGGTTATTCCTATATCCATATTTACTAGATTCCTGAAAATAAGATCCCTTTCAACTCTCATCTTGTTCAAAACTCCATGATCCTTTATGCTCAAAACACTTTCCACCTTATTTGCCTTCCCTGAGTGGTAGTGTATAGGTAATCATAATCCTTGAGTAGTTAAAGCCATCACCTTTGCCTCATGTTGAGTTCTTTTTGTGAGAAAATATACTTCAAACTCTTGTAATCAGTATAAATCTCACATTTTTCACCATAGAGACAGTGTCTTTATATTTTTAGAGAAAATATTACAGCTACTAACTCAAGATCATGAGTAGGATAGTTTTGTTCATGATTTTTTAGCTACCGTAATGCATAGGCAATAACTCTATCATTCTACATATGGACACAACCAAGTTATTTCTTTGAAGCATCACTATAAATAACAAACCCATCATTCCCTGATGGTAGAGTCAAGATAGGAGCATCGACTAATCTTCTATTCAGTTCTTCAAAAAATTCTTCACACTCTTTTTTCCAAACAAATTTAAACCCTTTAAGTGTGATCTTGGTTAATGGGTTAGCCAACCGAGAAAAATTCTGTACGAAATGTCGATAATAACCTACTAAACCAATAAAAATGCATACCTCAGTTATACTTCTCAGTGCTAGAAATTATTGGATTGCCTTGGTCTTTAAAGGATCAACAGAGATTCCATCCGTAGAGACAATATGGCCAATAAAAGAAATCTCCTGAAGCTAGAATTCACACTTTCTAAATTTCCCATATAATTCATTTCTTCTAAGAGTCTTTAGGATAACGCGCAAGTGATTTTCATGATCTTCATAGCTTTTTGAGTATACCAAAATATCATCAATAAATACCACTAAAAAGTCATCAATATATTCTTTGAAAACTCTATTCATTAGATCCATGAATACATAGGATAAATTAGTCAATCCAAAAGGAATTACTGTAAACTCGTAATGCCCGTACCTGGTTCTAAATGCTGTTTTCGGAACGTCTTCCTTCTTCACACACAACTGATGATATCCAGATCGAAGGTCAATCTTTGAAAAATATTGATCTCCATGAATTTGGTTGAATAAATCATTAATGTGAGGTAGGGGATACTTGTTCTTTATTTTTATATCATTGATATCCCTATAGTCAATGCACAACCTCATAGATCCATCTTTCTTCTTAACAAAAAGAATAGGGGCTCCCCATGGAGAAACACTAGGAGAATAAATACCTTATTACTAAATTACTCTAGTTGTTTCTTTAGTTCCACTAATTCTATAGTGTCCATTATATAAGGGGTATTTGATATGGTCCTTGAACCATGAATTAAATCAATGGAAAACTCAATTTCTCATTCTGGAGGATGTCCAGGTAAATCCTCTAGAAAACCATCAACATATTCTTGCACAATAGGCATGTCCTCTATTCGAACATTCTCTTCCTCACCCATAGTTATTTCATTCTCTTCTTCCCCAATAATTGAATTTAGTAGAGCTATTGGGGGTGGATCTAGATAAGAATCATGTGGTGACATTTCTGCTCTAAAGATTAGGTACTCTTTATCATCATCGAAAATTGTAACCTCCTTCTTCTTACAATAAATTTTTGCATCATGTTCCAAAATCCATTCCATTCCAAGGATTATATTAAATTAAATCATGTGTATGATGATGAGATCAGTAGATAAATAACATTTATATTCCATAATGGGAACTGATTCACAAAACTTTATTGTAATGATACTTCCCTTAGGAGTTTTTACTGACAACTCCCTTGTTAAATCAAATTGGAAATATCTAATTTTCTTAGAATACTAGGAATATATGAAACAATGTGATGATCCAAAATCAAATAAATCATTGGATAAACTTGAGAAAACCATTAAATTACCCGCCACCATTCTTTCGGAGCTTCAACCTCAACAGTAGTGATTTCATAAGCTTGGCCTTTATCCCTTGGAATTTTCTGAGGTAAGTTCCCTTGGTGCTTAGGATATTCATTTTCATAATTCCACTTTTCTCTAAAACTGTAGCATTTAACATTGGCAACCTCTTTCTTCCCCTTGTAATCACAAGTTTGGTGGCCTTTTTCACCACACTTGAAACATAATACCATTCCCTTCAAGAAAGTATTGGGGTGTTTCTTCCTACATTTACCACAGGATGGATATTCAACTTTTCCCTTCTTCACCTTATTTCAATTTCCAGAGTGTTCAACAAATATCTTCTTCTATTGCATTGCTTTAAAGTCGCAATACTTGGAGAATTCTTTTTCTATCTTGATATCACATGAGACAATTGTTACCACCCGTCCTCGGGGCCCATGCCGTGACTACCCCAAGCCCGCCTTCCATAGGCCAGGGGCTGGCGACTAGAACTAAAGGCGTAAATCCCTAAGTTGGGAAGGCATTGCCTTTATTAAAGTAAACAAACACAACAGAGTACGCAACAAGAATTAAACATTAAGTGAAAACTGAGTACAAAAGTAAGTGCTGAAAGGTAAATGGGCCAGTATACAAACCCAACTGTAAAGTACAGTACAACTAAAAAGCTAGTACAACTGTAGTAAAGTAAAACAAAAACCAATGAGTCGTCCTCCAAGAATCCCACCTGAAGGGTGGGTACAGATGGTCTCCTCAGCACCTCAAGTCCGTCCGTCTGCTCCGTGTACGTCTCGCCAAGTGGTCCACCTCCGGGTACCATCCAGCTCTATAAGTATCTACCTTGATCAGTGTTGTCTGTCGTCTGCATCCAACACAATGTAGTGCGGGCATATCCCGTGCAGGGGTGAGTATACGATACTCAGTAGGGACCCCGAGACCTCGAAGGTCTCCCAGAATCCATGAAGGATAAACCACAAAAGAAATATACATCCAAGAAGTATCAAAGAACCCAACTTAGGTATATGCCTATACATATACCTAAGTTATCAAACTCAGTTCGTCTCCAACTCTTGAGCCCAAGAACAACCCATTCCACACAGGAAAGAAGTCAATCACATCGATGATAATGATTGAAAGTCAAGAATCATCTCACACAGGTATACATCTTTTGTATAGCAATAAAGATGATTAGATGTAGTCACTGATTCATCTAAGCTGTCAGACACACAAATGATACAAGTCCAGCTAAGCTGTTGGACCCACATAGGATACAAGACCTGCTACTCTGTCAGACCCACATAGGATACAAGTACAGAGGTCAATACTACCAGACCCACATAGGATACAAGAATAGTAGTCATCGCCGTTGAACCCACAAAGGATTCCAGTACGGTAGTCACCACCGTCGAACGCACAGAGGATTCCAGTATGGTAGTCATCGCTGTCGAACCCATGGAGGATTCCAGTACTATAGTCGACGCAGTCCCAACCAGCTCTAGGGTTCCTGCACACAGCATGCTCGATTTTGGGAGGGTCCGCCCCTCGAGGCAAGGTGTCAATACATCAACTATCACGCAGTCCGGAGTTGATGTATTCCGAAGTTCCTTGTCAAAATAAACCCAACGCGATAGACGGCGCGTCAATCAGACATCCAGTCTGAGAGTTATTGGATTTTCTGTTCCAGGGGCCTGGTTGGAATTACTCTCGTTCCAAACCTGGAAGTTTTCCAAAGTCATCCAAAACTCACTTATATTATTATTGAAGTACCGATTCGTCGCGAGGGTCCCAGTGCCGCAGACGTCGCATCGATCAGATGCGCGGTCTTAATGTTATTCATGTTTAAGTGAAACGGGCCCGACCCGTCAAGCCCAGTGGGCTGGCGGGTTGGCCCGACCTGGTTTGGTGGGTCCAAACTGGATGGGGGGTTGGCCCGGCCCGGTGGGGTGTGGCCCGACATAGTGGGGTGCGGCCCGGTCTGGTGGGGCGTGGCTCGGCCCGGTGGCAGGCAGCCCGGCGGCAGGCGGCCCGACCCGACGGGGTGCGGCGCGGCTCGGCCAGTTGGTCGAGCGGACCGTGGGGCGCGGCCCCTGGTTTTTTGAAATGGCAGTGCCGAGCAGTGCTGACCTCTTGTCCGGCCGGCTGAAGCCGGCCGATCTTCCCAGCACGAGCGGCCCGCACGAGCGGGCCATGGTTTTCCCGCGCGGCACCTGTGGGTGCCACAACCTCCTTCAACCCGGCCGGCAGGCGGCCGACCGGTTTACAACCAAAGCGGCCCGCGGTGCGCGGGCCGTGGTTCTCCGCAGTGTGGTGCCTTAGAGGCACCGTGGTTCTCCAGCCCAGCCGGCTATGGCCGGACGGTTCGGTTCGTCTGCCGAGAGGCCCGCGGATGCGGGCCACGATTTCCTCCACGCGGCCGGTGCGCGACCGCCGCCTCCCGTTACCACCGCCAAAATATTCAAGAACCGTCGGAGGGTCGTCGGACCATGTTCGTTCGACCTGCTCCCTCCGCGTTAGGTGATATCAATTGGCCGAAGACAATACAAGAATTCACCAAGGATGAAATATAATTTCATTCACTTAAAATTATATCAAACCCTCTACCTTGATTCCGATGCTCGCTTGTCCATGTTGCGGGAAGAGGATCCGAAGTCGACGTCGATTTTTTGATGTCGGGGTGCGTCCAAGGAGGAAGCGTAGTCGATGTTTCCTTGCGGATGGCGTCTCCTCCCTTGACGCGGAGGGAGAATAAGAATGACGGAGTTCCTCGTGAGCGTCGCCTCATGTTCTTGCCTCGGTCGTTGAGAGTATATCATTCCTCGTGTTCTTCGTTGGTGAGGGATGAATCTCTCATCCAAATCTCCAAAGGCTCCACCACAAAACATTTTCCAAGAAAATATAATATTAAGGCTCCCCAATTTTAGTAGAATTGTCATGCAATTCAAATTGATTCAAAAGAGGTGCCAATTAATTAATGAAGATATTAATTAGATAGGTTGGCACATTCAATGGGTGGGAGGTAGAGAGGCTCCACCATAATAAATGATAGGTGTTGTCAAATTAAATAAATGGGTGTTAATGGGGAGTTTAAGGGAAGTTGAAGGGTTAGGGGCTCGTGTGGACCCCACCACACATTATCCTCTCATGGGAGGTTATGTGGGTGTGGGCCCCACCTATAACTTCCCCTTATAGGAAATAACCACCACCAAACAATAAAATTGTGTACAAAAATTTTATTTAATTTAAATTAAATCCTCAAAAATTTACTTCTCCTCCCGAGAAAACGCAACTGCGGTAATGGTCCCCTTAAGCGAATACCGGTGGTGCGAGATCATTGGTTCCCTCAAATTTCAATTCCGAGAACCAATTAAAAATATAGAAAAACCCTCATGTACGTTTACTGAACGTACCTGAACAAAACTTCATAAATTTATTCCGGGAATACCGGCCTCGGAATCAGGCACCGTCAGAAACCGTGGACTCGTAAAATTCCAAAGTATTTAAGAAAAAATTTTCCTTGAAATTTTCGGGTCTTTACAACAATATACTTATATGATAAAAAGGATTATGAGACTAATGATTTCCAGAGAGAATTTTAACCCATCAAATAATTGATCAATCTTACTCCTTAGGTTATGTATATAATCTGTTGCATGCCTTACTAACCTTGTAAAGTTAGCCTCATACTTTGCGACATTCTCATCCTCCTTTTTCCTCAGACTCAAAAATTTTCTTTCCATGTCCGCTCTATGGTCACGAGGAAAGTATTTTTCTAAGAAAATCTCTTTAAACTCCATCCATTCCATGTTTGATACTTATTCATCTTCCTTTGCATTTTGGATTAATGACTACTATTTATCTGTATCTCCCGTGAGGCGATTAACTGCCATGACAACTTTTTCCCTTTTTCTACTCCCCAAAGCATGAAATATTTTCTCTAAAGAATTTATCCATTGCTCAGATACTAATGTATTTGTACTCCCATTGAATGTTGGTGGTTATTTCCTCATGAAGTGGTCTAACATTGATCCTTCGTGTTGTGGATCTAGGTGCTCCATACGGGTATGGTTATTATTCATAACCTGTGTGAGTTGTCCCAGTATGGTGATAAGCTGATCAGTCCTAGTTGAATCACCAGTTCCACTATAATTATCTTGAGTAGGAGTTAAATCCCTACATGGACTATGTGCGTTGATACAATTTCCATTCCTTCCACTAGGCACAATTTCTAAACAATTTCATACACTAGATTAGTTTATGAATCACAATACATAATTCCGAACTTGTAAAACACTTAACATAAATTCAATTGTTTATGGATATAATCCATAATCATAAAAATGTTTTATTTGAGGAAGTGTATGCTCATAAACCCTTCATAATGGTTTGAAAAGAAAATGAGAATTATCCTAAGCATATCCCCCGGGATTGTCATAACCAAGAGTGAAGCAAGGCCCATTGTCGTGCACCAGTTCCTATTAAAGTCTAGCTCAAAGCGGTTTTTTCAGATTTTACCCCTAGGTACATCTGTGCCAGAGAAGCCTCTACCTGCTCATATCCAAACAGGGATGTATTGCTTGGAAAACTCACAAAATCCCTACAATACCAAAATTCTAGGAAGTTCTTCTATACTAATCCTCAAAGTCTATCTTAGGGTAATGTTCTCTAATCAGAGTTTTTCTAAATATAGCTTCCAAGGTTTTTACTAAACTTTCTTTGATACCAACTTTAACGCCCCAAACCCAGTTATCCAGAGTTAGTGCATTATTACATAACATTGGCATGATACAAAGAATCATGTCCCAAAATACCAATCAGTTTAGTAGCCTTGGAAGTACTAGATGCATTCATAAGTTTTACATTACATCATGAAATAAAAATATCAACAACATTTTGTCCCATTTTGAACAAACTTATATCCTTATACTATCCTTGCAGGTCAACCATAAAATACTTCTTCACATCCTGGGAAAAATAAAACATAGAAAGGGGTGAGATCAGATGCTCAGTAAGGATAACAATATAACAAAAAATTTCATAAATAAGCATAAACATTTAAGGCAATGTATAAGACCAAAAAAAGACTTTTAAACTTAAACTTCAGAATAATATGGAAAATATAAAATCAAATAATTCCATTTACTTATTCGCATGGATATTCTACTAGTCGAATAATCACATGCAATATCAATAGCCACTTTCATAATGACGAAATGCATAATGTCAGACTTCATAAACACATAGTCAAGGACTTATGCCAAGACTACAAATAATATTTTGTCAAGGCCTTATTCCAAGACACTAGTTTGTCTCATGAGACCTACCGATGCATCGATAAGATATAGTGGGCTCCACCCGTCACTTACTAAGTCCAATTCATTCCTTATATGAAAAGGTTTAAACATAACATAAACATTCATATTAAAACTAGCATACAAAATGTC
This sequence comes from Viscum album, assembly GCA_963277665.1. NCBI lineage: Eukaryota > Viridiplantae > Streptophyta > Magnoliopsida > Santalales > Viscaceae > Viscum > Viscum album. The sequence goes on along the minus strand of OY728156.1, from coordinate 1,188,712,031 downwards.
AATACTTTATCCATAAACCATGAATGGTGTAAAAATAACACATCCATAGTCAAACATATCAAAAAACCTTCAATACAATATGGAAGTTTTGTATCATAATAAATCAACTTCAAACAAGCTTAAAATCCATCAAAGGATGTTGAAATAGATGAAATCAATTTTTTTAAAGAAATATCTCTTTCTATTTTAAAATAATTTAAAAGTCATATATTTATAAAAGAAAACATTTATTTTGAAAATATTCTTATAAGATTGTGTGGGAAGCTTCGACGATGATATAATGGTGGGAAATAACCACACCCACCGTATAAGTTAAAAAAATAAATCCTTACCTCAATTTTGTCGAAAAGGTCATAAAGTACCTTGTTTGGAAAACGATGGAAAGATTCCTTTCAAAAAATATATGTTCAAATAAGGGTATAAATGAATTTAAGCCATAGTATAGCAAATATTAAAAATGTTTTGAATTACATTTTTAAGAAAACACAGATGTGGACGATAAAGAGGTCCCAGTAAATACTTACGTATTAACAACCTCAGATAAGTAAAGAGATTATAGAATTAACCCTTAACTTGTACTTTTCTTTAGTCGATGGTATGTTAACCTTCTGTATAATAGTTAAATAATTGTTATTAAATTATAAAAGAACCATATAAGTAAATATGACATCATATATGATCTTCTAATATTACTTTTTTAATAATATTTTAGTATTATCATCGTTTCAGGTGTTAACTGATTTGTTTTCCTTTATATATTTTGTTATGTAAGCCATGTTTGTTATGGATAGGATGTATTTTATTCACATACAGAATTATATTAATTTCTTAAACATTATTTTTAATCATAAAATGAAAATTATTCTTAAATTATTATGATGGAGAATGAATCTCATCGCATTTGTGGAGACGGTAATTCGTACGTACGCACGAGCGACAATATCATTCAATTGAAGGTAAAATAATATATAATTGAATGTTATATCATATATACAAAATTATTAAAAAGTTATATTTATTATTTAAATCAATTATACATCATTATTATACCCATCCAAATAGTGAAGTGTTTGAATAACAAACTACACCACAACGTGGAGACGGTAAGCCGTACATAAGCACGTATGATGACTTTGTCATTCATATGATGGATAGAATAATGAATATGGTTGTACAATTTTTATAATAAAATAATAGTATATAAAATATACTGGAGTTATTATTTTAGAATGGAAACAACAAAGAAATAGGAAGTGGAAGAAGAAAAGAACTTGAAAGAGGTGATGAAATATTTACCTCTTCTTCGGGTTCTTCCTTTTGATTTGATCAAAAGGGCTCCTTAGGTTGGATTTAAGACCAAAGGAAGGCCTATAGGAAGAATATAGGAAATTTGGGAGGATATTTGGGCAGTTTTTGGCCGATCCAAAAGGCTTTGGAGGTGTGAAATTAAGAGAAGGGGAAGTTCCCTTTTATAAGAGAGGTGAGGGTTACTTTAGGAAAAACTTGAAATATTGTTTTATAATAAAATAATTTTCGGTTTATAATGGATCAAAAATGATTTATTTAGAGGTTAAGGTAGATATGGGTAGAAAACCTCTCAAACTATAGGTTTTATATAGGTTTAGGTCACCATATTAACCTTATCTTTTAGATTTAACTCTTAGTTAAATAGTTTGACATTTACCATGTCTCTTTGTATTTTTATATTATATGGTTAATAAACTTACCATAACAAGCCAAGAGAAACCCAAGTGGTTCATTATTAATATATATAACCTTATCTAAGTCCTTTGTCTATAACTTATATTTTTAGGAATATTATATCCATTAATAATATAGTATTTGTTTTAAAAACTCAATTATGTCAATTTTGACACTATTTAGTCTTTGAATTTTGTGAAAATCATAACAGCATGATTACTTCAAAAAAAAAATATTTAATCAACCATAACATGTCATATTAACCAATAAAATTAGTATAATTCCTCAAAATTCTCAAATTATATTTATTTGGATATTTATAATATCAATTATTTTAATCTTTCTTTAATAAGGTAATTACTGCATCATCATTATGTCATAAATAAATTAAATTATTTAATGTATAAAAATTATAAATAAAATACCATTATGTAGGAAATATTTTTATATTTATAATGAATATTTATATTCGAATTTATATTGTGTGTAACCCTATATTAAAAATGGTTTAGTTATTAAACTTTGAATTTAACTCTTTTAACTCTTCTTTAAATAAAATAATAATAAATGTCCTAATATAATCCAAGTGGACCAAATGGGATAATATTTTATTCCTAAGGTTGTTTTTGGTTGAATTACACTTATCCAATATAATTAGGACATATGTTAGGGTAATTATAATATCATTTTTACCCTTAATTACCCTATTTACTTTTAACCGTGGTAAATAAAAGTAAAAAGTTACAATTCATCAAAAATTATTTTCATCTTATTGAACCAAATTTTACTTAATTATGTCAACTGAGTATCTCATATTTTTTAAATTCAACTCACAAAATCGGTAAAATTAAGTTTTATGAAAATTTGCAAATGCTCCTAGGAGGTGGGTAAAAGACGGTAAAAAGTTCAATAAAAATTTTATATATAGAAAATTATTATAAAATGACTCCAATGAATTACATTGAACTTATATAGGTATTATGTATCTATTTTGACCAATAATAAATTTAAATAAAATAAATAATTATTTAAATAAAAAATTCGGTTTTAACCAATAACGCAGTGTTTTTCACTATTCATCAAAAATTGAAATTTTTCAGAAAAATACCAAAAATTTACCCTAAGATAATTTCGATATTCCTAATTCAAAAATTAATTCCATTTTGAAAAATAAAATTTATAAAATTTAAAAAATTAGGTATTACTATTCATTACGGCTAGTTTTATTGGTCGCGTTGTGTTAGAATCTCAAAGTTGCGTACAATGAAAGCTATTGTATTATTCAAAGGGAAATGCACTGTGGAAGCTTGGAGTGTTAAAATCAGACTCAGGGAAATTAGACTCATGAACTTTTGTGGAGTAGATTGATCAAAGTATTTATATTTTTTATAATTAAACTTTTTAAACTAACGGGAGTCAGTATAATCATTCCTATCGGGACATATAAGGTGTCTAATAGGAGTTGACATAATTTTTATTCACTTATTCATTTTAGTAAATTTCCATAGACCCATAGGAGTGACTATGAAAAGGATGTAGGTTATCACACTGAGGATGAACCTTTTAAATCTCATGTTCTTTACATGTTTTCCTACTTTTTTATGCATGATTATTTACTAAAATATGATAAGGATATAAAATTTAATAGGTTTCATGAGTTAATTTTTAAAATTATTGAAACTTATAAAAAGTGAACAACTGATTCACCCCCCTTCTCAATTGTTATTCGATCCTTTGGAACATTAATTATTATCAAAGCTCAAGGTTCCCTTATAAGATTCTTATCATGTATAGTCTCAATTATGTCAAAAGTAGTGGGATTGTTACATTTGATGGAAAAAATTATTATGTATGGAAAAATAGGATGATTCCTAATCTTCTATCTTTTTCCCTGGAAGTTGTCATGATGCTACAATTAGGTTTCCACCTATTGAGAATAATGCCCTAATGAATTTTACTGATAATAGAAATATCAAAGTTGATGGAAAATCTAGAAATTATATCCTTATATACTTATTAGAAAATTTTTCTATGAAGTTGATGTGTCTCAAAACTTCAAAGAGTATGTATAACAAGCTATAAAGTATTTTAGATGGGAATACTACAGTGAATGAAGCAAAGATACAAATCTGGCATAGTAAGTATGAAGACATAAGAATGAGAGATGAAGAAACTATTGATGAATAATTCACTAGAGTAAATCAAATTGTTTACAGCATCATAGGATTCAGTGATGAGAGAGCTCAAATCAAGAATCGGTTGAAATCCTCACCCATAAAAAATAATGTTTCATTAGATTTTTCTAACATTTTAGGTTCCAGAAAAAGTGTTGGTAAATATTGGGTGTAAAAAGGGCATGATAAACTTATTTTATCTACAAAAGATAAAAAATCACTCAGGAAGAAATATGGTCCACGTCTAGATATTGTTAGAGTAGTAAGAAGTTAACAACCTCAAAAAATTTTCTACAGATAAAGATCATACTTTAGTATAAAGTTAACATTTGATGTCTATTTCTAGTGTTGTGGAATCTATGGGCACAAAGATTATAATTTTTTTCATAACTTTTCACTTCTTGAAAGAAGGTTTTAAAAAAGATAAAGAAATGGTGGAATCAAGATGAGTAACTTTCCTAACCCATAAAAAGTTAGAAAATAAAAAACTCAAGATGTTATAAACTTTCCAAAAAAAATAAATTTTAATGTCTAGAATAAGTTTGTGGAAGATATGATTAGACTGGTCATCATGCTGAAAGATGTATGAAAATCCTTCTAGAACAATTTTCTTATGGTAAAAAAGAAAAGGAATCTGTAAAAAATAAAGTTAAGGGAGGCACTTTCATTGTTGAGAAAATTTTAAAGAAAGTAAAAGGAAAAAACCATGGATACTTGATAGTGGTTTTTATTCATACAGGACAGGTGATATAAACATATTAAAACATGTTGAAAGTCATGATGGAGGAGCAGTTTCCTTTGGTAATGATAGTTCATTAAAAATCAGAGGAATCATAATGATTGAGATTTAAGCAGACAAGTTGAAATCTAAGGTAGTTTTATTTTTTGATGGGTTAAAAGATAACTTACTTAGTGTAAGTCAACTTTGTGATGATGGAAAAGAAGTGATTCTTAGAAAATATTTTTGTATCATCAAAAGTATGAAAGATATCAAAGTTATCAAAAAAGTATAAAGAACTAGTGGTAATTTGTTTCAACTTGGAGAGTTTAATACCTCATATTCCTTGAGTGTTGAAGATTAAAAAATATTGTGGCACTGAAGACTTAGTAACTTTAGGTATAAAAACATGAAACAACTTTCTAAATTTTATGTTCTCCATTATTTTCTAGAATTGAAGATTAGAGATGAATTTTTTGGTGTTACTTTTCAAAAAGGGAAGATGACTAACAAAAGTCATAAGAGAGTTGAGATTCAGTATACCAAACCTCGTGAACCTATTCATTTAGATTTATGTGGGATGATTAAACATCAATCAAAAAAATTAGATTTATACTTTATCACTTTTATTGATGATTTCACTCGGATGAAAAAAATCATGTTTATGAAACACAAGTCCGAGGCTATGGAAATGTTTAGGTTTTCCAGAAAAGAAGCTGAGAAAGAAATGAGGGTTTATATAAAGAAGTCAAGAAAAAATAATGCTACCAAATTCACAACAAATACTTTTGAAACTTATCTAAGAAATCATGGTATCAAACATCAATATAGTTCTCCCTATACCCAAAAAAAAAACGGAGTAGCAAAAATAAAGAATATAAGTTTGGTGGAAATGGGAAGAAGTATGTTAACAGAATACAAACTTTCAAAGTTCTATTGGAGAGAAGGTGTTAGTACCGATGTACATGCTCAAAATAGATGCTTGTTGAGACCAAAAAACCAATATAAATTCTTATGAAATGTGGTATAACAAAAAAATGTCATTAAGGTACTAAAAGTTTTTGGATGTCCATGTTTAATTCAAATAAAAAATCTAGATCTAGGAAAGTTTGATAAGAAATATGAGGAAGGAACTTTTATGGGTTATTCACCAAATTAAAGAAGTTACAAATGTTGGAAAAAACACTTACAAAGGTTGGTGGACTCATGTGATGTGAAAGTAATTGAAAATCAAAATTCCTTAACAAATTTTATTGAGAATACTGAGGAAGATAAAGTAGATATTTCCAATGATAGTGAAATTAAGTCAAAACATCCTTACCATGATTCAGGGGAATTGTGTAATGAGGAAATTTTAGATAGAAGAGAAACTTTGAAATTTTCTACCTTACAAAAACATGTTGAGTCTGAAAATATTATTGGAAATCAAAAGGCTCCAGTTCAGACTAGAAGAAATTTGATATTATAAAATCATAATTCACTTATCTCAAAAGTTGAATCGGAATCAGTTTTAGAATCTATTCAACAAAAATAATGAGTGGATTCTTTGAATGAAGAGTTGGATCAGATTGAGAAAAATTAAACATGGGAACTTGTTCTACAGATAGTAAATTAAAATATTATCAGAACAAATTTTGTTTATATAAACAAATTGAATGATCATGGAGAAGTTTCAAGAAACAAAGAAAGACTTGTTTATAAAGGCTATTCACAGGTGGAAGGTGTGGATTTTTAAGAAATCTTTTCTCTATTTTCAATATTATAAATTATAATAATATTTCTATTAGTGGCCACACATTGAAATTACAAAGTTTATCTGATGGATGTAAAGTCATCTTTCTTAAATGGCGAGGTTGAGGAAGAATTTTACATTGAACAAACTTATGGTTTTAAAATTTATAATGATATATATATATATATATATTAGGTTCTTGGGGGTATAATTACATTTAAACACACACACACACACACCACACACACATGCTAGAGAGGCAATCCATATCCCCCCAAGGGGATAACCCACTCATCAAGCCTTGTTTTTTTAATACATGGAACATAGGCCTAATGGGCATAAATCCCATTACATGGCCTAAAATCCTAGTATAGTTTCATTCCTTCATCATCCTGCCTACGTCACCAAGCGTACATCATGCTTGCATCTCCTCTTTCCTACATCATCATCTGTGTCACTGCCTGTATAGTACTGAATTATAATTTCACCCAAGGCTTGATCCAAGGAACTCTTGGATGAAAATAAAAATCCTTGTAGATTTAAGAAATCCTTTTATGGGTTGAAACATGTCCCACATTACTGGTATTCAAAACTTGATAGCTATTTGAGAATATTGATTTTTTTCTAAAGGAAAAGTTGATAGCAACTTATATGTGAAAGATGTTGAATCTAGAAATCTAATTTTAAATTTTTATGTGTATAATATAATTTTTGATGGGGAGGAATAACGATTTTGTAAATATTTTTCTAAGGAAATAAAGAATAATTTTGAAATTTTAATGTTGGGAGAATTAACTTTCTTAATTGGCTTACAAGTTCAACAAAAAGAAAAGTATATTTTGTTATCTCAAGAAAATTAGGTCGGGGAATTGTTAAATAGGTTTGGGATGATAGAATTCCAATAAGTTTCTACTCCTACATCTATGAGAACAAAGTTGAGTAAAGATGAGTCCAGAAAAAGTGTGAATCAGAAATAATTTCATAAAATAATAGGAAGTTTGCTTTACCATAAAATCTCAAGGCATGATATTATTTATGTTGTGACTTTGTGTGAAAAGTATCAAAGTAATATGAAAGAATCACATATGTTAGTAGAAAAGAGAATTATGAGATATTCTAAAGGAACAAATTCACATGATTTTTTATAAAAAATAAACTGTGAAATGAAGTTTCATGGTTATACTGATATTGATAGGGCTGGAGATTATAATGATAGAAAATAAACCTCAGGAGGAACATTTTTCTTGGGTGAATGTTGTGTGATTTGGAAAAGTAAGAAACAATGTTTAGTAACTTAAAGAACAATGAAATAAGAATATGTTTCAAATACTGAGGCTTGTACTCAGATGTTTCCAATGAAAGTTCATCTAGAATATTTGAAAGTAAAATTTTCTAAACCATTGAAGATACTTTGTGATAATCATAGTGAAATTTATCTTTTTAAAAATCCTATCCAACATTCAAGATCAAAACACATTGATATAAAGTTTCAATTTATAAAAGAGAAATTTTCTTCTGGAGATGTTTTTTCTAGAATATATCTCAACAAAGTATTAAATTATTGATATATTTATAGAGGAAATGCCAAAAGAAAGATTTGTTGAGTTGAGGCTGCAAATTCATATTCATCCTCCTCCAATGAATTCCTAAATCTCATAAAGAAGTTACCCCATTGTTCTTTAAATTATATTGAAAAAGGGTGAGAAAAATTAACAAATTTATACTTTGAAATAAGTTTTTAGTTGTCTTTGTTTTATGAATTTGAAGTTTTAGTTATCATAAAATGGGGGAGAGAAAAAGAAAAGTGGGAGAAAAATAAAAGTGAGAGAAAAAGAAAAGCGAGGAAAAAATATCTTAATATGGCCACAAAAATTTCTTTTTACTAAGTAATGAAATTCCTTAAAAAAACATTACTTTATTGAGTAAACTGGTGTTAGGATAATCTCTTTTTAGAAAGGCTATATTTTGATAAAAGTCAAAAAACTTGAGTTTTTTTACAAAAGTTAAGTTTTTTAGATAAAAAAATTTAGATTTGATTTTTTTTCAATGAATCTTGGAAAAAGAATACAAGGGGGAGATTGAATAACCTTTGTGATGTTTTTTTTAATGATTTTTTTTAGTTTTTGATGACTAATATTTTTTTAAAAGATTTTTTTGTTCTTCAGAATCAGACCCAGTCCATTGGAATGAGTTTTCATAAGAAAGATGAAGGTTTATGAATTTCTGAATCCAAACATAAAGGGGGAGAAAAGTTTTTTATGAAAGTTATTTTTCAGATACTATTTTTCAGACACAGGTTTTCAGACCGAACAATATAGGATGCAGAAGGTGTAATGAAGATGGATGTTATATAAAGTTGTTCATTAGACACACCATCATAATCAGATCCATCAACATAAAGTTCAATATTCATTGGAATCGGCATTGATAAGAAATTCAGAATGTTTCTGAAGAGGCTTAATGAATATAGTAATTTTAGGTGTTAGAAAACTTCATACTTTCTAATTGAAATTAGACCATGCTTTACTAGTCATGAAGGTATCAAAAATCATGAAAACTGTCATGATAAAATCTATTGAATAAATGGAGGAATTTTAAAGATTATATCGATTTGAGAAACTTGGTCACAGAAGATCAGATCTAGAAGTACCAAACACAAAAGTTTTTTAGGAGTCTTATTGTGTAAAGTTAATGAAGCTTGAAGAATTTCAAAGTTACTGAGTGAAGTTATCATTGATTATATAAAATTTTAATGATAATCCCATTGTAATAATAATTCCATCATTATAAGGATTATATAAGACTAAATCTGAGAGGTAAAGTTAATTGGAATGAATTTGAGTAGAAAAATATATCAGAATAGGGGAAGACGGCTATCCATCAGATCAAGAACAAGCACCATCTCATAAAATGAATTCCTCATATCGATAAAACATTTGATGTATAATATCAAAGTGATTAGATTTTCTGATAAAAATCTATTAGAAATAGATTATTTATGAAAGTGTGAGGATTATAAAAGAGTTTTGTTTACTTGATAAGAAACAAAGGGATAGTTCAAGTTTGAAATTGAATAAGTTGTAACACTGAGAAGTCATTTACTAATAAATTTTATCATAATGAGTTGAGGAAGTTCCATCGTACCAAAGAAAAGTTTGGAAGTTCAAGAAGGATGATTACGGAGAAGACTCAAGAAGATTACAAAAGGTTTGTGAAGAGTTTAAGTGGTAAAACTTGGAATTAAAATATGCATATATCTAGAAGTTTTTTAATTTGAGAGTGTGTAAAATTTTCAAGTTTCTAACATTTTTAATTCTAGGATGCCTATAAATACTTTATCAGTACATCCATACTTTTAAACTTTTTCTTGAGAGAATAATAGGTAGAGTGTTGAGGAATTTGAGTAAGATTTATTTCCAAACATATATCTCATTAGAAGGCCATACTTCTATTATTTTTTTACTAGATTGATCAACTTAATATTGAGTTAATCGGAAAGAGGAATATCAGACTAGGAAAGATTAGACTGAGCATTTGAGTAGAGTTTGAGAAGTGCATATTGATAAAGGGGGCATCATATTTAGTTGATTAGACTGATTCAATCAGATTGTGTCCATCGGACTGATAGCCATCAGACTCTCGGTCATCATAGTTGGAGAATTTTTTGGATTAGATTGATCAACGTGTTTATATTTTTTTGTTATGGCCCAATTATTTATAAGAAAACTTTTTAAACTTATAGGAGTCAGTATAATCATTCCTATCAAGAGATAAATGGTGTCTAATGTGTAATAACCCAATGTTTTTCAATGGAAATTTCCTTCTCATAATTATGTCATAAAATCACATGAAAACACAACATAATAAACTACTAAGTGATAAGTGACATTTAAACATAATTTTATCACTTTTTTGTTTGGAATTTAAAAAATATGACATACACGGTTGCAATCAGTAAGTTTTTTGGAGTCCGATAAGAAAAACATAATTTTCTGTGAATAGTAACATACCCTTATGAATAGTAACATACCCTTATGAATAGTGATATAACCTAATTAATAGTAACCACACCTATGATAGTATAAAAATAATATCCAAGTTGGAAGTACGATATACCTATAATTTAGAATGAGTTAATGAGTGTTTTAAAACTGGTTTTTGATAATAAATTATGATTTTAATAAAGTATTAAAATAATAATATTTATAAAATTATTTTTGAAAAATGGAATTCATTTTTGGATTCTACGCATTGAAAAATGGCCAGGGTGAAATTTTGGGATTTTTCTGAAATACTTGAAATTTTGATGAATAGTAAAATATGGTAATTTACCGTATATATACATTATAAGATAAATAGACTATTCCTAGCATCATGGATGATTTCACCACCCATGTTTCGAATTCACATGACTTGTTTACTATTCTTGGTCATGTAATACTTACTATTCCTTGTCTTGGGAAGAAATAATAAATTAATGATTATAATATTATGAAATCCCTCCTCTCCTCCACTATAAAACCCCCTGTCAATCCCTCTTATCTCCACTCCTCTCAAGCCTTGTACCTTTCCATTATTATACCCAAATATCTTCCCAAGGTCCTCCCCCAAGTCCAAAAGCTCTCAGCCTCTTCAAAATACTCTCTCCCCTTAAGAGGTTCTCAAAGGAGGAAGTCTCAAGAGGTAAATTCCTCTTCCCAATTTCTTCTTCTCTTTTAAGTTATTTTCTTTTTTATTTCTTTCCTCACCTCCCTTCACCATAATAGTATTAAAAATACAGTAACATAAATGTACTGTAATTTCTTCATGATAGTGGTATATTTAATCATCTTATCTCTTTTCCCCACCCTTTTATTTGAATGAAATGAAAGCACCGTTTGAGATGTGCTAATTTAGCACATTCAAGGACAATAGTTTATCAACTTCTATTATTATCTTTAATTCTGGTCATGAAACCATTTGTGTTATGGTTGAACCAGATTATTATATATTTAATATATCCTATTTTTGGTTTTGTAATCCTTTGTTACAAATGTAATTAATTTATAAAGAAAAACACATTCTTTTAATCAAATCCACCGATTAACAAAAACAGTTATCACTATGGTTATGTATATAATAATTCGACTTCAATATAAGTAAAATAATTAAAATTAAAACCATGTAATAACCTGGATATTAACTAAATAATATAACTTCAATTTTGGAAAACCACTTTCATCTTTCATATAATACAAACTTGAATATAAGTGAACCGATCTTTTAAAGCCAAGTAAACAAACGAGCCCGAACAATGAAATTGAACCTTGTAACTAATAAAAAAGTCATTGAATGAACTAAAAAGGGTTATAATAAATAAATTAAATATAGAAGAGGTTCTTGAATTAATAATTAATAAGCCTAATTTGTTTATTCAGGTCGTTAATAACAAGTGGAGAACACCAACGGATTTAAGGTAAGGGATCCTCTCCTTTTCACTCTTAATCAAGATTGTTCTCTATGATATTCCTTTTTTGTGTAATACCAAGTGATGGGGTATATTTACTCACCTCCCCATACTTATATAATGTTTTATAAGTGATGAGAAATTCATTATCTCTCTCATCAAGACCTCATAGTGACACCTGATACCACGCTGATAAACCATAAAGGATTCTACCTGAACTTCCTTTACTCCTTTGGGTTGCTCTATCTTTCTTTTTACCAAAATGTAGTTGTATTTTCTTTTTATGTAGAACTTAAAAATTATTTTTATATGCTCCAAAATCATGTTCCAATATCCGTCTCTCATTCTCTATTGGGATTATATATTCTTTTAAGTGAATCCCTTCTCGATACTTCCCAATAAGCACACTCGTTTTAAAGAAACTTCCCAAACTTTTACCCAATTTCAAGTGCACTCTATCTTCTATTTTAAGACACCATTGTCTTTGTAAATTTAGTATTTTTATTATGAAAACCTTCTTGGTTCAATTCTGGTTTGATATAAAAGAATGTCTTCTTTACTATTTTAAAAGCTCTATAGTATTTTCCTTAAAACCGCACAAAAATGTTTTAATGCTAATGTCTCTCAAATACATTTCTTATGTGATGTGTAACACCCCAAGCTTCTATGGTACACTTCTATTTGAATAATACAGTAGTGTGTGTTGTACGCAACTTCGAGTTCTAACACACACCACAACCAATCAAACTAGCCGTTATGAATAGTAATAACCACTTTTTGAAATTTTATAAATTTTATCTTTCAAAATGGACTTCATTTTTGGATTCGGAATATCGAAATTATCTTAAGGTGAATTTTTGGTATTTTTCTGAAAACATTCAATTTTTGATGAATAGTGAAAAAACACTGAGTTATAGTTTAAAACCGAATTTTTATTTAAATAATTATTTATTTTATTTAAATTTAATTAAGGTCAAAATAGATACATAATACCTATATAAGTTCAATGTAATTCATTGGATTTAGTTTAGAATAATTTTAGATATATAAAAATTTTATTGAACTTTTCACCGTCTTTTACCCACCTCCTAGGAGAATTTGGAAATTCACATAAAACTTAATTTTACCGCTTCTATGAGTGGAATTTCGAAAATCCGAGAGACGCAGTTAATATCAAGGAGTAAAATGTGTTTCAATGAGATGAAAATAATTTTTGGTGAATAGTAACTTTTTTACTTTTATTTACCACGGTTAAAAGTAAATAGGGTAATTAAGGGTAAAAATGATATTAATATTACCCTAACACATGTCCTAATTCTATTGGACAAGTGTATATCGACCAAAAACAACCTTAGGAATAAAATATAATCATTTAGGTCCACTTGGATTAGATTAGGACATTTATTATTATTTAATTCAAAGAAGAGTTAAAAGAGATAAAATCAAAGTTTAATTACTAAAACATTTTTAATATAGGGTTATATATAAGATAAATTCGATTATAAATATTTATTAGAAAGATAAAAATATTTTCTACATAATTATATTTTATTTATAATTTTTAGACATTAAATAATTTAATTTATTTATGACACAATGGTGATGCAGTAATTACCTAATTAATGAAATATTAAAATAATTGATATTATAAATATCAAAATAAATGTAATTTGAGACTTTTTATGAATTAAACTAATTTTCTAGGTTAATATGACATATTAGTATTGGTTATATAATTTTTTTTGAAGTAATAATGATGTTATGAAATTATCAAAAACAAAATACCCAATAGTGTCAAAATTGACATAAAAGATTTTTTAAAACAAATATTATATTATTCTATTCCTAAAAATCTAATATTCAGCAAAAATATTTATATAATGATATGTGTATCATTAATGGACCACTTGTGGGTCTCTTGGAGGTATATAGTTAGTTTATTAACTATATAATATAAAAATACAAAGAGACATGATAAATGTTAAACTATTTAACTAAGAGTTAAATATAAATGATAAGGTTAATATAGTGACCCAAACCTATATAAAATCTATTGGTTGAAAGGATTTCGATCTATACCCACATTTACATTTAAATTAATCCACTTTGGAGCCATTATAAGCCAAATACTAATTTATTATAAAATAATATTTCTAGCTTTTCCAAAGGTGCCCCTCACCCCTCTTATAAAAGGGTACTCCCCCTTCTCTCTAATTTACAACTTGAAATCCTTTTGGATCGGCCAAACCCTGCCCAAATATTCTCTCAACTTCACTAACTTTAACCCAGAGGCCTTAATTTTATCAGAAAGCTAACCTAAGGAGCCCTTTTGATCAAATCAAAAGGAAGAACCCGAAGAAGAGGTAATGTTTTCACAACCCTCTTTCAAGTTCCTTTCTTCTTCAACTTCTTCTTTATTTGTTGTTTCCATTATAAAATAATAACTCCAGTATATTTTATATACTGTGATATTATTATAAATATGGTACAACCATATTCAGTATTCTATCCATCCTTTGAATGAAATGTCACCATATGTGCGTACGTATGGCCTACCGTCTCCACGTCATGGTGTAATTGTTATTTAATACATTATTATTTGGTTGGGTATAATAATGATGTGTAATTAATGTAAATAATAATTATAACATGATAATTATTCTGTATATATGATATACAATCCAATTATACATGATTTTAATATCAAAAGAATGATATTATCGCTCGTACGTACGTACGGACCACCGTCTCCACGAAGGCGATGAGATTCATTCCCCATCGTATCCATACAAGTCTGATTCTCATTTTATGATTAAAAATAATGTTTAAGGACTTTATATCATTCTATATATGAATAATATACAACCTATCCATAACAAACATGACTTATGTAATAAAACATATAAAATAAAACAAGTAAGTTAACACCCAAAATGATGATAATACTAAGATAATATTAACAAAGTAATGTTAAAAGATCATATATGATATCATATTAATGTATATGATTCTTGTATAATTAAATAATAATTATTTCACCATTATACAGGAGGCTAACCTACCATCAACCAAGGAAAAAGTACAAAGTAAGGTGTTTCTTATCTCACTTTTAATTCCGTGAGATTTCCATTGTTCACCACTTATTTATTGCATGTGGTGTGTGTACAGCCCATGATTGTATTCATTGTGTAATATAATTTAATTTATGGATATTTACATCATCATTGTATGATCCTTATTTCATGGGTGTATGTTTCATAAGTTACCAAATCGGTAAAGGAATTTGAAATTTCAATTTCCACTCATTCTGATTTACGAATACTTCATTGATTATTTTAATCCAAGATTATGTGTAGAATCACTATTAATTTGATTATGTCATAATTTCCACTTCCCTTTTTGTGGATACACTTTTGATACACACAATCACTCCCTTGATAAATTCTCAAGTCATCGATATGAACTTGATAAGAGTAATTTTAACTCAATCTCCATTTGTTGAGTTAAATATCCAATTCATTGGTGTTGTTTTTACAAGAATATGTGTGAATGTTGTCACACCCCGACTGACACTCCTTTTTAATTTAATTATTTTAATTATTTCTTTTGATATGTGGTTTGAACAAGTTCCTTTTTTTATGAAATTCGGATCTTTTATGGGTGCTTGAACGTAATCGCAACTAAGCGCGCGAACGTGCCCGTGCACGCGACCCTGCGCGTGACCGTGCACGCAAACTTGCACATTATTCGGCCTAAATTTATAAATTTATTATTTTTTGGTTGTTTTTATTATTAGTATTAATATTAATTAAGTTATAATTTTTTTTAAAGTTGTCATTATAGAATTTCTAGAATTCTTTCCCCCCTAATTATACTATTATTATTATTAAAAACCTTATTGTTATTTTATGTTGAGTTGGAGTTTTATTTTTAGTTTTAATTTATCTTTATTTTTATTTTTATTTTCTTTTCCTTTTCTTTTTATTTTTATTTAGTTTTATTTTCATTTATTCCCCCCCTTATTTCTCTCCTCTCTTGCGCTACCCTCTCCCCATTCGGATTCACTTTCCCCCTGCAACCCTAGCCGCCACATCTGTTTTCCCCTTGCTCCCTTCGGCCGGAACCCTCCCCACCTGCTTTGCCGCACCACCCTCGTCCAGCGGGTCCGCCGCATCCTCATAGGCCGCGCTCCGCCCTGCCTCCCCTCCGGTCCTCAACCGGCGCCCCGCCTCCCGGCGAACTGCCTCGCTCCACCGCCTCTCTCCCGGGCCCAACCTCCCGGCCGATACACCTTCAAGCCGCGCCCTCCTGCTCCCTCGCGTCGCCTCCCTTTCGACCGAACCGCCCGTCAGACCCTCCCGATGAGCCATGACGTAGCGCGCCGCCTTCTCCCTCCAGCTCTACCCAGCCACGCCGCCTGTCGCTGGGCCTCCCCCGGCCTGCTCCTGTCCAACACCACCCCTCCAACCCCTCGCTCTGGCGCCTCGCCCTCGTGCCGCCCTCGCCAGCTGCGCATGCCATCCCCCTTATCCGGCCAGCCGAACCTCTCCTCCTTGTTTTGGCCAGATCGACTTCGGCTACCACTCTCCACCCGACCATCCCAGCATCCCGACCTACCTTCTGCGCCTTGCACGCACCCGGCTTGCACCCCCCCCTCCGGCAAGGTCCAGTCGGCGCGACACCTTTCCTCCTTCACCGCTCTCGCCAGCCAGCCTCTCGGACTTGTCATCACAGGTTTGTTTTACGTCGGGTGTTGTTTGTTCAATTCGATTAAGCTGTGGTTAGGGTTTATGTTACTTTTGGTATAATTGTTGATGCAATTTTGCAGTGTTTGTTTTTTTTGGGGTCTAGATTGATGTTTATGGTTAAATTTTTTTAATTAGAGCCAAAGTTAGGTTGCTCGTAGTGAGATTATCATGCCGCAGGAGTTTCGTGCCGAACTGCGAAGTTGGTCTACACCGAGGTAGGTGGTTCCAGGTTCAATTGTTACTTGATTAATTAATTTGTAATTTTAATTAGTTTAGATTGTTGTTTAATTAATTTGTGTGGAACAAAATTATTTATCTTTGAAGTTTAATATGAATTAAAATATGTTTAGTAGGATGTTGTCATAGTATGTGTGCTTGTTACTGAAATATCATTCCTGTTTAACTATTAGTGTGTGTTTTTGTTTATTTGTGAGGCTGGCTTACTAATTAGTTTGTCTGATGTAATTTGTTTTTTTTTGAGGTTAGTATGTCTTAATGTGTTTATTAGTGTGTTTAGGTGATATGAGTGAGTTGTCGCTGTGAGAACCAATGTTAGACTATCCGCCAGTGTTTTATGAATTATGCAGTTACTTTATTAGGATGTGCAAGGGGTGCAATTGGTGTTTTGGAGTAGCATTGGTATGTGTTCTTTCATAAATGAGCAATTGAGTGGATGTTTTACTGTTTTTGTTGTGTGGCGTATTTTCAAATGGGTTGGCAAGTTTTTATGGTGGTTTCTTTAATCACGTGTGTGATGCCCATTTGGTTCCTGAGGTGGCATTGTGTGTGTGTGGTTATGTGAGGGGGTTTGGGTCGGTCTAGCGTGTAAAACAGTGTTTTTCTCTTAAAAATTTATTTATGAAAATTTGAATTGTTTTATTAAATAATTATTAAGGGTGAAAATTGTTTTGGGTAAATCGTGTGAATATTTTTGGTGCTTAAAGTCATGCGACGTGTGTGGATTTTTTTTAATAAATTATGTTAGTGGCGTGTATGATAATGAAAGTGACCTCTTTGATTGTGCAGTTATTTTAATTAGTTGTGTAACTGATGTAGATTTACATTTGTGATATTTTTTTGTGTGCTTATTTAAAATGGATTTTTGGGTGTGAAAATGGTGGTTTTGATGTGTGTAGGACTTTTTCTGGTTTGAGTATATTGTTATGACACGTGACATGAACTTGAAATTGGTTTGAGCACAAACTGGGAAGGTCGGGTAGCTAGGAGGGTGAACTAGACTAGTGGGCTAGTATTCCGGAGGTGACTCGACCCGGTTTCACTAGCAGGACTGGCGATTTCAACACTAACTAAACATATGCTATTCTGAGGGTCGTGGTCTTCTAAGCCACGTTTTCTGAGGGTCGTGGCCATCTAAGCCACGTTTTCTGAGGGTCGTGGCCTTCTAAGACACGTTTCACCGAGACACGAAGATCTAGAAACCCGAGCTAGATAACACCAGTGCGGCCTCTCCCATGTTAGTGCTCATTGGTTAATTTACCATCATCAGTGTGACACTTTGGTTATTTTAAAAGTAAATGTGTGCGTGTGTTTTAATTCAAATTATTTCTTTTTAAAACTGCTTTCTCTAAACCTGTTTTCTCTAAAGTTGTTCTAGCTTTTAGTTCTTTTCTTTAATTAAAAATTGCAAATGTATTTGTCATTTAATAATTGTGCGTGGAACCTTTTCTCGGTGGTATATTATTGGGCTTTTAGCTCACACCCTACATACACCCTTGGGTGTATGTAGATTCTGTTTATTTCTCTTTCCAGGTTGAGGCATCGGGCCTGGCGTTGGTGGTTCGGGTTGTCAGTGGCATCCTCGTGTTGGTTTGGTGGTGACAGCTTGGGGATGTGACACCTCGTGTCGCACGGAGGTTTGTGTGGAGTTTTTTTATTGATGTAGTTTATTTTGGGTTTTTATTTCAAGTTGTTAACCTTAAGTCTGAACTTGGTAAGGGCATGTTTGGTTTTCAGTTTTTAGTTTAAATTTAATTAGCTTGTTGTCTGTTTTATAATTATTCATCTGGGTAAATTATTCCCAAGTTTATTTTTAATACCCAGGCACTTGTGCCAGCCCGTTGGGATCGGGAACGCCCTTCGGTCCATGTCGCAGGCCGGGTCGGGCGCCGGGTCGGATGGCGACCTGGCCTGGTTCGTGACAAAATGGTATCAGAGGTGGTTTTGTTCTTGTTATTTGGGGTATCAGGTAGATCGGAGATAGGATTGTCAGTACTCGAGTGGTAGGTGCGGGAAGAGCGTCGCGAAATCTTGCTCGTTCCGATCCTCGAGTAACCAGCAGCAGTTCGGGATCCAAGTTTTGGCTTTGGTCTTTGTAGATGGGGGATGACAATAGGAGTAAACCGGCACTGCGCGTGGTCTCACATGGAGTAGCGACCCATGTGATGCTCGAGAGTGCGGTTCGACACTCCTAGTGGTTGGTGCTTACCTAGGGCATGGTCTGCTAAACCATGTAGCCGGGTTAGACAAGACCACTAGTCCTCCGCCCAGGTGTTTAATGTTTGTGATATCTTGCTTCAATTTTGGGATTGACATGAAATTGTTTTCCTTTAAAAATGGAAGCGGACTTTGCTGCTGCTCTTATTTTATTTTGGGGTGCGTTTCTCTTTGACCTTGTTTTTGAAATTTGGTGTTGATTTTTCGAAGTTGATTTTATAAAAGAACGTTTTGAGTTATTTGAAATTGAAGTGAGTTATTTTTGAAATGGGAAGCATTTTTAAAATGAGTCTTGAATTTTTGAAATGGTTTGAAAAAAAAAAGTATTTTCGGATATTGAGAATGTTTTGTTTTGAAAGTGGGGTAACCTTGTTTCTTTCCAGTGGTTTTCCTATGGGTGCTCGCATGTGCATGTGGACTTGATTAATGGATAGTTGATGAATCGTGTGGACGGGTGCCTGAGTGGCATGAAAATTCATATTTGCGAGGCACCATGGAATATCAGTGGTGGTTGATTGATCTCTAAGTTTGCTTCTTGTTTCCTAGAAAGTGGGCCTTTTTTTTAAAATGGGTTTTTGTGCACAAATGGTTTTGAAAATGGAAAAAATGACATTTCGTTTAGAGTAAAGATGGATTTTCAAAATAGCTTTTGGTCTTGTTTTGCGGTGCTTGGTTTTTCAAGTGAGTGTTTTTCTTTGAAAATGAATTGATGTTTTAAATTGGAATTATTGGATTTGTTTCTGGAATGTTGGTGTTTTTTTTGTGATGTGTTTGGTTTTGTGGAAGACTGTTTTGTGTTTCTTGTTTGGGATGTGCCCCTAGAAACGTTCCATGGGTTCCAGCAGGTCTCTCTCAGTTCTTGGCCCGACCCAGACTCTCAGTGGAGTGGCAGAGTTAGGTTATGCTCGGTGGTGTTGACTGTTCATAGACGTCGATGTTAGTTGGATGTCATTGAGTGATTTAGGAAAGTTGGAAGTGTCTCTGGTTTTGAAGGAACTTCAAATGTTGTGCGGATGTAAGATTGTCTCGAGTACGTCTGGTGGAGCGGGACTAAACTAGTGAATGGTGATCGTTCCGTTTTCGTTGCAAATGAGGACGTCGTGAGCAATCCTCAAGACAAGCCTCATTCCATGATTGTACCTAAGGAAGTGAAGGTGAGGGAAATTGGTTGATCTCGTAGGTGTTTGACCAGTCAATGTGCGGCGAAGGAGGTGTATTGACCTTTCTAATGAGCTAGTTCCATGTTCCCCAGAAGTAGTGTGGAACCGTCGGTCTAAAAATCGTACAAGCTGTTGGTCCTGTTTATATTGTTGTAAGAGCAGGTCCCTCATCTAATGAAGAGTGTGAACCAAAGGGACTTGTTCTTGGTGTCCCCCTCTCGTCAGTTTGTGTCGCGCGTTTGACAGACCGCTCAATCCCCTATCTCTAGTGTGGTCAGTCGGACACCCTAAGTCGTTCGCTGTAATTATTAGTTAGTATGTTGACAAAATGTCCACTCGGGACACAAGGAGAAGTATGCAGGTTGCTTTTCCAGCGGAGGAAGTTCCAGTTAGAGGTGGTCAGCTTGTGACTACGAGGCTGGAGATGCTTCAGACACCAGTTCCCCAGCCATAGGTCTCGGGGTGAAGCTTGCGCGCAGTCAAAACTCGTCAGACGTGGGACGGGCTTGGTCTGACTTTCGTCTACAATGTCGGGACAAAGACAACTTAAATTTTCCCATGGTGGTACCCTCTCTGAAGGCATCATTCTTGTCGTGAGTGGCGTGTAACCCTTGTCTACTTTTCATGGTCTTATTTTATGGGAGTTCCTCTTGAGCCTTAAAGAGATCCGGAGAATCCGTATTCTTGTAAAGCTAGTGGGTGTGCTCCGTGAACCTTCTTGTGGTTAGAGATGCTCATGTCTTATGGATTTTTCGTGCGCCTGTCTGGTTCGCCTCCTGGTTAGGGGTTTCTGCTATCAAAGCCATCTCATGTGGAAGAGCGTTGTCCACTGTAGGAATAATCAGTGCGGGTCGGCCCGTGTTGGCGGGTTCGCAATGAAGGATTCAGACAATATTGATCAAAGTAAATTGGTAATTTCCATGTAGGTTTCATGGTGTTAGGAATTTTTAAAATGGTGGGGAGACCCTATGCAGGTCTCACCGATGTCCTTTCTTGTGTTGGTTAAACATAGGGGACTTTGAGGGTCAAGCCAGTGCTAGAGGTTGTGTGGTTTGGGAGTCGTTTTGATTTGGAGAACCTATATTTGACGAGAAACCTAATATAGTGGGGAGACCACCATAGGACGTACTTGTGGAAGACTCTATCTCGAAAGTGCACTTGGCGGGGCGACATCTTACTTCCGCTCCGCCCGACCTCGACCATGCTAATTGGTTAGCTCGGGTAATGGTTTGCTTGACAAGCGTTCTTGGGGATCTCGAGCGACCCTAGTGATCCCTAAGTTAGGAGCCAGGGTGTTCCATGTTGAAGTTGTATTTGGAGTTTCATGTCATGGGTATTTTGAATGCTCGACCTTCGGGTGATTGAGGATTTGTTTTAGGAGTCTTCGTGGTCTCACTTGGAACCCTTGGTTGACCCGGTCTTTTGGGACTTTATGGGGGCAGAAAGTGTCATGGTGGGGAGAATTGTCACACCTCGACTGACACTCCTTTTTAATTTAATTATTTTAAGTATTGCTTTTGATATTTGGTTTGAATAAGTTCCTTTTTTTTATGAAATTCGGATCTTTTATGGGTGCTTGAACGTAATCGCAACTAGGAGCGTGAAAGCGCCCATGTGCGTGACCCTGCGCGTGACCGTGCACGCAAACTTGCACATTGTTCGGCCTAAATTTATAAATTTATTATTTTTTTGGTTGTTTTTATTATTAGTATTAATATTAATTAAGTTATAATTTTTTTAAGTTGTCATTATAGAATTTCTAGAATTCTTTCCCCCCTAATTATACTATTATTATTATTAAAAACCTTATTGTTATTTTATGTTGAGTTGGAGTTTTATTTTTAGTTTTAATTTATCTTTATTTTTATTTTATTTTCCTTTGATTTTTATTTTTATTTAGTTTTATTTTCATTTATTCCCCCCCCTTCTTTCTCTCCTCTCTTGCGCTACCCTCTCCCCATTCAGATTCACTTTCCCCCTGCAACCCTAGCCGCCAAATCCGTTTTCCCCTTGCTCCCTCTGGTCGGAACCCTCCCCACCTGCTTTGCCGCACCACCCTCGTCCAGTGGGTCCGCCGAATCCTCATAGGCCGCGCTCCGCCCTGCCTCCCCTCCGGTCCGCAACCGGCACCCCGCCTCCCAGCGAACTGCCTCGCTCCGCCGCCTCCCTCCCGCGCCCAACCTCCCGGCCGATACACCTTCAAGCCGCGCCCTCCTGATCCCTCGTGTCGCCTCCCTCTTGGACGAACCGCCCGTCAGACCCTCCCGATGAGCCGTGACGTAGCGCGCCGCCGTCTCCCTCCCGCTCTACCCAGCCCACTGCCTGTCACTGGGCCTCCCCCGGCCTGCTCCTGTCCAATGCCACCCCTCCAAACCCTCGCTCCGGCGCCTCGCCCTCGTGCCGCCCTCGCCAGCTGCGCACGCCATCCCCCTTATCCGGCCAGCCAAACCTCCCCTCCTTGTTTGGGCTGGATCGACTCTGGCTACCACTCTCCACCTGACCAGGCCAGCATCCCGACCTACCTCCTGAACCTTGCGCGCACCCAGCCAGCACCCCCCCCTCCGGCAAGGTCCAGTCGGTGCGACACCTTTCCTCCTTCACCGCTCTCACCGGCCAGCCTCTCGGACTTGTCGTCACAGGTTCGTTTTACGTCGGGTGTTGTTTTTTCAATTCGATTAAGCTGTGGTTAGGGTTTATGTTACTTTTGGTATAATTATTGATGCAATTTTGCAGTGTTTGTTTGTTTTTTTGGGTCTATATTGATGTTTCTGGTTAAATTTTTTTAATTAGATCCAAATTTAGGTTGCTCATAGTGCGATTATCATGCCGTAGGAGTTTCGCGCCGAACTGCGAAGTTGGTCTACACCGAGTTAGGTGGTTCCAGGTTCAATTGTTACTTGATTAATTAATTTGTAATTTTAATTAGTTTAGATTGTTGTTTAATTAATTTGTGTGGCACAAACTTATTTCTCTTTGAAGTTTAATATGAATTGAAATATGTTTAGTAGCATGTTGTCATAGTATGTGTGCTTGTTGCTGAAATATCATTCCTGTTTAACTATTAGTGTGTGTTTTTGTTTATTTGTGAGGCTGGCTTACTAATTAGTTTGTCTGATGTAATTTGTTTTTTTTTGAGGTTAGTATGTCTTAATGTGTTTATTAGTGTGTTTAGGTGATATGAGTGAGTTGTCGCTCTGAGAACCAATGTCAGACTATCCGCCAGTGTTTTATGAATTATGCAGTTACTTTATTAGGATGTGCAAGGGGTGCAATTGGTGTTTTGGAGTAGCGTTGGTATGCGTTCTTTCATAAATGAGCAATTGAGTGGATTTTTTACTGTTTTGGTTGTGTGGCGTATTTTCAAATGGGTTGGCAAGTTTTTCTGGTGGTTTCTTTAATCACGTGTGTGATGCCGATTTGGTTCCTGAGGTGGCATTGTGTGTGTGTGGTTATGGGAGGGGGTTTGGGTCGGTCTAGCGTGTAAAACAGTGTTTTGATCTTAAAAATTTATTTATGAAAATTTGAATTGTTTTATTAAATAATTATTAAGGGTGAAAATTGTTATGGGTAAATCGTGTGAATATTTTTGGTGCTTAAAGTCATGTGACGTGTGTGGAATTTTTTTTTAATAAATTCTGTTAGTGGTGTGTATGATAATGAAAGTGACATCTTTGATTGTGCAGTAATTTTAATTAGTTGTGTAACTGATGTAGATTTACCTTTGTGATATTTTTGTGTGTGCTTATTTAAAATGGATTTTTGGGTGTGAAAATGGTGGTTTTGATGTGTGTAGGACTTTGTCTGGTTTGAGTATATTGTTATGACACGTGACATGAACTTGAAATTGGTTTGAGCACAAACTGGGAAGCTCGGGTAGCTAGGAGGTTGAACTAGACTAGTGGGCTAGTATTCCGGAGGTGACTCGACCCGGTTTCACTAGCAGGACTGACGATTTCAACACTAACTAAACATATGCTATTATGAGGGTCGTGGTCTTCTAATCCACGTTTTCTGAGGGTCGTGGCCATCTAAGCCACGTTTTCTGAGGGTCGTGGCCTTCTAAGCCACGTTTCACAAAGACATGAAGATCTAGAAACCCGAGCTAGATAACACCCGTGCGGCCTCTCCCATGTTAGTGCTCATTGGTTAATTTACGCTCATCAGTGTGACACTTTGGTTATTTTAAAAGTAAATGTGTGCATGTGTTTTAATTCAAATTGTTTCTTTTTAAAACTGCTTTCTCTAAACCTATTTTCTATAAAGTTGTTCTAGATTTTAGTTCTTTTCTTTAATTAAAAATTTCAAATGTATTTGTCATTTAATAATTGTGCGTGGAACCTTTTCTCGGTGGTATCTTACTAGGATTTTAGCTCACACCCTACATACACCCTTGGGTGTATGTAGATTCTGTTTATTTCTCTTTTCAGGTTGAGGCATCGGGCCTGGCGTTGGTGGTTCGGGTTGTCAGTGGCATCCTCGTGTTGGTTTGGTGGCGACGGCTTGGGGATGTGACACCTCGTGTCGCACGGAGGTTTGTGTGGAGTTTTTTTATTGATGTAGTTTCTTTTGGGTTTTTATTTCAAGTTATTAACCTTAAGTCTGAACTTGGTAAGGGCATGTTTGGTTTTCAGTTTTTAGTTTCAATTTAATCATCTTGTTGTCTGTTTTATAATTATTCATCTGGGTAAATTGTTCCCAAGTTTATTTTTAATACCCAGGCACTTGTGCCAGCCCGTGGGGATCGGGAACGCCCTTCGGGCCATGTCGTGGGCCGGGTCGGGCGCTGGGTCAGATGGCGACCCGACCTGGTTCGTGAAAAATGTCCTCTGATTGATTTACACTGAATATCCAATCATATTGAGTGTATTTATATTTTTCACACATAATTATGTCATTCATTTATCCTTAACCTTAGGATACGACCTTTATGAGAGATTTCATCTCAATTTACTTTCCATTGAGACTCTTTTGTTGTTATACACCAAATCACTTTTATATGGTGTATATAATGTACTTTGACATAGTATATAATGAATCCCTTTATTCTCATGATATCACAATGTTTTGATTACCTCAATTATTTGTATTCAATTGTCTCTCTTTTGGTTAGGAACTCTAACTAAAATATCATTTTAAAATGTTTTAAAGATTTATTATTCTAAATCTTTCTCATTAATGTCCAAGTTTTAAAAATGGTTTTAAGGATTTATTTATATATACATTAAAGTTTTCAAATCAAAATTCCTTTTGATAGTTTCAAAGTTTTATGGGACACTTTGATTCAAAAATCTATTTTAAATGAGTTCTTGACAAATAGTGTGAATTTTAAATGTTTTCAAGAAAAAGGGGGATATTTCTCTCAATAGTTTGATGATTATTTTAATCTATGTCAATATCCTTCATTATTCTCGATTGAGGTTAATATGATACAATACAATCTTCCATATTGTGTCAAATAAGTTATGTTTGACTGTGGATGTGCTATTTTTATACCATTCATGGTTTGTGGTTAAAGTATTGACATTTCATATTTTAGTTTTAATATGAATGTTTATGTTATGTTTCAAAATTTTCATATAAGGAATGCATTGGAATTAGTAAGTGATGGGTGGAGCCCGCTATAGCTCCTCGATGCATCGGTAGGTCTCATGAGACAAACTATTGTCTTGGAACAAGGCCTTGACAAAATCTTATTTGTAGTCTTGGCACGAGGCCTTGACTATGTGGTTATGATAGTCTGACATTATGCATTCCATCATTATGAAAGTGGTTATTGATATTGCATGTGGTTATTCGACTAGTAGAATATCAATGTGAATAAGTAAATGAAATTATTTCATTTTATCTTTTCCATATTATGATGAAGTTCAAGTTTAAAAGGCTTTTGTTTTAGTTATACATTGCCTTAAATGTTTATGTTTATTTATGAAAGTTTCTGCTATATTGTTATCCTTACTGAGCATCTGAGCTCACCCCTTTCAATGTTTTATTTTTCCCAGGATGTGAAGAAGTAATTTATGAATGAATTGAAGGGATAGTATGAGGGGATATGAAGACAAAATGTTGTTTCGGTTTTTTTACTTTATGATGTAATGTAAGACTTATTAATATATCTAGTGTTTCCAAGACTACTAAACTAATCAGTCTTTTGAGACTTGATCTTTTGTGATCATGCCAATGATACATAATAATGCACTGACTCTAGGTAACTAGGGTTGGGGCGTTACAGTTGGTATCAGAGGAAGTTCAGTACAAATCTTGGAAACTAGATTTAGACAAACTTTGATTATAACACATAGCCCTAAGATAGAATTTGAGGATTAGTATAGAAGAACTTACTAGAATATTGGTATTGTATATATTTTGTGAGTTTTCCAAGAAATACATCCCTGTTTGGATATGAGTAGGTAGAGGTGGCTCTGGCACAGATGTACCTAGGGGTAAAACCCAAAATCAACGCTTTGAGCTAGACTCGAACGAGAACTGGTGCACGACAACGGGCCTTGCTACACTCTTGGTTATGACACTCCCAGGGGATATGCTTAGGATAATTTAAATTTTCTTTACCAAACAATTTGAATTATTTTAATATCATATGATAATAAACGACCTTGGTTAATCCTAAGGTGTTTCAAATTGAGAATATGGTGTCATGATATTCTCTAAATGATTTTATGACTACTGTTAGTCATACAATGCTTTCTGGTTTTAGTCAATGGCTGGAGTCCAAGGAAGTCATAGTAACTTTGAGAATGATGTACAAGGTGGGAAAGGTGGTGGAAATGAGCAACAAAATAGAATGTTGATAGGCATAAAATATATCATGTTAATTCCAAATCAGTTTTCCAAAAATATGATCAACAACATATATATTAACCAACTACCGGAATCAACAAAGAAAAGAAAGGTGATGAATGATAAGTGCTCCAATAGTGGATACCATAGAGAAAAGAATCCTAAATTTTCATTATGCAGGAAATGTGGAAGGAGACACCCAGGAAAGTGTCTCAACGAAACAAAGAAATGCTTTACGTGCGGGAAATAAGGACATAAAGTGAAGAATTGCTGAGGAAAAATGAAGAGTACTATGGAATGAAATAAAAATGGTCCCAAAAATCCATTTACAGTCATTTTCCATAAATGTAGGGGACCTGGCCATTACCCGAGTGAATGCCCTATTCTATAGGATATTTTCTTGGTAAAATAAGAAGCTATGTGGAAATAAATGGTTGGAGAAATGTTTAAATGTATTAGTGCTCCTTGTTTATGGGATTACTTTGGAATAATTTTATCTTGTATTTGTAACCCCATAGTTTTCCATGTGAGAATGATATTTGAGGAAGACTTATCTTTTCCCGTGTGGATATAGTTATAGATAACCATTTGGTTTTATATGATCATTGTGTTTGAGGCAATTACAAGTTATTATATTTTGGGATGAAAATGCAAGGTATGAGATAACATTTCTGGTTAAAATTATGTTATGGTTATTTTGAGGAATTTATCTCATTTTGGTAATTTTATAAAATATAGTTTTTGAAAAAGGATAACACGCAGACCGTGTGACAACCTGTCACGTCGGACAAAGCTGTGGGAATCGAACCCACAACCAAAGTGCGATTGAGATTTATCGCCTACCACTGGACTATGTGAAGTCCCTGGTTAGTGTGACTAATTATTTTTAGTTAAATGATTTTATTGATCAATAATAAGTTGATTTGGGTTCTTATGTCTTATCAAATGAATACCCTTAGTGTAGTAAAATGATTTGGTGATTAAGTGATAAATGTTATTTTGGAAGATGTTCACTTTGTTGGGAACACTATATGCCCAAGGAAAATAAAATACTATGGGATTTCATTTGAGGATTAATGGTGGATTTTTATCTACATTTTTATTATGGATTTATAGTGATTTGGGTTATTTATGGAAATAATTAACCTATAATAGAGAATATGTGATTAAGTTAATTACTTTTAAGTATGTGACTTGAAGAGTAGTTGATGTCATTTGGAGATACAATTTAACGTGGAAGACCACATAACCAAATTCTTATGAGTTTTGGGTTTCAATATTAGTTTGGATTATATTGAATGATTTTAAGTATAATTTTTTATTGAATGGTATTTATTTAACTTTGGGGTATTGTTGGTTTAATTTTAGAAATTAAGATTAATGTTTATTTCTCTAAAGGAATATCCTTTTGGGGGGTCATCAAATCTTGTACTAACCATTTTGGTTTTGATTAATCTCTAAAGAAAAGGTAAATATATAGTTTATCCTTCGTGGATCATGTGATTCTTTAGAAGTTTATTCTAGCTCTTCCAGTGTGACCATATCTTCTTGAATACTCATCGTTTAAAAAAAATGAGTTAGTGGTAGAAATTTATTAAAGAATGAATATCTATTTAAAAAGTAATTATATCTATTTATGTTCTTAGTCAATCTCATAAATGAATTCCTCATCTTTATGTAATGTAACTTAAAACAAAAAAAATGTTGTCCGTTTACTTTTCCTACTGGGAGACTAATGACCGTTTGTCCCATCACAAGTTTGTAGTTTTCTTGCTGTTAACTTTCTCCTAATAATGTTTTATATCCCTCTCCATCATAACTTGAAACTTAGTTTATCATCCATATCCATGTTTTCTACATCTAATCCTAGTATGGGTTATCTTGGGTGCCTTTTGTACTTCTCTTTCTTTCTTTTAAAGTGATAGTTTTATTGACTCTTTTTATGATGTGGGACTTTTCATTATATTCCCAAGACCAATTTTAAAAAAAATTCCGAGGACATAATTATTTGAAGGAGGGGATAATGTAACACCCCAAGCTTCCACGGTACGCTTCTCTTTGAATAATACAGTAGCATGTGTTGTACGCAACTTCGAGTTCTAACACACACAACAACCAATCAAACTAGCCGTTATGAATAGTAATACCCACTTTTTGAAATTTTATAATTTTTATCTTTCAAAATGGACTTCATTTTTGGATTCGTAATATGAAAATTATCTTAGGATGAATTTTTGGTATTTTTCTGAAAACATTCAATTTTTGATGAATAGTGAAAAAACACTGAGTTATAGTTTTAAACCGAATTTTTATTTAAATACTTATTTATTTTATTTAAATTTAATTAAGGTCAAAATAGATACATAATACCTATATAAGTTCAATGTAATTCATTGGAGTTAGTTTAGAATAATTTTAGATATATAAAAATTTTATTGAACTTTTCACCGTCTTTTACCCACCTCCTAGGAGAATTTGGAAATTCACATAAAACTTAATTTTACTGCTTCTGTGAGTGGAATTTTGAAAATCCGAGAGACACGGTTAATATAAAGGAGTAAAATGTGTTTCAATGAGATGAAAATAATTTTTGGTGAATAATAACTTTTTACTTTTATTTACCACGGTTAAAAGTAAATAGGGTAATTAAGGGTAAAAATGATATTAATATTACCCTAACACATGTCCTAATTCTATTGGAAAAGTTTATCTCGACCAAAAACAACCTTAGGAATAAAATATAATCATTTAGGTCCACTTGGTTTAGATTATGACATTTATTATTATTTAATTCAAAGAAGAGTTAAAAGAGATAAAATCAAAGTTTAATAACTAAAACATTTTTAATATAGGGTTATACATAAGATAAATTCGATTATAAATATTTTTTAGAAATATAAAAAGATTTCCTACATAATTATATTTTATTTATAATTTTTATAAATTAAATAATTTAATTTATTTATGACACAATGGTGATACAGTAATTACCTAATTAATGAAATATTAAAGTAATTGATATTATAAATATCAAAATAAATGTAATTTGAGACTTTTTTGAATTAAACTAATTTTATAGGTTAATATGACATATTAGGATTGGTTATATAAATTTTTTTCGAAGTAATAATGATGTTATAAAATTATCAAAAACAAAATACCCAATAGTGTCAAAATTGACATAAAAGATTTTTTAAAACAAATATTATATTATTCTATTTCTAAAAATCTAAGATTCGGAAAAAATACTTATATAATGATAGGTGTATCATTAATGGACCACTTGTGGGTCTCTTGGAGGTATATAGTTAGTTTATTAACTATATAATATAAAAATACAAAGAGACATGATAAATGTCAAACTATTTAACTAAGAGTTAAATATAAATGATAAGGTTAATATAGTGACCCAAACCTGTCTAAAATCTATTGGTTGAAAGGATTTTGACCCATAACCACCTTTAAATTTAAATAATACACTTTGGAGCCATTATAAACTGAATACTAATTTATTATAAAATAATATTTCTAGCTTTTCCAAAGGTGCCCCTCACCCCTCTTATAAAAGGGTACTCACCCTTCTCTCTAATTTACACCTTCAAAGCCTTTTGTCTTGAAAAACCACTGCCCAAATATTCTCTAAACTTCCCTAACTTCAACCTAGAGGCCTTATTTTGATCAGAAATCCAACCTAAGGAGCCCTTTTGATCAAATCAAAAGGAAGAACCCGAAGAAGAGGTAATGTTTTCACAACCCTATTTCAAGTTCCTTTCTTCTTCAAATTCTTCTTTATTTGTTATTTACATTATAAAATATTAACTCCAGTATATTTTATATACTGTGATATTATTATAAATATGGAACAACCATATTCAGTATTCTATCCATCCTTTGAATGACATGTCACCATACGCGCGTACGTACGGCCTACCGTCTCCACGTCATGGTGTAATTGTTATTTAATACATTATTATTTGGATGGGTATAATAATGATGTGTAATTCATGTAAATAATAAGTATAACATGATAATGATTCTGTATATATGATATACCATCCAATTATATATGATTTTAATATCAAAAGAATGATATTATCGCTCGTGTGTATGTACGGACTACCGTCTCCACGAACGCGATGAGATTCATTCCCCATCGTATCCATACAAGTATAATTCTCTTTTTATGATTAGAAATAATGTTTAAGGACTTGATATAATTATTTATATGAATAATATACAACCTATCCATAAAAAACATGACTTATGTAACAAAACATATAAAAGAAAATGAGTAAGTTAACACCTGAAATGACGATAATACTAAGATATTATTAACAAAGTAATGTTAAAAGATCATATATGATATCATATTAATGTATATTATTCTTGTATAATTCAATAAAAATTATTTAACCATTATAAATGAGGATAACCTACCCTTAACCAAGGAAAAATTACAAAGTAAGGGTTTTCTTATCTCATTTTTAATTCCGTGAGATTTCCATTGTTCACCACTTATTTATTGCATGTGGTGTGT
Organism: Viscum album; assembly: GCA_963277665.1. Lineage (NCBI taxonomy): Eukaryota > Viridiplantae > Streptophyta > Magnoliopsida > Santalales > Viscaceae > Viscum > Viscum album. Next base: position 1,188,680,566 of record OY728156.1, on the reverse strand, counting down.
GTACTACCCATGATTGTATTCATTGTGTAATATAATTTAATTTATGTATATTTACATCATCATTGTATGGTCCTTCTTTCATGGGTGTATGTTCCGTAAGTTACCAAATCGATAAAGGAATTTGAAATATCAATTTCCACTCATTCGGATTTACAAATACTTCATTGGTTATTTTACTCCAAGATTATGTGTGGAATAACTATTCATTTGATTATGTCATAATTTCCACTCCCCATTTTCTGGATATACTTTTGATACACACAATCAATCCCTTGATAAATTCTCAAGTCATCGATATGAACTTGATAAGAGTAATTTTAACTCAATCTCCATTTGTTGAGTTAAATATCCAATTCATTGGTGTTGTTTTTACAAGAATATGTGTGAATGTCCTCTGATTTGTTTACACTGAATATCCAATAATATTGAGTGTATTTATATTTTTCACACATAATTATGTCATTGATTTATCCTTAACCTTAGGATACGGCCTTTATGAGATATTTCATCTCAATTTACATTCCATTGAGACTCTTTTGTTGTTATACACCAAATCACTTTTATATGGTGTATATAATGAACTTTAACATAGAATATAATGAATCCCTTTATTATCATGATATTACAAAGTTTTTATTACCTCAATTATTTGTATTCAAGTGTCTCTCTTTTGGTTAGGAACTCTAACTAAAATATCATTTTAAAATGTTTTAAAGATTTATTATTCTAAATCTTTCTCATTAATGTCCATGTTTTAAAAATGGTTTTAAGGATTTATTTATATGGACATTAAAGTTTTCAAATCAAAATTCCTTTTGAAAGTTTCAAAGTATTATGGGGCACTTTGATTCAAAAATTGATTTTAAATGGATTCTTGACAAATAGTGAAACTTTTAAATTTTTTCAAGAAAAGGGGGATATTTCTCTCAATAGTTTGATGATTATTTTAATCTATTTCAACATCCTTCATTATTCTCAATTGAGGTTAATATGATACAATACAATCTTCCATATTGTATCAAATGAGTTATGTTTGACTGTGGATGTGCTATTTTTATACCATTCATGGTTTGTGGTTAAAGTGTTGACATTTCATATGCTAGTTTTAATACGAATGTTTATGTTATGTTTCAAAATTTTCATATGAGGAATGCTTTGGACTTAGTAAGTGACGGGTGGAGCCCGCTATAGATCCTCGATGCATTGGTAGGTTTCATGAGACAAACTAGTGTCTTGGCACAAGGCCTTGAGAAAATATTATTTGTATTCTTGGCACGAGGCCTTGACTATGTGGTTATGATAGTCTAATATTATGAATTCCATCATTATGAAAGTGGTTATTGATATTGCATGTGGTTATTCAACTAATAGAACATCCATGTGAATAATTAAATGGAATTATTTCATTTTATCTTTTCCATATTATACTGAAGTTCAGGTTTAAAAGGCTTTTGTTTTAGTTATAAATTGCCTTAAATGTTTATGCTTATTTATGAAAGTTTCTGCTATATTGTTATCCTTACTAAGAATCTGAGCTCACCCCTTTCAATGTTTTATTTTTCCCAGGATGTGAAGAAGTAATTTATGAATGACCTACAGGGATAGTATGAGGGGATATGAAGACAAGATGTTGTTGGAGTTTTTTTACTTTATGATGTAATGTAAGAATTATGAATATATCTAGTGTTTCCAAGACTACTAAACTAATCGGTCTTTCGAGACTTGATCTTTTGTGATCATGCCAATGATACATAATAATGCACCAGATCTGGGTAACTGGGGTTGGGACGTTACATGATGTCACTTATATTTGTTACCAACTACCATGTTTTATTCCTAAATTACCTTATGAACGTCCATGTATGTTCTAATACCTTTCTTTCATGGACACTTTCATGATACACTCGTTGGTTATGCTTTATGTCATGATTGTGGTACCCAATTCTCTCCATGGGTGACCTTATGTTTATGAACAATTGATTATGTATGATTACTCATGTGGAAAGAAGATTTATGCGGTAAGAATATTTATGTGGAAAGAATATTCATGAAAATTTTGAGATGGGTGCGCCCAGATAGGGATCCAATGCATTGGGCAAGGATAAGTCTCATGAGATGCAATGTGAAACTGGATTGGCAGTTAGCCTTGACCCGTACTGAAATGGGAAACGGGGTTGGCGGTTAGCCTTGACCCGTACTAAAGAAATGTTTTATGATTCTTCCACATTTATATGATTCCATGTTTATATGATCCCATGCTTATATTAAATGATTTTATAAGTTTCATGATTTGGATATCATTATGTCATGCCTCCTAACTCACGTGCTTGAGATGTATCCTTATGTTCATTACTTTACTAGGCTTTCTAGCTCATCCCTTTGTTCATGTGTTCCCTAGGGTACCCTATGTATATGTAAGGGCTCAAAGGAAGTTAGAATCTTTTTATGGAGATTAAATAAAGAATTTTTTAGCCCCATGTTTTATGTTATATGTACCTAGTCTTCCAAGACACTAGACTTATCATTCCTTGGCTTGTACTATGATGATTAATTATGCTTAAAATCATGAAATGTTTTATGTAAAAGGATCAGGTCGCTATAGTTGGTATCAAAGGATGGTCTAGTTGTTTTTGGAGATTAGTAATAGATCACCTTAGTGAGAACCTTAAGGATGAGACTAAGTATAAGAAAACATTCCCGAAGTTTGGTGAGTGTTGAGTAAGTGATTTATCAAGAAAATACATCTTTGTCTAGATACGAGCAGGTAGAGGCAGCTTTGGAATAGATGTATCTAGGGGTAAAACCTAAAAACACCTCTTTGAGCTAGGCTCGAACAAGAACTGGTGCACGACAACGGGCCTTACTGCACTTTTGGTTATGACACTCCCGGGGGATATGATTTGGTAGATTCATGAGATTAGTACAAACCATTATTAAGGGACAAAAAGAATCCCATAAGAATATAAGTTAATAAATAGATCGAGGATAACCTAGATATAAACCTAAGGAGTCACAAGTCAGGATATACTTCTTCTTTATAAGTTCATACTTTTATCTTCAAAGTTTCTTTTTATACTAAATAGCTAAGTATTCAAGACCTATAATTATTTTTTCTTTTTCTTAGTTAATGGTGGGAAATAGAATAACACGTTCCAAAAACCAATGTGATAGGCAATGTAATGATTTCCCTAATGACATGCCTGATGTGACAGAATCGGGTGCTCAAAACTTCATGGCAGTACTTGCTCAGCTGGATCGAGTTATGAATAATAACACGAATGAGGTGGAATGACCCCCTCCTCCAAGGAAAGAGAAATTTTCTGTATAATCCTTCATTTGGAAAAGGCCTCCCATGTTTAGCAGGTCTTCTGATCCCCTCCTCACAAAACAATGAATTCACTCCATTGAAAAGATTTTCTCTGTCCTCTAGTGCTCAGAAGAAGAGAAAGTTGTACTGGCAGTCTATTGTTTTGATGTGGAAGCTGATCAATGGTGGAAACTGATCAAGAATACAAAGTCCCAAGAGGAAATTGATTCCATAGAATGGGAGGAATTCAAGATGATGTTTTTCAACAAATATTTTCCTCGAACACTCTGTATCAATATGGAAAGAGAGTTCCCTTAGACTCAAGCAGAAGGAAGATGAGTCCATCGGGGCGTATGAAGCGAAATTTACAAGGCTTTCACAGTACACCTCTGGCTTTGTCATGAACCCCAAAATCAAGGTGGATCGCTTCTTTAGCATACTAAAGCTGAGTCTATGAAAAGTGTTGGCGATTTGAGACTTCAACAGCTATGAGGAGATTTTTCATTGTGCCCTCAAGGTTGAAATAGAGATTGGAGACTCTCAGTGGTCTCATGGGCCTAGTGAAAAGAAGTAGAAAATGGAGAACAACATGGTTGGTTCATCAAACAAATCCCATGATAGAAAGAAGCCTCACTTTCCCCTTTGCAAAAATTTTGGGAAGAAGCATCTTGGTGACTATCTCAAGGGAACCAAGAATTGCTTCAAATGTGGAAAGTTTGGTCATCTGGAAAAGAACTGTCGAAGGGATATGAAAAATCCCACTAATGTTGAAGAAGAAAGTAAGGTTTAGATCAACACTCAACCTGCAGTGAAGTGTTATAACTGTAAAGAGCTTGGGCATTATGAAAACAATTACCCTAAGCTGAGGTTTGTCAGAGGCAATCAACAACAACCTCCAAGGCAACAAGGAAGGGCTTATGCTATCACTAATGCTAAGGTAGAGCCCAAAAACGATGTGGTGACAGATATGATTGGTATTCATTAAAGAATAGTTAATGTACTGTTTGATTATGGTTCTATTCATTCTTTAATATCTTGAAAGTTTAGTATAACTATTCAAACGCCACCTCAAAATTTGGAGGAAAAGTAATCTGTGAGAACAGTGAATGGGGAAATTATTGCATCCAAGGTTTATAACTCCTCCCCGGTTAATGTTTGTGGACTAAAAATCCCAGTAAATCTTGTCATACTTCCTTTAGTGGAGTTCGACGCTATCTTGGGAATGGATTGGCTATCTTTGTACAATGCCAACATCAATTATCGGGAAAGGGAGATCACTTTTCACATCCCGAAGCATCCTCTGATTATTTACAAGTGTAAGGAGGAAGATGAGTCTCCTTTAGAATCTTCGTCTCAAGTTTGGATACTGATTCCTTGTGAGAAAGCATATCTAGCTCAAATGATTGGGACAAAGGATAGAATCATTCTTGAAGACATGCCCATCGTGAGGGATTACACTGATGTATTCCCCGAAGAGTTTCCTAGTCTTCCTCCTGACCGAGAGGTTGAGTTCTCAATTAAACTAATCCCTGAATCTCTACCAATATCAAAGAAACCTTATAGAATGGCCACCGTAGGGATGGAAGAGCTGAAGAAGTAGTTATAGGAGAATATGGAGAAGGGTTTTATATTCCAAAGTGCTTCACCATGGGGTGCTCTAGTCCTCTTTGTCAATAAGAAGGATGGATCGATGTGCCTCTACATTGATTATCATGAGCTCAATAAAATCAATATAAAGAACAAGTATCCACTTCCACAGATAGATGAATTGTTCGATCATCTTTGTGGGGCCACTTATTTCTCTAAGGTGGACCTTCGGTCAGGATATCACCAAATAAAGGTGAGGAAGGAAGATATTCCCAAGACTGCCTTTAGAATGAGGTATGGACACTATCAGTTCATAATGATGCCCTTAGGACTCACTAATGATCCAGAAATTTTCATGGATTTAATTAATAGAGTCTTTAGAGATTACCTATACAAATTTATAGTGGTCTTTATTAATGATATTCTGATATACTCTATGAGCAAGGAGAAACATGAGGAGCATTTGGAAACCGTTTTAAAGACTTTGCGAAGGGAAAAGTTGTATGAAAATTATAGTAAATGTGAGTTATGGATGGAGGAAGTATCATTCTTGGGGCATGTTATCACTAGGAAAGTGATATCTGTGGACCCTTCCAAGACGAAGGCAATTGAAGAGTGGCCAAGGACAAATTCTGTAATGGAGATCCGTAGCTTTTTAGGTCTAGTTGGGTATTATCGACGATTCGTGAAGAACTTTTCATGATTGTCAAACCTAATGACCAAGTTGACACAGAAGGGAGTAAATTTCTTCTAGACACAGGAATGTGAAGAATGTTTCAAGGAGTTGAAAAAGAGGCTTATCACTGTACCGGTACTCACACTCCCTTCAAGTGGAGAACTCTTTGTGGTGTATAGTGATGCTTCTAATAAAGGCTTAGGCTGTGTGATAATTAAAAATGACAAAGTGATAGACTATTCCTCAAGGCAGCTGAAAATACATGATCAAAACTATCCCACTCATGATCTTGAGTTAGCGGCTGTGATCTTTGCATTGAAAATCTGGCGGCATTATCTCTATGGAAAAAAATGTGAGATATATACTGACCACAAGAGTCTAAAATATATATTCACATAGAAAAAGCTTAATATGCACCAGCGAAGATGGATAGAGTTCATCAAGGATTATGACTACTCAATCCACTACCACCCCGGTAAGGAAAACAAGGTGGTGGATGCTCTAAGTAGAAAGGATCCTGCATATTTATCAATGGTGAGAATTGAAAAGGATCCGATCTTCTTAGATTTGCAAAGGATAGACATGGGAATCATTAAGGGAGGAAAATCATCATTCCTTTCTCAAATGATTTCTCAAACATACCTCTTGGAGAAAATAAAGGATGCTCAAAGAAAGGATGTGGAAATTCAGAAAAGGGTGGAAGCTGTTAAAAATGGGAAATCCTATAATTACAAAATTGATGAGGAAGGATTTGTAAGATTTGGGACACGATTATGTGTACAATCTGATCCAGAGATAAAGAAGGAGCTATTGAATGATGAAAATAACTTGACCTTCTCTATCCACCCAGGGAGCATAAAGATGTATCGAGATCTCCGAGAAAACTTTTGGTGGGACAATATGAAAAGGGAGATTGCTGAATATACATCAAAGTGCCTCATATGTCAAAAAGTGAAGGCTGAGAGACAAAAGTCTAAGGGGATGATGCAACCACTACCCATACCATCATGGAAGTGGGAGAACATTACCATGGACTTTTTCACTAGACTTCCAAAGACATATAGAGCAAACAATGCTATATGGGTCATTGTGGATCGTCTTATGAATATAGTTCACTTTATCACAGTTTGAGAGGACTTATCATTGGATAAACTTGCACAGATTTACATCAAATAAGTGGTAAGGCTTCATGGAGTACCAATATCTATTGTATCCGATCATGATATGAGATTCACCTCGAAGTTCTGGAAAAGTTTCCAACATGCTCTGAGCACTAAACTGAACTTCAGTACGATCTATCATCCTCAAACTGATAGCCAATCTGAGTGAACTATTCAGAAATTGGAAGACATGTTGAGAGCATGTTAAATGGAATTCAAAGGAGGATGGGACCAACATCTTCCATTGGTTGAATTATCCTACAACAATAGTGTCCACTCGAGCATCTGAATGGCACCATATGAATCCCTTTATGGGAAAAGGTGTAGAACACTGACATTTTGGGATGAAGTCGGTGAGCGTAAGATACTAGGACCTGAAATGGATGAAGAAATGGTAGAGAAGGTGAAAACCATTTAGCAGCATATCAAGGCAGCCCAAAGTCGACAGAAGAGTTATGCAGATAACCGTCGACGATACCTTGAGTTCAAAGTTGGAGACATGGTATTTCTACGTATATCCCCATGGAAGAATTTCATGAGGTTTGGGAAGAAAGGGAAGTTAAGTCCCAGGTACATCGGCCCCTTCGAGATTTTTAATCGAGTCGGAGTTGTGGCCTATCGACTGGCACTTCCACCTACCATGTCAAAAGTACATGATGTCTTTCATGTATCCCTCTTAAGGAAGTACATACCAGACCCTTCACATGTACTCTCTTCAGAGGTGGTACAGTTGGAGGATGATCTCTCTTTCTAGGAGCATCCATTGAAGATCTTGGATCATAGATACAAAGTTCTACGCAACAAGACTAGTCATCTGGTCAAGGTACTATGGAGAAACAATAAGTACGAAGAGGCAACATGGGAATTAGAGGAAGCAATGAAGGAAAAGTACCCACACCTGTTTTTGTCTTAGAATGTAAAACGAAATTTCAAGGACGAAATTTCATAAGGTGGGAAGAATGTAATGACCCAATGTTTTTCAATGGAAATTACCTTCTCATAAGTATGTCATAAAATCACATGAAAACAAAACATAATGAACTACTAAGTGATAAGTGACCTTTAAACATAATTTTTTCACTTCTGTGTTTGGAGTTTCGAAAATCTAACATACACGGTTGCAATCAGTAAGTTTTTTGGAGTCCGATAAGAAAAACATAATTTTTGGTGAATAGTAACCTACCCTTATGAATAGTAACATACCCTTATGAATAGTGATATACACTAATAAATAGTAACCTCACCTATGATAGTATAAAAATAATATTCAAGTTGGAAGTATGATATACCTATATTTTAGAATGAGTTAATGAGTGTTTTAAAATTGGTTTTTGATAATAAATTATGATTTTAATTAAATATTAAAATAATCATATTTAAAATATTATTTTTGAAAAATAGACTTCATTTTTGGATTCTACATGTCGAAAAATGGTCAGGGTGAAATTTTGGGATTTTTTTGAAATACTAGAAATTTTGATGAATAGTAAAATACGGTAATTTATCGTATATATACATTATAAGCTAAATAGACTATTCCTAGAATCACTGATGATGTCACCACCCATGGTTCTAATTCACATTACAAATTTACTATTCTTGGTCATGAAATACTTACTATTCCTTTTCTTGGGAAGAAATAATAAATTAATGATTATAATATTAGGAAATCCCTCCTCTCCTCCACTATAAAACCCCCCCTTCACTCCCTCTTCTCTCCACTCATCTCAAGCCTTGTTCCTTGCCATTATTCTGCCCAAATCTCTCCCCAAGGTCCTCCCCCATGTCTAAAATCTCTCAGCCTCTTCAAAATACTAAAACCTCTCCCCTTAAGAGGTTCTCAAAGGAGGAAGTCTCAAGAGGTAAATTCCTCTTCCCAATTTCTTCTTCTCTTTTAAGTTCTTTTCTTTTTTATTTCTTTCCTCACCTCCATTCACCATAATAGTATGATAAATACAGTAACATAAATGTACTGTAATGTCTTCATGATAGTGGTATATTTAATTATCTTCTCTCTTTTCCCCACCCATTTATTTTAATGAAATGAAAGCACCGTTTGAGATGTGCTAATTTAGCACATTCAAGGACAATAGTTTATCAACTTATATTATTATCTTTATTTTTGGTCATGAAACCATTTGTGTTATGGTTGAACCAGATTATTATATATTTAATATAACCTATTTTTGGTTCTGTAATCCTTTGTTACAAATGGAATTAATTTATAAATCAAAACACATTCTTTTAATCAAATCCACCGATTAACAAAAAAAGTTATCACTATAGTTATGTATATAATAATTAGACTTCACTCTAAGTAAACTAATTAAAATTAAAACCATGTAATCAACTGGATATTAACTAAAGAATATAACTTCAATTTTGGAAAACCACTTTCATCTTTCATATAATCCAAACTTTAATATAAGTGAACCGATCTTTTAAAGCCAAGTAAACAAACGAGCCCGAACAATGAAATTGAACCTTGTAACTAATAAAAAAGTCATTGAATGAACTAAAAAGGGTTATAATAAATAAATTTAATATATAAGAGGTTCTTGAATTAATAATTAATAAGCCTAATTTGTTTATTCAGGTCATTAATAACAATTGGAGAACACCAACAGATTTAAGGTAAGGGATCCTCTCCTTTTCACTCTTAATCAAGATTGTTCTCTATGATATTCCTTTTTTGTGTAATAACAAGTGATGGGGTATATTTCCTAACCTCACCATACTTACCTAATGTTTTATAAGTGATGATAAATCCCTTATATCTCTCATCAATTCCTCATAGTTACACCCAATACCACACCGATAAACCATAAAGGATTCTACCTGAACTTCCTTTACTCCTTTGGGTTGCTCTATCTTTCTTTTTACCAAAATGTAGTTGTATTTTAATTTTATTTATAACTTAAAAATTCTTCTTATATGCCCCAAAATCATGTTCCAATATCCAGATCTCATTCTCTTTTGGGAATATATATTCTTTTAAGTGAATCCCTCCTCGACACTTCCCAATAAGCACACTCATTTTAAAGAAACTTCCCAAAATTTTACCCAATTTAAAGTGCACTATATATTCTATTTTAAGACACCATTGTCTTTGTAAATTCAGTATTTTTATTATGAAAACCTTCTTGGTTTAATTCTGGTTTGATATAAAATAATTTCTTCTTTACTATTTTAAAAGCTCTATAGTATTTTCCTTAAAACCGCACAAAAATGTTTTAATGCTAATGTCTCTCAAATACATTTATTATGTGATGTCACTTATATTTGTTACCACCTACCACTTTTTATGACTAAAGTACCTTATGAACATCTATTTATGTTCTAATCCCTTTATTTCATGGAAACTTTCATGATACACTCATTGGTTATGCTTTATGTCATGATTGTGGTACCCAATTCTCTCCATGGGTAACCTTATGTTTATGAACAATTGATTATATATGATTACTCATGTGGAAAGAAGATTTATGTGGTAAGAATATTTATGTGGAAAGAATATTCATGAAAATTTTGATATGGGTGCGCCCAGATAGTGCTCCAATGCATTGGGTAAGGATAAGTATCATGAGATGCAATGTGAAATGGGATTGGCGGTTAGCCTTGACCCGTACTGAAATGGGAAACTGGATTGGAATTTAGCCTTGACCCATACTAAAGAAATGTTTTATGATTCTGCCGCATTTATATTATTCCATGTTTATATGATCCCATTCTTATATTAAATTATTTTATAAGTTTCATGCTTTGGATATCATTATGTCATGCCTCTTAACTCATGTGCATGAGATACATCCTTATGTTCATTCCCTTACTGAGCTTTTTAGCTCATCCCTTTGTTTATGTGTTCCCCAAGGTACCCTATGCAGATTTAAGGGATCAAAGGAAGTTATAAGCTCTTTATGGAGATTAAATAAAGAAGTTTTTTTAGCCCCATGTTTTATGTTATATGTACCTAGTCTTCCAAGACACTAGACTTATCGATCATTGGCTTGTACTCTGATGATTAATTATTCTTAAAATCATGAAATGTTTTATGTAAAAGGATTGGGTTGCTATATAATGAGAGTTAGCACAATTTGTATTCAATTTTTCATTATAGTGAATTTCCATAGGTCTATGGGAGTGCCTATGGCAAGGATATAGGTTCTCACCCTAAGGCTAAACCTTTTAAATCTTGTTTGATTTAATTTATTTCCTAATTTTTTATGCATGAGTATATAATAAAAGATGATAAGTATATAAAATTTAATAGGTTGTTGGGGTTAAGTTTTAATTGTATTCAAACTTATATAAAGTTAAAAACTGATTCAACCCCTCTCAATTATTATTTGATCCTTTGGAACTTCAATCATTCATGTATTAAATTGAGTTTTTATGATGTAAATTGTTCAAGGAACCATTCTAGTCTTAAAAATTGATTTTTTACATTATAAAAGTTATATTTTACAAAAAATATAAGCTGAGGAATTTGGTTTTTTAGTTTACTCTACCCCTATAGAATACAAGACATAAATTCTAGATTTGCATCATTAATCGATCAAGTCTGGTGAATTTTAATTCCTCTATCATGTGTAAATCCTTATCAGGTTTCTTGTTTTTCCCTTTTGACTTCCAGGTCACCCTTTGGTGATTATCACCAATCCTAGAATCCATAATTTGATTATTTTGGATCATTGACCATTCATTTATGGAAACTAAGTGTATTGGAAGGAATGATTGTGACCGATGGAATCATCTTTGATTATTTGGTCCAATCAATAAAAATTGGGTTAGGTAGTTTTTAACCTTTTTCACTTTTATTGTAACTCAAAGGATTTTATATTTTTAAAATATTTATATTATGTTTTTTAATGTCTTTTTCTATGGTAAAACTCTATTGATAATTCTATTACTGGTTGGCTTTGAATTGGATTGTGGGTGTCACCATAATGGACTTGTTAAATTTATTGAAAAGGATTTTATTGAATGACTGATGTTTTGATACATGTTATTGTCATAATGTGTTGTGAGTGTCATCTAGAAAGGCACATGGTTGGTGTGGGTTCATGATTAAATTATACAAGGCCTTGTTGAAACAAACTTGGTGCTCAGTGCTGATAGGAAAGGCACAAGGAGGAAATTTTCACCAATCGATGGCTTTGTAGAGGATGTATATTCATTCATGAGAATAAGGAAATTCCATTTTTCATGAATTCATGTCTTTGTGTATGAACATGATGATTTTTAAAAACTTGGATTTATTAAACGCTTCTAATTTGTGAAGGAGAAACATTTTTTATGGATTGAAGTACTTTAAGAAAACCTGTTCATCTGATATATTTTATATTGCGAAAATTGCTTACTACTTTGATATTCTTCCTACCTATTTTGTATTATGTGATATAATCTATTTATAATCTTATTGGAATGTGGGGAAAAACTTTGGGGTTTACTACTGGGTATAATTACTCACCCCCTACATATATACTCTGGTGTGTATGTAGAAGCTATTTTCCATGATATAGGAAAGGGACAAATTTCTTACTTCTCTATTGGAATTCCTTGATTTCATATTCATAGTTGGTGGAGTGGATCTTGGATTATTTTCATGTCTTGTTTAGGAGTGGTGCCACCTTTGTACCTGAGTCTTTTCTTCTTTAGATATTTAGTTGCTATCTCTTTTTGTTCCATTTTTACTCTAATATTTCCCCCTATTTATTATTTATTTATGGATTGATCATCATTATAATAGTTGGGTTTTGGTACATGAATAATTTATTTAGATTTACCAAGTTTAATTTATTTGTACCTTGTTGTTTGTGTGTGAGTTTATTAAATGGTAAAATGTTATCTCCATGAATCTTGTGTTTAATACCTTAGAATTTATTATCAGCCTTTGGTGTTTGTAGAATTTCACCTAAGGTTAGTGACACTTCATCTCTTCTCAAGTAAATGATTTGGGGTAGGATATTATAATTGGTATTAGTCCTATTTGATACTTGATTTTGGTTTTTAGTAAGGAGATAGGAATTTAAGAACTTGAAATGTATAGCTTAAAAAGATGTAGCTAACCTTTTTATGCTAAACTTCAAGTTACCAGGTTTTTTGGATACAAAGGTGTTTAATGACACTTTTAGGAAAGTTTTCAACTCATCATCATGGGTTTATCCAATGAGTATAACATATCATGAATTATTAAAGATATTTTACCACTAGTATTATATTGTCACATGAATATTTAATTTTTTATTTAGTAATATGGTGACTATTTTGTTAATATAAAAAATATAACCATGAAAATATTAATAGTGAAAAGTGTTAAATATATGATTTTTGATTTTTTTTTAGAAATAGAATTCCACCAGTAAGGAGAAAAAGAAATCAGTGTGAGGGAGCAGCTGAGAAAGTGGTTTCATTAGGACGAAAAGTGAACCAGAATTTGGTTCAGAGTATAGTTCAAGATTTTCAGACTATTGATAAGGGAACTATAAATGAAGAACCTTGTTAAGTAAATCACTCATAATAATTCCTAAAGAATAATCCACTGACCTTTCATTATGATTCTATACTTGAGAAATTATAGGTGTGGATGAGTAGGATAATTAGTATTTTTGACTTCTTCAAAACTCCAGATGAAATAAAGGTCAAACTAGAATTGTATATTCTTGAGGAATTGGAGCTATCATGGTGAGGCTTAGATATTAAAGATAAATGAGATTGAGACCTCACTTGCAAATTATTTTTGGAAATTTTTAAAAATAAATTGTTTCTAGAAACCTTCTAGATAGAGAAGATGACATACCTATTTGAATTGGAATAAGGAAGTATGTCAATGATTGAATATGTCACACCCAGATTTTTTTCCATCCTTTGTTTTGAATTATATTTTGGTTCTTGGTTTTTATCCTGAGTTCCAAGTGTTCAAGGTTTAAATTTTATGTTTTGGAGGTTTTGGGTGGTTTTTGGACCTATTATTGGTTAGTGTGAAAGGTATTAGGGGGAGGTGGATTGGAAAATGAGTTTTAACACACATAATGGAACCTTTTTATGGGTTATGTTTGTTGGATGATTTATCCCCTTGAGTTAGATGAGTTTTAGGGGTGAAAAGGATGATTTTTGGGGACTTTTTCCAGGTCACACTGTTAAGATGCACTGTTAGTTTAATCATGAAGGTAAGTGTGCAAAGATTCATATGGTTTGTGCATGGTTTAACTAACCATAAAACCAAATTGTGAATCCCATGAAACACTAGATAGTGGGAAATCACATGGTTTGCACACTATTTGTTAAACTGTGTGAGCTAACCATGCAACCCACTCAAGAAAGGTTATTTTGGGATTTTCTCCTTTTTAATTGGGTTTTCTTCCCTTATCCTCCCCCATTTAAACCCTATGACCAAAATTCCTCCCATGGTGGTTTTTTGGATCCTCTAATCCCTTCTAAGTGTATTTAAATGTGGTTTATTGGCGAATCTTCACCCAGTTTGAAAGGTTAGAGATCCCCTCTCTTTCTCCTTTGATTTTCTTCCATTTTCCCATTCTCCTATAAACCTAGTGGCCATGTTTGGAAAATTTTCATACCAAGGGTGGTCTTAAGTTGAGGGTTTTATTCTTTTAGGGTTCCTCTTTATAGATCTTGGTTCTTGGAACCCTCATGGTGCATTTTTAAGTGCGCTTTGTTGAAGTGCTTGTGGATTGAGGTATGTTTCCACTTGCACTTGCATTTATAATTTAAGGTTCATCGATTTATTTCTTTTTTCACCTCCATTATATGAAAAATATTGATGTGTGGGCTTTGAAATATTTTTTGGGTGTGCAAAGTGGTGTTTTATGCGTTGTTATGTGATAAATAGAATTTTTTTGTTAAATATTACACACCAAGTGTTTTATGAAATGATCAATTGGATTTTTTGAATGATTCATGGTATGTAAATCATGGTTTAGATTCGTTAATAAATAAGTTTCTTGTGAAATGATGACTTCATTTTTATTTAAATAGTTTCAAGTGGTTTTAAGTTTAAAATAATTATGTATTTGGATTTTGAAAGTGGTTTGACATGTGATGATGGATTGTGGACCATTTGGAATTTTAATAAAAATGGATTTGGTTTGTAAATAAGGTATAATTTCCTTAAATAATTTGTTTTTATAAATTACTATGAAATTGAAAGTGGTGTGTTTTCACCTTTTGGAAAGATGGTTTCTTTCTTCTAAAAAATATGGTTTTTTGAAAGGATATTCAGACCCATTTGGAACTTTTGTGAAATCGGTGAAAGTATTTATTATGAATACCTCCATTAGATGATTATATTTCCTTGTTTATGTTTAATGGATGGGATGTCCTCATTGTGGAATCCTTGTGATCCATTATGAGAATGGGAGATCCTCGGTATGGAATCCTTTGAGATTTATTTGTTTCATGGCATGAGATCAATCCTTGGGGTGGCTTGGAGTGATGCTTGTTGTTTAGATTAATTATTATATATACATGTGATTTTATTCTTGGTTAGAATCGGTTGGCTCACCCACTTTATACGTGATACATGGGAACCTGGCATAGTGAGAGAATTTTCTGATAACAATTGCTACACTGGATAGATTACACACTAGCTGGTGGCCCATAGTAGGTGGATATATTAGGTTTATTACTATGGGATTTTACTCTAAATATGTCATGATTTTGGGTGGATGAAAGTATTTAGGGTGATTTTATTTCATAGTGTGAGGAATGTTTTTGGGGATGGATCTCATGTCTTAGTATGTTCTGGATTATTCATGATCTCCTAGGTTCTCCCATATCTATTGGAACTTAGTTTCTTGTAGTGATGAATGAGATACTTATTACTTGGTTAATCTTGTGTGATTATTTCCATTACCCTTGTTATGTGACGATTTTATTTCTCTCATGTGTGGTGTCTTTCTTGGAAAGTTATGGGTTAACTTCCAAAGGTTTATAAAAAAATAATTTAAAGTAAAAATGTTTTATACTCTCTTATGCCATTTTGAAATGAAATCATCACTTTCCCCTTTAAAATTTTAATGATAATTTAATGGAAATGAAAATGTATTTGAAAAAAAAGGTAAATGGATCATGTTTGGTTTTAAAGTGAAAACTATGGAAAGCATTACTTTGAATATTGTATTTCAAACTTTATTTTAAAGGAAGTGCATTGGGAATAGATTATTCAGGCACACCTACTAAGTTTTAATACTCACACCTATAATTCTTTCTTGTTTTTAGATTTTTTCTATAGGTTTTTAGCTTAGTATCGATCATTGTGGGTGATGGTTGGGTTTGGTATCGAAGAGTGACCTTCATTATCACATGGAGACGTTGTAGTAATCAGGTTCAGTTTGGTCGCTATATAGTTTTTTTTTCAATTTTTTTGTATTTATAGCTTTGTATAAAAGATGTCCAGTTTGGATGTTGTATATATATATATATATATTGAGATATTAATTTTATATTTTTATTATTTGGTGAAATTATTCCCTCTATTCACTATGTTGATGCCCGGCATTAGTTTTCATCCCGTGGGGATCGGGAACACCCTTTGGGCCATATCACATATCAACTCGAGTGACTGGTTTGGGGTTGAACTGAGTTGGTTCATGAAAAAATGGTATCCAAGGAGGTCATATCCTTATACGACCTTTCTTTTTAGAGTTACCTTTTTTACTTGGGTATTTCAAGGTAGATGGAGTAAGATTATCAGGACTTGAGAGGTATAAACAAGAAGGACGTCATGAACCCTTGCTCGTTATGATTTTCAAGTTTCCATGGGAAGTCTGGTTTTGTTAGTTTCTTTGGTTTTTGTGGATTTTTTGGTGTTTGGGATATGAAAAGAGAGTTGGGATAGTGGTCTCCGTGAGCTTGCATGTCTTGGAAATCCATGTGAATCTAGGGTCATGGTCCTAGAAGGCTCTTTATGATGGTGGCATGTTTGGATTATGGCCGCCGACCATATGGCCAAGTCACCCATCGACAATAATTTCCTCCTTGTGAGTAGCTTTGAGTCTTATTTGATTCTGAAAACTGTTTTGAAACCCCTTTTGATGGAATTTTGAAAATGGGGTTTTAGTGGTAATGGTTGTATTTTGGAAAATGGGAAAAATTATTTTCATAATTAACCTTACGGAAGACTTTAGAAAAATGATTTTTTTATAAAATAAACTCTTGGGTTAAAATGTAAATGATTTAATGAGATTGGACTTTTCTAATCAAAATATGGTGTTTATGGAAAATGGTTATTTGAAAGTGGATGTTTGTTTTGGAATTTGTTTTAAATTAAAAGGAGTGGGTTTTTAATCAATTTTTTTATGAAATGAGATTTGTTGAGCTGTTAGAAAATGTTTTGAATGAAACAAATTGAATATTTGGATGGAAATTCATGGGATTTTATTTTTGAGCATGATGAAGTAGATTAAAACATGGAATTTGAAAATGGTTTTTTACTTTGTGGTTGGTGATCCTTTAAAACATTTCATGAATTTTTAATGGGGTTGAATGATTTTTTTTGGAAAATAAGAATGTTTTGTTTTGACCTTTGGTGTACTCCATGAGTGGTCACATGCATGGATATGTGAGGAAAGTGGTTGGATGATGATGTGGGTGGGGAGTTCTAGGGATTGGCATGGTTGATGAGTGGCCAGTATGGCATGAGTTGATATGTTCCTGGATAGGAATGGAAATGTGTATGTGAGTGAGACTCTATAGAACACCATTGGTGAGTGTGAAAATCCACCATTTTTTTTTGTTTTTCCAACGTATTTTTAATATGTAAATTGTATTGTTTTTATAATACAATGGTTGTGTGGATTTTTTTTCTATGATTTGGAAGTGTTTTTTATCTGGTGTTCTTTCTCGTGATTTGGAGGTGATGTTTATGTTGTGTTATGAGATTAAAATTTTGTTGGTATTTTGGTATTGAAGTAGTGTTTAGTGGGACTCTAGAAAGGTTTTGGGAATCTTTGAGATGGTTTTGATAAGAGATCTTGGTTTTCTTATTTCCACATGTTCTCCCCCATAGAGATTTGATGGATATTTGTGTTGCAGATATGGGTGATTTCCCATTATCAATCTTTCTAGTTGATCAAACTAAGTATTTTTTTTCTCGAGTTTTGAAAGATAAATACACCTATTTAAAGGGTACCACATCCCGTTTGCTGGAGTAGAGAGTTTTTGGGATTTATTTAAATTTCCTTCCTATTATGATAATTCTATAGGTTATAGTAATTGGGCTTGTTGGTGTTCCTTTTTAGATATCTTGAAAATTATTTTTTTAAGTGGTGGTGAATTCAGTGTGTGCATATTCCAAACCCCTATTTGGGTGAGGGTGTTGTCACAACCCAACCCGTACAGGGGCTCGAGCCAAAACTACCCCCAAGACCGCCTCCATAGGCCAGAGGCTGGTGACTAGTGCCAAAGTCACAACAAACTAGGGGAGGCCTTTGCCTAAGAAACTGTACACACACACACAACCAACTCAATGAAAAAGTGAAGAGAAAGGAAACCAAGATACAACAATGCTAAAAAAGGGAAACTAACATACATGCATAGAACTCTAACCAGTATAAGTAAAGTTCTGAAAATTACTGACAAGTAAACTGAACAGTAAAAGGGCGAAACACACGCCCAACCAAAAAGGTGCCACACCCTGGAAACAAGTAAAACAAAAGTAAACTTCTAGTGAGTCTCTCGCCTAAAAGTCCTACTACGACCAATGGATGTGGCCCAAGATCCTGTGTCCTCTATGCTCCTCCACAGTCTCGATTGACCTGTCCGTCATCTGAAAGGGCACAAAAAGTGCGGTCAAAGCCCAAACAGGGGTGAGTATAAAGATACTCAGTAGAATGCCACAAAAGCTCGAGGGAGAAACAAAGGAGGTACTAAAACGGTGAACAATAGACAAATAAAATAATAGTGTAAGAGTACAAAAGAGAGAGTGTAGCTCAACCTAACAAAAATGAAGGAAGTAGAATCATCCAATCCAAGAGGATCTAGACACAGAAAGAACATGGCATACCCCGCACGTCTTCGCCCCTGATGGAAGGAGAGTAACTGAACCCAAGGAGTGGGAAAAAAAGTAGGGTATATATATATGCTCAACAAGAAGCCCAAACAGGTGTGTAAGGGGATCTCTATCTCCAAGCTCATCCCAAGAAGGTTTGGCAACAATTCAAAGGCTATCTATCACTGATGCCCAACAATCTCGTACGTCAAGCGACCTCATCGCTAAACCGTACCACCAAGGGTCCTGCTCCGGTAATCACAAAAGCCATTGACTAGCCTCAAAGAAAGGGTTGAGTCTGAAATAAGTCATCGGGTAACCCACTACCCAGCCCCGCTGGAGGGTAAACCCCAATAAGTCAACGATGACCCACTACCCAGCCCCGCTGGAGGGTAGACTGTAATAAATCATCGGGTGACCCACTGCCCAACCCTGCCGGAGGGTAAACCCTAAATAAGTTGACGGTGACCCACTGCCCAGTCCCGCTAAAGGGTAAACTGTAATAAATCATTGGGTGACCCACTGCCCAGCCCTGCTGGAGGGTAAACCCTAAATAAGTCGACGGTGACCCACTGCCCAGCCCTATTGAATGGTAAACCGTAATAAATCATCAGGTGACCCACTGCCCAACCCTGCTAGAGGGTAAACCCCAAAGGTCAATGGGTATCTCACTGCCCAGCCCCACTGGAGGGTAGACCCTAAGGTCAATAGGTATCCCACTACCCAGCCTCACTAGAGGGTAAACCCAGAACAGGTCCGATGTCTCCGCACTACCTGTTCCATCAATGGGTGCCACTAAAGCCGCTACCGTGCGTGGGTTCAGAGTGCATCAATGGAACCTCCGACCAACGCCCTTTCATGTTTCCACATTTAATAAGATCTTGAAAGAGGCTCCGCACACTCAAACAAATTACACCATTGTAATCCTTGCAGAAAAAAACGTGAGATAGACTACTTACTTGCTGGAAATGGGCTCCTGATGGAAAATTTATTCAACACCGTTTTATGCCCATACAAAATCTTAGGGGGCCCTCACCTTAGTCCCGAGAGAGGTCGGATGAACTGTTCCATCACGATGCTCTCGGAAAAACACGCCGAAAAGACTATTCATACGCCCCAAATGGACGCCTGATGAAAAAGTCGCAGTATGCTGCACACAACTCAAAAGACGGCCCGTGGGGCCCATGCCTCAACTTTGGATTCAACACCTAAAACCACCACGGTCAACCTCATCCCGATGATGCCACTGACGGCGCCTAAAATAGACTCTGGGTGCAGAAGCTGCAACTACCCACGTTATATCCAAACGGGGCTCTATGGGACTCACACCTCGACCCTGAAACACGTCACACAAAATGTACCATTGCGTTCCTTGCAGATAACCATGCGGCGTAGACTATTCATTTTCCCTGAACGGACTTATGAACCATAAGTCGTAAAAATGCAGCATACGTCTGAAAGTCGCCTCATGGTGCCCACTCCTCGGGTCCAAATTTAGGTGGGTGGATTGCGCCATTGCAATCCCCTCGGAAAAACACTCGGAAACGATTACTCAAACACCCCAAACAGATGTCAGGTGAAAAAGTGACGTTTCACCGTAAAACGTGTGGACTAGGCCCTGTGGGGACCACACCATGTCTCCAACCTGAACGCTTCAGTAAGTGTCTCAAAAATTCTGCACGAGGACTAGGGTCATACTGCCAGAGACAGCGCGTCAATCAGACATCCCAACCAGGAGTTAGGTCAAACACAAGAATAATTAATTAATTAATTAACCAAATAATTATTTGCATTAAGTGTTTCATGCTTCTGAGCAACGAAACTAAACCGCAAGGGTCTCAAAACAACTTTGGAAGGACCGTCTCAACTCCAGGGCCACAACGCCTATGACGACACGTCAAACGGACGTCCAGCTCGTGAACCATGTCTGATGCAACTTTAATAACAATTTAATATTATTAAAGTAAAACATTTTGGGGCACCTGTCTTCGGGTGTAGAACCCAAAAACCCCAAAAAATACTTCAAAAAAGTCTGCCTCGTTAACACGGACCTTTAGCCGTAGACTACGTGTCAAACGGACATGCCATTTAGAAAATACGACCCCTGAATGCAAGAGGGCCCAACCGGGCCGGTTCACCCCGACCAGCCCGGTCCGAAACGCCGGCCAGCGGCCCAACCGTGGGTCTAGCCCGAACCACCACGGCCCACTGGTCACAGCCCACTCCATCCACACTGGACCCCCCTCAGGTATGGTTCTCCAAAGCAGACCGGCCGTTTGGCCGGTCTTCATCACCCAGCAGGACCTGCGCTTCGCGGGTCCTGGTCTCCTCCGCCCACCCGAGGCGCTGACTGCCTTGGGTTTCCCCTTCCGAGCGCGACAGTCCAGTGCCCTCAGCCTCCGACAGTGCACCGTCGTTCCAGCTTTAGTCGTGTCCTATGCCTCTCCACCTGGACCCACCGATTCCTCTCTGCCCGGCTGCGCTCCACCTCCGAACGTCGGGCTCCACAGCCGCCTCGGCTCAGCTCCGCCGGCTTCCCCTTCGATCGCGATGGCTCACTGGACGTCAGCGCCTCTGCATCCTGCAGCACCGCCACACTACCTCGAGGCCGCCGCGCCCCGCTGACTCCAGCTTGACCTCCCAGATCTACCCCGGCCGTACCCCGTCACCACCCCGGCCTGCACCACGCCACCTCACACCGCTCGACCACACCGCCCGGTGCCCCTACTCACGCCACAGGGCTTCACCACCTCCGGATCGACCTTCAACCACCACCCCTCGCTAGAGCTAAACCTTCGTACGGTCCCCTTGACCACTCTGGTGGTCGAAAAAATTATCTGACACTGTTTCGGGATCCTTAGGGCCGAGGCTTCACAACACCGCCCCTTGCTCGTCGATCCATCACGGGTTTGGCGCGTCCGAAAATTGGGACAAAGAACGCCCAAGAACGAAAAGTAAAAACAGGTATCGGACGATGGCCGTGTTCATTTGGCCATCTTCCTAATTCTAGAATTTTAGAATTGAAGACCAATTTGATGAAAAATTTTAGAAAACGACGAAGGTGCGAAAATTAATCCAGAATCCTACCTCGTTTTTGATGCACGTCGTAGGTGATGCATCCGCGAGGCTCCTGCCTTGATTCGCTAAAGTTTTGGCGAACACTACACCTAGATCTGAAGAAAAATGATGAATAAAACCAAATAAAGGATGAGAGATAGAGGTAGAAGGGGAAAATGGATTCCCCCCTTAATTCCAACACTTGGAATTTATAACTCTCGGAAACTCCGCCGATGGGTGCGGATTCCAAAACCTTCGTGCCCGCTCATTTTATATCACGCCTAGGAAAAATGCCTCATTTAGAACTCAGCAGAATTATCAGATTTCTATTCCGAGACTCCATTTGAAAGTTATTTGAAAGGTACTTCAGTGATAAAAATCACTAAGTCATCATTTCAAAATGATGGTTTTTCCCCTAGGTGACATCTCTCATAGCAGGCCCACGCCCGTAACTTTTACACACTGCCTAGGGTAAACAGAATTCTATGAATGCAAGCATTCCCTCGGAATTTCGATCCGATCTACTTATTAGGAGGAAACCCAACCCCTCTATGTACATAGTATAAAAACAATTAACATTTTTATAAAATTTATTCCGGGCACACCGGGACTCGAAATCGCACGCCATCTTCGCGCCTAGCTCTGGGATTATACGTATAAATATTCCAAAATCTTACAGGGTAAAGACCGGGTCTCTATATCATTCCATACTTCAATCTTTTTGTCCCCGAAAAGAAAAAATAGGAAAAACAACATGAGATACGTAGCTCACACCTAACTCTCCCACTCCCAAGAAAACTTGCACAACACCATGCTGGAACAACACGCGAACCAAAGGTATGGTTTGTACTTATAAGGTCTGCTACTCTCAAGTACATGTGTAGGAATACACACGCACCTCATTAGCTGCGACACATGGAAGACATCGTGCGCCCACTCCTACTGCTGGGAGGGTAGAGCAAGATGGTAGGAAACCCCCCAACCGCTTACACGAGTCCTGAATGGACCAAAGAAACTTGGGGGACTTCCCCGGCCAAACCTCTACTTTCCACGCCGTGACCAAAATCACGACTTGTTCCTGAAACATGGTCTCGTGATTCCCTCCTTCAGAATACCCATCTGGTGAAACACCCAAGGATATCTGGTCACACAAGTTTTCATAGTTGGCGCATCAAAACCGAGACTCTATGGGTGAAGACGCACCAAAGAAATTGGTGGTCTGAGAAAACCACAAAGCGTTCTCCCAGAAGATAGCATCTCTACATTCTTAGTGCAGGGACCACCACCACCAGCACCACCTAGTGAATCGCGTAGTTCTGTTTATGGGGTATCTATCACCTCGACATGTACTTGATAATAGTATCAAGATTGACGTTGAGCACGCAAGGTACCAATGAAAAGGGAAGGTGAGAAAACTCATCCAACCACCGGAGGCTAGACACGAAAAGCATGTGGAATACCCCACGTGTCTTTTCCTCTCTCATAAGGAGAGTAATACCCAAAATAGGCACTCTGCCAAACCCACTAGTGGCACCTTAAACGAAGATAGGTCAAGTAGA
Source organism: Viscum album (assembly GCA_963277665.1). Lineage (NCBI taxonomy): Eukaryota > Viridiplantae > Streptophyta > Magnoliopsida > Santalales > Viscaceae > Viscum > Viscum album. Next base: position 1,188,657,213 of record OY728156.1, on the reverse strand, counting down.
AAAGCCCCACTGGAAAATCCAGAACCTACTCTGACACTACACCGCTCAACCCCGCTATGAATGCACATGTCAGAGGGACTCATCCACTGCACCTCAATACTATCCACTTTGGGTGGTACTGACTCTCCCTCATAGTTTTGATCGCATCACAAAAATGTGTCTCAGTGGGGGAAGAAACTCTCTTTCTCATGCATTCAAAGCTACATCAGATAACACCAACACATGGTTACACCGACGCCCTGCGTCACCCTCGACAACCCCTTGAACAAGGAGTTAGACGAAAAGAGTACCTCACGTAATGTCTAACAAGTTCTACTGAGAAAAGTATAAAAATACACAGAGCATACCTCTTATCATCTCATGTGTTGTAGAATTGTAGACATCCATAGCACACAGCCGCCCACGACCCCGTTCGTCAGCTCCCTGAGCCTAACATGGGCCACCTAGTGGTGGTGGAATGACCTCGAAATATCATCTACCAACCAAATTTCTTCCTACTTTTCTAACAACACCGCCTACCTGGGGACCACCCTGTTCTCACCTGGGGGTCCTTTGATCAAAAGACTGCCCCTTTTGTGGCAGTGCATCTACCAACTATCTGGAAAACGCAGCAAATTTGGTCGAGTAGTCTCACGTCACGTGACCCCGCACATCACAACCATAACAATAGTCCTCCCTAGGCCGTCTCGGTGCTCTATGCTATCCCCGACCATGTGCCTGAGTATCATCAAGGGGAGACCCCCGACATCAAGGCCCTACCAATTGAAATCCCTCTGATAGAAATTTCTCTGTCACCAGTGCCTTCTCCAGCACCCTGAGATGGGTGAGGATGCATAAGGGCACTATGCTGGCACAAATCTCCTCTACAGAGACCTCGATCAAACTTCTGTGCTCGGAAGTTTCCGTCATGGACCACATCCAAAGAGTACCGAGTAAGGTATGTGAATCTAGTTGCGTACTCATCCACTACCATCACTCCCCACTGAAGCCCCAATGACTCCAAAAACCGTAAAAAGCGTAAGTAGGAGGGGTAGTACTCCTCACAAAACAGCTGCTAGAAGTCATCCCATGAGAGTACCAACTCATCGTGCATCTGAGTAAACCTAGATCTACCAATTCCAAACTACTTGGTGGAAAAAGACTGGCTGTCAAAGCCACCATCTAACCTGTCACTGTCCGAACAAGCCTGAAGAGCTGGACCACCGACTCTAGCCAACCCTTCACTATATGAGGGTATGGATCACCATGGAACCTCAATGGTCCTTAATGATAGAACCCACATAGCGCGCCCAGCCTGTGCTCATCACCGGCCCTCACTGCTGGTACTATCTTCTACTCCACAGGTGGAGGTGCTGCTGCCTCTCCTCCTAGAGAAAGGGTAATCGTATGATGGATCTTGAACTCATGCCTCGTCGCTCACGGAATCATCGTCATGAAGTGGATCTAGTATCCTGGTAAGCTATCATTGTGGAGACATCCTAAATCCAATCAAGTAGTACCATAGTAAAATGAGTATATATATATCAATAACAATGGGGAGCTGACTCAAGTAGGACCGTCAAATACTTGATCCTATATGATGCAAGAACCAAATTCCCTACAACAAGTGTCTCAGTGTGCCGAGTCAACAAGCGGGTTATCAGGGTCCTGGTGAATGGATACATCAGCCTCTACACCACCACTGGACTCCCTATCCTGAGAGACACTCTCGAGACACATTGGCACTATTTCCCCAAACTCAACCAATTCCTTTTTAGGGACGTCTGAACAACACCCCAAGGAACGAACCACCTCTGATACCACTTTTTCACCACCCTACCTGTACCGAGGCTCGAGCCGCAACTACCCCAAGACCACCTCCATAGGCCAGGGGCTGTCGACTAGTGCCGAAAGCACAACAAACTAGGGGAGGCCTTTGCCTAAGAAATTGTAAACACACACACAACCAACTCAATGAAAAAGTGCAGAGAAAGGAAAGAAAGATACCACACTTCTACAAAAGGGAAACCAACATACATGCATTGACCTATAAGCAGAACAAGTAAAGTGATGAAAAGTACTGACAAGTAAACTAAACAGTAAAAGGTATGAAACATACGCCCAACCAGAAAGGTGCCACAACACGGCAACAGGTAAAATGAAAGTAAACCGCTGGTGAGTCTCTCACCAGAAAGTCCTACTATGACCACTGAATGTAGCCCAATCTCCTGTGTCCTCTATGATCCTCCACAGTCTTGATCGATCTGTCCATCATTTGCAAGGGCACACCAAGTGCGGGAAAAGACCAAGCAGGGGTGAGTATAAAGATACTCAGTAGGATTCCCCGAAAGATCAAGGGATCAACAAAGGAGGTACTAAAACAGTGAGCAGTATAAAAATCAAATAATAGTGAAAGAGTAAAAAAGAGAGAGTGAAAATCAACCCAACAAAAATAAAGGAAGTAGACTCGTCCAATCCAAGAGGATCTAGACACGGAAATCACGCGACGTACTCCATGTATCTTCGCCCCTACTGGAAGGAGAGTAACTAAACCCAAGGAGTGGGAACAGAAGTAGGGTGTATATATATGATCAGCAAGAAGCCCAGGTGTGTAAGGGGATATCTATCTCCAATATTAGCCCAAGAAGGGTCTCCAATAGTTAAAAGTCTATCCATCACTGATGCCCACTAATCCTATATGTCAAGCATCCTAATCGCTAAACCGTACCACCAAGGGTCCCACTCTGGTAATCATAGAGAAAAGTCACTGACTAGCTCTCATAGAAATGGATGAGTCTGAAATAAGTCATCAGGTAACCCACTGCTCAGCCCCAATAGAGGGTAAACCCCAACAAGTCAACAATGACCCATTGCCCAACCCCGCTGGAGGGTAGACCGTAATAATTCATCGGGTGACCCACTGCCCAGTCCTGCTGGAGGGTAAAGCCTAAATAAGTCGACGGTGACCCACTGCCCAGCCCCACTGGAGGGTAAACCATAATAAATCATCGGGTGACCCACTTCCAAGCCCCACTGGAGGGTAAACTGTAATAAATCATCGGGTGACCCACTACCCAACCCTGCTGGAGGGTAAACCATAAATAAGTCGACGGTGACCCACTACCCAGCCCTGCTAGAGGGTAAACTATAATAAATCATCTGGTGACCCGCTGCCCAGCCCTACTGGAGGGTAAACCCCAAAGGTCAATGGGTATCCCACTGCCCAGCCCCACTGGAGGGTAAACCCTGAGGTCAACGGGTATCCCACTGCCCAGCCTCGATGGAGGGTAAACTCGAAACTGGTCCGATGTCTCTACTCTACCCATGACATCACTGGTTTCCACTAACGCTACTACCATGCATAGGTTCGGAGTGCGTCAAAGGAACCTCCGACCTATGCCCTTTCATGTTTCCACATTTAATAAGATCTGAAAAGAGGCTCCGCACACTCAAACAGATTACACCATTGTAATCCTTTCAGAAAAACACTTGAGATAGTCTACTTACTTGCTGGAAATGGTATCCTGATGGAAAAGTTATTCAACACCACTTTATGCCCATACGACGTCTCATGGGGCCCGCACCTTGGTCCCGAGAGAGGTCGGGAAAACTGCACCATCATGATGCTCTCAGAAAAACATGCCAAAAAGACTATTCATACACCCCAAACGGACGCCTGATGAAAATGTCACAGTACGCTGCACACAGCTCAAAAGACAGCCCATGGGGCCCACACCTCAACTCCGTCTTCAATGCCTGAAACCACCTCAGTCAACCTCATCCCAATGCTAGGGTCACAACGCTGCTGACGACGCCTAAAATGGACTCCAGGTGCAGAAGCTGCAACTCCCCGCATTATATCCAAACAGGGCCCTGTGGGGCCCACACCTCGACCCCAAAACATGTCATGCAAAATGTACCATTGCGTTCCTTGCAGATAACTAGGAGGCGTAGGCTATTCATTTTTCTTGAACGAACTTATGAAGCATAAGTCGTAAAAATGTAGCATACGTCTGAAAGCCACCTCGTGGGGCCCACGCCTCGGGTCCAAATTTAGGCAGGCAGATTGCGCCATTTCAATCCCCTCAGAAAAACACTCGAAAAAAAGTACTCAAACACCCCAAACAGATGTCTGGTGAAAATGTGACGTTTCACCGTAAAATGTGCAGACTAGGCCCTATGGGGCCTGCACCTTGTCTCCAACCCGAACGCTTCGAAAAGCCTCTCAAAAAGTCTGCATGAGGACTAGGGTCATGCTACTGCTAACTGCATGTCAATCGAACATCCCAAGCAGGAGTTAGGTCCGACACAAGAATTATTAATTAATTATTTGTATTAAGCATTTCGTGCTTCCGAGAAATGAAACTAAATTGCAAGGGTGTCGAACCAAATTTGGAAGGACCCTCTCAACTCCAGGGCCATACGCCTCTAACGGCACGTCCAATGGACGTCCGGATCGTGAACCACGTCCGACGCAACTTTAATAAAAATTTAATATTATTAAAGTAAAATGTTTCGGGGAACCCTTCTTCGGGTGCAGAACCCAAAAACCACGAAACATACTTCAAAAAAGTCTATCTCGTTAACACATACTTGCAACCGTAGACGGTGCGTCAAACAGATGTTCCGTTTAGCAAATACGGCCCCCCAAACGCAAGGGGGCCCAACCGGGCCGGTTCAACCCGGCTAGCCCGGTCCGAACCACCGGCCTGCGGCCCAACCGCGGGTACGGCCCGATCCGCCACGACCCACTAGCCACAGCCCGCTCTAGCCACACCGGACCCCCCCCCTCGGGTCCAGTTCTCCAAAGCAGACCGACCTTTTGGTCGGTCTTCGTCGCCCAACAGGACCCACGCTTCACGGCTCCTGGTCTCCTCCGCACACCCGAGGCGCTGACCGCCTCGAGTTTCCCCTGCCAAGCATGACAGGTCAGCTCCCTCAGCCTCCAGTAGTGCACCACCGTGCCAGCTCAGGCCATGTCCCGCGCTGCTCTACCTAGACCCACCGACGCCTCTCCACCCAACCGCGCTCCACCTCCGAACGCCGAGCTCCGCAGCCGCCTCGGCTCGGCTCCGCCAACTTCCCCTTTAACCGCGACGGCTCACTGGACGTTGGTGCCTCTGCCTCCCGCAGCACTTCCGTGCTACCCCGAGGCCGTCACGCCCTGCCGGCTCCGGCTCGACCTCCCAGAGCTACTCCGACCGCACCTGTCGCCACCACACCCTGCATCGCGCTGCCTCACACCGCTCGACCGCACTGCCCCGGTGCCCCCTGCTCGTGCCACCATGCTTCACCACCTTTGGCTCGACCTCCAGCCGCCACCCCTCGCTGGAGTTGACCCTTCGGCCAGTCCACTCGACCACTTCGGTGGTCAGAAAAATTATCCGACACTGGTTTTGGAATCCTCGGGGCCAGGGCTTCACAACGCTGCCCCTCACTCGTCGATCCGTCATGGGTTTGGCGCATCCGAAAATTGGGACCAAGAACGCCCAAGAACAAAAAGTAAAAAATTGGGATCAGACAATGGCCGTTTTCATTTGTCCATCATCCCAATTCTATAATTTTAGAATTGAACACCAATTTAATGAAAATTTTTAGAAAATGATGAAGGTGCGAAAATTAATCCATAATCCTGCCTTGTTTTCGATACACATCGTAGGCGATGCATCCCTGAGGCTCCTGCCTTGATTCGCCAAAGTTTTGGAGAAGACTGCACCTTTATCCAACGAAGAATGATGAAGAACACAAAAGAATGGATGAGAGAGAGAGAGTGAGAGAGAGAGAAGGGGAAAATGGATCCCCCCCTTAATTCCAACACTTGGAATTTATAACTCTCGGAAACTCCGCCGACGGGTGTGGATTCAAAAACCTCCGCGCCCGCTCATTTAATATCACGCCTAGGTAAAACTCCCCATTTAGAACTCAACGGAAGTCTTGGATTTCTGTTCCGAGACTCCGTTTGAATGTTATTTGAAAGGGACTTCAGTGATAAAAATTAGTAAGTCATCATTTCAAAATGACGGTTTTTCCCCTGGGTGACATCTCTCACAACAGGCCCACGCCCATAACTTTTATACCCCACCTAGGGTAAACGGCACGCTTCGGATGCAACCGTGGCCTCACATTTTTGATCTGAGCTAACATTTAAGAGGAAAACCAAACTCACCATGTGCATAGTATAAAAACACTTAACATTTTTATAAAATTTATTCCGGGCACACCAGGCCTCAGAATCACATGCCGTCTTTGCGCCTAGCTCTGGAATTATACGTAGAAATATGCCAAGATCTTACAGGGTAAAGACCGGGTCTCTACATCATTCCCTCCTTCAATATTTTCATCCTCGAAAATAAAAACTAGGAAAAACAACTTGGGATACAGAGCTCACACCTAGATCTCCCACTCCCAAGAAAACTTGCACAACACCATGCTGGTACAACATTCCAACCAAAGGAATGGTTTGTACTTATAAGGTCTACTACTCTCGAGGACATGCGTATGAATACGCACACACCTCATCTTCTGCGACACGTGGAAGACATTGTGCGCCCACTACTACTGTTGGGAGGGTAGGGAAAGATGGTAGGTAACCCCCCCAACCGCTTGCATGAGTCCCAAACGGCCCAAATAAACTCAGGGGACTTCCTCGGTCGAACCTCTACTTTCCACATCGTGAATGAAATCACGATTTTTTCATGGAACATGGTCTCATGATTCCCTCCTTAAGAATAACCATCTGGTGAAACACCCAAGGATATCCGGTCACACAAGTTTTCATAGTTGACGCATCACAATTTAGACTCTCTGGGTGATGACGCACCTGAGACACTAGAGGTCTGAGAAAACCACAAAGCGTTCTCTCAGAAGATAGCATCTACACATTCTTAGCTTAGGGACCACCACCACCAGCACCACCTAGTGAATCACGTAGTTATGTTTATGGGGTATCCATCACCTCAACCTGTACTTGATAACAGTATCAAGATTTACGTTGAGCACGCAAGGTACCAACGAACAGGGCAGGCGAGCAAACTCATCCAATCGCCAGAGGCTAGACATGGAAAGTACGTGGAATACCCCATGTGTCTTTGCCTCTCTCGGAAGGAGAGTAATACCCAAAATAGGCACTCTGCCAAACCCACTAGTGGCACCTTAAGTGAAGGGAGGTCAATTATAAAATCCCCACTGGAAAACCCAGAACCTACTCTGACACTCCACCGCACAACCCCACCATGAATGCACATGTCAGAGGGACTCATCCACTGCACCTCAATACTATTCACTTTGGGTGGTACTGACTCTCTCTCATGGTTTTGATCGCATCACAAAAAAGAATCTCAGTGGTGGAAGAACCCCTCTTTCTCGTGCATTCAAAGCTACATCAGAAAACACCAACACAGGGTTACACCGACGCCCTGCGTCACCCTCGGTAATGCCTCGAACAAAGAGTTAAATGAAAAGAGTACCTCACGCAGTGTCTAACAAGTTCTACTGAGAAAAGTATAAAAATAAATAGAGCGTACCTCTTATCATCTTATGAGTTTCAGGATTGTAGACATCCATAGCACACAACCGCCCACGACCCCGTCCGTCAGCTCCCTAAGCCTGACATGGGCCACTTAGTGGTGTTGGAAGGACCTAGAAATGTCATCTTCCAACCATAGTTCTTCCTGATTTTCTGCCAACACCGCCTCCCTGGGGACCACCCTATCCTCACCTGGGGGTCCTCTGATCACGACACTGCCCCTGTCATGGCGGTGCATCTACCAACTATCTAGAAAACTTAGAAAATTTGGTCGAGTAGTCTCACGCCACGTGACCCCGCACATCACAACCATAACACTAGTCCTCCCTCGGTTGTCTCAGTGATCTATGTTGCCCCCGACTATGTTCTTGAGTCTAATCAATGGGAGACCCCCGGTGTCGAGGCCCTTCCAATTGACGTCCCTCTGACATAAATTTCTATGTCACCAGTGCCTACTTCAGAACCCTAAGATGGGTGAGGATGCACAAGGGAACTACGATGGTACAAATATCCTCTACAGAGACCTCACTCAAAATTCTATAAAGGGAAGTTGTCGTCATGGACCACATCCAAAGAGTATTGAGTAAGGTCTGCGAACCTAGTTGCGTACTCAACCACTACCATCACTCACCACTGAAGCCCTAGTAGCTCCCGAAATTGTAAAAAGCGCAAATAGGAGGGGTAGTACTCCTCAAGAAATAGCTAGTAGAAGTTATCCAATGAGAGTACCAACTCATCATTCATCTGAGTAACCCTAGCTCTACCAACACTAAACTGCATGGTTAGAAAAGACTGGCTATCAAAGCCACCATCTAACCTGTCAGTGTCTGAACAATCCTGAAGAGGCAGACCACCGAATCTAGCCAACCCTTCACTGTCTAAGGGTATGGATCACTGTGGAACCTCAGCGATCTTTGATGCTAGAACCCACATAGTGATCCCATAATGCGCTCGTCATCGGCCCTCACTGCTGGTACTATCTGCTACTTCACAGGTGGAGGTGCTGGTGTCTGTCCTCCTAGAGAAAGGGTAATCGTATGTTGGATCTTGAACTGAGGCCTCGTCGCTCATGGAATCATCATCACGAACCAGAGCTAGTATACTGGATGGATTTCATCGTAGAGATATGCTGAATCTGATCAAGGATTACCGCAGTCAAATGAGCATATATATATCAATAATGATGGGGAGTTGACTCAAGAAGGACCATAAAAGCCTCGATCCTATATGATACATGAACAAGATTCCCTACAATAAGTGTATCAGTGTGCCGAGTCGACAAGCGGGTTATCATGGTCCTGGTGAATGGATATATCAGCTATCGCACCACCACTGGACTCCCTGGCCTAAGAGATGCTCTCGAGACACGTTGGTACTATTGCCTCAAACTCAACCAATTCCTTTTTAGGGACGTCCGAACAATGCACCAAGGAATGAACCACCTCTGATACCAATTTTTCAAGACCCGACCCGTACTGGGGCTCAAGCAGCAACTACCCCAAGCCTGCCTCCATAGGCCAGGGGCTAGCGACTAGCGCCGAGGACACAACAAACTAGAGGAGGCCTTTGCCTAAGAAACTGCACACACACACACACACACAGCCTACTCAATGAAAAAGTGCCGAGAAAGGAAATCAAGATACAACACTGCTACAAAAGGGAAACCAACATACATGCATAGACCTCTAACTAGTATAAGTAACGTGCTGAAAAGTAATGACAAGTAAACTGAATAGTAAAAGGGGCGAAACACACGCCCAACCAAAAAGGTTCTATAACCAGATAGCAGGTAAAATGAAAGTAAACTGCTAGTGAGTCTCTCGCTTGAAATTCCTACTGCGACCACTGAATGCGGCCCAAGATCCTATGTCCTCTACGCTTCTCCACAGTCTCGATCGACCTGTCTGTCGTCTGCAAGGGAACACCAAGTGTGGGTAAAGCCCAAACAGGGGTGAGTATAAAGATACTCAATAGGATGCCCTGAAAACTCAAGGGAGAAACAAAGGAGGTACTAAAATGGTGAGAAGTAGACAAATCAAAGAATAGTGCAAGAGTACAAAAGAGAGAGTGCAACTCAACCCAACAAAAAGGAAGGAAGTAGACTCATCCAATCCAAGAGGAGCTAGACACGGAAAGCATGTGGAATACCCCACACATCTTCACCCCTTCTACAAGGAGAGTAACTGAACCCAAGGAGTGGGAAAAAATCAGGGTGTATATATATGCTCAACAAGAAGCCCAAAAGGGTGTGTAAGGGGATCTCTATCTCCAAGATCAGCCCAAGAAGGTTCGCTAACATTTCAAAGGTTATCTATCACTGATGCCCAATAATCTTGTATGTCAAGTAGCCTCATCGCTAAACCGTACCACCAATGGTCCCGCTTTGGTAATCATGGAGAAAAGTCACTGACTACCCCTCATAGAAAGGTCTAAGTCTGAAATAATTCGTCGGGTAACCCACTGCCTAGCCCCGCTGGAGGGTAAAACCCAACAAGTCAATGATGACCCACTACCCATCCCCGCTGGAGGGTATACCGTAATAAATCATTGGGTGACCCACTGCCTAGCCCTGATAGAGGGTAAACCCTAAATAAGTCGACGGTGACCCACTGCCCAGCCCCACTGGAGGGTAAACCGTAATAAATCATTGGGTGACCCACTGCCCAGCCCCGTTGGAGGGTAAACCATAATAAATCATTGGGTGACCCACTTTCTATCCCTACTAGAGGGTAAAACATAAATTAGTCGATGGTGACCCACTGACCAGCCCTACTGGAGGGTAAACTGTAATAAATCATCACGTGACCCACTGACCAACCCTGTTAGAGGGTAAACCCCAAAGGTCAATAAGTATCCCACTGCCCAGCCCTGATGGAGGGTAAACCCTAAGGTTAACGGGTATCCCACTTCCCAGACTCACTGGAGGGTAAACCTGGAACTGGTCCGATGTCTCCACACTACCCGTTCCATCACTAGGTTCCACTAACGTCGCTACCGTGCGTAGGTTTAGAGTGCATCAAAGGAACCTCCAACCAATTCCCTTTCATGTTTCCACATTTAATAAGATCTCGAAAGAGGCCCCGCACACTCAAACAGATTACACCATTGTAATCCTCACATAAAAACACACGAGATAGACTACTTACTTACTTGAAACAAGATCTCGATGGAAAAGTTATTCAACACCACCTTATGCCCCTATAACGTCTCATGGGGCCCGCACCTCGATCCCGAGAGAGGTTGGGTGAACTGTGTCATTGCGATGCTCTCGGAAAAACATGCCAAAAAGACTATTCATACACCCCAAATGGACGCCTGATGAAAAAGTCATAGTACGCTACACATGGCTCAAAAGACGGCTCGTGGGGCCCACACCTCTACTCCATCTTCAACGCTTGAAACCACCCCGGTCAACCTCGTCTCGATGCCAGGGTCACAATACTACTGAAGGTGCCTAAAACAGACTCCGGGTGTAGAAGTGGCAACTCCCTGCGTTATATCCAAATGGGGCCTTGTGGGGCCCACACCTCAACCCCGAAACACGTCATGAAAAATGTACCATTGTGTTCCTTGAAGATAACTACGCGGTGTAGGCTATTTATTTTCCCTGAACGGACTTATGAATCATAAGTCATAAAATGCAGCATACGTCCGGAATCCGCCTCATGGGGCCCATGCCTCGGGTCTGAATTTAGGCAGGTGGATTGAGCCATTGCAATCCCCTCGGAAAAACACTCTAAAACGAGTACTCAAACACCACAAACAGATATCAGGAGAAAAAGTGATGTTTCACCGTAAAACGTGCGGACTAGGCCCTGTGGGGCCCACACCTTGTCTCCAACCCGAACGCTTCAAAAAGAGTCTCAAAAAGTCCGCACGAGGACTGGGGTCACGCTGCCGCTGACGACGCGTCAATCGGACATCCCAAGCAGGAGTTAGGTCCGACGCAAGAATAATTAATTAATTAAATAATTAAATAATTATTTGTATTAAGAATTTCATGCTTCCGAGCAACGAAACTAAACCGCAAGGGTCTCGAATCAACTTTGGAAGGACCGTCTCAACTCCACGGCCACAATGCCTCTGACGGCGCATCAAACAGACGTTCGGCTCGTGAACCACGTCCGACGCAACTTTAATAACAATTTAATATTATTAAAGTAAAATGTTTCAGGGCACCTGTATTCAAGTGAAAAACATAAAAACCCCAAAAATTAGTTCAAAAAAATTACGTCTTGTTAACACGGACTTGCAGCTGTAGACGACGCGTCAAACGGATGCGCCATTTAGAAAATACGGCCCCTCAAACGCAAGGGGGCCCAACCGGGCCGGTTCACCCCGGTCGGCCCGGTCCGAACCGCCGACCCGCAGCCCAGCAGCGGGTCCCGCCCGAACCGCCACGACCCACTGGCCGCAACCCACTCCAGCCACACCGGACCCCACCTCGGGTCCGGTTCTCCAAAGCAGACCGGCCTTTTGGCCGGTCTTCATCGCCCATCAGGACCAACGCTTCGCGGGTCCTGGTCTCCTCCACACACTCGAGGCGCTGACCGCCTCGGGTTTCCCCTATCGAGTGCGACAGGATGACGCCCTCGGCCTCCGGTAGTGTACCACTATTCCAGCTCTGGCCACATCCCGCGCCACTCCGCCTGGACCCCCCGACGCCTCTCTGCCCGGCCGCGCTCCACCTCCAAACGCCGAGCTCTGCAGCCGCCTCGGCTCGGCTCCGTCGGCTTCCCCTTCGACCATGACGACTCACTGGATGTCGGCGCCTCCGCCTCCCACAGCACCGCCACACTACCCTGAGGTCGCCGTGCCCCGCCGGATTCGTCTCGAACTTCCGGAGCTACCCGGCCGCACCCCGTCGCCACCACAGCCTGCACCACGTTGCCTCACGCCGCTCGACCGCACCGACCTGGTGCCCACTGCTCGCGCCACCGTGCTTCACCGCCTCCGGCTCGACCTTCGGTCACGACCCCTCACTGGAGTTGAACCTTTTTCCAGTCCCCCTGACCACTCTGGTGGTCTGAAAAATTATCCGACACCGGTTTCGGGATCCTCGGGGCCGAGGCTTCACAACGCCGCCCCTCGCTCGTCGATCCATCACGGGTTTGGTGCGTCAGAAAATTGGGACGAAGAATTCCCAAGAACTAAAAGTAAAAATGGGGATCAGATGATGGTCGTGTTCATTTGGCCATCATTTTAATTCTATAATTTTAGAATTGAAGACCAATTTGATGAAAATTTTTAGAAAACGACGAAGTTGCGAAAATTAATCCAGAATCCTACCTTGTTTTCGATGTACGTCGTAGGCAAAGCGTCCGCAAGGCTCCTTCCTTGATTCACCAAATTTTTGGAAAAGACTGAACCTCGATCTGACGAAGAATGATTAAGAACACCGAAGAATGTATGAGAGAGAGAGAAGGAAAAAATGGATCCCCCCCCTTAATTCCAACACTTGGAATTTATAACTCTTGGAAACTCCGCCGACGGGCGTGGATTCCAAAACCTCTGTGCCTGCTCATTTTATATCACGCCTAGGAAAAACTCCCCATTTCGAACTCAACAGAATTATTATATTTCCATTTCGAGACTCCGTTTGAAAGTTATTTGAAAGGGGCATCAATGATAAAAATTACTAAGTCATCATTTCAAAATGACTATTTTTCCCGTGGTGACATCTCTCACAGCAGGCCCGCGACTGCAACTTTTACACCCCGCCTAAGGTAAACGGCATGCTCTGAACGCAAATATGCCCTCTAATTTCCAATCCTAGCTACCATTTAGGAGGAAACCCAACCCCTCCATGTGCATAGTATAAAAACACTTAACATTTTTATAAAATTTATTCCGGGCACACCAGGCCTCGGAATCGCACGCTGTCTTCACGCCTAGCTCTGGAATTATACTTAGAAATATTCCAAGATCTTACAGGGTAAAGACTGGGTCTCTATAGGTTTCTTGTTAAATTAAGTGAGTTTTGTGGTTTTTAATAATCTTTTATTCCATCCAAATTCCTCAGAGTGTAGTTGGTGCATGGTCAAAAATCATGGGGGTGTGGAAGAGTTTAGTTAAGTTTGTGCCTCCACCATTTGGGTGATGTAATATTTATGTTCTTATTGCAGTCTCTATTTTACTACAAATTCCCTCTTATTGTAAAGAGTGTGGTGGAATTATCCCTCATTCAATGTTTTTGATTATTCCTTCTTGGATGTATGTTTCTGATGAGTTGTCCTTATGTGGATGGCCCATGTGAATCAGGTGTGAATTTGGTTCTTGGGAATTAAGAGGTGATGAATCATGGGATAGTTGTCAGTTTTGGTTTTGGTGTTCTATCATTGGGACCTTTCCATCCCCTTCACTTTGGTGGGGGGGGGGGTTGGTCTATGTGGGGAAGCTTTTGAGTTTGTGGAAATAATTTGTCTTGGCTAATCAACTAGAAAATGTTGTGGATTTATAGGGGTGGAAAGTCTTATAGTGGAGAGAATTTTCACACCCACATTTTTGTTTTCATCCTTTATTTTGGATTATCTTTTGGATTATGGTTTTTCTCGCAAGTTCCATGTGCTCCAAGTTTAAATTTTATGTTTTGGAAGTTTTGGGTGGATTTTGGACATAATCTTGGTTAGTGTAAAAGGTATGAGGAGGATGTGGCTTGGAAAATGAGTTTTTAACACCCATAATGGCACCTTTTTATGAGGCATGTTTGTTGGATGGTTTATCCCCTTGAGTTTGATGAGTTTAGGGGTAAAAAGGATGATTTTTGGGGACTTTTTCTAGGTCGCACGATTAAGGTGCATGGTTAGTTTAATAATTTAGGTAAGTGTGTAGGGGGTTGTATGATTTTCACATGATTTAACTAACCCTACAGCCAAAGTGTTCAGCCTTTGAAAAACTAAATAGTGGCAAATCTCATGGTTTGAACACGATTTGTTAAACTGTGTGAGCTAACTGTGCAACCCACTTGGGAAAGGGTATTTTGGGATGTTCTCCTTATTTTTAATTGGGGTTTTTTCCCTTAGCCTCCCCCATTCAAACCCTAAGACCAAAATGCCTCCCATGGTGGTTTCTGGATCCTCTAAGCCACTCCAAGTGGATTTCAAGGTGGTTTCTTAGTGAATCTTCACCTGATTTGAAAGGTTAGGGATTTCCTCTATTTCTCTATTGATTTTATTCCATTTTCTCATTCTCCTATAACCCTAGTGGCCATTTTGGATGATTTTTATACCTAGGGTGGGGCGATGTTGGGGGTTTTGTTCGTTTAGGGTTCCTCTTAATAGATCTTGGTTCTTGGAACCCTCATGGTGCATTTTCAGGTGTGTGTTGTTGAAGCGCTTGTGTATTGAGGTAGGTTCCCATTTTAATTTACCTTTATAATTTAATATTCATTGATTTATTACTTTTATAACCTCCCTTATATGATAAATATTGATGTGTATCCTTTGAAATATTTTTTGGGTGTGAAAAGTGATGTTTTATGCCTTATTATGTGATAAATATAATTATTTTGTTAAATATTGCACACCAAGTGTTCGATGAAATGAACAATTGCCTTTTGTGAATTATTTGTGGTATGTAAATCATGGTTTGGATTTTTTAATAAATATTTAGCTTGTTAAATGATGAATTCAGGTTTCTTGAAAGAGTTTCAAGTGGTTTTAAGTTTAAATGAAGTGTGTATTTGGATTTTAGAAGTGGTTTGACATGTGATTATGGATTGTGGCCCGTTTAGTATTTTAATAAAAATGAATTTCATTTGTAAATGTGGTATGAGTTCCTTAAATGAGTTATTTTATAAATGGTTGTTAAATAGAAGGTGATTTGTTTTCACCTTTTGGAAATATGGTTTCTTTCTTCTAAAAATGATGGTTTTGTGAAAGGAGCTTAAGGCTCATTTGGAACTTTTGTGAAAGTGGTGAAAGTATTTATTATTAAAACCTCCATTAGATGATTATATTGACTTGTTTATGTTTAATGGATGGTATTTACTCTCTGTGTAATCCTTGTGATCCATTATGAGAATGGGAGATCCTCAGTATGGACTCCTTCAAGATGTATTTGTTCCATGACATGAGATCGATCATTGGGGTAGCTCAGGGTGATTCCTGTTATTTGGACAAATTATTATATATTCATGTTACTGGATTCTCAGTTTGAATTGATTGGATCACCCCCTTTATACATGAGACATGTGAACCTGATATAGTGAGATAATTTTCTGAGAATGATTTCTGGGCTAGCTAGATTACGCACTAGCTGGTGGCCCATAGTAGGTGGATATATTGGGTTTATTGATATGGGATTTCCCCTAAATATATCCTAAGTTAGGGTGGTTAGGAGTATTTATGGAACTTTTATTTCATCATGTGAGTCATTCTTCTAGGTATGGGTCTCATGTATTATTATGTTCTCTATTATTCATGATCTTTTAGGTTCTCCCAAGTTTATTGGACCTTAGTTACTTACAATGATTAATGAGATACTTGTTACTTGGTTACTCTTGGTTTCTTATTTCCATTTCCCTTATTACATGACTATTTTATTTCTCTCATGTGTGGTGTATTTATTGGAAAGTCATGGGTTATCTCCCAAATATTTATGGAAAAATGTTTTAAATTAAATTTTTTTATACTCTCTTGTGCCATTTTGAAATGAAAATATCAATTTCCCCTTCAAAATGTTAATATTGATTTAATGGAAATGAAAATGGATTTGGACCAAAAAAGGGAAATAGACTATGTTTGGTTTTAAAGTGAAAAATGTGGAAAATCTTACTTTTTATATTGTATTTCAAACTTGAGGTTGATGTTACTTTTATTTTAAAGGAAGTGAATTGGGAATAGATTGTTCAGGCATGCTTACTGAGTTTCAATACTCACGCCTATCATTCTTTCTTTTTTTTATCTTCTTTTTTAGGTTTTCATATTGGTATCTATCATCATGGGTGATGGCTGGGTTTGGTATTGAAGAGTGTACTTTGGGGTAACATGGAGACGTTGTAGCCGTTAGGTTCATTTTGGTCGCTGTATAGTTTGTTTTTAGTTTTGTTGTATTTCTAGCTTTGTATAAAAGATGTTCAGTTTGGATCTTGTATATATACATTGTGTTGTTAAGTTTATCTATTTATTATTGGGATAAATCATTCCCTCTGTTCACTCTATTTATTCTCGACACTAGTTTCTAGCCCGTTGGGATCGAAACGCCCTTTGGTCCTTTTTTTGGATCGACTTGGGTGGGCGGTTTGGGGTTGAACTAGGTTAGTTTGTAATAGAATATGATACTAAATTCACTGACCTTATTTTATTTTTACTAGATGTAGTGGCTAGTGAAATATTTAAAGCTCGGATATTTGAGGCAGATTTCGAACCTGAGGTTCACTCAAAGGTAATACTGTTACGTGTTATTGACTATAAAAAAACGGTAAATAAGGAATTTGTGGGAGAAAGAGATCTGGTAGGGAATCCTAGTATATGAGACACCTTTTTCTATTCTAGTGTTGGTGGTAGATTTAACATGGTGAATAAACACAAGATGGATAGTTACTCCCAGGGTATCAAGGCATCAAATAATCAATTGATGGGATCTATATCTTATCCACAATGTCTCAATAATGAACTAGGATTTTTTTAGTGTGGTTCACTTTCACATAGGAAGAACAAATGTGTGAAACCATTGAGGAATTTACACCACTGTGTAAAGAAAGAGAATCTTAATAAGAGACATCATAAAATTCTTAGATCAGCATGTGGAACTAGGTCGAATCAGCCTCAGGTTTCATATTCTAGGATGGAAGAGTTATATCGGACTGATTCCTATCCACACACCCAGGTGAAACAAGATACTTCTTGGAACAATTTATTTGTTCAAGTAGCACCTCGGCTGGGAAGCAAGAGTTATCCCATGAAATCTGAGCAACAGCTTTATGGAGCAGAACATACTATCATGAGTGAAAAACTAAGTCCCACTATGGTGCGAGGTGACATTATTCTAAACTTGACTATTATATATGTATTTTTTATACTATTTCATTATATTATTTCCTTGATTCTTATATGGTTAAAAAATTGAGATTACATATGGAAGTGATGCCTAATATCATGAGTATCAAGAAACCCCTTGGAAGTGGGAGTGAAGAGGATTAAAATGCCCAACATGATCCATTACCATTGATGTAGTACAATTTCTATGGGATTTCATAGTCTTAGAGATAGATTCTTTTTATGCAATCTTTGGTATAGACTGGATGGTGGAATTTAAATCCCATATAGACCACCATGCTCAGTAGGTAACGTTCACATCCCCAAATGGATTTGTTCATGTATTCAATGGTGATTGGGATATAAATATAGGTTGATTTGAACCTTTAGTAATAGTATATAAAACCATATTTATC
This sequence comes from Viscum album, assembly GCA_963277665.1. Lineage (NCBI taxonomy): Eukaryota > Viridiplantae > Streptophyta > Magnoliopsida > Santalales > Viscaceae > Viscum > Viscum album. The sequence continues at coordinate 1,188,639,316 of OY728156.1, read as the reverse complement.
CAGTTATCAGTAATGACTTTAGCAGCTATTAAGGAAATAGAAAATACGACTCTTCCTTCCATAGTGGATTGATCCCTGAGTGTCTTTCCAAATGATTCATATGGGTTACCACTCAAGAAGGAAATTGAATTTTCCATCAACATACTCCCAGGAACATGAACTATTTTTCTACCATCTTATAGAATGGATCTGATGAAATTGAGAGAGTTAAAAGTTTATTTAGAAGCATTTTAAATTAAATGATTCATTAGACCAAGTACATCATCTTTGGACACACCTATTTTATTTAAAAACAATTCAAATGGTACTCTCCATATATGTGTTGATTATCATAAGTTGAATCAACTTATGATAAAAAATAGGCATCCTATTCCTAAAATTAATAATTTTTTTGATCAATTAAAATGATCCAAATGATTCTTAAAGATTTACCTATGATCAGGATATCATCTTCTTAGAGTTAGAAGAGAGGATATCCTAAAGAAAGAATTTCAGAGTCATTATGGCTATTATGAATATTTCATCATGACTTTTTATCTCATGAATGAACCTATAGTTTTCATGTACTTAATGAATCATATCTTCCATAAATACCTTTATTCCTTTGTCATTATATTTGTTGATGATATTTTGGTTTACTCTTGAATAAAAAATGACCATGAAAAGCACTTGGAAATTAGATTGAGCATATTGCTGGGCCATCATTTGTATGATAAGTATTCTAAGTAATACTTATGGATTCAAGAGGTTTGTTTCCTTAGGTATGTCATTTTTGAAGAAGGAATATCATTTGAACCTATAAAAATAGAAGTAATACTCTCTTGGAAGCCACCAAAAAATGTTTTTGAGATATGCAATTTTATGGGATTAACAGGTTATTATCGCTTTTTTTGGGTTTCTATTAACTTGATTCTCCCATGAATGCTTTGAAAAGAAAGAGTGTTATATTCATATGGGATGGTATCTGTCATAAAATATTTTGAGAGCATAAAACTCATCTCACCTCAGCACCCATCCTAATATTTCCAGAACTAGGTAAGCCCTATGTGGTATATTGTGACATGTCTAGATTAGGTTTTTATTGTGTTCTCATGAAGGGATATCATTTTGTGGACTATAGTTTGAGTTAGTTTCCAGAACATGAGAAAAACTATCCAATGCATGTCCTAGAATTAGCTACATTTTTCTATTCCTTAAATAATTAACGACATTACCTCTTTAGTGGAAAGTTCACAATTCTCACTGACCATAAGAGTTTGAAATATATTTTTTCTCAATAAGACTTGAACTTGAAGCAACGAATTTGGATTGATAACCTCAATATGTTTTATTTCAAATTGTTCTACACACCTAATAATGGTAATTTTGTGGTAGATGCATTGAGTCATAAAATATATAGTGAAGTGGTCCAAGAATCTTGTGACCAATGGAAGATAATGATCATGATTGGGGAACTACTTTTAGACTATACCATATAGGATGAGAATTTAATATTCTTCCCAATAAATTTTGTTCCTAACTAGATGGATTTTTTAAGAGGCTCAAAAATAAGATTATAATTGTATCACCATTAGGTCATACCTAAATGGAGGGTAGACTTCTAATGATTAGAAAAAGGATGAAAATTATTTGTTACATTTTCAGAATCAAATTATAGTTCCACATTATTTATAGTAAAAACTTCTTTTAGAGTATAACTATTCAAAATGGGCTATTAATCCAAGTATTCAGAAAATTTAAAATTAGATGAAAGAACATTTTTGGTGTTTTTTTATGCAACACAAGATTGTAAAATATGTTATAAAATTTATAGTGTGTCAATAGGTAAAATTTAAGCATTAATGATTAGCTAGTATGTTGCAATACATGTCTATATTAGTGTGGAAATGGGAAAAAATTGAAATTGATTATGACATAGGTCTACCGAGAAAATTTCAGTAGCATGATGCTATTTGGGTAATTATTGATTGATCTACCAAGTTAGAACACTTTATCCCAATCAAAGAGTCTAATACAGTAGAGGATTTTTCAAATTTGTATTCCTAGAGGTGGTCAAGTTGCACAGAGTTATTGTTTCAATTGTTTCTGATAGAGATCCTTGATTCACTTATCAATTATAGTAGTCTTTCCATCAGGATCTTAGGAGTCAGTTGAACACAATAATATCATATCATCTATAGACAAATGGATAGTAATAATTCATAATTTAGTCATTAGAATATATGATCGGAGCTTGTGTCATGGACTTTGGTGGTTCATGAGAGGATCATATGACTTTGTTTGAATTATGTTATAATAATAGCTTTCAGAAAACAATATAGATGGAATAATTCAAGACCGTATATGGTCATCCTTGTCACAACCGCTGTTTCTATTTATTTTATTTTTATTATTTCTTGGTTCCGAGTGTTTGCGCCGAGGTCTGGGATGATCCCGAATTAAAATTTCTTGTCGTTTAATGCTTTTACTCGGTTTCGGGCCCGTGCGTAGTCACCGCATGGTGGCCGGTAGCTGCGCGATCGCCCCAGGTGCTTGTGAGAGTGTCCATGTCGTCTTGGTTGAGGCGCGCAACTTGTGTACGGTTTATTAAGTCATTCGACGAGTGCGTAGGTATCCAGTTTTCGTATTTTAGTAATTAAATAGCTTATGTTTTAAAAAAAATGTTTGTTAATGATAATAATAGTATGTTTCTATTATCATTATCATTGTTATTATTATTAGTATTAATTGTATTCATATTATTAACATTATTCTGTTATTATTATAAATATTAATGTTATTAATATAACTTATACCATTATTATTAATATAATAGAATGTTTTTTTGAAACCCTAACCCTAGTTCTACCTGGCAGAGCCCCCTTTTTTTTCCTTTGGCCGCTGTGTGATTCCCCCACTTGCTTTTGTGCACGCCGCATGCGCCCCGCCGCCTTCTTCCACCTCCCGTCGCCGCTCTGCCCCACGCACCCCCCTGCCGGCCAACCTCGCTCCGCCCAGTGCACCCACCTGCCGGCCTCATGTCGCCGCTCCACGCAACCCCCGGCTTCCGCGCGACCCCCCAGCCAGTGACCAGTGACCCGCACCCAGCCTCCCTCCGCCCCGGCGCCCGGCCGCGCCACCCTGCCTTTCCGACACCCCGCCGTGACGGCCTGCTGCTTCGGCGACCCTGCCGCCCAGCCCGCTCCCCCTTAGCTCCGACTAACCACCTGCTCCGGCCTCCAGCCGCTTTGCCGGCCCCCTCTCTTGTTCCCCCTACTCCGGCCGAGCTCCGGCGAGCCCCGCCTCTGGCCAGCAGCCCTCCGACAGTCGTTCCCTTCAAACATCTGATATGCGACACCCCCATGGTAGTTTTCATTGTTTTGATGTTATTTTTTTGTTAGGGTTTCTTGTTTAAGGATTAATTTGGTTTTTGTTGGTACGATTTTGATTATGTATGGTGTTTTTAGCCACCCGTAGGTGCGGTCGCTGTGCGAATGTGGTTCCGCCCCAATTTCGGGCGGTCCGCCCACATTTGAGGTAAGCGATTCTGCCTATTAGTTTTGTTTAATGATTGTTTTGCACGTTAATTTAATTATCTTGTTTTTTTTAGTTATTTGTTTGGTGCAAAGTTTGTTTTCATCATTTGTTGAGTTACTTTGCTTATTTGAGTGTAGTCTTGTGGAAAAAATTTGTTTCCCACCATGAGAATGTTCTACTGATTGTTTAACTGACTTATTAAATGAATTTTCTGCTGCAAATATATATATATATATATGTATATAAATATATGTGTTGTTATGCGTTTATGTGAATTTGATCATAAACGTGTTTTAAGGGGTTTAAGTTGGTTTCGTGTGTTTAAAGTCACGATACGCTTTTCAAAATTTTTTTGTAAAGTTTTAAATGGTTTATTAAATAACTTTGAGGCTTCGATTTTGGTTTTGAAATTGTGTTTAGGTGCATGCACATTAAATGTATATTTCATCGTGTCGTGCGCTTTTGTCTGGTTTTTCACTTTGAAACGGGTCGTTGGTTTGGCGTCGTGTGGTTTGGTGAACACTTTGCGGACTTTTAAAGTGACCTAATAAATAATGTTGATGGTGTGAGTTGTGTTTCAAAAACGCGTCGGGGTGGTTCTTTCACATTGTTTGCTTGTTTGGATTGTTTTAAGTCTTCCTTTGTGTGATTTTGGTCTTATGCGTTTATTGCAACGCATTCGCAAGGTAGCCCTACAATTTTGCTGTCATCAGTTGGCGCTTGCTTGTATGCCTGCGCGAGACATGTCGCGCCCTTGTGTTTGGACAGCGAGCCGAGGTAGGTCCCCCATTGCACTTACCTTTAGATTTAGAATTTATTAATTTCTTTTTGTTTTATTAATTTTTAATGAATTATAAATAATATTAGATAATAAAACTTTAAATTATTATTTAGTGCGAAAAGAGCTGTTTATTTTATACCGAACACTTGTGACATTTTCTTGACGAGCGGACACCCAGTTTTGAAAGAATGCCTATTTGGCCTTTAAATATAATTTATGTTATTTCAAATGTACTTCTAGTTTTAAAGATAAATGATTTATTCTGAACAAGTGTTTTGAGATTTTCTCGAGAAATGAGGTTTTGTTTTAAAATTGGTGAAGGCCCGTTTGGCATTTTAATAAAATAGATTGCTTTGGAAAACCCACTCGGGGGTGATCTTTGGTGTGCGTTGATTGCGTGAGCTATATGTGATGTTAGTGCTTTGTGACTGATTGATTTACATTGTGGACACACTCCTCTTTTATTATATGTGTTGACATGGGAACCTGGCATATTGAGTGAATTTTCTGAGAATGATTGCTGCACTAGTTTAGATCACGCACTGGCTAGTGGCCTCATAGTAGGGGAATACTGAGTTATTGCTGCTATGGGGATTGGGCCCCTCGGTTAGGCCATGCAGGGCTATGCCGGGCATTATGATGTCATCGAGTTAGGGCATGCCTTCAGGATGAGTCACATGTATAGTACGTTCTGGATTGTTCACGATCTTCTATGTTCGACCCATGTTTATTTTAGTGTTTATTTGTGTGTGGCGGATGATTGAGAGGTCGAGTTCAATTGCTGACCCATGTGTGCCGCTTTTACCATTTCCCTTAGTGTGTGTTGTGTGTGATTCTCCTTTTTACCAAAAACTAAAGTTTGGATTTCTAAATTGTTCGCAAAATGATTTAAAAATGCAATGCACCTGTTTATTTCAACATTAAACTTGTTCTAAATTAAAAAGGGCAATGGAATGTTACTTGTTTCAGAAATGAAAGTGTGTGGAAAACATATTTTATATAATTTAGTTCAAACCTGAAATTGATAAATTCTTTATTTATTGGTATGTGCATTGGGAATAGAATTAGTCAGGCCTATCTACTGAGTTTTAATACTCACGCCTATAGTGTTTTCCTGTTTTTAGTTCTGTTGCAGGTTCCAGTTTCTCTTGTTCGCCTTGAGCGATGTTGGTTGTGGTATTGGAAGGTGGCCCAAGGGGTCACGTGGAGTTTTAGTCGTGGACAGGTTAGTGGCATTGTTGGCTGCTCTTTCTTTATTTGCATTTTTACTATTTGTTTCTGCTGCTTAATTTATTCTTATTTTGGGTTAAATCGTTCCCACCTGTTTACTTTTGGTGCCCGACACTAGTTGCCATCCCGTGGGGATCGAGAACGCCCTTCGGGCCATGTCGCGGGCCAGCTCGGGTGACCGGTTCAGGGTCAACCCGGGTTGGTTCGTGACAAAATGGTATCAGAGGAGGCCCTTGTTATTTGGGATGTCCGGTAGAAGGAGATTAGGATTGTTGGGACTCGAGAGGTAGGTACGGGAAGGATGTCATGAACCCTCGCCCGTTCCGCACCTCGAGTAGCCAGGGATAGTCCGGGAATTGAGTCTTTGTTTCATTCTGGCTTGTTTTGGATTGAGGGATGACAACGGAGGTAAACCAATGTTACATCGTGATCTCACATGGAGTAGTGACCCATGTGGAGTCTGAGTACACAGTTTGAATTCCTCCTAGTGGTTGACGCTTACTTGGGGCATGACCCACTATCATGTCGCCATGTTAAGTGTGACCACTGGTCCCTCACCCTGATGGTTTGATGCGAGTTTAGTGTCGTTTTCGTTTTGGTTAGTGTAAGTGCGTTTTGGAAGTGAAAAAGGGTTTTTGAAGAATGGGACTGATTTCTTTTAAATGACATTAAATTTATGAAATGAGTTTTAAAACTGAAAGCCTTTGGTTTGGAAAAACTGGTTTTTGCTTGGAAATTGGTCGAGAATGGTTTGGTGTGAAACCGCAGGTACCCCTTATGAACGTTTGCACATGTGAGAGAATGCATAGAAATTGCGTGTTGGTGCGTGTATGAATGGAATGTGGATAATGACATGTGAAACGGGTCATGAGATTACCTGGGTGTTTATTTGAAATTAAAGGCTTGACCATGTTTTTCTAAATTGGCTTTTAAAGAGGAAAATGGTTTTGGAAAGTGATTTTGGTTTGAAAGGGATTTGGTATTTGGAAACTGGTCTTGAAACGAGAATTTAAAAAGAGGTGGTTTTGGAATCTAAAATGAAACGGGAATTTTGGACAGGGAATTTTGGGTTATGTTTGCGGTTGTTTGTTTCTTTTGAGTTGGTTGTTTTGGATGAAGCCACTTTCTTTGATGTTGCTTCGATTGATATTGGTTTCGTCTTGGTGTTATATATCTTGTTTAGAAATGCTGCCCAGAAAGATCCCTAGTGTTTTGATGAGTCATGCCCAGTTTTTGGTCTTTCTCGGACGTTGTCTGTCCTTCATGGTGATTGGATTCTGTTAGAGATAGTGTAGTGGCTTGAATAAGTCAAGCGTGTCTTCAGGGTATTGGGAACTCCTGAAGCGATCTGAGTGCGTATTGTTTTGGGTCTGTTTGAAGGTCCAACTCTAGATGAGTAGGAGTTGTACGCCCGTCATTTCTGCAATTTGGGATGATGTGGCATTTATTTAATGTCTTCTTCATTCAATGGTTTATACTTGTGGATGTGAGGATGAAGGAAATAGAAGAGCTCATGCGTGCTCAATATGTCCAGCAGACGGTGAAAGCGTATGTCGACCATTTCAAGGATCTTGTGTCTCTTTTTCCAGGGGTAGTGTTGCAGGACTGGGTGAAGACTCATCCCTTCATCAGGGGTCTTCTTCCAGAGATCAAGGAGTGAGTCCTCCCTTTTTTGGAGCATCACTTTTGAGAAGTTGGTGCATGAGGTGTTCTTAGCTGAGTTGGTTTCTGGAGCGCAAACAGTTGACAATCCACCGTATCCAGTTGCGCGTGAAGGCACCCCATCTGATGAGCAGAGTGTGTTAGGTAAATTTGTTTCTAAATATTTCTTTGTAGTGTTTCTAACCCCCAGTTCGTCAGACCGTCTAATGGTGTATCGTCAGTATAGACGGTTAGGGAATACGAGCCGCTATGTCACACCCCCCCGAAGACGTGCCATCATTGCAGGTTTCTGGATCATCTAGAGAAGCTTTGCAGGAAGCGTTGCCTGAGGAAGACACTGTGACTAGAAGATTCTAGTGCCTGACTGTGAGGCAGTAGATGCTTCAACCATCAGAGCCCCAACCACAGGACTTGGGGTGAAGCTCGCACGCAGTCAGGAGTTGACGGGGGTGTGAAGCCTCAGTTAGGGTTTGGGTGTTTAGTATTTACAAGGAAACATTTAATGTCCTTCTGTTCTCGTTCTTTCACTGTTAAAGTTTTGGTGTTGTTGTCGGTTCATTTTTTCATCGTGAGGTTGGGATGGACGTTTTCGTTTGTAATCCAAACAGTCTCGTTTGTCTGATTATGGTGTTTAGGATTGTGCGTTTTTCTTAGAGGTATGTTTGGACCTTGCATGGGTTAATATTGGTTTGGCGATGTTCGTTTGGAGATATGCCTATGGAGGAGTCTAGATTTGCGGTTATGCTCAGGTTATGTTCTTCATGGAGGTTTTTATCCAGTGTTCGGGCTTTCTTTGGTCTGAGTCGAGAGTTCCAAGTTTTGGCGGAGGTGCTGTTTCGCTCGTGCTATAGAGGTTAGTCCGGATCTGTTGGGAGTTCCCGTGTCGCCCCCTTCCTGAGGTGGTATGTTTAGGTGTTAATTTCCGCGCTAGTTGAGTTCTTGTGGTGGGGAGAACCCTCCTGTGTTCTCCCATTCTCTTATGTTGTGGGTTCTGCTAGTTTTATTTGGGCAAGGAATCTTGTTTTGCCTATCGTTTAGCTGGGTGACTTTCTGTGGGCAGAAAGTGTCTGTGGTGGGGAGAATTGTCACAACCGCAGTTTCTATTTATTTTATTTTTATTATTTCTTGGTTCCGAGTGTTTGCGCCGAGGTCTGGGATGAGCCCAAATTAAAATTTCTTGTCGTTTAATGCTTTTACTGGGTTTCGGGCCCGTGCGCAGTCACCGCACGGTGGCCGGTAGCCGCGCGATCACCCCAGGTGCTTGTGAGAGTGTCCATGTCGTCTGGGTTGAGGCGCGCAACTTGTGCATGGTTTATTAAGTCATTCGACGAGTGCGTAGGTATCCAGTTTTCGTATTTTGGTAATTAAATAGATTATGTTTAAAAAAAAATGTTTTTTAATGATAATAATAGTATGTTTCTATTATCATTATCATTGTTATTATTATTAGTATTAATTGTATTCATATTATTAACATTATTCTGTTATTATTATAAATATTAATGTTATTAATATAACTTATGCCATTATTATTAATATAATAGAATGTTTTTTTTTAAACCCTAACCCTAGTTCTACCCGGCAGAGCCCCCCTTTTTTTCCTTTGGCAGCTGTGTGAGTCCCCCTCTTGCTTTTGTGCACGCCGCATGCGCCCCACCGCCTTCTTCCACCTCCCGTCACCGCTCCGCCCCACGCACCCCCCTGCCGGCCAACCTCGCTCCGCCCAGCGCACCCCCCTGCCGGCCAGTCGCTCCGCCCAGCGCACCCCCCTGCCGGCCTCCTATCGCCGCCCAGCGCACCCACCTGCCGGCCTCATGTCGCCGCTCCACGCAACCCCCAGCTTCCGCACGACCCCCCGTCCAGTGACCAGTGACCCGCACCCAGCCTCCCTCCGCCCCGGCGCTCGGCCGCGCCGCCCTGCCTTTCCGACACCCCGCCGTGACGGCCTGCTGGTTCGGCGACCCTGCCGCCCAGCCCGCTCCCCCTCAGCTCTGACTAACCACCTTCTCCGGCCTCCAGCCACTTCGCCGGCCCCCTCTATTGTTCCCCCTGCCCCGGCCGAGCTCCGGCGAGCCCCGCCTCTGGCCAGCATCCCTCTGGCAGTCGTTCCCTTCAAACATTTGATATGCGACACCCCCATGGTAGTTTTCATTGTTTTGATGTTATTTTTTTGTTTGGGTTTGTTGTTTAAGGATTAATTTGGTTTTTTTGGTACGATTTTGATTATGTATGGTGGTTTTGGCCACCCGCAGGTGCGGTCGCGGTGCGAATGTGGTTCCGCCCCAATTTCTGGTGGTCCGCCCACATTTGAGGTAGGCGATTCTGCCTATTAGTTTTGTTTAATGATTGTTTTGAACGTTAATTTAATTATCTTGTTTTTTTAGTTATTTGTTTGGTGCAAAGTTTGTTTTCATCATTTGTTGAGTTACTTTGCTTATTTGAGTGTAGTCTTGTGGAAAAACTTTGTTGCCCACCATGAGAATGTTCTACTGATTGTTTAACTGACTTATTAAATGAATTTTCTGCTGAAAAAAAATATATATATATATATATATATATATATATATATATTTGTGTTGTTATGCGTTTATGTGAATTTGATCATAAAAGTGTTTTAAGGGGTTTAAGTTGGTTTCGTGTGTTTAAAGTCACGATACACTTTTCAAATTTTTTTTGTAAAGTTTTAAATGGTTTATTAAATAACTTTGAGGCTTCGATTTTGGTTTTGAAATTGTGTTTAGGCTCATGCACATTAAATGTATATTTCACCGTGTTGTACGCTTTTGTCTGGTTTTTCACTTTGAAACGGGTCGTTGGTTTGGCGTCGTGTGGTTTGGTTAACACTTTGCAGACTTTTAAAGTGACCTAATAAATAATGTTGATGGCGTGAGTTGTGTTTCAAAAACGCGTCGGGGTGGTTCTTTCGCATTGTTTGCTTGTTTGGATTGTTTTAAGTCTGCCTTTGTGTGATTTTGGTATTATGCGTTTATTGCAGTGCATTCGCAAGGTAGCCCCGCAATTTTGCTGTCATCAGTTGGAGCTTGCTTGTATGCCTGCGCGAGACATGTCACACCCTTGTGTTTGGACAGTGAGCCGAGGTAGGTCCCCCATTGCACTTACCTTTAGATTTAGAATTTATTAATTGCTTGTTGTTTTATTAATTTTTAATGAATTAGAAATAATATTAGATAATAAAACTTTAAATTATTATTTAGTGCGAAAAGAGCTGTTTATTTTATACCGAACACTTGTGACATTTTCTTGACGGGCGGACACCCATTTTTGAAAGAATGCCTATTTGGACTTTAAATATAATTCATGGTATTTCAAATGTACTTCTAGTTTTAAAGATAAATGATTTATTCTGAACAAGTGTTTTGAGCTTTTCTCGAGAAATGAGGTTTTGTTTTAAAATTGGTGAAGGCCCGTTTGGCATTTTAATAAAATAGATTGCTTTGGAAAACCCGCTCGGGGGTGATCTTTGGTGTGCGTTGATTGCTTGATCTATATGTGATGTTAGTGCTTTGTGACTGTTTGATTTACATTGTGGACGCACTCCTCTTTTATTATATGTGTTGACATGGGAACCTGGCATATTGAGTGAATTTTCTGAGAACGATTGCTGCACTAGTTTAGATCACGCACTGGCTAGTGGCCCCATAGCAGGGGAATACTGAGTTATTGCTGCTATGGGGATTGGGCCCCTCGGTTAGGCCATGCAGGGCTATGCCGGGTGTTAGGGCGTTATGATGTCATCGAATTAGGGAATGCCTTCAGGATGAGTCACATGTATAATACGTTCTGGATTGTTCACGATCTCCTAGGTTCGACCCATTTTTTTTAGTGTTTATTTGTGTGTGGCGGATGATTGAGAGGTCGAGTTCGGTTGCTGACCCATGTGTGCCGCTTTTACCATTGCCCTTAGTTTGTGTTGTGTGTGATTCTCCTTTTTACTAAAAACTAAAGTTTGGATTTCTAAATTGTTCGCAAAATGCTTTAAAAATGCAATGCACCTGTTTCTTTCAACATTAAACTTGTTCTAAATTAAAAAGGGCAATGGACTGTTACTTGTTTCAGAAATGAAAGTGTGTGGAAACCATATTTTATATAATTTAGTTCAAACCTAAAATTGATAAATTTTTTATTTATTGGTATGTGCATTTGGAATAGAATTAGTCGGGCCTATCTACTGAGTTTTAATACTCATTCCTATAGTGTTTTCTTGTTTTTAGTTCTGTTGCAGGTTCCAGTTTCTGTTGTTCTCCTTGAGCGATGTTGGTTGTGGTATTGGAAGGTGGCCCAAGGGGTCACGTGGAGTTTTAGTCATGGACAGGTTAGTGGCATTGTTGGCTGCTCTTTCTTTATTTTCATTTGTACTATTTGTTTCTGCTGCTTAATTTATTCTTATTTTGGGTTAAATCATTCCCACCTGTTTACTTTTGGTGCCCGACACTAGTTTCCAGCCCGTGGGGATTGGGAACGCCCTTCAGGCCATGTCGCGGGCTAGCTCGGGTGACCGGTTCAGGGTCAACCCGGGTTGGTTCGTGACAATCCTTGTTGTTCTCCACTGTATTGGGTGGAAATAGGATAAACATAATTGATTGTACCAAGTCTTCTCTATGAGACTATGGAGAAAATCTAAATGATCCAGAAGTGGATTCTTACGACTCAGAGTCTACAAAATTCCTATGAAGATAATCATCACTAACCCTTATATTTCAATGTCAGTGACCAAATATTCTTGAAAGTTTCATTGAGACTTGTTCATCAATGCTTGGGGAAATAAGGGAAGTTAGCTCCATAGTATGTGGGACCATTTGAGGTTATTGAATGGATTGAAACAAATGTGTATCAGTTAGCTTTACCACTAAGTTTTAGTGTCATTCATAATGTTTTCCATGTTTCTCAACTAAAAAAGTATCACCCAGATCCTTTTCATATAATCAATTGGGATCGTGTTACCCTTGATCCCAATGTGATTTTTATTCATGAACTGATACAAATTTTGAAAAAATAGGAAAGGATCCTTCAAAGGAGATCTATTTCCTTGGTGTGAGTTTTATAGTATCATGGCCAGTTTCAAGTGGAAACATGGGGGTGGAAAAGTAAATATTTGATTAATGGCCTGAATTATTCAAGGGATATGATTATATATAGCTTCCTAAAGATGGAAATCCTAATGGCGAGGAGAATGTGTCACCTCCCGATTTGAGTTAGGTCATACTTTTATGATTTTACTTTATGTTTGGATTCATTGAGATACCATGATAAAAGTATTATAAGGGAAAAAGGAGAATATCCTGAAGGTTGTCTTATGAAATCATATATAGGAAAAAATTATTCCATAAAATTTTGATTTATGATGTGAATTGTTCAAGTAAAATAATTCATGTCGTAATTTTTGGATTTATGATATAAATAATTTGGGGTACCATTATCATCATAAAATTAGTTTTTACATTGTAAAAATCATCTTTTTCAAAAAAAAAATAAACCAAGGCATCGGGTTTTTTGACGCACGCAACTCCTATACAATTCAAGACATAAATTCTAGATTTACACCATAAATTGATTGTGTCTAGTGAGTTTTAATTACTCTATCACGTTTAAAGCCTTATTTAGTTTCCTATTTCTCCCTCTAAATTTCTAGGTCACCCTTTATAATGAACCATATTTTACATACATTGATATTACTTCAAAATTGAAGTATATTCATTACAACATATAATAAATCCATGAAAGGACTGTATAGTTATAGTGTCTTTAGAAACTGGGGAACACAAACAACTGGTTCATAAAACATCTACATTGTCCCCCGCTTATTTCTTCATAACTAGACTCCTCTTTGATATATCTTACTTAATACCCATCTTTATGACTTGGGGAAAAGAAATATATGAAAGGGTTATCTCAAATTCTCATTAAGATAAAATAAGGGAAATATCAATCATATCATAATCATAATACATAAGAACATAAAATTTGAAAGTCTTATCTTGCATATTAAAGATTGTGATATCATGCCATGGGATAAAAGTTCATAAGAATTAATGGTCATAATCCCAAAAGTCATAAAATAAGACATGAAGTTTTTTGGCATACACATAATCATATAAAATCATTTCATATTAGTCAAGGCTCATTTCCAAGACCATCACAACAGAAAAAGTCCATTACTGAACTGAGTTTACTTGTCGTTCCAGCCCTATATTACTGAACCAAATTTACTTATCATTCCAGTCATGTCTATATCATGAGATATAAATCTTTACCCAATGCATTGGAGGGAGATATAGGTACCACCCATCTCATAATTAAATCATTCTTATGTATTCTATAAAAACATAAATCATTCATCATAGCATAACCCAAGGAATAAAATGGGTTTCTTAAATATCATTCCATCCTAACATAATCCATTTAAAACAAATAGATTTTATAAATTGAATTACATCATAAACATAATCAAATCATAGTATTAATAGTAATAGAAACATAACCCTATTTAAATAGTGTCATTTTAGATGGAAAGTAATTTTGATATAACATGTGAAATTAATTCTCGAGGAAAATATCCCTTCTTATTCAAATATGTTTTCTTTTATCAAAACCCACACAATTTTAATAGAAAATAATTTATTTGGAAATAACCTTGAAAAATTTTAAGAGAAGATTCATGGAAATAAGGCATCATGAAACCGTAAAAATCCATTCATTTTGTATAAGTCAAAAAAATAATATTCTCATACTTTTTTCAGAAATGTCAAAAAGTACATCGTACCGAAACCAACAAAAGATTCCTTTCATAATGTTTAATAAAAATTCACCAATGGGTAAAATTGAATTTAAAAAATAATATAAAAATATAAATAATATTACATAGTTATGAAACATGGACGTGGATGATAAATATACCCCATTAAATACTTACGTATATACAATCTTGAATAATAATGAGATTGCAAAATTATCCCTTACATTAGGTATGATATCCTTCGTATGTATACGAACCTTCTGTATAATGATTTAAATAATGTTATTGAATTCTTCCAGAATCATATTCATTTTTATGACATCATATATGATCATTTTATCATCTATTTTTTAGTAATATTTTATTGTCACTCTTATTCAAATATTAACTGTATTATGTTCTTATACAAGTTTTGTCGGATAAGTTCATGTTCCAATTATTTGGTTATAGTTATATCATTCAAAGAATGATATTAGTATAACATATATCATATTTATTAATTCCATTCATGTATATAATTTTGGTTTAATTAATATCATGTATAATGAATCACATCGCATCATGGAGACTGTAGATCGTATGTACGCATGAGCGAAAATATCATTCTCATAATTGTTGAATGGTATTGAAGTGGATAGTGTATAATATTTCATAATCAATATCATGTTTTAATACTAATATATAGTTATTATTTCTATAATTATACCCATCCAAGTAATGTGGTGGTGAAAAACATATTACCCCATGACGTGGAGACAGTAAGTCATACGTATGCACGCGTGGTGATTTCATTTTTCGTAGGATGGATAGAAGGTGGAATACGGTTCTTTCATAATTATAATATAAAATAAGTATATTATTGATACTAATGTTATTAATTTATAATTAAATAACTAATTAAGAGTAAGTAGAATAAGAAAGAAGTTTTAAAGGATCACTAGAAGAGATTACCTCTTCTTCGATGTGCTTCCTCTAAATATCTTCTTAGAGCACTAGAGTTGGTCTTTGAAGTTGACTAGAAACTCTAAAAAGTAAATATAAAAGTTTATAATGAAAAATTCCTGGGGATGGATGATCTTTAAGGCTCAAAGTGAAGTGAGGAGGTGATGGAGGAGGTGCCCTTTTATAATTGAGGTGAGGGGAACTTTTGGAAATTCCATAAATAATAATTTATAATAAAAATAAAATCCTACCCAAAAAACTAAAAAATGTCCCAATTTCAGAGATGAGTTGATATAGGGTATTAATATAATTAACCAATAATTTTTGGACAATTATTTCTATCAATTAAAACCTTATATTTTTAATTAACACTTAGTTATTCTATTTAATTTTTAACAAGGGTGACAAATAATTCAATATTAAAAGGGTGAAATATTTAATTATTTGTTGTAAAATAAACCATAAATAAATATATTAGATCATTTTATACCATATAATAATTATTATATATTTTTTAAAATGTTTAATTATTTTTAAATAATTTAATAAAACATTATTTTTATAAAGAATCAATAGTATCAATTTTGACACTATTCAATTCAATAATTTTTAAAAATATTAATATAACAATATAACTTAAAAAACTATTTTATTATATTAATATATGATCAAGGTCATATATAAAATTAATTATAAATTTTACTTATTCCAAATTATATTTACTTTAATATTTTTAATAACATTTATTTGATATTTCTCTTAATAAAATATTTACTACAACAGTTTTGTGTAATTATTTAATATGATTATTTGTTGAATAAAAGTTAAAAATAAAATAGTATTATTAATAAAAATCTAATATATTTCATAATAATACTTTTAGTCTAATTTATATTTCATAAAATCCAATATTTAAAATGTTATACTTATTAAATTATGAAATGACAACTTTAACGTCACTTTAAATAAAATAATATAAGTGTCATAATCCCTTCTATAAGGCTCAAAATGATCTATAACTCTACCCTTGAATGATTATAGTCGATATGTAATCTAAAAATAATATTTGGTAAAGTTTTTGGATCTTTTAATGGGTATTATTATTTTAATAAAAACTATATTATTGATTTTTCATAATTAAACAATTTATACATCATTAATGTATAAGCTATTAAGGTAATTATTTATTTTCTAAAAATTGAAAATAAATTACCATGATAAATGAAAAAATTTTATCTTTAAAATTATTATTTATAATTGAATTTATATTTAGTATAACCTTATATTAAAAATGATTTAGTTATTAAAATTTGAGTGAGACATATTTAACTCTTATTTAAATAAAATAAATTAAATGTCCTAATCTCATCCAAGTGGATTAAAATGGATGCCATTTAAATACAAGGATGATTTATGTAGAAAAAAACTCATCCAATGATATTAATATAAGTGTTAGGGTAATTTTATAATAGGATTCTTACCCTTAATTATCTGATTTATCCTTTTACCATATTAATAAAAGTTACCGAAGCTACTATTTATAATGCCCAAAAATAAAATAAATCTATTTAAATAATTTGGAACCACTAATTACAAATATGGAATCCATTTTTTAAAATTTAAAATACATAAGTTTCAGTAATTAATTTAAAATTATTCCCATTGTCGAAAATAGAGAATATGTTTTGAAAGTTAAAACATTGCAAAAGATTGAAATGTTTTTACATCTGAATTCAATGTAAAATTAATAATAATGAAATAAATTATATTTAATGATAAAAATATATTATATTTATACTTTAAAACCATTAAATTTTATAATTTATTAATATAAATTATTTCGATGAAAAATTTGTTTTCATAAAATTTAGTGTATTTTTACTATTCTTCAAAACATGAAAGTTATCAGAAAAATATCAGAAATTAATCCAAAGTAAATTTTTATATACCACATAAAAATAAAATGTTTATTTTGTCATATAAAAATTATTAATGTGTAAAAATATTAATTTAAAAGGAATTCTCCATTAAAAGGTGTAAAATTACCCATTAAAAAAATAGGTTTTTATACATCAAATAGGGTTTATTTATACCCTATGACTAAAATATCCATAGGATGAATATCAAAAATATTTTATTAAGTATATAACATATATATATATATCATTAATTTCATTACCAATATTAATTCACTCATAAATAAAAATATCTAATTGATTTATATTTTTCATAAATAATTGATATCCAATGAATTCACAATGCATTTTCATAAGTTAGTTATAATTATTCCTGTTAACCTAGCAGCTAGAATATAACAATAATTTTATACTAAGGGAATCTATCAGTTCTTTTAAACTCACAATTATGTCCAATGCAATCTACTAAATAATTAAAATTATTTAAAGAAAACATTTCATAAAAACATCTAGGTGTTACAACCTTAGGTGATTATGAACAATACTTGGTGTCTAAACTTTGATTCCAGTGGATCATCGAGCATTAATTTTTGGAAACCAAGTGAATTGAATGGAAGGGTTGAGACCCATGGAATCATCTTCAATTCTTTGGTCTATTCAATCTAACTTGAGGTAAGTGTTTTTTACCACCTTCTAATTTTATTGTAACTCAAATGATTTTAGGGTTCTAAAACATTTATCCTATATTTTTAATATATTTTTCTCTGGTAAAACTTTTTTAATAATTCTCTTACTAGTTATATTTTAATTGGACTATGGGTATCACCACAATAGACTTTTTATATTTATTAAAATGTTTTTTATTAAATGAATGATTTTTTGAAACATGTTCTTGGAATAAAAAGTTGTGAGTTACATCTAGAAAGTCACATAGTTGGGGTGGGTTCATGATTGCATTATGAAAGGCCCTTTTGAAATAGATTTGGTGCTCAATTACAACTATAAAGGAACAAATAAGAAATTATGACCAAGTGACATGTTGGTGAAGGAAAAATCTTCGCTCATGGTAATAGAGAGATGTCATTAAGTATGCATGTGTGTGTGTGTGTGTCAACATGATGATTTTAAAAAATAGGATTCATGAACTAATTCTTATTTATAAAATAGAAACATTTTTTATGGATTGAACTCATTTTAAAAACTTTTTCATCTGATATATTTTATATTTTAAAAATTGATTACTCCCTTTATATTCTCCCTACTTGTTTTGTATCTTGTGATCTAACCTTTTTTTAGTCTTAGTGATATGTGGGAGAAATATTGGAGGTTTCTTAATTGGTATGATTACAAATCCACTGAACTATTTTCTATGATATAGGAAAGTGGATGGTTTATTACTTATATATAGGTATTCCTTGATGTTATGGTCACAATTGGTGGAGTGGAGCTTGGATTCATTTCATGTATTGGTCAGGAGTTGTTCCACATTGGAACCTAGGTCTTTGCTACTTTAGAGATTTATTTTCTATCTCTTATTGTTCCGCCTTACTCTTATATTTTTCATTATTTTAATATTTATTAATGGATCAATCACTATTATTATATTTTGGTTTCGATACATGAATCATTTATGTAGACATCTTGGGTTTTATTTTTTTGTACATTGTTGTGTGTGTGAGAGTTTATTAAAGGGTAAATTGTTCCCCCCATGAATCTTGTGTTTAAAACTTTGTCATTTATTTTCAATATTTGGTGTCTAGGGAATTTCACATAAGGTTAGTGGCACTTCATACCTTCTTAATCCAATGAGTTGGGATGGGTTGTTACATTATCCCTATAATGACCCTGACTCCAGTAACCTGGATTTGGTGTCTACTTTATTAAATTTGCATAAGATACAAGGAATTATATCTCGAAAAATAGAATAGTTTAGTAGTCTTTGTAAAATAGATACTTACTTTAAATTCACATTATATTTTAATACATAAAATACACAAAGTATTTTTATTGAGATAATTATTATCCCCCTTAGCATATCTATATATATCAATCAAAAAACACTTCCTGGTGTCCTAGGGAAAACAAAACATAAGAAATGAGTGAGCTTAGATGATAAATAAGGGTAAATGTATAATTAAAGATATCATAAATAAATGAGCATAACAAATATGTAAAGGTAGATAACTGGAACACATTCCATTTAATCAATAAACTGAGCATAATATAGCATAAATAAATGATGATCAAATAAAGATATATAAATAACCACATAAGCTTAAAAATTATCAATGGATATTCTAACTAATCAAATAATTACATGGAAATAACTTATCACATAATGAGGGAATTTATAATTTCAGACATATGAAACCATTAAGAACTTTCACAAGACATTTAAAATCTATGGGTAGAAACCCATCTAATTTGGTCAACTGATTTGTCTCATGATACATGTTGATGCATCAAGGGGCTATATATAACTGATCCCCATCCATCAATTACTAATTCCAATTCATTCCTCACATTAAAGGGGTGAAATATAATCAAAATAAACATTTTTATTGAAATTTTACATAGGAAATATTAATACTTATCCTAATCAAATAAGAATAATCATAAACCATCCAGATAAATATGGTGAAATAAAATTCTAAATCCTCATTCAAACTGATCATAAACCATCCAAAGAAATAATAAAGATAATATAAATACAACATATCCATAGTGGATCATAATTACAATAAAGTTTTGATGTTTTTGATGAATAGAAATACCATGAAAATTTTAATAAAAACATATTTGAGGAAAATAAAATTTTCACTTTGAAATTATTTTTAAAACAAAAAGTTCACAAAATATTTTGAAAATACTTTTCTTTGAAAATAACCTTTTAAAATTTGTAAAATTGTAACACCCAAAAATTATAAACTAAGAAAATTATATTCGATAGTTTATGAGACAAACAATATAAAGCTTAAACAAACCATAAAATATACTTTTTTAATTTAATATCTTTGATAGATTGTAGAACAGGCAACCCCAAGTCTAAATAAAGTCTAATATGTTATGCCATTATAATATAGCTGTTAAATTGGTGGGTATGAATAAAAATATCTAAATTATGAAAATTATATGGTTTATACATGTAATAAAAAATTTATTGGTTATATATTTTTTATAAATAAAATAAGAATCATTTAAAATAAAAAGAAATGTTTTTTGAAAAATTGTATTTTTTCTAAATAACAGTTTAGCCACGCTTTGAAAACATAATTTAAAATTAAATTTTTAAACATTTATAATTTTTTATAAAATTAAATTCATTTTTAATTCATTATATCAAAATTATATTAGGATGATTTTTTTTTTGATTTTTATGAAAAGTTTCATTTTTTCGATGAATAGTGAAAAATATTGATTTTTATTTGAAAACTACATTTTTATTTAAATTATTTAAAACGTAAAATTATAATTTAAATTAGTTTTAAAATAAAATTATTTCAATTATATTATAATAAATAAGATTTATGTTATTATAATCAATTTTATATTGAATTTTTATATCAAAATCATCCGTACTTATGAGAATTTTCTTCTCAAAACACAGCCTTTTCATTGCATCTGTAGGTTTTATTTTAAATTTTATTTTTTTAACTTATGTGAATTGAATTTGGTAAAATGAATTTAATATTTGGAATCAATATAATTTATATTTTCTAATAATTTTAACTTAACTTTTGATCATAATGAATACTAAAACAAAAAAAAATGAATTACCATAGTTAAGGTAAAAATGGGTTTACTCAAGGGTTAAACTAAAAAGATTAGGGTTAAAATCACCTAAAAATATGTCTAAAAGACATTGTATGTCCATATTTATACCTTATAATGTACAATTATCAATAATAATACATTTTTACCCTTACGATATGTGAAAAACATGGGTACACATTTTTCTTTTCAAAAATTTCAAGTGTCCCACTCACCTCACTTATAAAAGGCCACCTCCTATCTTCTATTCTTCATACCTTAAAACCCTTTTGGTTCAGAAAATGACTACCCAAATAAATTTCCAACTTCCATAAACTCATCTTATAATCCTTGGTTTGGTCATAAATACACTCTAGGAATACTTTAGGTATAACTCTAAAGAGGTGGTCCGAGAAGAGGTAAAATTTATAACTATGAATTTTTATTTTATTTTTTCCACGTACTTGAAGAATTATTCATTTTTTATTATATAATAACAAAAGTATATCCCATATATTTATATGTTATTATGTTAAGTTAATGACCTATATCCATCTCATCTTCCCTCAAATGGGAAATGATAACGTCACACATGAGCCTCAACCCAGTTGGTGAGAATCTTAAAGTGCATCCACGATACCAAGGTTCAATTCCAGGAAGAGGCATATTTTTGGGTTACTGTAGTAGAAATGTAGTTGGTACTGTAGTAGTTACTATAGTAGGTACTGTTCGGTACTATAACAGCCAGAACTATTCACCTTCGGGCCACCGGTTTGGACCTGGAGTCCTTAAGGCTGTTGGGCCACCCAAACCTTCAGGTCAGTAAGGATTTTAGACCACCTTCAGGCCTTTGGGCCGCCTCAAGGAATTTGGGATACCTCAAGGCCTTTGGGCCACCTGATGTGTAGATGAAAACCAGAAAAATTCCATAAGGAACAAGCTCTATAGGAGGATTTAGAGCAGGCACATTCACCAAAGCAGAGCTATCAGATTTAGAAGAATGAGAGGGTATGGAACTTTACATAGGTGCTAGGACTATTAATACTTTCACATTATGGATATCCGAATATCCATGCAAAGGTGGAGAGCTGATCATGGTGAATATGCTGGGGAGCTGCAATTTCAAGTAGTCATAGTCTGGGATGTATTCCTTTAAGACCTTTGGGTCCTGTAATTTCATAAAGCCTACAAGAAATGTAATGTTAGGGTTCCCCTTCAATCCTTAAAATTGGGTATTATAAAAAATGAATAAAAAATAAAGGCCTTTTGTGACATTCAGGTAGGGAAAATATAGCGCCGCTCGTGTGTACGATGGACTACCAACTCACGAACCAAAGTGACACGTTTTCCAACAACACTTCTAACAGTTGGATATTTTGATATATATAAACTATATTAATAATAATTATAACATAACTATACCTTTGGAGCCATTATATCATACATAACTTCTTATTTTCCATTCCATAGGGAATAAGATAATGTCGCTCATGTGTACCGCGGACTACTGCCTCATGAAGCAATGTAATTTTCTTTCACAAATGCTTTACATAGAAGGTAATAAGGATAAAATTAATGAATATATGTGATATAAATGAAATAATTATGATATTCATGACATATTTATCATTCTAAAAAGATAACATATCATTTTATTTCTTACCTTTCCACTCACTGAAAGATGATAACATCATTCGTGTACATGTGGACTACCACCTTTACGAAGTGATGTGACACTATTTTCATCACCACACAAAATGGATGATATATATAAGTATATTTAAAGAAATAATATTATATTTATGATATTATTATAATTATATAAATATAAAATATCACTTACCTTCTTTTCATAATGAACTTTGAAAAATGAAATCATTACTCATGTGTATGTACGACCTACCATCTCCATGATCGTAACGTGCTTAATTTATCAAAACAATATTTACTTATTGATATTAAAAGTATAATTAATTTATAAATATAATAATTATTTCAATATTATTATTATTTGGATGTTGAAATAATGACCTCTTATACCAATAGTCAACCTACCAAAGTCATTTTTGACATGCTAGTCAAATATCATCGAAAAACCCGATGTAAAATTAATTAATTAAGTAATTGTATATAACATTGTAATAATTGAAATAAAAGGAATAATAAACTTCTAATATTTTATTAATAAATTAAATAATTATCATAAGTTTATTATTTAGAAAAATTAAGAACATACATGACAAGTCATACTCAATGTAAGGGACTTTATCTCAATTTCCCTTCATTGAGAAATATTGTAATGTTATGCACATAATTTATTTTATATGGTGTATATACTACCATTTTTACATGTTATATAATTAATAATTCATTATTCATGGTATTTTTATTTCAATTTAAATTATTTCATACAATTGGATTTGAATTGAAAATTAACAAGTGGTAATGAATTTTATAACTCAATTTCTTTATATTGGGTTATATTACTTATTTTTTGTATTTGATATTCTATGATTATGTGTTCATTTACTTTTGAATACATTACTTTTTATATAATTTTTTTATGTGTATTTACACTTTATTCACATAATCGATTCATTTGTTAATTCCCACTTCAATTTTATGATCTTTACAAGGGTTTATTTCACAATCACATTTTAATAGAGATTATTTATACTTGAATTTACATTGAAGAAATTATTTGATCATTATTTAATAAAACCTTTAATTTTATAATTTTATGTTTATTCATGATATTTTTCAAGTAATAGTACCATTTTCCCACTCTTTGGTACTTAAAATGATTGAGAAAATGTTCTTAAGAAAATATGACTTTATTTCTCTCTTTAGTCAAAAATCCTTTTTCATAAAAATCCATGTTTTCTAAAAATGTATTAATTTTTTTTTAAATATTTTACAAATGATCTATTAAATAAATTTTTACCCATTATAATTTTTTTTAAAATGTTTTAAAATGAATATTCATGCCTTTTTTAAAACATGTTTCTTTTGGATTTTACAAAAAAAAGTGAAAGGAATCATTATTTTAAAGTGTATGGAATGAACTATTCTATTATGACCACTCAATTTTCTAAATATTATGTTATTAGTTTAAAATTTTATTTAAAAAAAAGTAGTTTCAGAATATTTTGTGAACTTTTAGTTAAAAAAAAAATATATTCTCAAAGTGAAAAGGTTATTTTTCTCAGGATTTTTTAAAAAATATTTTTATTGTATTTTTATTAATCAATGAAAAAATGATCTATTTTACATATAATGAATTGGGTATATACCATACTTATTCTTTCTATGTATGGTTTATGATCATTTTTACTAAGGAAAGTATTGACATTCACTTTCTTGATTCATTTTTGTAGTCATTAACTTTACTTTGAAATATCAACTTTCTTATGATCATTGAACATTAAATTTCCTCTAAATATCAATATTATTTATCATGGATATATTTATTTCTTAATACCTATATCATTTCTATATAAGACATTATACATTGAAAATTATATGTTTATCTGGGGAAATATTAATAATTTTGAGTCCAAAGTTATACTTTACGCTTTTCATTTCCTTAGTTTTGGAAATCAAAAACACCTTCTTAAAATACTATTTTACTAACTTTTTATATCCCAAGTGTTTTAGTATGTTTTTATAGAAAACATTCTTTTATACTGAAGTTATAAATATCTCTAATATAAAACAAATATAAACTTTTATTATTAAATCAGATGCATCAGAGTAAAGGTGTGTCTGATACATAAGACCAATAACTGTTCTGACTAGTGGTTAGACTAATGTCATATCTATCATACTGAAAAAAGTTATGACCATCATATTGATATTGGTACTGATACATCAGATTGATATTTTTTAAAATTAATGTATTTACAATCAATATTATAGTCCAAAAAATTATACAAATTTTATAATTGGGGTATATAGATTCATTTATATCAAATAGAATACTATAATATCATTTTAATGGTTCTAAAAAAGCATTAAAAAAATAAAGTATGGTTCATACTTAGATATCAAGTTCAAGATCCATATCATTATGAGATTTCAAAGTTCAATATGTCTGAGGGAATTGCAAACAATTCAGAAATATAACCATTGAAATATTTATAATAAATAAGGGGTCATTTTAAGAGCTTGGAGTTGATTCATTCACAACTCAAGTCATATAAGTTTTTTCTATGCTTGAAAATATCATTCTAAATTCTTTGTAATTTATTAGAGAGTTTAACTTCTAAGGAATCCATGTGAGGATTGAAAATTCCTTAGAACACTTTTATTTTTTATTCACTATGTCTGATAGTAGTATTGATCGATAGATTCTAGGGATAGGAAGATAGGTGAATTTGATCCATCAGATCGAGGGATTCTGGGGCTAGGAAGATAGATCTTGTACTGATCATCATATCAAGGGATTCTAGGAGATTAGAAGATAAATCCATAATGATTTTCATATTTAGGGATCATTTGATAAGTAAATACAAAACTTTACAACATGTACTAAAACTATGGATACCTTAAGTTAGGGTTTATGACTTCCTTAATTCTTAAGGTTGAAGATTAAATTATTTTATAAAGATTATAATTATTTCTTAATATTATAATCTTTAATATTTATTATTTATAAAAATTTTAATTTGCATTGTACATATACTTTAGAAAGTAATTTTATACTTATCTTTCTAATAATAATTTTATCAGAGTACCTATGAGACTAATAAAGTACTCGGATATATCAGACAATTACTGGTTCTGATTTTTTTACTCTAATCATCAGATGATCTTTAAATATGACCTTTTTTACTTAAGATGAATTGTGTTTTATCTTAGTTTAATTTTCTAAACCATAATTCACCCCTATTTTAGCCATCAAAAACTCTTATGATCCAATAATTGGTATCAAATGAGGTTCAACTGTTATACTTGTTGCATTTTTTTGAGTTATAATCTTTATAAACTCTCTAGAACCAAAATGTTATAAATAAATTTTACTAAAGTAAAAATTTTCTAGACTAAAAAATTGTTATAAAAATTTTCCAACAATATTTTTATTATAAACTATATCATAAATAGTTTCTATTAACAAAAACCAAGAATAACAGGTTACTCATACTGATGACACATTTCTAATATGAAATGTATTCTTTTTTTAGGCTTTTCATTTATTAATTACTTAAATTTATGATTTTTTAATATATATTATTTTCGTTTTAAAAATTTCATTTTGTTAGAAACTTGTAAGTATTTGTAATAGGACTATTTTTTACTTTGATAAAAGTTCTCTTAAAAAAACTTTAAGAGTTCAGATTTATATTTAAAAAAAATCCTTCCAATAAATATTGATCATCGTATAAGAAAAGGGATATTCAATATCAACCATTTTAAAATTTGGAAAACAAACTAACACCTCCTTTTCCTATATATGAGTGGGTCACCCCATGTCCCACATTGATTCTTGGAGATTTTTCACCCGACTCTCACCACCTCTTTAAGTGCTCACTCTGATCTTTTTCCATTCATTTGATCATCAGTACAAATATGAATATGATGACCACCATAGAATAATTTAAAAAGAGGGAAGTTGTCAGATAATGACTTTTTGAGAAAACATGGTATAGTAAATTCAATTCTTTATTGAAATAAGTTATCAAGTTTTAGTTTTGGGAATACATTTTCATTTATAAAGATGATTTTGAATTATATCGCCCTGAGATAGTTAGAAAATTTCATTCTTTAGTTGAGTTTCTATCCAAAGATGATAAGTAAGAAGTGGATTTCACTTTTTTTGCTGGAAAGTATAAACTTTCATTTCATAAAGTTTCAAAATTCACGGGAGTACCTTTTTAGGGTGAAATATATCTTCCTTTCCACAAATTACCTAAAAAACTTGGGAGTTTCATAAAATCAAAGGTAAAAGAATCTTTGTTCACTTTATTTGAGAATATAAGAAAGGTTTCTCACCTCACAATGGATTCTCTAGTTGTTACTCTCTAGATACAGGGTTATATTATTCCAAGAAAGGGTGTTAGGGATACCATAAAAGTTTTGGATATTTTTGTTTTACATGAAGAAAATAAACTTAGTTAATTTTTTCTTTCTTATAGAAGAATAAATAAAGAATGCATGAATTAAATCTAAATTTTTTATGTTTACTTTTTTTATTAACAATTTATTAGTGAATTGCATGACTATTTTTAAAATCTAGAATTATACTTATCTTATGAGGGAAAATATTTCCTTGATTAGTTAAGAGAACATGCCAAGGATGAAGTTAGATTTTGATACTAAGATAAAGAGGTTTTTTGATAAAGTGTAAAGAAATGCGTCCGATGAAGGATCTACTAAAGAGAAAGAGGTTGTTAAAGAAAAGAGTAAAGTTGAATCCTCACCTCAAAAAGTTAAAAAGAAACAAAAAATCACGACTGATTAAGAATTAAAAGAGTTTATAGAACATAAGGAATAGAAGAAACCTGGTGACCCTTATTTTGGTCTTAATAAGGATGAGACTAAAGAATTGAAGATTCAGAAAAAATTAAAGTTAAAAGAAGCCAAAAAAATAACTAAATAGATTAAAATATTAGAGGAGGCAAAGATTGTATAAAGTTTAATGAAATATGTTTAAAAAAATATAATTCTATCTGTTTATCCTATATTATTGGTACAACCAGCTCAATAGTTTGGAATATTTCTTCACACTGATCATATAATTCCATATGTTGGTCTAGAGTTTTTAGAAACTTCAAGAGTTCCTTCAGTTATTCCATTAAATGTTGATAAGGGAAAAAATAAAGATATTATCAAAGAATATCAAGTAAAAAAGTCAGTAACAGAATTATTCCAAGTATAAGTTGAGAAGAAGGTTGAAAAGAAGAAACTTAAATCTGTTAAGAAAGTTAGAAAAGGTGTTCTAAATACTACCCAATATTTAGAACTAGAACTAGAGGAAGTAGAAGTAGAATAATAATAATAAAAATAAGAAGAAGAATAAGAAGAAACCGAGACTAATGAATAATCAAATAAAGAAGAAACTTTATTAGAGTCATCTATAAATTCTACTCAGTTATCATATTAGTTTGATAAAAATGTAGAGTTCAAAATTTTAGTGGAATCTCATTCATCATCAAAATAAGAAGTAAAATCATTATCAAAAGTAGAGGAACAAGATCAAATTTCTCACAAAAAAGTATTGGACAAATTTGAAACTAATAAGGAAGTTTATATATTAAAATTTTCAAGTGAAGATAAAGTTGAGAATAAAGAAAAACTAGATATCGGACATTCAAGACCAAATATTTCAGATATTAAATCCAATTCATTAGAATTTTTTTATACATAGGCATAATGGAAAATTAATTACATATGACAATATTTGAAACTTTTAATTGATCAAAATTTGTATTTACCAAGTATTGAATCCATATGAAATATAATTCAAAGTAATATGAATGAAAATTAAGAACCCTTAATATTTTTTAATGAAAATTTGATTCAACATAAAGTCAATTTCAAACCATTCAGAGGAAATAATAAATCTTACAAAAAAGTTTCAACCAAATAGTTAGATGGCTGAGACAGGTTGATACGAAATTGAAGGATCATGAAGATCAGTTACTTGAATTCAAGAAACTATCTCTTGAGTATGTCAATTCCTTTGATAAATTTTTAACATATTTTTCAGACATAGTTATGGTTTTTTAAGAATTCAAAGACTTAACAAATAATCAGTATGAGGAAATGAAATTTCTGAAATAAAAGTTCACAAGTTAGAGATAGAAAATAGTAAAATTTTATCATGTGAAGATGTGTTGTTCCTTGTTAAGGAAGAGAATAAAAAGACTAGTTAGAAGTTTGAAAGTTTTAAGAAAGAAGTTTGAAAGAAAATAGCTACATGGGATAGAATTTTGAAGCTTGAGTCAACTGTTGATGAAGCTATAAAAGATCATGAAGATGTAAAAAATATAAGTTACATCATCAAAAATATTTATAAGAAAGAAATATTTTTTTTGAAACCTTAATATAAGTAAACACTTTTGAATGAATGTTGTTAATGAATTTTATCCAAATACTAAATGTATAAATATATTCCAATTTCTTTTGGATACATTTTCTTCCTTTTATATCTTGGTTGATTAGTTAATTCACATACAATTGTTTCGTATGTTATCCTTTTCTAATATTTCAGGATATTGTATTATTTTTCTATTATTTTTGAAAATCACAAAGGAGGATAAGTTTTAAGGAGATATGTTTAAGGAGTATAGTTATAAAAGGGGATAAGTCTTTGATAATTTTTAGAGAGTTATTATCTAGGGGGGTTATCATCTAAAATGGGAGAATCTTATCTAAAAGGGAAGAATGTTTTTAAATAATATTTAAAAAAATAGAATCCAAAGTTTTATTACTTTTTATCAGATCATAAAAAAGTCATAAGCTCAGGGGGAGTTAAGGTATGAAGTATACCTTTAAATTTATTAAAAGAACCAAGGACTATAAGTATTTAAAATTTATTAGTTTTTAATTTTAAATGTTGTGTTTTATTATTTCTAAAAAGGGATATATTATTGAGTCAAAAGTTATACTTTATACTTTTCCTTTCCTTAGTTTTGGAAATCAAAAACACCTATTTAAAACACTATTTTACTAAATTTTTATATCCCAATTGTTTTAGTATATTTTTGTAGAAAACATTATCTTATACCAAATATAGAAATGGTTATAATATAAAATAAATATAAAAATTTATTATTCAATCTAATTCATTAGAATGAAGTTGTGTCTGATGCATTAGAACAACTACTGTTATGACAAGTGGTTAAACTAATGTCTTGTCTATCAGACTGACAAAAGTCATGACCATCAGATGGACATTGGTACTGATACAACATATTGATCTTTGTTAAAAATATGATATTTAAAATCAATAGTATAGTACATCAAACTATACAAAGTTTATAATTGGAGTATATAGATTAATTCCTATCATATGAAATATTATAATAGTATTTTAATGGTGCTAAACAAAACTTCATTGGAAAAATAAAGTTTAGTTTATACTTATCTATCAAGTTCAAGATCTAGATTATTATGATATTTCAAAGTGAAAGTTGTATAGTTAATTTCAATAAAATCAAAAATATGACCATTTAAATATTGCCTATAAATAGGAGGTCATTTGAAGAGTTAAGAGTTGATGAATTTTCAACTCAAGTCATCTAAGTTTTTAGCTTCTTGAACATATCATTCTAAACGCTTTGTAATTTCTTAGAGAGTTGAATTTATAAAGAATATATGTGTGGATAATAAATTCCTTAGAACACTTTTATTTTGTATTAACTATATCCGATCATGAAATTGATCAAGGGATTCTGGGGATAGAAAGACAGGTAAATCCAATCAATCAGATTGAGGGTTTCTGGGGCTAGGAAGACAGAGCTTGTACTGATCATTATATCAAGGGCTTCCAAGGGATTGGATTATAGAACCATACCAATCATAATATTGATATATTTCCTGGTAAGTAAAGAAAAACCTTTACAGTAGGTACTGAAATTTTAGATACCTTAAGTCATAGTTTTTGACTTTCTTAACTCTTAAGGTTAAAGATTAAATTATTTTATAAAACTTGTAAGTCATTCTTACTATTATAAGCTTTCGTATTTATTGTTTATAAAAGTTTTAATTTCCACTGTGCATATACTTTAGAATATAATTATATAATTATATTTCTAATAATAGTTTTATTATACTATCTATGAGATCAATAAAGTACTCTGATATATCAGATGATTACTGGTTCCTATTTTTTTACTCTGATTATTAGATGATCTTTGAGTCTAATTTTTTGACTTGAGAGGAACTTTTTTTGTCTTTGTTTAATTTTTTAAACTGAAATTAATCCCTCTCTTGTAGCCATCATAAAATCTTACAATCTAAAAAATAAATTTATATTCTCTACTCAATACATATATTTTAGGATAAGGCACATTGTTCGTGAATTAAATCGATTATTTGATATATGAGGAATGGTTTGGATATATAGTGATGGGTGGGGCCTATAACAATATAGACCATCAATGAATCAATATTATCACAAGGTGAATTAGTAAACTATCATTAAATAGGTTTTTTCCTGTAGTTTTAAACTCTCTTGTGAAAGTTATTAACATTAGAGGTATCATGTTCCTGATAACATGATGTCCAATAATTAAAAATTTTCTCAATTAAGTATTAAATTATTATTATCCACGATATTTTTTCAATGATTTTATCTTTAGATGAATTTGATTCTTAGTTTATTGATTAAATGGTGTGTGTTTTTAGTTATTTACCTTTCTATATTGATTATTCTTTATCCAGTTATGATAGTCATGTTATTGATTAAATGCCATGTGTTTTCAGTAATTTACCTTTTCCATATTGATTGTGCTAATAAAATTATTAAATAGAATGTGTGCGTAGTTATTTACATTTCCATGTTTATTTTTCTTATTGATTCATGATAGATTCCATTGTACTTAACCCTTAATAATCATTTGATATCACCCTTATTTTGTTTCCTTTCCTAGGAATCTATGAAGTGTACTATGATTGATATACAAGGATATGCTAGAGGGAATAATATTATTCTAAAAAAAATATGTTTTAATTTGTGTTTTCAAATATTATATGGGAATCATGTATGTATCTAGTTTACTAAGACTACTAAACTATTCGGTTATTCAGGATGTGATTCCTTATATCTTATGCTAATGTAATAAAGTAAGACACTAGCTTCGAGTTACTAGGTTCATGTTAATTATAATTATTATCACACTAAGTTTATTAGAAACCTTGTGAACTAGACTTAGGAAAACATAGATTATGGATTATATCCCTATGACATAATTTTAGGATAAATATATAAGAACATCCTAAAGTTTTGGTAAGGAATATATTATGTTATTTTTATTTGAAATATGTCTCTTTCTGTATACTACAAGAGGACTTGGTTTTGGAACATTTGTATCTAGGCGTAATAACTCCAAAAACATCACATAGGGTTGGACCCGATCATCACTTGGTGCACAATAATGGACCTTACTGTACACTCGGTTTAACACTCTCTAGGGATATTCTTAGGATAATTCACATTTTATTTAAAAAAATATTATGAAGGATTTGAATAGATGATGAAAATGAATGAACTTTGTTAAACCTAAGGTTCCCTAGATTAAAAAAATGGTTTCATGATTTAAACATCCTATAAATGATCCTATGGTTTTTTCACTATGATTATTGTTTCTCACACTATGCTTTTTTGTTTTCATAAATATATGGAACCCAAATGTTAAAATTTAACATGAAGGAAAATGTGGTTACTATAAGAAACCAAATGGGATGATGATAGGAGTGAAAGATATCACGATTATGGATAATAATTTATCTTGAAATATTATTAACAACCTATACCTTAACCAACTCTTGTACTCACTAAAGAAAAGAATGATGGGATTTTCTAAGAGCTCAAGTGGTGGAGACTATAGAGGAAAAAAGGCTCTATTTATTTCTTGTAATAAATGTGGAAATATATACATATAAACGTGTCTCAAAGGAATAGGAAAATGCTTTATGGGTGGAAAATAAGGTAAAAAAGAAAATAATTGTTGAGGAAAAATGAAGAGTATGATGGAAGGAAATAAATCTCATCATTGGGATCCATATATAGTTTTTTTGTCTTAAATGTGGGGAACTTGATCATTATCCAAGTCAATTCCCTCATCTAAAGTTTAACCCCTAGACCAAGGAAGGAACTATATTGAAATAAAATGGATGAAGTATTTATGTATTTTGATTCAATAATTAAATTGAATAAGTATTTTACTAATGTTATTTTGGTTATAAGAATCATGAAACATATAAGGATTGTGTTAAATTTTAGAATAATATGTGTCTTCATTAAATTAAGATTTATGGATACCATCATGGTTTTATGAGTTTAAGGTTTATCATAATTTCAAATTCTTAAACACCACTTTTGATTTTTTTTTGTGGTGCGAATATAACACAATTAAGGATATTTTGGGATACATTTATGAAAATACAACCCATTGGTTTAGTATATGTTTTAGTGAAAAAGTTATTTAAGGGAGAATGCCCTTAAATTTTATGGGAATAAATGTAAAGGTATTGGTAAACTTTAGGGTTTATCTTATCTTTATATTAAAGTAATTATGGGTCATAAAAATTTAGGAACATTATAGAAATTATATTAATATTGTTTTGGAAAATGGACATCCCATTGGATTCAGTGAAGGATGAAATTCTTGAACCCATAACCAAAGGACGATAAGGGTTTTACACCCTTTACTGACCTACGTGATGACCTAATATCCCATTTTTTAATTAAATTATTTGACAAAAAATATTAATGTTGAACCAGTGGTGTTACTATTGAGGTTTAGAGATTAAAGTATTATATTGGATAACCTGTGCTAACCATATTAGTTTTGGAAAATAGTTAGAGACATATGAAAACAACTTTAACTCTTTTATGGATCTTATGATCTGTTAAAAGTGAGTTTTAGTGCTTTATGCATAAAAATTCATTTTCTGATATTCCTTTCTTAGAGTAAGTGATGAATTGGAAATTGAACAAAGATCAACCAATGGATGAAATTGTTCTTATAAAATAAAAACATATCAAGTAAGTATAGTTACTTGTATTATTAGATAGTAAAATAATTCTTCATGAGCTATCTTGGATACCCTGGTACCCCGATACCTAAGCCATCACTGACATGGCCCGAAGGGAATTCCCAATCCCCATGGGTTGGCGACTAGCACATGGAATCATATGAGGTAAAATAGGGAACAAATTTTCCACAAAATAAAGGAAGATAATTTTGTATCAATATATTAGAAATATACTGATTAGGATTGAGATAATGAATCTTAGATAGACTAATTAAAGGGGGATGGGGTGAATTTTAGGTTTTAAAAACTTTAGTTTAAAAGAGTTTAAACTAAAACAATTCACAAGTCTCTTTATATAAAAGAGTCAGATTCAAACTTGGAACGTAGTCTAATTATATCAATGTGTTGTAATCATTTTTATTACAATAAAATCAGTGTGTGTGAAATGATATCTCAAAAAATTCAATCTAAACACAGTAAATAAATTATATTAAATATAGATTCAATTATGTAAGTTTGTCTCAGATTCATAGAAGATTCAATTAGTGAAATCGATTTTGTTTATCATATTCATCATCATTACGATAAAATAATAATAAGTATGCATAGTGAAAATAAAATAATTGTAAGAAAAAAGTAAATGAATAATAATCAATATAATAATGAATTATATTTTAAAAGAATAAATCTATTTTAACCTTAAGAGTAAGGTAGCCACAAACCTTGGCTAAAGGTATCCCTTGTTTTATACTTACAAGAAAGTATGCCATTCATTAGTATGGAAAGCCCTTGATATAATGATCAGATTCTATATCTTCCTATCCCCAACAGACCTAGATCTGATGGATCATATTCTTTCACATTATCCCCATGTTCCCTCAATCAATACAATGATCGGTACCTCTATCTCCCAAGAATCATAAGCCCTCGATCGTATTCACACAATCAGAACACACAAATCAATTACAAAAAAAATTATTAAGGAGAAAACTTGACAAGGTTTCCTTAATGAGGAATCTCTCTAACTAAATACAAGAAACTAAGAACAAGTTTTTCATGCTTTATAGACTTTAGAAAAACTGTGAGTGAAGTGGAATCATCTACTTCAAACTCTTCAAAAGAACAGGTATTTATAGGCAACCCTTCCAATGGTCATATTTCCTCCAAAGGTCATATTTTCTTTGAGTTTATTGCAATGACTTGGAAAATTGACACTTTGATGAATATATCATAATATAAAGTTAGATTTAATTTTGTAATACACCATCACAGTGTAAATGAAAAAATGTTCCAATATGATAAAGATAGTTTTCCATATCCGGAATTCAAACATAAGTCAATCCGATGGATTTCCTTAAATATGTCATTATGATGTTCTTTATGAAATATGGATCCTATTTTTATTGATTTTGATATTAGTGATATTATAAGGATTCTGTCAGTATGAAAGACAATTCATAATGTTTTATAACTAACCTGATAAGGTGAATCTAATTGTTATCAATTCTATACTCATTACAATAATTCTAATGGAGAAATTTAGTATAAATTTATGAATACTTTAGAACCATTTATATGTATGGTAAAAGTATGCGTTTTCTCTAAAAACATTCTAAAACACTTTGGACATAATAGAGTTAGTAATAAAATATTTAAGAAAGAGTTTGTGATTTCCAAAACAAAAGGAATGGAAAATTCATAAAGAAACTTTTGATTCAAAAATATCAACCTTTTTGGAAAGCACAAACCACAAGACTGAAATAAAAAATATCTTTGAAAAAATGAAGTCCATTATATTTTAGGTACATCATATTCAGAATTGAACAATAAAAATTTATCTCCCCCTGAGTTTTAAAACTCATCTAAAAACAATAATTATTATGACTAACTCCCCCTTAGGATAGAAACTCCCCTAAGTATCATATTATATTATTCAAATATATTTATCTTCCCCTTACGTAAACATCTCCCCCCTTCTAAAAAATGTCCCCCTTTGTGATTTTCAAAAAGGAATGGGCAAAAGTCTTGTAATACCTAAAAAGGGTTAGAGAAATAAATAGTAGAAACAAAAATAATTAGCTATCTAATCATTCACAAAAATTATAAAAGAATATTAAACCAATAAAAATTGGGAAAACATTCAAATAAATGTATTTGGATGAGAATAATAGTTTATTCAACTAGTCATAGAAAAAAATTAAAAAAAAATACAATAAGAGTTTAGGAGAAAAAAAATCAATCCTTCTTTATAAATTTCTTCACAATGGATTTGATTTTCTTGAACTCATTTCGGTCTTGTTCTAACTTATAAATCTTTTCATCCTGTATCTAGATCTTTTCTTCTTGAATCCAAATTTTCTCATCTTATATCTAAATTATTTCTTCTTGAATTTGAAGTCTTTGATAAAAATCGTTGTTTAGGTCATTGAATTACTCATTATGATTTTTGAGTATCTTTATCTGATCCCCAAAATACCTCATCTTTCCATTAATCTCATTTATATTCTTAGTATAGTTTTCAGTTTAATATTTGAGAGAATAAACAAAATTTACTCTTTCAATCACATCCTTTGTTAACTGATGAAAATTGCCTACAGATTATTTCATGGCCTTATTTATATATTCGAAATTCTCATCAAATTTTTTGATATTAGTATCGAATTGATGAAACCAATTAGTCATTTGACTAAATTATTTTCTATGAATGTGATAAAAATCTTGATGGGATTTGAACTAAGCTTCTCATTTGATCACTTTCTATGTTAGCATGTTTTTCAAATATGATTTTTTATTAAGAAAATCATGAATAATCTAACATTGAGACTCTAGATTTTGAAAATAAGGAATTGTTACTTCAAGCCTTTTCAAAGTCTGAACAATAAAATCTACTGTTCCTAAAAAATTTATTCTGACTGAATCTGATTGACCTTTCTTGATCTTCAGGAGGTATGATACAGCTGGTTCTGATTTCATCTTAAACTCTTTTCCATTTGTCTTTCTTTCTAACTTTCTTTTCAATATATTTAAAAAAAAATTCTCCCTTATTATTATCATTATAAATTTCATAAACTTCAACATCCTTATTAGACTTTTTTTAGAATTATGATCTTCTTCATCATTCTTTGATGAATATTGAGCTTTCTTAGTTTCCATTTGTTGAGCAGTATCAAATCTTACAATCTCATCAACATCATAGGTTATTTTTTATGATGATAGGTTTCTTCAACACCATCTTGTTTGAACTCGTTTTATTCTTTTTAATATTCATTATTTTTATTTTCATCACCTTCATCTTCATCAACATCATTCTCATCATTTTTGCATTCACTTCTTTCTTATTTATCTTCCGGATTGGATTCTTCTACCTGATTAATTTCTTATACCTCTTCTTCATAAGAAAAATCTTATATTGTTTTTAATTTTTCTATAATAGAATGAGAAACAACATCAACTTTTGTGGTTTCTAGGAAAGACAATCTAGCATATGGAATTGATGGAATAGAGTTTGAAGAAGTAATTTCTACTCCTTTCATCAAGGAGTCAACTAAATTAGCACCTTGAAGTTTCTTTTTTTGTTTCTTTTCTCTGGTTTCTTTTTATAGAGTTTCATCACCATGGATTTTTATAGATAAATATTCAGCAGGGTTGAGACCAAACTTAGGATATCCATCTTTCCTTTCTTCTTGTCTCCTCCTCCATTATTTAGATACATCATCCAAGAATTTATTTTATTTATTCTATTTTATTGAAGGAAGGGAGTCATCCTTTCTATTCTTATCCTAAAATATCTTCTCATATTTCTTTGAATTTTTTGATGGTTTTACTTCATATATAGGATTCTGAGTATTATTTACAAACTTATTTGATTTAGTATCAAATACATACTTCATGTGCTTTATTGTGTCATCACTAATAAACACAATGTTTTCTCTAACAAACTCAGATTTGTTTTCTATATTGAATTTTTGTATAATTTCTTCAATCAACCTGCTTATTAAAGTTAGAAACATGATTATAAAGAACTTTATTGTTATGGACTTAAAATTATTAACTGTTAAGAGAAAAAAACTATCCAAATTAATGTTCCTCATGTTAACCAAGTAATCCAAAATAAATATTTCAGATACTGTCAAAGTATCTCTATCTCCCTTTCTTGGGATTATAAACCTTTGAATCCAAAGGGATGAAACCCTATGATCTAGAATGAGATGAGTAACATTTCTTGGTTCATCATCTGAGAAATTTTTAAACAAATAATTTTCATCTCTTTCTTTGTTAAACTTACCCATGTACTTGGGTAGTTTGTGTGATGGAAAAAAGTCATATTCTTCTATTGAAATACCTAGGAATATTGAAGCTACCCTATATTTCATCTTGTAACTTTTATCATAGATTCATAATGAAAACACATCTTTTCCATATTCTTCAAAAAAATTATGGAGGAATAAAAATATATAACCATATCTAAGTAAAACGAATTGTAATATGGTTTTTTGTTCAACACATAATGACTAACAACCTTGGAACTCTATTAACCTCCTTAGATACGAATCATAATTTTCATTAAAAGGTTTCACTACTAACCTTTCTAAAAAAATACCATTTGTTGTAATACTTCATAGGTTCCAATGTATTGGGGATTGAAACTAAGAAATCAAACATGAAGATCTTTTTGAACTGGAAGACTTAAATGTTTTAGCACTTTGAGGAAAAATACTTGAGATAAATGATTTAGGATAGAACGGGGGTCCAATCGTTTATAGGCATTTGAGGCAATGATTGATCTCCTAAAAAGGATATGACATCTGAGATTCGATCCAACTGATCTGACAGTTGGGAAATTATCCAAAGAAGGATTTTTTAAATAATTTCAACTCTTTAGGTTTTATAAAATGTTTTTATCATATTGGGTGAATATGATTGGGAAAATAAAAACATGAAAAAGTTTTATAATAACAAAAAATAAGGATAAAAATAATCATAATGGAATAGTGTTCAAAGTATGAATGAAAATAATAATACCTTTAAAAGTATAATCATCAATATTATAATTTGTTTTTCTTAGTTTTATAAAATAATAGATTACAATAGTTAAAAATAACTAAATGAACTAAATAGTTGAATACGATAGTTTTAGAATTTAAAATATAAATAATTTTTTTGATAAGAATCTGATTATGATTTTTTTTAATAGAAAACCCGAATAATTTTTTTTATATAATTATTGAGTCCAGAGATCCTTTTCAAGAAAATAGAAAAAAATTGGTTCTAGGAAAATTATTACGATGAATATTATTGAAATTTTTTAGAAAACATAAGAAGTTATAAATAAAGAATTTTTTTTGAAAGACAAAAATCATATGTACTCCCCTATGAAAAATTGTATCTTAATGTAAAGAGAAGATTTAAAAAATAAGTGGATATGAATGATTACTTTATATTGATCATTCTAAGATTCTATTTAATGTATTCAAATATATCGGAAGATATGGGTTTTGTGAAAATATCATCAAGTTGTTCTTTAATTCTGATGAATTATAAAATGATATCTCCTTTAAGTGTGTGATCTTTAAGAAAGTGATTTATAATATCTATGTCTTTTTCATAGGAGTGATGTGTATGGATTTTACTTAAAGCAACAGTACTAGTGTTATCACCTAATGTTTGAGTTTTAGTAAAACTCATTCCATAATTAGTGAGTGTGTGTTGCATCCACAACACTTGAGCACAACAACTTCCATCTACTATATATTTGGATTCAGTAGTGGAAAGTGATACCAATGTTGTTTTTTAAAAGACCATGAAAGTAACGAATCTCTTAAGAAATGAAAAGTTATGTAAGTACTTTTCCTATCTATTCCACAACCACCAAATTCAGAATCCAATTTTTTTAATTCAAAATCATTTATAGAAGAATAGAAGAGTTTAAAATTCATAGTTCACTTTAGATAATGAAAAATTCATTTTACAAATTTAAGATGGGATTAATTTGTATTTTCTTAATATCATTCACATAAGCATATAGAAAACATTAAGTCTGGTCAACTAGCTGTTAAATATAATAAACTTCCTATCATACCTCTAAAAATTGTTTGATCAACTGGTTTTCTAGCTCCATCAAGATCAAGTGTATTTTAAGTATTTATGGGAGTAATAATACTTTTATTATTATCATATCCATACTTTTTAAGAATATATTATATACTTATGCTGAGATATATGAGTTCCTTTTGGTTTTTGAGAAATTTGAAAACTAAGGAAAAATATTAACTTACCCATCATATTCATCACAAACTTATATTCCATAAGATCTACAAACAAATATGTTAAAGATTTTTTAGTTGATTTGAATATAATTTCATCAACATAAATTTGAACAATCATGGTGTTTTTCGTAACTTATTTTATAAAAATAGTAGGATCCGCATCACCGTTAACAATTTTTTTGTAATAAAAATACTATTAATCTATCATACCAAGATCTAGGGGCTTGTTTAATTCTATATAAATATTTGGTAAGTTTATAAACATATTCAAGATGTTTTTTTTCTTCAAAAATAGGGATTTTATTAATAAAAAATTCTTCTTGTACATATCCATTAAGAAAATAACACTTAAATCCATTTGAAAAAGTTTGAAATTAAATAATGTTGCAAAAGATAATATATTTTGAATAGATTCAAGTCTTGATAACCATGTATAGGTTTCTTAATATTCTATTCCTTCTTTTTTATTATAACCTTTAACAATAAGTCTTTCTTTATTTCTAATGATTATTTCATTTTTATCACATTTGTTTCTGAAACCCCATTTTTCTCCAATTTTAAAAGTTTCTTTAGGCCATTCAACTAAGGCCCAAACTTAGTTTCTTTTAAATTCATTTTTCTCATCTTGAAAATCCTTAATCCAATCCTTATCACCTAAAGCCTCATTAGGTTTTTTAGTTTCAAATTGGGAAATAAAATTAAGATTTTCTATTTCATTACTTAAATAACTCTTAGTCCTAATAGGTTGATTAAAATCACCAATGATATTATCACTATGATAATTCCTAAGAAACAACTAACTTGGGTTTTGTAAAACCTGTTCATCATCATATGGAATAAAATATTATAGGGTAAATACTTCAGAAAATATTTCTTGAGTATTTTCCTTATTAGAAATTTTTTCTAACAAAGGTTGAAAATTAATTTTTGAACACACATATGTGGATGTTGGTTGAGTTTGTTTAAAAACAAAAGGGACATTCTCAACAAATTTAACATGTACTATTTCTTCAATAGTATAAGAATTTTTATTAAAAACTCTATATTCCTTAGAAGTAGTGGATCAACTTAAAAATATTCCCTCATTGGATTTGGGTGTAAATTTATGTAAATTATCTTTTGTATTCAAGATGAATACTTTTCATCTGAATAATTTGAAGTAAGAAACTTTTTGTTTTCATACTATCCACAATTAATAAGTACTTTTACTAATAAATGATTAAATTAAAACTCAATTTATAGTATAGCATGTAGTACTAACTGCTTCAACCCAAAAATGTTTAGCAATTGAGTATTCACTCAACATGGTTCTTTTTATTTCTTGAAGAATACAATTTATTATTTCAATAAAACCATTTTATTGATGAGTTCTAGGAGATGAAATGGTATGTTCTATACATTTCTTACTGAAAAAAGTTTCAAAATCATAATTAACAAATTACCCCCATGATCACTATAAATAATTATCAAGGGAAGGTTTTTCTCATTTTAAACATTGGCTACAAAAGTTTTAAAATAACAAAAGGCTTAAAATTTATTTGATAGATTATAAACCCATGTATATCTAGTGCAATCATCAACCATGAAACATACATAGTATTTTCCTTCAATACTTCCAGTTTGTGTAGGACTGAATAAATCCATGTGCACTAACTATAAAGTATCAGTAGTTGAAAATTCACTAATATATTTAAATATTGATTTATGTTGCTTTCCGTATTGTAAAGGGTCAAAAACTTTTGAATAATCAAATCTAAG
This sequence comes from Viscum album, assembly GCA_963277665.1. Lineage (NCBI taxonomy): Eukaryota > Viridiplantae > Streptophyta > Magnoliopsida > Santalales > Viscaceae > Viscum > Viscum album. The sequence continues at coordinate 1,188,598,039 of OY728156.1, read as the reverse complement.
TACTATTATATCCTTAAAAACCATTTTCTTAGTCAATTTACATAAGTTTCTAGGGTTACAGTGTCCTAACCTTCTATTCCATAACAAAGAGTGATCTTCTATTACACTAAGAAAAGGTAACTCTTGGATCCTAAAGTCTTTTAAGTTAAGTGTGTATACATTCTCATGCTGATGGGTAGAAGGAATAAATTCATCCTTGGAATTATGTACTACAAATTTATCATTCCTAAAATTTATAAGGTAATCTTTATCACATAGTTGACTTATTCTTATAAGGTTGTTCTTAAGACCTTTAACAAATAAAACATATGAAATTAAAGCTTTACCAATAAGAACAATATTACTTATACTGATAATCTATTCTTGAGAATTATCTCCAAAATTAACCTTTCCACCATTCATCTTAATAATATTTTCAAATAAATATTTTTTCTAGTCATATTTTTAGAACACCCACTATCCATATACCAAGTATTATTGTTTTTGGTACTATTTTTGTTTTACTAAAAATAAAAACATTAGAATTTCAGTACCCAAACCTTCTTAGGTATGGAAATTTTAACAAATAAAACTTTTATAATCCACATTTATTTTTAAAAAAGTATTTGTGAAAACCTAAGGATTTAACTTTATTAAGGGAATAATTCTTTTTACAGTGTTCTCTACTTTGATACTTCGTGCAAAAGAAGGAATTCTTTGGAACAAAGTAATTGTTACCAAATTTTTTTTTTAAAGGAACAAACCATTCTAGTTTTAGTTCCATGAGAAATAATTTGTTTATACATTTTATCAAAATTTTTCTTACCAAAAGTAAAGTTTAAAAAAAAATTTCTTAAAGAATAAATTTCAAATTTTAGTTTAATAATTAAATCTTTATCCTCTTGAATAATTTTTAGGAATTGAGTTTTTGAAAACTAGTTTGAAAAATATTTTTTAAGAAATTAATTTTTATAAATCTTTAGAAATAATATATTTTTCAAAAATATCATTATCAAGATATTTATAAATATTTTACATTTCTTTTGTTAAAATAGTTATCCTTGAATTTTTTTTATCAATTTTGTTTATAAATTTTCAATTTTCATTTTTAAATAATTATTTAGAATGAGATACTTCATTATATGAAGGTAAAGTATTATTATCAGTAGCTGAGGATGAATCTTCATCATAAGGTGTAGAATCCTTCAAATTAGAATAATTTTCACTTAGGTACATATTATCTAAGTATTTGACTATGTGTACCTTGGCCATAAAGTACTGATATTTAGAATGTTATTTATAAAAAGACCAATATTCCTCTATCCAAAATTTTCATTCTTAGAAGAATTATCTGAAGAGTATCCTCCATTATCACTCTAGGAATCATTTTCTTTAAGAACTTCCTTATTCTTGGACTTATAATACGTTTTCTGATTCCTGTCACAATGTATTTCTTTTCTATATTTTCTTTTCATCTTGGGACAATCGGGTATGATATGTCCAAATTTCTTACACTCATAACAAGTAACTTCAAAACCTTTTTCATCATTATTATCCTTGTTAATTTTCTTATAACGATATTGAAAATACCTTTTACCAACTATCTTGTTTATTATTTGATCAAGATTATCTATTTCACTCTTATAATTTTCAGAATCACTTGAATCTGAATGTATAATAATTTTTTTCTTTTTAGAATACTTAACCACTTTTTCAGGAGTCTGAGATTTTATTGGATTTGAAGTAGTAGTAAAAGAAACTCCACTATTTTTCTTCTTTTATTTCTCATCATTTCTTTTTAGTGCTCCCTCATACTACAAAAGGGTTCCAAATAAATCATCAAGAGTGATATTTTTTATCTTGATTTATCAACAACTATTCTATTATATTCCCATTCATTGAGAATGATATCAATTATATTTTCAAAAAATATTTCTTCTTCTAATCCTTTCTCTCCCATATATTGTAGAATATTGACAATTATAAAAAACCTTTTTTGTACCTTTGAAACAGGTTTACTAAAGGGAAATTCAAATACTTGGTAGTCATCTTTGAGCATTGCTCTTCTGGTTTCAATAACCTTTGAAGTTCCAAAATGTATAATATATAAATTTTTCCAAATAATATTAGCAGCTTCACAATAATAAATTTGACTATAAATTATTCTTGTTATAGAACATAATAAATTATTTCTAACTATCTAGTTCAATTGATACTCTTGATTTTCCTGATTTGTAGAAGTAGTAACTTCCTTGTGAGGAATCTTATAATTTCCAATCAACATAATGAAATTTTCAACTCCAATATTTATAATTAATGTCTTCATTCTATATCTCCTATACTCACAGTCATTGCCATAAAAAATTGGCGGTCAATTGAGATTGAGATTATCAATGTATCCGATATGTAATCCTGAAACCATTCAAAAATATTTCTTTTCAACAATACATGTTAGTGTAACAAATATCTATAAACAAAAAGTTTATAAAAATTTAAAAAAACTTTCAATATTAAATAAGATAAAATATTATCAAGTATTTGAGCAGTGTAATCCTACTTTGATACCAATTTTTGTATCCATATATTATAAATATACTTATTAGGATCGAAAGAATTTATCTAAGATGAAATATTTACAGGGGGTGAATTGTAGGTTTTAAAAACTTTTGTTTAAAAGAGTTTAAACTAAAATAATTCACAAACCTATTTATATAAAAGAATTAGATTTGGACTTGGACCTTAGTCCAATTATATCAATGTACCATAATCATCTTGATTATGATAAAATCAGAGTATGTGAAACAATATCACAACATATTTGATATAAATAGATTAAATAAATCATATTAAATAAATATACAATTATGTAAGTTTTTATCACATTCATAGAATATTCGATTAATGAAACATATTGTGATTATTGTATTCAGCATCGTTATGATAAACTAATAACAAATATGCTCAACAGAAATAAATGAATTATAAGAGACAAATAAATAAATAATAATAAAAATTAGAATGACTTATATTTAAAAATAATAAATATATTTTAATCTTAAGAGTAAGGTATCAAAAAACCTTATCTAAAGGTATCCCTTATTTTATACTTATAAGAAAACATGTCTTTCCTCAGTATAGAAAACCATCAATACAATGATCAACTTATCTATCTACCTATACCCAACATCCCTCAATCTGATGGATCATCTTCTATCACACTATCCCCATGTGCCATCAATCAATAAAATGATCGGTGTCTCTGTCTTCCTAGCCTTATAATCCCTTGATCTTATTCACACAATCAGAACACACAATGAAATTACAAAACAATTTATTAAGGAGACGACCTGATAAGGTTTCCTTAAGGAGGAATCTCAATAAAGAAATACAAGATACTAAGAAAAAGTTGTTCACACTTTGAATACTTTATAAAAATCAAGAGATAAATGGAATCATCTGCTTCAAATTCTTCAAATGACCATGTATTTATAGAAAATCCTTCTAATGGTCATATTTCCTCCAACGATCATATTTTCTCTGAGTTCTTTGCAACTACTTGGAAAGATTAAACTTCAATAGATATATCATAATCGAAAGTATGATGTTTCTTTTTAATACACCATCACAGTGTAAAAGAAAAAATGTTCCAATATGAGAAAAATAGTTTTTCGTATCCCGAATTCAAACTTACATAAATCTGATAGATTTCCTTAAATATTTCATTACGTTGTTCTTTATGAAATATGGATCCAATTTTTATCAGTTCTGATATCAGTCATATTATAAGGATTCTTTCAGTATGATAGACAAGTTAGAATGTTTTATGACTAATCTGATAAGGTGAATCCAATTTTTATCAGTTTCGTACTCATTATGACAATCATAATGGAGAAAGTTAGTATAAATTCATGAATACTTTAGAACTATAAGTATGGTAAAATTATTCAATTTCTAAAAAACCATTATAAAACACTTTGGACATAAAAGATTCAGTGATCAAATATTTAATAAAGAGTTTTTTATTTTCAAAACTGAAGGAATGGAAAAGTCATAAAGAAACTTTTGACTCAACATATAAAAGATACAAGTTAGTATGATCAATGGTCCAAAATAAGAAAGTACCAGTAACCAAATAGGTATAATAAAACCCAAAGTAATACATCATCAAAGTACTCAAAAACTGGAAAGATAAAACTCAATAATCTTAAAGTAAAAATTACTCCAAGCCCAAAGGATCAAGAATATCCACCTTCTCCAAGATGCACTTTCCCTTTTCTCAGACCTAGCATATGAAAGTCTATAAATGCTCAAAGGAAAAGTTAGGGTGTGAGCTATAATTCCCAGTAGGGTCTAACCAAGTTTTCCATAATAGATTACATAATAATAAACCAAATCATGCTTTTAGTTTATGTAAATAATTTCATGGAATAATATATGTTTCTCATATTTAAATAAAAAAAATCTTCTTTTTAAAGGATGGAAAACATTTCCAACATAGATTAAACAAACATTTTATATAAAATAATTTATATAAATCATCTAGCATGGGTAAAATAGTTCTATAATCAATGGAATATATATCAAAATAATCACAACAAGCACCATGGTCATATTACTTATAGTACGTTATTTTTCGATTATAGGATCCTCACACTTCTTATATTAGTGATCATAGCTAATATGTGTAAACACGTCCATTAGGCTCAAGCTAAATAGGATTCATCAATATATCATTAGGGATAAGATCAATTGAACTATGTTTTTGTTATAGTTTCCATCATCAATCCATTAATAGGGAGTCAACATCCTAGCATGCTTCTTCCAAATAACATACTATCTACCCAAAATCCTATGTTCTCAAACAATCAACAGATAAAGGGAAAATAATATCATTTAAAATCAATCACCATTTATAATTCAATTTCCCAATTTTCCATTTCAATATTCCAATTCAATTTCAAAACCAAAACATGGATTTTTCATCATTTTATACATTTTAAATACAAAACCAATTATAGTTTTTCATAATTTTAATTTAATCCATTTTCTAAAATCAAATCTCAACCCATTTAATCAATTATATCATTTTCAAAATATACCCCAAATTCCAATTCCATTGGAATTGGGGTTTTTTCCAAAATCCATTCCATTTCTAATTCAATAATCAAATAAATTTAATCGAGGTTTTATAAATCAATTGAAATAATTTTCAAAAAAAAAATCATGAAAATAAAGGTTTCAATTGCATGTAAAATATTAAATGAAACCACCTAACTTTAATCACATATCCAAAAACAAAACCTGCAACGAGATCCACCAATGAATAATAAAGGTGTTAAAGATCAAGAAATAAAAATTATAATTAATATCCAATTAAAAAAAGTTTAGATACTTCCAACATGTTATAATCCATTAAAATCTAAGGAAAAAGGAAGGAGAGATTTGGAAAGATTAAATTAGAGGAGATCCACTTACCAGAGAGGGATTGGATCTTCCACTAACAGTTTGATTCATTAAAGGAGAGGGTTTTTGGAGGAAAAATTGATTCTGGGGAGTATTATCAATACTATAAACTAATTTAGGTCCAATCAGGGGTGATAGTAAACTTAAACAGGGGTTTGGTATTTAAAAAATTAATTTTTGGATTAATTAAAACTCACACACATGGTTTCTTAGAGAGGTCCGCACTATTAGAAAAAATGTGTTCCCTAACCATATTCCCCTAAAATTGGGTTCATGGTTTCTCTTAAAAGGTAAAATAGTTTTTAAAACCATAAAATACTATTAAAATCCTCACTGTTTGAGGTTTCACAGTTTTGAGGGTCTGGATGGACTATTTAGACAAACCATGCACCCCCTAAAGAGCATCATTAAATGGTGCACGGTTTTCTGGGCCAAACTTCATGGTTTTCCTTAACTATTCACCAACCATGAACAACCCAAAGGGATTCCAAAATTCTCCAAATTTCATCTAAAACAACCTGAGAAAATCCCAAACCAAAACATGAAACATGTTATGTATCGATGTCAACTATAGTGGAAGTGCTAAATGATAATCCACTTTCCCCATCTACTCAACAACCTCAAAAGGTCCCACAAAACGAGGACCAAGCTTCCCTTTCCTTCCAAAATGTCAATGACCTAAGAAAGGTGAAAATCTCAAAAACACCCAGTCACCAACTGAAAACTCCAACAGTCTATGACAATGATCAATATAGGATTTATGATGGCTCTGTTCTGTCAACATTCATTGATGAATCAACTGAATATTCTCCATAATCTCTTGGACCAAACTCAACCCAAATTATGAAGTTTCTCCAATACCCAATAAAAAAACTTATATTTACATGACCTCCCATTAAAGTCCTCAAAAGGAGTCATTCTAATAAAAAACTGACAACTATTGTTACAAGAAAACTCAACTAGTCCCAAATGGTCATCCCAAGATCCACTAAAATTGATTACGTGAGCACAAATCATATCATAAAAAAATTTTATAGGCCAAAATATCTATCTATCCATATACATATGGTATATTGTACTCAAATAGACCTAAGATCTCATCGCCACCTAAATTTCTTGCAAAAAATGAGAGGTAAAATGGGGATCTATATCAGAGACTATAATAGATGGAACTCCATGAAAATGAACAATCTCTTTCAGATAGAGATTTCCCAACTCATCAGCTTTAATTGTATTCTTAATGGGTATAAAGTGAGTCATTTTTATCACCCTATGAATCACTACTCATATCGAGTTCTTCTTTTGAGGGGTTAATGGAAAACCAACCAAAAATTCCATATAAATATAATCTCGCTTCCAAGTCAGCACTAGAATTGGATAAAGAAAACCTAAAGGTCTATGGTTCTTTTATTTGACCTAATAATATGTATAATAATTTGAAAGAAAGTCAAAAAATTTACGTATCATACCTAGCCACCAAAATCATCATGGCATGTCAAAAAACATCTTTGTGGTTCTATGGTTCACAACCCATTGAGAATTATATAAACCCCCCCATCAATACCTTCCTCACTAGTGAGGTCATAAAAAACTGATCCCAAAAACATAGAATACTCTATATGGAGAAAAACCAATCATCATTGGTCTCCCCAATATAAATAGAGTTCCTAATTCCATGGAATTCATCATCAAGCTGCTACTTCTAAAGAATCATCTTGTGAAGAGTGGAGTTCAACTGAACACTAGCCAAGACAACCTCAGACCCCGTCTCCCAAACTCCTATATGAAACTGTGAAAAAATATCCATCAAGTTCCACTCTTATGATAATTCTTTCTTGGATTTGGTCATAATTTTCCTACTCAAGTCATCAATAACGAAATTCCCTTTCCCTAGGGTATAGGTAGTGTTGAAATCAAAATATTGTAGGTACTCCACCAAATGCCTCTATTGAAGGTTCAATTTTTTTTTGAGAGAAGATATAACTAAGGATCTTAGAGTCAGAATACATAGTAAACATTTTTCTAAAAAGGTAATGTCACCAACTCTTAAGTTCATGCATCATGGTTGCAATTTCAAGGTCATGGGTTGGATAATTCTTCTCATGTGGCCTAATATGTCTAGAGCCATAGGAACCGATGTGATCACCCTACATAAGCACACAACCCAAACCCAAACGTGATGCATCTCTAGAAGAGTCAACACCATCCCATAAGTCAAAATACATTTCAAATAAAGAAAAGAACTCTGACATTTATCATCCCAAAAAAACTCTACTCCCTTTTGAGTGAGAGCGGTCATTAGAGAATCCAACTTTGAGAAATCGTTTACAATATAGTGATAATACCCCACTAGACCCAAGAATCTCTAAATCTTGAAAACATTATGCAGTTTATCCCATGTTATAACAACTTTAACCTTCTCAGGATCAACTGAGATACCATGTTTTGAGTCCAAATGTCCAAAGAAATTCACTTCCCAAATCTATAAATCACATTTCGATAGATTGGAATGGAGTCTTTCTCAACAATTCCAGAACATCTCTTAGATAACACACATGATCCTCCTCATTCTAAGAGTAAACCAAAATGTCATCCACAAATACCACCATGAACATATCAAGATACTTGTGGAAGATATATTTCATAAAATCCATAAATACTACATGATTATTGGTTAGACCAAATGGAATGAAAAGATACTCATAATGTCCATACCTACTCTGGAAGGTATGGCCAAATAAACTGGTGAGAACCAAATCAAAGATCAATATTCAAAAACCATTTTTCCACTTTCAACTAGTAAAAAAACTATTTTAGGAAAAAAATACTTGTTCTTTATTGTAACTCAATTGAGTTTTCAGTAATCAACACAAAGGTGAAGTGTTCCATCAACTTTCTTTACAAAGATAAGTGGTTTTTTCCAAGGTGACACACTCAGGCGTATAAATACTTTCTATAAAAAACCATCCAAATGAGTATTTAACTCTTTTATTTCAACTATTTCCATGCAGTAAGAAGGAATAGACACCAGTTGGGTACCATACACTAAATAAATAGAAAATTCCACCTCTATAACCATTGGAAAACCAGAGATATCAGAATTAAAAACATCTAAAAACTTGAATAAAACTAGGGGATATCATCACTCAAAGATTCCAACTCCATATAAAAACCAAAAAATGATATTACTTTCTTGAGATTTGGATAAAAAAGTATGACTCTACTTGACCTTGGGTCCCATTCTTCCTAAAATACACGACATAACCCATTGGGAAGTATAAAGGATACCTTATGAAGATATTAGTCAATTCAGAACTTATTAGAAATGATCCCATCCATCCTAAAAATTACATCAAGGGGTTTCATTTTGAGAACTAGAAAATTACAAGTAAGCTTGAAATATGATAAAGAGAAGACACAAGCAGGACAATGGAGACCCTACTCTCTCTTCATTCTGAGGGGTGTAGTAATATCCATCACATAAGACAAAATTAACATGGGAATATTTAGTAGGGTCATAATAAAAGTTGATATAAATGAGTGAGATGTACCAATATAAAATAATGTAGACACTAATGATGAATATATGGTGATGGTACCTCTCACAGTCATTAGACCTGTATCGGATTCCTCCAGAGACTCATCCATTGTGTGAAGTAGCTTCATTCTAGATTCATGTGGCTGGAAACCATTTTTTTGCAAATCACCTGATTTCACCATAGTAATTTTTAGTGCTTATGAACATGTTCCACTATGTGGGGTAGAAAATATATAGCATAACTTCTACAAGTTACTTGAGCATCCACAGAAATCGCAGATCTTAGGCGCCTTAGTGAAAACTCATTTTGAATTCCCAATCTATCAACACTGGAAGCAAGTCAAAGGGCCTCTTCTGGGAACTGTAAGAGGTCTAGAAGAATCTTGATTTATAGATCTATAATGAAACTCATCATGCTTCCTATTTCTTATAAAGGAAATCATAGAACTTCCAATGTGATAAAAAACTCCCTTCAACCCCGACTTACCATCCAGGTCAAGATCAACCATCAACGCCCTATCCAACACATCAACATAAGATGAGATCTTCAACAAGAAAAATTGATAATTAATATTAGATAAAATACCCATATCAAACCATTGATTCTTCATATTCTCATTTGATATTATCTCTGGTGAAAACTTTACAATCTCAGAAAAGTAGTTCCTATACTCCGTCATGGTCCTGTTATCCTGTTTGAGTTTGAAAAAACTCCATAGCCTTAGTGATCACCATATACTTTGGATAGAACTAATCAGTGAAATGAACTCTAAATTCCTTCAAATCTAAACCCTAATTTTTTCACTATTACCATTAAACTCCACTATATCTAGATAGGTCCCTCTAGCTCGAAGGTGGAATATTTCACCTTAATCAAATTATGTGTTTATGAGAAATCAAAAAGAAGTTCTATATTATTAAACCAATCCTCAGCCTCTTGAGGATCATTAGATCCTTGGAACAATATTAGATTATAGCAAAGGAACTCCTAGTCAAAATTCCAAGATTCATCCATATGAGGTTCCACAACTAGATCCTAGATATGAACGGGTGTAGGTGTCTTTCCTAGAGCTTGGAAATCATGCACAATAATATCAATGAGATTCTAGTCCACTAGATAATTCTATCATTGTTGTTTATCCATAGCTTCCTCCTAGATCCTATTCACACATCTTCTCAAAGGCATGATGCTATGAAACATCAAGAAATAGCATTAAAGACATCATAAGGCTACTCAAATCCACAACTAAACATGATAAACAAAATAATTTATTCCATCAGATAAGAAAACATGATTTTGATTTCAACCTATCCAAATCAAAAGTAGGTAAAATAATATAATTAGATCAAATTATTCCTCAATATTCATTTCCTAAACCACCCATGGTGACTATCTATCTCATAACTACCACATAAGTCTCGACAAGACATCCCAAACTATATACTGACATCAAGGAAAGATGATTAACCTATAGATTTGATACCACTTTGTCATGTTCCATCCTGGATACCCTAGTACCCTGATACCTGATCTAACATTAACATGGAATGAAGGTCGTTCCTAATCCCCATGGGTTGGAGACTACCACTTAGCATCATACAAGGTAAAATAGGGATCAAATTTTCCACAAACTAGTAGAATATAAAAGATACAAGTCAGTATACTCAACACTCCAAAAGAAGAAAGTATTAGAAACCAAATAGGTATAACAAAACCCAAAGTAGTACATCATCAAATTACTCAAGATAAAACTCAAAAATCCCAAAGGAAACATCATTCCAAGCCTGAATGTTCAAGAACATCCACCTCCTCCAAGTGGTGCTTTCCCTTTTCTCAGACTTGGCATAAGAAAATCTACAAACGCCCAAAGGAAAGGGTAGGGTGTGAACTATAAATCCCACTAGGGTATCACCAAGTTTTCCATAATAGATTCTATAATAATAAACCAAATAATTATTTTAATTTATGTAATAAAGGCATGAAATAATATATATTTTTCATATTTAAAACAAAACATGCTTCTTTTCAAAGGATGGAAAACATTTCAAACATGGATTAAATAAAAATTTTATATAAAATCATTTATAAAAACCATTTGGAATGAGTAAAACAGTTCTATAATCAATGGAATATATATCAAAATAATCACAATAATCACCATGGTTATTTTCCCTACAGTAAATTAGTTTCCAGTTATAGGATCCTCACGCATCTCATATCAGTTATCACGACTAATATGTGTACATACATCCCTCTTTCTCAAGCATAATAAGACTCATCAACATCCCATCAGGGATAAGATCTACCAAACATGGTTTTTTATAGTCTTCATAATCAATCTATTACTATGGAATCAACATCCAAGCATACTTGTCCAAAATAACCCAATAACTACTTAGGATTACATGTTCTCAATCAATCAATAGAAAAAGGGAAAATTTTCTCATTTCAAATCAATAATAATTTATAATTCAATTTCCCAATTTTCCATTTCAATATTCTAATTCAATTTCAAAACCAAGACATGGGGTTTTCATAATTTCATGTAATTTAAATAAGAAAACAATCATAAGTTTTCATCATTTCAATTTAATCCATTTTCTAAAATCAAATCTCAAATCATTTCATCAATTTTATCATTTTCAAAATATACACCAAATTCAAATTCCATTAGAATTGGAGTTTTTTTTAAAAAAATCCATGCCATTTCAAATTTGATAATCAAATTACTCTAATCAAGGTTTTATAAATCAATTTAAATCCATTTCAAAAAAATCAATAAAACAAAGGTTTCAATTACGTGGAAAATCTTAAATGGAACCACATACCTTTAATCAAACATCTAGAAACAAAACCCACAACGGGATCCACTAATGAATAATAAAGGCATCAGATCTCAAGAAATCAAACCTAGAATCAAGATCCAATTAAAATGAGTTTAGATCCATAAAAAATGTGATAATCAATGAAAATATGAGGAAGGAAGGATAGATCAAGAGAGATTAAATGATTGGAGATCCACTAACCAAAGAGGGATTAGATCTTCCACTGACAGTTTGATTCATCAAAGGAGATGGTTTTAGAAGCCAAAATTACTTATTGGGAGCCTTCTAAACCCTATAAATTGAGTTGGGTATGAGTAGGGGAGATAAGAAACTTAAATGGGGGTTTTAAAATTTAAAAATTAATTTTTAGATTAATTAAAACACACACGCATTGTTTCCTAGAGAGGGTCGCATGGTTAGATAAACTGTGCACCCTAACTGTGCACCCCTACACTAGGGTGAATGGTTTCTCCCAAGTGGGTGCATAGTTTGTCAAACCATACACCAAAATTTCAAAACCTAACTATCTGAGGTTTCATGATTTCAATGGTATGGTCACACAGTTTGACCAAACTATGTTCCCCCTATAGAGTACCATCAAAGGGCACATGGTTTGTTGGGCCAAACCACATGGTTTTCCCTAATCGTGAATCAAACATGCACATCCTAAACAAATTAAAAAAATATCCAAATTTAAATCGAAATAACTCTAGATATTCCCAAACCAAAGCATGATCGAAAGAAGGGTTGATAATTACTTTAAATCAAGTAATGATATGTTACAACATCCCCAACATAGAAAATTTATGTCCCAAGAAATCTTGTTAAGAAGTTTTTATATCAAAGAGATGACACCTCTAATATCTCTTTAGTGACTCCCACTCCCAATTATCATATGTATTAGAACCATGAATCCATAGAATGAGGAAAAAATGTATTATCCTCCCATGAAGAACCTTTGTCTTAGAATCAACTATCTTAACTAGATGCTCAGTCATGGATAAGTCAGGCTCAACATCAAGGTCACTCCAGCAAAAAACATGAGATGGATTAGGAAGATACTTTTATAGATAGGATATGTGAAACAAGTTATGTATTTATTTCAACTATGGTGGAATTGATAAATGGTAAGACACTTTCCCCACCTTCTCAACTACCTCAAAAGGTCCCACAAAACACAAAACAATCTCCACTTGCCTCCCAAGATATCGATGAACTAAGAGAGGTGAAACTCTTAAAAACACCTAACCACCAACTAAAAATTCCAATGTTCTATGATGATGATCATCGTAGGATTTATAATGTACCTGTGTTATCAACATTCTATGATGAATCAACTGAATCTTATTCATCATCTCTTGGACCAAACTTATCCCAACCAAGGAATTTCCTCCAATATTTGACCAAAAAAATAGATATTTACATGACCTACCATACAAGGCCTCAAAAGGATCCATTCTGATCGTATAATGGTAACTATTATTATAAGAAAACTCAACCATTCCCAAATGATCATCCCAAGCTCCACCAAAATTGAGGATGCAGGCATGAAGTATATACTTAAGAATCTGTATATCCCTCTACAACTGGCCATCAATCTTCAGATGGTATGTCGTACTCAAATGAAATTGAGATCCCATTGCCTCCAGATGGATTTTACAAAAAACAATAGGTAAAATGTGGATCTATATTAGAGACTATAGTAGATGGAACTCTATGAAAATGGAAAATCTCTTTCACATAGAGATTTTCCAACTCCTTAAATTTTATTGTATCCTGAATGGGTATAAAGTGAGATGATTTCATCAAACTATTGATCACAAGCCATATCATGTTCTTATTTTTGATGGGTTCATGGAAACCCAACCATGAAGTCCATAGAAATATCACCCCACTTACAAGTCAGCACAAGAAGTGGTTGGAGAAAACCCAAAGGTTTTTGGTGCCTGTATTGGACCTATTGATAGGTATAACAATGTAAAAAAAGTCAACAATGTCCCATATCATACCTTTCCTCAAGAATCATCATCTCATGTCATAAAAAATATTCATGGTTACAGGGTATATATCCCTTTACTAATTATTGAAATCTCCCATCATGACCTTCCTCACTGATAATGGAACAACAAACCAATCCAAAAAACATAGAATACCCTCTATGGAGAACAACCACTTCAACATCAGTCTCCCCACCATAAAGATATTTTCTAATGCCATAGAATTCATCATCTAGATACCGCTCTTGAAGAATCATGTTGATAAGAACATAGTTCAATTAAAAACTAGAAAATAAAACCTATAACCCCACCTCCTAAACTCCTATATGAAACCATGAAAAAATATCCATTAAGTTCCACTTTTCTGATGATTATTTCATGGCTTGGGTCGAAAGTTTCCTACTCAAGGAATCAACAATGAAATTACCTTTACTTGGGGTATAGGAAATGTTGAAAGAAAAATACTATAGGTACTACATGAAAGACCTATGTAGAAGGTTAACATATTTTTAATTGAAGATATTACTCAAGATCTTATGTTCAGAATATATGGTAAACCTTTCTCCAAAATGGTAACGTCACCAAATCTTAAGCACATGCATCACAACTATGATTTCAAGGTCATGGGTTGGATAATTCTTATCATGTGGAATAAGATATCTAGAGATATAGGAAATTACATGATCACCCTACATAAGAACAAAACCCAAGCCTAAACCTAATACATCACAAAAGACCACATAGCCCTGCCTAACCTATGGAAGAGTCATCACCAGCACAAAAGTCAAAAGACATTTCAACTCAAAAAAATTACTATGGAATTTATCATCCCAAATGAACTTTACTCCCTTCTGAGTGAGAGCATTCATCAGAGAATCCAACTTTGATAAATGATTTATAAACCAGTGATAATAACCCACTAGACCCAATAAGCTCCGAATCTTGAAAACATTACGTGGTTTCTTCCCTATTATAATAGTTTTCACCTTCTCAGGATCAACTGAGATACCATGTTTCAAGACCATGTGTCCCAAGAAATTCACTTATTGAATCCATAAATTACATTTTGATAGCTTGGCATAGAGTCACTACTTTCTTAACAATTCCAAAACCACTCTCAGATAACACACATGATCCTCCTCATACTTATTGTGAACCAGAATGTCATCCACAAATACCACCACAAACGTATCAAGATACTCATGGAATATATTTTTAATCAAATCCATAAATATTTTAGGATCATTGGTTAGACCAAATGTAATTATAAGATACGCATAATGGTCATACCTTCTCCAGAAGGTGATTTTGTAAATTTTAGATACTTTTATTCTCAACTGGCGATAACCAGATCAAAGATCAATCTTCAATAACCACTTTTACCCTTTTAAATGATCAAACATATCATCTATTCAAGGAAATATGTACTTTTTATTTATCGTAACTTGATTAATTTTCCCGTAATCAACACAAAGGAGAGGTGTTCCATTAGATTTCTTTGCAAAGACAATTGGTGCCACTTAATGTGACACACTCATTCTATAATGTATTTCTCTAGAAGATCATCCAACTGAGTCTTTAAATATTTCATTTCAACTAGATCCATGAATTAAGAAGTAATATACATTCTTTAGGTACCAAACAATAAATCAATAGAAAATTCCACCTCTCTTACCAGTGGAAAACCAAATAAATCAGAAGAACAAATGTCAGGAAACTCAACAAAAACTGGAGGGAGATCATCAATCAAAGACTCACTCTCTAGATAAAAAGTAATAACTGATATTAATTTCCACAGATATGGATACAAAAGTCTAGATCTACTCAACCTCGAGTCCCATTATCCCTGAAAAAATGTCACACCCCATCAAGTGTGGTAAATAAGACCCACCAAAGATATCATTCAATTCAGGCCTTGTTATCAATGAACCAATCCATCACAAAAATGACATTAAGTGATTTCATTTCAAGAACTAAAAAATTATAGGTAATCTTTATATCTGATAAAGAGAAGACACCAGTAGAAAAATAGAGACCCTACTCTCTCTTCTTTCCGAGGGGTACAGTAATATCCATCACATCAGACAAAATATTCATAGGAATACTTAACTGGTTCACAATATGAGTTGATAAAAATAAGTGAGATTCACTAGTATCAAATAATACAGTCACTAAAGATGAAGCTATGGTGATGGTACCTCTCACAATCACTGGAATTTTATCACATTCTTCTGGGGACTCTTCCACCGTGTGAAGAATATTCGTTCTAGATGTTTGTTGTTGGAACCCCTTTGTTCTTTAAGAATACAATTACACTACATTACTTTTTGTTGTTGATGATACCATGAAAAAATGTAGAGTAGAAAATATATAACATAATTTCTATAGGTGACCTGAGCATCCATAGGAACTACAGATCTTGGGTGCCTAAATGAAAACCTATGTCGAATACCTAGGATTTCCACACTGGTAGCAAGTCAAAGGGCCTCTAATAGGTAGTGCAGGAGGTCTAAAAGAACCTTGTTGTCAATATCTGAAGAGACCAAGTGATTTTTTGAGGTTAAAATTATTTCGAATTAACTAAGAATATGAAAAGTCAATGAATTTTAATTATGACAATTTTATAACTTGTTATTATTTCATAAAACATGTGTCTTTGGTCATTTGAAGTGGAACTTTTTTTACAACATAAAAGAAGTGATTTTTTTTGGAATTAGTGGTTGGATTTCAAATGAAGAGATAAGTTGAGGTTATAGTGTTTTTTGGAATATTTTTAGTTGACTATTCTATGATAAATTTGGTGAAGATTTTTATATAGTCCTTACTTTTTTGTGGAATATTTTGAGTTGGATATTCTTTGAGAAATTTGGTGAATATTTTTATATGGTCCTTAATTAAAAAATCATCCACCAAGCCAGCCAGCTAAGGGGAGCATCACTACAAGGGGATCCATGATATACCCTTGGCCAACCATCATAGTAGCGACTGAAGCATGTAGGAGTGTGCATGTAAGGGCGGATGGGAGAAGAAATAGAGCACCAACATGTGGGGTGGCACGATAACGAAGGTGGGCACAAAAGAATTCCCGTAGAACCAATATGGGGAGGTACCAAAGGAGAGAGAGAAGAATTCTGGTGTGTGGTAGTTGCATTGTGTATTATAAATGAGCCTTGAGTTCAACCCTGTTTCGATTTGGGATTCAAAAAATGAGTGTAGAATGAATCTTGACCGTTGAATCTTTTTAGTGAAATATATTGACCATCCAATTGTCTCACCTAGCTTAAAACTATACAATATTATCAATTGAACATTCCTATCTATTCGATCTATCAGTGATCATCTCAGTGACATTGGATCCCATCTGAGCTCATCTTCTACCTCAAGCTGGTTCGAGAAGCTTCTTCTCATCAGAGCTCTAAGCTATGCCGACCAAAGTTTGATCTTAAGCCTCTTCTTCATCATTTAATTATTTTGATGATCTGAATATGATCAAATTATGATGACACTTCATTTGCATCATGTTATAAAGATTAAACTGAGGTTATGCAGTGATTTGAAGATGCGATGTTTTTTAAATATGGTGATCTCTTATGGAGAGGATAGTTATTCTTTGATTCTAGAAGATTCCAAGATGATACTCATTGCCTATAAATATGAAGGCCTTTATTCGTTTTGATTGTTTTTGTTTTTGAGAGAATCCATTTCAAGTGAATTTGAGATTCTGTGAATCACTCTGGTTTGTGAAGGATTTTGGGCAACATCGTTTGCACAAATAAGGAGGAGTGATTTTGTGAGCAACCTATATGTGGCTTGCACACCAGTGTTACTTCATGAAGAATTTTTTTCTGCAAATCAATTGAGTTATCATGATATTATTACACATTTATCTACATTTATTTTCATGAACAAAATTTTAGGAACCTCGTGACAGTGTTTACACACACAACATATCATTAAGAACTTGTGAACATCAAGCATATATTCGTCCTATTTTATGTACAAGTAGTATGAAAAGTGTGTATGTGTGCATACATGTTCATGAAAATGTTTTGAACATGATACAGATGAAAGGTATAGTGCATATACACATGCATAATACTCTTTCATTAAATATTGGCAACATGTGTGTGTGAATCTATGGAGATAAAATAGTGTGCACGAATAGTGTGATGTATTCATTTTGGTGAAGTAAACAATGCGTATATCCATGCATAAATTTGAGCAGTGGAGAAGAAAATTGAGGTAATGCATGTATGCATGCATGTGTATGCTTATATAATCAATTGAATAAAAAAGAGTACATTATATATTTTCATAGACAATATATAATTGATAAAGGTGTTTGCATGAACATGAATTAATGCAAGTATAATATGATAAAGTCATGTAATGTTTTAAATAAATTCATGAAGTTTTCATAGTGAACATGAAATTTACATTACAAAAATACAGTGAAGTGTTTTGAGACTGAAACCAGAATAGTATTTTTATTAGTGTTTCATAAGATTTATGTATCCAAGTTTTCAGTGGTTCGTGAGTTCGGGTCTTTAGCAAAAGAAAGAATGTTTTCCTGAGTAGTTTTGTACTAAGGCATCTGATTATATTCAATGATCATAATTATTTGAACAAGATCAGCATCAATTAAAAGGTACTTGAATTGTACACGATCCAATATGATCCAACAAGCTTGTAGAGGAGGATCAACTGATCATCCTATATGTGGATCAGATATTCTAAAGAATAAGTTAGAGATTATGACTGGGAGGGATAACCAATTGCTGAAGAGGCTCTAGTGACTAGGGGTGGGGGTGTAACCAATCAAATAGTAAGGTTATCTAACCAACCGAGTTAGAAGAGTTGGATTGTTGGGGGGTATAACCAGGATCAATTAGAGGATTGATTACTAGGGTGTATAACCAGTTGCTGCCTAAACCATTGTAATTGATAAAATGATTATAGTGGATAATCCATATTGGGGGGTTTAACCAACATGTAAAGGATGTAGGTATTAGTACCAAACATTGTAAAAATATGGTGTTTTGTGTTTTATTTACTCTTATAATTTCATGCATGATCCAATCATCTTAACAAGTGATAGAGGTTTGAATTAAAAGGTGGAAAAGAATTCAGTAAAACAGGTCACACCTAATTCACTCCCACTCTCAGTGAGTCTGCACGATCCTTTGGACACTTGAATTGGTATCAGAGAATAGTCCACCTCTAATTGGTTCTACTATACTTGTCCATTTTTTTATTAGAATTATATGAAGTACATATTCAAGTTTAAAGAAAATTCAAAAGTTCTTCTGATGGAAAATCTTATCTCTACTTATGATGTTTTAAATATTGAATTTTTAGTCAAGTCACAGAAAAATAGGGAGAAAAGAGTAGGAAAGAAGTTGAAGAATTTTTCAAAGGTAAATGAAAAACAAATTCTAGATGAAGGAACTCATAGTGGAAATTATTTAGTAAAATTAGTTGGTTATAATTATGATAAATCAAGTTCAAGCTGTGATGTTGATAAGATCAATTCTGAATTCATAAATCATATAAAGAAACTTCCCAATGATGTGGTCACATGTATGATCAAATCTTTCATGGTACTTTTGGATTAAAAATTATAGCTATAATAAAAGGCAAATGATATGGAAGAAGCATTGACTAAAAATGTTGGTATATCCAACACTCTCATAAAACTTGTGGAAGCAAAGGAAGAAAGAATATCTCTTTGAAAATAAAGATATAATGAAGCTATTAAATAATTGGATAGTAATATTTGTGAGAAATAATTTTTTTTTAATTTTTTATAGAAGTTATCCATGTACTTGAAAATCTAAATAATACATATATGAGTGTAAAAAATTATTAGATAATTGATAAAGTAGAAAGAATCAAGGAGCTTTATTTTTTTACTAAAGGAAGATCAGATGCATAAAGATGAGATCCAGAAGATGAAGATTTACTAGGAAGAAATCATGAAATATTTTGAAGATGAGAAGATTGTTCTCAACTTAAAGTGTCTTGAAATAGTAGTGAAACTGAGAAATATATAAGAGACACAAGATGATCCTTCCCATATTTCTAATAAAATAAGTACTACCAAGGATACATCTGATAAGAGTCCTATTTTTGAAAAGACTAAATCTAGTGGCAATAAGTTTTTGAGATTATCTAAGGATAAATCCACTATAGACTATTTAAAGAAGGTAACCCTTTGTCCTGATAAATCTCAGTGTAATAATGTTGATTTTATGACTGGTGTAGATTCAACTTTAAAATCTAGACAAACTTGGTTAAAGAAAAAATTGTATTTCCCAATTAAAGCATAGAAGAAGAAATGTTCTACCCAAAAGAAAAAAAATGTCAAAGACAGTCAGAATGTGTTACAGAAGAAGAAATCAAGATTTATTGGATACTTTTAGTGTTGTTGTAGGTTTTGGAATTAAGAAATTAATTATTGGAATAACATTCCATTGTATAAAAATTTTATAATTTCTGCATTTAGGGGGAGAAAAGCTGAAGAAAATTTGAAAACTGCAAAACAAAAGTAGAATTCATAGAAATAGAATTTGTTTATCAAGAACAGATATGATTAATTTGAAAATTTATATGATTATTGTAACAGCAATGGTCATTGTTATGATGAGTTCTAGTATTTAAAAATCATGCACAAATCATCTTTTGATGAAAATAGAATATCACAACATAAAGTGAATCCAGCAAGAAATGAAGATGACAAGTCAACCTTGGTATGTGAACAAAATAAGAAGGTTGTTAAATAAACAACTCCCAAGAAGTTTGTGAAAAATTATGTGAAGAGTGTATCACCAAAAATAAGATGTTTCTATTATCGTAAGAAAGGTCACATCATATATCATTGTGAATTGGACATTAATATTCATACTGAAGGAAGTAAACTGAAATCAAATAGATAACCAATCTAGAAGAGAAATAATAGGATTGATTTAGTGAAATAAATCTTTGATAAAGAATCTAAAAAGTTTCCTAAAAGTGGTAAATTGTTGAATTATGAAGTTGTGTGTGATAGGTGCAATATTTCTAGACATTTAGGTAAATTTATTTTGACATATTTATCTGGTCAAGAAGAATTCTTGAAGAAGAAAGGGAAAGCATCTATGACTTCTAGTTTTTGGAAAAATAAGTCTACACACATAGTGAAGACTAAGCATGTTACTAAAGATTGTTTGATCACATGTCCAAAATAGTTGGAAGAGGAAAGAAAGATGGATCATGAAGATAGAAATTAAACCGCATTACTGGAAAATATGAAGAAGCCTTTTTCATCTAAGAAGATTGTTGGGTTGAGAAACAACTCTCATCTATGTAGCTCTAACCAAGGAGCATTGAAGAACCACCCGAGTCATATATTCAGGGGGAGACCTGAAATTATAAAAGTTGTGAACATATTATAACTAAAATATGTTCATCATGGAAGACTATTGGTATCATTTTGTCTCTTTGAAACATTTCAAATAATCTCAGAAGACACTTGGAATTTATTTTTGATGAAATTCAATCATTATAAAGAAAGTTTTGAGTGCATATCTTTAGGGGGATCACATAAGATCAACCATAAAATATTTATATCTCAATTTATATATTATGAGTATCAGAAGTATTGGTGAGGTATGAATATAATATTTCTAAAATCTAAATTTCTGGAAATTGAATCTTGTCCTTATTGAGGTATGTTGATTACATCTCCTATTTTCATGATAAAAATTTATCAGTTCTATAAGGAAGATATTTATTAATTGATGAAGAAGATAAAATTAATTTTAAAGTAAAAATACATTCTTTCACTTGAATGTTTCTAATTTGTTTGTTGAGATGTATTTAGAATTTTTGTTAGAAATTATTTGAACAACCCTTGATAAGAAGTTTCAGTGATTGGTGTCACATGATGAAAGTTTAATGACAACATTGATGTTAAATTTGATCACTATTGTTTTCTACATAGAGCATTGATCACATAGACTTAGAGATGATTAATTTTATCTCTTTTCTAAGTTAGTAGTGATTTCATACTTCTCAGAAGTAAATCAGACCACATATGTAGGAAGAGAAGAGTATATTTTTAGAATTTGAATTTTGAAAATGAGAATTACTTCCCATAATTTTATATTTGGATTTATTTCGAATAATGGAGAAAATATATCGTTTAATTTTATGATGAAATTTGTGTTAAAAATAAATCCAAAGGGAAATATTTAAGAGACTGGGTGATTTTTTGAGTTTGAAATTATTGTCAATTAATTAATAAGATGAAAAGTTAATGAATTCTAATTGTTAGGATTATAAAACTAGTTAGTAATTCATAAAACATGTATCTTTTTTCATTTTAAGTGACACATTGTTTACAAGATATAATAAGTGAAAACTTTTGGAATTAGTGGTTGGATTTAAAATGAGGAGGTAAGTTGAGTTTATAGTGGTTTGTGGAATATTTTGAGTTATCTATTCTAGGAGAAATTTTTTAAATATTTTTATATGGTCCTTACTTGTTTGTGGAATATTTTGAGTTTTCTATTATATGAGAAATTTGTTGAAGATTTTTATATGGTCCTTACTTAAAAAATTATCCACCAAGACATCCATATAAGGGGAGCATCACCACAAGGGGATCCAAGCTCTACCCTGATCTAACCAACATAATAGTGACTGAAGCATGTAGGAGTGCACCTGTAAGGGAACACAGGAGAGTTAGCAGAGCACCACCTTGTGGGGGTGGAATGAAAGATGAGGTGGGTGTAGAAGCATGCCTATAGAATTGGTACGGGGTGGTACCAGAGTGAAGTATCCAGTGAATTTCATTTCATATCAATGAGTGTTTGGTGGAAGATTTCAATGTGTTTAAGTTTTTTTAAATTTTATGATTGTTGAGATGGTTTTTAGTTCAGAAAAACATGTGTCATTGATCGTTTGAGTTGACACAATGTTTAAAACATTGAATGGAGTAAAAATAAAAGGATTCCATGCATGAAGATTTGATGTTTGTAGAAGAGGCCACACATGAGGGGAATTTATATTCTTGATTAATGAGTTGTTTGAATTTGTACTTTATGTGGATATTAGTTAAAATTTTAATTTTTTACACAATAAAAAGAAAACCACTAATAAAGACAACTAAGGTTATCACCAAACCACTATGGGAAAACAAGAACAACCCTAAGCCCACCAATAAGAGGATGAATCATGTAGAAGCACACCTATAAGAGTGCATGGGAGAGGAAGCGTAACACCATCATGCTGGGGTGTCATGATGGCATAGGAGTGCCCAACATAGGGTGGTGCCAAGAGGAAGAGGGGAGAGTGACTAGTAACCAATTTTAATCCATGGATACCACAACTTGTAATATAAAAGAGAGCTGGGAATTGGGCTGTTTCAATGTGAGATTTCACTGAATGATCTAGAACTGTCCGATTGCTTGATCAAATTCTCACATTCATTCAATTATCTTGCTAAGATTTCAGCTGTGAGATTGTTCCATCATTCATCTGGGTTGTTCATTCCCTCACCATGACTTCTTCTTTAGTAATCCTCATTCAAGTTCTTTGGTCATCGAAGCTCTAGATATATTGACCAAAGAACCATTCAAGGCCTTCCTTCATCATTTTATTGTTCTAAAAAATCAATGATGATTGTTACCACATGAAAATTTATTTTCATGTGAAAATGAAGAACAAACTAAAGTCTTGAAGTGTACAAAAAATATGATATTTGTATGATAGTGATGGTACATGAAACTTGAATCCAACATCTTGATGAATCTAAAATTTTTTGAGATGATATTTGTTTCTTATAAATACCATCTGAGTCATTTGGTTTCATTGATGGTGATTTTAGTGAAACTCTCATTTCCAGTGAAACATTGTTCTGTGAATAAATTTGGTTCGTGAAGTTTTTTTTGAAACACACTTAATGTGAAGAAGGATAAGTTATTCCATTGGAAAGATATATGTTCATTCCACACTAGCTTTTCTTTGTGATGAATGGAGTTCTGCAAATAATTCTAGATAACAAGATACGCATATGCATCTATCAAGCTTGAGAGAGGGTCACTATGAACCGATACTTTTTGGTATTGCGTGAAGGGTTTGAAGAACCTTGACCCTGTGCTTTTTTATTTTGCATGAAGAAGGAAACATCGCATACTAGTATATCATGAAGATCTTATGCACTCCAAGTTTATATTCATTTTAGTTTGTGTGCATGAATGTTTGAGAAATAGTGTGTGTGAAGGTATCACACTTGAATAAAGGTAGTGTATATCAGACTTTCACGAAGAGTTCAAAGAGTGCACATATTGGATAGTGGGTTTTCATGAAAAAAAGGTGTCATGCATGCTGTATATGCATAAGGTTTGTGTTAGTGGTCAGTGTGTGTGAAGGTGAGTGCACAAGAAGTGTATAATTGAGAAGGAAACATACATTGAGAAAACTTATACAGTATATGTGAGTTTCTATACAAACACATGAATTGAGTATCAAATGTGTGAATAGTGTGGTTCATTAAATTTGTATGTGAAGATAGTGAGAAAAAAATGCATACATGATTTTGTACATGAAGGTACATGAAAAAATGCTCTAATGAAAGTTTGTATTATGCATGATTAATTATTGCATAAAGTGAGAAGTCCATGAAGTATTTTATACATGCATGAAGATTGAAAAGTTCACAAGAAATATAGATTACATATTCAGTGTGAGATGTTTTTTATACTGAATTCGGGACAATATTTATATCAGTAATTTAGAAGTTTTTTTTTGTATTTGAGTTTTCAGTGTTTAGTGAGGCTGAGTCTTCAGCAGAAGAAAGAATTATTTCCTGAGCAGTATTGTACTAAGACAATTGATTATATTCAATGATTAGAATTATTTTAGAAAGTACAACATCTATGCAAAGGAACTTGAATTGTAAACAAGTCTATGTGATTTGGAAATATTTTGGAGGAGGATCCACTGATCATCCTATCCATGGATAAATTATTCAAGAATAAGTTGAAGGCTGTAGCTGGGGGGGTATAACAAGTTGTAGAAGTTTATGATTGGGGGGTCTAGCCAATCACGGTGAAAAAGGTGTAGTTGGGGGATCTAACCAACTGTTAAAGGTTTATTGTAACTAGGGGTATAACCAGCCTATAATTGAGGGGTATAACCAATTAATATTGTAATCACTTTCTAATATAGTGTAGAATCCATGTTGGGGGGGGGGGGGTCTAATCAACACTTCAAGGATTAGGTCTTTGTACCAAACCTTGTAAATCCCTGTGTGGTGTGTTTTTATTTATTTTTATTTCTTACAGGGTGAGGCTGAGTATTAAGGACGAGTCTGAATGGACCGAAGGCCTTCTTTTTATTTATTTTTAATAACCCCCCTTTCAAGGGATGAGGGAGAACCCTTACAAGGCCTATAGGCTTAGAGATTACATGACCCGTAGGTCTTAGGAAATATTGAGACTATAACTACATGAAATTTCTCCTCCCCATCTTCTTCATCACGATATTGGATCTCCACCTTCACATGGCTTGTTCGTCTAGGCTTCCTGTTCATGCACAGGCTGGTCTCGATGGCAATGCCATACCCTCTATTTCTGAAAAATACACTTAGATTCTGCTCTAGTGAAGGCTCCTGCTCTGAATCCTCATCTGGGGTCTTCCTTGTAGAGTTTATCTGGTCATTAAGCACAATTTCAGGTGTCCTGAAGGCCTTGAGGTGTCCCTAAGGCCTTGAGGTGGGCCTAAGTCCTTGAGGTGGCCCAAAGGCCTTGAGATGGCCTGAAATCCTTACTAGCCCGAAGGCCTTGGGTGGCCCGAAGGCCTTAAAGGGCCCAAGGCCCAAATCGGTGGCCCGAAAGCCCAAATAGATGAATAGTTCCATCTTCTATAGTACCGAATAGTACCTATTATAGTACTGCTACAGTACCCCGAAAATTATGTCTCCACCCGGTTTTGAATAGTTCAAGACTTTAATCACTTACATACGTTGAATCAAAAGTTAAAAGTATTTGTAAAAACAATATACCAATGATTCAACCCCTCTCAATGATATCTAATTGATCCTTGGACACTTTAAATGGTATCATATCAAAGGTATCCTCTATATATCCAGAAGAATTTCTGAGAAATGGAGAATTTGAATTTAGTGAACAACTAAGGAGTTCCTAGTTTTGATGGCATGAAATATCACAGTTTGAGGAATATGATACTTTCATACCTTATATCTCTTGTCCTGGAAGTGAGAGATGAAACAATAGTGGGTTCATCTTTTATTAATGAATATGGTTCTATGACTCAAGCTGAAAAAAATAAATATGAAAGTTGATGGGAAGGATCATAATTCAATCTTAATGGATTTATTTGAAAAATTTTACACTAAAGTAATGGTTTTTAAAACTTCCAAGGAGATTTGGGATAAACTGAGAAGTAGTTATGAAGGAAATATTAAAGTCAGATAAACCAAGTTGCAAATCTAGAGAAGAAAGTTTGAAGATATAAAAATGGATGATTATGAAAGTATTGATGACTAATTTATAAGAGTAAATGAAATAGTCAGAAATATCAGAGGTTTTGGATAGAATCTAGATGATTATACTATTGTGAAAAATCTTATGAGATATTTCCCAGATATATTTGACTCAGATTTCTACAGTAGAAGAATGTGAAGTTATATCATTGGATGAAATTCATAATTCTCTCATATCTTATGAAATGAGAAAAGTTCCATCATTAAAGAAAAAATAAAGATATGATATGGCCTTTGAATCCATGATAAAAGGTAAAAATAAAATCAAAGAAGAACCAGAATAAATTGATTCTCAGGATGAAGAAGCTGAATAGGACTTAAAAAAATGATGGACTTGTTTTAAAAAAAATTCAATAGGGGAAGATGGAAAAGAAATAGAAAAAACCACCAAAGTGTTGGAATTTTCACAATAGTAGTCATTTTTATGCGAACTGTCCAAATAAGAAATATGATGACAATGAATTAGATAAATAGGATAAGAAATATTAGAAAAGTAAGTGGAATAATCATAATAATAGGTTCAGTTCCTAAAATAAAAATATGACGAGAAGAGAAATAAATTAATTTACATAATCAATTTGGGATTCAGAAGATGGTAGATATTATAAGAATCAAATGTACTTTATGGGTAAATCCAAGAAATCTAGGTACTCATTTGAAGGTGATGATGGTGATGAAATAACTTATTTTGAATGGATGCTAAAAGAAAATCTAGAAGCTACTCTTGTTGAAAATATTAAAATCAAGAAATAAAGGAAAATATTGAAGAAAGAAATTGATAATATTTTCTATGAGAATAAATAATGTGTTATAAAGGAGTAGATTCATCTTAATGAGATAAAAGAAAATAATAATAAGATATATGAGTTATAAGGAAAGCTGAAAACTACTTGAAAGGAAGATCTTGATAAGGAAGAATTAGATTTTTTTGAAGAGAAT
The DNA here is from genome assembly GCA_963277665.1 of Viscum album. Classification (NCBI taxonomy): domain Eukaryota; kingdom Viridiplantae; phylum Streptophyta; class Magnoliopsida; order Santalales; family Viscaceae; genus Viscum; species Viscum album. The sequence goes on along the minus strand of OY728156.1, from coordinate 1,188,570,750 downwards.
GAACAAAACCGTTTGAAATTAGCCAAATTTGAAAATATGGTAAATGATCTTGAAGTGAGACTTGTTGAGAAATAGGAAGAATTATCGAAGAAAAAATATATCTATCTTGTAGAACAAACAAATTTAAAGAAGTTAAAAGAATACTTCATCAAACCTGTTGAGATTAAAAGTGAATCTTCTAAAGCTGCTGATAAAAAGGGTTCAGAGAAAAAGGATGATTTAAAATCAAATGAATCTCAATGTACATTTGTTGTTTCTATTGATGAAAGTATAAAAGGAAAGATTGAATCTAACTGGATCAAGAGAATAAATGATAAAATAATTACCACAAATTAACAATGTACTAATTCAGTCTGAAGATTTTCTCCTAAGTGGATACATCCATAGTCTGTGAAGTGTCAATAACTAAAATCTTCAGAGCCAAATTTATATCAGTATATAATATAAAGGTTTAGAGGATACACTTGGTGCTATGGAGTGTTTGGTTATAAATCTTATTCATGCTGGTATAATATGTCACTACTAAGGAGTAGGAATGAATCAAGGGGGAGTAATTTTGAGAAGATAAGATCATATTATCAGAAAAAGAAACATGTGATCAAGACTTTATCTAAACTTTCAATGCCAAAATTAAATTAATGTTTTTATGAAGTCTATGGAATATGTGGTCAAGAAGGTCACAAAGATGAGAAATGAAATTTTCTTTTATCAAGTGAGATTACTCATAATGAATATGAGAAGAAAATTCAAACAATGTAGAATGCTACAGTCACCAATGAATTATGTGAGAAGATGAACCAATTTGAATAAGACCAGAAGCTTGTTAGATCAAAATAAGATCAAGTGGTGACATATAAATAATTTAATTATAATTAGGAGTCATCTACAAATGATGACCTAGAAATTCTAAAGTGTGAAAGGTGTGGAAAAATTGGGCATGACTCAAAACATTGCATGACACTTCTAACAACCCAAGAGATGAAGTAGAATTCTTCCAAATCAGATTTTAAAATGAATAAGGGAAAAAGGTTGAGAGGAAGCTCTCAGCCTGAGTATTATTTCTAAGGAACAGATAGGTTCCTCCTTATTCCATTTTATAAATACTTTTGTACTAACATGTAGTCAATTGAAGGAGAAGGGTGCATCCCTTGAGGAGGAGTATTGCTGATTTGAAGCTGTCGATTTTTCACAATCTTATGAAAATGATGGTCACTCTCATACTTTTAATCTGAATTTTAAAGGGGAAGATATTTGTTTTTTTTACTTGAACTTTTTGATTAATTTGTTGAGATATGTGTAGGAAATATCTTATAAATCTTGTTCAAAATTATCCCCAAGACAAATTTGTTGAAACAAGTTTGATATTGGTATCACATTATAATATTTTAGTAGCTTTGATGCTTAGGTGGCATCTCTCTTTTTTTCTACATTGGAATTTCCCACACAGACTTAGAGTTGATTAACTAAAATATCATTGTTGTTGTAGAGTGAGACTCCATTCTTTAAAAATTGGGGAAGAAGTTTCTTGATGTTTGAACTCCTTAACTCGCATTTGTATTCATTTACAATAAGGGGAGAAATAAAATTAAACACATTGATATCATTTGAGTATTGAAAACAAATACAAAGGGCGAGATTGAAGTGTCTAGTAAATTGCATTTGTTGTCAATGAGTGTTTGGTAGAATATTTCAATGTGTTTAAGGTTTTTGAAATCAGATGATTACTGAGATGGTCTGTAGTTTGGAAAAACATGTGTCATTGATCATTTGATTTGACACAATGTTTAAAACATGGAATGTTGTAAACATAAGAGGATTCATGCATGAGTATTTTATTTTTGTATAAATATCCATTCATGAAGGGAATTTATATTCTTGATTAATGAGTTATTTAGATTTGTACTTTATGTAGATATTGGTTAATTTTTTAATGAATTATACATTAAAAAGAAAACCACTAAACAAGACAACTAAGGGGAGCAGCACACCATTGTGGGCAGTCGAGCTCAACCCTAAGTCATTCAGCATGAGGAAAAATCATGCAGGAGGGCACCCGTAAGGGCACATGGGAGAGGTAGTGTAACTCCATTGTGTGAGGGAGGCACAATGACAGAGGAGAAACCGACATAAGGAAATGAAAATAAGAAGAGGGGATCGTGACCAGTAACCAATTCTAAGCCATGGATGTTGTGACTTGTAAAATAAAGGAGATTCAAGCATCAAGCTATTTTGACGTGGGATTGCATTGAATGATCTAGAACCATCTAATTACTTAATCAAATTCTCACAGCCATATTATTATCTCACCAAGATTTCAACCATGAGATCATCCCATCATTCATCTTGGTTGTTCATTACCTCACCATGTCATCTTCTCCAGTAAGACTCATTTGAGTGCTGTTATTCATAGAAGCTCTAGTTATGTCGACTGAAGCACCATTCAAGGCCTTCCTTCATCGTTTCATCATTCAGAAAAATTGAGGATGATTATTACAAGATGAAACTTCATTTTAATGTGAATATTAAGAAAAAATCTAAGCATTAATGTCTATAGAAAATACAAGATTTCTGTGATGGTGATGGTGAGTAAAACTTGAAGGAAGCATCTCAACGATTATAGAAGATTCTAAGATGATCTTTGTTTCCTATAAATACCATCTGACCCATTTAGTTTCATTACTAGTGATTTTATTGAATCTATTTTTTCTAGTGAAACATTGTTCCGTGAATTTCTTTGGTTCATGAGGGTTTTCATGCAACATCATTTACAAGAAGAAGAAGAATTTATTTCGTGGGTAAGCCATATGTGCATTCCTCACTAGATTTTCTTTGCGATGAACAAAGTTCCACAAATAATTTGAGATAACATGATACATATATTTGTCTCTCAATATTGAGCAAGGGTTATTGTGAACCAGTGCTTATTTGTCTTTCTCGAAGGGTTTGATAAACCTTGAGCCTATTCTTTTCTATTTTTCATGAAGAAGGAAACATCTCATACTGGTATATCATGAAGATCTTGCATGAACTGAGTTTATATTTATTTGAGTCTATGTGTGTGAATTTTTTAGAAATAGTGTGTGTTAAGACACCACACTTTCATAAAGGTAGTTTATATCAGACTCGTGTGAATAGTTCATAGAGTGTTCAAATTGGATAGTGGGGTTTTGTGAAGAAAAAGTTTTCGTGCATGATGTATATTCATAAGGTTTGTGTCAGTAGTCAATGTTCATGAAGGCGAGTGAAAAAGAAGTGTACAATTGATAAGGCCACGTACATTGATAAAATTTATACAGTATATGAAAGTATCCATACAAACACATGCATTGAGTATCAAATGTGTGAACAGTGTGGTGCATTTATTTTTTATGTAAAGATAGTGAAAAAACAAATGCATACATGACTTTGTACATGGAGGTACATGAAAAAAATGCTTGCATGAAAGTGTGGCTTGTGTAGGATTAATTTTTGCATAAAGTGAGAATTCCATGAAGTATTTTACACACAAATGAATATTTAAAAGTTCACATGCAATATAGATTGAATATTCAGTGTTTAATGTTTTTGATACTAAATCTGAAACATTGTTTCTATCAGTAATTTAGAAGTTTTTTTGTATTTGACTTTTTGGTGTTTAGTGAGGTTGGGTATTCAGCAAAAAAAAAGAAATTTTTCCCGAGAAGTGTTGTATTGAGATAAATAATTATATTTAGTGATAAGAATTATTTTATCTAGTCTAGAATCAGTGAAAATGAACTTGAATTGCACATGAGTCTGTGTGATCCAACAAGCTTATGGAGGAGGATCAACTGATCATCCTATTTTTTGATCAATTATTCAATAAGAAGTTGAAGGCTATATCTGGGGGGTCTAACCAGTTGTTGAAGTTTGTGATTGGGGGGGTCTAACCAATCATGGCGAAAAAGGTGCAGTCGAGGGGTATAACTAACCATTGAAGTCTGATTGGAACTAGGGGGTATAACCAGTTTGTAATTGGGGGGTTTAACCAATTACTATTATAATCACCTTCTGATATAGTGAAGAATCCGTTTTGGGGGGTATAACCAACATGAAAAGGATTAGTTCTTTGTACTGAACCCTGTAAATCCCTATATGGCGTGTTTTCTTTATTTTTTATTGCTTTCAAGGTGATTCTGAGTATTAAAGATGATGGATCTAGACTTTAATCAGTCACAAAGGTTGAATAAAAAGATAAAATAATTTGTAAAAACAATATACCACCGATTCACCCTCCCTCTAAGTGGTATCTAACTGATACTTGACCACTTTATAGAGGAGGGAGAGTATAATTATGGCATGTGGTAGTGGAATTATGTATTATAAAGGATATTTTAGTTCAATTCCATTCTGATGTGGGATTCAAAAAATGATTGCAAAATGAATCTCGGCCGTTGAATCATTTTGATAAAATATCCTAACCGTATGATCATCTTACCTAAACTACAACCATACGATATTCTCAATTGAACATTTTTGGACATTTTAACTATTTGTGATCATCTTAATGGCATTGGATCTCATTCGAGCTCATCTCCTACCTTAAGCTTGTTTCAGAAGCCTTTTCTCACCAGATCTCCAAGCTATGTCGACTGAAGTTTGATATGAAGCCTTTTATTCATCGTTTCATTGTTCTAATGATTTAAATATGATATAATTGTGATGAAAATTCATTTACATAATGTTATGAAACCGAGGTTATACAATGAGTTGAAGATGCGATGTTTTCTGAAGATGGTGATCTATTACAAAGCGGGAAATTAGTATGTGATTCTATAATATTATGAGACAATATTCATTGCCTATAAATACCTAGGACTTCATTCATTTTGATTGTTTTTTGATATTCTATTTCAAGTGAAGTTGAGCTTCTATGAATCACTCTGGTTCATAAAGGATTATATTAAACATCATTTGCATGAAGAAGGAGAAGTGATCCCATGGGAAACCTATATGTGCCTTGAACACTAGTGTTACTTCATGAAGAATTGTTTTTTGAGAAGCAACCAAGATATAGTGATATTATTACACATTTATCTACTGGTATTTGTGCGAAAAAAAATTTAGGAGCCTCATGACAGTGTTTAAACTCACAACATCTCACTAAAAACTTTTTGACATAAAGCATATATTCATCCTATTTTGTGTGAATGTAGTATGAATAGAGTGTATGTGTTCATACCTATTGTGAAAAGAAGTTGTGAACATGATATAGATACAAGTTATAGTTCATATGAACATGAATAATACTATTTCATTGAATATTGACATCATGTGTGCATGAAGCTATTGAGATACAATAGTGTGCACAAACAGTGTGATGTATTCATTTTGGTGAAGTAAACAATTTGTATATCTGTGCATAAATTTTAGCAGTGGAGAAGAAAATTGTGGTAATTCATGTATACATTCATGTGTATGATTATATAATCACTTGAATAAATAAGAAGAAATTGTATATTTTATTTGGAAATATACAATTGATAAAGGTGTTTTCATGCGCATGAATTAAAGTAAGAATAATACGATAAGGCCATGTAATGTTATAAATACAAGAATGAAGTTTGAATAGTGCACATGAAATTTACATTTCAAAAATATAGTGAAGTTTTTTTGAGACTGAATCTAGGACATAATTTTTATTAGTGTTTCATAAGATTTCTATATCTAAGTTTTCAGTGGTTAGTGAGGTCGGGTCTTTAGCAGAAGAAAGAATGTTTTTTCTGAGCAATTTTGTACTAAGGAATCTGATTATATTTAGTGATCAGAATTATTTGAGCAAGAAAATAATCAGTGCAAAGGTTATTTAATTTTTCACAATATAGTTTTATCTAGCATGCTTGTGGAGGAGGATCAACTAATCATCTTATCTATGGAACATATATTCTGAAGAAGAAGTTGGAGCTTTTGATTCGGGGGGGGGGGGGTCGAACTAGTTGCTGAAGAGGCACTAGTAATTGGGAGGCCTAAGTAGTTGAAAGATTGGGGTGTCTAACCAACTGAGGTATAAGAGTTGGATTTCCAGGGGGTATAACCAGGATTAACTGGAGGATTGATTATTGGGGTGTATAACCAGTTGCTACCTAAACCATTGTAATAGATAAAAATATCATAGTGGATAATCCATGTTGGGGGGTATAACCAACATGGAAAGGATGTAGGTCCTAGTACCGAATCTTGTAAAAATAATGTGTGTTGTGTTTAATTTACTTTCATTATTTCATGAATTATCCACTCATCTTAACAAGTGTGGATGCACAATAAAAGGTGAAAAATAATTCAATAAAATAGGCTACACCCAATTTACCCCCCTCTCAGTGTGGATGCACAATCCTTTGGACACTTCAAGATCCACCATGAGACTCATCATGCTTCCTATTTATTTCAAAATAACTCATATAACTACCACTAATAGAAAAAGGAACTCCCGTTAACCCTGAATTACTAGAAAGGTTATGATCAACCATCAATGACCTATCTATCACGTCATCATAAGAAGGGAGATTCAATAATGAAACCTAAGAATGAATATCAGATCGAAGACCCATCTCAAACCATTGAGTCTTATTATTCTCATTCAATATGATCTCAAGTGAAAACTAAAAAATCTTGGAAAAGTATTTTTCATACTCCATTATGGTATTGTCAACCTGTTCGAGTTTGAAAAATTCTATATCCTTAGCCAATACCATATAATCTGGACAGAACTGACCAGTAAAAAGAAATCTGAAGTCCTTACACTCTAAACACTCATGATTTTTCTCTGTTACCATTGAATCCTACTATCTCCTTCTAGGTCCCTCTATCTTTAAGGTGTCACATTTCACCTTAATCGAATTAGGAATTTCTAAGAATCCAAAACAAAGATCTATTTTCCTCAACCAATCCTCAAGCTCTTATGGATCATTAGAGCCTTAGAATGCTGGTGGATTATAGAGAAGGAACTCCTAGGAATGGTTATAATATTCATCCATCTGAGTTTCTATAATTGGATCTTAAAGAGGAATGGGTGTATGTTTCTGTCTCAGAGCTTTGACAACACACATAATAATCTCAATGAGATTCTTATCCATGGGAGAATTCACTCACTATGGGTCATCAGTAGATTCCTCCTGGATCCTATTAACATATCTTCTCAAAGGAATGATTCAAAAAAACATCACCAAAAAACATTGAATATGTCAAAAGGTTACTCAAATCCACAACTTAATCAGAGAAATAGGAAAAATTAATACCATCGGATAAGAGAACAAGATTTGGATTAAAACCTATACAGATCAAAAGTAGGGAAAAGAATAGAGTTAGATCATATTATTCCTCAAGATTCCTTTCCCAAACTAGACAAGGTGACTTAAGTCTCATTAAAATTATATCTTGCTAGGAACTCACTCATAAATATCTCATAATTCCTGAAAATACATCCCAAATAGTATACTAACATCAAGGAAAGATGTTCAACCTACACCTCTGATACCACTTTTTCATGAACTAGTCCAGATACCCTAGTACCCTGATACCTAATACAACACTAACATGGACCTAACGGAATTCCTGATCCCCATGGTTTGGTGACTAGCACCTAGAATCATACAAGGTAAAATAGGGAATGAATTTTCCACAAAACAGTTGAAGATAAAAGATACAACTAATTATTCTCAACACTCCAAAAGGAGAAAGTTATAGAAACCAAAAAGGTATAAAAAACCAAAATTATCACTTCATCAAAGTACTCAACAACTAGAAAGATAAAACTCAAACATCCCAAAGTAAAAATCACTCCAATCCCAAAGTATCAAGAACATACACCTCCTCCAAGAGGTTCTTTCTCATTTCTCAGACCTAGAATAAAAACATCTACAAATTCTCAAAGGAAAAGGTAAAGTGTTTGTTATAAATTCAAGTAGGTTCTCACTAAGTGTTACATAATATATTCTATAATAATAAACCAAATAATTATTTAAATTTATGCAAAATAGGGTATGAAAAAATACATATTTCACATATTTTATACAAAAAATGCTTCTTGTAAGGGTGGAAAACATTTCAAACATGTATTAAATAAATTTTTTATATAAAATCATTTATATAAATCATATATAATGAGTAAAATGGTTCTATAATCAATGGAATATATATCAAAATAATTATAATAAGCACCATGGTCATCTGCCCTACAATACGTTAGTTTTTGGTTATAGGATCATGATGCTTCTCATATCAGTGATCATGGATAATATGTGTACACACATCCCTCAGGCTCAAGAAAAAATATGACTCATCAACATCCCATTGTGGATCATATCTACCGAACTAGGTTTTTGTTAGATTTTTCATCATCAATACATTGCTTGGGAATCAAAATCCTAGAATTATTATCCAAAATAACCCACTAACAACCCAGGATCAAATTTTCTCCATCAATCAATAAAAAGGTAAAATCATATCATTTCAAATCAATAATCATTTACATCTCAATTTACCAATTTTCCATTTTAATACACCAATTAAATTTCAAATCCAAAATATGGGTTTTTCATAATTTCATATATTTTTAATACAAAAACAATCATAGCTTTTCATCATTTCAATTTAATAAATTTTCTAAAATCAAATCTCAAATCTTTTCACCAATTACATCATTTTCAAAATACACCCTAAATTATATTTCCATTGGAATTAGGGTTTTTTACAATACCCATTATATTTCAAATTATATAATAAAATTACTCAAATCAAGGTTTTATCAATAAATTTAAATCCATTTCAAACAAATCAAGAAAATTAAGTTTTCAATTACACGGAAAATATCAAAAAGAACTACCTACCTTGAATAAAAGATCAAGAAACAACACCAGGAACAAGATCCAACAATGAAGAATAACGGATTTAGAGATCAAGAAATAAAACCTAGAATCAGGATTCAGTTAAATGGATTTTAGACCCATACAACACATGATGATTCATAAAACTCTAAGAAGGAAGAAAGGATAGATCTGGAGAGATTGAACGAGAGGATATCCACTCATTAGAGAGGGAAAGGATCTTCCACAAGCACCTTGATTCGTCAAATGAGAGGGTTGGAAGAGCCAAATTTTTATTCTAGGGAGCCTTATCAACCCTATAAATCAATTTAGGTATGATTATTTGAAATAGGAAACTTAAACAGGGGTTCAAGAATAAAAAATTAATTTTCAGATTAATTAAAACTTGTGTGCACGGTTTCCTAGAGAGGGCTGCATGGTTAGACAAACTGTGCACCCTAATTGTGCGCCCTTACATTAGAGTGCATGGTTTTTTCTAAGTGGTTGCATGAGTTTTCAAATTGTGAACCAACTATAAAACCCTCACTATCTAAGTTTTTATAATTTGGAGGGTCTGGTAGGATCGTTTTGATAAACCATGTACCCCCTCCAAAGCACCATCAAAGGGCACACTGTTTTCTAGGACAAACCGCATAGTTTTCCCTTACCACATGATAAACATGCACAACCCAAATGGATTACAAAATTCTCTAAATTTCACCTAAAATAACCCAATACAATCCCTAACCAAATCATGATCAAAATAAGGGTTTAGAAGTATTTTAAATAAAGTAACACAATGTTACATAATTACTCAACTTTAGGGAAAAGATATTGAAAAAAATATTATCATATTTCTTTCATATAAGATGAATCAAATGTTCTTTTAAATAATCTCATATTTATGTTTTTAGGCCCTTAACTTTACATTTATCATTCACTTTCTTGTAATTAATGACCTGTATCCCTCTATATAATTATTTACATTTTCTTCCATTTCCATATCTTCACTTTCCACCAATTTTCCCCTTCTTAGAAACCTAATTATGTATTATTCTATATAATATTTTTACTTACCTTTCTCTCTTATTAATATTATTTTTTATTAATCCTTTTTAAAATGTGGGTTTTCAATAAATTAATTTTCAAATATCAAACCCATAATTTCTAAGCACAAGATCAAATTGTGAGGATGCAATTTATTTAAGGTAGGGAAAATATAACACCCTAAAAGTATAAAATAGTAACATTATATTTTACATAATATTAAACACATAATATCAAACTTAAATTACCAATTAAATATATTTATTTAAATTTATTCTCTTTAATATCTTGTGAAACATGTAACCCTGAGTCTAAATGGACTGTAATATAGTATATCGTTATAAACTAGCCATTAAATTGGTGGTTATGAATAATAATGAATAAATTATGAAAATTATATGGTTTAAACATGTAAAAAAATCATTATTTATCTATTTATTATAAATAAAATAAGAATCATTTAAAATGAGAAGAAATGTTTTCTAAATAACTGTATTTTTTACAAAAGACGGTTTAGTGGCACTTTGCATGCATATTTTAAAATTAAATTTTGAAAATTTTAGAAAATGTATTTTATAAAATGAAATTAATTTTTTAGATCAACATATCAAAATTATATTAGGGTTAATTTTTTGTATTTTTCTGAAAAACTACATTTTTTGATGAATAATTAAAAATATTGATTTTTATTTGAAAACTGCATTTTCATTTAAATTATTTACAATATTAATTTTTTTTAAATTAGTTTTAAAATAAAATTAGTTAAATTATATTATAATAAATATAATTTAGGTCATTTTAATCAATTTCATATTGAATTTTGATATTAAAACCTTCCATGCTTATAAAAATTTTATTCTCAAAAATCCATTTTTTCATCACGTCTGTAGGTTTTGTTTTAAATTTTATTTTTACACTTTTGTGAATTGAATTTGGTAAAATGGATACCATAATTTTAATCATAATAATTTTCATTTTCTAATAATGTCAACTTAATTTTTTACCATAATGAATAATGAAAACATTAAATATTAATTATCATGGTTAAGGTAAAAATGGGTTTAATAGGGGTTAAACTAAAAAGATAAGGGTTAAAATAAACTAAAAACTTGTCTAAAATCTATTGTATTTAAATATTTATCATTTATAAGGCTCAATAATACTCTATTTTGGACCTTTGTTCGTGTAAAAAATGTGAGAACACCTTTTTTTAAAAAATTACAAGTGGGCCATTCACCTCACTTATAAAAGGCCACCCCCTCTCATATCTTCTTCACACATTTGAACCATTTTGGTTCGGCCAATAACTAACCAAATAACTTAACAACTTCCATAAACTCATCCTATAATCCTTTTTTTGGTCAAAAATTTATTCTATGAATACATTAGGTATAATTTTAAAGAGGCGGTCCAAGAAGAGGTAAAATTCCTAACTATTCATTTTTATTTTATTTATTATTCCACATTCTTTAAATATTATTAATTTATTATTATATAATAACATAAGTATATAAAATATATTAATATGTTATTATGTTAAGTGAATTACCTATATCCATATACTCTTCCCTCAAATGGGAAATGATAACATTGCTCGTGTGTACGATGGATTACCGCATCACGAACTGATGTGACACGTTTTCCATCAACACCTCTCACAGTTGGGTATGATGATGGATATAAATTATATATATATATATATATATATAATATTTATAATATAATTATACCTATGTATTCATTATTCATATATAGATTCTTAATTTCCATTCTGTAGGGGATACAATAACGTCGCTCATGTGTATGGTGGACTATCGCCTCACAAAGTTATGTGATTAATTTTTCACTAATGCTTTACATGAAATGTAATAAGGATAAATTTAATGAATATATGTGATAAAAATTACATAATTATGGTATTAAATACATATTTATAATTCTTAAAATATAATATATCATTTTATTTCTTACCTTTTCACTTACTAAAAGATGATAACGTCATTCTTGTACATGTGGATTACAACCTTAATGAAGTGATGTGACTCTATTTTCATCACCATACCATATAGATGATATATAATTATAATTAAATAAATAATATTTTATTTATAATATTATCAGTATTATTTAAAGATAAAATATTACATAACTCCTTTTCATAATGATCATTGAAAAATAAAAACGTTACTCATGCGTACGTATGAGCTACTGTCTCCATGATCATAATGTACTTCATTTATCAAAACCATATTTAATTATTAGTCTTAAAAGTATAATTTATGCATAAATAAGATAATTATTTAATTATTATTATTCTGGAGATGTTTAAATAATGACCTCTTAGACCAATAGTCAACCTACCAAAGTCATTTTTGACATATAAGTCAAATATCATCGAAACACCCGACGTAAAATTAATTGATTAAATAATTGTATATAACATGGTAATAAGTTAAATAAAAGGAATTATAAACTTTAAAAAGGTTAATAAGAAATTAAATTATCAACATAAGTTTATTATTTAGGAATATAAATAATTTACGTGATGAGTCAAACTCAATGTAAGGGACTTCAACTCAATTTCCCTTCATTGAGGAATATTGTAATGATATGAACCTAATTTAAATTATATGGTGTATATAATTCCCCTTTTACAAGTAATATCATGAATAATTCTTTATTTATGTTATTTTAATTTTTAATTTAAATTTTTTCATTCTGGCTTATTTGACTTGAAAATTAACAAGTGATAATGAATTTCATAACTCAATTTCTTTTCATTGGGTTATATTAATTATTTATTATATTTGATATTATATGATTATGTTTGTATTTAATTTTTACCAAGTTATGTTTTATATCCACTTTTTTATGTGTATTTAAATTTTTATGCACATAATCAATTCATTGGTTAATTCTCACTTTGATGTTATGATCTTTGCATGGTTTTATTTCACAATATCATTTTAATTGGGATTATTTATACTTGAATTTCCATTAAAAGAAATTATTTGATAATTATTTAATAAGCAATTTAATTTTATTCTAATATGGTTATTAATTAGCCTTTTCAATTAATTGTATCATTTCCCACTCTTTGATGCTTGAAATGACCCCGAACATGTTTTTAATAAAATCCGACTTCATTTCTCTCTTCGATCAAAAATCATTTTTCATCAAAATCCACGTTTTCTAATTTTTTATCAAAAAAGTTTATAACCCTTTTACAAATGATTAATTAAATTTATTTTTACAAATTTTTTATTTTTTTATTTTTTAAATGAATCTTCATGCATTTATAAAACAAGGCCCATTTTAATTTTATCAAAAAATTGAAAGGAATATTTGTTTAAATGTGTATGACATGAATATAATTTCCACCCATTATGACCACTCAATGTTTTAAATATTATTTTATAAGTTTTTGAGGTTATTTTTAATGATATATATTTTCAAAACATTTTATGAACTTTTATTTTGAAAAAAAATACCTTTTCAAAGTGAAAAGGATATTTTCCTAGAGAATGTTTTTAAAGACGTTTTTATGGTATTTATATTCATTAAAGACAAAAAAAATTTATTTTAAATATACTCAACTAGGGATATGTTATGTTGATAGCATCCTTATTCTTTATGTGGATGGTTTATAATCATTTTGACCAAGGAAAGTATTGACATTCACTTTCTTGATTCATTTTTGTAGTTATTAACTTTACCTTGAAATATTCACTTTATTTTGATCATTGGAAATTAAATTTCCCTAAATATCCATATTATTTATCATGGATATGTTTATTTCTTAAACTGAATATAATTTCTATATATGATGTTCTATATTTAATGTTATTTTTTATATGGAGAAATATTTGTAAATATTTATTCTTTACTCAATATATATATTTAATGATAAAGCACATTGTTCATGAACTAAATAAATTATTCAATATATGAGGAATTCTTTGGACATGTATTGATGGGTGGGGAATGGAATTATATAGTCCCTCAATGAATTAATAGTCTCATGAGCTGAATGAGTAAGCTAGCATTAAAAAGGTTTCTACATGTATTTTAAAACCATCTTGTGAAAGGTATTGATGGTAGAGGTATCATGTCCCTAAGAACACAACATCTAATAATTAATAATTACCTTCATTAAGTATTCAGTTATTATTATCCATGATATTTTCACAATGATATTATATCTAGGTGCATTTCATTCTCAGTTTATTGATTACATGTCATGTGTTTTTAGTTATTTACCTTTCCATATGAATTATGCATAATCTATTTATGATAATCATGTTACTGATTAAATGGAATGTGTTTTTAGTTATTTACAATTCTATATTGATTATGATAGTAAGATTATTTAAATGGCATGTGTGTTTAGTTATTTACCTTTCCATGTTAATTTTTCTTATTGATTCATGATTTTTTCTTCTATAGTTAACCCTTACTAATCATTTGAGCTCAAACTTATTTTTTCATCTTCCCTAGAATACATAAAGTGTAATATGATTGATATTCAAGGATACTATATATGTAATAATGTTATTCTAAAAAAAATTACATTGTAATTTGTGTTTTCAAATGTAATATGGGAATCATGTATGTATCTAGTTCAACAAGACTACTAAACTTTTCAGTCTTTTGGGATGTGATTCCTTGTATCTTATGAAAATTTAATAAATTAAGACAAAAAATTTGGGTTACTAGGGTTGGGTTAGTTACAAAAATAATCCTTAAAAAATTGAGTGGTCATGACAGTGGAAAATTATATTCATGTTATACACATTAAAACAAAGATTCCTTTCACATTTTTGGTAAAATTCAAATAGAACTTTTTTTGAAAATGGCATGAAGATTCATTTCAATTTTTTAAAAGTAAAAAATAAGTCAAAATTACATTAATAAATAATTTAAAATTTTAAAAAAATTGAAAACATTTTTAGAAAACATGGATTTTGATGAAAAATTATTTTCAATCGAAGATAAAAATATAGTCAAATTTTCTTAAAAACATTTCCTCAATCATTTTAAGAAAAAAAGGGAGGTAAAATGGTACTGTTACTTGAAAAAGTTCATGAATAACTATATTATAATAAAATATATTTATTTTATAATAGAAATATTAAGTAATTCCCCCAAGGGAGACTTAAACAAAAACAATCCTGAATAATGATGAGATTGTGAAATAAACCCTTACCACTTTAGAAGATTCAAAATATTAAGACCCATAAAATAAATAATCATAAAATAAAACATTAAATACCATGAATATAAATATATCCATGACATAAAATATCAAAAGGGTAGTATATACACCATATAAAGTAATAAGTGGTGAATATGGTGTATGTCTCACGGAAGTAAAAGTGAGACGAGAAAGCCTTACCTCAGGTTTGACTTCCTTTGTATGTATCAAAACATAAAGTATAATAAATATTTATTATAAATTTATTATATAACCATAATAATATATATAATACCATATATGATCTTATTCTAAAATTTTACTACCCATTTGTTAATAATATTTCATTATTTTCATTGTTTCTTGTGTTAATTGCCTTATTTTTGCATGCATGTTTTTCATGAAAGTTACAGTTATTATACATAGGATATAGTTAAATAATATAAATAATTATATTAATTATATAAATATTTTTTCATTATACAAATATTTATAACCATTCTTAAAAATTGGACATAGAAAATGAATCACATCGCTTCTTGGAGACAGTAGGTCGTATGTTTTCACGAGAAACAATATCATTCCATTAAAGGGTGAAAGGGTAAGGAAGTGTATGATATATTAATTTTAAATAATTTATATAATTTCATATATATCACATATATTAATTAAATTTATTCTTATTACTTTACATGTAAATCGTTAGTGAAAAACAAATCACATGGCTTTGCGAGGTGGTAGTCCACCATACACATGAGCAACGCTATCATATTTTAAAATGAATGGAAAATAAGAAGGTATATGTGATATTATATTTCAAAAAGTATAATTATATCAGAAATATTATATATATTCAGTAAATATATCATTATATCCAACCATGAGAGGTGCTGATGTAAAATGAGTTACATCGGTTCGTGAGGCGGTAGTCCGCCATATACATGATTCGCAATTTCATTTCCCATTTGATGTAAGTGGAGATGGAAAAATATTATTAAATAAACATAATAAAATAAAATTATATGTTATGTACTATTTTTATTATATTATAAGTTTTAATACATAATTGAGGTTTGTAAAATAAGAAAGAAAAAGAATGAGCTTAGTGAAGACAATTACCTTCTCTTGGAGAAACCTCATTTGGATCTCTTCTTAAGGACCCTAGGGTTGGTATTTTGGGAATAATAACTGATCTATAATGTGTATAAAGATATTTGGGAGTTATTTTGGTATTTTTTTATCCAAATTTATTAATAGTTATGAATAAATGAGGATAGTGAGTTCCCTTTTATAAGTTGGTAAAGGGGACCTTCTTGGAAATTACTTGAAAAATTTCCCAAAATAATCCAAAATGATAAAGTCATTCACATGAAAAAAGATTCAAAATTACCATAAATTATAATTTGGGATAGTATATTGTGTAAATATTTCCACAAAATAGTAATTAGATAATTTGGTAGTTCATTCTAATCCTTATCATCTTAGTTTAACCCCCTGGTAAACCTATTTTTACCTTAACCACAGTAATTGATTTTTACTATTTTTACTGTTATTATTGTAAAAACATAAGTTAACATTATTATATAATATAAATTATTCTTATTATAAATATTAAGTCCATTTTTTCAAATATAATCCACATTATTGGAATAATTCAATTTAAAATTAAACCCACAGACCTGATGAAAAAGCGAGTTTCCAAAGAGAAAATTCTCATAAGTATATATGGTTTGAATATAAAAATTAAATATGAAATTGATTAAACTTACCTAAATTGCATGGATAATAATATAATTTAACTTATTTTAATTTAAAACCAATTTCAAATATAATTTAACTTTGTAAATAATTTATACAAAATTACAATTTTCAATAAAAAATCAGTATTTTTCAATATTCATCAAAAAAATGAAACTTTATAGAAAAAAATCCAAAAAAAAATCACCCTAATATATATTTGATATTATTATTTAAAAATTTTATTTAATTTTATAAAATAAATTTTCTAAAAGTGTCGAAAAATAATTTTATCATAAGTGCGCAAGAAGCGACGAAACTGTTTTCTTTGAAGAAAACATTTTCTAGAAAACATTTTTTTTCTTTCAAATGGTTATGATTTTAATTATAATCAATATATAACCATTGAATTTATTTTATATATGTGAAAAAATAGAATTTTCATAACTTATTTATTAATATTCATACCTTTCATCTTAATGGCTAGGTTCTAATGGCCATGTTTAAATAATAATATTTTAATAGAGTGTCACATTTCATTCAAACCTGGTTTTACGTACATTACAAGATATTGAGGAGATTAGATTTATTTAAAAATAAAAATATTGTAAATTCTAATGGTTTTACATTCTCTTATAATATTTTTGTCATGTTTCATAAATTGCATCGAATATGATGTTCCTCTTTTAAAATATTGAGGTGTTACATTATACCCCATTAAATAGATTTTCATATCACAATTTAATCTTGATATCAATAATCAAGGGTTTTATATTTAAAAATTATCTTCTTAAAACCCTATATTTTAAAAAGGGTTATTAAAACATCCTCTTAATAAGAGTGTAAGGGAAGTATGAAGGTCATGTGGAATAACACATACTAGGTTTCAAAATTAGATAACATTAGTGAAAGTGAAGATATGGACATAGAAGAAAAGCATAAATAATTATAGAGAGTGATAAATATAATTGATCATAAGAAATTTAATGATCAATGAAAAGTTAAGGACCTCAAAACTATAAATATATGATGATTTAAAAGGCCATTTGATTCATTGGAAATGAAGGAAATATGATAACATTTTTGTTTCAAGATCCTTTTCCTAAAGTTGAGGAATTATTTTACTGTATAAGAATATAAGGAAATAGAATTACTTGATATACTTCTATTTCATAAGAAAAATATTGTCCTTTTTTGTGCTCTAATAAATTTACACTTCATCCCTTACTCCAATAAATTAATATCCAAAAATAATTTTTTATACCTAAAACACTAAAATTAATTTTTAACAGTTCATAAGATCCATAAAAGAATGACAAGTCCATCCTTCGATATTTTACAAAACCAAAATGGTTAGAACAAGTTATATAACAACACCCAAAGTTAAACTTAATCCATTCAATTTTATTTAACCTTACGACTCATCCGAATTTTGTCTGTCCAAATTCAAAGTCCAAAAATTTTGAAGGATGGTAACTAAATCAACATTATATTCTATGAAAAATATAAAGTTTCTATTCATATCACATTAAAAAATATGTGAATAACTTTATCACCATAAAACCTTAATAAAAATAAAATATTAGGTTGTCTAATATATTCCATAAATATATATTTGATGTAAACTCAAATAAAGATGACCCAAACCATCAAACCTCTAACCAATTTCATTGTAACTAATAATATCCCATAAAAATATAATTATCATCTCAAAATCAGGAACATATTAAGGGTTATACTACCTTAATAATGTTTTTTCCAATAGGTTTAACTTTTTTCTAAATCACTTTTCTTATTCATCAGTAACATTCAATATATGCTCTAAAATTATTTAGGAAATAGTACTATAGTATAATCCTTATACATTTCATGATTATTATAAACATATTATCATTGATAAAATAATCCTATAAAATAATTCATGAATCCAAACACAAGAACATTAATCATTCCACCTAGTCTATGGTAATAACATAATCTTGACCATGACCCCTTAGCTTCTTTTGAAGTATATTCCATTGATGTTTGGGGAATTAATTTGAATAGTGCCCCATCTCTTTATAGTTGATGCATTGAAAATTATAAATTTATTTCTTTCCCTTGAAATCATGATAATGGTGACCTTTTTTCCCATACTTGTATCAAACTCACATTCCCTTTAATCAGGTATTAGGGCATTTCTTTCCACAATTATCACATGGTAAAAAATCATTCTTTCCCTTCTTCCCCTTATCCAATTTTTTTATCCAGAATCCTATTATTTTCTTATATCCTTTATAATCCATAATACATAGATAATTTTATATCTTTATTAATATCATAAGATACTATGTTATCATATGATGAGAATGTTTGTGAGACTAGTTCCCTTTGAAAGATTGGATTAATCCCATCAAAGAAACTATCATCCTTACTCTTTGGATTACATGCATTGATAAAGTTATCATTCCTTCCACTAGGATCCATTTATAAACAATGTAATATTCTATATTAGATCATAACATTATGAAACATAATATATAATCCCAAAACTAGTGAAACACTTAACATAAATGAAAATTTTATACATGAATTTACACATAATCATAAACATGGTTTCTTTAGGAAAGTTTTAAAATCATAAAAATATTTTCAAACCCTTTATAATGGTTTGTAAATAAAATGTTAATTAACCTAAGAATATCCCATGGGAGTTTAAAATTGGGTGCATATTAAGGCTCATTTTCATGTACCAGTTAATTCTTGACTCAAGCACAATGATCCTTTTCGGAGCTATTACCCATAGGTACATATATACCAGAACCATATATACTTATAGTATCTAGACAGATATGTATTGTAAGGTAAACTAGATGATATTTACCTTACCAAAATTTCAGGATTCTCTTATATACCTATAATATATGTATCTCATAGGTTCATGTTCCTTAATCTATTTGTTCTTAAATCTAGTTCCTATGGTTATACTAAATTTTCTCGGATACCAACTATAATAAACCTGACTCTAATAAGCCAGAGTTAGTGCATACTTTATTAAATTGGTATAAGATACAAGGAATCATATCATAATTAATTTAATAGTTTATTAGTCATTTTAAACTAGATAAAAACTTGAAATTCACATTATATTTCAATATATAAAACACACAAAGTATTTTCTTTGAGAATTCTATTATTCCCCTTAGTGAATCCCCGTATATCAATCACAAAACACTTCCTGGTATCCTAGGAAAAATAAAACATAAGGGATGGGTGAGATCAGATGCTTATTAAGGGTAATTGTACAACATAATCTATAATGAATAAATAATCATAATCAATATGTCATGGAAGATAACTAGAACACATGCCATTTAATCAATTAACTGATCATAATATGGATGAAATAAATGATGATCATATAAATCCATATAAATAATCACATAAGCTTGAAACTTATCCATGGATTTTATAACTAATCAAATAATCCAATGGATATAATTTATCTCATATCGAGTTAATTTATAATGATGGACATCTAAAACTATCAATACCTTTTAGAGGATAGTTTAAATATGTGGGTAGAAACCCATCTAATTTGGCCAAATGATTTGTCTCATGAGACCTATTGATACATCGAGGGCCTATATATAATTGGACCGCACCCATCTTTTACTATGTCCAATGAATTCCTCATATGAATTTGGTAGAACATAATAAACATAAACATTCATATTGAAAAACTAACATATGAAATGTTAATACTTATCCCAATCAAATAAACATAATCATAAACCATCCATAGTAATATGGTGAAAGAAAATCATAAATCCTCAGTCAAAATGATCATAAACCATGAAAATAAATAATAAGTATGATATCAATATTACATATCCCTAGTGTATCATAAGTAAAGTAAAGGTTTGATTTCATTTATGAATATAAATTCCATGAAAATGTCATTAAAATCATTTTTGGTAAAAATAACCTTTTCACTTTGAAAATATTTTTCAAGTAAAAAATTAAAAAAATATTTTGAAAATAATTTTATTTGAAAATAACATTTCAAAAATTTTAAAATAATATTTAAAACGTTGAGTGGTCAGGATTTAGAAAAACTTTGTTCATTCCACACACATTAAAACAAATATTTCTTTTATATTTTCGATAAAATCCAATGAGATTTTTTTAAAAATGACCTGAATAACACTTTCAATAACTTTTTTAAAAAGTAAAAATGGGTAAAAAATACTTTAATAAATCATTGTAAAAATGTTAAAATATCTTTTATATAACATGGATTTTGATGAAAAAGTGTTTTCAATCGAAGACAAAAATAAATTCAGATTTTCTTAAAAAAACGTCAATCAATTTAAGTACCAAAGAGTGTGAAATAGTAAAATTACATGAAAAAGTTCATGAATAAACATATAATAATAAAATATATTTATTTTAAGATATAAATATAAAATAATTATCATAAGGTATACTTAAACAAAAATGATCTTGAATAATGATGAGGTTATAAAATAAACCCTTGCCACTCTTGCAACTTCTGAAACTTAAACCCCATAAAATAAATAATCACAAATGAAAATTTAAATACCATGAACACAAATATATTAATGATATAACATATCAAATGGGAAGTATATACACCACAAAAAGTAATTAGTAATGAATATGACATATGTCTCAAGGAAGTAAAAGTGAGACGAGAAACCCTTACCTCAGGTTCGACTCCCTTTGTATGTGTCTAAAACTCATGTATAATAAATATTTATTATAAATATATTTAAAAACCATAATAATATATATCATACCATATATTATCCTCTTATAACATTTTACCACCCATTTGTTAATAAAATTTCATTATTCTCATTGTTTTGGGTGTTAATTGCCTTGTTTTATCATGTGTGTTTTGTCATGAAAGTTTTGGTTATTGTATATAGGATATAGTTCCATAATATCCAAAATTATATTAATTTTATAAATTTTATTTTCTCATAATATAAATCCTTATAACCATTCCTGAAAATTATAAATAAAAAATGAATCACATCGCTTCGTGAAGACGGTAGTTCGTACACACGCACGAGCGACAATATCATTCCCTTAAAGGGTGAAAAGGTAAAGAAGTATATGATATATTAATTTTATATAATTTATATCAAGTCATATATATCACATATATTCATTAAATTTAACTTTATTACTTTACATGTAAAGTGTTTGTAAAAAACGAATCACATCGCTTTCTGAGGTGGTAGTTTTTCGTATACACAAGTGATGTTATCATATTTTAAACAGAATGAAAATCAATAAGTTATATGAGATATTATATTTCTATAAGTATAATTATATCAAAAATATTATATATATCTATAAAATTCATCATTATATCCAACCGTGAGTTTTTTTATGGAAAATGAGTTATATTAGTTCATAAGGCAGTAGTCCGCTGTACACACGATTAACAATTTCATTTCTCGTTTGATGGAAGTGGAGATGGATAAATATTATTACATCAACATAATAACATATCATTATATGGTATATAATATTTTTATTATATTTTAATTGTTAATACATAATTTAATGTTTTAAAATAAGAAATAAAAAGAACAAGCATGATGAAGACAATTACCTTATCTTAGAGAAACCTCTTTTGGATCTCTTATTAAGGACCATAGGGTTGGTCTTTTGAAAATACCATAAACTATAGAATTTTGATAAGGATTTTTTGGAGGGGTTTTGGTATTATTTTTTCAATCCAAATTTCTTGAGAGGTGTGAATAAGTGAGGAGAGTGAGTGCTCTTTTATGAGTAGGGAAAGATGACCTTCTTGGAAATTACTTAAAAATTTCCCAAAAGAATAAAAAATGATAAAGTAGTTCACATTAAAAAAGATTAAAAATGAAAATATATTAAAATTTAAGATATAATAATGTGATAATATTTCCATAGAATAGGAATTATACAATTTTTTGGGTCATTTTAAACCTTACCGTCTTATGTTAACCCCCGCAAAACCCATTTTTACCTTTACCAAAATAATTAATTTTTACAGTTTTCATTCTTTATTATGGTAAAAAATTAAGTTGGAATAAATATTAAATATAAATTATTGTAATTATAAATATGGAATCCATTTTTTCAAATTAAATCCACATAAGTTTCATAATTCAATTTGAAATTAAACCCGCTGGCATGACGAAAAAGTGGGTTTCTAAAGAAAACATTCACATACGTATAGACGGTTTTAATATAAAAATTCAATATGAAATAAATTAAACTAAACTAAATTGCATGGATTATAATATAATTGAACTAATATTACTTTAAAAAAAAATTTAAAATATAATTTAAATTATCAAATAATTTAAACAAAAGGATAGTTTTCAATAAAAATTGGGATTTTTCACTATTCATTAAAAAAGGAAATTTTTTAGAAAAATACAAAAAATTAACCCTAAGATAATTTTGATATGATTTTTTTAAAAAATTAAGTTAATTTTTCAATTAATTTTTTTAAATTTTTGGAATTTAGTTTTATCATAAGTGTGTAAAAATTGATGAAACCGTTTTCTTTGAAAAAATATAGTTTTTCAGAAAATGTTTCTTTCTTTTCTTTCAAATGGTTATTATTTTAATTATAATCAATATATAACCATTTAATTTATTTTATACATGATTAAACCATGTAATTTTTATAATTTATTTATTACTATCAATACCCACAATTTTAATGTCTAGGTTGTAATGGTCATGTTTAAATAATAATATTTTAATAGTGCATCATATTTCATTGAAACCCAATTTTTCTATTGAAGATATTGAATTTATTTAAAAATAAAAATATTTTAAAATTTATGGGTGTTTCATTCTCTCATAATATTGGTGTTTTTGTCACATACACTATCTAATATGATTTTCCTCTTTTAAAATATTATGGTATTACCCTCACTTGATACAACATGTAGTCATTAGGACATGCATGGATCTTTGAATAATTGATATTTAACTCATTAAAAAATTTCCTCATATTATAAAATTATTAAGTGATATTTGATTTAATAAATACATTATTCATTAACTCTGATATCATTGGCATTTTTTATCTATAATTTCACATAAACACTTGATATGGTACAACTTTCATAGAAAGGAAAATTTTATATATTTTCTGTAACCTTCATACAACCCCTAATTTTTGTCATACACTAATTTAAAAGACTCATTTGATTACTCAATTATATTCTCTCAAATATTAGTCCCTATAAAATCAGAAAGATACCCCACTGATATAATATAATCTTCATCATGTTCTTTAGTGCTAAAAACATCATTAATCATGTTTTTAATTTTATTCTCCTATATCGAGGTAATAGGTTGTTCAATATGATGATTGCCACATGTTGAAATTTTTTCTATGTATAATTCCCCATAAAAATCTATTTTCATATATAAGATAAAATTGTTTCAATATCAATTTATCATAAACTTTAAGTCTTTTCAACTATTATATAAAATTACAATCAGGACATGGACATTTTATTCTTTTATCTTCAGATCAATTTTTAATTGTAAAATAAAAAAATTATCTCTAGCACCTAAACATATTGATGTGTATTATAGGGTAAAATAATCCAAATTTTATGAATTTTTATCCTATTGATAAATATATGTATAAAAACCATAAAACATAATAATTAAATCAAATCATGTTAAAAATAAAACACAATCTTTATGGAATTAAAAAATATTAATATAAGAAAAAATATTAGCATCTATAAAATTTGGATGAGAACAAATTATCAAATACAATATAAATATAACCAATTGATATTAGGATTTCATGTTTTATGATATAAATATATCATATAACATATAGAAAAAAATAAAACATCACATAAAAAAACTTAATATCTTTTTTTGAAATCATATCTTACTGTTTAAGTGAATTATAAATAGGTATTTATTCTAGTTTTCATCATTTATTCTTTATACTTTAATTATGAGACTTGAAAGTATTTTAGTTTAAATATTGATTATATACATAAAGATCGATTAATAATAATAAAACATGGTCATATAATGTTTAATAACTAAAAATATTAAATTAAAAACACTATAAGATTAAATTAATAATGAATCATCAAAAAACATTCATAATTTCTATTTAGAAATCACATAATCAATAAAAAAGAACTGAATACATAAAAATTAGAACATTTATTGTCAATATAAAATCAAACTAAAAACCATAATTTCAATAATAATACACACATATGAAATAATAAAATAATGATCATTGTAAAATCTATTAATGAATATAATACAAAAAACGAGAATGAAACAAAATTCACAAATGCATCAAAACAAAACAATTCAAAAAAATAAAATTAACCCAAAAAAATTAACCTTCATAATCAACTATAAATTAACTACATGTTATATGATAAATAAAATAAACAATAAATTAAAATTATAAATGCATTACTAGATCACCAGAGTCATACTTCAAGAATCACTGGAGTTAGACTCTAGGGAGAAAAGTGGGAAAATGAGGGTGTACATCAGACTTTTGGTCCCGAAAAATTTACCAAAAAGAAAATTTTAATATATGATCCAATAACATGAAAAAACTAAAATTTTATAGCCTAAAAATAAAAATACCTTAATCCCCAATTCAAAATCCATATGTAAATATCATGGAGGTCATAGAAATCAAATAATAATAAGGATAATAAAAGAGTAAATATTTCAAGATCTTTTATTGTGATAGGAAGTAACAAGTTTACAATCCAATGAATAGATGGATGAAGAAGGGGATTGGGAAGGAGAAGAAGAAAATATTCTCATAATAGATGGATAAAATTGGTAAGGATAAGGAGAAATTAAAGGGGATTTTGTGTTATGAAAACATGGTTTAACTATCAATTATTTTTAAATAATTTTTTATAATATTTTTACCAGTGATGGTTATTTAAAAAACCAATATTAATATTTATTTACATGGTGATTATATTTAATCAATGCTGATAAATTTATCAAAATGGTTAAAAAACTTGGGATTCATAATTAGTGGTGTTTTTTCAAAATTGCTACTAATAAACCATTCCAAAGTATGATTTTTCTTGTAGTACATGGAAAGTTACGGCCACCCACCCTCCACTTCCACACCGCACCCTATCTATTTTACTACCACCATATCCCTAAAAATATATCACACCCAACAACCCCTACAACATTGGGGTATAACCACCACCTTGTAATAGCTGATCAAAAATGGGTATATAATGCTTAATATCATCGTAGCGTCTCCACTCTTACTTTTACCACTATCGTGTCTCTTCTCTTGAACCCTCCATCATCATCACTCATCTACTCTTGTTATTTTTATTTTCTTAGAATACCATTCACATCATCATATCCCCTTTCAACTCCTTCTCCTTCCACAACCATGTTCCATACACCTTTTCTCCGAAAATTTCAACACAAAATTTGTAGATAGAGTATTATGGCCATTTTCTCATTTTTTTTATGTTTTATATTTTTTATTTTAATACTTTTACTTGGATCGTTTGGTGATAAAAAGTGAAATATATGGAGCCCAATTTTAATTTTACTTCCCATTACCTTTCCCTTTCCCTTTCCATTATACATTCCAAACAAGGATTTAGGGTTATTTTTGATGTTACGTTATTAAGGTTTTATTTCCCATAATTATGTCTTCATAATTTAGAAATATCTTACCTTCAGATCTGAATTACCCAAGAACTTTAGAATCATATCTTCATAAAATCTATTCTCCTCAAATATCCTCCACACCCAATCTTCCTCCTCATTGAACACTTTATAGTTCCTAAAATTTCTCTAAAAATTAAAAAATTGATTTAGTAGATTTTAATTATATAACAAAATCCCAAGTATTTGTATATTCTAAAATTATATATTCAAAGAAATAATAGAAGAGATAAAATATATAGATGAATAAAACATCAATTAGTTCATCTCAATTCCTTGGTTTCATAGCATATGTTTCCTCTACTACTATTCATACTCAATTCCTTATAATGGAATATATTTTTGGAAGCAATATCAACCCTAGGATTTGGAATCTAATGTCTTATTTCATGAATTTTCGAGTCCAATAATGGATTTAGGTACTATATCCATTATTACTTGAGAAAAATCCTGGTTATTCTTGAACTATATTTTTTATAATGAAAATAATGATATTTTTCCCAACTTGATGACATAACATTAGAAATTTTTATGATTTACTATAGGATTTTAATTTATTTGTGTTATATTCAACACAAACAACTTGATTGAATCATGTCTCAATATTATCCAAATACCTATAATAAAAGTATATACACTCTTCAACCATATAAACTTCATCAATAGAGCCTTCTGGTTGAGATTTGTTTCTTATAAAAGACTTTAAATGACCTAGAGACCTAATGGAAAATGTAACATTCTAGAATAGACTATATTTAATGAGTTTAATTTTTTTTAATTTAGTAATGATAAAAAGGTAATATATAAATATGTCTCTATGAGATACATCTATCGACAATGTACGAGACCACTAGATTTAACTTCTTCAGTCAAATTAATAGTTAGATAAATCATCACAGTGAAAAATAATGTGGTAAATATCATCTCCAAATTGTAAAGTGTCATTATAAATCTTTCCTAAAGTTTTTCAAGTTCAGTTGGGATTAAAGTTTTATCACAAATCTATATGAATAATGTAAAAACAATCTATTAAAACTACTATTATTTTATTAGGTAACAACTTATGCAATAAAAAATTTAGTAATTTCTCCATAAAAATATACGATTTGTGCATTTTAAACACATATAAATTATGTTGTTTTAAGTCAACACATCTTGAAATGTTACTTGAATATTCATCAAGTACTTTCACATTTTTCAGTCTTTGAAGGAAAACATATTTTTCCTTATTTTTCAATATAAAAACTACCATAAGATACTTCCCATTATAATTTTACACTAATCACGCTTTATATTCATGCGTTATAAGTACTTACACGCATTAAGATGAAATTTTGATTTTCACTACACATTCAATATTATAAAATCCAAATTGTCACATACATTCTTTTTTATGTGAATAATGTCGAGATTATAACATAACAATTGAAATTTACAATAAGTAAGTTTGAAAAAAATACTATGTTTCTTCCATTTTTTATATACCAATAGTATTTGATGAGATTCGAACTCTTTTCCTAGAGATGTTCAAATAATATACCAATGGTTATCTGAAACTATTGATATAGGTTAAACTATTATTTTTTATATTTTTATGTATACTAATAATAAATTCAAAATTTATAATTACTTTTATACATAATTATATATATATATATATCTAATTTTATACATAAAAGTCCTTTTAGGCTAGTGGTTAAGTCATTGAATCATAAATGAGAGGTTTTGAGTTCATAACTCACTGTTGTTATTTATTTTATAGTACATGTAAAAATGGTTTTTTAAAACCATTTTCATATCCCAATAATAATTTTTTACACCCAATGTCTCATTAAACCATTTTAATAGGCTATACCAATGGTTTGAGAGCCTATTCCAATGATTCTAAACCAGTGGTATAACCTAAATTTCTAATAGCGACTCTCTCCCAAATTGTGCAACAATAGTTCATAATTGTGATATGATTTTAGGACCTAATAACAATATTATTGTTTATTTTAAATCATTTATTTTGTATAATCATGACTTGTTAAATTGATATAGATCATACTATCCAAGAATCCAAAATGTCACTTGAAATACCACTTTCTACTATGTGGTAGTCTTCTAAAATAAAATTATAAATTCTAAATTTTACATGCCTGGATAGTGTCAGTGTTCCAACCAAACAAGTTTCCTAATCCAGGGAACATTTTTACCATCTATATTAATGCATCACATATTTTGAACACTTTGGTTATTGATGCATCATTTGTATCGAAACCATTGTACCATAACTCTTATAATTATTCTATTAGAGGATGAAGTTATACATTGATGTAATTTATAGATATTTTATTTCATGAAATTATCATTGAAATAATGAAATAATTTTCTGCATAGACATTCATGAAGGTAAATTTTAAGGTAACTAAAAACGTATATATATGCTATAAGTTTTACTTAGATTCACAAATTTATTAAATCCATCAACATTCAATCCTAAATGAACATTTCTAAGATTTGAAGAGAAATTATGATATAAATAATCAAATATTACCATGAATTAAAATCTATTAGATTATATATAAACCCATCATTTTTTTATATCATTCCACTTTATTTTCTTTGTAATTTTATAATTCATGAACAACCTTTGTAATCATGATTTTAATGTAATGTAATGTAAAACTTTCATAATATTTTTATTTATCTTTTAATTCATAGTACATTCATTCAAAAATTTTGAACAAAACATCAATTTCCATCTAGAAGTGTAGAATATTTTACACTATTATTTATCTAAATCTTCTTCTAGATACAACATACAATAATTGGGACATGCATGTACCTTTTTATAATTGATACCGATCTTGTCAACAACTTTCTTCATCTCATGAAATGATTGAGGCATCTTAGCTTTAATAAATACATCATAATGAAATCAAATTTAATAAACATTTCTTTATCTATAATTCCACATAAGCACTTGATATGGTAAAACTTTAATAAAAAAGAATTTTTTTTATATTTTTTACACCCTTCATACAACTCCTGATTTCAACCATACACTAATTCATAAAATTCATTTGATTACTAAGTTAGCATCACTTAGTTATTAATATCTTCAAAGTAAGAAGGAGACCCCAATTTATGTTATAATATTCATTATGTTGTGTTTTAGTGTCAAAAAAAATCATAAATATAGTTATTAATTTCATTTTCTTCTATTGGGGTATTAGGTTGTTCAATCTGATGATGGTCACACATCAAACTTTCTGCAATTTCTAACTTCCCATGCCAAATACATCGCACATATCCATTAGAAAATTATTTCAATATCTGATAATATAAACTTTATATCCTTGAAACCATCATCTCAAATTACAATCAATTCATTGAAATTTTATCCATTTATCTATTAATTGATTTATAATTGAAAAATATAAAAAAACTACTAACTCATTAACATATTTAAGTGTATTATGGGGTAAAATAATAAAACATTTATCTATTTGTATCCTATGTATAAATATATATATATATAAACACAACACACATTAACTAAATAAAACAATGTTTAAAATAAAACATAATCTTTATGAATATCAAAACATTAATATCAATAAAAAATATATGTATTTGTAAAATTTGACTGAGAAAAAATCATCAAATACAATATAATTATAATCAATTGACATTATGATTTCATATTTTATGATATAAATATATCATATAAAATGTAAAAAAATAACACATCATATAAACTAAAACCATATATCTTTTATTGAAATCATATCTTATTGTTTAAGTGAATGATAAATGCACGCCTATTCTAATTTTTGTTCTTTGTCCTTTGTACTTTAATTATGCGACTTTAAACTATTTCATTTTAAATATTCATTATATCCATGAATATTTAATATTAAAAAAAAAAAGAAATATTATAATGTGTGATAACTAAAAATATTAAATTAAAAACACTATGATATTAAATTCAATAAAAAATAATTGGATACAAAAAACAAAAAACATTTAATATCTATATAAAAAAATAAAAACCATAACTATGAAAACTGTGTTAATAAAAAATACATATGAAATATTAAAATAAATTTTACTTTACAACATATTAACAAATTGAATATGAAAATGAGAATAAAAACATAATTCATAAATGAATCAAAACAGAACAATTCAAAAAAAAACTATCCCAATATAATTCACCTTAATAATCAAGTAAAAATTAATTACATATTATATAATAAATAAAATTAACAGTAAATTAAAAATGTAAACACATTATTGGATTTACAGTTGGATTTCATGGATCACCAAAGTTAGAATGCAGTGTCTGTTTTACTCGAAGATGGGGTTATTCCCAATTTTGTTGATTGCAAGGGGTTAACTGGTGTGAATTCCCTGATGTCAGGTATAATATCATTGAATGGTATCCATTGGTTTTTTTTAGAGCTAGAAACATCCAACATCTCTCACATCCTTGATTCGTGGACCTACTTTCCAAATGTAGGAGTTCATTTTATGGTTTTTCCAATGAAAATTGAGAACTCACATTGATCGAGAGGATAGAAATTCAGGCTCATCACACCCTTTCGAAGGGGGGGAATGTTTCCTATTCTAGGACTCTCTTATAGATTTAATTCATTTTCATGAATCCTTGGTTAATTCCCAATTGTGTATATTATAGATTTCCCCGTGGTAACGATCCCTCATGATTATGCATAGGTTTCGAAATCATCTATATGTATATGAGGTTCTCCATCAATGGAGAGATATATATGTATTTGAGTTTATCCATAAATTTTATTCTTTTTTGGATAGATTAGGGAGTATTTGGTCATTTATTGGGATGATGTTGGTTTTGAGCCATGTGATGGGGTGCTTTAGATTTTATTGTCATCCAGGGGGAATGAGAGTTGTTTTTATATAGGGATAAAACCCATAAGATTGTATTCCTATGTATCCTCATGAGAGGAATCATAACCCACATAGTTTGGCATCTCCTAACTGGGCACATCACCTTTTAAGGTCATGTGATGAGGAACCAACCATGTAGTTTAATGCCATGTGACAATGATGTCTAGCTGAAAGGTTTCCTGGTCAAGGATGGTGTGAGACTTATGTCGAGGTGTCCCATGATACTGAAAATACATATGGTCTCCTATGTGGATATGAACCTACCAAGAATATGGCCTAAAGAACATTAGGGTGGATTTGGGTGTCGGGTTTGGACCTCAAAGAGGCTTCCTACGTATCCTAATTATTTAGGAATAAAATACCCTGTAGTTCGATTTGATATGGGGAATACACTTTCGAGGAGGCCCATTAAGGGGGCGTGATTTGGGCTTATGCATGGTGGATACCCATTTGAGGGTATTTGATTAGGGAAAAACCATGAAGGAGGCCCATTTGAGTTATTGGTTGGGGATTATATGTGGAATCTTCCCATTGCTTCATTAGGAATATGACCCTTTAAAGATAAAAGTATGGTTTTGGGACTTAAATCATATGGGGGACCATTTTAGTTTCTTTGGGATCATGAATATTCCACAATTTCCTCCAACCTCTAAGCCCATGTGATTCATGATCTATTTGAGAAATAAGATTAGGCAGTGAATCTAAATACTGCATGTACCACTCCATCTGTTGATGGATGGTTCTGGAGCCAAAAGGGGGAGGGAGAAAGGGGTTAAATGTGTGTGTTCTCTCTATTATTTTCATATCCTGGATAGTCACATTTGGTGATATGTTTAGATACGTCTCAGGTAGGGGTGAAGAGTAGAAAAAGTGCCACCTCCCTCAAGAAAGGCTAGGGGGATACCTTAGGAGGAGTTCCCTAAAATTGGTTCCATGGAAAAGGTAAGAATGTTCAACATTGGACCTCATATAAGGGAAAGGCTAGTAGTTCCCATTAATTACTAGAACAGGGAGGTTCATGTAAGAATCCCAAGGTTGGAACCCTCATTACCATGGGAATCTAGACTCAAGGTCATTCTGAAGGTCCCACCTTATTGTTGGGGTCACCCACATGACTTTGCTTACCATGGGTATGTAAAATCAAAGGGATATGATAATGTACTTAATGGTACCATCATACATGACTGGTGGCTTTGGAAGGGTCCTTGGCCTGATGTTGTTAGACTATTTCACAGAGGGGACAACATGGTGGTTGATGACATGACTAAAGGGAATGATTGGATCTAGAGGGTAAAATTCCATATGATTCCCCATTCTGCATAGCATGTTCTTGCATGAGATGGGGTTCCCTCCATGTGACATGTTACTATGTGGTTAAGGAGAACATCTGTGTAGCATGGTGCTGCACGAACCTGGGTTCTGT
Organism: Viscum album; assembly: GCA_963277665.1. Lineage (NCBI taxonomy): Eukaryota > Viridiplantae > Streptophyta > Magnoliopsida > Santalales > Viscaceae > Viscum > Viscum album. The sequence continues at coordinate 1,188,537,881 of OY728156.1, read as the reverse complement.
CCACATAGCATGTATCAATGTGGAGCGAAGTTTCGTCTGCATAGTGTATTGATACATGAGGTCGAGTTCCTCCAACATAGTAATTTTCTACATGGGGTAGGGTTCCACTCACATATTGTTTTAATATGAGGGATACCTATTTTCAAAGGTTCTATTGGTTTTGTGCCTCACAGGAAGTATGCCTGCAAAGGATTTTGAGTTTGTGGACTACTAATTGATTTATTTTATCCACCTTAATGTTATGTGGTGGGTTTTACTTACGGGGAATCATTGAAGTTTCTTTCGAACATCTAGATATGGATCTCTTCTTCTATAATTCTATGTCTCTTTCCTTGGTTCCCCTCAATTCTATTTATAGAGGAGTGGATGAACTGGATACCAATATAGCTTATTGTCCATGATTAGGTTGCGGGCCTTGTTTTGTAGAATCCCACAGGAGATGTCTGGCCCATGAAGGAAAACCACGCCTATATTCAACTGGTTTTTGGTACATTAGAATACCCAAAGGAGGAGACCACAGCTATATATATGGGTCCCATATCATTTTTAATTTACCATTTTTCTTGATGAACTTAGTTCTCCCATGAACTCTCTCAATCACATTATTTCTATGAACAATTTACTTTGCGGATTTACTCACCCGTGAACTGGTTTTCATCACCTGCGAACTAAAATTCTTAGCTTAAAGTAGTAAGTCTAAAACTCCTCATAGTGGGTGAATGACTCATGGATTCAAGTGTTCCATGAACTATCAATTTTCTAGAAAACACTTTGTGGTCCAGCACTTCACGGACTTCTGTGAACTGATGGTTCATAGACAGGTGCCTTCACAGACTGTTAGTTAATGGGACTTTAGCCCTTTTCCTATTTTTTAGACACTAAATCATTTGTTTTGTAATTTTCATGTAGTGAATGGGATGGATCCTCCATAGGTTTATTCTTTTACTACTTCTTCCATGACCCTCTTGATTACTTATGAAAGGAGGAAGGCTATGATAGACTCTGTTGGAAACAAAATCTCTATCGTCCCACTTAATTCATTATTAGAGGAAATTCTTAGTGCCAGTAAAATAAGATATGAGATCTTATATAGGTTTCCCATTTATGGATTTATACTACCATATGATGTAGTGATTCTGTCACTACATTGGTCTTACCAACCTACAAACTAGATAATCTACAACAATGAAATCCCTTGTGCCATTATCTATACAAAGGGAAAATTTGGATAGAAAATATGTATTGTTGGGTATCTTTTGAATTATTCCCCTTAGTCACTAGAGGAAACTGTGTGGGCACTAGATTACAAGGTGAATTTATTCTAAAACATTGCATGAAAGGATATGATGAATGAGAAACAAGAATGGTTGTCAAAATAAGACATCTGACCTGGTGGCTCATTCACCTAGGACTGGGGGAGAAATTTTTGGGTTCACCAAATCTTTGAGGAATTTATAGCTATGTTTCATTTCATAGGTTAATACAAGGTGGTATGGGTATCTCAAAATTATGTTTATCAAAACCAATATCTCATCCCACGACCTTTTAGTAGGTGGGGACTAGACACCAACACCTTCAACTTGGTTCATGGGGAGGTCAACATTATCCTTTGGGATGTCCAATTAATTTCAAGGTTTCCCATTGTTGGTGACATGTATAATGAATTTCTTCCACACTCTTTGTCCTAGGATGATATAGAGAGGACTCCTCCTATTTCCCAAAAACTTATTACCAAGTAAAATTACCATTTCAAAGAGGATCCTTTCCCAAAACAAGTTATCCCAACCATTTTTATATTAGATTAATGCCTTTTCCATCTGAAGTAGACAAGAACCCCATGTGTGGAGACTGAAGAATTAACTGAAGATTTAAACTCGAAGGTGAATCAATGACTACTAGAACATTCTATATGAGGATTGATGCAATGAATGGGGGTGGAAGATTATCCTTGATTATGAAAAATTGTTCCAATTAGTAGCCTTACTGGACATGTTTTTGATCAGTTGTCTTCTACCGATTTGTGATTACAATACTGTATTTAGAGGCACAAATTTTATCATGGTGGCTCAACTGGCCCCTGAAATATGTATCAACTTCGACATCCTAGTATTAGCAAAAATCTATCATTTTTTTTGGAATGGATCAGTGAGGATAATCCACCACACTAGTTGGTTGGTCTTTTCTAAATTAGTTGGGTTTGGGTAGTAGTTCATATGGGAGGAAACACAATCATCAACCCTAAGTTGATTCCAGGTACTACCATCTAACCATACCTTCATAGAATAAGAGGGTTCATTCCATTAGAATGGTATGGATGGGAGTTGATGTGCTGACTCAACTGTCCTGAACACTTCACCTATGAACCTCACTCTTCCCCTGCCAGTATTTTGGTGAATGATGAATCTAAGGAATCTTTCAAGCAAGGATACCTTTTCTCCTTGAGATAGGTCATATTAGTTTTCCGTATTGATGAGGAAATTGTCTGTGAGGTATATTCACATTGTATATTTTTCCTTCGATCCAACTATGTTTAGATGAGGTGTCCTACCAACCTTAAAAGTTCACACCCATAAAAACATTTAATGATAGCTTGATAGATTTGGATGATGTTTACTCCATAAGACACCCAATGCAGAATTGGGATCCTAGATCCTATGGTATTTAGGGCTACCCTCAAAATATTCTATGATGATATTTTTAATCAATCATATCCAAATGGTCAACTGGAAAAATCATTTCCTGTTTTCAGGGCCCGGAAAACTTCTGAGTATAAAGGGAAACAAAAAAGAATACATCGAGCATTCTAGGCCTAGAAAGCTGCCACAAAAATATCTTATTTATGAACCCCCAAGGAAGTCTTTGAGAGCCCAGGGTTCGACCTACCATGCTTTCATCACCACCATCAAAGTTCAAGCATCCATACCTTTTGATTTCACCTTTCCCATGTCTTAGAGGCAATGGGATTATTTAAGGGGTAGTCAGTCTCTCATGACCAATCCCCTCAATCTATGTGGCACTTTCTTAAGATGAAAGAGGTTAACTTAACTGGGTTTGTCTATGTGTCAGTACCTACTAATATTTATTATGATGATAACCCTCATAATGTGGGTCTATACCTTCAAGATCTTGATTCTTGATTCACTCTTGGAAGAATCATTATAGATATTCTTGTTGAGTAATAACAATGGTGAGTTCATAGGATAATGAGGATGAAGATAATGATTTCCATGCCTCATAGGGTAGTGATATCATATAACCTTCTACTATAATTGGTACGAGGGATATTTTTCTCTTACACCTAGAGTCTTCCAAGCACCCAAACCCTAAGGGTTCTAGGGAGGAAAATATGCATAGAAAGAAATTTTGGTAAATTAACATTTATTCATTTCCCTAGATGTATCATCTAGAATTAGACATCCCAATTACGTAATCATTCCCAAAGGCTTATAAGTCATGTGATACCTTAAGGTAAAGTGATTTTGATGAATATATATGGGAGATACTTCAAGAAGATCCCTTTTATCTTTCAGGATTTGAAGCAGTCACTGCTTTTATGTGGATTTAATCTCACAAAAATCTACTTAGGTGGATATATACCTAGAAGAGATAGATAAATGCCTCCATTATTTCAAGGAAATACCTTATTGGTATGATTGAGTAGAATACATGGCGATAATCCCATGGAAAGATGACACCGATAAAGTGGTAATTATGAATATTGACCTCAAACTTTTTTCTCCTTCTCATTATGTACTTAAACCATTGTTACTTGTTCTTGTAGGAATTTGAGGAGGTTTTGGATATGGATCCTTCCTTGGTATAAACCATAATGGGTACTATTGTAGGGGAGGAAATTCCTTGGGATATAGAAGTCGCTGCTGAGGGCTCCCCTAGGGTCATGGAATGCATAGAGGCGTTCCTTGAAAATCTTGATAGATAATTTCCACCTATGACCCCATATCCTGCTCCTTTCATAGGGTCATCTCTGTGTAATATCATGAAGCAATGGTAGGAATAAAAACTATCATTATGTAGAAAATCAGGTATTATAGGTAACTACTATATTTCTTTATGTAACTATCATGATATACTTCTTCATTTTATGACTAATCATCATATGCATAACTTGATGTAGGTCCAGTGGATAACCAAACAGAAATCATTCAGAGGCCCGTAGCTCCCACTTCCTCTAAGGTACAAGTTTTACCTCTGACATCTATAGCCAAACAAGCCCAGGATATCAGTCCATCTAAGGCTATTGGGGGGATCCCGATCTCTAGAGGGGAACCTCCTCAAGATGGAAGGACCTATGTCACAATAGTGGGGTAATCTTCATAGGTTTGAGCTTCAATTGAATGTGTTGATCCCAATCCTACAAATATGAATGAAAATACCTCCTTGGTAGCAACTGAACTAAATGATGGGCCCCAAATAAACGATGATGTTAGGAAGATAAAAAGTCCCAGGGGTTGACTACCCCTGATCAAATGACTTACATTCCTTCATAAGGGATGTCTTCAGGGGTTAGTTCCCCTATATATCATACTAATCTCACCCCTATGGTGAGCGCTACTATGGAAGAAATAGTGGTACAAATTCTAGAAGAATTAGGATCAATTTTCGCCCCTAATTTTATGATGATTATACCTACAAGAATAGTTTGGGGGAGAGACCTTCTGAAGATTGTTGATCCGGTTGGACATGAATCTTCACCCTAGGAATATTTTGAGAAAACCAAAATTTCCTTTCAATCTAAATATGAAACAACCACTTTTTTTGGGTAATTATGAAATAATTGTGTCTAGGGATGATAATGTCCTAGTGAGTGGCGATGATTTCTCCATGTTTTTAACCATGCACTTTTATTTCAAGATATAAATATTAACTATTTTGATCTTTTGAATTCAAGATCGCATCTAATAATCCATGCATTTACAACTGGTTCCCTGATAAACCAAATTATTGACATTACAAGGGATCCAATTGTCTCAGAGTCAATATGTACCAAGGATGTATAGGTAAGGCCTTCTTTGGTGGTTCTTATCCCTGAATATATTCTACCATTTGAATGCAACTCTAAGGTATACCAAGAGGTCTTGTGCAACCTCCATAAAGACTGTAAAAAATATGGAATTATATATGGAATATTATCTCTCAAAACCCCCATGTAATAATTTTTTAGGAAACTTACCATGTTGCATCGCTCATTTTCATTCATTGGGTATGGGGAATTTGACTATCATTCCATTTATAACATAGTAAAACAGGTGATTACAGCCTGTGAGAAGTCTAGAACACTCCATTCTCATATCTAGAATATAGATTCCATGGACCATCTCAATACTACTTTGAAAATTCTTCTTAACAAAGATTTTGAGCACGTAGGAATAACTGCGAGAGGACAAGGTAAAATTGTAGAATGTAGGACCTCCATAGAATGAATTCATCTAGAGGTGGAGAAAATTATCCAGGAACTATAGTATCTCAATAAATAATTGGATCATACCGAGGAAACAATTGAATAAGGGAAATATCAAGAGAAGTATGTGGAAAGGTCAGGATCAGATGTAGTTATAGAGGCAGAGGAAATGAAAGCTGATTCAGAGGCTGAGACTACAGCCTTGATGAAGCTTCGTCGGGCCATAGAGGATTTAGACCAAGAAATGTTTCAAATTTATGAATCTAATTAGTTTATCTTATAATTATCATTCCCTAATCATATGGAGAGGCTCTAGGGTGTGGATGTTCCTTCATTATTATTATATAGAATGAAAACTTTCTTGCTCTTCGATACTTGTCCTTTTATCTGTTCCTATAATTCCAATAAATTATAGTTGATCACATTTTGAATTATAATATCCATTAGATATTTATTTAAATCATGATATGGGATAACCAAATTTAAATGATAAAATCATTCTCAAAATTTTTCCTGAGTTGAGGGACTTAATGAGCGTAGTTTTGACTATTTCTAGGGTTACATGAAAAAACCCCATGAACTTTTTGACTTTTCTATTATAACCCTAAATTTTTCCTAAGACCATCGTGATACGAGATTAGCAGATATAACTTGAATTTTTATTAGGATGCCCTTTGTAGGTTTTTGACCTAACAAGCTTTGTGTGTCTTTAGTTCTTGATTTCTCAATATTTTTTTCCAAACCATACGAAGTGTAGGTCTAGCGAGTTGATACTCAACTTTTACCCAGGGTTCCCTTTGCGGGTTTTCAACCAAGTGAGTTTTGTGTCACTTTTTGTGGGAAGTTTAAATTATTAAAAACTAGAGTAAATTTACTACTATTTTGTGTCAAAAATATCTTAACATGAATTATAGGGTGAGGTCCCCAATAGGGTTTATTATCCGAGAACATTCTAATATTTTTCAGACATGAATGATAGATTTTTCTTGACCCTGGTTTTATGATTTATGAATATTAAACATTAAATGGTGTAAGTAAGAAAGAATTAATCATAACAATGGTTTATAACATGATGTTTCTAGGGGCGTACAGTGGTAGTAAAATTCTCTCTTGAAGAAGAATTTTTCTTTGATTGACAAGACATTTTAGTGGGAAACTTATACAGAGCCAACTGGGGAATATTATTCATTTTCAAGAAAAGGTTTCCTCATGAAACTGACCTTCTATTTCTGATGGCCTGGTAATTTTATGGAAATTTGGATTTCTCAAGACCATGAGGGGTATTTTTTAAGGAAAAAGAGTGATTTTTTATAAAGAAAAGGTCATATGTATCAATTTTGATCATGAATAGAAGACCAATCCCACATATATTTTGATTATGTAAATGAGGGTTGAATATTAGTTCATTTTATCATTATGAAACTAGTACATGGGTGGTGTAGTTTAATGTATTAATTCTAGGAAATTCAAGATTTTAAAATTTAAGATCACTTTACTCTGACCAAGGGGTAAACGATTTTCCCTTTTCATGGTAATCTGACCAGAAAATTTATATCATCTTCAGGTGTTAAGGGGAAGAAAGGATTTAAATTTTAATTTTAGGGGTTTCCAAATCCAAGGAGTGATGTGGGATGTAAACATCATAGTACATGTAGAGTTAGGAAAATCCTCTCCTAAGGATGAATTTATCTCTAGTTGATAGGCCTTTTTTGTGGGTAACTTATGTAGATACAACCAGCGCATATTTTTCATAGTCAAATAGAGGTTTCCCCAAGACAGTGGCCCTCCAATTCCAATGGATGGGGAAGGTTATGGGGATTCATATCTTTCCATAAAAAAATTTGGTTTTTGAAAAGAGGGTTACTGAACATGAAAGGGTGATTACAAGATGAAATTTCTCGAGAATAGGTAGATACATTTCCCTTATGCAGGTTTTATAAGATTTCATGTGTAGGTCTGACCCATGAACCGATAAGGGGAATTTATTTCTTATTGTGGTTAAACCCAGGATTAAAGATACGAGTGTCACAATATATCATGAAAAGGTAGGAATCAATCCATATATATTTCTTGGAAGGTTCCCCATGCAAGTCTGACCCATGCACAGTGAAGGGTACATTTGTAGTATTTGTTGCGGCTAGACCCAAAGTTGAACATCAGGAATCACTATGTATTCCACAAGATTGGAATCAATACATAGATAGTTATTAATAAAAAACTCCCTGTATAGATATTATCCATACATAGGGAGGTGTATTTTTTTTTATTTTTGGGGTGATTGGACCAGGATGTAAGAATCCAGGCATCGTTGCATATCATGTGTGGATAAGAATCATGACATATGTAGTTCTTAATAACATGAAATCTTAGTGTCATGTGATTAAGAAACTTTCCATGCAGTTTAATTTCATATGGGAAAAAAATTGGGGTCTTGTAGTTTAAGGTCATACGACGAGGAACACTTATTATAGATACCATGATTAACTAGTGGATAATCAGGCTGGGATGATCTGACATGCCTCGAACGTGAGGGGAAATGAAATTTTAAACCATGATTCTAGGGATTGATGAATGATTAAAAATGATATGGGGTGTGGAAGCTGTTGGGAATACTGAGGTAGGAAAAGCCTCTCATGAGGAAATTTTTTTCTTTGGTTCATAAGATTTTTTGTGTAAAAATTATGTGGAACCAACTGGGGAATATTGTGCATAATAAAACAGAGTTACCCTAAGACAATGGCCCTCCACTTTTGATAGTCGGGGAGGTTTATGAAGATCTGAAATCACCAAGGGAAAAAAGTTTGGTGAATGAAAGGATGTGACTAGGCATGTAGGAAACATTCATACTATAATTTTCTATAGAGTTGGAAATTACCTGCATATATCTGACTTTTATGTAGGGGAATTTATATTTTTTTATATGTATCCCTGAACGAGGGACCCAAATTCATGACCCCCTACATAAATTTTCATGCAGGAGATAGGTGTGTTTTTCTTTTCTTTGCTTTGTGGATTGGACTAGGATACTAGGATTAAGCGTCACTATATATCTCATAAAAACAGGAATCAAACCATACGTAGTTCTTTAGATCCCATACAGTTTAACTTTATATGGTAAGAAAGAATATAAACTAACATGAATGATGGGAAATGATGTTTCTAGGTCAGGGCATAAGACCCAGATGTCTCAAAGTGTCTTTCTAGAGCAATAATCGAGTTAAACGCTTCTTAAAAAGGTTCTCTATGTAGGTCTGATCTATACACATGGAGTGGAATTTTTCCACTACAGTTAGACCTTAGATCAGAGATCAGGGTGTCTCTATATATCCCATATATAGGAATCAATCCATATGTAGTTCTCCATAGTGATTTTATATGTTGGTCTGATCCATACATAGGGGAGTACTTTTTCCCATATCTTACGGTCAGGCCCAATATATAGGGTCTAGGTGTCACTACATATCCTAAACTTATATAAATCAATCCATACATATTTATTGATAAAGGGGGATCCTTGTTCAGATTTCGCTTGTACACAAGGAGGAGTTTATTTTTGAACATGACATGGGGGATGACTGATGTCGGGGGTGATGTCCTCTCAGATAAGGGAATAATGATGGAGACGTGTAGTTTATCATTATATGGCTAGGATGTTTTTAGCACAGTTTAACATCATGTTGCAAGGATGGAGGGAGAAGCAGTGTTCCAATGGGAGGTGTATAGTGTGGATGATATAAATCCATGTGAATGAGGTTCTAAGAGGCCCCATGCCACACCACACACTTCTGAAGGAAACTCAGGCCACAGGTCCATAAGGTTGAATGGATTTTTGTTCAGGTCTGAAGATAAAATATTTTAGCATCACTACATATACCTTGGTATGGGAATCCAGCCACATGTAGTTCTTGAAATAAAATTATCTACATCGGTTTGGACCATACGCAAGGAGGGGGCATATTTTTTATCTATTCTCAATTCTTTTTTAGAGGATTCTGGACTTGAGATATGAAATTCAGGAATCTCTAACTATCCTGTGATGACAGGAATCAAGCCATATGTAGTTCTTACACATGGAATGGTAGATGAAAAATGCCAGGGGTGGTTTCCTCTCAGGTAAGAATACCATAGTGCCATGTAATTTAATATCGTACAATGAGGACATTGACGGTAAAATTATGAGAAAGATGATTTTTAAATCAATAAGGAGCATAGTATCAACATGAAAGAGGCCCTGAAGCCAAAGGATAGTGAGAAAATCATCCCATAGATGGAGTTAAATTTACACCTAGGCTCAACATGTAGATTCTAAGTGTCACTACGTATCCCATGATGATAGTAATCAATAAACACATAGTTTTAGAAGGAAATTCTCTATTTAGGTCTGAACCATACATAGAGAAGGTAATTTTTCCCATTGTTCATGTTTGGTCCTAGGAAATAGGGTTTGGGTGTCACTATGTATCACATCAAAATAAGAATCAAACCACATGTAGTTCTAGAGAAAGAGAGTTCCTATGTGGATCTGAATCTCACCTAGGAAAAAATGCATTTCATCTTTTCTCCCACATAGATCTGGATCATGTGTGATGAATCATTGAATAAAATAATGATCCCCATACATTTTATCATCATATGGTTAGAAAGACATATGTCATGCAGTTTAACATCATATGGTAATGACATTATCCATGTATTTTAACATCTTCTGGTAAATATTTTGATCACCAAATTTAAATGAAAAGGAATATTATATCCTAAAATTTAATGTCATGCAATCAGGATGATAAATCCAATTTTATGGTAATAGAGTTTAGAACATATGTGAAGTTTATTTTCATACAGTTAGGACAATGGAAACATAGTTTAATTTCATATTGTGGGGAAAAACTCTATACAGTTTAGCATCATGTGTTTAGGATGATAGGTTCTATTCATTATAACATCATACATCAAGGACTTTGCATCCTATAGTTTAACATAATGAGATCAGGATGATTGTGTGTAATTACATGAAATATTTCTTTAGGAACATTTAATTGGTGGGAGATGTAGTGATATGATCATCCACTTAAATCAAGGAATAAGCTCCATTGGAGTATAACTTGTGTATGAAATATGGTCCCTCCCATTTTGGATTCATCTTTGGAGGTTTATTTGTAAGTATCATCAGATTCCTGAATACAAAAACTATTTCTCCTTCAAGGAAAGAACACAGGCAAACCTTTTTATTAAAGTCTCATGTGATTTGGTTTTGGTGAACCTCCATGTGGTTCAAGGTATGAAATCTACTCTCATTGAGTCATTATAATTCATCCATCCATTTCTAGGATTGCTCATCTATGGATATTTGATCACATATAGCAACATGGAGTGAGGGAAATTTAACTTCAATGGGTAGGACCACCTCTGTCCCATATACTAATGAGTATGGGGTTTCCTAAGTGGTAGTACAAGTCATGGTATAGTAGGCCCACAAAACATGGAGGATCTTTTCCATCCACATCTTCTTACCCTTATCTACCATCTTTTGAAGTATATTGGATAGGGTCTTGTTAAAGGCTTCTATCTGTACGTTATCTACTGTATGGTAGCAGGATGAACGGTTGGTCTTGATGCCTTGATCCTAATATAATTTTTCCAATATATTATAATATAAAATGGTGTCTTTGTCTATCAGTATTGTATGGGGGACACCAAATCTGGTGATGATGTTGTCTTTCATGAAGCTAACAATTTTTCTTTCCCTGGCCTCTTTAAGGGGCACAATTTCTACCCATTTGGAAAATAATTCAGCTTCTATGAGGATATACTTGAATTACTTATATGTAGTAAAAGGATATGGTCCTACGAAATCCATTACACATATAGAAAATTTCCAAAAGTACTTGGATGTTCGAAGTAACTCCATGGGTTGGTGGATGAAATTGTTATGAACTTGGCAGGAATGGAACCTCTTGGAGAATTTAGTATAATCCCACATTATAGTGGGCCATTAGTATCCAATAATTTGAATTTTATGAGAAATATTGGATCCTGATTGGTGGATTCCACATGCTCCAGTGTATACTTTTTTCATGATAGCAGCGGTCTCTTCTCCATCAATGCACCTGAGGATGACCCCATCAATGCTCCGCTTATAGAGGAAATTTTCTTGATTTGTTCCATTGCACATAAAAAAGTTAATTTCTCATCTCTGGATTTTCTACCTTATAACCCTATCTGGTGGGAGATTTCTCTTTTGAAGGTAGTCCACAAAGGGTTTCATCCAGTCGGTGGTAGGACTATACGGCTTAGGGATGGGGATAATATCATTAATTTCTTATATGTTGTCCTAAATTAATGGTGAGACCATCCAATGGTGTGCAATGATAATGAATGTTTCATCCTATTCTGGATCACCAAGAGTTGCGAATGCATTTTCCAATGTGTCGGCCTGTGAATTTTGTGATCGGGGGACATGATTCAATGTTTGTTTTGAAGGTAATTCTTCCTTTAGTACTTGGACATGGTTTAATAAGGATATTAGCTCTTCATTTTTGATGACCTAATTTCTATTAACCCACTTGATGACCAGTTATGAATAACCTTTTATATTCAAGTGTTTTACTTGTACTTGAAGTGTCATTTCTAGTCCTGCAATGAGATCCTATTATTATACTTCATTGTTTGTTCACCCCTCTAACAATAAAAAGGAATCAGGCAGGGATGCCTTTTCTGGAGATATGAGTATGACTCCTAGCCCCACTTTATTGAGCTTGGGGTCTTCTATACACTTTATTTTCGGGATTCTAGATGTAAAATCAAAATTCATCTTCAATATCTCGGGGTCCTCTTGAATGGATAAAACTTATCCATCGGGAAGAATAATATCCAATGAAGTCATTTCTAATGAGGGGTTCTCTACTAGGAAATTGGCTAACTCCTAGAATTTGATGGATTTTTGAGGCACGAACTGAATGTCAATTTGCTTAAGGATGACCGCCTACTATGATAGATGTACAATAAAAATTGTAAGAGTGAGAATGTATTTTAGTGGGTTTCTAAAAGATACCAAATGGACATCATGATGTTGTAGGTAGTGCCTCAATTTTTGGATAGAATATATAAGCATAAAACAACTTTTATTGATATCTGAGTAATGATTCTCAGCATCGATCATGGTTTAATTGAGATAATAAAGGTTTTTTTATGCCAACATCATTATTTTGTGTGAGTAAGGTACCTTGGGATCGCTCCAAGGTGGTCAGATACAAAATGAGTGGACTTCCTTTGATAGGTGGAATTAGCACTTGCATACTTAATGGATATTTCTTGAGACTATCAAATGCTTCTTAACAATCATCAATCCACTGATATGAAACCCCTTTATTCATCAACCTGGTGAAGGGGAGATATTTTCTTTCAAGTTTGGCTATAAAGCACCGAATGTAGGCTAAGTTTCCTTGAAGTCCTCTCAACTCGGTGAGGTTGTGAGGATGTGAAATGCCTAGGATATCCTTTATCTTCTTGGGGTCGACTTTGATTCCACGATGTCGTATGATGAAGCTGATGAATTTTTTCAAGGTAACACCGAAAGTGAATTTCAAGAGGTTTATTTTTATACTGTGTTTTTATAGTTTGTTGAAGATGATTTCAAGATATCCCATGTAGTCTAAGAATTTTTGTGATTTAACCACCAGGTCATCAACATAGCATTCAACGAACCTTCCCATGAAGGGTTTGAAGATACAATTCATGGAATGTTGATATGTGGTGCCGAAATTCTTAAAACCAAAGGGAATTACTTGGTAGAAAAATAATCTCTAGGGGCCCTGAGGGTGGTGGATTCTTCATTTTCCTGGACCATTTTGATTTTTTGGTATCCTGAATAGCCATCCATGAAAGAAAAATCCTAATATATGATAGTTTAATTGATCAGTAGTTCTGTGATCAGGACTAGGAAATAATATTTCGGGCAGTGCCGACTGAGATCTCTAAAATCAATGCAGACTATGATTTGTACATTATTCTTTTTTATGGGGACTATATTGGATAGAAACTTGTGATATCGAACATTGTGAATTAATCTTTCTTTGATGATATTTTCAACTTTATCCTCTATCTTGGAAGTATGTTTTGGGTGCATCCTTCCGGCTACTTATTTACAGCCCTGATGATCTTATGGCAGGCTCAGGTAGTGAGGGGACACCTTAGGATTGAGGCCTATAATTTCTGTGTAGTTCTTGGAGAAAGAATCTCAATTCTTACTTAGTAAGTAGGTGTATTCCTCTTTCTCTTCAGTATATGTGGCTTCACTAATTAGGGTGGTTCATGGATCTTCTTCCGTACCCAGATTTGTTTTTATGAGTTTGTCAATAGTGGTAGAGACACCCTCCTCAAATGATGGAGGGGCATCCCTGAGGTCCTCCTCCTCCTCCTCCTCTTTATCCTATAAATCTTGTTCTCAAGGGTAGAAATTATCAATATGATATCTTTATAGTTGTTAGAAGAGTTGAGATCTTGGTATTCAAAAGATGAAGCGACTTCTTCTGACCGGACTGATAGCGGGGTATTTTCTGGAGACGATGGAGTGAGGTATAAAATATTATCTTCATCTTATTTGGGTGACGTGACATCCTCTTATGCCTTTGTGGGTGTGTAAAGGATTTTCTAGAGCTTTTGTGATGGATGGAGGGCATTTCCATTTGATCATTCACCATTATCTTAGGGGTTAGTAGATTCTTCATTGCTACTAGACTCAACGGTCATGACTAAAATCTTGAGGATCATTGAACATGAATTTGAACTTGGACTCATACACCCAACCTGATTGATGGGTAGTATGTATTCCTCACTGATCTAGTTGAATGGATCTACTAGGATCATTTCTAAACAGTTTAGGGCAGTGAACCAATCAATACCATCGACCGAGGGTCACTCCCCTTTACCCTGATAGAATCCTGCAATGATATAATGTGACTCATAGGCTTTGAATGAGGCCTTATCAGTTAATAACATACCTATTTTTACATTAATGAAATATTTGATGCATTGATGGTGAGATTATGGAATCATTGCATATTGATGCAACTAGGGCCTTTCTAGTAAGGTGTTGAAGGACATTTGTTTCGTATGACTAGAAATTATGAGTTGGCCATAAGGTCTCTAAACTAATACTTGAGCTTGATTTGGCCCAGTGGATTTTGATCACTTTTTTCATAGCCTTGAAAGGTTATGGAGGAAGGTACTAGATTATCCTCATTGTAGCCCATCCAGTGAAGTGTCCACACTAGAATGAGATTAACGTTGGATCCATTATCAATGAAAACTTTTCAGAAATCCACACCATTTATCTTTCCAGACACATAAAAGGGTTTGATGTTACCCTGAATAATAGTGTATTCATCTTGATTTATAAAGGAGATAACTACATGGAATTCAATGGGATCGGTCTCTGCCTGATAGACTTCAGCGATAGCCATATTGACTTCAAACTTCTAGGGGCTTAGCATAGCCTCTATGAGTGATTCCCTAAGGTCATTTGAAAAACTCTAGTAATCTAGGATTGATATTTTGGTCAATACTAAATCCAATTGCTTCATAATATCATACTTATAGTATAAAGTTTGGTGCTTCCCAGTGTAGGGATGCTATTTTATAGGTTATTTAGGGACTTGAGCATTAGATGAAGATGGTTCAGCCCTTGGGATATTATATGAAGGTTCTTCTGTTATTTTTGGGTTTGTATGGGAATGTATTCCTACACACCAAGGAAAACTAGACACTTATTCATATTCTGATGGATATTCTAGAATGATTGGTCTAGAGTTGATTCTAGTAGGTTCATGGGGGATTTTCCTATTCCTGTTGGGTCAGTTGAAGGGATCTTCTGTGAGTTTCTATAACATTGACAGCTTGAGTAGGGGCATGGCCATAGGTTTTCTTTCTTCCCTGGTTGCACCTTCCTTGGTATCCCCAGATTCTATGGCTACTTCCTCCAGCTCCCTTATTGGGTGTAGGATACTCAAGTTTATATCCATACTCCTTATTGGAGAATGGATCCATTAAGTTAATGACATTAATTGAGCTGAAGATCAACTCCTCATCTGATGGTGACTATGCCTGACTGACTACTTATGTTGGTGTCATTTTATGGGGCAACACCCATTCTTTCAGATTTAATGGTATAAAATATTTGAGGTTCAATTCTAACTTTTTCCTTGACATGGGTTCATTTTTTTCACTTTCTCCTTTCATTTTTGGTCATGATTCTTTTTTTATGGTCAACTTCTAGAGGTTTTGGTGGCTGAGGATGTTAGTTGTGCTATAGTAGGAGTAGTTGGGGGAACTGTTGGTTATTTTAACTATGCTTAGAGAATACCATGAGTTCGGTTGATTGTCTTTCAATTCATACAACTATTGAACTTTTTTTCTCTCTTGTTGAAAACTTCTTTCCACTCATCTCCTTCATCAGGGGTAGTAGTGAAAACATATACCACTTGTGCTAGAGGTGGTCCCAATTTGAATTTCACAAAATCTATCATTTAATGTAGGAGGAATTTGAAGAAAAAACATCCATGGATAGTGTGTCCCAGTATCTGATGGAAGGGACAATAATCTAGTCAGTCATCAAGACATACCTCATTGGCCTTTTTTGACTCTAGTAGATGGAGAAAATTACAGTTCATAGAGGCTATAAAATAGACACAGACTTACTCATCTCAAAATGAGTAAATTTTATTCCTCCATTCATCGAATTGATTTCTTCTAGGTTCCCTCCACTCGTCTTTTATTGTTGAAACCCATGGGAGAATACATAATTTGATACAATCCTTATATCTAGAGTGGGTGTAGGGGATGGTTTAATCATGACAGAGGCTAATTAGGATTTTCCAACTATTTTTACTAGGATCAGTGGGGATACCCGAGACTTGAGCTTAGTTCATTTTATATAGTTTTATATTATTTGAAAAATAGCAGAGAAATCATGAAACCAACTTGTATATTTTATTAGGATGTGCGACATTCATACCTCATAGTGGCTGTTATCAATGTAATGAATTCTGAGACTCTCTTATCCCTTTCCATCTAGAAATGAAGTCTAAAACTCTCCCATTTTATCATTGTTTGTAGTTTTATATGTCACTAACTATTTTCTTTAATAGTGTTGAGAAGAACTGGAAAATGAATTTCGGATATAGATCCTCCCATCCTATTATTTACCGAGTTGTAAAATTGGTGTACATAAAAAGGCGGACCCTTACAGAGTTCGTATGAAGGATCTGAGTTTCACTACTTCTTGTTGCTTTGGTGTTCCCATCATTGGATCACAATAATATTCATAGTGCATTAGATTTTGTTTTGGGTCACCTGAACCATTAAATATTAGGAACACAGGGCTCCCAAAATTCAGTGGTCGTGTACTGTTCTCACCCAATCGGGATATGGTTTATGTTATGGTTGTACTGAGGAGCGCTGATCTTATATATATTCCAATAGAACTTCCAATGAATTAATTTTATTGATAATACCTTGATGTGTGTCTTGATGGACCTATGCTTGGGTAGGCATAATAGGGGTAAGGATTTGATGTGCCGGTTCTGCCGGTACTTGAGGCAGATATCCGAGCAGGGGCATATTTTGAGGATTTTTCTATACCCGTTCTAGCTGCCTTTTTAATGGAGGGAAATCCTGATATTCATCCATGATTGGGTTTAGGTAGGATTATGGTCCTGGAACCTTGTTTGGAGGATTTCCTGGCCATACTTAATTTTCCTAAATGAACCCTTGTAACTGAGGTACACCTGCTAGAAGTGTACATTGAGGCTCTTCTTGGGGAGCATATTTGATAGGATGACTTCCTCAGAGTAGCTTAGTGTTGATTTGTCTTAACTCTTTCATTTATTCCTCCTACCAAGTGAATATTTATTTGAGTGTAAGGGTATCTTTCTCACCAAGAGGATTTGGTGGGTCATATAAAACCTTGGTTTTATTTTTCTCACTATTAGAGGTTTGTTGAGGAGTTAGTGGAGGATTTATCAAGGAAATGCTCAAATTTATGGTTATCCTATGGTTTTGGGTAATCACACCTTTATCATTAGTGTGGATTGGATTTAAAGTGGAACTATCCTCTCCTTACTCTACATTTTCATCATTTTTAGTGTTGTCCTTAGGATTTAAATCCATAACATTCACCGATGCATAGTGCATTGTGGGCGTGATATTATCTTCCGAATAGTTGGAGGAACATTTTCATCCTTTATTGGATCTTCTTTTTCCATTCTTGTATCCCATTTGGGATTCTTGGTAAAGTATAAATCAAAGGTAACCTCTATATGACCTTTTCATATTCCTCCCTTATAGGGGAAATGAGTTACAAGACATGATGGAATGAGAGACGTCTCTACTTGTCCTCCTCCCTAAATGGTAAAATAGTAATTTCCACTAGGTGGGTGGTTAAGGTAAAAATTACCCCATCCTTGTGGGATGGGGTTGCTCTCATTACCTTGTTATTATGACTCGACCTAGCTTTATTAGTCTTACAGGGTCATTTTGCATTAAAAATTCCCCCTGTCCTGTGGGCTAGGGCTGATCCTGCACTACGACAATTGCTACTTTTTATTACTTCTTTCTTTATCTCGTGCATTCTCATTCAGGTGTAAACTGAATATGGTGCCGAGTCTACATGTTAACTATTTGTTTACAAGGACCTCAATATTTCTTGTTGATTGGATTCTCTTAATCCATAAGCTTACTAAATATTCTTGGTTGTCTGGTTCAGGAGTTCCTCAATTGCTTACTCTCATCTGACTTGATTCTTTTGAGACTTACTCAAGGTTGGTTCTTGTTGATCATGTCACCTTTCTTGAGCGTGGAATTCATTTGATCACCATATTGGGATAACGACTTTATAGGATTTCACTTCCAATGGGTTGTGCCAAATGGTCCATGGGGTAAAATGAAAAGCTCCATGATCTCCCCACCCCCGAATATGAACACCAGATAGGGAATCATCAATAATTCAACACAGCTTATGCAGTGCATGGAATCAAGTTAGTATGAGATATTTCTTATGTCTCTTTAATTTTGGTAACCGCGCAGACAAAAGGGATTCTAAGTTGATTTGACGACGATGATCCCCTAATATTTTGAAATTGTTTTTATACCCATCATAGGGAAATAATTTTATTTTCAACTGGTGAAGATTTTTCCAAAGATTGAAATAGAAGTTATGTACGCATTATTCTAAAAAATATCTCTGTATGTCAAATTGGGTAGTGTTTGTGGGATAAAAAATAATTGGTATGTCATCCCTGGATAATTTTATTCTCTTGAGAAACATATCATTTTGTTCTTCTGACAGATATTCCTCTAATTGATATTCCCAAACTGGATAATTATTAATGATCTGGTCACAATTAGTAGGTTTAGTAGAGGTCTCATTGATATGTTAATGGTATGGAGAGGCTCAGAAGATGAGCATTTCCCAAGGTTGTCTTCCGGTTGAGAAAAGATGTTGCTTTTTATTGATAGGGTGTCTAATATGTTTGACCCCATCCCTCAAAAAACCTCTACATACAAGGGATTTATTTTATTTTATTTTTCAAGGAGAGGACCTTCCTACTGATATAGAACTTTACTATAGAGAGGGCCTTCATAGTTGGTGCCATAATGGTGAGGAATACCATCAGGGATTAATGTCTCGCTGTAGGGAGAATTTTTGCAGCATATACCCTGGGGATGACCATCAGGGTGGATGACAAAAAGGGTAGGACCTTCTTACTATAATAAAATGTCACTATGGGGAGGTCCTTCATAGTTGGTGCCACCATGGGGAGGACAACCATCGTAGTTTTATGTCTAACTCTAGGGAGAATTTATACAGTGTATACCCTAGGGAGGACCATAAGGGTGGATGATATCAAGGGGAGGAACATCTTATTGTATGATCTTCGAGCTATGAGGAGGGTTACCGTGATGCTCATTAGGATATAGGCTCTCATGATCAATCATTTCATGTCCACTAAGTAATTATTCATAGTAAATGCTCTGGGGAGTACCTTTAGATCTTTTGGTAATAACATTACAAGGAGGACCTTCAAAACTACTAATTCCAATTCCATAGTTTGGTAATGGATTAGAAGGATCCATAGCCACCAAAGATAAGTTTTTTATGGAATCAAGAAGTTCAACCACCAGTAGAGTAGGGTCATGGGTTTTCTATTCATTTTCTAGTCTTCTTTAGTGCGATTTATTTTTGGGTGCTCTATTATGAGAAACTTGGGATGTTTTCTATGGGTGAATAAATTCACATATGAGTTCCTCTTTTAGTGGATCCCATGATTCTTTTAGGATAAACTGATGAGCATCTTGAGTTCTGGAAGGGATATATATCTACCTTGGAGTGGACACTGTGGTGTACTGGTGTCCCCCAGTTAGAATGGGTATGTGTGCCTGATCTGGTTGTCTATTTATCACAGAATATTGTTGACAACTCTCCTAGATAGGATCAGAGATTCATGTCTACTCTGGGGTGATCACCCTATTGTGTGGATGAATAACCCCACTTGGTGATGCAAGATTATGGGACTGACTCATTTCTATTTCTGTGGATGTGATTACATCTTGAAAATTTTTCAGGATATGGTTAGGAATTTACGTATGATCCTCTGTCATTTCCAAGGTGTGTTGGGAGACTTATTTTGTTAGAATGGGAATTCATGACCATTATGATGTTGAATCAAGGATATGTGCCTACTCCATTCCTTTATTTTATGCCATTAGGTACTAACAATTATCCTATGCGAGATGAAAGGAATGAGTCTACCTCTGGTTTATAAATGGGATATTCCATCTACTTTATTTGGATTCCACTGTATTGTTTTGATGGGTTGGGTATGCACCTGTAGGAAATTCACTCTACCTATATTTTATTTCCACTATATTTGACTGGTGGACTTCATATTCATTGGCAGGGATATTCACCTGCTTGTTGGTGTTGGATTTGGTGGCCTAGAACCAACTACTTTATACTTTATTCATTAATAAATACCTTATCACATCTTTATTGTTATTCTACGTGACAATTCATGTGATAATCTCCTAAGGATAGTTGTTTCATTAAAGGGTCATAGAGGATCCCTTCTATGATGAGAACCCGGAAGTTCCATAAAACTATTCTTGAATATATGTTCTATTGCCGGATGATGTTATTTGAGGTAAAAATAATATAGTCCATTAGGGTTGAGGACTCATAAAATTTTGTGGCACGTTATCATGGTGTGAGCCCTTGGTAATATCTAGGAGGATGTTATGAGAACGAGACCCTCTGGTAGGAAATCTATATTTCATAGTGTCATTGGATTTTCCTATCTATGGACGTGTGTATTGTTCCTTAGACTTTAATATTATTATTAATGGGTATTACAACTCATGCACTTAGATGTATTTTCGAAAACTATGACGACACACTGTTCTCCGTGAGGTTGGATATGTTGGGTGTGTCATGAGTGATACTGCATTAATAGATAATGCAAGAAAGGATTTGTCCCTTATGTTCCATAACAGAAGTAGATATATTAGGCCCTTTGATGGAATTGATATAGCCTAAATAAATCTATGGCCAGGGTGAGGAATGGGCAAGTTCAATTCCAGAAATTCAAAGAAAGAACAATCGAGCACATGGGTTGATGGCACTAGCATGCAACTTGCTTGATTCGAGATAGCGTGACAAAGGGATTACATTACACGGTAAGCGCTCGTAGGAGGTGACACATCATTTCGATGTTAACTTCTTTCTCTATGGGTTCCTTGGAATGTTTCTAGATGCTAACCTTGTACTTTAGGTAGGATCCGCCTAATTCCACTGAGAAAGAAGCCTAGAGGGTCACACACTAAGTGTGTCCAAGTATCTCAATTAAATATTAATTTAACAAGTTGAATAAAGATTATTCCCGATTGTGGTTTAATAATTATTTAAGGATGTCTGATCGCATTTATTTCAACACTAGTTATTTGAGAGAATATATTTTGGGTGAAATTATATATTTATTAACAAGTAATGTAGTGATATTTATTTTAGAAATAAATATCCATTATTCAAGGTCTAATAAATGTGGTGGAGGAAATAAAGATAATGGAAAAACAAAAGTACATGCCTTGTATATTAATATACAAACCATGTATTTTTTTCTGATAATTTATGATAAATAATATTATTTATTTAATTAAATAATATTAGGTGTAATTCGTTGGGTGCATGTCAAGTAACAATAATATTCAACTGTTATTTTTAGACATGGGGTCTTGTTAAGAATTAATTTAAATGAATAAATGATTTTGGGTAATTAATTAATTTTATTATTCTAAGTAATTAAAATCCCAATTTTATAATTCTCATTAGCCTATCCATTTTCAGTGGTTGTCCACAACAGATTTAGAAAATCTCTCAAGCCAAGATAGAATTTTTTTTTTCCACCAAGAACGCTCGCAAGCTACGAGAGAGAGATCCTCCTCCACTGGATCAAGGCGATCGAAGGAGGACATCGCAACCGAAGGATCTTCCGTGCTAACACCCGGAGATCCCTTCAATGACATCCAAAGATACGTGGATCATTTGTGGATCACCGCTATAGGAATCCTGCACTTGGATTCTATGACGCAATGACGGATCACATCATATCATGATCAGAAACATCAACCTAGAGAGAATTCCATCAAGGTAATTCTTGTCTTTTAATTAAATTAATTATAACCAACATATGATGATCCTCTATATGGTTTCAGAACTCCCCTATTTTCTTTCATTCTTCATTCTATTCTGAAGATCCGATATTTTATTATTGTGACAGATCTCGGATTAAACGTCGTTAATGGAAAAAATTAAAGTTGGGTACACCCACCAACATGCTTTAACTGCGCCCGAAACCTACAAGTGGTATCAGAGTGGTCATATCATTGATTATAATTATTTAGTTTTCCATTGGTAATTTACACATTTAATAATTTATTTGTTTCAATTCATGTTAATCATTCTATAAATCTGAATCTCGAGATCTGTTCCTCCTCTCTCTTTTCTCATTCACCTTATAGAAACCAATTTTTCTTTTAATTTTGATTAAAATAAAATAGAGGATCTCATCCAGAGGTGCCAAATATTCCTAGACGTACAACACCAGAATACATGATGTGTATTCGGCAATACACGTTGTGTAGTCTAGGTTCAATGCATTGGACTGGTCTGCCAAATTATACCATGTGTTAGAGTATTTCTAAGTCTTAAATGACACCGTGTGTTTACCGGAAATAGGTAACACACAATTTCCGGATTAAACTTCATGTGGTCCACTGAACATGGAATGTAGTTCCTTCAGGTTAGGGTTGGACCGTGTACCCCATACACGGATTGCCCAGTTGGAAACCGTGTAACGTGGATACTACACGGCTTGTGTCCCACTAAACACGCCATGTACTCCACAGATTTCCAAAGTACATCTACACACCATGTCCTTGGGCGTGTACTTCCGATGGACGGTGAACAAAAGTACACACTGTATAGTCGTAAATACACGTTGTGTATTCATCCTAATTATGCAGATTTATTAAAATTTATTATTATATTATACAAACCCTTAAGACATGTACCACAGTGTAGGAGTAAAGCGGAGGCACAACACATGATAGGTGTTTTATATATATGTGTTTAATTTAACATTTGTGTAATGTTCATTTCTACTCATTGGGTAGTTGTGAACGAGAATTCACCAGGTTTCCTCCAAGGTACAAGTTACATACAAAGATAATTTTAAATGAATGTATTTGTTTAAAATTATGATGGATGAGAATCTCAAGGAAATTTATAAAAGGGTTTAAGATAAAAGGATTGATTAATTAAAGATAATTAATTGATTCGAGCATGATTTATCTTAAACAATAATGATTAAAGAATTGAATGTTAGTTTTATTTATGTGTAAATATCATTGCTTGTATGGATGGTCATGATATATACCAAGACCCTTGTATATGAATGGTTTATTTTAATTTATTTATTTAAATTAAATTTGTTATCCTACGAGCCTTCTCCTCATTAATATGTAGGGCCTATGAGCCCAAGGTTTCTTTTATATAAAACCCCATTTTACCCCTCACCTATGTGTGAGATAAAAGCATATGTAATGTATGGAGCTCCCAAGATAGTGGAGGTGGATCAAGTTAAGATCCAAGGTAAAACCAATCCAAGGAGATACAAAGGTGAACAGGTGGAAAGCTGTAAACACGAACCCAAAGGCTCAAGGTGTTTCTCCACTAGGTCTTGGGTTAGTTTATCAACTTCTAGATAAACTAACCAATATAATAAGATCATGATCATACCATTTATTTTATTTTTTTCAGTTTCATGGTTTATTATTGTGGGTGTGTTGTCACGATCATACAATTAATGAATTAAACAAGCATGCAAGATGGAACTAAAATAAGACTAACTTATGCGTAAATATTATATTAGACATGGTTAATCACTTAAGTATATCTCAATTAATATTAACAAGAATGTAATAAAAGATAATAAAATGGGAATTTATGTATAAGGATAAAATCCCTCAAAGAAAATATCAATTCAGTATAGCCTTCCATAATATTGGTTAGAATCGAACTGTAGTTCAAAGTGCTTGACCAACCCAAGTTGTGGTGCTTTAAATTATCGAAGAATTATAATTCAATGTTTTGGGTTGAATTTACTTGTTTTACATCAAGGGTTGACTGCCACAATAGGAATTTGTGTGACCAAGAGGCAAAGGTTGAGGAAATTCAAAATAAAAGGATTTCAGGATTGGGGAGTCCACTTAGCGGATCAAGGAGCTCTGAGTTAATACAGTTGGAATTTGGAATGCCTACCTAAAACCCTTAAAGTTTCTTGACCAACCCTAGTTGGGGTAATACAAAGGGAAATATGGATCTTTTCCACTATAATATTCAGGCAACAAAATATTATGAAGTCAATGGTGAGAGTTATTGGATTTCGATAAAATAGTGGGAGACTAATAAGTATTAATTTATTTATTCGTCTCAGTTTTATCATAATAAAGTACTAAACATTTGATCATATTAATTTGTAGAAATGGTAATAAAAATGACTTCAAACATATCATTGCGAACCATACTCGATAATGAAAACCTTTTCACCATCACCAATTTCCAAGAGTGGAAGAGGCATTTACACGTCATCCTTCACCACGAGAGAAAATTGTATGTGCTGGAATATCTTGTTCCAGTTGCACTTGGGAAAGAGGAAAGTGATGAGGAACTATATCTCTATATGAAATATATGAATGATGCCAAAAATTTCCAATGTTTCATGCTATCGGCCATGTCTAATGATCTCTTAAAGCAACATGAAAACATGGATGTGTATAGCATGATGCCTCACCTTAAGGATCTCTATCAAGAGAAGGTGAGACAGAAGAGATACAAGATCTCCAATTCTTTGTTAACAACTAATCTTGGAGAGTCTATACCAGCTGGGCCTCATGTAGTCAAGATTATTGGCTACATTGAATGCCTTGACATCTTAGGGATTAAGTTCCCGGATGAGTTGTATAAAGATCTCATCCTATCATCAATGCCCAAGAACTTCTCTAGATTTATTTTCAACTATAACATGAGAAACAATGAGAAGAGTCTATCAGAACTTATGAACTTAATTCACCAGGTAGATAAGGACATGGGGTGTGACAAACCCACGGTCATTATGGTGAATAAGAAAGGGAAGGACAAGGAAAAGGGGCCAAGGACATATAAACGGTCTGAATCCCCTGAGCACAATCCCTACAAGAAGGGTAAGATCCAAAGGCAGGGCAAGGAATGGGAGGTGATATGTTTTTCATGTGGAAAGCAAGGCCACTGGAAGAGGAACTACACCCAGAAGCATGGGGACACTAAAGGTATGTTTGTTATCAAGTGTAATATTTCTATTTCTACAAATTGGGTATTATATACAGCTTGTGGGGATCACATATATATTCAAATGCAAGAACCAAGTAGATTTAGAAATATTTCCAAATGAGAGGTGGATCTTTGAGCTGCCAATGGTGCAAGGCTGGCTGTGTTGGCCATTGGAAATTTCCATCTCTCATTTCCAACTGGGATGATTTTTGGTTTTACATAACTGTTATTATGTTCCTAGTGTTACCAAAAACATAATTTCTATATCATATTTGGATATGGATGGATTTATTTTCAAGTTTGAAAATAAGGGTTGCTTCTTTTATAAGAACAATATATGTTATGGTATGTTGCATTTAAATAATGCTATGTATGTATTATATTACAAAAACCAAGTGTTGGAAATCGATAATGAAACAAACTCACATGACTCATACATCACCCAGTTGTGGCATCACCATCTCGGTCATGTAAATGAGAAGTGCTTGATGAAGCTCTGACAAGCTGGTTATTTAGACTCTACTGAGCTAAAACCACTTGATAGATGTCACACTTGTTTACAAGGTAAAATGATCAAGAAACCTTTTTGTGGATAGGGTGAAAGGGCCATAGAGCTTCTAGGATTGAGTCACATGGATGTGTGTGTGCCATTTCTAATAGAAACTAGAGGTGGATATTCTTACTTCATTACTTTTACTGATGATTTGAGTAGATATGGCTATATCTACTTAATGAGGTATAAGTCAGAAGCCTCAGAGAAATTTAAGGAATTCAAGAATGAAGTATCGAATCATCTTGGTAAGAAGATAAAGAAGCTTAGATCAGATAAAGGTGGATAATATATGAACCAAGAGTTCATCAATCTTCTACGGGAGTCTGGGATTCTATCTCAGCTCACTCTTCTTTATACACCACAGTGGAATAGTGTTAGTGAAAGGAGGAACCACACCTTTTTAGACATGGTGAGGTAAATGACGAGTCATGAAGATCTTCTATTATCCTTTTGGGGATATGAATTACAAAATACATCATACACATTAAATTGAGTACCAACTAAGGCGGAAAATGGAATTCCCTTAGAGTTATGGAATGGAAAGAAACCCATTTTGTCACACACATGTGTATGGGGATGCGAGGCATTTGTTAAAGCCTTCTCAAAAAACAAACTATCACCTCAGGGCATGAAGTGTATCTTTATAGGATATCCCAAGGAAATGAAAGGATATTACCTATATAACCCTTCAGACAAGAAAGTTATTGTCTCCAGACAAGCCATCTTTATTAAGAGGGATCACATCCTCAAAAAAGATATTGGGAGCAAGATTGACTTTGACAAAGTTGATGCTCAAGATATATAGGAGTTGGTATAGGAACAAGTTCCACAAGTCCCCATGGAAGAGGTTCCAGAAACACAAGTACTGTGTAAGAGCTCAAGAGAGGTAAGGGAACTAGAGAGATTTGGTTTCCTAGTCACTGGGGATGGTGAATCATTATTGTTAGAAAATGATAAACCTTTATCCTACAAGGAAGCAGTATAAATATCATAAGCT
The DNA here is from genome assembly GCA_963277665.1 of Viscum album. Lineage (NCBI taxonomy): Eukaryota > Viridiplantae > Streptophyta > Magnoliopsida > Santalales > Viscaceae > Viscum > Viscum album. Next base: position 1,188,510,994 of record OY728156.1, on the reverse strand, counting down.
ACAAGATGTCTAGAAGCTATGAATTCTGAGATGGATTCCATGTATCAGAACCAAGTCTGGGTTCTAGTAGATGAGCTAGTTGATGTAAATCATGTTGGATGTAAATGGGTATTCAAGAGAAAACTGTATATGGAAGGTCAAGTGAGCACCTATAAATCAAGGCTAGTGGCTAAATGATTTAGACATCATCAAGGAATTGACTATTATGAAACATTTTTTCCAGTTTCCATGTTTAAATCCATAAGAATCATACTTTCCATAACAACTTACCATGACTACGAGATTTGGAAAATGGATATCAAAACATCATTCCTTAATGGGAACCTTTAGGAAGATTTATATATGACACAACCAGAAGGGTTTGTGACACCATATGAAGCCAAAAGGGTTTTCAATTTGAAGAAATCCATTTATGGATTAAAGAAAGCATCCAGGTCATGGAACATTATATTTGATAAATCCATAAAGGAATTTAGTTTCATTAAGAACGAATGTGAGCCATGTGTTTATAAGAAGTTTAATGGGAATGTGGTCGTTATCCTAGTAGTATATGTTGAAAACATATTACTTATTGGAAATGATATACCAGTCTTATATTCAGTCAAGGACTGGTTTAACAAGTGTTTCTCCATGAAGGACTTGGGTGAAGCAACCTACATTCTAGGGATCAAGATCATTCGTGATAGATCCAAGAGGCTGCTTGGACTAAGTCATGGTATATACATTGACTAGATACTAAAGAGATTTAGTATGGAACACTCCAAGAGGGGATTGGTTCTAGTGTCACATAGCCCACATCATTCTAAGAAAATGTTTCCCCAGATACAATAAGAGAAAGATAGAATGAGTAAGATCTCATATTCTTTGGCTATAGGATCCATCATATATTCCATGTTATGTACTAGGCTTGATGTTGCCTATTCACTGAGCAGGGTAGGAAGATATCAAGTAGATCTAAGAGAACAACATTGGACTGCTATTAAGACTATCCTTAAGTATCTAAGAAGAACTAAGGATATGTTCCTGATTTATGGAGGATATGAGGAGCTTGTCATTAGAGGGTATGATGATGTTGGTTTTAAGACAAATCAGAATAATCTAAAGTCACAATCTTGATATGTTTTCTGTCTCAATGGAGGATCTGTGAGCTGGAAGAGTTCAAAGAAACCAGTTTTCACCAATTCTACAGTGGAGTCTAAATATATAGAAGCTTCTGATGTAGCCAAGGAAGTCTTTTGGATTCGGAACTTTGTCTAGGATCTTGATGTGGTTCCTAGCAGTAAATATCATATAACATTGTATTGTGATAATACTACAATGGTGGATCTTGTAAAAGAACCAAGGTCACATCAATAGACAAAGAACATACGCCGAAATTATCACCTCTTGAGGGATTTCTGTCAAAGGGGTGAAGTTTCAGTGAGCAGAGTGTCCACGGAAGAGAACTTGTTAGACCCCATGACTAAAGGCCTATCTCAATAGAAGTATGAATATCATGTGAGATCTATCTGGTTAAAAGTTGTTATCAGTTGCCTCTAGTCCAAGTGGGAGTCTTTTGGAGTTGGTGTCCTAGAACCAACTAATTTGTACTTTATTTATTAATAAATACCTTATCACATCTTGATTGTTCTTCTTTGGGACAATGCATGTGATAATGTCCTAAGGATAATTGTTGCATTAAAGGGACATAGCGGATCCCTACTATGATAAGAACCTGAAAGTTCCACAACACTATTCTTGAATATATGTTCTATGGCCGGATGATGTTATTTGAGGGACATAAATAATACAGGCCATTATGGGTGAGGACTCATAAAACTTTGAGGCATTTTCTCATAGTGTGCGCCCTTGGTAATATCCAGGAGGATATTATGAGAATGATACCCGACAGTAGGAAATATACATTTCATAGTGTCATTGGATGTTCCTATCTGTGAACCTGTGTATTGGTCCTTAGACTTTAAGATTATTATTAATGGGTATTACAACTCACGCACTTATATGTATTGATGAAAACTGTGATGACACATTATTCACAATGAGGTAGGATACGTTGGGTGTGTCATAAGTGATACTGTATTAATAGTTAATGCAATAAAGGCTTTGTCCCATCAATTCCATAACAAAAGTAGGTATCTCAGGCCCTTTAATGAAATTGATATAGCCTAAATAAATCAATGTTCATGGTGAGGAATGGGAAAGTTCAATTCTGGAAATTCAAAGAAATAATAATCAAGCACATGGGTTGATGGCACTAGCATGAAACCCGCTTGATTCGAGATATCATGATAAAGGGATTACATTACATGGTAAGCGTTCATAGGATGTGACATGTCATTACAATGTTAACTTCTTTATCTATGGGTGCCTTGGAATATTTCTAAATTCTAACCTTGGACTTCAGGCAGGCTATGCCTAATTCCACTGAGAAATAAGCCTAGAGGGTCACACACTAAGTGTGTCCAAGTATCTCAGTTAAATATTAATTTAACAAGTTGAATAAAGATTATTCCCGATTGTGGTTTAATAATTATTTAAGGATGACTGGTCACATTTATTTCGACACTAGTTATTTGAGAAAATATATTGTGGGTGAAATAATATATTTATTAGTGAGTAATGCAGTGATATTTATTTTAGAAATAAATAGCCATTATTCAAGGTCTAATAAATGTGGTGGAGGAAATAAAGAGGATGGAAAAAAAGTAAACACCGTGTATATTAATATACACGCCATGTATTTATTTCTAGGAATTTATGAGAAATAATATTATTTATTTAATTAAGTAATATTAGGTGTAATTCATTGGGCGCATATCAAGTAATAATAATAGTCAAATGTTATTATTAGACATGGGGTATTGCTAAGAACTAAATGAAATGAATAAATGCTTTCGGGTAATTAATTCATTTTATTATTCTAAGTAATTAAAATCCAAATTATATAATTATCATTATCCTAGACATTTTCGGTGGTTGTGCACAATGGATTTGTAAAATTTCTCAAGCCAAGAGATAATTCTTTTTCCACAAAGAACGCTCTCAAGCTACGAGAGAGAGATCCTCATTCACTGGATCAAGGCGATCGAAGGCAGACATCACAAACAAAGGCTCTTCCATACTAGCACTTGGAGATCCCATTGGTGACATCCAGAGATACGTGGATCACATGTGGATCACCACTAGAGTAATCCTACACTTGGATTATACGGCGCAATGAAAGATCACATCATATCGTGATCAGAAACATCAATGGAGTGGGAATTTCATCAAGGTAATTCTTGTCTTTTAATTAAATTAATTATAACCAACATATGATAATCCTATATATGGTTCTAGGACTCCCCTCTTTTCTTTCTTCCTTCTATTCCAAAGATATGACATTTTATTATTGTGATGGATCTCGGATTAAACATCTTTATTGGTAAAAATTAAATTTGGGTACACCCATCAATGCACTTCTACTGCACCTAGAACCTACACTTGTTCATTATCATATTTGATTAATGTATTTGTATTAATTGGAAATTATATGCACTTGCTCGTTGGTTTCCATCATATATGACTGATGGGTTTCATATTCATTGGTAGGGATATGCATCTACATGTAGTTTGTAATCCTATTTGGATGATAGTATTGGTATGTATTAGTTAGAATTTGCATCTTCTCATAGATATCTTCCACCTAATTTTTGGCTAACGGGCTTCATGTGCATTAGAAAATATTTTCATTTGACTATAATTTTCCACCCTATTTGCATGATGTTTTTTGAGAGCATTAGTGGGAATTTGTTTTTCCTCATAATTTTCTATTGTATTTACATGGCTGGTTTCGGAAGAGGGAGCATGAATATAAATTTCTCTGTAGTGTGCTTCCATATTTTCATAAAATATATCTTCCTCAAGAATCAAGGTGATAACCAATTCCTAAATATATGATTGTCTCCCTATTTGGTCCACTCGAGGAACCTGGGACCATTTCCCTTTAGTAGGGACTCTCAGGGAGATATCCTCCTCCGAGTGAGGATACTGGGCCGCATGGTGTTGGGGGTGATGAATTATGGAAGGGTTCCTTAAGAAGGACCCTTGTGATGTAGGGATAACATCATTGGTGATGACTTCATTATCATCCCTAAGATATGGGAGGCACTCATTGTCACATTCTGGGGACAGGTTCCCAAAATGGTTGGAGATGGCTGTAGGACCTCGAGACACCCTGAGAGGGGAGGGGTGAATCAGGGTGTCAACTTTTTCTTCTTAAAGTTTTGGATATTGTTCCCACGTTGGTAGAAACTACTTAAACTTGTATAATGGATATGATCAGCAATGAAACATTCACATGCAAAGAGATAACACGTCAATTTTACTTGGTTCACCACTAAGGGCTATGTCCAAGGAGCATACACGGACAAGTTTCCAATCATACCAAATTCCACTAATCTTCACTAGTTGTTGATTACAATTGTTCGGGCATAGTCACTCTTTCCCAGGCTCACTGCCTTTACAAAGGTTCAGAGACAGCTCACTGCTTCCCTCGGGTCACTCCCGTTGACTCCCCCTGGATCACTTCCCTTGGTGAAGTCACACTCAGTTTATAGACGTGAAGGTCTCTTCAATAAATTTGCATTTAAGTATTTGTCTCATGTTCAGCATGATACTTTGCTTGCATCAAGGTTCATAGTTGATGCTCTTTTTAGTTCAAACCTTCTTCTTTAGTGAAATGACTAATACACTAGATCCTCTTTTCTTCGTTTGCCTGAATCACAACCACTGATGTGATTACTCAATAAGTGAAGCTCAGCTTACTTGGCATTGTCAGAATAAGTTCTCCATGTATGCATGATATCATGAATTTATCATTTAGATTTCCTCTTTAATCTCACTTTTCACCTAAAGTATCAGGCAATCTTTCAGCTCTCGTACAGCTCCAGAAAGGCGGGCACGCTCCAACAACACCTGGCGCTCCTTTTCATGCCCGGTGCGCAAGTCCCAATACGGCGTGCAAGTCTTCATCACGCAAGTCCAAACTGGCGCGCAAGTGTCACCAAAGCACCTACGTGATTCTTCCTTCCCCAACTATAAACTTGGGTGACCCACTTCCTTTCTCTCCCAAACCGCCTTGGGCGTGCAACCAACAACCGGCACACAACCTCTACTTGCTCGACCCAACTACGACTTGCGCGGCTCAATCACCTACGTGACAAGAGCTCGAAAAATATCTAAGTCATGAACTCCATGAGAAATGAGGAGGGGTCGACTTGTATTTATAGGAAAACCAAACCCCATGCGCGGCGGCGCGCAAGTCACTCCTTGGCGCGCAAGTCTCGGTGCGCAGATCATCTCCCCTAGACTTTGTCGCACAACTAACTTGCGCAACCCAACAAATAATTGCGCGACCTTATTTCCTTAGCTATATTTTGAAGTTTTGTTCTTGGAAAAAAATAGGCGCATAAGTTCCAATCCTCATAGGTACCGGCGTGCAAGTTATTTCACGGTGCACAAGTCCACTTGTGCGACCTAACAAACACTTGCGCGACCCTTATCCCTTTTCTATATTTTGATGTTATGATCCTCAAAAACATATGGCGCGAAAGTTTCCTCTCCTTCAAGTGTACGGCGCACAAGTCCCTTTTCCAAAATCACTCTTCTTCATTTGTTGATTTTGAGGCCCTGAAATTTGGAAAACACTGGAAAACGGCGCCACCTTGTATCTGCCCTTTTTGTACCGCCTCCAGATCATCCATTCCTCTATCGACATTCTTGAATCAATCATAGATCGTTGACCACAACTCTTGAACTTGACATGCCATCTTGAAATCTCTTTTTTCAACAAATTTGTATGTCGTTTGTTTGCTTTGTCAACAAGAACAATCACCTCAAAAACACTTCTTATCGATGATTTGAATCCTTCAGAAACTCTTCTGCTGTCATCACAAACTCCACTATCGTGATATGTATTCTTTGAAGGAACAACTTTAGAACCATCATCTTATGATACAATGTGATGTGCATGGCCATCTCATAATTTCAATCTCCACATGGCCATCTTAGAAGTCCAATCCCTTGCACATTGTCTTCTTCTTTAGTCGTCATTATCTACTTCATGCAAAGCATATAAGTCAATTCTTCAAGAATTCTCTTGCATGGTTCTCATGAAATCATGAGGTATTTTATGGTCTTCATCAAAACCCCATTCTTCATGAATCATCCTCAGATGAATTATACCGAAAATTCTTCATTGTTGTAAACAATGTGTCACATTTGACACATGTTCTTTTGGACTTATGATTAGTACAACAATCATCTTAATTTCCATTCCTCCATTTTATTGGAGTACTTCTTGATCTCCTTCATTTTGATCTTCATTGACAACTATTGACAACAAATACAACCTTATATACAAAGTGGTTCCAACAATGGCTAGTGGATCCACCTGGTTCTAGACTGTCGACCATTATTGGGTGGACAGCTAGTGGGGTGTCATGGACTGGAGGGCCTACTTAGCAACCTCCTAGGTAGGGAGAGTATCCTTATGGTGGTAATCTAAAACCAGTGCATTTGAGACCTAGAGTTGAAGACACTGGGTGGGTGATGGAGTCCTCTACTTCATGGAGGACCCATCTGGTGCAGTGGTTGACATGAATTTCTATGAAAACTTCTAAGATTCCATTGAATTGAAGGAATCACTGAAGAGTTCTTACAATGTATGTGACAAGTACAAAAAACCAAACCTCATCAAAATAGTATCTCATGACTACATGCATAATTGATTATCTCGTTTAGCCCTCTTCCTTTTGGGATGTAAAATGAGATTAAAGTGGGGTAACCCACCACCTTGGTTAATGATTCATGTCAGGTTCACCATTTTATTCACTCAAAGATGGGGTTATGAATGATTGGGTTGATTTTAGGGGGTTAACTGGTGTGTAATCACTAATTTCGGGTATAATATCTTCAAATGGTCTCCAATGGCTTTGTTCGTGGATCCAAAAACACCCAAAAACTCTAACATCCACGATTCATGGACCTAATTTCCAAAGGTAGGAATTCATTGGATGATTAGGCCAATGAAACTTAAGAACTCAAATTGGTTGATAGGATGGTAAGTCGAGCTCGTCACACCCTTTTGTGGGAACTATCGCCTATTCCTGTACTCTCTTATAGATTTAAGTCATGTTCATGAATCCTTAGTTCATTCCCAAGTTTGTATATTATGGATTACCCCATGGTAATGATCCATCATGATTACACATAGGTTCAAAATAATCTATATGTATTTTTGGTTCTCTATAAATGGAGGTATCTATATGTATCTAAGGTTCTCCATTAATGTTTCCATTATCTAGATAGATCAGGGATTATTTGGTATTTTATAGGAAAAAAATTGGTTTTAATCCACATGATGGGGCACTCTAGATTTTACCATCCAGGGGTATGTGAGTTATTTTGATGTCAGAATAAAACCCATAATATGGGATTCTTATGTATCCTTATAAGAGGAATCAAAACCCACATAGTTAGGTGTCACCTAACTGGACACATCACATTTTAAGTTTATGTGATAAGGAACTGAACATGCATTTTAATTTCATACGGCAAGGATGTCCATGTGAAAGTTTTCCTGGTCAAGGATGGTGTAGGACTTATGTCGAGAAATCATGGGATACCCAGAAGAGATATAGTCTCTCGGGTGGATATGACCCTATCGAGAATATGGCTCAGACAACATTAGGGTGGATTTTGGTGAAAATTTTAGACATCAAAGTGGATTTCTATGTATCCCAGTTATTTAGGAATAAAATCCCTCATAGTTCAATTTGAGCTGGGGATTACACCTCAGAGAAGGCCCATTAAGGGGGAATGGTTGGGGATTACGCATGGAAGCTGCCCATTTGAGGGGATTTTATTGGGGATTACACCATGTGGGAGGACCATTTTATTTTTTGGTTGGTGTTTATATGTATAATATTTCCATTGGGTGATTCTTCATTGGAAATATATTCCTTATAGGGTTGAAATATGGTTTTGGGACTTATACCATGTGGGAGGACCATTTTAGTTTCTTTGGTTTCATTCAGATATCATGATCTCCACAAACCTCTAAGCCCATGTGATTCATGCTCTATGTAAAAAAAGAAAAAGTAGGGGATATAAAGATTATTTTTCCTACTCCATCCACTAATGGATGGTTCTATAACCCAAAGGGATAGGAAGAAAGGGGGTTGAATGTGCATGTTACTCTCTTTCTTTTATCCTGGATAGTCACATTTGGTGATATATCTGCATACATCCCAGGTGAGGATGAATAGGAGAAAAGGTGAAACCCCCCATAATAAATGATAGGGGATTACCTCAAAAGGAGTTCCCTAAAATTGGTTCTAGGAAAATGGGAATAATTTTCAACATCAACCCTCATCAAAAGGAATGGCCATCAGTTCCCCTTAATTCCAAGAATAGGAAGGTTCACATGAGCACCCTAAGGTCAGAACCATCATTACCATGGGAATGTATACTCAAGGTCATTCCAAAGGTCAGCCTTATTGTTGGGGTCACCCACGTGACTCCAATTACCGTGGGTATGTAAACTCAAAGGGACACACATATGTGACCGATGATCCCATCATACATGTTTGGTGCCTTTGGAAGGGGCCTTGGCCTGATTCCATTAGACTGGTTCACTGAAGGGTCGACATGAGGTATGACGACATGATGGAAGGGAATTATTGGATCTGGTAAGTAAAATTCCCTAGGATACCCCATTCTATATAGGATGTTCTTACACAGGATGGGGTTTCCTCCACCTAGCGTGGTTTATGCGGGTAAGGTGATTTTCCACATAGTATGGTTCTAGTGGACCTGGGTTCTATATTCATAATATGTTGCTCTACAGAGCCCAATTTCATATGCATAGCTTATTTCTATGTGTGGTCGAGTTTCTCAAGCATAATTATTTTCTACGTGGGGCAGGGTTCTTCCCATATAGTGTTTTACTATGTGGGATTCCTATTTGCAGCGGGATCATTAGTTTTGTGCCTCGCGAGAAGTATGCCTGCAAAGGATTTTGAGTTTTCTGATTTCCAATTGATTTATTTTATCCTCCCTAATAATAAGGGTGGGTTTTACTTACAAGGAATCATTTAAGTTTTGTTCAAATGTTTGGATGTGGCTCTATTATTCCATCCTTATATATCTCTCTCCTCAGTTCCCCTCAGTTCTATTTATAGAGGAATTAATGAACTTGATACTAGTATATCTGGTCAACCATGATTGGGCCATGATCATTCTTTTGTAGAAGCCCACAGGAGATGCTCGGCCCACGAATGACTTAGTCATCAAGTTCATTATTTATAGATGGGGTTCATCATTTGGGGGGGGGATATCACCACCTTGGTATTGCAAACGAATTAATTTAATTCACAGGGAGACAATGGTAATGCCTCATCCCAAGAACTATTCTAGTTCACAGGGGATCATCATTTTTAGGGGTGGAAATCACGGCCCACTTCCTGTAAAGGACTTCAGTTTAGTTTTTGGGAATTAACATCATCATATCTATCTCGCGAACTATTTAGTTCATAGGCACTTCAGGGATCAACATATCACCATGTGAAGAAGTGATCCATGAAGGGATTTGCGCTTCTTCCTTTTAAATTTTCACCCCTTTGAACATTTTCCCTTTAACTCTTCCTATTATTTTTTATTCCTTTCACAAATTGATATAATTATTTTGACCTCATTTGTTTAGTTTTTATGACCCAATAAGGTGCAAAGAGGGAAATAGAGGGTGTGAATCAGGCTTTAAGTCCCAATAAATTTTTCAATAAGGCGGTTTTATAATACATGATAAAACCAAACTTTTATATCTCAATAAATAAAATACCTAAAGACCCAATTCAAAATATATATGTAAATATCATGGAGGTAATTAAAATCATATAATAATAAGGAGAAGAGAAGAGTAAAGATTTTAGGAACTTACCTTGAACCTAAAAGTAACAAGGCTGATGATCTGGTGAATGGACAAACGAAGAAGGATAAGGAGAAGAGGTCCACATGATGGATATAGAAGATTGATAAGTATAAGGAAAAATTAAAGGGTAAGTTTTATTTTTTAAACATGGTTTAACAAGTGTTAGTTTTTAAATAACTATCATAAATCTTCATACTATAAATAGTTATTAAAAAATAGCTGATAATATTTATTTTTGTAACGATTACATTTAATCACTACTGATAAATTAGGTTAAATTATTAGGAAAATTAGGATTCATAATTACTAGAAATTTTTAAAAAAATACACTAATAAACCACTATAAAATAATCCTTTTCTTATAGCATGTATAAAATAGTGTCCATTCACTATCCCCTTCCTCATCGCACCCTATAGCTCCATCTACCACCATCACTCTATCAATCTATCATGCCCAACCACCCCTACAACACTGGAAATCACCCACCACCCTACATAATATGATAATACACTACTCTACAATGCCCAATTCATTAAAATGACTCCACTCCCTCAGTATCATCATGCCTCTTCTCTTGCTCTCACCATCACCATCACCCCTCTTTACTTATTCTTCTACTTTTTCCCAATCCATGTTCTCTATGTCTTTTCTCTGATAGTTTCAACAACAGATTTTTAGAAGTATCATTATGGTTCTTTTCTTGTTTTTTTTATATTTTTTCCTTTTTTATATAAATTTATTTCCTTATATCTTCCAGTGATATAAAATGAAAAAGTGGGAACCTAATTTTTAATCCATTTCCCATTACCTTTCAATTTACCTTTTCATTATGCATTTCAAACAAGGTCTTAGGCCCTGTTTGGTACATAGGAACCAGTTTTAGTAAAAATATATTGGAAAAGGGAAGTGGAAATGAAATATAAATTGGAAACAAAATGCGTGTTTGACACACATGTAAAATGAAAGAAAACCAATAAGAAAAAAAATATTGAAATATAAATGAGAAAATAAAATAACACCAATGTCCCCATTTTCCCTTCTACAAACATGGTCGATAGGATGAAACATTTTTTAACCTAAGCCAATGGTGTAAGGAAAGGCAACGATATCAGTTTTCATGGTGCAATTAGCCATTGCAGGTGGCATCAACTCAAGGCTATGAAGTACAGGTATCTAATTGGGGTGATGATAACAAATAAGAGGGGGAATTAAATGATCTTAAATTTTTTGGAAAATGGGTGACATTGATAGAAGAATAATAATGGTGGCATCAGGATCAAGTTTTGGTGAGGGAAGCATGAATAGGGGTGGTGGTGGGGGTCTTGGGTCAGAAGCAGATCAGTCTCAGGATAATGATTCAATTGTGAAAAAAGACATGTGATAATTTTCAACTTAAATGAAGTGTAAAACCAAATAGTAGAATAATAAATGGGGACATGAGTTTTAAAATTTAAAAACCCTCCAATGAAGAGGATTAAAAAACTACAAGGAAACTCTAAAAAATCCTCTATAAATCAAAGAAAATAAAAATCCAAGTAAATCCCAAGACTTGAATTAAAAAATACAGCATAGAAAGACCTATGTGAAAATACACAACATGATATGACTATGTATCCTCATTTATAATAGTCTCGTGAAAATACATCACCCTTCAGGGATTAAAACCAAACACGAAGTGTCGTTCCAACACCTCATTGCACAACCCGATATTACCATTTCTCACTACTTCCCATGACCTAAAAACATTTCCCACATATTTTCTACATGATACATGACTAGTCTCCCTCTCTTCTTGAAGTATCACTACCCACCTTTTATAGAACCTTGTGTTTTCTCTATGACTCATTCAAAAAAAGAGATAAGAATATCTCTAAAAAATTCTGGTGTGTAGATATAAGAGATAAGGAATGCCACCATTTGAATTTTAAAACACATTATCTTATCTTTCACCATGAGATACATGGGTCGAAACCATAAATATACCACTTAATCCCATAAAATAAGGATATTAATTCCAACAAACTTAGTTGTATTGTAATCCGGTTGGTATAACACCAACTTCTATCCTCTGTAGGAAATATGACAACCCTCTTTTTCATATTTTATGGAAACTTAAAAGATCACCCTGAAAAAGAAATCAAAAATATGAAATATTCATCATAAATGTATCTACATTTCTAATACCAAAATAAAAAATATATGGCTCCCCCATAACTGTAATCACCACATAATTTGGATCACATGAAGAAATTAATTTCTTCCTCTACTCAACATCCTCTAAGTAGTCTGGAACTCTCAGAACATCACCCTAATCTTTGATTTTAATTCTATATTCACTGGGGGAACTCTCTAAAGAAAAATAATTAGGTATAAGACCTGAAACACTTGACTGTACATGCTTCAGATTTCAAACCTTCTTCGTCCTAGTCGATGGATTTTGACTCATGTGTGGCGATCATTTATGCCATAAATCTAACAAAGTCCTCTTCACAACTATATTTTTCACATCACTACAAACCTTTGAATCCATGATATAAATTGTTTCATCTATTCATACTCATGTATAAACCATCAATACTCTAGATAAGGTCCATCTTCCACCACCAAAAGAACACATGAATCTATTAGTATCAAGAGTACAAGCAAATAACAAATTGTGGTGTATACCTGGCACATGTCACACATATTTCAAAATCAGTATACAAACTACATTTAGAGTGATATAAATATCACCAACACAAATGAAATCAGTAGAATCTCTATTTACCATATTCAATATACCAAAATTTCCTTCTTCATATGAAGAAAATAATTCTCTCTTAGGTGCAATATGGCATGATGTTTCTAAATCAACCACTCATTCAGTGTACAGATCTGATGTGTGACAATAAATGCCGACTAAAATTAAATCACCCTCACCCTGAATCAGACTTACATAAATATCCTTAGAATCAGTGTCATGGACCTTCTTTTCCTCCTTAATATTTTTCAATTCATATTAATTTCTCTACACATGACCCTCCTTAACACAAAAGAAGCATTTGACCTTTTTTCTTGTCTTTGACCGACCTATCTAAATTTTGTATCCATCCACCACATCCAAAATACCAATATTACCTAAAGATTCACCATCATTGGTCTTTCATTGATTCTCATTCATCAACAATGATGAAATCACATTATCTAAATTCAACGTTTCTTTCCTAAACAACAATTTGGTGATGATATTATCATATGAACTAGGAAACAAACAGAAAAGAAGAAAAACATTATCTTATTCTTCTATTTAAATAGGTACCTCATTACATTTATCATCAATCTTGACCACCACAAAAGATAGATCCATCATAAGTTTGGTGAACTCATCCAGATAGTTACTTAAATCTTCATTATCCGACATTCATAAATGATACTACCATTTTTCAAATATAAAAAATTTGTGAGGGATTTTGATTTATACCTTATTTTAAGATTCACCCAGATATCCTCCGAATCTGCCAGATTCAACACTTTTTACAGTATATTATCATCCAAATACAACTAGATTACACTTGTCATCAACTCTCTCATATCCTTTCAATCACTATCCCTCATCATCTTCAATTTATCTTATTTTTTTCTTCAACACCTTCACTATCTTATCATGGAATGGAATATTTTTAACTCTTTTCTCCCAAAGTGTAAAACAATTTTGTTCATTAAACAGTTCAATGTGGGCATAAATCCCATGGCATGAATCACCCATATATAATTAGCAAGAAAACATGGATAAACTCCTATGATACCAGTAGTTGGGTCAAAAGTAGATTAGTCTCAAGATAATTATTCAATTTTGATAAAAGACTTGTGAGAATTGAAAATGTAAATGAAGTGTAAAATCAAATAAAAAAATAATAAATGGGGACACAAGTTTTAACATGGAAAATCCTCTAATGAGGAGGATTAAAAAACCATAGGGTAACTCTAAAAAATCCACTATAAATCAAGGAGTACAAAAATCCAAGTAAATATTGAGACTTGAATTACAAAAATACAACATAGAAAAACCTGTTTGAAAATCCAAACCATGATATGCCTCTTTAATCTCTTTGATAATAGTCTCATGATAAGACGTCATCCTTTAAATATCAAAACCAAACATGTTGATTCACTGCAACACCTCATTGAACAACCCGATATTGTCACTACACACTACTACCCACACCCTAAAAAGGTTTCCCATGTGTTTGCATCATGAGATGTGACTACTTTCACTCTCTTCTTAAAGTGGCACTACCCCACTTTTGTAGATCCTCACGTGTTCCCCTGCACCTCTTTCAAAAAAATAGATAATAAAATCTCTAAAATGTCTTGGCATGTAGATATAATAGATACCAAAGGCCACCATTTGGATTTTAAAACACATTCACTGGTAGAAAAATGGTCTTTAACGTCGTTTTTTTAATTTTGATGACAGTTTTTAACTGACGTTGAAGCCGTCGATGTAAAAAAATATGACTTTTTACATTGGTTTTTTGTAAACTGACGCCAAAAATGAATTAAATTTATTTTTTAGCATCGTTTTCATAAAAAAATATGCCAAAAAAATTCATTCGTATCATTTTTGGCGTTGGTTTCCTTAAAAACCGACACCAAAAAGTTTAAAAAAATATTTTCAGCATCGGTTTTAAAAAAAACGATGCCATAAATGAAAAAATTATTTTTGGCATCAATTTTTACAAAAAACGACTCTAAAAATTAACTTTTTCACTACCACAAAAATAGTTTTTCACAGCGCCAACTTTTATCAGCATTAACGAAAAAGCGTTGATAAAGAGGGGTGCCTTTATTAGCACTAAAAAAAGCACTGCTAAAGGGTCCCTTTATCAGCGCTAAAAAAAGCACTGATAAAAGCACCCCTTTATCAGTGATTTTTTTTAGCGCTGATAAAGGGTCGACTTCAAAAAAAAAATTAAAAATAATATATTAATATATAAATATATAAATATATAAATATAGTTATATTGATATAAATATAATATATAATTTTTAAATATATTTTAGATAAGTATAAATATATATTTAAACTTAATATACTTAATATATAATATATTTAATGAAAATGGATTATAAAAAAATTAAAAAAAAATATTTTTAATTAATAATTTTTTAATTATTATGGAGTAATAGTCATTTAATAACAATTTGAAGAGTAAAAATTAAAAAAAATTAAAAAAAGACCCAAAATATGTTGAAAACGCAACTCGAACTTCAAACGACCATAACTTTTGATCCGGGTGTCCGTTTGAGCTCTAGCACATATCAAATTGAACTTTGTGATGAGCTCTACATCACTATGACCCGAGGGGGCCTTGTTCAATGTTTTTTTGTGGAAAAAAATTCCCAAAAGGCCTCCAAAACTGAGTTTTTAGTCGGGGTACCCTGATTTTTTAACATTTTGTGGATTTTTAGCCTCGTTTAAGGGGGTATTATTGGCTTTTTTTGGTGGGGACTAGATTTATTCCAAGGTATTACATTCATATTGATATTATGTCTTTGAAATTTCATTTTTTTTATAATACACTTCTATTTATAATCAAATATATAATAATATATACATATTTTGTATATATTCACACATAAAAATTTAATTATAAATATAAATAATAAAATATTTTTACATATAAAATATATTATCTTTATCTAAATAATAACTAATATCCATTTTATTTAAAATAAAAATATATGAATATTTATATACCTATATATTAACCTAACTATATATATATATATATTAATCTAACTATATATATATATTAATATAACTACATATATATATTAATATTACTATAAATATATATATTAATATCACTATAAATATATATATTAATATCACTATAAATATATATATTAATATAATTATATATATATATATATTAATATAACTATATATATATATATTAATATAAATATATATTATTATCCGAATAAATATAACTAAATATATATATATATATATAAATAGAGATATATATTAATATGACTATATATATATTAATATGACTATATATATATTAATATAAATATATATATATATATATTAATATAAATATATATTACTATACGAATAAATATAACTAAATATATATATATAAATAGAGATATATATTAATATAACTATATATATATTAATATAACTATATATATATATTAATATAACTATATATATATTAATATAACTATATATATACATTATAATATAACTTTATATATATTAATATAAATATATATTACTATACGAATAAATATAACTAAATATATAAATATATATATAGAGATATCATGAATTGGAAAACAAATCAAAATACAGGAGTGGTAAGGGCTTAGGCGCGTAGGGGGGAGGTCTCGAGTTCAAATCCTGGTGGAGGCAGGGGCGCGTGCGCATGGGGGAATATGGGAGAAAGCGCTGTTAAAGGGTGGAGGAAGTGCGTGGGCACTGTAAAAGGGGGGATCAAGCGCTATAAAATCCCCCCCCAATTGGCAGTATTTTTTTTTTTTTTAATTTTTTTTACCTTTTATCAGCACTTTTAAAAAAGCGCTGATAAAAGGGGTCCTTTATCAGTGCTAAAACGAAAGCACTGATAAAGGAAACGCAAATAAAGGGGTCTTTTATCAGCGCTAAAACAAAGCACTGATAAAGGACCCTTTTATCAGTGCTTTGTTTTAGCGCTGATAAAAGGGGTCTTTATCAGCACTTTTTGGAGCACTGATAAAGGGGACCCCCCCCCCCCTTATCTTCGCCGGTATTAATAGTGCTTTTCTAGCACTGTTAAAGTCCATTTTTAGCACTGATAAAATCCATATTTGTAGTCGTGTTTCTTCTTCCATGTTATAGAGCATTTCTTAATCTTCGATTTTATAGGTCGTGGAGCAAAAACAAAGTTATGGATCAAAATTTATGGTCGTCTTAAGTTGAATTTGTCAAAGTTTGTATTAGTACAAATCATTTCAAATAAAATTTGTTAAACATAAACTAAAATCACATACACCAAATGAAAATGGGGATCGATAATTAAATTTACACCATAGTTAGTAAATATCATCCAAGTGTTCTATATTGGTAACTCGATAATAAGAATAAATCATCTTTATAATCAAGCTAATCGAGTTGTTTTTAAATGATGGAATGGAATAACAAAGAAAATAAATGATTAGAATAGGTATCGTGTTCAAATTAATGATTGAAGCCATTTTTCATACTTGATTGAATTGAGGTGGTTGAAAATGTTGAACAAAAGAGAAAATGGATTTATATATAGCAAACAAAAATATTCTCGGTAATATTGTAGGAAAATCTATGCGGGGGTTTATAAAGTTAAATGTGCATTTTGAAAAAAATGAAATTTTGATTCCACATATTGAATAATACTATTTTGTATCAGTTTTGTTTGAAACTGACATGAAAGAGGATTTACATTGGTCTTTTGGCTTCAGTTTTTAGAAAACTGATGCCAAAAATTCCAATTGATATCCTTTTTGGGGTCTATTTTTAAATAAACCAATGTTAAAATTTAAAAAAACATTTTTTGTGTCAGTTTTTTTAAAAACCGATGCCAAAAACTAAAAAAAAATTATTTTGGCATCTGTTTTCATGAAAACTGATGCCAAAAATGGAAAAAAAATTACAATTTTTTAGATAATTTCTTAAGATTTGATTTAACTAGTTGTGGATATAAAACGAAGTTATGGATTAAAATTTATGGACTTTTAAAGATGGAATTCTTTAAGACTTCTATTATAGAAGATCAACTTCCGACAACCATAACTTTTAATTATTAACTCCATTTTTGCTCCACGACCAGTCAAATCAAATCTTAGGAAATAATCTAAAACTTAGTAAAAAAATTCTATTTATTGGCAACATTTTTTTGTAAAAACCGATACCAAAAATATGTTTTTTAAATTTTTTGCATCGGTTTTTAAAAAAACTGACACCCAAACTAATTTTTTTTCTCTTTTTAGCATTGTTTTTTTAAAAAAAATCAACGCCAAAAATTCTTCGGAAACATATATTGCGTCAGCTTATACAAAATCTATGTTAAACTAATGACGTTAAAACCCATTTTTCTATTAGTGATTATCTTATCTTACCCCATGAGTTATTCAGGCTAAACCCATATGGTGGTGGGATGTAGTGGCAGCAATGGTGGTGAGGCGTGATAACAGTAGTGGTGCTGGGGTGGGATGACTATGATAGTTTCAGGTCATGACATAGTGAAGAAGATGGTTTCAGGTTGTGGTTGTTGGGCATTATAGTGGTTGGGCATTGCAAGCTGGTGTTGGGTATTACAAGGAGGTTGGGTGTTGTAGGGTGGTTGACAATATAGAGTGGTCAACATTACAGGGTGGTTAGTGATGGCGTTGCAGGCCCTTGATGGCATGGAAGGGTGGCCAGAGTGGTGGTCAGAAGAAAGTAAATGAGGATAATTTTGTATTTTTCTAGTTTTTATAAGGATATTTTGGTCTAAAACTATGTATTCCCTTTCTTTGGTCTCATTTCTTCCCACCTTTTGGATTAACCTTGATTCCATTGTTTAACAGAATTATTAATACCCTTATAGAATACCAAACATCATATTTTCATGCTTTTCTTTCCCTTCCCTTGCCACCAATTCTAGAATACCAAACAAGGCCTTTTTATATTAAGTTGGTAGGTTTTTTCCCATAATTGGGTATTCATCATTCATAAACAACCCATTTTCATATTCATATAACCTAAGAACATCATAATAAGATCTTTGGCGAAGCTGTTCTCCTCAAATTTCAACCACGCCTAAGCTTCAGCTCCTCTGAACGCCCTAGAAATCCTTTAATTTCTCTAAAAATTAAAATTTGATCCAATATATCTCTATTCTATAGAATAATACCAGGTTTTTTACATTCCAAACCATATATATTCAAAGAAATGCTGAGAAGGGGGAGAAATGAATATGAAGATGATAAAAATTGGTTCTTCTTGATTCCTTAGTGTCAGAGTATCTATTTCCTATTTTTCTACTTTCACTTTCTTATTTTAAATGGAATCTATTTATGGGATAAATACCATCTCTATTATTTGGATATCCATTTATTTAACCCATGCATATTCTAGTCTAGGAATGGATTTAGGTTCTCTCTTCATCATTACTCAATCCAAATCCTAATTATTCTTGAAATCTGTATGTTTAAATGAAACTAATGATATTTTCACAACTTCAAAACTTTTCATTGGAAATTTTATTGATTTAATATAGAAATATAGATTTCTAGTAGTGTTTTTTTCTCACAAAATAAATAAAATAACCTAGAAACCTGATGAAAAAAGGAACAAGATATAAAAACAATATATGTAATCAGTTTAAAAATTTCAATGTAGTAATGATTAAAAGTTAAAATGTGTTAGGACCAATAGGTGCCTATATACCCTGAGAGGTGGGGTGAATCAGGGTATGGATATTCTTTTTCAAAGTTCTTTCTGCCCCACTGGATCTTGACCTCTTTATTACAAGGGTCACTTTTTTTCACTTTTGTGTTTATTATGATCACTTATTTTCTTCTTTATCTAATGATGATGCTTTAATTACAATTCAGGGAAGTACGCAGGTAGACACAAAGATTTTTACTTGGTTCACCATCACTGGGCTACATCCAAGGAGCATACGCCGACAAGTTTTCGGTCGTGCCAAATTCCACTATTCTTCACTAGATGTGGATACAATGGTCTGTGCATAGTCACTCTGTCCCAGGATCACTGCCTTTACAAGGTTTAGGGTTAGCTCACTACTTTCCCAAGGGTCACTCCCTGTTTCTCTCTCTCTGGATCACTGTCGGTGGAGAGAATCACCTTCTTCCTCTTCCTTCGCTCACTTCTCTGGAAAGGATCCACTCAGAGTTTATAGACCTGTAGGTATCTTCATTTGCATGAAGTAATGCATCTTCCTCTGTATGTAGATGCTCTGTTGAAGTACATCTTTCACCCGTAGATGAATCTCTCTTTGTACCGAAGGTATCGGGAAAACTTCCAGCTTCCACGCAGCCCGAAAACACTGTTGGAAAAACAACCTTACTTGGCGTGCAAGTCTAATCCAGCGTGAAAGTATCGGCGCGCAAGTCACAACTCGCATGCAAGTATACCTTAGACATTTGCGCAACACAAGCTTTTGAAACGTCAAACTTGTGTGACTCACTTCCCTTTACACCCAAACCAATATTGGCGTGAAACTAACAACAACCGCCCTTCTTCAAATCTGGCGCAAAAGTCCCACTTGCGTGACACACCACCACTTGCGCGACCACCACACCTACATGACGGGAGCTCTGATTCTTTAAAGTGTTGAACTCCATTGAGAAATGAGGAGGGGTGGCCCAGTATTTATAGGCAAATTGACCACCCTGTGCGACGGCGCGCAAGTCTCGGCGTGCAGGTCTCTTCCCCTGCAAGTCACTTGCGCGACCCACTTCCAAACTTGCGCGAACCTCTTTCCTTTTCCATATTTTGATCTTCTGATCTTGAAAAACCATAGGCGCGCAAGTTCTCAAGCTTCCAAGGCATCGGCACACAAGTCTCTTTCACAGCGCGCAAGTCACTTGCGCGACACCACCAATACTTGCGTGACACTTATCCCTTTGCCATATTTTGATGATCTGATCTTGAAAAACATATGGTGCATAAGTTTCCAAGCCTTCAAGTACACGGCGCACAAGTCCCTTTTCCAAAAACCACTTTTCTTTATTTGATGATTTTCAGGCCCAAAAATTTTTCAAACACTGGAAAACGGCGCCACCTTGTATCTATTCTTTTTGTACCGCCTCCAGATCATCCATTCCTTTATCGATGTTCTTGAATCAAATATTGATCGTTTAACCAAAACTCTTGAACTCAACATTACGCCATGAAATCCCCTTTTTCAACAAGTTTTTATGACATGGTTTTCTTTGTCAACAATCACAGCACAGTTGTCCACTTTGTCAACAAACAAAATCACCTCAAAAATGCTTCAATGAAACCTTGAGGGATTTTTTCCCAACAAAATGATAATACCTTTCTATGTGATATATCCATCAATAATTTATGGGACCTCCAACTTTAACATCCTTGATTAAATGAATGGTTAGATGAATCATCGCAATGAAAAATAATGTGGGAAATATCATCTCCAAATTACAAAGTGCCATTATAATTATTTATAGAAGTTTTTAAAACTCAATGGGGATCAAATATTTCTCACTGAGTTTTGAAACCTATTGGATCATTTTAAGTCATTCTATTTTAATGTTTAAGAGTGTGTTTTTTGGGTTTATAGGGCATCAAGAATCATTTTGTGATTTTATATAAGAATATAAGCTGAAGGACACCTATATGATGTATTCACACTATGAATATGATTCATGACATGAGTTTTTCACTGGGAACAAACTGAACATTCCATATTTGGAGCATGAAAATGGTTCAATCCATGAATCATGTTCACATCGTGAATTATTCTATATGGATTTTTTAACCTAGGTGATCCCTTTTTTAGAACACATGGAACTCATGTGATTCACATCATGAATAGAGGATCCAGGATGTGAAACATTCATGGTTTATAGGTTTTTATCATTTGGAAAGCCTGAATTTTAATTCATTCTCTTTTGATCTTCCTTACCTTGAAATCTAGGCTCTTCTAGGTGATTTTGGGTACCATAGATCCCTCTATATTTCTTTGTTTGGTACTTGATCTTCATGGTTTTTGCACTGCATATCTCTTAGTAAGAGACATTTCTACTTATTCATTGTCATTAATCACAAAAACAGTGTTACATTGTGTTTTGTGTATTTTTTTATCTTGTGGTGATGTATGTTTGATCCTTTCTAAATTCATTGTTCAGTCTTCTTCTAGAGTCCAACTCTCATGTTGTTGGTGTGGAAGGTGTATTACTTGAGGAATGCATTAATCTAACCTCTCTTATAACCAATTATTTTATGTAATTTGATTATGAGATATGAGAATCATTGTTATGTCCTCTGTTATTATCTATTCTTTCCTTCCAGTGTTGTTGGATCTCATTACGGGTAGTGTTCGACCCAATTTTGAGGTAAGTGGTTTTATTCTTAGCCTTTTTTTGAATGAACCATTATTCCTCATGTTTTATAAATTAATTTATAAATAAATTGGCATGATTTTTTCATGTGTGTAAATGGATTTGAAATTAAAGATAGTTTTTTTCCTTGGTTTTAGTAAAGGAAAATGGTTTTTTTATATTTCAATATTGGTTTTCAAATACAGTTTAATAAAAGAAAAGGTCTTTTTGAAATTAAATGTGAAAAAATCATTTTTAAATGATTTTGGAAAATGCATCACATAGGAAGCCTTGGGTAATTATTTGGAAAATGTATCTTAGGGACATCATCCATTTTTATTATTGGGGGGATCAATCATGGGGCTTTCCTTTTCCCCTAGGCCCGTTATTCTAGGGAATTAGTTTGACTTTATTGGGTGTTTCACCCATGGGGTGTTATTATACTCCTAAATCATGTGTTCTAAGGACTTTATATCACACTAGTTATTGATTTTGGTATGCTTAGTCTACAAGATTGACCTATTGTGATCCTTAGCATAACTTACCTATGATATGGATTTCATTGTTCTATATTTTATATAACTTATTTGACTTTGATAAATGTTTATAAAAATTAGTCTTTGAAAATATTTTTCATGGCTTGTTTTGGAAGTATGGAAAAAAGGAAAATATCTACCATGCCTTAGATATAAACTACTTTATCATTTACCATTCCATTATTTCATTAAAATTATTATATTATGGTTTTTTATATAGATACTTGATATGGAACACCTGGGTGGGATCCTACTAATTCTTTTTAGCTCAAACACTGCACACCCCTTCAGCGGTTTGTAGACCTAGTTATGTCCTTTGATGTAGTAAATGTAAAAGCACCAAAATGAGGTGACAAGGTTCACATCAGCTGAGTACTGGTAGCTAATGGTGATTTGGTGGGATATTTTCCACATTATCACATGGATTAGTCATCTATGTTTAGTTATCCATTTCTATTGGAATTGTACTTTAGTGTTTTTTTGAATTTAAGTTGTATCACTTATTCTATCCTCTTTTGGTTATATAATATATTTCTCTTGGGTTTTTCTTCCACTGTTTCTTTCTACTATTCATATATATATATTTCATGTTTTTTGTATTAGACTGGGAAAAAACTTTACCTCTGGTTGTTGATGCTTGGGTGCTAGTCACTAGCCTTTGGGGATCAGGAACGCCCTTTGGGTATGTGGATGATTGGGTTGGGTACCAATTATTAAGGGTATCTCAGGTCGAATCATGAAAAATTGGTATCAAAGGTTAGTTTGCCCTTAATATTCCTTATATTGGGATGTTTGGTGGACTGAATATAGGATTTTTAGAACTTGGGAGATAGGTTGAAAAAAGTTCCTTGAAAACTCTTTTCATGATGAGAATCAAGTTACCATAGGATGTTGGAATGTGTGCATATCCTTTTTTGAGTTTTTCATCTTAATATCAGTTTTTTTCTTATGGATTTCTGGTTTGAACTAAGATTATCCAGTTGTATGATCACTTCTTTTATTTTTAGTGTGTAGTGATATTCCTCTAAGATATATTACATGAGTTACATAGGATGGTGAAGTGGATTCTCCACAATTGAATCCTCATTTGGATCAGAATATTATAGAGGCTATCATATGGGAAATATTTTTCATGGATAAAAATGTACCTCAAGTCCATAACATATTTTTTGTGGTACATCCAGGAGATGTAGGATAAAGGGATCAATATCAAGAGTTATTAGGTGAGAATCCCACATCCTTTAAGGTTATAAATGATCCCTAATAGGTGGATGATAGACTAGATAATATCTAACATATCTTCAAATTTCTAGATGCACCTATTACCACCAAGGTGAAGTATGTTGTGTTCAGAATCAAGGGTCCCAGTAAAATATATTGGGATTCCATGGTACAATAATATGTACTTGTGGGTTTAGATTATAATGGTTTCAAGACCCTCTTATTCTAGTATTTATATAAAGAGTCTTTGATGATGGAAAAGTCTTTAAAGCTATTATATTTATAGCAGGGAGAGTGTTCGGTGTCAGCATACACCAATCGGTTCATAGACTAGTTTGTTTTTCTTTGGAGGTAGTGAATAATTATTATTTGAAGACTCATAAGTACCTACAAGGTTGGTGCTCAGATATTAAATAATAAGTATTTACACAAAATCTTTCTACCTATGTGGAGATGGTAGATCGAGCTATGATGGTAGAAATGGACATAACAAGAATGATTGATTATTCTTACCATTTTATTCCACCCAGTGGTATCTTCAGTGGTGCATAGTAAAAGAATAAGAAGTTTTATAAGAATCGCAGGAGAAGTGGAGGTGGTTCTCATTAGTGGGCCTCCTTTTCACGATCAGTTATATCCAGTAGTTTTCCCTTGTCTTTCTATCAGTTTGGAAAGGTTGGACACACTCAAAGTTCTTATTTTTTGACTGGAAATATGTGCAATGGGTGTGGATTATATGACCATATATAATGATTCTATCAAGATATTTCTATTCCTAATTATGTTCAAGGATCATCATATTTAAAGAAACTTCATTGTAGTCAAAAAAAATTTAAAGTTCGTAGGGCTCCATCCACAACCATCAGGAGTGTAGCACCTTCAAACAGTTGATGAGATTCCAGTAGAGGTTAAGGTGGGTCTAGTAATAGTGAGAGGTACCATATTTATTATATCTTCTATATAAACAACTTTATTTGATACTGGTGCATCCCAATCATTTATATATGACTACTTTTTTGATATGTTGAAACTTCCAACGAAACTCATATCCTTTGTCATGAAGTTAGAGACACCTCTTGGAAAGAGGAAAGTGTAGGGGTTTTGGTGTCCTTATTATTCTCTATCAATATATAACATGTAATTATTATGGGATTTCCTTATTATTGATTTATATTTATTTTATGTCATTATTGGGATGGATTTTCTTATCACTCATCGTGCTGAGATTGATTGTTACCCTCGACATGTCTCATTTTCTAATGTTGATGAGAGATCTTGAGTGTTTAGAGGAGAGTGGGATCTGAGGTCTATTCATGTAGGAACTTTACTCCCAAATTTAAGAAGTTTTATTTAATTTTTTTAGTTGATCTCGGTGAAATTTCTCTTTATAGTGATCTTCCCTTAGTCATTAGGGACTTTTCCAATTTTTTCCCATACGAATTCTGTGGTCTTCCTCTAGAGTGGGAGGTAGAGTTTATGATTGATATGGTGACAATTATGTAGATGATATCGATACCCTCATATCATATGGATCCATAAGAGCAGAAATATCTCAATGTTTAGTTGTATTATCTGATGGTGAAAGGTTTTGTTCACCCTAGTGTTTCATCTTGGACAGCCCTGGTGCTCTTTTTCAAGAAGGTTGATGGTTCACTTCATTTATGTGTATACTATCAGAATTTTAAATGAGTGATGGTTAATAATAAGTACACTTTTTCTCTTTTTGATGATATGTTTGATTATATAAATTATGCAGAGTAGTTTTTGAAGATCGATCTTAGGTCAAGTTATCATCATCTCAGAGTTCTAGAGTCTAACATTCCTATAACATACTAGTTTTTCTCATGAGGTACAAACCTTTTAATTTTTAGTTTTAACCTTTACTTATATACTTGAAATGTGATTAAGAGTTTAAGGAGTGGTTTATGAGTATCAAAGTCTTGTTCAGAGCACAAACCTCCAAATTTTGGAAAGGCGGACTAAGTCGCGTGGTTAGCATACGATTAGTGCTAACCATGTGGGGTATTGTAATAAATTATAGAGGGCCATATGGTTTTCCAAAACCATTAACCTATGTCTACACACTTA
Source organism: Viscum album (assembly GCA_963277665.1). NCBI lineage: Eukaryota > Viridiplantae > Streptophyta > Magnoliopsida > Santalales > Viscaceae > Viscum > Viscum album. The sequence continues at coordinate 1,188,485,097 of OY728156.1, read as the reverse complement.
ATTCCACTTAACCAGTAGTGCCACAAGGTTCAGCCGTATGGTTTGGAAAATCATGTTTTCAAACCCTACACCTCTTAAAAGTATGTGAAAGGTTGATTTTTTCCTCCTTCCTTTTTTACTTACCTCCCTCTTTTCTCCTCCCATTTCATGTAAAATTATTCTCCATCCACATGTATCCCCACTTCTTCCTCCCATCTAGGTTTTAAGCTATATTCTCTATTTAAACATTGATTCTTTCTTCATTGGTCTCATTGGAATCATACCATTAAGCCCTTTATTCCTCTTTTCTCTTTTCTTAATTTATATCTCCATCATGAATTCAATTTATAGGCAAGCTAATATGCTTTATTTTTAGTGTATTTGTATATTCTTCTAATTTATTCCATTAAATATCACATTAGATTCCAAAACATGACAAAGAGTCATCAATCACCAAAAGGTAGGTGGTTTAGTAATTTTACCTAAGGTTTTGTTTTCATATATCATTCATCATGGTACCGAAATGTCGTACTTTCCATATATTGCCTTAAAAATATAAATTTTATTAATATAAATGGTTAATAATTCTATAAATATCCCATAAAATCTTATTTTATTGTTGAAGTTTTCCCACCTCGACAGTTTCCACCCCTTGGGTGTGCTTGTTAAATGGATTGATTAAATGGAATATCAAATGGTTGAAAACCATATTTGAATTATGTTAAAGAACTATATAAATTATTATTATTTCTATTATATATTTCCCATGTATAATGGAAATTGATACACATTTGAGGCTATTGTTTTCCATAATGCTTCATGATCCCTTAATATGTGATGTTGGGCATGACGTCTCACATCATTTATTGAATGGTGGTCATGATGTTCCATGTTCTCCTGGAGGTTTTTGGACATGACTTTTCACTTTGTTCATTGTGTTGATGGATATTATGACATTTGTATCCCTAATCAAATGCATGGTCTAGTACCCTATTTATAGCAAGATACCTTTATGACTATGAATGGATGTTTGAGTTACTCCTCGAGTCCTGGATAGTATTAGTATCTATATATGTGGATATACATGTCACTACCAATAAAGTTTATATATATACATACATAATTCTAAATATATATATATATATATATATATACTTATACCTATATATATATATATGGTGGCACATGTTTAGAGATATTTCAGCTTAGGCCAAAGTAGGTATAGTTAAGTGGCTGTCCTCTAGGAACCTGGCCTAACTTGGTTATAGTTTACATTTATAATTTCCTTTATTATACACGTGCACTACCATTTTATATGAATTGGATGAATATTACTAGACATCATTGGTGGTGGCCTACTGATTATATCTCACACTCTGTTTAGGCTATCGATTGGTACTCAAACTGACTTCTTGGTTGCAGGTAGGGACAAATAAAAGGGTCCAGTTATAGATGCTCAATTGTTTATCTAGGATATAGTATGGGAGAAAAGGATAGATATTATTCTTTAGATTCTAGTGGAGTTATCTTGGACCTTTTATTATATTTTTTTGTATAATTTTGTATACGCATGTTTATCTATATTCTGTTGACTTTCCTTTTTGTAGAGTATCATGACATTATCATTATTTTTTATGACTTGGGTTATTTATTATGTCTTTCATTATTATCTAGATGTATGTATTTCATTACTATTTCTAATCTATTTCTACTATTTAACTATTATTTTATACTAATGTGTCCACTCTAATCAAAGGGCATAGTCTCCCCACTAACACACATTAGGCCCCTGCTGCTAGTTGGCAGGCTTTGGGGTACAGAGAGGCATGCATGAGGCCATGTGGCCAAGGGGATCAAGGAACCTTTTAGTGAATCCCATGTTAGGATTTTATAAAGTGGAATTATATTATATTTGAATTTTTATTACTATTTGGGAATGGTTAGATAGTAGATTAGGAAGTGTTGAAATTTAGTAATTAACCTGTGTCTGGGAGTAGCTGACTCATGTATAGAGAAAATCCAAATTTCCTGAGATGGGATGTTGATGTTCTGTATTTTTCTCTTTAAAGTTGTCATTATTTTACCATTGTATGGAACACTTGTTTTTTGATGTGACATTTATAGATTTATATTTTTTACCTTATCCTAATAAGTCAATGAAGTACCATACATTCATCATTATATAGATGTAGTGATTCACATGTCATGCATTATTCCATGTCATATAGGTGTATCCCTTTTCTTTAATTGCTTGTAATTTTCCATGTTTGTTGAAGTTCCTTGGTATTTATGTTAAAATTACAATAAAATTTCTTATAGGGAGATAAATAATTGGTTGATTAAAGTGTATTCATCAATATAAATAGTGTTTTACCTTAGATCTTGATGAAAACACCTTAATTAAGCAATTATGGCTTGTTTGAGCCATGGACCACTGGTCTCCTGGGCCAAAATGTTATTGGTTGAAATTAAATGGATTAAAATTGAAATTTATAGAGAGTAAGGGACTCTAGTAATGGTAATACATATAATTGAACCAAATTTGAGGTTGGTTGTAGTTACATTATGTGCCAATTTCAATTTATGAAGTAAGTACTCTATAAATTAAGAATGGTAATGCATATAATTGGACCATGAAAAATATATAGATGTATATGAAACATATAAACTTGTTGATACTTGGAAATTAAATAATTTTTACTGTTAAATGGGGATTATAATTAAAATTTAAAGGGTGTTTTCCTCTTTACCTTATAATTAACATCCCGTATATTGGGACCTTTGTATATGATATGGGACCTTAACCCTGACTCGAACTTGGTAGTAGGTAGTAGGAAGTGTCACTTATGACTTAAATGATCTTCTATAATTACCTAGAATTATATTTACAAGCAGGCATATGGGTGTTAAATCTTTTATAGAAAGGAATTTTACTTATCCTCTTTCTTACTCTGTAATTTGTTCAGTTATTAAATTCTATTTTGAGGCATGTGTTTGAAAATTATAGAAATATGAAACCACAAAAACCTCAAGTCAAGTTCTAGGAAGGAAAATATGACTATACTCCAGAGGTGTTGGGTCCTGATCAACCAATATTACCTCCAGCAGTGCCACTAGAGATACTGGTTTTTATACTCATGTTGGGTACCTATGCTTAGTTCCAAGAGATTTTCCTATTGTTTATATAATCCTTTCAGGGATCTCCATGAGTTTCCTCTTCTATGGTAGTTTCATAATGGGATTTCTATCAACAACATTTATCTATGTTCTCAGGGGGATGGTGGACCCCAAGCTACTAAATTATGGATGGATTCTATGGTTTCTATATTCAAGAACTTGGAGACACCTCCGGAAATGAGGGTCAATCCAACAACCTACATTCTTTGTGATTCCTCCAAAAAAATTGGGATGTTGTCACCCTAACTGTTCAGCATTAAGATATGGTCTGGAAGGATTTTTAGATGGCCTTTTATGATCACTTCATTCCACAGACACTAAAAATTGAGTGGGATAGGGAATTTATGCACCTTCATCTAGGTTCTATGTCTGTGATGGAGTATTCTACTTGTTTTATAGAGATATAGTGTTTTATGCCCACCCTCATCAAGGATGAGCTGGTGAAAATAAGGTGTTTTGATGATGGTCTTGTACACTCCATCCTATCTTAGGTTAATAACTTTCAGTTGACCACCATTTTAGAAATTTTAAACCAATCCCTCATCACTGAGTATAATTTGAGGGAAGGATAGGGTGTAAGATATAGAGATTCAGCACCAAAACTGGGTAGAATCTCATCTAGTGACTGAAAGATGCACTTTGAGTCTTCTTGTGGGGGTAGTTTCAGTCAAAAAACACACACCAATAGTTATATGATTTGTTACCAGTGTGAAATGATCGATCATATGAAACCCCAATACAACAAATATCTAGTTGAATGATGAGCCTATAGAGATATGGGTTATCTACAACATTTTTTCAGAACCTATACCCTAATAATTAGTGAGAAATATTCTACACCTACTTCATATATAGGAGTATGTCCAACAGATTTGCATCAAACCGGAAGTTGGGATACTGCCATCTAATCCAGTAGAAGAGGTGGACATGGCCATGGAATGTAGTCTTATGAGATGTAGCTCTAGCAGAGAAGGCCTTCTCTAGATATCCAGGTTGTGACTCAGGGTTGTGTTATTGACCATCTTTATATAGTTTATCCTATACCATAGAATAATATCACTAGGCCTTCTATAGTTTGAGGTATTATTCTAGTAGCCTCTAATTTAGTGAATGTATTATTTAACACAGGTGCTTCACATTATTTTATTTATACTGTTATTATGGAAAGTTTTGGTTTTGAAATTGATTAATTATGTGGGGTAATAACTCTGGATAAACCATTAGGAGCATGATCGGAGAGTATATGTTGATGTAAGGTTTTCCCCTCAAGGTTAGTGGTTTTTATTTCTTATAGAACCTCTTCTTAATATATAAAAATGGTTTTAACATCATAATCAGGATGGATTGGTTAGTAACCTATCATGCCCAAGATGACTTCTATCACTGGAGTGTGTATTTTACATCACTTGAGGGTGGTACTTATATTCACAAGGGAGAATGGGATGTTCAAACTAGTCGAGCTAGACCTGAGCATTGTGAGATGGGTGGATTCACAACATAGATTGCAAGTCTCTATCTAGATAATTATGGAATGTGCTTGACAGATTTCCATCCTATAGTGGGCTTATTTAGTAACATATTCCCTGATGAATTATCTATACTAACCCTTGTGAGAGAGGTAGATTTCACTATTGATCTAGTACTAGGATTATAAACAATATCTATTCCCACTTACTGGATAGAAACTACTGGTTTTCAAGAGCTAAAGAGGCATATAGAGGACTTAGAATCTAAGAGTTTCATACACCCCATCACTTATCCTTAGTGTTTATCTATCCTTCTCACGAAGAAGTTAGATGGTTCCCTCGTGATTTTCATAGATTACTGCCCATTGAACTAGATTACAGTTAATAACTGATATTCACTACCTCATATAGATGACCTCTTTGACTAGCTTTGTGGAGAGACATCTTTTTCCAAGAATGATTTGAGTTTGGGACACTTTTAGTTTCATGTTATGCTATCATACATACCATGTAAAATATTACAGAGTAGATATAGCTTTTATGAGTATTTAGTTTTGTCATTCAAACTCATAAATACACCCATGGTTTTCATGGATCTAATAAACCAGTTCTTTCACCCATACCTAGATTCATTGGTGGTTGTCTTCATGGTTGATATCTTGGTGTATTCTCATACTCGACACAACCATGCCAAACATATTGATATCATATTGAATACACTGATAAAGCACCATATGTATTCTTAGCTCACCAAATTTCAATTTTGGATCGATAAGGTTCACTTCCTAGGTCACATATTCTCATAGGTAGGTGTATCTCTTGACACAGAAAAGGTGAGAGTCATGATATCCTGGGAGAATACCAAGAATGTATATGATATATAGAGTTTCTTTGGGCTGTCTTAATATTATAGGGTATTTATTTAGAACTTTTCATGCCTAAAGGTGCCCCTCATGGGAATAACTAAAAAGGGTATGAAGTTTATGTGGTCTAAATCATGTGATACATCCTTTCATGAGCTAAAATAGAGATTGAATTTAACATTGATACTGATTATTCTAGAGCCAGGAAGAAGCTATATAATCTATTGTAATTTATCATGCATCAAGTTAATAGAAGTTATAATGAAGGGTGATTGAGTTGTGGAATACGAGTCTCACTAGATAATGCCACATGAGATGAATGGCCCAACTCATGACCTCGAGCTGGCAGTTTTGGTTCATTCCTTATGTTGTTGGGTTTATTTTTTACTATGACAGTGTTTTGATGTGTACATGGACCAAAAAAACCTCAAGTATATATTTATTTAGTGTGAACATTAGACATCATAGAAGGGTATAATACCAATATTCATTCAATTTTTAACTCACTTATATGCTCAGAAAATGAAATGCGGTAGCTGATGCACTAAGACAGAAAACTCAAACACATGCCATTTAGAAGACCAGTAGGAATAGAAGCTAATGAATTTGGTTTATGAGATGAACTTAGAGGTATAGGTTCATTAGGGGAAACTTATAATCACATTTTTTTTAGTGAAATACTCTATTCTGGAACACATAAGGATGATAAAACTTTTAGATCCTGAGGGATTACTCCTAAGGGAGAGTGTCTTAGGTGAGGACCCATCGCCAGGTTGGGTTATTAATAATAATGAGATTGTACACATTCATGGATGTGTATGGGTGCTTATGAACATATGGGAAGATTTTGTGTGGGATTATTTTGACTCTAAATGGTAATTACACCTTTATCTTAACAATATGTATTGTGATGTACATTTTCAGTATTTGTGGCCAAGTATGAATATTAATATTGTAGGTTTTATCACACAGTGTTCTACTAGTCAATAGGTGAAAGCAGAGCAATAGTGGCCTAATAGATTTCTATATCCTCTGTCCATTACAAAATTTAAATGGTATGAATTCACCATGGATTTCATGATGGGTTTATCAGGATTCCCTTGATACATATATGTGGTATGGGTTATCATCGATATATTGACCAAGGTCGACAAATTTTTACCTATCAGGGATACCTTTTTTGTGGATGATCTTATGAGGCTTTAAATTTGGGATATTTTACACCTCCATGGTGTTCCCCATTATATTGTATCAAAAATATTCTTGGTTTACATCATGGTTCTAGAAGGGCTTGTAGAAGGCACTAGTTTCATAGGTGCTTCTAAGTATGGAATATAACCCCCAGACTGATAGTCAGTTTGAGCATATGATATGAGTGTTAGAGGACATTCTCTGGGAATGTATCATTGATTTTAGAGATTCTTGAGATAAATACCTACCTATAATATAATTTTACTACAATAAGAGATTTCGAGAAACTATTTGGATAGATCCCTACAAGGATATATATTGTAGACTATGTTTTCACCCATGTGATTGTTAGAGATAGATGAGGTAGTGATGCTAGGACCTCATCTCGATCAGGATACTTTGAAGTAGGTACAGCTTATCTAGGAGCGTATATCTATAGCTCAGTGTAGGAATAATTCTTATACTGATCATCATCACCGGAATCTAGAGTTTGAGGTTATACATCAGTTCTTTCTATGCATTTTTCCTTGGTTGGGTCATATAAGGATTCAAATATATGGAAAGATATTTCCTCATTACATTTAACTTTGTGAGATATTAGAGAGAGATAGGTCGGTAGCCTATCAGTTGGCCTTTCCCTAGAGGTACATATCCATGCATGATGTATTCCATTAATCACAACTTTTTCATTATTATTCCAACCCATATCATTCCTTTGATCCTAAGGATAATGATATTTAGGTAGATAAATATTTTTAGAATCATCCTATACATATCCTTGATCAAAGCACAAAGGATATTCAAGGTAGGTCAGTTCCTCTGGTATAGGTTTAATAGTAGCATAAACAATTATAAAACAAGACCTGAGAGCGACAGGCTTATGTACATGCTCAGTGGAAAAACTTTTCTAAAACAATGTTTTACTACCCTTAAAAGGAAAAATTAGGGAAAAGTTGTTTTAATGATGGTAGGTTGTAACATCCTGGTTTTTATCATGAGGTACGAACCTTTTATTTTAGGTTTTAAACTTTTATTTTTTTTTAACTTAAAATGTAGTTAAGAGGATAAATAGTGGTTTGGGGTGTCTAGGGATCATTCAGATCCTGGAGCTTTGGATTTTGGGAAGGCAGACTGAGTCGCATGGTTAGTTCATGGTTAGTGCTAACTGTGTGACTCAATCGTGTAGGGTATTGTAGTAAACTATATAGGTTTTCATTATTTTCACAAACATTTTCCCAAATCGTTAACCTGGGGATACACACTTAGTTCCACTTAACCAGTAGCGCCGCATGGTTTAGGGGCATGGTTTGGCAAACCATGCGATCAAACTATATGCCTCTTAAATTTGTGTGAATGGTCAATTTTCCCCTCCTTCCTTTTTTACTTACCTTCCTCTCTTCTCCTCCAATTTCACGTGAAACACCTCCCCAGACACATGGAGTCATCCTTCTTCCTCCCACATACTATTTTAATAAGGTTCTTTATCCTATGTCTAATTCCTTCATAGTTGATCTCATTAGAAGTGTACTGGTAATCCCTTTATTCCTCTTCTCTATTTTCTTAATTTATCTCTCCCTTATGGATGATATTTCTAGGCAAGTTTGCATTATAACTATAATTTTTCTTAATCTAAATTTTTAATCATGATAAAAATGTCACATAAACACTTATTTCATTACCGGATTTCACCCACCTCGATAATTTCCACCCCTTAGGTGTGATTATTAAATTCATTGATTAAATGGAATAATAAATGGTCGAAAAACATATTTTTCTTATGATAAATCATTATATAAATGATTATTTTTGTTATTATATCTCACCCGTGTATAATGGATGTTGAGACTCAGTGAATCCTAGTGTTGGACATGATTCTTCATGCTCCCTTTACGTGTGATGTTGGGCATGATGTCTCAAATTCTCCTAAAGGTTGTTAGAATTTACATTTCAATTTTCTCATTTGGTTGAATAATATGATTAAATCCATATAATGAATAAAATTATTAGGCTAGTACCTTATTTAAAATCAGAGACCTTTATGACTATACACAGACTCTTGAGATACACCTTGGGTCCTGGCTATTATTAATATCTATATATATGGTTATATATGTCACTGCATATATAGTTTATATATATATAATTTTAAATATATATATATATATATAATTATACCTGTATATATATTGTGGAACATGTTCAGAGATATCCTGGATTAGGGTGAAGTAGGTACAGTGAGGCGGGTGTCCTTTAGGAACCCAACCTAACTTGGTTATAGTTTACATTTATGATTTCCTTTATTATAACTACACACATTATTTTTATATTCACTGGATGGATATACTAGATTCCATTATTGGTTACCTACTGATTATATCTCATACCCTATTCAGGCTACCAATTGGTACCTGAAAAAAACTTCATAGTTACATGTAGGGATAAAGCCAAGGTTCCGGGTATGGATGCTTGATTTTCTGTCTAGGACTGAGTATGGGACCAGAAGACCAATATTATGCTCAAGATGCTAGTGGAGGTATCTTGTGCCTTTTGTTACCTTTTTCTATAGCATGTTGTATATGCATATTTCTGTATATTCTATTGATTTCCCATTTTTAGGGTGTTATTACATGATCATCATTTTGTATGTGACTTGGGTTATTTATTATAAATTTCATTATTATCTGGATGTATTTATTTCATTAAACTTATTATATATTTCTAATACTTACCTATTATTTTATATCATTGTGTATGCTCGGACTAGAGGGAATAGTCTCCCCACTAACATACCTTAGGCCCTCAGTGCTAGTTGGTAGCCTATGGCTTATGAAGAGGTGTGCTTAAGGCCATGTGGCCAACTAGCTTGAGGAACCATTTAGTGGCTCCCATGATAGGATGATACAAAGTGGTATCATATCATATTTTACATTATCTTAATATTTGGGAATTTTTAGATAAGAGATTAGGAAGTGTTGGAATTTGGTAATAAACTTGTGTCAGGGAGTATCTTACCCAGGTATAGAGAAAATCTAAATTTCATGGGATGGGATGTTGATGTTTTTTATTTTTCTCTTTATAATTATCCTGATTTCACCATTGGGTGGCACACTTTTTTTATGATGTGAAATTTATGAATTTAATTTTTTTCCTTGGCCTAATAAGGTAAGGAAGTGTCATACGTTCATCATTATAGGCATTTAGAGATTCACATGTCATATATTATGTCATTCCATATAGGTGTATCTCATTTCTTAAATTGACTATAATTTCCTACGTTTTCTAAATTTCCTTGGTAGTTATGTTTAAATTGCACTATCATTTCTTTTAGGGAGATAAATAATTGGTTAATTAAAGTTTTTGCATTAACCTAAATGGTGTTTCTCTATTTATATTGATGGTGGAACCTTAATTAAACAATTATGGAATGTTTGATCCATGTACCACTAGTTTCATGGTATAAAACATCAGTGGTTGAAATTAAATAGATAATAATTACAATTTATAGAGAGTATGGGTCTCTATAAATTGGGAATACTAATCTATCTAATTGAACCATCATTGAGGTTGGTTGCAATTACATGATGTTCCAATTGCAATTTATAATGCAAGTACTCTATAAATTGGTAATGGTGACACATCTAATCAAACTATGAAAAATATATAGATTTATATGAAACATATGAAATTGATGATCCTTGGAATTTAAATAAAGGTTATCGTTCAATTAGAATTCCAATTGCAATGTGAAGGGTGATTTCCTCTATACCTTACTATTAACACCCTATATACCAGGACCTTTGTATATGGTATGGGACCTTAACCCTAAACCAAACTTGGAAGTGGGTTGTAGGGATTGTCTCTTATGACTTAAATTATCTTCTATAATTACCAAGACCTAGCTTTAGGAGAAGGTATAAGGATGTTGAATTTTGTATAGGATAGTTTTATACCTATCTTATTTCTTACTCTATGATGTATTTGGTTATTAAATCATATTCTGAGGTGTGTGTTTGGAAATTATAGAATTATGACACCACAAAAAACTTGGTTTAAGAATTGGGAAGGCAATGATGAAAAAGATATGGTGGTGTTGGGCCTTGAGCCACCGATATTATCTTCCGCAGTGCCACTTGCAGCACCACCTACTATACCTGAGTTGGGCACCTATGCTCGGTTCTGAGAGAGTTTCCTATAGTTTATGTAGTACTATTAGGTATCTATGAAAGTTACCTATTTTATAGCATATTTGACACAGGAGTTATAGTATCAAAATCCACCTACATTCTTAGGTGATGATGTCCCCCAAGTTGTTGAATCATGGATGGATTCCATGATTTCTTTATTCGAGCACTTAGAAAAGCCTCTAGAAAAGAGGGTAAAGTTTGCAACCTACATGCTATGTGATTTCACCAAGAAATGGTGGGATGTTTTCACCCAAGCTAATAATCATTAGGATATGGTCTGGAAGTATTTTCATATGGCCATTTATGATTACTTCTTTCCATAAACATTAAGAACTGAGTGGGACAGGGAATTTATGCACCTTCATTAGGGTGTTATGTCCATGATGGAGTATTCTTATCATTTCATATATATCTATAATCTTTAACTGACCCTCACCAAGGATGAGATGATGATAGAAAGTTGGTTTTGGGATAGTCTTGCACACACCATCCAATCTCAGGTTAATATCTTTCAATTGACCTCCATTTTAAAAATAGTAAACCAAGCCCTCATCACTGAGCATAATTTGAGGGAAGTTGAGGGTGTGGTCCAGGAATGTTCAACACTGAGACTAGGTAGTGGCTAATCTAGAGGCTAAAAGTGGTGCTTTGAGAGCTTGTGGGGGAAGTTCCAGTCAGATGGAATGTACTGATAGTTACATGATTTTTCACCAGTTTGGAAATCCCAATCATAAGAAACCCCAATTAAATAGAGATCCAGTTGAATGTTGGTCATATGAAAATATGAAACATTTACAATATTTTTTCAGATCCCGTCCTCTAGTACTTATTGAGAAGGGGTCTGCACTGACTCTGCATTCAGTAGTGGGCCCAATAGCTTCACATCAAATAGGAAGTTGTACTACTACTGGCTGATCAATTTGAGGAGGTGAATGTGATCACAAAATCTAGTCTTATAAGATTAAATGATAGCAAAGTGGGTCTACTCTGGATAGTTAGATTGTAACTTAGGGTCATTGTACTCTCTATCTTCATGTAGTATGGCCTATACCAAAGCAACATAGCTCTGAGACTTCTATAGTTCAAGGAACTATTCTAGTAGCCTCTACTTCAGTGTATTCATTATTTGACACATGAGATTAACATTATTATAACTCTATTTCTATTATGTAAATTTTGGGTCTTGAAATTGAGTACTTATGGGGGGTAATGAATCTAGATAAACTATTGGGAGCACGATCAAAGAGTATACGCCAATGAAAAGATTGTCCCCTCGAGGTTGGTGGTTTTTGTTTCTTGTGGAACCTCTTAATCCTAAAGATGGTTGGTTTTGACATCATACTCAGGATGGACTGGTTATTACCCTATCAATCCTAATATGATTATTATCATTGGTGTGTCACTCCCATAAACACGCCTTTAATAGTGCAGAAATTTATCATTGCTAAAAAAATGCACTGAGAAAGTCTATCTTTATCAGCAATTTTTATTTAGTGTTGATAAAATTCACCTTTATTTGTGCTTTATTTTAGCGCTCATAAAGGTTACCCTTTATCAGTGCTTTATTTTTAGTGTTGATAAAGAGTACCCTTTATAAGCACTAGAATTAAAGCACTGATAAATTTTAACCTTTATCAGTGCTTTGATAAAGGTCCATAATAAAATGAAATAATTAAACAAATGAAATTAATTTTAAAAAAACATTAATTAAATAATTATTGTTAAAAATGAATAAATTTAATATACATATATATAAATTTTAAAAATCAATAAATAGTATATATTAAATATATAGATATGTAAAATGGATAAAATGAAATACTTAAACAAATAAAAACTTAAAGTGAGTAAATTAAGAAAAATCTTAAACATTTTATTAATTAAATAATTATTGATAAAAATGAATAAATTTAATATACATATATATAGATTATTAATATTTATAAATAGTATATATTAAATGTAGATATATAAATGAATATATAATTAGAAAAAAAAAATTAAAAATCAAAAAATTATTTAAAATTTTATTAATGAAACAATTATTAATAAAAAATGAATAATTATAATATATATATATATATATTAATTATAAATAGTGATAAATAATATATATTAAAGATATATATATATATATATAATGCATAAAATGTTAATTAAAAACATATTAATTCCTTCTTCATTTTTAATGTTATTTAATTTTTCAATTTAACATATATCAAATGTCATGTGTTACATTAATTTCACATAGATATATATATATATGTAATTAATGAATTTTTATATACAAGTGCACACACAAATATATTTACACAATATATAGAAACACATAAACCTAATATTTATGTAATTTATTCAAATTTTAGTATATTTTAAAATTTTATTATAACATGATACATTTAAAATATTATGTTTTTAATCAATAAATTTTATTTATTTATTTTTAATACTATTAGAGTCAAGGCATTCATTTTTAGTATTTTTTATATTTTTTATTTTATTTTTTTATTTGATCATTTTCTATTATTTATTTATATTTATTTATTTACTATGTTTTATTATTTTCAACATGTATTCATCTTACTTCAATATATATATATATATCAATATTTTTTTAATAATTTATATTTAATTAATAAAACTTATCAAATTTTTCAATATTTTTAAAGTGTACTCATTTTGAATTATTCAATTTCAATCATTTTTAAAATTCATGTATTTAAGATTATATATCCACTAATAATGTTAAAAATATATTTGTAAATAAATATATTTATGAATATATATTTACTATGTTTATAAATTTATAAATTTATAATTATTATAAAGAAATAATAATTATTTTTTAAATAAGTATTTATATAATTATAAATAAATAATTATATATATTTAATAATTATAAAATTATAATAAATTTATTTAAATAAATCCTTTATCAGTGCTAAAAAAGCGCTATTAAAAATAATCTTTATCAGTGCTAAAATATTAGCGCTGATAAAGATGTTTTTTATCAGTGCTTTTTAGCACCAATAAATATCCCTTTTATTAGAACTTATCAATTTAATACTGATAAAAGGTATATTTACCAGTGCTTTTCTAAAAGCACTATTAAAAGTGTTCTTGATCTATTTAAAAGAACCCTAACTGGTACTCAGTCAGACTTGATTCTCAAGCTCTTGTGGAACTCCCCTGTTGTCGGTGCAACTCCACTATGTTTCCTTAGAATAATCAAATCTATAATCCAATGTATTTTATTTACTAATTTTCCTCTATCATTGTTTGATCTTTTGGGTTCCATGTTTTTCATTTTTTATTTTGTGCTATTCTTAACCATAAAGAACCCTACATCTCATCTCCTTACCACTTCTGGTGTGACTCCTCTATGTTCCCTCAGACGAATCAAGGATAGAATCAAATGTATATTATTTTATATTTTTTCTATATCATTTTTTTATCTTTTGGGTTTCACGTTTTGTTTTTTTCTTTTTGCGTTGTTCTTAACCATGAAGAACCCTACATCTCATCTCCTCACCACTGCCGGTGTGACTCCTCTAGGTTCATATAAGGATCATAAATATGTACCATGATATTATTCACCATTTTTTGTGGCCTGTAATGATGAAATTAATCATAGTATTCTTCGCTAAATTGTTTACCTATTATTTGGTGAAGTAAAAATACAAAAAACCAATAAACACTCTTTTAATACTTTCTTTTCCTATTAAAAATGGGATGAAATCAGGATGGATTTCTTAACCATATTTTCAAGATCAAATAAATAGAAAGATGTAGTGTGGGTTATATTGGATCACCTAACTAATATGAACAATTTATTACATATTGAATAGGATTCCTCAGTTGATGAACTCTATTAATTGTATGTCAAATAGATAATAATTCTTCCAATTGTCCCATCTAGTGTTGTATCTGATAAGGATATGATGTTTTTATCTTGGTTATACCAAGGACTTTAATTTTCAATGAGGTTATGGGTGAAATTTTATACTTTCATTATTCCATAGACTAACATTAATTCTAATCAGACTATCTTGATATTGGAGGATATTCTTTGAGCCTTAATTATTGATTTTAGTGTCTCCTGGAAGGATTAACTTTCCTTGGTGGAATTATCTTATAAAAACAGTTATCAATCACTTATCCAGATGGACCCATATAAAGAATTACATTAAATTCATTTTCACTCTCCTTTATATTGGATAAATAGAGAATAATATCCTATGAATAGAACAATTGTTGTACAAGAAATAATAGACCGAGTGATGTTAATTCAAAAACATTTTGAAACTACATAAATTCAACCAATGTTCTATAATAACCATTATAGGTGGCCCTTGTAATGTAATGTTAATGATCATGTGTTTATTTATGTTTCCTTGATATTATTTCACCAATGGATTATAAATAAGAACAAATTAACCTCAAAATACATAAAACCTTTTAAAATTCTTGGAAAAGTCTAGTAAATTTATTAACAACTAGCCATACACACATGAAAACCCAATGGTTGAATCTATTCAATCAAGAATCTGGTTGAATCTTATTGAGTATGAAATTATTGAGGATTTGGAGGTTTTAAATTCCCCATATGATATAACCATGTAATCCCCTTTAATGTTAGTATCTTAGTCTCATTTTGGGTGTATTTTTTGTTGAAGGGGAGTTAAAATAAGGGTTAGAGGATTTGATAGGAGATAGTGGTGAAGAGATAGAGCTACCCTTGTATGATCGGAACTGAGTACCTAATGGAATTAAATGAGGTACTTGTTGATAGGCTAGTTTAATCAGGTCCACTATTAACACAACCAAGAACCCAGTGGCCTAGTATTATGTATATGGTGGTACTATTGAGATTTGATTAGTGCTAGTGGGTTTTGATCTTTTTAATCATAGTAAACTCTTATACTAAGTAAACTGTGTCCCACTACCATGTTGTTAGGTTAAGCATTACTATTGGTTCCTTATTTCAGTGTTTTATCATGAATTATGTCTATTTTTGTCTCGTTTGTTGTGAGTAATCTTTTAAAATGAAAATGATTTTCAAAATTAAAATGATTTCTTTCAAATTCTCTCAGATTAGAAAAAAATGAGTTTTAAAGGAAAATGGTTTGGATTGAAAATTTGGTAAATTATTGGGTTTGGTGATAAAGTGGTAAGTGTGACCCTAGGTATTCTTTATGAGCGTTTTCATATGTGTGGGTATATGAGGAATTGATTCTAAACCTGGTTTTATGATTTTTTATTATTCAGAATATACTACCTAGAAAGGTCCCTGAAGTTTCTAGTGGGCCTCACCCTATTTCTAGTTCTCCTTGGTTTCTTCCCATATTTTGTGGTAATAAATATTCATTAGAGGAAGTTAAGTGTATTGAGGAAGTTGACCATGTCTTCAGAGTGTTTCAATCTCCCAAATCCATTAGATTTCGTATTGTTCTGGGTCTGCTTGGGGGTCCAGCTTTGGAAGAATGGGAGTTGTTTTCCCTACTAATGATGGAAGTTCGGATGATGTGAGAAGTTTTTAAGTTTTTATTTTCCTGATGGTTTATAAATGAGGATGTGAAGAAGAATAAAATGGAAGATATCATGAGTGTCCATCAAGGTCAGCAGATGGTGAAGTCTTTTGTTGAAAACTTCAAAGAGTTAGTTTCCTTTTCTCTAGAGGTGGTGTCGTGGGATCTGTTGAAATATTCTCTTTTTATTGGGGGTTTTTGTCTAGGGATCAAGGTGCATGTACTCTTATCCAAGGATCTAAATTTTTATAAGTTAGTGTAGGAAGCATTTTTTTATGAATTTTTATGAAATAAGCATACAACACATTGGCTTAGTTGTTGTCTCCTGTGTTGGGGTGAAGATGTTTGAAGTTTCCTCATTTTTGTTTTGTGGCTATTGTAAGTTCATATTTCATTATAAAATTATGATGAAATCATCCTTTCATAGATAAAATGGGTTTTTTCTAAATATTAACCATTAAATGGTTATCCTTTCTTGAATTAGTTCCCCTCTTTCCATCGTACCTATTTGGAGATGTCTATTTTTGTGGAAATCGCTCTTTTTCCCTTGTGTGCAGGTTTATTTTTTGGTTCAAGATCTTTTGTTTGTTTATTAAAAAAATGATAGGGTTTTATATGATTATAAAAATAGGACTATGGAGTTGTGTACTTTATTCACACTTAGAAAAATTATCCATAAGTAATTTGAGATGTCTAGAAATCAGACGCACCATAATTTGATGCATGGTGTGATCGCTATGACTCAATGTGTCATGACTTCACAAGAATAAACTACACCTTAAAATTGAACAAACACGTTCAAATTGTTTTGATACTTTAGTTTAAATTTTCACTCACTAAAAACCAATAAAATATTCTCGTATTTTCTTGATAATTTAGAACAACAAATCATAAGTCGTTTGTAACGTGTAGGAATCTGTTTCACATCAAACTGATACACGATGTGATCAGAATGAGTCAAAAGTGTGTGTTCCCAATTTAAAATAAAATTTTAGTGTAAAAGACAACTAACATACTCAAAACTAAGCAAACACATTCAGATTTTTTTGATACTTTAGGAAAATGATCCACAAGTCATTTGAGACATGTTGGAATCATCCGCACCTCAATCAGATGCATGGTATGACCGATATGACTCTAAGTGTGTATTTTTATTTAAAATTTGCATCAATTTTAGTAAAATTAACACTTTATGTTAATTTATTTCTATATATTATTACTAACATAATAATTTTTTTCTTATACAGGATCATTCTTTTGCTCGATCAGGGTTGGAATTTCAGAAATAGCATGATTCGGGTCACGATTAAAAGATAAAGGAACATTTATGTTTTTAAATGTATGTAATAATTTTTATTTATGTAATTGTATAAATTCTATTGGAAATGTTAATAATATAGTGTTTTTTCTTGTATTTGTGTTGTAAATTTCATTTCATTTAAATCATGTATTGGTACTTGTTTTTGTTGATATTTTGTGTGTTTTTGGTGTTGTGGTGTGTTATTACAGCACACTACAGTGGTGTTATGGTGTGTTGTTACATCACACTGCATAATGTATCTTTATCAATTATTTTATAAGAAATAATAAATGGTTTCTTTAGAGGTGCTAAATTAAAGAACGAATAAATCATTCCTTTATCAATGCTTCTAAAAGTGCTGATAAAGGTCCCATTTATCAGTGCTTTTTTAGCACTAATAAAGGGAACCTTTATCAGTTCTTTTTCAAAACTGATAAAAGTACAGGAATTTTAACATATCTCATGTAGTAAATGATTTTCTAGTGATGATAAAGATCATTTATACCACTGTTAGAGGCCTATTTTGTAGTAGTGTGTGTCTTTCACATCACTAGAGGATGGTATCTATATTCATAAAGGATAATGGTATGTTTGATCTATCAAGTAGGACCTGAGAATCATGGGCTAGGTGGAGTCTTATCTCGGGTATCCAATCTCTATTTAGACAATATGGGAATGTGATCGACAAATTAATCTCTTGTAGTGGTTAATTTTGTGATTTCTTCCCTGGTGACTTCTCTGGATTATCCCCTATAAGAGAGGTAGAGTTCATCATTTATCTAGTATCAGGAGTAGCACCAGTATCCATTCCTCCTTACTGGATGGAGACTACTAAGTTGCAGGATCTCAAGAGGTAGCTAAAGTACTTGGAAGCTAAGGGTTTCATACACCCAGACACGTCTCCTTAGGGTTCACTTGACCTTTTCAATAAGAAGGTAGACAATACCCTCAATCTTCGTGGATTACCACTGGTTAAACTAGATTACATTTAAGAACTGGTATATACTTCCTTATATAGACGACCTCTTCAACCATATTCAAGGAGCAACAACTTTCTCCAAGATCAATTTGAGGTCAATCTACCATCAGGTGCGTGTTACTCTATTAGACATACCCCATAAAACATTTTATAGTAGATATAGCTTATACAAGTATTTGATTATGTCATTTGGTCTCATGATCACACCTATAATTTTCATATATCTAATGAATCATGTATTTTACCCATACATGGATTAATTTTTTGTAGTCTTTATAGATGATTATTGGTGTATTATCATACTCAACATGACCATGCCAAATATCTTGAGATCATATTGAATACACTAAGAGAGAATTTATTGTATGTTAAGCTCACCAAATGAAACTTTTGGATCAACAAGGTTCACTTCTTGGATCACATCATCTTAGATGTAGGAGTATCTATTGAACCAGAAAAGGGGAGATTCAGAGTATCTTAGGATCATCCCAAGATCATATTTTATATACAGAGTTTCTTAGGGATGTATGGATATTATATTAACTTTATTTAGTACTTTTAGTGCCTAGAATCACTTCTCATGGGCTTGAATAAAAAGGGTGTGAAGTTTATGTGATATGAATCATGTGAGACAGCCTTTCAAGAGCTGAAAGGTAGATTGCATTTAGCACTAATCCCAATTCTTCCAGAGTTAGGTAGAAGTTGTATAGTTTATTATAATCTCTCAAGCATCATGTTAGGAGTAGTTTGAAGGTTCCAGACATAGAAAAATCATGTGATGGGTTATACCTAACTTTTCTTTTTTTCATGATCGATGATCAATATGATATTTACACAATGATAAACATTCTGATCTATGGAATTAAATCAAAGAGAATATAAAATTTATAGGATTCTATAACTGGAGAGAGGATTATCACAAGTTATTTATAATCAATTCAATTAATTGAAGAATTACCTTGTTGGAATTCTTTCTTCATTGATGGATATGATAACAGATCTACGTTGTACAGTCGTTGTGTTTGTAGGAATCAAAGAAGATTCCCTCTAGCAATGAACCACATGTATTCCACAAATATCTAAACATCGCCTTAGGAATATTCAAGTGTTATCATAACGAATCCTATTGCTTACATCATCCGCCACTGATCGCCTTGAGAACTACTTCCAAATCATTCTCCTATATCTCTCTTTAATTGAGAGTGGGAGATGGAGGAAGATCCTCTCCATTATTGGGGGTGTTCTTGGACAAGGGATCACTCTAGGTCTTGAGAGGATTCTTCAAATTCATTGTGCACAACCAAAATAAAATGAATTGGATCTCTAAGAAAAAAATATAATTGGGTTTATATATTGTTAGGGTTAAAATAAAATAATTTCACAAGTTCCCTTTATTATTTATTTAATCCCTACAGAAGCCCATGTCAAAAAATATTATTATTATTATTATTTCTCAGCATGCGGTTAACTTGCGAATTAAATTAAATATTATTTAATTAAATAATATTCAATATTTATTATTACTCACTAAACCATTAAACCCAGTCCACCATTCCTCCACAATATTTATTAGGCCTTGAATAATGAATATTTATTTATTAAATAAATATCATTACATTATAATACAATAAATAAATAAATATTATTTTCATTAAATAGAAAATAAAAATTTGTTAAATATTCCACTCATATTATATTCTCTCTAATAACTGATGACATAATATATGTGATCAAGTAAACATGAATAAATATTAAACCACATATGGAAATAATATTTTTTTTCAAATTATTAAATAATAAATATTATTATTATTATTTAACTCAGATTCTGGATACACTTAGTGTGTGACCCTCTAGGCCTCTATCTTAGTGGCATTTGGTGAAGCAACCTAAAGGGAAAGGTTAGAATCTAGCAATACTCCAAGGCACCCATGGAGAAATAATTTAATGTTTCAATGACATAATACCTCATACGGATGCTTACTGTGTAATATAATCTCTTTATCATGATATCTCTAATCAAGAAGGTTTCATGTTGGTGCCATCAACCTATGTGATTGATGTATTTTTCTTTAACTTCCTAAAAATTGAACTTGCCTATATAATTCCATGTCCATGTATTTATTTAAGCTATATCATTTACATCAAAGGTTTTGATATATTAACTTTCATTAAAGAACATAAGGGACAAATTTGTTCTCTCGCATTATTCATTAATGTAATATTACTCATGATGCACCCAACATATCATACCTCACCACAAACATATGTTGTCTTGTTTTTCATCAATACATAAAAGTACATGACTCATAATACTTATTAATAATAATATTAAAGTCTAAGAATCAATATAGATGTATGCAGATAGGAACATCTAATGACACATATAAAT
The DNA here is from genome assembly GCA_963277665.1 of Viscum album. Taxonomy (NCBI): domain Eukaryota; kingdom Viridiplantae; phylum Streptophyta; class Magnoliopsida; order Santalales; family Viscaceae; genus Viscum; species Viscum album. Next base: position 1,188,464,038 of record OY728156.1, on the reverse strand, counting down.
GTGGATTTCCTACTTATAGGTCTTATTCTTATAATATCATACACTGGATATTACCAAGGGTGTACACCATGAGAAGGTGCCTCAAAGTCCTATGAGTCTCCACCCCTGATAGCCTGTATCATTTTCGTCCAAAAAAATTATATCATATGGCTATAAAACATATATTTAAGAATAGTGTCGTATCACTTATAAGTTCTCATCATAGCGTGGAACTGCTATGACCTTTTAGTGTGATAGATACTCTTGAGACATTATCACATACTATATTATACATAATAACAATAATTATATGATAAGAATTTTTTTAATATTAAGAACTATGAATAAAAGTTATCATAAAGTAAAAAGAAGTTGGTTCTACAAAACCAACTCCAACAGACTGCCACTTGTGCTTGAGACAACTGCTTACAACATTCAGTTTACTAGCTCTCTCATGATACTCATGCTTCTTCTAAGATAGTCCTTTAGTTAAGGGTTCTACCATGTTCTCTTCTATGGGTACTATGCTTACTATAAATTTACCCCTTTGATAAAAATCCCTAAAGAGGTGATACATACGGAGTATATTATTTTTCGGTTGGTGTGACCTTGTCTCTTTTGAAAGAGACGTCATTATAGTATTATCACAATACAATGTGTTAGGGTATTTACTGATAGGTACCACATCAAGCTCTTAGATAGATTTTTGAATCCAAATGGCTTCCTTGGCTTCATCATAAGTCTCAATATACTTGTAATCCTCTATAGAATCAGCAACAACTGGTTGTTTTGAACTCTTCCAGCTCATAGATCCTCTGTTGAGACAGAAAAAATATCCTAATTATGACTTCAAATCATTTTGATCTATTTTAAAGCTAGCATCGGTATAACCCTTGGTGACCATCCCCTCATCTACTCCATACACCAGGAACATATCCTTGGTTCTTCTCAAATACTTAATAATAGACTTAATAACAAACCAGTATTATTCTCCTAGGTTATCTTAATATCTTTCTACCATGCTCAATGCATAGGAAACATCAAGTATAGTTCATTACATGGCATGAATGATTGATCATATCACTAAAAAGTATGAGATCTTACTCATTTTCTATTTCTCTTGTTTTGTATGAGGAAACATTTTATTATAAATATGTAAACCATGTGACACTAGAACCAATCCCCTCTTGTATTATTCCATACTAAATATATTTATTATATGTTCAATATATTTACTTTGACTTAGTCTAAGGATCTATCATGAATGATCTTGATCCCTAGAATATAGGCCACTTCACCTAAATCCTTTATGGAGAAATATTTGTTTAACTAGTCCTTAATAGACCATAAAACTAGTATTTCATAATAAACAATATGTCATCAACATATACTACTAGGATAATGAACGCATTCGCACTAAACCTCTTGTAAACACACAGATCACATTCATTCTTAATGAAACTAAATTATTTTATGGATTCATCAAATGAAATGTTCCATGACCTTGATGCTTGATTCAATCTATAAATGGATCACTGTAACTTGAAAATCCTTTTAGAATCACCTAGAGTCACAAACCCTTATGTTTGTATCATATAGACATATTCCTGAAGGTTCCTGTTAAGGAATGCAGTTTTGACATCCATTGTCCAAGTCTCATAATCATGGTAAGATGTTATTGCAAGAATAATTCCGATGGATTTAAACATGGTAACTGGTGAAATTTTTCATCATATTCAATTACTTGATGTTGTTTAAACCCTTTAGCTACTATCCTTGAATTATAGGTATTTAAGTTACCTTCCATGTCCAGTTTCCTCCTAAATACCCATTTTCACCCAATGGGATTTACATCAACTAATGCATTGACCAGAACCCAAATTTGGTTTTGATACATGAAATCCATTTTGGAATTTATGGATTATTTCCATCTTGTAGCTTTTGAGCTCTCTACTACCTCTTTGTATGAGAGAGGTTTATCATTTTAAACTAATAATGATCCACCATATTCAATTATTAGAAAACCATATCTCTATAGTTATCTTACCTCTCTTACACTCCTACGCAGTATTTGTGTTTTAGGAACTACTTCTTCCATGAAGACTTGTGGAATATGCTCATATACCAACTATTGTGTATCTTGAGCATCAACTTCATCAAATTAAATCTTTCTCCTACTATCCTTTTTGATTATGTGATCCCTCTAAATAAATATAGATTTTATAGTGATAATCACTTTCTTATCTAAGGGGTTTTATAGGTAGTATCCCTTCATTTCCTTAGGATCCCCTATAAAAATACACTTTGTTTACTTGGGTGCTAGTTTTTTTCCTGATAATACCTTAAAAACACCTCGCAACCCCATACATGTGTGTGCAACAAAATGGGTTTCTTTCCACTCTATAGCTTGAAGGTAATTCCATTTACTACTTTAGTTGGTACTCGACTTAATGTGCATGCTGCAGTTTTTTATGAATATCCCCAAAAGGACAATGTAAGATCTGTATGACTCATTATCGACTATACCATGTCTAACAAGGTATAGTTCCTCCTTTCACTAACATCATTCCATTGTGGTGTGTAAGGTGGAGTGAGTTGAGATAGAATCCCGAACTCCCCTAGAAATTCAATAAACTCTTGGTTAATATATTAACCACCTTGATCTGATTGAAGCTTCTTTATCTTCATTCCAATATAATTCTCTACTTAATTCTTGAATTCCTTGAATTTATAAAAGGAATCAGACTTATACCTCATCAATTATACATAACCATATCTACACAATTCATCAGTAAAGTTGTGAAGTAATAATACCCACCTTTATATTATACTGGAAATGGTCAACACATATCAATGTGTATCAATCCTAAAATCTTTGTGTCTATTTCACCATGTCCATCGAATAGTGGTTTGGTCATTTTTCCTTGTAAACAATCATGACATCATTCAAGTGTTTTTAGCTCAAAAGATTCTAAATTTCTATCTTGATAGAGATTTGTCAAATACTTCTCGTTTACATGACTAAGATGGTGATTCCATAGTTGGGTGTTATATGAGTTGTGTGAACATGATTTATTATCAATTTCCAATACTTGGTTTTCATAATTTAATACATAAATACCATTATTTAAATGTGTCATACCATAACATATATTGTCTTTGTAAAAGAAACAAATTTTATTTACAAAATTGAAAATAAACCCATTTTTATCTAGGAATGATATAGAAATTATGTTCTTGGTAACCATAGGTACACAATAAAAATCTTTTAAAACCAAAATCATCATTTTTGTAAATGAAAGGTGGTAGTCACCAATGGCTAGGGCATCTATCCTCACATCATTATCACCTCTCAGATCCAACTCTCCTCTAGAAATATTTCAAAATCTACTTGGATCCTGCATTTGGATACAGATGTGAGCACCAAAAGTTGTATCTAATACCCAATATGTAGATATTGAAATAATACACTCAAAAACAAACGATCCTTTAGCTTCCCCTTGATTTTGGGTGCATTTCTTCTTCCAGTGGGATATCTTTACACATGCTAAACATACTACCACTTTTTCCTTTTCCTACTTTTTTAACTTCCTCTTCTGGAAAGGATATTGCTTGGGAGCTTTAGAATTGTTATGAGTCTTGGGCCACTTTTCCATGTTCTTCCTTTTATTTTTAACCATAAGGATCGTGGGTTTATCATGCCCATGTCCTTATCCACTTATAAAATTAAAGTAATAAGTTATAAAATACTCTCCTAATTATTTCTCATATTTTAATTAATAATAAAACTTGAGAGGGTCTTTGGTAGTGATTAAATTATGAGATATATACTCAAATAATCTAGGAATTTAATCCCTACGATGTCTGAGCATTCAATGTAGAAAATAATCTTAACTATATAAGGTCCATCTGGAATGAACTCTTAAATATTAGTTGTAAACAAAGCATTGGAGATCTCATAACTCTCTTTTCTTTCCTTCTCTAAATAGAGATCTCAAAGGCGAGACATCATGTTATAAAAATTCATGTCCTCGTGTTACTTCAAAAGCTCATTGAACATTGATGATAGCATGAAACATTGAACATTTGTGGAATAGTTCAAATGTTTCTCATAGATTGATAACTCTTTATCACATTCCTCATTACCAGAAGCATCAGGAATATGTTCTTGTAGAACATACAATTTCCTTTCATAGCGAAGAATAATGCATAAGTGCATTTTCCACTCTTAGAAATTTGTGTTGTTGAGAAGGTTATCCTTCTCAAGTATGGATCATAGTGATCTATTTGAAGTCATTTTTAATATTGTTTCTACAAAATAAGATATTTTTTTAGTACTTTATCTAATAAAATTTAGAAAAATAAATATATATTATATTTATTTAGTTTGCTGTTATTTTATCAAAACCCAATATCACTCACCATTAGCTTCGGAATATCCTATTTCTTGGACATTCTAGTGGAAAAGATTCATATCCCCCTTCTCATTTACCCAACTTTGGTTGGTCAAGAAACTTTAGTGGTTTTAGGTAGTCATTCTAAATTCCAAATGCATTAATTCACATTTCCTTGATCTGTTGAGTGGACTCCCTAATCCTTAAATACATAAATTGGATTTACTCAACACTTTCCTCTCAGTTACACCAAGTCCTACTTTTTCAGTCAACCCTTGATGTGAACTAAGTTAATTCAACACAAAACATCAAGTTATAATTCCCCAATAATTGAAAGCACCCCAAATTTTCCTATTTAAGCACTTTTAACTATGGTTCTATTTTAACTAAAGTAGTGGAAGTTTATACCGACTTAATATATATAATTGGGGTATTTATCATTTTAGGCATAAATTTACAATTATTATATATATTACATTATTTTTAATATTGATTGGATTTAATTAAGTTATTAAAAATTTATTAGATAATATTTATGCATAAACCAATTTATTTTAGTTTTATCTTGTATGCTCGTTAATTTCATTAATTCATGTGATCGTGAAAAAACATCCATAATGAAATAAGCATGAAACTTGACAGAAATAAAATAATAAGGTCATATGATCATGAGATTTTAATAATGGTTAGTTTATCTAGCGGTTGATAAAATAAATTTTGACGTAGTGGAAAAACACCTTGAATAAATTAAGGTTCATCTTAAAGATTTCCACCTGTCCACCTATATATCTCTCTTGGATTGGTTTCACCTCAGCTCCAAACTTGAACCACCTCCAATAGCTTGGGATCTCCATCCATTACATATGATTTTGCTCACATGTAGGTGAGTGGGAAAAGGTTCATATTAAAGAAACCATGGGCATGCAGGACCTTACATAATAGGAGGACAGAAGACACACATGTCAACAATTTAATTTAATAATAAATTAAAGGAAACCAATCACATACAAAGTTTCAGTCCATTCTCATGATCATCCACATACATGAAGCAAATTATGCATTTAATAAAACTAGAATTAAATTATTAATCATTATTATTTAAGATAAATCATGATTTAATAAATTAATTGTCATCTCTAATTAGTCATTTATTTTATATTAATTCTCATATGAATTTCCTTGATATTATTATCCATTATAATTTTAAACAAATTGAATAAATTTATTTAAAATTAACTGTGTTCATAAATGTACCATGGAGGAAACATGATTAATACCCACCTGAATCTGCCCAATATTTATTATACTCATATACAATTTACTCTTGTGACATTTGGCATACATGACTTATCACGTACTTTCATGAAGTGTACTGTCAACTTAATGATTACATGAATTGCATAATTTTTCAGTCACGTGTTATGATTTAATGCACGTACAGTAACAACTATTAATATGACTCATACATGATATAAAAATATGAAAATCATGTGGATATTAATTAAACATTTATATATATATATATATATATATATTAAAACCTATCAAATGGTGTATCCTATCAACTTAATGACCACATAAAAACATGTTTATAAGGTTTACATAATATAATAAATAAATTTTAAATATGTGTAATTTTTTTATAAGTACACGGTGTGTACAGCTAACCTACACAGCATATACATCTCTCACTATGTATCCAAGTCACATTCCTAGGGACTCAGTGTCTAAACTATGCCTCAGAAAATTGGATCACATGGTGTGTATAATCTATTACACTATGTGTGGTCTCCTTGGTACACAATCCCCAGTCAGTTAGGTCATGTATAGTAATAAATGGCCCATCTATGACTCAAAGTAACTACACGATGTGTACATGGTCTACACAGCATGTACTCTAGTCTACCATGCACCACCCCGACACGATCAACATGCAATCTAAGAAATAAATACACTGCTTGTCATCAATACACACGGTTTGAATTAATTTCCAAATGTATTCCTAAAGAATTAAACACAAGTATATGACATGTAACCCCTATTACATAGTGTGTTATACTGTGTTATCTATCCAAAATTCTTGGAACATCCAGATGATTTCTTCAATTTTATTTCATTCATAAAATTAATTATATTTATTATATCTACAATAAACGAAGGAGGAAGAATCAAATCTCGCAATACATAATAAAAGAACGATTAAAATAGAATTGAAAACTAAATCACAAATATGAATAAATAAATAAATGATATTTAAATAATTATAAATAATTATGAGACCACTCTGATACCACTTGAATGTTCCGGGTGTATTGAAAGCACGTGATGGGTCATGACCAACCATTCTTTTTGTCATGATCGATGATCAATACAATATTTACACAATGATAAATGCACTAATCTATGAAATTGAATCAAAGAAAATAGACAATGGATAGAACACTAAAACCAGAGAGAGGATCATTACATATTATTGATAATATCTTTAATTAATTAAAGAATTTTCTTTTTGGAATTATTTCTTAGTTGATGGATCTAAAAATAGATATGCATTGTATGATCATTGTGATTTTATGAATCAAAGAAGATTCCCTCTAAAGGGGATCCAAAAATCACCAAATGTATTCATATTAATATATGGGTGTTAGCATGGAAGATACTATCACTTGCGTTATATGCCTTTGATCACCTCGAGAACTACTTCTAAAGCATTCTTCTGGATCTCTCTTGACTTGAGAGTGGGTGGTGAAGGAAAACCACTCTCTATTCTTAGTAGCATTCTTGGAGAAGGGAGCTCTCTAGATCTTGAAAGGATTATCCAAATCTATTGTTCACAACCAAAAAAATGAATTGGATTTATAAGAAAATAATATAATTGGGTTTATATATTTCTAGGGTTAAAATAAAATAATTCCACAAGTTCCATTTATTATTTATTTAATCCCTGTGGAACCCCATGTTAAATAATAATATTATTATTATTTCTCGGAATTATCTTAACTTGAGAATTAAATAAAATATTAGTTAATAAAATAATATTAAATGTTTATTATTTCTCATAGGACCATTAAAATTGTTCCTCCATTCCTCTACAATATTTATCAAGCCTTGAATAATGACTATTTATTTATTAAATAAGTATCACTACATTATTTTTTAATAAATAAATAAATATTTTATTCACTAAATATAAAATAAATATTTATTAAATATTCCACTCACATTATATTCTCTCAAATAACTGGTGACAAAATATATGTGATCAAGTAAACATGAATAATTTTTAAATCAAATGCGAGAATAATATTTATTCAAATTTTTAAATAATAAACAATAATATTATTATTTAACTGAGATTTTGGATACACTTAGTGTGTGGCCCTCTATGACTCTTTATCAGTGGAATTAGGCGAAGCAACCTAAAGTCTGAGGTTAGTGTTTAGAAACATGAAAAGGTACCCATAGAGAAAGAAGTTAATTCCACAATGACATAATATCTCATATAAATTCTTATGATGTAATATAATCCCTTTATAATGATATATCTAATTAAAAAGGTTTCATGCTGGTGCCATCAACCTATGTGCTTGATGTCTCTTTTTTGACTTCCCAAAAATTGAACTTGTTTATAGAACACCATGGCCATGGATTTATTTAGTATATATAATTTTCATAAAATGGCCTGAGATATTTACTTTTGTTAAATAATATAAGGGAAAAATCCTTTCTAGAATTATTCATTAAGGCAATATTACTTGTGACGCACCCAATGCATCCTACCTCTCCATGAACATATGTTTTCATGATTTTCATCAATACATCAAAGTGAGTGAATCATAATACTCATCAATAATAACCTTTAATTCTAAGTATCAATACACACATCCACAAATGGGAACATCCAATGACACATATAAATGTGGATTTCCTACTGGTTGGCCTTGTTCTCATAATATCCTATACTGGATATTACCAAGGGAGCACACCATGAGAAGGTTCCTCAAAGTCCAATGAGCCTCCACCCCTGATAGCTTGTATCATTTGTTTCCCTCAAATGATATCATCCAGATATAGAACATATATTTAAGAATAGTGTCGTAGCACTTTCGGGTTCTCATCATAGTGGATAACTATTATAACCTTTTAGTGAGATAACTACTCATTGAAAATTATCATATACTATGTTACGTAAAAGAACAATCATGATGTGATAAAGAGTTTATTAATATTCAAAACTATGAATAAAAGTTATCATAAAGTAAAAAGATTATTTTTCTAGGGAACCAACTCCAACATAGTTCTAATGTAGTGTGATCGATTTGTGGCATATGGGTCTCTCAAGTTGAGGCCACATGAGAGGATTTACCCAATGCATAACCTCGAGTAGGAAAATTTGGTTCATGCCTTATCTTATTGGAGGCATTATATACTTAGACAGCATATTGAGGTGTACATAGACCACAAAATCTTCAGGTATATATTTACTCAGCATGACTTGAATCTAAAATAGTGTAGATGGGTAGAATAACTATAATCATTCAATTTTGAACTTATTTATATGACTAGGAATAGAAATGTGGTATCTAAATAACTGAGCTAGAAGACTCATACATAGGCTATTTAAGAGGCCAGTAGTGAATGGAAACTAATGGATTTGTTTTTAAAGAGACACTTGGAGGTGCAAGGCCATCAGGGGAAAATTGTACTTGCATCATTATCAATGACATACTCTCTTATGGAATTCATATGGATGATATATATTTCAGATCCCAAGGGAATAGTCCTAAGAAAGAGTGTCTTAGGTGAGGAAACACTGTTTGGTTGGGTTCTTTATGAGAATGAGATTATGTGCATTTATGGGCGTGTCTGGGTTTATGTGCACATATGGGAATAATTGATATGGGGGTTTAATTCCTTTAAATGGGAATTACACCCTGGTCTTTCCAATAAGTACCATGACATATGTCACTAGTATTGGTGGTTAGGTATGAAGAGGCATATTGTAGGTTTTTTCACATAGTGTTCTGCTTGTCAACAGGTGAAATCAGAGTATTAGTGTCTTGATGGACATCTAAAACCTCTTTATATTCCATAATGGGAATGGGATGACATAACCATGGATTTTGTGATGGGATTTTTGATATCCCCTCAATGCAGTGATGCAGTATGGTTAATCATTGACAAATTAACTAAGGTCACCCACTTTTTACCTATAAGAGATACCTTTTAAGTGGATGAGATTTATAGGCTTTATATTTTTGATATTTTACACCTCTCAAGTGTTCCCCATTCTATCATATCAGGCAGAGATACTTGGTTTACATCATTATTCTAGTAAGAATTACAGAAGGCACTAGGTTTAGAAGTACTTTTGAGTATGACATATCACCCTCATACTGAAGATCAGTCTAAGCATACAATTCAGATGTTAAAGGAAATTATCTAGGTATGTGTCCTTAATTTTTGTGTTTTTTAGGATAAATACCTATCTCTCATCGAATTTTCCTACAATAAAAGATTCTAGTAAACTATTCAGATGGCTCCCTATGAGGCCCTATATGGTAGGATGTGTCGTTCACCCCTATTCTCATTATAGATAGGTTAGGTAGCAATTCTAGGACCTCATATAATTTAGGAGACATCAGAGCAAGTATAGCTTATCCAAAATAATATAGTTACAACTCAGTCTAGGAAAAATTCGCATACCAATCATCGTCATAGGCCTCTAGATTTTGAGGTGGGATATTGGTTATTTCTGTTTATTTTTCCTAGGTTGGTTCATATATGGATTTAGAGATAGGGAAAGTTATCACCTCCTTGCATTAATATTTTTGAGATATTGGAGAGATATGGATTGGTGGACAATCATTTGACCTTTTCCCAAATGTCCGGAGTCATACAAAACATCTTCCCCATCTCACAGCTTCACCATTATTATTTTGACCCATCTCATTCCTCTTTTCCTAAGGATATTGAGCTTGAGGTAGATTCACCTTTTCAGGAGCGCCCTGTAAATATCATCGATCGAAGTATGAAGGATCTCCAAGTTAGGTCAGTTTTTATGGTACATATGATATAGAAGCATGGTTGAGTATAAGATTATACCTAGGATAGAGAGAGTCCAACATACATTCTTAGTGGCCAAAAATTTTCTTAGACAGTGTTTTACCACTCTCGGAAGGGAAAATCAAGGAAATGTTATTTTAAGAAGGTGGGTTGTAATGTCCCTATTTTTCTCATGAGTTATGGACCTATTAATTTTTAATTTGAACCTTTAATTTTATACTTGAAATGTGGTTAAGAGGATAAAAAGATTTTTAGGATCATTCGGGGCTCGTTCAAATCCCATAACTTCAGATTTTGGAAAGGCAGACTAAGCTACATGGTTTGATCATTGCTAGTGCTAACCATGAAACTACACCATGTTGGGTGTTTTAGTAAACTTTAGAGGTATGAACCATTTTCCCAAACCATGTACCCAGGGTCAAACACTTAGCTCCATTTAACCAGTGGTTTGACATGTTTTAGGTGCTCAGTTTGGAAAATCATGCACCTCTTAAAAGTCTGTGAAAGTTTAATTTTTATCCTCCTTCATTTTTACTTACCTCCCTATTTGATTCAACCATTTCATGTGCCGCACCTCCATAGCCAAATGAATCACTCATTATACCTCTAACATAGGATTTTAGCTAGGTTCTCCATCTGAACTATGATTCCTTCATTGTTAGTCTCATTGGAAGCATACTGGTAAGCCCTTCATTCCTCTTCTCTTTTTTCTTAATTTATCTTTCCCTCGTGAATGTTATTTCTAGGTGAGCTGATATAACCTATTTTTAGGATATTCATATATTATTATGATTTCTTCTTTTCTATATTGGATTAGATTCTGAAACTAGATAAGGAGTCATCTACCTCTATAAGGTAGGTGGTCTAGTAATTTTCCCTAAGGTTTTTTTATTATATATCATGTATTGTGGTGCCACAATGTTGAAATTTCCATGTGTTTACTTAAATTATAATTTTATTTAATCTAAATTTGTAATCATGATATAAATGTTCTGTAAACTCTTATTTCATTATTTTAGGTCACCCACCTCAACAATTTTTACCCCTTGGGTGTGCTTATTAAATTCCTTGATTAAATGGAATACTAAATGGTTGAAAACCATATTTGGATTATATTAAATCATTATATAAATGATTATTATTATTATTATATCTCACCTATGTAAAATTTATGTTGAGGCATGATCGAGTATTATGTTGGATGTGATGCTTTACGCTCCCTTGATGGGTGATGTTGATCATGACATCTCACATCATTTATTGAATAGTGGGCATGATGTTATGCATTCTCCTAGAGGTTGTTGAACATAAAATTTCACTTAAATCATTGGTTTTGTGGATATGATGACATATGTATTCCGGATATAATGTTTTGTCTAGTCCCATATTTATAGCAGGAGACCTTTATGACTACGCATGGATGCTTGAGTTACACCTCAGTTCATGGCTAGTATTGGTGTATATATATATATGGATATATATATGTCACTACGTATATAGTTCATATATATACATACATAATTGTAAATATATATATATATACTTATACCTTTATATATATATATATATGGTGTAACATGTTTAGAGATATTCCAGCTTAGGCTGAAGCAGGTACAATCAAGTCGGTGTCCTCTAAGAACCTGGCCTTACTTGGTTATAGTTTTCATTTATGATTTCATTTATTATACCTAAAAAATTCCATTTTATATAAATTATATGGATATTAATAGATGTCATTGGTGGTGTCCTACTGAGTATATCTCAGACCCTGTTCAGGCCACTGATTGGTACCTGAACAGACTTCTGGGTTGTAGGTAGGGACAAAGGAAAGGGTCCAGCTATGGATGTCTAATTGTCTACCTAGGATGGAGTACAGGAGTATCGGAATGAGATTATTCTCAAGATGCTAGTAGAGTTATCTTGGGCCTTTATTTTATTTTTTAATATCATGTTTTATATGTCTATTTCACTATATTCCATTGATTTCCATTTTTGTAGAGTATCATGATATGATCATTGTTTGTATACAACTTGGGTTATTTATTATGTATTTAATTATTATCTATTTGTATGTCTTTCATTACTATTTCTTATCAATTCCACTATTTACCTATTATTTTATACCATTGTTTCCACTCTAACCAAAGGGAATAGTCTTCCCACTGACATGCCCTATGCATTCACTACTAGTTAGCAGCCTCTAGTATATAAGAAGATAAGCTTGAGACTATGTGGCCAACTAGATCAGGATACCATTTAGTTGATCCCATGTAAGGATTCTATAGTTTTTAAGATGGATTTTTTGAGCAGGTATGGCCATTATGAATATCTTGTGATGTATTTTTCTCTAAATAACACTCCTATAGTTTTCATGGATTTGATGAACCAGATATTCTATCAGTATCTTGATAGTTTTTTTGTTATGTTTGTGGATGATATCCTGGATTATTCAAGATCTAAGTGTGAGCATGAGAACCATATGAATTTGATTTTGGAAATCCTCTTGAGTCACTATTAATATGGAAAGTTTTCAAAATGTAATTTTTGGATCCATAAAGTGAATTTCTTAAGACATGTGATTTATAAACATGTCATATGAGTTGATCCTGAGAAGGCGAAGGTTGTATTATCATGGGAAGAGTCACAGAACATCTTTTATATTTATATATTCCTTGGTATCACTAGATATTATCGATGTTTTGTTAAGGATTTATCAAAATTTTCATCACCTTTGACTGGTATTACCAAAAATGGGGTGAAATTTATATGTGATGAAAAGTGTTAAACTTCTTCCGATAAGCTAAAATGACATCTGATATCAAAACTTATTTTGATACTACCCAAGACTGGTAAGGGGTATATTGTGTACCATGATACTTCTAGTGATGGTTTGGGTTGTGTTCTTATGAAGTATGATCATGTTTTGGACTATGTCTCATGTCAGATTTTGATATATTAGAAAAATTATCCTACTCGCGATTTAGAGCTTGTCACAATTATTCATGCGCTCAAGTGTTGGAAACATTATCTTTTTGGGGAGAGGTTCACATTCTTTTCTGATCATAAGATTATAATTTATATATTTTCTCATAATTCCTAGAATATTATATAGATTTGGTGGGTTTAGTGTCCTCATATTTTTGATTAAGACATTTCCTATACCCCGAGGAAGGGGAATGTCATTGATGATGCTCTTATAAGAAAAGTATCATCAAAAAATATATTGGAATTGAAGGAATAGTGTAATATAATGGGTCTCTTCACTTAGTTGCATCTAGAAACTCAGGGGGATGTTTCAGGTATGGTTCTGGATAGTTTTTTGTTATTATTATCTATCCTTGAGTCTATTATACAGATTTAGTAACAGGATGATGAGTTTAGTGGAATCAAGGAAATCATTTATGGTGGGGATACCATTTCTAATTAGTCTCTCACTTCTGATTTTATTCTCCATTTTGGGATTTGTTTTTCATCCCAACATCTGTGATAATTTTAGTGTTGTATGAGTGTTATAAAACTTTAAGGTTCATTCATTAGTGAACTGAAAATATGTATTATGACATGAGATGGTGATTCTGGTGGCTAGGTATAAAGCGTGACATTGCTAATTATGTGTCCTAGTGTTACACCTACTAACAGATAAAGGTGAAGCATCTAAAACCTTCTGCTTTTCTCCAACCTCTTTTGGTGCTAATTTGGAAATGGTATGAGGTATCCATGGAATTTTTTTGGATTTACGTAGAATCTCTAAAGTAATAATTCTATCTAGGTTGTGGTTAATATGTTGAAAAAATCAAGCAATTTTATTATAATTAGGGACATCGCTAAAGTTGAAAATCTGGGTAAGCTATATGAGAAGGAAATTATGAGGTTATATGGGGTTCCCTTTACCATTGTCTCCTACATTGATCTTATTTTTACCTCCAAGTTTTAAAAGAGTCTCCAAGAGGCGATGGGGACTCAGGTCAAGTTGAGTAAAACTAACCATCCTTAGAAAGATGGTCATACAGAGCATGATATTCATATACCATAGGATATGCTCCCTACCTATGTCTTAGATTTTGTGGGATCATGGGATAGCCATCTGGGATTGGTTGAGTTTTCTTATAAAAAATTATCATTTATTGATCTGAATGGATCCCTACAAGGATCTATATGGTCACCTGCACAGATCACCCTTTTGTTGGGAAGAAGTTGGAGAGGCCTCTCTTGTGGGACCGAGTCTCATTCAAGAGATGTCATCAAGGATTCAGGTTATACATTGGTGTCTAGTTATATCATATAATTTGAAAAAATCATATAAAGATCATTGATTCCATCCTTCAGATTTTTCCATTGGTGATCAGGTTTTCCTTAAATTTTCTCCTTGACTGGGTCACCATCATCTTGGGAAACAGGTAAAGTTTTCTCCAAGATATGTTGGACTATTTTAGATCAATAAGTGTATTGGTAAGGTTGTGTATCAGTTGAAATTACTGGACTAGTTTACAGGTATTTAGGTTGTTTTCCACATATCTAAGCTCATAAAGTACCATCCTGATTCCTCTCATGTTCTAAGTTGGTAATATATCAAGTTATATCAAGACGTTTAAAGTATGGAGTGACTAATGGATATCATTGATTATTAGGTGAAATTATTACATGGTAATTGTGTCTCATTTTTCAGAGTGTTAAGTATAAATGGATCATATTCTCACAAGACTTTAGAGTGTGAATCATCAGTGAAGGAGAAGTAACATCATTTATTTATAGAGAACCCTTCTTCTAAATGAATTCATAGTGATAGAAAGTCATGTGTTAGGGTGATTCTAACATCCTAGATGTTTTTAAGGTATGATATTTCAAAATTTAATAGTGTTATTTCAGGTTTAAAGGGCATTAGAAATATTTTTGGGATTTTCTATAGGAATCTAGGTTGAGTGTTTCCTACAGAAATCATTTACATCGTGAATATGATTCACAATGTGAGTCTGTCACTAGGAAAATATATAGATTATATTTATAGTATGGAAATTATTCAATCCCTAAATCATTTCCACTTTATGAATTGGCCAATCAATATTTTCTTTAAACCAAGGCGATACATTTTTCAGCATACATATAACTCATGGGATTTATGCTGTGGATAGAGGATTCATGACGTGAATCTTTCACAATCTATAGGTTTTTATCATGAAACAATCTTTTTTCCTAATTCATTATCTCATGATCTTCCTTTCCATAAACCCTAGGATATTCTAGGTGATTTTTGGTGTCTTTTTTCCTTATGGATCGCTTCATTCAGTTCTTGATCTACATGGTGGTTGTGTTGAGTCTCCCTTGGTAAGTGAACTTTTTTCTTCTTCATTTCCATTCATCACGGTAATGGTGTTGCATTGTGTTTTTGGATCTATCTATCTTGTGGAGATATATGTTTGATCCTTTTTAGATCCATTGTTTGATCTTCCCCTAGAGGTCGACTCTCACATTGGTTGTGTTTCGAATGGTGTATTCCTTGAGGTATGCATTTATCTAACCTCTCTTCAAACTATTTATTTTATGTAATTTTATTATAATATATTGGAATCATATATAGGGCCTCTTTTGTTTCCTCTACTTTCCTTCTGGTGTTGGTGGAACCCGTTGTAGGTAGTGTTCGGCCTGAGTTTGAGGTAGGTGGTTCTGTATCTATCCTTTTTTTAATGAATCATGATTGGTCCTATTTTATAAATTTATTTATAAATGAATTGGCATTATTTTTTTGTAAGTAAATCTATTTGAAATAAAATATGATTTTTCCCTTGGTTTTGGTAAAGTAAAATGGGGTTTTTCAAAGCATTTTGAAATGGGTTTTAAAATCATGCTTGATAAAATAAAAGGGCTCTTTGAAATTGATTTTGAAAAAAAAGATTTTATAATGATTCGGTAAAATGCCTCACATGGAAAGCCTTGGGTACTTAGGTAGAAGGTGTATCTTAGGTCCATCACCTATTTTTATTATTTGGGGGTTCACGTATGGGGTGTTAATCTTCTCTTTAGGCATGTTATTATAGGGACTTGGTTTGACATTGTTGGTGGGTTCACCCATGGGGTGTTCCTTTACTCCTTAGGTCTATGTTGTAAGGAATTGGGTGCCCACTAATAATTAATTATGGTATGAGTAGTCTATTATCCTTACATGTTGTGATCCTTGGTGTGACTTACCTATGATTTAGCTTTTTATTTTTTTTAGATTTTATATATATTCTTTGAATTTGATAAATTTTTATATAAATTATTCTTTGAAACTATTTTTCCTAAACAAAATTGGAATTGTGGAAAAGGGGAAATATTTTCCATTCCTTAAATATAAACTTATTTATTGTTTATCATTCCATTTTTTATTTAAAATGATTTTATTGTTATTTTTCATATAGAGACTTGATATAGAGAACCTGGTTGGGATTCTACTGAGCCTATTTAGCTCACACCATGCACACCCCTTCAATGGTGTGTAGACCTGGTTGTGTCCTTTAATGTGGGAAAATTCAAGGTTTCGTAGTGAGGCGGAGAGGTTATGTCAGCCTGGTATGGGTATATGGTGGTGATATGGTGGGATGTTACCCACATTTTCACATGGATTAGTCATATTTTTTCAGTTATCATTTTGTGGTTGGACATGTACTTTGGGGTTTGTTCTGACTGCTTTGAGTTGTATCGATTTTTCTTTCTTCTTTCAGTTATGGAATATATTTCTCTTGGGTTTTTCTTCCATTGTTTATTTCTTCTATTTACATATATATTTCAAATTTTCTCCTTTGGGTTGGGAAAAAAATGGTCCCTATAACTTTTTTTGATTCCCAAGTTCTAGTCATTAACCCATAGGGATCGGGAACTCCCTTTGGGTATGTGATAGATTGGGTTGATTACCAATTGGTAAAGGTATCTCAGGTCAGTTCTTGATAGTTTTTAGAAGAATGAAAAAAACTTTCTTACAACTATTTTTATTTTATGAGGTAATAATTTACACAATGTCAAATATAGTGATTGATCCATAAAATTATATGAGTTATGGATTTTAATCCCAAGTAAATTATGACATTTTAAGTCAATGCATCTTGAAATGTTACTTGAATATCCATTTAGTTCTTTTAAATTTTCAATATTTGAAGGAAAATATCTTTTTATTTATTTTTCAATGAAAAAGAAACTCCAAGATAATTTCCATTATAATTTTCTCACAAATCATGATTTATGCTCATTTATTCTAAGTCCTTGCAAGTATTAAGAAGATATTTTTGTTTTTCTTGAACAATCAATATTATAAAAACAAAAAATTTAAATACATTCTTTTTAATGTTCATAACTTCAATAGTATGACTTAACAATTTAAATTCATAATAAATCATCTTGAGAAAATATGATGTTACATTCATTGTTTTATAATAACTGTATTTAATGAGCTTTGAACTCTTTTTCCAAAAAAAATCAATTGATATACCAATGATTCTCCAAAAACATTTTTATAGGTTAGAATAATAATTTTATATATTAATATAAAATGGTAATAAATATTAAAAAATATATAATTTATTATATATATATATATCTAATTATATACATAAAATTCATTATAGGACATTGGTTAGGTTGTTGAATCATAATGGAGAGGTATCAGGTTTGAAACTCATTGATGGTCTTAATTTTATAGTAATTATACCAATAGTTTTGTATAATCATTGGTATGGCCCAATACCAATAGTTTTACACCCAATGGATCATTAAACAATTAGTATAGCCTAAATTTACAATAGTGACTCTTTCCCAAATTATGCCTCAACTATTGATGATTATGACATGATTTATAAACCTAATAACAATTTTTGTGGGGGACTCAAATCATTTGGGCCATCAAATCATGGCTTGTTAAATTATATCATTAGGTTGCATACAATAATCTATGATGACACATAAAACACCACTTTATACTATATGGTATTCCTCTAGAATTTAAGTCAAAGTTACAAAATGGATATGTTTAACCAGTGTGAGTGTTCCAACCAAACATGTTTCCTAATCTAGGTAAATCACTAATCATCCACATTATAACAACATGTATTTTAAACATTTTGGTTGTCGATGCATCATATGTTTCTAGACCATTGTCTCATAACTCTTTTAATTCTTCAATAAGAGGATAAAGGTATACATCAATGTAATTTTTGGTCATTTACTTTACTAGAATGATCATTGAAATAATGAAATAATTTTATTGCATAAACATCCAAAAAAGTAGATTATAAGGGATTCAAATAATTGGTCATATGTTATAAGTTGTAATCAGAGTCCCGAATGGATTAAATCTATTAATATCCAATCCCATATGAAAATATATGGGATTGAAATAGAGATCTGTATAAAAAGAATCAAATGATTTCCATGTTTTCAAATATCTTGGATATTGTATAAACCAACCATTTTTGTTTTTCATAGCATGACACTTTATTTTATTTTTCATTTTAGAAGACATAAAAAACCATTGAAATCATGGTTTTAATGGAAAGTAACATAAAATTTTCATAATAGTTTTATTTAAATTCTTCTTCATGGTACTCTCATTCATACTTTAATCATGATTCACTAATTTTAATCCTAAATTATAATACCTCTTACACTCTTCTCTGTATGAATATTCTCTCTGGTGTAACATACATTCATTGGTATATGCATGTATCTTTGTATTATTGAGGAAGGGATTGTTAAAAACTTTCTTCATCTCATGAAATGACTGAGGGATCTTGGATTAAAAATATTCATCATATAGAAACTCTAATATCATTGAAATTAATTTATCTATAATTCAACATAAGCACTTGATATAGTAAAACTTTTGTATAAAGGAAATTTTTTTATATTTTCTACATGCTTTAAACAACTCCATATTTTTTTGTCATCTACTAATTCATAAAACTCATTTGATTACTTAGTTAGATTCTCTAGTGTATTAATCTTTACAAAATCTGAAAGAGACTCAGCCGCTATGTTAAAATCTCCATCATGTTGTGTTGTAGTTCCAAAAATGTCATTTACTAGGTTATTAAATTCATTCTCCACAATTGAGGTAGTATGTTGTTTAATATGATGATGGCAACACATCAAAATTATTACAATGTCTAATTCCCTATGCCAAATCCATCTCACATGTCTGGTAAGAAATCATTTCAATATGAAGTGCTCGTGATCTTTATGTTTTTTCAATCATCATCTAAAATTATGATCAGGATAAACATTTTATTATTCAATCTATGGATCAATTTTCTATTGAAAAATCTAAAAAATCACCAACACCTTAACATATTGATTGTATTTTGGGGTAAAATAATCCAACATTTATCCATTTTTATCCCATTGATAAATATTTGTATAAAAAAAACATGTATTAATAAAATAAAATCATGTTAAAAAAAATAAGCTTTATGGAATAACAAAAAATTAATATCAAAAAAATATTATCATTTTTAAAATTTAACTGAGAAAAAATAACCAAATACAATATAATTATATTAAATTGATATTATGATCCAATATTTTATGATATAAATATATCATATAACATATATAAAAAAATAACACATTGCATAAACCAAGACCATGGATCTTTTGTTGAAATTAGATATTATTATTTAAGTGAATTATAAATGTGCATTTATTTTGATTTTTATCCTTTGTCCTATATAATTTAATTTTGTGAATTAAAACTATTTCTTTTTTAAATATTGGTTATATCCATGAATATTGAATATTAAAAACAAAACACAATCATATAATTTGAAATAACTAAAAATATTGAATTAAAAAAAGTCTAATCTTTAATGAATAATAAATCATTGAAATAAATTCATAAGTGTTATTTAGTAATCATGTAATCAATAAAAAAGAACTAAATAAAAAAAATACATAACATTTATTATCTATAAAAAATCAAACTAAAACCATAACTACAACAACTACAATAATAAAAAATACATATTAAATATTAAAAGAATGATTTCTCTATAATGTATTAACAAAGAAAATATGAAAATGAGAATGAAAAAGAATTCATGAATGCATCAAAAAAATAGTTTGAAAAAACAAAACTAACTCAAAAAATTACCTTGATAATAAACTAAAAATTAACTATATATTATATAATTAATAAAATTATTAATAAATTAAAAACACAAACACATTAATAAATCATCGGAGTCGTATTGTAGGAATCACCAGAGCCAGTCTATAGGGGGAGAGGAGGGAAAGGTAGGGTAGATGTCATACTTTAGGTCCCTACAAATTTTCTAATAAGGTGGTTTTACTAGACGATCTAATGACATGATCAAACCAAACTTTTATATCCTAGAAAGAAAAATCCTTAAAGCCCTAATTTTAAATCCCTATGTAAATATCATAAATTTCATTGAAATAAGATAATAATAAAGATAAGATAAGAATAAAACATTTTAGAAATTACCTTGCACCTATGGATACTTAACAGGCCAAATTAGGGTGAAGCGAGACAAGTCGCAATGACCGAGCCTTAAAATGCCTTGTCTGTTTAAGCCTGCATTTAATGCATGCTCAAAAAATATAGTTTACTTTGGTCCAAATTTTTAGATAGTCAGACTACGAACTTGCCCATATTTGTAATCAATATTAAAATATTTTAAAAATATAAAAAAAACACTCATTTTTATGAAATATTAGATATTAAACATGCAATAGTTATCAAATAATTTTTAATATATATATATATATTCATATAATACTTAAATATATATATGTTTGTAAAAAAATGATATATTAAGTTGAAATAACATTAAAATAAAAAGGAAAAAATTATTCTTGTCATGTGGGCTGACCCACATATTTTTAGGTAGGTTCTCTTAAGCCCATTGGCTTTTTTCTATGGCTTTTTTAAGCTCGTAGTACTACAGAAATGAATAAATTTATCACTAAAAATAAGATTTTTCATTGCTAAAAAAATATTAACAAGATAATATCCATAAATACCCAGCGGCCTTTATCATTGCTTTATTTTACCACTGATAAAGGTCATACAAGCTTCTGCAGGTCTATAGCCTGCAACAACCCTAACAAAAACCTAGAAATTAGAAATAAAAAACTATTTAAATATTATAATTAATTGAAATTAAAATAGAAATATAAAATTTCACCACCATTTAAATTCAAAATTTACATTAAATAATTTCATACAAAATATTTACATTGTTTTAATATTTACAATTAATCAAAAAAACTACAAACCAATACAAAAACAAAACTCTTATACCGTAATTTTTCCAATGATCAACCAAATACTGTACAAAATTGTGCCCTTATAATAAAACAAATGTTTATTTTAGTAATAGTATATAAAAAAATTATGATTGTAATGTTATATAATTCACATATAACAAATTATATTAATTTACTGAATATATTAATGATATTATCATTTATACTATTAATTATATTATTAATTATTAATTACATTTTTAACTAATAATATATATAAATTATAAAGTTAATTACTGAATATATTAAGGATATTATCATTTATTAATTATCTTAATTACTTAAATAGTTGTTAATAATTATATCATTAATTAATAATATTTCAATTACATTGTTAATTATTAATTATAGTCTCAATTTTATTATTATTTAAAAATTATATTAATTAGTAATTTTTTATTGTTAGGTATTAATATAATTAATTACATTAATTGTATTATTAATTATTACAACTTGCATGCCAGATAAGAATGTGGTTTACAACTTTTATCAGGGGTCTTCGTTCATGCTTCCTAAGACTCCTTTGACTAAATATGGTTTTTTTCCAATTCTTGAAAACAAACTGAGTTTGTTTACTTATTTCTTACAATGTGATCTGTGTTTTAATCTAAAATGATACTTTTATATTGAAAACATGATCTTTGAGTTATATTTTCCACATCGTGTGTCAGATTGATTTGTGGTCGATTCCTACATGATACAAATAAATTTTGTATAATTTTCCTAATGATTCAAGATGATAGGATCTCTTTTTCTTAGTTTTGGATATTTGAACATTGTTTTAGACTAAAATGACACTTTAATATTGAAAATGTGCACTTTTCTGATACAGGTAACATTATGTGTCGGATTGATGTGCAGTCGATTGATACACCTCATAAATGAATTATGGATCATTATTCTAAAGTATTAAAATAATACTAGCTCATTTTCTCAGTTTTGTCTATGTAAATTGTGTTTTATACTAAAATGACACTTTTATATTGAAAATAAACACTTTGAATCATATCAGGATCATCGTTTATCAAATTGGTGAGCGGTAAATTTCCACACATCACAAATAAATTATGGATTGTTTTCCAAAATTATCAAGACAATATGAGATTATTTTCTTGGTTTTGGGTATTTGAATCACATTTTAGACTAAAATGGTACTTTTATATTGAAAATAATAACTTTGAGTTATACCAGTCACATTGTGTGTCGGATTGAAGTGTGTTCAATTACTACACATCAAAAATGAATTATGGATCATTTTACTAAAGTATCAAGATATTATGATCTTGTTTTCTTATTTTTGTCTATGTGAATCATGTTTTATGCTAAAATTACACTTTTATATTGAATACATTAACTTTGAGTAATACTATCCATGTAATGTGTTGGATTGATGTGAATTTGATTCATACATGTCCCAAATGAATTGTGGATTGTTATACTGAAATATTAAGATAATCTGAGCATGTTTTTTGGGTTTTGACTATGTGAATCGTTTTTTTACTAAAATGAAATTTATATTGAAAACAAATAATTTGAGTCATATCAATCACATCATGTGTTGGATTTATGTGCATTCTATTCCCACACGTCAAAAAATTAACTATGGTTTATTTTCCTAAATTAGAAAGACAATCTGAGCTCATTTTCATAGTTTTGACTATTTGATGTGTGTTTTAGAGTAAAGTGACACTTTTTTAATGTGAAAACATTCAATTTGAGTCATATTGTCCACATCATGTGTAAGAATGATGTGAGTTCAATTCCTCCGTGAAAAAAAAATGAATAATAGATCATTTTACTGAAGAATCAAGATAACATGAGATCATTTTCTTAGTTTTTTCCAAATAACACTTTTATATTGAAAACAATCACTTTTAGTAATACTAGCTACATCATGTGTTATATTGACGTTCGGTTGATTCCTACACATCACAAATGAATTATGGATATTTTTCATAAAGTATCAAGAAACTATAAGCTTGTTTTCTTAGTTTTGTATATGTGAATCATGTTTTAGACTAAAATTAAATTTTTTATTGTGAACATGTACTAAGATTTATACTAGTTACAACATGTGTTGGATTGATGTGTGGTAGATTCATACATATCAAAAATAAACTATGGATTTTTTTCTAAAGTATCAAGAAAATATGGTCTCGTTTTATTATTTTTTGTTATGTGATTCATGTTTTTGAGTAAAATAACACTTTTTTAATGTGAGAACATAGACTTTGAGTCATACTAGCCACATCATTTGTTGGATTGACATTTGGTCAATTCATACACATTATAAATGAATTATGGATATTTTTTATAATTTATAAAGATAATATAAGCTCATTTTATCATTTTTAGAAATGTAAACCATGTTTTAGATTTAAAAGACACTTTTATATTGAAAATGCACACTTTGAGTCATATCGGCCACATCGTGTGTCAGATTGACATGCAGTAGATTCCTACACATCATGAATAAATTATGGATTTTTTACTAAAGTATCAAGATAATATAGGCTATTTTTATTATTTTTGGCTATGTGACGTGTGTTTTAGAGTAAAATGACATTTTTAATGTGAAAACATGAAATTTGAGTCATACCAGCCACATCATGTGTAAGATTAACATATGTTTTTTTCCAACACTTCACAAATGAATTATACATCATTTTTTTAAAGTATCAAGACAATAAAATCTTTTTTTTTAGTTTTGGCTATGTGATTAATTTTTTAGAGTAAAATGACACTTTTTAATGTGAAAACATGAACTTTGAGTTGTAATGGACTCATCATGTGTAAAATTGATATACGGTCAATTCATACACATCAAAAATGAATTATGGATAATTTTACAAAATTATCAAGACAATCTAAGCTTGTTTTCGTAGTTTTGTCTATATGAACCATGTTTTAGACTAAAATGAAATTTTTTACTATGAACACACACTTGGAGTACTACTGGTCACATTGTGTGTCATATTTACATGTGGTCAATTAATATATGTCACAAATGAATTATGGGTCATTCTCCTAAAGTATTAAGACAATTGGATCTTGTTTACTTGGTTTGGGATATATGAAACATGTTTAGAGTAAAATGACACATTTTTAATGTGAAAACATGTACATTGAGTCATTCCATATACATAATGTGTTGGATTGATGTGTGGTATATTTCAACATATCATAGATTAATTATGGATCATTTTCTAAAAGTATCAAGACAAACTGAGTTTGTTTTCTTGGTTTTGGCTATATTAATTTCATTTTAGACTAACATGATAATTTTAAATTGAAAAAAATAACTTTGATTCATATCAGCCACATCATGTGTTAGATTGATGTGAAGTTTATTATTACATATAAAAAATGAATTATGGACTATTTTACTAAAGTATGAAGGCAATTTTAGCTTGTTTACTTTATTTTCACTATATAATGCATGTTTTAGAGTAAGATGAAACTTTTTAATATGAAAACATGAAATTAAAGTTATATCATCCATAAAATGTATTAAATTGACATGTGGTCGATTCTAATACATCACAAATGAATTATGGATCTTTTTACTAAAGTGTTAAGACATTCAAAGCTTGTTTTCTTGGTTTTGAATATGTTAATAATGTTTTAGACTAAAATGGAATTTTTTATTGTGAACATGAACTTGGAGTCCTCCTAATTACATCATACATCATATTGACATGTGGTCAATTATTACACATCATAGATAAATAATGATTGTTTTCCTAAAGTATCAAGATAATTCAAGGTTACTTGCATGGTTTTGGATATCTGATGCATGTTTTAGAGTGAAATGAAACTTTTTTAATGTGAAAAAAATGAAATTTGAGTCATACCATCTATATCATGTATTGTATTGATGTGCAGTAAAATCATCATGATCTCTATGGAATAAAATAAAATTAAAAACATAATAGGTAATCACCTCAATTTGATCTTAACAAAAATTCTAACACCATGTACTCTTCACACTCATATCTAAACAAATATAATTATTATTTTGAGTACGTAGACTTTCAAAAATCTTGGTAATACTAATAAAATGTATAAAAACAAAAAATTAACAAATATTTTAAATTAAATTGTAATTTCCTCCAAAAATATCTATTTAGTGATGCTATTTTATTGATGTTATATGATATCTTTCATAAATTTTCAAACACAATATACACAATCATCCCCATTATTTTTTTTATACACTACGGAAACATTGAACAAAATAAATAAATTGTTTTGAAATATTTTTTGATAGTTAAATATTACTATATATACCTTAATCTATCTCCGCTTTTATAAATCTATATGTTTCTTTTGTTTAGTCACCAACCATATATCGTGATTTAAATGATATTTATAAATCACTCTATCGTAACAAAATTATCATTAAAATATAAACTAAAATGTATAATTTAAAGTGTATATATAAAATGTTGATTTAGTGCATTGTAAATTCACAATGGACATCATGTGTTGTAGATTTTCTATAAATCCATGCTTTATATCCAAAAAAACATTCAAGGTATCCAAATTGAGTTTGATTAGAATCCCATTCTTTTTATCCAAATAAACATTCAGGGTATCAAAATTGAGTTTGATGATAATCCCATGCTTTATAAAAAACAAAAACAAATAAGTAATAAAAAAATAAAAATATATTTATATGATTATATTGTAGAGTTTTACCCTTGGATTAAAGGAATCAAGAAGATTCTATTATCTATTATTTTCTTTTTAAATTTTTACCTTAGTTAATTTTTCCCTCAATTTCTTCCATTTCCAAATTAACTTTTAGCATATAAATGATGGTGATATTAATGATTTCAAATCTTTTTTCATAGGTTTTTCACTTTATATAGTAGTAATATTAATGCTTGTAGAAAATATGAATAGTTATTAACTGTAATGAACATAGTAGAATATTTTTTGGATAAATACATTATGAAAATTTACCTTATGTATGTGTTCACAATTGAGACTCACAACCATTAAAACTTGATAATTTTATTTATACTCTCGAGACCAATCACATTTTCAATGTAATCTCCAAATATTTATTCTTCATATTCAGGATACATTTCCATCTTTGAATGTTGTTTCTCCATGAACTTTTAATGGTAATATATACAATAGTGGAATTGGTGGGGTAAAGGTACTATTGAAAGTACCTTTTTTTTGGTTGATTCACTATATTATTTTGATCCAAAATTTTGTTTCACCTTGATTTTTCTTATATATAATAACATACCTCATTTTAGAAATTTTTTATAATTTTTTAAAGGTTTTTCATTTGAAAAAAAAATAAAGTGCATACCTCATGTATATTTATAAGATTAAATAGTCATGATATAAAAGTTCCAATAACAATATCAACCATGTTGAAATCCATGTCATTAAGAGGAATATGAAACTTGGCACTTGGCTCATGAGCTTCTTTAATACCCATTCTAAAATTATATTTTGGGAGTTGTTTATTATGTAGCATGTATACTTGGATATTATACTGAGTACTACTCACAACGAGGTGATGAGTTAGTGTTGATAGATATAAATCACATACAATTTCACCCTACAAAATTTTAGTAATATAAAGTTATCAGTGGTTGTTTAATTCAAATATTGTAGAAATATTTATGAAAAAAATTATTATCTCTGGTAAGTTAGGTGGTTGAGGGGAATGGCTAGCGTCAAGGCTAGTGGGGTCATATTGCTCTCCATGTACTAATTATTGTTCTACTATTGGTTCACTTTGACCATTTCACATATATTGGTCCACCAAACTAGACCATACAATAATATATTTTAAAGAATCTATTTATGTCTTCATGCCTTTCATAATCTCATATATATCTTCTTATGACTTTTCCTTCTCAAAATATACTCTAGGTGACACTCCAAAACTAGCACCTCTAACATGGACATATTATTTTAGACGCTTCAAAGATATTGAATGCAGTTGTTCATTATGTACAGTCGATAATGATTCTTTTGTCTAAACCATATAAAAACATATGAAAATAAATAGATATTTTTTATGTAATATTGTTATAAATCATAATAGATTATTATTATGTTATACTTACACATGATTACTAATCCATTTGTGTGTTTCCATCTACTAATTTTTTTTATTTATTTATATGAGCCTCTATCTATATCGTATGATATATAGAAGTGTATTTGGATTATTATTCATCAATATGCATATAAAAATGGAATATATTTTGTTTCATGTCACATAAAACTTTTATTATAGATTTAAAATATATACCATTTTATTTTCAACTGAAGCATATCCCATCCTTACTTTATGGTAGGGGTATATTTATTTTGATGCACACTACTTATTTTTATCACTCCTTTGTTGTTTCATAAATTCAAATTTTTGAATAAAGGTGGATTAAATAAATAATGTCAAATAGAATATTATTAGTTAAAATGCACCTGAAATGATTCATCACCACAATGACTAATGAAATATTGCCTTGTTTCTTAGCTTATAATGTGTTCATACATAGCTAGTGGGTGGGGGTTTACTTTCCCCTCAATATCCCTGAGATTCTTCTTTTTCAGAAGTTTCTGGGATGATCTATGATATTTTTCAGTGACTATTAATACAAATTTCTTATGAAAATCATCTAAAATAAATAAATTATTTAAGGAATAATTAAAATTAAATCAATGTTTTATTAAATAATTTTTTAGTAAAATGTATAAAATATATCATAACATTACTCTAATATCTTCCTAAATGATTGTACTCAATGTAGGAATGACATTATTCCATGTATTTATATCAAAAAGCGCATGAATTTAAGTTGTGACCCCAATATAACTAATGAACATTGATTTTTTGGGGTCAATAGGTTAGAAATGTTGATTCCATCCAACCTCAAATTTTATACTTTTTCTTCTTTCTATAAAAAATTTAGTTAACATAGTGATGTTACACCACTCTTTTTTTTTCTTTCGTGTGATATTGATACCCTAAAAATTCTACATTTTCAGCATTGATAGTGTGTTCTTCCTCAAGATTGGAAACATAAACTTGTGGATAATTCATTATCTATATGATTAGTTGAGAATTTAATTTAGATTATGAAAATCAAGTAGAGAATGTTGGGCTACTAATGTTATTCCAAAATATACCATGTACTTTAGGTTTTAATGATATCAAATACCCTTCATATTTTACTAATGATATAGTTTGTAAGTGTGTTCATTAGGTTTTATCTCTATTTTAAGTGTTTTGGATGTTACATTCTTTAAGTCTTTAATTTTGGACATTTTTTTTCAAATTTTCCTAATTCTAGAAAAATTAGCTACATGAGGTATTTGGCTATGTGGAGAATTGTCTATATTGAGCATTCGGCTACATAAATTTCCTACATGAAGGATTCATTTATATGAGTCAACTACTTCACATAATCGGCTATGTGGAAATCACATACATTAATGAATAATCTAAGTGAGAAATTGGCTACGTAGATCAAATAGCTACGTAAATCGGTTACATGGAGTAATTAGTTATATGATTTGGATACATGGTGAAATTTTCTTAATAGATCCAAATGGATATGTAATTCAAATCTGTCTAAGTTGAGTTTGGATACATGAGTAAAAAGCATATGTGAATTCATTTGGATACGTAAAACTTTACGGCTGCGTGGAAAAATTAGATAAATGGAAAAATTGGTTATGTAAAGTAATTTAGATATGTGAAGAATTTCCTCTATGTAGATGATTGTATATGTAAAAAACTACTACATTAATTCAAATATAAATTAATTCATCTATGTGGTGATCTGTAATCAGCTATGTTGTACTGTAACCAGTATTTATTATTATTGAAACACATAAGTGAGCTTTTAATGCTTTCATGTAATATTTAAATATTGTATTTCCTATTTATGGTAAAAATGATTATCATAAGAATCAAGTGTTGAGAAAGTAAAAAAGTATAAGGATAATTTAATGGATAGTACCATTACTGAGGTATTTTTGAGAAAAGGATGTGTGTTTTTAAATCAAGAGTTGTGGATTTTAAGGATTTGTTGTAGTCGAATTAAATAAAATTTCTTACATGAATATTATATCTTATCTAAATTAAAAATAAATATATTGAGAAGAATAGAAAACCATTTCATCTATCTAATAACTCTCACTCTTGAAGCTCTTTTGTACTGCTCTATTTTACATGAGAAGAAGGATCATTGCAATCTAAAGTTTTATGATATTGATCATCTTTGTTATGTTCAAAAGACTCTTCTCAATCTATTTTTTATTATTATAATATATACTGGTGATTTCTTCCTTCTATCTATTGTATATTACAATTGTGATCTCAAATTTTAAACACCATATTTTCTCTCTTTTGGTGTAATGGTTCCTATAAAAATAACCTTAAAGGATGTTATTTGTAAATCCTTGTTGTATCCTGGTTGAAAGATTATATATTGTTTTAAAAAGTGTTAACTACTTACACTCAGTCATGTAGTCCCTATAAAATAAATTATAAGTCTCCAAAAAAGTATTGGTCCAATCAAAATCGTCAAAGTCTTAGAGAAGAGTGTTGGTGGAGTGGACTGGGAAATTTCTATTCCCCAAACCACTATAAATATCTACCTTTGATCTTTCTTTTTTGTAATTTTATTTTCCCTACTTCTTCTATTAAGGAAAATATCAAGAGTATTTCATATCTAAAATAGGGTGTTTTTTCTTAGTAATGAAATTTTCAAGAACTCAATTTACCCCCTTTTGATTCTTAGTAAATTCTCTCTCCAAAAATAATTAGTATCAAAGGTTATCACATTTTGAATTATTACCTATCAAAGTTTGAAATCTAAATTTCATTCTACAAATGATTACAATGACTGAAAGAAAATTAGGTATGCCTATGGTAATATAACCCTACTTCAATGGTGAAAACTATGGATTATAGAAATCATGTATGATTATCTATTTAAATAAACTTGTTTTGAAGTTTTATCTCAAAGTTATGATGCCTTATATAATTCCAAAGACATAACTAGAAACTTGGGATGTAGATACTAAATCCATTTATGGTCTAAAATCTAAATCCATGAATGAAATAATATGTGTACTAGGTATAGATTAGTTCAACTGAATTTCTCAATTCCAAACATCCCATGAAATGTGGACTACTATAGCGGTTGCCTATAAAGGTGAAAACAATGTGTGATATATCTACTAAAATACTACCAAGATGAAATTTGACACCTTCAAAATGATAAAAGGATCGAACATTACACAATTAAATGGAATACTTATTGAAGTTGTAAATAATTTTTCGGATTTAGGAGAACCTATTTCTAATCTAGATTAAGATATAAAAATCCTAAGAATTGTTCCACAAATATGGAGTGGGATATCTACTAAAATTAAGAAATCAATAGAGTTTAAGAGTTTAAAATAAATAATTTTATTAGAACTCTAATGATGTATGAGGATAATATGGATGATGAAGTATTATATCATCGATTAGTTAAAAAGGAGAATGATTATTTTAAAGCTTCAAATTCAAAATATGACAATAAGAGACAAGAAATTAAAATATTTAAGTCATATAATGAAGATACATCAAGTGGTTCTGCTTTAAACAGTGATCTTTCTCACTTTGAAAGAAAATTCAAAAAGTTTTATAATAATATAAGAGGATTCAAGAAACCCTTAAATAATAATAATAATTTTGATGGAAATTATAACTGATAAAAGGTGATATGAATGAAAAACTATTAGACATATCAAACCAGATTATCCATAGCTATAAATCAACAAGAATTCATAGAAAAATTAATTTAAAAAAGTTGGTTATGAGATGAAAACCAAAAGGGCCATGAAATCTACATTGAGTGATTCAGAGGATTCTAGTGATGTTTCATCCTCAGAATCAGAATATGGATATTCTAATCATAATTCTAACATGTGTTTAATAGAAAACTCTAATGAGGTAAATTTATATTATTACTTTTGGAATGATTCTAAATTTGAAAATGAAAATTGATCCTATAAAGAATTTTATAAATATTCTACCATGCTAGAAATTAAGAAAAATATTTTAAAAATAAGAATAAATCTCTTAAAAGTCCAATAATGATATAAAAATTGAAAAATATGATTAAAATAAAAAAAATCATATTTAAAAACCAAGTTTGAAAATTTTACTGCATCATGTGCTGAACTTGGTAACAAGATAGAAAGACTGCAAAAAGAAGTTCAAGATTTCAAATATGCTGCAAGTATTTTCACAAAAGGTGTAAATTTCTTGAATTAAATTTTTGGTAAAAACAAGTCTCATAAAAATAAATTTGGACTATGAATCCAATGTGAGAATCCAAAATTTTATAAAAACTATTTTGTGCATAGTTTTAATAACAAGAACCTATCTAAAATTACTTGTTTTTATTGTGGAGAGTTATAACACTATGCCAATAATTGTAGTTTAAGAAACCCATTATTTTATGTATTAAATAAACATATGGGTACACAATATTTTAAAACTTTAGTTACTAACATTTTTGAATCTAAGAGAATATGTGTACAAAAAATATTTCTTGTTTGACTTGCATATGTAGGGGAAAATATCCAAGAGTATAAATGAAAAATTGTATATGGAAAGTGAATACTCAAGGTGTATGAGTGGATATTTTTCTAACTTACACTCCTTATCAAAGATTTATGGAGTCTATGTCGCTTTTGGTAATGATGCTAAAGAAAAAATTATGGGAGTTAGATCAGTTGGAAATCCAAGATCAGTCCTCATCAACAAAGTTCTTTTTGTAGAAGGTTTAAAACACAACCTGATAGGTGTTTCTAAAATTAGTGATGAAAGTTATTTTTTTTTTGATTTTTAAAATAATTCCTTGAATATAAAATCCTTATATTTAAGTCACCTAGAATATAGAATGTCTATACTCTAGATCTTAATTCTTTGAGTAGACAAAAATTTAACTGTATAAATTCTAAAACAAATGAATCTTGGATATGGAATAGAATATTGGGATTTTATAATGTTTATTTATTGAAAAAAATTTCTAAAAGGAATTTAATTTTATATTTTATTAAATATAAATTAAATAAAAAGAAACTATGTGATACATTCCGAATGGTAAATCAACACATGTAATATTTCAAACCAATTAAAAAGGTTTATACTTCTAGACCCCCAGAACTAATTCATATGGATTTTTTGGGCCATATAGAACTGAAATCCTAAGAGGAAAATATTTTTTATGTATTAGTTGATTATTTTTCTAGATTTACTTGGGTTTTCTTTTTAAATATTAAAATTAAAGCTTGTTATGATTTTATAAGTTTTTAAAAACTAGTTTAAAAAGATAAAGATGTCAAAATTATTTCTTTAAGAAGTTATCATGGAGGATAATTTGAGAACCATGAGTTCAAGTACTATTATTCAAAAAATGGTATCAAACACATTTTTTATTCCCCTAGGAAATGTCAATAGAATGGTGTTGTTGAAAGGAGGAATAGTAATTTATAGTAAATTTATAGAAAAATGTTACATGAATATAACCTGCCTACTCATTTTTTGGATGAAGCTATAAATAATGCATGTTATGTCATAAACATAGTTCTAATAAGACCTATTTTGAAGAAAAAACTTTATGATCTATGGAACAATTAGAATCCAAAAGTTAGATACTTTAAAGTATTTGGATGCAAGGTTTATATTATAAACACCAAGGATAATATTGGTAAATTAGATCCAAAGGATGGTGAAGGAATATTCCTTGGATATTATACTACTTATAAGGAATATAGTGTGTTCAATAAAATTTTAAAAGTTTTTGAAGAGTCAAATAATGTTAAATTTTATTAAATTGATTATTTTGATCAAAAAAATGTCTCAAATTTATGAGCTAACTTGTTTTTTTTTTAAACATGAGACTTGAACCTCTATTTGAAAATAAAAAGGATGAAGAATTGGAACTTTGTTTTTTAGAACCAAATCTATAACGGTTGAATACCAGTGTACTATCGAGATATCATGTTACCCTTAAGAATCATCCCTTAAAAATAGTAATAATAAGTTTATATAAAGGGATTAGAATTATAAAGAGTGTAGGAGATATTGTATAGATTTATTAATTTTTATCTCAACTAGAACCTAGACTATAGAGTAAGCCTTAGTAAATGAGAGATGTGTTTGATAAATTCAAGAGTAATTAAACCAGTTCAAAGGGAACAAGGTATGTGAATTAGTTGATAGACACTCAGAACCTTTAGTTGTTCTATATTTTCTGAGTTGAGTTGATCAGTTTCTATTATAATTGAATTTTGTGTCCTAATATATTCATTCCCTACATTATGATATGCTAAAAATAGTTCTAATGAAATATTTCAAGAGAGACCTTATGGGTGAGTTCCAAGATACCAGAGAAGTTATTAGAAATATTTTTATAGGAGTTAATAGGTTTAAATTAATTAGTGATATTTTATGATGAATATGATGGAAAGTTGAATGAGATAATGAATATCTCTAAGGATACTCAAGGTATGGGTTTTAGATATCTTATTCTAGTATCTATAAACCAACAATTTTTGTTAACCATTTTGAAAAAGGTCTAAAAAGAAGTTTAATAGATTTATTCAGACTCTTCATAGAAGGAATTAAGTAAAGAATATAAATAATCTCTAGCTATAATAGTTTCTATTAATTGAAAGAAGTTAGTATATACCTATAAGGATTATTCCTTAATTCAAGAAATCCATTATTCTAGTTGTTTTAATTATTCCTATAGTCCATGTACCTACTACTACTGTTTCAATTACTTAACCTCAATTCAGTTCTCATTAGGAAGTATTTATAAGTTTGATAGAGGAAGTGTCTAGTATAGATAAAAAGATACAATATGTTAATGTAAGAATGGTTTGTATGAAAATTTATATGGATCAGATCCTGAAGAAGTTGTTTTTAGAATTTCTATCTAGTATATCTATTGTTAAAATTTCCCCTTTCTTGGTGATCCTTTAAGTTTTTACTCTAATTAGCTTGATTACATCAAAGGGGTCCGGAGAAATGTTCTTTTCTTTGTTTATCAAATTCATAGAAAAGTATCAATTATTATTTTTGAGTTCTGCAAATTAGATATCATCAGAAGAATCAACATGTACGAAAATTATTTTCATCATTTAAGAGGTAGAATGACTCTAGGAATAGATCCTCTAGATACCTATAGAGGTACCAAACAGATAGTATATTTTGTTTATGATCCATCCCCAAACTATCAAAAAAATCAATCCAAAGTGGATGTTCCCCTTACTTATAAGAATTATAAAGAAGTAACCTCGTCTTCTAATGTATTAAAGAAAGTTCAATTTGTTTCTATTGGGTCTTATGATTTTAGTATAGCTCAAGGATATATTGAAACCATTATTATTCATCCTACTCAACATCCATAAGTCAATATTTTTTTTGGTTTTGGAAGTTGATCTACTACAAAGATAGGTATATAAGTGATTTTGAAAACAATAGACCCTCCAACTACTTTTATAACTGATCATGACTTCAAAATACATCCACCCAAACCATCTTCTCAGTTTGACCCTATCCATAAGCTTGGGTATTTTTAATGATGTGTTGTGTTTTTAATTTTGTGGGTATTTCATGGATGGATATTTTTACATATTAAAAATTAATGAAAATCATCTTTATTCATTTCTTATGTTTTTTCTTAGCAATTTTTTCATTTAATGTTTTAAATATCTTTATTTTGTTAACTTAATTTCATTCTTTCCATAATTTAAAGTTCAATTTTAACACTGTAATTAAATAGATCATTAATTTAAGTGGTACATTAAAAGTCTTAACCATATCTTTTCCCTTCCTTTTTAATGATACAAAAGGGGAGAGAAGTTGGAAAAGATTACCCTAAGCTTAATTAAAGGGGTATAATGATACGTAAATGTCACATTAAGGGGGATATCCTAAATAAAATTAAGGGGGAGAATATTCTCCAAGTAATATAAAGGGAAATGTTTTGAATTAAGGTGGATAAGTAAATAATAAATGCAACATTTTCAATCAATATATATATTATTTATTTTTCTACAAAATAATATTAAAAATTTTAAAAATTGTGTGTTTAATGTCTTATCGGTTTTGTGATCATTAAAAAACTAGATATTGTTGGTATACTAATGGTTTTCCAACATATCCCATGTGATTTAGGTTTTTATGGTCTCAAATACACTTCATATTTTTCTGATGATTTTTCTGTAAGTGAGTTCAATAATTTTTATCTCTATTTTAAGTGTTTTTAAAATTCAATTATTTAAGTGTGAAATTATGAATTTTTTTCTGAATTTTTCCTAAGTATGAAAAAATAAGATACATTGGGCATTTTGATATGTGGAGAATTGGATAAACATACCATTTTTCTACTTCAATCTTCTATATGAAGTATTCGCCTATGTGAATTAGCTACATCATAGAATCAGCTACATGGTAATCACCTACATCGATGAATTGCCTACGTGAGAAATTGATTGTGTAGATAAAATGACCGTGTAAATTGGTTATGTGTAGTAATTGGTTATGTTATGTGGATATGTGGTGAAATTGGATACATTGATCCAAATGGATGTGTAATTCAAAAAAATTATACCTAAGTAAAAAATCCTACATGAATCGATTTGGATATGTGAATATTTTAAACTACATAGAAAAATTGAATACATGAAGTAATTTGAATATGTGAATAATTTTATCAGCATGGATAATTGGCTACATGAAAAATGGATACATGGATCGATTCATCTATGTGAATTCAAATATGAATAATTCAGCTACGTAGTGATCTGTAATCAGCTACATCGTGTTGTAACCTATATTTATTATCGTTGAAGCACTTGAGTGATATTTTAATGCTATAATACAATTTTTGAATTATATATTACCTCTTTAAGGTAAAAAATTATAATAATAAGTACCAAGAAAGAAGACAAGTATAAGGATAATTTAATGGGATGTACTATTGTTGAGGTATTTCCAAGAAAATGATGTGTGTTTTAAAATCAAGAGTTGTAGATTTTAATGATTTGTTAATACAGAATTAAAATATAAGTTCTTGCATAAATTTTATAATATATCTTAATTAAGAATAAATATATTGATAAGAATAGAATCACCTTCTCATTTATCTAATAACTCTCACTCTTAAAGCTCTTTTATTCTTCTCTATTTTATATGAGAAGATGCTCAGAAGACTATCCTTGAGCTATTGATTATTAGTATCATATCTCATAGAGATTTATTCCTTTTTTCAGTTGTATATTACAACTATGAGATCAACTTGTAAATACTCTATTTTCTCTCTTTCATTATAATGGTTCCTAGAAAAAGAATGTTAAAATTTATTGTTTGTAAATCCTAACTGGAGCTCAGTTGAAAGCTCTTATGATATTTTAATAAGTGTTGACTGCTTTCACTCAGTCATTTAGTCATTGAAAAAAGTACTAGTAGTCCATGGAAAAAAGGATTGGTCTTTTAAACTCACAAAACTCGTATAGAAGAGTGTTTGTGGAGTGAAATAGGGGATTTGTGTTCCCTGAACTATTATAAATCTCTATCTATATTATTTATTTTCTGTTATTTTATTTACACTTCTTCTTGTATTAAGATAAATATCAGGAGTTCTACATATCTAAAAGATGGTGGTTTTTCTTAGTAAATAAATTTCCAAGAACCCAATTCACCCCCCTCTTGATTATTAGTGTAGTCTATCTCTAGCAATAGAGAACACATAATATTATGAAGAAAATCATAGTATATTGAAAAAATAACATATTCATTGAACTCTATTTTTTTATTTAAATTCTTAAGGGATTTGGTTTATCTATCAAGTATCCAAATCCCCTCCTTGTGGACCACTCTAACATACAAGACATTAAATATATTAGGACCACTATGAACTGATTATGATCTACCAATGAAAGGGCCATCGTCAATTGAATTTTCATCTGATCCTATGGTTTTTTTGGTCACCAATAGAAAAACTGACCGATTTCAATTTTTAAGATTTGTGACATAAAAATTTTTCACTACTTGTGATTCCATTATGAATGGTTATCCTTATAACCTTCCACACTGGAATTAACCTTCACAAATCCAAAATCATTGAATTTAACTATACTTCTATTTTCAATCCACTTAAAATGGAAAATCATCACTTGAAATGTTTTATAATTCAACTTGTATATTTTTTTGATAATGCCAAGGTATTAAATATTCACTTAAATTGGATTTTTATCCTTGTAATTGGATACATGCATCACTTCTACCACAAGAATAACTCAACTATTTTGAATCATATTACATTCATCTTTTTCCTTCATATAGAATGTATAACTATTAATTGCATAACCATTGAAGATAATACATTTAAATTTGGTCCTCTAGCTATCCATTTAAGTTTTTCAACAATTAAATTCAGATTTATAGATAAATCCTTATAAATATGATCTTGAAACCATCCTATAAACTATTAATTATGTATATTTAATGTCAATTTTCAACCATTTATGGATTCAAATGTATAAGAATTGCTTTTGGGGATTCAATGTATAGAGAAACCTCTATACTATTATGTAAAATGTAAATGTGATATTTCTCTTGTTCTATAATGATAATTTTAATAACATCCCTCTCTAAAATCCCTTCACCCATAAGGTGTTCATTGTGATGATATTTTAAGAGACCAATGTTATCAACATCAGATAGGTAATCAGTATAGAATTTGATAACTTCTTCAACAATATATCACACTAAAATTTCACCTTATATACATATTTGATTCTTGAAATACCCTTTAAAAATATTCATTTACTATTAATTGTGGTACATCTATCTATAATATATAAGATCGCATATTTTAATCCCTATAACTAAGTGAACTATCAAGTGGACCATTATATCAAATAATTATGGTGGAAAGAACATATTCAATTCACACAATATGACTATAATTTTTTTATTCATGATTTACAACTTATTTGATTCAATAACTTTATTGTATATGGATTTGAAAAATAAGTAAAGTCTGGTTAATTCATATCATAAATTTTTAGGTGGAATGAAATGTAAAGATATAGCCATTAAATCTTACATCAAAACATGATAATCATGTGATTTTAGGCCCTTTAACTTCAAATTAGTTGTTGGTATTACATTAATTATATTTGATGAATACCCCTCCAGAAATTTTATACCATTAAGGAATTTTCAAAATTGTAATTTTTATTGTTTGGATAGATTGTAAACTATTGTAGAAAGAAAATTTTATCTTTCACCCTTCACTGGCTCCAACTCTTCCCTTATCCCCATGTCAATCATTTCAAACCTAGCCTTAATGACATCTTTTTTTTGTTTAGTTCATTTAGTAATGTGTCAATAACATGATCACATACATTTTTTTACATGCATAATGCGAAGAAAATGTATGACATACAAACAGCTCCAATACGGTAATTCAAAAAATGGATTGATTTTTCTAACAAGATTTGATAAGGTTTTTTTAAAAAGGTTTATCAAAAACAATTTTAATATGTTTTTCTTTCATGAACTATTGATCACCCATTAGTGGAGAAGGTGTTGTACCTTATTTTGTATTTCCATATAATGATGTCATCTAGGATCGGTATTTATGTCATTGGGGTGAAACTTTGTGATGTCCTAAAACATAGTCTTCAAGAAATATTTCAACCAAACAAAGTTCATTCCAACTTCAAAAATGGGACACCCTGACATTCCTTTAATTATATATCCTGAAAAAAATTTATAAGTAGTAAATTAATTTATCATCCCTTAAAATATTCCTTCTAATGTTAACTCTTAATTTCTATGATCGTCATACAATTTAACACATGTATATCACATCAATTTTATATCTTTGATTAATAGTTACAAATAGGCATTAATATCATTACTGGGTTGTTTTGGTCCAGATATAAGTAGAGACAACATAACATATTTTTTCTTTATACATAACCATAGTGAAAAGTTATAATTTACCAACATAACTATCCATATACTTTGAGTACTAATTTTTACACCAAATGGATTCATTCTATCTTTAGATAAGTCAAGAAAGAGGTTTCTTAGATCATTTCCAAATTCAATATACTCATAATCAATTTTCTTCCACTAAGAAGAGTTTGTTGGGTGATGTAGTTTCATATCTTCAATTATTGTATATGTGTGTTGTTCCAATTATCTAGTGGTTTCCTAACATTCATATAGTCATTTAAACCTTGGAATTATAGGAAAGTACCATATAACTTTTGAAGAAATTTATTCATCTTTCTTGTATCAAGTCACACCACACTAAGGGAATTTTCTAAGTGATTCATAGTTCTTGCGAAACAATATAAAATCATTTGAACATGTATGTATTTTTTAGATATCATACCCATTGAACGTATCATTATTTTAGTTTCATATGTTCAACAAGGAAGCTCAGTTTCTTCTAGTAGCATATCATTCAAGAGACCAAGTAATTCTTTAAAGTTGGTGTCAGTCCATCCACTGCTAGATTTTAAATTCTATAGCTTCAATACAGCTAAAATGTTTTATATTTAGTACAACCAGTATACAATGGCCTCTTTACACAGCTATTTAACTTCTCAAACAACTTTGTAGAATCATAAAGTTCATCTTCAATTTCAATTTTCATTTCTTCTATAAAATATATACCATCATTTAACTAGTATTCATATCAAATGATCCATAAATCGAAGTATCATCACAGTTAGTATGTACATTCAGTTTCCCCCTATTTATTTCAGAATTTATAGCTTCGATCTATTCCATGAAAAAATAAATTATTATTCCTACACTTCTAGGTGATTTTTTATTGAATAACAACAATGTAAACACATAAAAAGGATTTTAGAAGGGTCATATACAAGCTCTATTGAAAACTTGATGAAATATTTAACTCTATTTTCATACTCATTTTTTATAGGATTATCATCTAATAATTTTTTATCTATGTCCATATTATTATGACCAAAAATATTCATTTTGTGTAATAAATAAATAAATACACATAAGGTATGAAAATTATGTATATATGCATTGATATATAAATGAACTATTAGAATTTGAGTGTAAATATATAATTATGTATATATGTATGTCTAAACAAATTTTTGTGTAAATATATAAATCCTATGTTTTAAATAAGTATATAATCTTAAAAATAAAAGTATAAATATATTGATACTTATAATAAATTTGATTATTTTCTTAAGAAAAAATTCATACTCACTTTGGACACTCAATGAGGAAATGAAAAAAAAAAGTTGTAATGGAAAATAAGATAGAAGTTGTTATGTTTCTATGTATGGATAAACCTCTAGTGGCCTAAACTTGGGAGATATTGAATGAAATATTAAACTATATTTTATATATCCTCATATTCTATATTTTGGGAATGTTTACATTTATTTGAACTATTGTTTTTGTTTTTTATTTCTTCCCAAATAATTTAATTGAAATTTTATATTACATTCATTTGATTGAATATATTTGATTGAAATTTTATTACATGTTTCATGTTATTATGAGAATTAAAAACTTAATATGAATGGTTTCAATTATTTAAATTTTATTTAAATTTCTCAACACTCAATTGAGGTTGTGAGCACAGTTGGTATTCCATTTAACTCTTATTATTGGTGATTTTTTATTACTTAAACAATCTTATTAAAATAAAGAGAATTCTCATTGTTATTATTGTAAATAATATCTTTGATTTTAACCATATCAGTGCTCGGTTCATAATTATGGATTAAGTAATGAAAATAAATCATTAAAATAAATCTTTTGGAAAATTCAGAAGAGGAACTAAATTTCTTGAACATGTTTAAGATAACTACTCTAAATATAGTTCTTAATTTCCTAAAAATATGAATTCTTCGCTTTTTAACCCACTATCACACTTTAAATTGATTTTAATTCTTCAAAATACAATATTTTCACACTCATTTTCTTATAAACCTCACTAGTTTGAATTACATTGTTAATCTATTCTCACTAAATCCAATTTTATTCATTTTTAATCAATTAATATTTTAAGAGACAAAGAACTCAATTACAAACCTCCTTGAGAGACAACTTAGGAAAACTATATTTCATTATTTGGTAAAAAATATTTCGATTATGATTTATCAAAAAAAATACCCACTACCAAATTAGCATTGTTGTTGGGGGTTAACAAGAAGTTCACTGATTTTCATATTTTGATTCAAATATTTTTGAAAATATTATTACTTTCAATTTCTAATTGAAAATCATTTTGTTTTTTATATAAAATCACATTCCAAAGCACCCAAACATTGATTTAAAGAAGTTTAACCTAAAAAATAATAGAAATTTTTGTAATATATTAAAAAAATATGGGAGAGAGAGATTCTAAGAATTTAGAAGAGTCTTTTAAGGTCGGAATTTGTGAAGAAAAACATGAAACATCTACTTCAAGACTTGAAAATTTAAAAACACCCAAACTTGAGTGTCTAAACCCTTTGGAAATCATGACCGAACAAAAAACCATGAAGGAATTGGCTACAAAAACCCTTGGTAATCACCAAAATTTCTTAGGATACCCTAGAGATACTAAGTGAAAACCCCTTTGATCTAGGAAAAAAATTGTAAAAAACACATTGCAAAGTATTATTGAAAATGTGGATTCGAATAAGGTTTCATAAATAAATTACAAGGGGAAGAAGAACTAAAAAACACGAAACAATGAAATATTGACTAAAAAGGGGTACAAAGAATCATATACTTTCGGTTTTGGGAGGGTCAATTCATCTGAGAAGTTTGAGGGGGAGCAGCGATAAAGGTTGAGTTCTATGAGAGGTTGAATGGTGTGAGCGAGCGAGGTTCTATTAGGATTGATTTTAAAAGACTAAAAAGGGTTTTATCAACACTTTCTAAAAATTTCTCATAAAGATAAGTTTTATCTATTTTTTTAGCGGTGATAAAACCATATTTTAATAGCACAATTTTAAGCACTGATAAAATATATTTAAAATAAATTATAAAAATATTAAGAAAATATATATTAAAAATGAATAAATTATAAAAAAAAGTAAAAAATAATTAACATTATAAATGAATAAATAATATCAAATTCATGAATATTAAAAATGAGTGAAATTTAATAATTAAAAATGAATAGACATCAAAAATATTAAAAAAATGAATAAGTTTTTTTAATTATATAAGTTATTTAAAAATTTAAAAATAAATATATATTAAAATTAAAGTGAATACATATTAATTATGTACATTACAACTATATTAAAAACATTAAATTTTAATGAATAAATATAAATAAATAAATATTAAAAATGATAAAAAAATACAAAATAAAAAAATAAAAAAATATTAAAAATGAATAAATTATTAAAAAAAAGAAAAAAAATAATTAACATTATTAGGTAATAAATAATATTAAATGAATAGATGTTAAAAAATAGTGAAATTTAATAATTAAAAAGTCAATATATTTTATAAATATTAAAAATGAATAAGTGT
Organism: Viscum album; assembly: GCA_963277665.1. NCBI lineage: Eukaryota > Viridiplantae > Streptophyta > Magnoliopsida > Santalales > Viscaceae > Viscum > Viscum album. The sequence continues at coordinate 1,188,420,709 of OY728156.1, read as the reverse complement.
TATTAATTATATAAATTATTAAAAAATTAAAAATAAATATATGTTAAAATGAAATGAATACATATTAATTATATAAATTACAACCATATTAAAAACATTAAATGTTAATTGATAAACATATATAAATAACTATTAAAAATGGATAAAATTAAAAAAAATATTAAACGAATAAAAATTAAAAATGAATAAATTAAAAAAAATATTAATTAATGTTATTAATGAATGAATGTTATTAAAAAAATTTAAAAAAATGTTTACAAGTAATAAATAATAAATATTAGATAAAAAATAAAAAATGAATCAAATTTACTAATTAAAAACATAATATATTAAATATGTTATGCTAATAAATTAAATTCTAAAATGAATATTAAAAATTGAATAAATTATAGAAATAGTGTGTATGTGTGTGTGTTTCTATATAAAATTACATTAATTACATATGTGTGTGTGTGAAATTAATGTGTGTATATATTTAATATATGTTAAATTGAAAAAAAAATCATTTACATAATATGGTACTAAACATCCATTACTCAATACTAATTAGTCAATATTTTTAATTGATATTAATTTTGAGTTATAAATCATTTTTCACTAAATATATGACATATTAAATGTAAATACATATTTTTTATTATATAAATCATATTTAATGAAATATTATATATTGATATATATATATATCAATGTGAGCATCTTTCTGTATTAAAAATATTGAATATATTAATGATTAATTATGCATAAAAATGCTAAAAATGAGTGAAATTTAATTAAAAATGAATATATTTGAAAAAATATTAAAAAATTGAATATGGTTTATTAATTATATAAGTTTCTTTTTGGAAAATGGAGATAGTGAAAAAAGGAATAATCACAACTATATAAAAGAGAAGAGAAGGAGTATATATAGGCATAACAACCCACACTAAAACAAAAAACTCATCAAAAACACCAAAAGAAAAGATGATACTCCATAACCTAAAGATTTCCCAAAAACAAATCTAGAATCCACATCCTAAAATCCATCATTAATATCCTCTTCTAACCTTTCCACAAGTAGATATCCCATGTGGATGACGAACACACTTCCAAGTTTCTCTCGCATCATTCCATGGATCATGAAGAGTATGTGAAGCATCAATCATGTTGGACCCCTCTTCCTTTTTAGGTTCTAAATTTCCTAAACTCAAATCATCAGCATTGAAAACAGCCCTTGAATCAGTAAGAGTAAAAGAAGAAACTTCCCTTCCTAAATCATTGAAATTTAAATTAGTTGTAAAGCCTTCACTATCAGACTCTTCATAGGAGATGGTATTGAAACTAGTATCAAGTTCTGAATCAATAATGTTTCTCACATTACTAACAATATTACATGAAGAACCTATTTCATCAAAAAGAGAATAATCCTTAGAATGGTCTTCAGACACTAGAGAAGAACCTGACTGTATAGCATTAACAGTAGAATTCTCATGTTGAGCCACATTGAGTGGTCCATCTTTCAAGTGTATAATATCAACCTACTTGGATGAAGGAACATCAATGTTTTTTTGCTTCATTATAGCACCCAAATTGAAATCCTTGGAAGGAAGAGAAGGTAGATCCAAAGAAGTATCCACCTTCACAAAATAATCAATCATTTTTTGATTTTCAACAATACCACTTTTTGAGTCATCATCAACATACTATCATTTTACCCATCAGAAAAATGTCAAGCACCTACATTGGGATGATCCAAAGAATTTTTCTCAAGGTGCAATGCCAAGGAAGCATCATCATGACCAACAGAAATAGAAATCTGAATATTATCATCTTACTACACTAAAGAACTACCAATATGATTACTAGTAGCAATTTGATCTTCATAAGGAGCCACTTCAACAAAGTCAACATGAATGATCAAATTCTTACCTCCTGAATAAGTGATGCCTCTCTTATTATCAAGCCCTACAGATGATAATTCGAACTTGCACATTTCAGCCCCATTCCCAAGCTTCTTACAAATATATTAAAATAAATTTCTATGACATTTAGGATAGAAATTAGGTTCATTTTCAATTTTAATACTCATCTCGAATCAAAATTCATCATCAACGAGAACTTTTGTATCAATAAGAGTCAAGTTCATGTCAATTTCTATAAGAATTCTAGAATATCACCCAAATATTTAATGTTCAGTTTCTTTGTCAAATTTAATTGGAATCCCTACAGAAAAGGTGATGTCCCAAAAATTTATGGATTCCATAGATACCAACTTATATCGAAGACTCTAATCCAAAACTGAGCAGTTGAATTTACAACAGTTACTAGGTTGAAATTGGGATCCTAGTCTTGGATCCTAAGAAAACCATGTTTGGGAGGGAAACAATCCAATCCCCAAGCTCTCATCTTCGGAATAGAATAAGGAAAGATTATATGAAAAAAAACTTACAAATTGAAGCAATATTCCAACCACCAAACCCCCAAAATTTAATCAGATGGCTCCATAGGTCTTCAAGCTTCCACGAATTTATTACCTGTTGTGACACCAACTGAGAAATAATCGAGTGCTTACACTCAGTAATGCATTGTGAGATGATTGAATGGTTTGATTCAACCAAATCCAGCGATCCATTCTTTATAATCCTCCCAAAAGTAAAAGACCCAAAACGGTTGTCATCAAAGAATCTAGAAAAGGAACTGGTAACTTGTTCATGATCCAAGGTTGGATCTTTATCCATTGCAAGATTCTCATCTTTTTTCAGATCGCAATAACCATTATTCTTTTTCCCAAATTCATCTATAATTAGGGTAGATCAAATCAAATCCTCCATAAATGGAATACCATAAATGCCATCTTTCTTTGAGGGAAGAGTAGAAGTGAAAACGGGATCAATATTAGTCATCGAGACCTAGAAAAAAAGAGCGCCATTGGAATCATCAGGGAGAGCTCCTCCAAACGACATCTATCCATATAATATTAAATGTTAATTGGTAAATAAATATAAATAAATATTAAAAATAAATAAAATTATAAAAAGTATTAAATAAATAATAAATAAAAATGAATAAATCACAAAAATATTAAATAAATAATAAAAATGAATAAATTAAAATATATATATATTAAAAAGTATAAATAGTATATATTAAATAAAAATATAAAAAATGAATAAAATTTAATAATTAAAAACATATTATATTAAATGTTAAATATTATAAATAAAAATATAAAATGACAATATTAACAATTTATTATTTATGTATGTGTGTTTATATAAAATTGAATTAATTTCATATATGTACATGTGAAATAATTGTATGACATATTAAGTGTAAATGCATATTTTGTAAATATTTTAAATTAATAATTAAACATTTATTATTTGATATATATTTCAAATTGAAAAAAATGACCTTGATATAAAAAAATGTTATTAAATGTCTATTAATATTAATTATCCAATATTTTTAATTAATATTAATTTTTAATTAACTTATAAATAATTTTTCACTAAATATATGATATATTAAGTGTAAATACATATTTAGTATTATATAAATCGTATTTAAGAAAATTATATTTATTTATTTATATATAAATATAAATATATTTATATATTAAATATAATTTTTAATAATATTTTTTAAGAGGGTCTCTATTTATTAGTGTTAAAACACACTCTAATAAAGGTCACTATTATCAGTTCTAGATAAAAGTATTGATAAATATAAATTTTATTAGTGTTAAAAAACACAGATAAAACTGACCCTTTATCATCCCTTTTTTAGTGTTGATAAAGGATATCCCTCAACATTTGTGATTTGTAGTAGTGTCAATTAAAATGTGGTTCATTTTTTATAGTTATGTCTGCCCTATAAATTTGGATTCACAAGCCCTGTCCATGGGTCTGGGCTCATTAAACACCCCCACTTGTACCCGAAAGTAATAAGCTTGATGATCCAATGAACAGATGGGTAAAGAAGGGGATTGGAAAGGAGAATAAGAAGAGGTTTTTGTGATGAATGGAGAAGTCTATGAAGGAAAGGAGAAAGGAAATTGGAAATTGTATTGTGAAAAAAACATCGTTAACACTACTATATATCTTCCCTTTATCAGCACATAAAAAGTGCTTTATTAGTGCTAAAAAGGCATTGATGTTGTAAGATCCTTTAAAAGTTGATCTCCTTTATCAGTGCTCATATTTTTTTCCAGGGCTCAGTACCCTCCCCCGACACCTTTTTCACCGCTCATCATCCAACCTCACCACCTTTTTCAGTGCTCACCATGCACCTTTATCAGCACCCCCCCCCCCCCCCGCCACTGCCTTTATGATCACTCTCCACCACCCCTTTATCAGCGCTCCCCCCCCACCTGCCAATGACTTTATCAGCGCTCATCATGCCTCACACCTATGTGTGTATATCTAGATTTGAACCTATGACCTCTACCTCTGCACGTTTGTGTTTTACCACTGCTTTACATATTTATTTATATTTATATACATATTTTTATCCATATATTTATATATATTTATATAAATACTTTTATAAAATATATTTTTGTGTGTGTATTTGTGTGTGTGTGCGCATTTATACATATGTGTGTCTATATATATATATATATATATATTAATTTACATATATTATATATTAATATTTATTTACATATATTAGAATATACACATAAATATATATTTTCTTATTAATACACACACACTTTTATATAAACATTAAATATACATTTTTATAGGTATATACACATTCATACATTTTTTTAAATTAAATTGATAATAAATATTGATTTATATATGTTTATATATTTAAAAATATACTTTATATGTAAATATGTATAAATATTTATTCATACAATTAAATATTTATATATAAATATATACAAACATCTATATATATGTGCATATATTTAATTATAGATAACACTACAATTACTACTATATATAGGACCAATGTCGGCACTAGAGATAGGAATTGTCAACAATAAAAAGTGCTAAAAAATTAAGTGTCCTAAAAAGTGTATAACCTTTATCAGCACTAATAAAATAATAGATAAAGGACCTCTTTATTAGTGCTTTATTTTAGCACAGATAAATGTAGCATTTATAAGAACTTTTATTAGTGTTGATAAAGGTGGACTTTATCAGCACTAGTAAAGATCATACTAGCTAATGCAGACATGAAGTTCTGCAACATCCCTAACAAAAAACTAGAAATTAGAAAATCCTAGAGAAAACAGTTTAAACATTATAATTAAATATAATTCCAATATAAATATTACATTTTAATATCATTCAATTCGAAATTTACATTAAATAATTTCATACAAAATATTTACATTGATGTAATATTTATAATTGATCAAAAAAAATTCAACCCAATAAAAAACAAAACTTTTATAGTAGGATTTTTCTAACAATCAACCAAACTTTGTAAAAAAGTGTATCTCTGTAATAAAACTGATTTTTATTTTAGTAATAGTTTATAAAAAATAAACTAATTATAATTTTAATGTTATATATAATTCACATATGATAAATTATATTTTTAATTACTAAATATATTAATGACATTATCACTTGTCCTGAATTATCAAAACAATCTGAGATTTTTTTTCTCATTTTTGGCTATATGATGCATTTTTTGGACTAAAATGGCACTTTTAATGTGAAAACACACACTTTGAGTCATATAAGACACATCATGTTTCAGATCGACATACAGTTGATTTCTATACGTCACAAATGAATTATGGATAATTATCCTAAAGTATCAAGATAATACAATATTATTTTCTCATTTTTTGCTACATGACATGTGTTTTAGAGTAAATGACACTTTTAATGTGAAAACACACACTTTGAGTCAAACCGGCCACATCGTGTGTCTGATTGACATACAGTCATTTCCTACACATCACAAATGAATTATGGATTATTTTCTAGGAGTATCAAGATAATATAAGCTCATTTTTTTGGTTTTGGATATGTGACACACATTTTAGGCTAAAATGAAACTTTTAATGTGAAACACATGATTTGAGTCATACCAGCCACATAGTGTGTTAGATTGATGTGACGTCAATTTATATACATCACAAATGAATCAAGGATTGTTTTCCTAAAGTATCAAGATAATCGGAGCTCATTTATTGTTTTTGGACATGTGAATCACATTTTAAACTAAAATGATATTTTTTATTGTGAACATGCGCTTAGAGTCCTACCAGGCACATCATGTTTCAGATTGATGTGTATTCAATTCCTACACATCATAAAGGAATTATGGACCACTTTACTAAAGTATGAAGACAATATAAACTTGTTTTATTTTTTTGGATAGGTGACATGTGTTTTAGAGTAAAATGATACTTTTTTAATGCTAAAACACACACTTTGAGTCATACCGTCCAAATCATGTGTCAGATTGATGCACGGTCGATTCCTACACATAAAAAATAGATTATGGATCATTTTACTAAAATTTGAAAACAATTGGAGATTATTTTATTGGTTTTGATAATGTGATGCATGTTTTAAACTAAAATGACACTTTTATATTGAAAACAGGCACTGTGACACATACCGAACACATCGTGTGTTAGATTGACATGCAGTCAATTCCTACATTCCAAAAATGAAGTATGTATTGTTTTCCTAACAATTCAAGATAATTGGAACTTTTTTACTTATTTTTGGCTATGTGACGTGTGTTTTATATTAAAATAAAACTTTTATATTGAAAGCACGTACTTTGAGTCACATCAGCCGCATCATGTGTCAAATTGATGTTTGTTCAATTCCTATACCTCACAAATGAATTATGGATCATCTTCTTAAAGTATTGAGATAATATGAGCTCGTTTACTTAGTTTTGTCTATACAATGTGTGTTTTAGAGTAAAATGATACGTTTAATGTGAAAACATGCAATTTTATTCATACCGGCCAAATCGTGTGTCGGAATTATGTGTGGTCAATTACTACACAACACAAATGAATTATGGACCATTTTCTTAAATTATCAAGATAATACAGGCTTGTTTTATCGATTTTGGAAACGTGAATTGTGTTTTAGAATAAAATGAAATTATTTTATTGTGAACACACACTTAGAGTCCTGCTAGGAAAATCAGGTGATAGATTGATATGTAGTCAACTCTTATACATAAAAAATGAATGGGTCATTTTACTAAATTATAATGACAATATGGGTTTTTTTCTCAATTTTAGCTATGTGATGCATGTTTTGGAGTAGAATAACATTTTTTTAATGTGAAAACACGTACTTTGAGTCATACCAGACACATTGTGTGTCAAATTAATGTGTTGTCAATTCCTACATGTAAAAAATGAATTATAGATTATTTTCCTAAAGTTTAAAAACAATTTGAATTTTTCTTTAGTTTGACAATGTGACATGCATTTTAAACTAAAATGACACTTTTATATTGAAAACAAGCACTTTGAGTCATATTGAGCCTATCGTGTGTCAGGTTGACATGATATCGATTCCTACATGCCAAAAATAAATCATGTATCATTTTCCTAAATATTTATGAAAATATGAGCTCATTTTATTAGTTTTGGATATGTGATTCATGTTTTAGAGTAAAATTGCACTTTTAATGCAAAAACACACACTTTGAGTCATACCGATCACATCATGTGTCAGATTGATGTTCAGTCAAATCATAAATGTAAAAAATGAATTATGGATCGTTTTACTAAAGTATCAAGATAAACCAAGCTCATTTTCTTGGTTTTGGATACATGAAATGTGTTTTAGACTAAAATGAAATCTTTTATTGTGAACGCGTACTTGGAGTTCTGTCAGAAGCATCATGTTTCAGATTGACATGTAGTTGATTCCTAAACATCAAAAATGAATTATGGATTATTTTCATAAAGTGTCAATACAATATGATTTTTTTCCTCATTTTTGGCTAGGTGACACGTGTTTTAGAGTAAAATGCCACCTTTTTAACATAAAAACATGCTCTTTGAGTCATACCGACTAAATCATTTTTAGGAATGGTGTTAGGTCAATTTTTACATATCAAAAATGAATTATGTATCATTGTAATTAAGTTTGAAAACAATTCAATCTTTTTTGGGGTTTTGACAATGTGATGTGAATTATAAACTAAAAAAATACTTTTATATTGAAAACACACACTTTAACACATACCAGCCACATCATGTGTCATATTTACATGTGATTGAAAATGTAGTGCATGTTTTAAACTAAAATGATACTTTTATATTGAAAATGTGCACTTTGAGTCTTACCATACACATCGTGTGTCGGATTGAGATGTAGTAAATTCCTATATTCCAAAAATGAATTGTATATCATTTTCTTAAATATTCAACACATTTAGAGATTTTTTTATAATTTTTGGATATGCAACTCATGTTTAAACTAAAATGAAACTTTTATATTGAAAACATACACTTTGAGTCATACCGGTCACATTATGTTTCAGATTGATGTGCGGGAAATTCCTATACATCACAAATGATTTATGGTTCATTTTCCAAAATTATCAAGATGATTTGAGCTCATTTACTATATTTTTTCTATGTGATGCATATTTTAAATTAAATTGAAACTTTTAATGTGAAAACACATGTTTTGAGTCATATTGACCACATCGTATGTCAAATTGATGTGTGATTGATTTCTACATGTAAAAAATGAATTATGGATATTTGTACTAAAGTATCAAGGAAATCCGAACTTATTTTCTCAGTTTTGGATATGTGAATAATGTTTTGTACTAACATGACATTTTTTATTATGAGTACAAACTTGGGGTTCTATCAAACACAGGATGTGTAAGATTGATGTGCATTCAATTCCTATATGTCACAAATTAATTATAAATATTTTCATAAGGTATCATGACAATCCAAGATAATCTTCTTGGTTTTGGATATGTGACACATTTTTTAGACTAAAATGACACTTTTTAATGTGAAAAAATGTGCTTTGAGTCATATTGGCCACATCGTGTGTCAGATTGATGTTCGGTAAATTCCTACATATTATAAATGAATTATGGATAGTTTTCCTAAAGTATCAAGATAATTTTTTCAAACTTATAAAAAGAAATCATGACACGAAATTCAAATGATGAGTTTAGGAGCATAGAAGTACCTTCCCCATATAAGGGTCATTAATATCAAAGCGCTTGAATAAAATAGAAGAAGGATTCCATTGAAACTCCTCCCATTTTGGGTGGGGTTTTTTAATTTCTAAATCTTTAACCTTATCAACCTGCATAGATTAGAGACAAGGGAACACCATCTTGAAAATAGTACTAAAAAACATGAAACAAAAGTCACAAACCTTACTTAAAATAAATAAAAACAATCCCAAGGCACACACCTCTATACTTATAGGGGTAAAATGCATCCCAGCAGTTGGTAATATATCTTCATATTTGTGGGTGGAAGTATCCTTGACCCATTTCCCTATTTTTTATTTCATATGCATCCATGATGATACTTATTATTAATAAACAACTCAAATATTTCTTGATTTGTAGGGTTATAATCAAAAGGTTTTACAGTTTATAACAACTCATCCTAACCCCCAAATGAATTAAATTAGTGAATAGTTGAAAATAAATGCATAGTCAATTAGGGAATGAGAATATTCCCTTTAGAAACATTTAAAAAGTATATAAATAATAATAATATTGAAGTACTCACTTGAGATACAGGTTTATTAAATGTACCTGATATGTTGAATTAGAGCTGGAATGCATCCATAGAAGAAGCAGGTAAATTTGAATGTTCGACATATTCTTAAATAATTTCCCATAAAGTTGTGGTTTGCTATCAATATACTTTTTCTTCTACTCCCAGATATTCCTTTCATAATAATCTTGGTCATCTACCCAGTAAGAAAACGAAATAAAGGGTTTTACTGGTGTTTTTTCCTGGATAAGTCCTCAAATAGTTTACCATAATGAGTTATTAAAGTTTCAAAACCCTAAATAAAAACTTTCATACTGTTTTCATCAGGTGGATGAACCATAGGTGGGGTAGGATCATCAACTCTATAGCCTTTCTCGAGAGGGGGAAAATATGTGGTGGGTTTCAAATTCCTTTAGAATAATAAGAGGATCAAATATGGAAAAAAAATTGGATAGAAATTGCAAATGTAGTATTAGAATAAGAATATAGTCAACAAATTTACAATACTAGATGAATTTTATTTTTGGAAAAATAATATCTAATCGTTAAGATACTAATTCCTCATATCCCAAATGAATATCTAAGTCCATAACCTTCTCTATATCACAAACATAATAGGTAATCACCTCGACTTGATTTTAGAAAACATTCTGACTTCACGTAATATGACCACTCATCTATAAAAAATAAATTTCTTCTTTTGAGTATATAGATAGTTTGAAATCTTGGAAGTACTAAGCAAATATAAACAAACAAATTATTAACAAATATTTTAAATGAAATTTTAATTATCTTTTAAAATACCTATTTAGGGATACTATTTTTTTGATGATATATGATATCTTTCATAAATCTACAAACATAATATACACAAACATTATCATTAATTTGTTTTAGACACTAAAGAAATGTTGACAGAAATAAGTAAATTTTTTTGAGGAAAATATTATTATATGCCTCAATATATCTCTATTTGAAGAAATCCACAAGCTTCTTGTGTTCATTCACTAACCACATACCATGATTTAGATGATATTTATAGATTTTCCTATCATAACAAAATACTCATTCAAACATATAATAAAATATATATAGTTTAAAAATGTTGATTATAGTGTATTATAAATTCACAATAGACATCATGTGTCATTGATTTTTTGGAAATCCATGTTTTATATCCAAAAAATAAACATTTGGGGTGTCTAAATTGAGTTTGATGAGCATCTATTACTTCTTAAAAAAACAAGAAAATAGGTAATGAAAAAAATAAAAATATATTTTATAGGATTAGATTGTAGAGTTTCACCCTTATATTGTATACATCAAGAAGAGTCAATCATATGTTATTTTATTTTCATATTTCATGTTTAGTTTATCTTTTTTTATGAATTTCTTCCAAGTTTAAATTAAATTCTGGCATAGAAATTATAGTGAGATTAATGATCCCAAATTTTCGTCATAAGGATTTCCATTTATATATTAGTAACATATATGCCTATAGAAAATATGAATAGTTATTAATAGTAATGAACATAGTATATCATTTTCTGGATAAACGGGCTATGAAAATATACGTCATGTATGCATTCACAACTGAGGCTCCTAGCCATTCAAACTTGATAATTTCATTTATACTCTTGAGACCAATCACATCTATAATGTTATCCCTAAATATTTCTTATTTATATTAAATGTATGATATATCACCATCTTTGAATGTTATACTTACATGAACATGAAATGTTAATATAGATGTCAGTATAACTAGTGGGGCGATGGTACTCTTGGGAGGTCCTTTTTATTTCTTGTTTGATCAACTAAATTATCTAGATCCAACTTTCCTTTTTTCCCATCATTCTATCCATATGTAATATCATACATCATTTCACAACTTTTTTCATTAACTATTAAAGGAATACATTTGAAAAAAGGATATACCCCATTACATCCATGTATATTTATAATATTAAATGTCCATTCTACAAAAATTATAATAACATTATCAACCATGGTGACATCCCAGTCATCAATAGAAATATGAAAATCGGTGATTGACTCATGAGCTGCTTCAATCCCCACTCTCACATGATCTTTTGATATTTTCTTATTGTATATCATGTATCCTTGGATTTTTTACATCATACCCCTCATAACAAGGTGATGGGTGGGTTCTGGTATATATAAATCACATAAAATTTTATCCTATAGAATTTTAGTAATATAAAGTTATCAGAAGTTGTTTTATTCACATTTAATAGAAAGAGTTATAAAAAAATTATTACCTCAGGTAAGGAAAGAAATTGAGTGGAATGGCTAGCCTCAAACTGAGTGGGGGTCATGTGAATTTTCATGTATTGATCATTGTTATATTATTGGTTTTCCTTAACCCTTTCGCATATACTGTTCTAACAAACCAGAATGAACGATAATATATTTTAAATCATTTATGTGTGCCTACATTCCTTTTATCATCTCATATGTAACTCATTGCAATTTTGTCTTCTCAGAATATTCTAGAGGTGACACTACAAAACCTATACCTCTAATGCAAACATATTGTTCTAGCTACTTCAAAGATACTGAATATAGTTATTCTTTGGGTATAGTTGATGAAAATTCTTGTTTATAAACCATATAAAAAATATATGAACTTAAATATATATTTTTATGTAATAATGTTATAAATCATAAAAAATTAGTAATATAGCATACTTACACATGATTCTAATATTTATTGTGTGTTTTCACATACTAGTTTTCTCTATTTATCTACAAAAGCCTCCTTTTATAGCTCATGACATGGGATATAAGTGTCTTTGGATTTTAATTAATCAATTTGTTTATAAAAAAGGAACATATGTTGTTTCATATCACATAAAACTTTTATTGTAGATTTAAAATGAATACTATTTTATTATCAAATAAACCATACCCCCATCCTTTCTTTATAGTAGGGGTATATTGGTTTTGATGCACACTACTTATTTTCAACACTCCTTTATTATTTCAAAAATTAACAATTTTTAATAAAAGTGGATAAAATAAATGATGTTAAATAAAATATTATCGATTACATTTCACCTGAAATGACTCCTCATTATAGTGACTAATGAAATATTTCCATGTTTATTGGTTTATAATGTGTGCATATGAATCTGGTAGGCAAGGGTTTACTTTCCCTTCATTGTCTCTGATATTTCACTTTGTCAGATGTGTCTTTAAGTATCTATAATATTTTCTAATGATCATTAATAAAAATTTATTATAGAAATAATCTAAAATAAATGAACTCTTCAAGGGATAATTAAAAGTTAATCAAGGTTTAGTTATATAATTTTTTGTTAAAATAGATAAATTATATCATAACATTTCCCTAATATATTCCCAAATGGTTGTATTCAATGCAGTTATGAAATTATGACATGTATCTATATAAATTAGAACATGTATTCAAGTTGTGGCCCTAATATAACTAATGAAAATTAATTTATTAGGTTCAATAGGTTTTCCACATTGATTCCATATGATGTTAAATTTTTATAACTTTGCTTCTTACCTTGATAACTTTAGTTAACATAGTTATTCTATGATACTCTTGTTTTTTATTCATCCACGTGTTGTTGTTCCCCTAAAAATTCCTTAGTTTCAGAAATGATGGTGTGTTCTTCATTGAGATTAGTAACATCATCATGTAAAGAAGTCATTATCTACATGATTAGTTAAATATTTAATTTATATTACATAAATATGGTATAGAACACATAATATTATGAGAAAAATCATACTATACTAAAAAAAATTAACTCATTCATTGGACTATATTTTTTCATTAAAGGTTGATGAAATTTGGATCCTTTATCGAGTATCCAAATATCCACATTGTGTTCCCCTATAACATACAAGACACTGTCTACATTGGGACCACCATGAAATTATTATGATTTCCCAATGAAAGGGTTGTCCTCAATTCAATTTTTATCTGACCCTGTAGTTGTTTTAGTCACCAACAGAACAATTGACCAATTCTTGTTTTCTATAATTGAGATATAAATTAATTTCACTTCTTGTGATACCATTATAAATGGTTCATCCTTATACCCTTCCACACTAAAATTCACCTTCATGAATTCTAATTCATCAGATTTAACCACACTCCTATTACCAACCCATTTTCAACAGAAAATTAACACTTGAAATATTATATAATCCAACTTGTATATTTGTTCAATTAAGTTGAAGTATGAAATATTCTCATAAATAGGATTTATATCCTTATAACTAGATATGTGTATCTCCTCCTCCACAACCATAACTCCACTATTTTTCATTGTATTTCATTAATCTTATTCCTTTATATAGATTGTATAATAATTAATTACATAAACATTATAAGACAATACATTTACATTTATTCCTCTTCCTATCCATTGAAGTTTTTCAAAAATTGAATTTGTATTTACAGATAACTCCTTATAAATATAATATTTGAATCATCTTATAAACTATTTATTATGTGTATTTGGTATCCATATTTCTACCCTTAATAGATTCAAATGTCTAAAAATTACTTTGTGGGATTCAATGTATGGATCAACCTCTGCACAATTATGTAAAATATAAAGGTGATTTTTCTCCTTCTCTATAATGGTAATTATAAAAATAAAATTTTCAAAAATACCTTTTACCAAAATGAATATATTTTGATGAGATTTTTTAATATTAATTTATTCAACATATGATATTTAATTGGTTCATAATTCATCATCTTCTTCAACAATATATCACTCTAAAATACCACCTTCTGGATGAATTCAATTATTTATGTACCCTTTAAAAACAATCATATATCGTTCATTAGGTTACATCCATATTTAATGTATAGGACCACATAGTTGAATCTCTTTAACCAAGTGAACCATTAGGTGGACCATCATATCAAAAAAATGATATTAGGAAGAATATCTTAAATTCACATAATATGACTGTAATTTTCTTATCCATGATTGGAAACTTTATTGAGTCTATAAATTTACTTCATATGGATTTTAAAAAGAAGAAAAGTATGGTTAATTTATGTCATGTATTTTAAGGCAGAATGCAATGTAAAGCTATAGACATTAAATCTTACATCAAAACATGGAAATAATTTGATTTTAGACCCTATAAATTCAAATTAGTCACTGAAACAACATTCTTGATATTTGATGAATAACACTATAGAACCTTTACACCCTTTAGGAGGTTGAAAATTTGAATATTTTCTTTTCTAGATAAAGTGTAAGCTTTTGGAGGAAAAAAAGTTTATCTTTCACCCATCACTGGTGCAAACTCTTCCCTTATCCTCATCTCAACTTTGTATAACCTAGCCTTAATGACATGTTTTTTTAGTTCATTTAGTAATGTTCCAATAACACTATCACATACATTTTTTCTATGTACATTACATTAAGAAAATATTTTACATACAAAAAATTACAGTATGGTAATTTAAATAAAACTAATCTCTTTTTCCAACCTGATTTCATAAGGTTTTTTGAAAAAGGTTTACTGAAATCAGCGTCGATATCTGTTTCTTTCTTGAATAATTGATCATTAGTTAGTTTATATGGTGTTCTACCTTGTTATTTATTTCCATCAAATGATGTTGACCAGGATCATTATTTATATTGTTAGGGTAAAAAAAATTATGTCCTAAAAAACATAATCTTTGAGGAATGTTTCAAAATAACTACATACCTTCTTTATAAATGGGACACCCAAAAATTCCTTTAATGATTTATCTTGGAAAATTTCCATAAGCAAGAAAGTAATTTATCATCCCATACAACATGATTCTCAATGTGAACTCTTCACTTCTATGTGCATCATATAATGTAACACATGTATTCCACCTTGATTTTAGATCTTTGATCAATGTGTCCAAATATACATCAATATAATTATCAGTTTGTTTTGGTTAAGATATAAGTAGAGACAGAATAATATATTTTCGCTTCATGCATAACCATGATGGAAAATTATAATTTACCAACATAACTATTAATGTAATATGAGTGTCACCTTCTACAAAAAATAATTTATTCCATCTATAGATAACACAAGTCAAATGTTTCTCAACCTGTTTCCAAATTTAAGATACTCGTAATCAATTTTATTTCACTAAGGAGAGTTGGTTGGGTGACATCATTTCCTATCTTCAGTTATTCTATATGTGTGTCATTTCAATTTTCTAGTGGTTTCCTGACATCCATATAGTCATTTAAACCTTGTAATTATAGGAAAGTATCATAAAAATTTCAAAGTACTTGATTCATCTTTCTTTTATCAATCCAATCCACACATAGGGAATTTTATGAGTGATTCATAGTCCTTGAAAAAAATTATAAAATCATCTATATAGACATATTTTTTTTCATAGATCATACCCATTGAATTTATAATTCATTTATCATTATATGTTCAACATGGAAGCTCATTTTCTTTTGGTAGAAGATCATTCAAGAGACTAAGTAGTTCTGTAAATTTGGTGTCTCTATATCTATTATCATATTTAAAATTATATAACTTCAATATATAAGAAAATGTTGTATATTTAGTACAAATTTTATACAGTGTTCTCTTTTCACATTTATTTAAATTCTCAAATTGATCGGTTTTTTATGAACATCATATGATCATAAATAGTGTAAGGAAACCCAAACATAAAATATATATCTTTAAGAATAATAACATGTAAATAATAAAGTAAAAAATAAATTACTTGTAATTCATGAACAGAAGTGGTTTCTATCTTCCTTTGTGGAGAATTTTTTAGGAAGATCATGAGGAGAAATGAATGTAATCACCCTACCTCCAAGGGGATACACTGACAACTTTGATCCCTGATCGTATCATGAGGATACCAAAATGTTTAATGGGTATTAGAGCCTTAATTTTTGAAATGATATAAGGTAGTATGGGAGTAAGGGATCTTGCGATGTCCACTACCCCTAACAAAATAGGACCTCATCCTCTTTTATAGATGAAGCTTGAGGCACCTCGCAATATATGAATTTCATACTATTGGGGATAACTCATTTAATTTTTTCAATGAATCTAATACAATGACTTAATTCACTCATAAAGAATTGTAACTAATGAAAAACCATCCAGGTAAAAAAAATAATATATATATATATATATATTATTTCATGCATCACATTCATGAATAATATATGCATCAAAAGCATATATTAAATATACACCATATATAATACCCAAATATTATATATAAATATACCTCATGCATTATATTCATGTGTACATGATTTTCATGCATGTACATTTTAGTTCACATCCAACAATCTCTCACTTACACTAGAATCCCATAAGGACTTTATACATAACTCACAACTCTTTGTGAATTCATCCAAACTCTTCTATATATGGATTCTTCATTAAACACTCTTCGTTTTTAATAAACACTTTTTTCTAAAATTTTATCCTTATCCAAGGGTATAACTATGTGACTCTATGTGCCTTAGCAGCATTGAAAACAACTATGAAATCCCTATTTCATATATGTAAGAAAAAAGTTATTTCTGGAAGAACATCACTGTTACTCAAGCTATTATAGGGTTTAGTGTGATATACATCAAAAATATTCATATATTTATATGAACATTTACTCCAAAATATGAATCATTTATATCATATGTATCTTAAATAATCTCTTTTTCTATGAAATCAAGTGACCACTAGACATGGAACATGTCAATCTAGTATTAGACTATCATCATTTCTTGATCTTTTAAAAAGAACTAACCAAGTGGATCAATACATCACATTTCATTCATCTATCTGATATGCACATCACGTTTCACTTATCTAAGTAGTTGTACACATCATATGTGAAACAACTAAGCATGTACATGCATTTCCACATTCTAATTTAATCAAGGTCCAATTTCCTTTTCTTGTCATATAAGTGGAAAAATCCCATCTTGGTTGCACTTAAACTGATGACATGATCAATAACATACCCAATCACCCCCTAATAATCTAATTTTATATGTTCACTTATGTGTAATATTTGGTGTCCCAGAACCAACTATTTTTACTTTGATTACATAAATATTTAATATATTTAAATATTAAACATTTTATTATATATTTTTCATTGTTTTGTATGACTATAGTGCAATAATGTCCTGGAGTATTTTTCACATTGACAAGGTCATAGCAGTTCCTTGCTATGATGAGAGCCTTGAAGTTATATGACAATATTATTAAATATAGTTCTACGATTGGATGACATACTATAATGGGACACATAGTATACAAACCATTAGGTGAGATTACTCGTAAAAAGATGATACTTCTTCTCATGAAGTTCGCACTTGGTAATCTCCAAGATGGGAGATTATGAGAATAGACCCGCCAGTAGAAATTTCTTATGTTTTGGTGTCATCAGATATTCCTATCTATGAGCATGTGTAATGATCCTTAAACTTTAAGATTATCATTAATATGTGTTACAACTCGCACACTTTGATTTAATGATGAAAACTGTCATACAGACAGTTGCTGGGAAGTAGGGTATGTTGGGTGCGTCACGAGTGGATTGTTATTAATGGATAATTTGAGGAATGATTTTTCCCTTCCATTTATAGAAGTTGATATCTCGGCCCTTTGATTGAAATAGAACCGTCATGCAAAATTACATGGTCATGGTGTAACAATTAGTTTATTTCAGTTAGTCAAAGAACGACGTATCAAGCACAAAGGTTGATGACACTATCATGAAACCTACTTGATGAGATATTGAGACAAAGGGATTATATTACACAGTGATCATTTGTATTTGGATGTCATTGTTGTGACTTTAATTTTTTTCTCTTGGGTTCCTTGACTCATTGCTAGATACTACTCTTGGACTTTAGTCAATCCCACCTAATGCCAATGAGAAAGAATCCTAGAGGGTTACACACTAAGTGTTTTTTGTGGTCTCAATTAAATACTATTTGAATTTAATTGATGAAATAAATATTATTCTCAAGACCGTGCAATAATTTTATTCAAGTTAAATTTATTTCAGAAATTAAGTAAATATTTAGTCACTCAATTTTGGGTAAAATATATTTATTTATTTTATTGAACATTTAATAAATATTTATTTACTGGTTTGTAAATAAAATGTTTATTTAAGAGAATAAATTATTTATTTATTTATTTGGGTGTTCAATAAATGGAAGTTGAGTTCAAGAAGACCAAGGTCAGTCCGGTAGTAAAATAATTATTTGTAAGATGGTAAATAATTATTTAACTAGTTGGCACAAATTAAAATAATAATAATGCTGATATTATTTTATAACGTGGAATTTTATTTATAATTCTATTTTATGAAAGTTGAAACACCATAAATAATGACATGGTATTATTATTAAAATCAGGGTTTTTCTCTAAGGTTATGAATGTATTTAATTATTGATGCTCAATTAAATATTGTAACTGAATCCCCATGTCAATAAATAGATGCGTACGTCTATTGTGCCATGTACCAAACCGCACGCCTGGTGAATTGATAATTGTTGAGCTAAATAATTTCTCTCTCGAATCCTCTTCCCTCCCCTATCAATAATGAGAGGTCTTCTTCAAGGTCAAAGAACAAGCGATCAAGAATAACCAACACAAGATACTCACTTCGCTACGCTAGCACCCGAAGAACGAGTGGTGTTGATCAGAGTCCATCGGAACACATGTGGATCACTGCTAGAGGGATTCTAGTTTGGATTATCACAAGCGCAATGAGATAATCTGGAAGGGTCATTCCGGATGATCAGCATCATCAATGAAGAAAGTACCGAAGATCCAAGTATTATTTTCTTTATGAAATTAATTAAATTAATTATAAACATGATGTGAAAGATCCTCTATAAAGGTTTTGAGCCTCTTTCTACTTTATCTGAATCTTTGATTCCATTTCATGGAGACTGGAATTCATCGTCATATTGATCCTAGAATAATAATTAATCATGGTAAAAATTAAAGTTGGGTGTCGGCCCAACCGTTCTTCCACTGCACCCAAAACCTAAATTATGTAAGTAGGGTATCAAAGTATGAAGGTTCTCATGTTAGGTTTCTCTACAACCTTAGGTAAGAAGGTATGATAATAATCATACATCCCTAAGTATATCTAAGACTATATAACACTCCATAAGATATACTTTAGCAGATCAATCCAAGTAATAAGTCTCTACTTATTACCTCATACATTTATTCATTGTATCTCATCAATAACTCTTTTCAATGAATACAATATTTTATTCATGTAAACCTTATCATATAATTACAACCCATAATACTCTATAATGATCATTGGTTAGGGATAACTCAAAGTCATACTTTGTGGGGATATTATCATTTGATTGCTCTTGTTAAATAACATTATAGCACACATGAATGAATGATAATTTGAGATTGTCTTTATTATAATAACATAATACATTTACAACCATTACAACCAATATCTCATGTTTATAACACCAAAAGATTCAACAAGTCACACCCTGACCTGTGAGTATAAGTCTATTTAATTATTTTTGGCCTTAAATAATTTTTCTGTGGTTTCGGTGTGTCCCGGATGAATTGTTTCTTTGAGTTATGTTAAAATGTGTGTTCTTTGGCGTCGACGTCATCAGGCGCACGAGCAGAGCGTGAGGTTGGATCCGTATGACCTCGCCCTAACTTTTTCACATCTCGTTGTCTTTGGAGTTTTAAAATAAATAGTTTTTATATTTAAAATGCGCGTTAATTTTTGTGTCGTTTAAATTTTATTGTGTTAAGAATTTTAATATTATTGAAATAGTATGACTACTTTTATTATTTTTAATTTTATCTTTATGTTATTATTATTATTATTAGTAGTATTGTCATTCTAAATATTACAATTAAAATTAATTCTAGTTAAAATTATTGGAAATCATTTTATGGTTTTATTAATATTATTGTTATTGTGAATATTATTATTATGATTATTATGATTATTATTATTATTATTATTATTATTATATTATTATTATTATTTTCATGTGTTTTTTTATCATGGTTTAATGCTTCATTTTATTTTATTTATTTTCTTTTGTTTAATATTTATTTTCATTTTTATTTTTACTTTTATTTCCTTTTTTTATCCTAACCCTAACTCGTGATTTTTTTTCTTCCACCATGCTTTCTCTTTCTCGGCACGCCGCCACCATCCTTCAGCGCAGCCTTCCTTTTTTTCTTTCTCCTCTTTTCTCCTCTCTTCCTTGCGGCTGCTCCCTCCTCCTCTTTTCTTCATGCAGAAGCTCCCTCACTGCACCTCTCTCCCACGGCGCCCTCTCCTGCCTCAGCCTTTCTACAGCGCGCACGGTTGTGGCACCAAACTCTTGCTCGCCCTCCTTTCGATCTACCACAGTAGCCCACCAGCGCACCTCCCTTCCTCTGTCCGCCATCGCACCCAGCCAATACGATGCCCTTCCGCTCCGGCCTCCTGCTTCCAGCGGCGAAGCCTCCCTCCATCTCAGCAATGCACTAACACCTCATCACCCCGGCCGCACCCCTCCTTCTGTGCAGCGCGATCCAGCACCCTCGGACCCAACCGCCTCCCTCCCTTTGTTGCATGTCAGTAGGCTAGGGAGACCACTCCTCCTGCTCGACCTCCTTGCAACAGCACCGGGCACCCCAGTTCTCTCCTCTTCTTTCCACAGCTGCGCAGAACCCCTCCCTCTTCCCAACAGGCGGCCTTGTCTCCTGCTCGAGCAAACCAGCACCCGACTTTCCCCCTGCTCCCCTTTGTAGTAGCTAGCAAAGCAGCCCCAGCTAGTGCAGCCCTTGGACCTCCCAACCTCGTCCCCTCTTTCAGTGCACCCCTCCTTACTGGCATTGTTCCGGCCAGCCCTCAAACCCGGCCAACCCACCTCCTCCCGTCACGGTGACCTCCTATCCGGCGCGTGCTCAACCAGAGCAGCCTACTCACGTGCACATCATTCGCACCTATCAGTTTTGCCCTGACCTGAAACCCCTCCAGTGTGTCGCCACAGTTGGAACGCACCCAGAAACGACCTCCAGCCGACCCGCAGATCCCCTCTTCTGGTCTGATACCTTTTTCCCAACCATCCAGCCTTCTCCCTTGCCAGAGCGCACCCCCTGACTGCACATACCCCGCCAGCGCACCCTCTACCCATGAGCGCAATAACCCGCCTTGTCAGCGTTGCCTTATTTCGACGCTCGTACCCTACCGGCGCTGCCCGACCAGCCCTCAGGCGGTATGTTTCCAGTCACGACCCCCCTTTGGTATACTCTATTATTTCATGCTCCGATTGATATTTTTATTTGATATATATATATGTGTATATATATATTTACCTCAGTTTAATTAATGGTTCTTTTAATTAAATGTTTTTTGGTCGGTTTGACCTTTTAGGACCCGCACGGGGCATTTCCGAGTGAGCGTCATCGCCGTGCTTTGTTTCAGAGCTTGTGCTATCATCGCGCCTTGGTCTTGAGGTAGGTTCCCATTGCACTGCTATTTAAAATTTAAGTTACATTATTGCACACACTATTTTTTCAAATTAAATATTTTATAAATATTAATAAATGCGAGATGTTATAAGATAATTAATTTTTAAATGATTATTTGGTGTAAAAAAATCCGTTTATTTTATACAAGACACTAAATATTTTCTTGATGAGCAGACACCCAATAGTGAAAGAATGTCTGTTTGGATTTTAAACATAATTCACGGAATATCTAATAGAGTTCTGGTTTAATGATAAATGATTTCTTTTGAAGCGTGAACAAGTACTTTGGTCCTTTTGAGAAATTTCCCGGTTGAATCTTAAAGTTTATTTGGAAAAATAAAATGGTTTGGTTTGGTTTTATAAAAATATTGGTAGCCTGTGAGGTAGTGTTTTGGGGATCCTTAAATGGTTTCAAAACTGGTTTGGGTCTTATAATGAAGTTGTACTTTCTTTTTAAAGTGGTGATTGTGAAATGCATTTAATGCCCATTTGACACTTTATGGAAAAAAATGAAAATGTTTTGATAAAAACCCTCCTAGGATAACTCTCCTTCCTTGGTTGCATTTGATTGTTTGGGAGGTTGCGCTTAGAGAATCCCAGGTACTTGAGTAGTTTAAAGGCAAGAGGTTATCCCATGGAGTGGCTCAGGGTGATGTTTGTTGTGTTATATATATATATATATATATATATATGATTGGATGCTCGGTTGGCATCGGTTGGCTCACCCCCTTTCCAAATACTTGAGACATGGGAATCTGGCATATTGAAAGAATATTCTAAGAATGATTGCTGCACTGGTAGGTTATGGTACTGACCAGTGGACCATAGTAGGTGGTTATATTGGGATTATTACTACGGGATTTTCCCTCGGCCTGCCCGAGAGAGGATGGTCGATCGTATTGGGCATTTTGATTTCTTCGTGACATGTCAACGAGGATGATTTCTCATGTATTGGTGTATTCTGGTTTATTCTAGATCTCCTAGGTTCACCCATGTCAGTTGGATTTCAGTTACTTGTTGTGATGAATATGGTACTTGTATATATTTCCTTTTTATTTCCCTTACTGTGTAACTACTGTAGAATTTTCATGAGTAATGCTTTTACTAGGAAGTGATGTGTGGTTTTAAAGTGGGTTATGAAAACTGTTTTCAAAGAAGGGTGTTTTATACCTTTTTGTGCAAATTGAAAATGTAAACATCACTTCCCGTTTGAAAATGCTAATGTCTCACTAAAATAATGACTTGGGTTTTTGAGAAATGTATAGGGGCAATGACTCCTACTTTGTTTTTGAGTAACATATAGAAAACCTTAATTTTATAAATTGTAGTTCAAACTTGAAATGATGTTTCTTTTATTTTTTAAAGGTAGTGAATTAGGAATAGATATCAGGCTAGCCTACTGAGTTTTAATACTCACACCTATAGTTCTTTTCTGTTTTTAGTGTTTGTGCAGGCTACAACTTGAGTGCACTCGCCTAGGGCGACGCTTGATCGTTGAGACGGAGAGTGACCCATGAGGTTGGACGGAGTTAGTTCAGACGTCGTGTTTGGTCAGTTTTATATTTATTATGTTCCTGTTTGGTCATTTTATTTGGTTTATTTATTCTACGCTTCTCTTTATTATTCCTGCTTCTTTATTTATTTATATTGGGAGAAATCATTCCCACAGCCTCTGTTGATGCCCTGGCGCTTGTCGCCAGCCCAAGAGGATCGGGAACACCTCCCGGGCCATGTCGCGGACCGGCTCGAGTGACCGATTCAGGGTCAACCTGGGTTGGTTCATGAAAAAATGGTATAAGAGGAGGTCATATCTTATCAGACCTCACTTTTCAGAGCGACCTTTGTTATTTGGCATGTCAAGTTAGATGGATTAGGATTTTCGGGACTTGAGGGGTAGGTGCGAGAAGAGCGCCGCGAACTCTTGCTCGTTTTGACCCTTGGGTTTCCATGGTATGTCTGGTTTAATTATTTTCTTTGGGTTTTTATGTAAATTTCTTATGATTGGGATACGACAAAGGGATTTGGGCTGATAGTTCTAAGTCGCATGGCCTGGCAAGCCATGTGGAGCTAGAGGCATGGTCCAAAAAGGCTCTCTGTGTTGGTGATGTTCTTGGCATGTGGTCGCCAACCATATGGTCAAGTCACCCACTGAAACTAGTTCCCTGTTGAATTGTTTTGAGTCTCCTGTGATTTTTGAAAGTGGTTTGTATCTAAAAAAAATGTTTTGAAAAATGGTTATTTTAAATGACATATTTATTTTTGAGGACTATTTTAAAAGAAGTGGTATGAATGATTTGTTTTTGAAAAAAATGAAGTTTATTTGTTTTGGCCTTGGTGTTCCGATGAGTGCTCACATGAATAGTGGTATGTTGGACATGTGGATGGATTTTTGGTATGGTGGATGGATTCCCGAGGTGACATAGATACATGCATGTGAGTTAGACTCTAAGGAATGAAAATGGCAAGGGTTTAACCCACCAAGATTGTTTTAAATTAAAGATGTTTTCAAAAGAAATGTTTTGATTTTATGATGGCTCTTTTTCTTGTGTTTAGATCCTTTCATGTATGCAGTGTTTGTTTTTGAGGATTTTTATTTATTGAGTTGGCCTTGATTGGGTTTTCAACTTTTCCTTGTCTAGCGGTTATCCCTTTCAATCTTTGATGGTTGATCGTAGTGCAGTTGATCAACCTAAGGATTTTATGCATGAGTTCCGGAAGCTAGATCCACCTCTCTTCTATGGTCAAGAAGACCCTTCCGTAGTAGAGGAGTGGATGCAGAAGATTGAAAGGGACTTTGAACTCATTGAGTTGCCTGAGCCATTTAAGGTCAAGTTTGCAACTTTCATGATTGAAGGTTCACCGTGGATGTGGTGGAAGTCAGTGTCTCGAAACTAGCCCCATCAAGAGATTACTTGGGAGTTCTTAAAGGATTTGTTCTTTCACAAGTATTTCTCTGAGGAAGAAAGAGTGAGGAAGAGGATGGAGATTGGTTGTTTGCTGCAGGGTGACAGATCTGTGTTGGAATATTTCCAGCACTTTGTGGTGCTAGTCCCTTATGATTCAGGGTATGCCACAAATGACCCCATGAAGGCTCGATGCTTCGAGGAAGGTCTCCACATTGATCCACAATAGAAGGTGTCAGAGTCCAACCTAACTTCTTTTGTCGATGTGGCGAGACAAGATTTTCATGTCGAAGCTGCGATGGTAGGAGTGCTTGAAGTAGTCCTCCCTCCTTCGATCCCTATGAGCAGTGGTGAATATTCTGAAAAGGAGATGAGTAAACAAATGAAAGTGAATGGAGCAGGTCTTGGAATCAAGAGGCCTCGGGATCTTTCATAAACCTCTTCGGAGAAAGAGATTTTTGTGTGTTATCAGTGTGGCAAGCAGGGTCACAAGAAACTGTCGTGCCCAAGCGCTCCAAAGCCCTGCCAGGCATGTGGATGCCTACGTCACTTGCGATGATTCTGTCGGGGCATTGCAAGAAAGTGTCGCAGAGGAAGTTCTCAGAAGTAATGTGATGTTGGGTCTTTTTTCAAATTTTCTGGTGTAAGTTCCCTTTAAGTGTAAGTGATCTTTTATCGTTTCAGTTGTATTGATGGTGTTTTGGGGTTTGACATATATGGTATGTCGTGTGTCTTTTGATGAACTCCGATTTTCAATACCAATGTGGATTTTATTTTGAATTTTTGTCTATTATTTTGTCAAATCAAAAGATGTATTTTTCTTGAAGGGATTTTCAGAACCTGACTGTGAGGCAGGAGAAACTTCATCCATCAGAGCTCCAACCAAAAGGCCTCAGAGTGAAGCCGGTGCGTAGTCAAGAACCCTGAGGAATTTTAAGGAGTCTGGTTAAGGTTGTGCCTCTACTGTGTGGTGAGACAGTTCTGGTGTTGCTGCCCTGGTTTCTCTGTCGTTGTAATTTTCGTCTTGTCACAAAGTGGTGTGATAGACTTGTCCCTCACGAAATGTCAGTAATGGTGCATTTTTGGGATGTCAGTCGCCGATTAGTGGCCTTGCATGGACCACCGATGTAAATCGGTTATGGATTTGGTTTTTGTCCATCTCAAAGTGAGGATTCATGAGTAGTTTTCCATTATAGTTTCATTTCTCCAATCCTCATGCCCTCCCTCCCCGCCCATGGGGTTAGGGTTTTTGGTTCGCACAGAGTTTTCAGTCCATCTCTCATCCATTAAAGATGAGATTGAGTGGTGTGAATGTTCTTACTGTGTTTCTTTTAGCTTTATCAAGGCCCCGTGCATGTCTAAGTTGGTTTTTCGTTTGGTCGTTAGTAGTTTGGTTCTTTATCGTGGGGATACCCACCGTCTCTCTAGGTTTTCTTTTAAGTCGTTATCAAATGCTAGTTTAGTTCTTATGGGGGGGAGCCTGTCCAGGCCTCCCCTCTGCTGGTGATTTATTTCGGGCAATAAGGTTCAGTCTCGCTGGTATTCAGTGTGATGTCCTTGGGATAAGAGGTTGGATCGTGTTGTGTTGAATCCTAAGGTGTTGATTGATCGGCTGGATGGTGTCATGGCTTGTCGGGGGCAGAAAGTGTTATGGTGGGGAGAATTGTCACACCCTGACATGTGAGTATAAGTCTATTTAATTATTTTCGGCCTTAAATAATTTTTCTGTGGTTTGGGTGTGTCCCGGATTAATTGTTTCTTTGAGTTATGTTAAAACGTGCACTCTTTGGCGTCGACGTCATCGGGCACACGGGCATAGCGTGAGGTTGGAGCCGCACGACCTCGCCCTAACTTTTTCGCATCCTGTTGTCTTTGGAGTTTTAAAATAAATAGTGTTTATATTTAAAACGCGTGTTAATTGTTATGTCATTTAAATTTTATTGTGTTAAGAATTTTAATATTATTGAAATAGTATGACTACTTTTATTATTTTTAATTTTATCTTTATGTTATTATTATTATTATTATTAGTATTGTCATTATAAATATTACAATTAAAATTAATGCTAATTAAAATTATTGGAAATCATTTTATGGTTGTATTAATATTATTGTTATTATGAATATTATTATTATGATTATTATTATATTATTATATTATTATTATTATTTTCATGTGTTTTTATCATGGGTTAATGCATCATTTTATTTTATTTATTTTCTTTTGTTTAATCTTTATTTTTATTTTTATTTTTACTTTTATTTCCCTTTTTTCTCCTAACCATAACTCGTGCTTTTTTTCTTCCACCCTGCTTTCTCTTTCTCGGCGCGCCGCCACCCTCCTTCAGCGCAGCCTTCCTTTTTTTCTCCTCCTTTCTCCTCTCTTCCACGCGGCTGCTCCCTCCTCCTCTTTTCTTCATGCAGTAGCTCCCTCACTGCACCTCTCTCCCACGGCGCCCTCTCCTGCCTCATCCTTTCTCCAGCGTGCATGCTTGCGGCACCCAACTCTTGCTCACCCTCCTATCGATCTGCCGCAGTATCCCACCAGCGCACCTCCCTTCCTCTTTCCGTCATCGCACCCAGCCAACATGACCCCCTACCGCTCCGGCCTCTTGCTTCTAGCGGTGAAGCCTCCCTCCATCTCAACGGTGCACCAACACCTCATCACCCCGGCCGCACCCCTCCTTCTGTGCGGCATGATCCAGCACCCTCGGACCCAGCCGCCTCCCTCCCTTTGTTGTATACGAGCAGGCCAGGGAGACCACTCCTCCTGCTCGATCTCCTTGCAACAGCACCGGGCACCCCAGTTCTCTCCTCTCCTTTCCACAGTTGTGCAACACCCCTCCCTCTTCCCAACAGGCGTCCTTGTCTCCTGATCAAGCGAACCAGCACCCGGCTCGCCCCCTGCTCATCTTTGCAGTAGCCAGCAAAGCATCCTCGTCTAGTGCAGCCCTCGGACCTCCCGGCCTCGGCCCCCCTTGCAGCACGCCCCTCCTTAATGATGTTGTTCTGGCCAGCCTGCAAACCCAGCCAACCCACCTCCTCCTGTCACGGTGACCTCCTATCTAGCATGTGATCAACCCGAGCATCCTACTCGCGTTCAGATCATTCGCACTTATCGGCGTTTCCCCGACCTACAACCCCTCTGGTGCGTCGCCTCAGCCGGCGCGCACCCGGACACGACCTACAGCCGACCCGCGGATCCTCTTCGCTGGTCCGACACCTTTTTCCCAACCGTCCAGCCTTCTTCATTGCCAGAGCTTTCCCCCTGATGGCACGTACCCCATCGGCGCACCCTCTACCCATGAGAGCAGTAACCCGCCTTGTCGGCGCTGCCCTATTTCGACGCCCGCACCCTGTCGGTGCTCCCCGACCAGCCCTCCGGTGGTCTATTTTCAGTCACGACCCCCCTTTGGTATACTCTATTATTTCATGCTCTGCTTGATATTTTTATTTTATATATATATATATGTGTGTGTGTATATATATATATATATTTACCTCAGTTTAATTATGGGTTCTTTTAATTAAATGTTTTTTTGGTCATTTTGACCTTTTAGGACCCGCGCGGGGCATTTCCGAGTGAGCGCCACCATCGCGCTCTGTTTCCGAGCTTGGTCCATCATCGCACCTTGGTCTTGAGGTAGGTTCCCATTGCACTGCTCTTTAAAATTTAAGTTACATTATTTCCTGCTGATTTCACAAACTATTTGTTCAAATTAAATATTTTATAAATATTAATAAATGCGGGATGTTATAAGATAATTAATTTTTAAATTATTATTTGGTGTAAAAAAATCCTTTTATTTTATACAAGACACTTGAAATATTTTCTTGACGAGCGGACACCCAATAGTGAAAGAATGTCCGTTTTTCTTTTAAACATAATTCACAGAATATAAAATAGTGTTCTAGTTTAATGATAAATGATTTCTTTTGAAGCGTGAACAAGTACTTTGGTCCTTTTTATAAATTTCCCGGTTGAGTCTTAAAGTTTATTTGGAAAAATAAAATTTTTTTGTTTGGTTTTATAAAAATATTGGCAGCCTTTGAGGTAGTGTTTTGGGGCTCCTTAAATGGTTTCAAAACTAGTTTTGGTCTTATAACAAAGTTGTAATTTCTTTTTAAAGTGGTGATTGTGAAATTTATTTAATGCCCATTTGACACTTTATGGAAAAAATGAAAATATTTTGATAAAAACCCTCCTAGGATAACTCTCCTGCCTTGGTTGCATTTGATTGTTTGGGAGGCCGCGCTTAGAGGCTCCCAAGTACTTGAATAGTTTAAAGGCAAGAGGTTGTCCCATGGAGTGGATCGGGGTGATGTTTGTTGTGTTATATATATATATATATGATTAGATTCTCGGTTGGAATCGGTTGGCTCACCCCCTTTCCAAACACTTGAGACATGAGAATCTGGCATATTGAGAGAATATTATAAGAATTATTGTTGCACTGGTAGGTTATGGTACTGACCAGTGGCCCATAGTAGGTGGATATATTGGTTTTATTACTATGGGATTTTCCCTCGCCCTTCTCAAGAGAGAATGGTCGAGTGTATTGGGCATTTTGATTTCATCGTGACATGTCAACGAGGATAATTTCTCTTGTATTGGTGTCTTCTGGTTTATTCTTGATCTCCTAGGTTCACCCATGTCTGTTGGCTTTCAGTTACTTGTTGTGATGAATATGGTACTTGTATATATTTCCTTTTCATTTCCCTTACTGTGTAACTACTATAGCGTTTTCATGAGTAGTGCTTTTACTAGGAAGTGATGTGTGGTTTTAAAGTGTGTTATGAAAACTATTTTCAAAGAAGGGTGTTTTATACCTTTTTGTGCAAATTGAAAATGTAAACATCACTTCCCCTTTGAAAATACTAATTTCTCACTAAAAGAATGACTTGGGTTTTTGATAAATGTATAGGGGCAATGACTCGTACTTTTTTTTTGAGTAACATGTAGAAAACCTTACTTTTAAAAATTGTTGTTCAAACTTGAAATGATGTTTCTTTTATTTTTTAAAGGTAGTGAATTGGGAATAGATATAGGGCTAGCCTAATAAGTTTTAATACTCACGTCTATAGTTCTTTTCTGTTTTTAGTGTTTGTATAGGCTACAGCTTGAGTGCACTTGCCTAGGGCGACGCTTGATCATTGAGTCAAAGAGTGACCCGTGAGGTCGCACGGAGTTAGTTCGGACGTCGTGTTTGGTCAGTTTTATATTTCTTTTGTTCCTGTTTAGTCACTTTATTTGGTTTATTTATTCTGTGTTGCTCTGTATTATTCCTGCTGTTTTATTTATTTATATTTGGAGAAATCATTCCCACAACCTCTGTTGATGCCCTGGTGCTTGCCGCCAGCCCGGGAGGATCGGGTACGCCTCTCGGGCCATGTCGCGGACCGGCTCGGGTGACCGGTTCAGGGTCGACTGGGGTTGGTTCATGACATAGTATAACCCTCATGTTCTTTTTTCAATAATGATTTTTTCAATAGATCTGCTACATTCTCTTTTTTATCCACCCAACTGGTCTTTATATCGCCCCTCTCAATGATATTCTATATGAGATGGTATTTGAGAAGGATGTGTTTGGTCTTTTGATGAGATCAGGGTTCCTTATCTTGAGAAATATCACCGTTGTTTTCACAATATAGCTCAATTAATCTCCTGATTCAAGGAACCACTCCAAGTTTAAAAATGAACTTCTTGGTCCAAATAGCTTATTTCATAGCATCTGATGTAATGATGTATTATGCATTTATTGTTTAGTCCTCTATGGTGAAATCTTCCAAATAATTGCTCCACCATTTATAAAAACATGAATCCATATTGATATTTCATATCATCTTTATAATATTGGAAACTAGAATCTGTGTAACCCTTTACACAGAGCTCATCCTCTCCTCCAAAGACCAATAACATATCCTTAACCATTAGCAGGCAATTAAGGATGTTCTTTATAGTAATTTGGTGACTCTCATAAGTATTGTATTGATATCTTCTTGTTATTATCAAATAATGTGAGACATTGGGTTGAGTACATAATATGGCATAGATGATAGATTCTATGGTGGATTCATAAGGAATCTTATCCATCCTTTCTAACTCTTTAGAAAGATCCTAAATCTTAAAAAGATTCATGTCATGCAACACTGGTAAAGACCCGTTCTTAGAGTTATCTATGCTAAAACACTCTAGAACTTTACCAATATATATGTCCCAACACAATCCAAGAAAATTCTTTGATATATCTATATAAATCCTCATACTGAGTATATAAGGTACTTCACCAATGTCTTTTATTTAGAAACATTTACCCAGCTGCATATTCCCAGAGTGAATTGTCAGGATTTCATTTCCAATCAAAAATATATAATATTCACACAATATTAGAAATACTACCATGATCCCACTAAGCTTCTTGTATACATAGGAATAATTTGTTTTTTTAATGAAATCAAGCTCTTTGATTTCATCATCAAGCTAAATATTCCAACTCTGAGAAGTTTACTTAATTCCATTAATAGACCATCACAACTTGAAAACCTTATAATTCTCATTTGGAACTTCAAAACCCTCTGGTTATATCCTATACACATCCTTAACTAAATTACCATTAAGTAATGAAGTTTTGAAATCCATTTGATATATCTCATAATCATAATGAGTTATTTTGGATTAAAAAATAAAAATTTATTTTATCATCACAATAGGTGAAAATTTCTCTTCATATTAAATACCATGAACTTGTCTGTAATCCTTTTCCACTAATCATGATTTATAGGTAGACACTCTACCATCCATTTTAGTTTTATTGTGGAAAATCCACTTTCACCCTATGGGTATTACCCCTTCAGGTGTATCCATCAAGTTCCAAACTTGGTTAGTGTACATGAAGTCTATCTCAAATTCTATGGATCTTAACCATTTATTAGAATAGGAACTCTCAATGGCCTCTTGGTAGAAAGCAGATTCATATTCGATCAAGTTCCTGATGAATCTTGCTAGAAGTTCAAGGTTCATGAGTAATTTGAGCTGGTACTTATTCCACAATTCTTTGTAGAATGAGATCAACTTCCATCTTAGGAACACTTCCTATTTATTGGTCTTAAACTTCACTAAGTTCAAATTTCCTCCCACTAACAACTCACCTCATGTGTTCCTTCTTTGTTAAAACACCTTATAGTAACACAAACACTCTACTCTAAGTAGGATTATATAAATAATATCCTACAATTTCATTGGTATAACCAGTAAATAATCATTTATCATATTTAGAGTCAATTTTTTTAATCCAATCATTTTATGAATTATTCACAACCCAAATACTCATAAAATACATACTGGGATGTTTCATATCCCATGTCTCATATGGTTTCTTTATGAATACTTTATATTTAATATGGTTAAGTAATAATATAATATTCACTTGATAATAACCCTAAAATGATATATGAAGATCATATAAACTCATCATTAATCAAACCATGTCTAAAAAGGTATGATTCCTCCTTTCAAACACACCATTCCATTTTGGTGTTATGGGAGGAGTGAGTAGTTAAAAAATTCCATAATTTCTCAGATGATCTATGAATTATTGGCTCAAGTATTCACCATCCTGATCTGATCATAGGTATTTAATACTTTTTTCAAGTTGATTTTGTACTTTGTTATGAAACTCTTTGAACTTTTCAAAAGTTTTATACTTATTTTTCATCAAAAACACATAACCATACCAACTAAATTCATTGGTAAAAGTAACTAAATACATAAAATCACCATTTTCTTTTATACTCATTGGTCCACATAGATCAATATGTATGAGATCTAATATTCCATTATCCCTCTTACCATTTATTTCAAAAGGTTATTATTTTTTCCAATAAATAATATTCACATGTATCAAATGATTTATAATTGAACGAGTCCAACAATACATCTATATGGAGTCTTTGAATTCATTTCTTATTTATATTTCCAAGGAAACAATGCCAAAGGTGGGTGGGATTAGAATCAACCCTGGCCTTCTTTTTTTGGATGGTATAAATAGGATTATCCATATCAATAATATATAAATATTTCATTATATTCCTAATACCATAAAACATTTCATTCTTATATATAGAAAAACACTTGTTCTTAATAATAAATGAAAATTATATCTTTTCTAGGAAGATAAAAAAACAAATATATATTTATGGAATGGACATAATAAAACTTTTTCAATTCTAGGATCAATCTACTTAGTAAAATTAGATCATAAGTTTTATCCTATAATATTTAAACTTTTTCTATATTACTTATGTGAACATATACTTCACCCTTAATCAATTCTCTAATATCTATGAGCTTGTTTTTGTCAGTAAAAATGTGTGATGCACACCCGGTATCTAGTACCCATGAGTCAGAGTTGGAGAAATTTATTTCTATACATTCACATTTGGGTAATCTGAATTTTTCTCCTTGATAACACCTCTCAATCCTAAATACCAATCTTTAACTATTTTATAATCTATGTCTACTAATGATCTCAATATGATTAGTATAAAGTATTCCATAATCTAAAAAAATACATATCAATAGGTGAGTATCATGTATTATTTATTTTAATTGAGGGATTTAAATGAAAGTGCTCCCACTAAAAATGATAACACTATATATCATATTCATTTAATGATCTAAGATCCATATTTCATCATAACTTACATCGGTTATCACATAAGCATGCCATGATTATTTAGGTAGGGGATTATCTCAATCATAGTAGTTATGATTCTTGGATAGTTGAGCGGATAACCACTTATCCAAATCCATCATATGGATTCACTCAAATCTATTCCTCTAGTATCCTAACTATTAGGGATTCATGACTAGTATAACCCAAATCAATGCTAAGAAAAATTTAACTAAGGACAATCAATGGATAATCATGCTGAGCTTGATAATACCCAACATGAAAATCCTAAGTTATTTATATCTAGATTTTCACACACAAAATAATCTGGGGGGTACTCATATTGATCTTGATAATACATGATTAAATGATCAAGGTATTTAAAAGTTTCATTTTGTAAGGAATCTCACACTTAGTATTTGAGGGGTTTTCAGTCTCTTCAATTAAATATATATCATATTCATATTAAATTCATAACTATTACGTCTTATGTAATATTTATCTTTTCATGTTTTATTAATTTTTGTGCACACATGATTTAAACAATTTAGTTTTTGGAAATCCCTATTCCAACCACCAAATAATCTGTTCATAACACATTATTGTGTAACTCTTTACACAACCCATAAGTCTATGTAAATCACATAAAAAAATAAATCAAGTATATTCATGCATATTTAAACAAATAATATTCATAAGGTATATGAATGTTTCATGTAAATTCATAAATTTATATGAGATTGAAAAAAAATCATTTGAGTAAACTTAGAGTGATATATAGCCAACCCCATTAACTTTCCTAGCCAAGGAAAGCCTCCAGGAAAGTAGGTGGTCTGACAAAAAGTCCCTCTACCTAAGGAGACTTTACTCAAGAGAGGAGTAAATTCATGAAAAACTCCAAGATCTAATACGAAAAAACTATTCCCAATAGTTATTCTCAAGCTCATAATTAAAATTAAAAACTGAGGTCAAGGTAGATGAAAACTAAATTTTATGATATTAGACCTAACATGATATGCAATCCTCTATCCTAGAAGATTTTTTTCACATAAATGGGCATACACAATATTCATATTTCATAAAAAATTTACTAAACATTAATATCAAAGAAATTTAAAAAATAAATAAACAATTTATTTATTTTCCACAACATGAGACATTTATGAACTACTCATAAATAAATGTTAATTATAAACATTTTATAATTTAGAAATAATATAAATATTTTATATTTATTTCAATATGAACCCCTTCATACTTTATATTAAATGGAATTTATATGATATTTCATGAATTATAAAAATTTTATAATTCAATATATATTATATTCACATTTTATATAATCTAAATATAATTTATAAACAATTCATAAATCACCTATTATTATTTATAAATAAATGATTTATTTCTATGACATAAGGTATGCAATTAGTTTTTAAAAAGTTATTTTGAAATATTAACCTTTAATATTTGGGGAAAATGTTGCATAAATATTTATTTATTTAATTATAAACAAATTATAATTTATTTATTTATTTATAAAATCCCTAAAAAATAAATTTTCCCAAAATACCTTTTAAAATGATTTATAAACAATTTATAAACCATAAAAATCATTAAATATGTTAAAAAAAATTAACACTTTTCTATTTACCGTTATGTATAACCCCTACTATGAATAAGGGTATCACTTTATTACCCTTAAGAATATGTTATTCATAAGGGTAACCAATGTTTTTGATATCTTGTGTAAAGTTAAATTTTACCTTTACACATCTCAATACCCTTGCATAAAGGTAATATGCATATTACATTTATGAAAATTTCTTGTATAAAAGTATTACCTTTATGCAACACATTTGGGTAAGGGTATTCTATATTTTTTATATGCTATATAAAGGTAAATGTTATATATCTTTATGCATCTCTATTAACTTTACGTTTAAGGGTAAAGGTGTTGATGACCCTTATGTAAACCCCTTGCATAAGGGTACTACCTTTACGTAACTCTTTTCTATAAAGGTGCCTCAAAAGTTACCATTATGTAGACCATCTACATAAGGGTACTACCTTTACATATCTTAACTGTATAAGGATAAATAAAATTTACCTTTACACAAGTCATGTACATGTTTGTTACGTATTTCCAATTTTACAAAAATGTTATATTCTATTTTCCATCAAAAACCAGCGAATCAAACACATTATAAACTTGAATAAACCTTTTGATACCACTGATGGGTTTCATATGAAAATAATATGATCATAAATAGTATAAGATAACCCAAACATAGAAGATATATCATTAAGAATAATAACATATAAATAATACTATAAAAATAGTGTATCTAGAATTTATGAATATTATAGGTTTCCATCTTCATTCATGGAGAATATTTGAGGAAGATCATGAGGAGCAGTAAACGTAAGCAACCTGTCTTTGAGGGAATACATCGGAAACTTGGATCCCAGATTATATCATGAGGATACTCAAATGCTGAAGGGGCACTGGCACCTTCATATGTGAAATGATAAATAGTAATACGAGAGTAAGAGAGCTTGAAATATGCACCACCCTCAATAGAAGAGGATTTCATACTCTTTTATAGCTGAATCCCAAGGCTCCTCGCATCATATGGGTTTTAGAATGTTGGGGATAATTCATTGAACATTTTCAATGAATTTAATTCAAAGCCTTTATTCACTCATAAAGAACTATAACTAATGAAAAGCCATATGGGTGAAAATAATATATATATACATATCATAGATATATATATATATATATATATCCATGCATCCTATACATGAATAATTTATGCATCAAATGCATATATTAAATGTACACCATATATAATACCCAATATATTATATATAAATATATCTCATGCATTATTTGAATGTGTACATGCATCTCATGCATGTACATTTTAGTGCACATCCAATACAAACAACTTTGGAAAATCATGAAGGTAATCTTAAATTGCCATTTTCATTTCTTTCATATGATCCCCATCATCCTTTACACTAGTATTCATATCAAATGATCCATAAATCATAATATTTTCACAATCAGTATGAAGATTCAATTTTTCCCCATGTTTAGTCCAACATTTATAGATTTAATCTATTTTGTGAAAAATAAAATTTTCATCCAAATATTATGGACAAATTTACCTTGGATAACAATAATGTAAAAAATGGACAAAGGATTTGATAAAGGTCATATGCATACTCTATTAAAACTTGATGAACTCTTTAACTTAATCCTCATAATACTTTTCTATACGATTAACACATATCCATTTCTTGTTCATATCCATCCTATTAGGTTCAAAAATATTCTTTTTATATAGAAAATAAATAAATACACATAATTTATGTATATAATGTATATATAAATTGATATGTAAAAAAGGTATTATAATTTGAGTGTAAATATATAATTGTGTATATGTGTCTGTATAAAAATATTTTTGTGTAAATATATAAAGCCTGTGTTGTAAATATGGGTTGAATAATAATAATAAAAGGATGAAGTTATTTACACTTCTAATAAATTTTATTATTTTCCTAAGAAAAAAGTCGTACTCTCTTTGGACACTCAAAAAAGTAATGAAAAAAGTTGTACTGACAAAACGGATAGAAGTTTTTGTGTGTCCATGTTTGGATAAACAAATATTGAACTAAAATTGGGAGATCTCAAGTGAAATATTCAATGTATTTTATATATTATCATATTCTTTATTTTAGTAATGTTTTCATTTATTTGAACAATTTTTTTTTTGTTTTTTTCTTCCTAAACAATTTATTTGATGTTTTATCTTTCATTAAATTTTTTAGTATGTTTAATTGAAATGTTAATGCATGTTGGATTATATTCTGAGAATTAAAAACAAAATAAGAATGGTTTCAATTATTTAAAAACTATTTAAATTTATCAACACTCTATTGAGGTTGTGAGCATAGTGAGTATTCCTTTAAACTCTTATTATCAGCGATTATCGATTTATTAATTAATCTTATTGAAAGAAATAGAATTCTAGTTGTGATTATGGTAAATAATATCTTTGATATTGACTATATCAGTAATTAGTTTGACAGTATGGATCAATTTATGAAAATAAATTATTAAAAGAAATATTTTAGACAATTGAGAAGTGGAACATCATAGCTTGAACATGTTTAAGGTCACTACTCTAAATCTAGTTCTTACTTTCCTCAAACAATGAATTATTCCATTTTCAACCCTCTATCATTATTTCACTTATTTTTAATTCTTTAAAACTCAATGTTTTCACATTCATTTTCCAATAAAAATCACCATTTTGAATTAAATCATAATTTTTTTTCAATAAATCCAATTATATTCATTTTGAATCAATTAATCTTTTGAGTGATAAGGAACTAAATTATAAACCTACTTGTGAGAAAAATTATGATAAATATATTTCATTCTTAATTAAAATATATTTTTATTGGGACTCAGTGATAAAATATCACTATAAAATTGGAATAATTTTCAGGGGTTACCAAGAAGTTCACTATTTTTCATATTTTGATTCAAATATTTTTGAAAATCAATTTTTGTACTTTCAATTTATAACTGAAACCTATTTTGTTTTATATCTAAAATCACATTACAAGACACCCATATATTTATTTAGAGTAGTATTACCTTAAAATTAATAGTAATTTTTATAATAGAGTCAAAAAAATATGGTAGAGAAGGATTATAGGATTTTAGAAAAGGTTGAAATTTTTTAAGAGAAACCTGAATCATCCACTATCGGACTTGAAAATTTAAAAACACCCAAACTTTAGTATCCATACCCTTTATAAATCATAGAACAATAATGAACCTTGAAGTAATTGGATATATAAAACCTGGTTAATCCAAAACATGATGGTCTCGATCATTTCCACTGGGTCAAGCCACTACAGTACTACTAGGCCAAGGGGAATGAGGGTGGTATAGTACATAGGAAAAGAAAAAATAAAACTTCGGAAATAATGAAAGATCAAATTAAAATGAGTATGAAGAATCACATACATTTGATATTGAGAGAGTTTATTCATCTAAGAAATTCGAGGGGGAGTGGAGGTAGAGGTCACGTTCTGTGAGAGCTTGAATGGCATGAGAGAGTGGAGTTCTATTAGGTTTGATTTTAAAATATCGGGAAGATTTTTATTAAAGATTTCCAAAAAGCACTGGTAAAGATAGGTTTTATCGATGTTAAAATAAAAGTTGCTGATTAAACCTATATTTATCAAAGATTTTTTTAAGCGTCAACAAAAACTCTTTAAAATAAATTACAAAAATATTAAATGGATATATATTAAAAGTGAATAAATAATAAAAAAAAGTAAAAACTAATTAACATTATTAATGAATGAATAATCTTAAATGCATGAATGTTATAAATGAGTGAAATTTAATAACTAAAAATTAATAGACTTCAGAAATATTAAAAAATGAATAAGTTTTATCATTTATATAAATTATTAAAAAATTAAAAATAAATATATATTAAAATGAAGATGAATAAATATTAAAATTTTACATTACAACCATATTAAAAAAATTAAATGTTAATGAATAAATATATATAAATAAATATTAA
This sequence comes from Viscum album, assembly GCA_963277665.1. NCBI lineage: Eukaryota > Viridiplantae > Streptophyta > Magnoliopsida > Santalales > Viscaceae > Viscum > Viscum album. The sequence goes on along the minus strand of OY728156.1, from coordinate 1,188,381,267 downwards.
AAATGGATATATTACAAAAAAATTAAATGAATTAAAAATTAATAAATTATAAAAAAAAGTAAAAAAATAACATTATTAGTGAATAAATAATATTAAACAATATTAAATGAATGAATATTAAAAAAGAGTGAAATTTAATAATTAAAAATCAATATATGTTATAATGAAAATAAATACATATCCATTATCTATATTATTCATCATACCTCCCACAATATGTGGCTCCTCTAAATCATTCGATTGCCTATATGTCTGCCTCTCCAAAACCAATTCCCATTCCTATTATTACCTCCAAAAAATTTCACTTCCCAGTCCTATTTCTTATGCAAAGACCAATTCCCTCATGAATCGCATCCTCTGATCCATTTCATGCCATATATACAGCTTCTCTTTCAATGTTATCGTATCAAAATTGATTAGGTTTCCTACTAATCTCCACTCATGTATCGTCATAATCCCATATTCTATCAAATCTTACCATCCATCAAAATCTAGAATCCCTAAAAATATCTCAAGGTATATTTGAATGATCACCTCTTGCCTCTACCTCTTCCTCCACATATCGCCTCCTCCTCTTACTCCACCTCTCATTCAAATCTTCATCAGAATCCATATTCTGCAACATCATTTCATGAATGACCCAACTACTATGTGAGTAGTATACTGAGGTAAGCTTATATCCATAAATGATCTGGATATTTTCCAAAGTTATATTTCATTTTACATTTATTAACTCTATTTTTGTACTTTAATGTGAATTTTATAATATATTACCTTTACATGAATATATTTTTCATGTTTCTATTGTTACCATATGTCTGATTTAATTTTTTCTATGTTTCCAATAAATTTATAATTGTTTTCCAATTCAATCCAATTAGTTTTATTCATCTATTTTTGTCTCTATTATTATTTTTGGATTTGAAAAATGGAGTATATTAATATCACCTAAAGTCCAAATAATATGCTTCAATACTCAAATTTTAATGAAATTTCTAATTAATTTTTTTCTATATTCCATTTAAAAAATTATTCACGTAAAATTTTAATTTATTTGATTATTTATATAAAAATTGTTTATATTTTCATTTCTATCTATCTAATGTTTTAATCCAGCAATTCAATTTTATGAAAAAATGTACATTTTCTCTTGAGGCTATGGGTAAAAAAATTAAATGAACTAATTATTTACATTATTTTATACAATTTTAGTTATTGTTATTATGTATATGTTTGAAAAAATGTAAATTTTGAAAAAACTAAATTATTTTTAGGTTATCTACATCATGAAATGAACCCCATGGAGTTCAGAATCATTATTATAGAATTTTAGTATTGTTGAAATTACATTTGAATTAAAGTTTCCTCTATTTTATTCATGACATATACTATTTTTTTTAATAAACTTTTCTTTTATTCCAATGATATAAATTAGTAGGATAACCATTATTTGATTTCTTTGGTTGATATAAATCAGGAGGATCACCACTATCTACCAATATATTTTATATATCTACTCTACTCTCTTGAAGGTTTTATGTTTTTCAATGAATTTATCTTATTTTTCTTTAATATTACTCCCACTTTACTATTTTGTACTAAATTTATAGAATACAAAGAAATATATACATAGAAATTAAACCCAAAAAAATATCTATATAGAAATTGAAAGGTAAAATAAATAAATTAAAGAAATTATACAATGGTAGAATATAAAAAATATATCTTCATTTCTTGAAGAAGTAGTTCTTTAACTATCATGATTAGTATTAATCAATTTCATTTTTTGACATGTCTTAAAGAAGTAATTATTTATTCTAATAGGTTTTGTTTCATTTTTCACATTATCATTATAATTTCTCTAAAATTCCACTAAAACATTCTTATAAATCTTACAATAATTAGTTATTTATTAGTTCTTAGATTTATATCTCATAGGGAATCTGTTATAATGTGAATTTCCACATAAGTGGCTTCAATAATAAATCATCGTAGAGGATTTATCAAACGGTATGAAAACATGTTCTTATATATGTGAGTATGTATTATATTATGATATTACTTTATGACATTATTTTAAAAAAATTAAAACATTAATATTTTTTGTCACATCCTAATGTTTTATCTATCTATATTTTTTCAAATATTATACACATTATTTTAAATATATATTCTAATTTATTTTGATTAAGAATACTCGACTTTGTTTTTGTAATGGCACAGACCTCTCCGGACCATTACTTTGTAAAAATTTGATGTGGTCAAACACGACGTGTGTTATTATAATAATTTTTTATAATAATATTTGATAATGGTGGCATGAAAATATTTGGTGTTAATTAGATTAAATGGTTTTAATTTAATCATTGTGAAATAAAATAAATAAATTAAATGTATTTAATTAATTGAGGGGAGGTGCATGATTTCTTTTTTATTTATTTAAATTTTAATAAATAATAAATTATCTGTGTAATGGGCATGTAAAGAGAGGCTGCTCGGCGTTGACGTAATGGTGGTCGGACACGATCAACGCAGTGAATTTCAATAATAATTATTATTATTATTAATAATTGGTGGCAAGTTAAGAAATTTTAATTGGGGATTTGTTATTATTATTATACTAAATAATTATAATAATAATGTTGGCTAAATTTTGAAGGATCCATTAATAAATATTTAATGAGATTTAAATTTTGAATTCAATTCAATGATATTTGAGATGTGAGGATAGATGAGAGATGTTATTATTTAGGATAATTGTGTTAAAAAAATAATGATAAAGTTTTAAAATGGGGCGTGATGGGTATGGAATAAGGAAGGGGAGGCGCCACTTTTGGAGCATGAGTGAATTGTGGAAGAAATAATTAGATTGGAGAGAGAAAGAGTTTAAAGGAAATAAATATTTTAGATTTAAATCAATAAAATAAATAAATTAAAAAGAGGATTCAATCATGGGGCTAATGCGCTTCACATATAGGAGGTTGATCGTGAGAGTTTTCTTGAGAAAAAAAAGGTTATTTAAAAATAATAATAATATAATAATGTTATTATTAATTTTGTTGGGAAAACTGTGTTTCGTCCATAACTTCTTCGTGCGACCTCAGTTTCATGAAATGGCAGTGGCAATGCGACCCTGACTACGGGACGAAAATTATGAGTCTAATATTGGATGTCTTTTTCGGATTTTCAGATCAGGTACCCGAAATGCTCGTGAATTAATAGATTTAATATTATTATTAAATCTTTGACCCGCCATAACTCCCGCGTGCGACATCCGATTGACTTACCATCAGTGTAATGTGATCCTACCGTTAATACGGTCAATTCAAGTCTAATGTTGGATATTAAATTATGGTTTGTGGCTTGGGTCCACGAAACACCCAATAATAATAATATCATTATTATTACAGGATCTTATATCAAACGTATCTCCCTCATACGTTATTAGATTGACGAACCGTTAGCGGCAGCGTAACCCTGAAATTATGACGGTCATTTTAAGACCAATGATGAATACCTTTTTATGACTCATGTCTCGGGTCAATAAAACACCTATTATTAATTGAAGTTATTATTATCATTAAACGCATGGAAACCGCATGACTTGTCGTGTGTTGACCAGTAAAACAACGTAACAGTTGTACGGTCACATCATGTATTCATTAATACACTTTGTGTACCTTTTTACCTTTTTGTTTCCTATATAAGAGAGGGTCACGTATTATTTACGCACCTCTCTTCTTCTCTGCAAGGCGACGCTCTTAGATGACCCAGAAGCCTTCCTATTATCTTCTTCATCCGGACTCCGATTATCGATCTGTCAGTGGTTGTGGGATCGTGTCGACGAGGCAAACATCATGCACCTCGTTCCTTTCCCTCTTCTTCAACTTCATCTTCACAGTTTCCTACTGAGGAGATCGCTGATATTTGACGGGAACGATGCTCTTCGACGAACGTCATCTTAATCATATGTTCTACCCCGTTCTTATTCCTTCCTCGATCTCCTCTTTTTATTCCTACTTTCCATGCTATGACAAGTGACACCTTAAACCTTAATGGAGTCTCTCTTGGTTTTTAGTGCAGTTGTGCTGCAGCGTCTATGGGAGGACGTAGTCGTCGAGAGGAGTGATCAAAATCTTCGTGGTGGTTTTTCTCATAGAAGGACATCAAAACCTATTTAGGTAGGGATCTTACCTTCGTCTCTCTCTATTTTGTGCATCATTTGGGGTGGGTATCCTCTTGTTTTCATGAGATATGGTTGAACCAGTAAATAAAGATAATAACGGGTTTGGGGAAATTCTGTTGATATTGTTTTTTTTATTTCCATCGATGTTTATCCTTTGATTATGTTGTGAATTGAATTGGCTTATGCCTACTGAAAATCACGATCGTTGGGGGACTTTGCTTGCGCAATTAACTGTTGCCCTATTTTTATGGATTGTTTTGTGGATGGAATTTCATAGAATGTGGAAATTGGTTAATCATGTAATGTTGGATGATTAAATGAATACCTAGAACTCTTGTATGATCACCTCGGTTAAACTAAATGAAAGAATGAATTTTTGGGTGCTGGTTGGGTTTTAATTATGAGAAGGGGTGTTTTGTGGGTTGTTGTGGAACGGGTGGGCAGCAGAGCTGTGGGAAATGGTACCAAAGGGATGATGATGTGTTACGGGTATTGTTTCTGATGTGTTTGTGGTTATGGTGGTTGGAAGCAGGGCTACAGGGATGGGTTGTGCATATGAATAAAATTGGAAGAGTTAACTAATGAATTGTGGGGCATGTTAGTTGATTAAGTATGGAAAATCAATGTAATTGATTGGCTGATAAAAGAAAATGGTATTGTGTTGCTTGTGTTTTCCCTAACTTTATTTGTGGTTGGCAGGGATATGTTTTACGAATGATTGATTTGGTTTGGTTGTTGTTAGTTGCTCGGTAGTTAAGGAACTGATAAACTAAAACTATTGAAATATGAAAAGCTTAATGGGGTTTGAGGCTGTTTATTGAGTGTATACTTTTGAGGTAGCAGTGTCGAGGCATGTGCTCAGATCTTTTGTGTAGAAGCCTTAGGATGGGATGAGTGATTGGTATAATTATATAAATATGTACATTTTATGCTTCTTTATGCACCCCACCCATGTTGAGCACCACGTGCTGAACACCCGTGGGACGGGAGGGTGAGATTCTCAAATATCTAAAGGATGGATGGTTACTATTCTTCCCTGTGCTCCCTCTTTCAGGTTCTATAGACCAAGATCCTTCAAGCAGGTTACGACAGATGTTTCCCAAGAGTCTTTAGGATGAGGATGTGATATGTTCCCAGGTGTCTTCGGGATGAGATGTGATGTGGTTCCCATGTGTCTTTGGGATGATATGTGGTTATGGCCAAGGATTTAGTGTCGGCGGGATACTATGATGGCTGAGGATTGAGTGCCGGCAGGATATTATGAGCTTTGTATGGCCAGGTTGCGGTAGTAGCTCAGGAAGAGGGGGAAGAATCAGAGCGTTGGGTGTGAGGGATTGAGCAGTATTCAGTGGGAAGGTGGTACGGGGTACCCATAATTTGATAATATTATTATACTACTCTATTGACTTGTGATATTTGGTGAGTGTGGCTTGTAAGGTTGGGTGGATAGATTCTTTTCTAGGATTTTGTTCCTTCTGTTTTCTCACGGTGCATTAGGATGTCTCCCCATCTGTGCACGAGAGCTTTAGGTTTTCCTACTGAGTATACTTTTATGCTCACCCTAAGTTTACTTTTAGGTTTTTAGGAGGACTTCATGGACCATGTGGGACCTTTCTAGTTGGGCATTAGAGTTTACTGGTTGTAGTTTTTGCTTTTTTTTTTGGTATCGTACTTTGGAGCTTTTCTTGTACTTGTACTTTTGTTTCAGTATTGTATAAAACATGCATATGGGTTTGGTTTTGGGTTTATTTTTATTTACTTGTTCCTTTTTCTTTTGGTGTTTGACTCATCCTATTTCCCGATCTTAAATAATAAAAAGGGAAATGCCTCCCATATTTGTGAAAACTCATACCCTTGGTGGTAGTCGCCACTCCGGGGCCTACTGGAGGCGGGACTTGGGGGTCATTATCTCCCTTTCACCATTGCCAGCTCAGGAGGGTCATCTTGGGTGGGAGGGAGTCATGACAGAATGGTATTAGAGGCTGATGGTTGAGAGATAGGATGGATTCTAGAGTTAGGCACAGTGAGGATTGCATGGGATGGTAGGGAAATAGTGTTGGCTGATCTTGGTGCGTGACATAGGCCAGGGAAGACCAGATAGGACACGGGATTTTAGGGCCCCCCGTGATCTGATGCAAGGACTCTAAGCTTACCGAATGACCAAGTAAGACTATATTTATTGCAGGGTAGAGACCCTAGGAAAGGTACATGCATCATCATGATTTGTTTTTTACTTTATTTGGGTGTTCTGGGAAAGAAATTGAAATAAAATGATAAAATGAAACCTTGAGAAAATTTCCTTGCTACTTGGGCTTAGGTGTTTCTTGTTTACCGAACAAATATGGCACCTAGACGTCAACAGAAAGGCAGAGGAGTGGGACGCGGACAGTTGCACGCAACAGAAGCGGCAACCCTAGAAAGGCTAGAGATTGAGATATGTGTTTTCAGTTTTACTTAAATTCTCTCTTTTATGTTTTGTTTAAATTCATGAGCATCGCACTCCTTTGTTGAAACTCATTCTCACCCATGCTTGGGCCTGGACCTTGTTTTTCATGATTCTATAATTCTAATTTGTTTCTCTATTTCCCTTAAATGTGTGTGAAGAGTCCTAACATGTGGGAAAGGAGGACCTAATCCCTAATCGATATGCATTAATGTGGATGTGATTAAACCCGTGCAGGCGAGTCAGTGCCACCTAAAGCATATAATATCTCAACATGGGGGAAGGAATTCCCTGACTCATATAATTAGGATAGTTGTTGGATTCCTGTTATGATGAGAGCCCTGAGAGGTATCTTGTGGGGTGGTTGTTTGGACATTTCCCCTTTTTATCAGTTGGTTTTTAATTCTCAAGGACGAGAATGTTTTGAGAGGTATCTGATTTAATGGCCCAGACCTCTCCGGACCATTAATTTGTAAAAATTCGATGTGGTCAAACACGATGCGTGTTATAATAATAATTTTTTATAATAATAATTGATAATGGTGGTGTGAAAATATTTGGTGTTAATTAGATTAAATGGTTTTAATTTAATCATTGTGAAATAAAAGAAATAAAATTAAATGTATTTAATTCAATGAGGGGAGGTGCATGATTTCTTTTTGATTTATTTAAATTTTAATAAATAATAAATTATCTGTGTAATGGGCATGTAATGGGAGGCTGCTCGGCGTTGACGTAATGGTGGTCAGACACAGTCAACGCAGCGAATTTCAATAATAATAATAATAATTAATAATAATTGGTGAAGAGTTAAGAAATTTTAATTGGGGATTTGTTATTATTATTATAATAAATAATTATAATAATAATGTTGGCTAAATTTTGAAAGATTCGTTAATAAATATTTAATGAGATTTAAATTTTGAATTCAATGCAATGATATTTGAGATGTGATGATAGATGAGAGATGTTATTATTTATGATAATTGTGTTAAAAAATAATAATGATAAATTTTTAAAATGGGGCATGATGGGTATGGAATAAGGAAGGGGAGGCGCCATTTTTGGAGCATGAGTGAATTGTGGAAGAAAGAATTAGATTGGAGAGATAAAGAGTTTAAAGGAAATAAATATTTAAGATTTAAATCAATAAAATAGATAAGTTAAAAAGAGGAGTCAATCATTGGGATAATGCGCTTCACATATAAAAGGCTGAGCGTGAGATTTTTCTTGAGGAAAAAAAGTTTATATAAAAATAATAACAATATAATAATGTTATTATTAATTTTGTTGGGAAAAACGTGTTTCGTCCATAACTTCTTTGTGCGACCTCGGTTTCACAAACCGTCAGTGGAAATGCGAACCTGACTACGAGACAGAAATTATGAGTCTAATATTGGATTTCTTTTTCAGATTTTCAGATCAGGTACCTGAAATGCTCATGAATTAATAGATTTAATATTATTATTAAATCATCGACCCGCCATAGCTCCCACGTGCGACGTCTGATTGACTTACCATTAGTGGCAAAGTGATCCTACTGTTAATACGGTCGATTCAAGTCTAATTTTGGATATTAAGTTATGGTTCGTGTCTTGGGTCCACGAAACACCCAATAATAATATCATTATTATTATGGGATCTTGTATCCAATGTATCTCCCTCATACGGTATTGGATTGACGAACCGTCAGTGGCAGCGTAACCTCGAAATTATAACGGTCATTTTAAGACCAATGATGAATACCTTTTTATGACTCATGTCTCGGGTCAATAAAACACCTATTATTAATTGATGTTATTATTATCATTAAATGTATGGAAACCGTGTGATGTTTCGTGTGTTGACTAGTCAAACAACGTAACAGTTGTACGGTCACGTCATGTACTCATTAATACAAATTGTGTACCTTTTTAACTTTTTTTGCCTATATAAGAGAGGTTCACGTATTATTTACGGACCTCTCTTCTTCTCCACAATGTGACGCTCCCGGATGACCCAGAATCCTTCCTCATATCTTCTTCATCCGTACTCCGATTGTCGATCTGTCGGTGGTTGCGGGATCGTGTCAACGAGGAAAACATCGTGCTCCTCGTTCATTTCCCTCTTATTCAACTTCATCTTCACAGTTTCCTACCGAGAAGATCACTGATATTTTATGGGAACGACGCTCTTTGAAGAACGTCATCTTAATCATATGTTCTACCCTGTTCTTATTCCTTCCTCGGTCTCCTCTTTTTGTTCCTCATTTCCATTCTATGACAAGTGACACCTTAAACCTTAATGGAGTCTCTCTTGGTTGTTAGTGTGGTTGTGCTGAAGTTTCTACGGGAGGATGTAGTTCATGGTGGTTTTTCTCGCAGAAGGACATGAAAACCTATTCAGGTAGGGATCTTACCTTCGTCTCTCTCTCTTTTGTGCATCATGCGGGGTGGGTATCCTCTTGTTTTCGTGAGATACAGTTGAACCAATAAATAAAGATAATAACCAGTTAAAGAATGGTTTTGGGGAAATTCTGTTGATATGTTGTTTTATTTCCATCTATGTTTATCCTTTGATTATGTTGTGAATTGAATTGGCTTATGCCTACTAAAAATCACAGTCGTTGGGGGCCTTTTCTTGCGCAATTAAATGTTGCCCTATTTTTCTGGATTGTTTTGCGGATGGAATTTCATAGAATGTGGAAATTGGTTAATCATGTAAATTTGGATGATTAAATGAATACTCGGAACCCTTGTATGATCTCCCCAGTTAAACTAAATGAAATAATGAATTTGTGGGTGCTGGTTGGAGTTTAATTATGTGAAGGGGTGTTTCGTGGGTTGTTGTGGAACGGGTGGGCAGCAGAGCTACGGGAAATGGTACCAAAGAGATGATGATGTGGTACAGGTATTGTTTCTGATGTGTTTACGGTTATGGTGGTTGGAAGCAGGGCTGCAGGGATGGGTTGTGTATATGAATAAAAATTTAAGAGTTAACTAATGAATTTTGGGGCATAGTAGTTTATTAAGTACGGAAAATCAATGGAATTTATTGGCTGATAAAATAAAATGGTATTGTGTTGCTTGTGTTTTCCCTAACATTATTTATGGTTGGCAGGGATATGTTTTACGAATGATTGATCTAGTTTGGTTGTTGTTAGTTTCTTGGTAGTTAAGGAACTGATAAACTAAAACTGTTGAAACATGAAAAGCTTAATGGGGTTTGGGGCTATTTATTGTGTGCATACTTTCGAGGTAGCAGTGTCAAGGCATGTGCTCAGATCTTTTGTGTAGAAGCCTTTGGATGGGCTGAGTGGTTGATATAATTATATAAATCTTTACATTTTATGTTTATTTATGCACCCCACCCATGTTGATCACTACGTTCCGAATACCCGTGGGATGGGAGGGTGAGATTCTCAAACATCTAAAGGATGTTTGGTTACTGTTCTTCCTTGTGCTCCCTCTTCTAGGTTCTATAGCCCAAGATCCTTCGAGCAGGTTACGACAGATGTTTCCCAAGAGTCTTCGGGATGAGGATGTGATATGTTCCCATGTGTCTTCGGGATGAGATGTGATGTGGTTCCCAGGTGTCTTCGGGATGAGATGTGGTTATGGCCGAGGATTGAGGGCTGGCGGGATACTATAATGGCCGAGGATTGAGTGTCGGTAGGATATTATGAGCTTCGTATGGCCAGGTTGCGGCACTAGCTCGAGCTTCGTATGGCCAGTTTGTGGAACTAGCTCAGGAAGAGGGGGAAGCATCAGAGCGTTAGGCGTGAGGGCTTGAGCAGTATTCAATGGGAAGGTGGTGTGGGGTACCCATACTTTGATAATATTATTATACTACTCTATTGACTTGCGATATTTGGTGAGTATGGCTTGTAAGGTTGGGTGGATAGATTAATTGCTAGGCTTTGGTTCCTTCTGTTTTCTCATGAGGCATTAGGATGTCTCCCCACCTGTGCACGAGAGCTTTAGGTTTTCCTACTGAGTATACTTGTATGCTCACCCTACATTTACTTTTAGGTTTTTAGGAGGACTTCTGGGACCGTGTGGGACCTTTCTAGTTGGGCGTTGGAGTTTTCTGGTTGTAGTTTTTGCTTTTTTTGTATCATACTTTGGAGCTTTTCTTGTACTTGTACTTTTATTTCAGTATTGTATAAAACATGCATATGGGTTTGGTTTTGGTTTTATTTTCATTTACTTGTTCCTTTTTCTTTTGGTGTTTGAATCATCCTATTTCCCAATCTTATAAAATAAAAAGGGTAATGCCTCCCATATTTGTGAAAACTCATACCCTTGGTGCTAGTTGCCACTCCAGGGCCTACTGGAGGCAGGACTCGGGGGTCATTATCTCCCTTTCACCATTTCCAGCTCAGGAGGGGCATCTTGGGTGGGAGGGGTTCGTGACAGTTTTTCATCCTGAAAATTTTTATGAGTTTTTATTTGTATTATAACATGAAAAATATGTATAAAGGATAAAAAAATACATTGATAGGTATTATAAAAGAAAGGGGTGAGAATTTTATAGAAGCTTATAAAATGGTTTGACACAACTTACTATAATTTGTTGAATTCCTTACCAATTTTTACCTTCTCATGATAGTGATTTCATGCTATAGTTGGTTGGTTGTCAAACATAGAGGATAAAGAGAGATATTGATAACATATTATCAGTTAGTTTATTCATAGTTTTAACACTAGGTAAGATAATTTATTTTCCATTTCTAACCATAATTTTATTTTTATTTAGGTTTAATAAATTTAAAATCATAAATGATTAAATTTAGTTTTTGTATGACTTAATTTTAAGATTTTACATTAAAATTAAAAGATTATTTCTAAATTGGAATGTTTTAGGAATGCTTTCATAGGTTACAGGACCTGACTTATCAATTTTCTATTTCTTACATAGTTATGTTTGTGTTCTTATATATATGTTTTGTATATATTTATTATATATATATATATGTTTTATATACATATGGGTTGGGTGTGTGTGTGTGTGTTTTGTATTCTCTCTCTCTTTATATATGTGTGTGTGAGTGTGTGTTCTATCTTATTTATCTCTATCTTTTCATATTTTTTATATATATGGGTTTTGTATGTTTTGTATCTTTATATGGGTTTTGTATGAGTTTTTTAGGTATGTATGTATGTTGTATATGTATATACTCATATCATGTTTTCATGAATGTGTAGTCATTGTAATAGTTTACAACATGAAAACATGAATACTTATTTCAAGTTTTTAACTCCCTTAGTAGGTTCATCACCTCTTTCATGGTCTATTCTTTAGTATATATATTTATATTTACTCCATAATTAATCTCCCATGTTTCTGATAAGGTGAATGCATAATATGTTTTTGACTTATAAGGCTATGAAGGAATCCATTATTCATGTTTACAAGACTAACAGAACTAGATTCTTAGAAATGCGTGAACCTGATCAGGTATATAATCTATTATATACTATATTGTAAACCTTTAATATTAGAAACATGTTTAATAAAATGTCTTTCATTATTTAATTTTTTAATAAATCATTCAAATTTGGAATTTTGAGGGTGTTAATCACTTTATTCTATATGAGCATAATCAAAAGGAAGCCTGATTTTGGTATTTTTTTGTTTTAATAGATTTTATGTTATTACGGTGGTGGCATATGATTCTTCAACAATAAATTTTCCCATGAAAATATGGGTTTTTCTTGAATAGATTAATGTTTTCAATTAATTTTATTTTTTTCTTGAAATGGACTAGGTAGTATATATCTTTTATTTTTTTTGGTCTTTCACATTCAAATTTTTTTGGACTTCATGATTCATATATGCTTGACATGGGGCATGCATTTACTTTCTTGTCTATTTATGGTTTCTACTGAATATTATTTTCATATTCATTTATATTTACTCAAAACCATTAAATTGATGGTATTGAGGTCTTTCATTGTTTCCTACTAGTGACAAGTGGGGTGCCTAATATTTATTAATCCATGTTTTTTATGATATTATTTATGTGGGCCATCTAGAGATCTATTTAATATTGATTCTTTTTGATTAATTGGTTAGATAGGAGTTACATATATGATACTAATATTGGAAAGATAAATGAGTTTTGTCACTTGATATGTCTAGACATAATGTGATGTTGCATATAGGGTTTAGTGAATGTTGGTGAATTACACTAACATTGATGTGGTGTTTGGGGAAAATGAGGTTGATAATGATGATGATGTTTTCATATATTGTTTGCATTTTGTAAGCTACATAAAGATGATGTCTTATTGAAATATGCTCTATATTAAATAATGATTCCTCTGGTAATATAATTTTTCATTTATATACCACATAATCTAAATTTCTTATTGGTGCAAGTTCATCGCACTATTTTTTTCTATATCCACCAAATATGTTGTCATCAATAACCCTTCCACTTGCACCAGATTTCCTACCATGAGTTCTGCCACATCCACCAGGTTTCCTACCACCCCATAAGTGTTGTTTGTTGATTTCATGGGGAAGTATTATTGAAATCATATTAAAAATAATAATTAAATACTTTATATGGTTTTTATGTAACGAACTTCCCCGAGCCGACCTGACTCATCACCTGATCTAGTCTGAAACACATCCCCAATCTCCATGGGATGACAACAAGCATTAGGAATAACCAAAAAACACTTTGGAATGGTTTAACTCATGGTAAACCGACATGACCCATCTGTAAAATGGGATGGTCACACTAATATAATTTGAATCAACCTAGAGGAACAAATAATCATCCAGAGTAATGAAATAAAGACAAGAAAATTCCATAAAAAACCTCAACATCATATACAAAACATGACACAAAAGGTCCATCTACATGGTATCTCAAGTCAATATCAATACATAAATAAAAATGGAACAAGACTCACAATACCAATATACACATCCCAATGGATACAAAACACTAAAATAGCTCTTCGAGACAACCTAGTGAGACCACATCGCCTCTAAAAAAACACAGATTATAGTAATCATGAAGAGCCACCTAGGTACATGGTTCCCTTTCCCTTACCTTCATCCAAAAAAATATAGCCTACACACACCTGAAAGTCCATATAGGGTGTGTAGCACATATCCCAATAGGATACCACCATGAATCTATTTAAGGGTTTTACCCATGAAAAATCATTAAACTAGTTTCAAAACATCTTTTAAAACTAAAACCACTTTTAAATTATTTCACTTTAAAACACCCTTTATAATTTCCTTTGGTTTTTCCTTTAAAACAAAACAAGTTTTTCCAAAAACACTTCCAAACATGGATCAAGTAAAGAAGAGGTTCTACAAGGAATAAACATGATCAACCCACCCCAAACAAGGCATAACAAGGTATAAGAATAAGCATCACCATTACATAATAAATAATTAAAATTGGACATAACATCAATAATCACATAAATCATGGAACAATTGAAATGAAAAAAATAATAAAAATAAAACTAGTATGAGTAATTAATACTAGTGATATAACCTCAAGGTTCTAGTGTGAGTGAGTCTAAACAATTATGTTGGTTGGCTAAGAAAAATATAATCTCTTGCGGTCTTCCCCAAGCCCAAACTCCAAGATCTCTCATGGAATCTTGAAAAACCACATCATATCACATGTTCTTCTTACCCAAAGTCTCTCATAGTCCCTTTTAAATAAAGTTGTGTATCTCATGGTATCCCTCCTCAAAGGCTCTCATGATTCCTCAAAAAAACCATCACTCACACACTCATTAACCCATGTGCTACTCCATGCCACACCATCACAAAACATGTTCTATATATATATCAAGCCATTTCATTATCCAATTGTAAAAAAAATCTTTCCCATTTTATCAAACACCTTCAAGAAGGTAAAAAAATTTCTAACAAAAATTATAAATTAATTTCAAACCATAAAATCCCTTTGATCCATTTTATCAAAAACATGGGGTTCACACATACCACCCCCATTTGGAAAACCTATTTCAAACACCAAAAATTCCAAATAACAATATAAAGAATATAAATCATGGGATGAACATCAATCATAAATCATTTATTTATAAATTAAGCAAACAAAAACCAAAGTCAATTTATAATTTTAAGTTAATCCATGACAAATGACCTTAAATAGAGACACCTACCTCAGATTTGTTCTAAACCTTGTCACCTCCGACGACAACCACCCAGAAGCAGTAGAATAAGGCCTCACACACCTAATACATAATAAATAAAATTAAAACCCCCATAATGAAACCTAGATTCATTCAATATCATTCCTATGGTTACAAATATCCATTAAAATAGAGGAATAATAAAGAGGAAGGGGAAAGAAAGAAGAAACCAATAAGAAAGGGGCTTACCTCAATCCAAAACACCTATATTCCAAGGAGAATCCACCAAAATGGTAGGTAGGTAGCTTCCACGCCAAGGGAGGAGGGTTTTACACAATGGGAGGAGAAAAATGAGGCTAAAGGAGTATAAATATTTCAAGGTAAATGGTAAAAATCCACTTTTTAAGTGACTTGAATAGGCTACACAGTTTGGTCGCATGGTTTTCCAAATCGTGCACCAACCATGAGAGGCTACTATCTCTCTAAAATTCAAGCCATGTGATCACTCCTAGGTCTTGAATGGTATGGAAAATCATACCAAAACCATGAAAAACTACACTATCACCACCTACATACCTCTTGTATGGTTATCTTCATGGTTATACAAACTATGCGCAAATTGTGCACCTTAGTCTATCTTCCCCAAAACTCCATTTTTCAATCCCCGACATCTAGGAACTCCAAGAAAAAACCAAAAGGTAAAAAAACTCAAAATTAGAAATACCAATGACATATATGGTGTTGAAAACTCCCCACCATGCCACTTCTAACCCCCAGAATTCCCCTAGGAATACTTGAAAGAAAATAGGTGAGGCCACTACTCCCTCACCAAATTTTTCCACTCCCATGTCTCATGGATATTACCACTATGCTTCTAGAACACATGGACCAATAGGATCAAATTACCATGGAGCACCTTTTCCTAACGATCCATTTTTTTCTCCACAATAGTGGTATCAGGCTCAAGATCTAAATATTCCCACTCTAGCATATGATATGGGTCTAGATGGTATCTATTCAACTGAGAGATGTGAAAAAATTCATGGATTAATTTAATCAATGGTGAAACTCTAACTGATATGATACCTTCTAAAAACACTCCATAATACAAAATGGTCTAACATAACATAGTGATATCTTCCCTTTCTTTCCCAAGATACAATGTACCAATCAAAATGATACTCGTAAAAACACATGATCTCCAACATGAAACTCCAATGGATGATGATGACAGTCTAAATATGACTTCAAGTTACTCTGAGCTATCACTAACCATTTATGAAATATCTGCACTATCTTGCTCATCTTCTGGATGAGACTTGGTCCAAATAATGAATTCCAATCTACCTTAGATCAACACAATGGGGATTTTCATGATCATCCATACATCACCTCAAAAGGGTAAATTTTGATCAAGGACTAATAACTATTATTAGAAAAAAACTTAGACAATTATAGGTTTCTTTACCATAAACCACCAAAATCAATCACACACACTCACAAAATATCCTCAAGAGCCTGGATGGTCTGCTCAGACTGACCATTCATCAGCAGGTGATGCACAGTGCTCAATTTTATCTGGATTCCCAAAGACTCATGGATTCCCTTATAGAAATAAGAAGTAAAATAGGATTCCCAATTTAATTTTATTGTTGAGGAAACTCCATGAATCAAAACAACCTTTCAAACATACAAGCATCTAAGGTCCTCTAAACTCATCAACTCCTTTATGGAAATAAAGTGGGTTGATTTTTTTAGATGATCGAAAATCACCCATATAGAATCCTTAACATTTGGAATATGAGTTAGTACAATCATGAAATCCATAGATATCTCATCCCACTTCTACTCTGGAATAGGAAGTGGCTACAAAAACCCAGCTAGTCTATGATGTTTTGCTTTGATTATTTTGTAGGTCAAGAAACTGGAAACAAAGTCTTCCATTGTACATCTCATCTCGGGCCACCAATACCTACCTATCAAGGTATAAAACATCTTAGTT
Source organism: Viscum album (assembly GCA_963277665.1). Lineage (NCBI taxonomy): Eukaryota > Viridiplantae > Streptophyta > Magnoliopsida > Santalales > Viscaceae > Viscum > Viscum album. The sequence continues at coordinate 1,188,364,519 of OY728156.1, read as the reverse complement.
TTCCTAGGATGAATGGACCAAGAAGAATGATTCACCTTATGCATCACCTCCTGCCTCAAGCTTAAAGGAACCACTAGCCACCTATGAAAAAGGAGAGAACCATTTAGAGACTAAGACCAAGCACCTGTGATCTCCACACTATTTAAAGCATTTATAATACTATAGAACTTGTTTTTAGATATATTATCACTCTTAACCTAATTTATAATAGATGTTCTAACCTGTACACTGGTCAAGAACACCCACTCTCCATCCTCTTTCATGTCTAGACTCGGATCAGAAAATAAACTCATCAGAACCCACTCATTCACTAATTCCCAAACTAACTGTACTTGAAGCTTATTGATCAAAGCATCAATGACCACATTCCCCTTCCTAGGAGTATACACAATCTCAAAAATCAAGAGTCTATAGATACTTTGAAGAACCTTTGTGGTGTTTTGTTTAACAAATTTTTGTATTTGTTGACAACTAATCTTTTTGTTGAAGAATGTTTTTGAGTTACAGAAAGTTGAAGTTGTTGGTTGCTGAAGATTTTCTTAAAGAAGATTATGTTGAAGAATAAGAAGTCAGAAGTTAAGAAAGTTTCTCAAACTTTCTAAACTTAATCAGACGATGCTTTTCTGATCTTAAAGTTCTCACAAATAATGAAAATCTTCGTGATAAAAGATGTTGAAGAAATGGTGAAGAGAATTGATGTTTTTCACTAAGAAAAATTCTGAGAAAATTCGGAACCAGTTTTCCTGAACTAGTTTTCCTAAACCAGAAATTCGGAGTCTAATTCCTAAGCCAGAAATTCGGAGTCTACTTTCTGAGACAGAAATTCAGAGTCTACTTACTGAGCCAGAAATTCAGAGTCTACTTCCTGAGCCAGAAATTTAGAGTCTACTTCCTGAACCATAAATTCGGAGTCTACTTCCTGAGCCAGAAATTCAGAGTCTACTTCCTGAGCCAGAAATTCGGAGTCTACTTCCTAATCTAGAAATTCGGAGTCTACTTCATGAGCCAGAAATTCGGAGTCTACTTCCTGAGCCAGAAATTTGGAGTCTACTTCCTGAGCCAGAAATTCGGAGTCTACTTCTTGAGCCAGAAATTCGGATTCTGTTTCCTAAACCTAAAATTCGAAACCTATTTCCTAAACCTAAAATCAGAACCAAGATCCAGCCTTATCATTCTGAGGAAGATATGAAGAGTTCAAGAAAACCTGAAATTAAATGTTGCATAAATCTCGGAGAAATTTAAGGATATTTGAAGAAGTCAAATATTGAAGATTAAATGCAAGAGATTTGTAGATTTTTTGAGATTTTAGGAAGTGGGAAAGTTTTTCAAGATTCCCACCTTTGTTTTCTGAGCTGCCTATAAATATGGGCTCAGATCATTCGCTCATTAACAACTTTTATAAATGTGGAAAAGACGGAGCACTGGAGAATTCTAAGTGAAAAGTCCATACCATCTTGAAGAAGTTTCATTGAGTGTTTGAGAAGAAGAGAATCAAAATTATCTTATCTTGCTGAGAAGATTGGTTTCAGAAAATCGGATTCAAGAAATCAGATTGAAGATTTGGAGTGAACACTTGTGCGGAATAATATTATCTTGCTAAGAATACCGCTTTCAGAAAATCGGATTCAAGAAATTAGATTGAATATTTAGAGTGAGCACTTATGTGGAATCATCTTATCCTACTGAGAAGACCGGTTTCAGAAAATTAGATTCAAGAAATCGGATTGAATATTCAGAGTGAGCATTTGTGGAGCGGCTTAACAAAGTTCTTATTCTTGTGTTTGGATCATTTTTTCTTTAAGGAAACATTGTAAACTGACGGGAGTCAGTATAATATTTCCTATCGGGAGATAGAAGGTGTCCAACGGAAGTTGGCACAAGTTTAATTCACTTCTTCATTATAGTGTATTTTTATAGACCCACGATAGTGGCTATGGAAAGGACGTAGGTTCTCTTATTAAGGCCGAACCTTGTAAATCTTGTGTAGCTTTCTTGATTTACCTTTCTTTCATGCTTGAGTTTCTTGCTAAAGGTTGATAAGGAAATAAATCTTAATAGGTTTCAAGGGTTAAGTTTCTTAAAGTTTTGAAACATATAAAAAGTTAAACAACCGATTCAACCCCCCTTCTCAGTTGTTATTCGATCCTTGTAACTTCAAGTGGTATCAGAGGGAGGTTCCCTTGTTTAATCCTTATCATGGAGAATATAAATTCTGTCAACAGTAGAGGAATTCCTACATTCGATGGAATGAATTATTATGGATGGAAAAATAGGTTGATTCCTTATCTCCTATCTCTTGGCCTTGAAATTATTGATGTTGCTACTATTGGCTTTCCACCTATTGAGAAAAATGATCCTATTACATTTGCTGATAAGAGGAACATAGAAGTTGATGGAAAGGCTAGAAATGATATTCTCATGTCCTTATCAGAAAATGTTTATCAGAAGGTGATGGGTCTCACAACATCAAAAATCATGTGGGACAAGCTGGAAAGTGTTTTTGAAGGAAACACAAAAGTCAAGGAGGCCAAGCTACAAATCTGGCATAGTAAGTTTGAAGACATCAGGATGAGAGATGACGAAACAATTGATGAATACTTCACTAGAGTTAATTAAATTGTATGCAACATCAGGGGATTCAAAGAAGACTTGGAAGATTCTACAATTATGAAGAAACTTATGTGAAACTTTAAAGACAGGTTTGATTCTAAAATTTTATCTTTATAAGATAAGGATGATTTATCTCTTGATGAACTGTATAACTTTATTTTTGATTATTAAATGAGGAAAGCTCCAATATTTAGGAAGAAGATGAAAGATGAAATGGATTTTTAAGCTATGAGAAAGATGAAAATACAAGATGATGATGAAGCTGATCCCTATGAGTCCATTGATAAGGAAGATGAAGAGTTGAATGATTAAATCATGTCTCTCATATCCAAGAACTATCAAAGAGGAAGAGGAAAGTGTGGAGGGAAACTTCCTCTCAAATGTTTTGAGTGTGGTGGAATCAGACACTTTTTAATGAAAATTTCCCTAAGAAGAATGTTGGAGAATATCAAGATGTTTCTAATGAGAATCCTCAATGGAAGAAGTATAATAAGAATGAAAAAGAAGAGAAGACTTCTAAAGAATTCAAGAAGTTTTCTGGAAAGAAAAGAAGTATGTTGAGAAAGAAGGTTGAATCATAATCATCTGAAAATGATTCCTCAGAAGATGAAAGTAAAGAAAGATTCAGAACCTTCATTGCAAAAGTTGAGAAAACAAATGTTTCCTCAGAGAGTGAAGAAGGTGGTGAAGAATCTTACAGAGAATATCAGTTAAGATCCGAACTTCTTGCATGTCTTGAGAAAAACAAATCTCTCAAGAAATAAATTTGTGTGATGAAGAAAAATCATGAATAAGTTCATGATGGAAGTAAAGATGTTACCAAGAAGGAAGATGAATACATTCAAGAAATTTTAAGTTACAAACTTAGAATTTCTGAACAAGGAAAGATGATTGAAGATCCTATAAAGAAGCTAGAAACTAAAGAATAAGAGATCAATAAGTTGCAATCAAAAGTTATTGAATCCAAAAATACCCTAAGGAATATGAATGAAAACTTCCAAAAAGTCGAGACTTCCAAGATTGCTGAGAAGTCTTACCATGAGAATCAGGTGAAATCTTCTCCTATCAAAAATAATGTTTTACCTAATTCTTCTAACATTTCAGGTTATGGAAAAAGAATTAGTAAAACTTGGTTGGAGAAAGGATTTGAGAAACCTATCAATCCTATAAAAGTAGAAAACTCACTCAAAAGTAGAGATGGCCTACATCCTGAGTTTTCTAGAGATGAAAGAAGTTATCAACCTCAACAAAGTTTCTATAAATAAAGATCATTATTTAATAGAAAATAAATATTTTAGGGCTATTTCTGGTTTTGCGGAATTTATGGGCATAGATATTATAATTTTTGGAACAATTTATCTCTACCCAGAAGAAGGTTTGAGAAAAGTAGAAGAAATAGTGAAAGAAGAATGAGTAACTTTCCGTACTCACAGAATGTTGAAAAGGTGAATTATCAAGATGTCAGAAACATTCCAACAAAGAATTAGTTTGAATGTTTGGAATAAGTTTGTCGAAGATGTGATCAGTTTGGTCATCATGCTGAACAATGTATGAATCTCCTTCCAGAACAAGTTTCCTATGATATTAAAGAAAAGAAATCTGAAAATAAGAAGGTTGATGAAAGAGATTTTTTTGTTGAGACAGATTTGAAAGAAAGTAATAGGAACAAACCATGGATTCTTGATAGTGGTTGTTCCTCACAAATGATAAGTGATATAAAAATATTGAAGCATGTTGAAAGTCATGATGGAGGAGCGGTTACTTTCGGCAATGATAGATCTTTAAAAATTAAGGGAATCGGAACGGTAGAGATTGAACCATAGAAACTGAAATCTAAGGAATTATTGCTTGTTGATGGGCTAAAACATAACTTACTTAGTGTAAGTAAACTTTGTGATGATGGAAAAGAAGTTATCTTTATAAAGGATTCTTGTGTCATCAAAAGTGTGAAAAATGGAAAAACTGATTACAAAAGGAGAAAGAACCAGTGGGAATCTCTTTCAAATTAGAGAATCCAATAACTCTTGTTATTTGAGTGCTAAATATGAAAACAAGTTGTGGCGCTGAAGACTTGGACACCTTGGGAAGAAGAATATGAGTAAGCTTTATAAATTTTATGCAGTTCGAAATTTTCCAGAACTGAAAAGAAGAGATGAAGATGTTTGTATTACTTGCTAGAAAGGAAAGATGACTAAAAAAAATCATAAAATAGTTGAGATTCAATATTAAAAACCACTTTACCTTATTCATTCTGATCTGTGTGGGCCTATGAAACATAAATCAAAAAAAGGAGATTTATACTTTATCACCTTTATTGATGATTTCACTCGGATGACAAACATCATGTTCATGAAGCATAAGTCAGAGGCTATTGAAATGTTTAAATTATTCAGAATAGATGTTGAGAAAGAATTAGGAGTTTCCATAAAGAAGTTGAGAATAGACAATGGTACCAAATTCACAAGCAATGATTTTGAAACTTATCTAAGGAATAATGGTATCAAACATCAGTATAGTTCTCCCTATACTCCACAAAAAAATGGAGTAACAAAAATGAAAAATAGAAGCTTGGTGGAAATGGGAAGAAGTATGTTATCAGAATACAAACTTTCAAAATTCTTTTGGATAGAATCTGTTTGTACTGTTGTACATGTTCAAAATAGATGCTTGTTGAGACCGAAAACCAACATGACTCCTTACAAGATGCGGTATAACAAAAAAACCTTCTTTTAATTACTTCAAAGTTTTTGTAAGTCTATGCTTCCTCAAAATAAAAAATCTGGACTTAGGAAAGTTTGATGATAAAGATGAAAAAGGAATATTTATGGGTTATTCACCGAATGGAAGAAGTTACAGATACTGGAACAAAAATTTACAGAAGTTGGTGGACTCATATGATGTGAAGGTAATTGAAAATCCAAGTTCCAACACAAAATCTATTAAGAATACTGAGGAAGATAAATCAGAGAATCCCCACCAGAGTGAAAGTGACTTAGATGAGTCACATGGGGAAGAAAGTGATGTTGGAAAAGGAAATGTGAGTTTTCCTACCTTACAAAAACATGTTGAATCTGAAAATATTATTGGGGATCAAAAGGCTCCAGTTCTGACAAGAAGGAAGTTAAGATTAGAAAATCAGACTTCTCTTATCTCAAAAGTTGAACCAGAATCAGTTTCAGAAGCTATTCAGCATAAAGAATGGGTGGATTCTATGAATGAAGAACTGGATCAGATTGAGAAGAATGAAACATGGGAACTTGTTCCAAGGCCAACAAATTAGAATGTTATCAGAACCAAGTGGGTTTACATAAATAAATTGAATGAACATGGAGAAGTTCCAAGAAACAAAGCAAGGATTTTTTGTAAAGGATATGCACAAGTGTAAAGAGTGGATTTTGATGAAACATTTTCCCTTATTGCAAGTTTGTAAACTATTCAAATGTTTCTTGCAGTGGCTGCTCATCGGAATTACAAGGTTTATCATATGGATGTAAAGTCATCTTTCTTAAATGGTGAGATTAAGTAAGAAGTTTAAATTGAACAACCTTGTGGGTTTTTACTTGATGAGGATAAAAAAAAGTTTTCAAATTGAAGAAAGCCTTGTATGGGCTGAAATAAGCTCCACGAGCATGGTATTAGAATCTTGACAATTCTCTAAGAAAGATGAACTTTTATAAAGTAAAGGTTTCTAGAAACTTGTATGTTAAAGATGTTGACTCTGGAAATTTAATTGTAATCATTTATGTGGATGATATAATTTTTGCTGGAGATGAAGAAAAGGTCTTTGAAAAGTTTGCTGAAGAGATGAAGAAAAATTTTGAAATATAAATGTTGGGAGAATTAACTTTCTTACTTAGATTACAAGTTCAACAACAAGAAAACTACATTTTCTTGTCCCAAGAAAAGTATTCCAAGGAATTTTTAAAGTAGTTTGGGATGGAATAATCAAAGGAAGTTTCAACTCCTATATCAGTGAGCACAAAGTTGATCAAAGATGAGTCAGGGAATAGTGTGAATCAAAAATACTTTCAAAAGTTGATAGGAAGTATTCTTTATCTTACATCTTTAAGGCCTGATATTGCTTATGTTGGGACTCTCTGTTCTCAATATCAAAGTAATCCAAAAGAATCACACATGTTGGAAGTTAAGAGGATTTTGAGATATGTTAAAGGAATAACTTCGCATGGGTTATTATACAAGAGAAACAATGAGATGAAGTTTCATGGTTATACTGATGCTGATTGGGATGGTGATTGTAATGATATAAAATCAACATCAGGAGGAACATTTTTCTTATGGGAATTTTGTGTGAGTTGGCACAGCAAGAAACAACGTTCAGTAACTTTAAGTACAGCTGAATCCGAATATGTTGTAGCTACTCAGTCTTGTACTCAAATGATGTGGATGAAAGTTCAGCTGGAAGATTTGAAAGTGATAGTTTCTAAACATTTGAAGATACTCTGTGATAATCAAAGTTCCATTGATCTTTCCAAGAATCCTGTTCAACATTAAAGATCAAAACACATTGATATAAAGTATCAATTATTAAAAGAGAAAGTTGTTTATGAAGAAGTATTGATGGAATATATTTCAAAAAAATATCATATTGCTGATATTTTTACAAAATCAATGTCAAAGGAAAGGTTTTTTGAACTGAGGCTGCAACTCCATGTTCAGCCTCCTCCCATGACTTCCTAAAACTCATAAGGAAGTAACCCCCACCGTGCTTTGGATTATATTGACAAAGGTGGAGATTAAGTTTTCTTTTATGAATCTAAAGTTGTGGTTATCATATAATAGGGGAGATAGAAAGAAAAATGAGAGAGAAAGAAAAATGAGAGAAGAAAAGAAAAGTGAGATAGAAAAAGATAAAAGTTCAGGGGGATTTTGAGTAAGGTGAAGTTTATCTTTACATGGCCACAAATTTTTATTGTCACCGGGGGATGAAAATCCTTCAAAAACATTTCTTTATCCAATAGTGTGTTGTCAGGACACTCTTTTTGAGAAAGGCCATGTTTTGGTAAAATTCAAGAACTTGAGATGTAAAATTTTTGAGAGGTGAAAAATTGTTACCAAGGGTTGCCAACAAATCCAAAGGGGGAGATTGAAAAACCTTTGTGGTGTTTTGTTTAACAAAGTTTTGTATTTTTTGACAACTAATCTTTTTGTTGAAGAATGTTTTTGAGTTACAGAAAGTTGAAGTTGCTGGTTGCTGAAGATTTCCTTAAAGAATATTATGTTGAAGAATAAGAAGTCAGAAGTTAATAAAGTGTCTCAAACTTTCTAAACTTAATTAGACGATGCTTTGATGATCTTAAAGTTCTCACAAATCATGAAAAGATTCATGATAAAATTTGTTGAATAAATGGTGAATAGGATTGATGTTTTTCACTAAGAAAAATTCTAAGAAAATTCGGAATCAGTTTTCCTGAACCAGTTTTCCTGAACTAGAAATTTAGAGTCTACTTCCTGAGCCAGAAATTCAGAGTCTACATCCTGAGCCAAAAATTCGGAGTCTACTTCCTAATCCAAAAATTCAGAGTCTACTTCATGAGCCAGAAATTCGGAGTCTACTTCCTGAGCCAGAAATCCGGAGTCTACTTCCTGAGCCAGAAATTCAGAGTCTACTTCCTGAGCCAGAAATTCAGAGTCTACTTCCTGATCCAGAAATTCAGAGTCTACTTCCTAAGCTAGAAATTCAGAGTCTACTTCCTGATCCAGAAATTCAGAGAATACTTCATGAGCCAGAAATTCATAGTCTACTTCCTGAACCTGAAATTCGGAGTCTGTTTCCTAAACCTAAAATTTGGAACCTGTTTCTTGAACCTAAAATTAGAACCAAGATCCAAGCTTATCATTCTGAAGAAGATATGAAGAGTTTAAGAAAAACCAAATTTCAACGTTGCATAAATCTCGGATAAATTTAAGAAGATTTGAAGAAGTAAAAGATTGAAGATTAAATGTGAGAGATTTGCGTAGTTTTTAAGATTTGAGGAAGTGGGAAATTTTTCCAAGATTCTCAGCTTTGTTTTCTGAGTTGCCTATAAATATGTGCACAGATCATTCTCTCATTAACAACTTTTATAAACGCGGAAAAGGTAGAGTGCTGGATAATTATAAGTTAAAAGTTCCTACCATCTTGAAGAAGTTTCCTTGAGTGTTTGAGAAGAAGAGAATCAGAATTATCTTATCTTACTGAGAAGATCGGTTTCAGAAAATTGGATTCAAGAAATAGGATTGAAGATTTAGAGTGAACACTTGTGCAGAATCATCTTATCTTACTAAGAAGACCACTTTCAGAAAATCGGATTCAAGAAATCGGATTGAATATTCGGAGTGAGCACTTGTGCAGAATCATCTTATCCTATTGGGAAGACCGGTTTCAGAAAATCAGATTCAAGAAATCGGATTGAAGATTCGGAGTGAGCATTTTTGGAGCATCTTAACAAGGTTCTTATTCTTGTGTTTGGCTCATTTTTTCTTTAAGGAAACATTTTAAACTGATGGGAGTCAGTATAATCTTTCCTATCGGGAGATAGAAGGTGTCCAACGGGAGTTGGCACAAGTTGTATTCACTTCTTCATTATAGTGGATTTCCATAGACCCACAGGAGTGGATATGGCAAGGACATAGGTTCTCTTATTGAGGCCAAACCTTGTAAATATTGTGTACCTTTCTTGATTTACCTTTCTTGCATGCTTGAGTTTCTTTCTAAAGGTTGATAAGGAAATAAATCTTAATAGGTTGCAAGGTTTAAGTTTCTTATAGTTTTGAAACTTATAAAAATTTAAACAACTGATTCAACCCCCCTTCTCTGTTGTTATTCGATCCTTGAAACTTCATACTTCACCTAACATCTATATCTGAGATCTAAGTCCCTATGGGTGAAAATATAATTTAGGATCTTATGATCCAAATACACTATAAAATGATCCTCGAAGAGGTAGTGTTTCCATGTCTTCAATACATACATCATGAAAACCAGTTATAGGTTGTGGGTGGGATAATTCCACTCATGTGGGTGTATCTTTTGTGATCCATAGGGCACTACATGATCATCATGCATCATCACACAACCCAAACCAACACTAAAAGCATCAAAATACATAGCATAATCTCTCCAATTATTAGGAAGTATCAAAACTAGAATGGATGTAAAATGGGTCTAAAAATTTTCAAAAGCACTCTGAAACTTCTCATCCCACTCAAACTTCACCCCTTTCCTAGTCAAAGTTGTCAAGGGAGAAGAGAGCTGAGAAAAGTACTAAACGAAACATCTATAATACTTAGCCAATTTTATAAAGCTATAGATATCAAACACATTCTTTGGATACTCCCAATACATGATAGTTCAAAACTTATCTAGATCCACTAAAATCCCTGCCTCAAAAATCACATGGCCCAAAAAAATTAACTCTTGCATCCAAAATGGGAACTTGGAAAACATGGAATATAAACGGTGCTTTATCAAAACTCCTAAAACAATATCCATATAGTCAACATGATCCTCCTTTGTCTTGGAATACACTAATATTTCATCCAAAAACATGACCATTAATGATTCCAAAAATCAATGGAAGATATGTTTCATTAACTCCATAAAGACTATTGGAGCATTAGTAAGTCCAAAAAATATAACCGAATACTCAAAATTTTCATACCATCTTTGAAAGTCAGTCTTTAGAACATCCTCTTTCCAGACCCACAATGGGTGGTACCCAAATCTAAGTTCAATCTTTTAAAACCAATGGGATCCCCTGGTCTGATCAAAGAGATCACCAATTCTAGGTAACAGGTATTTATTCTTCAAGATCACCTAGTTAAGATTACAATAATATATTCAAATTCAAAGGCCTTTGTACTCATTTTTTACAAATAAAACTAGTGAAGCCCAAGATGACACATTGGGATGGATAAATTCCTTTCCCTAAAGATCCACTAACTGAACCTTCAACTCTTTCAGCTCATCCAGATCCATATGATAAGATGAAAAAAAGATCGGGCTCATCCTAGGGAGAATATCGATAGTAAACTTGACCTCTTATTAAGGAAACAACCTTGAAAAGTCCTCTACAAACACATCTAGGTACATTTCCATGACTAATGGAAGTTTACACACTAATATTTTATTAATATAATCAAAAAACAACATGGAAACTATCACAAGATCAACCCCAACTTTGAAATAACTATCCCCTCCCTCCCTGTTCATAGGCCCCACTCACCCTGAAAAACGTGAGTTCTCCTATCAAGAGTAAGGAACTGAACCCTGTGATGATAATAGTTGACTAACTCCTTAAATTTTATCAACCAATCCATGATGATAATAAGTTTTAAAAGTCCATGTCAAAAATAAGGAAATACTAGATGACCTCCATGACATCTACCAAAACATGGCACTAAGGGAACTTGAAACCCTGCTCCTTCTTCCTACCCAATGGGGCTATCAAATCCGAAACATATGACATCAACTCAGCCTGCATACCTAAATCCTGAATTATATTAATTTAAATAAAGTAATGGGATGTTCCAGTGTCAAATAAAATTGATTCCATGGAAGATGCAATAAACACCGTACCTCTCATGGTGAATGGATTGGAATTTGAGTCCTCTAGTATAACCTTCACTGTATGGATATGCCCTAAATCAGAACTTCCCTGCATCTTCTTCCCCTAGTGAGAATATCCATTACCATGAGGGTGATTTCCTCCACCATGGGAATCCTTTTAATTCCCCTGAGAGACCTTTGAAAAGGTGGATCCCTCACCGTTCCCCTACAAATCCAACTGACAGAAGTTTTGGAGATGTCTTGGATACCCACATTGGTGGAACATACATGGAGTCTCTATATAATTAGGCCTAGTGTTCCCAACCTTCCCACAATTGTAATAGAAAAATGGATTACATCCTGAAAATCTATAAGAGTTGAACATGTCAATTACTATACACTCTTACCACTACCCCACTGAGACTCATCTCGTGTCTACTTCTAACATAATGAAGAACTATGGATTCTTCCCACTGTGAGAGAACAAATGAGACCTATATTATATATCAGATTAACCTCTTACATATCCTCATTATCAACCACATCTAAATAAGTAGATAGATAGAGAATAATGATCATAGATATGATCTCTGGCCTCAAGTCCATATTGAAACATCGAGCCTTGAGGTAATAATTCATGAGTAGATCTGGATAGAGATGAACTAATTCAATAAAAAGGGTGACATACTCCATTACTAAACAATCCCCTTGCTCTAACTTCAAAAAATCATGGGACTTCACCACCCACAAGATCTCTAGATAGAAATACTTATTGAACACCACCTTGAACGTGGTCCATGTGAGATCCTCATGCCTCCTTGAGAGCACCATCAACTCCTACTACTTCTTACTTGGTCCTTCCAGCACATATGTGGTGAATCCCACTTTATAGGTCTTATGTTTTTTAAAGAACTCAAATATCTTCTCAATATGATCCAACCACTCCTTAGGTTCATTAGGTCCCTTTTTTACTTTTAAACTGGTAGATTTTTCCTCAAAAACCTCTTAGTATGGTCCATGGCCCAAGGATGCTCTTGGCCACCCACTTGACCCATGTAATGGATTGTAAGAATCACCAACTCCACAAAAGATGGATCAATGGGAGGTTTTTTCTATGGGATATTTTCTATAACTCCCTATCTATGCATGAATTAGGTTCTTCTATGAGGAATTTTCTATAAGACATAAAACATAACCCAAATCAAACATGATTCAATCTCATACCACAACAAAAGAATCAAAAGAAACCCCTTTAATGGGTATTAATAAGGGTCATGAGTGTCACAGGAAACTCTAAATGAGAAAGTAGGAAAAACATAAAAAAAAATTGTATTTCCCATTGTACATGGTTTGGCTGTATAGTTTGGAAAACCATGCACCAACCGTGCATGTGTAACTGGAGTTGGAAGGTAAGGTCACATGGGCTATACACGGTTATGAATAACCATGTGCACTAACTATGCACCTCCTCTAGACCTCCATGCCCAAAAAACTCAAAACAACTCCTAGGATCACCTCGAGACTCAACACCGACTGTGAAACATCTCAATATATCATCAAAGAAACCCTTAATTAGGCTCAAAACATAAAAAAGTCCCATACCACCCATGGAAACTTGAGGTTAGACATGAATAAGAATTAGTCAGGAACTCCCACATTCCTAACTCTTGATTCCCAATGGTCCTAACTCCATTACACCACTGACTCCCAAATAACAACCTCTTATTATTCCATTTTTTAATGAACTGGTCTGCGTCAACCTGACCCATCACATGGCCAAAAGCACATTTCTGGTCTCCATAGGATGGAAAAAAGCACCAGGCATAACTAACAATATCTTGGGAATGGTTTTACCATGGTAAAGTGGCATGACCCATCCATAAAATGGGATGGGCATACCAATATAATTAGAGTCAACCTAGAGGAATAAATGAACATATAGAGAAATGAAACAATGGAATGCATATACCATAAACAACCTTAACATCATATACAAAATATGTCAGAAAAGGGACAGATACATGGTATATCAAGTCAATATCAAAACATAAACAAAAATGGAATAGGGTATACAATACTAATATACACATACCAACAGATAAAAAACACCAAAACACCTCATCCTCAAGACAAATCGGTGATACCACATCTCCTAAAACAAAAAATAGATGGTGGTAATCACGAAGAGCCACCCAAGTACATGGTTCCCTTTCCCTTACCCGCATCCTACAAAATGAAGCCTATACAGATTCCTGAAGGCCCATGTAGGGTGTGAGGCATATAGCTCGGTAGGATACCATCATGAATATTTTTAAGGATTTTAACCATGAAAAACCAATAAACTAGTTTTAAAACATCTTTCAAAAATAAAACTCTTTTAAATTCGTTCACTTTAAAACACCCTTTAGAAATCTATTTGGTTTTCCTTTAAAACAAAACATGGTTTTCCAAAAACACTTAAAAACATGGATCGAGTCAAGAAGCAGTTACATAAGGAATAAAAATTCTCAACCCACCCTAAACAAGGAATAAAAATGTATAGTTATAATCACCACCATCACATAATAAATAATTAAAATTTTTCATAGCATCAACAATCACATCAAGCATGGAACTATCGAAATGAATAAAAGCATACAAAAAAAACTTACATGAGTATACTCACCTAGGTATCTAACCTTAATGGTCTAATGTGAGTGAGTATAAATAATTATGCTATCTATCTAAGAAAAATGGAAGCTTTCACGGTCTTCCTTGGGCCCAAACTCTGAGAGCTATCATGGTCTCTTAACAAATAATGGAATCTCTCACAGTCTTCCTGTCCAAAGGCTCACATGGTCCCTTGGAAACCAAGTAGAGTATCTCATGGTACCCTCCCTAAAGGCTCTCACAGTCCCTCATAAAACCCCTCACTCACATCCTGGTTAACCCATGTGCTACTCCATTCCACATAATCACAAAACATGTTCCATATATATATATATATATATATATATATATATATATATATATATATATATATATATATCAATACATTTCACATGACAATTATACAAAACATATTTACCATTTTATCAAAAACCTTTAACAAGGTAAAACCCTTTTAAACCCATTTTATAAATCCATTTAAAACCATAAAATCCCTTTTATATATTTTATCAAACACATGGGGTGCACACATGCCACCCCCATTTGGAAAACCCATTTCAAACACCAAAATTTTCAAACTACAACATCATGAATATCAAAAATGGGATAAACATAACCCATAAATTATTTATTAGGAAATTAAAAAAACTTAAACCAAAGGTAGTTCATAATTTAAAGGTAATTCATGGAAAACACCCTTAAATAGAGACACTTACCTTGAATTTGGTCCAAATATCGTCACCTCCAATGACAACCACGTGGAAGAGGTAAAATAAGGCCGTATACACCTAAGCCATAAGAAATCAAACCAAAACCCCCTTCACGCACACTATATTCAGAAAAAAAAAACCATCCCTAGGGTTACACATCTCCATGTAAATTGAGGAATAAGTAAGAGGAAGGGGAAAGGAAGGAGAATCCAAGAAGAAAGGGGATTACCTCAAGCCAAAACACAAATATTCCAAGGTTAATCCACCAAAATGGAAGAAAGGAAGCTTCCGCGCAAGGGAGGAGGGTTGTACATGATGGGAGGATAAAAATGAGTCCAAAGGGTTATAAATTAATTAAGGGTTGAATGGTAAAACATCAATTTTTAAGTGACCTAGACAAGTTGCACGGTTTGTCCATACAGTTTTCCAAACCATATGCCAACTGTGGGGGGATACTGTATCTCCAAAATTCGAGTTTCATGGTTACTTTTGGGTGTTGTATGGTTTGGAAAACTATTCCCAAACCATGAAAAATGGAATTATCTCCACCTATAACCCTCTCACATAGTTATCCGTGTGGTTATAAAAATCATGTGCTAACTGTGTGCCTTGGTATATCTTCCCAAAAACTCACTTTTTCAACCCCTGAAACCCAGGAAATCTAAGAACAAGCTAAAAGGTAAATAAAACTCAAAATTAAATGTATAAATGACCTAGAGGGTGTCACGGTTTAGTAAAAATTGAACAAAGAAATATATCAATAAGGGTTATTATTTTGTCTCCTCCATACTTGATCAAGTATTTGTATATCATTTATTATCATTTTGGTATGTGGTGTTAGAATAGATATGCTTTAAATGTGTTTTTAACCACAACCATAGTGAATTTATAATATCTAATGTATGTATCATTTTTTTGTTCATTTATATGTATCTTTATACTAAACATGGAATGTGTTAAAGGGTTAATGAATATTGGTAGTGTGAGTTGAGAGATGGATTTTGATCTTCATTTTCTATAAAAATTTACCATGTTTTCCATTTCAATATGAATAAAATGAATATGTAAAAAATGGAATGACATTATTCCAACCTAATTTTTTTCAAGTTATTTCCCAATAGCCTTATTCTAGAAACACATCATATATGTCATTTCCATTTTTTATTATTATGTACTATGTTCTTTTCATTTATATTCTTAGAATTTATACATTTTTTATTATATGTTATATATGATTTTCTTATAATTTATATTCTGAAATTAATTTATATATATCATTTCCATAGTTATATTCTTGGCTTTATATTCTTATTCACTTTCATAGGTTGAAGCTAGACTAACTTTTTTTCTTTATTTAATATATATTATAGCATTTATTTTTATAATTATATTTATTTTACCTATGTTTTTTTATAATAAAAAATTATTTACTCTTTTATTTATTTCACTTTCTATATTACGTCTCTATATAGGTTTTATTAGTAAAATCTAAGTTTTCACTGATTTATTCATTATATTGTCTCCTGCAATTGTACGAGTGGGGTGTTAATTAATTATATAAATTACAACCATATCAAAATCATTAAATGTTAATGAATAAAAATGTATAAATAAATTTTAAAAATGGATAAAATTAAAAAAATATTGAATGGAGAAAAATTAAAAATAAATAAATTACAAATAATTAAGATTATATTGAATAAAAATATATAAATGAATAAAATTTATCAATTAAAAACATAATATATTAAATATATTTTTTTAATAAATAAAATTATAAAATGATTATTAAAAATTGAATAAATTACCAAAATATTGTGTGTGTGTGTGTGTTTCTATATAAAATTGCATTAATTATGTATATATGTTTAAGATTAATGTATATATATATATCATAAGTTTGATATATTTTAAATTGAAAAAAAAATACATTTATATAACATGTTATTAAACATCCATTGTTTGATACTAATTACTCAATATTTTTAATTAATATTATTTTTTAATTATAAACCATTTTTTACTATGTGACTTTTCAAATGTTAATACATATTGTATATTATATAAAACATATTTAAGGAAATATTATATATTCATATATATATATATCAATATTAATATATTTCTACATTAAAAATATTAAATATATTAGTGAATAATTATGTATAAAAACATTAAAAATGAATAAATTACAAAAATATTAAATGAATAAATATTAAAAATGAATAAATTATAAAAAAAGTAAAAAACACTTAACATTATTAATGAATATATAACATTAATTGAATAGGTTTCAAAAATGAATGAAATTTAATTAAAAGATGAATAGATTGAAAAAATATTAAAAAATGAATAAGAGTTATTAATTATATATTTCAAAAAATAAAAATAAATATATGTTAAAATGAAGATGAATACATATATTCTTATAAAATTACAAATGTATTAAAAACTTTAAATTTTAATCAATGAATATATATAAATAAATATTAAAAATTAATAAAATTACAAAAAATATTAAACAAATACAAATTAAAAATAAATTAATTATGAAAATATTAAAAAAATTATCAATGAAAAAAATCATAATAATAAATAAATTAATTAAAAATATATATATTAAAAGGTAATAAATAGTATATTTTAAATAATAAAGAAAAAAATAAATAAAATTTAATAATTAAAAACATAATATATTAAATATTAAATATTAATAAATAATAATCTAAAAGGATGATATTAAAAATTTATTATTTGTGTATGTTTTTCTCTATAAAATTAAAGTAATTGCGTATATGTACATGTGAAATTATTATATGACATATTAAGTGTAAATACATATTTAGTCAATATTTTTAATTAATAATTAAATATTTATTATTTGATATATATGTCAAATTGAAAAAAATTGAATTGATATAAAAAATATTATTAAATTTATATTAATATTAATTAGTCAATGTTTTTAATTAATTTTTATTTTAATTAGATTTTAATCCATTTTCATTGTCACGACTCGGCACAAGTCGGGCCTCAAGCTGCAACTACCCCAAGAATACACCCATAGGCTAGGGGTGGTGACAAGTGTTGAAAGGCATATCCTAAATGGGAGGTTTTTTCCTAAGTACCTATATGAACACACCCAACCATCTCAATACAAAAGTGTAGAGAAATAATAATAAAAATATGAAACAGCTAGAAACTAAACCAATCATGAAAAACCTCTAGGGTGTACAAGAGTATGACAATGAAAACTGAAAAGTAAAGGGAAAAAATGCACACCCAACCATAAATATGTCTCAACATAAAAAAATGGAAAAGTAAAATGTTGAGAGATCCTAACTCCTAATCTTCAAACTGCGACCACCATATGCAGTCTAAAGTACCAGATATCCCTAAGATCCTCTAAAGTCATCGACAACCTGTATGTTGCCTTCATAAGACATGACATATGTAGGAAAAGACCATACAGGGGTGAGTATATACATACTCAGTAGGACACCCAAAAAACTGAAGGGGGTAGTAAGAGATACAACATGAATAGAAAGACAATAGATGGTATACAGGATGCAAGATACAGTGAAAGATAACAGCTCAACCCAAAACAAGAGAGATTAACCTCATCCAAACACAAGGGGATCAACACGGTGTGTATATGAACTACATATCAAGTCTTTTCCACCTATAGTAGGAGATTAGACTCATCCAACCATGAGAATATAAACAAGAAAATCGCATAGCATACCCCGTACGTCTTCACAACCCATGGAAGGAGAGTGACCAAATATAAAGGTATGGATATAGATGTGTGTGTGTTTGTGTGTGTTTTTGTGTGTGTGTGTGTGCTCAGTAAAATAATCCCAAACAAGAGAGAAAAGGGATTTCTATCTCATAGCTCATCTTAGGAATAAGAGTTGACAACAATTCCAAAATTCCATCAACAATTCCCAACATCCCACATGTCTACTCAGAAGTAATTGTCCGAGTCAAACCATGCCTCATCACTATGACACACAGTCGAGGGTCCACAATATCTAGGTAGAGGACCCATTCCTTGGTACAATAGGAGGGTTCCAATCTAATAGTCAATGGAGGACCCATGCCCTACCCAGTAGGAGGGTTCCACTCTGATAACTAAGGACTCATGCACATCCCAACTAAAGGGTTCCACTCTAGAATTTTTTGATAACCCATTCCAAACTTGACTAGAGGGTTCCACTTGGAAGTCTCTAGAGGACCCATACCCTATGCTGACAGGAGGGTTCAACTCTATAAGTTGGTAGAGGACCCATGCCCAACCCAACTGGAGGGTTTCACTCTAGAAGTCATTGAGGACCCATGCCCAGATCGATTGGAGGGTTCCACTCAGGAGTCTGTAGAGGAACCATACCATGTGCTAATAGGGGGGTTCTACTCTAGGATTATATATAGGATCCATTTCTATTCCATTTGGAGGGTTTCACTCAAAAAACCATCGAGGACCCATGCATAGCTCGTCTGGAGGGTTCCACTCGGGATTCCACTGGTGATCTTGTGTGATCACTTTTGTCGCTGAGCATTCCTAAACAAAATTTTTCCTCAAAACATTCCAAAAAATATCCCAAAATCTACACCTCATGTCACCATCATGTTCTATTTGTAAAATCACTCAAGATAGGCTACTTACGGGCCAAAATATGATTCAAAATGAAGGATATAAGAAATATTGAAGTTTCCTCATAAGGATACAAGGGGTACACAATGTGTGAGGGGACCCACATAACGTGTGGTCCCACTCCTTCACCCAGACGTGTCCCTAGAGTTAAATAGATTTCCAATCATCTATAAGTATATAGCGTGTAGGGGATATATATGGTGTTCCCATCCCACTCGGGGTTCCGCATGTGTGCTTCACTGTGTTTTTGAATCCAAGTCGTGTTCATGTCCTTTACCTTGTGTCCATGTAATTTAGTACACAGTGTGTCTCTTCACATAGGGTGTCACCTATGTTCTCTTTCCATGTCCGGGTACTTTATCACATGGCATGTGTCTGGTCATGTGCTCTATCACATGACTTTTCCACATAGGGAAGTTGGTACACAGTGTGTATGAGGGATATATGTTGTGCTATCCTTACAATTTTCTAAAACCCTAGTCTCCATAACCAAGGGGATATATATCGTTTATTCATCGTGGTACATGAAGTGTAGTTAGGTTTTTCATAGTTTTCAATATCCGAGATTCAAGACTTGATTCAAGATATTTCACCACAGATTCGACCTCAAATCCAACCAAAAAATAGTGGATCTAGCCATATATCATAGTTTCTGACCATTATTCACTGGAAATTGGATTCCATTATTCTATAGGGGTGCATCGCATAAACCTCTCTCCCCAGATCCTTTTGCCTTTTATTATTCGATCTCTAATCATAAAAATGATCATTAAAACCCCATAGTTGTCCAAGATCTATTCCTAATTCATTGATTTATCCCTTGATCACTAAATTTTCATGATTCTGGGGGTCTGATCAGGCTCAGTACTGCCTGGAAATGTCGAACTGGGATTGCAGGGTCTAACCGGTGAAGAACACGAAAAAAAATTAAGGGGGAAAGGAATATGAACAATTTTTTAACCACTGTTGGACAATCATTCTTGGCCAATGATCAATAAAATGGATATTTGGGTTAGAAAACACTGAAATAATCAATTTAATTATTACATGGGTGCATGAAATGGTCCAGAAACTAGTCCAGATCATAAATGGGATGATTCTGCTCAATCAATTTAATCAAAAGAGGATATAAAACATAAATTTAAAAGTCCTACCTAGATATTGGACTTTTCATCATTGAATAACGTTCCCACCAATTATTGAAGGAATTCATTGCATTAATTGTGTCCCAATCTTCTCTGATATGAAGTTTCATCATCGCCCGATTTGATTCGTTAATGGAAGAAGGGGAAGAAGCTCTGGAATCCTCCTAGGATTTATGAAAATAACCCTAGTGGATTTTCCATAGTTATGAACTTATAGAAGTTTAGAATAGGTTAATTTAATTAAAATAAATAAACTTAATTATTTATTTTAACTAAAATCACCCTCTAATGGTCTCCATATCCAAACTCCCCATGCTGACCTAATTTAGGTCATGCATAGGGTAAACAATGTGTTATGGACTCAACCTTGCTCTCAAATTTCTGATTCAATCTTTCGTTTGAGAGTTATCCCATTTTATTTAATAAAACATGTGTGCATAATATAAAATATATTTAATATTTTTATAAAATTAATTTTGGGTGCATCGGGTCTTGGAATCGCATGTCACCTCAATGTCTAACTCTGAATATATATATTTATATATTTAAAATTATTAAAAATAATAATAGGGTCTCTACATCATTCCTTCCTTCAATTTTTTCATCCCAAAAATGAAAAACTAAACAAAAAAATTAGGATATTGAGCCCGCATATGGCTCTCCTATACCCAAGAACTCCCCTTCATGTTCTCATGTTTCCATAACATGCTAACCAAGGTGATGGTTCATCCATGCAGGGTCCTCTTCTATTGATTCTTGATCACCACTAGGTGATCCACAAAAGTGGCTCTATTCTTAATGTCCATCTCACCCCATTTGATGATGTGCATGGGGTTATACACCTATCTCATTAGCTGTGACACGTGGAATATTTCATGAACTTGCTCCAACTGTGGAGCTAGGTTGAGGTGGTAAGAAAACTCTCCAACCATCTTCATGATCTCAAATGAACCGATGAACCATGGAGGTAGCTTGCCTCTCTGGTCAAACCTATGAAATCCTTATAATGGGGATACTCTTTAGAAAACATGGTCTCCTTGATCGAAATCTAAGAGCCTATGACAGTGATCTGTGTAAGATTTCTTCCTACTCTGGGATGTCCTCATCCACTCATGAATGACCTGGACCTTCTTCGTCATCACCTGCATCGTATTTGGGACCATAAGAGATGCCTCACCAATCTTTTTTTAGCACAAGGGTGACCAGTAGGGTCTTCTATATAGGTCCTAAAAATGTTTCATGCTGATGGTAGAGTAGAATATGTTGAATTACACAAACATCAACAAAGTCAAGTGATCTTTCCATCTCTGGATGAAATCTAAAATGCAATCCCTCAGCATATCCTCCAACACCTGGATAGCGCACTCAGTCTACCCATCGATCTTAGGGTGAAAGGTTTTACTCATCCTCATCTGGGTCTTGAATTCCTCTTATAGGCCTCTCTATAATCATGACGTAAACCATGAATCATGATCATAGACAATCATTGAGGGAACCTCATGAAGGTAAATGATATCTCATACATACAATTGCTCTAAACTCTTCATTGAACTCTACTCCCTGATAGCAAGGAAGTGTTCTAACTTTTTGAGTCGGTCAACTATCACCCAGATGGTTTTATAGGATTTCACTGTTCATGGAATCCCTATCAAAAAGTCCATGGATATGTTATAAAACTTCCACTCTAGGATCTCAAGGGGCTACAACAAGCCTGCTAGAACTTGGTGCTCAGCCTTCACCTGCTAACAAGTGAGGCACCAAGAGATGAACTCAGCTACACTCCATATCATATCGGACCACCAAAACTGATGTTGAAGGTATTTTTACATCTTTCCCACACTAGGATGTATATCTAGGGGAAAGTGTGTAACTCACAAATCACCTCCTATTGTATCGTGACGGGGACCATCATTTATCCCTAGAAAAGGATGACATGATTCCCTCCTTTAAAATATCTATATGGTGATTCCATCATGGATATCTATTAATGTAAGAGCTCAAATTTTATGTATCTAAGATTGTATTATCTCACACACTTGAGAATCAGAGGATTCAATGCCATCGACTATAGAAAATTTGTACCCTCCTGCTCCACCAGGGTCAGCTATATGGAGGCCAACTACTCAGAATCCTCTTACACCAAGTGAGCCTGGGACTTCCTAATAAGTACATCTACTACAATATTGTAATTTCCCATAGTATAGACTATCTTGAAGTAATAGTCCTATAGTAACTCCAACCAGTGCCATTGTCTTAGGTTCAATTCACTTTGTGTGAAGACATACCTGAGATTCTGATGGTCTAAGTAAACCACAAAGTGCTCCCCTAGAAGGTATTTCCTTCACATACTCAAGTCTATGACTATCGTTTCCATCTCTAGGTTTTTATTCACATAGTTATGCTCGTGGGGTATCAACTTCCTTAACCCATATGTGATAACTGCCTACCACTGCATCAACACACAGTCGAGCCTAGTTCATGAGGCATCGTAATATACCATGTACTCCAGGACCTCCTCTAGTAATATCAACACTGAATCACTCATCATAATCATCTTCAAATCCTTGAAGTCTCAATGTCACTACTCAGACCTGGAAAACAATTTCCCTTTCTATATTAGGAAGGTTAAAGGGGATGAAAATTTGGAGAAGTCTATCACAAAATTCCTATAGAACCCTGCCAATCAAATAAAACTTTTCACCTATGACACACTCTTGGGTAGCTCCCAAGAAATTACTTCAACTATATTCACTGGGTCCAAGGCTAAACCATTATTAGAAATAAAATTCCCTATAAAGTGAACCTCATGAATCCATAACTGGCACTTTGAGAGCTTTCCGTAAAGCTAATGCTCTCAAAGAAAATCTAGAACCATCCTCAAGTAGTATGTATTCTCCTCCTATGATGAAAAGTGGATGAATATATCTTCAATGAAGACAAATAAAAATTGGTCCATGTATGACTAGAATAACTAGTTTATTAAATCCATAAACATGGAGGGGGTATTTTTCACACCAAATGGAATCACCAGAACTCATAATGTCCATACCAACATCAAAATGCCAACTTTGGAATATCAGCCTCGTTAACCCTCAACTGGTGGTAGGTGGATTAGAGATCAATCTTCGAGAACCATCTCATGCCTCACAACTGGTCAAAGAGTTCATCAATACTCGGTAATGGGTACTTTTTATTTCTCATGGATTGGTTTAAATAATGATAATCCATGAAAATTTGTAAGTTCCCATCTGTCTTTTTCACAAACAACACTAAAGATGCCCAAGGGGGCACACTGGGTCTGATGAAACTCTTCTCTCAAAGGTCCTCCAACTACAAACATAGCTCCCAGAGATTAAAAAGGTCTATATGATATTCCAAAAAAGATATCAGAGTAGTACCAGGATTCAATTTGATGAAAACTCCATCTTCTTCCTTGGTGGTAGTCCTGGAACATCCTCATAGAATATATCCATGTAATCCTCCACAATTGAAAAAATCTAGATGCTTGAATATATTGTTTCACCAAGGTATATGCTTGACAACTAATGGGTTATGGGTTGTATCCACTTTATCAAGAAAACCACTCATCCCACTATGAGATCTCTCTCACCAAAAAAGGAGAATCTCATCCCATCAATGCATAGGCATATGAATTGTCTGCAGTGATAGTCAATCTAGGATCGTAACATGGACAACCAATCCATTCCCAATATGACATCATAAATTTCCATCATGATAACCAAAATTTCCCACATGAACCTCTATCCACCAAGTGATAGCTTACACTACCAACAGATAAAAGATACAAAATAAGCATTCTTTATAGGAACCTCAAGACGAAGCTGTTGGCCTAGAAGCTCAACTGGGAGCTCAATCTCTCGCACTGTAAGTATAGAGATGAAGGAATGACTGGAACCTATGTTTAATAATATTTAATCAAGAGTATAATAAACATAGATCGTACCTCTAATCATCTCATGCACTGTGAGGTTATAAGCCTCCAAAGTCTACAGTTGTCTGTGGCCCTAACCACTAGATCTCTAAGCCTAACATGGGACGCCTAGTGGTGGTGGTGGAAGGACCTCATAGCATCGTCCAAAACCCATATATCCCCTTTCTCTTCTACTGACTTCACCTCCCTGGGGACCACCCTTCCCTCGTTTGGGAGATCCCTGATCATGGCATTGCCTCTGTTGTGGTGGTTCGTCAGCTATCTGTCTACGCTCCTTGACATGTCTCATCGGGTAGTCACATGTCATGTGATCTCACCCATCACAAGCATATAAAAAACCCTCTCTGGGCTACCCTAGTGCTCTGTGATATCCGTGTACCACATGACCATACACCTGAGTCTGATCGCGAAATGATCTATTATGCTAAGATCCCACTAACTGGTGCCTTCTAGATGTTGAAGATGACTCAACTCAGTGATGCCCACTACTAGCTCCAGCTATTTGGCATCCCTATAATAGAAATCTCTTTATCACTAGTTTTCACTCCAACACCCCTACATAGGTGGGAATACATAAGGGAACCACACTGGCACGGATCTCTTTGCATAGTCACTGGTCAAACTTTCATGCTTAGAAGTATCCATCATGGATCATGTCAAGGGAGTATCGAGGTAAGGTCTATGAACCTCACTATGTACTCAGTCTCCACTATCCCTCCCTACTTTAGCTCTAGAAGCTTCTGAATCCAAACTGAACACAAATAAGAGGGGTAGTACTCCTAATGGAATAGATGTTGGAAGTCAAGCCACAAGAGTGTCGACTCATTTTGTATTGAGTAACAAGGCTCCACCAATGCCCAACTTCTCCATATAAAAGGATATACTCTAGTGAAACCACCTGATCCAGTAGTGTCTGGATGAGCTTAAATACACATACCACTGACTCTAGACAATCCTATATGTCTTGAAGATCTGTCTCACCATGGAACCTCAACATCCTCTGGCGCTAGAACTCGTATATTGTGTTAAGTACCTATACACACACACTTGACCATTTCAATGCATAAGTGAATAGGAATAATAATAAAAAGATAAAACAACTAGAAAGTAAACCAAGAATGAAAAATCACTAGGGTGTACAAGAGTACGATAGTGAAAACTAAAAAATTAAAGGGAAAAAATACACGCTCAACCAGAAATATGTCTCAACCTAAAAAAACTAAAAAGGTAAACTACTAAGAGAGACTAGCTTCTAATATTCAAGTTGTGACCACCGTACGTGGTCCAAAGTACTAGGTATCCCAAATATCCTCTAAAGTCAATGTCGATCTGTCTGTCGTCTTCATAAGACATGACACGTGTGCATAAATTCCATGAAGGGGTGGGAATATACATAACCAATAGGACACACAGAAAGATGAATTGGGGGAAGTAAGTGATACAACTGGAATAGAAATATAGTAGATGGTAAATAGGATGCAAGATACAGTGAAAGAGAACAATTCAACCCAAACCAAGAGATATTAAACTCATCCGAACACATGGGGATAAACATGGTGTGTAGATGAACTACACATTGAGTCTTTTACACTTATAACAGGAGATTAGACTCATCCAACCATGATAATCTAGGAATGGAAAGCACATGGAATACCTTGTGCATCTTTGAAACCCATAGAAGGAGAGTAACCAAATACAAAGGTATGGATACATATGTATATGTATATATATACTCAGTAAAATAATCCCAAATGATATAGAAGGGGAATCTCCATATTACAACTCATCCCAGAAATAAGAGTCGCCAACATTTCCTAAAGTCCATCAATGATGCCAATAATCCCACATGTCTACTGAGAAGTAACTATCCAAGTAAATCCATACCTCATCACTATTTTGAATAGTAGAGGGGCCATAATATCTAGGCAGAGGACCTATGCCCTGGTACAAAATGACGGTTCCAATATGATAGTCGATGGAGGAACCATGCCCTGCCCAGTAGAAGGGTTCCACTCTCATAGTTGACAAACCATGCCTAGCCCAGTTGGAGGGTTCTACTCTAGGAGTCATCTAGGAACCATGCCCAACCCAATTAGAGGGTTCCACTCGGGAGTCTGTAAAGGACTCATGCCATGTTATGATAGGAGGGTTCCACTCTAGGATTCGGAAGCAGACCCGCACCCGGCCCAGCTAGAGGGTTCCACTCTAGAAGTCAGTAAAGGACCCATGCTCAGCCCAGCTGGAGGGTTCCACTCTAGAAGTTGTTGAGGACTCATGCCCAGGTCGACTAGAGGGTTCCACTTGGGAGTATGTGGAGGACTCAATCCCTATTATAGTAGAATATTTTCACTCTAGGAGTCTCTAGATAACTCATTCCCAAACCAGATGTAGGGTTCCACTCTATAATCTATCAAGGACCCATTCCCAGCTTGACTAGAGGGTTCCACTCAGGATTCCACTGGTGATTCAGCACGATCACTTCTATTGTCGAGCATCGCCTAAATAAAATTCATGCCCAAAAAATTTCACATCATATCCTAAAACCCATAACCGAGGGAACTATTGTGTTCTATGTAGATAAAAACTCAGTATAGGGTACTCGCAAGCCAAAATATGAGTCCAAACGAAGGAGATACGGAATCTTAAAGGTTCCTCACAAGGAGCCAAGGGGTACAGGGCGTGTGAAGGGACCCACATGACGTGTGTTCCCACTCCTTCACTTGCCTGTGTCCCTAAAGGTACATAGATTTCCAACCATGTAAAAGTACATGACATGTGGGAGTATAAATGGTGTTCTTATTTCACTCAGGGTCTCGCTCGTGTGTTTGGCCATGTCCATGTATCCAAGTTGTGTCCATGTACTTTATCCCATGATTGTGTACTTTAGTACACAGTGTTCCTCTTCACATGGGGCATCACCTGTGTACTCTAGTCGTTCCCATGTACTCAGGAATATGGCGTGTGTCTGGTCATGTGCTCCATCGCATGGATTAGCTACATAGGGAAGGTGGTACACTACATGTAGGAGGGCCACATGTCATTAAATCTGTATAATTTTCCAAAACCCTAACCCCTGCAACAAAGGGGCTACACGCTATGTGTTCATCATGGTACACAGCGTGTAGTCAAATTTTTAAAAAAATCAGATCCATGATATGAGCCTCGATTCATGCCATTCCACCATTGATCTAGCCTCAAATCCAACTAAAAATAGTGGATCTGGTCATGGAACATAGATTACGACTATCTTTCACCAGAAATCAGATTTCATCATTCCATGGGGGTTTGTTGTGAAAACCAATCACCCCAGATCCTTCCACCATTGATTATTTAATATTCAATCATTCTCAACCCACAACCATCCTAGATATATGTTTGATTCATCGATCTATCCCTTTCTCATGAAACCATCTTGATTCTGGGGGTCCAATCAAGATCAGCACCACCCGACACCATCGAACTGGGACCGCGAGATCCAACCGATGAAGAAAATTAAGAAATTGAGGGGGGAAGGCATAAGAACAATTATTTAACCACCATTTCCCAAGATTTCTTGGTCAACAATTAGGAATGGGTATATTCAGGTTAGAAAACATTGAAATAATCAATTTAATTATTACATTGGCACATGAAATGGTCTAGCAATTAGCGCAGATCATAAATGGGATGATTCTAATCAATTTATTTAATAAAAGAGTGTTTAAACCAAAAATTGATGAGTAATACCTAGATATTGGATTTTTCATCATTTAATAACATGGCTGCCAATGATTTAAGGAATTTGTTGCATTAATTGCATCTCAATCTACTCCAATCTAGTGTTTCATCATTGTTCGATTTGATTCGCCAACGGAAGGAGGGTAAGGAGATCTAGATACCTCCCAAGGTTTATGTGACTAACCCTGGAGTATTTTCCATATATAATAACTTATATAAGTTTATAATAGGTTAATTTAATTAAAATAAATAAATTTAATTATTTATTTTAACAAAACTCACCCACCAATGGTCTCCATATCCGAATGCCCCGCACTGATTTATTTTAGGTTATGCCTAGGGTAAACAACATGTTATGGACTCAACTGTGGTCTTGGATTTATAATTTGATCTTTATTTTAAGATTTATCTCATTTTCTTTAAGAAACTATGAGTACACAATATAAAATATATTTAAAATTTTTATAAAATTAATTCTAGACACATCGGGCCTCAGAATCGCACATCGTCTCAATGCCTAGCTCTAGAAATATATATAGAAATATTTCAAAGTTTTATAAAGAAAAAAATGAATCTATAAATATATTGAGTTGCATAGCTCGGCCCTTGGATAAGGATAATATTTTGGACAAAAGATTCTATTCAAAATGAATAGTGTTTGATAAAAAACCATATCCAAATGAGTTTGGATGGATTCAAAAAGATTTGTGAAGTCATTTATAAAGTTATTAGGGGATTTTAATGCAAGTGATAGATTTTTGTATGTGTATAAATATATATATATATAATATGATATTATATATATAATTGGATATTTAATACATGAAATAACAAATATATACATGATATATATTTATTTCTCTCGAGATGTTTTATTATCAATTATAAACCATTATAATTTTTTAATAACTTTATATTAATTAATTGAAAATTTTCAATGAATTAGCCCAATAGTATAAAACACATATGATGTGAGGAGCCTCGGGCTCTAGCTATATAAGGGGATGGTGTCCTCTTCTATTAGGGTGTAAAATTATCTCTTCCTCACATACTATTGATCATAGTTAGAGATAAAGGTGCTAACATCCCTTCAACATTCGGGTATCCTTATGATGAGATCGTGGATCCATTGGTTAGTGTTCCCCCACTCAGAGGCAGGGTTCTTTTGTTCACTACTTCATGGTTTTTATCAAGAATTCTCCTTCACTAAAAAAAGAAGACCGGTGCTATTGGCATTTTCCAAGTGCTTTGTTTTTTTAGTTTTATTTATGAGTTGATTCTTGAAGATATATATTCCCATGTTTAGGTTTTCTTCTGCTACATATGGTCATATTATGATCATTTGAAACCCATAAAACACCCTTTCATCACCCCCCTAATCAATTTTCATCACTCGATAGCCCTGATCTGATATTGTATGAAATGTCTAACACCACCCTGCAACCAGACATCATTATCATGCCTTTCACTGCCAGCTTGGGAAACACAGTAGTTGTGCCCTGCTGACCATGGTCATAAAACAGAGAATAGGGAAACTAGTGTAATTTTAATTTTTTTTATATTTAAACCTTTTTTTATAACAAGTTCCTTTCATGTTGTACCAAACATTCATTTTGATTTGAATTTATATTCTATTTCCATTTATATTTCTCGTTAAATTTTTATTGAAATTTCTTCATTTGTACCAAAATGGACCTAAGACCATATTTGGCACACATAATGAAAAGTCAAAGGAAAAAGTAATGGGAAATGGGATGAAAATTGGTATCACTAGAATATCCAAGGAATGATATTCAAATAAAAAATCTAAAACATAAAAATAAAAATAAAAACAAGAAAATGACCATAATTCCATAACAAAAAATCTGGTGTTGAACCCGTAGGATCACGGGTGTAAAAAATTTGGCTAAGGTAGGAGCAAGAGTGGGAGTAGAGAGAGGTTATGATGATGATAAAAGGTGTTAAGACACAACTTCTGAGCAAGAGTAAAGTGTGACAAAGATGGTAGGAGGAGTAGAGCTATAGTAGTAACAAGAGTGGGGGAAAAGTCATTATAATGACATCAAGTGTTGTAGAGCAATGTCATATTGGTTTTTGAAGGGTGGTGGGCGGTGTTAGTGTTGTATATGTTTTTTGGGTGTGATAAATTGGAAAGGTAATGGTAATAGCTAAAGCAATAGGGTGCAGTGAGAAAGGGGTGGATAGCTACAACTTCCTACACACTACAAGAAAATACATACTTTGTGGTGGTTTTGAAAAAACCACCTCTAATTAAAAATACCAAGTTTCCTAATAATTTATCCCACTTTATTAGTAGTGATTAAATATAATTAATAAGTAAATAAATATTACACTACTAAATAAACCATGATTTTTCAACATTAACCTTCATCTATGATTAAAAAAGCATTGATAAAGGGGGTGCTTTTATCAACATTAGCTAAAAATAATCATAAATACCCTTTTTATCAGTGCTAAAAAAGCACTGAAAAAAGAATTCCCATTATCAATGTTTTTTATTAATGCTGATAAAGGATTTCTTTATCATCAATTTTTAGTGCTTATAAAATAAGGTTTTATTAGCATTTTTTAGCATAGATAAAGGTGTGCTTCATATATGTATATATATTAAAAATCATATTTTAATATAGAAATATATATATATATATATTGATATATATAAAATATATTTACATAAATATGATTTATATAATACTAAATATGAATTTATAACTAATATATAATATATTTAGATAAAAATTGTTTAAAAATAATTAAAATTTATTATTAATTAATAATTTGATAATTTCCATTGAGTAATAGATATTTAATAATAAATTAGTGATAGTTGTAACGACCCATATTTTCAACGAAGGTACTTATCATTAGTTTTTCAATTTTAATACCTTAAAAGGCTCAAATATTGATGTTTAATCAATTCATGGAAGTCACGGGTGCGTCCAAGGATCATTCAGAACCTTAAAATGGGGAAAACAGACTGGGCTGCACGGTTTTTCTGTAACCGTGTGACCCAAGGCACGCAACCATGCAGCTAGTTGCAAACATGGGACATATCCATTATGCAAGGTTTGTGCACATATAGTCAAACTATGTTCCTAACCTTGTGGCGTGCCCCATTTATTAGTGAACTGAGCATGGTTTGCTCACGTTTGGCCAAACTGTGCACCTTGATATTTTAGGGTGAAATTACAATTTTACCCCACATTTAACTTAAACCCTATTTCTCTTTTCCCTTTCTTCCTCCAGTGGATAGAACCTCTTCTTCTTCTCCTTTGAGCTCAATAACATCCTCCATCTAGGCTTTTATCTTGATCCTCCATCTGGTGTTCATTCTTATATCCATCAAAAGTGTTGGATCTATATCGGTAATCTCCCCTAGTATCTCAACTCCTATCAAAGTTAATATTTTAATCCATTGCACTATTTAGGTGTAGGCTCATTCACCCTATTTTTAGAGAATTAGACCATTTCTAAGATATCTTCCAACCTACTCTAAATTTTATGTTGATACTGAGTGAGGATTCTTCTACGGACCTGAGGTAGGTGGTCATGTTATTTTCCCTTCGAGTTTTGAATGTTTTGTAATTATGTCATTATTTTATATGCCATCCTTTGTTGATAATCTCATTTATATTGATTCCTTCATTTCTAACTGATCATTTCACCTGGATACATGTCTATTTATCCTTATTTAGTGGGTTAGATCTTGTACATACCTTATATGGTCACCCCATAGGTGGGCCACTTAGAATTGGTCATTTTGGCCAATTGGTTCAAAATATCCTAAACTCCTAATTAGCTAACAACTTGGTTTTTAAATGAAATTTTCATTGATACATGATCATTACATGTGACCCAAGTCACATCTTAGGTGCTTTTCCCTCTTATAGTTGGAACTTTCCAAGTAGTTAATTACCTTGTTGCCCACGTCATCTCCCAAATGACCCTTGAGCCTTATGAATTGAATTGTCATGCCTCAGTGAATTAAATGGATTTGTTTATATAGGATATACTACTCTTGATGGATACCCTTCTTTAAATTAATTGGATTAATCAAATGAAGTGGTTTAATTATAATGACATATAAAGGATGATGGAAACATGCCTTTTGTTTATGTATTATTTACTGCTTATGTTTAATTACATTGCCTTGAATGGAATTGAATTTAACTAATGGGGTATATGAGAGGTAATGCCTCATATATTGTTTTGATACATGTGATTATTCCTATTCTATATATATATTCTATATGAAATAAGTAGATGAGAGGTAATTCCCCATGCCAGTTATAATTGTAGTACGCCTTTACCATGGTGGCTCACTTTTCATCCCAAGTGTTTTCGCATGATGTCTCTCACTCTTCTTAGGGTATAGGTCATGTACTATATTTCATGAGCTTTTAGACTCATTAGATTGGTTATGGATACCTGATTTACACTCTGGTCCAGTCCAACACTTGTATGCTAGGTATATGGCAATTAGGTGTCTTCACACACTTCGTTCATATAGGTGGATGCAATGTAGAACTAAACTATATATATATATATATTATTACTATTTATATATATAGTGACATGATTGGACACACATTCTATCCATGAGCTAAAGAATGTAGACTCACCATATGTCTTATAGGAACCTGAGTGAGCTAGTTATTTATTTTAGTATTGTTTTATTATTATTCTTATACCTGCACACTGTTTAGTTATGAGTACTACTCAGATTACACATAGACATCGTTGGTGGTGGACTACTGAGATTTTTATCTCACACCCTACTCGGTTTTCCTTTGGTACTAGAGAAGAATATCTTTCTATAGGTATTGATAAGGATAAGGTCCCTACTACAGGTTTTTGACTTGCTTACCTAGGAAGAGATTAGGAGAAAAGGATCGGTTTTGACTCAAGATGTATATGGATTCATTTTTTCCTTTTTGTCTTTTTGTTCTTTTAGATAGCATGATTGTATCTGCATGTTCCTTTTTGTATTACAGCATGCCATACATCCATGTATCAAACACTGCGGTATAAGATTTTGATATTATTATCAGTTGTTATTTTCATTTCTCGCTTCCGCTTTTGTTTATTTTTTAGTTATCGCTTTACGATTCTGCATTTGTTTATTGGTTTTTTCTATCATATTATGCTTCTACTGTTGATTATTATCTATTATATCAATTGTGCTACTATGACATGAGGGTATATTCTCCCCACCATACCACCTTTACAACCTCACTGCTAGTCAGCAGCCTCTGGAATATTGGGAGGCTAGCTTGAGGCCATGTGACCCACCGAATTAGGGCACGAGTTCAGTGGATCCCAGGTCAGTATGTTACAAAGTGGTATCAGGGTATTTCCTTTCATGCTTTACTATTTAGAGACAATATATTAGAGATTTGGGAATTCATGGGACTTGTTCATAAGTCATGATCGAGCGTCATGAACCCATGTTCAGGGTAAAGGTCAAGTTTCTCAAATTATAATTATCTTTATGATTTTTTCATTTATTATTGATATGATTTCACCTTTGGGTGACACACTTGGTTTCTGATGTTATTGATATTGATGATATTGAAATTGATATTTATTTACTACCACCTAATGAAATAAGGGAAATGTGTTATATGCATCATTGTTAGGAACACTAGGATGAATATTCCATTCATTTTTCAATTCCAAATTTAGTTTTAGTATGAAATTTTATGTTGCATATTTATCATGCCTTGTATATGTATTGAATTGTGCTCACAATTATTATAGGTATTGGAAAACATAATTGATACTTAAATTTTTTTCCTCAACCTAATAGTGTTTTCTTAAATAGGTTAAAGTAGAGACCTTAAGCATTCAATTATGGAACTTTGGTCTATGGACCATTGGTTTCATGAGCTGGAACATGTTATGGTGTTGGTTAAGTGGATGTCATTCATAAGGAGTATGGTCCCTTATGGATTGGACATGGAAAACCATTTAATTAAACC
Source organism: Viscum album (assembly GCA_963277665.1). Taxonomy (NCBI): domain Eukaryota; kingdom Viridiplantae; phylum Streptophyta; class Magnoliopsida; order Santalales; family Viscaceae; genus Viscum; species Viscum album. The sequence goes on along the minus strand of OY728156.1, from coordinate 1,188,330,532 downwards.
ATATAAAGTGATTTAATATTTGAAAAAGCATGATTTCAAAATGAATATGATTCCCAAATTGAAAAAAGTAATCTTATATAGGTCAGACATAGAGACTTGGACCTGAACCCAGCCTTAGTAGTGGGTGGTGGGTTTCTATTGTGTTCTAATGGTCTGTTCTACCATTTAGACTTGGATTTTGAGTAGGTAGAGAGGTGTGATCATATTTATATTAAGTCTTTACACCTATCCCAGTTTTCCATCTATAGTTGTTATACTTGCTTAAATATCTTCTAAGGCATGTGTTTGGCATTATAGTGTCATGTCTCCATGATATCCTTCGGTCGCATGCCCTGAAGGTGGTGATAACCATGTTCCTGAGGTAGAGTGACCTGAGATTCCAGTGATTCTTCTTATAGATCCACCATTGGATCCTCTTCGTGTTCCAAATATGGGAACTGAAACCCAGTTCCAAGAGGGTTTTTTATGTATGCTATAGTTGATGCAAGGTGTAGTTCAACCTGCCCTAAGTATAGAAGAGTTGACTCGTGGGTTTCAACAGCAGCATCCTCCCACCTTCTCAGAGGATAGAAGACCTCATGATGTGGAGTCTTGGATCGAGTTTATTATATCTATATTTGATCATCTAGAGATTCCTCTAGATAATATATTTAATCTTGTGACTTATATGCTTCATGATTCAACTAAGAGGTGGTGGGATGTCATCACCTGGGAAAATTGACATCTTGATATAGTCTGGGCTGATTTCCAGATGATCTTATATGACTACTTATTTCCCTAAAATTTGATGGATGATAGAGCTAGATAATTCATAAACATAAAGTATGGGATAATGTCAATTATGGAATACTCTGCCCATTTCATAGAGATATAAAGATTCACTCCTACTCTCGCTGATGATGATCTTATGACTGCTAGTCGATTCGAGGATGAGTTGATTTATTCCATTCGATCATAGGTTAATGTCTTTAGGTAATCATTAACTTGGCCCTAATCATAGAGAGGAAATTGAGGTATGATTAAGGTGTGAGTCAGGGTGGTTCAACACCTAGGTATTCTAGTGGTTCTTATTCTATGTGAAAGAGGCCTTTTGAGACTACTTATGGAGGGAGTAGTAGTTAGGATCCTCATGCAGAGAGTTTTCTTATCTTCCACTAGTATGGGAAGCTAGGACACGTCAGGTATTAGTTTCCATGGGAACCAGTCGAGTGCATAGGTTGTGGAAGGATGGTCCATCTCCAGTATTTCTATAGAATTTTCCCTCTAGTTCCTAGTGAGAAAAGATCTTCACCTACTCCTCAGTCATGAGAGGGGTCAGTAGGATCACAACAGGTTGGCAGCTAGAATACCATCAGTCGATCGGGTTAATGTGGTAGTTGAGGAAGAGGTAGTCAGACTTATGATTCTCAATTCCAGCAAAGAAGGCTTGCTCAGGACAGTCAATTAGTGACTTGGGGCCACATTATAGGATAGTTACATGCAGTCCACCCTATGATATAGGATAAGAGTATCATACCTTATACTGTTTGAGGTACTATTCTAGTAGCCTCTACTTTGGATTCTGCTTTATTTGACATATGTGTGTCTCACTCTTTTATATCTAAGACTATAATGGGTAGTCTAGGCCTCGATATTGGACACTATCATGGTGTTTTGATGCTACAAACATCATTAGGTATCCGTTCAGAGGGTGTTATCCATTGTAGGGACTTTCCCCTTGAGATAGGCAGTTACCGTTTTGTGTGGAATCTTTACGTCCTCAACATGGAGGTCTTGAACATAAACATCAGGATGGATCGGTTAGTTCCCTATCAATCCCATATTGACTGCTATCATTAGAGGGTGATTTTTACATCACTATAGGGTGTTAGACATGTGCATAAGGGTGAATGGGATGTTAGTGCGACACAAGCAGGACCTAAGCAACAAAGGTTGGGTAATGTGATAGCTTAGATCACCAACCTTTTCCTCAAAGATCAAGGGTTAAAACCCACTATTTTTCCTCCTATAGTGGAGTGTTTCAGAGATGTATTTATTGATGACTTATCTAGTCTACCTCTGATGTGAGAGGTAGAGTTTACTATTTATTTAGTTCCAGGAGTAGCATCAGTGACCAAACCTCTTTATAGAATGGTACCTAAGGAGATCCTAGAATTCAAGAAGTAATTGAAGGATCTAGAGGATAAATACTTTATACACCCCATCAATTCTCCTTGGGGTCACAAGTTCTTTTTTCCAAGAAGTCAGATGGTACCCTTAATCTATGTGTGGATTACCTTCATTTGAACTAGCTCACAGTAAAGAATCGGTATCCACTACCTATAATAGACAACCTCTTTGATCAGATCCAAGGAGTGAAAGTGATTTCAAAGATAGATCTAGGGTTGGGCTATGATCAGGTGTGTGTTAGGACTTATGACATACCTCTCATAACTTTCATTATAAGGTATGTTCTATACGAGTAACTGTTTATGTTGTTCGGACTCACGAACTCACCTATAATATTTATGGTTCTTATGAATCGAGTTTTACACCCATATCTAGATTCATTTTTGGTTGTCTTTATTGATGATATATTGGTGTATTCATGCTTCAAACATGACCATGCAACCCATATCGAGATCATGTTGAATACACTGAGAGAGAATCAAATATATGCTATGCTTAATAAATGCCACTTCTGGATTGACAAATTCTACTTTTTGGGTCATATCATCTTGGGATCAGAAGTTTCAGTAGATCTGGAGAAAGTGATAGTTGTAGTTTATTTGGAGTAGCCCAAGAAAATCTTTGAAATTTATATTTTCTTATGGATATTTGGATATTTCAAACACTTAGCCCTGGATTTCACATGCCTTACAACACCGCTTACAAGCTTGACAAAGAAGGGTGTGAAATTCCTATGGTTAGAATCTTGTGAAGAAGCCTTTCAGGAGTTAAAGGGTTTTTTGACTTCAGTGCCAATATTGATTCTTCTAGAGCTAACAAAGAACTATGCCATGTACTATAATTCATCAGGTGTTGATCTTAGAGTTGTTCTGGTGTAGGATGAGTGAGTGGAATATGAGTCTCATTAGATGAGGCCCCATGAGCATAATTATCTAATGCATGATATCGATCTCACTACTATTGTTCATGCCTTATGTTGTTGGAGACACTATTTACTGGGAGAGTGCTTTGTGGTGTTAACAGGCCAAAAAATCCTCAAGTACATCTTTACATAGTGGGATCTCAATCTCATCTAATGCAGGTGGGTTGAGTACCTACATTCTTTTGATTTATAGCTTTCTTGAATTCTTGTAAAGGGAAATTTTGTGGCCAATTCTCTAATCCAAAATACTCAGAAATAGGTGGTTTAGGAATCCCGTGGTGAATGGAAGCTTATGGACTTATTCTAGGATATTAATTTTGAGGTTTAGGCGGACCATGGTCAGACTATCCTCTTTACCGTAGCAGTGACATACACTCTTCTATATTGGGTAAGAATGAGGCAATTATCATATCCTAAAGGAATTGTCTTAATGGAAAGTGTTTCAGATGATGATACATCATCAGGTTAGACCATGGATGAGGATGATACCTTATTGTTCCATTGGCATGTATGGATCTTAGCGGACATCAGATAGGATATGATGTGGGAATTTCACACCTCATCATGGGAAATTCACCATGGTGTCACCAAAATGTATCAAGATATATGATTCTAGTATTGGTGGTCTGGCATGAAACATGATATTTATGGTTTCATCACTCGGTGTTCCACCTATCAGTAGGTAAAGGCAAAAAATCAGCATATGACAGGGCTTCTATATTCATTGTCCATTATTAAGTGGAAATGGGATGATGTTTCAATGGATTTCATGATTTTTTTACCTAGATCACCTCATGGAAACGATACAGTGTGAGTTTTCATTAATCATTTGATGAAGGTCACACACTTATTTCCTATATACAGTAGATGGGCTAGGAAGTTTGTACATTAGAGAGATTCTACATATTCATGGATCTCCTTGTTCTATCATTTATAATAGAGACACTCATTTCACATCATGGTTTCGGAAAGGGTTGTAGAAGTACTTGGGTAAGCAGGTACTTTTGAGCATGGCCTATCACCCACAGACTGATGGATAGACAGATAATATTATTTAGGTTTTAGAGGACATGATTTGTGCATGTGTCCTTGATTTTGGGGGTTCTTGGGATAAAAACATTCCCCTCATTGATTTCACTTATAACAATAGATTTTAGGATACCATTGAGATGGATACCTATAAAACCTTATATGGTAGGCATTTCCACTCACCTCTATGCTGGCTATAGGCAAGGGAAGCAGCTATGCTTGGACCACTTCTTACTTAGGAGACTACAGATAAGGTCCAGTTGATCAGGAAGTGCATGTTGATAGCTTAGTACAAATAATAGTTGTATGCCAACAGACACCAGTGACCTCTCAAGTTCAAGGTCGAAGACCAGATTTTCTTATAAGCCTTTACCAGGTTAGTCCATAGACATATTCAAAAGTAGGGTGATCTTTCACCAGGGTTCACTGGACCCTTCAAGGTTGTGAAATGGATCGGACCAGTGGCTTACCAATTGGTACTTCCTCAGAGATACTAGTCAATGCATGAATTCATGTACCTCATCTTCTCTGATACTATCCAAACTCATCTCATGTATTTCAGACTGATGAGTTTGAATTGGATGTAGATTCTTCCTTCGAGGAGTATCTTGTTCGTATTGTTGATAGAAGCATGAAGATGCTACGAGCCAGGACTGTTCCTCTAGTATGGGTTCTATGGAAGCATAGTTGAGTACAAGAAAAGACCTATGAGTGGAAAGTTGATATACAGTCTCAGTGGATGGAGATCTTTGCTGATGATACCTCTTTACCCTCAGAAGTACAACTTGGGGACGAGCTGCTTTAAGGAGGGGAGGTTGTAACAACCCGTCTTTTCAATGAAGGTACGAATTGTTATTTTTTCAATTTTAATACATTAAATGACTCAAATATTGATGTTTAATCAAGTTATAGAGGTCATGGATGAATCTAGGGCTTGTTCAGAGCCTAGATCCCCAAAATGGAAAAAATAGACTGGGCTACATGGTTTGTATGCAACTGTGTGACCTAGGGAACATGGTTGTGTGACCGGTTGTAGACATGGGACGCAGCCATTCTACATGGTTTGTGCATGTTTATTCAAACCATGTGCCTAATATTCCCCATTTAGTAGTGAACTGATCATGGTTTGTTCATGGTTTGGATAAATCATGTGGCCAAACTGTGCACCTTGATATTTTGAGGTGAAATTAAATTTTTTCCCCTCATTTAACTTAAAACCTATTTCCCTTTTCCCTTTATTCCTCCATAATATAGAAACTATTATTATTATCCTTTGATCTCAATAACACCCTCTATATAGACTTTGAGAAAGATCCTTCATCTGGTGTCTATTCTTTGATCCATCAAAAGCATTGGATCTGTCTCGGTAAGCTCCCATAGTCTCTTAAATCCTATCAAAGTTAATCTTTCCATCCATTGTGCTATTTAGGAGCAGGATAATTCACCCTATTTTTAGGGTGTTGTGTCATTTCTCATATCTATTCTATCCTAATTCAAATATAAGGTTGATATTGAGCGATAAGTCATCTACGGCCTTGAGGTAGTTGGTCACATTGTTTTCCCTTTGAGTTTTGTATGTTTTGTAATTACGTCATTGTGTCGCATGCCTGCCTTTTCCAAGAATCTCCTTTATATTGATTACTTCATGTATAATTGACCATTTCACCTAGATACATGTCTATTTATCCTTTTTTAGTGGGTTAGATCTTTTACATACCTTATATGGTCACCCCATGGGTGTGCCACTTAGAATTGGCCATTTTGGACAATTGGTTCAAAATGCTCAAAACTCCTAATTAGATAACAGAATGGTTTTTAAATGTAATTTCCACTGATACATGAGTATTAAATGTGACCCAAGGAACCTATTAGGTGCTTTTCCCCCTTGTATTTGGAATTTACCAAGTAGAAAATTGGCTTGTTTCCCGTGTCATCTCCTAAATGACCCTTGAGCCTTATGAATTGGATTTTCATGCCTTAGTGAGTTAAATGGATTGGTTTGTATAGGATGTCCAACTCTTGATGGTTACCCTTATTTAAATTAATTGTATTAATCAAATGAAATTGTTTAATTGGAATGACATATAAAGGATGATGAAAACATGCCTTTTTTATGTCTTATTTAATGATTATGTTGAATTTCACTGCCTTGAATGGAATTTAATTTAACTAATGGGGTATATGAGTGGTAATGTCTCATATATTTTTTTTATAAATGTGATTATTATTCTTCTATATATATGGGATATATGAAAGAAATGGATGGGAGGTAATGCTCTATTCCAGTTATAATTGTAATATGACTTTATAGAGGTTGTATACGATGGTAAGGGGTGTTGATCCAAGAGGGAAATCATAATCACTTACATTGGTTGTTGAGCATGAAGTCTAACACCAATGATACTATATGGGCAATGGTATTTTCATGCCATGTTCTATGATAGAGTATTACCATGGAAGATCACTCGCTATCCCGAGTGTTGTAGCATGAAGTCTCTCACTCTTCTTGGGAAGCAAGGAATGTACCCTATTGAATGATCTTTTAGGATCATTAGACTAGTTATGGATTCTTGAGTTATGCCCTGATCCAGTCCAGCACTAGTATTCTAGGTATATGTCTATTAGGTGTCTGCAAACACTTGGTTCATATAGGTGGACGCAGTATGAAACTAAACTATATATATAAATATTATTGCTATTTATATATATATATATATAGTGACATGTTCAGACACACATTCTAGTCATGAGATGAAGTAGGTAGACTCATCAGGTGTCCTATAGGAACCTGAGTGAGCTGGTTATTTATTTTAGCATTGTTTTACTATTTTTCTTGTACCTATACATTTTTTAGTTATGAGCACTACTTAGATTACATGTAGACATCATTGTTGGTGTCCTAATGAGATTTTTATCTCACGCCATACTCAGGATACCATTGGTTCCTGAGAAGACTATCTTTCTACAGGTATTAATAAGGGCAAGGGCCCTACTATAGGTTGTTTACTTGGTTACCTAGTTGGAGATTAGAAGTAGAGGATCGGGTTTAGACTCAAGATTCATATGGATTTGTTTTGTCCTTTTTGTCTTTTTATACCATTGGATAGCATTCTTGTATCTGCCTATTTCTTTTTGTATTATAGAATTCCATTCATCCATGTATCATACACTACCTTAGAGGATTTTACTATTATTATCATTTGTTATGTTTATTTCTCGCTTCCAGTTTTGTCTATTTTTCAGTTATCTCTTTATGCTTCTGCATTTTTTTATTGATTTTTTCTGTCATATTATGATTTCGTTATTGATTTCTATCTATTATATCCATTGTGCTACTTTGATATGAGGGTATAATCTCCCCACCATACCACCTTTACACCATTGTTGCTAGTCGACAACCTCTAGAATATGGGTAGGCATGCTTGAGGCCATGTGAACCACTGGCTCGGAGCATGGTTTAAGTGGATCCTGGTTTGGAATTTTACAATAGGAAAATTTTAAAAATGAATTAATATATTAAGATAAGTTGAAAATAGGACTTGAACTTCAAGCAGGCATAACTTTTGATTCAGATGTTTATTTGGGATCCATGAGATGTTAAATAGAATTTTTAAAGAGATATACATCATGTTGACCAAGGTTATTACTTTTTTGAGGCTAGAAAAGTTCATAAGGCCTCTAAAACTGAGTTTTTAGTTGGTATACCCTAATTTTTTAATATTTGATGGGATTTCAGCTTCATTTTAGAGATTCTTTTTGTCCTTTTTTAGTGGAGACTGAATTTATTATTTGGAATTACACTCATATAGATATTATAGGGATTAAATTTTATTCTCCTTCATATTAACTACTACAAATTATGTGATATTCAGCACTACCATTTACCAGTGCTAGCTAAAAGTTCTAATAAGGGTTACCTTTACTGGTGTTAAAAAAATTTCTCATAAAATCACTCAATTTATCAATGTTTTTAGCACTAGTAAAGGGTTACCTTTATCAATTCTAAAAAAGTGATGATAAAAGGTATATTTCATAAAAAAACTATATCCTTAAAAATCATATATTAATATATAAATATATTTATATTGATATAAATATAATATATTTTATTAAATATGATTTATATAAGAATAAATATTCATTTACACTTAATATATATGATATTTAATTAAAAATGTATTATAAAATAATTATAAAAAGTTATATATTATTAAAAACTTATTTAATATAGAAATATATTTATATTGATATATATATATATATAATTTTCTTAAATATGATTTATACAATACAAAACATGTATTTATAAATTCTATTTAATATAGAAATACATTTATATTAGTATGTCATGTATTTAGTGAATATAGAGACTCAGTTTTTTTCGTGTAAGTCTTTGAAATATTTTTATGTATATTTCAAGAGCTAGGCGATGAGACGACATGAGATTTCGAGGCTTGGTGTGATCAAAAATAATTTTATAAAATTATTAAATATATTTTATAATTCATGTACATGGTTTCTTATTGAAAATGGTATAACTCTTAAATCGAATCTTGAATCGGAAATCCAATACCATAGTTGATTCCAGAATGCATTTTTTACCCTAGGCACAACCTAAAATAAGTCGGCATGGGGTGTTTGGATATGAAAATTGTTGGCGGGTGTATTTAGTTGAAATAAATAATTAAGTTTATTTATTTTAATTAAATTAACCTATTGTAAACTTTTATAAGTTCGTCACTATGAAAAATTCTATAGGTTTAGCCACATAAACCCTGTGATGATTTCAAATCTCATTCCCCTCCTTCCATTGGAGAATCAAATCAAAAAATGATGAAACTTCATATCAGAGTAGATCGGGAAGCAGTGAATGAAATGACTTCCTTTTATCATTGGTGGGCATGTTCTTCGATGAAAAACAATCCAATATCTAGGTAAGACTCATAAATTTGTGGTGTATTCCCTCTTTAATTAAATTTATTGATCGGAATAATCTTGTTTATGAACTGCATCAATTTCTATACCATTGCATGCACCCATGTAACAATTAAATTGACTATTTAAAAGTTTTTTAACCTGAATATCCTCGTTAATGATCATTGGAAACAAAATCTTGGACAAATATGGTTAAATAATTGTTCTTGTACATTTTTCCCTCAATTTCTTCACATTCTTCACCAGTTTGACCCTGCGGTCCCAGTTTGACATTATCGAGTGGTACCAAGCCTGATCAGACCCCTAAAATCGCAACGGTTTCATGACTGAGGGATGAATTGATGAATCAGTCATAGATCTGGGATGGTTTCTGTAAAGACCCGTAAAATTCAAGGGAAATTTTTTCTTAATTTTCTTTAGAATTTTACAAGAGCGCGGTTTCAGACGGCACCTGATTCCGAGGCCCGGAGTGCCCGGAATTAATTTCCGAAGTTTGGCTCGGGTACGTTCAGTGAACGAACGAGCGGGAATTCCTCACTTTTGATCCGGTGCTCGGAATTGAAATCCGAGGGCACCGATGAACTCGCAGCGCCGATTTTCGCTTAAAGAGACCTTTTCGGGAGTTGCGTTTGTTGCGGGTTGAAAGTTAATTTTTGAGGTTTTTAGTTGAGTTAAATAAAATTTGTGTAGAACAAATTTTATTATAACTTCTTAAAACCTATCAAAGGAGGTTGGAAGTGGGACCCACACCCACTTAACCTCCCTTGGGAGGATTAAGTGTGGTGGGGCCCACACGAACCCCCCACCTTTTCAACTCCCCTCTCTCCCTCTTAATGGCTTGACAAGTTAACTTCTATTTAATTATACAATTCATGTATATTAAATAAGTGAGTTAATTTTGGAGTTATCCATTTTGAATTTCAAACCTTTGAAATTCTAGTGTGTTATGTGATAATAAAATAAGATGTTGTCTTATTTTATTTTTGGTTGAATGGTTTGTCTTCTTGAGAGGTGGAGAGCATCATTTTCTTCTTCTTCTTCATCTCTGACGAAGATCACGAAGAACGCTCAACCTCAACGAAGAACGCGAAGAACGTCGTTCTTCAACGAAGAACTTCTCCACCGAAGAACACGGTCCATCCGCGACGCCGTATCCGCGACGTGACGTTCTTCTTCCGCGTCATCTCTTCCGCGACGGTTTTCCGCGACGAACGCCATCGACAACGACTCTTCCTCCGACGTCAAGGGAATCGACACCGATATTCCACGACTCCGTCAACGTGCGACTATCAAGAACGCTCAAGTTCCGATGAAGAACGCCGCTCCGCTCTTCTTCGTCTTCGGTGTCAACGAGAGAGAACACCGCACCTTCCTCGGACAACCTTCGTCGGCGTACAAGGATTCGCCAACGACGTGCCTCTTCGGACGCGCCTCTTCGTCGTTGAATTTGACGAACGACGACCGCGTCGCCCGACCTCCGCGACGTCGTCTTCCGCGGAACGTAGAACAATCTTCGAACCTTATACCAAGGTAGGGGTTGTTGTTTCATTATTTATTTATTCCATTTCTTGAACGTGGATCTGGCATGTCTAACATGAGGCTTTGAATGTTCAAGTTGAGTTTTTATTTAACGTGAGGGGGGCCGGACCGCATGAACACGGCCGAACCCCCCTCCAACGTTCATGTTGATTTATCTTGCGGGTGGAAGCAAGTGGCGTGGTGCCGTCGCACCACGCGGATGATCGTGCAAATATTTTACGCGGCGCCGTCGCGCTACGCCAAGGAAAAATCTTCAAGAACGCGACGTCGTCGCGCCGCGTTGAAAGGAATCATGGCACGGCGAAAGGGGCGCGGTGCCGTCGCACCGCGCTGGACGACGAACACCGCGGCCGGTTCCGGGCCGCGGCGGAACGAGAAGACCGCGGCCGGTTCCGGGCCGCGACGGGACGAGGAGACCGCGGCCGGTTTCGGGCCGCGGCGGAAGAAAAGACCGGCGGCCGGGCCGCCGGCGTCGGAAGCCGAAGGAGGGGACCGGAAATTCCGGTCCCGTTTGAGAAAACCGGCCGGCCAGCTGGCCGGCCGGATGTCTTAAAAACCGGGGGAATTAATCCCCCGGCCTTCACTTAAAACCCCCCTCTTTATGAGGGGGGGAGCGGTTTCCACGGGGGGGGGGGGGGGCAGGCGGCTCCCCCGGATCCCCTTCAAAGCGGGCCCCCAGGAGGGGGGCCGTTGTTTTACAAAAACGGCGCGGCAAAGCCGCGCCGCCATCCAGAAACGGGGGAAAAATCCCCCGCGCGTAGCCCCCTCGCGGCGCCCGCCGCCGCGGCTCGCCGCGCCGCCGCGTCGCCGCGCCGCGCCGCCGCGCCGCCCAGGGGGGGGTCGGGCCGGGTCGGCCCGGACCCGGACCCCCCCGTTTCGAACTAGATTTGGTTTTTGGCCCATAACTTGAGCCTCGGACCTCCGAATGACGAACCGTCTGCGGCAACGCGATCCTTGGATCGAGACGGTCGTTTCGGTATATCGCACTCAAGGTTTCGGATTACTTTGAGTTCGGCCGGGTTGGTTCGTTCACGAAACCAACCGGGCCTTCGGAGCGGAAACGCTCATATCTTGAGCTACGAACGTCCGATTGACGCACCGTCAGTCGCGTTGTGTTCCTTTTAGTGAGACGGATCTTTTGGCATACTCCGCCCGAGGTTTGGACGCAGGTGGAGTACGGTCGGGTTGGTTTTTCCATAAAAACCAACCGGGCCCCGGAGACGAAAATACCAATAACTCTCAGACCGGGCGTCCGATCGACGCACCGTCTGTTGCGTTGAGTTCCTGTTTACGATACGGAACTTTTGGTATCCTTCGCCCGAGTTTTGGATACAGTTAGTAGAGGCCGGGTTGGATCGCTCCGAAAATCCAACCGGGCCCCTGGAACGGGAAAGCTAATATCTTTCAGACAGGACGTCCGCTTGACGGACCGTCAGCGGCGTTGGTGGTTACGTTGAGTAACGGTCCCTTTGAGTTTACCCTATGGGAGTTCGGGGTACAGTTGAGATACGGCCGGGATTGGTTTCGCTCTTGAAGCCAACCGGGCCCCTGGGACGAAAAGGCTAATAACTCACAGACCGGGCGTCCGATCGACGCGCCGTCTGTTGCGTTGAGACCCCTGTGACGAGACGGTCCTTTGAGACACTTCTTCGCGGGACTTTGTGATACTTGGAGTATCGACCAGTAGCTCGTGGAGCGGACCCTCCCGGAGACGAGCGTGCAGAGTACGGAGACCGTGTAGCCGGCTGAGACCTGACGACTGCTTGACCGACTCGACTTGGAGTGAGTCGACTAGCCCAGTGGACGGAGCGCCCGGTATTTGGCGGCAGACCCACGGCGGACGGAGCGCCTGGTAGTTGGCAGCAGACCCGCGGTACTCGACAGGAGGAGTACCTCAGTAGGCTATCTGGGTAGCGCCCGGTATTTGGCAGCAGACCCTCAGCGGACGGAGCGCCTGGTAGTTGGCAGCAGACCCGCAGTACTCGACAGGAGGAGTACTTCTGCAGTCTTAGGTTAGTGAGCGGCGGCCTCGGAGTCATGACAGGACCACTGTACACTCTAGAGACGGAGCTCTTCAGCAGTTACGGTTTCGATAATGAAAATCCTGGTTTGAGCTGAGACTTTGACCTTTGTGTTTCCTCATGATTGAGATGGGTTACTTGATAACTTAGGTATATGTATGGGCATATACCTGGGTAGTGGTTATCCGTTGATCTCATGATTCTTGTGTTTCCTCATGACTGAGATGGGTTACTTGATAACTTAGGTATATGTATGGGCATATACCTAAGTAGAGTTTATCTGTTGTGATCTTCTTGTGGTTATCCTTGTTGGTTTTAGTGAGACCTTGAGGGTCTCGGGGTCCCTACTGAGTATCGTTATACTCACCCCTGCACGGGCTATGCCCGCACCTCGTTGTGTTGGTTGCAGATGACGGCCAGTACTGGCAGAGGCCGAGTGTTCGAGGACTGGACGGTACCTGGAGGTGGACTATACGACGTGGCGGTACCCAGAGGCAGACCACTGGGCGGGACATACTTGGAGCAGACGGCGGGACCCGAGGAGCAGAGGAGCTATCTGTACCCACCCTTCAGGTGGGATTTCCAGTGGACAGCTCGGCGTAGCTGCTTTACTTTTCAGTTGCTGTTTTCCCTTTCGAGTTGTACTTTACAGTTGGGCTTGTATTTCCGGCCCCTTTTTTACTTTCCGCACTTTTAGTTGTACTCTGTTTTTGCTTAGTGTTACTTTCCGCTTGCTTACTCTGTGGTGTTTGTTTACTTTACAAAGGCAATGCCTTCCCTTTTTACCGGGATTTACGCCTTGGTGCTAGTCGCCAGCCCCTGGCCTATGGAAGGCGGGCTTGGGGTAGTCACGGCACGGACCCCGAGGGCGGGTCGTGACAAATTGGTATCAGAGGAGTTCGGTTCTACCGCAGAACTTATAACTCTGATGTTTCTTTCTGTGAAGCAATAGTGTTGGGAGTACCGAGTGTGGTTTTTAGATCAGGGAGTCCAGTGTTGGTGCGGGCGGCCGACGTATCCATACACCAGGACCCTGACAACTGATTTCCAACTTTGTGCACGAAAACACTGATTGCGTGTGTGTTTTCAAAGGTTTTTTCCCCTTAAAACAGCTCAAACCAGGTCAGCTCACCAGGTATAATCGTTTGATCGTGTTACGTTGTTTCTTTCAGGATGGCCCCACGACGGCAGCCAGCTAGGGTTCCGAGAATCGAACGTGACGACAGCCCACCGAGCGACGAGGCCTCGGTGTAGGGCCCTTTGTCAGCAGTGGCACCGGCGGTAGCTCTACCCGCCGAGCCCCCGATGCTTCCAGCAGCAGCCGCTGACGATGCACGTCGCCTCAGCGCACTGCATGAGTTTCAGCGCCAGCGACCGCCCAGGTTTCGCGGGGAGACGGATCCCCAGGCTGCAGAGGACTGGCTGGAGGCAGTGGTTCGAGTGTTTAGGCTAGTGAGGACACCAGCAGACCTCATGGTGATCCTCGCTGTGAGCCTACTACACGCAGCAGCAGGCAGGTGGTGGAGCCACTTGTTTCAGTTTTGCGATGAGATGAACTTCGCATGGGAAGACTTCGAGACCTTCTTCAGGGTGGAGTTTGTGCCAGTATCTCTACACCCCGAGCGTGTACAGGAGATTCTGCCTTTACCGCGTGTTTTTCGATCAGAAGCCGAGTCATCTGTGGGCAGTAGACAGATGATGCAGAGGTCCAGGAGGACCAGACCAGCAGTTGGGCGATCTCGGGTTTTAGGACCAGTGGTGCAGGGCACCCGGAGTGGGATCAGAGCTAGCCGTGCAAGGAGCAGGTTGTGTTACTCATGCCGCGGAAAGGGTCACCTGGCACGTGACTGTCCGACTCCTCGATCCGCAGGCTTGGGGGGGAGCCACCGAGGTTGAGGCAGCGACAAATGCTTGAGCAACAGTAAAGCAGGTGGACAGGGGAGGAACTAGTGGATACGTCTTTTGTACTTCTAGTTCCGTGTTGATGTTGCTTTTGTGTAGCGTCTTGTATTATGAGCTGCAATAATAAAAGACGCATCCTTTGTGATGTTTTCATTCCTGTCCTCTTTTGTGATGTTACTAAGAGGTTCCAATTGACTGTTGACTTGACCCTCACTTGTGAGACATCTACTGGAGGAGACCCAGTTACCACACACTGATTCCGACAGTGTGACTCAACCCTTGGAGGCGAGAGTAACGGTTGGATCTCTTAGTAGTAGCGTCGAGGCCTTACGACGTCATCCTTGGTATGGATTAGTATCATCCATGTTAGGATTGACTGTTTTAGGCAAAGAATGTGGTTCATCCAGGGGATGAGACCAGGTTTCTCTTATCGGCAAAGAAGAAATCTCGCAGCTCTTGTGGGACCAGAGATGGTCCGGGCCACGTCAGAGGAGGTCCATGTCATCCAGGAGCGGATGAGGACAGCACAGAGCCGGCAGAAGTCATACGCTGACAGGAGGCGGAGGCCACTAGAGTTCGAGGATGGTGACCACGTCTTCTTGTGGGTCTCACCTCGACGTGGTATTCGGAGATTTGGCCGAGGCGACAAGTTATCTCCGCGCTTCATCGGACCCTTCCAGGTCCTCAGTAGGGTTGGTGAGGTGGCTTATCGCCTGGCTCTACCACCTCAGATACACCGGGTGCACGACGTCTTCCACGTGTCTCAACTGAGGAGATACGTGCACGACTCGACACACATCTTTGACCATGGGGAGCTTGACGTTGACGATGGGGCGACTTTTACGGAGGTCCCGGTGGAGATAGAGGATCGACAGGAGCGGGTCCTACATGGGCGATCGATTCCTCTTGTGCGCAACAGATGGCGGCACGGGAATCTCCAGGAGAGCACATGGGAGCGGGAGGCTCAGATGCGTGCTCAGTACCCTCTTTTGTTTCCCTAGTTTTTGTTGTATCTTTACGGGGACGTAAAGCCCTGAGGTGGGAGTAATGTAAAGACCCGTAAAATTCAAGGGAAATTTTTTCTTAATTTTCTTTAGAATTTTACAAGAGCGCGGTTTCAGACGGCACCTGATTCCGAGGCCCGGAGTGCCCGGAATTAATTTCCGAAGTTTGGCTCGGGTACGTTCAGTGAACGAACGAGCGGGAATTCCTAACTTTTGATCCGGTGCTCGGAATTGAAATCCGAGGGCACCGATGAACTCGCAGCGCCGATTTTCGCTTAAAGAGACCTTTTCGGGAGTTGCGTTTGTTGCGGGTTGAAAGTTAATTTTTGAGGTTTTTAGTTGAGTTAAATAAAATTTGTGTAGAACAAATTTTATTATAACTTCTTAAAACCTATCAAAGGAGGTTGGAAGTGGGACCCACACCCACTTAACCTCCCTTGGGAGGATTAAGTGTGGTGGGGCCCACACGAACCCCCCACCTTTTCAACTCCCCTCTCTCCCTCTTAATGGCTTGACAAGTTAACTTCTATTTAATTATACAATTCATGTATATTAAATAAGTGAGTTAATTTTGGAGTTATCCATTTTGAATTTCAAACCTTTGAAATTCTAGTGTGTTATGTGATAATAAAATAAGATGTTGTCTTATTTTATTTTTGGTTGAATGGTTTGTCTTCTTGAGAGGTGGAGAGCATCATTTTCTTCTTCTTCTTCATCTCTGACGAAGATCACGAAGAACGCTCAACCTCAACGAAGAACGCGAAGAACGTCGTTCTTCAACGAAGAACTTCTCCACCGAAGAACACGGTCCATCCGTGACGCCGTATCCGCGACGTGACGTTCTTCTTCCACGTCATCTCTTCCGCGACGGTTTTCCGCGACGAACGCCATCGACAACGACTCTTCCTCCGACGTCAAGGGAATCGACACCGATATTCCACGACTCCGTCAACGTGCGACTATCAAGAACGCTCAAGTTCCGACGAAGAACGCCGCTCTGCTCTTCTTCGTCTTCGGTGTCAACGAGAGAGAACACTGCACCTTCCTCGGACAACCTTCGTCGGCGTACAAGGATTCGCCAACGACGTGCCTCTTCGGACGCGCCTCTTCGTCATTGAATTTGACGAACGACGACCGCGTCGCCCGACCTCCGCGACGTCGTCTTCCGCGGAACGTAGAACAATCTTCGAACCTTATACCAAGGTAGGGGTTGTTGTTTCATTATTTATTTATTCCATTTCTTGAACGTGGATCTGGCATGTCTAACATGAGGCTTTGAATGTTCAAGTTGAGTTTTTATTTAACGTGAGGGGGGCCGGACCGCATGAACACGGCCGAACCCCCCTCCAACGTTTATGTTGATTTATCTTGCGGGTGGAAGCAAGTGGCGTGGTGCCGTCGCACCACGCGGATGATCGTGCAAATATTTTACGCGGCGCCATCGCGCTACGCCAAGGAAAAATCTTCAAGAACGCGACGCCGTCGCGCCGCGTTGAAAGGAATCATGGCACGGCGAAAGGGGCGCGGTGCCGTCGCACCGCGCCGGACGACGAACACCGCGGCCGGTTCCGGGCCGCGGCGGAACGAGAAGACCGCGGCCGGTTCCGGGCCGCGACGGGACGAGGAGACCGCGGCCGGTTTCGGGCCACGGCGGAAGAAAAGACCGGCGGCCGGGCCGCCGGCGTCGGAAGCCGAAGGAGGGGACCGGAAATTCCGGTCCCGTTTGAGAAAACCGGTCGGCCAGCTGGCCGGCCGGATGTCTTAAAAACCGGGGGAATTAATCCCCCGGCCTTCACTTAAAACCCCCCTCTTTATGAGGGGGGGAGCGGTTTCCACGGGGGGGGGGGGGGGGGGGGGCAGGCGGCTCCCCCGGATCCCCTTCAAAGCGGGCCCCCAGGAGGGGGGCCGTTGTTTTACAAAAACGGCGTGGCAAAGCCGCGCCGCCATCCAGAAACGGGGGAAAAATCCCCCGCGCGCAGCCTCCTCGCGGCGACAGCCGCCGCGGCTCACCGCGCCGCCGCGCCGCCGCGCCGCCAGGCCGCCGCGCCGCCGCCGGCCGCCGCGCCGCCCAGGGGGGGGGGGGGGGTCGGGCCGGGTCGGCCCGGACCCGGACCCCCCGTTTCGAACTAGATTTGGTTTTTGGCCCATAACTTGAGTCTCGGACCTCCGAATGACGAACCGTCTGCGGCAACGCGATCCTTGGATCGAGACGGTCGTTTCGGTATATCGCAATCAAGGTTTCGGATTACTTTGAGTTCGGCCGGGTTGGTTCGTTCACGAAACCAACCGGGCCTTCGGAGCGGAAACGCTCATATCTTGAGCTACGAACGTCCGATTGACGCACCGTCAGTCGCGTTGTGTTCCTTTTAGTGAGACGGATCTTTTGGCATACTCCGCCCGAGGTTTGGACGCAGGTGGAGTACGGTCGGGTTGGTTTTGCCATAAAAACCAACCGGGCCCCGGAGACAAAAATGCCAATAACTCTCAGACCGGGCGTCCGATCGACGCACCGTCTGTTGCGTTGAGTTCCTGTTTACGATACGGAACTTTTGGTATCCTTCGCCCGAGTTTTGGATACAGTTAGTAGAGGCCGGGTTGGATCGCTCCGAAAATCCAACCGGGCCCCTGGAACGGGAAAGCTAATATCTTTCAGACAGGACGTCCGCTTGACGGACCGTCAGCGGCGTTGGTGGTTACGTTGAGTAACGGTCCCTTTGAGTTTACCCTATGGGAGTTCGGGTTACAGTTGAGATACGACCGGGATTGGTTTCTCTCTCGAAGCCAACCGGGCCCCTGGGACGAAAAGGCTAATAACTCACAGACCGGGCGTCCGATCGACGCGCCGTCTGTTGCGTTGAGACCCCTGTGACGAGACGGTCCTTTGAGACACTTCTTCGCGGGACTTTGTGATACTTGGAGTATCGACCAGTAGCTCGTGGAGCGGACCCTCCCGGAGACGAGCGTGCAGAGTACGGAGACCGTGTAGCCGGCTGAGACCTAACGACTGCTTGACCGACTCGACTTGGAGTGAGTCGACTAGCCCAGTGGACGGAGCGCCCGGTATTTGGCGGCAGACCCACGGCGGACGGAGCGCCTGGTAGTTGGCAGCAGACCCGCGGTACTCGACAGGAGGAGTACCTCAGTAGGCTATCTGGGTAGCGCCCGGTATTTGGCAGCAGACCCTCAGCGGACGGAGCGCCTGGTAGTTGGCAGCAGACCCGCAGTACTCGACAGGAGGAGTACTTCAGCAGTCTTAGGTTAGTGAGCGGCGGCCTCGGAGTCATGACAGGACCACTGTACACTCTAGAGACGGAGCTCTTCAGCAGTTACGGTTTCGATAATGAAAATCCTGGTTTGAGCTGAGACTTTGACCTTTGTGTTTCCTCATGATTGAGATGGGTTACTTGATAACTTAGGTATATGTATGGGCATATACCTGGGTAGTGGTTATCCGTTGATCTCATGATTCTTGTGTTTCCTCATGACTGAGATGGGTTACTTGATAACTTAGGTATATGTATGGGCATATACCTAAGTAGAGTTTATCTGTTGTGATCTTCTTGTGGTTATCCTTGTTGGTTTTAGTGAGACCTTGAGGGTCTCGGGGTCCCTACTGAGTATCGTTATACTCACCCCTGCACGGGCTATGCCCGCACCTCGTTGTGTTGGTTGCAGACGACGGCCAGTACTGGCAGAGGCCGAGTGTTCGAGGACTGGACAGTACCTGGAGGTGGACTATACGACGTGGCGGTACCCAGAGGCAGACCACTGGGCGGGACATACTTGGAGCAGACGGCGGGACCCGAGGAGCAGAGGAGCTATCTGTACCCACCCTTCAGGTGGGATTTCCAGTGGACAGCTCGGCGTAGCTGCTTTACTTTTCAGTTGCTGTTTTCCCTTTCGAGTTGTACTTTACAGTTGGGCTTGTATTTCCGGCCCCTTTTTTACTTTCTGCACTTTTAGTTGTACTCTGTTTTTGCTTAGTGTTACTTTCCGCTTGCTTACTCTGTGGTGTTTGTTTACTTTACAAAGGCAATGCCTTCCCTTTTTACCGGGATTTACGCCTTGGTGCTAGTCGCCAGCCCCTGGCCTATGGAAGGCGGGCTTGGGGTAGTCACGGCACGGACCCCGAGGGCGGGTCGTGACAGTTTCTAGTTTTGAATGATTTTTTTGATGACCAAAGATCAAATAATCGAAGGCATAAGGATATGGGGTGAGAGGTTCATGCAACACACCCCCACAAAATAACAAAATCCTATTTTTGGCGAACAACGGCCAGAAACTATGATCCATGTCTAGATCCATTATTTTCAGGTGGATTTGAGGCTGGATCTATAGCAAAATAACTTGAATCTATGCCTGGATTGCGTATTTGGAAAACTGTGAAAAAAATAACTACACATCGTGTACCATGATGAACACGCAACATGTAGACCCTTGGTGTTGGTGGCTAGGGTTTTAGAAAATTATAATGATGTAATAGTGTGTAGTTATCCTACACGTTGTGTACCACCTTCCCCATGTGGATAATCCATGTTATGGAGCACACATCCAGGCACACGCTATGTGATTGAGTACACAAACATGGCCAGAGCACATGGGTGGCACCCTGTGTGAAGAGCCACATCGTGTACTAAAGTATACAGACATGGGGTAAAGTACACATACATGGCTTGGATACATGGACATGGACAAGCACATGAGTGGGACCTTGAGTGGCATGGTCACACTGTGTATATACCCCACACGTTGTGTACTCCTACATGGTTGGAGAGATGTGTGCCTCTAGAGACACGACCAGGTGAAGTAGTGGGACCACAATTCGTCTGGGTCCCATCACATATTTTGTATCCCTTGGATCCTTGTAAGGAAACTTCAATCTTTCGTATCTCCTTTGTTTGGGCTCAGATTTTTTCCTGTGAGTAGCCTATCCCGAGTGTTTTTTCATGTATAATGTGATGGTTTACTTAGTTTTGGAATATGGGATACAATATGGAATGTTTCGAGCATGACATTTGGTTAGGCGATGCTTGACAGTGGTAGTGATCATATAGGATCACCAGTGGCATCCTAAGTGGAACCCTCTAGTCGATCTGAGCATGGGTCTTTGATAGATTTAAGAGTTGAACCCTCTTTATGGGCTAGTCATGGGTCCTCTATGAAATCCTATAGTGGAACCCTCCTATCATCACAGGGCATGGGTCCTCTACATACTCCCAAGTGGAACCCTCCAATCAAGCTAGGCATGGGTCCTTGACGACTTCTTGAGTGGAACCCTCCAACTGGGCTAGGAATGGGTCATATACTGACTTCTAGAGTGGACTCCTACAACTAGGTTGGGAATGAGTCCTCTACCGACTCCTAGAGTAGAACCCTCCTGTTGAAACAGGGAATGGGTCCTCTACAAACTCTCGAGTGGAACCCTCCAGTCAAGTTGGGCATGGGTCCTCAATGACTTCTAGAGTGGAACCCTCCGGTTGGGATAGACATGGGTCCTCGACTATCAAAGTGAAACCCTACTACTAGGAAGGGAATGGTTCCTACATCAACTGTCAAAGTGGAACCCTCCTATTGTACCATGGAATGGGTCCTCTACCTAGATATTTTGTCCCCTCAAATGTGTGGAATAGTGACGAGGCATGGCTTGACTTGGATAGTTACTTCTAAGAAGACGTGTGGGATGTTGGGAATTATTGATGGACTTTTGAAACTATTGGTGACTCTCCTTCCATTGGTTGAAAATATGCACGAGGTATTCCATGTGATTTCCATGATTATATTCTCATGGTTGGATGAGTATACTCTCCTACTATATGTGGAAAAGACTCAATGTGTAGTTCATCTACACACCATGTTGATCCCCTTGTGTTCGGACGAGGTTACTCTCTCTTGGTTTGGGTTGATCGGTTCTCTTTCACTGTATCTTACATCATTTGTACCATCTACTATATTTCTATTATTTTTTTTATCACTTAATGGCCCCCTTCATCTTTTGGGGTGTCCTACTGGGTATGTATATACTCACCCCTGCATGGGCTCAACCCATATGTGTCATATATTATGCAGACGCTGGATAGGTTGGTGGTGACTTTAGATGAGCTTAGGGATACATGGTACTTTATACCATGTATGGTGGTTGCAGCTTGAATATTAGGATATGGGATCTCTTAATAGTTTACTTCCAATTTTTTCAGGTTGAGACATATTTCTGATTGGGTGTTTATTTTTTCCCTTTACTTTTTAGTTTGCACTGTCTCACTCTTGTACATCCTAGAGGCTTTGAATGCTTGGTTTACTTTATTGTTGTTGCATATTTTTATTATTATTTCTAATCACTTCTACATTGATATGTTAAAGTGTGTGTGTAAAGTTACTTAGGTAAAGTCCTCTCATTTAAGATATGCCTTTAGTCACTTATTGCCACCCCCTAGCCTATGGATGTGGTCTTTGGGTAGTTATGGATCAAGCCCCAACTTGGTTCGGTCATAATAGATTGGAATCAAAGTAGTTAATTCCTAAGAACATTTTTTGAAGTAGTCCCCTTATAATTATTTGGTTGGTATTAGTACAACAATGTCAAAGTGTCTCAAGTGTGGCTCTCAGGCCATGGAATCTAGTAATGGTGCATGTGGTCGATGTATCTATTCACCTAGGCCTTGAATACCTATTTGTCGACTCAGCATACTGAGTTATTGGTTGTAGGGATCAATGGTAGATAAATTATATAGGATTGAGTATTTGACTTTACTTCTTGACCCATACCCACATTTTATATATATATATATAATCATCTAACCGTGATATTCCTTGATAACTTTCAGGATACCTCTGTGATGCCATCCATCTAAGATACCAGTTCAATATTGTGACAATGATCAGATGAGTGATGGGGCCTTAGTTCATTGTCTATCCTATGAGATTCTTTCTTTATTTGGGTAGGTAAAATCACCTCCACCTATCGAGGAGCAGATCATCTTAGTAGAGCAGGTTGAGGATATTTACAGGCTTAGTGTGCTCTATGAGTTCTAGCACCAAAGGCTATTGAGGTTTTTTGGTAACCTAGATCCTCAAGTAGCATAGTATTGGCTAGATTTAGTGGTTTGTGTCTTTAGGATCATCTAAAAACTGATGTATCGGGTGGTTTCATTGGTGGATAGACTTTTCCACAGAGAAACTGGGCACTAGTGGAGCCTTATTACTCAGATAAACGATGATTTGACACTCTCATGGCCCGACTTCTAGCAGTTGTTCCATGAGGAGTACTACAACTTATCTTGGCACTCATTTTAGATTTAGGAGATTCTCAAGCTGTGGTGGGGAGTAATGATGGTGTTTGAGTACGCAGAGAGGTTCACAGACCTTACCCGGTACTCCCTTGACATGATCCATGATGGAAACTTTCGAGCACAGAAGTTTGAGTAGGGAATCTGTAGAGAAATTCATTCTAGTGTGGTGCCCTTATTCATTCCCACCTATTTTAGGGTGTTGTATAGAGCACTAGTGATAGAGATAATTATGTCAGATGGATGGGAAATAGTTGAAGCTGGCAATGGGCATCACCGAGTTGAGTCATCTGTATCAACTAATAGGCGCCAGTTGGCAGGATCTCAACGCAGGAGATCCTTTTGTGATCAGACTCAAGAATGTGTTCATGTGGTATAGGGATAATATAGATAACCATGGAATCTCATATAGATTATGTTTTATTCTTGTAATGATTGAGGTCACATAGTGTGTGACTTCCCAACCAAACATGTTGAGGAGTGTAGAAAAATAACTAACAAACCACCATGGATGAGGCAGTGTCATGATTAGGGATCTCCCAAATGAGGGTAGGGTGGTCCTCAGGGAGGTCGGGATGGAAGAGGATTAATAGGATCAATAGTTTGTGGATGATTCTATGAGTTCCTTCCACAACCACCACCACCAGGTATCCCACATCAGGCTCAGGGAGCTGGAGGCTGAGGCCATAGACAACTACAGGATTTGGAGGCTTATATCCCCACGACGCATAAGATTATTAGAGGAATGATTTGTGTTTATTCTAATATTTATTTAGTATTATTAGATATAGGTTATAGTCATTACTTCATCTCTATATTCTTATTTTGATAGCTAGAACTCCTATTTGGGGTGTTATCCCAATAGCTTCGTCTTAAGGTTCCTATAGGAAATGCTTCTTTTGTATCTCTTATCTACCAGAAGTGAGAGTTATCACTTGGTGGAGAGAGGTTAATGTGGGAACTTTTTTCAACATTATGTAACCATATGATGTAGTCTTGGGTATGGATTGGTTGTCCATAGTCTGAGACTATATTTACTATCACTGCAAACAAGTCAGATGCCTATGCACTGATGGGACAAGATTCTTCTTTTCTGGCAAGATAGATCTCATGGAGGGATGAGTGGGTTATATGATCAAGAGAATACAACCCATCTCCCATCAATTATCAATAATATCCCTTGGTTAATTAGGATCTTTAGGAATATGAATTCCATTAATTATGGAGTATTATATGGAAGTCTTTCCTGAGGAAATTTTGGGACTACCTCTGAGGTGGGAGATGGATTTTTTGTATCAACTTACATCTCGGGACCACTTTAATATCTTTTTCAGCATATCATATGGCCCCTACCAAGATCTGGGAGCTGCGGTTGTAGTTGTAGGACCTTCAAGAGAAATTTTTCATCAGACCATGTGCATCCCCCTTGGCATCTCCAGTGTTCATGAAAAAGGTGGATAGGAGATTTTGTCTTTATGTGGATTATCATCACCTGAACCAGACCATAATAAATAACAAATAATTCTTGTAAAGAATTGATGACCTCTTTGACTAGTTTCAAGGTGTGTAATGGTTCTTGAAGATCAATCTCCGGTCCGTCTACCACTAGTTGAGGGTTCTTGAGGCTGATATTCCAAAGTTAGTATTCTAATGTCACTATAGACACTGTGAGTTCCTAATGATGCCCTTTGTGATAAAAAATTCCCATTTCATGTTTATGGCTTTGATAAACTAGGTCTTTTATCTTTACTTGGATTATTTTGTGGTCATCTTCATCGATGATATACTCATCTACTATACATCATAGGAGGATCATGCATAGAACTTGAGAATGGTTCTAGATTTTCTTTGAGAGCACCAACTTTACAGAAAGTTCTTGAAGTTCCAGTTATAGATTCATGAGGTTCACTTTCTAGGGCATGTAATTTATGAGCATGGTTTATCCATGGACCTAGTGAAGATTGGTGCAGTGCTTTCTTGGGAGCCACCCAAGAGAATGTTATAGGTGTGGAGTTTTCTTGGCTTGGCAAGGTACTATAGGAGGTTTATGTTAGACTTCTCTAGAGTTGCATCCCCTTTGACTGCTCTGATGTGTAAAGGGTTTCTATTTTCCTGGTATGAGAAGTGCTATAGGGATTTTGAGAAGTTAAGTTTGAGGTTGATGAGTGATCTAGTGTTGAGACTACCAAAGGAGGGTGTGGAGTACGTGGTGTATTGTGATTACTCAAGAACTGGGCTTGGTTGCATTTTGATGTAGTGGTAGGTAGCTATTGCATACAGTTCAAGGAATTTGAGACCCCATGAGCATAAATACATGACTCATGACCTAAATATGGAAGCAATAGTCTTCTCCTTGAGGATGTGGATGAACTACCTTCTGGAGGAGCACTGTGTAGTTTAATCAGACCATCAGAGTCTCATATACGTATTCACGTAAAGAGAATTGAACCTGAAACAGTGGTTTTGGTTGGAGTTCCTATAGGATTATGACTTCAAGATACTCTATACTCTAGGAAAGAAAAACATAGTAGTATATTCTATTAATAGGAAGTTCTGGGCTCACTTGGTGCAGGAGTCTTCTGAGCAGTTGGCCTCCCTGAAGCTGAACCTAGTGGAGCAGGAGGGTATAACTTTTCTGTAGTTGATGGTGTTGAATCCTACACTTCTCGAGTGTGTGAGATAGTCTCATTTGGGAAACATTGACTATGAAGTCTTACATGACTAGATATAAATGGGGGACTCACCAAATGGATACTATGAAGGAAGGAATCATGTCATCGTTTTCTAGGGACAGACATTGTTCCCAGTCATGATGTGGGAGGATGTGATGCACAAGTTCCACACTTATCCTATAGCTATACATCCTAGTGTGGGTAAGATATACAAATAGCTTTAGAGTCAATTTTAGTGGTCTGACATGAGATGGATTTTAGATGAGTTCATCTCTTAGTACCTCACTTATCAATAGGTGAAGCTTGATCACCAAGTTTTGGAAAGTTTGTTACATCCCCATGAGATCCTGGAATGTAAGTGGGATGAAATATCCATATACTTTGTGATTGGGATTCTATGAACAACGAAGGGACATGACACAATCTGGGTGATAGTTTACTGAATTTTGAAGTCTACACACTTCCTTACTATCAGGGATAAGTGTTTGGTGGAGAGTTTGGGGTAGTTTAACATATGGGAGATCGTTCACCTTCATGGGGTGACCTCAAAAATTGTCTCTGATCATGAGGCATGGTTTACATCACGATTGTGGAGAGGTCTATAGGAGGAATTCAGGACCCACATGAGGATGAGTACATGTCTTTCACCCCTAGACTAATGGAAATACCAAGTGAACTATCCAGGTGTTGGAGGATATGTTGAGGGTTTTCATTTTAGACTTAGGTCGGATCTTGGAGGATCACTTTCCCTTGGTGGAGTTTACATACAACAATAGATACCACTCTTCTATCATCTTGTCACCTTTTTAGGCCTTGTACAGGAGACCCTATAAGTCACCCTTATGATGGAAAGAGATGGTTGAGATGTCTCTTATGGGCCCAAAGATGGTTTAGGTGATAATAGAGATGGTTCAGGTCATCCATGAGTGGATGAGTATAGCTCAGAGTAGGCATAAATCTTATGCATATCATCATCATAGGCCCTTAGAGTTCAACTAGGGAGACTAAGTTTTCCTAAGAGTCTCCCCATGATGAGTATTGTGGAGGTTCAGACGAGGAGGAAAGCTATTGCTAAGGTTCATCAGGTCATTCAAGATTATGTAGAGGTTTGGTGATGTTGCTTACCACCTCTCCCTACCTCTACATTTAGATTGGGTGCATAACGTCTTCCACTTGATGCAACTGAGGAGATTCATGCATGACCCCACACACATCATCAACTGGGGAGAGATGGACATCAAGGATGGATCCACCTTTGTGGAGAACCCAATGGAAATCAAGGATCGATAGGAGAGGACCCTACATGGATAGACCATCCTCATAGTTCGCATGATGTGGTAAGATAGAAACATGCATGAGAGTTCCTAAGAGTGGGAGAGAAAGATGTAGGCTTAGTATCCCTAGTTGTTTGCTTAGTTTTTCTTTTTTGGGATGAAACTCTTGAAGGAGGGAATGATTTAAAGACTCTTTTTTTACCTTATAAGACTTTGAAATATTTATATATAGAGAGAGAGAGAGAGAGCTATGTGTTGATAAGACATGTGATTTTGAGGCCTGGTGTGCCCGGAATTAATTTTATAAAAATATTAAATATATTTTATATTGTGTGCACATGGTTTCTTAAAGAAAATGAGATAACTCTTAAACGTAATCTTGAATTGGAAATATGAGACCACATTTGAGTCTGAAACGCATTGTATACCCTAGGCATGACCTAAAACAAGTTGGCGTGAGGAATTTGGATATAGAAACCATTGGAGGGTGTGTTCATTAAAATAAATAATTAAGTTTATTTATTTTAATTAAATTAAAATTTTCTAAACTTATATAACTTCATCACTATGGAAAATATTCTAGTGTTAGTCTCATAAATCCTGGGATTATTCTAGATCTTCTTCCCCTTCTTCTATTGGTGAATCAAATCAAATGATGATGAAACTTCGGATTGGGGAAATTCAAGATGTAGAGAACACAAATACTTCCTTAGATTGTTGGTGGCCATATTCTTCAATGAAGAACAATCCAATATCTAGGTAGTACTCGTCAATTTTTGGTTTATATGCTCTATAATTAAATTTATTTAGCAGAATCATCCTGTTTATGAGCTACGCCAATTGTTGGACCATTTCATGCACCCATGTAATAATTAAATTGATTATTTCAATTTTTTCTGACCCTAATATCCCCATTCTTGATCTTAGTCCAAGAACACTTATCTAAAAGTAGCTAAAAAATTATTCTCCCCCCCCCAATTTATTCACGTTCTTTACCGGTTGGACCCCGTGGTCTCGGTTTAATGTTTTCGGGTAGTACTGAGCCTGATCGGACCCCCAGAAGCACAATGGTTTCCTAAGTGAGGGAAAAATCATTTAATCAGGCCTAGATCTGGGAAAATTATGGGTTTTGAATGATTGTTTTGATGATAGAATATTTAATAATCAAAGGCGAAAGGATATGGGGTGATCAGTTTGTGCGATGCACCCCCATTGAATGAAGGAATCTGATTTCCAGCGAGCGATGGCTAGAAACTAAGATTCACAGCCATATCCACAATTTTTTGGTGGATTTGAGGATGGATTTATGGTGGGACGGCTTGAATCAAGGAATGGATCATGAATCAAGAAGACTTTGAAAACCCCGATTATACGCCATGTACTATGATGAACACATGGCATGTAGCCCCTTGGTTATGGTGGCAATGGTTTCGAAAAATTATAAGGATGGAATGGTGTGTAGCCCTTAAACATGCCATGTACCACCTTCCCTATGTGGCTAAACCATGTGATGGAGTACATGGATAGGTACGCACCTTCTTACCGAGTACATGGGCATGACTAGAGAACACAGGAAGCACTTCATGTGAAGAGTCACACCATGTACTAAAGTACACAGATATGGGGTAAAGTACGCATGCACAACTTAGATACACGGGCACGACTAAGAACACAGGAGAGACACTAAATGGCATGGGCACACCGTGTATATCCCCCACACATTTTTTACTCTTACATGGTCAGTGCACCGTGTACCTTCAGGGACACAGCCAAGAGAAGGAGCAGGACCACACACCGCGTACCCCTTGTCTCCTTATGAGAAAACTTTAAGATTTTATATCTCCTTTGTTTGGACTCTGATTTGGCTCACGATTAGCCTATCCTGGGTGTTTTTTCATGTATAATTTGATGGTTTTTTTGGTTTTGTCTTTTGGGATATGATGTTCAATGTTCCAGGAACAATGTTTTGTTAGCCGATGCTCGACAACGACAGTGATCATACAGGATCACCAGTGGCATCCCAAGTAGAACCCTACAGTAAAGCTGGGAATGGGTCCTCAATGGTTTTTTAGTGGAATCATCCAACTAGGCTGGGTATGGGTTCTCTACAGAATCCTCTAGTGTAACCCTCATGTCAATATAGGGCATGGGTCCTCTACAGACTCCTAAGTGAAACCCTCCAGCCAATCTGGGCATGGGACCTCAACAACTTCTAGAGTGGAACCCTCCAGTTGGACTAGGCATGGGTCCTATACAGACTCTTGAGTATAAACCTCCAGTTGATCTAGGTATGTGTCCTCAATTACTTCTATATTGTAACCCTCTAACTGGGCTAGTCATGGGTCCTAGACTATCGGAATGGAACCCTCCTATTGGGTAGGGAATGGGTCCTCCATTGACTATTAGAGTGGAACCCTCCTATTGTACCAGGGCATGAGTCCTCTACCTAGAGATTATGGTCCCTTGATTTTGCATCACAATGATGAGGTGTGTCTTGAATTTTATGGTTACTTCTGAGAAAATGTGTGGGATACTGGGTATCGTTGATGGACTTTTGGAAATCTTGGAGACTCTTCTTCCTAGGCTGAGCTGTGAGATGGAGATTCCCTTTCTCAATCATTTGGGTTTATTTTTACTGAGCGTATATACATACATCTATATCCATAACTTTGGATTTGGTTATTCTCCTTACATGGGTTGTGAAGATGCATGGGGTATGCCACGTGATTTCCGTGTTTAGCTTCTTGTGGTTGGATGAGTCTACTCTCCTACTATAGGTGGAAAAGACTCAATGTGTAGTTTATCTACACACCTTGTTGATACCCTTATGTTTTCATGAGGTTACTTTCTCTTGGTTTGGGATTAGTTGTTCTCTTTCACTGTATCTTGCATCTTTTGTACCATCTACTGTATTTTTATTCTTGTTGTATCTCTTACTTCTCCCTATTCAGTTTTCAGGGTGTCATACTAGGTATGTATATACTCACCCCTACATGGTCTTTTCCCACATGTGTCGTGTCTTATGCAGATGAAGGATAGGTTGGGGTGACTTCATATGATCTTAGGGATACCTGGTACTTTGGACTACATACAGTGATCACATATTGGATATTATTAGTTGGGCTCTCTTAGTATTTTACTTTTCTAGTTTTGTTAGTTTGATACATATTTCTAGTTGGTCATGTATTTTTTTCCATTACTTTTCAATTTTCATTGTCGCACTCTTATACACCCAAGTGGTTTTTTATGCTTGGTTTACTTTCTAGTTGTTGCATCTTGTTATTATTATTCCTTTATACTTTGGTATTGAGATGGTCGGGTGTATGTGTATAAGTACTTAGGGAAATTACACCCATTTAGGATATGACTTCTGGTGCTTGTCATCTCCCCCTTACCAATAGAGGTGGGCTTAGGGTAGTTTTGGCTCAATCCCCAACTTAGGTTGAGTCATGATAACATACTTTTGAATCATTTAAAAAAAACTATGAAATATATATTTCATAGATGTAATTAAATTTAAACCTCTCACAAAACATTAGTGATAATCAAAATACTGAGGGTTCTGGTGATATCTCCATAAAACATACTCATATATCTATATGTATATTTCTACCACAATATGTATCATATCCATAATATGTCTCTTATATAATCCTTTTGTTCATGACATCTAATGACCACTAGTCATGGAACATGTAAATCTAGTATTGGCCTCTCATTATTTTCTTGATTCTCTAAAAAATACTAACCAATTGGATGAATACATCACATGTCATTCATATATCTAATAATAACATCACATGTCACTTATCCAAGTAGCCTAACACGTCATATGTAAAATAGCTAAGCATGGTCATGTATTTCCTCAGTCTAATTCAATCAAGGGCTAGATGTCTTTTCTTATCATACAAGTGGAAAATCCCATATTGGTTGCACTACAACCAATGAAATGATCAAAAAAACCCAAACACTATAACACCCCAATATTTTACAAAATATATTTTTCAAATAAAATTAATTTCTTTGATAGTTTCTGCTACATGCAACACCGAGTTTTAATAAACTGTGATATACTATTAATATTATAATTTAAAAATGACCATTATAACCTAGATGTTAAACTTGAAGGTATGAATAGGAATAACCGAATTTTTAAAATTAATTATAATGGTTTTATATAATGAAAATATATTTATAAATAAGTACTTAATTTTTGTAGAGTCTTTATATACTTTGAAAATACATTTCTTCTCAAAAAATGATTTTCATTGCTCTTTGTGAAAAAATAATAAATTTGAATTTTGAAACTTTTATAAAATGTATTTGAAAAAATAAAATTCATTTTTGGAATCAACATGTCAAAATTATCTTAGTTTTAATTTTTGATAATTTTCTAGAAAGATTAATTTTTCAATGAATAGTGAAAAAAACTGATTTTTATTAAAAACTGCCTATTCATTTAAAGAATTTACAAAGTTATATTTTGTTTTAAAATGGTTTAAAAGTAATATTAGTTAAATTATATTATAATAAATACAATTTAGTTAATTATAATAAATTTAACATTGATTTTTTATATTAAAACTTCTTATACTTATGAAAATTATCTCTTTGGAAAAACAATTTTTCGTCACTTCTGTGGGTTTAATTTTAAATTAAATTATGTCACTTATGCGAATTGAATTTTTAAAAATTAATTATATATTTATAATCATAAAAATTAATATTATATAATAATTTAAACTTAATTTTTTGTCATAATGAATAGTAAATACATTAAAAATTAATTACCATGGTTAAGGTTAACACATGTTTATCATGGGGTTAAACTAAAAAGATTAGGGTTAAAATAACCTAAAAACTTGTAAAATTTCTATTGGATGAAAATATTTGGAAATTATATCATCTAAGGTTCTATAATTATCTATTTTATAGCCTTTTATGTTTAAAATGTGGGTATAATTTTTTCTTATCAAAAAATCCAAGTGTGTCCTCTCCCCCACTTATAAAAGGGCACCCCTCTCCTCTCCTATTCACTTTTTCAAAGCCATTTGGTTCATTAAATACCTACCAAAATAACTTCCTTAATTACCAAAAAAATTTATATATGTATTATTTTGATTATTAACCCCATTTAAGAAGGATTTTAGTGAAAACCTAAGGAGGTTGTCTGAAGATGAGGTATTGTTCTTAGCCGAGCATTTTTATTTTATTTGTTCTTCCATATACTTAAAATATGATGATATAATAACATAATTATATACCACATAATAATATTTTATTATGTTAATTTCATAACCTATATTCATATCATACTCCATAAAATGTGAAACAAAATAATCAATCATGTGTACGGATGACTACCGCCTCACGACCTGATGTAATTCGTTTTTCATCTCCGCCACTCATGGATAGATATAGTGATGGATTTAAAGTATATATATGATATTTATGACATAATTATACTTTTTTAAATATAATATCATATCTAACATATTATCTTAAAATCTTTTGGAAAATGATAACATCACTCGTGTGTACGTGTGGACTACCGCCTCCACAAAGCGATGTGATACATTTTTCATTTTATTTTGACATGGATGGTAATATGGATATATTTAATGAATATAAATTATATATATGACATAAAAATTATCTTTTAAATGTGATATATTATTTACCTTTCTTTTTTACATCTGTTGAGAAAATGGAAACAATATTCATGTGTACGTACGGCCTACTGTCACCATGAACGGTGAAATTCATTTTCTATCTCTAAATTTTATAGATTAATATAAATGAATATATAATAAATATATATGATATTAATATCATGTTTAAAATTATATATATTATTTAATAATGGTTAATTTAAAAGGACTTAAAATACTAAACCAAAACATACATGAAAAACAAAGTAGTTATTACTCGAAACGTGATTTTAACAAGGAATTGTTAATAAATAGGTAATAAAAGTTCACAAATAAATCATATATGATATAATATATATGAGTATAGTTATAGAATATATTTATAATAAAACTATATTTATTATATATGAGTTTTTAATGTGTATTAATAAATTTAATACTTGAGGTAGTGGATTTCTGTCACACATTTATTTCGGTGGGACACATACCATATTCACCACTTATTTCTTTCATGTGGTGTATATACTACCCATGAAAGTATTTTATGATTATTATCATTAAAACTATGGGATATAAATATCCATATATTTTTATTTCTTTCATGTGTATTATGATTCAAATGTTTCCAAGTGGTAAAGGTTTTATGTTACAATCTCATTGTTTATCGAGGTTATTTATGATTAAGTTTCTGATGGTGAAATCTTACGATATACCAATACAAAAACCTCATGAAAATTATTATCCTATATTTATTTATGTATAATATATTTTTTGCTTTAATTTTTATCTCTTTAATAATTAAATATACTAAAATAATTTTTTCAAGAAAAATGACTTTATTTCTCTCTTTGTTTGAAAATATTTTTTATTCCATGTCCATGTTTTCTAAAAATGTTTTAAAGAAAGTTTTTACTACTATAAAATGATCTTTTAAAGAAATTTTTACCCATGTTTTAATTTTTTACAAAATATTTTAAAAGTATTTTCATTTTATAAACAAGGATCTTTTGGATTTTTAATGAAAATGTGAAAGAAAACTTATTTTTAACGTGTACGACATGAATGGTATTTCCCACTATTATGGAAACTCAATGATTTAAAGATTACTTTACAATATTACTAGGTTATTTTCAAATAAAATGTTTTATTTAATATTTGGAAAGTTTTTATATTATAAATAAGTTATTTAAAAATGTAAATGATATTTTCCTTAAGAATTATTTAATGATATTTTTATGAAATTTATATTCATCAATGACAACAATATTTGGTGTTTCTTATGTTTTAATATGGATATTATCCAACGATACCATCCTAATTATTTATTTAGATGGTTTATGATTATGATGAAAATATATTTATAAAACCCTTTTCTTTTCCATGGGTTATGTTATGATGAAATGCTTATAAAACCTGTATATTTTCCACGGGTTATTCTATGATGAAATGTTTATGAAACCGTTTTATTTTACATGTGTTATACTATGATGAAATGATTATGAAACCCATTTCATTTTCATGGGTTATGATATGATTAATGATTTATGATCTTATAGCACACATATATATGATTTTTATTATGTATCAGGTTAGACTTATATCTCCCTCTAATGCATTGAATAAAGATTAATGTTTTATGAGATCAGAGGGTACACAGGAGGTTATCCCATTCCTAGAATAAAAGGGTACATGAGAGGTTATCTCAAGCCTATAAGATGGTATATGAGAGGTTATCTGAAGCCCGAAGTAGTTACATGGGTGTTTATCCCAAGACTAACATGTTATGAATGTATTGTTGGGTAGCCTTGAAATAATATTTTTTATGCTTATGTGTATGACACAAATCTATTTCTTATGTCAATGTTATGTTATCATAGATCATGTTATTTGATTTCATTATGATTCATGTCTTATGAACTACTAATATTTATTCCATGACTTGATTTTATGGTCCATGTTATGTAGGTTATGGTTTTTTAAATGTTATCATCATGTTCTCACACCCTTATGTTCATGTTATGTTGATATATCCCTTGTTTATATTTAGTGAGCATTTGTGTTGTCCCTTTATTATGTTTCATTTCCCCAGTTCATGAAGAAAGGTATTATGTATGATATGTCTAAGGAGGGTGATAGTTATGAAGAACTTAGTGAGAGATGATGTAGTTCACTTATGAACTAGTTTATTATGTATACAAGTTTCCAAAGGCACTATACTAATATGATTATGACATAGATCGTTATGTTATGTAATGAATATTCATATATTAAGATGTGATATCTATGTATGAGAATTTTGGATCCTTGTAGTTGGTATTAGATAAAGGTTTAGTTAACTATTGGAAATTAGGATTAGAAAATTTTAGTGATAACCTTAGGGATAAGTCTAAGTATAAGTCTGAGGATAAGTCAAAGTACAGGAAAATGTCTTTTAATTTTAGTGAAGGATGGAGTGAGTAGTTTACATGCAATTACATCCCTTTATGAATACTACAAGTGGATGTGGCTCTAGAAAAGTTTCACATAGAGGTAATAAATCTAAAAAGGGTACATTTTTATTTGACTTTATCATCACCTAGTGCATGAAAACGAGCCTTGTTACACTCCTATTTTGACACTCCTGAGGGATATGTGTTGGAAATTCACAAAAACTTTACAAACCATTATGAAATATTTGAATAGATGATGACCATGAATGAACTAGGATAAACCAAGGTATCATATATTTAAAATAATTTTTCATTATTTATACATCCTATAAATGATTTTTCATGATTATATAATTTCCCACTATGATTATTATTTCTCAAAATATGATTTTTTGGTTTTAGTCAATGGTTGGAACCAGGAGTAATCATGTTAACACCGAATGTGATGAAAAATTCAGTGATTATGAACAACCAAATTGGATGATTATTTGAGAGAAATATATTGTTATTATACCTAATTAGTTATCATGATATATGATTAACAACAAAAACTTCATTGAGAGTCCTAACATGTCAAATAAGAGGATGATGGGATTTTATGAAAGTTTATATGGTAATAAACATAGAGGAAAGAATATTTTTCTTCCTACTTGTCAAGAAGGTGGGAATAAGCACCTAGAAGAATATATCAAATAGAGGGGAAGATGTTTTATATGTGGAAATTAAGGTCATACAAAATGAATTTCTAAGTGATTTGATTTATTATATATGGGGAACTTGGGAATTATCCGAGTCAATGTCCTAAACTAGGGGTTATCCCCTAGACCAAGGAAATACCTATATTATACCAAATCATTGAAGTAAAATGATTGAAGTATTTATGTATATGGATTCAATAATTATGTTTTAGAAGTATTTTTACCAATGGTATTTTGGTTAAAAGAATTATGAAACATCTAAGGATTTTGTTAATTTTGGAAGAATATATGTTTTATTGTATGATTAACTTAAGAGTTACAGATATCATCATTGGTTTGTGAATTTAAGGTTGACCATAATTTCAAAGCCTTCAACACCCATTTTTAGGTTCTAATTGGTGGTATTTTAATGTGATTAATGACATTTTGGGAGTCATTTTATTAGAATAAGGTGTATATAACTCTTATGTTCAACAAGAAGTATTATTTGAGGAGGAATGATCTTTTCATAAGTTTAAAGGTATTGGTATCCTTTAGGGTTTATATGAAATTTTATGGTTAAGGATGTTTAGCATATTTTTTAGGAAATTATAAGAATTATATTAATAAATTTTTAGTAAAAAGTACAACTTATCACATTCAGCAAGGTCACGGGGCTTGAACCCACAACTGAATGGTGATAAGGGTGAAACACATTCTACCAACCTATATGATGTCTTGGTTAGTGTGACATTATTTTTAAATGATCTGATAGATAAATATTAAGTTTATTTTTAGAACACGTGTTTTATCACAAACATAAGAATGAGATTTAAAAATGATATGGTGATAGCTTATGCCTCATGAAAATTGAATTTTCATGAGAAAAATTACCTAACTCGTGATTTTGAGTTAACTATAGTAATTTTTTCATTAAATATATGGAGGTATTATATTTATGGAGAAATTTGTGATATATATATTGATCATACAAGTTTAAATTATATATTCACACAGAAAGAGTTGAACATGAACCAAAAAAGATGGTTGGATCTTATTGAAGATTATGACTGCCCAATACATTACCATACTGGGAAAGTGAATAAGGTGGATGATAATTTAAGTCAAAATGATCATTCTGTTTTATCTATGATGAGGATAAAAAAAGATCCAATATTTTTGGATTTGTAAAGGATGGATCTGGAAATTGTGAAGGAAGGGGAAAAGTTTTATCTTGCTCAAATAAGTGTTCAACCATCTATCCAAGTAAAGATTAAAGATGTGTATAAGGAAGATGTAGAGCTACGAAATAATGTGAGAATGTTCCTGAGTTTAACCTTAATTATAATGGAATGATAAGGTTTAAAAACCATGTATGTGTTCTATCCATACCATATTTGAAGAAGGATCTATTATAGGAAGCTCATAGTTCTTCATTTTATATTCATCCTAGAAGTAAAAAAGATGTATAGATATTTGAAATAGTATTTATGGTGGGATGGAATGAAGAGAGATATTAAAGAGTTTATATCTCAGTGCTTGGTATGTCAATAAGTTGATTCTAAGAGACAAAAGTATAAGAGAATGTTACAACCATTATCCATACTAGAATGGAAATGGGAAAACATCACCATGGATTTTGTCATCAGACTCCCTAAAACATCTAAAGGGAACAATACTATATGGGTTATAATCAATCACATTAAAAATTATACACACTTCATTGATATTAGATAATATTTCTATCTGGATCATATTTCTAGGATATAAATTAAGGAATTTGTAAGGTTGTATGGAGTATCACATTCCATTGTATCTGATCAAGGTCCAAGTTTTACCTTGAAGTTCTGGAGAAGTCTTCAGCAATCTCTATATGTGGAGTTGAGTTTCTGCACTACGTATCATCCTTAGAAATATGGTCAATATAAGAGAACCATTAAAACCCTATAAGATATTCTAATATCTTATTCTATGTATTTTAAAGGTGGTTGGGATCAATATCTTCCTTTAGTTATGTTTTCTTACAATAATAGTTTTCAATCATGAATTCAAATGGATCCTTATAAAGCACTCTATGGGAATAAGTTTAGAACTCCAACATGTTTGAAAGAAGTTTGAGAAAGAAATATATTGGAAACATAATTTTCTGAAAAAATGGAATAGAAGGTTAGAGTCATTCAACAACACATAAGGGAAGTACAAAGTTGACAAAAAAGTTATTCTATTAATCGTCGACATAATATTGAGTTTAAAGTTAGTGATAAGGTTTTTATATGAATTTCTCTATGGAATAAGGTTATGAGATCTAAGAAGAAATTAAATTTGATCTCTAGGTATATTTTCCCTTTCGAGGTTCTGGATCGAGTAGGGACAGTTTCTTATCACTTGGCACTTCTACCGAAACTCTCTCAAGTCCAAGATGTGTTCCATATATCTCTCCTAAGGAAGTACATACCTCATCCTTAAAATGTACTAAACTCAGAGGTAA
This sequence comes from Viscum album, assembly GCA_963277665.1. NCBI lineage: Eukaryota > Viridiplantae > Streptophyta > Magnoliopsida > Santalales > Viscaceae > Viscum > Viscum album. The sequence goes on along the minus strand of OY728156.1, from coordinate 1,188,292,537 downwards.
TACTTATGGATCATGATATTTACTATTAAGAATAACCTATAGAGATTATATATCATAGAGATAAAGTGATATGAAACAAGATCGCTCACATGGTCAAAGTTCAGTGGAGAAACTACTAATATGAGGAAGCTACATGGGAACCTGATGATAGGATGAGGTAGAAGTATCCTCAGTTTTTTGTATCAAAGTGATGGAATTTCAAGGGAAAAATTTTATTTTAAGGGGGGTATAATGTAACACCTATAAATTTTATGAAATATATTTTTTCAAATAAATTTAATTTCTTCTATAGCTTGAGCTGCACGTAACACCGAGTTTTAATGAACCATGATATACTATTAATATTATTATTTAAACATGATCATTATAAACTAGATTTTAAACTAAGTGATATGAATAAGAATAAAAAAAATTAAAAATAAATTATAATGGTTTTAGATAAATAAAATATATTAATTAATTAGTATTTAATTTTGGTAAAGTGTTTATATACTTTGAAAATAAATTTCTTCTCAAAAAATGTTTTCCATTTCTTTTTGTGAAAAAATAAAAAAATTATTTTTTACAGTTTTATAAAATTTATTTTAAAAAATAAACATCATTTTTTTAATCAAAAATTCAAAATTACCTTAGGGTGAATTTTTTATAATTTTTTGGAAAGATTAATTCTTCAATGAATAGTGAAAAATACTGATTTTTATTAAAAATTGTCTTTTTATTTAAAGAATTTAAAAGGTGGATTTTTTTAAATGGTTTAGAAGTAAAATTAGTTCAATTATACTATAATTAATCCAATTTAGTTCATTATAATTAATTTAATATTGAATTTTTATATTCAAATTTTTTATACTTATGAAAATTTTCTCCTTGGAAAACTGGTTTTTCATCGTGTATGTGGGTTTAATTTGAAATTAAATTCTTAAACTTATATTAATTGAATTTAGAAAAATATATTAAATATTTATAATCACAATAATTAATATTATATAACAATTTCATCTTAATTTTTTGTTATATTGAATAGTAAAAACTGTAAAAATTAATTAATACGGTTAAGGTTAAAACAGGTTTACCGGGGAGTTAAACTAAAAATATAAGGGTTAAAATAACTTAAAAACCTGTATAATTCCAATTTTATATCCATATTTAGACCTTATCTCATCTAATTTTATACAATTATCCATTTTGGAGCATCTTGGAATTTTTAAAAAGTGGGTATGACTTTTTCTTTTCAAAAATTCTGAGTGTGTCATCTCCCCCACTTATAAAAAGGCACCCCATCTCCTATCCTATTCACTTTTACAAAGACTTTTGGATCAAAAAATATTTAACCAAATATATTCCTTAATTCAATTCACATATCCTAGAGTCCTTATTTTTATTAATAAACCCTTTTAAGAAGGATTTCATTGCAAATCTAAGGAGGTTGTTTAAATAAGAGGTGTTGTTCTTAATCAAGCATTTTTTGTTTCATTTCTTCTTATAACTCCTTCAAATATTCTTCAAATATTATTATATAATAAAATTATTATTTATCATATAATTATATTTTATTATTTTAATTTCATAATCTATATCCATCTCCTCTCTTATCAAATGGGAAACAAAATCGTCTATCGTGTGTATGGCAGACTACCACCTCACGAATCGATAGAATTCATTTTCCCTCACCAAATCTCATGGGTGGATATAATGATGGATATAAATTATATGTATGATATTTATGAAATAATTATACTTTTTAAATTATAATAACGCATCTACCTTCTTACCTTCCAATCCATTAGAAAATGATAACATCGCTCATGTGGACTACCCACCTCCACGAAACGATGTGATATGTTTTTCATTTTATTTTGGAATGGATGGTAATAATGATAGATTTAATGAATATAAATGATATATATTAAATAAAAATGATTCCATAAAGGTGATGTATTATTCAACTTTATTTCATTCTATCCATTGAGAAAATAGAAACAACATTTATGCGTATGTACGACTTACCGTCTCCATGAATGGTGTAATTCATTTTCTATCTCTAACTTTTATGGATTACTATAAATACATATATAATGAAAAAATATGATAATTATATCATGGTTAACATTATATATATTATTTAACCATGATCAAAGAAAAATTACTAAAAATACCAAACCAAAACATACACGAAAAATAAAGTAGTTATTACTCAAAATGTGATTTTAGTAAGGAATTTTTAATAAACAAGTAATAAAAGGGAATAAGTAAATAATATATGATATTATATGTATGATTATGGTTATATAATATATTTATAATAAACTTATATTTATTATACATTAGGTTCGAACATGTACAAAGAAAGTCGATACTTGAGGTAAGAGATTTTTGTCCCACTTTTATTTTCATGGGACATGTGTTATATTCACCACTTATTTATTTTGTGTGGTGTATATAATTCCAATGAATGTATTTTACCATTATTTTAATAAAAAATATGGTATATAAATATCCATATAAGTTTATTTATTTCATGGGGCTTACAATTCAAACATTACCAAAGTGGTAAAGGTTTTATGTTACAATCTCATTATTTATCAGGATTGTTTATGATTAAGTTTTTGATGATGAAATATTATGATCTAATACTCCAGAAACCTCATTAATATTATTATCCTCTATTTATTTCGGGTATAATACATGTTTTAATTTCATTTTCCTCTCTTTAAGTATTAAATAGACTAAAATAATGTTCTTAATAAAAATCAATTTTATTTTTCACTTCATTCAAAAGTACTTTTTCTTCCATATCCATGTTTTATAAAAAAAATTAAAGAAAGTTTTTACTATTATTAAATTATTTTTTAAATAAATTTTTACCCATGTTTTAATTTTTATAAAATGTTTTAAAATGAATCTTCTTGTAATTTTTTGAACAAGGATCTTTTGACTTTTTATCGGAAATGTGAAAGGAATCTTTTTTTAAGTATACGACATGAATGATATTTCCCACCATCATGACCACTCAATGATTTAAATATTCCTTTAAAATATTCCAAGATTATATTCAAAGAAAAAATTTTCTTTAATATTTATAATGTTTTTATATTTTAAATAAGTGAATTCAAAATAGAAAGGATATTTTTCCTCGAGAATGATTTAATGAAATTTTTATGAAATTTTTATTCATCAATGACAACAACCTTTGGTGTTGCTTATGTTTTACTGGGAATATGATAAAAGGATACCATACTTATTATTTATCTATATGTTTTATGATTATGATTAAATATGTTTATGGAAGCTGTTTCTTTTCCATGGGTTATTCTATGATCAAATGTTTATGAAACTCATTTATTTTCCATGAGTTATTCTATGATGAAATGTTTATAAAACCCATTTATTTTGCAAAAGTTATGTTATGATAAAATAATTATGAAACCTGTTACTTTTCATCAATTATGATATAATGAATTATTTATGATATTATGGCATACATATGTAAGATTTTCATTATGTGATGGGTGGGACCTATATCTCCCTCCAAATCATTGGGTAAATATTAATGTTCTATGAGATCAAAGGGTACATGAGAGGTTATCCCAAGCCTAAAATAGGAGGGTATATGGGAGGTTATCCCAATAACAAAAGAGGGTACATGGGAGGTTATCCCAATACCAAAAGAGGTTACATGGGAGGTTATCCCAAGCCTGGAGTAGGTAAATGGGTGGTTAACCCAAGCATAACATGTTATAAATGTATCGGTGGGTATCCTTGGTATAATATTTTCTATATATATGTGTATGTCATTAATCTATGTCTTATGCCAATTTTATGTTCTCATGGATCATGTTCTTTGATTTTATTATGATTCATGTCTTATGAACTACCAAGATTTATTTTATGAATCAATTTTATGATCTATGTTATGTAGGGTATGATTTTCAAATGTTATTCTCATGTTCTCATACCCTTATACACATGTTATATTGATATATACATTATTTTACCTTTTTAAGCATCTGGTCTCACTCTTTATTATGTTTCCTTTACACAAGTTATAAAGAAAGTTATTATGTATGATATGTCTAAGGAGGGTACTAGTTATGAAAAACTCAGTGGTAGATAATGTAGTTCACCTATGAACCAGTTTTTTATGTATCTAAGTTTCTAAAGGCACTGGACCCATATGATTCTGGAATGGTTCATTATATTATGTAATTAATATTCATCTATTATCATGTGATATCTATTTATTATAATTTTGGTTCATTACAACCACCCCATGATTATATAAGTTCATATAGTGACTTGTGTAAGTACGGTATCAAATTATAAAGGCTACCATGCTAGGTATCTCACCAATATCAGGTAAGAATGACTAATAATAAGAATACACCCCTACTTATATCCATAACTATATGATATTACATGAGATATACTTAAGTGGATCTATACATGTGATAAGTCTCTACTTATTACCTCAAGAATCTATTCTTAAATATCTCATATACAACCCTTTTCAATGAATATAAGAATCTATTTAAGCTAACCTTTTCATATCATCACAACTCATTATACTCTGTGATTATAATCAGTTAGATACAACTTAAAGTATGTACTTTTAGGGGATATTTATCATTCAACCATTAATATAAGATAAATTATATCACACATGAATGAATGATAAATATACATTTTATTTATTATAAATACATGCTATATTTTCAACCATTATAACCAATATCTAAAGAGATTCCACATGTATTTCATGTTGTTGCTATAGAAATTGTTTTATGAACATTACATCCAAATAAAATTCTTGTCACATCCTTATGTGACCATCTGATAAAATACTCCTACTAACCTCTTATTGAGTAACATTTACAAACCAAGCTATTTTGAATAATGGTGAGGCATAAGAATCATATTCCTTAAGTTCAACTCTTTGAAATTATATTCAAAATCCTTAAATTTATAAAATAAAATGTTATAATGTTTTTTTATTTTATACTTATAACTCTTTATAAGTACATCATAATCATCCTTAGAACCCTTTCCATTAATTTTTTTTCTTGAAATCTTTTGTAAATAATTTAACAATTTGCATTAACACTTTATCAACACTACCTAAACTCTTTTAGGATACCAAGTGATATCTATTTTGTCATTATAACTAATTTAACTATTTATATTTCACTTTACTATCATACCCTAAACTCTTTTAGGATACTAAGTGATGCACTTTATGTTGGCTAGTAAGAAACTTTAGGGAATAGTGTTGTTCACTTATTATGGTAACTAAATGTAACTCTTTACTTTTTTATTTACCATCACATATCCTAAACTTATTTAGGATATTAAGTAGAGAATCACTATAATATTAGACTAGTAAAATCCTTTAGTTAATAGTCATATTCACTTTATTACAGTAACTAAATGTAATTATTTACATTTTTCTTTATTATCTCATATACTAACTCTCTAGGATATTAATGGAAAAATCACTCAAACTTAGATTGGAATTATCATTTACTTAATAACTTTGAACTTATTTAAGTTCAAAAATACTCCTACTAGCTTCTTGGATATCATATTCTCCTCAGAATATTTTTCTAAGACTCAACACAAACTACTTTATGTTTTAGGAAATAAAATTTATTTCCTTTTATTGGGAATATATAATAAAAAACTATTGTTTCTATATCATATATGTCATTTTATGTGTTTGGATAATTTTTCATTTTAAAAATAAATCTTTATTTAAATATACCACTGATGGGTGGCAGGAACATCTTCCCACATATTTAAAAAAATATTTGGATAAAGTCTTTTTATTCTAGATAAACACTTTTATCCTAGATAAACACTTTTATGAAAATATTATTTTTAAAAACATGTTATAGAAATTGATGAATCATAAACCATGTGTATACATTTAATAATCTCATAAAAATCCTTTGTTATTGAACATCCTCTCTTATCATATAAGAGAAGTGAGGTAAAGATACACATATTTTACTTAGATTCATCTGAGCTTGACACATTCCTTTACATTAAAATTCTCGATGTAGTAACTATTTAATTCATATCATGAATATAAACTACAATCTAAATCAATTATTCCTTTTATTTTAAACCATTTTATATTTATAACACTTGTAAATAATACACTCGGTATCACATAACCTTCGAAATCAAAGAATTAATTCTTATATCATGAATACCTGACATGGAAATTATACAGAGTTCCCAAACCTATTTAGTTATATCTTTGATAATCCAATCATTTTGAATCATTACTATTCCTTCTTGAAAACCCTAGGTTTCAATGACCTTGATTTACTTCTTAAAGAAACATTATCAAAAAAAATCAAAAAACTTTTATTCTTCCAGTTTGAATGTTTACCCACTTATATTGTCCTCGCGGTACTAGGATCCAGACATCATATGCCTAGTTCATTTATTCTCAACACATTGAGAATATCGGTTAAACATTTATTTAATTCATTCACTATTTTTTAATATTTCCATTAATGGAAATATTATGAATCCCCTAACCATAATAAGACTTATAAAAAATTATTATATCCAAAAATATTCAATCATATTGAATATCATGTACATACCTAAACATATTTAGTATATAATATTAGAATTCCTTATGTTAGTTAGCATCCAATTCCTTTGAATCCTTAAATGAATCATTCCATGCTTCTATAAGAATCTTGATTTTCTTATCAAATAATTTCAACACTTAGTTACTCATGAAGGAACTATTATAACATGTAGAATATTTCTATTACTTAAGAAATTTTCTTAAGGTACTAGTCTTAGTAATTTATTAGTTTAAGATTATCATTTCAAGGATTAATATAAAGTTTAGTTTTATTATGATGATAATTCATTTATCTACAATAAAACTTTTTATCAGATGCATATAATGTCTTATATCTTTTCATCAAGGACTTTTAATGAATGTTCTCAAAATAAAATTGATTATCTCATACATCATATCCATTTAGTGATCCAAGATATTTATTTTACTAAGAAATGATTATACTTGATCATTTATCTCACTACTTAGTTATTTAGGTAGGGAATCATCTTAATCACAATAGTTGTGACCCTTGGATAATTGAGTGGATAACCACTTATCCAAATATATCATATGAATTCACTCAAATTTATTCCCCTGGTATCCTAACCATTAGGTCTTCTCAACTAGTGTAACCCAAATAAAATGCCAATAACAATCCAACCAAGGAAAATAGAAGAGCACATGGCATAGTCATGAAACTACCCAACAAGACAATCTAGAGTCACTCATTACCTTCTTTATTTAAGAAAAATAATCCAAGAGAGCCCATCATGGGCACAAAACTATCATATTGGATGATCAATTTCTTGATAAGTGTTTCTTTAGAAGGAATTATACAGTTAGTATTTTAGGGGTTTTTAGTATTCAGTTTAATATACATCATATACATATTAAATTCATAATTATTACATCATATTTTATCATTATCTTTTATTTTTTTATTCCATTTTTATGTATGCATGATTATAATAATTTAGTTTTGGAATCTCTATTCCAACAAAAAAAAATGTGTTCATACCACATTAATGTTTAACTCTTTACACAACCCACAATTATATGTTAATCACCCAAAATAGAAGTCAGTTATACTCGTACATATCTAAATGCTTCATATACATAAGGTAAATGAACGCTTCATGTAAATTCATGAAGTTATATGAGATTGAAAAACTCTGCAAGAGTAAGCCCAGAGCAACAGATAGCCAGCCTCATTCACTTTCCTAGACAAGGAAATCCTCTATGAAAGCAGTTGGTATGACCCCAATTCCCTCTACCCAAGGAGACTTTATGCAAGATATAATTAAATTCATGAAAAATTTAACACCTAATATGAAAAAAAAAATATTCAATAACTAAATTCAAGTTCATAGAATTTCAATTACAAACTAAGGTCAAGGTAGATGGAAACTAAATTTTATGATATCAACCTAGCATGATATGCAAGGTTATATCTTAAAATAAATTTATCATATAAACATTGGCATACAACCATTCATGAAATAAAAAATTATAATTATGAATAAAATAGGGAATGGACTTTAAATAAATGAACAATTTAAATATTTAAACATGAGATAAAAAATTTTGAGCAATTTTATAGATAAATGTTTATTATAAACCATTTTATAATTTCAACTTTAACATTATAGACATTCTATAATTTTGAATATAAACTCTTTATATTCTTTCAAATACAAATTATTTCATATCTATCATTATATAGAATTTCCCTTTTAAATATATGATATTATATGAATTATAAACTATTTATAATTCAATTTATATCATTTAAACCTTTTATATAAACTAAATATTATATACTTAATTGTTGTTTAAACCTTGATCATATAAATTATTAAAACACTTTTGATGTGGCTTAAATAATGTTCAAAATAGGACCCCTTTAATTTGAACAATTTCAAATTAATTAATTATAAACTAAACAGAAATATCGAGGAAATTTGACAAATAAATAAATTATTTATTTATTTTCCAAAACATGAGACATTTATGAACTATTCATAAATAAATTTTAACTATAAACATTTTATATATTAGCAAGAATAAAAACATCTTATATTCATTTCAATATAAACCCCTTAATATTTTATATTAAATTACATTTATATGATATTTATTGAATTATAAATATTTTATAATTCAATATATATTATATAAAAAATTTATATAATCAAAATATCATATATTTTGTAATTTATAAACACTTTATAAATCATATTTTATTATTTCTAAATAAACCATTTATTTTTATATCATAAAGCACATCATTTAATTTATAAAAATTTATTTTAAATATTAACATTTAATATTTGGAATATTTTTTAATAAATTATTCATAAACATTTATATGATTAGTCATAAAAAATTCATAGTTAATTAATTTATAAACCATTTATAAATTAAAATATTACCAAAATTCCATTTTTTATGATTTATGAACTCTTGTAAACCATACATATTTGAAAAATATTTATCAATTAACCATAAACATTTTATAGTTAATTAATTTATAAAAAACTTTTAAAAAATTTTATAAATATTTTAAAATATCCTTTTCATTATTTATGAAAAAATTAGAAATTATATAATTTAATTCATAACTGAATTATCTTGATTAAAATAAACACTTTATTTATTTTCATAAATAAGGGTAATAAATGTGAACTTTTCATATTTGAAAAAGGCTGATAATTTTTTTTATTAAACTTGGATTATTGATGTTATTACTATTTTATAAACCATTTTATAAATATGAATGACATAAATAATTAAATAAAATTTTTATTTAATTAAAACATATGAATTTTCATATTTATTTCCAAGCTTGAAAAATATCATTTTACGATTTGTAAAACATGTTTTTCATAAAATAGTAAACATGTTGATTCATCAAAGAAGTTAATGCACTGATACCACTTATGAGTTTTGAATGATCATCATATGACCATATGCTACATAAGCATATGGGCATAGGGGAAGCATGTGGTGGTGGGAGATATATTAAAATTTCTTTTAAACATCGTTGCCCGAAACCATAAGTGATGATCTTTCACATAAAATATATAATTAATTTATTTAATGTCTAAAAAGATTAATATCTGGGCTTAGGAACATTCTTTTTTAATGATTGTTGATTATCTGAAAAGACCCTTTTAAATTGCCTTCATTTCATTGTAAGGATCTAGGGATAGAATCCCTCTAGTAGTGATTCACACATGCGCCTATGATCTCCAAGAAACACCACTGGATCTTTGGGTGCTAGTGTGGTGAATCAAATGTCATGTGTTGTTCATTCTTGATTGCTTGTTCTTAGATCTTGAAGAAATCTCTCTTGTGTTCCTTGTTCTTAAGAGTGAGAGATAATGATTAGTCAAGAGAGAATTCATTTTGCGCAACAATTCTCTATTCTCAATCTTAGATACAATACACAATAGTCATAATCATCTATTTATAAAGTAATGGTTTAGGTTAAAATATTATTTAATTACATGTCAGCTATTAAATAAAATTTAAAACCTTTAATAAACCTCATTCCACATTATAATAATAATATTATTATTTTGTGGTACGTCAACTTAAACAAATTGGTAAATAATATTTATCAGCTTGTAAATAATTTTTTTATCACCAGATCTGATTTTGGTTCATACAAACTCCTCAATATTTATTGAATACTCCAATAATTATTTTATTCATAAATAAATATTTCATTCACATACTGATGAATAAGTATTTCATTCACATACAAATGAATAAATATTTATTAAATATTCAATAAGATAAAAAATATATTTTTTTATTAGCATAACAATGAATAAATATTTATTTAATTTATATGATCAATATAACTTGAATAAAATTAGTCCTCAATCTTGAGAATAATATATATTTCATGAATTAAATTTAAATATAATTTAATTGAGATCAACATAAACACTTATTATGTGAACTTATAAGATTCTTTCTCATTGACATTAGTTGGGTTTTCCTAAAGTCCAAGATTGCTATATAGTAATGAGTCAAGGCACCCAAGGAAAAGAACTTAATGTCGCAATGATGACGACCACATATGAATTATAATTGTGTAATATAATCCCTTTATCACAATATCTCATAAATCAGGTTTCACATCTGTGTCATCAACCTATATGCTTGATACGTCTTTCAATGACTATCTAAAATAATCACATCATTACACAATTTCCATGGGATTTAGGGCAACAATTATATTCCAATCAAAGGGTTGGGATATGAGATTCCATAAAGATGGAAGGGACAAATCCTTCCTTGATTCACTACTGAAAATTTCACCTATCCCAGTGGTTTGAAACCATTGGGATAACCCTTTGAAACCATTGGGATAGTCTATACCAACATTTCCAAGAACCATTGGCATGTTGGTCATCGTAATATCCATATACCAATGGTTTGTATAAAACTGCTGGTATAGGATGTCTCAAGTTACTATATTCTAGCGGTTTCAATGAAACCATTGGGATATATGTATACCAATGGTTCAAGAACAATGGTATACATACTGTCCATCATACCTATATAACAATGGTATACAGAACCATTGGCATGCACTCTTCTCCACAAATCATCCTACCTAATTGTATACCAATAGTTCTATAAACCGTTGGTATATCCTCTTCTCCCCAGAAAACATCATAGGTCCATCATGCACCTCTTCCAGTCTTCCAAACCCTATAAACATGAAACCACACATAAACATGAAAGATTTGAATCTAAGTTCCTATCAGAATTAGATTCGGTTAGTTTCAAACCACATATGGCATGAAATTTAAGGGATAAAAGATGTGTTTTGTGAATAAAATCAACTATTTAAATTAAAAATCTATACATTGTAGGGATGTTCATGAATGATGGTTATTTGTGCATCCATGACTGAAATTCATAAATGAGGATAGGTTCTTTCATTTAACCAATTTTCCAGTGTATATTTAGGTAAGGTGAGTTAGAAACCATATTAGGCATGTCATTAGAACATAGGAGAAATGTTTTGTTATGAATATTCAGAGGATGAGGCACTAAATAATATGAATTAGTTGTGGTAAAATGAAGATTATGGTGGGGATAACCATAATCCTAATAGGTGTTGAACAATGAAACCATCAATGTTTTTATATATATGTGCTCAAGTAAGAAACATCTTGGTGTTTCAATTATGAAAATAGGCATTGGATCTGGTTTTCCAGTCATAGAACCATAAATTAATGGTTATTACTTATATTTGTTTTGAACATTTGGGGGTGAAATGAGGTTTTTCAGCCTTAAATTATTGAACAACATAGGTCGGGATATGTGGATGGGTTGGCCACTGAGACTTCTTGGGGATGATAAGAATTATAGTGGGGATATTTTGAAACCATGTGTTCATACGGGCATTCAGAATTTGAGGAAAAGTTTGAATTTTCAATTACTAGAGGGGTCATTTTTTCAATAGTTATTTTATTTCTATTTATGAGGTTTGTAACCAATCAAAAATTCATTTTTTACATCATAATGGGGAAAAAAATTAGCCCAAGAGCTTGTGGGAGCATCAAGGAGGGACATAGGTGGCTGCTAAAAAACTGGAACAGACCACCGGATGACTGGTGGTATTTTTTAGGGGAAAAGTTACAAAATTTACCCCTAGTGTTTTTAAAGTTGGAGGTCCCATTTTCCTAATCCATTTTTGCAAAGCATGGGAATCTATCCCTCCCTCATCCCCCTTCAGGACCATTTGATTTAGGGGTGGTTTTGTCACTTTTCTTTGGAAATTAGAGGCTAGTTCCTCCCTCTGATATCCTTTTTCAATATAATAACCACACTTGTGTCATCGATATTCTCACTTATATGTATTTTGGACGTTCTATTTATATCTGGAAATAAATTTTGTATTGTATTATATTATTGAATTGTTGTAATAACCATACCCATTAGAAGATAGTAATCAAACCCCCCACTCTCGCACTCACTAGGGATCTGATTTGACCACTGGTTCCAGCCCCCACATAGTTTTATTCCTTTAAAAAATCTACCTTATTTACCTATATTCCCCCTTAATTAGTGTACCTTATGGTATTTAACCTTTTCAATGGTCCTCCCAATCTTTTTCTTACCAATTCCAATTTATCGGATGCATCATCCCTCCATATCTTCTCTCTGTTATATTGGTCGGGTCACCTCCACCCCTCGATCAAGACTTTTAACAAGGATATCAATGGATTTAGTGGGCTTTAGATTTCATAAAATGGTGGCACTAATTGACTCCTGGACAATTCTAATTAATTTCCTCAAAGATGAAAACATGATTACTTATATGTCTTCCACCCATCGTTTTTTCAATTCTATGCATTTCTACTATCGCAAGTGGTCTTTAGACTATCTTTTGATGTGTGATTATCCCTCTCAATGGTTTGGGTAAGTCTTATTATCCCAACCCTCCATTTTAAAAATGTTTCCATCCATAGGGTGATTAGAAACATGATTGTGCATTGTATGGGTTTAGACCGTAGAACTCAAAATTTATGTCATCATATCACCATGTGTATTTGCATAGAGGTTGACATATTAAAATCCCCATTGAATTCTACCTTAGATGAAATTGAAGACTACAACATGTATAAACAAGAGGTTAACTTCTAGTCTTTATCGTACTTTTTTCAACTCTACAACTGACAAGGGCATTTGGCTAAAATGTGCCACTAGAATTGGAAAGTCCTTCTAGCTATAATCGATAAAGAAAAATGGAATGATCTTATGGTATACTAGATTGAGGTCTCTGACTAGAATGTGGCATAATATAGTCTATCCTATTCAAGGATTTATTGAATACCTCTAATTCTTTCCATTTTTTAAATTGATGACCATTCCATGATAAATTGGGTGGATTTTAGATTATAATGGAATTAATTTTTTCTCCATTTCACTATTTATTCTTATAAGTACCACCACTTGATATTTGAAATTATTTATACAAGTTTCGGTGTTTTGGGAGAGTTGGTCAATTCCTATATCCATCCTTGTGAAATTTAATTGAGTTGCCTTGATTTGTTCATTGGTTTTTTTTTATTAATCTCTCTAATATGTCCTCACTTCCTGATATTTTATATTGTATACCTTAAAGATGTTTTAAAATAATCATTATTTTATGGTCTTTCTCAACATAATTGTGAAGATGTTCTCAATCCCTCCCTATTTATTCCATGTTTCATAGGCCCTACCATGGTTAAAACATAGTAATGACCTAGTTAGACTCTAAAATAAGAATAACTAGGATGTAGTAAGGTGGATGGGCTACACCCATAGGCTGGAACAAGTGACCGAGCATCAAGTAATTACCACTTGGGAGAAATTTTTCCCACAAATAACTAATTAAAACAATAGCATAAAATGAAAAAAATCATAGCATGACCCATCTGTACATCAAGATTCCACGCCAAAGGAAAATAAAATAAACAGAGGCAACACGGTATAAATGTGGACAAAAATGAAACACACTAATCAATCTCTCCACTACTATAACACCCCAACCCTAGAAGCCCGAAGTCAGTGCATTATTTTAATACATTAGCATGATTAAAAGGAATGAATCATGAAGGCATAATCAGTTTAGTAGTCTTGAAGAAACTAGATACATACATGTAACTCACATTACATTGGGAAAGGTAACATAATACAATACATAACAAAAACTAAAAAAACTGCATCCATGAGAATTCAATATATGATCTCCTCCTCATGACCTATTGAAGGTAAAAAAAAGAAAGGGGTTATCTCAAATTCTCAGTAAGGGTTACTAATAGTGTAATCATGAATCAACAATAACTGAATCATAAATAATTTGGCATAGTCAATATGGCATGGTGAATAAATGAAAAACACATGCCATTAATAAACTGAGAATGAAACTGCATCCATAGGTTTTTTCATATTGAAAACCTCATGGATAGTAATAGCTAAAAATGAATAAAGAGAATTATTATTAGTTGTATGAAATTTATCTGGGACATGATACCACTATACCATCAAAATGGTTTAAGTATGTAGGTAGAAACCCGTCTGACTTTTGGAAACAAACTCGAAGGGTTTGTCGCCAACTGATTTGTCTCATGAGACCTGTCGATGCATCGAAGGGCTATAGCGGGTCCCAACCATCACTAAAATTCCAAAGCATTATTTATACATAGGTTTAACACAATTACAATCTGCCTTCTCAATATCCATATAGATTAGAGGATACGAATTCATTAATATTTATATAGTTAAAACAGCATTCCAAATAAACACCGTATGTAAAAGGGTATATGGCTTAAGACAATAATTATATCCATGAAACTATAATATGGATATGTTTATAATTTCAAATTAAAAATTATCTCAAATGGGTAGTGGATACACCACATAAGAAATATAGGTGCATAATACCAAGTAAATGACAATGAAATGGAAATTGAGACAAAGTTCCTTACAACATTGTAATCAATCGAGTTAATAATCATCAAGTGAATTAGTGAATACCATTAATATAAATAGAATCATGATATTATATATCAAATGGAAGTAAACATACACCACATACAAGAAATAAGTTGTGGAAAAAGGAAATCTCATGGAAATAAAAGTGAGATGAGAAACCCATTACAAACATTTTTTTCATGGTAATGGGTGTTATTATGAGGAATTAATGAGTGGTAAAGGGGTATACCATCATTTATATATCATAAGGGAAATATGGGGGAGGTTCTAAAACATAACCCACTATTAGGAATTAAAAATAGAATGACATAACATAGGGGGAATTCTTGAATAAAAATGAGTGAGAGGATCCCTTACCTTATGCTCAAAGTTGTTCTTGATTGTTCTTAACGACCTGAATAATAAAATTTAGCTTCATTAATTAATAATTACATAACCTCATAAAAATTTAATTGATAAGGTATAATATTATTAGGTTCATTCATGTCCTTTTTTTATGGGTTTAAGAGATTCAATTTTATTGTTTTGGAAGCATTTTCTTCCTTGGTTTTCATGACCGGTTTACTTGTATTCATGAATGGAAGTTCATTTGAAATGTGGTTAAAAATCCATAATTGAAAATATATATTATTAGTGACATTATAAATGATCTTATAATGATTTTGGTCTATATACTTGAGTATTATTCATTAGTTAAAAGTTATTGATAAACGCTTGGATTAACTTTATGGTTTTGTGCATAATGAAATTATTTTGTATTATTATTTTGTATTATGAGTGTGTAAGGATTACAGAACATTTAATAAGGAAAAATAAATATATTATGATTTGGTTAAACCATTAAAAAGGTTTCATTAGTAGTATTGAAGATAGTAATATAAATTTAAAACCCATTGTCCTTGAATGTGATAAATTAACACATCTCGGACGGTATTTTCATTTTTAGTGTAAGAGGTGGGGGAAAGGAGAGATGATGATGAAATATTCAATTAGCATAATAAAATTATAGTCCATTTAAGGTAATGGAATTATAATATCACTTGAATGTGGGGAGGTAAGTATAGAGCAACAAAATAATGGAATTTGTAAAATAATTTGAAGGAAAAGAGAAGAGAAGTTCACCTCTTAAGTACTCCTCCTTGATAATCTCTTTAAGGCCTTTGTTTTTGGCCTTTTGGTGATACTAGAAGGTCTTGTATGTTGGGAAGGATCTTAGGGAGATATTTGAGCAGAACTTAGGTAAGGCTTGAAGCTTGAGTGGTGTGGGAGGAAGAGGGGGTGAGGGGTGGTTTATATAGTGGAGGGGAGGAGGGATTTTACATTATTTTAATTATTATTTTAATATTTTTTATCAATACTATGAATAGTCTTGATTAATGTGATTCCAAATAGTAATAATGGCATGTGAGTTTGAACCAAGTGGTCTTACATTATCCTTGAATCACCTATGATGCAGTAAATCAATTATTTAGCATTTATCATAATTTATTATATTTTACTATACATCAAAATTAAGTTATTTATATCAGACTCTAAATATCTTACTGATCACAACCATAAATGACTGTTTTTTGAAATTCAAAACACAGATGTAGAAAATTTAAGTTTAATGGTTAGTTTATGACTTTCTCCTATAAATAACCAAGTGTTGTTTCATAGTGACTCAATACTTCATGCAATATAGGTTATCTATTGAGTTTAAAGTTTTTAAAAGAAACATACCATAAAATGTTTGGGGTGTTATATTATTCCCACCTTAAGAAATTTCATCCTCAGAATTTTTCATGTATAAATCCCTTCAAAAATATGTGGGTGGTTCTTCTTCATAACATCCTCAGGTTCCCACGTCACTTCCTCCATTTTATGGTTTATCCAAAGAACCTTTACAAGACGAGTTGACCGATTTCTCAATACCTGCTCCCTTGTGTCAAGATTCTCGATAGGATCTTCACAATATGAAAAATCATGTTCCAGCTCTATTTCTTCATAGGTGAGTACATGTGTTGGGTATTACATGTATTTCTTTAACAATGACACATATAACACATTATGAACTTTGGAGAGACTTGGTGGCATTGCTAAATGGTATGCTACAACTTTGATCCTTTCTAGAATTTCAAACGGTCCTATGTACCTGGGGCTCAATTTCCCTTTCTTACCAAACCTTAAGACACCCTTACACGGAGAAACTTTTAGAAATACGTGATCACCTACTTGAAATTCCAAATCCTTTCTTCGGTTGTCAGCATAACTCTTTTTCCTACTTTAGGATGCTTTAATATGGGCCCAATATAATAAGTTTAAGAAATTATGATCATATATGCTGTTTTGATGTGGATGAAAAGTAATAAACTTCTAGAACATGTCCCAATACCCATAAATAGATTCTCCACTGGCCTTAATTAGGCCATAAATCTAATTTTTTACTATATACTCCTTGAGGAAAAGAATAACTTTTAAAGAATGTCTACCTAGGTATCATACTAGCTTGTGACCTCTCTAAGATATATTTTTTCATCTATTCATTTGTTGAGACCTCTATAGAGAATGGTAATTCCTTCCATTTTATTTGATATTATGAATTTTCTCTCATTTTGAAGGCAATGCACACAGTTCCAAATTACTTCAAGTTCTTGTTGGGGTCTTCACCTACCAAACAATTAAAAATAGGAAATATTTGGACTAGACCATGATTTAACTCAAAGTTTACCAGATTATTTGGAAACACCAATCAAGTATTATAATAGTTAAAATTGTGTGCACACAAATCTCTAATTGGATGATTTAATTGAGCTAGGTTTTCTTCCATATTATAACTATTTAGTAAAAATCTAGAAGAATATGAGGATTAATAATTTTTAATAAAATAGTAACAAACTCTATATAAATTCTAAATGATTCTTAAATTTATAACTCAAGCTAGGGGAGTTCTCTCAACCTGTGGATCAAAACCAAAGAGGTGATTTTATTTAGATTTGATCAGGTGATGGAAAATTTTTAAACAAGAATAACTTAATAGAAAATAATGAAGGGTGGGGGCAGGAGGTTGTGGGGGGAAGTGGGGGTGGGGGTTGCAGCAAGGGTGTGGGGGGAAGGGGGTGCAGTGGGGGTGGGGGTGTAGGGGGAAGTGGGGGTGGGGGTTGCAGTGGGGGCAGGGTGTGTAGTGGGGGGTAGGGGGTGTAGGGGGAAGTGGGGGTGAAATCATAGTATTATAAATTATATATATATATATATATATATATATTAAAGAAAACATTTTACTATTTTTTTATTATCTTTATTAAAAAATGGATTTTTTATTATGAAATACATTTTACTTGTTTGGTTTTGGATTCTAAGGATTGTGTAATCTAGAGGGATAATGCTTGGTTTTGAGAATTTGTTGTCTTTCTTAAATATTTAGTTTAGGTAACTTCATTTAATTTTTATTTGAATCGGTTTAATTTATGTTGGGTTGTCTCAATTATAGTAGTGTTAGTTTAATTCCATTCAATTTGGATTATTCCAAATCTATTTGGTTTAGTTTAGGTCTATAACTTTATGTTATTATTTTAGTGAATCAATTTGTTTGGATTGCATTGATTTAGTTAGATCCTTCTAGATTTTATTAGGTTTTATTTAAACTATGTTGGTTTTCTCATTTATAGTTTTATTAGTTATATGTTCTATTTGATTTGGATCAGGTCACTTATATTTAGTTTAGTTTAAGTCCATATATTTTGGTTCTTCTTAGTTTAGTGAATAAATTTGGTTTGATTAGTTTTATTAAG
This sequence comes from Viscum album, assembly GCA_963277665.1. Classification (NCBI taxonomy): domain Eukaryota; kingdom Viridiplantae; phylum Streptophyta; class Magnoliopsida; order Santalales; family Viscaceae; genus Viscum; species Viscum album. Next base: position 1,188,273,676 of record OY728156.1, on the reverse strand, counting down.
TTAGAGTATTTGGATCATCATGGTTTGTATTCTTGGTTGATGTTATCATTGGTGAAGGTCATTTTGGGTGTTATAATCATGTGGAATTTGATGATGGTTTGTCTATTTTTGGTTCAGTATTTTCTTGATTCAATGATGAAAATGGAATTTCAGGTGAAACTGGGTCAGGAGTAGTGGTGTTCAGTATCATTGGTATGGAATTTTTGATGAGGTGATGCATATTGTAAATAGTGAGTTGATTTATATAAATGGGTCTAGAATAATGGTGATAGTGACTGATGACATAGAGCTTTAGGTGTCACGTGATTTCAGCTCTCACATTGATCTCAAGACATGTCTTATCTCCTCCCAAATCCTATGGTGCATGGATGAACTAATTGCTAAGATTAATTTTAGAATTTAAATTTTGGTGCATGTCTGTAATTTATTTACGGTTATTTTGGTAATCTATTGTGTTTTTTCACACTTAACCCAAAAAAGGTTTTTTCTAAAAATCACAAAACAAAGAGGAGTTAGAGATATCATTCAATGAAATTAAATATTTTTTTATATTTTAGGTTAGTTTGGTTAGGGACCCATTAGTTATTTTATATCGGTTCTATTTATATCAGTGGGGTGGGGACAGTAGTGGGGGTGAAGGAGGGGTCAAGGAATAGGGTGGCTTTAGTGGGGTGGGGGTGCAGTGGGGTGGGGATAGTAGGGGTGAAGTAGGGGTGAAAGGGGGAGGGTGTGTGCAGGGGTGGGTGAAGGAGGGGTGAAAGTTTAGTATTTGTTGATAAGTCACCAAATTCTTCCTCAATAATACTCTCCCTGAAGAACTGAACGACATTTGGTAGGGTAGCTTCAGAGTGATCTGCAGACACAACACTAGTTACAAGAGCTGCAACATCTGTTTCTAGAACTGTCTTTCCCAATCATAAGCTTGATCCAGCCAAACCTCATGCCCATGTACCATATGAAGTAACTAAAATTCAACTCACATTCCATTGTCCTTAAATGAAAAAGCAAATCCCTCCTTAATAGGCTTTTTCAATAATAAATTTATCATTTCACATTTTCTGGATGCTTTCTTGGATACATTCTAGCCAAATAATCTTCCTTTCATCTATTCTTGATGCATGTTTGGTACTTTAGTACCAACCTGAGCATATAATGAATATGTCGTTGTAGAGTTCCAAATAGGTTCAAGTGATTTTTGTTATTTGTATGCTTCCTGAAACAAAATACTTTCCAATTCCATCCCAGATAGCCCAAACTAAGGCAACAACTTCTCATTACAGTTGATATTTTTCTACTGGAAACAACAACAAAAGTTCATGATTTCATTCAACTCCTACAATAATGGAAATAACTCCTAGGTTCGTTTTCAGACCTGATTCTTTCTACTTCATTTCTCTTATTTTCTTCTAGATGTTTTCCTCATGTATATACTCTTAAATTATTTATCTTTGCTCTTTGATCTAGCCACTTTCTATTTTAACATCTATGAGTTATCAAAGATTATCTCATCTATTGAATCCCTCCCTTAGAGTCATAAATAAACATACACACAATATGAGTGGGTGTAAAATTTTAATTAGTAGTACCCATCCCCCAAAAAAAACCTCTCATGTAAATATAGAAGAAGCGGGGAGAGGGGGAGGGGTTGGTGTAGCAAGGGGGGAGGGGTTGTGCAGTAGGGGGGAGGGGAGGGGTTGGTGCAGTAGGGGGGAGGGGTAGGGGCTATACGGGGGGAGGGGTGGGTGTAGCATAGGGAGGGGGAGGGGCTATTCAGGGTAAGGGGAGGGGGAGGGTAGTGGGGGTGCAGGTTGGGGGACTGGGGTAGTAGGGGTGCAGGTGGGGGTGCAGTGGTGGGGGGTGCAGTGGTGGGGGTGAAGGGTGGGTGGGTGGTGAATGGGGTAGGGGGAAGGGGGCAATGTGGGTGCAGGGGCTGGGGGTGCAAGGGGCAGTGGGGGTGAAGGGGGTGGGGCTGTGGGTGGGGTGGGGATAGTTGTTTTCTCATGTGTGTTTTATCAATCTTTGTGTGGATTTTCTTCTTGTTGGTGGTGGTGATGAGATTTAGGTTTTGTTTGGTCTTTTATTCAATTTATTTTTTTGTTCGGTTGGAAAATTATTTGGAATGATGTTTTATAGTTAGAATATGGTGGTGATGTTAGGTTTTTTTATCTGATGGTGTTGGCTCTTGGAAGTGTGTTAATCTCATTCCATCCCACCTAACTCTATCATGGTGGGATGGATAGTGATGGTTTTTTTATTTGTGATGTCTTCACTATGTATTTTCCCTTCATTCAGATTTGGGTGTCTGGTTCTTCAATAGGTAGTGATTATCTAGCTCACTTAAGTGGGATGGATTTCTTATAGTGTTTCCAATAATGCATATTTTTGTTGTCTAGACCCTACTAGAATCTGGATTTGGGTGTCCTAGTTTATCTTTAACATATTAAAGTTATATAGAATCTGAATTTTTAGTTTTCCATGAAGCATATTATATGAGGTTAAAAAAAATATGCACAATGAATCATTTTTTTCGGTAGATAAGAGTATCAAATTTCTTGGTGCCTCTCTTCTTGATCTTATTGATTTGAATTTTAGACAAATGAAATTCTTAGTCTCTATTTAACCTTGAATTTAGTTTTTGGTATGTGGTTTATTTTAGACTTTTAAGGGGGTGTGCAGGGGTTGTTTTGGGGTTGTTTTGGGGTTGTGCTGGGTTGTGTGAGGGTGTGTGATGGTGTGCAGGGGGTGGTGGGGGTGTAGGGGGGTGTGGAGGGTGTGTGTGCAGGGGGGGAGGAAGTGTGCATTGGAGGGGGGTAGGGGGTGTGCTGGGGTTGTGTTGTGGTGTGAAAGGGGTGTGTGATGGGTGTGTGCAGGGGGTGTGTAGGGTACAGGGGTAAGGGCTATGTGGGAGAGTGTGCAGGGGGTGTGTAGGTTGCAGGGGGTAGAGGGAGTGTGTGCAGGGGGGAGGAAGTGTGTATTGGAGGGGGGAGGGGTGTGCTAGGGTTGTGTTGTGGTGTACAGGGGGTGTGTTGGTTGTGTGCAGGGGGTGTGCAGGGTATAGGTGAAGGGTTTGTGTGGGAGAGTGTGCAAGGGTGGAGGGAGTGTGTGTAGGGGGAAGGAAGTGTGTGGTGGGGGGAGGGTGTGTGTAGGGGTTGTGTTGGGTGTGTGTTGTGTGTGCAGGGGGGAGAATCTTGGTTCACCATGCCATGTTTTTCAAAGATGCGTTTCTAAAAAAGAGTTTTTATTTCTTATGTAATATAGTGTTTTTTAACGAGAAATTGTGCTTTTTTAAAGTCAAAGTTTTGGCATGTGTTTTCCTTTGATGAATGGGTGTTTTTTAAATTTTATTCTTTATTAATGATCATGTTATTTAGTATTGGGATGTACATATCAATCTGAATATTATTTTTTCATTGTTGGTTATGGATTCATGTATCATTTATCATGAATAGTTTACACAATGATCATATATATATATATATAAGAAGTCGTCATATCTCATTTATTTTCCTACTATTTCCTTACAGGTGGTTTCTTATGATGAGGATGGTTCTATACACCATCATCGAAGATCGTGAGTTCAACATCGGATTTGGGTAAGTTTTATTCTGTTTTTATTCTTTGGTCCAATTTTAATTAGGGATTTTGTTATTTTTGGGTTCTGTGTATTTTTATAGTGTGTTTTGGATCTCATTGAAGAGAATAACCTCATATGCCTGAACTCCCATGCCCTTAATTTGAACACCTAGTCTCTCACATAATGCTATGTATCCCTTGACATATAACAAGATGAAACCCTACATAGCCTTCTACCATTCCCTTAGATGAACTTATAAATTTCATTCACATATATACAAATGACCAAACCCATACCTGGATGTTTTTAGTTGTCAATATTGGTTACTAGTTTTGGATGCATGCCCAGGATAGTTTTTTCCTATCAAAAAACCCCCTGAATGGGTGTGCAGGGGGGTTCAAGGGGGTGTTCAAGGGGGTTGTCCAGGGGGTGCAAGGCCATATGTAGTGAGGTCGATTGGATGACTGAGAAGATCAAATCAGATGGCACTCCTTCTTTCTGTATTTTTTAAAGAGGATGAATAGTGCACATGGGATTCCCATATCAAAACAGAAGGAGTTTTCCTACTCCCTTATAATATATAGACACGTTGATAGAATTCTATAAATTGGTTACTGGATATAAACTACTCCCACTAGCATCGCCCCGTGCCAGTGTCCACCTCCACCATCATGTCGCCCTGCACTGTAACTCATCATCGCTCATGTGCCTCTCGTAGGTGCTCCTAATGCACACTATGCTACCTGATGTCTAGGCCAAGAGGTATCACCTACCCACCATAGTGGTGGTGTGGGTCCCTCATGGTTGTCCAGTATGGTTGGATATTTTTTATATAAGCACCTTTAAAAATGATAATCCAAATTCCATATTTCTAACCAACTCAAACAAAATCAAAACCTATTCATGAAAATAAATAATTTTTCGTGGCATATTCTTGAATTGATGTAAACAATGATCCAATTCAATTCAACCAATGACACATGTCTTTTTGAACTTAAGATCGGCACATGAAATATTGTTTATCTATCGCACATTAGTTCAATTGGAGACCGGTTTTTTTCCTATACTTGGTGCATTTGTTTTATTATTTTTGGTTATATGACTACACTATTCTTGTTTATTGAGTTATATTCTTTGTTTATTTTATAAGATGTTTTGTTTTACCATAATTTTAGGGGATGAACACTACTATGTTCTACCTTATGTTGTAGGTACTTGTGAGATAGTTAGAGACTTATTTGATAGTTTGTCTTATAGGGAGACTCATGTAAGTGCAGTTATATGTTTTTTTTTATATTTGGAGTTATTTAATTCTTAGTATGTAAGTAGCTTTAGTGTATAATTTAATTTGCACAATGAGTACCATTTTGATCTTCTGTGTGATAAATAGAGTAACTCATTCTCATTTTGTAAAAAAAAAATTAAAACCATGAAATATATTTAGTGTCTGAGAAATTTCACCAATGGTAAGTAGATCCTCTAACCTGATACAAACAAATGGGTTGGGATGTTAGTAGGGAGGGAGACTGGTAGGAATAGGGTGTAGGGGGACTAGTAGGGGCTGGGGGGAGGGGAAACTGGCAGGGGGGACTAGCAGGGGTGGGGGACTGGAAAGGGAAGGGGGAAGAGGGGAAACTAGCAGGGGGTGCAAGGGGGGGCTGGTAGGGGCAGGGGGGAACTGGCAGGGGGGCAGGACTAACAGGGGGTATGGGAAACTAGCAAGGGGGGAACTAGTAGGGGGATGGGGGAGGGGTGCAAGGGGCAGGGTGAGTGGGGGTGCAGGGGGGACTGATAGGGGGAGGACAAGGTGGGGTGGGGGGACTGGTAGGGGGAACCAGTAGGTAGGGGAGGGTGTACTGGGTTCTTTTTCAAGGGACAGGTGTAGGGTGTTGGGGGTGTGCTGGGGGTGGGGGTGCAAGGGGCAGGGGGAGGGGTTGTTCAAGGGGGTGGGGGCAAGGGGGAGGACAAGGTGGGGTGGGGGACTGGTAGGGGGGGCTAGCATGTGGGGGGAGGGTGTGATGGGTTCTTTTGCAAGGGGAAAGGGTAGGGTGCAGGGGGTGTGATGGGGGGAGGGGGAAAGGGGAAGGGGTTTCCAGAAGGTGGGGGTGCAAGGGGCAGGGGGAGGGTTATTCAAGGGGGTGGGGGGATACTGCAGGGGTGGGGCTAAGGGGGTTTTCCAGGGGGTGGGCTATTGTGGGGGGGAATGGGGGTGCAGGGGGTATGTTCAAGGGGGTGCAAGGAAGATTTTCAGGGGTGAAAGGGGTTATCTATGGGGGCATGAGGGTGTAGGTGTGTTTAAGGGGGTACAAGGGGGTGTCAAGGGGGTGCAAGGGGGTTGTCCAGGGGGTGCAAGGGGGGTGTCTAGGGGCATTGGGGTGTAGGGGGTATTCAAGGGGGGTGCAAGGGGCTATCCAGGGGGTGAAATGGGGATATCCAGGGGGCATGAGGGTGCAGGGGGTGTTAAAGGGGGTGAAAGGGGGTGTCAAGGGGGGAAAGGGAGCTATCCAGGGAGGTGCAGGGGGGCTGTCCAGGGGTGCAGGGGGGTGTTTAAGGGGGTGCCAGGGGGTGTCAAGGGGGTTCCATGGGGTTGTACAAGGGGTGAAAGGGGGTTTTCCAGGGGGGCATGGGGGTGAAGGGGTATTTAAGGGGGCTTTCCAGGGGGCATGGGGTGCAGGGGGTGTAAGGGAGCTTTCCAGGGGGTGCAAGGGGGCTGTATAGGGGGTGCAATGGGGGTTATCTAGGGGGTGCATGGGGGTTGTCCAGGGGCAAGGGGGGAAAACTAGTAGTGAGGGTGGGGAAATAGGGGGTAGGGGTACAAGGGGATTGTTTAGGGGTAGGGGGGATTGGTAGGGGAGGGGAAACTGGTAGTGGGGGTGGGGAACTAGTGGGGCTAACTGGAAAAAAAAATTATACCATGTAAATGATATAGCCACGGTTTTAACCGTGGAAATAGGGGCCTAGTTCCACGGTTAAACTGTGGAACTACAGGCCATAAGTCCATAGTTCAAACCATGGAAGTAGGGCCCCTAATTCCATAGTTCAAACTGTGGAATTAGGCCCCCTAATACCATGATTAAAACTGTGGCAGTAGGCCCCCTAATTCCACATTTTCACTGTGGCAATTGGCTCCTACTACCACGGTTAAAACTATGGCACTAGGACCCTATTACCACGGTTAAAATCATGGCAGTATGTAAGAACTACTACCACCGATATAACAACCATAGTTTTTTGAAACCATGGCCATATGTTATTTCCATGGTTTTCGAGCCTACGGCCACAGTTTAGAACCATGGATGTAGGTGAATTTTCTAGTTGTATTTTCATTTTCATTGCATCTTAATGCCATGAATATATTTTCAAGGGACTTGATCCACTACTCAAATACCACTATATTAGTAGTCCCACTAAAATATGGGGGATTCTACCACATGAAACAATCCAACATAGGTGTAGCATGGTTATTCATCACAACCTAAGTAATTTATTTCAATATGGCCATGATATGATCCACTCCAACATTGATTGTGTTGACTTGCTCAGTGGGGAAATCCCTACATTTTCCATGAGTATTGATTCCCCATATTCCATTAGGTTCCATTTCTAAATAATGGAATACACTATATTAGGTTATGAATAATAATTTATAATCTCAACTAGAAAAGTACATAACATAAATTGAAATTCTATGCATAGCCAATCTCATAAACATGGTTTCTCTTAAGGAAAAATTTACATTCAAATCCTTCATAATGTATTGTAAAGAAAATGTGAATTATTCTAAGCATATCCCCCAATCTTGTCAATGAAAAGAGTGAAATAGGTCCCATTGTCATGTACCAGGATACCCTAGGTCAAGCCTGAAACTCCTTGTCAGAGCTTTCACTCCTAGGTACATTTGTGCCAAAGCCACCTCTACCAGTTTGTATCCAGACAAGGATGTATTTTCTCAAAAGATTCACATAATATATTCCTTACAAAAATTATAAGATTTTCTTGTATGTTTTTCCTCAAATACTACCTTAGGGATTTTTTCCCTAATCTACATTTTCTAATCTAGTTTCTAAGTTTGTTACTAAACTTCCTTTGATACCAATTGTAACGCCCCAACCCTAGAAGCCCAGAACCGGCGCATTATTTTAATACATTAGCATGATTAAAATGAATTAAATCCCAAAGTAATTATCACTTTAGTATTCTTGAAGAAACTAGATACATACATGTAACTCGTATTGCGTTGGGAAAGGTAACATAATGCAATACATAACAAAAACTAAAAAAACTACATCCATGAGAATTCAATATATTATCTCCTCCCCATGACCTGTTGAAGGTAAACAAAAGAAAGGGGTGAGCTCAAATTCTCAGTAAGGGTTACTAATAGTGGAAGCATGAATAAATAATAACTGAATCATAAACAATTTTTCATAGTCAATATAGCATGGTGAATAAATGAAAAACACATGCCATTAATAAATTGAAAATGAAACTGCATCCATAGGTTTTTTCATAGTGAAAACCTCATGGATAGTAATAGATGAAAATTAATAAATATAATTCTTATTAGTTATATGACATGTATCTATCACATGATACTGTTATACCGTCGAAATGGTTTAAGTATGTAGGTAGAAACCCATCTGATTTTTGGAAACAAACTCGAAGGGTTTGTCGCCAACTGATTTATCTCATGAGACCTATCGATGCATTGAGGGGATATAGCAGGCACCACCCATTGATTCAAGTCCAAATCATTATTTATAAATATATTTAATACAATTAAAATTTTCCTTCTCAATATCTGTATATAGTAGAGGATACAGATTCATCAATATTTCCATAGTTAAAAAAGCATTCCAAATAAACACCATATGTAAAAGGGTATACGGCTTAAGAAAATAATCATATCCATGAAAAAAAATATGTATATATTTATAATTTCAAGTGAAAAATTATCTTAAATGATCAGTGGATACACCACATAAGAAAGATATGAGCACAATACTAAGTAAATAACAATGAAATGGAAATTGAGACAAAGTTCCTTACAACATTATAATCAATCGAGTTAATAATCATAAAGTGAATCAGTGAATACCATGAATATAAATATAATCATGATATTATATATCAAATGGCATTAAACATACACCACATACAAGAAATAAGTGTCAAACTTAAATGAAAGTGAGATGAGAAACCCCTTACAAACATTTTGGAATGGTAATGGGTGTTCTTGTGAGGGATTAATGAGAGGTAAAGGGGTATACCATTATTTATATATCATAAGGTCAGTATGGGGGAGGTGAGAAAACATAACCCATCATTAAGAATTAAAAATATAAGGACATAACATAGGGGTAATTCTTGAATAAAAGTGAGTGAGAGGATCCCTTACCTTATGCTCGAAGGTGTTCTTGATTGTTCTTAACGACCTGAATAATAAAATTTAGTTTTATTAATTAATAATTAAAGAACCTAATAAAAATTTAATTGATATGGTATAACCTTTTTAGGTTCATTCATTCCCTTTTATGTGTTTAAGAGATTCAATTTTATTGTTTTGGAAGAATTTTCTTCCTTGGTTTTCATGACCAGTTTACTTGTATTCATAAATGGAAGTTCATTTTAAATGTGGTTAAACATACAGAATTGTAAATATATATTATTAGTGACATTATAAATGATATTATAATTATTTTGGGTTATATACTTGACTATTATTTATTAGTTAAAATTTATTGATAAATGCTTGGATTAACTTTACGGTTTTGTGCATAATGAACTTGTTTTGTATTATTATTTTGTATTATGAGTGTGTAAGGATTCTAAAACATTGAATAAGGTAAAATACAAATATTATGAATTGTTTCAACCATTAAAAAGGTTTCATGTCCAGTCTTGAAGATAGTAATAGAAATTGAAAACCTGTCGTCCTTAAATGTGATAAATTAAAACATCTCGGGCGGTATTTTCATTTTTATTGTAAGAGGTGGGGGAAAGTAGATATGATGATGAAATATTCCATTAGCATAATAAAATTACAATTAATGTAAGGTACTAGAATTATCATATCACTTGTATGTGGGGAGGTGAGGAGAGAGAAACAAAATAATGTAACTTGTAAAATAATTTGAAGGAAAAGAGAAGAGAAGTTCACCTCTTGAGTACTCCTCCTTGATAATCTCCTTAAGTACTTTGTTTTTGGCCTTTTGGTGAGACCAGAAGGTCTTGGAAATGGGGAAGGATCTTAGGTAGATATTTGATCATAATTTAGACAAGGCTTAAAGATTGAGTAGTGTGGGAGGAAGAGGGGGTGGGGGTGGTTTATATAGTGGAGGGGAGGAGGGATTTTACATTATTTTAATATTTTTTATTAAGACTATGAATAGTCTTGATTAATGTGATCCCAAATAGTAATAATGGAATGTGAGTTTGAACCAAATGGGCTTACATCAGCCTTGCATTTCCAATGATGTAGTAAATAAAGTATTTAGAATTTATTGTAATTTATTATATTTTCCTATTCATCAAAATTAAGTTAATTCTATCATACTCTAAATATCTTACTGATCACAACCATAAATGAATATTTTTTGAAATTTAAAGCACATATGTGAAAATTTTAAGTTTAATGGCTAGGTTATGTCTTTATTCTATAAATAACCAAGTGTTGTTTCACATAGAATCAGTGCTTCATTCAATATAGGTTATCTATTGAGTTGAAAGTTTTTAAAAGAAACATACCATAAAGTGTTTGGGGTGTTATAACTACCCTGATCTCCCTCCCTCGCAAAGAAAATCATGTAGTCACCTCTAGTTCTATTCTAGACCCCTTCATAGAATATAACTACACTTCATCTGAAGAAAGTGGTAAAAGGACTAAGTGGCTGATGCGATGATGAAAATAAAATAAAAACTAAACTACAACATACCTATCTCCCATGACTATACATGTCACCACCCAACATATAATAACCACAATGCCCCATGGTTCAAATAATGTTCTTGCAAGCAAGGGGGGAACAAATCTAAGTTTCGAAATGATACTATCAAATAGTACATTGCTATTAATTAAAAATTACTCTTCTTATTGATGGTATATAATCATTTTTTCTTTAGTTTCAGTTTAGTTTGGTTTTCTTCGATACAAGTTTGTTTAGGAAATTTTCATTATATTTAGTTTGTCTTGTTTTTTTATATTATCTTGGAAAATTTCATTCATTTGGGTTCTAATCAATTAAGTTTGATTACATTTGGTTCATATTAGTTTGGTTTAGTTCAGTTTAGTTCATGTCAGTTGTGTTCATGAATCTTAGAATCCAATACAATAATTTGAGAGTTGGGATAAGCATAATAATATTAGAATTAGAGAATTATAAACCCATAGGAATGGTCCTGGAATATTTGGCATGTTAATCATGTTTAAATTTTGGTATAAGCACGATAATTTGAGAATTAGAACCCATAGGAATGTATTATGTGATAAAAAATCCATTGCATCAAGATATACATCAGAATTATCAACATCCCAATAACTCATTAAAATTATATTAATGAAACCATAAAGGCCATTGGTGATGTCTTGATTGGGGAGGGTAGCTGTAACCTAATCTTTAGAGGTATCATCCATGAGCTTAGAGTTTTGAAAATATAATACCAAATGTGGAATAACATCCATCAGTTGAATGTTGTCCTTATAATTAGTAAAATCAGTAAACATGCATGTAAAATGATCTTTCCAGAACAAATGCAATATCACTATCATTTGATTAAAAAATCCCCTATATGAAAATTGATGATATTATAATTTTATTCTTTCTATCTTTGTGCAATATGTGAATGAATTTTGAGTTCATTTCTCCATCCTTGAGCCACTCAAGACAACTGCATTCCATGAGAATATAAGAAAATCCTATAGTTTACACAATATATGGACTTCAACCACCAATGACAACTTATATTTAGGGCCTATATTTTGAACATAAAGAATTATTTCTTCAATTATTTTTATATCAGTATCTAAATCACTAAATTTATCCATATCCTAGTTTTAAAAGGATTAAATTGACTCACTTGAGTTTTTATGAGATCCTCTGAAAGGAATTTCTAATTTCAAAGTTTTTTAATTTCATGAGAAAAGTTTCATTACACTAGGATATAGTGATTAAGGTGTCATTAAATCTCAATATCCTAGTATGATTCTTATCTATTTTGAGTAGTTATAGAAAAAAGGGATTGTGATTCAAGTGCACTCTAGGAAGCGTAGTACAAGTAATTTATGAGAAAATATTATCACCAACATATGAGATAAATGAATGGTTAATCATGCTAGCTTGTCTCCTATTCAAAATCCATATATACTAAGTGAATTTATTACCCAATATGTTTATTTAATAAAGATATTTTATATTAAAAAACCTATGAAAATTCCATAGTATAAATATTGATGAAGGTGCTTTCAATCATCTCATTAGGACTTAGAAAATATTTAAAATCCAAAAAAATAAGACAATCTAAATCTGGTTGAGGATTATTTAGTTAATTCTAGAGTTCCCTTAAATTGATGTAACTTGGATTAACATAGATAATAGAAACCATAAAGCAGTATCCACTAAAAAAATATGAAAGTTAATTTGTCATTGAGTCATATAATAGATAATATCCTTGAAAATATTTTGAATAGGGACCCAAAGAGTTTCAATAGAGACATAAAAATTATTGCATGTAATAAATATATATCCCAAACTATTCAAATTAAAAATAAATAATTCTTCCAAAATAGCCTTGTTTTCTTAAATCCAATCACTATTGACTTGTGTTCATTAATAATGTGTACGAGGGTTAATAAGGTTTTAGAAATATTTATCCCTTAACAATTATAAAAAAATTATTTGGAAGAGGAGATTCCCCTGATTTGGGGCTTAATTTGGTTCTATTATAGGGGATTTGACTTATTACCTTAATATTTCCTACCACTCTTGGTATTATATTTCAATCCATGGATAGGATCATTTGATATAACATACTCCAATGCATGTTTTAGAAATATTTCATCTAGCACTATACTCTTTATCTTGATTAATGGATCCCTGAGAGTATATAACAGTAGATAGAACATTAAATATGCAGTTTATAATATTATAGAGTATTAAATGGTAGTGTATAATAGTATACAATATTAAATGATAGTTTATAATAGTAAACATTAAAAAATGATAGTATATAACAGTAGACAATATTAAATGACATTGTTTAACATTAGACATTAAAAAATGATAGTGTAAAACAATATAAATTATTAAATGACATTTTATAATAGTAGAAATAAAGTATACATTCATTTAAAAAAATAAAACCTTCAAGAGATTAGGGTAGTTATGAAAAATCTATTGGCATATTTTCTTTTCGTTAAGAGTCCCTTGATGATGCTAGAAGTGAGTCTGTTTGAAGCAGAAAGACATTGATTGTTGTGAAATCCATAATGAAATGTAATATCACATATCATAGAAAATAGGAAAATGTATATAAATTAATATACAATAAAAAACATTTCAAATTATAAATATTCATAAGGGTTGAAATTACAGTGTTAATAAATATAAATAGTCAAAACTTAACAACTACTTGCGGTTAGAGATACCAATTAGCTAATCAAATCTCAAAACCCTGGTTATCTCATCATATGTATAACTACCATGTAAAAATAGGTAAAGGGTACAATAGTCACATGGGTTTAATGAGGGTCTCATACACTTAGTAAAATCACTTAAAGTGAAAATTAAACCATTAAAAACATAACAGTCATGATTCTAATCTACTTTAACCACTTCTTTAAATCATTTAAATTCTTATTTCAAACCTATCTTAAAAACAAACCATTTTAAAACATATTAAAATCCATTTAAAAAACACCCTTATCATCCAAAATAAATTGGAAAATAAACATTTGTCCCAAAACCTCTATGGTTTTAAACATCACCCTTTAATTTAATCCATGACCTAAATGGGGTCAAACCATTTCAAACCCTTACATTTCATTGAAAGAAAATCTTGAAATCTTTTTATAATAGATGTAATTTCAAGTATCACGTGAAATTTCAATTGATACCTTTAAGAAATTTCTTTTAAATCCTAAACATATTTGTAAATTTTAAATACTATTTGCAAAGTCAATTTGAGTAATATCATAAATGAACTATGTGACCAGTCACACAAAATCATATTTAGATTGGGCCTTAAAATAGAAAAACCTTTCTCTTTAAAATAAATCTAAGAGAAATAAAACTTTTTAACTTAGAAATATAATAACCTTAATTAAAAATATAATTTAATAATTAAAACATAAGTTCAAAACACTATGGAATCAATGGTTTCAAAATTAAAAGTTGGGGAATGGGAAAACCTTCCACGAATCAATGACGCATGATCCAGAATACATCATCTATAATGGTGTATGGAAAAACAACCAATAATAAACTACCATGAACCCTAAACACCAAATAAACCAAAAAAATGGGTCATCCCCTTGAACAAGGGTTCGACCAAACCAAACATGACAAAAGGGAAGGAGAAACTCGCAAAGAAACAGAGAAAAAGGAACCAAACCTTAGTGAGCCAACCATAAACTATGAAGATCACACCATAAATCAGGAACCAAAACTTTGTGATCCAAACATAAACCATTTTAAAAAACATTCCTTTTTTGTTTTCATGAAATGAAAAAAAAAATCACTTTAAATCAAATTCCATGGACTTAGCCATTTTTAGTCAAAACAACCATTTCAGAACCAAATATGAAAATACAAAACAAGTGCCTTTAATTTTAAATGGTTTCCAAAAAAATATTTAAAAACCATTTAAAATGAATCAATTAATGCACAAGTGAAATTCATACCACTAGGAAGCCACCACCCATCATGAGGTAAATAATGAATATAAATGAGATAATTCTACCACGATAATATAATTAAGTGGAAAATACAATCAACCATCAGCTAACAATCCCTTATTCAATCCACAATTCAAGGATCATGTGTCATGGGATCTAACCTAGATCCTAATTTTAGATGATATAGAATTTACCAAACCAATGTAGGACTAATTATTGGCAAGTTCTTTGTTTACCAAATACAAGACACACATATATCCCACACCAATATCATTAAGATAACCCTCACCATGTCCAATCTCATGCTAGAGGTTACACTAGAGGCATACATACCAACTATTGTAGCATAAATATAGACATACCTTTTAGTTATTTGTGTTCCCATGACCAAAAAAATGGAAGTGATTAAACATGCAAGGGAAGATTGAGGAACAAGGCACAAAAAATAACTCACTGTCTCCTCTAACACCCTCTCATAGAAAAAACCCCTTTCCAATGTCATATTTCAATCACATATAAATAATATATCTACCACCATTCTAAACAAAAAGTGTAAATCAATGAGGTCCCCCATGAGATCAACCATCTAACCCACGAAGTGCCAAATAGGCCTTTCCAATTAGACACACTATTTACATTTCAAGATACCCTTTTTAAAACATGTATTTCCTTATTTAAAAACCAATCAAGGATAAAATCCTTAAATTTATATCAAGAATACCTTTTAAATTCTTATATGCATTTTTACCCAGATTTAATAATGGCTATATCTTTATTTCAAAGAGACATTTGAGATTTATAAATGAATTTCTCTATGTCATGACATAAATTTCAATGATCAATTTGGAAACAAAATATAATATCACATAGAGGAATAATTTCATCAATAATTAATTTATAAAACTCAACCACTATTTGAATACCAAAATGAAGCAATTTCAATGAAACATGGACCTCAAAAAAGTGAATATTGAACCGAGAAATCCAAAACATTTTGTCTTTAGTAGTGAGAACCTAAAGGTGGAAGAAGGTGTTATTTATGGTATATAAACATCAAAATCCCCAATATTAGGTCCACTATGAACCCTATAATATAAAAAACAACTGTATATTTTGTAGGAGAATTCATAACCAAGAGAAAAGAGTGATAGATATAAAGAATAATGTGTTAAAAGAGATTACATTTTGGAACCAAGATCAAACAAAGAAGAGATTACCTTTGAGAATTAATGGGGAGGATGGAAGTCGAAGCTGGAATGGTGGAATCATAAGGAACCAGAGTGTCGAGGAAGGTTTTTGGCTTTGAGTGGGATGAGCGTGATGAATGACAGAGGAATCAAGGGAGAAGAGGGTTTGTGGGGGATAGGAGTGGGTTCATGTTAAGGATGAGCGTGATGGATAATCGGAGAGAAGGTTTGCAGGGGAGATGAGGGTTTGTGGGGGGAGAGTAGAGTTTGTAGGGGAGGGTCACATGGGTATGAGTCTGATGGAAATGAAAATTGAGGCATGGTATACCTATGGTTTTTTTAACCATATTGATATCTTTACCTAAAGCATATAACCCAACGGTTTTTCTAAACTTTTAGTATAGGTGTGTGGGTATAGACCCATTTTCCAGTAGTGATTAATCCATGAATGACATGTCAATTGTGATGCACCCAACGTACCCTACTTTCTAACAATATATGGCTTGATAGTTTTTATCACTAAATATAAGTGTGCAAGTCATGGCATGAATTAATGATAATCTTAAAGTCTAAGGAACATTACACACGATCGCAGATAGGAATATTCGATGACACAAAAACATACAAAATTCCTACCAGTAGGTCTGTTCTCATAATCTTCAATATTGGAGATTAACAAGTGTGAACTTTATGAGAAGAAGTCTCATCTACTTATGAGTACTCACACCTGACGGTCTATTTACTATGTTTCCTATCATGGTAAATTATCCAACCATAAAACTATATTAAGAATATTTTCATAGTACTTCAAGGTTATCATCATAGTGGGGAACTATTATGACCTTATCAATATGATAAATACTCTAGGATATTATTACATTAAAGTCATGTAGAACAATGTAAAATATGTAATAATATGTTTAATTAATATTCATTACATCTAATATACATGTAATCAAAGTATAATCATTTGGTCCTAGGATACCAACTCCAACAAACTCCCACTTGAACTAGATCCAACTGCCTATGACTTTGAGCCCTCTAGACCTCATATAATAATCATATTTTTACTAATTCAAGGCTTTATTCAAGGGGTTTTCCACATTGTCTTCCATAGAAATACTGCTCACTGCAACCTCACCTCTCTGAGAAAAATCTCTCAAGAGATGATACTTCTAAAGTCTATGCTTCACCCACTGATGTGGCCTTGACTCTTTTGTTAGAGACACTATTTTAGTACTATCACAATAAAGTGTGATGGGATATTTACTATTAAGTTCCATTTTAAGCTCTTAGATGAAGTTGCACATCCATATTACTTCCTTAGATGCCTCAAAAGTCGCAATATACTCAGAATCTTCTGTAGAATTTGTGACCACATACTGCTTTGATCTCTTCCAACTCAATGCATCTCCATTCAAAGTGAAGATATATCTCATTTTTGACTTCATGACATCTTAATCAGTTTGGAAACTATAATTTTCATATCCTCTGAGGACTTGTTCATCATCTTCTCCATAAACTAGAAACATATCCTTAGTATGCCTCAGATACTTAAGGATAGTCTTGACTTCCAAAAAATTATGGTCATCTATATTAGCTTGATATATTCCCACCACACTTAATACATAAGCAAGATCTAGCCTAGTACATAACATAACATACATGTTCAACCCAATTGTTGATGCATATAGAATCCTTTCCATTCTATTTATGTCCTCATGTGTCTGAGGAAACATTTTCCTAGAAAGATGAATGCCATGTGACATTGTAAAAAACCCCATCTTGGATTGTTCTATAATGAATCTCTTTAGTATCTTGTAAATGTATGTACTTTGACTTAGATCGAGAAAACTCTTGGATATATCATGATGGATCTTGATCCCAAGAATATATGTTGTCTCGCCCAGGTCCTTCATAGAGAATCATTTATTCAACCACACCTTAACATACTATAAGATTGGTATTTCATTTCCTACGAGTAATATGTCATCAACATATACTGTTAAAAAATGGTCACACTCCCACTAAACTGTTTATGGACATAAGGATCACATTTGTTCTTTATGAAACTAAATTCTATTGTGACTTCATCAAAATGAATGTTCCATGACCTAGATGTTTTCTTTAATCCATAAATTTATTTTTTCAATTTTATATCTTATTGGAATCCTTTGTAGTCACAAAACCTTTGGGTTGTGTCATATAGACATATTTCTAAAGGTTCCCATTAAGTAAGGATGTTTTGACATCCATTTTCTAAATAACATATTCATGCTAAGATAAAATGGAAAGTATAATTCTAATGGATTTCATCATTGAAATTGATGAAAAGGTTTCATTGTAGTTAATTCCTTAACATTATTTAAACCCTTTTACAACCAGTATCACCTTATAGGTACTGACTTATCCTTCCATACTCATTTTCTTCTTGAATTCTCATTTACAACCAACAAACTTTACATCTTCTAGTGGGTATATCAAAATCCAGACTTGGTTTTGGTACATGGAATCCATTTTAGAATTCATGGATTCTTTCCACTTGGAAAATTTTATGCCACTTACTGCTTTCATATAGGTTAAAGGATCATTATTATCAACTAATAATGAGTCATCATCCTTGATGACTAGAAAATCTTAACATTTTGGTTCTCTAACCTCTCTTTTACTCATACATAATACTTATGTCACTAGAATAGTTTCTTCTTCCACATAGATTTTTGGAATCTATTCTTGTACCAACTCTTGTGTTCCTTGAGCCTCGACTTCATCGAAGTCTATCTCACTCTCACTATTTCTTTTATAGATGTGCTCCATCTCAAGGAATATGTTTTTTCTTTTTACTATAACATTTTTTTAGGTATATTATAGGTAATATCACCTTGTTTCATTAGGGTATCCTATAAAGGTACACTTTGTGCTTGAGGGTGCAATTTTGTTACCTGAAGATTTTTCAACAATCCTTAACAAACGCTTTGCTTCCCCATACATGTAAATTTGATAACATGGTCTTTCTTCCAATCCAAAATTTATATGTAATACCATTTATCAATTTATTTAGTACTTGGTTCAGTATATGTGTTGTTGTTTGTAACGCATATCTCCGAAAGGATAATAGAAGACTCGTACAAGTCGTTATTAATTTTACCATGTCCAACAAGGTTAGGTTTCTCCTTTTACTTACACCATTACATTGAGGTGTTTTAAGAGGTTTTAGTTTGGATAGGATCCCAAAATCCCATAAGTAATCAATGAATTCTTGATTAAGATATTCTCCACTACGGTCTGAGTAGAGTTTCTTAATCTTCCCACCAAGATGGTTTTTAAATTCATTCTTTTATTCCTTGAATTTATCAAAATAATATTAATTATACCTCATTAAGTATATATATACATATCTACTAAAATCATCAATAAAAGTTATGAAGTATGAGACTCACCCGTTTGCTTCAAAAGGAAATGGTCCACACACATCGGTACGAAATAAATCAAGAATCTCTTTAGCCCTTTCACCTTTACCACTAAATGGGTCTTTGGTCATTTTTCCTTTTAAACATGTGTGGCATACACCATGTGGTTTTAGTTTAAAATAATCTAAATATCTATCTTTATGTAATTTAGTCAAGCACTTTTTGTTTACATGACCTAGCTGGCGTTTCCAAATTTGTGTGTGGTATGAGTCACATGAAGTAACTTTGTTATCGATTTTAATTACTTGTTTTATGTAATCCAACACATAAAGATTGTTATTTAAATATTTATTACTATAAAAAATAATATATTTATAAAAGAAGAAACATTTATTCCCAAATTTGAAAAGAAATACATTTATATCAAGTATGGATACAAAAATAATGTTTTTCTTAACAAATGGGTCATAATAACAACCATTAAAAACCAAGATCATTCTGGTCAGCAATGTGAGGTGGTAGTCCCTGATGGCTACAATGGAAAGTTTAGATCTATTGGATTCTCATATATTTACCTCCCCTCGATAAATATTTCTAAATATACTTGGTTCCTCTATTTGAATATGTATGTGAGCACCAAAAGCTATATCTAATACCCAATTTATAGAAACAGATAAATTGTACTTAATAAAAAATACACCTGAATCTTTCCCTTACTTCTTTGGTTGGGTGTATTTTTTATTATAGTGGTCCTTCTTGCCACATGAGAAACAGAAATCATCATGTTCCCTTGTTTTCCCCTTGATCATCCTCATCTTGGAAGGGTGTGAATAATCTTTGGGCTTAAATATATTTGCTTTTCCTTTTTGTTTGTTCACCATAAGTATGGAAGGATTTTTTCACTTCGTATCATTATCTACTTGATGAAGAAGAGTGAGAAAATCTGGTAGAGACTTCACAATTTTTTTCATATTAAAATTCACAACAAAGCTGGAGAATCTCTAAGGGAGTTATTCTAGAATGAGATCGATGCCCAATTCTTCAAGAAGTTTAAACCCTAGAACCTATAGGCGCTCAATGTAACTAATGATCTTGACTACATGAGGCCCAACTAGGTTAAGCTCTCCAAAATTTCTCTGAAATAGAACCTTGGAAATATCAAACTCTTCTTATCTAGCTCTCTCATGGTAAACACCATGGAGGTTCTTAATCATGTTATATTCATCAATGTTTTCATGAGACATTGTGAGTTCACTAGACATTTATGAAAGCATAAAAAAATTTAACATCGACTACATTCATCAAATTTTTTTCATTGATAAGGAAATCTTTATCACTCTCCACCTTAGAAGGAGGATCAGGCATTGACAATTCTAGCATGTAAGATTTTCTTTCATGGGGTAGAATAACTTGAATGCGTCTAAACCACTCCTAGAATTTACTACCAATTAGGAGGTTGTATTTCTCTAATATTGACTATAGGGATAATGTGGTTGATGATCTTGAAATTTTATTCTATAATTAAAAATAAAACTATTATTACTTTTTATTGATTACAAATTATGTGAGAAATAATAAATTAATTGATTTTATTAAATCTCTCACTATTGTATCAAGTCTCAATAGTTATCACCATTGAACTCCGAATGTATTGTTTCTTTAACATTATAGTGGAAAGGATCTATATACCCCTTCATATAACCCCAACAAGGGTAGTTCATGCTACTTAAAGGTATTTAGGTAGGCAGGTCTTTTCCAACTGTGGGTGTGCAACTCCTTGATCTGTTGAGTGGATTCCCCAATCCTAAAATCCTGACTTGTATTTTCTCAACACTTGCCTCCAAAATACAACAGGTCTAGAAAGGGCTACTCCGCTTGATGTAAAATTATTAAGTCAACCCAAAACCTTTATAATAATTCCCCTTATAAAAGTAAGTTTCCCAATAAGGGTTAGTTAAACACTTAGTTCTATTGAGTTTTGTTCCTAATCAAGTAATAGAAGGCTTAGTATAACTTAATATTAGTTTGAGAGATTTTAATTAATTATGCATAAATTTTATCTTGTTTTATATTTTTCATGTCTTGTTAATATTAAGTGGGTGTTATTTTATTAATTAACCATATTGGATAAAACATTTATGCATAATTCATTTATTTAATTTATTATGCATAAATTTTATCTTGTTTTATCATGTACATGTCTTGTTAATATTAATTAGATGTTACTTAATTAATTAACCATGAGGGATAAAACATTTATGCATAACAAATTTATTTAAATTTTGTCTTTGCACATTAATTCATTTATTTATGTGACCGCAACCTTATATCTATAAAATAAATAACTGCATAGATAGAAATAATTAATTAATTAAATGAATCATTCATGAGCTTTATCTAATGGTTGATTTAGTGAGCGTATATTAAATCAACCTATGGCCTAGGGGAAATAACTCCTTTTTTCAGTCTTGGTATGAGTTACAACATTCCACCTTTATACTTGTGTATCAACTGAGTTAGCATCATTATGATTCCATCTTAAACCACCTCCACGCACGTTAGAATACTCCATTAATTACATCTATTTATGAATCACACATAGGTGAGGGGAACCAAAGGATTTGTTAAAGGGGGTGATATAAATATCCTTAGACACACAGGTCCTACATAATAATTGAGGGAGGGATGACTCACAGACCATCATATTTAATTTAATAATAAATAATTGAAAACCTGTGCAATAATTAAATTAAAACATCCAACACATACACAGGTCTTGGTCAAGCTTGTGAATGGTCATACATGTAATGAATACGCAAAATTAACCAGCTGACATTCATTTCTTTATTCATTCTTTATTATTAAGATAAACATGCTTGCATTAATTAATTAATTAATCAATTAATTAATTCCCTTTCATATTAATGATAATTTGAACTTAATTGGAGATACACATCATTTATGGTATTCATGATAAATAAATGACAAAATCAATAATGATATATTTATTATAATAAATTAATTAAGAAGTTAATTTTTTTTAAACCATTATTAAATTATCAAGCACACAATAGGTGTCAATTAATAAATTAAGGTTTTAATGTTGCAATTTTCAATTTAATGTAATTTTAATTCTTCTATTAATTGGGAGACTACACAGTGTGTACAATCTAGCTACATGTCATGTTCCTTGGTTGTTATGTATTCGAGTCACACGCTTGGGGATTCAACGTGTTAACTTGGCCAAATTACATGGCATGTACATGCTAGCTACACGCCATGTATCTGCTTGTTGTGTGCCAGATTGGCCCGATCAACATGTAGAGTGAAATAAATGAATTGCGTGTAATTAACTGCTCAGTGCATCTATATACAATGTTCATGGCTATACAACGTGTGATCCGGCTACACGTCATGTAACCCGATTTTATCAACCAATGATTTAGCACTTCTCGATGGCATCTCCAATCATTCTTTACTTTTTCTTAAACCTTTAAGAAAATGAAACACTGAACAAACGTGATTAATATGTTGATAACATGTTAATTCAAATCGTATTAAAGAACTAAAAACATGAAATGAAAGTCTAACCACAATTGTACATGGATTAACAATCAGATAAATAATTATAAATTTAAACATGACCACTCTGATGTCACTTGTTGGTTCTGGGCATAGTGAAAGCATGCGGTAGTGGATGATATATTAAAATTTCTTTTAATTATTATTGCCTGAAGCCATGAGTAAGGATATTTCACTTCAAATTTATAATTAATTTATTTACTATTTGAAGAAATTAATACTTGGGATTATGAAATTTTTCTGTTAATAAATATTGATCATTCAAAAAGACCCTTTTGGATTACCTTTTGTTTCATTGTGATGATCCAAGGATAAAATCCCTCTAGAGGTTATCCATGTGTGCTCCTATGATCTCTGAGTAACACCACTCAATTTTTGGGTGCTAGCGCGGTGAATCGAATGTCATAAGTTGTTCATTCTTGATTTATCATTCTTTGGTCTCGAAGAAATATCTCTTGCACTTCTCATTCTTGAGAGAGAGGGTGAGGGAGGAGTCGAGATTGAATTCATTGTGTGTAACAATTATCTATTCTCAATCTTGAATACAATACACAATAGACATAATTGTCCATTTATAGAGTATTGGTTTAGGTTAAAATATTATTTAATTATATGTCAATTATTAAATAACATTTAAAACCTTTAATAAAACCCATGCCACATTATAATAATATTATTATTATTTTGTTATGTGAAAACTTGTGCAAATTGATGAATAATATTTATCGGCTTGTAAATATTTATTTTATCACTGGACGTAGTCTTGGTCCATTCCAACTCCTCGATATTTATTGAATACCTGAATAATTATTTTATTCATAAATAAATATTTCATTCACATACTGGTGAATAAATATTTATTAAATATTCAATAAACAAATATATTTTTATTCACATGCCAGTGAATAAATATTTATTTAATTTATGTGATCAATATAACTTAAATAAAATTATTCCTTGATATTGAGAATAATATTTATTCCATTAATTAAATTAAAATAGAATTTAATTGAGATCAACGGAAGCACTTAGTGTGTGACCCTATGGGATTATTTCTCGTTGGCATTAAGCAGGATTGCCTAAAGTTCAAGATTACTATTTAGAAATGGGTCAAGGCACCCAAGAGAAAGAACTTAATGTCACAATGATGAAAACCACATATGAATTCTCACTATCTAATATAATCTATTTATCACAATATCTCATCATGCAGGTTGCACATCTGTTTCACCAACCAATATGCTTGATACATCTTTCTTTGACTATCTAAAATAAACACATCATTACACCATGACCATGGAATTTAGTGTGATGGTTATATTCTAATAAAAGGGTCAAGATATCAGCTTCTATAAATATGAAATGGAGTAATCCTTCCTCAATTTATCCATTGATTACATGTCAATCATGACGCAAACAACATACCCTACTTCCCTCCAACATATGGCATGACGGTTTTCATAATTAAATCTAAGTGTGTGAGTCATGACATGCATTAATGAAAATATTAAAGTCTAAGGACCATTAAACACACTCACAAAAAGAAATATTCGATGACACCAAAACATGAAGAATTATTATTTGCAGGTATGTTCTCATAATCTCCCATCTTGGAGATTACCAAGTGAAAAATTCATGATAAGAAGCCTCATCTACTTATGAGTACTCACACCTGACGGTCTATATAATATGTTTCTATCATAACGCGTTATCCAAACACAATCATAACTATCTTTAAGAATAAATGCATAAATAAAACTGTAAAAATAGAGTACACAGAAAATTCCAAAACATCATTCTTCTTTCTCCTCAATGAAGTATAATGTTTGATAAGGATCACGAAGTAGTGAAAAAAACACCTTTCCTCTGAGGGGGGCATCGTCCAATGGATTTGCAATCGTATCGTGAGGATACCCGAATGCTGAAGGGGTGTTAGTTCCTTTATTGTCTCCGATTATGAACAATAGTATGGGATGAATAGAGCATTCATCACCCCCAACAGAAGAGGACACCATCCACTTATATAGTAAGAGATCGAGGCTCATCGCATCATATGTGTTTCATGCTGTTGGGTTAATTCATTTAACATTTTCAATGAATAAATAAAAATCCATTAAAACGTTTATAATGGTTTTTAACTGATAATAAAACTATTCAGGATAAATAAATATATATTACACACACACACACACACATATATTATATCATGTATATTTAATACATAAATAAAGATACCTCCATCACATGCATATATCAAATATTCACTTATATATATAATATCATATATTTTATATATATTTTAGTGCACATGATAAGAGCATGGGGTGTGTTGGTCGGAGTAGAGTACTCAATAGGGGGGTGAATTGAGTATCTATAAAAAATTCTGTTTAAAAATTATTTTTAAAAGAGTCCCCCAATAAATTTAAATACATCCCATTTAATCAAAGTTATACAATTATGAAAGTTTGACTATTTAAATAACATCTCGGAAGATTGATTAACTCTCAGTAATCTTAATATCAATTATTAACATTACTTTTCAAGTTATTCTAATAAAGCGAAACAATTATAACTTCTTTTCAAGATTAACTATCAAAGTAGATTTAGTGATTTCTGAATTAAGCAGTAAAATAGAGAAAACTAAAATAAACAACACAGCGGATAAAAAACAAGTGGTTCAGTCTCAAGTTGAGACCTAATCCACTCCACTTGGTGATCACCTTCCACCAAGTAGTTTATATAAATAAACTTGACCCACACCCTGGATTAGGGTTAACAACAGTACACAAGACCGTCCAGGTCATGCGACCTCTTCCACAGTTCTTCATGGGTATGAACTATCTGGTCACACAGGGACCTCTTCCACACTTATCAATGGGAATACACAAGTGTAAAAAGATGTAAGAGAAAGTATATCTTGTATCCTTAAGTTTGATGTAGAAGACAGTGTGTGTTTTTATACAGACACACACACTACTCTAAAGATAAAAATAATACACAATAGATCAGAAATGATGAGATAAGGTTTGAAGTGCTCTGAGTGTTAGTCTATGCATCTCTGGACTTCTGGGATGAAGCAGATGTATAAATCGATTCCTCTAGTGAAAACAGAGTATCGTAAGTCATCTAGATCTATCTCGTGTTCTTCATGAAGTTGATAATGCAGAAATGTTCTCGACTCTAAGATTCGAGTATGCTTTGTGTGTTATTCAGTAGTATCAGGTTGCATGTTTTGGTTCTTCTTTCATGAATGCTCATGCTTATTTGTTATCATTCACACACTTGTTTTTTTGTTGCCACTATTGTCTCTTTTCACTCACTTTTCTTCTGGACACACTATTCTTTTTATTCTTAGAATACATGTGTTGGAGCTGACATGATGCATGTATTCTGCACCTCGTACCTCGTACTGTCAGGTGACGTGTCTATAAAGAAACATTAATTATTTTAGTGTATTTAAAAACTTCAAATATGACCGTTAGAAATTAAATTTAAAAAATACAAAACATATTAAGAAACAGTGTCATAGTCTGTTTGTAAACGGTGTCTCCATGAAACGGTGTCTCCTTGAAATAGTGTCTCCTTGAAATGATGTATCCTTGAAATGGTGTCTCCTTCTTTGTCTTTGAGCGGTGAGATAGCTATGACGGCATAGTTGTATAGAGATCAGGAACCGGTATCACAGATGCGGTGTTAGGATCACGGTGTCTAGTCACGGTATCTAGATGGTCACAGTGTCTGGATGGTCACAGTTTCTGGATGGTCACGGTGTTTGGATGGTCACAGTGTCTGGATGGTCACAGTGTCTGGATGGTCACAGTGTCTGGATGGTCACAGTGTCTGGATGGTCATGGTTTATGGATGGTCACGGTGTCTCAGACTTAGCCAAATCTCTGTACACAGACTTAAACAGTGATATTTATAGAACGAATTAAAGTTAATCATTCATAAGAGAATTTCATTATAAACAAAATAGTTTACAATAATTATTTAAGTCATAAAGAAAATAATCATTTATACACGTGATTTTATATAGATTAAATAGGATTAAAAATCTTTATATAATGTATTGTATTTGTGATCATTAAAACATTATTAACACATGAGGAGTCCAACAATCTCCCCCTTTTTGATGATCACAGATCATGTGAGTGAGATGTATGTTCATAGTGAATGTGCCTCTTCTTTATTGGGCATATAGAATACATATTTCTCTTCCTTTTGGGATTATCAAAAAGAGTAAATAAGAAATAGACAATAAAAGTGCACAATACATTAGATGGATAAAAAGTGTCATTACAAACAGTAAGTAACAAGAATACATAAAACATACCTATCAAAAGATATTAGTCATTGTTCTTCAACACTATCTTGTCTTCTCTTTTCCCTTGGCAGCAGCATCAGAAGAAGAATCCATAGAAGCAGAGGTAGAAGTGGAGGAAGGGAGTGAACCGGTGGATAGAGAAGGTAAAGGGAGCCCTTCAAAAATAGAAGGGGCCAAGGTAGGTGTAGTGGAATACCGAGGAAACTATTGATCAAGGATAACAGACCTGATCTGACTCAGAGCCTAAGAGACAGACATAGATGTAGAGGTAAGGGCAGAGTGTGAGAAGGTAGTAAAACCAGGTCTCAGAGGTGCAGCTGTAGGATCGACAATTGTAGTACTCTAGACATGAAGATAAGGCCTCAAAATCTCGAGGAAGTCAGCAATGATCTCACCACCATACTACATGGCTTTATCAAAGTCATACTTGTTCTCCATAAACTTATACAACAAAGGAGTGAAATATTTGAGCTTTTGGACTTGAGTTTTGAAAGCTTGAGTGACAGGAGGAATCCTCATATTCTCCAAAAGGTACTTGAAGTGTTTGGTCATGTCATTCTTAAAGAAGATCCGATTGAAATAAGAGCCCACCTTCTTATTAATTTCTTACCGAGCATCATTAGAAATATTGGAATGAATTATCACTAAATCAAGAACTTTTCCACTATTCTTGATAACTTCATATAGATATTCCTTGTCAAAGCCACTAAACACAGATTGAAGTTCTTCTTTGACAACTGTTCAGAGAAGATCACTATCTAAAGAAGGTTGAGATGATTGTCCAGAAGTACGAGAAGCGGTGACAACTGAGGTAAGGTATTTCATTTGATTTAGAACTTTCTGGAGACAGACATTATACTCATCAGTTAACTTTTTAAGACCAATAACAAGCTCACGCATATCTTGAACAATCTTCTTGTTTCTTTCAGCTACCTTCTCAGCTAAGGAAGTTAGATTAGGTTGAATCAGTGAGGCTACTTCATGTGGAGTCTGACTAAAAATATCCTCAATAGGATAAGAAACAGGTTCTGGTCTTGAGTTCATCACTCTCTACATTTCTTCAACCATACCTCTGAGAGTTTTTACTTCATCACTAAGTTGTTTGTTCTTGACTCTGACTTCTTGAATCTCATGAAGAATATTGGGATGAATATTCCATATAACCTTTTACAAAAATAGGGCAACATCTCTCTCACTTAAATTGGTTATAGGAGCTGGTTGGGTATTCATTAGTTTTTCAACTCCACCCAATAGGGTAGCTCCAAATGCTTTCATGTAATCCTTATGCACCAAGTTTGGAGGTTCTTGTGAAGGTTCAGGAATAGAAGCTGAGACAGGCTCAGGTTCCTTGGCAGAGATATCTTCAGGAGCAGATACCAGTTTCAAATAAAACATAGTAGATAGATCAATTCTTTTAACTGAGACTTCCTAGGAATCATTCACATCAAAATAATTGGGCAATTTATACCATGTATCCACTGATCTTGGATCAATCAGATTAGAAACTTTAACAAATTCAATATTGGGGGGTTGCTCCCCCTCAATAGGTTCATCTTTCTCAAGAATGATATATTTAGATCCTTGATCTATTTCCACAATTTCATCCCTAATTTCTTCACCCATTTCCTTCTAGCCAATTGAAAGTATTGCTCTATTCTCTCTTCAGCAAAAAGAATAACTTCATGAATATCATGTTCATATGGGTGTTCCTAAAGAGAATTTTCTTGCACAACAAAAATATATTCTTCTATATTCTCTTCTAAAACATCCTTTTCACTTACCTTAGCAACAGATTCTTCTTTGGAAGAAATTTGTTCTTCCATATCAATAGCTTCTTCAGGAACAGGCATTTCCTTCTCAAATAAGACTTGAGGAAAAGAGTCATTGTATTCCTCAACCAGAACAGTTTCTCTCAAAGGTACAACAACCTCTTCTTCTTCCTCCTCATCAAAATACTCAACAAGTTCATCTGGCTCCAAACCAGGATCATAAATATCCTTAGGTCTTGAAGGGTGTTCCACTAGATTCAACTTTTCATAAACCCTGCCATTATCTTCCACCCATTCTTTTCTCCATGGATTCCAACTAATTTTCATTCTCTTTATGGTAACTTTAGAAAGACAAGACTCATAGTCCTTAATGGATTCTTTTTGTGGTCCAACCAATCCTTTTTCATGAATCATAGCTAAGATAAGCCTTGAATAGAATAGGGAGGTTGACTTGGAGGTTGTTTTGATCAACTCACACATATGGTGTATAACATACTTTCATAGGTTGATATTATGTCCATTTTTCATGAGATGTATCAAAAATACAACCTGATACTTGAGTATAGAAAAATCACCTTTTTTGGTGCTAATCAAATTCTGAACAAACTTAAACAGAAGCCTGGTTTCACCATCTAGCTCGGTAGCTATGGCGCTCCTCTTAGTTTCATTTCTAGTTAAACTTCTCAATGCTTCTTCCAAAACAAAGAACTCACTTGGAGGTGGAGGACCTCTCTGATAGTCCTCAAAAATACCCTTATGAGGTATCCTAAGGCATGTAGCCCATAACCTCAAAGAAAAGGTACAAATTTGGCCATTGATCCAACTTCACACAACATAGCCATCTTCTGAATCAAAAAATAATTGAACATACTGATAAAATTGTGCAACTAGATTCGGGTAAATAGGCCTATACTCCTTTGTGAACCAATCCATCCATCCTTGCTCTGTTATCACTTTCAATACCATAGACTTACTTGACAGAAGCCACTTAGGGCATATCTTCTTTTCAGGTACCACTATTCTGTTCACCAGATTTGGATTCAAAGGACCTTCGGGTGCTAACTTCGGCATGATTTTCAACTTATTCTTTGAAATTCACTTCTCAAGAGTTGACAGTAATGGAAATTTCATCCTGGACATTCACCAAAGGTTTGAGAGAGATAAGGGTTAGAATAGGGGTTATGGTTTGAGAGAAGAGAGCTCGAGTGAAGAATGAGTGGAACTTATTTTATTTTATCATTTAGGGATATAAAGTGTCACGGGATCAAAAGTGTGGGAAATTAAAAAAGAATAAAACAATGAATTACCATGATACAGGTTATAATGTATAAATAAAACAATAAAGCGTCTTTATGGTGAGACCATAATCAACTTTCACGGTGATACCATAACAAGCCTTCATGGTGAGACTGTAACAAGCACTCACAGTGAGACCGTAACAGTGTGATTTCTAAACTATGTGACCGTATTATTTAAGACAGTAAGTGCCAAATAGTAATTGTGAGACCATAAACATGAAACATTAACTCTTAAGATAGTAAAACTATAGAACTATTAGAGTTAAATAGTAATCTTAAGACAGTGACTTGTGAAACCATAAACTGTGAAAAAGTATACTTAATACTTAAGATTTATCATTCCCAATTCATGTATGATGTAATCTATTCTTTTAGAATTTAATAGTTTGGTAAATATATCAGCAAGCTGATATTCAGTTCCAATGAATTCCAAAGTGATGTCACCTTTTTTATAATGATCTCTCAAAAATTGATGTCGTACATCAATGTGTTCTGTCCTAGAGTGTGAAATAGGATTTTTTGAGATGTTAATAGCACTTTTATTATCACAATTTATAGGTACATGACTGAATTGATATCCATAATCTAGTAATGTGTGTTTTATCCACAAAATTTGTGCACAACTGCCATCAGATATGTATTTAGCTTCGGGAGTAGATAATGCAACAGAGTTTTGTTTCTTACTACACCATGATACTAGTGACTTGCCTAAAAAGTGACATGTTCTAGAGGTGATTTTTCTATCTAACTTACAACCAATGAAGTCGGCATTAGAATAACTTACTGACTCAAATGATTATCCTCTGGGATAGAATAGTCCTAAATTGGGTGTATGTTTGAGGTATTTGAAAATTCTCTTAACAACATTTAAATGAGATTCCTTAGGATTTTCTTGAAAATGAGCAAACATACACACACTAAACATAATGACAGGTTGGCTAGTAATTAAGTAGAGTAAGCTTCTAATCATTCCTCTATAAGTGGTTTGATCAACAGATTTTCCATCTTCATCAAGATCCAACTTACAAGTAGTACTCATTGGAGTGTCACTACTTTTAGTGCTATCCAATCCAAAATGTTTTAGAATATCTATATTATATTTTCTTGTATTTAAAATAATACGATCATTATTTTGAAAGATTTGAAATCCAAGAAAGAATTTGAGTTCACCATTAAACTCATTTCAAATTCATTTTGCATCATTTTAGAAAATTCAATACATAAATAATTTTTTAAGGATCCAAAGATAATGTCATCTACATAGATTTGAACTATTAAAACATCATTGGAAATTCATTTTATAAAAATTGTAGGATCATATATTCCTTTTGTAAAACCTTTGGAAATAAGAAAAGTAATTAATCTATCATACAAAGCTCTTGGAGCTTGTTTTAAACAATATAAAGCTTTTGATAATTTAAAAATATGGTTTGGAAAATGAGGGTTTATAAACCCAGGGGGTTTCTCAACAAAGACATCCTCGACTAAATACCCATTTAGAAATACACTTTTGACATCTATTTGATATAGTTTGAAATTCAGATGTGCAGCATAAGAAAGTAGAATTTTGATGGCTTAAAATCTAGCTACTGGTGATAAGGTCTCTTCATATTCAATTACTTCTTCTTGACTATAGCCTTGTGCAACCAATCTGGATTTGTTTCTAACTATATTACCAACTTCATCTACCTTATTTCTAAACACACATTTAGTGCCTATGGTGAATGTGTCTTTGGGTTTGTCAACAAGTTTCTAAACTTTTTTCCTTTCAAACTGATTAAGTTCTTCTTACATCGACATCACCCAAAATTCATCATTGATGGAATCATTAATGTTTTTAGGTTCAATTTGTTACAAGAAGACTTGATGTTCAACTTGATTTCTAAGAGAAGCTCTAGTTTGAGTTACTTTGTCTAAGTCTCCTACAATAGCATATAAAGGATGGTTCTTAAGAGTTCTAATAGCTCTAGAAAAAGAAGCATTGGTGATTTTAGGTTCTTCAATAGGGTCAGGTTCATTATGACCTAAATCTAAATAATTTCCAGAATTGGAAGTTTTTACAGATTCTTTTACATGATGGTTATAGGATTTTGAATTAATGTCCAGATTTGATACATCATTCTCTAGGTTATCTAGAGTGGTCTTAGGCTCATGTGGATCTGTTTCATAAAATTTGACATGGAAATATTCTTACACACATTTAGTTCTTTTATTAAACACTCTATAGGCTTTACTAGATATTGAATATCCTAAAAATATTCCTTTATCACTCTTGGATGAAAATTTGTAAAGATTATCCTTAGTATTAAGGATATAGTCTTTGCAACCAAATACTTTTAAGTATCTAACTTTGGGTTTTTTATTGTTCCACATCTCATATGGAGTTATTTTAAGAATGGGTCTAACAAATACTCTATTAATAATATAACATGTTGTATTTACAGCTTCAGCCCAAAAGTAAATAGGTAGGTCATATTCACTAAGCATGGTTATAGAAATCTCTTAAAGGGTTTTATTTATTCTTTTTACAACTCCATTCTGTTGAGGTGTTCTAGGGGTAGATAAATTATGACTATATCCATTTTGTGAGTAAATAGATTCAAACTCTTGATTTTAAAACTCATGGCCATGATCACTACTTAAGGATTTAATTCTAAGTCCACTAAGATTTTCTACAGTTTTGGCATATTTGGTAAAATGAGAGCAGGCTTCACTTTTGTGAGCCAAAAAGAAATTCCAGGTATATCTAGAAAATTCATCTACAAAAATATAAACATAGTGCTTCCCATTTAATATAGAAACTCTTGATGGTCTGAACAAATCCATGTGAACCAATTCAAGAGTTTTAGAAGTTGACACTTATTTCTTTGGTTTGAAAGAAATTTTGTGTTGCTTTCCCTTTTAACAAGGATTACACACTTTATCATTTGGAAACTCAAATTTGGGTAGGTCTTTGACTAAGTTTTTTCTAGTTAAATTTCTAAGGGAGTGAGTGTTACAGTGTCCTAGTATTCTTTGCCAAAGCCAAGCTCTTTGTGAAACACACTTAAACATGAAGCATTTTGAGAAACTAAAGATTCTAAGTTAACGGAGTAAATATTTTCATTTCTTAATGCATAAAACACTAATTCATTTTTAGAAATAAAAACATTGCAAGAATCATTTTCAAATTTGACATGAAATCCATCATCACATAGTTGTGAAATGCTAAGAAGATTATATTTTAATCAATCAACAAAAATTACTTTGGAAATCAAAACCGAGTTAGAGTTACCGATTTGGCCAAGGACAATAATCTTTTCTTTGTCATTATCACCAAATGTGACATGTCCTCCATCAATTTTTATTAAGTTCTTGAAGCATAAATAGTCTCATGTCATGTGTTTTGAACACCCACTATCCAAGTACAATAAGCTTTTATAGGAACTCTTTAAGAAACTTTCCTACAAAATAGTCAAGTAAAAACAGATTTTGGTACTCATACCTATTTGGGTCCAGTAATATTAGTGACTAGTGCCTTAGGAACCCATATCTACCTCATAGGTTTCCTATAAGAATTATGTAAAGTATTTTAAAAATAAAATCTATTTGGTCCAGAAAATCTTGAAATAGTAGAAAGTGTATCATAACTTGAACTAGTTGAATGTTTTCCAGAACTGAGAGTAAAGTTGTATGTCTTAACTTAGAAACAAAATTAGTTCTTCCAAAATTTCTTTTACCAGGTTGATAGCCAATGCCAGTAGTATATTTAAGAGCAATCTTTTTACCTAGAATTTTTACCAAGGTATCTTTACCATTAGTAAACCTTTCAAGATCCTTTTTCAATTTCTCATTAGATAGTTTTAGTCCATTGTTCTCTTTGAGTAATTGAGCATTTTTCTCCCTTTCTATAGTGAGTTCAGTTTTAACAGTTAAGGTAAGAGCATGTTGTTTCTTTAAAGACTTGTATTTATCTTTTCGTTCATTGAATGTCTCTTCAATAATATTATAGTACTCAGAAATTTCTTCATTAGACATATTTTTAGAGTCACTCTCATATACAGAATAATAGGAATTGTGTACAGGATATTATAGTGTTAACTCAGATGTTTTTTTCATAAAACACATATTGGATTTGTTAGCCTATTCATCATGTGAAGATTCTAAGTCACTTGAACTGTCCTCAGAAGCACTCCATGTTGCTTTCATTGCCTTTTTATGCTTTCTATCTTTGTATTCGTATTTCTTTTTGTACTTGATATTGGGACAGTCAGCCTTGATATGTCCTTTTCACTTACATTCATAGCAGATAATCTCACCAAACTTGTCACTTCTTTTCCAATCTTTCTTCCAACTTACTTTTTGATCATATCTTCCCTTGAAGTTAGGCTTTCTGAAAAAGTTCTTCTTATTGTAAAATATCTTAAACCTTCTGGCTAATTGATCCATCTCTTCATCACTGTCAAGTGATGATTGTTCACTGTTGTAAATTTCTACAGAAACTTCCACTTTACCTTTTTCGTTATGTTTAGAGGTGGTGGTCTTGAATACAACAGATTTTCTTTTGGGTTCATCCTCCTCTTCCTTGTTGACTTTCAACTCCTCTTCATACATCATCAGTTTTCCAATGAGTTATTTTACAGGTAGCTTGATAATGTCACATGACTCTCTAATAGAGATAGAGGTTCCTCTCCATTTTTCAGGTAGGCATATGAGAATCATCATGATTTGTTCTTTGGCAGTGAATTCTCTTCCAAGAGAAATCATTGTGTTGAAAATTTCGTTGAACCTGAGATACATGTCAGAAATAGGCTCATCAGGTTTCATTTTAAAGTTATCATATTTAATAGTATAAGTATTAAGTCTCATTTATTTCACACTATAAGTTCTTTCATGTGAAACAGACAAGGTATCCCAAATTTCATGGGTGGTTTTACATGCAGAGATCCTATTAAATTCCTCATCTCTTAAAGATAAGTATAAAGCATTCATAGATTTTCAATTATTATTGTAGGCAGTTTTGGTAGGTTCATCTCAAGTGATTCTATCAGTAGCAGGAACCTTATATTCATTTATAATTGAAGACCATATTTCAAAGCTCATACTTTCTAAATGCATTTTCATTTTAATTTTCCAATGAGCATAATTGGTTCCATTAAAGAATTGTGGTCTGTTTGTTGCAACACCTTTCAATATATTATCCATAATAAATAAATACTTTAAAAGAGCTATAAATTTATAATTAATAGAAATTTACAGATCTTTAAAGTACAACTAAAATCACAGTTGAATATGGTAAAAATCAGAGTCTTAATAAACAATCCCTCTAATTCCAATTTTTGGTCGAAGTAGAGTACTCAAGAGGGGAATTGAATTGAGTATCTATAAAAATTTCGGTTTAAAAATTATTCTTAAAAGAGTCCCCCAATAAATTTAAATATAGACCAGTTAATCAAAGTTATACGGTTATGAAAGTTTGATTATTTAAATAACATCTTAGAAGATTGATTAATTCTCAGTAATATTAATATCAGTTATTAAAATTGCTTTTGAAGCTATTATAATAATTAAAAACAATTATAACTTCTTTCCAAGATTAACCATCAGGGTAGATTTAGTGATTTCTTAATTAAACAGTAAAATAGAGAAAACTAAAATAAACAGCACAACAGATAAAAGACAAGCGGTTCAATCTCAAGACGAAACCTAATCCACTCCACTAGTGATCACCTACCACCAAGCAATTTATATAAATAAACTTGACCCACACCCTGGATCGGGGTTAACAATAGTACATAAGACTGTCCAGGTCACGCGACCTCTTCCACAATTCTTCGTGGGTATGAACTATCAGGTCACACAGGGACCTCTTCCACACTTATCTGTGGGAATAAACAAGTGTAAAAATATATAAGAGAAAGGATATATTGTATCCTTTAATTTGATGCAGGAGATAGTGCGTGTTTTTATACAGACACACACACTGATTGAAAGATAAAAATAATACACAACAGAGCAGAAATGATGAGATAAGGTTAGAAGCGCTTTGAGTATTAGTTTATAAAGCTCTGGACTTCTGGGATGAAACAGATGCATAAATCGATTCCTCTCATGAAAACAGAGTATCGTAAGTCATCTAGATCTAGCTCGTGTTCTTCGTGAAGTTGATAATGTGAAAATGTTCTCAACTCTAGGATTCGAGTATGCTTTGTGAGTTCTTTAGCAGTGTCGGGTTGCATATGTCGGTTCTTATTTCATGAATGCTCATTCTTCTTTGTTATCGTGCACACACTTGTTTTCTTGTTTCCACTATTTTCGCTTGTCACTCACTTTTCTTCTGGCCATGCTATTCTTTTTATTCTTAGAATGCATGTGTTGGAGCCTACATGATTCATGTATTCTGCACCTCTTACCTCGTAATTTCAGGTGACATGTCTACAAAGAAACATTAATTATGTCAGTGTATTTAAAAAATTCAAATATGTCCGTTAGAAATTTAATTTAAAATCGAAAAAACATATTAAGAAACGGTGTCACAGTCTGTCTGTAAACGATGTCTCCATGAAATGGTGTCTCCTTGAAATGGTGTCTCCTTGAAACGGTGTCTCCTTGAAACAGTGTCTACTTATTTGTCTTTAAGTGGTGAGATGGCTATGATGGAATAGTTTTATAGAGATCATGAACTGGTAGCACAAATACGGTGTTAGGATCACGGTGTCTGGATGGTCAAGGTGTCTGGATGGTCACAGTGTCTGGATGGTCACGGTGTCTGGATGGTCACGGTGCCTAGATGATCAAGGTGTCTAGATGGTCACGGTGTCTGGATGGTCATAGTTTCTGGATGGTCACAGTGTCTGGATGGTCATGGTGTTTGGATGGTCACTATGTCTGGATGGTCGTGGTGTATGTATAGTCACGGTGTCTGGATGGTCACGGTGTCGGGATGGTTATGATGTCTCTGACTTATCCAAATCTTTGTACAGAGACTTAAATAGTGATATTCATATAATTAATTAAACTTAATTATTCATAAGGGAATTTCATTATAAACAAAATAGTTTACAATAATTATTTAAGTCGTAAAGAAACTAATCATCTATACATATGATTTTAGATAGATTAAAGAGGATTAATGAGCTTTACATGATGTATAGGATTTGTGATCATTAAAACATGATTAACACATGAGGAGTCCAACAGTGTTTTTGGGATATGATCAAGGTGTGGCGGGGGAAGCATTAATGGGTTTAGCCCAGGTCGTTGGGACTTTTTTCAAATATGATGATATTGTTTTTTTTTCAAATTCAAATTGGTGACTTTCATTGTGTATCTGCCAGCATGAGATACATGTGATCTCTAATGATATATTTTTTTAATATATATTTTTAGATATCTATCCAAACAAGATATGTGGCACATGAGGGCATATAAAAATAGAAAAAGGCATCACTTGTACAGAGTAGAAAATACTTGGGTGACAATTTCTGAGCATGAGCGGCAGCGAGCAGCAGCAAATCGGGTTGTGCAAGAAGGTGCTATAATGATTCCACATGTTTGGTTTTGATCTCTGAAATGTGACATCTTGTAACAAAATATTATTAGAGAGGTGATGGAGCCATATCAAACTGTGTATTTTCATACAGGTTTTTTCTACACTATATTTTCAATTCAAGTCTTGGGATTTACTTGGATTTCTATACTCTCTGATTCATAGTGTATTTTCTTAGAGTTTACCTGTGTTTTTTTAATCCTCTATATGGAGGGTTTTTTCACATTAAAATTTGTATCCCCGTTTATTATTCTACTATTTGGTTTTACACTTTGTTTACATTGGCGATTCTCACAAATTATTATTGTTGCAACTGATTTTATTCTGGATCCAATCCACTTCTGACCTAAAAACTAGTATCATAGTAGGTTATCTATGTTTCTTGATAATTTAATATGGGTGATTCACTATAACTTCCCGACCTGGGTGCCACACACTGGTGCCCCGAGCCATTCGGTCACATGATCTCAAAAGCACCTCCATGTACGCCAGAGGCTGTCGACTAGTAGAGAGGGTATAATATCGATAATGGAGAGACTATACCCTCTTTTATCAAAGTAATACACTAGTTTAAAATAATAAACAATAACAGAATAACATATAACTATATTTAGAGATTCCAAAATCACATGATGACCAAAAATGAGAAATAAAATATCAAAACTGAATAGTAGATATGTCATTCCAAAGTATGTGCCAAGTGTCAAATGAAACTCAAAAGTAAAGACATTGAAAACTCTCAAGCGGTTCATGAACCATGTATGTTTCCCTCATCCATGCTTCATACCAACACATCCATCTAACATAGGGCTCTTTCCCTTAACCAATCCTGCAACCATGAAATCTATTCAAGTACCGATCAGGTAGCCCGAGTAGGGTGTGATTACAACTAAGTAGGTCACCACCAACGGAGTCTAAAATAATATCCAGTCAATAACAGTGTATACAGTTATATAAATAAATAAGTAAAATGTATAATTAAACAATTATCACATTATTAATCATTCTTTTTTTGACCACATAAACCCTTGGGTTCCCGAGGACACACGAACCTCAATACCTGCTTCGGCCCATGCCAGAGTCTGAACCATATCACAATACCATGTTTATCATTTATCATTTCATTTTAAATCATATCATAACCAATTGGAACCATATTCCAATGCCAAAATCATGGGAGCAGAACATCGTTTCTAACACCCTGTGGGTATTTAGAGTCTTAATCCATATCTTGCACCTCTTTGTTACATGGGTATTTGGAGCCTTAGTCTTTATCCCATACTTGTTATCTCATATGGGTATTTAGAGCCTCAGTCCCTGTCCTAGTCTCTATCCCTCACACATTTAACACATATGGGTATTTGGAGCCTCAGTCCATGTCCCACGCACATTTAACACATATATCACAATATCACATATATCACAATGTTACATGTATCACAACAACACATTATTTAATTCATGAAATAATTAATAAAATATAACAATTGAATATTCAAATCATTCCATTAATTAATTAAATAAATAATAAATTCAAGTCAATTCCATTAATTAATTCAATAATTAATTAATCACCTTGATTCCATTAATTAATTCAAAAATTAATTAATCACATCTATCTCATTAATTAATTCAACAATTAATTATATAATCTCATAATCATAATATCTCCACAATTAATTCAACAATTAATTACCTCAATTCAACAATCTCAATATCACATAATTAATTCAACAATTAATTATTCTCGATTCATTATCCCTTAATTAATTAATTCACCAAATTAGTTAATTCAATTAGAAAACTCAATTTCTAAATAAACCCTAGAAATTATATAATTACATAAACATAATTGAAATCATTATTATGTGATTTGAATCATATACCACCTATCTCAATTCGTTAACAAACAAATGCCCAGTGGAAATCCCCAATTTGAAGCGGATCAATCAAGAACACGATGAATAATACGGTCTAGATACGTAACTCTAAGAGGTGTAGATCTACCAACTAGGATTCTAATCACAAATAACTCAGGTCATGGGGCCTTGAAATCCCTTTGGGAGGCTTTAGAATCAAGATAAATTAATTATGGGTTGAGCTAGGGCATTTGAGGGTATAAGACGGGGGTTCAGGAATTTTTTTAATAAAATCCATGGGATTAAAATCCCGTACACATGATTTGTTACTCGGGGCACACGATTTTCCATAACCATGCGCCCTAATCATGTTCCACTTCTAGGGGATGCACGGTTTCTCCTAAGAGAGCACACAGTTTTAAAAATTGTGTGCCATCCATGCGAATACCCTCTATATGGGTTCGCACGATTTGCTGGGCTGGGGTGTCACGAACTGACTCCAAAATACCAAGATCCAGTGCCTTAAAACATGATGTGTAATTTTTTTACAAAAAACAAGCATTGATATTTTACACATCATGTCCCATATAGAGTATTGTTATAGTTCAGGTTCTAGGAAATCATCCACTTCTGACATGCTTCTTCAGCTAAAAACTGATACTTGAAAATTTTTATTTAAAAACATAGGGTGAGCATATGAATGCCTAATAAGGGGTTTTAAAATAACATGATATACCAATTAAATCCTTTTGAAAACATTCCTTTACAAAAATCATAAAACATTTTTTTAAGGAATGTTGTAACACATGCATCATAACATAACATTTTTCTAAGAATTTAAAGAGCACAATTCAATAAATACTAATAGAGTTATAAGGATTCATGCTCCATTTATAAGCATGCTCATACAGATCATATGATGAATAGAATAAAAAGTCATTATAACTTTAATGGGTATGACATGTGAATATACAAGTATAGAATTTAAATCTATGAGTAATACATGATCAGAGTTGCACATGAAAAATAATAACTTAAATTTCATTCTTTACTATTGTGAAACATACACTGACTGATTAATCTCTGAGTTCTGAAATAATTAATAATTTGTAATATTTTACTTATTCTGATTCTCATAAACATAATCTCTTTAACCAAGAATATTATACTAGTAGAATATTATTTTGGTTAATTAAATTACATAATCATAATGATGAGAGTGCATAATGTCAGACTATGTCAAGGTCTTGGCCAAGACGTCTAAAATAATTAATGCCTCATCCGAAATCCATAAATTATAATTGGGAAAGGCATTGGCCAATTCCATGTCTATTTATATCATGAGACCTATCGATGCATCGAGGGGCTATAGTAGGCCCCACCCGTCACATACTAAGTCCAATTCTTTCCTCATTTCTCTAGATCAAAGTTTCCCATACCACTTTTATTTATTAAATTCTTATTTCATAAATTATCATAAGTGATAAATAAATAATAAATTGTATTGATTTATCACATAAAATAATAATAATTTTATAAACCCTTATTCCATGGTAATAAACTTTCAATGCATTAAAAATACATGTTTATGACTTCATAAATGATATTATTCATGCTCAATTCATGCACTGATAAATGGAAATGACAATGGACTAAATCACAATATGTCAGTTATTATTTAGATAACAATTTTCCCAACGACATGCATAAACTAGTAAACATTCATTGCTCATGTGATATTGATTTAAAATTCACAAGTAATGAATGGATGGGGTTATCACATAAAATGATAATTTCTTAGTTTTTAAAACCCTCGATTCATGGAAATGGATTACTTACTAGAAATTCATGCCATTTAATACACTGATAAAAGTAGAAGTGAACATGCAAGTAGATTAGTTCATATACTGATAAATGGAAACTCTAACAGAAAAATAATATCAAATTAAAAATGTGGTTGTTTAATATAATCTCCATTTGAAAAATAAATTAAAAGTTCTTAAAATAATAAATGAATGTTTGAATCAGAGTTAAAATACTAAAATGAAGTTACAAAAATAAAATCAATATAACCCTTATAACAGATTCTCCAAAACACAGCGTAAATTATAAACAAAAACCCTTGTACGGAACCAGAAAATAGAGAGTATAATAAAAACCATGAAAATAAATATTAATTCACTTACCATTAATGAACACTACATAACATTATTTAATTTCCAATATCACCGGATTGAAAACCAAAACTCATGTTAGGTTTAAAATACATAAATGCATGGACATACATACATAAAAACTAAAGTTTTTCATAATAATACAAATCCATTTGAAACCAAAAATTTATTCACATCCAAGTCTTTATTTAAATATTTAAAATCATCTTTAATAGCATAGAATAGAACTAGATTGAATTATGTGTATATTTCCGAATATACACTAAGTGTATTTTCAGTTTTGCATAAAAAACATATTAAATGAACCCTTCTATAATTATTGACCTTAGAAATATTAATACATACAAACTTTTAACCTTTGTAAAACCTGGATTCACCTTAGACATAATATATATATATATATATATATATACTTATTTATTTATATATACCATATATAAATATAAATAAGTGTATGGGTTTTTCATTTCACAACCAAACAAGTACTGCTCGTGTTGGTTAAACATTGATAAAAAAATTTAGAAATCCAAAATAGGTTTAGGATGGAAGACTATATACATATATATATTCGTATATTCAAAGTGTGTATATATGATTTTTCACCATAGAGACAAAGCACAAAAGAAAAACCCTTAATAAGTTCAACCATAAAAATTAATTCTCTTACAAAATATAAGATCGTAAAATAAATAAATGTTCAAAATAAATATTTAACCCTTACTAGCTTAAGGATGAGGTGGAGTTGAGGAGCGCTTTGGTGCAGATTTGAGAGGAAGAAAACCTGAGAGGTTATGGGTACAAAGTTCACATTTTCACTTTCAATTAATGGTTTTTATAACCAAAAATCCCCACTGTATAAATAGTGGCACAATACAAGCTTGGTGTGAAAGATCAAAAACACAGACTGCCATCAAAATAATAGAAATAAAATAAAATGGATAGAATTAATATAGAATGACTACAACAGGATCAACACAATACGCGTGCCTTGCAAGTTGTGTGTTGATGAAGACTACAAAATAGAATATATATATATATATATATATATATATATATATTCTATAATCAAAACTTTTTTAAACATATCTGTTTCAAACAGAATGACATTGACAGATTATATAAAAAACTATAGGTGGATCTTAATCGACATCAGACCACAAAAGTCAATGACTAGACGGATTTTACACTGTTAAGAAAATTAGAAATAAAATCCTTCATCCACAAAAGATGAACAGGAGACTAACAACAAAATGAAGATGAATAGGAAACCTACCTATCAAAGGTTCAAAGACCACAAACAGAGGACCTATCACGCCACAAATCCAAACCCTTACCTGAGCTTGCTCCACTCGTACCAACCTTCGTCGGTCGTCAGTCTTCATTTTGGATAAAACTCCAACCACGA
This sequence comes from Viscum album, assembly GCA_963277665.1. Lineage (NCBI taxonomy): Eukaryota > Viridiplantae > Streptophyta > Magnoliopsida > Santalales > Viscaceae > Viscum > Viscum album. The sequence goes on along the minus strand of OY728156.1, from coordinate 1,188,230,675 downwards.
CTGAATTCTGATCCCCAGAATGAACGCGCCTTGGAAACGTCACATGAACCCGAAGTTGAGAATCCTCGAGACTATCCTACACTCACCGCTGCTCACCGTTCCTCGGCAATGGCTTCCTCTCTCAGATGAGACCCGCAGGCTCGCTCGAGAACCTTGGCGTCGCGACGCCGCTCGACCCTACCTTGCCGAAACGATAAACGCGGCCTTGACAATACCTCGCCTAGGTCCCGGAATCGCGACCTGCACCCGAAGCATGGACCCCCCCCCCTTCACGGATCTTCCCACATGCTTCACGACATCCAAATCCATTTACGAGATTCCTTTATTTTTTTATCTGATTTATTCCTGTATTACTATTATAATATTATTACTATTATATTATTATTCTTATTTCATTATATCATTACTCTATTATTATTATATATTATATTATCAATAACTTTAAAAAAAGTCAAAAGTTAAACAAAACTAATAATATATTAAACTTATTTTATCGATACTTTTAAAATGTAAAAGTTATTATTATTAAATTATTTTATAAAACATATATTTACATATTTCATATTATATACTTATAATGTTATAAATTAAAATGTATTATCTTTAAAAACTTAATAATTATTATAATTGTACAAAAATATTTGTAAATTTTGAAAACTTTTTTTAAAAAAAATTGTTAATATTACATATATATATATATATATGTTTCAAAATAATAATGATTTTTATCAAAAGATCATTTCATATCTGCACAATTATTCTATTAAAATAATTTTATTATATATTCAAAATGTTAATAATGTTATGAAACTTTAATCCAATTTATAATCTAATAATTGTCATATTTTTGAAAATATATAAAACTCGTATAATTATTCATATAATAGTTTAAATAACTATCCACATAATTAAAATAGCGCAAAAATAAATCCATTAAAATATTTTAAAATAACAATTTTCAATGTCATGTATAACCAAAATATAAAATTATAATCTTATAATAGTATTTTCATATAATTAAAATCCAACACACACACACACACACATATATATATTTCACATTTTGGAAAATAAACAATAAATTAGTTATATTAGTATAATTATTATCTAAAATATTTTATTAAATAATAATTTGATAAGAAATAATTCTGTTTAATAAAAATAGTTATTTTAAATTTTACTTCTAAAATAAACAATATAAATTTTCAATCATTATACTACAGGAAACTATCCTTTAAAAAAATTAAATTATAAATATATTTGTTCGATAAAATGCTAAACTCCCATGGTCATAAAAGAAAACAAAGGTCACCTTAGGGGAAACGGTTGAATTGATACCTTATATAAATGTGTATTAGGGTGTTCCATATTCACAACATCTTGGTGAAGATGGTGCACATAATTCCACTGATGGTCAGCATGGCTGCAGTAGCTCTGGTCATACTGATGTTTATTGTGACGGATCTGAAAGACCCTTACTATCTTCTTGGGGTTTTTTTGTATTGGGTGGTCACCCTGTAATTTTAATAAGTCTTTTAATAGGTATTTTTGGGTAGTATGGTTTTCCTTTGATCTTTCTATAATGTAAACACTTTAGTGTTTACTTAAATAAAATGTCTGGTGTTTATTTTGTAAGTTTTGTTTGGATAGCATAAAATTTAAACAAAATAAAACCATAATATTATTATTACATGAGAAATAAGTTTTGGAGAATCACATGGGGCTCACGGTTTGGGAAAATCGTGTTCTAATCATGCACTACCTATTTTTCTTCAAAATTCCTCCCAAATGCACCCTAGTTACAACTCACTCAAAAAGTACTCAAAATAATGCATAAGAATGCCTAAAATCATGCCCGAGACATCTCTAAAAAAGGTCGGGATATTATAATCCCACCACCTTATAACATATCATCCTCAATCTATACTTCCAAGAATCTCTAAGATTCTGAGTAAAAAAGATCAGGTCACTGAGCCTGCATATATGCTTCTCTCTCCCATGTTTCTTCCTGCATACATCCATGTTGCTGCAATACATGAACTATCAACACAGTCTTTCCTCACAACACTTTCTTACTGCAATCCAACACATGTATCATATTCTTTTCAAAGGATGCATCTATCTCAAGATCAACATCATCCACATTGATCACATGAGAAGGTTTGAGGTGATACCGCCGAAGTTGTGACACATGGAAGATGACATGCATAGCATTGTATCTTTGTGGAAGAGTCAATCGGTACATCATCGGCCTGATCCTCTCTACAACCTCAAATGGTCCAACAAACCTGGGTTCCAACTTACCCTATCTTTGTATCCTGCGATGGCCCAATCTAGGAAACACCCAAAGGAATACATGACCACCCTCTTTAAACTCTAGGGGTCATTGACATCTATCAACATATGATTTATATCTAATCTAAGCCATAGTCATACACTTCTGAATCAGTTTTACCTACCCTGATGTCTCCTGCATGAGACTTGGTCCCAACAACTCAGAATCACCGGCCTCCATCCAACATAGAGGTGGTCTGCATTACCTACCATAAAGAGCCTCGTATGTTTCCATCTGTATAGTTTCTTGATAACTATTATTATAGGTAAAATCCACTAGTTATATATGCTTATCTCAAGACCCACCAAAGTCAAGAACACATTCTCACAGGATATCTTCAAGCACCTGTATAGTATTCTCTAACTACCCATCTATTTGTGGGTGGAGTGTCATACTCAACAAAACCTGCATACCAAGATAATTATGCAAGAAATGTTATAAATGTGAAGTAAAATGTGAATCAAAGTCTAAAACAATAGTCTATGGAACCTCGTTCAGATGGACTATCTCCCAAACATACATCTCTCCCAACTAATCCACTAAGAAAGTCTCTCATATAGGTAAGAAATGCACTACCTTTGTCAAACGATCCACAATTACCCAAATTGTGTCATTCTTCTAAGGCATCCTCGGGAGACCCACCACAAAATCCATAGTAACATCATCACACTTTCATTTCGAAATGGTAAATGGTTGTAGCAAACCAACAGGTTATTGATGCTCGACCTTCACCTATAGACAGGTGCAACATCGTGTCATGAACCCTGTTATCTCCTTTTTCATGATCATCCACCAAAATTGTTATCGTAGGTCATGGTACATTCTGGTCACACCTGGATATACTACCCACTTCGAGGAATGAAACTCACACATCATCTCCTCCTGCATGCTCGTTGGCATAATAACTCGATTCTTGACATAGATGTCCTCACCCTCATTTATGCTTGAATCAGAAGGTGACTTCCCACCTTCAAGGATTTCCCTCAAGGTCAATCACTCCATATCCTTACACTTAGCTCAAAAGTTTAGAATCCACTAAAACCAATATGAGATTCATTTTCTCCTAACTCTTCTGAACTACAACATGCATCTCATCCAACAAATTCATTATCTTCCACTCATCACTAGACTCATAAATAGCCCAAGTTTGAGTTTTCTTACTCAAAGTGTCAGCCAAACAGTTTCCATTCCCATAAATATATGCTAGCTCAAAATAAAATGATTGTATATACTCAACCCATATCCATTACTAGAGATTCAAATCTCTAAGTGAAAATATTTATCTTAAGATCTTGTGATTCGTATACACAGTAAACTTTGCACCTAATGGATAATTTTGTCATCACTTCAAAGCATAAACAATTGTTTCTAACTTGAGATCATGCATAGGGTAATTCCATTCATGTGGCCTCAAATTTAGAGACCCATATTCCAAAACTTGATCACTTTGCATCAACATTTCTCCAATCCCTATCCCATAAGCATCACAAAACACCGTATACTCCTCACCTAGATCGGTTAGGATCAAAATTGGTGTTGATTTCAAGTGCTTCTACAACTCATGGAAAGCATTATCACAAAATTTAAATCATTCAAACTTTATTCCCTTCTTATTCAAGCCCAAAATTGGCACTTATAAATGGGAAAATTCCTCAATGAACCACCGATAATATCTAGTTAACCTCAGAAAGCTACAGATATTGAATACATTCTTGGAATACTCCTAAGAAACAACTGCCTGAACCTTCTCCAGATCCACTGACACACCTTCCTAAGAGATTATGTGACATAAGAAGTGTACATGATCAATCCAAAACTAACACTTAGATAGCCTGTCGTATAACTGATGATCTCTCAATGTAATTATGATGATGTCAAGATGTTGGGCATGATCATCATGAATCTTAGAGTACACAAAGATGTCATCCATAAACACTACCACCACTGATCTAGGTATAGATGAAATATTCGTTTCATCAAGGCCATAAACATTATTGGCATGTTCATCAACCCAAATGGAATTACAACGAACTCATATAGGCCATACTATTTTTGAAAGAAGTCCTCAGTATATCAGAAGTTAGAACTCTCAGTTGATGATACCCTGATCTCAAATCAATCTTGAAAAATATACAATATCACCTCAACTATTTAAATAGATCGTTGATATGTGAAAGAGGATATTGGTTCTTCATGGTCATTTGATTCAACTTCCAATAATTGACACACAAACGCAGATTCCTGTCAGCATTCTTAGAAAATAAAACTAGAGAACCACAAGGCGATGTACTCGGATGGATAAATCCATTATCCTATAACTCTTCTAGTTGAGTCTTGAGATCTTGAAGCTCTGTAGGTGTCATTTTGTATAGTGGAATTAAAACTGGCTCAGCTCCCGACATGAACTCAATTGTAAATTCCACATCTCTATTAGGTGGAATACCTGAGAAGTCTTCAAGAAACATATCCTGAAACTGGTCCACTATAGCTGGAAAGACATCCTATTTCACACCCCCATCATCCAGCAATAGACTGGAAACATAGGTTGTGATCTCTCTTAATTGCTGAGTAATTAGCCCTACTCGACCTACTTGGATGTACCACTCTCTATAGTGAATTTAGTTGTCACCCTTAGGATATGTAAAAGTCACTCTCTTAAGGTAACAATAAATTTGGGATTGATATGCTACTAATCGATCCATACCCAAAATCAAGTCAAATCCTAACATGTCTAGGGTGTAAAGGTCCCACATAAAATGATACTCCCCAACCTCGAGAGAATACCCCTTGCATAAACAGATGTCTCTAGATCATACCCCCAATGATGTATCTATCGTCAATACCCCGCTCACAAACTCTACTGCTAGGCTCAAACCATTCACAATTTGTGAATAAATAAAGGAATGAGAGAAACCAATATCAAATAAGGCTCTAGCTAATATAGAATCTACAAGAATAGTACCTCTCACTATCGATGGTTCAGCCTCCCTATCCACAATTATAGGTTGAATGGCATGTAACTGTCCCACCCCTCTTCCCTATGATGCAGTCTGAGCTCCTTGAGTTACACCACTCTACTGGTACAAACGTTATTGCCCTAAAGTACCTTATCCACTGCCTCTACCGCTATGTCCAGTAGAACTCTAGTTGCCGGACTGATATGGGGCAGAAGATCCCCTTCCCGCACTCTGGTTTTGTTTAGATCCTCCATCACTACCCATCTATTGTGGGTTCCTAAAAAACCTTTTTAGATGTCCCATCTTTTCATAATATTGGAACTCCACTGGTGGTCAGGGAAAATTTTTACAAAATTGCCTTGTCCTACCGCACTTGTGGTAAAGAACTCAGCTAACATCCTGAGTAATTGATCCTTCCCCCTGACCACTCCTCTTTCTACTAACCTAGCTAACACTATCATAATGAAACTTTCTACCCTTAGAATTAATACCTCCTAATCATCTAGGGACAACTATTTGTCCTGCATCATAAGCCTATCTAAGGTTCCCTTCGGCTATGAGAGCGTGATCCACCACCTCAATGAACTTTTTTAACCGAAAAAGTTGACTTGGGACTTAATCTCACATTTAAGACCATCTTGTAAATGTCTCACCGTAGTTGTCTCATCCCCTGCCAATATTGGAGAAAAGCATTGAAAGTTTGTAAAACATACATCATATTCCATCATATACATACTCTCCTGAGTCAACCTCATGAACTCAATAACTCTCTCCCACCTCAGCATCTCGGGATAGAAGTGCTCCAAGAACTTATCCAAGAAGTCCTTCCATAACATACCATTGGCCTATCCAGTCTGAGTCTGAACATTCCACCAGTGCTTCATTGATCCTCGTAGCATATAATAAGAAAACTTGATCCTATTCTCAGTAGTAGTCTCCAAATGGTCAATTATATTTTGTATAGACTCGATCCATAAATCATATCCCTCAGGTTCACCCTCTCTAGTAAAAGTCAGAGGGTTCTACAACTGGAACTCACGTGTCAAGTCAGGCATGCTCTTCACAACCCGCTCTGGATCTCTTTCCATAAACTGCATGAAGCGAGCAAAGTTCTCTCAAAACTTCTCTCTAACTTCCTCACTTAACACTATCGGTGCCTTAGGTTCAACTACTGGTAGATCATCTCCATCCATATCCTCTTATCATCCTCTCAACAAGCATCTTCGTGGAGGCATAACTCTACAATTCCAAACATGCACCTTTGGACACATTTCACAACATTAACACATTTATAAAAAACACAATAATCCATAACAATTAATTTCCCCAAACCCCATCACGTGATCAAAATCGAGGTGTTATCACTACCCTTAACCATCCTACACCTGGGTCGTGCTTAACAAAAGGGGTAAACTCATCTCATTATTCAAGTATCATTAGACACCCATTTATTCACCTTTTTCATCATTTCACAATCTTTCTCAATTTCATGTTAGGCACTATTTTCATTTCAATTTCATAAGCAAAGAAAAATAGTCCAAGTTCAACAACTTACCCATAACCTGTTTTCCCGTGCGTGCCTAAATTGATGCATGTCATAAAATAATCCTGAGTTCCTAGAATGATGCATGAAAACTTAACTCTCATGCCATATCGGGAGTCAAATCTTAACAAATCCTTGAAATAATAATCACATCACACAATAAGTGTGTCACCTAAGGTGAAATAGTATTCAATTGTAATAGAAAACAGAAATAACAACAATTTCACCCTAGGTACTTGGGTTCTCCCCTGTACATGGGTTAGTTACCCCCATGCATGAGCTCATAACCAAGGACCAAATATTCCTAGTTTCTTTTCTACCTTTCCTAAATAGTAAGAACAAAGAAATAAGAAAAGAAAACTTTCTCTCATTCAACTTTGTAACATCCTGACCCGAGTGTCACACATTGGTGCCTCGAGATAGTCAGTCACATGACCTTAAGCACGCCTCCTCATACTCCAGAGGTTGTTGACTAGCAGTGAGGGTCTAATATCAATCATGGGTAGACTATATCCTCTTTTATCAGAGTAATATACCAACAGAAAATAAGAAAAAAAATAATATAATAACATATAATTGTATCCATAGATACCAAAATTATAAGATGACCAAGACTGGGAAATACAATATCAAAAATAAATAATAGATATGTCATGCCAAAGTATACATTTCAAGTGTCAAATGTAGCTCAAAAGTAAAGACACTAACAACTCCCAAGCAGGTCCCAAATAATGTTCAGTTCTCTCATCCATGCTCCATCCCAACTCAGCCATCTAATATAGGGCCCTTGCCCTTTACCTATTATGTAACCATGAAATCTATTCAGGTGCTGATCAGGCAGCCCTATTAGGGTATGATTATAACTCACTAGGCCACCTCCAAAAACAATATACATTCAATAACAGTGTATGCAATTGTATAAAGAAATAATTACAATGTATAAGTAAATAGTTATCACATTATCAATTATTCTTTATCTAACCACATAAACCCCCAGGTTCCCAAGGACACTCGAACATCAATAACTACTTCAGCCCATATTGGAGTTTAAACCATATCACAATACCATGTTTATCATTTATCATTTCATTTAAAATCATATCATGACCAATTGTAACCATATTCCAATTCCAAACTTATGGGAGTAGAACGTCGTGTATAACACCCTGTGGGTATTTGGAGCCTCAGTCCCTATCCCACACATCTTTGTTACATGGGTATTTGGAGCCTCAATCCTTATCCCATACTTATTATCTCATATGGGTATTTAGAGTCTCAGTCTCTTTCCCATACACATTTAACACATATGGGTATTTGGAGCCTCAATTATTATCCCACACACATTTAACACATATATCACAATATCACAATATCGCATATATCATAATGTTACATGTATCACAACAACCCATTAATTAATTCATGAATTGATTAATCAAATGTAACAATTTCATATTCACATCATTCCATTGATTAATTCAACGATTAATTAATCCAAGTCAATCCTATTAATTAATTCAATAATTAATTAATCACCTCAATTCCATAAATTAATTCAACAATTAATTAATCGCATCTATCTCATTAATTAATTCAACGATTAATTAATCCAAGTCAATACTATTAATTAATTCAATAATTAATTAATCACCTCAATTCCATAAATTAATTCAATAATTAATTAATCGCATCTATCTCATTAATTAATTCAACAATTAATTATACAATTTTATAATCACAATATCTCCACAATTAATTCAATAATTAATTGCCTCAATTCAGAAATCTCAATATCACATAATTAATTCAACAATTAATTATTCCCGATTCACTATCCCTTAATTAATTAATTCACCAAATTAATTAATTCAATTAGAAAACTCAAATTCTAAACGAACCCTAGAAATTATACAATTACATACACGTAATTGAAATCGTGATTATGTGATTTGAATCATAGACCACCTACCTCAGTTTGTTGACAAACAACCTCCCAATATAAATCCTCAATTTAAAGTAGATCAATCAAGAACGCGATGAAGAACACTGTCTAGATTCACAACCTGAAGAGGTGAAGATCTACCAACTGGGCTTCGAATCACCAAGAACGAAGGTCAGAGGGCCTTATAATCCTTATAGGAGGCTCTAGAATTGAGAGAAATAGATTATGGGTCGAGCTGAGGTGTTCAAGGGTATGAGACGGGGGTTCGGGAATTTTTTTAATAAAATTTGGGGGATTAAAATCTTGTACGTATGGTTTGCTACTCAGGGTGCACAGTTTCTCCTAACTGTGTGTCCTAACTATGCACCTCTTCTAGGGGGTGCACGGTTTCTCTTTAGAGGGCGCACGGTTTGACAAACCATGTGTCAGCCATGCGAATCCCCTCTATTTGGGTTCACATAGTTTTTTGGACTGGGGCACACAGTTTGGGAAAATCATGCACCAACTACACACAACCCATTTTTCTTCAAAAATTATCAAAATTCCTCCCAAACACACCCTAGTTACAACCCACTCAAAAAGTACTCAAAACAAGGCAGAAGAATACCTGAAATCATGCTTGAGACATCTCTAAAAAAGGTCAGGATCTTACATTCACACCATGGGATTTCTGCCTACATTTAATTGTTTAACTGGAAAAATGATTTTACACTTTGGCAACAAAGAGTTAAAAATATTATGGTTAGTGATAAGAAAATGAAGGTATTGAAGAAAAAACTAGATAAACCAGAGATAGTGAGTGATAGTGATTGGAAGAATATGAGAGAGTTAGCTACAAGCACGATTCAGATGTATTTGGGTGATAATGCACTATAGGGAGTGATGAATCTGGTGAATCTAGAGAAGATCTAGGTGAAGCTTGAAAGCAGGTATAAATCAAAATCCCTCGCAAATCATTTATATTTGAAAAAATTATTGTGTCATCTGTGAATGTCAGAGAATGAAGATTCAGGTAACCATCTAGATGATTTCACCATACTCCTAATAGAGCTTTCTTTGGTGGCGATCAAGATTGATGATAAAGGTGACACAATACCTATTGAAATGGAAGAATAAGACAAAGTGTTTCTTCTTTTTGGTTTTTTTCCTGATTTATATGATAATCTCATCACCACACTATTGTTTGGGAAAGACAAACTAAAGTTGGATGATGTGATTTCATCATTGTATATGAATGAGACTCAGTTAAAGATCAATGATGGTGAATCTTCAGGTAATAGTGGTCCTTTTTCTATGATAGATGGATGTGGTAATCAAATAGATCGATCAAAGACAAGGAGAAATGTCAAGTGCTTCCTTTGAGACAAGGAGGGTCATGTGTATAGAAACTATTATGAATTGAAAAAGCTTAAGGAAGAAAACAAGGCATGTAACACTGATTATGTGGATACCAACGTAAGTATTATTCAGGGTGAGAGTGATTTATTTTCAGTTGGCGTTGATTGTCACAGGTCATATTTGTACACTGAATGAGTGGTTGATTCAGCAACATCGTGTCATATTACACCGAAGAGGGATTTATTTTCTTCCTAAAAAGAAGGAGATTTTGATATATTTAATATGTACAATGAATATTATGCTAATGTCATTGTATGCTGACGTTGAGGGATGTGTGAAATGTGTTAGGTATATGCCATATTTTGTTATTTGCTTGTGCTCTTGATACTGATGGATTCAGGAGTTCATTTGGTAGTGGAAGATGGACCTTGTCCATAGGATCAATGGTTTATATGTGGGGAATAATGGATAAAATGTTATATAGGATGGATGTAAAGGCGTGTGATTATGCGATAAATCTAGTTACAAAGAGGACTTCGTCATATTTGTGGCACAGACGATCGTCGCGCATGAGTTGAAGACCATCGACTAAGATGAAGAATGTTTGGAAGCCGAAGCATGTCAGGTCAAGTGTTTCGGGTTTTATACCCAATTCTTTTTCTTTAGAGAGTGTCATTAGTGAAGAAATAATTAAAATCAAAGATCAGGGTGATGCACTGAGAGTTTCGACTGCTCAGAGAATGTTGAGCAGAGGAAGCAATTAATTCCTATAAGTGCTCCAAATTATGTGGCAATCACAGTTATAGAGAATCCAGATATTGTTGATTCCAGTATTGGTAGTTTAGACATAGGTATGATGAAGAATTCAGCATTTGGATTTCTTTTACAGGAGGAGCTTTCAGGTTTCGTCAGAGATTCAGGCGATTACAGATTATATTACTAGTAAATATGGTCCTCCTCATGTCAAAGTATTTTATTGTATAAGAGGAATTATGCTTACTTGTTTTTACTACAAGTAGCTACAAGTTTTTCTATGACTTTTTACTATCGCCCGACCGTTACATAGGATTTTTCTTTTGTTCAATATATAATGACTGAAGCTAGGTTTGGTTGGTCAATATGATATGTTCATCGATGTTTGGCAAGTATGATGGTTTTAATGATGTAAAAGAGGGATGCCATATTTTCTATAGAGGTTGGTGGTTGGTGTGATACCAACCGACTTACGATTCAACTGAGTTTGTTAGATGAGATCTCATTCTTTGATGGGCTGAAGAGGGAAATTGATGAGTTCAGCCTGTGTCGCCGAGACATTTTTTTCAAATATAATGATATTATTTTTTTCAAATTCAAATTGGGGTCTTCCGCTGTGTATATTCCAGCATGAGATACATGTGATATCTCATGATATCTTTTTTGAGATATATTTTTAGATATCTATTCAAACAAGATGTGCGGCATGTGAGAGCCTATATAAAGGGAAACAAACATCACTTGTGCAGAGTATTAGATACTCGGGTGACGATTTATGGGCGTGAGCAGTAGCGGGAAGCGACAAAACAAGTTGTACAACGAGGTGCTTCAATGATGCCACATGTTCGATTTTGATCTCTAAAAGGTGGAATCTTATCATAGACTATTATCAGATAGGCGACAGAGGCATATCGAGGTGTGGATTTTCACCCAGGTTTTTTCTACGCTGTATTTTCAATTTAAGTCTCGAACTACGCTTGGATTTCTATACTCTCTGATTCATAGTAAATTTTCTCAAAATTTCCCTGTGTTTTTTAATCCTTGGTAAGGAGGTTTTTTTCACGTTAAAATTTGTGTCCTCATTTTATTATTATACTATTTTGTTTTACTCTTCATTTACGTTGTCGATGCCCACAAATTATTGTTGTTGTAACTGAGTTTATTCTGAAGTTGATCTGCTTCTGACCCAACAAGCATGAACATGGGTGGTGGTGGTAGGGCGTGGTAACAATGGTGGTGTCGGTTTGTGATAATAGTAATGGTAATGGAGCATATTGATGATGATAATGACAGAGCATGGCACAATGACAACAATGGTTGTAGGTTGCAGTGGTCAACATCGGGTGTTGCAAGGATGTTGGCCTTGATCATAAGGACATATGTGGCAACACTTATCATCCATATTTTCATCCCCTTGGGTCACTGAGGTTGTATAGAGGTGTGACCTACCAAGTGAATGTCAAATATTGTGATCAATTTTAGGTTGTGGATCATTAGGCAAGTGATAAAAGCGGGTACATGCAACATCATCAGGTGAGTGACTCAAAAGAGAGATGATTGTGTTGACAGTCTTCATCCAACCCTCCTTCCACTTTATGACTGGAGGATTGCCCTACCACGATGTGTCAGTCAACATGATACAATGATTCATGATAGAGGGGACAATGAAACTTTTTGATTGGATTCAAGACGTGACGATCCCTATCAGGGGAAGTGTTTGACCAGTGACTTGGCATGCTGCTCTCTACTCTCTATGAGCTTCGATGCCATGTTCGGCCTTTGGATCATTAAACCATGTGACATTGTTTTGAGTCTATCGGGTCTTTGGGTCATGTTTGAGCTATCAGTAAACCCAGTTTAATATATATATATCTACTATATATACCAATCCTGGTATTTCATCTACCACGTGTCACTCTATTAATCCTCCATGTCCCATTTTCCATACGTGTCAAGACTGGACGCCTCCATGGCCAGCCGCCGCTCCCTTTCTCTATCATGCTCTCCCTTCCGCTCCTGCTCCCACTCACCCTATGCATTGCGGTTTTCCTCTCCCCTGTTTCTATTTTCCACTGTTCATCCCATCTTCTTTCCTCGACATCCACAGCCATCACCTTCTTTGGTCTCCCTAAACTATGGTTTCCACTGTGTCACCATTCTTAGGCTTCACCGCCTTCACCTTCTTCCCCCACTCATGGTTTCCCTTCTCCCTTCTTCCTTCCTCACCATCCACCGCCTTCACCTCCTCCGAATCTCGCTCATGTTTCACCTCTGCTCTAGATTTCCCAGTGCACCTATGATTCCCAATCAAGGTGTCATGCTCTTATGATTCTTGTTGCTGCTATGGTTCCCGCACATGTTTCACCTCCATCGCTACTCCTAGGATTCTTTCTCCTCCTCCTCTATTGATACTGATTCCCTCTCTAGATTTTCTTTATACATCCCGTTTCACCTATGTCATTGCTCCTATGGTTCCCGCTCATGTTTCCCCTTCGGCGACACTCCTACGGTTCCCGCTCCCGCTACCCCTCTACCGCTGCTCCTAGGGTTCCTGCTCGCGTTTCCCCTCCCATCATCCTGCAGTACCCACAATACACCATCGGTGTATTCTGTGCTAATATGTCCATCTTCTAATATGATTTATCCTCCCGAAACCCCTCATCTACTCTGTTGTCTTCTGCAGGTATTTCCTCTACATCAAATAATTAAGCGAGATTCTCCTCAGTTGATCTTTTCCTAGGGTTTTTATGTGGCTAACTCATCTGATTCTTCTGAAATTTTTACTAATATTAACCTTTTAAAAAAGATTCATTTTTGTGGTTCGTTATCTTCCATTTTTTTATCTATTTTTTGTGCTACATATATGTTTTTGTTTTGTAGTTTACTAAATGTTAACTGTGTGGTCTATTTAACATTAGAACCGAATTTTCCTAGGATGCTGATTTCTAATTTTCTAAACCACTTTTAGGAGATTCCAAGTGGACAAGAAATGTTGGTCGGAAGCTTTCAAGGGTGATATCTACAACCCTGGTGATGAAAATTTCAATTAAAGCATGATGAATTATCTTCCTACGGAGGCCGAGATAGTTTATGCAGTTGTAGAGAAAAAAAAGAGGCATGTCCAAACTGGTATATTATATTTGCATATTTTTCTCTAATATTATGATAGGTAGAGGAAGAAATTGGCCTTTTATCAATATATATGTGTTTGTGAATCTCATTGCTTGAAGTGCATCTATTGATAACTATTATAAGTTTTATAATGTAGGTTTCTGACTCCAATTCAACAATATACTTTTAATACACATGTCCTTAAAGCTATAATGACTACAATTATTATTATTTCAGGTATATCTATTCCTTTAATCCCTTATCAATCAAGAGGAATAGATGCAGCAACAAATAATTCTTCTACTCGGGTATATATCTATTATGTTAACTGAATTATATTTTCATGACAACATTGTGACTAAAAATTAAATGAATTTTTTCAGGTTGTTTACATATCATGAATGGATTATATCTTCTACTTCGGTATATATCTCTCCTCCCAGTGGTTTTTGCTTCATGGACACTAGGACATGAGTTGAATACCCAATATTTTAATATTATCTTTAGTAGTAATTTCATGGTTCCTTATTCTCCAGACTATGAAATTATATTTTTTAGTAATTGATGTGTACTATAGAATCTAATTCTAGCTATAATCTTGGTTATGATTGAACATCTCCTTTTGAAAGTCCCTCCCGAAAAAAATCCCTAAGATAGAGGCGGTCAATATACACCTATATGGTTCTGTATTCAAGTTAATATAATGAAAAAATTCCCACAAGTTATGATACATGACTACCTTGATGAATGTTGGGTAAGATCTTGCCACCCAAAATGTGATACATAGAACCAGGCACCCAAGGAAACCAATATATGACCCAGCCAAATGGTGATTCCATAATAGAATCCACAATTCATCGGGTGAAAGGATTTAGTGTTGATATTTGAGGAAAAATCATTCCCCGTAGAGGGGAGGGAAATCCTCCTCATAATTTTTCACCCTCTCTACATGTGGTTTCTATGGCCCTTCCCCAAAGGATGCGCTCCTCAAACACTTCCCATGCCAATTTGGCATCATTTACTATTGTAAATAATTATGTTATTCTTATTTTATAAAATTAAACTAATTGGAGGCTATTGTAGATATGCCATGTTTTCCTTGAACTAAAATGCATTTTCAGTTTTTCATTACATTATAGGTTGTTCCATGTATTTATCTACTTTACCATTTTTTAATTTCCTTCTTTCTATACTCTCTAAATAAAATTATGACTGCAGCATGTAGTAATTTTCTCAAATTTTGAAATTTCATTTTTTAAAATAGAACAAACATTGCATTGAAATAATTATTTTATCCTTATTTCTTATGAGCATCGTAACATTGGATCTTTATAACTGTGTTGTAGAACTAATTTTGGGTTCATTAAATCAACCATGTGGAATTGATCCACTCATGTATATATATGTAATATTGATTGACTATTATTTTTATTGCAAGTTTACGATTGAAAAATATGCATTTTTTTCTCATTTCCATTTGATTGGCTCATTTTCCCTTATTTTCTATATTCATTAAATCATATTATCAATACAGCATCATTAGACATAAATCACTCTCCTAGTTCTCGAAAGACATGAAGCGTCGCAACACACCTTCTACTAATCCACTGCCAGGTTACCTCCATCACTCATTAGCCCTTTGTCATGCCCATCCGAGCTTGACCCAGCATCAAGCTCATCAAGTGGTGTTCTAGAGCTCATCTGTAACCCGGTGCGCTTCCCAGGCCCTGCTACTCGCTCAGGCCATGCATCATTGCCCAGGAAGAAACCAACATCCATCCACACATTCTTCACTAGGCATGTATGCCCCATGGTTATCTCCTTAGTGATTTCGGCCAGCTAGGTTATCTTTGTGCCCCCTGCAGCTTCTTGATTCTCTGCAACATGCATATCTGACATCCTGCACCATTGTCCATTGGCCTTTATGAACTTCATCACCATGTGATCTCTCCATTGGCCTCTATGAACTTCAACACCATGTGATCTCTCTCATTCAAGTTTTCCATACGCACCAAACAACACATGGTGATAAAACATGTGATGAAATTATCAATGCACTGATTGCTAATAGTTCAACTGTTGAAAACAAAACATTATTATCCCAAGAAAGCTTTGGTTTTTTGTTCTTGCATGTAGTATTTTTTTTATACATGTGTGTTTTCATGAACATAAACACATATATATTTATTATCAATTGTTTATTTTATACCATATTACTTCTGATTTCTTTTGAACTTTTTTTCCTTTACTTCTTGTAGGAAAAATATAGGCTTAAGATGAAAAAGAAATATGCATCCAATGTACACTTAAGGCGCCCTACTGCTCGAAGGTAACATTTTGGCATGTTCATTTATTTCTTATTACCATACTACAACTTTAATGTTGAGAGGTGTCTTTTCTCATTATTCATTCATGTGGTTGCCCATATTGAAATTCCTGATAAATATGTTCATACCTTTATCTAGATTAAAAACTTTGATATGCCATATTTCATTTTTACTGTTTGTTTATGGTTCGCGATTAAGCAGTTAATTCATTATGGGTATTTGTTTGGTGGTAGACCAATAATTAATGGATTTAACATTTGTTATTTATGAACTCTTATATACATGACTCTTCTTCTGTGTTATATCTTATTAAACATTTGGGTTCAAGTTGATTATTGTATAAGAACCGTCACTTAAGTAGTCTGGTTGATACTAAGGGGGTGCATGCCGAGAAGAGCTACTGAGAGGTCTTAATGGACATCGTATTGACTTCACTCAAGTTGAAGTTCAAGAGGAACTATAATCAACACTCAATAGAAACAAGATGTGGTGGTTTCTACTCTGAATACCACACCCGCAAATGGACCGGGGTTGACCTGCTAGAACTGTCTAGTTGTGGACAAGTTAACAACAGCACCTATTCAGGGTTTGAAACCTAAAAAATCTTTTCCTTTTCCTTTTCTTTTATTTCCTTTAGTTATTTTACTATTTAATAACATTTTTCTTGTATTTTCTGGGCAAGAAAAAAGTTGGACATCACCTCATGCACCTGTTGAAGATCGAATCGTACTATTGTTGGAAGCATAAACAAACATCCAGGTTCATGTTTCTACTTTGTTTTTAATGTTTTTTATGTTTTCCACCTTCATCTTTAAAGTGTATGTGAGACATTGCCCATTTAATTTTAAGGTTTCTCTAAAAGGCATTTAATGTGTAGGCTCCGGGTCACTGTTATCCAATATGTGATTTAGTGCACTCTGTAATGGACATTTGTGAGACTATTCAGGTAAATATCTCACATACAATGTGTTGGTGTTGATGCTTCCATCGAAGGCATTAGGTAACCCTACCTCTATCAACACTACAAGTCGCTCCAAGAGACCCTCAACTCATCCTCCAATTTTCATACGATGTGATTTATTTCATTCAATTTATTGTCTTCATTATTGTCATATCTCCTTCCTGATCTTTATGCCTCTTTCTTGGTATTTTTAAATTGTTTCGGATGATGGTAACATTAAATTTAGAAATGGTGAATGTTAATCTGTAGGTTTCGGCGTCTGCGGAGTATATGGAGAAGACCAACCAGCTTAAACATGCATTTACTGTTGCAACGCTGGGGACCTTTTTTTATGGTGTTTCTCAGATTGTAACTTCACCCCTTGATGTTATCAAGATAAGATTCCAGATCTGACAATAATTCCATGATTTTCTTTTTTTACACAACTGCATTCCTAACAATAGATTATACTCTATGAAAACAATACTCTATGAAAAGGATACTGTCAGTGTATTTGTATTATTTCATTTAGTTATTTTACTATTTTATAACATTTTTTGTGTTTTCTAGGTAGGAAAAAAGCTGGACATCACCTCACGCACCTGTTGAAGATCGAATCATACTATTGTTGGAAGCATAAACAAACATCCAGGTCCATGTTTCTACTTTGTTTTCAATGTTTTTGATGTTTTCCACCTTCTTCTTTAAACTGTATGTGAGACATTGCCCATTTAATGTGCAGGTTTATCTAAAATAAATTTAATGTGCAGACTTCAAGCTTGAGAAGAAATACAAACATGTATTGATCTTATCATGTATTATTGTCACTCATTTCCCTTTTCCTTAATCTTACCCCCTGGGAACGAGCAGAATAAGTTCAATCAGGTATGGATCTTAACATCTTTTACTCTAGAAATCTTAATTAATGTTCTTTTATTTTATGAGTCCCTTCAAGTTTCTACCTTTATTCCTTTTAGTTCTTGGTGATTTCTTTCACCTAAGACTTGGATTATATGATAATACAAAATAATCAGATCCTCTGATTTTTTTTGTATAATAGTCATAGAACATATACTAAAACATCTTATTTATTCTATGCAGAGAGTTCCTGGATGATATTAACATAATCCGTTGATATTAGATCACAATGTTTTGTTTATTCTTGGGTTAGTTGGAAGGATCATGAGGCACTAGACAAGGCATCCAGTGCATGATTTCTAAGGGTGGTAAAATAACATTTGTGGCATTCTTGGTCAAGTCATTCACGTGTTGTTTTTTGGTGGTCAATTAACCTTTCTATAATTTTTATTTTACCTTCTTCTACAAATATCCACGGCAGGTGCGTTGTCTTCTCTTCTTCCCTTTTATCTTCATTTTATTACTCATTTTAAAAATCCATTACTATAAGAATATTCCTAATCTATAGATTATATTTGGGTTATTCCTATTCTATATGCTATGTATTTTCTGATGAATATTTCATATCCAGTACATGCATATCACATATTCATCTTTGAAAAGATATACCTTTTAACTTTTACCAATATCATAATTCAAACTCAATGTTATCTCTTACATTTTCTTTACATTATATGTATTCTAGCTCGCTAAATCCTTCCACGCACTATTTTTTATTGGTTTTGTGCATTGATAATATTTTTTATTGTCTTCCATTAGTTCTATTATAATATGTCCATGATACACATTCTCTATGCATATTATGGTGTCAATATTGCTTTAATACACCCAATATTCGATGTACAGATTTGGAGGCATTAATCCACCTAGTTTTTTATGATATTTAGGACCCAAATAGATGGTTTCCAAACAGGTGTTTTCATTACTGTTCAACTTCAAGCCTCACGAGATGAAGGGTGTACCAGTGGTGTTTTATATCATTGCTTTATAATCTTCTATCCATGTATAACCAGCATTTTATACAGTGTTCTCTAATATGCAATTTCAGTATAATATAAAATATATGTTTAACATTTTGCAATATCTTGAATATGGATGAAATTATATAATTTGTATTGTAATCAGTATTATCGAATTTAAAATCTTTGCATGTGCATGATATACATTTGTATGTGTAATATTTGGTTATAATGCGTCTCAAATCTGAAATCTATGTGTCACAATTCACACAAATAACACAACATGAAATCCGTAAACTTTTTTATAATTATCTATTATGTAATAAAAAATCTATGTATATAATGTGTCTAAAACATGAGCAATTTGTGAAATCTGGAATCTCTGTGTTTTAACAGTGTGACCATTAATTTGGAATGTTTTTATGTATTTGTTATGACAAATGTATTAGTTCATTGTAATTTATGTATTTCCTTAAACTTATTTATAATAACGTTTACTGCATAATATATTCTATTTATTATTATTTATCAATTAAGGGGTCACACACATAATTTCTTATTGTCATTTTTCATGCCACATAACTACGTTTTTTATTCATTCCGTTTACCTTCACATCAATTTATTTACACCGATTTCACGTGTTTTGCAAGATGTTGGGTGAGTTGGAAAATAATGACACAATGGTGTTTTCACATTCAATACAATGTGTATTGCAAATGGTCAAGGAGGATGAATTATAAAGCTACAAATAAAACATGCAACAACAAAATGAACTGATGCACGCAACAACAAAATGAACTGATGCATGCAACAACAAAAGAAATCGATGCACAGAATGATGGCTAGAAGTCTGCCCTCATCTTGGATCCGATGATTTGTTTATCAGCAGGTCGGGTTGGGTTGGTCCTGTTGGTTTTGGTTGAATGTCCAAAGGTTGTCATTTGAATTTTTTTGATCTCAGGATGTTAAAGGTGTTGGGTGGTATGGTACATTATTGTGTAGCATCTCTGGGGGAAAAATATTAATTATTCTTCCATTGTTTGGTCTTTTACCTATAATTTTTTGGCTTAAGATGAAGGTCATAGGAGCATTGTAAGGATTAAGTTTTGGTGAATCTGTGAATAAATTTTCACCTCTCTCATTCCATACTGTTCCATATATAACATGAATAGTTTCACTCCGTTTTATTTTTTCACAAACATCCCACTCATACAATTTATTTTTAATTCAATTATTTTCATGTCTCATTTTTATTATTACAACTACTGTCTTATCATTGATTTATCTTTCACTTTTTATTTCAGTTCACACATTAATGTTATTTGTGATTGTTGAAGTTGAAAATGTATTCAAATTTTCATTCTCAAAATTTAGAAATCCATATACTTTTAATCTATCTATTTTCTTTGTCAACAATTTAAACGGTGTTTCCATATTTTATGCACTCCTATTTCATTATCATACATCATTACTTTCTAATTAAAATTTATTCAACATTATTGTTTATTATCAAATTTTACAAATAATAATCTATTATTAAAATAAAAACGAGTAATCATATCACGGATGAGTACTAGTTTTTTTAATAAATAGAGCACTTGACCCTACCTGTTAAAAAAAAACAAAAAATCCCTTACTCTGCTCGTTTCGCCCACCTTTGAGAGAACCTGATCCAGTACATTCCATTCCGGCGTGCAAAACACCCTATTTTCATGTCTCTTTCCCTTTTTTATTTCATATCTCCCTTCTGTGCAAGTGTACCAAACAGGGCCTTTTGATTTTAGGTTGGTGGTTCGTTTCCCAAAACCGGGTCTTCGTCGTTCAGAAACAGCCCACCGTCGGATCCGGATATCCCAAGAACTTCAGTATCGGATCTTCGGCGAAGCTGTCCTCCTGTCGTCCCCGTCCAAGATTCTGCTCCGGTGAATGCCCCAGAAATCCAGCAATTTCTCCCAAAATCAGAAGTCGATCCAATATATTTTCATTGCATAGCAGAATCCCAGGTGTCTGTACGTGCCAAACCGTATCTGTTCGAAGACATACTGGGAGGAGACGGGACAGAGATGATGTCGGCGCCAATTGGTTCTTCTCAATTCCTTGGTGTCAGAGCGTCTGTTTCCTCTCCTACTACCTGTACTCGACGCTTTCCAATGGACGATCTTTGTGGGAGCAATCTCAGTCGCAGAATTCGGCAGTCTACTGTCTCAGTCCGTGCATGTTCCAGTACAGGAACGGATTCAGGTACTCTCTTCACTGTTACTCGAGCCGAAGCCTGATTATTCCTGAACTACCCCTCCCTCTGGTTGTTTACTTTGTTGTAGTTGCAACTCTTCTTGATTACGGCGCCGGCAACGTTCGGAGCGTCAGGAACGCGATCCGATCTATGGGTTTCAACATCAAAGATGTAAGCTTTTGACTTCATGCTCATTTCTCGTGAACTGTGTCCATCTCGCTTCTCTTGATTTGCTCCTGCGTTGCCAATGCGTTGGAGGGACCCACCCATTTCGATGCTGAGGATCAGTAGGGAAAAAAAGCGTCGAGAGAAAATGAAAAAAAAAAAAAACGATCTGCAGCATTTGATAACCTGTCGTAACTTATCCATCCTTTGGTCAACGATGTTGCAAATACGTGTAGTTTTGTATGCGGGTGGGTTGAAATTCATCTTGAATTCATGCTCAGGTCGAAACTCCAGAAGACATTCTTAATGCAGATCGCCTTATCTTTCCCGGTGTTGGTGCATTTGCTGCGGCAATGGACATACTGAACAGGAAAGGGTAAATACCTTGTAATTTGTTTTAACCTTTTGTGTTTTGAAGTTTGAATCCTTTGCAGGGTTGGAACCTGGGAAATTTTGAATTTTTAGTAGCTGGATCATTTATGGTCTGTTTCGTTCATAGAATCTACGAACCCGAAAGGACTGGATTGGGTGTTTTGTTCACAATATTCGAATCCAACGGAAACAGAACATTCTAGATGCAAGAAATAAGAAATCAGTGAAGAATAGCACCAGGATTTAATGTGATTTGGTCTCTTTGGGACCTATGTGTACGACAATAGTACCATCCACACACGTGTTTTATTAAGCTCAAAAGAAGAAATACGTACAGTATAAAGCAGACCAGAAAATATGAATGAAAAATAGGAACAACGAGCTTCAAACAATTTCTGTAATAATATTAAGCAGAAGAGTGCAGAATTTTACACACCTGGATAGATTTAAATCTTGTCCAGGGGTCCTGATCGCTTCTCGGTTGCCCGTGCTGTTCGTCCGAGCTCGAAGGGATGCTGACGGTCTCAAGCTTTGGTGTACAGAAGCAATACCTCATCAGATCTTCTTGGTTTGTTAAAGACACACTTCTTCACGAGGAAGGATCACTGTCACAAGATTCCACCAGGAGCGGTGCACCAGAGGTACAAACCGGAGATGACAGACTTAGAACCAAGGTTTCAACACCGCATAATCCAACTCCAATGCTAGGGTTTCACCAGAGAAGAAACAGGAGCAAAAGCTGGGAGAGAAGAACCAAAACCGAGACATACCACCGAAGGGATGAGGGAACAAGGGGTCATCAATCCCCCTGACACCCGCAGAGCCTTGAAACTACCCGATGAATCAAGAGCCGCCACAGAGCCACGCCGAACAGAAACGAAACGGCGCCATCGAACAAAGCTGAATAGATGGACGTCTGTTATGTAAAATAATTGAGAGAGGGAGAAAAGAGAAGTAAACTATGTATATTGAAGTAGCAGCAGAATTACAGGAGTTCAGTAGGGTAGGAGAGAGAAGAATATAGGAGTGGAGGAAGAAGAAGACAGGAGAAGAGAGAGAGGAACCTGTGGAAGTCCACTCCACTATGTCCTACTGGAACGTCCCAACGCACCAGCCCACACAACAACCTGTTGTGGAAAACTCCCATATATCAGTTCGTGTCTCATCCCAACCCTTGCTGCCACTTTAATACCCCTCCAGCCCACTGCCACAACTGGCAACGTAATTACAAAATACAATATTGCCCCCTAACCAACTAACAAACTCTAATAATCTATTTCCAGCCGTCACCAGCCCTTAACCCACTAACAAA
The DNA here is from genome assembly GCA_963277665.1 of Viscum album. Classification (NCBI taxonomy): domain Eukaryota; kingdom Viridiplantae; phylum Streptophyta; class Magnoliopsida; order Santalales; family Viscaceae; genus Viscum; species Viscum album. The sequence goes on along the minus strand of OY728156.1, from coordinate 1,188,207,469 downwards.
CAACCCAACCAATAACAGCTGCCAATAGCTGGCAACTGCTGGCAATACAATATCCCAAGTACAACCAACACCTGACTGTCCTCTATATTCCTGACAATTCTCTCCCACCTAAAAACCACATTGTCCTCAAGGTGGAACAACTCAATCTTTGCTCGGTTGTTCATTGGGACAGCAGCACCCGGTGGCGGCTTGGGTGGAGGCCTCCGCATCATTGCATCTTCATTGGAAGTCGACAACACACTTGAGAAAACTAGAGCAACCTTTGTAGGTGGATAACTTTGCCGGAATAATTTTTCATTGAAATTCCAGGATTCTGCGGCCTTGGTCAAGCCAGAAATTGAGTAGCCTTCCCCTTCTTTAGCTGCCCCAAGCAAGGTTGAAGCTTCGCTGGTACCGGTATGAAAAACAACAACAATGAGGTCTCGAAGATGTCCGCCATTTGAGATAGAAGGTACAAAATAAGTTGTAGAATTAAGCTTCCAACGAAAAGGGATGGAGAGCTCTCCAAATTAGAATCTAGAAGACTCGATGTTGAATTAAGCAAGCTTCTCATTGTAAATCTAGTATCACTACTCCACACAAAAACTTCTGATTTCTAGTAGAGATGAATCCAGAAAAACATTCTGTTGCATATTGCATTATGATCATCACATTGAAGAACTATTTGGGTAATCAGATTTAAAGAAACATCAAATATAGCTTTCACTACTTCATCAGGGGCATCCTTCAATAGTATAGTCAACAAATCCAACGACCCAACCACTAATCCTTCATGCTGTTGCCTAGGCTTACTAAGAATCGATCCAGTTTGTGGTAAAACATGTGGAACCAATTGATGGATACAACCAGGAGAATTTTTTACAGCCTGTGAAAATTTTGTGGCCGTCTTACACTACTCAACAAAATCTGAAACCTGCTCCTTTAGCAATTCCAGTCCCCACATTTTCTCTGTTTGCTACTCCTCGGCTCTTGTCGACTGTACAGTAGTTCCTATATCACATAAAGTAGTATGTAAATATTGTGTGCTGAGAATAGGAACATACAGTACTTCTCCAAGCCGGATAAGGCTGGAATTTTCCCCTTCAGGACATTTCAGTTTGGTTTCAAGGTGCTGCTGCTCCTCAATATTATTTTCCAGCCTCTCCACACCAGTACTTAGGTTATCAATTACTTTTCTCTACTGTTCCAGAGTGGAAACAAACTGCTCCTCCAAAGCAACAGGTTGCTGAAACGGTTTCCTCTCCGTCAGCTGCCCATACTTTTCCAATAAAGTTGGTTTAAACATTTCCCATGACGGGTCTGGCGTAGCTTTATGCCAGGACAAAAACCAAAATAGAGCGGTACCAACCATACAAAGTTGGGCCCAATGTAATTTCATGTCATCTGTCGTCCGACAAAATTCGAAATACCTTTATGCTGTGATGATCCAGTCATACGGATCTTTTCCCATAAAATCTGGCAGCGTGACTCTTGTTGCTATTCTGCGCACCCCACTCAGCTAAACGAATGGCAAATCGTGTCTTTCCGATCCGTATCATAGAGAGAAAATTCTGCACAGTAGCTCAGCTAAACGAACAATCCCTTTTCCCCCCTTCTTTTTCCCTTTCCAGCAAACAACAACTCAGCTCGTACCTGCCCCCAACGACTTCAGCAACGCTTCCGCCTTCAACCCCAGTCCGTTGCTCTCATTCCCGCGCAACGAACTTGCTCCTCTTCTAGAACGCGATTCCCCAGTGTGCACGCGTCTCCAGCTAGACAGCGTTTGCTCCACTATTGACTGTGTTTTCCAGCTGCGACCGACTTGCTCTGAGTCGACCAAACTTTGCGCACTAGACACAGCAACACCGGCGTCGGTCTTACCGACACCGGCGTCGGTCTTACCAACACTGGCGTCTTTCTCACGCGATCTCATCAATGACCAGTACCGCTCTACCTCCAGCAAACGAACATCCTACTGCTGCGTTCGATTCTCCTCCAGCAGCGAACCTCGCTCTCACACGGCTCTCCCCAGCGCCGACTTCCGATCCTTGTCCAGCAACGAATGGAAAATAGATTCGCGCTGCACTCCCCTTCTGCGATCCTCCTCCACGATTGTTCCTCTCGCACGACAATTCTCAGCAACGTTCCACCTCACCTGCGATGCCTTTCAGCTCCACTGCTTTAGAGCCGATTTCTTCTTCTTCTTTTTTTTCCTTCCTGTTGCTACGATTTTCCAACAACGATCCTCCTCTTCTGCAACGCCTCTCCCCAGCGTGCGATCAGTCCTCTCGCACGACAGTTCCCCAGCGGAGTCGCCAATTTGTTATGTAAAATAATTGAGAGAGGGAGAAAAGAGAAGTAAACTATGTATATTGAAAATAACAGGAGTTCAGTAGGGTAAGAGAGTGAAGAATATAGGAGTGGAGGAAGAAGAAGATAGGAGAAGAGAGAGAGGAACCTGTGGAAGACCACTCCACTGATTCCCTACTGGAACGTCCCAACGCACCAGCCCACACAACAACCTGCTGTGGAAAACTCCCATATATTAAAATAATTGAGAGAGGGAGAAAAGCGGAATGAACTCTGTATATTGAAGTAGCAGCAGAATTACAGTAGAAAAATTATAGCGGAAACACAACAGAATTATAGGAAAACATAGTAGGGAGGTAGAAGAGGGAGAGGGATAGAGAGAGTAGAACCCGAGGAAGACCACTTCCAAGAACCTTGCAGAACCCTCCCAAGGATTGAGCCCCGCAGCAGCTAGCTGGTAAACCTCTAGGATGATGATGCCCTCCTTTAACACAGACCCCCTTTATTTAAAGGCCCACCCAGCCCCCTCTAACAAACTAACTGCTTTTAGGTGGTCCCCCTCCAGCCAAGAATATTCTCCTCTTTCCTCTAACAGCCCAACAACCTCCAGCCAAGTATATTCTCCTCTCTCCTCTAACAAACCAACAGCCTCCAACCAATAACAAACTCTAACACCTGGACAACCCCCTTTATTCCTAACATATATCGGTTTGTGTCTCATCCCAACCCCCTATTGCCACTTTAATACCCCTCCAGCCCACTGCCATAGCTGGCAACGTAATTACAAAATACAATATTGGCCCTTAACCAACTAACAAACTCTAACAGCCTATTTCCAGCTGTCACTAGCCCTTAACCCACTAACAAACTGTTGCGGAATCGTCAGGAGACACAACGACAGAAACAAGAGAAAACGAAAGAAAGAAAGCAAAAATAAGGACACAGCGATTTACGTGGTTCGGGAAAAATCCCTACGTCCACGGGAGAGGCAAAATTCACTATATCGGGAGCACAAAATACAGAGGATTTTCCATGGTAACCCTAGCCCGAAAATGGGCTATAAAATGAAGAAGACGATCACTGTTTCGAAAAGGTAAGTCTGCGTTGCTACAGTGAACGACGACCGACTTTGTCAAAAGCGCTACAGTGGCTGCCGGCTAGAAGTCAAAAATGCTACAGTGAAGTTGACTCCGAAGTCCGCACTGCTACAGTGCCTGTCGGTGTTGGTCGGTCAACTCCGCTACAGTAGTCAGAGATGCTACAGTTGCGGGCCAGAAGCATTCGGCCCAACCAGATCGGGCAACACCAATCCAACACAAACAACCCAACCAATAATAGCTGCCAACAACTGGCAACTGCTAGCAATACAATATCCCAAGTACAACCCACACCTGGCTGTCCCCTATATTCCTAACAACGCTACAGATCAAAAGGGCGACATAAATAATCAACGACCAGGAGTTCACCTGGGACAGATCAGTGAGGCAGCAGACGCCGACCAAAGGGAATAACAGGTCGGCCGAAGGCAGCAGCCCAAGACAGAGGCCCACGTGGGAAGCCCAATACAAAGAATACCCAGAAAATTAAATCGAGCATAAAAAAATAATAATACTAATTTTGCATGCATGTGATATAATAGAATTATAAATTGCAGATTATAAAACATGACAATTCAATATGAAAACATTTAAATTCACAAATATCCATCATTTTCAATTGATATTGGCGATGTTATTGCAGCTAAGGTTATTGAATGAGAACCAAATTCAATCTATATAAACAATATTTGAATTTTGATAATATCACGACTTTAGTCAAACTATCAGCCGAGTTATCATCAATATGCATCTTATCGACACATACAGTTTCAAATTCAATAACATCTCTCATAAAATGTAGTCTAACATCTATGTGTTTGGATTACCATGTCATACTAAATTTTTGGATAAATGTATAGCAGATTGACTATCACTATATACTGGAATAATAGAATCATAAAGCTTGAGTTCAGACGCCAAACCCCTGAGCTATAAGGCTTCCTTGGCAGCCTCAGTCAGTGCAATATATTCTGATTATGTGGTTGAAAGAGTAACCAATGATTGCATATTACATTTCAAGGACATAAGGCCTCCACAAGCAGTGAATACATACCGGTTAATGACTTTCTAGTGTCAATATTATCTGCATAGTCAACATCTACATCCAATAATCATTTCAGCAGTATCAACATTTTTACCATAACAAAAAGATAAATTTGATGCACATGATAAGTACTGTAGCAACCACTTCTGGGCATGCTAATGTGGCTTCCCTGGATTGACCATAAATCTGCTAAGTGTGCAGATTGCAAAAGCTACATCAGGTGTGGTACATATCATGGAGTACATGACACCGCCAACAATGTTGGCATATGGCATTTTAGACACATACTCAATATCAGTGACAACAGCGAGTGATTGTGTTAATGAAAGTTTATAATGTTCTCTAAATGGTACACCAATAGGTTTGAGAGATTCAAACAGGTACCTTTAAGAACTTTCATAATATAAGAGTGGTGGGAAAGATACAACAGTTTATTGGTTTCATCCCTAACAATATCTGCACCAAGGATTTGTTTTGCTGCCCCTAAGTCCATTTCAAAAACACCTTTTAATTGAGATTTAACAACAGTAATAAACTAAACGTTATTGCATATAATAAGCATGCCATCAACATATAACAGAAGGTAAAGCATGTTGTTTTTGATGGATTTGAAATAAACACAAGCATCATATTGACTCATAGTGAAATGATTATTAAGCATAAAAGAATCAAACTTCCTATACCATTGCCTAGTGGCTTGTTTTAAACCATACAATGATTTATTTAAAAGACAAATTTGCTTAGGTTTGAATTTCTTAGAATAGCCATCAGGAGGTTTTATATACAATTTCTCATTAAGGTCACCATGAAGGAAGACGTTTTTCACATCTAATTGTTCTATGTAAAGGTCATTATAGACAGCAAAAGCAAGCAACAACCTAATAGAAGAATGTTTTACAATTGGTGAAAATATTTCAGTATAGTCTATTCTCTCTCTTTGGAGGAATCCTTTGGGCAACTAGTATAGTTTTAAACTTGATTTTCTTTATAGTTGTGTTATCCTCCTTTCATTTATAAATTCACTTACAACCAATCACTTTCCCATTGGAAGGTTTATCAACGATAGACCAAGTGTGATTTTTATTTAAGGAGTGCATTTCTTCATCCATAGCATAAGTCTGAGGATCATTATAACAAAATCCTGGGCAACATGGAAGGCAAATGAAGCCATATCATATTGGCTAAAGCGAACAGGAGGTCTAGGGACCCTTCTAACTCTATCACGGGTCAACTGGTAATCATCATTGTCATTAGGAGGTTCATTTTCAGAATCTGAATCAGAACTGGAGTTGGATTCAATTCAGGTCACAAATTGAGGATCGGGTGGAGGGGGCTCTTCAATAGCGTCAAATTCGGCTGATGGTTCAGTTTCAGTGCCCCCATCAATGGCTGCATTATCGGGTGTGACAAATTTAGATTTAGGAGAACAAGATTCATGAAACACTAAATCTCTACTAATTGTGTCTTTGGTTACCGGGTTTATCAACCCATAGTTTATAGCCTTTAACACCCTTTGGGCATCCCACAAAAATACACTTAAGAGCTCGAGGTTCAAGCTTATTAGTCTTGACATGGGCATATACAGTTCAACCGAAGACTCTTAGGTGATTATAAGAAGGTGGTTTGTTATTCCATAGTTCTTTCGGGGCTTTGAAGTGATTGACAGAGGATGGACACCTGTTTATGAGGTACATTGTCGTAGTGACAACCCCTGCCCGTAAGGATTTAGGGAGACCCGAGCAAGCAAACATGCTTCAGGTTCTCTCAAGAATAGTCCTATTCATTCTTTCAACAAGTTCATTCTATTGGGGGGTTTCACTAACATTCCGGTATCTTGCAATGCTCTCAGATTGACATAGCTGAATGAAATTAGTAGAGAGGTATTCCAACCCATTATCATTTCTCATTGTTTTAATTTTCTTTCCAACCTGATTTTCAACAAGGCTCTTCCAGGTTTTAAAAGCTCCAAAAACATCAAGTTTGTTCTTGAGTATGCAAATCTAAACCTTTCTAGAGAAGTCATCAATAAAGGTAACAAAATAGAAGCCTCCACCATGGGAGGTAGTCCTAGTCGGTCCCCATAAATCAGAATGTATATATTCTAAGGAGCAACCAATTTTGGAGCTAGACCTATTGAAATCGACTCTCTTAGCTTTACCCATTACACAATCTTCACAAAAGGGAAGGTTACTAGGTGTAATTTCAGTCAACAACCTTTGTTTATTAAGTTCCTCAAGACCCTTGGAGCTTACATGCCCCAATCTTCTATGCCATAACAGTGTGTTATCAGTATTGGTCACATATAGACTATCCAACTGTCTAGAATGAGTCTTTCCATTCAAGACATACAACCTATTGACAAGAGAACCCTTGATGATAGTTCTAGAGCCTTTGGAGATTTTTAGGCAACCTGATTCAAACCTAAAAGTAAAGCCCTTTTTGATAGAGCTTCCAATTCAGAAAAGAGAGAATCAAACAGAAAAGAGAGAAATGAACATAAGTACTGTTTAGAAGATTTGAAACACTTACAAATGTATGGAATGTTCCAGAAAATTAGGAACAGGAAGGATGTCCCAGGAGAGAGTTTCTCTGTCTAGGCCTAGGCTGAACTGCCTCCAAAACAAATGGCCCGATGCCCTCCAATGACAGCCCCTACTCCTACTTATAACCACCACTCAAGAAACTAACAGAATTACAAATGCAATTACAATACTGCCCCTGGCAGTTAGAAGTCCATCCCAACTATAACTAACGGGTTCCCCTCCTTTGATAAGTAAATTGTATAGGTGGTCTAGTTCGGCCAAAAGACTCCCCATCATTTCTATCAATACTACCCCCTTGAGAAACCACCTTGTCCTCAAGGTGAACATAGGAAACCGGGCCTTAAGCAGCTGAGCATCTTCCCATGTTGCCTCCTCTTCACCTTTGCCTTGCCACTGGATAAGCCAAAATAAAGTTCTGCCCTGTTTCTTTTCTGCTAAAATAGCCATAGGATAGTCCCCTTTTTCTATAAGTTCATCCGGCATTTTCTCTTTTGCTTGAATACCTCCAATTGCAGACTACATGGAATACAGGATGTACTTTACAGTTTTCTGGTAGCTGCAATTTGTATGCCACTGTTCCCACCTTCTTGATTACCGGGAACATACCATAGTATCTGGATGCCAATTTTGAATTCACCTTGGAAAAATTTCCAGAACTATTGGGTTTCAATTTAACCCAAACCAAGTCCCCAACCTCATATAGTACCTCCCGCCAATTTTTTTAGCATATTTGGTCATAAGTTGCTGTGCCCTGTGAAGATTAATCCATAATTGCTTTAGTGTTTCATCTCTAGTTACCAACACTGTTGCTACTACCTCAACAGAAGTTTCCCCGCGTGCATAGTGAAGAATATGTGGAGGTTGTCGACCATGCACAACCTCAAATGGGGTCTTCCCACTAGAAGTATGAAATGAAGTATTATAACAATACTCTGCCCAAGCCAACCAAGATGCCCATTGTTTGGGCTTTTTTGAAGAGAAACACTGTAAATAAGCCTCTAAACACCTGTTTACAACCTCCGTTTGGCTATCACTTTGTGGATGATAGGAGAAGCTCATTTTGAGTGTTGTCCCTTGCATTATGAAAAGTTCCTGCCAAAAAAAATTTGTAAACATCGGATCCCTATCGCTGACAATTGCTGTAGGACTTCCATGCAAACGTACTACTTCTCTTAAGAATACTTCAGCAACCGTTTTCGCAGAAAATGGGTGTTTGAGTGGGATAAAATGTGCATATTTGCTGAGTCTATCTACCACCACAAACACCACATCAAATCCTTGGGACTTAGGTCATCTGGACACAAAGTCCATTGATACTTCTTCCCAAATTAAATTTGGAATAGGAGGTGGTTATAACAACCCTGTTGGACTTAAAACTTCATACTTGGTTTTATGACAGATTTCAGATTCTCTGACAAACTGCATAACACTACGTGTCATTCCAGTCCAATATAACCCCCCTGCCAAGCGTTTGTTAGTCTTCAAGTATCCTAAATGCCTTCATGCTGGAGAAGAATGGTAATGTTGTAAGAATTTTGGAATCAGTGAGGAATTTCTGGGTAAAACCAGCCAATTCTTAAAGAATATCAGCCCATTCCTGTAAGAATACCCTGGTTTAACCGTTCCATCTTGCAATAGCTGCTCCCTTAAAGCTGACAGCGTAGCATCTTGTGCAATCTCCTCCCTCAACAACCCAAGCTCCTCCCAATTAGGTTCATAAATAGCCATTTGTAATTTTTTTGCTTCCCATGGTTTTTGGGATAAAGCATCAGCCGCATTGTTAATTTTTCCTGGCTTATAAACAACATAAAAATCATATCCAAGCAACTTAGCCTGCCAGCATTGATGGTCAATAGAGATCACCTTTTGGCTGAGCAAATGTTTGAGGCTCCTATGATCCGTAAAAACCTCAAACTTCCTCCCAAGCATTGTTTTCAATGCTGGATCGCAAGGACTAATGCCATAAGCTCCTTCTCATAGACCGATTTCTGCAAATTTGTTGCAGACAATGCTTTGCTGAAATAAGGTATTGGCCTTCTTGAATTAAAACAATTCCTATCCCAGAACCAGAAGCATCACATTCTACAACAAACCCCTTAGAAAAACCAGGCATTCTAAGTATTGGTGCAGTGGTTAATTTTTCCTTGAGTTCTTCAAACGCTGCTTGAGTTTCAGGAGTCCAACGATACCCTTCTTTTTTTGTCAAAGCAGTAAGTGGCTTTGCTATTTTTCCATAATCTTTTACAAACTTTCTGTAATAACTCGTCAGCCCAAGAAATCCCCTCACTTAACATTTCTTGGTTTCAGCCACTCAATGACAGCTTCCAGCTTCTTGGGATCCATTGCAACTCCGTGTCGAAATTATATGCCCCAAGTATTCCACAATCCTTCTTCCAAAAGTGCATTTTTTTTCTATTAGCAAACAACTTGTTTACTGTCATATTTTGAAGAATTTCCTGCACTGATTTCATATGCTCGTCCCAATTCTTATTATAAACCAGGATGTCATCGAAGAAAACTAACACACATTTCCTTAAAAACTTGCGAAACACCGAATTAATTGTGGCCTGAAATGTAGTAGGTGCATTAATCAATCCGAAGGGCATTACGAGATATTTGTAGCGTCCTTCATGTGTCTTAAAGGCTGTTTTCTCTACATCTTTTTCCTTTACCCGTACCTGATGGAAACCGGATTTCAAATCAATTTTGAAGAAATATTCTCCCCCATGTAACTCATCCATCAATTCTTCAATTATAAGAATAGGATATTGTTAGAGTCTGTATCCCACATCGGACTTGTGGTCCGATGTGGAGTTTCTCATTCATTATAAAAGAACGCCTCCGCCTCACTTTGAGGTAAGGAGGCAGGAGAGTTTCCTCATTCTACATGGTATCAGAGGAGGTTTGATTCCTCCCTCACATTTTTTTTTCTTTCCTTTTCCCCCTTCCTTTAGGGTTTCCCCGTCCGGGGGGGCGGCGACCTCAAAGCCCCGTAGGGTTACCGCCGCCGCCCCTCCGCCTCTGCCCTGCGCGGCTTCCCGGCGGGTCTCCCCTCCCTCCCGAGGCCTCGGCCCGGTTCTCCTCCCCGGCGGCCATCCTGCCTGGCGCGGCTCCCGGCCCTCCGACGACTCTTTTTTCTTCTTCTGGCGTTTCTCCCGCACGCGGCACTCCAGCGGCCCTCCTCTGCGCGCTCCCTCCCGTCGGCGCTCCTCCTCAGCGGTTCCCGGCGGCCTTCCCCGGCGGCTGCTCCACCTCCCGGCGGCCTTCCACAGCGCCCTTCGTCCCGGCGCAGCCCGCCCTCGGCGCCCCGCCCTGACGCGTTGCCCTCGACCTCGCCCCGGCGTCCTCGGCTTCGCCCCGGCACCCTCGCCCTCGCCCCGGCGCCCTCGCCCTCTCCCAGCGGCTCCCCTCCCGGCTCCCGGCGGATCTCCCTCCAGTCCGGCGACCGCTCTCCCGGCCCTCCCGTCCCGAGGCGCTCCTCCTGTCCAGCGGCCCTCCGCGCGCCTCCCGGCCGGCCCTCCGCGCGCCCTCCCGGCCCTTCCCGGATTTTTCGGCCAGATCCGGCGATTTCCGGCCAGATCCGGACCGCTCCGGCCGGATCCGGTGATTTCCAGCCAGATCCGGACAGCTCCGGCCGGCTCCGGCCTGATCCGGACCGCTCCGGCCGGATCCGGTGCTCTCCGGCCAGATCCGGCGATTTTCGGCCAGATTTGGCGATATCCGGACTGTTCCGGGCAGATCCGGGCAGATCCGGACTGTTCCGGGCAGATCCGGGCAGATACAGACTGTTCCGGCCAGCAACCGGCCTCCACCCGTGCCGGCCGCTCCACGCAGGTGGCCTCCTCCGGCTTCCAGCGCCGCCTCCCGGCCTCCTGCACCCTCGCCGGCCTCCTCCTGCGGCATCCCCGCCTCGCCGGCCTCTCCCGGCACCTCCCGGTAGCCGCATCTCTGTCCGCCGGCACGTCCATTCGCTAGCGCAGCAACTCGACCACCTAGGATTTGGGCCCGTTGGCGCCGCCAGCCCCGCAACCATTCTGTGGAATCCCCGCCTCCCGTCGCCGGCCCCGCAAATGCGGTTTTCCCGGTGCTAGTTTGGATTTCCCGGCGTTTCATCGACCGGCCCCCCTAGTTCGGTGTTCCTGGTGTTCCGTCAACCGGCCGGTCTGAGTGGTTTCATCTGCTGCGCCCGCACCATCATCCATCCATCATCCTGCGGGGGAGCTGTGATCGTGAGGGGGAGCATCAGTGTTGCTGTATTTTTCTTTTATTTTATTTCGTCTTGTTTTGTCATCAAGCTGGGCATGTCCAGCTTGAGGGGGAGTGTTAGCGTCTGTTTTATTGTTTTCTTTTCATTATGTGTCCAAGCTAGGTACACCTAGCTTGAGGGGGAGTGTTAGAGTCTGTATCCCACATCGGACTTGTGGTCCGATGTGGAGTTTCTCATTCATTATAAAAGAACGCCTCCGCCTCACTTTGAGGTAAGGAGGCAGGAGGGTTTCCTCATTCTACAGATATCTATCTGGAATTGTCAAACTGTTCAAAGCTCTATAATCCACACACATTCTCCACCCTCCATCTTTTTTTTAACCAAGATAATTGGGCTTGAATATTGGCTGGTGCTGTTCTTGATAAACTGTTGTTCCATAAGCTCCCAAATCTGACTTTCTATCTCATTTTTCATAAAATAAGCATGCTTATAAGGTCGTATGTTGACGGGTTCTGCCCCTTGAGATTTATTGCATGGTCAATTTCCCTTTTTGGGGGTAACTCTCTAGGAACTTCAAAAACTCTCCAGAACTGATTCAAAATTCCCTGTAACTGTGCCTGTTGCCTGTCTTCCAGTTCCAGCCCCAGTTCGGCCAGCTTGGTTCCCCACAAAGTTCCCAACTTACCATTCCTCGAATAATCTTGTAGTGCTCCTGTCGTTTCCCCAGGAAACTAAACCCCTTGTGTAAAGTAATCTTCCTTCCGTTCCTTTCTTGCTCCATTGTCATGTTTAACCAATGTGTGGTGACATATCTCAAAGTCTCCAGCCATGAAATTCCCAAAACCAAGTCTGGTCCTGAGGTATCGAAAACATAAGCATCTACTACAAAAATTTCCCCCCCAAGCTTAACTTCCAAAGATCGACAGATTCCTTAAGAATTTATTCTATGGTTATCTCCCAAATGAATACTAAATGGTTTTGTTTCGGTTTCCTGTAGTGATAAAGATCTGACCAATCGTTTGGAAATGAAATTATGGTTAGCCCCACTATCTATAAGAACGAGTAAGGGAACTCCATCAATTTTACCTTCCATTATCATAGATTTGATGTATCCATTCTGTCCTCTCTCTACTCCCAACGTAGTAGTTCCCTGCATCTCCATCTCAATTATCTCTTCTTCCTGTTCTGCCCCCTTTTCAGAATTATCAGCCACTTCTTCCACTTCTTGGGGTTCTACACATTCCCATATCATCAGTTTGTACCCTTTTTCCTGATATCGATGTGCAGGACCAAACTTTTGGCCGCATGAGTAACACAATCCTTTAGCCTTCCTTTTCTCAAAGTCTTCTTTTGAAAGATTTCTAGTTCCCTTCCATCTTGGGACATTTCCTTTTTTTTTTCATTCAAATCCCCTGTTGCAACTACTCTTCCCGGATTGGGATTCCAATTTCTTCCCTGCTGTACAGGAAGAATATTTCTGTTTCTAACCTCTGACTGCTTGATTGTTCCTTTAACCATCAATTCCCTTTCAATTCTCCTGGCCAAGGTCAATAACCTTGACTTGCTTTGTGGTTCGTGTTTCATTACCGAACACCCAATTTCCGGCTTAAGTCTGCCAATAAACAGACCCATGTACCACTTTTCTGTAAAGTCTGGAATTCGCATCACCACCCGCTCAAACTCATCAATATATACGTCCACAGTACCAGTCTGTCGTAATTGCTTAAGGAAAATGATCGGGTCCTCCTCTGCCACACTCCCATAACGACCGAGCAATTCCTCCTTGAGCTGTGTCCATGTGATTCCTACTCTGGATGTCTTTAACGAAATCATCCAGTACTGAACCAAGCCATCCATACTCAGCTGAGCCAGTGATACCTTCAACTCCTCATGAGTTTGATGGATCAAGAAGTACGTCTCCGCTCTAGAGATCCAAGAAACATGATCATCACCGGAAAATATAGGCTTTTCTACATGCTGAGAATTTCTGCGTAGCTCTTCATCTAATACAGTTTGCACTCCTCTAGCGTCTGCTGTTGCGTCGAGCTTCTGTTCCCTGGCAGCTTCTTCAGATTGGAAAGTACTTCCACCTGCTTCAGCTGCTGAGGTTTTGCCTTTCTCTTTTCCGCTATTAACAATCTCAGCCTGACTTCTGACGAAATTGTTAAGTTGGAAGAGAGTTACCGAGACATCTTGCATTTGTTGCTTAATCACTGTAACAACATCCTCCAATTTCACTTGATGGTGGAGGCCAGCTTTCAGCTCTTCTATAGATGCCTCGAAGTCTGTAATTCTGCTTTCCATGCGTGTTGTCATAAGATCTCTACAAGAAGCTCTTACTTCTAGTTTCTCTCTCTAGAAAACTCTCAATGAAAGCACCAATTGATAGAGCTTCCAATTCAGAAAAGAGAGAATCGAATAGAAAAGAGAAACGAACAAAAGTACTGTTTAGAAGTTCAAAACACTTACAAATGTATGGAATGGTCCAGAAAATTAGGAACATGAAGGATGTCCCAGGAGAGAGTTTCTCTGGCCAAACTGCCTCCAAAATAAATGACCCGATGCCCCCCAAAGACAGCCCCTACTCCTTGTAACCACCACTCAAGAAACTAACAGAATTACAAATGCGTTTACAATACTGCCCCTGGCAGTTAGAAGACCACCCCAACTATAACTAACGTGTTCCCCTCCTTTGATAAGTAAATTGTATAGGTGGTCTAGTTCGGCCAAAAGACTCCCCATCATTCCTATCACTTTTGGTCTATAATTCCTTAAGGATATCAGGTTTTTACAGAGGTCAGAAACCCACCTAACATCTAACAAAGTAATGATAGAGTGGTTAATTAGTTATACTAAAACAAAACCTCTTCCCATGACTTGACACCTCCTATTATTTCCTAAAAGGACATCTCCTTCTACTCTTTCTACCAAATCAAGGAAAGACTCCCTAAAGGGACACTTATGGAATGAGCGGCCCGAACCCAAGACCCACTCATGGGTGAGTGCATGGCTAGACACATTCAACACTTCAGCAGTGTCATAACAAGAATCCACTAAAGGGACTGGTCAGTAGGTTCTTTAGCCTTAGGGTTTTGTTTTAGCTTTCTACACTCGGGTCTATTGTGTTTGTGGTAAATCAAACAATTTTCTTTTCCCTAGACTTAGACCTAGACTCGGGTTTATAGTTCTTGCCTTTATCCTTACTATACCCTTTCTTCTTACCCCTAGACTGTGGTCTACCTCTTGTAAAAAGACTCTCTGCCTCACCTTTAACTCTAGGTTTAGAATGTAATTCATTAGAGAGTAGGACAAATTTAACCTCTTTTAGGGTTAGAGAGTCAAGATCATACATCACTGTCTCTACTAATGTGCTGTAAGCATTGTCTAAAGAAATTAAAAGAATCATGGCTTGATCTTCATCCTCAACAGTCACATTTATGTTGGCTAAATCTAGCATGACTTTATTGAATTCATCCAAGTAGGCTTTAATTGAAATACCAGATTTCATTTTGAATGTAAACATGTGATGCTTCTTATAAAGTCTACTAACAAGTGAAGTTGTCGTATACGATTTCTCTAACTTAAGCCATATACCAGCAACAGTAGTTTCAAAAGCAACTTCTCTAAGCACTTTATCACCTAAAGAAAGAGGCAGAGAACTGTGAGCCTTAACAAGAACATCAGGAGATACATCTTGATCAGCAGTAGAGGTTTGTCCAATATCAGACACAGTAACAATGAATTTCTTAGGGCCATACAGGGCATCAATTAACCCCTGTTGAACTAGTAGGGCTCTTATCTTAATCCACTATAAATTGAAATTGTTGTCACCATCAATTTTTTTGATTTCAAACCTAGTTGTTGTCATGTTTATCCAAAAGACCAGATACCTGTTGGGGACAATGAGAGCGTACGCCCCCAAGAAACGGCCAAAACCAATGGATATGCACGAGTATACAATTAGGTTTTAGAAATCGAATAATATATGTGGTTACAGTGATTTCAATTGTTAACAGAAAACAAGAAATACGAATTGAGATGAGATCGAAAAGCGGAATTAAAACAAAAACCAAATTGAAATAAGAGATAGATTCGAAAACAAAAGAAAAACCAATAAGGCTCTTATACCACTTTGTCGGGGGAAGGTGCGTTGCTAGGGACGGTCCGCACGAACCTGAAGGGACCGGATTGGGTGTTTTGTTCACAATATTCGAATCCAATGAAAATAGAATATTCAAAATGCAAGAAATAAGAAAGCAGTAAAGAATAGCACCATGATTAACGTGCTTCAGTCCCTTTGGGGCCTACGTGCACGACAAGAACACCACCCACACACACGCGTTTTATTAAGTTCAAAAGAAGAAACAGGTACAGTATAATGCAGATCAGAAAATATGAATGAAAAACAGGAACAATAAGCTTCAAACAACTACTGTAATAATAAGCAGAAGAGTGAAAAACTTACAAACTTGGACAAATTTAAATCCTGTCTGGGGGTCCTGATCGCTTCTCGGTCGCCTATGCTGTTCGTCCGAGCTTGAAGGGGACGGTCTCAAGCTTCGGTGTACATAAGCAATACCTCACTAGATTTTATCGGTTCGTCGGAAAGTTGCACTTCTTCACGAGGAAGGATCGCTGTCAGAAGAATCCATCAGGAGCGGTGCACCAGAGGTACAAACCGGAGACAACAGGCTTAAAACCAGAGATTCAACACCGCGGAATCCAGCTCTAACACTAGGGTTTCACCAGAGGAGAAACGAGAGCGAAAACCGGGAGAGGAGAACTGAAACTGAGACGTACCACCGAAGGGACGAGACGAGGGAACAAGGGGGTCATCAATCCTCCTGAACCCGCAGAGCTTCGAAATTGCTCGATGAATCTGCAGCCGCCACAGAGCCTTGCCGAACAAATGAAATGGCGCCATCGAACAAAGCCGAACAGATGGATGACACAGATCAAAAGGGCGGCAAAAATAATCAACGACAGGAGTTCACCCGCAGCGGATTAGTGAGGCAGCAGGTGTGGGCCGAAGGGAATAACAAGCCGGCCGAAGTTGAGTCTGATGGAGAAGGACAAACCTCGGATGACAATGTTATAAGAGAGATCAATAAAGGCCTGCACAGTCCAAGGATGAAGGGTAGTAAAGAAAACAGGGATCTGGGGGGATGCCTTGTCTCCACAAAGCAGAAATCAAAGGGTCGCAAAGACTACTCCTATCTCCCTAGGCCAATGGAGACACGGTTAGCCAAAAAAGGTGGTAAATCCAAAGAACATGAGGTTCAGATAGTTGAAGGTGAGGAGGTCCAACACGTAGAATTCGGGTCTCCAGATCATGGCA
Source organism: Viscum album (assembly GCA_963277665.1). Classification (NCBI taxonomy): domain Eukaryota; kingdom Viridiplantae; phylum Streptophyta; class Magnoliopsida; order Santalales; family Viscaceae; genus Viscum; species Viscum album. The sequence goes on along the minus strand of OY728156.1, from coordinate 1,188,190,950 downwards.
AGGAGGTTTCAAAAGTAGAGGATAGTGGGGACGTTTTGACGAACCCTCTGGGGGATGCGGATGAGAGGCTGGAGGTTCGGTTCGGTTCGGGGAGACACCTCTGCATTTCGAGGACGTGGTGCTGGTGAAGGAGGCCGCATACCCTCCTGGACAGCAGCATGAAGAGGAGCTATGAGAACTTATTGTCCATTCTGAAGAAGAAATGCTGGAGAAATCGATTCCATTCAACGCCTCGAAAGAGGATTGTGATAAGATGCCCGAGAGATCACTTTGTGTGGCCACTACCCAGGTTCAGACGGAGTGGATCGACAAGCAAGATCGTATCTTGGCAAGAGGATTTAATGCAGGGAAGTTAAACATGGAGGAATTCATACAGACGTGGGACAAGTTTGCATTTTGGTTCGAGCACCTTATCCAAGACGATCCGGATTTCAAGGTAAACGGACTTCTTTGGAAACTTTCTAGGAATAATGCGTCTAATAGACTTAAACTTGATTTCAATGGTTCGTCTATCTCTTTTGATGTTTAATGCTCTGTATTTTGTACCGACTTGGGTTCTCACTTTCCTTTAAAAGTGTTTGAAAATAAAAAAGTAATTTTCACGTTCATACATACCCGACATGCAGAGTCGTGCCATTGGTATTTTCATCGCTTTCGGAGTTTCATAGCTTGAGTAATGAGCCTCTGCTTTCTGTATCCAGGTTTCAGGATCCCGTCCAGAAAATTTTGGTATCATGAGTTGGCTAGAGCGCTTGTCCAGACATCTGTCTAGACTGATGAGAGTCGCCCAAAGCTCCTGCATTTGATTCACCATACCGTAGAAAAGTGGGAGTTTCTTTTTTTTCCCTCTTTCTTTTTTTCATCGTTTCTTTTTTTCTCTCCTGTGTTTCCCTTCCCCGACAAAAAAAGTGGCCCGTTTTTTTTTTATTTTTTTTATGATTGTAGCAGTAGCTCCTTGTTTGCACGGTCCAAGGACGCGCCTCTTTGTGTCCGATTGTGCGCACCTCCTCAAACTGCGAACGGGGAGTGCGCGGCTGCTGCCGCGGAAGCCACTGGCTGCGCGCGGCGGTGCAGTAGGGTGCGGCATTGTGGAATGGGAGCTGCAGTGCGCGTTGCGTCAAAAGCCAAAGAAGGCGATTGATGGTGTGCACCGTCGATAGAGATGATGCGATCCAGCAGTGGGCGTCGCCGTCGAGTGAGAAGAAATCCACCAGTGAGGCGCGACATCGGGGAACCAGGAAGAACGGTGAATCGTGCGTCCGAGGAAGGAGATGGAGAATAGCAGATGATGCATCTCCTCCTCTAAAGGCAACCCGGTTGAGTGCGTCTCCTCGGGTCGTGAGCTGAGAGCGCGTGCTGCCGCCGAACGAAAATCGTCTAACAGTCAGTTCGAGTAGAAAAAAAAAATCGTTCTGCGGGCCTCGGTCGAGTGACACCAAAGCTGGGCGCACCTCCTCAACTGAGAGCCGGCTGCAGGTCGGACCAAATGATAGAGCCAGAGGAAACGACTTCTTGTATGAAGGGAAAAGTGAAGAAACTACTGCAGAAATATTGAGAGGAAGAAGAAGAAAACACGTCGGGAGAGACCCAGTCTCTAACCCGCCCAAGCCCTTAGGCTGATGTCCAAGCCAGAAAGGCCGATTCCCGATATTTTGTTCGCTCTCCCCTCTCTCCCCTATGCATTCTTATTTATAACAGATCCCCCAGCTCCTCGTGGCCCCCCTCTAACAACTAATATCCCCCCCCACAATAGACTCCAAACTCCCCCAACAAACTAACGGTATACACCCTCCCCTTTGCCTACACATGAAACCTACTGGTCCCCTCCCAAACAAACTCAACCCATAATTACCCAAAAACCCTTTATTCATTCAAGGTGGTATAGCAGGTCTCTATCAAGCGTGTACACCCACGCCTTTGCCTGCACATGAAACCTTCTGCTCTCAGCGACAAGGGGACAGTTTGTCCTTGGACTGCTTCTGAAATCTCCTGCAGCAAATATTGTGTATTCGGAACAGAAGAAGCAAGAGGATTTTGGAAAACCAGATGAATCCAGACCAACGCCTTTGTCCTCAGGGCATGCAAACACTCAAGCATAGTGGCTCACATTTAGATGAAGGCTCGGACATGAGCAAGCAAAGTGAGGATACCAATGATGAGGTCATAGTGGAGAACAGAGAAGGTAATTTGTCCAAAACCTTTTCTGATATTATTATCACTGACAATAGTTTGGAATCGTTGGGAGCAAATTTCCAGATCCATGGGAGTGATAATAGGGCCTGGGGTTGTCTTTTCTTCGAAATGGGAGGGGGTACTTCCCAAGATTGTTTTGGTTCCAAGTTTAAGGGTTGTATGAACTCTTTTAGTAAGGAGTTCTTGTTTTCAAACAAGTGCTGATGTAGAATGTCTGGGGATACGAGCAGCTCAAGAGGTTGCAAAAGTAAGATACAAAGGGTTGCTTAAAGAGGCTGCACATACTGGTTTCCGGAGGGAAGGAATAGGGGATCAAGTACCCTCGCACTGGAAGGAGTCATTGTGTTTCGAATACTGAAGAAGTGTGGGAGCTGGCAGCAGGTTGGTGGCATGATGGTGCAGTGGTGGCTAGAATGGAAGGCTGACAACATTTGGATATAGGGAAAGAGTTGAATGAAAGTACTAGTTTGGATGATGTGTGTTGTGACAAAGAGTTTGAAGTGATGGATCCAGCGGATTACATTGTTGGTGAAAATATAAGGATTTTGCTGTCTCAAATTGACAATCAGTGGTTCAACAGAGAAATTTATGAGAAGGAAAGACACCGTTTGAAGCCGCAGTTGCCATTACTGTAGTGGATTTCTTTGCACAACTACTGAACTTCTAATGGAGTTTTACCTACTGTTTTATGATCAGTGGAGCTTGGTCAAGGCCTTTCCAGGGACTGACCGTCTGCTAAAACTTTTTAGCAGTCATGGTGTACTAGTGACAATGGCCCCGAACGCTCCCGAGGCTAGTGTTGACTCAGGACATGAGGGCCGAAAAGCATGCTTCCTCGCTAGAAGCAAGTTTGTTTGCAGTAGAAATTTTCTGAATGGCAAGTTTCAGTTTGTTCAATTGGGCAAGTTAGCTCTTGGTTATACTGCTACTAAGGCTGGTATATGTGAGCATGTTTTCTGTGCCTTTTTGTCATGCGGGGGGCTGTATTATTTTTTTAAGGATGACTTGGCAAAACAGGAGCCGTAAATGGTACTGGAATAGACTCCTTGGGGGAGTGGCGATTTCTGTTGTGTAGTGTTTGGAGGCCGGTGGTTCGGCAGGGGAGGAAGTTTCAAACGCAGAGATGACAACCTTAATTGTTGCTGCTCATCTTGATCCAATTTGCTTGAATAAACTGCTTGTGCTTGCACCCAGAGTGGTTTTACAAATTGGACAATTCTTATCAATAGATAGAGCAGGTATTACATGGACGCTTTTTATCACCGACAAACACAGGTCAAAAGTTCGAGAGTGGCAGTCTGCTATAAAGAAAATAATGAAGTTTCAGTGTCAATATATCCTGAGCAAGGAAAGGACTGAAACCAGTCCTGAAGATTTTGGTGGTACGCATGCTGCTGCTGGCATCTTGACAGCAAGCGGTGACATGTTTTCTTTGAATAATGGTCAGGAGGTGATTCTACTCAGGGACGCGGAGATCATTGAAGGGGAGTGGTTATCGTTCGCTGGTTCTATGGGAACAAAACAGCTCCTGGTTTTGGCCAATGCTGATGCACCTGAAGATGCATCTTTAGCAAGAAGTAATGATGCTCAGGGTGTTGGGTTTAACAGGACAGGACACTTGCTCTTTGCAACAACAGAGCGGATCAAGTTTGCAAGGAAGAAGATGATAGCTGTTACACCAGAACGAAGGGTGGCCTCCTTGGAGTTTTTATTGCCGTTTCAGTGGCTCATATTTTTGGCGGGTAAGAATGATCTTTTGAAGTTTCCAGCATTAGAAGGAAGGAGATATGGACTGACTATGTTTTTTGAAGAAGCAATCCAGCATTGGGTTCCGAGTGATGGGTTGACCAACACGTTTCCTGGAGTGATGCAGCCAAATATGATATGCAGGTCCCTATGTTTTCACCTTGAGGACATGGTGATTTTTGAGGTGAGGGGAAATGTTAGGAATTGTGGTGGGCTGCCCAGGCGTGGGCTGTGCGAGTGTGGTTGGTAGGCTGTCCAGGCGTAGGGGCAGCAAAGTCTTTTAATCATTTTTAGTTGTTAGAGCTGGTAGAGAGCAGGTGGGGTTGTTGGCCGGTCTGGCAATGTAATAAATAAGGGAGTGGCTGGTGGGAGTGGGGTATGGATATTTTGGGGTTTACTGCTGGCTGCTGTGTGGGGGACTGACCTTGGGAGGCTAGGCCAGAGCTTCAGGAGAGTGGCCTTCTCCCGGGCTCTTCTTCTTCTTCTTCTTCTTCTTCTTCTTCACCTTCTTCTCACCCTACTCTAATTCTGTAGACGGTACTCTATTTTCTGCTGCTGCGAAATAGTAGATACAACGTTGTTTATCTCTTTCCCCACTCGTTGTGCTAACGAGTTCTTTGAATCTGATGATGAGTTCCAGATGTGTGTGATTTGCAATACTGAAGAGGAGGGGAAAACTCTGCTTCAGTGTTCATGTCTTGGCAGATCACTCCAACCCCAATCCTTGGTTCCACTGATGATTGATGTGGTGGCTGATTGGTCATGTGGATCATGCAAGACAAGAAGAGACAAATACTTTGAAGCTAGGGATGTCTCCTTTGCTGAGATTTCAAAAAGGTTAATCGTAAGTTGCAAATTTTGGTGATCATTCATTCCTTAGTTCTTCCAAACAATCCATTGGATGTTAACATTGATCAGCTTGGGGGTCCTAATGTTGATGGTAAGATGAGGCTCAGAGTTCATGTATTGGATGGCTTGTATGTCCATCCAAATCTGTCAATGACCGGAGAAATTTGGCCGTTGCTGGAAATTCAACGTTTTTCCAAGCTTGCTACTGGAAGTTTCCAGAAATCTGAGAAGGCTTTTAGTCCTGAAGGCTTTGATAACAGTGGGGATATTTCTGCTGCTCTTGATGCGTAGCCCAATGTGGTTTTTCTCTTGTTTTGGCTTCGAGCATACCTTAAAAAAGGATGTCTGGCTGAAATAAATTCTTATCAACCAGTGCAGCTGTGGCCCCATCAATTCGAGAAGGATTATGATGATGATGCTGAAATTGGGGCCAGTTATTCATCCAGTTTTCACCTTGAGGACAAGGTGGTTTTTCAGCATGGGGGAAATTTTAGGAATGGGGGTGAGGGCTGCCCGCGTGTGGCATTGTGGCTGTCGGGTGTGGGCTGGCTTGGGCTGCTGCGTGGGCATGTGCTGGTGGGCAGTCATGTCTTTTAATATTGATTAGTTAGCTGTTGACTGGTTTGTTAGGAGTAGTTGGGAATTAAATAAGGGCAGGTAGTAGGTTGGGGGATTATCTTTCTGCAAATACAGCTTGGTAGCAGAGTGATCGGTGGTCATGGCCTGGGCTCTACAAAAGTGGACTTTTCATGGAGATCTCTTTTTTGTCTTCTTCTACGCCTTCTACTGTAATTCCTCTTGCAGAGTCTATTCAGCAAACTAAATACAGAGTTTATGGCTGTTTTCTATTTCTCTCTCTCTCTCTTGCACTCATTGTCCTAACAGTCCTTAGCCGAGGTACTTTCTCTCTCTCTCTCTCTCCTTTGGCTGTTTTTTTCCCCATTATTTGCTGTTCATTATCCTCATATTTTTGGAATCGTTGATTGATCATATTTCGTCTTCAACTCATTGTTCTTTTTGCTGTGTAAATGAAGAAATTTATCCAGTTCATGATCTATCTTTTAGAGCAACAATTAGAAAGTATTTTAAAGATGACTTGCTGATCAGGCATGTAGTATTTTTTCTGGTTCACTGTTTAATACAAAATGCCTTACCTTTACTACTATTCAACCTTGATGAGCTGACATTTGACAGGATGATTGAAGCATTGCATGCTTATATTGAGAGTGATCGCCCTTTTTTAGGCATATGTCTTGGACTACAGCTGTTATTTGAATATAGCGAGGAGAATGGACCAGGTTAGCGCTTCTTTGAGTTAAGCTTAGCACTCATTGACTAGTTTTTAACGTGTATGACTAGTGTCCTTGATTTTTCACTGGTTTCTTTAATGTTGAGTTGTTCTTTTATCACCAATGAACTGCACAACACCATTATTTGATATAACGATCTGGAAAATGTACAACACTTAAGAAATAGTGACAGATGGGAGTTTGCATGGCATTTTCTCCTCTTAAATATCTTGTTTTACTTGTTTGAAATATCACTCATGAATAATACTGCTAATTTCACAAAATAGAAAGGTGAACCATTTCCCAGTTTCACAGTAGTGCCTAAATGTTTGACTAGCGGTGCTTAACGGACCATTCTTCATATTTAGGGTAGACTGGTCTAGTAAAAATACCCTGTTTTTCAAACGGGCTTAAACTAATCAAGGAAAAATGTTCAGTGGGCTGGTTCTTACGGATGTGAGCCGGCCCATGGGCCGGGCCGGGGGGAGCTTACTTTTTTATGTTATTTTTGTTGTTGTTTGACGGCAGGGGAAAAAATCCCTTTCAATTACGTGAGAAATACATTTATGAACTGAGATTTATGTGATAAACATGGTGTGTTTTATGTTTAATCTTGTTTTAATATAATTTTTATTTTGAAGTTTAATTTTTCGAACAACTCAAAAATGCGGGTCAGCTTGCAAACCAGCCCTATTCAAATGCGGGTCAGATTGGACTCATTTTTTTTACCTTGTTTTCAATGCGGGCATAAAAGAGCCCAATCCTTTTAGGCTTGGTCCATGTGGGCTTTGGCTTGGTCTAGTATCGTCCAGCTTATCAAGCACCCCGGTGTTCGGCTGAGGTGAGCATTCATTTATCATGTTTGTGCAGCACATGTTCTTTCCAAGTGGTTTTTGAGTATGGGGTTTAGATTAATTTTTGCTGCAATTTGTAGATTGTTGACTTGGTGCATTATAGTTATTTTATGCAACCACTTCAATGGAAATTTTTTATCGATTCTCTAGTATGTGGAAACTTTATATCAATTCTCTAGAATTTATATATGCTTATTACACCCATCAATATGCTATGCCCGGTTGGGAACCTGTCAATAAAATTATGAGCCTTGTAAAACAATATTTGTAGTGTCCTTTTAGCAAAGGATTGTATGATGATGTTATAGACGCGAGATTGGAAACCCACGTTGTTGGATTGGTGTAGCCCGATCCATTCTGGATGATGTTTGGGCTGAATGCTTGCGGCCCGTACTGCAGAGCATTGTATCAGACCGGACTTTAGAGTCAACAATACTGTAGTTCCTTGGACTTCCAGCCACCGGCCACTGTAGCACTTTTGACTTGGGTGACCACCTTTCACTATAGCGATGCAGACTTCCTGTGCGGTTGGTGGAATAGTGGATCGTCTTCCTCTTTTTGTAGCCCATTTCGAGCTAGAGCTTTTGTGTGAGAAACTTGAGATACTTCCTGTAAATTGTGGTTCCGAAACTGGTGAAATTTTGCCTCTTCGTGGACGCAGGGATTATACCCGAACCACGTAAATCTCTGTGTTCTCATTTTTCTATTTTTTCCCTTTTTACTCTTTTGTAATCTTTTTTTTTTCCGCTTCGTTGCTCCCGATGTTTTCCGCAACGCACATTATTTCAAAAGTTGATCGTTTTTGATATTTATGCTCATTTCTGCAATGTGATGGAGATATTAATGCAGATGTTTCTCATAAGATTTAAACGGGATGGATAAAATGAAGAAAAGATTTCAGGGTGCTTTGTGATTGTAAAATTCTTTTGAAATTGAAGGGTAAATGTTATAGGATTGTTATTAGACCAACTATTCTATATGGTAGTGAGTGTTGGACTTTAACGAGACACCTTGGACAAAAAATAAGGTTAGCTGCAATGAAAATGTTAAGATAAACATGTGAGAATACTAAGATGGATAAGATTAAAAATGAATGTGTTCGAGAGAAAATTGAAGTGACTCCGATTGATGAGAACATGACTGAGACTAAATTAAGGTGGTTTGAACATGCTAGAAGAAGACCTAGGGATGCATCTGTTAATAGGGTAAATTTAATGACAAATTCACTTATTAAAAGTAGAGGTAGACTTAAAATGAACTTTAAACAAATCATTCAAGATGATTCTGTTTTAAATAGTTTCAATGAAAATATGATTTTCAATATAGTTAATTGACAGTGTTTGATCCATGTAGCCGACCCTATTTAATGGAGTTTTTTTTGTTGTTATTAAATAAATTTTGAGAACTGTTTTCGAGAACAAGATATAAAAAAATGTTTGATAATATTAAACTTAAAAACTACTCTGAAAATTAGAAAACAAAAAATCTCGTTTGATAAAATTTGTTTTAAGAACTGTTTTTGGAAAAAAAAAAAAAAAGAATTATGGTTAGTATACATGCATGTGGTTGTATATATATAAATGGTTGATGAGTTTTTGTCTGTTTATGTGGATTTTGAAACTATGGTCATGTGTATTTTCCAGTGAAAGGTCTTGGTTTGATACCTGGTGGAGTTGGTCGCTTCAACCCAACTACTAGCTGTCAAGTACCTCATATTGGCTGGAATGCTTTACAAATGACAAAGGAATCAGAAATCTTGGATGGGATTGGGAGCAGTCATGTCTATTTCGTTCACTCTTATCGGGCTTTGCCAGTATGTTTCTCTGTCACCTTTGTTTACTTTTAAGCTACCTTTTGGTATGAAAGAATTCTTTTTGGTTGAAATGGAGAAGGCATAAGAGAGGAAATGAGAGAGGGATTGGCGAGTCAATAGTTTGTTTGGTATACATGAAAACTGTGATGAAATTTGTTAAGTAATATAAATATATAATATTAGAAAAATATAATATAATTTTATTTATTGTTTAAGGAGCATTTTTGTTAACAAAACATAAAATCAAGGGCAATTATGTCCCTAAAATTCATTTTCTGATGAGGAAATGGGCATTCCTCCCAAAATTAAAGGGAATCCCGATTCCCTTAAATGATGAAACTGACACTTTGTCTTTTCCTTTGTCTCGCGCTCAACATGATTTTTGACTGTTTCCTCACCTCTGTTCCTTTTCCCAGACCAATGTTCTTTCATACCAAACGTAGCCAGCCTTATAGCCCCTTCCCTCGCCTGCTTGCTTCTTTCCTATTTTGGTTTTAATCCTTTGCATATGTTGCAGTCAAATGATAACAAAGAGTGGGTTTCATCTACCTGCAATTATAATGACAATTTCATAGCATCTGTTCAAAAGGGAAATGTCCATGCTGTCCAGTTTCATCCTGAAAAGAGCGGAGGCAAGAGTTTTTCTGATCTTATTGTTGTCTGTCTGTCTTTTGTCATTATCTTTTGCTTGCTGAAATATCACTCTTTCTTTATCCTTGTCCTTCATTGTTAGGATTCTTGCCTAACAAGGGATGCACAGCAGGAATTAGGGTAGAAAGAATAGAACAATAGAGCACAGTAGGTTCTTTTATTTCAGTAGCAGGAATAGAAATTACAGAAGAAGAAGATAAAGGAGAAGGTAGAGAAGGAATAGAAGAAACTCTCGGAGAAAGACCGCTTCTCCTGAAGCCCGGTCGAGTCCTCCCAAAGGCTTGATCCTCCCTGCAGCAACCAGCTGTAGAAACCAAAATGATATTTGTGACCCTCCCCTGCTCCCAACAACTCTTATTAATACCCATACCAACTACAACCGCCCCCTCTAACAAACAATACACTAAAAGACAACACTGCCCCTCGGGCAGTTATTCACCCAGACCCGCATACTAATAATACTGGCTGCTCCACGTTCCTAACATTCATGAAGTTCTATTTGCACTTTAAACATACTGTTATGAGCCTAACGTTGCATACTCAGTTTTATAAGCAGTGGTCCCAGATGATTGTTTTATTCTGACATCAATAGCACAAGAACGGCATTAGTCTTCTTATATTTATATGCTTTTGCAAATACCGTAGCAGCATATATCAGAGTTGATGTAAGATGATGTCAAATTCTCTGAAGTGATCTAAAGTGACTTAAAAGCAAATTGTGAATTTGAGCTAGGAAAATTTGTTTTTTGAATGTTGCTTCTAATGTTGATGTTTTATGCCGCCAGGTTGTTTTCACTAAAAAAAAAAAAATATAAATTTCATCTCAGAGAACTTTTATTGGACCTTTATATTGTTTGCAATCTGTAAAATGATAGAGGGAGACCCAATACCCAAGGTGCCTCTCTAAGGGAGACCTTGAAGTTTTTTTATAAAGAATAATAAAGACAACATAAAACCACAAGTCCGATATGTGATGTAGATTCCAACACTCCCCCTCAAGTTAGGTCTACCTAGCTTGAACACATAATAAAAGAAACCAAAGCAAAAACAAAGAAAAGACACTTCAACGCTCCCCCTCAAGCTGGACATACCCAACTTGATGACAAAACAAGACAAAACAAAAGAAATCATTCGTGATCGCAACTCCCCCTTGAGATGAAAAATGATGGAAGATGTGTCGGATTACATCGATGGCGTGACAAGTTGTCGAGGCATAGCAGAAGAATCGTGCATGCGGGATTGGTCGACAGAGCGTCGGGAAAGCCGCACTGGCGGGGCCGGTCGATGAGGCACCGGGAAAGCCGCACAGGCTGGCTGGTTGATGGGACGCTGGGAATGCCGCACTGGCGGAGCCGGTCGTCGGGAGAGCCGGAGTCGGGGCCGGACGATGAGGGTTTCCTAAAAAACCGCACGGGAGGCGCTGGCGACGAGAGGAGGGGCGGTGCTGGAGGGCTGTGGGCGAAGCGCAGCGGATGGAAGGTGCTGGCGACGGGAGGCTGCCTTGGAGGAGCAGCGGAGGGGTGGGGGGTGCGGTCGACTCATTCGGCTGGGAGCCGCCGCCACTGATCGGGGGAAAAACACTGGAAAAATCTAGGGCGAGAGAAAAATGACAGGGAGGGATCAGGTTTGAAAACCCCCTCTGATACCATGTAGAATGATAAGAGAGGGTGGACCCAATACCCAAGATGCCTCTCTAAGGGAGGTATTGAAGTTATTTTATAATGAATAATAAAGACCACATAAGACCACAAGTCCGATGTTGGATGCAAACTCCAACACAATCCTTCCCTGACAACTTTAGTGAAATTTGTCGAAGAACAAGTGGGAGGGACTATTATCATTGTCATGAAAACCGGACCGAACCATTGGCCGGTGGGCTTTCTAGTTTGGTCTTGGATATTAAGCCTGTTTTGGCTTTGAACTGGGTTGAACCGCCTCAGACTGGAGGCAATCTGGTCAAATCGGTCGTTTTTTGCATTTTTTAACTTTTAATTTTTATTGGGTTTTCATATAAAATAATAAAATAATAATAAAAATTGTAAAATGGTGAAGTCCCTTACCTCAAGGAGAGGTGGAGACATTTTTTATAGATAGAGGAAAAGATTTACAAGTCGGAATAATTTGATGCCGGACTGGGAAATACCCTTTACCCAGAAATAGAATAAATTGGGTTTAACACCCCCTCAAGCTAGTACATGATAGCTTTGAAAAGTGTCCTAAAAAAAAAGAAGACATCAACCAAAACCATACACACTCCCCCTCAAGCTGGGTCACTGATGCTGTCGATGCCTAGTTTGGTACAAAGTGAGTCAAGTTGAGCTCTCAGGAGGCCTTTGGTGAAGATGTCGGTTAGCTGATCAGCCGTCAGAATGTAGCAGAAAATAACATGGTGATGCTTGAGGTGATGGCGAAGAAAGTGACACTCCACCTCGATATGCTTCGTGCATTCATGGAAGACGGGATTGGAAGCAATTTTCGCGACAGCCTGATCATCTCACCAAATATGAGCAGATGACTGTGGCGAGAAACCAATCTCATAGAGAAGATGACGAAACCAAAGAATTTCAGTATTGATCGTGGTCATCGCATGATAATATGATTCAGCACTGGACCGAAAGACGATGGTCTGTTTCTTGCTGCGCCATGAGATTAAGTTACCTTCCAGAAAGATGGCAAAGCCAGACGTAGATTTTCGGATAGCTAAGCAGCCAATATAGGCAGCATCACAGAAGACCTCAATATTCAGATGATCGTGATGTGAATACCAAAGACCACGAGCAAAGTCTTTCTTGATGTACTTGGCAATGTGAAAGACAACATCCCACTGGGATTTTGTTGGGTGTTCCATGAATTGGCTAACCTTGCTGACAGCGCATGCAATGTCTGGATGAGTCATGGTGAGATAATTGAGTTTTCCCGCAAAACGACGGTTTCTTTCTGGGTGAGAATATGGTTTTGTGTTGTCATAAAAAGATCGTTCCTCAGACTCAAGAGGAGTGACAACGACAGTTGCTTGAGTCAAACCAGCATCCTGTAAGTTATTCAAAACATATTTCCCTTTGACAAAGAAATACGGTGTCCGGAGAATGAGAGATCTCAATGCCGAGGAAGTATGTCAGATGACCCAGATCTTTGGTTTGAAATTGGTGTTGAAGATACACCTTGAGATAAGCGATTTCATTTGAGTTGCTCCTAGTTATAATGATATCATCAACATAGACAACCGGCAGGATACAACCGGAGGACGTCATGCGGTAGAAGACAGTGTGGTCCTTTATACTCCGAGATAGGTCAAATGTGGTGACGACTGTGCAGAATCTTTCAAACCATGCACGAGGAGACTGCTTGAGTCCATAAAGAGAGCGACAAAGTCGACATGCATGAGAATCAACTCCTAAGGCACAGAAACCAGGAGGTTGTTGCAGATATACCTCTTCGTCAAGAAAACCATGTAGAAAGATATTTTTAACATCAAGTTGATGAAGAAGCCTATGATGATGAGCGACAAGAGAGATGAATAATCGGACAGATGCCATCTTTGCAATCGGAGAGAAGGTATCAAAATAATCAACACCATATGTCTGAGCAAAGCCTTTTGCCCTAAGTCTGGCTTTAAGGCGATGAGAGTGCCATCTGCATTCGGGCGTACCATATAAATCCATTTGTTGCTGACCACCTGTTTACCTGCTGGAAGGGGGATCAGATCCCAAGTATGATTGTCGTTCAGAGCCTGCAATTAATCCCGCATTGCTTGAAGCCATCCAGGGTGAGATTTTGCGTCGCTAACTGTGCGAGGAATAGATATCGTCTCCAGAGCAGAGAGACCTTTTCGCAATGCAATGGGAAGTCATCTGTTGCCAGAGTAGGAGCATCGGACGAAGCCGGGGAGACGGTGTCCTCGGCCTGGATGAGGGACACATTCGATGAGCGACGAGAGTAGACAATGCCAAACCGGTGATCAGCAGTGTCACGAACCAGCCCGGGTACCCTGGTAACCCGATAACCGAGTCGGCCCTGACATAGCCCGAAGGGCGTTCCCGATCCCCACGGGTCGACGACTAGCACCTGACATCACACAACATGCAAGTGAGAACGATTTTGCCACAAGAATGCGGAAGCAAAAGAAACAAGACAGTATGCAAACAAAAGAAACTCCACCGGGAGTAATGTACCAGAATACAAAGAGACCTTTTCGCAATGCAATGGGCAAGTCATCTGTTGCCAGAGTAGGAGCATCGGACGAAGCCGGGGAGACGGTGTCCTCGGCCTGGATGAGGGACACATTCGATGAGCGACGAGAGTAGACAATGCCAAACCGGTGATCAGCAGTGTCACGAACCAACCCGGGTACCCTGGTAACCCGATAACCGAGCCGACCCTGACATAGCCTGAAGGACGTTCCCGATCCCCACGGGTCGACGACTAGCACCTGACATCACACAACATGTAAGTGAGAACGATTTTGCCACAAGAATGCGGAAGCAAAAGAAACAAGACAGTATGCAAATAAAAGAAACTCCACCGGGAGTAATGTACCAGAATACAAAGAGGTATAAAAAGCCCAAATTACTACAACTCAAGTACTAAAAAGGGGAAAAACAGCCCCAAAGTCCCTAAGGACACAACTCACCAAAACCAAAGATCAACAGCTGGATACGCCTCCAATATGTCCCTTTCCTTTGTTCGATCCTGGAAGAAAAAAATTTACAAACACCCGAAGGCAAAAGTAGGGTGTGAGCCTAAGCCCAGTAGGATACCACTAAAGATTCCGTAACAGATGCCAAATATAGATTATCCAAAGAAAAGCTTCCAATTTTCAAATAAACAGGTTTGGCAACTCAAAAGCATATTTTTGCAAAACATGCTATACAATTTCAAATGATGGAAGAATTTATTTTAAGCAAAGACTTTACTATGATGAAATATTTCTAAAATAATGACTCAAGTAAAACATTTATATAAAACAATTTATATAAATTCAGCAGGCATGTACAACAGTTCAAAAGCATTGACATACGTTTATATCTCAAATATAAACAAATAAGCGAGCAACATGGTTATCTTCCAAAAGGTACGATAGTATTAACCAGTTATAGGATTCCGCACTCTCTATGTGAACTCAGTAAAATGTGTATACACACGTCCCTATGACACTGGCCAAAGGAGACTCGTCACCAACCCATCGGGGATGTGACCCGCCGCAAGTATGTTTTAGAATGTTGTCGTAGCGTAGAGTGTATCCAAATAATTCACTAACTACCTAATGCTTGAATGCGCTCTTACATGATGGGCGAACTATTTTAAGAATGCTTAAAATATGATCAATCCCATTCTTCTATTTCAAAAGTTTCAATTTCATTCCATTTAAAACCAAAATAGGTTTTATTCAAAACATGCATTTTTCACAAGATAAAACCAATGAGTTTCTATCATATCATTTTAAGCCATTTTCACCGGTTTGAAATCCATTTAAAACCAATTCCATCTTTATACAATTTATTCCCACAATTAAATTCAACAATTTAATTGAAATCATTTCCATCAAATCCACAATTTAAATTCAACAATTTAAATCGGCCAATTTTCATAAACACACCCAATTCAATGGAATTGGGGTTTTCCAAATTTCCATGCCAAAACCATTTCAAATATCTCGATTTACTGGAATCGAGTTTTTATCAATTTAATTAAAAGCAAACTTGAGCAATTGAATTTAAATCAACAATTGAAATAAATCAAGCAAATACAATGATAATCAATTTGACAAGTCGGGACGGAACCACCTACCTTGAAGGTTTTGACCAAAACCACAACGGTCGAGAATGCTCAAGAAAACCGGGTTGCTTCTTTAAGAACCCGCCTTAGATCTCTTCTCCTAGCAAGATCAAGACCAAATCTCATCATACTTGGTACCACACACTTAGATCTATCCACAACGGGCGTAGATCTAAGAAACCGAGAGAAGAGGAGAAGTCGATCTAAGTAGATCTAAGAAACTGATGAAGAACGATGAAGAACGATCACTTACCTCAAGAATCCGGCTTCAATTCACCAAGAGGAGCCTTTGGATCGCCTCCGGAACGATGGGAGAACCTTCTCTAACCTTAGGAGAAGACAAATCCCGAGTTAAGGCCACTTAGGAGGAAAAACGAGGCACTTAGAGGCAAAACTGAGTGAGATCCACAATTTAAGGATCTCATTTAAGTGCCCGCACGGTTAGTTCGCACGGTTTGACAAACCGTGTGCTAGCCGTGCGTTAGCCACTGTCTCGGCCACCCTTCACGCACGATTTGGCTGCACGGTTAGACAAACCGTGCGCTGCCCGTGCGGAAGCTACTGCCTCCAGGACCAACTGCGCATGGTTTGGCCGCACAGTTTAGACAACTCGTGTGCCGCTCGTGCGACTTCCCCTTTGCCCCAAAGCAACATTTTAAGTTCTCCCGACTCTCCTAAGTCACTACTTCAAAACAGAGGTACTTAGAAACATTAAAAGTACCTGAAAACGTACCGTGATGTTACAATCAGAGCGGGACACCTAAGGTAGAGGTGTGTGGATGATGAGAGGAAGACAATCATCGATGGTGGTGTCTGGATGAGAAGAGGGAGGAGAGAAAGGAGAACTCTCAACAAAAGATACATCAACAGAGATGATATATCATCGTAAGTCTGGAGAGAAACATCATTATCCGCGCTGAGTGTGGGAATATTCGAGAAAAATGCAATAGAGAGATTTGAGAGGAAAGTTTGTGAGGTTGGGACGAGTGTCACAGACATAACAAAGACACCCAAACACACAGAGAGGAAGCGGGTGAGGTGGGAGAGAGGAGAACAAAGTCCGAAAAAGAGTCCCTCCCTGAAGGATAGAAGAAAGAAGGCGATTTATGAGGTATGTTGCAAGGATGACATCCCCCAAAAAGGAGACACCTGCATGTGGAATAAGAGGGCACGAGCAGTCTCCAGAATATGATGATGTTTACGCTTGGCCACTCCATTATGTTGAAGTGTATCGGGGCAGGATGTCTGATGAATGATGTTTTTATCCTTGAGAAATTGCTGAAGGGAAGTGGATAAATATTCTCATCCATTGTGTGAGCAAATACATTTAATAGGCTTGGAGAATTGAGTGTGAATTTCATGGTAAAAGGTTTTGAAAATACCGCACACCTCATAACGATCATGAAGGAGATATAGCCACGTCTTCCGAGAGTAATCATCAATAAAGGAAACATAATAATTGTACCCTGACTAGCTAGGAACCCTGCAAGGACCCCATACATCGAAAGGAACAAGGTCGTTGCATTTCTAATCGAGGAACATATATCACTCGATGATGTTTAGCAAATTTGCAGGATTCACAATGGAAGGAAAGATGTGGGCTGAATTGGGGGCAAAACTTATGTAAGACGGAAGCCGGTGGACGACTAAGGCGAAAATGTAGGTCGAGAGCACGGACATATGTGGATGAGTAAGCAAGAGATGGCGGGGTATCGAACATGTACACCCTATCACTAAGATGACCTCTACCAAGTTCCCAATTCGTCGACCGCTCTTGGAAAACAACACCAGAAGATGTAAAAGTAGCAACACAATTTAAGTCTTTTGTGAGTTTACTTATGGTGATAAGATTAAAAGGACTGTGAGCAACATGAGCTACTAAAGCCAGACGAATAAACGAAGTGAATGAGCATGTGCCAAATCCCGCAATAGGGATTGTAGATCCATCAACAACAGTAATTGCAGAGGCACCAGTATACGGATGAGAGGTAGTAAGCAGACCTGAATCTCCTGTGAGATGTTTAGACGCACCAGAGTCAAACATCTAAGCTGTCGGTCGATGGGATATACACGCGGTATGACCACCAGTCTGAGCAATGGTGGCGGGAGAAGATAAAGGTGGCAAAGCAGCCTGATAAGATTGTATAAATGCAATCTCCTTCTTCGAGAGTGCCAGTTTGTGACCGATATTGGATGATGGCGAGTATAAAGGCATGTCTGGGTATGTAGAGTGCGCCCTGAGGGGGGACTGCCTCGCAGGAGGACCGGTGACGGAGCACGGGACAACCGCGCAGGTTGGCGCACAAACACGGTGGTGGAGCGCGGGACTGCCGTGCAAGAAGGTCGGTGACTGAGACGAGGGGGCTGCCTCGCAGGAGAGATGACGATCAGTAGCGCATGCGGAGACGCACGGGCATGCCGGCGATAGGGGCACGGGGGAGCCATGCGGGAGAAGGGCCACCGGCTGTCGGTCCGGCGTAGGACTGCCGGGTGGAGGGTCGGTAATCGGGCGAGGGGTTCTGCCCCGTGTGGGGAGAGGTCGACGCAGTGTGGCGGGGATTCCGCAGGAGGCGCCGACGTGGGGAGGTGGGATGTCCACAGGAGGGCGCCAGCGTCGAGAGGCGCAGGAGATGCCCGCACACAGGTGGGCTGTCGGGTACCTAGTAGGGGACCGCGCGTTGGGAGGCGGGTCCGTCTGGAGTCGCGTGCAGGCAGGGCCGGCCCAGGCAAATTCGTTTCCAAAGACGGTCATTGAAACTGTTGCCCTTTCATGTAATTTAAAAAAAAACAATAATTATAAATACACTGAATAAAAAACAAGATCTTAAAAAATAGTTAATCACAATAATGACAAATAGATATATACTGATCTGATTTTATCTTAAGCGTCGGCGGACTGCAACTCTCCTCGGGCGAACCTCTGTCTTGGGACCCTACAAAGACATCCAACCCAACCTACAACTGGCTCGGAAACACTGCGATCCCCACCTTGGGATGATGCACCACCGAGAGACGAGCCATCAATACCACAAAAGCCACACCGCCTAGGGCATCGCTATCGACAATCCTTGCAGGGAAGGTTTGCAAGCCGACGATCCAATCGGAAAACAACGAAGGGGGGTGGCATTGCGAGAAACGATTGCGGGCAAATGGACCCAAGCTGGTGACTGAGGCCACAACAACAAAGGGGTCATCCTGACATTGACGCCCGCCGATGACTGCCCAACCATGATGCCCCCCAATAGAGCATAAATGAAAACCAACAAGCATAGTAGGGGAAGAAGTGAGGGAGACGGGCCAGATGTAGACTGCTATCGCAGTGACGATGATGAGTGCGGCGGTAGAGGCAGTGAGGTTTAGCGAGGCGTGTGCATCTAGGGTGCGGCAATGAGGAACAACTAATGAGAGCTAAATGAGGGAGAGAGAAGGGAGGAAGTTGCCCCACTCTCACGGGTTGCCCTAGCCCATGGGCTCGCGGGGCTTGCCCTAGGGCCGGCCCTACACGCAGGGAGGGTTCTGTCGGGAGGGAGCCGCTGGGCGGGAAACGTTGGGAGGGTGCCGCTGGGAGGGAGCCTTCAGAGGGTCATCGTGTGGGAGGCAGGCTGCTGGAGATGGGGCTGCCACAGGAGGCGCTGCGCGATCAGGCTAGGGCGCAAGGGGGGAAGCCTCGTGGGAGGGTGATGGGAGGCCAGTAGGCGGGTGGACCTCCGCTCGCTGGCTAGATATAGAAGTCCGACCTGCGTGAGGGGAGTGTGGCGCTTCCGCACAAGAGGGAGGCAGAGCTGGGAAGCCGCACAGGGAGGAGCCGGGAATCCGTGGAGGGAGGCGGGGCCGGGAGGCCGCAGCAGGAGGCAGTGCCGGGACGTCGCCTGGAGGGTTCTGCCAGGGGGTGGGGAGCCGCAGAGGGACGGAGGGCCGCGGGTGGGGCGACGCCGGAGATGATCCGCGCAGGAGGGCGGAACGCAGCAGATGGGAGGGGGGGGAGAAATATTATCAGGAGTTATCCTCTGATACCATGTTAAATGGCGAAGTCCCTTACCTCAAGGAGAGGTGGAGACATTCTTTTATAGAGAGGAAAAGATTTATAGGTTGGAATAATCCGATGTGGGACTGGGAAACACCCTTTACCCAGAAATACAGTAAACTGGGTTTAACAAAAATAAATAAAAATAATAAACCTGTTTGACTGTTAACTTATCCGATCAGACCGGTCTAACCTTGAGCCACTCCCTCCACTGGTTCGATTACCGGTTCGGTTTTGAAAACCCCGGCAATTATGTCTACCATTTCTCGGGATAGAGTGATAGTAGTAGAATGTATTAATTATGCTTCATGAAATGGGTGTGGAATTTAATCATTCAATTTCTTTCTTCCTAGATCCAAAATTAAGTTAAATTTATTTATTACCCTTTTTGTTTTATTGTTACATAGGTTGTGTTGTGCTGGGGTTGTATCCGACTTATGCCTCCTTTGGTGTGTTGGAATTGTTTTTTTGATAGAAATGGAAGCTGAAACTGAATTTGGGAGGAAATGAAATGTTTGATATGCTAGAAAAGTACGGTGATCATAATAATAATAATTAAAATTAAAATTAATATGAATATAATATAATTAAATATGATTATAAAATTATTGTTATTATTAGTATATAATTATTGAAAATTGTTATTACAAATACAATCATTAATTAATTAATTATAATAATATTATCATATAAATAAAGTAAAACTAAAATTATTAAAATTAGTTATATTTATATTTATATATGAAAAACACAGCAATTAAAATAGTTAAACATATATAAATATAATATATTTTAAATTTATGATTACTATATTTGTAATATATTAATTTTAATTACTAAATTTAAATATAATTGAAGGATATTATTATTAATATAATATAATATAAAACATGATTAAAAATTTAATTAAAGTATGATGAGTGTTGTGGTTCATTATAATATAATTAAATAAATCTATAAAAATATTACAACTTTAAATCGAATTAAAATTTTAACTAATATATTGAATATAATTAAATCTAGTTATTCTTATTATTATATTATTTTAATAAAATAGTATTACTGTTAAAAATAATATAATTATTAAATGATTAATCAGTTTATTAATTAGATGTAATATTAAAAGTAATTATAATTTAAGCTGTCATTAAATGTATAATTAGTAGAATTAAAATTATGATTATAATTATATATTTATATTAAAATGTGTAAGTTGATTTTCAATTCCATGGAATTGTTCCAATTTCATGGATCATAGGATGGAAACTGTAATTCAGAGATCCCCCACTCTACTCAAGGTGAGGAGAGGGCCCTCATTTATAGAAACGATAGGGAAGTTACAAAGAGAAGTTACAAAGTAAGTGGGGCAGGAAGTTACAAAGGAAGTGGGGCAGAAAGTTACACATACTCCAACACTCCCCCTCAAGCTAGGTGTACCTAGCTTGGACACATAATGAAAAAACAAGACGAAAACAGAAGAAACAGAAATAATAAAATCGTTGATGATGCCGCTCCCCCTCAAGATTGTAATGTGATGCCGCTGAAAATGATGGGTCATCGCCGGAAAAGTGCGGGGCCGGACAACAGAGCGCCGGGAAATCCACACTGGCGGGTGCCGGTCGTCAGAGCGACGGGAAAATCCGCACTACGGGCCGGTCGTCAGAGCGCCGGTAAACCGTAATGTCGGGCCGATCGTCAAAGCGCCGAGAAAATCCGCAATGGCGGGTGCCGGTCGTCGAAGCGCCGGGAAATCCGCAGGAGGAGGCCGGCGATGAGATGCGGTGATTCCGCAGGAGATGCCGGGCAGAGAGGCGGGGATTTCGCAGGAGGCACCGGGCAGAGAGGCGGGGATTCCGCAGGATGCAGGAGGAGGTCGGCATGGAGGGAGCAATTGAGCAGAGGTGGCACGGGAGGCCGGCAGGGCTGTAGGCCGACTGCTGGAGGAGCCGGCAGGAATGGAGGCCAGCTGCTGGAGGAGCCGGCAGGAGTGGAGGCCGGCAGGGGTGGAGGCCGATCGTCAACAGAGCCGGCGGGAGACTCGCACAGGAGGCGGGCTGCCGGAAAGAGCCGCAAGCCGGGGAAGGGAGGCTGCCGGCGCGGGGAGTCGTCCGGCAGGGAGCAGCCGGGGAAGGGAGGTCCGCCGGGAAGAACAAGGCGGGAAAGGCGCAGCCGGCCAGCCGGAAGGGTCGTCGAGAAATCCGCAGGAGAGCTGCCGGGTGAGCCGCGGGTGATCCGCGGGAGGCGCTGGGTGATCCGCGGCTCGCAAAGGCGGAGGGCCGCCGGGGGGGAAGGCGGCAGGGATGAGCGGGCGCCGGGATGAGCGCGCAGCAGGACCGCGAGGGGCGACGGGAGGCGTCGCGGGCAGCAGCGGGAGGCGCGGGAGCCGTGGTTGCCGGGACCGACGGGGAGGCGTCGCGGGAGCGGCGACGCTGGGAGTCCGCAGGGGAGGGAGACCCGCTGTTGGAGAGATCCGCCGGGAGAGAGGCCGTCATGGAGGGAGCCGCAGAGTCGGGCCGCCAGGGAGAGCCACAGGGGGCAGACGGGAAAAGAAAAAAAAAAAAAAAACTAAGGCTCGTGGGCCATGGAAGTCGCCGCCCCCTGTGGGGGAGAAAAAAAAATATTAAACCCTAGAGCGGAATAGAAAAAAAAATAGATGGGAGGGGGGATCGGGATTAAGTTCCCTCTGATACCATGTAATTCAGAGATCCCCCACTCTACTCAAGGTGAGGAGAGGGCCCTCATTTATAGAAAAGATAGGGAAGTTACAAAGAGAAGTTACAAAGTAAGTGGGGCAGGAAGTTACAAAGGAAGTGGGGCAGGAAGTTACACATACTCTAACAGAAACCAATTCCTTCCTTTTTAAGTGGAAATGGATTCCATGGAGAAATGAAAATTTTCATACCAAACAATTCATTTATCATTTTCCACTTATTTCCTTCCTCTCAATCCCGTTTTACCAAACTGACTTTAGTTTTTCACTGTGTTGTGTTATTTTCTTGGGCCCTGATTTGTTTTTCAGTGTCGACAATGCCCGTGACTTTTTTTATTGTGGCACCTGAAAATGAATGTTTCAGATGTTGGTCTTTCCATGTTGAGAAGATTCTTGTATCCCAAGTCCTGCTCCCCCAAGGTAGCTATTGTGATATTGGATTTAGTGTATCAAATGCGTTTTTTGACTTTTCAAATCTGAGCATCTGAATATTTGAAATCTTCATGTAAAGACAGAAGCAAGGAAAAGGGAAGGCATCAAGACTGGCTAAAAGGGTAAAGAGCTTAGAAACTTGATTGTCTAAATTGTGTTTCTTAGTTTAATTTTAAGCCTTTTTTTCCCATTATATATATCCATATATATTGTTTGTGCTGGTAGCAGGATCTCTTTTGGTCAGAATGTTGCCTGAACTGTTTTTCCATTACACCTTTTGTTAGAGTGGCTTCAAATTTGTTAGCTTTAGTTGAATGTAAAGAATTAAGTTGCGTTTGGTTTTGAAAAACATATGCTAGAAAATGTTTTGAAGAGTGGGGAAAACAAAAAAGTATGTGAGTTGCCTATTCAAGTGTTTTCATTTTCCTTGAAACATAAATAATATTTTGTTTTAATTTTTTTCCCATTTTCATTTTTCTTTTCTAAAAATTGTTTCCTATTCCCACAATCCAATACATTTCCCTATAGATTTTCTGAAAGTGAAAACAGGAAACATTTTTCAAAACCAAACACTGCCTTAGATTTTTGTTTACTCTGTTTCCTTTTTTATTTTATACTTTTTTTTTAGGATTCCTTATTCTCCTATAACACTAGCAGAAATAATTTAGGAATGTTTCAATAACTTAAACACCGTTTTGCAGATAATTGCTTGTCTCGATGTGAGGGCAAATGATGAAGGAGATCTTGTTGTGACCAAAGGGGACCAGTATGATGTGAGAGAGCATACAACAGAGAACGAGGTATCCCAAGGAATATTATTGGGAAAAGTCCTATAAATGACATGTGACATCTTGACTCCGTCTGTTTGAAGAAGTGCTTTTGTGTCACTTATATTGTTTTCTCTTGGAATGTAAGTGTAAGCAGTTTTTTCCGACTCAAAACAGACACCACTTATTTTTTCAAACTGCTTATCATAAGTGATAAGTGCGGTGGTCAGTTTTCAATAAGCGTGTCAAACGGGCCCTCAATTGAGGTCCATAGTCTAACTGAGGAATGTATTTTATTTCTAAGGTTATTTTCCAACATTAGAGTTTTTTTTAACCTCGGCATAAAATTCTACCTCTCATTGCCAAGTCCTAGGAGGATGATAGGTTGTCATTGAACGGGTCAATGATAATGATTGCTGTGCTTTCACTGTAAATCAAATTATTTTGGGCAAATTTAGTATAAGATAATAAATATCCTCACCATAACTCCAATATTAATTGAGAGAAATTAATTTTCACAATAATCGAGTCATTGAATGGTTCAATGATAATGATTTAGTAACGGACGAGCTATAAATACAATAATTTCATCGTTGCTTACGCTATTACAACTTTCCCAGGTGAGAAACTTTGGAAAGCCTGTAGAGCTTGCTCATCAGTACTATAAAGACGGAGCTGATGAGGTTTCTATTTCTCTTTCCTATTTAGTTTTGGTAGTGATCACATGATCCGATTGTATTTTTTACAGGCCTCATTTTAAACTGCAGGTTAGCTTTCTAAATATTACCGGATTCCGTGATTTCCCATTAGGTGATTTACCAATGTTGCAGGTTTGTCATAGGCTATCTCGCATCTGTTTAACACACACACAATATGCTTGCTTAACTTTGTCCAAGAATCTGATCTATTTTCTACTTATCATTTCTCATTTTAATTACTTATAATGTTTTCTAGGTTTTAAGACGGACATCAGAAAATGTATTTGTGCCATTGACAGTTGGAGGTGGAATTCGAGATTTCACTGATGTGAACGGAAGGTATTGTTTTATCTTGGCAATGGAATCTTATGATAGTGTGTTAAATTGGAAGAGAGATTTGACCCAATACCCAAGATGCCTCTTTAAAGGAGGTCTTGGTGTTTATTTATAATGAATAATTAAGATGACATGATACCTCAACTTCGATGTGGGACTCACATCTTTTAACACTCCCCCTCAAGTTAGGTGTACCTAGCTTGGATACATAAGAAAACAAAAAGAAACATTTTAATACTTCCAATACCCCCCTCAAGCTGGACATGCCCAACTTGAATACATAAAAAAAGGACTAAAAAGAATAGCAGCCCCGTATGCACTGCCCGTTGGTTTCGCTCCACCTGTTGCGCTCTTGCCCATGGCTGCGAAAGAAAAGATGAAAATCGTAGAACTCTCATGCTTCCATGCTTTGGACGACCCTTGCTTTAAGGTGCCTGATGAAACAGCGACCGACAAACGGTCTCAAAACGGCGAGGTGAAACGACCCCTGACCAGCAGACCCAAATTGCTGAGCAGAAACAGCGCCCCGACTTTGTGGGCCCAAATTGCCGAGGTGAAACAGCGTCCGACTAGCGGACCCTAAAATCTGGTTGACAACAAAGATTTGAGGAACAACAGGGAGCAGCGGAGAACCTGATAGAGGCAAAGAATTCATTGCAGCAGGTTGTGCGCTAGCAAGGAGCAGATTTGGAGAACCCGATTAGGGAGGGGTGATGCCTGGGTTGTGCGTGACTGGATCAGGATGGGGGCGTGCGATCGGGGGGTAGGGTGGCATGCGCAGGGAGGGGCGGCGCGCGTCTGGTTCACTGTGCACTGGAGTAATGCGGGGTGCAACTTGATGGCGCAACCCATTCTAGGGATTTTGAACCCTCTTCCTGCCGATGAAGATCTCCCCTTATGGTGGAGATGTCATGTGAGGGAAGGCGCAACAGAGAAGACGCCATGACCCGTTGCACCTGGTGATGAGAGCATCGCACAGGGAGAGACGATGCGGAGGGAGCGGCCGATGAAAATGAGAGGTGCCTGCAGAGGGCAGACGACTTCGACGGTGGCCAAGGGACGCACGCAAGGAAGGGGGCAGGGCGAGCGGCTGTTGTCGCGACCGACTAGAGGGGTCGCATCGGGAGAGGCGACGTGCAAGGGGGTCGTCGCGTTAGGGGTGCGTCGTGTCAGGGGAGCAACACGTACGGGGCGGAAGGGGCCGTCGCACTGGAGATGAGGGGAATGGCGTAGGGCCGGGAGACGAAGGGAGGAGCGGAGGGGATGACGACAGAGTATTAGGGCTCACTGGCCATGGGACCGCCGCCCCCGTGGAGGGGAAAAAAAGATCGAACCAAGGAGAGAGAGCTCGGAGGGAAGAGGTTTTTTGGGTTAGACCTCTGATACCATATTAAAATGGAAGAGAGATTGAACCCAATACCCAAGATGCATCTCTAAAGGAGATCTTGGTGTTCATTTATAATGAATAATTAAGATGACATAATACTTCAACTTTGATGTGGGACTCACATCTTCTAACAGAGACCAACAAAAGGGGGAAAACAGTCGGCTCTTGTATGGTAAGGCTGCGTTTGACAGAAGTTGTTGAAAAGTGCTGACAACACCAGTGATAAGTGTTTTTGTGAAACTGTTTCCAGACCATTTATTGTAAAAACATTTTTTCCACTTATTTCGATTGTTTTTTATTCTGGGATTTAAGTGCAAGTGTTTTTTTAAGAAATAGAACAAATACCATTTATTTTTTTAAACTGCCTATCATAAGTAATAAGTGTTGGAAGCACTTCTCAATCTTTACTGTCAAACACAGTCTAAGAATATATCTGATATTCATACGTACCATTTTCTTCAGGCACTATTCAAGTTTTCAATAACTACTGTCAAACACAGACTAAGAATATATCTGATATTCACACGTAACATATTTTCTACAGGCACTATTCAAGTTTGGAAGTTGCTTCAGAATATTTTAGGTCGGGAGCTGATAAGATTTCAATTGGAAGTGATGCTGTTTATGCTGCAGAGGCATTTTTAAAATCTGGGGTGTGTGATACATTGATTGATCACTCCTTTATCTAAAACTTTTCACCATCTATTCTTTAAGAACATCTGTTTTGGTTTTTATTTAATCTAATGCGTTTAATCTCGAGCTTTATTTCATTAGGTCATGACTGGAAAGAGCAGCATTGAACAGATTTCTAGGGTGTATGGTAATCAGGTATTTTTTCCCTCATTTAGGATGGCCAACATCACATAATATCTGCTTGTTTTTCATCTATGAGCTTTTTCATCGTCCAATAAATAAATAAAATCTGTCAAATTTTATTCAGATTTTATTTATTTATTGGAATAAAATCTTTTGAATGACGTTGATCACATTAGTTGGAAATACGTGCCAGCTTTGACTGATCAAATGAGTGAGCTGGGGTGTTAAAATTTGTAGTTTGTATAAAAACAGGCTCATTTACACTGGGCTTACTAGTCCGTATTGGCCAATGGCCATCCCCCATTTTTTGAATTTTTAAAATTAAAAAAAAGCTTGACAGTCTTTTTTTAGTATTTATGTTTTGATGTTAATTATTTATTTTATTGCATTACATGTATGCTTTTGTTGTTATTTTTTCCATGATAGAAAATTGTGTTCTGATGAAGTGAAATAAGGATTTATTGTGTTAACTTTTTTATTTTTAAAAATTTGATAAAAAATATTGGTCAGCTCATCAGGTCTGGTAGCCTGCATCGTGTGGGCCAGGCTTCAATTTTTAATGCTCATAACAAAATGGGCCTACAAAGCTTGGTCATTATCATATAAAGCGCATGATGTGTTGGCTCATTTGGGCCTGGTTGGCCCTAGACTTGTACGTAGATCAGGGGACCCGTCCGGCCTGATAAAAAGGTCTTATCAGGCTTAAATTTTTTGGCATGAATATTAAATGGGTCTATTTTTAAAGCCCGATTAATAATATAGCCGGGCTCGGGATTTAATACACGACCCGGTACGCGACCTGCCGGCCCGATTATGCTATATTATAATGATATTTTTAAAAAATCTATAATATTATGTATTTATTATTTTAAACTAGTGATTATTATGTATAAATTTTATTTAATTTAAGATTATTTTAAAGCTTGATTAACAAACGGGCAGAAAAATTTTAAACAGGCCTTTGATCTGGCTTTTTTTCATTGCCTGATTAAAAAATAGGCAGGGCTCCGGCCAGTCTGGCTAGACCCCATTGATAAATGGGTCTGTTTCTGGCCTGAGCCCGACAGGCCCGGCCCATGCGCAGTTCCCATACTCGCAACTTTCTATCATTTAGATTAATCAAAAAACTTTATCACAGGCAGTGGTTGTAAGTATCGATCCTCGAAGAGTATACTTGAACAGACCTAATGATGTGGAGTTTAGAGCCATAAAAGTAACAAACCCAGGTCTGTAATAATGCTTAAATTTTTGTTTAAATTTTCCCGCCATGTTATATTTCATCTGGTTCATTAATGAAAAGCCTTATTTGGGCTGTAATTTGGCAGTAAATGCTACCGAGTAGTGGGATATTGGGCAACTGTATTTACTTATGATATTGATTTTAGGGCCAAATGGAGAAGAATATGCTTGGTATCAATGCACTGTAAGTTTCCTCTATCCAAAGTTTGGTTGATCGTTTCACATTAAATTTTAATATTAAAAGCTGGCAAGTTGGAATGCAGGGCTGTGTTTGACTTTGAAAATTATTTTCTGTTTTCATTTCCTGAGAACGTACGAGGAAATGTTTTGGAAATTGAAGGGAAAGCATGGAAGTATAGGAGTTACTAATCCATACGTTTTCATTTTCTTGAAAGTATGAAAACAAGTAATTTTTTTTGCTTTCCCAAAAAATATGGATGCCTTTTGTTTTGGAAAACGATTCATTTTTTTCATTTTCATTAATGTATTATAAAATGTCTTGAATAACATGAAAAATCAGTAAGGCATTTGACTTATCTCTTCTTGCGTTTTCATTTTCCTAGAAAAATCTCGTTTTCATTTTTCTAGATAATTTCCTTTTCATTTTCATTCTCTAAAAAATGTTTTCCATATATATAATTCAATATATATTTTTAATATATTTTTGGAAAATGAAAATAAAAAATGTTTTTTAGAAACCAAATGCAACCTACCATTTTCATTTTCATTTTCTTAAAAATGTTTTTCATTTACATAATTGAATACATTTTCTAATACATTTTAAAAAAATGAAAACAGAGAACATTTGTCAATACCATACATGGTTTTAGAGAGCATTTGGCATTGAAAAATTCTTCCTGCATTCATTTTCTGAAAATATATTAAAAAATATGTTATAACATATTTTGAATTGTAGGTCAAAATAAGAAAATGTATGATTTAACTCTTTTTAGGAAACATGTTTATAAGTTTTTTTTTTAAAAAAAATGTCTCATTCTCATTTTCAATTTTTAAAAAATGTGTTAAATCAACATAATCTAATATAGAAAATGTTTTTCAAAACCAATCGCTACCTTAGAAACATAGACAATTGATTTGTAGTGGCCTTCGTGAAGGTAAATGGTGGGCGACGAGGGTTGCCAATGGGAGCATATGAACTTGCAAAAGCAGTTGAAGAGCTGGGAGCTGGGGAAATCCTACTGAACTGCATTGATTGTGATGGTGAAATTACAATGTTCCTTTCCACTCCTATATGATTAACCTTCATTATTATTTTGGAGAATTATTACATGATCATTCATCTTGAGCGCCCTCAAAAGTTTCTTAGCAATTGGTCACCCTCATTTGAATTTGAGATATCAATTCATATTGATTTACCTTTCTGATGAACAGTTGTTTCCTATGATCTCTATTTCGGTCTCTTCTCAAGCTTTAGGTTATGTTTGAAAACACCTATTTTTGAAAAGTGCGTATAACACTTGCCCCTTATGATAAGTACTTTGTATAATTCTAAATTGCTTATCGAAAGTGCTTTTCTGCCATTTATTTAAGCCTTCGTTAGTGTAGAATGGGAAACCGCCTTACCTCAAGGTGAAACAGAGGCATTCTTTTATTGACTGAGAAAAAAGGAATACATACAGGAGTATTCCGATGTGGGACTCGGAAATACCCAAAATAATAAGAGTTTAACACTCCCCCTCAAGCTGGACATGCCCAGCTTGGACTACGAGTCCCACAAAAAGAAAGATGACATTAGACAAGACCAGACACCCCCTCCTCCTCAAGCCGGGTCGCAGATGTTGTGGATGCCCAGCTTGGAGCTGAGCGAGGCTAGGCGAGCCCCTGAGAGACCTTTGGTTGAAGATGTTAGCAAGCTGGTCTGCCGTCAGAATGTGGCTAAAGCTCACATGATTGTGCTCCAGGTGGTGTCGAAGAAAGTGACAGTCCACTTCAATATGCTTCGTGCGTTCATGGAAAACGGGATTCGAAGCAATTTTGGTGGCTGCCTGATTGTCACACTATATGTGAGCAGATGTATGCTGAGGAAAGCCAAGCTTCTGGAGGAGTCGTCGAAGCCAAAGGATCTCCGTAGTGACGGTGGTCATGACACGATACTCAAACTCCGTACTGGATCGGGAGACGACAGTTTGTTTCTTACTATGCCAAGAGATGTGGTTGCCTGCTAAGAACACGACAAACCTAGAAGTAGATTTCTGGGTAGCAAGACAACTAGCATAATCAGCATCACAGAAGGCCTCAATATTCCGATGAGCGTGATGAGAGTAGCGAAGACCTTGGGCAGGGTCTCACTTGATGTATTTGGCGATGCGGAGTACACCATCCCACTGAGAGGTGGTCGAATGCTCCATGAATTGGCTCACTTTGCCAACAGCGCAGACAATGTCGGGACGAGTCATGGTGAGATAATTGAGTTTGCCCACCAGTCGACGATACCGCTATGGGTGTGAATATGGTTCTGAGGAGTCATAGAGAGACTGTTCCCCAGGCTCAAGAGGAGTGTCAATGACGGTGACCTGTGTCATCCCAGCATCTTGTAGAATATCCAAAGCATATTTTCTTTGGCAAAGGAAGATTGTGTACGGAGAACGGGAGACCTCGATGCCAAGGGAGTATGTGAGAGGGCTGAGATCTTTGGTGTTTGGTGTGAAAGTGCTGGTGAAGATGTCTCTTGAGGTGGGCGATACCAGCAGAGTCACTCCCGGTGATGATGATATCATCCACATACACAACTAACAAGATGCAGCCGGTGAATGTCGTCCTGTAGAACATGGTGTGATCCTTCATACTGTGGGAGAGCCCAAAGTCAGTGACGACGGTGCTAAATCGGCCAAACCAAGCACAATGAGACTGCTTGAGACCATATAGAGAGCGGCGTAGTCGACAGACTTGGAACCTGTAGCCAGAGGCGCAAAATCCGGGGGGGGGTGCTGCTGCAGATAAACCTCTTCCTCAAGAAATCTATGGAGGAAGACATTCTTGACGTCCATTTGATTAAGCGACCAATGATGATGAACGGTTAAAGAGATGGATAATCGAACGGATGCCTTCTTGGCAACTGGAAAGAAGGTGTCAAAATAATCGACACCATATGTCTGAGCAAATTCCTCGGCCACAAGTTGGGCTTTGAGTCGATGGAGAGTGCCATCGGCTTTCAGACAGACCATGTAAATCCATTTGCTACCGACTGCTTATTTACTGGCAGGGAGGGGAACCAGATCCCAAGTATGATTGTCTTCCAGAGCCTGCAATTCATCTCTCATCGCTTGCAACCACCCCAGACGAGATTTGGCCTCGCTAACTGTGCGGGGAATAAATATCGTCTCCAGTGCTGACAGACCTCTGTATGAAGATGTAAATAGAGGATTGTTCTGGCAAGAACGATTACCTTTCCGTAGTGCAATGGGCAGGTCGTTTGGTGGCGGTGCAAGAGCATCTGACGAAGTTGGGACAATGGTCTCCTCGGCCTGGATGGGGGACACATTCGATGGACGACAAGAGTAGACCGTACCAAACTGGTGATCAGCAGGTGTCAACACCGAAGGAGGATGGATGATGAGCGAAAGACAATCATCGATGTCAGTATCTAGATGAGGAGAGAGAAGTGAGAATGGAGAACTCTCAACAAATGAGACGTCAGCAGATGTGATATAACGCCGTAGGTCCGGAGAGAAGCACCAGTATCCGTGCTGAGTGCGTGAATATCCGAGGAATATGCTGCGGAGGGATTTGGGAGAGATTGGAGAGGCCGAGACGAGTGTCACGGACATAACAAAGACATCCAAATACACAGAGTGAAAGTGAGTGAGGAGGGAGAGAGGAGAACAGAGTCCGAAAAGGAGTTTCCCCCTGAAGGATAGAAGAAGAGAGTCGGTTTAGGAGGTAGGTGGTAGCCAGGATGACATCGGTCCAAAAGCGGAGTGACACCTCCATGTGGAATAGGAGGGCACGAGCAGTCTCCTGAATATAACGAGGTTTCCGCTCTACCACTCCATTCTGCTGAGGTGTATCAGGACAGGATGTCTGATGAATGATGCCGTGATCTTTGAGAAATCGTTGAAAGGAAGTAGATAAATATTCCCGTCCATTGTCAGAGCGAAGACATTTGATGGAAGTGGGGAATTGAGTATGAATTTCATTGTAAAAGGTCTGAAAGGTAGGAAATACTTCAAACCGATCACGAAGCATGTAAAATCATGTCATGCGGGAGAAGTCATCAATAAAGGTGATTTAATAGTTGTACCCAGACTGGCTCGGAACCCTGCAAAGACCCCATACATCGGTATGAACAAGATCGAAAGGATTCACTACACGTGGTTCCCGTCGAGGAGTATATGTGACCCGATGATGTTTAGCAAACTTACAGGATTTACAATGGAAGGATATGTGAGAACTGAATTGGGGGCACATTTTATGTAGGATGGAAGCTGGTGGATGACCAAGACGAGAATGTAGGTCAAGAGCACTGACCGAGGTGGATGAGCAAGCAAGATATGGTGGGGTATCGAACATGTACACCCCATTCCGAAGATCACCTTGACCAAGCTTCCGATTCGTCGTCTGCTCATGAAAAACAACACCAGAAGAAGAAAAAGTAGCAACACAATTTAAATCTTTGGTGAGTTTGCTAATGGAGAGAAGATTAAACGGACTTTGAGGAATATGAGCAACTGAATCCAGGTGAATAGACGGGGTCAAGTGGCATTTGCCAAATCCGACGATGGGTTTTTTTGATCCATTTGCAATAGTAATTGTAGAGGTGTCGGTGTACGGATTATAGGTAGTGAACATACCAGACTCCCCTGTGAGATGTTCCGATGCACCAGAGTCTAGCATCCATGCTGTCGGTTGTTGAAATACACAGGCGGTAGAGCCTTCAGTCTGAGCAATGGGGGCTGGAGAAAACGACGGTGGCACAGTCGCCCGATAAGATTGTATCCAGTCCATTTCTTCTGTCGAGAGTGTCGTTCTGAAACTGGGGATGGATAAAGGGGAACTGCCGTTCGGCCGAGCCGATGACAAAGCAGGGGATGGCATCTCAGGTGGCTGTACAGATGCACGGATGAAGCGTGGCGTTGTTGGTTGGAAAGGCCGACACAACGAAGAGTCGGTGGGCCGGGAAAACGCCGAGTAGGGTTGGGGCTGGGACTTCGTCTCAAGAGGTGGGTTGGGAAACTACAACGAAAGCGAGATCCGGGAAACCGCAGGAGGCGGGGCGGGAGTCCCTAGCAGGGAAGAGCTGGGATGCATCAGAGCTTGAAGTAGGCAAGAGGAGGCGGGCCGAGAGGTGCAGCGGGAGTTGCTTCGCGCAGGGGCCGTGAGCCGCGGAGAGCGAGAACGGTATGTGGCAGAGGCCGGGATGTCGTGGGGAGCGGCCGCAAGGAGGTGGGGCCGGTTGAAGCCGGGAGGTCGAGCTGGATGAAGCCGGGATGCGCCGCTGCGGAAGGGCCAGGAGGCGGGGCGTCCGTCGTTGCACGTAGAAGGCAGGGATGGGAGAGGCGCCGTCGCGTTGGAGACCGGTCGATGGGAGGCTGCCGGGCAGGGTCGGCACGCGGGAGGCCGGTCGACGAGAGGCTGCTGGGCAGGAGGGCCGACGAGGGAGATCGAGCTAGCGAGGCCGACAATGGGGGGGTCGTCGGGAAAACCGCAGTGGAGCCGTGGGAGGGCGGGACGCCGTCGGGGAGGAACCCCGTCGGGGCAGAGCGTAGCCGCTGTGAGGGAGGGTGGGACTCCGTCGGGAGGGACGGGGGCGCCGGGCTGCGTCGTGACGGAGGGGCGCAGGGAGCCGGGAGCAGCGCAGAGTGGGAGCCGGGGCGACGGGATGCGGTGCGACGGAGGGGAGCCGGGAGCGTCGACAGGAGGGAGCTGCGGAAGGCGGGAGCCGAGAGCGTCGCTGGGTGGGAGGCCGGCGGAAGGCTGGTTGCAGGGAGAGCGACGCCGCGGGAGTGAGGGGCCGCTTGGAACGTGCGGGAGGGATTTGACGCCTGGCGCTTGGAGAGCCGCTGAAAAGCGGGAATGAGGGTCGTGATGGGAGGAGAGGGCCGCCTGAGGGAGGTGGGGCTGATCGTGTTGCCGGATGGAGCACCGCGACAAGGGAGGGAGCCGAAAGCGTCGTCGGCAGGGAGCCGCAGCGAGCGGAGGTGGCGGGGCCGACCGCAGAGGAGGGGTGCCGTGAGAAACCGCAGAGAGGCGGTGAAAAAAAAATGGATCGAATTTTTTTTTTTCCTTACCATGTAGAATAGGAAACTGCCTTACCTCAAGGTGAGGCGGTGGACTTCTTTTATAGACTGAGAAAAAAGGAATACATACAAGAGTATTCTGAAAATACCCAAAATAATAAAAGAGGGTTTAACTTGTAGTTACTGAAAGTGGTTTTGTATGAGTGTTTCCAGATTCATTTTTGAAAAAGTGTTATTCTCCTACAGCTTATGATAAGCAGTTTTTAATAATTGCCATCAACATGAGCTTAGGGTTTTGCTTGGCAACACTTTTGGAAACTATTCATAGCACTTATAGCTTAAGATGTATACAATTGTAAGTGTTTCCCAATTGATTACTGAAAAAGTGTTCTTCCATTTATTCAAGTGTTTTATTTTAAATTTATGTGTAAGTTTTTTTCAGAAACAGAGCAAACACCACTTATTTTTCTGAACCCGATTATCATGAATTGTTTTTTAGACACCGTTCAATAACTGTTGTCAAACACAGCCCTAATAGTCGATGGCTTTTTTTTGTTTGTTTTTTGTTTGTTTTTTTTTTGTTTTTTTTATTTCAGGTCAAGGGAAAGGATTTGATATAGATTTGATTAAGCTGGTCTCTGATGCCGTGAACATCCCTGTGATTGCGAGTAGTGGTGCCGGTGCAGTAGCGCACTTCTCAGAGGTTTTCGTGGAAACAAACACATCTGCTGCTCTTGCTGCTGGAATTTTCCATCGGAGGGAGGTATAACTGTTGGATAATTTAGTTATTCTTTTACTTGAAATTATATAATTATGCATATTATTATGGTTCCAACAATCTTGTTCTAAATTGTTTCAATGAAAATATGGTCTTCAATAGAGTTAATTGACGACGTTTGATCAATATAGCCAACCCCATTTAATTAAGTTTAAGCCTTGTTTGTTGTTGTTATTGTCCTTTTTAAGGAAAAATGCAAAGTATTTCTGTGATCCAAAATATAAAAAAATGTAATGCATTTAATTTCATTTTTCTAATTATGAGATAGAATAAAGTGTAAATGTTGAATCAAGTTTTTTTTAGAATATATTGTAATTTGTGATAGATTCTATGCTTCCAGTCATTTTTAACTTTTCCCCTTAATTCTTGTAAAACTGTTATTCTTTGAACCATGAGGAACATATCCACTGTATTTATGAAGTTTAAACGATATATTTTTTCATACCACTAATCAATCGTTGTATCATTCTTTAGTGATCAAAGTTATGATTTGCTGATAAATTTATCAACAATTTCAGTTTAAAAATAAAACATTTCACCCCTCCAATGTGTAGCATAATGAACAAAACAGATGGTGCCACTTCAGGGGCAAAACTGATTGTATTTGACATTATATGCAAGGTTGCATAATGGGTCCGATCAGGCTAAAACCCACATGGACTGGCTTTAAACCTACTGAACATGTTTAGGCCGGTCTGCATTTTAAAATTTTAAAATATTCATCTAAATTAATAACAAATATTAAAATTTTTAAATTAAATTTGTGTTCATAACAATAAACAATAGATATCATGTTTATTATATAAATCTCAGTTCACATATGCATGTGTCACACGATTTGTTTTTTTTTATCACACCAAAAAAATACAGGCTAGCCGACATTCATGGGTCCCGCCCGCTTAAGCTCTGTTTGATGATGATTATTAAAAATTGTTTATAGCACTTCACTTGTGATAAGCGTGTTGTCCTAAAGGTTGGTTAAAGAGGGGGTAAATTGAGTTTTTCCAATTAAAAGATGAATTTATATACTTATTTCTCAAAGCACTGATTTATACCCAGTTAAATCTATGGATAAAACTTTTGAAACAAATTTACAAAAATCCAAAACAAAATTAAAGCCCGAAAATACAAATTATCAGAGTAAATGGTTTTTGATAAAGAAAAATAATTGTTTTCAACATTTGATAAAACATACAGTTGCAACATACAGACTAAAGTAGAATTAAAAACACAAGACAACAGATTTCTGAAGAGGTTTAGGTCTAAACATGACCCTGATCCCCTCAATTGACTAGAACCAGTTACACAAATCACTATAAAACATGTTATTAGATAAACATAAGACATGATTTGTGATTATTAAAACATGGAAAATGCTACACTTAAGTCAACAAAGTAATAACTTGTGCTTCTGTTCCTAAAAGCACTTTGATTTCAAAAGAATTCCATTTAAATACAGGTTAGAGTTGAACCCTTTTAAGCAGTGGACATGTTATGGTTTCATTCCAAAAATGCTGGTCGGCCCGCTCAAGCCCGTTAAGCACCCTATGCTGCCCTCTTATACGATGTATGATGCATGAATGTGGCAATGGCAGGTACCCATTCAGGCCGTGAAAGAGCATTTGTTGAAGGCAAACATAGAAGTCCGATTATAGCCTGAACTACTGCCGCCAATCTCGGGTAATAATTCATTCCATCTGAAGAAAGCATGTTGTATGATTTGTGCTGGTTTAGTTGATGTGATTTTCATATGTTATCTTAGATATAACTTGAATTAAGTCCTAGTCTGAATTATTTTTCTCTTGTTTTACACAGATTGATGAACCGAAATCCTTTATTTTTAGGATTAAAAACTCAAATCTTTCATGTTTATCAAATCAATAAAAACTTTGAAGATGGTCATCTAAATCCATTTATGGGATCAACAAAACCCCCCCTCAAGAATTATGAACCCTACTTTTAACTGTAAGTATACAATTAGGCTTATTACTATTGGCACTCAGTAGTGAATTTGAGGATGGATATCCAAAACACATAAAATGCCAACGAATCTCTTGCCTTAAGTAATAACATATCAATCCTTTGAGCATGTTCTTGATCGTATCATATATTGCTTGTCTTTGAGTTATGGTTTCTCATATCTGTTGCTGAAAGGATTAGCCCTAAGATATGCATTGAGCGTGTCTAAAGTAGTTTCCTTAATAGGTTTTAGTTTTTAGGTGGCCAGCATAACCCATAGATCATTATTTAGATGAGAAAATAAAATGAATTGAACAATTTAAAATTTATTATTATTTGTATATGTTTTTTTTAATATTGAAACGTCTTTCTCAAAATAAATGAATGACAACAAAACCAAGAAATGGTGAATTAGCTTGTCTCTTTTAATAAAAAACTTATGCAAATAAATAAACTATTAACATTAGAAGTACTGAAAAATAAAGCATATTCGGAAAAAAAGACGTGACTTTTCTCATCAAGCAGAAACACTTTCATAGAAAACAAAAACAACAATAAAACCCCATACCCCATGAGAATTATGGTTAAATAATATATCTAATCTGACTATGAAAATAGTACTCCAGCATGAGATGAGCCCAACTATTAGCAAAAATCTAAGTGAGAATCGTTAGGCCGTGTTTGTTGACAAAGATTGATGAAAATCCTTAAAATAAGACTCAAAACATCATGCGTGTGTGTGTGTTTTAGAGTTTTATGGAGTTTGGAGGAAGTCAGAGAGGTTTTGATCATAGTATCAAAAATCATGCTGCATGATGTGCTGCGCCATAATATATTGGATGCAGGGTTGACTGTTGCAGTTTAATGGTTTCACCATGATTATTAAGTGGCGACTGATTTTTATGTGTATGAATTTTGGTGAAAATGGCAAGGAAATATTATATTGTTCCCTGATAGGTTGAAGACTTGAATAATGGATGTAGCATTTTGGATTGCGGGTTGAGGATCACGACGTGATTTGATGTTAAGACTTTTGTTTAATAAGGGAGTTCAGAGCTGGTCGTTGTTACTTGTGGCTCACACCACAAATGAATGTCGTGTGAAGTACAGATTGCCCCATGAGATTTTAAGTTATGCCCTAATGTTGTTCATAGATATATTTTTGGAGTTCAATCACAGCGCAATTCTCGGACGCTAGATATGGATTAGGCTGTGGTTTTCGGATTTCGAATGCATTACATATTACACTGTAACAGTTTTCATTATACTATAATGTTGTCTGAGTTAGCAGATTTTGAAGAATTCAAAATCCTTTGAACTTCAAGGTTTCATCTATTTAGGGGAAGAGGCATGGAGGCTTTAAATGACATGGAGAGATCTTAACCGCCATAAAAAGCTATAGAGAGAGAGCTAGAATGTGTGGAATATATATATAGATAGGAGATTGCTTTTTGGGAGAATTAAAGGAGATTTGATTCTCACTAGCCAAAGTTGAAGGAGAGGAAGAAGAGATAATCAATCTTGATGAAGATAGAGCATATTGCTATATTAATAGAGCTTTAGTTTTTTTTTGATTTGTGAGATCAAAATCGCACTCTTTAGTGAGTCTTTCGTGAGTGGGAGAGCAGTGAGATTTCTATTTTGTGTGTGGTTGAAACCAAAAGGGATAGTGTGGTCGCTCTAAACATTGTAAAAATAGTGCGTTTAATAGATTTTGGAATATTGACACATCTCTGTTGTATGCTTCTTAAACGTAGCTCAGTGCAAGTGAACTAAGTGAAATTGCTTGTGACTCATGCTTCATGACTTTCATATTTTGTGAGAAAGAGAGAAATGTCTGGACTAATCGTGGAATAAGATCATCAAGGGGAAGAGTTTTAAATTCGACATACCCCGACTCACTCCTTCCTCTCAAGGTAAAATCCCTTGGTGGGATCAACAAGTGGTATCAAAACAGAAGGTTCAAAGTTAATAATGATATCCTATTAACAATTCTTTTGCCAAAGTGATTTCTCTCTCCATGGGTTATGACAATGATTGTTAATTACAAAGACATTTCGATCTTCAATAGACATAACTTCCAACTTTGGAAGAATTAGATGAAACACAACTTTTGATTATTCGACAAGGATGTGTATATGATTGTCTTTCATGGAATCACGATCAATATAGATTGTGGAGGACTTATTGAAAGCGCTCGCAAGGAATTGGATGTTGATGCTAAAATGTCTTTACGCTCCCTGGGAGCGTTGTCTAACACAATCTACACAAATGTGATGTTGTCTAAATCCTCAAATGCCATGTGAGAAAAGTTGTTCAATATTTATGAAGGTGATTTAAAAGTAAGAGAGACCAAATTACAAGTTCTTTGAAACTAGTTCAAGGACTTGGGGATGCACATAATTGAATCCGTTGACGCATTTGTTGATCGGGTGAATGTAATTGTGGAGGATATGCATGAAATTGGTGAAACTCTCAAAGATGTCAATATTGTGAATCGAATATTGAGAAGGTTGTCACCTCACTTCAATCCCAAGGTTTCACTGATTAAAGAAAAGGATCCCAAGACCGTCTCATTGAATGAATTACAAAGTAAACTTGTTGCCTATGAGATGAGAATTAATGAGGACTGTCCTAGTACAAAGGAGACATGTAGAGAAGTGGTATTCTAGGCAATGAAAAAGCTCACCATTGAAGATGATCTGGAGGAAAAAGAAGTTTATGAAGTGATGTCTTTCCTTTCCTCAAATCTGAAAAGTGGAAAAGGAAAATTAAAAGGAAGTTTCCACTCGCTTGCTTTCAATGTGGAAAGATAGACCACCTTGATGTTAAGTGTCCCAAGAAGTTCCGAGACGATGAGGAAGATGATTCACTCATGAAGAAATCTTCTAGAGACTTGCAAGGTAGGAAAAAAACCAATCAAAATTTCTTTAAGTAGAAGAACTTGATTTTACAAGTAATAGCTCAGAGAAATCATCAGGGAAAGAGATTTAGGATTGTAAAGTCCTCATTGAAGAAGTACTTGCGGTTGTCATCAACAGACCGCAAAGGATAAAAGTGAAAATGAAAAAGTTGAAATTAAGGCCGTCATTGAGCTCAAAGTTGAACTCGAGGTTGCACTTGAAGAGATAGATGTTTGAAGGGATAAAACAAAGAAGGTCAATGGTGTGGTACATGATTCCAAGCTCTATATGCAACAAAAATAAGAGGAGAAAGATGAGTTAGATGTTGAGATTGAAAAGCTCAAAACTGGGAAGCTAGAGAGCTTGGAGAAAATTATTGAGCTCAAGCTCAAGGTTGAGGGGAAGACTCAGATTATCGATAGTTTGATCAACATGGTGAAAGAAAGGATTGAAGAGTTTGAAAGAGAAGTTGTTGAGATGAGATGAAAGTTAGAAGTCGATGTTCAACCTATTTCAATGAATGAAGGGATGCTATATAAAGGATAAATGAATGTAGGGATTCTATATAAAGGATAAAATCCTCCTGTTGGGAGTGTGCGACACTGTCTAGCCTAAGGCAAAGATCCTTTCTAGCTTAGTTCTCCATTTGGATTCATCGAGGAAGGTGCTAGCTAATGGATATATGCCCTGAAGCTATTTTTTCATGTGATTTAACAGTCGATATCGTATCCAATGATATAGGGATATCGTAAAACATGCCACACAATTCGTAGTGTATGATTGGACATATTATAAGGCATGGTTATGCCACTGACTTACCCGATCATATTATATGATTGGGTGATATCATATGAAATGTTTTAGGTATAATTGTAAGGTACAACACACACACACACACATCCTACGAGAGTTATGGCGGTCGAACGTTAAGTGTTAATGTTCAAGTAGTATTCCACCTAAGCCATCATTTAAGATTTGTTTTATAAGATTCAATGCATGGGAGGAGATGCATTCATGCAAGGGTTGCATGAACTGTCTGAGACATTTACTCATGTGTTATAACAAATGAGTAAATGAAGGATCACCTGAGGAGCATCCTCGAGGGATTTATAAAGAGTCTACCACCATGCGATAGTGAAGATATAAGTCTCTCCAAGCCTTGATGGAAACTTCCCTACCAGCAACTCTCATCTTCTTCCACTTTTACCCAAAAAGGTGCTGGCACGCCATGGTGAGAATAAGGATCCCACTCGTACGATGTGTGATTCAGTAGCACATGGATACCTCTAGAGAAGGGATATCTTTTGGTCACCTCTACATATGATCTCCATCAAACATGGGTGAAGAGTTATGCAACAACTTTCCTTGGTAAAAATTACACTAGTATCTTCATTTCTCCATTTACATTTTACACATGATTTCATTTATCTAGCATGAGGATATTGGTTTTGGGTTTCTTTAATCGCTTCTGTTGCACCAAACAAGTGTTGCTAGATTCCTTGAAACCCAATAGTGATATCATAGCCTTACCATGCCTTTCAATTCATGAAATCATGCTGAGAAGTGAGGATTTTTCAATTGCATTGCATGTTGTAACCCCAATAGTAAAAATATGGATCAAAAATTTGTTCTGG
This sequence comes from Viscum album, assembly GCA_963277665.1. Classification (NCBI taxonomy): domain Eukaryota; kingdom Viridiplantae; phylum Streptophyta; class Magnoliopsida; order Santalales; family Viscaceae; genus Viscum; species Viscum album. The sequence goes on along the minus strand of OY728156.1, from coordinate 1,188,149,900 downwards.
ACGGTGGAGTTGCAGCTTATTATATGGGATATCATAAGCACCAACCCAGTACAATATTCTTGGTTTTGTATTAGTCGTAGTGCACGACTCTCGGATATCGTATCCTACAATTAGCATTACGCTATGTTTTCAATAGCAGAGTATTGTATCATCTTTACGATATCTATATGAATCGTAAAATATGGTTTCTAATCGTATTCAACGATTAAATTATCAATCGTATGATACTACAGATAGCGCATAAAAGGTTTATGCATCACAACTTATCATTTGTAGCTTATGACTCGGCCAGAATCGTTAAATACGATTAGATGTAGAATTTTTTTTCTTTAATTTCAATTATGAATTGATTTATGTTAAACCCTCTTTTATTATTTTGGGTATTTCTGAGTCCCACATCGGAATACTCCTGTTTGTATTGCTCTTTCTCAATCTATAAAAGGTCTCTGCCTCACCTTGAGGTAAGGGGGTTTCCCATTGTACATGGTATCAAAGGGAACTTATTCCCGAGCCCTCCCTCTATATATTTTTTTCCCTCTCGGCTCTGCCCTAAGTGGCACCCCTTCCTCTTGGGTCTGCCCTACGCAGCCACCCCCTCCCTCCCGGCGGTCCTCCTCCCAACGCGCGCCGCTCAGGCGGACTCCCCCGCCCCTGCACCTCCTGCGCGCGCCGTCTCTGCCCTAGATCGCGGCTCCCCTCCCACCCTTCCCGCCGGCTTCACTCCGCCCCGACGAAGGCCGCGACCTCTCTTCCAAGCCACGTCCTACCTGCGGCCCCTTTTCCCGGCCGCGTCCTGCCATTCCCAGCGGGTGTCCTCCGCGCGATGGCCTGCCCTCCCAACTCTCTCCAGGCGCAACCCCACCGCCTTGCCTCCTTCGCTGCGCCGCCCTCCGGCATACCGATCCCTGCCCCGCCCTCCGGCATACCGATCCCTGCCCCGCCCTCCGCAGCAGCGCCCTTCCCAGCGGTGCCTTCCGGCCCGCTCTTCCCAGCGGCCATCCCGGCCCGCCCTTCCCTCGGCGATTCCGGCAGCAGCCCTGCCCTGTCCTCCGTGCGGCCAACCAGTGCGAAACCGATCCGCCGTAACGGATCTCGTCGACCCTCACCCGATGGAACGACGCTTCCCGCTCCGGAATTCATCCAGCCCCGACCTCCAGCAGCTTCCCGGCGACACCTGGCTCCCGCTCGATGCGACTCCCACCTCCCGCGACCCTGCTGCCCGACGCACCTCCAGTCGTCCTCCTGCGCTCAGCCCCACCTCCCATGGCTGTCCATCCACGCAGCCGCAGCACCGCGTGCGCGCCTCATGTTGCCGACCTCTTGTACACTAGTTCGGCGCTACCCGGCCTGCCTCCCTGCACTCTTAGCAGCACTCCCGACTTGTGGCACCCTCCGTCGGCCTCCAACTTTGGCCGTCGTCGCCCACATTCCCCATCATTCAACACCCGTTACAGAACGACACTCTCGATGAAAGATATTGCCTGAATACAATCCTATCGGGTGACTGTGCCACCGTTCTCTTCTCCAGCCCCCATTGCTCAAACTGACAGCTCTACCGCATGTGTCTCTCAACAACCCACAACATTGATGCTAGACTCTGGTGCATCGGAGCATTTCACAGGGGACTCTGGTATATTCACTACCTACCATCCATACACCGGTGCCTCTACAATTACTATTGCAAATGGATCAACAATCCCCATCATTGGATTTGACGCATGCCACCCGACTCCGTCTATTCGCCTGGATTCGGTTGCTCATATTTCTTACAGTCCCTTTAATCTTCTCTCAATCAGCAAACTCACTAAAGATTTAAATTGTGTCGCTACTTTTACTTCTTCTGGTGTTGTTTTTCAGGAGCAGAAGACGAATCAGGAGCTTGGACGAGGTCATTTTCGGAATGGGGTGTACATGTTCGATACCCCACCATATCTCGCTTGCTCATCCACCTCGGCCCGTGCTCTTGACCTACATTCCCGTCTTGGTCATCCATCGGCTTCCATCCTCCATAAAATGTGCCCCCAATTCAGTGCTCACCTATCCTTCCATTGTGAATCCTGCAAGTTTGCTAAACATCATCGGGTAACATATTCTCCTTGACAGGAACCACGTGTAGTGAATCCTTTTGATCTTGTTCATACCGATGTATGAGGTCCTTGCAGGGTTCCGAGCCAGTCCGGGTACAACTATTATATCACCTTTATTGATGACTACTCCCGCATGACATGACTTTACCTGCTTCGTGATCGGTCTGAAGTTTTTCCTATCTTTCGGACCTTTTACAATGAAATTTATACTTAATTCTCCACCTCTATCAAATGTCTCCGCTCCGACAATAGACGAGAATATTTATCAACTTCCTTTCATCAGTTTCTCAAGAATCACGACATCATTCATCAGACATCCTATCCTGTTTGCCTCAGTAGAATGTAGTGGCGGAGCGGAGACATCGTCATATTCTGGAAACTGTTCGTGCCCTCCTATTCCACATGCAGGTGCCACTCCGCTTTTGGACCGATGTCATCCTGACTGCAACCTGCCTCCTCAACCGTCTCCCTTCTATCCTTCAGGGGGAGACTCCTTTTCAGACTCTGTTCTCCTCTCCCTCCTCACTCACTTCCACTCCGTGTATTTGGATGTCTCTGTTATGTCCGTGACACTCGTCCCGGCCTCTCCAAACTCCCTCCCAAATCTCTCCGCTGCATCTTCCTCGGCTATTCACGCACTCAGCGCGGATACCGGTGCTTCTCTCTAGACCTACGGCGTTATATCACCTTTGCTGACGTTTCTTTTGTTGAGAGTTTTCCATTCTCACTTTCCTCTCTCCACCCAGATACTGACATCAATGATTGTCTTCCACTCACCATCCATCCTCCTCCAGTGCTGCCTCCTGCTGCTCATTGGTTTGGTACGGTTTACTCCCATCGCCCATCGACTGTGCCCCCCGTACCGGCCAATGACATCGTCGTTCCCGCTTCGTCTGATGCTCCTGCCCCAACACCAGACGATTTGCCCATTGCCCTCCAGAAAAGTACCCGCTCTTGCCAGAGTACTCTCTTTGTATCTTCATACAGGGGTTTGTCAGCTCTGGAGACAGTATCTATTCCTCGCACAGTTGGTGATGCAAAATCTCACCCGGGATGGTTAGCAGCAATGCAGGATGAGTTGCAGGCTCTGGAAGAAAACCATACTTGGGATCTTGTCCCTCTTCCAGCTGGCAAACAGACGGTTGACAGCAAATGGATTTACACAGTCAGGCTGAATTCCGATGACACTTTCCATCGACTCAAAGCCCGCCTTGTGGCAAAGGGCTTCGCACAGACTTACAGTATTGACTATTTTGATACCTTCTCTCCCATTGCCAAGATGGCCTCCGTTCGGTTATTCATCTCTCTGGCGGCTCATTATCATTGGCCTCTTCATCCACTGGATGTCAAAAATGCCTTCCTCCATGGCTTTCTTGAGGAAGAGGTTTGTCTGCAACAACCCCCTGGTTGTTGTGCCTCTGGCGTCAAGTCTCAAGTCTGTCGACTTCGCCGCTCTCTTTACGGCCTCAAGCAGTCTTCCCGTGCTTGGTTCGACTGCTTTAGCACTGTCATCACCGACTTTGGGCTCTCTTGCAGCATGAAGGACCACACTGTGTTCCACAGGACGACCTCCGCTGGCTGCAACTTATTGATCGTTTATGTGGATGATATCATCATCACCGGCAGCGACTCTGCTGGTATCACCCACATCAAAGAGCATCTTCACAAGCACTTCCACACTAAGGATCTCTGTCCTTCCACATACTTCCTAGATATCGAGATATCCTATTCTTCGGACACCATCTCCCTTTTGTGATGCTGATTATGCTGGGTGTCTTGCTACTCAGAGATCTACTTCTGGATTTGTCATATTCTTGGCAGACAACCTCATCTCTTGGCGCAGAAAGAAACAGACTATTGTCTCCTGATTGAGTGCGGAGTCTGAGTATCGTGCCATGGCCACTGTCACTACGTAGATCCTTTGGCTTCGACAACTCTTTCAGGAGCTTGTCTTTTCTCAGCAGACATCTGCTCACATTTGGTGTGACAATCAGACAGCCACCAAGATTGCTTCGAATCCCGTCTTCCATGAACGCACGAAGCATATTGAGGTGGACTGCCACTTTTTCGACACCACCTGGAGCACAATCATGTCACCTTTAGCCACATTCCGACGGCGGACCAGCTTGCTGACATCTTCACCAAAGGCCTCCCAGGGCTCGCCTAGCCTCGCTCAGTTCCAAGCTGGGCATCCACAGCATCTGTGGCCCAGCTTGAGGGGGAGTGTGTTTGGTCTTGTATGAGGTCATCTTTTTTTTTTTTTGTGAGACTCGTTGTCCAAGCTGGGCATGTCCAGCTTGAGGGGGAGTGTTAAACCCTCTTTTATTATTTTGGGTATTTCTGAGTCCCAAATCGGAATACTCCTGTTTGTATTCCCCTTTCTCAATCTATAAAAGAAGGCCTCTGCCCAACTTGAGGTAGGGGTTCTACAATTTACTTTGTTTATAAAATGTTTATAAATAATTATAAATGGTATTTTTGGGATATCTATTAATTATAAAAGATTTGATAAATAAATTAATTATAAGGGTTTTATAACCAATTAATTAAGTGCTTATGAAACATTTATTAATAAATATTTCATAATATTAAGTGTTAATATTAAAATACTTTTTACCAATCAGTTCTAGGTCATCACGATGTGTCCGCACTCATTATTGTGTGACAAATCAGTTCCACTTAACTACTTCTAAACTTCTTCCTCCATGGCATGACAGTCTTCTTCATGACACAACATTTCTTTCCCTTTTTATCCAGGTCTGCATGTCATGGGTGACACCATGCATCATGATGTGATATATGAAACCACCTTAAAACAACACAGAGCTTAAGAATTATGGCTTCACATCATGCTGCGACTCTATCCCACAATGCATCATGATGTGATATATGAAACCACCTTAAAACAACGCAGAGCTTAAGAATTATGGCTTCACTTCATGTTGTGACTCTATCCCACGAGCCACACTTCATTCCATGCAATGACGTGGCCCTTCTCAACACGGTGTGGCGATCACCCATCTGCAAGCTTTAATTCAATTGGGCCTTACATTGTGACATGAATGGAATCTTCACAACATGGATATCTCTTCTCCTTCCATAAATTTATCTTCCGGACACTGTTTCACATCATGACTGGAATCTTCACACCATGAACAATATTCTCTATTGCGAGTGTCATGAATTCCCTTAATGATATTTAATCCATAAAAGAACATCTTTGACATCATCATATTTATTTTATCCAAATTCTCCTTCATATGGAAATAATTCTTCTGAAAACTCTCTTAATTTTCGAAAACTCCTTGTTAACTTCCTTTCCACTTCTAGAAATTCTCCCGTCGACTTTGGGAAACTCCCATATATTGGTCAAGTCTATGACCATTACGTATCCTGAAATAACCCTTATGCACTGCGTTTGTCCTAGGTTTACTTTGATGCATTCTGGACTTTTCCATGTTTCCACCAATCTGTTTAGAGTTACCCTTACTCGTACAGGGTGACTTGGGACTGAGCCAAATTTCTTGATCCAGTTCAACCCATATGAGTACTGGACTTGGGCCGTATTTTAGAAATCTACTCCATATAGAAATGACATATACGTGAGGTTAGCCAAAAATAGATCTTCTGCCTGATTTTCTAACTTTTGAAAACCTTAAATATATAAATAAATTTAATTATACAAAATATAGATAAATATATATAAGTATACTTATATATAATTATATATAATTCTATTTACATATATATAGTTACATAAATAATTACATATTTATAATTATAAAATTTTAAAATTATATATATCTATTTTTATATATATATCTATATATTTAAATACATATATCCTCACTTATGTATTTATCTAATCATATATATTATAACTAATTGTATATTTACTAGTATCTATCTATATTTATATATTTATATCTATATATATATTTACATTTATTTATAACTAATTGTATATTTACTAGTATCTATCTATATATATATTTACATTTATTTATATGTTTATATCTATATATATATTTACTAGTATCTATCTATATTTATATATTTATATCTATATATATATTTACATTTATTTATATGTTTATATATATCTATATCTATTTTTATATATATATCTATATATTTAAATACATATATCCTCACTTATGTATTTATCTAATCATATATATTTATAACTAATTGTATATTTACTAGTATCTATCTATATTTATATATTTATATCTATATATATATTTACATTTATTTATATGTTTATATTCTATATTTATATGTTTATATTTATATATTTATATATTAATTATATGTTACATATTATTAATATTAATTCTGAAATAATAATTACTATATTATTAATTATTTTTAATCATATGTATTTACTAATTAATAAGATATATTTAATAGTCAATAATGACCAATTATTAATTAAAAAATAATAATATTGGAATTTATATTTTTTTATTAATTATTAAATATTAAATACAAATTATTTATTACTAAATATTAATTATTTATAATATATATACATTATAAATTATAAAGTATTATTATTAATTATAATGAAACATCAGTCGGGAATCATTTATTAGATTTCTATATTCATTATAAAATGTTTTCAATTATGTTTTAACTATAATTAAACTATTATTCAAATTCATTTATTACTAATGTTAGCATTAATTTCGAAGTATGAATATAAAACACTATAGCGTTTTCAAATTTGATACATTGGAGTTTTTATTGAATAACTGAAATCAAAATCTATTTAAACATGCTTCAAATGAATGGATTTCCCACGTTCAAGAATAATCTATTCAACAAGAATTCTTTTATATAATTTTTTTCTTTTTTTATAATTTTTTAAATATTCTTATGGATATTTTTAGATTCAAATTAATTGATTTAAAATAAAAAGTGTATTTTCGTCATGGAGGATGGAGGGTGGTTCTGCAGCGGCGACGAGCGCTCCTTTGGGTGGTTCTTCAGCGCCGGAAACCAGTATGGTTTCAGAAGACGGTGATGCAAGGGATGGGGTTGTGGCTCCCCTGAGGGCCACTTTCAAGGATATTCTGTGTGGTGTGGATTCCAACGGCTGTGATAGAGGCCTTTCTTCCGTGGAATCTGAGACCTTTCCTGAGATCCCACTGGTTGAAGTGGAGAGTCGTCCCTCTCGGTAGTTGGAGGGGGTCCTTGTGGTGATTTTTTTGGCTAAGGTGCTACAAGAGGCGGCGTCTTTTCACGATCTTTCTCTGGTGGCGCGTTTTGGACGCAATAAACCCTCTTTGAGTTATTTCCGAAACATAGTGGGATCGTGGGGGCATTCCTGTCCGGCGGCGGTATCGGAGTTATCGAGGGTTGCATTTTGCATTCATCTTGCTTCCAGGGAAGACTATGTTATGGCTTGGATGAGGAGGACCAGAATCTGTGGTTCTTGCCACTTCTCTTTAGCGAGGTGGTCCTGGGACTGTCATTACAGGCAGGAGTCTTCTTCGGATGCTGTGTGGGTATCCCTTCCAGGATTACCTCTACCTTTGCATAACCCGGCGTTGCTGAAGGAAGTGGGAAACTCCATTGGTTCCATTCTGTGTGCTGATGAAAATACTAGGTGCCTTCAGGCGGCTGCTAACCCCTGCATTTTAGATCCTCTGCCTCCATGAAAATCCATCATTGGACTCAATTAACCCGAGGCAATTGCATGATGACGAGAATGAACAGGAGCTGACGAATTAGGCGAGGGTGGTTAGAGAGCACACAGAGAGGAGTCAGTGCGGGTGAGATGGGATGGGTTAGTAGGGGGGTGAAGAGTGTGGGACAAAGTGAAAGACTCGGTGACGTGCATTCAATAAACTCCAAAAAAGCTAATCTCTTAGCACAAGGATGTCCAATAAAGGGCCTCCAAAGATTATTTGGAGCATTAAACCATTTTGAGAGGTGCATTATTGAGCCTCCAAATGGGTTAAAACTATCTTAGCGTTTTCTAGTTTTCCTCATCCAATTGAGTTCTTTAGTTTTCTTTATCTGAGAGATTCTTAGTATTTTTTTCATCCCTTTTCATTCTTTGACTTCGGAGTGACTGGCATCATTTGGATGGGAAAAGGATCCCACCAAGCCATTAATCGTTAGCATTATGATTGTAAACTGAATGAGATTTGGATTCGACAATTCAACCTTGATATAAATATTCCAGGATTTTTTAAAAATGTATTTATTTTATTGTATTATCATGTTATTTTTCATATTATCTTAAGTAAATTTCAAAAGCACCTGTTACCTGCCAGTGGACATGCATAATTGACTTATCTCTGAATATTTTTTATGTTTAATATTGCCATATTTTATATTGTATCAAATACCAACAATGTCCAAAGGATGTTATTTGGAAAACCTTTATTCCAGTGTTGTTGAATTGGTTATCAGACTATAAAGTTCTCATTTTGAATTTCCAATATCTGGTTGATAGACAATAGTTGTTCAATATGAACCCATCCTTCATTGTTCTCTAAATCCAAATCTGTTTGCATATTCATTTCTCCAATCTGTTTAGAGTTACCCTTACTCGTACAGGGTGACTTGGGACTGAGCCAAATTTCTTGATCCAGTTCAACCCATATGAGTACTGGACTTGGCCGTATTTTAGAAATCTACTCCATATACGTGAGGTTAGCCAAAAATAGATCTTCTGCCTGATTTTCTAACTTTTGAAAACCTTAAATATATAAATAAATTTAATTATACAAAATATAGATAAATATATATAAGTATCTATATATTTAAATACATATATCCTCACTTATGTATTTATCTAATCATATATATTTATAACTAATTGTATATTTACTAGTATCTATCTATATTTATATATTTATATCTATGTATATATTTACATTTATTTATATGTTTATATTCTATATTTATATGTTTATATTTATATATTTATATATTAATTATATGTTACATATTATTAATATTAATTCTGAAATAATAATTACTATATTATTAATTATTATTAATCATATGTATTTACTAATTAATAAGATATATTTAATAGTCAATAATGACCAATTATTAATTAAAAAATAATAATATTGGAATTTATATTTTTTTATTAATTATTAAATATTAAATACAAATTATTTATTACTAAATATTAATTATTTATAATATGTATACATTATAAATTATAAAGTATTATTATTAATTATAATGAATTTGGTGGTGGTTTTTTAAAAATCGTCACTAAAATTAAATAAAAAATAAAAAATAAATAAATTTATCCATTTAGTGATGATTTTTTTAAAAATCGCCACAAATTAGCATTGTTCTTCTAAAATCACTGCCAAAATAATTTAATTGAAACACTTAGCTGTGATTTTGAAAATTAGTGTTAAAAAACCACTGCTAAATTATTATTTTTTACTGTAGTGCAGATTCTAAAAATTTGAGTACTGAAAATATTGAATTTGAATATGGTAATGACGAAGAGGATGCTAAAGTTGGTGACTCTATGATGAGGTCATTCACTATTGATGAGGTCATTGAGTAGAAGGAAAAAGTGTGTTGTATGTATGAAAAATTGGATCAGTTTGAAAGGGATTCTATTTGAGATTGCGTTCCCAAAACAACGGAGGGAAATTTGGAATCAAGTTGTGGGAATTGATTTTTGAGGAAATAAATCAAGGCTGGTACGTAAATGTTATTCTCAAGTAAATGAATTGATTTTGGGGAGGACTTTTTTCACGTTACAGGACTTTACACTAAATGTTTTCTCTATTTCTGACCGACACTACAAGGTGTACCAATTAGTTACAAATTTAACATTCCCGGATGGATATTTAGAAGAAGCGTTCATGAATAACTTGAGGGCTTTATGCTCGATGAAGATGGAAAAGTGTGCAAATTAAAAAAGGATTTATATGGTCTAAAACAACCACCAAGAGCATGATATTATATGTTGTACAATTTTTCAAATAAGTGTTAATAATATTTGTGTGAAAGAAATGTCCATGAGTATTATTGTGATTATATATGTCGATGACATGATATTTGTAGGAGATCAAGAGTAAACTTGCAACGATTTTGTTGGAACATTTTTCTTGGGAAACAAATGTTCTAGCTAGAGCTGTAAGAAGCATGGGGTTTTTTTTTTTTTTTTTTAATTTAATGGGTTTAGGGTGAAAAAATTTAGGGGAATGAGTTTGTTGAGTGCCACATCATTTCGGGTGGCTAGCGCCACTTCAAGTGGTGCTTTGCCACCCGTTTTTTTTTTGCACACCCCTCCCTTTTATTGTTTTGTTTTGTTTTGTTTTTTTTGCACCCCATCCCTTTTATGTATTTATTATAATATTAAATTTATAATTATGTATTTAAATGTAACTAATTATATATATAATTATTATAATAATTATAATAATATATATATAATTATTTATATTTAATAAGGTTTATTATAATAATTATAATATCATATATTTATAATTATATATTTATTATAAATAAACCTTGTTAAATATAAATACATAATTATAAATTTAATACATAATATAATATTATAATAAATAAATAATTATAAATTTAATAAAAGCATAATTATATTATATTATAATAAATATAATAAATACAAATAATTTTAATAATGTTTATTTATATATATATAAATTTATAAATAAATTTGATATGGTTTAATTATGTATTTAAATAATTATATATAAATTTATAAATTTATAAATTTATAAATAATTATATATAAAAAAACCTTATATTTAAAATTTATAAATTTATATTTAAATAAACATTATTAAAATAATTTATATTTATATAAATAAACTTTATTAAATATTATATAATTATTATGATTACATATTTATTATAATTATGTAATTACTATAATCATATATTTATTATATTTATAACTATATATTTATTATATTTTTAATTCTATATTTATTATATTTATACTTATATAATTATTATAATGATATAATTATTATAATCATATCTTTATATAAATAAACCTTATTAATTATATATATATATATATATATATATATAATATGTATATATTTACGATGATTATATATTTAAAATAATTATATAATTATAATAATTATATAACTACAATAATTATATATTTATTATAAAAAATATACATTTATTTATTATAATAAATGTAATATGTAATTATTTATTTATTATAATAAATGTAATATGTAATTATACATTTATATTTATTATATTTATTATACATTTATATAATTATAAATATACATTTATTATAATTAAAAATAAATGTATCATATTACATTTATTATATTATATTACATATTACATTTATTTATAATATAATTATATAATTATAAATATAATAAATATAGACATGATAATTATATAAAAAAGAAAAATAATTAAACATTACATTTATTATATTATAATTAAAAAATAAATGTATTATAATATTTGTTATACATTTATTGTTCATATTTATTATAATAAATGTATAAAATAAATGTAGATTTATTATAATAAATAAATGTAGATTTATTATAAATATAAATATAAATATACATTTATTATAATTAAATATTATAATATTTATTATAATAAATATACATTTTTAATAAATGTATTATAAATATTTATTATACATTTACTATACATTTATTATACATTTATTATATTATTTATTATAATAATATTTATTATAATAGATATTATAAATGTATATTTATAAATATAATAAAAAATAAATAAAATTAATACATAATTATATTTATATTTGTTATATTTATAATTATATAATTATTATATTTATATTTTTTATATTTATAATTATCTAATAATTATATACAGTAAATACATAATTATATTTATATTTGTTATATTTATAATTATATAATTATTATATTTATATTTATTATATTTATAATTATCTAATAATTATATACAATAAATACATAATTATATTTATATTTGTTATATTTATAATTATATAATTATTATATTTATATTTATAATTATCTAATAATTATATTTATAATTATATAATTATTAATTATAATTAATATATATAATAAATATAATAAATAGAATATAATTATATAATTATTATATTTATAATTATATAATTATTATGATTTTAAATATATAATTATCATTGTAATATATAATTATATTTATTATATAATTATTATATTTATATTTATTATATTTATAATTATTTATTATAATTATTATATTTATATTTATAATTATATTTATTATTATAATTATATTTATTATATTTATATTATTATATTTATTATATTTATTTATTATTATTGTAAACCTTGCCCTTTTAAATTAAAAAAAACCCCCCTGCTCTTAAATTTGCCCATATTTTCACTAAGGCATTATCAATGAGAGATTTTAGGAACTAAGGTTAAAAATGGAAGTTCAACCTTTCCCACCCACTTGAGGTATGGTGATATTACCTCTTCCTTCCATGTTGCTTTGTTTTTTTTTTTTAATCTCAATTGGTATATGAAGTTAAGATGAATTTCAAGTGGTATCCAAAGTTAGGAAGAAATGTTGGAAACATGGGGAGTTTAAGTTGAACATCTAAGGGGTTATATAGTCCAAGGAGAGAATGAATTAAAACATCAAGAAAAGGATGAGTAAATCATAAGGATATTTGGGGAAATTATTATTATATTATGAGGATGATTTTTTTAGAGGACAACATTAACATATCATCTAATGTATCTTGTTTCCTACAATGAGTTGGCCCATGTAGGCTTATAAATGTCTGATATTTCATTATTACAAGAAGATTTTGGAAATACAATACATCTTTGAATTCATTATCAATAATGGGGAGAGATATATTGGTACACCATTCTAGGGATGGGTTACCATTGTGTGAGGATGTATTGCATATATCATCAGGGGGAAATTATTATTATATTATGAGGATGATTTTTTTAGAGGACAACATTAACATATCATCTAATGTATCTTGTTTCCTACAATGAGTTTGCCCATGTAGGCTTATAAACGTCTGATATTTCATTATTACAAGAAGATTTTGGAAATACAATACATCTTTGAATTCATTATCAATAATGGGAAGAGATATATTGGTACACCATTCTAGGGACGAGTTACCATTGTGTGAGGATGTATTGCATATATCATCAGGGGAAGAGATACGTTAGAATACCAGATTAATCTTTTTAAGGGAGATCTATTCTGTAGTTATAGTGAAAATATATTTGAAGGTGGTACTGAAAAAATACCAAGGGGGAGATTGTTGTACTGATGGTTTTTTTATATTGTATTTGTTAAAACAATGACTTTTCAATATAACACATGTAATATCCTATTTTTTTTAAAGACCATAAAAACCCTTATTGATGATAAATTATGGTTATTTTTATGTGAAAATGTAGTTTTTCAATAAAAATAACTTAATAGATTATTTAAAGGCTTTGCGTATGGGTAAAATCCTAATTAACACATTGGAATATTCTATGGAATATTTTCGGAGTTAGGTGCTGAGATAACACAAGATTCCTGTGTCTGTAAAGTTTCGGCGCAGACGGAATAAAAATATTAAATTATATTGCGTGCAAACAATTTTTCCAAAAATAATTAAATATCTCTCAAAAGGTGTGTCGTATGACAAATTTGAAACCTCCGTTAGGTCTAGGATGCAGAGTTTACCCTTGGTGGGATATAACATTTGTGCGTGTCGGTCGCTTGCTAACACCTCATTTGAAGATAACTTATTTAATATTTTTATTTATATATTTTTCCAAAAACAATTGAATCACCTAAACGGTGCATCATATGAAAAATACGAGATAACCATTATGTCTAGGATGCAGGGTTTACTCTAGGTGTGATATAACTTTCTTGTGCGTTAGGTGTTTGGTAACATTGCACACAAGAAGAACATTTTTTTTTATTTTTTTTATTAATTTAATTATTTATGTGATTTTTGGTTCTTCCTCGACACTATAGGAAACCATTTACACACAACCTTCAACAAAAAATCATCAGATTGACCCATTTATGCCTGAAACGTCTTAAAGAGTGAAAATAAACACTCAGTATAAAAGTTTGGAATGAAATGTGAATTTAATCGGGATCTTGATTTTGGGATTTAATGATACACATCTTGAGTTTCTTAAAATAGCAGAACCTATTTCGTCTTGGTTGTTGGTCGATCCCATTGAAACTGAGTGATCCTGAGATTCCTTGCATGTGACTGTTGAAGTGTTCATCGAATTGATTTGGGCTCTCTTGCGTGCGATCATTCCTTCCGATGTGTGGTTTTCTCTTTTTCTTCTCGGTGAGGTTGAAAATGCAGTAAGTTTATTTTATTTTAAAATTATTTATTTTAATTTTCTTCTTTTTCTATTGCTCTTTACAATTATGGAAAAAAATATAGAAGCTAAATAAATGATAAAAAGAGGTTTTATCATTTATTTTGGTTATATTTTTTTTCATAATTGTAAAGAGCAATAGAAAAAAGAAGAGTAAAATAAATAGTTTTAAAATAAAATAAACTAACCTCATTTTCAATCTCATGACGCTCCAGGGAGAAGAAAAAGAGAAAGATGCACACCCGAAGGCATGGACGCGCGCAAGAGATCCCAAATCGATTCGACGAACTCTTCAACAGTCACGTGCAAGGAATATCAGGATCACTTGGTTTCAATGGGATCGACCAACAACCAAGATGAAATAGGTTTGGTTATTTTGAGAAACCCATGACACAAATCATTAAATCCCAAAATCAAGATCCCGATTAAATTCACGTTTCATTCCAAACTTTAATGCAGAGTGTTTATTTTCACCCTATTAAGATGTTGCAGGCTTAAATGGGCCAAAATCAGATGATTTTGAGGATTTTCGGTTGAAGGTTGTGTGTAAATGGCTTCCTATAGCGTGGAGGAAGAACCAAAAATCACATTAATAATTAAATTAATAAAAAAATAAAAAAGTTATTCTTGCGTGCGATGATACCGAACATCCGACGCGCATGAAAGTTATGTCACGTCTATGGTAAACCCCGCATTCCAGATTTAACGGTGGTCTCAGGTTTTTCATACGGTGCATCGTTTGCAAGATATTCAATTATTTTCATAAAAATATATAAATAAAAATATTATATAAGTTATCCTCGTGTGTGATGTTACTGAACGCCCGACGCACACAAATGTTATGTTGTGTCTAAGGTAAACCCCATATCCCGGATTTAAAGAGGGTCTCAGATTTCTCATACGGCATACTGTTTGAGAGACATTCAGTTATTTTTGAAAAAACCGTGTACACATAATAATATATTTATTTTTTTATTCCATTTGCACCGAGGCTCTATGTGCCACAGAATCTGGTGCAATCTCAGCCCTTAACTCTGAAAGTATTCCATAGAATATTTCAAGATGTTAACTGGGCTTACCCTTAAGCATAATCTTTAAATCATCTATTATGTTATTTTTATTGAAAAACTATATTTTCACATAAAAATAACCATAATTTATCATGATGGAGGGTTTTTATTCTCTTTAAAAAAATTTAGGATATTACAATTCTCCTCTATCAAATTCTTATCCCTAAGAAGTGTCTTTAATGGTCTTGCTCGAACAACTCAGGCCACTTAGCTCGAACATCAAACTTGCGCTCCCATGTCTCCTCTTGGATCTGTTCATGCTGCATCTAAATTATGTAAGATTTATAGAGATTCAAATGATGATATTTGAAGAGATGGATTTTATATAGATATTCTTGAAGATGCATCATATCTAAAAGATTTAAAAATTAAGAAAAAAATATTTATTCTATGATTTAATGATTCAAATTAATTTTATCTTTTACTAGAGATCTTGAATAAAAATAAGAGGAAGAAAATTAAGAAGATTTGAGTGGGAGAAGATAAATATATTGATTGCTACTAGAAATTAGAGAGAACATGTGTGCACATAATAAAAAACCAGAATAGGTATGAATTTTACAGTGAATAGATTTATGTTGTTATGAGCACTGAAGAGCTCTTGGAAAGATGTTTCTAAATCTATAAATAACTGGGAAGATCAAAATATATGATGCAATGTTTATCCTAGATTCAATGGGGATCTTTCTCATCTTGAGTTTTTGTTATTGTATAAAATAAGAGGGATAATTGTTGGTGACTTGGTGGGTTAGTTTACCATAGATTAAGGATGATACATTTTTGTAGATCATTGTAATTCACTTTATTATATTATTGAATTAATCTTTGTTCTGGACAACATCAATCACAAGGATGTAGTAATCCATATTAGGGGCAGACCTTATAAATACTTATGTGCTTTGTGTTCATGTTTATCATTCTACACATGGGTGAGTGAGTTTTTTTAAAGAAACAAAGGTCTTTTATAATTTTGATAAGTAATTAGAGGTTTATTTAAGTAACCATAAAAATGACCAATACTAATTCACCCCCTCTTAATGTTGAATCCACATAATTTCTAGGATCTTGAGTACCGAATAGAACTAAATTAAATCGTCCAAAAATTGATTTGAACATAATAAAATTGGTTTGAAGCCCCACGCAGGCGGCTGTGGTGGCATGGGGTTTGGGGTGTGGGGCGCTGGTCGTGGGGTTGAGTCCTCGAGCCGTTTTCCTTGTCGCATGCGTGTAATAATAGACCCACCTTTTAAATTGGTCCGAACTGAAATGAATCAAATCAAATGGAATTGAATCAAATTGATCAAAATCAAACCAAATTGAACCCATTAGGACAGACAAAGCCTATTCAAGTAATGTCGTGAATTGAACAGAATCAATCGAACCCAATAGAATTGAAAAAAATCAATCGAATAAAACCTGCTTGAATTGAACCGAATCAAATGAAATATAATCAAATGGGTCAGACCTTAACCAAATTAAACCAAACCAATTTGACCTAACCCAACCTTACCTGAATCTAATTGAACTAGACTAACCCAACCCAAACTGTGAAAAGATCCAAACTGAACTCAACCAAATAGATCATAATGAACAAGAATGAAACCAAATGGAATAGATTCGACTCAACTTGACCCAAACCAACCCGAACCTAATAGAATTGACCCACCCTAACATGAACTAACCAAAATTGAATCAAATTGGATAAAATTGAACTGAAATTAATCAAATCAACTTGACCCAAAATAATCCCAATGAATCTCACTGACCTAGACAAAACCAAACCATTGTGACCCTATCTAACTAAAACCATACCAAAAAAAATTGTACATAATCAAAATGAACAAAACTAAATGAAATTGAATCACCCCAACCTAACAACACCTAAACATAATGGAACATAACCAAACCCACCTGACCCAAATCAAATAGAACCAAACTAACATGACAAATCCAATGCCAACCAACCCAAATCGATCTGACCTGAACCAAATTGCATCAATAAAAACCAAGTTGCACCAAAGGGAATAAAACCGAACTGAATCGAATGAAAAGGTACCAAATCAAACCGAGTCTACCAAAACCAAATCGAACCGAACATAGAAAACCAAGCTAACCCGATCCAAACCAAACATAAAATTATCAAACCAAGATGACTTAATCCAAACCAAACCAACCAAACCAAATTGAATCAAACTGAATCAAATTGAACTATCTTGAATTGATTGCAATCTACCCATTTAATTGATTAAAACCAAATACAATTTCAAAATAGGATATAAATACATGTAAATACCTATGAAAATCATGAAAAGGATCTTAAGACATATTAAAATGATGAAATATACGTGGAAGAATATGGAAAAAAACCATAGAGAGAGTGGAAATTAAGAAGTCAAGGAGAATTTTTTTAACAATTTTATTGTGTAAAGTAGACATAAATTAAGATATGATAGTAAAATGACATGTAAATAGACATGAAAACTAGAAGAAAGTTCATATTGGATTTTTAAAGGATATGATATTCAAAACTTCTCAAGGCAGAAATACAAAGAAAAAAAAAGAATTAATGAAGAGATAAATTTAGATGAAATATCCTTACCACCTTTTTAAAGTGTGAAATAAGAATCGATTAAAGCGAGAATAATAAAAAGACCCATAAATCCCCCCAATAAGGGAAAATAGAATATGATGCATTAATAATATGGTATATATACAATATAAAAGAACATAGATCAGGAATAAAAAACTAAAAACAATAAAATAAGATCAAGAAGGAATCTCCTTACCAACTTAGTAAGGTATGGATTGAACATAAATCAATGGTAGGATGGTAAAGAAACATGTAAATTCTAAAGAAGATAAAAATAAAATTTTTATATTAGTCATTCAAAGGAGAGATATACAAAGCATAAATTAAGATAGTTAATAAGATAATATTTCAAGAAAATGAAAGATGATTAAGAAGAATTCACCTTATCTCAAATCCTAATATGATTGAGCATACTTCTAACTTCTTGTATTAGCAAATTTTATTTATTAATTAATTATTTTATTACAGATTTATGTCCTTTTTTACTTATTATTTCTTATTAATTTTCATTATTATATTTCCATTTAACGTTTATAGTCCACATGTTCCATTGAGAGATGTTTGTTTCAAGAGTTTCATGATTGTTTCTATATTGAGACATCAATTCTTGTTTTTTATCCAAGAGATAATTTACTCAATAATTTCAAGGTTAATATGACCATAAATATTATAAAATATATAAAGTTTCAAGGTCATACCCTCATAAGAGTAGTTTCAATTTCTAAATCAATACTTCATGGTTCATTTATTCATGCAATTTTACTAACCATGAATAGTTATTTTAATATAGTTATTTTACACATTAATTTCACCATTTTAGAACCTTAATCATTAATTTAATGCATTATTAATGTTATATTTAATAATAAATTTTGTTTTATTAACCAAACATAGCTGTGGTGATGGTTAGAGAAAAACATCATCCATTTAGCTGGTTAAACCACCCATGTGATGAATGTGCTAGAAAGTTATCGAATGAAATGAAAATTAAACTTTAATATTTATTTTAATACTATCAATAAACTTACAAGATTTATTTTATTCTCTTAGATTGATAAATTCTATTTAGAATGATTACAAATATGAATAAAAAGAAAAATGGTTTGAAAAGAAAAAGTTGCCACTTTATCGAAATTGATCCTTCACTTGTGGCCTTTTAAGATGTGAAGATATTGAGATTTCTGGTGAATAGAACCTCCCCAAGATGGATGGGGTATTTTACGTGATATCATTGTGATCTCCAATAGCTTGAACGTACATTCAAACCATACTTGTTGAAGTTTAACTTGGGCTTGTTTTAAGGAAAACTGTAGTTATGCTACCACCATCCCATGCTTGGAAAATTTTTCTTCCTATGGAATATCAATAACACTCAATGCTATAGATCCTTCCTTTTATATAAATTTCACAATGTTATTACTCTTATTTATAATCACCATATATGGTACTTCCAACGACCATCTGTAACAATAATATTTTCTTAACAGTCATATTATAATGATTTCCTCTTATAGTAACTTCTATCATGTATCCAATGCTAGGAGTATCATATCATGGTCATCTTTAATAAAGCATGTGGACTAGTAGGTGGTGGAATATCTTGTTGGTTTCAATATGGAGACCATGTGAGGAATCTGTATTTGTAAAGTTGTAGTTGTGGTTACATGTGTAAAAGTATCTTTATGTAAAGTTGATCGGGTCATTGTCAGACATATGTGGTGTGCTTTGTAAAATTTGATAAAGTATCTTTTGTAAAGATTCTTTATTAAAGTTGTGTCCATGGGTAGTTTTTTTATATAGTCAAGTTTTGTGTGTAAGATTTATGTAAAGAGTTAGGATCCATGTGGTGATAAGTTTAGGACGCATGGAACTAGGCCATTGGTCCAATAGGATTACCTTATCTTCTTATATCAGCCATGCATGATTATAAATAATATAACATAGGAACAGAAGAACTCAACCTTTGGGGAGAGGAATCCTTCTACCATTTTGATAATAATATTCTCAATTTCCATATTTCTCTAAGCGTACTTTGTGTTTTTCATCCATTTAGTTTATGCATCCCTTCTATTTGTGCTATAACCTCCTTTGTAGTTGTACCTCCTACGTGGTATTATTTTTGGCATCGAAGTCATGGCTACAATGTAAATACTATTCCTTATCACCCAAGGTAATAACCACCTCACGTCCCTATGACATCTCTACTCTCAGTTAATAGAGAGTATGCTATGTGGTTTCTTATTTTTGATAATCCTCCGCACTAGAAATATCAAGACTAGGAAACTTCCTGACCATCTTTTCAATATGGTTTCTCTATGAGTGGTGTTTTTTGTGTTTTTATGGTGTAAGTTAGTTGTAAATTTCATTATTTCCATCCATAAAAAGTGACTAGGAGAGATTCAAGTACTAAAGAACTAGTTCTTTCCTGAGTATAATTCTTATAGTGGATAAAGTTGTCATTATTGAAGCCATAATATCCATTTCTGTTAGACCTTACCTGAAGCGACAAAGAGTTATTCTAAGAAAGGCCATACTAGTAAATAAGAAATTTCTAGAAAAGTACTCAAACAAGCCCTTTTTTCCTTTCCAGTTCATTACTCTTCATCACCCTTAGAGAACACCCTTTATAAATCTCTTTCACATTTGATTTCCTATACAGAGATATCATGGGTTTCATGATGGTGTGACATTGCCAAGCTGATTTTCACTTTCTCTTTCATGGAAATCAAATTTCTTAAACCCCATTATAGTTTGGGTGATTCCTTTCTAGACCTTCGTCTTTGGAGATGAATAACCTTTATAAGGCAGACTATCTCCAAGATAAAACAATCCAAGTTACAAGTATGTCTCTCTTAAATCCTTACTAAAGATTTGACAGACCCTCTGAAGGTACCAGAGTGTGCGGCGGAAGCTAGTGTGCTGGTAATTTTAAGATTTTCATCACTGGAGCGATGTAACTTCATCGTCTCCGACAATCTGAGCCCTGATAGTGGTCCGAAGATCACACACGAATATTTTTTTTTGAGAAGGTGGTGCCTTGGTCAAAGACCAAAGCACATTTTATTGAATAAAAAAGTCGAAAAGATTACAAGATACAGAAAGAAGGGATTTTTTTACAATCTTTATCAAATAGCTAAAGTAAATCCGGAGGGAGGGTGTCCATCCAGGTCATGGTCTGATGAACACCCTTGTTGGCAAGGGCATCAGTAACAACGTTAGCCTCTCTGAAAGTATGCATGACAATGTAGTCTATACCATGCAGAGAGTCCAGACACTGCATCCAAAGATTGATCAAAGGCTAGGCAAGGTGAGTCACACCATTCCTGATTGCCTGGACAATGGTGGTAGAATCACTTTCAATCCATAGTTTCCTCCAGCCTTTTTGAATGGAAAACTTGACAGCATGAATTACTCTCATCATTTCGGCCTCCAATGAAGAAGCTATGCCACAATTTCCAAAGAAACATCCATGACACTTGCCAGCAGAATCTCTAAAAATAGCTTCGCAACTGGCAGGTCCAGGATTTCCCTTTAAGGCATCATCAATGTTGACTTTGATCCATCCCGACATTGGCGTTTTCCAGAAAACTTCAAAGGTGTGAAGAGGTTAATAGTATATGCCATCAACCCGAATCCTGTGCAAAATCTCCCAGTCACCAACTGAGTTGTTGTAGTGAGCTTTTTGAATCAAGGAAGCTTCTCGAATTGCAATGAGGATCCGTGCTTTCCCTGCATTAAGATTTAATGATCATTTATTGTGTAGAATATCATTTCTGTCATACTAGATCACATGCAGGAGCTCAGCAATAGCAGCTAGAAAAATGTTCTTAATTTGATGAGAGGCTTGGTGCTGCACACAACATTTAAGAAGAGTGCAAATTGAGTCGGAGGTATGCCATCTGCAATCAAAAATGTCAAAATTATATTTCCAAAGAGCAGAGGCTGTGGTACAAGATAAAAATAGATGGTTACTGTCCTCCCTATGTTGATTATATAGGTGACATTTAGAGCATAGCTAGATGCCAAAATATTGAAGGCAGACCTCAGTGGGCAATCTGTTATGAGCAATGCGCCAAATTAGAGTGAGTCTAATAGGCTTAATCTACATCTTGTTGAAAAAATTTAACCATTGAAAGCTAGATTCAAATCCAAGAAAGTTGTGCATATAAGATTTTTTTGAGTCAAGAATACCATTCAGAGCGGGTTCCCAGACAAGAAAATCCTCACAGTTAATAAAAGGATAGTTATCAATGATCTGAGCAACTTTGTCAGGGAGATTATCCCTATGGGAATGGAGAACATCTTTAATAGTGTGACTGGTGTCCACCAGAGTAGAATCAGGGGAGAGCATCGAGGCCAACGAAACACCAGTCCAATTGTCAAGCCAGAAATTTATGTTAGAGTCAGCGCTCACTATCCATCTAGAGTTTTCCATGATTTTATGATAAGTGTACCTAATGGAAGGCCAGATTGAGGAAGAGATATAATTAAAGTTCCCCTTCCTAAGTTTGGAGAGGAATCTATGTGTAAGGAAGTCAATGGCATTCGAGTCAGTATTGACTAATCTCCATGTAAGTCTAGCTTGAAAAGCATCATTAAACAACTTTAAGTTTTTAATACCAATACCCCCTTTTTTCAAAGGTTTGCAACAGGTTACCCAGGGAATGGTGACAAGTTTTTTTTGAAAGATAATTCCTGTCCAGATGAAGTTCTTAATATAGGTGTTAATTCTTTTGAAAGTACCAGCAGACCATTTATAAATCATAAGGGAGTAGACCATTTTGGAGACAATGGTCGATTTGACCAAACAAATTCTGCCATCCATGGAGAGGGACTTGCCTTTCCAATTAGAGAGTTGATTAATAATTTGATCCACCATGTTAGCAAAGTAAATAGTTTTAGGTCTTCCCCAAAATATAGGTACCCCCAAATAAGTGAAGGGGAAGCAACCTTCTTTAATACTAAGATCATTGGTAATAGTGTTTTTCCTTCATGTGGAGAATTTTTTACCAAAAAAATGTGCGATTTATGCCAAGAAATGGCCTCACCCGAGACTTTCTCATAGTGAGTAAGGGTTTATTTAAGAAATTGAATATTCTTTTGGTCACCTTGAAGAAACAAGATGACGTCATCAGCATATAAGAGATGAGTAGGGACTCTAAGATTTCTGGCCACATGTATAGGTTTGAGTTTGTTTTGAGTTACCAAATGAGCGAGGAGCCTGCTAAGATAATCTTCGACAATTACAAATAAAATTTCCAAGAGCAGGTCACCTTGTCTGACCCCTTTTGTGCATTTAAAGAAGCCCCTGGGGGTGCCATTGACCAAGATGGATATAGATGCTGAGTTGAACAAAGTTTTTATTGTCTTGATAAAAGTATCATTAAAGCCAAATCCTTTTAGAACCTTAAAAATAAATATCCAATCAATAGTATCAAAGGCCTTCCTAATGTCAAGTTTGATAGAAACATTTCCTCCTCTGATAACATTATTTAAACTGTTGGTGCATTCAGAGGCAATGCAATACAGTCTTGTATAGACCTTCCCTTAATGAAGCCAAATTGATTCCAAGAAACTATTTTGTTGCATATAGGGGAAAGCCTATTAGCAAGAATTTTGGAAATGATTTTGAAAAGTGTGTTTATCAGCGCAATAGGCCAAAATTGGTGGATCTCAGACGCATTGTCCACTTTGGGGATTAAAGTAAGAAATTGAGCATTAAGACCATGAGGGAGAAAACCATTATGGAAAAAGACTTCACAAGTTTACAGACATCAATATGAATAACATCCCAATGTTGTTGAAAGAATTTGTTATTGAAGCCATCCAGACCAGGAGCACTGTTCGATTTTAAACTAAAAACAGTGTCTCTAATTTCATGGTCCAAAGGGACACATAGGAGAGATGAATTATCATTTT
Source organism: Viscum album (assembly GCA_963277665.1). Lineage (NCBI taxonomy): Eukaryota > Viridiplantae > Streptophyta > Magnoliopsida > Santalales > Viscaceae > Viscum > Viscum album. Next base: position 1,188,125,863 of record OY728156.1, on the reverse strand, counting down.
CATCCACCATCCTTGGGATGATATCAGGTCTAAGATCTATATTTATGTCCAGACCATTGAAAATATTATGAAAATAAGAAACAACATAGTTGGAGATAGCTTCCTCTAAATCAATAATATATCACACACGAATATTTCAAAGCAAAAAATTAAATAAATGGTTACATCGTTTGATTTGATGCGCGTTTAACTGTAGTTCATCATTGATGATCATTGCATGAAGGATATGAAGTTGAACCCCTCAAGATCATCCACACATGCTTTAAGAATCCACACACACACCGTCTGTCGAACTCCGGGTGCTAGCATGGAGTTCCGACGATCTCTTCGACATCACGATGATTACCTCGTCCCCTGCCTTCAATCCATGAAGGTGTTCTTGGATTGCTCGCTTGGATAGATCCTTTATCTCTCTAGGACATGGGAGGAGAGAGGAGCTCTCAATCCATTGGAATGAATCGAACACTAGAAATGAGCTCCTCGTCTTCTTATATAGTGGATGTCTAAAATACTCGGTTAGGGTTCCCCGACCCCTATATATTTAACATCCACTAAATAAGTAATAAATAAATAATTATGACGAGCTAACTACATCATAAATATTATTTATATTATATCACATACTTGTAATATATATTAAATATTTTATGTGATAAAACCCGAGTCATTAACTCGACTCATAATTCTCGCTAATATTAAACGAACTTTTAATATTAAAATAATATTCATTTATATAATATTATTCAATGTATTTACTTAAACAATTGTAATTAATTTTAATAAATAAACTCAACCCAATTATTCTATACTCTAATAATAATGAATTTATTTATTTTTTGGTGATCAATAATGTTTGGACAACTCTCGGATCCTATGGTGGGGTCCACCATGCCCTATATACATATTCACCAGAATATGGTAGAATCTTGAATGCACTATTGTGTGTGACCCTCTAGGATCTTATCTCAATAATAATGAATAATATTCACAGACCAATAGTGGAGTCTTTAAACCCATCAAAGCCTCTAAAGAGACAAAGAATAATAATAACAATGACAACCATCCTACAAACACATACTATGTAATATAATATCTTTGTCATATGATATCTCATAAAGTAGGATGCACACTTGTGTCACTGTCCTTTCCTTTATTATTTTTTGATATATCTGGATAAATTTACCTTCAACTACCATGACCATGGATTTAATGAAGGTACTACCATCCTAATCAACTAGGCCATAGATATTACTTCCTCAACTCGGAAGTGATAAATTCCATCTTGATCATTCAACCAATGCCATACCACCAATGACGCATCCAACACATGATACCTCGCTATGGCTTCAATGTCATGGTTTTTTCCTTGTATCAAAGTACATGATCAAATGACACACATTGATAACAATCTCAAGTTAGGAGACCAATACACATGTTTATAGATTTGAACAACCAAGGACACCTGAAACATGTGGTGTTCATATTGGCAGGCCTATCCTCATGATATCACATATTAGAGATCACCATGTGCGAACTTCATGAGAAGAAGAGTCAATGCTTATGAGCCCCCAACAATTGATAGCTAGACATCAACTGTGTCCAGTCAGTATGATGTATCTAGACCATAAGACATAACTTTAAGATTACTGTCATAGTATCTCTAGGTTCTCATTATAATCTGGGAATTGCTATAACCTTTTCATACGACACGTAACTTAAGGACATTGCCATAAATATAGTGGACGCAGAAGTATCAACACTATTCTGGTAAGATGGACACATGTATACATCAAACTATATATATGTAATGGTAATCAAATTACATACACAAGTTGGGTATAAAGAAACCACTTTTAACACTCCCACTTGCACTAGAGCCAACTGCTAACAAGTCTCAATCCGCTAGCTCTCACATGAGAATCATGCTTCTGTTGGCATATAGATTTAGTCAGGGGTCTACCATGTTGTCCTCTGTGGCTACTCTACTAACTTCAACTTCACCTCTTTGAGTAAAATCCTGCAAGATATGAGACTTCCGAAGTATATTCTTTGTTCTCGAGTGTGACTGGGCCCTTGACAAGCACCACTGCTACATTATTATCACAATAAAATGGAACATGGTCGACACTGCTGGGAACAACACCAATGTCGGAGACAAAGATACGTATCCAGACCGCCTACTTAGCTGCATCAGAAGCCATGATATACTCAGATTTTGCTGTAGAATCAGTGATCATGGGTTTCTTTAAGATTCTCCAGCTCACTGCACTACCATTAAGGAAAAATGCATAGCTTGATTGCGATTTTAGATCATCATAATCTATTTGGAAACCATCATCAATGTATCCTCTCACTACTAGTTTCTCATATCCTCTATACACTAGGAACATGTCCTTTATATGCCTTAAGTACTTTAGGATAGTTTTGACAGCTGCCCAATACAATTCTTCTGAATTAGCTTGATATCTTCCCATCATGCTTAAAGCATATGCAACATCAAACCTAGTACATAGGGTTGGCCTGTAACACCCCAAGCTTCCATAGTACGCTTCTCTTTGAATAATACAGTAGCGTGTGTTGTACGCAATTTCGAGTTCTAACACACCACAACCAATCAAACTAGCCATTATGAATAGTAATACCCAATTTTTGAAATTTTATAAATTTTATCTTTCAAAATGGACTTCATTTTTGGATTCAGAATATCGAAATTAGCTTAGGGTGAACTTTTGGTATTTTTCTGAAAACTTTCAATTTTTGATGAATAGTGAAAAACACTGAGTTAGTTTAAAACAGAATTTTTATTTAAATAATTATTTATTTTATTAAATTTATTTTAGGTCAAAATAGATACATAATACCTATATAAGTTCAATGTAATTCATTGGAGTCAGTTTATAATAATTTTAGATATATAAAAATTTTATTGAACTTTTTACCGTCTTTTACCCACCTCCTAGGAGCATTTTCAAATTTACATAAAACTTAATTTTACCGCTTCTGTGAGTTGAATTTCAAAAATCTGAAGACACGGTTGATATTAGTAAGTAAAACGTGGTTCAATAAGATGAAAATAATTTTTGGTGAATAGTAACTTTTTATTTTTATTTACCACGGTTAAAAGTAAATAGGGTAATTAAGGGTAAAAATGATATTATTATTACCCTAACACATGTCCTAATTCTATTGGATAAGTATAATTCGACCAAAAACAACCTTAGGAATAAAATATGATCCTTTGGGTCCACTTGGATTAGATTAGGACATTTATTATTATTTAATTCAAAGAAGAGTTAAAAGTGTTAAATTCAAAGTTTAATAACTAAACCATTTTTAATAAAGGTTTACACATAAGATAAATTAGACTATAAATATTCATTAGAAAGATAAAACAATTTCCTACATAATGGTATTTTATTTATATTTTTTAGACATTAAATAATTTAATTTATTTATGACACAATGATGATGCAGTAATTACCTAATTAATGAAATATTAAAATAATTGATATTATAAATATCCAAATAAATGTAATTTGAGACTTTTTATAAATTCCATTAATTTTCTAGGTTAATATGACATGTTAGGGTTGGTTAGATGAATTTTGTTCGAAGTAATAATTCTGTTATGAATTTAGCAAAAACAACCAAATAGTGTCAAAATTGATATAAAAGAGTTTTTAAAACAAATATTATATTATTAATTGATATTCTATTCCTAAAAGTCTAAGGTTCGGCCAAAAATTTTATAAAATGATAGGTGTATCATTAATGAACCACTTGGGATTCTCTTGGATGTTTATAGTAAGTTTATTAACTATATAATATAAAAATACAAAGAGACATGGTAAATGTCAAACTATTTAACTAAGAGTTAAATCTAAAAGATAAAGTTAATATAGTGACTCAAACCTGTCTAAAACATATTGGTTGAGTGGTTTTCGACCCATCTCCACCTTAGCCTTTAAATAATTCATTTTGGAGCCATTAGAAACCGAAAATGATTTTATTATAAAATAATATTTCTAGCTTTTCCTAAGGGGCCCCTTGTAACGCCCCGACCCCAGCTACCCAGAGTCGGTGCATTACTTCGTAACATTGGCATGATCACAAAAGATCAAGTCTCGAAAGACCGATTAGTTTAGTAGCCTTGGAAACACTAGATACATTCATAAATGTTACATTACATCATAAAGTGAAAAACTAATAACAAAGTCTTCATAGTCCACACTCATATCCTCTTCTGACTATCCTTGCAGGTCATTCATAAAATACTTCTTCACATCCTGGAAAATATTAAAACATTGAAAGGGGTGAGCTCAGATGCTCAGTAAGGATAACAATATAGCGGAAGCTTTCATCAATAAACATAAACATTTAAGGCAATGTATAACTAAAACAAAAGCCTTTTAAACATGAACTTCAACATAATATGGCAAAAGTAAAATGAGATAATGCCATTCACTTCTTCACATGGATATTCTACTGGTCGAATAATCACATGCAATATCAATAACCACTTTCATAATGAGGGAATGTATAATGCCAGACATTCTGAAACATTTTGTCAAGGCCTCGGCCAAGACGTCTAAAATGATTAAGGCCTCGGCCAAAACCATAAATCAAATTGGGAAAGGGCCTCGGCCAATTCCACGTCTAGTTGTCTCATGAGACCTACCGATGCAATTTTTTTTAGAAGATACTTACGTTTAAAATTGTTCAAATATACTCCAGTGTTTTTCTGAAATCATTATGCAAGCTTCTGAAAAAAAATATCTAATTCTGAGACTGCTCGACTAATTACAGGCCATGATGGGTCCACTCCCAACCCCTTCCTGTCTACCACACTCGAGAGTCGGGTTTTCTGAAAATATTTTTAAGCTTGCGTTAAATATGTATACATTTGCACTGGAATTTCATATATTAGAGAGAAATATCATTTTTTTGAAACCATTTAAAAATCACATAATTATAAAATAAAACCATTTGAATAAACATAAAATTCAAAGGGGTTTATACACCGTATAAAAGAAATTTGAGTATAAAACAAAATATACCTCAATGAATGGAGATTGAGACGAAGTAGTTTACAAAGATCATTTTTAAAATAAAATAGATCTATTATGTGTATTCACTATAAGTACACATAAATAAAGTACAAATACAAGATATGACATAATAATATCACGGCATAATTTGAAAGTAGGATATTAACCCAAAGAATGGAAATTGGGTTAAGAAATTCCCTTACCTCGTGTCCGACTTGACTCAACCGTTCTTTAACCTCCTGAATAATAAACTAGAGTTAATATCTACCATTTTAAATTTCATTATCCTTTTTATATCACTTATTAAAATGTTATGAACATTACGTAATTATTTAAGTTAATAACGGTCGTTTTGTCGATTTTTGGTACTTGAGTCAACAATAAACTTCTTATAATTACAAGTTGTTTATGTGGTAGAATATCCATTATCTCCAGAATTATATTCATGATTTAGATGTCATATATATCATATATATCTAGTATATACATTCATTTATAATATTACGTAACATTTAGAGGTAAGAAATGAAATGCACCGTTCATGGAGACGGTAAGCCGTACGTACGCATGAACGCTACTTTCATTTCTATTTCGTATTTAATGGAATGAAATCATAATGATATAAATGTATAATATAATTCCAGTATAATATAGTGTATAATACCATTTACTCCATCCTTTATACATACCACATATGACATTAACGATTCAAATCACTTTGAGAGGGCGGTAGTCCGCACTTCCTAAAATGAAATTATCGCGTTTACCCATAATGGAAATCATAAAGTATGCCATAAATGAGAAATACAGAAGCATAAGTAAAACATAAACATATTATATATCATATATAAATATAGTGACATCTTAATGGCCACCTTTGAAGGTGTTATATGAGTGTTGAACAATCATCGTTTCGTGAGGCAGAAATTCGCCATCCACAGAAACCGTATGTTCTTTAACCATTAGATGTAGGTGTGTGTAAGTGTAGCTCAAATCCTTATTATAACAACATCCTAGTATATTGAGGATACTGGTGTTGTTACAAAAGAAATGAATAAAAAGATTTTAGGGGGTTGGAGAAGAAAAATAAAACAAAACAACATTAGAGAAGACATTACCTCAAAATCGGGTAACTCTTTTTGATTTGAGCCAAAGGCTTCCTTGGGAAGTATTCTGCCCAAAGTGAGGCTTCTAGGAGTAAGGGAGGGAAGTTGGGAGAGTATTTGGGCAGAGGTTGGCCGAACCAAATGGCTTGAATGTGTGAATGAGGTGGTAGAGGTGGGGGCCTTTTATAAGTGGAGAGGAGGGGCACTCTTGGAAAGTAAGGAAATTTTACATTATTATACAATGCTTTTCGGATTCTAATGGTCCCAAACTTATATAATTCGTGGCTAAGGTGATAAGGGTTCTAAATCTACCCATCCAATAGGTTTTTGACAAGTTTAAGCCTTGGATTGTACATTATCTTTTCATTTTATTAAAATCGTTAAATAATGAGGTCATCGCTGCATCATCATGATGTCATAAATAATTTAATTTATTTAATGTCTAAAAATTATAAAAAAAATACTATGATGTAGGAAATCTTTTTAGCTTTACAATGACTATTTATAGTCAAAAATATGACTTGTATAACCCCATGTAAAAATTGTTTTAGTAAAACATTTCATGTTTGTGTCATTTTTTACTTTAACATTAAATAAAAGGTATTTATGTCATTTTCCAACTAATGTGGCTCCATGGGGTCCCCAAGTTGACCCATGGATTGTCTTGGTCGGCCATGGCACATTCAATGAGGGTAGGACATGTGTCAAGCTCATCTAATATTATTAAAACATTATTTTTACCTTAAACTACACTAATTACCTCTAATCGCGATTAAGAACTTAAAAGTTATTATTCACCAAAAAATTATTTTAATCTCATTGAACCACATTTTACTTCTTATTTACAACCATGTATGTCGGATTTTTGAAAATCAAATCACAGAAGTGGTAATATTTCATTTAAACGAAAAATCAGTTATTTAACTACCACTTAGTGGTTTCACTATTCATCAAAAATTGAAGTTTTTCAGAATAATGCCAAAATTTCACCCTAAGCTATAATTGATATTCCGAATTCAAAAATGATGTCTATTTTATGAAATTCCAAACATATAAGTTGCATTAATTAATTTTATAATTAATTCCCGCTGTCACAACAAATAGCGTGTTTTTAAGAAATAATTTATATCAAAAGATTGACAATTGTTTATGTCCAATTTCAATGTTAAATTAATTCTAAAGACCACCATTGGATAAAATGGTAAAAATATATTCTAATTATACTTTAAAACCACTAAATAGTATAATTTATCACTATAAATTATTTTGATTAAAAAAGTTGTTTTTAAGTATTTTTCACTATTCATAAAAATTTGGAAGTTCTCAGAAAATTACAAAAAAATCAACATAGGCTAATTTCAATATTAGGAATACAAAAATGAATTCCATTTTGAAATATAAAATTTCTATAATTTTAAAAAGTGGGTATTACTATTCATAACGGCTACTTTGATTAGTCGCGGTGTGTTAGAACTCGAACTTGCGTAAAATGCAAGCTATTGCATTATTGAAAGAGAGGCGTATCATGAAAGCTCGGGGTGTTACATTCTCCCCTCCTTCAATAAATTGCGTCCTCGCAATTTGAAATGTTTCTTTGAAAATAAAAGGTTGAAAATAGAAAATACCTTTGTGGAAAACCCACATCGGAAATAAGATTAATAAAATTTAGCCTTAATAAGAGGGAAAGGGAAATGAAAGAGTCACCACCCAATTATGATCTCGATTAGGAGAACATTGGTGGCAATTAGAGACAGATAATTGGAGGAAAAACGTAAATATTTGTAGGGAGTGATTGAGGTCATCAATCACAATCAACTGTCAAATTGAGGGCCTCAAAGCCTTCAATCTATGTTGATTTAAAATATCATCAGTTCAACAAGACATAAGGTATTAGGATAACACATTTTTTTGTTTTAATATCCCTTTACTAATGTTTAAGAATTAATTTATTCATTGAATAAGAGATAGGTATATATATTTTTATGCTTGACAATTAGAGTTTCAACCTTCAACTCATCTTTCACTCAAAAAGATAATAGAACTCAAAAATATTATACTTATCCTAATTGTATAAGGTTCCAAATGTTAACACATACCATTTAGATTAGTAAAATTATTTTGTAATAACCAGGGACTTCCTGTAGGCTAGTGGTAGGAAATAAAGGCCTGTCGCACTATGGTTGTGGGTTCGATTCCTGCAGCTTTGTCCGACACGACGGGTTATGCCCCACCCTGCAGGTTGTCCTTTTCCTAAAACTATAGTATTATAATATTCCAAAAATATTCTTCATAAATTTTTTAACTTTAAATTTACTATCCAAGGTTCAACTTAATCCACTCCAACCATTATAGTTATCCAAAATACCTCTGTCCAGATTTTCTCTAAAAGGTCTCTTAATTCCAAAATCAATTTATCAGATTCCCAAAACAAATTAAAGTTTCTCTTATTGTCACATACTAAAAATATAATTACCTTCATCATATTAAAACCTTATTGAAATCAACAAGTACTGCAGTACAATCACATTATTCTAATAACCAGAATATAATCCATGAGTCCAAAAGCACCAATACATTAGTTATTCTGCTTCAACTGTAGTAACAGCATAAGATTGTCCTTGATCCCTTGGCCTTTTCTGAGGTAAGTTTCCCTGACGCTTAGGACATTCATTTTCATAATGCCCCATTTCCCTACAATTGTAGCATTCAACATTGATAGCCTCTTTCTTTCCCTTGCAATCACGCGCCTGGTGACCTTTTTCCCCACATTTATAACAAACTCCCATTCCTTTTAGGCAAGTACTAGGGTGATTCTTCCCACAATTATCACATAATGGAAAATCCTTCTTTCCCTTTTTCCCTTTATCTGTCTCTTGTTCCACCGTTCTCTTCTTCTCTTGCTTTACTTTGTTGTCATAAGACTTAGAGAATTCCTTTTCTGTCTTGATAGCACACGAGACAATATCTTCGTATGTTGAGAACGATTGTGATACTAAAGCTCGATGGAGAAATGGTTTTAACCCATCAAAGAAACGATCAATATTACCTCTTGGGTTACGTATATAATCTGCAGCATACCTCGCTAACCTTGTAAAGTTGGCCTCATACTTTGCGACATTCTCATCCTCCTTTTGTTTCAGACTCAGAAATTGACTTTCCATATCTGCTCTATGGTCATGAGGAAAGTATTTTTCTAAGAAAAGATCTTTGAACTCCCTCCATTCCATATTTGATATGTCATCATCTTCTTTTGTGTTTTGAATCAATGACCACCATTGATCGGCATCTCCAGTGAGGCGGTAAACTGCCATGATAACCTTTTCCCTTTCACTACTCCCCAAGGCGTGGAATATTTTCTCTAAGGATTTTATCCATTGCTCAGCTACTAATGGATTTGTACCCCCATTAAATGTTGGTGGTTGTTGCCTCATGAAGCGGTCTAACATTGATCCTCCACGTTGCGGATCAGGGTGCTCCATACGAGTAAGGTTATTATTCATAACCTGAGTGAGTTGTCCCAGTATGGTAATAAGTTGATCAGCACCAGTTGTATCTCCAGCTTCACAATAATTATCTTGAGCAGGAGGGCAATCCCTACACGGAGTGCGTGCATTGATACGGTTTCCATTCCTTCCACTAGGCGCCATTTCTAAACAATGGCATAAACTAGATTAGTTTATGAAATAAAATACATAATTCCATATTTGTAAAACACTTTACATAAATTGAACTATTTATGGATATAATCCATAATCATAAAAATAAATGTTTTCTTTGAGGAAGTATATACTCATAACCCTTCATAGTGGTTTGTAAAGAAAATGAGAAATATCCTAAGCATATCCCCCGGGAGTGTCGTAACCAAGAGTGCAGCAAGGCCCGTTGTCGTGCACCAGTTCCCGTTCGAGTCTTGCTCAAAACGGTGTTTTTGGGTTTTACCCCTAGGTACATCTGTGCCAGAGCCACCTCTACCTGCTCGGATCCAGACAGGGATGTATTGCTCAGAAAACTCACAAAATCTCTATAATACCAAAATTCTAGGAAGTTCCTCTATACTAATCCTTAAAGTCTATCTTCGGGCTATGTGCTCTAATCAGAGTTTATCTAAATCTAGCTTCCAAGGTTAGTACTAAACTGCCTCTGATACCAACTGTAACGCCCCGACCCCAGCTACCCAGAGTCGGTGCATTACTTCGTAACATTGGCATGATCACAAAAGATCAAGTCTCAAAAGACCGATTAGTTTAGTAGCCTTGGAAACACTAGATACATTCATAAATGTTACATTACATCATAAAGTAAAAAACTAATAACAAAGTCTTCATAGTCCACACTCATATCCTCTTCTGACTATCCCTGCAGGTCATTCATAAAATACTTCTTCACATCCTGGAAAATATTAAAACATTGAAAGGGGTGAGCTCAGATGCTTAGTAAGGATAACAATATAGCGGAAGCTTTCATCAATAAACATAAACATTTAAGGCAATGTATAACTAAAACAAAATCCTTTTAAACATGAACTTCAACATAATATGGCAAAAGTAAAATGAGATAATGCCATTCACTTCTTCACATGGATATTCTACTGGTCGAATAATCACATGCAATATCAATAACCACTTTCATAATGAGGGAATGTATAATGCCAGACATTCTGAAACATTTTTTCAAGGCCTCGGCCAAGACGTCTAAAATTATTAAGGCCTCGGCCAAAACCATAAATCAAATTGGGAAAGGGCCTCGGCCAATTCCACGTCTAGTTGTCTCATGAGACCTACCGATGCAATTTTTTTTAGAAGATACTTACGTTTAAAATTGTTCAAATATACTCCAGTGTTTTTCTGAAATCATTATGCAAGCTTCTGAAAAAAATATATCTAATTCTGAGACTGCTCGACTAATTACAGGCCATGATGGGTCCACTCCCAACCCCTTCCTGTCTACCACACTCGAGAGTCGGGTTTTCTGAAAATATTTTTAAGCTTGCGTTAAATATGTATACATTTGCACTGGAATTTCATATATTAGAGAGAAATATCATTTTTTTGAAACCATTTAAAAATCACATAATTATAAAATAAAACCATTTGAATAAACATAAAATTCAAAGGGGTTTATACACCGTATAAAAGAAATTTGAGTATAAAACAAAACATGCCTCAATGAATGGAGATTGAGACGAAGTAGTTTACAAAGATCATTTTTAAAATAAAATAGATCTATTATGTGTATTCACTATAAGTACACATAAATAAAGTACAAATACAAGATATGACAAAATAATATCACAACATAATTTGAAAGTAGGATATTAACCCAAAGAATGGAAATTGGGTTAAGAAATTCCCTTACCTCGTGTCCGACTTGACTCAACCGTTCTTTAACCTCCTGAATAATAAACTAGAGTTAATATCTACCATTTTAAATTTCATTATCCTTTTTATATCACTTATTACAATGTTATGAACATTGCATAATTATTTAAGTTAATAACGGTCGTTTTGTCGATTTTTGGAACTTGAGTCAACAATAAACTTCTTATAATTACAAGTTCTTTATGTGGTAGAATATCCATTATCTCCAGAATTATATTCATGATTTAGATGTCATATATATCATATATATCCAGTATATACATTCATTTATAATATTACGTAACATTTAGAGGTAAGAAATGAAATGCACCGTTCATGGAGACGGTAAGCCGTACGTACGCATGAACGCTACTTTCATTTCTATTTCGTATTTAATGGAATGAAATCATAATGATATAAATGTATAATATAATTCCAGTATAATATAGTGTATAATACCATTTACTCCATCCTTTATACATCCCACATATGGCATTAACGATTCAAATCACTTTGAGGGGGCGGTAGTCCGCACTTCCTAAAATGAAATTATCGCGTTTACCCATAATGGAAATCATAAAGTATGCCATAAATGAGAAATACAGAAGCATAAGTAAAACATAAACATATTATATATCATATATAAATATAGTGACATCTTAATGGCTACCTTTGAAGGTGTTATATGAGTGTTGAACAATCATCGTTTCGGGAGGCAGAAATTCGCCATCCACAGAAACCGTATGTTCTTTAACCATTAGATGTAGGTGTGTGTAAGTGTAGCTCGAATCCTTATTATAACAACATACTAGTATATTGAGGATACTGGTGTTGTTGCAAAAGAAATGAATAAAAAGATTTTAGGGGGTTGGAGAAGAAAAATAAAACAAAACAACATTAGAGAAGACATTACCTCAAAATCGGGTAACTCTTTTTGATTTGAGCCAAAGGCTTCCTTGGGAAGTATTCTGCCCAAAGTGAGGCTTCTAGGAGTAAGGGAGGGAAGTTGGGAGAGTATTTGGGCATAGGTTGGCCGAGCCAAATGGCTTGAAAGTGTGAATGAGGTGGTAGAGGTGGGGGCCTTTTATAAGTGGAGAGGAGGGACACTCTTGGAAAGTAAGGAAATTTTACATTATTATACAATGCTTTTCGGATTATAAAGGTCCCACACTTATATAATTCATGGCTAAGGTGATAAGGGTTCGAAATATACTCATCCAATAGGTTTTTGACAAGTGTAAGCCTTGGATTGTACATTATCTTTTCATTTTATTAAAATCGTTAAATAATGAGGTCATCACTGCATCATCATGATGCCATAAATAATTTAATTTATTTAATGTCTAAAAATTATAAAAAAAATACTATGATGTAGGAAATCTTTTTAGCTTTCCAATGGCTATTTATAGTCAAAAATATGACTTGTATAACCCCATGTAAAAATTGTTTTAGTAAAACATTTCATGTTTGTGTCATTTTTTACTTTAACATTAAATAAAAGGTATTTATGTCATTTTCCAACTAAAGTGGCTCCATGGGGTCCCCAAGTTGACCCATGGATTGTCTGGGTCGGCCATGGCACATTCAATGAGGGTAGGACATGTGTCAAGCTCATCCCATATTATTAAAATATTATTTTTACCTTAAACTACACTAATTACCTCTAATCGCGATTAAGAACTTAAAAGTTACTATTCACCAAAAAATTATTTTAATCTCATTGAACCACATTTTACTTCTTATTGACAACCATGTATGTCGGATTTTTGAAAATCAAATCACAGAAGTGCTAATATTTCATTTAAACGAAAAATCAGTTATTTAACTACCACTTAGTGGTTTCACTATTCATCAAAAATTGAAGTTTTTCAGAACAATGCCAAAATTTCACCCTAAGCTATAATTGATATTCCGAATTCAAAATTGATGTGTATTTTATGAAATTCCAAACATATAAGTTTCATTAATTAATTTTATAATTAATTCCCGCTGTCACAACAAATAGCGTGTTTTTAAGAAATAATTTATATCAAAAGATTGGCAATTGTTTATGTCCAATTTCAATGTTAAATTAATTCTAAAGACCACCATTGGATAAAATGGTAAAAATATATTCTAATTATACTTTAAAACCACTAAATAGTATAATTTATCACTATAAATTATTTTGATTAAAAAAGTTGTTTTTAAGTATTTTTCACTATTCATAAAAATTTGGAAGTTCTCAGAAAATTACAAAAAAATCAAGATAGGCTAATTTCAATATTTAGGAATACAAAAATGAATTCCATTTTGAAATATAAAATTTCTATAATTTTAAAAAGTGGGTATTACTATTCATAACGGCTACTTTGATTAGTCGCGGTGTGTTAGAACTCGAACTTGCGTAAAATGCAAGCTATTGCATTATTGAAAGAGAGGCGTATCGTGAAAGCTCGGGGTGTTACACCCCTCACCCCTCTTATAAAAGGGCACTCCCCCTTCTCTCTAATTCACACATTCAAAGCTATTTGGATCGGCCAACCCCTACCCAAATACCCTCTCAACTGTCCTCCCTTAATCCTAGATTCCTTCCTTTAGTCAGAAAGTCAACCTAAGGAGCCCTTTTGATCAAATCAAAAGGAAGAACCCGAAGAAGAGGTAAATATTTCATCACCTCTTTCAAGTTCCTTTCTTCTTCCACTTCCTCTTTCTTTGTTGTTTCCATTCTAAAATAATAACTCCAATATCTTCTATATACAGTGATGTTATTATAAATATGGTACAACCATATTCATTATTCTATCCATCCTTTGAATGACATGTAACCATACGTGCGTATGTACGGATTACCGTCTCCAGGTCGTGGTGTAATTGTTATTCAATACATTATTATTTGGATGGTTATAATAATGATGTGTAATTGATGTAAATAATAAATATAACATGATAATGATTCTGTATATATGATATACCATCCAATTATATATTATTTTAAGAATGATATTGTCGCTCGTGCGTACGTACGAATTACCATCTCTACGAACACGATGGGATTCATTCCCCATTGTATCCATTCAAGACTAATTTTCATTAGATGATTAAAAATAATGTTTAAAGATTTAATATCATTCTGAATATGAATAAGATACATCCTATCCATAACAAACATTTCTTACGTAACAAAGCATATAAAGGAAAACGAATCAGTTAACACCCGAAACGACGATAATACTAAGATATTATTAACAAAGCAATGTTAAAAGATCATATATGATATAATATTAATGTATATGATTCTTGTATAGTTTAATAACAATTATTTCACCTTTATACAGGAGGTTAACCTACGCTTGACCAAGGAAAAGTACAAGGTAAGAGTTAATTTCACAATCTCTTCATTATCTGAGTTTGTTTATATGTAATTATCTACTGTGACCTCTTTATAATCCACATCCATGTTTCTTAAAAATGTATTTCAAAACATTCTTACTATTTTATAGACTATGGGTTAAATTCATTTATACCCTTGTTTGACTTTTATAAGATTTTTATAAAGGAATCTTTCCGTCGTTTTCCAAACAAGGTACTTTATGACCTTTTCGACAAAATTAAGGTAAGAATGTTTTTTTATACGACGAGTACGGCTATTTTTCGCCGTTATAACATCGTCGAAGTTTCTATTGAAAGCTTATAATAATATTTTCAAATATAAATGTTTTATTTTATAATTACGTGACTTTTAAATGATTTCAAAATAGAAAGAGACATTTCTCTGAAAAGGTTTTGGTTTCATCTATATCAACATCCTTTGATGGATTTTAAGTTTGTTTGAAGTTGATTTATTATGATAAAAAACTTCCATATTGTATTGAAGGTTTTGTGATATGTTTGACTGTAGATGTGTTATTTTATACCATTCATGGTTTATGGATAAAGTATTGACATTTCGTATGCCAGTTTTAATACAAATGTTTATGTTAAGTTTAAACCTTTTCATATGAGGAATGCATTAGACTTAGTAAGTGACGGGTGGAGCCCGCTATAACTCCTCGATGCATCGGTAGGTCTCATAAGACAAACTAGTGTCTTGGAACAAGGCCTTGACAAAATCTTATTTGTAGTCTTGGCACAAGGCCTTGACTATGTGGTTATGAAAGTCTGACATTATGCATTCCATCATTATGAAAGTGGCTATTGATATTGCATGTGATTATTCGACTAGTAGAATATCCATGTGAATAAGTAAATGACATCATTTGATTTTATCTTTTCCATATTATGTTGAAGTTCAAGTTTAAAAAGGCTTTTGTTTTAGTCTTATACATTGCCTTAAATGTTTATGTTTATTTATGAAATTTTCTGCTATATTGTTATCCTTACTGAGCATTTGAGCTCACCCCTTTCTATGTTTTAATTTTCCTAGGATGAGAAGAAGTATATTATGACTGACCTGCAGGGATAGTCTATGGGATCTCAGTTTTGTCTATGAAAACAATGTTTTTGTAGTTTTCCATTTTATGATGTAATGTAAACCTTATGAATGTATCTAGTACTTCCAAGGTTGCTAAACTAATCAGTCTTTCGAGACTTGATCTTTTGTGATCATGCCAATGATACATAATAATGCACCGACTCTGGGCTTCTGGGGTCAGGGTGTTACAGTTGGTATCAGAGGAAGTTTAGTACAAACCTTGGAAACTAGATTTAGATAAACTCTGATTAGAGCACATAGCCCTAATATAGACTTTGAGGATTAGTATAGAAGAACTTCTTAGAATTTTGGTATTGTAGATATTTTGTGAGTTTTCCAAGAAATACATCCCTGTCTGGATACAATTAGGTAGAGGCGGCTCTGGCGCAGATGTACCTAGGGGTGAAACCTAAAAACACCGCTTTGAGCTAGACTCAAATGGGAACTGGTGCACGATAACAGGTCTTGTTTTACTCTTTGTTACGACACTCCCGGGGGATATGATTAGGATAATTATCATTTTCTTTACAAACCATTATGAAGGGTTTATGAGTATATAATTCCTCAATTTTTTTATGATTATGAAATATATCTATAAACTGTTCAATTTATGTTAAGTGTTTTACAAGTTTGGAATTATGTATTTCGATTCATAAACTAATCTATTTTATGCCATTGTTTATAAATGACGCCTAGTGGAAGGAATGTAAACCATATCAATGCACTCATTCCATGTATGGATTTCCCTCATACTCAAGATTATTATAGTGGAGCTGGTGATGAAACCGGTGCTAATTAGCTAATCACCATTCTAGGACAACTCACTTAGGTTGTGAATAATAACCTTACCCGTATGGAGCACCCTGATCCGCAGCATAGAGGATCAATGTTAGATCGCTTCATGAGGCAACAACCACCAACATTCAATGGGGGTACAAATCCACTAGTAGCTGATCAATGGATAAATTCCTTATAGAAAATATTCCATGCCTTGGGGAGTAGTGAAAGGGAAAAAGTTGTCATGGTAATTTACCGCCTCACTGGAGATACTGATCAATGGTGGTCATTGATTCAAAACACAAAGGAATATGGTGAAGTATCAAATATGGAATGGAGGGAGTTTAAAGAAATTTTCTTAGAAAAATACTTTCCTCATGACCATCAAGTAGATATGGAAAGACAATTTTTGAGTCTGAGGTAAAAGGAGGATGAGAATGTCGCAAAGTATGAAGCTAAATTTACAAGGCTAGCGAGGCATGCTGCAGATTATATACATAACCCAATAAGTAAGATTGATCATTTCTTTGATGGGTTAAAACCATTTCTCCATCGACCATTAGTCTCACAATTCTTCTCGTCGTACGAAGATATTGTCTCATGTGCTATCAAGACAGAAAAAGAATTCTCTAAGTTTTACGACTTTAAAGAAAAGCAAGAGAAGAAGAGATATGTTGAACACACTGGAAATGGAAATAAGGGGAAGAAGGGAAAATTTGAATATCCACACTGTAGTAAATGTGGGAAGAAACACCCTGGTACTTGCCTGAAGGGAATGAGAGTCTGTTACAAGTGTGGTGAAAAAAGCCACCAAGCTTGTGATTTCAAGGGGAAGAAAGAGGCCGTTAATATTGAATGCTACAATTGTAGATAAAGGGGGCATTATGAAAATGATTGTCCTAAGCGTCAGGGGAACTTACCTCATAAAAGGCCAAGGGATCAAGACCAAGCTTATTCTATCACTACTGCTAAGGTTGAAGCTCTGAAAGATGTAGTGGAAAGTAATTTAATGGTTTCCTCAAGTTTAGCCAATTCTTTATTTGATTCTGGATCATCGCATTGTTTCATATCTTCCCAGTTTGCTAAGAAAATTAGATATTTTAAATTTGATTTAACAAGAGAGTTGTCAGTCAAAACTCCTAAGGGAAGTATCATTGCAACAAAGTTTTGTGAATCTGTCCCCATTAGGGCATATAAATGTTCTTTATCTGCTGATCTCATTGTCATACCCATGATTAAATTTGATATAATCCTCGGTATGGATTGTCTTTTAGACCATGATGAAAAAAATTATTGTAATAAGAATGAGGTTACTATTTTTGATGACGATGATAAAGAAAACCTTATCTTTAGAGCAGAATCATCACCACCTAATTCTTATCTAGATCCACCCCTAGTAGCTCAACTAAATTCAATTATTGGGGAGGAAGAGAATGAAATAACTATGGGTGAGGAAAATAATGTTCAAATAGAGTATGTACCTATTGTGAAAGAATATGTTGATGTGTTTCCAGAAGATTTACCTAGACATCCTCCAAAATGAGAAATTGAGTTTCCATTGATTTAATTCCTGGTTCAAGGCCCATATCGAAGACCCCTTATAGAATGGCCACTGTGGAATTAGTGGAACTAAATAAACAACTAGAGTAATTGAGTAATAAGGGATTTATTCTCCCTAGTGTTTCTCCATGGGGAGCCCCTATTTTCTTTGTTAAGAAGAAAGATGGATCTATGAGGTTATGCATTGACTATAGGGAGATCAATGCTATAACAATAAAGAACAAGTATCCCCTACCTCACATTGATGATTTATTCGACCAACTTCATGGAGCTCAATACTTTTTAAAGATTGACCTTTGATCTGGATACCATTAGTTGTGCGTGAAGAAGGAAGACATTCCGAAGACAACATTTCGAACCAGGTACGGGCATTACGAGTTTACAGTAATGCCTTTTAGATTGACTAATGCACCCTCTGTCTTCATGGATCTAATGAATAGAGTTTCAAGGAATATATTGATGACTTTATAGTGGTATTTATTGATGATATCTTGGTATACTCGAAAAGATACGAAGATCATGAAAATCACTTGCGCATTATCCTGAAGACTCTTAGAAGAAACAAATTATATGGGAAGTTTAGCAAGTGTGAATTATGGCTTCAGGAGATTTCTTTTCTTGGCCATATTGTCTCTAAGGATGGAATCTCTGTTGATCCTTCTAAGACCAAGGCAATCCAAGAATGGCCAGCACCGACGAGTATAACTGAGGTACACAGTTTTATTGGTTTAGCAGGTTATTATTGACGTTTCATCCAGAATTTTTCCCGGTTGGCTAACACATTAACAAAGATCACACGAAAAGGGGTTAAATTTGTTTAGAAAAAAGAGTGTGAAGAATGTTTTGAAAAATTGAAGAGAAGATTAGTCAATGCTTATATCTTGACTCTACCTTCGGGGAATGATGGGTTTGTTATTTATAGTGATGTATCAATGAAAGGACTTGGTTGTGTCCATATAAAGAATGATAAAGTTATTGCCAATGCATCATGATAGTTAAAAATTCATGAGAAAAACTATCCTACTCATGATCTTGAGTTAAGAGCTGTAATCTTTGCTTTGAAAATATGGAGACATTATCTCTATGGTGAAAAATGTGAGATTTATAATGATCACAAGAGTTTGAAGTATATTTTCTCATAGAAAGAACTCAACACGAGGCAAAGGAGATGGATTGAACTACTCAAGGATTATGATTTCATGATACACTACCACTCGGGGAAGGAAAATAATGTGGTATATGATTTGAGCAGAAAAGATCATGGAGTTTTGAACAAGATGAGAGTTTAAAGGGATCCTATTTTCATGGATATAGTAAAGATGGATATGGGAATCACCATGGAAGGTGAAACATCAATACTTTTTCAAATGGTTGCCAAAACATCTTTACTATAAAGGATAAAGAGTTCTCAGACCGGTGATGAGGAGATTCAAAAGAAGATTAAAGTTGTTAATGATGGGAGATTGAGTGACTTTGTATATGAAGATGGAATTTTGAAATTTGGGAAAAGACTTTGTGTTCCCAATATACCTAATCTAAAAAGGGAATTTTTGGATGATGCTTATATTTCCAATTTCTCTATACACCCTGGTAGCACTAAGATGTATAGATATTTGAAGGAACATTTTTTGGTGGGACAACATGAAGAGGGAGATTGCTGATTTTGTGTCAAGATGTATGGTTTGTCAACAAGTGAAAGCTGGAAGGCAACAACCTGGAGGAGTCATGAAACCTCTTCCCATACCTGAATGGAAATGAGATAATATTACAATGGACTTTTTCATGGGACTACCAAAGACTCCTAGAAGGAATGATGCAATATGGGTCATTGTTGATCGCCTTACCAAGTCATCACATTTTCTTGCTATAAGAGAAGATTTACCACTTGAACGTCTAGCAAGAATATATATTAATGAAGTTGTGAGACTTCATGGAGTACCCCTATCGATTTTTTCTGATCGTGATCTATGTTTTACATCATGATTCTGGAAAAGTCTTCAGAAATCCCTGGATACTGAACTTTGTTTTAGTACTTCCTACCACCCCCAAACTGATGGAAAATTAGAACAGACTATTCAAACCTTAGAAGACATGTTCAGGTCATGCTCACTTGAATTTCAAGGTATGTGTGATCAATATTTACCTCTGGTAGAATTTTACTATAACAATTGCTTCCATTCAAGTATTCAGATGACACCATATGAAGCGTTATACGTAAAGAGATGTCTCACACCAACCTGTTGGGATGATGTTGGTGAAAAAAAACTCATAGGCCTAGAACTTATGTAGGAAACAATGAAAAAGGTGAAGGTAATCCAAAACCACCTCAAAGCAGCTCAAAGTAGGCAGAAGGGATATACTGATAACCGAAGGAATGATTTGGAATTTTAGGTAGGAGATCATGTTTTCTTGAAGGTATCTCAATGGAAGGGTGTTATACGTTTTGGTAAGAAGGGAAAATTGAGTCCCAGGTACATCGGACCTTTCGAAATTATAGAACGAATTGGGGCTGTAGCTTACCATATGACAATGCCTCCAAGTCTCTCAAAAGTTTACGATGTGTTCCATGTATCACTGTTGAGAAAATACACGCTTGACCCAATGCATGTACTCACCTATGAGGAATTAGAACTAGAACCTGATCTGTATTATTGCGAAAAGCCTGTCAAGGTTCTTGATACAAGAGAACAAGTGTTGAGAAACCAGATGACTCATCTAGTAAAAGTTCTATGGAGAAACCATAAGATGGAAGAGGCAACACGGGAACTCGAGAAACTTATGATGAAGAACCACCTGGGTCTTTTTATGCAGTAATACTCTAGAAATTTCGAGGATGAAATTATTTGAATGAGGGGAGAATGTAACATCCCAAGCTTCCACGATACGCTTCTCTTTGAATAATACAGTAGCATGTGTTGTACACAACTTCGAGTTCTAACACACCACAACCAATCAAACTAGCCATTATGAATAGTAATACCCAATTTTTGAAATTTTATAAATTTTAACTTTCAAAATGGACTTCATTTTTGGATTTGGAATATTGAAATTAGATTAGGGTGAATTTTTGGTATTTTTCTGAAAACCTTCAATTTTTGATGAATAGTGAAAAACACTGAGTTGTAGTTTAAAACAGAATCTTTATTTAAATAATTATTTATTTTATTTAAATTTATTTTAGGTAAAAATAGATACATAATACCTACATAAGTTCAATGTAATTCATTGGAGTCAGTTTATAATAATTTTAGATATATAAAAAATTTATTGAACTTTTTACCATCTTTTACCCACCTCCTAGGAGCATTTGTAAATTTACATAAAACTTAATTTTACCGCTTCTGTGAGTTGAATTTCAAAAATCTGAGAGACACGGTTGATATAAATAATTAAAATGTGATTCAATAAGATGAAAATATTTTTTGGTGAATATTAAACTTTTACTTTTATTTACCACGGTTAAAAGTAAATAGGGTAATTAAGGGTAAAAATGATATTATTATTACCCTAACACATGTCATAATTCTATTGGATAAGTATAATTTGACCAAAAACAACCTTAGGAATAAAATATGATCCTTTAGATCCACTTGTATTAGATTAGGACATTTATTATAATTTAATTCAAAGAAGAGTTAAAAGTGTTAAATTCAAAGTTTAATAACTAAACCATTTTTAATATAGGGTTACACATAAGATAAATTAGACTATAAATATCCACTAGAAAGATAAAAATATTTCCTACATAATGGTATTTTATTTATATTTTTTAGACATTAAATAATTTAATTTATTTATGACACAATGATGATACAGTAATTACCTAATTAATGAAATATTAAAATAATTGATATTATAAATATCCAAATAAATGTAATTTGAGACTTTTTATGAATTCCACTAATTTTATAGGTTAATATGATATGTTAGGGTTGGTTAGATGAATTTTTTTTGAAGTAATAATTCTGTTATGAATTTAGAAAAAACAAAATACCAAATAGTGTCAAAATTGACATAAAAGAGTTTTTAAAACAAATATTATATTATTAATTGATATTATATTCCTAAAAGTCTAAGGTTTGGCCAAAATACTTATATAATGATATGTGTATCATTAATGAACCACTTGGGGTTCTCTTGTATGTTTATAGTAAGTTTATTAACTATATAATATAAAAATACCAAGAGACATGGTAAATGTCAAACTATTTAACTTTGAGTTAAATCTAAAAGATAAAGTTAATATAGTGATCCAAACCCGTATAAAACCTATTGGTTGAGTTTTTTTCAACCCATCCCCACCTTAGCCTTTAAATAATTCATTTTGGAGCCATTAGAAACCTAAAATGATTTTATTATAAAATAATATTTCTAGCTTTTCCTAAGGTGCCCCTTACCCCTCTTATAAAAGGGCACTCCCCTTTCTCTCTAATTCACACCTTCAAATCCATTTGGATCGGCCAAAACCTACCCAAATACCCTCTCAACTTTCCCCCCTTAATCCTAGAGGCCTTACTTTAGTCAGAAAGCCAACCTAAGGATCCCTTTTGATCAAATCAAAAGAAAGAACCCAAAGAAGAGGTAAATATTTCATCACCTCTTTCAAGTTCCTTTCTACTTCCACTTCATCTTTCTTTGTTGTTTCCATTCTAAAATAATAACTACAGTATCTTCTATATAATGTGATGTTATTATAAATATGGTACAACCATATTCATTATTCTATCCATCCTTTGAATGACATGTCACCATACATGTGTATGTATGGCTTACCGTCTCCACATCGTGGTGTAATTGTTATTCAATACATTATTATTTGGATGGATATAATAATGATGTTTAATTTATGTAAATAATAAATATATCATGATAATGATTCTGTATATATGATATACCATCCAATTATATATTATTTTAAGAATGATATTGTCGCTCGTGCGTACGTACGGATTACCGTCTCCACGAACACGATGAGATTCATTCCCCATCGTATCCATTCAAGACTAATTTTCATTAGATGATTAAAAATAATGTTTAAAGACTTAATATAATTCTGAATATGAATAAGATACATCCTATCCATAACAAACATTACTTACGTAACAAAGCATATAAAGGAAAACGAATCAGTTAACACCCGAAACGACGATAATACTAATATATTATCAACAAAGAAACATTAAAAGATCATATATGATATCATATTAATGTATATGATTATTGTATAGTTTAATAACAATTATTTCACCATTATATAGGAGGTTAATCTACCCTCAAGAAAGTAAAAGTACAAGGTAAGGGTTAATTTCACAATCTCTTCATTATCTGAGGTTGTTTATATGTAATTATCTTCGGGGACCTCTTTATCATCCACATCCATGTTTCATAAAAATGTATTTCAAAACATTCTTACTATTTTATAGACTATGGGTTAAAGTCATTTATACCCTTGTTTGACTTTTATAATATGTTTATAAAGGAATCTTTCCATCGTTTTCCAAACAAGGTACTTTATGATGTTTTCGATAAAATTAAGGTAAGAATGTTTTTTTATATGGCGGGTGAGGCTATTTTCTGCCGTTATAACATCGTTGAAACTTCTCTTACAAGATTATAAGAATATTTTCAAATATAAATGTTTTCTTTTATAATTACGTGACTTTTAAATGATTTCAAAATAGAAAGAGATATTTCTCTAAAAAGGTTTTGATTTCATCTATGTCAATATCCTTTTATGGATTTTAAGTTTGTTTAAAGTTTATTTATTATGATACAAAACTTCCATATTGTATTGAAGGTTTTGTGATATGTTTGACTGTGGATGTGTTATTTTATACCATTCATGGTTTATGGATAAAGTATTGACATTTTGTATGCCATTTTTAATACGAATGTTTATGTTAAGTTTAAAACTTTTCATATGAGGAATGCATTGGACTTAGTAAGTGACAGGTGGAGCCTGCTATAGCTCCTCGATGCATCGGTAGGTCTCATGAGACAAATTAGTGTCTTGGCACAAGGCCTTGACAAAATCTTATTTGTAGTCTTGGCACAAGGCCTTGACTATGTGGTTATGAAGGTCTTTCATTATGCATTCCATCATTATGAAAGTGGCTATTGATATTGCATGTGATTATTCGACTAGTAGAATATCCACGTGAATAAGTAAATGACATTATTTGATTTCATCTTTTCCATATTATGATGAAGTTCAAGTTTAAAAAGGATTTTGTTTTAGTCTTATACATTGCCTTAAATTTTTATGCTTATTTATGAAAGTTTCTGTATTGTTATCCTTACTGAGCATCTGAGCTCACCCTTTTCTATGTTTTATTTTTCCCAGGATGCAAAGAAGTATATTATGACTGACCTACAGGGATAGTCTATGGGATCTCAGTTTTGTATATGGAAACAATGTTGTTGTAGTTTTCCATTTTATGATGTAATGTAAAACTTATGAATGTATCTACTACTTCCAAGGATGCTAAACTAATCAGTATTTCGAGACTTGATCTTTTGTGATCATGCCAATGATACGTAATAATGCACTGACTCTGGGCTTCTGGGGTCGGGGCGTTACATGGTCTGAGGGGCCTCTGCTAGAAATAGTTTTATACTAAGAGGAGAAGAGGTTACCTCATATAGGGATCTAGTACGGGGTCATGCATGACATCCGAGATGAGGCAAGATGATGATGATGGGGTCCAGACAGGGTGATAGGGCGGGTGGTGGCCTCGTCAGGAGACAATGACGGTCGATTGGGTGTCAGTGAGGGACGGTGACCGTAGCTGAGTCGGTCACGGGTGGAATAAGGCAGTGATGGGCGGTGGACGCGCTCAGTCGTGGGAGATCATGGCGATTACGAACTCAATCAGTGTTTGGCGTTGATCGAGGGAGGCATCCAGCTAGGCGTCGGTGTGGTGCTACACCAGGTGATGGTGGCGGTACTTGGTGGCTCAGGCTCAGCTGGACAACAACGGCTCGTCCAAGGGAGATGCAGGTTGGTAGGGGAGGCATATGTAGGGTCTGAAGGTGGGGTGCTGATGGGGATATGGTCTGCGAATCCAATGAACATGAGACTCACAGGAAGGGATGAGGCAGCCGGTGAAGAAGGGTGGCGACCCCTAGATGCTTCCTCGGGAAGCATATACCTTTTTTTATTAAAAAGCCTAAAAGTAGGCTTTTTGAAAAAATGGGCTGCCTAATTTGTTTATGTTCCATAGACATCCAACCACCACATTTTGTAAGAAAACTATAAGATAGGCTTTATAAAAGGTGTTATTATTTTTTTAATGATAAATATTCCAGAGGAAGCATTAAAATATATCACTAAAAAAATGTTCTGACTGGAATCTAGTCGGAACTAGATCGCCCAAAAATTAAAACACGGATAGATATATATTTATATCGTTCTTCAATTTTTAAACCGCAACAATTGCATTTTTGATCCATATGAAAACATTCAGATGGACATAACTTGACCATCCAGAATTAGATCGGCATGCGGTTTATTCTGTTGGGACCGATTTAAACCCCTCTACTTAATTTAATGCAAATTA
This sequence comes from Viscum album, assembly GCA_963277665.1. Classification (NCBI taxonomy): domain Eukaryota; kingdom Viridiplantae; phylum Streptophyta; class Magnoliopsida; order Santalales; family Viscaceae; genus Viscum; species Viscum album. Next base: position 1,188,100,003 of record OY728156.1, on the reverse strand, counting down.
ATTTTTCCATGGATCATAAAATCCACATGATCCCTCTAATACCAATTGAAGGTAATGGGGCACGCAACAAAAGCTGGTTGGTTGGGGATTTTTAAAATTTCATCACCATAGTGACGTAACTTCATCGTCTTTAGCAATCCAATCCCCGATAGAGGTGGAAGGATCATGCATGAATATTTTAAAGAACAAAATTAAATAAAAGGTTACCTCATTTGATTCAACATGCGTTCGACTACAACTCAACACCGACGAACACAACATGAAGTATCCTAAGTTGAACCCCTCTAGATTGTCCACACACACTTCTATAATTTGCATATATTCTATTCGTTGAATTCCGGGTGCTAGCGTGGAGATCCGATGATCTCTTCGATGTCGTAACAATCACCTCGATCCCATGTCTTCAACCTGTGAAGGCGTTATTAGATCACTCGCTTGGATAAAGTCATTATCTCTCTAAGATGTGGGAGGAGAGAGGAGCTCTCAATCCGTTGGAATAGATCGAACATCAGAAATGACCTCCTCATTTTCTTATATAGTTGATGTCTAAAACACAAGGTTAGGGTTCCCCGACCCCCATATATTTAAAGCCCATTAAATAAGTAATAAATAAATTATTGTGATGAACTAACTGCATCGTAAATATTATTTATATTTTATCACATACTTGTAATATATATTAAATATATTACGTGATAAAACCCGAGTCATTAACTCGACTCATAATTTCTGCTAATATTAAACGAACCTTGAATATTAAAATAATATTTTTTCATATAATATTATTCCATGTATTTACTTAAACACTTGTATATTATTTTTATAAATAAATCCAACCCAATTATTCTATACTCGAATAATAAAATTTATTTATTTTTCGGTGATCGATAATACTTGGACATATCCTGAACCCTGTGGTGGGGCCCACAATGTTTTATATACCTATTCACTAGAATAAGGTAGAATATTGAATGCACTATTTTGTGTGACCTGCTAGGTCCTTTTCTCAATACCAGTGAATAATATCTACAAATCAAGAGCAGAGTCTACCAACCAATTAAGGCCCCTAAAGAGGAAAGGAATAATTGTAGCAATGAAAACCATCCTACGAACACATATTTTCATGACCCCTCCCTCCAAAGATACCACAATAAGGGGAGAGAGATAATGACCCCCTGAGTTTCACCTCTAATAGGTCTCAGGTTGGCGACTAGAACCAATGGTGTACAAGTCTCAGAATATGGGAGACATTACCCTTCATAAGAGAACAATATCAGGAGATAGAATGAATCACCCTCAACAACTCCAAGACATAATATAAAAGAGAAACCCAAACCATCCCATATGCATGTATAAATAGAACTGATACAGATAAAAAGTCTCCAAAGTAAATACTCAAAAGTAAAGCTAAAGTAGCAACACAACAACTATAAAGCATCCAATTTAGTAAGGTCTAGCATGGTCCACGAAATCCTCCTAGAAACCTAAAAATAGTTTTATATATTTAGGGTGAGCATACAAGTATAATCAGTAGGAAAACCAAAGTCTCTTGTACACATATGAAAAAAGCATACTAATGCACCTGTGAGAAAACATCAGAACAAAACAACACCTAAATAGGCATACTAACCATTCCAACCTCACCAAGGAAAGCTCACAAAGTAATGCACATCAAGTAATATAATATAAAGTAAAGCACATCGATGATAGGGTACCCCACACCACTTTCCCACTGATTAGTCGCTCTCACACACCAATGGAAAATGTCTTGGTGCACCCACCTCTTTTGAATATACCACATCGCATCTTTCCCGCACACACCTAGGTTATCACAAAAAATATCATCCCTAAGACACCTAAGACCACACATCACAACTCACCCGAAGACACATGGGCTACTATCACCTAGAAGAGATAGCAGGGAAGAGCGGGTGGCTAGCCATCCATCCTCCCACTGGGATATCAGGAAAGACACCCCCCACATGACTATGCTGGTGTTCGGTACATAGTTCTCAATGTGGGTGGGGTGCGTATACAAATCACAAGAAAAATACAAGTATATATATATAGTATCAAACACTCAAGCCCAACCTATGGGTTCTCAAACAAACTAACCAACTCACAACACCTTCACTTTTGCTGCCACCTCTAAATGCATTTATTAGTATCTGCAACAGTCATTTCAAAAGGTGAAGAGCCCTAATAATCTAATGTGGCTTCACATTTCCTCTACGTTTAACACCCATTAATTTTATTATTTAGCATCAACCACATTTAACCACATGACCCATCATGTAATTTTCCATTAACAAATTTACATCCAATTAACCAAACCAACCCATGCCATTTCAAACATTATTAAACATTAATTTATTCCATCACTACTCAGGAATCTAGCACAACATAACCACATATCACAAGCAACCTATCATCCCCGACAACCTCACCTTGCCACCCCAAAAGCCTGACCCGCAAACTATCACCTCACCGCACCAAAAGCACGACACAAAAACCATCAGCCCCACATTCCCTAACCACACATCACAAAACATCAAGATTCTTTTAAAGATTTTCAAAGGGTCTTTTATCACATTCCACTGTATTTTAGGGATGTTATCACACTAATCATAATCCTGGGGAAACCAATTTATTAAAATAATATAAGTGGTTAACCAATTTCCATTTTTAGGGTGATATCATAACAATCACAACCAAAAAAGCAATCACAACACATATATCTAGCACAAACACATCCCCCAACGAACACAATTTTCAGCAGGGCATCAGGTCCGTACAATCCACAATATCACAATATAATATCAAAGCTATAAAAGCAAGTGAATAAAACTACATTCACCCCTTTTCAATTAAATTATCCAATTATTTATCCTTAATAAAGCAGGCACAACCATAAACCCTAGGTAAAAAAAATTAAACCCCTCCCTCATGATACACAATAAGGAGAAATGAGTGAATCCCTACCTCAAAGAATATTTTCAACTCACTAGGCACCACAAAGCAAAGAAGAACGCTTGTAAACCACAACCGCATCATGAGGAACCACATATCAACATATACTGCACCAAAAGACCATCAATATGTAACCCAAACACACAACCCAAATCAAACCGTACCACCGTAGTGAAATCCCAAAGAAGAATGAAAGGGAATTGACAAGAACAAGAGGATAACTCACCACAGATCGAAGATAGGAGACCAAGGATCGATCCCTATCAAAAGGAATCTCCAATTGTTGAAGGAGAAGGTTGTCAGATGCCTAGAATGAGATAAGAGCCATTGGACATAGGGTTTGGGAAAAAACCGATCAGCTGAAACCTTTAAAACTGTACAATATTGTGGAATTACACGACGTGTAACCCCCTTTCACATCGTGTAATCATGGGATTCTAGGTTCTGCTGAAAAACATGTCACCTTTTTATTATTTAATCCTGAAAATCTACACATCACAACCAGCCTTGGAAAAGTTGTTAAACCAACTTTCACGTCGTGTAATTCACTTACGCGATGTGTATTTCCTATAACAACTCTACTGCACCTCTAGCTTCCACCCAAAACTCCCAGAACCTCCCCTGAACACCTCCAACACTTAAAACTGGAAAAGTAATGGACCGAGAAGGCACATACCATTGCATCAGATACCTCTCAAATGATTCTCACCCTCGAGAATCCAAAACCAAGCCCAAAAGAAGGGGGGGGGGGGGTCTGAACAACCACCCCATGAGATACCTCTCAAGAGTCTCGCCACACCTCAAACACTACCACTGACTAAACATGCTAACCCAAATGGCGAAAAAACACACTGCACAACCACTAGACACATCCTCTCACACAACCACACTACTACACAACCAATGCACAACCATCTCAACCTCCACGCAACCCAAAACAACAACCGCTACAACCAATGAATCACATCACCCCGAACACACAAATCAGGGAATCCTGTCTTCCATGTCAAGATACTATCCACTCTAGGCAGCACCAACTCATCTGCACAGGTTTAATTGCATCACAGTTAATGCGTCTCGATTAGGAATCAGGTATTCCCCTTTTTATATGGCACAACTTTATCATACATCACACCACACACATCACACACCAAGGAAAACATCTCATCACATAAAAAAAGTTTAAACATCACATCACAAAGCAAAATAAAGCAAATAAAAAATCAAAACAACTTTGTGTACTGCGCACGCATATGCGTTTCTCACTCCCAAGTAATCTCATATAGGCCACCATGCCTCCATAACACACAAACCAAAGGAATGCTTCATCCATGCAACGTCTTATCTTAACAATCCTAGATCTCTATTGGCCACTGCAAAAACATCGCATCATCCTTGATATCCAACTCTACCCAGTCAAGGACATGGGAGTCATTATGTAGATACCAATGAATCTTGAGAGATGCGAAAGACTTCATTTATCCTTTACAACTATGATGTTAATGAAAACTGATATGCCACCTCGCCAACTCACCCCAATACCTCAAAGGGCCCAAAAAACCTGGGAGAAAACTTACTTCCTCTACCAAACCTCTACTGCCCACATCGAGGGTAAACCTTCAAGAACATGTGGTCCCCAACCTCGAACTCCAAGGGCCTCCTTCTATGATTAGTATAAGACTTCTACCGGTCGTGTGCTACTTTCATCCTCCCACGAACAAGGTGAACTTTATATATTGTGCTTTGCACCACATAGGGACCAAGAACGACTGTCTCCCCAACCTTCGTCCATCACAACAAAGAAAGACACAGTCTCCCATACAAATCCTCAAATAGGCCCATGACAATGGAAGAGTGATAGCTATTATTATAATAAAAATCTACCAAAGTAAGGTTTCATACCCAATATCCACCAAAGTCCAATATTTATACCCGCAACATATCCTCTAGCATCCGGATAGTCCGTTCCATCTGCTTATCTTTATGAGGGTGGAAAGCAGTGATGAGGTGTAGTTGAGTGTCAAAAGCATGATGTAATCCCCTCCAGACCCATGAGGTAAAACTTGTGTCCCGATCTGAGACAATGGACCTTGAAACTCCATGAAACTGTACCAACTCATCCATGTACCTCTTAGCTAAGGCATCCACTACACCCGACTCCTTGATTACTAAGAAGTGGGATGATTTCATCAACTGATCCACTATCACCTAGATAACATCACAACCTCCCTGAGCTCTGGGTAACCCTGTGATGACATATATTGATATTTCATCCCATTTCCACTTGGGGACATCCAAGGGATGCAACGAACCATTAGGAACACGATTCTATACCTTTACCTATTGGAAAACCAAGACCCTTGCCACAAACTCCGCCACTGCCTGCTTCATCTTAGTCCACCAAAACTGAAGCCTCAAGCCACGATACATATTATAAATTCTTGGGTGTACCACCAAGGGAGAGCTATGGAACTCAAAAATAACTCCCTTGCACAATTTTATCAGAACAAACAACCTCCCATGAAACAACATCATGTTCCGACCATCCTCCATCCATCCCTTCAGAGCATCACCATGGCCCACATGATTGCGCATCACCTCTACCTCTGAGTATCCCCACTGAGACTCCTCCACCTATTGCATCATAGAAGACTACACCATCATCTGAAACAAACAACCTCTGCCACCATCCATCCTTGCATCTAAGTGTAAGGCTTCCAACACCTCCATTACTCTCCAAGCATCCCCATAATTCTGAACAACACCCTTACACGAATTACTACTCGAAGCATCAGCCGCAACATTCTATTTTCCTGAGGTGTAGAAGATCTCAAAATCATAATCCTGAAGAAAATATATCCACCTTTGACATTGCAAGTTCAAATACCACTGAGAAAAGATATACCTCAAGCTCTTATGATCTGTAAAGACCACAAATCACTCCACAATGAGGTAATGTCACCACAACTTCAATGAAAAATAATCGATTCTAGCTCTAGATTATTGGTGGAATAGTTACGTTTATGGGTATGTAACTGCCTAGACCCATAAGAGATCACTATCCACTGCTGCATCAACACACATCCCAAGCCCAGACAAGAAGCGTCACAAAACACCTCAAACATCACCCCTTCCTCAGGTAACCAGAGCACTGGATCACTAACCAAATTCTTCTTCAGGTAACTAAATGCTGTCTAGAACTGATCACCCCACACAAAAGCTTGGTATTTCCTAGTCAAAGTTGTCAATGAGGCTAAAACTCAAGATAAATTAGGTAAAAACCTTTTATAATAGTTCGTGAGACCAAGGAAACTATGAACCTCTGCCACGTTCTTAGGTGTTTCCCAAGAAACAACTGCTTCAACCTTTGAGGGGTCTACTGCCACACCCTAATGAGACACCACATGCCTAAGGAAATAGACATCTTGTGTCTAAAAATTACACTTGAACAAATTTCTGTAAAGTTGGTGGTGTTGAATATCATGCAAGATAGATCTAAGATGCTCAACATGATCCTCCTATGACTTCGAGTAGATCAAGATATCATTGCTGAACATGATGATGAACCAGTCCAGGAACTCATGAAACATGGAGTTCATAATCCCCATGAACATAGATGGTGTGTTCATAACATCAAATAGCATGAATAAAAACTCAAAGTGCCCATACCTGTATCTAAAGGCATTCTTTGGGATATATCCCTCCTTTACCCTCATCTGGTGATATCCAGACCGCCGATCAATCTTAGAAATCCAACTCACCCCATCATCTAGTCAAAAAGATCATCTATCCTTGGAAGAGGGTAACATTTCTTGACCGTCACCAGATTCAACCTTCTGTTAGTCTATGTACAGCCTCAGACTACCGTCCGCCTTCCTTGCGAACAACACTAGAGAACTCCATGACGACACAATGGGCTGGATAAAACCCTTCTGCATTAGACCATCTATCTGAATTCTCAACTCCTACAACTTAGAAGGTTCCATCTGATAAGAAGCCATAAAAATTATAGAAGCACCAGGTTTCAAGTATATCCCAAACTCAATGTCTCGTCAAGGGGGTAATGTCACAACCTTTTTAGGAAAAACATCCAGGAACTCACCAACGAACTTAGGAAACTCTGCCATCCCAGTATCTACTAATTTCACCAAAAAATCAACCAATAAGGAAAGAAGGGGCTCCACACATTGACTGCCCATCAGACAAATCTTCTCACCAAAGAAAACCACACGCTGACCATCCAAATCCAAAAACATGACTCTCCTCTGGAATCAGTCGATAACATCACCTATGGAATACAACCATTCGATGATGAGGATTAAATCATATGACTGCATCTGTAGCAAGAAAATATCCCCATGGGAATGATGCAACCCCATCATTAGTCTACACCCATGACATACATCGAACAAGATGGTATGGCCTCTGACTGGTATTTTCAACACTAGGGGTATGATAAGCCTCTCTACATATAGTCCCAGAGCATGGGATAAAGTGGGTGCAAGAAAAGAGTGCGAATCTCCCAAATCAAACAATTCACAAACAAGAGTACTAAAAAATTGATCATACCTCTGACAATCTCTGGACCCTCTGGTACTGCTACCTCCACTGCGTGAAATTGACCATGCCTAACTCCTCTTCCGCTCTATTGATAATCACCTCCACGACTATGCTCAGGATGCAGTCCCTAAACATGAGGAACATCCTGAGGTTGGCCTCTACCTTCTCCATCTCCCCTCGGAGGAGCACAAGCCTACTTCCCCTACTTCTAAAATGACCTCACTGGTAACTATTGTTGAGGATGATTCTGAACCTATTCACCTCATCTAAACTAAGATCAAGTATCCCCCAGTCATTGGTACTAAAGATGGTCGCAAACGCCACAGAATAAACACATTAGCCCCAACCCCACAGGAACGACACGAAACCCAAAAGGTCAAAAGGGAAGCTACCATGTTTGACTCAGACTGGTCGAAACCTTGAAGGTCCTGGCACCTGTGACCCGCCACTAAAAAATCTTCCCCTCAAGGAACCTTGCTGGTTCCCTTCCCATGAAAAACCTCCTCGTGAGTTCATTTGATCGATCACCTCTACCTTCTTCTAAATATCCAAGTATATTGGCAACGTAAAAGGAGTTATTGCATACTAGATAGAAGGACAAAGTGCCTCCTCAAGACATTTCACATGAGAATCCTTATCTTGAAAAAGATTTTGCACAAAATGAAGAAGATCCTTGAACCTGATTTCCAAATCCCACACTAACATGCTCCCCTACTAAAGAAAAATAAGCGCTTTCCTCTTCAATGCCTTCATTTTTGATGAAAGGAAATCTGCTCAACACTCATTATGGAAGTCGACCGACAAAATGTCTGCCTCCTTCTACTCTCCTAGGTACAACATCCACCACTGAAACACAACTCCTCGCATCTGACTAACTACCAAGGGGAACTAATACTCTGTCGGGGCTCAGATCAAACTAAAATTGATATTAAGCTCCTCTAGAAAACTCTTCATTTCCACACCTGAAACACTTCCCTCATACTTTCCCAAATCCTGTTTCTGGAAAAGACACAACATCCTCTACCACTAACCATCCTCCTCAATCAGATCAACCCTACGATGATCAACCAAATCAGCCTGCTAAACCTCAACTATTTGATCCACATGCGCATGACAATCAGGATCTATAACTAAAAAGAAAATAAATATTTCTTAAGACTGCTAGTGTGGAGTTTTATTAAGATTCACTTTAATTCATTTTATTTATTTCATCCATTTAACCTTCCCAAAATAACCCAATTCAAACAGGAACACAAGTCATTATGATGCATGTACCTCTCCTAGGTCTCTACCCTATAAGCAGGTCCATCTCACTTGTCCATTAGATAAGCTCAGAGTCCGTGCACTAGATCATAGGGGCCCCTAAAATCCCATGTCTTAGATGATCTCCCTAGCCTATGTCATATACCAAGGTCAGCTAGAACAATTTTCATACCAATCCATGAAATAGTCACTATGACTAACTCCAAACTCCATCCTATCTCTCAACCATCACCTTTGATACCACTCTATCATGATCCCCTCCCTCCAAAGATACCGCAATGAGGGGAGAGAGTAATGACCCTCGAGTCTTAACTCTAGTAGGGCCCGAGTTAGCGACTTGAACCAAGGGTGTACAAATCTCACAATATGGGAGACATTACCCTTTATAAGAAAATAAAATTGGGATATATAATGAATCATCCAAAACAACTCCAAGACATAATATAAAAGAGAAACCCAAACCATCCCACATGCATGTATAAACAAAACTGATACAGATAAAAATTCTCCAAAGTAAATATCCAAAAGCAAATCTAAAGTAGTGACACAACAATTATCAAGGATCTGAGCTAGTATGGTCTATAATGGTCCATGAAATCCTCCTAGAAACTTGAAAACTATTCTATATACGCAGGTTGAGTATTTGAGTTTATTCAGTAGGAAAACCAAAGTCTCTCGTGAACATGTGAAAGAATCATACTAATGCACCTATGAGAAAATAGCATAACCAAACAACACTTACACAGACATACTAACCATCCCAACCTCACCAAGGCACGCTCACCAAATAACGCACGTCAAGTAATATAATATAAAGTAAATCACATCAATGACAGGGTTCCTCGCACCAATTTCCCACTGATTAGTTTCTCTCACACCCCAATGGAAAACATCCTAGCACTCCCACCTCTTCTGAATATACCACATCCCATCCCGCCCATACACACCTAGGATATCACAACACATATCATCCTAAATACACCTGGGACACATATCACATCTCATCCCGAAGACACCTGGGACAATGCATCACAACTCTCCCAAAGACACCTAGACCACTATCACTTAGAAGATGGAGCAGAGAAGAGTGGGTGACCAACCATCCATCCTCCCATCGGGATGTTGGGAAAGACACCCCCGCATGACTATGTGGGTGTTTGGAACATAGTGCTCAATGTGGGTGGGGTGCACATTGAAATCACAAGGAAAATACAAGTATATATATAATATCAAACACTCAATCCCAACCTTTGAGTTCTCAAACAAACTAACCAACTCACAACACTGTAAGCTTTACTGCCACCTCTAAATGATTTTATTAGTATTTGAAACAATAATTTCACATGTTGAAGACCCCTGATAATCTAATTCAGCTTCACATTTCATCCACATTTAACACCCATTCATTTTATCATTTAGCATCAACCACATTTAACACACAACCCATCATTTAATTTTCCATTAACAAATTTCCATCCTATTAACCAAACCAACCGATTCCATTTAAAACATCATTAAACATTAATTTATCCGATAACCACTTGGGAATCTAGCACAACATAACCACATATCATAAGATGTTGGATTGGTGTATCCCGATCTATTCTGGTTGATGTTTGGGCCGAATACTTGCGACCCATACTGTGCACCAGGCTGCAAGTAGTGACGCATACTTCCAGCCGCCAGCCACTGTAGCACTTTAGACTTGTGTGGCTATGACACTGTAGCTATGAAGACTTCTAGCCGTATTTCATTATAGCCCAACAAACTTCCTGTGTGGTTGGTGGAATAGTGATCCATCCTCTTTATCAACCCAATTCGGGCTAGGGTTTCTGTGTGGTGTGAGAAACTCTGAGATACTCCCTATAAATTGTGCTCTCAAAACTAGTAAAACTTCTTCCTCTCTATGGACGTAAGGATAATTTCTAAAACCACATAAATCTATGTATCCAAGATCTTATTCTTCTTCTTCTTCTTCTTCTTCTATTTTCCCTTTTACTATTATATGAATCGTTTTTCTTATCGTTGCGACTCCTGACGTTTTATCATCAACTATTATTAGAGATTGAGTTAAGATTCCTCAAATTGAATGATGGATATGGAAGAAAAAAAGGTAAATATCAACCACTTCGATGGAACTGACTTCAGATACTAGAAGATGTAGATCGAAGACTATCTTTACCAGAAGAAAATGAATTTGCTACTTCTGGATTTAAAGCTAATGGACATGGAGCAGTCAGAGTGGGAGCTTCTAGATCAATGGGTTCTATGAGTTGTGTGCCTTATGTTGGAAAAAAATGTGGCATTCAACATCAGAGAGGAGAAGACGACGATCAGACTGATGAAAGATCTCTTGAATATTTACGAGAATCCTTCTGTGGCAAACAAAGTGTACTTAATGCAATGATTGTTCAACCTAAAAATGGTTGAAGTGATAATTATTACAGATCACATCAATGAATTCAACACCATAATAAGTCAATTGACATCAGTCGACATTGTTCTTGGTAATGAGGTATGTTCTCTGGTTATACTGTATTCTTTACCTAACAGTTGGGAAACAACTGTAACAATTGTGAGTAGTTCTTCAATGAATACAAAGTTGGTTCTGAAGGATGTGTAGGACCTGATCCTTAGAGAGGATATTCGAAGAAGTGAATCAGGAAGATTCTTTGGTTCTACTTTGAACATTGAAGGAAGAGGAAGATATGCACAGAGAGACAATTGTAGAGGACGATCAAAGTTAAGAGGAAAGAGCAGAGACAAGGCAAAGGAGGTTGGTCCTACCTACTAAACTTGTGGGAAGAAATTACATGTCAAAGAGTGCAGAGAAAAACAAAAGGGACCTGAAAATAATAGAGCAAACACGGTAGATAAAGGATTCGATGATGTGATACTGCTGAGTATGGATGACCCTATGGAGTCTTGGATTTTAGACTCAGGGGCGTCTTTCTATTCTACATCAGAGAATGGATTCCTGAACAACTTTGTTTCTAGAAATTTTGGAAAGTTATATCTTGTTGATGATGAACCCTTATAGATCGTGGGGAAATGAGATGCATGAATCAAGACCAATAGTGGGAGTCTCATAGTTCTGGAAAAGGTGAGGTATATCCCTAGATTGAGAAGAAATCTTATTTTTATTATACATCTTGATGATGCAGGGTTAAGTACCACATTCACTGGTGGTTGGAAGATCACCAAAGGAGATATGGTCACAGCCTAGGGAGCAAAGAATGGTATCCTGTGTAACATGATAGAAACTTGCACGTACATGACTACATCACCAGAAGCTGTTGAAGATTCACAACTATGGCACTATAGGCTAGGTCACATGAGTGATAAGGGGATGAATGTACCGACAATAAAAGGGATTCTACCAGAGTTGAAGTTAGTGGATGTTGGCCTATGTGATGATTGTATCTTCAGAAAGTAGAAGAAGGTGTCTTTTGCAAAAGGAGGTAGAACAATGAAGGCTGGGAAGCTAGACTTGGTGCAAACTGATGTTTGGGGGCCTGCACTAGCACTTTCCCTTGGAGGATCATGATACTATATGACATTAATCGACGACTCAATAAGGAAGGTATGGGTTTAAATTCTAAAAAGAAAATATGACGTGTTTAAGATGTTTCAGAAGTGGAAGGTCATGGTGGAGAATGAGTCATGATCAAAGATGAAATGTTTTAGGTTTGACAACGATGGAGAGTATAGAAGTTAGGAGTTCAGGTAATTCTGTTCTAATAATGTAATTTGGTGGGAGAAGGCTATTCCAGGTACACCTCAATAGAATGGTGTGGAAGAGAGGATAAATAGGATGTTGAATGAATGTTCCAGGAGTATGAGGTTACACTTGGGGTTACCAACAACCTTATGCGATGATGCAGTGAACATGACAACATATCTTATCAACATGAGTATATCTGTGCTAATGGGAGAATGTTTAACCAAGGAGCTCTAGTATGGTAAGGTGGTAAGACCCTCACATTTACAAGTATTTAGCAATTTGGATTATGTACATATTAATTCTAACTCAAGGGAAAATCTTGATGCTAAGTCCAAGACATGTTTCTTTACTGCCTATGGTGCTGAGGATTTTGGTTACCGCTTTTGGGATGATCTCAACAAGATGGTCATTAGGATCCAGAATGTGGTATTCAATAAAGGTGTCACATACAAGGATCACTATGCATTTGAAGATGAAAATGAGAACAAATAATCTGAGTTCAAAGAGTAATTGGAGCTTGAAGGTGTACCTGAGCATGGGATATCAAAACCAGTGGAGCCTAGTCCTTAAGTGGGGTTGAGGATATAAAAAAGGGTGAGAAGGCTGATATAGAGGTATTCACCATCATTACACCATTTGTTATTGACTGATGGTGGAGAACCATAATGTTTTGAAGAGGAAATGCAGTTGAAGGAGTTGAACAAGTGAGAGTTGGCCATGAAGGAGGAGATTTCTTCACTACATGACAACAATACTTGGGATTTGACACCTATACACAAGGAAAGAGGGAATTGCAGAATAAATGGGTATACTAGGTTAAGGAAGAACATGATGGAAAGAGGAGGTACAAGGAAAGACTAGTGGTGAAAAGATTTCAACAAAAGGAAGGTATGGACTTCACTGATTTTTTTTTTCTTGTAGTGAATCTTACCACCATTTGGGTGGTTCTTAGTATTATTGCATCAAAATATTTATACCTTGAGAAGCTTGATGTCAAGACTTCTTTCCTTCATAGATATTTGGAGGAGTAAATATATATGTAGAAACTCAAGGGATATATTGAATCTGGGAAAGAAGACCTGATGTAAAAACTCTAGAAGAGATTATATGGATTGAAGTAGACACCCAGGTAGTTGAACAAAACTTTTGATTCAGTTATGTATAAAAATGAATATAAATGAAGTGGCATGGATCAATGTTACTACATCACATATTTTGGTGATAAATATATTATATTTCTTCTATATGTGGATGAAATTATCATTATAGGATCATGTATGAAGATGATTGATGAGTTTAAAAGGAAGTTGGTTGAGGAGTTTGAGATGAAAGATCTTGGAGAAGCTGACAAGATTTTTGGGGATGAAGATCAAGAGAGACTTCACAACTAGAACGTTGATGTTATCACATGATGGTTACATTAGGAAGGTTCTAAGAATATTCAGTATGTTGGAAGCAAAGATAGTCTCTATTCCACTGGCAGAACATTTCAAACTATCAAAGGAGAAATCACTGAAGATGACAAAAGATGTTGATTACATGGCAAAGGTTTCATACACATCAATTGTTGGAAGCATGATGTATGCCATGGTCTGTACTCGACCTGAAATCGCTCATGCAGTGGGAGTTGTAATCAGGTATATGGTTAACCTTGGAAAGCAACATTGGGAAGCTGTGAAGTGGATACTAAGGTATTTAAAGGTAAATAAGGAGGTATCTCTGTACTTTGGGAAAGTAAATTCATTGTAGGGGTATATGGATGGTGACCTTGGAGGTGATGTTGACAACAGGAGGAGTACTGTAAGTTATGTATTTACCTGTGGAGGAATTGAAGTAAGATGGATATTACAATTTCAAAATGTGGTGGATTGATCCACTATAGAGGTAGAATACATTGCTATAATAGAAGCTGGGAAGGATATGGTTTGGCTAAATATCTTCTTGGATGAGTTGGGGAGGTGACATTAAATCTACAGTGGATATTAAGCATGTAGGTCCTGGGTTTGAATCTCTAGGGAGGTGAGATTAAATCCCCATCAGGAAGGGGGAAATACTTGATACTCAACCCAGTTGAGTGGCCCAGTTGAGCACATTCCAGAGTTAGTGGGTTGTGGGGTATCTATTTCTGTGTTGGGAGCATCATTGGTCCAACAATTGTCACCTTAATAATCCCAATTTTTTTATGAGATTACATAACTGACTTTTACTATGGTGAATCTATCTTAGAGAGCATTAGAATCTCTAGTTATGGTAATTTATAAGGAATTTGTTGGAAATTGGGATCATTACACCCACCAAATCATAGAAGAGTATCTTATGATGAAATTTTGTTCATTCAAAAGAAAATATCTTTGGAGAGATTATGATAAAATTACTAAAAGGTATTATGATTCGGGGGGAATTGATGATGTTAATCTCAAATAAGTACATCTAAAATATTTTCCATATCATCATGGGGAAAAGACTAAAAACCTTATAAAATCCAACTAGATATAATTAGGATATTTCACACTTGGATAAATTTTTATGCACTCTCTCATAGGTCTAGATAAACTCTATAACCAGTATAAATTCCTCTAAAAGTTTAAAGAATATAAAACTTTTCTTCACCATTCTTGTGATCAACCAAAACTAAAAATAAAATATGGAAAATAACCTTCATGGATTAGTTATTCTAGAGAAAAACCATATCCAAGTAAGTCTCCATCTTTCTTTTCTAAGGGAATAAGGAATAAAAAAAAATTATAAGTTTTTTCCATAAGAAATCTTGGCTAAGGGAAAAAATTCGACTAGTTTTTATACCTATGGTCCAAAGGTACATTTATCTAAAGAATATCCAAATCATAAGGGTATTTTTAATCTCATTAATCAACTCTTAAAGATTGAGTATCTTGAGGATGATGATGTTGATATAATTTTCTCTCTTGACGATGAACCAAAAGAATAAACTAAGTTAGATTTATCTAAGGATGGTCTAGAAGAAGAGGATCTTACAATAATATGTTTATATTTTCAAAAAATACATATGATTTCCATTCGAAATTAACTGAAAGATTTTAAAGATAGGGTAAATGATTTCCATTATAGAAACACATATAAGATTTTCAAAAAACACATGGAGAGTAAGATCATAGAAAATTTCCTAACTCATCATCACATTTAAAAAGAAATCTATATCAGGATTTTGATTGATTCCACAAACCCTTGCCTCATATTTTTTAACAAATGAAATGTCATCACTTGAGGAAATGAATCAGTTGTTAATTTTAGAGAGAATGAAAACTTCCTCAATTACCAGAAGGGATATTTTCATAACCTTCTCACTTTAGAGGGTATCAGACAAAAAAATTTCGTCCTTAAACATAAAAAACCAATGAAATATATTACAACACACTTCATGATGAAATACAATATATAACACTTTAAAAAGGAGACTTAGGTTGAAATTAATTCTAGTAAAATGACCTATAAATAGAATGGTAAGGAAATCAAATGATCCATTTGGAAATAATTGGTAAAATTCTTCTATGATATGGAGGAATTGTGAATGAGGATATGAGGGGTGAGTTATAAAACCTTATATTTTTCATTTATGAATTCCATACCACTTGACATAATCTAGATAAGGAGTTAGGAACTTTTTTTGGGATCATTCTCTCTATGTTTTTTTGGAGAATCTACTGATGTATTTCTAATAGAAGATCCTTTATCCTATATTTAAATTCATTTAGTTGAGTTAGAATTGAAATAATATGTATTTCTAGAAAATATGAACTTACCATTACAATATCCTCCTCTTTTAGATCATCCTTAGCTAAAACTAATACAATTTATTTGGTTGGTTGATCATCAAGAGAGAAAACACTCTCAACATCATCATCCTCTAGATCCTTAATCTTTAAGAGTTGATTCACAGGCTTTACACAAGCCTTATGATTTGAAATTATTTAGATAAGTTCCCCTTTTGACCATAAGTATAACACCCAGTTGACTTATTTGTTACCTGCCAAGATTTCTTATGGAAAATCTTCCACTTCTTTTGATTCCTTCTTACCTTAGAAAAAAAGTTGAAGATTTACTTGAGGATAGTTTTTCTCTGGAACAACCTGTACATAAAGGTTCTTTTCTATATTTTATTTTTGATTTTGGTTGATCACAAACATGAATAAAGAATATTTCTATATTATTTAATCTATTATAGAAATTTCTAATTCTTACAGAGTTCATCCAAACCTATAAAATTGTGCATAAAAAATTATACAAGTGAGTCATCTCCCAATTACATTTTCTTAACTTTTAAAAGGAATGTGGTATTTTATACAAGCGGGTTTGGAAAATATTTTAGATATGTTTGTTTTATATAAACATCATTAATGCCCCCCCAAATCTTAATACCTTTTAGACCTTATATTATAATCTATCTAGAAATATTTTATTTTAAATGAGAAGTATTTGACCACAAGATACTGTTTAATGATCTGGCTGGTATAATGAAGAAAGCTTCCATGATTTTTTTTATCAATCACCATAATCAGTGCATCAATCGTAGAGATATATTTTATTTGGAGTATATGAAACTGTCTAATAGAGTTTAACCATATTTTGAGTGAACCATGTAATCTCATAAAAAAATTGGTGGTTATTGAGGTGAAAATTACCTCAGGTTTGAGGAGTTTAATAGCACACCATGCATGCATCTTGAAAATCATATCCTTCTATTTTGATGATTTTATTTGGTCATGAGAGAATATAACATGACAAACACATGATGTTTTGTTGGTAAAAAATTCATTTGGAGGAATTTCATCAGTTTAATCAATCTTAGGACCATCAATGAAATCTTTTATAAGGACTATATAATCCACACCTCTGGATTCTTCATTCATGAGTTCCAAAATAGATATATCTTCATCTTCGGAGTTAAAAACTTAAAACCATAAATATGCATCAATATTTCAAGGAACCACCATTTTTTCTATATTTTTTTTGGATTGCTGAAGAAGAAACTCACTAATAGGATTCATCACCATATGTTGCGGTGGAAAATCTGTGCTACCTAGAGGTGAAGGGGGTGATAGTAATCTGGGATAGTCTCCTGGTGTAGGAGAAAGAGGGTTTTCATATATGGGAATATTTTTTATGGATATTTGGTATGCTATGCGTTTTGATATGGTTTTGGTAGAAATATAGGACTATTAAAAGGGTTTGGTTCATTTGAGGAGAAGGTAGGTAATGACTGTGAATAACTGGTAAAAATTATCGAGTATGATTACAAAGGTTTTATATAAGGGTTCTTTTGGGGTTTATTCTAGATGGATATTAGTTAGGATTTGAGGTTCTTAAGTTATAATTCTTTCATGAAAAGTCTTGGGTTATTGAAATCCATTTAATGTGTTAGGTATATGAGTTCATGATGCAAGATATTTACTTTTCATTGAAATTATTCTATTAAAAGGATGGATTCTACCAAAAAATATTTCATAATTCTGAGTAGCTTAACATGGATTTCTATAATCACTTACAATATTTCATTTTATACTATAACATTTTCAGAATTATAGTTATGTTTTTCTTTTGTTGGTGTAAGAGAGAAAGTCAACTCATCATATTATCATGTAGTTGATGTATCAATCTTCCATGAATGAGTATAAATTTCCTTTTCAAACTTTTTGATCAGGAAAATTACTAGGATAAAACATGTTTATTTTTAGAAAATAATTTTTAGCCACCTAATGCCCCTATAGTATAGAACATAATACTCAAAGTTCTTACCCATGGATTTAACCATAATACCAAATGTAGTGTCGCAACCTGCCTCTATACGGAACCCCTCTTGGACCTATAATGGTGATAAGAGTGCCCCTCAAAGCTTACCTCTGATAGGCCTAGGTTGGTGGCCACCACCTAGGGTATAATCACTCATAAATGGGAGGATTTATCCACATAATCATAAGAAAATAAAATATACAACCAATAAACTCCATATAATATTAAATAAATCTAACTTATGATGCATGTGAATGTAATATATAAACAAGGTCTCTAAAATAGAACACCAAGATGCACCTCCTATGGAAACAACAACCATAGTGATCACAACCTCATTGTGCTATCACAGTCCACCTCGATCACCAAATCTTTCTTAGAAACTTGTAAAATAGATTTATACATATAGAGGTGATCATACTTATATATTCAGTTGGATCCTCCCCAAAACCTCTCATTCAAATGTGAAAAAATCTTACTAATTCCTTAGTGAGTAAAAAATAGAACCAACTCACACCTATTCTAGGTCAACTATCACCCAACCTCACCAAGTATCATGTACCCAATATAGAATCTAAGTATACTAACATAGTATCAAAATAATATATGTTAATAAGGAACCCTAAAACCACTTCCCCACTAATTAGGTCACTCTTACACACCAATAAAATATGTCTAGTGCTTCAACCCTATTAATATAATCACATAACCACATATCCACATATTACAACCACATAATACAAACTACAACCACATTAAAACTTCACATCACATCCTCATCACATTAGGGTATCATGAAAATAAAGTAAATCAACCTCATTCCCTACTCCTAATATGTATAACCCCCTAACATGCAACCATGCCATAACCATATAACATGGTCAGCCAGTATACACACACACTGAAACCTAAATCCATTACAACCAATATATATATACCTATTATGAGCCATCACAACCAGTACTACATCTGAATGTGGAGTGAGGAAGAGGTATTAGTCATCCATTTATTCCCTTTACAACCTAGATATTGGGGAAAACACCCAGAACCCATGTCCTCATATGGGCACCAGTAAGGTTATTCAACTTGGGTGGTAATGTGTAAGAAACAACATGAAAATAAAAAATATAATAGTCACACATGAGCCCAAACTAAGGGTCAACTTAGAACACATTAATCACGTGAGACTATCACATCAACTAAGCCACCACATAATAAAAACCACTACTATAACTACTGAACCACTATACCCAACCACACCGAACAACATCACAACATGAAATTAATTCCCAATATACCAAAACAATTATTAAATTGAGATTTTCCTTCACCATCCATTTAATATTCAATTAACCTTATTTAATTCCAGACTAGTCATTAACCATTAGCTACATTTATTTCATCCTTTAGCTTTCTATTCCACCATCACATTTCTTTAAAAAAAAATTACATATCAATTCCAACCCATTTTCTATTTAAAAAACATGCTCCCAATTATCGTTTTCCCATTTCATCAATGTTTACATTTCCAACTACTCATTAATCCATAAACCTATTCCACTTTCATTTATTTATTCATTTTTTAATTCAATTTTAGTAGGAAACCATATTCCTAGGAAACTATAACACAAACCTTATCAACCTATCCAATAACTACATTAACCACCACACAACCCATTCCAAAAATAATTATAGTAATCCAAATTGACAACCACAATATCAATAATCCCCTTTCACAACATCTCCCACTTTTCCTCTCATTAACTATGCAAAACCATCCACAATAATACACATCGTCATCCTTAACTTTCACCACAACAACCATATAACACCATTACCCCAAATAATCCACCCTGTCCCACTATCAAAACCAAAAAATAATAAACATAGTAATACAATGACACACACCAATAATTTTAGTAAAGAATCACACTAAAATATCTCCCTTTTATTTTACTTACATATTTATTGAGAAATTTTGGAATGAGAACATCAATTTAATTTTATGATTCCCAATAATCCAATTCATTACCATATTTACATGATTATATCATTATTTAAGGTGGAAGGTATCGCAATTGTAAAAAGAATCACAAAAACAAACCTTATTAAACAATTATCTCTAATTATATTTCTTTATTTATTAAACATACAATGTATAAATAAGATATTCAAATTACAGATTTACACAACACCCTTTTCATTACCATGTTTAAGTGTTTAAACTTTTATGGAAAGTGATTCAATCATTAAACAAACAAGCAATAAGTTTTATCACAGTAATATATATCAACTAGGAAATATCAACAAATAATAAATAATATGAATCTCTATAAAGCATATGAAAAAACCCTTTTTCCTTTTTATTTCTCTAATGAAATTAATTATATTATTTTAGTCAATCCTTACAAACCACCCAAGGAAAAAATAATGATAATTCCACAATTAAATATAAATAAGTAAGGACAAGTCTTGAATCCCCTATATCAATTGAATTTTTAATAATTTTCATGATAAATGAGAAAAATATTAATAACCCCCAAGAACACCAAATAAAGATCCTCAGTTACCTATAACACATTAGGATCCATCAAAACCATGACCAAAGAATAATAAACCCAAATCCAAACTGATGTTGTAGCTTCTCCCAAGAATATTTAATGGTAGGAGAAGGAAGATAAATAATAGAAATAACCTTGGATCACAAGGAGGTTGATCTATTAAAATTGAGGGACAAAACTAATCAAAGGATGGATAAATATTTTCAAGGATGCAATTTTAGTAGCCTAAGGATCAAATGTGGTTAGGGAAATAAGATAAAATTCATGAAAATATCCAAATTTATAATTGATATGGGAAAATAAAGAATCATGATATAATATGAGAAATCATGCCACAATACATGTCGCACCCAAAATTTTGAATTCTTTTACTTCTATTCTTATCTTAGTCTTGAATCCTTTAATTTCGGTTTAGGTTGAGCCACAATTTTAAAATTTGAGTTTCTATTGAAAAATGGAAGTTTTGGACTTGGCAACAAGTGGTGCACATGCATCACACGGTTAAGGGAAACTTTGTGACTTCACCCAAGTAACTGTGTGTCTTGTTTTGGGGTCTAGTGGTGAGGCACACAAGTTTCTCATGGTTTGGGAAACCATGAAACAACTATTTAGTTTGGCTCTGGATTTGGGTAGTGGCATATAGCACGGTTGGTGCATGGTTAGTCTAACAGTGCGGCCAAATCGTGTGATTTTCCCAAATTCTTAAAAATTTGAAATTCCATGTTTTATCTCTTATGTTATAACCCTAATTTGAGATTTACCCTATCTTGGATCATTTTTGGCGCATAAAGGGGCTCCCAAGATCCCTTCCCTTGGTTCCTTTCTCCTTGTTGGTGCTTCTCCTTCGAATCTAAGGAGAGTTCTTGTGATTTTTGGTCAATTTCCCTCTCTTATCTTTTTCCCATATTGTTTTCTTGGTGTTTCCTTGGTGGGATATTGTTTGGATGAACCCTATGGGCTAGTTTTGATGTGTTGGGTTGTTTTTCTTTGGATCTATGGTGTGCGGATTGTTCTTTGATGCCTATTCTTCCTTCCTTTGAAGTTTCATCGCATCCGCACTCCACTAAGGTATGTGTTTCTGTTAACTTCCTTTCCGAAATATTCCATTTGATGCTTGGGTGTTCTGAAATAATTTATAAATGTGTTTCACATGATTGTGATGTGTTTTTTGGTTTTTTATGGTGCTTCCATGTTGTTGGAATTTGGTAAAAATTGTTTTCAAAGAGATTCTTTAAATATGCTTATGTATATACGCACTCAACATGTTTGATAAAATGAAAAGTATCATTTTTAGATGAAATTAGGTATTTTTATAATGTTTTTGTCTTAATTATGTTTAAATGGAATGGGTTGATTGTGATATGAGCCTTAAGTGTGTATTGTGATGACTTTTATGGTTTGACGCTCATGTATGGATTGTTGTGTTGGTGGTAGAACGTGTGTTGTTATTTTAAAAATATTTTTAGGTAATTTCATAGATACTTGGGGTGGTCCATTGGATGTGGGTGCATCCATGCATGCATGGGGTGCACACATGGATGGTCACACAAATGATATTGGTCTTAGAAAAATATTCTCAATATAAAACCCAGATTTTAAAAACATTTGCATGTTCTTTCAAAATAATTGTGATTCACTAATTGTACCTTGGTTTCAAATGACCCAAATGTGGTTTCAAATGGTATGTTCAAAATTATGGCCTATTTGGTACCTTAGAAAATATGGTTGGGTTATAAATGATTTTAAATCCCATTTGGAATCTTTAAGTATGTTGTGTGTTTTCACTTTGGCTTGAAGTGATTTTGGAGATAGAATTAGATTTGAAATATAAGGGCCCACTTGGAATTATGAACATGAAAGTGGTGTTTTATGTTGTTTTGGAAATGGTTATGAATTTTTTATAATGTATTGAAATTTTTAATGTTGAAGGACCGATCGAAACTTTATAATTTTTTTGTAGGGATTGGTGGGACGTGCCACTGGATTGGTAGTTAGAATGGTCAATGAGTTATTGACTATGAATCTGCACCATATGCTGACAGGTGGGTATGATCTGAGTACGTACAAGGATCACTCTAGGTATATTAAGGAAACAATCATGGTTTCCATCTATATGTGCATGTTTATATTATGTTGCACTTGGTTTTCTATTTATACTGCTTATTTATCTTCAATATAGTTTGATATTGTTGCGTTTGGATTTTGGTTTAGGATTTGGTTTTAAAATAGTAATCCATTTTGAAAATGGAGATATGGTGTGTGTTATTTTGAAAAAGGGAAAGATGTTATTGTTTATTTAAAATGAGAGAAAAACTATTTTTATATATGTACTCCAAAATAGTGTTTGTGGACAGTTTCAAGAAAGGAAATGTATGGATTCTATAGTGGTTTCCCACTGATTTGTTTGAGCTCACACCCTACTTATACCATTTGGTATTGGTAGACCTGAGATATTTTGTAGGTTTAGGTTTCTGGTTCATGTGATATTCTTTGGATAAGGTAGGTCTTGTGGATGGTGGTGACCAATAGGTCACATGGATATAATGTCAGCATGGTTTGGTCTCAATTTTTTTATAGAGTCATGTTTTTGTTCAGCAGTTTTATTTAGATTAGTTTGTATATTTATTGAGATTCTATTATTACTGGTTCTTCCATAAGTTTTTCTGTTTATTTTATCATGGTTTATTAGGAAAAATCATTCCCAAAGTGATTAATTTGATGCCCGACACTAGTTTCCAACCCGTGGGGATTGAAAACGCCCTTCAGGCCATGTCTCAGACTGGGTCAGATGTTAGGTTGGATGGAATCCTAGCTTGATTTGTGAAAAAATGGTATCAGATTAGGCTCTTTTTATTTGGGGTGTCAGGTATCTTGAAGACTAGGATTATCGGGACTCAAGAGGTAGGTACGAGAATGATTTCATGAAACCTTACTCATTCCGATCCTTGAGTTTCTATGGGTAGTCTGATATTTGACTTTTTTGTCCTTGTTTTGGATTAAGGAATGAAAATGAAGGAGATTCAGTGTTATGTCATGATCTCACATGGAGTAGCAACCCATGTTAAGTCTAATGGCATGGTTTAAGGTCATCCTAGTTGTTGATTCTTACTTAGGTAATGGCCCACTAACTATGTCACTAGGCACTAGTTCCTCACTCCGATAGTTTGGTGTGAGTTATATTTTGTTTCAGTCTTGGTTGATGTGAGTAATATTTTAAAATGAAAGCAGTTTTTGAAATTGAAATTTTTCTTTTAAGTGGTTTTGGAATTGGAAAGAATGGGTTTTAAAGGAACGTGTTTTGGATTCAAAAATTTGGTGAATTCTTAGTTTTGATGGTAAAATGGAAAGTGTGGCCCTTGATATTCCTTATGAACGTCCGCATATGTGTGGGTATGTGTGGAAAATGAATGTTGGCATGTGTGAATGGATGTAATAATTAGAAGTGGGATGAACGCATATGCGACAGTTCATAGGATGTCATGGGTGAGATTTTTAAATCAAATGTTTGACTTGGTTTTTCCAAAATGATTTCAGAAATTGGTTTTACTTTGAGAAGTGGGTTTTGTTTGTGAAAAGTGGCCTCGGAATAAGGCCATTTTGAAATTAAAATAAAATTGGTTGTTTTTGAAGAAGAGGATTTTTGGTGTTCTTGTATATGTTTGTCCTGTGAGCCTATTATTTTGGATCGAGAAGTTCTTTCCGATTTTGTTTTTGGTTGATGTTGATTTTGGTTATGTGTTTTCTTCTATTAAAAATATGCCACCCATAAAGGTCCCCAAAATTTCTAGTGGGTCTTGCCCAGTTTCTGGTTCCTCTCGGCTGTTACCTATCTTTTGTGGTGGCCAAAGTCCATTAGAGGCAGTGGAATTGCTTGATTAAGTTGAGCGTGTCTTCAGATTATTGGGAACTCCCAAAGTTGTGAGAGTGTGTACAGTTTGGGGTTTGTTTAAGGGTATATATTTAGATGAATGGAAGGTAATTGACCCGTCATCAATGCAGGTTGGGATGTGTTTAAGTCCGCTTTTTTACGATGGTTTATACTTGAGTAGGTGGAGAAGAAGAAAGTGGAAGTGATCATGAGTATTCAGAAAGGCCAACAGACAATGAAGGCCTATGTTGACCACTTCACATGCTAGTTTCCTTTTCTCCAAAGGTAGCATCACATGATTTGTTTAAGTCTTATCTTTTCATTGGTGGTCTTCATCCTGAGATCAAGGAGAGAGCCCTCTCCTCCAAGGATCATCATTTTGAGAAGTTGGTGGATGAATCATTCTTAGCTGAGTTGGTTTCTAGAGCGCATGCATTTGGAAATCCGACATCTCTTTCTGCTCATGAAGGTTCCCCATTTGGTGAGAAGGGTATACCAGAGGAACCTATTCTTGGGGAGTCTCCTTCTTTGGTTCCAAACTCTCATTCTTAGGATCGTTGACTTGTGTGTTTTCGGTGTAGTATGCTTTGTAACTCAAAATTGTCTTGTCACAATCTTCCAAAGACTTGTTATCATTGTGGCTATTTGGGCCATCTAGAGAAGTTTTTTAGGAAGCATTTCCTGAAGAAAAAGTTTTGATCGGAGGATGTTAGCGCCTGAATATGAGGTAGTGGATGCTTCATTCATGAGGGCTCCGACCACATACCTCAAAGTGAAGCTTGTACAAAGTTAGGGAATCGTTGGGGGGTGCAGAGGGCCTTTGCATAGTTTTGTCCCCTGTGTTGGGGTGAAGATGTTTGAAGTTTCCTTGTTTTAGTTTTACTGATGTTGTAAGTTCATTTTACATTATAAGAGTATAATGTACTTGTTCTTTTATAATCTGAGTGGCTATATTTATTTGAGTGTGGATATTTAAATGATTAGCCTTTCATGAATCGGTTTCTTGTTTTCCATCGTACTTGTTTGGAGATGTCCGTTATTACAGAAGTCATTGTTTGTAGATTGTGTTTGGGTTTGTTGTTCAGTTTAAGTTCCTTACATGGTTTTCCTTCTTGTGTTGGGGGTTGGGTTTGGGTGGAAGGTTTCTATTTCTTATTAGAACTTCCCTCATTCCCACACTAGTCTCCCCGAGGTGGTGCTGTTTGAGTTTTCATGTCGCTGGTGTTAGTTGAGTTCTTGTGGTGGGGAGAACCCTTTAATGTTATCTCATTATTCTTCATGCTGTGGTTTTCTTTAGAATCATTTGGGTGTGAATTGTGATGTGAAGGGTCACCTCGAGGTTTGTGGTTTCCTTTATTTTTATCAGGCATGGAATCAAGTTTTTTTAATCTTTTGACTGTGTGACTTTCTAGGGGAAGAAAGTGTTTTTGGTGGGGAGAATTATTATACACCAACCATTGGGATTCTTTTATTTTTACTCTTCTCTTTGTATTAAATCCTTTGGTTGAGGTTCAGGTTGATCCCCAATTTTAATTTTTTTAGTTTCTATTGAAAAATGGAGGTTTGGGCCTCGACA
Organism: Viscum album; assembly: GCA_963277665.1. Lineage (NCBI taxonomy): Eukaryota > Viridiplantae > Streptophyta > Magnoliopsida > Santalales > Viscaceae > Viscum > Viscum album. Next base: position 1,188,073,715 of record OY728156.1, on the reverse strand, counting down.
AAAAGTGGTACAAAAGCAACACACGATTAAGGGAAATTGTACGGCTTCGCCGAGGTAACTGTGTGGCTTGTTTTGGGGTCTAGTGGTGAGGTGTACATGTTATGCATAGTTTGGAAAAATGTGTGGTAACCATGTGGCTTGGATCTAGATTCAGAAAGTGGCACATAGCACTGTAGGTGAACATTTTGAGAATCATGTGGCCAACCCATGCGAGGTAGCCCTCTTCTCTAGTAGAGGGTGCACTGTTAGTCTAACAGTGCGACCAAACCATGCGAGTTGCCCAAATTCTTAAAAATTTGAAATTTCAAGTTTTCCCTCTTATTTTATAACCATAATTTGGGATTTCCTTTCTCTTGGATCATTTTTGGAACACAAAGGGGATCCCAAGCTCCCTTCCCTTGGTTTCTCTCCCCTTTTTGGTGCTTCTCATTCGAATCTAAGGTGATTTCTTATTTTTTTTGTCATTTTTAATCTATTCTCTCTTTCCCATCTTATTTTCTTGGTGTTTCCTTGGTGGGTTCTTGTTTGGAATACCCCTATGGGCTAGGGTTGATGTGTTGGGTTATTTTTCTTTTGATATAGGGTGTGTGGATTATTCCTTGGGGTCTATTCTTCCTTCTTTTGAAGTTTCATTGCATCCGCACTCTGTTGAGGTTTGTGTTTCCATCCATTTCCTTTCTAACACATTCCATTTGATTCTTGGATGTTCTGAAATAATTTATAAATATATTTATCATGCTTGTGATGTTTTTGTTTATTTTTTTGTGGTGATTTCATGTTGGTGGAATTTGGTAAAAATGGTTTTCAAAGAGATTCTTTAAATATGTTTAAGTATATATTCACTCAATGTGTTCGATAAAATTCCAAGTATCTTTTTTAGATGAAATTGGGTATTTTTAGCACGTGTTTGGCTTGGTTATGTTTTGATAGCATGGGTTGATTGTGATACAAGCCTTATGTGTAAATTGTGGTGAATTTTATGGTTTTACACTCATGTATGGATTGTTGTGTTGGTGGTAGAACGTGTGTTGTTACTTTAAAATTGGTTTTGGGTAATTTCATGGATACTTGTGGTGTGCCATCGGATGTGGGAAGATCCATGTGTGCACGAGGTGCATACATAGACGAACACACAAATGATAATAGTATTAGGTAAATCTTCTCAATATAAAACCTGGGTTTTAAAAATATTTTCATGTTACTTTCAAACTCTTGATGTTTCACTAAATGTCCCTTGGTTTCAAATGACTCAAATGTGGTTTAAAATGGTATGTTCAAAATTATATCCCATTTGGTACCTTAGAAAATATGTTTGGGTTCTAAATGATTTGAAATCCCATTTGGAATCTTTAAGTATGTTGTGTGTTTCCAGTTTGTCTTGAAGTGGTGTTGGAGATAGAATCAGATTTGAAATATAAGTGTCTGTTTGGCATTGTGAACATGAAAGTGGTGTTTTATGATGTTTTGTAAATGTTTAGGAAACAATTTTTTAATGTATTTAAAGTGTTAAAGTTGAAGGCCCAGTTGGAACTTTATAATGTTTTGGAAATGAATTTTGGTTTTAAAAGTGTAAATACACGGTTGGCACCCTAACATATTTTGAGAAATGTTTTAAAATATCATGTGATGTTACAACCTGATTGGAACTTGTGAATGGATTGTTTTCAGATGGCCACCTCTATAAAGGATTCCCCAAAGAGAGGGGTATCACATAGGTGGTTTCAGTTTTTGGGGTAGGCAAGTGCGGTGGTGGAAGGTAAGGTGAGTCATGCATGCGAGGGCCTCCTCCTTTCACCATGTACTATTACCATGGGTTTCTTGGGTATTTTTGGGGGGTTGAGTGATAGTTTCTTGTCAGCCCTGATTAAAAGGGTTGGTACCCCCCTTGAATTGATAGGGCATGGTGGGACACACCACTGTATTGATAGTTAGAATAGCTAGTGAGTTATTAACACTGGAGCTGTAGCATATGCTGGAAGGTGAGCTCGATCTAAGTACATCCAGGGATCACTCTAGGGATGTTTAGGAAATGCCCATGGTTGATATTTGTGTGTACTTTCTTATATTAAGTTTCACTTGGTTTCCTATTTATACTACTTATTTATCTTCAGCATAGCTTAGTATTGTTGTGTTTGGATTTTGGTTTGGGATTTGGTTTTAAAATGGTAATATGTTTTGAAAATGGAGATGTGGTGTGTGTTTTTTTGAAAAAGGGAAATCTACGTCTATTTATTTAAAAAGTAAAAAACCTATTTTTATATATGTACTCCAAACTAGTGTTTTTGGTCTGTTTTAAAAAAGGAAATGTATGCATTCTATGGTGGTTTCCTTTTGACTTGTTTAAGCTCACACCCTACTTATACCATTCAGTGTCGGTAGACCCAATCTTTTTTTAGGTTTAGGTTTCTGGTTCATGTGATATTCTTTGGAGTAGGTTGGTCTTGTGGATGGTGGTGACCAAGAGGTCACATGGAGATCACGTCAGCATGGATCAGTCTAAGTTTTCTATTCAGTCCTGTTTCTCTTCAACAATCATATTTGGATTAGTTTTTATATTTATTGATATTTTGTTATAGTTGGTTCTTCCACAAGTTCATTTTGTTTATTTGATCCCAGTTTATTAGGTAAAATTGTTTCCAAAGTGATTAATTTGATGCTCAACACTAGTTGTCAGCCCTTGGGGATTGGTAATTACCTCCAGGACATGTCTCAGACAGGGTTAAATATCGGTTTGGATGGAATGCTAGCTTGGTTCACGATAATACACCCTCAATACAGAATTCACAAAGTGATATCTCCCCAAATACTACGGTAAAACTTTTTTAAAACTGATACATTTAATGAAGTTCATGACGTTACCAAACTGGCTAAGTAGAGATACTCGAACACATTAGGACCATAGTGTGATCCTTGACGTCGTATCCTCAAACCCGATGCATCTCAAGTAAGACCATGACACAAAATCTACATCCATGGTGTAGTGACATAAAAGATAGACCCAGGAAAATCAATCACCTCAGACTCTATAATGTAGTGCGTACATTCATGCCAAAATAACCCCTTGAATCATATTTACTCAAGGGGATCATGTAAGATTAACAGAGGGACCACCCTGATGTAAGAATAATCCATAGGCATTCACATCACAACCATAACCAATCACATTGCAAGCTAACTTATGTAAGAAAAACTCGAGATATCCCACACCTCAAACCAACACATGTAAGATTAACCAATAATTCATTGGAACTCTTCATGCTGTAACAACTCATATCATGCTACAACCACCCACCCACTCCAGGATAAATAAACACCACAATATCATATCTCACACCCCATGATACAACACAAACTACCACACCTCAATACATCCATTATAGTGAAACATACTAGACTACAATAAAACCAATTTTCTCTAGATAACTCTTCATAGTGAAACACATAGAACCATGCCACAATATAATACTTCCAATTTAAAATTTAGTTTCAACTACATACTCTTCCCTCTAGCCTTCTTTTAAATCTTAAAATACACAAAATTCACAAAGTAATGTTTTGAGAAAGCCTAAGCAATTGAATTTGATATCTCTCAAATTATTCTCATCCTCAAGAATAAAAAAACCTAGAAAAGAGGAAAACAACCATGAAACCCAAGTATCCATGATAGATACCCCTCAAAAATGAATATCATCACTATCTAACCATGAACACAACATAAAGGGAAACAACCTTGATCATAATAACACAAAATCGGACATTTCATTAGAGAAAAAAACTAATAGAAATAAATTCACAAAACAGAATATCTAAGAGAGATACGTCTCAAAAAAATGTATTCCATCCAAAGAAACTAACCCCTAATACTCAAAGAGGACTAAATTAATTAAAGGAACTATTTTATGATTATTAGGTATTACTATACTCAAGTATATATCTACTACACTCTTAACACCCTAGACTTAAGAACCCTACTATAATAATAGCCCTTATCTAATAGAAGATTCCACAAAACCTAACTACTATGTTGGATACCTATCAACTAAAAATTCCACCACAAAAGGGGATTAACACAATAGAGAATGGAAAAAAGAAAACATAAATCACTTCAACCTAAATCTTTATCCTCTTAATAACCATTAATCCTTTCATAATGATAAGGCAAGTTCATGAAATTTTGTTTCTAAAAAATTCATTCTAATAATCATGGATTTTTATTGATGAAAATTCTCATACATTTACAAAACTATTTAAGATTTAAGTAAATCAAAAAATTCTTTTTATTTTATTTTATCTTTTTAAATTTTTTCGATATTAAATCATAACCCCATTAAAAAAAATCAAAATTGTATTTCAAAATAAATTTAAGAGGAGTAAAGTGAGAATATGTCAAAGAGAATAATTTAAAATAAAATTTTAAGGAACATTTAATAGAACTTCTTATGAAAGGAATAAGGTCACTGACTAAAAATATACTCACTCTTAAATACACATACCAAAATCACTCCATCCCAATCGAATACCCATTGAAATCTGATCAAGCTACTGAACAAAAAAAAAACACCCCACCTAAACTAAGGAATACCATGAATAATAGGGAACTTTTAAAACTGATGGCCCAGCACATAAAAACAAAAAAAGATCAACTTACCTAACAAAGGATACCTTGAGATACTAAAACCCAAATCTCAATGTTATTATCAATCCCTAAAAGACCATTTTACTCTCCACCTTTACCGACCATAAGTTCCATAACCTAAGGAACCATCCTCAACTTTCTAAAAAACCTGGAACAAACTTATTTTTATCAACTTAACATGATCCCTCACTTTGATCCTAGACTTAAAATACAAACTCTCTCATCCATCAAATTTATGACCTTAAAGCAGACTCAAAATGTCACACTTACATGTTTTCATCAAACAAAAGGTATGAAAATCAAGAAATAAGTTCTAAGAAAAAATACCAAGGTCATCCAAATTGATCCCACTTACTAGATATATAAGATCATCATCATATTTTCATCCTTCCACAATTAGGAAACAAAATCCTTAACCATGATAGGAAATTCACCCCAATAAACCTTTTCCGCTGACCATGATTCAACTTCGACCAAATTCGAGCCACTCCTTGCAGAAAAACAAATATCATGGAAACTATAAATTGATCCAGAGTCCCCAATAATTTTAAATTAATTAAAATTTCCTTTAACTAATCCTTAAACTTGAGGTATGATATCACCTCCAAAGAACTTCAACATCCCTTGCTCCTGGAAGCTCAATAGACCATCATCTCAGGAATCCTCCTTCTGCTACTTGAGTAAAATATTTGAATGATGCTTCGAAGACATGTCTTCAACCAAAAAATAAAAATTAATAATGTTATCACATGAAAAAGGAAAACACAATCACACTACAAGAATTATATCCACTCACCCACTACTGATTAAAAAAACTAGCTCATCCTCCAGGAAAAAACCCCATCTTCTTCTTAGATCAACATTATCCTTTTCTCTAATAAACACATCCACCTCACCACTCCCCACACTACTAAACAAAAACCATTAAGAATTAAAAAAACTCATAATTATTCCAAAAAATCACACAATAAGAATTTTTACCCCATTGTGACGTCCCGACCTGGGTTCCACTAAACAGTGCCTCGAGCTAGTTGACCACATTCCCTCTAGAATGCCTCCTCATATGCTTGAGGGTGCCGAATAGGAGCGAGGGTATAGTGAATCAATTTTGGGGATAATTTACCCTATTTTATCAGAATAAAACACCAACAGAAGAAAAAAAATAACCAAGTATGGAAGAGTATAAATAACCAAAACAATACCAAGTCATATGATATTCAAAACAAGAGAATAAAATACTCAATTGAAAGGTAAAACATGCTATGAAAATGTGAATTTCAAGTGTCTAAAATGAAACTAAAAGTAAAAAGACAATGAATCTCAAGTGGGTCCCAAACCACATCAAGTTCTCTTTCCCATGCTCCAATCCCAAACAACAACCTATCTTAGGGCCTACCCTTATCCTGACCTGCAACAACAAAGTCTACTCGAGTGCCGATCAGGAGGAACAAATAGGGTGTGAGCACATCTCAGTAGGCCACAACTAACAGTGTCTAAAACAAGTCTAGTCAAATGATAGTGTATGTAGTTTTATGAAGAAATAAATACAATTCATTATTAAATAGTTATCACATTTTCATTTAATCTTTAATCATCACATTAGGCCCAGTTTCAATTTATGTTTTCCATTTCAATCATCATTTATTATTATCATTCATTTGGTGTTGAACGTCATGTCAAGCACCCCAAATCTCATTCAGTGTAGGTCGCTATGCCTAACACTCTATATCTCATTCAGTGTAGGTATCCATTCCTAGAACCTCAAAATATCAAGCTTGGATAACTATTGGGGAGGAATTCCATATCCTAGTCCCAACTTCTAATCGTTCTAGAACACCATTTATAACACCACAAAATTTCATCCATTTAATAATTATTTAATTCACAAGAATTAGACACATCATTCCATTACTAATATAACAATTAGTTAAACATTTCATAAGCCATTAGTTAACTCAAAAATTAACTAAGCACATAAACCATTAATTAATTTATCAATTAATTAATTTATCAATTAATTAATCAATCAACATAATTATCATTCCATAATTAATTATTCACACTTAATTATCCATATAAAATATCAACTTGTCATAATTAATTATCACAATTAATTATCTTTGATTAAAATTATGGCATATAATTAATTCTCATAATTAATTATCTTAAATAACCAAACATAATTTCATAATTAATTTCTCATAATTAATTATCTTAACACAATCAATTCAGTATCTCAATTACAATATCTCAACCCATAACCAATCTCTAAAACAACTATCTATTTGAGAAACCCCCATTCGTTTGTTCTGTGATTCAATTATCAATTGATCACCAAGGCAATCGCAAATCAATTACACATTTCTAATTACTTCAATTTAGGAAATAAATTATCAAGGGAAGCTATAAAATACCTAAAATCGCATTCACATATAAAATCCATGAATATGGGAGTTAAAATTAGACCACCTACCTTAGTTTGTTGACGGATGTTAGCCCAATGGAAATCCCCAAAATTTGAGCGACATAATGTCATCGATCAATCTTTAGATCTAAATCCCTAAACCAAAATTAAGATCAAAAGCATCAAGATCTTGCAAATCTAGATCTAGATCTACAATACTAGATCTAGATATCAAATAATAGGTTTATATCCACAGAAACAGTGGATATATTCCATGAAAGGATCAAGGAAAGATAGAAGAATGAATGGGCGAAGCAACGAGATGAAATCCACTTACTAGGAAGAGAGAGGATCTTCAATTCTTGATTTCTATTTCAAAGAACGATGTTCAAATCACCTTGGAATCCCTCCAGTAGGCCCTAGGATCACTTATAATTTTTCAATCCTGAGAAAAGTTCAAAATATAAGAGTCTTAGGGGTTCAGGTGGTTTTAAAAATATATTTCCTTATATTTAATCCTAGACGCATGATTTCCAAGGACGAGGCACACAGTTTGTCAAACCATGTGAAAACTGTGAACAACCCACTATCCATTATTTTTTCTTAAAAATTAACCCAAATGAACTGAAATCCACTACTCCAAAACATTGGTACTTAAAAAACCTCAAAAAGTACCTAAAAACACGCCCGAGACGACTCTAGAAATGTCTGGGATCTTAAAATATCCCCAACTTATAAAAACCCATCCTTGAGCTGCACTCCCAAACTTCTCTAAGATTCTGAGAAAAAAAGATTGGGCCATTTAACCTTCATGTCCGCTTCCTATTCCCAAGTTTCCTCTTGAAAACTTCCATGTTTCCATTACACATGAACTAACGGCAAAATATTTCCCCGTAACACCTTCTCACTGAAACCCAACACACACATCAGATGCTACTCAAAGGACGCATCTATCTCAAGGTCAACCTCTTCCACATAAATCACATGAGAAGGTTTGGGGTGATACCACCACAGTTGTAATACATGGAAAAGATCAGGCATAGAGCTGAATTTCTATAGAAGGGATAATCGGTACACCACTGGCTCAATTCTCTCCAGTACCTCAAACGGACTTACAAACCTAGGCGTCAACTTTCCCTGCATTCATATCCTGTGGTGACCCAATCTAGGAGACACCCGAATGAACACACGATCTCCCTTTATAAACTCTAGGGGTCATCTCCTTCTATCATCATACGAATTATGCCTACTCTTAGACGTAGCCATATGTTTCTGAATCGATTGCACCGGCTCAAATGTCTCCTGAATGAGACTTGGTCCCAATAGCTCTGACTCACTATCCTATAACCAACATAGTAGTGATGCAAAAGGTCTACCATAAATTTCCTCATATGGTTCCATATGTATAGTTTCCTGATAACTATTTTTATAGGAAAAATATACTAAAGATAACTGCTTCTCCCAAGAACCACCATGGTCAAGCACACATGCTCGCAACATATCCTATAACACCTGTATGGTTCGTTATGACTTCCCATCTATCTGTGGGTGGAAGGATGTACATAAAAAAACCTATGTACCAAGTGCCTTCTGTAATCCCTGCCAGAAGCATGAAGTAAAGCGTGAATTTTGATCTAAAACTATAGTCCATGGCATCCCATGCAAACGAACTATCTCTCGTATATACAGTTCTCCCAACTGTTCTACTGTAAAGCTTTTCCTAATAGTCAAGAAATGCACTACCTTATTAAGTCGATCCAAAATGACCCAAATAAAATCATTCTTCCTAAGTGTCCTTGTAAGTGATACTGTGAAATCCATATTCACATCATCCTAAATCCATTCTGGAATAGGTAACGACTGCAATAGGACTCCAGGTCATTGATGCTCTGCCTTCACCTGTTGATAGGTGAAACATCTTGTTTCGAACCCTGATATCTCCATTTTCATGCCTGGACACCAAAACTATCATCGTAGGTCATGGTACATTTTTTTCACCCCAGGATGTACTGCCTAATTTGAGGCATGAAATTATCACATGATTTCCTCTCGCATACCTGTAGGCACAACACCTTGATTTTTCACATAGATGATATAATCCTCATCTATTATCCAATCTAAAGGTGTCTCCCCACATTCAAGGCTTTCAATTAAGGCTAAACACTATGAATCCTTATATTGCCTATCCCTGATCTGTCTCAAGAGTGTAGACTCCACTGCTACAAAAACCAGAGTCGTCCTATCCTGACTCTCATGAACTACCATATGCATTTCCACCAAAAAAGTCATCATCTTCCACTCTACACTTGACTCATATACCAAATGAGTCTGAGTTTTCTTGATTAAGGCATCAACCACACTATTACCCTTTCCGAGTGTATATTCCAGTTCAAAATCAAAGGACTGCATATAATCTACCCATCTTCACTGCCGAAGATTCAAGTCGTGCTATGAAAAGATATACTTCAAGCTTTTGTGATCTGTAAAAACTATAAACTTTTCAACCAAAAGATAGTGTCACCAACACTTAAGATCATAAACCACTGCTTTCAATTTGAGGTCATGTGTAGGGTAATTCCATTCATGTGGCCTCAACTGCCAAGACCATAATCAATGACTCGATCCCCTTGCATCAACACAACTCTGAGTCTGATCCCAGAAGCATCATAATACACCGTGTACTCCTCACCTGACTCAGGTAAGTTCAAAATTGGTGCTGATGTCAAGTGTTTCTTCAACTCCTAGAAATAATTCTCATATGATTTTGTATAATCAAACTTTATCCCTTTCTTTATCAAACCAGAAAGCGGTGATTCCAATCGGGAAAATTCCTAGATGAACCTCCTGTAATAACCAGCTAATCCCAAAAATCTTTAGATATCAAAAATAATATTAGGATGCTCCCAAGAAATCATTGCCTGCACTTTTTATAGGTCCACTTCCACACCTAATTTTGAGATGATATTCCCCAAAAAGAGTACCCTGTCAGTCCAAAATTGACATTTAGATAGTTTGGAATATAATCGATGCTCTCGCAGTGTACCCAGGACAATTTCAAGATATTGGGCATGATCATCACGAGTCTTAGAGTACACCAATATGTCATCCACAAACACCACCACAAACTGATCCATGTACGAATGAAAGATCTTTTTCATCAAAGCCATAAATACCGTTGGATCATTTTTCAACCAAAACTAAATTAAAAAAAACTCATAAAGGCCATACCTTCTTCTAAAAGTAGTTCTTGGTATATCAGATGTCTGAACTCTCACATGATGATACTATGATCTCAGATCGATATTTGAGAACACACAAGCCCCCTTCAGCTGGTCAAATAGATCATTGATACGCAGAATAAGATATCAGTTTTTCACTGACGTTTTATCCAACTTCAGGTAATCAACACATAAGCATAAACTCCCATCGACCTTATTTGAAAACAATACAAGTGATCCCCAAGGTGACATACTTGGACGGATAAACCATTTATCCTCCAAATCCTCCAACTATGTTTTAATCTCTTGAAGCTCAGTCGGTGCCATTTTTTAAGGTGGAATAGATACCGGATTAGCCCCTGACATGAGATCAATAGTGAATTCCACATATCTCTCAGGTGGAAACCCTGAAAAGTATTCAGGAAAGACATCCTGAAATAGTTCTACTACTGGTGTAATGACGTCTTTCTTAGCACTCTCATCATCCAGAAAAATACTAGAAACTTATTCTATGAGCTCTCCCAGTTGCTGAGTAATTGGTCCAGCTCGACCTGCATGGATATCCCATTCTCCACGATGAACATACTGGCCACCTTTAGATATACAAAGTCACTCTCCTGCGGTAACAATATATGTGGGATCGGTATGTGACTAGCTATTCTACACCCATAATCATGTCAAATATTATTATATAAAGGACATAGATATCCCAAAAAAAATGATACTCTCAAATCTATAGTGACCATTCCTTGTATAAACAGATATCCCTAGACCATGTTCCCAATGGTGTATCGATATTCATCACCCCTCTTACAGACTCCACCTCTAGAATCAAACCATTAACAAGATTTATAGATATAAAGGAATTAGAGGAACCGATATTAAACAAGGAAGTAGATAACGTATAAGCAACTAGAATAGTACCTCTAACTGTCAATGGACTAGCCTCTCTCTCCAAAAGTGTAGGCTTCACTGCATGTAACTCTCCCGCCCCTATTGCCCATGGTGTCGTCTGAATCCCTTGAGTAGCACCACTCTAATGATATGGGTGCTCATACCCTGAAGCACCACATCCACTACCTAGATTACCTATTCCCATAAAGTTCTAGATGCTAGACCTATATGTTGTAGAAGACCCCCTTTCCCAAACTCTCACTCTAAGAAACTTCTCCCTTAGCACCAGCCTGCCACTTCTTCCTGCAGAACTTATGTAGGTGCCCCATCTTACCACAAAACCAGGACCTCACTGGTGGTCGAGGAAAATGTGTACGATAGTGTCCCTACCTATGCACTGGTAGCAAAGCACGTGAGTAAGATCTGGTGCAACTATTCCTCTTCATTGTCCACATTTCTTTCTACCATCCTGACTAAGGTTATCATAATGACACTTCTTGATCTCAGAAGGCACACTCCCTAATCATCTAGTGACAACTACCTGTCCAGTACTGAAAGCCTCCTTCAGGTTACCCTCTGAAATGAGAGACTATTTAACCACTTTTGAGAATTTATTCAACTTAAAGATATTTACCTGGGACTTAATTTCACACCTAAGTCCATCTTGAAATCATTTTGACAAAGAATCCTCATCTACTGCCAAAGATAGAGAAAAACATTGTAAATCTGTGAAACATTCAGCATGATCCATTATGAACATACTTCCTTGGGTCATATGCATAAACTCTGAATCCTTCTCTTGTCTCAGTGTCTCTGAATAAATGTTCTCCAAGAACTTATATAGAAGGTCCTTCCAGAACATATCATTAGTCTATCCAGATCATACCTGAATGTCCCACCATCGCTTCTTTGAACCCATATAAGCATCCAACTTGACCCTCCTCCTAGACGCTGTCTCCAAATGGTCAAGTATAGTCTCTATGGATTCAATCCATAATTCATCTCCCTTAGGCTCACCCTCTCCAGTAAAAGTAGGAGGGTACTATAGCTGAAAATCCCTTGTTAACTCAATCATGATTTTTAGAACCCACCCTGGGTCTCTCTTCATGAATTTTATGAAACGAGTAAAGTTCCCTCAGAATTGTTCCCCTTTCTCCTCAGCTTACACCAATAGTTCCTCAAGTTCCCTGTCTGGAAGCTCATTCTAGGCCATACCCCTCAGTCTCACCCTCAACAAGCATCATGGAGGCATATCTCTACAAATCCAAACACACATATTAGGTCTCATAACACAACCTTATAATATTTACATAAGAGTATAAACTAGAACACCAAGTTTCAACATGTCCTTTACCCCTTTTTCTCACCACATGGTCAACACTGAGACCTTATGAATACCCTTAACCATTTGACTCCTAGGTCTTGGTTAACAAGGCTATATACATTATAATTAATTAATTCAACCATTAATTAATCACATTATCTCAAATTAATTAATTCAACAATTAATTAATTAATCATAATCATTTTATCAATCAAGTTTCTCATTAGTCACACATTTATTATCATTTTTCATCATTATTTCTATTTCACAACAAGGAAAATAGTTCAAGTTCAACAACTTACCCATAACCCATTTTCCCATTTTTTTCCTAGAATGATGCATGTCAAAAAAAACCTGAGTGCCCAAAATGATGCATGAAGACACAAGTATCATGCATCTTTAGGACACAAATCAAAATTCAACAACTGTCAAAAAACATATCACATCACACCACAAGTTCATAACCCAAGGTGAAATAATGTACAACTATAACAACAAACAAAAATCACAACAATCCCACCCTGAGTACTCGAATTTCCCCCCATACATGGGTTTGTAACTCCCATGCATGATCTCATTACCAAGACTTGACTCTTCATAGTCTCCAATCTACCTTTCCCAAAATAGTAAGATAAAAGAAGAATAAGAAATAAAATAAAACTTCTCTAATACAACTTTGTGACGTCCTGACCTGGGCGCCACTAAATGGTGCCCTGAGCCGATTGACCACATTCCCTCAAGCGCACCTCCCCATACACCAGAGGGTGTAGACTAGAAGGGAGGGTACGGTGAGTCAATATTGGGGAGACTATACCCTCTTTTATCAGAATAAAACACCAATGGAAGAAAACAACAATAAATAAGTGCGGAAGCATATACATAAGCAAAAAAATACCATGCCATATGATATTCAAAACAAGAGAATACAATAATCAGCTAAAAGGTAAAACATGCTATGACAATATGAATGTCAAGTGTTTACAATGAAACTAAAATTAAAGAAACAATGAATCCCAAGTGGGTCCCGAACCACGTCCAGTTCCCTTTCCCATGCTCTAATACTAAATAGTAACCTATCCTAAGGCCATGTCCTTATCCAGAACTACAACAAAAAATTCTACTTGAGTACCGATTAAGCGGCCCAAATAGGGTGGGATCACAACTCAGTATTCCACCACCAACTGTGTCCAAAAAAAGTCTAGTAAAAACATATTGTATGTAGTTTGATGAAGTAATAAATACAATTCATAATTAAACAATTATCACATCATCATTTAATCATTAATCATCACATTAGGCCCAGTTTCAATACATGTTTTCCATTTGAATCATCATTCATTATCATCACTTATTTGGGGTTGAACTTCATGTCAAGCACCCCAAATCTCATTCAGTGTGGGTATTCATGCCTAACACTCTATATCTCATTCTGTGTAGGTCGTCATGCCTAGAACCCCAAAATCTCAAGCTTTGATAACTATTGGGGAGGAACACTATGTCCAAGTCCCAACTTCTAATTGTCCTTGAACACCATGTATAGCACCAAAAAAATATCATCCATTTAATCATTCTTTAATTCACAAGAATTATACACATCATTCCATTACTAATCCAATGATTAGTTAAACATTTCAAAGACCATTAGTTAACTCAAAAATTAACTAAGCGCATAACCCATTAATCAATTCATTAATTAATTAATCAATCGACATAATTATCATTACACAATTAATTCTTCACACTTAATTATCCATATCAAATCTCAAATTTTCATAATTAATTATCACAATTAATTATCTTTGATCAACATCATGGCATATAATTAATTATCACAATTAATTATATTACATATCCAAACATCATTTCATAATTAATTTCCCACAATTAATTATCTCAAAAAAATCAATTAAATATCTCAATTACAATATCTTAACCCATAAACAATCTCCAAAACAAATATCAATTTGGGAACCCCCCTTTGTTTTTCCCATGATTTAATTATCAATTGATCACCAAGGTAATCACAAGTTAATTCCACATTCCTAATTACTCCAATTTAGGAAATAAATTATGAGGGGAAGCTAGAAAATCCATAAACTCATATTCACATATCAAATACACAACTATGAGAGTTCGAATTAGACCACCTACCTCAGTTTATTAACAGATGTTATCCCAATGGAAATCCTCAAAATTCGAGCGGTACAATGTCATCAATCAAGCTCCAAATCTAAATCCCTAAACCAAAATTAAGATCAAAGGCATAAAGATCTTTAAAATATTGATCTAGATCCATGATACTAGATATAGATATCAAATCATAGGTTTAGATCCATGGAAATAGTGGAGATCATCCGTGAAAGGATCAAGGAAAGATAGAGGAATTAACGGGAGATGCAACGGGATGAAATCCACTTACCAAGAAGAGAGAGGATCTTCAATTCGGGATTTCGATCTCAAATAATGATGTTTGAATCACCTTGTAATCCCTTTGGTAGGCTCCAGGATCACCTAGAATTTGTCAAGACCAATCCAAGGTCGAAATATGGGAGTATTATGGGTTCAGGTGGTTTTAAAAATAGATTTTCGGATATTTAATCCCACACACACAATTTTCTGGGCAGAGGTGCATAGTTAGGGAAAAATATACTCCAACCATACAGACCTATCTATCCAAGTTTTCATGGTTGGCACAGTTTTGTCACACGGTTTGTCAAACTTTGGACAAACTGTGTGGACCTCTCTGTCTAGGTTTTCATGGTTGGCACATTTTGTCAAACCATGCGCAAACCATGCACAACCCACTATATGTTAGTTTTTCTTAAAAATCCACCCAAGCACACCCCAAGACACTAATTCAAAACAAAGGTACTTAAAAAAACTAAAAAAGTGCCTGAAAATGTGCCCAATATGACTCCATAAAAGGCTAGGATCTTACACCCATTTTGGGAAAATTTCAACAATAGTTTTTAAGAAAACATATACTGACTTCACATCAATTTAATCACTTTAAAATCCTAGGTTTTGAAGAAACAAAAAAAAAACTTATTCAAAAAATAATAGTGTTCTTTCAAAATTTCATTCCCAAACTATCATTTAATATAAAATCATTAAATATTTTCTTAAAAAAATGTATCAATAAAATCATTTATAAAAAAACACCCAAACGTTTTTATGAAACCACTTTTAAAATGAACACAATTTTTTAAGATAAATCCCATTAGCCTCATTATTTATTTAAAGATACATATTAAAAAAATCATGTCATCTTGTAAAAAAGTTAAGGAATCATTACCGATTAATAATAAACATGTTTCTACACCGCACATGAAGAGATTCAAATCATCATGTGAAAATATAAAACAATTTACCAAAATTATATTATTTTAATTACCAATTAAATAGTATTATTCACTCAAAAAATTAAACACTTTAACTTTTCTAATTAATTAATAGTTTCAATTATCACTACATTAATTTTTTAGAATGTTATGTTTTTTAACATGTAGATAATGTCAATGTGGTTTGATCACAATTTTGTATTCAGTCATGTTTTTGTTCAGCAGTTCTATTTGGATTAGTTTGTATATTAATTGAAATTATGTTATTATTGGATCTTCCACAAGTTTAGTTTATTTATTTGATCATGGTTTATTAAGAAAAATCATTCCCAAAGTGATTAATTTGATGCTCGATTCTAGTTTCCAACCTGTGGGGATCGGGAACGCCCTTCGGGCCATGTCTTGGACTGGGTTGGATGTTGGGTTGGATAAAATCCTACCTTGGTTTTTGAAAAAATAGTATCAGAACAAGATCTTGTTATTTGGGGTGTTAGGTATCTTAGAGACTAGGAATATCGGGACTTGAGAGGTAGGTACGAGAAGTATGTCATGAATTCTTTCTCGTTCTAATCCTCGATTTGCTAGGGTTAGTATGATATTTGAGCCTTTTGTCCTTGTTTTGGATTAAGGAATGAAAATGAAGGTGATTTAGTGTTATTTCATGATCTCACATGGATTAGTGACCCTTGTGGAGTCCTAGTGCATGGTTTAGGGTCCTCCTAGTTATTGATTCATACTTGGGGCATGACCCACCAACCATGTCACCAGGTTAGGCATGGCCACTAGTTCCTCACTCTGGTAGTTTTGTGCGAGTTATATTTTGTTTCAGTCTTGGTTGATATGAGTAGTCTTTTAAAATAAAAGTGGGTTTTGAAATGGAAATTTTTCTTTTAAATGGTTTTAGAATTGGAAAGAATGGGTTTTAAAGGAAAGTGTTTTGGATTAAAAAATTTGGTGAATTATTAGGTTTGATGGTAAAATAGAAAGCGTGGCCCTTGATATTCATTATGAACATATGCATATGTGTGGGTATGTGTGGAAAATGCATGTTGGAATGTGTACATGGATGGAATAACCAGAAGTGGGATGAACACATATGCGGTGGTTCATAGGATGTCATGGGTGAGTTTTTGAAATCAAATGTTTGACTTGGTTTTTCCAAAAAAGGATTTTAGAAAAAGGGTTTTCTTTGAGAAGTGGGTTTTTTTTGTGAAAAGTGGCCTTGTAAGAAGGTGGTTTTGAAATTGAAATAAAATTGGTTGTTTTTTGAAGAAGAGGATTTTTGGTTGTTCTTGTATATGTTTGACTTGTGAGCTTATTATTTTGGATCGATAATTTATTTCCAATTTTGTTTTTGGTTGATGTTGATTTTGGTTATGTGTTTTCTTATATTCAAAATATTCCACCCAGAAAGGTCCCCAAAGTTTCTAGTGGGTATTTCCTAGTTTCTGGTTCCTATCATCTCTTGTCTGTCTTTTGTGGTGATCTAAATTCATTAGATTCGGTGGAATGGATTGAGGAAGTTGATCGTGTCTTCAGATTATTGGTAACTCCCGAAGCCGTGAGAGTGCGTGCAGTTTTGGGTTTGTTTAAGGGTTTATATATATATGAATAAAAGGTAATTGACCTATCATAAATGCAGGTTGGGATGTGTTTAAGTCCATTTTTGTATGATGTTTTATACCTGAGGAGGTGAAGAAGAAGAAAGTGGAAGTGATCACGAATCTTCAGTAAGCCCAACGGATAGTGAAGGCCTATGCTGGCCACTTCAAGGAGCTAGTTTCATTTTCTCCGAAGGTAGCATCACATGATCCATTGAAGGCTTCTATTTTCATTGGGGGTCTTCATCATGAGATCAAGGAGTGATCCCTATCCTCCAAGGATCATCATTTTGAGAATTTGGTGGATGAAATATTCTTAGTTGAGTTGGTTTCTAGAGCGCAGAAATTTGGAAATCTGGCATCTCTTGCTACTCATGAAGGTTCCCCATTTGTTGAGAAGGGTATGCCAGAGTAATATGTTCTTGGGGAGTCTCCTACTTTGGTTCTAGATTCTCATTCATTGGATCGTTTACTTGTGTGTTTTCAGTGTAGTATGTTTTGGAACTCAAAAATGTCTTGTCACAATCCTTCAGAGACCTGTCATCATTGTGGTTTTTTGGGTAATCTGAAGAAGTTTTGTAGGAAGAATTTCTGGAAGAAAAAGTTTTAATTGGAGGATGTTAGATCTAGACTATGAGGCAGGGGATGCTTCATTCATCAGGGCCCCAACCAAAGACATTGAAGTGAATCTTGCACACAGTCAAGGAATCACCAGGGGTGTGGAGGGCCTTCACCTAGTTTTTCTCCCATGTTTTGAGGTGGAGATGTTTGAAGTTTCCTTATTTTAGTTTTGCTAATGTTGTAAGTTAATTTTCCAATATAAGAGTATAATGGACTTGTTATTTTATAATATGAGTGGATATATTTATCTGAGCATGGATCTTTAAACGATTAGCCTTTCATGAATTAGATTTTCATTTTCTGTTGCGCTTGTTTGTAGATGTCCATTCTTGTGTAAGTCATTGTTTGTAGCTTGCGTTTGTGTTTTTTGTTCATTTAAAGCTCCTTAAATGGGTTTCCCCATTTTGTTGGGTGTTTGGTTTGGGTGGAAGGTCTCTGGTTCTTATTAGGAGTTCCCTCATTCCCGCACTGGTCTTCCTGAGGTAGGGATGTTTGAGTTTTCGATTGGTGGTGTTAGTTGAGTTCTTGTGGTGGGTAGAACCATTTAATGTTCTTCTATTCTTCTTCATGCTATAGTTTTCTTTAGAATCATTTGGGTGTGAATTGTGATGTGAAGGGTCATCCTGAGGTTTGTGGTTTCCTTCATTTTTATTGGGCATGGAATCAACTTTTTTTTAATCTTTTGGCAAGGTGACTTTCTAGGGGAAGAAAGTGTTTTGTGGTGGGGAGAATTGTCACACCTTGACCATTGGAATTATTTTATTTTTACTCTTATCTTTGTATTGAATCCTTTGGTTGAGGTTCAGGTTGATTCCCAGTTCGAATTTTTTAGTTTCTATTGAAAAATGGAGGTTTTGTCCTTAGCAAAAAGTGGTGCACGAGTAATGTACAGTTAAGGGAAAACACGTGGCTTCACCTAGGTAACCGTGCGACTTGTTTTGGGGTCTAGTGGTGAGGCATATAGGTTGCACATAGTTTAGGAAACCGTGTGGAAAAAATGTAGCTTGGATCTAGATTTATGAAGTGGTATATAGAACTGTAGGTGCATGGTTTGAGAATAATACAGCCAACCTATTACATCCCGCCTTTTTATTACATAACTTTTTATTACATTTTACAAACAGAGGATCTTTAAAGTCTAGTGTCTTGGAAATCAGGAACATAATACATGAAAACAACATAAAAAATTCTTCTAAACCCCTCTTAAGGCTTCATCATAGGTTTATCCTATGTACAATTTCTGTATCTCATAACCTAGAGACATACATCAAAGGAAAGGGTGAGCAGAAGGCTCAGTAAGGAAAACAAGTGAAACAATTAACATGTGATCTGGAAAAATATTAATAAGAACGTGATATAAATCATAAAGGCATGAGAAATGTAAGAATAGGAATATCATAATAACAAGAACTTGAATCATAACTTGAATATGTGGCTACAAAATTTCATTTAAACATTCATGAACATATCACCAAGGTTTATCCCTGAGGTGTCATAAAAATTACCATGGTTATTCACCAAGGTATCGTGAAACTTGTCATACTTAGAGATTAAATTCTTTACCCAATGCATTGGAGCCCTATCAAGGCGCACACTTAATATTTATTTATTTTCATGTGAGACACATATATCATAATCAAACATATCATAAATAACCCATAGAGAATAAAAGAAATGGGGTTCATTTCAAAATCGTGACGTTTTAAAAGTGCTTTAAAAATAAGATCGTTATGTCATTTATAACCCATGGAAAGGAAGTGAGGGTTATATGTAGGATATATCATTTTTTTTATTTATGATCACCCATAAAAACAAAATACACCTGGGTATTCACATAAATAAAACAAGATAATTTCTTGAGAGAAAGAGAGATAAATTTTGAGGTGAAATTTCTGCAGCATAACAACTATATAACATGGTTTTAGAAAATAATAGAGAGAGGGGAAAGGGGTCAACCATTAATAAGAGATTAATTATATAGTATAAGGATAGAATAACATGGAGATAAGAACATGGTATTGATATTTGAATGACATACCACATGAAAAGGAAACTTGAAAGTAAAGAAAAACGCGATTTCTTTTACGAAAATTCGGCAGCCTAACGACATCACTAAAAAATTAAGAAAATCAATTGATAAGAGTAGAAAGGGTATCTCATCATTTGGAAATTAAATTTAAAGTAGTAAATATATATAATAAAAATCCCCCTCATAATAAAATGGTTCTATAAGACATAACATAAAGAAGTCATGACTTAAAAGAGGAGGGTGAAAGATTCGCTTACCTTTAAAGAGTAACTTCAAAATCTTGAATTTCGGGACCTTGGGAGGCTTGAGGGAACCTTGGGAGGACTCCTTGGGAGGTAAATATACCAGAACTTCATTTAGTAGGATTTTGGAATGAAAATAATGAGGAAAATGGCTTGGTATTTATAGGAAAAGCGAGGGAATAAATTATTATTTCCAAGGGACACCTCATCGGTGGTATTTGCAAAACCATGGGATTTCCCATGGTATTTTCCCATGTTATTATCCACTTGGGACACCTCATAGCATATAGAACTATTCATAAGTCGACCAGAAAGCTTACATCATTATTACATCATTAATGATGTCATTAAATACCTAAAACTCAAAACTATATTTTTACTATTCATCGAAAATTCAACTGTTTCAGAAAAATACAAAAAATTCACCCTAACCTAATATCAATTCTCTGAATTCAAAAATGAACTCCATTTTTTGAAAATAATTTTCTAAATATTTTGAATTTAAATTTTAAATAAAATCATTATTTATTCCAAAAATACAACTTTAAAACTATAACTCATTTTGTAACACCTTAAAAAAGTAATCAAGGCCCCACAAAATTATCGTATAACCATAATAAATAAAGTAACAATTTATTATTACATTTTATGAAAATATATTTCCATTTTAAATTATTAAATTAATTATAAAATTGTAAATAAAATATTTATGACATACAAAAATACCAAAACTTATACTATGATATTTTTTTCACATTTAAGATGTTTAAATTGTATTTATACATTCATGGGTGAAGTTTCTATTTTTTTGGACAATTTACTATTCATTACTATTCATACGGGTATGTTACTATTCATACTTTACTATTCACTAAAAAATTAAGTTGATCTTATTAGAATCTAAATTTATTAATGAACACAACTGTAGAAGACCATTTTTTAAAAATCAATTCACATTATTAATTATTTAAAGTTTACATAAATATTTTAAAATACCCTTTTTTCAAAAATTCATTAGTAATATGGAACTATAAATTCATCCTACATTTATCCGGATATTTGAAATTCACAAACTTTTCCATAATAAGAAATAAAAATTTTATTTACATAAAAGGATTACACAAAGTAGCTAAGGTCTCGTTACATATCCCTTTATTACACCAGCAAAGGACCTAAGTGTAAGGTGTTCTATGGTGATAGAATCTTGGGGTGGCTCGGAGAACATTTCCCGAGTGGTGATTTCTATCAGCTTGAACTTCTCCCTTAGGCAATTCCGTTAAAACTTCATATATTGAAGTTTAGCTTGGGCTTGGTCTAGAGCAAAGCCCAGTGATGCTACCTCCTTCCCAAGCTCCGAAAGATGAGCTTCATATGGCCCGAGTCTACTGGATGAGGCCATTCAATCTTCTTTCCGTATTAATTAACCAAGATAATTATATTTATAAAAACACAATGTTAAGATTATACATTTCAACGGTCATAATGACCAACGATCATATAACAGTAGAAACCCAACGGTCTCATTTTATTTATACCCACTTAATTAATTAAAGGATATAGTTTTGTTGAGTATAAAATAAAATAACACACAATTTAGGAAACAAATATAATTAAAAAGTTCTGGTCGTTACACAACCCGTGTGGGGTGCTCCTCTTCTCAAGTAGAGGGCACACTGTTAGTCTAACCATGCAGCCAAACCGTGCAAGTTTCCCAAATTCTTAAAAATTTGAAATTTCAAGTTTTCACTCTTATGTTATAACCCTATTTTAGGATTTCCTACCTCTTGTCTCGTTTTTGGCACATAAAGGGGATCCACAGCTCCCTTCCCTTGGTTCATATCCCCTTATTGGTGCTTCTCCTTTGAATCTAAGGTGAGTTCTTGTTATTTTTGGTCATTTTTACCCTCTTCTCTCTTTACCCTCTTATTTTCTTGGTGTTTCCTTGGTGGGTTCTTGTTTAGACAAACACTATGGGCTAGGGTTGATGTGTTGGGTTATTTTTCTTTGGATCTAGGGTGTGTGGATTATTCCTTGGGGATTATTTTTCCTTACTTTGAAGTTTCGTCACAGTCTCACTCCGTTGAGGTAGGTGTTTCCATTCATTTACTTTCCGAAACATTCTATTTTATTCTTCGGTGTTTTGAAATAATTTATAAAAGTATTTCTCATGCTTGTGATGTTTTTGTTTATTTTTTTGTGGTGCTTTCATATTGGTGGAATTTGGTAAAAATGGTTTTCAAATAGATTCTTTAAATATATTTAAGTATATATTCACTCAATGTGTTTGATAAAATGTAAAGTATCATTTTTAGAAAAAATTAGGTACTTTTAGCATGTGTTTGGATTGGTTATGTTTTGATAGTGTGGGTTGATTGTGATATGAGCCTTATGTGTGGATTGTGGTGACTTTTATGGTTAGACACTCATGTATGGATTGTTATGTTGGTGGTAGAACATGTTTTGTTACTTTAAAATTGGTTTTGGTTAATTTCATAGATACTTACGGTGCACCATTGTATTTGGGCGCATTCATGTGTTAATGGGGTGCACACATGGACATGAACACAAATGATAACGGTCTTAGATAAATCTTCTCAATAAAAAATCTGGATTTTAAAAACATTTTCATGTTACTTTCAAACTCTTGGTGTTTCACTAAATGTACCTTGGTTTCAAATGACTCAAATATGGTTTCAAATGGTATGGTCAAAATTATAGTCCGTTTGGTACCTTAGAATGGATTTTTGGGTTTTAAATGATTTGAAATCCCATTTTAAATCTTTAAGTATGTTGTGTGTTTCCAATTTGGATTGAAGTGGTGTTGGAGATGGAATCAAATTTCAAATATAAGGGCCCGTTTGGCATTGTGAACATGAAAGTGGTGTTTTATGATGTTTTGGAAATGGTTATGAAACAATTTTTTAATGTATTGGAATTTTTAACATTGAAGGCCTAGTTGGCACTTTATAATGTTTTGGAAATGAATTTTGGTTTTGGAAGTGTAAATGCACGGTTGACACCCTAACCTATTCTGAGAAATGTTTTAAAACATCATGTGATGTTACAGCTCAATTGGAACTCATGAATGGCTTTTTGTGAGACGGTCATCTCTATAGAGGATTCCCAAAATAGAGGGGTATCACATAGGTGGTGTTGGTGTTTGGGGTAGGCAAGTGCAATGTCGGAAGGTAAGGTGAGTCATGCATGCGAGGTCCTCCTCCTTTTACCATGTACTATTACTATGGGTTTCTTGGGTATTTTTAGGGGGTTGAGTGATAGTTTATTGTCAACCATAATTAGATGGGTTGTTACCCCTTTTACTTGATAGGGCTTGGTGGGATGCACCACTGTATTGATAGTTAGAATAACCAATGGGTTATTGACTATAGAACTTCACCATATGCTTCCAGGTGAGTCTGATCTGAGTACGTCTAGGGATCGCTCTAGGGGTGTTTAGGAAATTCCCATGGTTTCTATTTGTGTGTACTTTATTATATTATGTTGAACTCGGTTTCCTGTTTATACTATTTATTTATCTTCACCATAGCTTAGTATTGTTGTATTTGTATTTTGGTTTGGGATTTGGTTTTAAAATGGTAATATGTTTTGAAAATAGAGATGCGGTGTGTGTTATTTTGAAAAAGGGAAAGTTGTGTTTGTTTATTTAAAATGTGAAAAAAATGTTTTTATATATATACTCCAAACTTGTGTTTGTGGACTGTTTCAGGAAAGGAAACATGTGGATTTTATGGTGGTTGCCTGTTGAACTGTCTGATCTTACACCCTACTTATACCATTCGGTGTTACTAGACCCAATCTTTTTTTAGGTTCAGGTTTCTGGTTCGTGTGATATTATTTGGAGTAGGTTGGTCTTGTGGCTCGTGGTGACCAAGAGGTCACATGGAGATCATGTTAGTGTGGATCGATCTATGTTTTGTATTCAGTCTTGTTTCTATTCAACAATCGTATTTGTATTGGTCTATATATTTATTGAGATTCTATTATTATTGGTTCTACCACAAGTTCATTTTGTTTATTTGTTCTAGGTTTATTATGTAAAATTATTCCCAAAGTGATTACTTTGATGCCCAACACTAGTTGTCGGCCAGTGGGGATCGGGAATGCCCTACAGGCCATGTCTCAGACAGGGTTTGATGTCAGGTTAGATAGAATGCCAGCTTGGTTCATGATAATACACCCTTAATTCAGAATTCACAAAGCAATATCTCCCCAAATATTGGGGTAATTTTTTTTAAAACTTATACATTTAATGAAGGTCATGAGGTGACCAAAGTGGCTAAGCAGAGACACTCGAACACATTAGGATCATAGTGTGATCCTTATCGTTGTATCCTTAAACCCGATGCATCTCAAGAAAAACCATGACATGAAATCTACCTCCATGGTGTGGTGACATAAAAGATAGACCCATGAAATTCAATCACCTCAAACTCTGTAATGTAGTGCGTACATTCATTCCACAACAACCCCTTGAATCAGATTAACTCAAGGGGATCATGTAATATTAATACAGGGACCACCCCAATGTAAGAATAATTCAGGGGCATTCACATCACAACCAGAACCAATAACATTTCAACCTATCTTATGTAAGAATAAATCGAGATATCCCACACCTCAAACCAACACATGCAAGGTTAACCAATAATTACTTGGAACTATTCATGCTGTAACAACTCATATCATTCTACAAATATCCACCCACTCCAAGATAAAGAAACACCACAATCTCATAGATCACACCCCATGATGCAACAAAAATATCTACACCTCAATACATCCATTACAGTGAAACATACTAGACCATAGTAAAACCTATTTTCTCTAGAAAAATCTTTACAGTGAAATAAATAGAACCATGCCACAATGCAATACTTCCAATTGAAATTTTAGTTTCAAATCCATCCTCTTCCCTCTAGCCTTCTTTTAAATCTTTTAATACACAAAATACACAAAGTAATGGTTTGAGAAAGCCTAAGCTATTAAATTTGATATATCTTAAATTACTCTCATCCTCAAGAATAAAAATAAACCTAGAAAAGAGGAAAAGGACCATGAATCCCAAGTATCCCCAAGAGATACCCCTCAAACGGGAATCTCATCACTATCGAACCATGAAAACAACATAAGGGGAACCAAACTTGATCATAATAACACAAAATCATAAATTTGAACAGAGAAAAAAACTAATAGAAATAAATTCATAAAACATAATATCTAAGGGTGATACCTCTAAAAAAACGGATGCCATCAAAATGAACTAACCCATAATCCTCAAATAGGACTAAACCACTTAAAGGAACCATTTTATGATTATTAGGGATTGCTATACTCAAGTATATATCTACTAAACTCTTAACATACTCAACTTAAGAACCCAAATATAATACCAGCCCTTATCTAATAAAAGATTCCCCAAAACCTAACTACTATGTTAAATACCTCTCAACTAAAATTTTCACCACAAAAGGGGATTAACATGACAGAGAGTGGAAAAAAGAAAACATAAATCACTTCAACCTAAAGCTTAATCCTATTAATAAATATTAAACCTTTCATAATGATAATAAAAGTTCATGAAATTATGTGTCTAAAAAATTCATTCTAATAAGCATGGATTTTTATTGATGAAAATTATCATACATTTACAAAACTGTTTAAGATTTAAGTAAACCAAAAAATTATTTTTCTTTCATTTTATATTTTTAATTTTTTTGATATTAAATCATCACCCCATTAAAACAAAATCAAAAGAGTATTTAAAAATAAATTTAAGAGGATTAAAGTGAGAATATGTCAAAGAAAATAATTTAAACTAAAATTTTAAGGAATATTTAATAGATATTCTTATGAAAGGAATAGGGTTACTGACTAAAAATATACTCTGTCACGAACCAGCCCGAGTCGACCCTGAACCGGTCACCCAGGCCAGCCCACGACAAGTCCCGAGAGGCGTTCCCGATCCTCCCGGGATGGTGACAAGCACCAAGGGCATCAATTGAGTACACAAGGGAACGATTTCGCCCATATATAAACAATCAAACAAACAGCGGAAATAAACGGACAGCCCAAAATGAATTTATATAAAAATTGAACTAAATATTATTTGTACAAGAAACTAAAATTAGAACAAAACCAACAACTCAAATGAACAATTCCGATGAAAAAATAACTCCATGTGACACTTCTGGTCACTCTCCAACACAATGATAAAAAGTCTCCCAAGGTGATCGAACTAATGATGAAACCTGCACAAGGGCTAAAAAAAGAAGAAGACTATAGGCGTGAGTATTAAAACTCAGTAGGTTAGCCCGGTATTCTATTCCCAATGAAAATTACTTTAAAATAAAAGAAACATCAATTTATAGTTTTAAATTCAAGATTTGAAAGTTTTGTTTTCAAAGGAGGTTTCATGCTATAATAATTATCAGACAAAAACATGCAGGTTTAATAAACAAAAATGCAAGTAACAATTATTTTCAAAGAGGTGAAACTTCAAAATGAAAATAGTTTTCAAGAGGGCTGCTTTAAATAATTTTAACATTAAAATAAATAACACATACTACTGAATTTACCAACCAAACACACCGTATGCCGACGGTGAGTACAAAATAGCCAATGATCACTAGTCACAGGAATACCCCTAGGCACTAGTTAGTTGTGAGCCCCAGGTACCTCGTATCTCGGTGAAAGTAACCATAATAAATATCCGTTCTCGTGCACGAGCCACTAGTAGGGAACATACCCATAACCTAGTGGTCCCCAATCATCAACATCATCATAGTGTATTTAGTGTTGTCATCGTCAAACTTTCTACGTGAAACAGGGGCCAACCCCCACAGAATCACTAGCATACTAGTACACATCCGCCCACCTAGATACCCGGGATTCCCTTTAGTACTCAATCAAGTTACACATATTATCAAATACACATTTCACATCCCCATTCCATTCCAAAACCATAAAAACACAAACATCCCATAATAATTCTTCACATTTCTTACACTAATCAACAAACCGCTAAATATTTCGGTAAAACAATTTCATGAAGTGTATTGAGGATTTGCACATAAAACTCTTTCAAAAACACTATTTAAATTATAAACACACATCATAACCAAACCAAATCATATTTGGCAGCCCAATAAACATTTAATAAAATCATTTAATGGACCATAAAACAATCCCAATTTCACAACTTGTTATATACAAGTAAAACACTCCTTCATTAGGAAATGCCAAGCAGGCCTTTAAACATTTTCTCAAAACTAACCTTTGATGAAGGTATGCATTTTAATTTTATTAAGGATCTATATAAACATAATTTACAGTAGTAAACCTCATTCATAAATCTATTATAATACTTAGGTTAAATATTCAAAACACAACCATTTTCATAAAGATGTGAAACGGTCCATTTTTGGGCAACTCGGGCCAAAATATGTTGTAAATCAAAACCCACTTGTTTGTAAAAACAAATCCAAATTGGAAATCAATATAAGTACCCAAAAATAACATTTATAATTATTCAAATTCCTTTATAAATCCAATAAAATAACTTTTAAATCACACATCACACATAAAAGCCAACCGGGCAATTTACCGAACACATGACATGCCCTTTTTAAACAAAAAAATTTATTTTATGTACATGAAAAGGAATAAAACACCAATTTAAAGCCATATTTTCATTCAAGATACTGTAACATGTTAAAAATACCATATAACAGATTATAAACCTCACAAAATATTTGCAAAAGATAACGGAACATTTAAACAAACACTTGTTGAGAACTTTCATGACAAAACAACACTACCGTTCACAAACCAATGATTAAACAACCACTTTGAACACCAATAAAATTATCCAAAGGATGAAAAACAATAATAAACATATATATCTGGTTTTAAATATAATAAAAGGATGAAACTTAAATAATAAAGTCATGTGCATGGGGTATCCTACCTCAAATCTTTGGCGTAATTGAAACGCACACCCGAAATCACCCGCCGCGGGTTTATAAACCCTAAAACTATAAATACCAGACCTAAACAAACATAAAACCCATCAAAAAACATGTTATAACAAAACCCTAGGTCTATCAAGACAAGGGTACAATATAAAACCATGAAATAATGAAAGGAGGGGGAAGAGGAAGGAGAAAGGAGAAGGAATCTCACCTTTCACCCTAGAAAACTCTTCGTATTCCATTAGATCTGCAACCCTAGAGGGAAGGGAATGGCTTGAAAATTCATGGAGATACTCCTAAGATCTGGACGAACCAGGGAAAGAAAATTGGTGGCCAAAAGAGTACGAATTGAATGAGTTATGGGTGAAACAAGTTACCTTCTCAATTCTGGACGTTTTGAGGAAACCAGAAAACATTATCCCTAATACGCGACCAATATGAGATCCAAAGTGGTAAAAACGATATTGGGGGTGAGGATAGGGATATTGGATTCGGGTGGGAGGTGGAATCACCTAAAAAGATTAAAAAATGAAAAAGATATAAATGAAACAAATTATTTTTTTTAAAACAGGAAATGGGCCCATGGGCTGGCCCAATACCTAAATAAGTGACCCAAATTCTCCTGGCTTATGAATTTCTAATGGGTCCAAAAGGAT
This sequence comes from Viscum album, assembly GCA_963277665.1. NCBI lineage: Eukaryota > Viridiplantae > Streptophyta > Magnoliopsida > Santalales > Viscaceae > Viscum > Viscum album. The sequence goes on along the minus strand of OY728156.1, from coordinate 1,188,044,758 downwards.
AAATAAATTTTAATATATCAGTATAGGATAAGTGGGAAGTTGATTGGGTGAAAAAGGATGAAAAGCAAAAGAGTTATAAAAGAAACAAATTCAGTTGTTAAAACTGGGAATGGGCCGGATCAATACAAAGACAGAAAAAAAACCGTGTGTGACAATTCTCCCCACCATTAAAGCTTTCCGCCCCCGGAAAGCCATAACACTTTCCAGCTGAAAAAAAAACAACACATAAGGATTCCAGAATGTACCCCCCACCATTAAGAATCAACTATCCCTAGAAATTTTCTTAGGATGAAAATCCAAGAGACCCATGGTGGGTCTCCCCACCATTAGAAACCAACTAGCAATGAATAGACAAGAATTGAACATGAGCTAAAATTGGGCGTCACTCACAGAAACCCAAAAAAAACCCTCCTAGAAAAACATAATATACCAAGTTAATAGGATTATAAAATGAACATATAAACCACCCACTCCCGAACGGAGGGGACAAGAACTTGGCCAACACATTCAGCACAATTCTGGACCCCCGTCACTTGGGGATGGGAGGGAAGGGGACCCAATAATTTGGCCACTGAAACAACAAAAGAAACAATGAAACTACCCAAAACTCTCCCCCAATGAATAGGTAACACCAAGAATGCATCTGATTTTTACAGGTGGTCCACACAGAGACATTGATTGAAAACCCACATCCATGAAGGAATAACCATAGACACTGTGTGAGGGGTTAAGTCCACCACGCTTGTTGCGACAAAGGGAAATTCATAGAAATGAAGAACCAAAACATTGACATAGTAACTAACTTACCAAAACAGAGGAGTAAGGATCATAATCTAGCACTCCACACCTCTGTTGATTTCCTGACTGCGTGAAAAGCTTCACTCCGAGGCCTATGGATGGAGCCCTGATTCTTGAAGCATTTGCTGCACCGCAGTCAGGTGATAAGGATCACACCACTCAAAAAACCCACACTGGATCACAAAAAAAAACCTTCATCTAAATAGGAAATAATAGATACATATCAAAATTCCTTATCACTCCAAATGAGGGGCATAATGGACAAGGAATTAGACAAAACACATCAACATCACCGAACACAACTGCTCTATCCAAAAGAATTATCACGACATAGAAGCACTTTTAATAGATCCCAAACATCTCTATATTCCAACAAACAGGTTGAGGCATCATCAAAAGAGGTGTATTTAAAATTTGAAAGGAATCCTTAGGTTTATCAGTAGGAAAGATTTCCAACGGAGAACTATCACTGGCCACATCACAACATCAAACACATCTTTAGAAACCCAATGAAAATTTCTCCAAAACCAAGACACCAACAAGATATCATCTCAAGATACAACAAGAGTATGAATTCTAGATCACAAGGAAGCTTACTGAATAAACAACTATTCTACAACATAGAAAAATCAAGCCACATAACCATTGGTTTTAAAAAAAGGGCCACAATTTTCAGCTCAAAACAATTTTAAAAAATCAAACTAACTTGGTGGGTTTTCACATTCACCAATGGTGTTTCATCAAGTCTCACCCACATGCACATTTCCATGCCACCCCTGACACCCAACCACCATACCATATAGGCCATACTTCCAAATATAAATAAAACCATGCATGTGAGCACCCATGAAAACACCAAAGGCTAAAATTAAACATCATAATTAAAAAAAAACAATTTACCTTCAAAAGGAACACCAACCACCAAGTCAAAAAACATTTTCATGTTTCACAAAAAAAACCACAATTAATTAAGAACCATTTTCTTGAAAACCTACCCCTTTTCATTTTTAAAAACTTTTTAAATAACAAAGCCACTCCAAACAACCCCTTCACATTATTTTTTTTTAAAAAAAAATCAGCAATGTATATTTTCATAATCTGAGGTCCATTGAGACCAATAACATTTCTAGTAAAAAACCAACCGATCAAAACTAATTTCCAAAACTAATTTATCCGATTTAAAATTTTTTTTTAACATCCTAAAATACCCCATTTAAAAAAAAGATCCAGAATCACTTTAAAATGATTCACAATTTCAAAACATTTTATTTCAACAAACCACAAGTTTAGATTATGGATAATCCAATCCCTTTAAATCATTTCTGCTTCCCTCCATTTTTTTTTCACAAAAACACAACCTTCCTAAACCATTCTTATATTTAATTATTGAAACCCCCTTTTTTTCACTTTTCAAAATCTAATCCTTACATTAAAACCTATTTCCACAATTCTCACACAAGGATTTTAAAAACAAAAATTCAGAATTCAAGAAAGGTTCAAGAGACCCAAGAAAAAGGGAACTAGTGTCGGTGGGTGACTTGACCATATGGTTGGCGGCCATATGCCAAACACAACACCAACACAGAGAGACTTATTAGGACCATTCCCCAGCTCCACATGGCTTGCCAGGCCCTGTGAGCTCACGAAGGCCATTGGTCAGACTCCCCTTGTCATATCCCAATATAAAACAATCAACTAGAACAATGGACACTAATAAAACCAGACTTCCATGGAAACCTGAGGATTAGAACAAGAAAGAGTTCGCGACGCTCTTCTTGCACTTACCACTCAAGTCCCAACAATCCTACTCCATCTACATTGACATCCCCAAAATAACAAGGGCGCTCTAAAAAGAAAGGTCCGCTAATAGCCAACCTCCTTTGATACCATTTTGTCACGAACCAGCCCGAGTCGACCCTGAACCGGTCACCCAGGACAGCCCGCGACAAGTCCCGAGAGGCGTTCCCGATCCTCCCGGGATGGTGACAAGCACCAAGGGCATCAATTGAGTACACAAGGGAACGATTTCTCCCATATATAAACAATCAAACAAACAGCGGAAATAAACGGACAGCCCAAAATGAATTTATATAAAAATTGAACTAAATATTATTTGTACAAGAAACTAAAATTAGAACAAAACCAACAATTCAAATGAACAATTCCGATGAAAAAATAACTCCATGTGACACTTCTGGTCACTCTCCAACACAATGATAAAAAGTCTCCCAAGGTGATCGAACTAATGATGAAACCTGCACAAGGGCTAAAAAAAGAAGAAGACTATAGGCGTGAGTATTAAAACTCAGTAGGTTAGCCCGGTATTCTATTCCCAATGCACATTACTTTAAAATAAAAGAAACATCAATTTATAGTTTTAAATTCAAGATTTGAAAGTCTGGTTTTCAAATGAGGTTTCATGCTATAATAATTATCAGACAAAAACATGCAGGTTTAATAAACAAAAATGCAAGTAACAATTATTTTCAAAGAGGTGAAACTTCAAAATGAAAATAGTTTTCAAGAGGGCTGCTTTAAATAATTTTAACATTAAAATAAATAACACATACTACTGAATTTACCAACCAAACACACCGTATGCCGACGGTGAGTACAAAATAGCCAATGAGCACTAGTCACAGGAATACCCCTAGGCACTAGTTAGTTGTGAGCCCCAGGTACCTCGTATCTCGGTGAAAGTAACCATAATAAATATCCGTTCTCGTGCACGATCCACTAGTAGGGAACATACCCATAACCTAGTGGTCCCCAATCATCAACATCATCATAGTGTAGTTAGTGTTGTCATCGTCAAACTTTCTACGTGAAACAGGGGCCAACCCCCACAGAATCACTAGCATACTAGTACACGCCCGCCCACCTAGATACCCGGGATTCCCTTTAGTGCTCAATCAAGTTACACATATTATCAAATACACATTTCACATCCCCATTCCATTCCAAAACCATAAAAACACAAACATCCCATAATCATTCTTCACATTTCTTACACTAATCAACAAACCGCTAAATATTTCGGTAAAACAATTTCATGAAGTGTATTGAGGATTTGCACAAAAAACTCTTTCAAAAACACTCTTTAAATTATAAACACACATCATAACCAAACCAAATCATATTTTTCAGCCCAATAAACATTTAATAAAATCATTTAATGGACCATAAAACAATCCCAATTTCACAACTTGTTATATACAAGTAAAACACTCCTTCATTAGGAAATGCCAAGCGGGCCTTTAAACATTTTCTCAAAACTAACCTTTGATGAAGGTATGAATTTTAATTTTATTAAGGATCTGTATAAACATAATTTACAGCAGTAAACCTCATTCATAAATCTCTTATAATACTTAGGTTAAATATTCAAAACACAACCATTTTCATAAAGATGTGAAACGGTCCATTTTTGGGCAACTCGGGCCAAAATATGTTGTAAATCAAAACCCACTTGTTTGTAAAAACAAATCCAAATTGGAAATCAATATAAGTACCCAAAAATACCATTTATAATTCTTCCAATTCCTTTATAAATCCAATCAAATAACTTTTAAATCACACATCACACATAAAAGCCAACCGGGCAATTTACCGAACACATGACATGCCCTTTTTAAACAAAAAAATTTATTTTATATACACGAAAAGGAATAAAAAACCAATTGAAAGCCATATTTTCATTCAAGATACTGTAACATGTTAAAAATACCATAGAACAGATTATAAACCTCACAAAATATTTGCAAAAGATAACGGAACATTTAAACAAACACTTGTTGAGAACTTTCATGACAAAACAACACTACCGTTCACAAACCAATGATTAAACAACCACTTTGAACACCAATAAAATTATACAAAGGATGAAAAACAATAATAAACATATATATCTGGTTTTAAATATAATAAAAGGATGAAACTTAAATAATAAAGTCATGTGCATGGGGTATCCTACCTCAAATCTTTGGCGTAATTGAAACGCACACCTGAAATCACCCGCCGCGGGTTTATAAACCCTAAAACTATAAATACCAGACCTAAACAAACATAAAAACCATCAAAAAACATGGTATAACAAAACCCTAGGTCTATCAAGACAAGGGTACAATATAAAACCATGAAATAATGAAAGGAGGGGGAAGAGGAAGGAGAAAGGAGAAGGAATCTCACCTTTCACCCTAGAAAACTCTTCGTATTCCATTATATCTGCAACCCTAGAGGGAAGGGAATGGCTTGAAAATTCATGGAGATACTCCTAAGATCTGGACGAACCAGGGAAAGAAAATTGGTGTCCAAAAGAGTACGAATTGAATGAGTTATGGGTGAAACAAGTTACCTTCTCAATTCTGGACGTTTTGAGGAAACCAGAAAACATTATCCCTAATACGCGACCAATATGAGCTCCAAAGTGGTAAAAACGATATTGGGGGTGAGGATAGGGATATTGGCTTCGGGTGGGAGGTGGAATCACCGAAAAAGATTAAAAAATGAAAAAGATATAAATGAAACAAATTATTTTTTTAAAACAGGAAATGGGCCCATGGGCTGGCCCAATACCTAAATAAGTGACCCAAATTCGCCTGGCTTATGAATTTCTAATGGGTCCAAAAGGATAAATAAATTTTAATATATCAGTATAGGATAAGTGGGAAGTTGATTGGGTGAAAAAGGATGAAAAACAAAAGAGTTATAAAAGAAACAAATTCAGTTGTTAAAACTGGGAATGGGCCGGATCAATACAAAGACAGAAAAAAAAACCGTGTGTGACATACTCACTCTTAAATTCACATACCAAAATCAATCCATCCCAATTGACTACCCAATAAAATATGATCAAGACACTGAACAGAAAAATCACCCCACCTAAACTAAGGAATACCATGAATCATAGGGAAATTGTAAAACCAATGGACCACCATATAAAAACATAAAATGATCAACTTACCTAACAAAGGAAACCTTGAGATACTCAAACCCAAAGTTCAATGTTATTCTCAATCCCAAATGACTATTTCACTCTCCACCTTTACCGACCACAAGTTCTATAACCTAAGGAACCATCCTAAACTTTCTGAAAAATCTAGAACAAACTTATTTTTATCACCTTAACATGTTCCCTAACTTTGATCCTAGACTTAAAATATAAAATCTCCCCCTCCATAAAATTTATAAAATTAAATAATACCCAAAATGAAATGCTTTTATGTCTTCATCAACCAAAAGTTATGAAAATCAAGAAATAAATTCTAAAAAAATTCCAAGGTCATCCACACTGATCCACCTTACTAGATCTATAAGATCATCATCATATTTTACTCCTTACATAATTAAGAAACATACTATTTAACCGTGATAGGAAATTCATCCCATGAAACCTCTTTGGGTGACCATTATTCATCTTCGACCACATTCAAGTCACTCCCTGTAGAAAAAAAACATCAAGGAAAATCAAAATTGATTCAGAGTCCTCAATAATTTTAAATCAATGACAATTTACTTAAACTAGAGGTATGATATCATTGCCAAAGAACTTCAATATCCATTTTCTTCTGGAAACTCAATAGAGAATCATCTCAGGAATCCTCCTTCTGCTAGTTGAGTAAAACATCTGGATGATGCTTCGAAGACATGTCTTCAACCCAAAATTAAAAATTAACAATGTTATCACTTGAAAAAAGGAATACATAATCACACTACAAGAATTATATTCACTCCACCACTACTGAATGATAAAAATAGCTCATATTCCACAAAAAAACCCCATCATCTTCTTATATCAACATTATCCTTTTCTCTAATAAACACATCCACCTCACCACTCCACACACTACTAACTAAAAAACCATTAAGAATTAAAAAAACTCATAATTCTTCCAAAAAATCACGCAATAAGAATTTTTAGCCCATTGTGACATCCAAAAATGGGTGCCACTAAATGGTGCGCCAATCCAGTTGGACATATTCCATCAAGAGTGCCTCCCTATATTATATAGGGTGCTGACTAGTAGCGAGGGTCTGGTGAGTCAGTCTTGAGGAGACTATACCCTCTTCTATCAGAATGAAACACCAATGCAAGTAAACAAAAATAATCAAGTGTGGAAGTGTATAAATAACCCAAAAAATACCATGTCATATGATATTAAAAACAATATAATACAATACACAACTAAAAGGTAAAACATTCTATGAAAATGTGAATTTCAAGTTTCTACAATGAAACTAAAAGTAAAGAAGCTGTAAGAACCCAGTTTCTCACCCAGGTATGGATCCTTTAATTTTCATTATAAATCTATAATTTGAACTTAATATGGATGACTAATGAGTTAGTAAAGGTTTCAAGGGTGTTTGAGGCTTTTTTAGATCCCAGAACCCATCTTTTTAGAGAAAACAAACCTAGCAAATGGTTTAGAGAAAACAACATAGATGTTGTTTTTTTGATAGATCCACCTTGCACGGTTGGCGCACGACCATGTGGTATAACTGTGAGAGCACCCATTTTTCCTAGGTAACCATGCATGGATGGTTCATAGTTTGATCAAAACGTGTAGGTGATGACTTTTTGGGTAGAACCATATCACACAGTTTGCGCACGTTTTGAAAAACCTTGCGAACAAACCGTGCACAAATTATTTCGCTGTGTAATTTTCTAGTTTTTCCCTTAATGATCTAATTAAGTCACCTTTTTATCCTTAATCCAAGTTTATTTGGGATTGAACTATTTCTCTCTCAATTTAGGGCTTCTTGAAGATCAAAACTTGGAATCAAGAGATCTCCATAATCTGAAATCCGATCGAGCTTCTGTTCATCACGTTGGATGTGCAACGGTAAGTACTTGAGTCCTCTTTAGTCATTATAATTATATTTATGAGCATTTTCACATTTTCTTAGATCTACTTAGATCTGAGGAAAATCAAGGCCCAATACCAAAGGAGGAGAATCATATAACCATAAGGTGGGTGGTCTATAACTCATCTATAAAGTTCATTGATTTTGGAATGTTCGTGTGGGGCCCATAGATCCCATTGAGGACTGTCTCTTAAATTTTACATTCCATGCTTATACTTGTTATGATTTTATAGTTATGATCTTTAGAAATATGTGATTAGTTCTTAGTGGTTTCACCCATAACTCAATCTTCCTCATGTTGAAGGTTAATCCTTTATTGGGTTTTTAGTGTTTTGAAACGTTTGATCCACCATTCAGGTGTGCCCTTGATTGACCTTCCTAAAGGTGAGTCTTCCTATAATAAATTGTTTTTTGTTAGATCAGAATTGCATAATGGCATGTACCATGTATTCTCACCACTTGACCCACCTAAGGTAAGTGATTCAAATGATTATTAAATGTAAAATGTGTAATGGAAAGTATACTAAGTATATAACATGGACTTATTAAAGGAGATTAAATAAAGGTTACATGTTCATATCACCCCTTCCATGTTTATAGAAGGTAGAAGAGTGAACCTCAATAATTGAATATGCCTTAATGGTTAACTAAGACTTAATTAAATGGTTTCAACGCTACCTGGCATATACACACTAATGGAAGACAAGGCTTGTACCAATAAATAAATGGTTTCAACACTACTTGACCTATCCATACTAATGTAAGAAAGTAATTGATCCAAATAAATTATCTCATGATTACAATATCAAATAAGAATGTAATGAATCAAGCTCAAATTGGATTCGGAGAGGATAATACCTTGGGTATCAGGAACCCCATTACGATTCAAGGATGTGTTTTGCTTAGGTTGATATACACCTAGATTTTGGTTCTTTTCTATTCCTTGGATGCCTGGTAGACTACTGTAGGGTTCCCTTTCATTATTCCAGGATACCTCGAATACACTCCTTGGATCCAGCATTGACAAGTAGGTGCCTTGGATACACTCCTTGGACCCAGTCCTTACTTAGCCCCATTTCACCTTGAATTCACTCCTTGGACTTGGTAGGCACCTTATTGTGGAATGCCTTGGATTATGCTCCTTGGATTACACTCCTTGGATTACAGTCCTATCCCCTGATCTAGAATCATATACTACTGAGTTAGCTTTCTGTGAGATTTATGTTACCTTGGTTATTACCCTAGAACTCCCTCACTGGATATAATTTTTAGGTTTCCTCATTATGTCTTGGAAACCTCAATACTTATACTATCATGAGTTGATGTCAGTGCTGGCTATGCCTCATGTGACCTATTAACATTAAATGGTAATTACATAATCAATGAACTGGTTACATGTTCAGACACCATCTATGGGATAAAGCAGGTACTTGGGTATTTAGTTATTTTGTACTACTTTCTTTACTTATATATGCATGCCTGCACACTACTATATTCCATTACACGGGCCGAATGTTTTAGACACCGTTAGTGGTGAACCACTAAGATTTATATCACACCCTATACAGGCGCCGTTTGGTACCCAGAGTATATTATATGATTGCAGTTGTTGAAAAAGGAAAGCATAAAGTTTCCAAAACTTGATTACGTGTTGATAGGATGGAGCTTGATAGAAGATGACCGAGTTGGATCTCAGGATGCTTGGAGTAGTCTTTTTTTCTTTACTTTATAGAACATGTTATGTCTATTTTCTTTTATCCATGATTTCCATATTTTTAGTGACATGAAATTTCATCATGATTGTTTAGTTGGTACACTTATGTTTGTCCTCATTTATATATCACATCGGTTTTCTTCCACTGTTTATTTATATTACTTCCACTATTTACTATTCCTTTATATTCCTTCCACTATGTTACACTATTATAGTGGGGGAATAGTCTTCCCATGGATACACCCTAATCCCTCGCTACTATTCGGTATATATGGAATTTAGAAAGATGCGCTTGAGGCCATGTGGCCCATCAGGCTCGGGGCACCCATTAAGTGGCATCCAGGTCCGGGCCGTCTCAAAGTGGTATTAGAGGTGGTTTCTTTTCTTGATTTACTATTTGGAGACAATAGATTGGAGAATACTAATGATTGGGACTTGGTCATAAGCCATGCTTGGTCATCGCAGACACATGTTTGGGGTAAAATAAAAGTTACCCATAATACAATTTTTGTTCTATTTTTTCTATTACAGTTGATATTATTTCAGCACTGGGTGACACACATGATGTGTGGTGTTTTTAATTATTACTCTTTTGATAATTTATTTCATCCTTATTCCAATGATATTAGGGCAAGGAGAATTTATACATGTATCATTATAGGCACCTTGAATTCACATGTCATGCATATTGCCATGCTATATAGGTGCATCTCACTGCTTTTCATTGCTTGATATGCCTGTGATTGTTGAGTGATGTTGTGATAGTTTGTTTGTACTTGTATTAATTTGGTTGTGATTGAGTGATTTCCAGTCTCAATTCATGAGGTGTATGGGCACTCACAGGCTGGGATGAGTAATTTACCGAGTCAGGCCATTATACTATAAAGAAATGGGTGTCATTTCTAGTGATAGGTGTATGGGTACTGATTCATTGGAAATGAATATCCATTATAAATTTAATCCTAGAATATAAAATAAATTGGTTGTGCATCCTTATCCTGCCTTGTCATGATTATGAAAGGTAAAGGAGTGAACCTAGAAATTAATTGAAAAATGACATGAAACTTATACTTGATCACTTACTGATGCCTAGCAGTCTAAATAGGTAGTTTGGGTAGTATGCCTTGGATAGTGAGTTTTTCTAATGTTAAGTTTCCACTAGTGATGATATATTATGCTCTTAAGCTTGTACTAAGATGTGTGATTGGCATTTGTAGACCAACGTTTCCATGTCTTCCTCGTGTCATTATCCAGGAGGGTGGTGATGACCATGATCCAAACATGGTGGGCCCTGAGCTACCAGTCTTACTTACAAGAGTTCCACTTGAGGAACCACCTACTGTACTTGATATTGGAACTGATGCCGAATTCTGTGATAGTTTTCTACATCTGATGCAGTCCATGAAAGGTGCTCCATGGGTTGTACCTACGATGGTTGATCTGACTCGCGAGTTCCAGGAGCAACATCCTCCCACTTTTTTAGAGGATTCCGGTTCTCAGGTTGCTGAGTCTTAGCTGAAGGCCATGATGTCTATATTTGAGCATTTGGAAATGCCTCTAGAGTGGATATTCAAGATTGCTACATACATGATTAGGGATTTGGACAAGCATTGGTGGAATGTGGTTTCCCAGGTTGGTCATCATCATGGCATGTTATGGGTTGATTTCCAGACCACCTTCTATGATTAGTTCTTTCCTCAGACACCGAGAGATGATAGTGCCAGATATTTCATGCATGTTGAGTGGGGTTCTATGTTAGTTATGGAATATTCAGTATGTTTCACTGATTTACAACACTTTTCACCACTTTTATCCGGTGATGAGATTTCGTGTGCTAGACATTTTGAAAATGGGATCCAGTATGCCATCCGAACTCAAGTGAATGTCTTTCACCTTCCTACCTTTTCAAAAATACTTGATCAGGCCCTTATCACTGATCATAACCTAAGGGATGGTGCAAGTATCATATTTAAAGGATTAGTTCCACGTCAGGCCATTAGTTCTTCCGGTGGTAGGAAACGTTCCCTCGAGATTTTATGTTAGGGTAGTGGAAGCCAAAGTATCTAGTTTTATAGATCTGTGGTGTGTTATCAGTGTGGAAAACTAAGGAATAAGAAGCCCCAATGTGATAGAGACCCTATATATTTTCGAGCTTGCAGCTATATGAGCCATATTCAGCGTTTCTGCAGGACCTTTTCACCATCTTTAAGTGGAAAAGGGTTTGTGCTGTATCCACCTTCAGGAGAGAGTTCTTTTATGCCACATCAGGTGAGGAGTTGGAATGGAACCGGCAGTTCTAGTTGAAGAGGAGGCCGTGGACATGTTAGTCCGATCCCTAATCACTAGCAGTACCACTAGAGAAATCATGATCTTGGTAATCCATCTATTGCACAGGTCCATGGATTAGGTCAATTTCATGCCTTAAAACTAATACTCAAGGATTAGGTTGCGGTTCCATCTACAGTATGAGGTATTATTCTAGTAGCCTATAATATTGTCTCTAATTTGTTTGATATAAGAGCTTAAAACTCTTTCATTTTTGTATCTATCATGGAAATTCTTGGACTAGAGATACAATATTACTATGGTGTAATGACCCTTGATACATTATTGGGAATACAGATAGAGGGCACACACCAGTTCATGGACTGTCCCCTTGAGGTAGAAAGTTACCCTTTCTAGTGGAATCTCTTTTTTCTCGAGATAACAGGCTTCGATGTCATTCTTAGGATGGACTGGTTAGTCCACTATCATGCCTTTATAGATTGCTATTGCCGCAAGGTTTCTTTTACATATCTAGAAGGTAGTAGTTATATTTTCAAAGGTGAGTGGGATGTCTAGGCTAGGAGAGATAGACTGAAGCATCATGGGCTTGGTGAAGTGACCACTCATATTGAAAATCTTTTCATAGAGGATTAGGGTTTGCTTCAAACTTATTTTCATCCAGTTGTTGATCATTTCAGGGAAGTATTTCCTGATGAATTTTCTAGATTACCTCCTAATAGAGATATAGAGTTTACAATAGATCTTGTTTTGGGAGAAGCTCTAGTGTCCATTCCTCCATATAGGATGGCACCTATTAAGATTAAGGAGCTCAAGCAGAATATAGAGGACATAAAGGTCAAAGGTTTTATATGGCCTGGTACATCCTCTTGGGGTTCACCTGTACTTTTTTCTAAGAAGGTGGATGAAACTCTTCATCTATTCGTGGACTACATAAGGTTGAACCAGCTTACTATTAAGAACCGGTATCCAATTACTCGAATAGATGATCTCTTCGACTAGCTTTGAGGAGAAAAGGTGTTCTCTAAGATTGACCTGAGATCAGTTATCATCAAGTGCGAGTCATACCCTTAGACATACCTCGTACAACTTTCCACATCAAGTATAGTATATATGATTTCCTTATTATGTCGTTCGGTCTTATGAACTCTCTTTCCATTTTCATGGATTTGATGAATAGGGGTTTCCACCCCTATTTGTAATATTTTGTCTTGGTCTTTGTGGATGTCATCTTGGTGTATTCTCTCACTTGTAACAACCATGCCAAACATCTTGAGATCATTCAGAGTACATTGAGAGAGCATAATATTTTTTCCAAGCATGATAAATGTGACTTCTGGATCAACAAAGTACACTTATTGGGTCATATTATTTCAAAATTAAAAGTATCTATCGACCTTGAAAAGGTTAGTGTTGTAGTTTCCTAGAAGTATCCCAAGAACATGTTTGATATCAGGAGTTTCTTGGGGTTGGCTAGATATTACAAGAATTTTATACAGGACTCCTCACATCTTGCTTCACCTCTTAATGAAATTAAAAATAAGGGTGTTAAGTTCCTATGGTCAAAAGCATGAGAGAAATCCTTTCAGAAGATGAAAGGGAGGATTGTATCAACATCGATTTTGATTCTTCTAGAACTTGGTAAAGGTTATACTGTTTTTTGCGATGCATCAGGCATTGGACTAGGAGTAGTGTTGATGCAGGAAGACAAATTTGTTGCGTACAAATATCAGTAGTCGAGGCATCACTAGAGAAATTACCCAACACACAACATTGAGCTAGAAGCAGTTGTCAATGCCTTACGTTGCTGTAGACATTATCTATTGGGTGAGTGATTTTTGGTGTATACAGATCAAAAAAATCCTCAAGTATATATTTTATCAGTGTGACTTGAACCTTAGATAGTGGAGATGGGTCGAATATCTACAATCCTTTGATTTTGAGCTTGCCTATATGCCTGGAAAGGGAAATGTGGTTGCTGATACACTGAGTCAGAAAACTCAAACACATTCCTTATAGGAAGCCAGTGATGAATTCAAGTTAATGACCCTATTTTTTGAACTTCATCTAGAGTTTCATGATAGTCACGACTAGTCTTACCTATTAGCCTTAACAATTACCTCTTCACTCCTTGAAAAGGTGAAGAGTAGGAAGTTTTCAAATCCTGAAGGTTTGGTTCTCTGTGAGAGTATATTAGGAGATAACCCATATCCAAATTGGTCTATGGATAGAGATGACGTCCTGCATCTATATGGACATATCTAGGTTCCTACAGATATGAAAGAGGAGTTGATGAAAGAGTCCCATGCTTTTCAGTGGGAAGTTTATCTAGGTATCTCGAAGATGTATAGAGATATGCGACGCCAGTATTGGTGGCCTGAAATAAAATGTCAGATTTCAGGCTTTATTATTAGATGTTCCACCTATCAGTATGTGAAGGCAAAGCACCAGAGACCTGTATGTTTGTTACAACTAATTCCAATCTTGTAATGGAAATGGGAAGATATTTCTATGGATTTTGTAGTTGGATTACCTAGGTCACTAAGGGGTAGTGATTCTATCTGAGTAGTCATTGAACGAATAAAGAAATCATCTCACTTTATTACTATTCAGGAGACTTTCTTAGTAGATTAATTGGGAAGACTGTATGTTCTTGATATTATACAACAACACGAGGTTCCACATACTATCGCTTCAGATAGGGATTCTCATTTCACTTCACAGTTCTAGAAGGGTTTGCAGAAAGCTATGAGGAATCAAGTTATTTTAAGCATAGATTTTCGCCCTCAGACCGATGGAAAATCCAAATAGATGATACAGGTTCTAGAGGATATGCTCTAAGAACATGTCCTTGATTTCATTGGTTCTTGGGAGAATCATATTCCTCTCATCGAGTTCGCTTATAATAACAGTTTTCAGGTGATAATTTAGATGGATCATTTTGAGGCCTTATATGGCAGGACATTCCATTCACCCTTATGCTGGATGGAGGTAGGTGAGGCAACCCTACTAGGTCCTCATCTCATTAAGGATAATTCAGAACAAGTTCATCCAATCAGAAAGAATATGACTATTGATCAGTCAAGAAATAAATCTTATGTCGATCACCATTGATGACCTCTTGAGTTTGAGGTTGGGGATCATGTTTTTATTTAGGTATCACCCAGGCTAGGTCATAGATAGTTAAGAAAGCAGTGAAAGATTTTTATTCATTATGTTGGGACATTTGATATTCTAGAGAGAGTCGGGCCGATATCTTATCAGTTTTTACTACCTCTAAGGTACCATTCCATGCACGATGTCTTTCATGTCTCTCATCTTTTTCAATATCATGCTGACCCATCTCCCACCTTTGATGTTGAGGAGGTTTAGTTAGATTCTGATGCTACCTTTGATGAGTATCTAGTATGCATCATTGTCTGAATCATGAAGGTTCTCCAAGGCAAGTCTACGCCTCTCGTACAGGTGTTATGGTAGCATAGCTGAGTAAAAAACGAGACTTGGGAGAGAGAAGCTGATGTACATACTCAGTGTCCATAGTTGTTCTCAAATGGTGTTTCTTTACCCTTGAAAGGAGAGATCATGGGTGAGTTCTTTTAAGGGGGGAAGACTGTAAAAAACTAGTTTCTCACTTAGGTCTAGATCCTTTAAGTTTTGGTCTAAATCTATAATTTGGACCTAATATGGATGCCTGATGAGTTAGTAAAGGTTATGAAGGTGTCCAGGGTTTTTTTGGAGCCTGAAACCAATCTTTTTTGGTGAAAAAAACCTGGGGCATGGTTTAGAGAAAACCATGAAAAATTCCGCACGGTTTGGAAAATACTTCAGATGTTTTTTTCGGATAGCACCACCTTGCACGGTTGGCGCAGGACTGTGCAGTCTAACCATGTGAGCACCCATTTTTCCAAGGTAACCATTTATGGCTGGCACACATTTTGATCAAACTGTGTGGGGGATGAATTTTTGGGTAGAACTGTCTCGCATGGTTTGTGAATGGTTTGACAAACCATGTGGAAAAACCATACATAGACTATTTATCTAGGTAATTTTTTAGTTTTTCCCTTAATGATCTAATTAAGTCACCCCTTCCTCCCTAATACGAGCATATGGAAGATTGACCTATTTATCTCTCAATTTAGGGCTTTTTAAAGATAAAAAATTGGAATCAAGAGATCTCCACCATCCAAAATCTGATCGAGCTTCCGTTTATCATGTTGGATGTGAAATAGTAAGTACTCGAGTCCTATTTAGTCATTCTTCTTCTCTTTGTGAGGTTTTTTCACCTTTTCTTAGATCTACTCCGATCTGAGGAAAATCAATGGCCGATACCAGAGGAGTAGGATCATAAAACAATTAGGTGGGTGGTCTATAACTCATCCCTAAAGTTTGTTGATTTTGGAATGTTCATGTGGGGCCCGCTGATCCCATTGGGGACCATCTCTTAAATTTTACATGCCACACTTATACTTTTTATAATCGTATGGTTATGATATTTCCAAATATGTGATTAGTTGTTAGTGGTTTCACCCACAAATCAATCCGCCTCATGTCAAAGGCTATGCCATAATTGGGTTTTTAGTGTTTTGACACGTTTGATCCACCATTCGGGTGTTCCCTTGATTGAACTTCATAAAGGTGAGTGTTCATATAATAAATGGTTTTTCATTAAATGAGAATTTCATAATGTCATGTACCATGTATGCTCACCAGTTGACCCACCCAAGGTAAGTGCTTTAAATGATTATTAAATGTGAAATGTGGAATGGAAATTATACTAAGTATATAACTTGGCCTTATTAAAAAAATATTGTATAATGTTACATGTCTCTAGCACCCCTTCCATGTTGATGGAAGGTAGTGGAGTGAACCTAAATAATTGAATATTCTTTAATGTTTAACTAATACTTAATTAAATGGTCATAATGCTACTTGGCCTATCCACACTATTGGAAGACAAGGCTTGGACAAATAAATAAATGGTTTCAACTCTACTTGACCTATCCACACTAATGGAAGGAAATACTTGAACCAAATGAATTATCTTATGATTATAATATCAAATAGAAATGACTGACTCGATCTCAACTTGGATTCTGAAAGGAGAATACCTTGGGTCTTGGGAACCCCATTCTGATTCAAGAATGTGGTTTTCTTAGGTTGATACCCACCTAGATTTCGGTTCTTGTATATTCCTTAGATGCCCAGTATAATACTGTAGGGTCCCCTTTCATTATTCTAGGATACCTCAGATACACTCCTTGGATCCAGCATTAAAAAGTAGGTGCCTTGGATACACTCCTTGGACTCAATCCTTACTTAGCCCTATTTTACCTTGGATGCACTCCTTGGACTCGGTAGGAACTTTATTTTGGAATTCCTTGGATTACGCTCCATGGATTACAATATTACCACATTATCTAGACTGAGATACTACTAAGTTATATTTCCGTGAGTTTTATGTTACCTTGGTTATTACCCTGGATCTCCCTCACTGGATATCATTTTTAGGTTGCCTTGTTAGGTCTTGGGACCCTCACTACTTATACTATAAGAAGGTGATTTCGGTGCTGGATATGCCTCATGTGACCTATTAACATTAAATGGTAATTACATAATCAATGAACTGGTTACATGTTTAGACACTAGCCAAGGCTGGAAGCAGGTAATTGGGTATTTTGTTATTTTGTACTTATTTCTTTACTTATATATGCATGCCTGCACACTGCTATATTCCATTACACGTGCCAGATGTTATAGACACCATTGGGGGTGAACCACTGAGATTTATCTCACACCCTCTCAGGGTGTCGTTTGGTACTCAGAGTAGATTATATGACTACAGGTATTGTCAAAGGGAAGCATACAACTTCCAATACTTGATTTTGTGCTGATAGGATGAATCTTGATAGTAGATAACCGAGTTGGATCTCAGGATGCTTGGAGTAGTCTTTATTTTCCTTTAATTTGTGAAACATGTTTTTTCTATTATATTGTATCCATGATTTCTAGTTTTCTAGTGACATGAAATTTCACCATCATTGTTTATTTGGTATAATTATGTTTGTTCTCGTTTATCTATTGCGTCAGTTTTCTTCTTCTGTTTATTTATATTACTTATGCTGTTTACTATTCCATTATATTCCTTCTACTGTGTTACACTATGATAATGAGGAAATATTCTTCCCATGGACACACCCTAGACCCTCACCACTAGTCAGAAGACTCTGGCATTTAAGAAGTTTCACTTGAGACCATGCGGCCCACCGGACTCGGTGCACCTGTTAAGTGGCATCCGGGTTCATGTGGTCACAGAAACAACAACTCCCAAGCACGTCTTGAACCACATCCAGTTCCATTTTCCATCCTCCAATCCCAAATATTAAGCTATCCCAGGGCCTTTCCCTTATCATAACCTCCAACAAAAAAGGATACTTGAGTGCCGATCAGGTGGCCCGAATAGGGTGTGAACACAACTCGGTAGGCCAACACCAACGATGTCTAAAACATGTCTAGTCAAAATATAGTGTATGTATTTTTATGAATCAATAAATACAATTCATTATTAAAAAATTATCACATTTTCATTTACTCTTTAATCATCACATTAGGCCTAGTTTCAATTCATGTTTTCCATTTGAATCATCATTAATTATTATCATTCACTTGGTGTTGAACATCATGTCAAGCACCAAAAATCTCATTCAGTAGAAGTCGCCATTACCAACACTCCATATCCCATTCGGTGTAGGTATTCATGCCTAGAAACCCAAAATCTCAAGCTTGGATAACTATTGGGGAGGAATGCCATGTCTATGTCCCAAATTCTAATCAGTCTAGAACACCATGTATAACACCACACAAATTTTAGTCATTTAATCATTCTTTAATTCACAAGAATTATCCACATCATTCCATTAATAATCCAACGATTAGTTAAACATTTCAAAGTCCATTAGTTAAATCAACAATTAACTAAGAGCATAACCCATTAATTAATTCATTAATTAATTAATCAATCGACACAATTCTAATTCCATAATTAATTCTTCACACTTAATTATCTATATCAAATATCAACTTTTCATAATTAATTCTCATAATTAATTATCTTTGATCAACATCATGGCATATAATTAATTTTTATAATTAATTATCTTACATAGACAAACATCATTTCATAATTAATTTTCCCCAATTAATTATCTTAACACAATCAATTAAAAATATCAATTACAATATCTCAACCCATAACCAATCTTCAAAATAAATATATATTTGGGAAACCCCCTTAGATTGTTTGGTGATTTAATTATCAATTGATCACTAAGGAAATCACAAGTCAATTCCACATTCCTAATTACTCCAATCTAGGAAATTAACTATCAAGGGAAGCTAGAAAATCCATAAAATCACATTCACATATCAAATACACAACTATGGGAGTTCAAGTTAGACCACCTAACTTAGTTTATTGATGGATGTTATCCCAAAGGAAATCCCCGATATTCGAGCGGCACAACATCATAAATTATGATTTAGATCTAAATCCCTAAACCAAAATTAAGATCAAAGGCATCAAGATCTTGCAAATATAGATCTAGATCCACGATCCTAGATTTAGATATCAACTCATAGGTTTATATCCATGGAAACGGTGGAGATATTCCATTAAGGGATCAGGTAAAGATAGAGGAATGAATGGGATAAGCAACGAGATAAAATCCACTTACCGGGAAGAGAGCGGTTCTTCAATTTGGGATTTTGATCTTGAAGAACGATGTTTGAATCACCTGGGAATCCCTCCGGTAGGCTCTAAGATCACCTAGAATTTGTCAAGCCCAATAAAAGGTCGAAATATGGGAGTCTTGGGGGTTTAGGTGGGTTTAAAAATAGATTTTTTTGATATTTAATCCCACACACATGGTTTCCTGGGAAGAGGTGCACAGTTAGTGAAAACCATGCACCAACCATGCAGAAATCTCTGTCCATGTTTTCATGTTTGGCACAGTTTAGTCACACGGTTTGTCAAATAGTGATAAAACCATGTACAAACCACTATCTATTAGTTTTTCTTAAAAATTCACACAAATTCACCCCAATCCACTACTCCAAAACAAAGGTATTTAAAAAACCTCAAAAAGTACCTGTAAACATGCCTGAGATGACTCTAGAAAAGGATGAGATCTTACAATCTCCCCACCTTATAACAACTCATCCTCGAGCTGCAGTCCCAAACTTCTCTAAGATTATAAGACAAAAATATTGGGCCATTGATCCCTCATTTCTACATCATGTTCCCAAGTTTCCTCTTGAACACTTCCATGTTTCCATAACACATGAACTAATGACACGATCTTTCCCTGTAAAACTTTCTCACTGCGACCCAACATAGGTATCAGATGCTCCTCAAAGAGCACATATATCTTGAGATCAACCTCTTACACATCAATCACATGAGAAGGGATGGGGTGATACCACCGTAGTTGTGACACATAGAAAAAATCATGCATAGAGCTGAATTTCTGTGGAAGGGATAATCGGTACACCACTGTCCTGATTCTCTCTAGCACCTCAAATGGTCCTACAAACCTAGGCATCAACTTTACCTACCTCTGTATCCTATGGTGACCCAATATAGGTGATATACGAAGGAATACACGATCTCCCTCTATAAACTCTAGGTTCATCTCCATCTATCAGCATACGACTTTTGCCTACTCTGAGCCATATTCATATGTTTCTGAATCAACTGCACCTGCTCTGATGTCTCCTGAATGAGACTCAGTCCCAATATCTCTGACTCACCTACCTCTAACCAACATAGCGGTTATGTAAAAGGTCTAATATAAAGTTCTTAATATGGTTCAATCTGTATAGTTTCTTGATAACTGTTGTTATAGGAGAACTCTACTAAAGATAAGTGCTTCTCCCAAGAACCACCAAGGTCAAGAACACATGCTCGCAACATATCCTCTAAAACTTTTATGGTATTCCCTGACTGCCTATCTGTCTGTGGGTGGAAGGAAATACTTAATAAAACCTATATACCAAGCGTCTTCTGTAAGACCTTCCAGAAGTGTGAAGTAAAGTGTGAATCATAATTTGAAACTATCGTCAGTGCCACCCCATGTAAATGAACTATTTGTCATACATATAGTTCTCCCTTCTTTTATATTGTAAAGGATTCCCTAATAGGCAATAAATGCGCTACCTTCATTAGTCGATCTCCAATGACCTAAATAGAATCATTCTTACTAAGTGTCATTGAAAGTCCTACCATGAAATCCATATTCATATCATCCCACATCCATTCCAGAATAGGAAATGACTACAAAAGGCCTCTAGGTTGTTGATGCTCTGCCTTCACCTATTGACAGGTGAAACATCTTGTTACGAACCCTATTATCTCCTTTTTCATGCCCATCCACCAAAATTTTTGTCATAGGTTACGATACATTTTTTTCACCCTAGGATATATTGACCACTTTGTGGAATGAAATTGTCGAATGAGTTCCTCACACATACTTGTAGGCACAACAACCCAATTTTTCACATAAATTATCTCATCCTCATCTATTATACAGTCTAAAGGTGTCTCCCTATCTTCAAGGATTTTCTTTAAGGATAAACACTTTAGATCCTCATAATGTCTATCCCTGATCCATCTCAAGAGTGTAGAATCCACTACTACAAAAACCAGATTCATTCTCTCTTGACTCTCCTGAACTACCACATACATTTCTTCCAGCAAAGTCATCATCTTACAATCTGCACTCAACTCATATACCAACTGAATTTGAGTTTTCTTGCTCAAGGAATAAGCAACAATATTCCACTTTATGGGTGTATATGCCAGTTCAAAATAAAAGGATTGCATATACTCTACCCATCTTCACTGTTGATGATTCAAGTCACACTGTGAAAAGATATACTTCAAGATTTTGTGATCTGTAAAAGATATAAAATTTTCAACCAAAAGATAGTGTCACCAACACTTAAGAGCATAAACCACTACTTCCAACTCGAGGTCATGCGTAGCGTAATTTTGTTCATGTGTCCTCAACCACCGATACCATAAGAAAAGAATCGATCCCCTTGAATCAACACATCACTAAGTCCGATCCCAAAAGCATCATAATACACCATGTAATCCTCACCTGAATCAGGTAAGATCAAAATTGGTGCCGATGTCAAGCGCTTCTTCAACTCCTAGAAAGCATTATTGCATGCTTCTATCCAATAAAACTTTATAGCTTTCTTTTTCAAACATGAAATAGGTGATTCTAATTAAGAAAAGTCCTAGATGAACCTCCTATAATAACTAGATAATCCCAAAAATCTTCAGGTATTAAAAACATTATGGGGATGCTTCCAAGAAATCACTACCTGCACTTTTTTTGGGTCCACTACCACACCTTCTTCTGAGATGATATGACAAAAAAAGTGCACCCATTCAATCCAAAAATGACATTTAGATAGCTTGACATATAGCTGTTTCTATCTCAGTGTACCTAGGGAGATGTCAAAATATTGGGTATGATTGTCATGAGTCTTAAAGTACACCAAGATGTCATCCAAAAACACCACCAAAAACTGATTTAAGTACGGATGAAAGATAATATTCATCAAGACCATAAATATTGATGGAGAATTTTTCAACCCAAACTACATTACAACAAACTCATAATGGCCATACCTTATTTTGAAATCAGTTCTTGGTATATTAGAGGTCCGAACTCTCACATGATGATACCCTGATCTCAGATCAATCTTTGAAAACACACAAGCCCCCTTCAGCTGGTCAAACAGATCATTGATACGTGGAAGAGAATATCGGTTCTTCATGAACATTTTATTCAAATTTCGGTAATCGAAACACAATCATAAAATCTATTTTTCCTTCTTTGAAAAAAATACAGGTGATCCCCAAGGTGACGTACTTGGATGGATAAACCCTTTATCCTCCAACTCCTCCAACTGCATTTTGAGCTCTTGAAGTTAAGTCAGTGCCATTCTGTAAGGTGGAATAGATACTAGATCATCCCCTGACATGAGATCAATATTGAATTCCACATATCTCTTAGGTGGAAACCCTTAAAATTCTTCAGGAAATACATCCTAAAATAGTTTTACTATTGTTGGAATGAAGTCTTGCTTACAACTCCTATCATCCAGAAAAAGACTAGAAAATTAGACTGTGAGATCTCCCAGTTGCTGAGTAATTGGCCTAGCTTAACCTTCATGGATATCCTATTCTCCATGATGAACATACTGACCACCCTTAGAATATACAAAGGTCACTCTCCTACAACAACAATCTATGCGGGCTCGGTATGTGACTAGATAGTCCATACCCATAATCAGGTCAAATCTCATTATACCAAGGACATAGATATCCCAAAGAAAATGATAATATCTAATATCTAGTGATCATTTCTTTCATAAACAGATATCTCTAGACTGTGTTCCCAACGGTGTATCGATATTCATCACCCTACTTACGAACTCCACCTCCAGGTGCAAACCATTAACAAGATTTGAAGATATAAAGGAATGTGAGGCACCAATATCAAACAAAGCAATAGTTAAAGTATAAAAAGCTAGAATAGTACCTCTCACTTTCGATAGACCAACCTCGCTCTCCACAAATGTAGGCACCACTGCATGTAACTGTCTTTCCTTTCTTCCATGTGGTGTCGTCTGACTCCCTTGAGTAGCACCATTATGATGATACAAGCATTCATACCCTAAAGAACCACATCCACTACCTCTACTGCCTATGACTGTAGAGTTACATCTTACATACCTATATGATGCAGAAGCTCCCCTTCCCACACTCTGACTCTGATTAGATTCTCTCTCAGCACCAACCTGCTGCTGCTTCCTACAGAACTTCTGTAGGTGCCCCATCTTGTCACAAAACTTTCACCCCACTGGTGGTCGAGGACAATGTGTATGATAGTGTCCCTATCTTCTACACTGTTAGTAAATCACATGAGTAAGATCTAGTGCAACTATTCCTCCTAGAATTCCACCTTTCTTTCTATTGTCCTCACTAAGTTTCTTGTAATGACACTTCCTTATCTCAGAAGGTACACTCCCTGATCATCTAGTGATAACTACCTGTCTAGTATTGGAAGAAACCTTTAGGTTACCCTATGAAATGAGAGCTTGTTTAACCACTTATGAGAATTTCTTCAGCCTAAAAATATTTTCCTAGGACTTAATTTCACACCTAAATCCATCCTGAAATCATTTTTCCAAAGAATCCTCATCTTCCGCCAAATCTGGAGAAAAAAATTGTAAATATGTGAAATATTCAGCATAATCCATTATGGACATACTTACTTGGGTCATATTAATAAAATATTAATCCTTATCCTTTCTCAGCGTCTCTGAATAAAAGTGCTCTAAGAACTTCTTCAGAAGGTCCTTCCATAACATATCATCAGTGTGTCCAGATCATACCTGATTGTCCCACCAGCGCTTCGCTGAACCCCATAGCATATAAGCAGCCAAATTGAACCTCCTCCTAGCTCAATTATCTAAATGGAAAAGTATAGTCTCTATGGATTCAATCCATAATTCAGCTCCCTCAGGTCCATCCTCTCCAGTAAAAGTAGGAGGGTGCTTCAGCTAAAACTCCCTTGTCAACTTATACATGCTTTTCAGAAGCTACCCTGGGTCTCTCTCCATGAATTTCATGAAATGAGAAAAGTTCCCTTGGAACTATTCCCATTTCTCCTTAGCTTGCACCGATGGTTCCTCAAGTTCCATATATGGAATCTCATTCTAGGCCATACCCCTTGGTCTCTCCCTCAAAAATCATCATGGAGGAATATCTCTACAAATCCAAATACACATCTTAGGTCTTATAACACAACCTTATAACATTTATGTAAGAGGAGAAAATAACACACCAAGTTTCAACATGTCCTTTATCCCTTTTTATCGCCACATGGTCAACAACGAGGCCTTATAACTACCCTTAACCATCATACTCCTAGGTATTGGTTAACAAGGGTAAATACATTCACATTAATTAATTAAACCATTAATTAATCACATTATCTCAAATTAATTAATTCAAAGATTAATTAATTAATCATACTCATTTTATCAATTAATTTTATCATTAATAATGCATTTATTCTCATTTTTCATCATTATTTCTATCTCACAACAAGGAAAACAATTCAAGTTGAACAACTTACCCATAATCCATTTTATCATGAGTGCCTAGAAAGATGCATGTAACAACAACCCTGAGTGTCTAGAATGATGTATGAAAATTCAAGTATAGTGCCTATTTAGGCCGTGAATCAAAATTAAATAACTTTCAAAACACATATCACATCACACCACAAGTGCATCACCCAAGGTGAAATAATATCTAACTATAACAACAAACCACAATCACAACAATCCCACCCCGACTACTCATATTTTCCCCTATATATGGGTTTGTAACTCCCATGCAAGAGCTCATTACCAAGACTCAACTCTTCCTAGTCTCCTATCCACCTTTCCCAAAATAGTAAGACAAAATAAGAAGAAAAAAGAAAAGAAAACTCCTCTGATACCACTTTGTGGCATCCCAACCCAGGTGCCACTAAATGGTGCCCCAATCAAGTCGGGCACATGCCCTCAAGATCACCTTCCCATATGCCAGAGGGTTTTGACTAGTATCAAGGGTCTCGTGAGTCAGTCTTGGGGAGACTATACCCTTTTTTATCAGAATAAAAAACCATTGGAAGCAAAAAACAATAACCAAGTGTGGAAGAATATAAATAAGTAAAACAATACCATGTCATATGATATTCAAAACAAGAGAATACAATACTCAAATGAAATCTAAAACATGCTATGATAATGTGAATGTTAAGTGTATACAATGCAACTAAAAATAAAGAAAAAATAACTCCCAAGTGGGTCCCGAACCACGTCTGGTTCCCTTTCCCATTCTCCAATACCAAAAGTAACCATTCCCAATGCCTTGTACTTATCTTTACATACAACAACAAAGTCTACCCGAGTGCCGATCAGGGGGCCCAAATAAGGTGTGAGCACAACTTAGTAGGACACCAACAATAGTGTCTAAAACAAGTCCAATCAAAAGATAGTGTTTGTAGTTTTATGAAGCAATAAATACAATGCTTTATTAAATAGTTATGACATTGTCATTTAATCTTTAATCATTACATTAGGCCTAGTTTAAATTCATGTTTTCCATTTGAATCATCATTAATTATTATCATTCATTTAGTTCTGAACATCATTTCAAGAACCCCACATCTCATTCAGTGTAGGTCTCCATGCCTAACACTCCATATCTCATTCGGTGTAGGTCGTTATCTATAGAACCCCAAAATCTCAAGATTGGATAACTATTGGGGAGGAATTCCATGTCCAAGTCCCAAATTCTAATCAGTATAGAATGCTGTGTCTAGCACCACCAAAATATCATCCATTTAATCATTATTTAATTCACAAGAATTATCCACATCATTCTATTACTAATCCAATGATTAGTTAAACATTTCAAATTCAATTAGTTAACTCAAAAATTAACTAAGCATATAACCCATTAATTAATTAATCAATTAATTAATAAAACAGCACAATTATCATTTCATAATTAATTCTTTACACTTAATTATCCATATCAAATCTCAAATTTTCATAATTAATTCTCACAATTAATTATCTTTGATCAACATCATGGAATATAATTAACTCTCACAATTAATTATCTTACATATCCAAAAATCATTTCATAATTAATTTACCCCAATTAATTGTATTAAAAAAATAAATTAAATATCTCAATTACAATATCTCAACCTATAACCAATCTCCAAAACAAATATCTATTTTGAAAACGCCCTTCGTTTTTCCTTGATTCAATTATCGATTGATCACCAAGGAAATCACAAGTCAATTCCACATTACTAATTACTCTAATTTAGGAAATAAATTATGAAGGGAAGCTAGAAAATACATAAACTAACATTCAAATATCAAATCCATGACTATGAGAGTTTGAATTAGACCACCTACCTTAGTTTATTTATGGATGTTAACCCAACAGAAATCCTCAAAATTCAACCGGCACAACGTCATCGATCAAGCTCCAGATTTAAATCCCTAAACCAAAATTATGATCAAAGGCATCAATATTTTGAAAATTTTGATCTAGATCCACAATCCTAGATCTAGATATCAACTCATAGGTATAGATCCATGGAAACGATGGAGATCATCTATGAAAGGATCAAGGAAAGATAAAGGAATAAACGAGAGAAGCAATGAGATGAAATCCACTTACTAAGAAGAGAGCGGATCTTCAATACATGATTTTGATCTCGAATAATGATGTTCGAATCACCTTAGAATCCCTCCGGTAGGCTCTGGGATTACCTAGAATTTTTCAAACCTAAGCCAAGGTCAAAATATGGGAGTCTCGGGGGTTTGGGTGGTTTTAAAAATAGATTTTCAAATATTTAATCCCACATGAACAGTTTCCTGGGTAGAGGCATGCAATTAGGAAAAACCATGTGCCAACCGTACAAACATATCTATCTAAGTTTGAATGATTATCATGGTTTAGTCATAGGTTTGTCAAACCATGCACAAACCATGCAGGCCTCTCTGTTCAGGTTTGCATGGTTGGCACAATTTTTCAAACTGTGTGCAAACCGTGCACAACCCACTATTTGTTATTTTTTCTTAAAATTTCACCCATACACACCTCAAAACACTAATACAAAACAAAGGTACTTAAAAAACCTAAAAAATTACCTGAAAATATACCCAAGATGACTCTAGAAAAGGCTGAGATCTTACACCCATTTTGGGAAAATTTCAACAATAGTTTTTAAGAAAAAAAATACTCACTTCACATCAATTTCATCACTTTAAAATAATGATTTTTTGAATAAATAAAATTTTATTCAAACAATAATAGTTTTCTTTCAAATTTCATTCCCAAAATTTCATTTAAAATAAAATTATTAAATATTTTCTTAAAAAAAGGTATCAGTAAAATCATTTATTAAAAAACTCCCAAAAGTTTTTATGAAACAACTTTTAAAATGAACACAATTTTTTTAAGAGAAATCCCATTAGCCTCAATATTTATTTAAAGATACATATTAAAAAAAGCATGTCATCATGTAAAAAAGTTAATAAATCATTACCAATCAATACTTCACATGTTTCTATTCCGTACATGAAGAGTTTCAAATCAAAATGTGAAAATATAAAACAATTTACCAAAATTAATTTATTTTCATTACCAATTAAATAGGATTATTCACTCAAAAAACTAAACACTTTAACTTCTATAAGTAATTAATAGTTTCAATTATCATTTCATTAAATTTTTATAATGTTATGTTTTTTGACATGCCTTAAAATAACTAACTTTAAAAACTTAAGAAATCTAGGGAAACTAATCATACTGGAGAACATATCACATTAAATATGATTACTTAGTGACTCCCATGTATTGAAATAGTAAGGATGAAATATATTTATCATATTTTAATTTGAATCTTACAATACTTAAAATGCTCTTCATCTAACCAATATTTATATTCTCTATTTCTAAATTAATAAATTTTTATTAACACAAGACATGCTATAGAATTTATTAAAAAATTAAATTTAAAAAATTTTATCTTAGAAAAATAAAGGGTCCTTTAGTTCACCGTTATATCATCATTTATCAAGGATTCACCATGGTAAACACACAAAGTATTCATTTTAAGAAAAAAACTTCCTAAATCATGAAATCACTTTTAAAATTATCAAGGTTTCCATTTTTTTCAGTAATCGATTAATTTAAATAAAAGTATTTTATTTTTAGAGTTATAAATTTATAAAATTTCCAATTAATTATTAACAACATTAACAAATAAGAATAAAAAACATATCAAAAATAGAGTTACCGTATATACCATTCAATGTAGACAATATATAGTAAAACTACACCAGCTATAATATATAACATATAAAAAACATTTACAATTAGAATCTCAATAACTACCCTTCATATTCACAAAACCTTAACTTAGGACACTAGAAAGGAAAAAATACCTCATCCTAGTATATGGATCTACATTAAGAAATTTAATTAAAATTTCAACTTTGATATACCTAGAATCATTCCAATTCAAACACATGTGTATACAATCATGATGCATGCACCATACCTGGGTTTCTATGCTATAATTAGAATTATGTTACCTAATATATTTATTAAGATTAAGTTGTGTTGGATAATAGGAGCCCCTAAATGCCTATGAACTAGTAGATATCCCTTGATATGCCACATTTTATGTTCGATTGGCATTGTTTCCCCTCCTAACTCAGGAAATCATCCTCAGTTTCTAACTCTAAAATACATTCTAACTCCAATACATAACTTTGATACCACTCTATCATGTCCCATACCTACTGGGAACCCCTATTGGTCCTATAATGGAGATGATATTAGACCCTTTAAGTCAGCCTCTAATAGGCCATAGGTTGAAGATTAACATTAACAGTATAATCACCCATAAATAGAAGAAATTACCCTTATTATCCCAGGAACATAAGATAAACCCTAAATCAACTCCATATAATATAAAATAAATCCAATACATAATTCATGTGAATGGAATACATAAACAAGGCCTTCAAAATAGAATACCAAGATGTAACTCCTATGGCAGTGACAAACACACTAGCCATAACCTCCTCAAGCTAGTATGATCTACCTTGATCAAAAAATCCCTCTTGAATAACTATAAAATAAATTTGTATATATAGTGGTGAGTATACAAGTATACTTAGTAGTATCATCCCCTATACCTCTTGTGTAAATGTAGAAGACGCATACTGATGCTTTAGTGAATAAACAAAAAAATTGACTCGCACCTATTCCAGGTCAACTATCACTCAACCTCACCAAGGCTTAATCACACAATATCATATCCAAGTATAATAACTTTTTATCAAAATAATATATATCAAGAAGGTACCCCGTAACCACTTCCCCACTAATCTATCCGCTCTCTTTCCCTAACGACATACGTCATGTGATTCAACCCCTTTCATATAATCGAATAACTACATATCCACATATCACAACCATATATTTCATACCATAACCATACTACAACTACACATCACATCCTCATAATAGTAGGGTATCATGAACATGAAGGACATCATCCTTGTTCTCTCCTATCACCATCCACGATCCCCACCACACATCCATTCCACAAACACATAACCAGGAAAACTAGTATATATATATACACCAAAACCTAAATCTATTACAACCCATATATATATATATATAAAACTAAAATGAGACATCAAAACCTATAATAAGTTAGAAGGGGGAGTAGGGAACAGGGATTAGTCATTCATTTGTTCCCTATATAACTTGGATATTGGGGAAAATTCATGGAATCTATATCATCAGGTAGGTGTTAGTAAGGTTATACAAGTTGGTGGTGATGCATATGAAATACATAAAAATAAAAAAAATATTTGTAACATATGATACCAACCTAAGGGTCAACTAAAAACACATCATCAACATAAAACTATTACATCAACACAACCACCACACAATAACAACCACTACCACAACTACTAGACCATCTTACCCAACCATACAGAACACTCACAAAACCTAAAACAACTTCCCATTACATAAAAATAGATATTAATTTTAGATTTACCATTACCAGCTATATTACATTCACTTAAGAATATTTAATTCTAAACCATTTATTAAATATTATCCATATATATTCTAGCCTTTAAATTTCCATTCCATAATCACATTTCATTAAACGAATCACTATTTAACAATTCCAACCTATTTACCATTTAAATAACCCAATCCTAATTATCTTTTTCCTGTTTTATCAGTGATTATATTTCTAGGACCTCATTAATCCATCAAACCATCTTACTTTCATTTAGTTATCCATTATTCCATTCAATTCTTATAGGAAACCATATTATTGGGAAACTATGACACATACCACATAAACATCTATAATAACTACATTGACCACCACAAAACCCATTCCAACAACTAACACACTATTTCAATATGAAAATCACAATATCAATCTAACCCTTTCACAACATCACCCACTTTTCCTCTCCTTAAACAAGACAAACCAGCCACAAAAATATACATCATCTCCATAAACTTTAACCATAGTTTATATATAACACAATTACCCAAAACCATCCACCATGAATCACTACCAAAACCATAATAAGAATAAACGTAGTAATATAGTGACACCCAACAGTAATTTCAAAATACAATCACATAAAAAAATCTCCCTTTTATCCTACTTTATAGAACCAATTTTGGATATACTCAACATTGAAATATGGGGTGAATCAGTCTTGGGAACTTTTTTAAAATTTTATAACTTTTTATCCCTTTACCTCTTATACTTGTTAGGATCTTAATTATCTTATTTTATTTAATTTATTATATACAAGTATATGAGAGAAATTAAATGACGACACATGATATTTTTACAAAGTTCACTACTTAATAAGGGAAGTTATTCCTTCCTGCATATGGTGATGACCACTACATGGATTATCCACTATAATATGATTCCAAGTAAAATGGTGTGGCTAAAAAACAATCCTCAGCCAAAATATGAGTCCCTACACTTTATGTGGGGGGATAAAAACAATATTTAATTCCTAGACCAGTGATGACCTTGCCCAAATTGTATCTCCTCATTGGTTCTTTATAATACCAATAAATACTGTCTTCACCTTCTTCTTAAGATATTTTTTAACACTAAGAAATTATTCCACCAAATGATACTTATGTTAGATGTCATAGTGATGCTTTGTTCTTCAATTCCTTCTTCACTTTTTTACTTGCACAACCTTGGGAAAGAAACCTTCCTTCTTCTTCTTACTTTTCCCAAATATTGTCTGTCCAATAATTTCATCTGATCCTATTCATCTAATGATGATTCATCTAGTTAAATTTCATATATTTCTTCTTCTTTACCCTATTCATTCAATACCATATGATAAAAGCACTGTCTGGTATTTGGAAAAACCATTATTATTATTCCTTCTTCATCCTGAACCTATCAATCCAATCCTACATCTGATCTATATATCTGATATGTATATCTAATAATGTTCATATGATAATGATATGCCTAGTGACATTTTATCTAATCTATCTTCTTTCTTTCTGCTTATGGTTCTTTAATTTCATCTAGAGTTTTAGTTCTTTTTGGTACCCCTACTCTATTTGGTACTAATTATTTCAAAAACATTGATGCAAATAAGAATAGATCTCAAGATTTTTTATTAGAACTTTCTTAAAGTGCTTCAATTATTTATCAGTTCTGCTCCACTATATGAATATGGGTTTTCACACATTCTCCACACTCTTTTAACCCTTTACATAGGTGTACTTCCAAAAGTTTGAGTGGGAACTCTAATGTATTTTACCACTCAAGGAAAATTTATATTTTAAATATTCCACTCATTTCAATTTCATCAGAATGCTTATCAATTCTTTAGGAACATTATTTAGGATACTTGAGAATTTTATTCAAATATCCCCCTTTCTTTGAAATTTCCTAATATTAGTGTTAAGGAACTTCTATAAACTTCTACAACCTCATTTGATTAAAATACATTGAATTATTAGCTTCACTATCAATACTGTTTAATAACTTTATAAAGATTTCATAAAGTTATTGAAACATTATATCTGGTACAACATCGAAACATGTATTCCATCTAGCGAACCTTCATCTGATGTTCCTTCATAACTTTGTCAAAACATCTCAAAATATTTCACAATATTCTTCCTTTGATAAATGGAATTATTCACAAAAACATTCATCTAATAAATTGTTTATTATGAATACACTTCTAAATATTCCTTTTGAAATTTATTCAACATAACTTTCCTCCATCCAATGGGTTTTCATATGTTTTTTTTGTTTTCATCTATTTGATGAACCCTAAAAGATCTATTCTACATCTTTTATCTGATTAATTTATATAACTTCATCACATGAATTTATAATACTCAGTTTTATGTCTTTTTGATACTTTATCTGATGAAATATCTCAGATAATTATCTCTGATATAATCTCTTCAAAAACCTCAAAACATCAATCCAATCAAATTTCATGGAAAATTTAGTAAAATTAACATTAATTAGAAACCTCTATATGATAATTTCATATTGAAACTTATGTTTTATTCCTTAACTCAGAATCTTCTGTCTGATGCCATGCTCAAAAAATTTTATTTTGATGAACATCACTCAAAAATATCCATCCAATGAGTTCGTGTGGAAACCTCTATCTGATCCAACCGATCAAAAGCTTCTTCTCTTTCTGATGATTCAAAAACTCTCTGTTTGATTATCATCACACATTTCTTATAAATTTTAAACCTTTTTAGGAAACTTGTGTTTGATCATTTGAGATCTTATTTAATTCACATCTCAATCTTTGTACAAGTTTTTATGATATACTTCATACAGTTCTTCAATTAAGAACCATCAAGTTCCTCCAACCTCTCTAAACTTCTTCTGATTTGGTGTAATTCATACATGCCTATTTTATGACACTTCCTAGTGACACATAATTTTTTATTTTCTCTTTAAAAATTTATTTTTGATCATGACCTTACAACATTGTGATGTTTGATCAATGAAGAACACTTCACTTAAAAACGTATTAAATTGTTTCTTCTGTCACATCTATTCGATGCGACCATAAATATAATTAGTAAAAAATTTATTCCCCCTATTTTTTGATAGACTCATTATATTTAGCTCATATACATCACCCTTACATAATCTTTAGGAACTCGGGGTAACCCTTATGTAGCATGTGTATTGGGTGTGTTTCCCTTACATGATCCATGGGTTTAACCTTACATGAGAAGGGTGATAGAGATATTACCATTACACAAGTTCCTTTTTACCATTATGTAACCTTTATAGCTATATAAATATATTTATATATCACTTCACTACCCTTACATGGGTCATTAATACCCTTACATAGGTGTATTTTAAGCACTATAGTTCCTTTATGCATGTCTGAGCATGACCTTTACATAACTTGGAAACCTTAATCTGATTAACTCAATCTAATCAACTTCATCTGATCATCTTTTTATGATCAAATTTGTCTGATCACCTCATCCCACTGGCCTCTTTTTGGTTATCTTTGCTATATCCACCCATTTGGATTCACAAACTTCTTAAGTAAACTTCTTAAGGAAACTTTTTCTATTCTGTTAAGAAAACTTCTTAAGGAAACTTCCACAATGATGATAACAAATTTTCTTCTCCAACAAACATAGATCATTTTATATACATTTATAATAACTCACTAATCATCATAAGTAAACTCAAAGACTTCATAATAACATTCTTTATATAACAATACTTGAGAAATTTATTTCTTTTTCATTCATTCATCCAAGATACACCAACTTTATTACCAAGCTTGGATACTTAAAATAAACTTTCCAAAAAGTTATTCTTTCTAAATTATTTAATATATTGACACTAATGAAATATTTATATTTAATTGACCATCCATATCCATTGACATCCATTGAAAACAAATAAAAATCACACACATAGTGGGATCTTTAATCTCCCCCTTTGTATTTATTGGAAATACCTTAAAAGTTATTTCCAAATAAAGATGTTAATATGAGAATCTTTATTTTTAGAAAATATGAGATGGTAGAGAAAGGGTAAATAAAAGAAGAAACCAACCCTAACTATCTTGGACCATGTGAAAAGTGGAATCATGCAAAAATTTCAAAATTCTAACCCCATATTGATCATGTTAGGCATAAGGATCTGTTCTATTCTTTTTCGAAATCAAAAGTGAAAAGTCATGGTTATATTGATGTTGCAGAATTGAGGAAAAATTATACATAGGTAGTGAAATCCGCTTCCAATCTCTCTTTATAGAATTTTGACACACCCCATTATGGGGAGGATTATCAAGAAAGGTTGGGTAGCACATGTCTTGTCCAATCAAGAAGTGGTCAAAGAAAGGGTGAATCTATGTAGGTATTATATTATTGAATGAGTTATTGTTCCTAAAGGTGAGTGAATATGGAAATTTAATGATCTTACTTGAAGGATCAAATATTATGGGGGTTTAAGGATTGGATAATGACAATAATAGGGAAGGGTTACTATCACACGGTGTTTCCTTATGATGAATGTAAGAGAAGAGCATGGAGTCTTGGGTCAATCCCCTTAAAGCCTGGCTTCTTAAGAATTTAGGAATGTGATTAGAATTTTGAGCTTGACAATGTAAGGAATTATCATGTGTAGATATGGATACATATTTTTAAGCTGAATTCACTTTATTAACACCTACAGATTCTATGGGATATTTTGTCCTCATTTGGGAATCCTATCTGGATGGATAAGAAAATAAATAACCTGATATTTGGGAACTATGCGAATACTGGTGGAATTTGACATGGCTATCACTCTAGTAGAAGAGGTGGTGATAACAATAATGAATAGTAAAAAGTTGTAAAGTTAGTATAAAAGGAAGCCAAAATTTTATATGTTTTGAAAGTTATTTGTGAATTTAACTCCTAAATGCAATAGAGAAAAAGAATTTAATTTTTTTAAGATTAAATTCCATGATGATACTACTTGTAATAAGAGGAAGGGGAAAGGAAATATCTTTCCTCCTGACTCACACTAAAACATGACTAAAGAACCTTCCAATATAAGCCCTATTGATAGGATTATTGATGGGAAACTGAATCATTCTACTGATGAGGGTCTCTTCCCCTCAACACAACCCTTACCATCCTATGAGGTTGAGATAAAGGATCTAGAAAATTATATTCTCTCTCTCACTGAAATTATGCAAGTAGATGAAGCTATGAGAATATCTCAAGATCAACACTCTCCTGATGAAGTGATGATTGGAATGGATGAACTGAATGTGCTTGAAGAGATATATATATATCATGGGCATGATGGATTTGAGAATCAATTGATGATTAAAGTTTTAGGTTATGAAGATCGTAAAAATAAACTTGAGAAACACTCTGATAGAGAAACCATAAGTCTACTAAGTCAAGAGGTAGATGAAATTTATGCTAGATATAATATTCATGCACAAACATTCTTATTTTAAAGAACTCACTTGGTAGGATGAAATGAAATGAATTGGGACAATATTGGATAACATGCTATAGAGGATGTTGTGGATGGAGAATTCACACAAGTATCTTACTCCAGGCCTTCCAGGAGAAGGTTGAATATATAAAAAACCTCTCAACAAATGGACTCAAGCAATAAATTCACTCTACTATGTGGAATATTCTAGTACGATGAAATTGAGAATTATCAAATTTCTATGAATTATCAAAAAAATAATTATTAGATTAATTTTGAACCAATTATGAATGAGTAAAAATAGTGGACACAAACTCAGGGGGGGGGGGAGAAAAATAGGAAAGGAATAAAGGAGCTAACTAAGGTGAATCTGACACAACAAGAGGGGCCTCTGACTATAGGAAAAGTACTCAAACAATGAGTATAATTTATTGGAATTGTCAAGGTCTAGGGAATTCCCTAACAGACAAGGCCCTTTAACATTATATCATGGACTATAAACACATGCTTCTTTGAATTTTTGAACCAAAAATGATATTTTAGAGTTGGAAAACTTTCAAGTGGGCCTCCCTTGGATACTTGTTTGTCTCTAAAAATATTTATGACTCTAGTATAGATCATTTATGGATTATACAACATGAAACAATTAAAATTATGAAATATAGAAAGCAAAATCAGAGTATATCAATTTATTTCAATACATCATGTGATACTTTATTCATATCCTTTGTGTATTATTCCACATCAAACATCATAATAAGATAACTATGGAAGTATCTTGAGAGTCAAGATTAAAAAATGAATAAAAAAATGGGTGAAATGGGATATTTTAATATTATTTTGAAACCAGAATAAAAAATTGGATCCATATTCAATAAAACAGTAGCCTTGGATCTATCCTCCTGCATTGATTAATGTAATTTTGTGGAAGTCCTAATTATAGGAGATGGCTTTACATGGAATAGATACACTTTGAATGGAAGACATGAAAGTAGGATTGATATATTCTTTGTTCAAGTGGAAGAAAAATGTTATGAAAATGGGGTCTTAGTCTTAACACTCCTAAAGCATCATTCAGATCACAATCCCATTTTTATAGATATATCCACTCAGATTACATGGTTAGTGCCTCTTGAATTTCTCTTTAATAATGGGTGTCTTATCACTCCTAGATGCAGGGAAGTTATTTAGGAGGCTTGGAAAAGTAAACCTCTTAGAATCCCATTTCATATACTTACTAAAAAATTAAACCACACCAAAGGATTGTTATGATGGATCTTGACATCAAATATTTTGAATAAAAACTTGATCATAATAAAATTATAAATCAATAGAAAAATTTCCCATATATAGAGGAAATGTAGGATCATTCCAAACTAGGTGACCTTCTTACATTAAAGGAAAGGTTTGACTAAAGTCAATTTAATGTTAAATGGTTGAAGGATAGCGATAGGAACTCTATGTTTTTCATAAATTGCATAAGTAAAAGAGATTTAGATCAAGGAATAATTTCATGAGCATTGAGGGTCACCTTTATACCTCTGAGAATGAAATTTCCAAGGCAGTAGTGGATTACTTCCAAGGTCTATATTCTAAGGATGGAATGGATGACACACAAAAAATTATTGAAAAAAACCCCCATGTATATAGGATAATCCAAATCAAGAATTAATTATGGCACCCTCAAAAGATGAAGTCAAATTGGATTTTTTCCCTCAACATGGATAGTACAGCTAGTCTAGATGGATTTATAAACAAATTATTCATGTTTTATTGGGATATTTTTCATGATGAGGTGAACAATGTGGTAAGGGAATTTTTTATCCATGATTTTATAACCTATGGAGTCAACTCACACTTCATTGCCTTGATTCCTAAAAAGGAATGTGTGATCAACATAAAATATTTCAGGACTATTACTATTGGGAATACTATACCTAAAATAATTAGAAAAATCATCATGACCAGGATGGAGGGAATTGTTAAAGATCACATCAAATTTAATTAATTTGGGTTTGTACTAGGAAGAAGCATGAAAAAATTCTTATTCATAGCATCTAAAATCATTAATATGATGAAAATGAAAACAAAGGAAGGGAATTTTTCACTCAATATTGACATCTCCAAGGTGTTTGAAACTTTGAAGTGGAGATTTATTTTTTACTATTCTCAGAAAATATGGGTTTTAGATGCTTTCATAAGAATTTTCCACACCATAATCACCTCTGCAAGGCTATTCATACTTATCAATGGATCACCAAGGGGATTCTTTCAATACACCAAAGGTGTTATATAGGGTTATCCACTCTTAAGTTTTTTCCATTTATAAAGATTATATGAGTAGATGTATTAATGATCTTATAAAACTTAGAATTTATAGGTGTATCAAGGATGGTATAAATGACTTCACCACATCATATATTTTGTATGAATATGACATTATTCTCCTTGGTCAGGCTTCCAAGAAAACTATAGACGTAATTATGGCTATGTTTTCACATTATGAGGTAGTTTTAGGGTAGTACATCAGTTGGAACAAATCCACAATTGTGTTTGGTGAGGGAAATATCGTTAGAAAGAAAAAAAATATTAATAGGATACTTGGGGTTAAAAAAAGGGTCTCTCCCTTTTAATTACCTTGGTGTTTCCCTATTTTGGGGAAAAGTGAGGAGGCAATATTTTGGAAATATCTACTGTAGGATTATAAATCAATTGGATAAATGGAAAGGGAAATCCATGTCCCAGGAAGTAAGGGTATGCCTTGTCAACTTGATGATTACATATAAATTTATTTTTTCCTTATCTATTTATAGGTGGAAAATAAGTCTCATCAATAAAATATAAGGCATGATAAGGAAATTAATTTGGACCAGCTCGGTGCATGAGAGAAAATTGAATATGGTGGAATTGAAAGATTGTATCGAGCCTGTTGAAATGGGAGGACTTGGAATTAAATATCTAAGGATCTTTAATGATGCTCTTATTGGGAAATTCACATGGAATATTATGAACCCTAATGACCCTTCTTGTGAATTTATATCAAATAGTTTTAAAAGGAGGTTTATAGAAGGATACCAACACCACCTCTCATCATCTGTTTGGGATTAAATTAGGCATTATTTTAATGACATCATGAAAAAAAAAATTGTTGGTGAGTAGAAAATATAATCTCAACTATTGTACCACATTATGGTTGGACAACCCACTTAAAGACATTATTAATGTACTATTGGACAAGGAAAAAATTTCCATTTATGATTTTTTGATACAGAATAATAGCCTTGATGGAATTGTTCCTCTGTAAACCAGTATAGATATCCATAATTATACATTCATGGATATTTATTTTCAGATCAAGAGGCCCAATAATAATGGGAAGTTCGATACTAAAAATTACTACATGATGCAATGTGAAGGATTCAATATACCATCATCATGTTTATTAAAGTTTAAGGTAAATTTTATTGAGCCTTTGAATTCTTTCTTCTTTAGAGGATATGGAAAAAGAGACCTCCCACACATGAACAACTAAAGAGGGTTGGCCAATACATTGTTTTAGTATGGTATTTATGCTTGAGGGATGAATAAGATATAAAACATATATTCATGGGATATAATTTTTCATAGAGTATTTGGATTTATATTGGTAATTTTTTTGGTATTCACATAGGCATCAATATGCATCTTGAACAGCTCTTGGAGGTGCTCTGCACAACTGGACATAATGAGTATATTTCCAATATGATTCTTGTTGTAGTATATGTAGTCATTTATTTGTTATAGAATGAATGAAATGATTGTATTTTTAGTAACCAAAAAAATCCACACATACTTCTATACTTTCTATACATAGAGAGATTCATGTTTCCTCTAAGGTGAAAATGAGAGCTATGAAAAACACTATTGAAGATCTGAATATTATGAGAATGGTTGGTGTCTTGGGTAAACTCAAGAAACCCCTTGTTCTTAAATCCATTTGATGGATTCCCTTGATAATATCATGGATTAAGGTCAATTTTGATGGTGTGTCCTCTAGTATTCCAGGGCCCTCAGGTTGTGGAGGTGTTTTCTGTACCTACCGTGGCTTTGTCAATGGATTTTTTATCATTATATAGGAATTTGAATTTCTTATGAATATGAATTTGGGATGTAATATATGATATAAAACATATTTTTTTACATAATCGGAACTAATTATGGATTTAATTTGAATCTAAAATATCTTTCAGGGCCTTAAGGTATAGAAGCTGAGACGTTACTTGGAATATCCTACCTCATTGGATTGATTGCATCCAACATGTCAAGAATTTTTATTGGACTATTTCACATGCTTATAGGGAAGTTAATCAAGTTGAATATGCTTTTTTGAAGAGGGTTATCATAAAAATGAGTTCAGTGTGGTCCTTCATAACCCAGGATACTATGCACCAATGGTGGATGCATATATGCGAGGAGTGATCGACTCCCATTTTTGTAAAACCCCTTGTACCACTAGATTTTTCATTTAATTATCTTTAATAAATTTTGGGACCGTCTTGGTATGGATCATGCACTTTCTTATGTAATATGATAATCTTTCTCCCCTTTAATTTTCAAAACTTTCATTACACTCTCTCTACCCCTCATTGAAATGAATAAAAGTTTTATGGGAAAAGTGTATTAAATCATTGTTAAGAAATGTTCCATCCATCACTTCACTCTAAGTTTAATTGAGTCATACTCAGTATAGAAAACAATATGATTTTATTTAGACAACAAATTTGTCCCTTACCAACTGATCTTGATACCACATGGAATGAGAATTCATAAAACTGTCTTCAAGGGTTATCCAATTTTATTATAGGTTAAAGATACTTAAATGAGATGTGTTAATTTGGTAAGAAATATTAAATTGAAACTCTTGCACTCACTACAATAAATAGATCAAAAATATTTAAGAGAAACAAGCAGGATAAGTGGCCTTGGAGAAATTTTCACACTTCCACTTTTCTAATGTAATTTATTAATTCAATTAATCCCCCTTTGTGTTAAGTTTATTATTTTTTGTAACCAATAATGTGATATTAAGAGAAAAATAAAAATTTCAATGACATGATCTTTAGGAAATTTCTAGAATAATGAGATTTGTATGAGATAAAAATTCTATAAGCAACTTTAAATTTCTCCAAATGTCTCCCCTAAAGGAGAATTTTCTTACAAGACTAATAATATTGAATCTTTTCAAACTATATGATTTAGGAACTTCATATTGAGAAAGAACCAAACTGGATATTTCTTATGTGGTTGTCCATAATTTAAAAGCTTCCACATCTTCACCAAGGATGATCCCTTCATACCAATTTTTAATTATCCAACATAGGAAACATTAAAGGATAGAAAATACCTTATCTAAGATAACCAATTTTTTTATCCCTTTATACCACTCAAGTTTTTTCCTTGAGTACATACTTTACCTTCAATTACATATTATGAAAGTTTAAATACAATACACAAAGGTTAAGGAAATATGGTGGATCCTTCTTTCTTCTTTATGTGAACAACAAGGTTGAGATGTTTTTCTCAACCAAGTCACTCCATTTCCTCCTCTATTCATGATTTTGCATCCAAGATTCAATTATGATTGGGGATATGTTGATCTTATAACTTCCTTATTTTTTGCGTGTGTGTAACTTCTTTCTTCAAGACATATTAAAGCACTTATATCACCAGGTGAAACTTTCATGTTCTTTAAAAACTTTTCCTATGATAGAATTATTATAGAATTTTTTTAGGAGTATATCCAACCATGTCACACCTCATGCAAAGAAATTAAGCTTCTTCATGTGGAACTTTTTATTTTCATTTTTCACTATCCTTTACTTGTGTTTCTTCTATTTTCCTTATTATCTCCAAATATTTGAGAAAGATTACTAATTTATCATTAGGAACATTGGTAGAAAGTTTGGTTTTTCCACATGGATTATTATGAGTTACTTTCTTCTTAATATTATTTTTAGTTAATGAACTCTTCTTAAACTTATTGGGTTTATAATCCAAGTAATTATCAATATTATTACTTGAAATATTCTTGGGATAATTTTTATTTACAACATTATTTTACTTACTTCTTAAGTATGCTTCTTATTTATTTGAAAAATCCTATGGTCTTATTTTCTTATCAGTATTGGATACATGTTGAGATGAGAATATACTAATCATGTGACCACAATATTTGATGACATCATAGGTATTATCAAACTTTACAAACCATTGGAAGTTTTCATATTTTTCATACAATTTGGATATATATTCTTCACTTATGGCTTTCTCCCCCATGACATGAGCTTCCTTTGTGTTTTTTAATTTGAAGTATTGTGCCAATAATCTAATGAATAATGCATAAATCTATTTCCACACCAAAATTTACCCATTATTATTTCTTATATAGGTTGTTTTTGGGTTTTCTTCACAACTTGTTGGGATTTTTGTGGGGAACCAACTTCCAAACTCTTTTTCCTATCCACCCTAATCATGGTGTTAGGTTTATTTTCAATTTTCTTCATCCATAATTATACAAATTTTGATTTCCAACCTTCACTTTTCATGAAAATAGATTTAGAAACATTATTATAAGATGGTATGAATAAAACCTATTTCTTCAAAACTATTAGGGATTAATAATTAAAAAAATTCATTATATTCTTATTACATGTTGTAGGTATTTAAACCTTAGAATCCTCTGCTGATCATTTTGTAGTAGCAAAAACTTTATTCTTATTTTGTGAAGTATCAATATGTGTCTTTTTAAGATTGGTTAACTAAACTTCTAATTATAAAAATTTCATATTGTGGTTGTCTTTATGATTTTCAATCCCAATTAACTTCTCTTAAAAATCCATTTTCACTCTACCAACTTTCTCGTTATATAGTTTAACATTGTTTTGTAAAAAAGAGTCATGTTCCCCGATATTCTTAGATTTTACTTATAATTGTAAATTATTTACCCCAATGATATTTTTAACTTTTCTTCAAGTGCATGGATATTTTATTCTAGAGTATTCTTGAATTCATATTTTTATTCAACTTCCTTGATCTATTTAATTTCAAAATTTTAGGAACTTATTTCCAGCTCCACATTTCTTGCTTCAAAGGATCCAACCTATCTCGATAGATTTATACATTGTAGAACTTTTCTTTTCAAATCATTATCCATGTTATCTACTTATTCTTCTATATGGGTGATCTCTTTATGTATACTTTGAAAGGATCCACAAACAAGAGTGACTATTTATTTGAGAATTCACTATAGAAAATCTCTTAATATATCAAATTATATATCTTTAGAAGTTTTATATTGATCAACATCACCATTTATTCTAGGATCTTCTTCTTGATAATAGTTTGTAAAATAATTTTCATATACCACATGATCATTTAATATTATCAATTCACTTTAGATAGGAATGTTGTCCTTATCCTTGGTGGAAACTTAAACCACCCATTATTTACTTTTCCAAACCTGATATATCATCTTTTCTATTATGACATGAATAAACTAATACATCCTATTTATTTGGAAAGAGGGATTTATTATTCAGATTTATTTTCTCTTTATTTCTATTATTCATCATAGTGTTGGTAGAAATAGAGTTCTACTTAGATATAATAGAATCTTTACCAAAACTGAACTTCATTTTCAAAATAAGAAATAAAATCAAATATTAAAAAGAGAATAGTTGTAATGTAGATAATATAATAGAGGTAAACCTTGGTTCTAATACAAATTAATATAACCACTTTTGGATATACTCAAAAATAATATGGGGTGAATAATTATTGGGATATTTTTGGCCTTTTATAAATTTTTATCCCTTTGACTCTTAGATGAATTAGGATATGAATTCTCTTATTCTCTTTTCCATATCATATGAAAGTATATGAAAGTAAGTAAATGATGGAACATAATATTTGAACAGTGTTCAATACTCAATAAGAGTAGATAGTCGTTATTTCATATGGTGATAACCACTACACATATTCTCCACTATAATATGATACCAAGTATATTGGCATCGATAGAAAATAGACCTTAGCCAATGTTTGAGTCCTTATACTTTAATAGGGGATAGATTCAATATTTAATCTCTATATTGGTGATAAAATTTTCCAAATTTTAGCTCCACACTGGTTATTTATATTTCTTATGAAGAAAATCATCAAATTATTATTAAAGTACTTTTTAACACTAATAAAGTATTCCACCATATGAGACTTCTATTGGATGTAACCATGATTATTTGTTCTCCAATTCTTCACTTTGTTACTTACACAATAGAGGGTAAGAAACTTTCTTTATTTACTTCATCTAGAGATTGTATATCCAATCCTGTCCATATGTCGATGATTCATCCAGTGATAGTTTATCTGATCCTTCTTCTTTAACTTGTTCATCCAATACCAAATGAAAAAACCACTCTCCAGTATGTGGAAAAACCTTTATTCTTATTTCTCATTCATTTGGAACCTATCTATCTGATACTTATTCTAATATGTATGTTTGATATGTCTATCCGATAATGTTCATCTTTTAATGATATTTCTGGTGATAGTTCATATTATATATTTTATTCATTTCTTCATATGATGATTTAGTTCTATCTGGTACCTTAACTCCACCCGACACCCCCTTCTCTATTTGGTACATTTTCTTTCAAAAACTTCAACCCAGATGAGAATAAATCTCATGATTTGTGGTTGAGTGATTCAATTATTCAACAGTTCTACTCCTCTATATGAACAATGTTTTTCACACATTCTATGTACTATTGAAACCCTTTATATAGGTGAAATTATAGAAGTTTGGGTGGAAACTAAAATGTATTTTCCCACTCAAGGAAACATTTATTTTCAAAGATTCCACTTATTTTAATTTAACTAGAATGATTCTCAATTATTTTTTAAC
Source organism: Viscum album (assembly GCA_963277665.1). Taxonomy (NCBI): domain Eukaryota; kingdom Viridiplantae; phylum Streptophyta; class Magnoliopsida; order Santalales; family Viscaceae; genus Viscum; species Viscum album. The sequence goes on along the minus strand of OY728156.1, from coordinate 1,187,999,958 downwards.
ATTCTTGAGGATTCTTAAAGTTTCTTAAAAGATACCTCTTTATTTTAGCTAACTTAAAATTAGTGTTAAATAACTTCTAAAAAATTCATCAACATTTCTAGATAAACATATGTTTAATGATCATCTTTAGCATCAATATTTGTTTAATAACTTTAAATGAACTTCATAAAGTTATTCAAAAATTTTATCTGATAAAAATTCATAACATGTATTATATATGGTGAAAAATCATCCAATGATCTTTCAAAAATTCATAGAAACATATCAAAATATTTCACAAGATTCTTCCTCTGACCGTTGACACGATTCACAAAATTTTTCACCCAATAACATATTTGTTCTGATGAATATGCTCAATCTTTCCTTTAAAAGTTTATTCAGAACACTTTTATAGGGGTATTCCTCTATATGATGGGTTTTCTTATTTTTGTTCATTTTCCTCCATATAATGAACCCTTAAAGACATGTTCTACTTATTCTATTTGATGACTTCATAGAAATTCATCAGATGAATTTTTAATACTCAGTCTGATGTATTTTTGGTACTTTTTCTGATGATATTTCTCAAAGACTTCTGCCTGATGAAATTTTATTTGGAAATCTTCGCAACCTATATCTAATTAGCTTTCATGGAGACTTCAGTCTGGTGAGCATTACTTGGAAACCTCTATCTGATAACATATTTCAAAAACTTCTATCTGATACTTTATCATGAAATATTCTATCCACTTCCACTACTTGGAAAATTTTCATCTGATGAATGTCACTCATAAATATTTTTTCAATGAATTCATACAAAAAATTATTTCTGATCCAACTGATCAAAATCTTATTCTATTTATGATTCATAGACTCTTCATTAAATTATCATCATACATTTATTCTAAATTTTAACATTATTATGAAACTTGTACATGATCATTATATAACTTCTTTACTTCACATATCAATATTTTTCTAAGCCCATTCTATGGAATTTATACAATTATTCATTTAGGAACCATAAAGTTACTCCATTATCTCTAAACTTGTTCTGATTTGGATGAATTCATACACATTTTTCTGATGACACTTACCAATAAAACACAACCATTTCTTTTCTTCTTCTAAATTTCATATTAAATCACAAACTCACAACATTATGATGTTTGATAAATTAAGAACACTTCAATTAAAAATATCTAAAATTGTTTGTTTAAGAATCATCTATTTCATGTAACCATAAATGTAATTGGTCAAACATATATTCCCACTAGATGTATACTCAACTCATTTTTTTCAGCTCATCGATGCCAACCTTACATAAGCTTTAGAAAATGAGGGTGACCCTTACATAACATGTTTATTGGATGTGTTAACCTTATATAAGCCATGGGTTTACCATTATGTGAGAAGGTAACTATATATATTACCCTAAAACATGTTACTTTATACCTTTATATAACCTTTACATCAATAGAAATACCTTTATTTGGCACTTCAATACCCTTACACTGGTCTTCACAACCCTTACATGGGTGTATTTTAAGCACTTAGGTTCCTTTATGTAGGTCTAAGTATAAACTTTATATAACATGGAAACCTTCTCTGATCAACTTCATATGATCAAATTTGTATAACTGGCTCAGTTTGATCACCTCGGTCCACTGGCATATTTATAATAATCTATTCTATCTTTATCTGTTTAGCTTCATAGACTTCTTAAGGAAACTCCTTAAGGAAACCTTTTCATTCTACTAAGAAAACTTCTTAAAGAAATTCCTTAAGTAAAATTCCATGATTTTGATAATAAATTTTCATCTCCAAAAAACATAGCACATGATATAGAAATTAAGAAAAAATCACAAATCATCATAAGTAAAATCAAAGTATTCAAAATAACTTTCTTAAGATAATAAGACTTGAGTACTTTCTTTATTCTTCATTCATTTATCCAAACTACATAAAATTTGTTACCAAGATTGGATACTTCAACCAAACTTTCCAATAGATTATTCTTTATAATTTCTTCAACATATTGAAATCAATAAAATACTTATATTTCATTGACCATTTAAATCCATTTACATCCATTTATATCCACTAGAAACAAACACAAATAGCACACAAAGTGAGATCTTAAATCTCCCCCTTTTTATTTTTTGGCAATACTTTCAATGTTATTTCCAAATGAATGTGTAAATATGATAATATTCATCTTATTTCCCTCCCATTTACTTTTCTAAACATTCATTTCACTTTATATCCCCCTTATTTACAATAAATAAAAATTTTATAGGAAAAGGGTATCATATAATTCTAAATAAATGCTCCATCCATAATTTAACTCTATGTCCACATGATCCATGATTAGTGTAGAAAACAAGATGATTTAATTTAGATAAAAAATATATCCCTTACCAACTGATCTTGATAGAACATGGAATAAGAACTCATAAAATTTACTTCAATGGTTATTCAATTTTATTTTAGGCTAAAGATACTTAAATGAGATGTGAAAATTTGGTAAGAAAAATTAACTTGAAACTTCTGTACTCACTTCAATAAACATATAAAAAAATAAAGTGAAATAAATAGGATAAGTGTATTTAGATAACTTTTAATATTGACACTTTTATTATGTTATTAATTAATTAAATTACTCCCCCTTTCTATTAAGTTTGTTATTTTTTTAACCAAGTATGAGAGATTAATAAAAAAATACCTTTATTAATAACATGATCTTTAGGTAATTTATAGAAGAATCAAATTTTTATGAGATACAAATTCTAGTAGCAACTTTAACTTCCTCAAAATGTATCCCCATCAAGGATACTTTTCTTACAATCATTATAAAAATGAATCTATTCAAAATATATTAGTTGGGAAATTAATATAAGAAAGAACCAAATTAGATCTTTATTATGTGACTTTCTATACTTATAACAATTTTCACACCTCCACCAAGGATGATCCCTTAATACAAATTTTTTGTTATCCAACATAAGAAACATTATAGGATGGAAACTTCCATATCTAGGATGACCAAAGTTTTTAAATCTTTTCCCCTAATTAGGTCCCCCCCGGAGTGTATGCTTCAACTTAAAATTCACATCATGAATTTTAAAATAAAATACACAAAGGATAAGGGACTAAGATGGATCCTTACTTATTATTAATGTGAATGGTTAGGTTGAGATTGTTTTATCAAATAAGTTTCTCTATTTCATCCACTCTTTACTCTTAAAAATCTGAACTTAAATTTGAATTGGGGCTGTATGGATCATATAAATTATTTAATTTTCTTGTGTGTGAACCCATATTTCTTAAATATCTTTTAAAGAACTTGTATCACTTATTGCAACTTTCATCTGCTTTAATAAAATTTATTATGCTAGAATTATTATACAACAATAATTAGGGTTATGTCCAACTATGTTTCAAATCACAAATAGAACTTCTAATTATTCACACGTAACTTTTTATTTTCCTTTTTCACAAGATTTTTCTTGTTATTATTCTATTTTCTTCTTTCTCTCCAAATATTATAGACATATTACTAATATATCTTTAGGAACATTTATAGAGATTTTGGGTTGTATACATGAATTCTTATGTGTTCCTTTATTCTTATCATTTATTTTAGTTTATGCACTCTTCTTAAACTTATTGGATTTAGAATCCAAGTAGTTCTCACTTTTCATACTTGACATATTCTTGGGATAATTTTTGTTTACAAAATTCTTCTTCTTAATTACAAAGGATGAATATTCTTTCTTATCCAACTTCTATTGTCTTATTTTCTTATCACCTTTGGATATATGTTGAGATGATAATGTACCAATAATGTGACCACCATCATTTTTAACAACACAAATATTATCAAAATTTCCATAACCTTTGTATGTTTTCATATTTTTCATATAAAATGGATATTTCTTCTTCATATCAAGATTTATACCCATTGAATGAGATTAATTTGTGATTTTTTAATTTGAATTATTTTACCAACAATATAATGAAAAATTCCCAAATATACTACAACTCAAACATTGACCTATATATATTGGTCTTATTATTTATTTTGTAGGATGTCTTAGGGTTTTCTACATAACTTGTTGGGATATTTATGGGGAAATAACTTCCACACTATTTTTATTATCCAAACTAATCATGTTGGTAGGTTTTTTATCACCTTTATTCATCTATACTTGTACTATTTTTTTTCTCCTAACCTTCAATTTTCATGAAAACATATTTATAAACATTATTAAAAGACGATATGGATGGTACCTATTTCTTCATAGTTGTTATGGATAGATCATTAAATGAAGTGATTATATTCTTATTTTATGTTAGAGATATTTTAACTTTGTAATCCTCTAATGAGAAGTATGTGGGAATAAAAAATTTATCCTCCTATTTTTAAGTCTCAATATGAATCTTCTTAATATTGGACAACTAAAATTTTAATTAAAAAAATTTCATATTGAGGGTTTTTTTTCTAATATTCAATCATAATTAATTTATCTTCACAAACCTTTTTCACTCTATTAACTTCTTCTTAATAAAAATTAACATTGTTTTATAAAAAAGAGTCAAGTTCCTTGATCTGATTGGATTTTATTTATAACTATAAATCCTTGAACCCAATTCTATTTTTTAACTTTTCTTCAAGTGCATGGATTTTTTCTTCCAGAGTATTCATGGATCCATCTTTCTCTTCAACTTCCTAGAGCCATTTACTTTCAAATTTTGAGGAACTTATTTCTAACTCCACCTTTATTGTTTCAAAGTATCCAACATGTTTGAAGAGATTTATACCTTATATAACTTTTCCTTGGAAAGCCTTCTCCATGTTATCTGGTTCTTCTTCTAGCTAGATGATCTCTTCATGCATACTTTGAAAGTCTCCACAAATAAAAGAGAATATTTCTTTGGGAATTAAATTAAAAATATCTCTTAATATATTAACTAATATATCTTGAGAAGTTTTAGATTTATCACCACCACCACTTATTATAGGATCTTCTTCTTAGGGAGTGTTTGTATATGAATTTTCACTTACCTCGTGATCACTTAACATTCTTGATTTACTCAAGGTAAGAATATAGTCTTTCTCCTTAATGTAAAATTGAACCACATATTATTCTTTACTTTCCAAACCTGATATATGATCTTTGTTATCGTGGCATGTAGAAACTATTACTTACTCTTCATTAGGAAAAAGGGATTTATTATTCATATTTATTTTCTATTTATGTATCCTATTCATCATGGTATTATTAGAAATAGATTTATTCTCACATATAACTGAATATTCATGAAAAATACACTTAATTATTAACATAGGAAATAAAATAAAATCTTTGAAAGAGTATAACTGCAACATAGAAAATCCAATATAGGTAAACCTTGGCTCTAATACCATTTGAGAGGACCACTTTTGAATATAATCAACACTATATAGGGGGTGAATTAGTGTTAGGAAATTTTTAACCTTTTATAACTTCTTATCCCTCTACCTCTTAGACCTATAAGGATATTGATTATACTATTCAATTTTCCTTATCATATACAAGTATATGCAAACAAATAAATGATGAAACATGACATATTTACAAGGTTCACTACTTAGTAAGAGTAGGTAATCATTTCCATGTATGGTGATGACCAGTACATGTATTCTACACAATAATATGATACCAAGCACCATGGTGTGGCTAGAAAAAATCCTTTGATAAAGTGTGAGTCCTTACACTTTAGGAGAGAGGATAAAAACAATCTTTAATACTTGGACTGGTGATGAATTTTTCCAACTTGAAACTCCTCACTGGTTCTTTATAATTCATCCAAAGATAGTATTTTCCTTCTTATTAAGGTACTTTTTAACACCCAAAAAATCTTCCACTAGATGATACTTTCATTGGAATTCATAGTGCTGCTTTGTTCTCCACTTCCTTCTTCTTTACTGCTTATTTAGTGGGAATTTTTTTTGAGGGATAGAGAACCATTTCTGAGTATTTGAGAATCCACTATATAAGTGTAGAAGATCACTTTTATATAATAGGAATTTATTACAATGGATTGAGAGATCCTATCTTCTCTTCCCGCATCCAAGAGAGAGAAATATCCCATTCAAACTTTCGATCTCCGATCACCTTCACTGATCGAAGGGATGAGATCTTAGTGATCATCATAACATTGAAGGAATCATCATAACTATACACTAGAACTTAAAATTAGATGATAGTTGTCCTCATTTATTATTTCAACATTTTTGGATGATATAAATGGGTTTAAGCCTAGATCCTTGAATCAATTATTTCAGGCGATGTGAGACAGATGAAGACATATTCAATCTAAAGAAGGCACTCATTTGTTTAATTTTTGTGATTTTAAATATTCACACAAGATCCTCAGACCTCTAACATGGCTCATATTGTCGTAGATGATGGAGTTACATCACTCTAATGATTAATTTTTTAAATCCATTCCCACTATATTCCGCTGCATGCACCAGTACCTTCAATTGGTATTAGAGGATCATATGAATTTTCTAAGCCAAGAAAAAAAATTAATTTTCATTAAATTAAGTAAAGAGATTTAATTAGGTCCCAATAGAATAGACCACACGTCGATCCAATTCTATATGGACAAGTTATGTCTATCTAAATTTTTTAATATGGATAAAAATTGTAGCTATTAAGGGTTAAAATTTAAGAACAATATATTTATAAATTTTGTTCATGTTATAATTTTGAGATTATTATCACACCCCGACCTATCGTTTTTTTATTTTATAATTTTTGTGGACTTTTAATTTTTTTTTTGGGGTTTGGGTTGAGTCCTGGACGAAAAAAAAACTCTTGAGTCGTGTTAAAAAGTGCGCGTTTTTCAGCTGATGTCGCCGAGCGCCCGAGCAGAGTGCATTTTAGATACCTCGCGCGGCGCTGCTTAGACATCGACACTGTTCGCCTAACTTCAGAAAATTAAGATGGGTAAAGTTGTGATTTATTGCGTTATTTAAAATATTTATCTTTGTTAATAATTTTATCATTATTATTAAAATGAAATTGATTCTTTTAAAATTATTATTTTTATCATCATCATATTACCATTATTATTATTATTATTAAAATGAAATTGATTCTTTTAAAATTATTATTTTTATCATCATCATATTACCATTATTATTATTATTATTATTTTTCATTACTTTGTATGTGAAGTAGTTTTACTACGGGTCAATGTTCCCCTTGTTTTATTCATGTGCTTTGTTTCATTTTCATTTTTATTTAATGTTATTTTATTATCATTATTATTATTTCTTTTATTTTTATTATTTATTTATTTATTTTCCCCCTCTAACCCTAGCGGCCCTCCCATTCCCTTCAATTTTTCCTCTCCCTCTCCCACTCGGCCGCCGCCCCTCCTTTCCTCTCTTCTTCTCCCCGTGCCCCTGCCCTGCTTGCCCCGCCGCAGCACCCTTCTCCCTCATCTCTCCCTCCTCTGCGGGCGGCCCCCCTGATCTCCCTTATCCCACGCCCATCTCTTTCCCAGCGCGCCGCAGCAGCTTCCCCAGCTCCCCTGTCGTAGCGCCCTTCCAGCAGGTCACCGCTATCTGCCTCCCTACCTCCCTGGCTCCCACTGGCTTGCTCCAGCAAACACCCGGAGATCCTCCCCCTTTCCTACAATGATAAACTCAGACACCTCCACCCGCCTGGTGCCTCGTTGCCGCACCGCACCTCCACCTGCATGGCAACCTCCCCCTCTTTCCCTCTCCAGCCAGCAAATTTGCTCTACCTTTCATCCGGCCGACCTTGCCAACGGCGAAACCCTCAACCGATGTGACCTCCTCCAGCCTTGCGCCCCTCTAGATCTCCCTCTTCCTTGCCTTGATCGACTTCCATCAGCAAGCTCCTCCGCCGACGCACCCCCTATCCAGCCAAATCAAACCATTCAACTTGCACAACAATCTCCCCTTCCCGCTGTCCGGCGTGCGCGACCCCAACTCCCGGTGCCCCCCCCTTCCCTTTGCAGCGCCCTCTTGTTGCGCGCCGCCCCCTTTTTACTGTCGGGTGACTCCATTGTTTGAGCGCACCCCTCACCGACCTCTGCACCATTAAATTTAGAGTTTGGTGCACTTTTCGGTAGCCGCCGCAGACCTCTTGTTAAGTCGCTGACGTCGTTCCCCTTCGCTACTTCATCCAACCCTTTTTTTGGCCAGTGTGAATCTATTCAACCACACGCCATCCTTTTCTATCGTCACGTGCAACTACGACCAAGCGCGCCTCCGATTCTGTAGTGCACCATCATGCGAACCTTTTGTTCGGCCGTGCATTCCCCGCGCCGACATTTTTCCTTTTTGCGCGACCCTGCTGTTTGAGCATGCCTGCGCACGGGGGTGAGGTTAGCGTTATTTCTTTACTTTGGATAATTAATTTGGCACTTTTGTGATTAATGAGTTTGCTGTGAATTTTAGTTTTTTTTAAATTAACTTAGTTTGGGTTTTATACCTTATAACATGTTCATGTGAATTAAGATGCGTTTTTATGGAAACTAGTCATTAGTTGTTTAATTGTTTTTTTATATAAATTGTGCAATTGGTTTCTCTAACCGTGAAAGTGGTGCATTTTAGTTTTAGTGGGACTTAGGTGCGTGTTTGATCAAAATGGTGTTTTTTAATGAGTTTAGTTTGTGTAAAGTTGCGAGTTACTTTTTGAATTTTATTTCATAAATTTTGTAGTGGTTTAATAAATATTGTAGGTGGTGCAAGTCGTGTTTTAAAAACATGTCGAGGCAGTTATTTTGCACTGGTTGTTCGTTTGGTTTGTTTTAAGTTTGTGTTTAGGTATTTTATTTATCATTTTGGTTGCAGCGCGTTGAAAAGGTTTTTCCACGGTCCTGCGATCGTCATCTTGCGTGTTCTTGCGCGCTCGTGCGAGGCGTGTCGCGTCGTCATGACTGGTCTGCGAGGCGAGGTAGGTCCCCCATTTCACTCACCTTTAAATTTATAATTTATTAATTGCTTGATGTTTTGTTAATTTTAATGAATGATAAATAATAATTAGATAATAAAGTTTTAAATGATTATTTAGTGTGAAAAGAGCTGTTTATTTTATACCGAACACTTGGAACATTTTCTTGATGGGCGGACACCCAATTTTGAAAGAATTCCCATTTGGACTTTAAACATAATTCACGGAATTTCAAACGTACTTCTAGTTTTAAAGATAAGTGATTTCTTCTGAACAAGTTTCTTGGGTTTTCTCGAGAAATGAGGTTTTGTTTTAAAATTTGTGAAGGCCCATTTGGCACTTTAATAGAATAAATTATTTTGAAAAACCCATTCAGGGGTGATCTTTTATGTGCATTAATTTCATGAGCTATATGTGATTTTAATGCATTGTGACTGATTGATTTACATTGTGGACGCACCCCTCTTTTATTGCTTGTGTTGACATGGGAACCTGGCATATTGAGTGAATTTTCTGAGAACGATTGCTGCACTAGTTTAGACCACGCACTGGCGAGTGGACCCATAGCAGGGGAATACTGAGTTATTGCTCCTATGGGGATTGGACCCCTCAGTTAGGCCATTCAGGGCTATACTGGGTAGTAGTATGGGCGTTATGACGTCATCGAGTTAGGGAATGTCTTCAGGATGAGTCAGATGTATAGTATGTTCGGGATTGTTCACGATCTCCTAGGTTCGACCCATATTTCTTTTAGTGTTTATGTGTGTGTGGCAGACGTTTGAGAGGTCGAGTTCGATTACTGATCTCTGTGTGCCACTTTTTCCATTGCCCTTAGTGTGTGTTGTGTGTTGTGTGTGATTTTTCCTTTTGACTAACTATTAAAATTTGGATTTCTAAATTGTTCTCAAAAGTGTTTTAAAATGAACTGCATCTTTTTCTTCCAAAAACTAAACTTGTTCTTAAATTAAAAAGGGCAATGGACTATTACTTGTTTTAGAAATTAAAGTGTGTGTGAAAACCAATATTTTGTATAATTTAGTTCAAACCTGGAATTGATAAATTTATTATTTAATGGTATGTGCATTGGGAATAGAATTAGTCAGGCCTATCTACTAAGTTTTAATACTCACGCCTATAGCGTTTTCCTGTTTTTAGTTTCTTTTGTAGGTTGACTTGAGCTCTCTCGTTGTGGGCGAGATTTGGTTGTGGACTGGTGAGCGACTCTCGGAGTCGTGAGGAGTTTTGTTCGTGGTCAGGTTAGTTGTTGTTGTTGGTCGTTCTTTCTTTTCGTGTTGTTTATTTACCTTGTGTTGTTCTATTTTTTTCCACTGCTTTATTTATTTTCTTTGGGAGAAATCATTCCCTCTTGCTCTCTTTGACGCCTTGGTGCTTGTCGCCATCCCGGGAGGATCGGGAACGCCTCTCAGGCCATGTCGCGGGCCGACTCGGGTGACCGGTTCAGGGTCGACCCAGGTTGGTTTGTGACAAAATGGTATCAAAGGGAGGTTGGATCCTGAGCGGACCTTGTTTTTCAGAGTGCCCATTGTTATTTGGGGTTTTCATAGTAGAATGAGTTGAATTGTTGGGACTCGGGGCGTACGGACGAGAAGGACGTCATGAACCCTTGCTCGTTCCGATCCTTGGGTTACCATGGGATGTTCGGGTTATTGGCGTCTTTTGGTTCATCATATGGTTTGTTTTGTATTGGGAAATGAAAGGGGAGTTGGGCAAGTTCCCTCCGTGAGGTCGCAGGGCCTGGTAAGCCATGTGGAGCTGGAGACATTACCCTAGAGTGCTCCTTGTGACGGTGGCATGATTGGCGTATGGCCGCCAACCATATGTCCGAGTCACCCATCATCACTAGTTTTCCCCTAGTGAATCGTTTGAGTTTTCCTTCATTCTGAAAATTGTTTTGTAAAGTTTTATTTTGGAAATTGTGAAAAGTTGAATTTTAAGTGGAAATGACCATGTTTTGATTATGTCCTTTGTTTCTTTGTTCCTTAGTGTTCACCCCCACGACAGTTTGATGGATGCCCAAGGTGCAGCTTCGGGTGGTGCACCCCTCGCAAATCCTCCAGTTGATCAGACCATAGACTATGTTCTGGAGTTCCGGAATTTGAACCCTCCTCTCTTTTATGGACAAGCAGAGCCTCTTGAGGCAAAGGAGTGGTTGTAGAAGATTGAGAGGAATTTCAGTTTTTTTGGGTTTCCTGATTCGTTAACGGTGAAGTTGGATACCTTTATGTTTGAAGGCCCAACTTGGAAATGGTGGAAGTCTGTGTCTTGGAATAAGCCTTGGGAAGTTCTAACACGGGAGTTTTTCAAGTCATCATTTATCCAACAACACTTATCTGAGTTGACGAAGCTGAGGAAGAGGATGGAGTTGTGTTTTCTTCAGAAGGGTGTTGAATCGGTACTGGAATTCTATCGACGCTTCATAGATCTAGTTCCGTATGATCAGTGGTTTGTTGCGAATGATCCTGGGAAGGCTCGACAATTTGAGTCTGGACTCCGACCAGAGCTGTGATCAAGAGTGGAAGAGATCAACCTAACCACATTCTCGGATGTTTTCGAGTAATCCTTTCTTGCTGAAGCTGAGCTAGTAGGAGGACTTGAGGTGGCGAATCCTCCAGCTTTGGGAAGCATTGCAGAGGATGCTGATAAGAAGAGTAAGAAGGGACCTGATGCTGGTAATGCTGGTAGAGGAATCAAGAGGCCTTCAGACCTTTAGTCATCTTCTTCACAACACAATGTTGTGATCTATCACCAGTGTGGTAGGTAGGGTCACAAAAGGCCGACATGTCCAAGTGCTCCAAGACCCTGCCACACCTGTGGACGTCTAGGTCACTTGCAGCGATTCTGCCGTGGAGTTTACAAGAAGCACGCTAAAGCTAGACTTGGCTCGTCGAAGGTCACCTCAGCCTGTCAGCAGAAGTAGGGTAATGTTTGGGGTCGGTTTGAGGTTTTCTCTTTGTAGTGTTTCTCGGGTGTAGTAATCGTCTCTTGTAGTGTTTTGTAGTGTTCCTTTTCTTTCATTTGTAAGAATGGTTGTGGTTGAACCTCTTTGGAACCTTTATTTTTATTAGAAGTGTGTTTGGTAAAATTATGGTTTGTGCATTGTGTTTGGGAATTTCTGAAGCCTGACTGCGAGGCAGAAGATGCTTCAATCATTGGTGCTCCAGCCATAGGCCTCGGAGTGAAGTTGGTGCATATTCAGGAGATTCCCAATGGTGAAAAGGGCCTTGGTTTAACCTTTGTCCTTAATATGTCTTGGTTTGTTTTATTCCGGGGGTGTGATGTCGTTCATATAGTAATGGTGGAAGTTTTGGATGCCCTACCAGTTAGGCCCTTCCTTTCCCTCCCCTACCGTTATGGTGGGGGTTTCTAGTCAGTGTGGAATGTTATTAAGGTCGTTTAATATCATCAGTTCTTATGGTGGGGAGACCAATCGCGGATCTCGTTGAATTTAGTTTGTCTTGATTCCTATGGTGGGGAGTCCGTTCGGGCCTCCCCGTGTCAATATCCCAGTTTCATTTCGGGTTTTGGTTTGATGGTGGGTAGTCTTGTGCGGAACCACCTAATCTTGAGTTTTTCCTCTCGAGTGAACGTTGAGATTGGAGTTCACCCAACGCTTTTGTTGAACTAAGATTAAGGATGAGTCTTGGAGGTGATTTAAGTTCATTCGTTCCTTGGTTGAAACAGATGGTTTGAGTTCAGCTTGGTGACGATTAAGGTGATCTTGTTTTATGGATGAGTTGTGTGTATTGGGTCTTCAGTTTCTATTTAGATCAATCACTTGGAGGTGCTTAAACTTTGGGGGGGGGGGTGAGTGATGCTTAAGGAGTTCCATCCTAGGGTCTTGATCTTGTTTTGGATTTCTGAGGGAAGAAAGCGTTATGGTGGGGAGAATTGTCACACCCCGACCTATCGTTTGTTTATTTTATAATTTTTGTGGACTTTTAAATTTTTTTTGGGGTTCGGGTTGAGTCCTGGACGAAAAAAAACTCTTGAGTCGTGTTAAAAAGTGTACGTTTTTTAGCTGACATCGCCAAGCGCCCAGACAGAGTGCGTTTTAGATACCTCACGCGGCGTTGCTTAGACATCGGCACGGTTCGCCTGCCTTCGGAAAATTAAGATGGGTAAAGTTTTGATTTATTGCGTTATTTAAAATATTTATCATTTTTAATAATTTTATAATTATTATTAAAATGAAATTGATTCTTTTAAAATTATTATTTTTATCATCATCATATTACCATTATTATTATTATTATTATTATTTTTCTTATTACTTTTTATGTGAAGTAGTTTTACTATGGGTCAATGTTCCCCTTGTTTTATTTATGTGCTTTGTTTCATTTTTATTTTTATTTTATGTTATTTTATTATCATTATTATTATTTATTTTATTTTTATTATTTATTTATTTATTTTTCCCCCTCTAACCCTATCGGACCTCCCATTCCCCTTGTTTTTTTTCTCTCCCTCTCCCACTCGGTCGTCGCCTCTCCTTTCCTCTCTTCTTCTCCCCACACCCCTGCCCTGCTTACCCCGCCGCATCACCCTTCTCCCTCAGCTCTCCCTTATCTGCGGGCGGCCCCCCTGATCTCCTTCTGCCCGCGCCCATCTCTTTCCCAGTGCGCCGCAGCAGCTTCCCCAGCTCCCCTGTCGTAGCGCCCTTCCAGCAGGTCACCTCTCTCTGCCTCCCAACCTCCCTGGCTCCCGCTGGCTTGCTCCAGCAAACACTCGGTGCTCCTCCCCCTTGCCTGCAGCGCTAAACTCAGACACCTCCACCCGCCCGGTGCCTCGTTGCCACACTGCACCTCCACCTTCATGGCGACCTCCCCCTCTTTCCCTCTCCAGCCAGAAGTTGTGCTCTACCTTTCATCCGGCCGACCCTGCCAACGGCGAAACCCTCGACCGATGTGACCTCCTCCAGCCTTGCGCCCCTCTAGATCTCCCTCTTCCTTGCCTTGATCGGATTCCATCAATAAGCTCCTCCGCCGACACACCCCCTATCCAGCCACATCAAACCATTCAACTTGTGCAACAATCTCCCCTTCCCACTGTCCGGCGTGCGGGACCCCAACTCCCGGTGCACCCCCTGCCCTTTGTAGCGCCCTCTTGTTGCGCGCCGCCCCCTTTTTACTATCGTGTGACTCCGTTGTTTGAGTTCACCCCTCGCCGACCTATGCACCATTAAATTTAGAGTTTGGTTCACTTTTCGGTAGCCGCCGCACGCCTCTTGTTAAGTTGCTGACGTCGTTCCCCTTCGCTATTTCATCCAACCCTTTTTTTTGGCCAGTGCGAATCTATTCGACCGAACGCCGTCCTTTTATATCGTCGCGCGTACCTTCGACCAAGCGCGCCTCTGATTCTGTAGTGCGCCATCATGCAAACCTTTTGTTCGGCCATGCATTCCCCGCGCTGACATTTTTTCTTTTTGCGCGACCCTGCTGTTTGAGCGTGCCTGCGCACGGGGGTGAGGTTAGCGTTATTTCTTTACTTTGGATAATTAATTTGGCACGTTTGTGATTAATGAGTTTGCTGTGAATTTTAGTTTTTTTTAAAATGAACTTAGTTTGGTTTTTATACCTTATAACATGTTCATGTGAATTAAGATGCGTTTTTATGGAAATTAGTCATGAGTTGTTTAATTGGTTTTTTATATAAATTGTGCAATTGGTTTATCTAACCATGAAAGTGGTGCGTTTTATTTTTAGTAGGACTTAGGTGCGTATTTGATCAAAAGGGTGTTTTTGAATGAGTTTAGTTTGTGTAAAGTTGCGAGTTACTTTTTGAATTTTATTTCATAAATTTTATAGTGGTTTAATAAATATTTTAGGTGGTGCGAGTCGTGTTTTAAAAACATGTCGAGGCAGTTCTTTTGCACTGGTTGTTCGTTTGGTTTGTTTTAAGTTCATGTTTGGGTATTTTATTTATCATTATGGTTGCAGCGCGTTGACAAGGTTTTTCTACGGTCTTGCGATCGTCAGCTTGCGTGTTCTTGCGTGCTCGTGCGAGGTGTGTCGCGTCGTTGTGACTGGTCTGCGAGCCGAGGTAGGTCCCCCATTGCACTCATCTTTAAATTTAGAATTTATTAATTGCTTGATGTTTTGTTAATTTTAATGAATGATAAATAATATTCAGATAATAAAATTTTAAATGACTATTTAGTGTGAAAAGAGCCGTTTATTTTATACCAAACACTTGGAACATTTTCTTGACGGGAGGACACCCAATTTTGAAAGAATTCCCATTTGGACTTTAAAAATAATTCACAGAATTTCAAACGTACTTCTAGTTTTAAAGATAAGTGATTTATTCTGAACAAGTGTTTTGGGTTTTCTCGAGAAATGAGGTTTTGTTTTAAAATTTGTGAAGGCCCGTTTGACACTTTAATAGAATAAATTATTTTGAAAAACCCATTCAGGGGTGATCTTTTATATGCGTTGATTGCATGAGCTGTATGTGATGTTAGTGCATTGTGACTGCTTGATTTACATTGTGGACGCACCCCTCTTTTATTTCTTCTGTTGACATGGGAACCTGACATATTGAGTGAATTTTCTGAGAACGATTACTGCAGTAGTTTAGACCACGCACTGGCTAGTGGCCCCATAGCATGGGAATACTGAGTTATTGCTGCTATGGGGATTGGGACCCTCAGTTAGGCCATGCAAGGCTATACCGGGTAGTAGTATGGGCGTTATGATGTCATCAAGTTAGGGCATGCCTTCAGGATGAGTCAGATGTATAGTATGTTCTGGATTGTTCATGATCTCCTAGGTTCGACCCATGTTTCTTTTAGTGTTTATGTGTGTGTGGCGGACATTTGAGAGGTCGAGTTCGATTGCTGATCTCTGTGTGCCACTTTTTCCATTTCCCTTAGTGTGTGTTGTGTGTGATTTTTCCTTTTGACTAACTATTAAAATTTGGATTTCTAAATTGTTCTCAAAAGTGTTTTAAAATGCACTGCATCTGTTTCTTCCAAACACTAAACTTGTTCTTAAATTAAAAAGGGAAATGGACTATTACTTGTTTTAGAAATGAAAGTGTGTGTGAAAAACAATATTTTGTATAATTTAGTTCAAACCTGGAATTGATAAATTCATTATTTAATGGTATGTGCATTGGGAATAGAATTATTTGGGCTTACCTACTGAGTTTTAATACTCACGCCTATAGTGTTTTCCTGTTTTTAGTTTCTGTTGCAGGTTGACTTGAGGACTCTCATTGTGGGTGAGATTTGGTTGTGGACTAGTGAACGACTCTCAGAGTCATGAGGAGTTTTGTTCGTGGTCAGGTTAGTTGTTGTTTTTGGTCGTTCTTTCTTTTCGTGTTGTTTATTTATCTTGTGTTGTTCTATTTTCTTTCAGCTTCTTTATTTATTTTCTTTGGGAGAAATTGTTCCCTCTTTCTCTCTTTGATGCCCTGGTGCTTGTCGCCATCCCGGGAGGATCGGGAATGCCTCTCGGGCCATGTCGCAGGCCGGCTCGGGTGACCGGTTCAGGGTCGACCCAGGTTGGTTCGTGACAATTATTCTCGGTGAATCCATTATCTCTGGTTAGAATTTGATGTCTAGAACCCCACCATCCTGAACAATTTCTATTTATGGAGAGGTTTTCTTCCCATGGAAGCTTTGTCAAAAAAATATACCAATTATAAAATCCTATTTTCTAGTCTTTTTGAAAAATAATTAAATAGACAAATAGAAAAGGGAAGGGGTTTTGGGTGTTTATGAAAATAAAAACAATAGGTGATGATGCTTTCTTTAGAAGCTAGATTTTTTCTATTAATTAAAAAAAATGGAAAATGGGAGCTTCATAGTACCCCCCAACTATCTTCTCTCACAAGATATTTCCACAATCCATTCCCTCATAATGAGTCCCTCCTCTAGACTGTGATGTTGCCTCCAAGTGTGGCCATCTCCCCTGCTCATGCACCCTAATTGAGCCCAACACCGCCACATCATCGCCTTTACTAGCCGAATGCCACATTGCTGGGCCGTCTTCCCTCCTCAGCTACTGCCACAAGCTTATACTTATGGCATACTCCAACTAGTCTCACTACCCTATTTTCATGGTTGACCTGACTAGCTACCATCGCTACCACCAACATTGCCAGACTGTTTCTTCTGATCCACAATGCCCAACACCACCCCTCCTTGCCATGCCTCTAAGCCCCAGTAGGCCCGTTCACTGCCACCCATCATAGAAATCCTCTCTGTATCCTTCATCCAAGTCATCATTGAAATTAATCCCACCTCATTGAGTTTTTCCACACCACGGCCACCACGTGCCCGACATCACCTCACCGAGGGCAGCCACCCAAAACTGCGACCAAACCCCCCTTGTTCGAGGTACCACTACTTGATCAGTCTAAGAGTCGAGTTTGACTAGTTCTGATCTATAATGAGCTTGGGTGGGTTTTCCTAACCCAGAACATGTCATGGTGTGTCTGCCTAGCCCAAAACAGCCCTTCACAGGATCTTCCCTACTCACAATGTAGTTGTTTGGGTTCATCGAGACCCATAATGGGTTTGGGCATGTTTTGAGGCCCGTGAAAATAATATTAAATATAAAAAATTAATTTAATTTTTATAATTTAAATAATAATAATAGATTTATTATTAAGGAATTTAAGTTAATTTTGGAATTGAATTAAATTAAATTTTGTACTGTAAAAAATTATTTGAATTAAGTTAATTCATATACTTTATTTAATAGCCCAATAGTTTAAATTTATCATAATTTTAATTTTATAGTTCATTTATTTGATATTCCTACTAGTCTTGATCTATGACTGACCCTATGTTTTTTGGGAAAATTTTATTTATATATTTATTACAACTGCATGTGATGTCTGTAATAATTATTTATTTATTGATGGTTTGTGCATCATCTATTTTTATTAAATATGTATAATGGACTGCACATCTATTCATATCTGTATGTATATTGTGCTTCCTAATACCCCCTCACATGCATGTGAGTACACTTGTGCTATTAAAAAATACGATGTAAGATGTGTACTATGCCAAGATAAGATACTATACTAGAAAAGAAGTGAGAAACACTGGACCGAGGGAGAGCTATGACACAATTCAAGATTCGACTTAGGTATGATACACCTATGTCATAGTTGATCCATTGAGCTTAAATTAATCAACCACTATTAGATGCTCAAGATTAGTTAGGTAATTTATTTCCTTTATACACTGCTTATTATTCTATGCATTCTCATATATAATTGAACACATAAAATAATAAATAGAAAAATGTATAAAGAAGCAATGAATGTATTCTATAAATTCATGTTCAGTTTTGAGTATCAAAACATAGTATAAACATATTTAATAGAAAATTACTACATTCATAAAAAAAATTTAAAAACCCATCAAATAAATATTAAGTCATGAACACCTTCCATGACTCAATTTTGAATAAAATCAGGTGTATGGGGTGTTCATAAATCAAATTTGAGGGTGCCTCATACTATCCGAGAGTTCTTATGATAGTGATGGGTTTATTTAACTAAATATAGTAGAAAATAAGTATCCAAATCTATATTTTTTCAATTTAGAGGAAAAGTGTTGAGTAAATCATTTTTATGATTTTTTAATCTAAGACTTCACTCAATAGTTCAAGGAACCGCGAGTTAATGTGGTTAGTCAGTCTAGTGCCTCCTTTTAAAATCTATGAGTAGTGGCATATCCAAATCTTGTAGGAAATGAGGGGAGGTTTCTAGGATCCTTGCCACTTGAATAATCAAGTGACAGAGTATTACGAATATAGTAGTGAGGAATAGTGAGGTTTTATAAAATAGTGGGATACATTTAATGTTTTAATTAATCAATCAATAATTTATAAAAGGTAATTAAGATAAAGTACTAAAAAAATAATTTTTTTTATAGATAAAAATAGAAACCACCAAAACCACTGGTAAATTTTCACTATGATCAATACTAGATAAAGAAAATATCTTTACCAACCATAACTTCTAGGAGTGGTACAGGCGCTTGTGCATAGTACTACGCCAAGAAAGAAATCTTTATGTGTTGGAGTCCTCACTTCCTCTGAGCCTCCTCAGGGAGAAGACAAGGTGGATAAATATAAGTATAAAAATAATATAGATGATACACTGGATGTATAGTATATTATGTTTTCATCCATCTTCATTCAATTGTAGAAAATGCATAAAGATGAATATTCCTACAAGATAACAACTCATCTATAATAATTATATTAGGAGAGAGAAAGGTAAGAAAGTTAAGATATATATAGTGAAATATATAGGTGTATGCTAGTAGAATGAAATCAAGAAACACCTTATTTACTCAAGATAATCGGGTGAATTGAGTTACTTGGGGCCATTGGGTTCAATATGAACTAAGAACTAGAAAATGATCTCATTCTTTCCTGTTTACCTCCAAGATTTTTGACTTTTATTATTAACTATAATACAAATAACATTAAAAATCCCCTCCCAGATCTTTTGTCTTTAGTTTTCAAAGATGATAAGGATATACAGAATACCAATTCTTTAGTTATTATGGTGAAAAATAGGAGTAAGGGAAAGGCTAAAGGGTCTAAGGATAAGTACAAATAAAAGGAACCTAAGCACCGTCCTTCCATAAAGCCAAAGATACACAGGGAGGGAAATAAGAAAGAAGCTGTATGCTTTTAATATGGCAAGAAAGGACATTGGAAGAAGAATTTTATTGCTGGGAAGAAGAAGCAATGAAACTCTTCCAATTTAGGTATTTTTTTCATTGAATGGAATCTATATTTATCTATAAGTTAAATATTGAATATAGCATGTGGATCAAATATTTTTATTGATATACAGGAACCAAATAGATTTTAGAAGATTACAAAGGGTGATGTAAGATCCTGACCTTTTCTGGAGTTGTTTCAGGCTCTTTTCCAGGCACTATTTTGTTTCTTTTTGAGTAATTTTTCTTTGGGTTGTGAATTGAGGCATGTTTGGGTGAAATTTTGAGAAAAATAAAAGGAAAAGGGGTTGTTAATGGTTGGAACATGTCTAGGAAATTTTATTTTCCGCAACCCAACTAACCATGAAAACTCACACAGTGGTGATTTTCACATTTAGTACACAGGTTGTATAACAATGCGCCATCTTAGGAGTAACTGTGTACCTCTAAAATAATAATCACATGATTTAGGAACACATTTAGGGTAAATTGTGTGCCCCTTCCTAGAAAACAGTTTGCAATAATTAAAGTATCCTAAAAATTAATTTTAAAATTCCCCGAACCCCTGAAACTCACGTATTTCAACCCCCATTCGACCCTAGGTCCTATTTTATTTTTTGGAGCTCTCAAAACGAATACCAATAACTCATAACCACTGTTCTTTGAAAATCAAATCCCAGATCGAAGGTCCGCTCCTCTCTTGGTTAGTGAATCCCCTCCTGGTTCTTCTCTCATGCTTCCCCTATTCTTTCCACTTTCTTTCAACATTGTAATCCACTATTATAGATAGATCTATATATATTTATTGATATCTAGGTCTATGATTCTAGATATAGATATATATTTACATTATCTTGATTTCTTTAATCTTGATTTAGGGTTTTGATATTCAGATATAAAACTACATCATTGTGCCACTCAATTTTTATGGATTTACATTGGGTAATTATCCATCAGGAAATTGAGGTAAGTGATCTAATATTAAATTCCCACAGTCATGATTTTGATATGTGTATGAAAATTGTAGAATTTCTAGCACTATTTAGAAATTTTAATTCTTAAACTGGTTTGATTAATTTGGATAATTGATTAATAAAAGTATTGTGGAATTAGATAATTAATTGGATAATTAATTATGAGATTTAGGGGTTGTCCAATAAGATAATTAGATGTGGGATTAATTATGATATTTTGGGATCATGATTTAGAAAATTAATTATGAGATATCAAATTTATTGAATTGAGATAATTAATTGTGGGATTAATTATGTGATATTGATATTATAGACTGTGAATTTTTTTTGGGAAATTAATTATGAAGAATTGAGATTAATAATGAGATAATTAATTGTGGGATTAATTATGGGAATTGAGTTTTTCAATTTTGATTAATTAGTTGTTAAATTAATTAATGGGTTTGATGACTAAATTAATTGGTGAATTAATTAAGGGTAATTATGTGAGAAACTATTTATTGAATTAGCAATGGAATTTATGTGAATAATTAATTTTTGAATTAATTGTGTGTTTATGAATGGGAACATGGTAATTCAAGTATGAATTAGATAATGTGAACATGGTCATTATAATTCATGTTTATGTATGTGAACATCATCATTCAAGTATGAATTAGATAATGGGAACATGCCGATTCTAATGCATGCTTATGAATGGGAACATGATTATTCAAGTATGAATTAGAGAATGGGAACATGGTCATTCTAATGTGTGATGTATTGATGGTATCATGGGAATTCAAGTATTAGTTAAATAATGGTAGCAAAGGTACATTGAGATATGTCCTCACTTGAGAATACTTTGGGCCCTGGCACGAGCTGAAGTAGGTATAGAGATATGATATCACATTTGAATAATTTGGTCTTTGGAATGAGATGAAGCAGGTATTAAGAAAAGATATTACCTAGGAACACTTCAGGCATCAGCAAGAGCTGAAGCTAGTGTTGAGGTACGGGTGTCATCGAGAACCCAAGAGTTAATGTGGTTAAGTAAAGAATAAATGAAAATGTGATAACTGTTTACTTATGCATTATACTGATTTATTTATCAAATACATACTCTATTATCTGAATGGATATTGTTTTAGTCACCTTTTGTGGTGGCCTATTGAGTTTTAATCACTCCCTACTCAGGATTCCTGATTGTTACTCGAATAGGATTTATTATTGTAGGTAGGTTTAAGGAAAAAGGCCCTAGGTTAGATGGATAATTTTGGGATGGATCTTAGATGAGGGAACCAGATGTGATTCAAGAGCCTCTTGGGAGTTATTAGTGTATTTATTTTTAGTTTTCATTTTATACAATTTACACGTACATTAGCATGACATATTTACTGTTCAGTTTTGATATTGTATTTATAGTTTTTGGTTATCTTGTGATACAATATTATTCTAGTTTTTATATCATTTGGTTATTATCTATCTTATTTATACTATTGTGATACTCTAATAAAATAGGTTATAGTCTCCCCATGAATAAATTACTAGAATCTCGCAGTTAGTCAGTAGCCTCTAGTGTATGAGGAGGTTCACTTGAGGTCATGTGATCAACTTACTCAGGGCCCCAGTGCATGGAACCTTAGCCAGGATGTTACAAAGTGATATCAAAGGTGTTTTCTTTTCTTTTTATTTTATCTTACTATTTGGGTAAAGGTAGAAAATAGATTAGGAAGATTCGAGGCTGGGATATGAGACTGTGCATGGAAGCTACAAACCCATGAATGGGGGAAACCCAAGTACTTAGGGTGGGATTGTTGTTATTGCTGTTTTTTGTTACATTTGAATATTATTTCACCTTGAGTGACACAATTGTTGTGTGATGTGAAAATTGTTTCTAATTTTTTTTAGAATTGAATCATGGAATGAAATGGCATGAGGGTTTATTTTACATGAATCATTCCAAGAACTCAATATTATTTTTGTGACTTGCATCATTTTAGGCACATAGGGGAAAATGGGTTTTGGGTATGTTATTGAACTTAAAATATTTTTTCCTTGTGAAATTATATTGAAAATGGTGCCTAATATGAAATTAGAATTGTTAAATGATGTAATAATGTGAATAATTTGGTGTGTAAATGAGAAAATTGATATGATAATGTGAATTCCCTTATATAACCAAGACCTATGTGTAATATGGTTAAGATTAGTGATATCACCTTAGTTTTGACCGTGTGGAGAGGTTTGGGTAAAAGAATTGTTGTGATTGTTCCTATTATGTATATGTGATAAAGTTGTTTTATGAGTCTTAAGATGTGTGTTTGGTATTTTATAGATATGCCCCCATAACTATGCTTGTTGAGAGGACAACAAGAGATTATGACTGGTAATTATCTACCAGCAGTGGAACCTGAATCACCGATAGTACTCGATAATAAAGAAGGGGAGTAATTATGAGAGAACTTCACTCGCTTCATGAAATTCATGGGAAGATACCCAGGGTAGGTTGAGAAGATAATGTCTAACCTGACGAGAGAGTTTTAGTTATATCACCCTCTAAATTTTACTAGAGAGTGTGGAACTGAAGGAGTTGAGTTCTGGGTTGAGTCTATTGAGATGATACTTGACCATTTAGAGACTCCTACCTATAGAAGAGTCAAGTTGGTTGCTTATAATCTATGAGGATTAGTGAATCACTGGGGGATGTTCATGTATAAACTAGACAGACTGACGGTATGTTGTGGAAGTAATTCTTGTAGAGGTTCTTGGAGAAATTCTATCTAGAGATACAAAGGTAGAAGAGAGAAATGGATTTTATGAGACTAAATTAGGAGAGCATGTCTGTGATGGATTATGCTGAACTATTTATAGACCTGAAACAAATTTCTCTAACATTAGAAGAAGATGATATAACTATGATGAGACACTTTTAGGATGGACTTAAGTGGGAGATTAAGTCCCAAGTTAGATTATTTTAGTTAAATAACTTTTCTAAGGTGGTGGATTAGGTTCTCATAGCTGAGGAGAATCTAAAGGAGGCTTCCAGTTCTAGATAGGTAGTTGCTAATGGATGATCAGGAGGTGCAAATTCTGAGAGTAGGAATTTCCTTAATTAAAACTTTATCTAGGATAGTGAAAAGTTTAGTGGTCATACATGAGGTTTGATTGCACAGGACCTTACTGGAGTGATTTTTCATCAGTGTGGTAGGTCAGGTCATTATCATAGAAACTACCCCTAACAACTAGTAGAGTGCTGATCTTGTGGTAATATGAGGCATCTATAGAAGTTCTTGAGGACACAATGATAAATAGTCAGTAAGGGTGCATCTAGAAAGATTCAGAGTGTGGGAATGAGATATTCTATACCTTATCAGGGTGGTAGTAGGATTTCTACTGGCAAAGGTGGTAGATGCGGTGTATGTGAGGATTTTGGGAAAGAACTCCCATATTAGAAGAATGGTGAAACTCAGGGGAGTCATACTTCATTAAAGGGAAGGGGGTAGGATAACTACATGCATTGCAGCCTGCACTTGTGGATAGAAAGGTTGGACCATCAATAGTGAGAGGTAGTATTCTTGTAGCTTCTAAATTATCTAGTTCCATATTGGATACTGATGCCTCTCATTAATTTAAATCTACAAAACTTGTTAATGGTTTGAACTTGGTGGTGGAGTTTATAAGCAAGGTTATGACTATAGATACAATTTTGGGAGTACGTTCTAGAGAAATATGTATATGCAAGGTATGTTCTCTTGAATTTGAGGACTATCATTTTCTATAGGATATATATATCCTTGACATGTCGAGCTTTGACCTAATTATGAGTACGGATTGGATAGTCCCATACCAAGCCCACATATATTGTTACCAAAGGAGAGTGACTTTTAAATTTTCTAAGGGTGACCATTATAGTCATAATGAAGGTTGAATAAGGATCCTTATTTCCATACATGAAGCTTCTATGATTCAAAAGGTCCACTAGAACAACACTGTGAATGATCTTGTAATTCTGCTACATCTTTGAATTGATGAAAACTTTTTCTAACCTCACCACACTTTTGAAGTTTCCTAGCATCCTCCTTTCCCTGGATGGGTTAAAGTAAATGTGGATGGTGCCTCTAAAGGCAACCTAGTTCCAACGAGTTATGGTTCCATCTCCAGGAACCACTTGGTTAGATCCTCAGATGCTTCTATGGTAGCTGCGAAATTTCTTCCTCGCTGGAAGCTGAAATGATGTGTACGATTCATGTCATTTATTTTTCTAAACATTATGGTTGGAACAACCTATGGATTGAGAGTGATTAGACTACCATTTTCAAGTGATATGGAATGGTGTGACACATCTTGCATTGCTGATCACCACCTGTTGGATTGATTTCACCTGCTCTCTTCTCGACATTAACTACATCATCACTCATATATATCGTGAAGAAAACATAGTTTCCGATGGCCTAGATAAAAAAAGAGTCAATCAAGATATTACTTGTCTTGATGATATACCAGATGATTTACTTCCCTTTCATAATAAGGACTGCAATATGCTTCCATCTTTTAGACTCTTGTGACTTCTATCTGTAATAATTTCTATGCCTTGGTTTTCTGGCCAAGGTAGAATCCTCTTCTGATTATATTCGTTGTGGGGAGTGGGATATAAAAGAAGGACAAGCAGGTCAGGTTACCAATACTAAAAAATAGGCATTTAATAGTGTTGGTATTTATCAGTGCTAGAAAAAAGAGCTGATAAATGGAATCTTTATTAGTGTTAAAAAAGCACTGGTAAATTTAACCCTTTATTAGAACTTTTTTATTAGTGCGAAGAAAGTTTCCCTTTATCGGCGCTTTATTTTTATCACTAATAAAGGGTATCCTTTATCAGAACTTTATTTTTATCACTGATAAAGGTTAACTTTTATCAGAACTTTATTTTTAGCATTTATAAAGGGTACCCTTTATCAGTGCTATATTTTTTGTGCTCATAAAGAAATCCTTTATTAGAACTTTTTTTCGCACTGATAAAAGTTTGAATAAATAAAATGATATAATGAAATAAATAAAAAGTAAAAAAATGAGTTTATTAAAAATAATATTACAAATTTTATTAATTAAATTATTATTGATAAAAAAAAATAAATTAATTAGGCTATATATAAATTATAAATACTAATAAATAGTATGTATTAAATATATAAATATATATAAAATGAAAATTAAACAAGTTAAAATTAAAAATAAGTAAATTGAAAAAAATATTAAACATTTTATTAATTAGATGATTATTTATAATGTTAATAAATATTTTATATTAAATATATAGATATATATTAATGTATATAAATATAATTTATATAATAAAAAATATTATTTATGCTTTTCTGAATAAAAATTAATTTTTTTTACTATTTAAAGCCTTTTAAGGGGTGAGGAGGAACCCAATATGACA
The DNA here is from genome assembly GCA_963277665.1 of Viscum album. NCBI lineage: Eukaryota > Viridiplantae > Streptophyta > Magnoliopsida > Santalales > Viscaceae > Viscum > Viscum album. The sequence goes on along the minus strand of OY728156.1, from coordinate 1,187,973,885 downwards.
TTAATGACACAAGGACAAAAACTGGGCCCCAACAATCAAAGAGCCATTAACAATCAGATCAAGACAGTAAAGGAACAATCCTCCCCAACAATAAAAAAAGTTAAGTCCATCATCCACCTTCTCATTATTGCTTGAAAAGTTGTCCCATGCAGATCTACATGGGACTGGTACCGATGAAAAACATCATACCCTCTCAAACGTCCAAATCCAGATAGAGAAGGTTTAGTGAAAGCTTCCTGCTTTGAACCTCACCTGGATCATCCCATTGAAGAAGGTCTGGATTCTTAGACCCTTGAACACAGGCCACATATCACAACATAAAAGGATGTGAAACCAAAACAAGAATCATTCATGAAGAAAAGGAAATTCATCAAACATGAAATAAATAATGAAAAAATCCATATCCTAGATGCCCAAACTTCCACCAAAATCCAACCTCGCTGCGACGAACCCATGAGGATCCTATTGAAATCACATTCTCACCCAAACAACCCGAAGAATCCAAATGATCCAAGGAGAGAGAAGTCAAGCCAATACCACCCAGGGCTGGAAGGTACAACAACCACACCAAAAGAGTGTCACCAGAGTGGGGAACCCCATCCATATGGACCAGAAATGCCACTCTGGGCTTGAATACAATTTGATCTGAACCAAGGAGGAACCCACACTGGAGGATAAAACAATCAGTCATGCGAGAAGCGATAAGAACCCACAAGGGATGGGAACAGAGCCACCCCAGTGACATTGACCATTCAAATCACCAAAGATCCCGTCACTGCCATCAAAACCAGTCACAAAGACCACAATAATCCACCTAAAGCCTCACCTAGCCAGAGCACGACGTGGAGACCATATCTCAACCCCTGAGTAGTGGAAGAACATAATGATCTTAAATCTTAGAGGCAGGATCATAACCCCATCCTGGAACAGAACCATGAATCCTTATTGGAAAAAAGGACCGCGACCCCTCACCCGAAGACACCCCAATACCGTGGGACCATAACTTAAACCCAATATTGTACTGAATCACGACCCCAACACCAGACGAACAAGGACCTCGACACCATGCTGCACACTAGAACATGACTCCTTCACTGCACTGAACCATGATCCCTTTTCTAGAAGAACAGGAACACAATCCCACCGCAGCGGAAACCGGATCTCAACCCCAACACCGCCTGGACCGTGACCTTGACTCCATGAAAGACATGAACACCCTACCATGAAAAGATTCCAACCCCACACCTCCAAATCCAAGACCTCCGGATAGGAACCATTGCACGTCGAACCCGCCTGGAGAAACCTAGGGGAAACTGCCGCCCAAATGAGAACAGAGGAGGACAACGATGATAGGGGAAACCCTAATGTCACAGCACCCCTTACGGGCCCATATTTATGCTTTACAATAAATATTAATGTGTTTAGTGAAAAATGGTTTATAATTAAAAATTAATATGAATTAAAAATACTGACTAATTGCATCAAGTAATGGATATAATTGAATGTCGTTTGATTTTTCAATTTATAACAAATATCAAATGTATTATATTGATTTCACATATACGTATTATATTCATATGCACACACATAAATATTTTTTTGGAATTTAATCAATTTGTATTATTTATTTTATATATATTTATTTACTATGTTTTAATATTTTCAATATGTATTCATATTTATATATATATATATGTATCCATTTTTTAATGATTTATATTAATCAAACTTATCCAAATTTTAAATATATTGTACTCATTTTTAATTAATCAATTTTACTCATTATTAACATACATAAACTTAAGATTATATATTCATTAATAATGTTAAAAATACATATGTAAAAAATATTTATAAATAAATTTATTTGTAAATGTATATTTATTATTTTTATACATTTATAATTATAAATAAATAAATAATATTTTTTAAAGAATTATTTATATAATTATAAATAAATAATTATAAAATTATAATAAATTTATTTAAATAATATATATATTTACTATGTTTATATATATATATATAATTATATAAATATATATAATGATATAAATGTTATTTTAAAAAAGTATTTATATAATTATAAATAAATAATTATATATTTAAAGAAATATAACATTATTATTTTATAAAAAGTATTATTATGAGTATTATAATTATATTTAATAATTATACTTTTGATAAATAATATTATTTCTTTTAGAAAATTATTGTAAGTATTTATCAGATATTTTTTAGCGTTGAAAAAATAGAGATTTATCAATGCTAAACAAGCACTAATAAAATCAATATTTTTAGTGCTAAAATATTAGTGCTAAAAAGGATTGTTTTTATTAGACCTTATTGAGCACGGATAAAGATTGATTTTATCATCCCTTTATTAGTACTGATATGTCTCTATCTTTATCAGTGCTAATGAAAGCACTGATAAAGATTCATTTTATAAACACTTATTAACTTAGCGCTGATAAAAGGTATCTTTATCAACACCTTTTTTTGAAGAACTGATAAAAGTGTCATGATCTATTTTAAGAACCCTAACCATCATGAACCAGTTTTCAATATCTGAATCTCTCCACAGAAGTGACCTATTACCAGCTCTAACGCCCCGAACTCAGTTGCCTGAAGCCTGTGCATTATTTAATAAATTTTAATGATTATAATTAATCAAATCCCGATAAATCGAGTTGTTTAGTTGTTTTGGAAAACCAGATACATACATAGGTTCAACATTATAACTTGAAATGAAATACAACATATAAATTTTATTGGAAACACCCACAACTCTAAGTTTATCCCTACAGGTCATTCATAAAAAAAATTCTTCATGTCCTGAGAAAATGAAACATAAGAAAGGGGTGATCTCAGATGCTCAGTAAGGGTAAGAAATACATTTTAAAATATCATAAACATAAAAATTAGGCATGGTGAATAACTAAAAACAAATGCCTTTAAAAATTATACTTGAACTTAATATGACAGGAATATGAGATGAGTAAATATTCCTATCATGAGTATTCTACTAGTCTAATAACCATACAGACATTCAATCACTAGTTTCATAATGATGGAATGCATAGTGCAGGACATCAAAACCATATTGTCAAGGCCTCATGCCAAGACCATAAATAACCATTTTGTTAAGGCCTCGTGGAAAGACCGTAGTTTGTCTCATTAGACCTACCCATGCATCGAGGGGCTATATTTTCCCCCACCAATCACTTAATAAGTCCAATGTATTACTCATATGAATTGGGATAAACATAAACAAAATACACATTCATATTGAAACTTGTTAGGTCCACAAGGATGAATACCCTGAGAGGGGGGGGGGGTGAATTAGGGTATGACTAATTTAAAATTAACGCCCGTTCTGATCTTGTTTCGCTGTTAAGAAAAACACTCTTCTCTCTCTTTCCTGTTGCACAAAGTAAATAGAAAGTAAAGCATGCACATGACACAAAAAATTTACTTGGTTCACCGCAAAGGGCTACGTCGAAGGAGCATACGCCGACAAGTTTCCGGTCGTACCAATTCCACTAAACTTCACTAGCTGTGGATTAAAATGTTCAGGCTAGATCACTTCTATGCTCAGGCTCACTGCCTTTACAATGTTTAGGGCCAGCTCACTGCTTCCCCAAGGGTTACTCCCTGTTTCTATCTCTCTAGCTCAGTGCCGGTGGAGAGGATCCCCTTCTTTGTCTTCCTTTGCTCACTGTTCTTGGAAGGAATCCTCTCATAGTTTATAGACCTGTAGGTCTCTTCATTTGCATGAAAGAATGCATCTTCCTCTTTATGTATATGCTCTATTGAAGTAAAACTTTCACCCATAGATGAATATCTCTTTGCACTGAAGGTATCAGACAAACTTCCAGCTTCCACGCATCCCGAAAAACACTTCTGGAAAAAATACTTACATGGCGCGCAAGTCTAACTCGGCGTGCAAGTATTAGCGCGCAAGTCACAACGGGTGCGCAAGTCCACCTCAGACACTTGCGCGACACAATATTCCCCAACTCCAAACTTGTGCGACTCTCTTCCTTTAACGCCCAAACCAACATTGGCACACAACTGCCAACCGGCGTGCAACTTCTCACACTGGTGTGCAACTTCAACCACCGGCGTGCAACTTCACTTGCGCGACCCACACACCACTTGCACGTCCACCACACCTGTGCGACGGGAGATCTGATTTCTCAAAGTGTTGAACTCCGGTGAATAATGAAGAGGGGTGGTCCAGTACTTATAGGCAAATTGACCACCCTGTGCGACAACGCGCAAGTCACCTACGCGACCCAGTCTCGGCACGCAAGTCTTCTGTCCTCTTAGACACTTGCACGACCAACTCCCAAACTTGCGCAAACCTATTTCCTTAGCCATATTTTGATCTTATGATCTTGAAAAACATATTATGCTCAAGTTTCCTATACTCCAAGTCCTCTGCGTGCAAGTCCCTTTTCCAAAAACACTTTTCTTCATTTGTCGATTTTCAGGCCCAAAAATTTGGCAAAAACTGGAAAACGGCGTCACCTTGTATCTGTTCTTTTTGTACCATCTCCAGATCGTCCATTACATTATCAACGTTCTTGAATCAAACATGGATCTATGACCACCGCTCTTGAACTTGACATTACACCATGAAACCCCCTTTGTCAAAAAATTTGTATGTCATGGTTTGCATTGTCAACAATCACAACACATATGTTCACTTTGTCAACAAACACAATCACCTCAAAAATACTTCAATGATTCCTTGAGGGATTTTTGCCCAACAAAACTAACATATGAAATGTAAATAACTTTCTCCAATCATTAATCATAAACACTATCATTCAGAGTAATATGGTGAATGGTTTCAAGATAGCACATTCATATTCAAACTAATCATAAAAAATTGAATAAAACATGGTTTATGATATCATATGAGATAAAAATAAATGATGTAGAAGATTAAACAAAGGATGTTGACATAAATGAAGATAATTTTAAATGATACCATTGAAAAATCCTTGAGAAAATAATCCTTAAACATTACAAAGTGTCCCATACCACCTTCAAAAATTCAAATCATAATCCCTTAGAATATCATGAGAATAAGAAGACTCTTGATATGATATAAAAAAGGTCAGTACATACACCACAAGCAATAAATAAGTGGTGAACATGGAATATATCTCATAAAAGTTAAAGTGAGATGAGAAAAATCCTTTTTACTTTGTAAAGAAGAGTTCTTTTGGATAATCATTTGTATTTGTCATGAAATCAGATTATAAACATGTATATCCAAGAAAATAAAAGGTAATTTCATTTAAATTATATTTTAGGATTAAATAAAGTCTTATTGAGGTGAAATAATTTAAAAAGTGTTTTTTAAGAAGCATTATAAATAAAACATTTTAGTACAGTTTAAGGAAAATATTTAAGGATTTTAAAGAAAAATGGTATTTTTGCTTTCATAAAAACAGAAACGAACCAAAATATCATTTTCTTGTTAAAATGTGTGATTTTAGAAAGATAAATATGGCATAAAACAGATTATATAATAAACTTTATCCGAGGTAAGAATTCGAGAAGTTCCTTGAATCGGGCTTGCATTTTGGAAGATTTTTCGATAGATTATTTTAGAACATGTAACTCCCCATAAATTAAGGAATGATTATTAATGGTACAACTATATAGAAAATTAACATAGAATTTATGAGGAGTAAATAAGAATAAAAAATAATTTCATTTAGTTTAATAGAGAATAAGATTAACACGAATAAAAATGGAGGTTCAGGTAGAACATACTTACAAAATTGTAATCAATTGAATTCTATGCCCCAAATTTAACAATCATAAAATGATACATTTAATATAATGAAAATAAATATATTAATTATATTAAACATCAATGGGATGTATAATTACACCATACACAAGTAATAGTAGTGAATAAAAAATATTTCACAAAAATGGAAGTGAGATGAAGAAACCCCTTGCCTTAAGTCCGATGGTGTTCTTTACTTGATCTTAATGACCTGAATAATCAAATTTAAGTTAATTAATTAATAATTATAGAAAATCCTATACATTTAATTTTTTAGTATAACCTTATTAATTTCATTCATGGCATTTTTCATGGGTTAAGAGGTTCAATTTTATTGTTCGGGTCTGTTTGTTTCATGATCGGTATGCTTATATACATAAATGGAGAATCATGTAAAATGAGGATGGTTTTCCAGAATTTAGGTTATATTTATTAGTGAAAATACATAAGGTTATATTTTTTTAAATTTTATTTGGTTAGTTGGAGTGAATATGAATCATTATATAAATTGTTTAATAATAACCGTTTGGGTTAATTGGCAGTTTTTGAACACAACGAACTCGTTTTGATTTATAAATCAGAACCATGTGTACAAAAAGATTCTAGAACCATAGATGAGAAATAATAAATATATTATAGTTTAGTTAAACCATAGTAATGGTTTAATTATTATAATTGAATATGGTAATAGAAATTGAAAACCCATCATCCTTCAATGAGGTAAATTAGCACATCTCGGATGGTGTTTTTTACTACTAGCATAAAAGAAGTATAAAGAAGAGATGATAATAAATTATTCCATAATCATAAAAAAATTATAGTACATGTAATGTACTGAAGTTTTGATAACAATTGGATTAGTATAGGTGATGATAGAAAAGAAAACAAGGGAACTTGAAAAGAAAGTAAAAGAATTGATAAGAGGAATTTACCTCTTGAATTAATCTTCATTGAGAGCCACTTTAGGGGAGAGGATTTGGTCTTTTTATGAGACCAATGGATTTTGGAAGTGGGGAAGGATATTAGGATGATATTTGAGAATAATTTAGATAAGGAACAAGGCTTGAGAGGAGTGAATAGAAGAGGGGAGTGTTGGTGATTTTTATAGTGGAGGAGAGGAGGGTTTTCTTAATATTTTAATCATTTGTTTATTAATTTTCCATAAGACAAGAAATAGTGATGATTACATGACCAAAAATAGTAATAAGGTAATGTGAGTTCTAAGCAAGGTTTATTACATCAATGATGATGCTAGTAATAGTGTATTTAACTCATAATGCATATATATGGTAAATTACCGTATTTCACTATTCATAAAAAATTCAAGTATTTTAGAAAAATCAAAAAAATTCACCCCAACCATTTTTTGATGTATAGAATTAAAAAATGAAATCCATTTTTTGAAAATAAATTTCTAAGGATTTTTAATTCAATTTTTAAATAAAATTATAATTTATTCAAAAAAACAAATATAAAACTATAACTCATTTTATAACAACTTGAAAAGTTAATCAAGATCTCATAAAATTATCTTATAACCATAAGACAATAAAATGAAAATTTATGATTAAAATTTATTAAAATAAATTTCCCTTTTAAATTATTAAATTAATAATAAAATTATAATTAAAATATTTATGACTTACAAAAATACCAATACTTATGTTATAATCATTTTGTCACTTATAATATGTCTAAATAGTATTTATACATTCATGGGTGAAGTTTCTTTTTTTGCTGATTTACTATTCATTACTATTCATAAGGGTATGTTACTATTCATAAGGGTCAAGTTACTATTCACAAAAAATGTAAGTTGATCCTATCAGACTCTAAATATCTTACCGAACGCAACCGTGTATGTCAGTTTTTCAAAATTCAAATCATAGAAGTGACAAAATTATGTTTATGGGCTATTATAAGAATGTGTTGTTTTGTAGACATTCAGTGTTTTATGAATTCAATATTTATTTGAAAAATCTGGGGGTGTTGCATTCTCCCCTCCTTACATTAATTTCACTCTCAAAATTTGAAATTGAACTTCGAAAGTTTATGGTTGATACTTGAAAATTTCATTGTGGTAATCCCACATCAAGAATATGGTTAAAATATCCTCTTAATAAGAGGGAAAGGGAAATGAATAGGTTAATAAAAAACTACACATTCTAATTGTATAACATGGTCATGGTAGAATAATCAAACCATTATGTTTTGATGGAAACTGATAAGAACATGCTCAGATGAAAGATTATTATCAACAAAAATATAAACTACATTTATGAAAAATTTCATTAATATCATGAAAAAAATATATGATAAGAGGACTTGTTTTTTATTTAATACTATTTTCCTAGATTTGATGAATTATTCTACTCTATAAGAGTATAAATATACATTTTTATTTCATAAACACAATCTTATCCTTTTTTTGTGCCATGAACTATCTTTACTTCATCTCTTAGAACATGCTGCATCATTTAGTGACATTAAGCTCTAAAAACTCATATAATGATCAACCTAAACCATTCCACAAATGGTTTAACTTTCCAAAAGATCATGATCCAATACTTTAGAATAATTCTCATATCCATCCTTTCTAGATCCATGTACATGGGGTCCTTATCAATCCTCATTTGTTTATATTTCCATGATCTACCCTGCTCAATACATCTCTTACCTTATTTTCCTTTAATCAACATGAATAAGAACTATATTTTCACATTCCTGACATGTGAATATACTCATCATGTTTCCTCTTGAAATACGGTAATAACTCAAATTACCATAAAACCTTATTGAAAACATGAATTCATCCTTACACATTCTATTGGATATATTCCTTATATCCAAAAATGTTGTAAACTACATTAATGATAGCATACACCACTTTTTGACAAGTCAAAAAATCAGTTTTTAGGTAGTTAGTAATTATCCAAATGAATTATTTATTCATCATTAGAAATATATTAAGGGTTTTCCTTCCCTCAATCATGAATTTTCCAAAAATTTTAACTTCCCATTGAATATCTTTTCTTGGTACCATTCAAATTATGCTTTCAAATCCTTAATGAAAATTTATTGTATTACTATCCTCATATATTCCATAATTCTTATAAACAGAACATTGCTGATATATTTTTAAAATTTCATGATTCTTGACTAGGCATGTTAATAATTCTACTTCATCTACGACAACATCATAACTTGATCGTTATTCAGTATCATCATTTGGGGTATATTCCTTTTATGATTGGGTCATTGATTCATATAGTGTCCCATCTCCTTTCAATTGAATCATTGTACATTGGAAACCTTTTTCTTTCCCTTGCAATAATGAAATTGGTGTTCTTTTTCTCCATACTTATAACAGACCCCCATTCCCTTCAAGCATTTACTAGGGTGATTCTTTCCACAGTTATCACATGTGGGAAAACCCTTCTTTACCTTCTTCCCTTTATCCATATTTTTCTATACCATCCTATTATTATTTTCCTTTACTTTGAATCCATAGGACTTAGAGAAGTCTTTATATACCTTGTTAACATACGATATTATCTCCTTATATTATGAGGATACTTAGGAGACTACCTTCCTTTGAAATGATAAATTAATACGATGAGAGATATGATCCTTCTTACTATTTTCATCACGTGCATTGGTGAAGTTCTCATTCCTTATGCTAGGTTCCATTTATAATCAATTCCATATACTATATTAGCTCATAAAATTATGATCTTTCTATAAATCTAAACATGGTATAACACATATCGTAAATTTATGCATCGTAAATCCTAGAACCATATAATTTGGTTACTTTGGAAGAATAAATCCTTCATAATGGTATGTAAGAAAAAAACATGAATTATCATAAGAATATCCCTCAGGAGTGTCAAACTAGGTGTGCAGTAAGGCCCGTGGTTGTGTGCTAGGATACCCCAAGTCAATCCCAAAACTCCTTGTCAGAGTTATTACTCCTAGGTAAATCTATATCAGAACCACATCCACTTGTAGTATCCAAACATGGATGTATTTTCTACAAAGATCCACATAATCTATTCCTTACCAAAATTACAAGATGTTCTTGTATATTTATCCTCAAAGTCTATCTTGGGGTTTTGTTCCCTAATCTATAATTTCTAAATCTAGTTTCTAAGTTTTTTACTAAACTTCATTTGATAGAAACTGTAATGCCCCGACCCGAGTTACCTGGAGACAATGTATTATTTAATACATTGGCATGATTACAATGAATCAAATCCCAAAGGACCGAGTAGTTTATTAATTTTGAAAAAATAGATACATACATAGGTTAAACATTACAACTTGAAATGAAATACAACATATAAATTTTATTTAGAACATCCACAACTCTAAGTTTATCCCTATAGGTCATTTATAATAAACTTCTTCTTGTCCTGAGAAAGTGAAAGACAAAAAAGGGGTGATCTCATATGCACATTAAGGGTAAGAAATATAGTGGAAAATATCATAAACATAAACATTATACATGGTGAATAACTAAAACCACATGACTAAAAATTATACTTGAACATAATATGACAGGAATACGAGCTGAGTAAATATTCCATAATAAAGCACTATAATGGGTATTCTACTATTCGAATAACCACATGAAATTTAAATTACTAGTTTTATAATGAGGGAATGAATAATACATGACATCATAACCATACCATCAAGGCCTCGTGCCAAGACCATAAATAACCATTTTGTCAAGGCCTCATGCCAAGACCATAGTTTGTATCATGAGACCTACCAATGCATCGAGGGAATATAGAGGGTCCCACCCATCACTTACTAAGTCCAATGAATTACTCATATGAATGGGGATAAAAATAAAAAACATACACATTCATATTGAAACTAAAATATGAAATGTAAATAACTTTCTTCAATCATTAATCATAAACACTAATCATTCAAAGTAATATGGTGAATGGTTTCAAGATAGAACATCCACAGTAAAAGTAATCATAAAAAATTCAACAAAACATGGTGTATGATATCATATGAGATAAATCTAAATGAAGTACAAGATTCACCAAAGGATTTTGACATATATGAAGATACTTTTAAATGATACCATTGAAAAATCCTTGAATAAATAATCCCTAAACATTCCAAAGTGTCCCATACCACCTTGAAAAATTCAAATAATAATACCTTAGAATATCATGAGAATAAGGAGAATATTGATATGATATAAAAAAGGTAATTACATACACCACAATCAAGAAATAAGTGTTGAACAAGGAATATATCTCATAATAGTTAAAGTGATATGAGAAAAATCTTTTTTACTTTGGCAAGAAGAGTTATTTTGAACAATCATTTGTATTTGTCATGAAATAAGATTATAAACATGTATATAATATAAAATAAAAGTTAAGGTAATTTAAAATATATTTTATGCTTAAATAAAGTCTTATTGAGGTGAAATCATTTAAAAAGAGTTTTTAATGAATCTTTAGAAATAAAATATTTTAGTGCGGTTTAAGGAAAATATTAAAGGATTTGAAATCCCAAAGGCACGTTTTCTTTAATAAAACCAGAAATGAACAAAAATATATTTTTCATGTTAAAATGTGTGATTTTAGAAAGATAAATATGACATAAAATAGATTATAGAGTAAAATTAAAAATCAGTAAGAATTTGAGAAGTTCCTTGAACCAGGCTTGCATTTTGGAAGATTTTTTGAAAGATTTTTTTAAAACATGTAACTCCCCATAAAATAAATAAGGATTATGAATGGTAAACATATATATAAAACTAAAACAGAATTTATGAGGAGTAAATAATAATAAATAATAATTTCATTGAGGTGAATAGAGAATAAGAGCAACCTGAATGAAAATGGATGTTTAGGTAGAAAATACTTTCAACTTTGTAATCAATTGAATTGTATGACCCAAATTTAATAATAATAAAATGATACATTTAATATCATGAAAATAAAAATATTAATGATATGAAACATCAATGTGCAGTATACACAAACCATACACATGTAATAATAGGGATTACGAAATATCTCACAAAAATGGAAGTGAGATGAAGAAACCCCTTACCTTAAGTCCAATGGCGTTCTTCACTTGATCTTAATGACCTGAATAATAAAATATATGTCCATTAATTAATAATTCTAGAACCTCCTCTACATTTAATTATTTATTATAACCTTATTAAGTTCATTCATGGACTTTTTGATGGGTTAAGATGTTCAATTTCATTGTTCTGGTCTGTTTGTTTCATGATCGGTATGGTTATATACATGAATGGAGAATTGTGTAAAATGAGGATGGTTTTATAAAATTGAATTTATATGTTATTAGTGAACATGCATAAGGTTAAATGTTTTTAAATTTAATTTGGTTAATTGGAGTGAAGATGAATCATTATATAAATTATTTAATGATAACCATTTGGGTTAATTGGCTGTTTTTGAACACAACGAAATCATTTTGATTTATAAATAAAAACCACATGTATAAAAAGATTACATAACCATATATAATACATAATACATATATTATAGTATGTTTCAACTATATTAATGGTTTCATGACCAGAATTGAAAATGGTAATAGAAATTGAAAACCCATCGTCCTTGAATGTGGTAAATTAACACATCTTGGATGGTATTTTTTACTAATAGCATAAAAGAAGGATAAATAAAATATGATAATAAATTATTCCATAATCATAAAAAAATTAAATTAGATGTTAGGTAATGGGGTTTTCATAACAATTGGATGAGGAGAGGTGAGTATAGAAAATAAAAAAAAGGAACTTGAAAATAACATAAAAGAATTAAAAAGAAGAATTTACCTCTTGAATTAATCTTCCTTGAAAGCCTCTTTATGGGAGAGGATTTGGCCTATTTATGAGAAAAAGGGATAATGTACGTGGGGGAGTATATTTTTAGAATATTTGAGTAGATTTAGACAAGGAAAAAGGCTTAAGAGGAGTGAAGAGAAGATGAGAGTGTGGGTGTTTTTTATAGTGGAGGGGAGGATGGTTTTCTTAATATTTTAAACATTAGTTTATTATTTTTCCATTATATAAGAAATAGTGATTATTTCATGACCAAAAATAGTAATAAGTGCTTGTGAGTTATAAACAAGGGTGATTAGATCAACAATGATTCTAGGAATAGTGTATTTAACTCAAAATGTATATATACGACAAGTTACCATATTTCACTATTCATCAAAATTCAAGTATTTTAGAAAAATCCCAAAAATTCACCCCAAACTTTTTTATATGTGTAGAATTAAAAAATGATATCTATTTTTTGAAAATAATTTTCTATGTCTTTTTAAATCAATTTTTAAATAAATCATAATTTATTAAAAAAAAATTAAAACTATAACTCGTTTTATAACACCTTAAAAGTTAGTCAAGGTCTCATAAAATTATCTTATAACCATAAGACAATAAAATGAAAATTAATGTTTAAATTTTATGAAAATACATTTCCATTTTAAATTATTAAATTAATCATAAAATTATAATTAAAATATTATTGACTTACAAAAATACCAATACTTATGTTATGATCATTTTGTCACTTATAAGATGTATAAATAGTATTTATACATTCATGGGTGAAGTGTCTTTTTTTGGATTATTTAATATTAATTACTATTCATAAGAGTATGTTACTATTCATAAGGGTCAAGTTACTATTATCTAAAAATTTAAGTTGATTCTATAAGACTCTAAATATCTTACTAAACGCAACCATGTATGTCAGTTTTTTGAAATTCAAATCACAGAAGTTACAAAATTTGGTTTATTGGATAGATTATAGGAAAGTGTTGTTTTGTATACACTTACTGTTTTATTCATTCAATATTTATTTTCAAAATCTTGGGATGTTGCACCGACACAACTTGTTGTTGAATCTAAGCTCAAATTAAGGCCAGAATCAAGTCTTTAACTATTCCAAGGCTTGAATCCAAAAATCAAGCGATTCAAGGGTTGAATACAAGAACGACTCGAACAAAATCGAGATTTTTTGATATATATAATTTCACTCAGTTATCCAATAAACCCTCTCATCCCACATCCATGTATCCCAACAAGTCTAGTTTCAAAATCCTATAATAAAACAACTGAAAATACAATATTTTTTAGAAATATTGAAGTATCATCTTCCCTGATATCATTTGGGTATCCTTGGGACAACATTGGTTTTTTGAGACTTGAAATATGTCAAACCTAATGTTTGTTCATGTTTTTTTGAGGTATAATAGGCCACCAATACCTATATTCCATGACATCTACCTTTTTCAATCATTAGCTTTTGAAAAATTCATCTATATAGCAGACTGTATTGTCATTGGTTTTCAATATTACATTGCAAATAACTTGGATGATGTAATATCTAACATCATTAGGGCCTTATATTATGTTGTACAATAGTTGGGACTGAGAGGGTTGAGTGAGGAGGAACTGAAATATAGGGTTATCCCCTTCTATTTGAAAGGTAATTTTAGATGTTGATTCCAAAAAAAGGATGATGAAATATCTGACACATGGGAACAACTATATAATGATTTTTGCATGAAATGTTTTACTAGGATATTGATAATATAAATATGGTGTAAAATTAATGGATTTATTTAGGATGTCTATGAACTATTTCATAAGGCTTGGGATATATTTATGTATCACTTATGAAATGTAACAATCAAATGATTTCAAAGAATCTGTAAAATTAGAGGATAAAAAACATTATATATGTTTGATTGTTTGTCTCATTTGTTTAACTAATTATTGAAAAAATATAATGTTTTCATTTTTTATTTTTGAAATATTTCAATTTTAATTTAAATAATATGACTTAAATTCTATAAAAAAATCAAAGAGGTTTAAGGTTCTATAACCCTTGGACTATATTATATAGGAAAAAAATTATTTTGAGATAAAATGTAATTGATACTTTGATTTTGGTTGTTGAAATATAATAAAAAAATAAACAATTTGAATGAGTCATTTTCTAGGGAAAACCTCAACATCATGTCTTTTTTAAGAAACAAAATACCATTTCATCATGTGGTGCAGAAGAAGAATACATTGTTGATAGAATTTATTGTTCTCAATCCTTTAGGATTGATAAAGTTTTTTCTAAATTCGATGTTTTATTTGAAAAGTAACTTATTTAACAAGAAATTTTTTATATTATTTAAATATTATAGAATATTTTAGATCATTAATGAATAAATCTTACACCAATAGATTAAATTAATTTTGATAAAATAAAATATTAACATTGATTGATGTAAATTTAATAAATAAGTTTTAATAGAATCTATTTTGTTGAAATAAAAATTATTTTTCATGGATAAAATCACCACACATTTAGAATCCCACATCAAGTCAACTTTATTAGTTTGTATTTAATAATTTAATGAAATGCTATGTTCAATATTTATTCTTAATTCTATTGAATTTTATGGTTTAATAACCTAAACTTAAATCCATTTTTTATGTCCTTATAGTGGTAATATTATTCCCCACATATGTGACCATATCAATTACATGACATACAAAAATGTTTCATTAAAATACATTACCATAAACTTTTATGTTAAGAGTTTTATAGAATTAGGAAAAAATTAACCAAAAAATCGTGTATTTTTAAACTAATAGACATTTTTTGGAATAATATATACAAAAACTTGATCCATATGAAGCCTTCATTGTTCTTATTCGGATCAAGCTCCTCATGTAACATTGTTCTTATTCAGATCAAGATCCAAATACATATATTTGATCCAATTATCATACTTTGCAGCCTCTCAAAAATTATTTAAGATCTAATTGAGAAAAATGAAGTTTTTTTGTAGAGTATTACTCCTTCGAGTTCTAATCGAAACTTTCCGATCACCAATGAAATTTTATTCATTGATTTATACCTTTCTTGTATTTCTAATAGTTGATAAAAATATATCCATATTTGAAATGATAACCCACTCATTAATACTTCTTAAAAATCACTTCATTTCTTTCATAACACATATAATAAACACCGTGTATGTTTTAATTTAATCCATCTAAAAACAGATCATTATTTATCATTTCCTTTTGGTTCCACCCTTATGAATCTCTAATTACCATCCATGTAATTCTCAAAAATGGGGGGAATTCACCTTTGTTAATGAATATCTTATGTTTATTTATGTATTTATTGTAAAAAATGAATATTTTATGAACCTAATAGGATATCTTTAGTTTCTATAAGATGATTCAAAGATTCAATCCAATATATCTTATTTTCTCCTCATCCTCTTAACTCGTTGATTAATTGTTTGGTGAGATATATTTGTGATTTTTATCATCAATTATTTATTTACCATTAGAATATCCCTATGGTCAACAATGTTTTCATAGTAAAATAATTATCTATAGAATTAATGTATTGTTTCATATTTATGTTTAATTTATTTCTTTTTAGTATTACTCATATAATATTTTTTTCTTATACAAGGGGATTCTTTTGTTTGAGTTGGGGTGGTTTGTTTGAAGCTGCTCATGCTCATAAGAAATAAAACTTAGAGCCTTTAACTGAGATAATTATAATAAAAAAATGTGTCAAGAATGCATAAAACCATCAGGAAAAAGTGAATTCCTGCTACTCATTTAATTAATTTTGTCATCATTTTATCTACTATTTGTAAGATATTTTTCTTATCATTTTTGTCAAATACTTATTTAGTTTTTTTGATATATCTTTTGGGAATTCATATTTTGGTTTCAATTATCTACAAAAATCCATAAAATAGATAAAATGATTCTTTCTTCCAATGTAACCACGTTTTCCATATTCACCACCTTTCTTTGTCGAACTATCGACGCTGCATTTTGATTTGATGTTGTTAGCCGAGAAACCTTTCTCATTGTTGAAAACCATGAGAGGATAGAAATACCATATTCCCATTATAGTGACTTCTTATTATATAATGGGCACATGAACCTCTTCCACTCTTTTGATTTTCAACAGTGAGAAAAAAATTTCTGCTAAGATCATCGAGTCAATATACATTGTTGGTAGTTAGATATATAAAGAAAATGGAAACATGGTTACATTGGAAGTTAGGATTTTTTTGAGACTTTGGGAGGTGTAAGAATCTGCCACACCACAATCTGACACAGGGTGTGATAGGCATGACTCAAAATGATTCTTTTTTATTCAAATTTGACATGAAATTTAGTAAAAAGGACAATTTACATACTCAAAATCAAGAAAACATATTCAAATTATTTTTATACTTTAGGGAAATTATCCATAAGTCATTTGGGATGTGTTGGATTCAGTCTCACCTCAATTCGATGCATGGTGTGACCACTATGAATTAATGTGTTTTTTATTAGTTTAGAATAAAAAATTTAGATAAGAAAATGTCACTTAGTGAAAATAAAGAAAACACACTCATATTTTCCTGATAACTTAGTAAATTTATTCGTAAGTAAATTTTTACATGTAGGAATCATCCTCACATAAAACTGAAACATGATGTGATCGGTATAGGTTAATGTACATGTTTCTATTATAAAATGAAATTTTAGTAAAAAAAGTGACGTACTCAAAATAGATCAAACACATTATAATTGTTTTGATACTTTAGTATAATGACCCATAAGTCATTTTAGATATTTATGAATCAACCTCACCTCAATCCGACACACGGTGTGATCAATATGACTCTAAGTGCGTCTTTTTGTTTAAAAATGAAATAAATTTTAATAAAAAAGAAAACTAACCTAAAAAAAATGAGAAGAAAAATCATATTATTTTAATAATTTAGTAAAATGATCCATAATCCATTTGGGACATGTAGAAATTAGCCACACCTCAATCTGACACATGATGTGACTGATATGACTCAAAGTATGTATTTTTATTTAAAATTAACATCAATTTTAATAAAAAGGACAACTTACCTACTAAAAAGTAAGAAAATTCATTCATATTTTTTTTATAATTTAGGTAAATTATCCATAAGTCATTTTTGACATATAGGAATCAACTACACCTCGATCTGATGCATTATATGCCCGATATGACTCAATGTGTCTGTTATTAGTTTAAAATCGATAGTTTAGTTCAAAAAATATCACTCACTAAAAATTGAGAAAACATGATCAGATTTTCTTAATAATTTATTAAATTGATTTATAAGTAATTTTGGATGTTTAGGAATCAGTCTCACATCAAACTGATACATGATGTGATTGGTATGAGTCAAAGTGCATGTTTCCATTTTAAAATGACATTTTAGTAAAAAAGACAAGTGACATGCTCGAAACCAAGTAAACACATTTTGATTGTTTTGATACTTTATGAAAATTATACATAATAAATTTTGGATGTTTAATAATTATGCTCACCTAAATCTGATGCATGGTGTGGTTGATATGATTCATAGTGCATCTTTTTATTTAAATTTGATATCAATTTTAGTAAAAAGGCAACTAACCTACTAAAAACTGATGAAACACATTCGTATTATTTTGATACTTTAAGTAAATGACCCATAAGTCAATTTTCATGTTTAGGAATTAGCTAAACCTCATCCTATACATGATGTGCCTGGTATGAATCAATGTGTCTGTTATCAATTTAAAATCAACAATTTAGTTCAAAAAATGCCACTAATTGAAAATCAAGCAAACACGCTTGGATTTTAGTGATAATTTAAGACATTGATTCATAATTAATTGTGAATTTTAGGTTTAAGTATCATGGAAAACCAATACATGATGTGATCAGTATGAGTCAAAGTGCGTGTTTCTAGTTCAAAATAGGATTTTAGTAAAAAAGAAAAGTGACATACTCAAAACTGAGTAAACACATTCATATTGTTTTTATACTTTATAAAAATTATCCATAAGCCATTTGGGACATGTAATAATGATTTGTACCTCAACATGACATACTGTGTAACCAATATAAGCCCAAGTGCTTCTTTTTATTTAAAATTTACATCAATTTTAGTAAAAAGGAAAACTCACATACTCAAAATCGAGAAAACACATTCAAATTATTTTAATACTTTAAGAAAA
Source organism: Viscum album (assembly GCA_963277665.1). Lineage (NCBI taxonomy): Eukaryota > Viridiplantae > Streptophyta > Magnoliopsida > Santalales > Viscaceae > Viscum > Viscum album. The sequence continues at coordinate 1,187,954,980 of OY728156.1, read as the reverse complement.
TGATCCATAATTTATTTTTGATGTCTAGGAATCATACAAACCTCAATCTGATACATTATGTATCTGGTATGACTCAATGTTTCTGTTATCAGTTTAAAATCATCATTTTAGTTCAAAAAGTGTCACTCACTGAAAACTGAGAAAACATGCTTATATTGTATTTATAATTTAAGGCAACAATTTATAAGTCATTTGTAATATGTAAAAATCAGTATCACATCAAACTTACACATGATGTGACCTTTATGAGTCAAAGCATGTGAATCTAGTTTAAAATTACATTCTAGTAAAAAATATAAGATACGTACTCAAAACTGAGAAAACACATTCAGATTATTTTAATACTTTAACAAAATGATCCATAAGTCATTTGAGACATGTAGAAATCAGACACACCTCAATCTGATGCACGGTGAGACTTATATGAATCAATGTGTGTTTTTTCAATATATAAGTATCATTTTAGTTTAAAACATGCATCACGTCGCCAAAAATGAGAAAAAAAGCCTGGATTGTTTTCTATTCATTTAATTTTTGTATTAGAACTTGATTTTTTTTATTTTTTTTATCAGTGTTTTTTTAACACTGATAAAAGAATCAGGATTTTAATCTTTCTCAAGTAGTCAACAATTCTCTTGCACTAATAAAGTCCATTTTTAGTGATGTTAAAGGATGATTTTGTAGTAGTGTACTTAGAAACTGAGAGTGCTCATATCCCAGGTTTCTAGTTTATTCCTAGATGATGAAGCCATAAAGCATGATATCTTTCCACCAGTAGTGGAACAAATTTTGGATGTTTTTCATAAATATTTCTCAGGGCTATCACATGTGAGAGATATGTAATTCATTATTAATCTCATGCTGGGGGATGAGCTAATATCTATTCCATAGTATGGAATGACACTGAAAGATCTTCAAGAAATCATGACTCAATTGGAGGAGTTGGAGGATAATGGATTTATCCATCTTAGTACGTCACCTTGTGGATCAGCTGTGTTTTTTTTTCAATGAAGTATGATGGGAGTTTACACTTGTGTGTCGATTACCATAGGTTGAATAAGATTATTGTAAAGAACTGATATCCTCTTCCATGTATCGATGATCAAATTGACTAGTTGAGAGGAGCTTGCGTGTTCTCAAAGATCGACTTGAGATTAGGGTATCATCAACTGAGAGTTCAGACTTCTGATATACTGAGGACTGCTTTTAGAAGTAGGTATGAACCTTATGAGTTTATCATAATGCCGTTTGGGTTGAAAAATGCACCAAGAATGTTTATGGACTTGATGAAAAAAGTCTTCCATCTGTAATTGGATCAGTTTGTGGTAGTGTTTGTGGATGACATCTTGGTGTACTCTAAGACTCATGACAATCATACCCAATATATTGACTTTTCCCTGAGCACATTAAGAGGGCATCAAATATACACCAAGCTATATAAGTGTCAATTTTGTATTGATCAGGTACACTTATTAGGACAAATTATCTATAAGGAAGGTTTGTTAGTGGACCTAGAGAAGTTTCAGGTAGTGGTTTTTAGGATCATCCCAAGAAAGTATTTGATATCCATAGTTTTCTGAGGTTAGATAGATATTATCAATGATTTATCAAGGAATTTTCCTATTTTGAAGTTCCACTTTTAGTATTAACCAAAAAGGGGGTTCATTTTGATTGGTTGGAAGCATGTGAGAAGGAATTCTAGGAGTTAAATAAGCATTTAACATTAGCACCAATTTTGATCCTACCCGATCTAGGTGAGGAGTAAATGTAGTATTTTGATGCTTCTAGAATAGGTCTTAGAGATATGTTGATGCAAAGAGATCAATTCCTGGTGTATGATCCTTTAAAGTTGAGGCCACATGAATTGAACTACCCTATTCATGACCTTGAGCTAGCAACAATGGTTTATGCTTTGAAGTGTTGGCTACATGATCTATCGGGTGTGAAGTTCACTGTGTATATGGATCACAAGAGGTTAAGGTATATCTTCTCGCATCACTATCTAAATCTCTAGCAGTAGAGATGGGTTGAGTATATGTATTCTTTTTATTTTAAACTATCATATATTCCTAGGAAAGGAAACAATGTTTCTTATGATTTGAGTAGGAAAACTGAAACTCAAGTAGTTCAGGAGTCTAGTGTTGAGTGGAACATGATGAACTTGTTGGCTGAGATGCATGTGGTGGTTCAGGAGAACTAGGAACAGATGAATCTGGTATTGGTTTCAAGGGATTCTACACTTTTGGGATGGATTTGAGATAGGTAGTATTGGGGTCAAAAGTTTTTTACCATGAGGGAAATATTTGAAGGTGGGGAGTCACCTTCACATTGGTTAATAGATGAGAATGAGATCATCTATGTCGGGAATAAGGTTTTTGTGCATATGAGAATATAGGAGGAGTTGATGTGGGTTTTTGATTCCTTGAAGTGGTTGGTATATCTAGGTGTGACCAAAATTTACCGTGACCTATGATGACAGTTTTGGTGGCCAAGCATGAAAAAGGAGATAGTGGGGTTCATGAAAGGATGCTACACCTATCGACATGTGAAGGAAGAGAATCAATGACCAGGAGGTTTTCTATAGTTGTTACCCATTATAGAGTGTAAGTGGGATGAAGTGATAATATAATTTGTGGGAGGCCTACCAAAGAAGCCAAAGAAGAAAGAAACTATCTAGGTTATTTTGGATCAAATGGAGAAAGTATCACATTTATTGCCTATGTGGGAGACTTTCTCAGTGGAGAAGTTGGAAGATTTGTATGCTTGGGAGAGATAGTCTATGTCCATGGGGTGCCACAAACTATAGTTTTAGATAGTGACTCACATTTCACTTCACACTTCTGGAAGGGATTGCAAAAAACACTTGGCACAAAGGTATTATTGAGTATGACTTTCCACCCATAGATAGATGGGTAGTCAAAGTGTACAATACAAGTTCTTGAGGATATGCTATGGGCATGTGTTCTTAACTTCAACGGGTCTTGGGAAAAGCACTTGGATTTAGTGGAGTTTTCATATAACAACAGTTATTAGGAAACTATACATATGGAACTATACAAGGCTATTTATGGTAGGACATTCGCACTATGATGGATGGAGGCTGGTGAGTCAGAGTTGTTGGGAACAAGTCTCATGTAGGAGATATTAGAGTAGGTTCATCTGATTTGTAAATGTATGGATATGACTTAGAGTAGGTAGAAGTCATATAATGAAAGATGGAGATGACCCCTAGAGTTTATAGAGGGTGATCATGTATTCCTTTGGGCGTCTCCTAGGTTGGGTCACTACAGGATATGGAATCAGGACTAGTTGGTAGGTTTGTTGAACCATTTGAGGTAGTGGAGAGAATTGAGCAAGTGGCATACTGATTTCCCCTTCTATAGAAATATAGTTATATGAATGCAGTTTTCCATGTGTCACAACTACAGTGGTACAAACCCAACCCTTCTCATGTGATAAATGTGGATGATGTTTATCTTGATATTGATGCATCATTTGAGGAGAATCCGATACATGTGTTGGATCACAGTGAGAAAATGTTTTAGGGAAAGAGCGTACTGATAATATGTGTATTATGGAAACATGGAAATGTGTAGGAGGATACGTGGGAAATAGAAGCATATATGTGGGCCCAATGCCCCTATCTTTTTGACTCAAAATCTTAGAGGATAATGGGAGTATATCTCGAGGATGATCTATTATAAGGTGGAGAGATTGTAAGATCTAAACCTTTTCTAGAGTTTCTTCAAGCTTGTTTTCAGGTACTCTTATATTCTTTTTTATTACTTTTTGTTTGGGTTATTACTTGAGGTGTGTTTGGGTGAAATTTTGAGAAAAATGAAAGAAAAAGGGGTTTTGAATGGTTGGAACACAGTTAGAGAAAACCGTGCACCCCAGCCTAGCTAACTATGTGAAACCAGGTAGTAGGGATTTTTATGGTTGGCACATGGTTTTTCTAACCATGTTCCATCTTAGGAGTAATTGTGTAACCATAAAATAATAGGTTCCAGGTTAGGATAAATTGTGATACCCTACCTAGGAAACCATGCATGAGAATTATTGTCTCCTGAAAATTAATTTTAAAATTCCCTAATCCCCTGAAACTCACCTATTTCAACCCCCATTTGACCTTAGGCCCTCTTTCACATTTTTGGGGATCTACTGATGAATTCTAAGCCCTATCGACCATTGTTCTTCACGAATAAAAGGTCATATCCTCTATGTTAGGTCCCAATAGGGATATAGAAGATGGTCTAGAGGGGGGTGAATAGAATGAATTAAAAAATTTAATCAAATAAATTGATTAATTAAATTAATTATCAAAGTCAATTATTAAAGTTATTTGTAGAGGAAAAAGTAAATAACTCAAGGATGTTTTTATAGTAGTTTGGTCAATTGTGGGAGCACTTTACTCTTATATATCTCTACTAGAAGAGAGATATCTGTGCACTAAAAATGATTTTTTAGGGGGAATCATAAAACAATTGAAGAATCATTTTTTAGTAGAGGGATAACCATGAAACTGGCTTTTGTATGGAGAGTCACAACCCTTAAAACCTAAATTTATACATTGGGAGTTACAACCCAAATAGTACTGACTTTAGATATAGGGAGTTACAACCCTTAGATCCTGAATTTAGGATCTAGGAGTCACAACCCTAGGAAGAGAAGAATAAATAATACTTTTGTGTATAAAAGCATAAATAGAAAAACTGAGTATGTGTGTGAGATGGAAATATTGTTACAGACTCAGAAGCTATATGAAGAAGAAGATAAATAATTAAAGAACATATACTAGTTCTTGAGTATTGGATTGAAATATCTCATCAAGGGAGTAGAAGTTGAAGTATAATAAATTTTTCCCTTGAGAGAGTGTCCAGGTGATAAAATATGGTATCACATAGGGCTTCAGTTTGTGTATCACTTGAGATGATCACAAATTTTTCTTGTGGAAAAAATAGAGAGTCAAAGATGTCAACTGGTGTGTTCTATATGTTTAAAGGTAGCTCGACAACCCCTTTAAATAGTTATCTACAAAGACTAACAAACAACTTCCATGGGTAAAATAATTCAAATTCAAATAACAATTATTCTAGAGAGAGAATATTAATATCTTTAATAATCATAATAATAATGATTTGAATTAAAAAATTAAAGACCAATTCAAACCGATTTAAATAACACGTTAAAATAAAATAATAATAAGTCAAAGGTAATCCCATGAAAATCATAAGTTAATTTGAATGTATAAATTTAAATATTAAATACATTTTAATTTAATGTACCATGTTAATTAAAAATTAATTATAATAATTTGAAAGCAATAAAATGTTTTTGAATAAATTCAATGTTATTAAATAATTATTTAGAAAATAAATAAATTAAAAAATTAACTCAAAATATTAAAATATAAATATTTCAATGATATGTCATAGGTATACACATTGATAAAGAATAAAATTTAATCACATTTTAAAAATGATTAAAATATTTATAAAAATGCTTCACATGATGTCTATATAATCTATTAATTTGAAAAATAAATAAAATACTTAAAATAATTAATATATGTATGAAGTTCATCAAAATGAAAAAAATGATGAAAAATAGTGTACTTAAATTTTTTTCAAACAATATTATTTTAGCCGACAATATTAAATGTCTGAAACCGTTGAAATAAAAAATTCATCCACCATTAAAATAAAAAATTAATTAATCAAAAAAAAATTTAATTCACCGTCAGAAAAAAATTAATTGAACAATATAATAAAAATTAACTCACCATTAGAATAAAAATTAATTTACCAATATAATAAAAATTTAACTAACTGTTACAATAAAAAATTAATTCATCGATACAATAAAAAATTAATTTACCGGTACAAAAAAAATTGATGATTACAATAAAAAAAATTAATTGATGGTTTTAAAAAATAATTTATGGTTTTAAACAAAAAAATAATTTAAGGTTTTAAAATAAAAAATTAATTGATGGTTTTAAAGTAGAAAATTAATTGATGGTTTTAAAGTAAAAAATTATTTAATGAATAGTGCATCATTTCATGTACGCACTGAACACACAAAATTTGGTGAATTTTTAAGCCATCTATAAAACTGAATTAGAAATTGGTCCATCATACTTAATTTAATATAATTTCATTATATTTTCAATGAAACAAGAATCTCTTAATTCTAATAAGTATTGAATGAGATATGATCAAAATACTATGAAAATATGAAATAGAAACTCAAATAAAAATGCTAATATTAGGATATTTTTAAAGTTATGCAATAAAAGTTTTAAAGTTTTATGTTTAATAAAATTAATATAATCTTATTATCTTTATAACGTAATAAACTTTGAGAAATTCTGATTAGAGATGAATGAGATATCAAAGAAACAAAAATATTTTCAATTCTGGAAAATCTAGATTTTTAGAATTGTTGTAAGATCTTCAAATAAAAGGTGCACCCCATAGAAAAAACTATACTTCCATTTAAACTAATGGAATAAAGATAAAATAGTTATATTTCAAATGGGATAAGTTTAGAAAGAATCCGATCAGTATGAAATATGTTATAAATAAAATATAAAAGAAAACTTTAAATTATATTATACTAAAAACATTTCTTGTAAGAAAAAACATGAATCTTGTTCAGACTTAAATGCGAAAATGCTAAAGAAATATTTAGAAAAATTTATAGACTAATAAAAGTTATATTAATATTTTATCTTTCATAATAAGTAATAATTATAAAATTATGATCAATAAAACTCACGTTATAATTAAAATATAGAGAGTTTTTACTTTTTTTTCACATAAAATAATTAAAGGGTTTTGAGATATTTAAAAACATAAAATATAATGTAATCAAACAAAACATAAATACATACATGCAAATTCACAAACAATCTCCCACTTTTTGTTTGATTACAAAACCAAATCATTTAAAACTAATTTTATCCCCCCCTTTTGTAAATAAACAAAAATAGAAAACATAAACTCCCCCTAAATAAATGCAATAATAAAATAATTAAATTTCTAATATATGAAGTTAAAATTTAATTTTTTCATGTTGGGAAGATTCTAAAGACTTATTAAATTTATTTTATAGTTTATTTTCAGTAGGGATAAATTATAAAACATCATCACCCATATTCAGACGATCTTTAATAAAAGGAAATATAAGATAAATATACTTTATTCTTGAATGATATAAAGGATTTTTAGATATAGAAATTTTAGAAGTGTTATCACAATAAATAGGAAAATTTTCAAAAATAAATTCCAATATCACATAAAGTTTTCTTAATCTATAAAATTTGGGCACAACTACTAGCAGCAGAGATATACTCAACTTTTTTAGTAGATAAAACAAAAAATAATTTTTTCTTATAAGACCAAGAAATTAATTTTTTTTCCAAAAAAATGATACACACCTGGTGTAATTTTTTGGTCAATTTTACAACCTCCAAAATCAAAGTCAGAATAAGATATTAAATCAAAACATTTATATTTTGGATAAAATGAACAAGATTAAATAGTTCCTTTAACATATCTAATTATTTTTTATAGATTCAATATGAATTAATTTAGAATCATCTTGAAATCTAGAATATAAACAAACACTAAACATGATTAAGCTCATATTTTATAACAACAATCTAGTTAGAGTCATTAATATTATTAGGAACAAAATCAGAAATAAAAGAAGAATTGACAAAAAAATTAAAACACAATTTCTAGTTTTAACACCATAATAAACATTTCCAATTACATTTTCGACAGGATAAACTTTATGAATATTCCATGATATTGGATTAAGTTGAGAAGGAGTATTCTCCCCCTTAATTGATTCAACTTTAACCTGAGGTTTTTCTTCACAAAATTTAAATCTCTAAACTCATCATCAATAACATTAGAATCATAATTTAATTTAAAATTATTTTAATCAAACATAACACGAAAAAATTCTTTAATAATCATAGTTTTTTATTAGAAACTCTATAAGATTTAATATTATTAGAATATCCAAGAAAAATACCTTCATCACTTTTAGCATCAAATTTATCTAAATTATCCTTTGAATTTAAAATAAAAAATCTAAAACCAAAAACTCTAAAGTAACTAACTTTAGGTTTTTTCTTTTTGAATAATTCATAAGGAGTTTTCTTTAACAAGGGTCTAATAAGAATTCTATTTTAAATATAACAAGCATAAAAAATATCCTTATCCAAAAAATATCTTGGAAAATTATATTCACTTAACATAGTTTGAGCTATTTCAATAAGAGTTCTATTTTTAGATTCTAAAACATCATTTTCTATAGTGTTCTAGGAGCAGAGAAATTATAAAAATAACCATTATTTTCACAAAGTTTTCAAAATCTAAATTATGAAATTCACATATTTTATCACTACGAATAAAAACAATCATCCAACCTTTTTTATTTTGAACTAAATTACAAAAGAAAATAAATATTGATAATGTATCATTTTTATGTGTAAGAAAGTATACCCATGTAAATCTACTATCATCATCAATAATAACTAAAGTATATTTCTTTACACCAAGAAAAAAAATTTGACTAGGGATAATAAATCAAGATGTACTAACTATAAAGTCCTATTAGTATTTATCTGGTTGATAGGTCTAAAATAAATTTTGTGTTGCTTTCCTTTCATGCAAGAATCACAAACATGATGTTGTTATTTCTTAAAGGAATGGATCTATAACAAAATATCATGTTTTTAGATCTTATGCAACATTATAAAATTTACATGACCTAAACATCAATGCCAAATGATACTGTCATTCTGTACAATATTCAAACATTTAACAAGTTGAACTTTTATTTCAGAAAAATCAATAATATAGATATTTTATTTTTTATTAGCATAAAATAATAAAGAATCATCTTTAAAAACTAAAAATTTATCATTTTGAAAGTTTACTTCCATTCCATAATCACAGAATTGTGATATACTAATTAAATTATGTTTTAAACCTTCAACATATAAAACTTTAGAAATAAATTAAATTTTGAAATACAAACTCTACAAAAATATTTTACTTTACCTTTGGAATTATCTCCAAATGTAACAGTGTCTCCATCACATGTGTTGTAAGTGGTAAAATTTGACGGGTCTCTGGTCATATGCTTATATAATCCACTTTCCATGTACCATATGTCATTCTTGTAACATCCCAAGTAAATAAAGAATAATAAATTTGAATTTTTATTAATATTTGTGAATTAAATATTAATTTTACTTTAAAGGGGATACTATTTTCAATAGCGTACCCAATACGCAACAACGAGTTTCTTTGAAATCTTACGTTGCACACTAATAATATAATATTATTATTTTAAATGGTAGCTAACGCCTAGAAATTGTATCAGCATGAATGAATATAACTAACTACAATATTATTATACATGTTTGTAAAATGTTTTTACATTTATCTAATAAAAGTTAGAGGCTTAAAATGTGAATGAATCTAAGCATAAATACTCTAATATTCCTTAAAAGGTCGATTTACCTTCTTTTGATGGAAAAACCTCATTAAATCTAGTTTTGTTAATTTTTATATGTTCTATTTGAAAAAATAAAATTCTTCTCTAGATTCAAGACATCAAAATTTACTTTGGGTGAATTTTTGGTATTTTCTGATACAGTTCTTTTTTTAATGAATAGTGAAAATACTGTATTTTAATTCAAAAATTCCTTTTAATCTAATTTATTTATATGGTTAAATTATCTTTTTAAGTGGTTATAAACTATAATTATAAAATATATTTACTAGTTAATCCAATTTTAGACATTGGAATTATCACTTTGAAATTGGACATAAACAAGTGTCAATCTTTTGATAGTTATTTCTTAAAAACACGCTTTTTGTTTTGATAGCGGTAATTAATTTTAAATTAATTTCTGCCACTTTTGTGTTTTGAATTTAGAAAAATAGATTATATATTTGGAATTAGTAGTTCCAAATTGTGTAAATAGTTAACTTTTATTTTTAGACATTTTAAATATTTACTTCAGTAAATATTTTATTTACCATGATTAAAAGGTAAATATAGTAAATAATGGTAAAATATAATATTATAATAATATTAAATTACCCTAAAATGTGTCCTAATACTATTGGATGATACATAGACGACCATGGGCATCCTTGGGTCGAATTTGGGACCCCATGGAGCCACATGTGACTAATAATGACACTTTATATTAATTAATTTAATGTAAAGAAAAAAATGACATAAAAATATCTTTTAGTAAATAAATTTTTACATTGGGTTATATAAGTTATGTTTTAGAATATAAATATTAATTAGAAATATAAAAATATTTCCTACATCATGGTATTTGTTTTTATAATTTTTGGACATCAAATAAATTGAATTATTTATGACACAATAATGATGCAATGTTTGCCTCATTAATAAATGGTTTAAATAAATAAGATTATAAATAATAAAAAAATATCCAAAACTTGTCCAATTATTATTTTATGATTTTATTTCGACCATAATTCATCTTAACTTTGACTTTAACAATTAGTTTACTTTTTTAAACCGAAGATGTGGTTATAATAAAATAATTGTTTCACACTTTCCTAAAGAGCCCCTTCTCTCCCTTATAAAAAGCTCTCACTTCTAACCAATTTCTCTCACTTCTCAAGCCTTTTTCTCATAAAAACTCTACTCAAATAATCTCCCAAGATCTCTCTCTTCATCCTATAAGCCTTAAATTTGGTAGAAAACACTTCAAGAAACCCTTTTTATTCAAACCAAAGGGAGTTACCCAATTTAAAGGTAACATCTTCTCTTAAGTTATTTTGTTTTATTTTACTTATCCAACCCCCTAAAATCTTTTTATTAATTTATTTTATAACAAAACTAGTATAATCAATATACTATGATGTTTTTATGATAATTATTCTAACTAAACTTACACACACCTCCATCAAATGGGTGAAGAACATACTGTTTCTGTGGATGGAAAACTAACACCTCACGAAACGATGATTGTTTGATTATCTCCTAATGCCTCTCATGGTGGAAATTATGATGGAATTTTATTTATATATAATATATATTATTTTTAGGTTTTCTTTATGTGTCTTTATTTTCCATTTATATCATACCTTTATAGTTTTCATTATGGGTAAACGCGATAATTTCATTTGTGGAAGTGCGGACTACCGCCCCCTCAAAGTGATATGACTCGTTAATGCCATATGTGATACGTATAAATGATTGATTTAATGAAATTATATATAATATCATACTATAATAATAATATACCTATGTATCATTATTTTTTAATTCCATACAAATATGAAATAGAAATGAAATTAGCGTTCATGCGTACGTACGACTTACCATCTCCATGAACGGTGCATTTTATTTCTTATCTCCAAATGTTATATACTATTATAAATTCATGTATATACTAGATATATATGATATATATGATATCTAAATAATGAATATCATTCTTGATATAATGGACTATTGACCACATGGACAACTTGTAAATATATGGTGTTCATTTTTGACTCATGTACCAAATGTCGACGAAACGACCATTATTAACTTAAATGATTACATAATGTTTATAACATAATAATAAATGATATAAAAGGAATAATAAAATTGAAAAAAGGTTCTTAATAAAGTAGAAATTAACTTTAGTTTATTATTCAGGATATTAAAGGACAAACAGGTCAAGTCAGATACGAGGTAAGGGACTTCATCTCAATCTCCTTTTGTTGAGGCATATTTTGTTTTAATACACGATTTTATTTTATATGATTTATAAACACCTTTGACTTTTTATTTCATTCAAAGAGAATATTTTTCTACGAAGCGTTTTACTAAATGACAAAAAAAGAATGATTCTTTTTAACATATGTTGTGACAATGGCCTTTCCGCCACCGCGAGTATTATTTGATCTTTGGATTCCTTAACAAGCCGTAATGTTTTTAAAAGGAAAATAAATACCATATACTCTTTTACATATTTTGGTATTGAAAATGGTTTTGATAATGAATTTTTTATGTCAATATATTTAAATGATATATTGTGATTAGAATGTGGAAATTTTATCTTTCCTTTATGTTTATTTTATGTGTTATGAATATGTTATGGTTCTTGGAAATTGTTTATGTATATAGGTGGTTCTGTGATAAACCTAGGGTGGGTGAGCCCGAGATAGCTCTCCAATGCATTGGGTAACGTGACCGAGGTAAATGTGAATGTTTCTCTTAAGAGATTTAGGGAATATACTATGATGGGTATTCCAAATGTAACTCCCTATGTAGCTGTGATAACTACAATGTAAGTATGATATGGATACCAAAAGTTGGATTTATGATTTATGTTTTCTATGTGTTATTCATAAATCTTATGATTTCATGAGGTATGTTAAAGAGTTTATGTTTTGTATGTATTGATGGACTAAGGATTTATTTTTTTATTTTATAACCCTTAGTGATATTTTTATGCTTATCCTAGGTTTTGAAATGTTTTTCATAGGACTTAAAGATGAATAAAGTCAAGTATGGGATCAAAGAAATGTCTTTCTATCTAAAACATGGAACTATACATGACTTTTTTTTCAAGAGATTTTATTTTATGAAAAAATAGATACTGAGTAGAATTGTCTACATGTAATATTCATGTTGTTATGTAAATGTTATGACCTAATTCTATAAAAATATAAACCTGAAAAGATCCTCAATGTGAATTATCCATTTAATTCAATATTATGTAATGTTTAAGGCTGGGTCCTTATAGTTAGTATCTGATGGAGGTTTAGATAACTTTAGGAGTTAGGGTATTGTTAAATTAATATCCATAAATTAAGGCAGCTATGTTGGGACGACTGTAACACCCCAGGTAAATAAAGAATATGACATTTTCATATTTATCCATATTTGTGAATAAAATATTAATATGAATTTAAAGGGGACGCTATGCTCGATGGCGTACCCAACACGCAACAACGAGTTTCTTGGGAATCTTATGTTGCACTCTAATAATAAAATAATATTATTTTAAATGGTAGTTAACATGTAGCCGTTGTAATGGCAGGAATGGATAGAAATAACTAAAATATGATTATATATGTTCTTAAATGTTTTTACATTTATACAATAAAAGATAAAGGCTTAAAATACGTAAAGAATTCAATTTTAGGCGTATATGCCCTAGTTTTCACTAAATGTTCACTTATCACCTTTTGATGGAGAACCGTCATTAAATATAGTTTTGTTCACTCTTAAACATTCTTTTGGACCAAATAAAACTCTTATTAAGAATCAGGACATCAAAATTTACTTTGTGTAAATTTTTGGTATCTTTTCGATAAAGTTCATTTTTTTAATGAAAAATGTAAAATGTTGTATTTTAATTCAAAACCACTTTTTAATCTAATTTATTTATATGATTATATTATATTTTGAATTGGTTTTAAAGTGAAATTAGAAAATATTTTTACCATTAAATCCAATAGTGGTCGTTGGAATCAATTTCACTTTGAAATCAGACTTAAACTAGTGTCAATCTTTTGATACTTATTGTTTCATAAAAACACGCTATTTGTCATGACAGTGGGAATTAATTATTAAATTAATTAATGTGACTTATATGTTTTGAATTTTGTAAAACGGACTTCATTTTTTAATTCATAATATCAAATATAGCTTAGGGTGAATTTTTGGGATTTTTCTGAAAAACTTCAATTTTTGATGAATAGTGAAACCACTAAGTGGTACTTATAAAAACTGATTTTCCGTTTAAATGAAATTTTGCCATCATTGTGTTTTGATTTTCAAAAATCCGACATACATGGTTTTCATTAAGAAGTAAAATGTGGTTCAATGATATTAAAATAATTTTTTGGGGAATAGTAACTTATTAAGTGTTTAATCGCGATTAGTGGTAATTAGTGTAGTTTAAGGTAAAAATAATACTTTAATAAAATGAGATGAGCTTGACACATGTATTACCCTCATTGGTTGTGTCATGGCCGACCAAGAAAAGCCATGGGTCAACTTGGGGACCCCATGGATCCACTTTGGTTGGGAAATGACATAAATAACTTTTTATTTAATGTAAAAGTAAAAATGACACAAACATGATATGTTTTACTAAAACAATTTTTAAGTGGGGTTATACAAGTCATATTTTTGATTATATATAGTAATTGGAAATCTAAAAAGATTTCCTACATCATAGTTTTTTTTATAATTTTTAGACATTAAATAAATTAAATTATTTATGACATAATAATGATGCAGCGATGACATCATTATTTGACGATTTAAATAAAATGGAAAGATAATGTAAAATCTATGAACTACACATGTCCAAAACTTATTGTATGAGTATATTTCGAAGACTTATCACCTTATACAAGAATTATATCAATGTGGGACCTTTTGAAACCAAAACACATTTTCAAATAAAGTAATATTTCTTTACTTTCCAAAAGTGCCCCTCCTCTCCTCTTATAAAAGGCCCCCACATCTACCTCATTTAACACACTCCTCAAGCCTTTTTCTCGGCCAAACCCTGCCCATTTACTCTCTCCACATCCCTATCCTCATCCTAGAGGATTCTCTTTGGGCAGAATACTTTCAAAGGAAGCCTTTAGGCTCAAATCAAAAGGAGTTACACTTTTAAAGGTAATTCATTCTCTCATGTTCATTTGTTTTATTTTGCTTCTCCAACCCCCTAAACTCTTTTTATTTACTTCTTTTGTAACAACACCAGTATCTTCAATATAATAGGATCTTGTTATAAGATTTATTCGAGCTACACTCTCACACAACTACATCAAATGGTTAAAGAACATACGGTTTCCGTGGATGGTGAAATTCTGCCTCCCGAAACGATGATTGTTCAATACTCATTTAACACCTTAAAAGGTGGCCATTATGATGTCACTATTTTTATATATGATATATAATATGTTTATTTTTTATTTATGCTTCTTTATTTTTCATTTTTGTCTTACCTTTATGGCTTTCATTATGGGTATACGCGATATCTTCATTTAAGGAAGTGCGGACTACCGCCCCCTCAAAGTGATTTGATTCGTTAAATACCATATGTGGGATGTATAAAGGATGGAAATATGATATTATACTGGAATTATAATATACCTTTATATCATTATTATTCCATTCTATAAAATACCAAATAGAAATGAAAGTAGCGTTCATGCGTACGTACGGCTTACCGTCTCCATGAACGGTGCATTTCATTTCTTACCTCTAAATGATTATGTAATGTTATAAATGCATGAATGTACTGGATATATATGACATATATGATATCTACATAATGAATACAATTCTGGATATAATAAACATTTGGCCACACGAACAACATGTAATTGTAAGAAGTCCACTTTCGACTTAAGAACCAAATATCGGCAAAACAAATATTATTAACTTAAATGATTACATAATGTTTATGACATGGTAATAAGTGGTATAAAAGTAATAATGAACTTGAAAAAGGTTCTTAAGGAAGTAGAAATTAACTCAAGTTTATTATTCAGGAGATTAAAGAACGATCGAGTCAAGTCAGACCCGAGGTAAGGGATCCTACAACTCTCTTTCTTTTTAAGTACACTCTTTTATGTCATTTCTTTTAAGCTCATATTTCTTATGATTGGGATGTTCTTTTATATTACTCCTACTTTAATTTTTATGTTCATATGATGAGAGACCCTATTCTATCTCATCAATCCATTTTGAAAGTTTTGAGTGGCGCCGTTAGGCTGCCGAACTTTCGTAAGAGATCTAACCTCTCTCTTTCTTTTTAAGTACTCTCCTTTATGTCACTTCTTTTAAGCTCCTCTTTGTAATTTTTGGGGATGTTATTCTATATTCCTCTTGCTGTACATTTTATTGTAATGTGATGAGATACCCTATTTGATCTCATCAATCCATATTCAGAAGTTTTATGTGGCACTGTTAGGCTGCCGAGTTTTCGTGAGGGATTTTTCATCTCACTTTTATTCCCGTGAGATTTATGCTACATTTTCCACAAATTCCATTGAGTGGTGTATGTACTGCCCATTATTCTACTCTTTGTGTAATATACTTTCGTTTATGAGTATTTACATCAATGATCCATTGTCCTTCTTTCATGGGGTGTATGTTTTGAAAGATACCCAAGTCGGTAAGGGAACCTTTCACCTTCCTCTTTTTTTAAAAGACTTCTTTTGTTGGGTCTTTTAATTTACATATTGTTATGTTGGGATATGTTCTAATATATCTTTATTGATGTAAATTTTATGTCCAAGTGATGAGATACACTTTTTATCTCTCATCAACTCATTTTGATGTGATGTCGTTAGGCTGTCAAGGGAACTTTTTAACCCAATTTCGATTTCTTTGGGTTCAACATGTAGTCATTTAATATGTCATCCATTGAATATGTGTGAATGACCTTTTATTGTTTTACACTTAATATCCACTTATATTGGGTGTATTTATATTTCTCACACATATTTTTGAGATTGATTTGTCCTTAATTTAAGGATACCTTCTTTATAAGGGATTTCATCACATTTGACATTTCTATTGAGGGTTCATTGTTGTTATGCACCAATTCACTCTTATATGGTGTATATACTGTCCTTTGGAGTATTATATAATGAATCCATTTATTCTCATGATATTATAAAGTTCTGACTAAATGTTATTCCTCAATTATTGTATTCAAGTGTCTCTAATTTTGGTAAAAACCCTTTAACCAAAACATCGCTTTAAATGTTTTAATGATTTGTTCTTATTAATATCCATGTTTTAAAAATGGATTTAAGGATTTATTTATATGGATATTAATGTTTTAAAATGTTAAAAGCTTCAAGGTGGTAGGGGACACTTTTATTCAAAAATCTCTTTATTAAATGTTTTAAATGGTTTTGGAAGTGGTTTCTTTTTGAATGGATTCATTATTTCAATATACTAAAATGTTATATTGTGATTGAAATGTGGAAATGTTATGTTTACTTTATGCATGTTTTATGTGATACATTTATGTTATGGTTCTTGGGCATTATTATGAAAACGGGTGGTTTCGTGATAAACTAAGGTCGGGTGAGCCCGATATAGCTCTCTAATGCATTGGGTAACGCGAAGGAGTGAAACGTTAAGGTTTCTCCTAAGAGATTTAGGGAATATACTGTGATGGGTATTACAAACGTAACCAAGAGGGTTACTCCCTATGTAAGAATGTTATGAATGCCTCAAGTTACCTTTATGTCTTATGTTTTCTATGATTTATTCGTGATTTGATATGCCTATGTTTTATGGGTAAAGTATGATTTCATTCTTATGTATATATGAACTCATGTTTCCTTTCCATATTTTTATAACCCTTACTGAGCTTTTTATGATCATCCCAAGTTTTTGAAAAGTTTTTCACAGGTCAAGGGAAAGGTACATGATGTGATGATAGTGTCAAGGATGTTTCAAGAAAGAATCCGTGTTTTATTTTAAATAGGTTTCTGTTGATGGGAAGAATGAATATTGTATTTTATGTAACCACTTTGTTTAAATGTGGAATGTAATGCAAGTTTCATGATCTAATTCTCTAAAACTCTAAACCTGAAAAGATCCTCAATGTGTAATCTTGTAATAACTCAAGATTAAGTAAGGTTTAAGGCTGGGGCCTTATAGTTGGTATCAAAGGTCGGTTTAGATAACTTTAGAGTTTAGGGTATTCATTAAGCATAAGTGACATTCCCATAATGGTTAGGATTTCAGAAAGAGTCCCAGTTTTAGATAAATTGAATGAGTAAGTATATCTTAGTGTTTATCTTACTCATTAGTACATGATGGTTTTGTTGATATACTCACACTGACCTTTTTGGTTTTAGCAAATGGCTGGATCTAGCAGGTACCAAAGTAACAGTGAATGTGAAGGAAACTGTGACAGTTTTTTGAGCAAACAACTGAATGATATGGGAGCTGCAATGAGAACTCTTTTGATTATCCTCAACCAACTATCTGGAGTCATGATTGACCACCTAAACCTTGTAGATTTCTCTAAGGCATCATATATGCAAGAAACAAATCCCTACGGAAGTACAGGTAATAATCATAAAGGTAAGTGTGTTCAAAAACCTATGTGTCAAAGATGTGGAAAGAAACACCTAGGAAAATGTTTCAAAGGTACAGAAATATGCTATAGATGTGGAAATGAAGGTCATAAAGCAAGAACCTGCCATGGGAAAAGGAAGCATCCAGTTGACTCGAGGAAAGGGAAAGAAGTTCTTTCTGAGGGATCAATTGAATGTTTTAAATGTGGTGTGCATGATCATTATGAAAACACATGTCCTATGAAGAAGTTTCGTGAATGGGTTCACCAAGAACGTACCAATATTCGTTTACCAATACCTAATGCCATTCCGATTGAGGATGAAGAAACTGACAATGACCAATCAAAGGTATGTACTATTTTATGACTATTGTTTTCTTATTTTGGAATCTTAGGATATGATTCATGATTTTATTTGTAGGAAAGAGGTATTTCTGAATAAGTTGGAAAGGAATGGATAATGGATCATGAAGAATGTTGAATGAGTAAGATGTCAACATATAAGGGCTTCAAGAGTTATGGTGAAATTCTTAAGGGTATTAAGTCTCTTTTGATGATGGGGTTACATTAGAAGACTTTTTATATTATGTGTAACCCTGATGTTTAATATAGGCAAATTTTATTCAAGTAATAGTTATCTTTTCTTTTGTGGACATAGTTATAAAGAACCATTTGGGTTTATATGATCCTTACTTTTGAGGTAATTATGGGTTACTATATGTTATGATTGAAGTGAAAGGCATGAGATAAAATTGAGGTTAAATTATGTTATGGTTATTTTTGATGATTTTATCCCCTTTTGGGGAATGATTTGAGAATTATATAGTTTTGGAAAAAGGACAACACGCAGACCGTGTGACAACCCGTCGCGTCGAACCATGCTGCGGGAATCAAACCCACAACCAAAGTGCGACTGGTATTTATCACCTACCACTGGACTACGTGAAGTCCCAGGTTAGTTTGACTGATTCTTTTTAGTTATATGATTTTATGAATTAAGAGTAAGTTGATTTTGGAGGATATGTGATTAGGATAATTACTTTTCGATGCGAGACTTTAAGAGAGACTAATGTTGTTTGGAGATAAATGTTATGATTTAACTTGGAAGACTATGTGACTAAATCCTTCAAATATTTGGGTTTCAATCTTATATTGGTTTACATTGAATAATTTTATAGACAAATTGTTTATCGGATGGTCCTCGTTGAACTTTGGGTTTTGTTGGACAAATTTTGGAGATTAAGAATAGATTTTCTTTTTATAAGGGGTTATCCTTTTCTGGATTATCTGATCTTGTACTAACCTTTTTGGTTTTGTTTTTGGTTAAAGCCTAAATACATGGGATGTATATAGTTCTCTTTTGGGGATTAGGTGATTCTCTAGAAGTTTATTATAGTACTCTTAATGCGAACAAGTCTCCCTAAATACTCGTCTTTTGGAAAAAATATGAGTTTGACTAAGGAATCAAGTAAAAGTTGAAAGTCAACATGATAAGTGATTATGCTTCCTTATGAATAAATTCCTCAATAAAAAGTAACTTAAAACAAAAATGTTGTCTATTAACTTTTCCTACTGGGGAACCCAACACCGTTTAACCCATCACAAGTTTGTGATTTTCTTATTGTTAACTTTCTCCTAAACATGTTTTCTATCACTCTCCATCAGAACATGACCCTATGTTTTCTCCTCCATGTCCATATTTTCATACTTGGAATACTAGTATGAGTTAACTCGGGTGACCTCTGTGCTTATCTTTCTTTATTTTAAAGTGATTGTTTTACCGACTCTTGTTCCGATGTGGGACATTCAAGGATGTTTCCAAGCGCAATTTTAAAATTGCGAGGACGCAATTCCCAAAAGGGGGGAAGGATGTAACACCCCAGGTAAATAAAGAATATGAAATTTTCATATTTATCCATATTTGTGAATAAAATATTAATATGACTTTAAAGGGGACGCTATGCTCGATGGCGTACCCAACACGCAACAACGAGTTTCTTGGGAATCTTATGTTGCACTCTAATAATAAAGTAAAATTATTTTAAATGGTAGTTAACATGTAGCATTGTAATGGCGGGAATGGATAGAAATAACTAAAATATGATTATATATGTTCTTAAATGTTTTTACATTTATACAATAAAAGATAAAGGCTTAAAATACGTAAAGAATTCAATTTTAGGCGTATATGCCCTAGTTTTCACTAAAGGTTCACTTATCACCTTTTGATGGCGAACCGTCATTAAATATAGTTTTGTTCACTCTTAAACATTATTTTGGAGCAAATAAAACTCTTATTAAGAATCGGGACATCAAAATTTACTTTGTGTAAATTTTTGTTATCTTTTCGATAAAGTTCATTTTTTTAATGAAAAATGTAAAATGTTGTATTTTAATTCAAAACCACTTTTTAATCTAATTTATTTATATGATTAGATTATATTTTGAATTGGTTTTAAAGTGAAATTAGAAAATATTTTTACCATTAAATCCAATAGTGGTCGTTGGAATCAATTTCACTTTGAAATCAGACTTAAACTAGTGTCAATCTTTTGATACTTATTGTTTCATAAAAACACGCTATTTGTCATGACAGTGGGAATTAATTATTAAATTAATTAATGTGACTTATATGTTTTGAATTTTGTAAAACGGAATTCATTTTTGAATTCAGAATATCAAATATAGCTTAGGGTGAATTTTTGGGATTTTTCTGAAAAACTTCAATTTTTGATGAATAGTGAAACCACTAAGTGGTACTTATAAAAACTGATTTTCTGTTTAAATGAAATTTTGCCATCATTGTGTTTTGATTTTCAAAAATCTGACATATATGGTTGTCATTAAGAAGTAAAATGTGGTTCAATGAGATTAAAATAATTTTTTGGTGAATAGTAACTTATTAAGTGTTTAATCGCGATTAGTGGTAATTAGTGTAGTTTAAGGTAAAAATAATGCTTTAATAAAATGAGATGAGCTTGACACATGTCTTACCCTCATTGGTTATGTCATGGCCGACCAAGACAATCCATGGGTCAACTTGGGGACCCCATGGATCCACTTTGGTTGGGAAATGACATAAATAACTTTTTATTTAATGTAAAAGTAAAAATGACACAAACATGATATGTTTTACTAAAACAATTTTTAAGTGGGGTTATACAAGTCATCTTTTTGATTATAAATAGTCATTGGAAATCTAAAAAGATTTCCTACATCATAGTTTTTTTTTATAATTTTTATACATTAAATAAATTAAATTATTTATGACATAATAATGATGCAGCGATGACATCATTATTTGACGATTTAAATAAAATGGAAATATAATGTAAAATATATGAACTACACATGTCCAAAAACTTATTGGATGAGTATATTTCTAAGACTTATCACCTTATCCACGAATTATATCAATGTGGGACCTTTTGAAACCGAAACACATTTTCAAATAAAGTAATATTTCTTTACCTTCCAAAAGTGCCCCTCCTCTCCTCTTATAAAAGGCCCCCACATCTACCTCATTTAACACACTCCTCAAGCCTTTGGCTCGGCCAACCCCTGCCAATTTACTCTCTCCACATCCCTCTCCTCATCCTAGAGGATTCCCTTTGGGCAGAATACTTTCAAAGGAAGCCTTTAGGCTCAAATCAAAAGGAGTTACACTTTTAAAGGTAATTCATTCTCTCATGTTCATTTGTTTTATTTTGCTTCTCCAACCCCCTAAACTCTTTTTATTTAATTCTTTTGTAACAACACCAGTATCTTCAATATACTAGGATCTTGTTATAAGATTTATTAGAGCTACACTCTCACACAACTACATCAAATGGTTAAAGAACATACGGTTTCCGTGGATGGTGAAATTCTGCCTCCCGAAACGATGATTGTTCAATACTCATTTAACACCTTAAAAGGTGGCCATTATGATGTCACTATTTTTATATATGATATATAATATGTTTATTTTTTATTTATGCTTCTTTATTTTTCATTTTTGTCTTACCTTTATGGCTTCCATTATGGGTATACGCGATATCTTCATTTAAGGAAGTGCGGACTACCGCCCCCTCAAAGTGATTTGATTCGTTAAATACCATATGTGGGATGTATAAAGGATGGAAATATGATATTATATATGATATTATACTGGAATTATAATATACCTTTGTATCATTATTATTCAATTGTATAAAATACCAAATAGAAATGAAAGTAGCGTTCATGCGTACGTACGGCTTACCGTCTCCATGAACGGTGCATTTCATTTCTTACCTCTAAATGATTATGTAATGTTATAAATGCATGCATGTACTGGATATATATGACATATATGATATATACATAATGAATACAATTCTTGATATAATAAACATTTGGCCACACGAACAACATGTAATTGTAAGAAGTCCACTTTCGACTTAAGAACCAAATATCGACAAAACAAATATTATTAACTTAAATGATTATATAATGTTTATGACATGGTAATAAGTGGTATAAAAGTAATAATGAACTTGAAAAAGGTTCTTAAGGAAGTTGAAATTAACTCAAGTTTATTATTCAGGAGATTAAAGAACGATCGAGTCAAGTCGGACCCGAGGTAAGGGATCCTACAACTCTCTTTCTTTTTAAGTACACTGTTTTATGTCATTTCTTTTAAGCTCATATTTCTTATGATTGGGATGTTCTTTTATATTACTACTACTTTAATTTTTATGTTCATGTGATGAGAGACCCTATTCTATCTCATCAATCCATTTTGGAAGTTTTGAGTGGCGCCGTTAGGCTGCCGAACTTTCGTAAGAGATCTAACCTCTCTCTTTCTTTTTAAGTACCCTCCTTTATGTCACTTCTTTTAAGATCCTATTTGTAATTTTGGGGGATGTTATTTTATATTCCTCTTGCTGTAAATTTTATTGTGATGTGATGAGATACCCTATTTGATCTCATCAATCCATATTCGGAAGTTTTATGTGGCGCCGTTAGGCTGCCGAGTTTTCGTGAGGGATTTTTCATCTCACTTTTATTCCCGTGAGATTTATGCTACATTTTCCACAAATTCCATTGAGTGGTGTATGTACTTCCAATTATTCTACTCTTTGTGAAATATAACTTCGTTTATGAGTATTTACATCAATGATCTATTGTCCTTCTTTTATGGGGTGTATGTTTTGAAAGATACCCAAGTCGGTAAGGGAACCTTTCACCCTCCTCTTTTTTTAAAAGACTTATTTTGTTGGGTCTTTTAATTTACATATTGTTATGTTGGGATATGTTCTAATATATCTTTATTGATGTAAATTTTATGTCCAAGTGATGAGATACACTTTTTATCTCTCATCAACTCATTTTGATGTGATGTCGTTAGGCTGTCAAGGGAACTTTTTAACCCAATTTCGATTTCTATGGGTTCAACATATAGTCATTTAATATGTCATCCATTGAATATGTGTGAATGACCTTTTATTGTTTTACACTTAATATCCACTTATATTGGGTGTATTTATATTTCTCACACATATTTTTGAGATTGATTTGTCCTTAATTTAAGGATACCTTCTTTATAAGGGATTTCATCACATTTGACATTTCTATAGAGGGTTCATTGTTGTTATGCACCAATTCACTCTTATATGGTGTATATACTGTCCTTTGGAGTATTATATAATGAATCCATTTATTCTCATGATATTATAAAGTTCTGACTAAATGTTATTCCTCAATTATTGTATTCAAGTGTCTCTAATTTTGGTAAAACCCCTTTAACCAAAATATCGCTTTAAATGTTTTAATGATTTGTTCTTATTAATATCCATGTTTTCAAAATGGTTTTAAGGATTTATTTATATGGATATTAATGTTTTAAAATGTTAAAAGCTTCAAGGTGGAAGGGGACACTTTGATTCAAAAATCTCTTTATTAAATGTTTTAAATGGTTTTGGAAGTGGTTTCTTTTTGAATGGATTCATTATTTCAATATACTAAAATGTTATATTGTGATTGAAATGTGGAAATGTTATGTTTCCTTTATGAATGTTTTATGTGATACATTTATGTTATGGTTCTTGGGCATTATTATGAAAACGGGTGGTTCTGTGATAAACTAAGGGCGGGTGAGCCCGATATAGCTCTCCAATGCATTGGGTAACGCGAAGGAGTGAAACATTAAGGTTTCTCCGAAGAGATTTAGGGAATATACTGTGATGGGTATTCCAAATGTAACCAAGAGGGTTACTCCCTACGTAAGAATGTTATAAATGCCTCAAGTTACCTTTATGTCTTATGTTTTCTATGATTTATTCATGATTTGATATGCCAATGTTTTATGGGTAAAGTATGATTTCATTCTTATGTATATATGAACTCATGTTTCCTTTCCATATTTTTATAACCCTTACTGAGCTTTTTATGCTCATCCCAAGTTTTTGAAAAGTTTTTCACAGGTCAAGGGAAAGGTACATGATGTGATGATAGTGTCAAGGATATGTCAAGAAAGAATCCGTGTTTTATTTTAAATAGGTTTCTGTTGATGGGAAGAATGAATATTGTCTTTTATGTAACCACTTTGTTTAAATGTGGAATGTAATGCAAGTTTCATGATCTAATTCTCTAAAACTCTAAACCTGAAAAGATCCTCAATGTGTAATCTCGTAATAACTCAAGATTAAGTAAGGTTTAAGGCTGGGGCCTTATAGTTGGTATCAAAGGTCGGTTTAGATAACTTTAGAGGTTAGGGTATTCATTAAGCATAAGTGACATTACCATAATGGTTAGGATTTCAGAAAGAGTCCCAGTTTTAGATAAATTGAATGAGTAAGTATATCTTAGTGTTTATCTTACTCATTAGTACATGATGGTTTTGTTGATATACTCACACTGACCTTTTTGGTTTTAGCAAATGGATGGATCTAGCAGGTACCAAAGTAACCGTGAATGTGAAGGAAACTGTGACAGTTTTTTGAGCAAACAACTGAATGATATGGGAGCTGCAATGAGAACTCTTTTGATTATCCTCAACCCACTATCTGAAGTCATGATTGACCACCTAAACCTTGGAGATTTCTCTAAGGCATCATATATGCAAGAAACAAATCCCTACGGAAGTACAGGTAATAATCATAAAGGTAAGTGTGTTCAAAAACCTATGTGTCAAAGATGTGGAAAGAAACACCTAGGAAAATGTTTCAAAGGGACAAAAATATGCTATAGATGTGGAAAAGAAGGTCATAAAGCAAGAAACTGCCATGGGAAAAGGAAGCATCCAGTTGACTCGAGGAAAGGGAAAGAAGTTCTTACTAAGGGATCAATTGAATGTTTTAAATGTGGTGTGCATGATCATTATGAAAACACATGTCCTATGAAGACGTTTCGTGAATGGGGTCACCAAGAGCGTACCAATATTTGTTTACCAATACCTAATGCCATTCCGATTGAGGATGAAGAAACTGACAATGACCAATCAAAGGTATGTACTATTTCATGACTATTGTTTTCTTATTTTGGAATCTTAGGATATGATTCATGATTTTGTTTGTAGGAAAGAGGTATTTCTGAATAAGTTGGAAAGTAATGGATAATGGATCATGAAGAATGTTGAATGAGTAAGATGTAAACATATAAGGGCTTCAAGAGTTATGGTGAAATTCTTAAGGGTATTAAGGCTCTTTTGATGATGGGGTTACATTAGAAGACTTTTTATATTATGTGTAACCCTGATGTTTAATATAGGTAAATTTTATTCAAGTAATAGTTATCTTTTCTTTTGTGGACATAGTTATAAAGAACCATTTGGGTTTATATGATCCTTACTTTTGAGGTAATTATGGGTTACTATATGTTATGATTGAAGTGAAAGGCATGAGATAAACTTGAGGTTAAATTATGTTATGGTTATTTTTGATGATTTTATCCCTTTTTGGGGAATGATTTGAGAATTATATAGTTTTGGAAAAAGGACAACACGCAGACCGTGTGACAACCCGTCGCGTCGGACAATGCTGCGGGAATCGAACCCACAACCAAAGTGCGACTGGTATTTATCACCTACCACTGGACTACGTGAAGTCCCTGGTTAGTTTGACTGATTCTTTTTAGTTATATGATTTTATGAATTAAGAGTAAGTTGATTTTGGAGGATATGTGATTAGGATAATTACTTTTCAATGCGAGACTTTAGGAGCGACTAATGTTGTTTGGAGATAAATGTTACGATTTAACTTGGAAGACTATGTGACTAAATCCTTCAAATATTTGGTTTTCAATCTTATATTGGTTTACATTGAATAATTTTATGGACAAATTGTTTATCGGATGGTCCTCGTTGAACTTTGGGTTTTGTTGGAAAAATTTTGGAGATTAAGAATAGATTTTCTTTTTATAAGGGGTTATCCTTTTCTGGATTATCTGATCTTGTACTAACCTTTTTGGTTTTGGTTTTGGTTAAAGCCTAAATACATGGGATGTATATAGTTCTCTTTTGGGGATTAGGTGATTCTCTAGAAGTTGATTATAGTACTCTTAATGCGAACAAATCTCCCTAAATACTCGTCTTTTGGAAAAAATATGAGTTTGACTAAGGAATCTAGTAAAAGTTGAAATTCAACATGATAAGTGATTATGCTTCCTTATGAATAAATTCCTCAATAAAAAGTAACTTAAAACAAAAATGTTGTCTATTAACTTTTCCTACTGGGGAACCCAACACCGTTTAACCCATTACAAGTTTGTGATTTTCTTATTGTTAACTTTCTCCTAAACATGTTTTCTATCACTCTCCATCAGAACATGACCCTATGTTTTCTCCTCCATGTCCATATTTTCATACTTGGAATACTAGTATGGGTTAACTCGAGTGACCTCTATGCTTATCTTTCTTTATTTTAAAGTGATTGTTTTACCGACTCTTGTTCCGATGTGGGACGTTCAAGGATGTTTCCAAGCGTAATTTTAAAATTGCGAGGACGCAATTCCCAAAAGGGGGGAAGGATGTAACACCCCAGGTAAATAAAGAATATGACATTTTCATATTTATCCATATTTGTGAATAAAATATTAATATGACTTTAAAGGGGACGCTATGCTCGAAGGCGTACCCAACACGCACCAACGAGTTTCTTGGGAATCTTATGTTGCACTCTAATAATAAAATAATATTATTTTAAATGGTAGTTAACATGTAGCCGTTGTAATGGCGGGAATGGATAGAAATAACTAAAATATGATTATATATGTTCTTAAATGTTTTTACATTTATACAATAAAAGATAAAGGCTTAAAATACGCAAAGAATTCAATTTTAGGCGTATATGCCCTAGTTTTCACTAAAGGTTCACTTATCACCTTTTGATGGCGAACCGTCATTAAATATAGTTTTGTTCACTCTTAAACATTCTTTGGGACCAAATAAAACTCTTATTAAGAATCGGGACATCAAAATTTACTTTGTGTAAATTTTTGGTATCTTTTCGATAAAGTTCATTTTTTTAATGAAAAATGGAAAATGTTGTATTTTAATTCAAAACCACTTTTTAATCTAATTTATTTATATGATTAGATTATATTTTGAATTGGTTTTAAAGTGAAATTAGAAAATATTTTTACCATTAAATCCAATAGTGGTCGTTGGAATCAATTTCACTTTGAAATCAGACTTAAACTAGTGTCAATCTTTTGATACTTATTGTTTCATAAAAACACGCTATTTGTCATGACAGTGGGAATTAATTATTAAATTAATTAATGTGACTTATATGTTTTGAATTTTGTAAAACGGACTTCATTTTTGAATTCAGAATATCAAATATAGCTTAGGGTGAATTTTTGGGATTTTTCTAAAAAACTTCAATTTTTGATGAATAGTGAAACCACTAAGTGGTACTTATAAAAACTGATTTTCCGTTTAAATGAAATTTTTCCATCATTGTGTTTTGATTTTAAAAAATCCGACATACATGGTTGTCATTATGAAGTAAAATGTGGTTCAATGAGATTAAAATAATTTTTTGGTGAATAGTAACTTATTAAGTTTTTAATCGCGATTAGTGGTAATTAGTGTAGTTTAAGGTAAAAATAATGCTTTAATAAAATGAGATGAGCTTGACACATGTCTTACCCTCATTGGTTGTGTCATGGCCGACCAAGAAAAGCCATGGGTCAACTTGGGGACCCCATGGATCCACTTTGGTTGGGAAATGACATAAATAACTTTTTATTTAATGTAAAAGTAAAAATGACACAAACATGATATGTTTTACTAAAACAATTTTTAAGTTGGGTTATACAAGTCATATTTTTGATTATAAATAGTAATTGTAAATCTAAAAATATTTCCTACATCATAGTTTTTTTTTAATAATTTTTAGACATTAAATAAATTAAATTATTTATGACATAATAATGATGCAGCGATGACATCATTATTTGACGATTTAAATAAAATGGAAAGATAATGTAAAATATATGAACTACACATGTCCAAAAACTTATTGGATGAGTATATTTAGAGACTTATCACCTTATCCACGAATTATATCAATGTGGTACCTTTTGAAACCGAAACACATTTTCAAATAAAGTAATATTTCTTTACTTTCCAAAAGTGCCCCTCCTCTCCTCTTATAAAAGGCCCCCACATCTACCTCATTTAACACACTCCTCAAGCCTTTGGCTCGGCCAACCCCTGCCCATTTACTCTCTCCACATCCCTCTCCTCATCCTAGAGGATTCCCTTTGGGAAGAATACTTTCAAAGGAAGCCTTTAGGCTCAAATCAAAAGGAGTTACACTTTTAAAGGTAATTCATTCTCTCATGTTAATTTGTTTTATTTTGCTTCTCCAACCCCCTAAACTCTTTTTATTTACTTATTTTGTAACAAAACCAGTATCTTAAATATACTAGGATCTTGTTATAAGATTTATTCGAGCTACACTCTCACACAACTACATCAAATGGTTAAAGAACATACGGTTTCCGTGGATGGTGAAATTCTGCCTCCCGAAACGATGATTGTTCAATACTCATTTAACACCTTAAAAGGTGGCCATTATGATGTCACTATTTTTATATATGATATATAATATGTTTATTTTTTATTTATGCTTCTTTATTTTTCATTTTTGTCTTACCTTTATGGCTTCCATTATGGGTATACGCGATATCTTCATTTAAGGAAGTGCGGACTACCGCCCCCTCAAAGTGATTTGATTCGTTAAATACCATATGTGGGATGTATAAAGGATGGAAATATGATATTATATATGATATTATACTGGAATTATAATATACCTTTATATCATTATTATTCCATTCTATAAAATACCAAATAGAAACAAAAGTAGCGTTCATGCGTACGTACGGCTTACCGTCTCCATGAACGGTGCATTTCATTTCTTACCTCTAAATGATTATGTAATGTTATAAATGCATGCATGTACTGGATATATATTACATATATGATATCTACATAATGAATACAATTCTTGATATAATAAACATTTGGCCACACGAACAACATGTAATTGTAAGAAGTCCACTTTCGACTTAAGAACCAAATATCGACAAAACAAATATTATTAACTTAAATGATTACATAATGTTTATGACATGGTAATAAGTGGTATAAAAGTAATAATTAACTTGAAAAATGTTCTTAAGGAAGTTTAAATTAACTCAAGTTTATTATTCAGGAGATTAAAGAACGATCGAGTCAAGTCGGACCCGAGGTAAGGGATCCTACAACTCTCTTTCTTTTTAAGTACACTCTTTTATGTCATTTCTTTTAAGCTCATATTTCTTATTATTGGGATGTTCTTTTATATTACTACTACTTTACTTTTTATGTTCATGTGATGATATACCCTATTCTATCTCATCAATCCATTTTGGAAGTTTTGAGTGGCGCCGTTAGGCTGCCTAACTTTCGTAAGAGATCTAACCTCTCTCTTTCTTTTTAAGTACTCTCCTTTATGTCACTTCTTTTAAGCTCCTCTTTTTAATTTTGGGGGATGTTATTTTATATTCCTCTTTCTGTACATTTTATTGTAATGTGATGAGGTACCCTATTTGATCTCATCAATCCATATTCGGAAGTTTTATGTGGCGCCGTTAGGCTGCCGAGTTTTCGTGAGGGATTTTTCATCTCACTTTTATTCCCGTGAGATTTATGCTACATTTTCCACAAATTCCATTGAGTGGTGTATGTACTTCCCATTATTATACTCTTTGTGTAATATACTTTCGTTTATGAGTATTTACATCAATGATCTATTGTCCTTCTTTCATGGGGGTGTATGTTTTGAAAGATACCCAAGTCGGTAAGGGAACCTTTCACCCTCCTCTTTTTTTAAAAGACTTCTTTTGTTGGATCCTTTAATTTACATATTGTTATGTTGGGATATGTTCTAATATATCTTTATTGATGTAAATTTTATGTCCAAGTGATGAGATACACTTTTTATCTCTCATCAACTCATTTTGATGTGATGTCGTTAGGCTGTCAAGGGAACTTTTTAACCCAATTTCGATTTCTTTGGGTTCAACATGTAGTCATTTAATATGTCATCCATTTAATATGTGTGAATGAAATTTTATTGTTGTACACTTAATATCCACTTATATTGGGTGTATTTATATTTCTCACACATATTTTTGAGATTGATTTGTCCTTAATTTAAGGATACCTTCTTTATAAGGGATTTCATCACATTTGACATTTCTATTGAGGGTTCATTGTTGTTATGCACCAATTCACTCTTATATGGTGTATATACTGTCCTTTGGAGTATTATATAATGAATACATTTATTCTCATGATATTATAAAGTTCTGACTAAATGTTATTCCTCAATTATTGTATTCAAGTGTCTCTAATTTTGGTAAAACCCCTTTAACCAAAATATCGCTTTAAATGTTTTAATGATTTGTTCTTATTAATATCCATGTTTTCAAAATGGTTTTAAGGATTTATTTATATGGATATTAATGTTTTAAAATGTTAAAAGCTTCAAGGTGGTAGGGGACACTTTGATTCAAAAATCTCTTTATTAAATGTTTTAAATGGTTTTGGAAGTGGTTTCTTTTTGAATGGATTCATTATTTCAATATACTAAAATGTTATATTGTGATTGAAATGTGGAAATGTTATGTTTCCTTTATGCATGTTTGATGTGATACATTTATGTTATGGTTCTTGGGCATTATTATGAAAACGGGTGGTTCCGTGATAAACTAAGGGAGGGTGAGCCCGATATAGCTCTCCAATGCATTGGGTAACGCGAAGGAGTGAAAAGTTAAGGTTTCTCCGAAGAGATTTAGGGAATATACTGTGATGGGTATTCCAAACGTAACCAAGAGGGTTACTCCCTACGTAATAATGTTATGAATGCCTCAAGTTACCTTTATGTCTTATGTTTTCTATGATTTATTCATGATTTGATATGCCTATGTTTTATGGGTAAAGTATGATTTCATTCTTATGTATATATGAACTCATGTTTCCTTTCCATATTTTTATAACCCTTACTGAGCTTTTTATGCTCATCCCAAGTTTTTGAAATGTTTTTCACAGGTCAAGGGAAAGGTACATGATGTGATGATAGTGTCAAGGATGTGTCAAGAAAGAATCTGTGTTTTATTTTAAATAGGTTTCTGTTGATGGGAAGAATGAATATTGTCTTTTATGTAACCACTTTGTTTAAATGTGGAATGTAATGCAAGTTTCATGATCTAATTCTCTAAAACTCTAAACCTGAAAAGATCCTCAATGTGTAATCTTGTAATAACTCAAGATTAAGTAAGGTTTAAGGCTGGGGCCTTATAACGACATCAAGAGAAATACAACCTTCCAAATCAGCAACCTAAGATGGTCGGAATTAAAACTAAATAGTTTGTTTCAGTGATGGCACAGTTGAATCAGGCTATAAATGGTGGTGGTATCCATGCATAAGATCAGCTAAATCAACTATATAGGAACATGTCAGTAGTAGAGCATTTTAATGAGGCAAAACCCCCCATCATTCAGAGGATCATCTGACCCTGTGCCAGTATAAGGGTGGATAAAAGCATTGGAGAAATTTTTTGATGTCCTGGGGTGTTCAGAACCCCAAAAGGTTAGTCTTTCCATTTACCGTTTTGAAGGTAAATTTGATCAATGGTGGTCAATGGTGAAAAATATCTGGGATAGTGATAAGATTTATGCTCTTGATTGAGATGAATTCAAATGTATGTTCCTTGAGAAATATTTTCCTAAGGTGGTTCGACTTAGGATGGAAAAAAAATTCCTAGAATTGAGGCAGGAGGATGACTCATTGGCTTCTTATGAAGAAAAATTCACTCGACTTGCAAGGTATGATCTGAATTTCATACGAGATCTTGATAGTAAAATCAACCATTTTTACTCAGGATCAAAGCCAAATTATAGAAGATCTTAAGCTTCTCATGAGTTCAAAAGTTATGAAAAACTTGTTTTTTGTGCAGAGAAGGTGGAAATGAAGTTTACTGATGATCAGGTGTTCTTTGACAAACAATAGAATAAGAGGTCGAGGTGGTAGGTGAAAGGGAAGAACTCTTTAAAAAAGTCTGATGGTAAGAAACTTATGTTTACAGTTTGTGAAAATTGTTATAAAAAGCATAATATGGAATGTCTTTTGAATTCTGGTAAGTTCTACCGATGTGGTAAAATGGGACATAAGGCTCGTAATTGCACTGAAAAAGATCAAAGTAATGGTAATAAAAAATATGATTTACAATTAGTAAAATGTTTTAAGTTCAATGAAATAGGTCATTATGCAAATGAGTGTCCAACAAAGAACTAAACTGAGGGAAAGTAGCCAGACTACAATAAAAAAGGGGTGGTGAAATCCTTTTCAACTACTTCAGTAGATGTTGGGCTATCAAATGAATTAGTATCAGGTACACTGTTTATTTGTTCATATTATGACAATGTATTGTTTGATTTAGGGTCTACACACTCTTTCATTTCTGAAAAGTTTTATAGTAAATTGGGAATTCCATATCAATATATTAATACGGAACTTATGGTAAAAACACCTAGAGGAAATATTAAGACAAAAAAAAACAT
Source organism: Viscum album (assembly GCA_963277665.1). Lineage (NCBI taxonomy): Eukaryota > Viridiplantae > Streptophyta > Magnoliopsida > Santalales > Viscaceae > Viscum > Viscum album. The sequence goes on along the minus strand of OY728156.1, from coordinate 1,187,921,762 downwards.
AAGAACCTTACTGTCCTTGTGTGAGGAAAGAATCTACCTGCAAACCTTATTGTTTTGCCTCTAGTAGAGTTTGATGTTATTTTGGGTATGGATTGGCTTTTTGTTTATCATGCTAAGATTGACTGCAGAGATAAAGAGGTTTATTTTCAGAAATATTTTTAGTTTGTGTATAATAATGAACCCTTACTTTTGATAACATATCAAAAAGCTAAGAAACTAGTAAAAGATGGAAATGAATGTTACCTTTCTCATATTTTTGAAAATAAAGGAAATGTTTAGATTAATTATGTGCCAATGGTAAATGATTACCTTGATGTTTTTCTTGAGGAGTTGCATGGTATTATACCTGACTAGGAAGTTGAATTTACTATTGACTTAGTTCCTAATGCTAAACTAATTTCAAAACCCCCTTATAAAATGGATCAAATTTAACTTTTAGAGTTAAAGATGCAATTGAAGCAGTTATTAGATAAAGGTTTCATTCAACCTAGCACATCACCATGGGGTGATCCTATCTCATTTGTTAAAAAAATATGGTTAAATGAGAATTTGTATTGATTATAGATCATTGAATAACATAACTTTTAAGAAAAATTATCCTTTCCCTCATATTGATGATTTGTTTGATTATCTCTAGGGAGATCAGTATTTTTCAAAGATTGATCTGAGGTCGGGGTACCAACAGTTGAAAGTAAAGGAATAAAACATTCCAAATAATGCGTTTCGTACTAGATATAGCCATTATGAATTTGTAGTTATGCCTTTTGGGTTAACCAATGCACTGGATGTATTCATGGATCTTATAAATATAATTTTCTGTGAGTTCTTGGATAATTTTATGGTTGTGTTCATTGATGATATTTTGTTTTTTTTCTAAAAGTAAATAGGAGTAGGAAAGTCATTTAAGGATTGTCTTGAAAACTTTAAAATAAAAGAAACTGTATGGGAAATTCAACAAGTGTGAGTTTTGGTTACAATAAATTTAATTCCTGGGTCACATTGTTTCAAAAAATGGCATAACTGTTGATCTTGCTAAAACAAAAGTTGTTGAAGAATGGACAAGCCCCACAAATATAACCGATATTCATAGTTTTCTTGGTTTGGAAGGTTATTAAAGAATGTTTGAAAAAAAATTTCAAGGTTATCTAGTCCAATTACTAAGTTAACTCGAAAAGGTGTTAAGTTCATCTAGACAAAAGAATGTGATGATTGTTTTCAAGAATTGAAAAGAAGATTGGTGAATGCTCTAGTTTTGGAACCACCTTCCAGAAATGGTGAGTTTGTTATCTACAATGATGATTCATTGAAAGTATTTGGTTGTGTACTTATCCAGAATGATTAGGTAATTTATTATGCTTCACATCAGTTGAAACCTCATGAGTTAAATTACCCTACACTTGATTTGGAATTAGCTGCTATTTTTTGCTTTAAAAATTTAGAAGCATCATTTGTATGGAGTGAAATCTGAAATATATATTGACCAAAAAATTATGAAGTATTTATTCACTCAAAAATAATTGAACATGCGACAGAGGAGATGGTCAGAATTAATCAAATATTACGATTGCACGATCCATTACCATCCAGGAAAGGAAAATAAAGTGGCTGATTCTTTGAGATGAAAAAGTAATGATTCATTAACCATGATATTTTTAGAATTAGATCCTTTGGTTTTTGATTTTATGAACTTTGGAATAGAATTTGTTGGTGCAGGAAATTATTATGTTTTGTTTCAGGTGTCAGTGGAATCATCTCTGTCAAACAGAATTAAGTGAGCATAGAAAGAAAATAGTGAGTTATAGAAAAAAGTAGAGTTGGTTCAGAAGGGTAAGTTTCCTGAATTTAACATTGATAATGATTATGTTTTGAGGTTTGGGAAAATATTATGTGTGCCTTGTGATTTACAGTTGACGAATGAGTTGTTATGTGAAGCTCATAGTTCCTCTTTTTTAGTTCATCCTGGCAGTACTAAGATGTAAAAAGATCTTTTGGAGTATTACTGGTGGGATGGAATGAATGGAGATATTGCTAATTTTACTATGAAGTGTTTGACTTTTCATTAGGTTAAAGTAGAGTGACAGTTACTGAAAGGGATGCTTCAGTCTTTACAGGTGCTAGAGTAGAAATGGAAAAATATATCCAAGGACTTCGTTGTGGGATTACCAAATACATCTAGAGGTAACAATGAAATCTGGGTTATTATTGATCAATTGACTAAATCTGTTCATTTCCTTCCTATTCAAGATACTTTGTCTCTAGATCAACTTTCTTGGTTGTATGTAAAAGATATAGTCAGGTTTCATGGTGTTCCCCTCTCCATTGTATCAGATCGTGATCCTAGGTTTACTTCTATCTTTTGGAAAGGCCTTCAGAAGTCATTGGGTACTGAATTAAATTTTAGTACAACTTTTTATCCTCAATCAGATGGGTAGTTAGAATGAAAAATTCAGACCTTGGAGGATATGCTACGATCTTTTTCACTAGATTACAAGGGAAGTTGGGACCAAAATATTTCTTTGGTTGAATTTTCATATAATAATAGTTTTCATTTCAGTATACAGATGGCTCCATTTGAGGCATTATATGGAAAGCATTTTCGAACTCCAGATTTTTGGGATGAAGTAGGTTAAAGAAAGCCGATGGGACCAGAATTAGTAGAAGAGATGGTAGAAAAAGTTCAGTTGATTTAGAAGAACATGAGAACATATCAGAGCAGGTAGAAAAGCTATGCGGATAACCAAAGGAAGGATCTATCTTTCGAGGTAGGTGATCATGTCTTTCTCAAAGTTTCTCCATGGAAAAGTGTGATGCGTTTTGGTAAGAAGGGAAAGTTGAGTCCGAGGTTCATTGGATCTTATAAAATCCTAGAGAAAGTTGGAGCAGTTGCGTACAGAGTGTCTTTACCCCCATGTTTATCTTAGGTACACAACTTTTTTCATGTTTTAATGTTGAGAAAGTATATTCCAGATCCATATCTTGTTTTAAGCCCCGAGGTAGTTCAGTTGGAAGAGAATATCTCCTATAAGGAACAACCAGTCCAGATTATCAACCATAGAGAGCAATTGTTGCAGAATAAGGTAATTTTTTAGGTAAAGGTTTTGTGGAAAAACCATATGGTTTAAGTGGAAACATGGGAATCTGAAAATGTTATGAGGGATAAATACTCCCACTTATTTTATAAGTGAATAAAAATTGCGAGGATGCAATTCAAAAGGGGGAATGATGTAACATCCCAAGTAAATAAAGAATAATACATTTGAATGTTTATCAATATTTTTGAATTAAATATTAATTTTACTTTAAAGGGGATGCTATGTTCGATAGCGTACCCAATACGCAACAATGTGTTTATTTGAAATCTTAAGTTGCACACTAATAATATATTATTATTATTTTAAATGGTAGTTAATGCCTAGAAATTGTATCGAAATGAATGAATATAACTAACTAAAATATTATTATATATTTTTTCAAAATGTTTTTAAATTTATATAATAAAATTTAGAGGCTTAAAATGTGAATGAATCTAAGCATAAATACTCTAATATTCTTTAAAAGGTCGATTTACCGCCTTTTGATGGAGAAACCTCTTTAAAACTAGTTTTGGTCATTTTTATATGTTCTATTTGACATAATAAAATTATTATTTAGATTTGGGACATCAAAATTTACTTTGGGTAAATTTTTGACATTTTTCTGATAAAGTTCATTTTTTAATGAATAATGAAAAATACTGTATTTTAATTCAAATGTGCCTTTTAATCCAATCTATTTAAATGGTTAGATTATATTTTTAATTGGTTATAAACTTTAATTAGAAAATATTTTTACTAGTTAATCCAATTTTGGACATTGGAATTAATTTCACTTTGAAATTGGACATAAACAAGTGTCAATCTTTTGATAGTTATTATTTCTTAAAAACACGTTTTTTGTTTTGACAGCAAGAATTAATTTTAAATTAATTTATTCCACTTTTGTCTTTTGAATTTAGAAAAATGGATTCCATATTTGGAATCATTAGGTATAAATTATTTAAATAGGTAACTTTTATTTTTAGACATTTTAAATATTTACTTCAGTAATTATTTTATTCACCATGATTAAAAGGTAAATATAGTAAATAAGGGTAAAATATAATATTATAATAATACTAAATTACCATAACATGTGTCCTAATCCTATTGGATGATACATAGGCGACCATGGACATCCTTGGGTCAAATTTGGGACCCCATGGAGCCACATGGGACTAATAATGACACTTTATATTAATTAATTTAATGTAAAGACAAAATGACATAAACAAATATCTTTTAGTAAATAAATTTTTACATGCAGTTATATAAGTTATAATTTCTACTATAAATATTAATTGGAAAGTTAAAAATATTTCCTACATCATGGTATTTTTTTATAATTTTTGGACATCAAATAAATTAAATTATTTATGACACAATAATGATGAAATATTTGCCTCATTAATAAATGATTTAAATAAATAAGATTTTAAATATTAAAAAAATATCCAAAACCTGTCCAATTCTTATTGGATGATTTTATGTCGACTAAAATTCATCTTAAATTCTAATTTAACAATTATTTGACCATTTCAAACTGAAGACGAGGTTATAATAAAATAATTGTTTCAAACTTTCCTAAAGAGCCCCTTCTCTCCCTTATAAAAGGCCCTCACTTCTAACCCATTTCTCTCACTTCTCAAGCCTTTGGATCATGAAAAATATACTCCAATAATCTACCAATATCCCTTTATTCATCCTATAATCCTTAAATTAGGAATAAAACACTTCAAGAAACCCTTTTGTTTCAAACCAAATGGAGTAACCCGATTTAAAGGTAACGTCTTCTCTTAAGTTATTTTGTTTTATTTTACTTCTCCAACCCCCTAAAATATTTTTATTACTTTATTTTATAACAAAAATAGTATCCTAAATATACTATGATGTTTTTATGAGAATTATTATAACTAAACTTACACACACCTCTATCTAATGGGTGAAGAAAATACTATTTCTGTGGATGAAAAACTAACGCCTCACGAAACGATGGTTGTTCGATTATCTTCTACCAGCTCTCATGGTGGCCATTATGATGGAATTTTATTTATATATAATATATATTATGTTTATGTTTTTTTTATGCTTCTGTATTTTACATTTATATCATACCTTTATAGTTTCCATTATGGGTAAACGCGATAATTTCATTTGAGGAAGTGCGGACTACCGCCCCCTCAAAGTGATATGACTCGTTAATGACATATGTGAGATGTATAAAGGATGTATTTAATGATATTATATATAATATCATACTATAATTATAATATAACTATGTATCATTATGTTTTAATTCCATTAAAATATGAAATAGAAATGAAAGTAGTGTTCATGCGTACGTACGGCTTACCGTCTCCATGAACGGTGCATTTCATTTCTTATCTCCAAATGTTATGTACTATTATAAATACATGTATATACTAGATATATATGATATATATGATATATAAATAATGAATATCATTCTGGAGATAATTTACTATTGACCACATGGAAAACTTGTAAATATATGATGTTCATTTTTTACTCAAGTTCCAAATATTGACAAAACGACCATTATTAACTTAAATGATTACATAATGTTTATAACATAGTAATAAGTGATATAAAAGGAATAATAAACTATTAAAAAGGTTATTAAGAAATTAGAAATAACTTTAGTTTATTATTCAGGAGATTAAAGGACAAATGGGTCAAGTTGGACACAGGGTAAGGGACTTCATCTCAATCTCATCTCATTGAGGCATAGTTTGTTTTAATACACAATTTTATTTTATATGATTTATAAACACCTTTTACTTTTCATTTACTTCAAAGGGAATCTTTTTCTATGAAACGTTTTACTAAACGAAAAAAAGAATGATTTTTTTTAATGTACACGGTGACAACGACATTTTCACCGCCGTGAGTATTATATGATGTTTGGCTTCCTTAACAAGACGTAATGTTTTTAAAAGGAAAATAAATACAATATACTATGTTATGTATTTTGGTATTGAAAATGGTTTTTATAATGGATTTTTTATGTCAATATATTTAAATTATATATTGTAATTAGAATGTGGAAATGTTATCTTTCCTTTATGTTTATTTTATGTGTTATGAATATATTATTGTTCTTGGGAATTGTTTACGTATACATGTGGTTACTTGATAAACCTAGGGCAGGTGAGATCGATATAGCTCTCTAATTAATTGGGTAACGTGACAGAGGTAAACGTGAATGTTTCTCCTAATAGATTTAAGGAATATACTGTGATGGGTATTCCAAATATAACTCCCTACGTAGCTATGATCACTACAATGTAAGTATGATATGGATGCCACAAGTTACCTTTATGATTTATGTTTTCTATGTGTTATTCATAAATATTATGATTTCATGAGGTACGTTAACGAATTTATGTTTTGTATGTATTGATGTACTAATGATTTCTTTCTTTATTTTATAACCCTTACTGAGCTTTTTATGCTCATCCCATGTTTTGAAATGTTTTTCATAGGACTTAAAGATGAATAGGGTCAAAGATGGGATCAAGGAAAAGTATTTATATCTAAAACATGGAACTAGACATGACTTTTTTTTCAAGAGTTTTTATTTTATGAAAAAATGGATACTGAGTAGAATTGTCTACATGTAATATTCATGTTGTTATGTAAATTTTATAACCTAATTCTCTAAAACTACAAACCTTAAAAGATCCTAAATGTGAATTATCCATTTAATTCCAGATTATGTAATTTTTAAGGCCAAGTCCTTATAATTCTTGATACATCCAAGTTATTTTTCCTAAAAAATCCAATTACTTGAAAATTTAGGTACCCAAGTTACTTTGGGTCTAGTAGGATTAGTAATAAAATTTTTAGGTGCCCAAACATGTATTTTAAGGAGCTCCAGATAATAATTATTTATAAATATTATTTTTTGTAAATCCCAAATATTGTTTAAATCTAAGTGAATAATCATTTTCATAGTGACCTTTCATACCACATTTAAAACAAGTAATGGTATAAGTACAACAATGTTAACTTTAAAAAAAATGGGTTTTAAACATTTGAGGTAATATTCTATCATAACCAAAACCATCTTTATTTTTATCAGTTTTATTCAAAGACATCATCTCGTGATATTTTTCATGACCTTGATTAAAATCAGATAAAAATTGTTTAAGACATTCAACTTGATTTTTTAAAATTTCATTCAAATATTGAGCAATTTTTAAATTATCATAAACTATTGAATGAGAAGCATAAGTATTTTTTCTTAACTTTTCATTTTCTTGTAATATTAATTTATTTTAATAAACTAGTTTTTCATTATTTTCCTTAATAATATTATTTAAATCATAAGGTTTGAAAATATCTTTTCTTAATCTTTCAATTTCATTATTTAATTAAAAAACATTGGGGTTTTAAGAATTATAGTTAGAATCAGAACATCCAAAATAAAAACCAGAATTATTAACCTTATCCAGTGATGTCATGAAATAAAAGTTAGCAGATTATTTCTCATGTACAAATTATTTTCTAGAATTAGATTATTCTGTACAACTCCAATTGGTGGTCAATACCTTTTTTCATTATTTTTATATTTTTATTTATTCTTAAGTCTTGTACAATTGGGATTAATATGAACTTTCTTACTGTACTCATAACAGGTTATATCTGAAGCATTGTAATTTATAACACCTTTCTTATCTCCCTTATATTTTTCTTTTTAGGGTTTCCTCTAAACCAGTTTTTTAATCATTTATTTTTAATTTTTTTGTAAACTCTAGTTACAATATAAGAAATGTATTATTTTTCCTTATCCTGTTAATCATAATCAGAAGAGTCAGTAGAAATAACATTCACATATTTAAAAGCTACACATTTTTTTGTGGTCTCCTCATCAGCTATGTTCTTAAGTTCCAGTTCATATTGAAGTAGCGACCCAATTAATTCATCCAGGGTGTACTCTTTGAAGTTATTGCTTTTATAAATGGAAACCTTATTTTCATTTCATTTAATTAGTAAGACTCGTAGGACTTGTTAAATAATATTGGGTTTTCTAGAGCTTCTTCATGTGAATTCATTCCATTCACAATTCTTGTGAATCTATGGAAAATTTTATTTATTATTTCAACTTCACCAATCTTGAAATCTTGGTACTCAACAAGAAGTATTCCAATACTGGTTCAGATTAATTTGTTTGAGTGAAGGTGAGTGACTTGTAGAATCTTCCAAATTTCACAAGCTATATTACAAGCAGAAACGTGACTAAAAACACTTCTATTAATAGCACAATATAAAATATTAACAAATTTTTAATTTAAAACATATCTAGTATAATAGTTTCCAATAATTGTATCCAGGTTAGCTTCAAGAAGAGTGTATGATTTTTCCATGATGGGCCAGTGCTCAATGCTTAACTATTTGTGGCATGCCTTCATTCAGGATCTCAAATAGTCATAATTGTTACCATCAAAGTGTGGTGGATTTTGAGGGATCCAAGAATCATTTGGGTTCAATCCTTCCATCTTATAAGATCTTATCCTTAGTATATGAGGTCTAAGAATATGTTAGCATAAATAAAATAAAAGATGACTCTATATAGGGATTGACCTATTCCAAAAGAAACAACCTTTGATAAAAATTGAAATTTATTAGAAAGAGAACAACAAATCTAATCAATTATAAAAATTATTAGGATATGATAATAATTTTTAGGTCCCAATAGGGATATGATAGATGGTTGAGAGGGGGGAGAATAGACCAGATTAAAAATTTTAATCAAATTAATTGATTAATTAAATTAATTATCCAAGTTAATTAATAAGGTTAATCAATAGCGAAAAAATTAAATAACACTGGGATGTTTTTTATAGTAGTTTGGTACAACATGGGCCTACTCAAATCTTATATATCTCTACTCAGTGAGAGATATATATGCACTAATTGTTTTTAGGAGGAATCATAACCCAATTATAGAATCCTTTTCTAGTAGAGGGATAACCACACCACTAAATTTTGTATGGGGAGTCACAACCCTTATAAAATGACTTTAGACATTAGGATTCACAACCCAAATAGTCTTAACTTTAGATACAAGGAGTCAAAAACCCTTGATACTAACTTTAGAATCTGAGAGTCATAACCCAAGAAAGATAAAAAGAAATAATTATTTTGTGTGTAAAAACATAAATATAAAAATTGAGTGGATGTGAGAGATTAGAAATAGTGTTACAGAGTCAGAAACTAGATGAAGGATAAGATAAATAATTAAAGAATAGGTACAGATTCTCGAGGACTGGATTGAGATGTCTCGTCAAGATAGTAGAAGTTGAAGTAGAAGAAATTCGGCCCTTGAGAGAATGTCCAAGTGATGAAACATGGTAATGAATAGGGCCTCAGTTTGTGAAGCACTCGAGACGTTCACATATTTTTCTTGTAGAAAAAATATAGAGTTGAAGATGTTAACTAGTGTGTTCAATATGTTTCAAGGCAGCTCGAAAACCCATTTAAATAGATATCTATAAAGACTAACAAACACCTTCCACGAGTAAAACAATTCAAATTCAAATAACAATTATTCAGGAGAGAGAATAATAATGCCCATAATAATTGTAACAATAATGATTTGAATTTAAAAATTAAAGACCAATTCAAATCGATTTAAATAACCTGTTAAAAGATAATAATAATAATTCAAAGGTAATCCCATAAAAATCATAAGTTAATTTGAATGTTTAAATTCAAAAATTAAATACATTTTAATATAATGAACCATGTTAATTAAAAATTAATTATACTACTTTAAAAATCATAATTTTTTGAATAAATTCAATGTTATTAAATAATTATTTATAAAATAAATAAATAAATAAATAAATAAATAAACTCAAAATATTAAAATATAAATATTTTTAAAATATGTTATAGGTGTACACATTGATAAGGAATAATGTTCAATCACAGTTTAAAATTTATTAAAATATTTCAAAAAATGATTCATATGACTTATATATAATATATTAATTCTGAAAATCAATAAAATACTTAAAATAATTAATATAAGTATGCAGTTTATCAAAATAAAAAAATGATGAGAAATAGATTACTTAAAAATTTTAAGAATAATAAAATTTTAACTGGAAGTATCAAGGTTTAAAAACCGTTGAAATAAAAAAATCATCTACCATTAAAATAAAAAATTAATTAACCTAAAAAAATTAATTCATTGTTAGAATAAAAAATTAATTGACCATTAGAATAAAAATTAATTCACCATTAGAATAAAAAATCAATTTTCCATTAGAATAAAAATTAATTCACTAATACAATAAAAAATTTATTCACCATTACAATAAAAAATTAATTCACTAGTATAATAAAAAATTAATTTATCGGTACAATACATAATTAATTCACCAGTACAAAAAAAATGAATTTACAATTACAATAAAAAAATTAATTAATGGTTTAAAAAATAATTTATGGTTTTAAAAAAAAATAATTGATGGTTTTAAAATAAAAAATTTATTAACTATTTTAAAGTAAAAAATTAATTGATAGTTTTAAAGTAATAAATTAATTTATGAATAATGCATCATTTCATGTACACACTAAACACACAAAATTTGGTGAATTTTTAATCCATATAAAAAACTAAATTATAAATTATACTAAAAGACTTATTTATAGATAATTTTATGAAATTTTCAATGAAATAAGAATTCCTTAATTATGATAAGTATTGAATGGGATATACTCAAAATAATATGAAAATATGAAGTAGTAACTCAAATAAAAATTCTAATATTCAGAAATTATTTAAGTTATATAAAATACATTCCCAGAGTTTCATATAGTTGAATTAAATGAATATAATATTATTATATTTCTAATGAAACAAACCCTAAGTGATTCCAATTAGAAACAAATGATATATCAAAGAAAAAATATTTTCAATTCTGGAAAATACAAAATTTCATAATTGTTTTAAGATCTTCAGATAAAAGGCACACCCAAAAAACCAGAAAATTATCCTTACATTTAAAATACCAAAATTAAGATAAAATAGTAATATTTAAAACATGATAAATTTGGGAAGAATTCGATCAGTATAACATATGTTATAAATAAAATATAAAAGAAAACTTTAAATTAGATTATGCTAAAAACATTTCTTGAAAGAAAAAACATTAATCATGTTTGGGATTAAATTCTAACATACTATAGAGAAATTTAGAAAAAATTTGTAGTTTAATAAAAGTTATATTAACTTTATATTTTTCAAAATAGACAAGAATTATAAAATTATGATCAATAAAACTCATGTTATATTTAAAATATAGATATATTTAAAAAAAAATTCATATAAAATAATAAAAGGGGTTTGAGATATTAAAAAAAAATAATGTGTAATAAAATAACATAAATAGATACATTCATATGCACAAACACTCTCAATTAGTGAATATTATCCCGTTTCTTCTCTCATGCTTACCCCGTTCTTTCTGCTTTCTTTTAGAAATGTAATTCACTGTTATGGAAGAATCTATATCTATTTGGTGAGATCTAGATCTATGATTCAAGATCTATATTTACATGATCTTGATTTATTTAATCTTGATTTAGGGTTTTGTGATTCATATCTTGATTAACATTGTTGTGCCACTCAATTTTTGGGGATTTTTGTTGGGTTATTATCCATTGGTGAATTGAGGTAGGTGTTATAATCTTCAATTCCCATAGTCATGATTTTTATATTTGTATGAAAATTTTAGAATTGATAGTGTTGTTTATAAATTTTAATTCCTAAATTGGGTTAAATAATGTGGAAAATTGATTAATTGAAGTAATGTGGAATTAGATAATTAATTAGAGAATTAATTATGAGATTTAGGAGCTGTCCAATTAGATAATTAATTGGGGTATTAATTATGAGATTTAAGGATCGTGATTTAGTTAATTAATTGTGGAATTAATTATGAGATATCTAATTATTTTAATTGAGATAATTAATTGTGGGATTAATTATGTGATATTGATATGTTAGATTGAGATAATTAATTGTGGAATTAATTTTGAAGAATTGATATTGATAATGGGATAATTAATTATAGGAATTAAGTTTGTGAATCTTGATTAATTAGTTGTTAATTTAATTAATGGGTTTGATGACTAAATTAGTTGGTGAATTAATTAAGGGTAACTATGTGATCAACTAATCGTTAAATCATTAATGGAATTTATGTTAATAATTAATTACTAAATTAATTTTGTGTTATGAATGAGAACATGGTCATTCAAGTATGAATTAGATATTGGGAAAATGGTCATTCTAATGTGTGTTTATGAATGCGAACATGGTCATTCAAGTATGCATTAGAGAATGAGAACATGGTCCTTCTAATGTGTTCTTATGAATGAGAACAATTTCATTCAAGTACGAATTAGAAAATGGTAACATGGTCATTCTAATGTGTGATGTTTAAATGGAAACATGGGAATTCAAGTATGAATTAAAAATGGTAACAAAGGTACTTCGAGATATGGCCTCACTTAAGAATACTTCAGGCTCCGACATGGGAAAAAGTAGGTATTCAGATATGATATCAACTTTGAATACTTTAGGCTCTAGAATGAGCTGAAGAAGGTATTAATATATGATATTACCTAGTAACACTTCAAGCTCTGACATGAACCAAAGCTGGCATTGATGTACGGGTGTTCTCAGGAACCCAAAATTTAATGCGGTTAATTAAAGAATAAATGATAATGTGATAACTATTAACTTATGCATTATACTGATTTCTTAATACAAATTCATACACTATTATCTGATTGGATATTGTTTTAGACACTATTGGTGGTGTCCTACTGAGTTGTACTCACAACCTACTTGGGCTGCCTAATCAGTATCCGAATAGTCTTTATTGTTGCATAATAAGTTAAGGGAAAAAGCCCTGAGTTAAATGGAAATCTTGGGATGGATCTTGAATGAGGGTACCAGATGTGGTTTGGGACCCGTTTTAGAGTTGTTGGTGTATTTATTTTCAGTTTGAATTTTAGACACCCGAAACATACATTAGAATGACATATTTAATGTTTAGTTTTAATATTGTATTTCTAGTTTTCGGTCATCTTGCAATACATTATTATTATGGTTATTATATAATTTTGTTATTGTTTATATTCTTTCTAGTGGTGTGATACTCCGATCAAAGACCATATAGTCTCCCCATGAATAAATTATCAGACTCTCACTGCTATTTGGTAGCCTCTATAATATGGGGAGGAGCACTTGATGTTATGTGACCGACTGGCTCAGGGCACTGATGGGTGACACCCGGGCTAGGATGTTATAGGTGAGGTGTATCTTCAAGCTGAAAATATTGCGAGTCTAGTAGCCTCGACAATGGGAGATTATCATTTGAATTTTCCTAGTTGTTTAGTTCTTGTATTGAATAATTTTTATTATATTACTTTAGTTTCCAGAAACAAAATCTCAGTTTCAAGTTTAGGCACAATGAGATTTTATTTAAAGTTTTGAAATAAATGTTTTATCATTTATAAGGATAATATGTGTCATGGTATGGAACATCTTAATAATGGCTTATATATACTTGAACTCGAAAACCCTATAATGAAAATAAATGACCAAACCAGTGAACGTGACTCATATAACACCCTTTTATGGAACTTTAGACTTGGTCATATAAATGAGAAACATTTAAAGAAATTTCATCATGTAGGTTATTTAGACTCATCTAAGTTAAAACCCATGGATATACGTCACACTTGTTTACAATGGAAAATGATCATGAAACCCTTCTTTGGAAACAAATAGAATTACTAAAATTGATTCATAATGACATATGTGGTCTGTTTACAGTAGAGTAAAGGGGTGAGTTTTCATACTTCATTAATTTTACTGATGAATATAGTAGGTATGACTATATCTACTTAATGAGGTATAAGTCAGATTCATTTTATATATTTAAGGAATATTAACATGAAGTAGAAAAATAGCTTGGTAAGAATATTAAGACACTCCACTCAAAATGAGGCAAATAATATATTAACCAAGATTTCATTGATCACTTAAAGGAGTGTGGGATAATATCCCCACTCACTCTTCCTTATACAACATAGTGTAATGGTTTTAGTGAAAGTAGGAATAAAACCCTACTTGTCATGGTTAGATAAATGATGAGTCAAGCAATTCTTTTGTTATCCTTTTGGGGATACACATTGCAGGAAACAACATATACCCTTAACCAAGTACAAACTAAAGCAATAGATAGGATTATATATGAGTTTTGGTGTGTAAAGAAACCCAATATGTCACACATATGTGTATGTGGATGCGATTCCTTTTTCAAGACTATTACTAGTACAAAATTAGTATCCAGAAGCACAAAGTTCATCTTTATAGGTTATCCTAAAGAAACCAAAGGATATTACCTATATAAACCTTCTGATAAAAAAGTGATGTGGTATGAAATTATATATTTCAAGAAAGAGAACACATTTATAATACTAGGAGAAATATTTAATTTGATGAAGTTGATGTTTCAGATGCACAAGAGTTTGTATGATAACAATCCCCACAAGAGATAGTGGGAGATGAATAAGTTCTTGAGACATAAGTATTGCATAAGTCAACTCAAGAGGTTAGAGAACCATATAGTTATGGTTTTATTGTTACCAAGTTAGTTGACACATTAATCCATGACAATGATGAACCTATAATATCTAAGTAATAGATGACAAGGATGTTTCTAAATAGAAATAAGTTATGCATTCTGTGAAACACCCTGAGATTTTATAGGAATAAAATTATGTTCAATAGTATATGTTATACGCAACACCAAGATTAGAAGATAATATAACATTTAAATAATTTTAAATATATTTCTTTTAGAATAAATTTAATTGCTTTAATAGCTTATTATACATGCAAAAATAACTTTCTTTAATAGCTTGCATCACATGCAAGACCGAGTTTTATTGAACAATAATATACTATTAATAATATTAATTAATATGAAATTTATCTCCTAGATATTGGAATTAGTGTATGAATATGATTAACTAACTTATGAAATTATATATTTTAGGCACTATTATTAGTTATATATTTATTATTAATAAAATAAGAATCATTTAAAATAAAAATAAATGTTTTCTGAAAAATTGTATTTTTCTAAAAGACGGTTTAGTTGCACTTTACACACATAATTTAAAATTATTTTTTAATATTTTTTAGAAAATTTATATGAAAAAATAAACTTCATTTTTGAAATCACAATAACAGAATTATCTTAGGGTGAATTTTTGGGATTTTTCTGAAAGGATTCATTTTTTATGAATAGTGAAAAATACTAAATTTTAATTGAAAACTGCCTTTTTGATTAAATTATTTATGAAGATAAATTATGTTTAAATTGGTTTTAAAGTAAAATTAGTCCAAATATATATAAATTAATACAATTTAGGTCCTTTTAATAATTTTTATACTGAATTTTGACATAAAAACATTATAAACTTTTGAATTTTTTCTCTTTAAAAACCCACTTTCTCGTCACATTTACAGGATTAATTTTAAATTAAAATTTTCCAATTAAATGAATTGAATTTGGAAAAATAAATTCAATATTTTTAATAATAATTATTTATAATTTATAATAAGGTCAACTTAAGTTTTGTACAAAATGAATATTAAAAAAGTAAACAATTATTTATTGTGATTAGGGTAAAAAATGATTAACCTGGGGTTAAATTGAAAAGACTAGAGTGAAAATCACCTAAAATATTATATTAATATATTTTTATTAGTCTATTTTAACCTTTTATATTAAATTATATTAAATATGTCAATTTATTTCCATTTTACTTTGAATATGACCCTAACAATAAGATAAGTAAAGAAAAAAAACAAAAAAGGAACCTTCATCACTTTTAATATCTATAAAGATTTTAGGTGGGAAAAAATAACATAATTTTGTTTATGTATATTATTTTGAAATATAAATGAGCATTTTTTATCATAATAATTTTTATTTAATTTTTATAGATGAAATAATTATTTAAAATGATTAAGAAATGCCAAAGTAGTAATTATTTAGTTAATAATAAAATAAAATAAATGATACTAAAAATTTTAAAATTGAATTAAATTGAATGAATTATTCCATTTAATTAATTTTTTATATTAATATACCATGTTATATAGGTTTTAATATAAAATATTTTAATTCCATCACTGTCTTGATATTTTTTCATTCAAATTAAATGAATAATGTTAAAATTGACATTAATGTTATTTTATAATAAATGATATTTTATTAATTGGTTTCAAATTCCTAAAAATACCATATTTTTGAAATTGATTTTTAAATGTTTTAAAATATCAACTATGGACCATTAAAATGAAAAATTTTCGTTTATAGTGATTATATGGACCCATAAATAGTAAAAACCATGTCAATGTTGTTAAGGTCAAAAATGTGTTTTTTCACATTACATGTGCTTATGTTAAAAATAATTTTTGAAGTTTCAAATGATCAAATAACAACTGATAATGGGGGGTTGAATCAGTTATTTTAATTTTTATAAGTTTTAATACTTATAAAAACATAACCCCTGTAATTTGTTAAGATTTATTTCCTCATCATCTTTTGTAAAATCTCATGCATGAAAAAGTAGGAAATCAAGTAAAGAACAAAATATTTACAAGGTTTGACCTTAGTGTGAGAAATTACACCCTTACCTTAGCCACTCTCACAAGTCTATGAAAATCCACTATTATGATGAAGTGAATAAAACTTGTGCCAACTCCTGTTAGACATCTTCTATCTCCTAATATGAATGATTATGCTGACTCCCATCAGTTTACAAAGTTGATTACAAAACAATTGAACTAATAAAAAAGAATAAGGTTTTGTTCAATTTTCTCTATAAAATATTAGTCTGGATTTAATTTTTTTGGATCCAATTATCTTAATCTGATGAGGTCAATATGATTATCCCTTAATCAATCTGAAAAACTCAAACTCTACTCAATTTCTCAATATGATATTCTTCATTCCAATTGACTCAATCCGATTGACTCAATACAACGATTCTCAATATGATTTTTCTATATGGTAAAAAAATTTCAACTGTCTGATCTTCTTTTGAGATATTAGTCCAGAAATAAATTTCACTAAAAATCTTCAGCGCTATGCTTTTTCTATTTATCTGAAAGTTTCTATGAACAAATGATCTGAGAAATTATTTATTGTATACTCAGAAAAAAAATTAAGAAACTTGAAAAATTTCCCTGCTTATTCATATTTTACAACTCTAAAAAACACTCACATTTAAACTTCAAATTTGAATTCTTCAATCCTCCTCATATTTTTATGAGATTTATAAAAAATTGGATTTTATGTTTGGCCTCTTAAACTCTTCATAAAACTTCTGGAATTTTATTTTAGAGTATTATTTATAATCAACTAATTATGATCTTAATTTATTTATCAGTTCATTATGATTCGTTTATTTCTAAGATCATTACAAATTTGTTTCCTTCTCAACTCATTACGAATCTGTTTCCCTCTCATCTCATTAAATATTCGGTTTCCTTCTCAGCCCATTACAAATTCTATTTCCTTCTCATCTAATTAAAAATTCTCTTTCATTCTCAGCTAATTACAAATTAATTTCCTTCCTCAACTCATTGTGAATTCTATTTCCTTCTTAGCTTATTATGAAATCTATTTCCTTCTCAGCTTATTTCAAATTATTTTTCCTTTTTAGATCATTACGATTTCTATTTCTTTCTCAGCTAATTACAAATTCTATTTCTTTATCAACTCATTATGAATTAAGTATTCACTTTGTAACTTTGAAATTCTTCCATATTCATTAGCTTTAAACATTCTAATATCTTGAAACTTCTAAGTCCGGTACTTTTGGAACTGATACAATATGTATGATTCATCAATTTATAGAAAATATTTTATCATGAGTATGTTTCATGATTTATGAGAACTTCATGATCAGTAAAGCATTGTGTGAATTTGTTTAGAAATTTTAAGAACTTTTTTACTATTGAATTCACTTTCTTCAAGAAACCTCTTCAGAATCAATACAACTTCTTTATACAACAACTTATAACATTCTAACTCAACAAATTCTTTATTTCTCAGATTTTGAAAAAGGAAAGCTTCCAACAAACAACAATTTCTTCCTATGATTATTTTGAATATGATGATCCAAATTTTATGCTGATGTATTAGATACTCTGAGTATGGTGTTTTCAATATGATCCTCAGAGTCTATAAAAAAATTTCTTAATGACAAGAAACTATTCTACCCCTTTTTATTTGGGTTCAAAATTTTAGCAACTTTTAACTTTCTTATAAAGCTCATTATGATGGATTGGGTTTGATTCTTGAATAACAAAAAAATTCTTATACAAAAGGTTAGTTGTCAATAAATACCAAAACTTTGTTAAAACAATTTATCATAAAGGTTCTTCAACCTTCCCCTTTGGATTTTTTTAAAACCCTCATTAACAACTTTTACGACTCTTATAATTTTTTTCAAAACTCAACTTTTGTAAAAAAAATATGTTTTTTTGAATTTTATCAAAACATAGACTTTATCAAAATAGAGGCTCCTAACAACACACTAATGGATAAAGTAATGTTTTTAAGGAATTAAATCCCTTTGTGGAATGAAAATTTTGCGGCCATGTAAGGATAAACTCTACCTCAATTTTATTTTTCTCTCACATTTCCATTTCTCTCCCCCATTCTATGATAACCACAACTTCAGATTCATTTAACAAAGATAAGTAAAAACTTCTTATAAAGTAAAATGTTGTTACTTTCTTCCCCCCTTATCAAAATAATCTAAATCATGGTGAGAGATATTTCTTATAAGGTTTAGGAAGACATGAGAAGAGGATGAACCTAAAGTTTTAACCTCAATTCCAAAAACTTTTCTTTTGACATTGATTTTGTAAAGATATCATCAATTTGATAATTTGTTGCAATGTATTCTAGAAAAACATCTCTAGAAACAAATTTCTCTTTTATAAATTGAAACTTTATATAAATGTGTTTTGATCTTGAATGTTGGAAAATATTTTTAGAAAGACCAATTGAATTATAATTATCCCATAGTATCTTCAATGGTTTGGAAATTTTTACTTTCAAATATTCCTGTTAAACTTTCATCCACAATATTTGAGTACAAGAATGAGTAGCTGCAACATATTCAGATTCATATGTGCTTAAAGTTACTGAAATTTTTTTCTTACTATACCTACTCATATAACATTCACCAAAGAAGAATGTTCCTACTAAGGTTTATTTTCTATCATTATAATCTCCATCCCAATCAACATCAGTATAACCTTAAAAATTCATCTCATAATTTCTTTTATATAACAACCCATGTGAAGTTGTTTTTTTTGAAATATCTCAAAATTCTCTTTTATACCTACATATGTGATTATTTTTGATTAATTCGATACTTGGAACACAAATTCAAAACATAAACAATATCAGTTTTGGAGGTTGTAAGGTAAATTAGACTTCCTATTAGCTTTCAAAATTTTTTCTGATTCACACATTTTCCAGAATCATAATTACTAAACATTGTGATCACAAATATAGAAGTATTAACTTCTTTGGATTCTTCTATCCTAAAATTCTTTAACAATTCCCTAACATACTTTTCCTTATGTAAGAAAGTGTATTTTTCTTTTTTATAAACTTGTAAGACAAGGAAGAAAGTTAATTCTCCCAACATTGATATTTCAAAAAATTTCTTCATTTATTTAGAATATGTTTTAAAAAATCTTATCTATCCCCACAAAAAATTATATCATCCACATAAACAATTATAATTAGATATCTCAAGTCAGCATCTTTCACATATAAGTTTCTATCAACTTTTCCTTTAGAAAAATTTAACATTATCAAACAATTGTCAAGTTTTAAATACCAATAATGTGGATCTTGTTTCATCCCATACAAAGATTACCTTAGTTTAAAAACTTTTTTCATCATCATAAAGTAAAAACCCACAAGTTTTTTTAATGTAATCTTCTTCCATAATCAACCCATTTAAGAAAGATGAATTTACATCTATTTGATAAACTTTGTAATTACGATGTGCGGCTGCTAAAAGTAACATTCTAATAGTTTCTAATCTTGAAACTGGGGTAAATGTTTCTTCAAAATCCACACCTTTTACCGATAAATATCCTTTAAAAACAAACCTAAATTTGTTTCTTGAAACTTTTCCATTTTTATTTAACTTGTTTCTATAAACCCTCTTGGTTATGATAAAATATTTATTTGTTGTCCATGAAACAAGTTCCCATGTTTAATTATTCTCAATATGATCCAAATCTTTATTCATAGCATCCACCCATTATTTTGGTTGAATAACTTTTAAAACTGATTTTAGTTAAACTTTTGAGATAAGTGAAATATGATTATCTAATCTCAACTTTATTCTTGTCTAAACTGGGGCCTTCTAATTTTCAATATCGTTTTCGGACTCAACATGTTTTTGTAAAGTAAGAAATTTCAAATTTTATTTCTAAAATGAAATTTCCTCATCACATAAATTTTATGAATCTTGATATATATGTTTTGACTTACTTTCACTATTTTGGAAAATCTATAGTTTATCCTCCTCAAAATTGTCAACAAATTTTGTTAATGAATTTTGATTTTCAATTACTTTTAACATCATATGAGTCTACCAACTTTTTCAAAAAAAAATTCTAGAATTTTTATGTTCTTCCATTTGGTGAATAACCCATAAAAGTTCCTTTCTAAGATTTCTCATCAAACTTTCCCAAATCCGGATTTTTGATTTCAAGAAAACAAGGACTTCCAAAAACTCTGAATTATTTCAATAATTTTTTATTATACCACATTTCATAAAGAGTCATGTTGGTTTCCAGTGTCAACAAAAATCTATTTTGAACATTTATAATAGTGCTAATAGCTTATCTTCAATAGAACTTTGAAATTTTGTATTACACTAACATACTTCTTCCCTTTTCCACCAAGCTTCTATTCATTCTTTACATTACTCCATTTTGTTGTGGAGTATACAGAATACTATAATGATATGTGATACCATGTTTTCATATATAATCTTCAAAATTATTATTGTTAAACTAGATACCATTATCTTTTCTCAACTTCTTTATATAAACCCCCATTTATTTCTGAACTTCTTTTATAAAAAACTTGAACATTTTCATGTCCTCTGACTTATGTTTCATAAACATGATGTTTTTCATCCAAGTGAAATCATCAATAAAAGTGATTTAATATAAATTTACTTTTGTTTATTGATGACTAATCGGACCACATAAATAAAAATGAATAAGTTTAGGAGGTTTGGTAGACTGAATATCAACTCTCTTAGGACTTTTATTAGTCATCTTTACTTTCTAGAAAGTAATACAAACATCTTCTTCTCTTCTTTTTAATTTTAGAAAGTTTCTAACAACATAAATCTTAGAAGTTTTGTTCATGATTTTCTATCCAAGGTGTCCAAGGATTTGGTGCCATAACTTATTTTCATCTTCAACACTCAAGTAAGAAGATTTATGAAACTCTCATATTTTGAAAAGATTACCACTAGTTCTTTCCCCTTTTGTGATAACTTTTCCATATTTTACAATTCTGATGATACAAGAATATTTTATAAAAAAAACTTTTTTTCCATCCTAAAAATGTTTACTTAAACTAAGAAAGTTATGTTTCATCCCATTAAAAAATAATACTTCCTTATATTTCAACTTTTTTTCTTCAATCTCAGCCGTTCCAATTCCTATGATTTTTAGGAAACTATCATTACCAAAGGTAACAACACGTCCATCATGATTTTGAACAAGTTTCAAGATCTTAAAATTACATATCTTGTGTGAGGAATAGAAAATATCAAGTGTCCATGGTTTGTTCTTTTTTACTTTCATTCAAGGCTATCTCATCAACAAAATCTCTTTACATAACTTTATTCTTTCCAGTTCATTTCATTTTCCATTATAAGAAAATTGTTCCTTAAGGAGTGTAATATATTTTAAATAATGATGAAAAACCTTATCAAATCTTCCAAAAACATATTCCATACATTCAAATTAATTTCTTGTTTGAAATTTTATAACATTTTTAGAATTCACATTTTCAAATTTATATAAGTTAGGAAAGTTTCTCATTCTACATTCACTATTTCTTCCAATTTTATAAATAATTATTATAGGTAAGGAAAAGTTGTAATGGAAATTATATACCCTATTACTATAGTTTCTACAACACCAAAAATAAAAATAAAATATTTATTTTCTTTTGAAATAATATCTTTCTCTATTGAAACTTTGTTGAGGTTGATAGCTTCTTTATACTCTATCAAACTTGGGATATGAACCATCTTTAATTCAGAGTGGCTATTCAAAATTTATAGATTTTATAGGTTTATAAAATCCTTTTTCCACCCAATATTTCCCAATACTTTTTATAAAACATAAAATGTTAGAAAAATCAGATGAAACATTTTTTTGGTGGTTGAAGATTTCACGAGATTCTTGTTTTGATCCTTTTTAGAAACTTTAGAAGTCTTAACTCTTACTTCTGAGGATTTTTTGATTTTTTCATTCATCTTACTTAGAGAATTTTATGGATTAAGAAGTTTTTATTGAAACTTGTTAACTTCTATTTCCTTAGATTCTAGCTTCTTATTGATATCTTCAATCATATTTCCCTATTCATTAATTCTTTGTTTGTAACTTAATATCTCCTGAATGTATTCATCCTCCTACTTGATGAAATCATTTCTTCCATCAACAACTTCTATGAAATATTTATTCATTACTATAATTTATTTCTTGAGAGTTTTTTTTGTTCAAGACATGAAACAAGTTATTTTATGGGATGATACTCTTTATAAAATTCTTCACTACCTTCTTCACTATATGATGAATTTTTATTTTCTCAACTTTTGAAATGAAGGTTAGGAATTTTTTTGAACTTTCATCTTCAGAAGAATTTTTATCAGTTTTGTCTGATTCAAATTTCTTACTCAATATACTTATTTTATTTTTAGTAAAATTATTCTTGTATTTTTTGGATGACTTTTCTTCTTTATCATTTTTATTTCACTTCTTCCATCGAGGTTTTTCATTGAATTCATATCGATATTCACTGACTTTCTACTTGGGGTAATTCATAACAAAGTGTCTGATTTCATCACACATAAAACATTTGAGAGGAATTTTACCTTTATACTTTCCTATTTATCTTCTATGTTCTTGGATATAAGAGACGTGATTTTATCATTGAACTCATCATATGACTTACCTTTAGAGTCACAAGGATCGACATCATCAACATCTTAAATTTTAAACTTTCTTATTAATTCAAAATCCATTTAATCTTTCATATTCTTTTTAAACATTAGATATTTTCTCATTTCATAAGAAATAATAAATTTATGAAATTATTCAAGAGATAAATAATCCTTATTTTATAAAGAGTAAATTTTAGAATCAAACATGTCTGGGATTTTTTGCATAAGTTTCTTCACAATTTTAGAATATTTTCAGATATCTCCAAATCCTCTAATGTTAAAAACAATTTAATTTACTCTGGTTAAGTATTCATCAATAATTTCTTCATCTATAATTTTTATGTCTTTATACTTACTATGATAGATTTAGAACTTTTATTCCTTTACTTTATTATTACCTTTGAAAATACTTTCCATCTTATCTCATATACTTTTTGAATTATTGAGACCCATAAACTTATGATAAAAATTCTCTTGTAAGGACATAAGGATTGAATTTCTATCCTTTCCATCAAATTCTATGTTTCTATTATTAGAAAATTTCATAGGAGTATCTTTCTCAATTGGTGGAAAATCAATAGTAGTATCATCAAAAACTTCCAGGACAATAGATAAGAGATAAGGAATCATACTATTTTTCCATCTATAATAATTTTACATCAAATTTAGGAATTAATATACTATTTAAAAATTGATATTATCCATGATAAGTATTCAACAAGGCAACCTGAACTCTTATACCAATTAAAGTTCCAAAGAATCAAATAACAACTGAGAAGGGGGGAGGGGGTTCGAATAAGTTGTTTTACTTTTTATAAGTTTTAGTACTTATCAAAACATAACCCATGAAACCTGTTAAGATTTATTTCCTTATCATCTTTTTAAAAAACTCATTCATGAAAAATTGGAAAAGTAAGTAATGAAAATATGTTTATAAGGTTCAACCTATGTGTGATAACCTACATCCTTGACATAGCCACTCCTCTAGGTCTATAAAAATCCACTATTATGAAGAAGTTAATACAACTTGTTCCAACTCCCATTAGACACCTTCTATATCCTGATAATAATTATTATAATGACTCACATTAGTTTACAAAGTTTCTTACCAAAAAATTAATCCAAAACAAAAGAATAATACTTTGTTTAATTTTCTACACAAAAGATTAGTCTAGATCAGAGTTTTTTGGATTTGGTTCTCTCAATCGGATGAGGTAAATATAATTATCTCTAACTCAATATGAAGAAATAAAACTATACTCAAATGATCAATATGATCTTCTTCATACTGATTGACTCAATATGATTATTCTTAATACAATTCTTTTGTCTGGTAAATAAAACTTGTAGGTGTTTGATCTTCTTCTGAGATCTCAGTTTGGAAAGAAATTTCTACTTGAATTATTCAGAACTGTTCTTTTTCTTCTTGCGTGAATGTTAATATGAATAAATTATCTAATAAATTATTTATATGTGACTCAAAAAAAGAAGAGAGAAAATTGAATACTTTACTTGCTTCCTAAAATTTTAAAAACTATAAAAAATACTCACATTTAAACTTCAACTTTTACTTCTTTAATCATCCTAATATTTCTGAGATTTATGAAAACTTTAATTTCAAGTTTTACCTCTTCAACTCTTAATAAATATTATGGAATTTTATTTTTGTGTCTTCTTCATAATAATCTAATTATGATTTTTCTTTCTTTCTCAGTTTATTATGATCTATTTCTTTCTCAGCTCATTATGAATATATTTCCTTTTCAGCTCATTACAAATTTGTTTGCTTCTCATATTATTATGAATATTTTTCCTTATTAGTTCATTAAAAATTATATTTCCTTATCATATCATTAAAAATTCCATTTCCTTCTAATTATTAATTTTGTTTCCTTCTCAGCTCATTACGAATTCTATTTCCTTCTTAGATCATTACAAATTTTGTTTTCTTCTCATATCATTACAAATTATGTTTCCTTCTCATATCATTAAGAATTATATTTACTTATCATCTCATTATGATTTATATTTATTTCTCATATAATTACAAATTTTATTTCCTTATCATCTCATTATGAATTAATTATTCACTCTGTAACTTTTAAATTCTTCAAACTTCATCAGCTTTAAAAATTCTGACGTCCTAAAACTTCTGAGTCTCGTACTTCTGGAATCGATATAATATTTATGATTCACCCATTTAAAAAAAGAGTTTATCATGAGTATGTTTCATTATTTATGAGAACTTCATGATCATTATAACATCATATAATTTTTTTAGAAAGTTTGAGAAATTTCTAACTGCTGACTTCACTTTCTTCAACAAACCTCTTCAACATCATTACGAATTCTTCATAAAAAAACTCATGACTTTATAACTCAGCAAATTATTTATTTATATGAATAAATAAACAAAAAATTCTAGGAAACAAAAATTTCTACCTTTGATTATTTTGTATTTGATGATCTGAATTTGATGCCGATGGATCTGATACTCAGTGTTTAGCACTTCTTAGTTTGATCATCTGAGTCTGGAAAAAAACTTTCTTAAAGAAAATTTTTTTATCCCCTTTTATATTTGGGTTAAACTTTCAGAAACTTTAATTTTTTTTATAAATATCATTATGATAGAATGGGTACAATTATTGAATAATAAAAACATTCTTATACAAAAAGGTTAGTTGTCAACAAATACAAAAACTTTGTTAAAAACATTTATCACAAAGGTTATTCAATTTTCAAAACACATGGGATTTTTAGTTGATAAATTTGAATAAATATTTATAATCAGTGGGTAAAAATTATATAATAAGGATAATTTTATTTTATTCTTAAATGATAAATTACTTAGGTTATAAAACTAGTTAGCATGGTCAAAAACCAAAATGGTAAAAGTAGGGAAAATTAGAATTTAAAGAAGAAAATATTTAAAACATGTGTTTAATTGTGTGGTGGAGGTTTGTATTGAACATATAATCCCTAAAAACATTTAATTATCAATTTTAGATCCACTTGGGGTAAGATATACCTCCCAATAGTGAATACTTTTGGGTATTTACAAAAATTCCACTCCTCGTTAACTATAAAAGCGAACTCACTAACATCACTTATTCACACCTCTAAACCCATTTTTATCAGCCAATATCTACCAAAATAACTTCCCAACTTCCCTAGACGAATTATAGAATCCTTAATTTGGGCATAAATCCAACCTAGGAAGGATTTTGGTGCAAACCTAAGGAGGATACCTGAAGAGGAGGTAATATTATTCAACGAGTGTTTTTATTTTATTTATTTCTCCACATCCTTAAATTATTATTTAAATATGATGATATAATAAACTTAGTATATTCCATATAATATATTTTTTATAATATTTTCATGACCTAAAACCATCTCCACTTTCATCATATGGGTTATGAAATCATCATTAGTGTTTACGGCGGACTACCGCCTCGAGAATTGATGTCATAAATTTTTTATTACAGCCTTTCATGGTTGGGAATAATGATGGATATAAAGTATATATATGATGTTTATAACATATTTATAACTTTTTATTAATTATATAATATATAAATTTTTACATTCCGTTTCATATGGGATACGATAACATCACTAGTGTGTGTGACGAACTACCACCTCAAGAAGCGACGCGATTTGTCTTTCAATAACACTTTACATGGAATGTAATAAGGATAAATTTAATGAATATATATGGTATACATGAAATAATTATGATAATCATGAGATATTTATCATTATTAAAAAATAATATATCATTTTATTTTTTTACACTAAAAAGATGATAACATCGTTCGTGTACGTGTGGACTACATCCTTCACGAAGCAATGTGACTCTCTTTTCATCACCACACCACATTGATGATTTATATAAGTATATTTAAAGAAATAATATTTTATATATTATATTATTATAATTATTTAAATATAAAATACGACTTTATTTCTTTCTATAATGATCATTGAAAAAATGGAAACGTTACTTATGCATATGTACAACCTACCATTTCCATGATCGTAACATACTTAATTGCTCAATTTTCTTTCATGATTGGTATTAAAAGTAAAATTGATTTATAAATATTATAATTATATAATGATTATTATTTTTTATATGATGTAACTATAAAATATTCATAAGAACTTGAACTTTGATAAGAAAGTATAAATGAGAATGCAAGGTAATTAACACTAGAAACAATAAAAATAATGATAGATTATTAATGAAAGGGTAATAAAATGTTATAAAAGGATAATATATGATATTATAAATATTAATATAGTTATTAAATATGTTAATAACATGTTTAAAACCACTATACATGAGGTTAACACACATTCAACCAAAAGGAAGCATAGGGTATGGGTTTTCTCGTCTCGCATGTATTTCTATGAGATGTATGCCATATTTACCACTTATTTTTGTTGTGTAGTGTATATACTACCCATGAATGTATTTTATGATTATTATACTTTAATTTATGGGGATTTAAATATCTATCTGAGGATCTATATTTCTAGGGGTTTATGTTTTCAAAGTTACCAATGTGGTAAGGGATTTTTGTCTCAATTTGCCTTCTTTGATACGTATGTTATGTTATGTACATTTCTTCTTTTATGAGGTCACTAAAAGAAATGAACCTCATAGTGGAAGTTATTTTAATATAGAGGTGGTTTAAACCACCACCATATTATTCTGCGACGGTTGCATAAAACCACCATTAAATTGGGTGTCAGTATCCAATACATGACTGTTTCTTCAATCTAGCGTCAGTTTTTGGGAAGTGTCATAGTAATCATATTTAGAGGCAGTTTTGGTGGTTTTAGTGGTGGTTTCATGTGAGAAAATAGAATTATTTAGTGGAGGTTTAAACCAATTCTATTTTTTCATTTTTTACATTGAAACTACCACTAAAACCACCATAAACACCACTAAACAATAACACACATTTATTTAGCAGTGGTTTTAACCGCCTCCAATAATAGAATATCAAACTATAGTGGTAGTTTAAAATGACGCTAAATATTTTCCATTTTCTTAGTTGTGGTTTAAACCTCCTCTAAATATGGTCCATTTCATTAGCGATAGTTTAAACCACCGCTAAATGTAGATTTAAAAGTAAAAAAATGCAGCAGATTATGCAGCTCCAATACCAGTACCCTAGAAAAAAACCATGTGTAGAGAACATATAAAATAATAATCTAAACCATATAACAATGTTTAGTAGTAAAACATATAACAATGTTTCATAAAAAACCATGTATAGAGAACATAGAACAGAATAATCTAAACCATAGCATCTCAACCATCTAACAATGTTTCACAGATCTAAATCTAAGTCCTTAAACCACATAAAACCAACATCTGAGATTTAAGACTTCAAAATAAATAGCACGAACTTATAAGATGTATCCCTGAGCCATCCTAATAATGATGATTTATCCCAGTGCTCAGGATAACATTGTAAAAGGAATTGGGTCCTTCAACCATACTAATTAGTTTTAGTTTGAACTGTATGTTTAATATAAATGAACTGCTTAAAAATGAATCAGTAGGAGTATCACGCATGTGTCTATGAGAAAACCTATACTATAACACTTATAAGAAGATGGTGTTTTTTCAATTCTGGTTGCTATTTATATAAGCGTGTTATCCTAGTTTTGGAACCACATTCAGTAGTGGATGAATCATGTGCCATGGAAAGTTTTTTATTTCAATAAAATGTTTCCCAAGAAATAACTAAGGTGGGGAGAAGGATGAGTATTATGGAAACTATGTCCTTTCATGTAGAGGGATACAACTATAATTCACTAATTGGAAATTTTCAGAATGAATTCTTGAAGCCGATGCATTGGTATATTCAATATTTCATATCTCAAATATAATGATGAATTTTAAAACATAGGTATGATTTTAAACTAATTTTGGATGATAGATTCATGCTCGAGATAAATAAGTGATCCCTGAGTTTTATCGGTCGATATTGTGTATATGAATTAATGAAAATATGATGGAAATGTGGTTAGTTGATTACCCAACCATTAATGAATGATGATATTAATTATTGGAATTTTTTGGACATGCATTAAATAACATGGTATCATTGGGATCTAAGACTGTGTGATCAATACCTTAATTAAAACACTAGCTATTAAGATAGTAATATCTTAAACAAGTAAGTTTGAAGTATATTTATTGATGCTTTAGTTATCAAATTTTTAAGGGGAGCTGATCCTTCCATCTATGAATCATGTTAAATGTCATGTGAACTTTTTAGGGTGTAACCCTTTAAAGATATACCATAGAATTACAATGAGGGTTTTAGGGTGCACTGAGGTGGTTTAACTATTTTTGGACCTATTCACACATCATTGAGAGACATGGCATCAAGGGCCGGTTTAAGTCAAGTATAACATGTTTTGATGGAGCATGTATCAGAAGATCTAAATAGGCCTATCAATATAACTTTTAAAAAATGTCAGGATGTTTTTATTTGTGGATCAGAAATGGGTAATGTTTAGAAACATGGTGTAATTATATTCTAGATTCAGTCATTCCCAATATATTGACACCATCCTAAGTATGTTGGGAGAGCATCTATATACCAAGATAAATAATTAAATCCAATTCCTTTTTGTTTGGATGGAAGGAATCCATGGTAGGTTTACATAAGGATTGATTTATAGAAAGCCTTAAGATATGGATTAAAAATGTAAAATATTGGAGGGTAACACTCATGTGAGTGTTGGAATGGTCCTTGGATGGTTTTTTTAGTTTTTGAGTTTCTTGATAACAGGAATTGGGTACTAATGTATTCCATAGTGAATGCTAGGTACTGGTTCAAATACATACTTGGGAGAAGCTTGAGTCTAGGCATTAATCTTGGGATACCTTTTGATTATCTAGGAGTGTTGGATCAGGAATTCACTATAATTTTTTTTGAATGGTGATATAAATGAGTAAGATTTGGTGAGATCAAGAGACACCACTGGAAGTTGGTTACAAGCAGTGGTGAGCATGCTCAAAGTGATATTTGGGTACTTTGGATAAAAGGCGTCAGAACATGGTTTTAAAGATGCCGACTATTAAAGTTGAGGGTTCTTGAAAAATACTCAAAAAAATTAGTTCAGTATGATTTATTTCTAAAATTAGTATGTGGTTAGTTTGGAACCACTTCAGGCACATGGTGGGTTGAGACAGGTTAATTTTAATGGGTTCTGAGAGATTTTAAAGGAAAATATAGTGTGAACAGTATAAGATTGGTTAATTGGATTTCAACCATTTTTAAAAAATTGAGGACCAGGGGTAATATCCTCCTAAGTAATATATTAAATGTGTTGGGATCACTGTTAGTACAATGAGGTGTTTCATAAATCGGAATATGAATTTCTATTCTAATGATGGACATCTACCACACTGGTTTTTGAAACTACATATGGTTGGATTCCAAGTTTCATGGGATAAAAAGAGATTACAAATCTCATATCTTAGTCCCATCCAAAACAATGACCAACCACCAAAAATTCTACTTGATAACGGGGTTGAATCTCTCTTATATATAGGATTACTCAATGTGTTCAAGAACATAGTGGTTTATCTCCCAATTTGGATCTCCATCATCTTCCAAGTAATATTCTCTCTTACAGTGATGACACATGGCCAAAATATGTTCACCTACCATATAGGGAACACAACTAAATGGATATCTTGTGAGAAGTGACCATTCCCATGTTTAGAATGTGGTCAATGGTTGAACAAACATTTGTGGGCCCCATACTTGAATGACACAGTTGTGGGGATTGTGTCTCCAACATGAATAAAATGAATCAAATAAAAAACATAATAGTTAGTCAAAAATACTAATATACACATCCTAACATAACTCAAATGAAACTATTAAATATCTCCATCTTCCATATGAAACATAGATTACTTCATACTCCATCAACTTCATACTTCACCAATTCTAGACTCACTGCCTTACTAAATCATCAATCCATATCAAATTTCAATGCCTTTATCAAACATGGGGAATCATGAAAATGTTAGTTCATGAAAATGTCAGGTGACTACTCCGCCACACATGATAAATGATACATGATAAATGATACATGATACATGATACATGATACATGATACATGATACATGATACATGATACATGATACATGATACATGATACATGATACATGATACATGATACATGATACATGATACATGATACATGATACATGATACATGATACATGATACATGATACATGATACATGATACATGATACATGATACATGATACATGATACATGATACAAGATACATGATACATGATACATGATACATGATACATGATACATGATACATGATACATGATACATGATACATGATACATGATACATGATACATGATACATGATACATGATACATGATACATGATACATGATACATGATACATGATACATGATACATGATACATGATACATGATACATGATACATGATACATGATACATGATACATGATACATGATGAATTATGCATGATACGTGATACATGATGAATTATGCATGATAAATGATGCATGATACACGATGCATGATACATGATGCATGATACATGATGCATGATACATGATGCATGATACATGATTCATGATACATGCTGCATGATACATGATGCATGATACGTGATGCATGATACATGATACATGATACATGATACATGATACATGATACATGATACATGATATATGATACATGATTCATGATTCAAGATTGGTTTATGCCCAAATTTACCCAAGAGAAGAAGGGTAGAACAGTCCTTGTAGTGTAGCTTGGGTTGTCAATTCCACAGAGACCTAAGAAGATACCTAAGATACACAACCTAAGGGATGAATTTTTGGCTATGAAGAGGCCAAATTGGATTTTTTTTAAGTGTTTTGGGAGAAGACTAATAAGCTTAGTTGAGTTCAATTATAATGAAATGGGTTGTTCTTAGGGTTGCGCTTGGGTGGATTGAATGCATTTTATTTCTGTAGACAAATTTTTGGTTTTATTAATTCTTGATGAAACCATTCTTCAAAATAACACTACCTTCATCATTTTATGGTTAGATACTAACTAAACTCAATTACTAGTCACCAACACACTTAGAGAACCAGATTAATGATCTCTCCAAGGTATATGGTCAATTTAGTAATTGGAATTAGCTTTTTCAAACACAGTGAAGATGAGGAGCGAAAATAATTGAAGAATGGAAGTCTTGAATTATTTAACCAATTAACAAAAATTCGTGCATTAAATAACATTCAATACAGCCTTTGAATATTCCTAAGATCAAACCATTAAAAGGTTATCCCTCCATTGATGATATACTATCAATGGTGGGCGGAAGACAGCTTAAAAGAATTGAATTAAAGAGATTAAAACCGCGGAAATAACGAGCACTCCTCCGTGTGTGTGAATGGAATTCACACCTATGTGTGAAATATATCACCAAAACACAGAGTTATCACTATGATTTTGTGATTTTAGAGATTTAATTATAGAAATTGGAAGAATATAAGAGAAGGAATTGGATTAAGAACTTAGAAATACAAAAAGAAACTTACACGGGGAAATGAAAGCATTACAATGAAAATTGAGCATAATAACATTACATGAAAGAAGGTATGAGTTCCTCCTCACCACCACTGCCTTAAATAGGAAAATTTGGATCCTTAGGCAGAGCTCCAACAGTCAAAGTCATCCCAATCAATGAGGGTAGGCATAGGTGGTGGAAAGTAAGTGGAGAGGAGACTTCTCCACCCTTGACCCGAGATGGCATCCAGCTTGCTTCCACTTGACAGATCCGCTTCAAAGTCCTTCTAGATGGCCGATTTGGAGTGGGCAATAGAAGACAAAAATGAAGCCCCAGATGTCTTCTAACAGAATCTAAAATATCAGCCCAATTTACTTGTGGTTCTGAAGATATGGAAGATTCATTGGGATGACATTCTGGGCCGCAGATTCTGGCCCAGATTCTGATCTTCCAGTTGTTCTGCCTTGATCACTATCATGGAGACCGAATTAGTACTTTGGACTGAAGAATGATTTGTTCCCCTGTATGTCTTCTATCATCACAAGAAATATGGGCTTCATTGGTCCAGTATTGTGAGACCCACATCCTCAACAGTGGGTTGGTGTCCAATCTGCCTTCACCAGAATTGTCTCCTTTCATCACCAAATATCTTCATCATACTTTATGAATATTTCCTTGCTCCCTGAATGAGAAAAATTTAAATTTTAAGTGAAGATACATTTCCAAAAATATAATATTAAAACATGAATAATTACATTCAATAAAATCAGATGAGTCATTGGGCCTAAATTGGTGTACATTAGGCATGAAGTGCACAATTGATGAGAGTTGATGTTTAAAATTAAAATGTACTAACTCAGGCCTATATGATCAAAAATGAACTTTTAATCCCATTAAAATGTACTTATAAAATTTGTTTTGATTGTCTAATCACACCCCCAAATTGATATTTTCTAGTCCCGATCAAATAACTCAAAGATTATGAAAATCAAATTCCCTTTTCCAAAAACATTTTAATAAACAAAGCTCACCAAAATACCTCATACCAAAAAATTATGCATCCCATCAAAATCATTAAATACAATGTAGGTTCTAAAGCATAACCCAAGCCCAATCCCATTATTATGATCAAATTCAATGCCACATTTCATCCAATTACAATTAATCATGATGATGTGTTGTGTGTCACAATAGACATGGGGGTTCATTTTTATTCAAGGGGGAAAAGATGGAAGGGCTAGGTGGAATCACATTTTAATATTAATATGGGTATTCATTTTTTTCTTTTTCTTTTTTTGCAATGTTTCCATGGTTATTGAAATTGCATTCAAATGAGTCAACCCATGTAGCGAGACTTTGCCGATGACTCCCAGGCTCAAAGGCCTTAGGGTACCAAGTGAAGCCCACATACTCGGGAATCATCTCGAGTTAACTCATTCAAAAACAAATTCGAATTTCCACAAATAGAGATAAAATTCCCAACTCTGGGCCAGAAAACTATGGAGTCACGATCCCCAAGTGTCGAAAGCCACACATTAAGTCATTTCATTGCTCTATGTGCAAATTTATTGTTGTTGTTTTTTTGTTTTTTTGTGTGTTTTTTACACCTCTTTTTTTATATATATATATTTTTAAAATACTCATATTAAATTTAAAATGATCACCAAAACTATGATATTTATTATGGGACCCCAAGAATTCAAATTAATACCCCACAGTCCAACGGACGTGCATTATGAATTTTTTTTATAAAAATTGGATGAAAATGTAACAGTGAAAAATCACATTAGACAGCCACACATTCGAAAATTTTATGCTCATGAACTTAAACATGTATTAAAATCAGAATCAAGGAATAAAAAATTATTTAATATTCAGTTTTAAAGGTTTGCAATGTGTAATAACATGTTCAAGGTTAAGGAAAATGTTCATTCAATTAACACGCAGGTTTGCAATGTGTAATAACATGTTCAAGGTTAAGGAAATTTTTCATTCAATTAACATGCACATTTTATTGCTCTATGTGATTGATTTTTATTTTCACCTCCCCCCAACATAATATAACATTGTCCCCAGTGTTTAAAGAAAATATAATTTAGAAGGGGTAGAGGTAGAGAATAGGAGCATAGAACAATTTCACATGATATTTGATGTTGAAGTTTGTGATGGTCTCATTTAATCCCTTGGTCTCCATGTCACTTGAATAATCCTCATGGTAGTGTACGCTTGTACTCTTATGATTTCCCTGAAAATCCATCAAACTTGGCAGCCCCTGAATCTCAAAAACCAACATAGTTAGACACAATGGAAACCCCTTGAGGTTCCCTTTTCTAAAAATAAACAACAATAAAATAAAAATAAAAATAAAAATAAAAATAAAGACAAAACATACTTGTTAATTTTGAAACTCCAACGATCGACACTCATAACAAGTAATAATTTTTTTTAAAAAAAATTATGTATATATATAAAAATTTAAAATATAAGTATATATATAAAGAAGATAGAATAAGGAAGCACCAACCGTCGTAGTTCAGTGGTAGGCGTGCGCCCCTGTCTCCCTTCGGTCCCAGGTTCGAGTCTCGTGGCTTCGCCGGCCGTGACGGGGTTTGACCCACGTCCTACGACGTGTCACTTTTTTTACATTTTTTTTGTTTTGTTGTTTTGTTTTTTTAATAATAACAAAAATAAAATAAAATAAAAACTTACAAACACCTATATTGTTGATACATTGTCTTATTTTTAATTTCTGGGTAAGATAATACTCAGGGATCACACCGCGTGACACGGATGAATACGGCGCCCCCCTTTCATACCCATCCATACTCATAAGAGAAGAACATGTCAATAATATGAGGTAAAATTATATCAAATTGTTTTGCTAAAAAAGTTGATTAAAACAATAAAGTGATTGTAAATTTAAAAATCATGGGTTTCCTCCCATTCAACGCTTTGTTTAACATCGTTAGCTCGACTTAAACCACTAATTGATTAAATGTTTTTTCATAAAAGGTTGGTTCACTCAGGTCTTCATCAACTTCATGTTTTTGGAATGGTTCTATGAATGGTTTGACTCTATGACCATTAACTTTAAATATTTGACCATTGGTGGGATCTTGAATTTTAACAGCCCCATGGGGGTATACCTTATGCACTATGTATGGACCGGACCATCTAGACCTCAACTTTCCCGGGTGAAAATGAAGTTTAGAACTATACAAAAGAACAGGTTTCCCTGGTTCAATGTGTTTAGTTTTAAGATTCCTAGACTATTAGGCTTGAACTCTAGCTTTATTGATCCTTGAATTTTCATAAGCCTCCATCCTAAGTTCCTCAAGCTCGTTTAGATCCAATTTCCTCTTTATTCCGGCCAAAGAAATGTCAAAGTTCATTTTTTTGATTGCCCAAAAGGCCTTATGCTCAATCTACACTGGCAAATGGCATGATTTACCATAAACCAACCTATATGGGGACATTCCTAGGATGGTTTTAAATGCTGTTCGATATGCCCAAAGAGCATCTAAGAGTTTGCTCGACCAATATTTCCTAGATGGATTAACAGTTTTCTCAAGAATTTGTTCGATTTATCGATTGGCTAACTCAGCTTGACCATTGGTTTGTGGGTGGTAAGTGGTGGACACTTTGTGAGAAATTCCATACTTCTCCATGAGTGATGAGAATGGGCGATTGCAGAAATGAGTTCCACAATCACTAATGATAGCCCTAGGAATCCCAAATCTAGAGAAGATGTTTCCTTTAAGAAACCTAATCACAGTTTGATGGTCATTGGATTTTGTAGGAATGGCCTCAACCCATTTTGAGACATAATCAACAGCCAAGAGAATTTAAAGATATCCCCTAGAGTTTGGGAAGGGACCCATGAAATCAATTCCCCAACAGTTAAAGATTTCAACCACTAATATTGGAGTGAGTGGCATTTGATTCCTTTTTGTGACGGACCCTACTTGTTGACACCTAGGACATCTTTGAAAAAATGTGTAGGAGTCCCTTGAGAGGGTGGGCCAAAAGAGACCACCTTGAAGAACCTTGGAAGAAGTTTTATTAGAGGAAAAGTGACCTCCACAAGCCTCACTATGACAGAACATTAGGATGGAATCTTGTTTGGATTCTGGCACACACCTCCTAATGACTTGGTCAGGACAGAACTTATAGAGGTATGGATCATCAAACACATAATACTTGACATCAGAAAGAAATTTTCTTCTAGCTTGGGTCCCTAAGAATTTCGGAATGACCCCTGAAACTAAGAAGTTGGCTATGTCAGCATACCAAGGGAAATCACTCACAAAATAGAGGTTCTCATCGGGAAATGAATCAGACACAGAAAGGTGATGTGAGTTGTCTTTGAATTCCAACCTAGAGAGGTGATCAGCTACAACATTCTCGACACCTTTTTTATCCTTAATGGTTAAATCGAATTCTTGAAGAAGAAGGACCCACCTAATCAATCTATCCTTGGCATCTTGTTTTTGGAAGAGATATTTTAGAGCTGAATGGTCGGTGAAGACAATGATGGGTGATCCTAAGAGGTAGGAACTAAATTTATCTATGGCAAACACAACAGCAAGTAACTCCTTTTTAGTGGTGGTGTAATTGATTTGGGCATCATTTAAGGATTTTCTTGCATAAGAAATGACATATGGAGTTTTATCACACCGTTGTCCTAACACAGCTCCTACAGCAAAGTCACTGGCATCACACAATAGTTTGAAAGGAAGGTCCCAGTTTGGAGATTTCATAATGGGAGGAGAGGTGAGAGCGGATTTAAGGGTTGAAAATGAACCCTCACAGCTTTCTGTCTAGACAAATGGAGCATCCTTTACTAGGAGAGCACAAAGAGGACGAGAGATTGAACTAAAGTCCTTAATGAATATTCTATAGAAACCAGTTTTTCCTAAGAAGGACCTCACTTCCTTAACAGTTCTGGGTGATGAAAGGTGACGAATGATGTCAACCTTTGCTTTATCAACTTCAATTCCCCTACCCGAGACTATATGGCCAAGGACTAACCCCTCTTTTACCATGAAATGGCATTTTTCCCAGTTTAGGACCAGATTCTTTTCTTCACATCTTGACAAAACTCTCTCCACATTCCTAAGACATCCCTCAAATGTATCCCCAAAGACAGAGAAGTCATCCATGAAGACCTCTAGAAAATCCCCTACCATATCTGAGAAGATTCCCATCATGCACCGCTGGAAGGTTCCAGGGGCATTGCATAACCCGAACGGCATGCGTTTGAAGGCAAAGGTGCCGAATGGACAGGTGAAGGTTGTATTCCCTTGATCCTCCAAGGAGAACTCGATTTGATTGTACCCTGAGTACCCATCTAGGAAGCAATAGAATTGATGACCCGCCACTCGCTCTAGGACTTGATCAATAAAGGGCAAGGGAAAATGGTCCTTCTTGGTACAAGATTTGAGCTTCCTATAGTCAATACAGACTCTCCAGCCACTACTCACCCTAGTTAGAAGAATTTCCCCATCCTTATTAGTGATCACAGTGATTCCAGCTTTCTTTGGGACAACTTGAATTGGTCTTACCCACTCACTCTCAGCTATGGGGTAGATGATACCAGCTTTCAACAACATAAGAAGTTCTTTCCTTACCACATCCATAAGATTTGGATTGAGTCTCCTCTGAGGTTGACGACGTGGTTTGGATTCAGATTGAAGAGTATTCCTATGAGTTCCAATAAGTGGGCTAATCCCAGGAATATCAGACAGGGTCCAACCAATGGCTTTCTTGTGTTTCCTAAGGACATCTAGAAGCATCCCCTCATGATTGGCTTCAAGAGAAGAAGATATGACTATAGGATGTGTTTGATTTTCCCCTAGGAAGGTATAATTGAGGGAAGTAGGAAGTTCCTTCAATTCAAGATCAGGTTGGTTCAGAATTTCAGCAGAAGATTGGGGCATTTGATCAAGATCAAATTTGTTTCCGAGATTTTCAGATTGAATTAATTCCCCATGTGTAGAAGTTTCAGCCACAAGATTGTATTGACCTGGGTTAGTGAAGGGAGATTGAGTTTTCTCCATGAATGTGGTTTCCTGAAAGGTTTCACTAATTGTTGGTCCTAGGACATCATCATAGGAGCAATTTGAAAATGATTCAAGCCAAGGAGATAAACTTCCTTCATGTGAACAAAGGAAATCAATCTCATTCTGACTTAAACATCCATCGAATATTTCTTGATGTTCTATGGATTCATTTTCAATTCTTCCTAACATGTTTACTTCATGAATGTCCTCGTCATCTCCTATTTGTGAGCTTTCATTATAGATGTTGAAGTCTAGACTCATGTTCCCAAAGGTGATGGTCATGTTCCCATTTCGGACTCGGATAATAGAGTTGATTGTTGCAAGGAAAGGACGGCCAAGAATGATTGGGGTTTGGTCCCTAGGACCTAAGCTTGGATGATTGTCAAGGAAAATGAAGTCAGCAGGGTAAATGAAATTCTCAACTTTTACTAAAACATCCTTTAAGATCCCCTTAGGAACCCGAACACTGCGATCAGCGAGTCGAAGAGTGACCAATGTGGGTTGGAGTTCTTCGAGCCCTAACTAACAATACATGGCATAAGGAATGAGGTTTACACTGGCACCTAGGTCACACAAGGCCTTGCCAACTTTTGTCTCTCCTAGTTCAACATTGATGTAAGGGCAACCTCGGTCTTTCATCTTTGGAGGAATGGTCCCTTGAATGGTGGTACTCACATTAGCAGCCAAAAGGACTTGGTTTTATGTAAAAATTTCCTTTTAAAAGTGAACAAGTCCTTAAGGTACTTTGAGTAGGCTGGTATGGTTTGTATTGCATCGAGGAGTGGAATGTTCATCTTGACTTGAGAGAAGATTTCTCTCAAGGTTTCACTCAGTTCAGGCTTGGATTTCCCCCTCATCCGTTGAGGGAAGGGAGCAGGTTGTTTGAGTGTTTGGTGTGGTTGTGGTTCCTTCTCATTCTCATTGGTTTTTTCAGAATCTGTGGGCTGTTCTTCATAATTTTTAAGTGATGTTGAATCTTTTAATAGTTCTGAAATGGTTTGTTCAGGTTTTTCAATTGATTTCCCACTTCTTAGATTGTCACTACTTTCAATTGTTCATGATTTGATTGAGTGCAACTTGACTCTCCCCTTGTTGTTTATTGTGGAATGGCTTGGGTAGGCATGGGTGCCTTCCCAGTTTTGATTGTTTGAAGTTCTTTTTTAAGGGAAGAGACTTCCGAGTTCATCCTTTTCCATTTGTTTTCAAAGTTGTTCTAGTGGGATTTGTGGAACAGTTTGGGTTGGTGCTTGAGAAGATTGGTTTATCCCTGGGGGATATTTTGAAGGTGGAATGGTTTGTTGAAAATGGACTGGTGGCTGTTGGTATTGGAAAGGTTGGGTTTGAAACTGATTATGGGTTTGGTAGTTCTGTTGAGGGTAAGGATTTTGCCCTTGTGGTTGGCTATGTTGTTGGTTATCCTTCCATCGGAAGCCTGGGTGGTCATTGTACCTTGGATTGAAGGTTTTTTGGTATTGGGGCTTTTGAAAGTTTAGGGCATTGACTTCTGCTGGGGGTCCTCCTAGAAGAACATCCTTGATGGATG
Source organism: Viscum album (assembly GCA_963277665.1). NCBI lineage: Eukaryota > Viridiplantae > Streptophyta > Magnoliopsida > Santalales > Viscaceae > Viscum > Viscum album. The sequence goes on along the minus strand of OY728156.1, from coordinate 1,187,881,129 downwards.
GAATGGTTGGGAAGTTGTCTGTTTTATGGTCATGTTTGTCACAAATTGTGCAAACAAGGTCTACATTTTGGATTTCATGGACTTTCCTAATGTCTATCTCTTCAACCTACCTAGAGAGTGCTGTGAGTTTAACCCTAAGGCTTTCCTCTTCTCTAATTGTATGAATTCCAGTGGTTCTTTGTGGCTTTTCAGAATAAGGTGAAGTTCCCCAAGTTTGGTTTTATTCAGCCAAAATTTCTAGATACTCGTAAGCATCATTTGGGACCATGTTTTTAAAAGTTCCATTACACATCATGTCAATGAATTGTTTATTACCCGGACCCAACCCTTCATTGAAAATTATCACTTGTTCAGGTATGGAAAACCCATGGTGTGGAACCATTTTTAGGGTGTCTTTGAACCTCTCCCATGTTTCATAAAATGACTCTCCCTCATTTTAAAAAAAGTTTTGGATGCTCTTTTTAAGTGAAATTGTTTTGTGATGAGGGAAGTATTTTTTGTAGAATTCTATTTGCAGTTGGTCCCAAGAGTGTATTGATACAGGTCTCAAGTTTTTTAGCCAATTTTTAGCTCGATCCTTTAATGAAAAATGAAAGAGCCTCATCTTAGTGGATTCTAGTTGATGTGGGGGACACATGGTTTCAACAATGTCATTGAACTCTTTGACATGAAGGTATGAAATTTCTGACTCCATCCCATGAAAGGTTGGAAGGTGGTTTAGGACATGGGGTTTGAATATGTAGTTGGTGTCTCCTATGGAATTGTGTCTAATTCATGAGGGGGCATTGGTCCAAGCTGGAGTGAGGTAGTCGTTCATGGTTTGATCAACTACATTCCCTAAGTTTTGAGCTTCTTGGTTTTGGTTTCCCATTTGATTCCCCCCAGGGTTTACAATTTTATTTTGTGGATGACCCTCCATTGGACTTGTTTCAAGTTCTGACTTTGGGGTTTCAAGAATATTTGGATCTGATTTAAAAAATCCCCTAGGTGCACTTGACTCCCCTATCCTAGGACTTTTCACCCTAACTAGTATGTTTGAGAAATCGCGGGTGTAGGCAGACATGCGCCAAAAAAAAGCGAGAAAGGGACAAGATAAGAGATCTTGGGTGAGAGTAGAAGAATGGAGGTGAGGAGAGAAGGTTTTTTTTGGATCTAAGGTACTTACATGGTCCCCAAAAGAGGCTCCAAAATTTGGTTCACGCGCAAATTTACCCAAGAGAAGAAGGGTAGAACGGTCCTTGTAGTGTAACTTGGGTTGTCGATTCCACATAGACCTAAGAAGATACCTAAGATACACAACCTAAGGGATGGATTTTTGGCTATGAAGTGGCCAACTTGGATTTGTTTTTAAGTGTTTTGGGAGAAGACTAATAATCTTAGTTGAGTTCAATTATAATGAAATGGGTTGATCTTAGGGTTACGCTTGGGTGGATTGAATGCATTTTATTTCTTTAGACAAATTTTTGGTTTTATTAATTCTTGATGAAAACATTCTTCAAAATAACACTACCTTCATCATTTTCTAGTTAGATACTAACTAAACTCAATTACTAGTCACCAACACACTTAGAGAACCATATTCATGATCTCTCCAAGGTATATGGTCAATTTAGTAATTGGAATTAGCTTTTTCAAACACAGTGAATATGAGGAGCGAAAATAATTGAAGAATGGAAGTCTTGAATTATTTAACCAATTAACAACAATTCGTGCATTAAATAACATTCAATACAGCCTTTTCATCTTCCTAAGATCAACCCATTAAAGTGTTAGCCCTCCAGTGATGATATACTATCAATGGTGGGCGGAAGACAACTTACAAGAATTGAATTGAAGAGATTAAAACCGCGGAAATAACGAGCACTCCTCCGTGTGTGTGAATGGAATTCACAACTATGTGTGAACTATATCACCAACACACAGAGTTATCACTATGATTTTGTGATTTTAGAGATTTAATTATAGAAATTAGAATAATAGAAGAGAAGGAATTGGATTAAGAACTTAGAAATACAAAAACAAACTTACATGGGGAAATGAAAGCATTACAACGAAAATTGAGCATAATAACATTACATGGAAGAAGGTATGAGTTCCTCCTCATCACCACTGCCTTAAATAGGAAAATTTGGATCCTTAGGCCGAGCTCCAACAGTCCAAGTCATCCCAATCAATGAGGGTAGGCATAGGTGGTGGAAAGTAGGTGGAGAGGAGACTTCTCCACACTTGACCCGAGATGGCATCTAGCTTGCATCCACTTGACAGATCCGATTCAACGTCCTTCTATATGGCCGCTTTGGAGTGGGCCATAGAAGACAAAAATGAAGCCCCGGATGTCTTCTAACAGCCTGTAAAATATCATCCCAATTTAATTTTTGGTTCTGGAGATATAGAAGATTCATTGGGATGACATTCTGGGCCATAGATTCTGTCCCAGATTCCAATCTTCCATTTGGGATGCCTTGATCACCATCATGGAGACCGAATTAGTACATTGGATTGAAGAATTATTTGTTCCCCTGCATGTCTTATATCATCACAAGAAATTTGGGCTTCATTGGTCCAATATTGTGGGACCCACAACCTCAACAGTGGGTTGGTGTCCAATCTGCCTTCACCAAAATTGTCTCCTTTCATCACCAAATATCTTCATCATCCTTTATGAATCTTTCCTTGCTCCCTGAATGAGAAACATTTAAATTTGAAGTGAAGGTACATTTCCAAAAATATAATATTAAAACATTAATAATTACATTCAATAAAATCAGATGAGTCATTGGGCCTAAATTGGTGTACATTAGGCATGAAGTGCACAATTGATGAGAGTGGATGTTTAAAATTAAAATGTACTAACTCAGGCCTATATGATCAAAAATGAACTTTTAATCCCAATAAAATGTAATTATAAAATGTGTTTTGATTGTCTAATCACACCCCCCAAATTTATATTTGCTAGTCCTGAGAAAATAACTCAAAGATTATGAAAATCAAATTCCCTTTTCCAAAAACATTTTAATAAACAATGCTCACCAAAATACCTCATACCAAAAAATTATGCATCCCATAAAAATCATTTAATACAATGTAGTCTCTAAATCATAACCCAAGCCCAAGCCCATTCTTCTGATCAAATTCGATGCCACATTTCATCTAATTACAATTAATCATGATGATGTTTTGTGTGTCACAATAGACATGGGGGTTCATTATTATTCAAGGGGGAAAAGATGGAAGCACTAGGTGGAATCACATTTTAATATTAATATGAGTATTCATTTTTTTTCTTTTTATTTTTTTTCAATGTTTCCATGGTTATTGAAATTGCATTCAAATGAGTCAACCCTTGTAGCGAGACTTTGTCGATGACTCCCAGGCTCAAAGGCTTTAGGGCACCAAGTGAAGCCCACATACTCGGGCATCATCTCGAGTTAACTCATTCAAAAACAAATTCGAATTTCCACAAATAGAGATAAAATTCCCAACTATGGGACAGAAAACTATGGAGTCATGATCCCCAAGTGCCGAAAGCCACACATTAAGTCATTTCATTGCTTTATGCGCAAATTTATTGTTGTTGTTTTTTTTGTTTTTTTGTGTGTTTTTTACACCTATTTTATATATATATATATATATATATTTAAAATACTCATATTAAATTTAAAATGATCACCAAAACTATGCTATTTATTATGGGACCCCAAGAATTCAAATTAATACCCCACAATCCAACGGACGTGCATTGTGAATTTTTTTTATAAAAAATGGATGAAAATGTAACAGTGAAAAATCACATTAGACAGCCACACTTTCCAAAATTTTATTCTCATGAACTTAAAAAAGTATTAAAATCAGAATCAAGGAATACAAAATTATTTAATATTCAGTTTTCAAGGTTTGAAATGTTTAATAACATGTTCAAGGTTAAGGAAAATTTTCATTCAATTAACATGCAAGTTTGTGATGTGTAATAACATGTTCAAGGTTAAGGAAAATTTTCATTCAATTAACATGCACATTTTATTGCTCTATGTGATTGATTTTTATTTTCACCTCCCCCCAACATAATATAACACTGTCCCAAGTGTTTAAAGAAAATATAATTTAGAAGGGGTAGAGGCAGAGAATAGGAGCATAGAACAATTTCACCTGATATTTGATGTTGAAGTTTTTGATGGTCTCATTTAATCCCTTGGTATCCATGTCACTTGAAGAATCCTCACAGTAGTGTACGCTTGTACTCTTATGATTTCCCTAAAAATTCATCAAACTTGGCAGCCCCTGAATCTCAAAAACCAACATAGTTAGACACAATGGAAACCCCTTGAGGTTCCATTTTCTAAAAATAAACAACAATAAAATAAAAATAAAAATAAAAATAAAAATAAAGACAAAACATTCTTGTTAATTTTGAAACTCCAACGATCAACACTCATAACAAGTAATAATTTTTTTTTAAAAAAATTATGTATATATATAAAAATTTAAAATATTAGTATATATATAAAGAAGATAGAATAAGGAAGCACCAACCGCCGTAGTTCAGTTGTAGGCGTGCGCCCCTGTCTCCATTCGGTCCCGGGTTTGAGTCCCGCGAATTCACCGGCCGTGACGGGGTTTGACCCACGTCCTACGACGTGTCACTTTTTTTTACATTTTTTTTGTTTTGTTGTTTTGTTTTTTTAATAATGAAAAAAATAAAATAAAATAAAAACTTACAAACACCTATATTGTTGATACATTGTCTTCTTTTTAATTTCTGGGTAAGATAATACTCAGGGATCACACCGCGTGACATGAATGAATACGGCGCCCCCCTTTCATACCCATCCATACTCATAAGAGAAGAACAGGTCAACAATATGAGGTAAAATTATATCAAATTTTTTTTCTAAAAAAATTGATTAAAACAATAAAGTGATTGTAAATTTAAAAATCATGGGTTGCCTCCCATTCAACGCTTTGTTTAACTTCGTTATCTCGACTTAAACCCCTAATTGATTAATTGTTTTTTTCATAAAAGGTAGGTTCACTCAGGTCTTCATCAAATTCATGTTTTTGGAATGGTTCTATGAATGGTTTGACTCTATGACCATTAACTTTAAATATTTGACCATTGGTGGGATCTTGAATTTCAACAGCCCCATGGGGGTATACCTTATGCACTATGTATGGACCGGACCATCTAGACCTCAACTTTACCGGGTGCAAATGAAGTTTAGAACTATACAAAAGCACAGGTTTCCCTGGTTCAATGTGTTTAGTTTTAAGATTCCTAGACTGGTAGGCTTGAACTCTAGATTTATTGATCCTTGAATTTTCATAAGCCTCTATCCTAAGTTCCTCAAGCTCGTTTAGATCCAATTTCCTCTTTATTCCGGCCAATGAAATGTCAAAGTTCATTTTTTTGATTGCCCAAAAGGCCTTATGCTCAATCTCCACTGGCAAATGGAATGCTTTACCATAAACCAACCTATATGGGGACATTCCTAGGATGGTTTTAAATGCTGTTCTATATGCCCAAAGAGCATCTAAGAGTTTGCTCCACCAATCTTTCCTAGATGGATTAACAGTTTTCTCAAGAATTTGTTTGATTTATCGATTGGCTAACTCATCTTGACCATTGGTTTGTGGGTGGTAAGCGGTGGACACTTTGTGAGAAATTCCATACTTCTCCATGAGTGATGAGAATGGGTGATTGTATAAATGAGTTCCACGATCACTAATGATATCCCTAGGAATCTCAAATCTAGAGAAGATGTTTTCTTTAAGGAATCTAATCACAGTTTGATGGTCATTGGATTTTTTAGGAATGACCTCAACCCATTTTGAGACATAATCGATAGCCAAGAGAATGTAAAGATATCCCCAAGAGTTTGGGAAGGGACCCATGAAATCAATTCGCCAACAGTCAAAGATTTAAACCACTAATATTGGAGTGAGATGCATTTGATTCCTTTTTGTGATGGACCCTACTTGTTGACACCTAGGACAGCTTTGAAAAAATGTGTAGGAGTCCCTTGAGAGGGTGGGCCAAAAGAGACCACATTGAAGAACCATGTCAGAAGTTTTCTTAGAGGAAAAGTGACCTCCACAAGCCTCACTATGACAGAACATTTGGATGGACTCTTGTTCGGATTCTGGCACACACCTCCTAATGACTTGGTCAGGACAGAACTTATAGAGGTATGGATAATCAAACCCATAATGCTTGACATCAGAAAGAAATTTTCTTCTAGCTTGGGTCCCTAATAATTTTGGAATGACCCCTGAAACTAAGAAGTTGGCTATGTCAGCATACCAAGGGCAATCACTCACAGAATAGAGGTTCTCATCGGGAAATGAATCAGACACAGAAAGGTGATGTGTGTTGTCTTTGAATTCCAACCTAGAGAGGTGATCAGCTACAACATTCTCGACAACTTTTTTATCCTTAATGGTTAAATCGAACTCTTGAAGAAGAAGGACCCACCTAATCAATCTAGACTTGGCATCTTGTTTTTGGAAGAGATATTTTAGATCTGAATGGTCGGTGAAGAAAATTATGGGTGATCCTAAGAGGTAGGACCTGAATTTCTCCAAGGACAACACAACAACAAGTAACTCCTTTTCAGTGGTGGTGTAATTGATTTGGGCATCATTTAAGGATTTTCTTGCATAAGAAATGACATATGGAGTTTTATCACACCGTTTTCCTAACACAGCTCCTACAGTAAAGTCACTGGCATCACACATGAGTTCGAAAGGAAGGTCCCAGTTTGGAGATTTCATAATGGGAGGAGAGGTGAGAGTGGATTTAAGGGTTGAAAATGAACCCTCACAGCTTTCTGTCCAAACAAATGGAGCATCATTTACTAGGAGAGCACAAAGAGGACGAGATATTGAACTAAAGTCCTTAATGAATCTTCTATAGAAACCAGCATGTCCTAAGAAGGAACTCACTTCCTTAATAGTTCTGGGTGATGGATGGTGACGAATGATGTCAACCTTTTCTTTATCAACTTCAATTCCCCTACCCAAGACTATATGGCCAAGAACTAACCCCTCTTTTACCATGAAATGGCATTTTTCCCAGTTTAGGACCAGATTCTTTTCTTCAAATCTTGACAAAACTCTCTCCACATTCCTAAGACATCCCTCAAATGCATCCCCAAAGACAGAGAATTCATCCATGAAGACCTCTAGAAAATCCCCTACCATATCTGAGAAGATTCCCATCATGCACCGCTAGAAGGTTCCAGGGGCATTGCATAACCCGAACGACATGCTTTTGAAGGCAAAGGTGCCTAATGGACAGGTGAAGGTTGTCTTCCCTTGATCCTCCAAGGAGACCTCGATTTGATTGTACCCTGAGTACCCATCTAGGAAGCAATAGAATTGATGACCCTCCACTCGCTCTAGGACTTGATCAATAAAGGGAAAGGGAAAATGGTCCTTCTTGGTACAAGAGTTGAGCTTCCTATAGTCAATACAGACTCTCCAGCCACTACTCACCCTAGTTGGAAGAATTTCCCCATCCTTATTAGTGATCACAGGGATTCCAACTTTCTTTGGGACAACTTGAATTGGGCTTACCCACTCACTCTCAGCTATGGGGTAGATGATACCAGCTTTCAACAACTTAAGAATTTCTTTCCTTACCACATCCATAAGATTTGGATTGAGTCTCCTCTGAGTTTGATGACATGGTTTGGATTCATATTCAAGAGTAATCCTATGAGTTCCAATAAGTGGTCTAATCCCAGGAATATCAGACAGGGTCCAACCAATGGCTTTCTTGTGTTTCCTAAGGACATCTAGAAGAATCCCCTCATGATTGGCTTCAAGAGAAGAAGATATGACTATAGGATGTGTTTGATTTTCCCCTAGGAAGGCATACTTGAGGGAAGTAGGAAGTTCCTTCAATTCAAGATCAGGTTGGTTCAGAATTTCAGCAGAAGATTGGGGCATTGGATCAAGATCAAATTTGTTTCCTAGATTTTTAGATTGAATTGATTCCCCATGTGTAGAAGTTTCAACCACAAGATTGTATTGACCTGGGTTAGGGAAGGGAGTTTGAGTTGTCTCCATGAATGTGGTTTCCTGAAAGGTTTCACTGATTGTTAGTCCTAAGACATCATCATAGGTGCAATTTGAAAATGATTCGAGCCAAGGAGATAAACTTCCTTCATGTGAACAAAGGAAATCAATCTCATCCAGACGTAAACATCCATCAAATATTTCTTGATGTTCTATGGATTCATTTTCAATGCTTCCTAACATGTTTACTTCATGAATGTCCTCCTCATCTCCTATTTGTGAGCTTGCATTATAGATGTTCAAGTCTAAACTCATGTTCCCAAAGGTGATGGTCATGTTCCCATTTCAGACTCGGATAACAGAGTTGATTGTTGCAAGGAAAGGACAGCCAAGAATGATTGGGGTTTTCTCCCTAGGACCTAAGCTTGGATTATTGTCAAGGACAATGAAGTCAGCAGGGTAAATGAAATTCTCAACTTTTACTAAAACATCCTTTAAGATCCCCTTAGGAACCCGAACACTGCGATCAGCGAGTCGAAGAGTGACAGATGTGGGTTGGAGTTCTTCGAGCCCTAACTGACAACACATGGCATAAGGAATGAGGTTTACACTGGCACCTAGGTCACACAAGGCCTTGACAACTTTTTTCTCTCCTATTTCAACATTGATGTAAGGGCAACCCGGGTCTTTAATCTTTGGAGGAATGGTCCCTTGAATGGTGGTACTCACATTTGTAGCCAAAAGGACTTGGTTTTTATGTAAAAATTTCCTTTTAAAAGTGCACAAGTCCTTAAGGTACTTTGAGTAGGCTGGTATGGTTTGTATTGCATCGAGGAGTGGAATGTTCATCTTGACTTGACAGAAGATTTCTCTCAAGGTTTCACTCAGTTCAGGCTTGGATTTCCCCCTCATGCGTTGAGGGAAGGGAGCAGGTTGTTTGAGTGTTTGGTGTGGTTGTGGTTCCTTCTCATTCTCATTGGTTTTTTCAGAATCTGTGGGTTTTTCTTCATCATTTTTAAGTGATGTTTAATCTTTTAATAGTTCTAAAATGGTTTGTTCAGGTTTTTCAATTGATTTCCCACTTCTTAAGATTGTCACTGCTTTCAATTGTTCATGATTTGATTGAGGGAAACTTGACTCTCCCCTTGTTGTTTGTTGTGGAATGGCTTGGGTAGGCATGGGTGCCTTCCCAGTTTTGATTGTTTTAAGTTCTTGTTTAAGGGAAGAGACTTCCGAGTTCATCCTTTACATTTGTTTGCAAAGTTGTTCTAGTAGGCTTTGTGGAACAGTTTGGGTTGGTGCTTGAGAAGATTGGTTTATCCCTGGGGGATATTTTGAAGGCGGAATGGTTTGTTGAAAATGGACTGGTGGCTGTTGGTATTGGATAGGTTGGGTTTGAAACTGATTATGGGTTTGGTAGTTCTGTTGAGGGTAAGGATTTTTCCCTTGTGGTTGGCTATGTTGTTGGTTATCCTTCCATCGGAAGCCTGGGTGGTCATTGTACCTTGGATTGAAGGTGTTTTGGTATTGGGGCTTTTGAAAGTTTAGGGCATTGACTTACGCTGGGGGTCCTCCTAGAAGAACATCCTTGATGGATGGAATGGTTGGGCAGTTGTCTGTTTTATGGTCATGTTTGTCACAAATTGTGCAAACAAGGTCTACATTTTGGATTTCATGGACTTTCCTAAGGTCTATCTCTTCAACCTTCCTAGAGAGTGCTGCGAGTTTAGCCCTAAGGATTTCCTCTTCTCTAATTGTATGAATTCCAGTGGTTCTTTGTGGCTTTTCAGAATAAAGTGAATTTCCCCGAGTTTTGTTTTGTTCAGCCAGACTTTCCAGATACTCGTAAGCATCATTTGGGGCCTTGTTTTTAAAAGTTCCATTACACATCATGTCAATGAATTGTTTATTACCCGGACCCAACCCTTCATAGAAAATTCTCACTTGTTCAGGTATGGAAAACCCATGGTGTGGAACCATGTTTAGGGTGTCTTTGAACCTCTCCCATGTTTCATAAAATGACTCTCCCTCTTTTTCAAAAAAGTTTTGGATGCTCTTTTTAAGTGCAATTGTTTTGTGATGAGGGAAGTATTTTTTGTAGAATTCTCTTTGCAGTTGGTCCCAAGAGTGGATTGATACAGGTCTCAAGTTGTTTATCCAATTTTTAGATCGATCCTTTAATGAAAAAGGAAATAGCCTCATCTTAGCGGATTCTAGTTGATGTGGTGGACACATGGTTTCAACAATGTCGTTGAAATCTTTGACATGAAGGTATGGAATTTCTGACTCCATCCCATGAAATGTTGGAAGGTGGTTTAGGACATGGGGTTTGAATATGTAGTTGGTGTCTCCTATGGAATTGTGTCTAATTCATGAGGGGGAATTGGTCCAAGCTAGAGTGAGGTAGTCATTCATGGTTTGATCAACTACATTCCCTAAGTTTGGAGCTTCTTGGTTTTGGTTTCCCATTTGATTCCCCCCAGGGTTTACAATTTGATTTTGGGGATGACCCTCCATTGGACTTGTTTCAAGTTATGAATTTGGGGTTTCAAGAATATTTGGATCTGATTTAAAAAATCCCCTAGGTGCACTTGACTCCCCTATCCTAGGACTTTCCACCCTAACTAGTCTGTTTGAGAAATCGCGGGTGTAGGCGGACATGCGCCAAAAAAAAGCGAGAAAGGGACAAGATAAGAGATCTTGGGTGAGAGTAGAAGAATGGAGGCAAGGAAAGAAGGTTTTTTTTTTGATCTAAGGTACTTATATGGTCCCTGACAGTGGCACCAAAATTTGGTTCACACCCAAATTTACCCAAGAGAAGAAGGGTAGAACGGTCCTTGTAGTGTAGCTTGGGTTGTCGATTCCACAGAGACCTAAGAAGATACCTAAGATACACAGCCTAAGGGATGGATTTTTGGCTATGAAGTGGCCAACTTGGATTTTTGTAAGTGTTTTGGGAGAAGACTAATAAGCTTAGTTGAGTTCAATTATAATGAAATTGGTTGATCTTAGGGTTACACTTGGGTGGATTGAATGCATTTTATTTCTTTAGACAAATTTTTGGTTTTATTAATTCTTGATGAAACCATTCTTCAAAATAACACTACCTTCATAATTTTACGGTTAGATACTAACTAAACTTAATTACTAGTCACCAACACACTTAGAGATCCAGATTCATGATCTCTCCAAGGTATATGGTCAATTTAGTAATTGGAATTATCTTTTTCAAACACAGTGAAGATGAGGAGCAAAAATAATTGAAGAATGGAAGTATTGAATTATTTAACCAATTAACAACAATTCGTGCATTAAATAACATTCAATACAGCCTTTTCATCTTCCTAAGATCAACCCATTAAAGGGTTATCCCTCCATTTATGATATATTATCAATGGTGGGCGGAAGACGGCTTACAAGAATTGAATTGAAGAGATTAAAACCGCGGAAATAACGAGCACTCCTCAGTGTGTGTGAATGGAATTCACACCTATGTGTGAACTATATCACCAACACATAGAGTTATCACTGTGGTTTTGTGATTTTAGAGATTTAAGTATAGAAATTGGAAGAAGAGAAGAGAAGGAATTGGATTAAGAACTTAGAAATACAAAAAGAAACTTACATGGGGAAATGAAAGCATTACAACGAAAATTGAGCATAATAACATTACATGAAAGAAGGTATGTGTTACTCCTCACCAACACTGCCTTAAATAGGAAAATTTGGATCCTTAGGCCGAGATCCAACAGTCCAAGTCATCCCAATCAATGAGGGTAGGCATAGGTGGTGGAAAGTAGGTGGAGAGGAGACTTCTCCACCCTTGAACCGAGATGACATCCAGCTTGCATCCACTTGACAGATCCGCTTAAAAGTCCTTCTAGATGGCCGATTTGGAGTGGGCCATATAAGAAAAAAATTAATCCCCTGATATATTATAACATCCTGTAAAATATCACCCCAATTTACTTTGTGTTTCGGGAGATATGGAAGATTCATTGGGATGACATTCTGGGCCGCAGATTTTGGCCCAGATTCTGATCTTCCAATTGGGCTGCCTTGATCACCATCATGGAAACCGAATTAGTACTTTGGACTGAAGAATGATTTGTTCCCATGTATGTCTTCTATGATCACAAGAAATTTGGGCTTCATTGGTCCAGTATTGTGGGACCCACATCCTCAACAGTGGGTTGGTGTCCAATCTGCCTTCACCAGAATTGTCTCCTTTCATCACCAAATATCTTCATCATCCTTTATGAATCCTTCCTTGCTCCCTGAATAAGAAACATTTAAATTTTAAGTGAAGATAAATTTCCAAAAATATAATATTAAAACATGAATAATTACATTCAATAAAATCAGATGAGTCATTGGGCCGAAATTGGTGTACATTAGGCATGAAGTGCACAATTAATGAGAGTGGATGTTTAAAATTAAAATGTACTAACTCAGGCCTATATGATCAAAAATGAACTTTTAATCCCAATAAAATGTTATTATAAAATGTGTTTTTATTGTCTAATCACACCCCCAACTTGAGATTTGCTAGTCCCGAGACAATAACTCAAAGATTATGAAAATCAAATTCCCTTTTCCAAAAACATTTTAATAAAAAATGCTCACCAAAATACCTCATACCAAAAAATTATGCATCCCATAAAAATCATTTAATACAATGTAGGTTCTAAAGCATAACCCAAGCCCAAGACCATTCTTCTGATCAAATTCAATGCCACATTTCATCCAATTACAATTAATCATGATGATGTGTTGTGTGTCACAATAGACATGGGGGTTCATTTTTATTCAAGGGGGAAAAGATGGAAGCGTTAGGTGGAATAACATTTTAATATTAATAATAGTATTCATTTTTTTTCTTCTTCTTTTTTTGCAATGTTTCCATGGTTATTGAAATTGCATTAAAATGAGTCAACCCTTGTAGCGAGACTTTGCCGATGACTCCCAGGCTTAAAGGCTTTAGGGCACCAAGTGAAGCCCACATACTCGGGCATCATCTCGAGTTTAATCATTCAAAAACAAATTCGAATTTCCACAAATAGAGATAAAATTCCCAACTATGGGCCAGAAAACTATGGAGTCACGATCCCCAAGTGCTGAAAGCCACACATTAAGTCATTTCATTGCTCTATGCGCAAATTTATTGTTGTTGTTTTTTTGTTTTTTTTGTGTGTTTTTTTACACCTCTTTTATATATATATATTTTTTTTAAAAATACTCATATTAAATTTCAAATGATCACCAAAACTATGCTATTTATTATGGGAGTCCAAGAATTCAAAATAATACCCCACAATCCAATGGACGTGCATTGTGAATTTTTTTTATAAAAATTGGATGAAAATGTAACAGTGAAAAATCACATTTGACAACCACACTTTCCAAAATTTTATGATCATGAACTTAAAAATGTATTAAAATCAGAATCAAGGAATACAAAATTATTTAATATTCAGTTTTCAAGGTTTGCAATGTGTAATAACATGTTCAAGGTTAAGGAAAATTTTCATTCAATTAACATGCACATTTTATTGCTCTATGTGATTGATTTTTATTTTCACCTCCCCCCAACATAATATAACATTGTCCCTAGTGTTTAAAGAAAATATAATTTAGAAGGGGTAGAGGCAGAGAATAGGAGCATAGAACAATTTCACCTGATATTTGATGTTGAAGTTTGTGATGGTCTCATTTAATCCCTTGGTCTCCATGTCACTTGAAGAATCCTCACGGTAGTGTACGCTTGTACTCTTATGATTTCCCTGAAAATCCATCAAACTTGGCAGCCCCTGAATCTCAAAAACCAACATAGTTAGACACAATGGAAACCCCTTGAGGTTCCATTTTCTAAAAATAAACAACAATAAAATAAAAATAAAAATAAAAATAAAAATAAAGACAAAACATACTTGTTAATTTTGAAACTCCAACGATCGACACTCATAACAAGTAATAATTTTTTTTTAAAAAAAATTATGTATATATATAAAAAATTAAAATATAAGTATATATATAAAGAAGATAGAATAAGGAAGCACCAACCGTCGTAGTTCAGTGGTAGGCGTGCGCCCCTGTCTCCCTTCGGTCCCGGGTTTGAGTCCCGCAGCTTCGCCGGCTGTGACGGGGTTTGACCCACGTCCAACGGCGTGTCACTTTTTTTACATTTTTTTTGTTTTGTTGTTTTGTTTTTTTAATAATAAAAAAAATAAAAAAAAATAAAATAAAAACTTACAAACACCTATATTGTTGATACATTGTCTTCTTTTTAATTTCTGGGTAAGATAATACTCAGGGATCACACCGCGTGACACGGATGAATACAACGCCCCCCTTTCATACCCATCCATACTCATAAGAGAAGAACATGTCAACAATATGAGGTAAAATTATATCAATTTTTTTTGCTAAAAAAATTGATTAAAAAAATAAAGTGATTGTAAATATAAAAATCATGGGTTTCCTCCCATTAAACGCTTTGTTTAACGTCATTAGCTCGACTTAAACCCCTAATTGATTATTATTTTTTCATCAAAGGTAGGTTCACTCAGGTCTTCATCAACTTCATGTTTTTGGAATGGTTCTATGAATGGTTTGACTCTATGACCATTAACTTTAAATATTTGACCATTGGTGGGATCTTGAATTTCAACAGCCCCATGGGGGTATACCTTATGCACTATGTATGGACCGGACCATCTAGACCTCAACTTTCCCGGGTGCAAATGAAGTTTAGAACTATACAAAAGCACAGGTTTCCCTGGTTCAATGTGTTTAGTTTTAAGATTCCTAGACTGGTAGGCTTGAACTCTAGCTTTATTGATCCTTGAATTTTCATAAGCCTCTATCCTAAGTTCCTCAATCTTGTTTAGATCCAATTTACTCTTTATTCCGGCCAAAGAAATGTCAAAGTTCATTTTTTTGATTGCCCAAAAGGCCTTATGCTCAATCTCCACTGGAAAATGGCATGCTTCACCATAAACCAACCTATATGGGGACATTCATAGGATGGTTTTAAATGCTGTTAGATATGCCCAAAGAGAATCTAAGAGTTTGCTCGACCAATCTTTCCTAGATGGATTAACAGTTTTATCAAGAATTTGTTTGATTTATCGATTGGCTAACTCAGCTTGACCATTGGTTTGTGGGTGGTAAGCGGTGGACACTTTGTGAGAAATTCCATACTTCTCCATGAGTGATGAGAATGGGCGATTGCAGAAATGAGTTCCACGATCACTAATGATAGCCTTAGGAATCCCAAATCTAGAGAAGATGTTTTCTTTAAGGAATCTAATCACAGTTTGATGGTCATTGGATTTTGTAGGAATGGCCTTAACCCATTTTGAGACATAATCGACAGCCAGGAGAATGTAAAGATATCCCCTAGAGTTTGGGAAGGGACCCATAAAATTAATTCCCCAACAGTCAAAGATTTCAACCACTAATATTGGAGTAAGAGGCATTTGATTCCTTTTTGTGATGAACCCTACTTGTTGACACCTAGGACAGCTTTGAAAAAATGTGTAGGAGTCCCTTGAGAGGGTGGGACAAAAGAGACCACGTTGATGAACCTTGGCAGAAGTTTTCTTAGAGGAAAAGTGACCTCCACAAGCCTCACTATGACAGAACATTAGGATGGACTCTTGTTCGGATTCTGGGACACACCTCCTAATGACTTGGTCAGGACAGAACTTATAGAGGTATGGATCATCAAACACATAATGCTTGACATCAGAAAGAAATTTTCTTCTAGCCTGGGTCCCTAAGAATTTTGGAATGACTCCTGAAACTAAGAAGTTGGATATGTCAGAATACCAAGGGAAATCACTCACAGAATAGAGGTTCTCATCGGGAAATGAATCAGACACAGAAAGGTGATGTGAGTTGTCTTTGAATTCCAACCTAGAGAGGTGATCAGCTACAACATTCTCGACACCTTTTTTATCCTTAATGGTTAAATCGAACTCTTGAAGAAGAAGGACCCACCTAATCAATCTAGCCTTGTCATCTTGTTTATGTAAGAGATATTTTAGAGCTGAATGGTCGGTGAAGACAATGATGGGTGATCCTAAGAGGTAGGACCTCAATTTCTCTAAGGCAGACACAACAACAAGTAACTTATTTTCAGTGGTGGTGTAATTGATTTGGGCTTCATTTAAGGATTTTCTTGCATAAGAAATGACATATGGAGTTTTATCACACCGTTTTCCTAACACAGATCCTACAGCAAAGTCACTGGCATCACACATGAGTTCGAAAGGAAGGTCCCAGTTTGGAGATTTCATAATGGGAGGAGAGGTGAGAGCGAATTTAAGGGTTTAAAATGAACCCTCACAGCTTTCTGTCCAAACAAATGGACCATCCTTTACTAGGATAGCACAAAGAGGATGAGAGATTGAACTAAAGTCCTTAATGAATCTTCTATAGAAACCAGCATGTCCTAATAAGGAACTCACTTCCTTAACAGTTCTGGGTGATGGAAGGTGACAAATGATGTCAACCTTTGCTTTATCAACTTCAATTCCCCTACCCGAGACTATATGGCCAAGGACTAACCCCTCTTTTACCATGAAATGGCATTTTTCCCAGTTTAGGACCATATTCTTTTCTTCACATCTTGACAAAACTCTCTCCACATTCCTAATACATCCCTCAAATGTATCCCCAAAGACAGAGAAGTCATCCATGAAGACCTCTAGAAAATCCCCTACCATATCTGAGAAGATTCCCATCATGCACCGCTGGAAGGTTCCAGGGGCATTGCATAACCTGAACGACATGCGTTTGAAGGCAAAGGTGCCGAATGGACAGGTGAAGGTTTTCTTCCCTTGATCCTCCAAGGAGACCTCGATTTGATTGTACCCTGAGTACCCATCTTGGAAGAAATTGAATTGATGACCCGCCACTCGCTCTAGGACTTGATCAATAAAGGGAAAGGGAAAATGGTCCTTCTTGGTACAAGAGTTGAGCTTCCTATAGTCAATACAGACTCTCCAGCCACTACTCACCCTAGTTGGAAGAATTTCCCCATCCTTATTAGTGATCACAGTGATTCCAACTTTCTTTGGGACAACTTAAATTGGGCTTACCCACTCACTCTCAGCTACGGGGTAGATGATACCAGCTTTCAACAACTTAAGAAGTTCTTTCCTTACCACATCCATAATATTTGGATTGAGTCTCCTCTGAGGTTGACGACATGGTTTGGATTCAGATTCAAGAGTAATCCTATGAGTTCCAATAAGTGGGCTAATCCCAGGAATATTAGACAGGGACCAACCAATGGCTTTCTTGTGTTTCCTAAGGACATCTAGAAGCATCCCCTCATGATTGGCTTCAAGATATGAAGATATGACTATAGGATGTGTTTGATTTTCCCCTAGGAAGGCATACTTGAGGGAAGTAGGAAGTTCCTTCAATTCAAGATCAAGTTGGTTCAGAATTTCAGCAGAAGATTGGGGCATTGGATCAAGATCAAATTTGTTTCCTAGATTTTTAGATTGAATTGATTCCCCATGTGTAGAAGTTTCAGCCATAAGATTGTATTGACCTGGGTTAGGGAAGGGAGTTTGAGTTGTCTCCATGAATGTGGTTTCCTGAAAGGTTTCACTGATTGTTGGTCCTAAGACATCATCATAGGAGCAATTTGAAAATGATTCGAGCCAAGGAGATAAACTTCCTTCATGTGAACAAAGGAAATCAATATCATCCAGACTTAAACATCCATCAAATATTTCTTGATGTTCTATGGATTCATTTTCAATGCTTCCTAACATGTTTACTTCATGAATGTCCTCGTCATCTCCTATTTGTGAGCTTGCATTATAGATGTTCAAGTCTAGACTCATGTTCCCAAAGGTGATGGTCATGTTCCCATTTCGGACTCGGATAACATAGTTGATTGTTGCAAGGAAAGGACGGCCAAGAATGATTGGGGTTTGGTCCCTAGGACCTAAGCTTGGATGATTTTCAAGGAAAATGAAGTCAGCCGGGTAAATGAAATTCTCAACTTTTACTAAAACATCCTTTAAGATCCCCTTAGGAACCCGAACACTGTGATCAGCGAGTTGAAGAGTGAACGATGTGGGTTGGAGTTCTTAGAGCCCTAACTGACAATACATGGCATAAGTAATGAGGTTTACACTGGCACCTAGGTCACACAAGGCCTTAACAACTTTTTTCTCTCCTAGTTCAACATTGATGTAAGGGCAACCCGGGTCTTTCATCTTTGGAGGAATGGTCCCCTGAACGGTGGTACTCACATTAGCAGCCAAAAGGACTTGGTTTTTATGTAAATATTTCCTTTTAAAAGTGCACAAGTCCTTAAGGTACTTTGAGTAGGCTGTTATGGTTTGTATTGCACCGAGGAGTGGAATGTTTATCTTGACTTGAGAGAAGATTTATCTCAAGGTTTCACTCAGTTCAGGCTTGGATTTCCCCCTCATGTGTTGAGGGAAGGGAGCAGGTTGTTTGAGTGTTTGGTGTGGTTGTGGTTCCTTCTCATTCCCATTGGTTTTTTCAGAATCTGTGGGTTTTTCTTCATCATTTTGAAGTGATGTTGAATCTTTTAATAGTTCTGAAATAGTTTGTTCAGGTTTTTCAATTGATTTCCCACTTCTTAAGATTGTCACAGCTTTCAATTGTTCATGATTTGATTGAGTGCAACTTGACTCTCCCCTTGTTTTTTGTTGTGGAATGGCTTGGGTAGGCATGGGTGCCTTTCCAGTTTTGATTGTTTGAAGTTCTTGTTTAAGGTAAGAGACTTCCGAGTTCATCCTTTCCATTTGTTTGCAAAGTTGTTCTAGTAGGCTTTGTGGAATAGTTTGGGTTGGTGCTTGAGAAGATTGGTTTATCCCTGGGGGATATTTTGAAGGTGGAATGATTTGTTGAAAATGGACTAGTGGCTGTTGGTATTGGATAGGTTGGGTTTGAAACTGATTATGGGTTTGGTAGTTCTGTTGAGGGTAAGGATTTTTCCCTTGTGGTTGGCTATGTTGTTGGTTATCCTTCCATCGGAAGCCTGGGTGGTCATTGTACCTTGGATTGAAGGTGTTTTGGTATTGGGGCTTTTGAAAGTTTAGGGCATTGACTTCCGCTGGGGGTTCTCCTAGAAGAGCATCCTTGATGGATGGAATGGTTGGGCAATTGTCTGTTTTATGGTCATGTTTGTCACAAATTGTGCAAACAAGGTCTACATTTTGTATTTCATGGACTTTCCTAAGGTCTATCTCTTCAACCTTACTAGAGAGTGCTGCGAGTTTAGCCCTAAGGATTTCCTCTTCTCTAATTGTATGAATTCCAGTGGTTCTTTGTGGCTTTTCAGAATAAGGTGAAGTTCCCTAAGTTTGGTTTTGTTCAGCCAGACTTTCCAGATACTCGTAAGCATCATTTGGGGCCTTGTTTTTAAAAGTTCCATTACACATCATGTCAATGAATTATTTATTACCCAGACCCAACCCTTCATAGAAAATTCTCACTTGTTCAGGTATGGAAAACCCATGGTGTGGAACCATGTTTAGGGTGTCTTTGAACCTCTCCCATGTTTCATAAAATGACTCTCCCTCTTTTTCAAAAAAGTTTTGGATGCTCTTTTTAAGTGCAATTGTTTTGTGATGTGGGAAGTATTTTTTGTAGAATTCTCTTTGTAGTTGGTCCCAAGAGTTGATTGATACAGGTCTCAAGTTGTTTAGCCAATTTTTAGCTCGATCCTTTAATGAAAAAGGAAAGATCCTCATCTTATCGGATTCTAGTTGATGTGGGGGACACATGGTTTCAACAATGTCGTTGAACTCTTTGACATGAAGGTATGACATTTCTAACTCCATCCCATGAAAGGATGGAAGGTGGTTTAGGACATGGGGTTTGAATATGTAGTTGGTGTCTCCTATGGAATTGTGTCTAATGCATGAGGGGGAATTGGTCCAAGCTGGAGTGAGTTAGTCATTCATGGGTTGATCAACTACATTCCCTAAGTTTGGAGCTTCTTGGTTTTGGTTTCCCATTTGATTCCCCCAGGGTTTACAATTTGATTTTGTGGATGACCCTCCATTGGACTTGTTTCAAGTTCTGACTTTGGGGTTTCAAGAATATTTGGATCTGATTTAAAAAATCCCCTAGGTGCACTTGACTCCCCTATCCTAGGACTTTCCACCCTAACTAGTCTGTTTGAGAAATCGCGGGTGTAGGCGGACATGCGCCAAAAAAAAGCGAGAAAGGGACAAGATAAGAGATCTTGGGTGAGAGTAGAAGAATGGAGGTGAGGAGGGAAGGTTTTTTTTGGATCTAAGGTACTTACATGGTCCCCGACAGTGGCGCCAAAATTTGGTTCACGCCCAAATTTACCCAAGAGAAGAAGGGTAGAACGGTCCTTGTAGTGTAGCTTGGGTTGTCGATTCCACAGAGACCTAAGAAGATACCTAAGATACACAACCTAAGGGATGGATTTTTGACTATGAAGTGGCCAACTTGGATTTGTTTTTAAGTGTTTTGGGAGAATAATAATAATCTTATTTGAGTCCAATTATAATTAAATGGGTTGATCTTAGGGTTACGCTTGGGTGGATTGAATGCATTTTATTTCTTTAGACAAATTTTTGGTTTTATTAATTCTTGATGGAACCATTCTTCAAAATAACACTACCTTCATCATTTTCTGGTTAGATACTAACTAAACTCAATTACTAGTAACCAACACACTTAGAGAACTAGATTCATGATCTCTCCAAGGTATATGGTCAATTTAGTAATTGGAATTAGCTTTTTCAAACACAGTGAAGATGAAGAGCGAAAATAATTGAAGAATGGAAGTCTTGAATTATTTAACCAATTAACAACAATTCATGAATTAAATAATATTCAATCCAGCCTTTTCATCTTCATAATATCAACCCATTAAAGGGTTAGCCCTCCTTTGATGATATACTATCAATGGTGGGCGGAAGACGGCTTACAAGAATTGAATTGAAGAGATTAAAACCACGGAAATAACGAGCACTCCTCCGTGTGTGTGAATGGAATTCACACCTATGTGTGAACTATATCACCAACACACAGAGTTATCACTATGATTTTGTGATTTTAGAGATTTAATTATAGAAATTGGAAGAAGAGAAGAGAAGGAATTGGATTAAGAACTTAGAAATATAAAAAGAAACTTACATGGGGAAATGAAAGCATTACAACGAAAATTGAGCATAATAACATTACATGAAAGAAGGTATGAGTTCCTCCTCACCACCAATGCCTTAAATAGGAAATTTTGGATCCTTAGGCCTAGCTCCAACAGTCCAAGTCAACCCAATCAATGAGGGTAGGCATAGGTGGTGGAAATTAGGTGGAGAGGAGACTTCTCCACCCTTGACCCGAGATGGCATCCAGCTTGCATCCACTTGACATATCCGCTTCAAAGTCCTTCTATATGGCCGATTTGGAGTGGGCCATAGAAGACAAAAATGAATCCCCGGATGTCTTATAACAGTCTGTAAAATATCCGCCCAATTTACTTTGTGGTTAGGGAGATATGAAAGATTAATTGGGATGACATTTTGGGCCGCAGATTCTGGCCCAGATTCTGATCTTCCATTTGGGCTGCCTTGATCACCATCATGGAGACCGAATTAGTACTTTGGACTGAAGAATTATTTGTTCCCATGTATGTCTTCTATCAGCACAAGAAATTTGGGCTTCATTGGTCCAGTATTGTGGGACCCACATCCGCAACAGTGGGTTGGTGTCCAATCTGCCTTCACCAGAATTGTCTCCTTTCATCACCAAATATCTTCATCATCCTTTATGAATCTTTCCTTGCTCCCTGAATGAGAAACATTTAAATTTTAAGTGAAGATACATTTCCAAAAATATAATATTAAAACATGAATAATTACATTCAATAAAATCAGATGAGTCATTGGGCCTAAATTGGTGTACATTAGGCATGAAGTGCACAATTGATGAGAGTGGATGTTTAAAATTAAAATGTACTAACTCAGGCCTATATGATCAAAAACGAACTTTTAATCCCAATAAAATGTAATTATAAAATGTGTTTTTATTGTCTAATCAATGATACATGATACAAGATACATGAACAAAGCCTCTTTTTCCATATTTTTCAAACATATCAACAAGACCACTAATCACCATCCGATGATGAACACTACTTGTCACCCTCTCCACCTCCATCTCTACTTCCTACTACCAGAACCTTTAAGAAAATTATATAAAAAATTAAATAATTTTTTATATTTATATTTAAAATTAATACCAATAAATTCTTTCAAACTAAATGATTTTGAAGTCGTGTGATTTACCTTCTCACCACCCGTCATCAATGCGATATCACCAGGGGCAGATAGCGTTGTCTTCTAATATAAATCGACCAATGCTTTCTATAAAGTAGATATCTGAGCCACCTATTCTTGAATTGTGTTTTTCATATAAACATAATCTCTATGAGCATCTCAAGTCCAACTAGGAGTAGATTTAGCTTCAATCCTCTATGGCCTGCTAAAGACCTCAGATGGTAAGGGTACTAAACCCATCCCACACACTCGACAAAGATTCTCCTTACCAAGCACTTTACTAACTCAATCATCTTGGGAGACTGAGTAGGACTGCACAAGATTGGCATCCCATTGTTCTTTAATTTTTACCTATAAATCAAATATCATTCATATGAATCAATATATATTAACATTGTGACAACTAATAAAAAGTTATTATAATGAAAAATGAATTTATACCCGAACTTCTTTAAGAGGCTCATTAACAAAACTCCCATCAGATTTTTTATGAACATCCAACCACACTTCTGTTTGGGATGCTTGGTTCCCTAAACTCTGTGACTAAATTAAATAATTATAAATCAATAATTTAATATATTAAATAGAAAATATTTTCTTATAAATATTTAAAATAATGAAAATTTTACCAGAGTCGAATGGATTCTAGAAAAACTCTATGACCTTGTAGTGTGGGGGATGATTTTATTATCCTGGCTTGATTCATTCTTACTTGAAATATCCTGAAATAAATAAAATATAATTTAATAGTAATGTATGCAATGTCATATAATTTTCATATACATTTATTAATGTAAAATGATATTAATATAATACTATATATTTAAATACCATGTTCTTTTCATCACAAGGTTTGTCAATAAAAACTTTCCATTTCTCTCTAGGTACCCCAGTGGGTACCTTGTCATACATCTGTGGGGTGATAAATGAAGTATCATTGACATTTCCCCATAATCTCCATTTAATGTCTTTCTATTTCTTACCCAGAATTTTCAATGTCCACTTTCATGCTAGCACATCTGCAACCGTAAAGTGGAAAAACATATGTATATCAAAATTAATTCCAAAAATATTAGAATTCAATAACATACTAACATTCAATTACAACACAATGCATTAAAATTACCTTTATTTGTGAATCAAAAACTTTATTCTTCCAATATGAAGGCATATGCCTCCAATCATCATATGTAATCGAAAAGGAAACCAGATCTGCGACCAGCTGACCTAGATTCTATCCAAGTAATACTACAGTGTCATCCATATGAACCCTATAAGAATCAAATGGGACAACTATATTTAGTTCCGTCAGATTCTATACATATGAACTTTTCATATTTTTCTCCATAGTTGAATTGTTTCCATATTTTATGAACAAACAGTTAGTATAAAAAAGTGCAATAAATCTATTCATATTAAAATTTATACCCATAAAAGTAACCCTACAGTATCCCCATAAAGAACTAGGAGTGGCACCCTGCTCCCTCAGTACTGAGGCTGCTGAATGGAAAAGCATCAACATAACTGCTTATGGGATGCTCACAAAGTGTGAGCGATAGTGATGGGGGGAAAACATGTGATGTATCAGATGCTGTAGGGAGGGAGATATATGGATCTTTATTTGTCGGTGTGGTTTATGGAATAGTATAATGCTTCTACTTTTTCATTATTATCATTTAATCAAATAAAATTAAATTTAGAACATATAATTCAAAAAATTTATACATAAAAAATTAGAAATGATAATAGATGCACAGTACTAACAAAAAAAATACATAACAATGATAAATAATGAAGCATTTTAAATAAGGTTTTTGATTTCCTTCATACTATAATAGGTTGTATAGTCTTCTCTTAAGGATGTTATCCAAATATTTTTTGTATTTATAAAATATAAAAAAATGAAATAAAATGTTTTCTAGGTCTAAAATAAAGCATCAAATAATGTTGTGTGCAACATGTTGATATATAGTTGAAAAAGACTAAAAAAAGACACAAAACCCATGGTAAATGATAAAATGGTTGATAAGTGGATTGTTATATAAAAATGGTCAAATCCAAAAGGACTATGCCCATGGTTTGAGGAACTTTGAAGGCCTAACAGTCAACTGATATATATAGTGTATACGTAGTGGTGTGAGTGTTTCATGCTTGGGTGGTGGATTTGAGAGTTTCTCGATGGCTATTCTACAAGGGGAGTGATATCTATAATTTCTTAAATTATACAAAAGTTGTATTGGATTTTGAAATGAGTTGTTTTGGAAATGGTATGAACTATAGTAAGTTACATGAAGGACTTCTAAGGGGTTATTATTGAGAAATATTCTAATTAGTGTAGGAAAATAGGAATTATATAGGATAAGATATGGAAATAGACTTAAAATCTTGAAACTCCTTGAACAAGAATATTGGGATATGGGAATGGGTCGAATGGTCCATGATAATTCATTGTTCTTAGGGTATATATATTGGTGGATTGTAGTAGAGAATAGTCACTCTCTTTGGGTGTGTTTAGTGTAACTAGGTGATTATAATTGGAGGAATAATCTCAATTCATTGTGGAGATCCTGATGGAGTGAGGAGAAATAATTATATAAGTAAGAATTCTTAGTGAAAGGTCATTTAAGACTTAGATAGTGTTGAAAGGGGTACTCCTTGGAGGAATTGAGTGGATTTTGGATAATTAATATAAGGAATTGGTTCTTGGTAAGTGATGAAAAGGGGAATAAGAATGTGGTGATATCAGGATAATGAAAAAACCATGAGGGTCATAATGAGTGGTATGATCATAGGGTCAAGTTGTGATGTAAGTGAGACATAAGGGCATGAGATCATTGTAGATGCTATGTAGTAGATGTTTATGTATGAGATGAGGCTAAGGACTAGAGACATAAGGATCAGAGTGTAGAGTTACGTCTCCTAGGTTCTCATATTTTCTTGAGTTATATATACGTGTTTATCTATGGTATATATCTCATGTTAGTGTGGTTTATATCATACGATAGGTCAAATATTAAGATTTGATCCTTGTACCAATTCTAATAATGATAAATCTGTATGTAACTAGTTATGGGACTTACCTTATACTGATATGGTTTGTCTTGTGTGGGAGGTTGGAAATTGAGATACCCTCCTCAAACTACTTCTGATGTTGACTGGTGGATATGAGATGTGTCCATGGGACCCTACCTAGAGGTAATGATTCAACTTGTGAGAGAGTTTGGATATTGAGATTCTATCCTTAAATATCATGTTATATGTGATGGATTTTCTATATGATTAGCATTAGCTATTGTGAGGAAATTCCCTTATGTTTTTTATTATGGTTATTACTAGATATTGAAATTCCATTATCTGATGGAACACTAATGACTTGTGGCCACAATAGATGTATCACTGGAATTGATTGAAACAAGTGAGGTTAAGTGTTTGGGTAACTTAGTTAGCACCTAATGACCCAACATGGATTCTAGTAGACAAGTTTCAAGATGAAACCAATAAGATAATTCCCATATGTTTCATATGATATTCATAACAAAATCAAGGTTATACACGTTAAATTTAAAATAAGGGAACCTAAGGTAATCACAATGAAATCAATTAGTGATAGAGAAACACAAAGTTTTTCATATTTACACACTAAAAATTATCTACATCATAACCATATGCATGCTTCATATCAAAACAATAAACATGGCCAATATTAAATGATTTTACATGTTTAATATCAAAAAAATATATTATTATAATTTATTCATATCAAAAAAATAAAAAATAAACATGCTCTAGAGGAAAACATAATGCACCTTCAACATGCACAATATAATTTATTCTATTATCCATTTATTTCCATCCACAATAAACTTAATACATGTGAATTTCATTTAATTTGAGAATGATACCTTTCAATCAATCTATTACTACTAGGAAACAATCAATCCAATAAAAAACCCCATACATAATTCACATATCAACTCCATGTTCCTGCATCACACATCATCACCACAACCATGATCATCATACAACTATATCAGACATCATCCAAGAACACATATCATTCCAACCAACTATTTTTTCACTGAAGAACACACTCTAACTCAAACCCAATTACCACCACTAATGGTAAAATCCCCACATGGACCACATGAAGAACAAAAAACGCATTTATCACATAAACCTATAAATGATATTTCAACATGCACAATACCACATTTCAAATTGAAAAAAATGTAGTCCATTACATTTTATAATTATTAAGGGTTTTATTTTTATGTAATTATATACTTCCATCGAAACAAATAGAGGGGTTCACATGAATGAACATCAAAACAAAATAGTGGGGTTCACATGAATGAACATCCAAACAAAAATAGAAAATGATAGAGAAAATGGACAGAAGAAGGTACCTTGATTAATGGGTATATATTTTTCGATGATCCAAGAGGTTAGAATCCATAATAGATATAATCAAAGGGAGAGAGGGTTGAAGAGGCTTGGGACCGACATTGAGGCATGATGAGGGTAGGGATTTGGGGGGTTGGGGGAGTGGGGGGGTTTAGGGGAGAAGTGTTGGGTTTAAAAAAAAATAAAAGTTTTAGCAATAGTTTTTAAGAAACCACTACTAAATTATATGAAAAAATTAGCAGCGGTTTATTAAACTGCAACTAAAAAACCAACGATAAACACTAATTTTGGTGTAGTGGGTGTATATATTATCCCTTTTACATGTTATATCATGAATATTATTATTTTAATTATATTTTAAGTATCATTTATTGTTATTGTTTCATGGGTATTATAATTCAAAGTTTCCTAAGTGGTAAGAGTCTTATGTTACAATCTCATTGTTTTCAAGATTTTTTATAATTATGCTTATAATGATGAAATATTATGATCTAACTACCATGAGTTCTCCTGAAAATTCTTATTATATGGTTATTAATGATATCTTCAAGTAATAGTACCATTTTTATATTCTTTGGTTCTTAAAATAATCAAGAAAATGTTTATAAGAAAATTCGAGTTCATTTCTCTCTTTGGTGGGAAATATGTTTTCTAAAAAAACCATGTTTTAAAAAATGTTTTCATAAATGTTTTTAGAATTTTCTAATTGAATTATTATATACATTTTTTGTAATTTTTTGTTTTTTTAAATTTTTTTCAAAGGAATATTTATGTTATTTTCAAAAGAATTCCCATTTGGCTTTTACTAAAAAAGTGAAAGGAATATTTTTTTAAGACTTATGACATGAGTGGAATTTATATCCATCATGACCACTAAAATGTTTTAAATATTACTTTATATATTCCAAAGGTTATTTTAAAAGAAAAATATTTTTACAATATTTTGTTAATTTTTATGTTCTTAAAAAATATTTTAAAATAAAAAGTTTATTTTCTTCAAATTTTTAATGATTTTTTAATTATATTTAAAATCATAAATATCAAAACCCTTGTTATTACTTATGATCCATTTGGGATATTTTTTAATGATACTATCCTCATTTTTTCTCTGTATATATTAATATTATTTTAAAGATATTGTTATCGAACATTTTTCTTTTCCACGGGTTAATCATGTTTCAAAAAGATTATTATGGAACCTATTTCTTTTCCATAGGTTAATCACGTTTCAAAGAGATTAAAATTAAACCATTTATTTTCCAAGGGTTAATCAGGTTATATAATAATATTTATTGTTTCTATGAGTTTTATTATTAAATATTTATCTCTTTTATTCATGTTGTGGTTCTTGGACATTATATATAATGGGTGTTCCCAGATAGCCCCAGGTGATCCAATTATTACTTATATGATGGGTGTGCCTAGATAGATCTGACATGCATTCGACAATTATTATATTATTTGGATAATTATATTATAAGCTTATCATATGGTCATTTTAGTTTTAACGGTTATATAAGTGTTCTATGAAGATTATTTTCCAAGAGACCAACATGTTTTATCTATGCTTGTTATGGGTTTATAATGTTTTCTTTGATCAAGATTGATATCACATCTATCATGAGTATTGATTCCTATGAATATTTACTTTATTAAATACTTATTCTTTGTTTCATTATTTACAATTCATGAATTTATGGGTATGATTTCTTTTATGATTCACTCTTACTCTCTGATTATGTCATCATACCCTTATGCACTCCTTATGATCATTGATGACATTCAATTTTTAATGATTATTTTTACCCTTAATGAGAATTTTAGCTCACCGTTATTATGTTATATATTAAAAAGGTTACAAATAATGAGTTTGAATGAATTATTTCTATAAGTTATTTCATATGGATGATGATATTTACTTAATGTGAAATAAGAAAAGATGGTATAAGAGGGAAACATGCTAATTTAACGACATGGGTATTGTTAATGTAGGATTTTTTCATAATTTTATAAAGATATAAACCTAATAGGTCCTATATAATGTAAGTGATACATATTTTACTTCTTATGTTGTAAGGATTGGATGAAAAAAATTGGGTCACAATTATAAGCATCAAAGCTGGAAATGTAAAGTTTATGATTTCAGCACTGGGTGCGGGAGTGTGGGTTTGTGGATGTTTTAGTTAGTATTAATGGTAAATTTAGATAAATTTGGATATTATAATGTTTTTATGTGATGTTATATTAAGATTTGGTGATACCTTCATATGCATATAATATGAAGGTTGATCATAAGTTCAAAGTCTTATACATTCCATTTGAGGGTTTTATGTAGTAAAATTTTTGAGGTTATTAATGAAATTTTAGGAGATGTTTTATTGATTTGGGGTATTTTTAACCCCTAGGATAATATTTAAGTGTTATTTATGGAGGAATTATTTTTTCATGTTTAAATAAGATAAAAAAGGACAACCCGATTTTCGAGTGACAACTCATCACATCCAGCAACGATGCGGGGCTTGAACCCACAAACGAAGGGCAATAAGGGTGTATCACCTACCACTAGCCTACATGAACTCTTAGTTAGTATGAAATTTTTACTGGTAAAGATTAATTTTATTTTGGAAACATATGATATTTTATTTGAGGAATTACGTTTGATTTATATTGGAAGAATATATGACCAAATCCTTTTAATCTTTGGGTTTTGAACTTAGTCAGGAAATGTTTGAAGAATTTTAAGGATTGTTATTTATGGAATGATTTAGTTTGAACTTTGTGTATTAATGTTGAAATTTTGAGATTAATATATGAAGGTTTATTATTTTTATCTTACCATGTACCAACCATTTTGATTTTGGTTAATGTCTAAAGATAGGAGGAATATCTAGTTATCCCTTTTATGGTTATGTGGTATTTAAAAGTTGATTTTAATGCTTCATGCATGAAAAATTCATCTTGAATAAACATCATTTGAAGAAAAATATGATATTTTGGAAGAAATTTATTAACGTATTAAATTATACTCATTAAGTAAGTATATTTCCATAATCTCTTAGTCTAGATGGTAAGATAATTAAATAACTCTAGGAAACATATTTTGAAACAAAAATGTTATCCTAATACCTTCATTTCTAATGAACTGATGGTCATTTGGATCATCACATATTTATGGATTTAAGTCCCTTAAATTTACATTTATCATTAAATTTATTTTGATCAATGACCTCTACCACTCTATATAATTATTTATGCTTGTCCTCTATGTCCATATCTTCATTATCCACTAAAGTTCTCCTACTTAGAAACATAGTCACATGTTATTCTAGATGGCCCTTGTACTTCCCTTTCCCTTTTATCAAGAAGTTATTTTATTAACCCTTTTTATGATGTTGGTTCACAATATTATTATTTTTAAATGTCCATACTTTTATTACTGAGAAAAATTTTAAATTGCGAGGATGCAATTTATTAAACGAGGGAGGATGTAACACCCTAAGATTTTAAAAGAAGAAAATTATGTTCAATAGCATATGTGACACGCAACACTAAGATTAAAAGAGAATATGACCCCCAATACTTTAAAATATTTATATTTTAGAGTAATTTTAATTTCTCAAATATCTTACAATACACAAAATAATGATTTTCTTCAATATCTTGCATTACATGCAAGACTGAGTTTTACAGAACAATAATATATTATTAATATTATTATTTAATATTTTATTTACTAATTAGAAATTGGAATAGTGGGTAAAAATATGATTAATCAACTAATTAAAATATATATTTTAGACATTTTTATTATTTATCTATTTATTAGTAACAAAATAATAATCATTTAAAACAAAAAATAAATGTTTTTCGAAAAGCTGTATTATTTAAAAAGACAATTTAGTCACGCATTGTAAACATAATTTAAAATTAATTTTTCCAAATTTTAGAATATTTATTTTAAAAAATAAACTTTATTTTTAACTCAAAATACTAAAATTAATTTAGGGTAAATTTTTGGTATTTTTCTAAAATGATTCATTTTTTGATGAATAGTGAAAAATACTGGATTTTAATTGAAAACTACCTTTTCGATTAAATTATTTATAAAGTTAAATTATATTTTAAATTGGTTTTAAAGTAAAATTAGTAAAATAACATATGAATCAATCCAATTTAGTTAATTTGAATCATTTTTATCTTGATTTTTGATATAAAAACATTGAAAACTTTGGAACATTCTCTCTTTAAAAACCCTCTTTCTTATCACGTATGTGGGATAAATTTTAAATTAATATTTTATAATTATATGAATTAAATTTTGAAAAAACGGATTAATATTTTGAATAAAAATAATTTTTAATCTATAATAAGGAGAACTTAATTTTTGACCAAAATGAATAGTAAAAACAGTAAAAAATTATTTACCATAGTTAGGGTAAAAACTAATTTATCGAGGGTTAAACTAAAAATATAAGAGTAAAAATGACCTAAAATATTATATTAATTTATTTTAGTTAGTTTATATAGAAATTTTAAAATAAATATTTTAAAATATGGAATTTTATTTCCACTTTACTTTGAATATGACCCATATAATATGTTAAGTAAAGAAAAAGACAAAAAAGGAACATTCCTTGCATTTAATATATATAAAGATTTGGTATGAGTACAAAAACAACATATATTAGGTTATGAATATTATTTTTAAAGATAAATGAGTCTTTTTTATCATTATAATTTATCTTTAAATTTTTATATTTGAAATAATTGCTTAAAATTTTTAAGAAATGCCAACGTAGTAATTATTTAGTTAATAATAAAATAAAATAAATAATACTAAAATATTAAAATTGATATAAATTGAATGGATTATTATGTCAAATTAATTTTTTAGATTAATATATCATGTTAAAAAAGTGTTAAAATTATATATTTTAATTCATTCATTGTCTTGATATTTTTACATTCAAATTAAATGAATAATGTCAAAATTGGAATTTATGTTATTCTATAATAAATGATATTTTATTAAATGATTTAAAATTCATAAAAATACCATATTCTACAAAGTGATTTTCAAATATCTAAAAATATAAAATATGGACCACTCAAAAACCAGTTGTTCTTTTATAGTGATTATATTTACCCCTAAATAGTAAAAACTTTATTAGCGTTGTTAAGGTTAAATGATGTTTTTGGGTGTTACATGTGCTTGCGTTAAAATTAATTTTCAATACACATGATCTTTTTATTTGATAAATTTTACATAATATTTATAATCATATGTTCTAAATTATATAATAAGGATCATTTTATTTTGGTCTTAAAGGACAAATTACCTAGGTTTGAAAATGGTTGGTGTGGTGAAAAACTAAAATGGTAAAAGTAGGGAAACATAAAAGTTAAGGAAGAAAATGTTTAAAACATATGTTTAATTGTGAAGTAGATATTTTTATAGGCCATATAATCCCTAAATACCTTTAATTATAAATTTTTTTATCCTCTTTGGGTAAGAGATACCTCCCAATAGGGAATATTTTTTGGTATTTAAAAAAATGTCACTCCTCCTCAACTATAAAAGGGAACTCGCTACCCTCAATTATTCACACCACTAAATCCATTTGGATCATGCAATACCTGGACAAATAAATTAAAAAATTTCATACCCTAATCCTAGAATCCTTATTTTTATAGAAATCCAACCTAGGAAGACTTTTGGTGAAAACCTAAGGAGGATACTTGCAGAAGAGGAAACGTTATTGAATGAGCATTTTTATTTTATTTCTTTATCTGCCTCCTTAAATTATTATTTAACCATGATGATATAATAAAATAAATATATTATATATAATGTGATTTTTTATAATATGTTCATGATCTACAACCTTCTCCACTTCCATCAAATGGGTTACAAAATTATCAATCATGTGTACTGAAGACTACAGCCTCGCGAATCGATGTCATTCGTTTTTCATTACAACCTTTCATGGTTGGGTATGATGATAGATATAAAGTATATATATTATATTTATATTATAATTATACCTATATAGTCATTATATAATATATAAATTTTTACATTCCATTTCTTTGGGGATACAATAACATCGCTCGTGCATACGGCAGACTATTGCCTCGCGAAGCGATGTGATTCATCTTTCACAAAAGATTTACCTGGAATGTAATAAGAAAAAATTTAATAAATATATGTGATATAAATGAAGTATTTATTATATTCATGAAATATTTATCATTGTTAAAATATAATATATCATTTTCTTTTTTTACACTAAAAATATGATAATATCATTCGTGTACGTGTGGACTACCGCCTTCACGAAGAGACGTGAGTCTGTTTTAATCACCACTCCACATGGATGATATATATAAGTATATTTATATAAATAATATGGTTGATATTATTATAATTATTTAAATATAAAATATTACTTACCTCTTTTCCATAATGATCATTGAAAAATGGAAACGTTACTCATGTGTACATACCGCCTACCGTCTCCATGATTATAACATACTTAATTTCTCAAAAAAATATTTAATGGTTGGTATTAAAAGTAAAATTGATTGATAAATATTATAATTATTTCATGATTATCATTCTACAGATTATGGAACTATATATAATGCATAATAATTGAAACTTTTATAACGAAGTGCGGATGAGAAAACAAGGCAATTAACACCCAAAACAATGAAAATAATGGAATATTATTAACAAAATAGTGATAATATGTTATAAAATAATTGTATATGATATTATGAATATTAATATGATTCTTTAATAAATTAATAACATTTTTAAAACTACTATACATGATGTTAATGAACGTTCAACTAAAAGGAAGCATGGGGTGAGGGTTTTCTCGTCTCGCTTTTATTTCTCGAAGATGTATGCCATATTCACCAATTATTCTTGTTGTGTGGTTTATATAATTACCATGAATATATTTTATTATTATTTTAATTGAAATTATGGAAATTTACATATCAATTTTAGTATCTATCTTTCTTGGGGTTTATAGTTTCAAGGTTACCAAAGCGGTAAGATATTTTTGTCATAATTTTCCTTCTTTGAGATGTATTTTATATTATACACCTATCATCTTTTATGAAATTTATATAATACCCATTTGACTTGTTATATCATGAATATAATTATTTTCATGATATTATATGTTTTATTTAATGATATTTTTTCATGGTTATTATGATTTAATGTTACCAAAGTGGTAAGAGTTTTATGTTACAATCTCATCGTTTGTTGGGATTGTTTATAATTATGCTTCCAATGATGAAATAATATGATCTACTAGTCAGGAATTATCATGAAAATTTTTATACTTTATTTATTCTCTTTAATTAATAGTAACATATTCCAACTCTTTAGTACTTAAAATAATTGATATTTTTTAAGAAAATCTGACTTAATTTATCTCTTCGATCATAAATTTGTTTTATAACAAAACCATGTTTTTAAAAAATGTTTTAAATAATTTTTTTATCCTTTTAAAAATGGTTTATTAATGAAATTTTTATGATATTTTTTATTTTAAACTATTTTTTCAATGGAATATTTATTTAATTTTTAAAAAAACAATTTTTTGGATTTTACCAAAAAAGTGAAACAAATATTTATTTTAACATGTACGACTTGAAAGTAATTTACAACCGTCATGACCAATAATTTTTTTAAATATTCCTTTATATGTTTCCATTTTTTATTTCAAGGAAAATAATTTTTAGAATATTTTTAGAATATTTTATGTTTTTAAAAGTGACTTCAAAATTAAAAGTTTATTTTATTCAAAAACGATTTTAATGATCTTTTAGTGGTATTTCCATTCATCAATGTCAACAAACATTATTGTTAATTATTCTAAATTAGGGATATTTTGTAATGATATCATCCCCATTATTTATCTAGATGGGTTAATATTTTTTTAAAGATATTGTTATGGAACCCCTTTCGTTTCCATGTGTTAATCATGTTTTGAAGAGATTATTATGGAACCTATTTATTTTCCACAGGTTAATCATGTTTCCAAGAGATTTTCATGAAAAAAATTATTTTACATTGTTTAATCATGTTATAAAAGAATAATGATTGTTTCTATGAGTTTTATGATTAAATATCTATATAATTTATTCATGTTTTGGTTCATGGACATTATATATGGTTGGTGCACCTAGATAGCACCAGGTGAGCCTGTTATAAAATATATGATGGTAGCACCCAAATAGTGATCTAGTGCATTAGGTAATGATTATGTTACACATAGCATTATATTTTAAGTTGTTTATATGGTTATTCCAATTATAATGGTTCTATAAGGGTTTTTAAGTGTTCTATGAAGATGATGTTCCAAGATACCAACATGTTTTATCTATGCTTGTTATGGGTTTATAATGTTTCCTTTGTTCGAGATTGATATCACATGGGTCATGAGTATTGATTACTATGAATCTTTACTTTGTTAAAGACTTATTTTATGTTTCATTATTTATGATTCAGAAATTGATGGGTATGAGTTCTTTTATGATTTTCTCATGCACTTTGATTATGTCATCATACCCTTATGCAATCCTTATGCGCATTGATGACATTTTTTTTTATTTTTTTACCCTTATTGATAATTTGAGATCACCCTTCTTATGTTTCCTCTTCCATTAGTTATAAATAATGAGGCTGAATTAATAATTTCTAGAATAGATTTCATATGGATGATGATGTTGACTTAATGTGAAATAAGAAAAGCTAAGTTAAGTTGGAGAAATGCTCTTTTGATAAAATGTGTATTGTTTATGTTGGAGTTTTTCCTAATTATATATAACTCTAAACCTAAAAGGTCATAAATAATTTAAGTGATCAAAATTTTCCTTTTGATGTTGTAAGCTTTGTATCTAAAAAATTGGGTCACAATTTTTATCATCAAAGCTAAAAATATAAAGTTTATGATTTCAACACTGAATTAAGGAGTATGGGTTCATAGATGTTATAGTTTAAATCAAAGGTTTATTTAGATAACTTTGAAGATTATGTTTTTTTTCATGTGAGGTTATATTAATAGTTACAGATACCATCTTAGGTCTATAATATTAAGTTTGATCATAAGTTCAAAGTATTCGACACCCCATTTGAGGGTTTTAAGTAGTAAAAACTTCGAGGTTATTAATGACATTTTGGTAGAAATTTTATTAGGAATGGGTATTTGTAACCCCTAGGATCAACATGAAGTGTTATTTAGGGAAAAATTATTTTGTTATGTTTAAAAAGCATAAAAAAGATAACCTAAATTCCTTGTGATAACCTATCACATCCGGTAAGGCCACAGGCTTAAACCCACAAACGAAGGGAGACAAGGGTGTTACGCCTACCACTGTCCTACATGATGTTCTAGTTAGTATGAAATATTTAAAGGAAAAGATTAAGTTTATTTTAGAAATATATGGAATTTTATTTGAGGAATAATGACTAATTTATCTTGGAAGAATATATGATCAAACCCTTCTAATATTTGGGTTTTAAACTTAGTTAGGAAATGTTTGAATAATTTCAAGGATAATTATTTATGGAATTATTTTGTTTTAACTTTGAGTATTACTATTGAAAATTAGAGATTATTATATAAATTCTTATTTTTTATCTTACCATGTATTAACCATTTTAGTTTCAGTTAATCTCTAAAGATAGGGGGAATAATTTATTATCCCTTTTACGATTACGAGGTCTTTAAAAGTTTATTTTCGTGTTTCATGCATCAATAATTCACCCTGAATACACATTATTTGGAGAAAAAGATGAGATTTTGGTGGAAATTGATTAAAGGATGAAATTATACTCATCAATAATGTATATTTCCATATTCACTTAGTCTACATGGTAAGATAATTTCTCAACTCTAGGAAAATGATATTGAAACAAAAAATTTATCAAGGTACCTTCATTTTTTATGAATTGATGGTCTTTTAGATCTTTAAAAATTTATGGTTTTAAGGCCCTTAACTTTCTATTGATCATTAAATTTCTTGTGATTAATTACCCATATTATTCTATATAATTATTTATACTTTTACTCTATGTCTATATCTTCAATTTCCACCAATGTTCTCCAACTTAGAAACCTAGTTACGTGTTATTCTAGATGTCCCTAATAATTTCCTTTAACTTGTATCAAGAAGATGTTTTATTACCCTTTTTTATTATGTGGTTCTAGAACAAAGGTATTTTCAAATTTATATCCATTGATTACCAAGATAAATTTCAAATTATAAGGATAAAATTTATTAAATGGCGGTGGGGGGGGGGTGTATGTAACACCCTGATATTTTATAAAAAGAGAATTATGTTCAATAGCTTATGTGATACACCACACCAAGATTAGAAGAGAGAATAACAACCTAATACTTTAAAATATATTTATTTTAGAATAAATTTAATTTCTTTAATAGATTATGATACACGTAACAATGAGTTTATTCAATATCTTGTGTTACACGGAAGACTGAGTTTTACCATATGATAATATTATTATTTAATATGATATTTGTCTCATAACCATTGGAATAAAGGGTATGAATTGGACTAAATAACTTATGAAAATATATATTTTATATATTTTTACTAGTTATCCATTGATTATTAATAAAATAAGTATCATTTGAAAGAAAAATAAACATTTTCTGAGAAACTATATTTTTCTAAAAGACGGTTTAGTTATGCCTTGTGCACATAATTTAAAATTATTTTTTACAAATTTTAGATTTTTTTAAAAATAAAATTTATTTTTTAATTTGAAATACCAAAATTATATCAGGGTGATTTTTAGATATTTTTCTGAAAGGATTCATTTTTTTGATGAATAGTGAAAAAATAATGAATTTTAATTAAAAAATGCCTTTTAGATTAAATTATTTATAAATTTAAATTATATTTTAAATTGTTTTTAAAGTTTAACTAGCCCAATTATATATAAATTAATCCAATTTAGTTCATTATAATAATTTTTATCATGACCCCCTCCCCACAAAGTGTAACCCTCCTAGGCCAACAAAGAGAGGAGAGAGATAATGACGCCTTAGTTCCACCTCCAGTAGGCCCCAGGTTGGCGACTAGCACCGAGGGTATAGTAAACACACAAATGGAAGGCACTAACCTCTAATAAAACATATGGAAAAAAGAGAGATAAGATAGAAACCAACCAACTCTTGGTCATACTATAATATAAAATAAATCCAAAGTACACATATGTAATGTCATGCAAGAACTACTACAACTGAATGGGAAAATTGAAAGTACAAAAAGAAAGTAAAATGAAAGCAACCACAAATCCCAAATAGATCCATAAACCCCAATCTAGTATTAACTATCTTGATCTCCAACCTACTTCCAGTTACATGAAAAGAAGTTTATATATATATATAGGGTGATTATAACAGTATACTCAGTAGGATCCCCCTCAAAGCATCTTGTATAAATGTAAAGAAATCATGCTAAAGCACAATGAAAAACAATTGAAACTAACTCATCACCTAAACATGTATAATATGTTATGAGACTCACCATGGATAATCTCACCAACTGTTGCATACAAGAGTATATAATATAATAAATAATATCAATGGTACTCTGCTACCACTTCCCAACTGGTTTTCTACTTTTCCCCAATGCTGCACGTGCTAAACATCTCTCTCAAAAAAGACGTGCCCACAGACACCTGGTAAAATCACCACAACATGTACCTCAGAAAATAAAACCACCACATCCATGTAACCAAGGTAAACAGGATGTTTTCAGGATCCAACATAGCTCACATAATGTGTATCATACATAGGGTATAATACCCCAATCCATTACATCCCATACACTGAGTAAGGATCCTCAAGCCATAACAACCAATACACATTACACCTATAGTAGTAGATAGAAAAATACATCTAGATTATGTGTGTGTGAATAACCAAAAGCCATTACAACCCTCTACACACATATATGGGGAAAGAAAACTACCGTGCTTACCAGTTCAAGTAACTACGAAGAGAAGAGAGAGGGGACAAATGGAGTAGTCAGCCATCCATCCTCCCACCGGGATGTTGGGGAAAACACCCCCAGGGCTTAGAATCCTAGGGGTGTCAGTTTCTCTAACTGATAGGGTAGAGTAACATATATAAACACAAAAAGTAGAGAATATACTATAGTTCACAACCAAACTATGGGCATAACCTAGTATTAGACTCAACTACAACTAATATCACTTAGACTCCTAGATGGCACTACTAAGACTAGGCATCCTATAAGCACACAACCATTTAAAGAGATAAACTAGATTACTTTATCCCTTTTTATCAGTTTCACTTTACATTAATTAATAATTTTACCATTAATTAACCATTATCATTTCCACATTACATTTCATTATCATTCCAACAAAGATCCACGCCCTCCAGGCATAACCAAACCAAGTCCACTATTCCTTTAAAGTTACAACCTGAGCATTACATCCCAACGAGCTCCAACCCCATGGGTTAACATCATTTATTCAATAATTTATTTATAGCGTTATCACTTTTCCATAATTCTAGGTATTCTAGAAAAAAAAATTCTATGATTCCAAACATAAGGGGCTCAACATGATGAGTAGATGAACTACCCATTGAGTCTTTGCCACATATAGCTAGAGCGTAGGCCCATCCACCTTTGATAAGATAAACACAGAAAGCACATGACATACCTCGTGTGTCTTTTCCTCTTTTGGAAGGAGGGTAAGAAAGACCATCCAGATAAAGAAATGTGAAAAGTAAAGCATATAAACAAAAAAAAATATTCAACAAGAATCCCAAATTTACATCCAACCTATTTCATTATCATCAGTGTCCTCCTTGAAACCCACATGAATAAACTAATTCATCTCACATCTCTAGGAATCAAATGCTTACACCAAAAACATGGGGCCTCCCAGCCCCCACATACCACAACATCCCTTCATGCTCATCCATCCTAGGCTCACAACATAACACAAGCAGCAAAAAATAAAAAACATAGCAATGAGATCTTGGACTTAAACAAGGCATCCATCCCTCACACATGAGTACTCATAGTTCCAATGAATAAGGTTATTGGAATTTAAAACCAATAGGGTAACTCATAACCCTTCAAGGTTTTATCTTTATTTCACAACTGTCCCTTTATTCCATAATTAATTAACCGATTCAATTAAACATGCATAATTGTATCCATTTGATTTATCAACAAGAAAAACAACAAGAACCAGATTCATTAAACATGCCTCTTTATCTTTAGAAAATTAATTTATAATTAATCCCAACTTTATGTTATTTACCAAATCAATAAATAATTACATGCTAAACAATCAAAGAATAGATATCACATGATCTGGAAATCAAGAGGCAAACTTTTATCACAGTATAATGCAATAACATAGGATAGATTCCAATTATTTAATCCAGTTCAAATATTTATTATGTCAATTTCATTATGATCCAATAGCTAAAACATGCTAACTCTATTAATGCACATAAAAAATATATAATCCACAAATTCCTTACCTCAAAAAGGTTTCCAATGTTCTTTTTATGATAATAGACCAACACAACATATCATAACCACCACTCCCAAAACAACTAAATCCACCCAAGGATGTCACGACACAACCACATAAACCAAAACCCAAGAAAGGTACATTAGAAACATGTAGATAAAATTTTGTAACATGGAAAGGAAAATAGGAGGGAAAAAATCAAGGAACCTATAATAACAGAGGTATAACATACCATATCTTGAAGATGGATCAATACTTCCTGGTTTCACCAAGACAGGGTGTGCACATGCAGCATGAAGAACTCCAGGGGAAACACAATCCAAGTTCCACACCACAATCACACATCTCCTTTGGAAATAAAGGTTCTGGGCACCTCGTACCAAGAGGAAAGAGAATAAATGAACAAAGGGAAGGCCCCTGACTTAGAAGGATCAAATCTGAGACTCATAGAACATGAAATAGTTTAATTTCCATTAAATATAGATCTCAATAATCCACACGGTTTAACCAAGTAAAAACCTCAAGACCATTAGGGAAACAATAATAGGAGTTATGGGATTTGAATCAGCCTTAAATACCTTAAAACAAGGCTTTGAATGCATTTCATTTCAAAGAAAACATCAAATAGGGGAAACTATAGGAAGTTGGAAACACTGTTCACCAATTGATTTGGAAACACTATAGAACCTACTGAAATATGACTCATTGATAGATGAATCACTGATAGATTAATCCCCAATAGATGACTCACCAAGAGATCACTCATTGATAGATGAATATAACTCACCGACATATGACTCACTGATATGTGACTCACTGATAGATGACTCACTAAGAGATGACTCACCGATAGATGACTCGCTGATAGATGAATCTCAAAAAGATGAATCACCAAAAGGCAACTCACTGACATATGACTCACTGAGATATGACTCACCAATAGATGACTCACCTACAGATGACTCACCGATAGATGACTCACTGAAAAATGACTAACAGACAGATGACTCACCAATAGATAAATCACTGATAGATGACTCGCCGACAGATGACTCCCTGATAGATGAATCGCTAAAAGATTACTCACCAATATATGACTCTCTAATAGATGACTCACCAACAGATGACTCCCTAACAAATGATTCACCAATAGATGACTCACCGACAGATGGCTCACCATTGGCACTGTTCACAGAATTGGAAACACTATTTACAGAACTAGAAATTTAGAAAAGTGTTGAGAATAAGTCACCTTGACCTCCAAAAACACCTTAAACACCAAATATAAAAAAATGAATTGATTAGAGAGGCCTGAACCATTACATCAGATACCTCTTAAAACATTCTCATCCTCGAGAATCCAAAACCAACTCAGAGAGGAAAAAAAAGGGTCTAAAAAACCACCCTTCAAGATACTTATCAAGGATCATACCACCAAAGGATCTCAACCACTTAATCAAAGGAACAATTCAAAGCCACATGAAAACTATAACCAGCTCTAAACTACTCTCCCAGGGGAGATACCCCTCAAAAGAGAGCTAGTCACAACAAGCAACAAGAGAATAAATCTCATAAATAGAAAAGGTCTACAACCACAAGACTATCATCATTCCAAGAAAATAGTGAAACATAAAATATCTCAGGGTACTGAGCATGTATCTGCAACTCTTGTTCCCAAATACTCTCCTCCATGCCACCGTAAAACCACAAGACACAAACCAAGGGGATAACACACCCACAAAACACCTTATCATTTAACTCCTAGATCTCAACATGCCACTCATCAAAGGGTGCATCATCATCAACATCGATCTCACCCTAATCAATGACATGATATTAATCATGAATATAATAAAGGAGATGCAACACATGAAAAAACATCATGTATCCTTCTCATCTGTAGGGGAAGTGCTACCCGATACACCATGGCTCTAACATGAGCCAAGACCTCAAAAGGCCCAACAAACCGGGATAAAGCTTACTCCCATGACCAAAACTTCAATTCCCATGACGAGGAGTCACCTTTAGAAACATGTGATCCCAAACTTCAAATTCCAAAGGTCTCCTCCTATGATTAACATAATATTTCTGATGATCCTGTGCTACCTTAAACCTCTCACTAATCACTTGAACCATCTCTGTAATTTTCTATACTAGCTCTATCCTAATAATTTCTTACTCTCTAACCCTAGTCTAGCAAAATAGAGAATAGAAAGGTTGTCCATGAAAGGCTTCAATGATTCCATACCGATGGTGGAGTGGAAAATATTGTTTTAGGTGAACTATACCAAGGGTAAGTGCCTCATCCAAGAACCTACAAAATACAAGACACAAGAGTGTAACATGTCTTCAAGAGTCTGGATGGTCCACTCTTTATGACCATTTGTATATGGATGAAAATTAGTGCCAAGTCATAGATGAGAACCAAAATCATGTTGGAGACCTCTCCACACCCTGGAGGTAAAACAAGGTTCTCGATCATAAATTATTATCCTAGGGATCCTATGGAGTCTCACAGCCTCTTCCAGATATTTCCTCAAAAAAAAATCAACTGAGCTAGACTCCTAGATTGATATAAAGTGGGTTGATTTCTCTAAATGAACCAAAAATACCCATATATAATCATATCCTCCATGAACTCAAGGTAAATCAGTAACAAAGTCCATCTAGATTCCCTCCCAGTTCCACTAATGAACATATAACGGCCGGAGCAACCTACTAGGAACAGAGTGCTCGACCTTTACCTTCTCATAGACCAAACATCGAGACACAAAGTCCACAATTGCATGCTTCAAACCTGGCCACTAGAAATGAATCCTCAAAGCTCGATACATCTTTATTATGCTAGGATGTACCACTAAGGGAGAATGATGGAACTCTCTGAGAACCATCTCACACATCACCAAAGGAACGAAAATCCTTCCCTGAAACAACAAACAGTGTTATTCATCCTCATACCAGTCATCAGGAGCCTTTCCAAAAATAACTCGGTCTCTCCATACCACTACCTAAAGATGCCTCAACCAGAAATCTTCCACCTTTGTCACCAAAGATGACTGCACTATCATTTGAAAAAGACAACCTATGCCCCAAATTCTCCCATATTGAGATGTAATGATGAAATTTATTCCATTACTCTCTTGGAATCACCTAATTCATGAACTTCATCACTATGAGACTTCTTACCCAGCATATCAACTACAAAATCACCCTTACCAGGTGTTTATGATATTTCAAAGTCATAATCATATAAGAACTCTATCCACCGACATTGTTGCAAGTTCAAGTAACACTCGGAGAAAACATACCTCAAGATTTTATGATCGGTGAAGACCACAAAGCCCTATCCTATAAGGAAATGTCTCCAAAACTTCTGGGAAAACACCAATATTTCCAACCCTAGATCATGGATGGAATATTTATGCTCATGGGGACGTAACTTTCAAGACCCATAAGAAATGACCAATCTCTGATGCATCATAACACATCCTAACTTCAGATGTGAAGCATAAAAAAAATGTCAAACTTAACCCCTTCTACTAGTAGATCAATAACTTGGGAATTTAATAAATTATCCTTCAGATACTTGAAA
This sequence comes from Viscum album, assembly GCA_963277665.1. Taxonomy (NCBI): domain Eukaryota; kingdom Viridiplantae; phylum Streptophyta; class Magnoliopsida; order Santalales; family Viscaceae; genus Viscum; species Viscum album. The sequence continues at coordinate 1,187,837,222 of OY728156.1, read as the reverse complement.
TATTCCTAACACTGATCAGTCCATACAAATGTCTGATACTTACTGGTCAAATCTGTCAGAGGAGTCACAACTTGAGAGAAATCGCCTACAAACCTCCTGTAATAGACTACAAGACTAAGGAAACTTCACAACTCTATCACTATCTTTTGGGATTCCCAAGATAAAAATTATTCTATCTTTGATGGATCCATAGATACTCCCTGTTGGGATACAACATGCCCCAATAAACGGACTTATCAAGCCTAAAAATTACACTTCAAAAACATACCAAATAGATGATGTTGATTAAGAACTCCCAAAATGGCATGAATATACTCTTTATAATCCTCCTCAGACACAAATTACATAAGGATATTATCAATTAAGTCCACCACAATCTTATTCAAGAGCTCACAGAACATAGCATTGATCAACCCCATGAACACAACTGGAGAATTAGTCACACTGAATGGCATCACAACAAACTCATAATGCTCATGAAAACAGCAGAAAGCCGTACTCAGGATATACTCATCCTTCACATTCATATGATGATATCCTAATTAAAATTCTATCTTTGAGAACCAAATTTCATCCTTCAGTTGAATGAATAAATCATAAATCCATGGAATAGGATAGCGACTATTCACCGTCACTTTGTTCAAGTGATGATAATCGATATACAACTGAAAATTGTTGTCAGCCTTATTAAAAAAACTAGCGTGCGCCATGGTGACACACTCAAATGAAAAAAACCACACTGTAATAAACCATTGAGATGTATACATAACTCCCAAAACTCAGAAGGTTCCATCCTATACAGTGACATTGAGATAGGAGACATGCATGGCTATAGCTTAATCCCAAACTCAATCTCTCGTCAAGGGGGTAATGCTACAACCTCTTCTGGAAATACATCAGGATATTCTCCTATAACCCCAGAAAACTCCAACTACTAAACCTCTGAAAAAATCATCATCATCTCAGCCATCAAGGATGTTAAGGATAAAACACGCCTCTAACCCATCTAAGGGTCTCACTCTCTAACAAACACCATTGGCTCTCCATCATCATTGAATAACACCACCTACCTCAAGAAGAAATACATGATATACTAAACTGAATACAACTAATCCATGCCTAGGATGAAATTATATGGTTGTATTTCTAAACATAGGAAATCTCCCCAAGAGCAGTGCTTCCCCAAAACAAGCTCACAGTCTCTACATACTTCAAATATGTCAGCTTGGCCTCTAACTGGCATATTCAATTACAAGGGTAATAGAAGCCTCTTTACCTTAATTCCCAAGGAATGGAAAAGGATAGGTGATATAAAGAAGCGTGTCTCTCTTAAATCAAACAAGTCATACACCCAAGTAGAAAATAAGCAAAGGGTATCTCGAACGACTTCTGGCTCACCTAACGCTGGAAAAACTAAATCACAAAGCTAACCATGACCTACTCCATGGACTCTCTGACCCTATTGATGACCACCACCATGTACACGATCTACTATATGAGGATGAGGAGCATCCAGGGGATGTCCTCTGCCTGCCCCATCTCTTCTCTGCTGATCCAAAGTTGGTGCAACCTACTGCTGCTGGCTCAGCTGAAGGTTACTCAATGAAGAAACTTGAAGCAGAACACCTGGTCACACTGATTGCTCATAATGGTTGGGAACTTTAATTCCTGATTAACTCAGACTCTATAAGAAAAACAAGTGCCTAATAACTTTGTATAGGTCTGATAGATTCTTCCCCCCCAGAAACAAGATATTGAGGGTTGGGACCTACTCCGGCCAAACCAAATCTCTTCTGCCCTGAAAACTAGGAAACCCAAACCAAAAATATGATTTTTTAAGAATCTTGATGACTCCCCTATCATGATGATCTAGTTATGTATAACTTTCTCTTGATAACCTCTGCCCTCACCAGCACCTCAAGATACATCTTCACCATAAATGGGGTGAACTGGAACTGGATCTCTGGACGTAGAGACTTTTCAAAATACCTCACTCTAGCCTTCTCATCTGGTAACATGTCTGAATCATGTCATAAAAGGTTCTTGAAATGGATTCTAAACTCTCTCACACTGGATATCCCCTGTCTAAGGGTAAGAAGATCCTGGTGACTATCCACCTTTGTGGTCAAAGAGATAAACTCAACTCCGAACTAGTCTCGAAATTCCTCTCATGAGACTACCAACACATCACGGTCCCTAAGGAATAAGAACCACCACATCCTTACTACTCCACACATCATCATCAAAAAAATGTCACCTATTGCTCTATCTGATCACAGATTGAGATGAAAGATATCCCAACCTCCTTCAACCAGTCTTCTATGACTGCATCTGAAATGGATCACTTGTACTTTTGTAGACTCTGGCACTAAAACTATCTGAGTTTTGTCCTCTATGTGTCGTCTTCATCAAACTATACTCTACAATGATCGACTGGAATAGTCTGATGGAGATATTCTATGTGAACATGATTGATACGTCGAACTGGATCCATATCTGCAAAAGAAAAAATAGTTAGAACTCATAAACCAAGAATATAGAAGACTTTAACATTAATTAAATAATTGTTTTCTTTTATTCATTATAGGTTAACCTATCCCAAGGTCTACCCATTCAAACACATGCACAAAGAATAATGAGGTGTGATACTTTACTAGGCCTACACCCTACAACAAGTATCACCTTGTTTAGTAGCCACTGTAAACATAAAGGTCTATGTATCAGATCACATGGAACCCTAAATACCCATGTCTCAGCCGTTCTTCTGAGTTTACAGTGTTTTCTAAATTTAGCTAACAATTTTTCCCTACCAAAAAATGCAACCTCACCTGTGGTTAACTCCAAAATCGATCTTATACCCCAACTAGACCTTTGATACCACTCTATCACGACCCCTCCCCACAAAGTGTACCCCTCCTGGGCTAACAATGAGAGGACAGAGATAATGAAACCTAAGTCCTGCCTCCAGTAGGACCCGGGTTGGTGACTAGTATCGAGGGTATAGTAAACAAAAAATGGGAGAAATTACCCTCTAAGAGAACACATGTGAAATAGAGAGATAAGACATTCACCCACTAACACCTCACTGGTGGAAATCCCACCTATACCAACAGAATTTTACCAATAGTTTAAAAAAACCATTGGGAAAAGGCTACTATACCAATAGTTATGTAGAACCATTGGTATATTCATATGGTTTTTTTGTTTTCCCAACGGTTTAAGGAAACTGTTGGGTATAGAGCTGATTATGAGGTTTTTTCCAATGGTTTAAACAAACCATTGGGTATAGTTTTAAAGATTTTTTCCCAATAGTTGTAAATTGTTGGTATAAAATTACTTTCCCAACAGTTTTTTAAAACCATTGGGAAAGAAAATACCCAAATATCGATGCCTCCAGGGATCTCAAACTCTAAATATATCGAATTTTTTTACTTAAACAAGATCTCGATGCATCATATCGAATATTTTTCTCTAAAACTCAACCATCTTGAATATTTGTACCTAAATATCGATGTGAACCCTACTTCATAGAAAAACAGGTCTGGTTTCCCAACAATTTGTTTTTAGGCTTTAAATAGGCACGTGTGAGTTCATTTATTTTATATTTTGTCGTTCCATTTTTCTGCAATGTAGTGTGTATTATGATCCCTTTATGAACAAAAGGCATATATAATTTTAGGTTGCGATTCAAACCCTACTTCCCAACCTGCTCTCAAGGGTGCTAAATCTAATTTCCAACCAGGCATCTATCTTTGATTCAAGTAATTTTTGTTCTTCCATTTTAAATTAATATGTGTTCCTTCATTTATTTTAGATGTTTTTGTTCCATTTCACTGCAATGTACTATGTATTATGATCCCCTTATAAACACAAGAAATATGTTATTTTTTATTGTAGTTTTGTTGTGATTTATCTGTATAGGAAAATTTTGATTGATATTGAAGAGGTCAATATGATCCTGAGTTATTTTATACGTGATTTATTTTAAATTTAAAGTATATTGAAAATATTTTGTTGGTTAGATATAAATACAATTATAGAATTTTTTATCCTAAGAGGAATGAGAAGATACTCATGCATTATGAATATACCCCTAAATGTTGTCTTTGAAATATCACACTCTAACTTTAAGATGATGATACCCACACTATAAGTCATTGAATGAAGTGGCGCTTCCACCTAAACCAATAGAGTGGGTTTGAGGTCATTTTTATGTGTGAATGGTGATAGAACCAAAATTTACTCTATCACAAGATCATTTATTCCTACTCCATCAAGCGGTTCGGTCATACACTTGTAATATTTTATGAAATTCAAAATGAGTGTTAAGAATTCATGTCACAATTTTCTTAGGAAGTTATAAAGCATTATCAAGGTATTTATATCATTTTATATCCTAGAAAGGCACCCATAATAAAGGAGTATAACCATCATAGAACTCAACAATGTTGTTCATGCCTACATATTATTTACTCTATGATATATATCTCACAAAACAAAATAGCATGGTCATGTGCAAATAATTATTCACCGCTAGTTGATAGTATTGGAAGTCTGTGGAGGTGAACCTGAGGTGTTGTTGTGAACTTTCTTGGATTATATTGTTTTTATTTTATTTTTTGCATTAGGAATCAATATTAGAGTGTTCTATTTTTCTTAATATTTGTGGATAACTGTATGGTGATAGGTTTGTGTTGGTCATGTGAGTCATGAACCCATCTCCAGTGGTAATTATAGGTTAATAGGGTTATGAAATCGCACTTCTTAATTATCAATGTTACCTGGACACCCCCACCCCCCTGGACACCCCTACCCCCTAGGACAACACCCCCAACCCCTTGAACAGCCCCACCCCCCCTGAACAGCCCCCAACCCCTTGGACACCCCCACCTTGGACTACCCCTACCCCCCCTGGACACCCCTACCCCCTTGGATAGCCACCCCAACCCCCTGGGCAGCCCCCAAGCCCCTAGACAGCCCCCACCCCCTAGACACCACCAACCCCCCGGACACCCCATACCCCTAGAAAGCCCCGCCACCCCCGTGGAAAGCCCCACCACCACCGTGGATAGCCCCGCCACCCCCGTGGATAGTTTTCTCACCCCTAGACACCCCTAACCCCTTTCGAAAGCCCCTCCACCTCTGTGGACAACCCACCCACCCCTGGACATCCCCACCCCCTGGACCGCCCCACCACCCCTATGGATAACCCGCCCACCTCCCTAGACACCCCTACCCCCTGGACAGCCCCACCATCCCAGTGGACACCCCCACCCCCATGGACAACCCTATCACCCCCATGGATATCCCACCCACCCCCTGGACACCCCTACCCCCTGGATAGCCTCCCCACCCCTATAGATAGCATGTCCACCCCCTCGACACACCCTACACCCTGGACAACCCTGCCACACCCATGGACAACCTACCCACCCCCTTGACACCCTGTACCCCCTTAGACAGCCCCACCACCCCCGTGGACAGCCTGCCCACCCCCTGTACAACCTGTACCCCTGGAAAGCCACACCACCTCGGTGGAAATCCCACCCACCCCCAAAACACATTGTACCCCGTGAATAGCCCCCACCCCCTGGATAGCCAAACCATCCTTGTGGACAACCTGCCCACCCCCCAGACACCTCGTACCCCCTTGGACAGCCCCCACCTATGTGGATAGCCTGCCCACCCTTGGACACCTCGTACGCTTGGATAGCCTCGCCACCCCCGTGGACAGCCCACCCACCCCCTGTACACCTCGTACCCCCTGAATAGCCCACCCCCTGAACAGCCCCCCTCCCTGATCCCCTGGACAACCCCACCACCCCCGTGGACATCCCACCAACCCCCTGGACACCCCGTACCCCCTAGACAGCCCCCACCCACGTGGACAACCCACCCACCCCCATGAATACCCCGTACCCACCCTGGATAGCCCTACCACCCCTGTGGATAGCTCACCCATCCCCTAGACACCTCTTACCCCTGGAAATCCCCCACCCCCTAAAAAGTCCCCCGACCCCCTGGACAGCCCTGGCACCCCCGTGAATAGCCCGACCACTCCCTGGACACCCCGTACCCCTAGAAATCTCCACCCCCGTGGACAGTCCACCCACCCCCTAGACACCACATACCCCTAGATAACCCCCAACCCCTAGAAAGCCCCCCACCCCTAGACACCCCCGTCCCCCCTGGACAGCCCCACCACCCCTGTGGACAGCCCACCCACCCCCTAGACACCCCGTATCCCCTGGACAACCCCCCCATGGATAGACCACCCACCCCTTGGACACCTGCCCACCACCCCCAGACACCCCATCCCCTCAGACACCCCTACCACCCTAAACACCCCTGACCCCCGTGGACCACCCCCACCCCCCGGGATAGCCCCCACCCCCTAGACACCACCGTCCACCTGGACACCACCACCCCCTTATGCAGTGTATGTGATCACTCAAATAATCTACTAAAATATAAAATTTCTTTGATCTAAAATTTACTCAACTCCGGAATAATTCTCCTCCACAAGTGTACATGATCTTGTACACTAATGTATAGTTATTAAAAGATATTTTGTTATAAACATAGTATTTCTTTGTCTTTTATATTATGATTCTCGTATAGAGTAGTGTGTAAGTTATGGTTTCTTATAAAGTGAAAAATTCTCATTTGATTAAATATATTTTTGATGAAACTTCAATCTTATTGAATTGATTTTGATGAAATGACTTATAATTTTTTTTTTCATAATGGATAGAAGTTGGATGTATGAAACCGATCAGATATCAAGATATTTTCAAAATAATTTGAATAGATTTTTAGATATTTCATTTCATAATTCTTCAGATAGTGGTCACATACACTGACCTTATTATAGTTATGTTGGAAGACCTTTGTTGAGCCGTGAAGAAGTCAACTACCAGATAACCAAATATGGTTTTCAAGAAAACTAATATGTGTGGTATCACAATGGGGAGAAAATTAAATCTCAAATTTCTGATGATAAAAATGAGAGGAATGGATTGAATAATTTTTTATATGATAGGTTTCCATTTATTAGTCATCATGAAAAAGAAAAGATTCCGACCCAAGATAATTTCGATATGATCACACATGATGCGTCTAATGAAAATGATGATGTTGTTAGGGTGGAAAATTGAATGATGCTGCCACGACTCCAGTATATTGAAAATGCAGTAAAATGAAAAAAATTGAATTTTTAATCTGATTGTTTCATGGGAAAACTATTTATGGGATTTCCAATACTGTAATCGATTAGATTCTTACCTTCTTGAAGGAATTACTTCCATATGATGCAGATATTCCGTAAAACCTCTATATGGAATGTAAGTTAGTTGAGGAACATGGATTTTTAAGAAAAAAAATTCATGTTTTCTCGAAAGATTTCAGTTTATTCTGGGAGGAAACTGCTGAACAAAATGATTGTATAAAATTTGGAACATCCCGCTGAAAGCCAAAAGCTGATGGAACACCATCCTGTGTGCCACAGAATGTAATGTGGCACATTTTATTGATCCCCAGACTCTATAATATTTTTATTTCTGATGAAATATCAATAAAAATGTGTTGGCATGATACGAAGAGAAATAAGACTAACGATGAGTTGGTTCACCTTATAGATGTATTTTCATGGAATAGATTTGATGCTCGATATCCTGATTTTGCAGTTGATGAGCATAATGTGAGGTTGGGTCTTTCATGTGATAGTTTTAATTTTTTTGGGAATATGCTTACATCAAACAGCACATGGCCGGTTTTTATACACATTTATAATCTTCCCCCATGGTTGTGTATGAAAAAACCTTTCACTTTCATGAGTATACACATATCTAGACCTTCTAATCTCGGAAATTATATAGACGTATACATGAAAACTTTAATAAAAGAGTTTAAACTTCTTTGATATGTTGCTGTGAGCACATATGATGCATGTTTGAAAGACATATTTTATATGCATGCTGCACTTATGTGGACGATCAATGATTTTCCTACTTATAAAATGATGTCTGGATGAAGCATGAAGGGAAAACTATCATGTCATATTTGTATGAAGAATACATGATCAAGAATACTGAAACATCATTGTAGTTTGAGTTTTATGGGACATCAATGATTCTTTCCAATGGACCATCCATATAGAAATAATTGTCTAAGATTTGACAATACAATGAAGACTGATGATCCACCTCAACGTATGTTTGGAACAGATGTTCTTAATGAATTGAAATATTTCAGTTTTTTATTTGCAAAGGGTGAAATGAAACCTATAAAGAGAAATAATGTTTCCACTGAAACCTGTAACAATTGGAAGAATAGAAGTATCTTCTTTGATTTTACTTATTGGTCAACCAATTTTTTATTTCATTGCTTAGACATAATGTACATTGAAAAAAATATATGTGAAATGTTGCTTCCAATTCTTCTAAATGTCAAGGGAAAGACAAAAGATGATTTAAAATCTCAGCATGACTTGGTGGATTAGGGCATCAGACTAGAATTGCATCCTGTGCGTATCAGTGAAAATAAATGCCAAGTTCCATGTGCTTCTTATGTGATGAAACCTACAGAAAAAAAGAAATGTTTGGAATTACTAGAGACTATTAAAGTTCCTTATGGCTATCAAGCAACATATCTAAACCGGTCAACAAAATAGAGTTGAAGATAAAATCTTTGAAGACTCATGATTATCATATCCTTCATCATGAGTTGATTCCAATAATATTTTCTCATATTTTTTCCAATAATATAAGGGTGGATATTATTAGATTTTGCCATTTTTTTAGAGATATTTGTGCTAATAATTTGTCTAAGTATTTCTTGCAAAAAATGTTGGAAAATTCCCCATTAATTTTGTGTGAGTTAGAGAAAATATTTCCTCCATTATTATTCACATGCATGCTGCATCTGACTGTCGATATTCCAATTGAAATACTTCTCAGAGGAATATTTTTTTTTGATGTATCCAATTGAAAGAAATATTTACACATTAAAGTCTTATGTCCATAACAGGAATCATCCCAATAGTTCTATCGTGAATGGTTACTTGGCTCAAGAATGTATTGATTTATTCTCTATGAATTTTTATGATCTTACTACAATAATTAACAGAATAATGAGAAACAAAGAAGAACAGTATAAGAAAATTGAACCCTGTTTTCCATCACTTCCTTAAATAAGAGGAATTTTTGGATCATATTCATTGACGACATTAATCCTTGAAGAGCAGGAGATGGCACATCACATAGTTTTGTTCAACTATGATTTTTTTGATGACTATATCTTGTAAGTAAATTTAATATGTATATATATTATATATATATATATTAATATTTTCCTATTTTTATCTATAACGAACATAAAGCGATGATAAATAGAAATCATCGTTCTTTATCTTTGAGAAGGAGGGAGACTTTGAATAGCAAAGAGCTTTCTGCTTGGTTAAAATTGAAGGTAACAATATTATTGTTTAAAATAGTTAAAAAAATATTTAACTAAGTTTAATATTCATTTGTATTATAGGTATTGAGTTTTCTTGCTGACTCTGTCTCTAAGGAAATAAGAGCTTTGGCTTTTGGTCCTAATACCATGGTTCATGATTGTAAATCAATTGTTATAATTTGGCACAAATTTATTATCAATAAACGAGAAAAGAACATGAGAACACAACATGATGGTGTTACGGTTACAGCCACAACAGACTATTATTCTAGTGCATCAGATAATAGACTGTGATTTGAAAATGTAGGTTATTATGGAGTCGTTGAAAAAATAATAATATTGGATTATTATTCTCATGGACGAGTCACGATGATGAAATGAAAGTGGTTTGATTCGATGATGAGGAAAGACACATTTATTGATGATTATGGATTTAGAGTAATTGATATGACCTACAATCTTGCTACTGATGAACCATATGTATTGGAATCAACGAAGAAACAAGTTTTTTATGTCAAATACCATCTTTGACTTGAATTTGGTGCCATTATTGAAGTTATTACACGACATATTTTTGATGATGGTGATGATGGAATTAACACCATCCCTACTTCTATTAGAAAATATCTATTTATTACTTTTGATGACTCCAATATCTCAATTTTCAGAGTTGACTGTGAACCTAAAGTTGTGGTAGGAAATATATAAAATCATCCATTCATGTTATCAATTCTTTTGGTTTACCTCAACTTGGGTTGTTAAGGTTGGTACTATTAAAATTGATTTAATATTAATTAAAAATATGTTGTATCTGACTTTAATGTTATGTGAATTTTCAATGTTTATTAGTTGTAATTTTATTTGAATTGCATTTTCTAATTTTGAATTTAACTGTATTCAAATCTAGGAAACCAACATTTCTAACTTGGTGAACATTTAAATGCTTCAACTTTGATTTGTATAAAATTTATATAACTCTAATAACTATATTTAACATTTTACTAGGTAATGAACATGATGGTTTGTATTGTTTTGAAAAACATGTATAGAAACCTTCATCATCTACTTGGGCTAAAGAAATTAAATTTTTCCTTAATTTTGACAACTGATTTACCCCTTATGATTCTGGTATAATCAATGTTCCATTATTTTAATAGATTGATGACACTTATTAAATAACCATCCTACTAAAAATTAAATTTCTTTATTACATCTTGTACGATTTATTGACTTCATTATATATATGTTCAAGCTTATTTATTTTGTTTTTTGGGTTACACATCATGTATCATTTTCTAATTACATCCATATTTTTTTTTCAAATGAAGGAAATGCAACCAATTGAAGAGAGGAGACAGAAACAGGTGATCGACAACAATCATCACATGAATGAGATGGGCATTCCACCACTAGTTCCTATAGTGAGTATTTTATTTCAAATATATATATTTAAATAATATATAATGTCATGTGATTAATTTTGTTTTAATTTTTTTGTAGGATCCATATATTAGGCGACAATTATTTGATGAGCAGCCTAGTAGTGGTACCAGTACTCAAGGTGTTCGTATGAGGTGGGGGGGGGGGGGGTACTAGAGCTAGACGATATGGTCGGTGTACCTGATTAGACTCTTCACCTCCCACTGAAATACCATCCATACCACATTCTAGTATTAGTGTGTCATTAGGGACACACGAGATATTTAGGCCTACCATATTTTCACCACCCTTTACATCTGAGCCTCCTCACCCATATGTACCATATCTGATGATGATTCCCACTCCCCATACAGTATTCGGCCAACCATCCCTATCATCTTCTTTTACTTCTGCTTCCTTCTCTCTGGGCTTTTATATTCTATCTTCTTTGACTCCTGCTTTGCCAGAGTCTATCCCTACAGAGCATACATTGGGACCCACTCCACCTGTACAGGGTGTTCCTTTAGTTTCTATGGATCTAGTGGTGCCCATTGATCAGACTAATGCATGCATACTTATACAACCCTAACAAATTTTTACACCATTATTTATTTTCATTATAACAGGTATTGATAAAATATTTGTTTTTATTTCATAACTGATACATCTACTAATAGGATGTGGGGGCAGGGGCGTACATGCATGCGTGCGGTGTAGAAATGCCACACATAGTTGATGGTGGACTACAATGAAGATAGTAAAATGATTGAAAAACCCGAGTAGCAATGTCGTAGTTTATTGGCAATGCTTGCCAAATACTCCGACATCATTCCTGTTAGCCTGCTCTCATAGAGACAATAGACAAATGAAGTCAAAAATAAATCTTTGAAAAAGATATGGGTACAAAAATCTATTGTATTTAATGCAATATATTATTATTTTTTTATTTATATGAATTATTATTTTGGTTTCAGCTTCAGTTTACTTTCCCCAATGGTGAGGGTGCATGACCAGCAAATCTAAAGGATTTAGGTGAGATTTGGAGAGCTTATAAGCATGAGTTGTATATTGGTTGGAGTGCTAGAGTTGGCACAAAGTTATAGGTGGTCCCTGAAGTGGATTATTATTCATTAGAACAGTATCTATAGATTATTACTCATTGGATGACTAGCCAATCTAAGGTATTAATCACATTAGAGGTATTTAAATGAAATTTTGTATGTTTTTTGTTAATACTAATTATTTCATTTTATTTAGGAATCATTTGGAAGAAAAAAACATTGATCCTAAAAAATACCTCCACACATTGGGGCATACTATGATTCCAGATCATGAAAGGCAGCATGTATGCTAGTTTATAATTTTTCTTTACGACCTGCACTTTCTATTGCTTCCTTCATAATTTATTCAATTTATATAATTGTTATATAATTTTAGTTATGAAATTAATTATCGGTATCCTATTTTTAATTATGGTTTCCTACATTCAATGTCATTGTAGAGGCATAAATTGAATATATAGGGATGTGTTCATTGAGAAAAACTATATTTCTCGAGTAGAAGGAAGAAATATGGAAGTGCCGTTAATGAACCGACTAAGAATTAGATTTTAAGTTTTAATTTGTAGATTTAAAATTATAATATCTATTTTGTAACTTAATAATCTATTTATATTTGTAACAGGCTGTTTTAGAGGCCCCTGATGCCTAGGAACGTGACAATTTTGGGCCAAATGTTCACTTATATCAGGTGTTGGGAGATGAGCACCTTGGTAGAGTACGCTGCCAACCCAGGAAGAGTATAGTTCCGATGAGATATTGGAACTCCTCAGGTATTATTTGTAGTGCCACTGACTTCTAATAGGTTAAGGTGTAAGAAGAACAAGCTGAAAAAAGGTTCACAGAGATGGAAGAATAATCTGCTAGAGAAAACAGTGCATTTATGAAACTAGTGAAAGTTTTACATCTAACACTTCCACCAGAGGACAACACTGCTTATGATGAATATATATCATCGATGAGTTCTATATATGGAACACTAGGTGGAAGTTGAAGTGGTGGTCGAGATGATGGTGAGGAGGAGTCCGAGGTGGAGGAGGAGGATGGAGAGGAGGAGGTTGAGGCAGAGGAGGAGGGTGAGGAGGAGGCCGAGGAAGAGGAGGAGGGAGATGAGGAGGGCGATGAGGAGGATGAGGTTGAGTACGAGGGTGAGGAGGAGGGGGTTGAGGAAGGGTAGATGATGATGGGGATGATGACGAGGATGAGGGTGAGGCTGATGATGATGGTGATGATAGTGATGGTGTTGAGGGAAAGATTGATCTGTTATATTTTTGACTAATATTACTGACCTTTGATGTTTATTTATTTGTTGTGCCTGAATATATGTGTGATTATTTAGGTAAGATTATCTTAATTTATTTATCTATAAATAATAAAACATGACTTGATGATTTTCTATGACTGATTCACCACTCCCCTGGATAGCCCCACCATCCCCTGTGGATAGCTCACCCACCCCCTGTATACCCCCTACCCCCTGGACAACCCCGCCACCCCCGTGGACAGCCTGCCCACTCCCATGGACACCCTGTACCCCCATGGACAACCCCACCCAACCACTGGACACTCTTTACCCCCTAGACTTCCCGCACCACTATGGACAACTTTCCTACCCTTGAACATCTCGTACCCCCTAGACAGCCCCGCCACCCCCGTGGAGAGCCCACCCACCCCCCTGGATAGCCCCTCCCCCAGTGGACAACCCCCACCCCCTTGGACAGCCTGCCCACCCATGGAAACCCCTACCCCCCTTGGATAGCCCCACCATCCCTATGGACACCCCACCCACCCCCTGGACACCCCGTACCCTACTGGACGCCCCACCCACCCCCTTGGACACCCCATACCCCCTGGATAGCCCCCACCCATGTGGAAAACCCTCTCACCCCATAAATACCTTATACCCCCATGAACAGCCCCACCACTCCCGTGGAAAGCCCTCCCACCATCATAGACAACCACCTCCCCCCGTGGGCTGCCCCCACCCCCGTGGACAACCCACCCACCCCCCATGACACCTCTACCCCTCTATATAGCCTCGCCACCCCTAATGACTACCCTCCAACCCCTTGGACACCTCATAACCCCTAGATATCCCCGCCCACCCCCTTGGACACCTCGTACCCCCAAGAAACCCCCCCAACCTCGTGGACATCCCGCCCACCCCCTAGACATCCCATACACCCTGGACAACCCCACCACCCCCGTGGATAGCCCGACCACCCCCCTGGATAGTCCCTCTTCCCGTGGATGTCCCCCACCCCTGTGGATAGCCCTCACACCCCTAGACACCCCTACCCCCTGGACAGCCCCACCACCCCCGTGGATAGCCCGCCCACCCCCTGGACACCTCGTCCCTCCTTGGATAGCCCCACCCACCCCCGTGGACACCCTGTACCCCATAGACAGCCCCACCCCCATGGAGAGCATGACCACCCCCATGAATAACCCACTCACCCCTGGAAACCCATACCCCCCTCGATAGCCCCGCCACCCCTGTGGATAGCCCACCCACCCCCTAAACACCTCTCCCCCTGTGGGAAACCTCCACCCCCATGGATAGACCGCCCACCCCTTGGACACCCTATACCCCCTGGATAGCCCCACAACCCCCGTGGACAACCCACCCACCCAATGGACACCTCGTACCCCCTGGAAATCCCCTCCCACCCCCTAAACACCCTGTACCCCCATAGATAGCCCGCCCACCCCCAAGACACCCCATACCCCCTGGATAGCCCCGCCACCCCCATGGATAGCCCACCCACCCCCCCTGGACAGCCCCTCCTCCCGTGGACAACCCCCATCTCCTTGGACATCCCACCCAACCCCTGGACACCGCCTCCCCCTGGACAACCTCGCCGCCCCCATGGACAGCCCGCCCACCCCCTGGACACCCCTTACCCCATGTAAAACCCTGCCCACACCCCTGGACACCTTGTACCACTCTGGACAGCCCCCACCCCCATGGAAAGCCCACCCACCCCCATAGACAACCTACTCACCCCCCTGGACACCCCTACCCCCCTCGACAGCTCCACCCTTTGGACACCCCATAACCCCTGGATAGCCCCATCCCCATGGAAAGCCCTCCCACACCCGTGGACAGCCCGCCCACCCCCCTAACACCCCATACCCCCTTGATAGCCCCACCACCCTCGCAGATATCCCTCCCACCACCTGGACACCCCTCCCCCTGTGGAAATCCCCCACCCCCTTGGACAGGCCTCTGACCCCCCTAAACACCCCTACCCCCTGGACAACCCGCCACCCCCATGGATAGCCCGCCCACCCCGTGGACACCCCGTACCCCTAGACATCCCCTCCCACACCCTGGACACCCCCGCCACCCCCATGGAAAACCCTCCCCCCTGGATAGCCCCTCCCCCAGTGGATAGTCCCCCACCCCCGTGGAATGCCTGCCCACCCCTAGACACCCCTACCCCCTAGACAGCACTACCACCCCCGTGGATAGCCCGACCACCCCCTAGACACCCCGTACCCCTGGAAGCCCCACCCACCTCCTGGACACCCCGTACCCCTGTGGAAATCCCCCCACCCTCTTGGACAGACCGCCCACCCCCGTGGACACCCCGTACCCCCTGGAAAACCCCCCACCCCTGGACACCCCACCCCCATGGACAACCCCCACCCCCTGGACACCACCCCACCACCTAGACACCCCCACCCCTGGACAACCCCACCCCCATGGACAACCCCTACCCCCAAGATATCCCCCAAACCACCTGGATGACCCCACCCATATTAGACACCACCCCACCACCTAGACACCCCACCCCTAGACCCCCCACCCCTAGACCCCCCCCCCCCATCCCCATGGACATCCCCCACCCCCCAGAACAACGCCCCACCCCCCTGGATAACACCCCACCCCTGGAGAACCCCCCAGCCCCCTAGACTGCCCCCACCCCTGAACACCACCCCACCCCTAGACACCCCCACCCCCCAGACACCCCCACCCCCCAGACACCCCCATCACCCCAAACACCCCACCCCCCAGACACCCCGTACCACCTTGGACATCCACCCCAACCCCCTGAAAAACCCCCAACCCCCTGAATTCTGAATTGAATTCTTTATGTATTTAATTAACTTATGAATTATGTGTTAATGGTGTATGGGTATACTTGTTGTATGGGTATACTTGTTGAATGTGTATACTTGCTATAATTACCTTATGAATTATTTGTTAATTCTGTATGTGTGTAGAGGGTAATTAAATATAGAATTGGAGGTATTAAAAATTATGTATGAATTATGTGTTATATGAATTCTATAGGTATTGAGAATTGTGTATGAATCTTGTATAGGGGAGGAAGGCCTGCTGGTGAATGTTGGTTGAAGTGGTGTAGCTGCACAGGGGGAGGCTGACTTGTTGTTGCAGGTACATAAAGGCTATGTCAATAGTTTACAACTGTTGGAATATCTTTAAAAACAGAACTTATACCAATAGTTTTATGTAATCCGTTGGTAAAATTATATACCAATGGTTTAAAAACCATTGGTATAGGTATTTTTACTTGATATTTACCAACAGTTTTTGGGAAACTATTGGTAAAATTATATACCAATGGTTTACAAACTGTTTCTATAGAGATTATTTTTGATATTACCAATGGTTTTAAACCGTTGGTAAAAATTTATACCAATAGTTTCAATGGGACATTGTTATATAATCAATTTTTTAGACATATCCCAAAGATTCTCATAGAAACGTTGGGATATGTCTATCCCCATGGCTCAAGACCCAACGGTTTGGATAACCATTGGTATAGTTTATACCAACGGTTGTCCATCCTTTTCTAACAATTTTAAACCATTGGTTAAGGTGAAGTTTCCAGTAGTTCCTACTCAAACTAAAATATAAAATAAATCCCAAGTACACATATGTAATGTCATTAAATAACTACTAAAACTGAAAGGAAAAATTACAAGTCCCATAAGAAATTAAAATGATAGTGACCATAAAGTCCAAACATCTTTAACAACCCCAAGCTAGTAGTGACCATCCTGATCTCCAACCTACTCCAAGTGACCTGAAAAGAAGTTTATATATACGCAGGGTGAGTATAACAATATAATCAGTAGGATCCTCCCTAGATCCTCTCATTAAAAAGTAAAGAAAGCATGCTAAAACATAGTGAACAACAAGTGAATCTAACTTTTCACCTAAACATGTATACTCTGTTCCCATCCTTAGTATGGCTACTCTCAGTAAGCATCACATACAAGAGTATATAGTATAATAAAGAATATAAAGGGTACCCTGCTACCACTTTCCCACTAGTTTTCCTCTTTTTCCCAATGTCTCACTTTTTAAGCATCTATATCCAAAAATTCTTTCCCACATACACCTAGGTGAAGAACCACAACATGCACCTTATGCAACACAACCACCACGTCCATGTAGAAAAAGTAACCAGGTAGTTTTTGGGAGCCACAATAGCTCGCATAACGTGTATCATACATCGGATATTATACCTCAATCCATTATATCCCATAAACCGAGTAAGGATTCTCAAGACATCATAACCCATACACGTTACACCTATAATAGTCCATAGGAAACTATATCCAAAATATATGTGTGTGAATAACCACATGAAATTACATCCATCTACAAATATATATGGGGAAAGATAACTGTCATTCCTACCATCACAAGTAACTACCAAGAGAAGAGAGTATGGATAAAAGGGGTTGTAATCCATCCATTCTACATCGGGTTGTTGGGGAAAACACCCCAAGGCTTATAATCCATAGGGTGTTAGTCACCATAACCAATAGGGTGGAGTAGAATATAGAAACCAAAAAAGTATGGAATATAATATATCCCACAACCATGAAATGGACATAACCTAGTCTTAGACTCAACTATACTAACATCTCTCAAAATACTGACTGGCACTGCTAAGACTATGTATCCTATAAGCACACAAACATTTAAAGAGATGCATTAGATTTATTTTTCCTATTTTATCAGTTGAACTTTACATTAATTAATTATTTAACCATTATCATCCCCACATTACATTTCATTATAATCCCAACCAAGATCCATGCCCTCCAGGAATAACCAAACCAAGTCCAATATTATTTTAAAGTTACAATCTCAATATTTCATCCCAGCAAGCTCCAACCCCATGGGTTAACATCATTTATTCAAAAATTTATTAACATCATTATCACATTTCCCTAATTCTAGGTATTCAAGAAAAAACATTCTAAGATTCCAAACACAAGGGGTCAACATGGTGAGGATATGAACTACTTGTCGAGTCTTTTCCACCTATAAGTAGTGTGTAGGACCATCCACCCTCGATAAGATAAACACGAAAAGAACATGGCATACCCCATGAATATTCACATATTTTATAAGGAGGGTAAGAAAGAACATCTACCTCAAGAAGTGGGGAATGTAATGTAGGTAAACAAACAAAAATATTCAATAATCATCCAACATTCACATCCAACCTGTTTCATCATCTCTGATGTCCTCCCTAGCACCCACATGCATAAACTAATGTATATCGCCTCTCTAGGTGTCAACTACTACCACCAAAACGATTGGGACTTCCTTCCCCCACATAGCACAACAGCCCTCCAGGATCATCCATCTCGGTCTCACACCACAACACAAGTAGTAGGAAAAAAACCACATAACAACTGGTCTCTTGGCCCTAAACAAGGAATTCATCCTTCACACATAATGATCACTCACAAATCCAAATAATAAGGCACTTTGCCTTTAAAATCAAAAGGGTAACTTAGAACAACTCAAAAAATTATATTTATCACATAACCGGTCCTTTATTCTATATTTAATTAACTGATTCAATTAAACATGCATAATTGCATCTATCTGATTTATCACCAAGCATAACAACAATAAACAAATTCATTAAAAATGACTCTTTATCTTTAGCCAATTAAGTTATAATTAATCCTATATTTATGTTCTTTACCAATTCCATTAATAACAATATGCTAAACAAGAAAATAATAGATATAATACTTTCTATAAATCAAGAGGAAAACCATTATCACAATATAAAGTAATAATATACGATTGATTCCAATTCTTTAATCCAATTCAAATATTTCTTATGTCAATTTCATTGTAATATAATGGATAAAACATGATAAATATATGAATGTACATAAAAGAATATATAATCTTATAATACCCAACTCAAATGGTTTCCAACGTTCTTTGCATGAGAACATACCAACACAACGGATCACAATCACCTCTTCCGGAATGAATGTATCCACCCAAGGACACCGTAACACAATCACATCAACCAACACCCAAGAAAGGTCCATTATAAACATGGAGATAAAATTACATAACCTGGAAAGGCTAACGGGAGGAAACATATTGAGGAACCTAGAAGAATAGAGGTATAACATACCTTATATCGAAGAAGAATCGACACTTCCTGGTTGCACCAAGATAGGGGGTGCACATGTAGCAGAAAGAACTCCAGGGGAAACACGGTCCAAGTTCCACACCAAAATCACACGTCTATTTAGGAAAAAATGGTTCTGGGAGCCTTTTACTAAGAGTAAAGAGAATAAATGAATGAAGGGAAGTCCCTCGACTTAGAAGGATCAGATCTGAGACTCACTGAACGTGAAATGGTTAAATTTCTATTAAATCCAAATCTCAATAACCCATGTGGTTTAACCAAGTAAAAACCTTGGGAACCTTATGGATTTAATGATAGGAGTTATGGGATTTGAATCGGCATTAAATCCCTTAAAATGAAGATTTTAATGCATTTTACGTCAAAGAAAACGTCAAACGGGGGAAACTATAGGAAGTTGGAAACACTATTCACCGGTTGATCTGGAAGCACTATAGCACCTACCAAAAGATGAATCACCAACAAATGACTCACCGATATATGAATCACTGGCAGATGACTCAATAGAAGATGAGTCACCAATAGATGATTCACCAACAGATGACTCACCAATAGATTAATCACTAACAGATGACTTGTGGATAGATGAACAACTGATAGATGAGTCACTGATAAATGAATCGCCAATACATGACTCACCAATAGATGAATCCCCAACATATGACTCACTGAAAGATGAATCACTGAAATATGACTCATCGATAGAAGAATCACTGATAGAAGAATCACTGATAAATGAATCACCAAGAGGTGACTCACCGAAAGATGACTCATAGAGAATTGACTCACAGACAGATGAATCAACAAGATATGACTTACTGAAAGACGACTCACCGAAAGATGACTCACAGACATATGGCTCATAGAAAGATGACTCATCGATATATGAATCATCGATAGATTCCTCACCAATAGATGACTCACAAATAAATGACCCACTGATGGCATTGTTCACAGAACTAGAAACACTATTCACAAAACTAGAAATATGGAAGTGTTGGGAATAAGTCACTTTAACCTCCTATAACACCTCAAACACCATATTTTAGAAAAGGAATGGACTGGAGAGGTCCATTCCATTAAAAGATGTATATTGAATTCTGATATAAAAACATTATACACTTTTGAACATTTTCTCTTTAAAAACCCGCTTTCTTGTAATGTCTTTGAGATTAATTTTAAATTAAAATTTTCCACTTCTATGAAGTGAATTTGTAAAAATGTATTCCATATTTTGAATAATAATTATTTAAAATTTCTAATTAGTTCAACTTAATCTTTAACCAAATTGAATAGTAAAAATAGTAAAAAATTATTTACTACAGTTTGGGTAAAAATTGATTTACCAAGGGTTAAAATAAAAAGATAAAAGTGAAAATGAACTAAAATATTATCTTAATTTATTTTTAGGAGTATATTTAGTAATTTTACATTAAATTATCTAAAATATGTAAATTTATTTCCACTTTAATTTAAATATGACCCATATAATAAGTTAATTAAAGAAAAAGACAAAAAAGGAACGTTCCTTGCTTTTAATATATATAAAGATTTTGGATATGGAAAAAATTACATAATTTTGGTGATGGATATTATTTTGAAACATAAATTCGTATTTTTTATCACAACAATTTATCTTTAAATTTTTATATGAAATAATTACGTAAAATACTTAAGAAATTCCAATGTAGTAATTTTTTAGTTAATAATAAAATAAAATAAATGTTACAAAAAAAATTAAAAATGATGTAAAATGAATGAATTATAATGTTCCATTAATTTATTATATTAATATATCATTTTACATAATTTTTAACATAATATATTCTAATTCCATCACTATCTTGATATTTTAGATTCAAATTAAATTTATAATGTCAAAATTGACATTAATATTATTTTATAATAAAAGATATTTTATTAAATGATTTAAAATTCATAAAAAACCATATTATTCCAAATTATTTTTAAATATTAAAAAATATCAACTATTTTCCACTAAAAGACCAATTTTTATTTTATAATTATTATATTGACCCCTAAATAAAAAATCTATTAGCGTTGTTAAGGTTAAAACAATGTTTTTGCATTTTACATGTGTTTGTGTTAAAATTATTTTTTAACACACACGATATTTTTAATTGTAAAATTGAATTTAATATTTATAATTAGTGGGTCTAAATTATATAATAATTATAAATTTATTTTATTTTTTAATGGTAAATTACCGATGTTATAAAATTAGTTACCATGGTGAAAAACCAAAATGGTAAAAGTAGGTAAACTTAGAAGTTAAGGAAGAAAATAGTTAAAAAATGTGTTTAATTATGTTGTGGAGGTGTGTATATAACATATAATGAATAAAAACCATTAATTATTATTTTTATCCACATTGCATAAGAGAGACCACCCAATAGTGAATACTTTTAGGTATTTACAAAAATGTCACTTCTCCTCAACTATAAAAGGGAACTCACTCCCCTCAATTATTCACACCTATCAAGCCATTTTTATCAGCCAATACCAAACCAAAATAATTCCCAAATTTCCTCCCCTCACCCTAGAATATTTATTTTTGTTATAAAGATAACCTAGGAAGGATTTTGGTGCAAACCTAAGAAGTATACCCGAAGAAGAGGAAACGTTCTACAACATGTGTTTTTATTTTATTTATTTATACCCCTAATTTAATTATTTTTTAACCATGATTATATAATAACCTCAGTAAATTAAATATAATGGGATGGTTTTATAATATTTTCATGACCAAAAACCATCTAAACTTTCACCAAATGGGTTAAGAAATCACTATTCTTGTGTACAGTGGATTATTGCATTACGAACCAATATCATTCGTTTTTAATTACAACCTATCATGGATAGGTATTATGATGTAAATAAATTATATATATGATATTTATTATATAATTATACATATGGAGTCATTAAATCATATATAACTTTGTTACATTCCATTTCACAAAGGATACGATAATGTCGCTCGTGTGTACGGTGGACTACCACCTCGCGAAGCGATGTGATTCGTCTTTCTCTAACACTTTAAATGGAATTTAATAAGGATAAATTTAATTAATATATGTGATATAAATTATATATTATTTTATATTAATTAAATATTTATCATTATGAAAATATAATAAATTATTATATTTTTTTAGACAAAAAAGTTGATAACATTATTCAGGTACATGTGGACTACCACCTTCAGAAAGCGGTGTGACTCTCTTTTCATCACCACCACACATGGATGATATTTATAAGTATATTTAAAGAAATAATATGGCATATATGATATTATTATCATTATATAAAGATAAAATTATACTTACCTCCTTTCCATAATGATCATTAATAATGGAAACATTACTCATGCGTACGTACGACTTACCATCTCTGTTATCATAACATACTTCATTTTTCAAAAACATATTTAATGATTGGTATTAAAATTATAATTAATTTATAAATATGATAATTATTTCATGATAATTATTTTTTAGATTATGTAACTATATATTATTCAAAAGAACTAGAACTTTCATAATAAAGCATGAATGAGAAAACAAGGAAATTAACACCCGAAACAATGAAAACAATGATTGATTATTAAATAAATGGTGATAAGATGTTATAAAAGGATCATATATGATATTATAAATATTAATATGGTTCTTTAAAAAGTTAATAACTTGTTTAAAACCACTATAAAATAGGTTAATTTACATTCAACCAAAAGGAAGGATGACGTAAGGGTTTTCTCGTCTCACTTTTATTTCTGTGAGATGCAAGATATATTAAAAACTTATTTTTATTATATGGTCTACATAATATCCATGAATTTATTTTATGATTCTTATCATTGAATTTATTGGTATTTACATATTCATTTTAGGATCTCTATTTCATGGGGTTTAATGTCTCAAAATTTCTAATGCAGTAAGGGATTTTTGTCTCAATTTACCTTCTTTGAGACATATGTTATGTTATACACCTATCTTATTTTAGGTGGTGTATATAATAATACTTTGATATGTTATATCATGAATATACTTATGTTAATGATATTATTAATTTCATTTAATGATATTATTTCATGGGGATTACAATTCAAGGTTACCGAAGTGGAAAGAGTCTTATGTTATAATCTTAGTGTTTATTAGGATTGTTTATAATTATGCTTCTAATGTTGAAATATTATGATATAAATCTTAATAATTATCATTAATTTTTTTATGATGTAGTTATTCATGATATATTTAAGTAATATTACTATTTTCCCACTCTTTTTTACTTAAAATAATTTGGAAAATGTTTTTAAGAAAATAAGACTTCATTTATCTTTTCAGTTTGAAATCAATTTTTTATCAAAACCATGTTTTGAAAAAAAGTTTTAAAAAACATTTTTAACATTTTAAAAACGATTTATTAAATAATTTTTTACAAATTTTTTATTTTTTATTTTTTTTCAAAGTAATATTTATGTCATTTTCAAAACAATGTCCGCTTGGCTTTTACCTAAAAAGTGAAAGGAATATTTGTTTTTACATGAATGGAATGAATGGAGATTAAAGTCTTTATGACCAATAAATTCTTCTAAATATTATTTTATATGTTTTCAAGTTTGTTTTCAAGGAAAATGTTTTTTATAATATTTTATGAATTTTTAAAAGCGATTCCAAAATGAAAGGTTTATTTTATAAAAAAAATGTTTTTAAAGATATTTTAATGGTATTTCCATTTATCAATGTCAACAAAAATTGTTTTTACTTATCATATATTGGGGATATTTTTAAGTTATACCATCCTAAGTATTTATTTTTATGGATTAATATTATATTAAATATATTTTTATGAACCAATTTTTTTTCCAGGGTTTAATAATATTTCAAATAGATTGTTATGGAACCTATTTCTTTTCCATGGGTTAATCATGTTTCACAGATTTTGAGATGAAACCAATTTATTTTCCATGGGTTAATAAGTTTATATAATAATAATAATTTTTTATTTTATTTTTATGAAAAAAATATCTATTTACTTTATTCATGTTGTGGTTCTTAGAAATTATATATGATGGGTGCACCCAGAAGCACCAAGTGATCCCATTATATCATATATGATGGGTGATTCCAGATAAGGATCCAATTCATTTTTTAATGATAATGTTCTCTAGATAATTATATTGGAACTTATTCATATGGTTTTTCACATTATAAGGTTTCTATAAGGATTTTGTAAGTGTTCTATGAAGATGATTTTTGAAGATACCATCACATTTTATCTATGATTGTTATGGGTTTATAATGTTTCATTTGAACAAGATTGATATCACATGGATAATGAGGATTGATTCCTATAAATTTATCCTTTTATAAAGATTCATTCCATGTTTCATGATTGATGATTCAAGAACTGATGGGTATGATTTCTTTTATGATTCTCTCATTCACTCTGATTATGTCATTATACCCATATTCACTCTTTATGATCATTGATGAAATTTAATTATTAATGCTTATGTTTAACCTCACTGAGAATTTTAAATCACCTTTACTATATTTCCAATTACACAATTTATAAATAATGAGGTTTAATAAATTATGTCTATAAAGTATTTCATATAGATAATGATGTTGAATAAATGTGAAATAAGAAAACCTAGGTCAAGTGAGAGAAATGCTATTTTTATGAATAGGGTATTGTTTATATAGGATTTTTTCCTAATTATATAAAACTATAAATCTAAAATATCCTAAAAATGGAATTTATCCAATATTTCCTTTTGATTTTATAAATTTTGTATGGAAAAAATTGGATCACAATTATCGACATCAAATCCAGAAATGTAAAGTTTACAATTTTAGAATTAGATCCAGGAGTGTGATTTGAGGGATGTTAAATTATAAGATGGAGTACATGTACCAAAATCAAGTTTGGATTTTGGTTTTCCCCCTATCTTATCTAAAACCCATTGGGTGAAAATGACTATTGAAGAAAAATTTGGACATAGATGATAAAGTCAATAGATATAAGGCACGATTGGAAGCAAAGGGTTTTAGAAAATATCAAGGTCTAGGGTACGATGAATCCTTCTCACTAGTAACAATGATAAAATACATCAGAATATTACTTGGAATAATATCCTCACATTACTATGATATTTTGAAAATGGATGTCAAAATTAATTTTTCTAAATGGGAAATTGGTTGACGACATCTATATGGCTCAACCTGAAGGGTTTGTTAAGTAAAAGAATGATAATAAAGTGTGCAAGATGCATAGATAAATTTATGGGTTGAAGCAAGCATCAGGATCATGGAATGTTTATTTTTATGAGTCCATAATAGAATTTTGTTTTATCAAAAATGAAAGCGATCCCTATTTCTATAATAAGTTTAATGAGAATGCGATCATTTTACTAGTATTATATGATGATGTCATATTAATTATGGGAAAAAATGTAAAAGTATTATAGTTATATAATACTTGGTTAAATGAATTATTCTCCATTAAAAAATTAAGTGAATCAGCCTATATTATAGGGACAAATATCTATGAAGGTAGATATTATAGGCTACTTGGAATATGTAAAAGTATATATACTGACAGGGTACTCAAAAGGTACAATATGAAACTATCCAAGAGTGGGTTATTATCAATGTCACATGGTATCAATATCTTCTTGAAAATGTGTCCAAAAATGCAGGAGTAGATTGAAAGAATTAGTAGAATACAATATTCCTTGACAATGGGATCTATCATGTATGCTATTCTCTATACTATGTTTTATGTTTCCTTTTCTTTAAGAATTATGGGAATATTTCAAGATAATTTAAGAGAGATGAATTGGTTAGCTCTAAAAACTATCCTAGATTACTTATGATGCATAAAGGATATATTCCTGGTATATAGGGGAAATGGGGAACTATTAGTGAGATGAAACACTGAGTCTAGTTTCAAGATATATCACTATGATCTAAAATCACATTAAAGCTTGGTATTTTTTTTTGAATCATGGTGTAGTGACCTGGAGAAGATCAAAGAAACCTATGGTCACCAACCTTATAGTAGAATCCTAGTATATAGTGGATTCTTATGTGGTCAAGTAGGTGTCCTAGATATACATATTTTTCTCATAAATTGATGTTGTACCTAACATTATAGAGCATGTTCTATCTTACTGTGATAACACTGTGGCAATGGTTCTTGCAAAGGAGATTAGGTCACACAAAATAATAAAGCATATACTTCAGAAGTTTCATCTTTGGAGGGATTTTACCTTGAGAGGTGAATTCTCAGTTATCATAGTAATCGTTGAGGATAACATGAAAGAGAACCTGACTAAATTCATATCTCAAAAGAAGCATGATTCTCATGTGAGAGATAATGGGTTAAAACATGTTATTAGTTGTCTCTAGTACAAGTGGGAGTGTTGAAAGTGGGTTACCTAGAAACTTTATATGTATGTTCTTTTATTACCATTACATGTATACAATTTTATATATGTACATGTGATTATCTTACCAAAATAGTGTTGATACTTTTGTGTTCACTATATTTATGGTAATGTACTTGGATTATATATAATATCAAAAGGTTATAGTAGTTTCCAGGCTATAATAAGAACTTAGTGATACAATGAAATTAATCTTAAAGTTATGTCCTATGGTTTAGATACATCATATTGGTAGGTCACAAATGATGCGTGACCATCAGGTGAAGGGGGATCATAATCATTGATACTTCTTCTTATGAGGTTCTTACTTTGTGATATCTAGTAGGAGATATCATGAGGGTAGACCTGCTAATAGGAACACCATGTGTTTTATGTGTCATTGGTTGTTCCTATCTACAAATATGTCTATTAGTATCCTAAATTTAGATCATTATCTATGTGTTAATTCTGATTCAAGACAAAAACCATGACTTTTAATTTTTGGAGAGGTAGCTTGTGTTGGATGTGTCTTTAGTAGCATGAAATTTTTTGAATGGTCAAGATATAATTTTTCACTTCTGGTTAAAGGAAGTGATATGTCAGGAAAAGTTGATTAGGATGATAGTAACTTCATTAAATCCATTTCCATGGCAGTCAAAGGTAATTTTGTCTAGTTATATCAACAAATAATAAAGCAAGAATGGATGATAACACAAGTTGTTCATCATGTTTTATGAGATATCGTGAGACAATTAGATTATATTATACAGTTCTTGTTCACAGGATGGTTATCATTTCTATGACTACTACTTATCTATTTAGGTTCCTTATGATTTCCTAGACTCCACTTATGGTCTATTAATGGTATTCACTTCTATTAAGAAAATTACCTAGAGGGTCACACACAATAGTGTATTCGATATTCTTCCTTATTCAATTGAATAAGTGTATAGGACATGGTTGGACCCCCTATAAGTTTTTAGTGTGGTATAATTGTTATCAATCACCAATGAATAAATAAATAAATTATTATTTGTGTATATAATAACTTGGTTGAAGTTATTTATTAAAAGTATTTACATGTATTTAAGTAAATACATGGAAAATATTATACAAACAAATATTTTTTTAATATTCAAGGTTTATTTAATATTAGAAGGAAATAAAATAAAATTTAATGAATAAGTTATATTAAATAATATATTTATTATATATTAAAATTAAGTGATAAAATATAAATAATTAAAATTATGCAATTAGTTCATCATACCATGTCATTTATTGCATATTTAGTGAGAGTTTTTTCTGAGTATTGGGGAACCCTTTCCGAGTATTCCATCATCCAATATATATCCATATAATATTTATTTTAAATAATATTAATTCATTAAAATTGATTAATAAACCCCATATCCTCTTATCACATCCAAGAGAGAGAAATATCCCATCCAAGCTTTCGATCTTCGACCACCTTCAGGGATCAAAGGGACAAGATCATGGTGATCATCATAATATCAAATGAATCATCGAATATCTATACCAGAACCTAGAATTTGATGACCCACATATATATATATATATATTATTAAAAATTTTTGGATGATCTATAGAGATTCTAGCTTAAATCCTTCAAGAAATAATCACTGAGATGTGTGATATATGAACATGTCTTCGATCCGAACAAGGTTCTCGTTTGTTTAGTTTTTTTTCTTTGAATTATTCACAAGATATCTTAGAACCTCAACTGAGGCTTGGATCACTAGAGAAGATGAAGTTACATCATTCCAATAATGAAATTGTTTCAAATCCTCAACCCACCATCTTTTTCTATGCACCTCGATACCTTCACTTTGTACAATTCTTTGTTTTGGAACTATCAAGTTCCTCCAGCCTCTATAAAATTATTATGATTTGATAGATTTCAAACACATTGGTCTAATGAAACATTCCAGTGATACACATGTTTTTATTTTCTTATTAAAAAATTCATATTGAATCATATTCTCACAAAATTTTTATGTTTAATCAATGAAGAAAAATGCACTTAGCAACTTTGAAATTTGTTTGTCTGACCATCATCTGTTCGATGTAACCATAAATATAATCTTTCAAAAATTTATTCCCACTTAAAATACGATCGAATCAGTCCATTCATATCATCTATATCACCCTTATTTAAGCATTATTAACTCATTTTAACCCTTATGTAACATGTGTATTGGGTGTGTTAACCTTATGGGACCCATAGTTTTATCCTTATATGAGAAGGGCATTGGTGATCTTACCCTTACACAGGTTCCTTTTTACCTTTACATAAACATTATAGCTACATAAATTCATTTATGTAGTGCTTCAATACCCTTACATAGGTCTTCACTTCCCTTACATATGTTTATTTTAAGCATCAAGTTTCCTTAAATTAGGTCTGAGCACGACCTTTTCATAACTTGTAAACCTTTGTCTGATTGACTTGATATAATCAGCTTCGTACAATCATCTTTGTATGATCAACTTTGTATGTTAACCTTGGTACATTGGCCTCTATCTAATATTCTATTCTATCTCTAAAACTAATATTATTTTCCTACTTATTGACTCATAATACTATATGGATTATTTTTGGATCCAAGTGATGAGACGACATGAGATTCTAAGGCCTGGTGTGCCTGAAATTATTTTTTAAAATATATTAAATATATTAATATAATGTGTGTGTAGTTTTCCTAAAAAATTAGAATAACTTCTGACTGGTGGTCTGGATCATAAATATGATGGGATAATTTATTTCAAAACACATTTTTACCCTAGGCACGACATAACCTTGAAGTGCATCGGGTGTTCGCGTTGAGTGCGGTCATGGGTAGATGTTTGAATGATTAATCAATTAAATTAATTAATTTAATTAAAATCACCATGACCTGATTTTTAGGTTATAAACATGATCTTATGGTAATTTTTTATAGATATCCACATAACCCTACAAATCAAGAGGATTCATTGTAGAGCGTTGGAGAAGATTCTGTGGGAAAATGATGACCGAATCGTGGATCATAAATTGGTGCACAATGGAACATGATAATATCACTAATGAAAATGACATGAGACCATTCTTGTAACAGCCCAAGATTTTATGAAAAATATTCTTTTTAATTTTACTAATGTCTTGTGTTGTACGCAACACAAAAAGGATCTTGCACAACACGCATCCTTGACTTGCCTTGCATTACACGCAATCACGACCTTCCTCGATAGCGTGTGTAATACGCAATACCGAGTTTCACTAAACAACGATATGCTATAAAAATATTATTAAAACTAGCCGTTATGAATAGTAATAACCACTTTTTGAAATCCAGTAAATCTTATTTTTCAAAATGAACTTCATTTTTGGATTCGGAGTATCGAATTTAGCCTAAGGTGAAATTTTGGTACTTTTCGGATAACTTTCATATTCTGATGAATAGTGAAAATTACTAAATTATAATTAAAAACAACTTTTTTAATCGAAATAATTAATAGTGATAAATTATTAATTTGAGTGGTTTTAAAATATATTTAGAATATATTTTTACAATTTAATACAATGTTGGTCATTGGATGTAATTTCACATTTAAACCAGACATAAACAAGTGTCAATCTTTTGATAGATATTGTTTCTTAAAAACACGCTATTTGTTTTAACATCGGGATTTAATTATAAAATTAATTAATGCAACATCTATGTTATTAATATGGTAAAATAGACTTCATTTTTGAATTCAGAATATGAAATATAGCTTAGGATAAAATTTTGGCATTGTTCTGAAAAAACATCAATTTTTGATGAATAGTGAAACTACTAAGTGGTAGGTTAAAAACTAAATTTTGCATAAAACTTAATTTTACCACTTCTGTGAATGGAATTTCGAAAATCCGACAGACACGGTTAATATCAAGGACTAAAATGTGGTTCAATGAGATGAAAATAATTTTTGGTGAATAGTAACTTTTTACTTTTTTTTACCACGGTTAATAGTAAATAGGGTAACTAAGGGTAAATATGATATTACTATTACCCTAACACATGTCCTAATTCTATTGGATAAGTGTAATTCGGCCAAAAACAACCTTATGAATATAATATGGCCATTTAGGCCCACTTGGATTAGATTAGGACATTTATTATTATTTAATTCAAAGAAGAGTTAAAAGAGTTAAAATCAAAGTTTATTTACTAAAACATTTTTAATATGGGGTTATACATAAGATAAATTCGACTATAAATATTCATTAGAAATCTAAAAAGATTTCCTACATAATGATATTTTATTTATAATTTTTAGACTTTAAATAAATTAATTTATTGATGACACAACGATGATGCAGTAATTACCCTTTTAAGGAAATATTAACATAATTGATGTTATAAATGCTCAAATGAATGTAATTTGAGACTTTTTATGAATTCCACTAATTTTCTAGGTTACTATGATATATTAGTGTTGATTTAATCAACTTGGTTCGAACATATAATTCTGTTATGACTTTCACAAAAATCATATATCAAATAGTGTCAAAATTGACACAAAATAGTTTTTAAATCAAATATTATATTATTAATTGTTATTTTATTTCTAAAAATCTATGGTTCGGACAAATGACTTAGATAAGGATATATATATTAATAATAAACAATTTGGGGTTCGTTTGGCATGTTATAGTAAGTGTATTAACCATATAGTGAAAGAAAACAAAAAGACACGGTAAAAGTTAAATTATTTAACTTAGAGTTAAATCTAATTGATAAGGTTAAAATAATACCCTAAACTTGTCTAAATCTTATTGGTTGATAGGATTTCGACCCATCCCCACTTTAGCTTCTAAATAAGACCCTTTGGAACCATTATAAACCGATTTTGACTTTAATATAAAATAATATTTTGAGATATTCCTAAGGTGCCCCTCTCCTCCCTTATAAAAGGACACCTCCTCCCCCTCCTCCTCACACCAATTTGAGCACTCAAGCTCGGCCAACCTCTGCCAAAATCTCTTCTCAACTTCCCTAGAAACATCCTAGAGGTTCTGGTCTTCCTCAAAGACCAATTTTAGTTCCCTAAGAGGAGTTCTCCAAAAGGCGCTTCAAAGAAGAGGTAATTACCGTTACCAATTCTTTCATCTTTATTTCTTCTTCCACTTCTTCTTCTTAGGTTGTTTCATTATGAAGTAATAACATAAATATCACTCATATACTAATATGTTATTATAAGTATGAAACAACCCTATTTCAACATCTATCCATCCTACGGAAAAAGAAATCACCGCGCGTGCGTACGTACGGAATACCGTCTCCACGCCGTGGTGTAATCTATTTTCCACCACCACCTTACATGGATGGGTATAATGGTGTAAAGAATAACTATAAATAGTTATTACAACATCATATTGATTCTGATATATTGTATAATATACTCCAATTCAATTCAATAATTATGGAAATGATATCATCGCTCGTGCGTACGTACGGACTACCGTCTCCACGACGCGATGAGATTCATTCTTAATGATTAACCATTCATGAATTATTATAAAGTATATATAATAAGTACTAATGAAATATATGACATAATAATGATACTGTATTTATGTATATATATATATATGTATGTCATCTACTTACTTCCATTCAAGACAATAAGGAAAGAAAAACAACGTTCATGCGTACGTACGGACTACCGTCTCCATGAATGGTGTTTTTCATTTTATTTATCTATATATTATATATATATATATATACTGAATATATATGATATATAAATCATATTTTATATTCTGGAAGTAAGTAAATCATGATATAAGTAATAATAATGTCAAGAACAACAAGTCAAAACACCTATGATAAATGAAATGATTTTACCCAAAACGCTTCTTTAACATGGAATTTACAAAAGAACGGGTAATATAAAGTCATAAGTGAACCATATATGATATCATAACAAAGAATATGATTCTGTAATAAGTCAATAACATGATTTAAATCATTATACAGGAGGTTCGGACACTTACAAAGCAAGTCGGACCTAAGGTAAGGGAAATATCACAATCTCATTTTTATCCGAGATTGTTTATTCGTAAGTATTTACTGGGGTGTATTTTATCATCCACATCCATGTTTCATCAAAATGTAATATTATTTCCATCCACCTAAAATTGTTTAAATCCATTTTTACCCTTCGGTGAGTTTTTAGTAATATGTATGAAAGGAATCTTTTGTCGTTTTTCATACGAGGTACTTTTTGACTTTTCCGACAAAAGTACGAAGAATGTTTTTTTTAACTTATACGGCATGAATGGATTTTTAAAAACATTATTTCCAAGAAGCTTCCTTTAAAAGTTTTCAAGTTTATTTTTAATCAAATTCTTTTATTTTAAAGTTGTATGACATGTTATGAAAGGAAAAAAAATTTTGAAGAAGAAAGGATATTTTCCTCAAGAATGGAGTTCAAGTATTTTATCAAAATTATTTTCCATCTAAGATAATAAAAGGGTTCTGTTTTTATCCCTATTATTACATGGATTTGATTATGTTGTGATGGAAATATTTTTATTAATTCCTTTATCTTATATGAATTGTTTTATGATGTCATGTTGTTTAAGAATCCCATTTTTATTACATGGGTTATGCGATGATGTATGATTTATGATTATGTGGCACACATAAGAAAGGATTCATTATAAGATGGGTGGGAACTATATCTCCCTCCAATGCATTGGGTAAAGATTTTATATCTCATGAGATAGACATGGCTGAAATGGTAGGTTATACCGATTCAGTGAAACCGGACTGAAACGAGGGTTACTCGATTCAGAAAGGGACTTTGTCCACTAAGATAGTCTTGGCAATGAGTCTTGACTAACAAGAAATGATTCTCTATGGTTATGTGTGTATGCCACAAAGCTTCATGTTTTATGTTATGATTATTGGGATTTCATTTCACTACTATGATTTATCCCATGTTATGAAATTATGCTCTCTTTTGCAGGTTAAGATTTCCAAAAGTTATGTTCTTATGAATATGATGTGATTGATTTTTCTTTTGTATACCCTTACTGAGCATTTGAGCTCACCCTTTTATGTTTTCTTTTCCCCAGGATATAAGGAAAGGTTTTAGGTAAAAAAAAGGGAAGATCTTTATGGGAGATATTGAAGATCTTTCACCACGATTAGAAGATTACGTTCCGAGTTTCCAAAGACACTAAACTATTACGATCCTTGTGTGTGTGTGTTTTTGTTATGTACTAAGTATTCCGCAAATGAAATGTAATGTCCATGTATGTCTAGATACGGGTCTCTACAGTTGGTATCAGAGGAAAGGTTTAGTCAACCTTTGGAAACTAGGATGCGAAAACGTTAGTGAGATCCCTAGAGATATTTCTAAGGTATGTCTAAGGATGTCCCTAAGGATAAGTATACGTATAGGATATAGTCCTAGAACTACGGTAACGATCTTAGAATTTAACCTAAGATGTTAGATATTGAGGGTGCTCCCCCTTTACTATGTTGTCTTCCCTATCATGATTTAGCCTCTCACAAAATTCTTTTTGTGTTTTAGTTAATGGAGGGAACCAGAAGGAATTCGGTTAACATTGAATACAATGGACAAATTGGTGACTATGAGCAACAAAATTGTTTGATGCCTAGAGATAAAGATATTGTGATTATGCCGAATCAGTCATCGCGATATATGATTAACAAGGTGAAATTTAGTGGTATGACTAATTCATCAAAGAAGAGGAAGATAAACTATTATGCATGTTCGCATGTTGAGGATCATAAAGAAAGGAAGATTGAGATTTCTAAAGAAGGGAAGAAGAACCTTGAGGAATACCTCAAATGGAGGGACTGATGTTATCTGTGTGGAGAAAAGGGTCATAGAGTGACAGATTGTTATGGAGTTCAATGTCTTATTTGTGGAGAACATGGGCATTACCCAACTCAATGCCCTGACCTAAAAAGATACTTCTAAATCAAGGAAGGACTTATTCCAGGACAGTCATTGAAGTGGATGGACTGATGTGTTTATGTATTTGTATTCAAGAATAATGTTGTTGAGGTACTTTTATGGTGTATTGGAATATTTATGTATTGGTCTAATGTGGTATTCTAAGTGATTGAGTTATTTTTGGAAAAAAAGATGATATGCGCATAATGAAGGGAAAATGAGAAAATGAAATATTTGACAGTATTCATGAGCTCATGATTGATATAAGGACTAAGTGATATCGTGGTTTGAGTATATAGAATTTTGAGGATTTTGGTATGTGGAAAGTGTTAACTTTAAACTGCATTCATGTTTTCACTAAGGTATTCAAGAGAATACATGATTAAGGACTTTGAATGTTTGGAATGTGACCAACAAAACATATCTAATGATATACGGGGATCAAAGATGGTATTAAATCTCTGGTAATCGTTTTCACTATATTATGAGAGTGGACTACAGTATTATGGATAAGCCTAAATATTAGAATGGATTATGTTGGACATAAGTTAGGATAAAACGTTTTTCGATATTATTGATGGGATGTTATAGTAATATAGATTTAGAAAAAGGACAACCTGCAGGACGGGCGACAGCCCATCGCGTCGGACAAGGCTATGGGAATCGAACCCACAACCGAAGTGCGACTGGCCTTTATCGCTTACCACTGGCCTACAGGAAGTCCCTGTTTAGTAGAAACTAGTTTTACTATATTAAGAAGTATGATATATGAAGTATAAGTCCATTTTAGGAACCATATATGATTAATCTCACTATAGATCGACTTATGTATATAATTTTTGCTAACCTTTTGTTTGAGACAGATGGAATGACCCGTCATTCTATCACATGATCTGCTAACAATTCACGAATAACAAATTCAACTTCATTTATTTAAGATATGAAGTGGAAATTGTTCAAGGCACGAACAACAGTGAGATTGTACCAAAATCATGTAAGTATTTCTTTTAATTCATCAACTTTAGGGAAATGATCTTGAAAACCAAAAATGTTGTCCTAGTGATCTTATACCTGAGGAATCAGATGGTACCTTATATCATCACAAATCTATGGATTTGTGATTACTGGCTTTTCCATAGCCATGTTCTCTACCACTCTCCATCAGAACATGATGGTTAGATTTCTCTTCCATATCCATATTTTCACCTATGTGGATACCCAGTGATTAGTTTATTAGGGTAATCGTTACATTTCATACTTTAGTTTTTAAAGCCAAGTTTTGGTATTCCTTTTTACGTTGTGGGTTTCTATTAAAGAAACTTTCGAGTAGTAAACCATTTATAACCCCGACGAATTTCGAGGGCGAAATTCATTTTAAGGGGGGTAGAATGTAACAGCCCAAGATTTTATGAAAAATATTCTTTTTAATTTTACTAATGTCTTGTGTTGTACGCAACACAAAAAGGATCTTGCACAACACGCATCCTTGACTTGCCTTGCATTACACGCAATCACGACCTTCCTCGATAGCGTGTGTAATACGCAATACCGAGTTTCACTAAACAACGATATGCTATAAAAATATTATTAAAACTAGCCGTTATGAATAGTAATAACCACTTTTTGAAATCCAGTAAATCTTATTTTTCAAAATGAACTTCATTTTTGGATTCGGAGTATCGAATTTAGCCTAAGGTGAAATTTTGGTACTTTTCGGATAACTTTCATATTCTGATGAATAGTGAAAATTACTAAATTATAATTAAAAACAACTTTTTTAATCGAAATAATTAATAGTGATAAATTATTAATTTGAGTGGTTTTAAAATATATTTAGAATATATTTTTACAATTTAATACAATGTTGGTCATTGGATGTAATTTCACATTTAAACCAGACATAAACAAGTGTCAATCTTTTGATAGATATTGTTTCTTAAAAACACGCTATTTGTTTTAACAGCGGGATTTAATTATAAAATTAATTAATGCAACATCTATGTTATGAATATGGTAAAATAGACTTCATTTTTGAATTCGGAATATGAAATATAGCTTAGGATGAAATTTTGGCATTGTTCTGAAAAAACATCAATTTTTGATGAATAGTGAAACTACTAAGTGGTAGGTTAAAAACTGAATTTTGCATAAAACTTAATTTTACCACTTCTGTGAATGGAATTTCGAAAATCCGACAGACACGGTTAATATAAAGGACTAAAATGTGGTTCAATGAGATGAAAATAATTTTTGGTGAATAGTAACTTTTTACTTTTTTTTACCACGGTTAATAGTAAATAGGGTAACTAAGGGTAAATATGATATTACTATTACCCTAACACATGTCCTAATTCTATTGGATAAGTGTAATTCGGCCAAAAACAACCTTATGAATATAATATGACCATTTAGGCCCACTTGGATTAGATTAGGACATTTATTATTATTTAATTCAAAGAAGAGTTAAAAGAGTTAAAATCAAAGTTTATTTACTAAAACATTTTTAATATGGGGTTATACATAAGATAAATTCGACTATAAATATTCATTAGAAAGCTAAAAATATTTCCTACATAATGATATTTTATTTATAATTTTTAGACTTTAAATAAATTAATTTATTGATGACACAACGATGATGCAGTAATTACCCTTTTAAGGAAATATTAACATAATTGATGTTATAAATGCTCAAATGAATGTAATTTGAGACTTTTTATGAATTACACTAATTTTATAGGTTACTATGATATATTATTGTTGATTTAATCAACTTGGTTCGAACATATAATTCTGTTATGACTTTCACAAAAATCATATATCAAATAGTGTCAAAATTGACACAAAATAGTTTTTAAATCAAATATTATATTATTAATTGTTATTTTATTTCTAAAAATCTGTGGGTCGGCCAAATGACTTAGATAAGGATATATATATTAATAATAAATAATTTGGGGTTCGTTTGGCATGTTATAGTAAGTGTATTAACCATATAGTGAAAGAAACCAAAAAGACACGGTAAAAGTTAAATTATTTAACTTAGAGTTAAATCTAATTGATAAGGTTAAAATAATACCCTAAACTTGTCTAAATCTTATTGGTTGATAGGATTTCGACCCATACCCACTTTAGCTTCGAAATAAGACCCTTTGGAACCATTATAAACCGATTTTGACTTTAATATAAAATAATATTTTGAGATATTCCTAAGGTGCCCCTCTCCTCCCTTATAAAAGGACACCTCCTCCCCCTCCTCCTCACACCAATTTGAGCACTCAAGCTCGGCCAACCTCTGCCAAAATATCTTCTCCACTTCCCTAGCAACATCCTAGAGGTTCTGGTCTTCCTCAAAGACCAATTTTAGTTCCCTAAGAGGAGGTCTCCAAAAGGCGCTTCAAAGAAGAGGTAATTACCGTTACCAATTCTTTCATCTTTATTTCTTCTTCCACTTCTTCTTCTTAGGTTGTTTAATTATGAAGTAATAACATCATTATCACTCATATACTGATATGTTATTATAAGTATGAAACAACCCTATTTCAACATCTATCCATCCTACGGAAAAAGAAATCACCGCGCGTGCGTACGTACGGAATACCGTCTCCACGCCGTGGTGTAATCTATTTTCCACCACCACCTTAAATGGATGGGTATAATGGTGTAAAGAATAACTATAAATAGTTATTACAACATCATATTGATTCTGATATATTGTATAATCTACTCCAATTCAATTCAATAATTATGGAAATGATATCATCGCTCGTGCATACATACGGACTACCGTCTCCACGACGCGATGAGATTCATTCTTAATGATTAACCATTCATGAATGATTATAAAGTATATATAATAAGTACTAATGAAATATATGACATAATAATGATACTGGATTTATGTATATATATATATGTATGTATGTCATCTACTTACTTCCATTCAAGACAATAAGGAAAGAAAAACAACGTTCATGCGTACGTACGGACTACCGTCTCCATGAATGGTGTTTTTCATTTTATTTATCTATCTATTATATATATATATATATACTGAATATATATGATATATAAATCATATTTTATATTCTTTAAGTAAGTAAATCATGATATAAGTAATAATAATGTCAAGAACAACAAGTCAAAACACCTACGATAAATGAAATGATTTTACCCAAAACGCTTCTTTAACATGGAATTTACAAAAGAACGGGTAATATAAAGTCATAAGTGAACCATATATGATATCATAACAAAGAATATGATTCTGTAATAAGTCAATAACATGATTTAAATCATTATACAGGAGGTTCGGACACTTACAAAGCAAGTCGGACCTAAGGTAAGGGAAATATCACAATCTCATTTTTATCCGAGATTGTTTATTCGTAAGTATTTACTGGGGTGTATTTTATCATCCACATCCATGTTTCATCAAAATGTAATATTATTTCCATCCACCTACAATTGTTTAAATCCATTTTTACCCTTCGGTGAGTTTTTAGTAATATGTATGAAAGGAATCTTTTGTCGTTTTTCATACGAGGTACTTTTTGACTTTTCCGACAAAAGTACGAAGAATGTTTTTTTAACTTATACGGCATGAATGGATTTTTAAAAACATTATTTCCAAGAAGATTCCTTTAAAAGTTTTCAAGTTTATTTTTAATCAAATTCTTTTATTTTAAAGTTGTATGACATGTTATGAAAGGAAAAATGTTTTTGAAGAAGAAAGGATATTTTCCTCAAGAATGGAGTTCAAGTATTTTATCAAAATTATTTTACATCTAAGATAATAAAAGGGTTCTGTTTTTATCCCTATTATTACATGGATTTGATTATGTTGTGATGGAAATATTTTTATGAATTCCTTTATCTTATATGAATTGTTTTATGATGTCATGTTGTTTAAGAATCCCATTTTTATTACATGGGTTATGCGATGATGTATGATTTATGATTATGTGGCACACATAAGAAAGGATTCATTATAATATGGGTGGTACCTATATCTCCCTCCAATGCATTGGGTAAAGATTTTATATCTCATGAGATAGACATGGCTGAAATGGTAGGTTATACCGGTTCAGTGAAACAGGACTGAAACGAGGGTTACTCGATTCAGAAAGGGACTTTGTCCACTAAGATAGTCTTGGCAATGAGTCTTGACTAACAAGAAATGATTCTCTATGGTTATGTGTGTATGCCACAAAGCTTCATGTTTTAAGTTATGATTATTGGGATTTCATTTCACTACTATGATTTATCCCATGTTATGAAATTATGCTCTCTTTTGCAGGTTAAGATTTCCAAAAGTTATGTTCTTATGAATATGATGTGATTGATTTTTCTTTTGTATACCCTTACTAAGCATTTGAGCTCACCCTTTTATGTTTTCTTTTCCCCAGGATATAAAGAAAGGTTTTAGGTAAAAAAAAGGGAAGATCTTTATGGGAGATATTGAAGATCTTTCAC
This sequence comes from Viscum album, assembly GCA_963277665.1. NCBI lineage: Eukaryota > Viridiplantae > Streptophyta > Magnoliopsida > Santalales > Viscaceae > Viscum > Viscum album. The sequence continues at coordinate 1,187,796,927 of OY728156.1, read as the reverse complement.
CACGATTAGAAGATTACGTTCCGAGTTTCCAAAGACACTAAACTATTACGATCCTTGTGTGTGGGTGTTTTTGTTATGTACTAAGTATTCCGAAAATGAAATGTAATGTCCATGTACGTCTAGATACGGGTATCTACAATTCTTCATTAATGATCAATCAAAATTCTAGGTAAGGTGTTTTATTTGTGATTTATATCCCATTCATTTAACCTAGTTAAATGTGGATCAATTCTATAAACAAGAATTGATTCGTGCATCGATGATAGATTTATTTTGTGATGAAATTATTTTTTTCATTGTTTATCCCCTCTTTGATTATCTAAATCTATGAAAATGGATCAATGATAAATGAAAAAATTCCTAGGTTCATTCGACAAATCATTTGTCGTGTTAATATCTTCCCCTTTTCTTCTCATGATCATCGTGATCATCTTATTTGAATCTTGGTTCAACGATTACTTAGTATTTGATCATTGTGCGACCATTCTTCAGTGCAACAAATCAATAGCGTAGTCACGACTTGAAATTGATGTTTCAATTTGGGAATCAATGATAAAGGTGAATGATTTGGGGAGGAAACATTTCAAATTAGATAGAGGGTTTTGTTCCTTTGATGGATACACAATGACAGATCGACGTGGAAACAAATTTTGGCTCGATAGATTTTTTTTGAGCGGATCGAGGAACATAATTTGGAAAGAGGGTGAAGATGATTTTGGGATCCCTTATATCCATGGATTATGATGAGGATGGGTCCTTTTTAAATTTTTAGGATAGTTCGGAGAATATCTCAATCTGAAAAATTTTGGGTTACACGACGTGTAATACAAGATCACACACCTTGTTGGACCCCCTAACTGTGGCACAAAGGTTTCAGCAGAGAGTTAAATATCACATGCTATGTGACCCTATCACATGAAATGTGAAACATGCTTTGTAGATTAGTGTGTAACCCACAGGTTAAACATGAATCGACCCGACCAGAGTACACAAGCATGACCAGAGTACACTAGCACGACCAGAGTACACGAATATGGACCAATGTACATGGGCATGGCTAGGCGGTACATGAAGAGTTCAAAGAGATATCTATATTTTGTTTAATATTCCTAGGAACCATTTATATGTATATTTACAAGTCGTGTGAGGCAGAAACACATAGGAAGACTGGGGGTTGGATATACACACCATGTACCCCCTTTCAGGGTGTTTGTATCCCTTAGTTTTTTTAGTCTAGACCAGTACTAGTTGAGTGTATTCCATTGGTGTATTCCCTTGAGGGTACAATTCATGATTACATACACATATTAATATTTTGATTCACTTTATAGGATGAGTCTTAGATAGAGTTCATCATATCCTTCCATACGAATAAAGTGTGATCTTCTATCATTTTTATACCCTAGGTGGGGTTTCTAGAATCAACAAGAACTCCATGAGCATGGAATTAACTCTCCATAAAGTTTTACATTTTAGTAGGGTTTGTGGTGTCATTGGAGTATGATCCCCTATATATTGGGTTGATCTAGATTGGGTTCATGGTGTCCCCCATCGGTCCAGGGTGTGATCCCCTATCTGAGTATTGGTCTTCTAAGACTAATGAGCTTTCTTGGGTAGACCCCTAATAATCATGACCTATTGGATGAGTGTATCCAGTGATATCATGTCTTGTACAGTATATTATCTCGTAAGAAGCATTAATTTGAGTAGAATCCTATGGATGGAAGTTTGGTTGTGATCGCTTGGAGGCATGGTGTCCTTCCTGAGTATATATGGGTTTTATTTTTATGAATTGATTACTATATCATTGATATGAGCCGACTAAAGGGTGCGGTTGGAGGTACCTCTTCATCCTCCATTTTCTATGCTGACAAGAAACTTATGAATGCAGTGGTTTCACATCTCACTACCAAGGCTATTGACCATCTAAATGGTCCCAATGACCAACTCGATCAGCCTGTCTCTCTCTCAAAGGAGACCAATATGGATTTTAATTTGGACGTTAATTCCAACAAAATCATCATTGACACTTCAGAACAGGTGCAGATGGCCATTGAAAAGCCTTACACCCTCAAGGTGGTAGGCTCCAGTGATCAGACAGTGGCAGTGGGCTCTAAAGCCACTGTGACTGCCTCCTCATGTATCTCTAATGATCTCACTCCTCATTTGCCTCCAAAAGATTTCCCAGAAAATCCTCTTGTGGCTTCAATCTCGTTGGATAAAAATCTAGGTGTTGATATTAAAACTGATTCTTATATCTCTGTTGCCTCTTCTAAGAACAAGAAGGGAAAGCAATCCATCCCATCATCATCTAATTCACCTAGAAGTTCAGCAAGGAATAAGGGCTCTGGTGGAACAAAAAAAGGTAACTCTATCTCCAAACGCAGGTTTAAATAAATTGTCTATTTTGGAATTGTCAGGGTTTAACTAACTCTGATAATTTAATTGTGCTTAAGAGATTTATTTTGACTCACAAACCAAGTTTATTTTCCATTCCTGAGCCTAAAATTAACTTTTCTTCAAAATATTTACACTTGTGCTCTTTTGGTTATAACTTCCTCGGTGCTTGCAAGAAGGGCACCTCTACTGAAACTCTCTGGGTTTTTTATCACTCATCTTTGCAGTCTGTTAATGTTGTTAAAGCTTCTGAACAAATTTTTACTTGTTCTTTTTCCTATGCTGGTTTTTGTACTGTATGCACTATGATATATGAAAAATATAGATATCAAGATCGAAGGTCCCTCTGGATTGACCTCCTTTCCCTCTCTACCTCTGTTCAAGATCCCTGGCTGGTGATCGGTGACTTCAATGCTATTCTTCTCCCAAGTGAAAAGATTGGTCCATCACATTCTCCCATCTCAACTAGAGAACTTAAAGCTTCCATTGAGGACTACGACCTTAATTCAATTAATCTTACTGGTGCCAAATACACCTGGTATAGAATGTCCCTCAATAGGATTGTAGCTAGCAAACTTGACAGATCTTTCACTAATACTGTCGCCCTTGATAAATGGGAATACATATCTAGAATTACCTTACCAAATATCAACTCTGATCATCACCCCATTCTTGTCAGCTTCTTCTCTAAGGGCTCAAAATCTCTCCTCCCTTTTAAATTTAACAATGCTTGGGCTGCGGTCCCAGAATGCTCCAACATGATTAAAAATTTCTGGGATGGCATGCGGCGACAAAGTGGATCTTTTGATTTCATTGCTAAATTAAAACTTCTGAAACAAAAACTCAAGGGTTGGTGCTTCTCTAAAACAAAGAGGATTGACGCGGATATCTCCTCTTTGGAGAATGACCTCATTCGTATTCAAAGCTCCAATACCTGCTCTGATTTTTCTCTTGGCCGCCAAGCTGAAATTACTTTTTCTTTGAAGCTTAACTCTCTTCTGAAGCTCAAATATAACATGCACAAGAAAATCTTTAAAACTAAATGGATATCAGATAGCGATAGAAATACTAAATTCTATAATTCTCTTCAAATAATCAGGAAAATCTGTAGGCCCCTTGCCTTTCTTAAAGTATATGACACTCATCTTGACACTAAGGATTCCATTTAAAATCATGTTATTGGTTACTTCCACAATTTGTTTAATGGTCTAGAGGTTAATAAGGATCTCCTTCCTGACATCATTCCTAATATGGTCACTGCTGAGGACAATGATCATCTCTTAAGCATACCTACAAACCATGAAATCAGGGACACTGTTTTCAGCCTCAACCCTAACAGTGCACCGAGACCGGATGGGTTCAACAATGGTTTCTTTCAGCAATACCGGGATCTCATCCATATGGATGTTTGTAAACTGGTTAAATCTTTTTTCTCCAATGGTGTTCTTCCTCATGGGATAAATTCTCAATTCCTCACTCTTATTCCTAAAGTGGATAATGCTGCTGAGATTCATCTTTTCCGCCCTATTTCTCTCATCAACACCTTCTATAAAATTATCACAAAACTTCTTGCTAACAGACTCACCTCCATCACCAATAAAATTGTTTCTTGGAACCAATTTGGCTTTATCAAAGGAAGAACCATTCAGGATTGTATATGCCTTGCCTCAGAATGTACTAATATGCTGAATAAAGTCACTAGAGGAGGCAGTGTGGCCATTAAGTTAGACACCAGGAAAGATTTTGACACTATGGACTAGAATTTTATTTTCAAGGTTCTTAAAAACATTGGGTTTAATGACTCTTTTATTTCCATGATCTTCACCTTATTCAATTCAGCTTCCATATCTGTGCTGGTCAATGGGTCCCCTAAATGTTTTTTCAAATGTACCAAGGGGTTAGGCAAGGTGATCCACTTTCAACCATTCTTTTCTCTATTACTGAGGATTATTTAAGTAGACTTCTTACGAGCCTTGTGAGTCAAAATAAAATCAATCCCATTCAAGCTGATACAAACATAAATGTTCCTACACATCTTTTATATGATGATGATGTAATTTTATTCTTAAAGGGTGATAAAAGGAACATTAAAAACCTCAAAAGTTCCCTGGAATATTATGAAGATATTTCGGGTCAAGCGATATATTGGAAAAAATCTTTTGTTTTCTTTGGGAAAAACATTTCCACCAACAGAAAAAGTCACATCATTGATTACTTAGAAATCAAAGAAGGCTCTTTCCCTTTCACTTATTTGGGTGTTTCTATCTTTTGGGGAAGACCAAAATAAAGTTATTTCCACAGAACTGTGGACCAAATTATCAATCAACTATCTTCATTGAAGGGTAAATATCTTTCTATGGATGACAGGGGTTGTCATGTTAAGTCTACAATTATTTCCAAGATGGTTTTCTCGATGATGGTTTACAACTGGCCCGCCAGTCTTCTCAGAAGAATCAATACTTGCATTAATTTTTTTTTCTAGACTGGTAGTATGATTGAAAGAAAACTTGTCACCATACCATGGGTCACTTGTTGTAAACCACTAGATAGGGGTGGTCTTGGTATCAAGAATCTTAAGCTTTTTAATGAATCTCTTCAAGCTAGAATGACTTGGAATCTGATTCATAGAAATTCTGATTCCTTGGTCTTTCTTAAGAAAAGTTTTGTTACTATGCTTCGGAATGGTAACTTGGGTTACATCACTTCTTCCATCTGGCCTTCCATTAGAAAGTCTTTCCTAAAAATCATGAACAACGCTAGATGGATGGTTAGCGCTGATTCCTCTATGAATTTATGGCTGGGCAACTGGACTGGTGTCCCTTTAATCTCTATGATAACGTCCACAACTAGTCCTGAGAACACCACCTCCACAATTTGTGATGTTTTTAACTCTCATGACATCACCCTTCCAAACCACATCAGTCACATCATTGAAAAATATCATTTTTCTGACACTGATGATTTCCTTATCTGGGAACCTGCCTTAAATGGTGTCTTGGATTCTAAAAGTTTCTATAAAAACAATTTTAGTAATTCTATTTCTAACTTTGTCTGGTTGAAATCTTTTAACAAACCTTGGATCAAGCCCTCATGTTTTACTCTCATTTGGAGTGTTTCTCATAATAGGGTCCCCACTGATGTGTGTCTTAAATCGTTTGGGATTTCTCTTTGCTCTAGATGTCATCTGTGCAATCAACACTGCGAGGATTCTAATCATTTTTTCTTGTCTTGTGCTATGACTACAGCTCTTTGGAATTACATTTCTGACATTTTTGGTTGCATATGGTCACTTCTTGCTTCTATCAACTCTCAACTTCAACACTGTGTGATCTGGGAGTCTTCTAAGAAAACCAGGAATCTTTTTCTGGCTGCGGTGGCTGAGCATCTGCATGTGATCTGGTATAACAAGAATAATTTTATTCATCATAATTGCTTGTTCAATCTCAATTCAGGTAAAATGTGTATTCTCATTGCCATTAAGGATGCTTCCTCTCTTCAAAAGGATTATTGTGACAACTCTGTTGGTGATTTTGAGATCCTCCGCCGTCTTCGAATTATAGGCTCTTATAGGCTACCCCGACGTACCTTTGAGGTCTTCTGGAAAGCCCTGCTGATATAATGGATCAAATTGAATGTTGACGGAGCTTCTAGAGGTAACCTGGGTTCGGAAGGCTGTGGTTCCATTTTTAGAGACTTTATTGGAAGATGCCTTGGATGCTTCTTCGGTGGATGTGGCATGACCTCGACTTTGGAAGAAGAAATGTTGGGAGTCATTCATGCGGAGGACTTTTCCAGGAAGAAGGGTTGGAACAACCTGTGTATTGAATGTGATTCAACCACTGTTGTCCAAGCTATCTGGAAGGGAGTGGTGCACCTTGATTGGCTGCTTACCTCTCAATGGATGAAATGTCTTGATTCTCTCAGTAATCTCAAATACATTGCCACACATGTGTTCTGTGAAGCAAACATTGTTGCCGATAGTCTTTCCAACTAGGGGTCAATCAGGTCATTACCTGGTTGGATGTTTTGCCTAATAATTTGCTCTCTTTCTTCAATAAGGATTGTAATAAGATTCCGTCTTTTAGACTTTTGTAACTCCTTTTCTTTTATGCAATAAATTGTGCCTTGGTTTTTGACTGAGGCACCACCTCTTTAAAAAAAATTGATATGAGCTGACTATTATTGATGCTTCATGTTTAGTGTTTTCAATTTTTCTTAATGGGTATTTTTATACTCACCCATGCATGGGATCTTCCCGCACGTGTTGTGTCTTACGCATATGATGACTCATTTTATTGTGTCCTTGGAGGATACGGAGTAGGTGGAGCATAAATTTAGCTTGAAATACTGAGGAGTTTTTTGGGTTGATGCATTTTATTTTATTCCTTGCCTTTATAGTAGGCTCGAATCTATTGTTTTTTGTTTGGGATTTTATTTGGACCTCTTTATTTATTTTAGTAATTTAATATTGTACTCTGATTGTGCAATCATAGAGGTATGCATGTATTGGTTTTGGTTGTTTTACATTTCATCATTATATGGTCTTTTATATATATGTGTGTGTGTATAGGTACATTAGAATAATCCCTTCCATGTGTGTGATATGACTACTAAAAACAGGTCACCATCCCCAATCCCATTGGATGCATGCTGGGTAGTTGTGGTCCATGTCCCTTTAGGATGAGCCATGAAAGAGTGGTATTAGAGGTGTCAGTTCTTCCATTGGACTGAATTTTGTGATATTGGTTTGGTGAAACAATGTTAAGTGCTTTGAGTTTGGATTTCAGGCCAAGTACTCCAATTTTGTTCCGATGGATGAAATATCCATACACCATGAATCTGATCACTTGCCTTTCAACTTGGTACATGTAGACATTAGTTATAAGGAAAAAATTGGTACACACATTATATAAGAATGGTTTTGGGTTTCCATGTTCTTATTGATTAATCCCCCTAAATATACTCTTTGAACATTGTATATCTTGTTTACTTTAGGATGCTTCCACAAAGACAACCTACCAGGATTCCACCACGTGATTAGGAGGATGATTCACTGAGTGAAGAGGCTTAATTATAGGGGATTATGCCATAGATAGCACCTTGAGATGGTTTAGCAGCTATACCACCAGAATTTGAGTAGAATCTAGTATTGGTAGTTCTAGAAGAGGATGCATATAGGATGAGTGTGCTGCATGAGTTCCAAAGGCAGTGACCTCCCAGGTTTCAGGGTGAGCCAGACCCCAAAGTGTCCAATGACTTGTTATAGTTTTTCACTCAATTTTTCCACCTCACAAGGAATCCTAAATATTAGATGGTATTCCTCATAGTGAGTCTTCTTCTAGGATCCACTAGGCGATGGTGGAGTTTAGTGACTCATTCACACAGTGAGAAAACTCTATCCTAGTCAGGCTTTCAGTGTCTCTTAATGGGGGGAGTTTTATCTGACCACATTGCGATCAATGTGCATACATGAGGTTATGCATCTGTAGTAGAGAAGTTTAACCATGACAGAGTAATTAGTGAGGTTTTTTGATCTCTCACAACACTTCATGGATATATAGAGATAATATTTATTCATAGAACATACCTTTGAGTAGGTATTACGATGTGATATCAGAGCTTAAGTGATTTCTCTATGCATTTCCACCTATGATAGAGTACTTGAGAAGGAATTTGTGGAAAAGAGATTCCTAGAAGAGTAGGTGTTGATGTCGGGTACTAGTAGTGGGAACCCAAGAGCTAAGAACTTAGTGGAAGTTAGCCGAATGAATTTGTAGTTATCAAACCATGTTATATGCTTAAAGAGACAATCCCATGACATAGGAGTAGTAGTGTGGGTCTCACAGGATAGGTCAAGTCAATTTAGAGAGAGGTAGTGTTTCTCTTACAATAATTGGGAAAATCTTGCATGATATTTTCCAACCTATAATATAGTTGATCAGGGGACAGTTGAGGGATTTCTGATGTAGAGACATAGGCACGAGTAGGGTGGTCTTCAGGGTGGAAGACATGGAAAAGGGGCCTGCAGGGTAGTGGGAATTGGTAAGAGGTTTGACCTATTACTACCACCACCCCTAGGTGGTCTACACAAGACTCAGGGAGTTGGTGGTCATGGATAAGGATAGCTACAGACTATGGAGGACTATAAACCAAAGGATCCATGGATGATATGAGGTACGATATGAGTATTTTATACCTTGGATGTAGTACTGATAGAAACATGTGTGATTTATTCCTTTCCTTCCACTTCTTTGGTTTGAAACTTATAGATTCTAGTTGATCCTTTGGCTTGACCTTTTCTCTTGGAGAATCTGATAGGATGTGACTCAGTGATTACAAACTTTTACCAATAGTGCAATCTGATGCATGGACATGAGAGTTTTATATGGAATTTATTTATAGTAGTGACGAGGCCTTATGAAATCAAATTAGGTATGGAATGAATATCCACTATTAATTTCCATATTGAATATTTTAGGTGGGGGATGAGGTGTGTTCATAGTTATGGGATGAGGCTTTCCTTTTTTGGTGAAACAAAAACCTTGGAAGAGAAGTATGAGATTAGGCATAGGAGAGTGTATCTGATTACTCACCATCCAGATAGAATGACTCTTGGAGAAGTGGATTCTATATGTTACCATCTTCTTGTGGTGGTGGAAGAGTATGAGGATGTATTTCCCGAGGTCGTGATGGGATTATATCCACACTAAGATCTAGAATTCTGTATTGAATTACACCCTGGGAAGGCCCTGATATCTATGCCAGCATATTGGATGGCTCCCATAGATTTTGATTATATGAGGGTGTAGTTATAGGACTTATAAGAGAAGGGATTTGGGATACCCAATGTTTCCCCCTGGGCATCCCCAGTGTTGTTCACCAAGAAAGAGGACATGAGATTGAGGTTATGTGTGGATTATCAGTGCTTGAACCAAGTGAATATGAATAATAATAATCCACTATCAAGGATTGAATAAATATTCAATTAGTTGAGTTGGACAAGAGGGTTCACAAAGATTTACCTTAGACTAGGCTATCACCATCTATGTGTATGAGATGTGGATATACTGAAGACACCATTCATATGTCTCTATAGTCACTATGAGTACATAGTGATTCCCTTCAGCATGATGAACACCCCCATTGTTCTTGAGACTCATGAATATGATCTTTAAGCCTTTCTTAGACCATTTTGTGGTGGTATTCATCATTGAAATCCTAGTGTACATGGTGTTTGAAGAGGAGAACATGAGGCACTTGATGATAGTTATGAAAACACTTCAAGAGGAACAACTTTATGGGAAGCTCTCAAAGTGTCAATGTTGGATTCGAGAGGTCCACTTCATGAGACACATCATCTTAGAAGAATAATTAGAAGTACGACTGGTTAAGATTGAGGTAGTTTTAGCTTGGGAGCCTTGCAAGAGTGTTACCTAGGTGTAGAGTTTCCTTGGGTTGGAAGGGTACTATCAGAGGTTTGTACCTAATTTCTCTAGAGTGGCATCAAAATTGACATATTTAACCCAAAAGGGGTAGCCTTTCATGTGTATGGGAAGGTTCCATCAATTTTTTAAAGAGTTATGGAAGAGGTTAATGAGAAATCCCATCTAGAGATTGTTGGAGGAGGGTGATGAGTACGTAGTATTCTACGATGAATCAGGGACCAAGATTTATTGTGTTCTGATGTAGAGGTAGGTAGTGATTTTTTATGGTTCACATAAGTTGATACCACATAATCAGAACTACATGACCCATGATCTTGAGTTAGTAATAATATTCTTTGCACTGAAGATGTAAATACACTTCCTGATGGGAGAGTGGTTTATCATCTACTCTGACCACAAGAGTATCAAGTATATATTATCCTATAAGGATATTAACTTGAGAAAAATGTGATGGATAGAGTTCCTCTAGGACTATGAATTCAATATTGACTATACTTCTTAGAAGGGGAACATAGTGGTAGACATTCTCAGCATAAGATCTTATTCTTAGTTGTTGGTCAATGATTTAGAGAAGTTAGCCTCTTTGAATTTGTACTTAGTGAAAAAGGACAATGTTTCATATCTGTAGTCGATGATTTTTACCCAACCAATTTTATATATATTCATGGATTCTTATCATGGATATATCGACTGTGAGATCTTACATACTCATATATCCACTGGATATTCTCCTAATGGATATTCTGAAGGTGGGGAGCAAACTATCATTTTCAGAGGACAAATGATGGTACCATTGAAATTGCTGGAGGAGGTGATTAAAGAGTTTCATACATCCCCTTTGGAGGTACATTAAGGTGTCCAAATTATGTAACAAGACCTCCAAAATCAGTTTTGGTGCCCAGGAATAAATAATTGTGTTATAGAGTTTGTCTCTTGATGCCTCACTTGTCATCAAGTGAAGGTTAAACACTAGGTTTCAGTAGGTTTAAATCAACCCCTTGAGGTTCCAGAGTGGGAGTGGTATGGGATATCCATATAATTTGTGATGGGGTTACCATATATATCTAGGTGAAATGATTCCATCTAGGTAATCATAAACTGACTCAACAAGTCTGCCCACTTCCTATCCATTTTAGAGAATGATTCAGTAGATATCATGGGATTCTTGTTCATGAAAGAGATAGTTTGACTCCATAGAGTTCCTTTAATGATCATTTCAGACCATGATTTTCACTTCACATCATGATTATGGAGAGGATTTTAGGAGGAATTTAGGACATAGTTGAGTTTGATCATGAAGTTTCATCCCCAGACTGAGGACCAGACTAAGCAAACCATTTAGGTATTAGAAAACATGCTACTGGATTTCATGTTATATTTATTCCATATTTTATAGGATCACTTAACCTTGGTGTATTTTTCATAAAACAATATATACCATTTAACCATTGGTATTGCACCATTAGAGGCCTTGTATAGAAGACCCTATGGGTCACAACTTTGTTGGATGGATCCCAGCGAGATAACACTCATGGGGTAGAGTTGGTACAAGCTACTATAGAGAAGGTTCAGATCATCCAAGAGAATATGAGGACTATAAAGAGCCATAAAAGTCCTATGTGGAACAACAATGAATACTTATAGAGTTTTATTGGGGAGAACTAGTATTCATGATGGTCTCACCTCAATCTGGATTGCATATATTTGTCTGGGGTGCAATCTATCTTTATAATTCAATGGCCCTTTCTAGATACTATGTAGAGTTGTGAAGTGGCGTAACTCTTAGCTCAACCATCATAGTTAGACTGGGTATACAAAATATTATACATGTCATAGCTGAAGAGGTACTTGTGTGACCCATTTCATGTTATCCGTTGGGGTGAGTGGGACATCGAGGATGAAGATAACTTTGCGGAGTACCCAGTAGAGATCAAGGATTAGAAAGAGATGATCCTTAAAAGATGATCGAATCCCCTAGTGCATGTTTGGTGGTAGTACGAGAATTTTTAATAGAGTACCTAAGAGTGGGATACCCATATGTGAGGCCAAAAATTTCATCTTTTGAGAGGCTTTTTCTATTTTTGAGACAAAAATCCCAAAGGTGAGGATAATATAGAAACTCTAATTTTTCCATGTACAAACTTAGAATATTATATGGATTATTTTTGGAGCCAGGCACTGAGACTAAATTATATTTTGAGGCCCAATATTCCAACAATTAATTTTTCAAATATATTTAATATATTAATATCACACACATGTAGTTTTACAAAAAAAGTGGAATATGTCCTGAATATGGGACAAGAACAGAAATATGAGGGAACTGTTGAGTTTAGAATGCAGATTTTATACTAGGCATGACATAACCTTGAAGCACATCAAGCGTTCAGGTTGATTACGGTCATGGTAAGGTGTTTGAATAGATTAATCAATTAAATTAATTTATTTAATTAAAATCTCCATGACTTGATTTTTGGGTTATAAATATTATCTTATGGAAAATTTTTATGGTTAATTGCATAACCATAAAAATTGAGAAGATCTATTGGAGAGAATTGTATGAGATTTTTTGGGAAACTAACGACTGGATCAGGGATCATATATTGGTGGGAAAAAGAATGTGTGGATCTCGTCAATGATAGTGGAGTGTGATCGTTCTTCATTAGTGATTGATCCAAATTATAGTTAGAATGTTTTATATGTAATTTGCATCCTATTTTTTTATCCTGGTTGAATGAAAATAAACTCCACAAACTAGATTTGATTCACGCATCGATAATAAATTTATTTTATGATTGAATTATTTTTGTTTATTGTTTATTCCCTCTTTGATTTTCTAAATCTATGACAATGGATCAAGGCTGAAGGAAAAAGGGTTGAGGTTTTTTCATCAAATATTTTGTCTTGTGTATTTCTCCCATGTTTCTTCACATGATCATTATAGAAATTTTTTGGTCTATGGTTTGACAATTACTTGATATTTGATCATTCTGTGGCCGTTATTCAATACAAATAATCAATACCATGGTTATGATTTGTGATTGAGGTCACTATTTGGGAATACAAAATGAAAGTGGATGATTCGAGGTGTAAAAAATTCAGATTGGACCAAGGGTTCCATTACTGCAATGGATATGCAATGATAGTTTGATGTGGCAATGGATTTTGGCTTGATGGATGATTTTTTGAGAGGATCGAGAAATAGAATCTAGTGTCCATGAGACCATGAGTTTAAAAAACCTTAGATCCGTGGATTCTGGTGAGGATGGGGGATCTGATGATGTGGATGATATCATGGAGAATATCCCTATGAATATGGAAAATTTAGGGTTACATGATGTGTAATCTAGGATCACACACCATGTGGGACCCCCTGGGTGTGGTGTAGGGGTTTCTATGGAGAGTTAAATATCACACACTGTGTGACCTTATCACACTCCATGTGACACATACTAGGTGGATTGGTGTATAACTCAAAGGTTACATGGGAACATATATTGCCATAGTATATGTCCATGGATAGATTACATGGGCAAAACTAGAGTACATGAATACAAACCGATGTACACAGGTAGGACTAGACAACATGAGGAGAGTGTCAGGTGATATCTACATTTCTTTTACTCTTCCTACACACTATGTATATGGATATTTGCATTTCGTTTGAGGAATAACCACACAAGAATACCAAGGGTTGTATGGACATTCCATGTACCCCCAGTAATGTTATTTACCCCCTTTGAGGGTGTTTGTAGCCCTTTGTTTCTTTAGTTTGGGATAGTATCAATTTAGCGTGTTACCTTGGTCCATTCCCTCAAGGTTACAATGCGACATTATGTTCAAATCTTAGGAATATGATCCCCTCTAGAGGATGAGTCTCATACAGAGTTCGTAGAATCCCTCTATGAGACTAGAGTGTGGTCCTCTCTAATTTTAATACCATAAGTGGGGTTTACGAAATTGGTGTGACTTCTTTGAGTAGGGAATTGATCCTCCATTTGGTATGATGTTTTAATGGGGTTCACATTATCATTGAAGTATGATCCCCTACATAGTAGGTTGATCTAGATTAGGTTTGTGGTCTCACCCAATGGACCTGGGTGTGATCCCCTATCTGAGTATCGATCTTCTGAGACCGATGAGATTTTTTGGGAGGGTCCTAATGATCATGAACTATTAGATGAGTGTCTCTAGTGAAATCATAGATCATGGAGTGGATTCTCCTAAAATGAGAATTAACTCAAGTAGAATGCTATGACCGATAGTTTGGTTGTGACTTCCTGGAGCCACGATGTCATTCTTGAGTATATCTTGTTTTTCTTGTTATGAATTGATTACTATATCATTTTTATGATCTAAAAATTCTTGATGCTTCACGTTTAGTGTTTTTGGGGTGTCCTACTATATATTGTTATACTCACCCCTATATGGGCTATTCCCACACATGTATTGTCTTATGCATATGACGAACCATTTGATGGTGCCCTAGGAGGATAGGGAGAGGGTGGAGTATAGCTTGATATTGACAAACTGACATGTTTTTTGGGTGGCTTCATTTGATCATAGTTCTCACTATTGGTGTAGGTTGGACTCTCTATATTTTTTGGTTGGTATTTTATTTCAGCATCTTTATCAGTTTTAGTACTTTTATATCGTATTCTAATTTTGGGACCATAGAGGTATGCATGAATTGGTTTTAGTTGTTTTAAATTTCAAAATTACATGGGCTTGGATATGTGTGAATGTGTACAAGTATATTAGGACAATGCATCCCATGTGTGTGATATTCCTACTCGACACTGGTCACCATACCCTAGAATTTTGGAGGTAGATTTGGGGTAGTCGTGATCCGATCCTCATTGGGTTGGGTCATAAAAATCTGTATCTGTTCTACTTCACAAACATCTTAAGGAAATTATTTCTCTTATTCTAAGAAAAATTCTCAAGGAAGATTCTTATGAAAATATTCATAATGTTGATAAAAAAATTTCTTCTAAAACAAACATATCACATGTTCTATACATTAAGAATAACTCAACAATAATCATAAATAAACTCAAAGTCTTCAAAATAACTTTTTTAAGATAATGATACCTTTTCACTTTCATTATTCTTCATTAATAAGTCCCAAGTATATTAACTTTATTACCAATCTTGGATACTTAAATTGAACATTCCAAAATCTTCTTCTTGTTACCTTCTTAAATATATTGACATCAATGAAATATTTTTATTTCATTTAACATTGACATCCATTGACATCCATTGAAATCCATTAATAAAAAATACAACTCATACACAAAGTTATCTCTTTACTACTTTCATATTCATTAAAAAGTTTAGTTATAGACACATCAATTACAATTCTAGATTCTTATTCCTATAATTCACTACCTTATTTACATGATTATCACATCATATATGGTGTAAGGTATTATAATAATAACATGTAATAATAATAATTACATAAAACTACCTCAAACCATCCTCTATAATCATATTTTTTTATTCATTAAATATTACATGAACAAATAGGATCAATATAAATTCTATATTTACACACCACCCTTTTCATTAGTATCTCTATATGTTTGAACTTTCATAGAAGGTGATTAAATCATTATAATTTTAAGAAACAAGGTTTATATTCTAATTCCATTTTAATTTTTAGATAAACCCTATTTTAAATTAGGTTGAGAGGGAACCTGTAACACCCCAAGATTTTTTGTTTTTTTCAAATTGATTTATTCTTTTTGATATTTTTCATTTTACACAATAATGGATATAACTTTCATTATATGAAATAAATAAGTTGTTCTTGTGTTATACTCAACACAACGTTAAGATTTCACTACACACAACACTTATATTGTCTTGTGATACATGAAACAATATATTTGTCTTGTTTTTCACAAAATACCAAGTCTCTTAAATAGCTTTCATTACACAAAATGCTGAGTGTCACCAAACTACAAAATACTATCAATATTATTATTAAAATATTATTATAGTTTTCACCTAGCTGTTGGAATGATGGTTATGAAAAATATTAATTAAAAAATGAACATATTGTTCAAAAATGTATATAATAATATTAATTATTTTATGACTAATTAACTAGAAATAAAAATAACACCCTTTTTTAAAATATAGGAAATCTTTTGCTGGAAAAATATATTTATGAAATAAAACAATTTTTACCAAAATAAATTAATTAAAACACTTTTGATAAATTATTTTAATGAAATATATATATATATTATTCATTAAAATATTTAATTTTTATATTATGTGTTTTCTAGATAAGAGATAAGAATAAATCCAATTTTACAAATTAAAAGGTGTATTTTTCTAAAAGGTAATTTTTATTCCTTCTAACAACACACATATTTTAAATTTAATTTGTGCTAGTTTTATAATTTTTATTTGAAGAAAAAAACTTCATTTTTTAAATAGGATTATCATAATTTACTTTGGGTGATTTTTTGGTATTTTTCTACGAATATTCATTTTTTGATGAATAAACATTGAATTTTAATTCAAAATCGCCTCTTTATCAAATTTCTTTATATAGTTAGATTATATTTTAATTTGTTTTTAAAGTATAATTAGATAAATTTTACATCAATTAACCCAATTTATTTCATTTTAACCAATTTTAAATTGAAATTGGATATAATAACATTTCAAACTTTTGATCTTTTTCGCTTTAAAAATCAGTCACCTTGTCCCGTTTGTGAGATTCATTTTAAATTAATTTCTACAACTTATATTTTTAGAATTTTTAAAAATATATGAGATTTTTATAATCATAATAATTTATAATTTCTAATATGTTCAACAAAATTTTTGACCAAAAATATTATTGAATGTAATTAAAATTAATTACGGTGATTAGGGAAAAAACAAGTGTACTTAGTAGTTAAACTTTAACTTAAGGGGAAAAATAACATAATTTTTTTTCAAAAATAAATTTTATAGCCATATTTATACCATATAATCCCTTTTCTATAAAATTTAAAATTATTGGAGGCACATGAAGCAAGGGATACCTCTTAATAGTGTTTACCTTTTTATATTTACAAGAATGCCACACCTCCTCTACTATAAAAGGGAACTCACCCTCCCTGATTTCTTCACAACTCTAAAGACCCTTTATCTTAGAGAAAACCTACCCAAATATCCTCAAAACACCCCTAAACTCATCCTATAATCCTCAATTTGGGCATAAATCCAACCAAGGAATTCCTTTAGTGCAAACCAAAAGGAGTTACTCGTTGAAGAGGTAACATCCTTCCACAAGTTCTTTTGTTTTATTTTAATTATACACTCCCTAAAATATTATTATTACATTATTATATAATAAACTCAGTATCATATATATAATGAGTTTTTTTATTCAAATATTTCTACCTACACCTACACACACTTCCATAAATTGGGTAACGAACTTACTGTTCGTGTGTACGATGGACTACGACCTCACAGAATGATGTTGTTTGTTTTTTCCCTTAACAACTATCCTGATTGAGAATAATGATGTAAATAATATTTTTATTTGATATATATGATATTTATGATATTATTATAGAATTATTATATAAGACATACCTTCATGATTTCCCTTTTAGGGAAATATGATAACTTCGTTTGTGGATGTGTGGACTACCACCTCCTCAATGCGATGAGATTCATTCAAACATTACATGGAATGTATTAAGGATTAGTTTAGTAAAGTTATATGAATTATATAAAATAAAAATTATATTTTAATGACTATAATTATATAAATATATTTCATTTACTTTCTTTCAATACGATAAGAAAACCGATACATCATTCATGCATATGTATGACCTACAGTCTCCATGAACGGTGTTTTCCATTTCATATTTCTATATTTTATAGATTATTATAAATATTTATATAATAAATATATATGATATATAAATAAATTTATACATTCTATAAATATTTAAATCATGATTTAAGTAAGAGGATCAAGAATAACAAGTCAAAACACATACGATAAACAAAGTAGTTATTACCTGAAAGGTTACTTTAACATGGAATTGTTAATGAATGGGTAATATAAAGTAATAAGAGAATAATATATGGCATGATATATAGAAATATGTTTTTTTTATATTTATAATAAAATTATATTTATTATACATGAGGTTTGAATGTGTACGAAGAAAGTCAAGGCTTAAGGTAAGGGTTTTCTAATCTCAATATTATTTCTGTGAGATATATGCTATATTCACCACCTATTATTGTTGTGTGGTGTATATAATACCCTATTAAATTTTATATCATGAATTTAATTTATTTAATGATATTAAAAATTTTAATTGAAGTTATTTTTTCATGTGGATCATGATTCAAAAGTTACTCAAGTAGTAAGGGAATTTCCAGTATCACTTTTATTTCAGTGAGACTTATGCCTTATTCCCCGCTAATTTTTTTGTGTGTGGTGTATATACTGAACATGAATGTATTATATTATTATTATCCTAAAATTTATGGGTATTCAAATATCCATTTTATGATATCTCTTTTATGGGGTTTATGGTTCAAGAGTTACAAAATTAGTAAATCAATTTTGTCTCAATTTTCCTTTTTTGAGACACATGCCATGTTATGCACCCATATTCTTATAATATATGTATATAATAAAATTTTACATATTATATTATGAGTTTATTAAATTTCATGATATTTTAATCTTCATTTAATGTTATTATTTCATGGTTATTATGGTCAATGTTACAAAAGTGGTAACAATTTATTACTACAATCCCATTGTTTGTGAGGATTATTTATGATTATGCTTCAATTGATGAACTATTATCATACATATCTTAATAACTCTCATTAATTTTATTATACTATGTTTATTAATGATATAATAATATATCGGTACCATTTTACACTCTTTTTTACTTAAGATAATTAGGAAAATGATTTAAGAAAATATGAATTTATTTCTCTCTTCGGTCAGAAATATGTTTTATTCACAAATTTTGTTTTCTAAAAATGTTTTAAAAAATGTTTTTAAATTATATATTAAGATAATTTTCTAGGAAAAATATTTCAAAATAATTGTTTTATGTTTTAATGTTTTCACAATTGGTTTCAAATATCATTTATAATATTTTAAGGTTATTTTCAAAGAAAATGGTTTTCAAAATGTTATTTGTTTTTAAGAGTTTTTCGAAGTGGAAAGGATATTTTTCTCCAAAAATGTATTAAATTTTTTAAAGCTTACTTAATAAGTTTTAAATGTGGTTTTCAAAGAAACATATTTTGAAAATTTTATGTGATATCCAAATAAATGTTAGTTTCTTTAAGAACTGTTCCAAGTGATCTTTCAAAATACTTCTCTATCTAAGATGAAATCCTTTGAGATAGTTATGACTTATTAGGGATATGATCCAAGTATAACATTTATTTTATTTCTATAAATGGTTTATGTTTTTATGGAATGATTTTTATGGAACCCTTATTTTTTCTATGAGTAAATCATGTTTCAAAGATATTGACATGAAACCAATTTATCTTCCATGGGTTATACAATGATAAGTGCTTATGAAATATGATTCCTTTCACAAGTAATCATAATATGAAATTATTATGAAACCTATATATTTTCCATTGGTTTTGATATGATTAAATTTTTATGATATTGATTTCATTTTATGAGTTATGATATGATGTTTTTGAAACCCTTATCTTTTTATGGGTCATGACATGATGAATGTTTTATTATATTGTGGTAGATGAATGTATTATTTTATTATGTTATGGGTGGGACCTATATATCCCTTCAATTAATTGGGTAATTATAAATGTTACATGAGATCAAAGGGTACATGGGAGGGAATCCTAAACTCAAAACATGAGGGTACGTGAGAGGGAATACCAATACTGAAACAAGAGAGTACACGGGAGGTCATCCAAAGCCCAAAACAAGAGCATAAACCAAAGGGAATCCCAACCCCGAACAAGAGGTTTCATAGAAGGGAATCCCAAGCCTGAAAAAAGAGGGTACATGGGAGGTCATACCAATATCAAAACAAGTGGGAACATGGGAGGGAATCCCAAGATTGAAACAAGAGGGTACATGGAAGGTAATAAGAAGACCGAATTAGGTACACAGGTGATTATCCCAAGCCTAACATGTTATAAAGGTATTGGTAGGTATCCTTGAAATAGGATTTTCTATGCTTATGTGTATCCATGTCTTATTTATATTTCATGATCTCAAGGATTATGATCTTGATTAACTTATGATTCATGTCTTATGAACCATCAATATTTATTCCATGACTCTTTATTATGATCTTTTATATGTAGGGTGTGATATTCTAATGTTATGATCATGTTCTCATACCCTTATGATCATGTTATGATTATATATCTCCCTTGTTTACCCTTACTGATAATCTGAGATCAATCCTTTCTTATGTTTCCTTTCCCCAAGTTATGAAGAAAGGTTTTAATTAGGATTACTAAATTGTAAGATGTTTAAGGGATATGTGGAATATATTTCACTAAGTTAGAAGCTTATGTTTCCAAGTTTCTGAGGACACTAAACTATTATATTCCTCAGGAATTTATTTTCATAATGTGATGAATATTCATATAAAATGATTTAATATCCATGTAAGTTAATCTTGAGTCGCTATAGTAACCCTACATGGCCCATATGACCAAAAAATAATATAATAACCATAGTCCTAGAGGAACAAAGGCCTTGAATATATTGGTTGTTACCAACCATTATAATCAAGGGGACATACTTGTGTCCCCCAATTTTTTCTCTACATTATGTGAATCTAGGAGTAACATTGTGTGCCCACCCTTCTTATGCCACCCATGTCACACATTTCACTCTGCACTCATTCTACATCCATGGCCCATCGATAACACCCTATGTATATGTGAATGGGGGCACCCTCTAACCCCCTATTATATCATTTTTTTATTCCAATATGTGTTTCCACCATGCATACGTGCACATGGAATAAGTCTAAAATCCACTAGCTCAACCCAAGATTTAAAAATTACCTTGAGAAAATGTATATAATTTGGTAATACTACCAATTAAACCTAATAAAAACACCAAAAAATTTATAAGACATAAATATCTTTAAAAACCATGTCCAAAGACTAATAAACCCAATGTTAAAATGATATCAAAACTTCTACTTAAATTAAGTAATGATAGGAGGCATAAAATTAATAAGATAAATAAAATTGGATCACAAAGTGGTTTATCTTTTTAATTTTAGGGGTAAAAAAGTTTAAATAAATATATCAAAGGATGCACCACTGGTCTCATAGAACTCAAAGGAAGTCAAGAAAATAAGATAAAATTTGTGAAAACACATGAATTAATAATTGATATGGGAAAATAAATAATCATGGTTTGATAGTAGAAATCAAACCATAATAAACCCTTGATATGGAATTAAAAGCGTGATATCTCCTAAAATATTGGGGTTAAACTTCTTTAAAACCAATAAATTTATTAAAGGTTATAACATGACCAAAGTGTCCATGCCACAACACTCTAACTCTTGAGGATCACGATGTGATCCTCAACCTTCTCTTCAAATCCAATTCATCTCAAGTAAGACCAAGAAAATATGAATACATCCATAATTAAATGAAAAAAATGTAATAAACATTAAAACCAATCACCCTTGACTCTATGGTGTAGTGCACACACTCATTCTGCCAAAAAATCTCATGTCGTATTAACTCTATGGGATCATGTAAGATTAACCCAGGGACCTCAACCATGCAATAATAATCCCTAGGAATTCATTCCATAACTGAAACCAATCACTTCATAACATTACTTAGATAATAATAACATTAAATATCCCAAAACTCAAATTAACACATACAATATTGACCAAGAATTAACTGGGACCCTTCATAATGAAACACATCATACTATGCTGCAACCAGCCTCTAACTTCAAGATAATACAACACTAAAATTTCATGGTTCACACCTTGCACCAAAAAAACGGATCATTGTAAAAAAATATATGAATTATAAAACAAAATTTAATACTATAAACAACCCCATTTCCTTTATCGAAATTATCTTAGTACAACACCTAAAATTACACCACAAAAAAACCCTTACAACCATAATTTTATCTTTAACTCCACCCTAATTTCTCTAGACTTATCCCAACTCTACTAACTCAAAAAACAATGTAATGGTCCAAAAAATGTTTGGATATTACATATAGTTTCAATAGTCTTGTATATTTCTATAATCACCTTTTTATATGAACACCTCTTTAAATTACTTCCTTTTTTAGTTATTCATTATTTTTATATGATCTGGTGTAGTCCTTATATTAACATACATCAAAGAAAATATAACATCCTTCTCTAAAGGAATGGTGTAGATTTATATTCTCTTGAAAATATAGAATTGGTACACCATGAGTGTAAGTGTAAATAGGTTTAGGTTTTTCTTTAATGATATTGATGCTGAATAGGGATGCAAGCACCTCATGAGAATCAATCTAAAAATTGATTTCAATTATTCCATCATTATCTTTTTTATGAAAAAATGTTTTATTGAATTAATTGACCAAATATATTCTATATAATTATAATACATGTAGATCCATTATTCTGGAAGAATATTTTGTAACTCATGTATTGTATTTTTTTAGAATATACATGTATGTGTGACTGTGTTTATCTTTTACTTGTAGGTAAAAATATTCCTCCATGTTATTTGAAACATTGTGGTCTAAGATATGTTTCTGGAATCTGAATTCCATTTGATGGTGTATATGTCTTCACTTAGTGATTATATAATTTTTTTAAGTAATACTCGATGATTTTCCATGATGCATAGATATTCCAATGAAATATTATAATTGATATGGAGCATGATAAACAAAATAAATTATTTTTAGGTGACCAGAACTATTTATATGAAAGAATGATCGTATCACTTATAGTGAGTATCAATCAAATATATCCTTGCAAAAACTAGTAGTCCTTTATACCCACAGAGAGTAAGATCAATGTGGATTGATCTATAATTAATATGAGTATATCCTATATATCTATATATTAGAAGATATGTTTCCTCATAAAGAAGATGAATCATTTGTTCTAACTTAATTTCTAAGAAAATATATTTATTTAAAGATGTATCTTTGATATTATATTTTTGGGATTAAGAAATATTTAGGTTTTGTTTAAAATTTTGAAAATAAGGAAGATAATAGGGTCTATTTAATCTATTTTAAGGATTTAAGATAGGTACAATTGTAACTGATATTTTTTTATGTTAGAGACAATCTAACTTGTAAAGGTCATTTTTATCCAAATATGAGGTTCTAGAAGTGGAATCACAAAAATATTAATGGAGTTTGAGAAATTTATTTTCTATAAAGTAAAATGACCCTCATACCTTGGAAATGTCACATCCTAGAAACTAATGATATATCTTTATAGTAAATAAAACATGAAAGTGATTTACTAATGGTTTACTCTAAGGGTGATGAAGAGTAATGTACTTTGAGTGAAAAGGCTCCCTTGAGGAATTTTCTAGGGATTTATGTCTTACATGGTAAACCTTTATTAGGATAAATCTTTGTAACTTTAGGTAATTCCTAGAAAAAATACATATCAGGACTTTAAAAATGGAAACATTATCTAATATAGGAATTAAACTTTGGAAAGGAATATGTATTTAGTACTAATAGATCTTCTAATAATATTCATGGATTTAAATAATAACATTTACCCTTGAATTACCCCCCAAAATCATAACTAGAACCACTCATAGAGAACCACGTTGAAAATATGATTAAAAAGTCATTTTAGTTACAATATTTCTGGCATATTGGATCCTTAAAAAGAGGAAACCAAAAATCATACTCTATATCAACCATGAGTAGAGATATCAAAGGGTCATAAGGTTGATATTACCTTAGGTGAGAAGGTACAAGGTTTAGACTGTAACCATGAATTTAATACCAGAATTTCAACTATGTTGGAGGCATAACCAAAAATGTAGTTATGGAATTAATGGAAGGGGTGTGTAGAAAATGTATTAAGAATGTTATGCACACTCCAAGGAATATGAAAATAGATAATATTTTTATCACAATGGAATAAAAATTACTCTCCCCAAAGATAGAGTTCTCTTCTACCAATGTGTCATTATTTAAATCCATGTAGGGTTGACATAAATAGATAAGGTATTACTACAGGATTAATAGCCTAGTTCCATATGTGCCATCCTTATCACCACATATAGTCTAACACTTTACATAAATCTTACAAATGGACCCCACTATATAAATAAAATACCCACATATATTTAATTAATTAATAATATTTAAAAAATATATTTTATCAAACCTTACAAAGAACACAACACCCTTGTCTAAAGATAACTTAAGAAGACACACATAAACACTAATTTAATAAATAAAATTTACATAAATATAATTTTATAGAGGAAACCACAACGAAAAATTTGTGAAATGAGATTCCCTATATATCCTATATGTTGATGTTGATGATGATAGAATGATCCACTAATTTCTAGTCAATATTCTTATTAACGATAAACCTGGAATGATCCACCTCTATAACTACCCAATCAATCACAAAATAACCATCAACTCAACTATATAGTGGATAAGTTATCAAATCAATTAATTTACCCGATTTAAATATTTAATAATGGATATTTACCCTAATGAATACTTAATGAAATGAATTCTTTCATTATACTTCTATAAATATCTCCAGGAGGTATTCAAAAAAATTAATCACTTTTTTCTTATAAATTTACCTCAATTTTTTTATTATTTTTATTTATAATTCTTATATCAATACTGATTATTCTTATCTTCATTAATATGATTTACTTAGGAATAATATTTTTTTGTAGTTTATCCCTATTAAGGCCCTAAAATATATAAAATCATTTTTTACTTGGTATTTTTTCATTTTTATTTATATTACTTCAATTGAAATCTTAAGTTTACCTTATATATTATTTCATAATGAAACAATATCATGATTATTTATTTCCTTGTTTTCTTATTTTACATTTTTGGATTTAGAAACATGCATTTTCAAACTCTAAAATTGAACATGATAAAATTTATTTATTTATATAAAGAAAATACACTGCATGATTTTGATTTTCTTACATAAAGATAAAAAAATAAAATCAATTTTATTATAAAAGAATATAATATATATATATATATATATTAAATCTTATTTCTTATATTCTTTCCCATAAAGTAATTTATTCTATGAAATTTTAGTCTCTGATAAAAATGTGGAGATATTTTTCTACATACATTTAAAAATGAAAATCAACAGGTTCCTTTATTTTATATTGTTTACACCATTTGGGATAAGATCAAGTCCATGAAGTAAAAAAAAATTTAAAATATTTGAAAATTATTTTACTTTTTTTTATAATAACATTTTTGAAATTTTATTGAAATTGTTATTATAAAAAATATATTTTTAAGGATTTATATTTTACATTGATCATAAAGTTTTGAAATATCACTATGAACATGACTCATAAAAAAATTCTAATATTATAAAATTTTGGTGGTTTAAAATATAAGTGTTTCAATAAATATATAATACATTTAGGAACACCATATTAAAAAAACAAGTAGTTATAATCATCTCAAATGACTACATTCTTTATAATTGAATAAAATTTTCAAGACCATAATTTGAATGAAAAATTATAAAAATAGATTTAAATCCTTCATTATATTTTCATATTTTGAAAGTGGAAAAAATTGAGCTCTTAAATTCTGATTAAAAACTCCCCATGATCCATGATAATTTTAAAGGAAGATGAGTTAGAAAGACCCTATGGTTTTTAAAAGTGATTTAAATATTGAAGAAGTTATAAAAATCAATAGAATTGTTTTTTTAATAATAATTGGAATTAATTTATCTTTATGAGATAATTATATTTTTTATAATTTATTTCCTTAAATTTTTAGAAACACTCTTTATTCAATTGATAAAATTTTTAAATCAATAAAAAATATATAATTATAACATGAAATGTTAAAAAGTTCTTATTAGATAAATAACTACCAAATGTAATGACATGTTGAATTTTTATTAGGACTACTTATTAATGTTTCCAACTATTATCATTAAAATATATTAACCCCTAAAATTATCTAAAACATTTAAACATATGTTTACTAAAGTACCCATTAATTTTTTTGATTTGTTTATATGTTTTTAACCATGATTAAAAGGTTTTTGGCATTGTTGAGATGGATATGAAATGATTCGATGGTGTTTTTGAGTAAAGTTAAATTCATTCTACATTTACAGAATTTGGTAATTTTGATTAAGTCCCAAACCATTTGAAATTTTTAAGGTTAAAAAGTTTTATAGGGTTGCAATGTAGCTCATCGTAAGGTTAATTTATCTTTTTTAAGGTTTAAAATCGAAAAAAGTGTGAAAATTTGTTAAAGTACTAAACCTGAGGTGTTTTTCATAATTTTTTTTACAATAACATTATAAACTTACTTGATTTTTGTAAGGTACATTCTAAGTATAATTTAGTGATTTTGGTAAAATCATGAACCCTATGTTGAACTTCATGAGGTTAATAAAGATTTTGTAGGGTTGTGCTAGAAGACATCATAAGGTTGAGAAAATTTATAAGGTTTATTCACTTTTTAAGGTTCATACAGACATCATAAGGTTATGAAACTTCTTAAGATTTATGGGGTCATTGTATGATTAATAATCTTTTTAAGGTAAAAATGTATCATTTTATAAGGTTCCTTGAGATTTTATATAGTTCAAAACTTTGAGAAGATTCAAGAATATGTTCTGTAAAATTATTTTAAAAGAATCAGATGATGCTGAAGTGTTATTATTCATGGAATCAAACATCATGATTATTCAAGTGGATCTTGATTCAATATGAGAACCGATTGAGAAAACCTTCATATCATGGATCATACTATGATATTATGGACACCCGAGGAAGTTTTCTTTCCTTGAAGGGAAGTTCTATTTAATAGACATGAAAATATAGAGTAATTATAGAATAATTAAAATTTTGGATTTATGAGAGATTCGAGGAGTGAAACTATTATTTATATTTCTGGTGATTAAAAATGTAATATTGATTGAGATTAAATGATAATATTGTATAGATTTCTTTGGAATTTATAATTAAAATATTTGAAATTATTATTCCTGATTATATTTTTTATTCTTTAGGGAATTATGTTGTATTTGAAGTTCATGGTAATTTCAATAATTTATTATATAAATATCATTCATGGATTTATGATGATATAAAAGGGTAAAAATAAGAAAATTATGTGTATTTGTTTTGAAAATTGAGAAGAATACAAAACTATGTTGTATCAAATAAATAGAATAAGAATAATATCAAACTATTCTATATATATGATTTCAAAATAGTTTGAGGAAATAATATATTGGTTTTGATCATCTTGTTTCTTTCTAATAAGTAGAAATAAGATTATCTCATGCATGCATGCTATCATTCTAGATAAGATCATTATGAAGAACCAATAAGCGAGGCTGATGTACATGTTGTAGATTTAATATCTATTTAGAAATGAAATACCTTTTATAATGAGATCTTATATTTAATGCTGAATCATATGAAATGATATTGAAGAAATTTTTCACAATCAAGTTCTAAGAGAATCTTTAAGAACTGATGATTCTGGTCTAAATAATTTTGATTATAATATTTCATAAGTGGATGATAATTTCCTTAGATACGTGGATGATACATACCCCAACCATTTTATGTGACTATAAATACATTTATAATCACTACAATATAATAGTGATAATAAAACCTGTGTCTCAATATGAGTTGAACAAGGTAAGGATTAGCTCTCGCACCGAGGACGAGCCATGTAAAAATTTTCAATGTGATACTTTTATTTCATTATTACCCAACACATGCGAGGAATATATTTTTAGAGAGTGGATCATGACTTTAATTAGTCACATAGGTTAATTCGAGAAGAAATTTTAAAATATGTACCACTAATTCCCCCCCTCTCAGTGTTACTCAACTGACCTAGGATCTACAAGTGGTATCAGAGTAGTACAGGTTCTATATAAGATCCTTATTTTAAATGTTTAAAGTATATAAAATATGAGATAATTTAATAGTATAGGGTTTAACATTTTTTATGAAATAATATTCATGGATACATAAATGAAAGGATACCTTATTTACTATCATAAGGTCTGTAGGTAAGTGATGTTTTAACTGTGGGTTTCCCACCTCTTGTGAGAGATTCCCTGATGAAATTTTTAGATAACATAAATTTAGAGGTAGATGTGATGTCTAAGGATACAATTATATCTTCCCTAACTGATAAATTTTAAAAAAAAGTTATGGGGATAAGTACGACAAAAGAAATGTGAAAAAAAACTACAAAACAAATATGAGGGGAATATAAATATCAAGGAAGACAAGCTCTAAATTTGAGGGGATAAATTTGAAGATATCAGTATGGATGAAGATGATAATTCTGATGAATATTTCATCGGGATGAATGAAATAGTTATCCATATCAGTGGATTTGGAGACAATATAGAACATTCTAAAGTTATTAAAAAATTAATGTGAAACCTTCCAAATAGATTCGATCCAAAGGTTTCAACCATTGAAGATAGACAAGATAACCCCCTTAATGAGTTACAAAATACTCTTCATAATTATGAGATGTGAAAGCCTCTATATTTTAAGAAGAAGGATAAAGATAATATAAAATTTAAATCCACAAACTTATTTATGATCAAGCAAGAGTAAGATAATCCTTCTAGTGACTTAGAAAAAGATGACGGGAGTAATGAAAATAAAAAAAGTTATGGAATTTATCTATAAAAATATTAAAAGGGGTAATAAAAATATAATGGAAAATATCACTCGAATGTTTCAAGTGTGGGGTAATTAGGTAATTTAGAGAGTAATGTTCAATAAATAATAAAATTTTGGAGTATGATGAGTAGGTTAAAGTTAAGAAGTCTCAAAGAAAGTCAAAATCCAAATCCAATAAAGAATACCAGGATTCAGATGAAAGAAGAATAAGAGTGAATGATAGAAAGAAGATGAGTATGTTAAGAAAAGAATAATATGAAATCTAATATTAAAGTAGTTATTTTATAGAATATTGTTTTTTAAGAGCCACTATTTCCATGGAACAGTTTGAAATAAAATAATACAAATGAAATTTTAAAGAATAAGGAGAATAAACCAATATAAAGAAAATGTTGAGAACTGAGATTGATGTCTACATAGATAGAAACACTCAACTTAAGAAATAAGTTGAATCTATCAATAAAGAAGTTAACAAGCTAAAGGGAGATGAACATGAGCTTCACATTAGAGATAATGATCACATTTAAGAGATTAATAATCTCAATATTAAAGTGGATTAGTAGGAATGAATTATAAAAGAATTTGAAAATAGGATTACTGATAAAGAAGAATAAAATAACATGGATGATTCAAGGTGTCTTAAAGTAGATAATACACTCATTAAAATAAAAGAGGGTTATAATAATAAAGTGGAAGTAAAGGCTGAGTTATCACAAGCTTTCAAAAAATATTATACTAAAGTTCAGGTAAATTATGTACCTATGTTATTTAAAAATATAAAATACATTACAACTAATATTTTTTTAGTCAAGAGTTTTATTTATTAATTTTACATTACATTAGTTTTGGAAATCTAAAACACCTTATTAAAACTATATTTACTGAATTTTATATTTCACAAGTGTTTTAATATGTTTTTTTGTAGAAAACATTACTTTTTACGTAACATAAAAATAATTCTAATGTATTATGAATTTAAACTTATTATTATTAAATATTATCAATAATATTAAGGATGATATGATTCATTTAAATGTCCTTTATATTGAAATATGGTTATACTTTTGTCTTGTATGTTGTACTACCAAAATTCATGACCATCAGAATGATACTGTTATTGATACATCAAACTGATCCTTATAAGGTTTATCATATTAAAAAATTATTTGAAAGTACATTGGACTATCCTATGTTTATAATCAGAATATATATACTTTGTTTCTAACATGAGGAATAAAATTTATCATTATAATGGTGCTAAACAAAATGACATCAAACATTCATTTATTTCTAGTATTTTAAGTGCAATCTTTCCAGGGTCGTTGTAACTGACTTAGAAATATGGCTGTTAGATATTCACCTATAAATAGCCAGTCAATTGAAGAGTTGGGAACAAATAAAATTTTTTAAATCAATTATTCTAAATATTTCTTAGCGTGAACTACTCGTTCTTAGTCTTTACAATACTTTAGAGAGTTTTCATTATAATGAATCCTTGTTAGGGTTGTTTCCTTTAGAAAATTAGATTTTGTATTTTGTGTAAAATCATTATACCAATCGAGGTATTACGGGGATAAGAAGATGGTGAATCAAATCCATCTATCATGGTCTTTTGGGGATAGGAAGACAGACACATATCATCATATTGAGGGGTTTCGAGGATAGGAAGATATAACTATTCCAATCATCATATTAAGGGATTTCTTGATAAGGAAATACATACTTTATAGTAATTATAAAACTATGTATACCTTTATTCATGGTTGATGACTACCATTAATCTTAAGGTTAAAAGAGTGAATTATTTTAATATAGCTTGTAATTCATTATTACCTTTACTAACTATTGTATTGATTATTTTTACAAGTCTTTATTCCACTGTTCATTTTACAATAGAAAGTTTATTTTAAAAATATTTCTTATTTTTTGTTTTTATCTACGTATATGTGATAATGATATAATAATACTATAATATAATCAGATACTCTATGATTTTTATTCAACACTCTGATCATTGGACGACATGTAAGTCCAATCTTTTTTACTTAAAGAGGTATTGTGTTTTGTTTTAGTTTAATGTTTTAAACTACAATTCACACCCTCTTGTAATAATAACCACCATAGTTACTATTTCTATCCAATAATTGGTAATATATAAGGTTATACTACTTTATCTTTCTGATTTTTTGCTTCTTTATCAACTATAAGTTTATAATGTTTTTTTTTAAATTGTTTGTTTATAAGTTGTTTTTACACTAATGTGTTTTAGTAAAAAAAGTTTCTATTGTTTTTATAAGATGAAAGGTTTTAATTTTGGATATCTTGATAATATAAATCCTATTATACCACAAATTATTATGATAATGACTATGATTATTGGAGAGATAGAATTTAAAATTTTGTAATCAAAACTGGAGTTAATAATTACTCAATGCTTACTGAGAATTACAAGATTCATGATAAGGAGGTTTTATCTTTTAATAATGATGAGAAGTTAGAATATTAGTTTAACTAAAAAGTTATAAATACTTATTGTGTTCTATGATGAGGAATATCTATAGTCATATATCATCTTTTGAAGTTCGAAATATCATTTTTAGTAAATTGGAAGTCACACATTTTGGTACATCTAAATTCCTTGAAATAAGAAGATCCATTCTTAGAGATGATTACCAAGCCTTTTATTTTTTACTAGGTGATATAGTTACTAAGATACACCAAAGGTTTATGACTATTATCAATATTTTATAATCTCTTGGAGAAAAAGGTCTTGATGATAATATTTTAGTTGGAAAGATTATTAATATAATGCCTAATGAGTGGGAATACAAAAGAACTGATATGTATGACATAAGGAAGATAAAAAATCTTTCTTTGGATGATCTTATTGGAACCGTCATGAAATATTAAGGAATATTAAAGAGTTATTCTGAAAAATATAAAAATAAAAATGGTGGAGTTGTTTTTTATACAACTTACACTATTCATACTAAAGTTTAGCCAACATATAAAGTAGTAAAGTCTTCATGAAAGAAAAAAGTTATAGTTGAATATGATTCTAGTTCATCAGTACCTTCTAAAAATGAATTATAAAATCTTTATTGAAGTATGAACAAGATCATGGGGAATAAAGATTTCCAATTCAGATATAAAAATAATTATAAGGATAAAAGTTTCAAGAAATATTCTAAGGTTACTTTATATGAATGTAAGAATTCAAGACATATACGAACTGATTTTCCTAAGATAAAAAGGAAATACAAGAGGGATAACAATAAAAATAGGAATGATAAAAGTACTTTAAGTCAAAAGGTATGAAAATTATAAAATCATATAACACTTGGAGTACCAATGTTGGAGTTTATTTTAAAAATTATACTGATAATGGGAGTTTTGGACAAAAGAACATTGACCTATTTTCAAAAGTACATATGGTAAATGAATGTATTATGGATAAGGTACACAATTCTGGATCCCTTCCAGAATTTTCATAATATGATAATTATCCTGAAAGTGATAATAAAAAAATTATACGTCTTATTATAAAGAATATTCATTAGAAAATAAGTATAATACAATACCTAGTTATGAATAGGATTCTAGGTTTTCAAAACCTTTATAAAATGATAATTGTAAAGTTTGTAAAAAACTTTATAATGTCAAAACAAAACTTGCTAAAGAAGATTCAAGAATTACTCTTCTAACTAATGAAATATTATATCATTCTAAAGATCTTGATCTTTTTTGAAAAACATACCATTCCAAAAGATATTGAGAAAATTATTTCTAAGAATACTAGATTACATAATGATTTTGTAAAACTATGTTCTAATACTATTTCAAATGAGGAAAAAAACATATTTGTAAAACTAAAGTATGAAGTATCTAGTTTAAAGAAACTTATGTCTATGTTTACCATGGGTAAGGAAAAATTTGAAAAAAATTCAAAAACATTAGAGCTCATGTCAATAATTTTGGAATGGGTTATACAAATCAAAAATTAGTTTTTAATAATAAATATTTTGTTCCAAAAAGTGTACAATTTTGTACAAAATTCCAAAGTAGTGGAAATTAGAAGAAAAATTGTTCTTTGAATAGAGTTAAATCTCTTGGTTTTCATAAATATTATTTTTTCTATGGAAATAAAATTTACTCAATAAAATAATTTTGTCCAAATGTGGTTTCATAAGATTTTATTTTCTGATAATACCAAACCCAAGAATGTTTGGGTTCAAAAAAGCTTAATTATTTTATCTTTAAGAAAATAAATAAAGTTCTAGAAAACAATATTTTTTACATGGATAGTGGTTGTTCTAGACACATGACTAGAAAAAATTATTTCTTTAATAATATAATCAAGATGGAATTAGAAAAGTAACCTTCAAAGATAATGCATAAGGAGATATAATTTTACAATTCATCGAAACATAAGAGCAATATGTTGATATTTTTACTAAACACCTTAGTTATGATATATTTTAACCCATTAAATAATATTTAGGAATGATAATTGTTAAGTGATCATTCATATCCACTTATTGTTTACCAATCTACTTATAGTAATAAAATTCTTCTCATATGGGGAGTACATTTGTTTATGTTTTATTAAATTTTTTTTCTAAATTTTTAAATTTTATTAATGTTTTTTATCATAAGGATTTTTTTGAACTCAAAAACCTTTACAAAAATTTTATGAATAAAAAATTGTTATAAAATTTTTGGACTGAAAAATTATGAAAAACGTTTATGGAAATCAGTTTTACTTATAAAACTATCATAATTACTTTTCATAATAAAATAATCATAGTAGATTTTCATAATAAAATTATCATAATTAGTTTTCGTAATAAAATTATCATAATGGGTTTTTATAATAAACTATCATTATCAGACTTCATTACAAAAACCAAGAAGAAGAGGTTATTAATAATGATGAACCTTTATACTACAAAAGGTATTCTTCTTTTGGTTTTTTCACTTATCATATACATTGGTTTATAATTGTTTTTTTATTACTTATCATTTTATTTTTAATATATATATTTTTCTTTTCAAAACATTAAAAGTTTTTGTAATTAGATTGATACTCAATTTTCTGAAAAGTTTTCCTTAAACTTTGAGATTTTAAATAATACATTTAAAAATTTCTTCGATTAAATATTGGAAATCAGATCATTTAGGGTTTAATCTAATCCCTTAAAATTATTTTGGAAAATGAATTAATGTTTTCCCATACCTATATAAATGCGTGACTACCCCTATCCCACATCAATTTACAGAATATTTTCTCCCAAATTCTTACCCTCCTCAAAGTCATCAGTTCAATTTTATTTGGATTTCATCCAATCATAGGTATAGTTCTCATTATGATGGAAACAAAGGAATATTATCAAAAAAGGTATTTTTTCATAGAACGACTCATTGAATGTCTTGTGATTGATAAATATTATTATTATCTCAAAAGGATCATCAATTTTTAAGGATGGTAGGAAGTATGTATACAGAAATCGGATAACCATTTTGATCTGTATTATCTAGAAATCATGAGAGATTTATATTCTTCCATTAAGTTTGTTGAAGATGGTGATAAGGGTCGTGTTTATTTTAATTATTTTGGGAATAAATATAAAAATTCTTATAAAAGAGTTGCATATTTGGTTAGAGTTCCTAATGAATGAGATGCCTTCTTAACCTTACAAAAATTACCAGATAATTTTGGTTATTTTGAAAGACCAAAATTAGAGGATTCATTATTTCCTTTTTATGAGAAAGTAAATAAAGTATCACATATATCACTAGACAATAGAGTTCTATATTTTTATATGTAGGGATATTTAATAACTAGGAAGGGTGATCGAGATACTCTTAAGGTTTTAGATATTTTTGTGTTGGATTTATTGATCAATATGAGAAAAGTAAACCTTGTAATGTTTGTTTTAATTATGGTAGAATCCCTCAAAATTCCAAAATTAATTCAAATATTATCATATTTCTAATTTTCATCAATTAGTTTCTCGTGAAAATTATAAAACATTTCACTATTGAGAACCAACTTATTCGAAACAAGATAATATTTACTTCATTTGTGAAGATATTATTTAAATAATAAAATTGATTCCGGATTTAATATAAAAATATTTTGTTAAAAAAAGGTTGATGGAGTGACATCATAGGCACAAATATCAAGGAATGTTGTGGAATTAAAGAAGAAAAGAAAGGCTGATTCACCCCCTCTAGTGAAGAAAAAAATAATCAATAGTGAATGCTAGATGATGAGTTTAAAAAACTCCTGATACAAAAACAAAAAAAGAAACCTAGAGATTATGAATTTGGGTTATATAACACTAAAGTATTAGCCTTTAAAATTGATGCTAATAAATAATTGAAAAAGGAATTAATGAAAAAGAAAAGGAATAAGAGGTTGGAAGAAGAAAATATTTATGAAAATTTGTTGAAGGGCGTAAAGAGAGATTCTGAGAATCCTAATATATAATCTTCCCATAACTGTCAATTAATTCCTAGTGCCACACTTGTTTTTGAAGAAACTTCAGTGATTCCTAAAATAGTCTATTCAGTCAGAGATAAAGAAAAAGAGAAATTCGTAATTAAATAATCAGTTCCATTTATTGTTGACAATCAAAATGAATCAGTACTTAGTGATATTGGTAAAACTGTCCTTGAGACTATGAGGTTGTTATAAAAAGATGTTGAGGAATTTGGAACTGAATAATAATAATAATAATAATAATAAGGATAAAAAGAAAAAGAAAAAAATAAGTAGTAAAGGAAAAAAGGGAGGAATAATAAGAAGAAGAAGAGAAAAATGACATAGATGAAGGTTAAAAACAAGAAAAGACATCAGAACCATCATATTCTCCCTTAAATTCCAAGTCTGGTAATCTTGTATACATTTAAGGGTCTAAATAAAAAAATTAATATTTAAAAATTGAATAAAAGTCATCAATAAAAGATGAGGATGATGATCAACAATCATAGATGAAAGTTTATGAAGATATTGAGTCATATAAGAATTTGGAAATTGTAGTAGTTTTAGATTATAAAATTATCTCAAAAAAAGAAAAAAAAACAAGTTAAGGAAAAACCTGATGCCAAATCCTCTAGAGAGAAATCTCCCAAACCTTCTTCAAGATCATCAGACTCAGAGGGAACCATTTCTCAAAAATTATTTTATTTCAACTTCTAATCTTTTAAAATGTTATAAGTAAAACGACCCGGCCTTTTCTTACATTACTATTACATCATTTAAGAGATAAAAAAACATAATAGTATTACATATGGAGGATACATAGGTTTAGTGTCTTGGGCAAACTAGGACTACACATAACAAGTACAACATCAAGCATGAAAATTCATTTAATTTATTCTTGTATAGCTTCTTAGTAGCACCTGTCCTCTCCTTAGTACATGTAGCCACCTGAGGATATACATCAAAAGGGGGTGAGCTAAAAGCCCAGTAAGAGGATAGATAAGAACAATATAGCATGAGGTGAGCATAATCATGACATAGGAAGAAGATCTTGAACATGAGAGGAGCATAAACAATAAACTTGAAATGTGGCAAAGCATAAAAATGAAACATCATGTCTTAGTGGTTAACTACCACACATAATTGTGAACAAAGCTAGAATCATGTTCACGCATCATTTCACATTTACTCATGAGATTCATCACTTTAACCAATGCATTGGAGCGCTATATAATTCCGGGCGCACCCGTCACATTTAAACATTCATATTGCGCTATATAATTCCGGGCGCACCCGTCACATCATAACATTATCATTATCATGCTTGCCACATAGAACACATATCAAACATGTACATAAATAACCCATGGAAAGGAATGGGTTTCATCTCATAATAAAACATTCATAAGCTTTGGGTTCCCAAAAGAAAGAGGGAACAACATACTTGATATAAGAACCATCAACCTTGAATGAAAGGTAAAAGGTGAGATCTTGAAAGAAGAGTTCTTTTGGAAAACATTTTGATGGACATAAAAACCAGTTACAAACATGTATATCCCAGAAAAGTAAAGTAAAAGATGAACAAAATACCTTTGAGGAGTAACCATATCAAAAATGGAGTGAAAGAGGGAGAACTCGAAGGAAGAAAATTGGGTTCGAGATTTCCCCTTACCTTGTACTCGAATGCCTCCTTCTCTTTAATGTCCTCTATAATGACATTATATTCATTAATTAGAAATTCCAGAACCTTTTATACATTAATAGGGTTCATTCTGGTTTCATTATTTCATATTATGTTCCTTTTTATGACTTATAGAGTTTAAAAACATTGATCGGGGATGTTCGTTTTCATGGTTTTCTTGAGCGGTCCACTTGCATTCTTAATTTGATGTTTGGGTAGATCATGGGGAAACATCCAGAACTGATGTTACATGTAATTAATGATATTACAGAAGCTTGAATGATTTTATAATGAGTTATATTAGATTCATGTGGCCGAATTATTAGATAATAATTAAATGAAGATTATTTGGGCTGATTTGAGCGGTTTTTGGATCACAACCAACTCATTTTAATTTTTCACTTAGTAGTATGGCCATAGATTATTTCCAGAACTTAAAATAGAACATAATACATATAAAACATTCTGGTTCAACCATAAAAATGGTTTCATGACCAGGTTGAAGGTATAAATGGAAGAAGAGAGCATGTTGTTTTTGAAGGTGATAAATTATCACCACATGAACAACGTTCTCTTTAATAAAATAAAAGGAAGGGGGAAAGGGTGGGGGTGATATAATATAAAATTAGAATCATAATATTACAGTATATATATAATACTGGATTTACAGAACAATTTGGATGAAGATAGATAGAGGGAGATCAAGAAAGGAACTTGAACTTGAAAGGAAATTAAAGGAGAAGAGGGAGAGAAATTACCTTTAGAATCCTCCTCTTGAGTTCCTCTTTAAGGAAGCTAGGCTTGGTCTTTTGATGAGACCAGAAGATTTTGGACGTGGGGGATGAGCTAGGGAAGGTGTTTGGGCAGAATTTGGAGAAGTCTTGGAGCTTGAGAGGTGTGAGGAAAAGAGGGAGTGAAGGGTGGCTTTTATAGTGGAGGGGAGAGGGGTTTTCTTAATATTAAATTGATTAGTTTATTAATTCCATCAAGGACAAGGAATAGTGAGTCTTGGATGACCAAGAATAGTAAATTTGACTTGTGAATTCGGGATTTGGGTGCTTACATCACTTGTGATGTCAGGAATAGTGGGTTTTAATTAAAATGCATTTATATGATAAATTAATGTATTATACTATTCATCAAAAATTCAAGTATCTCAGAAAAATCCCAAAATTTTACCCCAACCATTTTTTGACGTGTAGAATCCAAAAATGAAGTCCATTTTTCAAAAATAATTTTCTAAATATTATTAATTTAATATTTAATTAAAATCATAATTTACTTAAAAAAACAGTTTTTAAAATTAAAACTGATTTTGCAATTCTTTCAAAAATTACTTAGGGTCTTATAAAATTATCTAAAAACTATTAGACATTGATTCAATAATTTATGAATATATTTCAGGAAAATAAATATTCTTTTAAATTAATTAATTAATTATAATTAATCATTTATGATTTATAAAATACCAAAAAATGTTTACTAAGGTCAAATTATCACTTTCTATGATGGCTAAATTTTATTTTATTATTCATAGGTAATGTTACTCTTATTTACTATTCATAAGGTTCATATTACTATTCATAAGGGTAGGTTACTATTCATAAGGGTACGTTACTATTCATAAGGATAGGTTACTATTCACCAAAAATTATTTTTGTTTCAATAGACTCCAAAAACTATCTTGAGCACAACTGTGTATGCCGGATTTTTAAAATTCCAAACATAGGGGTGAAAAAATTATGTTTAAAGGTCACTTATCACTTAGTAGTTCATTATTTTGTGTTTTTATGACATAGATATAAGAAGGGAATTTTCTATTGAAAAACTTTGGGTCGTTACATTCTTCCCCCCTTAAGAAATTTCGCCCCCGAAATTTCACTTTACACAAACAGGTGAGGGTACTTCTCCTTCATTGCCTCTTCCAGTTCCCAAGTTGCTTCCTCAAACTTTTGGTTCCTCCACAACACTTTGACAAGACGGGTTGTCTTGTTGCGTAGAACCTTATCACTTCGGTCCAGAATTTTTACCGGCTGCTCCTCATATGAGAGATCATCTTCCAACTGTACCACCTCTGAGTTTAGTACATGTGAGGGGTCTGGAATGTACTTCCTCAGTAGTGATACGTGAAACACGTCATGAACTTGAGCCATATTCGGTGGAAGTGCCAGTCGATAGGCCACAGCTCCTATACGATCAAGGATCTCAAAGGGGCCAATGTACCTTGGACTTAGCTTCCCTTTCTTCCCGAATCGCATGACTCTCTTCCATGGAGATATTCGAAGGAAGACTTTATCTCCAACGTCAAACTCCAAGTCCCTTCGACGATTATCAGCATAGCTCTTTTGCCGGCTTTGAGCAGCTTTGATATGTTTCTGGATGACTTGAACCTTCCCTATCATCTCTTGAACAAGATCAGGACCAAGTAGTTTTCGTTCTCCAACTTCATCCCAACAGGTTGGAGTTCTACATCACTTCCCATAAAGAGATTCATACGGAGCCATCTGAATACTCGAGTGGAAGCTATTGTTGTATGAGAACTCAACCAATGGAAGGTGCTGATCCCAACCACCTTTGAATTCAAGAGAGCAGGATCTTAGCATATCTTCAAGTGTCTGAATAGTCCTTTCAGACTGGCCATCAGTTTGGGGGTGACAGGTCGTGCTGAAGTTTAATTCAGTACTCAAAGTATGTTGAAGGCTCCTCCAAAATTTAGAAGTGAACCTTGGATCACGATCAGAGACAATCGAGAGTGGAACACCGTGCAACCTCACTACTTCCTTCACATATATCCTTGCAAGTTGTTCAAGTGAGAGGTCTTCCCGAATAGCGATAAAATGGGCAGTCTTGGTGAGTCGGTCAACCACAACCCATATCGCATTATTTACTCTTGACGTTTTCGGGAGGCCCATGACAAAGTCCATAGTGACATTTTCCCATTTCCACATGGGTATAGGCAATGGCTGCATCATACCTTTGGACTTTTGCTGCTCAGCTTTAACTTGCTGACACACCAAGCACCTTGATATATATTCTGCAATCTCCTTCTTCATGTTATCCCACCAGAAGTGTTCTCGGAGATCACGATACATCTTGGTACTTCCAGGATGAATAGAGAAAGTTGAGCTATGTGCATTATCCAATAGCTCCTTCTTTATTCCAGGTGATGAAGGCACACAAAGCCGCGTTCCAAACCGAATCACACCATCATCGTCGATATGGACCTCTTGTAGCTTTCCTTCCTTTACTACATTCACCCTCTTTTGTATCTCCACATCATCCCTTTGTGCTTCCTTGATCTTCTGTTGGATGGATGGTTGCGCAATCATTTGGGCAAGGTAGGATGTATCCCTTGCCCTTACGATTCCCAAATCCATCCTTTGCATATCCAAGAAGATAGGGTCTTTCTCAATCCTCAACATGGATAGAGTAGCAGGTTCTTTCCTGCTTAGAGCATCAGCTACCTTGTTCGCCTTTCCAGGATGATAGTGAATAGAGCAATCGTAATCCTTGATTAGCTCTAACCATCTCCTTTGACGCATGTTGAGCTCCTTTTGTGTGAATATATACTTTAGGCTCTTGTGTTCGGTGTATATGTCACACTTCTCACCATAAAGGTAGTGCCGCCAGATTTTCAAGGCAAAAATCACGGCTGCCAGCTCTAGATCATGCGTCGGGTAGTTCTGCTCATGGATCTTCAACTGTCGTGAGGCGTAGGCTATCACAGTATCATTTTGCATGAGTACACAACCCAAGCCTTTCATTGAAGCATCACTGTATATCACAAAACTTTCTCCACTTTTCGGTAGTGTGAGTACATGTGCAGTGATTAGCCTTCTCTTTAGCTCCTTGAAGCTTCCCTCACATTCATCCGTCCATACATACTTTACCCCTTTCCTTGTTAACTTAGTTAGCGGGTTTGACAATCGTGAGAAGTTTCTCACAAAACGTCGATAGTACCTAGCTAATCCAAGAAAACTACGGATTTCTGTGACACTAGAGGGCCTGGGCCATTCCTCAATCGCCTTTGTCTTCGAAGGGTCCACAGAAATTCCCTCTCTTGTGATCACATGTCCCAAGAACGTGACTTGATTCATCCAAAAGTCACACTTGCTGAACTTGGCGTACAACTTCTCCTCTCTCAATGTCGCCAACACAAGTCTTAGATGTTCTTCATGTTCCTCCTTGCTCTTGGAGTAGATGAGAATATCATCGATAAACACTACCACAAATTTTTCGAGGTAATGTCTAAAGACTCTATTCATCAAATCCATGAAGATTGCAGGGGCATTAGTAAGTCCGAAGGGCATCACCAAAAACTCATAGTGCCCATACCTTGTACGGAAGGCAGTCTTCTGAATATCTTCCTTCTTCAACTTTACTTGATGATATCCAGAACGAAGATCCACCTTTGAGAATTATTGAGCTCCTCTTAACTGATCGAACAAGTCATCAATCCCTGGGAGAGGATACTTGTTCTTTATGGTGATCTTGTTGAGTTCCCGATAATCGATACACAGCCGCATGGTACCATCCTTCTTCTTCACAAAGAGCACTGGCGCACCCCAAGGTGATGCACTGGGGCGTATGAACCCTTTGTCCAGATGCTCTTGCAGCTGCTTCTTTAACTCCTCCAGTTCGATAGGAGCCATCCTATAGGGGCACTTTGAGATAGGAGTAGCTCCGGGTATGAGTTCAATTGAGAACACTACCTCACGATCCGGGGGAATTCCGGGTAACTCTTCGGGAAATACATCGCCGTATTCCCTTACGATGGGCATTTCCTCAAGGTTGGAAATTTCCTTTGACTCAATCATTTGGGAGAGGTATGCTTCTTCATAGGGAATCATCACCCACACCATTGAAGGATTTCTCAAAGGAGATTCATGATCTTCCTTGCATTTGTAGAGGAGCATGGGATGGTTCGGAATACGAAAATATATTTCCTTTTCCCGACAGTTGATATGTGCTCTATATAACGAGAGCCAATCCATTCCCATTATAGCATCGAATTCCACCAAGGGAAGTATTACGAGATTTTCTGGAAGAATCTTCCCACATACGTAAATAGGAGAAGAATCAAACACTTGGGTTGCAATGATTTCACCACTTGGTGTTTTTACAGATATCTCTACTTCAAGGTTTCGGGGCTTCGATTCTATAGTTCTAGAAAACTTGCAAGATATAAAGGAATGCGTAGAACCAGAATCAAATAAGACTTTTGCCATTCTTGAGTGAATAGGAAGTGTACCTTGTATGACTTCATTATCATGTTCCACCTCCGCAGTAGTGATGGCATAAGTCTTCCCTTGTTCCTTTGGCTTTGGTGGTTGTTGGAGCAGATTACCCTCGAAAGCTCGAGGTTTAGTGCACTAGTTTGAATAGTGCCCTAGCTCCTTACAGTTGTAGCATTGAACCACGAGTGGTTCTCTCCTTTCATCGGCTACATTATCCTTCCTTTTCATGTCTCTTCGACACTCGTGAGCTAGGTGTCCTTCTTTCCCACACTTGAAGCATTTCCCCGTCCCTTTGAGGCAGTTCCCACTGTGCAACTTCCCACATTTTTGGCAAGTGGGTCGTTGAGTTTTCTTCCCATCTTTATCACTAGATCCACCAGCTTGAAACTCCATCTTTCTTTTCTTATCACCATAGCCATGAGACCATTCTCCAAACTCCATCTCCACTTTGAGAGCACACCGTACAACTTCTTCATAACTCCCAAAGTCTCGAATTGCAAGAGCTTTTCTAAGGTGTGGTTTTAATCCACTAAAGAATCTATCAATTTTGCTATCATTGTTGACAACAAAACCCGAAGCATACCTTGCGAGCCTTGTGAAATTTGCTTCATAGGTTGTGACAGATTCTCCTTCTTTTTGCTTGAGCTCTATGAATTCTCTCTCCATCTTCGTGCGAAGAGTTCATGGGAAGTACTTATTAAGAAACATTATCTTAAAGTCTTCCCATTCCATCTCTTCAATTTCCTCCCTTGGCTTGGTGTTCTTAATCAAAGACCACCATTGATCGACTTCTCCATCTAGACGGTAAACGGCTAGAGTCACCTTCTCCGTCTCGGAGCAGTGAAGAACAGAAAATATCTTCTCCATGGAGTTGACCCACTGTTCCGCAACTAGTGGATCGGAAGATCCACAAAACGTCGGTGGTCGTTGCCGCATAAAACTTTCGATAGCTAGCTGCTCCCTCTTTGGTGAAGGAGGACGTTCCCCATTATTATGGTTATTATTCATAACCTGGGATAATTGGGTAAGCATCGCCATGAAGTTTTGAACTCCACCTCCAAAATCATTGGGGATGTCGTTCGGGCAATCGTTGCATTGGCCTTCGCAAGAGTTGTTGGCCTGATTTCTCCTGGTTCCCACCATTTTCTAAAATAGAAAAGGTTAGAACAAAACATAAGTAAACTTATCCTTTTAAATAATTGTACCAAAAACATAACATATGGGATCCCTAGGTAAATATCCTTGTGTGCATATTTGTACTTAGTCTCATGCTAGAGGTTTTCTTTAGGGTTCACTAATCCTAATTCCCTAATTAACTAAACCTTTCCTTTGATACCAACTATAACGACCCGGCATTTTCTTACAATACTATTACATCATTTCAGAGATAAAAAAAACATAATAGTATTACATATGGAGGATACATAGGTTTAGTGTCTTGGGAAAACTAGGACTACACATAACAAGTACAACATCAAGCATAAAAATTCATTTAATTTCTTCTTGTATAGCTTCTTAGTAGCACTTGTCCTCTCCTTAGTACATGTAGCCACCTGAGGATATACATCAAAATGGGGTGAGCTAAAAGCCTAGTAAGAGGATAGATAAGAACAATATAGCATGAGGTGAGCATAATCATGACATAGGAAGAAGATCTTGAACATGATAGGAGCATAAACAATAAACTTGAAATGTGGCAAAGCATAAAAATGAAACATCATGTCTTAGTGGTTAACTACCACACATAATTGTGAACAAATCTAGCATCATGTACATGCATCATTTCACATTTACTCATGAGATTCATCACTTTACCCAATGAATTGTAGCGCTATATAATTCCGGGTGCACCCGTCACATTTAAACATTCATATTGCGCTATATAATTCCGGGCGCACCCGTCACATCATAACATTATCATTATCATGCTTGCCACATAGAACACATATCAAACATGTACATAAATAACCCATGGAAAGTAATGGGTTTCATCTCATAATAAAACATTCATAAGCTTTGGGTTCCCAAAAGAAAGAGGGAACAACATACTTGAAATAAGAACCATCAACCTTGAATGAAAGGTAAAAGGTGAGATCTTGAGAGAAGAGTTCTTTTGGAAAACATTTTGATGGACATAAAAACCAGTTACAAAC
Organism: Viscum album; assembly: GCA_963277665.1. Classification (NCBI taxonomy): domain Eukaryota; kingdom Viridiplantae; phylum Streptophyta; class Magnoliopsida; order Santalales; family Viscaceae; genus Viscum; species Viscum album. The sequence continues at coordinate 1,187,752,576 of OY728156.1, read as the reverse complement.
ATGTATATCCCAGAAAATTAAAGGAAAAGATGAACAAAAGACCTTTGAGGAGTAACCATATCAAAAATGGAGTGAAAGATGGAGAACTCGAAGGAAGAAAATTGGGTTCGAGATTTCCCCTTACCTTGTACTCGAATGCCTCCTTCTCTTTAATGTCCTGTATAATGACATTATATTCATTAATTAGAAATTCCATAACCTTTTATACATTAATAGGGTTCATTATGGTTTCATTATTTCATATTATGTTCCTTTGGATGACTTATAGAGTTTAAAAACATTGATCGGGGATGTTCGTTTTCATGGTTTTCTTGAGCGGTCCACTTGCATTCTTAATTTGATGTTTGGGTAGATCATGGGGAAACATCCAGAACTGATGTTACATGTAATTAACGATATTACAGAAGCTTGAATGATTTTATAATGAGTTATATTAGATTCATGTGGCTGAATTATTAGATAATAATTAAATGAAGATTATTTGGGCTGATTTGAGCGGTTTTTGGATCACAACCAACTCATTTTAATTTTTCACTTAGTAGTATGGCCATAGATTATTTCCAGAACTTAAAATAGAACATAATAAATATAAAACATTCTGGTTCAACCATAAAAATGGTTTCATGACCAGGTTGAAGGTATAAATGGAAGAAGAGAGCATGTTGTTTTTGAAGGTGATAAATTATCACCACATGAACAACGTTCTCTTTAATAAAATAAAAGGAAGGGGGAAAGGGTGGGGGGTGATATAATATAACATTAGAATCATAATATTACATTATATATATAATACTGGATTTACAGAACAATTTGGATGAAGATAGATAGAGGGAGATCAAGAAAGGAACTTGAACTTGAAAGGAAATTAAAGGAGAAGAGGGAGAGAAATTACCTTTAGAATCCTCCTCTTGAGTTCCTCTTTAAGGAAGCTAGGCTTGGTCTTTTGATGAGACCAGAAGATTTTGGACGTGGGGGATGAGCTAGGGAAGGTGTTTGGGCAGAATTTGGAGAAGTCTTGGAGCTTGAGAGGTGTGAGGAAAAGAGGGAGTGAAGGGTGGCTTTTATAGTGGAGGGGAGAGGGGTTTTCTTAATATTAAATTGATTAGTTTATTAATTCCACCAAGGACAAGGAATAGTGAGTCTTGGATGACCAAGAATAGTAAATTTGACTTGTGAATTCGGGATTTGGGTTCTTACATCACTTGTGATGTCAGGAATAGTGGGTTTTAATTAAAATGCATTTATATGATAAATTAATGTATTATACTATTCATCAAAAATTCAAGTATCTCAGAAAAATCCCAAAATTTTACCCCAACCATTTTTCGACGTGTAGAATCCAAAAATGAAGTCCATTTTTCAAAAATAATTTTCTAAATATTATTAATTTAATATTTAATTAAAATCATAATTTACTTAAAAAAACAGTTTTTAAAATTAAAACTGATTTTGAAATTCTTTCAAAAATTACTTAGGGTCTTATAAAATTATCTAAAAACTATTAGACATTGATTCAATAATTTATGAATATATTTCAGGAAAATAAATATTCTTTTTAATTAATTAATTAATTATAATTAATCAATTATGATTTATAAAATACCAAAAAATGTTTACTAAGGTCAAATTATCACTTTCTATGATGGCTAAATTTTATTTTATTATTCATAGGTAATGTTACTCTTATTTACTATTCATAAGGTTCATATTACTATTCATAAGGGTAGGTTACTATTCATAAGGGTAGGTTACTATTCATAAGGATAGGTTACTATTCACCAAAAATTATTTTTGTTTCAATAGACTCCAAAAACTATCTTGAGCACAACCGTGTATGCCGGATTTTTAAAATTCCAAACATAGGTGTGAAAAAATTATGTTTAAAGGTCACTTATCACTTAGTAGTTCATTATTTTGTGTTTTTATGACATAGATATAAGAAGGGAATTTTCTATTGAAAAACTTTGGGTCGTTACAATAAGGAACCATTATGTATTTTTTTAATCTCAAATAAAGATGCAAGTTTATTCAAAGTTATTTGAATGAAAAATTTGAGTCCCTAAATGTTTTATTTGAATCAGTCATTTGTATTGAAACAGAGTTGAAAACCTTTCAAGGTAAGTCTCAGACTCAGAAAATATTATACATTCAGATGGTAAAGTGGTATAATCAAGTGGATTATCATATCAGGGAACATGAAGATAAATTTTTTGATTTTAAGAAACATTTTTCAGAAACCTCATATTATTTTAAGAAAGTTATCTTTTGATGTATCCTATTGAGTGAAGTTTGTGGAATAATTCAGAAATTCAACTGATGATCAGACAGTGGAAGTAAATTTATTTTAAAGAAAAGGTTTACAATTTATATTTGGAAAATAGTAGATTGAGATCATGTGAAATTGAAATAATCATTAGGATGGATGAGAATAAGTAATTATCTGATGAGGTCAAAATAATTAAGACTCAAGTCTAGAAGAAAGAAGTGATGAAATAAAGAAACTTAAAGCTTGAGAAGGATCAAGAAGTGTTCAAAAATATGAAGTCTTTTTTCAAGAAATTGGTGAAGAATTAATGAATACTTTTTTTATTTTGAACTCTCAATGTATTTTTATCAAACATTTGAATAGTTGATTAATTTGGTTATCTTTTCATAAAATACTTTATGTTTTGAATGTCTTCCAATAATTTTGTATGTATGTGCTTTATATTATTTTGTAAATGATTAATTAGTTCACAATTTATTGTTTTATATGATATATTCTCCAAAAGTTTAGGAAACTATGGTTACTTTCCCATTATTTTATAAATAAAAAAGGTGGAGAAGTTTTGAAAGAATTATAATGAGAGAATAATTCTTTAAAGGGAGAAGATATGATTAATATGGATCTTTTTAAAAGGATAAAAGTTTTGTGGGAGATATTTTTGTGATGTTTTTTAAGCATTTTATAAAGGGGGAATAACTATCCTAAGGGAGAAGTATGAATACTTTCAATCATATAAAAAAAGAGTTATAAACTCAGTGAGAGTTATGATGTGTATATTTAAAGCTATTAGTTTTTAAATTGACTGTTAGTATTTCAAGTTATAATTTTTCATTTAAGTATTATGGTTTGTGATTTATAAGGGGGGGGAGATTGTTGAGTCAGATGTTTTAATTCCTACTTTCCCATTCATTTAGTTTTTGAAATCATAAAAACCTTCTTAAAACAATGTTGAATAAATTTTATATTTCACAAGTGTTTAAGTATGTTTTTTAGAAAACATAACTTTTTACCTAACATATAAATAATTTAAATGTACTACGAATGTAAAATCATTATCATTAAATTCAATCCATCAGTTTAAGGATGCATTCGATTCATAAGACTGACCTTAATCCAGACCAGTGGTTAGAATTTTGTCTTGTCTATTTTACTTCCAAAATTCACGACTAGTAGACTGATACTAGTACTGATAAATAAAACTGATCCTTATAAGGCTTATCATATTAAAAAACAATAAGGAAGTAAATTGGACTATACTATGTTTATAATCATAATATATAGAAATTTTTTTATCATAAGGAATGCAATTTAGAATTGTAATGGTGTTAAAACAAATTATGTCATGCATTAATTTATTTTCAAGATGTCAAGTGAAAGCTGTATGAGGCTATTGCAACTAACTCAAAAATATGACCACTAGAGATTCACCTATAAATAGCCAGTCATTTGATGAGGTAGGAGATGATAAATTTTCACAAATCAAGTATTCTAATGATTTATTAGCACTAACTGATCATTCTTAGTATTTGTAATACTTTATAGAGTTGTCATTATATGGAATCCTTATCAAGGTTGTCTACATTAGAAACTTTTCTTTTGTATTTTTCATGTGATCATTATAATGATAAAGGGATTATAGGGAAAGGAAAATGGTAAATCTGATCGATCAGATCGAGGGAATCTTGGGCTATAAATAAAGATGTTGATCATCATTTTTAGGGATTATGAGGATAAGAAGATAGATATGTTCTGATCATTATATCAAGGGATTTCTTGGTATTTAAATATAGAATTTACAATAAGTATTAAACTATAGATACCTTTAGTTAAGGTTACTCTCTAACTTTAATCTTGAGGTTAAAAATGTGAATTCTTTTAAAAGATATTTTAATTCATTGTAACTTTTACTAGGTATTATATTGAATTTTTTATAAGTACTTATTCTACTATGAATATAATGATAGAAAGTTTGTTTTACAAATATTTATTTTCATTTTTTATTAATATATCTATAATAAAAATAAAATAATACTATAATATAATCATACAACATGTGATTCTAATTTTACACTATGACCATCAAATTATCTATGTGTCTGATCATTGTACATAAATATGTATGGTGTTTTGTTTTATTTTAATGTTTTAATCTACAATTCACCCCTATTATAATAGTAACCATTTAGTTACTCTTTCAATCCAACAATAGTGCATGTTCTAAGAGTAGATCTAATAAAAACTTGGTTAATATAAACCATGATAAGAAAACACCTCCATTAAATGGATTTGGGAATTGTTATAATAAGGGATATTTTCTAAGGCTAAAGTAAAGAGAGGCCAATACTGTTAAAAAATAACAAGCATAATTTTACAAATAGATTAAATTATTTTGTAAAATAACTAATTATAAATAGAATTTTTTGTACTTTAGTATTTTTGGAAAAAATAATTTATTTTATGGTATCATATATATCTCCCATGGAACTAAATAAGGGAATAATTAAAGAGTGGTTATCTAAAGAACAATAATAATAAACCTATGAAAAAGAAGACTGGAATTGGAAGAAAAAATATGGTACCGATTTAGAAATTTTTTTATTTCATTGAAATATATGAGGAATATTTGGATATGATTTTATCTATATCTAATAATGTATGAACTTTTTTCCAAGTCAAACACAACATGTTACAAAACAAAATAAGACATAGGACAAAAATAGTTCAAAAAAATCATTTATTGTGGAGATTTTTCTCAATGTTAGTAAGTGGAGAAGGACTTGAATTATTGAAAATGGATGCTAATCCCATATGATAGGTGATACTAAGGCTTTAAAATAAATTTAAGAGGATTATGGTAGATCTATAACCTTTGGTAATGAGATATAGTTGAAAATTAAGGTAATTAGTTTAGCTAAAATTTATTCTTATAGGTGAAAGTCATAAGAAGTTTAATTTATTGATGGGATCAAGAAATTTTTTTTGAGTGTGATTAAATTATGTAATGAATTTAATGAATTAAGTTTTAATAGAAACACGTATATCATAAAAATAATAAAAAATGGATGAATCATCCCAAAATGGAAAAGAACTAGCAAGAATCTATTTTAAATAGGATATTTATGAAATTCCTTCTATATCAATGCTAATAAAAAGAATGATCACTAGTATAGAACACCTATCTAACATGGAAAAAATAATTTGACTAAAATATTAAAATAATTATTTTTTTTTGAGAGATTCATCCTTGTTATCTGGAGACATAGATCAAATATTTATAGTTTTTAAGAGGGGAATATGACTCAAGGAAATAATAAGAGAGTGTAGATACAATCAACATGACTACTTGAGTTGGTTCATTTAGCTTTTTGTGGGCCCATGTGACACCAATCCACTATAGGTTAATTTTATTTTATTATATCCATTTATGAATATAAAATAATTAAAAGATTATTTTTCATGAAATATAAGTTATAAGTATTGGGGATGCTCAAAATGTTTAGAAGAAAAATTAAAAGAGAACTTGTTGTTCATATTCAGTAGATGAGGACTAAAAATGGTAAGGAGTATACTAGGATTTCATTTTAATATTATATTTATAAACATAATATTACTCACAAATATATTTCTCACTAAACTCATTATAATAATGATGTTTTTGAAAGAATTAATAAAATAATTGTCGAAATGTGAAGGTTAATTCTAGTTGAGTATGATTAGTCAACATTTTTTTGGAGAGAAGTTCTAGGAAAAGAGATGCACATTAAAAAATAGTATTTACTAAGACTAAAATCAAATATGATCTCATATTATATTTGGTAAAAAATAATTAGATAATGATTTATTTTATAGTTTTGGAATCATTTTTATCATGAAAATTAAATACTCAAATTTGGGTAAATTTGATGAGAATTCCGAGAAAGGTATATTTATTAGATACATTTCCAATAGAAAAGGCTACAAATTCTAAAATAATAGGATTCATGGATTTTAATTTTTTTGATATGAGGATCATTGAAAATCATTCCAATTATGTTGCAAGTGAAGAAATTTTAGATAATCTAAATGAAAAAAGTATAATTCTAAAAATTCAATGGTGAATATGATGGAACTAAACTGTAGGTTGATGACAATGACTTTGAACAGATCTGTGATGAAGAATAAACTATTAATAATGAAAAAATAAGTACCATAGGTTGAAAATTCATGTGAAAGTAGAAATTATCATTGTAAATTAGAGTGCACTTATAAAAACTAAAATAATACTAAAATTTGAAAAGTAATAAAAATCTAATTTATCTAATTGAGCCACACTTTATACTCGAAGCATTCAAGCATGAAGAGTGGATTAGAGATCGGGATGAGTAATTGAAACAAATAAATAAGAATTCCACCTGGGAACTTATTCCTGAATAAATGAAAAAATGATTTTGGGACCAAGTGGGTATTCAAAAATAAATTAAATGAAAAGGGGGAAATGACAAGGAACACGGAAAAACTTGTTTGAAAAGGTTATTGTTAAGTTTAAGGAGTTTATTTAGATGATAAATTTTCTATAATGAAAATACTAGAGGAAATTAAAATGTTCCTAGTAGTGGTAGCTCATAGGAATTATAAAATTTATCAAATGAATGTAAAATCTTTCTTCTGGAATGGTGATCTGGAAGAAAAAGTGTATATTGAGCATCTTGAAGGTTTTATACTTGAGAATGATAATTCTAAAGTGTAAAAATTGTAGAAGTATTTATATGGTTTGAAATAGGTCCCCTTATATTAATATTAAAATATAGATTAATGCTTGAGATATATATAATTATATAAGTGAAAAGTGGAATACAACCTAGAGAAAAATGAAATAAAGGTAGGTACTCCCATTGTAATTGTTTATGTCAATGATTTTTTTAGGTGATCAAAAGAGTTATTGTAAGGATTTTTCTAAAATAATGAAGAAACTCTTTGAGATTTCCATGTTTATAGAGATGATATTATTCTTTGGATTGTACGTGTTACAAGAAGAAAGTTTTAGTTTTATATCCCAAGAGAATTATGTGAGAGAATTGTTAAATAAGTTCAAGATAGAGAGATATAATCTAATATCCACTCCTTTATATCTTAGATTGATATTATCTAAGGATGCTGAAAGTAAAAGTTTAAATCAAAAGGTGTTTAGAATATTTGTTGTGAGATTACTTTACTATACTGTATCTAGACTAAATATTGTCTATGTTTTGAGTTTTTGTGCTAGATATTAGATTGATACTAAGTAATCACATCTTATGGCTACAAAAATGGTTCTAAATATATCATCGGAGCATTGAGCTATGGAATAATATACAATAAGGGAAATAACCTAAATCTATAAGGTTATATTGATATATACTGGGTAGGATATTGTGATGATAAAAGTCCCATTTCATTTGTAATTTTTCTATTAGGAGAAATATATTTTACCTGGCACTACAATAAATAAAACTATATTACTTTACATCCCACAAAACTAAATACGTGGTTACTATCAGTGATTTCACCGAGATGATATGAATGAAGGAAAAAATTGAATATTTTATGGTGAAAGTTGAAATATTTGGATTTTTTGTGACAAAGAAGTGCTATTAAACTTTCTAAAAATACAGTACAATACTCAAAGTCTAATAAAATTGATATCCATTTTCAATTTATTAAGGATAATGTTGTTAGTGGTAATATTAACCTGAAATTTATTCCTACCCAAAATTATTTGGTTGAAATATTCTCCAAGGTAATTCCTAATGATAGTTTTAAGTCTATAGGGATGAATATGCATGTTCATCCCCACCCTCTCCCTTGAAGAGATTTTGGAGGTATCCCCACTCATCTTTGGATGATGTCATCAAAGGGGGATAAAAAGTTTCCAAAATATTATGGAGGTCAGTGATGATTCTATTTATTTTTTATCAAGTATCTTATTTTATGTAAATAGAGGTAGAAATATAATAATTGAGAGGTAAGTTTTTTGATTTAGGGGGATATCATTTAAATTACTGGACTAGACATTTATTTTCATCGAGGAATAGAATTTTCCCCAAAACAGTATCTTATCTAAGGGTGTTCTATTAATAAATTAATCTCTAGAGAAAGGATAAAATTTTATATTCCTTATTTAGATTTTCAATTATGGATAAGAGTTTAAAAAGGTTGAGAACATATCCAAAGGGGGAGATTGAAGTACATATTATAATTTTTGAAGAATGTTGTATATTTTTTCATCCTTTATTAAGAGATTTTTGGAATTTTATGGAGGGATATTAAATGATTTGAAGATGTTTTTAAGTGAAGTTGAAGTCATTATTTATTTATAAAATTTAATAATTTTGATTAATTACTAAAACCCTATTAATTTTTTAAGGTTTAAAATTTTTAAGGGTTACACCATAGCTCACCATAATGTTTATCAGTAAGAAAAATTATGGAAATTTGATGAAGTCCTAAACCCTATAAATTTTTCATAATTTTTAGATAAATAACTTCATAAGGTTCCTTGATTTTTATAAGGTACATGCCAAGCATAGTTTAGTGATTTTGGTAAATTCATATACCCTATATTGGACTTCTTAAGGTTTATCGAGACTTTATATGGTTATGATATAGAAAGTCATAAGGTTGAGAAACTTTATAAGGTTCTTACAGTTTTTAAGGTTTATACTGACATTATATGGTTAAGTAACTTCATAAGGTTCACAAGGTCATTATACAACTAAGAAACTTCATAAGGTACAATTGTAGAATTTATTTAGGGTTTATTGAGACTTCATATGGTTCAAAACATTGAGAAAATTAATAATATACTATTATTCAGAACTATTTTGGAAGAATAAGAAAAAACTGAAGTGATATTATTTATGGAATCAAAGATCTTGATTATTCAAGTAGTCCATGATTTAAGCCAAGAAATGATTAATAAATCCTTCTCTTCATGGATCATACTATAATTCTATGAAAGGATGAGGAAGATACCATTCCACAAAGGGAAGTTCCACATCAAAACCATGTATACATGGTAGAAAATCTAAGAGAATTAAGTATTTGTATTTTATAGAGACTTTAAGAGAGGATATAATACTAAGATTCCCAATGAATTAAAATGTAATATTAAATGAGATCAATTGAGAAGTTTATATGAGTTTCATATGGGTTTCAAATTCACATATTTGAAAAATTTATTATGATTAAGTAATTTTTTTAAGCATTTTGGATACATTTTTTATGTTTTATTGATAAATTATTCAATAATGCAATGGATTTTGGTTTTATTTCTTAGGAATTAGGAATTTTGACTTAAAGGAATAAATGTTTAAAAAGTTATAAAAACATATTTTACACACCATGTATCATATACACAATGTGTAGGATATATTCACAGCATTTTTGTAGAACTGTGAACCAACCCATGAATATTATGCATACTGTAAAGATAATAGACATCATATAACTCCATTACATGACATAAAACTATCAAAAATAAGAATCCTTATAAAAATAAATTTCATACGTGATGTGCATCTATTGCATGACATGTAAGTTTCGAGGCCTTTCTTGATCAGAGATACAAATAGATTCTTTAGTGGGAAAATTGGATATGAGTTATATGGAATGAAACCAATTTACATGATGTGAATATGTCAAGACCTAAGTCCTTTAAGCTAGTACAAGATGTTCATGACTTGAATTTAATGTACTTCTCATGCCTATTTATATTTTCATCCCCCTTTATGCACTATAGAGCTCCACACATTATTTTATTATCTATTTTTCTTCATCCACTTCTTCTAGTTTTCATTCCTTCTTATTCTAAACTAGATTATTTCATTACTTTCATTGTTTTATTTAATCTTAGTGAGTTGTTAATCAGTATACACCCCTTCTTCATCCACACAATGTTGATTCTATTTTTTGTGATTGTTTCAATCTCTTCATCCCATTCTTCATCAATGATGACATTATTATTCATACATTTCTCATCAGTAGTATGTTTTTGATTTTTTTATTAATTTTTTCTATTATAGATTACTCATTCTACATTGTTTCATTGTACAAATACAGTTTTTTCTTAGATATTAATTTCTTATAATTTTTTGATATTGATTATTTCTTATTTAATATTGGATTTCCTTTATTGCAAATGTTTTATTATCATACACAACATTCTTAATACTTAGTTTCTTTTGATCATCACTACCCTGCACAGATAATCCACCTGGGGTTAGGAGTCGAGAGTAGGAGTGTTTCCAAACCTAATGAATCTTTATATTTCACCTTGGTAACCTTATGTCTTGTAATTAGGTTAATAATAACTATTCATCACATTATTTCACACAACCTTGACTAAGATAAGTGATATTGAATGAATGTAACCTAATTAGAGTTGAACATGACTATGACCATTAGCCTATGACTCTTTATTCTTAGAATCCAAGTGTTACGCACTTATTTTTTCAGTTATACCCTGACCATGGGATAACTACAACATAGGTAGATCTAATTGGTTTGGAAAAACCCATTTGGTGAGTTCTCACCACTTTTCAAACTACACCATAAGACCATTACAAGTTAAATATAGGATTATCTATCATCCAGAACCCCGAGATAGACCCCGATACCTTCCTTTAATTAATAAATTAAAAATACAAAGTACACAGTCTTAGTTAAAACCCAATATTTAAGAGTAAAAGTGAGTAATACTTCAAAGGGTTTTATTTATTGGGATACTGACCTTACAGTAGTCTTTGTGGGATCAAAAACACATTGTCACTTTACTAAGCCCTAGTAGTAAGTTTATTTTGGTACTATAAATTATAATATGATATCAACCCATGAGAATTCAATGACGCATGAAAGCGAGTTAAATTTTGGATCTTTTGCTGGGGAAAAATATTTCTCAGGCACAATGACATTCAGATCAAACTCAGATTACCTCACCCCTCTCCATTTCTTCTTTTATTTCCCCTTTTCTTTTTTCTTATTTTTTATCATTTAGGCACACCTGCATCCTATCCCTCCCTATCTATTTTTATTTATTTTATTTGTAGATAGTGTATGCTCCAAGGGCCATTGAATCACTCTAGAAGCCTTTACTCACAAGAAAAAATACTATTCGATCCCAAAATTGATAGAACCATCACTACGCACCACTTCTACACAATAGAAGATCATAATAATCTTTCATCGCCACATCTTCAAGACCCTAATTATGAACCACCTACCAATCAAGATGAGTGACTAGTGTTGTAGGAGCACACTATTATAGACTATGGTTTACCTTCCATTAGTGGTGTTGTGCCCAACATTGTACAACCACCAATTCGGGAACATAATTTTGAAATTAAAACTGTAATCATTCACATAATTCATAATATGGGGTATTTTAGTGGGATTCAAATATAAGACCCCCACAAACACAAATCAAACTTCCCTGAGGTTTTCAACACCTTTTGCAACCAAGGATAATCATTAGACTCCATTCTCTTAAAATTATTTCATTTATGCGTTAATTATAGAGCCAAAAACTAGATAAAGAGTCAAGATATTAATTAAATCATGACCTGGGATGAATTAGAAAAAAAGTTATTAGAGAAGTAATTCCCACTAATCTAGACTTGGAAGCTCTAAAATGAAATTAAAAACTTCACCCAGGTGGATCGAGAATCTGCATGGGAAGATTTGATAGATTCAAGGAGATTACCAGAAATCGCACACATCATAGAATAAATTTGTGGCCTCAAATTCATATGTTCTATCAAGTACTCCGGCCTACTGCATATACGGCAGTAGACACCTCTAATGATGGAGAACCAATGCTAAAGATAATTAAAGTTATCCAAGAAATTTTAGATAAAGTATCTCACAACACCAGTCTATGGAAAAGTAATATAGGATAACCCTAGTGTAAAATTCATCAGTTTGAAGGAAGTACCCACCTTAATACTCAAGTTGAGGTTCTTAAAAATAAGTTGGAATCATATCAATTACCTATTGCACCACCTTCCCCTCTATCTCTAGTAATGCCAATACATTCTTGCAAGATGTGTGGTGGCCCACATTCATAACAAGACTATAGGGTAGGGATAAAAGAGACTCAAGTTAAAGATTGTAATTATGTTAATTAAAATCAACAAGGACAATAGTACCAGTAACCACAGTAATACAAAAAACAAAAAAACTACGAGTGGAGGCTGACTCAACCACAATAATAAAATCAAGGCTAATTTCAACAAAGGAATAAAAGTGTGCCATAAAAAAACCAAGGACCACCTAGGTACCCACCATAAGTTCCACATCATTGATCAAAACAAAAATTCCAAAAACCTTTTACAAGATCTTAGCAGTACCCAAAAACACAAAAAAATTAGTAATATCCAACTTCACCAAGACCACATACATAAGCCCAACCTCTCCAACCCAATCTTGAAAACCTTCTCACTGGATTTTTGAGAAAAGCAAACCAGAGGATAAAAAATTAGGACAATAAGATCAAAAACCACAAGGCTTCACTATGAAACATAGAGAATCAAATGAGACAAATTTCAATGATCTTATCGAAATGATTATCGGGTAATTTTCTTGGTAATGCCAAGGCTCATCTGAGGGAAGAGTCTAAGGATATAATGGTGAAAATTGAAAATGTGATTGATTTTCAATGAACATGTAGAAGTGATAAAAAATATTTGAAGGATTCTAACATGGATGGTCAAGGGACAATTAAAAAGGTAGAAACATCTGAGGAAGCTCCAATTGAGGAAAATCCAAAAAATTATGATGCCTTTATGGAACCTCCAATATATAATCCACCTCTCTCTTTTTTAAATGAATGTAAAAAGGAAATCAGAAGGGTGAATTTTAAAAAATTTATGGAGTTGGTTAAAAAATTTCATATGAATTTCCATTTTTCAGAAGATATTTCACATGTACCCACTTATGAATGATTCTTTTAGTACTTTATATCATGTAATAAAGAAAATTAAAGAATTAGGAATCATCTATCTGAATGAAGAACACTATATAGTTATCTCAAGGAAAATACCTATGAAGATACAAGACCTTGAAAGTTTCTCAATTCCATGCACTATTAGGTCATATAATTTTGAAAAGGAATTATGAAATCTAGGTGAAAGAGTCAATTTAATTCCCATGAGTGTTTAAAAAAATCCTTATCTTAGGGAAATCATACCAAAAAATATATCATTCCAACTTTTTGATCATTCTGTCAATCATCCCTGAGGAGGAATCAAGGATGTATAAGTAAAAGTTGAAAAATTCATTTTTTCCCTGGATTTTCTTATCGTGGATATGGAAGAGGAAGTTCACATACACCTCATTCTTGGAAGCTTCTTGAAATGTGATGATTGATGTTATTCAGGGAATATTGATTTATAAAGTGGGTGAAGAACAAGTTGTGTTCAACGTAAAAAATTACATTCATAAAAGGAATGTGTAAATAAATTTTCAAACAATCTCTCATAATAATGAAAAATATGATCATGTAGAAAGTAAAGATGAAAAAATGATACCACCTTATTTTGAAAAGAGATCAAGTGCTCTCAAGAATGATATTTTCACTGGACCTCTAATGAAGGAGGTCATCCCTCCTTGCAACCCCTCTATTTTCAAAAATCATTATATAAGGGGTATTAATTCAATGCTAAAGTATTTTTCATATGAAAATGTATATATCTAGACAATAAATAAATATTTTACTATGAGGTAACCCATGGTAGGTTAAAAAGGATAATATATGATAGTTTAGTCTTTAGATTTTTTTTGAAGCATGCTAGAAGTATATCTATAAGACTTGATCTACAAGGGAAAAAATGAAACAATACACACCATGTAAGAGATAAATGATGTGAAATCATAAGTAAGCTTAAAAATGTACAAAATAATGATTTTCACATAGTGTATTTAATAAAAGACATGTACTTTTTTAATTCTATTTAAAAAAACTGTGAACTTAGGATTCATGATGAACCCTCCCCCTTCATCTGCCTCCTCTCATGAGAGACCCCTCCCCTCCCCCTCTAAGCTCCCTCGCCTGAACACAAATCTCCCTAGCTACCATATATTCCTTCCATACTACTATATGAATATCCTCCACACTCCCTCCTTTACTTACCATCCATAAAAAACGGCCAGAACCAAGATGGTGTACACCCCACCTACCAACTGCGCACCCAAGTGCAAGGACAACCCTCCACCAATCAAGAGGTGGAGGATCACACCACCTCCACCACCCACAAATACATATTCCTCATAATATTATTTCACCAATGTATATGAATATCCTCAGGTGACTCCCAATCATCCTTTGGAAGATCACAGGTCCATTCCCGTCCTCACCTTCATCACTGCTTACATTTTTATGATCACCACACACTAGGTTCTCTTTCTCCATCTTTAGGCAAATACAATGAAGACAAAAAAAAACTTTGGACACCATTTTCTTGGAGAAAAACCATATCCACCATGAGTTCCTTCACCTCATGGACCTCCTACACCTGACCCCTATCAAAATGGTGTGAGAGGTGAATTATGGGGACCTCTTCCTTGAGTTCCTTTCCACATTAAAGATGGGCATTGACTTCGTCAGCTTTCAACTCAGAGGATGGTGATGGGAGCTCATCCTGATAGAATTTGTAGTTTTAATAGGAATTTATTAAGCTGACCTTTAAAACTCCCCCATATTTCCTACTCTTCATGTAGATCCAAATAAGGCTGAGATTGCAAGACTTTATTCCAGAATTTTCAAATATTTCCCGAGTGAGAGTGACCCCGACACCATGAAGAGAAAAATGCTTTGAGGTGAAGCTCTCAGGATCTTACACAGGGCCCTTGCACATTCTTGGATGGAATGTGGTGATGCTGATAGTAGGGTCAACCAAATAGAGGTTCTTATTCTAGCATCATCCATGGGTGGCCCTGATACCAACATGGTGATAGAGTTTGGTGAGTTCTATAGGATGTTGGAGAAGCAAAATCATGTCACATTGATGGGTGGATCTTTCATCACTCAAATGAATAGGAAACTTGATTCCTTTGAGGTAGCTAGGACCCACACATCACATGTATCGATATAGGGAATCTCTCTTCTAATACTCCATAGAATGGGGATACTCATAAAATATGGAGACATCTACCATTGGGTTATAGAATATATAGAGGATGTGAATGAGGTTCCTACTCAACATGCTATTAATCCTCTATCCCACCAACCTCCCCACATCATCCCCTTGATCCCACCCCATCCACCTCTACCCCATCCTCCACCCCTACCATCTTAGCCTGAAAACAATCCATTATTCATCCTCCCCCTATTTCTACCACCACTACCACTGGACCTTACCACTTATGCATCTTCTCCTCTATAATACCTTTGTCCTTCTATCTAGTTCCTTCTGAAGAACAAGTTTCATATTTTCCTACATCTAGTCATCACCTTCAGTGCACCATCATAGTTCACCATCCCTGCTCCACTACCATCCACTACACCATTTCATCCACTGGCCTCTATTGACCCTTCATCTACATCCATCCCTCCCACCTCTACCACCCCGACCAAATTTCCCCTGACACTGACAGACCCTACTTCCCAGTAATATTTTTTGATCGAGAAGGCCCAGTGGGGAAAGGGATTGGCCCTTCAACCATATTTTGAGGTACCATTACCTAACCTTTCTCCTAGAGATATGGAAACCATTAGGATTGGTACCTATTCTCCACCTTCCACTTAGATAGCTTAAAAGACCATGATACTCACTGTAGTAGTTGATTCTCTAGCCCCTTCCACTATAGATGATATCAATAGGTCTGGCTAGCTACATGAACCCTCTGTTCAGGAGTGGAATCTGGATGAACAACTCAATGATTTTTATTATACTTATTTTTCCATGCACCCTCCCCCATTTTTTTTTACTTTTTTGGGTTATCAATGTTTTTAATACTTATATTACATTTCACATGATATATCAATGATCTATATATACACATGGGGTACATTTTTTTGACTTCTCTATTGGTTGGATTATTTTCATTTCATTACCAAATTACATTAGCAATGTCTAGTTCTTCAGACTTATCCATTGTCATGGATTCACTTATTCCTTGAAGATATTCCTTCATATTTTGGATGACTCAGCATCTGGCTAACATTGAGTGCCATCTAGAGGAGCTTTAACTAGAGATCCTTTCTCACCAGAGGTCCCCAACATGATGGACACAAATTATTTTCTTACCGCATGAGATTCGTGATCAATATTCTCTTAAGGTGGTTAAACCTACCAAAATTTCCCACGAGATTGATGACACAACCAGCAGTTCCTATAGGAGGCAACATACTTCTAAGAAGATGGACGACAATTGATTGAATTTTTTTTTCCATTTTTCTAGCTGACAACGTCATTGTTAGATATTTATGAGAGGAAACACATATTTTATTTGTTTTCTTTTTTATCAATATTGTAATTAAATTTTTTTAGTAGAATTTTTTTATAGGCCACCTTGAAATTCATTGTACCCACATATTTGCATGTATTTAAGCTACTTCTCATTATTATTCACTATATAAACCTACCTATTTCACTACATTCATCCTATTTAAATCTTATGGACTAATTTTTTTCATGATTTTTATTTATAATAAATTATTCAGGTATCCCAAATTCAAATCATCATCCACAATGTTTTCCCAGGGAAAAACACTAATCACACGGAGCTCTTGATTCCCTCAATTCAAATTCAAATTTGTAATTTCATTTCGTTTTTTCTATGTAATATCTATGATATACCTCCCATGATACATTCTAGGACAGTTCAAACACTATCTCATTTTATATGTGGGGGAATCTTTCCTGATATTTCTAGTCAATACAGTTGTATTATTTCTTGTTTTCATTATCTAGAACAAAATTTTCACTGAAATCATGATTTAAAAATAAAAAAATCATTAAAAAAATTTAAATAAAAGAAAAGGTTAGGTTGGAAATGGTTGAAATCAATTATTTACTCATGTATACATTTTTAGAATTATTGACATGTTTAGTAATTTAATTCAAAATTATTATTTTTTAAATTACATTTAATTTACTTATTACATGATTGTATACCCTAAGTAATCAACTATTTTATTTTTTATACTCTAATTACCAAGAGTATTTTGATCCCATGATTTAATATTATTTTCTAATCATATTTATTAATAGAAACCTGGGGAATTCAAACCTATTAGAACTTTCATTGAGATCTAATTGAGTCTATGACTGAACAAATACAATTTTATTATGATTGAGGAAATCATTATTGACCCATTTTTTCTTGAGACCCACCTTATATATTTTCTTCTTTAGATCATAGCTTCTATGAATGAACTATTTAGGATACAACTATTTCAGTTTGATTATCCCTTCATACCCCACTCTTGGTACTATGAATGATTATCCTTTAAACATGTGTAGGGGAATTTTTAGCTGATCGACAGGGGATGTATTTATTGAGGGGATCTATTATAGAATTTCTACCATACTGATATGATGTTTCCATCATTTCACTTGTAATTTTACACCTACAATGTTCCTATATATATATATAAATAAAAAGACAGAATAATATTTTGGGTTGTGTATTAGGAAGGTTAAAAATCACTATTTCTAGACTGATGAATCCTCTGAGTGATAATATGTTGTCATAGGATGGATGTGAGATCTATATAAAACACGACATTCAAAAAATAAATAAAGGAAAAAAGAAAAATAGAGGAACATGGTATAAAGTTTTTGATATGCACTTGTTATACTCATGGATCCACTTTGAGATGCTTGGAGCATGTACACTTTTTGATCTTAGAGGAACCAATTATTTTCTTTTTAACATTTATCATGAATTATAAATTGGATATGAACCTCATTTTGACATTGATTTTTGATTTATTTCAACTTACCCTTATCCTCAGAGTTAATTAAACCCTTTTTGTTGAAGACATCATGTATTTATGAAGTGGTGATAATAGAAATAATGCAAGACTACGGTTAGAAAATGTATTTAGGGTAAGAAAATAACTCCTTTTACATTTTACCAAGAATTATTATATAAAATTTCTTGTGAGGTAAATTTTAAAATTGGTATAGAATTTAAGAAACAATTATGAAATTGTAATTAAAAGAATAAGAATCTGGATAAGGAATTGAACTATGAGGAGTGACTGATTTTCTTTACAGTGTTGATTTCAGAGGACTGAATTTTTCTACGTACACAAAGTTTTATTTTTTAGTTATAATTCTTATTTCATATTTTAGAAGTTATTTCTTTTTTAATCCCCATTGAGATTATTTTTTATTGAGGACAAGCGATTGTTCAAGTGTGGAGGAATTTGATTAGTTGAAATTATATATACATATTGGATAAATTTTTTTATTTTTTATTCATGAATTATTCTATATTGTATTGGGTTTTGGTTTTTTTCAATGTAATTATTAATTTTGGGCTTAATGTAATAAATTATGAAAATTTGAAAAAAAATCCTTTACGCATTGTGTATCACATACATGACGTGTAGGCTCCATTCACAGTATGTCTCCAGAGCTATAGACCAACCCATAAATATTATGCATGATGTAAAGATAGCACAAAATGTGTAAATCCATTAAAGAATGTGGAAATTTCAAAAATCTGAGTCCCTTCAAAAGTAAATTTCATACATAATGTACAACGATTTCATGACGTGCAAGTTTAGAGGCATCACCCGATCAAAGATATGAACAAACTCATTAGTAGGAAAAGTGAATCTTAGTTACATGGTGTGAAACCAATCTACATGATTAGAATATGTTAGGATCAAAGTCATTTATACTAATACATGACATGAATGAATTTCACTCCATATACTTCTTGGGACTATTTATATTTATACTACCTCCGCACATTAGAGAGCTCCAAAATTTATTTTATTCTCTCATATTTTTTCACCATTCTTTTTAATTTTCATTACTTATTGAACATAAATAGACTCATTTAATTCCTTTTATTATTTTGTTGAATTCTTGTGAGTTTTTAATCACTATACACCCATTATTAATATGTGTAATCCTGCTTCCATTTCCAATTCTTGTTTCCATCACTACCTACAGTTCTTCATCGATGATTTCATCATTATTCATACGTTATTCATGTATAGAAATTTTGTGAGTGTTTATTATTTTTTTTATTATAGTTTTCTCATTATCCATTGTTTCATTATACCAAGCTTGGTTCTTATTAGATCTTAATTTCTTTCAGTTTTTTGATATTGATTTTTCCTACTTAATCTTTGATTTTCTTCGTTGCAACTATTTTATGATTATTCAAAACATGCTTAATACTTCCACACTTTTTATCATCACTGCTATATATGACTAATACACCGAGAGTTAGGGGTCAATATTAGGGGTGTTTCCAAACATAATGAATCTTTATATTTTAACTTGGTAACCCAATGGCTAGTAATTAGGTTAATAATAATTTTTCATCACATTATTTCACACAACCTTGACCATAGGAAGTGAGATTGAAAGAACCTAACCTAATTAGATTTGAGAAGG
Source organism: Viscum album (assembly GCA_963277665.1). NCBI lineage: Eukaryota > Viridiplantae > Streptophyta > Magnoliopsida > Santalales > Viscaceae > Viscum > Viscum album. The sequence continues at coordinate 1,187,732,716 of OY728156.1, read as the reverse complement.
ACTATGACCATTATCCTATGATTCTTTCTTCTTATAATCCATGAGTAACGAACTTAGGTTTTCAGTTATACCCTGAACATGGCATAATTGTAGCATAGGTAGATCTAATTGGTTTGACGAAAAGCAATTGGTGACTTTTACACTGCTTTGCAACCTACTCCATAAGACCATTCCAAGTTAAATCTATGATTATATTTTATTAATAAACCTAAAATTGAGCCTAATACATTCCTTTTATTTCTCCCTAAAAACTAAAAACAAGATAGTCTTAGTTAAAACCCATGCTTGAAGAGTAAAAGCGAGGAATCCTTACAAGGGTTTTGTTTATTTGGCAGCTAACCTTCCAGTAGTCTTCATGGGATTGACCATGTACTTATACTTTACAAATCATGAGTAGTAAGTATATTTTGGGAAAATAAATTCAAATATGATATCATCCCATGCAAATTCAATGACGTGTGTGGGTGAGTCATCTTCCCTATTAAAAAAGTTTATTCTTAATTTCATTATGTTGTTGCTAGTTTTCATTGGAGTTTAAATAATTTAGTAAAGAAATGTAATTTGTGTATTTATGACGATATAAAAGGGTAAATAAATAAAATGATTTATATTTTTTTGAGAATTGATAAGAAGATGATAATATGTTATATCGAAGAAATAGAAGTAGAGGAACATCAACCTATGTTGTATCTATGATTTTTGAAGACATTGAGGTAAGAATATACTATGTTGATCATCCAGGTGCTTACTATTGTGGAGGAAGAATATCATATTATGCATGAATGATATCATACGTGATAATATAATTATAAAGAACTAATAATAGAGTCCCATGTGCATGTTGTATCTTTGATATTTTTTTAGTAGTCAAATACATTTTATAAGGAGATTATATATTTGATATTGGATCATCTATGAGTATACTAAGATCATGTTGATATTAAATAGTGATGAGAAATTTGAAGATATGGTGGTTCTGGTATAAATATCACTACTTAACATATTTTGGAAGTGAATTATACCTGACACTGAGAAGTGTATGATAACTTCTCAAACCATTATATTTGACTATAATTACATATTTAATCACTACAATACAACAGAGATAATAAAATCTATGTCTCAGCATGTGTTAAACATGGAAAGTGGTAGGCTCACACACTAAGATTGAACCTTGTAAAAATTCTATATGTGTTTATTTTCTTTAATTATTATTTTATACACGATAGGGAGAGATTAAGATAAATTGGATAATAACTTTAATCAGTAAAAGTGGTTAATTTGAGAAGAAATTGTAAAACATGTATCACTAATTCACCCCCTCTCAGTGGTACTCAACTGACCTAGTCTCTATACAAACTAATATCTAAACTATAAAGTTGTATAAATCTTTATTTGATATTTGTGATGATAACATCAACCAAATTAATCCATAAATACATGTTTTTATAGTAATATTAAAATATTCACTCACTCAAGATCTATGTTTGGAGTTTTATAGGATTATAAAAATACAATAACTTTCTAAAAATAACACACAAAAATAAACATTATTTAAACCAAATAGAGCTCTATATCATCTAAAAATAATTCATAAAAGTTTTATTTTATTCAAATTACATGTGAATTACTAGGAAAATTTATAAAATGAAATCATGAGATACAAATATAGTAGGGGGAAATCATAATAAAATAAGTATAAAATGATTAACAATAGACAAAGTAGAGTAATTAAATATTATATAAAAACATGAACATGAAGGATTCCATAGAAAAAATTAAACTATAATAGTGTGTGACAAATATAATAATTAGTATTTCTTAGAAAAATTACAGAATCCCTATCAAGAAATCATAACATAGATGGGATAAACTTGTTTCCCATACCATATTCATAACATCTCCTGAAATGTAAGAATTTACCAATATATTATGAGAATATATAATTCTAAGAGTATCCATAACTTAATAATATATCCATTCATATGAATTAAACATATAAATATAGATTTATTCTTATGTATAAATAATATCAGGGTTATACCTTGAGAGGAAGGGTACATGTTACACAAAATCTATATAAAGAGTATTGTAAGCACTAATTTAATTATATAATTTAAATACATTTAAATATCCAAAAAATAATAATTAAAATGGGTTTTAGTGACATTAATATGATTAAATACACATGGAATGAAAGAATATTTTAAAAGAAGAAGAATCTTAAACAGGAAGAGGGTAAATTGTTAAAAAAAATAAAGAAGTAAATTACTTATTAATTTTCTAAAGTGTGAAGTTGTAGAAATTTTGTAAAGTGTGAAGTAGACACAAAATAAGTGTGGATAATAACAATGAATTATATATACACATTAAAACTAAAATAAAGTTCATATAAAATTCTAAAAAAATAATATATACAAAAAATATCAAGTAATATAGATAAAGAAAATTAGAATAAATGAAGAGGGAAAACTAAAAATATGCATTAGGAAGGAAAGAAAAGGGAAAACTCAAGATGAAATATTCTTACCAACTTTGTAATTTTTGAAATACAAAAATAAAAGTGGAAATGATAAAAGGAAATCTATATCTATAATAAAATTATAATAAAAAATTTCATAAAATCATATATACCCAATGTATTAGATGATAGACCAAGAATATGAAACTAAAAAAAGATTACGAATGAATCCCCTTACTAATATTAAAAGGCGTAAATTAAGTATCAATCAAAGAAGGGATTATACATAAATAGGAAAATACTTAGTATCAAGAATATACAAGTTTAGTATATGTTCAAAGGTTATATATATAAATAATAAAGTAATATAGAGAACACGAGACCATTTCAAGAGAAATAAATATGATCAAGAAGAATCCCCCCTATCTCAAATCAGGGATCAATTGAATGTAACTATAACTCCCAGTATAACGAAATTTGATTTATTAATTATTTATTATAGATTCTTATTTATATAAATTTTATTATTTTTTCTTATTTATTTTCATTATTATTTATTTATTAATTATTTATATTCTATAGTCACCATTTAGAGATTTCATTTCAATATCTTCATGATTACTTTTGTTTTGTGATATCTATACTCATTGTTTTCTTAGAGTTCATACACTTAATAATTTAAAGTATAATATGTTAATAAATTTTCTATAAGTTATAAATTATCAATATTTTACCATGATGTGAGTAGTTCCATTTAATAGATTAGTGGTTCATGGTTTATTTGTTTAGGTAGTTTTATCAATTATAAAGATTTATTTTAATATAATTATTTTCCACATGAATTTCATTAAGAAAACCATTAATAAAACTTTGATTAATTTTTAATTCCATATTTAGCCAAATTTTTTATTAACTAAACATAAAATTGGTAATATTTATATAAAAACAAAATCTATATAGGCTGTTAAACCAATCACATGATAATTGATCAATAAAGACAAAGAATGAAATGAAGGTTAACCTTTACTATTTTGTTTTTCATATTTTTGGAAGGCTTAGATAATTTATTTTATGCTCTTAGATCATGTAATTGGATTTATAATGATTACCAATTTAAAAATAAGGAGAAATGGTTTGAAATGTAATAATTAACACAATGTAAAAACAAATCCTTCACTTGTGACTTTATATGTTTTAAAGATATTGGAATTTTTTTGTGACAAAAACCTCCCAAAGATGAATTATATATTTAGGATTGTGATTTTGGGAAGAGATGTGGTATATTGATTAATTTTAGGTGTATGTTATAATGTTAAATATATGGCTTTATTTATAAGAAAAAACGAGTTATATTTTGAAAATAACCATTATTTAATGGTAAAGGAATGTAATTTTTATTTGATGTTGACTTTGGATTGGATAAAATAACAATATGGTTTTTCATTTTTCATCCATACATATTATATAATAATTTTTCATTTAATTTATACACTAAATTTTTAATATAATATATTTTTTCATTTTCACTATTATTGATGTATTTTACTATTCACACACATTAATTATTTTATACCCCAAAAAATAATATTTAAAATTATAACTAATTTTATAAAACTAATTATAAAAGAAAGAAACATTTTTTATTAAATTCAAACATCGAATATATTGAATTTAATAATTAAATAAATATGCTTAATGCAATTAAATATTATTTTTCTCATTTGAAAGGTACTTTACTATACAAAATCTTTATTTTTATCTAAATTTTCTAAATTTTATTTATAGGATGAAAAAAAATTATTTATAAATAAAAAATACGTTTAAAAAATTCGTATTATAATTATAATAAATTTTATTTTTATTTATAAACATAAAATTCATCAAAATTGATAATTATGAATAAATTAATTTTATATTATTTAAATAGACTTTTATTATATCAATAATTACACAAAATTACACCACAAATCCTTGTTATATAACCATTTAAGATATCTACACAGTCCTTAAGGGTAATATTTTCAAGTGTGGTATTTGAAGGTGGTCATTCAACTAACATATACCCCATAATGATCTCTAATAACTTTAATTTATCTTATATAAAATATTGTTCAAACCTAACTTATTTAATTTCAACTTGGGATTAATCTGAGGAAAACACTAGTGATTTTACCCCTCCCCAAGCTCTAGAAATTTACCTCATATAAAATATTTCTACTATTAAATGTCATGATTAATTTCTTCTAAATAAAATTAAAAAATTGATTAATCATAATTATACTCACTATATACATTGATTATAACTTTTATTTATAAGGATATTATTAGTTTTAATTTTCATATTATAATGGTTACCTTTAATCCTTACTTCTATTAGGTATCCAATGCTTACCTAAGGCTACCCAACCAATCATAATATTGAATATATTATCCCATAAATTGGATTGTCTAATTTAGAACTATACCACATCATCCACTAAAGTCCACTTGAACCTGAAAATTACTTATCCTAAAGAATACTTCAATTATAATTCAATAAATACCCAAAATAACCATACCATTAAATTACACTAATTTTTTATAACTTACTATTATTGGTCTCTTATTTTCTTTTAAAAAGACAACACAATTTTTAAGTGCTTATATTATTCACTATGATTACCCTAGGAATAATAATCTTTATAGGACTTAACTTTATAGATATTATAGTCAATTTAATCATTTTATCTTGTTAGTGTTGTACATGTTAATTGGTAAATTATCCCACACATTGTTATGTGGTTGAGGTTCAAACCTTGACCACGTTATATTTTCTTTATGTTTTTTACAGTGTTGGTGAGTGGAATTATGTGAGATTGGTTGGGGAATTAACACATTCTCAAGAGTTTTACAATGATCTTGGGTGTAGGTGTGGTCTTGGGAAGCTTTAGGTGGATGTGGAATTAGGTGTGGCATATATTTAGGTAGATGTGAACAAATTAGGTTCAATTTGTTCTCATTCATTAGGGATTTAATATTCTCTTAAAATTTAGACTTTGATTTTATTTTTTATTGATTTTCTACTAAAGAATGTTTCCTATTCAAATTTGACCTTTTGGATTCTTCTAATTCTTACAATATTTATGCTTTTATCCCCATTTTTTAAAAAATAAGGCCTTTGATCCTTGTTACAAAAACCTTTTAGTTTATATTTGTCAACTTTTATTTAAAAAACTTCATTTTGATTAAAAAAATTACTTATTTACTATTCAATTATGAAATAATATTATGATATTTGTATCCTTATTTAACATTATAGATTCAATTAGACATATTTTCCAAATCTTTCATTTAATATAATTAATTTTTCTTTATTTATATAAATAAAATATAATAATGAATTTTTTTATTATATAAAAAATATAAAGTTAAATAAATTTTATCATAACATACATGAGAGTAAAAAATGTATATATAAAATCTTGGTTTTTTTATAATTAATAAAACTTGAATTGACCCTAATTGAATGAAACTGAGTTGTCCCGACCCAAACCAAACCTAACTAAATTGATCCAGACCAAACCTATCTGAACAAAATAAAACTAGCATGATATATTCTATACTAAAAAAACCAAACCCAAATAAATAAAACAAACCCAAACCAACCATACCATAATCAATCTAAACCATAAAATCCAGTTAAAATTGAACTTAACCAAAATTCATTGAACTAAATATAATCGACTGAAACTAAACATACTTAACTTGAATCGAACAAAAATAAATTGACATAAAATGAAAAAACATAAATGAGATGAAAAAATCCAACCCAAAATGAACTAAATCAAATAAAATCAAATTAAACCAAACCATATAGAATTATACAAAAAAACAAACGATACCAAACCAAATGAAATTAACATATTTTGAACCATGATAAACTGAACTGAATATACCCAAATGAATCTAAATTGAATCTAATTAACCTAAAATAAATGAAACAAGATAAATGAACCAAACTAAATAAAACTAACTCAAATTGTATTGCAATTTTAATGATCCAGGTTTTTCTATGTGGAAGCCTTTTCACTTTTCAGAGTTTGAGAGACATGAGCCTTTTTTAAAAAGTAAAATGGTAATTTCAGCCTATAAAATGGACTCATTTTTTTACAATAGTTCAAATGAATCCATAATTATCAATTTAACCTAGGATATATGTTTGTTGAGAATTTATGTCATAAATTTTATTCAGAGTATTTATTTTTCATTAAATAAATATTAATTATATTCTATGGGTTAGAACTTTAATATCCTATAAAGAAGATCCATATTGGAATTCCGAATTCACAGTTCATTCTGGATTGGGGGGTATTACCTAGGTGAGATATAATTTCCATCCACGATTTGGTCCTGGGTTGGGACCATTTAACAGGTGGTCCATTTAATTGGTTAGGGTAACTAAAATACCCTAACCCTGCCTCTCTCCCCATTCAACACATGAAGGAGCCACTATCTCTCTCTTTTTGATGTTGTATATAACCAAGATGGGAAATCGTGGAGGATGAACCTTCATCATGGGATGATCTAAGTACAAATATTCATGAAACATTCTTGGATTAATGAAAAAAGGCTTGTAAACTTGATGATTTTGAGATTCACCATGAGTTAGGGATCTTTTATTTGAATTATTCTTCATTTTGATTTATAAATCAATTATACTATGTCTCTTAGGTTATATTTTACCTAAAATTTATCATTTTTTTGGTTTTAGTTCAATTCATAAGAATTTGGATAGAATTGGGTTGGTTGAAAATATAATACATCTTTAATTTTCAACTAAAAAATGTGTAGTATTAATAAAACATTACATGTATCTTTCTTACAGATATTGGGTTTGATATGGGGTCTACCTGGTGTGTTGGTCAAAAGTAAACATTAATTAGGACCTTAGGGAACATTAAAAAACCTAGGGTGGGGCACATGGATAGATTCTCATTCACCCTCACATCTAATTTAGTTTAAGAACACCTTATATACTAGAAAAGTAGATGAAAAGTTAGTTTGAGGAAACACCCAAAGTAAGACTTTTGGTGGACATCATGTACTTTGAGTATACACCGTGTACTCTCCTTTTTTACTAGGATTTGTGTATATTCTCAACCAGAAGCTGGTCTTAAACAAATATGAATTATTTTATGAATATCTTTCAACATATAAGTTTTTTATTGTATACTCTTAGATATGATAGGTTATTAGTAACATGGTTTAATGTTTGATGTGGTTCCTAATCTTGAGGTGACGATGGAGCAGAGTGGGTGTGAGGACTATGGACTTATCATGGCTTGATCAGAAGTAAAGTGTGTTATTACTTGTGTGTAATTATAGATCAGTACCTCTCTTGGAGTCATTGGTGGTTATTATTTCCTCAAAGGATGAAGGTTAATAGATTTTAGTTTTTAGCTAGGTATGAATTGTACCCTCTTTTTCATAGCATGGTTTGTTGGATCTCATTTGAACATGAGCCTCATAGATGAAATATCCTTCTCTGCATGAACCACAAAGTTGGAATTAGTGAAATAATCTTGGTTTTAAAGAATGGAGGATTTGGAAACTTGATCCTTAGTCATAAGGACCTTTGTTTCCAATCTTCATACGATGGTTAATAATATCTTTCTCTCTATCATGTTGCATATCGAGTTATGATCAAAAGAGATAAAGAATCACCGTGGAAAATTATTGATGTTCTCATTCACCAGAATGTTAGGAAGGATTCTCAAGTTAGGTTGTGGTGAAATATCTAGGTTTGGATACTTTCCTTAGGCCTTCATTATTTATTGAGGTGTGAGTAGTCCTCTTAGTTGATAGAGACGACACCCCCCATCAGGAAGAGTGGGATTCCTCCATGATTGGTGTTGTTCACCTAGGGATCCCTCTCATGAGGTGAAAGTTATTACTTCATAGATAGTGATAGTTTTATTTATAGATGAACTCACGCCTTGGAATATAATAGGATCCCCAACATGATTGGAATATTGGTTCATCTTGGAAGAAATGGTTAGGGAGATAAGGATCGGTGTCCGAGGTTGGTACCCCCTTAGCTAGGTTGTGTGAACCAGTGAAGGGTGGGTCTCCCATGATGGATTCGGTTTTACAAGGATTGGTGGTGATGATGGTTGAATTCTATGGATAGTTTGAGCACCTAGACATTTGAGGAGTGCATATTGAATTTTTTCCTTCCCTCTCTGTTTTCTTTCAGAGAGGAGTGGGTTCTAATAGTGGTTAATCTTCTAACAATTAGTCTCTTTTAACCATTGACAATAATTGGGATGTTGGGTTGTCATATTGTGATACTTCTCATAGGTTTAGATTCCCTTTAGTCACATGATATCCATTATTTATTTTGATGGTTTGATGTATTGAATCCTCTTCAATGTGACAAGAGTGTTTCGAACTATAGTTTGGGTACCTTGTTGAGATCAGTGTAGTTTTGTGCCACATTCAGGGAATGATGGAATGATGGTTGAACTGGTTAATCACTTTAGAAGTCATTAATGGTTTTGGTGATGAAAATGTGGTTTATTTTTAGGTGTATGTCCTTTAACTATGGATTTCATCAGTTTTACCCTAGGGTGTGCTGATGGTGTCATGGGGTGTTTCGCTTGTTCCGACTGATCAAGATGGTTTTCTATAGAAGAGGTTAGTTAGGAAGGCGTCCACCCCTGAGTTTTGGTACTTGATTGGGTGTCTCCACAGTGTGGTTATCTGAGTTATTGGAGTTGGATTTAGTCACCCTACCATCATAGTGGCATTAAGGTTGTTTTTTTGGTGATATTACCCCTAGGAAGAGTTCCCTAGGGTTTTATTGGAAATTATTGTAGTTTGGAACAATTTTCATATTGATCTATGAACAAATTTTCCTTTTTAGGTCATTATACTCTATATTTTTATACTCACTCCTTCCCGGGATTTGGTTCCAAACATTTTGTGTCTGTACAAATGACATACATATTAGTGACCCTTTGGACATGGTACTATGGAGCTAGATCTTGGTGGAACCTATGAGATTTAGGAATTGGAAGAGTTTGGTTTAGATATGGTTGTCTTACTTTCCCAATCGCTAGAGAGGTATTCGTGCATATTATACTTTACAAATAGAATCATATACCATGCATGATTGTGGTTCTCTTATTAGATTGTTATCTTTTCTAACTTTAGTATGTTTAATATAAGTCATCCCATTGTTTTATATTACTTATTAATGTAATTAATTATCCCCTGGACCATTAGAGGTGGTATTGGTGTGTCAAACATAGCATACCGCCATCCCAGGTGGGGCCTGATTGGTTAGGTCAAGACATTGTCATATCCAAGGTGGTTCTTTCCTATGAAAAGAGTTTGGAGATAAGTTTCTTGTGAGTTTGTTTTGGTTCTTGTGGGGAGACAATGCTTTGGGTTCTTAGGATTATTTGTTAGCCCAGGGAATCCCACTAGGTTTTTGAGGCTAACTCATTCCAATGAAAGGAATATAATAATCTGGGTAACTAACTTGGTCTCTTATAGTATTTCTCATAAGGTATAGTGCTATAGTTTTATACATCATATAGTGGTATATGAATTTATTTATTTTTTTAGAGTGAAATCCTATTTAAATTTTGGTGATGTGAAATGCGGATGATGGTTTCCATCATGTAATTTCTTTAAATATAGGTGCAGAATAGTCCTTATTGTGAATGATGAGTGCCTTGAGACTACCCACAGACATGTGAGTCTCTCTGGAGGAGCTCTATGTTCTGATAGATAGATACATCTCTAGATAGAGTCATTATAACCCATATTTTTATCATGGGATGTGGTGTCCTTTATATATGATATCAGTATTTTCTCTATCTAATAGTTTAGAATGGGTAAAGTTCCTTATTTAGGGTCAAATATCCCTCATTTATCATCTATTATCTGATAAGGCTAGAGTTCCCCATAAGAAACTATATATTCTGTATTTTTCTCATCCTTAAGATGTAGAAGGGGTTGGATCCTACATAGGGGTTGGAATCCCTAATATGATATATTTTACAAAGAGGCATGATTCCCCCATAGGAGAGAGTGGAGCTTGGTTCCCCTACAGATATGGGGTCCACGAAAACCATTCATGGGATGTAATTAATCTATTCTGGAATGGGGTCAAAATCCCCTCAATTATGATGTGGTGTACACCCCACATAATATATAGAAGGTTTTGAATCCCCTTTACCAGGTAGGGTGTGGGTCCTCCTTCAGCAGAGATCAGTGATTTTTGTAAGAAAAGATGTTGTTTCTTTGAACATGTGGGACAAAACCCTCTACTGGGTAAGTTGTGGGTCCTCCATGGAAGGGTTAGGTTCCCCTTTTGTAGATGTGCATGTTGTTCATACATGGGGTTATTTCCCCTTAAATCCCGATAAGGTATGGGTCTACCATACTATAGAGGGGTTAGTAACCCCCTATGAGATGGGGTGTGGTTACTCAAACTTTAGAGGTTAGATTTCAGTGTGAAGTTGGGTATGATTGTTTTACACTTAAGGTTTGATACTTCTCCCATGTCCTAGTTTGTAAGATTTTCCATAGGTAAGGTTGGCCCCCCTTGACTAGTTTATAGACTTTCAGAAAGGTGTGGGTCCTTTCACTATATATTGATGTTAAATTTGATATTGGATTTATGTGATGTTTAGTGTGATATTGTAACTAGGAGTGTTTTATAGGATAATACTTATTTCAAGATAGTTTTACTTAGTGGGTTAGATACCAGTATGGGGAACCCTAGATGGATGGGTTCTTCTCTCAAGTATATGAGTCATTCTTTATTACACCACATTGTCTCACAAATATAGTTAGGTTTTGGATGGTGATTGTTGAATTGATAGGTTCATAGAGAGACCCATGGATGGGTAGACCAGGTAGGACCTGAGATGACTGAGGTCTAGTTTGTAGACCTCGTTGGGGTGAATGTGTTTGTTAGCATCCACACATCCTTCTTTTAACTCATTTTTTATATATCGATCAAAGTGTCAGAGACTATCATAGGTCCTCAATACCAATGTAGTGATGGCGGGGAAAACTCTTGGAGGTGACCATTTATCTTCTTCATGTCAGTAGGGAGGTATGGTTCATGTAGTGATCTCGCTAAAGATTCTATCATATCTAGGTTACACTTAATAATATTGTCATGGTGATGGTAGAAAACCCTTAGACTAGTTTTGGGTGAGTGGTAGGCATTGTGACATGTTTTTTATTTGGTTGGTCAAAACATGGTCTACACCATTGGGTTTGTGACCTACTTGGTGATAAAAACCATCATTCATAGGCTCCAACCAATTCCTTAATAAGTTGGAGATTTGGATTTCATATGTTATAGTTTTTGAAGTATTAGACCTGTAGATATAGTTAAAGGGTCTGAATTCTTTCCCCCATAGTGTTCTCTATATGAGTGAATAATAAAAAATTTATTCCTTATCTATGAAATGATTTAAAATGTTTTAAGAAGATGAAGTGGAGGTTGATCTATGCTTCAATTTTTCATTGTCCATAAATATAGTCACATGCATCATACCTTGTGATTCCCTTAGGATGAAAATTACGCGGGATCATTTATGATACTTTAGAGACAGTCAAGTGTTTACCTTGAGTTATAGAGAGAAATTTTCAGTTCCTCGTTAGTGGGAGAGATCCTAGTTGAAGATTGTAGTGTAGTTGAGGTATACCTATAGCTACTCTTGGGGTTAGTATGAGGGGATTAAAGTGACCCTATAACCCTAAAATATTCAGGACAGATGTGAGTAAACTTGGATTATGTTTATCGGAGTGTCAAAATATTGGTGTGGTGTGGTGAACCAATTGATACAACTGAGAATAGAAGTTATTAAATTTCGAATGTATCTAAAAGATAGTATTTGAGTTGCCCCTTTTTTATGGCGGGTAATGTGACACCTCTGAGAAGTGACTTAATAAACCATATCCAATAAATACCTCTAGTTTCTAATTGCATAGTGTATTGGGGTCATTGTACATAGGTTTAAACCTTCCCCTATGATGGGTTGAGGTTGGTTGGAAATGATGGAAAGAAAAATATTAGAGGAAGAATCTTTAATCAGAGATTTGAGATGGGATGCATTTCTATGTGGGATCTATTTGGGATCCCCATGTGTGATGAATTCTAATGCTATAGGATCTTAGGATGAAAATCCTTAAGGTAGGAAGAATGTCATGGTCCAGATTTTTCCATGTGAAAGCCTTTGCGGTTTTTGGAGTTCCAGATCCCCAAGACATTTTTAAAAAGTAAAATAGAAATTTTGACTTATCAAATGGTCTATTTTTTTATAGTTCCATTGAGTTTGGAATGTGGTGTTTACCATAAGGAAAAAGTTTGGTGAGAATCTAGGTCAAAATTTTTATTTAGATTATTTAATATTATTAAATAAATATTAATTGTATTCCATGGGTTTGAACATTAATATCTCTTAAAGGAATCTCCATATTGAAATTTTAAATTTATGGATGGTTTTATAATGGGGTGATTTACCTAGGTGAGTTATAATCACCATTTGTGCTCTGAGACTAGGCCAAACGCATTTAATGTTGATTCATTTAATTTATTAGGTTTATTAAAATACCATAAACTTAACTCTACCCCCATTAAATGCATGGTGTCACCCCTTATCCCCTATTTATGATAGAGAGAGCTAAGAGAGGAGATTTAGGAGGAGGAGCCATCATCATGGGATGATCTGAGTGTGGATCTGGGTTATACGATTGTAGATTAATGATTGTAGGCACACAATCTTGAAGATTAAATGATCTTCCATTAGTTAGGGCTATTTGATTTCAATTATGCCTCATTTTTATTTGTAAATCAAATCATCTATTCATATATGGTCATTTTTTCCTGTGGTTTATAATATTTTTTATTATCCTCATAATAATTTGGATATAATTGGGTTGATCATAGGTGTACTGCATCTAGAATGTTTGGATACACTGCTTGTTGTCTCAAGAACACATGTATTGTAGCTTCCTTGCAGGTCTTAGGTTGGAAATAGAGTCTACCCGACATATTGGTTAGAAGTACACATTGTGTAAAACCTTAGGGAACATGAAATGTCCAAGGGTGGGGTATATGATCAGGTACCCATGAACCCCCAAAACCCATGTATTTTAGGGACACCCCATGCACTGGAGATATACATTCCGATATTTTATGAGGATACTAAAAGAGGGAGACTTTGGTGGATACTTCGTGTACTCTGAGTACATTCCATGTACTCTCCTTTTAATTGGGATTTGTGTATCTCCTCACCCTTGAGATGGACTTAAGAAAATGGATAGTCCTTATTGAGTATATTTCCATGTGGAATGAGATTATGGGATCCTCTTAAGCATGATAGGTTGTTATCAATATGTTTAAATGTTTGATGTGGTTTCTAATCTCGAGGTGATGACATGATGTTGGATATTAAGAAGAGTGTGTGTGAGTGTTGTAAAATTATCATGGAATGATTAGAAGTAGAGTGTGGTAGTCATCATGTGTACTCATAGTTCGGTACCTCTCTTGGATTTTTTGGTGGTTATGGTTTTCTCAAAGGATAAAGAGTCTTATATTCTGGTGTTAAAATAAGAATGAACGACACCCTCTTTGTTATCATGTGGTTCATTAGGTCTTAGTCATATGCATTCCTCATAAAGGAAATCTACTTCTCCTCATATACTATGGAGTTGGAATTAGTGTATAAAACTTGGTTTTAGAGTATATAAGAGTTGTACACTCACTCTTTAGTTATGAAATCCATCCCGGAAAGTCTCAATGTGGCTATTAATATACACACACTATATCTCTTATTCTGTATCTTGAGTTATATTCGAAGTAAAAGGTGCAATGTTGTGGAAATTTTTTTAGGATTCCTTTCAGCATACCATCAGGGATGATGCTCAAGTTGTGGTTATGGTTTGGTATTTGGATGTGGATACCTTTATTAGGCTTACATTATTGATTAAGAGGTGACTAGTCTTCTTGGTTGGTGGATATGGAACCACATATCAAGAAGGGTTTTGTTCCTCCATGATAGGTGTTGTTCTATAAGATCTCCCTCTCAAGAGGTTTGAGATTTTTTTTACGAACAATGATAATTCTATTTATAGTTGATCACACCTCTTGGTATGGTGAAAGATCCTAAAGATGGTCAAAATGTTGTTTCGGTATGAAAATAATGGTTTGGTAGAGATATAATGATGTTTGGGATTGGAAAACTCTTGGCTAGGTTGTGTACACCAATGAGGCATGGGTCTCCCATGGTGAATTAAATTTTACATGGCTCAATAGTGATGATGGTTGAATTATATATATGTTTTGTGCACTTAGAGGTTTTAGGAGTGTGAAGTGAATTGGTTCCTTCCATCCAAATTCAATTATGAAGAAAAAGTGAGTCATTAATATAGTAACTCTTTTGATGGTTATTCTTCTTTAACCCTTAAGAGTATCCAAGACACTAGGTTTTCATCTTGTGAAACTTCTTGGATTTTTTTCTTCCCTTTAGTTGTGTGATACATGTTCTTTCTTGGATAGTTTGATGTGTGGATTCATCTTCAACATTTTTGGAGTGCTAAAAACTGTTGGTGGTGTATCTTGTTGAGATCAGTGTAGTGTGGGTCATCATTTAGAGAATTATGGAATGAAGGTTGACCTGGTTACTCACCTTGTGATTTATAAATGGTTTTGGTGAAGACAATATGGTTCATTATTAGGTGTATAACCTTTGGCTGGGAACTTCATTAGTTTTACCATTAGTTAAACTGATGGTGTCTTAGGGGTGTTTCCCTTATTTAGACTAATGGAGAAGGTCTTCTATAGTGGAATTTAGGTTGAAAGGAGTCTTTCTATGAATCATGAGACATTTTTCAGGTGTCCTCATGGTGTGATTGATAGAGTTGTTGGAGTTGGTTCTAGAAACCCTGTCAATAGGGTGACCTAAATTGGGTTCCCTTTGGTTTCATTAGAAGGTCATATGGGTTGACCCTATTTTCATACTGACTTGTGGCCCTGTTTACCTTATTGTTTTTAGGGCATCCTACTGGGTATTTTTATACTGACCTCTAAATGGGCCTTGGGTTCACACATGATGTGTCTATGAAGTTGGTGTATGAATTGGTGATCTTACTTACTTATTACCATGGATATAAATCTTAGATGAATTGAAAGGATTTATGAGATAGTGGAGTTTTATTTGGAGATGGAATAGTGTGGTGGTCTGCAACACCCCCAATTTGAGATATGATCATTTTTATCCTACTATTTTAGAGCTTTCTTCATGGTTTTAGTTGGGTTCAGGGAGCTCGGGTGAGCTTCTTAGAGTGTTTTAGTGGTTTTAGCATATTCTGGGTCCTGTAAGGGTGGTAACACATCATGGTGGTGGTCATGTTGTGTTGGTTATGTCATTGTGAAACATGGGTAGGCAAAAAACGAGTGTGTTTGGGGTTATGGAACCTTTGGTGGATTACTATGGGCCCCTCCTAGAGGATCCTCACCATGCTATGGTATAAGAAATGGAGATAATAGAATGGAAAATGGTTGGGCACTGGTAAATGTTAGTTGGCTATGTCACACCTACTATTTGTTATCCATTCGAAAAGACCATTACCATTTTAGCTTAACTAGGTCATGGTGATGGTCAAACCCCTTTATGAAATGGATGATTCATGACAATATCTTGGGGGACACTTATCAGATCTATGCGAGATCTTTATGGAATGGTTTTAATGTGATTTTTTTATAGAAAACATATCTTATAACTCTTATACTTCCTCCTTATATGTGCTTTAAATCTGGATTTTTAGGGTTATATTTAGATTCCCTCTTTCTATTCATTTGTGAAGTTATTTTGGGACACTGATTATTGGAGTTGTTATTGATATATCTCTCTCTATATCTTTTGGTGGTGTATTTGATTTGAGGTAGGTGGATTATCCCTTTTATTCACTTGTTTTAGAACTATAATTATTGGATATATGAATTAAATTGCTTTTAATTTCAAGGGAAACTTGTGTTGACTTCATATTAGAAACCCATTTGATAATTTGGAAATATTAGAAATTGATTTTTTTTGGATAAATCCTTTGGTTTATGGTTTTAAAATTCTGTTTTGGTTATTAAAAAGGAAATATTTTTGATTAAATGATTAAAAGGGAAAGAATTATTTTATGTCAAATAAATTGGCATTGACAACTTGGCATGTGATCTTGGAATATGTGTTTGGTGTGAGTTAGTTTTTTTTGGATGTGACCCTAAATATGTTGTGTGGTGGAAAACTAGAGGGACCTAAGGATTAGTCACCTAATAATGACTTGGTGGATCCATGAGTAAATATTTTTGAGTAAGGGACTATCACCTGACATGCATGTGTGTGTGAGTAATGGATGGGATTTGATTATGCCCAGTGGAATAAAATGATGAATAATGAATTGATAAATTGATTCTAATTTTAATTTGAAATGTTTAAAATTGATAAATTGGTTTTATGTTCCTTCCAATGTTTTAAAATATGTTTTTAAAATATGAGATTACATGTTCTTGTACTAGTGGCATGTGTGGTAATATTTTTTGGGACTTCTTACTGGGTATGATTACTCACCCCCAACATATACTCTTCCATGTATATGTAGAAATTTTTTCACATGACACAGGTAAATGAAATGTGTCATGTTTCACTAGTGGATAATCCTGATACTACTTACTCGAGATTCTTGGAGTTTGGAATTTTTTTATTGGATTCATTTGAGTGATTCCACATCAATATTTATCTACCAGGATGTCTTTTGGTTTTATTAATAAAATTATCCATTCTTTGTCACTGCTACTCTGATATTATTGTTTTATTAGTTTTAATTCATGTTTTATTGTTTATACTCATTCTTCTTATAGTAATTTTTGTTGGTTTTATTTTATCTTATCAATTTTTGTTTGTTATTTAGGGGAAATCATCACCCAATATTTTTAAAATCCTTTGGAATTTATTGTCAGCCTTTGGTATCTTGGGTATTGCACCTAAGGTTAGTAGCATATCCAATCTAGCCCAAGACAATGGGTTGGGTAGGGATGTTACATGGTATTACTCACCCATACACTTGATAGGAACACATGAATATTTTACATTACATCTAGACTCATATAACCTACAAGATTGTGGTTCTCTTATTCGATTGGGGGATCTTTGGACTGCAATAGGTTTAGGCTAGGGCTTCCCATTGTTTGATATGATATTTGGTGATAGTCTCCAACTCCTAGATTATTGAAGGTGATTTTGGGGTGCCACACATGGATTACTTCCAGCCCTTGTGGGAACCCAGTGGGTTGGGTTATGATAGAACTAAACCAAACTAACATTAACCGAACTGAACTAAATTAATAGGACAGATCAAGATAAAACTAACCTAAAGTGAATAGAACTGAATACGATCATGCTAAACTAAAATAACTATAACTAAACCTAACTGAACCAAAAAAAATCAAACAAATCAAATAAAAACCATACCAAACAAAATTGAACAACAATAATCAATACCATTATGCAACCTAACAATATTATTTATTTTTCTATAATGATTTTCTACTAATATACTGTATTTATTAATACATTTCAATACCTAATTCATTAAATATAAAAAAATTTCATATTACTATATTGATCAATAAATAGGATAAAATATATCTCATCTTTAGTCCCATTTCAAGTCATTGGACCAAACTTATCTGTGTAAAATAAATCAAATAGATTTATAGATCTTTACTTCTTGGGTTTATAAATATTTATCACAAGATTTTACTTAATAAAAGAATAAAAAGTCTTGTTTATATTACATCTAAAAACTAGTATGTTATCTTCAACTTTGAACATTGATAATTGATCAATATTTTTAAGGAATATATCATAGTATTTTATTCCATGGTTATTTTTCCTCTCAATAGTTAATTGATAAAAATTTTCCCTACCACAAACTTGGAAAAGATTATAATGAGTCCTTATTTTATTCATTATAGAACCTTGATATTTTCTTTTAATAAACAATCCCTTCCTATTAAACACAAATTCGAAAACCAATTCACAAAAATGAATCACAATTAAGAGTTTGTGTCTTAGTCAATCAATAAAAAACACTTAAACATTATTTAACTCTTCTCATAAAATATTATTTCTTATAATTACTTATATTTTTAAAGCATCATCATTTCTAAATCTAACATTTATATTCAATTACTTCCTTAAATTTTTCTATAAGTCAAAATTTCTAGTAATATGGGATGAATACCCATGATCAAGAATCCATGTGTTTTTTCTTTCATCCATTCAATGAAGACTGTACTAAGTTAGTCTTATATTCCTTTTTTATTTCATCTCTATAAATAATTTTTTTTAGTTTTTTCTATTTCAATAATTTCCAACACTCTACAGAGTATTTTCTTTATCTCTACTATCTCCCTCTAGAATGGAATATTTAGTCTTCAAGGGAATTTTCCCCCTATTTCATTACTTATGAAAATTTTTCCATACCCTTCACCAATTTTTCTTATCCTATAACATTTTTTCTATTTTCACAGTTATATAAATTTAAGCAATATCTTCAAAATTTATTTTCTTTTTACAGAAAGAATAATTATTTAATCTATTTTTCTTACTTTCCACAACATAACCTCTCAATAAATTTCTTACTTCACAATAACATGTAATTTTATATAGAATATAACTATAAAATTGGAATTTCAATAAAGGGAATACCTTGTTATCATTTGTCTCCATAGATTTAAAAAAATCTAGATTTTTGAGGAATTCACAAAATTTTATTTTAAGTAATCCCTGTAAATTTTTTATTGCCTATTTCTTTCGAAGTGGTTATTTTAATATTAATAGTAGTATATTTTTATGATTATCTTGGGTAACTATACCTCACATTTTCCACCAAGGTATCATTTTTCATTTTTAAATAGCTAACCAACTATTTTTTTATCATCTTTAGAGTTTTATTTGAAAACCAAATTCTTGTAACATCTATATTTATTTACAGTATTTCCTAAAGTATATGGAATATTAATATTATTTGTTATATCAATAAATTATTATTTAATAAATTAAATAATTTTATTCCTTTTTAATACAACAATTAAGGTTATTAATAATTTCATCTTGTTCTTATACTTTCATTTTGAAAATAAAAATTTCTTCTATGTTTTCTAGACAAGAATATATTTCTTCAATACAAAACCTTGAACTTATATTTTAAAATTCAAGTATATATACTACTCATCGTGTGATTCATCACCATATTTTTCTTTCCAAACAAAACTTATCCTTTAAAATTTCCCTTATTAATTATAAATTATAAATATTTTTTTATTTTTATTTTGAGAAAGGCTTATTAAAATTATTCTTAAGGAATCAACCTCTGTACCATTTTATTCAACATTATTAGGCACCCAGTAGAAAAATATCCAACATTATCACATTTGAAACATGTAAAAGGTAATTTACATTCAATAAATAATTTTCATCTCTTTATATTACTAGATATTAATTAAATGAATTAATCCTTAATATCCTCCTCATCATTTCCTCTATTCATATTCAAATTATCCATAGAAAAATCCAAATCTTTATTTGATTTAGAAAAATATCCTTTTAAAATTTCTCTTATCTCATAATCCACTAAAGACAATTTTAAATCACAAACAAAGACTTGATATAAATAATTTTCTTTAATTGTTGAAACCTTTTAATTATACAATGGTGTAATCAAACTATTAGATATATTATCTGTAGAAATTATTAAAAACAATGACTATAGGGGATAAAACCATCAGTATAAGGTATAATGATGGTTTTAGAAACCATGAATTTAGTTTCTTTCAAGGCTGGTCTATAGCCAAAAACTGCAATAATAAACTTGATATAGTCATGGGATTATTTAAAATGTAACTATAAGGGTCCAAAATTTTCCAATATCAATTGTTACAAAAATTATGACTAAACTAGACTATAATTATAGTTCATAAAAAATAGTAACTGTATAGATCCTATAGTCATAGTAATTTGAACTGTGACTATGGGTGCCATTTTTAAAAAAAACATGTAAACCCAAACAACCATTTAAAATACTGAAATATGAAACAAACAACCATTATAAATTAAACCAAAAAAAACATTGAGTACATAAAAATATAAAATATAAAATATAAAATTATATTTCAATCAAAATGATGGAAAAATAATAATAAGTATTTTTTTATAAGTCAAAATTATTCATATTTTTAAATTTGGTGACTGAGGATTGAGTTTGAATATAAGTGGGAATTTCATAGATGAAAAAATAATCTAAACGATCACATAAATATTATAAATTTCAATATTATTATTAAAATGATCAAAATATAGTAATAAATAATAAAATCTATCAACATAATTGATATTCATATCATTATCAATCTTAACATCAAAAAATAAAAATATGAAACCACATCAGAATGGAACTAGGAGTGATTTAATCATGAAAATTATGTGGGTAAATGTCACGACCCGTCCTCGGGGCCCGTGCCGTGACTACCCCAAGCCCGCCTTCCATAGGCCAGGGGCTGGCAACTAGCACCAAGGCGTAAATCCCAACAAAAGGGAAGGCATTTCCTTTGAAAAGTAAACAAGCACCACAGAGTAAGCAAGCGGAAAAGTAAACACTAAGTAAAAATTGTAACAAGCTGTGCTAAAAGTAAAAGGGGCCGGAAATACAAGCCTAACTGTAAAGTACAACTGAAAGGGAAAAACATCAACTGAAAAGAAAAGACGCAGCGTCGAGTCTCCCTCTGAAGGTCCCAGCTAAAGGGTGGGTACAGATAGCCTCCACTACTCCTCGGTCTAGCTGTCCGCTCCGAGTACGTCCCGCCCAGTGGTCCACCTCTAGGTACCGTCCTGCTCCGCACGCCTCCACCACGATCAGCGATGTCCGTCATCTGCAACCAACACCACGAAGTGCGGGCATAGCCCGTGCATGGGTGAGTATAAGCTACTCAGTAGGGACCCCGAGACCCCCGAAGGTCTCCTAGAATCCACAAAGGATAATCCACAAAGGAGAGATACAATCACAAAGGAAAATCTAACACGGCTTAGGTATATGCCCATACATATACCTAAGTCATCAATTCCCGTTCGGCTCCAACATCTGAGCCCAAGCACAACCCAATCCACACAGGAAAGCAAAACGTATACCCACATAGGATATGACAACACAATCCACGAAGGAGAGTAAACAGTAAATCCACACAAGATAGTTCAACACAATCCACAAAGGAGAGGAAAGAGTAAATCCACACAGGATAGTTCAACACAATCCACAAAGGAGAGTAACACAAGATTCAGCTCACACAGGTATACTTCTTCGAATGATGATAAAGATGATCACTGATCCATCTAAGATGTCAGATCCACAAAGGATCGATAGGTAACTAACCCCCGCAATGACCCACACAGGATCGGGCCCACACAGGACCTGTAGGCGCTGGCTCACACAGAACCGCTGAGCGCTGACCCACACAGGATCGGACCCACACAGGATCGGGCCCACACAGGACCTGTAGCACTGATCCGCGTAGGATCGCTGAGTGCAGTAGTCGTCGCAGTCCACTGAGGATCTCTGCACAGTCGTCGTCGCAGTCCACTGAGGATCTCTGCACGGTCGTCGCTGTAGAAGTAGCAGTCGCAGCCAACTCTAGGGTTCCCGCACACAGGAAGCTCGTTCGGGAGGGTTCGCTCCATGAGCCGAGAGGCTGATACATCAATTGTCACAAAGTCCGAAGGTGATGTATCCAAAAGTTCTGTATCGTCAACAGGAACTCAACATCGCAGATGGCGCGTCAATCGGACGCCCGGTCTGAGAGATATTGGCTTTTTCGTCCGAGGGGCCCGGTTGGTTTTTAAGGCAAAACCAACCCGACCATACTCCACCTGCGTCCAAACCTCGGGCAGAGTATGCCAAAAGATCCGTCTCACATAGAGGAATTCAACGAAGTCGAAGGCACGTCAATCGGACGTCTCTAGCTCAAGATTTGAGCGTTTCCGCTCCGAGGGCCCGGTTGGTTTCGTGTACGAACCAACCCGGCTGAACCCAAAGTATTCCAAAACCTTGAGTGCGATGTACCGAAATGACCGTACCGATCCAAGGATCGCATTGCCGTTGACGGCGCGTCGTTGGGAGGCCCGTAGCTCAAGTTATGAGCGAAAGACCGAAAACGGTCCGAAGACGGGGGGTCCGGGCTCGGGCCGACCCGGCCCGACCCCCCCTGGGTCGGCCGAACCGGGTCAACCCGAACCGGGTCGACCCGACCCGGTCCAACCCGTCCGGACCTGGTCGGACCGGCCTGGCTCGGCTCGGCTGAGCGGCCGAGCAGCTGGACGCCGCGGGGCGCTGCCCCCGCGGATTGGAGGTGCCGCGACCCCGCGTGGGGCCGCGCTGGATCGATCGGACGCGGCATGTCGCCGCCTCCCGTGCGGCGAGCTGGACCCGCACGGCCGCGGGTCCGTTGGCCGCCGGCACCACCGTGCCGGCGACCCGCGCCGCCGGCCGCTTCCGCGGGCCACCGGAGTTGCTCCGGTGGTCCGTTTTCCTTCCTGTCTGCGCCGTTGTTCCTCCCGGGTTCCGTTCTTCACTGCTGGATCATCAAAATGCCCTCGCGTCACGTTTTGTCATCACCCGCCAAATCTGCACAACCACGAAGAACGACGGAGGGTTTTCGAGCCGTGTTCGTTTGGCCCGCACCCTCCGCGTTAGATAAAAACAACGGGAGAATTATTCAACACATGAACCAACAATTTAAATAAAATAAAATTGTTCATATGAATCCGGTTCTTTAATTTTTAAGAAACGTACACGGGAATATAAAATATTCACAACAACCCCTACCTCGCCAAATCGTCCCCCACAGGTTCTTCGCGGATTTGAGGATCATCACGTCATCGCGGTATCCGGCGTTGCGTCGTCGCGGAAGGGTGTCGTGTCGAAGAACTCTGAGGTTCAAGAACAAAAAGATTTAATTAATAATAATTAAATCCTTATTGAGTCAAAAACCACAAAGGAAGTTTAAAAAGAAACCTGAGATCTCTTACCTCAAGCAGTTGGTGATCAGAGATCGGGGCGGGGAAGAACGTCTCGGATGAAGCGTCGCCAAACTCTGAGGGTGACGGCGTTCTTCGCGTTCTTCGCATTCTTCGCATTCTTCGCGTTCTTCGCGAAGGAGGATGAAGGCTCAAGAATTCTGTCAAGGCCTCTCAACGTGTAATCCTCCAAATTTCGTGTTGGTCTTATTTTATTATTACGCCAACAAACGAAAAAGAGGTAAGTAACGACCCATCAATTCATAGAATTAATTCAACGAAAGAAACTGCCCATTTAATTCATGAATAAAACCGCCCAATTAAATGGTGCGTTAAGAATTTAAGAAAACGCGTCAGTTGACTTTCATAATGACGGGTTTTCGCGGGTGCGTTACTTAGCGGAAAAGAAACGGCGGGGCTCGTGCGGGTCCCACCTCACAAATATCCTACCAAGAGGGTAGGATATTTCTGGATAGCATCCTATCCGGATCAACTCAGCTTAAGCCTCTTTTAAGAGGCTTGAAGTGGCTTCCAAGTAGCTTAAGTGAAATAAAATAAAGTTTGTCTAACAATTATTTTATTTCTTAACTTTAAGCCCGAAAATTAAAAACCACAACCGAGCAAACGCAACTCCGGAAGAGGTGTTTCTAAGCAAATACCGGCGCTGCGATTTCATCGGTGCCCTCGGAATTCGATTCCGGGCACCGGTTCAAAAGTTAGAAAAACCCGCTCGTCCATTCACTGAACGTACCCGAGCCAAACTTCGGAAAATGATTCCAGGCACACCGGGCCTCGGAATCAGGTGCCGTCAGAAACTGCATTCTTGTAAAATTCCAAAGAAAATTAAGAAAAAAATTTCCTTGAAATTTACGGGTCTTTAAATTACTCCCACATCAGATATTTACGTCCCCGTAAAGATACATCATAAACTAGGGAAACAAATGTGGGTACTGAGCACGCATCTGAGCCTCCCGCTCCCATGTGCTCTCCTGGATGTTCCCGTGCTGCCATCTGATGCACACAAGAGGAATAGATCGCCCACGTAGGACCCGCTTCTGTCGATCCTCTATCTCCACCGGGACCTCCATAAAAGTCACCCCATCATCCACGTCTAGCTCCCCATAGTCAATGATGTGCATCGGGTCGTGCACGTATCTCATCAGCTGAGATACGTGGAAGACGTCATGCACCCGGTGCAACTGAGGTGGCAGAGCCAGGCGATAAGCCACCTCGCCAATCCTACTGAGGACCTGGAAAGGCCCGATGAAGCGTGGAGACAACTTTCCGCCTCGGCCAAATCTCCGTAATCCACGTCGAGGTGAGACACGTAAGAAGACGTGGTCGCCATCCTCGAACTCTAGTGGCCTCCGCCTCCTATCAGCATAAGACATCTGTCGGCTCTGAGCTATCCTCATCCGCTCCTGGATGACCTGGACCTTCTCTGTCGTGGCCCAGACCATCTCTGGTCCCACAAGTGCTGACTCCCCAGGGTCTGTCCAGCACAAAGGAGATCTGCAAGGTCTACCGTACAACGCCTCGTATGGTGCCATCCCGATGGTGGAGTGGTAGCTATTGTTGTACGCGAACTCCACCAAGGGTAGGTGATCCTCCCAGCTGCGACCAAAGTCGAGGACACATGTGCAGAGCATGTCCTCGAGAGTCTGAATGGTCCTCTCCGTCTGACCATCCGTCTGAGGGTGAAAGGCGGTGCTCAGACGTAGCCGCGTCCCGAACGCCTCCTGCAACCCCTTCCAAAGCCGGGGAGTAAAGCGAGCATCCCGATCGGAGACGATAGACGATGGCACACCGTGAATCCGTGCAATCTTCTGTACGTAGAGGCGCCCCAATCTCTCCACTGAGCCCTACTCTCTGATGGGTAAGAAAGTGTGCCGACTTGGTGAGTCGGTCAACAATCACCCAAATGGAGTCATGACCTCTGGAAGTGCGTGGAAGTCCAGTCACGAAGTCCATAGATATCCCATCCCACTTCCACTCTGGGACCTCCAAGGGCTGTACCAAGCCTGCTGGTGCCCGATGCTCTGCCTTCACCTGCTGGCAGGTGAGGCACCGTGAAACGAACTTTGCCACAACCTTCTTCATGCCCGGCCACCAGTGCTGTCGTCTGAGATCCTGGTACATCTTCGCCACTCCAGGATGTACCGCCAAGGGAGAAGTGTGAAACTCTCTCAGCACCTCCTCTCGTAAAGAAACTAGTACCAAGGTACGTCCTCTGAAAAGGATGTCGTGCTTTTCTCCAAGGGAGAAACCATCAGGTTCCTATACCGAGGATATCTGTGCACGCCGCGTCTCATAGTCGGCGTCCCCACGCTGTGCCTCTCTGACCCGCTGCAGTAGTGGAGGAGTGACTGTGAGAGACTGAAGGAAGGTTGCTCTATCCTTATCCATGAAGGATATCTGCAAGTTAGCTAGCTGATCTGTCGCCTCCTCAAGTTGCTGGATGCCCGTCCTCCTACTGAGGGAATCGGCTACCACGTTCCCCTTCCTAGGAGTATAGACTATCTCAAAGTCATAGTCCTGGAGGAACTCGAGCCATCGCCGCTGTCTCAGGTTCAGGTCCTTCTGAGAGAAGATGTACCTGAGACTCTGGTGGTCAGAAAAGACTGTAAAGCGCTTGCCCATCAGATAGTGCCGCCATGTCTTCAGAGCGAAGACCACTGCTGCTAACTCCAGGTCATGGGTAGCGTAGTTCTGCTCATGTGTCCTCAACTGACGTGATCCATAGGCAATCACAGCCCTCTCCTGCATCAGGACACATCCGAGTCCGGTCCCTGATGCATCGCAGTAGACTACGTATCCAACTCCCTCCTCAGGCAACCTCAAGATAGGTGCGCTGGTCAATCTCTGTCTCAGCTCCTGGAAGCTCTGCTGACATCTGTATGACCACACATAGGGTTTCCCTTTCTTCGTCAAAGCTGAGAGTGGCGCCGCAACTCTAGAGAAGTCCGGCACAAATCTCCGATAGTATCCGGCTAGACCCAAGAAACTCCGCACCTCCGTCACGCTCCTGGGTGGCTCCCAAGCTAGCACTACCTCGATCTTCGCGGGATCCACTGAAACTCCCGCCTCAGAAATGACGTGCCCCAAGAAGTGGACCTCACGTAACCAGAACTGGCACTTCGAGAGCATTCCATAAAGCTGGTGCTCTCGGAGTGTGTCTAGTACAACCCGTAAGTGGTAGGCGTGCTCCTCCTCCATGGCCGAGTACACCAAAATGTCGTAGATGAAGACCATGACAAATCGATCGAGGTATGGCTGGAAGATCCTGTTCATGAGGCTCATGAACACTGATAGAGAATTGGTTATGCCGAATGGAATAACCAAGAACTCATAGTGGCCATACCGACACCTGAAGGTCGTCTTCTGCACGTCCTCGTCTCGAACTCTGAGCTGATGATAGCCCGACCTGAGGTCTATCTTTGAGAACCACCGTGCTCCCTTGAGCTGATCGAAGAGGTCATCAATCCTCGGTAGCGGATACTTGTTTCTCACTGTCACCTGGTTCAAGCGATGATAGTCGACACACAGTCGCAAGCTCCCGTCCTCCTTCTTGGCGAACAATATCA
The DNA here is from genome assembly GCA_963277665.1 of Viscum album. Taxonomy (NCBI): domain Eukaryota; kingdom Viridiplantae; phylum Streptophyta; class Magnoliopsida; order Santalales; family Viscaceae; genus Viscum; species Viscum album. Next base: position 1,187,705,543 of record OY728156.1, on the reverse strand, counting down.
GGGAAGCCCAGGGTGAAACACTGGGTCGGATGAACCCCTTGCCCTGCAAGTCCTCCAACTGTACCCGTAGCTCTCGAAGCTCGGCGGGGGCCATCTGATATGCTGGTGTGGATATCGGGGCTGTCTTGGGGTACATATCAATATAAAATTCTACCTCTCTGCGAGGAGGTAGCCCTGGAACGTCGTCGGGGAAGACGTCCGCATACTGATCCACCACTACAGGAAAACTAGGACTCCGCACGTCAACTGCTCCAAGGATGAGGCTAGCCAACTGATGAGTGATGGGTTGTCCCCTCCTCTGCAAGAGTCCCTCCTGTGCTGCAAAGGCTCCCTTCTCGCCGTTGAAGGTGAACCTGCTCCCGTCGGTGCGCACACATCGCACCTTGCGCCTAAAACAGTCAATCTGAGCATGGACTGTAGATAACCAATCCATACCCAAGATGACGTCGTAAGGCCTCGACGCCGCTACAAGAAGATCCCAGCCGAAGATCTCACCTCCTAGAGTAAGCTCACACTGCCGGAACCAGTGCGTAATCGTCGAGTCTGCTTCCGTAGGGGTCTCTAGCCGTAAGGATCGAGCCAACGGCTCTGTCGGAATCTCCGAGCTCCGAACAAGGGCAGCGGCTATGAAAGAGTGACTTGATCCTGTGTCTATAAGAACTTCAGCAAGGGTGGAATAGACACAGATCATACCTCGAATCATCTCTGGCACGCCGTGGTCGTAGGCCTCCACTATCTGGAGCTGTGCCTGTCTCTGACCGCCAGCTCCCTGTGGTCGGGGCGGACCTCCTGGTGGTGGTGGTGGCAGAGCCTCAAAGCGTCGCCCACCACCTGCTGCTCGGCCTGCTCCTCTGCCTCATCCGCCTCCTCTCTACGGACCGCCACGGTCGACCCTCTGCCTCTGCCTGGGTGGCCCCTCCACAGTCTGCTGCTCCTCGGTACGACGGGTCGGGCAGTCACGAGCCATGTGGCCCTGCCCGCCGCATGCGTAGCACTGCCTGCCTCTCGAAAGACTGGCTCCACGCTGTGTGCCCCGCACTGCTGAGCCAGTGTCCCGAGGTCGTCTGCTGGAAGGTCTGGTCTGCCTGGAGCCCTGAGTCATCTGTCGGCTACCTGCTGCCGAAGACTCCGCTACCTGCCGCCCTGCGGTAGGTCTCGCTGTGGACTCATCCAGAAAGCTCTCGATCATAAGGGCTCGCTCCAGTACTCCTGCCTGAGTCGGGATGCTGAGGGAGATCAGCGATGCCCTGATCTCGTGTCTCAATCCCTGCTCGAAGGTCCAGGCCCGGAAGAAGGGGTCTCGTACCATGTCGGTCGAGTAGCGAGAAAGATCAGTAAACCTCGCCGGATACTGGGCGACCGTCAAGCTGCCCTGCCGCAGCTGAAGAAGCTCCTGAATGCGCACCGCATGGAGGGTGGCTGGGACAAACTCTAAACAGAAGAGGCTCTCGAAGTCCGTCCATATGAGAGAGGCCTCATCGTGCACCTGGAGCATCAAGCTCCACCATCATCCTGCTGCTGCGTGCAGTAGGCTCGCCGCGAGGATCACCATGAGGTCTGCTGGTGTCCTCACTAGCCTGAAAACTCGAACGACCGCCTCCAGCCAGTCCTCATCTACCTGGGGGTCCGTCTCCCCACGAAACCTGGGTGGTCGCTGGAGCTGGAACTCGTGCAGATCTCCGAGGCGACGTGCATCATCAGCGGTCGGTGCTGGAAGCATCGGGGGCTCGGCGGGTAAAGGTACCGCCGGTGCCTCTGCTCTCAATAGGCCCTGTACCGAGGCCTCGTCACTCGGCGGGCTGTCGTCGCGCTCTACTCTCGGAACCCTAGCTGGCTGCTATCGTGGGGCCATCCTGAAAAGGAAACAAGTGCGCCACGGTCAGAACAGTATACTTGGTGAGCTGACACAAGTAATCACAAAGAAAACTTGAAACAAACATGCAATCAATGTTTTCGTGCATTAATTCGGAAATCAGAAGTCAGGGTCCTGGTGTGTGGATACATCGACCGTCGCACCAACATTGGACTCCCTGGACTGATAACCACACCCAATACGCTAAACACTATTGCTTCACATAGAAGAAAAATCAGAGTCTTTGGTAGAACCGACCACCTCAGATACCAATTTGTCACGACCCATCCTCGGGGCCCGTGCCGTGACTACCCCAAGCCCGCCTTCCATAGGCCAGGGGCTGGTGACTAGCACCAAGGCATAAATCCCAATAAAAGGGAAGACATTGCCTTTGAAAAGTAAACAAGCACCACAGAGTAAGAAAGCGGACAAGTAAATACTAAGTAAAAACTGTAACAAGCTGTGCTGAAAGTAAAAGGGGCCGGAAATACAAGCCCAACTGTAAAGTACAACTGAAAGGAAAAAAAATCAACTGAAAAGAAAATCCGCAGTGTCGAGTTGTCCTCTGAAGGTCCCAGCTGAAGGGTGGGTACAGATAGCCTCCACAGCTCCTCAGTCCAGCCGTCCGCTCCGAGTATGTCCCACCCAGTGGTCCACCTCTAGGTACCGTCCTGCTCCGCACGCCTCCACCACGATCAGCGATGTCCGTCGTCTGCAACCAACACCACGAAGTGCGGGCATAGCCCGTGCAGGGGTGAGTATAAGCTACTTAGTAGGGACCCCGAGACCCCTGAAGGTCTCCCAGAATCCATAAAGGATAATCCACAAAGGAGAGATACAATCACGAAGGAACATATGACACGGCTTAGGTATATGCCCATACATATACCTAAGTCATCAATTCCCGTTCGGCTCCAACATTCGAGCCCAAGCACAACCCAATCCACACAGGAAAGCAAAACGTATACCCACACAGGATATGACAACACAATCCACGAAGGAGAGTAAACAGTAAATCCACACAGGATAGTTCAACACAATCCACAAAGGAGAGTAAATAGTAAATCCACACAGGATAGTTCAGCACAATCCACAAAGGAGAGTAACACAAGATTCAGCTCACACATGTATACTTCTTCGAATGACGATAAAGATGATCACTGATCCATCTAAGTCGTCGGACCCACAAAGGATCGATAGGTAACTAACCCCCGCAATGACCCACACAGGATCGGGCCCACACAGGACCTGTAGGCGCTGCTCACACAGAACCACTGAGCGCTGACCCACACAGGATCGGACCCACACAGGATCGGGCCCACACAGGACCTGTAGCACTGATCCACGTAGGATCGCTGAGTGCAGTAGTCGTCGCAGTCCACTGAGGATCTTTGCACGGTCGTCGCTATCGAAGTAGCAGTCGTAGCCAGCTCTAGGGTTCCCGCACACAGCAAACTCGTTCGGGAGGGTCCGCTCCACGAGCCGAGAGGCTGATACATCAACTGTCACAAAGTCCGAAGTTGATGTATCCAAAAGTTCTGTATCGTCAACAGGAACTCAACGTCGCAGACGGCGCGTCAATCGTACGCCCAATCTGAGAGATATTGGCTTTTTCGTCTGAGGGGCCCGGTTGGTTTTTAAGCCAAACCAACCCGACCATACTCCACCTGCGTCCAAACCTCGGGCGGAGTATGCCAAAATATCCATCTCACTTAGAGGAACTCAATGAAGTCGACGGCACGTCAATCAGACGTCTGTAGCTCAAGATATGAGCATTTCTGCTCTGAGGGCCCAGTTGGTTTTGTGTACGAACCAACCCAGCCGAACCCAAAGTATTCCGAAACCTTGAGTGCGATGTACCGAAACGACCGTCTCGATCCAAGGATCGTGTTTCTGCTGACGGAGCATCGTTCGGAGGCCCGTAGCTCAAGTTATGAGCAAAAGAACGAAAATGGTCTGAAGACGGGGGGTCCGGGCCCAGGCCAACCCGGCCCGACCCCCCCTGGGTCGGCCGAACCGGGTTGACCCGACCCGGTCCAACACGGCCAAACCCGGTCGGACCGGCCTGGCTCGGCTCGGCTGAGCGGCCGAGCAGCTGGACGCCGCGGGGCACTGCCCCAGCAGATTGGAGGTGTCGCGACCCCGCGTGGGGCCGTGCTGGATCGATCGGACACGGCATGTCGTCGTGTCCCGTGCGGCGAGCTGGACCCACGCGGCAGCGCCGGTGACCCGCGCCGTCGGCCGCTTCCGCGGGCCACCGGAGTTGCTCCGGTGGTCCGTTTTCCTTCCCGTCTGCGCCGTTGTTCCTCCCGGGTTCCGTTCTTCACTACTGGATCATCAAAACGCCCTCGCGTCACGTTTTGTCATTGCCCGCCAAATCCGCACAACCATGAAGAACGGTGGAGGGTTTTCGGGCCGTGTTCGTTTGGCCCGCACCCTCCGCATTAGATAAAAACAACGGGAGAATTATTCAACACATGAACCAACAATTTTAATAAAATAAAATTGTTCATATGAATCCGGTTCTTTAATTTTTAAGAAACGTACACGAGAATATAAAATATTCACAACAACCCCTACCTCGCCAAATCGTCACCCGCAGGTTCTTCGCGGATTTGAGGATCATCGCGTCGTCGCGGTATCCGGCGTTGCGTCGTCGCGGAAGGTTGTCGCGTCGACGAACTCCGAGGTTCAAGAACAAAAAGATTTAATTAATAATAATTAAATCCTTCTTGAGTCAAAAACCACAAAGGAAGTTTAAAAAGAAACCCGAGATCTCTTACCTCAAGCAGTTGGTGATCAGAGATCGGGGCGGGGAAGAACGTCTCGGATGAAGCATCTCCAAACTCTGAGGGTGACAGCGTTCTTCGCGTTCTTCGCGAAGGAGGATGAAGGCTCAAGAATTCTGTCAAGGCCTCTCAACGTGTAATCCTCCAAATGTTGTGTTGGTCTTATTTTATTATTACGCCAACAAACGAAAAAGAGGTAAGTAACGACCCATCAATTCGTAGAATTAATTCAACGAAAGAAACTTCCCATTTAATTCATGAATAAAACCGCCCAATTAAATGGTGCGTTAAGAATTTAAGAAAACGCGTCAGTTGACTTTCATAATGACGGGTTTTCGCGGGTGCGTTACTTAGCGGAAAAGAAACGGCGGGGCTCGTGCGGGTCCCACCTCACAAATATCCTACCAAGAGGGTAGGATATTTCTGGATGGCATCCTATCCGGATCAACTCAGCTTAAGCCGCTTTTAAGTGGCTTCCAAGTGGCTTAAGTGAAATAAAATAAAGTTTGTCTAACAATTATTTTATTTCTTAACTTTAATCCCGAAAATTAAAAACCACAACCGAGCAGACGCAACTCCGGAAGAGGTGTTTCTAAGCAAATACCAGCGCTGCGATTTCATCGGTGCCCTCAGAATTCGATTCCGGGCACCGGTTCAAAAGTTAGAAAAACCCGCTCGTCCATTCACTGAACGTACCTGAGCCAAACTTCGGAAAATTATTCCAGGCACACCGGGCCTCGGAATTAGGTGCCGTCAGAAACTGCGTTCTTGTAAAATTCCAATGAAAATTAAGAAAAAAATTTCCTTGAAATTTACGGGTCTTTACAGTAAATAATCTAAGTAATTATACCAAACCCAATGATCATAATATTCTTAATTGTATAGTAATAATAATTTAAATAATATTGGAAATAAAAATTATAAGTATTAATACATGATAAATTCGGATAAGAGGTCATGAATTTATATTGTTCTTATGATCAATACATCACTGATTCCAAAAATATTAAATATGACAATATAATCATTAAAATAATTAGGAAGAGTATCATTATTCACATTTATGATAATTTTTTGGATGTTCATAGAAAATTATCAATATAATGAGAATGTACATGACTATCCTCTATGTTAAACAAGTAATTAAACTGGAATAAATAAGATTTCTTGAATCTATACAATAAAAATAACATTGATAACATAAATCAGAAATATTTATTAATCCTTCAATGTAAAAATTTTAGTTCCAATTAAAGATTTAATTTTTTTGTAATAATATTTTCATTGCATTAAAGGTAAAAATGAACATATATTATTTTAACATTAAAAAATATAATGTTACATCAGTATATATCTTATTAGTAATTTGATTATGCTAAAAACCATTAGAAAATGAAATAACTTTATAATGTAAAGAATTTGATGACCTATAAGATTTTAACAAGAAAATATGATGTTTTTTGGAGTTAATTATCTATCATGTTATTTACCTACTAAAAATAATAATAAATGAAAGATAAATAATATAGTAAAAAAATAGTCTAAAAAAAAGGAAAACGTGTTTAAATTCTAAAAAAAAATCATCATAAAATATTTAAAATAAATGATAACATATAAGATTCCAAAAATATTATTTTAGATCCAATTATTACTTTAACATTAACATAGTAAAATCCTCCACTTATATATCAAGTCTAGGAATCGTATAATCTGAAATGAATGATTCAAATTTAATTTTAGTATTAAACCATTTTATTCAAAACATAAATATTTCAAACCATATTCCTACCATTAATATGAATTAAAATCTAGGGGGTCTCAAATCACCCATATATGATATCACTAAAAAAATAAAATAAAGAAAATAAGTCAATATAAAAATTAAATTATAAATAAAAATTATATGAGTGATAAGTGATAATAAATATAATTTTCAATTTAAAAATATACAACTTCACCATTTATGTATACATTTATTTTATACAAATTATAACTATAACATTATTATTAATAACTAATATAAAATTTCATTAACAACATTTAACTTCCATAAAATAATACACACAACCAGAAAATACAATAAAAATAATGTGATACTTTTAATTATAACCTAGTAGTAGTTATTATATACTAGAAATATTATGTGAAACAATTACAACAATATTTGATGATATCCAAATGATATTGTATAAAATAATAAATCATGAATGCATCAAAATAGAGATTCATATTAAAAAAATGATATAATCTATAATTAAAATTGAACCTCCAATGTAATAATATTTCTAAAAAATGTAAATTACAAGTGAAAAGTAATATGTAATCATAAATGTCAAGGTAGGATATCACCCCGACCACTAATGTCATCAATTTATTCTTCTAATGTAATACTTTAATCCTCATATATAGCACCACAACCATATCCATGATCATCATCTATGAAAGATGGGTTAGTGGAAACCTACTAACCAATGGGAGAAAATGCTGCCTCCATAGAGTCCATCTAATCATTAAAATGTGATGATATATATTCTAGAATCTTGGAATATATAAATTGGAATCTATTGGTCATCAATTGATGCATAATATCACTTATATTTTCTAACTCAATCCATAATTTTTCTATAATAGATATAGTGGTAGAACTAATGATGATTAATAATTCACTGGTAAAATTTTCTTTCTAGGACTACATCAAACAATTCATGGGTTCTCATGACAAAATAATTGACTGAAATGATTATCGGAACCTAAATAATCCCCCCTCTTTATCAAGATCCTTAAATTAAATCTGATAAAATATTTATAAGATAAAAATTATATAAATTAATTAGTTGTGTTTATCGAATATCAAAAAAATTAAAACTTTTTCTTATGGGGCTATATTGAATAAATTTCCATCCATTTTCTAATTGATTTAGAAATTTAGTTGAGCATGATGTACCCAAACATTGATATTAAATGATTATTTATTCTAAAAAACAAATTTAAATGAATAAAAAAATTAATAATAAATGTGCATGTGTGTGTGAAAATAAATAAATAAATACTTAGTTGATTTTCCTCATGATAAGGCATATTAGTGAGATCGAGAGTATTAAAATAATGCATTAAAGAATTAGTTTTTTATTCTTCTATAATTATTCTTACATGGAAATAACATTTACAGAAATAATTTTTAAGATTAAAAATTAATAAGGTCATATGATAATTAAAAGATAATAAAATTATATGTTAGGTCCACCAGGCTAGATACCCTGAGAGGGGGGAGGGGTAAATCAGGGTATGACAGATTAAAACAACTACCCCTTTGATCTTGTTTTGCTATTAGACAAAACCCACTTCTCTCTCCTTCCCGATGCAGATTATGAATAAAACTTAAAGCATGCACATGACACATCGATTTTTACTTGGTTCACCCCCACTGGGCTATATCCAAGAAGAATATACCGGCAATGTTCTGATTTACCAATTCCACTATAAGTACACTGCTGTTTAAAAGTTTGAAGTGGACCCAGTGTCCCTCATAGTTTACAACCACTCACAATTTGAAAACTCACTGCTCTCTCAACTGAAGTGAGTTCACTTCTTCTTCAGAAGATCCACTCACAGTTTATATACCTATAGGTATCTTCATTTGCATGAAATAATGCATCCTCAACTGTTGATAAATGCTCTATTGAAGTTAAATGTTCATCCACTAATGAATACCGCTTTACCACAGATGTTCTAGGTAATTTCTAACTTTCATGCAACCCTAGGGTTACTTGTATGCCTCTACCTTTGTTGCGGAAAAACCAACTTGCACACCACACTTGCGCGCCACATTAGCGCGCCAAACTTGCACTCCACACTGCTTGCGCGGTACACTTGCGTGCCACACTAGCATGCCAAACTTATTCTCCACACTACTTGTGCGGTACACTTGTGCGTACACTTGCGTGTCACACTTGCGTGGCACACTTTCCCTGCACATTGGCGTGCCCCACTTGCACGCACACTGAACTTGAACGTCACTTCCACTTGCGCGATCAGAGCTTGGATTTTCTCTAAGTGTTGAGCTCATTGAGAAATGAGGAGAGTAGCCATCTATTTATAGGCATTTTTAGGACTTGTGTGCCACACTTGCGCGCCACACTTGCACGCCACACTTGTGCACCACATTAGGAATTGTGCGCCTCTTTATTTCCTTTGTCACATTTTGATATGATGATCTTGAAATATGACTTGCGCACCACACTTGTGTTCCATACATTCACGGCATACTGGCGCGCCACTTTAGGACTTGTACGCCATACTTGTGCACCACTTTTGGACTTGCACACCACTTTTTTACTTTCACGCCACTTTTCCTTTGCCAAATTTTTGATGTTATAAATTCGAAAAATTCCTAGCTTACAACATTTAAAACCTCCTTAACACAAGAGCACAACTCCCTTTTCCAAAAACACTTTTCCCCATTCTCCAGGAAAACCCTCTTTGTCAACAGTTTGAGTCATTGAGATTCGCTTTGTCAAAAACCCAACATGGAGTCCTGCATTGTCAACAAACACAATCAACTCAAAAATTCTTCAATGATACCTTGAGGGATTTTTTCCCAACAGTATATACCTTAAATACATGACTCGATCAGTAGGAAAGCATCATAGAATACTGATTAAAAAGGAAGTCTCTATAATAAGGAACGTAATCATGGAGTTTATAATTATTTTTATCCATCGTCAATATGAATTATATTTATATAACCTCCAAAGTACACCTATGCCCATAATGTGAAGCACACTAATAATTTATCTATAAAGAAAATTGTAACACCATTCCATAAATTAAATAATCGATTATATATTAGAATATATAATAACATCACATAATTAATATATAAATATTGATACTTATATATATTCCCACACTCTATCTTTGATTGTAACATCCACTTTAAACCATGGTATTGATTCCAAAGGTATGCTATATCTAAATATGATTAGTGTGATAATAAAACTATTATACTATTTCCTATGTTTATTGATAATTCACTATTATTCATTATAGTCCACCATGACTTATATATATGTATTCCAGATTGAACACATCCATGTATGACCACAATGTTCGCTACTGGTAGGGGATTTAAATCCAACCATAAATAAGAATAAGTTAGTAATAATGTTATTAATTAATACTAATTACTAATATTAATAAAATAAATAACTATTTACCTAATGTATAAGGTTGATTCATCTTTATATCATTAGGAGTATTAGTATCCCCAAAGGAATATGTGTCAGGGGATATATGGTACCCTTAGTGGTGATTAGAGGAGGAAGCATGGAATGATGGGTATAAGAAGTAGGTATCAATGGCCTAAGGGTTTGTGAAAGTTGGTGTGAAGAGTTGGGAATCATGTGATATGGATTATAGGGAAAGTAAGGATTTGGGGGAAGAAAAGTTACACCCTAAAAATATTAAGGATTTGAAACAAACATCTCTAATCAAGGTAGACTAGTTAAGGGACAAGGCACAGTAGACTCCCTTGACATATTAATAGAATATGGAGAGGTAGACTGAGGACCTTATATCTTATGCACCTTAACAATTTTTAATCATGATATATAAATAAAAACGGAATGGAAATTTTTTATATTTTTTAAATTAGTATACTCACAAGGGTGATCATTTGTACTAGTCAAATATATAAAATATGTTTCTTTCTTTGAGAAATCATATTCCATATAATATCTTCATGACATGATATAATCAGAGAAAAATATTTTCATGTACATAAGTTAGTACATAAAAAATAAATATTAAATAAATCATAAAAGTAAAGGGACATTACCAATATTGATCTTAATTTTCCAACAATACTCAAAGTTAAAAATATTCCAAACGATTTAATTTTTTTGATCATATTATTCAAGATCAGGATGATTGACTACACACACATTATATATGTAAATATCATATGTACCATCATCAAAAATATATCAAGTTATTATTCTAAAAAACATCAAAATAGAGAATTAAAAAGTTATTTTTCATAAAGTATTTTTTTAGCATGAGATTCCAATATATAAGGTTCATTATTTTGAAGATAATGATCCACATCAACTACTATAAATCCATATTTACCAAAATTCATTCCTTATTTATTAAATGTATCAAACGAATTGCATTTCACTATAAAAAATTGACCTTTTGAGTAATAATATAATATAATTATTTATCTAGTACTCTATAATATAATATATTAGTTAAACATGGTTATTTTTCACCTAATATAACATAATAGTCTATTTTAGGATTTATCATGACACCATTGTTTTGATCTATAACTTTTATTTAATAAATGATAATAATAAACATACATCCATTAACCACAATTCATTTATACTCACGTACCACTATATTTAGACCAAATTATAGTTCTATAATATCAAAATATATCACTCTACTCAGTAAACTCTTAACCTTCCATATATAATAATTTAATCATCATTATTATTAAATATCATCATAAAATAAAAAAATTAACAAATTTAAGGGATTACATGAGATTTGAACCATTGAGGAAACTTCCAACTATACAACTTTTCTCCCCTTCTAAGTGGTAATGAATGGTGCATTCAAGATATAATTTCTACATTCTACCCGTAAAATTTTGGGATAATACATTAATAATATAAATTCAAGACAAATTTGATATAAATTTACTCATAATTGATCTTACTTGATATATTCATATATGATGTTATAATTAAATAACATAGAATGATATGCCATCTCCCTCCCATTAATTATCAAATTAGTTAATGAACATAAACCTAGAACTCCCCATGGTTGTGGAAGTGATGAAAATATTGGATTAGTTGGATCATATTTCACACCTTCATTTCTCATTGGTGGATTTCACCTCATATCAACATTATTAAAATACATAAAACAGAAATCCATGCACTATTAAAAAAAATAACCTCTGATAATGGGTATGTTAGGCTATTTTATTGTAATAAGCATCATACATGTGAAAATAGATGAAAAAATAATTAATATAATTCATAAGGAATTATTTGTGCATATTTTTTAATTTTATTCAAAACTTTTTTAGTCACATTTTTATAATAGACATATCGTTATAAGATACAAAAATGACTAATAGTCACCCTTACATTGTTTGTTAGTACATGGGATATGATTATTGGGATAAAATCATGTAAAATCATGTGATATTAGTGAAATTTAAATAATTTTGTATTCACCTATATAGTATTTAATCATTTTGAAATGTTACTTGAATAACCACTGGAACTTTGATACTCAATAAACCATACTCAATTTTCTATCTCTTTACAGTTGTCATTATGAAAAAAGCATGAGGAACTGACCAATTTTTGGTACCAATTACCTTAGGATAGAGTTTTTTCATTATACCACATTCTTATAAGTACTAAGGTTCTCTTATTTAATCCTTCATTTTGACATTTATATTCAAAATCACAAAATATTAAATGACTAATAAGGTAAATAAAAGAATATTTTCCCCTATAATTGAAGTTGGTATCTTTATGAGTACTCATTATCCTTATCTGAAGTGGGTGAATCTTTCCCAAAATAAAATCAAGTACTTCAAGTTATTTTGAACATTAATTTCTATACATACACATATGTATTTTTTATTTTTCAACAATATAATCAAAATATAAATGATCACTTTTTATGGATGTATCATTAGTATGAAATGATGATGCCCCAAAAAAATAAAAAAAATATACATATTTTTATTCTCTATCACTTATTTTTGTACACATACTAAAAAAGACAGTTTCCAATTCATAATATAACTAGACATTACTCCATAAGTATGGAAACTATTTATGGTTCACAAAATAGAAACATACATTTGAAATGACTCCTTCCTTGAAGTATTGTACATATATACACAAACCATCCACAACTAATTCAAATCTATTATCAGTGGTTTCAAATAAATATAAATATCATTATTAGGATAATTAATATTATAACTTAGTATGGACATGAAATTACATGGATTATTCATGAACATCTAAGAAGTAAGATTATAAATTTTTTTGAATATAATCCATGTGTGTTTCACTTTATAAGTCTATCTAAATGTATTAAAATAAACTCATAATGATTACAATCTCACATTATATTTCTCAGATGAAAAGTCAAAATATTGTTTATTAAACTCCATCCATGCTAATCCATCTGATGGGTGCACTAAATGATCAATATTTTTATTTCTTTACCTATTCCATATCATTTATTCTATCATTTTTTCTAACATAATAATTAATTGTAGATGTTATGTAAAATGAGAGTTTTATATAACCTTATAGGCAACTCAATACTATATTCATTATTTATGAGGATTCTATATACATATAACTCATTGATTGTAGTCATTCAAAGATTCATTTTGATTTTAATATATCATAAAATAATTAATATTTAGATATATTTTATTAAATAAAAATCAATACTGGACTATTAACTTATATGAAAACTATGATGTCATTTCATGCATTTAATTCATTGGTTATGGATTTAAGTTTGAGTTTTGAGAAAATAATTTTAGTTTACATAGGTTTTTTCTAGCATGAAAGGGTAGGGTTAATGCTTATGCACTAGCCCATGCAAGTGAATAGTAAAATGGGTACATCTCGCATTTAAGGCAGTGTTTTTCAGGGGAAACCTACACAAGATTCCTTCTCATGAAAAAAGTTAAATTTTATTTATTTATTTATTTTAGGATTAAATTTTAAGTATGTGAACCTCTCATTCCTTGCTCATTTCATAAGAAAGGTTCCATGATATATCCCCTCATTGAATCCATCTCACCCTTCATGAACAATGATAAATTTTATTTATTTATAGACTCGGGATGCTTGAATTTCAGAAGAAAAACCACTCTCGAGGCATAGACAACCCTCAGAAGGGCCCCCATTTAAAGAAATCTTACACTGGTTCATTCACATAATTCCCAATGATATACTAGAAATACACATAGAAAGAACCTAGGAAGACATCCAGACCTAGAGAACTATACTTTTTCATGTTAAGATCAACTTCCTTGATTTCCTCCACCACTGGAAGTGCCTCAAAAATTTCATTATCTCTTTCCTCAACTATCTTGGGAATGTGCTGCCAAAAACGGTCAACACTCTCATAAGAGAACACTATCCCATAAGACCTAATAGTTATTATGTTCTTAAAAAAATACAAATCCATATTTCCAATGGTATCAACATCAATGGTAAAATCCCTTTCTTGAAGTATGATATTCACACTACTAGAAATCCCAATTTTACTAACGCTTATATCCTAATGGTTTATATAAACCATTGGGAATGGCTATGTATACCAACGGTTTGCTTAAAACTATTGGTATAGAAGGTTTTGTAAAGGTTTTTACCAACGGTTGGTAAAATCGTTGGTGTAGGCACTTTTACCAACGATTATCAATAACTGTTGGTATATGTTGGATTTTTACCAATGGTTTGTGTGAACCATTGGTATAGGCCTCGCATTTTTCCTCCTTTTACCAACGATTTATACAAACCGTTCATATAGGACTTACTATACATACATTCCCAACGATTTTTAAAAACCGTTGGGAAATTTTTCCCCTAAATGCAGATCAAGCGTCCAGTTCCCCCTCTGCTCAATTTCAGGTCCCCCTCTGCTCGATTGGTGCCCTAAATCAAATCTCCCTCTTCTCCAGCCTTCCAAAATTCTTCCACTAATCGAACTATATTCAATCAAAGAAATGTTTTCTTCTACACTTCAAATCTGTAAGTGATACCTTGGTTTTTTTATTCTACATATATTTTTTATACTATGGTTTTTTGTTCTGCAACTATTTTTTTCTCTTTTGATCTGGCAGAAAGAAGATCTATGTGGACATTAATCATGGTTATGGGTGGAAATTTAGGATGTAAGATAGTATTCCTTAATTTTACATTATATATCCAATAGTATTATTGAAATATGTTCAATTTTATTATCTTTGACAAATTATGTTGTTTAATAAGTTGTTTTTAATGGTTGCAATAATGACTATATGATATAAGGGTTCACATGGTTTGTATAAGGGTTAAAATGGGGTCTAAGATAATCTAGTGTCCTGGGAATGTACCCAGAGTACATGAAATGGATAGCCATGTAAATATACATGGCCAATACCTTATTGTGAAAAGTATGTTTGGCCAAATGGGGTGCTGAAAACGTCCCATTTAAACATGCCTTCGTTTCATGGGTATTCCCATATAATGTGTTGGTCATACTATAGAGTGGGTAGTAATTAGCTCACCCAAAACACTTTCATCCCAGAAATCCAATAAAAATTAGTTAAATGGAAGAACCCATGTTCTAATGTCATGCCTAACCTGGTTTCTTACTCACCTCACCTAAACATAAACTAGAACACTGGTTAAATGAAAGAACTCCTCCTAAACATACACTATAACATTGGTTAAATGGAATAACCCATCCTCATTACTGAATTCCATACACATATGAAAAAACCATCATTCATGAACATCCCTATAATTCATAGGCTTTTCACAAAACACATATCCCTTAAATTTCATGAAATTCCAGTAGGCATTGATATAAAGTTGTCATGTTTACAGGTGTAATCTTCATAGATTTGGATAATATATTCTCAGAACTATAGAGTGGAACACCATTCGGTGTTTTGAGGTTAACCCAACTCCACACATGAAAAAGAAGATCATTATCCATCAATAAAACCAATGTAAATATATAAATGGTGATTCATATCTGTATCATTAATATATTTCCTTATGAATTCTTAATCCATTAGGGTGTTCTCCCAATACCTCCCTAGTTGGATTTCAAATTCAATTATCCTCGTTTAACACCACTTTGAGGCATCTCTTCATTTAAAATTATGTGTTGGTTATAGGATATTCTGAAATATTTATCTTTTATAGGAGTTGGAGCTATTTAATTAGAAATTTCAAAACCCTCCATAAAAATCCTACTTCTAACACTTTAATTTCCATTTCTAAACCCACCTATTTAATTTTAGAACACCACAAAGAGTATTATTAAACAGGAAAACTTGATTTTCTTCATCCTTTAATGTCCTGAACAACATCATAATTGCAAAAAATATGTCATCGTTTTTTGAATTTGGAGTAGAGGCATAATATTTGCGTTTGTTTGAAGGAAAAAAAATCATATTTTAGGTATTTTTAATTTCAATTTCATGTTTTTAGGGTGGGGAGGGGGAGTGTGCAGGTGGGGTGGGGGATGGGGTGGGGTGGGGGGCTGTCCAGGTGGGGGGGGGGGGGGGCTATCCAAGTGGGTTCATGGTTGGCCAAGTGTCACAACCATTATTTAATTATGAGGTAATTTTTATATTTTTTTGGTATTTTATTTATCCCTTGTATTTAATTTAGTGTTTTTAGAGAAAATATAGTATTTTTTACCCAACAATATGTGGTTCATGGTTAGCACATAGTTCAGTTAAACAAAGAACAATTTAAGTGAAAACAACAACTAACATACGGAAAATAGACCAAATGTATTTGGATTGTGTTGATACTTTAGGACAACGATACATTAGTCATTTTTTACGTGTACGAGTAAACCCCGCCTCAATACGAGGAACGATGTGTTGGAATCCTACTCTGATCAATAGATCACACCATACATGTACCATTTAGTGTTAATAGCCTTAAGAACATTAATATTATTTTCACTAGGGTCAATAAACTTACAGTTCCATTCTTCTAGACCATTACAAGTTGATCTTATGATCATTTCAGTTTTTCCTGAATTTGAAATCAAGTAAATAGTTCCATACTTTACTCCTTTTGTAACGACCATGGAACCATGGATCAGTTTCCATACCCCATTTTCAAATTTAGTTTCATAGCATGCATCATAAAACATTCTCTTTATATTTAAGAAGAAGAAAATCACTCCTAGGTAAAATCCATTTTCAGACATTTTTCATTTTCTATAAAATTTGATTTTGTTTGATGATAGATCATATTTGGGTGTTCTTTCGTTGTCAAAAGATCTTATTATGATCCTCAAAAACCTAAAAATTTCAAAAATTGAGGGGTTTTATTTCACAACATCAAGAAAGTGTAGCGAGGGAATATGCTGCCACTTGTCAAATTCCTATGGTAGGATGGTTGGGTTAAAGAGGGTATTTGGGGCATGATTCAGTTGGATCCAATTTTTTTGAGGATATTATGTGTCGTCACTTTTATTCTCACTGTTAATCATGAGAGGGTCTCATCAATTATTTTTATCATGGAATAAAGAAGTGTCGCCCTTACATTAACCAGTAGTACACCATGTATGACTATAACCCATCCTGGAAGGGTACTATTTTTTTTTCAACCTCATATGCATCACGACACACTCTGGATCAGACACATGTTCAACATCCACTTATTCAACCAATTTGGACATGATCACTATGCGTATAAAAACCAATACCCAAGTATATTATGTTATTAACACTATAGAGTCTACTAACAAATCCATTACCATTCACCCAATATCTGACATTAACACCCCTACCACCTTCATCTTCATTCTTAGTGCATCAAAACTGACATTTCCTTTACAAAGAAAATATTCCATTTCAAATTTGAACATATACATGTATTTTATTCAACACATCTTAAAATGATTTAGCTCACATTAGAATAAATTATATTACCAGGACATTAAGTTCGTATATATAACATGTCTCTAATCAAAGAGGTGGTGTCTCTGAAATTTCCACTCATCAATGATAGTCTCAAACTCTTTTTCCAGTTTATGGGTGGCAAAGGACTAATGTATATGGGCTAATCAGGCGACTGATTCACTTGGTGCAACAACCAACATGGGATAAGTCAGTGCTGGAGTCGGTTGGACCGATGTATTGAAAATATCCATGATCTCTCAATGTTTCCAGATGCCAAGGTGAGTCACTTGGTTCGCAGGATTTTTGACCATTCCCAGCTTCTCCACTCTTTGTCTCTAAGGCAGGCCACTCAAGAAAGGTTCATGTTTATGATCCAATGGAGTGGTGTACCGGGTTACCATAATATTATGATGGAGATATGGGGGGAATTGATCCAAGGGCACACCTGGGTGGCCATTCACAACAAGCTGAGGAGGTTAAAGAAGGGGTTTCAGTAGTGGGATAGCGATATCCCACCTAGTGACCAAAATTTTGAGGAGGACAAGAGGGATGTGGAGCGTTTGGAATCCGGTCTGAAGGAGGATTGGGATGATTCATTTTTTGTCGAGCTCTATGTTAAGAGGAGTGGAGTGGCTGACTTGATCCTTGCCTAGGAGCACAACACAAGGGAGAGAGAAAAGATCAAGTGGCTTCATGAAGGGGACAAAAATACTACATACTTCCATGATTACATAAAGGAGAAGAGGATGCATATAAAACCAAAAATAGTTCTGGAGGATGGATCATACACTGATGATGGGGATGTGGTCGGGGAGATGGTGCACTATTTCTTCAAAGACATCTTAGCAGGCCCAAGCTCGAACATGCCAAATGGCTATCGGGTAGGGGGTGAGGATTTTTGGGGAGAGGTTCCTACCCTCATCTCAGATCATGTCAATGAAGAACTTGAAGGGATACCAAGGGAAGAGGAGATTCAAAAATCCATGATGAGGATCAATCCAGAGAGTGCTCCGGGCCCCAATAGCTTCTCAGGCTCGTTTTACAGGGAATCCTGGGATGTTGTTAAATAGGATATCATCTATTCTATCCAAGACTTATTTTTTGGCGGTGGCCTACTGCGGGTGGAATGCGCTACTTATCTGGTTCTTATCCCAAAGACCAATGATCCACCTCTCTCAGCCATTACAAACCAGCAAGATTATTCAATTTTCCTTACAAGATACTGGATGGTATTCTTAATTCTAGGTTGTCTGAGCTTCTGCCCTGGTGGATATCCCTTGAACAACATGACTTTGTAAGACGCCACAAAATTCAAGGGGCTATCGCGCTATTGAAGGAGATGTTGAGGGAACTCAAAATCAAAACTCATGGCTCAAACATAGCAATTAAATTGGACATGAATAAGGCATACGACTGAGTGGAATAGGGCTACATCAACAGGGTACTCGCCCGCATGGGGTTCTCAGCTTGGGCATGCGATCTCCTCTTCCATTGTTATAGCTCGTCATGGATTTATATCTCCTTCATGGGGTGAACCTGAGGTTTCTTTAAGGCGGTCCGAGTCCTTCAGCAAGGGGATCCTATCTCTCCCAGCACATTCATCCTAGTTCCGAACCTGCTCAACACATGATCAATAGAGGCATTGCCAATGGGGCCATTCGCCCCTACCGAAGGAAACTGAATCTCCCATCAGCTTCCCATATGATGTTTGCTGATGGAACAATTATTTTCATGAATTATGGGAAGAGGTTGATGCGGGGTATCAAAATAATTCTGGAGGATTACTATCGCTGGAGTGCCCAAGCGATCAACAAAGACAAAATCTGCTTCTATATCTCTAAAAAATGTGATGAAAGGAGGATGACACATCTGAGTAATAGGTTGGGGACTAATCAAGGTTATTTCCCAATGGTATACCTTGGCACACCTTTATCCCCTGGTAGGACAAGAATACTGGATTTTTATCGGGTGGTGAGTAGGATTTCAAGATGTGTGCTCAACTGGAAAAACTATTTTCTGTCCTTCGGGGGTCGGATTTCCTTGGTCAATAGTGTACTAACAGCGATCCCAATTCATGAAATGGCTTACACTAATGTTTCAAATGGGGTCATTAAATCTATTAACAAAATTCTATTGGGTTTTATTTGGGATTCTCAGTTGGAGGGGAGAAGACGTTGGGTGTCGTGGGAGAGGATGACGAGGTCAATTCAGAACAGAGGGATCAACATGAAAAGTTTAGAAGGCATTTTACTATGGATTCATGTGAAACTGGCATGGGAATTGATTTAAGAGCACACTACTGGAATACTGGTCTATCCCCACGCATCTATTCCCACGGTTTATCAAACCGTGGGAATAGGCCTTTTTTGTTTATCAATACCCACGGTTTTATTAAAACCGTGGGTATTCAATTCACAATTTTACCCGAATATCGGGTTCTCCTCCTCACTCTCGCGCTCCCCAATCGGAACTTCTCCTCCTCACTCTCGCGCTTCCCCGCTCGAACCCTAGGTTCCTGACCTCCGCCTCCAGCCCTCTCCTCCCCTCCCCGACCACTGCCTCCCGGTTATCCGACCTTCGCCTCCCAGCCCTCTACTCCCCTCTCTGACCTCCGCCTCCCGGACATCCGACCACCGATTCCCGGCCATCTCATCCCCTTTACAGCTTTCGCCTCCCGCCTTCTCCTCCGCTCCCGACCTGGAATTCCGGCCCTTCTCCTCCGCCTCAACATCCTAGCCTTCGCTACACTTCCCCAAGCTCCAGCGGCGTCCTCGCTTCTCCCTCGCAGCTACCTCTCCTCAGACAATTTCCCGGCCAAGTCATTCTATATAGGTATAGAATTTCTTCTCCTTAATTTTTTATTCTTTTGAAACTAATCACTTATTCTTATATCACTACACAAATTATCTTCTGCATTGTTTATTTAGTCAATAATCAGTCATCATAAGTGGAAATCTGGGTATGAATCTTTGGGTATTTTTTTGAATTCATTTCTGTTGTTTGGTCTATTTGGGAGCCGATCTGCCTGCTTTACTAGACTGAATTTTGGCTTCTGGATTTGGGTTTGACTAAACCCCTGGTTTTGTGGTTTCATGGTCTACCAATCCATCACCTTCTTCAAAAAAAATTCATCTTAGAGATAATTTTTACTTCCTCTGATTGTTATTGAAAGAATCTGTTTTCATTTACAATGTTTTATATTACTACATTTTTTTCATTGGATATAACTGACAAAGACTACTAATTTAGGATGATATACTAGTGATGAGTTCTATTTGAAGGACATAAAAGTATTGGGAAGGAGGGAATCTAGAACTAAAGTGTCATACCCAGGGGAACAGTGGTGTCTACTCTAAAATGTCCATATGAACAGCATCTCCTTATGCTATAGCTTTCTTGATAGATCGCATGAAGGGCATGGGGTCATCAAACATGATTTTTTTATGTATTCCATCATTTATCTTCTTTATAAACCCTGTATTCCATATGAACAACATCTCCTTATGGTATGCGTTTTATAAATATTTTCATGGTTTCCATCATTTTGGAAATTTTCGTGTTGTCATGCTGATTTAATAGGGTATAATTTATTGAATTAATATTTCTTGATTATATTACTTAGGATTGTGTTCAATGAAAATTTCTACATACGTAAATTGTTGGTGGTGGTTTCATCTAGAAATACAACAAACTCATGAAGGATTATATGCCATATATGGTTTTTAGTGTTTTGAAACTATAGAGACATCATTATATTGTGTTTTATATTTATAACTCGAATGATAAGCCTCCATGTATAAGCTACCTATTGAATTATGAATTGATTAGCGAAGTCACTACCATCACCTTCCACTAGACCCTCCAATGTTCAATGCCTGAAGATGATTAATGAATTGTAAATTAATATGAAACAGATTAGTTATGTTAAATAAAATGCACGTGGTTTCTTGTTCTTAGTCTAGAATTGTCATGGTATTAAAGGCAAAGGATAAAACTAGGTAGCTAAATATGAAATCTCTTAAATGGTTGGGTGTACCTTTTTCCTTATCACAATAATCAAATGAAATTTCATAAATATTGACTTTTGAAATTATATGACCATTAAATTTATTATTAAATGGATTTTAATGAGATGGTTTCTTGATTTAAAACATTGAATTAACTAAATAATTATGACATAAATTATTTGACTAATGGATTTCATGTCTTCAAAAGCTTTTCACATCAATGAAAAATCAGAATGAACCATATGGCATATTAAATGGATAGAGTATCATATGTCCTGAACAATTACATGAATAAATTTTAATGTTTTCATTTTTATATAGTTCTTAACATATCCATAGAAAGTGCCTGACCTGAGTTAGAATTTGGATTCCTATGGTAATTCAATGAGCACTCAAGGATACCATTTCGATTCAAGGATGTTTGTTTCCTCGGCTATAGTCACCATTGAACCCGGTCCTCATATAATAATAAATGTCTGATATGACACTATATAACCCCTCGTTTAAAATTATAGGATTCCTTGGATACACTCTTGGGGTCCAAAATTTGTTCTACGGAGATGACTTCAATAGTTATATCCTTGGGCCTATCCATAGCTTTTCCAATTTTACCTTGGATATGTTGCTTGGACTCTGTTAGATAATACCATTATTTAATTCCATGGATGATTCTATTTGGATTAAACTCATACCCATAGAAATGTTGCAATTACTACTACGTTGGTGACCCTTTAGGTTTGGGATGGCTTGGTTATTACCTTGTATCCCTTTACTTATTTAGGTCACATTTCAGAATGCCTTTTTATTCATTATAACCTTACTATTACTATCACATGGTGATGTATATCCTAGATTCACCTCCCATGAAATACTTATTAAAGATGTTACCTTATTAATTAAATAATGAGATTATTTTTTAAAACCCATCAGATGGATGAATAAAGTACTTGGGTGTTTATATTTAATATGCTCTATGACATTGTACAATTGAATTATTAACAATTTTAGGTGTAGGGGGAGGGGGGTGAGTGTGGGGGTGGGGCTGGGTGCGGGGGGTGCGGGGCTGGGTTCAGGGGGTGGGGGGCTGGGTGCAGGGGAGGGATTTTGGGTGTGGCGGGAGGGGGGGCTGGGTGTGGGGGGTAGGGCTGGGGGTGGGGGCGGGGCTCGGTAGGGGGGAGGGGGGATGGGTGGGGGGCGGGGGCTGGGTAGGGGGGAGTGGGGCTGGGTGCAGGGGGTGGGGGCAGGGTTCAGGGGGTGGGCTGGGTGCAGGGTGGGGGGGGGGATGGGTGTGGGGTGTGGGGGGGGGGGGATGGTTGCAGGTTTGGAGGGAGTGGTATGTAAGTAATTTGTCTTCTAATTTTTCAGCAGCTTAATTTTATTTATCCTCTAGTTCTTATCCATCATTTATTGTGTGTTAGTGTCTTGAATGAAAAGATTTGAAAGCGCGACTCTCAACAAGGTGGTCTTTCTTTCCCATGTGTTTCTCCTCTGGGCATCTTTGCAACATTTTTAGATTCAGCGGATACTCCATTTATTTTAATATCAGCATAATTTTTTTAATTCCTAGATAGGAATTTTGCATTCTCTATCAGACTTTATTTGGATTCAATAAGAGATGAATGATTGTGATGCTTCATCCTTATGAATTTATTTATGACTTTTCGAATTTGCATTTTAGTTTGCAGGAAGAAGGTGAAAGAAACATAGTTTGATGGTCTTGATCGTGAAAGAAAGGTGAATGATTGTGATGCTTCATCAGCGGATACTCCATTCTGGTTTTCATTCTAGTTTGGTTGTCTGCTACTGGTTTGCATTCTGTTTGCTGGTCTGCTTCTATTTCTGGTGTTTACTGGTTCGCTTCTGTTTTTGGTGTTTACTGGTCTGCTTCTGTTTCTGGTGTTTGCTGGTCTCCATTCTTTTTTCTTGTTTTTCCTTCTGTTTCTCAGGCTGGCTGCTTCTGTTTGTGAGGCTGGTCTGCTTTTGTTGGGGAGGCAGGGGGAGGGGCTGGGCAGTGGGGAGGGAGGGGGAGGGGCTGGGCAGGGGGAGGGGGAGGGGGTTTGGGCAGGGAAAGGGCTGGACAGGGGGGGAGGGGAGGGGGGCTGGGCAGGGAAAGGGCTGGGCAGGGGGAGGGGGTTTGGGTAGGGAAAGGGCTGGACAGGGGGGGAGGGGAGGGGGGCTGGGAAGGGAAAGGGCTGGGCAGGGGGAGGGGGAGGGTGAGGGGGGAGGGGGAGGGGAAGTGGGGGGGAAAGGGAGGGGAAGTGGGGAGGGAGGGGGAGGGATGGCCAGGGGGGAGGGGGAGGGCTGGCCAGGGGGGAGGGGGAGGGCTGGGCATGGGGGAGGGGGAGGGGGCTGGGCAGGGATAGGGCTGGGCAGTGGGGGAGGAGGAGGGGGAGGGGCAGTGGGGAGGGAGGGGGAGGGCTGGCCAGGGGGGAGGGGGAGGGCTGGGCAGTGGGAAGGGATGAGGAGGGCTGGGTAGGGGGAGGGGTAGGGCTGGGCAGTGGGGAGGGAGGGGGAGGGCTGGGTAGGAGGGAGGGGGAGGGCTGGGCAGTGGGGAGGGAGGGGGAGGGACTGGGCATGGGGGGGGAGGATCATGTATTTAATCATAAAAAAATTTAATTAGAGAACTATATTTGAATTTAACCATCAAAAAATTTAAATTAGAGAACTATCTTTGAAATGGGTCAGGTTTCCTCTTGGAATCTCCTGGTTCACTAGGCCTGGTGATAGAAGAAATGGTCTCATCCCTGTCACTCTAGAATGAATATGTTAAACACTAAATAAAACACATGATGATTCTATGGAACTTCTAGAACAATGCCATCATTTTCATGTACATGTTTGTGTACCCATATGAGACCTATGATTTTGGTTTTAAATCTAAAGGATGAGGACCGTTTCGATGTAGTAGGTCCCTTAGAGGGGGAGTACAAGTAATGTACCTTTAAAATAAAAAACGCGATCTTTTTAAAGTGTATGTGGGTTAGGATATCAACATATGTAAATGGGACTGTGATGAGTCATTCAAGTATGATTGAGGCTACTATAGCCAGGATAGGTGATGCTAAACTTTTGGTAGTGAGTCCCCTTGGTTTTGTACCATGGCATCAATTAATAGATTCCTTATACCGGGGTATAAGTGTAAGGTTTTATTCTTGGATGTTTAGGCCTTGAAAGTAACATTTTGGCTCAGAAAGGGGTTGAATAACATTGCTCAATGATGTAGAATATTGTGTGGATTTTACTCTTTCTTTCATTGGGTTTTCATTCATGATGATTCATGGGTAATTGTTGGCTTCTTGGTGTCGATCCATGTATAATCTTATATTCTGTTTGTAGGTGCAGAATATTTAGAGGTGCAGAATGTTTACAGGTGCAGAATCGTAGAGGTGCAGAATTATAGACCGAGCTGCAGCAGAGACCGAGGTGCAGCAGAGCAGAATAAATTCTGTTTGTTTTGTTTCTGAAGTAACAGTTAAACTTTTATTTCATAAGAAAACCATTAAGTTGCAGAAAATCAATTTCTCAATAAGCAATCTGGAAACATCATGCCTGATTGTGCTAATCAGCTGTGGTTTTGGTGTAGCCCGAGTCGGTGGATGGTTTCTTGTAGCCACTTGGCCTGGGAAAATATTCAATCACATTCAAAGCTGAGGAAGTGAGGGTTATTTATTTTAGCTTTTGAATTCAACTCATGTCTGCACATTCTTTTTTTATGATTTAATGTTTTCATGTTTTCATGATATCATGTTTTCTAGGTTGACATGGCAGCCCTATTACACATGGGTTATGGGGATCTTAAGGCTTTGGGAATTCCAATGGTAAATGACTTATTATTCCTTCATGTTCATTGATCATAGGTTTTTAATGTTCATTGTCGGAGGCCAATACTGTTAGATGGTGGCATCTGATTTCTGTATTAGATTTTTTAAAATTATTTTCTGTTTGCCTCAATTGGAGGTGACCATTTTTAACTTGTCATGATATCTGGACATGACATGAATCAGGTTTGGCTTTGACATAAAGGGGTTCGGGTTGTGATAGGGTTGAGGAATCTTACACAAATAACTCAACATGAGAAAACATTTTATTATAATTATAACAACCGAAGTTTTCAAAGGATGGATATGAGCAACATATGCTAGTGAATCATTTGGCTCCAGCATTGCTTACAGTTTTGCTCTTGCCATATCTTATTAGAGCTTCTCTAAGTCGAATTGATAACATGAATTCTTTTGTAAGTTCTTCTATCTAAACAATTCATTGTCTTTTACATATTGCTTCTTAAATTGAAAGTTCAAAACTTTATGAGCATGTCCAGTCTCAGTGCTTCGCTCGTTTACTCATTACATCTACATGATTTATTAGTTGTTTTTTGACAGCGTTTCATTTCATTACTTCTTCCTTTGCACCACAGTTATGGGTTTGAGATTAATATTTCTCTTCCTTTCAATAGATACATCATTTTGGCTTTGTCAACTCTGAAGATATGAATGTTTTTTCTGGTGAAAGGAAGTTCACCAGTTTAGTGGGATACTCCAGCAGCAAGCTTGCACAGATGCACATGCAGCTATATGGTGTTTGGCTGTCCAATGATTTAAAGGCCTTATAAACCCTCAACATCACTCAAAACATTTAGAAATAGTAGGAAAAGAGTTTGAAGGGGGTGGGAAATTGTTTTTTTAATCTTCATGATATTCTGTTTTTTTTAACAATGCAATTCAAAACAGTGTCACTGTTTCATTGCAGATCTTGTTTAGCAGTGTCCTCCACAAGCGGCTGCCTGCTGAGTCTAGTATCAGTGTAGTTTGTGTTTCTCCTGGTGTTGTACACCCCAATGTGGTATGTTTCACTGATTATTTTAAAATCTTTATATATATGATATGATAATTGTATAAAGGATGCCTTCATCAAATGGGGTCAAACATTTGGAATTTATTTATGGTGGGGGGGGGGGGTTGATTTTCATATCATGATGAATTATCATGTCAAATTCTCAGTTTTATCCGTATGAATCTGGGAAAGGGATCTTCCCAAAATTTTCCTAGCTCTTTATCATCTGATACCCTACTTCATTTTTGATTCTCAAGAAGGTGAACATCTATTATTTAAACTGTACTGGTCTTCTTGAAGGCACTAAATTGGTGTTCCCATAAGGCCCTGTTTGGTTACACTTCATTTATTGAATGAAACAAAATAGGATGTTTTGAGGTTGGATGACAGGTGGATGAAATGAAGGACTCAACACTTGAAATATTATCAGATCATCACATACCATATCCTTGAACTGAACTAGACCTAACTCCTATCTATTTCCACTGATGAGATCATATTTTAGAAGGTTTGTAGGATATGTTTAGGAATTGATGTCATAGATTCCATCATTTCTAGGATCTTCTAAGAAAAATCTTTGTAGGGAATGGGAATATACAACCATTCTACTGTTAGGGTAAGAATGTGAGTCTTCCACAATTTTTTAGTCAATATGCTTTGACAAGGTCCTCTAATTTACATTGTATTTTCATGTTGGGATTGATATACCAGAGTTTGTATTTTCATACCATTATTGATTATTGATATATCTGAATGGTAGGATTGATATGTCTGTAGGCATAGAATATTAGAGAGGTGGAGTTGCAGATCGTGGGTGCATTTCAGGAGTTGATATGTCTGCACCCACGGTTTTCCAAACCGTGGGTGCATTTCGAGAATTGTTATTCAGTATACCCACGGTTTGCAAACCGTGGGTACATATGGGGAGCATTAAATCAGTGTACCCACGGTTTTTAAACCGTGGGTATAGATGTCTATACCTACGGTTTGTTAAACCGTGGGTAATGTCAATTTTT
This sequence comes from Viscum album, assembly GCA_963277665.1. NCBI lineage: Eukaryota > Viridiplantae > Streptophyta > Magnoliopsida > Santalales > Viscaceae > Viscum > Viscum album. The sequence goes on along the minus strand of OY728156.1, from coordinate 1,187,678,349 downwards.
CTTCATTTATACCCACGGTTCTATGAAAATCGTGGGTATAGCCCTATTGCGACGGCATTGCAGCCGGCGGTTCTTGAAACCGTGGGTATATCCTATACCCACGGTTTTAAGGGATATACCCACGGTTTAAAACCGTGGGTATAGGTGGTATTTCCAGTAGTGGCATTCTATTTGGGGGAAGATCATGGCTCGAAGTCTGTGTGGGAATGAGCACAACGAGCCCATGCAAGGTTCCCCCCTATGGTCCTCTATTTTCCGCCTTCTTCCGACTATGTGACGCAATTCAAAATGGATCAAAGGAGAGGGGAGTCTCCAGTTTGGCACCAAAACTAGGTTGGGGAAGTGATCAGATACCTGGGTTTTCATGATCCCACAATCTCCTTTATAGAGGCAATCCTTCATCCTCGTTTCATCAGGTTAGTCCTGGATGGAAAGTAGTAGGATCATTTTGATCTCATCACGACCAAATCCGAGGAAAATCGATGTGTCTTCACTGCATCATCTTAAGGGAGATTCAATTTGAGGGACTTCGGACGCATAGTTAATACCCAGGCTCATAGTGAAAGTATGGCTAGCATTGTGTGGTGCAACAAAATTCCCATGAAATACAACTTCTTAACATGGAGAATCAAAAATAATGCTATTAATTCAGATGCAAGTATCAAAAAGGCTGGGCATAAGTATGGTGTCATGCTTCCACTATTGCAGGAGTAAAAGGTAGGAAAGCACATATCCTATTTTATTTGATGGAGAATGGGCATGTGAAGTGTGGGGATTCTTCAGCTAGCTTAATGTTCAACTCTCCTTGGACGTCAACGATACTTAATTCTTGGAGTGATGGTTCGAGGGAACTGATAATGCAGGTCCTGAAAGAATGGAGGGTGCAGTAATCTTCAATGTAGGGTGCTAGACCTTGTGGCAAGCAAGAAATCGGTCCAGGTTCAATGGGATCCCTTCATTGGGGAGAACCATCATTGTGAGAACCCGAAACCTATGGGCTGATTGGATGTCCTTCCTTAGCAGCTGGAAAGATTCCCCCTCTCTTTGACTCCTTCAAATTCCATTATCAGCAACTCTCACCCGCTCCACGACTTAGGGGAACTGGGTGCGATGGATTCCTCCATCAGATGGATTCAAGCTTATTACAGATGGGTCCTGTATCTCGAGTGTCATCTGTGGTGGAGGACTGGATAGGGATTACATGGCCAGTGTTGTTCTGGCTTTCACCGCTAATTATGGAAATGGAAACTCCCTCCCGGACGAGGTAAAGGCTATCTTGACAGGTATCTCCCTTTGCATGCAATAGATCATCAGGCTTTCCCAGGTGGAAACATACTGTAAGGTGGTTCATGACTCCTTGAAAGGGAAAGGTCCCATTCCCTAGTCAATTACATACACCATCAGAAATTTCCAATCACTCATTAATAACAGTATGAAGGTAACACACACTTGGCAGGAGGGGAACAAAGTAGCAGATCATCTTGCTTCCCAGGCAGATCAAACTTTCAAAGTTACCTGTCTCAATATAATCTCTTTCCTAAAACCTGAGGGGGGTGAACCTGATATGAGGGGATTCCCTTGGAATGCATTACTATAGGCCTCCTTAGGCCCGGGTGGCCTATAGGTCTTGTACTCTTTAAACGAATAGAAATAAAAATGATGATGATTATGAGACTCCTAAGAAAATACCTTTTCACCATATATTATAAAAAATACATGTTCAAGGAAAAATGAATCACAAATCATTATATACCCAAATCTAGGATCAGAAAAAAAAAATTGGTATTTGAGCCAATTTCTAACTCTTATTCAACTCTAATAAGTATTTCTCAGACTATTCTGTCTATTAGAATTTGATGGGGAGGTGGGGGGCTATGCTGGTTGGGGGGGGGGGGGGGTTGTGCAGGGGTGAGATGAATTACTACTAGAAGAGTGGTTTTCATATGAATATTGAAATGGGTTTAAATAATGTTTTGGTTATTGAATCTGTTATTAAACTCTACTGGAGGATTGTTGTCATATGAAGATTAAAATAGGGAATTGTAGTACATGACATGGTTGGAAGAGTATGATGGTTTTATGTGTTTTTTGTGTGCTATTATAGGTGTTTTTTATGTTGTTTTAAGTCTGTTTGTCTGTGTTTTTTGTGCAATTTTTTATGCAGGTGTATACTGGAGGGGCTACTGGAGGGGCTGTTGTGCAATAGTTCTGGAAATACACAATACCAATGGTTTTAAACCATTGATATACTTTGAGAAAACATATTCGGATTGTATTGATAATTTAGTAAAACTATATATGGGTCATTTTTGATGTGTATGAGTCAACCCCGCCTCAATCTGAGTCATGGTGTGGCCGGGTACCACTCTAAGTGTCTCTCTTTTGGTTAAAATGGACATTATTTTTAGTAAAAACAACAACTGGCATACGGAAAACCAACCAAATGCATTTTAATTGTGTTGATACTTTAGTAAAACGATCCATGAGTCATATGTTATGTGTACAAGTCAACCCCACCTCAATCATGGGCATTTTGTGGCCAGTATCACTCAAAGTGTCTCTCTTTTGTTTAAAATGGACACCCTTTTAAGTAAAAAAAACTGACATATAGAAAACTGACCAAACATATTCGGATTTTGTTGATATTTTATCACAATGATCCATGGGAATTTTGTGACATGTAAAAGTCAACCCCACATCATTCAAAGGTGCGGTGTGGCCGGTACCACTCAAAGTGTCTCACCTTTATTTGAAATGAACAAAATTTTAAGCAAAAACAAAAACTAACATACAGAAAACTGACCAAACACATTATAATTATGTTGATACTTTAGAAAAATGATCCATGGAATATTTTTGACATGTAAGATTCAACCCCGCATCAATCCGAGGCAAGATGTGACTGGTAACACTCAAAATGTCTCTCTTTTGTTTTAAATAGACATCGTTTTAAGTGAAAACAACAACTGACATATGGAAAACTGACAAAACACATTCGGATTGTGTTTATACTTTATGAAAACAATATATGAGTCATGTGTAACATGTAAGTGTCAACCCTTCCTCAATCCAAGGCATGGTGTGGCCGGTATCACTCTAAGTGTCTCTCTTTTGTTTAAAATGGACACCATTTTAAGTAAAAACAACTGGCATATAGAAAATTAACCAAATGTATTCGGATTATGTTGAAACTTTAGGACAATGATACACGATTCATTTTTGATGTGTTCGAGTCAACCCTGCTTAAATCAGAGGCGCGGTGTTCCCGATACCACTCAAAGTGTCACACCTTTATTTGAAATGATCAACATTTTAAATGAAAACAACAACTGGAATACGAGAATCTGACCAAACACATTCGGATTCTGTTGATACTTTAGGAAAATGATCCATTGGTCATTTTTGATGTGTATGAGTCAACCCTGCCTCAATACGAGGTGTGGTGTGCCCAGTACCACTCAAAGTGTATCACCTTTATTTGAAATGATCAAAATTTTAAATGAAAACAACAACTGGCATACGGGAAACTGACCAACCACATTCAGATTCTATTGATACATTAGGAAAATGATCCATTGGTCATTTGTGACGTGTACGAGTCAACCCCGCCTCAATACGAGGTGCGGTGTGCCCGGCATAACTCAAAGTTTCTCACCTTTATTTGAAATGACCAAAATTTTAAAAGAAAACAACAACCGGCATACAGAAAACCAACCAAACACATTCATATTGTGTGGATACATTAGGAAAATGATCCAAGGGTCATTTTTGAGGTGTACGAGTCAACCCCACCTCAATCAGAGGCACGGTGTGACCGGTAGAACTCTAAGTGTCTCTCTTTTCTTTAAAATGGACACTGTTTTAAGTAAAAACAACAGACATACGGAAAATCGACCAAACATATTCAGATTGTGTTGATAATTTAGAAAAACGATCCATGGGTCATTTATGACGTGTATGAGTCAACCGAGACTCAATATGTGTCCCGGTGTGGTCGGTACCACTCAAAGTGTCTCACTTTTATTTGAAATGGATAACATTTTAAGTGAAAACAACAACAGTCATACGTAAAACCAACCAAATGCATTCGAATTGTGTTAATACTTTAGGACAATGATCCATGAGTCATATGTGATGTGTACAAGTCAACCCTACCTCCATTAGAGGCATGGTGTGGGAGGTATCACTCTAACTATCTCTCTTTTGTTTAAAATGGACATCATTTTTAGTAAAAACAACGAGCATACGGAAAACCGACCAAACGTATTCGGATTGTGTTGATACTTTAGCACAACGATCCATGGTCCAGTCTCACACAATCCACTTCTCATGCGAGGAACTCCTACCCCTATTCTAAAACACATGACATTTAATATGCCAAGGACAACTATATTCCCTAAGTTACACCAGCTCATTGATACACACCCATTATCATCATCACTAAGTTCAAAGACACCCACCCCAAAGCATGGGACATTATATTTGTGTTTGGTTAAATTCAATTATTCATTTCTTTATTTTGGGTTATTAGCTTCTAATTTCATAACTCAATTGTGCATGTGTTATACAAAATGAAATTTTGTATGTATTTTTAATTCCGTATCACATATAATTACGTATTCAGTTTTTAATGTATTGTATTCATAATTGATTATCTTATTGTATTCATAATTGATTATTAAATTATGTATCCTTATTGTATTCATAATTGATTATATAATTTTCTACTGTACATTTCACCTAGCAGCACACAGAGCAGCAAGCTGCTCTGTGAATTGTATAGCTAAGCCAATGAAAACGGTTTTAAACCATTGGTATAGGTTCAGTGTGCACTTTTTACCAATTCTTCTCTTAGAACTGTTTGAAAAAACCATTTACCAATGGTTTTAAACTGTTGGTATAGGTGTGAATAGTTGAGACTTTTACCAATTGTTCTTAGGAACCATTGGTAAAATTCTAGGTAAAGTTTATCCCAACGGTTTATAACCGTTGGGATATCTCATCTCTATACCAACGGTTTTATGATCGTTGGTATATTATAGATTTATTCACATATACCAATGGTTTTTTTGAAACCGTTGGTACATGTCTATTGTCACGACTTACTTGGCTATGGTTTGTGAAACCGTTGGTATAATTTATACCAACGGTTTTACATCCTATACCAATGGTTTTCAACCATTGGTATACCTTTCATTTCAAGTAGTGTAACCTTTTTGAACACACATTTCACCTTGATACAAGCCTAAAAATAGGTCATATTGAGATCTCCCTCATTCTGCCAGGTAGCCCTATATTTCTCTATGAACTTCACTTCAATCTCCAATAGTTTATTAGAAAGAAGGTGTTGCTTGTCATTGAGAACTGGAAAAACATCATTATACCAGTTTAGTTGAAGTTCACTTTTAAGTGTGAAAATATCCCCTTGAATCACCTTCAAGGAGAATTCCATATTTATTATGCATATATTCCATTCAAGAATGTTGATATTCATCCTCTTTAGCCTCTAAATTAAACTGAGGGGGATCCTATCCATCCGCCACAAGAAGAATTTTTGGATCATTTTCATGAAACCATTGACATTTACCTAGTTTCTTGAGTAGATAAAGCGCCCTGGGCCACTTTGCTCACTAATAATATTTATCACTATATGGGAGTGATTAGATAAAGTATGGGGCAGATGATTAACTCGTTTCATGGGAAAGGAATATAAACACTGGATATTACCAAGACATCAGTCAATTCTACTCCAAATTATCCTATTTCCTTTAATATTGTTACACTATGTATAATGGCCACCTACGAACCCCATATAAAGTAGTCCATTGGATTAAACGAAAGCATTAAATTCCTGCATGGGGGTAATGGAGATCTCTAAACCCCCTTTATTCTCCCAAGCATCCACAATAGCGTTGAAGTCCCCTACCACATACCAAGCCCATAAGACAAGAATTGGACATGTTTTTTCACAAATCCCTCCTTCAAATAACCTCAAATCTAGTATAGAAGAAAGACACAATGAATTCTTCCACCCCTTTTTTAGTTTAATAGAAATGTGCTAAGGCAAGAGGAAAACTTGATGCACCTCAATATTGCGCTTTTAGAGGATCCATATGCGTTGATTGCATGGGTAAGCATGCACAGAGTCTGAAAACCCAATCCATTTAGACAATAATTTTATGTGATCTAAATACTGTTTTGGTTCTAGAAGAGAAATTAAAGAAACTTGTAAATGGTGGGATTCCTTCCCTCAATGTGTATCCCATGACCATCAAGAGAAAAAGTACATCCAGGAACCACAACATCATCCCTCCATAGACCATGATTTCACAAAGACCTCCCAAGAAAAGGATGAACAGAGTAGGCAACACTAGAGAGAACCGAAACTGCCACCGGATGGTGGAGACCCCAGGAGTCCACGAACTATCTAAAAAAGGCCAATGAGGGTTTGTCCCACCCGAAAGAAGCCACCCGAGACCATGAAAGGAAATCCGACACCGCCCTTAGTTTTTCGACTAAAAAGTATATCGTAGAAAACCCTTCCACATGATCCAAACACTTCAGATCCATTGCCACCTGAGGAATACTAGAAATCTCTACCGAAACAGCCATCGAACTGGCCACCAACACTTTGAAAGAACGAGCCCCCACAAGTAGCCATCCCTCAGAAGAATACACAACTATATGTGGAGAAGCCGGTAGATCCAAACACCCTTCGACAGTAGAAGAAACTACCTTGGGATGATCCTAGCACACATTTAGAGAACCAGGAAGAAAGGGAAACACCAGGCCAAGGGAAAGGATAAATAGAGGATGAACCAACCATCCACCAAGTACTTATGCAAGTTGTGAGTATGAATCATAATAGATTGTTTATTTAGGCTTGTTATGTCCATGGAGTGGACCAAACATGGAATCAGGACCTATTTTGGTGTTTCTTCAGATTTTATTTATTTTTGGTTTACTTGTGAACCTGGAACTATAAGACATGACATGGAATATTTACTGTTTGGTTACCATAAATTACCTAGTTTTATGGAATGTTTTTGATAAATCATGATTATATTTGTGTTGAATTTTTTCATCCTTATTGTGTATATTGTGGCTTACTCTGATAAAGAGGGTATAGTCTCCCATATGCTATCTCAAACCCTCATTTCTCATCCTTAGCCTCTAGCGTGTAGGGAGGTGTACCTGAGATTATGTAATGAACTAGATTGGGGCACCGATTATTATATCATAGGCTAGGATGTTACAAAGTGATATCAGAACGGTTATTTTTTATTATTTATTTTATTTTTGGAAAGGTAGACAGAATACTAGGATGTGTCAGGCCATGGAAATGAGCTCATGCATGGGAGTAACTGACCTATGTATGGGTGAAAACAAAACTTCCTAGGGTGGTATTGATGTTCTTGATGTTTAGCATTATATTTGGATGTTATTTCACCTTGAGTGATGAACTTGTAGTGCGACGTTGTTGATTTTTGATTTTTCATGTATGACTTAGAATGGCACAAGGTTGGATATGCATGATTAATTCTAGTAACTTTGGTATACTTGTGACATGCATCATGCTAGGAACACATGTGAAAAAGAGGGTTGTGATCCAGCAGGTAAGTTGAAAATGCATCTTGATTCTATCATAACTTTAAAGAAAATGTTCCTTGTGTAATTGTGAAATGAATGGAAAGATAATTGTTGGATTATTAAAATGGAGTCTAATAGAAATTGGAAATTTGGGAGTGGTTATATTTAAATGGACTAGGTTGGGAGTGGTTAAGAATAATGATGGGTTAACAGTCATGCTTGATGAGATAAGGAATGTGGTTGTAACGTCCCAGTTCCGGCAGCCACCCAGAGGCACCCCATACCTGGTTGGTCACATGGCCTCAAGAAAATTTCCCCAAATGCCAGAGGATGCCAACTAGCTGCGAGAGCCTTGGGTGTGATAGTGGGGAAGCTATTCCCTCATTGGCAAAGTATACAACGGAAGTAAACAGATACATACAAGAGCAGAATCAATAATAATATCATACTAAAATATAAACAGAAAAAAACTAATATCATAAACTGGAGCACATATATATAATGATGCTTGACACATATGTTTAGGAAAGCAGTAAAACAAAGCACAACGATGAAATAAAATACTAAACAAAGTCCAAAAGAAAAATAGTTATCAGATCCACAACATCGCAAACCTAAGCTTGGTCCCGTGCTCTCCAACTCCACATCATGTGATGTAACTGAAGTAGAAGGGTGCTTTCCCTTATATAAACCTTCAAAAATATAATCTATTTGCGTTCAAAAGCCTGTCCCAAATAGGGTCTGAGACTAAATCCCATAAGGAAACCACCACGAGATCTGTGCCTAACAGTCAAAGAGTATATGACATGTAAAAGTACAGGAAACAATAAACAGGAAAATACTCAACAATAAACAATCCAAAGTTCAATATCAAGCAACAACTAAACAAGCAGATAAAACACAACAGGTAACCCTCTGAGCAGTACACTCAGTCTAACCCCTCTACTCCTACCTAGAAACACAAGAAAGTAGCTAAACACAAGGTAACCCTCTAGGAAGTACTCACAACCTATCCCCTCTGGTTTTAACTAACAAGTACAAGAAACCCTCTGGGAAGTTCACTCAGTCTAACCCCTCTGGTTCAGCTTAAACATAGACTCTAGGAGGAAGCACTCACCGTTAATTCCTTCTATAGTCTCATATCAGTACTGAAGGCACTTTGGAGAAGCACTCAACATCACATTCCCCCTGTGTCTAGTTTCAATGAACTACATACACTCTGGGGAAGCACTCAATGTCAATTCCCCCTGTGGTCTCACATCATAAATTATAAAGACACTCTGGAGAAGCCCTTACATCCATTCTCCCCATGGTCTATAAACTAGGTTCTCACGGCCCTATGTAAGTCAAGAAAGTGTAGCAGTGCATAACGGAAAAGGTAAAATTCAATAACTACTTGGCTAGAATTCTACAGCACAAAAACATAACAGAACAATAGTCACACCATCCAACAATACTAGGCATGGGAAAGTAAATGACAACCTAACATGCAATCAAGATCCTAAGGTCCAAACAAGAAAATCATGCATGGTCAAAACATCCAAAGCACAAAAATTCACCATATCCACAATCAATTATCATCTACTCAGGAATATCAGTATTGTAGAGAAAAAATAGGGCTATAATGGTAAACGCGTAATACCCTGTTCATGGGTATTGGGAAATATTGCAAATAAAACTAAAGTACTAACTATGGAAAGGCATAGACAACCTACCTTGGGGTTAATAGATCAATATACTTGAAACTCGAGGAATGAATCTCTTTAGAACATTATATATCTATGAAAATGTATAAAACTTTCAACCCACAATAACATCTAAAAGAAGAGAAATCATGAAACGAGGATCAAGTAGAAGAGAGAACTCATCGATGCAATTCCAATGAAACCAACAGTGTCCAATTCAGAGGACGGACATATGCTATGGGGCTCGTCGAAGATCCGTGGCAGTACAGACTCTCTCGGAAAAACAAGACCTAGAAGGTGAGTGTTCTTTCTGTCAGACGCGACCCCAGTGCGTTTAATGAAAAAAAGAAAGTACATGGTGTGTACTTTTCAAGTACACGGTGTGTACTCGCCTTTTCTATACTCCACTTTAAGCGGCCTCCAGGTCATCCCACATGGCCGTGTGTAAACCCGATACACGACCAACACACGACTACCCGTGGTAACCAAGTACATGACATGTACTCATAAATTACATGACATGTACTTTAAAAATTTACAGAAAACTCATCTTTTCTAAAAATCTCCAGGAAAAAGAAAAACATACCTAAAAAGAAGATCTGGGTTCTTACAAACTTCCCCCTTAAAGAAATTCATCCCTGAATTTCCCAAGCACGACATAGAATAAGAAACCCCAAATAGTTCTGGCCACTGTGCTCGTACATCAGCCTCCCTCTCCCAAGTCTCGTCCTGCACCCGCCCGTGCTGCCATAGCACTCGTACCATTGGAATAGACCAACAACAGATAACCTTCATACTTTGATGCATAATTCGGATAGGATGATCCTCAAATGATGCATCCACTTTGAGCTCAACCTCCTCGGGTTGAAAGATATGAGACGGGTCTGAGAAGTAATGCCGGAGTTGAGAAACACAGAAGATGTCGTGCATAGACCGGTACCTCTAAGGTAACTACAACTGATAGGAAACCGAACCAACTCTCTCACCTCAAACAGCCCGACGTACCTTGGAAAAAGCTTACCCTGTCTCTTAATCATCTTGTCTCCCAACCATGGTGTGACACGCAGGAAAACCTGATCCCCAACCTCGAACTCTAGAGGTCGTCTCCACTGATCAACATAATACTTCTGTCGAGACAGTGCAGTAGCCATCATCTTCCGAATCAACTCTACTTGCTCTGTGGGCTCCTGAACAAGACGAGGTCCCTACAAAGATGCCTCTCCTGCCTCCAGCCAACATAAGGGTGATTGGCATGGCCTACCATACAAATCCTCATAAGGTGCCATATTAATAGTTGCTTGAAAACTATTATTGTAGGAAAACTCCACCAGAGGTATATGCTTCTCCCAAGAACAACCAAAATCTAGGATGCATGCTCGGAGGATGTCCTCAAGGACCTGAATTGTACGCTCGGATTGGAAATCTATCAAGGGGTGGTAATCTGTACTCAAAAGTACATGTGTACTCAAAGCCTTCTAAAGCCCATGCTAGAACCGAGAAGTAAAATGTGCATCCCTGTCTGAAACGATGGAGTGTGGTACTCCATGCAGACGTATAATATCTCGGATGTACAACCATCCCAGATCATCAACACTGAAGTTTTCCTTAAACAAAAAGAAGTGAGAAACCTTTATAAGTCTATCAATGAAAGCCCAAACATCATCATTCCCTCAAGGCAACCTTTGAAACTCGGTCATGAAGTCCATCGCGACATCATTCTACTTCCACTCGGGAATGGGTAACTACTACAAAAGCCCTACTGGTCGCTGATGCTCCGCCTTCACCTACTGACAAGTGGAACACCTCAGGATGAAACCAGCAATGTCCCTCTTCATACCTGGCCACTAATACTAATGGTGTAGATCACAATATATCTTGGTGATGCCATGATGAACTGCCCAAACTGAGGAATGAAAGTCCCGCATCAGCTCCTTGCATATGTCTGTTGGCACCCATACACATCCCTAGAAGCAAAGGATCTCATCCTATTCTATGGTCCATTCAGTAATAGATTCCTCTCCTGACACACTTTCAATTAGGACTAGGCCTTTAGAATCTGATAGCATCCTCATTCAAACTTGATCCAGAAGAGTAGAGGTAACAGCTACAAAAGAAAGAAAAGTCCACCCCTGTCTGTCGTGCACCTCTAAATGAATCTTAGAGAATAGATCCATAAGCTGTCACTCACTACTGGACTCCTTAAATACCATTATTTTAGTCCTCCTGCTCAATGAATTAGCCACTACGTTGCCTTTCCCAGGCGTATAGGCAATCTCAAAGTCAAAGGATTGTAGGTACTCAACCCACCTATGTTGTCTCAAATTAAGATCACGCTGAGTAAAGATGTAATTGAGACTGTTGTGGTCAGTGAAAACCAAAAAGTGATCTCCCAGAAGATAATGTCTCCAACAGCGTAAGGCATGAACAACAGCTGCCAACTCCAGATCGTGCGTTGGGTAATTCCTCTCATGTGGCCTCAACTGCCGAGACCTGTGCGCAAAGACTCCGTCACCCTGCATAAGCACAACTCCCATCCCGATACCTGAAGCATCACAATACACAGTATAGCTCTTTCCAGGATCTGGAAAGACTAGTATTGGTGCTAAAGTCAACCTCCCTTTTAGCTCCTGAAAGGCTGACTCACAAGAATCTGACCACATGAACTTCACACCTTTATTGGTCAGACCCGTAAGTGGTGATGCTAAGCATGAAAAGTCCTGTATGAATCTTCTATAGTATCCATCTAGCCCTAGGAAACTCCACACCTCAAAGACGTTCTTCTACTGCTCCCAGGAAACTATAGCTCCCGCTTTCTCTGGGTCTACTAATACTCCTGCCTCTGAGATAACATGACCTGGGAAGTGAATCTGATCTATCCAAAAGTGGCACTTTAAGAGCATATCATATAACTGATGCTCTATTAGTGTACTCAAAATGATCTCAAGATGGGTAGCATGGTCATGTTGAGTGTGAGAGTCCACCAACATATCATCCACAAAGACCACCATGAAGGAATCCAAGTATGGATGGAACACTCGGTTCATCAGTGTAATGAAAACTACAGGCTCATTCATGAGACCGAACAACATAACCATATACTTGTATAGGCCATACCTACTTCAGAAGGCTGTAAGAGGTATATCAGATGGTTTAATGCATAACTGATGATAACCGGACCTCTTGTAAATATTCTAGAACACTGAGGCTTCTCGAAGATAATCAAAGAGATCATCAATCCTTGGAAAGCGATATAGGTTCTTAACTATAAACTAGTTATATTTACAATATTCCACACAAATCTTGAGGGTACCATCAGCCTTGTTCACAAATAGGATAGGCGAAACCCAAGGAGAAGTACTGGGTCAGATGAAATCCTTTTCCTACAACTCCTCCAAATGTTTCTTGAGCTCCTGCAACTCAAGTGTAGCCATCCTATAAGGAGGAATGGACACTGGTTCCACTCCTGGGGAAAGCTCAATCGATAAGTCTACCTCACGCTCTGGAGGAAAACCTGAAAATTCCTCTGGAAAGACATCCTTGAAACGATCCACCACAGGAGGAAATTCTAACCATGAAGTCCCCTGATCATCCAGATATAGACTAACGTTATGGGCTATAACTCCTCCCAACCCATGATGCTCTGGACCTGATCTGCTCGCTTGTACATCCCATTCATCCCTATGAAGAAAATATCCACCCTCTGGTGATATGAAACTCACCCTGTTACGGTAACAGTCGATGACTACCTGAAAGGGAACTATCCAATCCATTCCGAGAATGACATCATAGCCTGTCATCTCTAGGATATATATGTCCCATAAGAAGTGACATCCACCAACCTCTAGTGGGAACACCTTGCACTGATGTACACTAGTCGTTCTAGTTCCCAACGGCGTGTCTAGCATCAAGATATAGGTAGAGGAAAAGATAAAGAGCCCAAGGCTCTCCACAATAGAAATAGAGATAAAGCTACGAGAAGTACCTATGTTGAAAAGAGTTGAAGATAAAACTGAGGCAACTAAGATCGTACCTCGAACTGTAGAAGGTCCGAGATCTTGCTCCCACTGGGTCTGCTCCACTGCAAAAGTCTGGCCTGCACCGTGGCCCTATGACCCTGCTTGACCACTTTGAGCTGATCCACTTTTCTGTCGCTAAATGTTCGGTGACTGAACAACATGGCCACGACCTCCACCTCGACTTGAATGGACAGAAGAACTCCAGTTCCCTGACTGGTGAGAAACATGTGTTTCTGCTCCCAAACAAGGAGTCATAGAAGAACCCATGTCACCAGCTGCTAGTGAAAAGATATGACAGAGACTCTAAAGGTGACCCAACTTTCTGCATGATTGGCACTCCACTGGGTCTCTCAGGTAGTGTGGCCTCGTATTCCTTCTCTTTCCATACTGGTAGCAGACTACCTAGCTACTAGAAGAAGTGTCTCGCCTCCTCAGATCACCACGCAAAAACTCCCTACGGTTCTTCCTTCTATCATTTGAAGGGATACTAACCCCAGATGTAGAGCCGTGATGGCTCACAACTCCAGAATCCCTCATATTTCACTCTGTGATCAGCGTCTGGTTAACGATTGAAGTGATAGAAGTCAATCGGAAGATGATCACCTATGATCGGATGTCGTTCCTCAGACCATCCTCGAACTTCCTTTCCATGAATAAATGATCACCTCCTGAAAAAGGCGTGAAGCGCTACAGCTCGGTAAAGAGGGAGTAATACTCTATAACATATAGAGTACCCTGATCCAGACTCATAAACTCCTAGTCTCGATTGGACCTCAAGGTCTCTAGATAGAAGTAATCGCATAAGATGCACTGAAACTCATCCCACGCCATAATCTTCTAGCATCCCACCAGTGAGATCACATTCCACCACTTCTCGGCAGAGTCCCTAAGAATATAGGCAGTGAGCTTGACCCTCCTCTCTGGAGGCGTCTCAAGATGCTGAAGGACTGTCAGCATGGCTTCTATCCATGACTATGTAGCCTGAGGTCCTCCTTCCCCAGAGAAAGTGGGAGGATGCTGCTACTGGAAGACCCGCATCAAATCAGCTATCGATGGGGAAGGAGGCGGCGCTCCATGAAGGGTCTGCATCATCCTAAAGAATCTCTCCTTGAACTATGCATCAATACCTACGTTAGGTACAATGGCTGGTGCCAAGGCTGGCACAACCAGAGGATTTGCAGGTAGTCCCTGATCAGTCATGTCCAGTGTCTGGTCATCTCCTGGTAACTGGCGTACAACTGGAGGATGTCTCGGTGGTATGACCCTGCATGGTCAAATGCACACCTCAGATCAAGATATCAAGGACTAAAAACAAAGAGTGTAAGAAGGTAATATGATAAATAAAGAACTCATGTGTTACAAAACATGACTACATGGCATGTACATTTCATACACGGTGTGTTCCCTTAAGTCATTCACATGTGCGTGTACTCCTGCCTAAACTGGTCATGTAACACCCTAAACACACAACATGTTCTTCTAACACACTGTGTGTACTTGAATCCTCTTCCCCTGCCTGATTCCTTTCACGTGGTGAAGCCACACGGCTCTCTTAAGACAAGACTACACGGTGTGTTCAAGATGGACATGGCATATACTAGATAAGATTTTCCTGGACGTGTTGTTAGTGACACGACTTGACACATGACTCACACTACACGGTGTGTTATAGATGAACATGACCTGTATGAGAAAGGATAACATCGACCCATGTTGTTAGTGACACGACAGGGTACCTGGGTCAGACTACACGATGTGTTTAGACAGCACACAGTGGGTATTAGACATGACTCGGCCAACCAGTGTTGTTAGTGACACGGGTGGGCATGGGGTCGACACGACACGACATGTATGAATGATACCCGACGTGTTCACTCTATATTTTTCCCCATCCCATGTCTCTACCCACATGACCTACGACATGGTTAGAGACTACATGAAATGTACATAGAGTACATGGCGCATACTTAAGTAAAACTTTTTTCTTACCGAACAGAAGAACACATGGCATGTAGTCAAAACCACACAACATGTATTCTGGGTTTTTTTAGATAGTAAGCCTTAGAAAATACTACGAAACCCAGAAAACACTGAAACGAACACTTAAAGTGCCAAATTCCAATCTGTGAGAACCCATACTCCTCGCGAATCAATGCTTGGAATCTTAAACGTGTTATAACAATGTAACAAGTCAATGATCCACCAAATTCTTGTCCATGATGTCCCATAACACCTCAAGAACCAAATTTTGGTGTTCATTTAAAGAAAAACTTTCACAAAAAGTACCCTATCAAAAAACATGTAGTTTATCATGGCATCTATAACGACAACATGCATATTATACACAACATCTATCACAACAACATGCAATCACTAATGCAACCTAAATGACATTTCAAGAATGCATGACCTGTGATTTATAGTAAGTGCCTATATGATGAATGAGATGAGATACCCTCATATCATTGGGTTGAGACAGAAATAGAACCTCAATAACATCAATAATAACAGAAAAAATCATGTGAATCACTCAAGGTGAAATCAAATCAACTGTAAACTTTCAAAACCAGAAAATTGCAATAAATGAGGTAGGTTGTATTTTTCCTGTACACGGGTTAGCTAATCCCAGGAACAATTTATTACCAAGTATCTATTCCTTTCTATCCTTAGATAAAGGCTCCAAACAATAAATCAAGAGAAAAGAACACCTATGATACCACTTTGTAACGTCCCGGTTCCGGAAGCCACCCAGAGGCGCCCCGTACCCGGTTGGTCACATGGCCTCATGTGCATTTCCCCAAACGATAGAGTTTGATGACTAGAAGTGAGGGACTTCGGTGTGATAGTGGAGAAACTATGCCCCCATTGGAAGAGTACACAGTGGAAGTAAACAGATACATACAAGAGCAGAAGCAATAATGATATCATACTAAAATATAAATAGCAGAAAACTGATAGCATAAACTGGAGCACATATATATAATGATTAATGAAACATATGTCTAGGAAAGTAGAGAAACAAAGAACAATGCTGAAATACAGTACTAAACCAAGTCCAAAAGAAAAACAGTAATCTGCTCCACAACATCACAAGCCTATGTTTGGCCCCGTGCTGTCTAGCTCCATATCATGTCAAGTACCTCAAGTATAAGTGCGCTTGCCCTTATCTAGACCTGCAACAATATAATCTATTTGGGCCCAAAAGCATGACCCAAATAGGGTGTGAGACTAAATCCCAGTAGGCAGCCACCATGAGATCTGTGCCTAACAGTCAAAGAGTATATGGTAGGTAAAAGTACAAGAAACACTAAAAATGAAAGTACTCAACAGTAAAAAATCCATAGTTAAATATCAAGCAACAACTAAACAAGCAGATAAAACACAACAAGTAACCCTCTGGGAAGTACACTCAGTCTAACCCCTCTGGTCCTACCTAGAAACACAAGAAATCGGCTAAACACAAGGTAAACCTCTAGGAAGTACTCATAGCCTTTCCCCTCTAGTCCTAACTAACAAGTACAAGAAACCCTCTAGGTAGTACACTCAATCTAACCTCTATGGTTCAACTTAATAATAGACTCTCTGAGGAAACACTCATTGTCAATTCCCCCTATAGTCTCATATCAGTACTA
The DNA here is from genome assembly GCA_963277665.1 of Viscum album. NCBI lineage: Eukaryota > Viridiplantae > Streptophyta > Magnoliopsida > Santalales > Viscaceae > Viscum > Viscum album. Next base: position 1,187,661,426 of record OY728156.1, on the reverse strand, counting down.
AAGGCACTCTGTGGAAGTACTCAACGTCACATTCCCTATGTGGCCCGCGTCGAGGAACTACAGACACTCTAGGGAAGCACTCAACGTCAATTCTCCCTGTGGTCTCACATCGTAAATTATAAAGACACTATGGAGAAGCCCTTACGTCCATTCTACCTATGGTATATGCACTAGGTTCTCATGGACCTATGTAAGTCAAGAAAGTGTAGTAGCGCGTAAAAACCAAGGTAAAACTCAAGAAATACTTGGATAGAATTCTACAGCACAACAACATAACAGAACAATAGTCACACCATCTTACAATACTAGGCATGGGAAAGCAAACAACAGCCTAGCAGGCAATCAAGACCCTAAGGTCCAAACAGGCAAAACATGCATGGGAAAAACATCCAAAGAATAAAAATTCACCCTATTCATAATCAATTATCATCTACTCAGGCATATCATCATTGCAAATAAACAATAGGTCTATATCGGTAAACGTACAATACCTAGTTAATGGGTATTGGGAAATTTTGCACATAAAACTCAAGGACTAACTACGGAAAGGCACAAAGCACCTAACTTGGGGTTAGGAGATCAAAATACTTGAAACTCAAGTCTTGAATAACCTTATAACGCCTTAGATCTAAGAAAAGGTATAATTTTTTTGACCCAAGATAACTTGGAAAAGAAGAGAAATCATGAAACGAGGCTCAAGAAGAAGAGAGAACTCACCGATGCGATTCCAATGCAACCAACGGTGTTCAATTCGGAGGACGAACAGATGCTTGGGGGCTTGTCTAAGATCCATGGCCGTACGGACTCTCTCATATGAACAAGACCTAGAAGGTGAGTATAATGACCCATATTTTCATGCATTGTTATTACATCAGAATTGAAGCATACTTATTAAAACATATAACAAAACCATGAAAGGACCGTATGGGTATAATTTCTTTAGAAACTGGGAAACCTAAACAACTGGTTCATAAATCATCTACATTGTCTCCCTCTTATTTCATCATATCTAGAGTCCCTTTTGGCATATCCTACTTAATAACCTTCTTCCTGACCTGGGGAAAAGAAAACATACAAAAGGGAGAGATCAAATGCTTAGTAAGGGTAGACAAAGGAAATATAAATCATATCATATTCATAAGAACATAACATATTGAAAATCTTAACATTCAAAATAGATAATAATATCATGACATGGGATAAATCATTGTAGTGAAATGTAATCCTAATAATCATATCAAAAACACGAAACTTTGTGGAATACACACATAATCATAGAAAATCATTTCTTAGTAGTCAAGACTAATTTCCAAGACTATCTTAGTGGACAAAGTCCCTTTATGAATCGAGTTCACTCCTTGTCCCAGTCTTGTATCACCGAACCAGTTTAACATGTTGTTCTAGCCATGTCAATCTCATGAGATATAAATCTTTACCCAATGCATTGGGGGGATATATAGGTCCCACCCATCTCATAATGAAATCATTCTTATGTGTGCCACAAAATCATAAATCATAAATCATAGCATAACCCATGTAATAAAAAATGGGATTCTTAAACATCATGCCATCATAACATAATCCTTATAAAATAAAAGGAATTCATAAAAATAATTCCATCATAACATAATCCAATCAATGTAAAAATAGGGATAGAAACAGAACCCTATATTATCTTAGATGGAAAATAATTTTGATAAAACACTTGAACTCCATTCTTGAGGAAAATATCCTTTTTACATCAAAAACATTTTTCCTTTCTTAACATGTCATACAATTTTAAACTAAAATAATTTGATTAAAAATAAACTTGAAAACATGTAAATTAATCTTCATGGAAATAATGTTTTATGAAATCATAAAAATCCGTTCATGCTGTATAAGTTAAAAAAAACATTCTTCTCATACTTTGGCCGGAAAAGTCAAAAAGTATCTCATACTAAAAAAATGACAAAAGAATCCTTTCATATCTTTTACTAAAAACTCACTAATGGGTAAAATTGGATTTAAAAAATTGTAGGAGTATATAAATAATATTACATATTAAGGAAACATGGATGTGGATGATAAATATTCCCCCAGTAAATTCTGAAGTATAAACAATCTCGGATAAAAATGAGATTGTGAGATTTTCCCTTACCTTAGGTCCGATATGATTTGTACCTATCCGAACCTCCTGTATAATGATTTAAATAGTTTCATTGACTTATTTCAGAATCATATTCATTGTTATGATATCATATATGGTCATATTCTTAGCTTCTTATTAGTAATATTTCATTGTTACTTGTTATTCAGATGTTCATTGCTTTATGTTCTTATGCGTGTTTTGTCGAATAAATTCTTATTCCTCTTTTTAGGTTATAGCTACATCATTTACAGAATGGTAATAATATAATATATATAATATTTATTCATTAAATTCTTTTATATAATCATGGTTTAGTGAAGATCATGTAGAACGAATCACATCGCATCGTGGAGACGGTAAGCCGTACATACGCACGAGCGATGATATCGTTACCATAATTATTGAATGGTCTTGGAGTGGATGATAGAATATATCAGAATTAGTATCATGTTATAATAATAATATATAGTTATTCTTTACACCATTATACCCATCCATGTAAGGTGGTGGTGGAAAATAGATTACACCACGGCGTGGAGACGGTATTCCGTACGTACGCACACGCGGTGATTTCATTTTCTGTAGGACGGATAGAAGGTGAAATAGGGTTGTTTAAAATTTATAATAACATATAAGTATATTAGTGATACTTTGGTTATTAATTTATAATGAAAAAACTAAATAAGAGTTAGTAGAAGAAGGAAGAAACTTGAAAGAATCGGTAGAAGAGATTACCTCTTCCTCGACGTGCCTTCTTTAAACGCCTTCTTAAGGGAAAAGAGTTGGTATTTTGAGAAGACAAGAACCTACAGAATATTACTAGGGAAGTTGATAAGAGTAAGAAGAAGGGTTTGGCCGAGCTTGAAGGCCCAAAGTTGTGTAAAGAGGAGAGGGAGGATGTGCCCTTTTATAAGGGAGGCGAGGGGAACATTTGGAAACCTTAAAAATATTAATTTATAATAAATAAAACCCCACTTAAAAACCTCCAAAAATGACTCATATTCAAATATTATATGTGATAGGGTTTTAATATAATCAAAAAATAAAATTTATACGTGTTGGAAATTTATTTTAAACCTTATCAACTTGATTTATGCTTATTTAATCTATTTAATTTTATTTATGATGATAAGATTCTAAATTTTAAATTGTTATAAATAATTACTTATGTGTTTTTAATTATCCATAATTGGATAAGTTATGACATTTTAGACCATATAAATTTTAATTTATAATTTTTAAATATTTTTGTAATTTTAAACAATTTTATATTATGTTATTTTTATAAAATAACAATAGTGTCAATTTTGACACCATTCATTTATTTGAATTTAAATAAAATTCTCACAGAAGATATGTTCGAAATAAAATCTTTAATAGATTCATAAAATTTCATATTTTCTAGAAAATTAGTGTAGAACATTAAATAGTTAATATAATATTTATTTTAATATTTTTAAAATCATTTATTTGATATTTCAATCAATAAAATAATTTCAACATCACTATTGTGTCTCCTTTAATGATAATTATTTAATACCTAAAAATTGTAAATAAATTCACATGATATAGATAATTTTATTATCTTTCCAGAGACTATTAAAGTTTGAGGTTTCATGAAGTTTATCACTAAATTAAAATTATTATACTTATAAGATTTAAGAGAGTGACATGTTGTCACTTTCTTTGTTTTTAATAATAATTAAATTATTTTCATGGTCAAAAGTCCATAAAAGTAATTTATTCCGACCCTTAGGTGATATGAGTCTACTTTTAGTCATCCAATAAAATTTTGGCAGGTGTTAGGGTAATTTTATAATCTTATTTTTACCCTTAATTACCTGATTTACTTTTAACTACAGTAAATAATAATTACCGTAGTTACTATTCATAATATCAAAAAAATTAAAGTAACCTATTAAAATAATTTGGACCCACTCAATTAAAATATGGAATCAATTTTTCAAAATTCAAAACACAGATGTTTTAGTAATTAATTTAAAATTAATCCCGTTGTTAAGAAAACGGGTTTTAAAAGTTAAAACATTGCCAAAGATTGAAATGTTTTTACCTATGAATTCAATGTAAAATTAATGCTAATGACATAAATTATATTAAATGGTAAAAATATATTCCATTTATACTTTAAAACCATTCAACATTATAATTTAACTATATAAATTATTGTGATGAAAAATGTTGTTTTTAATTAAAATATAGCGTGTTTTTACTATTCATTAAAATATGAAAGTTATCAGAATAATATGACAAATTTATCCAATGTAAAATTTTATATCCTAATTCAAAAGAAGAATTTTATTTTGTCAAATTGAACTTATAAACCTGTCAAAAACTAGATTTAATGTGGGTGCGCCATCAAAAGGCGGCATAACTGTATTTTTTGAAAAATACTTATTATACCTGAAAATTTTATTTTGTTCACATACCATGTTTTAGAAAATGTGTAAGATGAATAATAATGTTATAAAATTCAAAATTTAGTTAATACTATTCATAACGGCTAGTTCATAATATTATAATAATATATCATTGTTTAGTGAAACTCGGTATTGTGTACAACACAAGCTATCGGGGAAGGTTGCTCTTGCGTGTAATGCATTCCAAGCCAGTGTTGTGTGTAGTGAAAGATTCTCTTGGTGTTGAGTATAAAATAAGACATAAAAAAGTTATTTCTCATAAAATATCAGGGTGTTACATTCTACCCCCATTAAAAAGAATTTCACCCTCGAAATTCGTCACTTCATAACAAACATATGAGGATACCTCTCCCTCATCATATCCTCAAGTTCCCATGTAGCTTATTCTAATTAATGGTTCCTCCATAAAACTTTAACCAAGCGAGTGGTATTGTTTCATAGAACATTTTTTCTATGATCCATAATCTCCATCGAATGTTCTTCATAAGAAAGATCTTGCTCCAGCGGTACGACTTCTGAGCTTAGTACACGTGAAGGATTGGGTATGTACTTTCTCAGGAGAGATACATGGAACACATCATGAAATTGAGAGAGATTCAGTGGAAGCGCCAATCGGTAAGATACCTTCCCAACATGATCCAGTATTTTGAAAGGACCGATATACCTAGGGATCATCTTTCCCTACTTCCCAAATCTCATTACTCTCTTCCAGGGAGATATTCATAAGAACACTTTATCACCCACTTCAATCTCTAGGACTTTTCTTTGGTTGTCGGCATAACTTTTTTGTTGACTCTGAGCTGCTCTTATGTGTTGTTGAATAGATCGGACCTTTTCTGCCATCTCATCAACAATATCAGGTCTTAATAGCTTTCTTTCCCCAACTTCATCCCAAAAAGATGGAGTTATGCATTTATTTCCATAGAGAGCTTCATAACGAGCCATCTGAATACTAGAGTGAAAGCTATTATTATAAGAAAATTCCACCAAAGGTAGGTGTTGATCCCAAACACCTTTTAAATCCATAGATCAAGCTATCAACATGTCTTCCAAAGCATGAATTTTCCTCTCAAACTGATTGTCTGTGTGAGGATGATAAGAAGTGCTGAAACTTAACTCTATATCTAGAGTATGCTGAAGACTTCACCAAAACTTCGAGGTAAACCTCAGTTCCCTATCAGATATATTGTAAAGTGGTACTCCATGAAATCTTACCACTTCCTTCACATATATCTTTACAATATGATCAAGAGAGAAATACTCTATAATAGAAATGAATTGTGCCGAATTCGTAAGATGATCAACTATATCCCAGATATCATTATTTCCTTTGGATGTTTTGGGAAGTCCAGTGAAAAAGTCCATAGTGATGTTTTCCCATTTCCATTCTGGTATGGGTAATGGTTGTAACATCCCCTTAGACTTCTGTCTCTCATCTTTAACTTCTTGAAAAACCAAGCATCGAGAGACATATTCAACAACATCTCTTTTCATGTCATCCCACCAGAAGTACTCATTCAGGTCCCTATACATCTTCGTGCTTCTAGGGTGAATAGAGAATGAAGAACAATGAGATTCATACAATATTTACTTCTCTAATTCTGGGATGGGAGGAACACAAAGCCGATTCTAGAACCTTATTACTTCATCACAATCAATGTGGAAATTCAGGAACATTTATCACCTTCTTTTGTAACTCTATATCTTCTTTCTATGCCTCTTTAATCTTCACATGTATAGATGGTTGAACATTCATTTGAGAAAGATAAGATTTTCCCCCTTCCATTATAATTCCAAGATCCATCCTTTGTAAATCCATAAATATTGGATCTTTTGTGATCCTTATCATGGATAAGCTAGAATGGTCTTGTCGACTTAATGCGTCTGCCACCTTGTTTTCTTTCCTAGGGTGGTAATGAATTGAGCAGTCGTAATCCTTAATCATCTCCAACCATCTTCTTTGGTGCATTTTAAGCTCCTTTTGTATGAAAATTTACTTTAACCTTTTACGATTAGTATAAATATCACACCTTTCACCACACAGATAATGCCTCCAAATCTATAATGCAAACATTACCGCAGCTAACTCCAAATCATTAGTTGGGTAATTTTTCTCAGGGATTTTCAATTGTTATGAGGCATAAGCTATCACTATATCATTTTTCATGAGAACACACCCCAAACCCTTCTTGGATGAATCACTGTAGATCACAAACCTTTCTCTACTACAAGGCAGTGTGATCACAGGTGCACTGGCTAACCTTCCTTTTAGCTCTTTGAAATTCTCATTACATTCCTTCTTCCAAACAAACTTAACTAATTTCCGAGTCAATTTGGTGAGTGGGTTAGATAATCTTGAAAAATCTTTCACAAAACATCGATAGTACCTAGATAAACCAAGAAAACTTCGAATCTCAGTTACTGTTGTTGGTCTCGACCATCTTTCAATAACCTCTATTTTTGCTGGATCCACAGATATCCCCTCTTTTGAGATTATGTGACCCAAAAATGAAACTTTTTGAATCCAAATTTACACTTTGTAAATTTGGCATAAAGATTCTCCTTTCTTAAGGTCTTCAATACAATTCTCAAGTGATCTTCATGTTCTTCCTTGATCTTTGAATAGACAATAATATCGTCTATAAATACTACCACAAACTGATCAAGATAGTCTCTAATGACTATATTCATTAGATCCATGAAGATAGAAGGGGAATTAGTAATACCAAATAGAATCACCATAAATTCATAGTGTCTATACCTTTTACGGAAAGCCGTCTTTGGTATATCCTCCCTTTTGACCAGTAATTTATGATACCCTGAACGAAGATCAATCTTGGAAAAGTATTGATCTCCATGTAGTTGGTCAAATAAGTCATCAATGCTTGGGAGAGGATATTTGTTTTTGATAGCGATCTTGTTATGTTCTTGATAATCAATGTAGAGTATCATTGATCCATCTTTCTTCTTAAAAAACAGAACAGGTGCACCCCAAGGTGATGCACTAGGGTGCATGAATCCTTTATCAAGATTTTCTTGGAGTTTCTTCTTCAATTCCTGCAACTCAATTGGGGACATTCTATAAGGTGTCTTTGAAATGGGCATAGAACCCGGTACGAGTTCTATTGGAAACTAAACTTCACGATTTGGTAGAATACCTGAAAATACCTCTAGAAAGACATCATCAAACTCTCGTAAAATGGGAATATTCTTAATAGTGAGTTTCTAGCCAACCATTTGAGATAAATAACCTTCATTTAGTGGAATCAAGACCCATAAGATGGATGAAATTTTCCCTGGAAGGTTATGTTCATCCTTGCATTGATAGATGATCATAGATTGATCTGGAATATGAAATGTGACTTCCCTTATTTGGAAATCGATATGATCAACATATAAGGAAATCCAATCCATACCAAGAATCACATCAAATTCCACTATAGGAAGGATCACAAGATTTGTAGGAATCACTTTCCCACAAACATCAATCGAAGAAGAATGGTAAACTTTTGATGCGACCGTTGTGCCATTAGGAGTTGTCTCAACTATCTCAATATCTAATTGTTGAGGTAATATGGTGATACCCTTAGAAAATTCTTCAAAAATAAAAGAGTGGGTGGATCTAGAATCAAATAAAACATTTTATACTTTAGAGTGGATGGAAAGTGTACCTTTCACCACTTCGTTATCGTACTCCACATCGCCGATAAAAATTACATGTGACTTTCCTTTGTCTTTGGCCTTAAGAGTTTGTTGACGTCAATCATCATCATCAACCCTTGGATTAAGGCATTGATTAGCATAATTCCCCATTTCCTTGAACATGTAACATTGATGTATAGGAGGTGCATTCTGTGTAGCCTTTTCTTTGCTTGCATCAATAGACATCTTTTTCCCATCATTGCGGCATTCAAATGCCCGATGACCTTCTTTTACACATTTGAAACATTTACTTGTCCCTTTAAGACAATACCCTCCATGTTTCTTTCCACACTTTGAGCATAAGAGAAAACTCAACTTCTTTTCAGTGTGGTCTTTAGATTTCCCTTTGAATTCCATTTCCCTCTTCTTATCAAACCCATATGACTGATGGCTTACTCTAATCTCCATCTCAACCTTGAGAGCACATCGAAAAATTTCCTCATAGCTATTGAAGTCCCTTATGGATAACGCCCTTTGAAGAATTGGTTTTAAGCCACTAAAGAATCAACCGATCTTACTCTCCAGTTGGATAAAAATTCCGAAAGCATACCTTACAAGTCTTGTAAAATTTTCTTCGTAGGTACCAAGGGATTCATAATCCTTTTTCTTTAGTTAAAGAAACTACTTATCTATATTTGTTCGAAGAATACAAGGGAAGTACTTATTGAAAAATAAGTTCTTGAACTCATCCCATTCCATGGACTCAATTTCATCTCTTTGCCTCGTATTCTTGATAAGATTCCACCATTGATCAGCTTCACCTTCCAAACGATATACTGCTAAGATGACTTTATCATGTTCAGAACATTGTAGAACTGAAAATATCTTTTCAGTGGTACTAATCCACTGTTCATCCACTAATGGATCAGAATACCCATTGAATGAAGGTGGACGTTGCCTCATGAAGGATTCAACAGAATGTTGCTCCTTCCTTTTCTAGTTTGGAAGTCCTGTATGATTCATAGCTTGAGAAAGTTATGTGAGCATGGCTACAAGATTTTTTATTCTAGCTCTCATAACGTTTGGTTTCTCAGGGGGACAATCATTTCGTTGCCTGTCGCATTCATCATTAACACGGTTCCTTTGGGTTCCATCCATTGACTAAAACCAATAAGCATAGTGTCAGAAAAACTAATCATAATAGGAAAACCACATAATCAAAAATAAAATTTCACACCATAGGTCTTATCATAGGTTTTTCATGGACATTTCTAAAACACTAATATTGGGTTCTATTCTTAGACATATCCTTAGGGTTCTTACTAAGTCTTTGACATCCTAGTTTCTAAAGGTTGACTATACCCTTCCTCTGATACCAACTATAACAACCCATACTTTACATACATTGTTATTACTTCATAATTGAAGCATACTTATTAAAACATATAACAAAACCATGAAAGGACCATATAGGTATAGTGTCTTCAAAAACTGGGAAACATAAACAACTGGTTCATAAATCATCTACATTGTCTCCGGCTTATTTCATCATATCTAGAGTCCCTTTTGGCATATCCTACTTAATACCCTTCTTCCTGACCTGGGGAAAAGAAAACATACAAAAGGGTGAGATCAAATGCTCAGTAAGGGTAGACAAATGAAATATCAATCATATCATATTCATAAGAACATTACATATTGAAAATCTTAACCTGCAAAAGAGATAATAATATCATGACATGGGATAAATCATAGTTGTGAAATGTAATCCCAATAATCATATCAAAAACATGAAACTTTGTGACATACAAACATAATCATAGAAAATAATTTCTTAGAAGTCATGACTCATTGCCAATACTATCTTAGTGGACAAAGTCCCTTTCTGAATCGAGTTCACTCCTCATTCTAGTCCTGTATCACTCAACCAGTTTAACTTGTTGTTCCAACCATGTCTATCTAATGAGATATAAATTTTTACCCAATGCATTGGGGGGAGATATAGGTCCCACCCATATCATAATTAAACTATTCTTATGTGTGCCACAAAATCAAAAATCAAAAAATCATAGCATAACCCATTTAATAAAAATGGGATTCTTAAACATCATGCCATCATAAAATAATCCCAATAAAATAAAAGGAATTAATAAAAATAATTCCATAATAACATAATACAATAAATGTAAAAATATGGATAGAAACATAACCCTATATTATATTAGATGGAAAATAATTTTTATAAAACACTTGAACTCCATTCTTGAGGAAAATATCCTTTCTACTTCAAAAACATTTTTCCTTTCTAAACATGTCATACAATTTTAAACTAAAATAATTTGATTAAAAATAAACATGAAAACTTTTAAAGAAATTTTCTTGGAAATAATGTTCTATGAAATCATAAAAATCCATTCATGCCGTATATGTTAAAAAAACATTCTTGTCGTACTTTGGCTGGAAAAGTCAAAAAGTACCTCGTAGTAAAAAAACAAAAAAATATTCCTTTCATATATTTTACTAAAAACTCACCAATGGGTAAAATTGGATTTAAAAAATTGTATTAGGATATAAATAATATTACATATTGAGTAAACATGGATGTGGATGATAAATATTCTCCCATTAAATTCTGAAGTATAAACAATCTCAGATAAAAATGAGATTGTGAGATATTCCCTTACCTTAGGTTCGATATGCTTTGTACGTGTCCAAACCTCCTGTATAATGATTTAAATAATGTCATTGAATTATTACATAATCATACTCATTGTTATGATATCATATATGGTCATATTCTTATCTTCTTATTTGTAATATTTCATTGTTACTTGTTATTCAGATGTTCATTGCTTTATGTTCTTATGCGTGTTTTGTCGAATAAATTCTTATTACTCTTTTTAGGTTATAGCTACATAATTTGAAGAATTTTAATAGTATAATATATATTATATTTATTCATTAAATTCGTTTATATAATCATTTTTTAGTGAATATAATGTATAATGAATCACATCGCATTGTGGAGATAGTAAACCGTACGTACGCACAAGCGACGATATCATTCCCATAATTATTGAATGGTCTTGGAGTGGATGATAGAATATCTCATAATTAGTATAATTTTATAATAATCATATATAGTTATTCCATACACCATTATACCCATCCATGTAAGGTGGTGGTGGAAAACAGATTACACCACAGCGTGGAGACGATATTCCGTACGTACGCACGCGCGGTGATTTCATTTTCCACAGGATGGACAGAAGGTGAAATAAGGTTGTTTCATATTTATAATAACATATCACTATATGAGTGATACTGATGTTATTACTTTATAATGACACAACTAAATAAGAGGAAGTATAAGAAGGAAGAAACTTGAAAGAATCGGTAGAAGAGATTACCTCTTCCTCAACGTGCCTCCTTTAAACTTCCTCTTAAGGGAAAAGAGATGGTCTTTTGAGAAGACCAGAACCACCAGAATAATACTATGGAAGTTCAGGAGAGTAAGGAGTAGGTTTTGGCTGAGCTTGAAGACTCAAAGTTGTGTAAAGAGGAGAGGGAGGAGGTTCCCTTTTATAAGGGAGGAGAGGGGCACCTTTGGAAACCTAAAAAATATTAATTTATAATAAATCAAACCCCACATAAAACCTCCAAAAATGACTCATATTCGAATATTAGATGAGATAGGGTTGTAATATCATCAAACAATAAAATTTAGACATGTTGTATTTTTTTAAACTTTATCAACATGATTTATCCTTATTTAATCTATTTAATTTTATTTGTGGTAATAAGATTCTAAATTTTAAATCGTCATAAAAAATTACTTATGTGTTGTGAATTATCCATAATTTTAATAATTTATGACATTTTAGACCATATAAATTTTAATTTAAAATTTTTAAATATTTTTGTGATTTTAAACAATTTTATATTATGTTATTTTAATAAAATAACAATAGTGTCAATTTTGACACTATTTATTTATTTGAATTTAAATAAAATCCTCACAGAAGATATTTTCGAAATAAAATCTTTAATAGATTAATAACATGTCATATTTATCTAGAAAATTAGTTTACCAAATTAAATAGTTCATATATATTTATTTTAATATTTTTAAAACCATTTATTTGATATTTGAATTAATAAAATAATTTCATCATCACTATTTGTGTCACCTTTAATGATAATTATTTAATCCCTAAAAATTATAAATAAATTCACATGATGTATATAATTTAGTAGATTTCTGGAGACTATTCAAGTTCTAAGTTTCATGAAGATTATCACTAAATTAAAATTATTATACTCATAAGATTTAAGAGATTGACATGTTGTCACTTTCTTTGGTTTTAATAATAATTAAATTATTTTCATGGTAAAAAGTCAATAAAATTAATCTATTCAGACCCTTAGGTGATATGGGTCTACTTTTAGTCATCCAATAAAATTTTGGCAGATGTTAGGGTAATTTTATAATCTTATTTTTACCCTTAATTACCCGATTTACCTTTAACTGCAGTAAATAAAAATTACCGTAGTTACAATTCATAATATCAAAAAAATTAAAGTAACCTATTAACATAATTTGGACCCACTGAATTAAAATATAGAATCCATTTTTAAAAATTCAAAACAAAGAAGTTTCAGTAATTAATTTAAAATTAATCCCGTTGTTAAGAAAACGGGTTTTAAAAGTTAAAACATTGCCAAAGATTGAAATGTTTTTACCCATGAATTCAATGTAAAATTAATGGTAATGACATAAATTATATTAAATGGTAAAAATATATTACATTTATACTTTAAAACCATTTAATATCAGAATTTAACCATATAAATTATTGCGATGAAAAAAGTTGTTTTAAATTAAAATATAGCGTGCTTTTACTATTCATTAAAATATGAAAGTTATCAGAATAAAATGAAAATTTTAACCAAAGTAAATTTTATATCCTGATTTCAAAGAAGAATTTTATTTTTTCAAATTGAACTTATAAACATGTCAAAAACTAGATTTAAAGTTGGTGCACCATCAAAAGCCGGCATAACTGCATTTTTTGAAAAATACTTATTTTACCTGAAAAATTTATTTTGTTCACATAATATGTTTTAGAAAATGTGTAAGATGAATAATAATGTTATAAAATTCAAAACGTGTTTAATACTATTCATAACGGCTAGTTCACAATATTATAATAATATATCATTGTTTAGTGAAACTTGGTATTGTGTACAATGCAAGCTATCGAGGAAGGTTGCTCTTGCGTGTAACGCAAGCCAAGCCAGTGTTGTGTGTAGTGAAATATTCTCTTGGTGTTGTCTATAACATAAGACATAAAAAAATTTATTTATCATAAAATATTAGGGTGTTACAGTGAGTTTTCTGTCCAGTAGACACAACCCCGGTGCGATTGATGAAGAAAAAAGAAAGTACACGACGTGTACTTTTGATGTACACGGCATGTAATTGCATTTTCCGTACTCTGCTTTAAGCAGCCTCCAGTTCATCCCACATGGCCATGTGCAAGACCGCTATATAGCCAGCACACTTCTACCCATGGTAATTGAGTACACTGCATGTACTCATAAAGTACACGGCGTGTACTTTAAAAATTTCTAGAAAACTCCTCTTTTCTCAAAAACTCCAGGAAAAAGAAAAACATACCTAAAAAGAATATCTGGGTTCTTACAGTGGTGTTGTTTTTTATGGTTAGTAGTGATCCATATTTTTTTAAACTATGAAAATACTATGTTACGTGTTTAGATATGTGTCTTTGGAATTGTAGAGAGTTGCTACCATGATGACATCTATCAGTTCAATGATAAGAGGTTATCACCGAGAATGCTCCTCCAATACTAGAGTAGGAAACCCTATTGGTTCCAAGTAACAGAGGGGAGGTTTAGTTCAATGAGAACCTTTCCTATTTTATTGAATTTATAGAACAAGACCTATGGTGCGTTGTGCTAAGTATGTTTTCTTGAAAATAGAGTTCCAAATGCATTAACCTCCAATTTTTGATAGAGAGGGTGGACCAAAGGAAACATATTTTTGTATTGAGTCCATCCAGATGATTCATGGATCACTTATCGACCCCACCTAAAAAGAGAGCTAAGTTAGTGACTTATACATTATAGGTACCAGTGAAGTGTTGGGGGGATATACTAGTACAAGATGACCAGAAAGAGTGCATGGCATGGAAGGAATTCTATGAGAAGTTATTGGAACAAATTTACCCTAATTCCTTGAGGCAGAGGAAGGATGAAGTATTAATCTTCTTGATTTAGAGAAACATGACAATGATGGATTATGCTGGATTCTTCACAGACTTGTAGCATTTTTCATCAACTTGGTTAGGAAATGAAGCGATCGTAGATTGATGCTTTCAAGATGGGATTTTATCTGAGATCTAGTCCTAGGTAAATATCTTTTAGTTTAATAGGTTTACTGAGGTGGTGGATTAGGCTCTCATTTTTAGGGGAACCTAAAAACATATTTAGGTGCTGGACATGCCATGAAAATTGGGCGATTGGGAGGTACATCTTATGATAGTACGAAGCATCATCGTGAGATTTTCCACTTGATTAGTAGTGGATAAAGTAGTCAGGTAGGGGTAATTTTCTCCTAAAGGAGTAGCTCAGTCACCTGTTATCAATATGTAAAATCAGAACACATGCGTGGATAATTTCCATGTTTTCAAGTGGAATGTCTATCATGTGGAAGGATGGTTCATATGTAGAGGTCCTATAAGAAAACATAGCAAGAAATCTATAATATATTGTATTTTCCATGTACTATTTTTAGATATTATATGGATTGATTTTGAGACTAGGTACTGAGACAATGTTTGATTCTAAGGCCCAGTGTGCCTAAAAAAATTGTTTGAAAATTTTAATCTGTTTGATAGAATGCACGTATGGTTTTCTTGAAAAAGTGGAATAAATCTTAATCAAGTTCCTAGATTAGAAATCTTATGAAACTGTTGAACTCATAATATCAATTTTACCATAGTTGTGACTTAACTTTGGTCAGTGTGGGATGACTCTAAAAAAGTTGTTGCAGGATGCAACGAGGATAAAATAATTTAGTAAAAGGTATTTTATTCAGTGTAGTGAGACTTTATTTTTATTAATATCAAGTCATGAATTTAGGTTTATCACCATAACCCTATAATTACTTTGAGATGTGGATAAATATCTCTCTCTAAAAAATGGAGATCGATCGGGGATCTGTGATCAATGTGCAATAGATTTGAAGGAACCTCACTTCCGACAACAATACATCAATCATCCTTTATCTGCAATTGATCCAAATCGAGGAAGGGTTGTTATTTATTTTTTTATTTTTCTCAGTTCTTGAATTTCTATGATGAATGTGAATAAACTAACGAAGATATAGATCCATCATTCGATCATATTGTGGGATGGGACTATTTTTTGTGGGTTAATAGTATTTACCTTACCTAAATCCCCCACCCCTGATCATTGGCTATGAATTCTTGATGAATAATGATAAACCTTTTTTCTTGTCCATTTTATCTCTCTTTTATCCACATTCTTCACCCTTGAACCCATGTACTCACAAATCGTCTTACCAAAAGGCTACGAACATTATCAGACCAACAGATTGGGGGAAAAGCGACAATAGAGACAAGATCTGTGTAGATCAAGACTTGAAGAAACCAGATTTGTAACCATATAGAAATTTGGGCATCAAAGGAAGAACTTCAACCCGTGGAAGTGGAGGTGATGGAGACCAGTGTTGGAAGCGATGCACAAAGGAACCACAGTGATGGTCAGGTGACGTGGTGGGGCGGAAGCCTGATGTGGTTGGGAGAACATGTGGAGCAGCAACGGTCATTGGGAGTGACTTCATGGAGTGGACAGGCCGGGTTAGTCCCAGTGGGTTGGGTCCAACCCTGTGGGCCAGTTTGGACTTGGGTCTAACCTGGGGTGACCAAAGCAGGACTGGTCCATGGTCAACCATGGTGGCTAACCATGATCCATCACTAGTGGAAAAACGTTTACCACATCCACATTTTTCACATCAGTTCTATATAACCGATGTGCAAAGATTTAAAAATCGATATATCACGTCAGTTATTTTATAACTGATGTGATATATCGATAAAGATCCATTTTTTATGTCGGTTATTTTATAATCGACATAAAAAATATGGAGATTAGTTTTTTTACTTCGGTTATTTTATAACCGACGAGAAAATAAAATCTGGAGCGCTTTATCACATCGGTTATAAAATAACCAACGTGATAAAGGAAAGCTAGACTCTTTATCACGTCGGTTATAAAAAAACCGATGTGATAAAGATCCATTTATAATGTTGGTTTTAAAATAACCGACGTTATAAATAATTTTCTACGTCAGTTATTTAATAATAGATGTTATAAACATAGAAAAAATAGTTTATCACGTCGATTATTAAATAACTGACGTTATAAATCTTTTAAATGATTTATCGCACCCCGTATTCAGTCGTTCTATTTTCTTCTATCAGTCGACCTGCTACTTGTCTATCCCATGCGGAAAACCTAGAAATGATTCATCAAAGTCGTTCCATCCAGCCTCATTTTTCCAAAATCGTTCATTATTTTTATTTTCACCAGATCTATCAGTTTGACTCACAAAACTCAAGTAAGCCTCACACGACTTGGTTTCAGTTATTATTTTTTGTGATGCCCTAATCTAATTTTTTGAGACGTTATTTTTCTATCTTTGTTCTTTCTGTCATGGAAAGTTTCATAGTGTTCATTTATATGATGCTAAATTCTTTTCTGGTGAAAGAAACCACAGAAGTGATATCATGAAAGTTTACGATTTTTGTTTTTGTGTGTGTGCGCGCGTACAGGGGGTGTCCAAGGGGTGGGGGAGGGGGGTGTCCAGGAGGGGTGTGGAGGATATACAAGGGGGTTGGGGGTGTACAAGGGTGAGTGGGGGATGTCAAGGGGGGGGGGGGGTGGGGGTTGGTGTCCAAGGGGTGCAGGGGCTGTCCAAGGGGGTTGGGGGTGTTGGTGTCCAGGGGGGGTGAGGGGGTTGAGGGGGCTGTCTAAGGGGATAAGGGTGTCCAGGGGGGTGGGGGTGGTGTCTAGGGAGGTGAGTGGGCTGTCCAAGGGGGTTGGGGGTGTCCAAGGGGGTTGTCTAGAGGGGTAGGGGATGTCCAGTGGTGGGGGGGGGGGGGGGGGCTGTCCAGAGGGGTGGGGTGCTATCCAGAGGGTTCAGGGGGATGTCTAGAGGGTTGGGGGTGTCCATGGGGGGGGGGGGGAGTTCGGGTGTGTGTGTGTGTGTGGGGGGGGGGGGGGGGGGCTGTCCAAGGGGGTGGGGGTGGGGTGTCCAAGGGGGTGGGCGACCTGTCCAAAGGGTTTGGGGGGCTATCCAAGGGGGGATGTCCAGAGGGTTGGGGGTGTCCAGGGGGTTGTCTAAGGGGTTAGGGGGTGGGGGTGGTGTCCAGTAGGGGTGTGGGGGATGTCCAAGGGTGTGGGAGTGTCAAAGGGGTTGGGGGTGGTGTCCAGGGGGTACAGGGGCTGTCCAAGGGGGTTGGGGGTGTCTGGGGGGGGGGGAGTGTCCAAGGAGGTGAGTAGGCTATCCAATGGGGTAGGAGGTGTCTAGGGGGTGGGGGATTTCTAGAGGGGTGGGGGATATCCAGGGGTGAGGGGGCTGTCCAGAGGGGTGGGGGCTATCCAGAGGGTTCTGGGGGCTTTCCAGAGGGTTGGGGGTGTCCAAGGTGTCCATGGGGGTGGGGGGGACTGTCCAAGGGGGTGGGGGCCTGTCCAGAGGGTTTGGGGGGCTGTCTAGAGGGTTGGGGGTGTCCAAGGGGGTTGGGGGTGGTGTCCAGGAGAGGTGGGGATGTCCAAGGGGGTGGGGTGGGGGATGTCTAGAGGGGTGGGGGGCTGTCCAGGAGGTGTTGGGGGGGGGGGGGATGTCCCGAGGGGTGGGGGGCTGTCCAAGGGGGTGGTGGTGTCCAGGGGGTGTCGAAGGAGGTGGGGGTGGTGTCTAGGGGGTTTGGAGGTTGTCCAAAGGGGTGGTGGTGTCCAGGGGGTGTCTGTGGGGGGGGGGGGGGTTGTCCAAGGGGGTGGGGGTGTTGTCCAAGGGGGTTGGGGTGTCCAGGGGGTGGTGGTGGTGTCCAAGGGGGTAGGGGTGGTGTCCACGGGGGTGAGTGGGGGGGGGGGCTGTTTAGGGGTTTCAAATCATTGGGATCTGTGTAATATTCAATAGTGAATGTGTACATATTTTAATATTTATACTTCATATTTATTTTTTATGAAAGGGTGAATTTGGTATCTAGTTGCACCAGGATGTATTCTTTGTGAACCTTAAAAAGATAGGATCCGAGATGAATTTAAATGTGTTATATCTAACTATATTTTCCTTTTAAAATCATTTTCAAGCATATTTTTTTTAAATACACATAGATTTGTTTGATATTTCAAAAAAAAATTACATTCAAATTATGATATTTTTCATATAAATATATATTTGTCTTATCTTAAAAAGATGTATAATTTTGATATTTGTTATAGGTAATAATGATTCGAAGTTGGATTACAACACATCGAATGTGTAATTAATATGAGGAAGATGTTGATGACTTTTTGGAATTTTCTAAACGAAATGTTCCAAGCAGTGAATTTTTTTTCTGTCCATGCCTGAAATGTTTGAATATGAAGAAGTTGAAAAGTAGAGAGATAAAAGATCATCAAATTTATCGTGGTTCTAATCCGAGTTACAACCCTTATATTTGTCATGGTGAAACTGGACAAAGTGTCAGATCTACTAATGATGATGATTCGCAAGATGGTAACTCTGATGGAATTGAAGAAATGATTCTTGATATTGCAGCCTAACAAATTGAGATAGAACTGAAAGCTGTGCATCTATATGGTGATGCTGAAAAACCATTGTATCATAGTTTTACAGATTTTACGGTTTTGTCGGCAGTGTTAAGATTGATTAACCTGAAGGAAAAACATGGATGGAGTGATAGAAGTTTGACAGATCTACTATGATTGATGAAATATATTCTTCCAAAAGATAACGATCTTCCAGATTCACATTATAAGGCCAAGAAAATATTATGCCTGATGGAATTAGGATACAAGTAAATATATGCTTGTCTGAATGAGTGTATGATATATAGGAAGGAATATGAATTTCTTTCAAAGTGTCCTAAATGTGGGACATCATGGTATAAGGTGAAAGAAAAATCACAAGCTGATGTATAGATTACAAAGATCCATTCCAAGGTATTTTGGTATCTTCCTATAATTCATCATTTGAAACGTTTATTTGCTAATTCACATGATGCAGAAAGGTTAAGATGGCATGATAATGAGTGGATATGTGATGGAAAAATACATCATGCAACTGATTTCCCACAATGGAAGAAAATTGATGAGCAGTGTCCTACATTTGGAAATGAAATTAGAAATCTCAGACTAGAGTTGGGCACAGATGGAATGAATTCATACAGAACCCTTAGTATAACACATAGTTCATGGCTTGTTTTATTGTTAATTTACAACCTCTCTCCTGAAGTTTTTATGAAGCAAAAATATGTCATGTTGAGTATAATGATCTCTGGTCTGAAGAAACTCGACAATGATGTTGATGTTTTCTTGTCACCATTGATTGATGATTTGAATCTTTTATGGGAGGATGGTATTAGGGTGTATGATTCTTATAAAATGGAATATTTTCAACTGAATATAGTGCTTATGTTCACTATAAATGACTTCCCAGCATATGGAAATTTTTCTGGATACAAAGTTAAAGGGCATAAAGCATGTCCAATTTGAGAACAACAGACGTCATATTGTCAATTTCATTATGGGAGGAAAACAGTGTACATGGGTCATCGAATGTTTTTTTTCCTATGGACCACTCTTATAGAATACTAAAAAAGGCATTCAATGGCTCAAAAGAATTTTATATTACTCCAAAAACATTATCCCCTAATATGTATTTTGAGAGGGTGGAAAACCTTGATGTTACATTGGGAAAGACACATAAATCTGGTAATGATAGACATATTTGGAAGAAAAGTTCAATATTTTTTGAGCTACCATATTGGAGATATCATGAAGTTAAACATAATATTGATGTCATGAATGTAGAGAAGACTATCTATGATAGTTTTATTAGAACATTGTTAGATATAAAAGGAAAGACAAATGATGGGTTGAATGCATGATTAGACTTACTATCAATGGGAATACGTTTGGAGTTATCTCCCACACCTAATGGAAGACAGACATTTCTTCCCCCGGATTGTCATACATTATCCAAGAGGGAGAAAATTAGATTTTTTCAGTTTCTTCATGATATCAAAGTGCCTCAAGGTTATTATTCAAATGTAAAAAAATTTGTCTCATTGAAGGACTATAAGTTGATAGGTATGAAATCTCATGATTGACAAGTCATGATGCAATAACTTCTACTAGTTGCATTGTGTGGAATATTTCCCATCCAGGTTAGAAAGAGTATAATAAAGTTGTGTTATTTTTTCAATTTAATTTGTAATAAGGTGATTGATGTGAAATCTTTGAAAATTTTGGAAAAGGATGCAATTTGTATACTTTTTCAATTGGAAATGTATTTTCCACCATCTTTTTTTGATATAATAGTGCATTTAATGATTCATCTGGTTTGAGAAATAAAGATTTGTGGACCTTTATATCTTCGTTGGATGTATCCTTTTGAAAGGTATATGAAAATATTGAAGGGGTATGTTAAGAATCTATACCGACCTGAAGCCTCCATTATTGAAAAATATATTTCTGAGGAGGTTGCAGAGTTTTGTACGAGTTACTTGGCTGTGGATGAGCACATAGGTTTGCCTCCATCTCACCATTAATGAGTTAATAATGAGGGAAAGAGGATTCGTGGCTTGAAAGTGAAATCATTTCTCACTAAACAGATGAAGAAGTTAAAATTATACATCTTGAATAACATAGTTGATGCTCAACCGTATATCACATTGCATATTAATGAGTTGAAATAATGTCATCGAAAGAATAAAGAAATGTGGATTCTGAATGAGCACAAAAAAACATTTTTTTTCATGGTTTAAAAAGACCTTTCTTGGTAGATCAGATGTATCAGAGAAATTAAAATGGGTAGTGGGTGATCGATGTTTAAATGTGATAATATGGTCCAGTTATGACATTAATGGTTATACATTTCATACGAAAGCTCAGGACAAAAAAAGTGCAGTTTAGAATAGTGTTGTATTGCTGTTTTCAGAAGCAATGCATTTTTTGAGTGATAAAGACAAAAACCCAATTTCTGCATCAAGTGCATATTATGGAGTGATTGAAGAAATATGGGAGGTTGATTACTTTAAAATTCAAGTTCCTATTTTTAACTGTAAATGGATTATCGGTAACAAAAGTTCCACACATGATGAATTTGGAATGATAGTTGTTAATCTGAATAGATGGGAAGACACAACTGATTCTTTTATAATGCCAACACATGGAAAAAAAATTCTCTATGTAGTAGATCAATCAGATATGCGGTGGGCTATTGTTTTACAAGGGAAAAACAATATGTTGGTGAGGTTGAACTTGATGATGATGCTGATTTATGTGAGATCCCTACTTCCATGGAAATATTAACAGGACATAATGATG
The DNA here is from genome assembly GCA_963277665.1 of Viscum album. Classification (NCBI taxonomy): domain Eukaryota; kingdom Viridiplantae; phylum Streptophyta; class Magnoliopsida; order Santalales; family Viscaceae; genus Viscum; species Viscum album. The sequence continues at coordinate 1,187,639,556 of OY728156.1, read as the reverse complement.
ATCATGTTGAAGACATGGTTTTTTCCATAAGGAACGATCACGATGAAGGAATTTGGGAAAACAATCCATTTTTACATTCCTAAAATTACAGGTAACATTTGTTTATTTCTTATTTACATTTATAATTTTCATAAAATGTTAGATATTGTAATTTTTTTCTTTATTAAAAAACATATTAAAACAAATAAGTATAATTTTTTGTTTGTTTTAATTTTGTTTAGTTTACTTTATCATGTTAAAAATTACATAAATTATATATATATTATTTTTGTTCATTGAAAATTACTTTACCCTGTTTACCATATTTACCAAGTTTACCATGTTTACCATGTTTACCAAATTTACCAAATTTACCATTTTTTAACACGCTTACCATATTAACCATGTTTACTATTACATAACTTAGTACAATTTTCTATTTTATGTTTACATTAGTATTGTAATATTTGAATTTGTATATTTGTAAACTAATGTTTGTTTTTATGACTTGAAGGATAATGACAGATCAATCAGTTGATCAACCACATGATTCTATAGATGAGCATATTGGTCATACCTCTGAGGAGGAATATTCACATGCTGCTCTTGATGTTCCCTAATCTTCCTCACGTGCTCCTATTAATACAAATATTTCAAGAGTTTGTAAACGTGGGTGCACACATATACCAAAATTATCACTTGCCCATACGCAGGACCAGAGGATACTCGTTCAGTTTGATGAGGATGATATTCCTATAGGTCGAAATGCAAAATATTTTAAGATTTTTGTATCAACTCAGGGTAAGAGAAAATTAAGCATTTTGTATGATGACTGGAGAAGTGTGGACCAAGCGATAATCTCTCAGTTGTGGGAGATGATTTTGGTAAGATATTTTGATATTATTTTCCTATTATTTAAATTTTTATAGTATATATAATATATTTAACATCTTATTTATCAGATGACATTTAAAATTCTGGATACTGGAGGAGTTCGGAAGAAATTATTATTGATGACTGCCAGATGATGGAAGGATTTGAAATCAAACCTCTCATCTGATTTCATTTTTGGTCGTAGGATTCATGAAACTCTATGTCATATATATCCTTTCATAGATGAAGACACATGGAGACAGTTTTTTGAAAGTAGAAGAAAAGATTCATTTTTTGTAAGGGAAATGTAAAATTTTATAAGCTTTCTTATATAAATGATCTTATTAATGTTTTGTTAATGATTTCTTAATCTTAATTTATAACAAACAAGGAAATCTCATCAGGATATCCAATATAAAAATTTATACCCTCATAGTTTATCTCGGAGAGGGTATCATTATTGGAAGAACAAATGATGGTAGAAAATTTACAAAAACTAAGAGGCGAGTCTTCAAGCTCTAGAGAGGTGGCCCCTCCATCCCCTCCATATAGACATGAAAACTGGAAGAGAGCTCAGATGGGAAAAAAGGGAAATATCTTTCGAATGATTCAAGAATCATAGCTGAGAGGTTTGTAATATATATATTTTCTTTATTTAATTTCACTATATTCTTCATATAATTTCAATCATTACAGAAATGTTCAATTAATTAATACATGATTCTGTTGAGGGGTAGAGATCACTAGGGGTATTTACAGCTGCTGATAGGAAAGATATTTTATCTGCAGCATTAGGAATGCCCGAACATCTTGGTCATGTACGAGGATATCTAAAAGGTGTATCGATAAGAAAAGTGTTGTCACGTTATTCAAATTCTTACATTGAGGGTGTTTATAAAAAAATAGAATCCTTGGAGGTTGAATTTACAAATATTAATATGACGATGGAGGAAAAGATTAGAGCATCGGTACAATCTATGTTTTCAGACATGCAAAGACAATTTCAGACTGCAGCTCTAACTCCTCCACCTCCCCCTACAGACCCTATTATTTATCCTCCACCTCCATCAGTAGCTCTCACTCCCCCACCTTAGCCTACAGACCCCATTTTTTATCCTACTCCTCCGCCACAACTTTCTACTTATTGATATTTGTATGCTGATGATCCCCGACATCATATAGTTTCATATGGGATGGTATATTGTATAGGAGATATAGTTCATCATCAACAATTAGAGGTAGGGAATCATAGGGTCACTTTACATGATATTATAGATAGATCATCATGAGTACCATTACCTATAGATGAGGTGATGACAATTGGACATAGTATTGATCATTTTTTAATTTGGCCATCTAGACTTCTGCCACTCATTACCATAGAGGTATGTATGCTCTATCTTCTATTTTTTTTATTAAAGTTGTTTTAGCATTTGAAAACTAATATATTTTTCTATTTATTTTTATATTAATACTTCAAAGGTAGAGAAATACTGTATAGAAAACAATAAAGACAAATGACTATGACATCAGAGATAGATTCTAGTAGTATTGACAGATTGTCAAGATATTCAAATTTTTTAGTAGATCATTATGAGTTTCCAATGGAAGCTCATGTTTGTGGATGTGCAATAACTGTGGGGATTGTGAAAACTGATATCATGGAGCTTGTTACTGGAGATAAGTTGGGCATCAACGTGGTGTAAATTTTTTCCGTGTAAGTATTAACACCTTTTCCCTATGTTATATTTATTTAAAATCTATACTTATGTCTGTGTTGTATTAGGTGTCTTTATAACATTTTTGAGAAGAATGAGCTGAAAGATGTATATGGATTCATGGACCCACATTTTATTTCCCCTGAAGCACATCCATTGGATGAGGAACAAAGAATGCTTTATATTGCTGAAAATTTTGAACAGAATATATTCACACAATGTTGGATGATGACTTTTTTTGAGAGGTATGAAACACATCTCTGGAAAAGAGTTCATTAAATTTTAACATAGAAAACCACTAACCTTAAATTTTCTTTTATCAGTGATCAATGGATGTTTGGGGTTTTTTGGCCAAGGGAGAAAACACTTTATTGGATATGCTCTATCCATGGTGATGTGCAGGAAAGTTTTAAGAAAATGTTGGAAAAGTAAGTTTCAATTTCTCAATAGTTTTATATATAATAATGAATTTTAAATATATCCCATTCGTATTCTTTTCTAATAGGGGATGGGTCTAATTTCGAAAAAACACAAAGAATAGGAGTGAAAATATCAAATATGTAAATGTAAAGGTAAATATCCATTTATAATTCATTCTTTTTGATTTATTACATAAAAAATATATTGAATTTACACTCATTAAAACAAAAATTTCATGAACTACAAGGTGTCATCAAATGCAGATATTATATGCTAAGATTTATGTATGAAATAATTACAACTGGAATCGTTGTGAACTTTGACCTGGTAAGATTTCCTTTTAAACTCTGTTATAATATTTCATTTGATTTATTCATGATACACTTTAACTAATATCCTTTTAATTTGTACCTATTTGTTTACCCTTAACCCTAAAGTACTCAAGATGTCAAATACTTACAAGTGGAATGGTCACATTATTTTTCAGGTTTGATTGAATTTTAGTTGTTTGTAGTATAAAATGAAATTTTGAATATTGTCATTGTAATTGTGTATTTGGTAGTCTTTTAGGTTGGATTTAGTTTTTTTATGTTTACATTGTATGTTTTGAATTTTATATATGTGAATGTTTAATTTTTCTCTACTTATTTTTTTCTACTTATGATTGTTTTTCTGGTATGGATTCTGGTCTTGGGGGGAGGGGTTCCAAGGGTGTGGGGGGTGTCCAGTTGGGTGGGGGTATCTAGGGGTGTGGGCGGGTAGTTCGGTGGGATGGGGGGGGGGTGTCCTGGGTTTCCATGAGAGTGGGGGGAAATATAGGGTGTGGGAGCATTTTCAGGAGGGTGGGAGGGCTGTCCAGGGGAGTGGGGGGCTGTCCAGGGGGTGTCTAGGGGTGTGGGGGTGTTCTGTGGGGTGAGGGGGGTTTCCAGGGGTGTGGGAGGGCTATTGAGTGGGGTGGAGTGTTTAAATGGTGTCCATGGGGATGGGGGGGGGGTAGTCCAGGGTGGTGGGAGCATTTCTAGAAGGGTGGGAGGGCTATCAAGGGGAGTGAGGGTTGTCAAGGGGACATCCAGGGGTGTGGGGGTGTCCTATGGGGTGAGGGGGCTGTTTAGGGGTGTGGGAGTGTTGTCTAAGGGGTGGGGGTGTCCAGGAGGGTGGGTGGGGGGGGGGGGGGGTTCTCCATGGGTGTGGGGGGCTATCCAGGGGGTCTGGGGTAGTCCAGGGGTGTGTGTGTGTGTGGGGGGGGGGGGGGGGGTTCTGGTATGGTTTTGGTCGGGTTTTGGACTGTTTTTTGTATGGGGTGTCCAGTGGGGTGGGGGGGGGGGGTCTTGTCGGGTTTTGGTCTGTTGGGGGGTTTTGGTATGGTTTTGGTCTATTTTTGGTTTTGGTTTGGGGGTGTCCAGTGTGGTGGGGGATATCCAGGGGTGTGGAGGGGGTAGTCCAGTGGGGGGGGGGGGTCCAGTGGTGTGTGGGAGGGTGTCCAGGAGGGTGGGAGCATTTCTAGGAGGGTGTGAGGGCTATCCAGGGGAGTGGGGGGATGTCTAGGCGGTGTCTAGGGGTGTGAGTGTGTGTGTGTGGGGGGGGGGGGGTGGGGTCCTGTGGGGTGAGGGAGGCTTCCATGGGGTTGTGGGAGGACTGTACTATGGAGTGGGGTTGTCCAGGTTGTCCATGGGGGTGGGGGGGGGCAGTCCAGGGGTGGGGGGGTGTCCAAGAGTGTTGGAGGGTTGTCCAGGTGAGTGGGGGGATGTCCAGTGGGTGTCCAGGGCTGTGGGGGCGGGGGTGTCCATGGGGTGGGAGGGATGTCTAGGGGTGTGGGAGAGATTTCCATGGGTGGGTGGGGGGGGGGTGTCCATGGTTTCCATGAGGGTGGGGGTGTCTTGTGGGGTGGGGTGGGGGGTTCCAGTGGTGTGTGGGAGGGCTGCCCAATGGGGTGGGGGGGTGGGGTGTCCTGGGTGTCCATGGGGGTGGGGGAAGTCCAGGGGGTGGGAGGGTGTCCAGAAGTGTGGGAGGGCTATCCAGGGGAGTGGGGGGAAATCCAGGGGGTGTCCATGGGTGTGTGTGTGTGTGGGGGGGGGGGGGGGTCCAGTGGAGTGGGGTGGGGGGTTCTAGGGGTGTGGGAGGGCTATCCGGGGGTGTGAAAGTGCTTTCCAGGGGTGGGGGTGTCTAGGAGGGTGGAGGGGGGGGGTGTACAGGGCTGTGGGGGGATGTCCATGGGTGTGGGGGCTGTCTAGGGGGTGGTGGGGTAGTCTTGGGGTGTGGGTGGTGTCTAGGGGTGTGGGGTGTGTCCAGGGGTGTGGTGGGGGCTGTCCAGTGGGGTGGGGAGGGAGGGGGGGCCAGGGGTGTGGTGGTGGCTGGCCAGTGGGGTTGGGGATGGGAGGGTGTTCAGGAGGGTGGGAGGGATGTCCAAGCGAGTGGGGGGATGTTCAGGGGGTGTACATGGGTGTTCTGTGGGAGGGGGGGTCTTGGGGTGTTGGAGGTCTGTCCAGGGGTGTGGGAGTTCTATCTAGGGTGTGGGGGTGGGGGTGGGGGGTAGTCCAGGTGTGTGTGTGTGGGGGGGGGGTGTCCAGTGGTGTGGTGGGGCCTGTCCAGTGGGGTGGGGAGTTCTGGTGTTATTTTGGTTAGGTTTTGGTCTATTTTTGGTCTGGGGGTGTCTAGTGGGGTGGGGGGGGGGGGGGTTCCAGGGGTGTAGTGGGGGATTTCTAGTGGGGTGGGGGTGGGAGGGTGTCTAAGAGGGTGGGAAGGATGTCCAGGAAAGTGGGGGGATGTCCAAGGGGTGTCTAGGGGTATGTGGGGGGGGGGGGCTCTCTAGGGGTGTGGGAGTGCTGTCCAGGGGATGGGGTGTCTAGGAGGGTGGAGGGGGGGTTCTAAGGGTGTGGCGGGATGTCCAGGGGTATGGGAGTGCTGCCCAGGGGGTGGGGGTGTCCAGGAGGGGGGGGGGGGGTTGTCCAGGGGTGTGGGGCTGTCTATGGGGTGGGGGGGGAAGTCTAAGGGTGTTTGGGGTGTCCAGGGCTATGGTGGGGGTTGTCCAGTGTGTGTGTGTGGGGGGGGGGGGGTTATAGTCTGGTTTTGGTTGGGTTTTGGTCTATTATTGTTCGGGGGTGTCTAATGGGGTGGGGGTGTTCAGGGGTGTGTGGGGGGGATGTCCAGTGGGGTGGGGGGAGTTCTAGTGTATTTTTGGTCAGGTTTTGGGTATGTTTTCGGTCTGTTTTAGGTCTTTGGTAGGGAATGGCAGTGGTTGATCGGTTTTATTAATTTTTTTAGGTCGGTTATTTTATAATCGACGTAAAAAATGCATTGGGATTTGTTTTAAAGTTGGTTATTTGAAAGCCGACATAATAAATGCATGGGAAATGGTTTTTACATCAGTTATTTCATAACCAATGTAATAAATGGAAATGAATAGTTTTTTATGCCAGTTAATTTATAACTAATGTAGTATATATGTCTTCACGTTAGTTATTATTTAACCAACGTGGGAAACCGCTTGGCAGACAGGTTTATCACATCAATTACCAAAATAACCGATGTGATAAACACTTCAGAGGAGTGATTTATGACACCAGTTATATAATAAATGACGTGAAAGAGTATATACCACGTCAGTTATTTAATAATTGACGTAATAAACCATGACTCTGAAGCGTTTCCCATGTCGGGTTTTTATCAACGGACATGAAAAATGCTTCAAATTTGGGTTTTTTTACCTCAGTTTGAAAATTACCGACATAAATAACAGTGTTTAAAATTTCTCTTGTAATAACATTGACCAAAATCTAACGTAAAAAAAACCACCATAAAAAACGTTTTCTACACAAGTGCATGGTCGCTCCAGCTACCATGCAACCATAGCAGATGGGGGCATAATCAACCACCGTGACAGCTCGAGCAACCATGGTGTGGTCGACCATGGGGAAGTCATGTGGTTGACCACCGCAGTCAGTACATAGGCCTAGTGACCCCTTTAAAATCTTCAAAAAACCATAATATTCAAATGATACATCCATTTGACGATCTTATTTGGCGTTGGGACCCTGACAATTAGACTGTCCTTTTGATAAAATGTGGTTAGCTTTTAGCTTGGAAAGGTATATGTTGAGAGCATTCTCTAGGTCCTTTTATTAAGGGTTCAATATAAAATTACGTCCACAAAACTGAATTGTAGTCCCCTCTATAGATCGAGTACCAGATAATGTTATGATATCCCTCCTTGAGACTAGAGCGATCCACTATCACCCCTAGTAGAGTCTTGTAGAATCAATGTAACCCCTGAGAGGAGGTCTTTTTTCCTCCATGTAGTGGGTTGTATCAATAGGGTTAGTGGTATTATTTACGCAGGATCCCCTATATTATGAGAAACATTAGTAGGTTTAATGGTATTCTCTGAGAAGGACCCCCTATCAATGTATCATAGTGTTCCTTGAATAATTCATTCTCTTAGGGCGGGTTCCAAATTAGCTAAACCTCAACGTGAGTATCTATGATTATATCATGACTTGAGGAATGAGTTTTCCCATAACAAGTATGCTTCAAGAAGAATCATATGGATGGTAATTCTTTGTGACTTGCCTCAAGTTTGTGTGGCTTGGATTGAGTATATTTGGATGTTTTTGTTATATGTGATATAGACAAATACCTATGTGAAGCTTACTATACCTTACTTTGTGGCATTTCCTTTGTGTTATTTCATTTGTGGTATTTCTTTTGAGGTATTTCCTATGTCGTATTACTTTGTGGTTTCAGGGTGTCTTACTGAGTATTTTTTTACTCACCCATTCAGGGGCTTTGCCTGCACGTGTCATGTCTTATGAAAATGATGAACCTTTCGATGGTATTCTAAGCAGGCCGGGACCAGACAGTGCATTGTGAGATCGAATAGAGCGAGGTGTGTTCTGGAAGCTTTCGGATGAGATTCCCATTACCTATTTTCTTATAGTTTAGACATGTGGTTACACACTCTATTCATTTGGTGGTCTTCCTTTTGGATCTATTTACTTTTGAGTACTTTCACTTTTGTACTTTGGTTTTTGGATACAATGGTCTGAATTCACTGTTTAATTAGTATTTTTACATGTCAACATTTTTGGATTGGAGATGTGTGCATACATATAGGTACTTTAGGATAATTCCTACCATTTGTGGGATATGACTACTCGGTGCTAGTCACCAGCCCCATGCCTATTAGAGGCATGCTTGGGGTAGTCACGAATTGAGCCCCTATGGGATGGGTCATGACACTAGTAGTAGTGGAGGATCTAGGTCTGTGCAAATCACCAATAGGGTATCATCTACTCAATATCAGATAGGTAGTTAGAGTTTCTCTATCTTTACCAATAAATTTAGGGTACATGTTTCTTTGAGGTAATATAATCCTTTTCAGTTTGGTAGTAGAACACCGTGAACTCATACTAGAGTGAAAGGTGGAGGGGTAAGTAAGCTGTATGTAGTTCAGCTTGCACCATGAAGTGGTGAGGATATTCCATTGACTATTCAAGGTATTAATCTTATATCTTCCATGATTTTTAGTGATTTATTTGACACATGTGCCATGAATTATTTTATATTTTCTTTGTTTGTACATGATTTGTGTATAGTAGTGGAAATTCTGTAAAGATGTATTTAGATTGACACGTTGTTAGTGTACAAGTAGAAAATATTGGGTAGTAAAAGGAGTGTTCTCTCAAGGTCAATGGTTATCGATTCCTTTGGGACTTTTTGGGCAAGAGATTTTAGGGTTTGGATTGATTTTGGGGATGTATTGGATGGTGTTATACCAAGCCCATATATATTGTTACCATCGAAGGGTAACATTCACGTCCCTTAATGGTGACACTTACATTCACTATGGTGAATGGGATGTCCATGAATTTCATATAGTGCTAGGTAATCATTATTTTAGTGATCTCACAACCTAATTAGTATGTATTATTCTTGACGATGGGGGAGTAGAGTGGGATATCTTTCCTTTAACACCTTGATATTTTGTGAAATAATTTTTTAATTAATTTAATACTTTTGATATTTTTTATTTCATGCAACAATTTATATAGTTTTTTATATTAAATAACTATGTTTGGTTTGTGTATACCAAACACAATACTTAAATTATCTTGTGCGACACACAATACTGACTTGTATTTCGTTACATGCAACACTGAGTTCTTAAGAAACATCATTTTATTATTATAATTATTGTAAAAAGATAGTTATAACCTTGATATTAAATTGGTAATATTAATAGTAATAACTAATTTTTAAATTATATTTATAATGGTTTCATATAAATAAAACATATTGATAATGAAATATATAATTTTTTAAGTCTTTATATGTTTAAAAATACTCTCTTTATAAAAGAACTACTTTTTATGTCCTTTTGTGAATAATAACTAAATTAATTTTTGTAAATTTTAGAAATTTAATTTTAGAAAATAAAAATAATTTTTTAATTTATAATGTCAAAATTATCATTCGGTGAATTTATGGGATTTTTCTCAAAAACTTCATTTTTAGATGAACAGTGAAAAATAATAAATTTTAATTGAAAACTTTTTTTTCATAAAATTTATTTATATTGTTAAATTATGTTTTAAATAAGTTTTAATGTGAAAATTGGTCAATCATACATATTTTAATCTAATTTATGTCATCATAATATTTTTTATATTGAATTTAGATATAAAATCTTAATGAACTTTTAAACATTCTCACTTTAAAACCCACTTTCTCGCCATGACTTTGAAGTTTGCTTTAAAAATAAATTTTCCACTACTGTGAGTAGAATAAAAAAAATGTACATAAAATATTTTAATAATTATTATATTTATAGTCTAATAATATCAACTTAATTTATTAAAAAAATATTCGTGAAAGTGATTAAAATTTAGTTTAGTGATTATGGTAAAGTTAAGCTTAATAAAAGACTAAACCATAAAATGAAGGGCCAAAATCACCTATCAATTTGTACAAACCCCTTTTTATGGAAATATTTCGTCCATTAACCTTCTATTCTTGAGTTTTTTGATTTTTTATGACTTTTTTATGTAAAAAAATGTGTACGAAAAACATTTTTTTTGAAATTCCAACTGTGTCCCCTCCCTCCACTATAAAAAGGCACTGACCCCTCCCACTTCCTCATACCTCTCAAGAAAATTTTTCTCAACCAAGATATTCCCAAATAGATCCTACAAATACCTCCCTTAAACCTATAATACTCACATTGGGAATAAATTTATCCAAAGAATCCCTTTAGTGAAAACTAAAAGGAGTTACCCAGAGAAGAAGTAACACCCTTCCTCAAACTCTTTTTTTACTTTCTTTGTAAACCCCCTAAAATATTATTATTAATTTATTAAATATTAAAATTATTATCCTAAATATACCTATAATATTTATTTAATTGTTTTAACTACACTTACACACACTTCTATCTAATGGGTAACAAACTTACCCTTTTTACTTACGGTGAACTTTCACATCATGAAATGATGTTGTTCATTTTTCCTTTCCTACATATCATGGTTGAGAATTATGATGTAAAATCTATTTTTATTTTATATATATATATGATATATATGATTTAATTTTTTTAATTACTTATTATATAAAACATACATTCATGCTTTACATTTTGTGTAAATATGATAATTTCGTTTTGTGAAGTGCACACTATTACCTCCTCAAAGCGACGTGATTTCTTCACACACTACATGGAACATATTAAGGATTATTTTTGGGAAATTATTTGATATATATGACATAATAATTTTAATTTTTTGATATAATTAATAAAAAATACATATATTTCTTTTACTTTCTTTCTTCAATATTACAAAGAAAAAAAGAAATATCATTCATGCATACGTACGACTTACCATTTTCATGAATGGTGTATTCCATTTCATATATATATATATATATACTATAGATTATTATAAATACATATATATTTAATATAAATTATATTTATATAATATTTTATATTATGGATATTTTGATATAAATATGAGGACAAAAAATATAACAAATTAAGACTCATGTGAAAAACAAAGAGGATATTACCCGAAGTGAAACCTTAACTTGGAATTATTAAAAATCAGGTAATATAGAGTCATAATGAAACCATGTATAGTATTAAACATAAGAATAATTTTCTATTAAATATGTATAATAAGATTTTATTTATTGTAAAATAGGTTTGTATGAGTATGGAGTGAGTCAAGGCATAAGGTAAGGGAATTTCAACTCACCTTTTATTTTCATGAGATACATGCCATATTCACCACTCTCTTATTTTTTTGATGTATATAATGCCATATGACATGTTATATAATTAATTTAATTTATTTAATTATATAAATTTTTTTAAATTTATGTCATTCTTTCATAGGGATCATGATTCTAAAGTTACTCAAGTAGTAAGGGTTTTCTCGTCTCACATTTATTTTCTATGATCCACAAGCCATTTTCACCTCATATTTCTTATATGTGGTGTGTATACTACCAAATTATATATCATATTTTTATTATACTAAAATTTATCTGTATTTACATACCCATTTTAAGGTATTTATTTCATGGGGTTTATGTTTCAAAAGATTCCAAATCGGTAAATTAATTTTGTCTCACTTTTCCTTCTTTGAGACACATGCCATGTTATGCACATATATTTTTCCATGAGGTGTATATAACAAAATTTAACAAGTTATATCATGAATCTAATAATTTTAATTATATTTTAACATTCAAGTAATTTTATTCTTTCTATAGGATTAAGATTCAATTATACCAAAGTGATAACGGTTTATAGCTACAATCTCAAAATTTACTGAGATTATTTAGGATTATGATCTCATTGATGAAATATTATGATCAATATCACAAAAAATATTTTGAGTTTTCTTACCCACTATTTATTAATGTTATATCTAAGCAATGGTACCATTTTTCAAATATTTGGTGAATAAGATGATCAAGAAAGTGTTTTTAAGAAAGTCCAATTTTACCTCTCTCTTTGGTCAGAAATATGTGTTACTTCAAAACCATGTTTTATAAAAGGTTAAAAAAACCTTATAATATTATGCTATTTTATTTAAAATAATTTTTTACCAAATTTTTACCTTTTAAATATGTGGGGTTTTAAAAAGGAATGTTCTTGTCTTTTTCTGGAAGATGCACTTTTCAAAACTTTTTACGGTGAAATAAGTAATTTTTGGCATGTATGGATTTACCCCATATCATGACCATAATTCTATTGATGATTCATTTATAATATTATAAAAATAGTTTTTAAGGAAAAACATTCCTAATATTATGGAATATTTTTATTTTAAAGTGGGTTTCAATGAAAAAGGTGTACAAAAATGGTTTATGTTTAAAAAGTGATTTAAATTATTCTCAAAACATCCCTTATAAGTTTTAAAACGGTTATTTTCAAAGAAAATGATTTAAAATATTTTGAATATTTTTTTATAAGTTTTAAAAATATTTTCAAATTTTTTTTAATAATATTTTCATGAATCTTATTAATGTTTTCAAGGAAAATGATTTTTAATTTTTTTTTCAATCTTGTTTTATAAGTTTTCAAGGAAAACAGTTTCAAAAATGTTTTCAGGCTTATTTTATATGCATTCAAGGAAAAGGGGTTATAAAATTATTTAAATATTTCTTTATATGTTTTAAAATTATTTTCTATGAAAATGTTTTTCAAAAGTTTTTATGTTTTAAAGACCATTTTTCAAAGAATAAAGGGAATTTTTTCCAAGGAATGTTTTAAAAGGATATTTAAAAGTTATTTTCCATCCAAGATGACATCCATTGATGTTACTCATAACCTTCTGGGAAATTATTCAAAGGATCTATTCATATTATTTATTGAATGGTTTATTTTTTGATTGAATGATGCTTATGACACCCATTTCTCTTACACGGGTTATATAATTTTGAAAATCTTCTTATTTTCACGAGTTATGATTTTCTGAAATAATTATGAGACATATCTCTTTTCTAAAGGTAATTATATGTTGAAATGTTTATGATACCCATTTCATTTCATGGGTTATGATTTTATGTTTATAAAACCCATCTATTTTCATGGGTCATGACATGATGAATGTTTTGTTATCATGTGGCGAATGTAGGTATGATTTTATTATGTGACGGGTGGGACCTATATATTCATCTAATGCATTGGGTAAATATAAATGTTTTATGATATAAATAGGGTAAAGGGAGGAAATCCCAAGCCTCAAACAATAGGGCATCCCAATTCCAAAACAAGAGGGTACATGGGAGTACATCTGAAGCCTAAAACAAGATGGTACATGGGAGGGAATCCCAAGCCCAAAAAAAAGGTAAAAGGGAGGACATCCCAATCTTAAAAAAATAGGCCACCTTAATATTTAAACAAAAGGTCACACTAAAGGGAATACCATGTCTGAAACAATAGTGTACATTGGAGGGAATCCCAATCCAAAAATAGGAACACATGTTATTATCCCAAGCCTAACATATCATAAAGGTCTTGGTAGGTATCCTTGACATAGGATTTTCTATGTTTATGTGTATGCCACAAGTTAAATGTATAATCTATTAATGGAAATTTATATTATATCCATTATGATTGATGACTTATGAACTAGTAATATTTGTTCCATGATTATTGTTAATGGCCTTTGATATGGAGGGTATGATCATATAATGCCATGATCACATTCTCATAACATTATTCTTGTGTTTATGCTTACACATATCCATTGTTTACCCTTACTAAGAATCTAATATCACCCCATTTTGTGATTATTTCCCTAGGTTATGAATATATTATATATATATGATATGTTTAAGAAGGGTGATATTCTTGGAGAACCTAGTGGGAGATAATGCAACTCACTCATGTACCCGTTTTTATATTTCCATGTTTCAAAAGGAACTAAAGTAATATGGTCATTGAACTTATATTGGTGTAATGTTTTATGTATTATAAAAAAATGATGTAATGTCCACGTATGGAAGGAGTGGTTAACTATAGTTGGTATCAGAGTGAAGGTATAGTCAAACTTTGAAAAATAGGATGAGAAAAATCTAGTGAGATCCTTAGGTATTTTTCTAAAGATATGTCTAGGTATTTTTTAAGGATAACTATATGGATGAGTTAATGTTTAGGAAAATTACTTGGAATTTTGGAAAAGGATAGAGTGAGTGGTTTCCTATAATTAAATCCCTTTTTGTATACTACTTATGGATGAGTCTTTAGCACAAATGTACCTAGGGGTAAAAACTAAGAGAAAGAGTGTTGGGTCTAACTTGAGCATAACCTAGTACACAACAATGAGCCTTACTGCACACCTGATTTGACACTCCGTATTGATATGGTTTTGAAATTAACAAAATCATTACAAACCATAATCAAATATTTAATAGAATTTGATACGAATAACTGAGGATAAACCCAAAGTTTCATCGATTAAAAAGTAGGTTTCATGATTTAGACATCCTATAAATAATTTCTCATGATTTTTTAGATTTATTCTACGACATGTGTTTCTCACACTATTGTTTCTAGTTTAAGTCAATAGAGATAAATATAAGGAACATGTTTAACAACAAATGTTTCAGATGTAGAAAGTATGGGCATTATGAAAATTGATTTCCCAAGTGTAAATCTCACAAAGAGAATCAGGAAGGTGTTACGAGTATTGGTTATACTTATAACTATAAAGAGACCACAAATTACATCTGAAATATAAGTGGTGCTCTTATAATATTTTCGATATTAAACATAAGAATCATGATTATATTAAGGTTAATGAAACTTAATAGATGATTCATATTTCAGATTCTTGGAAAAAGGTATTAAAGAACAAGTTTATGAAGCATGAGTAAATGTTTCAAAATAATGTTGGTTGAATAGGGTATTTATGTTTTTTGAATTCAAATATTACATTATATTAATCCTGAAATATATAATTATTTTTAGTATAAGTTATTATTAAGGATTGAAAAGGATTTGTTGAATGGTGATGAAGACATAGAATACTGATTTAATGGAAAGGTGATATTTTGATTAAGGGAAGGTAGCCCTTAATGTGTTCAAGATATATAGAAAATTTTGTTTAGCTTGGATAGAGAGATAAATGTTTTGGATAAAGTAAATTAGATAGTATCAATTAACTTAGAACCAATTATTTATTTGTTTAAAATGTATTCTAGGTCATCATTCATAAAGATTTCAACTTGTTAGATTTATGGAATATATCCAATAATATTTGGAATAGGGAAGTATGCATGTGTTACAAAAAAATTATGGAAAATCAGGTTATTACCATGTTTCAAGATAATATACGATGAGGGTATTCACATGTTTGGAATGTGAAACCAAGAAATACTATTTGATAAATGGGGGATCAATGTTAAGAATATTTTGTGACTTTATTTCTATAGTTTTGAATTTTAATCTTTTGGAAGGGTAATAAGTTTAACAATTTATGGAAAGATTATGTTACACATCGGATGAAGTTTGTGAGATTAAAGTATTATCTCACAACATTAGGATTTATGAATATTGGATAACCCATTATAAAAAAGTTTTGTTGATGATATATAACTAATGACAATTGGGATGGAATATCATGGATCTCATGATCTTTTAGTCTTTTAAGAATGAAATATTCACCTTTATTTTTGGAGAAAGAAGTGAAGTGGATCAAGGAACAACAAAGGCTGCATATTTTATGAAATCATGTAATTATAAAATTTTATGGAAATTCTTACTCTTTTGGGAAAATGAACTATAAATAAAATGTTGTCATAATACGATAATTTTTATTGAACTGATAGCCTTTTAAATCATCATAGATTTATGAATTTGAGTCCCTCAACTTTATATTGATCATTAAAATTATTTTAAATAATTAGATCAATTACTCCCTAAAAATATTTACTCTTTTCCTCCCAGTCTATATTTTCACATTCCATATATGTTCCCCTACAAGGAAACCTAGTTATGTATCACTTTGGGTAAACCTTATGTTTTCCAATTTCCTTTTTTAAAGGATGTTTTAGTATTCATTTTTACAATGTGGGTTTCTATGATAGGGACTTTCAATTATTAAACCTTTGATACACAGATGAATTTTGACAGAGAAATTCATTTTAAGAGGGGTAAAATATAACACCCCAATACTTTTTGAAATATTATTTTTTGAACTAATTTAATCCTTTTGATAATTTTCATTTCACGCAACAATGAATATAGATTTTTTATATTAAATCACTATTTTTGGATTGTGTACACTACATGAAAGATTATATTATCTTGCACTATACACAACACTGACTTGGCTGGCGTTACTCATAACACTGAGTTTCTATGAAACATCATATTATTATTATAATTATTTAACCAAGATAGTTATAACATAGATTATAAACATATTCATATGAATAGTAATAACTAATTTTAAAATACTATTTATAATTTTTTCATATAAATAAAACATATTTATAATGAAATATATATTTTTTGAATTCTTTAAATGTTTAAAAATACTATTTCCTTACAAGAATTTATTTTTATGTCATTCTATGAATAATAAAAAAAATAAATTTTAGAAACTTTTTGAAATTTATTTTTATAAAATAAGAATAATTTTTGAATTTAGGATTTCAAAATTATATCAGGGTGAAATTATGATATTTTTCTGAGAAACATAATTTTTGGAAGAATAGTGTAAAATGAAAAATGATAATTCAAAACTACTTTTGATCCTAATTTATTTGTATAAGTAAAATTTGTTTTAAATTGGGTTTAAAGAAAAAATAGATCAATTATACATATTTTAATTCAATTTAGGTAATTTTAATCATTTGTATATTGAATTAAGATATAAAATCTTAATAAACCTTTGAACATTTTCACTTTAAAAAACTTCTTTCTCATCATGATTGTAAGATTAGAATTAAACTTAATTTTTCCTCTTTTATGAATTGAATTATAAAAAATTGAAACAAAAGGTTTTAATTAGAATGATATTTATATTCTAGTATTATCAAATTAATTTTTTACCAGAAATATTAGTGAAAGTGACTAAAATTAATTTCAATGATTAAGGTAAAATTATGCTTAACAAGGGACTAAACCTTAAGCATAAGAGCAAAAATGACCAAGATACTGTTCTAAAAACCATTTTATAAAAATATTTTATCCATGAAACTTATATTATTTTGTTTTATTTTTTATTTTGGTAATTTTATGGTAAAAAATTTGGTACAACTTATTTTAAAAAATTCCCAGCGTTTACCCTCCCCCCACTATAAAAAGGCAGCCAACCCACCCACTTTCTTACACCTCTCAAAAAACATTGGATCAACTAAGATAAACCCAAATAGATCCTAAAAATTTCTTCAATCAATCTTGAAGCCTAACATTGGTAATAAATTCATCCAAGGAATACCTTTGGTTCAAACCAAAAGGAGTTAACAAAAGAAGTGGTAACACCCTTCCTCAAGCTCTTTTATTTTACTTTCATTATCAACCCCGTAAAATATACTAATTACATGATTAAATAATAAAATAAGTATCCTAAATATACTTATATATTTTTATTATAAGGTTTTCATCTACACATACAAACACTTCCATCTAATGAGTAAATAACATAACATTTTTATGTACGGTGGACAACAACCTCATGAAATGATGTTGTTTGTTTTTTTATTATCACCTCTCATGGTTCATAATCATGATTGAAACTATATTTTTATTTGATATATATGATATAAATTATGTATTTATTATTTTATAATTATTATATAACAAATAACTTTATTCTTTAAATTTTGTGTAAATATTATATTTTCTTTTGGGGAAGTGTGGACTACTGCATCCTCAAAGAGATGTGATTCGTTCAAACACTACATGGGACATATTAAAGATGGATTTATTGAAATTATATGATATATATGAAATAATAATTATACTTTAATGATATTATATATATAAACATATATATACTTTACTTTATTTTTTTTCAATATTACATTGAAAAATGGAAACAACATTCATGCGTACGTACGACCTATCGTCTCCATGAACGGTGTATTTAATTTCATATTTATATATACTATAGATTGTAATAAATACATATATATTTAATTTAAATTATATGTATATAATTTTTTAAATTATATAAATCATGATATAATTATGAGGACAAAAAAATATAACAATTTAAGAAACATGTGAAAAAAAAGTAGATATTACATGAAGTAAAACCTTATCTTGGAATCGTTAATAAAAAGGTAATATAAATTCATAATTGTAACAAACAAAGAATTTAAAAATAGATTTATTATAGAATTCATGGATCACTTAGTCTCTATAAACACCAATTCTTTATAACATAGACAATTAAACATATGTTTGTCACTTCGGTGATGTGAATTTTGAAAATATGACATACGTGGTTGTGATCAGTAAGTTATTTGGAGTCTGATAAGAAAAAAATAATTTTTTTGGTGAATAGTAACCTAACCTTACGAATAGTAACATACCATTATGAATAGTGATATAACCAAATAAATAATAACCTTACCTATGATAGTATATAAATAATTTTCAAGGGGAAGTATGATATACCTATGTTTTGGAATAAGTAAATAAATGTTTTAAAACTATTTTTTAGAATAAATTATTATTTTAATTAATATTAAATTAATCATATTTAGAAAATTATTTTTGAAAAATGGACATAATTTTTGGATTCTACACATCAAAAAATGGTTAGGTTGATTTTTTTTGTATTTTTCTAAAATACTTGAATTTTTTGATGAATAGTTAAATACCTTAAAATACCGTATATACAAATTATCAGCTAAATAAACTGTTTATGACATCATAAGTGATGTAATCCAACTTGTATATAACTCAAATGCATTAATTAATATTCTTGGTTATGGGATCATCACTATTTCTGGTCTTGAGGGAAATTAATAAACTAATGATTAAAAAATTATGAAAACCCTCCTCTCCTTCACTATAACCCCCCTCTCTCCCTCTTCTATACGCTCCTTTAATCCTTGAATATCCTCATAATTATGACCAAATAAAATTTTCTAGTCACTCCCCACATCCAAGAATATCTTTGTCTTTCAAAAAGTCCAAAACCCCTTCCCTTAAAGAGGTCCTCAAGGAGGTTATTTGAAGAGGTAAAACACCCTTATTTTTCTTTTAGTTTCATTTCAATTTATCTTCTTTTTCCATACTCTATACACCTCCTCTATCCAAATGACCATGATAAATCCATTATCATATATATAATGTAATTATATCATTTTAATAGAAAATACATCATCTATATTCTTACTCTCTCCCTTTTGTCTTATAAACGAAATCAACGCCCCTGAGGTTCCAATTTATAATCTTTGGGGATAATGAAGTTTTGTTCTTCAATTTATCCTTCATTACTGGTCATAAAAACATTTTTATGGTTGAAAAAGAATATTATATATGTATTATAATCTAATTAATATTCAAGAACCAATTTATGTACATATTATTAAATCATATGACCAAACTAGTTCCTAATAATCAAAATACGGCTAAAATAATCTAAGTGAATGTCATTAATATTTCATCTAATGATTAATTCTTATTCCATGTAACCAAATTATAAAAATTACCATGAAAAATTATGTATTTTCATAAATAATATGTAATTCCAATTATCAATATTTACATCCATTCCACAAGAACTCCATTAATTAAGAATAAGTGAACCGATTATGAAAATAAAGAAAATGAACACTCCAGAACGACAAAATTAAATATAATAACATATAAATATGGTAATAAATGAACTAAAAAAATTATGATAAAATAAATACATGTATAATATGTTATTAAATAATTTATCGATAATTCTAATTTCATATTCCCTGACCTTATGTTCAAGAGAGGAACACATTCAGACTTAAGGTAAGGTGTTTCTTCATCACACTTCCATTTTTGTGAGATTTTACATATTAACTAATAATAATTATGTATGGTGTATGTATAATAACCATTGATGTAGCATATCTTGAATATATTTATTTTCATTGTATTCAATGTATCATTATTAATTTCAGAGCAGACGAATCGTTTGATTACAAAGTGGTAAGGGTTTTCCACCCGACCACCCATTTTCATTTTGGTTACTTTGATTGTCGAATTAACTCAATGAAATTTTTATGTATTATTACGTAGTCCTCATAAATTATGTGTGAGTATTCTATATTTGTAAACCAACCATAATCCTTCCTTATATTATCAATAGTTACATGTTTTAAAAGGAACTTTCAAAATTGTTTCCGAAAGACAATCCCAATTAAAGGGAATTTTTCAAATTCTTACCCATTATCAAGGGAAACCTATAATCTGTTATTGGAAACCATTAACTTTATAAAATCAATCATTTTATTTTGAAAATACTACCTTACGTAACTTCAGGTTTTATACAAATAAGTTTCCAAAAAAAATCTTCTTTTCAAAGTAAAAGGGTATTTATCTCAAGAATTACTCGAAGATTTTATAAAAGTGTCTTCATATATTTCCACACTCTTGTTGATTATTATTTTTAATTGGGATTAATATTTTATGGAATCATCTAAAAAATTTAATTTAATGGTTTATTATTATTTTGGATGTGGATGTTCTATCTTAAAA
The DNA here is from genome assembly GCA_963277665.1 of Viscum album. Classification (NCBI taxonomy): domain Eukaryota; kingdom Viridiplantae; phylum Streptophyta; class Magnoliopsida; order Santalales; family Viscaceae; genus Viscum; species Viscum album. Next base: position 1,187,618,865 of record OY728156.1, on the reverse strand, counting down.
CCATTCACCAATTTACTCTGAATGGTTAGTGTTTACGCTTAATGCCCGGGGAAATTTATTTACATTTCATATATTAGTTTCAATATGAATGTATATGTTGTTTATATTTATCCCCATTCATATGAAAAATTCATTGGACATAGAAAGTGTCAGGTGGGGCCCGCTACTGCCCCATGATGCATCGATAGGTCTCACGAGACAAACTATGGGTCCGGCACAAGGCCTTGAAAAAATAGTTATATATGGTCATGACACAAGGCCTTGACGGTATGGTTATGTTGCCCCACATTATGAATTCACTATTTAAGAAAATAGTATTGATAGTTCATGTGGTTATTTGACTAGTAGAATACCCATGATTATGTTTTATTATGAAATTACTTACTCAACTCTTATTCACACCATAATGTGTTAAATTTTTTGTTAAAGGCATATGTTTTTAGTTGTTCAACTTGCCTGATTTTCATATATCTTATGCTATATTGCGTACGATTACTGAGAATTCGAGCTCACCCCTTTCTTATGTTTCATTTTCTCAGGACATGAAGAATTTTATTATGAATGACATGCTGAAATAACCTATGATTTATGGAAGTTGTCTAAGGAGTTTCTATGTTATAATTCTTTTCATGTTGTAATGTTGAACATATGTATGTATCTTGTTTCCAATAATACTAAACTACACAGTCCTTCAGGATGAATATTCCTTGTTTATATTCTAGTGTATTAAAATAAGGCACTAGCTTCAGGAAACTAGGTCAAGTCCTTACAGTTGGTATCATAGTAAGTTTAGTAGATAACTTGGAAACTAGATATAGAAAATGTATATTTGTGAAAAAAAACCTAATATATACTTTGGGGATAAGAATAGAAGGACATCCTAGAATTTTTGTAAGGAATAGATTATGCTATTTATTAAGAAAATACATCCCTATTTGGATACAAACAAGTAGAGGTGGATCTAGCATAGATGTATCTAGGGGTAAAATTCAAAAACACTACATTGATCTAGACTCAAACAGAAACTGGTGCATGAAAACGGACCTTGCTTCACTCTTGGTTCGACACTCCTGGGGGATATGCTTTGGTAAATTCATAAGCTTACTAAAAAAAATTATAAAGGATTTATACCCCCCAAAGTAACCAATGTATATGGTTCTAAGATTTATGATGCATAAATTTATATTATGTGTAAAAAATGTTTAGAGATATAGAGAGTTCATACTTTTATGAGCTAATATAAAATATTTAATTGATTAGAAATGGCTCCTAGGAGAAGAAATGAGAATTTCACCAATGCATGTGATGTGAAGAGTAAGAAGGATCATATCGCTAATGGTGTTAAGCCATATTTTCAAAGGAAGAATATATCCTAAGTATCCTTATCATATGATGAAATAATATCATGTGCTAAAAAGGTATGTAAAGACTTCTCTAAGTCCTATGTCCTTGAAGGGAAGAAAAATAATAAGGGGATGAAAGAGATATATGAGGATAAAGGGAATAAGGGAAAGAAGGGTTTTCCCACATGTGATAACTGTGGAAAGAATCACCCTGGTAAATGCTTAAAGTGAATGAGTGTTTGCTGTAAGTGTGGAGAAAAAGGACAGTACGTTAAGGATTGCAAGGGTAAAAAAATGGTTTCCAATGTACAATGCTTCAACTGAAAGGAGATGGGACATTATTTGAATCAATTTCCAAAATGTCAAAGGAATATAACCTAAATGATGATTTTGGATAATGATCAAATTATGATGCTACCGCAGATGAAGTGGAATGATTAACATTCCTTGTCAAGTATCATGTCATTTGAATATTTTTTTAGTACTGTACTAGTTATAAGAATTATGAGATATATAAGTATTTCACTACAATACTATTTCATTAAGGATTTGAGGTCATATTATGAATGGGACAAAGGAAAAGTAATTTAGTAGAAAGATAAACATTTTTGAAAACACATGATTGTGGGAAAGACAACCCTTAATATATATCTCATTTTGAGATAATGATGAATAAATTATTGATTCAGATAAGTACTCACTACCTTGGAACTGATTTTTGACTTGTCGAGAAGTGGTCTATGCTATCATCGATGGAGTTTACATTACTTTTTGATTTAAGTAATATATTCAATAACATGTATCTTACATAAAGAATACTTAAGAATGCATGTTTCCTATATGGTTTTTACATTAATTCAAGTTATTACCACATTTTAAGAGGATATATGATGAAGTTATTCACATGTTTGGAATGTGAAATTTAGAGCTGCTTCATGTTGATTAAGGGTTAATGATAAGTGCAACTTGGAAATTTAGAGGACTTCATTATAATGTGTTGAATCATTATATTTTGTAATTTTTAACCATTTATGAAATGGTTTAAGTTGATCATTGTATGAGGTTTTAGAGGTTAATATATTGCTTCACCAAATAGCATAACCCATGCTAAGTGATGAGTTATAGATAGTTCAAGTGAAATAAAAGGATGATATTATAAGTAGAAATGTATATTTATACTCTTATAGAGTGGAATAATTTCTAGACTCAAGGAAAACAGTCTTAAATAAATTTGTTTCCTATTATCATAATCATTATCGATGATTTTTTTATATTATAGTTATGTAGTAATAAAAATTCATCAGAACATGTCCTCTATCATGTTCTATCCGAACTTCATAGTAATATTTTTCTTCCATGTCCATGTTTTTACTTCCAAATAATGTAACCTTATTTGAAAGCATACTTTTTGTGGTGACCACCTCATCTACCTTAACCATTTTTAGGATGATATTTTATTAACCTTATTTCTAATGTGGGTTTCCAATAAGGGAATTTTCAAGTATCAACCATTAACCTTTGAAGTTTAATTTCAAATTTTGAGGATGAAATTTTTGTATGAAGGGGATAATGTAACACCCCAAAAAATTTACAAATTGATTTTCTATAGAATTCATGGATCACTGAGTCTTTAAAAACACTACTTTTTTATAACCTAGCAACGTAAACATATGTTTGTCACTTCTATGATGTGAATTTTGAAAATCCGATATACACGGTTGCAATTAGTAAGTTATTTAGAGTCTGATAAGGAAAACATAATTTTTAGTGAATAATATCCTAACCTTATGAGTAGTAACATAACCTTATGAATAGTGATATAACCTAATGAATAGTGACCTTACCTAATATAGTATATAAATAATATTCAATTGGAAGTATGATATACCTATATTTTGGAATAAGTAAATACATGTTTTGAAACTGTTTTTTTTAATAAATTACAATTTTAATTAAATATTAAATTAATCATATTTATAAAATTATTTTTGAAAAATTAAATTCATTTTTTTATTCAACATGTCGAAAAATGGATAGGTTGATTTTTTTTTATTTTTCTGAAATACTCAAAATTTTGATGAATAGTGAAATACGTTAAAATACCGTATATACAAATTATCCATTAAATACACTATTTATGACATAATAAGGGATGTAAGCTCACTTTTTTCGAAGTCACATGAATTTATTACTATTATTGGTCATGGAATTATCACTATTTCTGGTCTTGAGGGAAATTAATAATCTAATGATTAAAAAATTATGAAAACCCTCCTCTTATCCACTATAAACCCCCCCCCTCACCCCTCTTCTCTTCACTCCTCTAAGCCTTGAATATCCTCAAAGTTATTCCCAAATAACCTTTCCAAGTCACTACCCACATACAAGAATCTCTTGGTCTTTCCAAAAGACCAAAACCTCATCCCTTAAGGAGGTTCTCGAGGACGTTATTTCAAGAGGTAAAGCACCCTTCTTTTTCTTTTAGTTTTATTTCAATTTAACTTCTTTTGTTTTACTCACCACACCTCATCTATCCAAATGACCACGATAAATCTAGTATAATATATATACTAGAATTATATCATGTCAATGGAAAATACATCATAAATTTTTTTACTCTCTCCCTTTTGTCTTATAAATGAAATCAACATCCATGAGGTTCCAATTTATAACCTTCGTGGAAAACGAAGTTTCATTCTTCAATTTCTCCTTCATTATTGATCATGAAACCATTTTTATGGTTGAACCAGACTATAATATATGTATTATAACCAAATTAATTTTTAGAAACTAGTATATGTACTTATTATTAAATCTTATGACCAAACTAGTTCTTAATAATCTAAATAAAGCTAAAATAATCTAAGTGATGTCATTAATATTTCATCTAATGACTAATACACATTGAATGTAACCAAATTATATAAATGTCCATTAACACTTATGGATGTTCAGAAATAATATGTAATTTAAATTCTGGATATTTACATCCATTCCACATGAACTCCATTACTTAAGAACAAGTGAACCGATTATGAAAATAAAGAAAATGAACACTCCAGAACGACAAAATTCAATAGAATAACATATCAATAAATGAATAAATGAATAAATAAACTAAAGATAATTATGAAAAAAATAAATACATGTCTAATAGGTTCTTAAATAAGTTATTATTAAGACTAATTTCATATTCTAGGACCTTAAGATCAAGAGCGAAACACATCCGGACTTAAGGTAAGGGGTTTTTTCATCTCACTTCCATTTTTGTGAGATTTTCCATATTCACAACTAATAATTATTGATGGTGTATTTAAACTACCAATTGATGTAACATATAATTAATATCTTTATTTTCATGGTATTCAATTTATAATTATTAATTTTGGGGCATACAAATCATTTGATTACAAAGTGGTTAGGGTTTTCCACCTAAACGCCAATTTTCATTCGGGTTACATTGATTATCTAATTACCTCAATGAAATTATTATGTATTATTATGTACTCATCATAAATTATTTTTTAGTATTATATATATGTACAAAAACAATAATACACCATTATTTTATGGATAGTTACATGTTTTAAAAGGAACTTTCAAAATTGTTTCCGAAAGACAAGCCCGATTCAAGGGAATTTCTCAAATTCTTACCCCTTTTTAAGGGAACCCTATAATCTATTTTTGGAAAACATTATCTTTAAAAAATCACTAATTTTATTATGAAAATAATACCTTTGTTCACTTATAGTTTCATACAAATATTTTTCAAGAAGAACTCTTTTTTCAAAGTAAAAGGATATTTATCATAAGAATTACTCGAAGATTTTATAAGAGCATCTTCATCTATTTCAACCCCCTTGTTGATTATTATGTATTATTGGGACTAATATTTCATGGTATCATATACCATATTTAATTTAACAATTTATTATTACTTCGGCTGTGGATGTGCTATCTTAAAACCATTCACCAATTTACCCTGAATGGTTAGTGTTTATGTTTAATGTTCGGGGAAAGTTATTTACATTTCATATATTAGTTTCAATATGAATGTATATGTTGTTTATATTTATCCCTGTTCATTTGAGTAATTAATTGGACATAGAAAGTGTTAGTTGGGCCCTTCTATATCCCCTTGGTGCATCGGTAGGTCTTATGAGACAAAATACGGTATTAGCACAAGGCCTTGACCAAATGGTTATTTATGGTCTGGGCACAAGAACTTGAAGGTATGGTTATGTTGTCCCATATTATGCATTCCCTTATTATGAAAATAATATTGAGGGTTCATGTGGTTATTCATCAAGAAGAATACCCATGATTATTTTTTATTATGACATTACTTACTTAGCTCTTATTCCCACCATAATGTGTTCAGGTTTTTATTAAAGGCATATTTTTGGGAAAAAATCCCTCAAGGTATCATTGAAGCATTTTTGAGGTGATTTTGTTTGTTGACAAAGTGGAAAACTGGGTTGTGATTGTTGAAATAGAAAACCATGACATACAAATTTTTTGAAAAAGGGGATTTCATGGTTGCATGGCGAGTTCAAGAGATGTGGATAACGATCAATGTTTTATTCAAGAACATAGACAAAGGAATGGATGATCTGGAGGTGGTACAAAAAGAACTGATACAAGGTGGCACCGTTTTCCAGTTTTTGCCAAATTTTTGGGCCTTAAAATCGACAAATGAAGAAAAGTGGTTTTTGGAAAAGGGACTTGCGCGTCGTGTACTTGATGGCTTGAAAACTTGCATGACATATGTTTTTCAAGATCAGATCATCAAAATATAGAAAAAGGACAAGAATTGTGCAAGTATTGAGTTGGTCGTGCATGTGACTTGCGCGCCAAAAGAAAGGACTTGCACGCCGGTGCCTAGAAGGATTGGAAACTTGCGCGCCTATTGTTTTTCAAGATCATAACATTAAAATAAGGCAAAGGAAAGAGGTTCGCGCAAGTTTGGAAGTGGGTCGCACAAGTGACTTGCAGAGGAAGAGACCTGCGCGCCGAGACTTGCGCGCCGAGGGTTTACTTGCGCGCCGTCACGCAAGGTGGTCAAATTTCCTATAAATACTGGACCACCCCTCCTCATTTCTCAACGGAGTTCAACACTTTGAAGAATCAGAGCTCCCGTCGCGCAGGTGTGGTGGTCGCGCAAGTGGTGGTGTGTCGCGCTAGTGGGACTTGTGCACCAGATTTGAAGAAGGGCAGTTTTTGTTAGTTGCACACCAATATTGGTTTGGACGTAAAGGTAAGTGAGTCGCACAAGTTTGGAGTTTCAGAAGCTTGTGTCATGCAAGTGTCTAAGGTATACTTGCGCGCCAGTTGTGACTTGCGTGATGATAATTTTGCACCAGATTAGACTCGCGTGCCATGTAAGGTTGTTTTTTTAGCAGTGTTTACGGGCTACGTGGAAGCTAGAAGTTTGTTCGATACCTTTGGTGAAAAGTGAGATTCATCTACGGGTGAAAGCTGGACTTCAACATAGCATCTACATACAGAAGAAGATGCATTCCTTCATGAAAATTAAGAGACCTATAGGTCTATAAACTGTGAGTGGATCCTTTCCAGAGTAGTGAGCGAAGGAAGAGGAGGAAGGAGATCCTCTCCACCAGCAGTGAGCCAGAGAGAGAGAAACATGGAGTGACCCTTGGGAAAGTAGTGAGCTGACCCTAAACCTTGTAAAGGAAGTGAGCCTGGGACAGAGTAACTGTGCCCGAACCTTTTAATCCACAGCTAGTGAAGTTTAGTGTAATTTGGTATGACTGAAAACCAGTTGAAGTATTCTCCTTGGACGTAGCCCTTAGCGGTAAATAGAGTAAAAATTGTTGTGCCTGTGCTTGCTTTACATTCTGTTTATACTGTACAACAGGAAAGGGAGTGAAGAGTGTTTTTCTTAACAGCGAAACAAGATCATAATGGGCAATTTTAAATTAGCCATACCCTGATTCACCCCCCTCTCAGGGTATTCAGCCTTGTGGATGTAACACATCTGTTTTTATTTTTTCAAGTTTCTTAATGTTTATATATCTTATGTTGTGTTTATTACCCTTACTAAGCATTAGAGCTCACCCCTTTCTTATGTTTCATTTTCTCAGGACATGATGAATTTTATTATGAATGACAGGAAGAAATAACCTTGGAGTTATGGATGTTGTCTAAGGAGTTTCTATGTTATATTTACTTTCAAGTTATAATTTTGAACTTATTTATGTATCTTGTTTCCAATAATACTAAACTACTCGGTCCTTCGAGATGCATGTTCCTTGTTTATATTCCAATGTATTAAAATAAGGCACCGGCTCCGGGAAACTTGGTCAGGTCCTTACAATAAAGAAACCCTATATGGTATTAAAAATAATAATACGATTCTTTAAAATATTTATAGTACACTTATATTTATTATACAGGAGTTTTGTATGAGTATAAGGAGAGTCAATACATAAGGTAAGGTAATTTCATCGTACTTTTTATTCCAGTGAGATACATGCCATATTCACTACTTGATTCTTTTGTGTGGTGTATATACTATCCTATGAAATGTTATATCATTAATTTAGTTTATTTAATGATATTAAAATCTTTTTTTGATGTTATTCTTTCATGAGGATCACTATTCAAAAGATACTCAAGTTATAAGGGTTTTCTCATCACACTTGTATTTTTGGTGAGACATAAGCCATGTTCACCTCATATTTCTTATATGTGGGGAGTATAATGACCATATATTTATTATATTATTATTATACTCAATTTAATGGGTACATACATATCCATTTTATGGTTTTTATTTTAGGGGTTTTATGTTTCAAATGATACCAAATCGGTAAAGTAATTTTTGTCTCAATTTTCCTTCTTTGAGACACTTGCCATGTTATACCCCTATATTTTTCTAAGAGGTGTATTTACTACCCTTTTACAAATTATATCATGAATATAATTATTTTATGGTCTTTTAATCTTAATTTAAGGTTATTATTTACATAGGATTATGATTCAATGTTACCAAAGTGGTAATAGTTTATAGCTATAATATCACCGTTTGTCGAGATTTTTTATGATTATACTCCAATTGATGAAATATTATTATCCATATCACAATAACTCTCATGAGTTTTCATAAACTCTATTTATTCATGTTATATCAAGGTAATGGTACCATTTTCCACTCTTTGGTACATAATATGATCAATAAAGTGTTTTTTAGAAAGTCCGACTTTACCTCTCTCTTTAGTCGGAAATCTTTGTTCCTTCAAAACAATATTTTCTTAAATATTTCCAAAAATATTTGACTATTATCCTATGATATTTAAAATATTTTTTACCCATGTTTTACCATTTAAACAAAAAGGTTTCTAGAAAGGATTCTTCTTGTAATTTTCCACTTCTAACACTTTTCTAAACTTTTTACGGTGTAAAAAGGATTGTTAGACATGTATATATTTACCAACCATTATGATCATCATTCCCATGAATCATCATTTAAAAGATAAAAAATTTATTTTTTCGAAGTAATTTCATTCCTAATATTATGAAAATTATTTATTTTAAAGTAGGTTTTAGTGAAAAAGTTTGAAAAAATGTTTAATGATTAAAAAGTGTTTCAAAATATTATCAAAACATATTGTATGAGTTTTCAAGAAAAAAATGTCAAAAAAAAAATTTCAATGAATTTTAAGATATTTTTTATAAGTTTTTAATATATTTTCAATGAAAAAGTTTTTCAAAATTTTTTCAAACTACTTTTATTAATTTTAAAGAAAAATGGATTTCAAAATGTTTTCAATATTCATTTATAAATTTTCAAGGAAAATGGTTCTCAATATTTTTTCAAACTTATTTTATATATTTTCAAGAAAAAGTGTTTTCAAAATTATTTCAGGATTTCTTTATATGTTTTCAAATTATTTTATATGAAAATGGTTTTCTAAAGGTTTTATGTTTTAAGGTGCCTTTTTCATAAAAAAAGGGATATTTTCCTTAAGGAATATTTTTAAAAGATATTCCAAAACTATTTTATATATAAGATGAAATCCCTTTATGTTACTAATTCCCTTCTCGTAAATGATTCAAAGGTAACATTCATATTCTTTCTTGAATGTTTTATCTTTTTATGGAATGATGCTCATGATACCTATTTCTCTTCCACGGGTTATATGTTTTTTAAACCCTGCTTCTTTTCAGGGGTTATGATTTGATGAAATGATTATGAGATCTATATATTTTATATCAGTAATGATATGATGAAATTTTTATGATACCCATTTCATTTCATGGGTCATGATTTGATGTTTTTAAAACCCATCTCTTTTCATGGGTCATGACATTATGAATGTTTTTTTTATCTTGTGGCCCATGTATGTATGATATTATTATGTGAATTGAAGGACCTATATGTCACTCTAATTCATTGGGTAATGATAAATATTTTATAAGCTCAAGATGGTACCTGGGAGGGAATACCATGTTGAAAAAAAAGAGGGCATCCCAAGCCTAAAACAAGAGGGTACATAGGAGGGAATCCCAAGCCCAAAACAAGATGGTACATGGGAGGGAATCTCATGTCTGAAACAAGAGGGTACATAAGAGGGAATATCAAGCCCGAAAAAAGATGGAATCTTAAGCCCAAAACAAGAGGGTACACAGAAGGTAATCCCAATCATAAAACAATATAGTACACAAGAGGGAATACCATGCCTAAAGTAGGTACATGGGTTATTAACCCAGTCCTAACATGTTATAAGGTCTTGGTTGGTAGCCTTGATATATTATTTTCTATGATTATGTGTATTACACAATTTCCATGTCATATTCCTTAAAGGAACACGCTCATGAATCCCTTATGATTCATTTCTTATGAACTTATAATATTTATACCATGATTCATGTATATGATATTTGATATCTAAGGTATGATCTTATAATGTTATGATCACATTCTCATACAATTATTTTTATGTTTATGCTTACATATCTCCCTTTTTACACTTAATTAGAACCAAAGATCACCCCTTTCCCCAGGTTATGAAGATATATTTTATGTATGATATGTCTAAGATGGGTTCTAGTCTTGGAGAACTTAGTGGGAGATAATGAAGCTCACTCATGTACCTGTGTTTATGTATCCATGTTTCAAAAGGCATTAAAAAAATAAAGTCTTTAGGAATATGTTTATGTAATGTTTTATGTATTCTGAAAAATGATGTAATTTCTATGTATGAAAAGTGAGGGTATTTATACTTCCTCCAATAGTAAATCAGTTCTGGGATACCTTTTCTGAATACTTCGTAGGTATTCCGCCTTAGAGAGAGATTGAGTTCATGATTGAGATGATGCCTAGAGCCAAGATGGTTTACATTCTTCGTTATATAATGGAACCATAAGATATTAAATATCTCAAGACTCAGATAGAGGTATCTGTGGGTACGGGATTTATCCAACCATGTATGTCACTATGGGGATAACCAGTCTTGTTTTCTAAGAAGGATGATGGATCATTGTGCTTGTGCGCTGATTCCAACATGTTGAATATGATTATAGTTAATAGATAATATCTTTTTCCAAATTTTGATGATATTTTTGACCAACATTATGGTGATTGTGTGTTCTCCATGATCTATTTAAGTTCATGTTATTAATAGACGAGGGTGAGACCTTATGACATACCACAAGAAACTTTTAGGAGCTATTATGGGTTGTACGAGTTTATTGTGATGCCATTCAGAATGATGAATTCTATAGAAGTGTTTATGTACTTGATAAACTGATTATTCTATTCATACCTGGACTAGTTTTTAGTATTTTTTGTGGAATAAATCTTGGTCTACTCCCAAAATATTAACAATCATGCCAAATATATTGATATCATATTGACTACACTAAGAGAGAATCGTCTATATGAAAAGCTATCCAAGTGTAGATTCAAGATCAACAAGGAATATTTTTTGGGTCATATCATCTCCAAGGAAGGTGTTTCAGTGGACGTAAAAAAGGGAAAGCAGTTTTCTATTCATAGTAGGATAAGTATGTTTTTGAAATCATAAGCTTTTTGGGTTTTGCAGGATATTACCCAAGGTTCAGCATGGAATTCAATTATGTATCATTTCCAATTTTTTTCTTTAAAAAGATGAGAATACATTTCTAATGGATAATATCATGTGGTAATTCCTTCAACGAGCTCAAAAATAGTTTTACTTCCATGAAAATTTTTATCCCACCTGTTCAGATTAAGTAGTATATATTGTTTTGTGATGTGTTTGGGGTTGAACATAGGGTAGTTTTGATTATGGGAGATCAATTAATAGTGTACGGATTAAAACAATTGAGACCATAAGAATGAAATTACCCTATGGTCAACCTCGAGTTGGATATATTGGTTTATGCTTTAAAGTGTTGGAAGTATTACCTTCTGGGTGAATAGTTTTTAGTGTATACCAATTACAAAAGACATAGGTACATCTTCTCCAATAATTATTTAAATATATGGTATCATAGATGGGTTGAGTACATTTATTATTTTTATTTTGAGTTATCCTACATGATAAGGAAAGAGAATAGTGTTTTAGATTCTATAATCAGAAAGACACCAAATCAAGTTGTTAAAGAGTCCATTTCTTAGTGTTAGATGTTGTCTTTGTTCGCTGAGATTTATATAGAGGTTTAGGAGAACCAGAGAGAGATGAACCTCACATATCCATCAATTGATTCCACACTTCTGAGCCAGATCAAAGAGAAGCGATATAAGGATATGAATTGTTTGTCCTTGAGGGAAGCCTTGAAGTCGGGGATACACATACCAACTAGACTGTCGTTTATGATGAGACCATTTAGGTTCAAGGTCATTTTTTTATTCCCACATGTATACGGGAGGGGATTATGTGTGAGTCTCATTCCTTTAAGTGGGTGGTTCATCCTAGTTAACCAAAATTTATCATGATATATATAGATAGTATTCATGGCTCGGGATAAGTAATGAAGTTGCAGGTTTCATGTCACGATGTTATACCTATCAATATGTGAAGTCCATGCACTATTGGTCCAGTGGTATTCTATATCCATTTCCCATTCTGGAATGTAAGTGAGATGATGTCACCATGGATTTTGTGGTGGGTCTTATGAGGACTCCTCAAAAGAGTGATGCTATATGGGAAATATTTTATTGGTTAAAAAATGTGGCACACTTCCTACATATTTGAGATACTTTTACCATGGGTCATATAGGTAATTTATATATTTGAGAGATAGTGTGGTTTCATGAGGTTCCTTGAAGTGTTGTTTCATATCATGATCCTCATTTATTTTCATTCTTATAGAAGGTCTTGAATAAGGTGATTGGTACCTAGGTTCTTTTGATTATGGATTTCCACTCATAGGCATATGGGTAGTTAGGATGTACTATCCAGGTTCTAGAGGAAATGTTGAGGGAATTCATTCTAGACTTTGATGGATCATGGGAGAAGAACTTAGTGCTCTTATATTTCTCTTATAATAATAATTATGAAGTTACTATTCATATGGAACCATATGAGTCACTCTATGGTAGACCATGTCAATCCTCATTGTGTTGGATAGAGGCCAAAGAATCAGAGTTGTTGGGGATGAGCCTTAGGCAGTAGGCTTCGATAAAAGTTTACTTGACTTAGACATGCATGGTTACGAACCATAGTATGAATAATTCGTATACATATCAACGTTGTCAAACTCTTGAATTTTTAGTGGGATATAGTGTATTCTTTTGGGTTTCACCAAGTTTGGGTCACCGTCATATTCAGAAATAGGGAATGTTGGAACCTAGGCATGTGGGTCCATTTGAGATTGTGAAGATGATCAGATTAGTAGTGTACTGATTGGCTCTTCTATAGTGGTATGGTGGTATTAATGATGTTTTTCATGTTTTAAAACTTTATTAGTATCACCCTAACACTTTCCATGCGATATATGTTGATGATATTGATCTTTAGGTTGATTCATCATTTGAGGAGCACCTGGTTTATGTTGTGGACCATAGTGAGAAGATCTTGCGGGGAAAGAGTATGCCATTGGTTCAAGTGTCATGACATCATGGTAATGTCCATGATTAATATTGGGAGATGGAGGTGAATATGTGGGCCTATTGGCCTAATATCTTTACCTTAGAGAATTATTTTTTCTTTGGAGTGAGTCTAGGGGATGAGCCATTATATGTTGGGGAGGCTGTAAGATCCTGATATTTTATAGAGGCAAAATATTGTTTAAGGTTTTTTTTAACTCCCATGAAATGGTTAAGGGAAAATTAATCGAGATTATGATGATCCTTGGGGGTGTCTCAGTGGTTCTATATGAAAAATATGAGATAAATATTCCATCAATTTTAGGTTTTATGGTTGGTGAATGGTTAGTGCTGACCGTGCACCTAAATCATACTCCTTAGATAGGGGTAGCTCAAGGTTTGTAGAACCGATGCATTATGGGATAATAAATTGTGTGAGTTTGGATAGAGACATCCCAAGAAACCTCCACATGGTTTTTCTAACCATGTGGGATCGTATGAAATTGTGTGACCCAGGGCCCCTTTGTATATAGGGTGGCACACAGTTGGCACATGAGTTGTCCAATTTTGAGGACAAACCATGCTTGTTATTAAACATAGGGTAATTTCCCATTTACCCTCTCAATATTTCATAAACCATTCCCATATTTATACCCCATTATTCCTAGAACAACCATGGTGATGTACAAAACCCTCAAAATCATCCAATAGATGATTCTAGCTTGATTATAATCCATTTGGAGTTTCATTGGGTGACAATTGAAGCTTCAGGAAAGTATAATAGTCCTATTACTTTTATTTTTAGGACATAGGCTTGTGTAGTTATTATTATCCTTATTAATCCCAAAATATATATTTTTGGAAGATTTCTAGGTTAGGGATTGAATGGTTATTTGATTTGGAATCAATGGTCAATGTTGAGTGAGTGTTTTTTGTCTTACTTGAGGTAGGGGATCTATAAGTTATATCCCATAGTCTTGATTCCCTATTTCAATGTGTATGTGGTTGTGTAGTGGTATTTTATTACATTCAATTTGGGTTTTTGGTTGGAAATGGGATTTTGGTTAATTAGATGATAAATTTTGACCCTCATGATCCTATTGGGATTGGATGAGGATGAGTTTTCTAGGCCTATGGACACCCATGGGGTGGGCCACTCTGTTGCACGTAAAATATTAGGATGTTAAATGATAAATTGTAGGGTTTATGATATTTAACCAATGGTCAATGTGATTAACCCATTAATAGGGAAAATGGGATATTTTTCTTAACTTGAAGAGTTAAGTAATTGATGATGGGTAAATGAATGGATATGATAATTAGTTAATGGGGATTGGCCTCATGGTTAAAAGTCTTGTAAAGGGGAATAAATTCTTTTAATATAGTAAATGGTGAGATGGGAATGTGTTAGGAATTGATAACATGATGATTATATAGAACCATGGAAATGCGAGAAAATTTTAATTATGAACCCATTTTGTTTTTTGTAATGGAATAGTTAATGATGATGAGACAATGTGGTTTTGATATATGGGAGTGGGATGTTGGACTGACTCTCCACTCCCATGGGTAGGCCTGACTAATTCCCAGGCACCTATATGCACCGAAGTTATTCGGGGAATGGAATGATACTCCAAAACCCAAGGGTATGGACATTACGTTCCATATTGTGGTTGGGATGGTCGTACATGGATTTATAAATCCTGTTTGGATTCATGGATTGAGGCTCCATGTTTTCCAACCTATGAACTTTTTGACACATGTCTTAGAAGACAAACATGAAATTAATCATGTTGGATGAAAATGGGTAAAACATGGAACAATGAAATGAAATTAATTGATCTAATAAATGTTAAAATTTGTAACCTAATTTATTTTTCTATTTTATTATTACCTTTACTTATGAATAAACTACCTTAGATTATATATTATTTATACTCCTTTGGCGGGGTACTACAAAGTTTAAATCACACCCTGCTAGGTCTCCCATTGGTTATATGAGTAGACTTCATGGTTACAGGTCAGGATAAGGGAAATGGATCTATTCTAGATGGCGGATTTGTGCTTGGGATGTCCATGGAGGTGGTTACCAAACTTGGTATTAAGACCTATTTTGGGGTTTCATTATTATTTTTATATTGGGTTTACTTGTACACTTGGAAAAACATGACATGACACATGATATTTACTATTTGTTTGTGGGAATGTACCATGTTTGGGGGGATTGTTTTGATAATGCATGATTATCTTTTATTTGACTCTTTTGTTTCTTTTTTTTTGTTGTGGATTACTCTGATGAATATGTTATAGTCTCCCCTTGTGTAATCTCAAAACATCACTACTATCCATAAGCCTTTGGAATATAGGGAGGCGCACCTGAGGTTACATAACAAACCAGCTTGTGGAACTAGTTAGTGGATTCTAGGTCGAGAATTTAAGTGTAAATTATTAGATTAAATATCCCTTAAACTTAATAAATCAAAAACCCTCATACATATAGATAATAAATTAAATCAAGGAAAATAATATTTTAATGGTTCTCCCCCAATGTGGGTGAAAACATCCTTGGGTTGTAGACTACCATCTGTCTACAAAAAGTCACTATATAACCAAGTGAATACAATTAAAACAACTCATATAGAGAATTTTTTTCTCACGATATAAAATTATACTATATCATACCAGTTAAAATTATTTCTTATTCTTTTTCATTCCAAATAAAAAAACATCAAATCATTCACAAGAAGTTATATCTATAAAATCTATTCACTTCCTCTCTATTTGGTATGTCTTCGTCCGGTGTACCTTCATCTGATGCACCTAAGGACAGTTCAGAAATGTTAGGTACACATTTATCATTTGATTCTCTATATAATGCAACTATATTGGGTAGATCTATCATGTAACTATCACAATTATATACTTAAACCAAGTGATTACTTTAATTGATACTCAGTTTACATAGCCTTCATCACTTTAGCTATATGATAATTTTAACAAAAATATTCTCAGTGATCAAACACCCTTTATATTAGCACCTTTAATCTAAAAATTAATTAGATTGCACATAATCTTATTTGAAATTCCCTACTCAACTCCATTTTCACTAGGTAACCTTCAATAATTCTTAATGTTTATAGTTAACAATATTCACTCAATATTCCTTAAATATCATCATTAATTATATTCTTTAAATTTTCCTTAAATATCATTATAATTATCAAATTTGAAATAAAATATCATCATTATCACATTTAAACACTATTATTATTTTTTAAATCTACTCAAAAATCCATCTATAATATATCTACTTGATACCTTCATTAAAAACTCTTTCATGTAATACACTTCTATCGTATTCCCCTATATCCAATATTACTCATCCAATTAACTTGATTTAGTAAAATTTTTCTTTTTCCATATGGAACTATTCATATGTTTTCTATGTCCTATTAACTTACATAGGTTTTTTCATGTTGATATGTCTGATGTGCTAGAACCTCTCTATTCATTCATAATATATTCAATCAGATTTTATATATAATTTGGTATACTAAACTCTATCTGGTATAAATCCACATCTTCTTCATATGATGTAATCTTTCTTATAAAATTCATATTTCACTAATTTGTGTGATTCAAACTATTATGACTGGTAAAAAATTGCATTCCAATCCATTCGATTATCATATGTCTGAAGATCTCTCCATATTTTTTTCAATTTATACAATTTAGATCATCATATCTCTCAATCCAGTTGACTTTGTACCCATCTTTATTGTAACATTCATCAATTTCATCTTCGGGTAGAGTTGTAGAAACTCTATCCAATAATTCATGGTCTGATAGACTCAAATTAGCAATCTTTATATAACATGAAATTTCAAGACTTTAAAAATTATAACTTTATATAGATTAAAACATCATCATTTTACAACTTCAAAATATGCAAAAACTATCTCTATCTAGTAATAATGTTTTGTTACCATTAGTCTGGTAACTATCACAATTCATAGCACAATGAATTTCTATAACTTCATTACTCAATTGCTTTAAATTTCTATAACCACAACTCAAACCATGTAACTTCAAAATTTGTACAAACTTCATAACTTTAGCTTTGTATGAGTACATTATTTTAGAAACTTCATGAGTAATTATATGTTTGTACATATTCTTTGATTTATAAAAACTCAGCTAGAATCATGAATATATTTATTATTTTCTATACTTTTAATAACAATATAGCATTGTTTGAATTATTAATAAAGTGTTTCAAACTTTCTTATGATTTATAACAACTCATTTTTACATGGAACACAAAAACTTTCACAAACACAATGTCAGAAAAAAATATAAAAATTATTACAAAATCAACCAAAAGGATCTTCACTCTTTATTTCAAATAAAAAAGATAAATATACATTAGGAACCATTTATAATTCCATAAAAGATAATTTATATAGGTAATAATTTTAAAATGATAATACATAGAAATCAAAAAACATGAATATAAGGTCAAATAAAAACAATTACATTGAAAAACCAACCTCAATCCAATGGAATTGACATGGCTTATTAAAATAATAAAAAAATGGGATAATATAGAATCTTTATAATCCCTATGAATCAAAACCTCCATGATTTTGATAATCTATAATCATTGATTTTTCCAACATGGCTCGTTAGGGAGAATAACATGTGTGAATGCGAAGGGATAAATATAAAGGAAGAGGAAAAGAAGATATTAGATAGAATTATATTAAGAAACCACTTGAAAATTAATGATAGATCACCAATGAACCATGAAGGAAGATATAAGTTGGATGGATTCACATAAAGAGAAACCCCTAAAGTCTCTAGAGATAAATAAGAATAAACCTCTAGAAAATAGAATAAGAATAAAAAATTATCTATTTTTTTTGAGAATCTACATAACATAAGTGCATGGTATCTAGGACTGTGAAATAACTCTGAAATAATTTCTATATATGGGTCTTCTCCTTTACATGATCATACTATAATTTCTCTATAACCACCCCATAAACCTTTAAATAAGATAAATAATTATTATATTTACCATTCCAAGACCAAAATTCATATAAATCACTGAGATAAATAAAAACTAAAATAAATACATTCCTATGACATCAAGAGTTTTATAATTCTCCCCACCATGAAACTTCCTGACCCTAAAATTTCATCAATTCATTTTCCTGTAAAGTGATGGATGTATTATTTCCTCCACAAATCCACGTATTTCAAAGTCTCATGGCTATATTTTCTATGCCACAATAGCACACATACCAAGTGAATGGATTTATATACAATAATTTTTATGATTATCAATAATATAAAAGTATTTCACAATCATTAAAGCATTTGGTTTCAAACCCTTGTCTTACCATTTATCCACATGATAAAGATTTCAGTGGTATTTCTTCATCTATGATATTTTAAATACATTATGAATTGATAATAATTCAGGTGTAAAATCAAGCTGTTATTTCATATTACCAATATATTATAGAATTTAAAATTGTCCAACAAACCTAGGAATAATAATAGACTACTTTCTAAACCCTCAACATCCTAGTTGAGGAGAGACTTTGAGAAATAATCAATCACTAACTATAAAACTGAGATGAAGATAATATCAATCAACATATGATTTTTGAATACCATGACCCATTTCCAATATTTTATGAATCTATATAATCTTACTTTTTATATCTTAAATAATTCTTAGTAAAAATAAAAAATGCTCAGGCACTTCATCCCAAGTAAGTGGGGACTAGTATGGATTACATTAAAAACCCTCAAACATATTCATTTTGATTGAATATTTATAACTTTCATTATAATAAAACTTAATCAATTATAAGTGATTCACTCAAAAACCTATAAAGCCATGTATACAAGTACATAATGTTTCATCAATAACTTAAATGTCTCACTCCATATGAATATTGATCTATATAAGCTACAAATTAATAAATTTTAATTAAGAGTTCATATATTCCTAGTGTCCCTTCTATAATCGAGATGTAATTTAAGGTTCATGGTTAGAAACAATAAAATATTTTACAATGTGTAGCTGATTAATCTCATAAAAATAGGTTTTTACTAGACCTCCAACTTCCATACTGTCCTTTATAGGGAGAAAATGGGACAATTTCATAAAACATCAATAATGAGTCATATTGCACTCTTTCCATAGGGAGGTCGATGTAATCCAATTACAAATTCTATAGAGATCCCATCCTGATTCAAAATATAAATTAGAGGTGGTTATAACAAACCAACAAGATTTTGATGCTCATTATTCACTTTTTGATAAGTGAGGTAATGTGATATGAACTCAACAATACCATGCCTCATCATTGGACACTAATATCGATGTTTAAGATTATATAAAATCATAGTATAACTAAGTTTAGTTCTTTAACTAGAATTGTGAATAACTCTTACAATTTTATACCTCAAGGATTAAGGTATTATCAATATTTCCTATAACAAAAAGCTCTATCAAGATACTAATCCCAATCACCCAAGTCCTCCCATTAATTTATAATTTCTCAAATATTATGGAACATTGGATTAGATAAATTCTGTTGACTAATTAAATAATCCAAGAAATGTGTTAATTTTATACTAGTTAAGAATAAATGATCACTCTCTTCCTTCGATTCCATGTGAATTTCAACAAAATGTCTATCCGTTTCCACTCTTCATTTGACTCTTTAACTACCTAAATCAACAACTTTCTACAAAGATAATTGGAAATTAAATTTCACTTACTTGGGTTATAATCCACATCAAAATTTAAGGTTAACATCTCTATCAAAGGTTTAAATATTTATATAAAAATATATACTTTAAAATCTTATGATATGTATACACTATAAATTTATCCCTAAAAAGGTAATATAAAAAATTATTGTTTTCATGTATTATGAAAACAAACTCAAAGTCATGGGTGGGGTATTTCCTTTCATAATAGTGAAATTAGTGTGATCTATATGTTAAAATATGAATATGATACATTAAAACTCACCCCATACCCTTACTTGAGGCAAAAAAACATTTCATATCCCTCACCAGGATTAGGAAGAATAAGGATATGAAGAGTTATGAATATTTTATATGAATCAGATATACTTTTGGAACTCATAATTCCATTCATATTTCACTTCCTTTCATGTTAAAGTAGTCAAGGAAGAGTCTATATTATAGAAACTATAAATAAATCACTTATAATATATAACTAAATTTTGGAAACTTCTGATTCACAACACATACTTAATATTTTCCCATGATTTTTTTTTGATATTTTTAGGATCTATATAAATTCCATTTTTAGAAACAAAATAACACACACTATAAGAAAAATATTTTATATCTATAGTCTATGATTATGGTTAAAGGTGCCGTAACCTTTGATATTGGCTCTGGTAATGTTCAGGATAACTATAAAGGCAATCATATTTGCAATATCCTCCATAGATATAGACAATTTGGTGTGTACTTAACTACCTTGCATTTATATCCATGGTCACTGACCATGTTTATAGTTTTATTTTTAGAAAAATGATACATGTGGGTTTCGAACTCGAGTCTCATGCATTGATCTAAGTGTATTTTACTACAAAAGTAAATTTGTTATATATATATATAGATAAATAAATTTATTTTTATATATAATATTATATAAAAATATTTACATATTATTAGTAAATACTATGGCCATAATTGACTGTGGCCATAACCCCTCTTTGGCCACAGTTGATCTCTAATAGATTCCAATTCCCTGAAACCCAGACTCTACACCCATGGTCAAACATGAACATAGAAAAAGCCTATGTTCATAGGGGTTAGATCACTGATTAGAAGATAACCAAGGCCATATATTATAGGATTGGATCCTATGGATGTATTTATAGGTCAATAGTGGCCTTAGGCTCATTATTGGGACGTTCACATGCAAAAAAATTACAAGTGCATGTATAGGTAAAACTATCACCAGAGTCAATATGTGACCATGGATATAGGTTGTATATGTCTATAAGATACTTTTAGACATGGTTACTACTAAATATATAAATATAAGCATTGTCATAGGCCAAGTTTCTACTAGTTCTAAAATAATTACTTCTTAAATCCATAAATGGTGTTTATATAACCCTCTATATTAGAAATATTATCTCAAAGACCTAGAAAGAAACTCAATATAGTCCTTATGACTGTATTTTATCATAAAGTAAAACAATATATCAACTATAAATAGGATAAAATGATGTGTTGAGATACATATAAATGAAACAATTCATCAACATCATAAAGTATTCTAGAGTACTCATGATCTCAAAAGATGTCATGATATGTTCATAGTACCCATATATACTATTAAAGGGAGTATTAGGAAGATCATGTAAATACCTTTTTTTAAATAGGTTTAAATAAATAAAAATTTCAGCTTGATATTAGATAATTAATTGATGAAAACACAAGACTATTGAATTTTTTTGGTTTTGGATGAGTGGTGTTTCTCATTTTCAGAATCAGTCTTGAATTCAAAAATTTGAGTATGGAAGTACCCGAATTTTATAGTGTGTATTGAGGTATTAAAATGTGTTTAGAGGATCAAGAATTATTAAAATTTTCTACCAACTATATTATATATGAACATGTGGCATTGAGTACTCATTGGAGTGGGGTAGTGAAGCAGGGGATTTAATAGGACCATTGTACCTAATGACTATGTACTAGGTATATAGGGAACCAAGTCCAAATTTCATTTAAAATAAAGGAAATTTAGACATTTATTTCAATATTTTTACCATTAAATGGGGTTTTTGTCATGTATTTCATCCATTAGTTGACCAAGATGTTCTTTTTTGGATATTTATGAGTTTCTATATTCTCCCCATTAACCCATCTCTATCCATGGATCATGAGGGTGGTTCATCATCATCGAATCTAAGGTAAACCAAATTTATATTTTCTTTATTCCCTCATATTATCTTTTTATCTGATTTCCCTTTTTGTTTTAAGTATTATAATATGAATTCCACCATATCATGTTGGAATTCATTTGAATCTTTAGCAGTTTATATTCTCCCAACTAAAAGAGTCCCCAATGTTTTTTTCTTGAATATATATTTTTTTTGATTCTAGGAGATAAAGGAATGATTTATTCTAGTTTTTTAAGATTTTAGTTGAAATTGGAAGAATATTAGGTTGTTTTCAGTAGGCAATTTAGGTTTTCATGGTATTTAATAGATTTTAGGAGTAATTTTCCAAGGTTTTATTTGATGTTTAGTTTACTTTGATTATAGTAATTAAATTATTTGGATTATTATTTAATTTTTAAATTTTTTAATTATTTTTAGGGGCTTAAAAACAATTGAATTGGAAAATATTGTCAATTATTAAGGTAGGGGTTCTGAAAATTTTGATGAATTAATGGGTTATTCCTAAAACATGTCTATCATATTTATTTTTTTAAAAAATAATAATGAAAACTAAACAAAATTTTTGGGACTATGAATGTATAGGTTTTTCCAATGATGTTTTTACATTAATAATTAAAACCCTTCAAGATAATTTTATAATAATCTATGTATTGAGTAATTTTTTTCTTTCTTTCTATAAAAATATAATTTTAATCCTTATGTTAATATGGCCATGGTAATGTATTGGTTTTATAAGAAGAAATATTCATTAATTAATGTATTTTTTAAAGTTATTGTATCATTTTTTTCAATCATGATTTATAGATTTATTTTTATGGTTACATGAACATAGAAACTTATGTTTTTTTGTTCGCCAATTTCATGAATTTTTATATTATTCTGATATTAGAGATGGTATAGGTTGATAAATTTGTGAAAATTTTTATGTTTTATCATTTATATTATGTATGATCACATTTCATCTTATAGAAGAGATATAACCCTAAAAATTTAAACTTGTAAATTGAGATCATGTTCTAACTATGCTTACCCTTCTTAGATCTTATCATGTTAAATGAAGATATCAATTATTCGTATCATGGCCTAAAAAAGTTATAATTCATGATCCAAACATACCCATGATTAAAAGTCTCATTAGTAGTAAGGTGACGACATGGAAATCTTGGTGGATGAAATTGATATGATTTATTTACATTCACAGGTTTCCTAAAACAAGTTGTTACATAAAATAACTTATTATTTTAAAATAAAAAATAAATAATTATTTTATATAAATTAATAAAATTTTTATTAGTTATTATATATCCCAAAACTTGTAAGTTAGATTTATGATACCACCTTTCTTTTAAAAACATAAAACCTACCCAATTTAAATAATGTATCATTTTTAATAAAAACTATGCATGAATTCATTTACATTATTATAGGTTTAAAATGAATGTTTTTCAATGATTATTAATGTGTTTCTTTAAAAAATTATTTTTTGTAAACAATTTTTTAAGGATGGAATAAGTATTTTGATAGGAACCCCTACTTTTAAAATGAATTTTTAAATTAAACATTCATCCCACACTTTATTCTTAGTTTTGGATACTATGTGTATTTTTTGGTTTTGACCAATACCATACCTAATTTATTACTTATTTTATCCCTATTTATTTCTTGTAGCTCTTTTTTCCATGCATAGTATAACGACCCATTATTTTCATATATAAATATTACATCTTATTAGATGAATATTAATTATATATCAACATGTTCTACACCAAAAACGTTATAGTTTAGTGAATTTGGAAACATAGATACATAAAAAACTGGTGAATAAAATATCTACATTATTTCCCATTATTTTCTTCACAAATATCACCCCTCTTATACATATCATACTAAAAACCATTCTTTATAACCTGGAGAAAAGGAAAATTTAGAAAGGGTGAGCTCAGATGCTTAGTAAGAGAAAATATAAGCTATATTAATAAATGATAAAAAGTTATCATAAGATAAGCATAAGGGTATGAGAAAATGATAGTGACATAAAATAGTCAAACCCAATCAGTTATGTATATTTAATCATGAAAAATGTGTACTGTTTTTTCAAAAATAAGAAAAAAAAATTAAGAGTTTAGAATCATCAATAATCAATCACGAGACATGAGAATTTAACATAAGAATAAGTAATATGTTTTTGGAATAAATGTATGTATATAAAATCATTTCATTTCCAAGGTTCACATCCAATACTATCATAGTAGGTTTGATTATCTTCCCATTACATCATTTCCTTAGTTAAGGTTCACTCCTAAGATAATCTTATTAGACAGAGTCCCTTATTGAACTGGGTTCACTCCCCTTTCCAGTTATTTTATCTCATGAGATATCCTTATTTACCCGATAAATTATAGGCTTATATGATTCATGTACCTCACATAAAAAAAATTAAAACCATACATATGTGTTCAAAAAGACCATAAAACATTAATTATATCATCATACCATAAACCATGAAAAGGATATGAGATTCATAAAAAATTCTTCATTATAATCATAAAACGTATATATAAAGTATAAATATGGTAAAATTAGATCATATTACCATTATATAAAAATAAAAATCAAATGATTTTCTATATATAAAAATATATTTAAAATATCACTAGAACATTTTTTAATAAAAATACACTTTCATTTTGAAATAAATTATTTCAAATCTAAAAAATCTATAAATTTTAAGAAAAAAAATTTATTTGGAAATCAGTGAGGAAAAATATAAATTAATATTCAAATAAAATATTATTCATAATGGTGGGTGAATTCAATCATTTGGTGTGTTTTAAAACAAAAAATCCTTTCACATTTTCAGTAGAAAGTTAAAAGTTCCACAACTGGAGACAATAAAAAAGATTAATTTTAAACCATGGTAAATAAAGTAAAATTTTGTTGAAATTTAATTTAAATAATATTTTTATATTATTAAAAACGTTCTTGAATTTTTTTTACAAAAAATATTAACATGGAGTAAAATATTCCCGACTGATGAGAAAAACACATCCAGTTTTCCATAAAAACATTATATCGATCTCTTGATCACTTAAAGAGAGGAAAATTAGAGTAAAAGATTTAATATAAATAAATAAACATATAATAATAAAATAAATAATATTTTTGGGATATATAATATATAATTTATATTTCATAAATTTAATAATAAAAAATCGTTGTAAAAATGAGATTGTATCATAAAACTCTTACCATTTTAGTAACATTAAAATAAAATATCCTTGGATAAAATAATATAAAATGTAACTTTTATTACAATTAATTCATAAGGATCCATTATAAAACATTTAAAAGTATCAATTTATATAAATCATAACAAAAAATAGGTGCATAACATCAAACATGTCTCAATGAAACAAAATTGAGACGAATAACACATTCATTATATACAACTTTATTTGTATGAACTCTAAAATACTATATAATAAATTTTTATTTATTATAATTCTATATAATAATCATATTAATAATTATAATATCATATATTATCCATTTATAACATTTAAAAACTTTTTTATTAATAATTTTCTATTAAATTCTTCCTTTTGGGTGTTAACTCCTTCATTTTTCATATATGTTTTAGATCAGAAATTATGGTCCTTTAACTTTGATCATGGTTATACCATATAAATAATGTTGACAAAGATATAAATATAATATAATTTTACTTTATACATATTTATAACCATTCATATTAACTGGTGATGAAAAATGGATTATATAACTTGTGGAGACGGTATTCCATAAGTACACACGAGTGATGCTTCCACTTTTCTATGGATGGAATGCAATAAATTTAAATGATAATTAATCTTTAAAGAATAATTATTATGCCATAAATATAATATATTTTCATTTAATATATCCTTGTTACTATCCAAGTTATGGAAAAATGATAAAAAACCACATCGCTTCATGGAGGAGGTAGCCCACATGAGTGCACGAGAACCTTTATTGTTTTCCATAAAATCATAAGATAAGAAGGTAGATAATATATTATAATTCCATAATCAAAATTATATAATAAATATAATATATAAACAAAAAACAAATCATAATAGACATCCATGAAATAAGGTAATGGAAAATTAATTGTTTCTCTACATAGAGATTGTAGTCCACACAGACGCACAAGCGATACTTTTATCTACCATTTGATAAAGAATAGGTGTTGAATGGTTGTCAAATCATCCTAATAAAATAACAACATATTAATTATATTTTATTAATCATTTTTATGTATAAAATATTTTTAAATAAGGTTTATGAACAAATAATATTGAAAGAGCTTGGTTAAGATTTATACCTCTTCTTTGAGACACCACCTTTGGCATACACCTTAATCCTTGAAAAATTTGGTGTTTTAAGAATAAAAGAATATATATGATGAATTTAAGTATTATGGAATTAATTTTTATTAGGTATTGGATGATATATAAGGCTAAAATGGTGTTAATAAGGGAGGATTAGAGGTTCTCTTTAATAACTGAGGGGAGGGACACCCATGGAATTTCAAAAAATGTTTCAATGAAATAAGTTTAATTTCAGGGGTAAGTGGATAAAAAAGGAAAATTATTTGAATAAATTATAATAAAAGTTTTAAATAACTTTTAAAAAATAATTATTCAAGTTTTTATGGAAATAATTCTCTTATCTCTTAGTTTAACCACCCGGTAAACCCGTTTTAACCTTAACCACAATAAAATTTTTTTACATTTTTTACTATTGATCATGACCAAAAATTTAGTTGAACCTATTAAATTATATTAATTACACTTATAAAAAATATTTAATACATTTTAAAATCTATATAACAAGAATTATTTAATTTTAAATAAGCATGAAATCCGCAATTAAAACTCAGTTTAGAAAAAATCATTTTTAAGCATAAAAAACAAATTGTTTCCATAAATTTACATATAAAACCGTAAAATTAATTTTAAAATATATTATGGAATATTTTAGAGACAAATTTCATTATGTTTTTAATAAATAAGTATTAATTTAATTTATTAAGATAAAAACACATTGCGCACCTAAAAATAGTTTTCTAGGAAAATGTGTTTTTAAGCCTAAAAATTAACATATACCAAAATCAAGTATAATGATGACTCATATGTAAATAATTAGATTTTATATAATTATATAATACTTATTTTAATTTAATATAAAATTTAAAACATAATGGAACTTTTCATTGAAAATAAATGATAGTTTTTATAAAAAATGATATTTTCACTATTTATTAAAAAATAAATCTTTTTATAAAAATACTAAATATTCACCCTAATATAATATTGAAATTATGATTTCAAGAATAATATTAATTTATTTAAATATAATTTCTAAAATTGTATAAGTTAATTATAAGGATCATTCACGAAATGAAATAAAAACTATTTATGAAATATATTTTTAAAGCACAAAATGACTTTAATGGAAATTGAGTACCTATTTATTATGAATTAATCAATAATTTGAATTATTGAAAACCATTAGGATATTTTTATAATTTGTTTAATACTATTCATACCTTCTAATTCTATGAATCTTTTATAAAGTGTTATTATATCCCAATTCATTTAGACTTGGGATTGTATGTGAAGAAAGATATCGAGCACTAGAAATTTATTTAAAGAAAAAAATATTCTAAAATATTAGAGTGCTATGACCCAACCCCATTAAATAAATTAGATCCTCACTGTTTTTATCTTTGTAATTAAATATTCGATATTCGAAAATATGTTTGTTGAAAAATCACATTCTGCAAAGGACTAATAAAACTTCTTATAAAAGAGAAAGTTGGAGATATAATAGTTTCTCTGAAAAACACATAAATGGGTTCCAAGATAAGTAAAAAAAAAACCGGGGAGTGAATATATTATCACTAAGGAGAAATATAATTTCTAGAGAATAATAGAGAGTGATATAGAACACAGTCATGATAATGTTAATGAATGCAAAACCATAAATCAGTGACGGGTGAAAACAAACATTATTTCATTAGACACAATTGTAAAAAGAAAAACATATTTATTTTCAAGGTCCATTTTATAAAAGTTGAGGAATTATTTTATAATTTATTGAAAGAGAATATTGTTGATTTATTCAAATACAAAAAATAAATTTCATCATTTTGTCACGGTGTTTCAATTAATTTCAACCACTTTTCATCCCATAACTAAAAAATGAATGAGAAATATGATTTTTTTATTCTTAAATCACTAAAATGTACTTCTAATAGATCATGTGATTTAAAAAATAATGACAAAAAGTTATTCCTTTCTCTATTTAGTAATTGAAACAAACAATTGCTACTACATGCAATGATAACTATTATGAATATTTTTTTTAAAAATATTTATCTCAAAGATTCCAATTTCCAAAGATCTGCACAGTTCTTTCCACCATTAGTTAAATTTCAAAAGTCCTCAAAGAATGATTAACCATTATTCAAACCCCTAAAATTTAGAAAAATGTTTACAACATTTCCTGAATAAACATAAGTTTAATCCTCAATCAACATAAATAAGCTCCTAACAACACATACCAATCATGTGAATATCTTGATCACATATTCTCTTAAAACATGATAATAACACAATTCACCATAAAACCTAAATGACAAATATATTCTTAAAAAATATAAATCTATACATTTTCCTCTAAAAAATTACATAATATCCAATATATTTCATAAATCGAAAAATTTAATATACTTCATCAAAGATAACATAAATCAGTCTATCATCAAATCACTAAACTATTAAAAGAACACTAATACTATCTAATTTACATTATTAATATCAATAAATTATTTATCCAAATAAAACATTATTATATTAATTTTAAAAAATATTAATAATTGTCTTTCGCAAAATCTTGTGTTCCCAAAAATATCACCTTGCTGCTAAATCACTTTTCTAGGTTATCGGTACAATTCAACATATGCTTGGAAATCCTTGAAGGAAAACTATTACAAAATGATCCTTAGATGTTTGTAGATTCTTATAACCATAATATCATTGATAAAACACTTTTAAAATATATTTCATGAACCCCAATACATAAAATATTCAATCATTACACTTCAACATTTGGAATAACAAAGTCCCTTCATTGGTCTAGTTTTTTACCCTTGGATTAAGCAATTAAATCAGATAATCCCAAGTTCCTTACATATATGAAATTGAACTATAAATGGTATCTTATGATAAACTTATCTTTCATCCATCAAAATATTCATTTTTCCTCAATAATTACTTTCTCTATGTACTTATTTTTTACATATAAAACACCTTACCAATGCATTGACACATCTCTATGGGTGCTTATTCCTACACATTTTACATGTATAAAGAATGATCGTCTTCCCTATATGGTCTAAATCAACTAAAACACCATGAAATTACATTTTTATGCTATTATTTTTGTTAATAAAGTCTCACAAGTTGAATTTGTTAATTATATAATGAGATATCTGATTAGGCATAAACACAAGGCTTAGCATTCCAGTTCCCATTACATTTTGTTTCTCATTGGGAAAATCATTCCATTATCCATCACATTTAGTGTCAACAATATTCCTCCCAATTCCAACTATTGGATAAAACCAAAAATCACAATGTGAGAAACAATAATCCTAGTAAGTAATCATGTAATAATAAAAATTATTCATAGGATTTCTAATCATGGAAAATTCATTTCAATATATGAAACTTAGGTTTAACCTAGGTCATCCATAATCATCATATATTCAAACATTTCATAATGGTTCATAAAGAAAATCTTAATTAACCAATGAATTCCCCTCTAGAGTGTCAGACCAGGTGTACGATAAGAGAAAATTGACCGTGCATCATAATGATGGTTGAGATATACTCGACCAACTTATTTCAATGTAATAACCACTAAATACATTTATAAGAAAACCACATCCACATGTAGTATCCAAAAAGGTATGTATTTCTAGGAAAACCACATATTATATACCTTACAAAAACTTAATGATGTTATTATCATGTACGAACCCGAGTGAACCCCGAATCGAGCACCCAATCCAGCCCACTACAAGCTCAACTAGGCATTCCAAATCCCGCCAGATTGAAACTAGCATTAAGAATCAAAATTAAATTAATTAGGAATGATTTATCCCATTAATTAAAGTCAAATAAACATTAAAAAAAGAATTAAATAAACACTGGTTGTCAAAATAAATAAAAATAGACATACCTCCTTGTGATCCCATAGGTCACCACCAACCAGAGAACTATGATCATTCCTTGAGTGGAAAATACTATGGAAGAACCTAAAAATAAAAAATGATAAAGAATATAAGTGTGAGCATTAAAATGACTAGTAGGGATGCCAAAGGTTAAATGTAACCCTATTCCTTACATTTAAATATAATTCCAAATCAATCTTTATTGAAAATATGACATATAAAAAATGGGTTTCTACTCTCTCAAAATAATTACTAGTATTTCATTTTAAGAAAAACATTTTCCATCATATTTTCAAAATAGTTTTTAAAACGTTAAATAACTCTTATAATTTTTTTAAAAGATAAAAAATGATTTTTTTTTCTCGTTATGAAATAAAATCATATATATCACTTTATAAAGAAACTAGAAAATAGAGGAGAGTATCATAAATGTAAAATAAGTGTCAAGGGATCTAGGGTGTTGGTCAAGATAGATTAAAATGATGTTATAAATACTATCATATAATCAATATCCTCTGACTATGGATATCATCAAACATTTCCCAAACACACGGAGATACACAAAATAGCTCGACCGAGGAGAACACCCCATGGTAAGTTGGGTTATCTACACAGGGACACTAGCTAGTAAAGAATCTGAACTAGTGCATCATGTGTACCTAAGGTCCTCACTTAACTACACAAGGATTCCATGAAAATTATAATGGAGGTGATTTATATATCAAGCTAATATATAAATACATATCTCATTCATTACACAAAACAACCTAATCACTTTCTCACCACCATAATTCCTTCTTATTTACAACTCCTCACTCTTTTCCAAATTTTATAACACTATATAATCCCCTAGCAGGGGATACATCCCATGAATCAAAAATTTCACAGATATCTCACATTTCACACATTTTCAATTCAAGGAGAATGACTTAAGAAGTTTTTTTTTTCATTTTCCATTAAACATTTCAATGTTCCAATCCAGCCTCAATACTTTATACAAAATTATTTTCCTTTATAAAACACATTTTTCCCAAATAGTTTATATTTAAAAACCATTTTGTCCTTACAACATATATATTAAGATTTATATATTAGTACCTTTATGTCCAATTTATATATTACACTCATTGTGAGTGAATATTCTAAAATTATTCACCCATATATGTATATATGTATATATATAATTAATGTCCCCCAAGAAGAAATATTGGGAATCTTCTTAAGGATTCCTAGAAGAACCAAATCCACACCATTAATCCCATTTGTAAAATGGTCAAAATACCAAAACACCATTGCATATGAATAATTTTATGATTAAGGCATTTATGAAATAAAATTGATCCTTTAGGACGCCACATAATAAAAAAATCTAGAAAACATGATTAAAACAAAGAAACCCTTATTGAAATCATTAGAGAAAACATAGAAAACAAGTGAGAATCCATTTCATGGATCCAAAACCATTTACATAGCATATAAATTTCATATAATAAAGAAGTAACACTTTGAAAACACAAAGTAATCATTGGTTTTAAATTAAATGCTTTGACATAGGGACCCTACCACAAAACAAATCACCTTTGATGACAGTCACTCGAATCCACTTCAAAGAAGTCCATAGAAGAAAGAGAGACTAAAAAGAACCCTAGTGAAGCAAACCCCCACCCCTTTACACATACAGACATATGCTTATATATATATAAGTACAATCACTCCACCAATGTACATATTCACAATTCCATAAGTAAATAGTAAAAAGAGGGTGTGTGTATATAATCTTATAAATGTATATGTTTTTATTTTACATTAAAGGATCCAAAATTCATTTCTTTAGATGAACACTAGAAGAAAATGCTTTATCCCAGTCCTCATAAACCCTAAGAACCATTACACAACCCAAATAAACACCCAAATTGGGTTATGGTTCACCTTAGGTAATGAACCCTACAAGGGAGGATGAAAAAACTAATGAAAAATAGAAAAAATAATAGGAGAAGAAGGAACACCAACCTGCTAATATCAAACCGGGAATTGAGAGTAAAAAATAGCCTATAGTGAAGGGATAAGGGAGGAGGGCCACATTGTTTGGGAGACCTTCCTGGGAATTGTCGAGTTAATGGGATAAGGGAGGATGGATATACCCATTTTAAGGGTATTATTATTATTATTATTATTATTAATTTATGTTATTTTATTTTATTTATATTTTTTAATATCCTGGGACAATTGTATGGTTTGGCCGCATGATCTTCCAGACCATGCGGTGGCCTATGTTCAAGAGGAGAGGAGTCCACATAGTCACCTATAGAAGGGAAAACCCCCCCTTTTATGAACCATTTGGAACATTTAGTGCTTCTTCTCAGATTGAATGGTTTAAAGTGGCTGGTTTACTATTTCCCCTAGCCATTCACCAATCATGCACCACCCTCCTATCTTCCCATAAACTCTAATTTTTGTGGAAACACCTGAGAAGACCATGAAAAAAAGAAATACAATAAATAAATAAAATAAATGAGTAGTGTTGGGTTGGGGTGTGATAATTATCCCCACCATGAAACTTTATTCCCTCAGAAATTCCAAAAGATACAGATGACCATAACATTAGTCAAGAACAAACCACAACTCGAGATGAAACTCCTAAAACCCAAAGACAAAAAACCAAAACCCAAAACCTATCTTCTTTTAAAGACATGAAATTATTAAATCCAAGAAGAGTCCAAATAGATCAACCTCAACAATGAACCAAAAAAAATCTTGTATCTTCAAACATAACTACAAAAAAGGACCACCTCATCCCCTGACATATAAATCACTAAATTGACTCTTCAGGGTTAAGATGAGTAGAAAAATAATTATCTCACCAATAAGTCTTGAGGAAAAAATTCACCATATGACTCTTATATTGTGGTCTCCCAACCATTTTAGGACTCTAGTTGAACAAATATTTTACAAAATAGAATAGACTTATGTAATCCCACATTTTTTAAATAACTTCTCATTATATAATACCAATTTAGAAATTTAGAAGATCTTATAGGTTTAGTTTCTTGGAAATTAGGTACATGTTACGTGAATTACATAAGGATAACATAAAAATAAAAATAAATAAATTATTTTGAGATACTGCTCTATTTTTCCATCCCAATCCATCTCACTGCATCTTTTATCCTAGGGAAATACATCAAAGAAAGGGATCAGAATAAATAATAGTAAGGGAATAAACAAAAGAAATACTTAGTATGTGATGAGGAGAAATATAACAAGACTTGATAATATGAATATGAGGGATATAATAAAATATAGAATATCAATAATAACATGTAAATGTGGATAAAACATAAAAATAGGACATTCATAAGCATATCACTGTGTTTTATCCTCAAGGTGACATGAATCATAATTTCTGAGTTTATTCACCAAAGCATCCTAAAACATGTCATCTTTAGAGATTAAATTATTTACCTAGTGAATTGGAGCACTATTTTTGAAAAATAATAATATGTATCAATTTAATTTGATTCACATTGATCATAATAAAAAATTTCATAAGTATCCTATGGAGAATAAAACAAATGGGTTTCATATCAAAATCATGACATTTCCAAAAGTGTTGAAAAACATTATCATTATTTCATTTTTGTCCCATGGAAAAGTAATGTGGGTTTAATGTGTGTTAATAATAGAATATAATAAACAATTGTTTAATATAGTTTAATACCTTTAGAAAATAAAGAGGCTTTGTATTCAAAAAAAGAAACTAAAAGATAATTTCTTGAGGAGAAAATAAAATTTTCGAGAAGTAAATTCACCAGCACAACGGGTATAAAACGTGGTTTTGAAAAAGGGAAAAATGAGAGGGGAAAAGGGTCTCCAATTTATAAAAATAATTTTGAATTAATGTTATTATCAAAATGTTAATATAATATACTAATAATAACAATTAGAAGACACATACAAAAAGAGGTTATTGAGTTGAAGAGAAAAAAAAGATAATTCCCTTACCTTTATGAGTTACACCTAAAACTCAGGATTTGAAACTTGGGGGATTGAGGACACCATTGGGGACTAATTTGGAATTAAAACTACCTTATCTTCATGTATTATGGATTTTGAGTTAAATGTAATAGAGAAATGGGACTGTATATATAGAAAAAGTGGAAGATTTTTTTATTAATTTCCAAAAATAGGCCTTGGAAATCTAGGTTGTGAAAAATTAAAAATCAAGGGCTTGCCCATGGTTTTTGAAATATGGGACATAATTTATGTTATTTTCATCCAAAAGAGGCTATCATAAATTTATATTACTTATTTTGTTATGGAAAATAATGTTTCCACAAAAATAATGTTTTTAATGTTAATGTTTCTATTTTAGACTTTGGAAAGTAAATTATAGGTAAGAAAATTGATTAAATTATATTAAAATACTTTATATTAATAAAATATAAAATTTTAAGATATTTTTTTTGTTTAATTAATTATTTAATCATTATTACATACTTATAATGTCGTTAAAAATACTTAAAACCCAAACTGTATTTTTACTATTCATGGAAAAACAAAATATTTTAGAAAATTATCATAAATTCATCCTAACCTAATTTTGAATTTATGATATAAAAAATGGTGTTTATTTTATAATAATTAGTCTCAAAATATAATAATTTTTACTTTTAAATATTAAATTTCTTATTTATAAAAAAATGTCGGTTAAAAATGTACAGTAAAATTTCAAACACTTAAAAAATTTTAAGGAGATAATAATTTTTTTATCATTTATATTTTAATAATAGGGTTATTTAACATAATATTTAACTAAAAATAAATATCATTCATAATATATTAATTTATTATACAAATGTACAACTTTTCTAAAAAGTAATTTTTTTTCGGAAATATCAATTTATTAAATTTGTCTCAATTAAACATATATTTATTAATAAAAACTATTATTAAATGTATATACCCAATTATTGTTAATAGTTTTACTAGTCCAAATTTATTCATGATGTATGATGTTATCATGAAATATAATTCCGTTCTATGCGATTCTATTATAAAATAGAAGAAAAAGTTATTGGGAGGAAATAGATACATAAATAAAAGAAGTACATTTTTTGGGTCATTACATTCTTCCACCCTTAAAGAAATTGCTTCCTCATAATTTTCTCTTATTGATCGATACCATTAATTCTAAATATCAAGTTTTTCTTCAAGGTTATTGATATTTAAGAACTATATTGGAATGAATAGTCTTAAAATTATCTAATATCATAATTTTAGGATGATATATTCTAATCTTAATAAAAATCTTATATTATCATTATACCATTCATAATGGTTCATAATAAGCATGTGATTATCCAAACATATCCCCCAGGAGTGTCAAAATAGGATTATATCAAGGCTCATTGTTGTCCACAAATTCCTATTTGAATATATCTCAAAGTGGTATTTTTGGGTGTTACCTCTAGGTACATCTGTGCTAGATCCACATCTAATTATTTGTATTGAGACATGGATTTCATTGATTAAAAACCACTTACTTAATACCTCACAAAAATTCCATGATGTATTCCCATATTTAATCCTTTCCCTAGGGTTCTTCCAAATGTTTTAAAATAATAATGTCCAAAAATAACTAAAACTTCCTTTAATTCATACAATGGAATCCTTTATTTTTTATATAACTTTTCATTACATAATTCACATTTAGAAATTAATAAGATCTTTTAGGTTTAGTGTCTTGGTAATTAGGTACATGTTACTTGAATTAAATAAGGATAACATAAAAATAAACATTAATCAGTAATTTTGGGAGAATATTTTGTTAATCCTTCCTAATCTATTTCACAGCATCTCATATCCTATGTAAATACATTATAGAAAGGGGTGATCATAAAGCCCATAAAGGGAATAAACAAGAGAAACACATAGTATTTGAGTAAGAGGAATATAACAAGCCATGATCATATGAATATGAGGCATATAATAATAGATATAATGTGAATCATAACATTTAAATATGGATACAACATAAAATTAGGACATTTATAAGCATATCACCAAGGTCCATCCCCATGGTGTCATAAATAATAATTACCATGGTTATTCACCAAGACATTATAAAACACGTCATCTATAGAGATTAAATTATTTAATCAATGAATTGAAGAAATATTAAGAATTTTTTTATTATGTCTTAATTTAATATAAACCATAGATATAAAAATAAAAAATGTCATAAATAACTCATGGGGAATAAAAGAAATGGGTTTAATATCAAAATCATGGAATTTCCAAAAGTGCTTAAAAATATGATCATTACTTCATATTAATCTAATTGAAAAGGAATTTGATTTCATGTTTGTTAATACCAAATAAAAATAAATAATTTTTAAATCTAGGTTAATATCCTTTCAAAATAAATATTCTGGCCTATTCATAAAAAGAAAACAAAAGAGAATTTCTTGGGGAGAAGAGGGAAATTTAGTGATGTAAATCCAGCAGTATAACAAGTATTTAATGTGGTTTTGAAAAAGGGTAAAATGAGAGGGTAAAAGGGCATGCCATTGACAAAAATTATTTTCAGTATAGTTATGATCAAAAGGGTAATATAAGAGAGTAATAATAACAATTATAAGACACATATAAAAATAGTTTCTTTAGTTGAAGTGAAAATAAGGATAATTCCCTAACCTTAAAGAGTTACTCCTAAAACTTGATGATTGGGACCTTGGGGGGATTGAGGAAACTATGGGGCGACTCCTTGGGAGGTAAGACAACCATAACTTCATATATTATCGATTTTAGTGAAATAAAATGGGGAAATGGGTTTTTGTTTATAGTAAAAGTGTAGGATTTATTTATTAATTTTCAAATATAGACCTTGGAAATATAGGTTATGTAAAATGAAAAACTGTGGGTTTTACCATGGTTTTCCCATGCATTTTGACATTTGGGACATAATTTAGGACACTTTAATCCAAAATAGCCGATCATCATTTTATATTACTTTTTTTGGCATAGAGAAGTAATGTTTCCACAAAAATAATGTTTTTTATGTTAAAGTTTCCATTTTAGACTTTGGAAAGTAAATTGTAGGTATGAATATTGACTAAAATCTATTAAAATACCTGATATTAATAAAATAAAACATTTTAGGACATTTATTTTATTTAATTAATTATTTAATAATTAAGAAATAATTATGAAGTCACTAAACATACGGAAAACCAAAACTATATTTTTACTATGTACAAAAAAAATATTTTAGAAAATTCTCATAAATTTTTCCTAACCGAATTTAGAATGATGATTTAAAAAATTATGTTTATTTTATCATAATATTTCTCTAAATATGATAATTTTAACTTTAAAATATAAAAATTATTATTTATTAAAATAAATAGTTGGTTGAAAATGCATAGTAAAATTTCAGACACTTATATTTTATAAAGGAAACAATGAAATTATTTTATCATTTATATTTAAATAATATTTTTAACATAATATTTCATTAAAAATAAATATTATTCCTAATATCTTAGATTATTATAAAAATTTACATGTTTCCTGAAAAGTACAATTTGTGTCTAAAATATCAATTTATCAATTTTGTCTCAATTAAACATTTATTTTATTAAGAAAAAGTATTCTTAATTGTGTATACCCCATTGTTTTTTATAGTTGTACTAGTCCAAATTTATGCATAATGTATGATGTTATGATGGAATTAAAATCTATTCTATAATATTCTACTATAAAACATAATTAAAAGTAATTGTGAGGAAAGATACCCATAGATTAAAGAAGTACATTTTCAGGTCGTTAAAAGACTCACATGTCATAAAAAAAATAGTGCCATAAGAAACAAGGTAAATAACAGGAAACACCACCACCACATGAGAACAAGATTCAGAATTATCCAAAATGATACTCATATTGAATATGAATTCCTGAAATAAGGAAAATAAAAGGGAGTTCATATGATAAAACATCAATGTCACAAACAAGGAAACTATACAATCGATATTAGAGAGAAAATTCAGATAGAGAACCTAGGAAAACCCATAGGAATAAAAAGTAGGAGAAATAACATAAGGCCCCTAAGAGAAACCACTAAAATCCCACCATCCTGAATCTACTCCCAAACATTCAATACCTCTCAAACAAGACTCCCCGGGTAACTAAAACCTTTTAAAAACATGTATAACCTTATAGGAGTTCACATCCATAAGGCATGCCCATTAACGTCCCAAAAATATGAAACAATCATCATAATCACACTCGAGTTTCATAATAGATCATTCAAAAATATTTCAAAAACAAGCCGCCAAGATATTTGAGATATTTTTTTTTCCAAAAATAGAGGACTAATGAAAAGAAAAACTCAAACAGTTCTACTCTGAAGTCTAAAATAACCAGTTAGGTTAACATTCACCACACCCGGAAGCTACTCCAATGTGTGAAATGTTTCACTATGAGGCCTATGGCTAGAGCCCTGATATCTTGAAGTATATATTTACCTATATTCATGTTTTGATAATCCTTAAATGAAATTTCCTATTTCATTATCACAAATTACAAAACCTCTTCAGGTGACCCCAAAGGCCACACCATTTAAAAACTCCAAGATATTTCAAAAAATTCTTCTTAGAATGACCAGGTGTTCCAAAATAGACACACATAGAAAGACTCTTCCTTCCCTAATAATATTATCCCTTCTTTCCCAACACCTAAAACCCATTGTAGAGAACATATTCCCATAATAAAACTAAGAATGAGGTATTCTCCTCTTTATCAAGTGATAAAGGTGGATGATAACTCAACAAGACCTGGGTGTGGTCCAATATCTTGAAAGGATCTAGATCTACCACTAAACACAGACCATCAATGATTTTTAAAACCAACCGTCACCTATAAAACTGAATAAATCACCATAGATACCTATCATCCACTCTTCCCTAAGACTTTTTTAGGTAATAATATAAAAATAAGAAGCACAAAAAACAAACCAAAACTCTTACTAAGACAATAATACACATTTCAATCACAATTCAATAACCCAATCTTAAAAAGTCACTTCAAAAACTCAACCAACATAACAAGAAGAATATGGAAATCCCAGAACACCCAAGGGAACGTCATACAACTCCCACTTACCAAAAATTATCTACCCCTATTTCGAAAAAAAATCCAAAAAGAAAAGAAACTGTAAATATTTGAGAACTTACCAATGGTATTCCATGAAGCCTCAAATATATATATTTTTATACCATCTCAAAGGACCCATACACACATACCATTAACTATCCATTTACCACATATATTCATCTCTGTATATGTGATATTTCATAATAACACTAAGAGTTAAATAAAAAACAATATCATTTTCTAAACCACTCTTTAGATTCCCTAAATAGTTTTTGAAACCACCATTTATCATCAAACCCAACCATTCCAAAACTCCCAATTTATTTCTCATTTCAAATTTTAAAATGAATTTTCAAATTCAAAACAATTCCCTTATATTTTCAAAACAACCATAATTTTTCCATTTTTGAAATCCAATTTTGATAAATCAAACATATTTTTAATGCTTAATGAAGACATTTAAAGATTAAATAAATACCAAACTAATAAAAATGGAAATAAGATCAACACCCAAAGGATCAAAAATCACAAAAATTTGTAAAAAAAACCCACTATGCATGGATTTTATGAATGTTTCAAAATACCATGTGCCAACTATGTGATCACGCTAGAGGTCAACAAAGATAGATTCATGGTATATGAAAAACTTTCTAAACCATGAAAAATAATAGTGTACCCTCTAAATACCTCAAAAAATATACTCAACAAATCTTAGTTTCTCAAAACATCCCAACAATTTTCAAATCCAATCATAAAAACTCAAAAGAAAACTAAAACCTCAAAACATCCATGATATAAGCTCAGATTTTGAGGAAAACCATCTCAGATCACTGTAGAAATTCAATCATCCTTCCGAATAGGTGGTGATTAAGGGATTAATAATGAAAAAATACTTACAATCTTACAACCCTATCTCCAAACTACCAGAAAAATAATAAAAAGGCTAATTTATCTGATTCCATTTTTTCATGAACCAACTTCAGTCAACCCTAAACCGAGAACCTGATTTAGCCCACAATAAGGCTCGAGAGGGGTTCCTGATCCTGCATAGCTGGAAACTAGTTTCGGGCATCATATATAACTCAATTGTGAATTATTTAGCCTATAAATGACATTCAAATAAATATGAACAAAAAAATGAAATAAAAACTCAATTTTGAATGAAATGAAACTAGTCATACCTCAATGTGACCTCATGGTTCACTACTAACCACAGAACCATGATTTCTCTATGAGCGTCCAACACTGGATAATAACATGAAACTAAAAAATGATAAAGAATGTAGACATGATCATTAAAATTCCTAGTTGTGATGCCAAAGGATAAATAACACCCTATGCCTTTAAAAGATAATTCCAAATCATGATATTTTGAAAATAATTTGTATAAAATAAGGGTTTTATCTTTCTCTAAAATAAGTAAAAAGATTCCATTTTAAGAAAACCATTTTCCATTTCATTTTCGAAGAAGTTTTAAAACATAATATACAATTTAGAAAACTCATTGTAAAAGATAAACATGGTTAAAACAAGTGTCTTAGTATGAAATCAAACCCGATATGTCACTTTATAAAGGAACTAGAAAACTTAAGAAATTAGAATACATGTAAAATAGGTGTCATGGGATCTAGGGTGTTATTAAAGATATCCTAGGATGAAGATATAAATACTATCATATAATCGATCTATATTGATGCCATATATCATTAAACACATTCTAAACACTCAGAAACACCATAACTAGATCGAACAAGGGGAAATTCCAATGGGAAGTCAGGTTATCTACTCAGAACCACTAGATAATGCATAATCTCAAATAGTACATCTTGTGTACTTAAGGATCTTTCCTAACTACCAAAGTTTTCCCATCATAATTAAAATAAATGTTACTTTTTATGAAGATATAATATACATATCTATCAATTGTTTTACACAAAAAAACTTAATAACCTTCTCACCTTTAGACTTCCATCTTATGTGAATACCCTCACACATTTCCATTTTTCATAACACTATATAATCCCCCTCACTTGGAAAACATCACATGTGTCAATAATTTCACACATATCTTGAAGGTTACACATTTTCAATTCAAGGTCCATTCATTAAGAAGGGTTTTCCATTTTTTATGAATCATTTAAATTTTCCAAATGAGACACATCACTTTAGAAGAAATAATTTTCCTATAAAAAACATTTTTTCCTAAATATTATAAGTTTCAAAACCACTTTTCAGTCTTACAATATATACATAGAGATTTATATACAAGTACCCTTAATTGCAATGCACATATTCCACTCATTGCGAGTGAATATTACCAAAGGAGTCACCCAAATATATATATATATATATATATATGTAAGTCAAGTTCCCCAAGAAAAAAAGATAGAATCTCCTCAAGGGTTATTAATAAAATCAAATCCATGATATTAATCCCATTTAAAAAATAGTCAAAAGACCAAAACACCTTTGAGAATCTCTAATTTTATGATAGAAACATTTTGAAAATCCAATTGAACATTTAGGATTCTACAAAATAAAAAAATTGAAATCATTCTTAAACCAAAGAAAATGATATTTAAATATTAAAAGAATACATAGAAAAAAAGTTAGAATCCCTTTCCAAGAACTAAAACCATTTACATAGTATATACATTTCATATAAGAAATCACACTTTAAAAAGACCAAACAATAATATATTTCAAATTATAGTCGAGGACATAGGGACCCTATCCCAAAACAAGTTTCCTTTGATGAGGATCACTCTAATCCACTTCTAAGAGGTCTATAGAAGAAAGGGAGGTGAAGAAACATCTTACTTATACACACATATGCACACACACACACACACATATATATATATATAATCACCCATCGTACCAATGTACATATTCACACATCCATGAGTGAATATGTAAAAATAGGTTATATATGTATATATTCCTATATAATTATATGTGTGTGTGTCTCTTTCAAGGATCCAAAATTCATCACCTTTATCAAATGTCAAAAAAGGGCCTCAACCTGGTCCTCACGAACCTTAGGAACCAAGA
Source organism: Viscum album (assembly GCA_963277665.1). Classification (NCBI taxonomy): domain Eukaryota; kingdom Viridiplantae; phylum Streptophyta; class Magnoliopsida; order Santalales; family Viscaceae; genus Viscum; species Viscum album. The sequence goes on along the minus strand of OY728156.1, from coordinate 1,187,576,025 downwards.
AACAACCAAAATAAACACTAAAATTAGGTTATGGTTCACCTTAGGTTGCTTACACCATAAGGGACAAAGAGAAACCCAAATAAAAAGAGAAAATTAAATAGGAGGAGAATAAGGAACACTAACCTAAGAAGATTGAACAGTGAATTTGGTAGAAAAATGACCTATAATGGAGGGATAAGGGAGGAGTAGTGCATGACTGAAGATGCCCTACTAGGAATCATCGAGTGAATGGTATAGTAGGAGACGGAGACACCCCCTTTAGGGGTATTATTATTATTATTATTTTATTATTTTTTTAAGAACCTAGGAAGGCTGCATGATTTTTCCACATGGTCATCCCGACCATATAGTGGTCTCTATCCAAGAGGGGAGGAGGCCACACGATCACTTGGGGGAGGAAACACGCTCAGGAGATTAATTGTGAAATCAACCTAGTGATTCTACGTGGGATGAAAGGTTCACAACGATATGAAACATAGTTTCCCCTAAACATAAACCAACCATTTCCACCCTCGAACCATTGAAATAAACACAAATTTCAGGGGAAAATACCTTGGAAGACCATCAAACGAATGAAAAAATATATGAGTAGTTTCAAGTTAAGGTGTGGTTGTTATCATATATTTGGTCTTATCCGAAGGTTTGTTACTATGTTTTCCTCATTCTAGTTTCCAAAAATAACTAAACCTCACTCTAATATCTATTAAAGAGAACCATAATTTTCATACATAAATATAATATCTTATTATATTTATATTAATTAAATATCAACACTATCCATATTCGATCCTTAAAATATTAGTGTATTTGGAAACATGGTTACATAAACAACTAGTACATAAAAGATCTATATCATTTCCCAATAATTTATTCATAACTATCACCTATCTTGGACTTATCATACTTAAAACATATATTCATATACTGGGAAAGGAAAGTAAAAGAAAATGTGACCTTAGATGGTCAATAAGGGTAAAAAAAGTGATATAAATAAATGGTCATAAGTGAGAAAAATATAATCATAAGTGTATGAAAACATGATCATGATTTATAATAATCATGCCCAATCAGTGGAAGATCTTTAATCATGAAATATGAAATAAGGTTTTGTAAAAATAATCATAAGACATTCTAGAACCATCAATAATAAATCACGATCCATGAGAATATAAAATTATAATAAGTCAAGAGTTTGTTTCATACAAATAATCATTGAAATTTATTTATCTAATCATGGATTACTACCAAGACTTTCATAGTGGATTGGGTTAACACCCCATTCTATAATTTCCTTAATTGAAGTTCACTCCCAAGACTATCTTATTGGAAAAATTCCTTCACTCAACTATAATCACTCCCCATTCTAGTGTTTATTATGTAATGAGATATCCTTATTTACCCAATTAATTAAATGTTAATATAATTATGACCTCACCCATCATATAGTTAAAACCATGTATAAGTGTGTCACAACATCATAAAACATTCATCATATCATCACATAATTTTTTTATCTAAAACATACAAGTTTCATTGAAATTTCATCATAATATTCATTATCCATCAAAAATAAATAACGAATATAGTGACATTAGATTATAACCCCATTAAATCATAATAAACATTAAAAATGTTTCTATAGTTTAAAATACCTTTAAATGATAACAATAACATTTTTTTGAGTAAAATACGCTTTAATTTTGAAACAAATTATTTAGAAACTAATAAAATTACAAAATATCAAGGAAAAAATTTTACTTGAAAAGAACCAACAAAAATTATAACATAAGATTCAAATAAAAATATATTTATGATTTCAGGGAAATTCATTCATGCTGTTTATGTTAAAATAAAAATTACTTTCACATTTTCGGTAAAAAAATAAAAAGTTACACATTTGGAAAAGGATAATGATATTAATCTTAAAATAAATAATATTTTATAGATATATATTATATAATTTCTTTATCATAAATTTAATCATAAAAAATCTTGGTAAAATTTGCGATTGTAACATAAGACACTTACCACTTTGGTAACATCCGAATGAAATCCACTAAGATAAAATAATTATAATTTTAAATTTAAATTCCATGGATTAAGAATTTTCCATGATATAAAATTTTAAATTATTGATATATGCACCTCATAAACAAAAAATGTTTCATAACATCATACATTCCTCAATGAAAAAAATTTGGGAAGAAGAACCCTTAACTTATATCTAACTTGATTAAAAATACCTATAAAATAATGTATAATAAATTTATATTTATTATAATTATATAAAAGAACTATATAAATACTTATAATATCATATATGTTCCACTCATAACATTTAAACACTCTTTTATAAACAATTCTTTATTAAAATTGTCTTTTCAGGTGTTAACTGCTTAATTTTTTCATGTATCTTATGGATTAGAAGTTATGTTCCTTTTACTTTGATATTGGTTCCTAAAAATTGATGATTATAATATTCATATAAATTTAAAATTTAGTCACTGTATACATATTAAAAACCATTCATATTAAGTGGAGATGAAAAATGGATTACATTACTTCATGGTGTGAGTATTCCATACGTACACATGAGGGATGTTTCTACTTTTCTATAAATGGAATAAAAGAAAGGTAAATGATAATTAAACTTTAAATAATAATTATTATATCCTAAATATATTAAATTTTAATTAAATATAACTTAATATTGCCCAAGTTAATAAACAATTATAATCAAATCACATCACTTAGTAGAGGTTGTAGCCTACACATGCACACAAGTGATGTTATCATTAACCAATGGGTCTTATGAAAAGAACATAGTTAAGATATTAAAATTTAATAAGAATAATTATATCATAAATATCATATATAAACATTAAACCCATCATAATAACTGTACATAAAATATGGCGATTTAAAATGAATTGTATCACTATGTTGAGGTAGTAGCACATGAGCGATACTTTCATCACCCATTTGATGGGGAAGAGGTGGTAAATGGTTGTTAAGTAATCATAATAACATACAAGCAGATTTATTATACTTTATTAATCATTTTCTCAAGGATAAAATTTCTTTAGTGAATGTTTTATAAGAAATAAAATTGAATGATTTGGGATAAGATTTATTCCACTTTTTTGAGAGACCGCCTTTGGATTACACCTTAATCCTTTCAATATTGTTCTTAAGAGAAGAAAAGAAGATCTAGGATGAAGTTAATATTCTATAAATGTTTTTATTTGGTCTTTTTTGAGCTATAACTCAAAAAGGTGTGAATAAGGGTGTATAATAGGTGTCCTAATATAAGTGAGTGGAGGGACACACAAGGAATTTCTTACAGGATTTCAAGGATATAAGGTCACTTTTGTGGGTAAGTGGCTCCAACAAGAAGATTATTATAATTTAGGATAATATAATTTTGAAATATCTTAAAAAATAACAATTATTCATGTTTTGGTGTTAATCCTACCATTCTCTCTTGGTTTAACCCCCATTAATCTGGTTTTATCCCTAACTATGAATTCTTTTACTATTTTATCTATTTATTAGGAACAAAAATTAAGTTAATACTATAAATTTATATTTATTATGATGATTAAAAATATTTATTTCATTTTAAAATTTCTATAAGTGGAAGAATTTAATTTTAAATAAGTTCGCAAACAACAATGAAAACCCATTTTAGAAAAATTCATTTTTAAGCATAAAATAAAATTTACTTCTATTAATTTCCTTATAAAAACCAAAAAATGAATGATAAAATATAAGAATGAATATATAATCCATAAATTTCATTAAAAAAATTACTCAATAGATATTAATTTATTTTATTAATATAAAAACAAATTGCGCGCATAAATACAATTATTTAGAAAAAAAAAGAGTTTTATGTCCAAAAATTAACTTAAATATAATGATAGTATAATGATGATTTCTATTTAACTAATTAGATTATATATAATTTAAATATAATTATGTTAATTTAATATAAAATTCATAACATAATGGAACTTTTACTTAAAAATAATTGTTTTTACAAAAATTGGTTTTTTTCACTATTCACTGGAAAATATTTTTTTAGAAAAATCCTAAAAATTCACCCTATGATAATATTGACATGATAATTTCAAAAATTATTTGAATTTATTTGATAAATTTTCTAAATATATTAGAAATTTATTATATTTTACATGCATAAAATGAAAAAAACCATTTTAAAAACATATTTTTGAAGCATAAAATGAATTTAATAAAAATTGAGTTCTTATTTATTATGAATTAATAAATACATTTAATTATTTAAAATCATTATAATTTTTATAATGTTTTTATAAATATTCATACCCTTGAATTCAACAGTTATGTTATAAAGGGTTATTATATCACAGTTCATTTAGACTCATTATTTCATGTAAAGCAAGCTATCAAACAATAGAAATATATTTAAGGAAACAATATATTCTAAAATCTCATGGTGTTACACATATTATCATGTTTGGTGATTAATTAGTGAAACATTGGAAGTATCCCCTCCTTATATTGTATATGGCCTGGTCTGATACTAATAAATACTTTGAGAAATTTTATTTCAGAACAAGTGACAGGTTTTTCTTGATCCTAATATTCTTTTTAGGTTCCTTTGATATAGTACCCATATATTACCCATATTATACATCATGGTTTTATGTGACATTATACTTAGTCCTTTTATTTGATATCTGATGTAGCATAAAGAACCATATCTATTTTTACAATTATATTGAGCATGATGGCCGTTATGATTGAAACCTATCTATATATGGTTACTACATAGATATTTCATGCATATTAAATTGAAACAACCACTTATATTATATTTTATTTGATATTTTTATAACTTACTAAGTTGGTACATGATGGAATGAGATGGGATAGAAATTCCATCACTCTTGTATACTTCTTACGTTATTCCTGATTGGGATGATATGATAAATCCCATATTTCTGTATAATCCTTCCCATTTACATGGAAAGATGTTCTCCCTAGACTCTTACATGGGTTGAAATTCAACGAGATTACTTTAATGGGATTGTAATCATGGTTCCTCTAACCTATTTGTCTCATATTGTGTGTACTAGTCTCAAATCAGGTAGTTCTAGTATAAACCATCATGGTATAGAGAGTTACATGATATGGATTATAATTCATTAATAATTACCAATTTATTATTATTTCTATGTTATAATTATTGATTTCATATATATTTGTCTTTTTATATATTTATATAATGAGTAGACATGTTTATTTATACACATGTTTATTTATAATTGAGTCGAGGAATGTCGGTAGTATGCTACTGAGTTTGTATATATTCACACCTTGAATAGACACCATGTAGACATGAAACTTCACCTAATACTTTCTATTATGTTGGGTCTGTCTAGTAGGAGCCCTATATTTTGAAATATTTCTTATAGATTGATTTATATTTTTTTATTTCATTTATATAGAGGTTTCAAACATGTATTTTTTTATTTATTTTCCCATTGTTTTTTTATTTATCTTGGAAACATCCAACATGTGGTTGTGTCACATTGGTTTAATGAAGAATTTAATCATGAATTATTAATTTAATAAAATGGGAAAATTATTTCATAATGGTAAACTGAGACCCTCAATACTAGTCATAAGCTTCTATGGATTGATGGATTTCTATTGGGGTTAATGATGGTTTTGATTCAGGTATTCAACTAAGGGTCATTAAAAAATGAAATCAAAAAAGTGTTTTGAGGATTTATACAATTTTATATTTCAAGACAGGTGATATTGTGATTATAAATTGTGTAAAACCATGCACTTTTCTAACGGGGATTTATCTGAAAACATCCCATGATCTAGAACTCTCTTATATGGACATATCAGGTTGGTTACATTATGTAAAGCATCCCTCATTGTATGGAAAAGGATGATGGATAGATACGGGGGTGTAGAGAATATAGTGTGGAGTATAAACCCTTGATAATAGTTATAATGAAATGTAAATAAAAATGTATCAAAATTTTCAGAGAAAAAAAAATAGAATAAATAGTGAAACATTCAACTAGAAGGTAGTGTATGAAAAAAGTAAACAAAATAATAAAAAATTTAATGTCAGGTTGGAATGTATGTAAATTTCTAATTGAAATTAATACAGATAAAATACCATGTTGACACAAATAACTAAAATAACTCAGTATCGATTCCCATTCCAGTTATGTCTCCAAGATACAACCCATCCAATAATCAATAATAATCAACACGCTCCTTTTACCTTATCCAAATCTGCATCCATGTAATCCTCTCAAGTACCAAATGGAGGCTCGAATAGGGTGTGAGTAAAAATCAATAGGTCAACCCCATAATGTCTAAAACAATTAGTATGATAAATAATTATATGCAATAAAAGTGATAAACATGATTATTAATTAAATAATTGGTACAATATAACAGTAAATCTACTTTAACACCATGTTGGAATATCTCTAATTAATTATCACAACCATGAAAGACATAACCAAAAAATCATGGAATAATACCATAAATAGGAAAATCCATCTATATAAGTGTTTCATCATAAATGAGTCAGTCCCTATAAGAGTTACAGTATAATTGGGCCAAGCCTTATAAGAATTACATCCAAACCGATCCAAGACCTATAATAATTATAGCATAATTGGGCTAATCCCTATACACATTACTGCATAACTGGGCCAAAAATCTATAAACATTACAACATAATCAAGAAAATCCCTTTATATAATCATTTTAGCAGAACCAATGGAGTCCCTATATGCATTTCATCATAAATTGGCTAATCCCTTTAAGCATTATTGCATAATGGGGACAATAACCATAAGTATTGCTACATAACTATTCTGAGCCCTTTATATAATCATTTCATCATGGATCACAAAATAAGATATAACAAAAAGAATAACACCTATAACATCATAATCCACAAGGTCCAATTAATCTAATTACTCTTTATCTTTTAGTTACCCCTTTCATTTATCAAGTTGGTCTTAATCCATTATTTTTCCAGTGCACAAAACCATTTCAAATAAAACAATTTCAGTCATTATAGTAACAAGTAAGCAATTTTCTAAGGTGAATAAATCATAAGAAATCACATGAGGTTTCATTTCATGCTAATTTCTTTAATCCATTATCTAATTATTTATTTTTCAAAGGTATACTCATCCTATAGGTAGCCTCAGGATAAGTATGAACACCATTGAACCCAAAGGGATCCATAGAGTAATCCAACACTTGACTTATCATTACTCATTGTTCAATTAATTAACTTGTACGTTATGTTGACATAATCATATAATATTGCACATAGTAAAAAAATTAGAAACATACCATAGGTTTTAGTTTTACACCACCTGCCTTTAATCAGTGTTCAATTCAACGCTTCCAACGGGTAATTCCAACAAAGGATAATGTTGATGGAGATCACGAAGAAAACCTAGATCATGAAGCAACATGATGAACACCCAAAAAAACCGTGGTTAGTATATTCCACCTCTATAATAGATAGAAATGAAAGAGAGGGGAAAATCATATAAAAACAACTAACTGGGGATTAGACGTTTGATTGGGAGATCCAAAAGGGAACAATGAAGTCCAAAATTGCCAAGAGTTTTTCTATGGTTCAAGAGGGTAGGCTGCACAGTGGATGAATAATGAAAAAAATGAACCATGTGGATTGAAAACCACAATGATTAAAAAATACATGGTGTTTAATCTTTTCAATTTGTTTATTTCCCAATTTTTGAGTTACACTGAAAAACACATCACCTCAGGTTAAAATAACACCGATTGAACATTAAAAAATGTAAACTGGTTTCATAATGGGTAACCATTTCATTCCCTAAACCATTTCATGATGTTTGCCTAAAAATATTAACATGTCATGTAACATGTTTATGGTGTGTAAATTTTTAGAATACACCTCTCATCCCAGCTTCTATAAGAAAATACCAAACCACTTCTAAAGCCTTCAAAACTAACAGATAACCTTCGTAATCCATTGAAACACTTATACCTAGACTACATTAATTCAAAAATAAATAAATCCTTCAAATTTAGGCCATTTACCTAGAAAATTATATCTATTCCCAAAAATAACTTGACCACCAAGGTTTAAGAATAAGGATAACCTAAACAAAAAAGGTTCAATGAAAAACTCAAAGAGGGATGTACCTAGAATAATACGGGATCTTACAACATCTACACTATATAATAACTCATCATCAAGATTCTACAAGAATCACTATAGGGTCTTAGTGAAAAATTATATGCATTATTATCCCATATCAAATTCCCTCTCCTAGGTATCCTATTGAAAATTACCATTCTTCCACTTCACTCAAACTCGATGTATAGTATTTCTCCAAATATACTACTCACTATGATCCACAATCCATATCAGATACTGCTTAAAGGAAGAATCTACACCAAGACTGATGTTATCAATTTCTACCACATGAGATTGGTCATGATCATATCTACAAATATGTGAAACATGAAACCCAACATGAATGTAACTGTAGTGCTGTGAAAGGGATAATTGGTACACCACAAGACCGACCCTTTGCACTATATCAAATGTCCTGACAAACTTGGGTGTTATATTTCCCTGTTTCCTGATACAACATTTCCCCAAACAATGAAACAAATGAAGGAAAACACGATGACCAACCTCAAACTCCAAAGGTAGTCTCTGATGTTCATCATATGATTTCTTCCTTTTCTATATAGTCACCAACCACCTTCTGGTCAACTGAACCTAATTAGATGTCTCCTATAGAAGATTAGGTCCAAAAAGTGTTGACTCACATACCTACTACCAAAAATGAGGACAACAACATGAAATTCCATAAAATCATATATTTTTTCCATATGGATCAAATCATAGATGTTTTTTTTGTAAGTAAACTCTGTGAGTGCTATGTTTTTCTTCCATGAACCACTAAAATCCAAACCAAAAGCTTATAACATAAACTCTAGAATCTGAATAGTCTATTCAAACTGACCATTAGTTTTTTGATGATATAGTGTTCTCAGATGATCTTATAATACCAAATCCTTCTAAATACCCTTCTAGAACTAATATTTAAAACAAGGATATCTATTAGAAATTATAATCCTTGGAACACTATGCAACCGAACTATCTCTCACATGTAAAGGCTTATCAGATCATTAACTTTGAAGGCATCAATAATAGGAAAAAAGTGGGATAACATTTTCATTTTATCTAGAATCAGCCATGATAAATCATTCTTATAGGGTTCCCTGGGTAACCCAATCACCAAATATATAGTGACATCCCCCATTTATATTCCAGAATGGGAAGAGACTGTAATAGACCAATGAGCATTTTACACTAATATTTCACCTTTTGATAAGCGAAGAATCTAGATACACATCCCACAACCTTGTTATTAATTCTAGAACAACAATACAATATATAGATACCACACTACATCATTTTCATACCTATGTGTACTTCCAATCAAGAATCATAAAACTCTATCATCATCTCCCCACACAATCCCATAGAAACCCAAACATGGATATAATGCATAAGATAATTAACACTACTAAGGGACCATCTTGATGGTGTCTCCCCACCATATAATATATCCGTCAAAGATAAGACCACCAGATCGGATAACTTACCTCTCTTGACCCAGTCTAAAAGCATGGGTGTAAGAGATGTCAAAGCCAAACTTACTCACCCCTAGGATTCCTGAACATCTTGATTCATGAATTCAATGAATGACCTCATCTTCCACTTGTGGAAAGACTCTAAAAGTTCATATTTCTATGTCTTCTTACTCAAGTCATAAACAAAGATGTCTCCCTTTACTAATGTATAAGCTAACTCAAAGTCGAAGGACTCTAGATACTCAACTCACCTCCTCTACCAAAGGTTCAGGTCTCTCTATGAAAAGATATACCTGATTTACTTGTGGTCCATGTACACCACCAACCACTCACCAAAAATATAACTTCCCCATAATCATAGGGAATGCACCACCACATCTAACTATATACCATGAGTAATAAAATTCTTCTCATGCAACCTGAACTATTTGGATCCATAAGCAACCACTCGGTCCTCCTGCAATAGGAAAACTCCAAGTCCAACTCTAGATGTATCATAGTAGGTGAAATATTCTCTACCTATCACATGTAAAGTGAGGATAGATGAGTAGGTCATCCTTATATTTATCTCCTAAAAATATCTATCATAATAATTTGACCAAACAAACTTCACTCCTTCCATGGTTAGCCTAGACATCGGTTCTTCCAGATGGGAGAACACCAGGATAAAATGGAAATAATATCTTGCTAAAACTATAAAACTCCAAATATGAAATAAATTATTGGGCCAATCTAAAGATACCATAGATGAAAAATTATCTGGGTCCACTGAAACTCCTACCTCATAGATGAAATGACCCAAGAGGTGCACATTATCAATCTAGAAACTTCATTTGGATAGCTTGGTGTAAAGACGATGCTCTCTCAATGTACTCAAGATGATATCATGATGTTGGGAATGATCATCCACTGACTTGAAGTACCCTAACCTATCATTCAAAAAACCACCAAAAAATGATCCATAAAATTATTAAAGATATGATTTATTAGGTTTACAAATTTCGTAGGTGTGTATATTAAACCAAACAACATCATTATGAACTCATTAAAGCCATAATTTCTTCTAAAAGTGTTTTGGGGTATGTATGATGGTATCACCCTCAACTAGTGTTACAATAATATTAAATATATTATGGGGAACATCATAGAACCTCTTAATTGATTGAAGAGATCATTGATTTTCATAAGGGGATATTGTTTCTTGACAATCATTTGGTTCAATCTTTGATAATCCACACATAATCACAAAGTTATATCAGAATTGTTGGTGAAAAGAACTAGAGAACCCTATAGAGATGCACTTATTCATATGAAACCTTTATCTTCTAGATTTTCCAATAGAACATTAAATTCCTAGATATACGTAGGTACCATCTAGTAAAGTGGAATATAAAGTGGCTATGATCGAAACACCAACTAGATTATGAACCCAATATCTTACTAGGGTGATAGGATGCATAAATTTTTACGAAACTCATCCTAAATATGGTATAACATTGGTGGAAAAGTATCTTGATGTATTCTACCATAATCTAGAGAAATAACTTCTATTTGAGCTTTGAGAGAATCCAATCTACATTAAGTTGATCCTACATGATCAGCCTAAAGATCCCACTCCCCATGGAGAGAATAACTTCCTCCTTATGGAGATTAAAAGGTAACTCTTCTCTGATAAAAGTTTATGTGAGACTAGTATAGAACTAGAAAATCCATACCAAGAATTAAATAAAAAATTTCCATTTCTATCATGAATGATTCCCAAAATAAATGGTAGCAACAAATTTCTAGATAATACGCCTTAAAATGATTGATATTCTTTGAAAACACTCCAAACAGTGTGTCGATGGTCAAAAACAATAAAATATCTCCAAAACCAAGACAATTTTTTTAAAAAAGAGAAGATATAAAAAAATAAAATTATATTATATCAAATAAAACAAAATAAAGAGTAAATGATACAAGAATAATACCTTTGAAATGACATAGTTCTACACCCACACTATCCAGAGTAGGATTCATAGCGTGGAACTAACTTTCATCTATGCCCTGGGATTCACTCTGACTCTATTGTGCTATTCCACATTCCCGGTACTGCTACTCCTACTCAAGGGTACCAAATCCCTTACCTCAACATGAACATCCAGTGGAACTCCATCTACCTGTCTAGTGAGGGTTAACTGAGTCCTTCATAGACTTGGGTACCTATCATGATCCCTTCCAATTATTTTTTACTTCTTTACAATATAAAGACTATGTATATGGCTCATAATACCACAAGAACAACACTCTAATGTAGGGAACAGACAATAAGACCACATTTTGACAAACATACCACATTGACTACACTACTACAGAACATAGTCCTGAGATAGTTACCTATTTACCTAACTAATCTTTCCATTGTTGTCTTGGAGATAACTACTGTAGTGGAACTTCATGAAACTATAAGAAGAGCTCCCAATTCTCCCTACAAAAATAGCCTAGATGATTCACATGACCTCTCTACAATTCCATTATATGATGAGTTCCTGGTTTATCACATCTAAAAATATACTCAAATAAAATATGTTCACCTATGACCTGATCCCATAGAAAATCCCATCCTAAAAATGTCTCACCCTATAGATCTCATCAGCAGCTAAATATGTCATAAATCAAAGTAAGTTATTGATGATTATATCATAGTCTATCATTCATATTCCCTCTTATGTAACATACATAAACTCGCAAGCCTTATTATCCCTTAGGATTTTAGGATAGAAGTGTCTCCAAAACTTTACCTCAAAGACCTTCCAGGATAACTCTTCTTTCTATCCATATTTCTCTAAATTGTCCCACAAATTCTTGGTAGGTCTAAAAAGAATGTGTATAGAAAGATCAACCCTTCTATATATTATTGTCTCATGGTTATTGAAGATCATCTGGACTAACTCAATCCAGAACTCAGCTGCCTGTGGGATTCCCTCTCAAGTGAACATAGGTGGATGCTGTAGTTGAAACTCTATCATCAGCTCCGAAATTGAAAGAACGGTATAGAAAATATCCCTTTACATGGAAAAAATGAATCTTCAGTAGATAAAATGAATTTAAAAACCCATATAATCCTTCAGATATATATGAATCTCTTATTTATATATGTTATTATCATTATGATTAGCTCTCTCCTGATGATCAATTCAAAGATGACGGGGATGCATTTTCTATATATGAAAAGAACACTACTAAAAACACTAGATAACAACAATGTAAACCTAAATAGGTGACAACAACATAGAACCACTAGATCATGGTCTCTTTAAACATGGCTTAAAAGTTAATTAGTACGACATAATCGTTCAGTTATTCCACTTATCAGATATAATATGTATCTCATTCCACAATTCACATAGGAAAATATACCACTTGCAATTAATATGTCCCTATGATATATATTTATGTGCCTATCATAATGAAATAATTTTCATATAATGCCATACTAGGAAATGAGTATAAATCTACAGTAACAATTACATCACACAACATGTTAATCACCCGAGATGAAATATTATCAACCATAACAAGCGAACATCATAAACGACAATCACTTTCATAGGCACTAGAATTTACCCCCATACATGTGTTAGATTATCCCATAAAAAATCTCATTATCAAGTCCTAAAACATCCTATCCACCTCTATACCTTTTCCAAATAGTAAATAAATATAAAAGAACAACCTCCCTTTGATACCACTTTGTAAGATCCATCAATATAAAACTCCCTAATGTGGCAAAATCATGGTGGTTATTGGACTTCAAGAAAGCCTCCCGATAAAAAGAATTTGTTGACTACCAGTAGGGGTGTAAAGAACATAGTGTGTAGATTATACCCCCTATTATAGAATTATAATATAGTGGAAATAAAAAAACATCTATAAATATCAGAGTAATGGGAACAATAGAAATAGTGAAATATACCACTGGAATATAAAGGATTAACTACGTAAATAAATTAATAAATAATTTAATGTATACCTATAATATATCTAAATATAAAAATGAAAGTAATATAGATAAAATACTATGCTAACAAAAATAACCAAAAGACCCTAGTCCAGAATCCCATGCCAGTCATGTCTCCAAGATCCAACAATTCCAACAAGAAACAATCATAAAAAAGGTCCTTTTACCTTGTCCAAAACTGTATACATGTAATATAATCAGGTACCAAATAGTGTATTGAATAAGGTGTGAGTAAAACTCAGTAGGTCGACACCACTATGTCTAAACAAAATCAATATGATAAATAAATTCATGAAATAAAGCGATAAATATGTGTATTAATTTAATAAATAATATAATCTTACAATCAACTTAATTTAAAAACATGTTGGAATATTTATGAGCATGTAGAATAACCATGATATAAATAACCATAAAACCATGGAATAATCAAATAAATAAGATAATTCCTTTCTATAATCATTTTATCAAAATTGGTCTAATCCCTATAATCTTTATAGCATAACCGAGAAAATCCCTATAGGAATTATATCATTAATTTTCATAGACCTATAAGAATTAAAGGATCATTGGGCCAAGCCCAATAATAATTATAGAATAACTAAGATAATACTTAAAAGAATTATGGAATAACTAGTCCAAGACCTTCATATAATATTTTCAGTATAATTGAGCTAATGACTTATAAGCATTACAGTATAATCAGGCCAAGACCTATAAGAATTATCGTATTAACTGGAAAATCCCTACATAAATTATAGGATAATTAGGAAAAGACCTTTATATAATCATTTAAACATGGATAACAACACAAGATATATCATTAATAATAACACATATAACATCATAATCTACAATGATCAATTCTTCAAATTACCTTTTATCTTTCGATTAAACCTTTTATTTATCATGTTGGTTTAAAACCATTATCATGCAGTGCAGAAAAACATATCAAATCAAACATAAATAGTTATTAAAGTTTCAATTAATCAATTTTCCAAATTTAATCTCTTATAAGGAAACACATATTGTTTTATGTCATGCTAAACATATTTTAATCCATTAGACAATTATTTATTATTCAAAGGTGGGATCACCCAATAGGTATCCACAAGATAGATCTCAAAAACATTTAATAATAAGGGATCCAAAGAGTAGTAAAACACATGAATTATCACAACCCATTATTTAATTAATTAATATGACGGTTATGTTGGCGCAATCTCATAATATTTTACATACATAAAAAAAATTAGAAATAGACCATAGGGATTTCTTTTAGACCACATACTATATCATACAAAGTATTTATTGAATAATACTTTTTCATTTATATTAATATGTATGAATAAGATATTTATTTTTACATTAAAGGGAATGCTTGGTCTGATAGCGTAATTAACATGCAATAAGGGTTTCTCCCAAATCATACGTTGCATACAACATTGAGTTATACAAAAAAATAAAACAATAATAATAATAACAATAATAATAATAATAATAATAATATTTTAAATGGTAGTTAATTTATAGACATTGTATTGGAGAGAATGTATAAAAATAACTTAAATATGAATTATACATGTTTATTAAATGATTTTACATTTATCTAATAAATTTTAGAGGCTTCAATTGAGAATGAATCCAGTTTTAAGCATAGAATACTCTAATATTCTTAAAATGGCCGTTTTATCACCTTTTGATGGAGAACCCTTTTTAAATATAGTTTTTGTCACTTTTATATGTTATATTTAAAAAAATAAATGTCTTATTTGGAATCAAGGCATTAAAATTTACATTGGTTTATGTTTTGGTATTTCTCTGATCAAATTCATATTATAATTATTAAAAAATACTACATTTTAATTCAAAACTGTCATTTCATCTAATGTATTTATATAGTTATGTTATCCTTTTAATTTGTTTGAAAGTGTAATTAGATTAAGTTTTTATAATTTAATAGGATTTTGGTCATTGGAGGTATTTTCATATTTAAATTCGACATAAACACATTTCAATCTTTTGATGGGTTTTACTTCTCAAAAACTAGCTTTCGGGTTTTGACAATGGGAATTAATATTATATTAATTAATAAAACTTATATGTTTTGAATTTGGAAAAATGGATTCAATATTTTGAATTATAATTTACAAATTATGAAAATAGGTACCTTTTATTTTTGGACATTATGAATAGTAACTTTAGTAATTATTTTTTTCCAAGGTTAAAGGGTAAATTTGGTAAATAAGGTTAAAACATTAATATTATAATAATATAAAACTACTCTAACATGTGTCTTAATCATATTTTATGAGATATGACCGACCATGATCATCCTTGGGTCAATTTTTGGACCCCATGGAGCCACTTTAGTGTGATAATAACATGTTATAATAATTAATTTAAATTAAAGAGAAATAGAACACAAACATATATCTTTTTACTGAAACAATTATAATTGAGGTTGTATAATTTATATATTTAACTATAAATAGTAATTAGAAATATAAAAATATTTTATAAATCATGGTCTTTTATATTTAATTTTCATACATTAAATAAATAAATTTATTTATGACATAATCACGTTGTAGTGAATACATTATTAATGAAAGATTCAAAAAAATGATATTATAAATATTAAAATAAATGTAATTTTGAAATTTTGATTCCATACACGAATTTTTTGGATGAAAATGGAATTATAGGGATGAGTTAATATATTTATTTAAGGAATCATGTTTTTATGACTTTAACAAAAATCAATTACTAAATAGTGTCAAAATTGACATAAATGATTTTTAAAAAAAAATACTATTTTATTAAATGATATAATAGTCAAAAAAATATAATATTTGACCAAATGACTTATATAATGTTAAAATTTCATTAATTATCCACTTTTAGTTCTCTTGTCATTTTATATTACCTATAGTAACCATATATTATGAAAATTTATGAAGACATGGTAAGAGTTAATGTTCATTTGTGACCTAAACCTTTCAAAAACCTACTGGTTGAGATGATTTAGACATTTACATATCTTATGATCTTAATATATCACTTTTGAGATATTATAATTCTAAAATAAATTTATAATAAAATAATATTTCCATACTTTCCTAAAGTGCCCCTCCTCCCACATATAAAAGGCCACCGACTTTACCCATTTACTCACACCACTCAAGCCCCTTGGATCATTCAAATTAATCTAAAATAAGCTCCCAAAATCCCTAAATTACTCTTAAAATAATTACCTTGCAAAGAAGGAAATTTAAGAAATGTTTTTGGTTCAAATCAATAAGAGTTACCCAATTTTGAGGTAACGTCTTCTCTCAATCTATTTTCTTATATTTTTTTCTCCAACCCCCTAACCTACCTATTTTCATTACATTATTTTATAACAAAAAACGTATAATAAATATACTAGTATGTTTTTATGATAAGGTTTATACCTAAACTTACATACACACCTCCATCTAATGGATATAGAGCATACTGTTTCTATGTACGACGAACTACTACCTCACGAAACGATGAATGATCAATTTCTCCTACCACCTCTCATGGTGAAAATTATGATGGAAATATATTTATATATTATATATATTATATTTATATTGTCTCTATTCCTCTGTAATTGTTATTTATATCATACCTTTATGCTTTCCATTATATGTAAATATGATAATTTTATTTGAGGAAGTGTGGATTACCTCACCCTCATAGTGATATGACTCATTCATTCCAAACATGGAACATATAAAAGATGGTTTTAATGAACTTATGTTACATATATAATATATATATTATACTATAATTATAACATACCTATATATCATTTAGTTTTAATTCCTTTAATAAGGCAAAGAAATGAAAGTAGCATTTATGCGTACATACGACTTACCGTTTCCATTAACAGTGCATTTCATTTATTATCTCAAAATGTTATGGACTATTATAAACTCATATATAATTGATATATATGATATTTAAATAATGAATAATTTTCATAATATGATGACCACATGGACAATTTACATCAAAAAACGTTATTTTTTATTCAAGTACTGAATAGAAAATAAACGTCCGATATGAACTAAAATAATTAAATTATTATTTTAATAGGGTAATAAGTGATAAAAAATTAATAATAAAATATAAAAATGTTCTAAATAATGTAGAAATTGACCTAATTTTATTATTCCATAAATTAAATAATTAATGAGACAATTTAGATTCAAGGTAAGGGACTTCATCTCAATCTCGTTTCATTGAGGCATATTTTGATTTGTATACGCACTTCTTTTGTATGGTGTATAATAAAACTATTTGAATATTAATTTTAGTAAATTTTTCTCAAAAGGAATATTTTTTTATGAATCATTTTAGTAAATTACCAAAGTAATTCTTCTTTTTAACGCACACTGTGACAATAACCTTTCCACCATCAAGAGAAATATTTGATATTTGTATTCATCTACAAGAAGTAATGTTTTAAATAGAAAAATAAATACCATATACCCTTTCTATATATTTTGGTGTTTAAAAAGGTTTTTATGAAGGATTTATTATGTCAATATCAGGATATTATCTTTTATTATTGCAATGTGGAAATGATGTTTTTCCTTTATGCATGTTTTATATGTTCTGATTTTGTTATGGTTATTGGGAATTGCTTATGTATAAGGGTGGTTCTATGATAAACTGAGGGAGGGTAAAACTATGATAGCTCTCCAATGCATTGGGTAATGTGACAGAGGTAAAAGTTATGGTTTATCCTAATAGATTTAGGTAATATACTATAATGGGTATTAAAAACGTAATCGTGAAGGTTACTACCTATGTGGATGTGAAAACTATAAAGTATGTATGATATGAATTCCACAACTTAACTTTACGATTTATTATTGCTATGAAGTTTTCATGATTCTTATGAATTTGTGGGTTTATAAATATTCATGGACTAATGTTTTATTTTATTATTTTATCCCTTATTGATTTTTTATAATAATCCTATGTTTTTGGAAAATTTTCACATGGTATAAGGATGAGTAATATTAAGGAAGAAGTCAATAAGATTTTTATCAAGAAAATAAATCATGTTTTTTAGAGGGTTTTATTTTTCTAAAAAATAGGATAATTTATTGATAGTATTATCTTGTATGATTATAGGATGATATGTATTAATAATGGCTTAATTTTTTAAAACTCTAAACCAGAAAATATCCTCAATGTGAATTAAAGTCAAATTATTGACTTATCTCAAGATTAAGTAATGTTTTAAGGTTGGGGTCTAATAGTTAGTATTAAAGGTCCGTTTATATAACTTTAAGAGGAAGCATATTTCTAATAGTATATCCATAAATTATTTTTACTTTATGGTATACTTGAAATAAAATTTTAGGATTACCATGTTTCTTCATATAAAATATGTCTGTTTACAATGGTTTCATGCAGTGGAAACATGGCCGCTATAATAGGACGACATCCAGAGGAGAAAAACCATCCAAATCCACAACCCGAGATGGTTGGAATCAGAACTAAATATTTTGTTTCAGTGATGGAACTGTTGACTCAGGATATAAATGGAGGTGGTATCCATGCACGATATCTTCCAGATCAACCACAATGGAACATGTCAGTAGTAGAGAATTTCATGAGGCAACATCCTCTATCTTTCAAATGATCATATGACCATGTTCTCACTTAAGAGTGGATTAATTCCCTATAAAATATTTCCAATGTCTTGGGGTGTTCATAAGATCAAAATGTTAGTCCTGCTATTTACCATTTTGAAGGTGAAGCCGATCGGTGGTTGTTTATGGTTAAAAATATCCGGGATAGTGAGGAGATTGATGTTATTGATTGGGACGAATTAAAAGATATAGTTTTGGAAAATATTTTCCAAAGTAGGTTTGAATTAGTATGGAAAAACAATTCTTGGAATTGAGTAAAGAGGATGACTCAGTGGCATGTTATGAAATAAAATTCACTCAACCGGAAAGGTATGCTTTAAATTTCATATGGGATCTTGATAGTAAAATCAATAATTTTTGCTCAGGAATAATTCCAAAGTATCAAATGGAATTAGTATATCATGAGTTCAAAAGTTATGAAAAACTTTTTTGATGTACAGAGAAGGTAGAAATAGTGATTGATTATAATCAGGTGTTTTTTTTGAAAAAAAAAGAATAATAGGATGAGGTGGAAGACAAAAGGTAATAAATATTAAAAAATGTCTAATGGTAAGAAAATTTTGTCTATAGTCTGTGGAAATTGTATTAAAAATTACACTAAGGAATTCCTTTTGAATTTTGGTATGTGATTCCAATGTGGTAAAATGAGAAATATGACTAGTAATTACACTAAGAAATATCAGGGTAGTGGTAATAAAAAAATCTAATTTATAGTTAGTAAAATGTTTTTAGTGCAATGAAATGGGTCATTATGAAATTGAGTGTCTGATGAAGAACAGAAATGATGGAAAGCAGCCAGACTACAAGTATACAGGGGTGGTAATATACTTTGTGACTGCTTCAGAAGATGTTGGGTCATAAAATTAAGTAGTTTCATGTACATTGTTTAATTATTCAAGTAATTCCTTTGTGTTGTTTGATTCTGGGTCTACACATTATTTCGTTTTTGATAAATTTTACAATAAATTGAGAATTCCGTCTTAAGAAATGAATCCAGATCTTATGGTAAAAATTCTTGGGGAAAATGTTGAGATAAAAAGAAATTATAAGAACCTTCCATTAATTGTCATTGGAAATAAACTACATGAAAACCATATTGTTTTTCCTCTAGTAGAGTTTGATGTTATTTTGGATACGGGTTGGCTTTTTGTTTATCACGCTAAGATTGAATGTGAAGCTAAATAGGTTTCTTTTTAGAAAAAATTTAGTTTGTGTACAAGAATAATCCCTTACTATTGATAAGTTATCAAGAAGATGAGAAACTAGTAAAAGATAAAAATGAATTCTACCTTTCACATATTGTTAAAAACGAAGGAACTGTTCATATTAATGTTTTTCTAGTGGTAAATTAGTATCTTGAGGTTTTTTCTAATGAGTTTCTTGGTATAATACCTAATTGGTAAGTTGAATTTACCAATAAAGTGGTTCTTGATGCTAAGACAATTTCAAAACCCCCTTATCGAATAGATCAAAATGAACTTTTAGAGTTAAAGAATAAATTGTAGGAGTTATTATATAAATTTTTCATTTGACCTATCACATCACCATGGGGTGCTCTTTTCTTGTTTGTTAAAAAGAAAGATGGTTTAATGCGACTTTTCATTGATTATAAAGCCTTGAATAACATCACTGTTAAGAGAAAGTATCCTTTGCCTCATATCGACGATTTGTTTGATTTTCTATAGGGACCTCAGTATTTTTCAAAGATTGATATGAGGTCATGGTACTGTCAGTTGAAAGTAAAGGAAACATACATTACAAAGACCACATTTCATACTAGATATGGAATGATGAATTTGTAGTTATGACTTTTGAGTTAGCCAATGAACTTTTGTATTCATGGATCATATGAATAGAATTTTTCGTGTGTTCTTAGATAAGTTTGTGGTTGTGTGTATTAATGATATTTTGGTATATTCTAAAAGTAAATAGGGGCATTAAAGTCATTTAAGGGTGGTCTTAAAAACCTTAAAAGAAAATAAACTGTATGGGGAATTCAGAAAGTGTGATTTTTGGTTATAACAAATTTCATTCCTTGGTCACATTGTTTCTAAAGATGGAAAAACTTTTGATCCTTCTATTTTTTTTAAAAAATGGCCATGATCGAAAAATATAACCAAGATTCATAGAATTATTGGTAAAGTAGGTTATTACCAGTGGATTTTTGAATTTTTTTCACAGTTATCTTGCCCACTAACTAATTTAACTTGAAAAGATGTTATGTTCATTTGAAAAAATAAATGTGATGAATGTTTTTAGGAATTTAAAGGATTATTGGTGAATTATCAAGTTTTGGAACTAACTTATAGAAATTATTTTTTTGTTATCTATAGTGATGCTTCATTCAAAGGAATTGGCTGTATCCTAATGGAGAATGATCAGGTAATTGCTTATGCTTTATGTCAGTTGAAAACTCATGAGTTAAATTACCATTCTCATGATTTGAAATTAGGTACTATTGTTTTCGTATTAAAAATTTGGAGGCATCAACTGTATAAACTAAACTGTGAAATATATAATGATCATAAAAGTTTGATGTATATGTTTACTTTGAAATAATTGAATATGATATTGGGAAGATAACTGGAATTATTCAAGGATTATGATTGCACAATTCCTTACCATCTTGGAAAAGTGAATAAAGTGGATGATTCTTTGAGTTATCAATATAACGCCCTCACCCCAGTTACCCAGAGTCGGTGCATTATTACATAACATTGGAATGATCACAAAAGATCAAGTCTTGAAAGACTGATTAGTTTAGTAGCCTTGGAAACACTAGATACATTCATAAAGTTTACATTACATCATAAAATGAAAACTACAACAACATAGTCGCCATAGTCCACAAACATATCCCCTCATACTATCCCTGTAGGTCATTCATAAAATACTTCTTCACATCCTAGGAAAAATAAAACATAGAAAGGGGTGAGCTCAGATTCCTAGTAAGGATAACAATATAGCGGAAACTTTCATAAATAAGCATAAACATTTACGGTAATGTATAACTATAACAAAAGCCTTTTAAACATGAACATCATCATAATATGGCAGAAATAAAATGAAATAATTACATTTATTATTCACATGGATATACTAATAATCGAATAATCACATGCAATATCAATAACCACTTTCATAATGATGGAATGCATAATGCCAGACTATCCTAACCACGTAGCCAAGGCCTCGTGCCAAGACTACAAATAAGATTTTGTCAAGGCCTTATGCCAAGACACTAGTTTGTCTCATGAGACCTACTGATGCATCGAGGAGCTATAAAGGGCTCCACCCGTCACTTATTAAGTCCAATGCATTCCACATATGAACCAGTTTTAATATAACATAATCATTCGTATTAAAATTAGCATACGAAATGTCAATATTTTCTCCATAAACCATGAATGGTATAGAATTAACACATCCACAGTCAAATATATCACAAAACCTTAAATACAATATGAAACATTTTTATCATAATAAATCAACTTCAAATAGGATTAAAATCTATCAAAGGATGTTGACCTAGATGAAATCAAATATATTTGAGAGAAATATCTCTTTTTTGAAATCATTTAAAAGTCACACATTTATAAAAGAAGTAATTTAAAAGAGATTTTTGAATCAAAGTGTCCCATACCACTTTGAAATTTTTTAAAAGAAATATCATTTCAAATGATTCAAGTTCATATAAATAAATCCTTAAAATCATTTTGAAAACATGGACATTAATTAAAATGATTTAGCAAGATAAATCTTTAAAACATTTAAAATTCTGATCTTGATAAAGAGTACCTTTCAAAAATTCTTAAAATATTCATTTTCAAATCACTTAAAGGTCACCTAATTATAAAATAAAACTTATAATTTCAAAATATCCTTATAAGATTGTATGGGAAGCTTAGACGATTTTATAATGGTGTAAAATAGCCGCACCCGCCATATAAGTTAAAAAAGACATTCTTAACTTAATTGTGTTGAAAAGGTTAAAAAGGACCTTTCTTGGAAAAAAATGAAAAGATACCTTTATAAATTTTTTATAAAAAGTCAAACAATGGTATAAATGACTTTAACCCATATTTTGAAAAATATTAATAATGTTTTGAAAATCAATTTTATGAAACATGGATGTGAATGATAAAGAGGTCCCAGTATATAATTACGTATATACAATCTCGGATAATAAAGAGATTGTGAAATAAATCCTTACCTTGTACTTTTCCTTGGTTGAGGGTATGTTAACCTCTGGTATAATGGTGAAATAATTTTTATTAAATTATAAAATAATCATATATATTAATATGATATCATATATTATCTTTTAACATGGTTTTGTTAATAATATCTTAGTATTATCATCGTTTCGGGTGTTAAATTACTAGTTTTCTTTTATATATTTTGTTACAAAAGCCATGTTTGTTATGGATAGGTTGTATATTATTCATATCCAGAATGATATCAAGCCCTTAAACATTATTTTTAATCATCAAATGAGAATTATAATTGCATGGATACGATGGGAAAATAATCTCATCGCGTTCATGGAGACGTTAGTCCGTACGTATGCACGAGCGTCAATATCATTATTTTGTTATTAAAATAATATATAATTGGATGTTATATCATATATAAAAAATCATTATCATGTTATATTTATTATTTACATCAATTAAATATCATTATCATACCCATCCAAATAATAATTTTTTGAATAACAATTACACAACGACGTGGAGACGGTAAGGCGTACGTACACACGTATGGTGACATGTCATTCAAAATATAGATAGAATATAAATATGGTTGTACCATATTTATAATAACATCACAGTATATAGAATATACTGGATTTATTATTTTAGAATGGAAATAACAAAGAAAGAAGAAGTTGAAGAAGAAAGGAACTTGAAAAGGGGTGGTGAAAACATTACCTCTTCTTCGGGTTCTTCCTTTTGATTTGATCAAAATGGATCCTTAGGTTGGATTTACGATCAAAATAAGGCCTTTATGTTGAATTGAGGGATTTTTAGAGAGTATTTGGGCAGGGTTTGGCCGAACCAAAAGGCTTTGAAGGTGTGAATAATTGGTTAGAAGTTGTGTCCTTTTATAAGGGTGAGGAGGGGCTCTTTAGAAAAAACATAAAGTACTAATTTATAATAAATTAATATTCCATTTTTAATGGCTCCAAAGTAGATTATTAAAAGTATAAGGTGAGGATGGGTTGAAATCCAATAAACCAATAGATTTTAGGCAGGTTTGGGTCATTATATTAACCTTATCTTTTAGTTTTAACTCTTAGTTAATTAGATTGACATTTACCATGTCACTTTGTATTTTATATTATATAGTTAATGAACTTACTATATACATACAAGAGACCCCCAAATGGACCATTAATTATACAGATATCATGATATAAGTCTTTTGGCTGAATCTTAGATATTTAGAAATAGAATATCAATTAGTAATATAACACTTGTTTTAAAAACTATTTTATGTCAATTTTTAAAATATTTAATAATTTATTTTTATTAAAGTCTTAAATACATTATTAATTCTAAAAAAATTCATTTAAGAAATCCTAACATGTCATATTAACTAATAAAATTCGTGTATGGCATCAAAACTTTCAAATTATATTTATTTTAACATTTATAATACCAATTGTTTGATTCTTTCATTAATAAGGAAAATACTCCATCATTATTGTGTCATAAATAAATTTAATTATTCAATGTCTAAAAATTATAAATAAAATACCATTATACAGGAAATCATTTTAGATTTCTAATTAATATTTATAGTCGAAAGGATAACATATATAACCCTATCTAAAAATTGTTTTTCTAAAAGATATATGCTTATGTCATTTTTGTATTTACTTTAACTTAATTAATATAAAGTGTCCTTATCACCTACAAGTGGCTCTATGGGGTCCCCAAATCGACCCAAAGATTCCCATGGTCGGACATGGATCATCCAATAGGGTTAGTACACATTTTAGGGTAAATTAATATTATTATAATATTATTTTTACCCTTATTTACCGGATTTACCCTTTAACCATGGTAAATAAAATATTTACCGATGTAATTATTCAAAATGTCTAAAAATAAAAGTTACCTATTTACAAAATTTGGACCTCCTGATTCCAAATATGAAATCCATATTTCTAAATTCAAAACACAGAAGTGGCAGAAAATAATTTAAAATTAATTCCCGTTGTTAAAACAAAAAGCATGTTTTTAAGAGATAATAACTATCAAAAGACTGACAGTTGATTATGTCCGGTATAAATGTAAAATTATGTCAAATGAAAAAAATTGTATTAAATGGTAAAAATATATTTTAAATATATTTTAAAAACTCTCAAATTAATAATTTATCACTATTAATTATTTTGATTAAAAAAGTTGTTTTTAATTTAAATGTTGTAATTTTCACTATTCATAAAAATATAAAAGTTATCCAAAAAGTACCAAAATTTTTCCCTAGGATAATTTCAATATTCCGAATCCAAAAATGAAGTCCATTTTGAGAGATAAAATTTATAAATTTTCCAAAAGTGGGTATTACTATTCATAATGGCTACTTTGATTGGTCGTTGTGTGTTAGAATCTCGAAGTTACGTACAATGCAAGCTATTGCATTATTCAAAGGGAAACGTACCATGGAAGTTTGGGGTGTTACATTATACCCTCCTTCAATAAATTGAGTCCTCGCAATTTGAAATTGTTCTTCTAAAATAAAAGGTTGAAAATAGAAAATATCATTGTGGGAAAACCCACATCAGAAATTGGGTTAATAAAATTTAGTCTTAATAAGAGGAAAATAGAAATGAAAGGGTCACCAAAAATTTATGATCATGATTTAGAGAAATATGGTGGAAATTAGAGACACATAATTGGAGAAAAAACATAAATATTTATTGTTAGTGATTGAGGTCATCAGTCACAAACAATTGTAGAATTGAGGGCGTCAAAGACATCAATCTATGATGATTTAAAATATCATTGGTTCGACCAAACATAAGGTATTAGGATAACACATTTTTGGTTTTAAGATCCCTTACCTAATGTTTATGAATTAGTTTTTTCATAGAATAAGAGAAATATATATACATATATATATATATATACTTGACAAGTAGAGTTTCATCCTTCAACTAATTTCTACCACAAACTCCTCTTTCACTCTAAAAGATAATAGAACATAAAAAATATATTCTATTTGTCCTATTCGTATAGGGTTCCATAAAAAATGAATTTATAATTCATATACCATACCCTTTAAAAAAACTACATTATTCAATCCAGGACATCACGTGGGTCAGTGGTAGGTGATTCACCCTAGTTGCCCTTCAGTTGCAGGTTCAAGTCTTGCAGCCTTGCCAGACACGACGGGTTGCCGCCCAACCTCCGGGTTGTTCTTTTATAATAATCCAAAAATAATATCAAACTAGAATTATCCAAAATACTTCTGTCCAAACTCACAGTCCAAAATATATAAGGAAGGTAATCACAATGAAGATCTTTTTTTTCGTGTAATAACATGTGAACACCTTCGTCATGTATTCTTTTAAAACACTGCAACATCCTGAATTACCATAAAACCTTATTTATTACATTCATGATCCCTTATTCCTTATACAATAATGGATATACTTCTTATATCCAAAAATGTTGTAAACTCCAACAATGATGGAATATACAAATCATTAATCAGTTTCAAGGTAATCAAGAATATCCAATATAATTTATCCAAATCAATCATGAATTATTCCAAAATCACTACTTCCGTATCAGAACCATATTATGGTTTCTCTTTCTCTCAACCATATATTTTCAAAAAATTTAACCTACTATTGAGTCACTTTTCTTGGTTCCACACAATCTCAAGTCCTTACTGAAATAGTACTGCAGTACAATACTTATATACTCCATAATTATTATAACCAGTACATTGTTGATATAACACTCAAATGAAATAATCCTATAATAACAACATAAGAACACTAGTCATTCTTCTTCATCTGAGGTAGTATCATAACTTGATTATTATCCAATAGCATCATTTGGGGCATACTCTGATGATTTTTACATTGGTTCGTGTAGTGTCCCAACTCCTTATAGATGAAACATTTTACATTTGAAACCTTTTTCTTACCCTTGCAGTCGCGTACTTGGTGTCCTATTTCGCCACACTTATAAAAAACTCCCATTCCCTTCATGCAAGTTCTAGGGTGTTTCTTCCCACAATTATCACATATGGTAAAATTATCCTTTCCCTATTCCCTTTATCCACATTTCTCTCTTCCACCGTTTTATTCTCTTGCTTCCCTTCAAATCCATAGGACTCAGAGAATTTTTTTTACTTATCTTATTAACAGATGATACTATTTCTTCATATGTTGAGAATACATGGGAGACTATTTCCCTTCTAAATGTTGTCTTAATACTGTGAAAGATATGATACTTCTTACTCTTTGGATCATACGTATTTTTGGAGTTCACATTCTCTCTACTCGGAGTCATTTTAATACAATGGCATAAACTAGGTCAGTTTATGAATTGCAATGAATAATTCCAAACTTGTAAAATACCTAACGTAAATTAAACGGTTTATGTATATAATCCACAATCATAAAGATGTTTTCATTGAAGAAGTATATACCTATAAACCCTTCATAATGATTTGTAAAGAAAATGATAATTATCCTAAGCATATCCCCCGGGAGTGTCGTAACCAAGTGTGCAGCGAGACCCATTGCCATGCACCAGTTCCCGTTCGAGTCTAGCTCAAAGCGGTGTTTTCAGGTTTTACCCCTAGGTACATCTGTTCTAGAGCCGCCTCTACCTGCTCATATCCAGACAGGGATGTATTTCTTGGAAAAATCACAAAATCTCTACAATACCAAAATTCTAGGAAGTTCCTCTATACTAATCCACAAACTCTATCTTAGGGATATGTGCTCTAATCAGAGTTTATCTAAATCCAGTTTCCAAGGTTTGTACTAAATTTCCTATGATACCAACTGTAATGCCCCGACCCCAGTTACCCAGAGTCGGTGAATTATTACATAACATTGGCATGATCACAAAAGATCAAGACTCGAAAGGACGATTAGTTTAGTAGATTTGGAAACACTAGATACATTCATAAAGTTTACATTACATCATAAAATGAAAACTACAACAACATAGTCTCCATAGTCCACACACATATCCCCTCATACTATCCCTGTAGGACATTCATAAAATACTTCTTCACATCCTCGAAAAAATAAAACATAGAAAGGGGTGAGCTCAGATGCCCAGTAAAGATAACAATATAGCGGAAACTTTCATAAATAAGCATTAACATTTAAGTCAATGTATAACTAAAACAAATGCCTTTTAAACACGAACTTCAGCATAATATGGCATAAATAAAATAAAATAATATCATTTACTTCTTAAAATGGATATTCTACTAATTGAATAATCACATGAAATATTGATAACCACTTTCATAATGATGGAATGCATAATGCCATACTATCATAACCACGTAGCCAAGGCCTCGTGCCAAGACTACAAATAATATTTTGTCAAGGCCTCATTCCAAGAAACTAGTTTGTCTCATGAGACCTACTGATGCATCGAGGAGCTATAGCGGGCTCCAACCATCACTTATTATGTCTAATGCATTCCTCATATGAATAGGTTTAAACATAACATAAACATTCGTATTAAAACTAGAATACGAAATGTCAATACTTTCTCTATAAACCATGAATGGTATAGAAATAACACATCCACAGTCAAACATATCACAAAACCTTCAATACAATATGTAGGTTTTGTATCATATTAAATCAACTTCAAATAAGCTTAAAATCCATCAAAGGATGTTGACCTAGATGAAATCAAAACTTTTTGAGAGAAATATCTCTTTTTTGAAATCATTTAAAAGTAGCACATTTATAAAGGAAGTAATTTAAAAGAGATTTTTGAATCATAGTGTCCCATACCACTTTGAAACTTTTAAAAATAAATATCATTTCAAAAGATTCATGTCCATATAAAAAAAATCCTTAAAATCATTTTGAAAACATGGACATTAATTAAAAAGATTTAGAAAGATAAATCTTTAAAACATTTCAAATTCTGATCTTGATAAAGAGTACCTTTCACAAATTCTTAAAATATTCATTTTGAAATCATTTAAAGGTCACATAATTATAAAATAAAACATTTAATTTCAAAATATTCTTATAAGGTTGTAATGGAAGATTCGACGATTTTATAACGGTGGAAAATAGCCGCACTTGCCGTATAAGTTAAAAAAAATACATTCTTACCTAAATTCCGTCGAAAAGGTTAAAAAGGAACTTGTTTGGAAACGACAAATAGATTCCTTTATTAAATTCTTATAAAAATTCAAAAAATGGTATAAATGACTTTAACCCATATTCTGTAAAATAGTAAGAATGTTTTGAAAAACATATTTAAGAAACATGGATGTGGATGATAAAGAGGTCCTAGTAGATAATTACGTATAGACAACGTCAGATAATGAAGAGATTGTGAAATAAACCCTTACCATGTACTTTTCCTTGGTTGAGGGTAGGTTAAACTTCTTTATAATGGTAAAATAATTGTTATTAAATTATAAAATAATCATATACGTTAATATGATATCATATATGATCTTTTAACATTGATTTGTTAATAATATCTTAGTATTATCATTGTTTTGGGTGTTAACTTACTCGTTTTCTTTTATATATTTTATTATATAATCCATTTTTTTATGGATATGTTGTATATTATTCATATCCATAATGATATCAATTTTGTAAACATTATTTTTAATCATCAAATGAGAATTATAATTTCATGAATACGATGAGGAATGAATCTCATCGCGTTCGTGGAGATGGTAGTCCGTACGTACGCACGAGTGACAATATATTTCTTTTGATATTAAAATAATATATAATTGGATGGTATATCATATATACAGAATAATTATCATGTTATATTTATTATTTAAATAAATTACGTATCATTATCATACCCATCTAAATAATAATGTTTTTGAATAACAATTGCACCATGACATGGAGACGGTAAGCCTGGTGACATATCATTAAAAGGATGGATAGAATACTGAATATGGTTTTACCGTATTTATAATAAAATCACAGTATATAGAATATACTGGAGTAATTATTTTAGAAAGGAAATAACAATGAAAGAAGAAGTTGAAGAAGAAAGGAACTTGAAAAAGGGTGGTGAAAACATTACATCTTCTTCAGGTTCTTCCCTTTGATTGGATCAAAAAAGATCCTTAGGTTGGCTTTCTGATCAAACTAATTCCCCTAAGTTTAATTGAGGGAAGTTTAGAGAGCATTGTTTTTCCGAGTTTGGCTGAACCAAAAGGCTTTGAAGGTATGAATAATTGGTTAGAAGTTGTGTCCTTTTATTAGGGGGAGGAGGGGATCTTTAGAAAAAACTTAAATTATTAATTTATAATAAATTTATAATCGGTTTATAATGGCTCAAAAGTAGTTTATTAAAATTATAAGGTGGTTATGGGTCGAAATCCAATAAACCAATATATTTTAGACTGGTTTGGGTCATTATATTAACCTTATCTTTTAGTAATAACTCTTAGTTAATTAGATTGACATTTTCCATGTCACGTTGTATTTTTATATTATATAGTAAATAAAATTACTATATACATCAAAGAGACACCAAAGTGGTCCATTAATGATTCATATATCATGATATAAGTCCTTTGGATGAACCTAAAATTTTTAGGAATAGAATATGTAATGACCCGTAAAATTCGAGTAATTTTTTTTTCTTAATTTTCTTTGGAATTTTACAAGAACACAGTTTCTAACGGCACTTGATTCCGAGGCCCGGTGTGCCTGGAATCATTTTCCGAAGTTTGGCTCAGGTACGTTCAGTGAACGAATGAGTGGGTTTTTCTAACTTTTGAACCGGTGCTCGGAATCGAATTCCGAGGGCACCGATGGAATTGCAGTGCCGATATTTTCTTACAAACGCCTTTTCCGGAGTTGCGTTTTCTCAGGGGTGGTTTTTAAATTTTTGGGGTTAATTTAATAAATAAAATAATGTGCTACGACAACTTTATTTTTATTTCACTTAAAGCCACTTAAAGCAGCTTAAGCTGAGTTGAAGTGGATAGGGTGTAATTCAAAATATCCTACCCTCTTGGTAGCATATTTTTGAGGTGGGGGCCGCACGAGGCCCACCGTTCCTTTTCTTCTAAGTAACGCACCCGTGAAAGATCTTCATTAATGAAAGTCAATTGGGGCATTTTCTAAAACTCTTAAACGCTCCTATTAATTGGACTGTTAAGATGTTACCATTAATTAACCGAATTAATGGTTCGTTTCTTAACCTGTTTTTCAAACTGTTGGCATATTAATAAAATAAGACCAACACACTTTCTTCTTGGGTGCGATTTGTTGAGAGGATTTAGAGAATCTGTACCTTCATCCTCCTTCGCAAAGAACACGAAGAACGTTAAGAACATGAACAACATGAAGAACGTGAAGAATGTGAAGAACGCTGAACCCTCGGAGATCGACGACGTGACACTGTGTTCCGCGACGCCGACAATTCTCCTTCCATGACGCTTTTTCCACGACCTTCTTCCCTGCAACAATCTCCGATCATCAACTGCTTGAGGTAGGAGATTACAGATCTTTTAAATTTCCTTTGTGGATTTTATCCTTAACATGGATTTAATTCGTGAAATTAAATTTGTGTGTTTTATTTAACCCTCGGAGATCGTCGACGTGACTCCCTTCCGCGATGCGACGATCCTCTTCTTCCGCGACGGTCAATTCCACGAAGAACTCCCGTCCGACGACAACTACGAGGTAGGGGTTTTATCTGAGAATAATATTTATTCTCATGGTTATTTCTTCTAAAACAAAGAACCCGGATCAAAGTTCAATTTTAATTTATTGAAATTGTGCCTTGTTATGTTTTTCATGTGTTGATTATTATTATCGATTGTTATCACCTAACGTGGAGGGTGCGGGCCAAACAAACACGGCCCGACAACCCTCCGCAGTTTTTCATTGATGCGCGGATTGGCGGGCGGCGAAAAATGGGGCCACAAGTTAATTTTTAAGGCTTTTCAGTGATGTTCGAGTCCCGGGGCGAGCACTGGCGAAGACCGTGCGCAAATCGGACCACCGGAGCGCGTTCGGTGGTCCGCAGAACCCCCCGCCAGCGGCCGGAGGCGGCGGCCGGCCGCCAGGAAGCGGCGGTGCCCGATGCGCCGCCGGGAAGACCCGCCTCGGCTGAAGCCAGGATGACGCTGGCCGGTCCCGCAGCCGCGCAGGACCACGGAGGAGGGACACGGCTTAAGCCACGTCCGGTGACACAGAGCGGCCCCACGCGGGGCCGCGACTCTCCTTTACGCGGGGGGGGGGGGGGGCAGCACACCCCCACGCTGCACGGCCGTAACCGGCCGAGCCGACCCTGGTGGCTGGTCCGCGCCCGCGCCGGCCGGGCCAGGTCGCGCCCAGGCCGGGCCGGGCCACCCTGGCCGGGCGGGTCGGTCCGGGCCCAGACCCCCGTTTTCGGATCCTTTCGGTCTTTAGCTCATAACATGAGCTAAGTGACCTCGAACGATGCGCCGTTAGCGGAAATGAGATCCTTGGATCGAGACGGTCATTTCAGTATATCACACTCAAGGATTCGAAATACTTTGGGTTCGGCCGGGTTGGTTCGTACACTAAGCCAACCGGGCCCTCGGAGCGGAAACGCTCATATCTTGAGCTTCGGACGTCCGATTGACGTGCCGTCGACTTCGTTGAATTCCTCTAAGTGAGAAAGATCTTTTGGCTTACTCCGCCCAAGGTTTGGATGCAGGTGGAGTACGGTCGGGTTGGTTTTTCCTTAAAAACTAACCGGGCCCCTGGAACAAAAAAGCCAATTACTCTCAGACCGAGCGTCCGATTGACGCGCCGTCTGCGACGTTGAGTTCCTGTTGACGATACAGAACTTTTGGATACATCAACTCTGGACTATGTTTCAGTTGATGTATCAGACTCTTGGATCATGGAGCGGACCCTCCCGAACGAGCTTGCTATGTGCGGGAACCCTAGAGCTGGCTTCGACTACGACAACAACGACAGTACAGAGGTCCTAAGTGGATTCGACGACGACTGTGC
The DNA here is from genome assembly GCA_963277665.1 of Viscum album. NCBI lineage: Eukaryota > Viridiplantae > Streptophyta > Magnoliopsida > Santalales > Viscaceae > Viscum > Viscum album. The sequence continues at coordinate 1,187,542,414 of OY728156.1, read as the reverse complement.
AGAGATCCTCAGTGGATTCGACGACGATGACTATAGCACTCAGCGATCCTTTGTGGGTCAGTGCTATCGATCCTGTGTGGGTCCGATCCTGTGTGGGTCTTTGCGGGGGTTAGTTACCTATTGATCCTTTGTGGGTCAGATCCTTTGTGGGTCATTGCGGGGGTTAGTACCTATCGATCCTTTGTGGGTCTGACGACTTAGATGAATCAGTGGCTATATCTGATCATCTGTATCGTCATTCGAAGAAGTATACCTGTGTGAGCTGAATCCTTTTTTCTTTCCTTTGTGGATTGTGTGGTGCTATCCTGTGTGGGTATACGTTTTTCATTCCTGCGTGGACTGGGTGGTGCTTGGGTTCGGATGTTGGAGCCGAATGAGAATTTATGACTTAGGTATATGTATGGGAATATACCTAAGCCGTGTCGGATGTTACTTCGTGATTGTATCTTTCCTTTGTGGTTTATCCTTTGTGGATTCTGGGAGACCTTCGGGGGTCTCGAGGTCCCTACTGAGTAGCTTATACTCACCCCTGCACGGGCTATGCCCGCACTACGTTGTGTTGGTTGCAGACAACGGACATCGCTGATCGTGGTTGAGGCTTGCGGAGCAGGACGGTACCTGGAGGTGGACCACTGGGCGGAACGTACTCGAAGCAGACAGCTGGACCCGAGGAGCAGTGGAGGCTATCTGTACCCACCCTTCAGGTGGGATTTCCAGCAGACAGCTCGACGTTGCGGCTTTACTTTTTAGTTGCTTTTTTCCCTTTCTAGTTGTACATTACTTTTAGTTTGGGTTTGTATACTGGACCACTTACTTTTCCGCACTTACTGTTGTACCAGTTTCTACTGAGTGTTTACTTCTGCCTGCTTGCTCTGTGGTGTTTGTTGTTTACTTTACAAATGCAATGCCTTCCCTTTTTCCGGGATTTATGCCTTGGTGCTAGTCTCCAGCCCCTGGCCTATGGAAGGCGGGCTTGGGGTAGTCACGACACGGGCCCCGAGGACGGGTCATGACAGAATATCAATTAATAATATAATACTTGTTTTAAAAACTCATTTATGTCAATTTTGACAATATTTAATAATTTATTTTTGTTAAAGTCTTAAAAACATTATTAATTCAAAAAAAAATTCATTAAAGAAATCCTAAAATGTCATATTAACCAATAAAATTCGTGGATGGAATCAAAAAGTTCAAATTATATTTATTTTTACATTTATAATACCAATAGTTAGATTCATTCATTATTAAGGAAAATACTGTATCATTATTGTGTCATAAATAAATTTAATTATTAAATGTCTTAAAATTATAAATAAAATACCATTAATCATGAAATATTTTTATCTTTCTAATGAATATTTATAGTCAAAAATATAACATATATAACCCTATGTAGAAATTGTTTTTCTAAAAGATATCTCCTTAGGTAATTTTTGTATTTACTTTAACTTAATTAATATAAAGTGTCCTTATCACCTACAAGTGTCTCCATGGGGTCCCAAAATCGATCCAAAGATTCCCATGGTCAGAAATGTATCAACCAATAGGGTTAGTACATGTTTCAAGGTAAATTAATATTATTATAATATAATTTTTTACCCTTATTTACTGGATTTACCCTTTAACCATGGTAAATAAAATATTTACCGAAGTAATTATTCAAAATGTCTAAAAATAAAAGTTACCTATTTACTCAATTTGTACCTCATGATTCCCAATATGTAATTAAAATTTCTAAATTCAAAATACAGAAGTGGCATAAATTAATTTAAAATTAATTCCCGTTGTTAAAACAAAAAGCGCATTTTTAAGAGATAATAACTATGAAAAGATTGACAGTTGTTTATGTCTGGTTTAAATGTAAAATTATGTCCAATGACCAAAATTGTATTAAATGGTAAAAATATATTCTAAATATACTTTAAAACCACTCAAATTCATAATTTATCACTATTAATTATTTTTATTAAAAAAGTTATTTTTAATTAAAATTTAGTAATTTTCACTATTCATCAAAATATAAAAGTTATCCAAAAAGTACCATAATTTTACCCTAGGATAATTTCGATATTACGAATCCAAAAATATAGTTCATTTTGAGAGATAAAATTTATAAAATTTTAAAAATTGGGAATTACTATTCATAACGACTACTTTGATTGGTCACAGTGTGTTAGAATCTCGAAGTTGTGTACAATGCAAGCTATTATATTATTCAAAGGGAAACGCACCATGGAAGCTTGGGGTGTTACAATAATAGGTATGTTATATTAATAATGTTACGTTTAGAATGTGAACCTTTTATTAATGACTTTATGAACTTTGGAATTGAAGTAGTCGGTGTAGTAAAATCTTCTAATTTGTTTCAGGTTTCAAGGCAATCATCTCTCATAAGAAGAATAAATCAATTATAGAAGGAAGACAACGAGTTTTAGAAAAATATATTATTGGTTCACAAGGGTAAGTTTCCTAAATTTAACATTGATAAATATTAGGTTTTTATATTTAGGAAAAGATTATGTGTTCCTTGAGAGTCATAGCTAAAGAAAGAGTTGTTCGGTAAAGATCATAGTTCTCTATTTTTATTTCATCCTGGTAGTACTATGATGTAAAGCGATCTTTCGATGTATTACTAGTGGGATGGAATAAAAAGAGTTATTGTTGACATTATTGTGATGTGTTTGAATTTTCAGCAGGTGAAAGAAGAATGGCAATTATTGAAAGGGATGCTTCAACCTTTTCTAGTACCAGAGTGGAAAATGGAGAATATAAACATGGATTTCATTGTGGGATTAATGAATACATCTTTTGGTAATATTGAAGTATAGGTTATTGTTGATCGATTGACTAAATCTACTCATTTGATTTCTATTAAAGATACATTGTCTCCAGATCATTTTTCTGAGTTGTATCCTAAATAAATAGTTAGTTTACAAGGAGTTCATCTCTCTATTGTATCTGATCATGATCCCATGTTCACTTATAACTTTTGGAAAGGCCTTAAAAATTCATTGGGTACTAAATTAAATTTTAGTAAAGATTTTTTCCCGAATTAGATGGGAATGTAGAATGAACAATTCATAAATTAAAAGACATGCTATATGTTTGTTCAATGGATTACCAGGGAATTTGAGACCGACATATTTATTTGGTTGAGATTCTTATAATAACAGTTTTCATTTCGGTATATATATGGCATCATTTGAGGAATTATATGGAAATAGGTGTCAAACTCCATATTTTTGGGATGAAGTTGGTGAAAGGAAGATGATGGGACCAGAATTGGTATAATATATGGGTAAAAAAGTTTAGTTAATTTAGAAGAAAATGAGGACAGATCAGAGAAGTAAGGAAAGTTATACAGAAAACATGAGGGATGAGTTTTCTTTCTAGGTAGCTTATCATGTCTTTCTCAAAGTTTATCTATGTAAAAGTGTGATGTGTTTTGGTAAGAAGGAAAAGATGAGTCCACTGTTCATTGGACCCTATGAAATCCTAGAGAATGATGGATTAGTTTCTTATTGGGTGGATTTACCTCAAAGTTTATTCAAGGTAAACAATGTTTTTCATGTTTCAATGTTATGAAAGTATATTCCAGATCCATATAATTTTTTGAGTCCATAGGTAGTTCAGTTGGAAGAGAATCTTTCTTATGAAGAATCGCCAATACAGATTGTTGACAACAAAGAGAAAGTGTTGTAGAATAATGTTATTCATCAGGTAAAAGTTTTGTAAAAAAAACATATGGTTGAAGAGGCAACATGGGAAAATAAAAATGTCATGGGGGATAAATACCCCCACTTATTTGATAAGTGAATAAAATTTAAAGGACATAATTTCCCAAAGGGGGAAGCATGTAAAATCTCAGGTATTTATAGAATAATACTTTTTCATATCAATTAATATTTTTGAATAATATATTAATTTCACATTAAATGAGATTCTTGATTTGATAGCATACTCATCACACAATAGTGGGTTTCTCTGAAATCTTAGGTTGCACACAACATTGAGTTATATCAAAAAATGATACAATAATAATATTTTTATTTTATAAGGTAGTTACCTCCTAGAAATTTTATTGGTGGGAATGAACATAACTAACTAGAACATGATTTTATATGTCTATTAAACATTTTTACATTTATCAAATAAACATTATATGCTTAAAATGGCAATGAATCCAATTTTAAGCATAAAATACTCGAATATTTTTAAAAGGGTCATTTTATCACCTTTTGATGGAGAACCCTTTTTAAATCAAATTTTTTCACTTTTATATTTTATATTTGAAAAAATAAACTTTTTATTTGGAATAGGTACATCAAAATTTACATTAGTTTAAATTTTATTATTTTTCTAACGAAATTCATATTTTAATGAATAATGAAAAATGCTGTATTTTAATTTAAAACTACCTTTTTGTCTAATTTTTTATATTGTTATGTTATCAATCAAATTGGTTTTAAAGTGTAATTGGATTTTTTTGTTATCATTTAATCCAATTTTGGTCATTATAAGTAATTTCACATTTAAATTTGACATAAACACATGTCAATCTTTTGATAGTTTTTACTTCTAAAAAACCTGCTTTTCGGTTTTGACCACATGGATTAATTTTAAACTAATTAATGAAAATTCTGTGTTTTGACTTTGAAAAAATTTATTCAATATTTATAATCATAAGTTCCAAAATATTTAAATAGTTATCATTTTTTTGGACATTATGAATAGTAACTTTAGTAACTATTTTTATTTACAATGTTTAGATGGTAAATCAGGTAAATAAGGGTACATAAATAATATTATAATAATATAAAAATACCCTAACACATGTACTAATTTTATTAGAGGAGATGTGGATGACCATGAGAATCCTTGGGTCTATTTTAGGTCCCCATGGATCCACATGAGTGTGATAATGTCATGTCATAATAATTAATTTAAATTAAAGATAAATATAACATAAACATGTATCTTTTTACTAAAACAATTTTAATATTAGGATATATAATGGATATATTTGACTATAAATAGTAATTATAAATATTAAAATATTTTCTACATTATGGAATTTTATATTTAATTTTTAGACATTATATAAATAAATCTATTTATGACACAATAATGACATAATGAATACCTTATTAATGAAAGATTCAAATAAATGATATTATAAATATTAAAATAAATATAATTTTAACATTTTAATACCATAAATTATTTTTTGGATTAAATTGAAATTTTCAGGATCATTGAATGCATTTTTTTAAGGAATCAAGTTGTTATGACTTTTACAAAAATCAATTACTAAATAGTGTCAAAATAGACATAAATGACTTTTAAAAAAAATACTATTTTATTAAATGATATAATAGTACTAAAAATATATGATTCAAAAAAATTACTTATATAATGTTAAAAATGTAAATAATTATCTACTTATGGTTCTCTTCTCATTTTATAGTAACTATAATAACCATATAATAGGAAAATTCAAGAAGAAATGGTAAGAGTTAATTTATTTATCTAAGGGTTAAAGCCAAAAGATAATGTTATTTTTGTGACCTAAACTTTCTAAAACATACTAGTTTAGAGTATTTAGACACATACTCATATTATCCTCTAAATATATAACTTTGGAGCAATTATAATTCCAAAATCAATTTATAATAAAATAATATTTCAAGACTTTTTTAAAGATCCCCTCACCCCTCTTATAAAAGGCAACCACCTCTACCCACTTACTCACACCTCTAAAACCCATTGAATTGTCAAAATTAGGATAAAATAAGATCCCAAAATACCTTCCTTACTCCTATAAGTCTCACCTTGGGCATGAGGAAATTTATGAAATCCTTTTGGCTCAAATCAAAAGAAGTTGCCCAATTTTGAGGTAACGTCTTCTCTCAATATCATTTCCAATATCTTCCTTATCAAACCCCATAAAATATTTTATTTACATAATTTTATAACAAAAAAAGTATAATAAATATTACATTATGTTTTTATATGGTTTCTACCTACACGTGCACACACCTTTATCTAATAGATATAGAACATACAATTTCTGTGTACGGTGAACTACTGCCTCACGAAACGATGATTGTTCAATCTTCTCCTACCACCTATAATGGTGGAAATTATGATGTAACTATATTTATATATGATATATATTATATTTATATTTTTTCTATGTTTCTTTAATTTTTACTTACAACATACCTTTATTATTTTCATAATGTGTAAAAATGATAATTTCATTTGAAGAAGTGTGGACTACCGCCCCCTAAAAGTTATATGACTCATTCATGCAATACATGGAATTTATATAGGATGATGTTAAAGAACTTATGTAACATATATAACATAGATAGTATACTATAATTATAATATACCTATGTTTCATTTAGTTTTCATTCCTTTAATAAAATAAATAAATTAAATTAGCGTTCATGCGTGCGTACGACCTACCGTCTCCCTGAACGATGCATTTAATTTCTTATATCCAAATGTTATTGAATATTATAAGTACATATATAATGTATTTATATGTTATTTAAATCATGAATAATATTCTATAGATGACGTAATTTTTAACACCTTGAAAATTTACATCAAAACAAGTTCATTTTAGACTTAAGTACCGAATAACGACAAATCATATGATATTAACTCAAATAATAAACTAATTGTTATAAAATGGTAATAATTGATATAAAATGAATAATAAAATTTAAAAAGGTTATAAATCAATTATAAATCAACCTAAATTTATTATTTTTGAAATTAAATAACAAACGAGACAAGTCGGATTCAAGGCAAAGGATTTCGTCTCAATCTCATTTCATTGAGGAATATTTTGATTTGTATACAAACTTATTTTATACAGTGTATAATCAACCCATTTGAATTTTCATTTTAGTCAATAGTTTTTGAAAAAAATATTTTTTATGCAGTGTTTTTATAAACAACAAAAGGAATGTTTCTTTTTAACATACACGATGGCAACGACCTTTCCACCATCGCAAGCATTATTTTATACTTGGATTACTTTACAAGACATATTTTTTTTAAAAGATAAATAAATACCATATACCATTTCAATGTATTTTTGTATTGAAAATGGTTTTGATAAAGGATTTACTATTTCAATATTATGAAATTATCTATTTTGATTACAATGTGGAAATGTTATTTTTCCATTATTCATGTTTTATGTGTTAAAATTATGTTATAGTTCTTGCGAATTTTTTATGTATATGGGTGGTTCCATGATAAAAAAATAGAGGGTGATCCCGTGACATCTCTTTAAGGGATTGGGTAATGTAACTGAGGTAAAATTTAGGGTTTATCCTAATATATTTAGGGAATATTCAATGATGGGTATTCCAAATGTAACCATTAAGGTTAGACCCTATGTGGTTGTGAAATCTACAATGTAAGTATGATATGGATGTAATAAGTTACCATTATGATTTATGATTTCTATGAAGTTTTCATGATACTTATGAATTCCTGTGTTTAGAAATATTCATGGACTAATGTTTTCATTCCTTATTTTATCTCTTATTGAGTTTTTATGCTCATCAAAAGCTTTTTTTTAATTTTTTCACAGGGTATAAGGATGAGTAATTTAAAGGTATAAGTGAATATGATTTTTATCAAGAAAATAAATCATGTGTTTTTAAAGAGTTTTATTTGGTGAAAAAATGGATACTATTTTGATAGTATCCTCTTGTATGATTAAGGGTTGTTATGTATTAATAATGGCCTAATTTTTTGAAACTCTAAATAAGATAAGATCCTCTATGTGAATTAAATTAAAATTATTGACTTATCTCTAGATTATGTAATGTTTTAAGTCAATGGAATTATAGTTGGTATCAAAGGCCTGTTAAGATAAATTTAATGGATAATATATTTTTAATAGTATATACATAAATTGTTTCTACGTTATGGTCAAATTGAAATCGAATTTGGTGATTACCATATTTCTTTTTCAAATATATGTCTCTTCAGAATGGTTTTACGTAGATGAAATAGGGAAACTATGCTGGGAAAACATCCAGAGGAAAACAACCTTCTAAATTAGCAACCTAAGATGGTCAAAATAAGAACAGAACAGTTTTTTACAGTTGTGACATAATTGACTCTGGCTATAAATGTATGTGGTATCCATGTGTGAGATCATCCAGATCAACCACAAGGGAACATATTGGTAGAGAATAATTTTATAAAGCAACATCCTCTATCATTCAGAGGATCATCTCACCCTTTTCTATCCGAAGAGTGCACTAATTCACTTGAAAATATTTTTGATTTCATGGGGTTTTAAGAATGTAAAAAGGTTACTCTTGTTGTTTACCATTTTAAAGGTGAATATGATCAGTGGTGGTCGATGGTAAAAAATATCGGGGATAGTTTGGAGATTGATTCTCATGATTAAGATGAATTCAAAGGCATGTTTCTGGGAAAATATTTTCCTAAGGTTGTTTGACTTAGGATGGAAAATAAATCTTATAATTGAGGAAGGAGGATGACTCAGTTTCTTCTTATGAAGAAAAATTCACTCAACTAGCATGGTATGCTCCAAATTTCATAAGGGTTCTTGATAGTAAAAACAATCTTTTTTTAATCAAGATTAAATCCAAAGCATCAAAGGGAATTAAATTTTTATGAGTTCAAAATTTAGGAAAAACTTTTTTGATGTGCGAAGATGGTAGAAATGGATTTTTCCATTGATCGGGTGTTCTTCGAGAAACAAAATAATAAGAGGTTGAGGTGGCAGAAGAAAGGAAATAACTCTTTAAAAAAAGTCTGATGGTAAGAAACTTATTATTACCATTTTTGAAAATTTTGGTATAAAGTACACTAGGTAAATAATTTTGATTTATAATAAGTGATTTTGAAGTGGTAGAATGGGACATAAGTCTCATAATTTCACTGAAAACGATCAGGGCGGTGGTAAGAAAAAATCATATTTATAGTCAGTAAAATGTTTTAAGTTCAATGAAATGGGTCATTATGAAAATGAGACTTTGTTGAAGAACTCAAATGATGGGAAGTAGTCTATCTACAAGTAGAAATGGTTGGTGAAATCCTTTTCATTTACTTATTTAGATGTTGGGCCATCAAATAAAGTAGTATCAGGTACATTATTTATTTATTCTGATTATTCCAATCTGTTATTTGATTATGGGTCTACACATTCTTTCATTTCAAAGAAATTTTATTGTAAATTGGGAATTATTTCTCAATAAATTAATCCTTATCTTATGGTAAAAACACTTGGGGAAAATATTGAGACAAAAATAATTTATAATAACATTCATATCTTTATCTGTGGAAAAAATCTACCTCCAAACCTTATTGTTTTGACTATAGTAGAGTTTTATGTTATTTTAGGTATAGATTGGAATTTTTTTATCATCCTAAGATTTAATTCGGACATAAAGTGGTTTCTTTTCAGAAGGAATTTTAGTTTTTGTATAAGAATGAAACCTTACTATTGATAACATATCATGAAGTTGAGAAACTAGTAAAATATGGAAATTAATGTTACCTTGTACATATTATTGAAAAAAATGAACTATTTATATTAATGATGTTCTAGTGGTAAATGAGTATCTTGATGTTTTTCTAGAATAGTTTCTTAGTATAATAACTGATCAGGAAGTTGAATTTATTGTTAAATTGGTTCTTGAAGCTAAGACAATTTCAAAACCCCATTATCAATGGGATAAAATTGAACTTTTATAGTTAAATAATCAATTGAAAGAGTTATTATATCAACTTTTTGTTTTACATAGAACATCACCATGGGGTGATCCTATCTTTTTTGTTAATAATAATGAATTTACAATGAGACTTTAAGTGATTATACAACCTCGAATAACATCCCTATTAAGAAAAAGTATCCTTTTCCTCATATTGATGATTTGTTTGATCAGCTTCAGGGAGATCAGTATTTTTCGAATATTGACTTTAGGTTGTGGTACCATAAATTGAATTTAAAAGAAGAAAACAATATGAATACTATGTTTTGTACTAGATATTACCATTATGAATTTTCAGTTATGCCTTTTGGGCTAATCAATGCACTTATTGTATTAATGGATCTTATTAATAAAATTTTCCCTAAGTTCTTGGATAAGTTTTTTGGTTGTTTTAATTGATGTTATTTTGGTATATTATAAAATTAAAGAGGAGCATAAAAGTCATTTACAGGTGGTCTTTCAAATCTTTAAAGAAAACAAACTATATGTGAAATTAAGTAAGTTTTATTTTTGGTTACAAAAAAATTCATTCATTGGTCACATTGTTTTTAAAGATGTAATAACTATTTATCCTAATAAAACAAAAGTTGTTGAAGAAAGGCCAAGAACCACATATATAATTAGGATTCATAGTTTTCTTGGTTTATCAGATTATTACAAGGGGATTGTTGAAAATTTTTCATGGTTATCTATCTCACTGACTAGGTTAACTCGAAAAGGTGTTATGTTCATCTGGATAAAAGAATTTGATGAATGTTATCAAGAATTGAAAAGAAGATTGGTGAATGCTACAGTTTTGGCTCTGCATTGATGAAATTGTGAATTTTTTATCTATAATGATTATTTTTTTAATGTTTTTGGCTGTGTCCTAATTCATAATGATAAGGTAATTGATTATGCCTCACGTTAATTTAAAAATCTTGAGTTTAATTACACTACTCATGAGATGGAATTAACTGATGTTGTTTTTTATTTAAAAATTTGGAGGCATCATCTAAATAGAAAAAATTGAAATATATAATTATCATAAAAGTTTGAAGTCTATATTTACTCAGAAAAAATTCAACATGAGGCAAGGAAGATGTCTAGAATTAATCAGGGATTATGATTGTGCAATTCATTACCATCTTGGAAAAGTGAAAAAAGTGTCCGATGCTTTGAGTCAGAAATATAATGGTACATTGACCATGTTGCATTTGGATTGTGAAACTTAGATTAATTATTTGATAAACTTTATCATGGATGTTTTTGGTGTAGTAAATTACTCTATTTTTTTCAAGTTTAAGTGATATCGTCTCTAGCAGAAAAAATAATGCATGCATAGAAGGAAGGCAATGAGTTGCATAAAAAGTTAGAATTCGTTCAGAAGAGTACATTTCCTAAATTTAACCTTGATAAATATTGTGTTTTGATATATAAGAAAAGATTATGTGTTTTTTATGATTCACAGTTAAAGAAATATTTGTTGTTTGAAGCTCATAGTTCTCTATTTTAAGTTCATCCTGGCAGTACTAAGATGTAAAAAGATCTTCAGGAGTATTAATGGGGGATAAAATGAAAAGATATATTGCTAACATTACTTTGAAGTGCTTGAATTCTCATTAGTTGAAAGAATAATGATAATTAATGAAAGGGATGATTCAACCATTCCCAGTACCATAGTGGAAATGGAAAAATATATCCACAGACTTCATTGTGGGATTACTTAAGACATCTCGAGGTAATAATGAAATTTGGGTAATTGTTGATCGATTGAATAAATCTTTGAATTTTCTTCCTATTCAAGATACATTGCCTCTAGATAAAATTTCTCAATTCTATCATAAATAAATAGTAAGGTGACATGGAGTTACTTTATCTATTGTATCTGATTGTGATACCATATTCACTTCTAACTATTGGAAAGGCCTTCAGAATTCGTTGGGTACTGAATTAAATTCTAGTAAAACATTTTATCTGAAATCAGATTGGTAGATGGAATGAGAAATTCAGACATCAGAAGATAGGTTATCTTCTCATTCAATGGATTACTAGGGAATTTGGGACAAAAATATTTCATTGGTTGATTTTTCTTGTAATAACTGTTTTCATTCCAATATAAAGATGGCACCATTTTAGGCATTATATGAAAATAGGTTTCAAACTCTATCTTTTTGGGATGAAGTAGGTGAAAGGAAGTTGATGGGACTTGAATTGGTAGAAGATATCATAGAAAGAGTTCTGTTGATTTAGTACCACATGAGGAAATCTCGGATTATACAGAAAAGTTATTCAGATAACTAGAGGAAGGATATTTCTTTCAAGGTAGGTGATTATGTGTTTATCAAATATTGTCTATAGAAAGGTGTGATGTGTTTTGGTAAGAAAGGAAAGCTTAGTCTGTGGTTCATTGAACCCTATAAATTCATGGGGAATGTTGGATTAGTTGCATACAAGATGGATTTACCTCCAATTTTATCCCAGGTACACAATGTTTTTCATGTTTCAATGTTACGAAATTATATGCCAGATCCACCTCATGTTTTGAGTCTAGAGGTAGTTCAGTTGGAAGAGAATATTTTTTATGAGTAATAGTCAATACAGATTCTTGACTATAGAGATAATGTGTTTCAGAATAAGGGAATTGATTAGGTAAATGTTTTGTGGAGAAATCATATGGTTGAAGAGGCAATACAAGAATCTGAAAATTCTAGGAGGGATAAATACCCACACTTATTTGATATGTGAATAAAATTATGAGGAAGTGATTTCCAAAAGGGTAAGTAATGTAACATCCATGGTATTTATATAATAATAATATTTCATATCTATTAATATTTATGAATAATATGTTACTTTTACATTAAAAGGGATGCTTGGTTTGATAGCGTACTCAACCCACAATAACAGGTTTATCCTAAATCTTACGTTGTAGACAACATTGAGGTATATTGAAAAACAATACAATAATAAAATTATTATTTTAAATGGTAGTTAACCCCTAGCAATTGTATTATCAATAATGAATAAAACTAAATACAATATGATTGTAAATGTTTGTTAAATGTTTTATCATTTATCCAATAAATTTTAGTGGCTTAAAATGAGAAAAAATACAATTATAAGAATAAAATACTCTAATATTTTTAAAAGGGTATTTTTATCACCTTTATATTTTCACTTTTAAATATTATATTTGAAAAAATAAACTTCTTCTTTGAAATAGGTACATAAAAATTTTCCTTGGTTGAAATATTTGTATTTTTCAAATGAAATTCGTATTTTAATGAATAGTGAAAAAATGCTGCATTTTAATTCAAAATTTCCATTTCATATAATTTATTTATATAGTTATGTTATCCTTTTCATTGTTTTTAATTCTTAATTTTATTATGTTTTTATCATTTAATCCAATGTAGGTAATTGAATGTAATTTCACATTTAAATTGGACATAAACGCATGCCTATCTTTTGATAGTTTTATTTCTTAAAAGCCCGCTCTATGGTTCTAACAACAAGAATTAATTTTAAATTTATTAATGAAAATTATGTGTTTTGAATTTGGAAAATTTTATTACATATTGGGAATCAGGAGGTCTAAAATATATAAATAGGTACCTTTTATTTTTGTACATTATAAGTAGTAACTTCGGTAATTATTTTTATTTACCATGGTTAAAGGGTAAATCAGGTAAATAAGGTTAAAAAAATAATATTATAATAATATAAAACTACCCTAACACCGGTACTAAACCTATTGGATGAGATATTCCTAATAATGAGCATACTTGGATCTATTTTAGGGCCCCATGGAGTCAGTTTCATGTGATAATGACATGTTATAATAATTAATTTAAATTAAAAAGAAATATAACACAAACATGTATATTTTTACTAAAACAATTTTATGAAGGGGTTATATAATTGATATCTATGACTATAAATAGTAATTAGAAATATAATGATATTTTATACAACATGGTATTTTATTTTTAATTATTATACATAAAATAAATAAATTTATTTATGACCCAATGATGATAAAGTGAATACCTTATTAATGAAAGATTCAATTAAATGATATTATAAACATTAATATAGATTTAATTTGACAATTTTGATGCCATAAAATAATTTTTTTGGACGAAACTAGAATTTTAGGTTTGAGTTAATTCATTTGGTTTGAAGGAATCAATTTGTAATGACATTAGAAAAAATCAATTACTTAAAAGTGTCCAAATTGACATAAATGAGTTTAAAAAAAACTATTTTTTAAATGATATAATAGTTCCAAAAATCTAAAATTATGCCAAATGACTTATATAATGTTTAAAATTTAATTAATGATCTACTTTTGGTACTTTAATCATTTTATAGTAATTATAGAAACCATCCATTATGAAAATTCAAGATGAAATGGTATGAGTTAATTTATTTATCTAAGGGTTAAATAAAAAAGGTAACAATTATTTTGTGACATAAACTTTTAAAAAACCTAATAGTTTAGAGGATTTATAACCATCCTCATATTATCCTCTAATATTTTACTTTTTTTCTATTATAATTCTAAAATAAATTTATAATAAAATAAAATTTCAAGACTTTCTTAAAGTGGCCCTCCTACCTCTTATAAAAGGCCACCACATACACCCACTTAATCACACCTAGAAATCCCATTGTATCGTCTAAATTCTACCAAAAAAACCTCTCAACATCCCTCCCTTACTCTTAGAATAATTAACTTGTATAGAAGGCTGTTTAAGAAAGCCTTTTGGATAAAATCAAAAGTAATTACCCAATTTTGAGGCGATGTCTTCTCTCAATATCTTTTCCTTTATTTTACTTCTACAACCCCTAAACTCTTTTATTTTCTTTATTTTATAACAAAAACAGTATAATTAATATACTAGGATGTTTTTATGATAAGGGTTTGACCTAAACTTACACACACCTCCATTTAATGGATATAGAACCTACTATTTTGGTGTACGATGAACTACTACCTCACGAAACGATGATTGTTCAATTTTCTTCTACCACCTATCATGGTGGACATTATTATAGAACTATATTTATATTTGATATATATTTTATTTATATTGTCTCTATTCTTCTACAAACATACCTTTATTCTTTCCATAATGTTTGAATATCATAATTTCATTTGTAGAAGTGTGGACTGCTTCCCCTCAAAGTGATATGACTCATTCATTACATACATGAAATATATAAAGGATGTTACTAATGAACTTATGTAAAATATATAAAATATATATTCTACCATAATTATAATATATATATATGTATTTTTTTAGTTTTAATTTCTTTAATATGACAAAGAAATGGAAGTAGTGTTCATGCGTACATACGACCTGTCATCTCCATGAACAATGCATTTCATTTATTATCTCCAAATTTTATGGACTATTATAAATTAATATACACTATATATATATGATATTAAAATCATTAATAATATTATGTAGATGATAGAATTTTTACCACATGCACAATTTACATCAAAACATGTTCATTTTCGACTCAAGTACCGAATATCGAAAAAAAATCTGACATAAACTCAAATAATTATATAATTGTTATAACATGGTAATAAGTGATATAAAATGAATAATAAAATTTAAAAATTCTCTAAAGAAATTATTAATTAACCTAAGTGGATTATTCATGAAATTAAAGAATGAAAAAGAGAAGTCGAATTCAAGGTAAGGGACTTCGTCTCAATCTCCTTCCATTGAGGAATATTTTGATTTATACAAGAACTTCATTTATATAGTGTATAATCAACCACTTTTAATTTTAAATTCAGTCAATAGATTTAAAAAGGAATACATTTTAATGAAGTGTATTAAAAAATTAAAAAAGGAATCTTTATTTTCAAGGTACACGACGACAATGACCTTTCCACTACTACGAGCATTATTTGATATTTGGATTCCTCTAAAAAGAATAATGTTTTTAAAAGAAAAGTAAATACCATTTACCCTTTCTATATATTTTTCTGTTGAAAATGTTTTTAATAAAGGATTTATTATGTAAATATCACGGAATGATCTATTCTGATTGCAATGTGAACATGTTATTTTTACTTTATGAATTTTTTATGTATTAGGATTAAGTTATGGTTCTTGGGAATTTCTTATGTATACGGGTTGTTCCATGATAAAACAAGGGTGGGTGAGCACATGATAGCTCCCCAATTAATTGTTTAATGTGACTTAGGTAAATGTTAAGGTTTCTCCTAAGATATTTACGGACTATACTGTAATGGTTATTCCAAAAGTAACTGCGATGTTTACTCCCTATGTGTTGGTGAAAGATACAAAGTAAGTATAATATGGATGAAACACGATACATTTATGATTTATGATTCCTATGATGTTTTCATGATTCTTTTGAATACATGGGTTTATAAATATTCATGGAATAATGTTTTCTTTCCTTATTTTATACCTTACTGAGTTTTTATGCTCATCCCATGTTTTTGAAATATTTTCATAGGGTATAAGGATGAGTAAGATAATGGAATAAGTCAATAAGTTTTTTATAAGGAAAATAAATCATGTTTTTAATGTTTTTTTGGTGAAAAATGGATAATATTTAGATAATATCCTCTTGAATATTTATGGGATTATACGCTATAATAATGGATGAATACTTTAAAACTCTAAACCTGAAAAGATTCTCAATGTGAATTAAAGTCAAATTATTGACTTATCTCAAGATTATGTATTGTTTTAAGGATGAGGACTTATAATTGGTATCAATGGTTGGTTTAGATAAATTTAAGGGTTTGTATGTTGTAAATAGTATATCTATAAATTATTTTTACTTCATGGTAAAAATAAAATAGCATTTGAGTATTACCATGTTGTTTCATCTAAGATATGTTTGTTCAGAATGGTTTTACATAGAGTAAATAGGGAAGTTATATTGGGATGAAATATAGAGGGAAAAAAATTCCAAATCAGCAACTTGAGATGGTCAAAATAGGAATTTAATAGTTTTCTGTAGTGATGTAATAGTTGAATCAAGAAATAAATGGAGGTGGTATCCATGTGTGAGATCATCTAGATCAACCAAAAAGGAACATATTGTTAGTGAAGCATTTCATGAGGCAACATCCTCCATCATTTAGAGGATCATCTCACCCTGTTCTAGATAAAGAGTGGATTAATGACCTAGAAAATATTTTTTATGTCATATGGTATCTAGAACATCAAAAGGTTAGTCTTGATGTTTACCGTTTTGAGGGTGAAGTTGATCAGTGGTGGTCGATGGTTAAAAATATCAAGGATAGTGAGAAGATTAATTCTATTTATTGGGATGAATTCATAGGTATGTTTCTTAAAAAATATCTCCCAAATGTGGTTCATCTTAGGTTGGAAAAAAATTCTTGGAATTGATGAAGGAGGATGACTTAGTGGATACTTATGAAGAAAAATTCACTCAATTGGCAAGGTATGATCTAAATTTCATATGATATCTTGATAGTAAAATAAATTATTTTTAACTTAGGATTAAAGAAAAAGTATCAAAGGTAATTAGCTTCTCAGGAGTTAATTTTTTTTGAAAAACTTGTTTGATGTTCGGAGAAGGTGGAAAGGGAGTTTTCTGGTGATCAGGTGTTCTTTGAAAAAACAACAGAATAAATAGTCGAGGTGATAGACAAAAGGAAATAACTCTTCAAAAAAGTCAAATGGTATGAAATATATGTTTAAAATTTGTGCAAATTGTGGTAAAAATTACACTGGGGAATGCCTTTTGAATTATGGTAAGTGATTCTGATGTGGTAAAATTGGACATAAGGCTTGTAATTTTACTGAAAAATATCAGTTTAGTGGTAATAATAAATATAAGTTACAGTTAATATAATGTTTTATGTGCACTGAAATTGGTCATTATGAAAATGAGTGTTCGATGAAGAACTCAAATTATGGGAAGAAGTTGGACTACAATTAGAAAGGGGTGGTGGAATCTTTTGCAACTAATTCAGAAGATTTTGGGCTATAAAATTCAGTAGTATCAGGTACATTTCTTATTTATTCAGATTATGCCAATGTGTTATTTTATTCTGGGTCTACACATTCTTTTATTTCAAATAAATTTTACAGTAAATTTGTAATTCCATCTCAATAAATGAATACAGATATTATGGTAAAAACACCTTGGGGAAATTTCAAGACAAAAAGAAATTATAAGAACCTTTATATTCTTTTCTATGGAAAGAATCTACCTATAGACCTTTTTTTTCATCTAGTAGAGTTTTATGATATTTTGGGTATGGATTGGATTTCCATTTATCATGCCAATATTAACTGCAAAACTAAAGAGGATTCTTTCAAGAAATAATTTCAGTATGTGTACAAGAATGAACCCTTACTAATGATAACATATCTGGAAGCTGAGAAACTAGTAAAATATATAAATGAATTTTACCTTTCACATATTGTTGAAAACAAAGGAACTATTTAGATTAATGATTTTTTAATAGTAAATGAGAATATTGATGTTTTTTCTGATGAGTTTCTTAGAATAATACCTAATCGTAAGATGAATTTACTTTTAAATTAGTTCTTGATGCTAATAAAATATCCAAACCACCTTATCGAATTAATCAAATCGAACTTTCAGAGTTAAAGAATCAATTTCAGGGGTTATTTCATAAAGGTTTCATTCAAACTATCACATCACCATGTGGTTCTCCTATATTGTTTGTTTAAAATAAACACGGTTGAATGATAACTTTCATTGATTATAGAGCCCTGAATAACATCACTATTTAGAAAAAATATCCTTTGCCTAATATTGATGATTTGTTTGATCATCTCCAGGGAGATCAATATTTTTTAAAGATTAAATTGAGGTTCGGGTACCATCAATTGAAAGTAAAGAAAGAAGACATTCCTAAGACTGTGTTTTGTACTATATATGGCCATTATGAATTCGTATTTATGCCTTTTGGGTTAACCAACACACCTACTGTATTTATGGATCTTACGAATAGAATTTTCCATGAGTTCTTGGATAAGTTCATGGTTATGTTTATTGATGATATTATGGTATATTCTAAAATTAAATATGAGAATGAATGTCATTTAAGGGTGGTCTTTCAAACATTAAAATAAAATAAACTGTATGGAAAATTCAAAAAGTGTGAGTTTTGGTTACAAAAAATTTCATTTCTTGGTCACATTGTTTCTAAAGATGGCATAACTGTTGATCTCACTAAAAAAAATTGTTAAAGACTAGACATGACCCACAAATATAACTGAGATTCATATTTCTCTTTGTATAGTAGGTTATTACCAGAGGTTTGTTTAACATTTTTCACAGTTATCTTTCCCATGGACTAAGTTAACTGAAAAAGGTGTTATGTTTTTCTAGAAAAAAGAACGTGATGAATATTTTCAGGAATTGAATGGAAGAATGGTGAATGCTAAAGTTTTGGCACTAACTTTCTGAAGTGATGAACATGTTATCTATAGTTATTCTTCGTTAATAGTACTTGGATGTATCCTAATGTAGAATGATTAGATAATTGATTATGTTTCACATCAGTTGAAAACTAATGAGTTAAATTAGCCTACTCATTATTTGGAATTAGATTCCATTATTTTCACTTTACAAATTTGGAGGCATCATTTGTATGGAGTAAAATGTGAAATATATAATTATCATGAATGTTTGAAGTATGTATTTACTTAGAAGGAATTAAACATGATACAGAGACGATGGAAAGAATTAATCAAGGATTATGATTGCACAATTCATTACTATCCTAGAAATGGGAACAAATATGTCAATTATTTGAGTTAGAAGTTTAATGTGACATTAATCATGTTACGTTTGGAATGTGAGATTTTGATTAATGATTTGATGAAATTTGGCATTGAAGTTTTTGGTGCAAGAAATTCTTCTGT
The DNA here is from genome assembly GCA_963277665.1 of Viscum album. NCBI lineage: Eukaryota > Viridiplantae > Streptophyta > Magnoliopsida > Santalales > Viscaceae > Viscum > Viscum album. The sequence goes on along the minus strand of OY728156.1, from coordinate 1,187,522,712 downwards.
TTTGTTTCAGCTTTCAGTGAAATCGTCTCTAGCAGAAAAAATAAATCAAGTACAGGAGGAAGAAAGTGGGTGGAAGAAAAAGGTATAATTGGTTTAGAAGGGAAAGTTTCCTAAATTTAACATTGATAAATATTGTATTTTGTGATTTGGGAAAAGATAATGTGTGCTTTGTGAGTCACTGTTAAAGAAAGAGTTGTTGTGTAAAGCTCACTGTTCATTTTATGTTCATCCAGGCAGTATTAAGATGCACATTGATCCTTAGGAGTATTACTGGTGGAATGGAATTAAAAAAGGCATTTATGAATTTACTATGATGTTTCTGACTAGTCAGTAGGTGAAAGAAGAATAGAAATTACCCAAGGTGATGCTTTAGACTTTGTGAGTATTAGAGTTCAAATGGGAGAATATATCCATGGACTTCATTGTGGGATTACTAAAGATATCTCAAGGTAATAATGAAATCTGGGTTATTGTTGATCGATTGACTAAACCTGCTCATGTTCTTCATATTTAAGATACATTTTATCTAATTCAACTTTCTCTGTTTCATCTTAATGAATTAGTCTGGTTACATGGAGTTCTTATCTCTATTGTATCTGATTGTGATCCTAGGTTCACTTATAACTTTTGGAAAGGCCTTTAGAAGTCATTGGGTACTGAATTAATTTTTAGTAGATCCTTTCATCCACAACCAGATGGGATTACAAAATGAATAGTTCATATATTAAAAGATATGATATGTTGTTGTTCAATGGATTACAAGGGATGTTGGGACAAACATATTTCCTTTGTTGAGTTTTCATATAATAACAGTTTTCATTCCTCTATATAGATGGCACCATCTAAGGAATTATATAGAAAGAGGTATCGAAATCTAACTATTTGGGATGAATTAGGTAAAAAGAAGTTGATGGGACCAGAATTGGTGGAATATATAGAAGAAAAATATCAGTTGATTTAGAAGCACATGAGGATAAATCATAGTAGGAAAAAAAGTCATCTGAATATAAAGAGGAAGTATATTTAATTCATGTGAGGTGATTGGGTCTTTCTCAAAGTTTCTATATGGAAATGTGTCATGCATTTTGGTAAGAAGGGAAAGCTGAGTCTGCGGTTCATTGGAACCTATGAAATCTTGGAGAAAGTTGGATCTGTTTCCTACAGGATGGATTTACCACCAAATTTATCCCAGGTACACAATTTTTTCATGTTTCAATGTTAACAAAAAGTATATGATGGATGCATCTCATGTTTTGGGTCCAGAGGTAGCTCAGTTGGAAAAGAATATTTCTTATGAGGAACAACCAATACAAATTTTAGATTGTAGAGAAAAAGTGTTGCCAAATAAGGTAATTCTTCAGGTAAATGTTTTTTAGAGAAACCATATGGTTGAAGAGGCAACATGAGAATATGAAAATTCTATGAGGGTTAAATACCCCCATTTATTTGATAAGTGAATAAAATTGAAAAAACACAAATTACAAAAGGGGGGAAGGATGTAACATTGTAGGTATTCATAGAATAATACCTTTTCTTATCTATAAGTATTTATGAATAAGATATTAATTTTACATTAAAGGGGATGATTGGTCTGATAGCTTAATCGACACGCAACAATGGGTTTATCCGAAATCTTACGTTGCACACAACATTTAGTTATACCGAAAAATAATACAATAATAATATTATTATTTTAAATGTTAGTTAACACCTAGCCGTCATATTGGTGGGATTGAACAAAAATAACTCCAATAAGATTATGAATGTTGGTTAAATGTTTTTTACATTTTTCTAATAAATTTTAGTGGCATAAAATGAGAATGAATCTAATTTTAAGCATAAAATACTCTAATATTTTTAAAAGGATTGTTTTAAGATATTTTGTTAGAGAACCCATTTAGAATATTATTTTTGTCACTTTTATATTTTATATTTAAAAACAATACTTCTTCTTTAGGAGAGGAACATCAAAATTTATCGTGGCTTAAATTTGGGTATTTTTCAGATTAAATTCATATTTTAGAGAATAGTGAAAAATACTGCATTTTAATTCAAAAATGCATTTTCATCTAATTTATTTATATATTTATGTTTTCATTTTAATTGGTTTTAAAGTGTAATTGAATTAGGCTGTTATCATTTAATCTAATTTTTTTCATTGATAGTAATTTCACATTAAAATTGGAAATAAACACATGTCAATATTTTGATAGATTTTACTTATTAAAAACCCGCTTTCAGGTTTTGAAAATGAGAATTAATTTTAAATTAATTAATGAAACCTCAATGCTTTGAATTTTGAAAAATGGATTCCATATTTGGAATCATAAGGTTATAAATATTTAAATAGTTAAATTTATTTTGGAAACTATGAGTTGTTACTTCATTAATTATTTTTATTTGACATGGTTAAAGGGTAAACTAGCTAAATAAGGGAAAAAAATAATATTATAATAATATAAACCTACCCTAACACATGTAATAATATTATTGAATGAGATATGGCTGACCATGATCATCCTTGGGTTAATTTTAGGACCCCATGGAGCCACTTGAGTGTGATAATGACAGGTTATCATAATTAATTTAAATTAAAGAGAAATATAACCAAAACATTTATCATTTTACTAAAAAAATTAAGGTGGAGTTATATAATTTATCCCTTTGACTATAAACATTCATTAGAAAGATAAAAATATTTTCTACATTAGGTTATTCTATTTAAAATTTTTAGAAATTGAATAAATAATTTTATTTATGACATAATGATGATGTAATGAATACCTTATTAATTAATGATTCCAATAGATGATATTATAAATATTAAAATTAATGTAATTTAAACATTTTGATTCCATAAAATATCTTTTTAGATAACACTAACATGTGAGGTATTAATTAAGTAATTTTTTTCAATGGAATCATGTTTTATGACTTTAAGAAAATAAATTACTAAATAGTGTCAAAAATTGACATAAATGAGTTTTTAAAACAAATAATTTTTTATTAAATGATATAATAGTTCTAAAAATCCAAATTTTTTAAAAATGACTTATATAATGTTTAAAATGTAATTAATGATCTATTTTTGGTTCTCTTGAAATTTTATTGTAATTATAGTAACCATATATTTTGAAAACTTAAGAAGACCTAGGAAGAGTTAATTTATTTATCTAAGGGTTAAATCTAAATGATAAGGTTCACTTTGTGACCTAAACTTGTATAAAACCTATTGGTTGAGAGAATTTAGACCAATAATAATAATATATTCTAAATATTTTACATTGGATCTATTATAATTCGACAATTAATTTATAAGAAAATAAAATTTCAAGACTTTCCCAATGTGCCCCTCCACCTCTCTAATAAAAGGACACCACCTATAACCATGTACTCACACATCTCTAGCAACTTGAATCATTAAAATTATTTTAAAATAATCTCCAAACATAACTACCTTACTTCTACAAGCCTTACCATGGACAAAAGAAAATTTAAAAAAGCCTTTTGGCTCAAATCAAAAGGTGTTACCCAATTTTGAGGTAATGTCTTCTCTCAAGATCCTTTCCTTTATTTTCATTATCCACCCCCTAAACTCTTTTATTTAAATTATTTTATTAAAAAATATAATATATATACTATTATGTTTTTATGATAATTTTTTGGCTAAAACATACACACACCTCCATCTAATGTATATAGACCATATTGTTTTTCTGTACGGCGAACTACAACCTCACAAAATGACGATTGTTCAATTTTCTCCTACCACCTCACATGGTGGCCATTATAATGGAACTATATTTATATTATATATATATATATATATATTATATTTATATTGTATCTATGATTATGCAATATTTATTTATAACATACCTTTATTCTTTCTATAATGTGTAAATATGATAATTTCCTTTGAGGAAGTGTGGACTACTGCCCCCTTAAAGTGATATGACTCATTCATGCCATACATGGAACGTATAAAGAATGGTGTTAATGAACTTATTTAACACATATAACATATATATTATACTATAATTTAATTATATTTATTTATCATTTAGTTTTCATTACTTTAATAAGACATAAAAAATGAAAGCAGTGTTCATGCGTACATACAACCTACCATCTCCAAGAATGGTGCATTTCATTTCATACATAAAAATGTTATGGAATATTATAAATCCATATATAATGGATATATGTGATATTTAAATCTTGAATATTATTCATTAGATGATGTAATTTTGACCACGTGGATAATTTACATCAAACCAAGTTCATTTTTGAATCAAGTTCTGAATAGTGAAAAAAATTACGATATGAACTTAAATAATTAACTAATTGTTAAAACATGTTAATAATTGATATAAAATGAATAATAAACATTAAAAATGTTATAAATCAAGTATAAATTAACCTAATATTATTATGTAGTAAATTTAATAATGAACAGGGTAAGTTGGAGTTAAGGTAAGGGACTTTGTATCAATCTCCTTTCATTGAGGAATATTTTGATTTGTATATGGCCTTATTTTATATGATGTATAATAAAACACTTGGACTTTTAGTTTTAGGAAATGGTTTTCCAAAATAATATTTATTTTATTAAGTGTTTTACAAAATAACTAAAGGAATGTTTCTTTTTAAAATAAGTGGCCACAACGACCTTTCCGCTGTGGGGAGCATTATTTGATATTTGGATTCCTCTACAAGACATTATGTTTTTAAAAGAAGAATAATTAACATATACCATTTCTATGTATTTATATATTGAAAATGGTTTTGATAAAGGAATTATTATGTCAATATCATAAAATTACATATTGTTATTAAAATGTGTAAATTTTATTTTTTCATTCATGGATATTTTATGTGTTATAATTATGTTATGGTTATTGGAAATTGCTTATGTATACGGGTGGTTCCATTATAAACTGAGGTAAGGGGATCCCGTGATAGCTCTCCAATTCATTGAGTAATGTGATGGAGGTAAAAATTAAAGTTTCTTCTAGGATATTTATGGAATATACTATGATGGGTATTCCAAACATAACCACGAAGGTTACTACCTATGTGGCTATGAAAGCTACAATGTAAGTATGATATGGATTCCACAAGTTACCTTTTATGATTTATGATTTCTATGAAGTTTTCATGATTCTTATGAAATCATGGGTTTATAAATATTAATGGACTAATGTTTTCTTCCCTTATTTTATCCCTTACTGAGTTATTATGCTCATACCAAGAATTTTTTGAAATGTTTTCATAGGATATAAGGATGAGTAAGATAAAGGAAGAAATCAATAAGATTTTTACCAAGAGAAGAAATCAAGTTTTTTAATGGTTTTTATTTGGTGGAAAAATGGATACAGTTTTTATAGTATCCTCTTATATGATTATGGTATGATATGTATTAATAACGGACTAATTATTTAAAACTATAAACCTAAAATTATCATTAATGTGAATTAATTTAAAATTATTAACTTATCTCAAAATTATGTAATGTTTTAAAGCCAGGGCCTTATACAAAAATTTAATTAAAAATCATTAAATTTATTCTAATAGTTACCTCCAATAAAGGATTATGTTTATAGATATCAAAAAGAAAATATTGATCACTCAACATGAAGATCAACACCCAAAACAACCACAGTCAATAGATTATGCTTCTAAAATGGAGAGAAATGAATGATAGGGGAAAGCCATTGAAAAACCACTCATTGGGGGTTAAATTATTGATTGGGACATTCAAAAGGGAATAAATAACTAGAAAATTTACTGGAGTTGATCTAGGGATCAAGAGGTTGGGATGCACGATAGATGAAGAATTAATTAAACACATAGTGTGTACATAAAAATAGTGGGATTGGTAAATACATACAGTGAGATCCTTTCACATCATTTATTTCCCAATTTATGAGTTATTCCTAAAAACATGTCGACTTGCATTAAAATAACCCTAATATAACATTACATGATGTGAACTATTTTCATGGTGTATAACCATTTCATGCCCGGAACCAGTTTATGAACTATATCAAGAAACATTTACACTTCAGGTAACATGTTCGTCGATTCTAAATGTCTAACAAATATCTCTCAACATGGCTTCTCTAAAAAAATCTAGAAGCCTTCTCAAGTCATGGAGAACCCTCATAATCCATCAAAATTCTTATAACTAGATTCCATTAATTTAAAAAAATGCATCCCCAATCCTTAAGTCACCCCCACAATTTCTCTTCATCCATAAAAATAAATTGGATACCAAGGTCTAGGAAGAAGTAAAAATAAAAGAAAAATATTCAATGAAAGGGTTATACCTTGAAAAAGTTTCACACACTAAAATAGTTCAGAACATCAGCCGGGAAACATTTACACATCATGTAACATGTTCATGACATTTCAATGTCTACCAGATAGCACTCAACCTAAATTTTACAAGAAAATCCTGAACTACATTCTAAGCCTTCCAAACTCATGGATAACCCTCATAATACCTTTAAATGCTTATAAAAAAACTCCATTAATTAGAAAAACATACATCCCCAAACTTTAGTGTAACACCCCAAACCTAGAAGAAAAACGTTTCTGCCTTATTACGTATCATTAGCATGGTCACAAAGATCAAGTCTCAAAATATTGATTAGTTTAGTATCCTTAGAAGTACTAGATACATTCATAAGGTTTACATTACATCCTAAAATGGGAAACTACAACAACAAAGTTTCCATAGAAAACATTGAGATCCCATAGACTATCCCTGCACATCAGTCATAATATACTTCTTCGTATACTAGGAAAAATAAAACATATAAAGGGGTGAGCTCTGATTCTCAGTAAGGATAAAAATATAGCGGAAAATTTTATAAATAAGCATAACCATTTAAGGAAATGTATAAGAATAAAATAAAAGCCTTTAAAACTTGAAGTTAAGAATAATATGGAAAAGATAAAATAAAATAACACAATTTACTTATTCACATAGATATTCTACTAGTCTAATAATCACATGAAATATAAATAGCCACTTCCATAATGATGGAATGCATAATGCCAGAATTTTATAACCACATAGTCAAGGCCTTCTGCCCAAACTACAAATAAGATTTTGTCAAGGCCTTGTGCTAAGACACTAATTTGTCTCATGAGACCTACCGATGCATCGAGGAGCTATAGCGAGCTCCACCCATCACTTATTAAGTCCAATTCATTCCTCATATGAAAAGATTGAAACATAACATAAACATTCTTATTAAAACTAGAATACAAAATGTCAATACTTTATCCAAAAACCATGAATGGTATAAAAATAGCACATATACAGTCAAACATAACTCATTCAAGACAATATGGAAGATTGTATTATAATAGATTAACCTAAATCAATAATAAGGAATGATATTGACATAGATGAAAATAATCATCAAAACTATTTGATAGAATTATCCCCCTTTTTCTTGAAAACATTTAAAAGTCTCACTATTTATCAAGAAGCCATTTAAAATAGATTTTTTAATCAAAGTATCCCATACCACTTTGAAACTTTTAAAAGTAATTTTAATTTTATAACTTTAATGTCCATATAAATAAATCCTTAAAACTGTTTTTAAAACATGAAATTAATGGGAAAGATTTATAATAATAAATCTTTAAAACATTGTGAAATGATATTTTAGTTAGAGTTCCTAACCGAAAGAGAGAAACCTGAATACATATAAATGTGGTAATAAAAAATTTATAATTTCAATGGAATAAAGGGATTCATGATATACTTTGTCAAAGTACATTATATACACCATATAAAAGTGAATAGGTGTATAACAATAAATAAGTCTCAATGGAATGTAAATTGAGATGAAATCTACTATAAAGACCGTATCCTTAGGTTAAGGATAAATCAATGAAATAATTATGTGTGAAAAATATAAATACACTCAATATTATTGAATATTCAATGTAAATCAATCAGAGTACCTTCACAAATATTCTTGTAAAAACAACACCAATGAATTGGATGTTTAACTCAATAAATTTAGATTGAGTTACAATTACTCTTATCAAGTTCATATCGATGACTTGAGAATTTATCAATGGAGTGATTATGTGTATCAAATGTATATCCACAGAAAGGGGAGTGTAAATTAATACAAAAATAATAAATAATGATTCCACACATAATCATGGAGTAAAATAATCAATGAAGTATGTGTAAAGCTGAATGAGTGGAAATTGAAATTTGAAATTCCCTTACCAATTTGGTAACTTAAGAAACATACATCACATGAAATATGGATCATAAAATGAATATGTAATTAATAATAATGTAAAGTATATTACACAAATAATACAATCATATCCAGTACATACACCACACAAAAGGAAATAGTGGCAATACAACGTGAATCTCACTAGAATAAGAAGTTAGATGAAACCCCCTTACCACGTTGTAATCAATCAAGTCGTATGACAAGAAGTTAATAAACACAAAATAATTCACATAATTCCATGAATATAAATATAATAATGATAATATATATCAAATGGAAGTATACAATACACCACATGGAATAAATAAGTGGCGAACAATGGGAATCTCACAAAATTAAAAGTGAGATAAGAAACCCCTTAATTTTTACTTTTCCTTGGTCGAGGGTAAGTTAAACTCTTGTATAATAGTGAAATAATTTTTATTAAATTATAAAGGAATTATATACGTTAATATGATATCATATATGATCTTTTAACCTTCCTTTGTTAATAATGTATTAGTATTATCGTCGTTTCTGGTGTTAACTGACTCATTTTCCTTTGTATGCTTTGTTACGTAAGTAATGTTTATTATGGATAGGATTTATCTTATTAATATTAAGAATGATATTAAGTCTTTAAAAATTATCTTTAATCATCTAATGAAAATTACTCTTGAATGGATACGATGGGGAATAAATCTCATCATGTTCATGGAGACAATAATCCGTACGTACGCACGAGTGAAAATATCATTCTATTGATATTAAAATAATATATAATTGGATATTATGTCATATATAAAGAATAATTATCATGTTATATTTATTTTTTAAATCAATTAAACATCATTATTATACCCATCCAAATAATAATGTATTGAATAACAATTACACCACGACGTGGAGACAGAATGCTGTACGTACGCATGTATGGTGACATGTCATTCAAATGATGTATAAAATAATGAATATGGTTTTAAAATGTTTATAATAACATCACAGTATATATAATATTTTGGATTTATTATTTTATAATGGAAATAAAAAATACAGAGGAAGTGGAAGAAGAAAGGAACTTGAAAGAGGTGATGAAATACTTACCTCTTTTTTAGGTTCTTCCATTTAATTTGATCAAAATGGCTCCTTAGTTTGTCTTTATGACTAAAGGAAGGACTATAGGATGAAGGTAGTACAATTTAGAGGGTATTTGGGTATAGTTTGGCCGAAACAAAAGGCTTTTAAGGTGAGAATTAGAGAGAAGAGGGAGTTCCCTTTTATAAGTGGGGTAAGGGGCACCTTAGGAAGAGCCAGAAATATTATTTTATAATAAAATAAGTTTCAGTTTATAATGGATAAAAAATGAATTATTTATAGGATAAGGTGGGTATGGGTCTAAAACCACTAAAAAATAGGTTTTATACAGGTTTTGGTCATTATATTAACCTTATCTTTTACATTTAATTCTTAGTTAAATAGTTTGACATTTACCATGCCTCCTTGTATTTTTATATTATATGGCTTATAAACATACTATAAACTTCCAAGAGAACACCAAAGTGGTTCATTAAAGATAAAAAGGTCATTATATAAGTCTTTTGTCCAAACCTTAGATTCGTAGGATTATTATATCAACCAATAATATTGTATTTGTTTTAAAAACTCATTTTTGTCAATTTTGAGATTATTTAATAATTGATTTTTTATAAAGTCCTAACAACATTATTACTTAGAAATAAATACATTTAATAAACCCTAGCATTCCATAGGGACCTATAAAATTTGTTTATGGAATCAAAACATTCAAATTATATTTATTGTAGTATTTATAATATCATTTATTTTATTGTTTCATTAATATGGAAAATACTACAACATTATCGTGTCATATATAAATATATTTAATTTTTGTCTAAATATTAAAAATAAAATATTAAGAGGTAGGAAATCCTTTTATCTTTTTAATGAATATTTATAGTCGAATATATAAATTATATAACTTCATATAAAAACTCTTTTATTAAAAGATATTTGTTTTTGTTATTTTTGTCTTCACTTTAGATTATTTAATATAAAATGTCCTTATCACTCCTAATTGGCTCCATGGGGTCCCAAAATCAACCCAAGGATGCCCATTGTCGGAAATTTATCATCCAATATGGTTAGGACACATGTTATGGTAATTTAATATTATTCTAATATTATTTTTTAACCTTATTTATTGGATTTACCCCTTTAACCATGGTAAATAAAATATTTACTGAAATAAATATTCCAAATGTCTAAAAATAAAAGTTACCTATTTACCAAATTTAGACCTCCTGATTCAAAATATTGGATCCATTTTTCCAAATTCAAAACACAGAAGTTGTAGAAATTAATTTAAAATTAATTCCCGTTGTCAAAACAAAAAGCGTGTTTTTGTGAAATAATAACTATAAAAAGATTGACACTTGTTTATGTTAAATTTAAATATGAAATTACTTATAATGATTAATCATTTATTCCCTATTGAATAGTATATTATAGAATTGAAAAATGAATTTATTTTTAGATCACGGTGCTTATTCCATTATTGGGGATGTATCATTTGAAATGTATTATAATTGTTATATAAAAAACAATATTATACTGTGATTAATTTTTCATTATATTCCATGTTACTCATTGTCTACCACAGAAAAAATCTATTTCAAACTTTATTGAATTATATTCTCTTTTAGAATGTAGTCTATTATTTAAATTTAATATTAATCTAAAATTTATGTTTTAATTCATGAGTAATTAAATGGAATCCATTTGTGTTTCTAAATTAATGAAACTAATATATAAATCTATATTTTAAATGAAAAAGATATTTTTCATATGTAATAGTTATTTAAAAATATTTATATTTTAGTAAAGTGGATTTAAAAAGCCTTTTCTTAAAAATGATTTGTATAATGAAATAGATTTTAAAAATCATATTTTTTTGAAAATAAATATGACATATGATTTTGGGATGGATTTTTTTTTTCTAGTAAAATATTTTGACAGTGACAGAATTTATTAAACTGAATTTCATGATAGGTCATGCATAAGTAAATTATATATAATTATTTTCGTGGGGACCACTATAGATGTGTGGGTAGTATTTTTAACAAATAATAATGAGGTATATAGTAGGTTTTATTGATTTAAAAATTATATATTTTATTTTTGGTAAATTTTTAGGATGGGTATTGGTGTTATAGTTTTCATTTCCTTATGGTTTTGGGGTTTTTTGTATTTTATTATTTTTATTGAGTTGAGAAGATATGAATTGAATATATGATGATGATTTTTCATATTCATTTATAGTGGTTTTTGTGAATCATAAATATTATAATTTTATGTTGTTTGATGATTTGGGTTAGATTTTGCATCTTTTTATCATAAGCCTAGTGATTCTTTGGGATGAATATTAGTGTTTTTATTGATAATTAGTCATTTATATAGGTAGTGGTTTTTTTTTGAGAATAAAATATATATTATAAAGGATATGAGAAATTTTGGGTTAATGGTTGATTCATATTTTAAGAGATAAAATATTTTATGGTGGGGGATATTGTAAAGACATATTCCCCAATAGGTCTAATTAAATTGGAATTTGGAACTAATATTAGATAAATGGTTTATGAGAACACAAAAAAATTTAAATTATTGGCTTTGCATAAAATTTTGGTTCTAATTTTAGAATTTAATCTTCCATTAAAAATCTTATCGATGAAAATATGTGTTTTTTAGGCATGTATTGAGGTCTTATGAGGTGTTCATAGGTTATGTAATTATTATGAGGTGGTACCTGCTACAGTATAAAACGACAGGTTATGGGTTGAGTAGTGATAAATTTTTTATAGATATGTGTAGAATCTTATTTATTATTTTGTTTTTAAAAGTTCATATTATAAATATATGTAATGATTTTAATAGAACCACAAAACTTCTGAAATGAAAAATAATATGACCAAATAGAGAGACACTCGTGAAGATCAGAAGGTGGTATCCCCAAATAAACTTGATTAGTTTTCTATAAATACAAGAGTGTGATAACTTTTTCATTATGTTTTAAATAATTTGATCATTCTCTTCTCTTTCATTATTAATAAAATTATTAGTGTTTCATTCATGAAGTAAGACTAAAAATGAACAATGTAAACCCCAATTTTTTATTATATGTGTGTATATTATTTTCTTCATCAACTTGTATGTGTGATTCAATTTTTTTTGAGGTCATGGTGATTTAGTTATAGATATTAAAATGTAGTTCCTTTATCCACAAATTAATATTATATGTTTCCAGATTTAGGAAATCCAAACCTTATTCTACAAGTAATATTCTGGAATGAGTGTTCCAAAAATTTGGATCATCGATATAGAAAGTGGTATCAGATATTTTTGGTAGAATTATAGAGGTTTCTTATCATTTAACCTATTTAATTTCAATTGGACATAAGTATTTCATATGTAATAAAATTGGAATAATTCAAGGACTAGATTTACAAGTTCAATGGATTGGACTTTCGATTCTATAGGATACATATTGAATATTATCTATAGCAAAAGGATCTGGAGATTCCATAGAATGAGACAAAACTGGAATCCATGGATAAAGAGGAATATCCAATTCTCAAATATAAATATCTTGGGTTGTTTTAGATTAAATTGGCATAGAATGTGTCCATCAATATCTAGGATTTTAATATGACTACATTACTAATGACTAAAATCACCAAAAATTATGTAAATCCCACCTTTAAGAAAAAGATGTTTATGATGAAGTGACTATTCATTATGAATATACTAGAAGAAAAGTTTTTCTATGATCATATAAATTACATTTACATGGTTTATAGTCAACTAAAATTAGTTGGAGTGGATTTTTATTATGTAGTGTTGGAATTGAAACTTATCTAATAAAATCTGAAGTATTGGGATGTGATGATTAATAATATGAGTAATTCAAGTGATAAAAGTGTCTTGGTGTTCATGGAAATCCAAGATCTTATTCCAAATGAGGATATCCAGAATAATGAAGTCCTGGGAGCCATTGAAATAGTATTTTGTATGGATGGTATGGTAAATTCATCTAAAAGTAAAAACCAAATTTAGAAGAAGGATAAAGATAAAAGATAAAATAAACGAGGGGAATCAGTGGGCCACAGACCCGTATAATGGAATTGTTGAAAAAGGGGTACTAAATGAAAATATGTAGAGATTAAAGGTTAAATTTTATAAGTATTTATTCTAGAAGTTTTTCTAAAATATAGTAGTTGGGTATGAAATCAAACCGTTTCTAAGTGTCACAAGTCCACTGGAGTCATGGATTATTGATTACATGGATTCATTTCACTATACATTTGAGAGGATTATTATAAGGAACTGTGTCTTATAAGATTTTAAAAGGTTAATCTTGCAGATATGAAACATTTGAGATAGTTGTAAAGGGTGATATTAATGTATAAATAAGAAGTAGATAATTGTTCAAGTTACAAGGGCTGAGTAAAATAATATGTTTATGAAAGAATTTAATATTGGTTGGTCGACTATTTGATGTGGGGTTCTATATAATTTTGCTCAAAAGATCATGAAATATTACACACAGTTTTATGGTGATCATCAAAGGTATGAAAGATAGAATGTTGTACCTTAATTGGTTTTTTGAAAATATAACCCTTTCTAATCTAGATCCATGAAGTCATGGAATGATTGTTTAGGACACATGAGTGATAAAGGGATGAAAATATTCACTAAAAATATTATAATGAAAAATTATCATCTTTGTAAGACCCTACATCCATATAAGGTATTAATTCCTTTAAATGTTCCCCAAAATATATGTATTTCGGTTATTTTTGAAGCTTTAAAGGGTTGGTAGGGGATTGAGAGGCTGGTTTGGGAAATTAATGGTCGTTTCAGGACTTTATCCATTATTAAAGATGCCAATGAGTTCCCATTAGACTAGTACCAAGTACATGATGGATTCTTTAGGTGATTAAGAAGTTCTAAAAAGGACACTGGGTGGATGGTGCCTTTCGGATTGGGTACTTGGTTCTCATTAGGTACTCGATGTGATGTTACCATTTACCGAATGAGTATTTTATGATTTTGAGAAAATATATTTAATAAATTATATATATTTAAATTATTAAATGTTATGTACTCTCTCCCCTATCAATTACACCCTCTAGGTTATATATGCCATCTCACCTCATCTTTAGGTTTATTCCCTTCTAGTCCATATCTCTTCTTCACTTGTCTTGTGTTTCATGTTTCATTGTTTATAGGGGTATTACAACAATAAGGATATGAATCCTCTCCCCATACCTTGCCCTTTCATTTTATATTATAGTGTTATTAAATATTTATGACTAAATTCATATATAGGTTTACTAATTTTTGGAATTCTAATGATCAGATATGATTTTTCCATTCTTGTTCAATGATCTAGATTTCATTAGACTAAGGTCGGTGGGCCCTAACCTTTCTCTATGGGTTAAGAGGGTTCCTTGTGTCAGGTGATAATTTGACTCATCACATTTGAACATTTTACCATAAAATTAATCTAAATTGATATTCTTGAACCTTTATGAGTAGTATGAAACTATCTAGGTCCATGAAAATGAGACCACTAAATATTATACCGTGACATTATGGCTGTTAAGGGTCGTGAACTAAGTTTAACAGGGGGAGAGATTTATACTCAAATCCTAATGATAGGATCCTTGAGTTATGACTTCTTATTATAGACCTAGTTAGTTTACTTTAACCTCCTTTGATAATGGAGTGGTTTGAATAACCTTGGTTGTACCTTGAGTACACCTCAAAGTATTCTTATTAGATGTTTCAAGACACTTTAGACCAATGATATATGTGATGTGTGAGTGTATCCCTTTTTAATTGAGTTAACTAAGGATTTTAAACTTTATTTAATTATAATGAACTAGTTATCTTGTTAAGAATGACACATAAATGAATTATATATTTTTTGTATATATTTCCCATCCTTCTTTAAATTTAAAATGACTATTATATGATTTGATATTGATGATTAGCATGAGGGGTCAACAAACCTACAGTTTGAGAATGATGAATACCTAGGATTAATTTCCCATAGTTCCTTTCAATTATACCTTATATCAAGATTCTTGATCTGATATCATTGTTGGTTGAGGAAAATCTCTCTATTGTACTTTTATTTGATTTGGATTGGGATTTATATGGCTAAGGGATAAGATCACTCTAATCTGGATGTTATCCCATTGGTCATTACTATTATATCATGGTAAAGATTCTCATGGGGGGAGACCATAGAGATAGGTGTTGTTACTCCCCATTATAAAATGATATTACTCCATGGTCAATATTCCATGTGGTGAGACCTTGGTGATAGGGGTTGTATCTCCCCCTTCTTTTGATGTTATCATTCTACAGTTGAGATGGAAAAGTGGTGATACCATATAAGAATGTTACAATTATCCTCTTTATCAGTGGGTATGATATTAATATTGAGATATCACTATGTTGAGATCCAAATATCTCTAGGATATCGTACCATTGTGATTACACTCTTTTGAGCTAGAATCGAGTGTCTATAGGGCTAATATCATATAGGCATGGGATACATTTCCTCTTGTCCTTGACTTGTTCTTCAATGGTCGAGATACTATGATTTTGGACCACATAGTCTTGAAAAAATATTACCAAATTGGACTTATTATTTATTACCACAAGTTTACAGACGCCCTAGAACTTATTGAAGATGGTATTGTTACACCTAGGGGGATAGTTGAGCACCATAGGGCATGACTTTTATTATTATTTTTATTTTTTGATTATTATTTTGGAATATATATAAGAGAATATATCATATTTATTGGTCTATTTAGGAAAATAATTTTTGGTGGCATAATAAGTTTCACTCACACCCTTCTTGGGTACTTTGGTACCCAAGAAGACTTCATGTTTCATGACCCTGGTAAACTTAATGGTCCTACAACTTCGGTTGGTAGAGTCGGTGAATATTGGTGGATACTAGAAGATAAATCTGGGATAATAATCATACCCATATGTGGATTCCCCATATTTATATTACTTATCATTGACTTGTTTTTATATATTCTTCTCATAGGGGATTCTACTTATGCTGCTATAAATTGTTTGATATGTATAGTATCTCATTTTGATACAAAATGTGGTGCAAATTACCATTGTTTGGAAGTTAGATATGATGTCTGTTTATTACATATGATGTATTGTGAGGATAGTTTGATTTCATTACTTCCTCTCTTACAATAGTTATTTCTACCTCTAATTATAGCCTCCCTACATGATATATATATTGACCCTCATCATTGTTCGGTAGCCTTGGGAATATGTGGTGGCTCACCGGAGGTATGTTGCGCTTTAGTTCAATCATGATAGAGGTGAATTGGTCCCATGATTCTATAAAGTGGTATCAAAGCCTAGTTTAATTTCTATTTTTTAATATATGTGGTACAATATATATAATACAAGATGTGTTTATAATCTAAGATAAACCATGTGTATAGGCCTAGGTAACCCACATATTGGGAATTTTTAGATTACTAGGGATGAGATTGTTATTCTTAGTAATTTCTATTGTTTTTGGGTATATTATACTGAATATGATGTAATTTAATGATTGTTTTATGGTTATGGTTCTTTATTCTTGGGTCAATATGGAAAGAGAGTGTGTATCCATGCATCAATCTTGACACGTAGTGTACACAATAAATTAATTTGCTTTTCAGTGTTTTATAACCTTTACTATGGTATGAGGTTTTTTTATTTAAAGTGTTTACGAAAACTTATATATTTATTTTATATATAACTTTATAGTTACATTCAATTTAATCAATAAATAATTACGTGATACAATTATTAAATTGATATTTTTAATCATAATTATATCTAATTCAACCCCTGAGATAACATGATTAGTTAGGTTAAGAGAGCGGGATCAAAGTTATGTGATTCTCCTAGGATGCTAGGGTGTGTGTACAGTACGGTAAGGCTATTTATATATTACTATATACTATATATTATATATTTCAACCTGTTATATATGTGATTTCAAGTCTATTATATTCCACCTAGACTACTACTTGTCAAATTTCCGGAAGGTGAGGATGAGTATGCCCCACCAATTGTTGAGTTGGAGTACCAAATTACACATGTACCTCTTTATGAATAGTATATTCATGATATTTTTATTGATTTTATCTAGTATATGGTACATGGAACTATAAGAGGTGATCCTTTCATATCTAATTTGACCAAGGAGTTTCAGTTATATTATCCACCTCTATTCACTAGAGAAGGTAGAACATAAGATATTGATATGTGGATAGAGTCCATGAAAGCTATATTTTATCATATAAAGACACCCCTTGAGATAAAGGGGAAATTATTAGTATACATGATTTTAAGATTAACTAATAACTACTGGGATGTACTTATCATGGATGATAAACATATAAGGCTATCCTGTATGGAAATATAATCTTGTATCTTAAAAATGATTTTTTTCTCAAGACACTGATGTCTAATAGATATGGGTATATTATTCATATTACTCAATATAGCATGTTGGACATAGATTATTCTAACTTTTTATTGATTTAATTCATTTTCTATTTATTTGGTGAGTGATTAGACCTCTATATGTGTTCATTTTGAGAATTTATTGAAGCATTCAATTCATTCTCAAGTGAGCATTTTCAGGATTATATCACTTTCCGAGGTTAGGAATTAGGTCCTTATCACAAATAGGAAGGTATATGATGATATAAATTCCAATAATTTAGGATCTTATGATGGGTTTGGGAGTGGATTCATAGGTACCTAAATGTTTTGTTTTCTTTATTATCACTGGGGTGCTAATATATGGGCCATTCTAGGCCCTAGATCATCTTCTTCGCAATATATCAGAGTACATCCTATGGGTTATTAGTGTATAAGAGTGGGGAATAAATTACCATAGTTTTAGAAAGGCCCTATAGGGTGAATCTCTTATAGGAAGATGGGTAATTTTAAGTGTTTTTCCTTATACTTTCTTGGAATACTATTTGACTTGATGATGTTTAGGCTCGACGATTAGTAGTGGGGCCTAGAGAAATATCATCGGGATGTTTATAAAGTTTTATTTCTAGTTAGAGTATGGGGTGGTCAAGGTTATCAGATTTAATAGTGGAAACTAAGTGGTTCTCCCCATGGTAGTCATAGAATAAGAGGATAATGTAAAGGCTCAAGGATAGACAATCTTTATTTTATTAATTTAATACTTAATAAAAATTATCAGGGTACTTCGATCATTTTATGTACCATCTTATTGGAATATACCCTCATTAATATTTATTTAATACATGTGCATAAAATTCTTCTATATCTAATCAATATGCTTATTACCTGACATTGTCCATCGAGTACCTATATGGAGTAATATATATCAATACAACCTTAGGGGTGTGGTCAAAGGGGATTCAATGATGCTATAAGTGTGCCGTTTTGATTAGTTTTCATCAAAATATTAGGGGTTTCTTCATATTATAGATATATATTTTTGATTTGATCCTAAGTATGAGTTTTTTAGATTGGTATTGAGCTTACATTGGTTGTAATCATCTTCGAGTATCCTTAACATCTATTGAGTGTGATTCTTATATCCTTTTGGTGAGTGGGATATACAAATAGGCCATTCAAGTTTTGATCATTGGAATTTGGGGATACATTAAATTTTCTTTTCAAATGTTGTTATGAATGATGAGTAAATACATCACATGATATTTAATTTTATTTTCATCTAGTTCTAGCACATATTTCCTAAGTAATTCTCAAGTATTCTAACTAAGAGAGAGGTTATGTTTTCAATTGATCTAATTCTAGGTAAGGATCACATATTCATTATTTCATTATAGGGTGTATCCTATAGATATTTGTGGGTTAAAATCATAGTTACACAATCTTGAGGTGAAGGGATTCATTTTTCAGAGCACGTCACCTTAGGGAGATTCTATTTTATTCTATAAGAAGGCAAATAACTCATTATACCTATTATTGGATTACCAAATGATAAATCAGGTGGAATAATGATATAATATCTCCATCCCCACATAGATGATCCAATTGACCAGCTAAGGGGGGATAAGTGGTTCTCTAAGATCTACATGTGGTTGGTTTATCATCAACTATGTGTGAAGACGTTTGGTGTTACTCATACTTAGTTTATGAATTGGTAAGGACTATATGAGTATATTGTGATTCCATTATGGTTGATGAATCTTCTTTCAGTGTTTATTGGTTTTTATGAATTGGGTATTTGAACCATTTTTGGACATGTTTGTGGTGATTTTTATCAGTAAAATTATAATGTACTACCAATCAAGGGAAGTGTACACTTAGTATGTAGAAACCACTATGATCTCATAGTGATATAATTGGTTTTATTCCAAGATTAAAAAATTATAGTTATGGATAAGTTAGTCCAATTTATTACAGAACGTGATACAAATGTTTGGAATTTTTTTTGGGGATTGAGAAGGTTTGAGTTAGGGGTTTTTTGGAGAAACCTAAGAAAACTATTGGGTTATTTAGCTTCTTATGTTTGGATGACTATTAAATGAGATTCATTCTGGACTTCCCCCAATTGGTAGAACTAATGAAAACCATTACCAAGAAATGTGGAATGGTTTATATGGTATGTTCCATGCGAGATATTTTTTTTGGATTTGAAGAGAAATTTAATATCTATAATATTATTGAATTTAACTAGGTTAGGTAAGGAGTACACTCTATGTTATAATATATCGGGGGTTGTTTTAGTAGTTTTTGTGAAACAAGACGAGCATGTTGTTACATACACACTCAATAATTTAATATCATAAGAGTGTAATTATCTGAATTATGATAATAATCAATTATGATAGTGCACAATTAGTTTTATTGGTTTCACTACATTCTAGGTGAGAGGTTATTTGTATTTACGAACCATAAGATCCTCATGTATATCTTTTCTCAAATAGATCTAAACCTTTGAAAGAGGGTATGATTTGATTATATTTAGTATTTTGGATTTGATATAACATATATTCTTGGGATATATAATTCTGTGTATGATTCATTGAATAAAAATATTTAGGTGTAGTTGGTGTAGGTGGCTAATAGAGTGTGGAAGATAATGATCCTTTTCCCTGAGACGCACCTTAACATTTAGAAGTATCAATGCATAGTTACCCTAAAATATATAAGTATAGAATCCAAAATCATAAAGAGAGTGAAGGGGAAGTAGTTATCATACTCATATTTCTTGGATATGATGGAAATTATATATGGTGGGGAGATACCACCAGAATGGTCCCTTGATACTGATTAGGTTCTCTACAACTATGGTTGATTTTGGATCCCTACGAGCATATTTGGAGAGATTATGTGGGATTAACATACCTCAAGATGGGTTATTCACCTTGGGGTTACAGAGATGTATCATAATATTCAAAGGTAGTAATAGAGGTAAGGGAAGAATAAGGACATATTGAGGTTTGTTTCATAATTCTTTACCAATTTGGATGTAAATAAGGTCACTATACAGACCATGACTCCAGTAGCTCAAAATTAGTGCTTACTTTATTACATTAGAATAATATACAAATGATCTCATCTTAAAGGAACAAATAGTTTATTAGTATTGGTAAATTAGATACACACTATAACATTACATTAAATTTTATATCATAAAATACATCATAGCGAAGATAAATACTCTACATCCTTGAACTCATTGAAAGATTCCTTCTTCACATCCTAGGGAAAGGAAATAAATAAAGTGTTCCCTTAGATGTTTAGTAATGAAATGTGAATAGAGGAATATATCTTAGAATAAATAAGGTATATTAATATGTATAAGTGAATAACTACAAATAAATTCTATTTTATCTATAACTTGAGCATTAATAATAATATGGAAGGAGTAAATTATGATCGAATAATTTCATTTAAACAATCACATGAGATTGAAACTTATCCATGGATATCATAACTTTTCAAATAATCACATGGACATTAATACATAATTTAATTATTATGTAATTCATAATATCAAACATCTTAATCTTTCTATTTAGGCCTCATTACAAAACATCATAAATATTCCATTAAGGACTCATGCATAGGCATCTTACAAAAATGGGTAAGGCCTCAACCAATTTCCCAAACTGTTTTGTCTCATGAGACTTATTGATTTATCTATAGGATATATAATTTCATTCCCCACCCATTTCTTAATAATTCCAATGCATTAATTATATTAAAAAACAATAAATCTCAATCCACATTCCTTAACAAAAAAATATTTATATTAGAAGAAATAGTACGAGGAATGTCAATACATTACCAATAAAACTAAGCATATACTATATTGAGAAATAACGGGGATTGTATCATTAAAACATATCACTATGGGATAATAATTAAAAAAAAGTTTTGTTTTATTTGATGAATATAAATATCATAAAAATATAATTAAAAACATTCATGAGGAAAATACCCCTTTCACTTTGAAATTTCATTTCAAAAAAATAAAAAATTCAAAAATATTAGTATTTTTTTAATTTTAAAAGGATTAATAAAAATTTTAAAGGAATATTAAAATAATTTTTAATTTTTAATGGTTGGAAATTTCTTTCATGTTTTGTACATTAAAACATTGATTCATTTCACATTTTTAGTAAAAATCCAAAATTACCTCACTTGGAAAATTATAAGATGATTACTTTTGAAATTTTTTTAAATAGTAAGATATGGTTTGAAAATTTATTTATTAAATTATATTATATTATTAAAAACAATATTTAATTTTTTTAGTAAATTATGGATATGGAAGAAAAAGATTCATGGCCGAGTTGATAAACAAATTTTCTTTCCCTAAAAATGTTATTTCAGTAAATTGTGTACTTAAAGAGAGTAAAATAAAATTAAAACTTTTAATTTATATAAATAATAATTTAAGAATTAAATATATTGGGTTTTATATATAAATATCAAATAATTACCCTAGTGGACTATTAAATATATATAATCCTAAATAATGATGATATTATGAAATAAACACTTACTGCTTAGGTAAATTTTGAATACTAACCACCATGAAATAAATAACTTCAAATTAAACATTAAATTCCATTAATATAAATAGAATCATGATATTTCAAATAAAATGGGTATTATAAAAATCACATGGAAGAAACAAGTGGTGAACATGACATATGTATCACAGAGACAAAAGTGAGACAAGAAACCCTTACCTCAGGTCCAACATTATTCAAAAGTGTTTTTATCCTCATGTATAACATATTTAAGTTTATTATACTTCTACACCAGAATAATTTTCATATTTATAATATCAAATAATATACACTATTATTTCAACACCCATTTATTAATAATTCCATTAAATGTGTTATTTTTGAGGTGTTTACTGTTTTTTTATGGATGTTTTGGTTAAGAAGTTTAAAATCTTATACTTTTATCATTGTTACATTATATAAATAATTATAACAATTATATAAATATCATACATATTCATTAAATCTATCCATAATACCATCCATGTAAAGTGTAAATGAAAAATTAATAACATTTTTTCGTGGAGGTGGTATTCCACACATACGCATGAGCAACGTTATAATTTTCTAATAGATTAGATTGTAAGAAGGTAGATATGATATTATTATTATAGAAGAATAATTATTTCATAAATATAATATATATTCATTAGTTACATATTCATAATCATCCAATTAAATTGGTGATTAAATACGAATTACATTCCAATGTGGAAATGGTAAGCTGTATGTACGCAGAAGCGATGTTTTTTCTTTTCATATGATAAAAAGGAGAGGGAAAATGATTTTAAAATGATAATAATAACATCTAATTATATTTATGATATTAGATTTAATATTTTATTATAGGTATAAAAATTTACATTAAATATTAGAAGAAATAAATTTGAAAGAGTGGGTGACGATGATTACCAATTCTTCAATATACTTCATTTGGAGTCCTTCTAAAGAATCATTTGAATGGTCTTTTAAGAAGAAGAAAACCTCTAACTAGTGTCTAGGAAAGTTAATAAGATAAATAAGTAAGGCTTATTTTATATATATGACATAGAGTGGTGTGATTAATTGAGATAAATGGGTGTCCTTTTATATGGGAGGGAAATGACCCACTTGAATTTTTAATAACCATTAAAATATAATTAACGATTTATCAATAAAAAAACTCCCAAATGGGTAATTATTCGTATAAAAAGAGTATAAGGTAAAACTATCCTCATAAAATTAACTTTATAGAGGTTTTGGTTTCATTTTAAACCATATTTTTCGGTTTAAACCCTAAATTAACTGATTTTAACCTTAACCACAATAACTTTTTCCATTAAAAAGGGTTTTATTTTTACTTATAATTTAAAAATTAGATCATAAATTGATAGGAGAGAAACTTTTCAACCATTTCTCAACCTACATGTTTTATTTTAGGATTTTTTATTTTTCGTATACGATTTTATAAAATATTATTATTATAAAATTCAACTAATGTCATTTTAAGAACTATGCACAAACTTTGAATTTGAAAATAATATGAATTCAGTGAAATTTGAATATAAAAAATTTCCACAAGTATATTATGTTACTTTTATCTAAAAAAATTGTGGAAAAAATAATTTACCTAAATTTTATTACTTTTAATATTTTTGAAATCCTTTATTTTATTTTTATATTAATATAATAAATACTATATCGACATTGTATAAACATTTAAGGAAATTTTTAAATCACTAATATTTATAAAATAATTTAAATGAAAAAATAATTAATTTATATTTCAAATAATCATTTATAACTAAATTTATCCACTTTTTATCCATATGTAAATTTTTTAGAGATATTAAATTTAAGAGAGTGATATTTTGTATTTATTGTTTCATTAAATTAATATAAAGATCATAATAAAATAAAAATGAAATGATATGGTCATATATTATTTAAATTTATGTAAATAGACGAAATAATCCCATCAAATTGGATAATGGAAAGTGTTGGGTTGATTTTGAGACATTATGTCATGGTTAAATACCTATTTTACCTATTTTACCCTTATTGAAGTGACAAATATTTACCACAATTACTATTCATAATAAAAAATAAAAGGGGAATATTTACAATATTTGGACCTCCTAATAACAAAAATTGAGTTCATTTTTTAAGGTTCAATTTCTAGAAATAGGAGAAATTAATTTAATATAAAATCACAAAACACAACAAAATAATGTTTTCAGATAAATGTCTTTTTAAGTATAAATTTTTTTATAACAAATTCAGCCATAAAATTCATTAAAATTAAATGAACATTAATATTAATAATATAATATCACTAATTTTATATTTAAATATTTTTAAAACAAAATATAATGTTGTAAATAAAAATAAAATTTTCAATAAAATCATTATTTTCAGTATTCCTTGGAAATTCAATATTTTTGAAAAATTCCAAAAATTCACCATAAGATAATTTTAACACGATGATTACAAAAAATGATATTATTTTTATCAAGTAAAATTTCTAAAATTTTAATTATTTAATTATAATATTCACCCATAAAAAGAAATCAAAACAATTTATGAAGAAACAATATTATGAAGAATAAAATATCATTGCTGTAAATTAAGGTCTTACATACTAAGAATTAATCAATAAATTTATAACAATTAGTTACTTTATATATATGTCATCATGTGGTTAATCCTATTTATACCATATAATTTTACATCTAGGTTATAATGGTGAAATTTAAATTATAATATTTTGTGGTTCATTTAAGCTTGATGTTGCATGTTGTATATGATATCAAATATAATGTTCTTTTAAAATATCAGAGTGTCAAATTCTACCCCCAATAATAAATTACACCATCAAAATAAGAATTTATTTATGGTAATCAATGATATTAAAATTTAAAATACCTTTTTTGAAAACTAACACCATAAAAAGTGTTAATTTACCATCCTCCCAAAAGAGGGAAAGGGAAATACGATGGTCATCTAGAATAACACATTACGAGGTCTAAAAAATAATATAAAATATTTTTGAGGTAAATATATGGACAATAAGGACAAAAAAATTTCTAAATAATGATGTATAGTGATATAGAATAGCGATCATAAGAAAGTAAATGATCCTGAGAAAGCTAATGACCCAAAAACCATAAATCAATAAGGTTTGAAAAAGACCATCATTCATTAGGAATGAATGTAACAGGACATGATTTTTGTTTCAAGATCCTTTTTCTAGAGTTTAAGAATTCATTTACCATATATACAGAAAAAATGATAAAATATACCTACTTAATGAGTATAATTTAATCCTTTAATAAATTTCCACCACAATATCATATTTTTCTCTAAACAACGAGTATTCAAGATGAATTTTTCATGTATCAAGCACTATAACAATATTATAATGGATTAAATTATCTTAAAAAGGATAATAATCTATTACTACTATCATTAAATATTATCAAAACACTGTAATGGTTACCGTAAGTTAAGATAATATACAAAGAAATAAACACTAATATAAAGAAATGATGAATTTTACATCACACTTTCAATAATAACCTCTATGGTTCAACTTATATTATTCCATAAATAAATAACAATATATCATAATTGAGATAAATAACTTCAATATTAAATAATTTTTAACCTCAAAGGTGATATCCTAACATTTATCTTACATTCTAAAAAAATTTAATTATATAATCCCCAAAAAATCTTTCATGTTAAACTATATGTAAAACCTAAAGGTTACATATTCCTCAACACATTTAAGAATCCCCCAAAATAACATTAATTACTATGATAAATCACAATGTAATATTATTTCATAGTGAAAATCACAGCAAAAAATTTATAAATCCAACTTAGAAACTAACTTGAAAGATAGTCCTTATCTTAAACATAAATATCTCTGAAAATATTATATTTTCAATAATTCACTTTTAAACCATATATATATCTATATAACACTATCTAATAGAAAATAATTAACATAAAATAAAATTATAAACTAAACTAAAGGGTTATTTAAAAATTAATTGATAATTATTCCTAAAACATAGTAAAAGTTTCAAATCAACTTCAAATCCCATCACTTAAAACCACAGAAGGGAATCTATGCTTTTAAACTTATGATCTAACATGAACATAAAAAACCATTATGGTATCCATAACTCTTAATTTATCCTCAAATGAAAACATTTATTTTTCCAATAACTAACACAATCCTTATTCCTCAAATAAAATTACTTAAATTTTCTATAAATCCAAAAATTAAATAATCTTCAACAAATATGAACTATATAAAATTCTTATCAAATAACTAACCAACTTCAAGGTTACCAATACTATCCCATATAGACATTACATGGGTTGTATATTTATACATTTCTAACATGAAGTAAATTAATACTTCTTTCCTCTCTGGTCTCAACCAAACAATCCCTAAAAAAATTGAATTTTTTTATTTCTTTGGTGAGTCTTGGAGTTGATTAAGGTGTAGTTTTTAATCATATATCATGATAAATTATTAGTCACAATGAAAATATATTTCACTATATTCATCATAAAATTTTATTTCTAATAATCACTACATTTCCCATCACATCAATGTTAACATGATTCCTCCTAGTTCCAACCATTGAATAAAAAATGCATAATATGAGAAACAATAATCACTTTGTGAAACCAAATAATCATGAAAATGATTTATAATATGTATAAATAATAATAACTTATTTTAAATATAATAAACCTAATGTTCAACCTTGATAATTCATGGTCATCATCTATTCAAATACTACATATTGATTTGTAAATAAAATTTGAATTGACATAATTATATCCCCTAGTAGTGTCAAACTATGGGCATATTAAGGGAACACTCATCAAGAAATGAATAATGGTATAGATATAATTCACTAACTTGATTTTGGGTTAATAACCCCTGATTAATTTGTATTAAAACCACATCCACATGTGGTATCCAGACATGGACGTATTTCTAGGAGAACCATATAATCTATATCTTGCCATAACATTAGGATATTATCCTATTCTTAAATTTATCCTTAAAGTAATTCATAGGGTTATGTTCCCTAATATATGTTTTCTTAAATCTAGGTCTAAAGGTTTCTACTAAAATTTATCTAATATTGATATTAAAGACCCCAAATATAGTATCATAGAATTAGTGGTTACTTTATTACATTGGCTTAATATACAAATGACTGCATCCCAAACAATCAAATACAACATAGTGAAAATATAAAATACAACATAGTGAAATGAAATATTACGCATCTTTAACCCCATTCAAAGATTCCTTCTTCATATCCTTGGGAAAGAAAAAACATAAAGGGTAATCTCAGATGCATAGTAAGGTAATTGAAATAAAAAATGATATCATATATTAAATAAGGCATACTAAATATGGAAAATTTAATAACTATAAACACATTATATTTAATCAACAACTTGAGCATGAAGAATAATATGGTATTAATAAATGATGATAAAATAATGACACATAAATAATCACTTTAGATTAAAACTTATCCATTGATATAATAACTATTCAAATAATATCATTGAGATAAATAACTAATTTCATAATTATGGAATTAATAATTATAAACATCTTAAAATTAACATCTAGGACTTGTTCTAGAACATCATAAATATACCATCTTGGCATTGTGCCTAGAAATATTACATAAATGGGTTATCCATCATCCAATTACCCAACATTTTTGTCTCATGAGTCTTATTGATGCATTGATGAGATATATAATTATAATCCCACCTATCACTTAATAATCTGAATGCATTCATTATATAAATAAATAATACAACTTAATCAACATGCCTTAATAAAAAAAATTGTCTATTTAGGATGAATTAGTAAATTGAATTTCAATACTTGTCCAGTTAGACTAATAATAAACCATCCACATAAATAATGAATATGGTATCATTACAAAATTTCACCAATGTATCATAATTAAAATAAAGGGTTTCTGTCGTTAATGAATAAATATACCATAAAATTATTATTAAAAACCTTCATGAGGAAAATAACCCTTTCACATTGAAATTCGTTTAAAAAAATATAATTTTTTGTTTTTTTTTGAAAATGATCATGTATTCTTATGAAGGAATATTCCAAGCATTGGGTAGAAATTGTAGAAGGAAATATTTTTCATGACATGTACATTAAAACAATGATTATTGTCACATTTTCAATAAAATGTCAAAAGTACCTCATTTGGAAAATGACAATAAGTTTGATTTTAATCCATTTTAAAAATTTTTATACATTGTTAAAAATTTCTTTCATAATTTTTTTTAATATTAACAACATTATTAAAAAATTTATTAGGAAAATATGGACATAAAGAAAAAGATTCTCTACTGAGTAGATAAACAATTTTTGTTTTCCTTAAAAACATTATTTTAGTATACTAAGTATTTAATAATAGGAAAACGAAATGAAAAATTATCATTTCTAGAAATAAACATAAGATAATAATATATACTATTTTTAGTATATATGTGTCAAATAAATTCCCCTCTAGAGATGTAAACATAAATTATCTTGAATAATGATGAGATTGTGAAATAAACCCTTACCGCTTTGTTAAATTTTGGATCAAAACCCCGATGAAAGAAATAACATCAAAAGAAAATTTAAATACCATGAATATAAAGTGAATAATTATATATCTCATAAAATGGGTATTATATACACCACATGAAAGAAACAAATGGTGAATATGACATATGTCTTATGGAAACTAAAATGAGATGAAAACCCCTTACCTTGTATGACCTGATTTGTAAGTGATTTTAAACACATATATGAAACATTCAATTTTTTGAACCTATATATAATAATAACTTACATAATTATAATACTATATATGATCCAATTATAATATTTAAACAAAAATTTATTAATAATTACTTTAAAATTGTTGTTTCTGGGTGTAAAATGTTCTGTTTTTATAGAAGTTTCGGTTCTGTAGTTCCAATATCTATAATTATTTCTTATTTAAATAATCTATTGAATTATAATCATGAAAAAATATCATATTTATTCATTTAATCTATTTTTATTATCATCTATGTAGAGAGAAAATGAAAAATGGATCACATCGTTCATGGAGGTGGTAGTCCACATGTACTCACAAGGGACGTTATCATTTTCCAAAAAATTGGAAGGTAGAAAGGTAGATATGATATTAAAATTACAAAAGAATAATTATTTCATAAATATATCATATATTCATTATTTATATTTTTATAAACATCCATGTAATGTGGTGATGAAAGATGAATTACACCACTATGTGGAGACGGTAAGTTGTATATATGAACGAGTGATGTTTTACTTTTTCATAGGAATAAAAATAAATAAAAAATGGTTGTAACATGATAATAATAACATATATTTATATTTATTACAATTTATTTAATATTTTTTGATGGGTATAAAAAATTTGAAGAATTATAATAAGAAATAAAATTTAAAGAGTTAGTGAAGGTGATTACCTCTTCTTGGATTGACTTCCTTTAGATTCCTTCTAAAGGACACTTGTAATGGTATTTTATGAAAAAAACCTATAATTAGTGCCTATATAATTTTATAAGATTAATGGGTATGTTTTCTTGAGACATATATCTTAATGTAGTGTGAATAATTGAGAGAAAGGGGTTTCTTTTTATAAGGCAAGGAAAAGGAACACTTGGATTTGTTTTAAAATATTAAAATATAATTTATTCATTTTAAAGAAAAAGTCTTCAAAATTTCCATATGTTGGAATAGAAATATTATAAGGTTAAAATTTATTCATTACATAAAATTTATATAGTTTTTTTCATTTTAAAACATATCTTTTAGTTTAACTTCTTCTTTAACCGATTTTAACCTCAATTGTAGTAAAAACAATTTCCATCATAAAAGGATATAATTTTAATTTAAAGTTAAAAATATATCATAAAAGAAAAATAGATAAATATTTTGAACATTTCTCATTATAATTTTCCTCTTGAAATATTTTTTTGGATGTTAAATAATTTAATAAAATATTTTTATCGTAAAATACTATTAATGTCATTTTTAGAATTATTCACACACTTTGATTTTGAAAACAAAATGAAAGTAAATGAATTTAAATATAACCCTTTAACGTGAATATAATATCTTATTTTCCATTATATAATTCATGAAAACAATAATTCACCCAAATTATATTTCATTTAATATTTTTAAAATCATTTATTTTATTTTTCTATTAATAGAATAAATATTATATCAGCATGAAGTAATCATTTAAGTTAATTATTTAATCACTAGAAATTATAAATAATTTACCATGATAAAAAAAATAATTTATATTTCAAATAATTAGTTATAACCAAACATATTCACTTTATAACCTTATGTAAAAAATTTATAGCTTTTAAATTCAAGAGAGTGACATTTTATATTTATTCATTCCTTGAATTAATATTAGGGTAATAATTGGATCAAAATAAAACAAAGTGTCTATATATTCAATAAATAGATGGAAATGATAAACATAAATGTATAAAAGAATATAAAAGAAAGTGTTGGGTGGATTTTGAGACCATATCTCCGGGTTTTATCTCGATTTTACCTATTTTAATCTTACCGAGGTGAAAAATATTTACCATGGTTACTATTTATAATAATATTAAATTAAAGAGAACTGTTTTCAAAATTTGGACCTCAGGATTTAAAATATGGAATATATTTTTAAAGATTAAATTTCTAGAAGTGGCGGAAAATAATTTAAGATAGAAACACAAAATGCAACGAAAAACAATTCTTTTAGAATAATTTCTTTTTAAGTTTAAATTTTTTTATACCAAATTCAACCATAAAATTGATAATAATGAACTCAATTTTATTATTAATAAAAATATATAACTTATTTTACACTTTAATTTTTTTTTTAAATGGAAATTTATAAAAAAAATATTTATTTTAATAAAAAGCAGTATTTTCGACAATTCACTTGAAAATAAATATTTATAGAAAAATCAAAAAAATTAATACTAATATAATTTTTACATGATTATTAAATTAAATTATAACCTTTTTTTATAATATAATATCTAATTGTCTTAGAAATTAATTATAATATTTTCTCCCAAAAATCAATAAAATCTATTTTTTAAGAAAATATATTTTAAAGAATAAAATGTCATTACTAAAAATTGAGTTATTATTTCATAAAAACCGATCGATAAATTTTTTTGAGTAGTAAAATTATATATATTTCATAATATGGTTAATCTTATTCATACCTTCCAACTCAATGACTATGTTATAATTTCTAAATTTAAATAATAATATTTCATTGTTAGCCTAATCTTGGTGTTGCGTGTTGTATACACTATCAAACATTGTGGTATTTTAAAATCCTGGGTTGTCACAAGAACCAAGAAATATTGGGACATATCCAATGATTATTCATTCTTAATTGGAATTGGGATCATGTGAGTAAGGAATTTTAATAGGGTTATCAAGGATGGCCTAAACCACTGATGTGGAATGGGTTATTGTGATCTGATTGACCAACGATGCACTCATCCTACTAATAATGGATACTTATTCATTTAATTAACTAGGGTGGTTATATATATGTAAGATAATATATTTATACGTTTGGATGATGAGAAATTATTTTTATCAAGATTCTTGATTCATGTATCACTTGTAGCAGTGTTTATAAAGGGCACTTGATACTTAGGTGCATCTAAGAATGACATACCATCCTAACACTGATAAAAAATATGTGTATAATATTACTATTCTGGTAGAAATTCCATGATCATGTGTCCAAGATTTTGGTGGTTTAGGGGAGAGTCATTTTCATTAACACATTCTCCAAAAAAATCATCATGCATTAATTCATATGACACCTCTTAAGGATTTATATGGTAGAATATGTTGGATACCTCTATTCTAGCTAGAGGCTAGAGAGTCGATAATTATTTTTCTGATTCTTATATAAGATATATGAAAGAATTATCAGATGATTAGAAATTTGTTTTTAACTAATTAGAGTAGGAAGCGGTTATCTTCCAACAGGTGATGTCTTCCTTTATATTTTGGGGTGGTTCACTGAGTATTTTTTCAAGTATTACCTTGATTAGGACATAGGTAGATTCATAGATTGAGGAAATTGATGCCCATAATTGTATGTAAATTTGAGATCGTAGAGATTATTAATATTTAAAAAAACCTCTATAATAGTACATTGTTATTCGTGATGTTTTTAATGGATTGTAAATCAATAGATACGATCCTGATCTTTCTCCTAGGACCGATGTCGAGGATGTCGGATTGAACTCAAATAAGTCATTCAAGGAGAAATTGGTTCAAATAGTCGTTCATAGTTATAAGAATATTTATTGGAATATGGTTCTATAGATATGTGTGTGTTGTGGAATCATAGGCATATCCATGAGGATACGTGGGAGTAGGAGTCTTGGTATATAGGCATAGTGGATCAAGTTGTTAGTTGATGAGGCTTAATGATGCTTAGTGATTCAGGTTGGGGATGATATTCTCTTTAGTAGGGAGTTTATAACACCTCATATATTTATGACATATGAATTACTTTAAATTTTAACCAAATACAATTTTTTAAGTTTTTTTGAGTGTTTGAGGTGTTAGAATGGGTCGGTGGGTTGTTTCGGGATGTTTAGGGTCATTCCAAGACTTCTTTATTTGAGTTAGAAGCCACTAGGTACAGGGTGGGCTAGTTTCTAGTACCTAGTGGATCCCTCAAGTGAGTAGTAGTTCTTCCTGACACACCAAGGGGTATGTTCCCCAAGTATGGGTACATGGTGTGATGTCGGAGGGTATATGGTGGGTATCTGAATCTTGTTATGAAATATTTTAGTAAATTAATTTTATTTAACTAATTTAATGATAGATATTCTTTATCCCTCTCAATTACTCCTTCCATGTAATGTGATATGTATCTCTTATTCCTTTGCATTCTTCCCTAAAAATACTTGGGTTTCCTTCAATTCTAACTAATTTTGAGTATTGTTAATAACATGGGGTTTCTTATAGTATGGATAAGAATCCTCTTTCCTTAACTAACTTGTTCATTATTTTTTATAACATTCCTTCCTATTTTTTCATAAATTTTGGGTTTTTAATAATTTTTGGGATTTTTTTTATTTGAGTCAATTCATCCATAGTTTTTAATGAATAAAATTCCATTATACTATGGTAGGTGGTCCATAAACTTTCCCTAAGTTTTATTTGTGTTCCTCACATTGGGAGATATGTGATATTTTTGTCTATGAGTGACTAAACATAAAATTAATCTAAATTGAATTTAATGAAAGTGTATGAGTTTGGAGAGAATGTCCATGGCCTTGAAGGACCCTTCAATTATTATACCTTGATCCCATGGAATCCATGGGTCACACATTTTATTAAAAGTAGGGAGGGATTTATAATCAGATCCAAATGATGAGTTCCCTGAGTTGTTTGTGGAACTATAGACTTATTTAGGTTCTTTTAACCTCCTTTTAGCATTTAGTGGTATTCATGACTAATGTAATACCTTATTTGGTGTTCTATATGATCTCTGAAGCCATTTCTATAAACTTTTTCCACTTTTATATGTGTGGGATGAGTGTTTCCCTCTTTAATTGAGTGGACAAAGGGGTTAAACTTTAATTTAATTATAGAGAATTGGTTTTCTAGATTGGAAGAAACCATAAATTAATTGTTTATCTCATTTTTATATGATATGATCTTGATGATTACCATGAGGGGTCAAGAAATATGAGGGTTGAGACCAATGAAAACCTAGGTTTCATTTCCCAGGGTTTCTTACTATTTTTAATCAATATCAAGATTCTTCATTTAACATCATTATAGGTCAAGGATTATCTCTTTATTTTACTTTTATTGAGTTGGTTAAATAACTAGGTTCCCGAGTGCTATGATCTGTCTAGAACTAGGCCACTATCCCATTGGTCCATACATTATGTAATGGTTAAGATATCTGTTGAGTGATACCATATATATAAGGATTTTTCATCCCCTTTATTTAACTAATATTTTCCATGGTCAAGAAATAATGGGTGAGACTATAGTGACAAGGTTAACATCTCACCTTTGTTTAATGTTGGTATTCAATTGTCAAGGCACCAAAGGGGTAAGACCCTATAGACAAGGGTCACTTTTCCCTTTCTTTAGTTGATATGATTTTTTGATAACGATTCCATCGGGTTGTGATATATAAATAAAAAATCCACCTTATACTTGGGATTTCTTTGATTTGTGCTTAAATCGAGAGGCCATACAGTCGTAATCATATTAGTAGGGGCTAGTTTTCCCCATAGCCTTGATCTTCTATTTGATGGTAGAGATGCTATGAGTTGAGATAATATAGTCATGGGAATGTACTACCACATTTCCATTATTGTTTATTGAGACATGTTTATAAACACCCTTACATTGGTCCAAGAATGCGTGGTCACACTCAGGTGGCTAATTGGGAACCCAAGGGTATAGAATTTATTATTTATATGATTTTTTAATTATTATTCAGGAATATCACAATAAGATTGAACATTATTTACAAGACTATAAATATACATTGTTTTTTGTGGCCTATTTATTTGTACTCATACCCTATTCAACCACACCAATACCTGATTAAACTTTATGTTTCATGGCCTGTGTAAGGGAAAGGGCACTACGACTTTGGATAGCTGGTCTCGCTGGTCGTTGATTGATGTTATATGCATCCCAAATTAATTACCCGTTCTTAGAACTTTAGTATAGCATATTTTAGGGGTCGCTCCATAGGGAAATATGGCATGTGTGAATTCAATTGAGTTAATACTTAATTAAGTGAAGTATGAAAAATTTAGAGTTGATTGAGTTGATTTTGGTTTTTGATTGAAACTAAATTGTTTTACTTTAAAGAAATGATTAACAGTTTTAAAGAAAAAATGGCTAAATTAAAAGAGTTTAAAATTGGAAGAAAAGACATTTTGGGGATGTGGTGATTAGGAGTTCTCTTGCAGGTTGTTTAAATGATTGTGTTGTTTATAATAATTCAATCATTCTGGATTTTGTTTTGTTACAAGATTTCCTTGGTCCGGTTCCTCTTGTTTGGAATTAGAGTAGTTGACCCCTTGGTCCGGTAGTCAGTGTTATTAATTCTTTATTAAGTTCGGTCCATTATTTGAATCGGTGAAATCCTTCCAATGGTTATGGATGTTTTCACCGTTACTTCTCTTTTGTATCACTGAGAATTCTTTCCTTGGTCCAGCTCAGAATTCTCAGTTATATTAGACAGTGGTTTAAGAAGAGTAAGGTGAATTACAACGAGCAAACACAACTATATAAAACAACACACAAATTACAGTCCCTTCATCCACATCCCCAACACGAGGGGTTTAGTTACACATAGAAAGCAAGAGAGAAACAACACACATGATACCTGATAGATTTATCGTGTAAGCGTTGAGGAAATGTGTCGGAATGTGGAATGGCAGAATAGTGGAATGATGGCACCTCGGTGGCTTCGGGAATGGTGGTAGCAGAGCTTCTATCTCCTCCAATGGATTCTAAACCCTTAAATCCATAGGCCAAGGCCTCTTTTTATAGAAAAATAAAGTACACAACGTGTATAGAAAGTACACGCCCTATACTTTTTTTCAACTCTCTTTGGCGCAAATTTCTCCACGGGCAGGTGTCCTAACACGCCGTCTTTGACTTTTGAACACGGTACCACCTAGTGGTTGAGTGTACACGGTGTGTAGCGCCGCCATACATAGTGTGTAGTATCATAAGATTGGCTTCTGAACCCTTCTAGAATAGCAGACACAGCGTGTAAAAATGGAACACGCCATGTCTCCTTCAACGGCCACATGGGCGTGTGGACACTTCTTCAACAACCACCGCTTCTAGAAAGTAGTACACTGCGTGAAACTCCACCATACACGGCGTGTATCTTCTTCCTAGTGACTTGGGCATGTACTCCCTCCTTCGGTTCGTGTCCCCGTCTGGATGTACATGGCGTGTATAAAAGTACATGCCGTGTAGTTTCAAAATTTTCACAGACTTCCCTTGATTTGTGTATTTAGCCAGAAAGCTCCTGAAAGTAAACAGATTCACCAAAATCAAAGAATATGTTCATAAAAAAACATATATTTGCTGAAAACATGTTTTTATTGTCAATTATATATATGGAAATGTATACACAAATTGGGTGAATCAAATTCCCCCACACTTATTCATTTGCTTGCCCTTAAGAAAAATATCAACATCTAATTATGAGATCCTATACTTTAAAAGGAAGGCATTTAATTAATCAAACGTATAACTGATAAAGTTACTGAGGAAAAATTCTAAAAGGAACAAAAAAATTCAATTCCTAAGATATTAAAATCATGCCTCATATATAATGCAATTAACTACTCTCATCCTCTTTCAATACATTTTTCAACCTTTCAAAAATAAGCATGCCATTTGATGATTTACCTTTCCAGTCAAAATCACACTCCACACTCAAGATATTTTTATTCAGAGTTATGCTCAATCTAAGTTATATACACTCTATCCATAGGTTTTCAAGATTCCTTTTTCTCTACTTCAGAAAAAATTTAATTACAAAAATCATGAAGGCTTTATCAATAAGGTTCAGATGCCTCTGTGGCTA
Organism: Viscum album; assembly: GCA_963277665.1. Lineage (NCBI taxonomy): Eukaryota > Viridiplantae > Streptophyta > Magnoliopsida > Santalales > Viscaceae > Viscum > Viscum album. The sequence goes on along the minus strand of OY728156.1, from coordinate 1,187,485,563 downwards.
AAGGGTTTGTAGGTTTAGATGTGAAAATAAATTCTGAGGCTTGAAAAAGGAAGGATAATTCCTTTAAACAACATTTCATGATATTCAAATTAAAGCTCACTAAAAATGCTACCTTCACAAGCTCAGTCAAATTCTTTTGTAATCGTCACCATATTCCTTTGGCAAGTTGGGTTCATGAGAAAATAAGCATATGGTCTCCTAGTTGTTTGTTTGCTTGATTGTTTGTTTTCTTATTTTTTATATAACAAAATATAAGGGAAACACTTATGGATACAATGAGTAGATGTTTAGAACCCATTCTTCCCCAAATAATTAAGAGGCACTCCCCCACACTTTATTTCATGGCTGTGCACAAAATATGCCATGTATTACCAACTCCCTCTTTAAAGCTCAAATGAATAATCATGCAAAGTTTAAAAAGAAATAGGGTAGGAAGGGAAATAGGCTTGTAATGTGGCATCCTATAAAGGCCATTCATGGATTCTATGGGTTTAATGAAGATTAAATGTAGGGTGGGTCTCAAGATAAAGGGGTTGAAACAATCTAATGCCTCAATCATTTTAATGTAATTCAAAAATTTCTTCATGTTTTGAAAAGAAATATTGAAAATTCTGGTAGTGATGCATATCCTAAGAATTTCTCAAGAAAGAGGGTATTAGAAAAGAAATATGAAAAAGGGTTTAGAATACCTCTTAGGAGTGGAAAATGAATAAAGGGACAACCAGGTCATGACATGCATATAAACGATTAGCTTAATCAATGTTATTTAATCAAGGAGGAAAAGTTTCAATTGAAACTATATCAACAATCATTTTTAAAATACTCAAAAACTAAAATAAGAATGAAACCTTCCCAAAAGTTCCTACTGATAACTCTAGAATTTATAAGAATGATTAACCACAATTGATTTAAATTTTCAAATATAGAATCTAATAATGATGTCTCCTAGATTAGTTTAAGGGAAAAGACTAAGGTGAATGATATAGATGCTCCCCCACACTTAATACTACACATGGTCTACCAAGTGTAATACTAAGGTAAAGGGAGAGCAACGAGGAGATATGGGGGAAAAATGAGGGAAAGCAGTGGAAGAAGTAAATCCAAAAAGAAAGAAAATAGAAATGAAAAAATACCCCCCTCGTGAAAAGTGATGCCCAAGGTGCTCCATGATACCTGTAACTGGTGAGAAAAAAGAAAACTGAAAACATGAACAACATCACAGCAGAAAAAATGACAGAAGATATATATAAGATAAAGAAAAATGTCACTATCATGGGGTTGCCTCTGGGGAGGCATCATCCTGTACAGAAATGGCCGGTATAGACGGATCAGGAGGCGTGGAAGTGGGAGGCTCAGACTCTGCATCAGGAAGGGGAGCTGAAGAAGTAGGAGCCGCTGGTGCTGGACTTTGGGTAGGAAGAACAGAAGCAGGCCCTGGCCCGACAGAAGTGGTAGTATCATGGCCCACTGTAGTCAGTAGAATAGAATCTGTGGCTTGTGCAGGAGATGGTGGTGGAGCAGCAACAGATGGGCCAGGAGTGGAGACAAAGGCTGGTGGCGGAGGTAGTGGAACACCAAGGTGCTAAGAAATATGTGCCAACAGCTGCTCCATCCGGTCCTGGCGGCTGTCCAGAGGAATCAAATGGCATGCAATGGTGTCCTGACGGTCGATGATACGAACGAACTGCTGCTCCATCTGAACCCGTTGGCTGTCCAAGCGACCCAAGACCTTCTCCATCATGTCTAGGCAGTGGGAATGGGTAAGATCGACCTAGGGTGCGGGGGTAGGGGGATGGGTGATGGAATAGAAGATGGTAGGTCAGAAGAAGTGGGGTCAATAGGATTTGGGTGAGGTGGAGAAGCTGGAGGGGGTGGGGAAGGAGGAGCAGGGTCAGCAGCTGGGGTAGGAGGGGCAGCAGGTGGTGGGGCTTGAGCCTGAGCAAGGATGTAGTCACCCCCTACTTCCGGACCAATCCCATGCGAATGAGCATGAGAAATCAATCTACTAATGTGAACCTAACGAGTCATGAATTATAGAGGGATCGAATACCCTTAGGTGGTGGGAAAGACGGGTGGTGTAAAATCCACCGGTTAGGTTGCCCTGATGGACGGTAATCATGGAGTGGAAATAGGAGGCAGCAAGATAGGGGAGGTCTGGGTAGTCATGCCAAATGACAGAGGTAAGAAGATCCATGTCACAGATGGTCATGACCCACTTATCCTCATGGCAGGGGAAAAGTATGTCGCTAAAGCACCGATGGGCGAAGTGAAGGACAGGGTTGGCTATAAGAGTGCTCTTCTAGGAAGTGGGGGAGTATCGGTGGTCAGGCCCAACAATCTCCTGCCACACGGCAATGAGGTCAGAGTGCTCAGGCTGGGTCAAGAAAGAAACGGGGGGTGGGGGGATAAGATGGGGGTAAAAGCCGCACCCTCGGCCAAACTCTGTCATGGTAAGAGAAAATCGCCGGCCGCCTAGCCTGGAATCGAACTACGGGTACCGCATCGCCAGGTGTCTCCCAGTACTCCGCTCCATCAAACTCAAATGAGGTCGCAAAATCCAAAAATAAATCACGAAACATAGGAGTGCTGACCTGGAAAATATCGAGGAGCAAAGTGTGCCCGAGAAATGCCTCCAACTCCTCCCAAATACCGAGTTGCTGTGGAACACTGTTGTCAAGGTACCAGCCACTCAATGGGATCGGCCGACGAGAGAAGTTTCGGACCCTATCGTATGTGAGGTTGGTGGCCGGGTATACCGTGTAAGGATAAGGAGCTCCTGCAGGTTCCGGCCCAGGTGTCGGTGCAGCAGCAGCGACAGGCTCTGTAGGTGGATCGGCTGAAGTGGAGGGTGGCTCGCTGGAAGGTGTGCTCGAAGAGGGACCAACTGCTGATGAAGATAATGCAGGGAAAGTGGAAGCTGGAGCAACAGAAGTAGTCCCAGCCTCCGCTGAAGGAGTGAGTGGTGGCAGAATGTCCAATGGAGGGAGCTCGAAGACAGGAGCATCTGGGTCCGGTTGCATAGGAGGTCGGAGTTAGATCCGACGATAACCGGACTCCTCGCCCTCAGTGGAGGAGGCTGACCGCTTCCTGTAGGAAGGATCATGATCTACCATATCCTGAAATAGAAATAAATAGAAAACAAAACAAAAGAAAAAGAAAAATGAAAGAAAACAAAACAAAGAAAAATGTGAGAAAACTGGAAAATAAAAGTACACGGCGTGTACTCAAAAATGGAGAGTCTCCCATGTTCTCTGGACAGACACACCGAGGGTGAAAAACAGACCATGGAAAAATTACACGGCGTGTACCGAACAATCACACTGTGTTCACTTAAAGTGTAGTTGGTCGTGTGGTACAAATGACACGACCATGTTTTTATCATTTCAAAGAAAACAATACACGCCGTGTAGGTACATGACATGGTGTGTACTACACACGAAGAACATGGCCATGTAGAAGGTGAGACACGGGCCGGTTGAACCTATAAAAGACACGGTGTGTATCGAACACACATGCCATGTATAGGAACATGGGGTGAGAGGTCGTGTAGAGGGGAGACATGGGCCGACTAAATATATAAGGGACACAACGTGTACCGAACATACACGTCGTGTTCTGTAACATGGGGCGAGAGGCCGTGTTATGTGCCACACACGGATGGGCCAACAGAAATGATCTACATGGCATGTACCGAACACACACGCCGTGTACATGAAAATGGTGTGTGCGGTCGTGTGCAAATGTGTACTTGGGAATGATGAAAAGGACACGGTGTGTACCGAACATACACACCGTGTATATTCAAATTTTGAAATATTTTGTGTGTGCCTATGTACAGAAGTACACGGCTTGTGTTCTTCATTTCGTGGCCAGGTACTACCGGTGGCCGAATGGTCAGCCGATCCAAAAAACACCCTAAACGATTCTAAAAACTTGAAATAGAGGGTGTATAACGGTGTACCTGGATCGAGGATCACAATTTGAGAAGAATCAAAACATGAAACGCCCCAAATCGACGGATCTGGAGAAGAGGGGTTCAGGTAGCGTTCGGGAGAAGAAAACGGGAAGAGGGGAGGAAATGGGGTGGCTGTGTGACACGACCTCAAGCCAGGTGGACCATGTCTTATATAGCCGCGGTACATGACATGTATGTTTGGACTACATGCTGTGTATCCCGAATTTTTTTTAATTAAGAATCACAATAGATATAAATATATAATTATTATAGTAAACTATATAATAATTATTATTAATAATTAAAATAAAATAGACATATCTACAAATTCTATTATAAATAAGCCTATACACGACGTATATTGAGAAATACATGCCATGTATTTTAAAATTAGAAAAAGAGTAGTACAACCTTTGGTCCAGTGCTTGGGGCGGGATTCGAACCGGCGATCGGCCGTTCTGAATGAAAGCCCTCGACCACTAGAGAAAAGGTTGTTCTACTATTCATATTTATTTTATATATATATTTATTCGATAAGACCTATACACATGGAAAGAAAGAAAAGCACGACGTGTGGTTTTAATTTAGGAAAGGATGGGGGTGAAGCGGGGAGATTAGCTCGATTCGAAACTGGTGCCGAGACTTTTCCAATCCACCAACTTCAACCTCATGTAATTTATTATTTTAAAAATGTTTATAAGTTATGTTTGAAAAATTATGGTGCACACGGCATATATCAGAGTACACGTCATGTGGTTTTATTAAAATAACAAATGATGGAAATGGGACGGTTGTCTGGGTTCAAACCCGGGTCTTTTGAAACCGGATTACGATTTTAGCCAACCGGTCCATCCCCATCATAGGTTTTATTAAACATATATATATATATATATAGAAAATACCACTCACGATGTGAAAATAAAAGGAGGAACCCCGTGCCGAAGGTTGGTCAGGAGGATTCGAACCAGGGACGGCTTGAATAAACTCTAGTGACTTTACCATCGACACCGACATCATCCCTAGTTATTTATTTGTTATTATACAAATTTATACTATTAAGATTACAAATTAAAAATATAAGTACACGCTGTGTATATTAGTGGGAAACGGTGTGTAACCTCTGGGTTTCCTCCCAGGAAGTGCCTTTGTTTTAGGTCATTGGCTCGACCTACTTACCTTGCTTACCTGAGGTGTATGGTGGACAACGTTCCCACCATGTTGTCTATAGGATGGTAAGCTTTCAACCACTGCCCGTTTACATTGAATGGTTGACCATATTCTCTAGATATTTCTACCGCTCCATGATGGAATACGCGTACAACGTGGGATGGTCCAGACCATCGTGAGTTTAACTTCCCTGGGAATAAGCAAAGACGAGAATTAAAGAGAAGTACTAGATCACCGGGATGGGAAGATTTTTGTGAAATCATCTGGTCGTGAGTGGCTATTGTCTTCTCTTTATAAAACTTGGCATTCTCGTATTCCTCTAATCGGATCTCATCTAGTTCTGACAGTTGGAACTTCCGGTTTTCTTCAGCTGCCTTCAGATCATAATTTAGGGCTTTGACAACCGAGTAGGCTTTGTGTTCCAATTATATGGGAAGATGGCAGGGCTTGCCATAGACGAGGTGGAACGGGGACATTCCCAGTGGTGTTTTGAAAGCAGTCCGATATTCCCACAAGGAATCATCTAACTTCTTGGACCAGTCCTTCCGCGAAGTGTTCACTGTTTTTCCAGGATCTTCTTGAGCTCACTGTTGGAGAGCTCTACCTGTCCATTGGACTGGGGATGATATAGTGTCCCCAACTGATGATTTACTCCATATTTTTATAGTATTCCTCTCATCAGTGTGTTGTCGAAGTGGGTCCCTATATCGCTGATCAGTACTCGTGGAACTCCAAACCTGCTAAAAATATTTTTCTTTAAGAAATTTATGACTACCTTGGTCGTGTCGTGAGCTGTAGCAGTGGCTTCCACCCATTTGGGGACGTAGTCAATGCAGACCAGGATGTAAGTGTTCCCAAAAGATGGGGGAAAAGGAACCATGAAATCTATTCCCAGACGTCGAAAATCTCAGCTTCCAGGATGGGGTGCTGGGGAATCTTGGCTCTACGTCCCACATTACCGGTCCTCTGGCACCGATCGCAATAGGAAACAAAGGCCCGAAAATCTCTATGCATGGTGGGCCAGAAAAATCCAGATTGCATGATCTTTTCTGTGGTACGATCCGACCCATGATGTCCTCCTACCGGTGAGGCGTGACAGAACTCCAGGACACCGTGAACTTCATCCTCCGGGATGCAACGGCGGATCACTCCATCTGCACAGGATCAGAACGGCATAGGATCCTCCTAGAAGTACCTTTTCACATCATATAAAAATCTTTTCCTTTGCTGGAAGGAGTGTTCGGTGTGAATGACACATGTAACCAGAAAATTAGCGATATCATCATACCATGGTCTAGGTGTTTCGTTGATCGAAAAGAGGTTCTCATCAGAGAAATCCTACCTGATCTCCCGATATTCTTCTTTCTCCAAATGAGGCAGCTCGAGGTGGGAGAGATGGTCAGAAATGAAGTTCTCACTCCCTTTATTATCTCGGATCTCAAAATCAAATTCTTGTAGGAGGAGTACCCAGAAGATCAATCGGGGCTTCACATCTTTCTTGTTGAGTTGGCACTTTAGTGCTACATGGTCAGTATAAACAATAACTTTAGACAACACTTTGTAAGAACGAAACCTGTCAAATGCAAAAACCACTACAAGCATCTCCTTTTCTGTGGTGGTGTAGTTGATCTATGCCTCATTGAGCATCCTGCTAGCATAATAGATAGGTCAGAAAATCTGGTCAAGTCACTGGTCTAAGACTAATCCCACAATGTAGTCGCTCGCATCGCACATCACCTCAAATTGTTCCTCCCAGTTGGGAGAAATCATAACTGGAGCTTCTACCAGGCACTGCTTTAGATGCTCAAAAGATCTAACACATGCCTCATCAAACTCAAATATGACATCCTTGGTTAGAAGATTGGTGAGGGACTGGGCTATTTTGGAGAAGTCGCGGACAAACCGCCTGTAAAATCCTGCATGCCCCAGGATGCTGCGGATGGCTTGGACGGAAGTCGGTATAGGTAGTCGTGAAATGACTTCGATCTTCATCGGGCCCACCTCTACCCCCTTCACTGAAATTCTGTGGCTAAGGACTATGCCACTTTGTACCATTAAATGAATCTTTTCCCAGTTCAAGACTAGGTTAGTGTGCTCACATCGTTCCAAAACAAGCTCTAGGTGTCGTAAACAAATAGTGAATTATTTTCCATAAACGGAAAAATCATCCATGAATACCTCTAGGATTCGTTCTGCCATGTCATGGAAGAAGGCCATCATACTGCTCTGGAAGGTGGAGGGGGAATTACACATGCCAAAAGACATCCTTCGATAAGAAAATGTGTTGTAGGGGAAGTGAATGTGCTCTTTTCCTGATCCTCCGGAGCAATGGAGATTTGGTTGTAGCCGGAAAAACCATCGAGGAAGCAATAGATGTTGTGCCTTGCTAGTCACTCTAGCATTTGATCCATGAATGGAAAGGGGAAATGATCCTTTCTTGTGGCATCATTTAGCTTCTGGTAATCCACACAGACTCACCAGCCCGTGATAGTGTGTGTAGGGATGAGCTTGTTATTTTCATTTGAAATCACAGTGATACCCCCCTTTTTGGGTACCACTTGGAGGGGACTCACCCACGGACTATTCGAGATGGGATAGATGATGCTTGCATCTAATAATGTGATCACATCTTTTTTATAGCTTCCTTCATGGGGGGATTCAAACTCCGTTGTGGTTGCCGAGATTGTTTGGAACCTTCTTCAAGTAACACCTTGTGAGTGCGAATGGTAGGGATGATGCCCTTCAGATCAGCAATTGTCCAACCAATAGCGTGCTTCTGCTGTTTGAGAACCTGCAAATGTGCATCTTCCTGTTCCTGTGACAGTTCTGCGTTAAGTATAACATGCAATGTTTGATTGGGTCCTAAATACTCATACTTGAGAGAAGATGGAAGAGGATTCAGTTCAAGTTTAGGCGCCTTTAAAATCGAAGGCACAAGTGGTTGCACCTTGTCTTGTTCCAAACTATCAGGAACAACCGCACGCTGCCAATAGTGGCCGCCTTGGCCTTCTAAGAATTGCAGGTCTCCTGGTGCTACTTTGAATATAATATCTAGAATAGTTAAATTATTCAAAGTAAAAGAACATACCAGATCATACCCTTTTTTGCTAAAATGATTAACCAAGGTTGACACTGCATAATAGTCCCCATGTTCTGATAAGGAATCATGTTTGATGGCCTTGAGGATGTTGTAGGAAACTCTTTCATCACCTACCTGAAAAATAATCTCTCCTTGGTGCACATTGATCAGCACCTTTCCGGTTTCCAAGAATAGTCTTCTAAGTATAAGACGTGCTTCCTGGTCATCCCCCATGTCAAGGATGATGAAATCAGCGGGGAGGATCAGCCTACCCACCTTGACCAGTACGCCCTCCAGTAGCCCCTTTGGATTTTTGATGGATCGATCAACAAGTTGAAGGGCTACACGGGTAGGCTTGAGCTCGTTGAGTCCCAGCTTCTTGAAAACTTCGAGTGGCATGAGGCTCACGCTATCCCCTATGTCTCATAGGGCCTTCCCAATCTCACAGGATCCAATAGTACAAGGAATGGTGAAACTACCTAGATCTTGGAGTTTGGGAGGAATAGAATGTTGAACCACCACAGAGCACTCTTTTGTTAGTGCAATAATGCCCAAATCTTCCATCTTACTCTTATTAGAGAGGATTTCCTTCATGAATTTGGTGTATATAAGCATTTGTGTCAGGGCCTCCGCGAATGGTATGTTGATGTGGAGCTTCTGGAACACCTCCATGATTTTTCTGAACTGGGAGTCTAGCTTCCTTTGCTTCAACCTCTCCGGAAATGGTAAGTCATGCTTGAATGGTTGGTCTACCTCCTTCCCTTTATTCTTTGAAACTTCCTTCTGTGGGATTTTGGAAGAGGAGGGGTCGGTATTGGTACATTCTTCATCATCATGTGATGTGGGTGCACCTGGCTGTGCCGGTTGGTTCTGTTGGAGCTCTTTTCCACTCCGGAGCATGATGACATGGGACTCCTCCCTCGGGTTCTTCTCGGTGTTTCCCGATAGTGTACCGGGCAGCCTCCCTAATAGCTGGTTTGCTATCTGGCCAATTTGATTCTCGAGGCTTCGGATGGAAGCCTCCTGGTTCTGGGATTTTGTTTTAGCAGTTGATATAAATTTACTCATCAGGTCCTCTAACCTTGATGTGTTCTCTTTCTAAGATGGCTGGGCAGCCGGTGGAGGAGGTGGCTGTCGTGGCTGTTGTGGGAGAGGGTTCTGGTACCCTTTCTGCTGATAAGAACCTTGTTAGAACTACTCTCTCGGAAACTAATTCCGGTACTGAGGTTGATTGTAGCTAGGCTGTCGCTGGGGCGAAAGGGTTTGCTGCTGTTGGCCCTAGCCTTGATTCTGATTATCTCACCATGCCGGGTTTTGGTACTACTGGTACTGGTTGGGCCCTCGATTTTGGGCAACATAACTTACCTTGCTCGTCGAAGGGCCTCCAGTCGAACCTGTGCATTCTACCATGATGTGGTTATCACCACAGTCACTGTATGCTAGATGGTTCACCGCATGAACTTGAGATGCTCCTTTGAGATTCAATGCATCGATTTTCTGGGACACAACGTCCAACTGAGCATCTAACATAGTGGTAGCGTCAATATTATGGATACCTCGCTTTTGAGTCCCCCACTCGGAGTGCCATTGGAAGCTGTTGGCTGACATGTCTTCCAATAGTTTGAATAGTTCCTCAGGGGATTTTCGCATCACTGTACCTCCAGTAGCAGCATCCACCACAGACTTGGTAGTCATTGTAAGTCCTCCGTAGAAGGTCTGGACTTGCATCTAGAGTGGGAGTCCGTGGTGGGGGGACTTTCATAGAATCTTATTAAAGAATTCCCAGGACTCATACAACGACTCAGAGTCATGCTGCTGGAAGTTATGAATCTCGTTCCGGAGTGTCACTGTCTTTGATGGTGGAAAGTACTTGGACAAGAATGCCTGGGCTAGCTCCTCCCAGGTGAGGATAGATCTTCGTGGTAGCCCTTTGATCTAGTCTTTTGCATTGTCCCATAGAGAAAATGGGAATAGGAGAAGACGGATGGTGTCTTCGGACATGCCGGTGTACCGAAAGGTGTCGCAGATCTCCAGAAAGTTGAAGAGATGGGCGTTCCGGTCCTCGCTGGCCGGGCCTCCAAATTGAACTGTGTTCTAGATCAGCTGCATGATAGCAGGCTTGATCTCGAAGTGTGGAGCTTGGACCAGAGTTTTTTTTCAGGGTGTTTAAATGGTTGTGTTGTTCATAATAATTCAATCATTCTGGATTTCCTTTTGTTACAAGATTTCCTTGGTCCGGTTCCTCTTGTTTGGAATTAGAGCAGTTGACCCCTTGGTCCGGTAGTCAGTGTTCTTAATTCATTAATAAGTTCGGTCCATTATTTGAATCTGTAAAATCCTTCCAATGGTCATGGATGTTTTCACCGTTACTTCTGTTTTGTATCACTGATAATTCTTCCCTTGGTCTGGCTCAGAATTCTCAGTTATATTAGATAGTGGTTTAAGAAGAGTAAGGTGAATTACAAAAAAAAACAACTATATAAAACAACACACAAATTATGATCCCTTCATCCACAGTCCCAAAACGAGGGGTTTAGTTACACATAGAAAGTAGGAGAGAAACACCACACATGATACCTGATGGATTCATCATGTAAGTGTTGAGGAAATGTGTCAGAAAATGGAATGGAGGAATAGTGGAATGACAGCACCTCGGTGGCTTCGTGAATGGTGGTAGCAGAGCTTCTCTCTCCTACAATGGGTTCTGAACCCTTAAATCCATAGGCCAAGGGATCTTTTTATAGAAAAATAAAGTACACGGAGTGTATAGAAAGTACACGCCATGTACTTTTCATCAACACGCTTTGGCACCAATTTCTCCATTGGAAGGTGGCCTAACACGTCGTCTTTGACTTTTGAAGATGGTGCCGCCTGGTGGTTGAGTGTACACGGTGTGTAGCGCCACCATACACGACATGTAGTATCATATGTTTGGCCGCCAACCCCTTCTAGAATAGCAGACACATCGTGTAACAATGGAACACGCCGTGTCTCCTTCAACGACCACATGGGTGTGTGGACTCTTCTTCGGCAACCACCACTTCTAGAAAGTAGTACACGGCATGTAACACCGCCATACACGGCATGTATCTTCATCCTAGTGACATGGGCGTGTACTACCTCCTTCGGTCTGTGTCCCTGTCTGGATGTACACGGCGTGTATAAAAGTACACGCCGTGTAGTTTCAAAATTTTCACAGACTTCCCTTGATTCGTGTATTTAGCCAGAAAGCTCCTGAAAGTAAACAGATTCACCAAAATCAAATAATATGTTCATAAAACAACATATATTTTCCGAAAACAACTTTTTATTGTCAATTATATATATGGAAATTCATACACAAATCGGGTGCATCAGTAGCTGATTCGATAGAGCTTTGTGGGTGTTAGGATATTTGTTCTGGCAGAGACTTGAGACTATATATAGATGTATCCTTCTTTTTTTTAAACACAATTTTATATGATCTACCCATAGGGGCTCCATTTTTTATGGAATGTATGACATATAAAGTAGTTCATTTTTATATGGAATGTGCTTATCTATATTATTGGTTGGAATTTAGGTATGATATATTTTTATTAAAAATGATTTTTTTTTTGTGATGAAGGGTTGATGTTATTACTTCCATTATGTTTATATTTATTTATCACTGAGGTTATAGTATCCTTACATGATATATATATATATATATATTAACCCTCAACACTTATTAATTGCCTCTAGTATATGAAGAGGCATGATTGAGTTATGTGAAACTCTAGTTTGGTAATGGTGGATGTAAAATGAACAAATTATTATATAGTGCGGAGTATAAAACATGAGAATATTTTATTCTAAGGAAGAAAAATAATTTATACTTAAATATGGTAAAAATTCACCTATGATTCAGAAGTTATATCTTTTATATATATATATGAATGGGGGAAAACTCTAGTTTGGTCTAACAGAGGGTCATTGTGATTTCATACCTTCATCGATGATGTTACATGTAAGGTGCTGGCGTTATTTATTAAGAACAAGTATGAATTATTTAGAACCATAATTCAATGTAGATCCATGGTATATGGAGTACTGTAACTAAATCATAAGTGATTATGGTCTGAAAATAGTGGGGAATATAGAAGTTGGGATTTCTAGTAGTTATTATATAATAATGAAATACTTTTTGATTAGAGGGTGTATGGAACATAAAAAAAAGGCTCAGTGGTGATAATAAATAAAAAACTATGAGATAGAGAGACAACATCATGATATTACATTTGTGGTTTCTAAAGATTTTTGGGTGGAATTAGTGAATTGTGCAGTATGCCACATGAATTGGAGTTCTTATGCACTACTAAGGAAGAAGATTCTAGATGAGTTATAGACCAGAAGGGTAGATGTATCCCACCTCAGAGTCTTTGACATAATTTAAACTGAATATGAATATGAAATGGAGAGGAAAAAATTCGGATAAAATTCCCAAGTATGTTTCATTGTGGGTTATTAAAAATGAATATTTATATTTTTGACTATGGGATAATGATAACTAAAGATTCATCAATACCCAGAATGTTCACTTCAATGAAGGGAACCAATAAAATTATTATAACCTTGATGAAGATGAAACTGATAAAAAATAATTTTTGGATCATGCTACGGTTTATTTTAATGAATTATTATAAATTTCATATAGTTCGAGAGGCACTCACATTTTGATGGAACCTGGCAATTAGGAAGATTGAGTATTGGATGGATGCCTGATTCTGGAGGTTTGGGAAAGGTTAGAAATACTGGAATTACCATGGGATGTATAATATTAGGATAGGGTTTTGGAAGGATAATAACCACATTATTATATTAGTATAACTTGGGTTATATTACCCATGAAATAGTTCAAATAATATTTTATTATTCTACTTAGTACAAATTGTGGAGAACCTGAAATCACAACAGAAGTGGAAATTATTAATAAGTCAAAATAGTAAGAGTTTCTGGTGAAGGAGAAGATGAAATCATTATATATTTTTATAATATGATAGATATTGGAATATAATATTGGAAAAAAGGAACTATAGATTAACTTTTTTTATAAGTTTAATAAAGGAATTGATGTTAGAAATCAGTATAAGGTAAGGTTAGTTTTGAAAAGATTTCAATAAAAGGAGGAGTTTTCTTCTATGAAATATTTTCTCAAATTATTAGGAACAAAATTATATGGATGTCACATGGAATGTTTATTAAAAATGGTATACATCTTGATAAATTAGATATGAAGATTACTTTTCATCATGTAGATTTATATGAGTAAATTCATATGAAGAAATTAGAAGGATTTATGAGTAACATAAAGGAATGACTGATCTACTGGTTCAAACAGAGTTAGTAGGATCTAAAACAAGCACCATTTTAATGGAACATGGAGTTTTATGACTTTAGGTAAGAATATAAGTTTATTTATTATAATTTATTTCATTTATAATTTTAGATGTTGTTTGATGATGGGTCCTTCATCTTACTTCTCTTGTTTGTGGATGACATGCTCTTAGCTAATATAGATAAGAAATCAATTTAAGATATAAATTTTATGTTATCAATATGGTTAAAGATGAGGGATATATTGGGAGACAATTTTATTTTTAAGATTATTATCCAAAGGGATTGGAATTAAACAACATTTATGTTTTCTCAGTTGGTGTACATCCAAAAGATAGTGGAATAATTATAATTTATAGATCTCAACATGCATCTACCCCATTGGTTGGAGGTTTCAAACTCTCTAGTGTAGAAAAAACTAATTAAAATGATTATAAGGACATTTAAAATGTTCCTTATACATAAATGGTTATATTATTGATGCATACCATGATTTATACAAGGCTATACATTACTCAAATAGGGGTATTTTCTTTAATATTCATAGAAAATCAAGGAAAGGAGCATAGTTATGTGGTAAAGTGGCTCTGGTATCCCAAGGGATTGGAAGGTCTTCCCTTATATTTAAAAATGGTTTATTACTTATAAGGTTATGTTGTTTGAAAACATTGTGGAGGTTCGAATAAACAGAGAGGTATTATGAGTTTTTTTGTTTACTTAAAGAGAAACTTTCATAAGTCAGATATTTTTACTTTAGAATTTAGTTTCACTATATACCATAGAAAAAAATTATTTTTTATTAATGGAATAAAATAATGAGATGATATCTTTGAATCAATTTTAAATAGAACACTGATAGGAGAAGGGGAAAAAAATTCTATTTTGTGATAGTAAATGTGTAATCGATCTTGAAATGAATTTTTTGTTTCAATCAGGAACAAAAAACATTCAATTGAAGTATAAATTTATCCAATATCTTGAGGAAAAAGGAATTTTGGAGGTACATAAGATGGGAAAAAGTCAAAATACAGCTGATATTATGAAATGGGTCATAGTAAATGAAATTTTGAGGTAGTGTCGATCCTAAATGGGACTTGGGTGATGAGGAAAAATATAAAGGTAGACTCATTTACAATTATTATAGATGGAAAGGTAGAGGTATGATGAAATTTCCAAATTTAACCAAAGTAAATGATGGTAAGTCCAATAAAAAAGTTCCCAGTTGGGAGAATATTAGATTTTTTTATTATAATTTATTTTCTATGTAAGTGTTGAATATTTTATAATATTTTATTTCTGGATGTTTTTACTAAAATAGATAGACTCATTTTAACTTAACCAAATATTTTTTGAATTATAAGGTGAATTATAAGTTAAAATTAAATAAATTTTTGTTGTAGTGACAACTGAATATCGATGATGAATGTAAGGAAGAAGTAAAATGAATTCTATAGAAACAACAACAATGACATGTGAAAATTACCCAATAATTTTCATGGGATATGTAAGTGTGTAATTAATTTCTTGAACACTTAACTAAGGATAAAAAGTTGAGATGGTGTAGTTTTTAGTGGCTTCGACCAAATGGAGTGATGTCCACGAATATTGGAAGGTAGTATCACGAGATCAATTGGCATAATTATCTATAAATAGGTGAGTGAGATCACTTGATCATTATATATGAAATATTGAAATAATTTTTTTCTCTTCCATTATTAATAAATTTCGTTGTGTATCTCTAAAAGAGTATGACTAATTTTGAACCTTTAAAATTCGTTCATTATTCTGTGTGAGGATGGGTTCCTTTGTTCTTATATTTGTGTGTGTGTTTCGAAAGATTTGATGAGGTCATGGTTATTTAGCATGATACAATGGAGAATTTTACCATAATCTAGACATTGAAATTATTTATTTCATGTTTCAAAATTTTCAAACATTGTTCTACAAGTGATATTTCAAAAGGCACGTTCTAGGCACTAAGCACAGGGTATCAGGTAGATATAGTGAGAGTGGTGGTTATATAATACCATCAAGTTCCTAATATAATTGTAATGGGTAGTTTGTAGAACCAGTTTTATTTCAAAAAAGAAAATTGTAATTTTTCATATGTCAATTTTATACATAATTGGGATTTTTCTTAGGTATCTCCTCTTTTGGATAGACAAGTGGCTCTTCTATGTCCCTCCATGTGTCCCACCATTCTCAAATTCAACCCTCTTCAAACTATAGATCCTGAGGGTGGGTTTTCATCATCAAACCCAAGGGAAACATGAATTACTCTTCTCATTCTTCCATACACTTATCCTTTTCTACCATTTATCTTTTTATGTTTAAGGATTAAAAGATGAATTCCATTGAAGAAATATGTAATTCACTCGAATCCTTGGGGATTCCTCTCCACTCATCTAAAAGAGGCTCTGATGTTTTTTCTTTTAATTTATCATTATTTTTATCTTTAGATATTGTTGAATAATTTTATATTTGTTTTTATATTATTATTGTTGAAATTAGAAGACTATTAGGTTAAGTTTTGGGGGATTTAGGTTGTCATGGTATCTAATAGATTTATGAGTGATTTTCCGAGGTTATATTTGATTTTTAGTTTTATCTAATTATAATAATCATTGTACTAGTATTATTTGATTATATATTATAGGTTTAATGGTTTTTAAGGGCTGATCAAGGATCATATAAATTGGGAAAGCTCAATAATGGTTAAGGTAGGGGGTTATAAAACCATCCGTAAATTTTCTGGATATGAAAAGGAAATTCCCATCATGTGTTTTTTCTATAAATTTAATTATGAAGAATGAACTTAATTTTATGAAAAATGAATTAGTAGGTTTTCCATTGATATTTATATAATAATAATTTTAAGTATTTTAATTTTTTTTATAAAATATTTTTTTTGTTTTTTTCTTAATTTTTATAAAAATTATATTTTAAACCTTTTGTTTAGATGGCCATGGTAAATTATTAGTTGAGTAAACCTAAATTGTCAACAATGAATTTTGGTTTAAGATTTATTATATAAGGTTTAAAATTCATGCTTTATTAATTTATTATTAAGGTTTTGTGAACATGGAAACTAATATATCATTGTTATCCAATGGAATGACTTCATTAATATTATTCCAAGCCTAGAGATCGTATAGGGTGATAAATAGGTCGAAAGATTAGAGTATTATAATTTATATTATTACTAAATAAATTTCATCTTATGGAATATATTTAACCCCAAACATTTAATCATGAATAGTTTTATCTTATTCTACCTAGGATTACCCTTGTATAATCTTATCATGTTTACTAAAGATATAATATATTTGTACTATAATATGAAGGAGTTATAAGTTAATAATCGAAACGTAACTCCGTTTAATGTATACATTGGTGGAATGTTTATGACTGAGAATGCATGATGAAAGGAAATGATATGATTATTTTACAATTTTGGTCTTACTAAACTGTTTTTTTACCTAAAAAACATATTGTTTTCAGTTAAAAAATATATTTTTATTTTTTAGAAAGTGATAAATTTTTTATTGGCTCTTTCACATATATAAATTTATAAGATATATTTAGGATACCACATTTCGTTTAAATATGTAAACCCATCCCATTTTAAATAAGTATCAATTTTAGTGAAAAATAATTGTGATTACATTTACATGATTAATGGTTTAAAATATAATATTTACATTCAATATAAATGTATTTCTCTGAAAGATCATTTTTTCTTAGTGATGTTTTAAGGGTGTAAAAATTATTGGGAAAGGAACCCATACTTTAAAAAAAATATTTAAATTAAACTTATGTATCTCACTATAAAATTTATACATGTTAATAAAAGTATTTATTGGTTATGAATACTAACATACCTAATTTCTTACTTGGTTTATCCCTAGTTAATCCCTGTTTCCATGTTTTCCATACATTGTGCCTTGTTTGGAGAGAAATTTGTTTAACATAGTAAGTATCCACTCCTTAGATTATACATTCTGTAGGTTAATACAAATAAACCATATGAGAAATATAATTTGACAACAAGTTACATGTTTATATTATTCCTAATATTCATGTTAGGTTCCATAAATTTAACACCCATATATTAAATATATTATACATCGCAGTTTTTTATGACATTGCACTAAAATATATTTATATAATATGTGATATAGCTTAAATAAGCATGTATATTCATACCATTATATTGATAATGATGTTTGATATGATTGAAATATATCTATTTATGGTTACCACTAAAATAAGTTAACCATATTAAATAGAAATAATTATTTTGATTATGTTTTATTTGGTATTGTTATAAATTTATTGATAATGTACATAATAGAATGGGATAGTCCTATATCACAAACCAACCCAGGATACCCCTGATCTGAGTACCCAATATGGAGTGTGACATGGCCCTAATGGTATTCTAAATTATCACGGGATGAAAAATATTTCATAGGAATAAAATTTATACAAATGGGAAATGATTTATCCCCATAAAACATTAAATCGCATGGGGCTTCCACCTAGAAGTCTTGAATGAACACTCTATACATCAGATGATCATGTACAAAAAATAATGAGTTTAAATAATAACAAAAACCAAATTATTAATAAAATAAAACATAAATTACAAATATATAAAATTACAAAATAAAACAAATCCAAGGAGAACACACCTCCAATTTTCAGAAAATCCTGCATTTCCTAGCACTACCACAAAACTGAAACTTGAACATAGGGACAAATAACTATCTACTAGAACCAAAAATACACCTAAAATGTCAATAAGTATAAGAAAAATTCTATATATGTGACCTCCACAAAACCCATTCATAAACTTGGAATGTAATTAACATTTATTCTTGTTTGAAAATATAACAATAAACATAATCTATTCTATTCAACTAAAAAACAAATGTTATGAGTTCTTTATTTATTTTTCATTAAAACCTATAACTTTTAACATTTAAATATAAGATATATTTTAAAATTAAAAAATAAAATAGATTTTAAAGAAATGGGAATGTTTTGAATATAGTATTTTCAAAACACTTACATTTTTGATACCCTGTATTTTTTAAACATTACTAAAAAAGTACCCAAGTATGATATAATAAACATTTAAAGTATTGAAAATTTATAAGGCTAATAAAAAATAACATGAATACTAAAAAAATATGCAATGAATGCATTGATGACATCCACCCAAATAACTGGAAATGGAAATGGACTAATATATGCAACAATAAAACTACAATGATAAAAGGAACAACATCATGTGAGCGACCCTAGGTAGACTAAGGTAAGAGAAATCTTGGACCATGTACTATCTCGATGAATTAATCAATCAAGTAAAACTATGTAAAATATATATAGAGAGCAATATCAAGTTCTATCAAAAGTGGTCACCCCAAAAAGTGTCTCTATATCATATATGTGTTTAATTAGTGTTGTAACATAGTCTAAGACTAACAACAGAAACACCATGCCTAATAATATTTTTCCTAGGATTCCGTTATCCAATAAAATGGATGTGATTATGTGTGTTGGAGATCACGAAAGATCAACAATAAAATATTATAAAACCCACCACCACCTCTCTAAGGCCCCCATTACCAAATGACCCATTCTCAATAAAACAAAGAAATTTTTATATAACCATCACGATCAAAGTAACAATATGAATGTGTAAAATACAAAGAACATTTTTATTTTTCCAACTAAGCCTTGTTACCTTTTTGATAACTAAAATTATAAAATCCATTTATATTTTTTTCAAATGGGTATTGGATCTTTAAAATAAAACACAAAATAAGTAAGAACCGTTTAAAAAATCATATAAGGACCAATAATTTAAATTTAACATCAAGAAACTAAAAAAATTTATGAAATATTAAGAACATTTAATAAACATAATATTAAATCCAAACATCATTTAAAATATATCCACATGTCATAAGAATCAATTCCACATAAAAATTATGAAGTGATAATGAAGGAATACAAGAACACAACAAAAACTCAAACTCCTTTGAATAAACTGAATTAATTAAAAAATGAGTAGAATTATGAAGTTATTTCTTTCTGAAAACATTTAATGTCATTATATATTCTATAAATCCCTTTAAGAATTCATTTTCCAAGTTAAATCATTGAATCATTTCATCAAACACCTATATGTTTTTAAAAATATTTTTTATAACACATAGCCTTAATGTAATTGAAAACCCAATTCCCAAGACTTAAAAATTATGAAGGCATGAAAAAAATAATATTTTAACTTAAAATTAAAACCATTCAATCAATAAAAAATAATAATGTTTTTATAAAACTCATGCAATTTGAGGCCTTATATTTAAAGATCTATGAATGGAGTAACCTACCTCAGCTGACATTTGACAACTTGATCCCAAGCTTATAGTAACCTCATTCATGTCCCAAATCACCCAAAACTAATAAAATAAATTATAAAATATATTATCCAGACACCAAAACCAAAATATCACAATGGAATATAGAACAAAAACACATCAGGTGGCCCAATGATGCCAAACCACGAACAGGGGGGGTGTATTCCACTCCTGAAATGCACTAAGATGTAAGACACAAGAAATTCCTAATTAATTACCAATGATAAAGGCTAATTAATACATAAATAACTAAAAAAAATTAAAACCATTGATATTGTTAGGTTACATGAAGAGTGAAACACACTAAGAGGGTGCTGAATTATTGTGTATAGAAAATTCAAATCCATCCCACTCCCATGCTTCTTCTACACCCCTCTTAAATATTATCACCAATGTAGTAAATAAAGACCTATCATAATTGTTAATGAGGTTTGTCTCCCTATGAGTGAATACACCGCCGTTGTGTCCTGGTTTTTGTCCCACACACATAGTCCCCTTTTTATTATCGAAAGGAAATCAAGAAATGGAATGACCTTGACCTTATACAATCTGCTAGCACCAACCAACTACACTTTAATATCAATGAAAAAAATAACACCTTTGATGAAGAACAATAATTGATGATAATATAAGCATCTACATAGACTCCATATGATGATCTTCTTCTCATTCATCTTCTATACTTAGCACTCGTATGTTATTGTTCTCAGATGATTTTTCTTTGATACATCAACATATTTTTTCTCTCAAACAAAATCTTATCAAAATACACTATTAATATATTATTTAAACAATATAAATATATATGTAATATTTTTAGAATCATTATACCTTTTTCATATTCTAAATCCATCAAATCTTAACCTTGTATTCTCTAGATCTCTAAGTCCAAGTATTATTCAAATTCTTTCCGAATGTCCAGAAGAAGAATTAGTTATTTCATAGGAATGATATGTAAATCATCATGTTCATTTTGTAAATACAAATTCACCATAACATCCACACATTTTAATTTCCTTTATATTTCCATGTAGGAATGTAATCATAGAACTTGTGATGTGGTACTTCATTCTATAACATTTATGTCTCATTTTAGCAATACCAGCATCTCTATATGATGGTTCAATCATCAACTAAACTTGAATCACTATTGTGTATTTGATCATTGAATTTGATCCATAAAGAACATCATATAAGAATTATCTCATTTAAATATCATTATTTAGAATATATGAATTATAGAGTCATAGAATGAAACTAAAACAAATTATCTTATGTATCATGATTTTTCTTTTCATAAGTTAAATCATCTTATAGTATCCTCAAACCTCTAATGAATAATATAACTTCCTTTTTAAATTTTATAAGACACAAATATTATCCTTCAAAAAATGAATATACTTATGTAGTTTTAATTATCTTACAATGTAAATGAATTTATATATGGGAACTCCAAATATCTTACATTGTCCAAAATATCTAACATTCATAAGATAAATACCATTTTCAAATTTCTATCTCCTAGTCTAGGTATGCATAAAATAATTATCTTATAGTATAAAGGAATTCACTTATATTTCATGAACAAGATAAATACCTTTTACAAATCTATAACTCATACTTTAGGTACATGTAAAATTATTTTCTTATATATTAAATTAATTTAATTTCATGGATCATCATAAGATTAATGAATTTGTTATTTTTTTGATTTTCGTATGGAACATCCAAATTATCTTCAAATCAACTCTGATCTTCCTAAAAGAGATGACTAATATTCTCAATCAATTTAATAAATCATCAAATGAATCATTATAGTCTTCATCATGTTCAAAATTTATTAATAGATAATCTAATTATTCATCTCGTTTATCTTCCATTCAAGCTAGCTTTCAATGATATAACAGACAACACTCATTTTTTTCATAGTATCTACCCATAAAACTCATTCTAAATTGTTATAGATAGTGTTCTCAGCTCTTTGAAACTCATCACATATCCATTAATATTATTACATAAATCATCACATTTAATCATTTATTCCTAATAAATACAATATCCTCACCAAAGTTTAAACAATCTCCCTATTTTGATTTTTTAGCAATACCACTCACTCCTCTCACAATTAATAATAATAAATCAAAAGTGAGTAACTATTTGGGATCAACACAATTACTTTAAATAAAATGAATCATGATTCAATAATCTCTAATTTTATGTAAGCTAGATATTTATTGAAAACAAGAGTGATTAGATCAATCATTAATGTTGTCCTTAAAAACAATCACACCAAACAATTGATTCTATAGGATTTAAAAAATATTTCTTATGCCACTCAAAGAACAAATAAAAAAATATCACAAATAGCATAGATAACTTCATCCATTTGAAAAAAAGATCCCCCCATAAGACTTTTTTTAAATAACAAGGAAAGAGGAGTAATGATCAAATTATGTCATACCTCAATGATAGGGAATGGGTTACACTTTCATTTAAAAACATAACTTCTCAAATTGTTTAGTTGTGAGAGTTTTTGTTATAATATCAAAAACCTATTATTTAGTGGGAATAAATTCAAGACTGAAGATTCATTATTAAAATTTCACCTTCATAAAATATTACTTAATATAAATGTTATTTGACTTGGAATGTTTCACTATATATTATGATACGATTATGACACTCTAATTTTTAAAACCTATTTTTAGAGTATAAGATTCCTCAACACTGTTATTTTAATTTTTTCTTTATCTATATCATCTCAGTAACTTCTTTTTATCTGACCACATGTTCAATATCAGTTAAACACAATGTTACTGATTTTTTCTTCTTTGAATTCTGAAACACAAAACATCTTTCAATGAAAAAAATTCTACACCAGATGTGGATATTTAATCATCCATTTCTCTTTCCCAGACGATATTAGTAAAACCCTTTAATTATAATTCCCCTATATTATTATAAATTATTTAATGATTTTGTGTGTTTGATATGCATATATTTATCCTCTTTACTGACAAAACATTTTTTTCCTTTTTATTGGATTGATACAGGGCACAAAGAGTGAGAATAAAAAATGTGATGTCTCTAAACTATAAAATAAATTAGACTTCGAATAAAACATCCGAACCATTTCTCATCAATATATTTCCCTCAATCACCCTTTCATAGCTTCATTCCCTACTAAATTTGTGTGTACAGTCCTCTATCCTCCATTATGTCAATCCTATTAATTATCTCTCTTGTATATTTTTATTTTTATAAAAATATATTCCATGTTGTTTACATAATTTTATGTCCCAAGAAAGATATCATTTCTATTAGAATTAACATTTCAAACCATTATTTCATATATGTAGATAATTCATATTATAAACATTATTTGTGACTAGAAAATAATTTATCATCAATATAAACAACAAAAAAGAGTGATGTGACATTGGTCTTCTTCCCAATGATATTGATGTCCACATACCCTTTCTGAAACTTAATTCTATTTAGATACTCAGCAAACATAAAATACCAATACCTTGGAGAAAGTTTCAAAACATGGATATTTTTTCTTCAAATTACCTTCTTTTCTTCCATATATATCTAGCATAAATTATTCAATATATTACATGTAAACTTCCTTATAAAGTTTACCATTTATAAAAAACAGATTTAACATCCATTTAGAATATCATGAAGTTTCCCTAAGCTGATATGACAAGGAATATTTTTGTGGCTTCATGTCTTTACACTGAATTAAATGTTTCATCAAAGTAAATAACTTAAATTTATGAATACCCTCTACATACCAATCTGGATTTGTTTCATTTCACATAACCATTCTCCTATAGCTCATTTTTGAAAGCCCATTAAGCTCTAATCACATTATTTCATATGGGCCTCAAATCATGTTCCCAATTTTCAGTCATTTTAATATAGAACAGTTCTTTATTCCTATATAGATCCCGCTACTTATATTCAAATGATTCCTCAGCTATTAGTGGTTCAAAATTTGACAAAATACTGGTCCAGACATTTTACACGATCTTCCTTCTTGTTTGTACAACTTGATTTTTATATCTAAAAATTTTCTTAATATGAACATGTTTTTATACTAGTATTCATCTATTGAGTCTTCAATTATACATCTTCATGATAAAAAAAAATAATTTTTATATTTGGTCTGAGTCTATGTATTTTATATATTTTATTTAATAGGTTTATATATTAAATCCCCATCCTCATCACCCACAAAGATAGTATGTACAATCCCTTTCTCATTTTCAAACATTATGACATCATCGCTATCAATAATACTTTTAAATATATTTTTGTAAAACCTGTATGATTTTTCATTATAGGTATACTAAATAAAAAAATACCATCTTTAACATTATCATGAAACTTTCCTCCACCGGTGCTCTTTATCTTGATCAAACATGTATTTCTAAATACCCCATAATTTTTGACATTTGAATTTCTTTTATAACACATATCATATAGATTAATGTCTAGTTTTGTCCTTATAAGACACATATTTTGAATTATTCATGTGGTTTTCATGGAATTTATCCACTAATGGCTTGAGGTTCCATGTTCCATTGACATAGTCCTGATCATATCAACTAGGAACCGATTCATTATTTATTTGTGATGACTCACATCATTTTGAATTTTTTTAAAAGTAAATTTGAATTTTTCATATGATGGATAGATCATTTAGAGAATCAAGTGTTGATCAGAGGTATTTATTGTTTGACCACCCTGAAGGGTTTTTTTTCAGACATAAAATAAGGCTTATGAGACAACTTGAATGTCGTATTTCTTATCATTGGAGGCTAGGACACCCGAGCTTCTAAAATAGATTCAACTAGCGGGTATCCCCCCACCAGCTACCTGATGGGGTAGTTACTAGCCCAATTTCCTATCATGTTCCACTGGATATCCAGTGAGCATACTCCAGATATCTTGTGAGGCATGATGTGCAAGGGTTTAATTAGCATTGTTTTAGTATTTTGACCACTAGAACCCCTTGATTTAACCTACCTTGAATTGATTTTTTTTGGGCAAATCATATTTATAATCTTCTCCTCCTCTCTAAAAGTGTGTTACCTATTTTGAGGAAGATTTGGATAGAGTCCAATGGAAACTCTAGGTAAGAACCATCAGTATTAATCAATCTCAACCACATTCTTCATCATGTAGTAGCAAATCATTATTTCATTCTTTATGGATGATCCTCATTATAAATATTAACCATTTAGATACTTTTGTGACTTATTCTACTTCAAATTCCCCTCTATCCACAATGATCTGCATCAATGATTTGTCTTTTTCTAGATTCTAGATAGTGAATTAGATGAAAATTCCACTGGATATTAGTGTAATTTTCTGAGAATGATGTCGATTTAGATCATCATAACAAGAGGAATTCCCAAATCAATGAACACATTCTTTTTATGGAATTTTCAATTAAGATATGACCCTTAGTGGCCTATTATTTGGTTTTTGGTCAATTGGGTTGATTGGGGGAAACATATCATTGAATTGGTTTTATTATTTTTTATGGTCATAGATTCAGGAGTGTGTTGAGAGTGTCTCAACCTCCATTGTATATTGTTGTAATTCAATAATGTCACTTGGTTGGTTATCATAAAAGGGTTCCAATTTAATTATATTTAATTGGTAATTGTTGTGCTAAATGGTAGGTATTTTTCTCGAAATAAAGTCAAATATGTGTTACAAACCCTCCATGAATGATTGGTCAAGGTTATGTTTAGGAGGTGACTTTGGGTGAGCCCTTTGGCTCTATCTACTTTTTAACTTCAGTTATAAGGTTCTTATACTCATTTAATTAATTTTAATTTAGTTTTAATTAATTATTTTTGAATTATTGATTTGAGTAGAACCTTGTGGTGAACATTAGTAGTTGAATGAACTTGGATGACTCAAAAAAATCTATCAGCCTTTTCTTAGATGGAGTCTAATCCATTTGAGTTAGGTGGTTTTTTAAACCACCCTAGTGTTTTTTTAGTTTTTTGGAATGTGGTATGTGGTCATGAAACCCATGGGGGTCAACATTAATATTCAAGTAACTCCTTGAAAAACTAAATAGAACACCAAGTAGGATATTTTAATTGATTGGACTAGTGCATTAAAATAAGTGACCATGTGCCATTATTAATGAGTTAATGAATGATCTATATTAACTAATTAAATGAATATTTATAATGTATTATCAAGGTACCAAGATTCATGGTGGACCCTGTGTATTGTATTGTTTCCTAGCCACTGATGGTCGACGCTTAGATGGTTATTTATTGCCTATATAGATTTAATATTGAGCCTATATTGATGTTTGATCACAAAGTGTGTGCCTGTGTTTATCCCATGATATCTATGTTGATGTTTGGTCATTCATATGTATCCTATATTGTATGTGTTTTTCTATTATATTTTTCAGTTGAGCATGCAAGTGCATCTTATTAGATAATTCTCATGATGGGGATGTATTAGACGCCCTGTTGGCATGATTTGGACTATTCCTTATAGAGGATATGTTAGTCTTGTTTTTGGACTATCCAATAGAGGATAATGTTTGAGAATATTAGTGGAATTTCCTTCAAAAATAGAGGTCAATCAAGTACATACGAGGTTCATTAGTGCCTTAGTGAGTGCATGATCACTCGATATATGGTTTTTTGTTATTTACATGTACAATAGTGATTATATGTTTTTATTACACTGTTATGTATTTTCTATTTGTTTGTAATGATATTATCACATGAAAATATTGTGAAATTACAAGTCATTTATAGAACTATGTTGGTGGTTTTCAACTATATTGTACTCTCACCTTTCATAGGTGACCAAGGTACTTGAGCATCTGAGCAGCCCTCAATTCTTGTAGGTGAGGTTGGTCTAAGGCTTAGATTTATCATCTAGAGAGATAACTAACTATGATTCAGGTGACCCTAATTAGATGGGACTGGAGTGGGTGTTAATAATCTTGTACTTTTGTTCTTTCATATCATATATATGCTTGACCAGGTGGGTGATCAATGAATTATTCCCAATTGTGACTATTGAGCCTATTTTATTCATATTGATTCATATAGTTGGTATGTATTTGATTTCTATTTACACTAATTTTATATTATTACTTGATTATTTATTTTTTTTATTTTTACTCTGATTGAGGGCATAGTCTCCTCATGGATCCACCTTATACCCCCATTGTTAGCTGGTAGCCTATGGTGTATGGGGAGGTGTGCCTAAGGTCACGTGGCATTCTGGATCAGACACGGTGATCCAGGTCGAGATGTTATATTTAACCAATACATTTTATTATGAGGTTTATGAAGAATTAAATTCATGTCTGATTTCATGTTTGTTAAGATATCCAAAAAATTATTTATTATAATTTTTTTTCATTATCTAATCATAATAACTTCTTGCACATGCATGTTTACTTTTCTATAATTATTTTAATGCTCTTGAATCAATCCAAGGTCTGTTATTTATGATAAATTAAAATAATGCAAGTTAACCTTGTGATGTCTCTTATAAATGTGATAAAATACATCAATCCACTTGATGCAATTTTTTTCACAGGTCTATATACATTAGAATGAATAAATTAATGTGTCATTGAGGTTTCAATTTCAACCCCCTTATGAGTTTTATTACCCATTCCCCTTTTTCATGTATTTAAAATAGTAAAAATGTATTTTTCAGTAAGGATAATTTTTTCACATTTTCTTATTGAATTGATATTTTCATATTCGTTTGACAATGTGATCTAGACTTCTATGTTGTAACAAATTTTCTGCCTATTTTCTCAAGTAACTACCTTATTTAGATAACCTAAATTGAAACAAATTTCTTGGGGTTTTAAAAACCTTGTAACCACAACCATATCATTAAATATTTTTACTATTCATTTATTTTTCTTAAATATAAACTCCTTTATAGAATAAAATAGGTTTGTAAAAATAAATTTTTTTTTCTTTAGGGCATCCACCAAAACACACTATCAATACCAATTTGAATTTCACCAATGAATATCATTCCAATAACATTGATATTAAGAGAGATATTATTACCAAATTTCATAGCTCCTCCATAATATTTTTCAACATTTTTCAAGTTTTTAAGATCACCTATCATGTGATATGGTCATACATTTTTCACAATCAATGGTTTTTCATATTTTTAATATTTTAATGAAACTTCAAAAATATTATTATGTTACCTGATTTGGGTTTAATTATAAGTATTACAAAACATTAGAAAAATACTCCACAAATAAGTAATAATATATGAACACACATCTAAACAATTTCCATCTTGATCATATCTTCTATAGTGATATTGTATGAATTCAAATTTGTTTCTTACTTTAAACCCCTTTTCAAACTGTTTATGTCTTGGTGGAGTTCTAAACTAAAATTACTATCTACCCCTTGATTCCTACCCTCTTCTTATACTAGGAAGATACATATTATACTAGAATTTATAGGATATATGGATAAATATGTCATATCACCAATAGTACCCCTTAAATATTATACTCTATAAAAAATTCTACTATTAAATGGGTTATTGTCTTGCACAATTTTTTGTTCTGAAATGATTATAGACCATAAGATCTTCTTGTGGAGTTCTTCATTGAATATTTATAACCAATGAAGACTCTTTTTATAAATTTCTTTATTTTTATATTTGAGATGATTTGTGTCTCTCTTTAGGGAATTCATCTATTCCATATTGTAATCTATAATGAATTTCTTTACTATGAGTAATATCCTATTATAATAAACTTCTATAGACATTAATTTTTCTAATATGTCATATTTTATAGAGAAAATATTTTATATAACCTGATTGGAACATTATCCTACTTTTTAAGCAACTTTGTTCTTATAAAATTTTATTTTCAAATTATACTTATTGTCTTCACCATTTTGTCTCCAAAATTTATCAATTTCAATATCTCATACAATATTATTGGAAGTCATATCTTCAATGGTTTTGGTATTCATTTCAATATCATGTTTCAACATCTCTATTTCTTTAAAAAGATTATCTTTTTTCTTACAAAAGTTTTTTTTCTTATATAAACTTTCTTTATCTGAGTGTATCTTCTCTAAACTTATAAATTAAATTTAGATGCATCATGATTTCAATTATCATGGTACATTCCTTATTAATCTCTTAATCCTATACTAAATATTCACCATTATATTAAATTTCAAATTCATAAGGTTTTACATCATATTATTCTTATGTAATGAGAACCCTATTAGATACATCATTAGACGTTTCCTCATCACTATTTTCTTCACTAAAAGAGAAAACTTCAATTTAGATGAAATTCATTATTAATGAACTCAGTGAAACCTTCTTCTTCCCTTTTCATTGAGTTTTGATAATTCTCTGGAAATAGTTTCCCTAGAATCTTCCTCATTATCATCTTTTATTTTAAATCTCATATGATAGTTAGTATTGAAATAAAAAAACATTCCATAGTTGAAACTAAAAGGTTTTTAAGTATATAATTACCTCTTCATCCTCTTGTAACATTTCTTGTCCTGAGAGAAAGAGTGTCCACATATTATTCTATGTTTTATCTTTCATTTGATTAGTCTTTTTTATTTTTAATCTTCACACATTGAAAGGATTTAAAGTAAATACCCTTTTCCAAATTAGCTTTTCTCATAAGATCATATCCTCTTATCATTTCATAACTAATGAGGTTAATATAATGTTCTTAAATAGTAATGTAATCAAGATCCCTATGTTCAAGAGATAAGATATTGGCATCCAATTTATCTATAAGTATTCTCATTAACTTTTTTTCTACATTATAATCATTTAAAATATCCACAATCCCTCTAACAGTGCTTACAATAAAATTAACCTTGGTAAATAATTCATCAAGAGATTCATCCTCATGCATTTTGATATCTTTAAACTATTATTGAATGATTTATATCTTTTCTTCTTTTAACTTTTTGTTTCCTTCAGAAATGATATGAAGATTCTTCCAAATAGTATTAAGAATTATGAATCGCATGAACTTTTTAATTTCCTATAGTCTCTTAGTAATTCTGTATAAGTTTTTGTAATTATATGAAATTATTTTGATACCGTAAAATTTGACGGTGCGTGATTCCAAGACCCTGAGTGCCCGGAATGATCTGTCGAAGTTTTGTTAAGCTTTAATTAGTGTGCGTAAGCAGTTTTCCTAAAAAAGTGGAATAACTCGTAAAAAGTTACTTGGATTATAAATATGAGGGCACTTTTGTGCTCAGGATGGTGGGTTTACCCTAGGCGCGACTTAAGTTTAATCGATGTGGGACTCCTGTGAGAAAACCCAAAAATGGCATAACCTCAATAAAATAATTAAATAAAGTTATTTTATTTTTCAAATACTTATAACTAAAAAATGGTAACTTGGATTAAAAATATGATACCATTGCTAAACTCATGAGGTTCTTCTTTCTTTAGGAAGATACTAACATTGGCCAGTGCGGGACACAAGCGAAAGTTAGTTTTTGGACGTAAATAAAATAATTAAGTGACAATTATTTTATTGTAAAATCTATAACCTTTAAACGAAATCATGGATTGGAAATCCAAGAGTACTGTCGTGTTATTTGGGGCGTGTTTCACACAGATAAAGCCTAACCTTGACTGGCATAGGTCGCGAGTGACTGTTAATAATATTCCGAACATCTTTTTCAGGTACATTCAGTAAACACGCGAGTGGCGTTTTTTAACTTTTGAACCGGTGCTCAGAATTAAAATACAAGGATATCGTTGAACTCCCAATTCTGATATTCTCTTAAGGATACCTTCACATCGACCTCAGTAGGTCGAGGGGGGAAATTAGTTTTTGGGCTTTTCATGGGAGAAAATAAAATAAAAATGCATTATTTGATTTTTGAAATTGAAACCTCCCATTTGAAACATGAAGGTGGGGACCACATGAGAGTGGTCGGGCATTTAATGCCGGGCATTAAATTCCTGGTTATAGAAAATGTGTAACCAAATTCCTCTTTAATTAATAAGATTCATTTATTTGGAATTAATGAATCAACTTTAACTCTAGGCTTTCTTTAAATTAAATGTTTCAAATTACTTTATTTAATGTAAAAAATTTAATTGAATTATTTCTTAAGATTATTTATTTTTCCCCTCATCTCTCACAGGAAAAGTGATTGGAAAAGGAGGGGAGAGCTTTGGAGAGTTGGAAAGATCTTTCTCCAAAAAAGAAGATCCCCCAACAAAGAACGACTTCTGGAATCGAACAATGAGGAACCGACCTTGGAACGTCTTGCAAAAGAGGCGAATGCCAGTATCAATATTCAATGACTTATTCTTCTTCCTCATGCCACCTCGAATGGAAAATTGAGGTAGGGGTTTTATTTATGATTTATTTTACTTAATTGATTCTTCATATCCTAAAATTTGGATGATGATGGCCAAATGAACATGGCCATCATCACACACATAAACCTTGCTCCTCGTTCTTCTTATTCATCGCACTTTTTTCATGCATTCTTCAACTCTTAAAATATATTGAAGCTGGAAACATAGATTTTTGCTGAAAACGATATATGGATAAGGATCCCTCGACGCAAGGATCACAAATATACGATTATTTAATTTTTTGGGTCGGAAATAAAGCCACAGTGGCTCGCGGAAGAAGGAGGCGGCCGACACTCAATCGACCATGAGCAAGGAAGGGTGGCGTGTGTCTATGCCACCGGTTGATGAAGAAGTCGTGGCTCGTTGGCCATAATGAGGAAGGGTGGCGGCTGACAACCAGTTGAACACATGGTGGAGAGGCGGCGCATGTCCACACTGCCGGTGGAGCAGGGTGGCCGCGAGCACTTGGCCACGGCAGAGGCCGAAGGGCAGTTGACCTTCCGGTCGGCTGTGGTGGAGCAGTGGCGTGCGACCGCGCTGCTGGGAGGAAGACCAGCCGACCTTCCGGCCGGCCGCACTAGACCGTGTGGGACCCCTATGGTGGGTATCACATGCCAACCAGCCAAATGTTCTGATGGACCATTTGGGAAAACCAGAATGGGGGCACTCCCCCTTTGATGCCAGCTCTGGAGGACCGTGCCGAGGGGCTGGGTCGGGCTTCCCCTTTATGGGCCAAGATAGACCATGGCCTAGTAGGATGGGTCCACCATAGCACTGGCCAACAAGGCTAGACCCGAATCGGGCTGGGTTGACCTGAACCAGTTCGGGTCGGCTCAATCTGGGTCGGTCTATCTGGGTCAGACCAGACTCGGGCCCATCCGAACCTAGTTTCACCTTTTTAACCATAACTTTAGAACCGGGCATACATTTGATGAACCGTTTACGACGCCATAATTCGTGGATCAAGATGATCTCTTTGGTATAATCCAAATGAGTTTGGATAATGTTGGAGTACGACCAGGTTGGATCAAACTGTAAGAACCAGGTTCTTATTTTGGAGGTACGAGTTTTTTCTTTTCTCTTTTCCTTATGTGTTTTTGAGAAATTATGGAAAATGGGGAAAATCATAAATTTTTGAAGTACACGCCATGTAATTTTCAACACGCCGTGTACTTCTGGTCGTGTGGAATGCGTACATAGGGAGTGTGGCCATGCCAGTGATGAAGGGTGTAGGAACCGACTACACGCCGTGTTGTGGTCCTTTACACGCCCTGTAGTCAGTCGACCAGTGAATTGTAAGGCGGTGGCCAGCTATGCAACATAACACGCCATGTGCTCATACAGACACGCCATGTAGTCATGTCGACAGGTGAACAGTGCCATGCTGGTGGGAAGCCGCCAGAGGAACCGTTTAAAAATGGGAAGTACACGCCGTGTACTTTGAAGTACACACCATGTACTTTGTTTTTTTCTCTTAAAATGGGAAGTATCCTCCCATGTTCATAGGGAAGGCATCTATCGGGAAGACGGAGCTCGGTAGAGGAGGCCGAAGCTTTGAAGATCCGCCGAGCGCATGTCTGGAATCCATTTCCACCTCGGACATTCTCATTGGAACCACGTGGGTAATCCCTCCCTTCTCCTTAAGCAGTTCTTTCCAATTATTCCCCTTACGAGAGTTATTTTTGTTTAAAAGATGTTTCTTCTACTTCAGATCTACTCCGTTCTGGGGTGTTTCTAGAATCAATGTTCACGTATAACGTTTGTTGGCGTTTAAGGTCGATGGCTTGGTGCTATTTTTCCAACTGTCTTGTGTTTTGTGTGGTTTTGTGCTATGAACCCATATCTGGGGTGTCGTGTGGCTGAGGTCGTGGCTATTTTAATACCTATAATTTTATAGGTGATTAAATAAAGTGGTAAAAATATTGTTTGGGATCAGTGCATGAATCCAGGACCACCCCGGGGGTGCATTCCTCTGTTTACCCATTTGGCCAGGATACCCGAGGGTATGCCTTGTTTATATTATGCATTTAAAGTTATGACTGTAGAATTTCCTTGAGAGGAATTGGTGATATAT
The DNA here is from genome assembly GCA_963277665.1 of Viscum album. Classification (NCBI taxonomy): domain Eukaryota; kingdom Viridiplantae; phylum Streptophyta; class Magnoliopsida; order Santalales; family Viscaceae; genus Viscum; species Viscum album. The sequence continues at coordinate 1,187,452,078 of OY728156.1, read as the reverse complement.
TGTTGTTTACATGTTGGGATTAGCTCGGTTACCTATTTAACCTGAGGGATGATTTGTGATTAGCCTATGGGCATTGCACTACTTAGCCTATGGGAAACTTCTTCTGCGTTTGTGGGAAGCTGATTCTATGCCTTTGGGCGACAATTCTTATGCCTATGGGAAAAATTCGTACGCCTGTGTGCAGATTCTTGTGGTTGGATTCTCTTTACCTGAGGGTAGGATTTGTATGTGTCTGATGACAATGGTTGTTTACTTAGAATATTGTAACACCCTGAGCTTCCACGATACGCTTCTCATTCAATAATGCAATAGCTTGCATTGTACGCAACTTCGAGCTCTAAAACACCGCGACTAATCAAAGTAGTCGTTATGAATATTAATAACCACTTTTCAAAATTATATAAATTTTATATTTCAAAATGGACTTCATTTTTGTATTCGTAATATCGAAATTATCCTAAGTTGAATTTTTTGTAACTTTCTGAGAACTTCCAATTTTTTTATGAATAGTGAAAAATACATAAAACAACGTTTTTAATCAAAATAATTTATTGTGATAAATTATACTATTTATTGGTTTTAAAGTATAATTAGAATATATTTTTACCATTTTATCCAATGGTGGTCATTAGAATTAATTTAACATTGAAATTGGACATAAACAATTGCCAATCTTTTGATATAAATTGTTTCTTAAAAACACGCTATTTGTTGTGACAACGGGAATTAATTATAAAATTAACTAATGAAACTTATATGTTTGTAATTTTGTAAAATAGACATCATTTTTGAATTTGGAATATCAATTATAGCTTAGGGTGAAATTTTGGCATTGTTCTGAAAAACTTCAATTTTTGATGAATAGTGAAACCACTAAGTGGTAGTTAAATAACTGATTTTTTGTTTAAATGAAATATTACCACTTCTGTGATTTGATTTCCAAAAATCCGACATACATGGTTTTCATTAAGAAGTAAAATGTGGTTCAATGAGATTAAAATAATTTTTTGGTGAATAGTAACTTTTAAGTTCTTAATCGCGATTAGAGATAATTAGTGTAGTTTAAGGTACAAATAATGTTTTAATAATATGAGATGAGCATGAAACTTGTCCTACTCCTATTGGATGAGTCATGGCCGACCAAGAAAACCCATGGGTCAACTTGGGGACCCCATGGAGCCACTTTAGTTGGAAAATGACATAAATACCTTTTATTTAATGTTAAAGTAAAAAAATGACACAAACATAAAATGTTTTACTAAAACAATTTTTACGTGGGGTTACACAAGTCCAAATTTTGATTATAAATATTAATTAGAAATCTAAAAATATTTCCTACATCATAGTAATTTTATTATAATTTTTAGACATTAAATAAATTAAATTATTTATGACATCATTATGATGTAGCGATGACCTCATTATTTAACGATTTAAATAAAATGAGAAGATAATGCAAAATCCAAGGCTTACACTTGTCCAAATCCTATTGGATGAAGATATTTCGAACCCTTATCACCTTAGCCACGAATTATATATGTGTGGGACCTTTAGAATCCGAAAAGCATTGTATAATAATGTAACATTTCAATCCTTCCAAAAGAGCCCCTCCTCTCCTCTTATAAAAGGCCCCCACCTCTACCACCTTATTCACACTTTCAAGCCTTTTGGTTCGGCCAACCTCTGCCCAAATACTCTCCCAACTTCTCTCCCTTCATCCTAGAAGCTTTACTTTAGTCAGAAAGTCATCCTAAGGAGTCCTTTTAATCAAATCAAAATGAAGAACCCGAAGAAGAGGTAACATTTTCATCACCCTCTTTCATGTTTCTTTCTTCTTCCACTCCCTCTTTGTTTATTATTTCAATTCTAAAATTATAACTCTAGTATCTTCTATATACTGTGATGTTATTATAAATATGGAACAACCATATTCAGTATTTTACCCATCATTTGAATGACATGTCACCATACGTGCGTACGTACGGCTTACCGTCTCCACGTCGTGGTGTAATTGTTATTCAATATATTATTATTTAGATGGGTAAAATAATGATATGTAATTCATGTAAATAATAAATATAACATGATAATGATTCTGTATATATGATATACTATCCAATTATATATTATTTTAATATCAAAATAATGATATTGTCGCTCGTGCGTACGTACGGACTACCGTCTCCACGAACGCAATGAGATTCATTCTCCGTCGTATCCATTCAAGTATAATTATCATTTGACGATTTAAAAATAATGTTTAAGGACATGATATCATTCTGGATATGAATAAGATACAACCTATCCATGAAAAACATGACTTACGTAACAAAACATATAAGAAAACGACTAAGTTAACACCCGAAACAACGATAAATCTAAGATATTGTTAACAAAGCAATGTTAAAAGATCATATATGATATCATATGAATGTATATGATTCTTGTATAATTTAATAACAATTATTTCACCATTATACAGGAGGTTAACCTACCCCAACCAAGGAAAAGTACAAGGTAAGGGTTATTTCACAATCTCTTCATTATCCGAGGTTGTTTATACGTAATAATCTACTGGGATCTCTTTATCATCCACATCCATGTTTCTTCAAAATGTATTTCAAAACATTTTTATTATTTACAAGAATATGGGTTAAAGTCATTTATACCCTTTTTTGACTTTTTATAAGAAGAATCTTTTCGTCGTTTTCAAAACAAGGTCCTTTTTAACCTTTTCGACAGAATTAAGGTAAGAATGTTTTTTTATACAGCGGGTGCGGTTATTTCCACCGTTATAAAATCTTCAAAGCTTTTTTTACAGGCTTATAAGAATATTTTCAAGAAAATGTTTTATTTTATATGGCTCTTAAATGATTTCAAAAATAGAAAGATATATTTCTCTAAAAAGTGTTTTGATTTCATCTATGTCAACATCCTTTGATGGATTTTACGCTTATTTGAAGTTGATTTATTATGATACAAAACTTATATATTGTATTGAAGGTTTTGGGATATGTTTGACTGTGGATGTGCTATTTTTATACCATTCATAGTTTATGGTAAAATTATTGACATTTCGTATGCTAGTTTTAATACGAATGTTTATGTTATGTTTAAACCTTTTCATATGGGAATGCATTGGACTTAATATGTGACGGGTGGAGCCCGCTATAGCTCCTCGATGCATCGGTAGGTCTCATGAGACAAACTAGTGTCTTGGCACAAGGCTTTGACAAAATCTTATTTGTAGTCTTGGCACGAGGCCTTGGCTATGTGGTTATGATAGTCTGGCATTATGCATTCCAACATTAAGAAAGTGGTTAGTGATTTTTCATGTGATTATTCGATTAGTAGAATATCCATGTGAATGAGTAAATGACATTATTTCATTTTATTTATGCCATACAATGTTGAAAGTTAAAGTCTGAAAGGCTTTTGTTTTAGTTATACATTGCCTTAAATGTTTATTCTTATTTATGAAAGTTTCCGCTATATTTTTATCCTTACTGGGCATTTGAGCTCACCCCTTTTATATGTTTTATTTTTCCCAGGAAGTGAAGAAGTAAATTATGAATGACACGCAGGGATATTATGAGGGGATAATAGTGTGGACTATGGAGACATTATGTTGTTGTAGTAGTTTTTCATTTTATGATGTAATGTAAAACTTATGAATATATCTGGTGTTTCCAAGGCTACTAAACCAATCGGTCTTTCAAGATTTGATCTTTCTTGTGATCATGCCAATGATATGTAATAATGCACCGACTCTGGGTAACTAGGGTCGGGGAGTTACAGTTGGTATCAGAGGCAGTTTAGTACAAACCTTGGAAGCTAGATTTAGATAAACTCTGATTAGAGCACGTAGACCTAAGATGAACTTTGAGGATTAGTATAGAAGAACTTCCTAGAATTATGGTATTGTAGAGATTTTGTGAGTTTTCCGAGCAATACATCCCTGTCTGGATACGACCAGGTAGAGGTGGCTCTGGCACAGATGTACCTAGGGGTAAAACCTGAAAACACCGCTTTGAGCTAGACTCGAACGGGAACTGGTGCACGATAACGGGCCTTGCTGCACTCTTGGTTACGACACTCCCGGGGGATATGCTTAGGATAAATATCATTTTATTTACAAATCATTATGAAGGGTTTATGAGTATATACTTCCTCGATGAAAACATTTTTATGATTATGGATTATATCCATAAATAGTTCAATTTATGTTAAGTGTTTTATAACTATGGGATTATGTATTTTGATTCATAAACTGATCTAGTTTATGAAATTGTTTAGAAATGGCGCCTAGTGGAAGAAATGGAAACCGTATCAATGCACGAACTCCGTGTAGGGATTGCCGTCCTGCTCAAGATAATTATTGTGGATCTGGAGATACAACTAGTGCTGATCAACTTAATACCATACTAGGACAACTCACTCAGGTTATGAATAATAACCTTACTCGTATGGAGCACCCTCATCCGCAACGTAGAGGATCAATGTTAGACCGCTTCATGAGGCAAAAACCACCAACCTTCAATGGGAGTACAAATCCTATAGTAGTTGAGTAATGGATAAATTCCTTAGAGAAAATATTCCATGCCTTGGGGAGTAGCGAAAGGGAGAAGGTTGTCATGGTAGTTTACCGCCTCACTGGAGATGCCGATCAGTGGTGGTCGCTGATTCAAAACACAAAGGAAGATGATGACATATAGAATATGGAATGGAGGGAGTTCAATGAGATTTTCTTAGAAAAATACTTTCCTCGTGACCATCGAGAAGATATGGAAAGGCAATTTCTGAGCCTGAGGCAGAAGGAGGATGAGAATGTCACAAAGTATGAGGCCAACTTTACAAGGTTAGCGAGGTATGCTGCAGATTATATACGTAACCCAAGGAGTAAGATTGATCGTTTCTTTGATGGGTTAAAACCATTTCTCCGTCAAGCTTTAGTATCATAATCCTTCACATCATACGAAGATATTGTCTCGTGTGCTATCAAGACAGAAAATGAATTCTCTAAGTCTTATGACAACAAAGTAAAGCAAGAGAAGAAGAGAACGGTGGAACAAGAGACAGATAAAGGGAAAAAGGGAAAGAAGGATTTTCCATTATGTGATAATTGTGGGAAGAATCACCCTGGTACTTGCCTAAAAGGAATGTGAGTTTGTTATAAATGTGGAGAAAAGGGTCACCAGGCTCGTGATTGCAATGGAAAGAAAGAGGCTATCAATGTTGAATGCTACAATTGTTGGGAAATGGGGAATTATGAAAATTAATGTCCTAAGCGTCAAGGAAACTTACCTCAAAAAAGGCCAAGGGATCAAGGCCAATCTTATGCTGTGACTACAGTTGAAGCGGAATAATTAATGTATTGGTGCTTTTGGACTCAAGGATTATATTTTGGTTATAAGAATAATGCGATATATATAAAGATTGTACTGCAGTACTTTTTGATTTCAGTAAGGTTTTAATATGATTAAGGTAATCATATTTTTAGTATGTGACAATAAGAGAAACTTTTATTTGTTTGGGTAATCTGATGTTACAATTGATTTTGGAATTTAGAGACCTTTTAGAGAAAGTTTGAACAGAGGTATTTTGGATAACTATAAAGGTTGGAATGGATTAAGTTGAACTTTGGATAGTATTGTTTAAGGTTAAAACATTTCTGAAGATTATTTTTGGAATATTATAATACTATAGTTTTAGGAAAAGGACAACCTCCAGGGTGGGGCCTAACCCATCGCGTCGGACAAAGCTGGAGGAATCGAACCCACAATCATAGTGCGACATGCCTTTATTTCCTACCACTAGCCTACAAGAAGTCCCCAGTTATTACAAAATAATTTTACTAATCTAAATGGTATGTGTTAACATTTGGAACCTTATAAAATTAGGATAAGTATAATATTTTTGAGTTCTATTATATTTTGAGTGAAAGATGAGTTGAAGGTTGAAACTCTAATTGTCAAGCATAAATATATATATACCTATCTCTTATTCAAAGAATAAATTAATTCTTAAACTTTAGTAAAGGGGTATTAAAACAAAAAAAAATGGGTTATCCTAATACCTTATGTCTTGTTGAACTGATGATATTTTAAATCAACATAGATTGAAGGCTTTGAGGCCCTCAATTTGACAGTTGATTGTGATTGATGACCTCAATCACTCCCTACAAATATTTATGTTTTTCCTCCAATTATATGTCTCTAATTGCCACCAATGTTCTCTTAATCAAGATCATAATTGGGTGGTGACTTTTTCATTTCCCTTTCCCTCATATTAAGGCTAAATTTTATTTCTGATGTGGGTTTTCCTCAAAGGTATTTTCTCTTTTCAACCTTTTACTTTCAAAGAAAAATTTCAAATTGCGAGGACGCAATTTATTGGAGGAGGGGATAATGTAACACCCCGAGCTTCCACGATACGCTTCTCATTCAATAATGCAATAGCTTGCATTGTACGCAACTTCGAGCTCTAAATCACCACGACTAATCAAAGTAGTCATTATGAATAGTAATAACCACCTTTTGAAATTATAGAAATTTTATATTTCAAAATGGACTTCATTTTTGTATTCGTAATATCGAAATTATCCTAAGTTGAATTTTTTGTAACTTTCTGAGAACTTCAATTTTTTTATGAATAGTGAAAAATACATAAAACAACGTTTTTAATAAAAATAATTTATTGTGATAAATTATACTATTTAGAGGTTTTAAAGTATAATTAGAATATATTTTTACCATTTTATCCAATGGTGGTCATTAGAATTAATTTAACATTGAAATTGGACATAAACAATTGCCAATCTTTTGATATAAATTGTTTCTTAAAAACACGCTCTTTGTTGTGACAGAGGGAATTAATTATAAAATTAACTAATTCAACTTATATGTTTGTAATTTTGTAAAATAGACACCATTTTTGAATTTGGAATATCAATTATATCTTAGGGTGAAATTTTGGCATTGTTCTGAAAAACTTCAATTTTTGATGAATAGTGAAACCACTAAGTGGTAGTTAAATAACTGATTTTTCGTTTAAATGAAATATTACCACTTATGTGATTTGATTTTCAAAAATCCGACATACATGGTTTTCATTAAGAAGTAAAATGTGGTTCAATGAGATTAAAATAATTTTTTGGTGAATAGTAACTTTTAAGTTCTTAATCGCGATTAGAGGTAATTAGTGTAGTTTAAGGTACAAATAATGTTTTAATAATATGAGATGAGCATGAAACTTGTCCTACTCCTATTGGATGAGTCATGGCCGACCAATAAAACCCATGAGTCAACTTGGGGACCCCATGGAGCCACTTTAGTTGGAAAATGACATAAATACCTTTTATTTAATGTTAAAGTAAAAAATGACACAAACATAAAATGTTTTACTAAAACAATTTTTACGTGGGGTTACACAAGTCCAAATTTTGATTATAAATATTCATTAGAAAGATAAAAAGATTTCCTACATCATAGTATTTTTTGTATAATTTTTAGACATTAAATAAATTAAATTATTTATGAAATCATTATGATGTGGCGATGACCTCATTATTTAACGATTTAAATAAAATGAGAAGATAATGCAAAATCCAAGTCTTACACTTGTCCAAAGCCTATTGGATGAAGATATTTCGAACCCTTATCACCTTATCCACGAATTATATAAGTGTGGGACCTTTAGAATCCGAAAAGCATTGTATAATATTGTAACATTTCAATCTTTCCAAAAGAGCCCCTCCTCTCCTCTTATAAAAGGCCCCCACCTCTACCCCCTTATTCACACTTTCAAGCCTTTTGGTTCGGCCAAACTCTGCCCAAATACTCTCCCAACTTCTCTCCCTTCATCCTAGAAGCTTTACTTTAGTCAGAAAGTCATCCTAAGGAGTCCTTTTGATCAAATCAAAAGGAAGAACCCGAAGAAGAGGTAACATTTTCATCACCCTCTTCCATGTTTCTTTCTTCTTCCACTCCCTCTTTGTTTATTATTTCAATTCTAAAATTATAACTCCAGTATATTATATATACTGTGATGTTATTATAAATATGTAACAACCATATTCAGTATTTTACCCATCATTTGAATGACATGTCACCATACGTGCGTACGTACGGCTTACCGTCTCCACGTCGTGGTGTAATTGTTATTCAATATATTATTATTTAGATGGGTAAAATAATGATATGTAATTCATGTAAATAATAAATATAACATGATAATGATTCTGTATATATGATATACTATCCAATTATATATTATTTTAATATCAAAATAATGATATTGTCGCTCGTGCGTACGTACGGACTACCGTCTCCACGAACGCGATGAGATTCATTCTCCGTCGTATCCATTCAAGTATAATTATCATTTTATGATTTAAAAATAATGTTTAAGGACATGATATCATTCTGGATATGAATAAGATACAACCTATCCATTAAAAACATGACTTACGTAACAAAACAAATAAGAAAACGAGTAAGTTAACACCCGAAACAACGATAAATCTAAGATATTGTTAACAAAGAAATGTTAAAAGATCATATATGATATCATATGAATGTATATGATTCTTGTATAATTTAATAACAATTATTTCACCATTATACAGGAGGTTAACCTACCCCATCCAAGGAAAAGTACAAGGTAAGGGTTATTTCACAATCTCTTCATTATCCGAGGTTGTTTATACGTAATAATCTACTGGGATCTCTTTATCATCCACATCCATGTTTCTTCAAAATGTATTTCAAAACATTTTTATTATTTACAAGAATATGGGTTAAAGTCATTTATACCCTTTTTTGACTTTTTATAAGAAGAATCTTTCCATCGTTTTCAAAACAAGGTCCTTTTTAACCTTTTCGACAGAATTAAGGTAAAAATGTTTTTTTATACAGCGGGTGTGGTTATTTCCACCGTTATAAAATCTTCAAAGCTTTCCTTACAAGCTTATAAGAATATTTTAAAGAAAATGTTTTATTTTATATGGCTCTTAAATGATTTCAAAAATAGAAAGAGATATTTCTCTAAAAAGTGTTTTGATTTCATCTATGTCAACATCCTTTGATGGATTTTACGCTTATTTGAAGTTGATTTATTATGATACAAAACTTCTATATTGTATTGAAGTTTTTGGGATATGTTTGACTGTGGATGTGCTATTTTTATACCATTCATAGTTTATGGTAAAATTATTGACATTTCGTATGCTAGTTTTAATACGAATGTTTATGTTATGTTTAAACCTTTTCATATGGGAATGCATTGGACTTAAAATGTGACGGGTGTAGCCCGCTATAGCTCCTCGATGCATCGGTAGGTCTCATGAGACAAACTAGTGTCTTGGCACAAGGCCTTGACAAAATCTTATTTGTATTCTTGGCACGAGGCCTTGGCTATGTGGTTATGATAGTCTGGCATTATGCATTCCAACATTATGAAAGTGGTTAGTGATTTTGCATGTGATTATTCGATTAGTAGAATATCCATGTGAATGAGTAAATGAAATTATTTCATTTTATTTATGCCATACAATGTTGAAAGTTAATGTTTGAAAGGCTTTTGTTTTAGTTATACATTGCCTTAAATGTTTATTTTATTTATGAAAGTTTCCGCTATATTGTTATCCTTACTGGGCATTTGATCTCACCCCTTTTATATGTTTTATTTTTCCCAGGAAGTGAAGAAGTAAATTATGAATGACCTGCAGGGATATTATGAGGGGATAATAGTGTGGACTATGGAGACATTATGTTGTTGTAGTAGTTTTTCATTTTATGATGTAATGTAAAACTTATGAATATATCTGGTGTTTCGAAGGCTACTAAACCAATCGGTCTTTCGATATTTGATCTTTCTTGTGATCATGCCAATGATATGTAATAATGCACCGACTCTGGGTAACTAGGGTCAGGGCGTTACAAATATTCACTGTGGTGATATTTTAAATAAATGATTAAATGGATATTAAAATGGAAATATAACTGGTTAAGTTAGTTACTTTCAGTACTGCTTACTTATTTTCAATTTATTACTGCACACTGTTGTTGTATGCTTTCACACAGTTGGGCATGGGCCTTTGGTGGGTGCCTACTGAGATATATTTCACACACCCTGTTTGGGTCACACTTTTCAGCCCAAACAGATTACATTTCTGCAGGTGTAGATAAGGTCAAGAGTCCCTAAACAGGTACTTGATTGCTGCTGGGGTGTAGGAGAGCATGGGACCGAGCATTGGCTCACGATGCCGCTGGCTGTTCTGTTTTGCATTTCTGTACTTGTACTTCAGTTGTATGTATTGCAGTGTAACATGTTCTGGCTGTTTTATAGAATAGTGACATGCTGCATCTTCATACATATATGACTGATTGTTTTCCCTTTTGTTATCATTTATCCATTTCAGTTACATATACTATTGTTGTATGTTTAAATAATATTCCACTATGCTACACTTTGACAAATGAGGGAAAAGTTTCCCCACTATCAGACCTGGGCCCTCACTGCTATTCGGCAGCCTCTGGCATTTGGGGAAATGCGCTTGAGGTCACGTGGCAAACCTGGTTCAGGGCACTCGTTGCATGGCACCTAGAACCAGGACGTTACAAAGTGGTATCAGAGGGGTTCTTTTATTTTACTTAGTATTTAGAGCCTTAGTCAGGGATAGGATGAGAAGGGTAGTTGGTAATAAGCTCTGCCCGGGCGTAGCTGACCTATGTATAGGGAAAAGCCAATTTACCTTGTCTTGCAATTTTTTGATTTTTCAATTTATAGTTGATATGATTTCACCGTTGGGTGACACACTTGTGATTGTGCTATTAATATTTTATCCTTGGGTTCTAATTAGTTGCAACCCGATGAGATGAGGGTATTCCATCTCATGCATCATTTAGGAACATTTAAAAATCACATGCCATGCATAGTTCCATGCCATGTAGGTGCATTAGAAATTGCATGTTGTTGTGATAGTTGTTGTGCTAGAGAAGCATGTTGTTGTGATAGCTGCTTTGATAAATACATATTTTTTGATAGGGTATTATTGTATGAGCCTGTTTATAAAATGGACGCCAAACTTTGGTTTTTGGGGAGTATGGGCCCTCATTGACCAGAATTTGGTGGATCATTGGGTGTTTACCGTATTTCATAACACAGATAAGATGCCAAACTTTGATTCGTGGGGAGTATGGGCCCTCACGGATCGGAATTTGGAACATAGGTGTTATTTTTCAGTGTTTTCTGGGTTCCAGAGATGTTTCTGAGGCATACTGTCCAGAAACCCAGTATACATGCCGTGTAGTGCTTTAAACATGCCGTATATGATCTTCTGTTCGGGAAGAAAAGGAAAATTTTTGAGTACACGTCGTGTACCCTGAGTACACACCGTGTAGTCTCTTCCCGTGTCACAAACCGTGAGGGAGGAGACACGGGGAAGGGGAAGATCATGGGGAGAACATGACATGTAGATGATATACACACCGTGTAGTTTTGACCCGGAGTCTTCCCGTGTAACTAACAAACACGGACGAAGAAGACCTTAAGACATACAGGTCGTGTCCATAGTGGAACACACCGTGTAGTCTAACCCGGGGGACCTTGCCATGTAACTAACAACACGGGTCGGGGAAATCCTTTTGTGAACACATCATGTGTATATAGAACTTTCCGTGTAGGTTGAGCCGTGTATCCGGCCGTGTAACTAAAAACATGGGTCGGGGAAGCTTGTCTAGTACATGCCGTGTACCTGTGGGACATGCCATGTAGTATTTTCCGAGGACAGACCGTGTGGAGTTAGTCGAGTGGCTTGGAAACGGAGTGATGTACACACTGTGTGCGGGTGTAATACGCCTTGTAGTGTCAAGCCGAGTAGTCGGCCGTGTCACAAGTGACACTGACAGTTGTAAATAACACCATACACGCAGTGTAGATGGTATACATGCTTGTAGTTTTGTTCAATGGGATCCATGTGGATTAGCCTTGTAGAAGGAGCCGGGCAGGGAAGGGAAGTCAAGTACACACCGTGTAGTTTGTATACACGCCATGTAGTCTTTTTTAGAAATTTTTAATGCCTTCTTCCTCCTGTTCCCTTTTGGTTTTCTTCGTTTTCGGTCTATAATAATCTTGTTCTAAAACAAGCATTTGACCTCGTAGTGTCAAGCCATCTAGACGGCCGCGCGTTATTCGTCAGGAGAGTGGCGACGACTATACTCTAGAGATGGTGGGCCATGGGCTACTAGTGGATCCTTCAGCAGAGCCAGATGTGGTGCAAGCCATTATACCGGACACAGGCATGAAGGCACAGTTCCGTGAAGGCTTTATGCAGTTCATACAGACCTTTCAGGCGGAACCTCAGGCTGCCACATCTATGGCCGAGCTGACACGTATCTTCGAGCAGCAGCATCCTCCTACGTTTTTAGGGGATGGTGGACCACAGGCCGTGGAGTCTTGGTTAGGATTGATGCAGACTATTTTTGAGAATCTTGAGACGCCTCCAGGGTGGAGGGTCAAGCTCGTGACATACATGCTGCGTGATTCTGCCAAGAGGTGGTGGGATGTTACCACCCAGTCAGAGCATCACAGAGACATGGCATGGGACGATTTCTAGGAAGCCTTCTATGAATTATTCTTCCCAAGGATTCTGAGGGATGATAATGCTCGAGAGTTCATGAATCTACAGTAGGGTGCTATGTCGGTGATGGACTATTCTTCTCATTTCACCTAGCTTCAGCGCTTTGCACCCGTGTTGGTGGGTGATGATACGTTGAGAGATAGACACTTTGAGGATGGTCTTAGATATGACATCTGAGTGCTGGTGAATGTTTTATGGTTTCCTACTGTACATGCTATTGTGAACCAGGCACTGATTACGGGGAGGAACCTTCAGAAATATAGTGGTGTGGGCTAGGGTGGTTCAGCACCAGTTACTGGTACTATTTCTGCTGGGAGGAGGAAGAGACAGATGGACTTCTCCAAGGGTGGTAGTACCAGTCAGAAGAGAGCTTCAAGAGGCCAGATAATGTGCTACCAGTGTGGTAGAGACGGGCACAAGAGGTCACAATGTCCATGAGACCCAGTGGAGTGCCGATCTTGCAGCAGGATGGGTCATCTGCAATGCTTTTGCAGGGCGTTTCCACCGATGGCTAGTGAGAGGGGTTTAGTACAGACTCCGCATGCGGGAGCAGGACCAATTGCTTCTTACAAGTCAGGGAACTAGAATACACCAGGGCATGCAGGAAGAGATGGTGGTCATGGATGTGGTAGCCAGACACCGGGATCTCATAGGCAGCAGGGCGGGACAGCTCAGGGTAGTCAGGCTATGTCGTAGGGATGTGACACTGGGCAAGCATATGTAGTGCAACAGACATAACATGAGAAGGATTCTGAACCTTCTATAGTCAGAGGTACTATTCTAGTAGCTTCTGTTTTATCTTCAATACTTTTTGATACGGGTGCTACACATAGTTTCATATCTGTACCCATTTTGGAGAGCCTTGGGCTCTGTTTTTCTACTTCTTCTGATGTCATGACGCTAGACACTCTGTTGGGGACTAGAATGGATGGTGTGTGTCAGTGTAAGGAGTTCCCTCTCGAGGTTGGTGGGTGTCACTTCCTTTGGGACCTCTATGTCTTAGAGATGACAACTTATGATGTCATTCTCGGGATAGATTGGTTGGTTCCCTCTCAAGACTTTGTGGATTGCTATCACCGCAGGGTTCGTTTCACATCAACAGAGGGCGGATAGTTTCTATACAAGGGCAAATGGGATTTTCAGGCAAGTCAAGCTGAACCAGAGCATCGTGGGTGAGGTGGAGTCACAAACCAGATTGCGAGTTTATATCTGGACGATCGGGGGACTTGTCAGATGGATTTCCCTCCAGTGGTTGATCGTTTTAGGGATGTCTTCCCAGATGAATTTTCAGGTCTACCTCCAGATCGAGAAGTGGATTTCCTTATTGAGCTTGTGCCAGGAGCAGCACCGGTGTCCATTCCTCCTTATAGGATGGCTACACCTAAGTTACAGGAGATCAAGAGGTAGTTAGAGGAGTTACAGGAAAATGGTTTTATCCGACCCAGTACATCTCCTTGGGGTTCTCCGGTCCTTTTTGCGAAGAAGGAGGACAGTACCCTCAGACTCTGTGTGGATTATTGGAAGCTAAACCAGTTGACGGTCAAGAACCGATATCCCTTGCCAAGGATTGATGATCTTTTTGATCAACTTCATGGAGCATGATTGTTCTCAAAGATTGACTTGAGATCAGGATATCATCAACTACGCGTTATACCATCTGATATATCTTTCACAGCTTTCATGAGAAGGTATGGTCTGTATGAGTACATGGTTTTGTCATTCGGACTCACGAATGCACCAACAGTTTTCATGGCTCTGATGAGTCGTGTGTTCCATCCTTACCTGGATTCTTTTGTGGTAGTATTCATGGACGATATCTTGGTGTACTCTCACACTCGACATGACCATGCCACCCATCTTGAGATCGTATTGAGTATACTGAGAGAGCATCAGATATATGCTAAGCTCTCATAGTGCCACTTTTGGATGGACTAGATTCACTTCCTGGGTCATATCATCTCAGAGGCAGGAGTTTCTGTGGACCCAGAGAAGGTGAGAGAAATAGTTTCCTGGGAGAATCCTTGGAACATGTTTGAGATGAAGAGTTTCTTAGGGGTGACTGGTTACTACAGATGCTTCATACAGAACTTCTTTTGCTTAGCAGTTCCATTGACAGGTTTGACTAAGAAGGGTGTGAAGTTTGTTTGGTCAGAAGCTTGTGAGACATCCTTTCAGGACCTGAAAGGAAGGTTGACATCAGAACCAATCCTGATATTCCCAGAGTCGGGAAAGAGCTATACAATTTACTGTAACACATCAGGTATTGTGCTGGGAGCAATGTTGATGCAGGGCGATTGAGTTGTTGTGTATGGGTCTCGGCAGTTGAGACCACATGAGAGGAATTACCTAACACATGATATCGAGTTGGCATCATTTGTTCATGAGTTGCGTTGTTGGTGACATTATCTATTGGGATAGAATTTTTTTGTTTTCACTGACCACAAAAACCTCAAGTATATCTTTACTCACTTTGACTTGAATCTAAGGAAGAGAAGGTGGGTTGAATACCTTCAGTCCTTTGATTTTGAGCTTGCCTATACACCGGGTAAATGTAATGCAGTAGCTGATGCACTGACTAGGAAGACTTAGATACAGGTAGTGTATGAGGCCAGTGGTGAGTGGAACCTCATGGATTTGTTCTCTGAGATACATCTGGAGGTTCATGACAGTCAGGGGCAGGCTTATCTTTCCTCTTTAGTTGTGACTTCTACCCTCCTGGATAGAGTGAGGATGAGATAGCTATCTGATTCAGAATGCCTAGTTCTACAAGAGTCGGTGGCAAGTGAGGACCCTCCTCCTTGTTGGACGATAGGCGATGATGTGGTTCTGCGTTTCCATGGATGAGTGTGGGTTACAGGGCATATATGCGGGGAGATGATGCAGGATTTTCATGCTTTAGCATGTGAATTTAATCCCGGGGTTACCAAGATGTATCATGACTTCAGACGTCAATACTGGTGGCCGGGTATGAAAAGAGATGTAGCTAGTTTTGTTACAAGGTGTTCCACCTGTCAGCAGGTGAAGGCGGAGCATCGGAGGCTAGCCAGACTGTTACAACAATTACCCATTCCGGAGTGGAAATGGGATGATTTCTCCATGGATTTCATGACGGGGTTGACGAGGTCACCTAGAGTCAATGATGTCATGTGGGTTGTTGTGGACAGACTCATGAAGGTAGCTCAATTTTTTCCGATCAAGGAGACCTTCGGTGTTGACGAGATCAGAAGGGTGTATATCTGAGAGATCATACTTCTTCATGGGGTTCATCGTTCTATCATTTCAGATAGGGGCACCCGTTTTATGTCTCGTTTCTGGAAGAGTTTTCAGAGGGAACTGGGTACATAGGTGCTTCTGAGCACAGAATACCACCCTCAAACCGATGGTCAGTCAGAGCGTACAATACAGGTGCCTGAGGACATGCTGCGTGCATGTGTCCTAAACTTTGGGGGCTCTTGGGATAATAATATACCCCAAGTCGATTTTTCCTACAATAACAGCTCTCAACAACTATCGAGATGGAGCCTTAAGAGGATTTATATGGTAGGCCATGCCGATCACTGTTGTGCTGGTTAGAGGCAGGTGAGGCAGCTTTACTGGGACCACGTCTCGTGCAAGAGACTTCTGAGTAGGTCCAGTTGATTCAGAAGTGGATGGCTACCACACAGTCTTGTCAGAAGTCTTATGCTGATCGCCGCAGACGACCTTTGGAGTTCATGGTCAGGGATCAGTTTTTCTTGTGTGTTTCACCGAGGCTGGGACACAAGCTGATCAAGAGACATGGTAAAATTTCATTGAGGTATGTGGGGCCATTTGAGATTCTGGAGAGAGTCGAGCCAGTTTCCTATCAGTTGCAGTTACCACAGAGGTATCGAGACATGCATGATGTCTTCCATGTATCTCAGTTGTGCCGCTATCATTCAAACCCATCTCACATCCTTCAGCCCGAGGAGGATGAGCTTCAAGTATATGTGTCCTTTGAGGAGAATCTGATTCGTATCGTTGATAGGAGCATGAAGGTTCTCCGAGGTCGGTCAGTTCCTCTCGTACGGGTGATTTGGTAGCATGGCCGAGTACAGGACGAAACCTGGGAGCGGGAGATCGATGTACGTGCTCAGTGGCCAGAGTTATTCTCAGCTATATCTTTGCCACCCCAGGAAGGGAAATTCAGGGACGAATTGCTTTAAGGGGGGATGTTTGTAAGAACCCGGTTCTTATTTTTGAGGTACGAGTTTCTTCTTTTCTATTTTCCTTAAGTGTTTTTGAGAAATTATGGAAAATGGGGAAAAATAATAAATTTTCGAAGTACATGTCGTGTGCTTTTCCACAAGCCGTGTACTTCTGGCCGTGTGGAATGCGTACACAGGGCGTATGGCCATGCCGACGATGAAGGGTGTAGGAACTGACTACACGCCGTGTAGTGGTCCTTTACACACCGTGTAGTTAGTCGGCAGGAAAATAGTAAGGCGGTGGTCAGCTGTGCGACAAAACATGCCGTGTGCTCATGCAGACATGCCGTGTAGTCATGTCGTCAGGTTCCACACTAGCAGGAAGCCGGTAGAGGAACAATTTAAAAATGGGAAGTACAGGTCGTGTACTTGGAAGTACATGACCTGTACTTTGTTTTTTTTCCACTTAAAATGGGCAGTTTCCTCCACTGTTCACAGGGAAGACTTATAATGGGAAGAGGGAGCTCGGGAGAGGAGGCCGATACTTTAAAGATCCACCGAGCGCACGTCTAGAATCCGTTTCTGCCTCAGACGATCTCGTTGGAACCACACCGGTAAGCCCTCCCTTCTCCTTAATCATTTCTTTCCAATTCTGCCCCTTACAAGAGTTATTTACATTTAAACAGAGTTTCTTATACTTCATATCTACGCCGTTCTTGGGAATTTCTAGAATCGACGTTCATGTATAACGTTCATTGGAATTTAAGGTAGGTGGCTTGATGCTATTTTTCCAACTGTCGTGTGTTTTGTGTGTTTTTGAGCTATGAACCCATATTTGGGGTGTCGTGTGGCTGAGGCCGTGGCTATTTTAATACCTAGAATTGCATACGTGATTAAATAAAGTGGTAAAACTGTTGTTTAGGATCAGTGCATGGATCCAGGACCACCCCGGGGGTGCGTTCCTCTGTTTAGCCGTTTTGGCCGGGATACCCGAGGGTATTCCTTGTTTATATTATTCCTTTAAAGTGATGATTGTAGAATTTCCTTGTGAGGAATTTCTAGTATATTGCTGTTTACATGTTGGGTTTGGCCCGGTTACCTATTTATCCTATGGGCAGAGTTGTGATTAGCCTGTGGGCATTGTACTACTTAGCCTGTGGGAAACTTCTTCCGTGCCTGTGGGCAGCTGATTCCGTGCCTGTGGGCGACACTTCTTACGCCTGTGGGAAAAATCTGTATGCCTGTGGGTAGATTCTTGTGGTTGGATTCATTTTACCTGAGGGTAGGAGTTGTACGTGTTTGAGGACATTGGATGCTTACTTATAATATTCACAGTGGTGATATTTTAAATAAATGATTAAAAAAATATTAAAATGGCAATATAACTAGTTAAGTTAGTAACTTTCATCACTGCTTACTGATTTTCATTTTATTACTGCACACTGTTGTTGCATGCTTTCACACAGTTGGGCACGAGCCTTTGGTGGGTGCCTACTGAGATATGTTTCTCACACCCTGTTTGGGTAACACTTTTTGGCCCAAATAGATTATGTTTATGCAGGTGTAGATAAGGGAAAGAGTCCCTATACAGGTACTTGATTGCTGCTGGGGTGTAGGAGAGCATGGGACCGAGCATTGGCTCGTGATGCTGCCGACAGTTCTGTTTTGCTTTTATGTACTTGTACTTCAGTTGTATTGTATTGTAGAGTAACATGTTTTGGCAGTTTTATAGAATAGTGAAATTTTGCATCTTCATATATATATGACTTCTTGTTTCCCATTTTGTTATTAGTTACCCATTTCAGTAACATATACTGTTGTTGTTTGTTTAAATTATATTCTGCTATGCTACACTTTGACAAATGAGGGCACAGTTTCGCCAATATCAAACTTGGCCCTTCACTGCAAGTTGGAAGCCTCTGGCGTTTGGGGAAATGCACTTGAGGTCACGTGGCGAACCGGGTTCGGGTCACTCGTTGCGTGGTACCTGGAACCGGGACGTTACACAAACCCTGGATCCAACAGGGCCCTTGGAGCGGAAACGCTAATAACATGCAGACCGGGCATCCGATTGATGCACCGTCTGTTGTGTTGGTACCCTTTTGATGTGGCAGACAATTAGGATACTTTAAAGTGGAACATAGGGTTGGTTTAGGTATAAGGAGTGGTTCTCCCAAGCTCAATATGTAAGAAATCCTGCGACTGGATGAGACTTGATGACTGCTGACTGTTTCGACTCGGAGTGACTCAACAGGCCCAGTGGGGAGCGCCACTATATGACTCGGAAGAAACATGGTGGGGAGCACCTATGTGTGATGAGGCAGACCCATGTTACTCGACAGGAGGAGTACCTTAGCAGGCCATGAGGGGGAGGGCCTCTGTGTGATGAAGTAGACCGACAGTGGGGAGCGCCTCTGTGTGACCCGGATGACCCATGATACTCGATAGGAGGAGTACCTCCGCAGTCCAATGTTAGTGGGAAGCACCTCTGTGTGACTCAGAAGGCCCAATGTACTCTTATAGTAGGATTTATCTAGTAGTCTAGGTGTTCAACGTTGTGATTGTGAATGTTACTTGTTATTATACCTACAGAATCTTGTGGCTAGCTATCAACATTCATTATGATCCTTTATGGGTCAGCACTGAGAGATCCTGTGTGGGTAAGTCCATACCGATCCTGTGTTGGTCAGATACTGTGTGGGTCAATGCTCAGCGATCCTATGTGGGTCAGCGCATACCAATCCCGTGTGGGTCAGATCTTGTACTAGTCATTGCGGGGTTTATTACCTATCGATTCGGTGTGGGTCATAATCTGTTTAATCAGTACCAGATCCTCTTGACAGAATAAGTCGATCTAGCTTCATGACTAATCATATTTACTTCTATACTTCACTTAAAACCTAGTTTGAGCTGAGACTCTGTTTGAACTAATAATTTTACCTTACTGGTACTATCATCGTGGTGATACCTATGTGGTACTTTTACCTTCATGGTATTATCTTCATGGTGATACCTATGTGGTACTTTTACCTTCATGGTACTATCTTCGTGGTGATATCTGTGTGGTACTTTTATCTGTGTGGTGTAACCTTTGTGGTATTAACTGTGTGGTACTTTTACCTTCGTGGTGTTACCTTCATGGTGTTACCTTTGTAGTATTCTTCCATCATGTATGATATGTGTATATCTTGATAACTTCGGTGTATGTATGAGCATATACCAAAGTAGATTTGATGTATTTCTTAGTGGTTTTCCTTTGTGGAACTTTAGGATTCCTACAAGGTCTCGAGGTCCCTACTGAGTATCATTATACTCACCCATACATGAGCTTCGCCCGCACCTTGTTGTGTCCTGTGAAGATGACGTACAACATTAATCGAGGCTGAGGGAGCCAGGACGAGATGATGTACGGAACTGGACCCTTCGGAGTGATGTGACGTGGAGGAGACGAACAGACGTGGAGTGTTGAGGAGGCGATCTGTACATACCCATGAGGTAGGAACCTAGAAGGAACAACCAATAGCTATTTTCCTTTTTCATTTAGTTGTACTTGTACCTTTAATGTTGGGATTTTATTCCGACCCCTTTTACTTTCAGCACTATTTTACTATAGTAGTTTACTTCACAGTTGCTTCATGTTGTGTTCTTGGACCATGTGTTTATTTAGGATTAAAATAAATGCCTTCACATTTTAGGGATTATGCCTTTCGGTGCTAGTCGTCATCCCTTAGACTATGGAAGGCAGGCTTGGGGTAGTCACGACATGGGCCCCGGGGGACGGGTCCTGACTAATTGGTATCATAGGAGTTCAGTTCTATTGAAGAACTATGACTCTTATGTTTTCTATGTAGCAATAGTGTTATGATTGATGAGTGTTGTTTTCAATTTGGGGAATTTAGTGTTGGTGCGGTGGCCGACATATCCATACACCAAGACCCTGCCCTCTGATTTCTGACTCAGTGCATGAAGAAAATGATTGCGTATGTGTTTCTGAAAAGTTTTTCTTTTGATTTCTTTAGAGTTATCTCACCAGGTATAACATAATGACCATGTCACAACGGTCCCTTATCATGATGCCACCACGTAGACAACCAGCTATGATTCCCAAGAGAGTACATGATGATGGCCCACCGAGTGACTTTTCCTCGGTGTAGGGCCCTCTTACGGTGTTAGCACCTTTGGGTGGTGTACCAGAAGCCCCACTACCTGTTGGATGAGAATTTCCCCCAGCCCCACCAGTAGAGGATGCATGCTGATTGAGAGAATTGGACGAGTTCCACTGACAGAGTCCTCTGAGGTTTCGAGCCATGTCAGATTCCCAGGTAGTTGAGGGCTGGCTGGAGGCAGTGGCTAGAGTTTTCTTCCTAGTTAAGACACCAGTAGAGCAGATGTTGATTCTAGCTGCTGCTCTTTTCCAGTACGTGACCATGAGAATGGACCATACAATAATGGGGATTTTCTACTTGGACCATTGTTTGAGATGGTACTATCGGGTAGTGTGTCATCTATATCACTACCCATTGGGAAACAGTTACAATTGACAGTATAGGTAGAAGAAACATTTAGGATTTGTGCCTTACATGAGTTTCAACATCTGATACCCCTCAGGTTCCAAGGCAAGTCTGACTCACAAGCGGCTTAGGACATGCCTAAGGAGATGGCTGAGAGTTCTCTAGAGCATCTACAGCTTCAGAAGGATGACATGTCAGTAGCTGAGTATTCATCGAGGTGTACCGACCATTCCTGGTACTCGATGAATAGGATGCGATCAGTTTTTTGGGGTTCAGACATCTGAGGGCGGTGTGTTTAAAGAAGTCCGAGCCAAAACTACTCTTCTATGCATTCCTACCTATGTTAGGGTGCTACAGAGAACCATTTCAGTTGAATGTTCTTTGTCTGAGTGGATATAACCAGTTAATGTTATTAGAGGGAAATCAGAAAACTGGCACTAGTCTCAGAGACTTGGGCATGTAAAAATGTTTCGAGAAGAAGAAGTGTTAGGGACAGTTGAATCTATAGGGTTTCAAAAGTGGAAGCCAAGTTAGGAGAGAAGCATGAGGTGGTGTACATTTTGACATGTTACAACCACCCCCCTTTGTGGTCCCCACCAGGCTCAGGCAGTTGGAGGATGTGGGAAGGGAGTAGCTGCATATGTTCAAGGAGTGAGACCCAATGGATTTAGTAATGATTCAATGAATGGTCTCGGTCTACTACTAGCTACCATATTAAAAGAAATAGGTACTAATCATTCTTTCCTTCCCCGAATCTTGTCCAAAACCTAGATTTTCTGGTTATGTCGTTGACTTGACCCTCACATCTGGAGATACATTTGGGAGGAGACTCAATAATCACACTTATGCCGATTGTGTGATCTAACCCTTGAGGAGAGATTTTCGGTTGGAACCTATTAGTGGCAGCATCAAGGCCATACGACATTAGTTTGGGTATGGATTGGATATCCACAGTTCATACCGAGATTGACTATATTAGGAAAAAAGGTTGTGTTTTACCTACACAATTGTAATGGTATTCTTCTTGGTCGGCAAAAAAGGAAACCCAGGAAGCACAAGATAAACTATTTCATAGGAGGGTGTGGCCGATCACTCATGAATCGACCAGCCTTACCCTCGTGGTAGCAGGAGTTTTGAGTTTTCAGTTACCAATAAGAGTGGATAGATTTCTTCCAGGACTATAAATTTGAG
The DNA here is from genome assembly GCA_963277665.1 of Viscum album. Lineage (NCBI taxonomy): Eukaryota > Viridiplantae > Streptophyta > Magnoliopsida > Santalales > Viscaceae > Viscum > Viscum album. The sequence goes on along the minus strand of OY728156.1, from coordinate 1,187,429,570 downwards.
AAATTCTATACTCCTGGGAATGGGAACATGGTAGAAGACACACTCTGCATCAGGTATGGTCTAAAACTACATAGTAAGGCATCAAAGTAGATAGTCGTGCTGTAGATATCCTTCCTGGATAGAGATGAAGCTTCTTACCTCCAGTCCATGATTGTCACTCCCCCACTCATTCAGCAAGTCTAGGAGGTGCAGCCTGGGGGCATTGATTGTGAGGCTCGACGTTCTCAGATATCATTATGGCAAGCACCTGATGGATTTTCTAATGGTGGGTAGCACGTTTTCCTCTTCAGATGACGTACCATGTTACTAGTATCACTACAAGAGGAGGTGTTAATGGAGTTCTATACATCCCCTATGGTGGTAAATTCTGGTGTGGTGAAGATGTACTAGGACCTTCTTCGTTAGTTTAGGTCGCCAGGGATGAATAAAGCATTAGTATATTTTGTATCATGATGCCTCACTTATTAGCAAGTGAAAACTGCTCAGAGATTGTAGAAGTCTTATGCTGAGAGGAGGAGAGAGATCATGTCTTTCTACTGGTCTCACCTCGATGAGGTTTGTAGAGATTTGGCTGATGCATAAAGTTATCTCTAAGGATCATCAGACCTCTCTAGATTCTTATTAGAGTGGGAAAGGTGGCATACCATCTATCTCTTTCCCCACAGATGCACCAGGTGCATAATGTTTTCCATGTGTCAAAACCGAGGAGATGCATGCGTGATCCATCACACGTTATCGACCATGGTGAGCTAGACTTAGACGATGGGGGGACATTTACGGAGGGTCCAGTAGAGATTGAGGATTGACAGAAGTAGGTCCTTTGTGGGCAGTCGATACCTCTCATGTACATTCGCTGGTAGCACGGGAACCTCCAAGAGAGTACATGGGAGCGGGAGGCTCAGATACATGCTCAGTACCCCAATTTGTTTATTTATTCATTGATGTTTTTTGGGGATGTAAAGACCTAAAGTGGGGAGAATTTAATGAACCAAAAATTTCTTATAAGTTTTTCTAATGATATGGAATTATTTTGAGACCGCGAAACTTGACGTCTCGAGATTACAAGGCCCAGAGTGCCCATAATGTTCCATCGATGTTTTGTTAAGCTTTAATTAGTGTGCATAATAATTTTTACTGAAAAAAGTGTAATAAATCTTAAATGGTTACTCAAATAAAAAATACAAGGGCACCATTGCGCTCAGGATGGTGGGTTTAACCTAGGAACAACATAAGTTTAGTCGGTGTAGGCCTCCAATGAGAAAACCTGATAATGGCATAACCATTAATAAAAAAAATTAGACAAAGTTATTTTATTTTTTAAATGCTTATAACTCAAAAACTGTAACTAGGATTAAAAATAAAATACCATCACTGAACCCGGGAAGGTATTCTTTTTTAGGATGATACTAACATTAGTCAGCATGGGCCACCAGTGAAAGTTAATTTTTGGTCACAAATAAAATAATTAAGTGACTATTATTTTATTGTAAAATCCATAACTTTCAAATGGTAACTTTGATTGGAAATCCGAGAGTACAGTTGGGTTTGTTTGGGCGTTTTTCACTTAGGCGGAGCCTAACCTCGACCGGTGCAGGTCGATGGTGACTATTAATAATTTGTAGATCTTTTTTCGGGTACATTAAGTAAATGTGTGAGCGGTGTTTTGTAACTTTTGAACTGACGCCTAGAATTAAAATTCGATGACACCGTTGAACTCTCTATACTAATTTTCTCTTAAGGATACCTTTAACTCAACCATAGTAGGTCAAAGGTGGAGATTAGTTTTTTGAATTTTTGTTGGAGAAAATAAAATAAACATGATTTATTGTATTTTTGAAATTGAAACCTCCCATTTGAGACATGAAGGTGGGGACAACACAAGGGTGGTCAGACATTTAGTATTGGGCATTAAATTTCCAGTTACACAAAATTAGTAACGACATTCCTCTTTAATTAATAGGATTAATTAATTCAGAATTAATGAATCAACTTTAACAATTGGGTTTCTCCAAATTGAAAGGGCCAACTTAATTTAATTAATGTAAAGACTTTAATTAAATTATTTTTTAAGATTATTTATTTTGGAACCTCACCTCTCGTGGGAAAATGGATTGGAAAAGGAGGGGAGAGCTTTGGAGTGTTGGAAAGATCTTTCTCAAACAAAGGAGATCCTCTAATGAAGAATGACTTCCGAAATCGAAGAATGAGGAACCAACCTTGGAGCGTCGTGCGAAAGTGATGAACGCTGACATCAATCTTCAATGACTTCGTCTTCTTACAGGCATCACGTCCAATTGAAAATTGAGGTCGGGGTTTTATTTATGTTTGAATTTACTTTATTGATTCTTCATATCCTAAATTCACGATGATGATAGACAAATGAACATGGCCATCATCCCGCACATAAACCTTGATCCTATTTCTTTTTATTCATCATGCGTTCCTCATGCATTCTTCAACGCCTAATATTTATTGATGCTAGAAACACAAATTTTTTCTGAGTGCGCTATATAGAAACAGAGCCTTCATCACAAGGATAGAAAATATGCGATTGTTTAATTTTTTGGGCTTAGAACGAAGCCGCAATGGATTAAAAAAGAAGAAGGCGGTCAGTACCCGACTGACCGTGAGGAAGGAAGGGCGACGTGCGTCTACACTGCTGGTTGATGAAGAGGCCACGACCTGTCGGCTGCGGTGGGGAAGGGTGGCGGTCGGCAACCAGCCAGCCACGTGGTGGAGTGGTGGCACACATCTCCTCCATTGGTAGAGTAGGGGGGCCGCGACCGCTCGGTCGTGGCGGAGGCCGAAGGTTGACCGACCTTCTGGTCGGCCATGGTGGAGCAGCGGTGCGTGACTATGCTACTAGGAGGAAAACCAGCCCACCATCCAGTCCGTCATGCCAGACCAGGTAGGACCCCTCTGGTGGGTCTCATGTGGCACCCAACCGAATGGTATGATGGAAAGTTCGGGAAAACTAGACGGGGGCGCTCCCCCTTCAGCGCCAGATCAGGCGGACTGCTCGCCCAGCGGGCCCCACCGCAGTAGTCCACCTCCTTCGTTGGTCAGGCTCAACCATGGACCATGGGGCAGGCCCACCACAGCCCATGTCAATTGGGCTGGACCCGAATCAGGCCAGGTCAGTCCGACTGGGTCGGACCAGACCTGGGCCCATCCGTACCCAGTTTCTCCTTTTTGGCCGTAACTTGAGAACCGAGCATCCGTTTGATGAACTGTATGTGCTTTCAAAATCCATCTATCGAGATGGTACATTTGGTATACTCTAATTGAGATTGGATAATGTTGGAGTATGACTGAGTTGGATTGAACTCCGAATCCAACCGGGACATCAGAGCGCAAACGCTAATAACTTATAGACCGTGTGTCCGATTGACGCGCCATCTATTGTGTTGGGTCTCTTTTGACATGAAATACCTTTGGGATACTTTTTCATAGAACATATGGGCAATTGAGGTATAAACTTTGTCTTGGGGAGTGGTTCTACCAAGTGCGATACGTATGAAACACTATGACTGGATGAGACTTGACGGTTGCTGATCGTTTTTACTCAGAGTGACTCGACATGCCCAGTGGGGAGTACCACTATGTGATGTGGCAGACTCACGATGGGGAGCGCCAATATGTGATGCGACCGACCCATAGTACTCGACAGGAGGAGTACCTCAGCAGGCCTCGGGGGGGGGGGGGGGAGCTCCTTTGTGTGATGCGACAGACCCACGGTGGGGAGAGTCTCTGTGTGACACTACAGACCCACAGTACATGAAATGAGGAGTACCTAAGAAGTCTAAGGCTAGTGGGAAGAACCTATGTGTGACGTGACATACCCACTGTACTCATTAGAGGAGGAGTTCTCCAGTAGCCGAGGTGTTCGACATTGTGACTGGAAATCTTACTTGTTAATATCCCTACAGAACCCCATGGCTGGCTATTAGAATTTATAGAGATCCTATGTGAGTCACATCCTATGTGGGTCAGTACTTAGATATCCTGTGTGGGTCAGTGGATACTGATCCTGTGTGGGTCCGATCCTGTGTGGGTCAGTTCTTAGCGATCCTGTGTGGGTCAGTGCATACCGATCCTGTGTGGGTCAGATCCTGTGTGGGTCATTGTGGGGGTTAGTACCTATCGATCCTGTGTGGGTCAGACTTCGTATAATCAACAGCAGTACCTATTGAAAGAATAAGATGATCTATCTCTATAACTAATCATATGTACATCTATACTTCACTGTACATCTATACTTCACTAAAAACCTGGAGTGCTGAGGAGGCGATCTGTACCTACCGATCAGGTAGCAACCTCAGAGGAATACCCAATAGTTTTTTTCCTTTTTCATTCAGTTGTAATTGTACCTTTATAGTTAGGCTTCTATTTTGGCCCCTTTTACATTTTACACTCTTTTACTACCACATTTTACTTCATATTTGCTTCTTTTTGTGTTCTTGGACCATGTGTTTGTTTAGGATTAAAGTAAATGCCTTCCCATTTTAGTGAGTATGAATTTCGGTGCTAGTCTCTAGCCCCTAGCCAATGGTAGGTGGTCTTGGGGTAGTCACGGCACATTCCCTGGGGGACGGGTCATGAAATTTCCTTTTTGGATATAAAACATAAAATTTTATTGTTTATTTTTGTTAGATAGTAATAATAAAAAGTCATAAGTGTGGGTTGAATTGTTTTATTTTAAAAAACATGACAAAATCTAACTTAATCCCTCTTTATGATTTTTAAGGATGTTCAATTTTTTTCTTTAAATAGGTTATGAAACATAAGTTTTAAAAAACAACTATGTAATTTTTATAGTGATTAGGGGCACAATGATCCCCAATTCCACTCCACCAAAACTCTATCAATGAGCTTGATGATTTTTGCTAAACATATACTCTTATCCTAATACCTCAATAATAGAGAAGATGTAGTTGAAACAATACAAAATGTTTGGTTCTTTTATGGGTAACCTAAAAAACCAAATATTTTTATACAAGATATCAATCTACCAACACATAGTACAAATAGGCGACACATCAATAAGAAAAAAATGATAAATTTTGAAATAGATTTTTCCATACAGTTATAGAGACTTCTGAAAAATAAAGGATTTTTTAGAAGTAAATATAACATGTTAAATATGTTTTCCTTCAAAAGAAACTTTGAACTTTTTTTAAATAAAAAACTCTAAACACATAGTATCAAAAACAAAATTCTTTTATATAATTAGATAAATCACTCAACAAATGAAAAAAATGTATGTCTCCAATGTCAAGATTTGATAATTTATTCTAAAAACTACAGTAAAAGGTTTCCAATGGAGATAGTTTCAGTAGCATGATGATTGAGAAAAAGTAGATCAAGAAATATATATCTATAAATTATAGATCGTCAAAGAACTAGAGAAATCATGAATTTTTTGCATAATGTCTAACTCATGATATTAAATATGAATCAAGATTTTTTTCAGATCAAAATGATCCAAAAATATCACTTGATAAAATGTGATCATTAGAAACACACAGGGTGTAATAAATTTTAATTTAAATTCTCACTAAAATTGTAAATTCTATTAAATATAAGAGTAATTTAATCCTTTGAAAATGGTCATTTGAATGATTCTTTGAACATATTTTATTAAGATATTTACTCTTATTAAACTATTGTAGAAATCATGAAAATAATCCATAATTTAAAATCTCATTAAAGATCAATTCAAATATTGGGTTGGACTATATATCATATAAAACATGCAGTTGAATCCAAACATTGGGTTGATATGACAAATGTTAATCATTAAAATGTCGGGTTTATTTTAAATGCTGGGTTGATAAACCAAATGTTAACACTGAAAAAGTTGCGTTCTTCACAAATGTTGTGTTCCAAAGCCTAATGATTAGTATAAACAAAATGTTCCTAAAAGTAATGTTTCTTTCCAAAATTTGGGTTCCTGATCATAACATTTATCAAATGTGGGGTTGTGAACAGTGATTCTAGACTTATTCAAAATACCCAGAATACTAAAAAAATTAAAATTCAACTGAATTAAAAACTAAAGTGCTTCCATAATAAAATAACCAATCCAATGAATATTTTCCTCAAATCCACATAAAAATATCTTTAGTGACACAAATTTTGGTGTTTGTTAATATCAAAATCAATGAGAAATTATAGAAAATTTTATATAAACTTATACAAAAAATCTCCCCCTTTTTTATTATCACAAAACCTATAAAAAATTAAGAAATTTAAACAAATGAAAAGGTATTTAAATTTTTTTAAAAATAAAAATACATTAAATAATGTAGAGATCATATCTATCCGTAATTCTCATAGAAAAGGGATTTGAGAAGGAATTTTTTTTTATCTAAAGTTTTCCTTTATTACCTAAAATATTATATATATTTCAAAAATAGGATTTAAAATTAATATGATTTGTAATTAACACAGACATAGAATTGTAGTGTTTATCTAAATTTCTCCCCATTTTATGATCTAAAAAATAAAATATAATTATAGAATAGAGTGTAGTTAATATTAAAAAAAACTATACAATGATAAGTGAATCCTAACAATTGAATAGGCATCGAAAAAAATGATAGTAAATAATAACGTAAAAAATTTAATATAAAGATAAGGAAAATTTAAAAAAATAATTTCTTTGTATTAATCACATTTTATTACAAATAATTTTTACTTATAAAATTTGGGTATGCTAGGAGTAAAATTTGAAGTAGGGGAAGGATCCTACTCATCTAAATATGATTCTAGGGTTAGAGAATCATGAAAAATTTGATGAACAACCTTGTTCTCTACCATCAACAAATCAAAATTTCAATTCAATGAACCTATAAACTATTTCATTGAAAACATTGACTCCTAAATCATATTCAGCAGTACAACAAAATTCACATTTATAAATTCATGAATTGATTTTTCGGACTAGATATTTTTTTGTAGCATGTCACTAAGATGAAAGAATTATCCTCTAATACTAGGTTATGTAGATGTTAATCTTCTAACATGCTCATTCTGATTAACTAAAAGAGTGTGAAGTGTGATGCTATGACACTTTAATCTCTAAATAATACAATTTATAATAATTAATATAGCTATAAGAGATTAAAATCTCTTTATCAAGGCTAGATAAGTTGTTTGGATGGACTTTATTTGCCTGTACTGTCTTTGAAAGATTCAAGCTGACTTCCCAGTGATATATTTAATTATCTATAATTTGACATAGTAACTGATTCATACCTGATATTTCCAATATTATCATCCATTTCCCTTTTAAAATCATTAAAATATATTTTTAGATTTATTTTTCTTTAATATTTTCCATATTATTATATACTGATTATAGCTATATTCTTATATTAGATGAATTACTTAAAAATTAAAAAAATAGAACTTTCTAGATCTCCTTGTAATTGAACATTAAATTCCATTATTTTATTGAATTTATACATCATATCCTCAATATGATCATTAAGAGAATCATAAGATTACTTTTCTGGACATCTTGAGGGATCACCTACCTCAACTAATAGAAGAGACTATACATCTAGTATTTTATAAGACATATATGAGAAATATATGAGGAGTTTGGTCTTCTCAATAGCCTCAATAATAGTTGTTTCCTAGGATTATTCAATAAAATAGTCTTTCTAATGTCAAATCAAATTAGTTTATTTGGATAAAGAACTTATGAAATCTGATTCTTTTTAAATGATATTTGTTTCATGAATAATATTTTTACATATTTTACAATTTCATACATGAAAAAAACTAATAAAATCCAAAAAATATATATATCGTTCCCAAATATCATTAAATTATATATATATGAAACTTATTAAAATGGAAAACATTGTATCAGGAAAAAGAATATAAAATAGAAGAGCTAAAATGGGAAAGTCTGGATCACCCTAATCTACTAAAATCATCTCACCCACAAAAAATTATATAGAAATAAAACAAAATATTAGTAAACCAATCAACATATTATGAAAATGAAAATATAACATGAAGATAAATTATAGTGAATTTTGAGTGAAAGAACGATGTTGAATTTATAAGGTATAAAGGCAATTGTGGTTGTTCGGATTTGACTATTATCTGACCGATGATCAATATGATTGTTGGAAACTATAAAATAGATGAAAATTCTACCATTATAATTAGTTTTTATAAGGATCAATTATATATTATAATTGACACATAAAGTATAATCGATGTCCTCAACTAGTAGAGTCCTCTCCTTTGAAGCACATTTGTCCGAAATTTGGAGGGAGGTATCTTCATTGGGGGTTTCCCTTGACCAAGCACAATATAATCTTCAACAAGTCAATCTTGAACTAAATTGCGTATAATATAAGTTCAAGTTATTTATGTTTACCACTTGGTTGATTTTATCTAAAGCACCCCATAAAACCACCACCACCACATACCTTACCCTCATGGCGTATGTGGGAGTAATAAGGTGTTATGTGTCTAGAACATAGTTACATAAAGTATAATTTCCTTTTTATAAATGTAATTATTATTCTATAAATTTCTTTTATGAATAGTATTTCTTAAAAAAATATATGTTTAATTGAGATGAATTTGATAATTTATTTTTTGGTCACAAATAAAAAATAATTGTAATTTTATATAAAATATATACAATTTTTATATATAACCCACATATTCTGAATATTATTATTTTTCATTAAATATTATTTTAAAACAATTTTGTTTAAATAATAAATTATTAAATAATTTTATAAAGGCCCTATAATTTTTTTATAAATGTTAGAAATGTGATTATACCTTAAAAATAATATATTTAATAAATAAATATTCCTATATTTAAAAATTAAAATATTTAGAAAAATTTAATTATAAAATAATCATTGTTTTTTAAATCAGCATGATGAAATTAGTTTAGGGTTAATTTATGATAATTTTCTAAAATAATTTTTTTGTGAATAATAAAAAATACAGTCCGGGATTCAATATATTTAACAAAATCATATTTAATCATAATTATTTAATAATTTATTAAACATAATAAATATAAATAATATGTTATTTTATTGATATTAATTATTCTAATATATTAAATTCAATTTTTAAAATTAAAAGTAACTTTCCAAAGTCCAAAAAGGAAAATTAGAGTTTTAAAAACATTACTTTGCTAAATATTTACACATCTTTGCCAAAATAATTATTTAAAAATAATGTTTAGTTCTATTTGAATAAAATAACATTAAATTTGATGAAAATTTATAACACCATAAGAAAAACCCATTGGAAATCCAATGAGTTTTCTTTTCCAAAACCTAGGTTTCCAAGACCTCTATTTGAAAATTACTAAACAATTTCTCCACTTCTACTATAAAGAATCACCCATTTATACATTTCTATTCACTAAAAATCCATCATCTACAAATATCTGGTGATTTTTCCTCCCAATGATCACCCAAGGTATCCTCAATCCCCTAAGGTTCCATCCTCATGTTTTAGGAATAACTCTTTAAGGTAAGGTAAAATCGCCACTTCTCTTTTCCGTTCAAGAGTCTTTTTATGGTATGTCATCCAATTTCCAAGTAAATTACATTTTTTACACTTTCTACTATCCCACTACTGTATAAATAGTATTTTATGAATGGTATTCCCTTTTACCCTCTCATTTTACCATTTTATAAAACCATGTTTTATAACCATCATGCTAATTTTTTTTTCCCAAACTTTCCTCCTTTACATGAAAAATTATTTTTTTCTTTTTATTTGAATTCCCAAAACAATTTTATTTTCAATGGGTATTTAACTTGATTTAAAAATGACTTTTTTATTCCAGTATTTTCATATATGAAACTCCATTTTCGTTTATTAGGTTAAAAATGATGCAAAAATCATGTCTTTACGCTCTTTTGTATGCCATTTTTTCTGATAAGAAACTAATTCTTTAATCCCCATGGGTTATGAATGAAATTATTTATTATAATATATGTGGATCACATGAAATTAATACATATAAAGTGTAAAACCTGATAAAACTCTAATTTATTGGGTAATGAATTTCATCTCTATAGATGGAATGTTATACGATACCATAATGAATAACCTTGGTAATTTTTATTTATGAAACCTTAGTGAAAAACCATGGTGATATGATTATGAATTTCTCACTAAAATGTTGTATCCACATTCCCATGTTATTATTAATTTTATTATTATTATGAAATTTATCTTTATCATTACTTATCTTTATGTATTATGTTCTTGTTGATATTTCTCATGATCACATGCTACATTTCTCTCTTTATTATTTTCCTTATTAGGCTCCATTATCATCCCTTTTCTTTGATATATGTACCCATGATATGAGATTTAGTAAATGTAACCTATAGTGATCCCATGAATATGTATTTTATGTTTTATTAAAAGAAATTTGTATGTTTTCTTGTAGTATTTTCCTTATTTTCAAGAAATTAAACTTTAAAAGATCCTCTATTTTTACAATAAAATAAAAAGTTATAAAATAAAAAGGTAAGATGCCATAGGATTTCCCCTTGTTCATAATCTTGATATTCCTTAATAAATTTATCCTCTTCAAAATCAACCTCTTCTTCTATATGATCCATATTCTCATTGTGAAATATGGTTGTTATTTCTTTATAATCTTGAATATCAACTTTTTCTATTATTTACTCAAAAACAAGTTGGACTACCTCTCCATCCATAGTAGTTTCAGACTTCCCTATAGACAGTAAAACTATTTCTTTAACTATATGAATTTATTTACCAACTTATTCAATACCAGGAGGGGAAACATATTAAATAGATTCATCCCTTATTCATTCCATAAGTACAAGATTTGAACCACTTTCCTCACTATATGATTAAGAAAAAGATATTGGGACTTGATAAACTCACTTATAGTTGTTGGGTTACTTACATCCACTCTTATACTTCTCCTTTATGTGTCAGGAATGTTAGTTAAAAAACATGATGATCTCTAGCTACTTCTGTGGTTCTTTATATTCTTGATTCTCTAATATATTACACAAAAAATCTTACTAAAATAGTATAATTTTGACTTTTATACTCCCTCAGAGCATGATCTCCAGATACTTATTCATATTCATCACCCAATTTAATTAACATACCCTTTGTAGTGCTCTATAAAAATACAATATTTTTTTACCATTCTATTAGATAAAATGTCACTATGGTGACATCTGTTTCTAGTTTTGATCACAAAAATCATATTTTTTCTTATAATACAATGGAGAAATAGGCCTTCCATATTGATAGAAGGACATCCTTTCATCCTTCCAATATCAATGATACATATGTATAATTTTATATCTTTTAATGTTGTTATTTATGTTTATTATCATAAAATACATAAGATATATATATTGGAAAAGAGTTTTCTTGGGATCCACTATCCTTGGAACCACTACATTCTAAGTAAACTTGACTAGAAACTTTTGTTTATCGTTAGGATCATTTACTAGTATCTTACAAATGTAAAAAGTTCCAAACAGTAAGGAAATTATATTTTTAGATTAAATAAATTCATCAATTATTAGTCTTTTATAAATGTGATAGACTCCATCATGAAAAAAATAAAAAATCAATGAAATTTAGATTAAAAAATTGAAATTTCCTTGTCATTTAGCTTTTTAGAAACAACATATTACACATCAATAAAACTGAACTAGGCATGCTAAAAAATGCTTTTACTTTGATCTAATATATGTATTCATTATTATCTCCATAAAGAATGAATTAAAGTTGTTGAAATTCTAAATATTTCTTCAATAATATATTTTCATAGGGGATTCATTCAAATTTGATGACTTTTCATAGAAAAAATTTCTTTCTCAACCTAATGTTCTTTTCTACTTCAATCCACTAGGTCTAGCTTTATTAGTTCATTTTACCTTCTATGTTTAAGTGATTCAATAATTTTAAGGGTCAGAAATAAGGGTTTTAAGAGAAATTGAGAGATCCGAATGAAAAAAGGGTTTATGATTAAGGGTAGGATAGAAAATTATTATTTCTAATTTTTGCATTGTTTTAGTTTATCGAATTAAATAATTAGTGCAATAATTTGAGATTTTTAAAATTTAAAATATATCTTTGAAATGTTTAAATTATGTAATTAATATTTTAAATGTTAAATTAGATAAACAATAAAAATAAACATAAAAATAAATAAAATTAAAGTATATTATCCATGAGGGATTAAAATAAAATTCAATATAAAAAAATTATCTATAATTAATTAAACATAAATCCCAATTAATGAAAAACAAAATAAGTTGTGGAAAGTGGTTCAGTAATAATATCTACAATTTTATATTCATTATTAAAAAATTTCAAAGATATATCTCTTGTACAGACTTAATATCTTAGAAAATTATTTATTATATCATTTTTTTAGTCCTTGAAAGACTCAGATAATTTTTTGAAAAATTAAATTCACTAGTATTATCATATAAAATTTTAAGATGATTTAAATTTAACCCAAATTCTAAAATATCTCGTTTCATCCACAACACTTGTGAAAACAAACAGGTAACAGATATATATTCTTCCATAACTATTGATAATACAACTAAAATTTTATTTTTTACTATAGCATGAAACTAGATACTTTCTTAACAAGTGACAAGTTCCTATGGTTATTTGTCCATATAATATATACCCTCCAAAATAATAATTTGAATACAAAATTAAATTAAAATCAGAATTTTATAGATAGAGGAAAGATAGAAAGATAGTTCCTTTTAAATACTAAAAATTTATTTTAACAACTATAATAAGAAATTATTTTGGGGTTTTTTGAAATATTTCAAAAAGAAGAACATAATACATAATGTTTGGTCAATTGGTAGTATAATATAGAAAAATAAAAATCATGCCACTATAAAACATATTGCCAACTGGTTTTTATAGCTTCATCAAATCCATGTGTTATATTTTTACACATGAGAGTTTTATAAGACATAATATTTTTAAGTCCAATGTTTTTAAATAAATAAAAACTATATTTTCTTTGATTAAAAACATCCAAAAACATTTTATATAAATTTTATAATCAATAAACAAATTCAATTATCCCAACATACTCATTTCAAACTCATTTTTATAAGTTTTGAAAAATCACTAAAAATATTTTTCATTAGCTGAACCAAAAATAGGATCATCTAGATAGATTTATACTATTAAAATATCATAAGAATAATTTTCCTAAAATTATCATGGTATTTGAAACCCATTATAAAACCATTTTTTAAAATAAAAGAACTTAATATTTCACACCATGCCTGTGGTGATTGTTTAAGGACATATAAGGATTTATTATGTTTAAAACTGAATTTTCTAGAGATGGGTTTTTAAATATTAGTGATTGTTAAACATAGGATTCCTCCACTAAATAACCATTTATAAATACATATGTAACATCCATTTGATATAATTTAAAATTGATATAAGATACATAGTATAAAATGAGAGTGAGGGACTCTAATATAGAAAATGGAGAAATGGTTTCCTCAAAATATATTCCTTTTTCCAAGTAGTATCCTTTAAAAACTATTTCTAGTAGTTAAACATTGGCCATATTTATTTTTTAAAGACCTATTTAGTTTCTATTACTGGATGATTTAAGGTTCTACCAACCAATTCCTAAATATTGTTTGTCATTAACTAGTTTATTCTTTCATACATGATTATAATTCAACTCTCATCATCTAAGTATTTTCTACAGATATAGATTCATTCTAGGATAATAAGGAAAATAATTTATCTTGGTTTACTAAATTATGCATAGTTCTCACTCTTGTATCGTGGTTTATTATAATAGTCTCTAAAGGATAAACCTTTAATGTTATAGTCAGTCTAGATAAGCCACTGTTAGGTTCACCAATTTCATGTTCATCAAAACTAGATTGATTCTCATCATATTCTATATTTCTTTCAAATAAATCATTATAAGATTCAAGTCTCAAGTTATTCAAATAATTAGCAACCTCATATGTTTGATTTTTTTAAACAAAAGGACAACTTTCATCAAACAAAATAAATAATGATTCTTTATCAATCCATGATATTTTATTGTACACTCAAAAATCATTATAAGTAGCATAATATCTTAGAATGATTACATAATCATCCATTAGATCAAACTTACAATGGTTTTGTTTAGTGTTCAAGATATACACCTACATCCAAAAAGATTAAAGTGTCTAAATTTTGGTTTACTATTAGTCTATAACTCATAGAGTGCGTTTTTGAGGAGAGGTCGTATTTAAACTCTATTCATGACATGAAAATATTTATTTATAACTTATTCCAAAAAATATATTTAAAGACTATATTTATTTAACGTAGTTCTTACCATTTCTTGAATTGTAATATTTTTTATTTTTATAATCTTATTTTTTTATTGTTTTATTGGAGAAAATATAGAATGTTTAATACCAAAATCTGAGAAAATAGAATTAAATTTATGATTCTCAAACTCTTCTATATGATCAGTTATCAAAGAAGTGATTTATAAATTTTTTCAATTTTGAATAACTTTTTTAACAACATACAAAATTAATAAAAATATTCAATTTTATATTTTATGAAATATACCTAGGTAAATAATAAAAAATCATTGGAAAAAACAAAAACATAAGATTTTTCAACCAATATTGCTACTCTTTATGGTCTAAAGAAATTCATGTAGATGAGTTCTAATGGTTTTGAGTTAGACACAATGTTAATTGATTTTAATGGTGACTTATGTTTCTTTCTTATTTGGAATCCATCACAAAGTCTATTCTAGTCAAATTTAATACTAGGAAAATCAAAATCTTAATTATTCTTAGATAAATTACAAAAGAAAAATATTTTACAATGTTAAATCCTCTTATAAAAATTCTACAATTCATTTATTTCAGTAGTAAAACAATTCACTTTCTATTCACATAAGGAATTAAGAGGCATGGTATAAACATTTTCTGTTTAAGGTGCCTTAATATTAAGCAATTTATCCTTAAAAAAGAACATAAATTTTTATAAATATCAACATAAAACCCATAATCACATATTTGATAAATACTTATCATATTGTGTTTCAACCTGTGAACATATATGACTTTTTGATCATGATCAAATTTGGATCACTAATTAGCCAAACTCTAATGATTATTCTTTAGCATTATCATCAAGGAAAACCAATCTCCATTTATTTTTGAAAGTGTATGAAAATAATAATAATAATAATATCTATTAATGTTCATTTATTATCCATTATCCATATAAGTTATTGACCTTTTATCTCTATGGACTTTTAACTACATAAAAACCAAACAGTGGCTTATTTTGGTACCAAGATCCTATTGTGTCCAATTGTGTCAGTGAGGGCACCTGGGTAACCAGATCTATTTAATTTTACCAAAATTGATAGAAATAACTTCATACATATTTTTATAAATAAATTATTTCTTTATTCCATAAATTTGGGTATTAAAAAAACAGTTTTTAATGGACTTTAATTCCACAATAAAAACCCATATTTTTGGATATGTTGTAAATCTTATTAGTGAGAAGAAAATAATTTTTATACCATATTAGATTTTAATCATTGCTTCATATTAAATATTTATCAATTTTAGGAAATTTTTTCTAAGAATATTATTTAAATATACTTCTACCATAATGAGTATACTAGAAACACTTTTAAAGGATCCCACTTCAGCATGAAAATCTTTAATTTTATTTTCATGCATGGTGTATCTTAAATTAGATTTGGTAGTATTTTATTTCAATTCTAAATGTTATTTTAATAGAAAATATTTTTCACTTAAAAATGCATTATTAGTATTCCAAAATGATTTATGATTTTTTGTTATAGAATCATATTTCTCTTCATGAATAGAAAAATAAGAAAGTAATTTTTTATTGGAGACACTTTTAGAATGAAAAGATGAAAATTTATAGGATTTTACATCATTTTTATTATCCATAAATAATATTTCATATTTTATATTAATATCTCATTATTTGAATCGGATTTAGAAGAGATGTTGGAGTCATGGGAAATAATCCATGTACCCTTCACATCTTTCTTTCCATTGAGATAAAAATCATCATTCATTCGGTACATTCTTTTTTAATTTTACATTTTCTTTTCTCTTCTTTCAAATGACGGAAATAGGGTTTGGTATAACCCATATTATTTCATTCATAACATCCAATATCTTTGAGTTCATGACTATTTTTATTGAAATAATTTACATGATTTTAGAATATTCTCTTCCTTTTATAAAACATTATAAATTTTCTAGCTAGACGACCTTGTTCCATGTCAAAATTTAAACATTCTGTATCATATAAGGATAAAAAATCCTCTATAAATTTCATTTCATTTTTTAGAGTGATAAATTTGAGATAAGTAGTCAACCTTTTTATCATTCTGTGGTCTTCTACTTTGGATTTTATTTCAGCTTCATATATCATTAGTGTGACAATCAATTCCTTCATTGAAAGATTTTTTTATAGTAGTAGATTATCTAGTTGTAGTAAAATTTCCATTCCATTTTTTGGGTAAAACTATAATCACTTTTAATTATGGATCTAGTTTTGTAATTTGATATCCTAAGGGAGAAACATCATTGACTATTTCAGTTAATCTTCCATTCATTTGAGTGATACTTTCAATATCATACATTTTGAAAAAATAAAATATAAAGTTTTCCATAAAATACTATAATTTTATAATATTATTGATTCTTTTATAAGTAACAAAAATTCTCTTCCTCATTTTAAATGAAATAATACATTGAGAGAATCTATTGAATTTATCTAGACTATGTATAGAAATTATAACATTCCTTGCTTTTGATTTCAAATTATACTCATCTTCTTTTATATCATCCCACTCCTCTGGTTTTCCATCGATTTCATAAGATCTAAAAATATTAATATAAACTTTAAAACCAAGATTCCTTAAATATATAGTCATTATTTGTTTCTAGTTTAAACAATTTTTTCCATTGATACATTACTCTCTAATCATTGATGTGTCTTTTTTGAGTTCTTCCCTGAAAATATTTATTCATATAGACCTTTGAATCAAGATTGATAAATCCAAGTTGAATTATTCAAATAGAACTCCTTTGATACCAATTACTAGTTCATAATAATAAAAAGACATGAAAGGGGTGAATTGTGTCCTTTTAATTTTTATTAAAAACTTAAACTCAATCCATTTTTGGGATTTGTAATGACATGAAACATTATTTTCCTTAAGTAGATTATGTAGTGAAAAGATAAAGAAGAGAACTCTGAAATTTTTTAGTGGTTCGAGGCACAAATATTCTATATTACACTCCATAAATACTCTCTCACTGGTCTTAATTATTTTTAATAAATAAGTCTAATTATCTTGAGTCCTGAACAACTGAGTTCATGTAGTTAACACCTTACAACAAGTCAGGTTCTTTTACAGGGAACCTCAAAACCCATGGCTTAGTACACGAAGTTTACATTCTATTATGACTAAGTAAAAGTATCCAATAATTCAAGAAAAAATGATAATATGACAATTGTTGAAATATATTTTGTGCTGAGATACATCAAAAGCAGAAAAATGAAGAGTTATTAAATATAAGATCTTCAATATTTTTTCCTTCATAATGACATTGATTTTTCTTATGGATAAAATATTATAAACACATAGAAGCACTAAGGAAAATTTTTTAGAGTAGTGTAGATATCACTTAGTATATTATAAATATGTTTTTCTTAAATGTATATATCTAATAATTACTTCGACAAATTGTAGAAAAATATTGATAATGGATACTGTAGTAACATCACAATGATCAAGAATTAGCAGATTAAAACATATATTTTTCAAAATTGTATTGATAGATATAATATTTTCAAAACAATTAATGTGGGTTCAAATTATTTAATCCCTTATAATTAATCAATTTTAAGAAATTTTGGTCATTTTACTATTTTTGGGGAATTTTTGGAATAATTGTGAAAATTGCTTAATTCTGGAAATTTAACAGTTTTATGAAGCTTTATTTTTCTGGGAATAACATTTAAAATTTTGATCCAATTTTATTTATTCATATTTTTTGGCTTACTTAATTTTAGGTCTTTTAATTTTTCTTCCATACCGAAATACAATTAAAAAAAACTATCCCATTAAAATCAATCATGTAGAGAAATATTTCTGACCGAGATAATGGACCCCACATTAGAAATTGAAAAATATAACTGTCTAGAGACATAAAAATGATGTTATTTTAGATTTATTAGATATAATAATCCTATAATCAGGTCAAAAATAAATTTCATGAAGATGTTATATCATTAAGGCATCCATTAAATGTGATAATGTGAAGGGAGTTGTGGTGTCTCCTAGGGAAAAAAAGTATTCTTCATTAATTCAAGTATAACATTATTTAAAATAGTCCAAATGAGATTATATATTTTTTATAATAAAAAATAGAGAGGGGAACAAGTTTTATGAAGATAAAATTCGGAAGTATTTCCATTTACTATTCTAAATAAACTCAATCTTTTAGAGGAATCAATATAGAGGGAAACTTTTACACCCCTCAAGACTATAAATATGTGATTCCACTTCCATTCAAGGGTGTTTAAGGTGGATAAAGAAGGGCTATACTAGAGTATTTTTCAATTGAAGTTATTTAGATTTTATCTTTTATCTTTTATTAGATATATAATGTTCAATCCTTCCCCATAAACTATATTACCATTTATAGGGAGGGGTAAATATTTTGTGTGATCGGGGGAGGTGGAGTTTTCCTTCTGTAATGTCAGAGCCTTGCTCATTACTGTAAAAATATATTTTTTTCTATTGAATGATTTTTATTATAAACCAATTTTATTAATTTGATCGTGTTTTCAGTCTATGTTTCATTCATTGTTTTTAGAATTTTTTAAAGATCTGTATACTCCCTTTTCCTAGTGCAGTTTGTCTCGATCGAGCAGATTGTTTTAGGTTGTGACTATCTAGTGATCGTTGGCACGTTTGTGAAACTGTTGAATTGTTTCTATATTTTTAAGGTTAAAAAATTCTTTATCAGGACTTGAATTAGTATTTTGATAATGGTTTATGAATTTTCATGCACACATGAGTGGGTTCTATTACATCCTTCAACCAAGGGTGATTGACAACTCAATCGAGGATTCATTCATTTATCATTAAATAATAAAATAGTGGGGATTGTTGTATGAACATTATGGCATTGAAAAAGGTGATACTAACCTAACCCCATATCTCTGTTCATCAATTTGGGTTGAGACAACATTAATTTTTTTTTTCTTTTTGAAATAAAAAAATGTCAATTCTTTCGCCAATTTCAAGTGAAAAACCTGATTATTGTGGTCTTAGCTATGGATACAAAAATGGATAACCACTATACTATATTTTAACATTGGAAATTTTTTTTTGTAACAACCTATGATAGGAACCTGTTGAAAATAGGAACTGTTTCTAGGAATGTGGTTCAAATATTTTTATTCTTCTTCTTTCATTATTTTATTTTCAAAATTACATAACTAGAACCTCATACAAGGAATAATTACCCTTAGATCCTGTAATTGAAATATCCTTGTTGAATATAATTGTAAACATTAATTTGAGAAATGTTTCTTGAAGACTCAAATGAAACTTCAAGTGTTCACTATGAGCCTGTCATCATGGCTGGGAATTAGAACTCAACCCTTAGAGACCTCTGTGTACCACAATTCCTTTATCAAAACAAAAAAATTTCCATAAAAGTGTTACAAAATTATTTTCACATGAAACAAAAAATAATTCCATTTATCCAAAAATTTCATGTCTTGGTAGGAAAAGACCCAAACAAACATATTAAGGAGTTCACACATGTCTGCACTAATTTCAGACTATGAGGAGTAACCGAGGAATAAGTAAAATGGAAGACATTCCGATTTTCATTATAGGAGCAACCAAAGAATGGTTTTATGGAATAAAACTAGGAGAAGTGAATTATTTTATTTAACTAGTGATATGATTCATGAAAATATTCTTCCCCACCTCCCAAAACACAACCACTAGGAAGGAAATCTATGCCATCAGAAAGTCATATGGAGAAACCCTTTGTGAGTACTAGGAATGATTTAAAAAGATTAATGCCAATTTCCTGCATCAGGAAACTGATAATCACAAATTTGTTGTCTTATTTTACCTAGGATTACAAGAAAATGACATAACCTTCTGGATGCATCAGTTGGAGGTTCATTTATTGAAAAGTCACTAAAAGAAGACAATGGCTTGATTGATAAAATTTCTCAGGGCTCAAAATAGTTTTGTACAAGTGGTATTGGCACAAGAGGAACTCATGAGGTAAGAAATGATTATCCATCACCTTTATGGGAAACAAATATTGTTGAGATAACCATTATGGTTGGATATATGGCCCTGAAATAAGTGGGTGACCAATAATAAAAGGCTAACATATGTGGTTTATGCACATCACCTGATCATTTCCCTAACCAATGTGATAAAATATAGGGAATATAAAATTGTGTGAAAGACTTTCAGCCTATAAAATTACAACAAAGACAAGGATGGAGATATTATAACCTAGTTAAATATGGATTTTTAAATTATAAGAATCAATCTAGACACCTATACCAAATATAGTTCCAAAACAAACCCCCAGTCCAATAAAAATTCCAAAAAAACCACCATTTCAACAAAAGTAATTATGTTACCATATTTATTACCATCAACCACAAACTATCAAAATAACCTATATGATTCCATCCACTAGTTCACAACAACTAATTCAAAACCAATCGTTGATATCTGACATTGAGGGGCTTAAATACACTGTAAAATATTTTCCCAACAAGTTCAAAAGTCTCATGGACTTCCTAAAAAAATATAGGAAATATCACTTCCCAAAAAAATACTAAATCCAAAATAAAATTTCACCATGATAACAAACAGAAGTGGAAAATAACTCCCACCACCAGTATCCCATGATCCTAAAACAAAACCACTTGATATGAGGAAGAATATTATTTGAAATGATAAACATTTTGTGAAAATACACTAAGACGAAGAACATAAAGATGATAAAGAGTAGGATAGGAAGAGGAGTAAGAGAAAAGAAACCCATTAAAAATTAAAAAAAGGTAGAATAAATAATTAATCCCACCATTTTCACTAAGGATGATTTAATCAAATAGATTTCAAAAGAGGCACCTTGGAAAGAAACTTTGGACACCTTCTAGAAAGTGGAAATTAATATCCCTCTACTTGAGGAATGCAAAAAAATTACAAATTGTGCTATATTTTTTAAGTATCTTTTCACCAAGAATAGAATACATGAATGGAATGATAAGATCAAATTAGGAAGGAGTGTCTCATCCCTTATTAGACCATAGTTTCCAACAACATTTCAAGATCCATGGAAGTTTTCCATTCTACGCTCATTTGTTTCATTAAAATTCTCTAATGATTTTTGTCATATATGTTCAACAATTAATGTATTTCCTAACTCACTTTACACTTATTTGAATATTGGAGACTTGAATCCCACACGAGTGGTAGTCTATCTTGAAAACAGATCCATATTCTTCCCAACAAGAGTTATGGAGGATGTCCTTATGAAAGCCAAATATCTCTTATTACCATATAAATTCTATGTGCGAAATATGGAAGAATATAGGATCCTGTCACACTCACCCATAATTTTTAGGAGAAATTTCTTGAAGATGACCAAAACCATCCTTAATGTGCATAAATGGACACTCTCTAGGGAATTTGGAGATTGTATAGTCCACTCAAATAATTTTGAATCAATGAGGAACCCATCAGATGATCATTCAATATTTACCCTCTCCTATGATTTTTTAAAAAACCAATTAGATAATTAGTTATGTTCCATGAATATTTATCCTTCAGATATAAGTTTTCCATTGAAAATATCACTGAACATGTGGATTCCCAAAACACTAGTGATTCTGATTTCATGTCAGAAGAAGAGGTAAAATATAATTTCTTTGATGATTTTTAAATGATATGGAATATGATATGGTTTGTTATGTTTATGGAGTCTTAACTTTGGAAGTGGTGCATGCCAATTTAACATCATTCCTTTATAAACCCCATAATATGGAATTAAAACCACTCCCCATTGATTTCAAATATGCGTACCTTATTGATAGAGAGAAATTTTTTAGGATAATTTCTAATAATATATCTGAAACCCAAGAAAAATATTTGATTAATATATTGAGAAAGTATTTAAAAAAATATGGTGGATCTTTAGTGATATCACATGAATAGAATAAAATATATGCTTACATAGAATTCTTCTTGTGGTTGATTCCAAACATGTCAAACAAACCCAAAGGAGGATGAATACCACCTTGATAGAGATTGTGAAGATGGTTATTGATAATATCATAGATTATTGGATCATCTATAAAATTTCATATTCCCAATAGTATATCCAATATTCACGTGGTTCCAAAAAAATGGGTTTGGCCACTATAAGGAATAAAAAGAATTAATTGATCCCTATGAGAATTCAAAATTGCTAGAGAATGTGCATTGATTTTAGGATGTTGAATATGGTCACTCATAAAGATCATTTACCCATCCCCATCATTTAACATATGTTATAGATATGTTTAGAGAGAACAAATTATTTATTTTTGGAATAATTTTCAGGTTATTTTCAAGTACCTATTACTCCCAAGGATCAAGAGAAGACAACCTCTACTTGTCCCTTGGACACTTTTTCATATAAAAGGCTTTCATTTGGATTATTTCAAACTATAGGTACATTTCATAAGTACATGTTATGTATTTTTTTATATCATTTAATTTTTCATAGAGTCTATCATGGATGATTTCACAATTTTATGAAATTATTTTGACCATTTTATGAAAAAAATGGAATTTTTTTGAAAGCATGCATTGATAAGAATATTGTCTCATCGTTAAAAAATTTCATTAAATTGTTGAGAGAGGAATTTTACTTGGTCATTTTTTTAGAAAAATAATTAAAGTGGATAAATCAAAAATTTATGTGATAAATTCATTGTCTTACCCAACTTGTGGGAAGCATGATAGATCATTTTTAGGACATGCATGATTCTACAAGAGGTTTATAAAATATTTCAATAATATTTCTATCCTTATCTCTAGATTTATTTTAAAAGATGATTATTTTTATTTTAATGGAACATGTAAAGGATCCTTTGATGATATGAAGAGAAGATTGATTCGAACACTAGTGATACAGCCACCAAACTCAGAAGAACCATCTGAGAAACATTATGATGCTTCCAAATAAGAAGTCAAAGTAGTCCTTTATCAAAAAATTTAGTATAGGGAACAAGTCAGTTAATATTACTTAAGAACCTTATATGTGGCTAAATTGAATTACACAACCACTTAAAAATAGTTTTTATCATTTTTTCTTTAGAATGATTTAGATCAAATATTCATGGAACTAATGTAACTATGTTTACTAATCCTCCAGTTATTAGGTAATTTATGACGAAAGATGAAGATAAATCAAGGCTAGTGAGATGTGTGTCACTACAAAAGGAGATTAACATAGAAATAAAGGTCAAGGGAGCTGAGAACCAAGTGGATAACCATTTAAGAAGACTATCCAATATTCTTGAAGCTGAAATTTTAGAAAAAGAACCATTGAATGATCACCCTACTAGAGAGATGTTATACATGATTGAAGTAGAAGTGGCTTGTTATGTTGAAATGGTAAATTATATAGTAATATCTTAGGTCCCATATCATTTAAATTCCCAAAAAAAGGTAGAAACTGAAAGCTAAATCTAGATATTACATTTGGGATGATCAATTTCTTGGAATATTTCTAATGTCCAAGTGATAAAAAAGATGTCTTAGTGAGAGTAAAATTGGTTCTATTTCATTGTTTTGTCACACATTACCTTGTGGATGTCACTTTGGACCTCAGAGGACAGAATAATAGGTTTTTAAATCTATCCTTTATTGGCCCAACGTTTTTAAATATTCCCATGAATTTTACAAAAGGTGTGAAAATTGTTAATTTTCAAGAAATATTTCAATGAAAAGAGAAATTCCCCAAAATACACATAATGTATATAGGTTTTTTGAGGTCTAGGGGATATATTTTATGGGTTTTTGAAAATTGTATTTGGAAATTCTTATATATTTCTTTTAGTTTATTGGGTTTCCAAATGGGTGGAAGAAAAAACCACAAGACTAAAAATGATAAAGTTGTTTGTGATTTTCTTCCAGACTAATATATTTTATCATTTTAGAGTAACCAAATACCTCATCAGTGATTAGGGGAATCACTTTTTCAGTAGGTCAATAAACTATTTTCTGAATAAGTATAGGGTACATCATAAATCATATACTCTGTATCATCTATACACTAATGGGAAGATGAAGTCTCCAATAGAAAAATCAATGTAATTTTGGAAAACAATATCAATCTAGAAATGAAGGATTGGAGATAATTGCTGGAAGATGCATTAATGGATTACGTGAGAGCCTAAAAAACCCCAACTATAATGATTCCATATATGTTGATTTATGGTAAAACATGTCATCTTCTAGTGGAATTATATGATACAGAATATTATTCTATGAGAAAAATGAATTTTGATCATGAAAGCACTGGGAATGAAATAAGATTGGAGGTGAAAGAATTGGTGGAAATTAGAAGGGAAGAATTTGAAAATTCTAGGATTTACTGAGAGAGAACAAGATTGGTTAATTAAAATATAATCCAACTAAACAACTTCCACCCTAGAGACAAAGTGCTTTTATTCAACTGAAGACTCAAGCTGATGCCAGGTAAATTTTGTTCCCCATGGGAAGGTCCATTTATATTTTTCATATATATATATATATATATCCATTTAGTGTTGTAAATATTGAGAAGGATAGAGGGAAGGATTAATTTACTATTAATGGGAATAGGTTGAATAAATTCTACAGGACCATTCCTTAAAATCCAGTGGAGGAGATCACACTCCTCTATCCTTTCAATCAATAAAATCCATCAGGTCATACCTATCCTTTATACATTACTTCTTACTCTGATAAAATTTCAAACCTACTTACATATTAAATACATTTGAAAACATTTAAGACATTTTATCATTTTTGTGTGGGGTAAAGAACATTTGTAGTTTTGGATTTTCATTTGTTTTTTATTTTTCTGATTTTCAAAAAAATGTGTTTTTTAAATTTTTGTGTGATTCTTTTTTTGTTTTTATGGGTTTATAAAACATTTGAGATGAAATGATTATTATTTACATTTTGGAAACCCAAGTTAATGATTGAAACAATTTATTCCATGAAACTGATCTTAATTGAATGCTGAAAATGACTTTGTTTCCAGGTCAATTCGTTGAGAATTTCATAAAAATTTCTCTAATTTTTGAATCCCATGCCACATATCACTGTCTTTATTATTAAAATTAAATTTCTGTGTGCATTATGACCCATTTTTTCCCTATTATTTTTATTCACATCACTTATTGAGAGAACCAATACATGATTGATTTAACTATATTATGATTTATTCTTGATGAAACTTGTGGGTTTTAGGTAATTGTATTTTAATGATTGAGGAATTTATATGGTTTTAACGCCCCATTTCCAAAATAATCCTTTTTTTATTATGGCCTTCCTTGTAAATTTAATCCTTTTATCCCTTAGAATATATGAAATTACTGTTATATTATCCATATTACAATCCATTTTCCCTTTACAACCTTTACTTGATGTGAAATCCCATGATCTATTTGAACATAAATGTAGGGGGAGCTCTCTTTTATTGTGATACACCATTTAGTGATAATTTCTGAGGAAAATAAAATTCTTAAAATATGTTTTTAAGACTGAAAAAAATCATTATGTTGAAATATGTGCCCTTCTAGATCTTTTATGATAAGAGATGTTGTAACTTTCTAGAGCATCCAATGGAGAATTAATGTTGTGCCTATCTTGAGCTTTCAAGAAAAATTATGTCTGAGAAGATTAATTTTTTTTCCATTGAAATGATGATTTTTTTACATTCATTGAGTTTTCATGGTGATCTAGATGATTTTATACTACACATAGTGAAGGGGATACCATAAATGAGTGAAAATTAGAATCTTGTAATTTGTTCTTTAAAAAGAACCAATCTATCCTCATTCAGACATTGAATTTTTACAGAAAATTCCTACCAACTAGAAGCCACAGAAAAACACTGTAAAGTACTCATAATAAAAAAAATTCCTTGACTCACATCGGGTGAATATTTAAAAACTAATCAATCCTATGGTGACACTTGAATTGGTTTGTATGAGAAAAGCCTTGTTGAAAATTGATATTTGTGAGATTACAAAAAATTTATGTGAGGTAGGGGTTTTGTGCGAATGGGAGGAAAAATGAAGTAGAAATATACTAAATTATTTGAAAAGAACAAAATGAAATAATTGTAATTGAGTATTCATGATATATTTTGTTTTTTTGGGAGGAATTGGTGGATCTTAAGGGTATGCATTTTGAATTTCTTTTGATTTGATTTTGATATTGACTTCTTTAGGAGTCTAATTGATAAGTGTAAGGGAATAAATAGAGATAATATTTTCATAATTATTCATATGATTTTCAATGATTTAACTCCTTAAAATTAATCAATTTAGGTTGACTATAATAATTTTAGTATTTTTGGTGAATTTTGGGCTTAATTGTGAAAATTGGTTAACTCTAGAAACTCAACAGTTTTCTAGATCTTCAATTTTTTCATAATAAAATTTATAATTTGAATAAAATTTATGTGATTATTTCTTTAGGATTCCATTTTTTTATGATTTTAATTTTTCTTCTATACCCAGATACCATTCAAAACACACTTTCCAAGAATAATTTGTCAAGTGTAGAAAATTTTATAGCCAAAAGAAAGGACCCCAAATTAGTAATTAAAGAATATCTTGTTCTAGAAACATCCAAATGAAGTGATTATATATATATTAAATAACTGTCTTTATGAATCATGTATAAAATAAATTTCATGGAAAAATATATTATTAAGGTATCCATTTAATGCGATAAGTTGGAGGATGTTGAGGAGTCCCCTCGGGCAGAAAAAGTCTTCTTCAATAATTAGTTCATAACTTTCATTGCACCAACCCGAATGAGTAGATATTTTGTGAGAGAATGAAAAGAGAGAGTGGAAAAACTTTTATTAATAAAAATTCCCCATATTATACAATTTAATATTCTAAATAAATTCAATATTTAGAAATATTGAATATAGTGGGAAAAGTTTCCACCCGTCAACCCTATAAATATGTGCTTCCACTTCTATTCACGGTTTTTAAATAAGGATAATGAGGGGATGTGGTGGAGGATTTTAGGCTTTAGGTTCTGTATATTTTCTATTTTCTATTTTATTAGTTTTATAATCCTCATTTCTTCTCCATTATACTCTATTACCCTTCACATGGAGGGGTAAATATTTTAAGTCATATGGGAAAGGGTAGTTTTCCTTTTTTGATGCTGGAGCCTTGTGATTTAATATAAAAATATATTTTTCTTTTGAATTTTTTATTTACAGTTGTGAAAAAATATCTTAATACAATCATGTTTTAGGTTTTGGTGTCATTTATTATTTATAGCTTTGGTTGAAGGCCTTTAAACACCATCTACCTAATTTGTTTTCCTTGATCGAGCATATTGTGTTAGGTGGTGAGTGTCTAGAGATCATTGGAACATGTGTGGAACTACTGAATAATTTAAAGATTTATATGGATAAAAAATTCCCAATTGACACTTTTCTTATTTTTTTGTTAATGGTTTATGAATTTTCATGCACATATGAGTGGTTTCCATTACATATTTCAACTAAGGGTGATTAATAACTCAAGAAAGGCATATTTCATTTATCATTTAATAGAAATAGAGTGGGAATTCTTGTTATGACCATGATAACATTGAAAATTTTGATTCTAACCTAACCCCATAAGTCTCTTCATTAATTTTTTTTCAACATCATTTCAATTTTTTTCTTTTTTAAAATAAAACAATTAAAAAAAATCTCACTTTTTTCTCTAATATCAAAGAAAAAATTTGATTGTTGTGTTCTCCACTCTATATAAAAACTTGGTTGAAAACTATGCAATACTTTAAATTAGGAAACAATTTTTGTTTCACACACCGTGATAGAAATATGTCATGTATCAATTAAAAAGAGTTAGAAATATCATAATTTTTTCAGAGGATCCAAATCATGATATTTATCAAGAAGATTTATTTTCTTAAGGTCAAACAATTCATGAATTATCATCGGAGAAAATGTGATAATTTAAACCACACATTTTCTTAGAAATTTAAATATATATTCACAATAAAATTATAAATTATATTAGAAATAGTAATGATTTAATCTACTAAATAAGGGCCTTTTAATCAATCTTTGAATTATATTTAATAATATATTTAATCTCGTTAAACAATTGCAAAAATCAAGGAAAAAATCCATAATGTAAAATCTCACAGATGATAGAGTAAAACATTATGTGTTACTTCATACAGTATAAAATAGGTAGTTTAATCCAAACATTGGGTTGATAAACCAATCGTTAATCATGTAAACATTGGGTTTATATCAAACATTGAGTTGATAAATTAGATGTTGACCATGCAGACATTAGGCTCATTATAAACATTGGGTTCCCAAAAATAACACTTAGTCTAAACATAAGGTTACCAAAAGTATTGTTTTTTTACAATAGTTGGGTTCCTGATCTTAATATTTAGAAAACATGGGTGTTTGAATAGCGATTCTATCATTTTAACAAAACCCCAGAATATATAAAAAAATTACACTTTATCCAAATTAAAATATAATGTTATTCAAGAATAAAAAACAATTCCAATGAATCATGAAATACACTTAAATCAGTTTCATTAATAAAAGAAATTTTGGTGATTATGAGCATCAAAATCAATGAGAAATTACTAAAATTGTTGAATCAACATATTCCCAACAGTTTTCTCATAATTTTCACTGTTTCTTCTATCTATTAATGATCATTCTATGTTTTCATATCACAATGTTAATCCATATTGAAAAGAATAAAGAACATCAATAAAAAATGAAATAATGTAGGGAATCAATCTTGTTTTGTAAGAGTGAAACCCTTTTCCATCAAACATTGGGATGTCTTTAATATTAAAGGAATTGGGTTGATTGGTATCTTGTAATTGAGAGAGACCCATCCCACTTTTAATATAAAAAGGAACATGTGAAAAGTTATGTCATTGAAATCATAAAATATATTGGAACTGACCAATTACACCTTCACATGAACTGAATGAAATAACAAATTTGATGAATAAAAATCACTTTTGAGAATATGAGCCTCTAAATGGACTCTAGATTATTATCTTATTCCAATTACACTTCATTTCACAACATTATTTTGTTCTTAGATGATTTTTCATTGATATATAATTGTACCAATTATATAATACACAATCTTCTCAAAATGAACTACTACGATATTATTTTACCTATGTAAATATATATTGAATACTTTCATCATCATAAAAACTTTTTCATATTCAAACTCCCCCAAATATATTCCTTCATTTATCAATTCCTCTGAGTAAATTTATTATTCAAATTCTTACTAAATGTCTATATAAATACAATGTTCCTTCATGGGAATTATATTTGAATCATCATGGTATTTATATAAATTCAAATTCAATACAAAATATATTCCTTATAGTATGATTGATATTTTCATGTAGTCATGGATTCATGTATCATGTGATGTCATACTTTATTCTACAACATGGTGATCTCATCTCAATAATACCATATTATCACTTGGATAGTTTAATACTCTTATTAGCTTGAAATATAATCATGTAATTGATGATGATGTTGATCCATGAATATCATCACATAATAATCATCTTATTTAAATATCATTATAATGAATATATCAATTTTGAAAACATATAATGCATTTAAAACAAATTATCTTATAAATCACAATTTTTATTTGCATAAGATAAATTATCTTATCAGATCCTCAAACCTCTAGCATATAAGTTATATTATTTATTCAAATTTGTAAGACTTATATTTTTTATCATGTAACTAAATTTACTAATGTAGACCAAAATAAACTTCAAGAATAAGATAAATATGATTTCCATATTTCAGACTTTTCTTCTAGGTATGACTAAAATAATTATCTTACGTCGTAAATAACAATAATTACGTGGAGTTAATACATTAAATTATTTTTTGAAATTTATAAATCTTTCTCTAGGTATGAATAAAAGAGTTTTATTAAATGAATTTAATTATTTTGTTTATTGTAAGATAAATTACTTTCCAATTCTTCTAACTTCGGGATAACACATCATAATTTCATCAAATCAACTTAAAGATTCTTAAAATAAACCCCGACCATTCACAATAAATTCAAAACAAAATCCAAAGAATATTTACAGAATTATTGAAATAAAAAATTACATGGATGGATATTTCAATGATTCAACTCATTTATATTTCATTTTTACTAGATTTCATTGATATAGGCAACATCTCTTAGATATATTCAATGTAGTTGCACTTGAAACACATTCTAAATTGTTATATATGGTTATCTTAGCTCCATATAACTAATCACATCATAATTAATATCATTAAATCAATCATAATATTTAAATAGGTATCTACAAAAAATATAAAAGCATCCCCAAAGGTTCAATAGAGATACATACCATAAGAAAAATGACAAATAAAGGCACGATCATCCCCTTTTGATACCTAATTTACAAGCCACGACCAAAAGTATCTCTAAGAAGAATGGGGGGAGGCATACCACAAGATATTTTATGAGTAACCAATGTGAAATCCCATAAAAAATCAAACTAGGAAGGAGGTGAGGGCTACTTGTTAACATTAGAGAGGCTAGGGATAAAAAATTAGGGAGAAAGGGGGTTGAGGGATATTAAATTGAGTGATAGTAAGGATGGAATGTCACACATTTAAAAAACATATTGGACATGCTTAATCATGACATGTTCCATATGGACTGTGGTGTGGTACCCCTTTATAAGGATTATCTACCATTGGGACCAATGGAGCACCATAAAAATGTTATCCCTTATTAATTTTTATAGGGATATTTATCAAAGCTACACAACCTAGACCATAGTATTGATATCCCTATGATTATACCAAAATGGTCGACCAATTTTTTCCACAATATAAAGGAGTTCATTTTATCCACCGGGCATTGAGGAAACCATAAGAAAACCTCCAAAACATAAAGACCCAAATATGGATGCTTTTACCGTAATGAGGGCCCCAAAACCACCTAAAATAAAGTAAAATATATCCATCTGAGATGAATATCCAAAAAATTAAATTTCTATTATAAATGACCTGACCCATAATTACATTATTTGTTACAACCTCCCTAGCATATAGTATTTTCATCCTCAAAATATATTGTTGAATTCCCTAAGGGGGAATCATTAAAATAAAAATAGATTAAACTATATACCAAAAATATTCACACCAGAACCACATAAAATATTTTATCAAAACTGGATATTTTTTAGGGATTCTACCAACTATAAAAACAATTCCCACACACTCCATAACTAAATATCATCAAAATATTAACAGGACTTGAAAATTTATTATGAAAATAATAACCGAACTAATAAAAACACATCAATAATAAAGACTCAATTGTTAAAGAATCAACTAAAATAACCCAAATCCTTTAATATCCAATATATCACTCAAAGAAATAAAATTAAGAAAATTTAAACCATGCTTCTTTTATAAAATACACCAAACATTGATGAAAACTAAAATAAAATAAACTAAAAACATTATAATTTAAAATAAAAGTGCATTAATTGTCTGGTGGGTGACTTGAAAGAGTGATAGGTGTACTGGAACATATTTTTTGGTCCTCATCACACATGTTTATGTGGGTTAGAGGGCTACTCTTCCAAATTTGTTTTTCAGCACAACACAACTACTTTTCAATGAGGGGGGAGAGGCATCTCAATTGACTAATCACAAATTTCATGGTCTGGCGGGGGAGGGGGGGCTTCTTCTTATACTTTTATCTAAATTTTCAACCATTTTGTCATTATGGTACTTGTTAAGGCCTTTGGGTCCTCTCTTTATGGAATTTGTACCAGTATATTTTAATGTGTTCCCTCTTCTCTTACTCCTCAAAAGTGGTTTTCCTTACTTTTTGTTAAACAAATAGGGGCTTGACCCTTAACCATTTTGGAAATATAATTTAAAATAAAAGCGTTTATTAATTTTAAAATCAAACATGACATAATCCATAAAAAATAACTTAAAAATATTTAGTCAACATCTTCTCTATAAAACCAAAAATCAAATTATCCAATGATAAGAATCAAAAACCATATTTTATTTTCTGAAAAAACAATGTTAATCATAAAACAACCATTCTTGTTCAAATATAAACTAGAATACTCAAAATCATATCTACATGTCCAAATATAAAATTTTAAAATAATATTAATCAAAAATCTTGTTTTATTTTCATAAAAAAATTAAACTAACACAACCATTCTCTTTCTCATAACCATTTGGTAAAAAAGTAAATTATTAAAAAAATCTGGATTTATTAAAATGTTTTTTCATTGCTTGTAAATTTTTCAATTCCAAAACTCTACCATCGCATAAATTAAAATTCAAAATTTTCCCCCATTTTAATATTTTCATTTAAATCCACAATTAATACCATTATTACATTTTAAAAAACATAAATTAGGAGAACCGCCAACTTAAAATTCACATATGGAATATTAAAACCCCATTTATTTTATCAAAATATATAAAAATTTTCGAAACATTTTACAATAAATTTATCTTTAAAATGAAAAAATATGTTCATAACATATAGCCTAATTCAAAATAATTAATTATAAAAAAATCCTCAAAAAGTATCTTAATTTATCTCAAATTCCAAATAAATATGGAAAAAAGTAACTTGTAGCCATATGAAAGTCCTCCAAATAAATCAAAATCATCTCAAAAAAATTATGAAAGACATTGAAAAATAGAAAATCAAAACAATACCACACCCTTTAGAGATAAATTTAATATATGCACTATCTAAATCCCATGAACGATTTCCATGTAGCTCATTAGTTCCTCTTCAAACTTCTTCCAAAGTTAGATTCATACCCATAAAAAAGGATAAATCAACCCCAATACTAGAATAAAATATTCAATACATGTAACACCTTGATCCTAGTTGTCCAAAGTCGAGGGATTATTTTATTACATTGGAATGATCCTATGAAATCAAATCCTTAAGGAAAAATTAGTTTAATAGCCTTGGAAAATCAAGATACAAACAATAGTTTTACATTTCATCTTAAAATGAAAAAAAAACACAGTGCATTATTTGAAAAAAATCACATCCATTAGATTATCCAAACATGTCAGTTATAATACAAATATTTTTATCCTAAGAAAAAAATGAAACATAAGAAATGGGTGAACTCAGATTCTCAGTGTGAATAAACAATATAGTAGAAGCTATCATAAATAAGCACAAACATTTAAGTCAAGGTATAAAATAGAAACACAATCCTTTGAAACATTATATTTAGCATAATATGGAATGAATAAATCAAGTAATTCAATTTTAACATTTATATGTATATTCTAAAAGTATAACATTGACATTTAATATCAATAACAAATCACATAATGAGGAAATGCATAATGTCGGACATCATAAACATACTGTCAAGGCCTCGTTCACAAAACATAAATAACCATACTGTCAAGGCATCATTCCAGTACACTAGTTTTTTTCATTAGACCTAAATATAAATCTAGGGACTATAGCGGGCCCCACCAGTCACTTACTAAGCCCAATGCATTCCTCACATGAAAAGGGTACAACATAACATAAACATCCATATTAAAACTAGCATATGAAATGTTAATAATTTAACCATAAACCATGAATGGTAAAAAAACAGAACCTCTATAGTCAAACATATCATAAAACCTTTAATACACTACGGATGATTATATCATAAGAAATAAATCTCAATTAATAATAAAATTCAACAATGTATTTTGACATACATGAAAAAAATCTAATAAATTTAATAAAATACTTTGATATAAACATCTCATTTTTACTTTGAAATCTCTAAAAAGATGAATAATTAAAAAAGAAAACTTTTATTATGAAAATAAAATTGTAATATTGTAATGGAAGCTTAAAAATGTTATGACAACATAATGGTGGAAAATAGATTCTTGCTCCGTATAAGTTTAAAAACATGTGTTCCTTAATAGGTCGAAAAGGGTTATAAAGTACCTCATTTGAAAAATAGTGGAAACATTCCTTTAAAAATGCTTTATAAAATGAAAAACATGGGTAAATTGACTTTAAAAAATTTTCTATAAAATTATGAATTATATTTTAAGAAGAATGTACTTGGATGATTAAGATGTCTTCATAGATATTTATGTATAAACAACCTTAGATAATAAGGAGATTTTGAAATTAACCCTTACCTTATACTTTCAATTAATAGAAGGTTATTTAACCTTATTTTATAATGGTTAAAACATTTTATTAATTATTACAGAACTATATACATATTTATTATATCATATATGATCCTCTGATATCATTTTGGTAAACCGTATGTACGCACTCACGGTGTTATTGATATTCATAGTATATTTAAATGGATGAATATGGTTATTCCATAATTATAATAACATCACAACATGTATATAACACCGGATTTATTACATTGGTATGGAAACAACATATGACTATAAAGTAGAAGAAGAAAATAAATCGAATGGAATTGGAAAAAAATTACCACTTCTTTGAGTGTCTCCATTTGATTATCAGAAAATTACTCCCGAGGGTGGATTTATTATCAAATTATGGACTCTAAGATGAATTTAGAAAATTTAGTAGGATAATTGGGTAGGTTTTTTCCATACAAAGACCATTATAGGTGTGAATAAAAGATAAGTAACAATGCCCTTTTATAAAAGTGGGGAGGGGAAATTTTTTTAACTCTAAAAATTTTAATTTATTATAAGTTAATTTCTAGTTTCAAATAGTTTCATAGTGAGTTATTTCTAGGATAAGATGAGGATGAGTATAAATCCTCGAAAATAATTATTTTTAAACTAGTTTAGGTCACACAATTAACCTTATATTTTTGGTTTCACCCTTATTTAAAGAGTGTAACTCTTACAATGTCTACTTGTCTTTTTATACTACTGGGTTAATATAATTACAATTAAATTAAATAAAAACCCCAATTGGAATATTTATGAAATATTTAACATTATCCTAGTTTTTTTGGAATAAAAATATATTTTTATGAATTTTATAACATGTAATTAATTATTATTTATCTTAAAGTGTTATTTATGTCAATTTTGATATTATTAAATATTTTTAATTTTAAAATTATCAATAAAAATGATAAATTCTAAAAGAAATTCTTAAAATATGTCCCTAAAATTTTTATGTTATCTATAGAATAATTTGATGTCATTAATTAACTCAAATTATGTTTTTTTAAATTTGTAATATCATTTAATTGATTCTTCCTTTACAAATTCAATTATAACATCATTATTATGTCACCATTTAATTTAATTATTTTTTTCCTAAAATTATAAATAAATCACCATTATTTATATAATCATTTTATCTTTATAAATACTATTTATATTCAATTTTATCACTTATATAGAATAATATTAAAATTTTTATAGTTATTATAAATTGAATATGATATTTTTAACTCTTCTATAAATAAAATATAATAAATGACCCAATCTAACAAACGTGGAATAAAAATGATCATATTTTACACATAAGGGTAATTTTGGTAAAAAAAACATATCCCTTGAAATTAGAAAATGTTTAGGGTAAAATTTTATTATTATTATTTTATTTTTACCTTTAATTAGAATATTTATCTTTAACTGTGGTAAATAAAATAAAAAAGTTACTATTAACCAAAAATTATTTTGATCATATTAGAGAAAAATTTTCATACTTATTACATGAATGTATTTCTATTTTTAAAAATTCAATTCATAGAATTGGTAAATTTATGTTTAATGCTAATCCGCAAATTTGGTTGGATGGTGGGTAATAGAGACATTCAAAAGTTTAATAAAATAGTTATATCTGTTGTAATATAAAAATGATTTATATAACCTAAATTGGACTAATATATTTATTATTTATATATTGATACATTAAAATAAATTTAATGTAAAATAATTATTTAAATTATAAATTCATCTTTTTAAAAATAATGCAGTATTTTCAACTATTCCTCAAAAATTGAAACTTTTCAAAAAAATATCAAAAATTTACTATAAGATAATATTCATATTATTAATTCAAAAATGTAGTCTATTTTGAAAAATAAACATTATAAATTTTAAAATTTTGTTAATAATATTCATAACCACTTTTTTAAATGGTTAGTTTGATAGGTCGAGGTGTGCTCAAAATCATTGTTGCATGGAACAAAAGAAATTTAATTATTTAGAAGGAAAAATAGCATGGAATCTTGGAGGTTTACATTATTCTCTCATTATAATAAATTTTCCTTGAAATTTCTAGAATATCACTTCATAAAATGATTCGGGTGGGTGTTCATCATAAGTTTCTTTGGTTCTCATATCTTATCGTCCATTTTATAGTTTCTTCGAAGATCTTTTAACAAAAGATTCGTCTGATTTCTCAACACTGGTTCTCTAGTGTCAATAATTTTGATAGAAACTTCACAGTATGATCGATCGGGTTCAAGTTCTATTTTTTCATTGGTGAGTACATGCATTTGGAATGACATCTATTTTCTTAATAGTGATATGTAGAACACATCATGAACTTTAGAGACACTTGGTGGAATTTTCAAATGGAAATCTATGAATCCAATTAGATCCAAAATACAAGAAAAATCTGATTTACCTGGGACATAATTTACCCTTCTTACTGAATTATATAACACCTTTCCCTAGAGATACCTTCAGGAAAACATGATCCAACACTTGAAATTTCAAAATCCTTCCTTCTGTTATAATCATAGCTCTTTTACCTAATTTTAGTTGTTTTGATATGAGTCTAAATAGTCTTTAACTTTTCCATCATTAC
Source organism: Viscum album (assembly GCA_963277665.1). NCBI lineage: Eukaryota > Viridiplantae > Streptophyta > Magnoliopsida > Santalales > Viscaceae > Viscum > Viscum album. The sequence goes on along the minus strand of OY728156.1, from coordinate 1,187,392,280 downwards.
TTTAACAAGTTCTAGATCTATGAATTTTCTTTCACCAACATCATCCCATCAACTTAGTATATGACACCTCTTTCAATATAATTCTTAATATTCTTCAATATGAATACTTAAATGGAATATATTGATATCATAAAATTCTAATGGAGGTAAATATTGATCCCACATACCTTTAATGTGATGTGAGAAAGATCTCAACATGTCTTATAATGTTTTAATTATCATTTCTGATTTCCCATCAGTTTGAGGGTGGTAGGCAGTGCTCAAATGATATTTCGTATCTAGGGTCTTTGGAAGAGTCTTCCATAAATTTGTAGTAAAATGGGCATCAAAATCAGAATCAATCGATTTGGGTACACCCTGATATCTTACAAATTCATTAATATATAGTCTTTCTAAACTGTTCATGTGGGAAATCTTCTCTTATAGCATGAAAATGTGATTCTTTGGTATGCCGATTGAGAATAAATCATATCGCATCATTTCTTCTGGGAGTATTTGGTATCCCCATGAGAAATTCCATCATAATATCATCTTATTTACACATAATTAATGGAAGAGGTTTCATGAACCCTATTAGATGTTGTCTTCCAGCCTTCACCCGTTGACAAACCTAACATCTAGACACATAATCTGCAATCTCCCTCTTTATTTGGTCTAATAAAAAATTTTCTTTAAAATATCTATACATCATAGTTCCACCAGCGTGTATATAGAATTTGGATCTTTTAGCATCATCCAAAAATTCTATTTTTATCTCTGGTATTGTCGTAACATAAAACCTCTTGAAAAAGTTCAAAATATCATCTTCATAAATGAATGTGATCAATATCTCATCAATCACAGATTTTATTTTCTTTTTAAAATATTCATCATTAGGAAGAGAACTTTTTATCATTTCAATTAAATATAGTTTAGAAACCATTTGAAAAAGTAGTGATGTTTCACCTTCCATGATAATTCCTAAATCCATCTTTACTATATCCAGGAACATATGATCCGTTTCTACTATCATTTTGTTTAGAATTCCATGTTCCTTTCTACTTAAAGAATATTCCACCTTATTTTCCTTTCCCTAGGTGGTAGTGTATTGTGAAATCATAATATTTGAGTAGGTCAAGCCATATCCATTGCCTCATGTTGAGTTCTTTTTTTGGTAAAATATATTTTGATCTCTTGTAATCCATATATATCTCAAATCTTTCACCATAGAAATAGTGTCTCCATATATTCAAAGAAAATATTATTGTTTCTATCTCAAGATCATGAGTTGGGTAGTTTTTTTCATGGATTTTTAATTTCGTTGATGCATAACCAATAACTCTATCATTTTGCGTAAGGACACAACCAAATACATTCATTGATGCATCACTATAAGTCACAAACCCATCATTTCCCGATTGTAAATTCAATATAGGATAATTGTCTAATAATCACATACATTCTTCAAAAACATTATTCACACTCTTTTTTCCAAAATAATTTATCCCCTTTACATGTGACATTGGTTATTGGGTTTCCCAATCGGGAAAAATTTTGGATGAAACACTGATAGTAACCTGCTCAACCAATAAAACTACGTAAATCAATTATACTTTTTGGTTATGGCTATTTTTGGAGAACCTTTGTGTTTGTAGTGTAAATAGAGATTCCATTCCTCGAGATAAGATGGCCAAGAAAAGAAATTTCTTGAAGCCAAAATTCACACATGCTAAATATCCCATATAATTCATTTCTTCTAAGAGTCTTCATAATAATATGCATGTTGTTATCACAGTCTTAGTATATTTTAGAGTATACTAAGATATCATCAATAAATATTATGAAAAAAGCATCAAGATATTACTCAAACACAATGTTCAATAGATCCATGAAAACATAGGGTTCATTAGCCAATCTGAAAAAAATTACTATAAATTCATAATGACCACACCTCATTACAAATGTTATTTTTAGAATATATTCCTTCCTTACACACCATTTATGATATCCAAAATAAAGTACAATATTCAAAAGATATTGAGCTTCATGATGTCTATTAAACAAATCATCAATGAGAGGTACGGGCTACTTGTTGTTTATTGTAATAGAAATGACTTATCTATAGTTAATTCACAACCTCATTGATCCAGAATTCTTATTAACAAAAGGAAATGGGGATCCCCATGGAGAAACACTAGGGAGAATAAATCCTTTATTACTCAAATACTCTAGTTGTTTCTTCAGCTCTAATTATTTCACAGTGGCAATTCTATAGGGAGTTTTTGATATTGGTATTTCATTATGGATTAAATATATACAAAACTCAACTCCATGCTCTGGGGGATGTCCCCATAAATATTTTGAAAAAACATAAATAAATTCCTTTAAAATAAGTATATCATAAATTTTAATATTTCTTTATTCATCCCTAGATGTTATTTTTTTATCCCCAATAATGTCATTTAGTAATGCTACTGGGGGGGATTTTAATAAGAATTAGGTGATGATGTTTCTGATCTAATGATAATAGATTCTATATCTTCCTTACAAATAAAAACTTCCTTCTTCTGGCAATAAATGTTTACATGATATTTTGATAGCCAGTCCATACCAAGGATTATATCAAATTATACCATAGTTATGATGATAAATTTAGCAAATAATGCATGTTTATATTCCATAATGGTAACTTTAGAACACATATTTATTGCAATGTGACCTCCATTAGGGGTTTTTACTGACAAATACCATGTTAATGTGAATTTAAAATATTTAATTTTTAACAGAAACTAGAAAGATATAAAGGAATGAATGGATCCAGAATAAAATAATTCACTGGAAAATTTGAGAAAATGATTAAAGCACCATCCACCACATCAATAGGAACTTCATCCTTAGTAGTTGTGATCATAAAATCTTGGTCTTTCTGCCTTGTATTTTTCTGGGGTAAATCCTTAATGATTAGGAAAATCATTTTCATAATCTCCCAACTCTTTAAAATTGTAGAATTGAACCTTAGTATCTTTTTTCTTCTGCTTTCATTCACGAGCTTAGTGTCCATTTTCTCCACATATATTTAAACTCCCATTCCATTTAAGAAAGTATCGCGATGTCTCTTCCCACAAATATTATAGGGTGGAATGTCATATTTTCCATTCTTCCCCTCATTTTTTCTAGAGTATTCAGTAGATATCTTCTTCTCATGCATTTCCTTAAATTCTTAAGACTTAGAGAATTAATTTATTATGTTGATAGCACATGAGACTATATCTTCATAGGATGAGAAATATTGTGAGACCATTACCCATGAGAGGAAAGGATTTAACAAATAAAAGAATAAAACAATCTTACTTCTTGGGTTACATATGTAATTTTCAGCATGCCTTGCTAGCCTTGTAAAGTTAGGTTTATACATTTCTACCTTCTCCTCCTCCTTCTACCTCAAACAAAAAAAGTTCCTCTCCATATACGCTCGTAGATAAGAAGGAAAGTATTTTTTCTAGGAAGATTTATTTAAGCTCCCTCCATTTATTATTTCCTACCTCTTCATCCTCATTTATGTTTCAAATTAATGACCACCATTGATCTACATGTTCTAATAGATAATAGACTAAGATAACTACTTTTTCAATTTTTTTACTCCCTAGGAATGAAATATTTTTTCTAGGGAACATATCAATTGCTCAGCTAAAAATTTATTTGTATACACATTAAATGCTTTAGACTATTTTCTCATGACATTATCTCACATAGATCCTCCATGTTGTGGATCATGGTGCTCTATAAAAGTAAGGTTATTTTTCATATCGTGAGTTAGATATCCCAGTATAGTTATAATCTATTCAGTGGAAGTTCTATTATCATCACCACTATCATTATCTTGAACCAGGTGTAAATACTTACATGGATTACGTGCATTGATATAGTTTCTATTCCTTACACTATGAGCCATTTTAACCAATGACATACACTAGATTATGTTATGAATCACAATGAATAATTAGAAAATAGTAAAATACATAACACAAATTGAAAAACTTAAGAATATCTATATTATATACATGCATCTCACACAACAAGTCACCCTAGAGCCACCCCAGGGTACAATCTATAATCTATAAAACATCTGATCACAAGAAATATTTTCAGCATGGGCCTCCCACAACAATCAACACAACAAAGGTAATAGAACTATCTATGTAGAGTTTTCAAGATCACCCATTCCACAGAAGATCCAAACAGGCTGCAAACACCCTTCAAGAACAACTGTTTTTAAAGAACCAAATCCAAATTTCTAAAAAGGTGCAAGAAAACCATTTTCAATATTATAGCCATTTTAATAAATTCCATTTAAGTACTCACACCAAATTTCTGAAATGAAGACACATTAATCAGATTTCCAAACATGCCACACACCATTGTCACATGTCGAACCATTTTTAAAGTAACAACACACACCACAATCAAGTCAAACCTTTTTATAGATCCATTTGGTAAATCCAAAACACTGTATTAGATTCAAAAAGAAACATTTACAGATACAAATCATGGTTTAAAACCCATAAATAAAACACAAAATCGAACTGGTCATTTTATCAAACACTTGATGTACATCACATAACAACACAAAACCATATGCTTAAAAAATAATGAAGGCCACTTCATTTTCTATAAAATAATTATTCAAAAAATTTAAAAATCACTAATTAACATATAAAAATGGTGTGAAAAGAAAGAAACCTATTATTCTTAAATTTAAAGGGCACGTGAAAAGGAATACCTACCTCAAATTACATGCTCTTGAACAATGCAAATCCAAAAAAAATCCATTAAGGTTCCAAGAGTCAAGAACAAAAAAGAGAATCCCTAAGAAGAAACAACCGCATCATAAACTAGGAGAAACATGAAACCTAGATCCACATGACCACAGGTGATGAGACACTTAAGAAAAAATGGAAGGAGAAGGAATATGAAGAAGATAAGAGAATATTAACTAGAAAAATCACCCCCCAAAACCTTGAATAAACCCTATATCCATACCATGGGAGAGGAGAGGAGTCTTAGAGAATAAGGGAGAGGATCCTTTTGGGTTCACGAACTAGGATAGGGGGAAATAGGAATTTTGGGGTAAAAATATGAATAGGGTAAAAAAGACAATTCAAACTTTTATTGACCTAGATAGGTTGCATGGTTAGTCCACAAGGTTTTCCAAACCATACTGTAACTATGAATCCATAACTATCAAAGAGGAACAAGTCACATGGTTAGCCTACATAGTTTACCAATGCATTTAAAAACCATGCACTCTCCAATATCAAAATATGTAATTGGTCGTATGATTTCCTCTAATCGTGTGTCAACTATGCACCACCTGCTGTCAATCCCAAAATATCCATTCTCACTAAAAAATAATTTTGAAACCCATGGGTGAATGGGAGACCAAATATGGACAAAATAATATCTCAAAATTTAAATTTGTATCACTAAGAACTCAAGAGAAAAACCAAGATCCCAAATTTGAATAAGAATAACAGATGAAAATAAAAAATTCGTGTGTGAAAATTTTTCCCACCATTATGATTTATTCCCCAAAAAATCCATAAAATCACAAGTTTATAGATCAAGAAAAAGGATTACCACAAATACATGATCTAACCTCTAAAAATAAGAACTCCTCAAACACTACTAGAATGAAACTCACACCACTTACCTGAATCAAACCATGGAACCCAAACCACTACTCTATAAATTAAATAGAAACTCATGATATGACTTTAGTAACCTTTATTTGAGCATGACCATTGGGATAAATTTTTAAAATACCAACTTTTACCAAATTCTAAAGGAACTAAAAATTAGATAACTCCAAATGAAACCACCCATTTCCAAGATAACACTAGAAACTAGTCAATATTATTAAAAACATTAAAAGGACCCGGCCTTAAAACATTACATAATATTGAATTAAACAAATAATTCATAGTAAGGATATTTTCAGGTATAGAGTTTTAGATAATTAAGAAATAACTGTTACATCTCAAAAGATTACAAAGTAGACAAAATCTACTCAGTTTCGATTTTTTTTTAAAAAATAAACTCTTAAAAAAAACAGTCATGTCTAGTTCCATGTTTAAGCAAACATAACTTTTACTTGATCCAAACCTTGACCCTATTCCACATTATGTCCTATGAAAAACATTTCAAAAACTTGGGATGAGCATAAAAAGCTTAGTAAGGGATACACAAAGACAAAAAACTATTACTTTTTCAGAAAAAAGTAAACCATGAATACTTTAACATAAGTAATACTATTCACCTTTATGAAGTAGTAAATACTATCCACTGAATAAAATATCACTACTTACCCTTTTTAACCAAAAGATTACAAAAAAACCCATATAAAGAACACATAACATATAAAGGTAACTTGTGTCATAAACATACTTAAATGGAATAACCATACTGTCAGATTCTACACATATCACTAAATGGAATAGCCATACAGCTGACTTCCATACCTAATGCATTGGAGGTTATAACATAACCACTCGTCCTGGTTTATCATGACACCAACCATCATTTGGTTTATCACGTAACCACCCGTTAAATGTCTATGTACCATTATAAAATCATAACACATAAAACAGATATAAAGGAAAGAAAACATTTCCACATTTCAATAACAATATATCACTTAAATATATTGACGTAAAAATCCATTATCAAATCCATTTTCAATACCCAAATACATATAAGAGTATATGTTATTTATTTTCCTAAAAAACATTACGTCTTGTTAAGGAAGCAAAAGAACAAATAATAATTGCGGCGGTAGAAAGGTTATTGTCACCGCTTACGTTGAAAGAAACATTCTTTTTTTTTCATTTATTAAAATTCTTCATGTAAAAAGATTCCCTTTTAAAATAAAAGGGTGTTTATATAGCGTATAAAAGAAGTTCGTGTATTAAAACAAAATATGCCTCAATGAAAGGAGATTGAGATGAAGTCACTTACCTCGTGTCTGACTTGACCCGTTCGTTCTTTAAGCTCCTGAATAATAAACTAAGTTAATAACGTTTGTTTTGTTGATATTTGGTACTTGAGTAAAAAATGGACTTCTTATAATTATAAGTTGTTCACATGGTCAAAATTTCATTATATCCAGAATTATATTCATGATTTAGATATCATATATATCATATATATCCAGTATATACAAGTATTTATAATAGTACATAACATTTGGAGGTAAGAAATGAAATGCACCGTTCATGGAGACGGTAAGCCGTACGTTCTCATGAACGCTACTTCCATTTATATTTCTTATTTTAATGGAATTAAAACATATTTATACATAGTTATATTATAATTCAAGTATAATATCAAATAAAATAATTAACTCTATTTTTTATACATCCCACATATGGCATTAATGAGTCATATCACTTTGAGGGGGCGGTAGTCTGCACTTCCTCAAATGAAATTATTGCGTTTACCCATAGTGGAAACCATAAAGGTATGCTATAAAATAAAAATACAGAAGCATAAAAAAAACATAAACATAATATATATCATATATATATATATAGTTTCATCTTAATGGCCCCCATGAGAGGCGGTAGGAGATAATCGAACAATCATTGTTTCGTGAGGTGTTAGTTTTCCATCCACAGAAAAAATATGTTCTTCACCAATTAGATGGAGGTGTGTGTAAGTGTAGTTAGAATACTTCCCATAAAAACATAATTGTATATTGAAGATACTGGTGTTGTTATAAAAGAAATGAATAAAAAGAGTTTAGGGGTTGGAGAAGTAAAATAAAAGAAAAGAAGTTAAGAGAAACTGTTACCTTTAATTTGGGTAACTTTCTTTGGTTTGAACAAAAATGGTTTGTTTAAGGGCCATATGCCTAAGGTAAGGCTTCTAGGTGGAACATAAGGATGTAGGGAGCTTAACTGGGTAGAGGTTGGATGAGCCAAAAGGCTTGATATGTGTGAGTAATTGGTTAGAAATGGTATCCTTTTACAAGGGGAGGAGGGGCTCTTTAGGAAAGTGTGAAAATATTATTTTATTATAAACCTATATTCGGCTTCTAAAGATCCATAACTCATTGAAGATGAAGTTAAGATGACTCATGATCAAAATAAAATTATCCAATAATATTTGGACAAGTTTCAAATGTTATTTTAATATTTATAATCTTATTTATTTAGATGATTTTTTAATGAGGTAAACACTACATCATTATTGTGTCATAAATAATTTATTTTATTTGATGACAAAAAATTATAAAAACAACTACCATGATGTAGGAAATATTTTTAGTTTTCCAATAAATATTTATTGTCAAAAATATAACTTATATTTCCCCATGAAAAAATTAATTTACTAAAAGATATTTGTTTGTGTCATTTTTGCCTTTACATTAAATTAATTAATCTAAAGTGTCATTATCACTCTTAAGTGGATCTATGGGGTACCAAAATTGACCCAAAGATTCCCATGGTCGGAAATGACTCATCCAATAAGGTTAAAACAAGTGTTAAGGTAATTTGATATTTTTATAATATTCTTTTTACATTAAATTACCCTATTTACCTTTAACCGCGGTAAATAAACGTTAAAAATTACTATTCATAAAAAAATATTTTCATCTTATTGAACCAAATTTTACTTACTAATAACAACCATATATGTCAAATTTTCTAAATTTAATTCACAGAAGTGGTAAAATTTCATTTAAATGAAAAAGTACGTTTTTTAACTACTACTAAGTGGTTTCACTGTTCATCAAAAATTAAAGTTTTTCATAAATATAAAAAAAATTAAGACTAAGTTATATTTGATATTCGGAATTCAAAAAATATTTCTATTTTACCCAATTCTTAACATAGAAGTTTCATTAATTAATTTAAAATTAATCCCTGTTGTTAACACAAATAGCGTGTTTTTAAGAAACAATAACTTTCAAAAGATTGCCACTTGTTTATGTCCAAATTCAATGTGAAATTAATTTCAATGACCAACATTAGATTAAATGGTAAAAATATATTCTAATTAAAATTTAAACCCAATTAAAAAGATAAATAAACCATATAAATAAATTATATTAAAAGGAACTTTTGAATTAAAATAAAGTATTTTTCACTATTGATTAAAAAATTAACTTTATCCGAAAAATACCAAAAAATTACCCAAAGTAAATTTTGATGTCCTGAATCTAAAAAAGAATTTTATTTTTTCAAATAGAACATATAAAAAATGACAAAAAAAGATTTAAAGAGGGTTCTCTATCAAAAGGCCATTAATCGAATTTTTAATGAATATTAGAGTATTTATGTTTAAAATTAGATTCATTCATATTTTAAGCCCCTAACTTTTCTTGGACTAATGTAAAAACATTTAACAAACATGTATAATCATATTTTATTTAGTTTTTTTCATTCTCGTCAATACAACATCTAGGAGTTAACTTCCATTTAAAATAATAATATTATATTATTAGTGTGCAATGTAAGATTTCAAAGAAACCCATTGTTGCGTATCAGGTACGTTATCAAACATAGCAACCCTTTCAAAGTAAAATTAATATTTAATTCAAAAATATTAATAAATATGAAAATATATTATTATTAATTTACCTGGGATGTTACATCCTTCCCCCTATTGGGAATTGCATCCTCGCAATTTTTATTCACTTATCAAAATAAGTGGGGGTATTTATCCATACTAGAATTTTTAGATAACCACGTTTCCGCTTAAACCATATGGTTTTTCCACAAAACCTTTACATGGAGAATAACCTCAAAAAACTTTCTCTCTATGGTTAAGAATCTGGACTGGTTGTTCTTCATAAGAGGGATTCTCCCCCAACCTGAACTACCTCTGGACTAAAAACATGGGATGGATTTGGCATATACTTTCTCAACATTGACACATGAACAACTTTGTGTACCTAGGATAAACATGGAGGTGAAGCCACTCTGTATGCAAATGATCTAACTTTATCTAGGATTTCATAATGTCCAATGAACCTCAGACTCAACTTTCCCTTTTTAACAAAATGCATCACACATTTCCATGGAGAATCATTGAGAAAGAAATGATCACCTACCTCAAAAAAATATCTTTCCTCTAGTTATCCACATAACTTTTCTATCTACTTTGAGCTATTCTCATGTGATTATGAATCAATTAATCATTATCTGCCATCTATTCTACAATTTTTTCCCCATTAGCTTCCTTTCACCTACTTCATCCCAAAAATCAAGCGTTCGACAACACTTTCCATATAATGCCTCAAATGGATCAATTTGTATACTGGAATGAAAACTGTTGTTATAATAAAATTCAACCAAAGAAAGATGTTTGTCCTAAATTCCCTAGTAATATAGTGTACAAGCATGTAGCATATTCTCCATGGTCTAAATAGTTCGTTCTGACTTCCCATCTGATTGCGGATGAAAAGTTGTACTAAAATTTAATTGAGTACCCAACGACTTCTGAAGGCCTTTCCAAAAGTTAGATTTAAACCTGAGATCATGATCAGATATAGTGGAGAGGGGAACACCATGTAATATGACTATCTCATTAACATACAACTGATAAAGTTGATCTAGAGACAATGTATCTCGAATAAGAATGAAATGATTAGATTTAGTCAATCGATCAACTATAACCCAGATTGTATTATTACCTCGAGATGTCTTTGGTAATCCCACAAAAAAGTCCATAGATATATTTTCCCATTTACACTCTAGTACCGGTAAAGACTAAAGAATTCCTTTTGGTAACTTCCACTCTTCTTTTACCTACTGACAAGTCAAACACTTCATTGTAAACCCAACAATACCTCTTTTCATTCCATCCCACCAGTAATACTCCTGAAGATCTCTGTAAATCTTAGTACTATAATGATGAACTGAAAACTGAGAACTATGAGCTTCACATAACAACTGATTCTTCAACTATGAATCACAAGGCACACATAATCTCTTCACAAACCTCAAAACACAATCATTGTCAATGCTAAAATTATGAAACTTACCCTTCTGAACCAACTCTACCTTTCTCTGCAACTCACTTTCTTCTTTCTGCGCTTTCGTTATTTTGTCTGATATAGATGATTTAACTGACACCTGAAACAAAATAGAACAATTTCATGCCCCAAAAACTTCTATGCCAATTTTCATCAAATCAAAAACCAAAGGATCTCATTCCAAATGTATCATGGTTAATGAGGCATTACGTTTTTGACTCAAAGCATCAACCACTTTATTTTCTTTTCCCAGATGGTAATGGATTGTGCAATAATAATCCATGATTAATTATAGCCATCTCCTCTGCCTCATGTTCAATTCTTTCTGAGTGAATATATACTTTAAACATTTTCGGTCAGTATATATTTCACATTTTACTCCATAGAAATGATGCCTCCATATTTTTAAAGCAAAAACAATAGCAACTAATTCAAAATCATGTGTGGGGTAATTTAACTCATGATGTTTCAACTGACGTGAAGCATAAGAAATTACCAGATCATTCTGTATAAAGACACATCCAAGTCCATTCAATGAAGTTTTACTATAGATAACAAACTCACCATTTTTGGAAGGCAGTGTCAAAACCGGAGAATTCACTAATCTTATTTTCAATTCCTGAAAACAATTATCACATTCTTTTGTCCAAATGAACTCAACACCTTTTCAAGTTAACATAGTCATTGGACTAGATAACCTTGAAAAAACCTCAACAAAACTCTAGTAATAACCTACCAAACCACGGAAACTACAAATCATGGTTATATTTTTGGTTCTTGGCCATTCTTCAACAAATTTTTTAGTAGGATAAATAGTTATGCCATTTTTTGAAACAATGTGACAAAGGAAAGAGATTTTTTGCAACCAAAACTCACACTTGGTGAATTTACCAAATAGTTTCCTTTATTTTAACATTTGCAATACAACCCTTAAATGACTTTCATGTTCCTCTTTACATTTCGAATAAACCAAAATATCATCAATGAACACAACCACAAACTTATCCAAGAACTCATGGAAAATTCTATTCATAAGATCCATGAATACATCAGGTGCATTGGTTAAACCAAAATCCATAACTACAAATTCATAATGGCCATATATAGTATGAAACGCGGTCTTCATAATGTTTGATTCCTTTACTTTCAACTAATGGTACCCTGATCTAAAGTCAATCTTCAAAAAATACCGATCTCCCTGGATCTGATCAAACAAATCATCGATATGAGGAAAAGTATACGTGTTCTTAACAGTGATGTTATTGAATTATCTATAATCAATGCAAGGCTCATTGAACCATATTTCTTTTTAATAAAAAAGACAGGAGCACCCCATAGTGATGTGCTACGTCAAATGAAACCTTTTTCGGATAACTCCTATAATTGCTTCTTTAACTATAAAATTTTAATTTGAGTCATTTGATTAGGGAGTTTTGAAATTGGCTTAGTATCAGGAAGTAATTCAACTGTAAATTAAACTTCCCAATCAAGTATAATACAAGGAAACTCATTAGAAAAAACATCAAGATACTCATTTAACACTGGCACATCATAAATATGAACATTTCCATTATTTTCAAAAATATGTACAAGGTAACATTAATTTACATCATTTACTAATATCTCAGCTTCCTGATATGTTATCAAAATAAAGGGTTCATTCTTGTACAAAAATTGTAAATCTTTTGGAAATGAAACCTCTTTAGTTTTCCAGTCAATCTTAGCATGATAAATATATAACCAATCCATGATCAAAATAACATCAAACTCTACTAGAGGCCAAAAAATAATTTATGCATGTAGATTCTTCCCACACATAAGGACATAAAGGTTCTTATGTTTTCTTTTTGTCTCAACATTTCCTCCAGGTGTTTTTACCATAAGTTTCATATTCATATCTTGAGATGGAATTCCAAATTTATTAGAAAAATTCTCAGAAATGAAAGAGTATGTAGAAACTAGATCAAAAAAAACATTGGCATAATCTGAACAGACAAACAATGTACCTGATACTACTTCGTTTGATGGCCCAATATCTACTAAAGTAGTTGCAAAAGATTTCACCACCTATTTCTGCTAGTATTATGGCTTCTTTCCCTCAGTTGAGTTCTTCTCCGAACACTCATTTTCATTATGATCCATTTCATTAAACTTAAAACATCTTATCGATGGCTTTTCATTGCCTGCTTGATAATCTTTCTTACAGTTACGAGAAATATGACCAGAAATACCGCACCATAAGCACTTCACAGTCTTTGATAAACATTATCTAGGTTTCTTTTTACCACACTTCTCACAAGATGGATATTTATTTTTCTTACCTCCAGGATTCTTTCATGAATTCTTTACTTTTGACTGCCAACTGGACCTCATACTCTGTTGTTTGTCAAAAAAACACCTTATCATTGGGAAACTCCATTTCCACCTTGTCCGCACATCGAACAAGTTTTTCATAACTTTTAAACTCACAATAGGATAATTATATTTGGTATCACGACTTTAGTCCAGGGTAAAATTGTTTTATCTTACTATCAAGATCTCAGATGAAATATAGAGCATACCATCCCAGTCGAGTGAATTTGGCTTCATAAGAATCGACTGAGTCATCCTCCTGCCTCAATTCCATGAATTGTTTTTCCATACTAGGATGAACCACCTTAGTAAAATATTTCTCAAGAAACATACCTTTGAATTCAACCCAATCAACAGCATCAATATCCTTACTAACCCTGATATTTTTCACACACGACCACCACTGACCAGCTTCACCTTCAAAATGGTAAACAACAAGACTAACCTTTTGATGTTATGAGAACCCCATGACATTAAAAATATTCTCTAATGCTTTAATCCACCCTTCATCTAGCATAGGGTCAGATGATGCTTTGAATGATGGGTGATGTTTCCTCATGAAATGCTCCACTACTGATATGTTTCTCTGTGGTTGATCTGGCTGATCTCATGGATGGATACAACCACCATTTATAGACTAAGTCAATTGTTCCATCATTGCAACAAACTATTCAGTTCCAATTCCAACCATCTTAGTTTACTAATTTGGAATTTTGTCTTCGTCCTTATGTCATCCCAACATAGCTACCGTGTTTCCTATGAGGAAAACCATTCTGAACACAAAAATATCTTAGGCGAAGCAACATGGTAATTTGTAAATGATATATCATTTCAATATTACCATAAATTAATTTATGGACATTTATGTGACAAGAACCTAACTCCTAAAGTTGTCTAAACCAACCTTTGTTACCAACTATAAAGACCCATCCTTAAAAAATTACATAATATTTAATTAAAAAAATAAATCACATTGAGGATCATTTCAGGTTTAGAGTTTTAGAGAATTAGGACATAACTATTACATCTCAAAAGAATTCAAAGTAGACACTTCTACTCAGTTTCCATTTTTTACATAAAATAAAAACTCTTGAAAACAAGAGTCATATCTAGTTCCATGTTTATGATAAAATGACTTTTCCATGATCCCAACATTGACCCTATTCCAAATTATGTCCTGTGAAAAACATTTCAAAAACTTGGGATGAAAATAAAAAGTTCAGTAAGGGACACAAAAATATTAAAATATGTTAGTTTTTTAAAACAACAAGTAAACCAAGAATACTTTAAAATAAGTAATACTTTTCCCCTTTATGAAGCAGCAAATACACTCCAATGAATAAAATATCACTACTTACACTTTTGTAACCAAAAGATTACCACAAAACCCATATAAAGAACACATAACATATAAAGGTAACTTGGGACATAAACATACTTAAATGGAATGACCATATGGTCAACTTCCACATATATCACTAAATGAAATAGCCATACGCCTGACTACTATACACAATGAATTGGGGGTTATTATGTTACCACCTGTCCTGGTTTATCATGGCATCACCCATCATTTGGTTTATCACATAACCATCCATCAAATGTCCAAGTACCATTATAAAATCATAACACATAAAACAAATATAAAAGAAAGAAATCATTTCCACATTTAAATCACAATATATCACATAAATATATTGACATAACAAATCCCTTATCAACACCATTTTCTATACCAAAATACATAAAAGAGTATATGTTATTTATTTTCCTTAAAAAACATTAAGGCTTGTTAAGGAATCCAAAGAATAAATAATACTCATGGTGATAGAGAGGTTGTTTTTACTACTTTTGTTAAAAGAAACATTCCTTTTTTCATTTAGTAAAATGATTCATATAAAAATATTCCATTTAAAAATTCAATGGTGTTTATACAGAATATAAAATAAGGTCATGTATTAAAACAAAATATGCCTCAATGAAAGGAGATTGAGATGATGTCCCTTACCTCGTGTCCGACTTGAACCGTTCATTTTTTAATCTCCTGAATAATAAAATAAAGTTAATTTCAACTTTCTTAAGAACCTTTTTCAAGTTTATTATTACTTTTATATCACTTATTACGATGTTATAAACATTACAAAATCATTTTTGTTAATTACATTCGTTTTGTCAATATTTGGTACTTGGGTCAAAAATGGACTTCTTATAATTAAAAGTTGTTCACATTGTAAAAAGTTCAGTATATCTAGAATTATATTCATGATTTAGATATAATACATATCATATATATCCACTATATACATGTATTTATAATAGTACATAACATTTGGAGGTAAGAAATGAAATGCACCGTTCATGGAGACGGTAAGTCGTACGTACGCATGAACACCACTTCCAATTATATTTCTTATTTTAATGGAATTAAAGCATAATGAAACATAGTTATATTATAATTCCAGTATAATATCATATAATATAATTAACTCAATACTTTATATGTCCCACATATGGCATGAACGAGTCATATCACTTTGAGGGGGCGGTAGTCCACACTTCCTCAAAAGAAATTATCGCGTTTACCCACAATGGAAACCATAAAGGTATTCTATAGAAGAAAAATCTATAAGAATAAAGAAAACAGAAAACAAATATATATCATATATAAATATATTTTCATCTTAATGGCCACCATGATAGGTGGTAGGAGATAATCGGACAATCATCATTTCGTTAGTCTTTAGTTTGCCATCCACAGAAACAGTATGTTCTTCACCCATTAAATTGAGGAGTGTGTAAGTGTAGTTTGAATACATATCATAAAAAATTTCTAGTATATTTAGGATACTGGTGTTTTTATAAAACAAATTAATAAAAATAGTTTAGGGGTTGGAGAAGTAAAATAAAAGAAAATAAGTTAATAGAAATTGTTACCTTTAATTTGGGTAACTTCCTTTGGTTTGAACCAAAATGGTTTGTTGAAGTTCCTTCTGCAAAAGGTAAAGCTTCTAGGTGGAAGAAAGGGATGTAGGGATCTTAATTTGGAATATTTTGGAAGAGACAAAAGTCTTTATATGTGTGACGAATTGGTTAAAAATGGTCTCTTTTTATAAGGGGGAGGAGGGGCTCTCTAGGAAAGTGTGAAAGTATTATTTTATTATAAACCTCTCTTCAGTTTCTAAAGATCCCAAACACATTAAATATGAATATAATATGACTCATGTTTAAATTAAAATCATCCTATAAGAATTTTACTGGTTTTGTATGTTATTGTAATATTTATAATCTTATTTATTGAAATGATTTATTAATGAGGTAAACACTGCATCATTATTGTGTCATAAATAATTTAATTTAACTGATGTCTAAAAATTATAAAAAAACCACCATGATGAAGAAAATATTTTAATATTTCAAATGAATAATTATAGTCGAAAATATATCTTATATAACCCTATAAAAAAATTAATATACTAAAACATATTTGTTTGTGTCATTTTTCCTTTACATTAAAATAATTAATCTAAAGTGTCATTATCACTCTTAAGTAGCTCCATGGGGTACCAAAACCGACCAAAAGATTCCCATGATCTGAAATGACTCAAAAATAATGTTAGGACAAGTGTTAAGGTAATTTGATATTTTTATAATATTCTTTTTACCTGGAATTACCATATTTACCTTTAACAGCAATAAATAAAAGTAAAAAATTACTATTCAACAAAAATTATTTTCATCTTATTGAACCTAATTTTACTTACTTATAACAATAATGTATATCATATTTTCTGAATTCAATTAACAGAAGTGGTAAAATTTCATTTAAATGAAAAAAGTCAGTTTTTTAACTACTACTAAGTGGTTTCACTATTCATCAAAAATTGAAGTTTTTCCAGAAAAATAGAATAAATTCAGCCTAAGAAATATTTGATTTTCCAAATTGAAATAGGATGTCTATTTTAAATAATTATAAACATAGAAGAAGCATTAATTAATTTAATATTAATTCCCATTGTTAAAACAAATAGCGTGTTTTTAAGAAACAATAACTATAAAAAGATTGACACTTGTTTATGTCAAAATTCAAAGTGAAATTAATTAAAATGACCAAAATTGGATTAAATGGTAAAAATTAATTATAATTATTTTTTAAAAACAATTAAAAATATAATCTAACCATATGAATAAATTATATTAAAAGGCACTTTTGAATTAAAATACAGTATTTTTCACTATTCATAAATAAATGATCTTTATCAGAAAAATACCAAATATTTACCCAATGTAAATTTTGATATCCCGAATCTAAAGAATAAATTTATTTTTTTAAATAGAATATATAAAACTGACCAAAACTATATTTAAAGAGGGTTCTCTATCAAAAGGTAGTAAAATGATTTTTTTTACTGAATATTAGATTATTTATGCTTAAAATTAGATTCATTCATATTTTAAGCCCATAAATATTTTTGGATAAATGTAAAAACATTTAACAAAAATGTATAATCATATTTTAGTGTGTTTTATTCATTACTACCAATAAAACAACTAGGAGTTAACTTCCATTTAAAATAATAATATTATATTATTCTTGTGCAATGTAAGATTTCAAAGTAACTTGTTATTACTTATCGGGTATGCTATGAAACATAACAACACATTTAATGTAAAATTATTATTTAATTCATAAATATTAATAAATATGAAAATCTCTTATTCTTCATTAACTTGGGAAGTTACAACCGTAGGTTGGAATATATTCCTCACCATGAGATACCAACTAGAACTGATCATCCACAAATGATAACCACAACAAGATCCTTGGTGGGTCTCCCCAACATTAAGGGACAACCGGATTAAATCAACCATCACATACCATGAAAAGAAACCCTCCATGGACTAACCTGGGAATTTTTCACCCAGACCAAAACATTCTCACACTAGAAAAACATTCCCACCACAAGTGAGAGAGTAGAGAGATATAGATAGGGATAGGTACTGATGATAGATACCCCAACCCAAACGGAAAGATGATGCACAATTCATCATATTCAAAAGATACTACCAACTCAAAATGAACAAAAAAACCAAAACTAGCTCACAAGGCCAACAACACAAGGAAAACCAATCATATGATTGCATACAAAAAGTAAAAATTATTATAATTCACGAAAACAATGCCAACATTATTTCATATAGACAAAGAGGAACTTTCAAACCATAAGGACATTGATGAGGAAACGAAGCCTTTGTGCCACTTACCACAAAATTGGACCTTCAAATATGAAGATTATATAATAGAGAAGCTCAATTTTTCCCAATTCCAGTGTTGAATACGAAGATAGAAGAAGGTCCTCTACACCCCTATGAAATATTTCTACATGAAAGACTCACTCTATGGACTATGGATAGAGCCCTGATTATAAGGACCTGGCGTTAAAACATTACATAATCTTGAATTAAATGAATAATTCACATTGATGGTCTTTTTAGGATTAGAGTTATAGAGAATTAGGACATAACTATTACATCTCAAAAGATTACAAAGTAGATACTTCTACTCTATTTCATTTTTTTTCATAAAATAAAAACTCTTAAAAAGAAACATGTATAGTTCCATGTTTTAGATAGAATGTCTTTCCTTGTTACCATCCATGACCCTATTCAACTTTAAGTTCTATGGAAAACGTTTCAAAAACTTGGTATGAGCATAAAAAGCTCAGTAAGGGATACACAAAGAAGGAAACAGTTAGTTTTTCAAAACAACAAGTAAACCATGAATACATAATCATAAGTAATAATTTTCACCTTTATGAAGTAGTAAATACTCTTCACTGAATAAAAGATCATTTCTTACCCTTTTGTAACCAAAATATCCCCATATAACCCATATAAATAACACATAACATATAAAGGTAACTTGAGACACAAACATACTTAAATGGAATAACCATACGGCCAAATTCCACACATATCACTAAATATAATAGCCATACGGCCAACTTCCATACCCAATGCATTGGAGGTTATAACGTAACCCGCCATCCCGGTATTCACGGAACCACCTATCATTTGGTTTATCACGCAACCACTCATCAAATGTCCAAGTACCAATATAATATCATAAGACATAAAACAAACATAAAGGAAATAAAACATTTCCACATTTCAATCAAAATATATAACATAAATATATTGACATAACAAATCCAATATCGAAACCATTTTAAATACCAAAATACATAATAGGGTTTATGGTATTTATTTTCTTTTAAAACCATTACAGCTTGTCGAGGAAGCCAAAGATCAAATGATACTCGCGGCGGCAGAAAAGGTCGTTGTCATCACCAATGTTAAAAGAAACATTCCTTTTTGTCATTTATTAAAACGCTTCATAGAAAAAGATTCCATTTGAATGAAATTAAAATTCAATGGTGTTTATACATTGTATAAAATAATGTCTTGTATTAAAACAATTTATGCCTCAATGAAAGGAGATTGAGACGAAGTCCCTTACAAAGACGGTATCCTTAGATTAAAGATAATTGAATGGAATAATCATGCGTGAAAAATATAAATACACCCAATATAAATGGATATTAAGTGTAAAAAAATAATAGTTCATTCACATATATTCATACATGATATAATCAAGAAGTATAGGTTTAACCCAAAGAATTGAAATTGGGAGTTCCCTTACAAAAATTCTACAGCCTAACATCGTCAATTTATAATTCAGAAAATGAGTTGATGAGAGAGAAAATGGTATCTCATCACTTGGACATGAAATTTAAATCAATAAGGATATATAAGAACATATCCCAACATAATAAGATGTAAACTAAAATACATAACAAAAATAGGTCTTTTAAAAAGAAGATGGTGAAAGGCTCCCTTACTGATTGGGTAACTTATGAAACATACATCATATGAAAGAAGGACCATAAAGTGTTGATGAAAATACCCATAAATGAAATTATATTACACAAATAGTATAATCATGGGTAGTACATACCCCACTAAAAGGAGATAGTGACAAATATAGCCTGAATCTCATGAGAATAAAAAGTGAGATAAAAATCCCTTACCTCATTGTAATAAATTGAGTCGTATGCCCGAAAGAAAATAAGCACTAAATGAATCACAGAATACCATGAATATAAATATAATCATGATAATATATATCCAATGGTAGTACACAATATACCACATGGAATAAATAAGTGGCGAACAATGGAAATCTCACAGAAGTAAAAGTGAGATAAGAAATCCCTTACCACGTGTCCGACTTGGTTCACTCCTATGTTCCTTATTCTTCCCGAATGATAAAATTAAATTAATTTATAATTTATTAATAATATTTTACAATTGTAATATTCCTTTTATATCACTTATTACCTTTCTATAACAATTATTTAAATATTTTAGTTCATAATGGACATTTTTTCGATGTTTGGAACTTGAGTCCAAAATGAACTTGATATAATTATAAATTGTCCATGTAGTCAAGAGTTGATTATCTCCAGAATGATACTCATAATTTAGATGTCATATATATAATATATATATAGTATATATATGTATTTATAATAGTATATAACATTTGGATATAAGAAATGAAATGCACCATTCATGGAGATGGTAAGCCGTACATACGCATGAACGCTACTTTCATTTCTATTTCATATTTTAATGAAATGAAAACATAGTGATTCATAGGTATATTATAATCTCAGAACAATATTTTTTTCATATATGTTAGATAAGTTAATAAATTATATCCTTTATATGTTCCACGTATGGCATGAACGAGTCATATCACTTGGAGGGGGCGGTAGTCCGCACTTCCTAAAATGAAATTATCGTGTTTACCTACTATGGAAACAATAAAGGTATGAAATATTTGAAAAATACAGAAGCATAAGAAAACCATAAAAATAATATATATCATATATAAATACAGTGACATCTTAATGGACACCATGAGAGGTGGTAGGAGATAATTGAACAATCATCGTTACGTGAGGCAGTAATTTGTCGTCCACAAAAACAATATGTTCTTCATCCATTAGATGGAGGTGTGTGTAAGTGAAGCTCGAATAATTTTTCATACCAACATACTATTATATTTAAGATATTGGTGTTGTTACAAAATAATGGAATAAAAAGAGTTTAGGTGGTTGGAGAAGCAAAATAAAACAAAAGAACATAAGAGAAGACATTACCTTTAAATCGGGTAACTCCGCTTGGTTTAAACCAAAAGGGTTTCTTGAATTGCTTTATGCCTAAGGTAAGGCTTCTAGGATGAATGTAGGGATCTTGGATGATTATTTTAGTAGATTTTGGTTGATCCAAAGTGTAACACCCCAGGTAAATAAAGAATATGACATTTCATATTTATCTATATTTATGAATAAAATATTGAAATGACTTTAAAGGGGAAGCTATGCTCGATGGCATACCCAACACGCAACAACGAGTTTCTTGGGAATCTTACGTTGCACTCTAATAATAAAATAATATTATTTTAAATGGTAGTTAATATGTAGTCGTTATATTGGCGGGAATGGATAGAAATAACTAAAATATGATTATATATGTTCTTAAATATTTTTACATTTATACAATAAAAGATAAAGGCTTAAAATACGGAAAGAATTCAATTTTTGGCGTATATGCCCTAGTTTTCACTAAAGGTTCACTTATCACCTTTTAATGGAGAATTGTCATTAAATATAGTTTTTCTCACTCTTAAACATTCTTTTGGAACAAATAAAACTCTTCTTAAGAATCGGGACATCAAAATTTACTTTGTGTAAATTTTTGGTATCTTTCCGATAATGTTCATTTTTTTAATGAATAGTGTAAAATGTTGTATTTTAATTCAAAACCTCTTTTTAATCTAATTTATTTATATGATTAGATTATATTTTGAATTGGTTTTAAAGTGAAATTAGAAAATATTTTTACCATTAAATCCAATAGTGGTCGTTGGAATTAATTTCACTTTGAAATCAGACTTAAACTAGTGTCAATCTTTTGATACTTATTGTTTTATAAAAACACGCTATTTGCTCTGACAGCGGGAATTAATCATTAAATTAATTAATGTGACTTATATGTTTTGAATTTTGTAAAACGGACTTCATTTTTGAATTCAGAATATCAAATATAGCTTAGGGTGAATTTTTGGGATTTTTTCTGAAAAACTTCAATTTTTGATGAATAGTGAACCCACTAAGTGGTACTTATAAAAACTGATTTTCCGTTTAAATGAAATTTTTCCATCATTGTGTTTTGATTTTAAAAAATCCGACATACATGGTTGTCATTAAGAAGTAAAATGTGGTTCAATGAGATTAAAATAATTTTTTGGTGAATAGTAAATTATTAAGTTTTTAATCGCGATTAGTGGTAATTAGGGTAGTTTAAGGTATAAATAATACTTTAATGAAATGAAATGACCTAGAAACATGTACCAACCTCATTGGTTGTGTCATGGACGACCATGAAATGCCATGGGTCAACTTGGGGACCCCATGGATCCACTTTTGTTGGGAAATGACATAAATTACTTTTTATTTAATGTTAAAGTGAAAATGACACAAACATAATATGTTTTACAAAAACAATTTTTAAGTGGGGTTATACAAGTCCAAATTTTGATTATAAATAGTCATTGGAAATATAAAAACATTTCATATATCATAGTATTTTTTTTATAATTTTTAGACATTAAATAAATTTAATTATTTATGACATAATAATGATGCAGCGATGACATCATTATTTGACGATTTAAATAAAATAGAAAGATAATGTAAAATATATGAACTACACATGGACAAAACCAATTGGATGAGTGGATTTCGAAGACTTATCATCTTATCCACGAATTTTATCAATGTGGGACCTTTTGAAACTGAAACACATTTTCAAATAAAGTAATATTTCTTACTTTCCAAAAGTACCCCTCCTCTCCTCTTATAAAAGGCCCCCACCTCTACCTCTTTTCCCACACTCCTCAAGCCTTTGGCTCGGCCAAACCCTGCCCATTTACTCTCTCCACATCCCTCTACTAATCCTAGAGGACTCCCTTTTGGCAGAAACCTTTCAAAGGAAGCCTTTAGGCTTAAATCAAAAGGAGTTACACTTTTAAAGGTAATTCATTCTCTCATGTTCATTTATTTTATTTTTCTTCTCCAACCCCCTAAACTCTTTTTATTTACTTCTTTTGTAACAACACAAGTATCCTCAATATACTAGGATGTTTTTATAAGATTTATTCGAGCTACACTCTCACACAACTACATCAAATGTTTAAAGAACATACGGTTTCCGTGGATGGTGAAATTCTGCCTCCCGAAACGATGATTGTTCAATACTCATTTAACACCTTAAAAGGTGGCCATTATGATGTCACTATTTTTATATATGATATATAATATTTTTATGTTTTATTTATGCTTCTGTATTTTTCATTTTTTTTCTTACCTTTATGGCTTCCATTATGGGTATACGCGATATCTTCATTTAAGGAAGTGCGGACTACCACCCCCTCAAAGTGATTTGATTCGTTAAATACCATATGTGGGATGAATAAAGGATGGAAATATGATATTATATATGATATTATACTGGAATTATTATATACCTCTATATAATTATTATTTATTTTCATTAAAGTATGAGATAGAAATGAAAGTAGCGTTCATGCGTACGTACGACTTACCGTCTCCATGAACGGTGCATTTCATTTCTTACCTCTAAATGATTATGTAATGTTATAAATGCATGCATGTACTGGATATATATGACATATATGATATCTACATCATGAATACAATTCTTGATATAATAAACATTTGGCCACACGAACAACATGTAATTGTAAGAAGTCCACTTTCGACTTAAGAACCAAATATCGACAAAACAAACATTATTAACTTAAATGATTAACTAATGTTTATAACTTTGAAATAAGTGATATAAAAGGAATAATGAACGATAAAAAGGGTTCTTAATAAAGTGTAAATTAACTCAAGTTTATTATTCAGGACGTTAAAGAACGATCGAGTCAAGTCGGACCCAAGGTAAGGGATCCTACTCCTCTCTTTCTTTTTAAGTACACACTTTTATGTCATTCCTTTTAAAGTTCATCTTTCTTGTTATTGGGATGATATTTTATATTACACTTACTTTAATTTTTATGTTCATGTGATGAGAGACCCTATTCTCTCTCATAAATCCATTTTGGAAGTTTTGAGTGGCGCCGTTAGGCTGCCGAATTTTCGTAAGAGATCTAACCTCTCTCTTTCTTTTTAAGTACTCTCCTTTATGTCACTTCTTTTAAGCTCATTTTTGTTATGTTCGGGGATGTTCTTTTGTATTACTCATTCTGTAAACTTTATGTTTATATGATGAGAGACCCTATTTCCCCTCATCAATCCATTTTGGATGTTTTATGTGTCGCCGTTAGGCTGCCGAGTTTTCGTAAGGGATTTTTCATCTCACTTTTGTTCCCATGTGATTTATGCTACATTTTCCACAAATTCCATTGAGTGGTGTATTTACTGCCCATTATTCTACTCTTTGTGTAATATACTTTCGTTTATGAGTATTTACATCAATGATCTATTGTCCTTCTTCCATAGGGTGTATGTTTTGAAAGACACCCAAGTCGGTAAGGGAACCTTTCACCCTCCTCTTTTTTAAAAGACTTCTTTTGTTGGGTCTTTTAATTTACATATTGTTATGTTGGGATATGTTCCCATATATCCTTATTGATGTAAATTTTATGTCCAAGTGATGCGATACACTTTTTATCTCTCATCAACTCATTTTGATGTGATGCCGTTAGGCTGTCAAGGGAACTTTTTAACCCAATTTCGATTTCTTTGGGTTCAACATGTAGTCATTGAATATGTCATCCATTGAATATGTGTGAATGACCTTTTATTGTTTTACACTTAATATCCAATTATATTGGGTGTATTTATATTTGTAACACATATTTTTGAGATTGATTTGTCCTTAATTTAAGGATACCTTCTTTATAAGGGATTTCATCACATTTGACATTTCTATTGAGGGTTCATTGTTGTTATGCACCAATTCACTCTTATATGGTGTATATACTGTCCTTTGGAGTATTATATCATGAATCCTTTTATTCTCATGATATTATAAAGTTCGGACTAAATGTTATTCCTCGATTATTGTATTCAAGTGTCTCTAATTTTGGTAAAACCCCTTTAACCAAAATATCGTTTTAAATGTTTTAATTATTTGTTCTTATTAATATCCATGTTTTCAAAATGGTTTTAAGGATTTATTTATATGGATATTAATGGTTTAAAATGTTAAAATCTTCAAGGTGGTATGGGACACTTTGATTCAAAAATCTCTTTATTAAATGTTTTAAATGGTTTTGGAAATGGTTTCTTTTTGAATGGATTCATTATTTCAATATCCTAAAATGTTATATTATGATTGAAATGTGGAAATGTTATGTTTCCTTTATTCATGTTTATGTGATACGATTATGTTATGGTTCTTGGGCATTTTTATGAAGAACGGGTGGTTCCGTGATAAACTAAGGGCGGGTGAGCCCGATATAGCTCTCCAATGCATTGGGTAACGCGAAGGAGTGAAACGTTAAGGTTTCTCCGAAGAGATTTTAGGGAATATACTGTGATGGGTATTCCAAACGTAACCAAGAGGGTTAATCCCTACGTAAGAATGTTATTAATGCCTCAAGTTACCTTTATGTCTTATGTCTACTATGATTTATTCATGATTTGATATGCCTATGTTTTATGGATAAAGTATGATTTCATTCTTATGTATATATGAACTCATGTTTCCTTTCCATATTTCTATAACCCTTACTGAGCTTTTTATGCTCATCCCAAGTTTTTGAAATGCTTTTCACAGGTCAAGGGAAAGGTACATGATGTGACGATAGTGTCAAGGATGTGTCAAGAAAGAATCCGTGTTTTATTTTAAATATGTTTCCGTTGATGGGAAGAATGAATACTGTCTTTTTGTAACCACTTTGTTTAAATGTGGAATGTAATGCAAGTTTCATGATCTAATTCTCTAAAACTCTAAACCTGAAAAGATCCTCAATGTGCAATCTTGTAATAACTCAAGATTAAGTAAGGTTTATGGCTGGGGCCTTATAGTTGGTATCAAAGGTCGGTTTAGATAACTTTAGAGGTTAGGGTATTCTTTAAGCATAAGTGACAATTACCATAATGGTTAGGATTTCAGAAAGAGTCTTAGTTTTAGATAAAGTGAATGAGTAAGTATATCTTATTGTCTATCTTACTCATTAGTACATGATGGTTTTGTTGATATACTCACACTGACATTTCTATTTTTAGTGAATGGATGGATCTAGAAGGCACCAAAGAGACAACAGGTTTGAAGGAAACTATGGTGGTTCTCTGATTAAGATACTAGATAAAATGAAGGATTCAATGAGGAAACTCGTGGTTTTTCTAAACCAAATATCAAGGAGTCATGATCAACCACTTCAACCTTGGTGAGTTCTCTAATGCATCAGGTACGAGATGGCCAATTCGATGTGGAAATTCAGGTAATAATTATTAAGGTAACCATTAGGGTTTATATGATACTTAATTTTTAGTTAATTATGGGTTACTCTATGATATGATGGAAAATGAAAGGAATGAGATAAACTTGAGGTTAATTTATGATTATTCTTGAAGATTTTATCTCATTTTGGGGAATTTTTTAATAATTATATAGTTTTGGAAAAAGGACAACACGCAGACCGTGTGACATCCCGTCGCGTTGGACAAAGCTGCGGGAATCGAACCCACAACCAATGTGCGACTGGTATTTATCGCCTACCACTGGACTACGTGAAGTCCCTGGTTAGTTTGACTGATTCATTCTAGTTATATGATTTTATGAATTAAGAGTAAGTTGATTTTGGGTTGTTTTTGAAAATTATTAACCTATCATGGAGGATATGTGATTAGGTTAATTACTTTTCAAAACGAGACTTTAGGAGTAACTGATATTGTTTGGAGATAAATGTTACGATTTATCTTGGAAGACTATGCGACTAAATCCTTCAAATATTTGGGTTTCAATCTTATATTGGTTTACTTTGAAGAATTTTATGGACAAATTGATTATAGAATGGTCCTCGTTGAACTTTGGGTTTTGTTGGACAAATTTTGGAGATTAAGAATAGATTTTCTTTTTATAAAGGGTTATCCTTTTCTGGATTATCTGACCTTGTACTAACCTTTTTGGTTTTGGTTATGGTTAAGGTCTAATGATATGGGAAGTATATAGTTCTCTTTTGTGGATTAGGTTATTCTATATAAGTTGATTATAGTACTCTTAATGTGAACAAGTCTTCCTAAATACTCATCTTTTGGAGAAAATATGAGTTTGTGTAAGGAATATAATAAAGGTTGAAAGTCAATATGATAAGTGATTATGCTTCCTTATTAATAAATTCCTCAATAAAAAGTAACTTAATACAAAAATGTTGTCTATTAACTTTTCCTACTGGGGAACCCAACACCGTTTAACCCATCACAAGTTTGTGATTTTCTTATTGTTAACTTTCTCCAAAACATGTTTTCTATCACTCTCCATCAGAACATGACCCTTTGTTTTTTCCTCCATGTCCATATTTACATACTTGGAATCCTAGTATGGGTTAACTTGGGTGACCTTTGTACTTATCTTTCTTTATTTTAAAGTGTTTGTTTTACCGACTTTTGTTCCGATGTGGGACTTTCAAGGATGTTTCCAAGCGCAATTTTAAAATTGCGAGGACGCAATTCCCAAAAGGAGGGAAGGATGTAACACCCCAGGTAAATAAAGAATATGACATTTCATATTTATCTATATTTATGAATAAAATATTGAAATGACTTTAAAGGGGAAGCTATGCTCGATGGCGTACCCAACACGCAACAACGAGTTTCTTGGGAATCTTACGTTGCACTCTAATAATAAAATAATATTATTTTAATCGGTAGTTAATATGTAGCCGTTGTATTGGCGGGAATGGATAGAAATAACTAAAATATGATTATATATGTTCTTAAATATTTTTACATTTATACAATAAAAGATAAAGGCTTAAAATACGGAAAGAATTCAATTTTTGGCGTATATGCCCTAGTTTTCACTAAAGGTTCACTTATCACCTTTTAATGGAGAATTTTCATTAAATATAGTTTTGCTCACTCTTAAACATTCTTTTGGAACAAATAAAACTCTTCTTAAGAATCTGGACATCAAAATTTACTTTGTGTAAATTTTTGGTATCTTTCCGATAATGTTCATTTTTTTAATGAATAGTGTAAAATGTTGTATTTTAATTCAAAACCTCTTTTTAATATAATTTATTTATATGATTAGATTATATTTTGAATTGGTTTTAAAGTGAAATTAGAAAATATTTTTACCATTAAATCCAATAGTGGTCGTTGGAATTAATTTCACATTGAAATCAGACTTAAACTAGTGTCAATCTTTTGATACTTATTGTTTTATAAAAACATGCTATTTGATCTGACAGTGGGAATTAATAATTAAATTAATTAATGTGACTTATATGTTTTTAATTTTGTAAAACAGACTTCATTTTTGAATTCAGAATATCAAATATAGCTTAGGGTGAATTTTTGGGATTTTTTCTGAAAAACATCAATTTTTGATGAATAGTGAAACCACTAAGTGGTACTTATAAAAACTGATTTTCCGTTTAAATGAAATTTTGCCATCATTGTGTTTTGATTTTCAAAAATCCGACATACATGGTTGTCATTAAGAAGTAAAATGTGGTTCAATGAGATTAAAATAATTTTTTGGTGAATAGTAACTTATTAAGTTTTTAATCGCGATTAGTGGTAATTATGGTAGTTTAAGGTATAAATAATACTTTATGAAATGAAATGACCTAGAAACATGTCCCAACCTCATTGGTTGTGTCATGGCCGACCATGAAATGCCATGGGTCAACTTGGGGACCCCATGGATCCACTTTTGTTGGGAAATGACATAAATTACTTTTTATTTAATGTTAAAGTGAAAATGACACAAACATAATATGTTTTACAAAAACAATTTTTAAGTGGGGTTATACAAGTCCAAATTTTTATTATAAATAGTCATTGGAAATCTAAAAAGATTTCATATATCATAGTATTTTTTTTATAATTTTTAGACATTAAATAAATTTAATTATTTATGACATAATAATGATGCAGTGATGACATCATTATTTGACGATTTAAATAAAATAGAAAGATAATGTAAAATCTATGAACTACACATGGACAAAACCAATTGGATGAGTGGATTTCGAAGAATTATCACCTTATCCACGAATTTTATCAATGTGGGACCTTTTGAAACCGAAACACATTTTCAAATAAAGTAATATTTCTTACTTTCCAAAAGTACCCCTCCTCTCCTCTTATAAAAGGCCCCCCACCTCTACCTCTTTTCCCACACTCCTCAAGCCTTTGGCTCGGCCAACCCCTGCCCATTTACTCTCTCCACATCCCTCTCTTCATCCTAGAGGACTCCCTTTGGGCATAATCCTTTCAAAGGAAGCCTTTAGGCTTAAATCAAAAGGAGTTACACTTTTAAAGGTAATTCATTCTCTCATGTTCATTTGTTTTATTTTGCTTCTCCAACCCCCTAAACTCTTTTTATTTACTTATTTTGTAACAACACCAGTATCCTCAATATACTAGGATGTTGTTATAAGATTTATTAGAGCTACACTCTCACACAACTACATCAAATGGTTAAAGAACATACGGTTTCCGTGGATGGTGAAATTCTGTCTCCCGAAACGATGATTGTTCAATACTCATTTAACACCTTCAAAGGTCGCCATTATGATGTCACTATTTTTATATATGATATATAATATTTTTATGTTTTATTTATGCTTCTGTATTTTTCATTTTTGTCTTACCTTTATGGCTTCCATTATGGGTATACGCGATATCTTCATTTAAGGAAGTGCGGACTACCGCCCCCTCAAAGTGATTTGATTCGTCAAATACCATATGTGGGATGTATAAAGGATGGAAATATGATATTATATATTATATTATACTGGAATTATTAT
This sequence comes from Viscum album, assembly GCA_963277665.1. Classification (NCBI taxonomy): domain Eukaryota; kingdom Viridiplantae; phylum Streptophyta; class Magnoliopsida; order Santalales; family Viscaceae; genus Viscum; species Viscum album. Next base: position 1,187,361,768 of record OY728156.1, on the reverse strand, counting down.
ATACCTCTATATAATTATTATTTATTTTCATCAAAGTATGAGATAGAAATGAAAGTAGCGTTCATGCGTACGTACGGCTTACCGTCTCCATGAACGGTGCATTTCATTTCTTACCTCTAAATGATTATGTAATGTTATAAATGCATGAATGTACTGGATATATATGACATATATGATATCTAAATCATGAATAAAATTCTTGATATAATAAACATTTGGCCACACGAACAACATGTAATTGTAAGAAGTCCACTTTCGACTTAAGAACCAAATATCGACAAAACAAACATTATTAACTTAAATGATTAACTAATGTTTATAACATTGAAATAAGTGATATAAAAGGAATAATGAACTATAAAAAGGGTTCTTAATAAAGTGGAAATTAAATCAATTTTATTATTCAGGACGTTAAAGAACGATCGAGTCAAGTCGGACCCAAGGTAAGGGATCCTACTCCTCTCTTTCTTTTTAAGTACACACTTTTATGTCATTCCTTTTAAAGCTCATCTTTCTTGTTATTGGGATGATCTTTTATGTTACACTTACTTTAATTTTTATGTTCATGTGATGAGAGACCCTATTCTCTCTCATAAATCTATTTTGGAAGTTTTGAGTGGCGCCGTTAGGCTGCCGAATTTTCGTAAGAGATCTAACCTCTCTCTTTCTTTTTAAGTACTCTCCTTTATGTCACTTCTTTTAAGCTCATTTTTGTTATGTTGGGGGATGTTATTTTGTATTACTAATTCTGTAAACTGTATGTTGATATGATGAGAGACCCTATTTCCCATCATCAATCCATTTTGGATGTTTTATGTGGCGCCGTTAGGCTGCCGAGTTTTCATAAGGGATTTTTCATCTCACTTTTGTTCCCATGAGATTTCTGCTACATTTTCCACAAATTCCATTGAGTGGTGTATGTACTGCCCATTATTCTACTATTTGTGTAATATAGTTTCGTTTATGAGTATTTACATCAATGATCTATTGTCCTTCTTCCATGGGGTGTATGTTTTGAAAGACACCCAAGTCGGTAAGGGAACCTTTCACCCTCCTCTTTTTTAAAAGACTTCTTTTGTTGGGTCTTTTAATTTACATATTGTTATGTTGGGATATGTTCTAATATATCCTTATTGATGTAAATTTTATGTCCAAGTGATGAGATACACTTTTTATCTCTCATCAACTCATTTTGATGTGATGCCGTTAGGCTGTCAAGGGAACTTTTTAACCCAATTTCGATTTCGTTGGGTTCAACATGTAGTCATTGAATATGTCATCCATTGAATATGTGTGAATGACCTTTTATTGTTTTACACTTAATATCCACTTATATTGGGTGTATTTATATTTGTCACACATATTTTTGAGATTGATTTGTCCTTAATTTAAGGATACCTTCTTTATAAGGGATTTCATCACATTTAACATTTCTATTGAGGGTTCATTGTTGTTATGCACCAATTCACTCTTATATGGTGTATATACTATCCTTTGGAGTATTATATCATGAATCCTTTTATTCTCATGATATTATAAAGTTCTGACTAAATGTTATTCCTCGATTATTGTATTCAAGTGTCTCTAATTTTGGTAAAACCCCTTTAACCAAAATATCGTTTTAAATGTTTTAATTATTTGTTCTTATTAATATCCATGTTTTCAAAATGGTTTTAAGGATTTATTTATATGGATATTAATGGTTTAAAATGTTAAAAGCTTCAAGGTGGTATGGGACACTTTGATTCAAAAATCTCTTTATTAAATGTTTTAAATGGTTTTGGAAATGGTTTCTTTTTGAATGGATTCATTATTTCAATATCCTAAAATGTTATATTATGATTGAAATGTGGAAATGTTATGTTTCCTTTATTCATGTTTATGTGATACGATTATGTTATGGTTCTTGGGCATTTTTATGAAGAACGGGTGGTTCCGTGATAAACTAAGGGCGGGTGAGCCCGATATAGCTCTCCAATGCATTGGGTAACGCGAAGGAGTGAAACGTTAAGGTTTCTCCGAAGAGATTTCAGGGAATATACTGTGATGGGTATTCCAAACGTAACCAAGAGGGTTACTCCCTACGTAAGAATGTTATGAATGCCTCAAGTTACCTTTATGTCTTATGTCTACTATGATTTATTCATGATTTGATATGCCTATGTTTTATGGGTAAAGTATGATTTCATTCTTATGTATATATGAACTCATGTTTCCTTTCCATATTTCTATAACCCTTACATAGATTTTTATGCTCATCCCATGTTTTAGAAATGCTTTTCACAGGTCAAGGGAAAGGTACATGATGTGACGATAGTGTCAAGGATGTGTCAAGAAAGAATCCGTGTTTTATTTTAAATATGTTTCCGTTGATGGGAAGAATGAATACTGTCTTTTTGTAACCACTTTGTTTAAATGTGGAATGTAATGCAAGTTTCATGATCTAATTCTCTAAAAATCTAAACCTGAAAAGATCCTCAATGTGTAATCTTGTAATAACTCAAGATTAAGTAAGGTTTAAGGCTGGGGCCTTATACAAAGGGCTTTAGAAGTGTGATAAAGTGGTAGGAAGTGGGGTTTTTTTATAAGGGAGAGGGGGGCACTTTTGGAAAGCTTTAAAATATTATTTTATTATATAATGATTTTCGGTCTATAAAGGTCCAAAAATCCATAAAGTAGAATATAAGGTGTCCCATGTTTGAAATAAATTCATCCAATAATAATTGGACAAGTTATGGATATTATTTTAAATATTATCTTCTTATTTATTTAAATCATTCATTAATGACGTAAACATTGTGTCATCGTTGTGTCATAAATAATTTTATTTACTTTATGTCTAAAAATTATAAAAAAATTACCATGTTGTATGAAATCATTTTATCTTTCTAATTAATATTTATAATCAAGAAGATAATTTATATAACCCCATGTAAAAATTGTTTTAGTAAAACAATACATGTTTGTGACATTTTTATTTTTACTTTAAATAAAAAGTTATTAATGTCATTATCATACCCAAGTGGCTCCATGAGGCCCCCAAATTGACCCATGGATTTTACTGGTCGGTCATGACTCATACAATAAGTTTATGACATTATTGAAGGTATTTTTATATTTTTATAATATTATTTTTACCTTAAATTACACTAATTACCTTTAATCACGGTTAATAAAACTCAAAAGTTATTATTCACCAAAACTTATTTTCATCCCATTGAACCAAATTTTACATAATAATGAAAAACATATATGTATGATTTTTGAAATTAAATTCACATAAGCAGTAAAATTTTCATTTAAACAAAAAATTCAGTTTTTAACAACTACTTAGTGGTTTCACTATTCATCAAAAATTGATGTTTTTCAGAAAAATACCAAAAATTCACCCTAATATATATTTAATATTCCAAATTCAAAAATTATGTTTATTTTATCAAATTTAAAACATAGAAGTCGCATTAATTAATTTTATAATTAATTCCAACTGTCAAAACAAATAGCGTGTTTTTAAGAAATAATATCGATCAAAAGATTGACACTTGTTTATGTCCAATTTCAAAGTGAAATTAATTCCAATGACCACCATTGGATTAAATGGAAAAAACATATTTTAATTACACTTTAAACCAAATTAAAAATATAATATAACCATATAAATAAATTAGATTAAAAGGCGGTTTTGAACTAAAATACAACATTTTTCACTATTCATTAAAAAATGAACTTTATCGGTAAAATAGAAAAAATTTACATGAAGTAAATTTTTATGTATTGATTATAAAGAAGGATTTTATTTTGTATAACATATAAAATTGACAAAAATTATATTTAAAAAGGGTTTTCCATAAAAAGGTGGTTAATCGGCCTTTTAAAGAATATTAGAATATTTATTCTTAAAATTGGATTCATTCACATTTTAAGCCTCTAACATTTATTGGATAAATGTAAAAAAATTTAACAAACATCTATAATCATATCTTAGTTTGTTCTCTTCATTCATACCATTAAAACAACTAGGTGTTAACTACCATTTAAAATAATATTATTATATTATTAGTGTGCAACATAAGATTTCAAAGAAACTCATTTGTTGCGTATCAGGTACGCTATCGAACATAGAAACCCCTTTGAAGTAAAGTTAATATTTAATTCACAAATATTAATAAATATAAAAAGTTAATATTCTTTATTTACCTAGGATGTTACATCCTTCCCCCCTTTTTGGGAATTGCGTCCTCACAATTTTAAAATTGGGCTCAGAAACTTCATTGAAAGCCCCACATCAGAAAAGGAGTTAATAAAACTATCACTTTATAAGAAATAAAGAGAAGTACAATGGTCACCTGATATAACCCATACTAGTATTACATGAAAACACGGATATGGAAGAGAAAATAAGTGTCATGTTCTGATGGAGAGTGATAGAAAACATGATCAGAAGAATATAAACCATCTGAAATCCACTAACTTGTGACGAGTTAAACGGTATTTGATTCCCCAGTAGGAAAAGTTAATAGACAACGTTTTTTTTAAAGTTAATTTTCGTTGAGGAATTTATTTATGGGATTAACTAAAACATAAGGAAACATACTTACTTGTCATATAGACTTTCATCTTTTACTAGATTTCTAACACAATCTCATATTTTCTCCAAACGATGAGTATTTAGGATGACTTGTTCATATTAAAAGAACTATAATCAACTTCTAGAGAATAACATAATACAAAAAGGATGAAATATATATTTCCCATGTATTTAGACCTTAACCAAAACCAAAATTGTTAGTACAAGATTAGATAATCCCCAAAAGGATATTCTTTTACAAATAGAAAAACTACTCTTAATCTCCCAAAATTTTTCCAACAAACCCCCAAGTTAATCAAAGACCATTCAATAAACAGTTGTCCATAAAATTATTCAATGTAATTCAAAATATGATCGAATTCAAAAACTTAGAAGAATTTTATCACATAGTCTCCCATGATACATCTTAACATTTATCTCTAAATAACATCGGCCACTCTAAAAGTCTTATACTGAAAAGTAATTAACCTAATCACATATCCTCTCTGATAGGTTAATCATTTCCATAGGTAACCTAAAATCAACATATTAATGATTCATAAAATCATATAATTAAAAAGAATTAGTCAAACTAACCAGGTCCTTCATATAGTCCAGTGGTAGACGATAAATACCATTCACACTTTGGTTGTGGGTTCGATTCCCATAGCTTCGTCCGACGTGACAGTTTGTCACACGGTCTACGTGTTGTCTATTTTAAAAAACAATATAATTTTATAACATTCCCAAAAAGATATAAATTCATCAAAAATGATTATAACAGATTTTAACCACAAAGGTTATCTAATAACTTTCATTTTGCATCCCAAAATGTAATAACCTGTAATTGCCTCAAATTCAAGGATCATATAAACCCAAATAATTCTTTATAACTATATCCATAATATAAAAGATATTTATTCATTAAATAAAATTTTCATATATCAATCTTCAGGGTTACAAATACTATAAAAAGTCTTCTAATGTAATACCATCATCAAAAGAGCCTTAATAATTTTAAGCATTTCACCATCCTAAAATCTACCCTAGCTCTTGAATCCCTTATATGTTGACTTCTTACACATTAAAAATTCATCATGATTTATTAACCATTCCTTTAAAAATTATTCTGAAATACTTCTTTCCTACAAAAAAATCATGAATCATATCCTATGATTTCAATAATAGGAAAACATATGTTAAGAAATAATACATAACTTTCATTGGTCATTGTCAGTTTCTTCATCCTCAATCGGAATAGCATTAGGTATTGGTAAACAAATATTTGTATGATCTTGGTGATCCCATTCTCAAAACATCTTCACAGCACATGTGTTTGCATAATGACCATGCATGCCACATTTAAAACATTCAATTGATCGCTCAGAAAGAACTTCTTTCGCTTTCCTAGAGTCAACTTGATGCTTCTTTTTTCTATGGTTGGTTCTTGATTTATGACCTTCATTTCCAATATATAACATCTTTCTATCCATTTGAACCATTTTACTAGGTGTTTCTTTCCATATCTTTGACACATAGGTTTTTGAACACACATACCTTTATGATTATTACCTGAACTTCTGTAGGGATTTTTTTCTCAAAAATATGATTCCTTATAAAAATCACTAAGCTTCAGGTGGTCAATCCTGACTCCAGATAGTTTGTTGAGAATAACCAAAAGGGTTCTCATTGCAAATCCCATATCATTCGGTTGCTCATTCCGAAAACCATCACAGGTTTCTTGGCATCCACTATTACTTTGGTGCTTGCTAGATCTAGCCATTTACTAAAACCAAAAAGGCCAATGTGAGTATATCATTAAAATAATCAAATAATACTAAGATATAAGTATTCATGTTATCTTAAACTGATTCACTTTATCTAAAAACTACGACTCTTTCTAAAATCTTAACCATTATGGTAGTGTCACTTATGCTTAAAGAATACCCTAACCTCTAAAGTTATCTAAACTAACCTCTGATACCAACTATAAGGACACAACCTTAAAACATTACATAATATTGAATTAAATTAATAATTCGCATTGAGGATCTTTTTAGGTTTAGAGTTTTAGAGAATTAGGACATAACTATTAAATATCAAAAGATTACAAAGTAGATACTTCTAACCAGTTTCCATTTTTTCCATAAAATAAAAACTCTTAAAAAGAAACATGTATAGTTCCATGTTTTAGATAGCATATCGTTCCTTGATCCCATCCTGGACCCTATTCAACTTTAAGTCCTGTGGAAAACATCTCAAAAACATGGTATGAGCATAAAAATCTCAGTAAGGGATACACAAAAAAGTAACCTGTTAGTTTTTTAAAACTACAAGTAAACCATGAATACATAATCATAAGTAATACTTTTCACCGTTATGAAGTAGTAAAAACTCTTCAATAAATAAAAGATCATTGATTACCCTTTTGTAACCAAAAGATCACCATAAAACCCATATAAATATCACATAACATATAATGGTATCTTGGGATATACACATACTTAAATGGAATAACCATACGGTCGACTTCCACAAATGTCACTAAATCGAATAGCCATACGACCAACTTCCATACCGAATGCATTATAGTTTATAATGTAACCACCCATTTGAGTATTCATGGCACCACCCGTCATTTGGTTTATCATGTAACCACCTGTGAAATGTCCAATTACCATTATAAAATCATAATACATAAAACACATATAATGGAAAGAAAATATTTTTACATTTCAATCACAATATATCACTCAAATATATTGACATAAAAATTTCATTATCAAAACCATTTTCAATACCAAAATACATAAAATAGTATATTGTATTTATTTTCATTTAAAAACATTATGGATTGTTGAGGAATCCAAAGATCAAATGATACTCACGGCGGCGGAAATGGTCATTGTCATCGCTTATGTTAAAAGAAACATCCCTTTTTTGTTGTCTAGTAAAAAAATTAGTATAAAAAGATTCCATTTGAATGAAATGAAAATTAAAAGGTTTTTATACAGCGTATAAAATATAGTCTTTTATTAAAAAAAATATTCCTCAATGAAAGGAGATTGATACGAAGTCCCTTACAATGGTAGTATCACTAGTTTAAGGATAAATCAATGGCATAATCATGTGTGAAAAATATAAATACACCCAATATAAGTGGATATTATGTGTAAAACAATCATAGGTCATTCACACATATTCATAGCATTTCATAATCAAGAAGTAGAGGTTTATCCCAAAGAATTTAAATTGGGCTAAGAAGTCCCCTTACAAATATTCGACAGCCAAACGACATCACTTTAAAATTACGAAAATGAGTTGATGAGAGAGATAATGGTATCTCATCACTTGGACATAAAATTTACATCAATAAGGAAATAAAAGTACATATCCCAATAGAATAATAAGTAAACTAAAATAAAAAACAAAAAGAAGTCTTTTAAAAAGAAGAGGGTGAAAGGTTCCCTTACTGATTTGGTAATATACGAAACATACATCATATGAAAGAAGGGCCATAAAGTGTTGATGTAAATACCCATAAATGAAATTATATTACACAAAGGGTAGAATCATGGGTAGTACATACACCACTCAAATGCAATAGTGAAAAATATAGCATGAATCTCATGTGAATAAAAAGTGAGATAAAAACCCCTTACCTCATTGTAATAAATCGAGTCATATGACCAAAAGATAATAAGTACAAAATGAATCATAGAATACCATGAATGTAAATATAATCATGATAATATATATCAAATATAAGTACACAATACACCACATAAAATAAATAAGTGGTGAACAATGGAAATCACACGGAATTAAAAGTGAGATAAGAAATCCCTTACCACGTGTCTGACTTGACTCACTCGTATGTTCCTTGTTCTTCCTGAATGATAAAATTAAATTAATTTATACATGATTAATAATATTTTTCAAGTTTATTATTACTTTTATATCACTTATTACCTTTCTATAACAATTATTTAATTATTTGAGTACATAATGGATACTTTGTCAATGTTCGGAACTTGAGTAAAAAATGAACTTGTTATAATTATAAATTGTCCATGTGGTTAAGAGTCCATTATCTCCTGAATGATATTAATCATTCAGATTTAATATATATAATATATATTCAGTATATATATGTATTTATAATAGTACATAACATTTGTAGATAAGAAATGAAATGCATTGTTCATGGAGACGGTAATCCGTACGTATGCATGAACGCTACTTTCATTTCTATTTCATATTTTAATGAAATGAAAACATATTGATTCATAAGTATATTATAATTTTAGTATAATATATATTTCATATATGTTACATACGTTCATAAATTATATCCTTTATACGTTCCACATATGGCATGAACGGTTCATATCACTTTGAGGGGGCGGTAGTCCGCACTTTATAAAATGAAATTATCACATTTTCCTATTATGGAAACCATAAAAGTATTAAATAAATGAAAAATAAATATGAATAAGATAAAAATAAACATAATATATATCATATATAAACACAGTTACATCTTAATGGACACCATGAGAGGCAGTAGGAGATAATTGAACAATCATCGTTACGGGAGGTAGTAGTTCGCCGTCCACAGAAACATTATGTTCATCACACATTAGATGGAGGTGTTTGTAAGTGTATCTAAAATAAATCTCATAAAACATCCTAGTATATTAAAGATAATGGTTTTATTACAAAATAAAGGAATAAAAAGAGTTTAGGGGGTTGGAGAAGCAAAAAAAAAAACAAAAGAACATAAGAGAATACATTACCTTTAAATCGGGTAACTCCCCTTGGTTTTAACCAAAAACGATTGTTGAAGTGATTTATGCATAAGTTAGTGATTCTTGGATGAAGATAGGGTTTTTGGGAGCTTATTTTAGTAGTGTTTGGAGGATCCAAATGGCTTGAGAAGTTTGATAAAGGGGTAGGAAGTGGGGTCTTTTTATAAGGGAGAGGAGGGGAAATTTTGGAATGCTTGAAAATATTATTTTATTATATAATTATTTTGGGTTATAAATGACCAAAAACCATTAAATTCGAATATAATGTGTCCAATGTTCAATATAAAATCATACAATAATAACTGGACAAGTTATGGATATTATTTTAAACATTTTATTCTTTTTTATTTAAATCATTCATTAATGACGTAAACACTGCGTCATCATTTTTTCATAAATAATTTTATTTATTTGATGTCTAAAATTTATAAATAAATTACCATGATATAGGAAATTTGTTTAGATTTATAATGAATATTTATATTCAAAAAGATAATTTATATAACCCCATGTAAAAATTGTTTTAGTAAAACAATACATGTTTGTGACATTTTTATTTTTAATTTAAATAAAAAGTTATTAATGTCATTATCCTACCCACGTGGCTCCATGGGGCCCCCAAATTGACCCATGGATTCTCTGTGTCATCCATGACTCATAAAATATGGTTAGGACATGTGTCAAGGTATTTTTATATTTTTATAATATTATTTTTACCTTAAATTACCCTAATTACCTTTAATTGTTGTTAATAAAACTCAAAAGTTACTATTCAAAAAAAATTATTTTCATCCCATTGAACCACATTTTACATAATAATGAAAACCATGTATGTCAAATTTTTTAAATTCAATTCATAGAAGCGTTAAAATTTAATTTAAATGAAAAAATCAGTTTTTAACTACTACTTAGTGGTTTCACTATTCATCAAAATTGATGTTTTTTAGAAAAATACGAAAAATATAACCTAATCTATATTTGATATTCCAAAATAAAAAATGATGTACATTTTACCCAATTAAAAACATATATGTTTCATTAATTAACTTTATAATTAATTTCCACTGTCAAAACAAATTGCGTGTTTTTAAGAAACAGTATCTATCAAAAGATTGACACTCGTTAATTAACAATTTCCAATTGAAATTAATTCAATGACCACCATTGGATTAAATGGTAATAATATATTTTAATTACACTTTAAACCCAATAAGAAATATAATCCAACCATGTACATATATTATATTAAAAGGTGTTTATGAACTAAAATACAACATTTTCACTATTCATTAAAAAATGAATTTTATCGGAAAAATACCAAAAATTTACACAAAGTAAATTTTTATGTATTTATTATAAATAAGTACTTTATTTTGTATAACATATAAAATTGAAAAAAATTATATTTAAAAAAGTTTCTCCCTCAAAAGGCGGTTAATCGACATTTTAAAGAATATTAGAGTATTTATGCTTAAAATTGGATTCATTCGCATGTTAATCCTCTAAAATTTATTGGATAAATGTAAAAACATTTAACAAACATGTATAATCATATTTTAGTTAGTACTATTCATTTCCATCATTAAAACGGCTAGGTGTTAACTACTATTTATAATAATATTATTATATTATTAGTGTGCAACGTAAGATTTCAAAGATACTTGGTAGTTGCGTATCAGGTACAGTATCGAATATATCAACACATTTAAAGTAAAATTAATATTTAATTCAAAAATATTAATAAATATGAAAATGTCATATTATTTATTTACCTGGGATATTACACTGATGCCTTGAAGCATCTATTTCCATGCATCCAGGAGTTGATAATACCTAATTTTAAATCCTTCTCTTGGTGTCACAAGTGGCCACAGAGCATCCCAAGTAGAAAGAAAAGATCACAACACAAAATGAGACTCCCTTTTCCCCAATAAGTAACCTTATCCAATATGGGTATTTAGAAGATAAACACGCACCATCCACTTTCACCATAATGAGAAACACAAGGAACGTGGTTTCCACATAACACACCACCACTTATAATGAAAAAATTCATAATATCCAAATTGAATGCATTAATTAAAATAGAAGTTCTTAGAACATAGAAAATAGAAACTTTTACAATATAAAAAATATACAACACAAAAAACCCCCCCAAACAAAAACATTACAATAATGAGAACCATTACAATAGAAAGATACTTTAAACCGGGCCCAAAATAGAACCCTACTTCTTAAAATGAGATAGGGTATTCTTCGAAGGGATGGATCTAGATCCACATCAGTTCCTAAAAATACCCTGATATAATCATTACATGTTACCTATACTTACATAGTTATGGTAGGTCTTTGGAGAACTCAAACATGATGGATTCTTATGATCTGGCTTATTACAGTGATAACACACCAGGATCCCATACTTAGAGGGAGCTGACAAAATATGTAGAGGCCTTTTAATTCTACGAATAATACCACTTGCCTCATGCAACTTTTTGATCTCCTTAATGTAATTTCCTTCACTAAATATTGATATTCAAGGATGGTTGGCCTCCTCAAGCACTCTTACTAACATATATTTAACTTGAAGGGCATTCCTTAGTACATTGGGAAAGGATCTAAGACCGATCTCCGACACCTTCAATTATAATTACTCATGAATCCCTTTCTCAAAAAATCAATATGTCATGAAATTGTATATATCCAACTCTATAAGATAAGGAAATAGATCCAAAAAATTACAAAATAACTACAACACAAATCCATCACCTTTTTGTAGATAGTATAAATCCATATCCTTCCTCAAATTCTCTACCACATAGAAATATTTACACATGAATAAATACTTGAAGAACTCATATGTAAGATATTCTTGAGGCTTGGTTTGAGATAATTACATCCCCCACTTCCATGTTTGGAATTCAATCATAAAGTTAAAAAATATTTCCTTTAACGAATCTGGTAACTCAAGGAAACTGAAGTTTCCCTCAATTTTCTGCATCCACTCTTCCACTACGAGAAGATCTTTATGACCATAAAGGAGAGGATTATTAAACTTTCAAAAATCAGGGAAAGATTCCTTAGGTTGATCAATCATTGGTTCTACCAATGGTGAACCACCCATGGTAACACATGGAATATCCCTCAAATATTTGTTGGGGGTATACACTAAGCAATATGAATACAAAGAACTCAATAAAAACCAACTCATCGACAAGAATTATCCAACTCCAAACACCACCAAAAACATTCTTGTAAATCAAATTAAAATACACCACCCAACCACTAGTTATCAAAATATCATAATTGTACTCTTTAAAATACTTTTTAAAAGTAAAAAAACATGGTATGGTGCAACCTCACTAATGGTATTCCATGGAGCCCACACATGCACATTCTCATGCCACCACAGACACTCATCATATCATGCCAATTTAGGAACTCAGGTGCCCATTCCATCAACCATCCATTTCCTCAAATACATCCATGCATGTGAGAACTCTTGAGAATACCAAAGGTCAAAACCAAACATTTCTTTTCTTGAAACAAAAAATTTATCTCTTGTTTCCAACATCTCAATTTAAATCCCATTTAAAAATTCATAAAACTTTTCAGAAGCTCACAAACCTCCATATCAAAATATATTCTCAAACTCTTCACACCAATATAATTTATCCTACTCAAAATAAAATTTCACGGATTATATATAAAAATCTAATTCATCCCATTAAAAACATTTTCATCAACTCATAAAATATTTTTCCATCAAAATTTATTTCATTAAAAATATCATATCAAAAAAATTTATTCTCATTTAAAACGGGCTTCCAAAACCACTTTTTACATATTTTTTTAATTTTTTCAAATAAATAATTTCAATAAAACCAAGGTTTTGATTATTGAAATCCAATATTAATTAACTCATCCCCATTTTTTTCCAAAAATAATTTTATTAAAAATCCATTTTCTAAGTATTTATTCTAAATAAATATGAAAACACATTTTACATATTACCGAAAAAACCATTACCTTTTTTAAGTCATGGCTTCACAATTCCAAAATATGGCTTTTCAAAATAATTTTCAAAATTAAGGAAAACCCAAAACAACTAACGAGGGGGAACTAGTGTCAATGGTTGAATTTTACAAATGTTTGGTGGCCATATTTCAATCACACCACCATCATGGAGTGTCTTCTTAGACCATTTCCCTAACTCTACATGGTTTCCTAGGCCCTATGAGATCACAAAGACCCTTATCCCAACTCTATTTTAATTTACTAAGCACAAAAAATTCCAAAAGAACTAAAAAAACCAAACAAACCTCTATATCCAAGGGATTCTCATGGATCGATCCATAAAGTGTGGGCCAAACACTCCCCAAAACCTACACCCCAAGATACAACATTACTACACAATATACCTTTGCACCCCAAATAACAAAATGGTGATCTAAAAGCAAGATCCTATAAATAATCCACAAGCTCTGATACCATTTTTTCACGAACCAACTAATGTTGACCCAAACTGATCACCCAATTCTATCAGTGGCATAGACCAAGAGGCATTCCCAATCCTCCCTGGATGGGAAATAGTTTTAGGACATCAACATAGTAACCAAGTTAATGATTTTTTCCAATATAAATAAATAAATAAATAAACCAAATAACAGAAAATAACCAAAGTAGTCCAAATAAATAAAATATTCCAAATTGAACATAATTTATACAAAAATGAAAATAAATAAAACCTATAACAAAAAATCCCAATTGAACCTAAAAAACAAAATTCATTCATGTGACCCTGAGGGTTAGTCATCAATACTAAAACCTATAATCACCCATGGTGATTAAGACAAAGTTAACACCTACAAAAAAGCTAAAAACCATAAATAACTATAGGCATGAGTATCAAAACACAGTAGCTATGCCCAAAAAAGTCTATTCCCAATGAGATTACTTTAAATAAAAGAAAAACTAATTTCAGGGTGGAAATAAAATATATAAAACTATTCTTTTCCATACCTTTTCCCCTTTAAAACCAAACACGATCCATTTCCCTTTTTTCACTCAAAACCACATTCCATTCCAATAATCATAAGTTAACATTTTTGAGGAGCAAGAAGATTTTTTCATTAAAAATGTGAGAAGGGAAGTGTGAAACTTTTCCAAAACTTTTTTCATAAGACTTTGAAGATCTACTCATCACATTTAAAAATAATTACACCAAACAATAAAGAAAAACAAAGATAACATAATAAGGGCAATGAAAAAATAAGCACACAAGAGTAACTAACTAATCAAGAATCTCAATCATCCTCCATAGAAAACTATGTGGAAATGAACATGGAATAATCTAGGAGCATAGTGAAATAATATATAACATACAATACATATTGACTCATCTTGAAGACCAACATCACCTGATGAAATCAATTGTCTCCCACATGCTCGATCACACCCTACCTAGTCTGACTGAGTAGAACTATCCCGTAGCAAAGAACAAACAAATCCCTTGATATGGGCCACTAGCTAGAGAAAAATCCTAAGATAGTGTGTCAACCATTCATTTAAAATATGTTAGTTATTCCCAGTTCTAATGTCAAGAGTAATGTCATGGTGATCCAATAATTCCAACCAAGCTTTCAATCACATGCACATATATCGTATAAAAGAAACTCACACAATAAGTCACCCCTGAGCCACTCAAAGGAACAATTAATTTCTTTTAAACCATCAAATCATAGGGAATCCTATCATCATGGGCCTCCAACAATAATTAACATAAATAAGGAAAGAGAACTATCTTAGGAGAGTTTTCAAGATCACTCATTCCACAAAAGTGCCAAATAGTCCTCAAACACCCTTCAAGAACAAAACTTTTTCAAAGTTCCAAATCCACCTTTCAAAAATGGTAAATGTACAGTATTTTAAATCTCACAGCCATTTAAAAAAATCAATTTAAGATCTCACACTAAAATTTTATACCCAATAAACATTCATCAAATTTCTAAAGAGGCCACAGACCATCATCACATGTCAAACCATTTTCAAAGAACCAACACAAACCAAATTCAAGTCCAATAATTTTAGAAATACATTAGGTAAATCCATACCACAATTATATATGAAACAAAACACACTGAAACCCACAAACCATGCTTGAGAAACCACAAATCACTCAAAAAATCCAACCAGTAATTTTATTAAACAGTTGGTGTGAATCACATAATGAAACAAATCCATATGCCTTAAAAAATAAGGAAAACCACTAAATTTATCATCAAAAAATTATTAAGAAATTTTTCACTCAATAATTAACTTATAAGGAAGGTGTGAAAAGAAATAAACCAATTATTCTTAAATTTAAAGGGAAAGTGTGAAGGGAAACCTACCTCAAATCACATGAGCTTCAAAAATACCAACCCAAAACAACTCCATGAAGGTTCCACGGGCAAGAGAAACCAAAATAATCTCTAAGAGGACAAAATAACCAACATAATACAAGGGAAACATGAACGCTATATCCAAATGACCATGGGAGAAGAGTAACTCAATAGAAAAAGGACATACAAGGAAGAGGATGAAGAGATAAGAATATTACCTTGAAAAATCACACTAAAACATTGAAGAAACCATATTCTACACCATGGGAGAGTGGGGGAATCTAAGAGAAGAAGGTATAAGATTTTTTTTGATCAAAGTAACCATTATAAAAGATAACTGAGAGTTTTGGTGTTAAAATACGAAGTGGATAGAAGATAAAATTTACACTTTTAATGACCTAGATAGTATTCATGGTTATCCTGCACGATTTTCAAACTATACAGCAACAGTGAATCCCTCACTATCCAAGTGTAACAAGCCACACTGTTATCCTGAATAGTTACTAAACCATGCAATAATTGTTCAGTCGCTATTATCAAAAGATGAAATTTTCCAAATGGTTTCCTCGGAAAGGGTGCATGGTTTCCCCTAACCGCGTGTCAACTATCCGCCAACTACTGAAATGTCCAAAATCTCATTTTTCACGAAAAAATCATAGGGCAACCCAAGGGTGAATGTGATACCAAATAAGAACAAAATAATATCTCAATATTTAAATCCATAACTCCTAGACAGCGAGAGGAAAAACAAGATCTAATAGACAAACCATAATAAGGGATGAAAATAAAAAATTTTGGTGTGACGATACTATCGGTTGACTCATGGATTTAATCACAGTTAGTTTCCAATAGTGTCCAGTATTATTGAATTGTATAAAATATGGCTAGTTTTTTCTTTCAACTTTTAGAATCCCTCATAAAAAATATCAGTACTAAATTCCCAATAAACACTCCATCTATATGAACTCACTATTCTAGCTTGAACCAATATATATATAATAAAGGTATGTTAATATATGGTTTAATGTTTTCACCACAATATTTTATATTTTTAATTCTTCTAAACATTACTCAAATAAAACATATACATAACCCTTATTGTAACCAATACTGTAATTCAATAACCAGGTATATAATAGAATGTATCTCTTATTTTCATGGAACTCTTTCAACTTATTCTCAACATTCTTGGAAACTATAATCAAATTCCAACCAACTCAACATCAATATTTTAACATCATGAAACTCCAATTAATGACTTTTATCCCCATTGAAACAATTAAAACAAAAACAAAAAGTGGGTTTATCAATCCCCCATTGTATTTGTTATCATTAAACATTATATAAAATTCAATATCATTATATGATCAATTACCGCTTTTTCAACACTTATATGTTCTACCCATTTCTCATTTTTTTTAATTTTCTTCTCTTTCTCCCTTATTATCAATAAATACAAAGTACCCAAGAAAATATGGTTGTAATTAATTATAAAGAACTTTTCCATTGTTCATCCAACTCAATGTATATGTGTGTTTTTCTTGGTTTAGAAATCACAAGGGTTTGAATTAGAAAATAAAGTTATACATAACACCTAATGTTTGATACCAACTCATACTATTTTCATTAATTATCCCCATGGACAGTAAAAGTATTCTTTAGTCTAAATATAATAATACTAATTGAAAAATATTTCACTTTTTAGGAATTTTAATGTGAAATACATACAATCAGTTCAATAAAAAATATTAAAAAATTAAAATAACATAGCTTATTAGGTTATAAAATCTATCACCAGATATATAATATCTTTAAAAATTCTCTCTTTCAATAGCATTGATGAAAATAATAACTACCCTTTAATATCACACTGTATTCTCATAAATCAAGGATTTGTGAGTACCAATACATACCTTTTCAAAGACAGTTTTTGAATCACATTATAGAAATAACATTTGTATGAATAATCAACTATGGATGCTTATATTGTACTTTCTCTACTTGTACCTCCTAAAGGATAAATTTATCATTATCTTCACGAAGGTTGATATATTTTTTCAAATATTATTTATAATTCAAAATGGTAATCCATAATAAGATATTAAATTCTTCAGATATGGAAATTTTATTCTAGCTTAATTTTCATCATTAGTTCTCCATTTTATAACAAAACATCACCTTCTATTCCCTACATATTCACCACAAAATGGAACACAAATTATAGGGAATAAGTGAGAACCTAATTTGATCCTTAGTGAGAGAAACATGGATAATAATCTATTTTCATCCACAATACTCTTTTATTTTCTAATTTAAATTTATGAATATTCTTCACACTGGATTTTCAATAATTCATATAAATATTGTTCATAATTGATACTTTTTCCCTTTTAGATTCCTCTTTTTGTGATAAATTCTTCTTTTTGTAAGCCATAAAGGCACAAGGATCTCTTAGTTCCATTTCAATGTTCTTTATAATCACTTCTTTGGATGATATTTTTTTATATATAATCATTTTATATGTGTCTCAATTTATTGTATCTCCTTCAAAACACCTCATGAGATCTAAAGAGATAATCCTTTTAATGACATTAAAAAATTAGGATTCTATATTTTCTTGTAGAAATTTCTCTTTAGCTTTAACATTTTATTTCTCTTCTTACATTTCAATATTTCTTACCTTTTTCCAAATCTACTGTCTATATAACTAAAAAGTATTTTGGTTCATAAGAAACCTCATTAAAATTTATACATTGCATCATATGAGTGATTTTCTCTAATCATTTTTTTACTTGGACTGTCTTTCTTCTTTGCTTCTGCTTTCATACATCAATTTAGACTTCCATGGAATGTTTCCAGGTATCCATGATGTGATATTTTTTTACCAAAAATGAAGTGAATTATTATACATGGTGTTTTAATCTTATTTGGATTTTTGAATCTATTTTAAATTAAGTTTTACATTCTTTTTACAATCTTGGGAGAGTTTTGCTGCCTTCTTCAATGTCTTGTTAAGAGTATTCTGGTTCCAAATTTTATTTATCTTCTTTTCTATGGTTGTCTAATATTTATTTAATATTTTTTCCAGAATTGTTCATTCAAATGTTTTATATACATTCTTGACTTGTTTTGGAAATAAGTAATCACTACTGTTACCACTTTGAGTGCATGTTCAAAATATATTTTTTAAACATCAATTTTTTTTATAATTAACACTCTATTCCCTCCTTCTTAATGATTTTAAATCATCTTAGTCTTGATAACCCAAGATTTAGGATCTTATTTTCTTGCATACCTTGAAAAATTATACTAAAATGTTTTATCTATGTTCAAATTCCTTTTTCAAGTCAAAAAAATGACCCACAATTTGTGATCTCTCCCCTATTAAATAATTTATCCAATTTTTCAAAGATGATGTTTTTGTGATTTTTTATTCACTATATTTGTGTATTTTTTGAAATAAAAACTTCCAGACATTATTCAACCCACCATAGATGTAGTGGTTAAATTTAATTTATTTTTTCTCTTTCCAATTTTTTATATATTTTTAATTGACATATGTACACTTTATGAAAATAGACTTAGAATAATCATGGAATTTTGAAATTGATGGTTACATTCCTATTGTAGATATTTAAGGGTTTCCATTATAAGATCTCCAGGAATTATTTCCAATATATAGAAGACTTTTTTCAAAAGAAATATCATTGTAATTTCATGTGGAAGTATAATCTATTTTTATATCCTTTGATGTCCCAACTTGAGTGGCTTCTATATTTTCAATTTTAACATCACGCTTCCTGAATTTCATGTTGGAAACCATTTTTTTCATCCTTAAATGTCCTCAATAATTCTTCACAATACTTTCTCACCTCTTAAACTTTATCTTAATACATTTCTCTTTTTATTTTAGTAGATATTCATTATTTTTAAATCTAATTTTTATTGATTATCAATTGAGATTCCTTGAAAATAGAAAAATCTTCCAATAAATGTGTGTTTTCTTCTGGATTTTTCTTAGATTATTCCCTTTCATGGATTGTAGTAATCTATTCATTTTCAAATCATGTGAAATTCTCTATAATCTCTATGCTCATTGCATTTATATCTCCTACTTGGTTGGATATCTTTACATAGGTTTGTACCCTTACTTTGAAATCATTTTCCAACCTTTCATACTTATTATTATAGTGGGTGATCTCCTCCCAAATATTTGTAAAAATTCAATGGATATATGAGAATATTTATTTATGGTATTTAGGTAAAATTTCTATTAATGAACCAAATTATTTTTATTCAATGTTTTTTATTCCCCATAGAAACATGGTTATTTAATTGGAAAACTCTGGGGAAGTTATATATACTTACATTTTTTCACATAAATAATTTTATTATTCATAGGAAAATGGTTTTCCATCTCCTTGGTGGTGGATTTTACTAATAGATCATATTATTTTAGGCTTGAATTATCTTAATCAAGATTCAAGTATAAGATATCTATTTTTTATTCACCATTTCTTAAGATGGTTAACTTATATTTAATATCATCTTTAAGAGTTATATTATTATTAGAAATACATCCCCACTAATTACCTTCCAATAGTAGAGAATCATATTTCAATGATGATTCCTTTGTCAACATATATCCATATTTTTTCGTCACATTCATTATTTTCATGGTAGACATATATTCCATGTTGGACTTGTTAAAGAATTATTTTCCATTTTAAAATATTCACTTTATAAATAATTTGAAAAGATAATAATTTTTCATTAACAAATCAAATTTTAGAATCTAATTAGAGTTGTAACAGGCTCTAATAAATATTTTGAAGGACACATATATATCTTCCCAACACTGATAGGGGGATGAATCATTGTTGATATGATTTTTATGCTCATATTCCTTGTCACCACTTCACTTTTTTATTAAATTGATCTCTATATTTGTTTCCCTAACCTATGGTAAGTGAGTATGTAGATATTGAAAAGACAAGAAACACAACGAGGCCACTACAATTTATTTATGAGGTTAACCTCCTAATGGGTGACTATGTTCCTAATGAAATGTGATTATTATCCCATGTACAAAGATTTGTTTTTATTATAAAAAGATACAAGAGCATGGTTATGGACTCAAATTATTTTGTCCTAGAACTGACCAGGCAGAAGGAAAGTAGTGTCTTTCTAGTATGTATCTCCTTATAGAATATTGGATTCATCATATTCCCTATAAAGTAGATAAAAAACAAGGATCTTTTATTATCTCAATATAAATAATATGATATTATTCTCTAGTTGTAACACTTAAATCAGATCCATAAAAATTCTCCAAACATCCACAATATATGTTTATATTGCAGGTTAGATATTTAGTTTCTCAGTACGGATGCAATCTATTATAGTATAGCTGAACACACGCTTCTTCTTCCCCTTCTCTAGTTCTTAACGAAATGACTCATGCTTCAGCACCAGAGTTCCTCTTATTTAGTGTATAGGTGGAACCACTTATACATAACACTGGATTTATTTATATTATATTCTTAGTTAGTATTAATAGAAGACATGGTTGATATCTCCACACTTCAACTTCTTTATCTTATTTTTTATCAGTGCAAAGAAATAAAACTGTAATCTCTTCTTCCTTCAACTTTATTGGATGTTCATATGAAAAAAATTCAGATATATTCTATTTCCTTGATACACAAGAATGCAGAAAATTGTTTTATGTGTTATTCTCCTCTCTTTCTGAACATAATTATTTCTTCATTTTAAATGGAATTGTTGAAAACACACGTTTTTCTTCAATATAAAACAATAGATAGTAATGTAAAACATCATCAGTTCCTTCATTATTCCATCATTAATACATCCTAAAATATTTTTAAATCTTATAATTATTATCCATTTATTTATTAAAACACTACAAAAAAATTTCAATAGGAGCAAACTCTTACCATGATATTAATATTATCGTTCTCTTCATTATTAATTATATAATTCAATAAAATCTACCAATTTTGGAACTGATTCCATGTATGCATGAAAAATAAATTTACATTAGTGGAACTATTTACTTCATAGTTTGTATATTATCCCCAAATCTACTTTCATTTTATTCTTCACGAATCATTAGTACTCCTTGTGATTTTTTAATTTGAATATATGACATAGGCATCATCAGATTTATATATCACAATACATGAGAAATGGTTTATGGTCATAATTTTTGTTTAGATTCATAAGTTATATGATCATTAAATTAATACACACAAGTCACACATATAAAAGTTTCATGATTTAAAACTCAAAGTCTTATGATGAATTCATATGAATTCAAGCCATACAAATAAGCCATATAATGGAATAAAGATATACTAGCCAGTTTAATGTCATATGAGGTAAAAATTATTATGGTGGTCCTTATATTTAACTTCAACACTCTTATGAACATACTTCCACTTCACATTCTAGATTATAAAATACAATAAATAATATTTTATTCATCTTTAATTATCTCTCCTTCTTATGGTGTATGTTCTTATATGAATTCATGGGATTGTGATTATATAACATTATTCACTTCTTCTTATTCAAGTGGATACACTCTAATGTTTGATGAACTATTTGCAAATGTCATGACTTTATTTCTGATCTCACATGGAAATCTTGTCAGTGTTAAATTCATCAGGCTCTACTCTCATGGATATGCCCATGAAACCATTACCACAAAGAAAAGACGACATTAAAGATGTCATCACTTTTTAAATTATGTGAATTCTAAAATCTTTTAAATGGATTAACAATGATTTTATTTCCTTTATCCCTCATTAAATTAAACTCGTTTATAACACTCCTTTATTAGCTTGTGCACATCTTAAAAGTATCGGTAATTTCCATTGGGAGTCAGTGCTCTCTTGAAACCCGCCATGTAGACCCATACATGTGGATGTTAATCACCCTTCACCTTCCTCACACATGTGTTGAACCAGGAAGGTGTTATTTACCCTATATATTTTTTTGGTTGGATCAAGGATTTAATATTGATAGTCTTCCAATGGTGGAATGGTTTCTTGTCTATTTGAGTTGTCTTAAATTTAGATATCTTTTCTTTTAACACTTAGAATCCCTTAACAATAACATTAGAAGTAAATATCTAAGAACCTATTCCTCCATATGAAATCACAGTGATGTATTCAATATATATGAATATTTTTAATATACTAATGAAACATTTCACCACATTCATTTCTCTTTTTTAATCTTCACAACTCTACTCAGGAAACATATATCTATAACCCTTCATGGAACTAAATTGTTACTTCAATAAAAATGTATATAATATAATGGATCTATTATATTCATGGACCTCTTTTAAATCATTATAACATGAATAATAACTCTAGAAAACTTCTAAGAAACTTAACATCAACATATTTACATCATTAAAAATTCGTTCGTTCCTTTGATCCTCATTGAAAACAAATACTACATAAACATAGAGTAGGTTAATAGATAACATATAAAAACCACATGCATACCCATTGAATTGAAATATATTTCATGCTAGGATGAAGATATAAATATAAAACAATGGTTTTCAATTAAACTAAAAACCAACCACATTCACCCAGTACTTTAATTTATTTTTTTATACTTATTAATCTTCCATTAAATCATAACCTTGATTTTAGAAGTTCAAAAATGGGTATAAATTTAATTAAAGGGAGCAGTTTTAAAATGAGCTTTTGAAAGCACATTCATTCTTGATATAACCATTTATTAAAAAAATAGAGAAATTACCCAATAGAAATAGAATATACATTTAAAGTAAGATAAATTATCAAGTAAAACAATCATTAACATGATTTTGATAAACAATATGGGATGAAATCGATGATGAGATCCACCCAAATAAAGGGAAAAAGAAAATTTAATAATATATATAGTTGAAGAATTACAGGGATAAAAGGTGTGATAAAATCATAACATCATTAATGTGGCCTAATGAAGACTATGGAAAGAGAAACCTGTCATGCCCATTGGATCATGCAACACACTTGAGTGGGGGTGAATTAGTTGATATTCAATTTTTAAATTTGAAATATATTCTTTAACAATTAAATACCCTTTTAACTTGAACCTGTGATGTTGCTTGAAATTCTTAGATCATTTTTAGTCAACCAAGCATATAAATATATGTAATAAAGATAATGAAGTAAATAACATTGGGGTTTTTACATGGATTAAACCATTATAATAAACCTTCTCCTTATAATTATTGGGATGTATAAGTCACATATTCTCCACTAATACCAAATACCTAATTAAAAATTGAGTTTGGAAAGGTACCATCCTGGAACATCTAAAAATCATATTAATCTTGTGTGGCCACCATATTATGGATGTGAATTACTATTCTCTTGTGGTTTATTTATATTCACTCCCTTGAGTCCTTCAAACATAATTCTTATGAGTTTGATTGACATCTCTACATAGTGATGTCATTGCACCCAAAAAATAAGTGATCCACTACCTCAATCCAATAATATTTTAACTATATTAATATCTTCAAACTATTTTAATGCATTCCGACCTCAGAAACTGTCTATATCGTCTATATCTTCACAAAATATGTCAACCACAATAGAACTCAAACATTTTTCTTCTTAAAGATCTAGAAGGCTTCACAAGCTCAACACACTACATTCTTATTCTTCACTATAGGTTATAGTGTATCTTTATTATCATCTCTCTCAATAACTATTTTAGATAACTCTTCTTCTTCTTTTTGGGTTATTCTAGGGAAGTGTGGATTCCTTAATTTTCTCTCACACATGCGGAAATATCAATGGATTATACTTACTTTTCTTTATTCTTTTCCTTATTGTGGTCAAAAACTCATGTGAAAAGGTGACTTCATTAAATACATTCCTTATTTTAAAAATACTATAAATAATATGTTGGTAATATAAAATGGACACTACACTAAAATCACCATTATAGAAAAACTATTTTAGGTTTCCATTAATTATTATGTGCTTCTTTTTGAAATTAATGTGTATAAAAAATACCCTCATTTAATGCATCTAATATTTGAAACATAGCTGAATAAACCAATCCTTTATTATTCTTTGGGATTGAATATTTTTTCTTATTCAGAATATATTAAATAATATACATTTGTCAGTTTCAAAAGATATCCATAAATTTGAATCACAATATCTATGGTGTTTTACTTATTCGAGAACATGATACTTTCTATAAAAATAGAACAACCTTTAATATTGGATCTGTACACAATAGAATCATATTAGTTTCATACTCATCTTTTTAATATTTTAGTCTTATAATAATTCCCAAACATCCATATAATTTCCCCTCAAACACTTTAATAACCTTATATTGATACTATTTAAACAAATTGATGTTTGGCTTGAGCTTCAATAGGTTTTCTTGGTTTTATTCATAAATGAAATTTCATGCACTTGCTGAACAAGAAATCTTCGATGGATATTCGTAAAAATTATTCTTGAAAACCTGATAATTTAGTTTTATTATCAATAATTAAATGTAGTGGGACTTATCCTTAATTATTCATCATAAAAATATCTAATAATAGAGTAAATAAGATTCATGGTGTTCAAAACTCAAAATCTCAATAGTAGCTTCATAAAAATTTCATTTCCTCTGAATATAGAAATTATAGAAAATCCCTACATCATTTTTATTTGATCATCCCTTTCCATGGATGGAGATTTGCAACTCAATTTATTAATTAAAGCACACACTTATCCAGGTTTTTTTATGTTTCAATCATTAAATAATACATATTGCATCATAAAAAATATATTTATTTATATTAGATATAAAATCTAGAAACTCAATTTTTCTTCTAACATTTACTTTAATGTTTTCCCCAAGTGTTAAAAATTTATACTCAGTAAAATATTTACAGTGGGAATTAAAAATAATTATGTTCATCAAGTATTAGATTCAAATACTTATTCTTATCACCATAAGGATTATGCTGATGTTATATGATCATTATTTTGAAAACTAACACTTGTAAAGTCTTATGATCAAGACTGGTGTTGTGGATTAAAGTCTAATGATAAATTATATTATTAATTTTCAATGTACTCCAAATTTATATAATGGGAATTTAATCCATACACTGAAGTTTTATGATAAAAAAGATTCAATTTTAGCACATAAAACATTATGTTCATAGTGATATCATCTCTTTTAGTAGGAAAATAATTGATCTCCGGACATAGCCATTTTTGAGTGAGTTAATAAATATATTTTTCTATAGTTATCTTGGAACTAAATTCCATTTAATTAAGGGATCATGTATACTGATGAAAATTTCTTTATAAATCCTAAAATAATAATTATAATTTTTAAAATACTTCTTAACTCATTTAAATTCATTTTCAAGGTGATGATCTATAAAAAAAACTAATATTAGAGTATTTAAAAAACGTATCTTACATCTCAAGTGAAAAACTACAATGACTAGCTATCCACTATGCAAATACAACCTAATAATACTTACATTTCAGATATTTACAAGTTTAATTTTTTTAGGTTCAGAAGCTAGTATATTTTTTCTTCTCCTTTATTCAAACGTTTAATGATAAGGATTCCTAACCATCATTATTTTTCATAGGAATAAAGACCATATCATATATTTTAATGATGATGTAATGTTATAAGGAATTACTCAAGGAAATTATTCTACAGGCCATTGATATTATAATTTTAAAATTATTCTTCATGGTAGCATATCTTTCATCTCTCTTCATGATTGAATACTTACTTATTTACATGAGGCCTCATCATTCACTTAACTCGTGACTTTTACTAGTTCTTTGACATAAAAATAAAATAATCACAACAAAAGGCCACAAAAAACATCCCTTTGTATTTGTTTTTCAATACTATTTGACTTTACATCAATGTTTTATTTATCCCCATTATTTAAAATAAATGAAAAAGGAAGGAAAAATGTTCTCCCCCTAATAAACATAGTATGGTTCATACTTCAATCTCTTCTCCCATTCCAATGTTTAGTACTATCAAGATACCCCTTCTAATATATGTGATGGTTCTTCCTCCAATTCATCTCCCTCTAATGATTTTCATCAAATAATATTTCAACGACAACTTCTATTTTAAACTAACTCCTCTTATATTAAGTTATTGACATCTATTTAATTTTACAAATAACTAATACCATGAGAAAATGAATTCAACAAGAATCAGTACCTACCATGCAGGTGATTTTAGTGTTGTTGAAACAGTACACCAACATATGAAATTTACTTGGCACCAAATTTCTCTTAAGAACATACCATTAAAAAATAAACATTGAGTCAATGTGGGATAAATTATTATATAATATGAGGTTGATAAGTTTATACAATATGTTTGTCCATATTTGTACAACATATGATACCAATTTCTAGGTTTATAAATTTAAAGGGAATCACATGCGTATTTTTCAAGAAAGTATCAAAACATTCAGTCACATGAACCAATGAATCAAAACATTTAATGTAATAGGTGTTCCATAAATTTATAGATAATTACCACTTAATTAAAATAATATATAATTTCTAAAATAGGGATGAGAGAATGAAATCATTCCTCATTCTTCCGATTTTGATGGGGAGGTCCAAATTTCCTATTTCATCAAAAAATATAAATATATGGAATCTTCACATGGTTTTAGAGTTCCTACACCATGCATACTCTCCATGAATAAAAAAAATTCAATTACCTTAATTTAAACACATTACATATGATCTAGATATAACATGGGTTCTCCAACAACTCTTCTATTTTAGAAACACGGGAGATACTAATTTCTCAATCAGGATGGTTCTTTCTTTTGGGGCCTATAATTTCTAGTCTCCTTCATTCTTGCTACACTTTTCACTTTTCATATTTGTTAACCTTTGGGTAGCATGGGATTATATCATTTTTCTGGTTTATTTATAACTACATTGGTCTTCTTATCTTTAGTGAGTAAATAAAAATCATTCTTTCTAGGTTGTTCTAATTTTTTATCCAACTCTAAAATTTTAGTCATATAGTTAGAACCATTAGGTACATGATCATATATTTATTCCAGTTTCTATTCCTTATTTATATCAACAAGTTTATAACATGATAACATAGGTTCTTTCCATTTTATTTCATATATACAATAAAATTATTCATGTATATGACTGTCACGTTTCAAATCTGGCTACACCTACCACACATATTTTTATTTGCTCTAACTTTTCCCTGGATGGGAAACTTATCAGACTCTTCTCAAGAAGTATCAACCACCATACTAATTCATATATTCCTTTCATAAAATATTCTATTTTCATTTTATTATTTTTACCTTATTTCTTGAAATTCTTGGCCACTTTTTAAGGATTCATGATGTGTCTTATCTTTCCACAATAGAAGAACCTCTTTCTAGTTAGTGTGACATCCTTATCATCCTTCTTCATTGCCCACATGTGAGTTATTTTTTACCCTTATTATGTGATTCATCTACTATGGTAGAATTATCATGTTTCATTACATAATAAATTACCTATTTTTGTTCACTATTTTTAGTAGTAAGTGGTTGATACATGGTAAGATCATAACAAAATTCATCAAAATGGTAACAACCCAAACTTTCATAAATGGAAATTCCACTTGATCTAATTAAATGTCTTATTACGGTTATATAAATTGTGAACTCCATTGGTTTTATGTTTCTGGATTTTCAAATACCGTTATGAATTGTGACAATTTCTAATATAGCCATTGAACAGTGATCACATGATTAGTATAAATATTGGGAATTAACAAATCCAATTTATTCAGACAAAGGATGCAACAACCATATCTAGTTGACTTCCCCTATATGAAGCCCATTTTTCAGTGCTTGAAAAGGAGGTGGCTTCATTGGACTTCTCTCTTGACCATGCCCATGCCGAGATTGAACACGTTAATCTTGAGTGGAACCGACTACTGGAGAAGTGGAAGTTAATAGAGATTACCATCCAAGCGATGTTATCCGAGCCACCCCAAGAGTCTATCGCCATCACACACCTTACTATTTAGTAATATGCGGGTGTTATAAGGGGGTATATAACAAGACCTTAGAACTATGATTATGTTCATTATTTTGAATATAATAATGAATATACATTCATTTTATTATTATTACTTTGTAAATAGTTTTTTTAGTAAATATTCAACCAAGAAACATATTTTGATGAATTAATGGATTTTTTAATTAAATAATATTTTAATAAAATAATAATAATAATATTATATATAAATTATCTTATAATTTGATGAATGCAATTATAATTTTTATTGAGGTTTGAAAGTTGTTTTTGTCAAAACCCATGAATTTTTCATAAATGGTAGTTTTTATTTTAAATGTAAAAATTCACATATTTAGAAAATTATTTAGATAAAATGAATATTTTTTTGGAATCAGGATGTCAAAATTATTCAACAATGAATGTTTTATAATCTTTTGAGACAATCAAATTTTTGGGTAAAAATTAAATACTATTTAAATATATAACGTTCTTTATGACATCATAATGACACAATAATTATGTAATAAAATACAGTAAATGATATGTTCGTCCAATAAATCATTCACCATTAAAATAATGTGATTTTAGTTTTGTTTGTTTTATTTTAAAAAACATTAGTGGACACTCCAAGAGTTATAAAACATTTTCACTCTTTAAATGAATTTCATTGGGAGTGTGACTCACCTCCACATAAGCAACCCTATTATTTTATAAATTTAGGACATTTGAATTATAAAATATTTTCTTCCACTCCCCTTTGGAAAAAAACCATTGGCTGGTCTGTGGTATTGATTAGTTGAATGTGTGGTGGCCCAAACCTAAATAATAAATAATTCCCTCTCCTTTCCAATATAAACCCACCAACACCCACTTCTTCTTCAATAAATTCATTTTGAGTTCATCAAACCTCTGACCTACTCTCTTTAGAATCCTCCCAAGGTTCCCCAAGCTCCCAATAAGCCTCTCTCAATCCCCTCCCCAGCCTTTGGGATCACACATCCAAATAAGGGATTTCTTCCTTTCTCATTTGTGTACAATTTTCATTAAGTTGTTATGCCTTTTTTCCTTCAATTAAATATGTTGGGGTATGATTTCAAAACTCCCCCATACTTTCCTATTTATGCTTGGCTGATGATATACCCCTTTATCTCACATTAATTCCATCCATGTACACCCGTTACTATGCCAAAATTTCATGAGGGATTTCTCTCTCCTCTTTTACATCCAAGTAATTCTTTGGTATTATGAATCTAAATTCCATTACTTTTGTTGGTACAAGTATCTATATGTCCATGTTACTGTCTATTTCATGTAGATATGATGAGACACCCATTTCTCTCTCATAAACCATTTTCATTAATCCTTATGTCACACCGTTATGTTGCCGAAATTTTATCGCATTTTTTCCATGCCAAGATCGTTGTGTAGTGAATACCATACCCATGTCTCTATCAAGGGTATTCACCTTTATACACATATAAAAATTTAATGGTAATTTCATGAATTTATTACACATTAATTAATCATGGAATAACTTATGATGTTGATTTATTCCATGTTATATGATCTATGTGGTACACTTATGCATGAAATGAAATGTTTAAGAAGGGTGCTCCCTGATATCGCTCTAATGCATTGGGTAAAGGTTAGTATCATGATATGTCAGATGAAATGAGGGTTTACTCATGCTAATTCAAGTGTAATGAGGCTTTACTCATGCTAATTAAAGTGTAATGAGGGTTTACTCAGGCTCTACGGGCAATGAGACTTGTCTCATTCTAAAATCATGTTAAATGTTGTTTCCACATCAACATGTTATAATTATCTTGCATTATCATGCCTTTATGATTCTCTTGTGCTCCATTGATATGCCTATTGTCTAACATGTACTGTATTCCTCATGTTATTCCATATTTATTACCTAACTGGGTTTTATAGCTCACACTTTTCTTATGCATGTCCTTAGGTTATTCTATGCAATGCTAAGTATGAGGGAATTTAGGGGTCATGTAAAAGAAGTTTTCAACAAAGATGTTGTATTTAATGTTTAATGTTTTTAGTTAATGTTTATAAGCCCAAAAGACTCTATACCTATCGATATTATATGTTTTATCAAGTAAAGTTTATGAAATAAATCATTTTTATGTGTTTAATAAAGAACTGGGTTGTCCTAAAAACAGTGACCACCAATGTTTGAAATCTCACAAAAACAATTCAATTCTTCAAATATGTTCTTTAGAGATAGATTATTCCATTTATGTGATGTCTATTTATTTTTATAAAGTTTATTCCCTTTTAAAGTCCTTATCCCCTTGATGTATAGGGTCTAATATTTCTACATACCATCCTATTATATCAGCAATTTATAGCCCTATTCGAACACCTCCAACAACATCAACAACTTTCGATTAACCATGCTCTTTTTCTTGTATGTTTCATCTAACATGATATACTTTATCACTAATTTTGGGTTGGAACTCAAACTTTTTAGGTTCATTTTTGGGAACTGTTTTTTATTATAAATGATAACCTATGTAATTTATATATTGATAAATATACCATAATTTGTATCCTTTTATTTCTACATTTTTTTCATCCAATAATTTTAGAAAATCCAGATTTAGTGTCAATAGATTTAACTGGTTATTGGGTTATAATTTTCCAAGAGCAATAGGAATAAGATTAAAAATATGATTTAAATTACATTGATCCACCAATTTAAGACTTTATTTAAGTAGGATTTACTTAAAATTTTATGTGATAACAAAATGTTTCTCAGTAGATTGGGAAGTTCCATAATTTCCATTCATATCCTTCAGTTATATTTTTATCTCAAGGGATTTTAGATTGAGGTAATTATTCTCATCTTCCACTGACCTCAATATATCACCCTAAACAATCTTTATCTTTGTAATTTGACTCTCATGAATTTTTATTATATCTATTAAAGAATTATAGATATCATTCAACCTTTTTTTAACTTATAGCTAAGTATAATTGACATTAATATAATCTTTGTAAATATTCATCAATACATAGAATAACTCCTTGAACACATTCTTAAACACTTCATCACATCATAAGAAACATTGAAATTAGTCATTATTTTTAGAAAATATTTCATTTCAATATGAGGTAAATTATTCGTTCGAATCCTAATCCATGAATTATGTGAATGGAAATACATAATATCATATTCACATGCTTGTTTTAGGGGGATATGAGAGCTTCATGTGGCCTTGTTTCTTGGGGGATTTGAGGAAAATATAACTATTTGAGTTGATAGATAATTTTTTGACTTATTGTTTCAATGTACATGCAGGTGGTGATATGAATACACATGGATGTACAATCCTAGTCATTGTAGGTTGTTTGGTGATCTATGATGCTCATAATGTTTCTTGCTATCAATTTATAAACCAAAAACAATGATATATTAAAGATAATATATTATATTAGATTTCATCTCTTAGTGAGTTATTTAAGGAGGTAGTGTTGACTCATGCTTTTAGGTTCAATATATCTAGATCCGTAACTCCTAGTTCTGTGGATAATTCAATGGGAAATGAGGGTTAGGTGTTCTAGAAGGCTCAATTTTTAAGGATTATACTCAATTATTATGGTTACAAAATTAATGGTATCATGAATGGAGGTGGAAAAAAATTGTATTTCAAAGGATAGATCATCCTATCCTTTTAAGCCTTCTTTATAAAATAATATCTATTCAAGTGGAAGATCTTACTATGTTAATTGGTCTCAATTGTTACATGTCCAACAACATCAATCTATCTATGACCAAATATGATTCATATTAATAGGTTAGTTATATAAGGGTTACATCCACCGTACACTAGAGTATCTATTTTTATATCACGTCATGAAAAAATATATTACATATGGAAAAGGATATTTTACACACATGGAATAAGGGTAAAAAAGAAATTGATATTCTTGTTACTAAATGCTAATTAGTTGATATGCTGGTCATTTTTTCAATTATAGGGTATCTCCCAATAGACAATACTAATATAATTCAAGCGTATTTCCTTGGTATTTATCACATTCCTCCATCCATTAACTTTATCCACCTTTTATTGGTACATTTTAAAATCCTTCATCATAATAAAGTTAATTTTATGTTAGTGAGAGTGTTGTAGGCTCTCATATTCTTTCCTATTACTTCATCCATTTCATCAAGTTCATTCTATAACTTTGACTTTTCATCAATCTGTCCCTTAATGTGTTAGAAAATATATTCAAAAAATAATTTGGGGACCTTCTTCAGGTAATCCTTAATTTAAGAATAAAATTCACTATGTGACTCATTAAAATCATAATATTTATATCTTTATTTGGAATCACTAGTTAAAAAATCTTTAATATATTTATCAAAATTATTACCATTCAATCTACCATTAGCGATTGTTTGTTCGACATTTTTACATATTAACTTTATTTTCTTCTCAGAATCTTTTTTCCTCCCATTTTTAATGGTTTTAGTCAAGACCTCTAAATCTATGCTAATAGGGATTGAATTCAAATTTTATATCTATGGGTCTGATTAAAATTTATGAAATCTACACATTATATATATATGATAATAAAAAATTTGATAAAATTTTCAATTCTTATCAGAGATAACATTTACATTGAAAAACGTTTTTATAATCCAAAAGATCTAATCAGAGGGAAGCTAGGATCTCATACCACTTTTTATGCATGGTAGACCATTCAGACACTGTGGGGGGAGGTGGTGTATTAGGTGTTTTCTAATTTTACCAATTTTAAATATATTCATTATACCTTTACACCCCATTTAACTTAATCCTTTGATACTATTTATATCTCTTGGATCTTTTTTAATTATCTTGGTTTAAACCTATATGAAATGAACATAAAGAAATAAATAACATTTGTTTTTTACAAGGTTTGGACCCTCCAAGGAATCCCAATCTTTATAGTTATTTGGAGGTAAAATTAAAATATTCTACACTAATATAGAATAAAAACATCTAAGTGGAGTTCTCTAGGTATAATCCTGATATAAGTTTACATAATATCACATATGTTTTGTCACCATATTACATAGTTGAATTGTTTTTCTAACATGGTTACTTTATACTTCCTCCTGTGAGTCCTTGAAACTTCCTCCTTATAAAGTAAATCGATATCTTATCTTGGGATGTCATCATACTGACGAAATAACTAATAAAATTCATCAATCATAGAAACATTAAATTCCTAAATTTCTTCAAACTAAGATCATGAATCTCAGCCACTAGAAGTATAACAAAATTCCAGTTATTCTCAAAATATATCCTTGGAAAATCAACACAAATATTTGTCTTCTTCAAGATACAAAAGGTTTCATAGGCTCAATACACCCTCTTATTATTATTCTTCTTCTTAACTATATGTTGTAGTGGATATTTATTCATATATTACTTACTACATATTAAATTAGAATACCACCCTCTTTCTAATTCTTTATCAAGATATTTATAGCTTCTTAGATTCACTATAGGACACACTAAATGGGTAGAGGTATCTACTTGATTTTATCCTCATTTTTTAACAACTCACATGAATAGGTAGATTAATTAAATTTGTTCTTGTTTTCCAAATACCATAAATGGTATGATGAGGATACAAAACAGTCATTAGAACATAAAAATCATTATTAAATACCTATTTCTAGGTTCCTCTAAATTCACATGTGTTATTTTTCCATTCAAGTACTTTTAAAACAATACCATAATTTAATTATTCCCATTTTTGAAACATTTATGAATAAAATATTTATTTATTCTTATCTGGGATTGAATTTATCTTCTTCTTTATAATATATATACTAAAATATAAATATCATTTTCAATAGATATACATAAATGTAGATCACAAAAACTATGGTCTGGAACTCATTATATAGTGTGAGGATTTATATAAAAATAGTACAACCTTTAATATTGAATCTATACGTAACACCATCATTTTTTCCTCATACTAATATCGTCACGATTTCAATATTGGGAAAATTATCATACTTCCATATTTGTTTCTCTAAAACACTCTAACAACCTCAGATTATATGATTTAAAGACTTTGATGCATGAATCAAGATTTGATAGGTTTTACCATCTTGATTCATAAATGAATAGTCAAGCACTTGATAAATGATAAAAATTCAATGGAACTTCATTTGAATTATTCTTGGAAACCCTGTAAATAAAATTTTAACATAAATATTTACATGTAGTGGAATTTTTCTTCCAATAGTTTTTTTAAAAATCGGGGATCATAGATTAAATATGATTCATGATGTTCGGAAAACAAAATAATAGCATAAGAATCGTAAGATTTACATTTCATCAAAATATTGTAATTATGATTACTCCTATTTTAATTATATATATATCTTCCCATTCAATGGATAAGTATCAAACGATAAATTTTGTGATTAAATCACACACTAATATAAGTTTTCAGGATGTTTCAATCATTGCTAAAATTATCATGCATCATCCCAAATATTTTCATCTTCATCCAATTTAAAATATTTAAACATGATTTTTCATCCAAAAAAACATCAAAATTTTTTCCAAGTGTTGTCGATTTATGCTCAGATAAAGATTTAATCGGGGAAATCAAAGGCTTATGTTCATCAATTCCATGATTCAAAGACCTAAACTCAATGGATGAAGACTTATTCAGAAGTCATATGCTCACTATTTTGAGTATTATCTCTACTTAATTCTAACAAAGAAGACTTAATATTTGAATTAAAGTCTTATAATCAAGGCCTTTATCAGTTTTATAGAGATTCCAAATCCATACAATTGGTATAAAATACATAAAATGAATTCTTATAATCAGAAAATGATTATGTTCATCACCTAAAACAATAAATTTATAGTGAACTTGTCCATTCTATTAGGCAAAGTCTTATGCTCGATACTTATCCATTTTTCAACGAACTCAAAAATATCATTTTCAATAGGTATATTTAAACTTAATTACACTAAAAATGGGGATCGTCCAAACTCTTTAAATCATCTAGAATTTTTATCAAATAATTATTAAAATTATTAAATTAATTCCAAACTTCATTAAATGCTTTTCTAAGGTGTTGCAATGTATATAACACTAATATTAGATTATTTCATTGAACTTATCTTCCAAATCAGTGAAAATATTCCTTAGTCAATCTATAGCCTTCTTTATTAAACTCCACTTTGGGTTGATCACCTCTAAGAATTTTAAACCAATTAATATTTGTTATTGAAATCCATAAAAACTATCATTTCATGGTATCAACAAAAAATTAATTTTTCATCTTCTTTATTCAACCTCTTTAAAATAGGGATTCTTCACTTTTATCACTTTTCAAATAAATGAATACCATCTCATACAATATACCAATATTAGGATCCATGGAATCTATCCAGCCAGAAATTCTAAAAACATTTATCTTCTATTTTTTCATTTTTTCATCATGGTAATAGCTTCTTCATCTCTATTCATGGGTGGATACCCACTCCTACACCAGAGGGAACATAATTAACTTAAATCATGGTATCTACTAGTTATTTGACATAAAAATACTACAATCTCCACTAAAGGCCACAACATAACCTAAGAATCTATCCAATCCTAGTGAATGAATCAATTAAATCCAATTATGTGCAATCACTAGAGATATTACTCTCAATTATCAAGGAAATAGTATACCTCAAAATACAGGATCTCAACCCATATAATATAAATGTATATTAAATGTCGTGACATAGTAAAAGGCTAGGTATATTACACCATTCGTAGTTGTACTTTTCTAAGAAATCCATGCCAAAGTTCCTAGGTCCCCATGATTAATTAAAATATGGTAGATACCTAAGATAGAGATAAATCACGTAAAACATAAACAACATATAAAACACCCTTTCCTTCTCTCCATGAACCCAATTCCTAAACATCCCATTAACAATAAAATGAGGCACTTCTTATATAACCATCCTGATCAACAATATAATATGCATGAGATAAATCCAAAACACATTCACAGTGTTACAATTGAGCCTTAATACCTCTTTAAGGACTTGAATCATAAAATCCATTTAATATCTATCCAAAAAAAGATTAAATCATTAAAAAAATTATAAAAAGAAAGAAACTCCTTTTAAAAAACTAAAATGAGGTTAAATAATTAAAATTTAAAACTTTAAAAATAAAATGAAACTGTATCCCATAATTAAAAAACATAATAAACAAAATATGAAATCTAAACATCATTTAAAATAATATTTCACATTATAATGAAACAATTTGAGTAAAAAATTTAAATTGATAATCAAAGAACATGAAAACCCAATAGAAACTCAAACTCATTAGAATGGATCTCTTTAATTTAAAACCAATTTGAATTCTTATGTCATTACCTTTTCAAAACATTTTAAGTAATTATATAGTCTAAAATGCCCTTAAAACATCTATTTTCATGGGAAATCATTTAAACATCTCATAAAAAACCTCTGGGGATTTAAAAAATAATTTTAACTACATATGTCCTAGGTGTCATTGTGAATCCCATTTTAAAGACATAAAAATATCCAAGGTAAGGATGAAAATCATATTTTATCTTAAAACTAAAACCATTCCATAAATTTCATATAAAAGGGTGTTTTAGAAACCCAAGAAATTCAATGCTTTAAATTCAAATAGCTATTCATGGATAAAACATCCTCAACTAATAACTTTTAAATCAATCCCAAGATCATAGAAACCACCTTTGGGTCCCTGATCACCTAATAGAACCACACAAATCAAAAAAAAATCACAATGCAATAAACTAAATTAAATTCACCAGATGAACCAATAGTGAAAAACTTTGAGAAAAGGGTATGCAGTCCACTCCCAACATAAACTCATAACTAATCCACTTGAATTTCCCTATTAATTACATGATCTAAATAACAATTAATATTGAAATAACTAAAAAACCCAAAAAAAACTATAAAGAGGCATACCTTGATATAAATGAAAAATCATTGCATAAACATCCCATTTTGGGAATTCCATTACAAGTTGTAACCAAAATGCTCACCAATAAAAACCATTCTACCATGAAATTGTGTGATAAACATTACAAAACACTATAATATGAACCAGGATTAGATAATAACCAAGAAATATGGAATAGAACCCAAGGATAGGTAACGAGGTCACATACCAAGAGATTTAATGAAGAATCGAAGTGAAACTGCATCCAAAGATTGAGGTAACAAGGAGGGGTAGGAATGATGAGTCATGTTAGGGATACTATGGTTTGAAAATTTAAGAGAAATGGGAGTGTGGGTGGTTAAAAAATGTAATTGTAAGGAGGTAATTTGATATTTTAAAATATGATTTGTCTATGTCACCATGAAATCATCCCCATAGATCATGGTGTAGTACCCCTTCTTCAGGCCTAGATAACATAAGAACCAGTGGATCTCCATGACAATGACCTACGTTTCTATTTTACATAAGGTTCTCTTTCAGAGCTCTACGACCTTGAACATTATATGAAGCACCCTAGAGTATAACGAAAATCTTCAAACAATGATGTCCATAGTGTGGAGATGGTTGTTTTGACCAGTTGGTTCCTAAGACTACCCTAGAACACCACCACTATATAGAAACCCGTCACATGGGTGATTTGACACCAAGGAGGGTCCCAAAAGCACCATAAACAAAATCAAAACCATCCCTCTAAGACTCAAATACAAAAATTTGATTTCTCCCTAGAAATTTAACATTCCATAAAAATAATTTTTTTACATCTCCCAATATTATAAATCATTTATACCCCTTATCATATTTCTAAATTATATGGAAGGTTAAAGTGTTGAAACATGAATACACCTTTCATCTTTATGATACAAGGTTTTCCCTTGACATAAATGGGAATAAATTCCCTGATCTTAGTTTGATGGGATATTGAATATAGTTTCACTAGCCCAGTCATCCTAGACTCTAAGAACTATATTCAAAGCATGTAATGCATTTATATACCCCACTAGTATGGGGATTTACGTGATATATATTATAATTCATATTTAAAATTCCATTTTATTAGTATTTCCATGTTAGGATTTTTTGTTTCCAATAAAAATATTTGTCTTATACTTATATAAATAGGTATAAATTTGGATGCATACCCATTTATTTATAGTTGAGTTGAGCTAAATTGGTGGTACCCTAGTAAGTTTGTTTATGCTCACACACTATATGGACACTCCAATGGACATAAAACATCCCTTGAAATATTTTAGGAACAATTGGTACAAATATAATGAATATATTAATTTCTCTTTAAAATGATGTTAATATAATTTCATATATCCATTCTCTAAGAGGATTTGGGAAAATAACCCATATTTGGAAAGAGTTGGTTCGGCATGTCACCCAATACTCGCAATTATGTTTGGTTTGTCTAGTTTTAATATTTTATTCTACCTTATTTCATATAGATTGTTTTTTAATTTATAATTTCATTTATATGGGGGTTTCATTGATCATTTTATTTTTTTATTTGATTTTGACCACGGTTTTATTATTTTTCTTGGAAACATACACCATATAGATGATCACACCAATTAAATGGACCAAGAAAATAAGGTACTTTTAATTCATCAATAGTAGTCAATTCATTACCCAAAAAAATTGAGACTCATGTTGCAAGTCACCAACCCATCAGGATCAGGGAATTACCTTACGATCAATAATGGTCCTAATTTTACTAAGGATTGGGTATCTGAGCCAAAGTTTCTACAAATAAACCTCATTCACCCTCAATGAAGAATATCCTAACCTAAGGCCAATTTTAGAGAATTATCTAACTCCCCAAATCTGAAAAAAAATTATGAATCCAAGGTAATGAGTTTTTATTTTTATAATTAACTATGTTGATCTTTTGATAATCAACAAAAATCCATAGTCTTTCATTATCATTCTTTTCAATGGTAATTGGAATTTCCCATGGTGGCACACTCAGGTTTATTACACCCTTTATCTCAAAATATTAAAACTATTTTCATAACAAAATATAATGCAACTGGTTCCATTCAATACAAAAGAAATGAGATTGGATTTTCCTTAGAAATAGATAAATGAAAAATTCAGCCTCCCTTTTAGGTGAGAGTTCAGAGTAATAATCATGAAAAACCTATGGAAACTTCATCTATAACCATATTAATTAATTCATAAGGATATAATTTGATGGAATATAGAAGTAATATTGATAGTTATAATGATATAACTTTGATATCTAGTAGAACAGATCCTACTATATCTGATCATAGATCCCACTATCCTTTTAAAATGTGATTGTTTCTATTAGTAGAATGATCTAGGACCTTTAGATGATAATAATCAATAAGATATATTTATCCAATAATCCACTATATACCAAAGATATATTTTAATACACACACACACACACACACACACACATATATATATATATATATCATGAACTACCAAATTCAATATGTCCTCAATGTTAGTAATAATCATATGACATGAGGGGAATTTAAAACCCTATTTTTTCTTCTTTCCCAAGGGAGAAGTTATTTCCATCACATACGGATTTATCTATATTCTTAGTATTAGTTGATAAATCCCTTTAAATTATATAACCAAATATGAAGAACACGTATCTAATAAAAACCCATAGTGGAAATAATAATATATGTACCCCGATGTATTTTTCCAATATTTTTCTTTCACAAGTGCATGCTATGTTGTATATATATACCAGAACATGGGATTACCCTAACACTCCTTTTAATGATGAGACTCTCCCTTTATCCGAATTAATTATTCCAATTGATGATAATAGTTCAAAACATTTTTA
Source organism: Viscum album (assembly GCA_963277665.1). Lineage (NCBI taxonomy): Eukaryota > Viridiplantae > Streptophyta > Magnoliopsida > Santalales > Viscaceae > Viscum > Viscum album. The sequence goes on along the minus strand of OY728156.1, from coordinate 1,187,321,011 downwards.
TGTGTATTAAATTTCATATAAGATCCCCTGGTTAATTAAGAATTGGATTTGTTGACCTATGGAGGAAGGTTTTTACAGAAACATTACATGTTTCCTAGCCATCCACATCGATGAAAATACTTTCGAGTATCCTAAAATTATTTTTCAGAATAAATGATCTTCCCACACTAGAATCATGTCAATGATATATTTCCTAATTAATTATAAGGAACTGGGTAAGTGGGTCATTGAACACTTCCACTACATCCCCTTTAAGACTCCTTCAACTTCATTTTCTGATAAGAAGAAGAAATGTGACTTCCACCACCTGTAATCGAAGTGTTTCCCATACTAATAATTCTTTAAAATTTGGTCTCATCCATTACCACCTTATTTAAAACATCAATATACATGGGTAGTAAAATTAAAATGACCTTATACCTGATATCAAGTCGTAAACCAACCTCAATCTCTTGAGCATCAAAAGTATCATTAGATATAATATCAAGAGTAAGCATGGACAATTAAAAAAAAAGAATATTCCTTCACCAAATAGTTCATTTGTTGAATATTAATGAACTCCCTAGCCATTTCTATGTTTAAGGATCTAGGATAGAACTATTGGTTGAACATCTCCATGAAACATTTCCTGGTGATGTATTTTTAAATATTAACTAGAATAATTGATTCCCACCATTTATGTCTTGGGACATCAAATATTTATGTGAATAACATTACATTTTAATTCTTTTGTATCAAAAATAAATAAAAAATTCTTTCAATTTTCTCCATCCACTTTTTATTCTCTTTGTATCCAAGATCACCGTGGAGGGAAGACATGTTCTATTATGTGAATTCATGAGCATGATCAACCATTTTATTGTGATCTTGATCACCTACCATTAAGAAGGTTTGTATGTTTTTAAAGATAGAATCAATAATGTAAATATCCACTTGAGAGTTTTATTAGGGAAAATTATACACAAATCCCTCTTTGTGACTTTTATACCCTTCATGGAGTTATTTTAAAAAATAAAAAAATGGTGTAACTTAATAAAACATGACTCTAAATTACAATTTTAATAATATTCAATATCACACAAACAAAAAAAATATACAAATTGCAAAAATTATTTTCAATATATCTCTAACAGAACATAAACAACAATAAAATAGTTCATAAGAAACCAAAACTACGGAAAATATGAGGCATTCATATATAAATAGTCTGAAGACTATTCTATAACTATGATACACCTACTTTCACCTCCATATTATGTATAAAAATACTCTTATATGGTCTATATCCTATGAAAAGTCACCCAATAACTTATGTTTTTCTCTCTTATTACTATGAAAACAATAAATTTCTAGAAATAATATACAGGGATTCAATATAATATATAATTTCATCATTTCATATTGAAACACATAAAAAATTAGAAATGATTCTTGAATACAAAATACACATTCTGACTTACCATGAAAACTTAGGGTTCAATACATGAATTAATTCACCTGATACTACATTGTACCTACCCTTTATGTTTTGAAAGTCCTATATCCAATATACCTTTACTCCCCAAATAAAAAGAGGGCTCTAATACCATTTTAAAATATACCAACCAGGGTAAAACTAACATGTCTCCTGAGTCAATATACCACAAGTTGTAATTTTTTTCCCAAACAACATAGGCTATTGATATGTGTCAAGGGTATCAAACATAAATTTATAGAATAATTTCTCCTTGTAAATACATAAAATAATATATCAAAATATTACATATATTTCGACAAGAAGTGTTCATACATTGGATATCCATGATAATAAATAAAATGTTTTTAATAATAAATACAACCAAATAAATTATAAGTTATGAAATCCTTGTAAACATTAAATAAATAAATTATATATATATATAAGTTGATACATAATATTACATGTTAAAAAGTACACCAAAATGTGAGGAAATATCTTATGAGGTCAACACATAATGTATCCCCAAAATACCACATGAATCATCTCCTCCTGTCCTGAGGTCACTAATCAAGAATCACCATCATTATGACATAATAAAGGAATTTAAATAACCCCACCAAAGGGAATAATCCTTTCCCTTACCTTCATCTAATAAAACCAATTCTATATATGCTTGGGAGAGAGAGTGTGTTTGTATAATGTATGAGGTAATTCCCAATATGATACCATCCAGATTCTATATAATTACTTTTATAATAGAAACCCAAAATTCTATTTTTAAATATAAATATAAAATACCACTGTTACTATTATGTAATAAAAGAAACATATAACATTTATAATTTACCATTGAAACCCATTTTTTATTTGAAAAGGACCATGGAGAATAAACAAGTAAACTAAAGTCAATGGAGCCACTTAAAGTATAAGGACTCAGAATTAAACATTACATAATCTTGAGTCAAGTAAAGAATTCACATTGATGATATTTTCATGTTTAGAGTTTTAGATAATTAGTCCATAAATTTTACATTACATCTCAAAAACTACAAAGTAGACACTTTTACTTTATCTAATGTTTCACAAAAAACTCCTTAAATAAAACAATAGTTCTTTTCTGGATATAAATCTTCTTGAATACTTCCTTTCTTTTACCATTCCTTATACCTTGAGAAAAACATTCCAAAAACCTGGGATGAGCATAAAAATCTCAGTAAGGGTTATAAAATAAGGCAAGAAAACATTATCCCATTAGTAAATACAAATCAAAGAAACCGTACTTTTCAATCATTATATACCTCATGAAATCAAAATATTTATGAACAACACACATAAATCATAAATAATAAAGGTAAATTATGGAATAAATTTCAAACTTACATTGTAGCTATCAAGGATACATATGGAGTTACACTTGGAATACCCATCACAATATTTCCCATAAATATCTTAGGAGAAACATCACGTTTACCTCTATCGCATTACCCAATGCATTAAAGAGCTATCTCGGGCTCACCTGCCCAAGGTTTATCATGGAACCACCCGTATATGTAATCAATGCCCAATAACCATAACATATTCATAACACATAAAAAAAGAATAAAGGAAAGATAAAATTTCTACATTGCAATCACAATATTTCTTTTCAAGATATTTACATAATCAATGCTTTATCAAACCATTTTCAGAACCATTTAAAACATTTAATAAAGAGATTTTTGAATCAAAGAGTCCTATACCACATTGAAACTTTTAATTATATTATCATTTAAAAATTGTAATTTCCATATAATTAAATTCTAAAAACCATTTTGAAAAAATGGACATTAATGAGAAATATTTATAGGAATAAATCTTTTAAACCTTTAAAATGATATTTTAGTTAATGAGTTATTAACAAAACGAGAGACGCTTGAATAAAAATAATTTAAGAATAAAATTTAATTATAACTTTATAATATCATGAGAATAAATGGATTCATGATATAATATGCCAAAAGTATAGTATATACACAACATAAGATTGAATTGGTTAATAACAACAATGAATCTCAATGGAATGTAAATTGAGACAAAATCCATTATAAAAACTATATTATTAGATTAAGGATAAATAAATTACATAATAATGTGTGAAAAATATAAATAAAATCAATATAATTTGATATTCAGTGTAAATAAATCATTGGAAATTCACACATGTTCTGTTTAAGACAAAACCAATTAGTTGGATGTTTAACTCAGTGAATATAAATTGAGTTAAAATTACTCTTATCAAGATCATATCGATGACTTGAGAATTTAACAACAGAGTGATTATGTGTATCAAAAGTATATACACACAAAGGGTGGTGTAAATTAAAACATATATAAATAAATAGTTATTCCACATATAATCATATCATGACATAATTAAGAATTATAAGATTAACCCAAGGAATGGAAATTGGGTTAAAAGGTTCCCCTACAGATTTGGTAACATATGAAACATACATCCCATTAAAGAAGGATAATAAAATGAATATGTAAATACCCATAAATTGAATTATATTACACAATAAATACAATCTTGGGAAGTACATAAACCACAAAAAAGGAAATAATGGAAATATATCATGAATCTCACGAGAATAAACAGTGAGATGAAAACTCCTTACCACATTGTAATCAATCGAGTCGTATGAAAAAATGTTAATAACCACCAATTGAGTCACATAATACGATGAATATAACTTTAATAATGATAATATGTATCAAATTTTAGTACACAATACTCCACATGCAATAAATAAGTGGAGAACAACGGAAATCTCACGGAATTAAAAGTTAGATAAGAAATCCCTTACATCGTGTCTGACTTGACTCGTATGTTCTGTGTTATTCCTGAATAAAAAATTAAAGATAATTTTTACTTGATTAAGAACCTTTTTAAAGTTTATTATTCCTTTTATATAACTTATTACCATGTTATAAACATTATGCAATCATTTATGTTAATAATGGTCATTTTGACAATATTTGGTACTTGAGTAAAAAATGAACACCTTATATTTACAAGTTGTCCATGTGGTCAATAGTCCATTTTCTCCAGAATGATATTCATTATTTAGATATCACATGTATCATATATATGCATCATATATATTTATTTATAATAGTACATAAAATTTGGAGATAAGAAATGAAATGCACCGTTCATGGAGACGGTAAGCCGTACGTACACATGAACACTACTTTCATTTATATTTCATATTTTAATGGAATTAAAAGATAATTAAAAATAGGTATATTATAAGTCCTGTATAATATCATATATAATATCATTAACTCCATCCTTTATATGTCCCACATATGGCATTAACGAGTCATATCACATTGAGGGGGCAGTAGTCCGCACTTCCTCAATTGAAATTATCTCATTTACCCGTAATGGAAACCATAAAGGTATGATATAAATGGAAAGTACATAAGCATAAATAAAACATAAACATAATGTATAGCATATATATATATATAGTTCCATATTAATGGCCACCATGAGAGGCGGTAGGAGATAATCAAACAATCATCGTTTTGTGAGGCGTTAGTTTTCCATCCACAGAAACAATATGTTTTTCACCCATTCGATGGAGGTGTTTGTATGTGAAGTTTGAATACTTCTCATAAAAAAATTCTTGTATATTGAGGAAACAGGTGTTGTTATAAAATAAAGTAATAAAAAGAGTTTAGGGGATGGAGAAGTAAAATAAAAGATAAGAAGTTAAGAGAAATTGTTACCTTTAATTTGGGTAACTTCCTTTGGTTTGAACCAAAAGAAGTTATTGAAGTGAATTATGCCTAAGGTAAGGCTGATAAGTAGAATAGAGGGAAAATGAGAGATTATTTGGTCATAGTTTTAACAATCCAAGGGCTTTTGAGGTGTGATTAATGAGTTAGAAGTGAGGGATTTTTATTAGTGGGAGGAGGGAATCTTTAGGAAAGTGTGAAAATATTATTTTATTATATAATTAATTTTTGTTTATAAATGACAAAAACTAATTAAGTTTGAAGATAAGACGACTCATGTTTGAAATAAATTCATTCAAAAATAATTGGACAAGTTTTGGATGTTATTTTAATATTTATAATCTTGTTTATTTAAAGATTTTATTAATGAGGCAAATAAAACATCATTATTGTGTCATAAATAATATAATTTCTTTTATGTCTAAAAATTATTAAAAAATACCTTAATGTAGTAAATTTTAATTATCTGTACAAATAATATTTATAGTTGAAATGATAACTTATATATCCATATTTAAAAATTAAGTTACTAAAAGATATTTGTTTGTGCCATTTTTGCCTTTACTTTAAGTTAATTAAAATAAAGTGTCATTATCACTCTTAAGTAGCTTCATGTGGTCCCACAATTGACCCAAATATGCCCATTGTTGGTAATGACTCATCAAATAAGTTTAGTACATGTTTTAAGATAATTGCTTATTATTATGATATTATTTTTACCTTGAATTACCATATTTACCTTTAACTGCGGTAAATAAAATCCAAAAGTTACTATCCGCCAAAAATTATTTTCATCTTATTGAACCACATTTTACTTACTAATAACAACCATGTATGTAGGATTTTCAACACTCAATTCACAGAAGTGGTAATATTTCATTTAAATGAAAAATTCAGATTTTTAACTACTACTTAATGGTTTCACTATTTATAAAAAATTGATGTTTTTTAGAAAAATACCAAAAATTCAGCCCAATATATATTTGATATTCAGAATTACATAATTATGTATATTTTAAAACATTCAAAACATAAAATTTGTATTAATTAATTTAAAATTAATCCCCACTGTCAAAACAAATAGTGTGTTTTTAAGAAACAATATACATCAAAAGATTGACACTTGTTGATGTCCAATTTCAAAGTGAAATTAATTTCAATGGCCACCATTAGATTAAATGGTAAAAATATAATATAATTACACTTTAAAAACAATGAAAAAGATAATAAAACCATATAAATGAATTATAATAAAAAGCATATTGGAGTTTAAATATAATATTTTTCACTATTCATTAAAAAATTAATTTTATTAGAAAAATACCAAAAAATTTCCCAAAGTAAATTTTGGTGTCCCAATTCTATAAAAGAATTTAATTTTGTCAAATATAACCGATAAAAGTAAAAAAACTATATTTAACAAGGGATCTCCATCAAAAGGCGGCAAATCGACCTTTTAGTGAATATTAGAGTATTAATGCATAAATTCGAATTCTTTTCTTATTTTAAGACTCAAAATGTTATTGGATAAATGTAAAAACATTTAACAATCATGTATAATCATATTTTAGTCATTTATATTCATTCCTGCTAATATAAAGGCTTGACATTATCTACCATTTAAAATAATAATATTATATTATCAGTGTGCAACGTAATATTTCAAAGAAACTCGTTGTTTTGTATCGGGTAAGCCACCGAACATAGAATCCCCTTTAAAGTAAAATTAGTATTTAATATAAAAATATTATAAAAATATGAAAATATTATATTATTTTTTTACCTGGGATGTTACATCCTTCCCCCTTTCATGAATTGTGTCCTTGTAATTTTAAAATCGGGATTAGAAACTTCATATAAAGTGCCACTTCAGAAATAGAGTCAATAAAACAATCAAATTAAAATAAAGGAAGAGAAGTACAAAGGTTACCTAATGTAACAAATACTCGGATTCCATGAAAACATGGCTATGTAAGAGAATCCAACTCTCATATATTAAAAGAGGGTGATAGAGAACTTGATCACGGAACGTTAACCACCACAATACCACAAATTTGTGGTTAGGTAATAGTATGATGATAAAAGAGAGCTTATAACGTTTATACTTCTAGATCCTTTTTATAGAGTTAAATAATTTTATTAATAACTAGAATAAGATCATAAGGAAATATACATACTTGTCATGTAGAGTGTCATCCATTAATAAAATTCTACCACAAACTCATATTTTCTCCAAAATGTAAGTATTCAAGATGACGTGATCACATTGAAAGCGCTATAATAAAATTCTAGAGAATCACATAATCCACAAAAGATGTACTATATTTTTCTCATGTATTTAGACATTCACCAAAACCAAAATGGTTAAAAGAAAATCAGATAATCCACAAAAGGATAATACTTTATAAAAATAAGTACAACTCCGAATCTCCAAAATTAACTAAAAAGTACCCAAAGTTCAAGAATGACCTTTCAATAAACAACTATCTATAAAATTATTCAAAGTAATAAAAAATAAGATTGAAACCCAAATCTCAGAAGGATTTAATCACATACTCTTCCAATATAATGTTTAACATTTATCTTCAAATAACATTAGTTACTCTTAAAGTCTCATATTGAAAAGTAATTAACTTAATCACATATTCTCCATGATAGGTTAATCATTTCCATAAATAACCCAGATCACCATATGTATATAATAAAGACATGGATTTTTATAGAATAAAAGTCCACCATTACTCATTTGAAGAAATGATAATTATTCGTTGAATAACATTTTCATATATCAAACTTCAAGGTTACAGATTCTATAAAAATTATTCCAATTTAATCCCATCATCAAAAGAGACTTAATATTTTTAAGCATTTAATCCTCTTAAAATCTACCATAGCTCTTGAATTCCTTAAATGTTGACTTCTTACTCATTCAACATTCTTTATGACCCATTAACCATTCTTTAGAAAATTAATCTGAAATACTTCTTTCCTATAAAAAAAATCATGAATCATATATTAAGACTCAATAATAACAAAACATATGATAAGAAATAATCCATACCTTTCATTGGTCATTGTCAGTTTCTTCATCCTCAATCGGAATGGCTTTAAGTATTGATAAACAAAAATTTGTATGATCATGGTGATCCCATTCCCAAAATATCATCACAGGACAACTATTTGTATAATGACCATGCACACTACATTTAAAACATTAAATTGATCTCTTAGAAGAATCTTATTTTCCTTTCCTAGATTCAACTAGATGTTTCATTTTTCTATGTAATGTTCTTGCTTTATGAACTTCAATTCCACATCTATAACATCTTATTGTCCTTTTGAATAATTTTACTAGGTGTTTCTTTCCACATCTTTGACACGTAGGTTTTTGAACATACTTAATTTTATGATTATTACCTAATCTTCCATGAAGATTTGTTTCTTTCATATATGATGCCTTATAAAAATCACTATGGATAGGGTGGTCAATCTTGACTCCAAATAGTTGGTTGAGAATAATCACAAGAGTTATCATTGAAACTCCCATTTCATTCAGTTGATCATTCAAAAAACCATCACAATTTTCTTCACATCCACTATTACTTTGGTTTTTACTAGATCTTTCCATTTACTAAAACCAAAAAGGAAAGTGTTAGTATATCAGGAAAATCATCATATAATATCTTATGAGGTGTATTAATACTAAGGTATACATATTCATGTTATCTTAAACTCATTCAATTTATCTAAAAAACAATAACTCTTTCTAATATGCTAACCATTATGGTGATGTCACTTATGATTAAATAATACACTAACTTCTAATGTTATCTAAACCGACCTCTGATACCAACTATAAGGACTCAGACATAAACATTACATAATCACAAGTTAAGTCAAGAATTTACATTGAGGATCTTTTCAGGTTTAGAGTTTTAGAGATTTAGGCCATAAATTTTACATTAGATCTCAACAATTACAATATAAACACTTCTACTCTATCTAATGTTTCGCAAAAATAACACTCCTTAAATAAACCAAGAGTTATTTTATTGAAATAAATCTTCTTGAATAATTATATTATATTACCCTTCCTTATACCATGTGAAAAACATTTCAAAAACTTGGGATGAGCATAAAAAGCTCCGTAAGGGTAAAAAAACAAGGCAATAAAACATTATCCCATTAATAAATAGAAATCAAATAAACCAAACTTTTCAATCATAATATACCTCATGAAATCATAACATTTATGAATAACACACAAAAATCATAAATCAGAAAGGTAACTTATGACATCCATATCAAAATTACATTGTAGCTATCACAACTACGTATGGAGTTTCACTTGGAATACCCATCACAGTATATCTCGTAATTCTCTTAGAAGAAACGTCACATTTACCTTCTTCACGTTACCCAATGCATTGGAGAGCTATCTCGGGCTCACCCGCCCAAGGTTTATCATGGAACCACCCGTATATGTAAACAATTCCCAATAACCATAATATATTCATAACACATAAAACAAGAATAAAGTAAAGATAAAATTTCTACATTGAAATCACAATATATATTTTCAAGATATTGACATAATCAATGTTTTATCAACCCATTTTCAGAACCATTTCAAACATTTAATAAAGAGAATTTTGAATCAAAGAGTCCCATACCACTTTAAAACATTAAAATAAATTATCATTTTAAAATATTAATTTCCATATAAATAAATTCTAAAAACCATTTTGAAAACATGGACATTACTGAGAAATATTTAGAAGAATAAATCGTTTAAAACTTTAAAACGATATTTTAGTTAAAGAGTTTTTAACAAAAAGAGAGATTCTTGAATAAAAATAATTGAGGTATAAAATTTAATCATAACTTAATAATATCATGAGAATAAATGGATTCAAGATATAATATTCCAAATGATATTATATACACAAAATAATAGAGAATTGGTTCATACCAATAATGAAGTCTCAATAGAATGTAAATTGAGAAGAAATACCTTAAAAAACTATATCCTTAGATTAAGGATAATTAAATTTCATAATAATGTGAGAAAAATATAAATACACTAAATATAATTGGATATTAAGTGTAAATCAATCATAATAAATTTACACATGTTCTTTTTAAGACCAAACCAATGACTTGTATGTTTAACTAAATGAATAGAAATTGAGTTAAAATTACTTTTATCAAGATCATATCGTTGACCTGAGAATTTATCAACAGAGTGAATATGTGTATCAAAATTAAATCCACAAAAAGGGTAGTTCACATTACAACATAGACAAATAAATATGGATTCCATAAATAATCATAGCATGACATAATTAAGAATTTGAAGATTAACCCGAGGAATGAGAATTGTGTTAAAAGTTTCCCTTACCGATTTGGTAACTTATGAAACATAAAACCCATGAAATAAGGATCATAAAATGAATATGTAAATACCAATAAATTGAATTATATTACACAATTAATACAATCTTGGGCAGTACATAAACCACACAAAAGGAAATAGTGGCAATATAACATGAATCTCAGGGGAATAAAAAGTGAGATGAAAACCCCTTACCATGTTGTAATCAATCGAGACGTATGACCAAAAGTTAATAAGAACCTAATTAATCAAAGAATACCGTGAATATAAATAGAATCATGATAATATATATCAAATGGCAGTACACAATACACCACATGCAATAAATAAGTGGTGAACAATGGAAATCTCACGGAATTAAAAGTGAGATAAGAAATCTCGTACCTCGTGTCTGACTTGACTTGTATGTTCCGTGTTATTCTGGAATAACAAACTAAAGTTAATTTATAATTTCTTAAGAACCTTTTTAAAGTTTATTATTCATTTTATATCACTTATTACCATGTTATAAACATTATTCAATCATTTAAGTTAATAATGGTTGTTTTGTCGATATTTGGTACTTGAGTCAAAAAATGAACACCTTATATTTAAAATTTGTACATGTGGTCAATAGTAAATTATATCTAGAATAAAATACATTATTTAGATATCATATATATAATATATATCTAGTATATATATGTATTTATAATAGTGTTTATTATTAGGATATAAGAAATGAAATGCTCCATTCATGGAGACTGTAAGCCGTACGTACACATGAACGCTACTTTATTTTATATTTCACATTTTAATAGAATTAAAATCTAATTATACATATTTATATTATAATTAAAGAATAATATCATATATAATATCACTAACTCTAATATTTATACATCCCACATATGGAATTAATGAGTCATATCATTTTGAGGGAGTGGTAGTCCGTACTTCCTCAAATGAAATTATCATGTTTACCCATAATGGAAACCATAAAGGTATGATATATATGGAAAATACAGAAGCATAAAGAAAAAATTAACATAATATATATCATATATAAATATAGTTTCATATTCATGGCCACCATGAGAGGCGATATAAGATAATCGAACAATCATCGTTTCGTGAGGTGTTAGTTTGCAACCCACAGAAACAATATGTTCTTCACCCATTAGATGGAGGTGTGTGTAAGTGTAGTTCAAATACATATCATAAAAATATCCTAGTATATTTAGGACAATTATTTTGTTATAAAATAAAGGAATAAAAAGTGTTTAGTGGTTGGAAAAGTAAAATAAAAGAAAATAAGATAAGAGAAACCATTACCTTTAATTTGGGTAACTCTATTTTGTTTAAACCAAAAGGACTTTTTGAAGTGAATTATTCCTAAGGTAAGGAATATAGTTTGAAGATAGTGATATTTATAGATTATTTGTGTAGGGGTTGGATGAGCCAAGGGGCTTTAGAGGTGTGAAGAATGAGTTAGAAGTGACGACTTTTTATAAGGGGGTGGAGTGGATCTTTAAGAATGTGTGAAAATATTATTTTATTATACAATGATTTTCGGTTTCTAAAGGTCCAAAACTCATTAAGGTTGAAGATAAAAAGACTCATGGTCGAAATAAATTCATCTAATAATAATTGGACTGGTTTTGGATGTTATTGTATCCTTTATAATCTTATTTATTTAAATCATTTATTAATGAGGTAAATACTGCAAGATTATTGTGTCATAAATAATTTATTTTATTTTATGTCTAACAATTATAAAAAAATACCATGATTTAGTAAACGTTTTAATATTTCCAAATAATATTTATAGTCTAAATTATAACTTATATAACATTATGTAATAATTAATTTACTAAAAGATATTTTTTTTGCGTCATTTGTGTTTTTACTTTATGTTAATTAAAATAAAGTGTCATTATCACTCATAAGTTGCTCAATGGGGTCCCAAAATCGACCCAAAGATGCCCATGGTTGGCCATGAATCATAAAATAAGGTTTGGATAAGTTTTAAGGTAATTTTTTTATTATTATGATATTATTTTTAACTTGAATTACCCTATTTACCTTTCAGTGTGGTAAATAAAAGTCAAAAGTTACTATTCAACAAAAAATATTTTCATCTTATTGAATCAAATTTAACTTACTAATAATAACCAAGTATGTCAGATTTTTGAAATTCAATTCACAGAAGTGGTAAAATTTCATTTAAATGAAAAAGTCATATTTTTAACTACTACTTAGTGGTTTCACTATTCATCAAAAAATTGATGTTTTTCAGAAAAATACCAAAAATTCAGCCCAAGCTATATTTGATATTATGAATTCAAACATGATGTCGATCTTGTCTTTAGATGTTTTAGTTTCTCTAGGATGGTGGTTTCTTTCATGGGGAGAACTCATGGTTTCTTCAAGGCATTGCGTGGTCTCCGGCAAGAAGATCCCCTCTCTCCAAGAATTTTCATCCTCATGTAGAACTCCCTTAGCCGGCTCATTAATAAAGCCATATCTAGTGAGGATATCCTCACTTTCCACATAATGTTGAACCACCACTCCATATCCCACTTGATGTCTTCGGATGATACGATAATCTTCTCTAATGCTGGAAAACAATCGGTGCGCAGGTTTAACATGATTCTAGAGGAGTATTGTCACTGGAGTGTCCATATTATCAATAAATACAAAAGAAACATTTATATATCTAATAAATATTCTTTTCGCAGGCCCTCCCACTTGTGCAGTAGGCTTGACATGCAGCACAGCTCTTTTCCAATGGAGTATCTTGGAACTCGATATCTTCCAGAAGGGTGAGAATCTGTGACATTGATTATGTTGTGAAAAGGATTATGAGCCTTGTTTAAACTGGAAGAATCATTTCCTCTCCTTCGGGGGCCAGATAGCTCTGGTGAACAATGTCTTGTCCGCCATCCCTGTGCACGCACTGGCTTCAACCTCTGTGCTGAAGGGAATCATCAATGTCATTGACAAGGTCCTGGACAGCTTTATTTGGGATTCTCTTTCTGAAGGAAAAAGGCATTGGATATCCTGAGATAACATGTCCACACCCATCACCAAGGGAGGAATCAATGTTAGATGTTTGAACGATACAATTATCAGCTTGCATGCTAAGCTAGCGTGGGAAGTCATTGAAGAAGACACACTATGGGAGACGGTTATGTCCCTGCTAGCCAGCAGCAATGCTATTCTGGGGGGTACTCATGGATCTCCTCTTTGGGCTAGGATATGCCCTCTCACTCCGAGCCTTAGGATGCACTTCCGATGGGTTGCTGGTGAGGGAAACATAATTTTCTGGAATTGAAACTGCGTAGGGGATGAGCTCGTTTCCCAGGGCATCCGACCCCTGACATCTCCTTCAAGGCGGCAAGGCAGTACCCGCAGTTCATCAAAGCTATGCTGAATGAGGATCATATTGGTACCTATGAGTTAATATCCTTGAATGCTGAGACAGACCAATGTGTCTTCACACCTTCTACCTCGGGGAACTTCACGACGAGGGACTTCCATAGGATCTCCACCCATCAAGGCCGTCAGGATACATAAAATGAGATCTTGTGGAGCGGCAAGATACCTACAAAATATAGTATTCTAAATTAGAGACTAAGGAACCAAGCACTTCCCACGGATGCCAACAATCAGAAACTGAGTATTCATCTGGCCTCGTGCTGCCAATGCAACAAGAATAAGAAGGAAGAGAGCATCGACCACATCTTCTTTGAGGGCGAGTGGGCCCAGGCTGTGTGGAGATACATTGGTGGTTTCATTGCTTCTTTCTCCCATAATCCTCAGGATGGCACATTCCTGCATCACTGGTTTCAGGGAACGACAGATAAGGGATAGGAAAGGGAGGCTCTCTCCATCAACTTCAATGCGGGATTTTGGTGTCTGTGGTATGCTCGCAACCAGGCGCGCTATGAGGTATCATCTCAAACAGTGAGGTCCATTGTTGTACGTGAAATATATCTTCTGATCGACTTGGATAACCTTTCCAATAGCTGGAAGGATGCCCCCTCCATGAGGATGCTCCAAATTAATTTACTCACAACCCAACAACCCACTAAGCAGGGACAGTGGGTGAGGTGGAATCCTCCAAATAATGGATTAAAACTCAATAAATACGGTTCTTGCAGTGCGTGGGAGATGCGAGGTGGAGGGGTGGTCCGCGATTTTCGAGGCAGTGTTATCCTTGCTTTCATAGCTTACTATGGTCAAGGCGATTCCATGCAAGCAGAGGCCAAGGTATTCCTAACAGGTCCAAATATATGCAAGCAGAGGAAGATTGGCTTATCCTACGTTGAAATGGACTCCAATATTGTACATGAATCCATTTAGGGTATAGGATCCACTCTATTGGTGATCTCCTACATGATCAGGAAGTACAGACCCCTCATCAACAATAATTTCCGTATGTCCCACACATGGAGGGAGGGAAACAAGGTAGCAGATCATTTTGCCTCATTGGCAGTCCAAGGATCCAATGTCACCATCCTTAAATCTATCTCTATATTTAAACCCTAGGGGGTGAATATGATTCGAGGGGATGCCCTAGGTCTCCACTACTTTACACCCCCTAGGAATCTCTTGTTTTCTTGTGTCATTTGTCCCCTTCCCTATTGGAATAAAAATCTAATTTTATGATGAGAATATTTATGCTGAAAATTGAAGCCTTTTGTTATTTTAATCCTAAAACTTTTATTGGATAAAAGTAAAAACATTTACCAAACATGTATAATCATATTATAGTTAGTTTTACTCATTCCCTCCAATACGACAGGTAGGTATTAACTACCATTTAAAATAATAATATTATATTATTAGTGTGCAATGTAAGATTTCAAATAAACCCGTTGTTGCGTATCAGGTAAGCCATCTAACATAGCATCCCTATTAAATTAAAACTAATATTTAATTAAAAAATATTAATAAATATGAAAATATTAAATTCTTTATTTACCTGGGATGTTACATCCTTCCCCCCTTTTTGGAATTGCATCCTCGTAATTTTAAAAATGAGATAAGAAACATCATTTAAAGTCCCACATCAACAAAAGAGTCAATGAAAATGTCACATTAAAATAAAGGAAGAGAAGTACAAAGGTTACCCGAGACAAAAAATACTAGGATTCCATGAAAACATGGATATGGAATAGAAACTAACTCTTGTAGATTAAAAGAGAGTGAGAGAACTTGATCATGGAAATTTAACCACCACAATACCATAAATTTGTGTTTGGGTAAAAGTCAGACGATAAAAGAGAGATTATAACATTTTTACTTCAAGTTCCTTTTCATAGATTTGATGAATTTTATTAATAACTAAACTAAGATCGTAAATAAATATACTTACTTTTCATGCAGAGTGTCACCCTTTAATATAATTATACTACAAACTCATCTTTTCTCCAAACGATAAGTATTCAAGATGACTTGTTCACATTGAAAGAGCTATAATCAACTTCTATAGAATCACATTATCCACCAAAGATGAACTATATTTTTCCTATGTCTTTAGACATTAAAAAAAACCTAAATGGTTAGTAGAAAATCTGATAATACCCAAAAAAGATAATCCTTAATAAAAATAAGTACTACTTTTAATCTCCAAAATTAACCCAAAAGTACCCAAATTTCAAGAAAGACCATTCAATAAACAATTGATTATAAAATTCTTAAAATTAATCAAAACTTTGATTGAAAGAGAAATCTTAGAAGGATTTAATCACATAGTCTTCCAAGATAAAGATTAATGTTTATCACCAAATAACATCAGTTACTCTTAAAGTCTAATATTGAATAGTAATTAACTTAATCACATATTCTCTATGATAGGTTAATCATTTCCATAAATAATAAAAATCACCATATGTATATAATAAAAACATGGATTATTCCATAATAAAATTCCACCATTACTCATCAGAAGAAATTATAATTATTCCTTGACTAACATTTTCATATATCAAACAATAGTGTTACACATACTTTAAAATGTCTTCCAATGTAATCCCATAATCAAAAGAGCCTTATTACTTTTAAGCATTTCATCATCTTAAAATATACAATAACTTTTGAATCCCTTACATGTTGACTTCTTACTCATTCAACATTATTCATGATCTATTAACCATTCTTTACCAAATTATTCTGAAATACTTGTTTCCTACAAACAGAATCATGAATCATATCGTAAGACTCAATAATGTAAAAACATATGATAAAAAATAATCCATACATTTCTTTGGCCATTGTCAGTTTCTTCATCCTTAATCGGAATGGATTTAGGTGTGGATAAACAAAAATTGGTATGATCATAGTGATCACATTCCTGAAACTTCATCATAGGAAAATTGTCTGTATAATGGCAATACACACCACATATAAAACATTCAATTGATCCCTCAGAAATAACTTATTTCACTTTATTAGAGTTAACTAGATGCTTCATTTTTCTAAGGAAAGTTCTTACTTTATAACCTTCAATTCCACATCTATATCATGTTCCCGTCCCTTTGAAGCATTTTCCTAGGTGTTTCTTTCCATATCCTTGACACATAACTTTTTGAACTTACATACCTACATAATTATTACCTGATCTTCCGTACATAGTTGTTTCTCACATATATGATGACTTGTAAAAATCACCAAGATTTAGGTGGTCAGTCATTACTCCAGATAGTTGGTTGAGAATAATCACAAGAATTCTCATTACAGCTCCCATTTCATTCAGTTTCTCATTCAGAAAACTATCACAGTTTTCTTCACATCCACTGTTACTTTGGTTCCTACTAGATCCATCCATTTACTAAAACCAAAAAAGGATAGTGTTATTATATCAGTAAAACCATCATAAAATATCTTATTAGGAAGTTAAATAATAATATAGACTTATTCTTGTTATCTTAAAATCGTTCACTTTATCTAACAAAACTATGACTCTTTCCAATATGCTAAATATTATGGTGATGTCAATTATTATTAAATAACACACCAACCTCTAAAGTTATCGAAACCAACCTTTGATACCAACTATAAGAACCTGGAATTAATCATTACGTAATCTTGAGTTAAGTCAAGACTTCACAATGAGGATCTTTTCAGGTTTAGGTTTTTAGAGAATTAGGCCATAACTTTTACATTACATCTAAAAAATTACAAAGTAGACACTTCTACTCTATCGAGTATTTCTTAAAAATAAAACTCCTTAACTAAAATTAGAGTTATTTTCTTTATATAAATATTCTTGAATACTTAATTTCTCTTACCCTTCCATATACCCTATGAAAAACATTTCAAAAACATAGGATAAGCATAACAAGCTCAGTAAGGGTTATAAAATAAGGCAAGAAAACATTATCCCATTAATAAATAAAAAACAATGAAACCATACTTTTCAATCATAATATACCTCATGAAATCATAAGATTTATGAATAACAAAAAAAATCATATATCATAATGTTAAATTATGGCATCCATATCAAACTTACATTGTAGGTATCGGAACTACGTAGGAAGTTACACTTGGAATACCCATCATAATATATTATGTAAATATCTTAGGAGAAACATCACATTTACCTCTGTCACGTTACCCAATGCATTGGAGAGCTATCTCGGTCTCACCAGCCCAAGGTTTATCTTGGAACTACCCGTATATGTAAACAATTCCCAATAACCATAACATATTCATAACAAATAAAACAAGAATTAAGGAAAGATAAAATTTCTACATTGTAATCACAATATATATTTTCAAGATATTAACATAATCAATTCTTTATCATACCATTTTCAGAACCATTTAAAACATTTAATAAAGAGAATTTTAAATCAAAGAGTCCCATACCACTTTGAAACTTTTAAATAAATTATCATTTGAAAATAGTAATGTCCATATAAATAAATTCTAAAAAACATTTTGAAAACAAGGACATTAATGGGAAATATTTAGAAGAATAAATCTTTTAAGCCTTTAAAACGATATTTTAGTTAAAGAGTTTTTAACAAAATGGGAGATACTTGAATACAAATAAATAAAGAATAAAATTTAATCAGAACTTTATAATTTCATGAGAATAAATGGATTCATGATATAATATTCCAAGTTACAGTATATACACCACATAATAGTGAATTGGTGCATAACAACAATGAAGTCTCAATGGAATGTAAATTGAGATGAAATCCCTAATAAAAACTATGTTAATAGATTAAGGATAAATAAATTACATAATAATGTGTGAAAAATAAAAATAAAATCAATATAATTGGATATTCAAGGGAAATAAATCATATAAAATTCACACATGTTCTTTTTAAGACAAAACCAATGACTTGAATGTTAACTCAATTAATGGGAATTGAGTTAAAATTACTCTTATCAAGTTCATATCAATGACTAGAGAATTTATCAAAGAAGTGAATATGTGTATCAAAATTATATCCACACAAATGGTAGTGTAAATTACAACATAAATAAATAAATAGGGATTCCACACATAATCATATCATGACATAATTATGTATTAGAAGATTAACCCAAGGAATGGAAATTGGGTTAAAAGGTTCCCTAACCAATTTGGTAACTTACGAAACATAAAACCCATGAAATAAGGATAATAAAATGAATATTTAAATACCCATAAATTGAATTATATTACCCAATGAATAAAACCTTAGGAAGTACCTAAACCCCACAATATAAAATAGTGGAAATATAGCATGAATCTCACAGGAATAAAAAGTGAAATGAATACCCCTTACCACGTTTTAATCAATTGAGTCGTATGAAAAAAAGTTAATAACCGCCAAATGAATCACATAATACCATTAATATAAAGAGAATAATGATAATATATATCAAATTACAGTACACAATATACCACATGCAATAAATAAGTGGAGAACAATAAAAATCTAACAGAATTAAAAGTGAGATAAGAAATCCCTTACCTCATGTCTGACTTGACTCGTATGTTCTTTATTCTTCCTGAGTAATAAACTGAAGTTAATTTGTATTTGATTAAGAACCTTTTTCAAGTTTATTATTCCATTTATATCACTTATTACCATGTTATAAACATTATTCAATCATTTATGTTAATAATGGTCATTTTGTCGATATTTGGTACTTGAGTCAAAAATGAACACCTTATATTTTAATGTTGTTCATGTGTTAAATAGTCCATTATCTCCAAAATGATTTTAATTATTTATATATAATATATATCATATATATCCAGAATATATATGTATTTATAATAGTACATATCAATTGTAGATAAGAAATGAAACGCATCGTTCATGGAGACGGTAAGCCGTACGTACGCATAAACGCTACTTTCATTTATATTTCATATTTTAATGGAATTATAATATAATTATACATAGGTATATTATAATTAAATTATAATATAATAAATAATATCATCAAATCCATTCGTTATACATCCCACATATGGCATTAACGAGTTATATCACTTTGAGGGGGCAGTAGTCTGCACTTCTCAAATGAAATTATCACGTTTACCAATAATGGAAACCATAAAGGTATGCTATAAATAGAAAATAAAAAAGCATAAATAAAATATAAATATAATATATATCATATAGAAATATAATTTTGTCTTAATGACCACCATGAGTGGCTGTAGGAGATAATCGAACAATCATCGTTTCGTGAGGCGTTAGTTTTACATCCACAGAAACAATATGTTCTTCACCCGTTAGATTGAGGTGTGTTTAAGTGTAGTTTGAATAATTTTTATAAACAAATACTAGTATATTTATGATACTAGTTTTGTTATAAAATAAAAGAATAAAAAGAGTTTATGGGTTGTAGAAATAAAATAAAAGAAAAGAAGTTAAGAGAAACTGTTACCTTCAATTTGGGTAACTCCCTTTGGTTTGAACGAAAAGGACTTCTTGAACTGACTTCTGCCTAAGGTAAGGATTCTAGGTGAAAGAGAGGGATATTGAGAGATCCTTCGGTTAGGGTTTAGATGAGCCAAGGCACCTTATAGGTGTGAGTAATGAGTTATAAGTGAGGTATTTTTATAAGGAGGAGGAGGATCTCTTTCGGAAAGTGTGAAAATATTATTTTATTATCTAATGATTTTCAATTTCTAAAGGTCCAAATCTAATTAAGGTATATGATCAGATAACTCATAGTAGAAATAAATTCATCCAATAATAATTGGATAGGTTTTGAATGTTATTTTATTATTTATTATCTTATTTATTTAAATCATTTATTAATGAGGAAAATACTACATCATTATTATGTATTAATAATTTAGTTTTTATAATGTCTAAGAACTATAAAAAATACCATGATGTAGGAAATGTTTTTAGATTTACAAATAATATTTATAGTTGAAAATATAACTTATATAACCCTATGAAAAAATTAATTTACTAAAAGATATTTTTTGTGGCATTTTTTTCATTACTTTAAGTTAATTAAAATAAAGTGTCATTATCACTCTTATGTGGCTCCATGGGGTCCCAAAATCGACCCAAAGATGAAAATGATTGTCCATGACTCATCCAATAAGGTTGGGTAATGTTTTAAGATAAGTTTTTATTATTATGATATTCTTTTTACCTTTAATTACCCTATTTACCTTTAACTGCGATAAATAAAAGTCCAAAGTTACTATTCACCAAAAATTATTTTTATCTTATTAAAAAAAATTTACTTACTAATAAAAACCGTGTATGTTGTAATATCAAAATTAAATTCACAGAACTGGTAAAATTTCATTTAAATGAAAATGTTGGTTTTTTAACTACTACTTAGTGGTTTCACTATTTATTAAAAATTTATGTCTTTCAGAAAAAGAAAAAACATTAAGTGCAAGTTATATTTGATATTCAGAATTCAAAAATGATGTATATTTTACAAAATTAAAGACCTAAAAGTTGTATTAATTTATTTAAAATTAATCCCCAATGTCAAAACAAATAGCTTGTTTTTAAGAAACAATATCTATCCAAAGATTGACACTTTTTTATGTCCAATTTCAAAGTGAAATTAATTCCAATAACCACCATTAGATTAAATTGTAAAAATATAATATAATTACATTTTAAAACTAATTAAATATATAATCTAACCGTATAAATAAATTAGATTAAAAATCAGATTGGAATTAAAATATAGTATTTTTAACTCTTCATTAAAAAAATGAATTTTATCAAAAAAAATACCAAAAAAATTACTAAAAGTAAATTTTGGTGTCCCAATTCTTAAGGAGAATTTTATTTGTTCAAATATAACGTATAAAAGTGACCAAAACTATAATTAAGGATGGATCCCCATTAAAAGGCAGTTAATCGACCTTTTAGTGAATATTAGAGTATTTATATATAAAATAAAAATATTTTTTTTATTTTAAGCGTCAAAATTTTATTGGATTAATGTAAAAACATTTAAATTTTTTTTATAATCATATTTTAGTTAGTTCTATTCATTCCCTCCAATACAATGACTAGGCATTAAATACCATTTAAACTAATAATATTATATTATTAGTGTGCAACGTAAGATTTCAAAGAAACTCGTTGTTTCCTATCAGGTAAGACATTAAACATAGCATCCCCTTTAAATTAAAATTAAAAATTAATTCAAAAATATTAATACATATGAAAATATTATGTTCTTTATTTACCTTGGATGTTACATGAAGATATAATATAAGTAAAATATATCATAATGTGAATTACATCGTAAAATAAATCATTCCATGGGATAAGAACCGTGAGAATCTGGAAACAATCTAATATTTTTCTGTAATGTAGCATATACTAACCTACAATGTTAACATATGACCATAAACCTTGACTTACCCCCATTGGACTCTTTGAGTGGGAATCCTCTAGCCCAAGAATGAATTAAATCTTGGAACACTAGCCAATGTGTAATAATAACTAATGAAAAAATCATCCTTGATCTATAACATAACTACTGAAGTCTTCCTTATTAGACTAATCAACCTAAAATATAAGTAAGAACCCAATTATAAAAATAAATATCATGTGACCTATTAACTACCTCTAGGAAATAGTTTTTTTTTGTGAAATCTAAAAAACAATGAAAAACATCCCAAAATTCAATAGTTATATAAATAATAAATGGGGAATCAGAATATGTGTATCAAAAAAGACTATAATAGTATCTATTATGCTAAACATGCCACTAATAACCACAATATAATGTAAAACTATGAATTTTTTTCTTAAAAGTAAAAAATAATTTAAAATATCTTTTAAAAATTCATTTGAAATAAAGTAAGTCTCAATGAAATTATATCAAACACCTTGTGGGCATGAAATATAGTTTTTATTATGTAAAAAATTGAACACAAATGAAATCATCATTATATAAAAAACAAGTAATAAACATTAATTGGAAACTATTTATAATTTTATCAAATATAATTTGTATAAGTATTGATTTGATAAAGAAATAACTTGGAAATCATAAACACCGTGAAAACGTAAAATAAAAATAAATACAATGAAATACCCACATCAATCCAACTTAATTGATACTATTTCAAATAATGAAAGATTGGGGTAATATATAAAGATTAAAATCCATAACCTACACTGATTAAAAGAACCTAACATTAGATTATGTAACCATGGTTGGTTATAGAAAATTAAACATTATAGTAAGATATGAGAAAGAAAAATAAAGAGACAAATATTATATTTGAGGAATATACCTTGAGGAACCACTTTAAAATCAAGGAAAGATCATCAAAGAGATATCAAAGGGGTTTTGAATTTAGCTATAATCTCTTATGGAGAAACCCCCAAACCCTCTAGAGAAAAATAAAAACAATAACATAGAAAACATAATGGGAATATATATTTATTTTTGAAAAAAATTCATGGATCGACAACATCGTACCTTGTATTGTGTAGTGGCTGTGTAGTATATTATGTCCCTGGATACTCCCCCAGTATTATTTTAGTTCATGTTCTCCATAGTTGTACACCATGACCCTGAAACCTACAGAATTTTCTACATGTTTACCCTTTCAACTACGATATTTATAAAACTCAATAAGATAAATAAGAATTAAAATAAATAAATGATTGTGACATCTTTGGTGTAATTTTTTGAGGAGGAAAATATTGGGTATACTTGTATACCAACCCAAATTATTTAATGATTTTTTAGGTCATGAGATTGATTTAGAGTCAATGATCAATTATTTTAGCTTATGAACTTTGGGATATGCAATGATCAAGAAGAGTCTATAATTTACTTCATTATATAGTTTTGTGATTCTTATCTCATGGTTTATTTATCATTAACTTACATGAGATTATCTATGATATCCCATGCATGTGTTCATTTATTTTGTTGAGAATAGTTTATGATTATTCTAATTGGGTTCATTATCGAATTTTTATCATGATGTTTTTTTGTTTTAATAAATAAATTTTGTAACACCACTCATCATATAATTATACCTTTGTTTATAGTTTTCAACTTGTAGCCTATAAATGGTCGGATTCATGTCATTGGTCATACTTGGGTTTTTCATTGAATTGGGGTGAGGCCTAGTGGAACCAAATTATGAATGAATGGAATCAGAGAAAGGTTTTAGGTAGTATATTTAATGGTTTGTGTGTGGATATGAATGGTTTGATGCCTAATAAGTAACTTATAAATATTCTTGTTAAATATATTTTAATTAGAAGATTAACTTTCTAGGCGATTTCTTAGAATGTGATATTTTTTAGGGAGTTCCCCATTTTATTTATATTCTTATATGATTTTATTTCTTCTTCATAGAATATTGATGGTAGTGACAGTCTCATAGATAAGGGATATGAATAGAAAATTTAGGATGTTGATGTGGTTATATGGTGATGAAACATAGAATTTATATTTATTTTAAATAATAAGTACTATTGGGTTTCATTTAATTTAATGGTAAATTTTTTTTCATTGAATGGTTAATGGTAGTAATTTTATTAATGGAAAGAGATTTATAATTTACATGGATATGTTATTGGTCCAAATCAAATGATATATAACAATATTGGATGTTA
The DNA here is from genome assembly GCA_963277665.1 of Viscum album. NCBI lineage: Eukaryota > Viridiplantae > Streptophyta > Magnoliopsida > Santalales > Viscaceae > Viscum > Viscum album. The sequence goes on along the minus strand of OY728156.1, from coordinate 1,187,296,284 downwards.
TTAATTATGTGATTATTGTTATGATTTATGAAAGACGATTTCATTTTGGTGTTCAAAAAAATTTGAAATTATATTTTCCATTTGAAAATCTTATTATTATGTTAATGTATATAACTTTTATATGTGTTAAGATAAATGGTAAACTTTATTAATTTTTAATTTTAGAATTTCAGTGTATATTGAATTAAATGAATAATATCATGGATATGATGTAATCAAAAGGGAATTATGCTTCTGAATTTTATAATATAAAATATTATCATGTAAATTATTTTAATTAGTTAAATATGATGGCATTAAATTTATATGATTATATATTGAAATAATAATCATAACTCTATGGTATATTGATTATGTATTATTTTGTGGCATGATTTATAATTATTAGGAAACATGTAACAGATACAAGTAAAATTAAAATTTATTTTATTATACAAATATAATATAATTTCATGATGTTTGAAATTGATAATTTAAATGTTGACATAATATAAAATGGAATGGTTTGAATGGTAAGGACGTGAAACATATTTTCTCATACATAATATTATATTATAATAAATAAAAATTTCATTACAATATTCATTTCACAACACAATCAATTTTTATATCAAAGTAGTAAAATATAAAATAAATAGTTACATTCATTAGAAAGATAATGATTGGTGAAATAGAACACATAATAATATTTGGGAAATTCTACAATATTTAACTATATATGATCATGTTCTATAAGTAATAAAAAGTTTGGAATATCATACTTGGTTCACTCATAAGTAACTGAACCTGATTGGCCACATGACCTCAAGAATGCCTCTTTGTAGGCTAGAGGCTACCGACTAGTAGCAAGGGTTTGTGGTGGAATGGTAAGGATACCATCCCCTTCTAACAAGAGTGTAGAAAAGTGGTATACACTAACATTAAATAGAGGAAACAATATAAAAAATGAATTTTAGAAGCCTAAACCATTATAGAAATAATAAATAGTATAATAAAAAATAATATCAAATTTAAAATCATTTCATGAATGCATTATAAAAAAATAGGAAATAAATAGGAGAAGAACTATATGCATATACAACATGGTATACAAAAAGAAAGGAACAAAGGACCCAAGCTATCTTAAATTTCATCATTAATATAATATCAGTCATATGCATCCATACTCTATCATAGTATAGAAATTATAGTATAAATATTTGAAACATTTCCCTAGTCCATACCTACAACCAAGAAGTATTCTTGGGTTCCAATGGACGACCTAAATAGGGTGTGAGATATATTCCGTAGGCCACCACCAACTACCCCTTTTATGATCCATGTTGTAACACCCTGATATTTTATGAGAATTATATACTTTTTTCTTATGTTATATGCAACGTCAAAGGAATCTTTCACTGCACACAACACTAGCTTGGCTTGCATTACACGCAATTGCGACCTTCCTCGATAGCGTGTGTAGTACGCAATACAGAGTTTCAATATACAACGATATATTATTATAATATTATAGACTAGCTATTATGAATAGTATTAACTGAATTTTTAATTTTATAACATTATTATTCATCTTAAATATTTTCTAAAACATGGTATGTGAATAAAATAAATTTTTTGGGTAAAAAAAGTATTTTTGAAAAAATGCAGTTTTGCCGCCTTTTGATGGAGCGCACACTTTGAATCTAGTTTTTGAAAATATTATAAGTTCAATTTGAAAAAATAAAATTCTTCTTTGGAATCAAGATATAAAAATTAACTTTGGATAATTTTTTCATAGTATTCTGATAACTTTCATATTTTAATGAATAGTAAAAACACGCTATATTTTAATTAAAAACATATTTTTTCATCGCAATAGTTTATATGGTTAAATTATAATATTTAATGGTTTTAAATTATAAATAGAATATATTTTTATCATTTAATATAATTTATGTCATTAGAATTAATTTTACATTGAATTCATAGGTAAAAACATTTCAATCTTTGGAAATGTTTTAACTTTTAAAACCCATTTTCTTAAATATGGGATTAACTTTAAATTAATTAATGAGACTTATGTGTTTTGAATTTTGAAAAATGGATTCCATATTTGGATTCAGTGGGTCCAAATTATGTTAATAGGTTACTTTTATTTTTTTGATATTATGAATAGTAACTACATTAATTTTTATGTACTAGAGTTAAAGGTAAATCTGGTAATTAAGGGTAAAAATAAGATTATAAAATTATCCTAACACTTGAAAAAATCATATTGGACGAATAAAAGTAGACCCATATCACCTAAGGGTAATAAATGATTCATTTCATGGACTTTTGACCCTAAAATAATATAATTATTATTAAAACCAAAGAAAGTGACAACATGTCACTCTCTTAAATCTTATAAGTGTAATAATTTTAATTTAGTGATAAACATCAAAAAACTTCATATATAAATAGTACCTAGAAATATAATAATATTATATACATAATATGAATTTATTTATAATTTATAGGGATTAAATAATTATCATTAATTATGACACAGTAGTGATGTTGAAATTATTTTAGTGATTGAAATGTCAAAAAAATTATTTTAAAAGTATTAAAATAAATCTTATATGAACTATTTAATGTGATCCACTAATTTTATATAAAAATATGAAATTTTATGAATCTATTAAATCTTTTATTTTGAACATATCTTCTGTTTATATTTTATTTAAATTCAAATAAATGAATAGTGCCAAAATTGACCCTATTGTTATTTTAGAAAAATTACATATTATAAAATTGTTTAAAAATCACAAAAATATTAAAAAATTATAAATTAAAATTTATATGGCCGAAAATGTAATAAATTATAAAATTATGGACAATTCAAAACATATAAGTAATTATTTATAATGATTTAAAATTTAGAATATTATTACCACACATAAATTTAAATAGATTATATAAGGATAAATCATGTTGATAATGTTTAAAATAAATTTAAAACTTGTCTAAATTTTATTGGTTGATGATATTAAAACCCTATATAATCTATTCTTCGTATTGGAGTCATTTTTGGAGGGTTTTAAGTGGGTTTGGAATTTATTATAAATTAATATTTCTTATAATTCCATAGGTGCCCCTCTCCTGCATTATAAAAGGGAACCTCCTCCCTCTCCTCCTCACACCACTTAGAGCCATCAATCTCATATAACCCCTACCAATTTCTCTTCTACAATTCTATAGAAACATCCTAGAGGTCCTGGTCTTCTTCAAAAACCTATTTTAGTGCCCTAAGAGAAGGTTTTAAAGAGGCGTGTCGAAGAAGAGGTAATATCCGTTACCGATTCTTTCAAATTTATTTCTTCTTCTACTTACTCTTCATTAGTTGTTTCATTATAAAGTAATAACATAAGTATCACTAATATAATGATATGTTATTATAAATATTAAACAACCCTATTTCACGTTTTATCCATCCTACGAAAAAGGAAATCACCGCGCGTGCGTACGTACGAAATACCGTCTCCACGCCATGGTGTAATCTATTTTCCACCACCACCTTACTTGGATGGGTATAATGGTGTAAATAATGACTATATATGATTATTGTAAAGTGATATTGATTCTGAAATAGTATACATACACTCCAATACAATTTCGAGATCATGGGTACGATATCATCGCTCGTGCGTACGTACAGAATACCGTCTCCACGATGTGATTCGACTCATTCTACATGATATTCATTTAAAAATGATTATATAAATGGATTGAATGAGTAAATATGATATATATTACACTAATACCACTATGGAAATTAGGTATCTATAACCTAAAAAGAAGAATAAGAATTTATTTGACAAAACATGCATAAGAACATAAAGAAATGAACACCCGAATAACAAGTAGCAATGAAATATTACTAATAAAAAGATATGTATATGATCATATATGATATAATAACAATGAATATTATTCTGTAACAAGCCAATGACATTATTTAAACAATTATACATGAGATTTGGATACGTAAAAAGCATATCAGATGTAATGTAAGGGAAAATCTTTCAATCTCATTTTTATCCAAGATTGTTTATACTTCAGAATTTACTGGGGAATATTTATCATCCACATACATGTTTCCTCAATATGTAATATTATTTATATCCTCCTAAAATTGTTTAAATCCAATATTACTCATTGGAGAGTTTTAGTAAAAGATATTAAAGGAATCTTTTGTCATTTTTCGTACAAGGTACTTTTTGACTTTTCCGTCCAAAGTACGAGAAGAATGTTTTTTAACTTATTCAACATGAATGGATTTTTATGATTTCATATAAAATTATTTCCATGAATATTCCTTTACAAGTTTTCAAGTTTACTTTTAATCAACTTTTTTGGTTTAAAATTGTATGACATGTTAAGAAAGGAAAAATATTTTTTTGAAGTAGAAAGGATATTTTCCCCAAGAATGGAGTTCGAGTGTTTTATCAAAATTATTTTCCATATAAGATAATATAGGTTTCTGTTTCTATCCCTATTATTACATTGATTTTATTATGTTGTGATGGAATTATTTTTATGAATTCCTTTATCTTATATGAATTGTTTTATGATGTCACGATGTTTAAGAATCCCAATTTTATTACATGGGTTATGCTATGATGTATGAATTATGATTGTGTGCCACACATAAGAATGGTTTCATTTTGAGATGGGTGGGACCTATATTTCCCTCCAATGAATTGGGTAAGGATTTATATCTCATGAGATAGACATGGATGAAACGGAAAGTTAATCCGGTTCAGTGATACAGGACTGGAATGAGGAGTGAACTCGGTTCAGTAATGGACTTTTTACACTATGATGGTCTTGGAAATGAGCCTTGACTAATATGAAATGATTTTCTATGATTATGTGTGTATTCCACAAAGTTTCATGTTTTATGTTATGATTATTGGGATTACATTTCACTGCTATGACTTATCTCATGTTATGATATTATGATCTCTTTTGCAGGTTAATATTTTAAAAATGTTATGTTCTTATGAATATGATATGATTGATATTTATTTTGTTTACCCTTACTGAGAATTTGAGATCACCCTTTTGTATGTTTTATTATCCGCAGGTCAGGAAGAAGTGTATTAAGCAGAATATACCAAAAGGGACTATAGATATGATGAAATAAATGGGAGACAATGTAGATGATTTATGAACCAATTGTTTATGTTTCCCAGTTTCTAAAGACACTCTACCTATACGGTCCTTTCATGGTTTTGTTATATGTTGTAATAAGTTTGATTCAATTATGAATTAATAACAATTTATGTAAAGTATGGGTCTTTATAGTTTGTATCAGAGGAAAGGTTTTGTCAACCTTTAGAAACTAGGATGTGAAATCCTTAGTAAGAACCCTAAGGATATGTCTAAGCATAGAACACAACATTAGTGTTTTAGAAGTGGCCATGAATAACCTATGATAACACCTTAAGTGTAAAATTTTATTCATGATTATGTGGTTTTCCTATTATGATTACTGTTTCTCATACTATGCTTATTGGTTTTAGTCAATGGCTGGAACCCGAAGAAACCGTGTTAATGCTGAATGCGACAGGAAATGCAATGATTGTCCCCCCTGAGAAACCAAACATTACAGGAGATGGAATGAAAAATATTTTAGCCATTCTCACACAACTTTCTCAAGATATGAACCATTCATGACTTCCAAACGAGCAAAGGAAGGAGCAATATTCGGTTGAATCCTTCATGAGGCAACGTCCACCTTCATTCAGCGGGTCTTCTAATCTATTAGTGGATGAATAATGGATTAGTACCACTAAAAATATATTTCCAGTTCTACAATGTTCTGAACATGACAAAGTCATCTTAGCAGTGTATCGTTTGGAAGGTGATGCTGATCAATGGTGGGATCTTATTTAGAATACGAGGCAAAGGGATTAAATTGAGTCCATGGAATGGGACGAGTTCAGGAACTTATTTTTCAATAAGTAATTACCTCATATTCTTTGAAAAAAGATGGAGAAGGAGTTTCTTGAACTGAAGCAAAAGGATGATGAATCTGTTGGTACCTACGAAGCAAATTTTAGAAGACATGCAAGGTATGCTTCCAGAATTATTATCCAACCTGAGAGTAAAATTGATCGATTCTTTATTGGTTTAAAACCATGTCTTCGAAGGGTGTTATCCATAAGGGACTTTAATAGCAATGGGGAAATTGTTCTATGTTCTCTCAAGGTTGAGATGGAGAATGGAGTAATCCATCAGTCATATGGGTTTGATAAGAAGAGGACAATGGAATTAAAAGGTAAATATAAAGAACACAATGAAAAGAAGATGATTTTCCCTTTATGCTAAAATTGTGGAAAGAAACATAAAGGGAATTGTCTTAAAGGGAAAAGAAAATGTTTTTTATGTGTGGAAAAGAATTTCATCGGGAAATTGAATGTCGAAATAATGGGAAAAAGATGTCTAATGATGCGAACAGAGAAAGGGAGACACAGAATGCACCTCCAACACTTCAATGTTTCAAGTGCAAGGAGATGGGGCATTATTCCAATCAATGACCTAATCCAAGGGTTGCTGATGATGATCGACATCAACAAACTCTTAAGGCCAAATACAATGGAAAGTCACATGAAATTACTATCGGTGATGTGGAGTATGATAAAGAAGTGGTGAAAGGTACACTTACCATCCACTCTAATGTAGAAACTATTTTATTTGATTCTGGATCCACCCACTCTTTTATTTCTGAAGAATTTTCAAAGGGTATCGCTGTACTTCCTCAATAATTAGATGTTGAGTTAGCTTTGACAACTCCTAATGGTTCAACAGTCGCATAAAAATTTTACAATTCTTCTCCAATTGAAGTTTGTGGGAAAGTGTGTCCTACAAATCTTGTGATCCTTCCTATAGTATAATTTTATGTGATTGTTGGCATGGATTGGATTTATTTATATGGAGATTATATCAATTTCCAAATAAGGGAAATCACATTTAATATTCCCAATAAATCTACTATCATATATCGATGCAAGGATGAATATAACCTTCCAGTGGAAATTTGATCCATCTCATGGGTCTTGATTCCAATAAATGAAAGTTATTTACCTCAAATGGTTGGAGAGAAACTCACGATTAAGAATATGCCCATTGTACGAAAGTTTGATTATGTCTTTCTAGAGTAATTGTCAGGTCTTCCACCAAATCATGCAGCTGAGTTTTCAATAGAACTCATACCGAGTGCTATGCCCATTTCAAAGAGACCTTATAGAATGGCCCCAATTGAGTTGTAGGAATTGAAGAAGAAACTCCAAGAGAATCTTGAAAAAGGATTCATACGCCCTAGTGCGTCACCTTGGGGAGAAGATGTTCTGTTTGTTAAGAAGAAAGCTGGACCAATGAGACTCTACATTGATTATCGATAACTTAATAAGATCACCATCAAGAACAAATATCCTATCCCATGCATTGATGACTTATTTTACCAACTACGTGGAGCCCAATACTTTTCCAAGATCGATCTTCGTTCATGGTATCATCAATTAAGTGTCAAAAAAGAGGATATACCAAAGACGTCTTTCCGTACAAGGTATGGACACTATGAATTTATAGTGATGACATTTGGTCTTACTAATGCCCATGATATCTTCATGGATCTAATGAATAGAGTCTTTAGAGACTATCTTGATCAGTTTGTGGTAGTCTTTATAGACGATATTCTTTTCTATTGAAAGAGAATGGAAGAACATGAAGATCACTTGAGAATTGTATTAAAGACCCTAAGAAAGGATAAGCTTTATTCCAAATTATTCAAGTATAATTTTTTTGCTTCAAATAGTTTTATTTTTGGCTCACATAATCTCAAAATAGGGGATATATGTGGATCCAGCAAAGAAAAAGGTTATCGAAAGATGGTCGAGACCAACTACAGAAATTGAGATCCGAAGTCTTCTTGGTTTGAATGTATATTATCGACGTTTTGTTAAAGATTTTTCATGATTATCTAATCAAATCACCAGGTTGACTCGAAAAGGAGTTACATTTGTGTGGACGGAGGAGTGTGAAGAGAATTTCAAGGAGTTAAAAAGAAGGTTATCCAGTGCACTTGTGCTCACGCTGCCTTGTAGTGGAGAAAGGTTTTTAATCCACAGTGATGCATCCAAGAAGGGATTGGGGTGTGTTCTCATGAAAAATGATATGGTGATAGCTTATGCCACACGATATTTGAAAATCCATGAGCAAAATTTCCCCAACACATGATTTAGAGTTAGCTACGGTAATATTTGCATTAATGATTTGAAGGCATTATCTTTATGGTGAAAGGTGTGATATTTATACTGATCATAAAAGTTTATAGTATATTTTCACACAAAAGGAGATGAATATGCGCCAAAGAAGATGGTTGGAGATGATTAAGGATTAGGACTACTCAATTGATTATCACCCTGGGAAACCAAACAAAGTGGTGGATGAATTAAGTCGACAAGACCATGCTAGCTTATCCATGATGAGGATCATAGAAAATCCAATATTTATGGATTTACAAAGGATGGATCTTGGAATTATAATGGAAGGGGAAAAATATTATCTTTCTCAAATGAGTGTTCAACCATCTCTGCATGTGAAGATTAAAGAGGCTCAAAATGAAGATGTAGAGTTACAAAAGAAGTTGAGAAATGTTCCTGAATTCACCCTTGATTGTGATGGGATAATAAGGTTCAGGAATCGGGTCTGTGTTCCTCCCATCCCAGAATTAAATAAGGGGCTACTGGATGAGGCTCATAGTTCTTCATTCTCTATTCATCCTGGAAGCGTGAAGATGTATTGGGACCTGAAAGATTATTTCTGGTGGGATGGAATGAAAAGAGATGTTGCTGAATGTGTCTCTCGATTCGTCGTTTGTCATCAAGTTAAAGATGAGAGACAGAAGTCTAAGGGGCGGTTACAACCATTACCCATACCTGAATGGAAATGGGAAAACATCACTATGGACTTTGTCACTGGACTTCCTAAAACATCCAAAGGCAATAATGCTATCTGGGTTATAGTTGATCGTCTTACGATGTCGGCACACTTTATTGCTATTAGAGAAGATTTCTCTCTGGATTAGCTTGCCAGGATATATGTAAAGGAAGTGGTAAGATTGCATGGAGTGCCACTTTCATTTATATCTGATTGGGATCCGAGGTTTACCTCGAAGTTTTGGCGAAGTCTTCAGCATACTCTAGATACAGAGATGAGTTTCAGCACTTATTATCATCCTCAGACAGACGGTCAGTCTAAGAGGAAAATTCAAACTCTAGAAGACATGTTGAGAGCTTGCTCTATAGATTTCAAAGGTCGTTCAGATCAACACCTACCTTTGGTATAATTTTCTTATAATAATAGCTTTTACTCCAGTATTCAAATTGTTCCTTATGAAGCTCTCTATGGAAAGAAATGCCGAACTCGAACTTGCTGGGAAGAAGTTAGGGAAAGAAAGCTATTAGGACCTGATCTTGTTGATGAGATGGCAGAAAAAGTCCGATCAATTCAACAACACATAAGAGCAGCTTAGAGTCGGAAATAAAATTATGCCGATAACCGAAGAAAAGACCTAGAGTTTGAAGTGGGTGATAAAGTGTTCTTACAAATATCTACTTGGAAGAGAGTAATGAGATTTTGAAAGAAGGGAAAGTTTATCCCTAGGTATATCGGTCCTTTCAAAATACTGGATCGTGTTGGGAAGGTAGCTTACCAATTTGCGCTTCCACCGAATCTCTCTCAAGTTCACGATGTGTTCCATGTATCTCTCATAAGAAAGTACATAACTGATCCTTCATATGTAATAAGCTCAGAAGTTGTACCGCTAGAGAAAGATATTTCTTACAAAAAACAGCCGATAGGGATTCTGGATCGTAGCGAAAAGTTCTACGGAACAAGACCACTCGCTTGGTAAAATCTTTATGGAAGAACAACTAATTATAAGAATCTACATGGGAGCTTGAGGATATGATGAGGGAGAGGTATCCTTATCTTTTTGTTACGAAGTGACGAATTTTGAGGGTGAAATTCATTTTAAGGGGGGTAGAATGTAACAACCTGATATTTTATGAGAAGTATATATTTTTTTCTTATGTTATATGCAACATCAAAAGAATCTTTCTCTGCACACAATAGTAGCTTGGCTTGCGTTACACGCAATCACGACCTTCCTTGATAGCGTGTGTAGTACGCAATACCGAGTTTCACTAAACAACAATATATTATTATAATATTATAAACTAGCAGTTATGAATAGTATTAACTAGATTTGGAATTTTATAACATTATTATTCATCTTAAATATTTTCTAAAACATGGTATGTGAACAAAATAATTTTTTCGGGTAAAATAAGTATTTTTCAAAAAATACAGTTTTGCCGCCTTTTGATGGAACACCCACATTAAATCTAGTTTTTTACATGATTATAAGTTAAATTTGACAAAATAAAATTCTTCTTTGGAATCAGGATATAATAATTAACTTTGGATAAATTCTTCATATTATTCTGATAACTTTCATATTTTAATGAATAGTAAAAACACGAAGTATTTTAATTAAAAACAATTTTTTTCATCATAATAATTTATATGGTTAAATTATAATATTGAATTTTTTTAAAGTATACATAGAATATATTTTTACCATTTAATATAATGTATGTCATTAGCATTAATTTTACATTGAATTCATAGGTAAAAACATTTCAATCTTTGGCAATGTTTTAACTTTTAAAACCTGTTTGCTTTACAATAGGATTAATTTTAAATTAATTACTGAAACTTCTGTGTTTTGAATTTTGAAAAATAGATTCCATATTTGGATTAAGTGGGTCCAAATTATTTTAATAGGTTTCTTTTATTTTTTTACATTACGAATAGTAACTACGGTAATTTTTTGTACTAGAGTTAAAGGTAAATCTGGTAATTAAGGGTAAAAATAAGATTATAAAATTACCCTAACACTTTCCAAAATACTATTGGATGAATAAAAGTCTACAAATATCACCTAAGGGTCAGACTAGATTCATTTCATTTACTTTTGACCATGAAATAATATAATCATTATTAAAACCAAAGAAAGTGACAACATGTCACTCTCTTAAATAATATAAGTTTAATAATTTTAATTTAGTGATAAACATAATAAAACATCAGATATAAATAGTCCATAGATCAATAATAAAATTATCTAAATCATATTAATTTATTTACAATTTTTAGGTATTAAATAATTATCATTAATTATGACACAGTAGTGATGTTCAAATTATTGTATTGATTTAAATATCAAATAAATTATTTTAAAAGTATTAAAATAAATATTATATGAAATATTTATTGTGCTCCACTAATTTTATAGATAAATACGACATGTTATGAATATATTAATTCTTTTATTTCGAACATATATTTTGTGTATATTTTATTTAAATTCAAATAAATTAATAGTGTCAAAATTTACACTATTGTTATTTTATAAAAATTACATATTATAAAATCGTTTAGAAATCACACAAATATTTAAAAATTATAAATTAAAATTTATATGGTCTAAAATTCAATAAATTATTTAATTATGGACAATTCACAACATATAAGTAAGTATTTATAATGATTTAAAATTTATAATATTATTACCACCAATAAAATTAAATAGATTATATAAGGATAAATCATGTTGATAATGTTTAAAATAAATTCAAAACTTGTCTAAATATTATTGGTTGATGAGATTACAACCCTATATCATCTAATATTTGTATTTGAGTCATTTTTGGAGGATTTTAAGTGGGTTTGGAATTTATTATAAATTAATATTTCTTATAATTCCAAAGGTGCCCCTCTCCTCCCTTATAAAAGGGAACCTCCTCCCTCTCCTCCTCACACAACATTGAACCTTCAAGATCGGCCAAACCCTACCAATTTATCTTCTCCACTTCCCTAGAAACATACTAGAGGTATTGTTCTCTTTCAAAGACCAATTTTAGTGCCCTAAGAGGAGGTTTCAAAGAGGCGTGTCGAAGAAGAGGTAATATATGTTACCAATTCTTTCAAATTTATTTCTTCTTATACTTCCTCTTATTTAGTTTTTCATTATGAAGTAATAAAATCATTATCAATAATATACTGATATTTTATTATAAATATGAAACAACCCTATTTCACTTTCTATCCATCCTACAAAAAATGAAATCATCGCGCGTTCGTACGTACGGAATACCGTCTCCAAGCCGTGGTGTAATCTATTTTCCACCACCACCATACTTGGATGGGTATAATGGTGTAAATAATTACTATATATGATTATTTTAAAGTGATATTGATTCTGAAATAGTATACATGCACTTGAATACAATTCCATGATCATGGGAATGATATCATCGCTCGTGCGTACGTACGACCTACTGTCTCCACGATGTGATGCGACTCGTTCTACATGATCTTCATTGAATAATGATTATATAAATGAATTTAATGATTAAATATGATATATATATTAAACTAATACAATTATGGAAATGAGGTATCTATAACCTAAAAAGAAGAAGAAGAATTTCTTCGACAAAACATGCATAAGAACATAAAGCAATGAACACCCGAATAATAAGTAGCAATGAAATATTACTAATAAAAAGATAAGAATATTATCATATATGATATAATAACAATGAATATTATTCTGTAATAAGTCAATGACATTATTTAAACCATTATACATGAGGTTCGGATATGTACAAAGCGTATTGGACTTAAGGTAAGGGAAAATCTCGCAATCTCATTTTTATCCAAGATTGTTTATACTTCAGAATTTACTGGGGAATATTTATCATCCACATCCATGTTTCCTCAATATGTAATATTATTTATATCCTCCTACAATTGTTTAAATCCAATATTACTCATTGGCGAGTTTTAGTAAAATATATGAAAGGAATATTTTGTCATTTTTCGTACAAGGTACTTTTTGAATTTTCCGGCCAAAGTACGAGAAGAATATTTTTTTAACTTATACGACATGAATGGATTTTTCTTATTTCATAGAACATTATTTCCATGAATCTTCCTATAAAAATTTTCATGTTTATTTTTAATCATCTTATTTTAGTTTAAAATTGTATGACATGTTAAGAAAGGAATTTTTTTTGAAGTAGAAAGGATATTTTCCTCAAGAATGGAGTTCAAGTGTTTTATCAAAATTATTTTCCATATAAGATAATATTGGGTTATGTTTCTATCCCTATTATTACATTGATTTGATTATTATGTGATGAAATTATTTTTATTAATTCCTTTATCTTATATGAATTGTTTTATGATGTCACAATGTTTAAGAATCCCATTTTTATTACATGGGTTATGCTATGATGTATGAATTATGATTTTGTGGCACACATAAGAATTATTTAATTATGAGATTTGTGGGACCTATATCTCCATCCAATGCATTGGGTAATTATTTATATCCCATTAGATATACATGGCTGGAACGTCAAGTTAATCCGGTTCAGTGATACAGGACTGGAATGAGGAGTGAACTCGGTTCAGTAATGGAATTTGTCCACTATGATGTTCTTAGAAATGATACTTGGCTAATATGAAATGATTTTATATGATTATGTGTGTATGACTCAAAGTTTCATGTTTTATGTTATGATTATTGGGATTACATTTCACTACTATGACTTATCCCATGTTATGATTTTATGATCTCTTTTTCAGGTTAAGATTTTCAAAATTCTATGTTCTTATGAATATTATATGATTGATATTTCTTTTGTTTACCCTTACTGAGAATTTGGGCTCACCCTTTTGTATGTTTTCTTTTCCCCAGGTCAGGAAGAAGGGTATTAAGTAGAATATTCCAAAACGGACTCTAGATATGATGAAATAAATGTGAGACATCGTTGATGATTTATGAACCAGTTGTTTATGTTTCCCTGTTTCTAAAGACACTATACCTATATGGTACTTTCTTGGGTTTGTTATATGTTGTAATTAGTATGCTTAAATTTTGAAGTAATAATAATTTATGTAAAGTATGTGTCTTTATACATTTAGTGCATATAAAATGAAATTGTGTGGATTTAAAAATGTAAAATGGAAATATAAACTGTAAATGAGTTGTCTCTGGCCCCTAAAGGACATGCGGCTGACACTTCCTACATCGGCCTAAGATGGGATACCTCAAAACAAGTGTCACAATATATATAAATATATTTATATGAATATATGTATGTATGTGTTCATTATTATATATATGTATTTATATATATTCACTATTTAATTAGAAACACATATATCCCTATATATATGTGTGTGTGTTTGTGTAATACCATGTCACAAAACATCTTGAATACCCTAGTTCCCTAATAACCTGGCTGACATTAACATAGCCCGAAGGGAATTCCCAATCCCCATGGGTTGGTGAATAGAACTTGTAATCATAAAATATAATGGTCAGGGTGGGTTTTCCATATAAAAAATAGTATAAATAGCTACAAGTCAGTATGCTCAAAAGAAAACACCATAAGGAGAGATATACTAGATGTTAGAAAAATATTTAAACCCAATGTATAGACACAAAGTATCAAAAACTAAAATATAAACAACCCAAGTCCCTATGTACATAGCTCTCCAAGCCCCAAATATTAAAAACAAGAACCACCTCCATGTGGTGCTTTTCCCATACTCAAACCTGGAAGAAGATAATCTAAAAACACCCAAAGTCATAGGTAGGGTGTGAGCTTATAGCCCAGTAGGGTGTAACCAAGGATTCTATAATAAGATTCCACATTAATCAACCAAATAAATCTTTAAATTTTAAATAAATAGGCACGAAAATAAAAATCATATTTAAAAAAAATCATTCATTACATTTCAATTGATGAAAATAATTTCAAACAATAGATTAGATATAATTTTATATAAAATATTTTAAATCAATTAATAAGGAATGTGAAAATTTGTTTACAATCAATGGAATATATGAATACAATAAAAAAATGAGAAACATTTTCAACATCCAAGAGGTGCAATAGTTCTAGGTTATGGTATCCTCACACACTCAAATAGGTGATAATGGAAATATGTGTACACATGTATCATAGACATTGGTCTGAGAGGACCCATCACCATCTCATCGAGGATGTGACCTCCTGCAGTATTTTTGTTAGATTTATGAAACCTCAATAGAGTATCACCCCAAATAACATACTAAATACCTATGATTTCATGTAACTAAACACTAATCAATAATGGGAAATTTATCTCAAAACAATTCAGAATAAAATTAACCCACTATCCACTTCAATATGTCAATTTCTATTTGAAAACCAAAATGTATTTTAAATCAATTTATGGCTTTTTCTAGGATGAAACCAACCAAGGTCCTCATCATACTAATTTATTCCATTTTTATCAAATAAATATATGAAATGAATCTCAAAAATATATTTCACAATTTAATTTCACAATTCAATTTCAAAATTTAATTTCACAATTTTC
Source organism: Viscum album (assembly GCA_963277665.1). NCBI lineage: Eukaryota > Viridiplantae > Streptophyta > Magnoliopsida > Santalales > Viscaceae > Viscum > Viscum album. Next base: position 1,187,280,750 of record OY728156.1, on the reverse strand, counting down.
ATCAAATTACTAAATCACACCCCAATTCAATGGAATTAGGGATATTTCTCAACATATCATTAAAAATGAATTTCAAATCCCAATACACACCAAATAGGTTTTTGATAATTTAATATTAAATTCATTTTAATTTAGATCAAGAAATTTAGGGTTAAATCAAAAGGAAAAACAGAAATGGAACCACCTAGAAAAGATCATTGGATTACTTAACACAACTTAAAAAATTGGATTGTCTAATGAGGAATGTCAAAAATGGAGGTATGAAAATCAAAAAAAAATTCAATATCTAAAACAATGGATATTATATCCTCAAACAACATGAAGATATAACGAACCCTAAGGAAGATAGGTGAAGAGAGTGAGAGATATATAACAGTAGAACAACTCTTTCCGGGAAGAGATCTAACAACATTCTCTACATTTTGATTTTCTTTGGAAGGGGTTTGGAGGATCCAAAGTGTAATGTATTATACTTTTAGTGTATTATTTTTAAATATTATATGGAGTAAATTTGATAATAGGTGTTTAGACGATCTGTGATTCTGAGGCTCGTTGTGCCCGAAACAATTTTTTGAGAGATATTAAAATATTAAATAGCACGAATGCATAATTTTCCTAAAAAAGTGGAATAAATTTTGAACAGGTTTCTTGATTATATATATGAGGACACTGTTATATTCAAAACATCATCTTTACCCTATCTATGACCTAACATTGGTCAGTGCAGTTTGATTTTTGACATTAATCACAAGAGTTTTAAAAGAATAAAATAAATTGATAAAATTTTGTTTAATTTGTATTTCATCGACTCAGCGATGGAAAACCATGTTTATTTTAAATAAAAAAATTTCTAGATATAAAGGGTTAGGTTCATAACTCTGGAATCCTATGGAGGCATTGGAGAGGGAGATATGGAGACTCCTCATGGTTGCTGATGACCGAACTTCAGATCAGTGGTCGAAGGACATCGTTCTTGGTAGATCTCAACAAGAGTGATGATGTGGCAATCAATCTTCTTCAATGAGAGATACAAAACAAATTCAGATGTGTTATTTTGATTCCTCTTTCCTATTCTTTATTCCTATGATGAAACCATACTAATCCATAAATATATTACCCTATATATAGATCGTACTTGAGGGATGGAATTCTATTTGCAGAGTATATCGGGATTTGGTTCAATAGATTTGTTTTTGATTTGTTCATCATTCTTATAGGAATGGATTGAGGTAGGAATGAACAATAGAAGAGGATCATTCATCATAATTGTTCATTTATCTTCTTATCTGTCAATTTCTTTAATTCTTGATGCACGTTCTTTGTTCTTCACCCAACATTGAACAATCAATAATTTCACCTCCGATTCTTAGTGTAATGATATGAAATTGTAGATTAATCATTAGGATGACTTGGAAAAGGTGTGACGATGATGATAATAGATAGATCAAAGCAATTTGGAATAACCCATTCTTCGGGTGTGTTGTGTTGGGGTGGATTAAATTGGACTTTCAAGTCGATTGAAGGCTCGAAACCCATTGATTTTGTGATAGGGTAGTAAAATGACCTTATATTTAGAGTTTTCAGGTGAAAATACCATCGAAACGAGATCTGAAAGATCGATTGAGGGATGTGCAGGAAGATGATGGGTTTCTAGAACACCTGATACACATGAGGTGTAATCCCAACTACATGACGTGTGTTCATCATTGGGAAAATCATCATATACATGGGAAGTACATAGACATGAGGTGTGGTACATGGGTTACTTATGTGGGGTGTACTCCCCCACACAACATGGCATAGACCGAGTACACATGCTACCCCTTATACTGGTAGACGACTAGGCGTACACTAGATGACATTGTGTACTGGCAGATAGTCATGGCACATAAGAATACCATGGGTGGAAGGTCATGTCATGTACCCTTATTTTACCCAACATCGTTTTTAGTTATATAGGCCATTTTACATGGGAAGTACCCAGGGTCAAGGGACATGACGTGTGACCCTACTATACGATGTGTTCCCCTTTTCTACATGACTTGTTTCTATTTTCATCCATATCATGGATAAGTTTAATTAGGGTTTGATCCCCTTATCTATTCCTTGAAGGTAGATATAATATCATTTTCATTTATTTGGAAAAAATATCTTCAGTAGGAATTCCTATATAGAGTTGTCGGAATCCCATAAAAGGTCCGAGGTAGGATCCCCTATTCATTATTCATTCCCTATGTTGACTTCTTGATATCGACATGAATAACACTATGTGGGTGTTGATCTTATACTTGGAAGGTTAATCTAGATTGAGTTTTTGGTATCACCCCATGGCCCTAGATGTGATCATCATCTATTATATCATACCTCTCTTTAGATTTATCCTCATATATCTCTCATGATATTACCTAATAAGCAACACCTCTCGGACGAATGTCATCATTTCAATTAGACATGAGAGTGTGTTCTCCCGGATGAGTGATTCCTGGATTATTTGAGATGAATTCCCAGTGCTATTATACTATGCTTTTATCTTTCCTATAGACTATATGTCTTGGTTTGAGTATATCTAGATATTTTTGTTATATGTTATGTAGACATATATTTGTGTATAGATGATGGTATTTTCTTTTGTTGTATTGAATTGTGGGTTCAGGTGTCCTAATGAGTATTATTATACTCACCCCTACACATGATTTTCTCATACTTTGCATGTCTTGTGTGGACGATTGAAATTTTGATAGAGTGCTAAGTAGATCGGAACTAAACGGTTCTTTGTGAGACCATATATACTGAGGTGTGTTCCTCCTGCTACATACGTTAGTCCCAATACCATTTCTTATTGGTTGGAATTGTGGAGAAAAACTCTTTTTGGTGGGATTGTATTATTTCTCTATTTACATTACTTTACTTTCATTAGTATTCTGGTTGTGGGATATAGTGGTATGCATGCACTATTTTCTTAGTGGTTTTTACATTTCAGAACATTGTGATATTGGAGAAGTTTGTATGAATATAGTTACATGTGAAATGACATCTATTTTAGTGATATTCCTACTTAGTTCTAGTCACCATACACTAGCATATTAGAGGTGGTCTTGGGGAGTCGCAATATGAGCCCCACTAGGACAGGTTGTGATAGAGTGGTATCATTGGTGGTTAGTTCTACTTTTGGACTGAGATTCTATGATATTTGATTAGGGAAACAATGTTAAGTGTTTCACGATCATTTTTCAGGCCAAGGACTATAGCCTTAGTTCAACAGCCGATGTATCCAAACATCAGGACTCTAATAACCTTATTTTCAACTTGGTACAGGAAAACACTGGTTGGGGGAATATAATGGTGCATGTATCATATAGGAATGGGTAGTGGCTTCCATGTCCTTCTTGAGTGAGCTCTCCAGATATACTTATTGACAATGGTATATATTGTTTGATTTTGGATGCCTCCATGACACATACTAGCTTGGATTCAGTAGCTTGATCATAAAGATGAACCCCTCAATGATGAGGTTTTAATACATGGAACAGTTCTCTAAATACCAGATCTAGGTGGTGCACCATCCATACCGCCACCTGTAGAACAACACATGGTGCCTATAGTACTAGAAGATGAGGAGTGTAGGATGAGCATGCTTCACATGTTTCCATGACAAATACCCCTTTGGTTTTGAGGTGAGATAGGTGGATGAGGACTGGATTGAGGTGGGGACTCAAGTTTTCCATCAAGTCAGGACACCCGCATTTTATATAGTGGTCCTTTCAGTGAGCCTTATACATAGCTCAATGGGACAATGGTGGATTTTGGCTCTCAAGACTCATGAAGAGGAGAATATTTTGTTGGCAGAGTTAGAGAAACACTTCATAGAGAAGTTCTCACTAGTTACACTTAGAGCTATGCATATACCAGAGCTTCTTCAGCTCTAGTAGGGTAGCATGATAGCAGTTGAGTATTAATCAGGGTTCATCAACCTTTCTAGGTGGTCCTATGATATAAGATTTTTTTTAGGGATCACGAGATGGGCCCAGTCAACCTAAAAAGAGGTGGTGTCATACATGTGAAGATATGGGACATCTTGCTCAATATTGTCTAAACCCCATTCTACTGACCAACATATAGTGGATGGAAAACCAAGGTACATACAATGATTGGAGTAGGAAAATCCATAGGGAGGAGGTTGTGTAATAAGTTCCAAGGGACGAGGAAGAGGTGTTCGACATTTTGACATGCTACCACCACCACACCCAGGTGGTTCGTGCCAGGCTTATAGAGCTAGAGGACAGGGGTAGAGATAGATGCTTGTGGTCGAGGATTATATATCAGGGTATCTAAGAATGATTTGAGTTACAATATTTGTCTGTTATAATTTCGCTTCATTATGAATAAACAGTGGTTCTAGTCTTTAAATTCTCTCCACATATCTTGTTCATGACATAGAGATTCCGATCGAACCGTTTACTCATCTCGTACAATTAGAGACACATACTTGAGAAGACATAGTGATCACACATTTGTTTTAACATGTGACCTAACCCTTAGTTGTACGATTTTTGTAAGGATCCTAATTTTGGTAGAGTTTAGGCTTTATGAAATCATTCTTGTTATGGATTTTTTATCCATATTCGAATTCCAAATTAACTATTTTAGGCGATCGGTGGGGTTTTTCCACAGTGATGGAACAAGGGTTCCCTTTGTTAGTAAAAATTAACCCCTAGAAGCATAGGATGGACTTAAGAATAGAGGGTCTAATCTGTAAGGACCTGACCCCAATTACCTGTAGGCGGCACCTTATTGGTTACATTGGAATACAACAAATAAAAATCATCCCAAAAAACTGAGAAGTTTAGTATTATTGGAAACAAGATACATACATATGTTCATCATTACAACTTGAAATGAAAAACAACATAGAAACTCCTAAGAAAACTTCCATAACACCTAGGTTATTTCAGCATGTCATTCATAATAGAATTGTTCTTTCCCTATGGAAATGATACATAATAAAGGGGTGAGAAAAAAATTCTTAGTAAGGGTAATCAATACACAAGGAGATAACATAAACATTATACATGGTGAATAATTGAAAACACGTGCCTTTAAAAATAAACTTGAACATAATATGATATAAATGTTAGCTAAGTAAATATTTCCATAACATAACATAATCATGGGTATCCTACTAGTTGAATAACCACATGAATCATCAATACTACATTCATAATTAGGTAATTTATAATGTGGGACAATATAATCATATCTTCAAGGCATCATGCCAAGACCACAAATAATCATTTTTTCAAGGCCTTGTACCAAGACCGTAGTTTGTCTCATGAGACCTACCGATGCATCAAGGGGATATAGCCGGCCCCACCCAAAACATACTATGTCCAATGCATTCCTCATATGAACGGAGATAAGAAAAAACAACATACACATTAATATATTAAATGTAATAGCTTTCCTCATACATTAATCCAAAACACAAACCATTAAAAGTAAACTGATGAATGGTTTAACGATAGCACATCAATAGACAAAAAATTCATAACCCATAAAATTGAGTATTTTAGAGGATATTATGGAATACTAATCCCAATAATACATAAGAATCAACAAGTGTTTTGAAATAGAGAAAGATACTCTTATAAAATCATCGAGTAATTCTTGTAATAAATACTCTTTTACTTTGAAAAGAAAAGTTCTTTTGGAAAAATATTTGTATAACACCAGAATTGAAGTGAGATATTATTTTTCATAATCAAATTAGTTATTTTATAGATATAATGGTTTCCAAAAAATAGATTCGATATTTCCATTGAAAGTAGGTAAGAAATTGAGATATTCCCTTGAATCGGGCTTGGATTTCAGAAACAATTTGAAGGTTCCTTTTAAAGAATGTAACCAAACATAAAATAAAGATGGATTATCATTTGTGTACATATATAGAACACTCACACAGAATTTATGATGAGTATATAATAATAAATAAAAATTTCATTGAGGTAATTTAGACAATGAATGTAACCCAAATGGAAATTGATGTTCGGGTGGAAAAACTCATAACATAAATAAGAACGTGTTCCCATCTTGAACTTAAAGTCCTGGAATATGAAATTAAAAATATCAATAACTTATTTCAGAACCTAATATACATGTATTTAGTTTATCATTATTCTGTTTAGTTCATTTATGTTATTATTTATATGTTATTATATTGAATTTTGTCGTTCCCAAGTGTTCGTTTTCCTGATTTTCATAATCAGTTCACTAGTTTTCAAGTAATGAAGTTCATGTGAATGGTTGTAAATCTCAAGAATTAAAATTAAATATTATTTATGAACATAAATAATTGTTAATGTTCATTTACATCATTTTTATATGGAAGGTAGCTAAATCATTAGATGACAACCACTTCAATTATTTGGCGGTATTTGAATTATTACGAACTAGTTTTGTTGTATGATTTATTAATATGGAAATATACTGGATCATGAATATTAATTAGGTTATGATACATGTATTATAGTATGGTTAAACTATTAAAATGGTTTCATGACCTATAATGAAGGAGAAATTTAAGAACGAAACTTTGTCATCCAGGAAGGTTATAAATTGGAACCTCCTGGACGTTGATTTCGTTTATAAAAATAAAAGGAAAGGGGTAATAATATTGATGATGGTTCTTCCATTAAAATGATATTAGTCCAGTATATAGATGATACTAGAGTTTATCATGGTCATTTTGATAGAGGATGTGAGGAGAGAATATGAAAATAGATGATCTTGAACATAAGAGAAAAGATGAGAGATCCCTTATGAAAATTCGACAGCCTAACAACGTCGCTTAAAATTTAATAAAATGAAATAATGAGAGAAATAGGATACCTAATCATATTGAAATCAAAATTAAAGTAATAATAATACATAAAATCAAACCCCAACATATTATAAAGGAAATTCAAAGAGATAACATAAAATAAGTGTCGACTAAAAGAGGATGGTGAAGGATTCCCTTACCTTGTAGAGTAACTCCTAGAACATGAAGGTTGGGACCTTGGAGGCTTAAAGACACTTTGGGTGGACACTTATAAAGGAAAAACCACCAGATATTTGAGGATGAGGGATTTTTAATGAATGAAAACGAATGGATGAGTGGGTATTTATAGAAAAAGAGAAAGATTTTTTTAATAATTTCAAAGGGACACCTCATTAGTGGTTTTTGCTAAACCATGGGCTTGCCCATGGTATTTTCCCATGGTTTTAGCCACTTGAGACACCTCATGTCATATTTTACTGTAAATATGTATACCGGCCTTTTATTTTAATTATTATGTCATTATGATGTCATTAAACTACTAAATACTCAAAACTATATTTTTCACTATTCACAAATAATTCATGTATTTTACAAAAATCCCAATAATTCACCCATACCATTTTTCGACATGTAGAACTCAAAAATAAACTCCATATTTAAAAATTAATTTCCTAAATATTATAAAATTAATTTTTAAATAAATTCATAATTAATTTTAAAATTAACAATTTTAAATGTGCAACTAGTTTTATATCACACTGAAAAATTAATTAAGATCACATTATCTTATTTCCTTAAGAAAATAAAATAATAATATTATTTACTATTCATAAGGGTCATATTACTATTCATATGGGTATGTTACTATTCAACAAAAAAACAAGTTTGTTTAATCAGACTCCAAATGACTTACTGATCACAACACTAGATGACCATTTCTCGAAATTACAAACACAGTAGAAGAAATGTTTTATTTAACGTCCAGATTATAAAATTCATTCATTTTTTTTCAAAATCTGGGGGTGATACATTCTCCTCTCCTTAAAAAAAATTTCCTCGAAATTTCGTTTTACAATCTAGGCCAAAAACAGGTGGGGGGACTTTTCATTCATTGTTTCCTCCTGTTCCCATGTTGCCTCTTTGTACTTATGGTTTCGCCATAGTACCTTGAAAAAATGAGTAGTCTTGTTGCGTAGAACTTTGTATCTATAATACAATATTCTCACTGGATACTCCTTATAGGAAAGTTCATCCTCCAACTGTACCACCTCTAAAGAGAGTACATGTGAAGGGTCTGGTGTGTACTTCTTTAAGAGTGATACATGAAAGACATCATGTACTTTTGACATGGTAGGTGGAAGTGCTAGTCGATAGGCCACAACTCTGACTCAATCAAGGATCTCAAATGGGATGATATTCCTAGGACTTAGCTTTCCTTTCTTCCCAAACCTCATGAACTTATTAAATGGAGATATGCATAGAAATATTATGCCTCGAAATTTGAATTCAAGGTCTCATCGATGGTTATCCGCATAGATCTTCTACCGACTTTGGGCTTCCTTGATATGTTGCTGAATTATTTTCACCTTCTCTTCCATTTATTCTACCAATTCAGGTCTGAGCTTCTTTCACACAACAACTTCATCCCAACATTCTGATTTTCATCACCTTTTCCCATAAAGGGCTTCATATGGTGTCATTCAGATGCTCGAGTAGAAACTGTTGTTGTAGGAGAATTATACCAGTGGAAGACGTTGGTCCCATCCTCATTTGAATTCTATAGAACATGGTCTCAAAATATCTTCTATTGTCTGAATAGTCCGCTCAGATTGGCCATCAGTTTGAGGATAATAGGCCATACTAAATTTCAGTTCGGTTCTTAGAGCATTTTGGATACTTTTCCAAAACATTGAGGTGAATATAGGATCATGGTCAGATACAATAGATAGTGGTACTCCATGCATCCTTACCACTTCTTTGATGTAAATCCATTCAGGTTAATCAAATGAGAATTCCTCTCGAATCACGATAAAGTGAGATATGTTTGTAAGACAGTCCACAATGACACATATAGCATTGTTTCCTTTGGATGTCTTTGGAAGTCCCGTGACAATGTCCATGGTAAAATTCTCCCACTTCCATGATGGAATGGGTAGTGGTTGCATCATCCCCTTAGAATGTTTCCTCTCAGCCTTAACTTGTTGACATACCAGAAACCTTGATATATATTCAATAATATCCCTTTTCATATTGTCCCCCAAAATATTTCTCGAGGATCTCGATACATATTTGTGCTACCAGAGTGTATAGAGAAATTAGAGCTATGTGCATCATCCAACAGTTCTCTCTTTAGATCAGGAAGAGCGGGAACACAAAGCCTCTTCCCGAATTTCAAAATTCCACCTTCACATGTGAATTCAGTCAACTTCCCATCATTTATAGCTTTAATTTTTTTGAAACTTTTCATCATCAGCTTGAGAACCTTATCCTCTCCAGTAAAGAATGTTGAGCAACCATTTGAAAAAGTAGTGATGTGTTTCCTTCCGTGATAATTCCCATATCCATCTTTAGTAGAGCCATGAACAAATGATCCTTTTCAACTCTCATATTGTTCAGAACTCCATGATCCTTTCTGCTCAAAGCATCTACTACCTTATTTTCCTTCCCCAGGTGGTAGTGTATTGTGCAATCATAGTCTTCGAGTAGCTAAATCCATATCCTTTGTTTCAAGTTGAGTTCTTTCCGTGGGAATATATATTTCAAAATCTTATGATCTATATAAATCTTACATTTTTCTCCATAGAGGTAATGTCTCCAAATAATTAGAGAAAATATTACCACTTCTAAATCATCAATTCATGGTAGAGAATACTTATTATTTACTCTAACAACATTGATTTCCTTGTAATCAATATACAACCCCATAGACCCATCTTTCTTCTTAACAAAAAGAATAGGGGATCCCCATGGAGAAATTCTAGGGATAATAAATCCTTTATCACTCAATTACTCTAGTTGTTTATTTATCTCCACTAACTCCATAGTGGCCATTCTATAATGGGTCTTTGATATGGGCCTTGAACGAGAAATTAAGTCAATTGAAAACTCTATTTCCTACTCTAGTGGATGTCCAGGTAAATCCTCTAGAAAGATATAAATATATTCTTTCACAATAGGTACATCTTCTTTTGAACAATATTTTCTTCACCCATAGTTATTTCATTATCTTCCTCCTCGATAATTGAATTCAGTAGAGGTACTAGGGGTGGATCCATATGAAAATCACATGGTGATGTTTCTGCTCTAAAAATAAGGGATTCTACATCATTCTCAAAGATTTTAACTTCCTTCCTCTTGCAATAGATCTTTTCATCATAAATAGATAACCAATTCATACCAAGAATTATATCATAGTCAACCATTGGTATGATGATAAGGTAAGAAACTAAAGCATGTTTATGTGTCATGAGGGGGACTAATCATCATTCATTTGTTGCAATGATACATCCACTAATAGTTTGGACTGATAACTCCTTTATTTAAATAAATTGGACATATCTAATTTTCTTGGAAAATTGGGAAGATATAAATGAATGAGACAATCCAGAATCAAATAATGTATTGGCTAAGTTGGATGAAACAATCAATATACATACCACCACTTCTTTAGGAACTTCATCCTCTATAGTTGTAACCACATAAACTTAGACTTTCTCCCTTGGCCTTCTTTGTAGATCATTTCCATGACACATAGGACATTCATGTGCATAATGTCTCATCTCCCTATAATTATAGCATAGAACATTTGTAGCATCTTTCTTCCCCTCACAATCCCAAGATAGGTGACCTTTTTCTCCTCACTTGTAATAGACTCTCATTCCCTTCAGGAAAGTGCCAAGGTGTTTCTTCCCATAATTACTGCATGATGGAAATTCAATTATTCCCTTCTTCCTCATTTCCTTACTTCCTTTCCAATATTTTCAGATTCCCTCTTCTTCTCTTTCTTTCCTTTAAAGTCATATGATTTAGAGAATTAATTATCTATCTTAATAGCACTTGAGACTATATCTTTATATGATTAAAATATTTGGGAGAAAAGATCCCTTCAGAGTAATGGTTTTAAACCATCAAAGTATCAATCAATTTTTATCCTTGGATTACGTATGTAGTTTGTAGCATGCCTTTCCAACCTTGTAAAGTTAGCTGCATACTTGGAAACATTTTCATCCTCCTTTTTCCTCAGATTCAATAATTTCCTCTCCATATTTGCACACTGTTCATCACAAGAATATTTTTCGAATAAGATTTACTTAAAATCCCTCCATTCCATCTCTTCTATTTCTTCCTCCTCCTTGGTATTTTGGACAAAGGACCACCACTGATCCGTATCAGCCGTTAGACGATAAACTACCAGGACAAACTTCTCTCTTTCATTACATCCTAAATAGAGAAATATCTTCTCAAGGGAACATATCCACTGCTCTTCTATAAATGGGATTGTAGTCTCATTAAACTATAGAGGTTTTTGTCACACAAAGAGATCTAACATAGCTCCTCCACCTGGTGGATCTGGGTGCTTCATATGAGTAAGGTTATTATTCATAACTTGAGTAAGTTGTCCTGGTGTAGTTATGAGTTTCTCATCACTGGAGCCAACATCATTATCTTGCATTGGAGGGAAATCCCTACAGGGGACACGTGCATTCGGGTGGTTTCCATTCCTCCCACTTGGCACCATTTTTAAATAATGGAATACAATATATTAGGGCATGAATCATAATTTATAATCTTAATCTCATTGTAGAAAAATACAAAGCATAAATTGAAATTATACGCATAGAAAATATCATAATCCTAAACATGGTATCTTTTAGGAAAAATTTACATTTAAATCCTTTATAATGGCTTGCAAATAAGTTATGAATAATCATATGAATATCCACCGAGAGTGTCATAAAAAAGAGTGCAGCAAGGCTCATTGTCGTATACCAGGATACCCCGGGTCAAGCCCAAAACTCCTTGTCAGAGCTTTCACTCCTAGGTATATATGTTCCATAGCCACCTCTACCTGCTTGTATACATACATGGATGTATTTCTTGAATGATCCACACAATATATTCCTTACCAAAATACCAGGACGTTCTTGTATTTTCATCTTCAAAGACCCACTTAGGGATTCTTCCCTAATCTACGTTTCCGGGTTTTCTACTAAACTTTCTTTGATACCAACTGTAAGGACCTGACCCCAATTACCTGGAGCCGGTGCCTTATTGTTTACATTGGTATACAACAAGGAATAATCATCACAAATGACTGAGTAGTTTAGCATTATTGGAAACAAGATACATACATAAGTTCTTCATTATAACATGAAATGAAAAACAACATAGAAACTCCTTAGACATCTTCCATAACTCCTAGGTTATTTCAGCTTGTCATTCATAATAGAATTATTTTGCCATGTGGAAATGGAACATAATAAAGGCGTGAGCTCAAATGCTCAATAAGGGTAATAAATACAATAGAATATTAAATAAACATTAGGCATGGTGAATAATTGACAACACATGCCTTTATAAGTAAACATGAACCTAATATGGTAGAAATATGAGTTGAGTAAATATTTACATAACATAACATAATCAGGGGTATCCTACTAGTAGAATAACCATATAGACCATCAATACTACATTCATAATGAGGAAATTCATAACGAGAGACAATATAACCATACCGTCAAGGCCTCATTCCAAGACCATAAATAATCGTTTTGTCAAGGCCTTGTGCCAAGACCGCAGTTTGTCTCATTAGACCTATCAATGCACCTAATGGCTATAGTGGGACCCAAATGAAACTTACTATTTGCAATTCATTTCTCATATGAATGGGGATAAACATAAACAACATACACATTAATATATTAAATGTAATAGCTTTCCCCAAACATTAGGCCAGAACACTAACCATTCAAAGTAAACTGATGAATGGTTTAAAGATTGCACATCAATAGCCAAAATAATCATAAAGAATTAAATTTAATATGGTTGATGATAATATGTAATTATAATGACAATAATACATAATAATCAACAAGTGTGCTGAAATAGAGTAAGATACTCTTATAAAATCTTCGAGTAAATCTGGAAATAAATACTCTTTTACTTTGAAAAGAAGAGTTATTTTGGAAAAATCTTTGTATAACACCAGAAGTGAAGTGATGTATTATTTTCATAAAAAAACGAGTGATTTTATAGATATAATTGTTTCCAAAAATAGATTAGAGATTTCCCGTGAAAATTGGTAAGAAATTGAGATATTCCCTTGAATCAGACTTATATTTTAGAAACAATTTGAAAGATACTTTTAAAGAATGTAACCGACCATAATATAAAAAAATATTATGGTTTGTGTACATATATATATAAATCAAAAAGAATTTATGATGAGTATATAATAATACATAATAATTTCATTGAGGTAATTTAGACAATGAAAATAACCCAAATGGAAATGGAAGTTCGGCTTAAAAAACCCTTACCTTAAATATGAGTGTCTTCCCCTCTTGAACTTAAGGTCCTAGTATATGAAATTATACATATCAATAAATTATTTCAAAACCTAATAGAAATATATTTATTTTATCATAATTCTATTTAGTTCATTTATGTTATTATTTATAAGTTATTATATTGAATTTCATCGTTCCGGAGTGTTTGTTTTCTTGATTGTCATTATCGGTTCAATTCTTTTTAAGTAATGAAATTCATGTGGAATGGTTGTAAATATCCAGAATTGAAATTTCATATTATTTATGAACATCCATAATTGTTAATGGTCATTTCCATCATTTTTTATATGGAATGAGGATAAATCATTAGATGACAACCACATTGATTATTTGGCAGTATTTGAATTATTTTGAACAAGTTTTGTCATATTATTTAATAATATGTACATATACTGGTTAATGAATATGAATTAGGTTATGATAAATATATAATAGTCTGTTTCAACCATTAAAATGGTTTCATGACCTATAATAAAGGAGAAATTGAAAAACAAAACCTTTTCATCATCGAAGGTTATAAATTGGATCCCCATGGACGTTGATTTCATTTATAAAAAAAGGAAGAGAGTAAGAATATTGATGATTGTTCTTCCATTCACATGATATTATTCTAGTATATAGATGATACTTGAGTTTATCATGGTCATTTGGACCGATTATGTGAGGAGAGAAAATGAAAAGAGATGATCTTGAAAATAAGAAAAAAGATGAGAGATCCCTTATAAAAAATCGGCAGCCTAACGACGTCGCTTAAAATTTGATAAAATGAAATTATGAGAGAAAAAAGGGTCCCTAATCATATTAAAATAAAAAATACAGTAAGAAGAATACATAAAATCAAACCCCAACATCTTAGAAAGGAAATTCAAAGAGATAACATAAAATAAGTGTCTACTAAAAGAGGAGGGTGAAGGATTCCCCTACCTTGTAGAGTAACTCCTAGAACGTGAAGGTTGGGACCTTGGGGGATTAAAGACACATTGGGAGGACTCCTATAAATGTAAAACCACCATATTTTATAGGATTATGGATTTCTAATGAATGATAATGATTGGATGAGTGGGTATTTATTGAAAAATAGAGGTAGTTTTTCAATAATTTCTAAGGGATACCTCATTAGTGGTTTTTGCCAAACCATGGGCTTGCCCAAGGTATTTGCCAATCGTTTTAGCCACCTAGGACACCTAATGTCATATGTTACTATAAAAAAGTAAATCTGATTTTTATTTTAATTATTATGTCAATATGATGTCATTAAACAACTGAATACTAAAAACTATATTTTTCACTATTCACAAAAAATTCAAGTATTTTTGAAAAATCACAAAAATTCACCCCTACCATTTTTCGAAGTGTATAATTCAAAAATGAATAGAATTTTTAAAAATTAATTTTCTAAATATTATTAATTTAATTTTTAATTAAATTCATAGTTAATTTCAAAAATAATAATTTTAAATGTCCCATTAGTTTTATATCACATTGAAAAATTAATTAATATCTCATTATCTGATTTCATTAAGAAAATAAAATAATAATAATAATTACTATTCATAAGGTCATATTAATATTCATATTACTATTCATATGGGTATGTTTCTATTAAAAAAACAAGTTTATTTAATCAGACTCCAAATGGCTTACCGATCACAACACTAGATGACCGTTTCCCGAAATTACAAACATAGTAGAGGAAAATTTGTGTTTAATGGATAGATTATAAAATGAATTCAATATTTATTTTCAAAATAATGGGGTGTTACACAATCTATTACTAATTACCTGCTATCCAAACCCTTGGTGTAGTGGATGTTATGATTTACCAGTTTCCTACAATGGTGGTGGAGTACAAGGATGTCATCCTTGAATGTGTTACATGATTACCTCCCTTCTAGGAAATATACGTATACCTTGTTTACACCATGGGATGACACTGATATCTACACCAACATATCAGATGGCTCCCTCATATCATTGTGAGCTGAGGGTGTTGTTGGAGGACATGCATAAGAAGGTCTTTGTGAGACCCAGTGTTTCACCCCAGGAGGCCCCGTTTTCCAAAAAAGGCATACATGATCTTAAGGTATTGTGTGGACTAAAGATACTTGAACAAAGTGAAGATGAAGAAAAAATATCCACTACCAAGTATTGATGACCTATTTGATTAGTTGGGAAGGTTATGATGGGTTTTAAAGGATGAACTCAGATCAGTCTATGAGTACGGGGTGAGGAAATACTGAATATGACCTTTAGATATAGTTATAGTAACTATGAGTACTTGATAATTCCAATTGTGTTGATGAACACCCAATAGTGTTCATGGGACTCATGAAAATGATATTTCATCCTTATATAGACTAGTTCATGGTATTCTTCATTGAAAATATCCTTTTGCCCTTAGTGTATGAGGAGGAACATGAGAGACACTTAAAGGATAACACTGGATAAACACCGAGATAACCAAATATATAGGAAACTATAAAAGTTCTAGTTATGTATTCTAGTGCTCCACATTCTAGGACACATTATCTCAGTAGATGGATTGTAAGTGGACCTAGTAATTTTTGAGGTAGTGTTAACAAGGCAGCCACCAAAGAATGTGACAGAGGTGCAGAGATTCATCGGGCTAGCATGCCCATTATTGGAGATTCATACTTTATTTCTTTAGGTTTTTAGCCCTTATTAATTTATTGACTCAAATGGGGTATCCTTTCATGTGTAAAGAGAAGTGACAACAAGATTTTTATTAGTTGAGGTAGAGTTTGATGAGTGGTCTGATCTTTAGATTTCTAGAGGAGCCTGTCGAGTATGTAGTGTTCTGTGATGCATCCAGAACCGGGCTTTGTTGTGTCATTATGCATAGGCGAGTGGTGATTGCCTATTGTTTTAACATGTTGAGTCCAAATTAAAAAACTATGTGACCCATGATCTTGAATTTGAATTGGTAGTATTTTCATTGAATATTTGGTGACACTACCTGATGTGTGAGCGATTTATCTTCTACTCCGACCACAAGAATCTCAAGTATATATTCTCTCAGAAGAATCTAAACTGGAGATAGAGGTGATGACTACAGTTCATCTAGGACTATGAATTTGAGTGTTTTTGTACTCATAGGAAGGGAATCATGGTGGGAGATGCACTCAACTAAATATCTAGTTCATAGTTATTGAATGAGGCATCATAGTAGTTGGAATCATTGCAGTTATCATTTGTGGATGGAGATGGAGTAGCTTACATCAAGTAGATGGTTGTTACCCCTCAAATACTACAATGATTTAGGGAGGAAAATCCTTGGGATACTAACTATGAGACTCTATATGATTAGATGTCCACAGGGTTTTTTTCAGACACTTTCGCCAGGGCACACTCACATCTATCATGCAGAGGACACACTGCTATTACCCCTCACTACAACTTTCTAAAGGTGGGCGGCATCCGCTCCTTATTTAGGGATGTATGCACCTTGATCGAAATGGGATGATGGGATATCGGCTTTTCCTTCCATGGATTTCTCCTCGGAGCTCATCACCTAGTCTGTGTCTCCCTCATAGATTTAAAACATAATTCGTGAAGCTCTTACCAGTGCCATATCTTCATGGACACCAGTTAATTACGCCACTTCTGTTAGGACCTTCCAAGGGGTCCATTCAGGGAAGCAACCTTCAGTTAAGAGAGCAGTCACGTTAGGGCATCACTGGTGTGTCTTGACACTGGGGATTAGCATGTCTGCCTTCTTTCCCTTATTATATGGCTTCTCAAGGGTGCGGAAGCCCGAGGCATCCCACTTCGAACACGGGGAATTGTATGTCATAGGCATGTATCTGAGGTTTTCCTTAGCTTCCCATGTTTAACACAGGGTATGTCGCAAGTTTAACGTCCAGCAGTGATAGATCGGACTGATCGGAACTCTAGCTAGAGTGGACCAGATTAAAGAACCCCTAAAGGGAACACCGATGTTGGGGCCAACACATGGGAGGCTTCCCAAATGCTGTGGAGTGGAGTGAGGTGGCATGATCTCACCGGGATGTGGCGGCCCAAGTAAGAATCAGGATGGATGGTGGCTTTGGGATTGGGTCTCAAAGATACTTCCTACGTATCCCCGTGGTAGGTAATCAAATTCCACGTAGTTCGATGATACGGTGGGACACCTGAAGAGGTGACCCATGAGAATGAATGCATGGATGTGACTTAGAAGAAGTATAACCTATGAGTTAGGGCACGAGCTTCCTGAGACACATGGGATCGAGGGAGAGATCAGTATGAGACATGAGTGATGAGATCGAGCCTCGTGGAGGCCTCCTACATATCCCCATAGCGAGGAATCAAAGTCCACGTAGTTCAGGAGGCATTTGGGGCTTATGCTCTGAGGCGGCCCATGGGGTCGGTAAACAGACATGAAGGTGGACCTGGGGATAGATGGGTGTTGGGATTGAACCACATAGAGGCTTCCTACATATCCCCATGACAGGGAATCAAAATCCACGTAGTTTAGGATGGATTGGGGATTACACTCTGAGGCGGCCCAAGGATTTGGTGAATCGACATGAGGACCATCAGAACGACCGAGTTGTGGGATTAAACCTCATGGAGGCTTCCTATGTACTATACCTTAGCACAGATCAAAGTCCTCATAGTTCGGGTGGATTTGGTCTTACACTCTGAGGCGGTCCAAGGTGGTGGGGCTTGAACCTCGTGGAGGCTTCCTACGTACCATGCCTTAGCACCGATCAAAGTCCCCGTAGTTCAGGTGGATTGGGGATTACACTCTGAGGCGACCCAAGGTGGTAGGGATTGAACCATGTGGAGGATTCCTACATACCATGCCTTAGCACGGATCAAAGTCCCTTTAGTTCGGCTAGATTGGGGCCTACACTCTGAGGCGGACCAAGGTGGTGGGGCTTGAACCTTGTGGATGCTTCCTACGTACCATGCCTTAGCACAGATCAAAGTCCCCGTAGTTCAGGTGGATTGGGGCTTACACTCTGAGGTGGCCCAAGGTGGTGGGGCTTGGACCTCGTGGAGGATTCCTACGTACCATGTCTTAGCACAGATCAATGTCCCCATAGTTCGGGTAGATTGGGGCTTACACTATGAGGTGGCCCAAGGTGGTGGGGATTGAACCTCGTGAATGATTTCTTACGTACCATGCCTTTGAACGGATCGAAGACCCCGTAGTTCGGGTGGATTGGGGCTTACACTCTGAGGCGACCCAAGGTAGTGGGGCTTGAACCTCTTGGAGGCTTCCTACGTACCATTCCTTACCACAGATCAAAGTCCTTGTAGTTTGGGTGGATTGGGGCTTACACTATGAGGCGGCCCAAGGTGGTGGGGCTTGAACCTCGTGGAGGATTCCTACGTACCATTCCATAACATGAATCAAAGTCCCCGTAGTTCAGGTGGATTGGGGCTTACACTCTGAGGCAGCCCAAGGTGGTGGGGCTTGAACCTCATGGAGGCTTCCTACGTACCATGCCTTAGCGTGGATCAAAGTCCCTGTAGTTCGGGTTGGACAGTTTAATGTCATGCGGGACAGGGGAGTTATGGGCTTATGCTTTGAGGCGGGCCATGGTGTGTCATGGTCAGTGCTCACTCTAAGCTCATGGGAATCATGCTCAGTGTGAGAAACAAGAGGTAGTTGAGACCTGACGATCATGTCACGAAGGGTCCGTCCGTGTGAAGTTAAAAAGGGCTTACGCGTTGAGTGGGCCATGGTGCCGGGACTTACTCCAGGATGGAGGACCGAGGGTGAAAAAGTGCAGCGGGAGAGAGATTTGGAACCCAGGAAGAGAGGAGGGGGAATGTTCTCTATCACTCCCTCCACTAGCCTTGGCACCGAGGATGTGAGGAGGAGGAGGGGTGTTGCCTCCTGGAAGGAATTCTAGGGGCTTACACCAAGTTGGCTTCCCTTCCCCGAGGACAAACGCCACTCCAATAAATCACCCTATATGAGGGCTGATCCCATCCCTGTGGAGATGAGTTGGCATGGAGAATTTAGAAGGAGGGGGGACCTACGTGCGAGACACGTGGTGTGGTCATAGTTTAACATCATGTGTTGAGGACGAGATGCTTGACAGTTTAACTTCTTACAGCTTGGATGAGGTGGGATTTCTCCGCACCCCTAGTACTTACATAACTAGTACCCTATGCTCCTGGTATGAGGGAAGGCATCGGCAAGGCCGTACAAAGGGGGTGTCACCGACAAAACCATCAAGGGGACCACATTAGTGTGGAAATGTGAAGAATCAATAGTTGTTAGCATTCCAATGCGAATAATCATGAGGCAAAGAAACTCAACGGGAAGGATTGTCCAAGGGACTTTGAAGTTAGTTTTTACGAGCCTAGAAGGTCACTCGGGAAAACCATGTATGTTGCAGATGCCCGGGGTACATGAGACACTTGCGAATGGCACCCAGAAGGAGGGCATCGAGAGTTCACACATGAGGGCGCCCGGGGAGAACTGGGGTGAAGGGCCCTGGGGATTTCATGGAACCTTTGGGGGATTGCACAAAATAAGTGGGTCCGATGTGAAAATCCTTGGGTTGGAGCGAAATCAGTGTTGATTGCACGAAATAGGGCGGATGAGGTTTTGCGCGCGACTTGAAGAGATGGCGTGCAAAGGAAGGGATTGCACACACAGGAAGGATTACACACTAAGGGGTAGACCTAGAAGGGGGTTGGAGTTTAGTCTAAGCTAGTGGGATCTCATGCGAAGATGGACCCCATGGCGACTTGGTGTGAATAAGAACCATAACTGAAGGCTTTATTGTGAGCGCGCGAAATTCCGATAACGCGCACGAGAGGCTATTCGAATTCTTCATCCCTAAAAAGGTAGGGGGTCTCCTTCTATTTATAGGAATTCAGTGGCACGATATTCAGGGCGGCAAAAAATAATTGCGTGACCGAGGTGGCGGCGTGAAATATCAACTGCGCGGGGCGCGAATGCAAATGTATTTTGCACTGGCGCCAGGAATCCTTCACGAATCCCAGTAATTTCCATGCGGGACAACTTTTTTCATGCACTTCATCCTTTTTTCCACGCAGCCCCTCCAGACCCTCCGGACTAAGTCTCTAGGTCTGAATATGACTTCGATTTTTTCATTTCGGAACTTTCTCCAGCACTTAAGCACTTCTTCGGCATTTAAAAATGCCCCCCCTCATAATTGGATTGGCGAGGGGTCACAATGATTGGATTCCCGGGGAAACACCGTAATGCAAGGCTTCATGGGCCCCCTGCACGTAAAAATTACGAGCGGAAAGAAAAACCTCACCAGGCACGGAATAGGATTTTCACGCGGGCGTGGAACCCAGGCTTCATCTATAAAAGATGCCATGGGTCCCATGCTCTATATGCCTTTTCTCACGCAATAATCCTTGAGCTCTCGTGCACGAAATTTCTTCTGCTATTGTGTGAAAAAAAAACCACTCGGAAGCACATAATTTGATTGAGATTTGGCGACCATTTACGTGAAATCCCAGGACTTTTCGCGCCCTAGCCTGAAATTTTGAGTAGCCCGCTTATTTTCCGTGCCGAACTCTTAGATTTTGCGCAACACTCCTGATCTTAGTTGGAAGAATATGACCTCAAACCAGGATGATGAGGGGGAATCCGCCACTCGTAGATCTGAAATGGCTACGAACCCAGAGGTTTATGGCACAAAGAGGTTTGTCTCTAATAACCACACCCTCTTCAACATGCTAACCCCCGCCCAGAAAGAGTACCCCTTGTCTGAGAATCTACCGATGTGGGACCTCGACATTCTGGAGGAGGTTCTTTAGCTGGGATTCTAGGTTGATACACCACGGTCATGGGTGACCTGTGAAGACGACCTTCCTCGATAAAACATCACCAAAAATGGTCATCCTACCAGAGAAACCAGGAATATGGATGTCTACGTCCTGAATCTCAGGACCTGGACCATTGCTAGGGGTGATCATGTTGCGAAGAGCCCACCAGCCCTCTACATGAGCACTTTCCATCAGAGCATCCCTGACAAGACCAAGGGTTGGATGCAGGGCTAGGATCTACGGTCTGGAGGCAACTTCACCAGCGATTGGGCCTGGGCGTATTGGGTTTTCCACACATGAGACCAATTTGGGGCCGAGCTGTGGCACATTGGTCTGTTCGAGGTGGTGTGGACATTGCAGTTCCACTTATACCGGCATCCTGATCTCGGGTCGGAGCTGTTCACCCAATGGTCCCCTGATACCAACATATTCTATCTTCACCATGGGGTAGTCAGCATTAGTATCTCGGACATCCACTGCATCTGAGGAATCCCTCTGGAGGGCCATCAATACGATGAGCTCCTCCCGCGATGATCATCTGGGGTGAGAGGTCTCGAACACCCATACTAACGTGGAACTTATTGGAGTTGTACGGGGAGAAGCTAAAGGTCAAGGACTTCTTGAAGGACATTACCTATAAGGACTGGTTCAGCCTGTTCTTGGAGAAGGATCCGGGAGTCAAGATGCCAGGGCGGGGAAAACGGTTTCCAACCGCGGCTCAGAGAAGCAAGTTTGGATCATATTGGAGGATCCTAGAGGTGGTGAAATACCAATCATGGGGGTACAACATCCATGAGGCCTGATACTTGAATGTATGGTATGCCGGATTCCTCACCACAATCATGAGCAGATGACTCTTTCTAGTGTGGGATGCAAGGATGGGCATCCATCCAGCGACTGGTGATGGCGGTCATCATGGCTGCCAACAAGAGGTCCAACCTAGGGGTCCCCATGCTGGCCCGGCTGGATGTCTTATTAGGGCGCATCTCGAGAGGGGGATCTACTAGGAGAGTATGTAGCCCATTCCAGATCTTCCATGGCTAGGTTGCAGCTCACTATGACAGCTACACCTTCCCAAATTCCATTCGTCCTCTGGGAAATGGCCTGCGACTCTCTCTGGTGAATTTTTCCGGGGTCACGTGGCATGACCGCTCCATTGTCACCTAGAGGAGGGTCCCACGGAGCGGCCATAAAACTTCCTGGGAAGCAGATAAGATATCTACTTCAACCATACCATGACACAATCTTTTCTACGCTATGGTCGGCCTGGCTAACCCTGCGGTAGTCAACGAGTACCGAAGCCCTCTGGCAGAAGATAGTGTGAGATGAGATCCAAATGACAGAAGTCAGGCTTTTCCGGGTCACTAACAAAGTGAACTTCCACTGATGACATGCATATCTAATGGCCATGGACACGTACGAGTGCAAACAGGGTCGGCGTGTGGAGCTACCTCTCTTGGTGAAAGTGATGCTCGGCCAGGAACATGATCCGGAAAGGATTCCATTGGGTGAAGATGATAGCAATAAAGATCGGAGGGTGGAAAAATAGGATAGGAGGCAGAAGGAGTAGGGGAAGGTGATGGAGAAAGAGAAGGATAAGGGGAGCCCGAAGGTTAAGGGTCGCAGGGGGCATCCAACCAAGGGAGTCTCTGGGAGAGCAGAAAGATCGTCAGCTCCGATATGGATGTGACCAAGATGCTCGAGGTATGCTTCGACCCTTGTCTTCCTTCTAATTTCATTTTCTTTACTTGAAACCCTTAACACACTACCTAATCGTGAGCAGGAGCACACTAGTGCTTGGATGTATCAGGAGTCCCCAATCGGAGTAGGAGGATCTCCTATGGAACAAGGCGGGGCCTCAGAGCTCATTATCAAGATGACAAGTGCTAAGGGATCCCCCACTACGATAGCTCCCATAGCGGCCAGAGCACTAGAGGTTGATTCCTTGGGTTCCTATAAGTTCCTTGCTTCGATACCAGTACTCACTCTCGGGGGACCCAACAGATCAGGGTGCTCCTTGTCTGTACAGTGATCACGACATTGGAGGCTTGTCACGTTGTTGAGCCCAAACCATCCACAAACGTGCCAATGGTAAATGTTCCACCCCATCCAGAACATGCCTCCCAAACTGAGTTGGCTCCAGCAAGTGGTGAGCAGGGAGCGGTGAACACCAGTGGAACTACTGTCAGAGCAGTGCTGGAAATCGATGATGGTGCCACCTAGATCATGTGGAGAGAGGGAGGTCACCCAGATGTTGATGAGCCCATTCCCTCTGGGAGGGATATCTAAGGTAGACTCTACTGCTACCCTTTTGGATATATTCCATGTCTATCGGCCCGCTGATCCTGAAGAAATTGATGATTCAGATTCAGAAGCAGCTGAGGAGAGTCGGATGACACGACACAAGGGAAGAAAGTTCATCCGGTGTTTTCTCAATCAGCCCCAAACGGAATGGATGAAGTGGATGGGGTCACTCCACAACTGGTTACACTTCTTGTGTGCTGTAGAGGTGGATGATCAATTCCTTCACCTAATGGTCCATGATTACATGGCCAAGAAGATGCATGAGAGCAGCCAGAACACTGAAATCATCCGGGAGTACCCAAGCATTTCTGAGGGCGGATCAGGACATCCAACGCCTCAAGGAACAGGCGAAAGAGCAGGAGGTATTCATCAAAAAATGCTCTGAACACGTGGGGTAGTTGATGGCCCAGCTGGAAGATGCTCAAGAATAACTCATAGAAGCGAGTCGCCAGATAACTAAGCTCCAAGTTGAACAGGCATGGGCACAGGCCAGGGTTAGCGAGCTATGTTATGTGTCCGCTAATGAAGAAAGGGTCCTTAGGGGAAGGGAGGTAGTCCTGGAGGCCACCAGTGAAAAGTTGACATCATTGGAGAGATCTATCCAAGCAGCCAACCCTTATGGGACCTATTTTGGCCACACCCATACACTTGTCCTGCTTTTACTACTTCTTGTTATTTTAAGCTGTATGTATGGACAATTTTACTTACTTTCCCAATTACATAACATACTTTTCCCTTTGGTTTAGCGTGCTCAACCATAATCCTGAAATAAATAGCAATCCATCACTAATCTCAAGTGGGTCGTGAGAAGCAAAGGTGGCTCGTACTATCACTTCGTTTGATCATGGGAGTGTCAAACAAGATTTGGGCATTTGAAATTCAAACCTATATTTATGAGGAGAAGAGGGAGGCCCAACCAAAGGAATAGGACCGCATACCAATCGACGTATCATCTTCTCAATGTGCACTAGCGCATGAACGAGGCAATGCCAGGGGCATTAGAATCAGTCCGAACATAGGGGAATGAAAAATGTGAATCACTTTACCCAATTTCAAAGCACTATGGGTGGGGCATGGCAATAAAGGATGACTTTTGACCATGTTCGAAACACATCATCCTTATTGCATTAGCCTAAAACAAGGACAACAAATGAGGGCCAACCGCTGAACATGTTCACAACACGGGGCCGAACTCAAATATCGTCGACTAGTATTCCGGAACGTTGGACCCGGACAGTAGGCGGACCATAGGTCGAGCATCCTTACTATTAGGGGGTCCCTTCAAATGTGACCAGTATTTTGAAACTTTGGCCCAGGACAGCAAGCAGACCATAGGACAAGCATCCGTACTGTTAGGGGGTCCTTCAAACGTGAAAGAGGATGAGGATCTGAATAAAGGGGAACACAAAGTGTGGAAAGTGAAGTGGTGGTTTGTTCATATAGAATCAAACACTCGCAAGATTACTCCACCACGGTGGAAGCAGATTAGGTGGGCCCATTAATTTGGTCATGGATCATCCCTTCTTTTAGACAGGGCCTCCCTGGCGAGGGAACTGTCACTTCCCAATGTCATCATGGGCATCCAGAATTTGTTTGGGGAAAATTATGTAGTTACACAATTCCCTGAGAAGTCAATCCAAGGTTTCGATAGTGAGGTGGGATAGGATTTGGTGATCCCAGGGCTGGACCTGAGAAGAAATGTCTGGGAGTTCTGACGTATCTCAGAAGGATGAGAATCATGGAACACATAGTTCAAGAAAGGGTCTTAGTTTAAGGTATTAGAACTCAGACCAGGGGCTGGTAAGGAAGGTTGGAGATACATGGTAAGGTGATTATGAAGCCCGATGTGAATGGAGACATGATTCTTACTCACCATGTGTTCCATGGGGAAGTGTTCTGGTCAAGGGACCAAACCCAAAAGTTAGGTTGGGCCCATGAGGAAGTGCCCAGACACTCATATATATCTTATGAGTATGAGAATCAAGCCATATGTAGTTCTTGGGGGGTGGCATGACACGGTAAGGTACTAGTGAAAAGGATGAAAGGGGGTGTGTGGGTCTAGACCTCACACCAAAAGAAGCGGCATTTGATGTATCTTGTTTGTCCTTTATAGTGAATGGTTTTTCTTTTGTGGAGTGACTGACCTAGGATAGAAATTCCTGGCATCGCCACAAAAATAAATCCATATACATGCGTTGAAAATGGTATGGTAAATGACCGATACCCAATGTGATGTCCTCTATGATGAGGTTATCACAATGTAGTGTTGTTTTCATCATGTGGCCAAGACAATATCATCACAGTTTATGGTCAGGTGGTAGAACTAATCATCACAGTTTAAAATAATATGGCTTGGACCTGGGGGAAAGCACACGATGCGAGAAAACATACCTGACATGAATGAATACGAGGTCCAGATCATCATCGCGTGCGATTCCAGGAGAGGAGCCTCGGGATAGGAGGCCAGTGAGGGTCAAAGGATAAGGGGCATGAGACGCTAGCATCCAGTTGAACTGGAACTTAAATGCAATGTTCAGGTGACCCCACATATCCCATTGGGATGAGGGTCAATCTGAGTATAGCTGTTAGAGAAGATCCCAGTTTATGGTCATAGTGCTCAGATCGCGTGAGCCCGAAAAGGCGTCGTATTGCATCTTTGTCTACCTAACGTGCAGATGTGCACTGGGGGGTAGTGCAAAGAGTATCGAGATTCCACCTAGACATAATGGGGGTTGAACATAATGTGAATCATGAAACCAACCTTCAAGGCCTGAAAGGGATGGCGTGATGATGAAGGATTACTGATAACCCTATTTGCAACACAGCATCCTGTCACGTTAGCCTGAAATGGGGACAAAAAATGAGCATCGACCGCTGACCCTATTCGCAATGTGGGATTTGTATCAATTTATTTTCTGAAACCCTCGAGGGTGTTGGACCGTAACGATAGGATATCCCTTAGGCGTGGTATCCATGCCATTCTTGGGGGTCTCTTCGGGTGTGATAGATAACAGGGGACCAAATGAATGGATACATGAAGCTTAACAAGTGGAAGGAACTTGCTTAGGTTGAATCTGACACACCAGGTGCTAGACCAGAGTCCTCTGATCACATTGGCAGACCAGTGTAAAGGGTCAAGGGACTCAACTCGAGAGCAGCCAAGAGACGGCGGATTCCCGGGAGATGGAAGGGGCATGGCGCCAAAAACTCTATACCACACCTATATATCCCCCTCATGGAGAGGGACATGCCATGGAGCCTAGGTGACCGGGAGATCGTGGGATCTCTACGAGATGGGGCTGGACATAAAATCTAAATTTTCAGGTGCTCCTACGTATCCCATAAGGATGGGAATCAAGACACATGTAGTTATTGAAGATACAGTTTAACGTCATGTGGGATGACATACAGTTTAACTTCAAGCAGGACGAGCAATTTAAGTTCATGCAAGACCTTAGTCCAGTTTAAGGTAATGGAGGACCATCATGAAGTTTAGGGTCTTGTGGGACTGTAATCAGTTTAAGAAAAGTATTGCTTGAGGAATTTGGCATTGGTGGGAGGAGTTATACACTCACAATCCATGGTCACTAGAGAGTATGCTCAATTGGGATAAACCTTATGAACAATGAAAGGCCCTTCCCACATGGGATCCAACTTTGGTGGTTTCTTGCTGGGGATCATTTGTTCGATGAGAGCTAATACCAAATCACCTTAAAGGAAAGAGCAGAGGTGATACTTCTTGTTGAAAGCATGAGCCATCCTGCTCTGATTCCATTCTAGGTTGTGAAGGGCACAAAGCCTATTCTTGTCCAGTGCTTCCAATTCAGCTAGATGGATTTCATTCACTCTATCCGACACTTGCTGGTCATAGATTTCTATGCACAATGAGGTAAATTGAAACTTGATGGGCAGGACGACCTCTGTTTCATACAGCAGGGAATATGGGGTCACCTGGGTGGAATTACGAGTTGTCTTCCGATAAGCCCAGAGGGCGTTGGGGAGCTTATCCGACCACCTCTTCTTGTTCTGAAAAACCATTTTTTACAGAATTTTAGAGAGTGTTTTATTTAATGCTTCAATCATTCCATTTAGTGGGATGCATGGTTGGAGTGAATGTTGTACTTGGAATACGATTTCTTCAGCTCGGCTACCCAAAAGATGGTGCCATTATCGGTGAGGATGGCATGATTTACCCCAAATAGATAGATGATATTGGAACTCACGAAGTCAATGATTGAATGTGCCATGACTTCCTTGGGGTGGAATTTCCTCTGCCCACATGGAAAATAAATTTTTTGCAGTCAGAATGAATCCACATTGGTGAGCCATTGCTGGTGGGTATGGTCCCACAACATCTAACCCCCATACTAAAAAGGGACAAGAGTACTTGGTAGTATGGAGAGGCTCTGGTGGCTGATGCACAAAGGTATAATGACCTTGGAACTCATGATATCTCTTGGAAAACCTGATGTAGTTGTGGATCCTGGAGGGCCAGAAGTACTCCCGTCTCGGGATCTGATGGGACAGTTTTAGCCCAGCCTGATGGTAACTACAGGAACCGGCGTGAACCTCTTTCATGAACTTAAGAATCTCCAATCCTTTGATGCAACGGAGGAGAAAACCATCAAATCCACGTTTATAGAGGATCCAATCAAGGCTAGGACCACTCTGGAGAGTAAACTACAGAGTGCAGTGTCAGATTCGCTTGTGCTCGGCCCGGTCTGACGGGAGATTACCGTATTCGGACTACCTGGGGGCCTTGACGTAGAGGCATCGGTGGTAAGATGGTTTACCCATGGGCTGTTGTCATCCTCTAGGGTGATGAGAGAAATGATTCTCCAGTGCGCCACATAGATGATTAGACTATCCTGTTCGGGTTCGGAAAGTGATGCGGCCAGACTGGCCAAAACATCATCTAGTCCGTTCTTCGACCGAGGGACATGGATAACCTTTGGCTAAGAAGGAAACTGGGCCATTAGCTAGAGATTGCATTCTAACAATGGTATGAGCTCTGGATTCCTAACACCACAGTCTCCATTAACATGTTTGATGACTATCTCGGAATCCCCTTTCACATGAAAATGGGGCACGTTGATCTCAAGGGACAGCTCGGGACTAGTAATGAGGGCCTGATACTCTGCCTCGTTGTTGGTGTGGCCTTCTGACAAAAGGAATGGGTATGGCAGAACATCTTGCACTGTTGTGGTGAAGACGATACTGAGGCCCACTCTCTTGAGCCTAGGATCATTGAACCTCATACCGGTGGGGCTCTAGGAGGCACCATCGAAGTGCATTTTCCAACATGGGACGACATGGTCTGCCGAGAGGATTTCCTCATCAGGAAAATCCAGGTTCAGGGACTGGTTGACAGAGGTTGGATGGGTATCCAGGAAGTCTTCTAATGTCTGCCCCTTGATAGACTTATGGGGCATGAACCTGATGTGAAACAGCTGGAGGATTACCGCCAACAGTGCTAGTCAGCTAGTCAACATGGGACGACTTAGAATGTAAATCAGCGGGTCTACCCGAGGGACCATCTGTACCTTGTGGTGCTGCAGGTAATGTCATAACTTCTGCACAGCAAATAGAAGCGCAAGGCAGCTGTTATCTATGACGGAGTATCTGGTTTCTGTATTGAGGAGAATACGGCTAAGGTATTAGAGATTGTTCTTTATCCCCTCATTGTTCTTTTGGGAGAGAAGGGTGCCAAGGGACCATTCTAGGGTGGTGACATAGAGAATCAGTGGCTTCCCGGAGACATCTGGAATTAAGACCGGAAGCTGGAGCAGATATTGGTTGATTTACTCGAAGGTGTTATGGAACTCTTCATCCAACTCATAAGCGGTTCCCATCTTCATGAGTCAAGAAAAGGTTTTACACATGTCATCCAGATTCACAATGAATCGGCGTATGTAGGATAGGTGGCCTTGGAGACCTCAATGCTCCCGAATATTGCTCAGGGGAGGCATCTAACTGATGGAATTAATCTTCTCTCGATTAATCTTAATTCCCCAGTATCGGACAAGGAAGCCTAGAAACTTCCCAGAGGTGACCCCGAAGGCACACATCAACGGGTTCATCTTCAAGTGGTTGGAATGGAGGAAGCCGAACACTTTCCCAAGATCCTTAAGATGGTCCTGGTACTAGAGATATTTGACCACCAGATCATCCACATAGCATTCAACCAACATTCCCAGGATCAGCTTGAATATGTGATGTGTGGCCTACTGATAGGTGGTACCTGCATTCTTCAGGCCAAAGGGCATAACCTGGTAACAGAAAGTACCTTAAGGCACTCTGAAAGCAGGAGAATCTTCATCCTCAGGGGCCATCCGGATCTGATTGTATCTAGAGTATCCATCCATGAAGAAGAGGGCTTGGAACCCAACCGTAGCATCAATCAACAATTCTGTCACTGGAAGGGGAAAGTCAGACTTCAGACAGTGACAATTGAGATCGCGGAAGTCGATGTAGACTCTGATCTGTCCGTTCTTCTTCCTGACTGGCATGATGTTGGCTAACCACATGAGATACTGGACCTCCTTGACGAAGTTGAATTTGATGAGCTTGCCAACTTCGGCCACAACCATGACATAGTAAGAAGGGTGAATCATTCTTGGAGGCTACTTGAACATGCAATGGTTTGTCAGGAGACTGAGGTGGTGGATAGCTACCAGAGGATCTAGTCCTGGAATCTCTTCATAACTCCAAGAAAATACATCACGATGTTGTTTAAGGAAGTCCGCGTAGCGCGAATTCTCCTTGAGGGTCATGGAGGTGCTGATCAATGTGGGTCTCATATCTGCCTCGCTACCGAGGATCACCTGCACCAGATCGTCGACCGTGGCTGAGAAGCCTTCCTCAAAAGAAGGGGGAGAATCCTCTATATAATATTCTCCATTTATAGAGGGATCATTTGAGAGGGAAGATTCTTTTGAGATACCAAACCCTGATGGGAGGATGCTAAAAACTTGTGCGGTCGTGGTCATTGTACAGGGGAACTCTGGCGCTGCTGAGACCATGCCTATGAAGGTTGTTGACCTGATCCCATTTGGTCTCTGTTCCAAGGGGCCACGCTTGATAATATTAAATCAATAATGGATTTTTGGCCGGAGACGACTTATTCCAGACCGGTGAAATAGACAAGTATGATGTACTACCGTTTCCATGAGCCTGACGTCTCGATACCTCACAGGAGTGGGAGGCTCCAGGATCACTAGAGCCTGGTACGTATAAGAATACGGAGTGATCTTTTGACACCGCCTGGATATGAGAGCATGATTCCCCCTTTTCTCGAAAATGACAAAACACTGCCCCAGATCAGTGGTTGTGGCCTCCAACTGATGGATCAGGAAGACGTAGGAATCATTCATGCCTGCCCAAGGGTCGGTTGTAGCGGAAATAGGCTCAACCAGATGTTATTGGACTTGTTTATCCTTTCTCTTGTAATAATCAGCATCCAAGTAGTGGGCTTCGCAACATGAGAAAGGAGATGTATCACCTTGGAGTATGCCTACTCAACCATTAAGGGAGTACATGAGGCATTGGTGACACGATGAGGGGACCTCCCCGTGTAGGTGGGGCCATGGCCTACTCATCAATGCACTGTACGCAATGTCTAAGGAGACAACCATGAATTCGGTACTAGAAACTAGGCCATCGAATTGGGTCATCAAACGGATCTTGCAGACCGGGGTCTGCTCTGTCCTGTCATATCCTTGGATCCTCAAATCAGAGGGAGTCAAGTCATATTCAGATAGCCATAGCTTCTGTAGTGTCTGTGTCAGGATAAGGTTGATCACAAAACTGGTGTCAACAAGACAACAAAGAGTCTCCAAACCATTGAATTGGCCGATGATATATAGTGAGCAGATGAATCCCTATATGGGGGAGCCATCATCCTCTCCCGAGAACGAGATGACGGCCTGGCTTTCGGCATCCTCAACTACTTCAGTATGGAAGGCCTCTGTAGCTGTTATCTCTGTCTCAAACTGGAGGGGGCTCCTTAATGCCTCGGTGAGTTCTTTGCACATATCTGGCGACATGTGAAGGGCTTCAAGGATGGAGATCCTCACTAGGATGTCATCGAGGTGCTTCAGAACATCATACATCCATGCCTGGCACAAAATTCTGCTTACAAGAAGCCGCTCGGCGATTGGAGGCATCGCGGACCCTACCGGCTGGACCGAGGGTTGACTGGTACTGGGGACATCCCGCTGCCCGCTAGTCAAAGCTCGGAAGGCCACTGTCGTATGAGTATCGGGCAACTGAGATCGGCCTGTAGAAGGGTAAAGCTGGCCGTGATACGATCAATGTGGCTCTGCTTGATCCATTAGCACAAACGGTGGTGGAGGCGGACCTGTCGACACCGGAT
Source organism: Viscum album (assembly GCA_963277665.1). Lineage (NCBI taxonomy): Eukaryota > Viridiplantae > Streptophyta > Magnoliopsida > Santalales > Viscaceae > Viscum > Viscum album. Next base: position 1,187,248,898 of record OY728156.1, on the reverse strand, counting down.
GAAGAGGATGTCTGTGTTAAGTTCTGAAGTGAGCCTGATGTCTAGTCTCAGTGACATGCACATCTTGGCTGGAGGTTCCAACTGACGTTCCTCGGTGACCCATATGACTGCGGTTCTTCCAAAGTTGGCATCGGATGGGGACATTGGGGAGGTCTGCCTTGCGCTCCCCCTCATTGGGAGTCATATATGGATTTACCAACTCAACTGTGTTAACTGAAGTGTACCGCTGACTGTCACATGACGAATCATCCACCACTGGGCGGATTCTGGGTGGGATGGCCATCTCCAGGGACATGATGTCTCCGAGAATGCGGGACACCAACGGCCTTGGCGGGGCGCGTTGCTTCTTCTTGTGCCGCCAATACTTGATCTTCTGGGAAGAGGACGACTGAGATGATGATATAGAAGTGCCACAGCTTCTGAAGGCTCCGCCTGATTCAGGCATTCCTGAATGATTCCATGGGCACCTGTGACCGTCTTGTGTGGCATCCAGTCATTATACTTATGGGACCCCCGGTCAGGAACCTACTTCCACTCGCCTTCGCCGTCGCTGCTGCTATCTAATCCCACAAAGACACCCGCTACTTTTGCCGGGGTTGGGCCCAACCTGACTATGTTTTTTTCAATATGGTCTTGGATCCATTCCTTGAACACATAGTATTACTTGATGTTGTGCCTCCAGATCTGTTGGTAAGGGCAATAGTAGGGGTGATCGGTGAGACGCAACTCTTCTGGCTTTCGGCACTCAGACAGTTGCACAATTCTTTTCCCTAAGTCACTGTGGAAGTAGTTTGGGACTTAAGCCTTCTCGAATGAGTAGGTTTGATTCCTTCTGTCCAGAAAGGGGGATCTAAGAGCCTGACCCTAACGGGGGGCCGGAGGAGCCTACTGATGAGGCATAACATCATTATCCTGCCTAGGCGGCAGTGGCACGTTATGCGGGGGCCCCTTCCAATTCTGGGGTGGGCACTACTGGTCTGGAAACAATGCCCATGGTGGAGGGTCCTACGAGGCTACAGATCTAGTGCTACTAGTAGCAACTCTAGCTACCTGGGGGCCTCTACCTGGGCCGTGGCGGCAAGCTCGGCTCTGGAAGTTGTCCTTGCTTGAATTTCCAGGGGCAGTAGGTGTGCTTGGCTAGCCTGTTACATGGATTCTTAAAGGCGCTGGGCCTTATCTAAGAAGTCCTAGAACCCTCTAGGGTAGGTCTGAGTGATCAGAGAGGGAACCCGTTTAGTCTTGACATTCACCACACACATCGTCAGTAATTCCTCCTAAGTCAGTGGCATGTCAAGGGAGTATGTGAGCCCCTTCCACAGGGCAACGAAGTCTGTGACTCACTCATCAGGACCTTTCTTTCACCTAAAGAGGTTTGCGATGTTCATATTTCAGGTGGTAGAGCTAAAATGATAAAGGAAATTCTAGCGAAGGTTCTAACAGATGGTCATAGATCCAATAGGGAGCTAGCTGTAACAAACAAATGCCATCCCCTCCAGTGTCTGAACAAAAAAACAAATCTTGGTGGCCTCTTACTGCGCTGGGGTCCCTAACATAGGCCCACGCCTTGAGTTAAAGTGTGATATGTGCTTCGGTGGGTCCCCTGTCCCATTAAAGGGGGAGAAAGTGGGATTCCCAAATCCCGGGGGTGCCAGCATGTCATCCACCCACACTGGGTATGACTTGACATCAGGTGGGATAGCCACCTTTCATGATTCCAAAGACTCCAGGAAGGCAATGAGCACCGCCATAGGATTGTTTGGATGCGGGTCCTGGTCTTGATGAGGAACCCTAACCATGAGTGCATTTCCAGGCTCTTCAATGCAGTATCCGAGCTCAGCGGCTCGCGGAGAGGCTGGTGGAGCAACCCTTGGGCCAGCCGGAGGAGCCTGAGTGCGGTTCCATGGATTGTCGCACTACTTGGGAGGGTTCGGTGAGACTTTCCATGCACTTTTTTCCTGAGCTCCGACTTCCATCCTGTCAGCGAATATGGTGTGATCAGGTTTTCCTGGGAGAATCTCGTCGAGGGGTAGTTGTTCCTGCCCCTTCTGCCCCGGCCTAGGATCATTGTAGTCGGGTTGCCACTCTGCAATGCATTCAACCAGATCTTCATCAACTAACTTCTTTTTCTCAGCGTGTTGTTGGCACAGCGTGGCCTTCCCGGGGTCCTCTTCCGTTTTCTGTAGTGAGGCTGACTTGTCAGAGTGATTGACAGCTTTAATATGCTCTTTGTATTTACTAACATTCAGGATGAGTACCAATGCTTCGGTGGGTGGAGGGAGACCTAGGTGGTTCCTCTTTTAGTGATTAATTTTTCCTGATGGGTCCAGTGGTAGCACGTCCTTAGGGGGGATGCCCCAATCGAGAAGTCCCAACTCATTCAACTCTTCTGTCAGATCGGTCATGTTGACTGCCACTCTTCTTGGGTGCATGTCTTCACCATTGCCAAGCGAGTCGGGCTGTTGGGGAATCGTACTGAAAAGGAGGGAAGCATACTTCCCCTAACCATGAACATGCACATGGGGGTAGCCTCCACGATAACTCTGTGGAGTACTGGGAAACTCTGAACGTATTGTTGTTGGAGGGACCTATGGTGGCTAGGTGACTCAGGGTGTCGGACCGCAGAGAGTGTGGCTAGGTCAACCAGACGACATTGTTCGCCGATGTCTTCCAAGTGCTCTTGTATCCCGGGATAAGTCACCCGTCGGTGGTGGAGACAAAGGTGAGTTTCCCAGAGGGTCTGGACGAAACATTCAAACTCCTCCGAGGTGAGAGATTCTGTCCTATCAATGTTTGACCCTGTGACCGGCCAAAACATCCCAGGGAAGTGTCCCATCGTGAGGATAGTCCAGAAGCTCCCTATCTCAGATTCATATTCTGGTCTTTGATTGCCCCACCCATTAACTAAGGGAGGCTGAGGATCTGGCAGCGGCGCTGAGGTAGGCCGCTGGGCCGACGGGCTGGCCGGCGAATAATACGGCGAGCGAGCTGATAGGATGCCGAATCTTGGGCTATCCTCTGGGGGTTGTAGTGAACTGGCTTCCATATCATGATAATATGGACCAATGAACAAGGATACTGATGCATAATCAACACCTGCTGAGGGTGATTCATGCCGCGGTTCACCCGCCATTGACCCCAAAAATAGCTCTGTGGAAGAGGGCGCTTCTAGAGATGATGGCGAGGACTGTGTGGTCAGCCCCTGGGAACATGTCAAGTTACAATCCCTTTGGATATACATTCAAAGGGTGGAAGGGATCCTGTGGATCTCGCATTTTGGTAGTATGATGTTGATTCACCTCGTTCCTCACCCAACCCTTGACTCAGAGGACTGAGGGGAGGGCTCCTTTGCTGATTCGTACTCCACCTCGGAGTCTTAGAAGTAGACTGGTATGATCCCTATCCGGCCTTCCCCATAATTCCTCTTGTGGTGGCGGCGACCTGGTCTCCTGCCCCTCGATGGTTCTTCAGGGTAGGGATGATTTTCGACATGAGGTCCTTTGGCTGCACTAGTGCTGGGGTGGAGAGGGTTTCAACCCGAGGAAGCTGAGGTGCGGGGAGCACCAGGATAAATGTCGAAAGGCACATGGGGAGGACCTCCGTGTTAGGCATTGGTGAAGTGGGGTTGGATTCTATAGCACCGATTTCTAGGGTGAGGAGGAACTTCGCCGATCGGCATGGGGACATGGGGAGGACCTCCATGTTGGCGAGTGACCGGACATGAAACGTTTCCATACTCACGGTCCATGGCAGTGGAAGTGACCCCGTACCCAGTGCAGCGAGCACAGGAGAGACCCCCACGCGGAGTGTTGGTCTCATGGGGAAGACCTTCTCCTGGGTTGAAGGTGGCACATGCCAGACCTCCATGCCGATGATGGAATCAGGGAGGGCCCTCAACATCTGTAGTGGTGTTGTAGAGTGAGCCCCCGCGCTGGGCGACTATACTAAGAATTGGTCTGTAGCGGCCATCGCCTGTGCCGGTGACCAGGAGAGTTGACCAAACCTACCCGTGGGGCTGTTGGGGTCTCGATCCAGGTCAGGCGTGTAGCTTCCTCTCCTCAACGTATGCAGGGATTTGGGGATATGAGTCAACGGTGGCTTGGGCCACACCAGTCGTTGATGTTGACACCCCATGGTAGGAATCCTCTTCCCTTTGCACTGAACTCTAGTTCCCAGTTAGATGAACTAGAGCCGGTGGTGCAGGCGCATGGATTACCTACTTCTTGGATAAGAGAACTGAGAGACAAGACTGACGCAGCCTGGTGAGGGACCTCGCTGGGAGCCCTTGAAGCGGAACTCTAGTTGGGCTGGCCCGAACATCCCCTACCTCGTCGGCGTAGGGGAGGGAGCTGTCAAGGTGCTCCGGGGACAAACTCTCGAAGTGGTTGAATGTTGGGGTGGGGAGCAGCAGCTCCCTGTGCAGCTCTCGGGGGCGGCGTGGATGGTGAGGAGTGGCTGTCTCAAAGTCTAGGTGAGACATATCCCTAGTGGGGATAACCCCCTTCTCCTCGTACCTGCGTACAAGGTTGTTAATTACCCTTCGTTGGATAATCTCTGATGGGGATAGGGGGTGTGTGTGCCCAGCAGTCGTGGCGGTTGTGACCATCGTGGAAGAGGAAAAATGCACAGGGAATCCACGTTGATATTGCCCCTTCCCCTGCGTCAATGGGAAGGTGATTGTGCTTCAGATGCAACAACTTGATTCCTGAAAGCATGGAGATGAACTCATTAACACTACAAGAAAAAGGAATCAACAAACAATGCCCCAATGTCATTCCATCTCCCGTGGCCAGAAAGAGGGATCAATGCTGACAATGTCACCAAATGGAATGCTCAATGTCTGGACTATACTAACTCCTGGCGATTTTCATGTCAGGCTTGTTTGGTGGGACCTAGTACCGGATTACGAGGTCAGATGACATGCCTATCCACTGATGTCCTAAATGCTACTAGCCTCCAAGTTGAGGAGAAGAGCTTCACATCGAGTTCACAATTTTCTGTTTCTGAGGCTTTCACTAGGGCGTGTGCACATCCGTCACACAGAGGACACATTGCTGTTACCCCACATTTCCTCTTTCCAAAGGTGGGAAAAATCCGCTCCATATTCAGGGACATTTGCTCCTTGATCGAAATGGGATGATGGGATATTGGTTTTTCCTTCCATGGATTCCTCCTCAGATCTTGTCACCTAGTCAGGGTCTCCCTCATAGATTTAAAATGTAATCCTTGAAGCTCTTCCAGGTGAGATGTCTTCATGGACACCAGTTAATTACGCCGCTTCTGTCAGGAAATTCTAAGGGGTCCGGTTAGGGCAGCAACCTTCGGTTATGAGAGCAGTCTCAATAGGGCATCACTAGCGTGTCTTGATGCTGGGGATTTTCAGGTCGTTCTTCTGTCCCTTATTATAGGGCTTCTCGAGGGCGCGGAAGCCCAAGGCATCCCATGTCATATGCAGGGAATTGTATGCCATAGGCACGTATCTGAGATTTTCCTCATCTTCCCATGTTTAACAAAGGGTATGTTAAAATTTTAACATCCATCGGAGATAGATTAGATTGATCGGAACACTAGATAAAGTGGATTAGATTGAAGAACCCCCAGAAGGGAACACTGATGTTGGGCCCAGCACGTGGGAAGCTTCCCGAATGCTATGGAAGGGATTGAGGTGGAGTGATCTCACCGGGATGTGGTGGCACGGGTAAGAATCAGGATGGATGGTGGCTTTAGGCTTGGGTCTCAAAGAGACTTCCTACGTATCCCCGTGGTAGGGAATCAAAGTCTGTGTAGTTCGATGATATGGTGGGACACCTAAAAAGGTGACCCGTGAGAATGAACGCATAGATGGGACCCAGAGGAAGTAGAACCTCTAGGTTAGGGCATGAGCTTCCTGAGACACGTGGGATCGAGGGAGAGACCAGGATGATACATGAGTGATGGGATCGAGCCTCGTGGAGGCCGCCTACAATTCCCCGTGGTGAGGAATCAAAGTCCAAATAGTTCAAGTTTCATTTGGGGATTACGCTCTGAGGCGGCCCATGGGGTCGGTAAACAGACATGAAGGTGGACCTGGGGTCTGATTATGTTGGGCTTGAACCTCATGGAGGCTTCCTACGTATCCCCGTGACATCAAATCAATGTCCACGTAGTTCGGGATGGATTGGGGATTACACTCTGAGGTGGACCAAGTGTTTTGTGAATCGTCGTGAAAACGGTTGGAATGACTGGGTGTTGCGCTTGATCCTCGTGGATGCTTCCTATGTACCATGCCTTAGCACGGATCAAATTTTACATTGTTCGGGTGGATCGGGGTTTACACAATGAGGTGGAACAAGGTGGTGGGGCTTGAACCTCATGGAGACTTCTTACGTACTCTACCTTAGCACAGATCAATGTCCCCGCAGTTCGGGTGGATTAGGGCTTACACTCTGAGGCAACCTTAGGTGGTGGAGCTTGAACCTCGTGGAGGTTTCCTACGTACCATGCCTTAGCATAGATCAAAGTCCCCGTAGTTCGGGTGGATTGGGGATTACATGCTGAGGAGGACCAAGGTGCTGGGGCTTGATCCTCAAGGAGGCTTCCCATGTACCATGCCTTAGCACAGATCAAATTACCTGTAGTTCATATGGATTGGGTCTTACACTCTGAGGCGGACCAAGGTTGTGGGTATTGATCCTTGTGGAGGCTTCCTACGTACCATGCCTTAGCACGGATCAAAGTCCACGTAGTTCGGGTGGTTTGGGGATTACACTCTGAGGTGGACCAAGGTAGTGGGGCTTGAACCTTGTGGAGGATTCCTATGTGCCATGCCTTAGCATAGACCAAAGTCCCCACTGTTTGGGTTGATTGAGTCTTACACTCTGAGGCGGCCCAAGGTGGTGGCGCTTCAACCTCGTGGAGGATTCTTACGTACCATGTTGTAGCACAGATCCAAGTCCCCGTAGTTCGGGTGGATTGGGGCTCAAACTCTGAGGTGGACCAAGGTGGTGGGGCTTGACCCTCGTAGAAGCTTCCTACGTACCATGCCTATAACACCCCAAGCTTAGACGGTACGTTTTCCTTTGAATAATGCAATAGCTTTCATTGTACGCAACTTCGAGATTCCCACACACCGCGACCAATCAAAGTGGCCATTATGAATAGTAATAACCACTTTTTGAGATTTTATAAATTTTATCTCTATAAATGGACTTCATTTATGGATTCGAAATATTGAAATTATCCTACGGTGAAATTTTGGTACTCTTCGGATAACTTTTATATTTTGATGAATAGTGAAAATTACTATATTTTATTTAAAAAAAACTTTTTTAATCAAAATAATTAATTGTGATAAATTATTATTTTGAGAGATTTTAAAGTATATTTAGAATATATTTTTACCATTTAATACAATTTTGGTCAGTGGACATAATTTCACATTTAAACAGGACATAAACAACTGTCAATCATTTGATAGTTATTATCTCTTAAAAACACGCGTTTTGTTTTAACAAGGGGAATTAATTTTAAATTAATTTTTGCCACTTATGTGTTTTGAATTTTTAAAAATGGATTCCATATTTGGAATCAGTATTTCCAAATTTTTTAAATAGGTAACTTTTATTTTTATACATTTTGAAAAATTATTTCGGTAAATATTTTATTTACCATGGTTAAAATGTAAATTCAGTAAATAAGGGTAAAAAATAATATTATATTAATATTAATTTACCATAAAACGTGTCCTAACCTTATTTTTTGATAATTTCCGACCATGGGAATCTTTGTGTCAATTTTGGGACCCCATTGAGCCACTTGTAGCTGATAAGGACACTTTATATTAATTAAGTTAAAGTAAATACAAAAATGACTTAAGCATATATCTTTTAGCCAAACAATTTTTACATAGGGTTATATATGTTATATTTTCGAATATAAATATTAATTAAAAATATAAAAATATTTCCTACATAATGTTATTTTATTTATAATTTTTAGACATTTAATAATTAAATTTTATTTATGACACAATAATGATGATATATTTTCTTTATTAATGAAATAATCAAATAATTGGTATTATAAAAGTTAAAATAAATATAATTTTAAAGTTTTGATTCCATACAATAATTTTATTGGTTAATATGACATTTTAGGATTTATTAAATGAATTTTTTTCGAATTAATAAAGTTGTTATTACTTTAATAAAAATCAATTATTAAATATTGTCAAAATTGACATAAATGAGTTTTTAAAACAAGTATTATATTATTAATTGATATTATATTCCTAAAAATATAAGGATTTGCCAAAGGACTTATATCATGATATTTTTATCATTAATGGTTCACTTGGGTGTCTCTTGGATGTATATAGTATGTTTATTAACTATATAATATAAAAATACAAAGTGACTTGGTAAATGTCAATCTAATTAACTAAGAGTTAAAACTAAAAGATAAGGTTAATATAATGACCCAAATCTATCTAAACTATATTTTTTGAATTTATTTAGACCCATACCTACCTTATACTTTGAATAATACACTTTTGAGCCATTAGAAACGGAATATGAATTTATTATAAATTAATACATTAAGTTTTTCGTAAAGAGCCACTCCTCTCCCTTATAAAAGGACACAAATTCTAACCAATTATTAACACCTTCAATGCATTTTGGTTCGGAAAACCCTACCCAAATACTCTCTCAACTTCCCCCAATTCATCCTATAGGACTTAGTGTGATAAAAAAGCCAACCCAAGGAGCCCTTTTGATCAAATTAAAAGGAAGAACCCGAAGAAGAGGTAATGTTTTCACCATCTTTTTTCAAGTTCCTTTCATCTTCAACTTCTTCTTTCAATGTTATTTCCATTATAAAATAATAACTCTAGTATATTCTATATACTGTGATGTTTTTATAAATAATGCACAACCATATTCAGTATTCTATCCATCCTTTGAATGACATTTCACCATAGGTGCGTACGTACGGCTTACCGTCTCCACGTCGTGGTGTAATTGTTATTCAAAAAATTATTACTTGGATGGGTATGATAATGATATTTAATTGATATAAATAATAAATATAACATGATAATTATTCTTTATATATGATATACTGTCCAATTATATATTAATTTAATATCAAAAGAATGATATTGTCGCTCGTGCATACGTACGGACTACCGTCTCCACAAACGTGATGAGATTCATTCCCCATCATATCCATGCAATTATTATTCTCATTTGATGATTAAAAAAATGTTTAAGTAATTGATATCATTCTGGATATGAATAAGATACAACCTATCCATAAAAAACACGACTTATGTAACAAAATATATAAAAGAAAACGAGTAAGTTAACACTCGAGACGATGATAATACTAAGATATTATTATCAAATAAATGTTATAAGATCATATATGATATAATATTAGTGTATATGATTCTTGTATAATTTAATAACAATTATTTCACCATTATATTGGAGGTTAACTTACCCTCAACCATGGAAAAGTACAAGGTAAGAGTTTATTTCACTATCTCTTCATTATCCAAGGTTGTTTGTACGTAATTATCTACTAGGACCTCTTTATCTTCCACATCCATGTTTATTAAATATGTTTTTCAAAAAATTATTACAATTTTACAGAATATGGGTTAAATTCATTTATACCCTTGTTTTACTTTTTATAAGAAGTTTATAACGGAATATTTCAATTATTTTCCAAACAAGGTCCTTTTTAACCTTTTCGACAGAATTAAGGTAATAATGTTTTTTAACTTATACGACGGGTGCGGCTATTTTTTGCCGTTATAAAATCGCCAAAGCTTCCCTTACAATATTATAAGAATATTTTGAAAGTAAATGTTTTATTTTATAATTATGTGTCCTTTAAATGATTTCAAAATGAATATTTTAAGAATTTGTGAAAGGTACTCTTTATCAAGATCATAATTTTAGATGTTTTAATGATTTATCTTTATAAATATTTTTAATTAATGTCCATGTTTTCAAAATGATTTTAAGGATTTATTTATATGGACATGAATGTTTTTAAATGATATTTCTTTTAAAAAATTTCAAAGTGGTTTGTCACACTTTGATTCAAAAATCTCTTTCAAATTACTTCCTTTATTAATTTGTGACTTTTAAATGTTTTAAAAAAAAGAGATATTTCTCTCAAATAGTTTTTATTTCACCTATTTCAACATCCTTTGATGGATTTTAAGCTTATTTGAAGTTGATTTATTATGATACAAAACTTCCATATTGTATTGAAGGTTTTGTGAAATTTTTGACTGTGGATGTGTTATTTTTATACCATAAATGGTTTATGGAGAAAGTATTGACATTTCATATGATAGTTTTAATACAAATGTTTATGTTTTGTTTAATCCTGTTCATATGAGGAATGCATTGGACTTAATAAGTGACGGGTGGAGCCCGGTATAGCTCCTCGATGCATTGGTAGGTCTCATGAGACAAACTAGTGTCTTGGCATGAGGCCTTGACAAAATCTTATTTGTAGTCATGGCACGAGGCCTTGGCTACGTGGTTATGATAGTCTGGAAGTATGCATTCCATCATTATGAAAGTGGTTATTGATATTGCATGTGATTATTCGACTAGTATAATATCTATGTGAATAATTAAATGACATTATTTCATTTTATTTATTCCATATTATGCTGAATTTCAAGTTTAAAAGACTTTTGTTCTAGTTATAAATTGCCTTAAATGTTTATGCTTATTTATAAAAGTTTCCGATATATTGTTATCCTTAATGGGAATTTGAGCTCATCCCTTTCTATGTTTTATTTTTCCCAAGATGCGAAGAAGTAATTTATGAATGACCTTCAGGGATAGTATAAGGGGATATGAGTTTGGAGACAAGATGTTGTTGTAATTTTCACTTTATGATGTAATGTAAGATTTATGAATGTATCTAGTGTTTCCAAGGATACTAAACTAATAGGTCTTTCGAGATTTAAACTTTTGTGATCATGCTGATGTTATGTAATAATGCACCGAATCTGGGTAACTAGGGTTGGGGTGTTACAATGACTTAGAATAGATAAAAGTCCTTTTAGTTCGGGTGGATTGGGGCTTACATTCTGAGGTGGCCCAAGGTGGTGGGGCTTAAACCTCATGGAGGCTTCCTACGTACCATGCCTTAGCACAGATCAATGTCCCCGTAGTTCCGGTTGGACATTTTAACGTCATGTGGGACGGGGGCATTCAGGGCTTATGCTCTAAGGTGGCCCAAGGCGTGTCATGGTCAGTGCTCACTCTAATCTCACAGGAGTCATGCTCAGTGTGAGAAACAAGAGGTAGCCAAGACCAGATGATCACGTTCTGAAGCGTGCGTCTGTGGGAAGTGAAAAGGGGCTTACAAGTTGAGCGGCCCATGGTGCCGGAAATTAATCTAGGATGGAGTCCCGAGGGAGACAAAGCGCAAATGGAGAGGGATTTGGAACCCAGGAAGAGAGGAGGGTCCTCGTTCCCTATCACGCACTCCACTTGCCTTGGCACCGAGGAAGTGAGGAGGAGTAGGGGTGTTGTCTCCTGGAAGGAAGTCTAGGGGCTTACACCGAGGTGGCTGCCCATCCCCATTGAAAAATTCCACTCCAATAAATCACCCCCTGCGAGGGTTGATCCCATCCCCATGGAGACGAGTAGGCATTGAGAATGTCCAAGGCGGGGGGGGGGGGGGCTACGTGTGTGGCACGGGGCGAGGTCACCGTTTAATGTCATGTGTTGAGGATGAGATGCTTGGTAGTTTAACATCTTTCGCTCAGACGAGGTGGGATTTCTCTACACCACTAGGACTTACATAACTAGTACACTCTACTCCTAGTGGGAGGGAAGGCATCTGTAAGGCCATACTAAGGGGGTGTCGCAGAGCGAACCATCAAGGGGTCCACGTTAGCGTGGCTATGCGAAGAAGCAATAGCCATTAGCGTGCCTATATGAAGAAGCATGAGGTGAAGCAACGCACCTGGAAGGATTGTCCAAGAGACTTTGAAGTTACTTTTTATGATCATATAAGGTCACATAGGAAAACCATGTATGATGTGGATGCCCGGGGTGCAAGAGACACCTGTGAATGGAACCTAGAAAGAGGGCATCGGGCGTTCACGCAAGAGGGTGCTCAGGGAGCACCGAGGTAAAGGGCCCTGCAGATTGCATGCAACCCTTGGGGCTTGCATGAAATAGGGGGATTCGGTGCGAAAATCCCCATGTTGGAACCAAATCAGTGTTGCTTGCATGAAATATGGGGGCCGAGGTTTTGTGCACAACTTGAAGGGATTGTGCACAATGGAAGGGATTGCACGCACAGGAAGGATTGCACGCAAAGGGGTAGACCCCAAAGGGGGTTGGAGTTTAGTCTATGCCAGGAGGATCTCACATGAAGGCGGACCCTAGGGGAACTTGGTGTGAAAAAGAACTATACCTGAAGGCCATATTGTGTGCACACGAAATGCTGATTATGCGCATGAGAGGTGGTTCAAATTCTTTAGCCTTGAAAAGGAAGGGGGTCTACTTCTATTTATAGGAATCCGGCGGCGCGGTATTCAGGGTGTTGCAAAATAATTGCGCGAAGGAGGTGGTAGTGAGAAATATAAACAACGTGGGGCGCAGATGTGAAATTATTTCACGCCGGCACTGGGGATCCTTCGCAAATCCTGGTACTTTCCACACAAGACAACTTTTTTCACGCACTTCATCATTTTTTCCACAAAGCCCCTCTAGACCCTCTAGACCGAGTCTCCTGGTCCGAAAATGACTTCGCTTTTTCATTTCATAACTTTCTCCAGCACTTAACCACTATTTCGGCATCTAGATGTATACTTATGATGGATATTTAAAAGGTTGGGAGTAGATCATTATTTTCATAGGGCATACAATAGTGTTAGTGATGTTGCTGGAGGAGGTTCTGAGGGAGTTTCACACATCCCATTTTGAAGTACATCTAGGTGTGGTGAAGATATACCAAGACCTATGATGCCATTTTTGGTGGCCAGGGATGAAGAAGAGAGTGTCATAGTTTGTTTTTGGATTCCTTACATTTTAGCAAGTGATGGGTGATCACCAAGTTTCAACGAGCATTGATAAACCCCTTGAGGTTCCAAAATGGAAGTGGGATGTGATATCGATGTACATGATGATGGGTTTACCATGTATGTCCAAGGGAAAAGATTCCATCTGGGTGAACATTGACAGAATCACCAAGCCGGTCCATTTTCTAGGTATCCAAGAGAAAGGTTTAGAAGAGAGATTGGGATAACTCTACATGAAAGAGATAGTTTTACTCTCTTGAGTTAAATCAAATATTTCTTTTAGATCATGATGCTATTTTTATATCCTGATTTTAGAAGGGATTACAAGAGGCGTTCGGGACCCAATATCACTAGAGCAGAGTGTTCCACCCCCAAACAGATAACCAGAAGGAGCAGAACATTTATGTTATGGAGGATAGGCTATAAGATTGTATGTTAATATTTAGTCATAGTTAAAAGGATACCCTAAAGCTGGTGTAGTTTATTTACATTAATAACTACAATTCCACCATTGGTATGGAAAAATTTGAGGCTTTGTATGGGTGACCCTACGGGTCACCACTTTGCTGGGATGAACTTGGAGAGTCAAAACTCATGGGAAAAAAGTTCATGTGATCTACTATAGATAAATTGAAGATCATCCAAGAGTAGATGAATACTACGTAGATCCATCATAAGTCTTATGTTGAAAAAAGACAAAGGCCATTAGTGTTCAAGGAAGGAAACCATGTGTTCCTTTGGGTTTCACCTCGATGCGGATTATGGATATTTGGATGCAGTAATAAGAAAATCTATGATTCACCAACCCTTTTTAGATACTATGTTGAGATGGTTATGTGGAATTCCACTTAGATCAAACCCCGTAGTTTGACCGGGTACACGACGTCTTCCATGTGTCACAGTTGAGGAGGTACGTTCCTGGCCCTTCGCACGTCATCAGCTAGGGATATCTAGACATCAAGGATGGATAATCATTTTATGATTACCCAATGGAGATCGAGGATCCATGGGAGATGATCCTTCATGGGAGATCAATTCCTCTAGTATGTGTTCATTAGGAGCACATGAATCCTCAATAGAGCACATGGGAGTGAGAGTCTTAGATTCATGCTCAATACCCTCATATTTTTTAGTATCATTTGTTTTGGAATTTTGAGGATGTATAGCCCCAATGTGGGGATAATTTAATGTCCCATATGTTCTGTGAATATTTTTTAAATAATATATATATTAAATTTGAGACTAGACACTAAGACTGAATGAAATTTCTTGGATCGGTGTGCCCAGAAAAATTGATCAAAAAATATTAAAATAATAAATTGAATAGGCACAAAGTATTCTAGAAAAAGTGTAATAACATATATACATGTTATCGGATCGGAAATATGAGGACATCATTACATTCAGAATAATGACTTTACCCTAGGAGGGACCTAACTTTAGTCGGCACAGTTTGATTGTGGAAATTCATAACTGACATTTTAAATAAATAAAATAAATTCATAAAAATTTAGTTTATTTTTATTTCATTGATGTACTGACGTAGAAATGAGTTTATTTTAAATTAACCCTTTGATAGATATCTAATATTAGACTCATAACTCTAGAATCCTTCGCATGCTTGAGAGAGTGATAATTGGGGAATCCTCTTGGTAGGCGATGACAGAACTCTAGATTATAAATTGATGAATACTATTCTTGGTAGATCTCATCAATGGTGATGAAGTAGTTACTGATCTTTGTCAATGAGTGATTCAAATCTAGGTAATATGTGGTATTTTAATTATTTTTCCCATTCTTGATTCGTATAACTACCTCAGACTAATACAAGAACAAATTATCCCGCAGAATGATTGTACTTGCAGGATGGGATGATATTTGAGTGTTTTATATGGCTTTGGTTCTAGATATTCATTTATGATTCTTTCATCATTATTATGGGAATGGATCGAGGCCACAACAAACAACTGTCGAGGTTCATTCCTCAGGATTGTTCCTTGTGGTTTTTCTCCCCTAATTTCTTGCGTTCTTGACACACTTTCTTCTTTATTCCCCCAACAATGTACAAAAATAGTAGAGACATTGATTCATAGTGAAAAGATCTAAAATAGAAGTTCTGGCATCAGAAAAAATTCAATGGAGGTGAGGTGATGACAATAGTGGAAGGATCAAAGTGATTTAGATGAACCCGTTCTTTGGAGGAGTTGTGTCGGGATGGATTAAATCATTTTTTCGAGTAGATTGGGGGATAAAATACCATCTATTTGGTGTTAGGGTGGTGAAATGACATTAGATCTAGAGTTTTGAGGTGAATGGACCACTTAAACAAGATCTAGAAGATATACCAACCTGTGTATAGGAAAAATATGGGTTTCTAGAAAACCCGATACACATAGCATGTAGTCGTGATTATATGAAATGTTTTCTTCATTGGACGTCTTGGTGTGTACATGGGAATTACAAAGACATGAAGTGGAGAACATAGGTTTCCTACATGATGTGTACTCCCCCACATGGCATGGCCGGTAACAAGTACACGGGCTACCCCATGTACCGGTACACAATCGGGCATACATGAGATGACACCATGTACTGGAACATGACCAAAGAACATGGGAGGACCCCTAATGTAAGGGAAAGACATGTATCCATTACTTCACACCATGTACCCATCTTCTACATGATAAGGTTTTGAATGACATGGGCCACTGTACATAGGTAGTACCCGAGTTCAAGGTAGACAACATGTGAGCCTACTATACATCGTGTACCAATTTTCTACATGGATTGATTCTCTTGTCCTCCATATATTGGAAAGGTTTCTTTAGGGTTCATTAACCTGATCCATTCAATTAAGGTTGGTATAGTATCATTTCCTACTCTTAGGACTATAATCCCTTCAACAAGACTTCCTAGGTATAGTTTTTAGAATTCCTTGAGAGGCCAGGAGCAGGATCCTCTATTAAATATTTATGACCTAGGTGGAGTTCTAAATATCAATATTACCAAAACTACTCAAGATTCAATCCTGTACTTGGAAGGTTAATTCAGATTGAGTTGTTGGTATCACCCGATGGACCTAGCTGTGATCCTTATAGGTTGTATCATATCTCTCTTCAGATCTATCAGGATATCTCTCCCATGAAAATACGCGATGAGAAGAACCTCTCATATGGACTTCATCAAGACTATCGAACATAGGAGTGTGTTATCCTAGATGAGTGCTTCATGGAATCTTTGATCTGATTTACTAGTGCTAGTATACTAATTTTATAGATTAACTCTAGAATGTGTGTCTTGGTTTGAGTATATTGGATATTTTTATTTTATTTTCTATAGACATATAAATGGGTTGAGAAGATTGTACATTCATTTTTTGTATTTAATTGTGTTTTTTGGGTGTCCTACTAAGTATTTTATACTCACCCCTTCATGGGCTTGGCCCGCACGTGTCTTGTCTTGTGCAGAAGATCGAACTTTTGACGAAGTCATATGTATAATAGGACCAACCAGTTCTTTGTGAGACCGGACAAACCAAGGTTTGTTCCTTCAACTATAGAGTTTAGTCCTAATACATTTTCATATTGGTTAGAATTGTGGTTATATACTCTTTTTAAAGGGCATGTATTCTGTCCCTATTTACTTAACTTTACTTTCTATCATACTATGGTTGTTAGATATAGTGGTATTCATGCATTGTTTACTTAGTGGTTTTTACATTTTTGTATTGTTTGGTCTTGTAGATGTGTGGTTTCATAGTGGTACATAATAAATTTCCACCATGTTGGTGATATTATTATTCGATGCTAGTCACTAGCCCCTATCCCATTAGAGGTGGGCTTGGGGAGTTGTAGTGTAGGCCCCACTAGGATGGTTTGTGAAAAAAGGGGGTCTTTGTGAGCTACAATGGCCTAGGAGGATGTCCAATCTTGAGTTAGGACTGAGTGGGGGATGAAATAAGGTTTTGAAAATTTTTAAGTTTATTTGTAGAATAAAAAAA
Organism: Viscum album; assembly: GCA_963277665.1. NCBI lineage: Eukaryota > Viridiplantae > Streptophyta > Magnoliopsida > Santalales > Viscaceae > Viscum > Viscum album. Next base: position 1,187,231,853 of record OY728156.1, on the reverse strand, counting down.
GTCATGTGCATGGTTTCTTGGAGGTCCACATAGCTTTTCAAACCGTGTGACCTAAATGTGCACCCATATAACTAGGTTTATAGTTTATACTGTGTGGGAACATTGTTTTTCAAACAATGTTGGAACTGTGAAACTCACCACTACCTGAGTTTGCAATGATTTCACTAGAAGTGTGCATAGTTTGTGAAAATTGTTAGCCAACCATGTACAACCAAATATCCATCCATAATTTTCAAAATTCCACCCAAACAACCCTAAAATGAGACCCAAATAAAGAATGATCAAAATATGGGATGAGGAGTACCATAAATAGTAACAATATGTTACAAAATCTCCACCACAGAAACTTTTTGTCCCTAGAATTCCTATTAAGAAGCTTCCATATCAAAAAGATACAGCCACTGCTCTCTCATTAGTTCATTTATCTCACAAGTCTCATGAGTATTAAAAATATGACACTATAAAAATCTAACCATATGTATCACCCTCCAATAAATTACATTGGTTTTTAAAGTCAGCAATCTAGATCGGATGCTTAGTCACAGATAAATCTGGCTCAACATCAAGATTTCTCCATCCCAGAACATGAGATGGATCAGAAAGATATTTTTGGAGATGAGATATATTAAACACACTATGTATCAACATCATATATAGAGTATGTTATAAATATTAATCCTCCATACCCACCTACTCAATAACCTTAAATGGTCTCATGAAATAAGGAGAAAGCTCCCCTTTTCTCCCTATCCATCAATGACCCAAACAGAGTGAAACATTCAACAACACCTGGTCACCAATTAAAAACTCTAATGGTATATAAAGATTATAATTATAATACTTATACTAGATATGTGTCATCAAAATTCTATGATGAATCAACCGAATCTTTGTTTTCATCTATTGAACCAAGAATGTTCTAACCACGTAACATTAACAAATCTCTGAACAACAGAATAGAGATTTAGAAGTCCAAACATACAAGGCCTCAAAGAGAGTCATTCTGATCATGGGATGATAACAATTGTTCTAAGAAAACTTGACAAACTTCAAATGGTCATCCTAATACCCACAAAATTCCAGACCATTGGAACAAAAAATATCTAGAAGAATCTACATATCTCCTTTTATTTGTCCTTCTGATTGTTGATATTATACTTTAATCAAATAAAATAGAGATCCCATTGACTCTTATAGGCCTATCCAAAACCGAGAAGTAAAATGAAGATCTCTAACAGAGACTATATCACATGAAACTTCATAAAAACAAACAATATCTTTCACAAAGAGATTTATCATCTCTTAAACTTTTGTTTCTTCATTAATGGGTATAAAGTGACCCAATTTGGATATCTTATAAATCACAACCCATATCACATTATTCATTCTCTAGGAACATGGTAACCAAACCACAAAATATATAGTCATCTCATCTAAATTACATGTCAGTATAGGAAGTGGATAAAGAAAAACCGAAGGTTTATGGTGCTTGACCCTAAATTATTGGCATATAAAATAGTGAGAGACAAAACCAGAAATTCCTGATCTCATAATTGGACACCATAATCATCGCTGAATGTCATAGAACATCTCTATGATTCTTGGGTTCACTGACCACTAGAAAATATGTAAATCCACTAGAAAAAATTTCATCACTACTAACAGTACAAAAAAATATTATGAAAACAAAGAAAAATATTTTTTGAGAACGACCATTTTTAAATGGTCTCCCAATCATGAAGAGAGTCTCAAATGCTACAGAACTCTTCACCAAGCTGTTTTCCCAAAAGAATCATCTCGAGAAGAGTATAGGTTAACTAAAATATGTACAAAAAAACCTTATCCCTGGATTCAAAAACTACTATATGAAAATATTTAAATAGATCCATCAAGTTTCACTGTTTCGAGGATTCTATAATGGCCTAGGTTAGTAGTTTATTGATCAAATCATCTAAAATAACATTTAATTTTAATAGGGTACATGATATGTTAAATTAAAAATATTGAAAATATTCCACCCAATTCCTCTATCATAGATTTAAATATTTTTGAGTTAACATATAACTCAATATTTTTGTGGTTAGAATACATGGTAAACCATTCTTTGAAAAGTTAATATCTTGTTCTCTTAAGTTCAAGCATTACATGTGAGTTTAGGGTCATGAGTCGGATAATTATTCTCATGTGGCCAAAGTTGTCAGGAAATATAAGAAATAACATAATCATAATGATTAAGAATACAAACCAATCCCGAACCTGATGCATCACATAAGACCATATACCCCTATCCAGCCTCTAGAAGAGTCCACACCAACATAACAATCAAAAGCTGTTTCAGTTAAAAAAACTAACTACGAATTTTCTCATCCAAAGAAATATTTACTCCCTTACAAGTTTGATCAGTCATAATAGAAACCAAATTTGAAAATTCATTTACAAATCAGTGATAACACCTATCCAAACTGAAAAATACTTATGATAAAATTTTTTAACAATGTTTTTGTATTTGCGGACAACTAAACTTTTTTGTATAAGAATGTTACTGGTATTTAGGAATGAGATCTAGTCCATCATAATGAGTTATGTAAGAAAAGTGAATGTTTTTGAATTTTCAATCACAAAAATAAAAGTGGGGGGAGAAGTTTTTTAAGATTTTGTTTTAAAAACATAGAGGATCAAACTGAGAAACAACAAACTCAGAGCATCAGATTCACTGGTTTTAGAATTATATCATTGAATCCAAAAGAATACGATGGAGAAATTTTTCTTTACTGGGGGTTTTAAATTGTCATAATCAGATAAATAAAGATGCTTCTGAGTTAAAAATAATGATGTTTTTGAGTGAAAAAAGTCATATTGTTTCTAAAGATTTAAGAAAGAAGATTTTGAGTTCAGAATTTATATTGTTTTTAAACGTTCAAAACCAAATCAGATGATTATTTTTATGTCATTTAGTTCTATAAAATCATGAAAACTATCATGATAAAAGAATTTGATGGAATATAGGAATTGCAATGATTGAATCGGTTCCAGTGATCCAAATAAGATCTTCACCAGATTAAAGAAATACAAACATATAATATAGCATCCAGAAGTCAAAATGTATGAAGGTAATTTTGTTAGACATCGTTAAATATTGCTAAGTTGATTCATCGTTGTATACATCCCATAATTATTAAAAAATTATCATAATTTTATTTCCATCATAATGGGAAATCCATTATAATGGGAAAGTATATCATAATAGTAATTACATCAAAATGAGAATTCCATCATTATAAGGATTCCATATGACTGACTCTGAGAAGGAAAGTCAGTTCATTAGAATGAGTTGAGAATGAAAGGTAGATCGTAATGAGATGAGAATGAAAGGTATATCACAATGTGCCGAGAATAAAAGGTAGATCGTAATGATATGTGAAAGAAATAAAGATCATAATGACATGCGGGAGTTACATTATATTGATTCAAAGGATGATACATCATATTGATGCTGAGGAATATACATCATATTGACGATGAGAAAGTTACATTGGACTAAAGAAAAGATAGAATGTCTAAGAATTATGATTATGAAGAAGACACAAAAAGAATATTCTAGAAGATTAAAGAAGAGCTGAAGAGGTATAAAAGGAAAATAAATTTGTCATAAATCATAGAGAAATCTAAGGAGGATAAAAGAAGTCAATGTTGAAATTTAAATATGATTGATTTTTGGAGTTTTGTAATCTGTGGACATGGGGGAAGTTTTAATGTTTCTTTCTCATGTTTTTTTAAATTGCCTATAAATACTTACCCAGGTCACTCATTCATTGGACTTTTAACATAAGTAAAAAATGTGGATCATTGGAGAATTAGAGTGAAAGTTATTTATGGACTGGGATCTTAGAAGAATATCAGACATCTTAACGTTTTATTTTCTGAGTAGGAGAATAATATTTAGTTAATTAGACTGAGGAATATTGTATTGATCATTTGAGAAGATTTTGAGTTTTGAAAATTGAGAATGGGTTCATCTTATAGAGTCCATTATATTGATTCAATTAGACTGAGTATGATTAGACTGAGTGTTTTAGTATATTTTGAGAAGCACATATTGAGTAAGGGATAATCATATTGACCTCATTAAATTGATAGGATTGGATTTAATAAAATTGGACTGAAGATATAGACTGAGATTTTGTGGAGAAAATTGAAAAAATACTTTATTATTTTATTTGGGATAAATTTTTTTGTAAGACAACTTTGTAAAATAAAAATAGTCAACAGAATCATTCTTATTGGTAGATAGATGGTCCATAAATGGAGTTAACACCTATTGTATTCACTTCTTCATAATTGTGAATTTCTATAGGCCCATGGGAGTGGCTATGTAAATGATGTTGGTTCTCACACTGAGGATGAAACATTTAAATCTTGTGTTCTTTACATAATTTTCTACTATTTATGCATGATTATATACTAAAAGGTGATACATAAATTAATCTTAACAGGTTCTAGGGGTTGAGATTATAAATGTTTTGAAACTCTTAAAAACTGAACAACTAATTCAACCCCAACTACCTTATCAATTTTTATTATACCCTTCATATATTAAATTTGTATCAGAGTGGAGGTTCACTTATTGAATCCATATCATAGATAATATCAATTCTATCAACAATATAGGTATATCAATATTTTCTAGAAAAAAATTTTATGGATGAAAAAATATGATGATTCCTTATCTCATATATCATGTCCTGGAAGTTATTGATGTTTCTAATATTGGTTTTATACCTATTGAAGAATATTCTCATATGATATTTGCTGATAAGTGAAATATAGATGTTTATGGAAGGGGTTTAAATGAAATAATCATTTCTATATTAGAATATGTTTATAAGAAGTTGAAGAGTCTCAAAACATCAAAATGTTTCCAGGAAAATATGGAAAGTATTTTTAAAGGGAATACTAAAGTAGAGGAAGGAAAACTTCAATTCTATCATAGTAATTATAAAGAAATCAGAATTTGAGATAAAGATACTATTGATGAATACATAACCAGAGTAAATGAAATTGTTTACAACATCATTGGATTCAAAGATATCCTAGAAGATTATACATCTATGAATGAACTTATAACAATCTATCTAGACATGTTTAATTCTAAAATTTACTTTTTATAAGATAAGCATGATTTATATCTTGATTAATTTCATAACTTTATTTTTTCTTATGAAATGAGGAAATAGCTAATGTTAAAAATATATGAAATATGAAATTTATTTTGAAGCTATGAGAAAGATGAAAATCCAAGATACCGAAGAAGCCAATCATTGTGAGTCAAAAGATAATGAATATGATGAGTTTGATGATAATAATATGTCTCTAATCTCTAAAAAATACCGGAGAGGAAGAGGAAAATGTGGAGGTAAATATCCTCTCAAATGTTTTGAGTGTTGGGGAATCAGACTCATTTCTATGAATTTCCCCAACACGAAATTTGGAGAATATCAAGATGGTTCTGATGGAAACTCTTGATGAAAGAAGTGGAAAAAAATAATAAAGAAGAAATGAAATCCAATAAATAAAAGAAGATGTTTACTGGAAACAAAGGAATTATATTGAATAAGAAAGATAAATCAGACTTAATTAAAAATATTATTTTGAAGATGAACGTTCAGAAAAATTCATAACCTTCATTATATAATAATAGAGAAAAAAATAGTCCTCAGATAGGGAAGAAGGTGGTGAAGAATCTTATAGAGAGTATCATCTTAGAATAGAAATTGTTTCACATCATGAGAAAAAAAATATTAAGAAATAAATTAGATTAATGGAGAAATATTGTGAAGAAACTGCAGGTGAAAGTAAATATGTCTTTAAGGAGTAAGTAAAATGCATCAAAGAGATATTAAGTCACTAAAATAGAATTTTTAAATAGGGAAATATGGTTGATTTTCTATATAAGAAGCTGGTGACTAAGGAATAACGAGTTAAAATTTTTGAAAACAAAACTTATTGACTTCCAATGTACCATGAGGAAGATGAATAAATTTTTAAAAAATACTTAGAAGTAAAAGTCGAGGATCTATGTTTCTTATAAGTCTCAATATAAGAATCATGTTAAATATTTACTCAGAATATTTATTGTTTCATCTAATTATTCTAACATATTAGGTTCTAGAAAAGGTGTTGGGAGATCTTGGGGGAGAAAGGATGTGAGGAAACTATCAAATTAGTAAAAGTATAAAAATCACTAAAAATAAAAAACGGCCTACATCCTGATTATAAAAAAAAAATATTTGATGGATATTATTGGTGTTATAGAATCTATGTCCATAGAGCATATACTTTATGGAATAACCTATCATTTCCAATAGTAATGTTTGATGAAAGGAGAATGAATAACATTCCAAATCCATATGAAGTTAAAAAATAAAAATATTAATATGTGAGAAACCATACAAAAAATCAATATGAATGGCTGGAAGAATTTTGTGGAAGATGTGATGAGGTTGGAAATCATGCCGAAAAACATCTCACACTCATTTTAAGAAAAGTTTAATATGACAGAAAGGAAATGGAATTTGGAAAGAAAAATGTTTAAGAAATATATTTTGTTGTCAAGAAATCATTAAAATTAAGTAAAAGTAACAAACCATGGATAGTTGATAGTGTTTGTTCTTAACATATGAAAGTTTATATTAAAATCATGAAACTTGTTTAAGGTCATGATAGAAGCAAATTTACCTTTGTTAATTACATTTTCTTAAAAATTAGATTAATCATAATGGATAAGATTGAAGATAAAAAGTTGAAATATAAGGCAATTTTATTTTTTGATAGGATAAAACATAACTTACTTAGTGTAAGTCAAAATTGCGATGATCTAAAAGAATTTTTATTAGAAAATACCCTTGTATCATTAGATGTGTGAAAGAAGTAAAATTTATCTCAAAATAAGAATGAACTAATGGCAATATTTTTAAAATAATAGAGTTTAATAACTCTTGTTACATGAGGGATGAAGAAGATAATAAGTTTTTTCCCCAAAGGATTGGCCACCTTGGGTAAAAAAAAAACAGAAACATACATTATAAATTTCATTAATTGATAAACTTTACAGAATTCAAATGAAGGGAAGAAGCTGTTTGTATTACTTTTCATAAAGGAAAAATAACTAATAAAAGTCATAAGAGAGTTGAAATTTTTTCATCCAGACCTCTTGAACTTATTCATTCAAATTTATGTGGGATGATGCGACATAAATCAACAAAAAGAGGTTTTGTTATCTTTATCACTTTTATTGATGATATGAATCGAATGAAAAATATCATGTTTAAAAATAATATGTCAGAGGCTGTGGAAATGTTGATGTTTTTCAGAAAATATGTTAAGAAACAATTTGTGTTTATATAAAGATGTTCAGAACAAATAATGATACCAAATTTACCAGTAATACTTTTTAATCTTATCTAATAAAAAATTATATCAAACATCATTATTTTTCTCCCTATACTCCACAAAAAATAGGGTAGTAGAAAAAAATTATATAATCTTGGTGGAAATGGGAAGAAGTATGTTAGAAGACTATAAACATTAAATGTTTTACTAGAATGAATATATTAGTACTATTATACATATTTAGAACATATGTTTACTAAGACAAGAATAAAAATTGAATTATTATAAAATTCAATAAAACAAAAAAAATTTCATTGAAGCAGTTAAATTTTTTTGCAAATCCATGATTACTTGAATTAGAAAATCCATTTTTGGGAATTTTTGATAAGAATGATGAGGTAGGAACATTTATGGGTTATTCCCCAAATGGATGAAGTTTCAAATTTTCAAAAAAACAATTTCAAAATTTCATGGAATCAAATGATGTGAAGTTAATTAAAAATAAAAATTCGTTAACAAATATTTTTGAGAATACTAAGGAAGATAGACTATATATTTCTAACAATATTTAAAGTATGTAAAAACATCCTTATCAAGATTCAAAAAATTCATTTGATGAGAAAAGTTCAATCAGGAAAAGAAACATTGAAATTTCATACTTTACAAAAACATGTTGAGTCCAAAAAAATTATTGGAAATCAGAAAGTTCCAGTTTAGACAAGAATAAAGTTGATATTAGAAAATCAGACATCACTTATCTCAAAAGATTAAATTGAATCATTTTTAGAAGCTATTAAACACAAAGAAAGGGTAGATTTTATAGATGAAGAGAAAGATAATATTGATAAAAATGAAGCAAGGGAACTCGTTCGATGGATTGAAAATAAAAATTTTATTGGAACAATGTAAGTTTACAGAAAAAAGTTGAATAAACATAGAGGTGTTTCAAGAAACAAAGTCAATCTTGTTTGTAAAGGATATGAATGGGTTGAATGTGAGGATTTTTAAGAAAATATTTCCCCAGTTTCAAGATTCAAAACTAGTAGAATGTTTCTATCATTGGTTACACATTGAAATTAAAATGTTTATCAGATTGAAATAAAAAAATCATTCTTAAATGGTGTGATTGAAGAAGAATTTTACATTGAACAACCCTCTTGTTTTAAACATGATAATTTCAAAAACAATGCTTTTTAACAGAATAAATTTTTTTATGGGATCGAATAAGCTCGATGTGGTTGGTATTAAAAACCTTATAGTGGTTTGAGAATATTACATTTTTCTAAATGAAAAGTTGATAGAACACTACTGGAAAAAAGGCTATTAGTGACGGTATAATTTCAATGGGATCCCATCGTAAATGGCATGTTGTGGAAAAGGGTATTGAAAATATTAGATTTTATGATAGACCATCAAAAAATCTCACTATTTGCGATGGATAGTGGTACCATCACAATTATTTTTGGTGAGTTTTTTTAAAAACCTATTGCGATGGGATGACTACCCATCACAAATACTTTTCCCATCTTTTTTAAACCTTTTTGCGATGGGCCCGTAGAAAATAATAAGGAAAAAATAAAAAATAAAAAAATATTACTAACAATATAACATTAATATAAATGATATAATAATATTAGTATTAGAACAATAAAATTATATATAACAATGTACTCAATCAATAGGAATGCCGCAAATCGGATTGAAGTTGGTGCTTTACCCTTACTCGAACTTGGTACTAGATAATCTACAAATACTCAAATTCACGGGTAGTGTGTAAGATAAAATCCTAGTTGGATACCATGAAGGATTCCATAATAAAATTCTACATTAATGAATTAATTAATATTTTAATTTTAAATAAAAAAACATGGAAGTGTAAAAGAAAATTCAAAAAAAAATAATTTTTTACATTTAGTGGATGTAAATACCTTAAAAAAATGTCTTGATTAATGGTTTATATAAAATAGTGTATATAAATTCACAAGGCATGTGTAAAATAGTTTAAAAATAATGGAATATATCAATATAATAAAAAATGGGCAACATTGTTGTCTTCTAATAGGTATGATAGTTCTGGGTTATGGGATCCTCAAACACTCATATAGGCGATCATGGAAATATATGACCACACATCCCTCAGTCATCGGTCTGAGAGGAATCATTACCATCACATTGAGGATGTGAAATTCTATAATATTTTTGTTGGAGTGGTAATGTTTCAATAGTGTTTGATCCCAAATGACTCACTAACTACCTTGTCTTTTATGTTCTCAAATAATAGTCATTAATGTGCAATTTATCTCAAAAGTATTAAAAATAAAATTAACTCATGTTCCCCTTCAATATGCCAGTTTCAAATTAAAAAAAATGGTGTTAAATAAATATATTTCTTTCCCAGAATGAAACAGACCAAGGTCTTCATCAAAAAAATTTAATCCATTCTTTCTCAAATAAAAATTTGAAATCAATCTCACAAATCAATTTCACAATTAAATTTTAAATTTTTATTTTAAAACATCCATCAAATTCCACAATCACACCCCAATTCAGTGGAATTGTGGGTGTTCCCCAATTTCTCATGGAATATAAATTTTAAATGAAAAATCACATTAAATTTGGTTTTAAAAAATTAATTTGAAAGTAATTTAATTTAGATTAGTCATTTGTGGTTAAATCAGTTGTCCAAACATAAATGGAACCACTTACCATAGATTATGGGATCAAATAACACAACATCTACGTTGGGATTATCCAATAAAGAATGTCAAAAATGGATATTTGAGAAACAAACAGAGATTCAACATCTAAAAAAATAAATATTAGATCCTCCAAATGTACGAAGATATACAAAAACCCTAAGAAGGTGAGGGGAAAATAATGGGGGATACAGAACAGGATAAGAAATATTCTCAAGAAGAGATCAAATGACATTATCAAAAATTTGATTTTCTTTGTAATGGGTTTTAAGGAGAAAAATAGGTCTTCAAGAGCTTAAATGACCTAAGAGGATGTCCAATCCCATGTTAGGTCTAATAAGGGGATGAAATAGTGGTTCTTGAATTTTTAAGTTAATTTTCAGAATAAAAAAAGTTACAGGAAAAATTTATTTGATCGGCCACATGGTTCTTCTAGGTTGGTGCATGGTTTTTCAAACCATCCACCAATTGTGTAAACCATCAATAACTGGGTTTTAATGGTTTTCTCTAGTAGGGATCATGGTTTGGTCAAATAGTTCGCTAAAAATGCACAACCCAAGAGCCTTCCGAAAATTTAAAAATTCTACATGTAGAACCCCTAAATGATACCTTAAAAATCGTTATAAGAAGAGGGGTTGAGTAGTACGTGAAAATATAAATATTATTTTACATACTATCCATGACCTACCAAAAAACTCAGGCACCCACATATAGTCATAAGAGTCTTAAAGGGTAGTAAGGGATTTCATGATCGAGTATCATGAGTAATAAGGGATATCATGCTCAAATGTCATAATCAATAAGGGAACGAATGTTAGAGTATCAAAATTAATATGGGATTCCATGCCCGAATATCATAATTAATATGGAACATCATTATTAAGGATCACAACTACTAATGGACTCCTTGCACGGGGATCATGTATAATAATAAGTGTTGGTCATGCTTTAATATAATACAATAAAGGACTTCCAACCATTATACATAACACTTAGTCAATGAATAATCCATAATGTATATAAGGGTCATTTTACATGGTCACACCATTCAATTCCATTGAATTTAATGTACTCATTTCATTTTGGAGTCAAACTAAGACCACTTAGAGGTGGTTTGGTCACATAAGCCTTTATAAGTCGAAGGGAATTTCATAAAAAATTACTTAAGAGGTGGAACTAGTCGAAGGGGACTTCCTACAATGAATAAATGTTTGTATGAGAGAAAATATAACATGGATAACATAGCATTTTAGGATAAATCATTATTTATAGGAAACAAGTGGATGGTCTGGTGTGTGGTATCACAATGCCTGTTATAAAACAACTAGGATTTAAGGGAACAATACTATACCACCTACCTTATGATGGTAGATGACTCCCCATACATCATTGAACTATAATCCACGATAGAATGAGAAAAATCAATATAATATATGAATACCCTCAATAGTTCATATAGGCTCACATGGATTCAACATTCTATACAGTGATATAAATGAAAAAATAATTCTATATGATTTAATATTTTACCAATATATATCCAACACTACTAAGAGGAGGGAAATGGACATTGTATGAAGGAGATCTAAAGGAAATTAGTTTTAGGAGGTTATGAGATCTCCATTTCATTTTTTTGTCCAAGAGAAGGATGAGGATGAGTTACGGTTAAAGGGGATGAGAGAAAAAAAGAGTATATCCTTTTAGTTTCTTGTACTTGAGTTTTTTACGATGTAAATGGTAGACTTTCACTATAATTATTCTATTTTAGGTCCCTTACTAAAAAGGTTTATTAATTAAATTCACATTTTATGAAAAATATATCTATTTTCAACATATTTTTTCTAATTAATGGGTTTTCTTGGATTATGGGGTCTAATGAAGAATACTTATGACATTATGATGATTCATGCTGTAAATCCATATTTTACGGCATAAACTATATACAGACCAAAACCTGTAGGAGCTGAAAACCCATTAAAAAGTTATAAAAACCATTACTAGTTACAAATTAACATCCCAACCATAATTAAAGAGGAAACAAACCCATAGAAAAAGTGAGATCATACAATCTCCCCTCCTTAAAATAACTCTTCCTCAAGTTTCCCTTCTAATGGTGGTTGCACATCATCTTTGAATAACTATGGTCACTCAACACTTTGTCGACCTCTCTCTCCGAGGTGTCATCCTATACAAAATAGTGATTCTATATGACTTGTTCTAGAGGTAACATCCTACCTCATAGAGCATTCATGCAACGATCAATGATCTAGATACGATACTACTCAAAAGAAGAATAAAATTCCAATTCAACATCTTTGAGATCCAAAGATTGGGATGGGTCTGAATTGTAATATTGAAGATGAGATACATTTAAGACATCATTCATGGTCAGGTACCTTTAAGGAAGATCTATCTGTGAGGATACTGACCTAACTCTCTCTATGATCTCAAATGACCTGATATAATAAGGTGATAGTGTTCCATGTCTCTAAAGATCTCTATGACCCAACCTAAGAGAGATATACAAGTAGAGAAGATGCCCAACCATGAACTCCAATGGTCATTGATGAAAATCAGTATAATAATTTTTCCTTGAATAATCTATAGAAATACGTTTTCTAAAAAGCTACACTTTCTCCGATTTCTCATGTATGAGATAAGGTCCCAATAGCTCTACCTCTCCAACCTCAAACCATCATAAGGTTAACTAGCATGGTGTACCATACATGGCCTCATAAGAAGTAATATGTATAGTGTCCTAAAAGATTTTACTATAATAAAATATAGTAATAGGGTTGTTTTTATACCAATAACCTCCAAAATCAGGGACACATGCTCATATTATGTCTTATAATATAAGAATTGTACGTTCAAATTTCCCATTGAGCTGTGGTTGATAGGATATTCTTATAAGAACCCATTTATCAAGAGCCTTCTGTAACCCCTACAAGAACCTTGATGTAAATTAAAAATATATGTCCAATATTATGATTCTTAGAACTCATTAAAGATGCATGATCTCTCTAACATATAGCCTCCCTAGTTTATCTACTGAAAATGTCTCTCTGATAGGTAGAAATTTAGCAACATTTTCCAACCATTCTATGATCACCCATACTGAATCACAACCATGAGGTGGCCTAATTTAACATATCAAAAAATCCATTGTAGTTTCATTACGTTTCTACTTAGGAATATGAAATATTTGTAGAACCCCTACTGGTCGTTGTGTTTAACATTCACATGCTAAAAGGTTGAACACCGAGTAATGAAACCAGCAATCTCTCTTTTTATCCTGGCCACTAATACTGGTAATATAAGTCACAGTATACCTTGGTAAGTCTAGGATGAACTTACTAAAAGGATAAATGAGTCTCTTGTATAAATGACACTTGTATTTTTGAAGGAACCCAAACACGCCCATGAATGAGAAGGATCTCATCTCAGTTAATAGACCATCCATGTGGCGGGTCATCACTATAAATTTTATCCCATAGGAATAGTACCTAATGATCTGAATGATTAAAAATCATCACAATATCCATAAGTAAAGTTGAAACTAAACAATACATAAGTGTAGGATACACATAATTCTGTTATACCAGTATATGCAACTTAGAAAATACGGCCGTCAAATTCTATTCATTATTGGCCTCTTGAACTGCTTGTATATGAGTCTTCATACTCATATAATCTTCCATTACATTACCCATTCCTAGAGTATAAGAAATATTAATGTAAAATGATTGTAGGTATGCATATCATATTCATTTTTTAGATTCAAGTCACATTTTGTAAATATGTACTTGCTGATTCGGTGATATGTGTACACCAAAAAATTCTCTACCATTAAGTAATTCCTCCAACAATGCAAGTCATGAACCATAGAAGCTTTATTGAGATCATATGTCAGGTAATTAAATTCATGAGGCCACAAATACCAAGACTTTTATGCCATGAATCAATATCCATACATCAGATCAACTATTATCCTGATACCTAAAGCATCATAATAGACCATATAACATCATCCCAACTAAGGAAAATTAGGATCTTTGTTGGATTAAACCTTCCCTTCAACTCCTAAAAGGTTTTTTCACATGTTTCAAATAATGTAATCTTGACACAAATATAGTTAAGCCTATGTGTGGTGCTAAAAGGTGTGATAAATCATGAATAAAACTCAATTTATAGTTGTTTATTCCCAATAAACTATATATATCAATGAATTTATTGGGATGATCCCAAGAAACCACAACTCTCACCTTCTATGGGTCATTAAATACTCATTCCCTTAAGATGATGTGACCCGAGAATTAGACTTTATCAATATATAAATTTAATTTTGTGAGCTTCAAATACAATTTGTTCTCTCTTAGCATATTCCATGTGATATAAATATTTTTTCATAGTAATTTTGAGTATGATAAAACAGAATAATTTACTCCACGAAGACTACCACAAATAAATCCAAATGAGGGTACAAACCAGGATTCATTAAGGACATGAAAATTGTGGGTGTATTAATGAGAACGAACGACATGATCAAATACTCATACAAGCCATATGAAATATGAAATTTTGTAGGTGGAATATAAGATGGTATCACACAGATTTGGTGATATTATAACCATAAATCAATCTTTGAGAAAAATCAGTCTCCTTAGAGTTGGATGAAGTGGAACTCTATACGAGGAAAAGGGTATTAATTCTTTACTATAAGATGATTCAAACTCTAGTAATCCACAAAAATCTTGGGGGTTTCATCTACCATCTTGGAGAAATAGAAAGGTGAACCCCATGGTGATGTACCGGTTCAGATAAAATACTTATCTTCCAAGTAATATAAACTAGGAAATGCACACAATAATATAAATATGGTATAACATATGCTTGACATGTGAATTATTAGGTGCTTACTATGACTCATGATCAATACCCCTTTCCATACAAGGTTAAGGTAAAAATGAAATCCATAATAATAAGAACAATAATAATGTCAAAAATCATGTGTGTCACCCAACATTGAAACAAATACAACAATAATAGGTAAAAACTAGAATAGAAATTCCTATCCTAGATGATTTGAATTTTCCCTTTACATTGGTTAGATACTCCTAAGTACAATATCATTATTAAATCCCTAAAAATTATTAGTATCATGTATAATAATCTAAAAAAGTAAGAAAAAAGGAAAAAAGAACACTCAAATTCATATTTATAACATCCCGGACATGGTACACTCATAAATAACCAATCCCGGCTAGCCACATGACCTTAAGAGAACCTATCTATATAATAGATTCTATCGACAAGAATGAAGAGTCCATGGTGGAGTGGTGGGGAGACTATAACATCATGATCAGAGTGTAGCACATCAATATACTCTAGTATTAGAAAATAGAAACATAACAATAAATTAACGGAAAAATCATATATCGAAATCGATATAATAAATGGTAGAAGCAGAACCAATATAAAATGAAAAATGATGTCTTGTCTGTATGCAACACAAAATAGGAAATACATGGAATCATAGTATTAGGTATATAAAATATTATATACAAAAAATGAACAATGGACCCATGTTATACCCAATATAATCATGTTTATAATCTCAGTCCTCTGCTCCCATACTCCATCCTTGTATAGAAAATCAAGCATTCATAGTTTTTCCATTACTATTGTCCCTATTAGAAATCAAGAAGTATTTTTGGGTACCAGTCTGCTTCCCGAATAGGGTGTGAGATATACCCATTAGGCCACCTCCAACAACATGTAGTTTGTGTTAAAATAGTGGGTTCTTTAAACCCAACTACGTATTTTATTCTTTTACCATATCATGTATACAGTTAGATATACATGATGTATTCTTACTATTGTAGTCTAGATATTTTTTCATCAACTTTTTAATGGTAATTTTTAGAGATTAATTTTCATGTCAAAAGGTTATAGAAGATCCCATGCTATAATGAGAACCTTAAGATACTATGATATTAGTCTTAAACAAATTTCATATGGTCTAGATAAATATTACTAGCTGGACATAGTATATTTCTAACTATCAGATTATGGGGGCTCATAAGCATTAAGAATTATTTTCATGATGTTTTCACTTGGTGATATTTAGTAGTGAGTTCACGAAGACTGGCTTGCTAATAAAAACACCACATGTTTTAGCGATCACTGGTTGTTCGTATCTATGGACATGTGTATTGGTATTCTGACATGAGATCATTTTCAATGTGTGTCACTTTACCACGTCATTTGATGCAAGGAAAAAACCATGATAATGAAATCATGTAGATATAGCTTTCATTTGGTGTGTCGTTGGTGTCATGAAATTGGTTGAATGGTCAAGAATGGATTTGTCCCTTCTGGGTTGAGGAAGAAATATATGTTAAGACTTGTTAATTAGGATGGTAGTACCTTCATAAGACCTTTTCCAAGGCAGTTCAGGGTTAATATGTTTAGTTATATCAACAAGTAATAATCCAAAAATGGGTAATTACACAAGTGTGAGTCTTGGTTTATGATATATTAAAGACAAAGATATTTTAGTACATTATTCGTAGGTTGGTTGTCATTACTATGAAAATACATATCTCTTTAGGGAACTTAATGGGTTCCTAGACTCTTCTCTCAGTCTGTGGATTTTATTCATGACTATCCAGATAAGGGCCTAGATGGTCACACACAATAGCATATTCAATAATATTTTCTATTCAGTTGAATAGGTATATCAAACATGGGGGACCCCACCACAGGGTCTGAGTTTTACCATGTTATTGACCACTGGCAGTAAATAAATTCATATAATTCAAGTAAAGAATAATTAATAATGAATTTATTTATTAAATGTAATTACAGGTTATGAAAATGTTGGAAAAATATTAATATAAGTAATATTATTTTAACATTGCATGTTCTTTTAATATTAGGTGGGAATTATGAGCCGAGTTAATGACATGGGTTTTATCATGTAACATATTTATATATATTACAAGTATTTGATAAAATAATAAATAATATTTATGTATTTTATTTATTCATAATAATTTATTTAGTGGATGCTAAATAAACTAGGGTTGGGGAACCCATCCAGGTATTTTCATCATCCACTATAAATATACAGAGAGAGGCTCAAGCTCAAGACTATTCATGGAGAATTTTCCACAGCCTCTCCCTCCTCCCACTTCTTAGAGAGTGAAGCTTTTGATACAGGCATTTGGATCATGTTATCCCTCCTACATCAAAGGCACATCGATGAAGTGATCGTCAGGACATCGAAGGCATTGTTAGATCCTTGTGCTAGCATAAATAATTTGAAGATAGATGCTTCATCAGATATTTGAAGCACATGATAATGATATAGAGTTATCCTGCTATGAATTCATCAATAAATAATCATTGGTGATGAGTTTCTATTAAGTATTGATTCATATTTGAAAAGGGTTTGTTTTCAGTTTTAATTTATTTTCTTATTAAATTTACATGTGATCCTTGGACTTCACCAGGGCTCGGATCATTGGTGATGATATGTTCTGTCATCCAAGAGATGAAAATTTTAAATTCCCCATCCCACTTTATTCCACTAAGTGGCATGATACCTCCAATTCTATCAAATGGTGGTTTTAAAAATTTTTCATGCCTTAAAAAATTGAATTTTTATTAAATTTATTTGGAGGGATTAATTTTGGTTCCAATGGTTGTGACAGTCAGATGACTATGTTTTGACCATATGAAAAATAATTATGGATCATTCATGGTTTTACCGTATAATTAAATTTTGGGTATTAAAATTATTTACATCAAATGAGTTATATATATGTTATTTTTACCAAGATCTAATGGCTGAAACAAGATATCTGACACGATGTTTAATTACACCAGAAATGTGTTTTATTATTATAGTAAAAATTATAAGTTCACTATAATAATATAAATATAATAAAAATTAGTATTATTCAGTTATAATAATTTTATTATTATTATAATAAAAAATATACCTTTTAGCCATTTTAAATATTAACTACGAGCCTTTTTTGAGTTGGGTGGTTGGTAAAAAAAATTTATGTGGAAATTATTGATTGGTGGTAATATTTACCGAAAGATAAAAATAGGAATCTCCCCAAAAAGGGTTGTCCAACTATGTCACATTGGCCCCTCTTTTTAGGTAATGACCACCACACCTTCCCTTGTCGGTAGATCCCATCCCTACTGACCAACTAGTCCACCAGATTGCCGCCCTCTTTAACCCTCTTCCTCAGGCCGCCACATGTACCTGGTCAATGTTTCCCCATAGCACCTCCAGATTCGACTTCCTCGTCCTAAAGACAGCTACTTGGCCGACCATATTTTTTTCTTGGTTACATGTAGTGTAAGAGGGTCCTACTCCTCCTCCTTGATCGTGGCCAAATACCTTGTTAAACCTAGTTAAAAAATAGGATGGTAGAAATAGAATATGGATCGAACCTTGATGTGTGAATTTAATTCACTATCCAAAAGGGATTGATCCACCCCCACATTGATGTTGTAGGGTTCTCGGTGGATTTATCCGTTGTGGATTTCAACAAGGTTTGGAAAATATCGAACACAAATTTATGATTTCTCCACAACACTGATGTTGGGATAACTCTAGAGAATTTCTAGAATTGAAATTAATTAATCATAATAGATATCATAATCGATTATTTATAGATTAGAAATGGTGGAAATTTCTCCAGTTGAGTCAAATAACACATTGTTTTGACCAAAACAGGACAACTCTTGGTGAGGGACACACCGCTTCGATCTCACCATTTCGATGAAAGAACACATTGGTTCAACTGAAATGACACTACTCTTATTGTGAGACACACCGATTCAAATAAAAAAAAACATTCTATTTATTTTAATGAATAATTTGGATAAAATTATAACAATAGAATATTTTGAATGAAATATACAAAATATATAAAAATCCCCCACTTTTATTCATAAATATTTATTCTCTAGATCATAGGTGATTAATTATACACAATAAATGTATCATTCGATTTAAACCATTACTTACTATCAATATCTCAAAGTTTATCAGATTTATAAGTGGTCGAAACATTTAACTTATTAACCATTATGATAAACCCTAGATATTATACATATAATGAAATTTCATCCAACATCTCATTTTGTATCACTTTTTAGGCCATGTGCTTATATCATTTTCATGAACTCTTTAAGGGGTAAACCCATTAACTCTTGTAATAAGTGGAACCAATTATAAGTTATCATTGGAAAAATATTACAATATGATTACAATATTAGATCACATAACTCATTGATTTTTAATAGTTTTTAAGAGTTTAAAACTCAATCTCTTGTAATAATGGACGATATTAACACCAAAAGTTGGTGTTATAATTGTCAATATCAACAATCCTCTTCGAAGATTGTTTTTACCCATTAAACACTTTGATTACAATCTACCCAGAGAAAGTGTTGGGTTTATATTAATGAAATGATTTATTCTATGAGTTTTAACCCCATATCTTTATTATTTTCACAAATAACCTCTCTCGGCAGAGAATTTTTAAATGAATCTGCAAAGGTTTTTACACGATCTCCCATAAATAATTGTTATGGTACCATCTTGTAACAATTGTATCACATAATCATGTCTCAAACCTGTATGTCTAGAATTTTCATTGTACATGAAACTATATTCCCACGATAATGTTTCTTCACTATCAAAAATGATAGATATAGGAGGTATCAGAATAGGCCACAATCTAATATCCAATAATAGATACCTAATATATTCATATCTTCCTTTCCACATGCCGCTAAGGTGATAAACTCCAACTCCATGTATGAATGTGAAAAACATGCTTGTTTACTGCTTTCTTAAGAAATATCACAACCTCTAAGAGTAAATAACCATCCATAAGTGGTTTGGTTATCACTAATACAGGTAATCTAACATCCATCGGTGTATCCTTCTAAAACAGCGATATAATCATTATAGTATAAACATAAGTTTTTGGATTTTTTATGTATCAAAAAATTCTGGTTATACATGTCCAATGATCAAAACTAATATTACTAGTATACGCACTCATTTTACATACTGTAAATGCAATATCAGGTCTAGTGAAATGCATCGCATACATTAAACAACCAATTACACTAGAATATTAAAGTTGTGCTACAGATCTATCCATATTTATAAAATGTTTACTACTAGAGTCAAATAGAGTATTGACATCTTTGAAACAAAGATGATCAAATTTATTTAAAATTTTTTCTATATAATGAGAGTGACTCAAAAAATCCCATAAGGTGTTTTTTGAATTTAATACCTATAATAGTATAAACTATTATAAGATCCTTCATTTTAAACATAGAGGATAAGTAATTTTTTTCTTGACTATACCAAACATATTGGTTCCAAAAATTAACATATCATTCACAAATAAACACACAATAACTCTATATTATTTTGTAAACATTTAATAAACACATTTATCCTCATTATTATGAGAAAATTCATTAGATAAAATAATAGAATAGAATTCATTATTCCATTGCTTCAGAGCTTGTTTAAGACCTTAAAGAGATTTCACTAGTTTACATACCATGTTTTCATTACCTTGGAAAAAAACCCTTTTGGTTCTTCCATGTAAAACTCATCATTTAATTATCCATTTAAAAATGTAGTTTCGACATCCATTTTATGAACATAAAAATGATTAATTGAAGCTAAATCAAATAATATCCTTATTGATGTAATTAGAGCTACATGGGCATATGTATCAAAATAATCAAATCCTTCTTTTTGCCTAAAACCATTAGAAACCAAACTAGCTTTAAAAGATTCAATGTAACCATTGGAATCATATTTCTTTATGAATACCCATTTACTACCAATAGGTTTTGAAACTATTGGTGAATCCATAATAACCCAACTATTATTCCTTATAATATAATCCATTTCATCATTAATTACATCCTTAGAAAAAAAAATCTCTAGAAGGCATGACCTATTTATAAGTCTTTGGGCCATCTTCTATAGTCAATACTGTAGGATACCTATTCAGAAGATGATTATTTTTATCTTCTCAACAAGAAGAATTATAGAATCAGTAGAAATATAATCCGAATGTAGATGTTTCTCCTTCATAATTCTTGTACTTCAATTAGGTTCAACTCAAGAATCACCATAATTCTATACTATTGTATTTGAAATAGATAGTGTACATGATATAGGAATATGATGAATCACTTCCTCAACATCAAATTTATAAAAATTATTTAAAAAAACTCTACATCCCTAGATTCAATAATTATATTAGCTCCTAAATCAATAATTCTATATGCTTTTCTATTTTCTGCATATCCAACAAAAACACCTTTAATTTCCCTAGAACCTATTTTAGTTCTTTTAGGGTCAGGAACGCTATAATATACTAAACAACCCAACACATTGAAATAAGAAAGATTATATCTTATTTATCTCCAAATTTCATAAGGGGATAACATAGTTTTTCTAGATGCAATTGTATTATGAATATGACATATAGCTAATAAAGATTCACCCCAAAAATTAAATGGTAACATAGATTTATTAATCATGAGATTTTTATTTCTACTTAAGTGATATTTTTCCTTCCAACTAAGCCGTTTTGATGAGGTGTGTAAGGAGAAATTAATTGGAAAATTATACCATTTTCTTCACAGAACTCATTAATCACGTTAATAAAATATTTACCACCTATATATGAGCATAATGCGATAATATTTTTATTTATTTGGTTTTAAAATTCTAATTTATAATTATTAAACATATTAAAGGCTTTATCCATTGTTTAAAGAAGATATATATGTAAATGACTACTGCATTCATCAATAAAAGTAATAAAATATATTTTCCTTCTATGAGTTAACAATCCATTTAATTCAAAAATATCAGAATGTACTAAATCAAATATATCAAAATTTCATTCAACACTATGAAATGGGTTCTTAAATATTTTATATTATACAAAATTTTCACATTTATTAAAACCGTATTCAAAATTAATTACTTTTAACTTCTTCATTACTTTTAACGAATTATAATTAACATGTGCTAAAAGATCATGTCAGAAATTAGAAGATTAAATCATATAAGAATAAGATTCAATCATATTATTAAAAGATAGTTGATAAATCCCATCATTTGAATACCCTTTCCCCACAAACATTCCTCTATTCAACAAGATAACTTTGTCAGATTCGAATGAAACTCAAAATTCCTTCTTACACAAAAGATCAACAGAAATTAAGTTCTTTTGAATTTCATGAACATAAAACACATTAAGAAGGGTCAAATTCTTCTCATAAGTCAATCTCCGCACTTCCTTTTCTATAAATATTTATGCATGAATTTTTACCATTATATACTTCCTTTGCTACAGTACAATCGTTAAATGTTTTGAAAATTGAACAACCCTTGAACAGATGTATCATTGCTCAAGAATCTTGCCACCATCCCATCTCCATCAAAGTCATATTGAATTCAGATATCATGAAGACTCTATTTTCTTCATTCAGCATATTTGCAGTGGGTTTGCCAACTTTCTTTCAATAGAGACATTCCATTGAAAAATGCTTTGGTTTTCCATAGAAGAAGCAATATCCTTTCTTCTTGGAAGTATTTACTTTCTTCTTAAATTTTTTACTCTTCTTCTTGACATATAAAGAAGATTTTGGTTGTGGATTTCCTAAAAAAATATTATCCATGGTATCAAAATGTGAATCCATACCCACATCTCTCAACAAGGATTCATCATCAATACAAAGAAGCTTTTGCAATTGATCCAAGGAAATATCATCACTTTTTAAATAAGTGACTTACCCAAATATTTCCACATAGGTGTAAATTTAGTAATAATTTCACCCACCTGAAAAACTTCTAGTATATTAATCTTATGGGAAAGTAGGATACTCGATATAACTTGAAGCTAGTTAATTTACTCTGACATGGGCTTGTGATCAATCATATTGTAATTTAGATTCATTATAATAATAAATTTATTGGTACCTTATTCTTAATCTTTATACATTAATTTGTGTGCATCCCAAATCTCTCGAGTGGACTTCATTTAGCATAAGTAGTTGTAGATACGATATGATAAAGTATTGAGAATGTGTCCTCAACACAAAACATCATCATCATCACGTTTCTTCCTCATTTCCCAGATGTTATTGACTTCAGTCATGTCAATGGGTGTATCATTGGCATTTGAAACGATCTCATCAGGTATGGTAGGATGATTTAGTTTCAGAATATATGAAATCTTCAACACTGTCAGAAGAAATTTCATCTTGTCTTGCCAATGGGAGATGTTGTTGCCATCAAAAATGTCATTTTTGACAATATATTGATTCAAGAATTTGAGTGATTCAGAATCCATATTCTAGGTTTTTCCATGTTGAAACCCTTTTGATTGGTAGACAAATAGGATGGTAGAAAGAGAAGATGGATAGAACCATGATGCGTGATTTGAATTCACTTTGCAAAAGGTTTTGATCCACCCCTAAATTGATGGTGTAGGGTTCTCAGTCGAAGTAATCCTCGAGAATATCACCATGGTTTGGAAAAAATCAAACAACAATTTTCGATTTCCCCACTGCACTGATGTTGGGAGAACACTGAAGAATTTCTTGAATTGAAATTAATTAATCATAATAGATCTCACCATCGCTTATTTTTCGATTAGAAACAGTGGAAATTGCATTGGTTCGGTCAAAGAACATATTTTTTCGAACGAAAAAAGGAAAATCCTGGTGAGGGAAACAATTCTTCGATCTCACCATTTTGATCCAAGAACACATTGGTTCAACTTAAATGACACAAATCTTGGTGAGAGCCACACCAGTTCAAATTTAAAAAAACAATCTATTTTTTAATAACTATTTTGTATAAAATTATTACAATAATTTATTTTGAATAGAATATTTGAAATTTATAATAGTAACTCATCACTAACCAGCACCACATATCTATATGCGAACACCCCATAGAATATCTGCTAACGACACATCCCTGGGTCCCCATTTCTATCATGTATTGGAGGTCCTCTTGCACCAGTTAGCTTCATCATCTGACATTACTCCTGGAGAAGCCAAACTAGAGTTCTGTAGTGGCACACCACTACTTGGCCACCTCCTCTCACCTATTGGCCCATATCCAGACCACCGCACCTCAGAGACCCCTTGTGCACCGTAGTTTCCAAGCCACACATCTCATAGTTTTCCAGTCTGCAGTGTTATAGGATGAAAGGAAACACTGATCCACCCCTCACTATGGTCATGTGGACAATCGTACCGTCATCAACTAGATAAATCTTAATTCAGTCCATCCACCTCTGGTGATGGCTACTGTGGTTCCCGTGAGTCAGTTGCATCCACGTGTAGGTACATCACTGGAAAATGAGAGCAATCTCAGTGCCATTGATCACCTATGAGTGGTGTTAGACCCAATGATATAACCATTAAATTTTTATACATGAATAGATTTTCCCCACATTATGCCTAAGTGGATCATCCTGACCTGTTCCAGGTTTGGGTAGGCCCGACTGACCCAGAATGGCCCAACAAAGGCCTTGCACAGTCCAAAATAGTACTGTGCAGGTGGTGTACAATCTGATTTGGGCATGTACGTGGTTTTAGAGGAACAAGTAACCTAAATTAATTTTAGTTTATATTTAAAATAAATGAATTGATATATGGATTTTGGTTTAAAAATATTAATTTTAGTACCAAGGTCAAATCAATATAATTTTGGCATTGAATTAATTAATTAATTAATTAATTTAATTTTTGTAATTAAAATTAAATTAATTATTATTACAAAAATAATTAAATTATTTTAATTATTTTAATTCATTTAATTTCATTAATTCCCTCGTAATTTAATTTAATGCACTTTAATTTTCACCAAGCTTTAATTTTACTCGTCCACTATTCTTGAGAATAGACTGATGTATGTATGCATGTATTTATTTAATTAATTATTTTAACTATGTGCGATGTTTTTAATTAATTAGATGATGATATTCATGTTGTCTTTATTTTTTCAACATGTATATGGACATACGTGTCCATTTTACCTAATGCAGATTACCCCAAGTCCCCCTCGCATGAATGCATGTATTTTTTGTACAGTGTATGAAGACAGTGTTAGGCATGGGTAGTGCAATGATGAAGCGATACACCTTGAAGAAGACGATGCATGATATGGCACCCACAAAGACAAGGTAAAATCCAGACAAGAAGTAGATATATTTGACGGGGGCAAGCTATATCGCGAGTTCAAAAATGACTCTAGAATGATGCCCCTAGGTTGTTTTTGATTCTTAAGACTAGTCAAGTACCAGTTTACCTTTTTGAATTTACTAATTTATTCATTTTATATCTATATAAAAATAAATAAAATAATAAATAAATAAATGCATAATGAAGTAAAATATGTTTTTCTATTAATGTTCATCTGTGAGAGCGACAACATAGATGAACACGATTAAAAGAAAAATACTATATTTGTTGATAGAAAAAAAACCCTCAAAAAAATTTTAATCCACAAACAGCCATCCATAATTAAAATTTGAACAAAACTGGGGGTTTGGGGTGCCCTTTATGGACAATTTGAGGGATCCACTTATTAATAGGGAATTCTAATGAGAGTGATGGGTTAAATTAACTAAAGGGGAAACATAGAAGTATCAAAAGCTATATATTTTTTATTTTATAGGAACATGTTGAGAAACTCATGTTCATGATTTTAGAAGGTGAGACTTCACTCAATAGATCAAGGAACTCATGATTTAGTGTGGTTGGCCAGTAAAATACCTACCTTAAACCCTATGAGTAGTGGTGTATCCAAATAATGTAGATTACGAGGGGTGGTTTAGGGATCCTTGTCACCAGAATCCACAACTGATAGTGTTTTTTGATTCCAATAAAGAGGGTTCCTAGAATTCGATAAAAAAGTGGGAGACATTTAAGGGTATAATTAATCAATAATGTCTTCTACAGTAATCATGATAAAAGTACTAACATTATAGATTTTGTTTTGTATAAAATAGAATTAAATACCATAAAATACATTACGATAATATTGGAAAAATTAAATCTCTAAACTAGAATGAATTTATATATGTAGTACACGCACTAGTGTACAATACTACTATATTGGAAATTCAAGGTGATTTTATCCTAATACCTGTTAATACACCTCATAAAGTGAGGGTGTTAAAATTATCAAATGAGACTCATATATCGAGAATATAATTGTTATATCATATTTTTATCACCCACATCCAATGATTAGAGCAGTTAAAACATTGGGACCTATATGATTACACATGCCATATCATATCCGAGATGTTTATAAGGATAAAGTGAAGAATGTTATTGGGGTGATAAATTACACAAGCTTGTGTGTAAATATGAAATATGGATAATGATATTTTATGAAATATCTCTCTTAAACCTTATTAAACCAATTTTATTTAAGATAAAAAATGAATATAATAGAGTAAATACTTTATTACATTTTATGTAACATTCAACAAGAAATAAGAATATAAAAGATATATTAGTAATTAATTATTATGGCATAAAAATTGAAAGACAAGGAGAAAATTTCAATGGAAAATGTCATTCCAATTTCACAGTCATAATGTCCTTTAATGAATGAGGTATTAAAATGAGTTTATTTTCATTGCATATCATGAAATAAAACTATAAAAGTTAAATATAATGAACTGAATAAAATAAGAAAGTACCCACATCTTATTCAGTGAATATTCATCAATTAAATGCAACATTTCATTCATAATTCTTGGGAATTTAATAAAACATCCCTTTCATATATGTGTATTTAAATATGGTAACCAATTAATTAATAGAAACATTTCTAGAAGTAAACTGTAATCTCTAAGAATCTGAGAAAGGGTGACTTTTAAGTCAGTGGTGAGAAACACATAACTTATAATTTTTAAGATGATGATTTAAGCCAAAATAATATCAAGTATAACCAAAAACAATTATCTCATGTGTCCATTGGACACTAGGTTTCATTATTCTATGTTTAGGAATGAATGTTGTTTTGGTTCCTCATACCCAATTAATAGTTAAGCAATAATTTAACAATAGGATATAAGTGATGAATATAAAATGTAATAATTTTACCCAGTTGTGGAAAGAATTTTTTTTTTCAAGAAAAAATATAATAGGATGTGAAGTATAACCCTATATGGTATTTAGGCTCGGTAAAGCTAAACCCATTTGGTATTATTGACATCTTTATTTTAGAAAAAGAAACCTTTATAAATAAATGTATGCCACAAAGCTCTCGATATTATTTTAACAAGAGATCCTAGACTATTCCATGGGTGAGCTAGTGGTATATATACATTATAATATTCCTTTAAGTAATTAAAGAATTTTAAAGTCATGTATTTTCATAGTCAGATTGTATGAGTTTCTTCGCGTAGCATGATGAAGAATATCTTGACCAAACATTCATCTATCATGATAATGTTGCATGTAGTAATTCTTAAATGGACATTACCTTATATACATCAATACATTGATTTTAATAAATATGATTGATGATAATTAGTGCATGTTATTTTTGATCAACAAAATTTAGTGTGGATAAATTCCATAATGAACATTTTATACATCTGAGTCATGATGTAAGTAGTATCAATGTTGTAATTTGTAGAAATTTTCATTGCATTTTAAGATGTTCTTTGCAAATAAAGATGATATCCCATAATCATATGCCAACTATAAAGGAAAATGAATATCATATGAGTCATAATATGATTTAAGTATATTATTTCATAAGACAAGGGTTTATATGAAAATAATTTTTCATGAAATAAACAAAATTTCATCAAGATAAACAAATTGTGAATCTAAGTTATTATCTTAATGGATTCTTATGATATTACATTAATCCATAAGACATAAAGTTTTTAGCCAACAAACATACTACATTCCTATAAAAGGGTGCACATGTCAATTAGAGATAGTGGGAGAAAGAGTTCGGTATATTCAATGCTTAAAATGAATAAATTGTTGGCATATGAACAAATATCAAAAGTGTGTGTGGAAGATGTATGCTCCATAGGCACATTCTGCATAGGAAGGTAAAAACAATAGTGATGGTTTTATATACATCGTTTCCAATGATACATTATTCATTTAGAATAATAATTTCTACACATAATTAGTATAAAGACAATATCTATCACAGACAAAATCAATTAAAATTTAATAATGGATTCTATGTATGAAAGTTAAAAGGGGCTTATTAAATTGAATATTGCAGTGGGTATTCCAGAATAGTGAATTGATACATGGATGGTATAAGTGTGGTATGAATAAGAAACAATTGGTAATACCATGTTAATATGCCTAAATCCATTATAATTTTACTAGTCAAAGATACTTTTAATGATCATTTAATTGGATGTTTAATGTTAAGACCAAATTTCATGGAAGGTGTCTATATGAAAAAAATAGAAAGGGATGATGACACCATTGGATGCCAATAAGTGTTTCAATTTACTAAAATCCAATTCAGGATTAATGTAAGAAACATGATATTAGATTATTCATTTAGAATGATTGTTTTCCATGTTTTTACCTAGGTTAGTGGGAGGGCCATAATTTTCCAAGGGAAATATTTTCGACAAAATATGGGAAGTAGATATTGATCTTACAACTAATTAAGAATAGAAAAAAAGTAATTATTTTACTATTTACTTAAATCAACAACCCATGTTATAAAGAAAATAATCTACTGAGTTACATATGATGGTTTCTTGGACAAAGTAAATTGTACATATATTGACATGGTATTGAAGAATAAAAGTTGTAATAACTCAAGAGATGGATTGTTGGCAGGGTCACATGACATAAATCCATCCAATTAGACATTTATTGGAATAGGAAGAGATTGAGTGGTGATTTAAAATCAATACTCATAAGTTATAGGTTAATCACATATTCCAAGATATGTAAAAAAATTTATTTTTCTGGGATATACATTATAGTAGGGTGATACTGATTATTTACCAGAGAACACCAAGTAACGAAGTCAGAACTATTTGTTTGTACTTGGTAAAGCACAAAAGATATGTACATGGTATGTGGATAATAATGGTTACTAGTTATGGTTAGACAAAAACAAGTCTTCCGTAGATCAATTTGATCCAGTTTCATTATAAGGATGATGGTTTGAGCGATATGAAATCATGAAATTCAGTGGTATCCATACCTACAGAAACCTATCATGTTGCAACTTCTATGAAGATAAAAAGTAGTAATTAAATGAAAAACGTTTATCCAGTTCTTGGAATCACACCTATTAAGTAACATATAATAATAATGAAAATTATGATATTTTTACTAGTCATGATTTCAATCTATAACAGTGGAATAAAGGGATTACACTTAGGGTTTCCATCTCTTGAGTGGTTTTACTCAAGGAGGTGAGTGCGCATATTATAAAATATTCATGTGGTGGAAACATGGTTGACCCATCAACTAAATCCCTTCCTCAGTAGAAAAATGATCTTTATCATCTGAGTAGCTAACATGTGTGGTTAGAAACTTGGCTCTAGTGGAAGTGGGAGTGTTGAAATAGTGTGTACCATATACCCAACTGTGTAGTATTTTTTATTGACAGAGCATGTATATAGTTAGACATACATGATGTATTCTTACCAATATAGTGTCGAAATTTCTATGTCCACTTCTTAATTGTAATGTTCATAGATTTCTTACCACATTAAAAGGTTATAACAGATCGTAGGATACAATGAGAACCTAAAGATACTATGAAATTAATCTTAAAGAATGGTTATATGGCCTATAAATATCTTACTAACTAGACATAGTGGATGCTTTAATATTTGGTTATGGGGGTTCAAAAGCATTGAGACATCTTATTAGGAGGTTCTAAATTGGTGATCTCTGGTAGTGACATCATGAGGAAAAACTTGCTAATAGAAACTCCTAATTTTTCTGGTGTTATTGGTTGTCCCTATCTATGGACATGTGTATTGATCTCATTACATGAGATCATTTCATATGTCTTCCATTTTATCATGTACTTTCATGCACGGAAAAAACCATGATAATGAAATTGTGGGAAGGTAGCTTGTGTTGGGTGTATCAATGGTGGTATGACATTGGTTGAGTTATCAAAGAAGTATTTGTCACTTTCAGGTTGAGGAAGTAATACATCTTCGGCCTTGATGATCAAGATAGTAGTACTATAATAAGAGCTTGTCCAAGGTATTCGAGGGTAAATTTTTGCAGTTAGACAAAAAAATAATAAAGAAAGAAAAGGGTGATGATAGATGTGTGCATCCCTCTTTATGAGATATTAAAGACAAAGAGATTTTAGCACAGTGTGCATGTTCGTAGGTTGTTTGTGATTTATTTGAAAATAATTATCTTTTTGGGTTCCTTGATGGGTGTTTAGACTCATCCCATGGTTTATGGATTTTATTCAATCCTATTGAGATAAGGTCCTGGAGGGTCACACACAATAGAATATTCAAGTATCCACCATATTCAATTGAATAGGTATATCAGACATGGTGGAACCCACCCTAGGGTCTAAGTGTTTTCCAATTTATAGATCATCGATAAATAAAAAATTTCATATTATTCATTAAAATACTAATTGGTTTTGAATTTATTTATTAAATTTACTTATACGTTAAGTAATATGAGAAAAATATTTAATGAAAGAACATTATTTTAATTTTCCAAGTTCAATTAATATTAAGAATGAATGAGGAGTTGAGTTACTGACTCATGTTTTATAAGGTAATATATTTAATATATACTACAATTACGTGATAAAATAGTAATTAATATTGATTTAGTTTAGTTATTCATAATTATTTATTTAGTGGACGTCAAATAAACAGGGGTAGGGGAATCCATCCATGTAAATTGATCATCCACTATAAAAAAGTGGGGAGAGGCTCAAGCTAAAGACTATTCATGGAGAATTTTCTAGAGCCACTCTCTCATCCTCCACACTAGAAAGTGAAAATCTCGATCCAGGAATTTGAATTGAGTTCTCCCTCTTACATCGAAGGCACATAGATGCGGTCATCATTGGGATGTCGATAGCATTGTTAGATCTCGATGCTTGAACTCAAAATTCAATGATCAATAATCTAGTAGATTTTCAACAAGCCCGTGGACAATCTTGAGGGCTCTTAATTTTTATCCTTCAGTCAATGATCATCAGTGATTAGTTTCTATCAGGCACCACTTCAGATCTAAAAATGGTACGTTGTCAGATTTAATTTATGTTCTCTATCAATTTACGCATTATCCTTGGATTGTACCAGGGCTCGAATCATAGGCGAAGGTAGGTTCCATCATTCTGATGATGAAAATATTAAAAATATCTAGATAACATTCTTCTGTTAAGCATCTTGATACCTTCATTATGATCCATACAGTGCATATAAAATTCCAATGTACAAATATAACTAGGTAAAACAGGAATATAAATTGAAAACATGTCATCTCAGGGTTCCTAAAGAACACCAAGATGACACTACCCACTTCATCTTATGTCTATATACCTCTTTTAACACCTTGATATTTTAAAAGAACAATTTTTTTGATATCATACATTTCATGGAACATCGACTTTATGAGAACATCATGATATTATCAATTTAACACAACTGTTATAACCTAGCAATTAAATTGGGGGGAATGAATAAAATTAACCACATTATGTAATATATATTTTTTAGAGAATTTTTAATATATTATTTTATTCGTATTAAATAAAATCAAAATATATAGTAAAGTCATTTTGATCTTCAAATATATCTTTTCTTAAAAAAGCGGTTTTTATGGCTTTCTATTAGAAAATAAATATAATTGTTTTTTGAAAATTTGAAAAAATATATTTTATAAAATGAAAATATATTTTGGAATCATCATAACATTATTATCTTTGGATATTTTTGGTTATTTTTCTGAAAAGGTTAAGTTTTTAGTGAATAGAAAAAAACACCATTTTTTGTATTAATTTCATTTATTATCAATAAATTATGCAATTAAAAAGTCCCACTATATTTTAATATTTTTTAAAATAGAATAATTATTATTTAGTTATATTTAATCAACATAAATTATTTTCAACCAATTTTATATTGTATTTTAGAATATGTTTATTTTTGGGTTTAATAATTTATTTTTATTAAAAGTGTTCTAAAGTAGATAATGTTTCTTATTTTTAATTAATTTAAATAATAAATATTGGGGAATTAATTAAATTAAATTTATATATTATATATTATTAAATAATAATATATATTTATATTATTATAATTATTAGTCAAAGATTTAATATAAATTCATCTTTTTCATGAAAAATGCACTTCTTGAAAAGCCACTTTTTCATCATGTATGTAAGTTTTGTTTTAAATATAAATTTTCAAATTATGTGAATTGAATTTTGTAGAGTTGATTAAATATTTAGAATCATAAGATAAAAATTATTTTTTATGTGTTTTTTGTTAATCATAAAAAAACTAACGTGGTCAAATAATATTTACCGTAGTATAGGTAAAATAATGAAGCAGGTTGTTAAAAAGGTAAAAGAATAAAATACATAAAAATAACTACATTAAATGGGTGTTTGATGGTTTTTCAGACCATAAAATGTATTTACAACATTAATATAATTCTAATTCATTGAAATTAATGCCAACCAAATGTGGGTGAATTTAAATATAAAAGTATAATTATTTAATCACTTAAAACAACCCCTCATCATGTATAAATACCATTCCTCACCACCCCCTTTCTCCTCACTAGACACGATGATCCTAAAATCACTTCCAAACCATATAATCCCAAAAATTCCCATATAAAAGTGATTTTGGTCTCACTAAAAGACAATTTACAAGGACTTGAAAGGATCCTTCCTAGTGGTGATATTCAAGAGGTAATTTCTCTCAAACCACCTCTCTTATTTTCTTTTCTTATTCTACCTTATCCTAACTTACTTAATTAATCATGAAATAATAACTATAGAATCATTTAATAATTTAAATTTATATTTATGATGGAATGTTATATTTCCAACCCTTTCATTACCTCCTCTTATTCAAATAAATTAAATCATTGTCCAAATTATGGCGGTTAACCATCTGCATGAATAATGATTTTTCATTTTACATTACCACTTGAAAGGATGATAATTATTGTATTGTACTAGTAAAATAATATTTTATAAGTTAAATTATATCTTATTTGATTATCTGAAACTAATATTTATATACATGATATTAAATAAAATGAAACTAGTTCGTGATGGTTGAAAAACCGCCAAAAAACCTAAAAATTTATCATAAAAACCTTATCAAACAAATAATTCTCATGTATGAAATTTAAAATGTATATAGGAACATTTAAAATTATGGAAGTTCCTTAATATCATTTAATTTTACTTCTAGTTCTTTATTTCCATTTTTTATGAAAATCCATATTTATACACAAATGAACCGATTATGAAACAAGGAAACAAATGCTCACAAAACAATGAAAATAATGAAATATTATCAATTAATGGGTCATAATAAGTTTTAAAATCGTCATTTATGTTATTATAAATACTAATATAGTTTTATAATGATTTAATAACATTCTTGAATCCATTATATATAAGATTAAATTACGTAAATCAAAAGAGAATCGCGAGGTAAGGGTTTCTCATCTCACTCTTACCTCTGTGAGATATATGCCTAATTCACCATGTATTTATTTTATGTGAAGTATATACATTCCTTTGAAATATAGCATTATGAATAAAATTTTATTGATGGTATTCATTGTTTTATTTTATAATTATTAATTTTATGGTGCGTACAATTATACAGATTATAAAGTGTAAGGAAATTATTAACCCAATTTTTATTATTTGGGTTAATCTTGTACAACTTAATTCTGTAATTTTAAGATTATTTATTAATTGATTTTTTGTTACATTATGTTTTATTTTCCCTTATATTATGTTGATTTTCCAATAATAAACATACTATATTCATTTTATTAATCACAAACTTCATTGATATGGTATTTGTAAGGGATTTTTTTTAAAATCCTCTTTTAAGGTTTCTTATTTCACAAAAAATGTTTTTTACATATATAGATTGAACATATTTTATCACTTTCATGTCTCCAATATTTTTTGAATATAACTTCAAAATTTTAAATGTTTATTTTTAAATAAAAAATCTTTTATAATTGTTCAACATTTAAAAAATAAGTGGGTTTCAAAGAGAAAAATGATATTTTCCTCATCATTTTTTCAATGATCTCAATTAATGTATTTTCATCTATGTCAACATACTTTTTGGAATTTTTTTTCTTCACTAAGGTTGATCCCTTATGACAGTATTCTCTATATTTTATTAAATGGTTTATGTTTAGTTAAACTGGGGTTGTACTATTTTGATATTATTCCTTATATTAATATGAATGGGTTATGATTATGTTCATTTGATTGGGATAAGTATTAAAATTTAATATTTTTTTAAATGAATTTTTATTTTGATTATGATTCACCATTTTATATGACGAAATATTTGGACATGCAATAAATGGGTGGATCATGTTTATAGATATCATTTGATGCATCGATAGGTCTAATGAGACGAATCAGTTGGACAAATGAAATCAGTTTGTACCTAATAATTTTACACTTTCATGTGAAAGGTATTGATAGTAGAGATGACATTTCTTAAACCTAATTTTTTGTACCCAGTAGTTTTAATCATCTTTTTAATGGTCTTGAAAGTAAAGGTACAATGATGCCTGAGATCATGACATCCAATAATTAAGCATGACGTATATTAAGTTTCTAATTATAATTATCCACGATATTTTCACTATGATATTATATATGGATGCATTCAATTCTCAATTATTGATTAAATTTAAAGTTTTTTTTCATATTTTTACCCATTCATGATGATTATTCTTATTTATTCTTGTAATATTCCATTGTACTTAACCCTTACTGAGCATCTAAGCTCACCCATTTATTATTTTTTTATTTTTCTCTTAGTTTCCAAGATGTTTAATATGATTAATATGTTGGGATAATATAAGAGATTAATGTAACTCCCAAAATAATTTATATGTTTTATTTTATGTTTTAAAAATTAATGTAAGTTTCATGTTTTTATTTAGTTTTCCAAAATAACTAAATTATTCTTTCCTTTAGGATGTGATTCCTTGTATCTTATATCAATGTAATAAAGAAACCACAAAATCTTGGTTAATGAGGTCTATACTTTAAAATTAGTATCAAATAAATTTTAATATTAAACTTGGGAACTATATTTTGGGAAAAAATATTAGTGAATGAAATCCTATGACTGAATTTGGAAATACTCCCAACAAAACCAAACTTATGATTTATAGAATAGTTCTACCTAAATATTAAATTTACATTATGTAGTTCTGAGATTATACATCATGCTTCATAATCTTATGATCTAATTTAATGTGTTCCATTATTTAGAAATGGAACCTATAATAATGAATTTGAACTGTATCAATCCATGTAATCCATATAGGGGAGTCCCTCTTATAAAAGATAATGAAGCTAGATCTGTGCTTGGAGATGGATATATAGATGGAACTGAAAAAATTATAACTTTACTGGGATAATTAACTCTGGTTATGATTACTAACCTAACCCTTATGGAATTTTTCATTGATCTAGAATGTGGTTTAACAATTTAAGACCGCTTCATGCATCACAAAACTCTATAATTAAATGGAACTATAAATCCATTTGTAGCTAAGTATTGGATACAGTAGTGGGAAAGGATAATTATTTCCATGTTAAGTTATGAAAAGGAGAAGGTTATCATGGAAGTTTATCATCTATTGGAAGATGCAGATCAATGGTGCATATTCATTCAAAAAAAAAGGATGAGGAAATAGAAATCATGGCATAGGAGGATTTTAAGAAACTCATTTTGGAACAACATTTTCCATGTGAATAACAAGAAGATATGGAGTGAAAATTATTGAGTCTGAGACAAAAAGAAGATCAGAATGTTGCTAAGTATGAATACAACATTAAAAGGTTTACAGTGCCTGCCAAAAATGATGTATAAAATCCAAATAGTAATATATAAAATTTATTTTATGGTCTTAAACCAATAATTCTAAGGAAAAAAGTCTTATAAAATTCTTATCATATGTAGATATATTGTCATGTTCCATAAATAAAGACAATAAATTTTCTAAGTATTATGGTTCTGAATGAAAAAATAGAATAATATGGAGTAGAAGAAAATTATAAGGGGTTGAAATTAATGAGGGGTTTTTCCACACGTGATAATTGTAGAAAGAAACACCCTGGTACTTGTTTGAATGTAATGGGAGTTTGTTACAATTTCGGATAGAAAGGCCACCAGAATCTATATTTCAAGGGAATGAAATAATTTATAAAGTGTTTTAATAGCCGAGAGACGAGTGCCTATAAAAATGAATTCCTAAAGCGTTAAGGGAATATATACCGGAAGTAATAAAGGGATCAAGGTCAATATTATGTTTTTTGTACAACTGAAGTGGAATGAATATCTTTATTGTGCATTTGATCTAAGAAATATGTTGTTAAAGTAATCTATTGATGATATTATTGAAAATTTAAAGTATTGTACTATAGTAATATTTCATAAAATATCCTAAATAATGTTTCAAATGGTACCAAGAGAAATGATTTAGTTTAAACTTGATCGTCTTGAAAAAATATGTTTGATGGAGAATATCACATAAAATGTTCTCAATGTAGAGATAATAATAAAGATATGATTATGGGATCGCATTGGTGACCATGAATTTTTTTAATGATTTGGTGGTTTATTTATTATTTTATATATTTTTGTATATGTTTATATTTTAAAAAAAATATCCAATAAATAGTGTTTTACTTAAGATAAAACGAATCATGCATGTTTTTAATAATATTTTTTTGGTAATTCAAGTAATTAACATGTTTCAAGAGAATATATTATGAAGGTATTCACATGTTTGATATGTGATGATTAAGATATAAGTCAGGTTATTTTATAGATTAATGATAAGTTGATTTTATAAAATTAGGGACCCTGTTTTGAATGTTTTGGATTTTAATCTTTTGGAAGGTTCATAAGGGAAACCACTTACAAAATTGATTATGTTGAACTTTGGATAAGGTTTTAGGGATTAATGTATTACATAACCATATGCTGTTTTCTGAGAATTGGATAAAATGTGATAACCATTTTGCTATATATAGAGACAAAATGAATGACTTGTCATCCAATTATAGATCTTATGATTTTCTAGTTCATCAAGCATTGCAATTTCAACTTGATTTCATGGAGTAAGAAATGAAGTCAAAATTGATCAATTACCAACCAATGAATGAGATTTTTCTTATGAAATTAAATTAAGTATATCTTATCAATGTATTTTTAAATAAAATGTTATCCTATTATCATCATTTATGATGATATTAATATCCATTTTAGACATATCCAGTCTTTAGTTTTTTAGTCATTAACCTTATATTTAGCATGTTCTACATCACTATATAATGAAATTGAAAGTTATATTTCTTTTCCATGAACATGTTTTCATTTCCAAATAATGTTCTTTAATACAAAAACATAGTTTTTTGGTGGCATTTTCATATTCCTCTCCTTCTTTTTAAAAGGATGTTTTATTATCCCTTTTTACAAAGTGGGATTTCAAAAAGGGTATTTTAAAAAGTCAAATAAAATATTATAAATCACAAGTTTGAATTGAAGGGATAAAATTTTTTCAATACGGGGAGAATGTAACACTATGAGATTTTAAAATAACAATATTTTCAATAGATTACATTGCACGAAACACCATGCTTAAGCAAACATAAAAATAAAATTATTTTCACCCGACCATTATAACCTAGCCATTAAATGTGAAGGAATTAATAATATTAACCACATTATGTAATATATAATTTTCTATCAAATTGTTATTATATTAATTTATTATTATTAAATAAAGACATAATTTTTAGCAAAGTCATTTTGTTATTAAAATATATATTTTCTTCAAAAAGCAAATTTTATTTCTTTCTTTGAGAAAATTATTATATTTGATTTTAGAAACCTTTAAAAAATTTATAGTAAATATTTAAAATAATTTTTTAATTCATAATTTCACAATTATCTTAGGATTAATTTTTGATACTTTTTTGAAAAGTTTCATTTTTCAGTAAATAGTAAAAATTACCATTTTTTGTAAAAATGGCTTATCCTTTCAATAAATTAAGAAAAATAAAAGTCCCATTAATTTTTGAATATGGTTTAAATTAAAAGAATTATTATTTATTTTTATTTAATCTACTTAAATTATTTTTAATCATGTAAATATTTATGTTAGATTAAGTTTATTTTTGGGCATAAAAATAAGATTTTTCTGAAACTATTTTAAAGTACATAATGTTTCTTCATTTTATGTAATTAAAATAATAGATACTAGAGAATATTTGAAATTAAATATATGGATTATATATTATAAAATAATAATTTTGTTTCATGTAATTATATTTATTATTCAGAGTTATTATAAAGTCATCTTTTGTTTGAAAAATAATCTTCTTGAAAACCCTATTTTTCTATTGTGTATGCTGGTTTTGTTTTGAATATGATTTCTAAAATTAAGTGAATTTAATTATGTAAAATAGATTTATTATTTGGAATAATAATTTAAATATTATTTTTTATGTTCCTTTTCTTTTTTAATCAAAAAAGATACCGTGGTAAAAAAATAATTTACCACTGTATAGGTAAAATAATTAAACAGGTTAAAGTTAAAAAGTAAAATCATAATGAACCTAAAAAATACAACTCTATAAGTGTATTTTATGTGTTTTAGACCATAAAAATAATTTAAATAACTAATTATTAATGAAATTATTTTCAATTAATGCCACCAAAATGTGGATGACATTAAATATAAACTAATCATTATTTAATCATTTTAAACTAACCCTCATCAAGTTTAAATATCAATAATCATCACCCCGTTATTCCTCACAAGACATAAAGATACTAAAATATTTTCATAACCATATCCTCACCACTCTACATAAATAAAATTGACGCGGGTCTCACCAAAAGACCAATTCCAAGGTCTTTAAAGGATCCTTCAAGGAGGTGATATTCCAGAGGTAATTTTCTCAAACCATCTCTGTTATTTTATTTTCTTCTTATACCTTTTCCTCACCTCCTTCTTATATCATAGAATAATAACTCTATACTAATATAAATATAGGAATTTTGTGTACCTAAGGTAATATCTTATATTCATCCCTTTTATTATCTTCACATATGCAAAGAAATGAAACCACTGCCCGAATTACAGTGGTTAATCATCTCCTTGAATAATGACATTTCATTTTTTTTACTTCCTTCAAGACTAGTCATAAAAGTATTATTCAGGTAAAATAAGATTATAAAAGGTATATTTTAAACTAATCCATGTTTTGGAAGAAATATAAATACAAAATATTAAATATAAAGAAACTAGTTCAGGATGGTCAGAAATGCCACCAAAATAAACTTAACATTTATCATTATCATAATATAAAATGAATCATCCCCATTTCATAATTAAAAATTAAATATGGGACCACTTAAACTTATTGAAGTTCATGAATACCATTTTATTTAACTTATATTGTTTTATTTTCATTTGTAAATAAAATCCATAATTATACACAAATGATCCAACAAAGAAACCACGAAATGAATGCTCCCAAAATAATGAAAAAAATGAAATATTATTAATGAACAGGTTTTAAGATGACATAAAATCATCAAATAAGGTATTATAAGTATAAATATAGTTCTAAAATAATATAATAAAATTATTTAAACCATTATACATGAGATTAAATTATGAAGGGAAGTGTGAAGTAAGGGTTTATCATCTCACTCTTACTTCTGTAAGATATATGCCTTATTCACCACTTATTTTTTGTGGTGTATATACTTCCATTTAATATATAATATCATGAATCAAATTATCTTCATGGTAATAAATATTCCAATTTAAAAATATTACTTTTATGGTTCATATGAATCGACTGATTATAAAGTGTAAGGAAATTCTTAACCCCATTTTCATTATTTGGATTAAACTTAAACATATTGATTATTTCATGCCAACATTATGTGTTGACTGAATTTTTATTATTTTATGTTTTATTTCAAAAAATTTATGTGGATTTACATCGAATACACATAATTTATCCATTTGACTAATTCTCACTTCAATGATATAATATTTTTAAGGGACTTTCGTTTAAAAACCCTCTTTTAAAGTTCCTT
Organism: Viscum album; assembly: GCA_963277665.1. NCBI lineage: Eukaryota > Viridiplantae > Streptophyta > Magnoliopsida > Santalales > Viscaceae > Viscum > Viscum album. The sequence goes on along the minus strand of OY728156.1, from coordinate 1,187,191,295 downwards.
TTTCAAAAAAGAATGTTTTTTTAATATATATAATGAACATAATTTTCTAATTATATATCAAATTAATTATTTTCATCTTAAATTACATGTTTGCTTTCTTATTTTCAGAAAAAAATCGTTATTTTATAATTTTGAATCATTTTAAAAATTAGTGGGTGTCAATGTGAAAACTGATATTTTTCTCAATATTTTTTCAATGATATCATTTAAATTATTTTCATATATATAAATATTATATGTTGAATCTTATCATTCTTTGATGTTGATAACTTATGATATCATCTTCAATATTTTATTAAATGGTTAATGATCAGTTTGACTGGGGATTTACTATTTTGATACCATTCACCATCTTACTCTTGATAGTTTATGACTATGTTCATTTGATTGGGGTAAGTACTGAAATTTCATATGTTATTTTTTAATATGATTTTTATGTTGATTATTTTTTACCTGTTAATATAATTAATGTTTTGGAAATGAAATACACAGGTGGGGTCCGGTTATGGATATCCTCTTGATGCATAGGTAGGTCTCATGGGACAAATGAGTTGGCCAAACCTAATAATTTTGTACGCAGTAGTTTCAAAATATATTGTGAAAGGACTTTGAGAGTAGAGATGATATTGGTTAAACCTAATCTTTTTATACCCAGACATTTCAAGTAGTCTTGTGAATGTTATTGCGGGTAGATATACTTTGATTCCTAAGATCATGATATCCAATAATTATGCATTTCCTTTATTAAAATTTCAGTTTTTAATATCAGTGGGATTTTCACTATGATATTATCTATGGATGCATTAACTTTTTAGTTATTTTTTAAATGACAAGTGTTTATTGTTATTTTTATTTCCATGTTGATTATTATTATTAATTCATGTTATCTGTAATTGTATTTAACCCTTACTAAGAATTTGAGCTCACCCCTTTCATAGGTTTTATTCTTCCCTAGGTTACCAATATGTTTATTATGATTCATATATGGGTATAAGATGGGGGATTAGTGTTTTTTATCAAAGGAATTAATATGTTATATTTTTTTAAATGAAATGTAATATTCATGTATGTATCTAGTTTTTCAAAAAAAACTAACCTATTTTTTCCTTTGGGATGTGATTCCTTTTATCTTATACTGATGTCATAAAGTATTCACCAAATATGGCGGGATACTAGTGTTGGGGTTTTTACACCTCTGAACATGTTCCACCAGATATATAAAAATTAATATATGTATATGTGTATGTATGCATATAGATATGTATGTATATTTATGTACAATATACATAGTAAAATATATATCAATACACACACACACTTGTAATACTAGCCTCGAACCAAGGAAAAACTTAGGCATCCATGCATAGTCATAAGAGCACAGAGTGGTAAGAGATTCTTGACCCATGTATCATGAGTAATAAGGGATTTTATTCCCAATTATCATAGTCAATAATAAATAACATGATTGAATATCATAATTAATAAGGGACTTCATGCTCAAGTATCAAAATTTATAATGGTCATTATGCCTAAGGATCATAATTAATAAGAGATACTATGCTAGAGGACCGTGTATAATAATTTGTATCAATCATTCCCTAATATAATACAAGAGATGGTTTCCAACCATTATACATTTCATGTAGTAAGGTCATAAAAAATAATGTACATAAGGGTCACATGACTTGGTCACACCATTTACTTCAATTAAATTTAAAGTGGTCATTTCATTTAAAATTCAATCCAAAACCACTTAGAGGTGGTTTGGTAACATAATAATTTATATATCGAAGGGAATTCAATAAGAACACTTTATAAGGTATCACTTGTGATAGGGTAATTCCTCCAATGAAGAAATGGGTGTATTAGGGAATTTCTACCTTGGATAAAAAATCAATTTAGGTTAAATCAAATTTTTTAGGCAACATGTAGAAATTCTAGTATGCAGAATCGCAACATAGGTTATGAAACAACTAAGCACTAAGGAAAAAGTACTAGACCACCTACCTTATGGTGGTCAAAAATTCACCTTCTAGAATTGGACTATAATCTAGGATGGAATGACATAGATCAAAAGAATAAATGAATAATCTTATAATATGGAATATTAGCTCGCATGGATTTAGAATTCCATACAAAAAGATAAATGAATAAAAGATTCAACAGTATTTAAGATATTTCCAATATATATCCAACGTGACCAATGACGAGAGAAACAAATGATATATAGATGGGATCAAAATGATCATTGGTTGAGGAGGTGAGGAGCTATCCATTGTGTAGCTACAGTATGAGTGACGAAGATGGTGGAGTTAGGGATAAAGGGGATGAGGGGAAAAATGAATTCCTATTTTATTTTCATGGTCTTAAGCGATTAACAATGCAAATGAGAGATTGATGCTGCAAATTTATCTTTTTAGGTTTCTCCTTGAAGAACGTAAGATGTAAATTCACATTTTACACCATAAGATATCCATTAAAAGTGTAAGTTCCCCCTTATTGGGTTTATATAGCATAACGGGTCCACCAAAGAACACTTACAACATAAGTACTATTCACACTGTAAATCCATAGTTTGTGATGTAGACTATTTGCAGACCAAAACTGGCAGAAGCTGATGAACCAATCAAAATATAGAAAAACCTTTTCCATGTCCAAATTAACATCCTAACCATAAAAAAAGGATATTAACCCAAACTAATTATGGATCATACAACATGAATAAAATATATATTGATATTGTTAAGAAAAAAATGAAATTAAAATGATAAAAAAATTTAGAAAATGAATATGGATGAATTTATACGATAGAGTAAAGTGCATTTATAATGGGTAATACAATAATTTTAAGGATAAGGTGGTTGATGGAATAGTAACATGGTAATATAACTGTTGAAATAATAATGTGATCACTTTATATATAAGTTTCAAGTAAAAATACGTACCATTATTTTCAAAAAGTATAAATAAAAAATATAAATGACAAATATTTATCAATAAATAAAAATGAAATTATATACTTATGAATTTTTAATAATAAACAATTAATTAAAATGATGTTATTAAAATTTCTACATCTAAATGAATGATTTTAAAATACATTATAAGTTTTATTGATAAATAGAATTAAAATATTTTGAAATCCATTTTCATAAAAAATGACTTTAGATTTAGGATCAAGAAATCAGAATTAGTCATTAGTGATTTTTTTGAGAATATTACAAGATACTTTATTTTTTAAATAAATATTAAAATATGTTATACAAATACCGAAATTATAATTAAATAATTGTATATAAAAATGATATAAAAGAGAATATGCATGTTATCTTGAATAAAGAGTGGTTTATTTAAATTATTTTGGAGGGAGGGGGAGTCTTTAACATGTGTTAAATATAATTTCATGGATTCTCAACAATTTTTTCCTTCAAAAATTTACAAATAATTATTTTTAATAATCATTTGATTTGTCATAATTATTATTTTTACATTAAATAAAAAAGTAGTTATAAGATTATGTGTGGTTAAATTGTTTATTTCCTCCATAGTTCTATTTTAGAAATATTTTTAATTATTTCTCTCTTGAAATGTTTTGGTTAAGATGATCTGATTCTTCCTTTTTCACATTCAAATTGAAAATATAATATTTTATGGAAATATAAAATTTTAAATCTATTTTATATTTTTTATTTTGAAATTAACTATTTACTCAAGTGTGAACCATGTGAGTTATTCATTTTATTTTTGTGGGTCAATGTGACTATTTATTTAATAAAAGATTATTTATTTTTGTGATATATCTCATCTATCTAATATAATCTAGTTAATAAAATTAATTTATAATCTTTGAATAATTTATGTGTTAAGTTATGTTATGTGTGAGTGTTCAACATTAGAGTGGGGGGGGGGGGTTAAAATAAAACTCTGAAATCGAATAAATAATTTCAATTTCTTAAGTATTTAGAACTAATAATCTTTTAAAAATAGGATTTTATCATCATTCTACTGAAACCAGTTCTTTGAGAGTGATAATATGTTTTCTATTTGTTTATTTTATAGTAAGGAAACATCCTCTCAAAAAAATTCATTTTCATGTGAAAAAAATTAAAATCTAGCATTATTAGTTTGATATGTTGAGATTATGTATTTTTTTCTCAAAGATAAAAAATAAACCAACTTTTTAAAATATATTGAATGAAACTATTTTGATTATTTTCCATACATATTTTAATGTCACTTCTTAGATAAAATCAATAATTGGATTTACTTTCATCGAAATATTCTAGAGCCACTAATAATTGATAAAATATATAGATTTCATGTAAAATACATTGTAAAGAATGGTTACTAAATGATTATGTTAATAAATGTCACATAATTCGAATTTAGTAATATATTATGAACATTTATCATTGTTAAAATGTTTACTTAAATTTACAATTTTTCCATTCAATTAAAAATATATTTTTAAATAAATGTTTTATATTTTTAAATAACAATTTCACGTAGTCATTCATCGAGATTGATTACTGTGTAGCTTTGTAGGTCAGTTGTTGTGGATCAAAAATTCTCATCATTTGGGTGGATATTACTATTGGGCATTTGGTCAATAGATATATTATTACCATGTATAAAGGTTTACTACCTCTGGGTATATGCACTATTAAAAAAGTTATCCAGACCATTAAAAAGAATATTATCAAAAAACAATAAAAATATAAACCCTTTGAGAATTCAAGTAAACAATTGAATTTATTCAACCTAGATTTTCCATAATTGGTATCATTATTTTTATACCATTTTTTTGGTGACCAGTGATCTTTTCACGTTTTATGGGTTTTTTCATTTGAGAAATGCATTTGACTATTTCATATTTCTAACTAGAAACAATTAATATAAATTTAACATGGGTTATATCCATGTGTCTGGATGAGAGTGGAAAATTATTGTGATTGATGTCGGAGCACTGTTAATCCTCTATCATGGAGCAGAGGCTATAATATGGGGTTTCACCATGGCGAACCACATCCCATGTTTATGTGGAGGATTAAGCCATCGTGTTTTGATCATTGTAGGTCTACACGATCATGGAAGATCATGATCAAATGAAGCTGTTGGTCTATACTTAGGTGCTACATTTGAAGGCTACAACTAGTTCACCACAGTTCAAGTGTTTTACAATATCTGTAGTACCAACATCTAGGTTTTGTGAGTGATTTGAAATCTTCCCGAACTGGAGAAATTATACTGCATTGTAGTTTTAAGATGATATTGTTTGGATGTTTCAAATATAAATATTATGGGTTTGTTGTTGAGGTGGGTTCGAGATGGCATTGTTTTGGTGAATTAGGGGTTCATTTGAAGCTATAGTAGTGAGAATCCTATTTGGTGTATGATTTATGGTTAGAAAGAGATTTGGTGCGTTCATGTGCTTTTTTAAAGCTAGCATGGACCGTTTATAGCTTTCTAGATCAGATGATGGTTGTGATGATTTATAATCTGAAGTAAGTTTAAGCTGCATATCTAAATATTAAATGCTTCATTATAATTCATCACATCATGAAGTTTATTTGGAGCCATGTTGGAGTTTGGTTCATTTCTGTCAGTAAGGGAGGTGGGCAATCTATCTGTTTGGAGGGTTTATAATCTCTTCTAGTAAGGCCTTTTATTTAGTGATGTAGTCTTCTAATTACAAATAGAATAGATTTTGTTAGTTATATTTTATTTTTTATTTTATTATATTGATCCAATGGAGGCATATATTTGGAATTGTTTTTATTTCAATGAAAAACAATGATAGAGATAATTTGAGATGTAGTAGTAAAGGTGTTTTTTGAAAGGAAGTTGACTATTTCAATATTTTTTAGATTTGATTTTAGCATGGATGTTGATGTTAGTCCATGATTTCTACTTTAGTTCAAAGTGCATCTTGTTCGGTATAAATTTAAGAGTGTTTATTTCCCATTAAAATGATAAATCTCAACACTTTTTGACCAATTCAACAGTTGATAGAAGCTCAATAAAGGTATATTCTCAATAAAGACCTCAGGGTGTAGCTAGATACCCTTATGGGTCTTGTCGAGGTATAATGTTTGAGGCCCACCAAGTAATTTCAATAATTTGTGTGTTTCCAGATTTTCATTGTAATGTAGCATCTTCTCCTCACATTGATGTACCTATATTTTCAAAAAACTAAATATTGGATAGATTCGTTGAGATGGACAATCCATAGACACATAATCATTATGGGAAGAATTTTGTTGCACCTAGATTTAGAGTGAATTAGAGTTTGGTTATTTTTATGTGGCTATTTATTTAAGGTTTATTTTCTCTTTGGAGATTTATTTGTGACTGTTTGTATACAAGAAGAGTAATTTTAAGTGCTATTTGGCAGGGAGGTTCAAGAATCTTTTAATTAATTATTTTCTTTATTATAAATAGTTGGCATGATTTTTTGAAGTGGTAGGAGAATTTAAAATAGGATAGTGCATATATAAAAGAGTAAGGCACAAATTTTAAAAAAAAAGTACTACTTTTACATCCCAAAAGAGAGAGACTTATTAGATACACTTAGGATAAATTTTCAGAATTACTGTTTGACAGTTTGAGTATTCATCTTATCAATCTAGAAGGAGAAATATATATCTTTATTTACTATTATCTTCCATTCCCTATCATGATGAATTCATTGTTTGAATCTCTCATACACATAAATATGATTTTTTGGCTGAACATGTTTGGTGGAAACCTGGTTGTTTGTATAATATTCCCCATTGTTTATTTTAGCCCCATTTTTTTGAGTTTCTAATTATTTTTTCTAAGGATCTCTTTTAAACAAAATAGTTTCAAACAGCCTTAAAAATTAGTTAATGAGGTTTTTTCAATATTTTCAAATTTTTTAAATCAACTTCATACTCATATAAAATGGAAGACCTATTTAGGTCTACTATAAAAATGAATTTGTTTCATCGGGTTGAAAATATAGTTATTTGAAGGCCAATCACTTTTATTATGTTGATATTGTGTTAATTTTCACTCCATAGATACTAAATCAACCAATAATCTCTTTAATTTCATGAAAATTATCGATAAAAACATTTTCATAAGATGATTAAAAACACATGAACCATTTTTACTAGAATGGGAAATCAATTTTTCAAAATACAACAATATAGTATCCCATAGTTTTATCAAATGTTTTCTTAAAAACTCAAGAATAGTCCTTAATGAATTACTCTATTTCATAGAGAAATGAACCATGGGTTAAAACATTAATATTTATTACTGCTTCTTTCCTTTAATGGTTTTCTTAATAAATATTTCTTGACCTTCGTTAGGGACTTTTATAATAATGTTATAAAACATCCATTATAAGGAGTAAGAGAAGATGTGATTAGAATGAGGTGTCTGTCATTTTTATAATGATTAATGATATAATATCATTTATAAAAATTGATTATAACATCTTCAATACATGGGAGAAGATTTATAAATCCATTGGGATGAAGTATTATTTTAAAAACATCACTAGGGAATTTTGGAAATAGATAATTAGGTTCATTCGAGATGAGGGAGAGGTGTGTCAAAAATCATGGGATATGTTTTCGAACATGAAAAGACAATATACATGTCACCAACTCCCTTCACACATATTTATGGAAGGGTCTTGTCCCATATTTACAAAACCTTATTGATCAACCAGCTGGTGAAAATTATACTGAAAAATCGATGAGAAGATAATGATAATTCACAGGTAAGAGGATAAATGTTTTTAGGAATGATGGAACCATTTTTTTCAGATATAATCTAATTAAAAAACTTACTAAAATAAGGAATTTTTTTCACTCTCATATTTCTCAAAATTTTAATAAACTTTTGTGTCAATCATGTCAAAATTAGAAATTAAACTCTTAGGGAACAATGCTTGAATTTTGGTATGTGCATGCATTTAAGATATTTTTTATATACATTGATATAATCACACAACCCATTGAGATTTTGAATTTTTCCTAGCTATGGGGGTATACAATAGGTTAGTTTTAACCCTTTCTCAAACAACTATAATCATGATTCTAAAAATCACCTCAATATTTCATGTAAAAATCATGGTTTGATTAGTAAATATACGACTTTTGGATTTTCAAAACATACTAAAAAATAATTTCAAAATAGAAAATATAACTGACCTTTCTAATTAAGAAGGTAAAATAGAAGGTATGATGAAAAAATAGTTAATAAAAAGTATTTATGAAAGGATTTAATGGATTTTAGAGTATATATTTTGTAGTTACAAATTTCCCAAATGGATATTAATTTAACTGAAAGGGGAATGTGTAAATTAACTACCATAACTGAAATAATATCTTGGTATAATGTGAAGGTTATAGCGACTATAATTATATTTGAATAAGAAAATGATTTTGAAAAATCTATAGAGGTTCAATATGAATTCTATAATGAATCAAGAAATAGAAATCATGAAAATATAAATTCAGAAAAAGTAGACAACAATCATAATAAAGAGCCAAACTATATTTATCTAAAAAAAGAAAAATAAATTTAAATGGAAAAATAATAACAAATAATAAAAATTTTATTGAGGAAAAGTATGAGGAACACAAAAAATTCTAAAAATAATTTTCCCACCCGCCACATTTCCTTAAATAATAAAACAAAATAAAAATATATCTAAGTTTCTCATGTTTCTTATGTTGTTTATAAATCTTTAGGTGAATACGTAATTAACACAAATATTGGGTCAGATTCCATCATATTTCAAATTATTGAGAAAAAATTAGTTATAGTAAAAGCTGTTAAGAATATCTTACTGTAATTAGTTTAACTGAGGAGTGTAGCAATGTTTAATAAAATAAAACCCTAGGATTTTTTTATACTTTGTATAATAAGAAAAAGTGGCCAATTAAAATTTTTGGGTGATCTTGATGTGAGAAAAAATCTCATTCAATTCTCCTTGTTACAAAAAACGATAAGTGGATAATTATAACCCATAACTATTACAATTCATTTATCTAATCAATTTATTACTTATCCCATTGGGAGAGTGGATGATTTACTGGTATGTGTAGGAAAACTTTTTTTTCCTACAAATTTTATAATATGTGATGTGTAGTGTGACAAGGATGTTCCTATAATTATTGGATAGACTATCTTTGCTATAATAGGAGCTATAATTGATGTGTTCAAGGGAAATGAACCATTAATTTTGGTTAGAATAATGAGGATTTTGATGTGACTAATGATATTAGAGAAACCATATTTGAAGTGTACTTCTCGAAAGTCGATCTGTTTGTGTCACGACCTACTCCAACTTTTATTCCAACTAACCCATTAATGAAAACAAGAGTGTCCCTTGGATCCCATATCCAATAAGCCATGAGTTCACCAATACCACTTAAGGTATGGAAACAAACATAATTTACCTCATAATCATAATAACACATAAATAAAACTAATAATCAACTCCATAACATGTAAAATAAAATGAATACCCCCAAAAAGAAAGTAATGTCATTCATGATAAATCCTAAATATAAAACACCAAAAGAAAATCCTATGAAATAGAATATGATAGAAAATCCAACCATAGATATTGGTATTTTCATATCGATAACGAACTCCCTTCTTAAGATATGGAAAAAAGAGATAGAGGGAGAGAGATTGGTGAACATACAGGTATACATAGTGGGGTCATCCCTAAAACATCTCATGAAGATATGGAAGAACCACAGTTATACCTTACTGAATAAATAACATAATCAACTCAAACCTATGTTTGGTTAACTATCACCCAACATCACAAAATCTCACCCCCCAATAACGCATCTATGGTGCAATAAAATAATATCAAAAGAATTATATATCAAGAATGAACCCTACACTTTTCCACTTATTTGGTCACTCTCACGACCTAAAAACATATGACCTTTTCTATAATCACTTATGTATCCACATGTCCACATATCCACATAATTACATACCATCATATTCATAACTACATATCTAAAACTAAAACCATATCACAATTGCACATCACATCCCCATCACAGTAGGGTAACGTGAATATTAGGGACATCAACCTTGTGTCATCCTCCTTCCATGCAGGCTCCTTACCACATAACCATGTCATAACCAGATAACCCTATCTTCAAGTATATATATACCAAGTCCTCAATCCATTACAAATCATTTGTATATTACTATATAATCCATCACACCCTATATTATTTTTTAAGGGAGAAATGGGAAAAGAGAAAATTCAACTATCTATTTCCTCTACAACCAGGATATTCATGAAAATACCAAGAACCCATATCCTTATATTGGTGTTAGTAAGGTTACCCAACTTAAGTGGTGGTTTATATGAAATAAGAAGACAATTTAATTTATATATTGGAATATAAATCAAATCTAATGGTCAACTTGCAACTAGAACATCCTAATCACTGCTATATTCAAAAGCCATGAAATTCTAGCCACTACTCACTAATAATTACTTCAACAACCAAGAAATCATACATGACCAACTTGACACAACAAATAAACCACACACACTACATGGGAAATAGTATTTAGTGGTGGTTTTGAAAAAATCTCCATGAGAAGTGGAATCAGGAAACCATTCTTAGCCTTTTCAAAAAAGTGCACTCATATGATTTGGTAGTTGTTTTGAAAACCAGTAAAAAATGATTAGTATTGATTTTTTAAAATATTTTTTATTTTTAATTATTTATTTACTTAATTTTTTATTTACCCTATAATAGATGCATATTCCATGATTCCATGAATAAATTCATCATATAAATTTAGTGGCTGATATTTGAAATATTTACCTCTTGGTTATCCTGCAAGAAAATTTCCTCTTCAGCAAAGTCTTCATGCAGTGGGTAAATATAATTTATCATAGTTATTAATACACATAAAAATACATATAAATATTCATACATAAATAATTATAATAAAAAATAATAAACAATAAATAGTACAAAATAAATAAACAAAAAACAAAAAACAATAAATAAATAAATAATAAATAACAAAAAATGTTTAATAAATAATAAATAAAAAAATAATTAATGAAGAGTAAAGAATGATAAATAATAAATAATAAATATTAAATAATAAAGAATAAAGAATAATAATAAAGAATAATAATTAATTAATTAATAAACAATATTTAATTCATCATTATATACTAAATTTTTAGTAAATAAATAGTAAATAATGAATGAATAAAGAATAAATAATTAAATAATAATTAAATAATAATTAAATAATAAATAACTAAAAAAACAAATAATAAATAAGTAATATATTAATAATTAATTAATTAATAATAACAAATTAATATATAAGAAATAAGAAATAACAAATAAAAAATAATAAAAAGTAGTAAATAATAAATAATAAATAGTAAATTATTATATATAATTATATATAAATTTTCATACATTTAGTTATATATATCTTGTAGAAATATATAAATATAAATAAATATACATAAATGTATATAAATACAACCATGGAGACACAAACACACCAATCAATAAGATATATAGAAATATATTTACAAATAACATATATATAGACTAATATGCATAAATACATACAAATATCTATACATAGATCTGATTATATATTATTTTTTAAATAAATATATATAAATGTATAGAAATACATACATACACATATATATAATAATAAATCATAAAAAGTGGGAAAACCACAACAATTACAACATTATCACATCAATAGGTATGTAAATGAGTGAAATAAAATCATAGAAAATCTATAAAGTATATGAAAATACTGTCAAATGAAGTTGAAATCATATCAAATGTTCAATAATCATGGTATCCAAACAAAAAACTCGGTTTTGGAAGATTTTCAGGCCTATTTGTCCATGAAAAACAATTATTGGGGTTTCCTCAGGTGAACATGGTGTAAATATCTTTGTAGAGTTTTATTTGATATGTTGTGGAGCCCTAACAAACACTAAGATCATAAGTTATGGTTGTTTGAATTTGGAGTTTCATATTCAAATTTTTTAAAAATAGTAATAAATTTTATTCTATTAATTATTACAAAATTATTATCTAATATCATTGTAGTTCATTTCATAAACTTCAATTTGACTAGTCTTGGATCTAAAACGAACACCCATATCAAATATTATGGTCAACTAATGCTGATATCTGATTTTAAACTTATCCCAGAATTAATTTAACTTTCAAATAATTAGTAACTAATTATTATATATAATTAATAATTAATAGTTAAAAATTAAGTAAAATTTTAAATAATAAAAAATAAGTGATTATAAATAATAACTAAATACTATTAACAATAAATAATAAATAATTAATTATAATTTAATAGACTTTATATGAATTAGTGGCAGTTTCTTAAAAATCTGTTGCGAAAAATAAATAAATAAATAAAGTAAAAAATCACATTTAGTTTTTCTAAAAAATCACCATTAAAAATAATTTTAAAAGAAACGTAGAAAAAAAATTAGCAACATTTTTTGGAAAGCAACCACTAAAAAATGTTGAGGAAATATTTAGTAGTATTTTTGAAAACAACTACTAAAAAGCCATTATGAATTTCAATTTTTCCTATAATGACATGATAAATAACATCCTCTTTTACTATATAGTTTTCTAATTCTAGATTTTTAATTTTATTACTACAAATTTTTTCCATATTTAATTTCAAACCATTCATCTAATAAATAATCCATATTTATCCTAGCATTTAGTTTTCAAACCAACCAACACAATTGAACAAGAATCCAATCATTTAATAATTTCTAGTCTATTAACCATTTCAAATTCCATTAATTCCAACCATATTCCACTACACCAAAAAACTACAACATAACCCAAAACATTTGAACCCTTTAACACGTAAACCGCCACATAACACATTCCAAAAAACACTACACCATCCAAAACCAACAACAACATCATTATTCCTCTTCCCAAAACAACCAAACGAAACCATCCACATCAATATATCATCTACCGAACCACCACAACCATACCATTCCAATATCCTAAAACCATTATTAATAACCCCCACCAAAACCACTCTGACCCCAATAATAATAAACACAACTAACTTATGAAAGGTTATAATAAATACTATAGAAAAGCACAACAAACAATCTCCCATAAGAATTATTTCATCTTTATTCAAAACATTACTTTTTAGTATACCAATAATAGTTTCTAAATTTTATAATCCACCAATTAATTACCATATTTATGTGATTAATGTTTTAAATAAGGTGATTCAATCTATAAAATAACAATAAACAAGGTTGGTGTAAGCAATAATCAATAATCGAATAAACAATAAATACCAAAAAAATAAGAACTTATCAACACATAAGAATCAACCCTCTCCCATTCCAATATCATATCCTTATTATTACCATGATTATGTTAGTCCAAACCATTCACACAATAAGTAAAAGATATTATAATTACATAATAACACAAAATAAATAAGGTTATTTGAATCACTTAAATCTACTTAATCTTCAACAATTCACCACAAAAAATAGAGAATGAATGGTTGTGTCTCCAAGAACACCCATGAAAGACCCTCAACATCTAATAACACAACAATCTGATTGCACTGGGCTGGGAAATAGAATCTAGTCGGTTGGGGATTTAATCATCTTCATCATTGGAGAAAATAAACATCATCATATCTGATTATAAAAGCCCCTATATGGTCTACGGATCTCAGATGAATATTTAAAAGTACTAAATTAAATAATTCAATACCTCCTTCAAATCGAAGATGTAATTTCCTATTCCACGTCATCGGTGAGCATTTTCTTGAAGGATCTGAGTTCAAACCCCTCTATATCATCCACACATAATTCATAAATTCATTAAAAAATGAAACCTGAATTCAAGGTGTAATCACAGAGCTTCAAAATTTCTGTCGACGTCATGATGAAAACTATGATCCCATCCCTTCAATCCATGAAAGAGAGAAAATATTGAAAGATTAGACATGATATTTACTTCTCCTGTATTTTGGATGAGGATAGAGGATCTCTCAATCTATTGGAATTAATTATTACATGGAAAAGATGTATTCTCTACTAATATATTGAGACATAAAATACCAATAAAGGGTTGACCGAACCCCATATATCCAACACCTACTAAATAAGAAAAAAATGAATCATTATGAAAAACTAACTGCATCATATACATGCTTTTTATTTTATCACATACTTATAATAAATAATAATTATATTACATGATAAAAGTGATCCATTAACTTGACTGATTATTCCACCCATATTAAATGAACATTGATTATTAAAATAATATTCATTTATATAATTTTTTTCATGTATCTACATAAATAATGGTAAATGATTTTAGAAGATAAACTCCACCCAATTATTAAATACTTGAGTAATAATTAATTTTTTTATTCTACGGTGATCATTAATACTTGAAAAACACATGGACCCCATGGTGGGGCCCACCATTTTCTATACACTTATTTTATAGAATTGGGTAGACATTTGAATATTCTACTATGTGTGAACAACAATGGCATTATATCGATAGAATTCAATAATGTTCATAGAGAAAGGGTGGTGTTTAGAAACACATCAAGGCCCTAAAACAGATAAAGAAAAGTTATAACAGTAGAAACCATAATATGGACACAAACTGTGTAATATAATATCTTTATCTTATGATATCAGTTAAAGTGGAATGAACAACATCTGTCCTCATAAAATATTTTGTTATTGCTTATTGATATAACTAGATGAATTTACTTTTGATTACCATGACCACATATTTAATGAAGGTAGTACCATCCCGATGAACTAGTCCCAAGATAGTAATTCATCAAATTAGAAGTGAAATTTTTTATGTTGACCCATCAACCAATGTTATGGTTTTTCCCTTTGCATAAAAGTATGTGATCAATTGGAAGACATTGATAATGATCTCAAGGAATAATACTAATACATATTTTCATAAATTGGAAAAATAAATGACACCTGAAACATGTGGTGTTCTTATTAGTGAGTTTGTTCTCATGATCTCACCTACTAGATATCACCAAATTCAAACTTCATGAACAAAATTATCAATGATTATAATCCCGATGTACCTGATAGCCAAGAATTAACTCTATCCAGTCAATATGATGTATCTAAACCATATGACATATTGTTTAATATGTATGTTATAGCATCTCAAGGTTCTCAGTATAACCTAAAAACTGCTATATCCTTTTGATATGATAATTAATCAATGGAAATTACCATAAATATAGAGGATACGGAATTATTAACACTATTTTTGTATTATAAGAACATTTACATGTCAAATCATACAAATGTAATGGTTATCAATGCACATACATATGATGGGTTTAGGGAACCCACATTTAACACCCCCACTTTCACTAGAGCAAACTGCTAACATGTCTCAACCCGCTAGCTCTCTCACGAGAATCATGATTATGCTAAGATATGACTTTAGTTAGGGAGTCTACCACTTTATTGTCTATATATAATCTACAAACTAAAACGTCACCTCTATCGGTAAAACACACCAACAGATGAAACTTCCAAGGTATATGCTTTTTCCTCTAGTGTGACCTTGGCTCTGTGACAAGAACAACTACCATAGTATTATCACAATTAATTGGATTAGAGTCTTCTCTTCTTAGCACATGAAAAATGTTTGAGATAATTATGTGTATCAAAATTGCCTCTTTAGCTTCTTCAGAAGCCTTTATATACTCAGATTAGTCTATAGAGTTAGCGACCATGGGTTTTTTTTAGATTATCTAACCCACTGCACAACCATTCAAGAAAAATACAAAGTCTAACTATAATGTCAATTCATCATGATATATCTGGAAACAAGAATCATAATATCCCATCATAATTAGTTCCTCATGTACCCTGTATACCAATAAAATATTCTTTGTATGCCTCATGTTGATAAGGATAGTTTTTATAGCTACCCAGTGCAACTCACATGGATTATCTTTTAATTTCCCCCACCATAATTAATGTAAATTCAACATAAAATGTGGTACATAGAAATGCATACATGATATATCCCATTTTTGAGTCATAAGGGGTTCTACTCATTCATTCAATATCATCTTATGTTTGTTGACACACTTTCTTGGAGATATTGATACCATGTGACATTGGAAAAAACCCTATATTGGATTGTTTCGTGCTATTCCTTTTGAGTAAATTAACAATATTTGTACATTGAATCTGTCCAAGAAGACTCTATGATCTATCTTGAAAGATCTTGGTTCTTTAAATATAGGCTAAATTGCCTATGTATTTAATGGAGAAGAAGTCATTTAATCAATTCTCAATTGACCGTAATACTTTCACTTCATTTCCCATAATTATCATGTCACCAACATATAATACAAGGAAAATGATTTCATTTCCATTAACATTATTAGAGACACTTGGATTTCTTTCACTCTTCAAAAAACCAAACTCTATTATGACCTCATCAAAACAAACATTCCATGATTGTAACTCATACTTCAACCCATAAATGGATATTTATAGCTTACACACATTATTGAAATTATTTAACATAAAAAAACTCTACAGGTCAAGTTATATAGACATCTTTAACCAAATTCCCAATGAGAAAATAATTTTTACATCCATTTTACAAATCTCATAATCATATAAGGCTACATTTGTAATTAATATTCTGATAAATTTTGGGATCAGTGTTGGTGAGAAGGTTTTGTTGTTGTCTATTCCTTGAAATTATATGAAATCCTTTTCTAACTTTCGTGCCTTATATATATTGGAATTACCATCCATTTGTAATATTTTCTTAAATACCAATTCTCACCAAATGGGCCTTACATTAGCTGGAGGGTCAACCAAAATCAAAACATAGTTTGGGTACATGTACTCTATCTTAGAATTAAAAAATTCTTGTTTTTTAGAAGAATATTTTACTTATATTGAATCCTTATATGTTAGAGGATCATCATTATAAAGGAGTAATGTGTCACCTGAATTGGTGACAAGGAAGACATAACACAATGGTTATCTAACTTCTTAATTAAAACAACATAGTACTTTGGTCTTGGGAACTTCTTCATCTCCCATCGTCTCTTATGGATATTGTTTCTATACCAACTCCAGCGCATCTGGAGAATAATTTTCGGTTAAGTAAATATTTCTTCCTCTATTTACATTATAAATGTGGTCCATTTATAGAAAATGACATTTCATTTCATGATCAATTTTCCATCAGAAGGTTTATACAGGTAATATCATTTTGGTTCTTTAGGATAACTGATAAATATGAACTTCGTGTTTTTGGATGGTAAATTTCCACCAGATATATTCTTAAAAAAACCATTCATCCTCATGAACATATGTTTGATATAATTCAGTTTTTTATATACCACAACTCATATAGAATCCCTTTTTTCACTTTATATTGTACACAGTTGAGGGTATATGCCACTATCTACAACACAAATACAAGAAAGGATAATGTGAGAGTTTCCAGACTCATAATTGATTTGACCATGTCAAGAAAGGTCCAATTATTCAATTCACTATCACTACTCCACTATGGTGTATAAGGATGGGTGATTTTATATACTATCCCACACTCCTTTAAATGAGAAATGGAAACATGGTTAATATATTCTCCTCCTTGGTCTGATAGAAGTTCCTTAAACTAGTTACCATGCTAGTTATCTACTTCATGATGATACTCCTTAAACATTTAAAAGGAATATTAATTGTACCTCATTATTTGGATATAAACATATCAACTATAGTCATAATTAACATTAATAAAGTATAGAAACCCACTCTTTGATTCTACTAGAATTAAACCACATACATCAGTTTGAATCAATTCTAGTAATTATGTGGATCTTAATCACTTTCCAGAGAAGGGTGCTTTGCCCATTTTACCGTATAAGCAAGTGTGACATACATCCAGTGGTTTTAACTTAGTTGAGTCTAAATAAAATTCAAGATGTAATTTCTGTTAACGATTCTCATTTACATGACCAAGACTAATTTTCTATAGGCGGGTGTTATATGAGTCATGTTCATTGGATTTTTCATTGATTTCCATTATAAGGTTTTTGAGTTCAAGTATATATATGCCCTTATTAAGATGTTCCATACGATAAAGCATGTTACTCTTATAAAAGAGACAAAATTTGTTTCAAAATTTTAAATAAATACCCATTATATCCAAACTGGACACTAATATTATGATTCTGGTAATTGAATGACTATAATTACAATTATTCAATGCATGAACTAAACCCCAAGGAAATGCAAGATGACAATATCCCACTTCCAAGGATTCTAGAATTATACTATTTTCATCACATATATAAACCCCACCCTTTTAAATATTCATGAATCTAGTTGGATCATGAAATTGAAAAATAATATTTGAGCCACACACTATATCCAATTCCAAATTTTTAGATAAAGATAGATTGCATTCAATAAAAAAAATAACTAAATTAGTAGCTTCACCTTACTTGTTTTTCCACGCTCTAATTTTTTTTTCTACTGGGAATTTTTTCCACATGAAATGAAGAAAACCACATGCTCATTACCTTCAATATATATCTTGTATTTTTGGATGGATGATTTTTAGGTGTATTCGACTTGGACTTATACTAAAACACCTTATCCTTTCCCTTCGTCCTCTTATTCACCATAAATACTAAAGAATTTGTATTATTAATATCTTTATCAGATTAGTGAACTGAATCTGAAAGATCTGGAAGAAGATTTGTCACGATATTCATATTATAATTAACAATAAATATTGATAATCTTGGAAATAAAGATGTATGAATGTGACCAGTTTCTAGTTCTTGGTTTTGTTTGAACCCAAAAACATCAAGTTTCTCAATGTAAATATTAATATTGAGTACCAGAGGTCTTACATGATCCCATTATTCTATTCTATGACACATCCTATCCCAATAATATTCTATTAGTTTAATTATTTTGGAATTCCTATCAATTGATAGTTTTTGGGAATGAAAATAATGTTTCACAATTAAAGTGAATAGTATTCCAAACCATGGTGTAACTGTGAAAAAAATTCTATAATATTTGATATAACCAAATGTAAAATTGATGCATGGTTTTGCAAATCATGTATCCAGCCTGTGTGGGGTGCTCCAGGACCTCAGTAGAGGGCGCTTGGTTGGCGCACAATTTTCCAAACCGTGAAATCCAAACCATGTGCAGTGGATGTTTTTTTAAATTAAATTTAAATTTAAATTTAAAATTTTAAAAAAGTAAAATTAAAATTTTAAACTACCCTCCTCCATACCTGAAATACCCCATCCCCAACTATGTTTCTTGAACCAATCCTAACAACGGACTCCCATCGCATGACCTCCCACCCCCTCAATTTTTTGGCCGTTTTAATTCTGAATTCATGGTGAAATCATTGCTAATAAGGTTATCCTCCCTTTATTATACTTTTCCCCTTTATTTATTGGTCTCCTTTCACCCCCTGTGTTTTGTGTTTTTTTGGAAAATGATAACCTAAAATAGGTGAGCGTTTTGGCTATTTCTTGATCCTTTGAGTTAATAGGGGTTGATTTTAGGCCCTTCATTGCGATGTTCATTGAAGGTCAAAATTTTTAGTGCCTTGAATATGTATTTAAAACCTATAAATAGTTATGTATGTATTTATATATATACATACACTATAATTTTATGCATTTCTTCCTAGTGAGGGGAATATGTGAATTGGGTCAAGGTGTATATATATATTTATAAAGGTGTATGTGCATGCATGTGTGAAGTGGTCTGAATCAAAAAAATCAATGATTAAGGTAGGGTTTTCTTTTCATATGGCCTTAAAACTCAAGTAAAAATTGATTTATGAATGTTCACAACTTTTTTTATGCATATAAGTGATATGTAGTATTTAAAATAATTATTTGAAATGAAATCAAGTGAATTTCTCTAGAATTTAATTGTATGGGACTGGATATTTGATCTTCACACCCCATGTGTTTTTCAAAATACTCGGTTGTCCTTTATAAACGTGTTTGGATTTCTATATGGTTATTTGGGTTCCTCGAATGCTTTTCTAAATGGATTTTTATTTTTATAAGTGGTGCTTCTAGTTTTCCAGAAATGATTGTCACCCAACGAATATGTGAGGCCTAGTGAGAACCTTTGAATGTGGTTTTATTAAGAAAAAGATCATAGAGATATTAGTATTTCCATGTTCATTGTTAAAGGAAATGGGAGGTCCTTGGTATGATAATTCCCTTAAGAATTGACTGTTGGAAGGAAGGGTGGATTATTCATTAGGGTGATTTGAGGGTGATTCTTGGATACAAGATTCATGTAGAGGCTTGTGTGTGTTATCTATGTATATTTTTTGACTATTTGATTTTCTTTAGATCACCAACATTATAGAAATAACATGGGAACCTAACATTTCTTTAATATTATCCAAGAATGGTTGTTGCACTAGTTTAGGATTATGCTATTGCTAGTGTCACATTAGTATGGACATGCTTTGCTTTTGGGATGTTACCCATCTGTTAGGCCAGGAAGGGTACGACCAAGTGTTAAGTCATTTTGATTGCATCTGGTGTATTGAAGGGATGGATCAGTTTACAACATGTTCTAGATTTTCCCCTGAGCTCCTAGGTATTCCCATGTTCCCAAAAACATGTTTATCTATGGTAGATACTCTTTTTTCTATATCTGGTTTGGTTAATTGTGTAATTCTTTCCCATTTCTCTCTATATTGTATTATCTATATTTCTATCCTTTGGTGAAATTTATCCCTTTATAAAATTGAATGTTTGGGTTTTCTTAATTTTTTTCATGAGAAATGTTTTAGAGGATTAATCCCATAGATATTTTTTTTCAATATCACTCTTACCTCTTATTTTAATAGTATCAAACCTCACTCTTTTAGAAAAATATATTTTAAATAGTGGGAAATGGAAGATTTTTTTGAAATTTAATTTATGAAAAAAAAATATTTATATTATTTTATTTCAAACATGCAATAACTGAATCTTTTACTTATATGAAATGCAAAAGAAATAGTTTTACATAGGAATGAATAATATGTTTTAATACTATTACCAATATTTTTATTCTTTTTCTTAGCAATTGGTGTAGGTAATCCTTGGTTTCAATCACTATAGAGTGATTTTGGGTTTGGGGATGGTGAGTGAGATGTGGGGTTAAATAGAGGTATGTTTGGTCATCAGGGGAGAATTTGTTTTATTTTTAGTTTATTTTTAGTTTTTCTTTTTTTGTTTTGATTGTTTTATATTTGTATTCCTATTTGTCATTTTGCGCTTTGTTTATTTTATATTGGGAATAATTGTTCCCATTATCTCTCACTGATTACCTTGGGCATGTTTCTACCCCAGGGTGATCTGGAACATGCCTCAGGGATGTCGTGGGATGGCTCGGGTGACTGATTAGGGGTTGACCTAAGTTGTCTCATGAAAAAATTGTGTTAAAGGTTAGGTTATTTAGGTGACTTATCATCCATAGTTCCGCTTTGATATTTGGGATGTCAATGTAGATGTATTAGGATTTTCTGGACATTGTGTATAGGTATGAGGATGTGTATGGCCAACACATTTTGTAATAAACCTTGGGATAACATGAGTAGTTGTGTTTTGAGTATTTTATTTAGATTTCATTTTATGTTATTTTATTAGTATTTCATGAATTTTCTTGATGATGTTTAAATTTTTTGGATTTCAGGATTTTTTATGGGTTGTTTGGTGTATGGAGAACAAAATGAGAGTTGGGCAAGTGGTTTCTAGTTAGCACATAGGGTCTAGAAAGATATGTGGTCCTGCTGATGTCGTACTGAATAAATCTATGAGGTAGTGGTTTGATTGGCATATTCATTCTAACTATATGGTTATGTAAACCATTGTCACTAGTCCCCTCCAGAATTTATCTTAGTCATTTTAAAAATATTTTTAAAAAAAACTCTAAAAAAATATGAAACCTAAATTTCAAATGGTGAAGCTTTAGTCTCAAAAATTAAAAAATAATGGGTTTTCATATGTGATTTTATGGTCTATTATTAAATAGATTTTTAATTAAATTATTTTTTATAAAATGAGGTTTTTTTTTAAAATGAGGAGTTTTAATGGAAGAGGGTTTTATTTAATAAATGGATTTGAGGTAGTTTTGGTAGAATTAAATGGCATAGGGTGTGGCATTTGAAAATGTTTTCCAAAGTGTGGTTAGATATATTTTTGAAAAAAATTTGTGGAATTTTTTGGTTGGTTTATTTTTGTGTTTAATGTTTAATTGTGGTGGGTTCTTGATGTTGAGTTGGTATTGATTGAGTTTTTATTTCCTTATTGTTTAGTGTACGAAACCACTAAGCTCTATAGAATAAAAAAGAAGATTTGTGGTTGGATTTTCCACCATGTGATTTTGGTTGGACAAGTAATTTCTCAGTTATCTAGTTAGACCATTAAATAAATAGATCTTGGTGGTCCTAACTATCAGGAATTCAATGAGTTGATTCAAGAGTTGAGCCATACTCACATCTTTGAGAATATGTAACTGAAAAAATATAATAAATGGAAGAAAACTATCGATGATATTTTCTCTTGACTCGTGCTTCCTTAGCCAACTAAGATCAAGTTCCGGACATTAATGCTCAAAGCTGTGATTTGGAAGTGGTGGAAGTCAGTCATTAATACCAATCCACAGGAAGACCTCTAATTAGGAATTCATCAAGGCTTCATTCATCATAAATTACTTCTATAAGGATGTGAAGGTGGAAAGGGGGTTGGAGATGTGATTCCTTCAGTAAAGTGATAGAAATGTTTTGGAATTAATACTTCATTTTATGGATTCATTCCCCAATCTCTCAGAGTTGGCTGGTGAATATTAAATTATAGCTTGACATTTTGAGAATGGGATTTTTCCAAATCTTTAGTCGAGGGTGCCGAATTTTCTTGAACCTCCTCTGCCAATTTGGTGAGGCACTCAATTACGATTGAGACTGTTCAGGTAGGAAATCTTGGGACATCCCATCCTACTTCATTATTTAAAAGTGGTGAAGGTAATTTCAATAGAGATATGGAAAAGTGGCCTCAAAATGATTACAGTTGTGATATAATTAAGAGACATTATGATCTTTTCATATCTTCATCTAGGAATAGAACCCCATTATGTCACCATTGTGACAATCAGGGCCACAAGAAATCATATTTTCTAAAATCACCAAAGATGAACTCTATCTGTGGATTCTGGTGTCACTTTCAAAGGCTTCTCATAGGTGTTTCTATGAAGCAACATGGATCCAGTTCCACCCCTTCAAAAGACCCCCAAACAATTTATAGGAGTAGGGTGATGATTTGGGTTCATTTTATTGTTTCTATGGTTTTAAATGTTTTTTATTTTTGGGTGTGGTGTTTAGTTATGTTGTATTCTGTTTGGGGATGTAAAATGGAGTTGTGTATGCTTTTGGGAATTATATTCATAATGTAATTGAATTTTTGGAAATATTTTGAATATTGTTGTTGTGTGATGGTGGAATTCATTATTCCACTCATTATTTACCTTGTTTTTCGGTTTTAAATTGGATCAAAAAGTTATTATGGATTGTGAAATCAATGTTTGAAAGGAATATTAATAAGGAGGGGAGGCCAGCATAGGATGAGCTCATGATGTACCTAGATTCAAACTATTCATGAAGGGTAACTTTATTGTTTCTACCCCTCCCGACCCTCATCATAGTAGTTGGTTAGTTTTCATAGTGGTTCATGTGACATATGCAAGTGGAGATCCATAATAGACTATGACATGTTTATTTGATGGTTTTTATGTTTGAGGTATGATTATTCCTTCTTGGGTTGTGTTTGTAAAGGATTAAGTCTTTTCTTTTTAATACCTTTGTTGTTTTCTTGAGTTATTTGGTCTTGTGTGATGTATTACTTGGTTGTTTCATGTCTTTAGTGGATGGTCTCATAGCATATTCATGGGATTTTGGAGTTGTTTGTTTTGAGAAAAATAGATTCTTATTTACTAAGTCTTTGGGTTTTTAGGTCTTATGTTTGTTGTTAGTTCATCATTGGGCTGGTCTTGATCAACTATGTTTCTTTGGAATTTTGGGGGGTAGAAAGTTTCATGGTGAGGGAAAATTGTAACACCCCGACATGACAATATTCTAATAATTTAATTATTTTTTATTTCTCTTATATTTCATGAGTTTTTCTAATGAAATTTAAAGTTTTTGGGCATGAAAAGTATATTGCAGGGGGAAATTTCACAATATTCTTAACCAAAATTTAATCATACAATAGCTTATGAAAGTTTTTGTAGATCCAAATGCATGATTAGTGCATTGTTTGTTAAATTGTGTGTGTAACGCCCCGGTTCTGGAAGCCACCCAGAGGTGCCCCGTACCTGGTTGGTCACGTGGCCTCAAGCGCATTTCCCCGAACACCAGAGGCCACCAACTAGAAGCAAGGGCCTTGTGTGTGATAGTGGGGAAACTATGCCCTCATTGGAAGAGTACACAGCGGAAGAAATAAATAACTATCAATAGTAGCATAAACAGTAAATACCAAACAACAGTAAAGCAGTGGAATACTGATAAATAAACAACTGAAGCAGAAATATATGTAAATGATGCCTGATACGTTTATATATAGGAAAATGGACAAACAAGACACAATTATAAATACAGTACTAAACCCAAGTACAATAGAAAAATAGATGAGAAAATCCCCAGCATCACCAGCCTCAGCTTAGTCCCATGCTCTCCAGCTCTAGTGCAATCAGGAACCTAAAGTACATGGTCGGTTTCCCTTATCTATACCTGCAACAATATAATCTGTTTGGGAACTAAAGCATGGCCCAAACAGGGTGTGAGGCAAATCCCCAGTATGCAACCACCCAAAGATTTGTGCCTAATAGTCAGTGAATATATGGTAGGTAATGGTACAGTAAACAATCCACAGTTTCTAGCATACAATCTACAAACAGTTAAGCAGCCACTCAAGCAAGTATAACAAACTGGTAACCCTATGGGTAATTCTCACAGTCTAACCCGTATGGTTCAACCTACAAGTACTAGCAACCCTCTAGGAGGCACACACAGTCTCACCCCACTGGTTTAGCTAAAGAATAGACTCTTTGGGGAAGCACTCACCATCAATTCCCCCTATAGTCTCGTATCGTACTAAAGGCACTCTGGGGAAGCACTCGACAACTCATTCCTCTAGTGGACCACGTCGTGGAACTACAGACGCTCTGAAGAAGCACTCAACGTCAATTTCCCATATGGTATTAGATCGTATTATAAGACACTCTGGAGAATCCCTTACGTCCATTCTTCCTATGGTCTACTACACTAGGTTCTCACAGCCCTGTGTAAATTCAGCAAGTATCTCATCTCTTAATGGCCATATTATCCTCACGAACTACTTGGCTAGCATATGCAGCATCTCAGCATTAAAGAACTACAGTCAGACCATCCTATAACTACACATGGAATTAGAAACAGCTTTACAGGCCAAACATGCATGGGCAAAACATCCAAATCATAGTAAATTACCTTATTATCAATCAATAACCTCTACTCGAGCATATAAGTAAAACAGTCAAACAATAAGGACAAAATAGAAAACACACAATACCCCTTTCAAGGGTATTGGTGGAATTTTCACAAAATACTCAAATAATTCCTACTAAAAGGCACACACCATGAACCTTGATGCTAGGAGATCAATGTACTTGAACCAAAAAGCTTTAATCTCCATAAAATGTCGTAGATATACGAAAACCCACAAAATATTCAACCCATGATAACTTTCAAAAGAGGTGGAATTGGAAAACAAAGATTTATGAGAAGTAAGAGCTTACCGTTGCGGTTCCAAAAAAATCGATGATGGTCTATTATGATAAAAGATAGAGTCTCGGGGGTTCGTCGAAGATCCGCGGTCGTACGGAATGATCTCAGTCGATGAAGCTGGAGAAGAAGACCATTCTGGGGTTATGACGTTACCCCAGTGCATTTATTAAAAAAAATAAAGTACACGACATGTACTTTTGTAGTATACATTGTGTACAAGGCTTTTCTGTACTCCACTTTAGGCGGCCTCTACATCACCCATACATGGTAGTGTGCATGGTCATGACATGCCCAGCATGCAGCCTCGAGAAACATCAAAGTACATGAAGTGTACTTATAAAGTACAAATCATGTACTTAAAAAATTTCTAGAAACTTCTATTTTCTAAAAAACTCCAAAAAAAGTAAAAACATACCTAAATAGAAGTTTTGGGTTCTTAAAAACTTCCCCCCTTAAAGAAATTTTTCCCTATATTTCCCTAGCGAGGCATAGAAGAAGAATCCCCAAATAGCTCCGGCCACTACGATCGTACATCGACCTCCCTCTCCCAAGTCTCGTCCTGCACTCACCCATGCTACCATATCACCTGTATCAGAGGAACATACAGTCTACAGAGAACCTTCATACTGTGATCGACAATCCCGATATGATTCTACTTAAATGATGCATCTGCTTCAAGCTCAACCTCCTCAGGTTGAACGACATGAGACGGGTCTGAAAAGTAACTTCGGAGTTGAGGGATGTGGGAGACGTTGTGCGTAGCCCGGTACCTCTGAGGTAATTGAAACTGATAAGTAACCATCCTAACATTACCCAACACCTCAAACGGCTCGACGTACTTGGGTGAAAGCTTACCCTGTCTATGAATCCTCTTGTTTTCCAACCTTGGCGTGACACACAGGAAAACCTAATCCTCGACCTCGAACTCCAGAGGTCATATCTGCTGATCAGTATAAGACTTCTTCCGAGACTGTGATATAGCCATCCTCTTACAAATCAACTCTATCTACTCTGAGGTCTCCTAAACAAGACGAGGTCCGAGCAAAACTGTCTCTCCTGCCACCATCCAGCATAAAGGTGATCGGCATTGCCTATCGTACATAGCCTCGTATGGTGCCATATGAATAGTGGACTAAAAACTATTGTTGTAGGCAAACTACACAAGAGGTATATGCTTCTACAAAGAACCTCCAAAGTCTAGAATGCAATATCGGAGCATATACTCAAGCACCTGGATAGCGCGCTCGGACTGGCCATCTGTTTGGGGATGGTATGCTGTACTCAAAAGTACCAGTGTACCCAAAGCCATTTCAATCCCCTTATAGAACCGAGAAGTAAAACACACATCACTTTCTGAGACGATGGAGTGTGGAACTCCATGTAGACGTACAATCTCACGGATGTACAATCATCCCAACTCGTCAGCACTGAAGTTCTCCTTGATTGGAAAAAAGTGAGCAACCTTCGTAAACCTATCGATGATGACCCAAAAAACATCATTCCCTCAATGTGATCTTGGAAAACCAGTCACTAAGTCCATAAAAACATCATTCCACTTCCACTCCGGAATGGGTAACTGCTGTAAAAGACGTTCTGGTTACTGATGTTTCGCTTTCACCTGCTGACAAGTGGAACACCTCATGAAAAAACCAACAACATCTCTCTTCATACCTGGCCACCTATACTGGAGGTGTAGATCACAATACATCTTGGTGATTCCAGGATGAACTGCTCAAACTGAGAAATGAAAGTCCCACATCAGATCCTCGTGTATGTCTGTTGGAACCCATATGCATCCCTGGAAACACAATATCTCATCCTCGCCAACTGTCCATCTAGGAATAGGGTTCTCTCCTAACAAACTTTCCCGTAGGACTGGGCCTTCAGAATATGATAGATGCATCATTCATACTCGATCAAGAAGTGTTGAGGATACAGCTATAGAAGAAAGAAAAGTCTAACCCTATCTGTTATGCACCTCCAAATGCATCTTAGAGAACAGAGCCATAAGCTGCCACTCCCTGCTGGCCTCCTGAACTGCCTGTATCTGAGTTCTCCTTCTGAACACGTCAGCCACTACATTGCCCTTTCCCAGTGTATAGGAAATATCAAAGTAAAAATAATGAAGATACTCAACCCACCTATGTTGTATCAGATTCATATCATGCTCGGTGATGATGTACTTCAGACTCTTATGGTTGGTGAAAACTAGAAAGTGCTCTTCCAGAAGATAATGTCTCCAATAGCGTAAGGCATGAACAACTGCCACCATCTCGAGATCGTGCGTCGGGTAGTTCCTCTCATGTGGCCTCAACTACCAAGACTCGTACGTAATGAATCCATCTCCCTGCATAAGTATAGATCCTAGCCTGATACCTGAAGCATCACATTATACAGTAAAACTCTTCCCCGACTCTGGAAAGAATAGGGTCGGTGCTGAAGTCAACCTCCCCTTCAGCTCCTAAAAGGCTGACTCACATGAATCTGACCATAAGAACTTTGCACCCTTCTTGGTCAAACCTGTCAACGGTACTGTTAATCATGAAAGGTCTTTTTTGAAGCATCGGTGGTATCCAACCAGCCCTAGTAAACTCCATACCTCAAAAATGTTATTTGGATGCTCTCAAGAAACTACACCTCTCACTTTCTATGGGTCTACGGATACTCCTGTCACTGAGATAACATGACCCAAAAGGTGAATATGATCCATCCAAAAGTGTCATTTCAAGAGCTTAACATATAACTAATTCTCTCTCAGTGTACTCAAAATGATCTTCTGGTGCATTTGTGAGACCGAACGACATAACCATATACTCGTATAGACCATACCTGCTCTGGAAAGCTATAAGAGGTATATCTGATGGTCTAATGGGAAACTGATGATAAGAATACCTCAAATCGATCTTTTAGGACACCCGGGATCCTCGAAGCTGATCAATGAGGTCATCAATCCTCGAAAAGGGATATCGATTCTTGACAATCAACTGGTTCAACTTCTGATAGTCCACACATAGCTTAACGGTACTGTCTGCCTTCTTTGCAAACAGGTCAAGCGATCCCCAAGGAGAAGTATTGGGTCAGATGTAACCCTTTGACTATAACTCCTCCAACTGCTTCTTGAGCTTTGGTAACTCAGGTGTATCCATCCTATAATGAGGAATAGACACAGTTGTCGCTCCTGGAATGAGATCAATAGAAAAGAATACCTCATGCTCCAGAGGAAAACGGAAAAGTCCTTTGGAAAGGAATCTATGAAATGATCCACCACTGGAGGGAAGTCTAACTGTGAAGTCCCCTGGTCATCCAGATATAGAATGGCAATCTGGGTGGTAACTCCTCCTAGCCCAAGATGCTCAGGTCCTGCTCTAGTCACCTGGACATCCCACTCGCCTCTCGGAAGAAAAAATTCACCTCTGGTGATATGAAACTCATCCTGTGGTGAAAAAAGTCAACGATTTCCTAGAAGGGAACTATCCAATCCATTCCGAGAATGAAATCATATCCTATCATCTCTAAGACATAGAGGTCCCATAATAAGTTACACCCCACAACCTCAAGAGGGAATTCTCTGCACTGACGTAAATTAGCTGTCCAAGCCCCCAATGGCGTGTCTAGAGTCAAAGTATCGGCAGAGGAAAAGATGTTGAGCCCAAGGCATTCCAAAACAGCAAAGAAGATAAAGCTATGGGAAGACCCTATATCAAAAAGAGGAGAAGATAAAACATAGGCCACTAAGATCGTAACTCGAACTGTAGAGGGTTCGGGATACTGCTCCAGCTAGGTCTGCTCCACTACAAAATCCTGACCTGTACCATGGCCTTGTGGTCTTTCCTAACTTCTCTTAGCTGATCCATACTATTGTCGATGATAGAATGATGATTGAAAACCCCATCCATGACCTCCTACTTGGCCTGAATGGTCAGAAGAACTCTAGTTCCAAGAATGCGGAGAAACTGGTGGCAGTGCTCTTGAATGAGGAGTCATGGATGAACCCCTATCATCAGCTGCTGGTGAGAAAACCTAACAGAAGTGATGAAGGTGACCCATATTTCCACAAGATCGGCACTCCAATGGGTCACTCTAAATCTACGGCCTCGTATTCCCATCTCTTCCACACTGGTAGCATACCACCTAGCTACCTGAAGATGTGTCTCGCTGTCTCGGATCACCACACGTAGACTCCCTACGGCGCTTCCTACTATTATCCTGAGAATAACTAACCTTAGAAGCATAACCACCCTAGATATCAACCTA
This sequence comes from Viscum album, assembly GCA_963277665.1. NCBI lineage: Eukaryota > Viridiplantae > Streptophyta > Magnoliopsida > Santalales > Viscaceae > Viscum > Viscum album. The sequence continues at coordinate 1,187,161,092 of OY728156.1, read as the reverse complement.
GGAATCTCCTAGGTTGCACTTTGTAATCAGTGCCTAGTTGACGATGGAGGCGACGAAGGTCAACCTGAATATATTCACCTGTGAGTGGATCTCCCGTCTAAAGCCATCCTCAAACATCCTTTCCAATAACATCCCATCTGATCTCTGGATGGGCGTGAAATGCTAATGCTTGGTGAAAATAGAGGAGTACTCCATGACAGAAAGAGTACCCTACTCCAGGCTAATGAACTCCCGGGCTCAGTTGGCCCTCTGGATAGAAGTAGTAATAAACGATGCGCTGAAACTCCTCCTAGCCATAACCTGCTGATGACCCGCCTGTGAGATCACATCCCACCACCTCTTGGAGGAGTCTCGTAGCATGTAGGTAGCATGCTTGACCGGCCTCTCTGGAGGCATCTCCAGATGCTCGAAGATCGTCATCATGGATTCTATCCATGACTCCGCAGCTTGAGGTCCTTCATCCCCTGAGAAGGTGGGGGGATTCTAAAGCTAAAAAACTTGCGTCAAGTCTGCAATAGACGTGGCAGAAGGCAGAGCTCACTGGAAGTTCTGCATCATCCTCATAAAACCTTCCCTAAACTACACATCGGCGTATGCAGCTGGTATCACTGCTAGTGCCAAAGTTGTCACAATAGAAGGATCTATGGGAAGTCCCTGACCGGCCATATCCAATGTCTGATCACCGCCTGGCAGCTGGCGTACAACTGGAGGATATCTCGGTGCCATGAATCTGTAAGGTCAAACACACACTTTAGATCAACACTAGTAAGAACTGAAAAACTGAAGGAACAAGAAGGAATGAGGTAAATAGGGAATTTAAGTTATGAAAAACATGGCCACACGATGTGTACTTTCCCTACACGGCCTGTTACCTTAAGTCATTCACATGGTCGTGTAATTCTACCTAAACTGGTCGAGTAACACCCCAGATACACGACATGTTGTCCTAACACACGGCTTGTACACGAATCCTATTCCCTGCCTGAGTCCTTCTACAAGGTTAATCCACATGGATCCTCCAAGACGAAACTACATGGTGTGTTCGATGCAGACACGACGTGTACTAGACATGACTTACCTAGCCTGTTTTGTTAGAGACATGGCCTAACATATGGCTGACACTACACGACATGTTCCAGATGGACACAGTGTGTACAAGAAAGGTTAACACTAACCAGTGTTGTTTGTGACACTTCTGTGTACCTAGATTAGACTACACAGTGTGTATAATTCAGACACAGCGTGTATGCGAAAAGTGAAGACATCCCGTGTTGTTCATGACATGACCGAGTTACCTATTTCATACTACACGGTCTGCTAAACTAGTAGAAGGCGTGTTCCAACAAGATTTTTCATAACCCTGTGTCCCTTCCCACAAATCCAGTGACACCATTAAAAACTAAACGGCGTGTATTCATAAATTACACGCCGTGAATTCTGGGTTTTTTCAGGAAGTAGGCTCAGAACTGCTCCGGAGCCTAGAAAACACAGAAAATACATGTTAAGGTACCAAATTCCGATCCACGAGGGCCCATACTCCCTGTGAATCAAAGTTTGACATCTTATACAAATCAAAAAACAAGGTAAACAGGTCCATGTTCTACCAAAATCCGGTCAATGAGGGCCAATAACACCTCAAGAACCAAAAATTAGAATCCATTTAAGCAAAGTACTATAAAAACAAATCCTTTATCGAACAGTAGAGATTCTATCAAAGCATCTATCACTACAAAATGCATAATATACACAACATCTATCAAAACAACATGCAATCACTGATGCATCCTAGATAACATGGAAAGAATGTATGGAATGTGATTTCTAAAATGTTCCTATATGATGTATGAGATGGAATACCCTCATATCATCGGGTTGTGATAAAAATAGAACCATAATAACAACAATGGTAATAGCACAAAGCATGTGAATCAACCAACGGTGAAATCAAATTAACTATAAAATTGAAATACAATAAAATTTTAATAAACGATGTAGTACGTAATTTCCCTGTACACGGGTTAGCTACTCCAGAGAACAACTCATTACCAAATACCTATTCCATTATCTCCCCGGCTATAGTCTCCATACAATAATTCAAGAGAAATTAAACGCTTTGATACCACTTTGAAATTTCCCAGTTCCAGAAGCCCCTTAGAGGCTCCCCGTACCCAGTTGGTCACATGGCCTCAAGCACATTTTCTCGAAGGCCATAGGATTCCAAATAGAAGTGTGGGCCTTAGGTGTGATAGTGGGGAAACTATGCCCTCATTGGTAGAGTACACAATATAAGAAATAAATATCCAACAACAACAGTGGGAATAGTAAATACCAAACAGCAGTAAAAAACCTAATACTGATTAATAAAAAACTGAAGTAGAAATATATGTAAATTATGCATGATACATATATGTCTAGGAAAATATCCAAACAAGCCACAATGTTGAATACAGTACTAAACCAAAGTACAAAAGAAAAATAGATAAGAAACTCCTCAGCATCGCAAGCCTCAACTTGGTCGCATGCTCTCCAGCTCCAGTGCAATCAAGAACCTGAAGTAGAATGGCTCTTGCCCATATCTATACCTACAACAATATAATCTGTTTGGGTCCAAAATCATGGACCAAACAGGATGTGAGAAAAATTCCTAGTAGGAAACTACCCAATGATTTGTGCCTAATAGTCAGTGAATATATGGAAGGTAAAGGTACAGTAAACAATCCATAGTTTCTAGCATGCAATCTACAAACAAGTAAGCATCCACTCAAGCAAGTAGAACAAATAGGTAACCCTTTAGGTAGTTCTCATAGCCTAACCCATATGGTTCAACCTACATGTACTAGAAAACCTCTGGGAGGCACACACAGTATCACCCCTCTGGTTCAACTAAAGAATAGAATCTCAAGGGAAGCACTCATCGTCAATTCCATATATAGTCTCATATCGTACTAAAGGCACTCTGGGGAAGCACTCAACATCCCATTCCTCTTGTGTCCTGCGTCGTGGAACTAGAGACACTCTGAGGAAGAACTCAACATCAATTCCCCTTGTGGTCTCACATCGTATTATAAGACACTCTAGAGAGTCCCTTACGTCCATTCTCCCTATGGTCTACTACACTAGGTTCTCACAGCCCTGTGTAAATTTAGCAAGTATCTTATCCCGTAACGGCCAATGTATCCTCAAGAACTACTTGGCTAGCATCTACAGTATCGCAGCATTAAAGAACTACAGTCACACCATCCTATAACTTGGCATTGAACTGGAAACATCCCAACAGAAAAAACATGCATGGGAAAAACATCCAAAGCATAGTAAATTACCCTATTCACAAAAAATAACCTCTACTGAAGCATATAAGCAAAGCAGGCAAACAACAAGGGAAAACCAGGAAAGACGCAATACCCCGTTCCAGGGAATTGGTGGAATTTGCACAAAATACTCAAAGACTTCCTACATAAAGGAAAAAAACCACCTACCTTGATGCTAGAAGATCAATATACTTGAACCACAAAGCTTTAATCTCCTTCGAACTTCATAGATCTGTGAAAACACAAAAAAAACCAACCAATGATAACTTTTAAAAGAGGACGAATTGGAAAACACAGATCTAGGAGAAGGAAGAAAATACCACTGCAGTTCCAATGAAATCGATGACGGTCCATTCAGATTACGGACACAGGTTCGGGGGTTCGTTGATTATGCACAGCCATACGGAATGCTCTTGGTTGAAGAAGCTGGAGGAGAATACTGTTCTAGTGTTAAGAAACGACCCTGGTGCATTTAATAAAAAAATAAAGTACACAGAGTACACGGTGTGTACTAGGCTTTTCTGTAATCCGCTTTAGGCGGCCTCCACATCACCCCTACATGGCCATGTGCATTGTCATGACACGACCAACACGTGGCCTCGGGCAGCATCAAAGTACACAATGTGTACTTCAAAAATTTCAAGAAACTCATCTTTTATCCAAAACTCCAAAAAAATGAAAAACATACCTGAAAAGAAGGTCCCGGTTCTTAATCTGTGTCATGGATGTGTGTAGTTCTCTAGGATCCCAATAGAGTGGGAACATGGTTGGAACATGATTTTCCAATTATTGAGACCCAAACCATGCACACTGTCTTTTTAAAAAAAATAAATAATTAAAATTAAAATTAATATATATAAGAACAATAAATACCCCTCGCCATTTCTAGCGTGACCCCCTCCACCCTCTTTCTCAAACCAAACCTAGTAGGGGGCTCTCAAAATGCTACCATCCACTCTTCCCCATTTTTTGGGCTGTTTTTCTTCTGGATTAATGGTGAGATCAACTCTGGTAAGGTTATCTTCCTCTAATTATCCTTATTTACCCCATATTTCATTGTCTCCTTTCTCCACCATATTTTATTCCTGTTTTGGGAAAACCCTAACTTGAAATTGGTGCGTTTTTTACTATTTATTAGTCCTTAGGGTTCATAGTGGGTGATTTGAGGCCCGTCGTTGCGATATTCATTGAAGGAATCACATTATGGACCCTTGAAGATAAATTTAACAACTATATATACATATGTATGTTTGTATATATTTTCAACCTCCTTCTACATATTTTCTCATGTTGAGGGAAATATCTGAATTTTTTAAAGGGGTAAGTATGTAAATATTTATATAAAGGTGTATGTGCGTGTAAGTGTGAAGTGGTATTTATCAAAGGTGTCTTGGATTGAGGTAGGTTTCCCATTGAATATGGAAATTAAATTTGAGGAAACATTTATGTTCACACCTTTTTTTGAATCTAATTATTGATATTTATTATTTAGAATAATTATTTCAAATGAAATGAATAAAATTTATCTTGAATTGAATTGTATGAAATTGTTTATTTGAGCTTTTCACACAAAGTGTTTGTCAAAATTCCTAGTTGGCCTTTATAAATGTGTTTTGATTTGTAATTCATGATTCAGGTTATAAAAAATGGGTTTTCAATGGATTTATTGGTTTTATAAGTGGAGTGTTTGATTTTTTTAGAAATGAATGTCACCCAATGAATTTGTGGTGCCCGATTGGATCATTTTCAAATGGTTTTGTTTTGAAATCTCTCCTTGGGAAATATCTCTCTTGTCTTGATCAATGTTAATGTTAATGATAGTTCCTTTTTATGAGGCTTCCCTCTTGAATTAATGGTTATAAGGAAAGGGGATTATTCCTTAGGGTGATTTTGGAGTGATTCATGGATGTGTGTCTGATGTGGCAGATTGTCTGTATTTTATGTAAATATTTATTGATTTTATGATTCTCTTTGGCGAACCCTAATTTTAGACACAACATGGGAACCTATCATAGCTAGTGGATTATTAGAGAACTCTTTTTTGCACTCATTTGGAATTAAAATTAATATATTGGACCCTTATTATGGATAAACTATACTATGGAGATGTTACCCCTCAGTTTGGATATGTAAGATACGAAGAAGTGTTTGGGATGTTTGAATGTATTAGGGACACTAAAATGATGGATCAAGTTACTGTATGATTTAGATTTTCTATTGAGATCCTAGGTATTCCCATGTTCGATGACAATTATTTATCTACGATTGATAATCTAGGTGCCTCGTCGACTTTGGTGACTTTAGAACTGCTTTCCAATTTCTCTATATATAATATTATCTCTATTTCTCTTCTTTAGTGATGTTTATCCTTTACAAAAATTTATTTTTTTATTTTTTGTAAATGTCTTCATGAAAACTTTTTTGTAATATTATTCACACACATTCTTTCTCTATCTCTCTCTTCCCCATTCTTTTAAAATTTTAAAACCACCACTTTTTAGAAAAAGTTATTTTAAATAAAGAGGGTAATTGACTAAGATATTTTTTGAAATTGAATGGATGAAAAAAAAAACATATTTTTATATTAATATATTTCAAATTTTTAGCAAATGAATCTTTTATTTAAAGGAAATTCACATGGATAAGTTTTAAATGGGAGTGTATGATGAATTTTAATAATCACACCTATACTTTCATTGTTTTTTGCTTCAGTTAGAGGTCAATATTGGTTTTGTTCGTTTGGAGCATCATTGGGTTTTTGGTTCAGTGAGTGACATGTGGGGTCATTGAGAGATCCATTTGTTCATCAGGTTAGACTTTGTTTTATTTTTAGTTTATTTTTTGTTGTAATTATTGTATAGTTTATTTTATATTTCTCTTATTCTTAGTTTTTCTACTACCTTGTTTATTTTTTTATTTTGGGAAATCATTCCCACAGACTCTCTTTGATTTCGTTGGTGTTTATCACTACCCCGGGGTGATCGGAAACACTCCTTGGGGATGTTGGAGGTAGACTCGAGATACTAGTTCACGGTTGAACTTAGTTGGTTTATGAAAAAATAAACCTATATAGTGTGTTGGCTATTTCATACATTTCATGCCTATATTTATCTTGATATAATTCTTGGAGATGAGTTAGCATCTTTTGTGTATCTGCGTTCTCAGGCATTCTCTTTAATTGACTAGATATAAATGACAATAGGATACACTATACGTTCATTTCATCATCTAAATGATTTTACCATATTTTGTTATTCTCTCTTCTTACTCTGTAAGGATGATCAAAAGTAAGTGAAGACTCCAAAACATAAATCTTTCTTTCTTGGCGTAGTACTATTCACAGGTGCCTGTACCACTCCTGGAAGTTTTGGATGGTCATAATATTCTCTTTATCCAGTATTGATCATAATGATAATGTTCTAGAGATGTTGGAGATTACCATTTTTATCAATAAAATATAAAATTTAGTAGTCATTACTTTATAAAGACTACATATTAGACATTATTGAGTAATTATGTAATAATCCAATCTTCCAAAATACTTTTCTCTTTGAATAATAAAATAACATGCACTGTATGAAACTTCATGCTCTAGCATACCACGCCAGTCAAACAAGCCATTATGAATAGTGATCCCCAATTTTTGAAATTTTATAAATTTTAGTTTTCAAAATGGACTTCATTTTTGGATTCAGAATATCAAAATTATCTTAGGGTGATTTTTTTACTTTTTAAAAAACATTCAATTTTTGATGAACAGTTAAAACACCACATTATTGTTTAAAACCAACATTTTATATATATAAATATTAATTTTACTTAATTTTATTTCAAGTCAAGAGAGATATATAATACCTATAATAGTTCAATGTAATTCATTGGAATTGTTTTATACTAAGATAAGATGAATAATTTTTTTGGAACATTTTAACGTCAGTTACTCATCTTCTAGGCACATTTGCAAATTTTCATAAAATGTGATTTTACCACTTTTTTGAATTGAATTTAAAAAATTGAAGAGACACAGTTGACATCATTATGTAAAATATGATTCAATATGATGAAAATAATATTTGGTGAATAGTAACTTTTGAATTTTATTTACCATAGTTTAAAATAAATAGTGTAATTGAAGTTATAAATGAAATTATAATTACCCTAATACAAGTTCTAACTCTATTGGATATGTTTTTTTCAACTAAAATCAACCTTAAAAATAAAATATGATCCTCTTTTCTCCACCTGTGTTAGATTAGGACATTTATTATTATTTTAATTAAATATGAGTTAAAAGTATTATATCCAAATTTTCATAACTAATTTTTTTTAATATAGGGTTATACATAAGCTAAATTCAATTATAAATATTAATTAGGATGATAAAATGATTTAATACATCATGGTATTTTATTTATAATTTTTAGAAATTAAATAATTAAATTTATTTATGACACCGTGATGATATTGTAATTACCTTATTAATGAAAGATTAAAATAATTGATCTTATAAATATAAAAATAAATGTAAATTGAGACTTTTTATGAATTACATGATTTTTATAGTTTAAGAATACATTTTAGGGTTTATTGAATAATTCTTTTCGAAGTTATAAAGTTGTTATGACTCTCACAAAAACCAAATACCAAATTGTGTCAAAATTGACATAAATGATATTTAAAAAAAAACTATTTTATTAAATTTTATAATAGAATGAAAAATCTATTGTTTAGAAAAAAGGACATAGATATGGTTAGATATGTCAATAAAGAACCACTTGGGGCTATCTTGTCTTTTTATAGAATTTTTATTTAACATTTATTATAATAATACAAGAATACATGGTAAAAGTTAATCTATTTAACTAAGAGCTAAATCTAAAAGATAAGGTTTATATGGAAACCCAAACCTTTCTAAAACCTATTGGTTGAGTTTATTTCAACCCAGACCTACCTTATCCTCGAAATAAATTATTTTGGAGCCATTATGAACCAAAAATGATTGTATAATAAATTAATATGTCAAGCTTTTCATAAAGTGACACTCACTTCTCTTATAAAAGGGTACTTCCCCTTCTCTGAAAATCACACCTCCAAATCCATTTGGGTTGGACAAAAACTACTAAAATATTTTCCCAACTACCCTGAAATTAATCCAGAGGCCTTACTTTGATCATAAATCCACTTTAAGGGGCCCTTTTGACCAAATAAAATGGAATCACCCAAAGAAGAGGTAATAATTTAATGACCTCTTTCAAAGTTATTCTCTTCTTCTACATACTCTTTCTTTGTTATTTCCATAACAAAATAATAACTTCAGTTCCTTCTACATAATTAGATGTTATTATAAATATAGAACAACCATATTCATTTTTATATCCGTCTTATTAATGACAAAGTCACCATACGTGCGTACGTACGGTCTACCATCTCCACGTCATTGTGTAGTTTGTTATTCCACACTTAATTGTTTGGATGAGTATAATAATGAATATAATTGATGTAAATAATAAATATAACATGTTAATTATTCTTTATATATTATATACCATCCAATTACATATAATTTCACCATCAATAGAATGGTATTGTCGCTCGTCCGTACCTACGGATTACAATCTCCATAAACACGATGAGATTCATTACCCATCATTACCATTAAAGAATAATTTTCATTTTTTGAATAAAAATAATGTTTAGGAACATAATATAATTTTTTTATTTGAATAAAATACACTCTATCAATAAAAAATATTACTTATTTAGCAAAACATATAATGGAAAACGAATTAGTTAACACCCAAAACAATGATACTACTGAAATATTACTAACAAAACAATGTTAGAAGATCATATATAATATCATATTTATGTGTATGGTTATTTTTTAATTTAATAACAATTATTTAACTATTATACAGTAGGTTAATGTAACCTCAATCAAGTATAAGTACATGTTAAGGGTTAATTTTACAATCTCATTATTATCTGAGGTTGTTTATACGTAAGTATCCACTCAGACTTCTTTATCATCCACATCTGTGTTTCTTAAAAATGTATTTAAAAACATTTTTACTATTTCCATGAATACATGTTAATGTCTTTTATACTCAGGTATTAATTTCTAAAACATATTTTGAAAGGAATCATTCCGTCGTTTTCCAAACAAGGTACTTTATGACTTTTTCGATGAATTATGGTAAGAATGTTTTTAACATATATGGATGGTGTGGCTTTTTTATACCATTATAACATATTTGAAGCTTCCCTTAAAAGATTATAATAATATATTAAAAATTAATGTTTTCTTTTATAATTATGTGACATTTAAACTATTTTAAAATAGAAAGAGATATTTCTCTCAAATAGTTTTGATTTCATCTATGTCTATATCCTTTGATAGATTTTACACTTGTTTGAACTTGATTTATCATGATACAATCTTCCACATTGTATTGAAGGATTTGTGATATGATTGACTATGGAGGTTTTATTTTTATACCATTCATTTTTTATGTTAAAGTATTAACATTTAGTATGCTAGTTTTAATATGAATGTTTATGTTATGTTTCATCCTTTTCATATGAGGAAAGTGTTGGACATAGAAAGTGATGGGTGGATCCCACTATAGCTCCTCAATACATCGATAGGTATTATGGTACAAACTAGTGTCTTGACATAAGGCCTTGAAAAAATCTAATTTGTAGTCTTGTAACAAGGCCTTGACTATGTGGTTATGATATCCAACATTATGCATTCCATCATTATGAAATTAGATATTGATATTACATGTGATTATTCAACTAGTAGAATATCCATGTGATTAAGTAAATTGAATTATTTTATTAATATTTTCTATATTATATATAAGCTTAATTTCATAAGGCTTGTGTTTTAGTTTTATACATTGTGTTCAATGTTTATGATTATTTATTAAAGTTTCCAATATATTGTCATCCATACTAAGCATCTGAGATTATCTCATTCTTATGCTTTATTTTTCCTAGGATGTGAAAGAAGAATATTATGATTGACCTGTATGGATAGAGTATGGGATTTGAGTGTTTTCAAAGGATACTCAATGTTGTTTTTATTTCATAATGTAATGTAAAACTTATGTATGTATCTCGAACATCCAAGGCTACTAAAATAATCAGTACTTCAAGACTTGATCTCTTGTTATCAGGACAATGTTATGTAATAATGCACCGACTCTAGGAAACTAGGGATAGGGCATTACAGTTGGTATCAGAGGATGTTTAGTACAAACCAGGGAATATAGATTTAGAAAAACACTGATTAAAGAACATTACCCTAAGATAATCTTTGATGATTAGTATAAAAGAACTTCTTAGAATTATGGAAATGTAGAGATTCTATATTTTTTCCAAGAAATACATCCATGTCTGGATACAAGCAGGTATAGGCAGATCTGGCATATATTTTCCTTGGAGTGAAAACACTGACAAAGATTTTCGGTCTTGACCTGGTGTATCTTGGTACACAACAACGGTCCTTGCTACACTCTTTGTTATGACACTCCAGAGGGGATATCTTTAAGATAATTCACATTATCTTTACCAACCATTAATTTGGATTTATGAGTAAATACCTCCTCAAATGATACATTTTTTTTATGATTATGAATTATATGCATTAACTATTCAATATATGTTTGGTGTTTTACTAGTTTCAAATTATGTATTGTGATTCATAAACTAATCTATTGAATGTTAATTATAGAAATAGAACATAGTGGAAGGAATGGAAATCGTATCAATGCACATAATATATTTAGGGATTACCATCCTACTCAAGGTAATTATAGTGGATCTGGGGATGAAACCAGTTCTTAACAACTTATAACCATACTGTGACCACTCACTCAGGTTATGAATAATAACCTTACCCATATGGATCACCCTATTCCACAAAACGAAGGATCAATGTTAGACTAATTCATGAGGAAACAACCACCAAAATTCAATAGGACTGAAAGTCTATTTGTAGCTGAGCAATTGATTAGTTCCTTAGAGAAAATATTTCATACTTTAAGGAGTAACAAAAGAGAATAAGTTGTCATGGTATTTTATCACCTCACGAGAGATGCATATCAATGGTGGTCATTAATTCAAAACTCAAAGGGGATAATAATGTGTCAAATATGGAATGGAGGGTTTTTAAATATATTTTCATAGAAAAATACTTTCCTCATGACCATTAAGCGGATATAGAAAGGAACGTTCTGTGTCTGAGGAAAATGGAGGATGAGAATGTCACAAAGTATGAGGATAACTTTACAATGATAGAAAGCCATGCTGCAGATTATATACATAACACAATGAGTAACATTGATCAATTCTTTTTTGGGTAAAAACCATTTATCCATTGAGCATTAGTCTCAAAATTCTTATCATAATATGAATATATTGCCTCATATTCTATCAAGATGGAAAACTAATTCTCTAAGTCCTATGACTTTAATGAAATGAAATTGAAGAAGAGATATGTTGAACACTCTAGAAATGTAAATAATGTGAAGAAGGAAAAAGTTGAATTTACATCCTATTGTTAATGTGGGATGAAACACCTAGGTACTTGACTAAGGGGAATGAAAGTCTGTTATAAGTGTCGAGATAAAGGCCACAAAGCTCGTGATTAAAAAGGGAAGAAATTGGCTGTAAATGATGAATGCTACAATTGTAGAGAAATGGGGAATTATGAAAATGAATATCCTAAATGCCAAGGAAATGTACCATGAAAAATGAAAATGGAGAAAGGCCAAGCTTATTAGATCACTACTACTGAGGTTAAAGCTTCAAATGACATGGTGGAAGATAATTTTATGGTTTCCTCAAATTTAGCCAATGATTTATTTGATTTTGGATCATCGTATTGTTTCATATCTTTCAAGTTTTCTAAGAGAATTAGATATTTCAAATTTGATTTAACAATGGAGTTGTCAGTAAAAATTCCTAAGGGAAGTATCATTGCAATAATATTTTGTGAATCAGTTACCATTAGAGCATATAAATATGATTTATCTATTGACCTCATCATCATAAACATGATTTAATTTGATATAATCCTCAGTATGGATTGGATTTCAGACCATGATACAAAAATTTATTGTAAGAAGAAGGAGGTTATAATTTTTGATAATGATAAGTGGAACCTTATCATTAGAGAAGAAACTTCACCATTTTATTCACATCTAGATCCAACCCCAATAGCTATACTAAATTCAATTATTAGGGATGAATAGATTGAAATGACTATGCGTGAGGAAAGGAATGCTCAAATAGAGTATGTGCCGATTGTGCAAGAATATGTTGATGGGTTTCCATAGGATTTACCTGGACATCGTCTAGAATGATAAATTTACTTTTCCATTAATTTAATACCTGGTTCAAGGCCCATATCAAAGACCCCTTATTTAATGGACATTGTGGAATTAGTGGAACTAAAGAAACAACTAGAGTAATTGAGAAATAAAGGACTTATTTTCACTGGTGTTTATCCATGGGGAGCCACTTTTATTTTTGTTAATAAGAACGATAGATATATGAGGTTGTGCATTGACTATAAGGTGATCAATGTTATAATAATAAAGAACACGTATCCCATACCTCACATTGATGATTTATTCGATTTACTTCATGGATCTCAATATTTTTCAAAGATTAACTTTCATTATGGATATCATCAGTTGTGTGTGATGAAGGAAGTCATTCTGAAGACAAAATTTCATAATAGGTATAGACATTAAGAGTTTACAGTAATGCCTTTTGGACTCACTAATGCACCCTATGTCTTCATCGATCTAATTAATAGAGTTTTCATGGAATATCTTGATGAAATTGTAGTGGTATTTATTGATGATATATTAGTTTACTCTAAAATCTATGAATATAATGAAAATCACTTATGCACTATTCTAATGACTCTTATATGAAATGAATTATATAGGAAGTTTATCATGTGTGAATTATGTCTTCTATATAATTATTTTCATTTCCATATTGTCTCTAAGGATATAATCTCTAATAATACTTCTACAAAAAAGAAATACAAGAATGGGAAGAACCGACGAGTATAGCTATGGTATGAAGTTTTATTGGTTTAGTAGGTTGTTATTGGAATATCATCTAGAATTTTTTAGATTGGATAACAAATTAACCATGATCACACATAAAGGGTTTAAATTTGTTCAGAAAAAAGAGTGTGAAGAATGTTTTTAAGATCTGAAGAGAAGATTAGTCAATTCTCCAATCTTGACTCTACCATCAGGGAATGATGGGTTTGTTATTTATAGTGATGCTTCAATGAAAGGACTTGGTTGTTTCCTTATGCAGAATGATAGAGTTATTGTCTATACATCACAGAATCTAAAAATTCATGAACCAAACTATCCCAATCATGACCTTGAGTTAGAAGCTATAATAATTTCTTTGATAATATAGAGACACTGTCTATATGGTTAAAAATTTGAGATATATACCGATCATAAGAGTTATAAGTATATTTTATCATAGAAAGAACTCAACATGAGGAAAATACGGCGTCTTGAACTACTCATGGATTATGATTGCACTATACACTACCACCTGGGGAAGGAAAATAAGGGTTAAGATGCTTTTTGTAGAAATGATAATGGAGTTTTGAACTAGATGAGAGTTGAAAGGGATCCTATGTTTATGGATCCAGTAAAGATGGATATGGGCATAATCATGGAAGGAGAAACATCATTTCTTTTTTCAAATGGTTTCCAAACAATCATTACTAGAAATAAATAAAAAGTTCTTGGCCTGATGATGAGGAGTTTCAAAATAAAATTAAAGTTGTGAATGATAGAAGATTGATTGACATCGTATATGAAGATGGAAATTTGAAATTTCAAAAGAGGCTCTATGTTCATGAAATACCTTATAAAAAATGGAATTATTGGATGATGATCATAGATCAAATTTATCTATAAACACTTGTAGTATTAATTTGTATAGAGATGTGATGGAACATTTTTGGTGGGGCGACATGATGAGGGAGATTTCTGATTATGTGTCAAAATGTATGGTTTTTCAACTAGAGAAGGCCAGAAGACAACATTCTAGAGGATTCATGCAACATCTTTCTACACCTGAGTAGAAATGAGATGATATTATGATGGACTTTTTCATGGGGCTACAAAAGAATCCTAAAAATAATGATGTAATATGGGTCATTTTTTATCATCTTACTATGTCATCACATTTTCTTGCTACAAGAGAAGATTTACTGCTTGAACTTTTAGAAATAAAATATATTAATGAAGTTTTAAGATATAATGGAGTACCCCTATCAATTATTTCTGATCGTGATCCCCATTTTACATCAAGATTCTAGAAAAGTCTTCTGAAATCCCTGGATGCTAAAATTTATTTGAGCACTGCCTACCATCCTCAAACTGATTGACAATTAGAATGGACTATTCAAACCATAGAATATTTTTTGAGATCTTTCACACATGACTTTAAAGGTATGTGAGATCAATATTTACCTCTGGTAGAATTTTTCTATAATAATAGCTTCCATTAAAGTATTCATATGGCACTATATGAAGAATTATATGGAAATAGATGTCGCACACCAACTTATTGGGATGATGTTGGTGAAAGAAAACTCATAGGCCTAGTACTTGTTGAGGAAACATTGAAAAAGGTGAAGATTATCCAAACCCACATCCAAGCTACTCAATGTAGGCCAAAGGCCTATGCTGATAACTAAAGGAAGGAATTGGAATTTCAATTAGGAGATCTTGTTTTCTTGAAGGTATCTCCATGGAAGGGTGTTATACGATTCCATAAGAAAGGTAAATTAAGTTCCAGGTACATCATACCTTTCAAAAGTATTGAATGAATTGGAGTTGTAGATAACCATTTTGAAATGACTCCAAGTCTCTCCAAATTTTATGATTAGTTCCACATATCACTATTGAGAAAATACATGCCCGACCCAACGCACGTACTCACATATGAAGAAAAAGAACTAGAACCTGATCTATCTTATTGTGAAAAGCCTATCATGATTCTTGATACTAGAGAACAAGTGTGGAGAAACCTGACCACTCATCTGGTAAAAGTTCAACGGAGAAACCATAATATGGAAGAGGAAACATGGGAACCCAAGTAACATATGATGAAAAACCACCCAAATATTTTTATGTAGTAGTATTCTAGAATTTTTGGGGATGAAACTATTTTAAGGAGGGAAGAATGTAACACCCCAAGCATCCAAGGTACGTTTCTCTTTGAATAATGCAATATCTTGAACTTTACAAAACATCGAGTTCTAGCACACCACACCAATCAAGATAGCCATTATGAATAGAAATACCCACTTTTTGAAAATTTATAAATTTTATTTTTCAAAATGGTCATCATTTTTGGATTCAGAATATCAGAATTACCTTAGGGTGAATTTTTGGTATTTTTTTGGGAAACAATCAATTTTTAAATTTATTTTAAGTAAAAATAGATACACAATACCTATATTAGTTCAATTTAATTCATTAGAGTCATTTTATAACAAGATTATATGTATAAAACTTTATTTAACTTTTTAACATCTTTTACCCACCTTCTAGGAACATTTGTAAATTTTCATAAAATGTAATATTACTGGTTTTGTGAATTGAATTTCAAAAATTCAAGATACATGGTTGATATCAATAAGTAAAATATTGATCAATAGGATGAAAATAATTTTGGGTGAATAGTAACTATTGAATTTTGTTTAACACGGTTAAAAGTAAATAGGGTTATTAAAGGTAAAAATGATATTATAATTACCATAACACAAGTCAAAATTCTATTGGATAAGTGATTTTAGACCAAAATAAACCATAGGAATAAAATATGATCCTATTTAATCCACATGGATTAGATTAGCGAAGTTATTATTATTTTATTTAAAGAAGATTTAAAAGTGTTAAGTTCAACTTTCCCTAACGAAATAAATCTTAATATAGTGTTATACATAAGATAAATTCGAATATAAATATTAATTGGAAAGATAAAAATACTTCCTACATCATGGTATTTTATTTATAATTTTTAGACATTATATAATTAAATTTATTTATGACATAATGATGATTCAATAATTACGTTAGTAATGGATGATTAAAATAATTGATGTTATAAATATCAAAAGAAATGTAAATTGAAAATATTAATGCATTTAACGAATTTTATAGGTTAATATTACATGTTAGGGTTGATGAAAAAATTATTTTTAGATGTGATAATGTTGTTATAACTTAAAAATAAAAAAACACCAAATAGTGTCAAAATTGACATAAATGCTTTTAAAAAAAATACTATATTATTAAATTATATAATTTTCCTAAAAATATAAGGTTAGTCCAAAGGAAGTATATAAGGTTATATATGTAAATAGTTGACCACTTGGGTTTCTGTTGTCTATTTATAGTAAGTTTATTAACCATTTATTATAATAATACAAGAATACATGGAAGAAGTTAAACCATTTAAATAAGAGTTAAATAGAAAAGATAAGGTTAATATGGTGTCCTAAACCTATCTAAAACATATTTATTGAGCTTTTTCTACCCATACCCACCTTATACTCTAAATAAATCCTTTTGGATATTTTATAAACTTAAAATAATTGTATAATAAATTAATATTTAATTCTTTTCTAAAAGTGACTCTCACCTCTATTATTAAAGGGTACTTCCCCTTCTAACACAATATCACTTCAAAATACATTTGGATCATCCAAACCCTACTCAAATATCTTCCCAACTACCCTAAATGCTACCTATAGTCCTTACATTGATGAAAAATCTGACCTAAGGATCCCTTTTGATCAAATCAAAAGGAATCACACGAAGAAGAGGTAATAATTTCGTCACCTCTTTCAAAGTTATTTTCTTATTGCACTTCATTTTTATTTGTTGTTTCCATAACAAAATAATAACTCAAGTACCTTATACATACTGTGATGTTATTATAGTCATGGTACACCCATATTCATTTTTCTTTCCATCCTAGGAATGACAATGTCACCATACGTGCATACGTATGGCTTACCGTCTCCACATTGTGGTGTAGTTTGTTATTCAAGACTTAATTATTTGGATTGGTATACTAATGAGTATAATTTATGTAAATAATAAATATAACATGTCAATTATTCTGTATATATTATATAACATCCAATTACAAATTATTTCACCATCAATAGAATGGTATTGTCGCTCGTGTCTACGTACAGAATACCGTCTCCACAAACGCGATTAGATTCAATCCCCCTCATAACCATTAAAGAAATATTTTCATTTTATGAATAGAAATAATGTTTAAGAACTTAATATCATTCTGTATATGAATCATAAACATCCAATCCATAATAATCATGAATTACATATCAAAACATATAAACAAAAATGAATTAGTTAATACCAGAAACAATGATAATACTGAAATATTATTAACAAAAAATTATTATAAGATCATATATAATATAATATTTATGTATACAGTTCATGAATAATTTAATAACAATTATATAACTATTATACAGGAGTTTAACATACCCTCAACCAAGGAATAGTAAAAGGTAAGGGTTAATTTTACAATCTTGTTATTATTCAAGGTTGTTTATACGTAAGTACCTACTAGGACTTCTTTATCATCCACATCGTGTTTCTTAAAAATTTATTTCAAAACATTTTAAATATTTCCTAGATTATGGGTTAATTTCATTTATACCCTTTTTTGACTTTCTATAATATGTTTTGAAAGGAATCTTTCTATCATTTTCCAAACAAGGTACTTTATGACATTTATAACGAATTAAGGTATGAATGTTTTTTAACTTATATGGTGGGTGTGGCTATTTTCCACCATTATAACACCTTCTAAGCATCCCTTATAATCTTATAATAATATTTTCTAAATTAATTATATCTTTTATAATTATGTTACTTTTAAATTATTTCAAGATAGAATAAATATTTCTCTCAAATAGTTTTTATTTCATCAATGTCAACATCCTTTGAGGGATTTTACAGTTGTTTGAATTGGATTTATTATAATAAAATATTCTACATTATATTGAAGGTTTTTTTATATTTTTGAGTGAGGGTGTGATATTTTTATACCACTAATGGTTTGTGGTTAAAGTATTAACGTTTTTTATTCTAGTTATAAAATGATTGTTTATGTTATGGTTCACCCTTTTCATATGAAGAATGCATTAGACTTAGTAAGTGATAGGTGGAGCCCACTATAGCTCCTCAATGCATCGATAGGTCACATGAGACAAACTAGTTTCTTGGCACAAGGCCTTGAAAAAAATATTAATTGTTGTCTTGGCATGAGGCCTTGACTATGTGGTTATGATGTCTGATATTATCCATTCCATTATTATAAAAATATCTATTAACATTACATGTGATTATTCAACTAGTAGAATATCCATGTGAATAAGTAAATTTCATTATTTGATTTATCTTTTCCATATTATGATGATGTTTAATTTTAAAAGGCTTGTGTTTTAGTCTTATACACTAACTTAAATGTTTATGCTTATTTATGAAAGTTTAAGCTATATTTTTATCCTTACTGAGTATCTGATCTCACCCCTTTCTTATGTTTTATTTTTCCCAGTATGTGAATGAAGTATATTATGATTGACATGTAGGGATAGACTATGCGATATGAGTATTTTAAAAGGATACATATTGTTTTTTATTTTATAATGTAATGTAAAACTTATGTATGTATGTAGAACTTCCCAGTATACTAATCTAATCGGTCTTTCCAAACATGATCTCTTGTGATCATGCCAATGTTATGTAATCATGGACCAACTCTGGGTAAATAGGGTCAGGGCGTTTCCAATTAATTATATCATTAAATATATCCCACTATTTTTCATACACAAGAATTCTTCACTACTGGACCCATAATACTCTATCACTTGAGTATTGTAGTGGAAAGGATCCTTGACTCTTGTCCTCATAGTCTACAAGTGATAGATACAACACTACTTGGAGAGTTTAATGGAAGGTGTTTGACTAACTAACCATATTAACTCATGCGTCCTTGATATATGGAGTGAAGTCCGAACATATAATATCATAAAATTGATTTACTCAATGCTTTATTCTAATGATATTAAAAGTTAGTTAGGACTAATTATTTTATTTCCTCGTTAGTTAATTCAAACCACTACCCTCATAAAAACTCACCAGTAGTTGGAGGCACCCATAAATAGGACTGAAAATCACCCCATACACCCGATTTTTTTAAAATTCAAATTATGGAAGGAATTTGTGAATAAATATTTCATTGAGGTGTTTTAATTATTTACAACAGATGTAATAATTTTTTATAAAATATTTTTATAGTATTTTTTTACTCACAAATAAAAATGTATTTAATGGAATACATTGATCGCGTATTTATGCATTTTTTATGATTAATATTTTATGTGTTCCCATAAACATGAAAATGCATAAAATAATAAATAATAAAAAAAGGAAATACATTACTAGACTGGTCTTGGTAATTCAATACTCTTTGATTCATTTAATCTCAATTGATCAATAATGATCAAGGGATATCATACCTGAGTCGAATCTTGAATCAAATTTCATCTCACCCAGGGTATAATGGTTTCACTTCCTTTTTAGTGTACCACCTCATCTTATAATGGTATGTGACTTACGACGCCACCGTCAATAGAATGAATTTACTCACACACAATAAATAGGGTCTTAAGAAGTGAGAAATACATACCATATGAATAGACATGCATACCCAAGTATATATTGAATAAAAGGAGATGATTTATAGACCATAAATTAAAAAAAATACTTAGTATAGATATCACACACAATTGTAATAAATAATTATATAAAATAAACCCATACATGCAAGAGTCCGGTCATTTCTCAGGACTTCTCAAAATATCAAATAAATGTTCATTATGATTAAAAAGAAATAAATTTATATTAGATAGTATAAATATAAATTAAATTAATTATTCAATTAAAATAATTTATTTTTCTTGGTCTAGAAATTAATTTTAATTTTTATTCCATAATTTAATTAAACAATTAATTTAATTTAAAAAACCAAATTAAATTAATTATGTTAAATAAAAAAATATCATTATTTTAAACCAAAAAAATAATTATTTTTTTTATAATACTAAAATTATCCCTGGCCTTAGAACAGCACCTGAGCTTAATTGTAGGTCGGGACAAACCATCGTAGTTCTATACGAGGTCAGGGAAATCATCCCAAACCCATTCTAATTTAAGAAAATATTCCCCTGACCCACATTGGATCAAGAATAACCCACACTAGGTTGTCAGGAAACCTCAAGAAAGATAAACATAGCTAAGGGACATGGGTTTTCTGCACCAGATGGAAAATAGAGCGACGTGAAGTCATGTGATAGATCCCGATAATGAGAGGTTGTATGTTTAAGGGATCTACAGAGGGGTGGGCTATGGCAGTCTCCTGTACGTGTGGATAGGAGGAATGAAATAGTGGTGGATGAAGAACCAACTGGTGGTGTGGTGGCATAGTGAGGCAAGGGTGAAGGTGGATCCGACCTAGGAACACCAATGGATGGTCTGCGGTGGTAGTGTGAGTGGAGTCGTGCAACGAAGGTGCAATCCAGGGAGCTAACCATGGTGGTTGTTATGATGATGTTGGGCCATATCTATGACAATAAAACATTGTGCGGTGGGTCTAGATGAGTCTGGAAGTGGTCGATCTGGTAGTCTTTTTAGGGAGTAGGGAGGTGGTCAATATATGTGAGAGGTGGTGACCTGGGAAGGGAGAACCTCGGTGGAGGTAGCACAAGACCTGCGGTCAGCAGAGTGTGCATTACTCTAGAAGCTAGCCTCTTATATTTTATTTGTTTTTTATCTTATAGGGATAGTCAAACCCACCATTCATTGTCAATTTGTTCCCCTACGTAAAAAATTCTAGTGAAATAGAATTTTGTAAATGGTGTGACATTTTTATGACAAAACATCCATGGGAAACAATCATTTACACCCCCCCTTTTTTGGATGATTAAAAAAATAGTGGAATGGGAACTAATTGAAAACTATTAATCCAAACACAACCAGGCCAGAACTAGATTATTGAAAAATAAAACCATAGACAAATATAAATTCATATTGTTCTTCTATTTTAACACAAAACAACCGCATTTTCGATCCATACTAAAAATTTCAGATTCCAATTACTTGGTATTCCGAAATTAGATCAATGTGTAGTCTATTTTTTGGGAACAAATTATTTCACTCTACTTAATTTAATAAAAATTAATTTTTTCATGAATTATAAAATTTACTCAATCCTATGGATACCAGTTTTCGAGGTGCACATTGGATGCTGGTGGGTTAGAGATTTAAAATTTTTCATCATCATAGAAATCAAATATTATCATCTCAAATGATCTAAGTATCTATATGTTAAATATCATATTGAATATTTTTCTCTCTTGGATATATGATGAGCAGATAGTATATCTCAATTTGTTTTATTAAATTATTACATGGAAAATATTTATTCTCTGATTTTATAGTCGGACATGAAATAACTTTAAAGGGTTCCCCAACCCCTCTGTATCTAATTCCCACAAATTAATCAATAAATGACTCAATATGAATAACTAACTATTCCGTATGCATTATTTTTATTTATCACATGATTGTAATATATAATAATTATTTTATATGATAAAAATGAGTCATTAACTTGACTCGTAATTCCTTCAATATTAAACAAATATTTACTATTAAAATATTATTCGTTCTTATATTATTTTTCCTTGTATTTACATAAATACTTGTAAATAATTTTAATAAATTAATTTAAACCAATTATTCTATACTTGAATAATTATGAATATATTTATTTTTCAGTTATCATTAATACCTAGACAACACTAAAACCCCATGATGGGGCCCACCATGTCCAAAAAAACTGTTCTCTATAATAGGGAAGTATTTTGAAGATGATAATGTGTGTGACCCTCTATGACCATATCTTGATAGTAGTGAATACCACTCACATATCGGGAGTGGATTCCATGAACCCATAATGTCCCTTAAAGAGATAAGGAATTGTTATAGAAAGGACAACCATAATGTGAACACACACTGTGTAATATAATATATTTATCTTATGATATATCATTAAGTGGGATCCACAACATTTGTCATCATCCATTCGGGATTTATTGTTTTCAATCTAACTACATGCATTTACCCTAGACTACCATGGACATAGATTTAATTAAGGCACAACCATTCTAATCAATTTGGAAAAATATATCAATTCCTCAACTCCGAAGCAAGAAAATTTATCATAACCATTCAACCAATGCCATAGGAACAAAGATACACCCAACACAAGTTACCTCACCATGACATCAATGTCATGGTTTTTTATATTACATCAATGTACGTAATCAAATAACACACTTTGATAATGATTTCATGTCAGGAGGCCAATACACATGTTTATAGATAGAAATAACCAATGAAACATAAAACCGTTGGTGTTCCTATTGGACGACTAGTTTTCATGATCTCATTTATTATAGATCCCCAAGTGTGAACTTTATAAGTAAAATTATCAATGCTTATGATCCCCCATCACATGATAGTGATACATTAACTGTGTCCATTCGGTATGATATATCTAGATCATAGAAAATATTGTTTATGATTAATATGATAGTATCTTGTTATTTGGATTATATACTAGTAACATCTATAAAATTTTGATTTGGAAATAAATCTATGGAAATAACCATAAATATAGTGGATGTAGAATTATCAATATTATTCTAGTAAGTTGAGAACATGTATATATGAATCTGTATACTTGTAATAATAATAAAAAAACATATATAATTTAGGTCTCCGGAGCCCCCTTTCTACATGATCTACCAAAAAACACGAGACAATACAAAAAAATCAATGGCAACCCACTTCTTGGACTTACATGAAATAATAAAACAAGTGATAAGGAGAATAGTAGAGGGAAAAGAGGGAGAAGACACACTTCAGATCATAGTAGGTTTTTAAATTCAAGGTGAGGTCCATAACCTACCAATGGATGGATAAAGATCTCAAAATACACACCATGAGTCTCTTAGGGCTCAATTAAACTTAGGATGTATGGTAGAATTAGATATAGAGACCAAATTTATAGTAAACACATGAAAAGACAAGATCACAATATTAAAAGAGGTGGTCATATCAAAATAATGGACCAATCCTATTTACATGATGTGATCTCCTTGAATCAGAGGGAGTTAAAAAAACATACATTAACTATTAATAATGAAATCCATGGTGCAATATTAAGGGAAACATAGTTTCACTAAAAGACCCAATAATAAAAATGTAATTCTCAGCAATCCACCTCAACTTGATACACCTCATACAAACATAAAAACCTAATGATCAACACCAGAACACAAGGACACCTAGAAAGGAAGCACCAATGAAATAAACACCCAAACCCTTATGTTGCATCATATCTCTCCAAGGTGAAATATGATATATATTTGATTAAATTAATAGATTTTAGGCCACAACCAATATATGAAAAATTAAGATAGGGAACATAACACTGCAACCAACCCCCATCACTCAAAAAACAGAATTTAAATTCGAGAAAGAGGGACATAAAAATATCATGGTTTGCCCTCCATTAAATAATTCATACCTTATTCTACATCCCAAATCATCTCATCATGAAGAACTAGAAAACAACCCTACTTCTCCAACCATAAAATTATTCCTTAGCACATATTTATCACTATGCAATCTAGGGTAAAACATGAAAAATATGCTTAAAATCCATCCAAATCCCACTGAAACACACCCTGTCACCTTCAATGTCCAAAGGATGCAATGTAATAGTCCTTGAAATATCAATCCATTACATAAGACACGGGTTAAACTATCCTCATACTCAAGAATCAAACCCAAACTAATAAAAGAACCCAACCCAAGAAAATATAACATCAGAAAAACCCAAACATCTATTATAGATAACTATCTAAAAGGAATGAAACCATTAATAGAATATAATGAAATATAAGGATAAAAAATCACAATTAAATAAATACAAGATCATAAATTACAATATCTTGGAACGAAAAGGTTTAAAAAAATTAAAATTTTGAGCATGAATTTGTGACTCATGATCTTATGTATAACGTCAAATTCACCTGGCCTCTACATTACATATACCAAGGAAATGATGTTACCATGTAACACATTCTATTGATGACCCTGAATCTAGACTTTTTTATGAATGTCACACAATCCCAAACATCTAACTCTACCCAATCAATACTATGGGAGTCATTGTGAATATATCATTGAAGATATAAATAATGGAAGACATCATAGATTTCATTATGTTGTAGTGGAAGGGATAACCAATATGCCAACTCTGTAACATAGTCCCACACCCTGAAAGGATTGATAAAATAAGGATAACATTTACTACCTTAACCAAACCTCCACTACCCATGATGTGGAGAAACCCTAAAGAATATATTATTATCAACCTTATGCTTTTGATGTATCCTCCATTAATCAACCAAATCCTTATTATGGTCCTACATCACATTCATAAAATCATGAATCATTTTTACCTTATTAGTTTCTCTTTGTACTATTTCTCATCAAAGGAACCCACACTCTATAACCGTGGTTTAACAAAATAGAGATATCAAATTCTCTCCATAAAACACCTCGAATAAGGCCATATCAATGGAAGAGAGGTACATATTATTAAAATAAAATTATTATAAGAAAAAATGATTCACCCAAGAACCAAAATTTTTTAAAACACATTCAAAAACATGTCCTATAGTATTTGGATCATCTTCTTAGTCAACCCATCTGTTTGTGGATGGAACACAGAACTAAGGTGTAACTAAGAGCTAAAAGGGTACAAGATACCTCTCTAAAATCATGAGGTAAACATAGGATCTTGATTAGAAATGATCATAATTGGAACCCCATGAAACCTCTCAATCTCATCTGTATATAACATCGCCCAAGCATCCACTTCACTTGACTCATTGACTACTATGAGGTGCATCGATTTTTCCAGCCAGTCCACAAGCACCCAAATAACATCACATCTTCTTGATCAGGGTAGAATGGTGAGAAAAATCATCAAAATTTCCCTCATTTCCACTTAGAGACATCAATAGATCTAAAAAACCTCCAATATCGTGATTCCTTATTTTCACTTGTTGATTGACCATGAATGGTGATGTAAACTCTGATGATGACTACTTTAACCTTGGACATCAGAACTAAATCCGTAATGCATGATAAATTTTGGATATATCAGGATATAAAACCAAGGTTGATCTGTGCAAATGAAAAATAAACAACTCTTGTATCTCCAATATAATGAAAAACTAACCTCTAAAAAACACCTAATATTGATCATCCCTTGACCTCACTTAAGAGCATCATTAGATATGATACGATCACACTAGAACTCTCCGTAAAGATATCTAAACTGTGACTCCTCAAATTCTCACAAAAAGGATGACTAAAAATTCATTGGATATAGAAAACCATTACCACCAGCTTCTTCCACATCAATCTGAAATTTTATAAGCTCCTATATACCTCACTAAGCATCACCAGACTTATAGAAAATATACTAATGACTTTGGGCTTAGCACATCAAAAACTACATTCACTTTAAATTTTTTATAAAATAATTTAAAATTATAATTATATAAAAATTCCATCCACTACCATTTATGTAGATTCATATTCTCTACATAAAAATATATCTCAATATTTTTTAATATTTAAAGACCATACAGAATTATCAGATGATGTAATAATGTCACATATTTGGGATAACATTACTATTGATAGCTTGAGATCATGAGTTGAAAAATTACGATCATGGGGGAATAAATTATGTGACCTATAAAATATCACTACCATTCACAATATAAAAAACAACCTAAACCAAGATGAGAAGCATTATAGGAAACATCAAGAATAAATGCATTCTTTTTCATCCAAATAACATAACCTTAAATTATATTCTCTTTTAGGTAGTTGACTTCCACTTACCATAAATTATTTCCTAGGAAGGGATAGTTCTTTCTATTGAATCCTATTAAAGGGACTACAATCCAATATAAATTAGACATGAAACACTGATAATAACCAGTAAGACGAAGGAAATTATTAACCTATGTAGAATTATTCATTGCTGTCTAAGAAACAAATACATGATTCTTCAAAGGATTGATCATTTTTCATTATTGGGACACCACATATCTATGAAAATCCAACACTCATGTCTATAATATACACTTGGATAGATCATCACATAGATGATGGTGTTGATGGACTCCTAGAATTGTCCTTAGATTCTCAGCATGATTCTCCTCCGACATCGAGTACATGGGGACATCATCAATGAACACTACCATGAGTAGATCTGGGAACTCATGAATAACATAGTTCATGAATCCCATGAAAAATAATTGGGGAAATTTTTAAACTGAACAACATAACCATGAACTTGAAGTTCCCAAAATGACTCCAAAATTACGTCTTCAAAATATATTCCTCTTTAAACGACATCTGATGATATCTATACCATATATCAATCTTTAAAAACAAACTGGAAACCATTAACTGATTGAAAAATACTTTTATCGTTGGTTTAGAGTAATGGTTGTTGATCATCACCTAGTCTGATCATTGATAGTCTATACACAACTATATTCCACCATTCTATTTCTCGGAAATTAACCTAAGATGTCCCCATAGTGAAATAGTGGATAGATAATTCCCCTATGAATTAAATAAGTGATATAAATCCTTTATTTCTACAATGAAGAAGGTTTCATCTAAGGAGTTTCTATAAAAATCAACGAGGTGCTAGGATGGAACTCTATCCCGAGATCAATTTCATGTCATGGGGGGTAGCTTCAAAACCTCTTTGGAGGAAAACATGCATGAACTCCTTAATAATTCGTTAAAACATCACCACTCACACTTTCAACAAACTAGATTACACCATCCGCAATAAAAGATGATCTAATAAATTCTAACCAAACTAATGATATAACATTCCAATAAAAACCACATTCTAGACTACCATATCAGAGAAGATAATTATCCTCTAGAATCAGTTGATGACAAAACAGACAATTACAACCATTGTATAAAAATAATGACATCATATGTTTGTATCTATAGCATGAAAATAAAAACTAGTGCCCGATGTTTCTCTGTAAAAAGCTCACAACCCCAAAACATATCAAGAAAAATAGACCAACCACTAAACGCCACAATCAATACCATGGAAATTGAAAATCTCTCCAGTTAGAGGCTCAAGGATCTGATGAAGGTGTGCGTTATAAAAGAATACAAATATCGAAAATCAAATATAGTGAAATCCATGATTGAAAATAATCAGATAATACCTTAGATGATCTATGGACATCCAAGTAATGAGAAATCCATTGAATGAAACAAACCACATCATGCGTCACTACCTTGATGCCCCTACCGGGAAACACCTGCATGATCTTTCTCATCCCTATATCTATAAGGAAAAGGGGCACTGCATAGCTATTCACTTATTTATCTATATTATCTTGGTCAACTAATGTTCTCCTAAACCTGCTACTGATACGAACTTATAGTAAACTACTGCTAAGGTTATAATGAGAGCATACCACTTATGAAAAACTGACCAATAAGGGAAGTTGGGCATTGATACCGTCATTTACCATGACCTTCAGAAGTAAAAAACACCCGAATAGAAATCCTAATCGTTTTATGGGTACTATATATTATAGATAAGTGTGAAAGACGATTCATAGACTTAATCCTTTTGAGACGTGGCCTTGAATATCCTAAAATATAGGATCCTCAATCTCTATACCACATACTTTAGAAGTATATATACCCCCATCATGAAATTATCCGATTCACACATTCATCTTCTCGATCAAATCCATCATTACTAAAACCTAAATGTATGGTTTTAATGTAAATGTGGTGGCCTGATACTGGATTAAAGTATTATATGCCTATTTAAAAAAACTATGATATATCCTCCTCATCATGAAAAAGATTATGAGAATTACTAAGGTCCTTAAACTAGATCCCAATATCTTACACAATCAATCTCCATTTTCAAAGGGTGAGAAACTCCTACCACTTAAATTCATTTACAATTAAATAAATAAAACATATATAGAATTGATTTTATAAATATCCCCATGAAACCATAGACTCACCACCATCCCCAAGTAACAATAATCCTCACTAATGCAAAGACCAACACAATTTATTGATGAATAATAGGATCCAATGCTTATTTTTTGAACATATTAGACTAACAATGATTTCTAACTCCTCCAACTAGTGATAAATATAACAATTAGATACACTTCCCTCATACTTCACTAAACTATGAAATTCAAAATAATGCATCATATTCTTCCAAGAATCATCATCCTTTACTGGGTCAACAATCATATGAGAAAAATACCATTTTTTCACCTCACTAACCCAAAATAGTCTCAAATGATGACCACCAACCATATTTGTAACACAAAATAAGTGAACTCATATGTCCAAAACATGGAATCTTACTTAATATCATTTAATAAAATTAATTTATTTTTCTAGAACAAACCTAATTCAAAAACAAGAAAAAAATATCATGATACATGTACTTTTCCTAGGTTTTTAATATATATGTAACATTATATCACATAGAATATGTAACGCCATGACCCTAGTTACCCAAGTCGGTGCATTATTACATAACATTGGCATGATCACAAGGGATCAAATCCTGAAAGACCGATTAGTTTGGTAGCCTAGGAAGTACTAGATACATTCATAAGTTTTACATTACATTATAAAATGAAACACAAAAAACAAAATTGTCTCCATTGAACACATTCATATACCTTAGACTATCCCTACAGGCCAATCATAATATATATCTTCGCATCCTGGGAAAGATAAAACATATAAAGGGGAGAGCTCAGATCCTCAGTACAGATAAAAATATAGTAGAAACATTCATAAATAAGAATAAACATTTAAGTCAATGTATAAGACTAAAACATAGGCCTTTTAAAAATAAAATTCTGTAAAATATGACCAATATAAATTCTATAATAACATTTAATTATTCACATTGATATTCTAGTAGTCGAATAATCACATGTAATATCAATAGGCAATTTTATAATGACGGAATGCATAATGCTAGACTTCATAACCAGATTATCAAGGCCTTGTGCCATGTTTACAAAAAAAATAAACACCTTGTACCAAGACACTAGTTTGTCTCATGAGACCAACCAATGTATCTAAGTTCTATAGTAGGCTCCACCCATCACTTACTAAGTCTAATGAATTCCTCATATGAAAATGTTTAAAAATAATATAAACGTTTTTATTAAAACTATCATACAAAATGTTAAAACTTTAACCATTAACTGTGAATGGTATAAAAATAACACATCCACATTCAATCTTATCACAAAACCTTCAACACAATATAAGATATTTGATTCATAATAAATCATCTTCAAACAGTTTTAAAATCCATCAATGGTTGTTGACATAGATGAAATGAGAACCATTTGAAATAAATACCTCTTTCTATTTTGAAAATAATTTAAAAGTCACATAGTTATAAAAGAAAACATTTATTTTGAAAATATTATTATAATCTTGTATGGAGGATTAGATGATGTTATAACGACTGAAAATAGCCGCACCCTCTATATAAGTTAAAAACATTCTTACCTTAATTTTTTTCGAAAAGGTTATAATGTACCATATTTGGAAAATGATGGAAAGATTATTTTCAAAACATATATGGTAAAATTTGGATATAAATGACTTTAACCCATAGTCTAGTAAATAGTAAAAATGTTTTGAATTAAAATTTTAAGAAAACACAAATGTGGATGATAAAGAGGTCCCGGAAGATACTTACATATAAACTACCTCAGATAAGTACGGAGATTGTAGAATTAACAATTAACTTGTACTTTTCCTTAGTAGATGGTATGTTAAACTCCTTTATAATAGTTAAAACATTGTTAATAAATTATACATGAACCATATACATAAATATGATATCATATATGATCCTCTAATACTGCTTTGTTAATAATATTTTAGTAGTATCATCGTTTCGTGTGTTAACTGATTCATTTTCCATTATATACTTAGTTATGTAATCCATGTTTTTTATGGATAGGATGTATTTGATTCATATAAAGAATGATATTATGTTTGTAAACATTTTTCTTAATCATAATATGAAAATTATTCTTGAATGAATACGATGGGGAATAAATCTCACCGCGTTTGTGGAGATGGTAACCTGTATGTACACGCGAGCAACAATATCATTATATTTATAGTGAAATCATATGTAATTTAATGGTATATCATATATAAATAATCATTAACATGCTATATTTATTATTTACATCAGTTATAATCATTATTATACCCATCCAAATAATGAATTGTTTGAATAACTTGCTACACCACGACGTGGAGACAGTAAGCCATTCATACGCACGTATGGTGACTTTGCCATTTATAGGACGAATATAATAATGAATATGGTTGTACCATATTTATTATAACATCAAATTATGTATAAGTTACTGTATTTATTATTTTTTTATGGAAAAAACTAATAAATAGGAAGTGTAAGAAGAAAAGAACTTGAAAGAGGTTGGTGAAATTATTGCCTCTTCTTCGGGTGTTTCCTGTTTAATTGTTCAAAAGGGCTCCATAGGTCAGATTTATGATCAATGTAAGGAATCTTGGTATATGGTAGTATAGTTGAAAGGATATTTGGGTAGGGTTTGGATGAGAAAAATGGATTTGGATGTAGATACCCGAAGCTTGACGTACATGAACATTACATTACTTTTACAGAATACTTAATACATAACAAAAACAAACACATAAGGACCGTAATAGTTTAGTGTCTTTGGAAACTTGGAACCTAATCTTCTAATCGTAGTGAATGATCTTCAACATCTCCAATAAAAATATTCCCCTTTTTTTTCTTACCTAAAACTTTTCCTTATATCCTGGGGAAAAGAAAACATAAAAAGGGTGAGCTCAAATGCTTAGTAATGGTAATCATGGATAAAATAAAACATACCATATACATTTGAACTTAAAAACATGAACATAATATTTAAACATCAAAAGCTTGAGAGATGACATAAAACATGGAAGTACATATGGCATAGATCATAAAGAAACATTAAGAATAATAAAATAGCATGGGAATAAAACATGTAATTGTGGAAACCATTAAGAACATGATATGATTTCCATATAAGCCAATGCATTGCTACCAAGACCATCTTAGTGGACAAAGTCCCTTTCTGAATCATGTTCACTCCTCGTTCCAGTCTTGTATTACTGAACCGGTTTAACTTGCCATTCCAGCCATGTCTATCTCATGAGATATAAATCTTATCCAATGCATTGGAGGGAGATATAGGTCCTACCCATCTCATAATGAAATCATTCTTACTTGTGCCACAAAATAAACATAAAACATTCACCATAACCCAAAGAATAAAATGGTTTTCATAAACATCATCCCATCATATCATAATCCATATAAAACAAATGGACATTTCATCATAAAAAAATTGAAACCATGTAAATCATAGAGACATTAACCTTGAAACATACACATATGAAATAATGTCATCTTAGATGGAAAATGGTTTTGATAAAACATTTGAAATGAATTCTTGAGGAAAATATCCTTTCTTCTTAAAAATAAATTTCTTTTCACAAAACGTCATGCAATTTTAAAAGAAGGAGATTTTGTTGAAAATATTCATGAAATTTTTTGGAGGAAGCTTCATGAAAATAAGGCTTTATAAAACCGTAAAAATCCTTTCATGCCGTATAAGTGAAAAAAACATTCTTCCCATACATTTTCCAGAAAAGTCAAAAAATTAAATCGTAACGTAAAAAAAAGAAAGATTCCTTACATACCATGTAGTAAAAGTCAAAATGGGTAAAAATGACATTAATAATACATAAAAAAACTTTTAGAAAACAAGGAAATGGATGATAACAACAACCCCAGTAAATACTTGCGTATAAGCAATCTCGGATAAAAAATGAGATTTGCAAAATTATCCCTTACCTTAGGTCTGATATGCTTCGTACGTATCCAAACCTCGTGTATAATGATTTAAATAATGTCATTGACTTATTAAAGAATCATATTCATTGTTATTATATCATATATGGTTCACTTATGACTTTATATTACCCGTTCTTTTGTAAATTCCATATTAAAGAGTGTTTTGGGTAAACTCGTTTCATTTGTCGTCTGTGTTTTGACATGTAATTATTCATATGATTACTTAGATCATGATTACTTAATTATATAATATAAAACATGATTTATATATAATATATATTCATAATATACATATATATAATAGATCAATAAAAGGAAAGAAATACACCGTTCATGGAGACGGTAGGCCGTACATACGCATGAACGCTGTTTTCGTTTCCTTATTGAATTGAATGGAATTAAGTAGATGACATATAAATATTTATATAAATAAATCCAGTATAATTATTATGTAATATATTTTATGATTACATATTATATATACTTTATAATCATTCTTGAATGGTTATCATGGAGAGTGAATCTCATCACGTCGTGGAGACGGTTGTCCGTACGTACGCACGAGCGATGATATCATTCCCAAGATCGAGGAATTGTATTAATGTCTATGTATAATATTACATAATGAATATCAATTTACAATAATCATATATATTTATTACTTTCACCATTATACCCATCCATGTAAGGTGGTGGTGGAAAATAGATTACACCACGGCGTGGAGACGGTATTCCGTATGTACGCACGCGCAGTGATTTCGTTTTCTGTTGGATGGATATATGGTGGAATATGGTTGTTTCATAATTATAATAACATAAAAGTATATGAGTGATACTTATTTTATTACTTCATAATGAAACAACTAAGGAAGAAGAAGTGGAAGAAGAAATAAAGATGAAAGAATCAGTAACGGGCATTACCTCTTCTTTCAAATGCCTATTTGAGACCTCATATTAGGGAAGTAAATTTGGTCTTTTAAGAAGACCGAGACCTCAAGGATGTTTCTAGGGAAGTGGAGAAGATAATTTTTCAGGGTTTGGACGAGCTTGAAGGCTCAATGTGGTGTGAGGAAGTGAGGGAGGAGGTGCCCTTTTATTAGGGAGGAGAGAGGCACCTATGGAATAACTAAAAATATTATTTTATTATAAAGTCAAATTCGGTTTTCAATAGCTAAAAATTGATATATTTAGAATATAAGGATGGGATGGGTCGAAATACTCTCATCTAATAGAATTTATACATGTTTAGGTCATTATATTAACCTTATATTTTAGTTTTAACTCTCAGTTTATTAAATTGACATTTACCATGTCACTTTGTATTTTTATATTATATAGTTAATAAACATACCATATACATCCAAGAGACCCCCAAGTGGTCCATTATTGATACAACTATCATGATATAAGTATCTTTTCATCACCATAGATTTTTAGGAATATAATAACAATTAATAATATAATATTTGTTTTAAAAACTATTTTATGTCAATTTTGACACTATTTGGTAATTGATTTCTGTGAAAATAATAACAGAATGATTAGTTCTCAAAAAGTTAATTAAATAAATACTAACATGTCATATTAACATATAAAATTATTTAAATTCATAAAAAGTCTCAAATTACATTTATTTGGGTATTTATATCATCACTTATTTAAATATTTCATTAATAAGATAATTACTGCATCATCATTGTGTCAAATATAAATTAAATTATTTAAAGTCTAAAAATTACAAATAAAATATAATTATTAGGAATTCGTTTTAGCTTTATTATGAATATTTATAGTCTAATTTATATTATGTATAACCATATATTAAAAATTATTTACTTATTAAACTTTGATTTTAACGATTTTAACCCTTCTTTAAATAAATTAATAATAAATGTCCTAATCAAATCCATGTGGGCCTAAATGGTCATATTTTATTCCTAAGGTTTTTTATGGTCGAATTACACTTATACAATAGAATTAGGACATGTTTTAGGGTAATAATAATATCATTTTTACCCTTAATTACCCTATTTACTTTTAACTGTGGTAAAAAAGTAAAAAGTTACTATAAACAAAAAATTATTTTCATCTCATTGAACCAAATTTTACTTACTAAGATCAACCTTGTCTCTCTGATTTTTGAAATTCCACTCACAGAAGCGGTAAAATTATGTTTTATGAAAAAATCATTTTTTTAACTACCACTTAGTGGTTTCACTATTTTTCAAAAAATGTGAGTTTCCAGAAAAATACCAAAAATTAGGCCTAAGATATATTTGATATTATGATCTCAAAAATGATGTCTATTTTACAAAATTAAAAACATATCAGTTTCATTAATTAATTTAAAAATTAATTCCCATCGTCAAAACAAATAGAGTGTTCTTAAGAGATAATAACTATCAAAACATTGACACTTGTTTATGTCTGGTTTAAATGTGAAATTACATCCAATGACTAACATTGTATTAAATTGTAAAAATATATTCTAAATATAATTTAAAACCACTAAAATTAATAATTTATCACTATCAATTATTTTGATTAAAAAGTTTGTTTTTAATTAAAATTTAATAATTTTCACTATTCATTAGAAAATGAAATTTATCCAAAAAGTACCAAAATTTTACCCTAAGCTAATTTTGATATTCCGAATCCAAAAATAAAGTCCATTTTAGAAGATAAAATTTATAAAATTTCAACAAGTGGGTATTACTATTCATAACGGCTAGTTCATAATAATATTATAATAATATCTCGTTTAGTGAAACTCTGTATTGCGTACTACACACGCTATCGAGGAAGGTTTTTATTGCGTGTAATGCAAGACAAGTCAGGGATGCGTGTTGTGCAAGCTCCTTTTGGAGTAGCGTATAACACAATACATTATTGAAATTAAAAAAAATTCATAAAATCTTGGTGTGTTACATTCTACCCCCCTTAAAATGAATTTCGCCCTCGAAATTCGTCAGGGTTATAAATGGTTTACTACTCAAAAGTTTCTTTAATAGAAACGCACATCGAAAAAAGGAATACCAAGATTGGCTTTAAAAACTAAAGTATGAAACGTAACGGTTACCCAAATTAACTCATCACTGGGTTTCCACATAGGAGAACATAGGTGAAAATATGGATATGGAAGAAAAATCTAACCATCAAGTTCTGATGGAGAGTGGTAGAGAACATGGCTATGAAAAAGCCAACAATCACAAAGCCATAAATTTGCGATGATCTAAGGTACCATCTGATTCATCGGATATAATAGCACTAGGACAACATTTTTGGTTTTCAAGATCATTTACCTAAAGTTGATGAAATCGGAATTAGGAGAAATACTTTCTTGATTTTGGTATAGTATCACCGTTGGTCGTTCTTTGGAAAATTTCCACTTCATCTCTTAAAGAAATGAAGTTGAATTTTTCATTCGTGATGTGTCAGCAGATCATGTGATAGAATGATGGGTCATTCCATCTGTCTCAAACAAAAGGTTAGAAAAGTTATCAAAAAAATACATAAGTCCATATATAGTGAGATTAATCATATATGGTTCCTAAAATGGACTTATACTTCATATATCATACTTCTTAATATAAAAAAACTAGTTTATACTAAACAGGGACTTCCTGAGGCCGGTGGTAGGCGATAAAGGCTAGTCGCACTTCGATTGTGGGTTCGATTCCCACAGCCTTGTCCGACGCGATGGGCTGTCGCCCATCCTGTAGGATTTCCTTTTTCTAAAACTACATTACTATAACATCCCATAAATAATATCTAAAAAACTTCTATCCTTAAACAATACCAACTTATGTCCAACATAATCCATTCCAATCATTAGGCTTATCCAAAATACTACTGTCCAATCTCATATTATAGTGAAAATGATTACCAAAGAGATCATACAACTAGCATGTTAATACCATCGTTGATCCCCATATATCATGAGATATGTCTTGTTGGTCACATTCCAAACATTCAAAGGCCTTAATCATGTATTCTCTTCAAAAAAATGAATACCCATTGAATCAGAGTGAAAACAAGAGTGCTGTCAAAAGTTAACTATTTTCACATACCAAAACCTAAAACCATTATATAACTATTTCCTTATATCAGTCATGAGCTCATGAATACTATCAAACATTTAATTTTCTCCTTATCCCTTCATTATGCGCATATCAGCTACTTTCCAAAAATATATGAATAACCTTTCATGGTTACTGGTACCATTAATCATAGACTTTCAAAACATAAGGAAAGACAACAGTGTAAAAATCTTTATATGTCTCTTTCTTCCATAGTACCATGAGATTACTTGTACAACACTACACTTGATAAACATGTAATCATTCCACTACCTTCTTAAACCATTGACCGAGCTTCAACAATTATTTCATCTCACATATCATTTGTAGTATCTTCATCATCATCAACATAAATACTACTCATACGACCATACTGATTCTCTTCTTGAGATTTTCCCTTAGGGCATTGGTTTTCATAATGCCCATACATTCCACATTTAAAACATTTAACCATTTTTGATGTCGTAGGAATACCATTATCCTCATCCATGGTGTTAACTGAACCTTTTCTTTTGCACTTACTGGCTTTGTGTCCTTCTTTTCGACACCCAAAGCATCTTCCAGTTCCTTTGAAACATTCTCCTTGATACCTATTCCCACATGATTTACATAGGGGAAATTGAACTTTCCTTCCACTATGTTCATCATGAAACTCCATCTTTCTCTTATTAGTCGAGTCAGGAAGCTTATGAAATTTGAGTTTATTGATCATATTATGAGATTGCTGATTCGGTGTAATAATGATGTTTGGACTTCCAAATCCCATTTCATTTGGTTTCTCATGAAGAATATCATTCCATTGTCCATAATATCCTCCATTATCGTGAATCATCTTGTTTCTAGCCATTTTGTAAAACCCAAAAAGAATAGTGTGAGAGGAAAAAATCATGCTAGGGAAAATAACATAATAAAGGGGGAGTACATTCAATATCTAACATCTTAGGTTTAATTCTAAGATCGTTACCGTAATTCTGGGACTATAACCTATACTTATACTTAACCTTAGGGACATCCCTAGACATACCATATAAATATATCTAGGGATCTCACTAAAGTTTTCGCATCCTAGTTTCTAAAGGTTGACTAAACCTCACTCTGATACCAACTGTAGAGACCCGAAGCTTGACGTATATGAACATTACATTACTTTTGAGAATACTTAATACATAACAAAAACAGTCACACGAGGACTGTAATAGTTTATTGTCTTGGAAAACTTGGAACGTAATCTTCTAATCGTGGTGAAAGATCTTCAACATATCCTATAAAGATATTCCCCTTTTTTTCTTACCTAAAATCTTTCTTTATATCCTGGGGAAAAGAAAACATAAAAAGGGTGAGCTCAAATGCTCAGTAAGGGTAAGCATGGATAAAATAAAACATACCATATACATTTGAACTTAAAAACATGAACATAATGTTTAAACATCAAAAGCACGAGAAATGACATAAAACATGGAAGTACGTATGGAATAGATCATATAGAAACATTAAGAATGATAAAATAGCCTGGGAATAAAACATGTAATTTTGGAAACCATTAAGCACATGATATGATTTCCATATTAGCCAAGGCATTGCTGCCAATACCATCTCAGTGGACAAAGTCCCTTTCTGAATTGAGTTCACTCCTCATTCCTGTCCTGTATTACTGAACCAGTTTAACTTTCTGTTCCAGCCATGTCTATCTCATGAGATATAAATCTTTACCCAGTTCATTGGAGGGAGATATTGGTCCCACACATCTCATAATTAAATCATTCTTACTTGTGCCACAAAATAAACATAAAACATTCACCATTACCCAAAGAATAAAATGGGTTTCATAAAAATCATCCCATCATCTCATAATCCATATAAAACAAATGGACATTTCATCATAAGAAAATTTAAACCATGTAAATCATAGAGACATTAAACATGAAACATACACATATGAAATAATGTCATCTTATACGGAAAATGGTTTTGATAAAATATTTGAAATGAATTCTTGAGGAAAATATCCTTTCTTCTTAAAAATGAATTTTTTTTCACAAAACATCATGCAATTTTAAAAGAAGGAGATTTTGTTGACAATATTCATGAAATCTTTTGGAGGAAGCTTCATGAAAATAAGGCTTTATAAAACCGTAAAAATCCTTTCATTCCGTATAAGTTAAAAAAACATTCTTCCTGTACTTTTTCCAGAAAAGTCAAAAAAGTACCTCGGAACATAAATAGAAGAATGATTCCTTACATACCATGTAGTAAAAGTCAAAATGGGTAAAAAGGACATTAAACATACATAAAAAAACTTTTATAAAACATGGAAATGCATGAAAACAATAACCCCAATAAATACTTGCGTATAAGAAATATCAGATAAAAAAATGAGATTTGCAAAATTATCCCTTACCTTAGGTCCGATATGCTTCGTACGTATCCAAACCTCGTGTATAATGATTTAAATAATGTCATTGACTTATTACAGAATCATATTAATTGTTATTATATCATATATGGTTCACTTATGACTTTATATTACCCATTCTTTTGTAAATTCCATGTTAAAGAGTGTTTTGGGTAAAATCGTATCATTTTTCATCCGTGTTTTGAATTGTAATTATTCATATGATTACTTAGATCATGATTACATAATACCAGAATATAAAACATGATTTATATATAATATATATTCATAATATACATATATATAATAGATCGATAAATGGAAAGAAATACACCGTTCATAGAGACGGTAGGCCGTACGTACGCATGAACGCTGTTTTCGTTTCCTTATTGAATTGAATGGAATTAAGTAGATGACATAAAAATATATATATAAATAAATCCAGTATCATTATTATGTCATATATTTTATGATTACTTATTATATATACTTTATAATCATTCTTGAAAGGTTATCATGGAGAGTGAATCTCATCGCGTCGTGGAGACGGTAGTCCGTACGTACGCACGAGCGATGATATCATTCCCAAGATCATGGAATTGTATTAAAGTGTATGTATAATATTATATAATTAATATCACTTTACAATAATCATATATATTCATTACTTTCACCATTATACCCATCCATGTAAGGTGGTGGTGGATAATATATTACACCATGGCATGGAGACGGTATTCCGTATGTACGCACGCGCGGTGATTTTGTTTTCTGTTGGATGGATAGATGGTGAAATATGGTTGTTTCATACGTATAATAACAAATCTGTATATGAGTGATACTGATTTTATTACTTCATAATGAAACAACTAAGGAAGAAGAAGTGGAAGAAGAAATAAAGATGAAAGAATCGGAAACGGGCATTACCTCTTCTTTGAAACGCCTCTTTGAGACCTCCTATTAGGGCACTAAAATTGGTCATTGAAATAGACCAGGACCTCTAGGATGTTTCTAGGGAAGTGGATAAGAGAATTTGGCAGGGGTTGGCTGAGCATGAAGGCTCAAAGTGGTGTGAGGAAGAGAGGGAGGAGGTGCCCTTTTATAAGGGAGGAGAGGGGCACCTTTGGAATAACTAAGAATATTATTTTATTATAAAGTAAAATTCGGTTTTTAATAGCTTCAAATTGATATATTTCAAAGCTAAGGTAGGGATGGGTCGAAATCCTCTCATCCAATATAATTTAGACAAGTTTAGGTCATTATATTAACCATAGATTTTAGTTTTAACTCTTAGTTAATTAGATTGACATTTACCATGTCACTTTGTATTTTTATATTATATAGTTAATAAACATACCATATACATTCAAGAGACCCCAAGTGGTCCATTAATGATACAAATAGCATGATATAAGTATCTTGGCCGAGCCTTAGATTTTTTGGAATATAATAACAATTAATAATATAATATTTGTTTTAAGAACTATTTTATGTCAATTTTGACACTATTTGGTAATTGATTTTTGTGAAAATCATAAAAGAATGATTGGTTCTAAAAAAGTTACTTAAATAAATACTAACATGTCATATTAACATATAAAATTATTGTAATCCATAAAAAGTCTCAAATTACATTTACTTGGGTATTTATAACATCAATTATGTCAATATTTTATTAATTAGATAATTACTGTATCATCATTGTGTCATAAAGAAATTAAATTATATAAATTCTAAAATTACTAATAAAATATTATTATGTATGAAATCATTTTATATTTCTAATGAATATTTATAGTAGAATTTATCTTATGTATAACCCTATATTAAAAATGATTTATTTATTAAACTTTGATTTTAACTATTTTAACCCTTCTTTAAATAAATTAATAATAAATGTCCTAATCTCATCCATGTGTGCCTAAATGGTCATATTTTATTCCTAAGGTCGTTTTTGGTCGAATTACACTTATCCAATATAATTAGGACATGTGTTAGGGTAATAATAATATCATTTTTACCCTTAATTACCCTATTTACTTTTAACCGTGGTAAAAAAAGTAAAAAGTTACTATTCACCAAAAATTATTTTCATCTCATTGAACCACATTTTACTTACTGAAATCAACCGTGTCTCTCATATTTTTTAAATTTCACTCACAGAAGTGGTAAAATTATGTTTTAAGAAAAGTTCATTTTTTTAACCACCACATAGTGGTTTCACTATTCATCAAAAAATGAAAGTTTCCAGAAAAATACCAAAAATTAGGCCTAACCTATATTTAATATTATGAACTCAAAAATGATGTCTATTTTACCAAATTAAAAACATATCTGTTGCATTAATTAATTTAAAAATTAATTTCCGTCGTCAAAACAAATAGCGTGTTCTTAAGAGATAATAACTATCAAAAGATTGACACTCGTTTATGTCTGGTTTAAATATAAAATTACATCCAATGACAAACATTGTATTAAATTGTAGAAATATATTCTAAATATAATTTAAAACCACTCAAATTAATAATTTATCACTATCAATTATTTCTATTAAAATGGTTGTTTTTAATTAAAATTTAGTAATTTTCACTATTCATCAGAAAATGAAAGTTATCAGAAAAGTACCAAAACTTCACCCTAAGCTAATTTCGATATTCCAAATCCAAAAATGGAGTCCATTTTAGAAGATAAAATTTATAAAATTTCAAATCGTATGTATTACTATTCATATCGGCTAATTCATAATAATATTATAATAATATCTCACTTAGTGAAACTCGGTATTGCATACTACACACGCTATCGAGGAAGGTCTTTATTGCATGTAATGCAAGCCAAGTCAGGGATGCATGTTGTGCAAGATCCTTTTGGTGTAGCATATAACACAAGACATTATTGAAATTAAAAAGAATATCTTTCATAAAATCTCGGTGTGTTACATTGGAGGAGTGAAATTAAGAGAAGGGGAAGTACCCTTTTATAATAGAGGTGGGGGTCACTTTAGGAAAAGCTTGAAATATTATTTTATAATAAAATAATTTTTTGTTTATAAGGGCTAAAAAATGATTTATTTCTAGGATAAGGTGGTTATAGGTCAAAAAACACTCAACCAATAGGTTTTATATAGGTTTAGGTCACCATATTAACCTTATCTTTTAGATTTAACTCACAATTAAATAGTCTGACATTTAACATGTCTCTTTTATTTTTTTATTATATGCCTAATAAGTTTACTAAAACAAGCCAAGAGACCTAAAAGTGGTTAATTATTAATATAAATAACCTTATGAATGTCCTTTGGGTAAAACATATATTTTTAGGAATATTATGTCAATTAATAATTTTGTATTTTTTTAAAACTCAATTATGTCAATTTTGACACAATTTAGTTTTTGGTTTTTGTGAAAATCATAACATCATGATTTATTAAATAAAATTATTTAATCAACCCTAACATGTCATATTAACCAATAAAATTATTCTAATTCATCAAAAGTCTCAAATTACAATTATTTTGATATATATATTATTAATTATTTTAATCTTTCATTAATAAGGTAATTACTACATCATCATTGTGTCATAAATAAATTAAATTATTTAATGTCTAAAAATTATAAATAAAATATGATTATGTAGGAAATATTATTATTATTCTAATGAATATTTATAGTCTAATTTATATTGGGTGTAACCCTATATTAAAAATGGTTTAGTTATTAATCATTGAATTTAACACTTTTAACTCTTCGTTAAATAAAATAATCATAAATGTACTAATTGACTACATGTGGACCAAAAGGATCGTATTTTAATCCTAAGGTTTTTTTTTCTAATTAAACTTTTCCAATTGAGTTAGGACATGTGTTAGGATAATTAAAAAAATTCATTTTTAACATAAATTACCCTATTTACTTTAACCGAGGTAAATAAATGTCAAAAGTAACTATCCACCAAAAAATATTTTCATCTTATTGAACCAAAATTTATTTAATGATGTCAACTGTGTCTCTAGGATTTTTGAAATTCAACTCACAGAAGTGGTAAAATTATGTTTTATGTAAATTTGTAAATGCTCTAGAAGGTTGGTAAAAGATGGTAAAATGTTCAATAAAATTTTATATATCTAAATTTATTTTAGAATGACTCAAATAAATTAGATTGAACATATATAAGTATTATGTATCTATTTTGACCTAAAATAAATTAAAATAAGAAAACTAATTATTTAAATAAAAAGTCAGTTTAAAGAATAATGTAGTGTTTTCACTATTCATCAAAAATTGAATATTCTCAGAAAAATACCAAAAATTTCACCATAAGCTAATTTTGATATTCCAAATCCAAAAATTAAGTCCATTTTGAATATTAAAATTTATAATATTTTATAAAGTGTGTATTACTATTCATAATGGCTAGTTTCATTGGTCGTGGTTTTTGAAAACTCCAAGTTGCGTACAACCAAAACTACTGCATTATTTAAAGGGAAACATACCATGTAAGCTTGGGGTGTTACATTCAACCCTCCTTAAAATAATTTTGTCCTCGAAATTTCTAGAATATTATTGCATAAAATGATTCGGGTGGTTCTTCATTATAAGTTCATCGGGTTCCCATGTTACCGTTTTCATCTTATGGTTTCTTCATAGAACCTTTACCAGACGAGTTGTCTGGTTTCTCAACACTTTTTCTCTGGTATCAATAATTTTTACAAGCTCTTCACAATAAGACAGATCATGTTCCAGTTCAATTTCCTCATAGGTGAGTACATGCGTTGGGTCAAGCATGTATTTTCTCAACAGCGATATGTGGATCATATCAGTAACTTTGGAGAGACTGGGAGGAATTTCCAAATGATAAGATACAAATCTAATTCATTATAAATTTTCAAAAGGTCTGATGTACTTGTGACTCAATTTAACAATTTACCGAAACGTATAACACCCTTCCATGGAAATACGTTCATGAAAACATGGCCTCTTACATGAAATTCCTAATCATTCCTTCAGTTATTAGCATATCTCTTTTTCCTACTTTGGGATGCTTTGATGTGGGCTTCGATAACCTTCACCTTTTCCTTTGTTTCCTCAACATGTTCTGGGCTTATGAGTTTTATTTCACCAACATCATCCTGAGAAGTTGGTGTGTGGCATCTCTTTCTATATAATGCTTCATATGGTGCCATTTGAATACTTTAATGGAAGCTATTGTTGTAGTAAAATTCTACTAGAGGTAAATATTGATCCCACATACCTTGAAAGTCAAGTGAGAAAGATCTCAAAATGACTTCTAAGGCTTGAATAGTCTGTTTTGATTGTCCATCGGTTTGAGGGTGGTAGGCAGTGCTCAAACGAAGTTCAGTACCCCAGGCCTTTTAAATAATTTTCGAGAACCTTGATGTAAAACGGGACCATGACCAGAAACAATTGATAGAGGTACTCCTTGAAGTCTAATAACTTCATTAATATATAGTCTTTCCATACGTTCAAGTGGTAAATCTTCTCTTTTAGTAAGAAAATATGATGACATGGTAAGACGATCAATAATGACCCATATTGCATCATTCAATCTAGGAGTCTGTGGTAGTCCTATGACAATGCCCATCATAATATTATCCCATTTCCACTTAGTTATGGGAA
The DNA here is from genome assembly GCA_963277665.1 of Viscum album. Classification (NCBI taxonomy): domain Eukaryota; kingdom Viridiplantae; phylum Streptophyta; class Magnoliopsida; order Santalales; family Viscaceae; genus Viscum; species Viscum album. The sequence continues at coordinate 1,187,116,385 of OY728156.1, read as the reverse complement.
GAGGATTCATAAATTCTCCACGGTGTTGCCTTCCAACTTTCAATTGTTGAGAAACCATACATCATGACACATAATCAGTAATCTCTCTCTTCATGTTGTTCCATAAAAATTATTCTTAATATCACTATACATCTTGGTTCTCCCAGGGTGTATAGAGAAATTGTAGCTTTGAGAATCATCCAATAATTCCCTTTTTAGATTAGGTATATTGAGAACCCAAAGTCTCTTCCCAAATTTCAAAATTCCATCTTCATATATGAAGTCACTTAATCTCCCATCATTCACAGCTTTAATATTCTTTTCAAACTTCTCATCATCAGCCTGAGAACTCTTTATCCATTCTAGTAACGATGGTTTTGAAACCATTTGAAAATGTATTGATGTTTCACCTTCCACGGTTATTCCAATATCCATCTTTACTAGATCTGTGAAAATAGGACCAATTTCAACTCTCATCTTGTTCAAAACACTATTATCATTTCTACTCAAAGCATCTTCCACCTTATTTTCCTTTTCCACATGAAAGTGTATTGTGAAATAATAATCTGTGAGTAGTTCAAGCCATCTCCTTTGCCTCATGTTGAGTTCTTTTTGTGAGAAAATATACTTCAAACTCTTGTGATCACTATAAATCTCATGTTTTTTACATTATAGATTGTGTCTCCATATCTTTAGAGAAAAGATTACAGATTCTAACTCAAGATCACGAGTATGATAGTTTTTCTCATGCATTTTTATCTATCGTGATGCATATGCAATAACTCTATCATTCTGCATAAGGACACAACCAAGTCCTTTCTTTGAAGAATCACTATAAATAACAAACCAATCGTTCCCTGATGGTAGAGTCAAGATATGATCATTGAATAATCTTATCTTCAGTTCTTCAAAACATTCTTCACACTCTTCTGTCCAAAAAAATTTAACCCTTTATATGTGATCTTGGTTAATGGGTTAGCCAATCGAGAAAAATTCTGGATGAAACGTTGATAATTACCTCCCAAACCAACAAAACTGTGAACCTTAATTATACTCGTCGGTGCTGACCATTATTGGATTTCTGTAGTATTTGAAGGATCAACGAATATTCCATACTTAGAGATAATATGAATAAGAAAATAAATCTCTTGAAGCCAGAATTCAAACTTCATAAACTTCCCATATAATTCATTTCTTTTGAGGGTTTTAAGAAAAGTGCATAAGTGAATTTCATGTTCTTCATAGCTTTTTGAGTATACCAAGATATCATCAATAAATACCACTATGATCTCATCAAGATATTCCTTGAAAAATCTATTCATTAGATCCATGAAGACAGAGGGTGCATTAGTCAATCCAAAAGGCATTAGTGTAAACTCGTAATGCTCGTACCAGGTTTGAAATCAAGTCTCCAGAATGTATTCCTTCTTCATGAAAAACTTATGGAATCCAGATCGTAGGTCAATCATGGAAAAATATTGAGCTCTATGAAGTTGATAAAATAAATCATCAATGTGAGGTAATGGATACATGTTCATTATGGTTATAACATTTATCTCCCTGTAGTCAATTCACAACCTCATAGATCCATCTTTCTTCTTAACTAAAAGGATATGGTATCCCCATAAGGAAACACTTGGGAAAATAAATCCCTTATTACTAAATTCCTATAGTTTTTCAATTAGTTCCACTACTTTCATAGTGGCCATTCTATAAGGGGTATTCGATATGAGCTTTGAACCAGGAATTAAATCAATGTAAAACTCAATTTCTCATTCTGGAGGTTGTTTAGGTAAATCTATTGGAAACACATCAATATATTCTTTCACAATAGATATTTCCTATATTCAAACATTTTTTCCCTCACCCATAGTTATTTCATTCTCTTCCTCCCCAATAATTGAATTTTGTAGAGATACTAGGGGTGGAAATTTATAAGAATCAAGTGGTGAGATTTCTGCTCTAAAGATAAGGTACTTGTTATCATCATAAAAAATTGTAACCTTTTTATTCTTACAATATATTTTTGCATAATGGTCCTAAATCCAATCCATTCTGAGGATTATTTCAAATTCAATCATTGGTATGACAATGAGATCAGTAGAAAAAGACCATTTATATACCCTAATAGAAACTAATTCTCAATAGTTTATTGCGATAATAATTCCCTTAGGTCTTTTGACTGACAATTCCCTTTTTAAGTAAAATGTAAAATAACTAATTTTTTTAGCAAACTGGGAAGATATAAAACAATTCAATGATCCAAAATCAATTAAAGGATTGGATAAACTTGAGGAAACCATTAAATTACCTACCACCACATTTTCAGAGATTTAACCTTTGCATTAGGGATCGTATAAGCTTGGTCTTGCTTCGTTGTCCTTTTCTGAGGTTGGTTCCCTTAGATCTTAGGAAATTCAATGGTATAATTACCCTCTTATCTATAATTGAATCATTCATCATTGACAACCTCTTTCATCCCCTTGAAATCACAAGTATGGTGTCCTTTTTCACCACACTTGTAATAGACTCACATTCCATTAAGGCTAGTACCAGGGTGTTTCTTCCGACATTTACCACATGATTGATATTCAACTTTTCCTTTATTCCCCTTATTTCAATTTCCCTAGTGTTCAATAGATATATTTTTCTCCTTTTTTGCTTTAATGTCATAAGTAATAGAGAATTACTTTTCCGCCTTCATAGTGCATGAGACAATATATTCGTACAATGAGAATGATTATGAGTCTAATTCTCGATGGAGAAATTTTTTAACTCATCAAGGAATTGATCAATCTTAATCCTTGGGTTACATATATAATCTACTACATTCCATGAAAACCTTGTAATGTTAGGCTCATACTTTATGATATTCACATCCCCCTTTTGACTCATACCCATAAATTACCTTTCCATATCTGATTGATGGCCATGAGGAAAGTATTTTTCTAAGAAACTATCCTTAAAATCTCTCCATTCCATGTTTGATACTTCTTCATCTTCAATTGTGTTTTGTTTTAATGACCACCATTAAACTGCATCTCCTATGAGGTGATAAACTACCATGAATACTTTTTCCCTTTTATTACCCCAAAGCATGAAATATTTTCACTAATAAATTTATACATTTCTCAGATACTATTAGATTTGAAATCCTTTTGAATGTTGGTGGCTGTTTCCACATGAAGCGGTCTAACATTGATCTCCCGCGTTGTGGATTGGGGTGCTCTATACGAGTACAGATATTATTCATAGTCTGAGTGAGTTATCTCAATATGGTGATAAGATGATCAGCACTAGTTGGATCACCACCTCCACTATAATTATCATGACTATGAGGTAAATACCTACATGGATTACTTGCGTTGATACGGTTTCCATTACTTCTATTAGGCTCCATTTCCAAACAATGGCATACGGTAGATTAGTTTATGAATCAAAATAGAAAATTCCAAACTTGTAAAACACTTAACATAAATTGAAGAGATTATGGATATAATCCATAATCATAAAAATGTTCCCTTTGAGGAGGTATATCATCATGAATCCTTCATAATGGTTTGTAAAAAAAGATGAATTATCCAAAGCATATCCCTAGGGAGTGTCGTAACCAAGAGTGAAGCAAGACCCGTTGTTGTGCACCAGCTATCATTCGGGTCTAGCTCAAAGCGGCATTTTCAGGTTTTATCCCTAGGTACATCTGTGTTAGATCCACCTCTACCTACTCGTATCCAGACATGGATGTATTTCTTGTAAGACTCACAAAATATATACATTACCAAAATTCTAAGTTCTTCTATACTAATCCTCAATGTCTGTCGTAGGGTAATGTTCCCTAATCATATTTTTTCTAAATATAGATTTCAAGGTTTGTAGTAAACTTCCTCTGATACTAAATGTAACGCCTTGAACCTAGTTTCCCAGAGTTAGCGCATTATTACATAACATTTTCATGATCACAGGGGATCAAATCCCGAACGACTGATCAGTTTAGTAGCCCTAGAAGTATGAGATACATTCATAAGTTATTCATTACATTATAAAATGAAAAATAGAAAAAAAAAACATTGTATCCATTCAACGCATTCATATCTATTAAACTATCCCTATAGGTTATTCAAAATATACTTCTTCGCATCATGGGAAAAATTAAATATAGAAAGGGGTGAGCTCAGGTGCTCAGTAAGGATAACAATATAGAGGAAACGTTCCTAAATAAGCATAAACATTTAACGAAATATATAATAATAAAACATAATCTTTTTAAACATATCATTCTGCATAATATTTCCAATAAAAATCAAAAAATTCCATTTACATATTCACATGGATATTATACTAGTTGAATAATCACATGAAATATCAATAGCCAATTTCGTAATGATGGAATGCAAAATTCCAGACTTCATAACCACATCCTCAAGGCCTTATGCCAAGACTACAAATAAAGTTTTGTCCAACCATTGTTCCAAGAAACTAGTTTGTCTCATGAGACCTACCAATGCATCGAGGAGCTATAGCAGGATCAACCCACCACTTACTAAGTCTAATGCATTTCTCAAATGAAATGGTTTAAACATAACATAAAGATTTTATTAAAACTATCATACGAAATGTTTATATTTTAACAAAAAACCATGAATGGTGTATAAATAACACATCCACAGTAAATAATATCACAAATCATTCAATATAATATTAAATATTTGTATCATAATAAATCAACTTCAAACAAGTTTAAAATCCATCAAAGGACATTGACATAAATGAAATGAGAACCATTTGAAATAAATAACACTTTCTATTTTGAAAATCATTTAAAAGACACATAGTTTTAAAAAAATATTTATTTTGAAAATATTTTTATAATCTTATATGGGAATCTTTGAAGATGTTATAACAACAGAAAATAGCCGCACCCTCCATATAGGTTGAAAACATTCTTACCTTAATTTTTTCTAAAATGTTATAAAGTACCTTGTTTGGAAAATGGCAGAAAGATTCATTTCAAAACATATATGTTCAAAAAAGGGTATAAATGACTTTAACCCATAGTCTAGTAAATAGTAAAAATGTTTTGAATTACATTTTTAAGAAATCAAGGATGTGGATGATAAATAGGTCCGTGTAGATACTTACGTATTAACAACCTAATATATGTAAAGAGATTGTAGAATTAACCCTTACCTTGTACTTTTACATAGTCTATGGTATGTTAAAATCCTGTATAATTTTTTAAAAATTGTTATTAAATTATTAAAGAACCATATAAATAAATATGATATCATATATGATCCTCTAATATTGCTTTGTTTATAATATTTCCCTAGTATCATCGTTTCAGGTGTTAACTGATTCGTTTACTTTTATATCCTTGGTTATGTAAGATATGTTGGTTATGGATAGGATGTATTTGATTCAAATAAAGAATGATATTATGTTGATAAATATTATTTTTAATCATAACATGAAAATTATTCTTGAATGATTACAATGGGGTATAAATTTCATCGCGTTCGTGGAGACGGTGATCCGTACGTACGGACGAGTGACAATATCATTATATTGATGGTGAAATCGTATGTAATTGGATGGTATAATAGATATATAGAATAATTAATATGTTATATTTATTATTTACATCAGTTACAATCATTATTATACCAATCCAAATAATGAAGTGTTTGAATAACAAACTACACCACGACGCGGAGATGGTAATCCGTACGTACGCAGGTATGGTGACTTTGTCATTTATTAGATGGGTAGAATAATGAATATGGTTGTAACATATTTATAATAACATCAAATTATTTATAATCTGTAGAATTGTTTTTATGGAAACAAAAAAAAAGAGGAAATTGAAGAATAAAAGAACTTGAAAGAGGGTGGTGAAATTATTACATCTTCTTCAGGTGTATCCTTTTGAGTTGAAAAAAAGTGCTTCTAAGGTTGGATTTCTGATCAAAGTAATGCCTCTAAGTAGAAGGGAGGGTAGTTTAGAGGATATTAGGGATTTTATAGCTTGAGTAAAATGTCATTGGAGGTGTGAAATTAAGATAAGGGAAATACCCTTCTATAAGAGAGGTGAGGGTCACTTTAGAAAAATCTTGAAATATTATTTTATAATAAAATAATTTTCAGTTTTTTATGGAATAAAAATGATTTATTTCAAGTATATGGTAGGTATGGGTTGAAAAAATCTCAACATATAGGTTTTAGATAGGTTTATGTCACCATATTAACCTTATCTTTTAGATTTAACTCTTAGTTAAATTGTTTGACATTTACCATGTCTCTTTGTATTTTTATATTATATGGTTAATAAACATACTATAACAAGACCAGAAAACCCAAAGCGGTTCATTATTAATATATATAACTTTATCAAAGTCTTGGTGATGAACGTTATATATATTTTGGAATACTATATCAATTAATATTATAGTATTTGTTTTAAAAACTCAATTATGTCAATTTTGACACTATTTAGTATTTGGTTTTTGTGAAATCAGAACAACGTGATTATTTTGAAATATATTATTTAATCAACCCTAACATGTCATATTAACATTTAAATTAGTGTAATTAATCAAAATTATCAAATTACATTTATTTGGATATTTATAATATCAATTATCTTAATCTTTCATTAATATGATAATTATTCCATCATCATTGTGTCATAAACAAATTAAATTATTTAAAATTAAAAAATTAAAAAATAAAATACCATTGTTTAGGAAATATTTTTTTCTTTCTAATTAATATTTATAGTTCAATTTATATAGTGTGTATCCTTATATTAAAAATGGTTCAGTTATTAAACATTGAATTTCACACTTTTAACTCTTCATTAAATAAAATAATAATAAATGTACTAATATAATGCATGTGAACCGAAAGGATCATATTATATTCCTAAGGTTGTTTTTTGTCGAATTACACTTTCCTAATAGAATAAGTACATGTGTGAGGGTAATTAAAATATAATTTTTACCCTTAATTACCCTTTTTACTTATAACCACGGTAAATAAAAGTAAATAGTTACTATTCACCAAAAATCATTTTCATCTTATTGAACCGCATTTTATTTATTGATTTCAACCGTGTCTCTCAGATTTTTTAAATTCAAATCACATAAGCTATAAAATGAAGTTTTATATAAATTTGGAAATGCTCATAGAAGGTGGGCAAAAGACTGTAAAAAGTTCAATAAAATTATATATATATAAACTTATTATAAATTGACTCCAATGAATTATATTTAACATATATCCGTATTATGTATCTATTTTGTCCTCAAATAAATTAAAATAAGATAACTAATGATTTAAATAAAAGTTTTTTTTAAACAATAATGAAGTGTTTTTCAGTATTCATAAAAAATTTAAAGTTCTCAGAAAAATACCAAAAAATTCAACATATGCTAATTTTGAAATTCCTAATTCAAAAATGAAGTCCATCTTGAAAATTATAATATATAAAATTTCAAAAAGTGGGTATTACTATTCATAACTGCTAGTTTCATTTGTCGTGGTGCTTTAAAACTCCATGTTATTTACAATGCAAGATACTGCATTATTCAATGGGAATTGTACCATGGAAGCTTGGGGTCTTACAGAATATTCAATAATTTTATGGTCCTTACATAAGATCATAGGTGTCCCAAAATTCTTATATTTAGTCCATTTTCTTTATTTTTATTACATGATTTTTTAATTAATAATTTTTACCTACCTAAACCACATATCCTAACCAATTCCTAACTCCTATCTCTATCTTAACTCTCATACATAGATCTGATACCACTCTATCATGGTGATGTAGAGTGATGATATATGAATGAGTCATTTTCTGAGTTACTTGGGAGGAACACCTCGATAACACCAAAATAAAATATAACTCTCTCTTCAATTACCATAAAATGTATAAAGATGATAATAAAATACTTATAACACCCTATATAAAGACCTCAACCCCAAAATAAAATAAACTAATAATTTGACATTAAAATATCATAATCTTAAAAATACACAAAAATTAAATAAAATAAATAAAAAGACATAAAGATCCCCACATGGATCTCTGATTGCTATAGTTTGTAGCCACAGATTTGGGTGCACCCTAGAAAGTAATGAATTACCCTTGATTCTAATTGTATAATGATTATTATCTAGATAACATCAAAATTTATGAGGATTTAGGATTTATAATTGTGAAACCCATGAAGGAATCCCTTCAAGAACATCGATACAGAAACCATAACCCCAATTCAATTTACATTCTTGGTTCATGGACTCTAGTGTGATGAAATACATCCACTAATGGAAATAACTAGGTTCAACCACCTTTATTCATTAAATATATATTACATTAACACTCCCCATTTTAACTTCCCTAGGCTTGGTAGGTCTCTCTCATCATCGTTGGAATCATATGGGTGATCATAAATTTCAGACAATAGTTTTGAGTGTACTATAACTTTAGAGGGAGATATGTAAAATAGTATTATTTCCCTTCATGGGGAATCATTATATTTTATTAAGAGTTAGAAGAATAAAACTAATAAATTTTATTGTTGGGGAATGAGAAGATTCATCCAATGTTATCTCTGATGAGGATGTTTGGACAACAGCTTCATCACAAACAATATTTACAATGAAATAATGGGGTTTACAAGAATCCAAAACCTCAGGTGATGGAATATGCACACCATGAAGGTCTCATTGTGCTTCTGTAAATGATTTGTAGTATTATTGAGATTATTTCATCTATTATATGAATTATTATTACTATTGGAGAATCTATTCCTACAATTGGAAAATATACTATAACAAGATTTTTAATTCTATAATTAGGGTGTGATAAAGATTATTTAGAATTTTCATCACTATACATGGAAAATTAATTATATGAAGGTATACATGGGGTTGGGTGTGGGATTGGGTGTGGCGTTGGATGTGTTTGACATAGGTTAGGGGAAAGCCCCTCTTTTTTTAATTTAAGATCATTATTTTATTCCCAATTTCTTTTACCTCTCTTTTACCCATTCATATAGATAAATTTATTCTTTTTTCTCTTTCATAACATATACACAAAGTTATTATGGATACAATGAGTGAGTTACTAGTGAGTTCTAGCACATGACACCTGAGTAATGTGGGCTCTGGTCAGCCGCAAAGGGAGGTTATGTTGCATTGGGCACACAAATCTGGAAGGTGAAGGCTAGAGCAGTTCAATCCATCGATCATAGGGATAAAATAGATGTGAAAATATTTTAAGGTCATATCTAAAATTATAATTTTCTTCTATTATTCCATTTCTTTGAAAATAAGATAATGTCAGACAAGCTAGGTTGACTGAATGATGTGGGGGATGATGTGACTCTTCAATGCTGTTGGGAAGCACACTACCTCTAGGGGTTTTGTGAGAAGGGATGGTGGGTAGTTAAACAAATAGATAATGGGAATTACTGGGAGAATATGATGATAATGTAATCATAGAAAATGAAACAAAAATTTTTTTAGGTAAAAATAATTAGTGATGGTGAAAAAGTTATTACCTAACTTTGATACTGATTGATATAACAGAGTGAGAAAGAAAGAAGTCCTTTCAAGAGAAACATAGGTGGAAATAGAGACAACGCCCACAAATGAGAGAAATATATTTTTAATTCCCTTAATATATAAATATATGATTACAATGGACTAACAACTCCATATATATAAATTTAACCCTACAAATAAATAAGAGTATAATTTCCCACTAAGATATCCAAAACAAAAAGATGACATAAATAATAAAATAAATGAAAATAATTAAAGACCACCACATGGGTCATTAGCTGATATGAATGGGAGCCAAGGATCTAAATGCACCACTTTAGTGGAAGAAAAAAATGTTATATCATGTTCCCCGCCCCCATTGGTACCCCTCATAAGACAATAGTGACGACAAGAGTGACCCCTAAAGCCTACCTATAATAAGCCATGGATTAGAGGAATTTATGTTTTAACCATCAATTCATATAATAAATTTTAAAAATCATAATGATTTTTAATGAGATAATAGTTAAGTATAAATATATCTTCATTCCTGAGATTTTCCTTGAATCTTTTAATATTTTCAATCTAATATTTAAATCTTTTTATATAATAACAACCCCTGATTGGAAAGTCTCTTTTAAAATCACTATGATGGTAGTGGTGTAATTATATGGGTTTCGTTAAAAAAATAAAGGATATGAGGCTATATGTGGTGTATTATTAAATTTGTATTCCAGATAAATCCAAAGGATATACACCAGAACTGAAAATTAGGTGTTGACTATATTATTTTCTCTAGATTATTACGGTAGATTTTTATATGTTTTATATTTATTTATACTAATATAATGTTGCATTGAAGTATTTTTCAGCTAAAATAGACTTTAAATTTAATCTATGAGGTGGATCCTCTAATACAAAGAGTTTAATGTAAAAATAATAGATAAAAGGTGATTTCAAATTTGGTTTCTGACAACTTCTCTGGGATATACAGAACTCAAAATAATGATCATAGGGAGATAAAAGCATTTTTTTAGATAAAAAATATTTATTATTTTAGAAAACATAGACTCCTTGGTTTATATATTTTAAAAAAATTCTACCAAAATCATTCATACTGTTCTTAATTACAACCAAATGAATAAATTTTATTACGTTTCAATCACTTCCTTTGTAAGAACCATTTCTAGTTAAGATGTGTGGCGATGGTATTCTTAGGGAGTGTGTTATCAAGGAAGAAATTGTCCCAATTCATTAGTGTTTTTAATACTTTACTTAGGTATTACATCATGGGGGAGAGAGGGAATTCCAAAAGGAAATTAAATTTTGATTCATATGAGAAACCTTGTTTAAGGATGCTATGAATTTTGTTATTAGCTGTGATAAATTTCTAAAGATAGAAAATGTGTGGACATGATGAATGTTCTAACTTAAAAATGAATTTTAGAGGTGAAAATATTTTATATTTTAGGGAAATATTTTATACAATCATTCCAATATTCTAATGGGAATGAGAATATTTTTGTTTCTAGAGATTTTGTAAAAAAATGGGTTGAGGTAGTGGATTTACATTATAATAATGCTTTTTGTGTTCCCAAATTAGTTTAAAATAATATCATTTCAAGGTTTATGGCGCTTAAAGACTTTATAATTTCTCATGGTTTTCACATTAAGAACATTAAGTTCAAATAATTGTAGTAGAAATATGACTACACTCATAAAACATTCACCATATTCTATCCATAATCACATTGAAATATTGGAATTTCTTATAGATAATTGATATATATTTTATAAGAAACCATGGATAATGATAAGAGTGATTGGTCTCTCTAAATAAATGATTATTTTTGTCCCTATAGAACCAATTTTATATCACTCATAGAGGTTTCCCCTTATATAATTTTTTATTGAAAAAAATGTTATCTACATACTGAGTTTGAGATAAAACATTTTTAGGCTATCATGGATTTAAATTTGGACATTAAGGATACTGGTAAGAGGATTTCATTAGTACTGAGTGAGTTAGGTGAGATTAAGAAGAATATATATAAAATGATAAAATTTATAAGGAATGGTCAATGGTGTTTTATTGTCCACTGATTCAGAATACGGGATTTATGGTTTTATAGAGGTTATTGCTTTTAAAAATGATGTTGGATTTTTAGAAAAACTAAGGCCCAAGTGATCTAGTTCATTAAGAATTTCTATAGTAAGGGTTATTGGCATCAGCGAGATAGTTAGCGTGGTTAATAGACTATTTTTTAATAGATATATTATTAAAAACAACTTTTAGGGGTATCCTTAGGGACTGAATGTTATTTTCTTACTTAGTGATTAAATAATCAATTATTCCGAGAGAATATAAATCTAGTTTTTTCGAGAGAGTCTACCCACATTTTTATTTTTATTCTTACTTTAACTTAATTTCTATATTTAATGAATGAAATTATTCTATGTATATCCTACATTTAGTTTTATATTACAACCGTTTTCAAAATGCATTTTATATTCACATTGATAACACCATCTAGTTGATGTCTATAAGAATTATGAAACAATTGTAACAAAGATGAATGTTTATAAATGGTACAATAGAAGAAAGATATTATTGCTAACCAATTTCATAATATAAAAATTTTTGGACATGAAGAAACCATTGATACTATTTTAAATCTTATGAATTTCATTTTTGATAAAATATAAATGTTGTGATATTATAGTTGTTCTTTAATTTGGTATTATAGGTAATGAATGTTTTCAATCATAGTGGTTCTTTATTGATTTATAAGATTCAACTTATAATATAGATTCTAAAGGAATACTGTCATCATTTAATGATGCGTTATTTCAGTTTTTGATTTTTTATTTATTTAAGAATCACTAAATTTTGTTAACTCTTGATAGATGATTACATTACTGTGTATTGTGGTCTTTGAGAGATATAAACTAAATTCAATATAAAGACGATATTTAAGGGTAATGTTCATTTATGAGTAATTAAATTTCATTATATAACCACATGTATATTCAATAAAGTTTATATCATGATTTTTAACGTAATGATTCATATAATACAATCTTTTAAAATTGAGAGGCCTAGTTTTTTTTGGAAAATTAGATACATAAACAATTAACATATTAAAAATCAACATCATTATTTGAAAATTCATAACGTACTCCTAGTTTCAACTAAAATCTTAATACTCCACAGGATAACCTAGGCGCATACATAAGAAAAGGGGTGAGATATAAATCCTATTAAGAGAATAATCAATGCATAATATAACTAGATAGATATTTCATGATAACATTAATAGGTAACAATAATGCATAGTCACTTGACAACATTGCATGAGAAAAGGACATAATATTATCATGGTATTATAGGAATGTGGAAACACTATAAAATGGGAAATCATATACATATATCGAGGATAAAAACCAAGACATTATATCATAGTGTGATAAGGTTAATATCTTATACACTATACATGGTATTGCAGAATATGAAAACATTACCTGAAGCATTAGAGAGATATTAGGGAATACCCTTAATATGTCTAACATTAAATGTGCCACATAGATCATATAATATTAGAAAATACTTCATTATTTCAATCCCAAGGGTAAAGAATTTGGGTTTCATACATGGAAGTCCACAATCAATAGTATACTTATATCTAATTGAATACTCTTTAATGGAAATAGGGTTTGGAATTCATAGCACAAGCACATGGCATGAATAATCAAGGGATAATTGTAGAAGTATAACATTTCTATATAAAAGATCACATAAAGGATTAATGAAATAGAAGGGTAGTATCTCATTAGTATGGAATATTTTGGATATTAATGGATGATTATGATCATATAAAAATATAAAAAAATGAAATAAAAATTATTATAATTAATTAATAAATTTAATTGTTAAGAGGAGGGGGAGAGTCTCTTACCTTGAGAGGATAACTCTAAATGCTTGGGAGAATATCCATAAAACCATATAATTTTATTAGGATATCTTTATAGAGGTAAAATGATAGTAAATTCATGATAAAATGATTTTGAGTTAAGTGTAATGTGATAATGGTTGGGTATTTATCACAAAATAGATGGGATTACATATTAATTTCTAAACAAAGGTCACAACACTTAGTTAAAAAATACCAAACCATTGGTCTTCCCATTGTATTTTCCACGGAGAAGTTGTTTATAGTATTATATTATTTTATGAATTGAACTCATTAATATAATCTCATTCATGATGTAGAGGTGAGTCATGTTCATAAATAATTATTTTTAAAATCATATAATCTACTACAGGTGTGGGAAGATTAATTATCGGCTTGTGATATTAATACCATTACCTTAGAAGCACATTATTTTAATTTAAAACCATTTTTTACTCAATAATACCTATATGGAATTTATTACATCACTTTTAAGATATTATGATGTTATAATAAAAACTATATTTAATTTTTACCAAAAAATTCGACTATCGCTACATATTATTAAAAATTCATAATTGGCTAATTTCAACAAGCTAATACCAAAATTGATATTTGTTTCATCAAAATAATTTCCTAAATATGATAATTTTTATTTTAAATAAATATAATTATTTATTGAATCATTTTTGTTTTTATGTCACCAACAACATTATTAAACTTATACAAATTACACGAGACTTCTTCAAATTATACTTTCATCCATACTGAATTAAATAGTGTTTTATACGATTATTTAATGAAAATAAATTTTATTTCAAATTCCTTATTTTATCACAAAATATTGTCTTATTTTAAATTATATATATATTTTAAAATTAAACAAATTTGATTTTCTTGTATGAAAATTTAAATTTTATCAAATTCATTCTATTAGTATGGAAGGTAAAATAATAATGAAAAATTGATCAATATGACCATTATCAAATTTCTAGAAATAAAATTTATATATTCATACTACTAGGGATTGTATACATATCCCCTTATTTCTCCCTCATACACCTTAAGGGTAATGTGTGTGATGATAATATTTTCATGGTGTGATTCATTGAATACAGCTTGGGCAGTGATCCCTATAATCTTGAAATTATTCTATAAATGGTTTTGATCTAGTTTTAGTTGTCGAATCTCATATTTTTCGTAGTAACGGGCGAATCCTAGTTATTCCATCACCTTTGGAATCTTTAATAAATGATCCTCTTAAGATATGATCCCACTTGTTGAGGAAATCATTTCTTCCTTCCATTCCAATTATATTTTCTTATAACCCTTAATATAAAATAATCCTAAGGGTCACTATATAGCATATATATTACCAATGATCAAAAATCATAATGGTATTTATGGAAAACAGTCATATTAGGGATATATTTTATAATTCTCTAAAATAATAATGAAATATAGTTCATTAATTTAATATATATACATTACATAATAAAGAATATATGTATTTAAAATGATTTTTTTAATGTTGGGTGGGTACATTCTTACCCCCTTCAAAAAGTGCACCATGAAAATTTCATTTCACACCCAAAAATAGAATAGAGTACTTATATCTCATCACTTTTTTTTCGTCCCATATTGGATCCTCATACATGTGAGTTTTGTGACAATAATTTGACTTTGTGAGTTTTATTGATTTATAGAACATTGCCTTTATGATCTAAGATCTTACCTAACTTATCCTAACAATAATTATCCTACTCAAGGGGAGACACCTTTGGATTAAGTACTTTTGAGGGGTTTGGTATGTTATTCCTTAATAGAGACACATGGTACATACTATGTACTTGAGATATGTTAGGTGGGAGAATTAGATAACTGGTAATAGTTCCACTATGATAAAAAATCTCAAAAGGGATGATATATATTCAAATAACCTTTCTCGTCTTTCAAAAACACATGAAATTATTCCGCAATGATATTTGATTGAAAACTTTATCCCCAACCTCAAAATTCAAGACTCATCGATGATTTTCCACATAGATTGTCTACCGACTCTTTATAGATTTCATATGATATTAAATGGTTTTAAATATTTCTCCCATATATTTGAAAGATTAGATCCTATAAACTACCTATCTTTAATGTTATCCCATCATGTTGGAGTTTGGAACGTCTTCCTATACATATCTCTATAAGGTGTCATGTGAATGCTATAATGTAAATTTTGTTATATGAGATCTCTACCAAAGGATGGTACTGCCCCCAACATCCTTGGAAATCAATTTATCATGATCTCATAATATCTTCAAGAGTTTTAATGGTTCTCTGAGACTGAATATCTTTCTAAGGGTGATTAGAATTTCTAAAACATTGCTCTATACCCAATGATTGTTGAAGGCTTCTCTGGAAACTCATGCTAAACCTCATTTCGGGATCAGATACAATGGGGACTGGTACTCCAGTTAGTTTTCATGTCTCTCTTATATTTATCATTGATATTTTTTGAAGAGAAAAATATTCCCTGATAGAAATGAAATGAATTTACTTATCCTGGTAATCAAATTATACCCATGTGAAGTTTTAACCTTTAAATGTCTTGGGGATTTCAATGTTAAAATACACAGTTTCATTTTAATAATTCCATAATATTATGGGTAATGGTTTTATCATAACCTTAAAATTATTTCATTTATACTAATTGGGATACTATGAACTAAGATACACATTCCGTAATCTCACTCTTCATGTTGTCCCACTAGAAGTTTTTTTCTCATATCCTTATACATCATTGGACTCCCTAGATGAGAGGTAAGGATGAGCTATGTATATCATCCATAAGTTCCATCTTTAGTTGTGGTTCTTATGGGACACATATCTAGGTTACAAACCTTATTTCTCCATATTTATAATATTCTAATCCTAGAATATTCAATACATTTCTCTTTATATTCATAATATATTTTGTCCCCCCTTGAACATCTTGAGAATGGATGGTTGATCAATTATTTATTATGGTAGAATGAAATTCTTTTTATGATTATTTCTACCCTTTTAATTTCCATGAATATTAGATCCCTCTCAATCCTTATCATGGATAGGGTTGTAGGATTTTTTCTAATTAGAGAATTTACCATTTTATTTTCCTTCCCATGATGCAAATGTATTACAAAGATAGAATCCTTTATCAGCTGTAACAAAATTTATTCGCACATATTGATATCCTTTTGTAGGAATATATACTTTAGGCTCTTATGATTTGTATATATTTCAAAATTCTCCCCAAATATATAATGTCTCTAAATATTTAATGTGTAAATTACTACAGCGAAATCTAGATCATGTGTCGGGTAGTTCTTCTCAAAGATATTTATTTGTAGGGAGGCATAAGCTATCACATTAAAATTTTTCATCAGTACGCAACCCAATCCTTTCCTAGATAGATCAATATAGATCATAAATCCATCCCAAGTTATAGGAACTATGAGTATAGAGGTAATTATTATCCTCTTCTTTAACTATTTGATGTTCTCCTCACATTCATTTTTCCTGGAAAACATTACTCCCTTCCAAGTTAGCATGGTTAGAGGGTTTAAAAATACTGATAACTATATTTTAAATCAAAAATAGTTCCAATATAATCCAAGGTAACTATAGACCTCTATTATAGTTATTGTTTTGGGCCCTTACTCATATCTTATTTCATTTAAGGATCCAAATATATCTATTTTATAGTGATAATATACCCCAATAATGTTACATTATTCCTCCCAAACTCACATTTACTATACTTTACGTATAATTTATCCTTTTTATGAGTTCTTAGTAAAGTACTTAATTACATTTCATACGCCTAATTTCTTTGGGATTATATTATAATTTCATCAATAAAGTCTACCAAATAATATTTATAAGAAGTCTCTAGAAACAATATTCCTTAAGTATATAAATATTTCTGAAGAATTAGTTTGTCTGAATAGAATCACTATAAAATCATAGAGTCCATAGCCAATATGAAAATTAATATATGGAATATCCCAATTAATCCCTTTTAATTTATGATATCCCCTCTGAAAGTCCACTTTAGATATATATTGGTCTCCATGTAGTTGATCAAACAAGTCATCAATATGTGGAAGTGGATACTTGTTATTTATCATGATCTTATAAAGTTCATGACTGTTGATGTATAGATGTATTGAGCCATTATCTAGATATTCATACAGTTTCTTCTTCAAATCATAAATTATAATATTACCAATTCAATATTTACTCTTGGATATTGGTTAGGATATGGGTATAATTATTCATGAGAACTCAACCTATTGGTCTATAGGAAGACTATGAATTTCTTCTAGAAACACATTAGCATACTCTCTCATAATAGGCATGTAATCTAGAATGATATTTTCCTTAGCATCAATTATTTGATCTAGATACACTTACATGAAGGAAAATAATATCCATGACTGCGATGGAAATTTCAAAGGAGACTCATCCATTTCCTTACACTAGTATAGGATCATAGGTCAATTCTAGAAATAATAAGTGGTTTCTTTCTCCTAGAAACTTATGTTCACTCTATACAAGGACAACCAATCCATGCTAGAAATATGATTGTATTCCACTAAATGAAGTATCAGATTATTTTTTATGAAATTCATCCCACAAATATTGACCACATAGGAGTAATATAATTGGGATGAAATAATTTCTCCATTTTCCATTTGCACTAATAAATCATCTTCCATGATTAAGGTGCTGTTTGAATAGTTCTACTAAACATGTTTGATATGAATGAATTAAATGAAAAAAACAAAATCGTACCTCATATATTATTGAATGAATAACTAGAATACCTATCCCCACTTCATTACTTGGTTCTACCTCAGTTGTTGTGATCAAATATGATTGTTATTTCTCTCTAGTCTTTGATGGTTACTTTCATTGGTCATATTCAGCAGCCCTTATACTAGGGAATTTGTTTATATAGTTTCTATATTCTTTGAATTTGAAACATAAGACCGTGGGATGAGTATTTACCATGACCTTATTTTATCCCATTACATTAGTGGTCTTATTCCTCCCCCCTTGGAATTAATTTCCATGATTCACCTCCCTTCCACACTTGAAGAAATTCTTTACCCCATTTAAGATATTTTAAATATGATTCTTCCATCACATTTGACCCATGGGTAGTCATAATTTATTACCATTATTGGATTTATCCATTTCAGTCCTAGAATTAACCTATAAAATCTATTTCCTATCTCCATTACCCTAACACCCTCCAGATTCACCAATTCCAATTTCGTATTTGAGGGAACATAGGATAATTTACTCATAGATTTCAAATTCATAATCTTAAAATATTTTCATAGAATGGTATTTAATCCATTAAATAAGTGATCAAATTTTCATTTAGGGATGATGACAAATCCGAAGGGGTATTGTTTAATCATTGTGAATTTTCATCATTCTCCCTAATGGATCATTAACTTTTTTCGTAATACCAAGGAATTCCATTTCCATTTTGAGATGGAGAGTGAAAGGAACAAATTTTTTGATAAATAATTTCTCGAATTCAACCCAATAAATATCCTTGACATCATCCATGGTTTTTTATTTTTAATCCACATCCATCAATGACCAACTTATAACTTTAACAGATAAAAAATTAGCATAAATATAACTTGTTCAATACTTTAGAGGATATAAAATATATTCAAAATGAATCTAACATACTGATCTAGGATTAATGGGTTGTAATATTTACTAAAATTCAGAGGCCTTTGTTGAATGAATTTCTCAACCACAAAATGCTCTTTATTTAGGGGAATTGGGTGTTCCACCTGATATAAGATATTATTCAAAACATGTGTCAGTTGAGAAATATATTCCATGAATTTCATGACCCCTACATCCATTAGGTTAGGAACCTAGTTTATGCAATCATCACAATTCCTATTAAATTTTCGTTTTACATGGTTCCTCCCATTTTATTTTATTTTCTAAAATAATCGAAACGTAGGTGTGGGAACACTAAAATTTATAAGTACATAAAATGGGAAACTATGAGTTTAGTAGTAAAAACTTATAAATGACATGTATATACTAACATATGAGTCTCTATGTATCAATATAAGTTATCCATGTAAATTTATTACTTGTTTTTATAACATAAAATTATACTCATGTACTTCATAATGGTTCCTAAATAGCTTATGAATTTACCAAATCATTTCCCTTGAGAGTATAAAATTAGGTGTACAATAATACCTCTTTGTTTTACACTAAGTATAGGTAGAGTTAATAACCAATGAACCATTTTAGGATTATTACCCATAGGTACATCTATGACATATCCTCATCCACTTTTTGTATCTTGATAGGGATTCCATTTCTTGGAAACGAATCACTTCATAAATTTCAAAATGTTTTCCCATACTTAGACTTATCCCTATGGTTTTCACTAATAATTTCTAATCATAGTCCCCAAAATAACTAAACCTTTATCTGATTCCAAATATACAAACCCATATTTCTAATATATTTTATTTCAATATTTTGAACATAGATACCCAAATACTATAATACTAGAAACTAATAGGGATATATAATTTGATAAATTAGATATATAATTCAATAATATAAAAAATATAATTATTTAAAATTTCATAATGTTTCTTAGTTTCCTTTGAACTCTGAATAATGCACATGATAACATGGGGTCATTCACATGAAAAGGGGTGAGATATAAAGCCTAGTTTGAGATTAATCAAATAATTTTATAATGATAAATAATATATGTGGGTCAATAAGAAAATGATGATACAATAATGGGTTAAGAACCATACATTCTCACATGGTAGAATGGCATGAGAAAAGAACATCTCAAGATCACGGTGTCATTAGAATGTGTAAACAGCATAAAAAATGTAATTATAACCATAAGTAGAGGCTAAATGCTAAGATATCATAACATAATATGCTTAAGATAACCACTCATATGCCATAAATGGAATCACATGGTTTGAAATCATTATTCAATTAATTAGGGAGCTTTCAATGCACACACTTCATTTGTCTAACATTACAAATGCCACGTCAATCATATAACATTAGAAAATATTTTATTAATTCAATCCTATCAGTACAGAGTTAGGGTTTAATAAATGGAGTCAAAAAATAGATGCTGTTTAAATATATCTAGGTTAATGTACTTGACTGAATTTAGTATTGGGTATTCCCAACATAGGGCTATGGTAGGAAAAATCAGTGCATAATTTTAGCAGCATAACATGTGTACATAAAAGTTCATGGAAGGGATTAATGAGAGATAAGTGTTATATCCCATTAATATGGAATAATTTAGATCGTATTCAATTATTATAAATATATGATAACATAACCACATAGAAATAAAAAGTCTTATAACAATGGAAGTGCATGAATTGATAAGAGGATAGAGAGGACCCCTTACTTTGAGAGGTAGATTATTCAATCATTAGAGGAGATACATGAAACCATATAAAATACATAGGATGGATCTAGAGATGAAAAAAGATAGTAGATTAATGATTTAAGAATTTTTAGTGTAGGATAATTTTATAATTGGTGGATATTTATAACAAAATAGATGATATTGTGTAGGATCTAAATAATTATGTAGATGTTCAATATACAAGAGGGGGGGGGGTGAATGATATACTTTAAAAATTCCTTTAGAATCTTTAAATTTTAGTTTAACAAAGTTAAAAAAACATACACAACACCTCTAAAATAATCCTTTTCATAAAAGAATGATTCTACCTTAAAACGTATAAAATTTTTAATATAATCAGAGTAATGGAATAAAAAATCATAAGAATGATATAATTTCTAAATTTAACAAAGATAAGATTATAGCAGAAATAAAACAACTTGTAATAGAAAACAAGTAACAACAAAATTATTTTAACCCAAAGAAAAGGATATCTAACAACCCTAGATAAAGATTAATTGATTTATACTTTCAAGAAAGTATGTCTTACCGAAACCCAGGTAAGCCCGGAATCCGAAGATCGATATCTGTCTTGTTATCCCCACAAGCCCTCGATTTAGAAGGAAATAGGAACATCTGACTTACAACCCGAAATCCCATGACCATCACGATCAGAGTCTACACGAAGCAAGCCTTAACAAGTTGTTCACACCCGAACAAGTTGTTCACGACATCTGCACAAAGCACTATGAGTTGAAAGAGCCTCTCTCTCTAGAAAACCCTTCACAACATGTATCAAGTTCATCCACTCTCTACAATGTAGTTGATGTCTCCGTATTGAGCTCGTTCAAATGAAATTTTATTTATATTCAAAGCATCCCAATTGTCAGATCCACTCCAACAGTCATATTTTCCTTAAATTTTAGAGGGACCTGGACACGTGTAAAACATACAATGGTTAGTTTGTAAAATATTGTACGACATTGTTTCAAGTATGAAAGAATCTTAAGTTAAAGATAAATGTTACGTACAATAAAACTTCGAATATGATAATACTGTAATGATATATTCAACAACTCTAACTTTATTAAGAAAATAGATTTTTGAGGAAAACATTGTCAAGAAAATAAATTCATAAGGAAAAGTAATTTTGATTGAGAGACCAGTATCACATTTGTTCCAGAATCAGAATTATAAAATTTGAAGGAATTTTGTACCAGATTCGGTATCTCAAAGATGACATCACATATATACCAGAATCAGAATCATAAAAACTGAATCACTTTTTCACTGGATTCGGTATCTCAAAGATGGTATCACTTATACACTAGATTCGGAATCATAAATATGGTATCTCTTATACACCAGAATCGGTATCACAAAGGCGGTATCACTTATACACCAGATTCAGAATCATAAAGATGGTATCAATTATACACCAGATTTGGGATAACAAAGAGGGTATGGAAAAACATAATAATACATCTTGTAATTATAACCGAATGAAAAATCATGTTGATGCATATGTAAGTATAAAAGAATGACAAATCTTAATGATACATATGTAGTACAACAGAATGATAAATCATAACGATACATCTACAAGTAAAATAGAATGACACATCATTATAATACATCTTTAAGTATAACAGAATGAAAATTTGAAATCTTAAGGAAAAAACAGAGCATAAGAAAAAAAACAGAACTTAAGAAAAAGTGTTTGTGAGTTTCAAAACATAAAACCATAATGAATAAAGAAGTTATAAGATAACCATATTGACTCAAAAAAATACCCTTTTTTGGAAAGCACAAACAACTTTTCTAAGGAAGAATATATAGACTTAGATAAACAAGTATGAAAAAAAACTTATCTCCCCCTTTGAATGATATTTTTGATTAATACGACTTACTCTCCCTTAGGTAATTTTTCCTAAGGATCGTATTTTTTAATTTTGGTTTTCATTTATAAGGAAATATCTTCCCCTAAGATAATAATATTTTTATAACGAAAACTCCCCCATACATGGTCATTATACTTTCTTACCATACTCTCCTTTAATAGATTCTATTTCTTTGATATCTTCATTAAATTCTTCATTTGAATAAATTCTCCCCCTTTCTGATTTTCAAAAAGAGGGAAAGGAATGGAGAAGTATAAGATGTACATGTAAGGTTATCCATGAATACATTCGAAAACAAAATAATAATATGAAAATAATTTCTTAAGGAATTTTTTTTGAAATAATGATTAGAATACAAAAAAAATCATCGAAATTTCAAATAATATCATACATCCTTCTTCTTCTCAGACAAAATTTTCTTTATCAAGGCTTTGAGATTTTTTAATTCCTTATGATCTCCATCGAACATCATCAACAAGATCTCATAATCGTGATTCTTCATTTCTAAATACAAGATTTTTTCTTCTTGAGCAACCACCATTCTCTCTAATTTGGCTCTGACTTCCTTCTCACAACTAATAGATAGGGCAAAAGAAATGAGTTGATTAGCTTTCTCAGAGATTGAGTCCTTGACCTTATTTAACTCAATTTTACAAGTATTGAAATCTCGAATTGTTGAATCCATGAAGTCACTGAACTATCTTATAATTTCATTGATAGTATCTCATAAATAATTCTTCTTGCTTAACCACCATGTCCATAATCATATTGGTTGATTCCATCTTTTGATTCAGAGTTTCTTGCATCATTTGATTTTGGGAATCAATATTTGCAAGAACTGGAATGGTGCTGACCAACTTTCATAAAGATAGATTGAAAAATTCATTTTTAATAAATGAAGAGGATTCAGAACCTGAAATAACTATTCTTTTCTGATCTCCTCTTGGAGTTAAGGAAAATAATTTTTCTATTCTTTTGAAATAATTTTGATGGGTTTCATTTTCAGACGAGGCAAAAAAAACACTTTGGAATTTGACAGGATTTGGAAATGGATATTGTTCATCTAAAACATGGATACCATTTAGATATCTCTATTCATCTTCTTTCTCTAGAAACTCTTATTATTCACCACCTTGATGATCAATATATTATTTCTATTATTATTCCACTTCAGTTTCTACTTGTTATTATTCTTCAACTTCTACTTCATACTCAACTTCTACCTCTTCCTCAACTTCTACTTCCTCCTCAACTTCTTCTTCAACATGTTCTTTGACTTTTTCTTCAGAAACATATTTAGATAGAAAACTAGAAGGAGTTCAAATGTAGTCTTCCACTTCCCTTAAAACATCATCATAGTATTCTTGAAATATCTTATCTTCTATTTCTTGAAAAGGTTCTGATAAAGATAGAACGTTCTTGGATTTCAAGATTTCTTGAGTGGAAACCAGTTTTATATGAATAACATCAGATTCTTGTATGTTTTGAGACTTCTATTTTTATATCTTTTATAAGATACTGAAAAACTTGTGCTTCCAAGGATTTATTAACTAACTGCTCCTATTTATCTTTCTGAATATTTACATCTTGCTAATGTTTTAAGGCCTTAACCTCGGCATGATTTAAGCTAATGGAAGGATATCTTTCCTTTTTGGTAGCTTCAATTTCTCTCCACTTTTCCTCTGTTGCATCAGAATAGTCTTTCGGTTTCATTGCAGGAGGAGGTTCTGATACTGAGACATCAGGAACTTGTAAAAGCATGCTAGGTTCTTCTAGTTTCCTTTTCTTGGGTAATGATTTTTAAGACTCCAGAACATCCCCTTTTTTATTGATATCCATTTCTTCAAAACTCTTAGATTCTTGTAAGAACGCAACCTTCATCCTTCTTATAGTGTCATCGCTGAGTAACAAAATCTAGAAAGGCATTGAGGATGATCGACATGGGACATTCAACTATTGAAGGCATATGACAATTATCTTGGAGATATTTTCTGGATACATAAGTATCTATGATGTAATGGATCCACCTTTTATTACCTTGATGGTGAGAAATATGTACTTCAAAAAGTCGATCTTCCTTAAGTTGAAGAGAAAGTCTAACTGAAAGACATCACATATCTTTAGATTCCTTAACTCATTTTCTTGGTATAAGAAATACTTTCATCTATAGAGCTACCATCTTTTGGTTTGTTGAGAGATTTGTAATCTTCCAATTCTTAAAATACTTGAGACAAAGATAATCCAAATCTTTTACCTTCTCTAAAGAACCTTCTTTATCATGGATTTTTTGAGAGAAAATAATAGCTTCCCCTTCATGTAGAATGTTAAGAACGTTTTCTACCTTCTTATAGGGGAATATATGTGTCATATCATAACACATGAACATAAATAGATCCTTACTATCCTTTTGGAAGAACATAATAGATTCATAGAACTGAATAACCAGTTTAGGATAAACAGGATCCTGACTTTTCTCTTTATCCACACAAATACATTCCCAACCATTTGTTCTTATCACCTTATAGATAAGGGAGTCGTATTTTAAAAAGAAGATAGGGAAAACCATCCTTTACCAAAGGATTTAACAATCCTTTATTTCCTTACTAGTCAACATCCGATATGTTGAGGATTTAAGATTCATTCATAGATAAAAAGAATCGGAACCAAAACTTTGATGGCAACAGAGCTTTGACATAGAGATCAGTAAGGATGGTGCGATGCTAAGAAATGAGGAACCCCTTATATATATGAGGCTATGACATTTCAACTTCCATAATATAATCAAAAGGATGAACATAACCTGATCTTATATAATAGATGAGCATGATTTAAAATATGAATTCTGATCTTTTTTAGTAAGGTATACTGGAATTTAAAATTTTGAATATATGAAAACTAAAATTTAATATAAGAAAAGAAAGGGTAAGAGTATTTAAATTTTGGAATACTATGAATATTGTATCAATATTTTAATAATTTTCTTAGACGTTTTAGAATCTAGGATTTCAATACTGAAATTTCCTGTACTGAAATTTCGAATACCGAAATTACCAATACCGAAATTTCCAATACCAAAATTTCCAATACCGAAAATTCCAATATCGAAATTTACAATACCAAAATTTACAATACTGAAATTTTCAATACTGAAATTTTCAATTATGAAATTTCTATTTCTTAGAAACTTAGAGAATGATAACCTTTTTTATAAAAAAATTCCTTAAGGAAAGATAAAATTTTAAGAAAATAAAAATTTATTATGGAAAAATAAAAATTTTAAGAAAGCAAAATTTCTTAAGGAAAGATAAATTTTTTAAGGAATAAAAATTTCATAAAGAAAGATATATTTTTTAAGAAAGGAAAATTTTCTTAAACAAAGGATATAACGGAAAATCAAACTAGCATATGTACTCCCTCGTAAATAAGGAGCAGTGCTTATAGACCTTTTCATAAATAACATTTGAAATTTAGGATTTTCCAAGAAGAATAATGTTATCTATACCGAAAATTTCTCCGTGAGTGTTATATCCAAAGGTAAATTTTCCACCTTTAGTCTTTAAAATCATTTTGAAATAGTCATTGTTACCAGTCAAGTGCCAAGAACATCCACTATCCATGTACCATTTGGTGTTGGTACATCCTTCATTGACCTAAAAAAGAAGAGTTAGGTTTTTAGAATCTAAACTTGCTTGGATCTGAAATTGTTAGATAATAAAATTTTGGGCATCCAAATTTATTTAGAAAAGTAAGCTATCTGAATGCCAAAAGATTGAACATTATTAAAATACTATTTTTTCTTCTAATTCTATGCACTTTGACATTTATTACAAAAAGGGGATCTTGGAGGAACAAAATAATTTTTTCTAAAAATAGGTTTTTTCATGAGAATAACCTAATCCTTGATTATTACCATGTGGTCAAATCTGAGAATCCATCTTGTCAAAATATTCCTGACTAGAAGTAAAATTTTGAAGATGTTTCTTCAAAGTAAAAATTTTAGACCTTAGTCTTAAGACTAAATTCCTATCCTCTAGAATAATAGACTTATATTTAATCTTATCCTCTAAAACAAATTTTTCAAAAAACAAATTTTGATGATATTTAGAAAGATTATCCTTCTAAAATTAGATTCCTCATGTTTCTTAGAAAGAGTTTCTAAAACATTATTTTTCTAATCAAGATCTTTGGAAAGATCCAAAATTTATTTTGTTAAATAAACTCTCCAGAATTTTCCATTTCATGTTTCTTAGAAACTTTAAAATTTATAATCTCTAAAAACTTAGAAAACCTAGAAACTTTCTCATAAGAAGGAAAATTAGTATCATTATCTGATGAATAATATTATTCATCTAAAGAAAAATATTTTTTAGGAAAATTTTCACTCAAAGGCATATTGGTTAAGGATTCACCAGTCCGTAACTTAGTAATAAGACATTTATTTTGAAATGAAGATCGGGCTATTAAACCAATATTATTTTTCTCAGAATACTCATAATATGATGAATCATCAGATGAATCTCCACCACCGGCACTCCAAGTTTCATTGGCTTTTAGGACTTTCTTATGCTTTGATCTGTAGAACTTCTTCTTGTTTCTTTCTGAATTCCTTTCTTTCTTGTCTCTTTTCTTAAGCAAGGGACAATCAGGTCTAATATGACCGGTTTTTCTACATTCATAGAATGCCACTTCTCCATATTTCATATCATTTCCATCTATCTTCTTGTATCTATATTGAAGGATATTCTGCCCAACAATCTTGTTCATCCTCCGATCCAGATTGGGTAACTCATTTTTTGAAGTTTCACTTTCACTAGATTCAGATTGAACAACAACATTCTTAGATTTAGATCGTGTAACTCTCTCAAGAGTCTAGGAATTAATATGATATGAATTAGTTTTTAAAGGAACACCTACATTCCCATTCTTCTTCTTAATATTATCAGAATCTCTCTTCATTATGGTTTCTT
Organism: Viscum album; assembly: GCA_963277665.1. Lineage (NCBI taxonomy): Eukaryota > Viridiplantae > Streptophyta > Magnoliopsida > Santalales > Viscaceae > Viscum > Viscum album. Next base: position 1,187,088,553 of record OY728156.1, on the reverse strand, counting down.
GTTGGAAAAGGGTTCCAAACTGTTCATCAAAAGAAATCTGTGTGAATTTTCTATTTTTATCTATAGCAGTTCTCTTGGATTACCATTCATTAGGAATGATGTCAATAATCATTTCTACAAATTCCTAATCATAAAAACCTTTCCTACCGATTTATTTTAAGCTATTGACAATATTCTTGAATCTATGTTATAGCTTTCATATGGGTTCTCCATAAGTAAAGCAGAAACCATGATACATAGCTCTGAGCATAGCTCTTATAGTCTCGATAACATTAGAAGTTCCAAAGTGAGTTACTTCAAGCTTCTTCCAAATACTATTTTAAGCTTCAGAAGATTAAATTTGGATATATATATTTCTTTTCATTGAACATAGCAAAGTATTACGTACCTTAAAGTTCAGCTGGTATTCCACCTTTTTCGGATTAGTAAAGGTTATATGTTATTTATCAGGAATCATATAATCTCCAGTTAACATAATGCAGTTTTCTACACCTATGTTTATCAAAAAGGTCTTCATTTGGTATCTCCAATACTCATAGTCATTTCCACCGAAGATTGGTGGTCTAGTATGATTGAGATTATATAGAGATCCAACATGAAATACTACCATACTAAAAATAATTCCTTTCAATCAAACTTATTAGACGTAAAAGATTATAATCAAATAAGAAAAAGAAAACTTGATCAATAAAACTTATATGTGGATATAAGTATTTCAAAGACCACCTCTGATACCAATTTTAGGATCAAAATAATGATATATATGCTCAATATAAAAGAGTGGGGGATTTTATACTTCAAAAATGCCTTTAGAATTTTTAAGGTTTAGTTTAACAATGTTAAACAAACATACACAACACCTCTAAAAGAAACCATTTCATAAAAGAAAGATTCTACCTTAAAGCGTATATAATTTGTAATATATTCTGAGTAACAAAATTAAAAATTATAAGAATGTTATACATTATAACTTTAACAATGCTCAGATTATAGGGGAAATAAAACAACTTGTAATAGAAAACAAGTAAAAACAAGATCCTTTTAACCCAAAGAGAAGGGTATCCAACAACCTCGGATAAAGGTTCCATGATTTGTACTTTCAAAAAAGTCTATCTTACCCAAACACAGGTAAGCCCTCAATCCAAGGATCAGTATCTCTCTTTCTATCCTCGTAAGCCCTTGATTTAGAAGGAAATCAGAACCTCTATCTTCCAAACCTGGATGCTGATGATCACCATGATTAGAGTTACACGAAGCAAGTCAAAAAAAGATTTTCACACTTATTGTTCATGACATCCACACAAAGCACTAAGAGTTGAAAGATCCTTTCTCTCTAGAAAACACTTCACAACATGTATCAAGATCATCCACTCTCTACAATGTAGTTAATGTCTCCATATTGAGCTCGTTCAAATGAGCTTGTATTTATAGGAAAAGCTTCCCAACGGTCGGTTCCACTCCAAAAGTCATATTTTCCTTAAATTTGAGAGGGACCTAGACATGTGTCAAACATAAAACGGTTAGTTTTTAATAGATTGTATGACATTGTTTCACGTAAGAAAAGATGTTAAGTTAAAGATAAATTTTAAGTATAAGAAAAAATGGAATTTGATAATATTGGAATGATACATTCAACAACTATGAAATTATTAAGAAAAACTGATTCTTAAGAAATTTTTTTTCAAGAAAACGGATTCATAAGGAAAAGTAATTCAGATTGGGAAACCGGTTTCACATTTGTTTTATAATCAGAATCATAAAATCGGAATGAATTTTATACCAGATTTGGCATCTCAATGATGGTATCACTTATACTCCAGAATCAGAATAATAATATTGAATCAATTCAACACAAGAATTTGTTTCTCAAGTATGATATCACTTATACACCAGATTCGGAATCATAAAGATGGTATCAATTATACACCGGAATCGGTATCACAAAGACAGTATCACTTATACACTAGATTTGGAATCATAAAGACGGTACCACTTATACACTGGATTCAGTATCACAAAGACGGTATGGAAAAATATAATAATACATCGGGTATGTATAACCAAATGACAAATAATAATGATACATATGTAAGTATAAAGGAATGAAAAATCATAATGATACATCTGTAAGTATAACAGAATGAGAAATCGTAATGATACATCTATAAGTATAACAAGATGAAAAATTGTAATGACACATCTGTAAGTATAATGGAATGATAATTCCAGATCCTAAAAAAATAGAACTTAAGAAAAAAAAACAGAACTTAAGAAAACATGTTTGTGATTTTAAAAACATAAAACCATAAGGAATGGATAAGTCATAAGATAACCTTATTGACTCAACAAATTGTTTATAAATTTTCAAACTGAGGCCTCGGATAACTAGTAAAAAAATACAAAACCATTGGTATTTCCATGGATTTATCTCATGATATTTTCCAAAGAGGATTTATTTTTAATTTTTTTTTATTTTTTAAATAAAAATAATTAAAATAACACAATTCATGATGTGGAGGTAATTCATGATCACAAATAATCATTTTTAAAATAATAAAATATATTATAGGTTTTGAGAGAATCATTATATGTCTGTAAAAATTAAACTTATAAATTTAAAAACACATCATTTTCTTATGAAAAGTTATTTAGTCAATTTTACATCTTTGGTATTTATTAAATAAATTTTTAGTCCATTATAATGTGGTAATTTCCACCATATATTCATATTGTATTTAATTTTTTCCAAAAAGTTAAATTTTTATAGAATATTATGAAAATTCACCATTAACTAATTTTGACATGAAAATTTAAAAAATTACATTCATTTTATCAAAATAATTATCTAAATATGACAATGAGAACATTTAAAAAATCCTTATTTATTAACAAATTCATGTTTTTACGTAACTAATGACATTTTGAACCTTAACATAATCACTTGGGACATCATTAAATTATATTATCATTCATATTTAAATTTATAGTTTTTCATAAAACTATTTCAAGGAAAGAAAATTTATTTCTAATTCATTAATTTATCAAAATATAATTTTTAAATTGAAATTATTTTTATTTACTAAAAAAATATAATTTTTGGAATCTTTGTATAAAAACATATTTTTTAAAAAATTCATTATATAGGTAATTGTATAAAATAACCATAAAAAGGATCTACATAAAAATTATATAAGTTAAATTTTTTTTACATATTCATACTGCTAGGGTCTAGATAAAAAACCCTTATTATTCCATCATGTTCCCTAAGTGGATGGTGTGTTATGGTAGTACATCATTTGGGTGATTCGACGAACATTGTTTTGGAAGTAATCTAGATAAGATTAGAAATATACTGTAAATGATTTTTCTTGAGTTTCAATTTTTGATTCTTGGATTTAGATTGGTAAAGGAGAATCCATGTAATGCCATATCACTTGGATGCTCTAATAAATGAGCCTCATAAGGTATGATCCTTCTGGTTGTGACCATAATTTCTTCCTTAAGCATCAATTAAATTTTATATAACCCTTAATATATTTTAATCTCAATGGTCACATTATAATGGATATATTAACAATATCTATGATGCTTAAAGGTCATTATTCCCAATATTCATTTTATGACTATATTTTATAATGGTCTAAAATTATAATGAAATATAGTGCATGTGTTTTATACATCTAAATTACTTAATAATACAGATCTTAATTTAGACGGAAATAAAAAAATTTAAATTTATAGGTTGTTAAACATATGGAGTTTTCTCTCTACTCTCTATATTTTTATTTTCAATAATTTTTACACGATGAATTTAGGTTGAATTTGTATTAGATTTGTCTTTTTTTTAGCATGATGGGAATGCTTTTTAACGTTTCAAATTGGTATCATGCATGCTCATTTTTTATCATACCTATAAATATTTTGAGATTCAACATTGATCATGAATTTTATTAAAAATAAATGAATTTACAAAATTAATAAATGAAAAATATGTACTAAATATATTCTAATTATATATTGAAAAACTATTTGATGTTGTGAAAACAATGTGGTGACAAGTGATAGAAAAGAATTATTATTTTTGAGATTTATTTTAACCTTATTGTATTATTTTAAGATCCAAAAAATGAATATTATTTTAGAATTAAATTTTATAATTACACAATCTACCTTGGAATTCAACATAGAGGAAAATTTTAGATTTTACATGTGAAAGAATGACCTTTCACTTGTTTTAATCATGATTTAATGGATACACATCAAATATTTCATCCAATTAGTATCGGACAGTTCTTGTCAACAATCATCTGATATATCCCCCCAAAAGTCTATGATATTTATGGAGGTATGATAGTTTTTTCTTAATTTTTCATGGTTAAATGTTTCATTTCAAACATTAATCTAATATAGAAATATTTTCCTCTATTTCAATATTGAAATTTTGCATTTTAGGGGGTTGGGTTCATTATTTTTCACAATTAAATTAACTATGGAATATTTTAATGTAAAGAATACTTTAAATTTAATTTTTGAATATATGTTTTCAAGAAAATTAACTCTTAACCTGAGTGGGAACTATTTTAGTTAATAATTTTATTTCTGTGGATGATTGATATTATTTATTTTGTAAAATTTAATTTAATTCTATGTTATATATCATCAATATAACTAATTTTTTTTATAAAAATATTAATAATAAAGACTAAAACCCAATTTAAATGGGTTAACTACAAAGATAAGAATTTTAAATTAGGTATATTAAAGACTATATTTTCATTGAAACTATTTAGAATAAGATAATATTGATTTAATCATCAATAGTCCTATTAGGTCTACCTCTACCTCATTTAATAAGTGATTTTTTCATTCATATTACCCTATTAATTGGTGAATCCCTAGGACATATTCTAACATTTAAAAAATCCTAATGAATCCAATTTTATCACCAAAACATTCATTTATAATTTTTTTAATTTTAGTATATAAAAGTTTCGATCATAACATTTTCATTTACATTATCCATACTTTTTTGTATAAGATGCCCTGTCAAAGGAAAACACTCTATATCATATAGAATTGTTGGTCTAATAATAATATTATAAAATTTACCCATTAATTTCAATGAAATTTTACGATAACAATGAATTATAGAAACATTTATCAATGTTATCAACATTATCAATAGAGTTTGAGTTCTATGAGAATCATCAACAATAATATCTCCATCAAACTGAAAAATTAGAGTAAATAAATAAATTCCCATATTTTGAAATAGAATGGCTTCCAAATATAATATCCACAACAATACTAGAAAATAATTTTCAAAAAAACACTCTACATATTCTATCTTATCCTAAAAAATAGAGAAAACTTATGATTCTAATGTCTATCTCTAAATAACTAACTTTAAATTGATAGTCGCTTTGGAATTTTCAATGACAACTATATAATATAAAACCATGAAATTAGGTATCTATATATAGATAAACTCTGATATGTGCTTATGATAAAACAAGAAGAGTAAGTATCCATAATCCACCATAAGGATTCATGTAGATCAACACTATTGAAAACCAAAACTCGAGATGTTCTTCCATCCCCATGACTGAGTGTAATGGAAGTAGTTAGTTTTTACACCTCACCCACAAATATTTTTTTCCTTTGACCACTTAAGAAAAAAAAATTATTCTTAAAGGTGTACTAAATAGATTCATGGAAAATATATAATTAAAGAAACGAACACAATAAATAAATATGCTTCAAAAATATGAGCCCTACATATATAAGAGAAACAATACAACATTCATTTTTGAACTACAAGATCATAGATTATAAGGAAATATTGTTAAGTACATGTAATGTAAACAAGATATTGTATGATCTCATGTATTTATCAATACATCATCTAATGGTCCTACCCACTTATATATTTTGTGTCATACAAACAAAAAGTAATACCCGCTCCCTTGAAATCATGGATCACAAAACATGACAACCCCAACTCGATTACCATCATGGTTAACCTTTAAAATTTTTGAGCTTTTAGACCATCAACGCTTCACTGTACAATCATGAGAATATATGAACTTCTGATGATTCTATTATCCATAGAGAAGGCCCAATTCCAATTTCTACATACCATTTCACTCCAAATATTGTTGACCATAGTTATGGTGACCTGCATCCAATAAATGGACATTCACTGAACTGAAAAAAACATTACATATGAACATTATCATCATGAATAATATTTAAAGGTTCATGTAATTCTAAATAAAAAAGGTATGGGTTTGAATCTATACCCAGTACTGGAAAGACACAAAATCCTATTGTTTCACACACTCGAGTTATAAATCGAGTAAAAATCCCTTCATATATGTCTTGTATTTGTTTTATATACAAAAAATAATATTATTTTCTTTTAATAGATTTATATAAAACCTCTCTAGTGAAATTGTCATATATGTTTTCCAAATAAATGAAAAAAATATAAAAATCATGGAATTGTTTTGATAATAATTAATCAAACCTATAATAAAATAAATTTTTGGTTTTTCTATATGTATTGGAATAAATAAAATTGATTATTGGAAACATTAGTTTCAATTTTCAATATTCAATTAAATCCATCATTCTCAATGTTTTATGGTATGACTCATATGATTAATTCCTCCATAATTCCTAAATGTTTAAATGTATCCTTTATTTTTATATACAGACACAAGAAAAACTCTTCCTCCATTCGTCAAGAAGTTTCTTATATTTTATAATCTCATTAAAAAATATAGTATCCTTGTAATAACAAAATCTCTTAAATATATTCACAATTCAATGTACATGTTAACTAACCCAACATCATGTCCATTTTCTATCCTTCTTAAGGAATCTTTAACCTCAAATGGATGAAATCTTTGATATTAGCTATAATTAAATTCCTCAAAACTAATATTTATATTATTCACGTCTAATTGACACACACAATATTAATTACAGAGAATATTTAATTTAATAAATAGAAAATATTTGAATAATTTATGGGTTTAGTTATGATTTCTGTGAGTGTTCAACATTTGAGTAAATGTGGGTAGTATTGAAAGAAAAAAATATGTTTAATTTTTTTAAGAGATTCTTATTTTTTCATAATTTAAAAATAAAAATTATTTTATTACTAAAACTAATTCATTGATGGATTGATAATAGGTGTTTTTTTATTTGAGTGTCATGGTGGGAAAAATATTTTCGAAACTACTACTTTTGATGCGAAACATCTTAATTTTGAGCTTCACTATTATACATTACAAAGAATATGAATTCATTTCTTGAATAAAATATTTTATAAGGTGTGGGTGAATTTAATGTGAAATATATTTAGTTCTCACCATGTATATTCTTTTATAATTTTTTGGAGTAACCAATGATTTTTATGTAGTTTTATTTACATATTCATTAGTTTTTGGGAATTGTGTGGATATGTGGATTTTATTGAAAATACAACGTCTAAAATATCTATTTTGTGATTATGCTAATAAATTTTCAGATATTTAAAATGAGTAATATTTTTTGATTAAATATATTTATTAAACATGTTTATTAGATAGATACTTGTTTTAATACTTTAAACAGGTTTTTTTCAAAAAAATGTGTTATATTTTTATATAAAAATATCAAGTGTTCTATATTTTCATTTATAGGAACATAATTTGTAAATATTTATTTTGTAAATACACTCATGAAAAATATTTTTAAAATATACTTTCTATTGAATTGAATTATCCTCTTATTAATGCTTGTAATTATAATAAATAATTTTTATAAAAAGTAAATTATATTTTTTCGTGGTTTTTATTAATTTTTTATCCATTGGAATTAAAGTGAAATAATTTTATAGAATTGAAAATTAATCAATAAATATATTTAATTTATATTTAAAATTTAAATTAATATCTTATTCATTGATTTATATTAATTAAATCCTAGGTTTTTATGTAAAATTATATTTTTGGAAGGTGTAATTTTCACTGGATCTTGGTTATTTTGGGCTATACATTATCTTGCTACATATGTTTATCCTGTCAAATATAAGATAAATCAAACATGGAATAAATTTTTGAGTAAGGATACGAGATGAATCTACACCATTGGTATATGAATTGAATCCACAAGAATAAAGGTAATAGAATAATCCTGAATAGTTTTTGAGAAAACATGAAAACTTGTAGAGAGTTTTTATTCATTAAATACTCATAAACATACATTTAATTAGTCACTCAACTTACTATCTATTGGAATTAATATATTTATATTAAAAATAATATTAATGAATATATTATCCATCAAGGTTTCTTGGGACATATTATTATTTATCACCCTTACAAATAACCCTTACAATCACCCTTACAATGGAATTACTTCACCAATGAATTCCAAAATAATTTCTTAGAAGAATAAATAATTATCTAATGGATGAGATGGATATATATGTGGCCCAACTATCATCATATATAATCTCCAAGAACTATAACATTAGTAAAATATTTAAGATATTTTCTTTCAGCATTTTCGGAATAAAACTCATAACAACTTATATTTTATCCCATAAACACAGGAAGTTAGGTTAGTTTATAAAAAATTATTTAAAAGAACATATTAAAGAATTCCTTGTTGAAATAAAATGAATGAAAAACATGAAAATTTATTTAAATCACTGATTAGAGAAATAAAAATTTTCAGAAATATTTAAGAGAGATTTAAAAGAAATTATTGAAAAAATTAAAGTAATTTATTTGGAAGAAACAATCCTTACCTTGAGTTCTGAATTTCATTGTATGTCCACTAAAAATGTGAATAATAAAATTAATTAATTATTTAAATTATTCAAAAGCCTTTTAATTATTATAAATTATTTTTTATATATTTATTATCAGTCATTATTTATTTAATTTATTTTTCTTGAATCAGTCGTTTTGATGTACATTATTCCATAGTTCCAAAATAGTTTTGGTATAATACTAACAATTAAAGATCATTTTCAAATGGTTCCATATGATCCAAAAGTATAAAGTCGTATGTTCATGTAATAATTTAAATAATTTTTTTAATAGATTTCATGATAGTTATGAATTTTGAAAATCTTCCTTTGCAAGCATATTTTAGATTCCTAAAAATTTCATCGATTTTTTACCTTCAATATTACGATTATCCTAATTATTTTATTATTATAAAATAATAAACAATATATTTAATTATTACATATTTATTAAATCTTGAAATCCATTTTTAATAATATTGATGCATGGATTTATTTAAAAATAACACCCTATATTTCCCTTAGGTCGCATAAAACTACCATAAGTGGATAGTCTTTTCTACAAGAGTTATAAATAAACTAAATAAATATATATATTCAAATTTCAGGAAAAAATTTGAGAAGAATTATAATACTATATATAAACTATTATTAATGGTTACCTATATTATGAAATTGGTAAGAGGGAAATAGAAAAAAACAAACGTGAATTTAGAAACATGTACGTTGATATAATAAAGGATTTGGAAAAAATGGTTAATAAAAAGGGAGTGAGTGATAACTAATTAGAATGAGATAAATAAGTTATTTATAACACAATAATATAATATTATTTAGAAAAATAAGATTATTTTTAAATGAATTTTAAGGTAAGTATTCTTAAATAATAATGAAAAAGATTGAGTTTGAAACCCATACTTGATCATTGAATATCCTCCTTGGATTTATTTTTTATGTCTTCAGAGAAGTATTTTTTGGATATAATAGATAATTTTGAACATTGTAATGGATTTTTAGGAAGGTATTTGATTATAATATTGAGATAAAACAAAACATTACTTTTTTTTTGAAATGGGTGTAAAGAGTCCCCTTTTTTAGACAAGAGTCGAAGACATATTTGAAAATATTAAAATTCTAAGGGTCATGTATGTAATTTTAAAATATCGTTCTTTACAATTGAATTAAAATAATTTTATATGTTTTTTTATTATTTTGGGAATTATTTTTTTTAAAATACCATTCATGTAGATTTTTTGGAATATTTTTTAAATTTTTGTTTATAAATAACTAAAAAATTATAAAATTATAGTTTTAATATTTATATAATTAATTAAATTTAATATTGATCCATAATATTAGAAAAATAGTTAATTAATCTAAAAATAATCCCTTTAAATATGTAAAACTAAAATTTTTCCCCATTCTTCAAAAGCGCTGCATTGACATTGTGAAAGAATTTTTTTATACTTCTCATATTAATTTTTTTAAAAAAATAAAATTTTGAAGATATATAATTTATTATTCATAGTTATTTTCATATAAAACAATTAATAAATACATTTTTTATTCTCAAACTTTTTATGGAGAGATTTTTAAATAATATTTTTGACATTTATTACCTTATGCAATCATTGGGTAAGAATTTTGATAATAAACATACTATATAAATATGAAATTCATGAATAAATTTTAAAATAGTTAATTATTCATCATATTTACATCTAAAGTATATTTTATCCCTACACATTATTAAATATTATCCCAAATACCGAAATTTTGGTTTTTTATACGTCACACAAGCATTGCGCTAGCATCAATAATTACTTCCATATTTTTCTTGACCTAATAATTAATTTATAATAAGTGAATAATATTTATATGATATTTTTAATAAATTACCATTTATGAGAAAATAAATTGTTTTCTATAATATTATATATCATTCTAGATTTAAATATATTAATAATAATTATAATCCCACTTAAACTAAAATTCATACATTGAAAGGATTTTTGAATTCAAAAGTTATACTCAAATTTTTAACTAAATTAAATTTGAAAATTAATTTTCAAAATCAATAAATGAAAATATTAAACTTAAAAAATTGTAATAAAAATACGTTCTATAATATTTAGCATTATTTTTAATCAAAAATAGTGATTACACATCACACTTACTACTTAGAATTACATATTTTTATACATTTAAAAAAATAATTTTAATATATTGTTTTCATTAATATTTAAAATATAGTAATTATTTTAAGTGAATCCATATATAACTATACAAAATTATATTTTAAAATAAAACTCAAATATATATATATATTTATTATTATAACAGATGTTTTACATTAGAACTAAAAATTCACATATGTGTTTCATATCATGTATAATATTTTTATAAGATTTTAAAAATATTAAACATAATTATAAATTTATAAAATTTATATAAAAAACATAAAATAAATTAGATAAAATAATAAATATTATCTAACAATTTATTAAATCAATTTTATATTATGAAATTTTATTTATGGATAATTCTATAACATAATATTGTATAATACATAACAGAAAACCAAAAAATATCATTTAATTATTTTTGGAAAATACATTCTCCCTCTCTTAAATAAATTTCATGTTCAAAATATTTTCTCATCATTAAAAGAGTAGGGTATGTTTCTATCATATCATTTCCAAGTTCCTATGTTTCTTCTTTATCCATATAACATTTCTAAAAACATTACCCATAATAGTTAACTTATTACACAATACTTATCTCTACGACCATAAGTATGCACTAGTTTTTCCTCACAAGAAATATTCTCTTATATTTTTAGGCCCAATATACGAGACGTAACAATTAGATATTTTTATAATGTAAAATTAAGAAAATTATGTACAAAAGATAAAATTAGAGGTAAGTCTACTCTACAGTCCATTGATCCCACTTTATTCAGGATTTCATATAGAATGATAAATTATGATATTGATTTAACTTTATTATAAAAATGTAAAATATATTTACTTAGAGATATTTTAAAAACAACATAGCCTCTTACCACGAATAAAATACCTTTCCCTATATTGTTCTTATAATTATTTTTCTACTATGAATTCCGTCATATTGTGTTGAATGAATTATTTTTCCAAAACATCTAATTCACGAATTCTAGAGAAACAAAATACATTCCCAAACATTATCCTGAAAAAATGGAGTTTTCTACTACTTTTAAAACAATTCATAAAAATTTTTATATGTGCATACTTGAATAAAAAATATATAATTATAATATAATTAAAAAATAAATTGTGTTAATTCTAACTTTCTTAATAATCCAATAAACAATCCCAAGGAATATGCTCGTAATTTTGAAATTTATAATTTTATTTACTATATTTTTTTGGTAAAAAAGTTAAACTGAATCATAATTGAGTACCAAATTACTTCTAAAGTCATTTTTAAAAAATTTTATGTAATACTTGGATCAGTAATAGATATTATAAAAAGTGGAAATCGATGTAATTTGGAACTCCCCAACCAGAAGCCTAGAGCAAGGGCATTATTTTAATACATTGGCATGATTACAAAAAATATAGTCTGGAAGGAATGATCAATTTAATAGTCTTGGAAAATAGATTATATACATGAACACTACATTACACATTCAAACATAAAACAAAACAAAAAAAATCCATTGAGAATACAATTATTTCCCTAGCACATCCCTGCATATAAATCGTAAAACATTTCTTGGAATCTTGGGTAGACAAAACATAATAAAGGGGTGAGCTTAGATGCTCAGTGTGGGTAAATAATTTTGGAGGAAGTTATAAACCTTTAAGGAAAAATGTGTATTAAAAACAAGAGATTTTTAATCATAAACATAAACACAATATAGAAAAAATAAATCAAACATTACTATAAAAAAATGCACATGGATATTCTACTAGTCGAATAATCACAAGTAATAAATAATTTCATAATGAGAGAATTCACAATACCAAACATCATAACAACATAGTTAATGACATGTTCCAAGACTATAAATAATTTTTTTTCAAGGTCTTGTTCCAAGACACTAATTTGTCTCAGGAGACCTACTGATGCATCGAGTGGATATAGTGGGCCCCGCCAATCATTAACTATGTCCAATGCATTCCTCATATGAAATGGATAAAACATAACATCAACATTAGTATTAAAACTATCATATAAAAGGTCAATACATTAACTATAAAATAAGAATGGTATAAAAACAACACATCCATAGTCAAAAATATCATAACTCATTTAGTAAAATATAGAAAAGTGTATTATAATAAATATACCTCAATCAGGAATAATATGCAGTAAAGGATGTTGACATAGTTGAAAATTATTAGTAAAACACTTTGAGATAAATATCCCTTTTTCATGAAATCTTTTAAAAGTCACACAAATTAAAAACGAATAAATTTAAATTACATTTTTGAATCAATGTGTCTCATAAAACATTAAATCTTTTGAAATGAATTAACAATTTAAAACATTAATGTACATATAAATAAATCCTTAAAACCATTTTGATAACATGAAAATTAATGAGAATTATTTTAAAGAATAAATTTTTAAACCATTTAAAATGGTGTTTTAGTTATTGATTCCTATAAAATAAATCCATTTGAAAAATATTTTATGAAACATAGTCATGGATATTAAATATTTTCGAGTAAATACTTACACATAAACAATCTCGAATAATAATGAGATTTAGGAATTAATCCTTACTTGTACTTTCTTTTAGTCGAGGGAACGTTTAGCCTACTATATAATGACCATAGTATGTTACTAAATTAAACCAGTACAATATTTATATTTTTGATATCATATGATTAATTTATGACTTTATACTACCCATTTAATAATAATTTACATGTTAATGTAACATTTTGGGTAATAATCACTTTCTTTATCATACGAGTTTTAACATCTTATTCTTGATCGTATCACATAGATCATTATTTACATACTTCTAGAATATAAAACATGATTTATGTATCATATATATTCATAATATATATATTTATAATATATATATTTATAAAATGGAAAACACCATTTATGGAGATAGTAGGTCGTACGTACACATAAACGATGTTTCTGTCTTCATATCATTTTGAATGGAAGTATGTTAATGAGATATAAGTAAATACACAAAAAAACATATATAAATATATATTTATCTATATATTTCCATTAGAATTATTATTTCATATATTAAATACTTATTAATAATATATATTTTTATAATCATCATTTAATGGTGAACGTGGAAATGAATCTCATCGTGTTGTGGACATAGTAAGCCTGACGCACGCACGATAGAAAATATCATTATATTTACGGTGAAATAATATGTAATTGGATGGTATATTATCTATAAAGAATAATTAACATTTTATATTTATTATTTACATCAATTATACTCAATATTAAACCCACAAAAATAATAAAGTGTTGGATAACAATCTAAACTAAAATGTGGAGATGGTAAGCTGTACGTACGCACATATGTTGATATTGCAATTAATAGGACATATAGAATAATTTATATGGTTGTACAATATTTATAATAACATCTCAGTATGTATAATGTACTAGAGTTATTATTTTGTTATGGAAACAACAAGGAACGAGGAAGTGGAAAAAGAAAAGAACATTGAATGAAGTGGTGAAATAATTACCTCTTCTTTGAGTTCTTCCTTTTGATTTGATCCAAATGGATCCTTAGGTTTGATTTCTGATCAATGTAAGGCCACTAGGTTGAATTGAGGGTAGTTGGTAGAAGCTTTTATTAGGTGTTGGATGAGCCAAATGGATTTTTATATTTGAAGATAAGATAAGGGAATGTAACCTCTTATAACGGAGGTGAGGGGCACTTTTGAATTGAGGGTAGTTGGTAGTTCTCACAGTCTAACCCGTATGGTTCAACCTACAAGTACTAGCAACCCTCTGGGAGGCACACACAGTCTCACCCCACTGGTTTAGCTAAATAATAAACTCTTTGTGGAAGCACTCACCATCAATTCCCCCTATAGTCTCGTATCGTACTAAAGGCGCTCTAGGGAAGCACTCGACATCTCATTCCTCTAGTGGACCGCGTCGTGGAACTACAGACACTCTGAGGAAGCACTCAACGTCAATTCTCCATATGGTATCAGATCGTATTATAAGACACTCTGGAGAATCCCTTACGTCCATTATTCCTATGGTCTACTACACTAGGTTCTCACATCCCTGTGTAAATTCAGCAAGTATCTCATCGCTTAATGGCCATAGTATCCTCACGAACTACTTGGCTAGCATCTGCATCATCTCAGCATTAAAGAACTACAGTCAGACCATCCTATAACTATGCATGGAATTAGAAATAGCTTTACAGGCCAAACATGCATGGGAAAAACATCCAAATCATAGTAAATTACCTTATTATCAATCAATAACCTCTACTCAAGCATATAAGTAAAACAGTCAAAAAATAAGGACAAAACATAAAACACACAATACCCCATTCAAGGGTATTGGTGGAATTTTCACAAAATAATCAAATAATTCCTACTGAAAGGCACAAACCACGAACCTTGATGCTAGGAGATCAATATACTTGAACCAAAAAGCTTGAATCTCCTTAAAACGTCGTAGATATACGAAAACCCACAAAATGTTCAACCCACGATAACTTGCAAAAGAGGTGGAATTGGAAAACAAATCTTTATGAGAAAGAAGAGCTTACCGCTGCGGTTCCAACACAATCGATGATGGTCGATTATGATAACAGATAGAGGCTCGGGGGTTCGTCGAAGATCCGCGGCCGTACGGAATGCTCTCAGTCGATGAAGCTGGAGAAGAAGACCATTCTGGGGTTATGACGTTACCCCGATGCATTTATTAAAAAAAATAAAGTACACGACATGTACTTTTGTAGTATACAGTGTGTACTAGGCTTTTCCGTACTCCGCTTTAGGCGGCCTCTACATCACCCATACATGGTCGTGTGCATGGTCATGACATGGCCAGCATGCGGCCTCGAGAAACATCAAAGTACATGAAGTGTACTTATAAAGTACAAAGCATGTACTTAAAAAATTTCTAGAAACTCCTATTTTCTAAAAAACTCCAGAAAAAGGAAAAACATACCTAAATAGAAGTTTTGGGTTCTTACAAACTTCCCCCCTTAAAGAAATTTTTCCCTAGATTTCCCTAGCGAGGCGTAGAAGAAGAATCCCCAAATAGCTCTGGCCACTACGATCGTACATCGAACTCCCTCTCCCAAGTCTCGTCCTACACTCACCCATGCTACCATATCACCCGTATCAGAGGAACATACAGTCCACAGAGAACCTTCATACTGTGATCAAAAATCCCGATAGGATTCTCCTTAAATGATGCATCTGCTTCAAGCTCAACCTCCTCAGGTTGAACGACATGAGACGGGTCTGAAAAGTAACGTCGGAGTTGAGAGATGTGGGAGACGTTGTGCGTAGCCCGATACCTCTGAGGTAATTGAAACCGATAGGTAACCATCTTAACATTCCACAACACCTCAAACGGCTCGACGTACTTGGGTGAAAGCTTACCCTGTCTATGAATTCTCTTGTTTCCCAACCTCGGCGTGACACACAGGAAAACCTAATCCTCGACCTCAAACTCTAGAGGTCATCTCTGCTGATCATTATACGACTTCGTCCAAGACTGTGATATAGCCATCCTCTTACAAATCAACTCTATCTACTCTGAGGTCTCCTAAACAAGACGAGGTCCGAGAAAAACTGTCTCTCCTGCCACCATCCAGCATAAAGGTGATCGGCATGGCCTATCGTACATAGCCTAGTATGGTTGCATATGAATAGTGTCCTAAAAACTATTGTTGTAGGAAAACTACCCAAGAGTTATATGCTTCTACAAAGAACCTCTAAAGTCTAGAATGCAAGATCGGAGCATATACTCAAGCACCTGGATAGCGCGCTCGGACTGGCCATCTGTTTGGGGATGGTATGCTGTACTCAAAAGTACCAGTGTACCCAAAACCTTTTGAATCCCCTTATATAACCGAGAAGTAAAAAAGGCATCACTGTCTGAGACGATGGATTCTGGAACTCCATGTAGACGTATAATCTCACGGATGTACAATCATCCCTACTCATCAGCACTGAAGTTCTCCTTGATTGGAAAAAAGTGAGAAACCTTCGTAAGCCTATCGATGATGACCCAAAAAACATCATTCCCACAAAGTGATCTTGGAAAACCAGTCACGAATTCCATCAAAACATCGTTCCACTTCCACTCCAGAATGGGTAACTGCTGTAAAATACTTTATGGTTGCTGATGTTTCGCTTTCACCTGCTGACAAGTGGAACACCTCATGAAAAAACCAACAACATCTCTCTTCATACCTGGCCACCTATACTGGCGGTGTAGATCACAATACATCTTGGTGATGCCAGGATGAACTGCTCAAACTGAGAAATGAAAGTCCCACATCAGATCCTCTTGTATGTCTGTTGGAACCCATATGAATCCCTGGAAACACAATATCTCATCCTCCCCAACTGTCCATCTAGGAATAGGGTTCTCTCCTAACAAACTTTCCCATAGGAATGGGCCTTCAGAATATGATAGATGCATCATTCATACTCAATCAAGAAGTGTTGAGGATACAACTATAGAAGAAAGAAAAGTCTAACCCTATCTGTTATGCACCTCCAAATGCATCTTAGAGAACAGAGCCATAAGCTGCCACTCCCTGCTGGCCTCCTGAACTGCTTGTATCTGAGTTCTCCTTCTGAACACGTCAGCCACTACATTGCCCTTTCCCAGTGTATAGGAAAGATCAAAGTAAAAATAATGAAGATACTCAACCCACCTATGCTATATCAAATTCAGATCATGCCGGGTGATGATGTACTTGAGACTCTTATGGTCGGTGAAAACCAGAAAGTGCTCTTCCAGAAGATAATGTCTCCAACAGCGTAAGGCATGAACAACTGCCACCATCTCGAGATCGTGCGTCGGGTATTTCCTCTCATGTGGCCTCAACTACCAAGACTCGTACGTAATGACTCCATCTCCCTACATAAGTATAGATCCTAGCCTAATACCTGAAGCATCACATTATACAGTAAAACTCTTCCCCGACTCTGGAAAGAATAGGGTCGGTGCTGGAGTCAACCTCCCTTTCAGCTCCTAAAAGCCTTACTCACATGAATCTGACCATAAGAACTTTGCACCCTTCTTGGTCAAACCTGTCAACGGTACTATTAATCATGAAATGTATTGTTTGAAGCATCTGTGGTATCCAACCAGCCCTAGTAAACTCCATACCTCAAAAATGTTATTTGGATGCTCTCAAGAAACTACACCTCTCACTTTCTCTGGGTCTACTGATACTCCTGTCACTGAGATAACATGACCCAAAAAGTGAATATGATCCATCCAAAAGTGTCGTTTCAAGAGCTTAACATATAACTAATTCTCTCTCAGTGTACTCAAAATGATCTTCTGGTGCATTTGTGAGACCGAACGGCATAACCATATACTCGTATAGACCATACCTGCTCTGGAAAGCTATAAGAGGTATATCTGATAGTCTAATGGGAAACTGATGATAAGAATACCTCAAATCAATCTTTGAGGACACCCGGGATCCTCGAAGATGATCAATGAGGTCATCAATCCTCGACAAGGGATATCGGTTCTTGACAATCAACTGGTTCAACTTCCGATAGTCCACACATAGCTTAACGGTACTGTCTGCCTTCTTTGCAAACAGGTCAAGCGATCCCCAAGGAGAAGTACTGGGTCAGATGAAACCCTTTTCCTATAACTCCTCTAACTTCTTCTTGATCTCCAGTAACTCAGGTGTATCCATCCTATAAGGAGTAATAGACACAGGTGCCGCTCCTGGAATGAGATCAATAGAAAATAATACCTCATGCTCCAGAGGAAAAGTGGAAAAGTACTCTGGAAAGGCATCTATGAAATGATCCACCACTGGAGGGAAGTCTAACTATGAAGTCCCCTTGTCACCCAGATATAGAATGGCTATCTGGGTGGTAACTCCTCCTAGCCCAAGATGCTCAGGTCCTGCTCTAGTCACCTGGACATCCCACTCGCCTCTCTGAAGAAAAAATTCTCCCTCTGGTGATATGAAACTCACCCTGCGGTGATAACAGTCAACGATTGCCTAGAAGGAAACTATCCAATCCATTCCGAGAATGAAATCATATCCTATCATCTCTAAGACATAGAGGTCCCATAATTAGTTACACCCCACAACCTCAAGAGGGAATTCTCTGCACTGACGTAAACTAGCTGTCCAAGCCCCCAATGGTGTGTCTAGAGTCAAAGTATCGGTAGAGGAAAAGATGTTGAGCCCAAGGCATTCCAAAACAGCAAAGAAGATAAATCTATGGGAAGACCCTGTATCTAAAAGAGGAGAAGATAAAACATAGGCTACTAAGATCGTAACTCGAACTGTAGAGGGTTCGGGATAATGCTCCAGCTAGGTCTGCACCACTACAAAATCCTGACCTGTACCATGGCCTTGTGGTCTTGCCTAAATTCTCTTAGCTGATCCATAATATTTTCGATGATATACTGATGATTGAAAACCCCATCCACTACCTCCGACTCGTCCTGAATGGTCAGAAGAACTCTAGTTCCAAGAATGCGGAGAAACTGGTGGCAGTGCTCCTGAATGAGGAGTCATGGATGCACCCCTATCATCAGCTGCTGGTGAGAAAACCTGACAGAAGTGCTGAAGGTGACCCATCTTGCCACAAGATTGGCACTCCAATGGGTCACTCTAAATCTACGGCCTCATATTCCCATCTCTTCCACACTGGTAGCATACCACCTAGCTACCTGAAGATGTGTCTCGCTGTCTCGGATCACCGCACGTAGACTCCCTACGACGCTTCCTACTATTATCTTGAGAAGAACTAACCTTAGAAGCGTAACCACCCTAGATATCAACCTAGGAATGTCCTATATTGCGCTTTGTAATCAATTCCTAGTTGACGATGGAGGCGATAGAGGTCAACCTAAATATATTCACCTGTGAGTGGATATCCCGTCTGAAGGCATCCTCAAACATCCTTTCCAAGAACAACCCATTTGATCTCTGGATGGGCGTGAAATGCTGATGCTTGGGGAAAAGAGAGGAGTACTCCATGACAGAAAGAGTACCCTACTCCAGGCTAATGAACTCCCGAGCTCAGTTGGCCCTTTGGATAGAAGTAGTCATAAACGATGCGCTGAAACTCCTCCCAGCCATAACCTGCTGATGACCCGCCTGTGAGATCACATCCCTCCACCTCTTGGTGGAGTCTCGTAGCATGTAGGTAGAGAGATTGACCGGCCTCTCTGGAGGCATCTCCAGATGCTCGAAGATCGTCATCATGGATTCTATCCATGACTCTACAGCCTAAGGTCCTTCATCCCCTGAGAAGGTGGGAGGATTCTACAGCTGAAAAACCTGCGTCAAGTCTGTAATAGACGTGGCAGAAGGTAGATCTCACTGGATGTTCTACATCATCCTCATAAAACCTTCCCTAACCTACACATCATCTCATACAGCTGGTATCACTGCGGGTGCCAAAGTTGGAACAATAGAAGGATCTACGAGAAGTCCCTAATCGGCTATATCCAATGTCTGATCACCACCTGGCAGCTGGCGTACAACTGGAGGATGTCTCGGTGCCATGAATTTGTAAGGTCAAACACACACATTAGATTAACACTAGTAAGAACTGAAAAACTGAAGGAACAAGAAGGAATGAGGTCAATAGGGAATTTAAGTTATGAAAAACATGGCTACACGATGTGTACTTTCACTACACGGCCTGTTACCATAAGTCATTCACATGGTCGTGTAATTCTACCAAAACTGGTCGAGTAACACCCCAGATACACAACGTGTTGTCCTAACACACGGCTTGTACATGAATCCTATTCCCTGCCTGAGTCCTTCTACAAGGTTAATCCACATGGATCCTCCAAGACGAAACTACATGGTGTGTTCGATGCAGACACGACGTGTACTAGACAGGACTTACCTAGCCTGTTTTGTTAGAAACATGGCCTAACAATTGGATAACACAACACGACATGTTCTATATGGACACGGTGTGTACAAGAAAGGTTAACACTAACCAGTGTTGTTTGTGACACTTCTGTGTACCTAGATTAGACTACACAATGTGTATAATTCAGACACAGCGTGTATGTGAAAAGTGAACACATCCCGTGTTGTTCATGACACGACCGAGTTACCTATTTCATACTACACGGTCTGCTAAACTAGTAGACGGAGTGTTCCAACAAGATTTTTCATAACCCTGTGTCCCTTCCCACAAATCCAGTGACACCATTAAAAACTAAATGGTGTGTATTCATAAATTACACGCCGTGAATTCTGGGTTTTTTCGGGCAGTAGGCTCAGAACTGCTCTGGAGCCTAGAAAACACAGAAAATACATGTTAAGGTACCAAATTCTGATCCGTGAGGGCCCATACTCCCTATGAATCAAAGTTTGACATCTTATACAAATCAAAAACAAGGTAAACAGGTCAATGTTCTACCAAAATCCGGTCAATGAGGGCCAATAACACCTCAAGAACCAAAGATTAGAATCCATTTAAGCAATTTACTATAAAAACAAATCCTTTATAGAACAGTAGAGATTCTATCAAAGAATCTATCACTACAACATGCATAATATACACAACATCTATCAAAACAACATGCAATCACTGATGCATCCTAGATGACATGGAAAGAATGTATGGAATGTGATTTCTAACATGTTCCTATATGATGTATGAGATGGAATACCCTCATATCATCGAGTTGCGATAAAAATAGAACCATAATAACAACAATGGTAATCGCACAAAGCATGTGAATCAACCAACGGTGAAATAAAATTAACTATAAAATTGAAATCCAATAAAATTTTAATAAACGATGTAGTACGTAATTTCCCTGTACACGGGTTAGCTACTCCTGAGAATAGATCATTACCAAATACCTATTCCATCCTATCCCCGGCTATAGTCTCCATACAGTAATTCAAGAGAAATTAAACGCTTTGATACCACTTTGAAATGCCCCAGTTCCAGAAGCCCCTTAGAGGCTCCCCGTACCCAGTTGGTCACATGGCCTCAAGCACATTCCCTCGAAGGCCAGAGGCTTCCAAATAAAAGTGAGGGCCTTGGGTGTGATAGTGGGGAAACTATGCCCTCATTGGTAGAGTACACAATATAAGAAATAAATATCCAACAAAAACAGCGGGAATAGTAAATACCAAATAGCAGTAAAAAACCTAATACTGATAAATAAAGAACTGAAGCAGAAATATATGTAAATTCTGCATGATACATATATGTCTAGGAAAATAGCCAAACAAGCCACAATGTTGAATACAGTACTAAACCAAAGTACAAAAGAAAAATAGATAAGAAACTCCTCAGCATCGCAAGCCTCATCTTGGTCGCATGCTCTCCAGCTCTAGTGCAATCAAGAAGCTGAAGTAGAATGGATCTTGCCCATATCTATACCTATAACAATATAATCTGTTTGGGTCCAAAATCATGGCCCAAACAGGATGTGAGAAAAATTCCCAGTAGGCAACCACCCAATGATTTGTGCCTAATAGCCAGTGAATATATGGAAGGTAAAGCTATAGTAAATAATCCATAGTTTCTAGCATGAAATCTACAAACAAGTAAGCATACACTCAAGCAAGTAGAACAAATAGGTAACCCTCTAGGTAGTTCTCATAGCCTAACCCCTATGGTTCAACCTACATGTACTAGAAACCCTCTGGGAGGCACACACAGTCTCACCCCTCTGGTTCAACTAAAGAATAGAATATCAAGGGAAGCACTCACCGTCAATTCCCCATATAGTCTCATATCGTACTAAAGGCACTTTGGGGAAGCACTCAACATCCCATTCCTCTTGTGTCCTGCATCGTGGAACTAGAGACACTTTGTGGAAGAACTCAACATCAATTCCCCTTGTGGTCTCACATCGTATTATAAGACACTCTAGAGAATCCCTTACGTCCATTCTCCCTATGGTCTACTACACTAGGTTCTCATAGCCCTGTGTAAATTTAGCAAGTATCGTATCCCGTAATGGCCAAAGTTTCCTCAAGAACTACTTGGCTAGCATCTACAGTATCACAGCATTAAAGAACTACAGTCACACCATCCTATAACATGGCATGGAACTAGAAACATCCCAACAGAGTACACGGTGTGAGATCAACTCTTGTAAGGTTATCTTCTTCTAATTATCCTTATTTACCCCATATTTCATTGTCTCCTTTCTCCACCATATTTTATGCCTATTTTAGAAAAACCCTAACTTGAAATTGGAGCGTTTTTTACTATTTATTAGTCCTTAGGGTTCATAGTTGTTGATTTGAGGCCCGTCGTTGCGATATTCATTGAAGGAATCACATTATGGACCCTTGAAGATAAATTTAACAACTATATGTACATATGTATGTTTGTATATATTTTCAACCTCCTTCTACATATTTTCTCATGTTGAGGGAAATATCTGAATTTTTTAAAGGGGTAAGTATGTAAATATTTATATAAAGGTGTATGTGCATGTAAGTGTGAAGTGGTATTTATCAAAGGTGTCTTGGATTGAGGTAGGTTTCCCATTGAATATGGAAATTAAATTTGAGGAAACATTTATGTTCACACCTTTTTTTGAATCTAATTATTGAGATTTATTATTTAGAATAATTATTTCAAATGAAATGAATAAAATTTATCTTGAATTGAATTGTATGAAATTGTTTATTTGACCTTTTCACTCCAAGTGTTTGTCAAAATTCCTAGTTGGCCTTTATAAATGTGTTTTGATTTTTAATTCATGATTCAAGTTATAAAAAATGGGTTTTCAATGGATTTATTGGTTTTATAAGTGGACTGTTTGATTTTTTTATAAATGAATGTCACCCAATGAATTTGTGGTGCCCGATTGGATCCTTTTCAAATGATTTTGTTTTGAAATCTCTCCTTGGGAAATCTCTCTCTTGTATTGATCAATGTTAATGTTAATGATAGTTCCTTGTTATGAGACTTCCCTCTTGAATTAATGGTTATAAGGAAAGGGGATTATTCCTTAGGGTGATTTTGGAGTGATTCATGGATGTGTGTCTGATGTGGCAGATTGTGTGTATTTTATGTAAATATTTATTGATTTTATGATTCTCTTTGGTGAACCCTAATTTTAGACACAACATGGGAACCTATCATAGCTAGTGGATTATTAGAGAACTCTTTTTTGCACTCATTTGGAATTAAAATTAATCTAGTAGACCCTTAGTATGGATAAACTATATTATAGAGATGTTACCCCTCAGTTTGGATATGTAAGATACGATGAAGTGTTTGGGATGTTTGAATGTATCAGGGACACTAAAATGATGGATCAAGTTACTGTATGATTTAGATTTTCTATTGAGATCCTAGGTATTCCCATGTTCGATGAAAATTGTTTATCTACGATTGATAATCTAGGTGCCTCGTCGACTTTGGTGACTTTATAACTTCTTTCCCATTTCTCTATATATAATATTATCTCTATTTATCTTCTTTAGTGATGTTTATCCTTTACAAAAATTGATTTTTTTATTTTTTGTAAATGTCTTCATGAAAACTGTTTTGTAATATTATTCACACAAATTCTTTCTCTATCTCTCTCTTCCCCATTCTTTTAAAATTTTAAAACCACCAATTTTTAGAAAAAGTTATTTTAAATAAAGAGGGTAATTGACTAAGATATTTTTTGAAATTGAATTGATGAAAAAATATATATTTTTATATTAATATATTTCAAATTTTTAGCAAACAAATCTTTTATTTAAAGGAAATTCACATGGATAAGTTTTAAATGGGAGTGTATGATGAATTTTAATAATCACACCTATACTTTTATTGTTTTTAGCTTCAGTTAGAGGTCAATATTGGTTTTGTTCGTTTGGAGCATCATTGGGTTTTGGGTTCAGTCAGTGACATGTGGGGTCATAGGGAGATACATTTGTTCATCAGGTTAGACTTTATTTTTTTAGTTTATTTTTTGTTGTAATTACGGTATTGTTTATTTTATATTGTGCTTATTCTTAGTTTTTATACTACCTTGTTTATTTTTTTATTTTGGGAAATCATTCCCACATACTCTCTTTGATTTCGTTGGTGTTTATCACTACCCCGGGGTGATCGGAAACGCTCCTTGGGGATGTTGGAGGCAGACTCGAGATACCAGTTCACGGTTGAACTTAGTTGGTTTATGAAAAAATAAACCTATATAGTGTGTTGTGTATTTCATACATTTCTTGCCTATATTTATCTTTATATAATTCTTGGAGATGAGTTAGCATCTTTTGTGTATCTGTGTTCTCAAGCATTCTCTTTAATTGACTAGATATAAATGACAATAGGATACACTATACGTTCATTTCATCATCTAAATGATTTTACCATATTTTGTTATTCTCTTTTCTTACTCTGTAAGGATGATCAAAAGTAAGTGAAGACTCCAAAACATAAATCTTTCTTTCTTGGAATAGTACTATTCACAGGTGCCTGTACCACTCCTGGAAGTTTTGGATGGTCATAATATTCTCTTTATCCAGTATTGATCATAATGATAATGTTATAGAGATGTTGGAGATTACCATTTTTATCAATAAAATATAAAATTTTGTAGTCATTACTTTATAAAGACTACCTATTAGACATTATTAAGTAATTATCTAATAATCCAATCTTCCAAAATACTTTTCTCTTTGAATAATAAAATAACATACACTGTATGCAACTTCATGTTCTAGCATACCACGCCAGTAAAACAAGCCATTAGGAATAGTGATCCCCAATTTTTGAAATTTTATAAATTTTAGTTTTCAAAATGGACTTCATTTTTGGATTCAGAATATCAAAATTATCTTAGGGTGATTTTTTTACTGTTCTAAAAACATTCAATTTTTGATGAACAGTTAAAAGACTACCTTATTGTTTAAAACCAACATTTTATATAAATAAATATTTATTTTACTTAAATTTATTTTACGTCAAGAGAGATATATAATACCTATAATAGTTCAATGTAATTCATTGGAATTGTTTTATACTAAGATAAGATGAATAATTTTTTTGGAACATTTTAACGTCAGTTGCTCATCTTCTAGGCAAATTTGAAATTTTCATAAAATGTGATTTTACCACTTTTTTGAATTGAATTTAAAAAATTGAAGAGACACAGTTGACATCATTATGTAAAATATGATTCAATATGATGAAAATAATATTTGGTTAATAGTAACTTTTGAATTTTATTTACTATAGTTTAAAATAAATAGTGTAATTGAAGTTATAAATGAAATTATAATTACCCTAATACAAGTTCTAATTCTATTGGATATGTTTTTTTCAACTAAAATCAACCTTAAAAATAAAATATGATCCTCTTTTCTCCACCTGTGTTAGATTAGGACATTTATTATTATTTTATTTAAATATGAGTTAAAAGTATTATATTCAAATTTTTAGAACTAATTTTTTTAATATAGGGTTATATATAAGCTAAATTCAATTATAAATATTAATTAGGAAGATAAAATGATTTAATACATCATGGTATTCTATTTATAATTTTTAGACATTAAATAATTAAATTTATTTATGACACCATGATGATATTGTAATTACCTTATTAATGAAAGATTAAAATAATTGATCTTATAAATATAAAAATAAATGTAAATTGATACTTTTTATGAATTACTTGATTTTTCTAGTTTAAGAATACATTTTAGGGTTTATTGAATAATTTTTTCGATGTTATAAAGTTGTTATGACTCTCACAAAAACCAAATACCAAATTGTGTCAAAATTGAGATAAATGATATTTAAAAAAAACTATTTTATTAAATTTTATAATAGAATGAAAAATCTAATGTTCAGACAAAAGGACATAGATATGGTTAGATATGTCAATAAAGAACCACTTGGGGCTATCTTTTCTTTTTATAGAATTTTTATTTAACATTTATTATAATAATACAAGAATACATGGTAAAAGTTAATCTATTTAACTAAGAGCTAAATCTAAAAGATAAGGTTTATATGGAAACCCAAACCTATCTAAAACCTATTGGTTGAGTTTTTTTCAACCCAGACCTACCTTATCCTCGAAATAAATTATTTTTGAGCCATTATGAACCAAAAATGATTGTATAAGAAATTAATATGTTACGATTTTCATAAAGTGACCCTCACTTCTCTTATAAAAGGGTACTTCACCTTCTCTGAAAATCACACCTCCAAATCCATTTGGGTTGGACAAAAACTACAAAAATATTTTCCAAACTACCCTGAAATTAATCTAGAGGCCTTACTTTGATCATAAAGCCACTTTAAGGGGCGTTTTTGACCAAATAAAATGGAATCACCCAAAGAAGAGGTAATAATTTAATGACCTCTTTCAAAGTTATTCTCTTCTTCTACATACTCTTTCTTTGTTATTTCCATAAAAAAATAATAACTTTAGTTCCTTCTACATAATTAGATGTTATTATAAATATGGAACAACCATATTCATTTTTATATCCGTCTTATTAATGATAAATTCACCATACGTGCGTACGTACGACCTACCGTCTCCACGTCATGGTGTAGTTTTTTATTCCACACATAATTGTTTGGATGAGTATAATAATGAATATAATTGACGTAAATAATAAATATAACGTGTTAATTATTATGTATATATTATATACCATCCAATTACATATAATTTCACCATCAATAGAATGGTATTGTCGCTCGTCCGTACCTATGGATTACAATATCCATAAACGCGATGAGATTCATTACCCATCATTACCATTCACGAATAATTTTCATTTTTTGAATAAAAATAATGTTTAGGAACATAATATAATTTTTTATTTGAATAAAATACACTCTATTAATAAAAAATATTACTTATGTAGAAAAAAATATAATGTAAAACGAATTAGTTAACACCCAAAACAATGATACTACTGAAATATTACTAACAAAACAATGTTAGAAGATCGTATATAATATCATAATTATGTGTATGGTTATTTTTTAATCTAATAACAATGATTTAACTATTATACAGTAGGTTAATGTATCCTCAATCAAGTATAAGTACAAGTTAAGGGTTAATTTTACAATCTCATTATTATCTGAGGTTGTTTATACGTAAGTATCCACTCAGACTTCTTTATCATCCACATCTGTGTTTCATAAAAATGTATTTAAAAACATTTTTACTATTTCCTTGAATACAGGTTAATGTCTTCTATACTCATGTATTAATTTCTAAAACATATTTTGAAAGGAATCATTCCGTCGTTTTCCAAACAAGGTACTTTATGACTTTTTCGATGAATTATGGTAAGAATGTTTTTAACATATATGGATGGTGTGGATTATTTATACCATTATAACATATTTGAAGCTTCCCTTAAAAGATTATAATAATATATTAAAAATAAATGTTTTCTTTTATAATTATGTTACATTTAAACTATTTTAAAATAGAAAGAGATATTTATCTCAAATAGTTTTGATTTCATCTATGTCTACATTCTTTGATAGATTTTACACTTGTTTGAAGTTGATTTATCATGATACAATCTTCCACATTGTATTGAAGGATTTGTGATATGTTTGACTATGGAGGTTTTATTTTTATACAATTCATGTTTTATGCTTAAAGTATTAACATTTAGTATGCTAGTTTTAATATGAATGTTTATGTTATGTTTCATCCTTTTCATATGAGGAAAGTGTCGGACATAGAAAGTGATGGGTGGATACCACTATAGCTCCTCAATACATCGATAGGTATTATGATACAAACTAGTATCTTGATATAAGGCCTTGAAAAAAAATCTAATTTGTAGTCTTGTAACAAGGCCTTGACTATGTGGTTATGATATCCAACATTATGCATTCCATCATTATGAAATTAGATATTGATATTACATGTGATTATTAAACTAGTATAATATCCATGTGATTAAGTAAATTGAATTATTTTATTAATATTTTCTATATTATTTAGAAGCTTAATTTCATAAGGCTTGTGTTTTAGTTCTATACATTATTTTCAATGTTTATGATTATTTATTAAAGTTTCCACTATATTGTTATCCATACTAAGCATCTGAGATTATCCCATTCTTATGCATTATTTTTCCCAGGATGTGAAAGAAGAATATTATGATTGAACTGTATGGATAGAGTATGGGATATGAGTGTTTTCAAAGGATACACAATGTTGTTTTTATTTCATAATGTAATGTAAAACTTATTTATGTATCTCTAACATCCAAGGCTACTAAAATAATCAGTCTTTCAAGACTTGATCTCTTGTGATCAGGACAATGTTATGTAATAACGCACCGACTCTAGGAAACTTGGGATAGGGCATTACAGTTGGTATTAGAGGAAGTTTAGTACAAACCATTGAATATAGATTTAAAAAAACAATGATTAAAGAACATTACCCTAAGATAATCTTTGATGATTAGTATAAAAGAACTTCTTAGAAGTATGGAAATCTAGAGATTCTATATATTTTCCAAGAAATACAACCATGTCTGGATACGAGCAGGTATAGGCAAATCTGGCATATATTTTCCTTGGAGTAAAAACTCTGACAAAGATTTTTGGTCTTGACCCGGTGTATCCTGGTACACAACAACAGTCCTTGCTACACTCTTTGTTATGACACTCCAGGGAGGATATCTTTAAGATAATTCACATTATCTTTACCAACCATTATTTTGTATTTATGAGTAAATACCTCCTCAAATGATACATTTTTTTATGATTATGAATTATATGCATTAACTATTCAATATATGTTTGGTGTTTTATTAGTTTCGAATTATGTATTGTGATTCATAAACTAATCTAGTGAATGTTAATTATAGAAATAGCACATAGTGGAAGGAATGGAAATCGTATCAATGCACATAATATATTTAGGGATTACCATCCTACTCAAGGTAGTTATAGTGGATCTGGGGATGAAACCAGTTCTTAACAACTTATAACCATACTGGGACCACTCACTCAGGTTATGAATAATAATTTTACCCATATGGATCACCCTAATCCACAAAACGAAGGATCAATATTAGACTAATTCATGAGGAAACAACCACCAAAATTCAATAGGACTCAAAGTCTATTTGTAGCTGAGCAATTGATTAGTTACTTAGAGAAAATATTTCATACTTTAAGGAGTAACAAAAGAGAAAAAGTTGTCATGGCAGTTTATCACCTCACGAGAGATGCATATCAATGGTGGTCATTAATTCAAAACTCAAAGGGGATAAAGATGTGTGAAATATGGAATGGAGGGTTTTTAAATATATTTTCATAGAAAAATAATTTCCTCATGACCATCAAGCGGATATAGAAAGGAACATTCTGTGTCGGAGGAAAATAGAGGATGAGAATGTCACAAAGTATGAGGATAACTTTACAATGATAGAAAGCCATGCTGCAGATTATATACATAACACAATGAGTAACATTGATCAATTCTTTTTTGGGTAAAAACCATTTATCCATCGAGCATTAGTCTCAAAATTCATATCATAATATGAATATATTGCCTCATATTCTATCAAGACGGAAAACTAATTCTCTAAGTCTTATGACTTTAATGAAATGAAATTGAAGAAGAGATCTGTTGAACACTCTAGAAATGTAAATAATGTGAAGAAGGAAAAAGTTGAATTTTCATCCTATTGTTAATGTGGGATGAAGCAACTAGGTAAATTACTAATGGGAATGAAAGTCTGTTATAAGTGTGGAGATAAAGGCCACAAAGATCGTGATTAAAAAGGGAAGAAATTGGATGTAAATGATGAATGCTACAATTGTAGAGAAATGGGGAATTATGAAAATGAATATCCTAAATGCCAAGGAAACGTACCATAAAAACTGAAAATGGAGAAAGGCCAAGCTTATTAGATCACTACTACTGAGGTTAAGGCTTCAAATGACATGGTGGAAGATAATTTTATGGTTTCCTCAAATTTATCCAATGATTTATTTGATTTTGGATCATCGTATTGTTTCATATCTTCCTAGTTTTCTAAGACAATTAGATATTTCAAATTTGATTTAACAATGAAGTTGTCAGTAAAAAATCCTAAGGGAAGTATCATTGCAATAATATTTTGTGAATTAGTTCCCATTAGAGCATATAAGCATGATTTATCTATTGACCTCATCATCATACACATGATTTAATTTGATATAACCCTCAATATGGATTGGATTTCAGACCATGATACAAAAATTTATTGTAAGAAGAAGGAGGTTATAATTTTTTATAATGATAAGTTGAACCTTATCATTAGAGAAGAAACTTCACCATTTTATTCTCATCTAGATCCACCCCCAATAGCTCTACTAAATTCAATTATTGGGGATGAATAGATTGAAATGACTATGCGTGAGGAAAGGAATGCTCAAATAGAGTATGTGCCGATTGTGCAAGAATATGTTGATGGGTTTCCATAGGATTTACCTGGACATCGTCTAAAATGAGAAATTTACTTTTCCATTAATTTAATACCTTGTTCAAGGACCATATCAAAGACCTCTTATTTAATGGACATTGTGGAATTAGTGGAAATAAAGAAACAACTAGAGTAATTGAGTAATAAAGGACTTATTTTCACTGGTGTTTATCCATGGGGAGACACTTTTATTTTTGTTAACAAGAAAGATAGATATATGAGGTTGTTCACTGACTATAAGGTGATCAATGTTATAATAATAAAGAACAAGTATCCCATACATCACATTGATGATTTATTCGATTTACTTCCTGTATCTCAATATTTTTCAAAGATTAACTTTCGATCTGGATATCATCAGTTGTGTGTGAAGAAGGAAGTCATTCTGAAGACAAAATTTCATAACAGGTATAGACATTAAGAGTTTACAGTAATGCCTTTTGGACTCACTAATGCACCCTATGTCTTCATGGATCTAATTAATAGAGTTTTCATGGAATATCTTGATGAAATTGCAGTGGTATTTATTGATGACATATTAGTTTACTCTAAAATCTATAAAGATCACAAAAATCACTTACGCACTATTCTAATGACTCTTATATGAAATGAATTATATAGGAAGTTTATCATGTGTTAATTCTGGCTTCTATATAATTATTTTCTTTTCCATATTGTCTCTAAGGATAGAATCTCTAATAATACTTCTACAAAAAATAAATACAAGAATGGGCAGAACCGACGAGTATAGCTATGGTACGCAGTTTTATTGGTTTGGTAGGTTGTTATTGGAATTTCATCTAGAATTTTTTAGATTGGAAAACAGATTAACCATGATCACACATAAAGGGTTTAAATTTGTTCAGAAAAAAGAGTGTGAAGAATGTTTTTAAGATCTGAAGAGATGATTAGTCAATTCTCCAATCTTGACTCTACCATCAGGGAATGATGGGTTTGTTATTTATAGTGATTCTTCAAAGAAAGGACTTGGTTGTGTCCTTATGCAGAATGATAGAGTTATTGTCTATACATCACAGAATCTAAAAATTCATGAACCAAACTATCCCACTCATGACCTTGAGTTAGCAGCTGTAATAATTTCTTTGATAATATAGAGACACTATCTATATGGTTAAAAATTTGAGATATATACCGATCATAAGAGTTATAAGTATATTTTCTCATAGAAAGAACTCAACATGAGGAAAATACGGCGGCTTGAACTACTCATGGATTATGATTGCACTATACAATACCACCCGGGGAAGGAAAATAAGGTGTAAGATGCTTTTTGTAGAAATGATCATGGAGTTTTGAACAAGATGAGAGTTGAAAGGGATCCTATGTTTATGGATCTAGTAAAGATGGATATGAGCATAATCATGGAAGGAGAAACATCATTTATTTTTTCAAATGGTTTCCAAACAATCATTACTAGAAATAAATAAAAAGTTCTTGGCCTGATGATGAGGAGTTTCAAAATAAAATTAAAGTTGTGAATGATAGAAGATTGATTGACATCGTATATGAAGATGGAAATTTGAAATTTCAGAAGAGGCTCTATGTTCATGACATACCTAATAAAAAATGGAATTGTTGGATGATGATCATAGATCAAATTTATCGATAAACACTTGTAGTACTAATATGTATAGAGATGTGATGGAACATTTTTGGTGGGGCGACATGATGAGGGAGATTGCTGATTATGTGTCAAAATGCATGGTTTTTCAACTAGAGAAGGCCAGAAGACAACATTCTAGAGGATTCATGCAACATCTTTCTACACCTGAGTAGAAATGAGATGATATTATGATGGACTTTTTCATGGGGCTACCAAAGAATCCTAAAAGGACTGATGTAATATGGGTCATTTTTTATCATCTTACTATGTCATCACATTTTCTTGCTACAAGAGAGGATTTACTACTTGAACTTTTAGAAATAAAATATATTAATGAAGTTTTAAGACATAATGGAGTACCCCTATCAATTGTTTCTGATCGTGATCCCCATTTTACATAAAGATTCTAGAAAAGTCTTCTGAAATCCCTGGATGCTAAACTTACTTTGAGAACTGCCTACCATCCTCAAACTGATTGACAATTAGAATGGACTATTCAAACCATAGAATATTTGTTGAGATCTTTCACACATGACTTTAAAGGTATGTGAGATCAATATTTACCTCTGGTAGAAT
The DNA here is from genome assembly GCA_963277665.1 of Viscum album. NCBI lineage: Eukaryota > Viridiplantae > Streptophyta > Magnoliopsida > Santalales > Viscaceae > Viscum > Viscum album. The sequence goes on along the minus strand of OY728156.1, from coordinate 1,187,054,896 downwards.
TTTTCTATAATAATAGCTTCCATTAAAGTATTCATATGGCACTATATGAAGCATTATATGGAAAGAGATGTCACACACCAAATTATTGATATGATGTTGGTGAAAGAAAACTCATAGGCCTAGTACTTGTTGAGGAAACATTGAAAAAGGTGAAGATTATCCAAACCCACATCCATGCTGCTCAATGTAGGCCAAATACCTATGCTAATAACTAAAGGAAGGATTTGAAATTTAAATTAGTAGATCTTGTTTTGTTGAAGGTATCTCCATGGAAGGGTGTTATACGATTCCGTAAGAAAGGTAAATTAAGTTCCAGGTACATCAGACCTTTCAAAAGTATTGAATGAATTGGAGTTGTAGATAACCATTTGGAAATGCCTCTAAGTCTCTCCAAATTTCATGATTTGTTCCACATATCACTATTGAGAAAATACATGCCCGACCCAACGCACGTACTCACATATGAAGAAAAAGAACTAGAACCTGATCTATCTTATTGTGAAGAGCCTATCATGATTCTTGATACTAGAGAACAAGTGTGGAGAAACCAGACCACTCATCTGGTAAAAGTTCAATGGAGAAACCATAAGATGGAAGAGGAAACTTGGGAACCCAAGTAACATATGATGAAGAACCACCCAAATATTTTTATGCAGTAGTATTCTAGAATTTTTGGGGATGAAACTATTTTAAGGAGGGAAGAATGTAACACCCCAAGCATCCAATGTATGTTTCTCATTGAATAATGCAATAGCTTGCACTTTACACAACATCGAGTTCTAGCACACCACACCAATCAAGATAGCCATTATGAATAGAAGTACCCACTTTTTGAAATTTTATAAATTTTATTTTTCAAAATGGTCATCATTTTTGGATTCAGAATATCAAAATTACCTTAGGGTGAATTTTTGGTATTTTTTGGGAAACAATCAATTTTTAAATTTATTTTAAGTAAAAATAGATACACAATACCTATATTAGTTCAATTTAATTCATTACAGTCATTTTATAACAAGATTATATGTATAAAACTTTATTTAACTTTTTAACATCTTTTACCCACCTTCTAGGAACATTTGAAAATTTTCATAAAATGTAATTTTACTGGTTTTGTGAATTGAATTTCAAAAATTCAAGATACATGGTTGATATCAATAAGTAAAATTTTGATCAATAGGATGAAAATAATTTTTTGTGAATAGTAACTTTTGAATTTTATTTAACACGGTTAAAAGTAAATAGGGTTATTAAAGGTAAAAATGAAATTATAATTACCATAACACATGTCAAAATTATATTGGATAAGTGATTTTAGACCAAAATAAACCATAGGAATAAACTATGATCCTATTTAATCCACATGGATTAGATTAGCGAAGTTATTATTAATTTATTTAAAGAAGATTTAAAAGTGTTAAGTTCAACTTTCCCTAACAAAATAAATCTTAATATAGTGTTATACATAAGATAAATTCGAATATAAATATTAATTGGAATGATAAAAATACTTCCTACATCATGGTATTTTATTTATAATTTTTAGACATTATATAATTAAATTTATTTATGACATAATGATGATTCAATAATTACGTTAGTAATGGATGATCAAAATAATTGATATTATAAATATCAAAAGAAATGTAAATTGAAAATTTTGATTCATTTCACGAATTTTATAGGTTAATATTACATGTTAGGGTTGATGAAAAAATTATTTTTAGATGTGATAATGTTGTTATAACTTAAAAATAAAAAAATACCAAATAGTGTCAAAATTGACATAAATGCTTTTTAAAAAAAATACTATATTATTAAATTATATAATTTTCCTAAAAATATAAGGTTAGTCCAAAGGAAGTATATAAGGTTATATATGTAAATAGTTGACCACTTGGGTTTCTCTTGTCTATTTATAGTAATTTTATTAACCATTTATTATAATAATACAAGAATACAAGGTAGAAGTTAAACCATTTAAATAAGAGTTAAATAGAAAAGATAAGGTTAATATGGTGTCCTAAACCTATCTAAAACATATTTTTTGAGATTTTTTCTACCCATACCCACCTTATACTCTAAATAAATCCTTTTGGATCTTTTATAAACTTAAAATAATTGTATAATAAATTAATATTTCAATCTTTTCTAAAAGTGACTCTCACCTCTATTATTAAAGGGTACTTACCCTTCTAACACAATCTCACCTCAAAATACATTTGGATCATCCAAACCCTACTCAAATATCTTCCCAACTACCCTAAATTCTACCTATAGTCCTTACATTGATGAAAAATCTTACCTAAGGATCCCTTTTGATCAAATCAAAAGGAATCACATGAAGAAGAGGTAATAATTTTGTCACCTCTTTCAAAGTTATTTTCTTATTGCACTTCCTTTTTATTTGTTGTTTCCATAAAAAAATAATAACTCAAGTACCTTATACATACTGTGATGTTATTATAATCATGGTACACCCATATTCATTTTTCTTTCCATCCTAGGAATGACAATGTCACCATACGTGCATACGTACGGCTTACCGTCTCCACATTGTGGTGTAGTTTGTTATTCAAGACTTAATTATTTGTATTGGTATACTAATGAGTATAATTTATGTAAATAATAAATATAACACATCAATTATTCTGTATATATTATATAACATCCAATTACAAATTATTTCACCATCAATAGAATGGTATTGTCGCTCGTGTCTACGTACAGAATACCGTCTCCACAAACGCGATGAGATTCAATCCCCCTCATAACCATTAAAGAAATATTTTCATTTTGTGAATAGAAATAATTTTTAAGAACTTAATATCATTTTGTATATGAATCATAAACATCCAATCCATAACAAGCCTGACTTACATATCAAAACATATAAAAGAAAATGAATCAGTTAATACCAGAAACAATGATGATACTGAAATATTATTAACAAAAAATTATTATAAGATCATATATAATATAATATTTATGTATACAATTCTTGAATAATTTAATAACAATTATATAACTATTATACAGGAGTTTAACATACCCTCAACCATGGAATAATACAAGGTAAGGGTTAATTTTACAATTTTGTTATTATTCAAGGTTGTTTATACATAAGTATCTACTAGGAATTCTATATCATCCACATCATGTTTCTTAAAAATTTATTTCAAAACATTTTTAATATTTCCTAGATTATGTGTTAATTTCATTTATACCCTTATTTGACTTTCTATAATATGTTTTGAAAGGAATCTTTCTATCATTTTCCAAACAAGGTACTCTATGACATTTATAACAAATTAAGGTATGAAAGGTTTTTAACTTATATGGTGGGTGTGGCTATTTTCCTCCATTATAACACCTTCAAAGAATCCCTTATAATCTTATAATAATATTTTCTAAATTAATTATTTCTTTTATAATTATTTTACTTTTAAATTATTTCAAGATAGAATAAATATTTATCTCAAATAGTTTTTATTTCATCAATGTCAACATCCTTTGAGGGATTTTACAGTTGATTGAATTGGATTTATTATAATAAAATCTTCTACATTATATTAAAGGTTTTTTGATATTTTTGAGTGAGGGTGTGATATTTTTATACCACTAATGGTTTGTGGTTAAAGTATTAACGTTTTGTATTCTAGTTATAAAATGAATGTTTATGTTATGTTTCACCCTTTTCATATGAAGAATGCATTAGAATTAGTAACTGATGGGTGGAGCCCACTATATCTCCTTGATGCATCGATAGGTCACATGAGAAAAACTAGTTTCTTGGCACAAGGCCTTGAAAAAAATCTTATTTGTAGTCTTGGCATGAGGCCTTGACTATGTGGTTATGATGTCTGATATTATGCATTCCATTATTATAAAAATATCTATTGACATTACATGTGATTATTCAACTAGTAGAATATCCATGTGAAAAAGTAAATTTCATTATTTGATTTATCTTTTCCATATTATGATGATGTTTAATTTTAAAAGGCTTGTGTTTTAGTCTTATACATTAACTTAAATGTTTTAGCTTATTTATGAAAGTTCCGGCTATATTGCTATCCTTACTGAGTATCTGATCTCACCCCTTTCTTATGTTTTATTTTTCCCAGTATGTGAATGAAGTATATTATGATTGACCTGTAGGGATAGACTATGCGAGATGAATATTATAAAAGGAGACATATTGTTTTTTTATTTTATAATGTAATGTGAAACTTATGTATGTCTGTAGAACATCCCAGGATACTAATCTAATTGGTCTTTCCAAACATGATCTCTTGTGATCATGACAATGTTATGTAATCATGGACCAACTCTGGGTAAATAGGGTCAGGGTGTTTCCAATTAATTATATCATTAAATATATCCCACTATTTTTCATACACAAGAATTCTTCACTACTGGACCCATAATACTCTATCACTTGAGTATTGTAGTGGAAAGGATCCTTGAATCTTGTCCTCATAGTCTACAAGTGATAGATACAACACTACTTGGAGAGTTTAATGGAAGGCGTTTGACTAACTAACCATATTAATTCATGAGTCCTTGATCTATGGAGTGAAGTACTAACATCTAATATCATAAAATTGATGTACTAAATGCTTTATTATAATGATATTAAAAGTTAGTTATGACTAATTATTTTATTTCCTCATTAGTTAATTCAAACCACTACCCTCATAAAAACTCACCAGTAGTTGGAGGCACCCATAAATAGGACTGAAAATCACCCCATACACCCGATTTTTTTAAAATTCAAATTATGGAAGGAATTTGTGAATAAATATTTCATTGAGGTGTTTTAATTATTTACAAAAGATGTAATAATTTTTTATAAAATATTGTTATAGTATTTTTTTACTCACAAATAAAAATGTATTTAATGGAATACATTGATCGCGTCTTTATGCATTTTTTATGATTAATATTTTATGTGTTCCCAGAAACATGAAAATGCATAAAATAATAAATAATAAAAAAAGGAAATGCAGTACTAGACTGGTCTTGGTAATTCAATACTCTTTGATTCATTTAATCTCAATTGATCAATAATGATAAAGGGATATCATACCTGAGTCAAATCTTGAATCAAATTTCATCCCACCCATGGTATAATGTTTTCACTTCCTTTTTAGTGTACAACCTCATCTTAGAATGGTATGTGCCTTACGACGCCACCGTCAATAGAATGAATTTACTCACACACAAGAAATAGGGTCTTAAGAAGTGAGAAATACATACCATATGAATATACATGCATACCCTAGTATATATTGAATAAAAGGAGATGATTTATAGACCATAAATTAAAAAAATACTTAGTATAGATATCACACACAATTGTAATAAATAATTATATAAAATAAACCCAGACATGCAAGAGTCCGGTCATTTCTCAGGACTTGTCAAAATATCAAATAAATGTTCATTATGATTAAAAAGAAATAAATTTATATTAGATAGTATAAATATAAATTAAAATAATTATTCAATTCAAATAATTTATTTGTCTTGGTCTAGAAATTAATTTTAATTTTTATTCCATAATTTAATTAAACAATTATTTTAATTTAAAAACACAAATTAAATTAATTATGTTAAATAAAAAAATATCATTATTTTAAACCAAAAAAATAATTATTATTTTTATAATACTAAAATTATCCCTGGCCTTAGAACAGCACCTGAGCCTAATTGCAGGTCGGGACAAACCATCGTAGTGCTATACGGGGTCATAGAAATCCTCCCAAACCCATTCTAATTTAAGAAAATATTCCCCTTACCCACATTGGATCAAGAATAACCCACACTAGGTTGTCAAGAAACCTCCAAGAAATATAAACATAGCTAAGGGACATGGGTTTTCTGCGCCAGATGGAAAATAGAGCGAGGTGAAGTCATGTGATAGATCCCGATAATGAGAGGTTGTATGTTTAAGGGATCTACAGAGGGGTGGGCTATGGCAGTCTCCTGTACGTGTGGATAGGAGGAATGAAATAGTGGTGGATGAAGAACCAACTAGTGGTGTGGTGGCATAGTGAGGCAAGGGTGAAGGTGGAACCGACCTAGGCACACCAATGGATGGTCTGCGGTGGTAGTGTGAGTGGAGTCGTGCAACGAAGGTGCAATCCAGGGAGCTAACCATGGTGGTTGTTATGATGATGTTGGGCCATATCTATGACAATAAAAAATTGTGCGGTGGGTCTAGATGAGTCTGGAAGTGGTCGATCTGGTAGTCTTTTTAGGGAGTAGGGAGGTGGTCAATATATGTGAGAGGTGGTGACCTGGGAAGGGAGAACCTCGGTGGAGGTAGCACAAGACCTGCGGTCGGCAGAGTGTGCATTCCTCTAGAAGCTAGCCTCTTATATTTTATTTGTTTTTTATCTTACAGGGATAGTCAAACCCACCATTCATTGTCAATTTTTTCCCCTATGTAAAAAATTCTAGTGAAATAGAATTTTGTAAACGGTGTGACATGTTTATGACAAAACATCCATGGGAAACAATCATTTACACCCCCCCCTTTTTTGGATGATTAAAAAAATAGTGGAATGGGAACTAATTGAAAACAATTAATTCAAACACAACTAGGCCAGAACTAGATTATTGAAAAATAAAACCATAGACAAATATATATTCATATTGTTCTTCTATTTTAACACAAAACAACCGCATTTTCAATCCATACTAAAAATTTCAGATTCCAATTACTATGTATTCCGAAATTAGATCAATGTGTAGTCTATTTTTTTGGCACATATTATTTCACTCTACTTAATTTAATAAAAATTAATTTTTCATGACTTATAAAATTTACTCAATCCTATGGATACCAGTTTCCGAGGTGCACATTGGATGCTAGTGGGTTATAGATTTAAAATTTTTCATCATCATAGAAATCAAACATTATCATCTGAAATGATCTAAGTATCTATATGGTAAATATCATATTGAATATTTATCTCTCTTGGATATATGATGAGCAGAGAGTATATCTCAATTTGTTTTATTAAATTATTACATGGAAAATATTTATTCTCTGATTTTATAGTCGGACATGAAATAACTTTAAAGGGTTCCCCAACCCCTCTGTATCCAATTCCCACAAATTAATCAATAAATGAATCAATATGAATAACTAACTATTCCATATAAATTATTTGTATTTTTCACATGCTTGTAATATATAATAATTATTTTATATGATAAAAATGAGTCATTAACTTGACTGGTAATTCCTTCAATATTAAACAAATATTTACTATTACAATATTATTCGTTCTTATATTATTTTTCCATGTATTTACATAAATACTTGTAAATAATTTTAATAAATTAATTTAAACCAATTATTCTATACTTGAATAATAATGAATATATTTATTTTTCAGTTATCATTAATACCTAGACAACACTAAAACCCCATGATGGGGCCCACCATGTCCAAAAAAACCCGTTCTCTGTAATAGGGAAGTCTTTTGAAGATGATAATGTGTGTGACCCTCTATGGCCATATCTTGATAGTAGTGAATACCACTCACATATCGGGAGTCGATTCCATAAACCCATAATGTCCCTTAAAGAGATAAGGAATAGTTATAGAAAGTACAACCATAATGTGAACACACACTGTGTAATGTAATATATTTATCTTATGATATATCATTAAGTGGGATCCACAACATTTGTCATCATCCATTCGGGATTTATTGTTTTGAATCTAACTACATGCATTTACCCTAGACTACCATGGACATAGATTTAATGAAGGCACAACCATCCTAATAAACTTGGAAAAAGATATCAATTCCTCACCTCCGAAGCAAGAAAATTTATCATAACCATTCAACCAATGCCATTGGAACAAAGATACACCCAACACAAGTTACCTCACCATGACTTCAATGTCATGGTTTTTTATATTACATCAATGTACATAATCAAATAACACACTTTGATAATGATTTCTTGTCAGGAGGCCAATACACATGTTTATAGATAGAAATAACCAATGAAACATAAAACTGTTGGTGTTCCTATTGAACGACTAGTTTTCATGATCTCATTTATTATAGATCCCCAAGTGTGAACTTTATAAGTAAAATTATCAATGCTTATGAGCCCCCATCACATGATAGTGATACATTAACTGTGTCCATTCGGTATGATATATCTAGATCATAAAAAATATTGTTTATGATTAATATGATAGTATCTTGTTATTTGGATTATATACTAGAAACTTCTATAAAATTTTGATTTGGAAATAAATCTATGGAAATAACCATAAATATAGTGGATGTAGAATTATCAATATTATTCTAGTAAGTTGAGAACATGTATATATGAATCTGTATACTTTTAATAATAATAAAAAAACATATATAATTTAGGTCTCTAGAGCCCCCTTTCTACATGATCTACCAAAAAACACGAGACAATACAAAAAAATCAATGCCAACCCACTTCTAGAACGTCCATGAAAGAATAAAAAAAGTGATAAGGAGAATAGTAGAGGGAAAAGAGGGAGAAGACACACTTCAGATAATAGGAGATTTTTAAATTCAAGGTGAGGTCCATAACCTACCAATGGATGGATAAAGATCTCAAAATACACACCATGAGTCTCTTAGGGCTCAATGAAACTTAGGAAGTATGGTAGAATTAGATATAGAGACCAAATTTATAGTAAACACATGAAAAGAAAAGATCACAATTTTAAAAGAGGTGGTCATATCAAAATAATGGACCAATCCTATTTACATGATGTGATCTCCTTGAATCATAGGGAGTTAAAAAAACTTACATTAACTATTAATAATGAAATCCGTGGTGCAATATTAAGAGAAACCTAGTTTCACTCAAAGACCCAATAATAAAAATGTAATTCTTAGCAATCCACCTCAACTTGATACACCTCATACAAACATAAAAACCTAATGATCAACACCTGAACACAAGGACACCTAGAAAGGAAGAACCAATGAAATAAACATCCAAACCCTTATATTGAATCATATCTCTCCAAGGTGAAACATGATATATATATGATTAAATTAGTAGATTTTAGGCCACAACCAATATACGCAAAATTAAGATAGGGAACATAACACTGCAACCAACCCCCATCACTCAAAAAACAGAATTTAAATTCGAGAAAGAGGGATATAAAAATATCATGGTTTATGCTCCATTAAATAATTTATACCTTATTCTACATCCCAAATCATCTCATCATGAAGAACTAGAAAACAACCATACTTCTCCAACCATAATATTATGCCTTATCACATATTTATCACTATGCAATCTAGGGTAAAAAATGAAAAATATGCTTAAAATCCTTCCAAATCCCACTAAAACACACCCTGTCACCTTCAATGTCCAAAGGATGCAATGTAATAGTCCTTGAAATATCAATCCATTACATAAGACACGGGCTAAACTATCCTCATACTCAAGAATCAAACCCAAACTAATAAAAGAACCCAACCCAAGAAAATATAACATCAGAAAAACCCAAACATCTATTAGAGATAACTATCTACAAGGAATGAAACCATAAATAGAATATAATGAGATATAAGGATAAAAAAATCACAATTAAATAAATACAAAATCATAAATTACAATATCCTGGAATGAAAAGGTTTAATAAAATTAAAATTTTGAGCATGCATTTGTGACTCATGCTCTTATGTATAACGTCAAATTCACCTGGCCTCTACATTACATAAACCAAGGAAATGATGTTACTATGTAACACAATCTATTGATGACCCTGAATGTAGACTTTTTTTATGAATGTCACATAATCACAAACATCTAACTCTACCCAATCAATACTATGGGAGTCATTGTGAATATATCATTGAAGATATAAATAATGGAAGACATCATGGATTTCATTATGTTGTAGTGGAAGGGATAACCAATATGCCAACTCTGTAACATGGTCCCACACCCTGAAAGGATTGATTAAATAAGGATAAAATTTACTACCTTAACCAGACCTCCACTACCCATGATGTGGAGAAACCCTCAAGAATATATTATTATCAACCTTATGCTCTTGATGTATCCTCCATTAATCAACCAAATCCTTATTATGGTCCTACATCACATTCATAAAATCATGAATCATTTTTACCTTATTAGTTTCTCTTTGTACTATTTCTCATCAAAGGAACCCACACTCTATAACCGTGGTTTAACAAAATAGAGATACCAAATTCTCTCCATAAAACACCTCGAATAGAGCCATATCAATGGAAGAGAGGTACATATTATTAAAATAAAATTATTATAAGAAAAAATGATTCACCCAAGAACCAAAAATGTCTAAAACACATTCAAAAACATGTCCTATAGTATTTGGATCATCTTCTTATTCAACCCATCTGTTTGTGGATGGAACACAGAACTAAGGTGTAACTAATAGATAAAAGGGTACAAGATACCTCTCTAAAATCATGAGGTAAACATAGGATCTTGATTAGAAATGATCATAATTGGAACCCCATGAAACCTCTCAATCTCATCTATATATAACATCGCCCAAGCATCCACTTCACTTGACTCATTGACTGCTATGAGGTGCGCCGATTTTTTCAGCCAGTCCACAAGCACCCAAATAACATCATATCTTCTTGATCAAGGTAGAATGGTGAGAAAAATCATCAAAATTTCTCTCATTTCCACTTAGAGACATCAATAGATCTAAAAAACCTACAATATCGTGATTCCTTATTTTCACTTGTTGATTGACCATGAATGGTGATGTGAACTCTGATGATGACTACTTTAACCTTGGACATCAGAACAAAATCTGTAATGGATGATAAATTTTGGATATATCAGGATATAAAACCAAGGTTGATATGTGAAAATGAAAAATAAACAACTCTTGTATCTCCAATATAATGAAAAACTAACCTCTAAAAAACACCTAATATTGATCATCCCTTGTCCTCACTTAAGAGCATCATCAGATATGATACGATCACACTAGAACTCTCCGTAAAGATATCTAAACTATGACTCCTCAAATTCTCACAAAAAGGATGACTAAAAATTCATTGGATATAGAAAACCATTACCACCAGCTTCTTCCACATCGATATGAAATTTTATAAGCTCCTATATAACTCAGTAAGCATCACCAGACTTATAGAAAATATACTAATGACTTTGGGCTTAGCACATCAAAAACTACATTCACTTTAAATTGTGTATAAAATAATTTAAAATTATAATTATATAAAAACTCTATCCACTACCATTTATGTAGATTCATATTCTCTACATAAAAATATATCTCAATATTTTTTAATATGTAAAGACCATACAGAATTATCAGATGATGTAATAATGTCACATATTTGGGATGACATTATTATTGATTACATGAGATCATGAGTTGAAAAATTACGATCATGGGGGAATAAATTATGTGACCTATAAAATATCACTACCATTCACAATATAAGAAACAACCCAAACCAAGATGAGAAGAATTATAGGAAACATCAAGAATAAATGCATTCTTTTTCATCCAAATAACATAACCTAAAATTATATTCTCTTTTAGGTAGTTGACTTCCACTTACCATAAATTATTTCCTAGGAAGGGATAGTTCATTCTATTGAATCCTATCAAAGGGACTACAAGCGAATATAAAATAGACATGAACCACTGATAATAACCAGTAAGACGAAGGAAATTATTAACTTATGTAGAATTATTCATTGCTGCCTAAGAAAAAACTACATGATTCTTCAAAATATTGATCATTTTTCATTATTGAGACACCACATATCTATGAAAATACAACACTCATGTCTATAATCTACACTTGGATAGATCATCACATAGATGATGGTGCTGATGGACTCCTAGAATTGTCCTCAGATTCTCAGCATGATTCTCCTCCGATATCGAGTACATGGGGACATCATCAATGAACACTACCATGAGCAGATCTGGGAACTCATGAATAACATAGTTCATGAGTCCCATGAAAACTAATTGGGGAAATTTTTAAACTGAACAACATAACCATGAACTTGAAGTTCCCAAAATGACTCCAAAATTAATTCTTCATAATATATTCCTCTTTAAACGACATCTGATGATATCTATACCATATATCAATCTTTAAAAACAAACTGGAAACCTTTAACTGATTGAAAAATACTTTTATCGTTGGTTTAGAGTAATGGTTGTTGATCATCACCTAGTCTGATCACTGATAGTCTATACACAACTATATTCCACCATTCTATTTCTCGGAAATTAACCTATTATGTCCCCATAGTGAAATAGTGGATCGATAATTCCCCTATGAATTAAATAATTGATATAAATCCTTTATTTCTACAATGAAGAAGGTTTCATCTAAGGAGTTTATATAAAAATCCACGAGGTTCTAGGATGGAACTCTATCCTGAGATCAATTTCATGTCAAGGGGGGTAGCTTCAAAACCTCTTTGGAGGAAAACATCCATGAACTCCTTAACAATTCTTTAAAACATCACCACTCACACTTTCAACAAAATAGATTACACCATCCGCAATAAAAGATGATCTAATAAATTCTACCCGAACTAATGATATAACATTCCGATAAAAACCACATGCTAGACTACCATATCAGAGAAGATAATTATCCTCTAGAATCAGTTGATGAAAAAACAGACAATTACAACCATTGTATAAAAATAATGACATCATATGTTTGTATCTATAGCATGAAAATAAAAACTAGTGCCCGATGTTTCTCTATAAAAAGCTCACAACCCCAAAACATATCAAAAAAAAATAGACCGACCACTAAACGCCACAATCAATACCATGGAAATTGAAAATCTCTCTAGTTAGAGGCTCAAGGATCTGATGAAGGTGGGCGTTATAAAAGAATACAAATATCCAAAATCAAACATAGTGAAATCAATGATTGAAAATAATCAGATAATACATTAGATGATCTATGGACATCCAAGTAATGAGAAATCCATTGAATGAAACAAACCACATCACGCGTCACTACCTTGATGCCCCTACTGGGAAACACCTGCATGATCTTTCTCATCCCTATATTTATAAGGAAAAGGGGCACTACATAGCTATTCACTTATTTATCTATATTCTCTTGGTCAACTAATGTTCTCCTAAACCTGCTACTGATATGAACTTATAGTAAACTACTGCTAAGGTTATAATGAGAGCAGACCACTTATGCAAAACTGACCAATAAGAGAAGTTGGGCATTGATACCGTCATTTACCATGACCTTCAGATGTAAAAAACACCCGAATAGAAATCCTAATAGTTTTATGGGTACTATAAATTATAGATAAGTGTGAAAGACGATTCTTAGACTTAATCCTTTTGAGACGTGGACTTGAATATCCTAAAATATAGGATCCTCAATCTCTAGACCATATACTTTAGAAGTATATATAACCCCGTCATGAAATTATCTGATTCACACATTCATATTCTCGATCAAATCCATCATTGCTAAAACCTAAATGTATGGATTTAATGTAAATGGGGTGGCCTGATACTGGATTAATGTATTATATGCCTCTTTAAAAAAACTATGATCTATCCTCCTCATCATGAAAAAGATTATGAGAATTACTAAGCTCCATAAACTAGATCCCAATATCTTACACATTCAATCTCTATTTTCAAAGGGTGAGAAACTCCTACCACTTAAATTCATTTACAATTAAATAAATAAAATATATATATAATTGATTTTATAAATATCCCCATGAAACTATAGACTCACCACCATCCTCAGGTAACAATAATCCTCACTAATGCATAGACCAATACAATTTATTGATGAATAATAGGATCTAATGCTTCTTTTTAGAACACATTAGACTAAAAATGATGTCTAACTCCTCCAACTAGTGATAAATATAACAATTAGATACACTTCCCTCATACTTCACTAAACTATGAAATTTTAAATAATGCATCATATTCCTCCAAGAATCATCATCCTTTACTGGGTCAATAATCATACGAGAAAAATAGCATTTTTTCACCTCACTAACCCAAACTAGTCTCAAATGATGACCACCAACCATATTTGTAACACAAAATAAGTGAACTCATATGGCCAAAACATGGAATCTTACTTAATATCATTTAATAAAATTAATTTATTTTTCTAGAACAAACCTAATTCAAAAACAAGAAAAAAATATCATGATACATGTACTTTTCCTAGGTTTTTAATTTGTATGTAACATTATATCACATAGAATATGTAACGCCATGACCCTAGTTACCCAATTAGGTGCATTATTACATAACATTGGCATGATCACAAGGGATCAAATCCTAACAGACTGATCAGTTTGGTAGCCTAGGAAGTACTAGATACATTCATAAGTTTTACATTACATTATAAAATGAAACACAGAAAGCAAAATTGTCTCCATTGAACACATTCATATACCTTAGACTATCCCTACAGGCCAATCATAATATATTTCTTCGCATCCTGGGAAAAAAAACATATAAAGGGGAGAGCTCAGATCCTCAGTACAGATAAAAATATAGTAGAAACATTCATAAATAAGAATAAACATTTAAGTCAATGTATAAGACTAAAACATAAGCCTTTTAAAAATAAAATTCTGTAAAATATGACCAATATAAATCAAATAATAACATTTACTTATTCACATTGATATTCTAGTAGTCGAATAATCACATGTAATATCAATAGGAAATTTTATAATGACGAAGTGCATAATGCTAGACTTCATAACCACATTATCAAGGCCTTGTGCCATGTTTACAAAAAAATCAACACCTTGTACCAAGACAGTAGTTTGTTTCATGAGACCAACTGACGTATCTAAGAGATATAGTAGGCTCCACCCATCACTTACTAAGTCTAATGAATTCCTCATATGAAAATGTTTAAAAATAATATAATCGTTTTTATTAAAACTATCATACAAAATGTTAAAACTTTAACCATTAACTGTGAATGGTATGAAAATAACACATCCACAGTCAATCTTATCACAAAACCTTCAACACAATATAAGATATTTGATTCATAATAAATCATCTTCAAACAGGTTTAAAATCCATCAATGGTTGTTGACATAGATGAAATGAGAACCATTTGAAATAAATACCTATTTCTATTTTGAAAATAATTTAAAAGTCACATAGTTATAAAAGAAAACATTTATTTTGAAAATAATATTATAATCTTGTATGGAGGCTTCGATGATGTTTTAGCGACTGAAAATAGCCGCACCCTCCGTATAAGTTAAAAACATTCTTACCTTAATTTTTTCGAAAAGGTTATAAAGTACCATATTTGGAAAATGATGGAAAGATTATTTTCAAAACATATATCGTAAAATTTGGATATAAATGACTTTAACCCATAGTCTAGTAAATAGTAAAAATGTTTTGAATTAAAATTTTAAGAAAACACAAATGTGGATGATAAAGAGGTCCCGGAAGATACTTACATATTAACTACCTCAGATAAGTAAGGAGATTGTAGAATTAACAATTACCTTGTACTTTTCCTTAGTAGATGGTATGTTAAACTCCTTTATAATAGTTAAAACATTGTTAATAAATTATACATGAAACATATACATAAATATGATATCATATATGATCATCTAATACTGCTTTGTTAATAATATTTTAGTAGTATCATCGTTTCGTGTGTTAACTGATTCATTTTCCATTATATACTTAGTTATGTAATCCATGTTTGTTATGGATAGGATGTATTTGATTCATATACAGAATGATATTATGTTTGTAAACATTTTTCTTAATCATAATATGAAAATTATTCTTGAATGAATACGATGGGGAATGAATCTCATCGCGTTTGTGGAGATGGTAACCTGTATGTACACACGAGTAACAATATCGTTATATTTATGGTGAAATCATATGTAATTTGATGGTATATCATATATAAATAATCATTAACATGCTATATTTATTATTTACATCAGTTATAATCATTATTATACCCATCCAAATAATGAATTGTTTTAATAACTTGCTATACCACGACGTGGAGACAGTAAGCCATACATATGCACGTATGGTGACTTTGTCATTTATAGGATGAATATAATAATGAATATGGTTGTACCATATTTATTATAACATCAAATTATGTATAAGTTACTGTATTTATTATTTTTTTATGGAAAAACCAAATAAATAGGAAGTGTAAGAAGAAAAGAAATTGAAAGAGGTTGGTGAAATTATTACCTCTTCTTCGGGTGTTTCCTGTTTAATTGTTCAAAAGGGCTCCATAGGTCAGATTTATGATCAATTTAAGGCATCTAGGTATATGGTAGTATAGTTGAAAGGATATTTGGGTAGGGTTTGGATGAGAAAAATGGATTTGGATGTATAGACATGAAGCTTGACGTACACGAACATTACATTACTTTTGCAGAATACTTAATACATAACAAAAACAAACACACAAGGACTGTAATAGTTTAGTGTCTTTGGAAACTTGGAACCTAATCTTCTAATCATGGTGAATGATCTTCAACATCTCCCATAAAAATATTCCCCTTTTTTTTCTTACCTAAAACCTTTCTTTATATCCTGGGGAAAAGAAAACATAAAAAGGGTGAGCTCAAATGCTCAGTAAGGGTAAGCATGGATAAAATAAAACATACCATATACATTTGAACTTAAAAACATGAACATAATGTTTAAACATAAAAAGCTTGAGCAATGACATAAAACATGGAAGTACATATGGCATAGATCATAAAGAAACATTAAGAATAATAAAATAGCATGGGAATAAAACATGTAATTGTGGAAACCATTAAGCACATGATATGATTTCCATATTAGCCAAGGCATTGCTGCCAAGACCACCTTAGTGGACAAATTCCCTTTTCTGAATCATGTTCACTCCTCGTTCCAGTCCTGTATTACTGAACCGGTTTAACTTGCCATTCCAACCATGTCTATCTCATGAGATATAAATCTTATCCAATGCATTGGATGGAGATATAGGTCCTACCCATCTCATAATGAAATCATTCTTACTTGTGCCACAAAATAAACATAAAACATTCACTGTAACCCAAAGAATAAAATGGGTTTCATAAAAATCATCTCATCATCTCATAATTCATAAAAAACAATTGGAAATTTCATCATAAAAAAATTGAAACCATGTAAATCATAGAGACATTAACCTTGAAACATACACATATGAAATAATGTCATCTTAGATGGAAAATGGTTTTGATAAAACATTTGAAATGAATTCTTGAGGAAAATATCCTTTCTTCTTAAAAATAAATTTCTTTTCACAAAACGTCATGCAATTTTAAAAGAAGGTGATTTTTTTGAAAATATTCATGAAATCTTTTGGAGGAAGCTTCATGAAAATAAGGCTTTATAAAACCGTAAAAACCCTTTCATGCCGTATAAGTGAAAAAAACATTCTTCCCATACTTTTTCCAGAAAAGTCAAAAAAGTAAATCGTAACGTAAAAAAAAGAAAGATTCCTTAAATACCATGTAGTAAAATTCAAAATGGGTAAAAATGACATTAATCATACATAAAAACACTTTTAGAAAACATGGAAATGGATGATAACAATAACCCCAGTAAATACATGCGTATAAGCAATCTCGGATAAAAAAATGAGATTTGAAATATTATCCCTAACCTTACGTCTGATATGCTTCGTACGTATCCAAACCTCATGTATAATGATTTAAATAATGTCATTGACTTATTAAAGAATCATATTCATTGTTATTATATCATATATGGTTCACTTATGACTTTATATTACCCGTTCTTTTGTAAATTCCATGATAAAGAGTGTTTTGGGTAAAATCGTTTCATTTGTCGTCCGTGTTTTGACATGTAATTATTCATATGATTACTTAGATCATGATTACTTAATTATAGAATATAAAACATGATTTATATATAATATATATTCATAATATACATATATATAATAGATCTATAAAAGGAAAGAAATACAATGTTCATGGAGACGGTAGGCCGTACATACGCATGAATGCTGTTTTTGTTTCCTTATTGAATTGAATGGAATTAAGAAGATGAAATAAAGATATATATATACATAAATCCAGTGTCATTATTATGTCATATATTTTATGATTACATATTATATATACTTTATAATCATTCTTGAATGCTTATCATGGAGAGTGAATCTCATCGCGTCGTGGAGACGGTTGTCCGTACGTACGCACGAGCGATGATATCATTCCCATGATCGTGGAATTGTATTAAATTGTATGTATAATATTACAGAATCAATATCACTTTACAATAATCATATATATTTATTACTTTCACCATTATACCCATCCATGTAAGGTGGTGGTGGAAAATAGATTACACCACGGCGTGGAGACGGTATTCCGTATGTACGCACGCGCAGTGATTTCGTTTTCCGTTGGATGGATATATGGTGAAATATGGTTTTTTAATAATTATAATAACATATCAGTATATGAGTGATACTGATGTTATTAATTCATAATGAAACAACTAAGGAAGAAGAAGTGGAAGAAGAAATAAAGATGAAAGAATCGGTAACGGGCATTACCTCTTCTTTGAAACGCCTCTTTGAGACCTCCTATTAGGGAAGTAAAATTGGTGTTTGAAGAATACCAGGACCTCAAGGATGTTTCTAGGTAAGTGGAGAAGATAATTGTTCAGGGTTTGGACGAGCTTGAAGTCTCAATGTGGCGTGAGGAAGTGAGGGAGGATGTGCCCTTTTATAAGGGAGGAGAGGGGCACCTTTGGAATAACTAAAAATATTATTTTATTATAAAGACAAATTCGGTTTTTAATATCTCCAAATTGATATATTTCGAATATAAGGTTGTGATGGGTCTAAATCCTCCCATCCTATAGAATTTATACATGTTTAGGCCAATATATTAACCTTATCTTTTAGTTTTAACTCTCAGTTAATTAGATTGA
The DNA here is from genome assembly GCA_963277665.1 of Viscum album. Taxonomy (NCBI): domain Eukaryota; kingdom Viridiplantae; phylum Streptophyta; class Magnoliopsida; order Santalales; family Viscaceae; genus Viscum; species Viscum album. The sequence continues at coordinate 1,187,035,848 of OY728156.1, read as the reverse complement.
CATTTACCATGTCACTTTGTATTTTTATATTATATAGTTAATAAACTTACCATATACATCCAAGAGACCCCCAAGTGGTCCATTATTGATACTCCTATCATGATATAAGTATCTTTTCCGAACCATAGATTTTTAGGAATATAATAACAATTAATAATATAATATTTGTTTTAAAAACTATTTTATGTCAATTTTGACACTATTTGGTAATTGATTTCTTTGAAAATAATAACAGAATGATTAGTTCGAAAAAAGTTAATTAAATAAATAAAAACATGTCATATTAACATATAAAATTATTGTAATTCATAAAAAGTCACAAATTACATTTATTTGGGTATTTATATCATCACTTATTTAAATATTTCATTAATAAGATAATTAATGCATCATCATTGTGTCATATATAAATTAAATTATTTAAAGTCTAAAAATTACAAATAAAATATAATTATGTAGGAATTCGTTTTATCTTTCTTATTAATATTTATAGTCGAATTTATCTTATGTATAACCCTATATTAAAAACGATTTACTTATTAAACTTTGATTTTAACTATTTTAACCCTTCTTTAAATAAATTAATAATAAATGTCCTAATCAAATCTATGTGGGCCTAAATGGTCATATTTTATTCCAAAGGTTTTTTCAGGTCGAATTACACTTATACAATATAATTAGGACATGTTTTAGGTTAATAATAATATCATTTTCACCCTTAATTACCCTATTTACTTTTAACCTTGGTAAAAAAGTAAAAAGTTACTATTAACCAAAAATTATTTTCATCTCATTGAACCAAATTTTACTTACTGACATCAACCTTGTCTCTCGGATTTTTGAAATTCCACTCACAGAAGCGGTAAAATTATTTTTTATGAAAAAATCATTTTTTTAACTACCACTTAGTGGTTTCACTATTCATCAAAAAATGAAAGTTTCCAGAAAAATACAAAAAATTAGGCCTAAGATATATTTGATATTATGAACTCAAAAATGATGTCTATTTTACCAAATTAAAAACATATCAGTTTCATTAATTAATTTAAAAATTAATTCCCATCGTCAAAACAAATAGCGTGTTCTTAAGAGATAATAACTATCAAAACATTGACACTTGTTTATGTATGGTTTAAATGTGAAATTACATCCAATGACTAACATTGTATTAAATTGTAAAAATATATTCTAAATATACTTTAAAACCACTCAAATTAATAATTTATCACTATCAATTATTTCGATTAAAAAGGGTTTTGTTTAATTAAAATTTAGTAATTTTCACTATTCATCAGAAAATGAAAGTTATCCGAAAAGTAACAAAATCTCACCCTTAGCTAATTTCGATATTCTGAATCCAAAAATAAAGTTCATTTTGGAAGATAAAATTTATTAAATTTCAAAAAGTGGGTTTTACTATTCATAACGGCTAGTTCATAATAATATTATAATAATATCTCGTTTAGTGAAACTCGGTATTGCGTACTACACACGCTATCGAGGAAGGTTTTTATTGCGTGTAATGCAAGCCAAGTCAGGGATGCGTGTTGTGAAAGCTCCTTTTGGTGTAGCGTATAACACAAGACATTATTGAAATTAAAAAAAATATTTTTCATAAAATCCCGGTGTGTTACATTCTACCCCCCTTAAAATGAATTTCGCCCTCGAAATTCATCGGGGTTATAAATGGTTTAATACTCAAAATTTTCTTTAATAGAAACCCACATCGAAAAAAGGAATACCAAGATTGGATTTAAAAACTAAATATGAAACATAATAGTTACCCAAATTAACTCATCACTGGGTTTCCACATAGGAGAACATAGGTGAAAATATGGATATGGAAGAAAAATCTAACCATCAAGTTCTGATGGAGATTGGTAGAGAAAATGGCTATGAAAAAGACAACAATCACAAAGCCATAAATTTGTGAAGATATAAGGCACCATCTGATTCATCGGATATAAGAGCACTAGGACAACATTTTTGGTTTTCAAGATCATTTCCCTAAAGTTGATGAAATTGGAATTAGAAGAAATAATTTCGTGATTTTGGTATAGTCTCACCGTTGGTCATTCTATGGAAAATTTCCACTTCATCTCTTAAAGAAATGAAGTTGAATTTTTCATTCGTGATGTGTTAGCAGATCATGTGATAGAATGATGGGTCGTTCCATCTGTCTCAAACAAAAGGTTAGAAAATTTATCAAAAAAATACATAAGTCCATATATAGTGAGATTAATCATATATGGTTCCTAAAATGGACTTATACTTCATATATAATACTTCTTAATATAAGAAAACTAGTTTATACTAAACATGGACTTCCTGAGGCTAGTGGTAGGCGATAAAGGCCAGTCGCACTTCGATTGTGGGTTCAATTCCCACAGCCTTGTCCGACGCGATGGGCTGTCGCCCATCCTGCAGGTTGTCCTTTTTCTAAAACTACATTACTATAACATCCCATAAATAATATCTAAAAAACTTCTATCCTTAAACAATACTAACTTATGTCCGACACAATCCATTCCAATCTTTAGGCTTATCCAAAATACTACTGTCCAATCTCATATTATAGTGAAAACGATTACCAAAGAGTTCATACAACTAGCATGTTAATACCATCGTTGATCCCCATATATCATGAGATATGTATTGTTGGTCACATTCCAAACATTCGAAGGCCTTAATCATGTATTCTCTTCAAAAAAATGAATACCCATTGAATCTTAGTGAAAACAAGAGTGCTGTCAAAAGTTAACTCTTTTCACATACCAAAACCTAAAACCATGATATAACTATTTCCTTATATCATTCATGAGCTCATGAATACTATCAAAAATTTAATTTTCTCCTTTTCCCTTCATTATGCGCATATCAACTACTTTCCAAAAATATCTGAATAACCTTTCATGGTTACTGGTACCATTAATCATAGACTTTCAAAACATAAGGAAAGACAACAGTGTAACAATCCTTATATGTCTCTTTATTCCATAGTACCATGATATTACTTGTACAACATTACACTTGATAAACATGTAATCATTCCACTACCTTCTTAAACCATTGACCGAGCTTCAACAATTATTTCATCTCGCATATCATTTGTAGTCTCTTCATCATCATCAATATAAATACTACCCATACAACCATACTGATTCTCTTCTTGAGACTTTCCCTTAGGGAATTGGTTTGCATAATGCCCATACATTACACATTTAAAACATTTAACCATTGTTGATGTCGTAGGAATACCATTATCCTTATCCATGGTGTTAACTGAACCTTTTCCTTTGCACTTACTGGCTTTGTGTCCTTCTTTTCCACACCCAAAGCATCTTCCAGTTCCTTTGAAACATTCTCCTTGATGCCTCTTCCCACATGATTTACATAGGGGAAATTGAACTTTCTTTCCTCTATGTTCATCATGAAACTCCATCTTTCTCTTATTAGTCGAGTCATGAAGCTTACGAAATTTGAGTTTATTGATCATATTATGAGATTGCTGATTCGGCGTAATAATGATGTTTGGAATTCCAAATCCCATTTCATTTGGTTTCTCATGAATAATATTATTCCATTGTCCATAATATCCTCCATTATCGTTAATCATCTTGTTTCTAGCCATTTTCTGAAACCCAAAAAGAATAGTGTGAGAGGAAAAAATCATGCTAGGGAAAACAACATAATAAAGGGGGAGTACATTCAATATCTAACATCTTAGGTTTAATTCTAAGATCGTTACCGTAATTCTAGTTCTATAACCTATACTTATACTTAACCTTAGGGACATCCCTAGACATTCCTTATAAATATCTCTAGGGATCTCACTAAAGTTTTCGCATCCTAGTTTCCAAAGGTTGACTAAACCTCCCTCTGATACCAACTGTAGAGACCCGAAGCTTGACGTATATGAACATTACATTACTTTTGAGAAATACTTAATACATAACAAAAACATACACACGAGGACTGTAATAGTTTATTGTCTTGGGAAACTTGGAATGTAATCTTCTAATCATGGTGAAAGATCTTCAACATATCCTATAAAGATATTCCCCTTTTTTTCTTACCTAAAACCTTTCTTTATATCCTGGGGAAAAGAAAACATAAAAAGGGTGAGATCAAATTCTCAGTAAGGGTAAGCATGGATAAAATAAAACATACCATATACATTTGAACTTAAAAACATGAACATAATGTTTAAACATCAAAAGCTTGAGCAATGACATAAAACATGGAAGTACGTATGGCATAGATCATAAAGAAACATTATGAATGATAAAATATCATGGGAATAAAACATGTAATTTTGGAAACCATTAAGCACATGATATGATTTCCACATTAGCCAAGGCATTGCTTCCAATACCATATCAGTGGACAAAGTCCCTTTCTTAATTGAGTTCACTCCTCATTCTTGTCCTGTATTACAGAACCAGTTTAACTTTCCGTTCCAGCCATGTCTATCTCATGAGATATAAATCTTTACCCAGTGCATTGGAGGGAGATATAGGTCCCACCCATCTCATAATTAAATCATTCTTACTTGTTCCACAAAATAAACTTAAAACATTCACCATTACCCAAAGAATGAAATGGGTTTCATAAACATCATCCCATCATCTCATAATCCATATAAAACAAATGGACATTTCATCATAAGAAAATTGAAACCATGTAAATCATAGAGACATTAATCTTGAAACATACACATATGAAATAATGTCATCTTATATGGAAAATGGTTTTGATAAAACATTTGAAATGAATTCATGAGGAAAATATCATTTCTTCTTAAAAATAAATTTCTTTTCACAAAACATCATGCAATTTTAAAAGAAGGATATTTTGTTGAAAATATTCATGAAATCTTTTGGAGGAAGCTTCATGAAAATAAGGCTTTATAAAACCGTAAAAATCCTTTCATGCCGTATAATTTAAAAAACATTCTTCCTGTACTTTTTCCAGAAAAGTCAAAAAAGTACCTCGTAACATAAACAGAAGAATGATTCCTTACATACCATGTAGTAAAAGTCAAAATGGGTAAAAAGGACATTAAACATACATAAAAACACTTTTAGAAAACATGGAAATGGATGATAACCATAACCCCAGTAAATACTTGCGTATAAGCAATCTCGGATAAAAAAATGAGATTTGCAAAATTATCCCTTACCTTAGGTCCGATATGCTTTGTACGTATCCAAACCTCCTGTATAATGATTTAAATAATGTCATTGAATTATTACAGAATCATATTCATTGTGATTATATCATATATGGTTCACTTATGACTTTATATTACCCGTTCTTTTGTAAATTCCATGTTAAAGAGTGTTTTGGGTAAAATCTTATCATTTGTTGTCCGTGTTTTGAATTGTAATTATTCATATGATTACTTAGATCATTATTACTTAATTCCAGAATATAAAACATGATTTATATATAGTATATATTCATAATATACATATATATAATAGATCGATAAATGGACGAAAATACACCGTTCATGGAGACGGTAGGCCGTACGTACGCATGAACGCTGTTTTCGTTTCCTTATTGAATTGAATGGAATTAAGTAGATGACATAAAAATATATATATAAATAAATCCAGTATCATTATTATGTCATATATTTTATGATTACTTATAATATATTCTTTATAGTCATTCTTGAATGGTTATCATGGAGAGTGAATCTCATCGCGTCATGGAGACGGTAGTCCGTACGTACGCACGGGCGATGATATCATTCCCAAGATCATGGAATTGTATTGAAGTGTATATATAATATTACAGAATCAATATCACTTTACAATAATCATATATATTCATTACTTTCGCCATTATACCCATCCATGTAAGGTGGTGGTGGATAATAGATTACACCACGGCGTGGAGACGGTATTCCGTATGTACGCACGCGCGGTGATTTCGTTTTCTGTTGGATGGATAGATGGTGAAATATGGTTGTTTCATACTTATAATAACATATCCGTATATGAGTGATACTGATTTTATTACTTCATAATGAAACAACTAAGGAAGAAGAAGTGGAAGAAGAAATAAAGATGAAGGAATCGGTAACGGGCATTACCTCTTCTTGGAAATGCCTCTTTGAGACCTCCTATTAGGGCACTAAAATTGGTCTTTGAAATAGACCAGGACCTCTAGGATGTTTCTCGTGAAGTGGATAAGAAAATTTTTCAGGGGTTGGCCGAGCATGAAGGCTCAATGTGGTGTGAGGAAGAGAGAGAGGAGGTGCCCTTTTATAAGGGAGGAGAGGGGCACCTTTGGAATAACAAAAAATATTATTTTATTATAAAGTCAAATTCGGTTTTTAATAGCTCCAAATTGATATATTTCAAAGCTAAGGTGGGGATGGGTCGAAATACTCTCATCCAATATAATTTAGACAAGTTTAGGTCATTATATTAACCATAGATTTTAGTTTTAACTCTTAGTTAATTTGATTGACATTTACCATGTCACTTTGTATTTTTATATTATATAGTTAATAAACATACCATATACATTCATGCGACCCCAAGTGGTCCATTAATGATACAACTATCATGATATAAGTATCTTGGCCAAGCCTTAGATTTTTAGGAATATAATAACAATTAATAATATAATATTTGTTTTAAGAACTATTTTATGTCAATTTTGACACTATTTGGTAATTGATTTTTGTGAAAATCATAAAATAATGATTAGTTCTAAAAACGTTACTTAAATAAATACTAACATGTCATATTAACATATAAAATTATTTTAATTCATAAAAAGTCTCAAATTACATTTATTTTGGTATTTATAACATCAATTATGTCAATATTTTATTAATTTGATAATTACTGTATCATCATTGTGTAATAAAGAAATTAAATTATATAAAGTCTAAAAATTAAAAATAAAATATTATTATGTATGAAATCGTTTTATATTTCTAATGAATATTTATAGTCGAACTTATCTTATGTATAACCCTATATTGAAAATAATTTACTTATTACACTTTGATTTTAACTATTTTAACCCTTCTTTAAATAAATTAATAATAAATGTCCTAATCTAATACATGTGGGCCTAAATGGTCATATTTTATTCCTAAGGTCGTTTTTGGTTGAATTACACTTATCCAATATAATTAGGACATGTGTTAGGGTAATAATAATATCATTTTTACCCTTAATTGCCCTATTTACTTTTAACCGTGGTAAAAAAAGTAAAAAGTTACTATTCACCAAAAATTATTTTCATCTCATTGAACCACATTTTACTTACTGACATCAACCGTGTCTCTCGGATTTATGAAATTTCACTCACAGAAGCGGTAAAATTATGTTTTATGAAAAATTCATTTTTTTAACTACCACTTAGTGGTTTCACTATTCATCAAAAAATGAAAGTTTCCAGAAAAATACCAAAAATTAGGCCTAACCTATATTTGATATTATGAACTCAAAAATGATGTCTATTTTACCAAATTCAAAACATATCAGTTGCATTAATTAATTTAAAAATTAATTTCCGTCGTCAAAACAAATAGTGTGTTCTTAAGAGATAATAACTATCAAAATATTGACACTTGTTTATGTCTGGTTTAAATGTAAAATTACATCCAATGACCAACATTGTATTAAATTGTAGAAATATATTCTAAATATACTTTAAAACCACTAAAATTAATAATTTATCACTATCAATTATTTCAGTTAAAAAGGTTGTTTTTAATTAAAATTTAGTAATTTTCACTATTCATCAGAAAATGAAAGTTATCCGAAAAGTACCAAAACTTCACCATAAGCTAATTTCGATATTCCGAATCCAAAAATGGAGTCCATTTTGGAAGATAAATTTTAAAAAATTTAAAAAAGTGTGTATTACTATTCATATCGGCTAATTCATAATAATATTATAATAATATCTCCTTTAGTGAAACTCGGTATTGCGTACTATACACGCTATCGAGGAAGGTCTTTATTGCATGTAATGCAAGCCAAGTCAGGGATGCGTGTTGTGCAAGCTCCTTTTGGTGTAGCATATAACACATGACATTATTTAAATTAAAAAGAATATTTTTCATAAAATCTCGGTGTGTTACATTAGAGGAGTGAAATTAAGAGAAGGGGAAGTACCCTTTTATAATAGAGGTGAGGGTCAATTTAGGAAAAGCTTGAAATATTATTTTATAATAAAATAATTTTTGGTTTATAAGGGATAAAAAATGATTTATTTCTAGGATAAGGTGGTTATATGTCAAAAAACACTCAACCAATAGGTTTTATATAGGTTTAGGTCGCCATATTAACCTTATCTTTTAGATTTTACTCACAGTTAAATAGTCTGACATTTAAGATGTCTCTTTTATTTTCTTATTATATGCTTAATAAGTTTACTAAAACAAGAAAAGAGACCAAAAAGTGGTTAATTATTAATATAAATAACCTTATGAATGTCCTTTGGCTAAAACATATATTTTTAGGAATATTATGTCAATTAATAATTTTGTATTTTTTTAAAACTCAATTATGTCAATTTTGACACAATTTAGTTTTTGGTTTTTGTGAAAATCATAACATCATGATTTAAAAAATAAAATTATTTAATCAACCCTAACATGTCATATTAACCAATAAAATTATTCTAATTCATCAATAGTCTCAAATTACAATTATTTTGATATATATATTATTAATTATTTTAATCTTTCATTTATAAGGTAATTACTACATCATCATTGTGTCATAAATAAATTAAATTATTTAATGTCTAAAAATTATAAATAAAATATTATTATGTAGGAAATATTATTAGTATTCTAATGAATATTTATAGTCTAATTTATATTGGGTGTAACCCTATATTAAAAATGGTTTAGTTATTAATCATTGAATTTAACACTTTTAACTCTTCATTAAATAAAATAATCATAAATGTACTATTTGACTACATGTGGACCAAAAGGATCATATTTTAATCCTAAGGTTTTTTTTGTTATAATTAAACTTATCCAATAGAGTTAGGACATGTGTTAGGGTAATTAAAAAAAATCATTTTTACCCTAAATTACCCTATTTACTTTTAACCGAGGTAAATAAATGTCAAAAGTAACTATCCACCAAAAAATATTTTCATCTTATTGAACCACAATTGATTTAATGATGTCAACTGTGTCTTTAGGATTTTTTAAATTCAACTCACAGAAGTGGTAAAATTATGTTTTATGTAAATTTGTAAATGCTCCTAGAAGGTTGGTAAAAGATGGTAAAATGTTCAATAAAATTTTATATATCTAAATTTATTTTAGAATGAATCAAATGAATTAGATTGAACATATATAAGTATTATGTATCTATTTTGACCTAAAATAAATTAAAATAAGAAAACTAAATATTTAAATAAAAAGTCAGTTTAAAGAATAATGTAGTGTTTTCACTATTCATCAAAAATTGAATATTCTCAGACAAATACCAAAAATTTCACCATAAGATAATTTTGATATTACAAATCCAATAATTAAGTCCATTTTGCAAATTAAAATTTATAATATTTTATAAAGTGTGTATTACTATTCATAATGGCTAGTTTCATTGGTCGTGGTTTGTGAAAACTCCAAGTTGCGTACAACCAAAACAACTGCATTATTTAAAGGGAAACATACCATGTAAGCTTGGGGTGTTACATTCAACACTCCTTAAAATAATTTTGTCCTCGAAATTTCTAGAATATTATTGCATAAAAAGATTCGGGTGGTTCTTCATTATAAATTCATCGGGTTCCCATGTTACCTTTTTCATCTTAGGGTTTCTTCATAGAACCTTTACCAGACGAGTTGTCTGGTTTCTCAACACTTTTTCTCCGGTATCAAGAATTTTGACAAGCTCTTCATAATAAGACAGATCATGTTCCAGTTCAATTTCTTCATAGGTGAGTACATGCGTTGGGTCAAGCATGTATTTTCTCAACAGCGATACGTGGATCATATCAGTAACATTGGAGAGACTTGGAGGCATTTCCAAATGATAAGATACAAATCCAATTCATTATAAATTTTCAAAAGGTCTGATGTACTTGTGACTCAATTTAACAATTTACCGAAACATATAACACCCTTCCATGGAAATACGTTCATGAAAACATGGCCTCTTACATGAAATTCCTAATCATTCCTTCAGTTATTAGCATATCTCTTTTTCCTACTTTGGGATGATTTGATGTGGGATTGTATAACCTTCACCTTTTCCTTTTTTTCCTCAACATGTTCTGGGCTTATGAGTTTTATATCACCAACATCATCCTGAGAAGTTGGTGTGCGACATCTCTTTCTATACAACGCTTCATATGGCGCCATTTGAATACTTTAATGGAAGCTATTGTTGTAGTAAAATTCTACTAGAGGTAAATACTTATCCCACATACCTTGAAAGTCAAGTGAGAAAGATCTCTAAATGACTTCTAAGGCTTGAATAGTCTGTTTTGATTGTCCATCGGTTTGAGGGTGGTAGGTAGTGCTCAAACGAAGTTCAGTACCCCAGGCCTTGTAAATAATTTTCTAGAACCTTGATGTAAAATGGGACCATGATCAGAAACAATTTATAGAGGTACTCCTTGAAGTCTAATAACTTCATTAATATATAGTCTTCCCATACGTTCAAATGGTAAATCTTCTCTTTTAGTAAGAAAATATGATGACATGGTAAGACGATCAATAATGACCCATATTGCATCATTCCATCTAGGAGTCTGTGGTAGTCCTATGAAAATGCCCATCGTAATATTATCCCATTTCCACTTAGGTATGGGAAGAGGATGTATAAATTCTCCATGGTGTTGCCTTCCAACTTTCAAGTGTTGAGAAACCATACATCTTGACACATAATCATTAATCTCTCTCTTCATTTTGTTCCATAAAAATTATTCTTAATATCACTATACATCTTGGTTCTCCCAGGGTGTATAGAGAAATTGTAGCTTTGAGAATCATCCAATAATTCCCTTTTTAGATTAGGTATATTGAGAACCCAAAGTCTCTTCCCAAATTTCAAAATTCCATTTTCATATATGAAGTCACTTAATCTCCCATCATTCATAGCTTTAATATTCTTTTCAAACTCCTCATCATCAGCCTGAGAACTCTTTATCCATTCTAGTAACGATGGTTTTGAAACCATTTGAAAATGTATTGATGTTTCACCTTCCATGGTTATTCCAATATCCATATTTACTAGATCTGTGAAAATAGGACCCATTTCAACTCTCATCTTGTTCAAAACACTGTGATCATTTCTACTCAAAGCATCTTCCACCATATTTTCCTTCCCCACATGAAAGTGTATTGTGAAATAATAATCTGTGAGTAGTTCAAGCCATCTCCTTTGCCTCATGTTGAGTTCATTTTGTGAGAGAATATACTTCAAACTCTTGTGATCACTATAAATCTCATGTTTTTTACATTAGAGATAGTGTCTCCATATCTTTAGAGAAAAGATTATAGATTCTAACTCAAGATCACGAGTATGATAGTTTTTCTCATGAATTTTTATCTATCGTGATGCATATGCAACAACTCTATCATTCTGCATAAGGACACAACCAAGTCCTTTCTTTGAAGAATCACTATAAATAACAAACCAATCATTCCCTGATGGTAGAGTCAAGATATGATCATTGAATAATATTATCTTCAGTTATTCAAAACATTCTTCACACTCTTATGTCCAAACAAATTTAACCCCTTTATATGTGATCTTGGTTAATGGGTTAGCCAATCGAGAAAAGTTCTGGATGAAACGTTGATAATAACCTCCCAAACCAACAAAACTGCGTACCTTAATTATACTCGTCGGTGCTGGCAATTATTTGAATTCCGTAGTCTTTGAAGGATCAAAAAATATTCCATACTTAGAGACAATATGAATAAGAAAAGAAATCTCTTGAAGCCAGAATTCAAACTTCATAAACTTCCCATATAATTCATTTCTTTTGTTGGTTTTAAGAAAAGTGCATAAGTGAATTTCATGTTCTTCATAGCTTTTTGAGTATACCAAGATATCATCAATAAATACCACTATGATGTCATCGAGATATTCCTTGAAAAATCTATTCATTAGATCCATGAAGACAGAGGGTGCATTAGTCAATCCAAAAGGCATTAGTGTAAACTTGTAATGCTCGTACCAGGTTTGAAATCAAGTCTCCAGAATGTATTCCTTCTTCATGAAAAACTTATGGAATCCAGATCGTAGGTCAATCTTGGAAAAATATTGAGCTCTATGAAGTTGATAAAATAAATCATCAATGTGAGGTAATGGATACATGTTCATTATGGTTATAACATTTATCTCCCTGTAGTCAATTCACAACCTCATAGATCCATCTTTCTTCTTAACCAAAAGGATAGGGTATCCCCATAAGGAAACTGTTGGGAAAATAAATCCCTTATTACAAAATTCCTATAGTTTTTTCATTAGTTCCACTAATTTCATAGTGGCCATTCTATAAGGGGTATTCGATATGCGCTTTAAACCAGGAATTAAATCAATGTAAAACTCAATTTCTCATTCTGGAGGTTGTTTAGGTAAATCTTTTGGAAACACATCAATATATTCTTGCACAATAGATATTTCCTATATTCAAACATTTTTTTCCTCACCCATAGTTATTTCATTCTCTTCCTCCCCAATAATTGATTTTTTAGAGATACTGGGGGTGGATATTTATAAGAATCAAGTGGTGAAATTTCTGCTCTAAAGATAAGGTACTTCTTATCATCATAAAAAAATGTAACCTTTTTATTCATACAATAAATTTTTGCATCATGGTCTTAAATCCAATCCATTCTGAGGATTATTTCAAATTCAATCATGGGTATGACAATGATATCAGTAGATAAAGACCATTTATATACCCCTAAAAAAAACTAATTCACAAAAGTTTATTGCGATAATAATTCCCTTAGGTCTTTTGACTGAAAATTCCCCTTTTAAGTAAAATTTAAAATAAATAATTTTTTTAGAAAACTGGGAAGATATGAAACAATTCAATGATCCAAAATCAAATAAAGGATTGGATAAACTTGAGGAAACCATTAAATTACCTACCACCACATTTTCATAGATTTAACCTTTGCATTAGTGATCGTATAAGCTTGGCCTTGCTCCCTTGTCCTTTTTTGAGGTAGGTTCCCTTGGATCTTAGGAAATAAAATGGTATAATTACCCTTTTATCTATAATTGAATCATTCATCATTGACAACCTCTTTCTTCCCCTTGCAATCACAAGTATGGTGGCCTTTTTCACCACACTTGTAATAGACTCATACTCCATTAAGGCTAGTACCAGGGTGGTTCTTCCCACATTTACCACATGATTTATATTCAACTTTTCCCTTATTCCCCTTATTTCAATTTCCCTAGTGTTCAATAGATATATTTTTCTCCTTTTTTTCTTTAATGTCATAAGTAATAGAGAATTACTTTTCTGCCTTCATAGTGCATGAGACAATATCTTCGTATAATGAGAATGATTGTGAGTCTAATGCTAGATGGAGAAATTTTTTAACTCATCAATGAATTGATCAATCTTACTCCTTGGGTTACATATATAATCTAATACACGCCATGAAAACCTTGTAATGTTAGGCTCATACTTTATGATATTCACATCCCCCTTTTGCCTTAGACCCAAAAATTACTTTTCTATATCTGATTGATGGCCATGAGGAAAGTATTTTTCTAAGAAACTATCCTTAAAATCTCTCTATTCCATGTTTGATACTTCTTCATCTTCAATTGTGTTTGTTTTAATGACCACCATTGAACTGCATCTCCTGTGAGGTGATAAACTACCATGAAAACTTTTTCCCTTTTATTACCCCAAAGCATGAAATATTTTCACTAAGAAATTTATATATTTCTCAGATACTATTGGATTTGAAATCCTTTTGGATGTTTGTGGATGTTTCCACATGAAGCGGTCAAACATTGATCCCCCGCGTTGTGGATTGGGGTGCTCTATATGAGTACAGATATTATTCATAGTCTGAGTGATTTATCTCAGTATGGTGATAAGATGATCACCACTAGTTTCATCACCACCTCCACTATAATTATCATGACTATGAGGGAAATACCTACATGGATTACTTGCATTGATACGGTTTCCATTACTTCTATTAGGCTCCATTTCCAAACAATGGCATACGGTAGATTAGTTTATGAATCGAAATACAAAATTCCATACTTGTAAAACACTTAACATAAATTGAAGAGTTTATGGATATAATCCATAATCATAAAAATGTTTCCTTTGAGGAGGTATATCATCATAAATCCTTCATAATGGTTTGTAAAAAAATCTGAATTATCCAAAGCATATCCCTAGGGAGTGTCGTAACCAAGAGTGAAGCAAGGCCCGTTGTTGTGCACCAGCTATCATTTGGGTCTAGCTCAAAGCGGCATTTTCAGGTTTTATCCCTAGGTACATCTCTGTTAGATCCGCCTCTACCTACTCGTATCCATACATGGATGTATTTCTTGTAAGACTCACAAAATATATACATTACCAAAATTCTATGAAGTTCTTCTATACTAATCCTCAATGTCTGTCTTTGGGTAATGTTCCCTAATCATATTTTTTCTAAATATAGATTTCAAGGTTTGTAGTAAACTTCCTCTGATACTAAATGTAATGCCTTGAACCTTGTTTCCCAGAGTTAGCGCATTATTACATAACATTGTCATTATCACAAGGGATCAAATCCCGAACGACTGATCAGTTTAGTAGCCCTGGAAGTATGAGATACATTAATAAGTTTTTCATTACATTATAAAATGAAAAATAGAAAGAAAAACATTGTCTCCATTCAACGCATTCATATCCATTAAACTAACCCTATAGGTCATTCAAAATATACTTCTTCGCATCATGGGAAAAATAAAATATAGAAAGGGGTGAGCTCATATGCTCACTAAGGATAACAATATAGAGGAAACGTTCCTAAATAAACATAAACATTTAACGAAATATATAATAATAAAACATAATCTTTTTAAACATATCATTCTGCATTATATTTCCAATAAAAATCAAAAAATTCCATTTACATATTCACATGGATATTATACTAGTTGAATAATCACATGAAATATCAATAGCCAATTTCATAATGATGGAATGCAAAATGCCAGACATCATAACCACATCGTCAAGGCCTTGTGCCAAGACTACAAATAAAGTTTTGTCCAACCATTGTTCCAAGAAACTAGTTTGTCTCATGAGACCTACCGATGCATCGAGGAGCTATAGCAGGCTCAACCCATCACTTACTAAGTCCAATGCATTTCTCAAATGAAATGGTTTAAACATAACATAAAGATTTTATTAAAACTATCATATGAAATGATTATATTTTAACAAAAAACCATGAATGGTATATAAATAACACATCCACAGTAAATAATATCACAAATCATTCAATACAATATTAAATATTTGTATCACAATAAATCAACTTCAAACAAGTTTAAAATCCATCAAAGGATGTTGACATAAATGAAATGAGAACCATTTGAAATAAATAACACTTTCTATTTTGAAAATAATTTAAAAGACACATAGTTTTAAAAAAATATTTATTTTGAAAATATTCTTATAATCTTATATGAAAATCTTTGAAGAAGTTATAACAACAGAAAATAGTTTCACCCTCTATATAAGTTAAAAACAGTCTTACCTTAATTTTTTCTAAAATTTTATAAAGTACCTTGTTTGGAAAATGACAGAAAGATTCATTTCAAAACATATATGTTCAAAAAAGGGTATAAATGACTTTAACCCATAGTATAGTAAATAGTAAAAATGTTTTGAATTACATTTTTAAGAAATCCAGGATGTGGATGATAAATAGGTCAGAGTAGATACTTACGTATTAACAACCTAATATATGTAAAGAGATTGTAGAATTAACCCTTACCTTGTACTTTTACATAGTCTATGGTATGTTAAAATCCTATATAATTTTTTAAAAATTATTATTAAATTATAAAAGAACCATATAAATAAATGTGATATCATATATGATCCTCTAATATTGCTTTGTTTATAATATTTCCCTAGTATCATCGTTTCAGGTGTTAACTGATTCGTTTAATTTTATATCCTTGGTTATGTAAGATATGTTGGTTATGTATAGGATGTATTTGATTCAAATAAATAATGATATTATGTTGATATATATTATTTTTAATCATAAAATGAAAATTATTCATGAATGATTACAATGGGGTATAAATTTCGTCGTGTTCGTGGAGACGGTGATCCGTACGTACGGACGAGTGACAATATCATTATATTGATGGTGAAATCATATGCAATTGGATGGTATAACAGATATACAAAATAATTACTATGTTATATTTAATATTTACATCAGTTATAATCATTATTATACCCATCCAAATAATGAAGTGTTTGAATAACAATCTACACCACGACGTGGAGATGGTAATCCATACGTACGCAGGTATGGTGACTTTGTCAATTATTAGATGGGTAGAACAATGAATATGGTTGTAACATATTTATAATAACATCAAATTATTTATAATCTGTAGAATTGTTTTTATGGAAACAACAAAAAAAGAGGAAATGGAAGAATAAAAGAACTTGAAAGAGGGTGGTGAAATTATTACATCTTCTTCAGGTGTATCCTTTTGAGTTGATAAAAAGGGCTTATAAGGTTAGATTTCTGATCAAAGTAATGCCTCTAAGTAGAAGGGAGGGTAGTTTAGAGGATATTAGGGATTTTATAGCTTGAGTAAAATGGCATTGGAGGTGTGAAATTAAGATAAGGTAAATACCCTTCTATAAGAGAGGTGAGGGTCACTTTAGGAAAATCTTGAAATATTATTTTATAATAAAATAATTTTCAGTTTCTAATTGTATAAAAATGATTTATTTCATGTATAAGGTAGATATGGGTTGAAAAAATCTCAACATATAGGTTTTAGAAAAGTTTATGTCACCATATTAACCTTATCTTGTAGATTTAACTCTTAGTTAAATTGTTTGACATTTACCATGTCTCTTTGTATTTTTATATTATATGGTTAATAAACATACTATAACAAGACCAGAAAACCCAAAGTGGTTCATTATTAACATATACAACTTTATCAATGTCCTGGTGATGAACGTTATATATATTTTGGAATATTATATCAATTAATATTATAGTATTTGTTTTAAAAACTCAATTATGTCAATTTTGACACTATTTAGTATTTGGTTTTTGTGAAATCAGAACAGCGTGATTACTTTGAAATATATTATTTAATCAACCCTAACATGTCATATTAACATTTAAATTAGTGCAATTCATCAAAATTATCAAATTAAATTTATTTGGATTTTTATAATATCAATTATCTTAATCTTTCATTAATACGGTAATTATTGCATCATCATTGTGTCATAAAGAAATTAAATTATTTAAAATCTAAAAATTAAAAAATAAAATACCATTGTTTAGGAAATATTTTTTTCTTTCTAATTAATATTTATAGTTCAATTTATATAGTGTGTATCCTTATATTAAAAATGGTTCAGTTATTAAACATTGAATTTCACACTTTTAACTCTTCATTAAATAAAATAATAATACATGCCCTAATATAATGCATGTGGACCGAAAGGATCATATTATATTCTTAAGGTTGTTTATGTAGAATTACACTTTCCTAATAGAATTAGTACATGTGTTAGGGTAATTAAAATATAATTTTTACCCTTAATTACCCTTTTTACTTATTACCACGGTAAATAAAATTAAATAGTCACTATTCACCAAAAATCATTTTCATCTTATTGAACTGCATTTTATTTATTGATTTAAACCGTGTCTCTCAGATTTTTGAAACTCACATAAGCTATAAAATGAAGTTTTATATAAATTTGGAAATGCTCATAGAAGGTGGGTAAAAGACTGTAAAAAGATCAATAAAATTATATATATATAAACTTATTATAAATTGACTCCAATGAATTATATTTAACATATATCCATATTATGTATCTATTTTGTCCTCAAATAAATTAAAATAAGATAACTAATGATTTAAATAAAAGTTTGTTTTAAACAATAATGAAGTGTTTTTCACTATTCATAAAAAATTTAAAGTTCTCAGAAAAATACCAAAAAATTCAAAATATGCTAATTTTGAAATTCCTAATTCAAAAATGAAGTCCATCTTAAAAATTATAATTTATAAAATTTCAAAAAGTGGGTATTACTATTCATAACTGCTAGTTTCATTTGTCATGGTGCGTTAAAACTCCATGTTATGTACAATGCAAGATACTGTATTATTCAATGTGAATTGTACCATGGAAGCTTGGGTTGTTACAGAATATTCAATAATTTTGTGGTCCTTACATAAGATCATAGGTGTCCCAAAATTCTTATATTTAGTCCATTTTCTTTATTTTTATTACATGATTTTTTAATTAATAATTTTTACCTACCTAAACCACATATCCTAACCAATTCCTAACTCCTATCTCTATCTTAACTCTCATCCATAGATCTGATACCACTCTATCATGGTGATGTAGAGTGATGAGATATGAGTGAGTCATTTTTTGAGTTACTTGGGAGGAACACCTCGATAACACCAAAATAAAATATAACTCTATCTTAAATTACAATAAAATGTATAAAGATGATAATAAAATACTTATAACACCCTATATAAAGACCTCAACCCCCAAATAAAATAAACTAATAATTTGACATTAAAATATCATAATCTTAAAAATACACAAAAATTAAATAAAATAAATAAAAAGACATAAAGATCCCCACATGGATCTCTGATTGCTATAGTTTGTAGCCACAGATTTGGGTGCACCCTAGAATGTAATGAATTACACTTGATTATAATTGTATAATGATTATTATCTAGCTAACATTAAAATTTTTGAGGATTTAGGATTTATAATTGTGAAACCCATGATGGAATCCCTTCAAGAAGATCGATACAGAAACCATAACCCCAATTCAATGTACATTCTTGGTTCATGGACTCTAGTGTGATGAAATACATCCACTAATGGAAATAACTAGGTTCAACCACCTTTATTCATTAAATATATATTACATTAACACTCCCCATTTTAACTTCCCTAGGCTTGGTAGGTCTCTCTCATCATCGTTGGAATCATATGGGTGATCATAAATTTCAGACAATAGTTTTGAGTGTACTATAACTTTAGAGGGAGATATGTAATATAGTATTATTTCCCTTCATGGGGCATCATTATATTTTATTAGGAGTTAGAAGAATAAAACTAATAAATTTTATTGTCAGGGAATGAGAAGATTCATCCAATGTTATCTCTGATGAGGATGTTTGGACAACAGCTTCATCACAAACAATATTTACAATAAAATAATGGGGTTTAGAAGAATCCAAAACCTCAGGTCATGCAATATGCACACCATGAAGGTCTCACAGTGCTTCTGTAAATGATTTGTAGTATTATTGAGATTATTTCATCTATTATAGGAATTATTATTACTATTGGAGAATCTATTCCTATAAT
Source organism: Viscum album (assembly GCA_963277665.1). Classification (NCBI taxonomy): domain Eukaryota; kingdom Viridiplantae; phylum Streptophyta; class Magnoliopsida; order Santalales; family Viscaceae; genus Viscum; species Viscum album. The sequence goes on along the minus strand of OY728156.1, from coordinate 1,187,016,231 downwards.
TGGAAAATATACTATAACAAGATTTTTAATTCTATAATTAGGGTGTGATAAAGATTATTTAGAATTTTCATCACTATACATGGAAAATTAAATATATGAAGGTACACATGGGGTTGGGTGTGGGATTGGGTGTGGCGTTGGATGTGTTTGACATAGGTTAGGGGCAAGCCCCTCTTTTTTTAATTTAAGATCATTATTTTTTCTCAATTTCATTTACCTATATTTTACCCATTCATATAGATAAATTTATTCTTTTTTCACTTTAATAACATATACATAAAGTTATTATGGATACAATGAGTGAGTTCCTAGTGAGTTCTAGCACATGAACCCGGAGTAATGTGGGCTCTGGTCAGCCGCAAAGGGAGGTTATGTTGCATTGGGCACACAAATCTGGAAGGTGAAGGCTAGAGCATTTCAATCCATCGATCATAGGGATAAAATTGATGTGAAAATATTTTATAGTCATATCTAAAATTATAATTTTCTTCTATTATTCCATTTCTTTGAAAATAATATAATGTCAGACAAGCTAGGTTGACTGAATGATGTTGGGGATGATGTGACTCTTCAATGCTGTTGGGAAGCACACTACCTCTAGGGGTTATGTGAGAAGGGATGGTGGGTAGTTAAACAAGGAGATAATGGGAATTATTGGGAGAATATGATGATAATGTAATCATAGGAAATGAAACCAAAAAATTTTTAGGTAGACATAATTAGTGATGGTGAAAAAGTTATTACCTAACTTTGATACCGATTGATATAACAGAGTGAGAAAGAAAGAAGTCCTTTCAAGAGAAACATAGGTGGAAATAGAGACAACGCCCACAAATGAGAGAAATATATTTTAAATTCCCTTAATATATAAATATATGATTACAATGGACAAACAACTCCATATATATAAATTTAACCCTACAAATAAATAAGAGTATAATTTTCCACTAAGATATCCAAAACAAAAATATGGCATAAATAATAAAATAAATGAAAATAATTAAAGACCACCACATGGGTCATTAGCTGATATGAATGGGATCCAAGGATCTAAATGCACCACTTTAGTAGAAGAAAAAAATGTTATATCATGTTCCCCGCCCCCATTGGTACCCCTCATAAGACAATAGTGATGACAAGAGTGACCCCTAAAGCCTACCTATAATAAGCCATGGATTAGAGGCATTTATGTTTTAACCATCAATTCATATAATAAATTTTAAAAATCATAATGATTTTTAATGAGATACTAGTTAAGTATAAATATATCTTCATTTATGAGATTTTCATTGAATCTTTTAATATTTTCAAACTAATATTTAAATCTTTTTATATAATAACAACCCCTGATTGGAAAGTCTCTTTTAAAATCACTATGATGGTAGTGGTGTAATTATATGGGTTTTGTGAAAAAAAATAAAGTATATGAGGCTATATGTGGTGTATTATTAAATTTGGATTCCAGATAAATCCAAAGGATATACACCAGAACTGAAAATTAGGTGTTGACTATATTATTTTCTCTAGATTAGTACGGTAGATTTTTATATGTTTTATATTTATTTATACTAATATAATGTTTCATTGAAGTATTTTTCAGCTAAAATAGACTTTAAATTTAATCTATGAGGTGGATCCTCTAATACAAAGAGTTTAATGTAAAAATAATAGATAAAAGGTGATTTCAAATTTGGTTTCTGACAACTTCTCTGGGCTATACAGAACTCAAAATAATGATCATAGGGAGATAAAAGCATTTTTTTAGATAAAAAATATTTATTATTTTAGAAAACATAGACTCCATGGTTTATATATTTTAAAAATTTTCTACCAAAATCATTCATACTGTTTTTAATTACAACCAAATGAATAAATTTTATTAGGTTTCAATCACGTCCTTTGTAAGACCCATTTCTATTTAAGATGTATGGCGATGGTATTCTTAGGGAGTGTGTTCTCAAGGAAGAAATTGTCCCAATTCATTAGTGTTTTTAATACTTTACTTAGGTATTACATCATGGGGGAGAGAGGGAATTCCAAAAGGACATTAAATTTTGATTCATATGAGAAACCTTGTATAAGGATGCTATGAATTTTGTTATTAGCAGTGATAAATTTCTAAAGATGGAAAATGTGTGGACATGATGAATGTTCTTACTTAAAAATGAATTTTAGAGGTGAAAATATTTTATATTTTAGGGAAATATTTTATAAAATCATTCCCATATTCTAATGGGAATGAGAATATTTTTGTTTCTAGAGATTTTGTAAAAAAATGGGTTGAGGTAGTGGATTTACATAATAATAATGCTTCTTGTGTTGCCAAATTAGTTTAAAAGAATATCATTTCAAGGTTTATGGCGCTTAAAGACTTTATAATTTCTCATGGTTTTCACATTAAGAACATTATGTTCAAATAATTGTAGGAGAAATATGACTACACTCATAAAACATTCACCATATTCTATCCATAATCACATTGAAATATTGGAATTTCTTATAGATAATTGATATATATTTTATAGGAAACCATGGATAATGATAAGAGTGATTGGTGTCTCTAAATAAATGATTATTTTTGTCCCTATAGAACCAATTTTATATCACTCATAGAGGTTTCCCCTTATATAATTCTTTATTGAAAAAAATGTTATCTACATACTGAGTTTGAGATAAAACATTTTTAGGCTATCATGGATTTAAATTTGGACATTAAGGATACTGGTAAGAGGATTTCAATAGTACTGAGTGAGTTAGATGAGATTAAGAAGAATATATATAAAATGATAAAATTTATAAGGAATGTTCAATGGTGTTTTATTATCCACTGATTTAGAATACGGGATTTATGGTTTTATAGAGGTTGTTGCTTTTAAAAATGATGTTGGATTTTTAGAAAAACTAATGTCCAAGTGGTCTAGTTCATTAAGAATTTCTATAGTTATGGTTATTGGCATCGGTGAGATAGTTAGAGTGGTTAATAAACTATTTTTTTAATAGATAGACTATTAAAAACAACTTTTAGGGGTATCCTTATGGAATGAATGTTATTTTCTTACTTAGTGATTAAATAATCAATTATTCCGAGGGAATATAAATCTAGTTTTTTCGAGAGAGTCTACCCACATTTTTATTTTTATTCTTCCTTTAACATAATTTATATATTTAATGTATGAAATTATTCTATGTATATCCTACATTTAGTTTTATATTAATACCTTTTTCAAAATGCATTTTATATTCACACTGATAACACCATCTAGTTGATGTCTATAAGAATTATGAAACATTTGTAACAAAGATGAATGTTTATAAATGGTACTATAGAAGAAAGATATTATTGCAAACCAATTTCATAATATAAAAATTTTTGGACATGAAGAAACCATTGATACTATTTTCAATCTTATGAATTTCATTTTTGATAAAATATAAATGTTGTGATATTATAGTTGTTCTTTAATTTGGTATTATAGGTAATGAATGTTTTCAATCATAGTGGTTCTTTATTGATTTATAAGATTAAACTTATAATATAGATTCTAAAGGAATACTGTCATCATTTAATGATGCCTTATTTCAGTTTTTTATTTTTTATTTATTTAAGAATCACTAAATTTTGTTAACTCTTGATAGATGATTACATTACTGTGTATTGTGGTCTTTGAGATATGTAAACTAAATTCAATAGAAAGACGATATTTAAGGGTCATGTTCATTTATGAGTAATTAAATTTCATTATATAACCACCTATATATTCAATAAAGTTTCTATCATGATTTTTAACGTAATGATCCATATAATACAATCTTTTAAAATTGAGAGTCCTAGTTTTTTTGGAAAATTAGATACATAAACAATTAACATATTAAAAATCAACATCATTATTTAAAAATTCATAACGTACTCCTAGTTTTAACTAAACTCTTAATACTCCACAGGATAACCTAGGTGCATACATAAGAAAAGGGGTGAGATATAAATCCTATTAAGAGAATAATCAATGCATAATATGACTATATAGATATTTCATGATAACATTAATAGGTAACAATAATGCATACTCACTTAACAACATTGCATGAGAAAAGGACATAATAATATCATGCTATTATAGGAATGTGGAAACACTATAAAATGGGAAATCATATACATATATCGAGGATAACAACCAAGACATTATATCATAGTGTGATAAGGTTAATATCTTATACACCATACATGGTATTGCAGAATATGAAAACATTACCTGAAGCATTAGAGAGATATTAGGGAATACCCTTAATATGTCTAACATTAAATGTGCCACATAGATCATATAATATTAGAAAATACTTCATTATTTCAATCCAAAGGGTAATAAATTTGGGTTTCATACAAGGAAGTCCACAATCAATAGTATACTTATATCTAATTGAATACTCTTTAATGAAAATAGGGTTTGGAATTCATAGCACAAGCACATGCCATGAATAATCAAGGGATAATTTTAGAAGTATAACATTTCTATATAAAAGATCACGTAAAGGATTAATGAAATAGAAGGTAGTATCTCATTAATATGGAATATTTTGGATAGTAATGGATGATTATGATCATATGAAAATATAAAAAAATGAAATAAAAATTATTATAATTAATTAATAAATTTAATTGTTAAGAGGAGGGGGAGAGTCTCTTACCTTGGGAGGTTAACTCTAAATTCTTGGGAGAATATCCATAAAACCATAGAATTTTATTAGGATATCTTTATAGAGGTAAAATGATAGTAAATTCACGATAAAATGATTTTGAGTTAAGTGTAATGTGATAATGGTTGGGTATTTATCACAAAATAGATGGGATTACATATTAATTTCTAAACAAAGGTCACAACACTTAGTTAAAAAATACCAAACCATTGGTCTTCCCATTGTATTTTCCATGGATAAGTTGTTTATAGTATTATATTATTTTATGAATTGAACTCATTAATATAATCTCATTCATGATGTAGAGGTGAGTCATGTTCATAAATAATTATTTTTAAAATCATATAATCTACTACAGGTGTGGGAAGATTAATTATCGGCTTGTGATATTAATACCATTACCTTAGAAGCACATTATTTTAATTTAAAACCATTTTTTACTCAATAATACCTATATGGAATTTATTACATTACTTTTAGGATATTATGATGTTATAATAAAAACTGTATTTAATTTTTACCAAAAAATTTGACTATCGCTACATATTATTAAAAATTCATAATGGGCTAATTTCAACAAGAAAATTCCAAAATTGATATTTGTTTCATCAAAATAATTTCCTAAATAAGATAATTTTTATTTTAAATCAATATAATTATTTATTGAAACATTTTTGTTTTTATGTCACCAACAACATTATTAAACTTATACAAATTACACGAGACTTCATCAAATTATACTTTCATCCATACTGAATTAAATAGTGTTTTATACGATTATTTAATGAAAATAAATTTTATTTCAAATTCCTTATTTTATCACAAAATATTATCTTAATTTAAATTATATATATATTTTAAAATTAAACAAATTTTATTTTCTTGTATGGAAATTTAAATTTTATCAAATTCATTCTATTAGTATGTGTAGGTAAAATAATAATGAAAAATTGATCAATATGACCATTATCAAATTTCTAGAAATAAAATTTATATATTCATACTTCTAGGGATTGTATACATATCCCCTTATTTCTCCCTCATACACCTTAAGGGTAATGTGTGTGATGATAATATTTTCATGGTGTGATTCATTGAATACAGCTTGGGCAGTGATCCCTATAATCTTGAAATTATTCTATAAATGGTTTTGATCTAGTTTTAGTTGTTGAATCTCGTATTTTTCGTAGTAACGGGTGAATCCTAGTTATTCCATCACCTTTGGAATCTTTAATAAATGATCCTCTTAAGATATGATCCCACTTGTTGAGGAAATCATTTCTTCCTTCCATACCAATTATATTTTCTTATAACCCTTAATATAAAATAATCCTAAGGGTCACTATATAGCATATATATTACCAATGATCAAAACTCTTAATGGTATTTATGGAAAACAGTCATCTTAGGGATATATTTTATAATTCTCTAAAATAATAATGAAATATAGTTCATTAATTTAATATATATACATTACATAATAATGAATATATTTATTTAAAATGATTTTTTTAAAGTTGGGTGGGTACATTCTTACCCCCTTCAAAAAATGCACCCTGATAATTTCATTTCACACCCAAAAATAGAATAGAGTACTTATGTCTCATCACTTTTTTTGGATCCCATATTGGATCCTCATACATGTGAGTTTTGTGAAAATAATTTAACCTAGTGAGTTGTATTGTTTTATAGAACTTTGCCTTAATGATCTAAGATCTTCCCTAACTTATCCTAACAAGAATTATCCTAATCAAGGGGAGCCACCTTTGGATTAAGTACTTTTGAGGGGTTTGGTATGTTATTCCTTAATAGAGACACATGGTACATACTATGTACTTGAGATATGTTAGGTGGGAGAATTAGATAACAAGTAATAGTTCCACTATGATAAAAAATATCAAAAGGGATGATATATCTTGAAATAACCTTTCTCATCTTTCAAAAACACATGAAATTATTCCACAATGATATTTGATTGAAAACTTTATCCCCAACCTCAAAATTCAAGACTCATCGCTGATTTTCCACATAGATTATCTACCGACTCTTTATAGATTTCATATGATATTAAATGGTTTTAAAGATTTCTCTCATATATTTTAAAATATTAGATCCTATAAACTACCTATCTTTAATGTTATCCCATAATGTTGGAGTCTGGAACGTCTTCCTATACATAGCTCTATAAGGTGTCATGTGAATGCTATAATGTAAATTTTGTTATATGAGATCTCTACCAAAGGATGGTGCTGACCCCAACATCCTTGGAAATCAATTTATCTTGATCTCATAATATCTTCAAGAGTTTTAATGGTACTCTGAGACTGAATATCTTTCTAAGGGTGATTAGAATTTCTGAAACATTGCTATATACCCAATGATTGTTGAAGGCTTCTCTGGAAACTCATGCTAAACCTCGTTTCGGGATCAGATACAATGGGGACTGGTACTCCAGTTAGTTTTCATGTCTCTCTTATATTTATCATTGATATTTTTTTAAGAGAAAAATATTCCCTGATAGAAATGAAATGAATTTACTTATCATGGTAATCAAATTATACCCAAGTGAAGTTTAACCTTTAAATGTCTTGGGGATTTCAATGTTAAAATACACGGTTTCATTTTAATAATTCCATAATATTATGGGTAATGGTTTTATCATAACCTTAAAATTATTTCATTTATACTAATTGGGATACTATGAACTAAGATACACATTCCGTAATCTCACTCTCCATGTTGTCCCACTAGAAGTTTTTTTCTCTCATCCTTATACATCATTGGACTGCCTAGATGAGAGGTAAAGATGAGCTATGTGTATCATCCATAAGTTCCATCTTTAGTTTTGGTTCTTATGGGACACATATCTAGGTTCCAAACCTTATTTATCCATATTTATAATTAATTAATCCTAGAATATTCAATACATTTCTCTTTATATTCATATTATATTTTGTCCCTCCTTGAACATCTTGAGAATGGATGGTTGATCAATTATTTATTATGGTAGAATGAAATTCTTTTTATGATTATTTCTACCCTTTTAATTTCCATGAATATAAGATCCCTCTAAATCCTTATCATGTATAGGGTTGTAGGATTTTTTCTAATTAGAGAATTTACCATTTTATTTTCCTTCCCATGATGGAAATGTATTACAAAGATAGAATCCTTTATCAGCTGTAACAAAATTTATTCGCACATATTGATATCCTTTTGTAGGAATATATACTTTAGTCTCTTATGATTTGTATATATTTCAAAATTCTCCCCAAATATATAATGTCTCTAAATATTTAATGTGTAAATTACTATAGCAAAATCCAGATCATGTGTCGGGTAGTTCTTCTCAAAGATATTTATTTGTAGGGAGGCATAAGCTATCACATTAAAAATTTTCATCAGTACGTAACCCAATCCTTTCCTAGATAGATCACTATAGATCATAAATCTATCCCAACTTATAGGAACTATGAGTATGGAGGTAATTATTATCCTCTTCTTTAACTATTTGATGTTCTCCTCACATTCATTTGTCCTGGAAAACATTACTCCCTTCCAAGTTAGCATGGTTAGAGGGTTTAAAAATACTGATAACTATATTTCGAATCAAAGATAGTTCCAATATATTCCAAGGTAACTATGGACATCTGTTATAGTTGTTGGTTTGGGCCCTTACTCATATCTTATTTCATTGAAGGATCTAAATATATCTATTTTATAGTGATAATATACCCCAATAATGTTACATTATTCCTCCCAAACTCACATTTACTATACTTTACGTATAATTTATCCTTTTTATGAGTTCTTAGTAAAGTACTTAATTACATTTCATACCACTAATTTCTTTGGGATTATATTATAATTTCATCAATAAAGTCTACCAAATAATATTTATAAGAAGTCTCTAGAAACAATATTCCTTAAGTATATAAATATTTCTGAAGAATTAGTTTGTCTGAATGGAATCACTATAAAATCATAGAGTCCATAGCCAATATGAAAATTAATATATGGAATATCCCAATTAATCCCTTTTAATTTATGATATCCCCTCTGAAAGTCCACTTTAGATATATATTGGTCTCCATGTAGTTGATCAAACAAGTCATCAATATGTGGAAGTGGATACTTGTTATTTATCATGGTCTTATAGAGTTCATGAGTGTTGATGTATAGATGTATTGAGACATTATCTAGATATTCATATAGTTTCTTCTTCAAATCATAAATTTTAATATTACCAATTCAATATTTACTCTTGGATATTGGTTAGGATATGGGTATAATTATTCATGAAAACTCAACCTATTGGTCTATAGGAAGACTATGAATTTCTTCCAGAAACACATTAGCATACTCTCTCATAATAGGCTTGTAATCTAGAATGATATTTTCCTTAGCATGAATTATTTGATCTAGATACACTTACATGAAGGAAAATAATATCCATGACTGAGATGGAAATTTCAAAGGAGACTCATCCTTTTCCTTACACTAGTATAGGATCATAGGTCAATTCTAGAAATAATAAGTGGTTTCCTTCTCCTAGAAACTTATGTTCACTCTATAAAAGGACAACCAATCCATGCTAGAAATATGATTGTATTCCACTAAATGATGTATCAGATTCTTTTTTATGAAATTCATCCCACAAATATTGACCACATAGAAGTAATATAATTGGGAAGAAATAATTTCTCCATTTTCCATTTCCACTAATAAATCATCTTCCAAGATTAAGGTGTTGTTTGAATAGTTCTACTAAACATGTTTGATATGAATGAATTCAATGAAAAAAACAAAATCGTATCTCATATATTATTGAATGAATAACTAGAATACCTATCCCCACTTCATTACTTGGTTCTACCTCAGTTGTTGTGATCAGATATGATTGTTATTTCTCTCTAGTCTTTGAAGGTTACTTTCACTGGTCATCTTCAACAACCCTTATACTAGGGAATTTGTTTATATAGTTTCTATATTCTTTGAATTTGAAACATAAGACCGTGGGATGAGTATTTACCACGACCTTATTTTATCCCATTACATTAGTGGTCTTATTCCTCCCCCCTTGGAATTAATTTCCATGATTCAACTCCCTTCCACACTTGAAGAAATTATTTACCCCATTTAAGATATTTTAAATATGATTCTTCCATCACTTTTGACCCACGGGTAGTTATAATTTATTACCATTATTGGATTTATCCATTTCAGTCCTAGAATTAACCTATAATATCTATTTCTTATCTCCATTACCCTAACACCCTCCAGATTCACCAATTCTAATTTCGAATTTGAGGGCACATAATATAATTTACTCATAGATTTCAAATTCATAGTCTTAAAATATTTTCATAGAATGGTATTTAATCCATTAAATAAGTGATCAACTTTTCATTTAGGGATGATGACAAATCTGAAGGGGTATTGTTTAATCATTGTGAATTTTCATCATTCTCCCTAATCGATCATTAACTTTTTTCGTAATACCAAGGAATTCCATTTCCATTTTGAGATGGCGAGTGAAAGGAAATTTTTTTTTGATAAATAATTTCTCGAATTCAACCCAATAAATATCCTTGACATCATCCATGGTTTTTTATTTTTAATACACATCCATCAATGACCAACTTATACCTTTAACAGATAAAAAATTAGCATAAATATAACTTGTTAAAAACTTTAGAGGATATAGAATATATTCAAAATGAATCTAACATACTGATCTATGATTAATGGGTTGTAATATTCACTAAAATTCAGAGGCCTTTGTTGAATGAATTTCTCAACCACAAAATGCTCTTTATTTAGGAGAATTGGGTGTTCCACCTGATATAATATATTATTCAAAACATGAGTCAGTTGAGAAATATATTCCATGAATTTCATGACCCCTACATCCATTAGGTTAGGAACCTAGTTTATGCAATCATCACAATTCCTATTAAATTTTCGTTTTACATGGTTCCTCCCATTTTATTTTATTTTCTAAAATAATCGAAACGTAGGTGTGGGAACACTAAAATTAATAAGTACATAAAATGGGAAACTGTGAGTTTAGTAGTAAAAACTTATAAATGACATGTATATACTAACATATGAGTCTCTATGTATCAATATAGGTTATCCATGTAAATTTATTACTTGTTTTTATAACATAAAATTATACTCATGTACTTCATAATGGTTCCTAAATAGCTTATGAATTTACCGAATCATTTCCCTTGAGAGTATAAAATTAGGTGTACAATAATACCTCTTTGTTTTACACTAAGTATAGGTAGAGTTAATAACCAATGAACCATTTTAGGATTATTACCCATAAGTACATCTATGACATATCCTCATCCACTTTTTGTATCTCGATAGGGATTCCATTTCTTGGAAACGAATCACTTTATAAATTTCAAAATGTTTTCCCATACTTAGACTTATCCCTATGGTTTTCACTAATAATTTCTAATCATAGTCCCCCAAAATAACTAATCCTTTATCTGATACCAAATATACAAACCCATATTTATAATATATTTTATTTCAATATTTTGAACATAGATACCCAAATACTATAATACTAGAAACTAATAGGGATAGATAATTTGATAAATTAGATATATAATTCAATAATATAAAAAATATAATTATTTAAAATTTCATAATGTTTCTTAGTTTCCTTTGAACTCTGAATAATGCACATGATAACATGGGGTCATTCACATGAAAAGGGGTGAGATATAAAGCCTAGTTTGAGATTAATCAAATAATTTTATAATGATAAATAATATATGTGGGTCAATAAGAAAATCATGATACAATAATGGGTTAAGAACCATACATTCTCACATGGTAGAATGGCATGAGAAAAGAACATCTCAAGATCACAGTGTCATTAGAATGTGTAAACAACATAAAAAATGTAATTATAACCATAAGTAGAGGCTAAATACTGAGATATCATAAAATAATATGCTTAAGATAACCACTAATATGCCATAAATGGAATGACATGGTTTAAAATCATTATTCAATTAATTAGGGAGCATTCAATGCACACACTTCATTTGTCTAACATTACAAATTCCACGTCAATCATATAACATTAGAAAATATTTTATTAATTCAATCCTATCAGTACGGAGTTAGGGTTTAATAAATGGAGTCAAAAAATAGATGCTGTTTAAATATATATAGGTTAATGTACTTGATTGAATATAGGATTGGGTATTCCCAACATAGGGCTATGGTAGGAAAAATCAGTGCATAATTTTAGCAGCATAACATGTGTACATAAAAGTTCATGGAAGGGATTAATGAGAGATAAGTGTTATATCCCATTAATATGGAATAATTTAGATCGTATTCAATTATTATAAATATATTATAACATAACCACATATAAATAAAAAGTCTTATAACAATGGAAGTGCATGAATTGATAAGAGGATAGAGAGGACCCCTTACTTTGAGAGGTAGATTATTAAATCATTAGAGGAGATACATGAAACCATATAAAATACATAGGATGGATCTAGAGATGAAAAAAGATAGTAGATTAATGATTTAAGAATTTTTAGTGTAGGATAATTTTATAATTGGTGGATATTTATAACAAAATAGAGGATATTGTGTAGGATCTAAATAATGATGTAGATGTTCAATATACAAGAGGAGGGGGGGTGAATGATATACTTTAAAAATTACTTTAGAATCTTTAAATTTTAGCTTAACAAAGTTAAAAAAACATACACAACACCTCAAAAATAATCCTTTTCATAAAATAATGATTCTACCTTAAAACGTATAAAATCTGTAATATAATCAGAGTAACGGAATAAAAAAGAATAAGAATGTTATAATTTCTAAATATAATAAAGATAAGATTATAGCAGAAAGAAAACAACTTGTAATAGAAAACAAGTAACCACAAAATTATTTTAACCCAAAGAAAAGGATATCTAACAACCCTGGATAAAGGTTAATTGATTTATACTTTCAAGAATTTCTATCTTACCGAATCCCAGGTAAGCCCTGAATCCGAAGATCGATATCTGTCTTGTTATCCCCACAAGCCCTCGATTTAGAAGGAAATAGGAACATCTGACTTACAACCCGAAATCCCATGATCATCACGATCGGAGTCTGCACGAAGCAATCCTTAACAAGTTGTTCACACCCGAACAAGTTGTTCACGACATCTGCACAAAGCACTATGAGTTGAAAGAGCCTCTCTCTCTAGAAAACCCTTCACAACATGTATCACGTTCATCCGCTCTCTACAATTTAGTTGATGTCTCCGTATTGAGCTCGTTCAAATGAACTTTTATTTATAGTCAAAGCATCCCAATGGTCAGCTCCACTCCAACAGTCATATTTTCCTTAAATTTTAGAGGGACCTGGACACGTGTAAAACATACAATGGTTAGTTTGTAAAAGATTGTACGACATTGTTTCAAGTATGAAACAATGTTAAGTTAAAGATAAATGTTAAGTATAATAAAACTTTGAATATGATAATACTGTAATGATATATTCAACAACTCTAACTTTACTAAGAAAATAGATTTTTGAGGAAAACATTGTCAAGAAAATAAATTCATAAGGAAAAGTAATTTTGATTGAGAAACCAGTATCACATTTGTTCCAGAATCAGAATCATAAAATTTGAAGGAATTTTGTACCAGATTCGGTATCTCAATGACGAAATCACATATATACCAGAATCAGAATCATAAAAACTGAATCACTTTTTCACAGGATTCGGTATCTCAAAGATGGTATCACTTATACACTAGATTCGGAATCATAAATATGGTATCTCTTATACACTAGAATCGGTATCACAAAGGCGGTATCACTTATACACCAGATTCAGAATCATAAAGATGGTATCAATTATACACCATATTTGGGATAACAAAGAGGGTATGGAAAAACATAATAATACATCTTGTAATTATAACCGAATGAAAAATCATATTGATGCATATGTAAGTATAACAAAATGACAAATCTTAATGATACATATGTAAGTACAACGGAATGAAAAATCATAACAATACATCTGCAAGTAAAACAGAATGACACATCATTATAATACATCTTTAAGTATAATAGAATGAAAATTCGAAATCTTATGAACAAAACAGAGCATAAGAAAAAAACATAACTTAAGAAAAAGTGTTTGTGAGTTTCAAACATAAAACCATAATGAATAAAGAAGTAATAAGATAACCTTATTGACTCAAAAAAATACCCATTTTTGGAAATCACAAACAACTTTTCTAAGGAAGAATATATAGACTTAGATAAACAAGTATGAAAAAAAAACTTATCTCCCCCTTTGAATGATATTTTTGATTAATACGACTAACTCTCCCTTAGGTAATTTTTCCTAAGGATCGTATTTTTTATTTATGGTTTTCATTTATAAGGAAATATCTTCCCCTAAGATAAAAATATTTTTATAAAGAAAACTCCCCCATACTTGGTCATTATACTTTCTTACCATACTCTCTTTTAATAGATTCTATTTCTTTGATATCTTCATTAAATTCTTCATTTGAATAAATTCTCCCCCTTTCTGATTTTCAAAAAGAGGGAAAGGAATGGAGAAGTATAAGATGTATATGTAAGGTTATCCAAGAATACATTCGAAAACAAAAGAATAATATGAAAATAATTTCTTAAGGAAATTTTTCGAAATAATGATTAGAATAAAAAAATCATTGAAATGTCAAATAATATCATACATCCTTCTTCTTCTCAGACAACATTTTCTTTATCAAGGATTTGAGATTTTTTAATTCCTTATGATCTCCATCGAACATCATGAACAAGATCTCATAATCGTGATTCTTCATTTCTAAATACAAGATTTTTTCTTCTTGAGCAACCACCATTCTCTCTAATTCGGCTCTGACTTCCTTCTCACAACTAATAGATCGGGCAAAAGAATTGAGTTGATTAGCTTTCTCTGAGATTGATTCGTTGACCTTATTTAACTCAATTTTTCAAGTATTGAAAGCTCGAATTGTTGAATCCATGAAGTCACTGAACTATCTTAGAATTTCATTGATAGTCTCTCATAAATAATGCTTCTTGCTTAACCACCATGTCCATAATCATATTGGTTGATTCCATGTTTTGATTCAGAGTTTCTTGCATCACTTGATTCTGGGAATCAATATTTTCAAGAACTAGAATGGTGCTGACCAACTTTCATAAAGATAGATTGAAAAATTCATTTTTAACAAATGAAGAGGATTCAGAACCTGAAATAACTTTTTTTTTTCTGATCTCCTCTTGGAGTTAAGGAAAATAATTTTTCTATTCTTTGAAATAATTTTGATGCGTTTCATTTTCAGACGAGGAAAAAAAACACTTTGGCATTTGACAGGATTTGGAAATGGATATTGTTCATCTAATACATGGATACCATTTAGATATCTCTATTCATCTTCTTTCTCTAGAAACTCTTATTATTCACCACCTTGATGATCAATCTATTATTTCTATTAATATTCCACTTCAGTTTCTACTTGTTATTCTTCTTCAACTTCTACTTCATCCTCAACTTCTACCTCTTCCTCAACTTCTACTTCCTCCTCAACTTCTTCTTCAACATGTTCTTTGACTTGTTCTTCGGAAACATATTTAGATAGAAAACTAGAAGGAGTTCAAATGTAGTCTTCCACTTCCCTTAAAACATCATCATAGTATTCTTGAAATATCTTATCTTCTATTTCTTGAAAAGGTTCTGATAAAGATAGAACGTTCTTGTATTTCAAGATTTCTTGAGTGGCAACCAGTTTTATATGAATAACATCAGATTATTGTATGTTTTGAGACTTCTATTTTTATATCTTTTGTAATATACTGAAAAACATGCGCTTTCAAGGATTTATTCACTAACTGACCCTCCTTATCTTTCTGAATATTTACATCTTGCAAATGTTTTAAGGCCTTAACCTCAGCATGATTTAAGCCAATGGAAGGATATCCTTCCTTTTTGGTAGCTTCAATTTCTCTCCACTTTTCCTCTGTTGCATCAGAATAGTCTTTCAGTTTCATTACAGGAGGAGGTTCTGATACTGAGACATCAGGAGCTTGTAAAATCATGCTAGGTTCTTCTAGTTTCCTTTTCTTGGGTAAAGATTTCTAAGACTCTAGAACATCCCCTTTTTTCTTGATATCCATTTCATCAAAACTATTAGATTCTTGTAAGAACACAACCTTCATCCTTCTTATAGTGTCATCACTGAGTAACAAAATCTAGAAAGGCATTGAGGATGATGGACATGGGACATTCAACTATTGAAGGCATATGACAATTATCTTGGAGATATTTTTTGGATACATAAGTATCTATGATGTAATGGATCCACCTTTTATTACCTTGATGGTGAGAAATATGTAGTTCAAAAAGTCGATCTTCCTTAAGTTGATGAGAAAGTCTAACTGAAAGACATCACATATCTTTAGATTCCTTAACTCATTTTATTGGTATAAGAAATCCTTGCATCCATAGAGAAACCATATTGTGGTTTGTGGAGAGATTTGTAATCTTCAAATTCTTAACATACTTGAGATAAATATAATCCAAATCTTTTACCTTCTCTAAATAAACTTCTTTCTCATGGATTTTTTGAGAGCAAATAATAGCTTCCCCTTCATATAGAATGTAAAGAACGTTTTCTACCTTCTTATAGGGGAATATATGTTCCATATCATAACACATGAACATAAATAGATCCTTACTATCCTTTTGGAAGAACATAATAGATTCATAGAACTGAATAACTAGTTTAGGATAAACAAGATCCTGAATTTTCTCTTTATCCACACAAATACATTCCAAACCATTTGTTCTTATCACCTTAGAGATAAGGGAGTCGTATTTTACAAAGAAGATAGGGAAAACCATCCTTTACCTAAAGATTGAACAATCCTTTATTTCCTTGCTAGTCAGCATCCGATATGTTGAGGATTTAAGAGTCATTCATAGATAAAAAGAATTGGAACCAAAACATTGATGGCAACAGAGCTTTGACAAAGAGATCAGCAAGGATGGCGCGATGCTAAGAAATGAGGAACCCCTTATATAGATGAGGCGGTGACATTTCAACTTCCATAATATAATAAAAAGGATGAACATAACCTGATCTTATCTAATAGATGAGCATGATTTAAAATATGAATTCTGATCTTTTTTAGTAAGGTATACTAGAATTTAATATTTTGAATATACAAAAACTAAAATTTAATATAAGAAAAGAAAGGGTAATAAAATTTAAATTTTGGAATACTATGAATATTTTATCAATATTTTAATAATTTTCATAGACGTTTTCGAATCTAGGATTGCAATACTAAAATTTCCTGAACTGAAATTTCGAATACCGAAATTACCAATACCGAAATTTCCAATACCAAAATTTCCAATACCGAAAATTCCAATATCGAAATTTACAATACCAAAATTTACAATACTGAAATTTTCAATACTGAAATTTTCAATTATGAAATTTCTATTTTTTGGAAACTTAGAGAATGATAAACTTTTTTTAAAAAAAATTCCTTAAGGAAAGAAAAAATTTTAAGAAAAGAAAAATTTATTATGGAAAAATAAAAATTTTAAGAAAGAAAAATTTCTTAAGGAAAGATAACTTTTTTCAGGAATAAAAATTTCATAAAGAAAGATATATTTTTTAAGAAAGGAAAATTTTCTTAAAGAAAGGATATAATGGAAAATCAAACTACCATATTTACTCCCTCGTAAATAAGGAGTAGTGCTTATAGACCTTTTCAAAAATAACATTTGAAATTTAGGATTTTCCAAGAAGAATAATGTTACCTATACCGAAAATTTCTCTATGAGTGTTATATCCAAAGGTAAAATTTCCACCTTTAGTCTTTAAAATCATTTTGAAATAGTCATTGTTACCAGTCAAGTGCCGGGAACATCCACCATCCATGTACCATTTGGTGTTGGTACTTCCTTCATTGACCTAAAAAAGAAGAGTTAGGTTTTTAGAATCTAAACTTGCTTGGATCCGAAATTGTTAGATAATAAAATTTTGGGCATCCAAATTTATTTAGAAAAGTAAGCTATCTGAAATCCAAGAGATTGAACATTATTAAATTACTATTTTTTCTTCTAATTCTCTTCACTTTGACATTTATTACAAAAAGTGGATCTTGGAGGAACAAAATAAGTTTTTCTAAAAATAGGTTTTTTCATGAGAATAACCTAATCCTTGATTATTACCATATGGTCAAATCTGAGAATACATCTTGTCAAAATATTCCTGACTAGAAGTAAAATTTTCAAGATGTTTCTTCAAAGTAAATATTTCATACTTTAGTCTCAAGACTAAATTCCTATCCTCTAGAATAATAGACTTATATTTAATCTTATCCTCTAAAATAAATTTTTCAAAAAACAAATTTTGATGATATTTAGAAAGCTAATCCTTCTAAAATTAGATTCCTCATGTTTCTTAGAAAGAGTTTCTAAAACATTATTTTTCTAATCAAGATCTTTGGAAAGATCCAAAATTTATTTTGTTGAATAAACTCTCCATAATTTTCCATTTCATGATTCTTAGAAACTTTAAAATTTATAATCTCTAAAAACATAGAAAACCTAGAAACTTTCTCATAAGAAGGAAAATTAGTATCATTATCTGATGAAGAATATTATTCATCTGAAAAAAAAATATTTTTTAGGAAAATTTTCACTCAAAGGAATATTGGTTAAGGATTCACCAGTCCGTAACTTAGTAATAAGACATTTATTTTGAAATGAAGATCGGGCTATTAAACCAATATTATTTTGCTCAGAATACTCATAATATGATGAATCATCAGATGAATCTCCACCACCGGAACTCCAAGTTTCATTGGCTTTTAGGACTTTCTTATTCTTTGATCTGTAGAACTTCTTCTTGTTTCTTTCTGAATTCCATTCTTTCTTGTCTCTTTTCTTAAGCAAGGGACAATCAGGTCTGATATGACCAGTATTTCTACATTCGTAGAATGCCACTTTTCCATATTTCATATCATTTCCATCTATCTTCTTGTATCTATATTGAAGGATCTTCTTCCCAACAATCTTGTTCATCCTTCGATCCAGATTGGCTAACTCATTTTTTGATGTTTCACTTTCACTAGATTCAGATTGAACAACAACATTCTTAGATTTAGATCGTGTAACTCTCTCAAGAGTCTAGGAATTCATATGATATGAATTAGTTGTTAAAGGAACACCTGCATTCCCATTCTTCTTCTTAATATTACCAGCATCTCTGTTCATTATGGTTTCTTGTTGGAAAAGGGTTCCAAACTGTTCATCAAAAGAAATCTGTGTGAATTTTCTATTTTTATCTATAACAGTTCTCTTGGATTCCCATTCATTAGGAATGATGTAAATAATCATTTCTACAAATGCCAAATCATAAAAACCTTTCCTACCCATTTATTTTAAGCTATTAAAAATATTCATGAATCTATGTTATACCTTTCATATGGGTTCTCCATAAGTAAAGCAGAAACCATGATACATAGCTCTGAGCATAGCTCTTATAGTCTCGATAACATTAGAAGTTCCAAAGTGAGTTACTTCAAGCTTCTTCCAAATTCTATTTTAAGCTTCACAAGATTAAATTTGGCTATATATATTTCTTGTCATTGAACATAGCAAAGTATTAAGTACCTTAAAGTTTAGCTGGTATTCCACCTTTTTTGGATTAGTAAAGGTTATATGTTATTTATCAGGAATCATATAATCTCCAGTTAACATAATGTAGTTTTCTACACCGATGTTTATCAAAAAGGTCTTCATTTTGTCTCTCCAATACTCATAGTCATTTCCACCAAAGATTGGTGGTTTGGTATGATTGAGATTATCTAGAGATCCAACATGAAATACTACCATACTAAAAATAATTCCTTTCAATCGAACTTATTAGATGTAAAAGATTATAATCAAATAAGAAAAAGAGAACATGATCAAGAAAACTTATATGTGGATATAAGTATTTCAAAGACCACCTTTGATACCAATTTTAGGATCAAAATAATGATATATATGCTCAATATAAAAGAGGGGGGGGGTTTATACTTCAAAAATGCCTTTAGAATTTTTATAGTTTAGTTTAACAAAGGTAAACAAACATACACAACACCTCTAAAAGAAACCATTTCATAAAAGACAGATTCTACCTTAAAGCGTATATAATTTGTAATATAATCAGAGTAACAAAATTAAAAAGTATAAGAATGTTATACTTTATAACTTTAACAATGCTCAGATTGTAGTGGAAATAAAACAACTTGTAATAGAAAACAAGTAAAAACAATATCCTTTTAAACCAAAGATAAGGGTATCAATCAACCTCGGATAAAGGTTCCATGATTTGTACTTTCAAAAAAAGACTATCTTACCCAAACCCAGGTAAGCCCTAAATCCAAGGACCAGTATCTTTCTTTCTATCCTCGTAAGCCCTTGATTTAGAAGGAAATCAGAACCTCTATCTTCCAAACCTGGAAGCTGACGATCACCATGATTAGAGTTAAACGAAGCAAGTAAAAAAAAGTTTTTCACACTTAAAAAAATTGTTCATGACATCCACAGAAAGCACTAAGAGTTGAAAGATCCTTTCTCTCTAGAAAACCCTTCACAACATGTATGAAGATCATCCACTCTCTACAATGTAGTTAATTTCTTCATATTGAGATCATTCAAATGAGCTTGTATTTATAGGAAAAGCTTCCCAACGGTCGGTTCCACTCCAACAGTCATATTTTCCTTAAATTTTAGAGGGACCTAGACATGTGTCAATCATAAAACAGTTAGTTTATAATAGATTGTATGACATTGTTTCACGTAAGAGAAGATGTTAAGTTAAAGATAAATGTTAAGTATAAGAAAAAATGGAATTTGATAATATTGGAATGATACATTCAACAACTATGAAATTATTAAGAAAAAATTATTCTTAAGAAATTTTTTTTCAAGAAAACAGATTCATAATGAAAAGTAACTCAGATTGGGAAACTAGTTTCACATTTGTTTTATAATCAGAATCATAAAATCGAAATGAATTTTTTACCAGATTTGGCATCTCAATGATGGTATCACTTATACACCGGAATCAAAATAATAAAATTGAATCAATTCAACACAAGAATTTTGATCTCAAATATGATATCACTTATACACCAGATTCAGAATCATAAAGATGGTATCAATTATACATCGGAATCGGTATCACAAAGACGGTATCACTTATACACTAGATTTGGAATCATAAAGACGGTACCACTTATACACTGGATTCAGTATCACAAAGACGGTATGGAAAAATATAATAATACATCGGGTAAGTATAACCAAATGACAAATAATAATGATACATATGTAAGTATAAAGGAATGAAAAATCATAATGATACATCTGTAAGTATAACAGAATGAGAAATAGTAATGATACATCTATAAGTATAACAAGATGAAAAATTGTAATGACACATCTGTAAGTATAATGGAATGATAATTCCATATCTTAAAAAAATAGAACTTAAGAAAAAAACAGAACATAAGAAAACATGTTTGTGATTTTCAAAACATAAAACCATAAGGAATGGATAATTTATAAGATAACCTTATTGACTCAATAAATTGTTTATAAATTTTCACACTGAGGCCTCGGATAACTAGTTAAAAAATACAAAACCATTCGTATTTCCATGGATTTGTCTCATGATATTTTCCAAAGAGGATTTATTTTTAATTTTTTATTATTTTTTAAATAAAAATAATAAAAATAACACAATTCATGATGTGGAGGTAAGTCATGATCACAAATAATCATTTTTAAATTAATAAAATATATTATAGGTTTTGAGAGAATCATTATATGTTTGTAAAAATTAAACTTATAAATTTAAAAACACATCATTTTATTATGAAAAGTTAATTAGTCAATTTTACATCTTTGGTATTTATTACATAAATTTTTAGTACATTATAATGTGGTAATTTCAACCATATATTCATATTGTATTTAATTTTTTTCCAAAAAGTTAAATTTTTATAGAATATTATGAAAATTCACCATTAACTAATTTCGACATGAAAATTTAAAAAATTATATTCATTTTATCAAAATAATTATCTAAATATGACAATGAGAACATTTAAAAAATCCTTATTTATTAACAAATTCATGTTTTTACGTAACAAATGACATTTTGAACTTTAACATAATCACTTGGGACATCATTAAATTATATTATCATTCATATTTAAATTTATAGTTTTTCATAAAACTATTTCAAGGAAAGAAAATTTATTTCTAATTCATTAATTTATCACAATATAATTTTTAAATTGAAATTATATTTATTTACTAAAAAAATATAATTTTTGGAATCTTTGTATAAAACATATTTTTTTAAAAATTCATTATATACGTAATTGTATAAAATAACCATAAAAAGGATCAACAAAAAAATTATATAAGTTAATTTTTTTTACATATTCATACTGCTAGGGTATAGATAAAAAAACCCTTATTATTTCATCATGTTCCCTAAGTGGATGGTGTGTTATGGTAGTACATCATTTGGGTGATTCGACGAACATTGTTTTGGAAGTAATCTAGATAAGATTAGAAATATACTGTAAATGATTCTTCTTGAGTTTCAATTTTTGAATCTTGGATTTAGATTGGTAAAGGGAGAATCCATGTAATGCCATATCACTTGGATGCTCTAATAAATGATCCTCATATGGTATGATCCTTCTGGTTGTGACTATCATTTCTTCCTTAAGCATCAATTAAATTTTATATAACCCTTAATATATTCTAATCTCAATGGTCACTTTATAATGGATATATTAACAATATATATGATGCTTAAAGATCATTATTCCCAATATTCATTTTATGACTATATTTTATAATGGTCTAAAATTATAATGAAATATAGTGCATGTGTTTTATACTACTAAATTACATAATAATACAGATCTTAATTTAGACGGAAATAAATTTTTTTTAAATGTATAGGTCGTTAAACATATGGAGTTTTCTCTCTACTATCTATATTTTTCTTTTCAATAATATTTACACGATGAATTTAGGTTGAATTTGTATTAGATTTGTCTTTTTTTAGCATGATGGGAATGCTTTTTAACATTTCAAATTGGTAGCATGCATGCTCATTTTTTAGCATACCTATAAATATTTTGAGATTCAACATTGATCATCCATTTTATTAAAAATAAATGAATTTACAAAATTAATAAATGAAAAATATGTACTACATATACTCTAATTATATATTGAAAAACTATTCGATGTTGTGAAAACAATGTGGTGACAAGTGTTAGAAAACAATTATTATTTTTGAGATTTATTTTAACCTTATTGTATTATTTTAAGATCTAAAAAATGAATATTATTTTAGAATTAAATTTTATAATTACACATTCTACCTTGGAATTCAACATTGAGGAAAATGTTAGATATCACATGTGAAAGAATGACCTTTCACCTGTTTTAATCATGATTTAATGGATACACATCAAATATTTCCTCCAATTAGTATCGGACAGTTCTTATCAACAATCATCTGATATATCCCCCCAAAAGTCTATGATATTTATGTAGGTATGATAGTTTTTTCTTACTTTTTCAGGGTTAAATGTTTCATTTCAAACATTAATCTAATATAGAAATATTTTCCTTTATTTCAGTATTGAAATTTTGCATTTTAGGGGGTTGGGTTCATTATTTTTCACAATTAAATTAACTATGGAATATTTTAATGTAATGAATACTTTAAATTTAATTTTTGAATATATGTTTTCAAGAAAATTAACTCTTAACTTGAGTGGGAACTATTTTAGTTAATAATTTTATTTCTGTGGATGATTGATATTATTTATTTTGTAAAATTTTATTTAATTCTATGTTATATATCATCAATATAACTAATCTGTTTTATAAAAATATTAATAATAAAGACAAAAACCTAATTTAAATGGGTTAACTACATAGATAAGAATTTTAAATTAGGTATATTAAAGACTATATTTTCATTGAAACTATGTAGAATAAGATAATATTGATTTAATCATCAATAGTCCTATTAGGTCTACCTCTACCTCATTTAATAAGTGATTTTTTCATTCATATTACCCTATTAATTGGTGAATCCCTAGGACATATTCTAACATTTAAAAAATCCTAATGAATCCAATTTTATCACCAAAACATTCATTTATAATTTTATTAATTTTAGTATATAAAATTATCGATCATAACATTTTCATTTACATTAGCCATACTTTTTTGTATAAGATGCCCTGTCAAAGGAAAACACTCTATATCATATAGAATTGTTGGTCTAATAATAATATTATAAAATTTACCCATTAATTTCAATGAAATTTTACGATAACAATGAATTATAGAAACATTTATCAATATTATCAACATTATCAATAGAGTTTGAGTTCTATGAGAATAATCAACAATAATATCTCTATCAAACTGAAAAATTAGAGTAAATAAATAAATTCCCATATTTTGAAATAGCATGGCCTCCAAATATAATATCCACAACAATACTAGAAAATAATTTTCAAAAAAACACTCTACATATTCTTTCTTATCCCAAAAAATAGAGAAACCTTATGATTCTAATGTCTATCTCTAAATATCTAACTTCAAATTGATAGTCGCTTTGGAATTTTCAATGATAACTATATAATATAAAACCATGAAATTAGGTATCTATATATAGATAAACTCTGATATGTGCTTATGATAAAACAAGAAGAGTAAGTATCCACAATCCACCATAAGGATTCATGTAGATCAACACTATTGAAAACCAAAACTCGGGATGTTCTTCCATCCCCATGACTGAGTGTAATGGAAGTAGTTAGTTTATACACCTCACCCACAAATATTTTTTTCCTTTGACCACTTAAGAAAAAAAAATTATTCTTAAAGGTGTAATAAATAGATTCATAGAAAATTTATAATTAAAGAAACGAACACAATAAATAAATGTGCTGCAAAAATATGAGTCCTACATATATAGGAGAAACAATACAACATTCATTTTTGAACTACAAGATCATAGATTATAAGGAAATATTATTAAGTACAAGTAATGTAAACAAGATATTGTATGATCTCATGTATTCATCACCACATCATCTAATGGTCCTACCCACTTATATATTTGGTGTCATACAATCAAAAAGTAATACCCGCTCCCATGAAATCATGGATCACAAAACATGACAACCCCAACTTGATTACCATCATGATGAACCTTTAAAATTTTTGAGCTTTTAGACCATCAATGCTTCACTGTACAATCATGAGAATATATGAACTTCTGATGATTCTATTATCCATAGAGAAGGCCCAATTCCAATTTCTACATACCATTTCACTCCAAATATTGTTGACCATAGTTATGGTGACCTGTATCCAATAAATGGACATTCACTGAACTGAAAAAAACATTACATATGAACATTATCATCATAAATAATATTTTAAGGTTCATGTAATTCTAAATAAAAAAGGTATGGGTTTGAATCTATACCCAGTACTGGAAAGACAAAAAATCCTATTGTTTCACACACTCGAGTTATAAATCGAGTAAAAATCCCTTCATATATGTCTTGTATTTGTTTGATATACAAAAAATAATATTTTTTTCTTTCAATAGATTTATATAAAACCTCTCTAGTGAAATTGTCATATACATTTTCCAAATAAATGAAAAAATATGAAAATCATGGAATTGTTTTGATAATAATTAATCAAACCTATAATAAAATAAATTCATTGTATTTCTATATATATTAGAATAAATAAAATTGATTATTGGAAACATTAGTTTCAATTTTGAATATTCTATTAAATCCATCATTCTCAATGTTTCATGGTATGACTCATATGATTAATTCCTCCA
This sequence comes from Viscum album, assembly GCA_963277665.1. Lineage (NCBI taxonomy): Eukaryota > Viridiplantae > Streptophyta > Magnoliopsida > Santalales > Viscaceae > Viscum > Viscum album. Next base: position 1,186,990,522 of record OY728156.1, on the reverse strand, counting down.
TAATTCCTACATGTTTAAATGTATCCTTTATTTTTATATACAGATACTAGAAAAACTCTTCCTCCATTCATCAAGAAGTTTATTATATTTTATAATCTCATTAAAAAATATAGTATCCTTGTAATACCAAAATCTCTGAAATATATTCACAATTCAATGTACATGTTAACTAACCCAACATCATGTCCATTTTCTATCCTTCTTAAGGAATCTTTAACCTCAAATGGATGAAATCTTTGATATTAGCTATAATTAAATTCCTGAAAACTAATATTTATATTATTCACGTCTAATTGACACACACAATATTAATTACAGAGAATATTTAATTTAATAAATAGAAAATATTTGAATAATTTATGGGTTTAGTTATGATTTTTGTGAGTGTTCAACATTTGAGTAAATGTGGGAAGTATTGAAAGAAAAAAATATGTTTAATTTTTTTAAGAGATTCTTATTTTTTCATAATATAAAAATAAAAATTAGTTTATTACTAAAACCAATTCATTGATGGATTGATAATAGGTGTTTTTTTATTTGAGTGTCATGGTGGGAAAAATATTTTCGAAACTACTACTTTTGATGCGAAACATCTTAATTTTGAGCTTCACTATTATACATTACAAAGAATATGAATTCATTTCTTGAGTAAAATATTTTATAAAGTGTGGGTGAATTTAATGTGAAATATATTTAGTTCTCACCATGTATATTCTTTTATAATTTTTTTGAGTAACCCATGATTTTTATGTAATTTTATTGACATATTCATTAGTTTTTGGGAATTGTGTGGATATGTGGATTTTATTGAAAATACAACGTCTAAAATATCTATTTTGTGCTTATGCTAATAATTTTTCATAGATTTTAAATGAGTAATATTTTTTGATTAAATATATTTATTAAACATGTTTATTAGATAGATACTTGTTCTAATTTTTTAAACAGCTTTTTTTCGAAAAAATGTGTAATATTTTTATATAAAAATATCAAGTGTTCTATATTTTCATTTATAGGAACATAATTTGTAAATATTTATTTTGTAAATCCACTCATGAAAAATAGTTTTAAAATATACTTTCTATTGAATTGAAATATCCTCTTATTAATGCTTGTAATTATAATAAATAATTTTTATAAAAAGTAAATTATATTTTTTCGTGGTTTTTATTAATTTTTTATCCATTGGAATTAATGTGAAATAATTTTATAGAATTGAAAATTAATCAATAATTATATTTAATTTATATTTAAAATTTAAATTAATATCTTATTCATTGATTTATATTAATTAAATCCTTGGTTTTTATGTAAAATTATATTTTTGGAAGGTGTAATTTTCACTAGATCTTGGTTATTTTGGGCTATACATTATCTTTCTACATATGTTTGTCCTGTCAAATTTAAGATAAATCAAACATGGAATGAATTTTTGAGTAAGGATACGAGATGAATCTACACCATTGGTATATGAATTGAATCCACAAGAATAAAGGTAATAGAATAATCTTGAATAATTTTTGAGAAAACATGAAAACTTGTAGAAAGTTTTTATTCAGTAAATACTCATAAACATACATTTAATTAGTCACTCAAATTACTATCTATTGAAATTAATATATTTATATTATAAATAATATTAATGAACATATTATCCATCAAGGTTTCTTGGGACATAATATCATTTATCACCCTTACAAATAACCCTTACAATCACCCTTACAATGGAATTACTTCACCAATGAATTCCAAAATAATTTCTTAGAAGAATAAATAATTATCTAATGGATGAGATGGATATATATGTGGCCCAACTATCATAATATAAAATCTCCATGAACTATAACATTAGTTAAATATTTAAGATATTTTCTTTCAGCATTTTCGGAATAAAACTCATAACAACTTATATTTTATCCCATAAACACAGGAAATTAGGTTAGTTTATAGAAAAGTATTTAAAAGAACATATTAAATAATTCCTTGTTGAAATAAAATGAATGAAAAACATGAAAATTTATTTAAATCACTGATTAGAGAAATAAATATTTTCAGAAATATTTAAGAGAGATTTAAAAGAAATTATTTAAAACATTAAAGTAATTTATTTGGAATAAACAATCCTTACCTTGAGTTCTGAATTTCATTGTATGTCCACTAAAAATGTGAATAATAAAATTACATTAATTATTTAAATTATTCAAAAACCTTTTAATTATTATAAATTATTTTTTATATATTTATTATCAGTCATTATTTATTTAATTGATTTTTCTTGAATCGGTCGTTTTGATGTACATTATTCCATAGTTCCAAAATAGTTTTGGTATATATACTAACAATTAATGATCATTTTCAAATGGTTCCATATGATCCAAAAGTATAAAGTTGTATGTTCCCGTAATGATTTAAATAATTTTTTTAATAGATTTCATGATAGTTATGAATTTTGAAAATCTTCATTTGCAAGCATATTTTAGATTCCAAAAAATTTCATCGATTTTTTACCGTCAATATTACGATTATCCTAATTATTTTATTATTATAAAATCATAAACAATATATTTAATTATTACATATTTATTAAATCTTGAAATCCATTTTTAATAATATTGATGCATGGATTTATTTAAAAATTACACCCTATATTTCCCTTAGGTAGAAGTAAACTACCATAAGTGGATAGTCTTTTCTACAAGAGTTATAAATAAACTAAATAAAAATATATATTTAAATTTCAGGAAAAATTTTGAGAAGAATTATAATACTATTTATAAACTATTATTAATGGTTACCTATATTATGAAATTGGTAAGAGGGAAATAGAAAAAAAAAACAAACGTGAATTTAGAAACATGTACGTTGATATAATAAAGGATTTTGAAAAAATGGTTAATAAAAAGGGAGTGAGTGATAACTAATTAGAATGAGATAAATAAGTTATTTATAACACAATAATATAATATTATTTAGAAAAATAAGATTATTTTTGAATGAATTTTAAGTTAAGTATTCTTAAATAATAATGAAAAAGGTTGAGTTTGAAACACATACTTGATTATTGAATATCCTCCTTGGATTTATTTTTTATGTCTTCGGGGAGTATTTTTTGGATATAATAGATAATTTTGAACATTGTAATGGATTTTTAGGAAGGTATTTGATTATAATATTGAGATAAAACTAAACATTACTTTTTTTTGAAATGGGTGTAAAGAGTCCCATTTTTTAGACAAGAGTCAAAGACATTTTTGAAAATATTAAAATTCTAAGGGTCATGTATGTAATTTTAAAATATCATTCTTTACAATTGAATTAAAATACTTTTATATGTTTTTTATTATTTTATGAATTATTTTTTTTAAATACCATTCACGTATATTTTTTGGATTATTTTTTAAATTTTTGTTTACAAATAACTAAAAAATTATAAAATTATAGTTTTAATATTTATATAATTAAATAAATTTAATATTGATCCATAATATTAGAAAAATAATTAATTAATCTAAAAATAATCTCTTTAAATATGTAAAACTAAAATTTTTCCCCCTTCTTCAAAAGCGCTGCATTGACACTGTGAAAGAATTTTTTTATACTTCTCATATTAATTTTTTTTAAAATAAAATTTTGAAGATATTTAATTTATTATTCATAGTTATTGTCATATAAAGCAATTAGTAAATACATTTTTTATTCTCAAACTTTTTATGGAGATATTTTTAAATAATATTTTTGACATTTATTACCTTATGCAATCATTGGGTAAGAATTTAGATAATAAACATACTATATAACTATAAAATTCATGAATAAATTTTAAAATAGTTAATTATTCATCATATTTATATCTAGAGTATATTTTATCACTATACATTATTAAATATTATCACAAATACAGAAATTTTGGTTTTCTATACATCACACAAGCATTGCGTTAGAATCAATAATTACTTCCATATTTTTCTGGACCTAATAAATAATTTATATTAATTGAAGAATATTTATATGATATTTTTAATAAATTACCATTTATGACAAAATAAATAGTTTTCTATAATATTATATATCATTATAGATTTAAATATATTAATAATAAGTATAATCCCACTTAAACTAAAATTCTTACATTAAAAGGATTTTTGAATTCAAAAGTTATACTCAAATTTTTAACTAAATTAAATTTGAAAATTAATTTTCAAAATCAATAAATGAAAATATTAAACTTCAAAAATTTTAATAAAAATACGTTCTATAATATTTAGCATTATTTTTAATAAAAAATATTCATTACACATCACACTTACTACTTAGAATTACATATTTTTATACATTTTAAAAAAATAATTTTAATCTATTGTTTTCATTAATATTTAAAATATAGTAATTATTTTAAGTGAATCCATATATAACTATACAAAATTATATTTTAAAATAAAACTCATATATATATATATATTTATTATTATAACAGATGTTTTACATTAGAACTAAAAATTCACATATGTGTTTCATATCATGTATAATATTTTTATAAGATATTAAAAATATTAAACATAATTATTAATTTATAAAATTTATATAAAAAACATAAAATAAATTTGATAAAATAATAAATATTATCTAACAATTGATTAAATCAATTTTATATTATGAAATTTTATTTATGGATAATTTTATAACATAATATTGTATAATACATAACAGAAAACCAGAAAATATCATTTAATTATTTTTGGAAAATACATTCTCCCTCTCTTAAATAAATTTCATGTTCAAAATATTTTCTCATCATTAAAAGAGTGGGGTATGTTTCTATCATATCATTTCCAAGTTCCTATGTTTCTTCTTTATCCATATAACATTTCTGAAAACATTACCCATAATAGTTAACTTATTACACAATACTTATCTCTATGACCATAAGTATGCACTAGTTTTTCCTCACAAGAAATATTCTCTTATATTTTTAGGCCCAATATATGAGACGTAACAATTAGATATTTTTATAATGTAATATTAAGAAAATTATGTACAAAAGATAAAATTAGAGGTAAGTCTACTCTACAGTCCATTGATCCCACTTTATTTAGGATTTCATATAGAATGATAAATTATGAGATTGATTTAACTTTATTATAAAAATGTAAAATATATTTACTTAGAGATATTTTAAAAACAACATAGCCTCTTACCACGAATAAAATACCTTTCCCTATATTGTTCTTATATTTATTTTTCTACTATGAATACCTTCATATTGTGTTGAATGAATTATTTTTCCAAAACATTTAATTCACTAATTCTAGAGAAACAAAATACATTCCCAAACATTATCCTGAAAAAATAGAGTTTTCTACTACTTTTAATACAATTCATAAAAAATTTTATATGTGCATACTTGAATAAAAAATATATAATTATAATATAATTAAAAAATTAATTGTGTTAATTCTAACTTTCTTAATAATCCAATAAACAATCCCAAGGAATATGATCGGAATTTTGAAATTTATATTTTTTATTTACTATATTTTTTTGGTAAAAAAGTTACAATAAAACATAATTGAGTACCAAATTACTTATAATGTCCTTTTTAAAAAATTTTATGTAATCCTTGGATCAATAATAGATATTATAAAAAGTGGAAATCGAAGTAATTTGGAACTCCCTAACCAGAAGCCTAGAGCAAGGGAATTATTTTAATACATTGGCATGATTACAAAAAATATAGTCTGGAAGGAATGATCAATTTAATAGTCTTGGAAAATAGATTATATACATGAACACTACATTACACATTCAAACATAAAACAAAACAAAAACAATCCATTGAGAATACAATTATTTCCCTACCACATCCCTGCATATAAATCGTAAAAAATTTCTTGGAATATTGGGAAGAAAAAACATAATAAAGGGGTGAGCTCAGATGCTCAGTGTGGGTAAATAATTTTGGAGGAATTTATAAACATTTAAGGAAAAATGTTTATTAAAAACAATAGATTTTTAATCATAAACATAAACACAATATAGAAAAAATAAATCAAACATTACTATAAAAACATGCACATGGAAATTCTACTAGTCGAATAATCACAAGTAATAAATAATTTCATAATGAGAGAATTCATAATACCAAACATCATAACAACATAGTTAATGACATGTTCTAAGACTATAAATAATTTTTTTCAAGGCCTTGTTCCAAGACAATAATTTGTCTCAGGAGACCTACTGATGCATCGAGTGGCTATAGTGCGCACCGCCAATCATTAACTATATCCAATGCATTCCTCATATGAAATGGATAAAACATAACATAAACATTAGTATTAAAACTAGCATATAAGAGGTCAATACATTAACTGTAAAATAAGAATGGTATAAAAACAACACATCCATAGTCCAAAATATCATAAATCATTCAGTAAAATATAGAACTGTGTATTATAATAAATATACCTCAATCAGGAATAATATGCAGTAAAGGATGTTGAAATTGTTGAAAATGATTAGTAAAACACTTTGAGATAAATATCCCTTTTTCATGAAATCTTTTAAAAGTCACACAAATTAAAAACGAATAAATTTAAATTAAATTTTTGAATCAATGTGTCTCCTAAAACATTGAATCTTTTGAAATTATTTAATAATTTAAAACATTAATGTACATATAAATAAATCCTTAAAACCATTTTGATAACATGGAAATTAATGAGAATTATTTTAAAGAATAAATTTTTAAACCATTTAAAATGGTGTTTTAGTTATTGATTCCCATAAAATAAATCCATTTGAAAAATATTTTATGAAACATAGACATGGATATTAAATATTTTCTAGTAAATACTTACACATAAACAATCTCAGATAACAATGAGATTTAGGAATTAACCCTTAGTTGTACTTTCTTTTAGTCTAGGGAACGTTTATCCTACTATATAATGACCATAGTATGTTACTAAATAAAACCAGTACAATATTTATATTTTTGATATCATATGATTAATTTATGACTTTATACTACCCATTTAATAATAATTTACATGTTAATGTAACCTTTTGGGTAATAATCACTTTCTTTATCGTACGAGTTTTAACATCTTATTCTTTATTATATCACATAGATCATTATTTACATACTTCTAGAATATAAAACATGATTTATGTATCATATATATTCATAATATATATATTTATAATATATATATTTATAAAATGGAAAACACCATTTATGGAGATAGTAGGTTGTACATACACATAAATGATGTTTCTGTCTTCATATCATTTTGAATGGAAGTAAGTTAATGAGATATAAGTAAATACACAAAAAAACATATATACATATATATTTATCTATATATTTCCATTAGAATTATTATTTCATATATTACATACTTATTAATAATATATATTTTTATAATCATCATTTAATGGTGAACGTGGAAATGAATCTCATCATGCTGTGGACATGGTAAGCCAGACGCACGTATGAGAGAAAATATCATTATATTTACGGTGAAATAATATGTAATTGGATGGTATATTATCTATAAAGAATAATTAACATTTTATATTTATTATTTACATCAATTATACTCAATATTAAACCCATAAAAATAATGAAGTGTTGGATAATAATCTAAACTACAATGTGGAGATGGTAAGCTGTACGTACGCACATATGTTGATATTGCAATTAATAGGACATATAGAATAATTTATATGGTTGTAAAATATTTATAATAACATCTCATTATGTATAAGGTACTAGAGTTATTATTTTGGTATGGAAACAACAAGGAATGAGGAAGTGGAAAAAGAAAAGAACATTGAATGAAGTGATGAAATAATTACCTCTTCTTCGAGTTCTTCCTTTTGATTTGATCCAAATGGATCCTTAGGTTTGATTTCTGATCAATGTAAGGCCACTAGGTTTAATTGAGGGTAGTTGGTAGAAGCTTTTATTAGGTGTTGGATGAGCCAAATGGCTTTTTTATATTTGAAGATAAGATAAGGGAATGTAACCTCTTATAAGGGAGGTGAGGGGAACTTTTGAATAACTTTTAAATATTAATTTATTATAAAATAATTTTCTATTTCTTATATCTCAAATGAGATTTATTTCAAGGATATGGTAATTATGGGTCTAAATACTCTCAAAAAATATGTTTTATACAAGTTTAGGTCACCATATTAACCTTATCTTTTAGATTTAACTCTTCGTTGAATAGTTTTACATTTCCCTTGTCTTATTGTATTTTTATATTAAATGGTTAATAAAAATACTATAAAATGAAAAGAGAACCTAAAGTGGTTAATTAATGACTTATATAACCTTATAAATGTCATCTTGATGAACAATAGATTTTTAGGATTTTTATATTATTTAATAAAATAGTATTTTTATTAAAATCTCATTTTTTTAATATTGATGCTATTTTATAATTGACTTTTTTAAAGTCATAACAACTTTATGACTTTGAAAAAAACACATTTAATCATCCCTACCATGTCATATTCAACTATAAAATTTGTGGATGGAATCATAATTCTAAATTTACTTTTATATTGATATATATATTAGAAATTATTTTAATCTTTCATTGATAAGGTAATTAATTCCTCATCACTATGTCATAAATAAATTTAATTATTAAATGTATAAAAATTATAAATAAAATACAATTAATTATGTAATTTTTATATCACTCTAATTAATATTTATTGTTTAATTTACCTTTTGTATAACTCTATATTAAAAATGGTTTATTTAATAAACTTTGAAATTAACACTTTTAACTCTTCTTTAAATAAAATATAATAAATGTCCTTATCTATCCCAAATGGGTCAAAATGATATTACTTTTTGTCCTAAGGTTTATTTTGGTAGAAATATAGATATCCAATAGAATTAGGACATGTGTTGGGGTAATTTTAATATTATTTTTACCTTTTATTACCTTATTTACTTTTTACCATGGTAAATAAAATTAAAAAGTTCCTATTCACCATAAATTATTTTCATCCTCTTTAACAAAATTTCACTTATTGATTTCAACAGTGTCCCTCGGATTTTGAAAATTTAATTCATAGAAGTGGTAAAATTAAGTTATTTTCAATTTTTCAAGTGTTCTTAGAATGTGGGTAAATGTTCAAAGAAGGTGGGTAAAATGTTGTTAAAATGGTTTAATAAAAATTTAAACATATAATATTAGTATAAAATGAATCCATTGAATTAAATTGGACTAATATATGTATTATGTGTATATTTTTACTTTAAGATAAATTTAATTAAAACGAATCATTTAAATGAAAAAGTTGGGTTTTATCTACAACGTAGCATTTTTCACTATTCATCAAAAAATTGAATATATTTAGAAAAATAACAAACATTCAACTAATGAAAATTTTGATATTCCATGTTAAAAAATGATTTCAGTACTACCAAATTCAAAACATATAAATTTCATTATTTAATTTAGAATTAATTCCCATTTTAAAAATCATAAACCGGGTTTTTGAGATGTAAAAATTATCAAAAGATTGACATGTGTTTTTGTACAATTTAAATGTGAAATTACATCCAATGACCAAAATTATATTAAATAATAAAAATATAATATAAAAATACATTAAAACCACTCAAATTTATAATTTATCACTATAAATTATTTTGATTAAAAAAGTTGTTATTAATTAATATTAACTAATTTTCACGATTCACCAAAATATAAATGTTATCATAAAAGTACTAAATTTTTTTCCAAACTAATTTTTTTGTCCCACTTATAAATAATAATTTAATTTCTTTAAATTGAATATATAAAAGTGTCAAATATTGTATTTAAAAATGGTTCTCCATTAAAAGGTGGAAAACTGCATTTTTTGAAAAATACTTCTTTTAACTGAAAAATTGAATTTGTCCTTATAATATGTCTTAAAACAAATAATATGGAGTTTAAAATTATTTGGAGTATATAAAATTAAAAATTAAGTTAACACTATTCATAACCTCTATTTTAATGGCTAGTTTGGTATATTGTTGGGTGCTGGAACTCTATGTTGTGCGTGGGACAAGCTATTGAATTATTTTAAAGAGATAATGTATTATGAAATCCTAGGGTGTTACATAATTTTAAAATAAATATAATATATAGTTTAAAAATACAATCCAATAACATATTATCTCTAATAGGAAGAAAATGTAATTATTTATTTAAATGGTCAACAAAAACCAAGATAGTATTGTTTCCTTGAGATAAATTTGGAAATACTATAATGAAATCCATGGATATATGTCCCCATTTCCATTTTGGAATTTAAATTTATTGAATTATTCCTTCTAGTTTTTTTCATTTGACTTTAACTTATTGAGAAGTCAAAATTTTTAATGAAAAATAAACAACATATTTATTTATTTTTTCCCACCAAATATATTCTCAAAGATCAATATACATATTTATATATCCTAAATGAGTATAATACAGAGATTTATGTTCCACTCTCAATAATTGAATTTTAAATTTAGGGTCATTTAATACACATTAATCTTTCAAAATTTTATGAAAAATTTTATGTAAACATTAAAATTATATGAAATTATTTTCTTTATCAATGTTTACCTCTCATGAAATACGCAATCTTCATTATGAGCATACTTTATTATTTCTAACTACAATTATTATACTGTTACTTGTGAAAAAAATAAGAGGGTTCTACATTCATAATTTCCAATCCAATTTTCATTAAATCATTAACTAATAAATTATTCTACTAACATAACATGATTAATGATGTAATGTCCTTTTTCATTAGTGTATCTATTGCCTTGTTTGATTTACTAGGATGATAATGAATCATACTATCATAATTTTTTTTAATTATTAGCACCTCCTCTTCCTCATGTTAAATTATTTTGACTGAATATATAATTCAAACTTTTCTGATTAATATATATATATATATATATTAAATCTATCCTCATATAAATAATACCTATAATTTTTTAAATAAAAAATAATGGTTGAAAGATGAAGGCCATGCATTCGATAATTTAAAACACGTGGTTCTAACTACTGTGATGGATATGACATCATTCGATCCTTTTATATCAAAACACAACCAATACCCTTTAATGAGAAAATAATATGTATATTGTTTTTAAATTTATTAGTGTAAAGTATAATACTATAGAAATAATCAATTTCTTTTTAATTTTTGAAAATATTCCTCATATACCATTGTCTAAGTGAATTTGACACCCTTTAGAATTATATTGGTTAACATATAAATTTACCCAAAAGTTTTTTAATGAATCATCAATAATAACCCAATAATCCTTGAAAACTATGAATCTATGTGGTACTAGTTTATATCGACAATTCTTATACAACATAAGTTTTAATAAGAAGATATATTATTCTTGTAATGTCTTGAAACCAATCAAACCCTTAATTTGAGTTTTCTTAAGGACCAGAGGTGTTGTATGGGAGTTTAGAGGAGTTATAAAATTTATATAAGAGTTATATCTATATTAAGGGTCACCATACCATAGCAGCGGGTTCAATCATGGCCGTTTTTTGATATTTTAGATTTGTTAGTTGTCTATGTGGTGTTTGGTGTACTACAGGTAATGAAACAGAGAGGTCGACTATTTCACTGAGCATTTCATCTGGATTATTTACCCATGTAAAACATACTTAGGGAAAATGAAAAGGGTATTGGATGTGTCATCATGAGGGGGAATAGTGTGTATTCGGGGGGTGAAATAGTGAGTGGGGTGCCTTTGCACCATGGTCTTTGGAATGTTGGGTCAAAACAATGAAGGATTTCTCTATATATCATGGCTGAGGATGTGGTGGATGTTTGAGTTGGTCTTTGATTATTTAATTAGTGTAAGATGATTTTTTTTAGGTTGCGTATAGGAAATATGTTAATTTATAGAAGGGTCTCCCCGGTTTTGTCCTGCCTTTGAGAAATACAATTATATTTTATGTAATAGTTATTTCCATGTATCATAAGGGTATGAAAAATTTTCCATTAGTCGCATAAAGGTAGAACCAATTTTAGGAGGTTTCATTTGGAGAGCCTTTCCTCAGATATAATTAGATTTATTATTGAATAGGGGTCACCCAAACTGAACCCTTTAAGGGTAATTCAAATCTATGTGGACACATGGGACACTTCTAATGTAATTGAATAATTATTAATCTATGTTTTTGTTTCATCTCCCCAGATCAATTCTACACTGTTTTTTAAAATAAAAATAACTAGATATAATGAATAAAAATCATGGTTTTAAATCATCTATGAAATATATGAATTAAATATTTTACTTGTAAATTTATAAGTGATTAAATTAGGTCACATCATTCCAAATCAAATCTGAACAAAATTAATGTGAATTTGAATGAAAAGATGGCTGAGTATTATGAGAATATCCCACAAAAATATTTTAGTTCGTTATATCTCTAAAAACAAAATTTCTTCCCATGTTTGAAATTTTCTATACTTTTATTCATATATAGATATTCCAAACATCACCATCAAATATCTTTTATACTTCTGAGATATGTTTGATCCCCTTCCACATGTTATGGGCCGATTAATCCTTCTCCCCTTCTCTATATTTACTATAATGAACTATAAATCTCCTAGAATAGTTTAAAGATTCAATATCATATCCCTTATTTCTGTTTAAATTATGAGTTTATCATAAATTTGGTCACTCGGTAATTAGAATTAACCTATTTATAGACGATAAAATAAACCAAACAGACTAATAATTAAAAGGTAAATTTTGTGTATATGATTTATTTATATTTATGTATTATTTTAATCTTTGGTCCCTTATATTATTGTTCTAAAATAAAAAGAATAATTAAATTGGAGAAATAATTTAGTAAACTAAATATGAAATTTATACAGAAAAATTTATGTATGAAACATGATATTTCTAAGATAGTAAATACTTCATAATTTTATGAGAACTATCGCATGTTGGGTCAATGAGATATCCCCTATTTATGGAAAAGAACTTATTTCCATTGAATGCCCAATTTTTTTATTTGTTTCCATGATTTAAACGATTCACATGAAATTTTTTTTGGTTTTAATTCTAGAATAACTTAACAAAACTAAATAATAATTAAAGTGCTAATTAAATTACTGTTCAAATAATCTGTTCTAAATGGTTGTTGATATTAGCGGATGTAATATTGATTATTGGAAATATATTTATTTCTTATTTGTGTATATTTTTGGATGTGAAAAATGATGAAAAGGTGTTTTAGATTTTAGGTACTCTGGAATGATTCTATAATAAAAAATAGTGGGCTATTAATTGAAATTTGGTATGGTATCATGAGTTTAAAATGAATAATGTGGGGTTAAAATTAATGTGTAGTAATTGAAATAATTTTATAATTATTAATTAACCACCAAGACCTTAGTGGAATCACATGTGGAGGATGGTTAAGGTATTTTATTGTTAAATATGTTTTTAAAGTTTATTAATTAATGAATGGTGATTTGTAATGTAATAATATTGAAAATAGATGAATAAGTGAATGGACAAAAGTGAATAGTGGGCTATGTGTAGTCATTTTACTGGTGATTTTAATTTAGTGGTGGTAGTGGTTGGTGGAAGTATGTGGTAATATTAGTAAAGTGTTGATGGTAGATGGAGATGATGAGCGGTTGATTTGAAACAACTAAGACTATCTTGTGTGAATATATGAGTGTGTGTTTATTTTATTGTTGTTTTTATTTCAAAAAATACCCCTCATGAGTCATGTATTTTGTACAAATGTGAAGTTTTTTTGGTTCTAGGGGTTTTCCCCAACATCCATTATAGTGTGGGAAGATTACCAACTACCCCATCTCCCCCAATTTCTCTTTAGCATTTGATTTTTTGTTATGTATAAATGTTATTATGAACATGCATGGTGTGTGAGTGTCATGCGGTATCCATGATGAGGTGGGGATGATGGGATAATGGTTATGTGGTGGGTCTTATGAATGGTACAATAACCTAATACGTTGGTTTTGAGGAAATGGATGTGTTTGTGATATGGTATACAATTTTCCTAGATTTCAACATGAGATATTTGACCTTTCATCCATTGGGGTAGGTATGGTTGTGACCCATCATATAACACATAGTATTGGATGAGATTATAGTACATTTGATATATTATTTTGAGAACAAAAAACAATCTGAAAGTGGTTGTGTGGATCATATGATTGTATTCTCTAGATGTTATCTTATTATACATTGATGATATTCTATTTTAGTGAGCCTTAGTGTGCTTGGAAATGATTTTTTTACCTAATAGGTTCACATTGGTTCTTCTCTTTATTCATTGGTGAATTATTATGATTTTTTCACTTTTCACATGACTTCATGAGGTGGATTTTATTGAGTATACATGTTATGAACACCCTATATAAATTTAAACTATTTTCTTGTTGTTCAACAGGTATTTAGGCACCATGATATATGGTACTTTATTGGAGTGGAGAGTTGTTACTGGATCTATTTCTTAGGAGTCATTTTTCTTTTTTCATTTGACGTATTAATATATATTACATATAATGAAATATTGTATTATATTATACAAGATCATGGTTTATTTATATGATACAGTGTTTATTTGTGTTTCACATTGATGTGATTTTTATTTCAAATTATTTACCACATCATTTTATAATGTTTTTAATCATTTAATTTTCAAAATGTGATTTTAATATTAAATAATAGTTATTTAGAAAATTTTCTGGTGAATTTGATAGTATATTAATTTTCATGATTAAAATTTTGCTTGTTTGTTTTAAATTATTAACATTTTCCATCAATTTATATTAATTTTTAATTTTTTTTGCATATTTATGTTATGGTTTTTCAATTTTATCCGTGGTTTTTAATAATAAAAACTCATAATTCTTTATTTTTTTATAATATTAAATTATTGGAAAGTGAATTTATGTTGAAATAATTTTTTGTATTTTAATTTTAATTTATAATTTTAATAATTAATTGGGTTTTGAATATTAATTTTTTATTGATTAAATTTTTTTAAATTTAACTTATAATTTTCATATTATTATTAAATGATTTTATTTTTTATTATTTAATATTAGGTATTTTTCTTCGTAATCCTTGATTTTTTTTAATCTCATTGGTTTCTAATTATATGTCTAGGAGAAACAACGTAGTCATATTGCCATGCTATCATGTAGGTATTTTCTAAATGTGACACATTTAAGGGGATTCACAAGGAGGAGCATCATATTTATCCAATTATCTATATATTCATTTTTATAAAAGAATTCAAGTATCCAAATTTCTAATCAAGTGACGTACCTATATTTTTACCCAATATCTACATGTCTAAATTAATTTAAGATGAAGAGTGAACTATTTTTAATTTGATGACTAGAGGTGAGGTATTTCACTAGTAATGAACCGACACCGAAGAACCTGTCTCTACCGAAGAGAGATATCATTGGGTTGATATAGGTGCACAATGTTGTATGAGCTTGATCAAACTATGTGATTGAAGCATGATTTAAAACTGAACGCACATGATCTGGATTTGGAATTATATAGATAGATAATAATAGAGATGAAGATATAAATCCAATGATCTTAGCATGAGTTTGAATAATGAAGAACATTATTAAATGATTATGGCCACCATTGAGATGCCTGAGCTCAATTTATTTAGGATGATGCTTCCATACTAAATATAACTAGGTCAGTATTTTATGATTGAAGGAATAGACTAAAATTGATTAAAATCATTTCTATAATCATTTTATATTATTTCCCCATATTGGAAAAATGATGTTTCATCTATCTTGAATCAGATGAGAAGTTTCAGCTACCGTTGTGAGTATGTGATCAAGCCTGATTAAAAGGATCCAAGACCACGTCGACATGAATAAGAAAATGATTAATGATGATCAATTTAACTTAATTAAATTTATGAAATCATATTTTTTTGATCAAACAGTAGAACTAGTTTCTATGATTTTATTTCCCATGTGCAGGTTGGAGAAAATAGAGTGGGCATCAATGTCCTCCATTAATACGGTTTTTTTGTGGTTGACTTATGCATGACTAGTGTCCAAATAAATCCCTTAGTGATTTTTGATTTCCTAAATTATTCATCTACTGGTTTTTTTCTTTCTATATTTTTAACATTTTTATATGAGATAGCTTTATTAGAGGCCTTGGGTGGTTTCATCATTTGCTGAAAAAATGTAAAGATATATAGTCATGTTTTCTATGACATTGAAGTAATTTCTCTTCAAACTTCCATATTTAGTAGGAGTTAGATGGAATCCATAATGATATGTGGTTTCAATGTTTAATCATCTATCATAGGAGAGAATAATAAATTATCTCACGGATTAGTTAATGGGAAATTAATATGATGACACCTAAAACAATTATCTGTTTTCAATTGGAGGATTTTTTTAATATTTATTAATGCATTAAGAGAGGTGATACACAACATCACTGAAGAGTAAAAAATATTGATGATGACTGATAGGATCCCGTTGAACAATAGAACACCTATTCTATAGAGTTGAAGAGAGAAAGAGCTTCTTTTTGGAAGCATGATGTAGTGATTCAAGGAAAGTGGAAATTAGAGTTTAAATATATAGATTTAAATTCCTATTAAATAGATAATACTTTCTATTTATTTTCTCATAATATCTTTTTGAATCTTAATTTGATTTTTTGATTTTGTATTTAATTTCTGTGTACATGAAATAACTTTTTTTCAATGGAATTATGATTACTACAATTTTTTAATCATTTTTCTTTCATTATTTTAGTCACCTATTAAATAAAAATCTATTATTCATTGTCTTTCCTTTTCCATATTTCAGTTATAATTTCTCTTAGACATGATTTATAATGTGTAATTATAGGATTTATTTTTCTGTTTTATTTCATCATAATCTATTGAAAAACAATGTTATTAAATTGGTTGAATATATTTTTTCAGGAAAGTGAGACATATTCCTATAAATGAATCTTTTTTAATATTATTACGAGATAACCTTTCTATAGAACAATATTTTATTTTTAGGAAGCTATGGTAGTCAGTTTCTCTTCTCAATAACCTTAGGAATGCATCTTATCTTTAACATATATTAGGTTTAACTCCTAGGATAATTCACTCACACCACATTTTACATTCTCATTCACTGATATTTTCATTTTCACCTTTTTAGTATCTAATTTTTGAATATTAGATAAAAAATAATTATCTTATAACATCTCACCGTCCATCTCCATAGATCAACCATTTTATACTCTAATATTGTAGGTATATAAATGAAAATTTTAGGACCATAATTACCTATAAACTAATCAAAATATGGTTCCATTTCTTGGGATGTAATTCATGACTGTCTCAAGGTTTTGAATAATAGTTTATTTTAAAAAAAATATATATTAAAATTAAAAATTAAAATTCAATTATAGTTTCGATAACTATATGTAATAAAATCATAGAATAAACTATTGGGTGGTGTGTTTCCCAGATTTTTTTACCTATTGTTGTTTTATTGGTGTTTTAATCTATTAATCAACCCTTTTAGCTATGTAGTAGTTAAAAAATAGAATATTAAAGGGTTTGGGGCCAAAAAATTGAAATATACCAGGTGTGTTATTGCTGACATGGGAACACTACATTGAACTGTGTCTATGACCAGCCTCAAAAACCATATCATTATGGAGAGGACCAAGAATTTTATGAACCCAAACCAGAAAACCAATCTGAATTGAAATAAATGTTGCTAAAATTTATTTCCATGTTTTAATGACATGAGGAAGAAGCTCAAATAATAAACTCATATACTGAATCTCAATAATTTTCTCAACAGGTTAAGGAATGAGAAACATTTATAATGAAGTTAAATTAAATAAAACAATTTTTTGAACTTGATTTTCATAGTTTAATGAAATTTGATTAAGATGAAGAAAGCCACAGTGAACTAGAACTTGATTAAAATGAAATATTAGACACTAACTGCATTAATAACACAAACATGTTTCCAATGATGAATTAGAATAAGGTAAAACCATTATTATAATTTCAGCTAGGAATATTGATTTTAGTAGTTTAAACTTATGACAGCTTGGGTTTGGGTGAAACAAGAAAATGAGTACCTAATATATAAAAATCCTTGAATCTGTTTTACTAAAATAATATAAATCCAACATGAGTTGGAATTTTGGGAACCTTTGTATGAAAACATCAAAATAGAATTATATTGTTTTGAGAATATTGAATCTGATTGACATGACTCACTAAAAATGGGAAACCCAACAAAATTGAATTATTTTGTTTTGAAGATATTGAATCGTATTTTGTTTTGAAATTAATATTTGTTTGAAAATGGAAACCCTACAAATTTGGGATCTATTTCTTATGAAGGGGAATATTTATTGGAATTATAATTGAAAAATTATGAATAAAATCTTTTTATCATGCCCCTCATTGATGAATATCATAAAAAGGAATTAAATGATTAAGGAGAATCATATATTAACTAATTTTTTAATAGTTTCATTAATATATAATTGTATATTATTATATTCAATTTTACTAAAATAGATTTCTCAGTCCCTTAGGTTGGTATGAAAAACCCCAAATTCCTTGTGTTTTCCTTTGGGGATGTAATTTTGAAAATAGAAAAAATTGATTTTTTAACACATAATAAGATAATTTTAACAGATATTTTTTTTCACAAGAAGTGGATTTTTGTTACCAGGTTATAATTCATGAATATTTGAAAGAAAAGTAGAAGATGAAAAAAATTGAACATCAATTATTTCTAAATGAGGTTTTCTTAATAGTCTTTGTATTTTAAAGATTTAATCAATTTTTTGGGTGTTCAAAATTACATTGGATTTTAAATATATTAGAAGTGGAATAGTTTTTCATTTTTGGTCATGAAAAAATATCATTGAACACTTTTGAAAAACCTCTTCCTTTTTTTGTGAAAATATAGCCTTGAGCACCACTGGTTTTGAGAATTTTGAGTTTGGAAGTTGATAAAATAACATAGAGGACCATGTTGCAAGCCTAGTATTAACCCATTTATTATTATCCATTATTAAAGGTTTAAAATTATCCAATTTGGGAACTACAATAGAATTTGACGAAAAATCAATAACATATAAGGGGTGATTCAAGTGGTAATTTACAATTTTGGGGATATTATGTTCTTATATTGAAAGTTTAGAAGCCCCAAAAAATATATTTCTACATAAAAATAAATGTTCATAGCACATATGGTTGCTCTTATAAAATAAAACACACCCTCCTAGTAACTATGGTTAGTTTCTAGAAAATTATAGGCGGGGACTATAAATCTTCAACTGCATGGGAGGGAACCCATGATTGAATAATTCTTCTTTTTATTTTCACTATTTTCTTTCTTACTTATCAAAAAAACCCACATAAACCTAGTTAGTGAATTTTAACACTTTTATTATTCCTTCTTGTCTATGTTCTTAATATGACACTCTTAACTTTTCTTTTTTTTCTTTTTTTGATTCTCAAAGTATGAGATTTATATTTTTCTTATTTTTTACCTTTGAATTTAATTTATTTGAGAGAAAATGTTTTATTTTAATTGATTAATGAGGGTTATTATTGATAAAAAATTTAGGATAAATTGATTTTTCTGGGATTTATTTGTTTACTATGAGTATATTAATTTTCAAAATCATTATTTTATTCCCTGAAAATTTACTTCTAAAATTTTAAATTTCATGGAATTTAAGTGTGGGACAAATTATTTATTGTTTAAAATTTATCTTATGTGACTTTTTAAAATTTCTTGGTCTCATTATTTGTTGAAAATTTGATATTTAAAATAATTAAAAAAATTGAAACATTACTTTTTACCGTTTAAGTTTCCTTTTGACCTTACATATTTTTTGAAGTAAAATCACTAATCAATATGATTATTTATTAACTAATGAATAGAAAATCATCCTTTTATGGTTAAAATGACAAAGAATGTACATCTTAAAAAAATTTATAAACAATTCTTTTAAAATTGTGTCATATAACTTTTGAATTTCATTTTCACCCTTCAACATTTCATTGAAATAAAGAATCGAAAATCTATATGAAATTAAATTATTAATTGTTTCATTCAACATTGAATTCATCTTTAAGAATAAATTTGTATTTTATTTGTGGGGAATATGTCATTGTTAATTGATGTCAACTCTGTAATATTGTAAACCCAATAAAATCCCTTAATTGATTTTTAAAATTGTGTTTTTTAATCATCATCGATGGATTTTTCATTGGTGATAATTTTTATTAATTTTGGGAGTTGTGATGAAACATTGAATATGTTATCATTTATTACCCCATGGGTTTAATTATGTTCATTTATTTCTTTCCCTGAAGGATTAATTTTTTCATGGTTATATTTTGAGATAAATTTTTATAGTAATCATTGAAACTAAACATTTGGATTGGAATCAAGATTATACACTATGATATTAAATGAGATATGAAATGAGATACTAATCGAGGATGATATTCATTCCTTCATTCAATCATTCTATTCTTATGTAAAATACAAATATTTGACATGTTGGTTAATCATCCTTGTAATTTTTGGACTCACTCATCCATCGGGTTGTGGGTAATTATTTTTATGTCAAATATGTTTGTATACTCACCTAGAGATATATATAAGTTCGGATGATTTAATTAAATTCCTAGTGATGTTTATTTACTTAAATTCAATATTTTTAAAAAACATCCATTTTTTAAAAAATGTAATAAAATATTTCACTGAAATAACTTTCTTTTAATAGGGAATTCTCACCATATTCTTAAGAGGATCAATGGGGGAAAACATTTTTCTTAATCACTTGTTTGTGGAATTTCAGTACTTTTTGGAGATTTATTTTCTACAATTTAATTTTACTAATTGATTACTTGAGGATAATAAATGATATATGTTGGATAGAATCTGATGTGGCTTCAAGTTCACAGTGTTTACTATATAATTTTACTATGATTTTGAATATTTAATATGAAAAATGTTATTTAAATGTTATATATGAGAATAATAGATTTTTTTATGTTGTTAGTAAATAACATTCCTATTTATTTTTTTAATTTTTTTAAATTATTTCGATTATTTGAATCAATTTAATTTAATTTTTTAATTTTTTAATTATCTATATTAATGTTAATTTTTTCTATTTCTAACTAATTACTCAATATCCTAAACTCTTAATTTTTGATAATATCTAATAATTGGAACTTGAATTTATGGTAAAATATTTTGTTTTTTATATAATATAATATATTTTTAATTTTAATTTTAACAATCAGTTAGTTATTAAATATTATTATATTATTGATTGACTATTTTCTAATTTTAACTTATAATTTGAATGTTAAATAAATAATTGGTTTCTTTTTAATATTTTACTCTATTTTTATTCCTCTTTCTCAAATCGATTTTATAACATTTTTTAAATTCTGTGCCTAGGATAAATATTTCCATCATATGTTCTTGCAATAACACATGCATTTTATAAAGTAAAACTACATAAAAGATATTTAATGGAGAAGAATGTTATATTTCCCATTTACTACGTAGCCATTTTTTTAAAGGGATTTATATAACCAGACTCCCAAAGGAGCGATATATCCAAATTTTCACCTGATATTGATGGACTCGAATCCGTCAAACGGAAGGGGGAACCATTTTTTATTTTATAACTAGTGGTGAGTTGTTTCAATCAAGATCAACCAAGACAGAATAACCCACCACCACCAAAAAGTTCATCATTGAACTAATAAAAGTGAATGAAACTATACATTTTTTACCAAATTACATCATGGAAGCATGATTTTGAACTAAATGAACATGATTTTGGATGGGAATTGACAAGATGAAGGATAAAAGTGCTAACAAAAGTAATCTAATGATCTTATATTGATTTCTGATGAAGAAGACTAGTACTGATCAATGTTGACCACAATACATGTGATCAAGATTGATTTATTTAGGATGAATCTTCCAAACTGAAGATTGTTATATGAGTCTCTGGTTTCTGCAGGAACCGATTACAATTAATTGAAATTGGTTCTAAGGACATTGAAAATTATTACACCACTAAAGAAGACTAATGTTTCATTTATCTTAGGTCCATTGTGAAGTAGTGGTTTCTAGAGGGATTCTATGGTCGATCTTGATCAAACTGATCCATGACCAAGTCAATGTGAATTCAAATATGAAGAATAGAGATCAATTTCCCTTAATAAAATTAGTGAAATATAAATTTTTTATAAATCAGGAGACCTAGTTTCTTACTATGGGATTCTCAATGTAATTTGAAGAAATTTTAGTGGGAAATGAATCACCCCATCATTACAGATTCAATGTGGCAGGGGAATGTGAGCTAAGTGTTCAAAGAAATGCCTCAACGATTTTTTTCCTTTTTGATTTATCCACCATTTGGTGACTAATTGAGTTTTAAATTTTTTTTGAGAGAGTCATACCAGAGTTCTTGGATGGGTTCATCTTTTATCAATGGAAATATTAATATATGACAACCTGTTATTTATGACCTTGATATCATTAATTTATAAATTGATATAGTTTTTAGAATTTGGATCAAATTTATTCATCTCTATCGTTCCCTAGGGTTCCCCTTCGATTTATTCATGGTGGGGGGAGGCGGAGATGTTGAGCTTGCTCCAATGACGCCTCCCCCTTCCCTCTTGCCCTTTCCTTTTCTGTTTCTTTCGCAGGTGGGTTCTCGTCGGTCTTCATGACGTAAGTGGTTTTTGTTACTACCTGAAGATGGAGCGTGGATGTTTTACAAAGCCACTATCATCGGTGTTCACTGCCCCTCCTTGTCATCTTCTTATGGTCTCAGTGGTTATCATGTTTCGGACTCTGGTGGTGCCTTCCGCAGTTCTAATATGACCAGATCCATGCTCAAGGATCTGTTTCTCATTTAGATCAGCTCAGATCTCTCGTTAGTGATTCTAAATTTGTTCAGTGTTGGGCCTCTCAATCCTAAGCGATAGTGGTTCGACACCTCTACCTTGAATGTTGTTGATGTTTGATATTGTGCTTGAGAAGTTTAAGGTGAAGGAGAAACATTTTTTGGTCTTGGTGATAGAGATCTGGTCACCATTGATATGTTTTATGATGCCATCATGAAGAGGAAGTATCCTATAAGAATTTTCTATTATAATACTGATGGGTTTACTGTGAATCCTCTAGAATAACCTTGAGCTTTCACAAGTTATTCTTTTACATGATCTAAATTATCTTCAAAATGATGTTAATGATTTTCCTTCTTTGTGGAATGTTGTTTGAGGTTGTGTCTACATTGTGGCCCTTTCGTTTGTGTTTAATGGAATTTTCAACCAGTTCAACTACAAGCAGGTGCTCCATAGGAGGTTCAGAGAAGAACAATTTCCCCTAGTCATAGCTAATATGATTTAGACATTTGAGAGGGTATGAAATTGCCCTCGGTTTTAGGCCTGTGTACCCATGGACGTGACAGCTTACCAAGCTGTGATGAGAAGGTGTAAGAGGGTCTGAATTGTTTTTATGCTAGGTATGGGACTTTCTTTGTAGTTTTGAATGAGTTGTTTTGACCTTGAGCTGAACATGGATTTTTGGTTGTTGTTTAAGTCATTGATGTCAGGTTGGGTTCCCCCTCATCACTTAAAATGTGGTTTATGATAACAAATAAAAATTAATTTTCAGTCAGTGTAGATAATAATAAATTGAAATATGTATGAGTTATTGGGAAATGAATTTTATAAAACCTACAACCATTAATTATATGTTATTGGAGTAATTTTATGAGGATATGTGTTAATTCTTCAGAATTAGTGACACATGACTTCACTGAAGAGTAAAAATATAAATGATGATTGATACATTTACAATGATCACCAATATCCTAGAGCTTCAAATTATTGGAGAGCCAGAGATTTTTTCTGGGACCATTACCCAAAGCTTCAATACAAGAGGTAATTGGAGATCGAGTAAAGGGAGATTAATTTTATGTTGGGGGAGAATATTTTCTATCTCATTTTTCTTAATATCCTTCTAAATAATAATATAAAATTGTTCATTTTTAACTTAATTTCCATGAACATGCACCAAAATTAATTTTTTGAGAGAATTATGATTACAATAATTTTTTAGTCATTTAGTATTCACCATTTTATTCACTAGGTGGATTGAAATATATTCTTTATAGACATACTTTTTCCATCTATCAATTTAAATTTCAATCATACATGATAGAAAATGTGTAATTATATAATTTATTTTTCAATTTTTATTATTCACAATTTTTTGAATGTGTTTGTGATGAAGGTCATTGAATAGATATTTTTAGGCTACTAAGATATTGTTCTATGAATGACTCTTGTTTTTAGTTCAGGCGGGAAGATATTTCACACGAAAAATATTGTCTTTTTAGCATGATGTGTTTGTAAATTTTTCTTACCAACAACCTTAAGAATTATCTTAATCCTTAGCATAGATTTAATTTTTATCTTCTCACAACTTGTTCACAAACCATTTTTCATTCTCACACACCGTCATAATATTTTTGGACTGATTTGGTATATGTTTTTAGTATATTAAGTCAAAAATAAATCCCTTAGAACAGGTCACCATTGTTACATAAAAATTGACCACTCACTACATTACTAGTGTAGGTTTATAAATGAAAAGTTAAAAATGGTAATAACCTCTGTCCAGATAATCCACACATAACATCATTATCTCATGATTCATAAAATGATAATCAACACATTATAGGAATATATATGACCCCACCCATAATATCCATGAAAATTTATGACACTTGAAATCAATTATTAATAATATCATGATAAACCTAAGGAAATAAAATGGTTTTTATATATCACTTTAAATTTTTTCTCATAACATGATAACACGAGTTGGATTGGTTGAAACCAAAATAAAATAACCTTAAGGATCATTTCATTAGAAAATTTATTGGGTGAATCATGAAATAAATCACCGTAGAAAATTTATCATTTTGATTTAACGTGATAAATGGAATCAAATAATAGAAATATTTTATTTTTAAAAAATTTTATTTCATTACCGTAATGAGACAATATTATGATTCACTTTAAAATATTTAATTTTTGATAAGTTGACCTAAATTAATTTTCAAACCATATTTATAAAGAAAACATAATAATGGAGCTATGAAATGGACATGAAGGTTATCTGTAGGAAATGTGGTGTGGAAGATAAAACATATGATTGGGAAAATAAAAACCTTGAAATAATTCAAAATACATTTATTAAAACCCACATGGTAATATGGATAATAAAACATCATTCTGAAATGGGATAATGATAAAAATAAAGATCAAAAGTGTTAATATATACTTGGGTTTAAAAAAATGGAAAAAATTATTGAATGAATATTTATGGAAATGGAAGAGAAAGTGCCTACTTTAGTGAATGAGAATTATTCGTTAATATATTTTTTTATTAAAGAAAGAAATACAACAGAAAATTGGATTTTTATAATATAATATAAATTATCTATAGAGAAATTTGAATTACCACATATTATTAAGAATTTTCATAATATTATAATCTTTTAATAATTATGAAAAGGTAGAAATACTATTACTCAATTAAAAGGATGTTTAGTAGAGAAAACAATTACATCTTTGGTTTTATTATAAACAAAGGAATATAAAAGAGATTATAAGACCTTGAGATTTTAAAAGAAAAAAATTGTATTTGATACCATAAAAAACATGAAAAACTAAAATTATATGAGAATATAACTCCCTAATACATTATGATATAATTATTTTTAAATAATTTCTATCTATTCAATAAAATTCAGTACACATAACCCTGGTATTATTTTGATAGCATATTCAAAATAAAACCCTGAGTTTAAGTGACCCGCGATATATATAACTATTATAAACAAGTAGTTAAATTTGAAGGTATAAACAGTATTAACTACATTATGATATTTATATATATAATAATAAATATAAATTATTTATCAATTTTTAGTCGATAATCAATCAATAATTTTTTATGTAATTTTATTCTTCAAAAATATGATTTCATCAAAATTATTTTTTATTAATTTTCATGAAAAAATGTTATAATTAATTTTTGAAACATTAATAAAATTAATTTGACAAAATTAGCTTCATTTTTAAAATCTTCCAATCAAAATTAAATTTGGGGAAATATTTTGATTTTTTAGTGAATAGTTGAATTTACCATTTTTGTAAAAATGTAATTTATTTTTAATAAATTAAATAATCTAAAAGACACATTATGTTTTGAATATTATTTAAAGTAAAATAATTATTATTTATTTATATATAATCTAATTAGATACATTTCAATAATCATTTTATTTTATTTAAATATATATATTTTTTTGGGTTTAAAAACATGATTTTTTTGAAAATGGTTTAATATAAATAATGTTTTTATATATAAATTAATTAGAAAAACCCCTAATGAGGAAAAATTTAAATGAAAATTTTAAATTATATATCAATTAATATTAAATTATTTTCATAATGTAATTATTATTATATATAGAGTTAATATGAAATCATCTTGTGCTTAAAACAAATACACTTCTAAAAAACCCTATTTTTCATCGTATCTAAGGGTTTTGGTTTAAATTTAATTATTGAAAATATATTAAAAATTTATTTTAAAAAAAAAATTAAATCATAATTTAAAAATTTTATTATGGTTAATTTTAAAAAATTTGATGAAAATAATATTTTGTAGGAATAATGAAAAATATTGAATTTTAATTGAAAACAACATTTTAGTTTAAAATATATACAATGCAAAATTATATTTTAAATTTGATTTAATGTAAAGTTAGCGCAATTATATATTAACTAGTCCAATTGAGGTGATTATAATAATTTTCATTTTGAATTTTTAAATAAATTTTTTGTAAACTTTTGGATAGTTTCTCTTTGAATACATGTATTCTTGTCAGCTATGGGAGATTAATTTTAAATTAAAATTTAATCTTTTGAAAATAGAATTTAGAAAAATGGTTTCATATTTTTAATAATAAAAATTTATAATTTCATATAAATTAAACTTTTTTTTTTAGAAAATTTAATTGTGATAACATTTAAAATAATTACCACGATTAAGGTAAAAATAGATTTACCGAGGGGTTAAACTTTAAAGATAGGGGAAAAAATGACCATACAACTTTTCCAAAACACATTTAATGGAAATTTTTAGTCATTAGATATTCTAGGTTCTATAATGGAAGATTTTTTAAACTTGTAGAATGATAAAAACATGGGTATCATCGAACTTTTTCAAAAAATTTCAATAGTGTCACTCGCCTCACTTATAAAAGGCTGCCTCCTCTTCACTATTATTCACACCTTAAAACCTATTTGTTTTGGAAAATACCTAATAAAATCACTTATAATATTTTCCCAAATCATCCTAAAATCCTTATCTTTTTAATAAATCCATCATATGAGGTATTTTGGTGAAAACCCATGGAGGATACACAAAGAATAAGTAACGTTTTTTAATGAGTGTTTTTATTTTATTTCATTATCCACCTATTTAAATTATTATTAAACCATGATTATATAATATAATTAGTTTATTACATTTATTAGGATGTTTTTATTACCATTTGATGACCTAAACAAATCTCCATTTCTCTCAAATGGGTTATGAAATCATCACTCCTATGTATGGTGGACTACCTCCTCACAAACTGATTTCATTCATTTTTTCATTACCACCTATCAATGTTTGGTATGATTATGGATATAAAGTCTAAATATAAAATTTATATCATAATTATACCTATTTATTAATTATATCATATATACCTTATTACGTACCATTTCTTAGGGGACACAATAATGTCACTCGTGTGTACGGTAGACTACCATCTCACAATGTGTTGTGATTTGTTTTTCATTAACGCTTTACATAGAAGGTAATAAAGATAATCTTAATGATTATACGTAATTTAAATTTAATAAAAATTATATTAATGAAATTTTAATAATTCATAAATGATAATATATCATTTTAATTTTTAACACTAAAGGTTCGATAACATTGTTTGTGTATGTGTGGACAACTGTCTTTACGATGTGATTTGACTCAATTTTCATCACCAAAACATAAGGATGATATATATAATTATATTTAATGAAAAAATATGTTTTAAATGAATTTATTATAGTTATTTAAATATTAAATATTAATTACCCGGATTTTATAATGATCAAAAAATGGGAACATTACTCATTCCTAAATAAGAAAAATCTTCTATATGATTATAACATACATACTTTCTCAAATCCAAATTTTATGATTAGTATTAAAAGTATAATTTATTCATTATTTCATGATTATTATTTTTAATTTGATGTAACTATATAATATTCATAATAACAAGATCTTTCATAATAAAGCACAAATGAAAAAACAAGGTAATTAACACCCAAAACAATGAAACAAATGATAGTGTATTAATGAATAGGTGATAAGATTTCACAAAAGGATCATATAAGCGGTTATAAATATTAAAATGGTCTTTTAATAAATTAATAAATTCAATATAATCATTACATAGGAGTTTTAATCATGTTCTGCCAAAAGGATGTGTGAGTTATGGGATTTATAATCTCTATTTTATTTTTGTGAGACATATGAACATTTTCTACTCATTTATTTTTATGGTTCATATAATTCCTCTTTGACATGTTATATCATTAGTATACTTAACATTATAATATTTAAATATTTATTTGATGTCATTATTTATTGTGTCTTTTGATTCAAAAAAATTACCAAATAGGCAATGGATTTTCTTTCACAATTTTTCTTCTTTTATAGATATGTTTTATGTTTCACCTATCTTATTTATATGGTGAATATAAAACACCTTTGAAATTTAATATCACATGTTTACTTATTACAAATATATTATATGTTTTATAAAATATTATTCTTTAATGTAGACAACAATTCAATGATACAAAAGTAGTATAATTTTTATGTTACAATCTCATCATTCATCAGAATTTCACATGATTATACTTCCAATGATGAAATATATTGATATACATTTCAAGAAACAAATTTGTTTTATTATTATATATTTTTATCCTTCATTTACCTCTCTTTATTTTCTGAAGAGTTAAAAATTAATATTTTTTGAAAAAACATGTTTCTACTCGAAACCCCTTTTTCTTCCAAAAACATGCTTTCTATTTAAAAAAATGTTTAAATTTTTAAAATGATTTAGTAGAGATATATTTACCCGTGTTTGAATTTTTACAACCTTTTTGAAAAGAATCTTCATGTTTTTTTCTAAATCAAATCTCGTTTTAATTTTAACAAAAATATAAAAGGAATCATTTTTAATTTATACGACTTGAATATAATTTTCCACCATTATGAACATTATTTTCTTTGAAGATTCCTTCAAAACATCTCATGGTTATTTTCAATGAAAATTTTGTTTAAAATGATTTATGTTTTAAATTTTTTCCCCAAAATAGAAAAGATATTTTCCGTATGAAATGTTTTAAATGAATTTTAAATATTCATTTATATGGTTCTAAGGTTGTTTTAAAAGAAATTTATTTTCACAGTATTTTCATTAATTTTAGTTTATAAAAATATTTATTATGAAAATGAAACGTGTATTTTACTCAAAAAATCATTAATGATATTTAAATTATATTCCCATTCATCAACATCAGTTGCCCTTGTTATTACTATTTCTCTAACAAGAATGTTTTGTATGATATAATCTTTATATGGATGGATTAAGATTATTTCAATGTAATTGTTATGGAACCCCTTTCCTTTCCATAGTTTAATTATGTTTCAAATATATTGTTTTGGGACCCATTTCGTTTATATAGTTTAATAATGTTTCAAAAAAATTGTTGTGGAACCTATTTCATTTCCATGGGTTAATCATGTTTCAAAGAGACTTTGATGGAACCCATTTCTTTTTCCATTGGTTAATCATGTCATAAAATGGATAATGGATATTTTATTAGTTTTATAATGAAATGAAATCTCTTTGTACATTTATTTCTATTTTGGTTGTAATAACCCAATGTTTTATCAATGGAAATTATCTTCTTTTAATTATATCACATAAAATCACATTATAAAACCCAATTCCATATAATGATACCAAATAAAATATGAAATGTACATTCTTGTAATTAAGCATAATTTTTCCACTTCTGTGATTTGAATTTCAAAAATCTGATAGACATGGTTGGATTTCATTAATAAATTAGGAGTCTCACAGGAAAACATAATTTTTAGTGCAAAATAACCCACACTCATGAATAGTAATGTTAAGCTTATAAATATTAATATGATCATTATGAATAGTAAACTGACGAAATGGAAAGTAACCTCACCCATGAAAGTATAAATAAAATTCAGCCTTCTTATTAATAAAATAATGGTATAATAAACTAATTAAATAAATTTTTTATAATTATTAACTAAATGATAAATACTTTTATAATTCATCATTTTTGAATTAAATTTTTATAATTAATAATTTAAAAGAAAATGTATTTTCATTAAATACATTTTTATGTATTGTGATTTTATTATAATTTTATGAGACCTTAAGTAATTTTTCAAAGTGTTATAATTTTTTTTATAAATTTAAAATTTGTATTTTCCATGTAAAGGATAATTTTAATTAAAAATTAAATTACTTGTATTTAAATTATTATTTTCAAAAAATGGAGTTTATTTCTTAATTATACAATTCGAAAAATGGTTTGGGTTAATTTTTGTGATTTTTCTGAAATACTTGAATCTTTAGTGAATATCAAAAAATTGAAATGTATAGTATATATTAATTATAAGCTAAAAGAAGAATTCATTGAGTCATTTCTGATTTCTAAACCATTGGTTCAAACTAATGTCATCTAATTACTGTTTCTTGTCACAAGAATCCTCAATATTTATTTACATGGGAAAAATAATTATCTAATGATCAAAATAATATGAAAACACCCCTCCCCTACACTATAAATACCACCCATAACACCCTATTCACCCCAAACCTCTCAATACCTATGCCTTTTCTAAATTATCCTCAAATATCATCTCTATACCCCTATCCATATCTAAGAGATCTTGGTATCATCTAAAGATAAAAAACTCTTCTTTAAAGAGGCTCTCATGGAGGATAATTTCAAGAGGTAAATTCTTCTTTCTGATACTTTTATTTTAATTCATGTTCCTTTATTTTTTTGTCTCCTAACTCTGCAATCCATTTTTTATATTATTAAAAACCAGATTTAGAGTAAGTGGGAACCTATATAACTTTCTCTATCATCAAGACACATCCTCAAAAACACCCATTTCACATTATATATTACACTTTCAAAATAACATAGAACTATCCACCGTACTATGACTGTCAACTGCAACCTATTTCGAAAATCAAAAGAAACCTTCTGTATAGAAGATCCTAGAAATCCCACATCAATCAAGGAATTGTGTCTCTCAAGAAACATAACAATGAGCACCACATCACTTCACCCCATCATGATATCGCCTGCAAATCACCGACCCCTCCCACACGTCGTCATGTCACCCTATTCCGCTCGTCACCAATGTCCTCTCTCTGGGGTCCACACCCTGAAACAGACACCATAGACACCATCGATATAGTTCGAACAACAGTCTAATCCCAACACATTTCTGCAAATCCCCATACTGTATAATTTCATCAATTGTACCAATATATCATATGACCAAACCATTATCCTATCATTGCAACACTTTTCCGCACCACAAACTGCCAATTTCCAATGCTGAATCGCCACATAAACTAGAATCTCCTCTCCTGAACCACCAGAAAACCACCACCAAAACTCACCAGACACCCAAAACCTCATGTGGGCAATCACAACTAACCTAACTAGAATTGGGTAGTCATCCTGGAGGTCAGATAGGGGCGAACAAAGGGACTCGCACAATAAGACATCGATTAAGCACCAAAATGTCAAACCTTCAACCGAAAGAGAATCCAAAACACAAACAAAAACTCCCCTAAAAAATTGAAAGTAAGGACAAAATCATCAAGATAAAAGTGTGAAGAAATGAGATTAGAAGCCTAAATAAGGTAGTATTGAATGATTCCAAGGGGAAGAAACCCTATAAATAACAAAGATAAAGACAAAAAGGGTCCAAAGCCCAAAGGAAGGAGAGACACATGATGAATAATCCAAAACTGCTTATCTACTAAACCCAAAAACTAAGAGTCTTCATTATTCCAGATTCGTCTTTGATGGGGGTGATAGTGCTCAAGGTCATTGTACGGAGGAGAATACATGGAATAAAACCGAAGCGCCATAGAGTATAGTGAATCAAGGGGGAAGAAACCTTGAGTGGAATGAGCAAGAAGAAGAATGATACCAAGGAGATGATCAAGCAGTAAAGAGTGGAGAATCATATGGAAAAAAATAAGGGGCTTCATCAATACCAATGAGAGAGTGAAACCCTAGAAGGAGGATTGGTCTGAGAGCTGAGTGCATCCAGGGTAGTGAGGCGCCATCCGCTCAACCAATAAAACTGTACTTATCTTCTATCCTCCTATCTTAAAAATGGTATGAAAAATATAATACCTTAAATATATTATATATATTTTTATTCTTATGGTATAATTTTTCTTCACCCATCCTTCCCATATTTTTATACTAAAACTAAAAACACCATCCAAGATGTGCTAATTTATCACTTTCAAGGATGATTAGTTTTCAATTTCAATTATAATTTTCAATTCTTTTTATGAAACCACATTTTTGGTTGAAGAAGAATATTATATTTGAAAAATGACTTATTTAATGTTTTGGATTATTTATACACACAATATTTTAAATAATAAAACAAAACAAATTCATTGTAGTGAAATCACCAAAAATAACCCAAGATTTAATCACTAAGATTGTATATAATGATTCCTCCTAAACTAATTTAACCAAATGACTTATATTACTATTTAATAAACATGGAGTATCATTAATTGCATATAATAATTCTGTATATTCATACACATTATAAACAAAATTCCGTTCATGTATACAAATGAACCGATCATGAAAACTATAAAATCAAAAAGTCTCAAATGATGAAATTGTACTCTATAACTCATCCAAAGGACAATAATAGAAATTTATAAGAACAAAATGAAATATATTCATGTATAAAAGGTTATAGAGTTGTAAATTAATCAATATAATTTGATTATAAAAGATATTAACATGAAGGAAGATTTCAAACAAAAGGTAAGGGGATTTCTCGCACCCAACTCTCTTTCTTTGGGTTTTCCCTCATCCACCCCATTTTCTATATAGTTATTCTATAAAAATAATTTTTTTTCATTATATTATATTTTCTTGAGTATACTTGTTTTCTACTAGAGTTTATGAAAAACACAATGCTTTCCAAAAAACTCTTCTTTCAAAACACACTATTTCCTTTTAACTCAAGGTTGATGATTCTTATATCAAGTATGTTATAACACCGTTCATTTAGAAAACCAAAGTTTATGAATATATTATTCAAAGATGAAACCTAGCATTTTTATGGGTTATTTGTGATCCTGATTTATATATGTTTTATGTGGAATGCATGATAATGTAAATGTTATGGTGCGATGTGTGTGCTTGGAATTATATAGTGAAATGTAAATGTTATGATGTGACATGTGAACTTGAAATTATATCGAGGTCAAATGAATTGGGTAATTTTTTGAATCTCATGAGTTATTTGAAATATTTGTGAACATGATTCTATATTTTTTCACAACTATGTGTGGTAGTTTACCACTATGACATGATGTTTTATTTTTATGCATTTCCACATTCCAATTCTTTTATTATTGATTCCTCTCATGATTATGATGGCATGCCTATGTTATGATGATAATGATTGTGAAAAGCCCATGTTATATTATTTCATGTTCTTATATATCCTATTACTGGGATTTTAGCTCACCCTATTTTGGATATATAACCTCAGGTGACTACTTGTACTAAGGAGAATACATGGGGAAATAAGATTCCTGAGAAGAAGGAAATAAATAGTTTTTTCTATTTTATGTTATAAAATTTATGTATGGTGAATGTTTTCCTAAGACACTAGACATTTGGATCCACATTATGTATTTTTTTATGTTGATTAACATTAAAATGATGTAATAGTAATGTAAGAAGAGCAGGGTTCCTATAGTTTGTATCATAAGATAATGTAGTTAACTTGGGGATTAAGATTATTGAAAGATATGTAAAACCCTTTGTATAACACCAAGTATAAGTAATCACCCAAGAATACTTGTTTTAGGAAATTATAATCATAAAGAAACTACAAGATATTCCTTTAGACATAAATTCACAAAGGAATAAAGTACTTCTTTATAACTTTTTAACATATATTTTTTTCAAACCATTTAATTTTATAAAACATGGGAACAAGGAGGAACCATGAAAATAAACCATTTATGGGAAAATTCAATGATTTTATGAATGGAATATCCATTTCTTTGGGTGGTGGAGTTCAATATTTTATAGAGATGCTTACCCCGCTCTCTCGAGTAATGAAAAATGACCCGAGGAATGAGAAACTTCCTCCTTCACCAAAGAGGGAGACACTGGCTATTGATTTTTACATACAAAAGACCACCAACGTCTTGTGTATCTTCCAATACACTAGATAAAAAATAGTGGGTCAACTCTAAAGAGAGGATATTTTTTGTGCTTCACTAATTTGAGCTGGAGAATGTGAATCTTGTTGTTTATCATTTAGAATGAGTGGCAAAACCATGGTGGGATTTGATTAAGAGCACTATGATGTGGGATGAATTTGATGAGATGTAGTGGGAAGGCATTAAGATAATGATTCATAATAATTATTTACCTTAAAATTTTTGAACAATTATAGATAAAGAATTCATAGAGCTAAAGAAAAATAAAGGATAATCTTTCATGAACTATGAAGAAAATTGTACATGGATTGTAAGGTACACTTTGGGGTTTGTTGTGAATAATGATATTAAAATTGATAGATACATTTTTGGTTTAAAACCACATCGTATAAAGACTTTTAAAATTTGTGAGTTTTGGAGTAATGAAGAAGTTTTTTCATGTTCTCTAAATGTGGAGATGGATCTCGGAGAATGCTCTCAGGGAAATGGTGATAAGAAATGAAATATGGAGTTTCAAGATGGAGCATATAATGATAAAGGTTTAATGAAAACTAAACCAACCACATATCCAAAACATGGGAAGAAAAATCATGGGAACTAATTTAAGGGGACAGGGAATTGCTTCAAATGTGGGAGAGAAGGACACCCAGCTCATTAATGTCTAAAATACATGAAATGGAAAGACATTGTGTTAGAGGAAAGGAGAGAACCACACATGGTCTAATTCTACAACCGTATGGATAAAGGGAACTATGTAAGCCAATGCACTAAACCTCGAGTCCTTGAGGGTCATCAGCGTCCTTAGCCACAAAAACCAAATAAACAAGGGAATTATTATTCCATCAGTACTGCAAAAGTGGATAAAGAGAATGAATTCATATAAGCTACATTTCTTATTCACTCAAGTATAAAAATGTATTATTTGATTCTAGTTCTACTCATTCCTTTATATCTCACATGTTTTATAGAACTATTGTATCGAATCACATAGACCATGAATTATATATATCTATAAAACACCTAGTACTAGAATCATTATAGCCCAAGTGTTGGACTCTTATCTTGTTGGAATATGTGGGAATATTCTTCCAGGAAATCTCATGATACTTCCCTTGGGGTAATTTGATGATGTAATGGGGGTAAATTAGTTTTCATAATATTTAGAACATATAAACTATCATGAAAAGAGAATATTTTTTCACATTCTAAGCCATCATATTATCCTCTACAAATGAAAGAAAGATCATAAATCTCCTTTGGAAAATCCTTCAATGGTGTGGGTGTTGATTCCCTATGAAGAAGCATGCCTCACTCAAATGGTTGAGTAAACATATTTTATCCATGAAAGGGGAAATTCACATTGTAAGGGAATATAATGATTTATTTCCAAATGAGTTACCCAGACTACACCTAGATCGTGAGTTAGAGGTCTCAATAGGACTCATACCTGAAGCTCCTCTTGTCTCAAAGTGTCCCAATTTGATGGATCCTTTCAAACTGGAGGTGTTAAAGAAGCAGCTACAATAGCATTTGGACAAAGGGTTTATACACCCTAGTTCACCACCTTGGGGGTGTGCCATTGATCTTTATCATGAAGAAGGATGGATCAATGCGGGTATGTATCGATTATCGGGAACTCAAAAAGATCACTGTAAAGAAAAAGTATCCTTTTCTGAGGATTGATGACTGGTTTGATCAGTTTAGAGGCTCTCGGTACTTCTCAAAGGTGGGCCACTATTCTGGATAACATCAACTAAAGGTGAAAAAGGAATATATTTATTAGAATTCCTTCCAAACAAGGTATTATCAATATTTTTTTGGTGATTTCCTTCAGACTTACTAATTCCCTTAAAATCATCATGGATTTGATGAATATAGTGTTTTAGAAATTTCTGTGAAAAATTTATTGTAGTGTTTATTGATGAAATTATCATCTACTCCAAGATAAAGGATGAAAATGACGATCATCTAAAACATATATTGGTGACATTGAGAAAGGGGAGGTTGTACAACATGTTTATAAAGTGTGACTATTGGGTAAAACATGTCATGTTCTTGGGATATGTGATCAAAATTGAGGGAGTTTCTTTGGACCATTCAAAAACAAATGCAATTGATGTTGGGCCCAAACCCTCTAGTGTCATAGAAATATATAGTTTTGTGTTCTTATACAGGGACTACTAACATTTTGTGAGAAATTTATCATTATTGTTATCCTCTTTAACAAAGTTAACAAAGAAAAGGGGTGAAGTATGTCTCGATGGATGATTGTGAGTAAATAATTAATGAGCAAAAGAGAAGGTTGATCTCTGCACCTATACACACATTACCAAATAGTAAAGAATGTTATGTGATATATAGTTATTCTTCAATGAAAGTATGGTGTTGTGTACTCATGAAAAATTATAATATGATAGCCTATGCCTGAGGGAATTTGATGATCCATAAGCATAACCACCCAACACATGATCTAAAGCTAGTAGATATGATTTTTTCCTTCAAAATATGGCTTCAATAACTCTATGGGGAGATGACTGACATATATTCCAATCACAAGAGAACAAAGTAATATTAATAGAAAAGGATATCAACACAACTCAAAAGAGATAGTTATATCTAATCAACTAATATGATTTCACTATTCACTATCATACCGGATAGTGTAATAATGTAGCTGATGCTCAAAGAGAAAATAACCTACTACTCTATCCATGTTGCAGATTGAGAAAGACCTTATCTTCATTGATATCCAAAGTATGGATTTAAAAATCATAATGGAATAGAATAAATCCATTCATTCCCAAATTAATTCCCAAACATCTATTCAAGAGAAGATTATAGAGGCCCAAAATAATGATACAAAGTTTTATACAAGGCTAAATATAGTAATGGATGGGAAGTTTCAAGAGTTTCATATCGATGATGATGGTGTAATTCGATTTGGAATGAGGATATATGTGCCTTCATAAACTAAGATAATGAAGGATTATTGGATAATGCAATAACTCAACACTCTCTATCCATCCTGGTAGCACCATGATATTCCATGATCTCTAAGAACACATCTGGTGGGACAACATGAAGAAGGAGATTTAGGAATATATCTCAATGTGTTTGATAAGTAAGTAAGTTATATTATAGAGATATAAGTCCAAATGTATGAAGCAACCATTTACTATACCCATATGAAACTGGGAGAATTTCATCATGGGCATTGTCCCGGGTCTCCAAATGAAATCCAAATAACATAGTGCGATATGGGTTGTGGTGGACTGACTCACCAAGAATTCCAAATTTATCGATATTTCGGGATGATCTCTCTCTCTTGAACAACATGTAAAGATATATGTGAAGGATGTGGTGAGAATTCATGGGGGTCTACTCTCGATTGTCTCTGATCATTATCCCAGGTTCACATATCAATATCGGTGGAGTTATCAACATTCCTTGAGTACTTAATTGAATTGCAGCATGAACTATAACCCCCAAGATGATGGTCAATCTTGAATGAAAATTATTATTCTTGAAGGAATGATAAGAGACTTACATTTATAATTCAAAGGCGGATGGGATCAACATATCCGATTGGTTGAGTTCTCATATAACAACAGATTCCCCTCAAGTATTCAGATGGATCTATATAAATATCTGTATGGAAAGCGATGTAGAACTCTAATTTTTTGGGATGAATTTGGTGAAATAATGTTGATGGACTGGACTAGTCTAAGACATGATAGAGAAGGTTCAAGTCATCCATCAATATATTTAACCTACTCATAGTTGAAAAAAGAGATGTGTTGACAACCATCAAAATGAATTCGAGTTTGACGTTGGATATAAAGTCTTTCTATGAATATAAGCATGGAATAGAGTATTTAAATTTGGAAATAAAGTAAAGATAAGCCAAAGGTACATTGGTCCCTTTGAAATCCTTGATCACATTACATTAATGGAATATCAACATGCACATCCACTGAATATGGATCATGTTCATGATGTGTTTTATGTATCACTCTAGAGGAATTACATAACAGATCCCTCACATATACTGAACTCAGAGGTGGTACAAAAGGAAAATGATCTCTCTTATGAGAAGGATCTAGTAATGATTCTATACTAGAGAAATAAGGTTCTATGCAACATGACATCCTAACATGTCAAAGTGATGTGGAGGAATCATTAGTATGAAGAATTTACTTAGGAACTACATGAGACAATGAAGGAAAAGTACCCACACCTATTTTTGTAAAATAAAACTTCAAGGGTGAAATTTCAAAACGGGGTAAGACTGTAATGACCTAGAGTTTTATCAATTGAAAATACATTATAATAATTATTCCACATAAAATCTTATTCAGAAACATAATACCCCATCATGCTAATAAACATTATGTGACCATTATAGACTAGCTGTTAAACATAATTTTTCTACTTCTGTTAATTGAATTTTTTAAATCTGACATACACGGTTGTGATCAATAATATATTTGGAGTTTGGTATGAGAAACATATCTTTTGGTGAAAAGTAACTTATTCTTATAAATTGTAATGTTACCCTTATGAATAGTAATATGACACTTATGAATAGTAAACTGACCAATGGAATAGTAACCTCACCAATGAAAGTGTAAATAAAATTGAGGCATATTATAAAAAAAGAATGGTATAATAGACTATGTAAATAAATATTTTATAATTATTAATTAAGTGTTACAGATTTTTGTAAATCATAATTGTTTAATTAATATTTTCCAATTAATGATTAGAAAAATTTATTTTCATAAAATACACTAATAGATAATCATTTTATGTGAAATTGATATAATAAATTTATAAGACGTTGTGCAATTTTGTAATGTGTTATAAAATAATTTATAATTTTAAAATATGTGTTTTCCAAGTAAATAATGATTTTAATTAAATATTAAATTAATTATTTTTTGAAAATTAATTTTAGAAAATGTAGTGAATTTTAATAATTCTACATGTCAAAAAATGGTTATGGTGAATTATTTAGATTTATCTAAAAGGCTATAATTTTTTATGAATTGTAAAATACAGTAATTTACAATATATATACATTTTAAGCTAAAATAACTATTCATTGAGTCATTTGTGATGTAAGAAAAATCGGTTACAAGTCGAATGATCTAATTATTTTTTTAGTCATTATAATATTCACTATTTTTTGTCTTGAGATAAATAACAAACTAATGATTAAAATAATAAGAAAACACCCTCCCCTCCGCTACAAACACCACACCTAGACCCTCTTCTACTCACACCTCTAAATATATGATCCTAATCCAAATTCTATAAAAAATTCCTCCCATTACCATTACCCATGAAAAATATCTCTTGGTCTCATCAAAAGAAAAAAAATCTATTCCCTAATGAGTCTCTTAATGAGGATAAATTCAAGAGGTTAATACCTCTTTACAATTCTTTTATATTCTCTCAAGTTCCATTATATTCTTTTTATCTAATAATATCCTCTCATACAAATGGTATAAAAACATCAGTACCTTAGATATACTAGAATTTCATTATTATGATGGAGTAATTCTTGATTAAACTCTTTTCCCTCATTTTATACTAAAAATGAAAACACTATCCGAGATGTGTTAATTTACTACATTCAATGACAACATGTTTACAACGTTTTTTTTGCCTTCAATTCTAGAAATTAAACCATTTTTATGGATGAACCATATTATAAAATATGTAATATATCTTATCTAATGTTCTATATTATATGTTCCCATATTATTTTAAATAATAAAACAAAACAAATTCAATGTAGGGAAATCACCCCTAATAATCCAATTTTTTATGATAATGTTATTATCTAATGACTCATCCTCAACCTAATTAACTAAAAGAATTATATGATAATTTAACATTCTGGTAGATCATTAATAAAATATATTAATAATTCTATATATTCTTACTGAATTTAAAAAATCTTCCATTCAAGTATACAAACGAACCGATCATGAAAAACATGAAAACAAAAAGCCGTGAATGATGAAATTAAACACTATAATGCAGAAAAAGGACCATAAGAGAACATAATAATATCATAATGAATTATATACTTTTATAAAATCTTATTTATTTATTAGTTATTAATCTATTGTGATTATATATGACATTAATGTGAGGGAAGAATGTAAAAAAAGGTAAAGAGATTTCTCACACCCAACTCTATTTCTTTGGGTTTCCCTCTTCCACCCGATTTTTGTATTTTTAATATTTAAATTTTATTTTTAATCACTATCTTATAATTTTTGGGATATAAATGTCTTCTAATAGAGTTTATGTCAGAAAAAATGTTTTCCAAAAGAACTCTTCTTTCAAAACACACATTATACATATAACTCAAGGTTGATTATTATTATACCAAGTTTGTTATTCCCCATTTCATTTGGGAACCCATAGTTTATAAATTTATTCATATGAGATGATACCCATTCCTTTCCATGGGATATTTATGACAATTATTGTTATACATTTTATTTGGATTGCATGATAATGTAAATGTTATGATGTGATGGGTGCACCTAGAATTATATAGCGCAATGTAAACGTTTTGATGCGATAGATGCACCTATAATTATATAGAGCTCTAATTCATTGGTTAAAGAGATGAATTTAAGGAGTTAAATTGAAATATCTGTTAACATTATGCTATACATTTTTCACAACTATTTGTGGTAGTTGACCACTAGGACATGATGTTTCTTTTTTATGCATTTTCATATTCCACTTATTTTATTAATGATTCATCTCATGATAATGATCATATTCTTATGTTATTATGAAAAGTATTATGATCACCCCATGTTATATTGTTTCATTTTTTTTATGTACCCTTTTACTGGGATTTTAGCTCAGCCCTTTTTGATGTATATCATAAGGCGACTACTTGTACAAATGGTATCACAAGGGAAAATAAGAATATAGAGAATAAAGAAATTAAATGCATTATTATGTTTTATGTTATAAAAGATTTTTATGGTCTTAGTTTTCACAAGACACTAAACCATTGGCTCCTTATTGTGTAATTTGTTATGTTTTTATCAATAAAATCATGACACAGTAATGTATGAAGAGCAGGGTCGCTATAGTGGTTATTGGACATTACTTATATGATTGGTTCACCGAGATAGTGTCGGGTGAGCCCATTATAACATATACGATGTGTGCTCCCACATAAAGATCTAATTAATTGGGTAGTTATTAAGTTCTTTGGAGAATTATATTTGAAGTTGGAAGTATGGTATTCCAATTTAATGGGGTTTTTAAGATTGATATGATGATAATATCTTAAGTTACAATGAAATTTTATCTATTCTTATGAAGGGTTTATAATGTTTTCTTTCATCAATATTGATATCACCTGGCTCATGATTATTGATTCTTGTGACTCATTACTTAGTTAAAAACATATGCCATGTTTCATGATTGATGATTTAGGTATTGATGGGTATGAGTTATTTTTTGATTCTCTCATGCACTCTAATTATATCACCATACCCTTATCCACTTCTTATGATATTTGATGACACTAAATAGTTAATGATTAAGATTACACTTACTAAGATTTTGAATCAACCCTTATCATATTTATTTTTTCACCAAGTTATCAAGAATTAGTGTGAATTAATTTTTTTATATAAGGAACCCAATTAGATAATGATGATGACATGATATAAAATAAGGAAAGATAGCCTAAGATGAATAAAGGCTTATTCAACAAATATGAGTATTTTTTATATATTATTTATCAAAATTATAAAAACATAATAATGAAATTTCATTGATAATTTAAGTGATCCAATTTTTCTTTTTATATTGTTAGTTTTGGAATGTGAAAATTGGGTAACCTCCATCAGCATTAATTACAAAAATGAAATGTTTATGATTTCAATACCGAATCCGGGAGTACCGGTTCTGGGCTCCTAGAGACATAGTGTGAAATAGACATGTGAATCTAATTGATGAATTTTATTTATGATTTAATAATTTAATGTGTTAGTAAATTAACAATGTCATGTAAGAGGAGGAAAATAATATGAAACATTCCTTAATGAAGGTAAATTGAGATTAAAACCCTTAACTTGGAATCTTATAGGGTCGGGTAGGCTCAAAAATATTATATGCTAAACATAAAAATATTAATTTATTATTTTAAAACTTTATTAAAATTTATTATATTTTATAATTTTTAGTAATAATCATTAATTATACATTTATTATTCAGTTATTGTATATTTTTATCATCAAATTTACATGATTTTTTTTAGTTCACACATGATTTGTAATGTTGATAATGATTTCCATTATTTAATACAATTTTCATAAATCATAGACTATTTGATCTGCATAAATATATATTATATAATTATTTATAAATTTATAATATCATTCTATGAGTGTTTTTGTTCTGAATCATGAAGTTGAAATTAGTGATTATATTGTTTTGAAATTTTTAATAAACAAATGTTTTTATATTAATAACTAGTTAAATTATAGTAAAAGATATAATTTATCATTATAGAATGCTAATAATTTAATAAATATAATATTAATTAATAAAATATATTCTTATAAATATCCATGTAATGCAGTGTTGAAAAATAAAATTCATCATTCATTGATACGACAGTCAGCACAAAACATGTGTAATGCTTTCATTTTACAGTGGATGGGAGATAGATAGATAATTTTGTATAAATCTAGATAGTAAAATTTATTTATACTAATTATATTTATTAAATTATATTCCTATCATTATAATAGTTTTTGAGGAGGATTGAATGATAAATATATAGAATAAATGACATGTGAGTGGATAATGCTCACGTTGAGGTCATAAATATTCTATCGAAAGTCATCTTAAAAACATTATACCCTAGAAAATTTCTTGTACCCATGAGATAAAAAACATAGAATATGGATTTAGTGTAGTTAAAATTGATGGGGTTGTAATGAAATTTAGAAGGATACATGTGACATGAAGTGGGGGAAAGTTAGATTCTTTTCTTGTTAGAAAGGGACATTTCCTTAGAAATCATGGTTAGGTAAATGGTAAAATGGGATCACATGGGATTTTGGTGAGTTATGCTAATAAATTTTGATGGCATTTAGTCTATATGGTATTAATGTCAGGATTATTCATTAAAATTTGAGGCATGATAGATTAAATCATTTTTACCCTTTAACTATGATTAAAAATTTTAAATGCAAATAATATTTTTTAATAATGATATAAGATGATAAATTATAATTCTTTTATGTTTCAATTCAAAATTTTTACTCAAATTAATCTAATTCAATTTTTGAATTTTACAAAATTATCTTTTTAATGAAAACATAAAATATATATGAGAAATAGTTTTTATAGAAAAATAATTTTTTAAATATGAACTATTATTATTCATATTTTCTATCAATTATTAATTAAATTAGGGATAATATATTTCTTTTATCAACAATATTATTTTCAATATTTATTTATCGTTAATATATTTAGAATCATAAAAATAAAATTCATTGTGTGTA
This sequence comes from Viscum album, assembly GCA_963277665.1. Lineage (NCBI taxonomy): Eukaryota > Viridiplantae > Streptophyta > Magnoliopsida > Santalales > Viscaceae > Viscum > Viscum album. The sequence continues at coordinate 1,186,946,109 of OY728156.1, read as the reverse complement.
AGAATAAATTTCTTTAATGAAATAAATGTAAGCAAAAAAATGATTTTATCAGTTTGTTTAGCAACATTTATTTGATAAAATTGAATTAAAATGGTTTTAACCAAGAATTTATATATTTTTTTTGTAAATAAACATCATGTTTCATATGAAGATAAATTAATTTTAAAAATATGTGTATTGCAACAGAAACCATTATTTATCTTTGTATCTTATTTTTTATGTTAAAAAATAAAAATAAACTTTCAAACCCATTTCGATATATGGATAACAAATATTAAAATAATTTAATTAGACAATATTTATATAGGTGATAAATAAATTTTAATATATTTGTTTATATCTATAAAATATTTTTCTAGAAAAAACATATTTTTAAGCAAAAAAATATTTATTCATATTACGTACCTAATAATTAATATTAGAAGAATTTTAATTTATTTTTATGTATTTATTTTAAATAAATATCATTTAAAATAATATTTTATTAGTGATAAAGATAATTATGATAAATATATTAAATAAAAAACCAATTCATTGCAAAATTTCAAATTTAAATTATCATTTTCTTATAGCATTAAAATTATTTATTTATATACTATCCATTTAACTTTATAAATTAATTGATATTAAATTTTTTTTCAAATTTTATAAATAAAATTTATATTAATTTAATAACAATAATATTTAACACATTAAAATATTTTATTTAAATATTATTTTTTATGTTTTTTTCTAATATTATTTTATATTTGTTACTAACAATATGCAAATTCAGTATAACTATTACTTGGTTACATATCTAATAAGAATATTTTAAATTTCTATTTATCATCTAGTTTCAGTTTATGCACTTTTAATGGATGTAATATTATATCATATATAATCATCCATTGAAGGTTTTACATCATGTAATATTATTTTAATGTTTTATTATGATCGAGTAAAGTGTTGTTAGAATGAATCGAATCCTATATAATTTATTTTTTTCTCAAGTTTAATTACTATGAAAGAATATAAAAACAATTTTTTTAAGAATTAGATAATTGTATTTGAAATAATTAATATATTTTTAAAAGTCCATGGTGCTAAATTCTCCACCCTTAACTAAATTTCATCCAGCTAATTTTAGTTTTCCCATTAATGAGAATAGATGAGTGTATTATTTATACAGTCATGAATTGGGGTATTATTTCTAATGAGATATCTACCTTATGATATTAAATCAAAGTAGGAAACACATATTTACATCATAATATATAGATAAAAAATATTTTGTATCTATCCAATCATTTAATCAGATCCCCCTTTTTATTGGAAATTGAAACCGATATAATGGAATTAATTATCCTAGGGAGTTTATATTTATCCTTCCACTAATAAATTACTGTGTGTAGATTTTAAAATGTGAAATGTTATTCCCCTATTTTATTAATCCATATAGAGACTTCTGGATATTATCAATCCATTTATAAAATCACCACAAATACATCTTAAGGATTAATAATAAATTTTTTATGATGCATATTACCATAAACATCAACTTGGGATATAATCGTCACACAACTAGAATTTTTATTTAAAAATTCAATATAAAATTTTAAGGTTGTGATTTGATGATCTTATAAATTGTCTTAGATATAATGGAGTGGATAGAAATAAAATATAATATTACATCCCCAAATATGTACTAAAGGATAATTGTACCTTAATTTCGTGATTTACTTCAATAGTAGTCATTATATAGATTATTTTAAACTAAATTTGTCTTGGTTATTTTTGGGTTCTGTTATCATCATTATCCATTATCTTTGGTAATAAATTTTTATAATTCCAAAACATTAATCATTTAAAACATTTAATTCGAAGAACATTCTCTTTCTCTATCATCGTAACCAAAATATTTATTTTTCGTCATTAGTTGGCTACTTGAATACCTCATTTACCATAAAGAAAACATAACTATGTTCCATTGAGACACTTCCCTGGGTGATTATTCTATAATTTATTACACTATGATATTTAATAATATTCCCTTAATATTTCTAACCACCTTAACTTCCATGAAGATCCATTTTCTTATATTTTCATGCTTCACAATTCAGATAGTTTCGATTTATTAATCATAATTAATGATATATATTTATGCATAACCATAAAATTTTTAACACTAGATCCCATCCCATTTGGTTATTCATTGTGAAATCTATTCATTATTCATCTCACAAATTATTAAATCAGTTAAAGTAGTCTCCAACTAAAAAATAAAAATAATGGAATGTATATTTATAATAAAATTAATAATTATATAATTGTAAACTATAAAAAATAAAGAATTAACTCGAATATTTCATGCACAACATAATTTGTTAATATGTAATGTTCTATATAGATTTCCTTGTTCATATTCCAATTTGGTTCTCTAACCTATGTAGTTATATATTATATCATCAAATCATATTTAAATCCTTGATAATGGTTCATAAAGATAATAGAATCATCCTATACATATGCATGAGGCATGTTAAACCTGTTATATATTTATCCTCATTAATTATGCATGAAGAAATTATTGATTTTAAACTGAACAACAATTTTTAGAGTTATTACCTCTAAATGAATCTTACCCAGATCCTGGGCCCACATGTTTATTCATATATAGGGATTTCAAAAACTGCACATTTTTTTAAATTTTAATATATTTGACCATATTTCTGATTATCCTTCTAGGAATTCAGTAATATTTGGTCATTGTAATCCTCAAAAATAACTAAACCCTTCTATGATACAAACTAAAATTACCATGGCCAGTATGACCATGTTTAGTTCTAAGAACAGTTATTTAAAAGCTAGATTTGACACCAAGTAAAACATATATAGTTTTATAATTTAAATATTAAATCTCAAAACAATTACAAAATCTGAGAACCTAAAAGACTATTGTATTTATGTATTTTATATATAGAATATTATTTCACAGAATAAAATAAATATTTCTCACAATATCTCTATATAAGACTTCTTCTAATACATAATTCTTCATGTATCTCCCTAGGTAAATGGAAAACAAAATAAGGGGTGAGATCAAATGATCATTATGTAAAAACCATATCAACATGACATCAAAAATAAGATCATAAATATCTAATAAAAAATTAGAATGTGTCAAATTTTTTATTAATAAAACACAAAACAATAAGATTCATTATAAGTCATAATAAGAGGACATGAAATCTCACATGATCAATTATATACCACAACTTAATTGTTTCATAATATTATACAATAAACGTGTTCTATATCATAAGTCATATGCATGTAGTGAAACATAGAAATTTTGATTAATAGAATAGAAAATACAAAATTATAGGAACTCATAACATCATAGGAAAATTTATCTTTTACTATGTCAATTCATAATTTTATGAACATAATAATAATTTCCATGAACATGTTTTCAAAATAAAAAAATATTGATAAATAATCATATGAACATAACAGTAATATCTATGAATAATATCAATATTTCAAGAGATAAAAAACTATAAACTATTCATTTAATGTCTATATATGTCCCCACTTGTTACTTATATACATATGTGAGCCTTATTAAATCAATCATATATATTATTATTTAATACCCTATGAAATAAAATAGGTTTTATATATATTTTCAAATGGTATAACATAACATGACTATAATAGTTAAATTAGTTGAAATAAAAATTTAATCGCCCATATGAAGTATTGCATATGGTAATTTAGAGGGAAAATTATGAAATATAACTCTATATAAGATAGATTATTTAGAGTTACATATGAGAATGGAATCAAAATATAAAAAGGTTATTTTTAGAAAAAAAATTTAAGATTGTTGTAAAGTTTTAAAAATATGAGAAAAATTCAAATAGATTGTTTCTGAGTAGTTTAACAAAACTATTCCTCAATAATTTATTATAAGTAAACCCCCACAAATAATCAATGAAACATAAATAATGGTTGTTCATAGGAACTGTGGAGAGGAAGTTAAAATACACAATCAGGAATGCAAAAACCATTTTAATATTTTTAAATAGATTTATTAATACCAACATCATAAAAAAATAAACTGACCTTTCGAAAAGAGATAAATAAAAAAATATTGTCATTTGAGAGAAATATTTTTTGGGTTTCAATAGAAGAAAAGATTTTTTTTGGATGTAATGAATATGAAGATGTAAGGGAAAGCGGTTGGGGTGGTAGAAATGCTGGTTACCCAACCCAAAATCCTACATGAAACTGAGGATAAAATCCTAGTTGAGGAATATTTTTAGGTCATGTTGGTAGTAACGTGGAAAGTATAATAGTGGTATTTTATAAGTGAAACTATTTATTATAATTGGGCCTTTGGGCCACTAGTTTGTGCTTACAGGCTAAAAGGCCTTTGGCTCACCTTAGGCCATCAGGTCTTTGGGCCTCTAGTCCACCTTAGGCTTGAGGGGCATATGATTTCAGACCATAGAGACCATAGAATATAAAGTAGTTAAGTAAGACTACACATGATATGGAACTAGAAGAGGAATCATAGAATGTATCATACACTAGAAGAGCTAACCAAATATGAAATGAGTGAGTACAGATGGAAGCTTCTATTAGTACTTGGAAAAGTGAATATTTCTATAGGGAGATTCTAATTGATTATCTATGCGAGGTGGGGATCTAGTTTCCATCAATGTTGAATATTCTGGGGAGTAAAATTTCCCAGTGTAGTTGATTATTTGGGCCTTTAGGTCATGTTTTAGGCCTTGTGCCTCTAGGCCTACGAGTCATATAAGGGTTCCATCTTAACCCATTTTAAATGGGGATTATATATAAATAAATAAAAATTTAGGGTCTTAAATAAATTAAAATATTTAAGGGAATGTTATTATTGGAGAGGATAATAGTTTAAATGAAATGACCCAAGACACCCTATAAAATAGATAACCAAAATGATTCACTATAGACACGAAGGGTGCTTCCAATCCCAATTGGCTGAAGAATAACACTCTAGAATTGGAAAAAAAGTAGTGAAATGATTTAAACCAACCAATTGCAATATACAAGAAGTATATATTGATAGAAAACTAGAAATATAATACATTCTCTAATATAAGTAAGAAACCAGTTTTAATACAACCCAGAACCATCAAGATAAAACTCCTGGGAATATGTATAATTACTATAAATGGATAACTAAAACAAGAAAAAACTACTACATGTGACAAGTAGGAAAAATCCCATTATCACACTACCACCTACCCATATCCAGTTGACATTAACCTCACTACCTTCCTAAAAGCCTTTCCTTTTCCCAGATCATAATACAATACTAGGTATACACAACCATGATGGAATTTTCTAGGTGGGAGGTAAATAGGTTCAGTAGGATCCCACCTAGTTTTTCCATATCAACTCTCTATCTAACTATCCAGAAATATTAAATATATAGAAATCATGTCATGATAATTAGTTAAAAAAAATTATATAAAAAGAATCACAATCAATTCCCCTTTTTCTTCTATTAAAGAACAATCTAGAAAAAATAGTTTCAAAGAATATTTCAACTAACAAGTTACATCTATCGAAACATCTATATAAAATCCAAATTGTATAAGAAAAAGAAAAATGTAAAATATTATTAGGATCCTAAGGGACCAAATTTCTAGGACACTGATGCCTCTATAATTATTAATGACTAGTGAAAACCCAATTTCTTAGATAACATGCATTAAATCTTATGGAATCGAAGAAAAAACCAAAAAGTATAACACCTTGAAAATGTTGATCATGTCCAAGAACCCATGAATCTAACTTTTAGGAATAGAAGAACACCCCCAGATATGAACCCCATGACAATAACAGTTGGGGATACCCAATACCACAGATCATACCTATGTACCCAAGGATCCCATGTGTGGCATATATCAAATAATTTTCAATGTTATTATCAAATTTTAAATAAAATTTAATTCATTAAAAACCATATTTGAAAACAAATTATTCAATTAATTTAAGAAGAACATGAAATACAAATACCTTTAACCAAACTGTGGAGAAAATCATTTTTTTCTAAAAAATCTCTTTACACATAAAAATTGATTAGTCATTCCAATTCATTTAAAAAAAGCTTATAAAACCAAGAGAAATTATGGTTCAAATTCTTTAGATTATATATTTAACCTTCTAACTCAATTTATGTTGCAAACCAACCATAATGGGATCCAAACACCCAAAGAAAAAAAGGAAACACCAAAGAAATGATTAGAGGCCCTAACATTGATTCTAAAATCTTATAATTGAACTCTATTAACAAAAGAGTCATTGGAGAAGTTAGATTGATAAATACCTCGATAATGTCATGACTTTCACCAAAACCAATATGGGAATATTCCCTCAAATGATAAATAAACAATGGAATCTATATAGTATTGGGAGACATCACATCTTGATCAAAATAATCAAAACATAATGACCAATAATACTGGTGAAACTAAGTGAAACAAAGATAATGGTTAGAGAAAAAATCAAACATATAAAAGGAAGGGAAACCATATAAAATAGACATAAATGCACCAATCATAGAGGTATTTATGCGGTGGAACCACGTTGAAATTTCTAAAGAGTGGATAGGGTTTTATGGATGATCTGTAAATTGAATTCGAGTTGAGTCGGGCATGATAAATAATAACGCTAGTTAGAAAAAATGACTTACCTTTGGAATCATTGATTCATACCAAAAATCCCAAGATTTTCATGTATAATAAAGGCGGAATCACCATGGACTAAAAATCCCAATCATCTAATTAATGATGTAAATATTATTAATGTCTTGAAATTTTTTTATTCCCTGAATGAGGATCACATGCACTTGATTGAACAAATTCACATCATGAATATTCCTTCCATAGCATGAACATGATCTATAGTTATAACCCTACCATAATTCATTTAGAAAACTACCAGTTCATCTCTATCATTCTTTGAACATGATAGAAATACCTTTAATCATCAAAAGAGAGTGCACCTTAACTAGGATGTTACAATCTCCCCGCTATTAGAATATCTTTCTGATTTTTTTTTTGTGAATGAAGGATGCTTGGGAAAGAGGTGAGGCCACAACTCCCTCATTGATAATTTTTTCTCCCAAGTATCATTAGAGTTCGATCTGTGCTATGAAAAATTTTAACATTCGAATACATTTACCCTATAGAAAAGTAATTTGAGAATCAATCATATCCAATGAGTTCTCTATAATAGAAACATCAAACTCTACCTGAATCTCTTACTAACTCAAAAAATGGGATGGATCAGGTGGTACCTCTATATATGAGATATATGGGAAAAATCATACATTCCTATCAACTGATATGGTAATTAAAATAGATACCAAAAATTACAAAATTTATTAGTGATATAAAAATATTAAATTTTTCTCAGATTCCACCTTCCCAATTTCCCAAGTAGTGGGTGACCCAACTAAGGAAAAAATTTCAAGAAAACCAAATAACCAATAGAAAGCTACAACGAATTATGTCGATAAAGAATATGTGATTTAATCTAACATTGTTCCATAATAAATAATTACAGTATATTATGAATCCTCTCTAAAATCTCCTGAATAAGACTCAATCACACAAGAGAGGCCTCACCCACCATTTTCCAATAAAGAGGTGCCATAAATATGTGACAATAACAAGAAATGAATGGATCCATTATAATCAAAGAATAGTAATAAAATTATATGGTAACTCAAACTATACAAGATGGATATCTCATAATGATTAGAAATTCATGACTTGGGAAAAGAGAATATCCTCTCCAATCTGAATAACATAATTTTTATGACAATTTTTCTATGGATTATTATCTATACTCCACCTTATACAGGTCCCCATCTCATCTTGTAGAAATTTATATAATATAGAGGTAAATTTGGGATATATATTTGAGATAGTGATACAGGGAACCACATAAAACCTCACAATATCACTCATGTATAAATTATCTCGATCGTTAACTTTTTGTATCCCTAATCAGAATAAAATCTGTTGATTCCATGATGTAATTAAACACCACCTAGATTGAATTTTTTCCTTAGAGGGTTCATGGTAAACCAATTATGAATTCCATCGAACAATTATAACATTTATAAGCTGACATTAGAAGTGGATAGAGAATACTAGAAGGCTTCAGGTGATCTACTTTTCTTTGATAAAAGATGTAACAATGAGATAAATAATCAGTAATGTCGCACTTCATAACCAGTGACTATAAAAAACATCGCATATCATAATACATCTTCATAGTGTTAGGATAAATTCCCTATAAATTACTATGAAAATCATGATAACTATGTTCATAATGTATGCGGGGATGAACACATGATTCTTGATATGGAGAATTACATCAAAAGGGATAAACCGACCATAAACAATCTCACCACTGTATAATGTTTCTCTGATTCATTTAAACTCGTCAACCTCTTATTTACATTGTAGAATATTATTAAGGAGCATTGATAAAAAATGAACACTAGGAAAAACCATTGATAATAAATCATCATTTTAATCCATATTTAACAGAGAAAAAATACATATAAGGTTTGACTCCTATTTTTATTATAAGACATATTAGATTATAAAATTCCTATCGAGGTCATTATAAAAAACATTAAATTGTTTAAGAGTATTGGTGATGTCAAAGTTAGAAATAAAGAGCTATTACACCCAAAAAGTATTCATGAGATTTAGGTCCTTCTATAAAATTATATATCTTAGACTCTTTTGATAAAAAATACTATGAACCTATTTTAAAAAACACAGTTCCACCAAAACATGGGTGCATACATTATAAAAAGATCCAAATTATGAGTGGGGGATTTTTCACACATGGATTAAACTAAAGATATATTTATTCAATAATGTTATCATATTTCATAAGCAAAAAACCCATACCAGCACTAGAAGAATCAAAATATACCATATACCCAATACTGAGATTTCGAAAAATATGAAATTGGGGAAATTTCATAAGACATTTCAATTCATTAAACGAATCCTGACATTTAGCATGCTAACTGAATTTTACCCCATTCATGGTAATATAATTCAATGGTAATAATAGTTTTGAGAAATCATTGATGAAATATATATAACATATTGATAGACATAAAAATATTGTAATCTTGAAGACATTTCATGGTTCAACCCATGTCAAGAAAAACATTTTTTTAGGGTTGAATAAGAGGACATTTTTTAAAGTCCAATTCCCTTGGAACATTTCCTCTTGTATCAAAAATTTAAATATTTATAAAATCCTAAAATGAAAGTGACTCCTCGGGATCTACAAAATGCGATTTAGTGAGTTCTCATACACATGATAAAATATCAAATAAACCAAGATATCATCCATAAATACCACAAATAAGGTGTCAACAAACTTAAGGAATACCTGGTTCCTATAATACATAAAAATAGAATTATTTTTTAAAACAAAATGCATTATATGATAATCACATTCTCTATAGCTTCTTTGGAAATTGTTCATCAAAATATAAGACTCCACAACCCCTAGATGAGGATTTACCAACAAAATATTGAACTTCAAAAAAAACTTTTTCACTTTACCTGATAAAAAATTCATCCAAACTAAGAAATATGTATTTATTATTTGTCATCAACCTACTTGAATTCTAATAGTCTATTCACAAATGATTTGAACCATCACCCTTCTTGGTAAATATCTTGTGGGAAGCCCATGGTGAAACACTAAGATGAATAAATCTCATCTCTAGTAGATCATTCAGTTGAGTCCTGTGATTTTTCAACATAGTAGGTTCCATATGGTAAGAGTGTACAAAATTTGACTATGAACTTGACACCATATAAAATATGAAATATACATATAAATCTAGAGGAATACCAGATAAGTCATTTGTGAAAACATCTAGGAAATCACTAATAACCCAGGGATGATCTCCATGAGGGGAAACACCATTAGGCTCAACCGAAATTTAAAAAACAGTATATTAAGAACTGGTCATGAAGGTCATGTATGATCAGACCTCATATCTCAATCTCCTTGAAATAACCAAAATCTCTTATTAGAAGCAAATAATGAAACAAAATGATGATAACAATCATTCTCAACACGATGAGAAAGTAGACAATCCATCCCGGTGTTGACGTTGAATAGATCTTGATCCAGAACCAAGAAATATCATACTAACACTATAATATATATCAATATAGAACATGTGGAATAATAAAAGCCCATATTCTTCCTCTTTATAATATGTGTCTCTAGAACTATATTAATGGACACTAACATTATTGGATATTTCAGCACATTAATAAAATGGGAAGATATAAATGAGAGTGAGGCGTTTCTAAAAAACAAATTTCTATTGAAGATGAAACAATGACTATACCTCTCACTATATTTGGTCCCATTCTAACCTCTACTATAAACTCATCTAATTCATAAAAGTGACTTACTCCTGAGGCCTATGGACAAGGCCCAATGAGATTTTAATATTTTGACAACACATTAGTGGATTTTGGAGCCAAAGATCCCTAACCATAATGGGGTATATATATATCCTGGAATAAACTCCATATATGTCCCTGGTGTAACACCCTAATATTTTAAAAGAATACTATGCTTGATAGAGTATACAACATGCAACAATATTCTTAAATGAACCATGAAATATTATTATTTAAATATAACTATTTTGAACTAGAACATAAATTGGTGGTATAAAATTGATTATTTCAATTAAGAAATTTTTTTAAAGGCCATAAGAGACACACATAATTATTTACTAATTATTAGGAAATAAGAACTCATTTTTTATTAAATTAAATATAATTTTCCAAATTTTATATTTTAAAAAATGGAATTTATTTCTTTATGGAATCAAATATTTAAATTAATATATGAAAATTTTAAAAAATTATTTTATAAAAAAATTAAAAATTAAAAATTAAAAATTAAAAATTATTTTAGTATTAATTTTTATTGTTTTTATAAGAATAATGATTTTCATGTGAATAGTGAAAAAATACTTATTTTTATTGAAAGTTGCATTTTCTTTTAAAGTATAAATAGAGTATTACATTATTTTAGATTAGTTTTAAAAAAATTATTTCATTTTCATTAAATAAATCTAATTATTTTTATTATGATGAATTTTAAACTTTCATTTGGTTAGAAAAATTTCTATACATAAAAGGCTTTTTTTAAACTGTTCTTCGATGCATTTTGTGGGTTTAATTTTCAATTTAATTTTTATGATTTTCTAAAAATAATTTTGAAAAATTAATTCCATATTATGAATATAGAGGTCCAAAATTTTAAAATATTTCATTTCTATTTTTAGTCATTATGATTAGTACTGAGATTAAATTTCATTACCATAAAAATAATAAAATGGGTCAATTAAAGGTAAAAATAATGTGATAAGGATAAAAAAGTAACCCCAACACTTGTTTTAACTTTATTGGATGAGTATAATACATTAATAATAATTCATCCTTCTATAATAATAATTCAACCTTCTAATATATAGCATTTTTTCATTTGGCCATGATTTTTTCCTTTATAATTTTTTTATATAGAAAAGTCAAAAATTTCACTCTGTATGTTTTATTATCGTTAAAATATTAACATAGGGATAAAATGAAGGTATATTATTTTATAAATTACTATTTAAAATAAAAAAGTTGTTTTATCATGGTAATTTATTTTTAATTTTTAGTGATGAAATAATTACCATAAATGCTTACACAATGATGACGTAGTACTTGCATATGTAGTTTTAAAAACAGATAAATTAATTTAAACACTCTAAAAGTAATATTTTTTTATTTAATGTATAACCCAAATATATAAGATATACATAACTTATTATATTTTTTTGGTAGTTTTAAGTTAGAATTAAATTATTATAATTTTTTTAGAATCAAATTATTTGAGTAGTCTCTAAAATGACTAATAGAATTTTATGTTAAATAATATATTATTATATTATTAAAATATTATAAAAAAATGAAAGTGGTCAATTATAATGATAAATGTTCAATAATATCATCCATCATCCATTTGTGACCAATCTTCACCTTATATGTAAAATTACAACCACTTAATATTAAACAAAATCGTTTTCGTAGTTATGGTTAACATTGTTTATCCAAGGGGTTAATCAAATGGATAAGGATCAAAATAATATTGAAACCAATGGAAATTTTATTTTATTATTATATTAATACCATATACCTTTTTTTAATAATATATGTCATTATGGAACCATTTCAAATCTGTAATATGCACATTATATTATAATACTTCATGAATTTATAAAATTGACATAAATTTTATTTTATAATAAATAATCTAATATTAAATGTTTTAAAATTTATAAAAAAACCTACATTATTCCAATTTATTTTTATATTGTTTAAAATATCAACAATGGTCTATTTTTGTGGGAAATTTCCTTTTATAGGAACTATATTGATCCTATAAGAGTAAATAACATTTTTATCATAATAACCATCAAAAGTGTTAATAGAGGGTTAAAGCAAAAAATAAGATTTAAAACAACACCCAAAATTGAAAAAAAATTATGGATGAGTTTATTTAAACTCACACTCATATTAAATTATATTTATATTATTTTTGATCCATTTTAATATGGAAATTAATTTATATTAATTTAATACTTTAAGATATTTCAAGAATTCCCCTCCCCTCATTATAAAAGGGAACCCCCTCTCCTCTTCTCGACACATTTCAAGAAAAACATTTATTGGAAAATAAATAATCAAATAAAATTTATAGAATCAATAACCTAATTATAGAGTTATTTTTTATGAATAATACCAAACATAGAGGACTTAAGGTGTAAAGAAAATGAGATTGTCCGAAGAAGAGATATAACTTTTAACCAAATGTTTTAGTTTTATTTCTCCTTCCACATACTTAAAATATTCTTAAAACATGTTTATATAACATAATCAGTACCTATCATATACTTATATATAATTATGTGAATTTTATATCCAATATATGTTTCCTTATTCAATATAATGGTAAATAAAACCATTATTCTTATGTATGAAGGACAACCGCCTCACGAATCGATGTAATTCATTTTATATCACCTCATTTTATGGATAGTTATAATGATGGATTAAATTTATTCATATTATATTAATTACGTATTATAATTATATAAATGAATTATATCATCTATTTTTCTACCTTTCAATTCATTGAAAACAAAATCGTCTTTCATGTGTACGTATGGACTACCACCTCCATGAAGAGATGTGATTCATTTTTCATCACCACATTACATGGATGATATATATTATTATATTTGAATAAAAAATATGTTATTTATTATAAATTATCATTATGTAAATATAAAATAATACTTACTATCTTTCTATAATGATCGTTGAAAATGGAAACATTTCTCATGCGTACATATGACCTATCGTCTCTATTTTTGTAACATAGATCATTTAAAAAATATATTTCATGATTGGTTTTAATATTATTATTTATATATAAAATTTATAATTATTTCATTATTATTATTCTATATATGGTTTCATAATGACCACATTGACCATAGTCGAACTATGAAAGTAATTTTGAACATATGAGCTGAATATTGTCAAAACACCCTTTATGAACATAACAGATTAAGAAATTATATATAAAATGTATTAATTAAAATTAACGTAATAATAAAATTGAAAAAATATCATAATTTAATAAATAATTAACCTATGTGTATCATGTATAATGATAAAGAATATTGATGATATGTCTGAACTAATGTGAGGGATTTAATCATAATATCCCTTTATTATGGTATATTTTAATGTTATACATCGAATTTATTTTGTAGGTTATATATGATACCAATATTAAATATTATATCATAATTACATCATATTTCATTATATTTATGTTTCAATTAAATTAATTTCATCTAGGGGGATTAAACATGAATGTTACAAAGTGTTAAGGGGCTTATTAACTCAATTTCCATTCATTAGGTTATACTTCTAATTCATTGATTATTTTATGCCATGATTATTTTTGAAATGATATATGATTTTATTTTATAATATTTTAACATGATATTTTGGATTTAAATTTATTATATGAACTCACTTCATTTATTAATTCTCACTTTAATTATACAACCTTTGTAAAGGTTATTCATCTCAAATTCTCTTCTTTGGGACATAAGTTTTGTTATACACCTATCTTTTTTTATGATGTGTATCTAAAAAAATTTAATATTAAATATGATGATTTATATTATATTTATAGAAAATAAATATTCATATGATTTTAATTATTTAATGTGGGTAATGATTCAAAAGTTACCAAATTAGTAAGAGTTTATTTCACAATATCAATATTAATTCAGATTTTTTATGCTAAAGTATTCATTGGGGGAATTAAATGATATTTCAATTAAAACCATAATATATTTTAATTTAATTTTTATATTTCTATAAATTAATATTTTTCATTTATTTTTCCTCTTTTTAATCACTCAATATTACAAAATAATGTTGTTAACAAAAAATAACTAATTTTCTACCTGGTCCGAAATCATTTTTATCCATGTACATAATTTCATTGAAATGTTTTATTACATGTTTATACAATTATCAAATGATTTAAAGGAATTAAAACTATTTTTTACATATAAAAATGGTCTAATTTAATATAATATTTGGAATTAGTCACATTTTTACTTTTTCAAAAATGTAAAAGGAATATTTGTTTTATCTTACTCAACATGGTGAGAATTTTCCATCATCATGAAGAATCAATTATTTTAATATTAATTTATAAGTTTCCTTGATTATTTTCAAGGAATATTTTCTTCAAGATAGTTAAGAACGTTTTAGTTTTTAAATATTATTTTCAATATGAAAGAAGCATTTTCCTAATGAATGTTTTTAAGGATTTTTTATATAATTTCTATTAATCAATGATAAAAGGAATTATTTTATTTATAATACTCTAGGTATATTTTTTCATGATATGACCCTTATTATTTATATAGTTAATTTATTATTATTTTGAATATAGAAAATATTATCATTTTGTTTTATTGATTTTGAATCGGAATTTTAATATTGATTGTGTTTCCCCCATTCATATGATGAATGCATTGTAATTATTAAGTGATTGGTGGGGACCATTATATCCACTTGATTAATTAGTATGTTGCATTATATAAACTATTTTATGTATTTAGATGAGTCCATATCCATTTTTGTAACATATCATGGAATGACGACTCAAATATACGTTTATGAGGTTCAGAACTTTTCATTCCATCATCATGAGATTATTTATTGTTATCAACGTGATTATGTTAATTGTTACATTATATATGGATTAGTGTTAAGTTCATGTGACTAGTTATATTTAATTAGTTTATTATTATTTATTCCTTCCATATTATTCTTCGTGCTCAAGTTATTGATTAAATTTCATTCATTTTATGTTATTTACAATTCCATATTGATTATGAATTTTTTACTCATGATAGCTTCCACTATAAATAACCCTTAATGATTATCTAACATTAACCTTTTTTATGCTACCATTACCTAGGATATGAAGAAGTTTTCTTTTAATGAGTTAAAGTATGGATTATATATACTTTCACTATGTTTTATATTTTATTTCTTATATTATATAGGAATCATGTATATATCAATTTTACGAGGACTACATAACTATTTGGTCCTTCAAAATGTGATCACTTGTATTTTATGATAATATAATAAAGTAAAAAATGACTCTAGGTGGATAGGGTAGAGATCTTAATGCTTGTTAGCCACAAGCATTGTATATCTTTATGGGTGAGGGACAATATCGTAGGGTATTACCTACCTTGAGAAACTGATAAAAAGTTTTTGAAACACTAATGGCTACTACTAATGTTGTAGAGGAGTCCATATATTGATAACCACCCTCAAAAACTTTATAATTATCATTCCACTTCCTCCACACTCCCTATGCTCCACTAAAACTACCACTAGGTGGAAGTGGAGATCTAGAGAATGAAATATGATAATCCATATCCATTTTATCTATCATCGATCTGTCAACCACGTGAATATGGGTGAAAAACTTCATGATACATTCCTATAATAATATTATTGATTACAAACCCTACAAGGTATTTTTGAGGATTCCACAAATCATTCATTACCTCCTCTATAGAAAAAATAACCAGCTCCACAAGACAATTGGTGTATATTGACAATGAGTTATCTCCATATTGTGTATAAAGGAACACTAGATATGAATCTATTATCAATGATTATGGATATGACTCATAAAATAATATGGTATTAAAACCCAGAACATCTAATCTTATGTGATGATTTTACTACACCATGGAATCTCACCACCTCTTACTAGGACCCTTGTTCATGGAAATTTCATACTTTATCATGATATACTCAACTTTATATAGGAAGTCGAATCCATTATTGATCTTTTATATCCAGTAAACCACCTATTGAGGCTTATTCATTTCCTTAAAGGATATGGGATTTTCATGTAGGAAATCTCATACTCAATACCTACCTTCTCTAGCTCTTGTTTACACCTCAATATCTCGATTCTCATCCCATGTTAGATTATAGTCCTCAAAATAAACTTCCTTCATGATAGAATATAAAATATTTTGATCTATCATGGGATTCCCTTAAAGATCATTTCCAACTTCACCATCTTAAGGAACCAATGTAAAATATCTCATAGGAAGGTTTCTATATAATAAAAACATTGTAAATAAATCATAAAATACAATAATAATTGTTTAATCCAGAATAAAATAATAATAAAATTAGATAAAGATCATAACTAAACACAAAAGACACACATACCTACATCCCATGGTATGTTGAGGCTTGTTATGGTAATATTTGACCGTAAACTCACTACAACCAACCCCCAAGTCCTAAAACTCATATCCCTTTTCTACCAGACATCATAACATAAGGAAAATTGAGGAAAAACCCCCATTAATAGTAATTTTAAATGAACCAACCTACAATACCCTTTAAAACTGGCACTTGAGATCTACAAGAGATCCAATGGGAATTACCTAACCTCATTGGCTAGTGACTAGCACTGAAGAATGAAACAAAAAAGGGAAACATTTATCCGAATCTATAAACAAATACATGATATATTTATATATTTATTATGTAAACATAGAATAACATAAATTCCATAAAAAATGAAAGATAGCTTCAGCAACACAACCCAAAAGAAGAAATATAAAACTCATATGAACATTTTCAATAACCAAAAATTTACAACTAAAAATGGAAATAGATACTCTATTAGAGAAGTGGTAAACGTACCATTATCTCACCAATAGCTACCCATACCAAGCTAATATAAGCCTTACCACCTCACTATGACACCATTCCATTTCCTACTTCAAATTATAATAAAAAGTCTATAAATACTCAATAGAATGTACAATGTGAGAGATAAATAGTGTATGTAGGACACCACCTAGGTTTTATATGATAGGTTTCAATAATTTATAGAAAATATTTCAAGACAATTAATTTTATAGTTTTTCATCAAAACCCAAAAAATAGTTCATCTTTTTTTATAGTTTGAAAAAAATCTATCTAAAATAGTTTCATAGAATATTTCAAATAACTTGTTACATTTATCTTAATATGTATATAAAATCAATAATAGTAAAATCCAAATCACAATGGTAAACACTCTTAGGATCATAAAGTACAATAGATATCGATCACTCATACCTCTATAAACATTAATGACTAGTGCACACCCAAGTCCTTAGAGACTATGAATCAAAGCCTAGGAAATAGAGGAACACCTCAAAAATTGAACCCCCTTAAAACATTTATTATGACCTAAAACCAATTAATATACATTATAGTAATGGGAAAAACCCAAATAATGTGAACCCTTTGACAATACTAGTGGATGAGACACAATACCACACCTTCCACCTATAAACTCAAGGATACCTTGTATGGAATATAATTAATCAATTTCAATGGGATTCAGACATTTCAATCACCCTTTTATTCAAAAAAATTATATGAAATCTACTTTCATAATTACTTTCATAATGATTTCAAAAAAACACTTCTTTAACAAAAATGAGGAGAAATCCCACATTCTCTTAAAAATACATTCATGAAGACAAATAAATCCATCATGCCAATTCCATTATAATTTTTTATAAAACCAAGAGAAATCATGATTCAAATTGAAAAGTCTTGAAAAACAACCACCTACATCACGTTACATTTCATGACAACTAAAATGGGATCTATACACCATGAGAAGAAGGGAAACACACACGAAATGAATCAAGGACCTAAAATAGATTCTCACCTATAATAATTTGATTTTAAATCAAAAGGGCCATCAAAGAGGTTAGATCGACACATACCTAGAAAATATCACTGGCCACCAAGAAGCAACATGATAACTGAACCTTGGATGAAAAGAACAATGGAATCTATAACGTATTTAGATAAATTAATTTTCAATAAAAATAATCCCAATATGCAACCCAACATTGCTACCAAAACATAGATAAACGAATATAACAAAGGAATATTGTAGCATACTTACTGAAGGATGAGTAACCAACCAAACCATAGATAAAATAATTGATCTAAGAGGCCAAGAAGACATGTAACCATAATAAAACTCCAATATTATCCCTAGGGTTTGCAGGATATGGTTGACATTAAATGCTAGGGGAGTCAAAAATATAGAATAATAAACCCTTTGGGAAGAAATGATTAATGTTATGAATCTTTAATTCATGAGTTGAATCCACATGTTTTCAAAAATTTCATAAAATAGTGTCTCCTAAGATTAATAATCATGATCAAACAACTCATTATGTGAATATAATACATGTTTTGAATGTTTTTCACATTGTTAACCATGACCATGGATTCTACCAAGAAACCATTCCCATCATGAATAACCCTTTCATGGAATGAATTGGTTATAAAAATAGAATATAACCCTAGTTCCATAAGAAAAATACTATTTCATCTTCAATGACATTTGAGCTTGAGAAAAATCTTATAAAAAAATTAAAATAGGTAATACATTAAATAATAGGTTACAAGATTTATTCTTAACAAATAATTTTTTTTATAAAAGTGACTAATAAATAAATAATATTTTCATCAAAAAATGTAAATTAGATATATAGAACTGGAATGTTCCATATCATACAACGAAATAAATTAATATTCTATAAATATAAAAACATTGAAATGGGAGAAAACTATTACTAAATAAAAAAGAGACCCGTTCATCCAAAACCCTTACAACTTTATAAGTATTTTAATTTAAAGTTAATCATAGAGAGATTGAAAATGTGGCTAAAAAAATTATTAAAATTTATTTATGATAAAAAATTACATGGTTTAATAAATAAACAATTTCAATTAATCATATTTTGAATATATGAAATACATGACTCAAATAAGGATAATTGACATAAAAAGCCTAACAATGGAATCCAGTTTAGTCAGATGTGATTTCGACAGTTGTATGATAAAAAAAATAGATTACCAAATTATTTAATAACCTTGTTCAAATATATTATCATTTATACTTATTAATTTTATGCATTAATTTTACCTTAATTAATTAATTATTTTTTGTTTTCATCATCAGATGTTGATAATTTCGATTGATTCACAAACACTTTTTAATGTTGATGTCAATCCACATTATTTAATAACTTGTTCATCATCTATGTATTATTTAATTAATTTTAATATATTTTCACAAATTATTCATAAAATTATTATATAATTCTTCATGATTTTAATTTATGATTCATGGATATGAAAGTAGTGAAGATATTTTTTTGGTAATTTTTAATGAACAAAAGGTGGTATACTAATAAAGGACTGACTATTAATTGAATTTATAAGTTTTAACACTACAACCATAATAATGTCATAAAAATGATTTTTATTAATTAAATGTACTATTAAGACCATCCATGAAAGTTAGTGTTTAAAAATGAAATACGTCGTTCATTGAGGTGGAAGTACACACATAACACTTGTTATATTTTCATCTTAAAATGGATGTGAGGGAGATAAATAAGGGTTATTCGGTCAGTATAATAACATATAATTGTAGTAATGCTAATGATTTTTCTATATTATTATGGTACAAATTGGCTTGTAGTTGGGGTGGCTTAGAAAGATAGTAAAAAAATATTAGGGGGTGCAAAATACTCAAGTCAAGGACTTGAATCATCTTAATAAGGACCTCTAGGAAATGAAGGACATGTGTAGCATTCTTGTAACTAGGGGCTTCAAAATTTGGAAGAGATCTCTCTGGGCGTTAAAATGGGTAGAGTTTCATAGGGAATTTTATGGAATATCAAATCTTGATGTGGGTGGAAATGATATCCTTTTGTAGCTAGGATTTGATACTTTTACTTGGAAACTAATGTTATATTAAGGGAAATGAGGAAATAAAATGAGATTATAGTGATTTTGGTGAAGCAATGTTGGTGGGACATGTAGGATTAACATTAATACATATAAAATTTTTCAATAGTAGATTACATCATTTTACCAATTACACATTATTAAATTTGTAATATGGTAATTATATTTTTTCATTATAAATATATGATGAACCTTATTAAAAATATGTGTATTAATGATTCCAAATTTGGAAATAACATAATCTAATTCAATTTCCTAATATTATAAAAATATGTTTTAAATTAAATCCAATGAGATATATATATATATGAATTTTTATTTTTAGGAAATGAAGTTTATATGTTAATTTTTTGTCTTCTTATTTCCTATCAACAACTAATTAAATTTGTGTTAATATATCATTAATATAAACAATTTATTTTCATAAAAATATAATTTAAATCCAATTTACTTAGTGACATAAAATAAAATTCATAGTGAAAAAAAGTCTATATTTACTAAAATAAATTTTATACAAAAACATTAACTTATTATTTATTTAGATAAATTAATTGAAAATGTTTATTTTAAAATGAGCTATATTTTTCAATAAATATATAAATTAAATGTGAATAAATTTTCACAATATATAGAAAAATACAATTCTTTTGAAAATAAATTTTTACCATGGTAACTAATATTACTATTGGTAACTTATTTTTATGTTAAAAATTAAAAATGACCTTATTATATAATTTATATATTTTTATTAAAAAGAAAAAACCATTCTATTAGTATTAATTTTTAATGGACATTTATATTAATTTAATATAGGATTTCATAATGTATAGTAACAATTTTTTGGAAAATATCTAAATTGAATCCTATATTGAGTTTATTACTATTAAATGTTGAGTAATAAATATTAGATTAATATTTGTTTAAATTATTTTATTAATTTATTAAAAATTTAAGTTAAAAACATTATTTATTAGTGATTTATTTTACAAATAAAAATATATTCAATAAAAAAAGTTCTTTAAAAAATTAGCATCTAAATAATTTTTTCAAAATTTCTTTAAAATTAAATATTTATATCTGAACAATTTAATTTTATCAATCCATTTATTTTAAAATAAAATTTTAATTTCCAAATTATATTATTTAATAAATTATTAATAAAAACATGTAATACATAAACATATTTTTATAAATAAATATTTTAATTAGTTATTATATTTTTGTTTCATTCTTTATTATGTTATTTTCAATTTGGTACTTACAGTAAAAAAATACACTATACATACAAGAATATAAAATTATTTAAATAATTAAATATATATTATTTAAAGAAAGAAATTTTTTTCTAAAAAATGGGGTGTTACACATATTTCAATTCCATTTCACTCATAAATACTAATAATATTTATCTTCCAATTTTTTCTACCAAGATTCTCTTTGAGGATTTTATAATGGTTTAAAATGTTTTTCTCAATATCTAAGAAGTTACTATTCAACATATTTTTTACCTATACTCTATTATATATTTCAATTAAAATAATTTTGTAATAATGTCATTTGAAATTAAATTACATATACTGAAATGATTGTATTTTAATGATATTATCATCAATTTTATGTGTTTTTAATGATAGATTACTTATTCCATCTTTATCACCTTTTTATAATCTATTATTGTTCCAATGTAAGGGTCATTAACCCATTCTTATTCATTATTTGTGTAATATTCTACATTTAATTTTATTTTAAATTTGAATGTTTATTATACATCATTGTTAATTTTTTATCATATTTTAATTTATAAATCAACATTTTCTCCCCTTATACATCCTTTATAAGTGGTTATAATTCTCAAACATTACTGAAAAACCAATTGATATATGTAAATATAGAAAAACATCATAAATGATTAAAAATTTAAAAAGTGTGTGGTTTCTTAGTAAAGAAATCAATGTTTATATATTATAAGTTGACGCAGGATCTAGATCAGATGTAGTTATGGGTAAAAACTGTTAAACGGTTGGTTGGGTAATAACTCAACATTTACTCAATGTACAAATGATGGGACTAAATAAACTCATAGATTAATAATATCATGTGATAATCTTGAGATGATTCATATTATCTCGAAAAACCATAATTTAGGATTTGAAAATATTGTTATAATAAATTATAAATTTATGTTTCTAAAGTTAGTAGGTTTCATACTAGATTAGGATGTATGGATATGTGGGATATTATTATACTATTGATTTGTATTCCTACGATTGCATACTATCAAACTCAATGGCTATTTTCTATTGATATACCAAAATAATGAAAGTACCCTTGACTACGACGTTGTAATCATTATTGTGATACAGGTAAATCACATTACCTTATGATAATCCTTTTTTTCTATGATGATTGTGGGATATTATCCTAAGTACCTATATCATTCAATTGAATTGGGAAATATTGATATTCTACAAATCCATTATTTATAAATGAAAAAATTATTGATCACTCAATCATTTCTCTATATAAGAATCCATAGGGAACATTATGATATGTATTGTTTCGATATTATCGTCATAAAATGAATAGATTGGATATATTATATTTTGGGTGGGGAAATAATATATATAGCCCCTTGATGCATCAGTAGGTCTCATTAAGAAAAATATTTGGGCATTTTCTGTAATACTTTACAATTTACATATGATATCATTGTATGGTGATTTAAAATTATAATTATTATGTCCATTATTATTAATTCCATCATTATGACACTAGTTATTAATATATATGAATTCATTTAATGGTATATAACCAGTGGATATATTATTCCCATAGATCTATTTGTTATGAAATTTAACAATTCTAATAATATTATTGATTCCATTCTTATGTATGATAGATTCCACAATATTCTACCCCTTACAAATTATCTAAACTCATTACATGTATTATTTTTCCCATTGAAACAAATAGGGTTTTTAATTGTAACTTACAAATTTTTATTGAGAAACAAATTTTGTTTTTCAGGGTTTCATATTATATATCATCAACATTTTATACAATATATTATTAAATTATATATATATTTTTATAAGACTATTAAACTGTCGGATCCTATGGTATTATATTTCATTAAAATTTAATAAAATTAGCATTAGATCTGAGTTTCTTGAATTACGGAGTTATTAGAAAGATTATTAAAAAGAATTAATGATTAAATTAATTTTTTAAATATATTTTAAATGGGATATTGTCAGACAAAAATTTGGTAGAGATGTTAAATAAGGTGTTAATTAATATATAATTGAAAAATAAATTATAAAATTACTTTAAAAACATATATTGTTAAGGAATTGTGTGTTTTTTAATTGATTAATGTTTTGAAATAATAAATGAAAATTTGATTTGATGAGTATTTTTCTGGTGATATGTACTGATACAGATTTATTGTAGTGGAGTCTGATTACCGTGTATCTATTAGTTGTAATGGTGGATGGACTAGTTGTAGTGATGAATATATTGTGATTAGATGTGGTTATTGAAGTATTAAGATATTATATTGACCAATAGGATTATATTTTGTGTATCAATATAAATTTTCATTTATTTTATTTCTTATAAACCAACACTTAATTTCAGTGACCTTACTAAAGAATATATTTTTTTAGGTCTCATGGGGATCCTTATTTTAGAATCCTAGAGTTTATAAATGATATTTATTTCTTGAAATAAATTTATAGTATATTATATTATAATGTATTATACCCATACAACACATAGTGAAACCTACTACACATTAATTCACTAATCAGAATAGTTTTACTAGTCTAAGAAGAAGCCCATTAAAACTCCAAATATTATATGGGGAAAAATAGAAAATTAAAAAACTACAATGGGAAAATATGGATCATACCATTTTTCTAGAATTATCCCCCCCATGAGAAACACTATATAAAATATACAAAATAGTAGCAAAAAATCAAAATTAAAGAGAAAAAATATATATAAATTCAAGAATAATTGAATTAAATAAGGATTTAAGTTATGTGGAGGTATTCAGAAGAGGTAATATGGACTTTGTAATAGTAATTTTACTATTGGAATAGTCAAATGACAGTTGAGAATATTAACATGATTATTAGAAATAGTAACCTGACTGTTAGAACTATAATTTGACCCAAAAATAATAAAATTTAATATAAATAATATTTATCATGATTAATTTTTGTAAATATAAATATTATAATTGAAAAAAATTAATATCCTTATTAAAAATCTCAAAATAAGATAATTGAATTTTTAATAAATTGAATTTTAATGTTTGTTGTAAAAATCAAATTTTTTATAACTAAAACAAATTACCAATTTTAGATATTTATTTTTGATAAAATTAATATCAATTTTTAAAATAGAATATTTAAATATCCAAAGGGTTATTTATTTGTATTTTTTTTAAATTATTTAATTTTCAAGATAATAATAAAGAATATAGTTTTTCTTGTTACTAGTGTATCTTAAATTACAACATTTACGATGTAATAGTAACCAAAACATTTATAGAATGCGATATTTAGGTAAAAAATATTTAATTTCATAAGTGATTAATTAAAATAAAAAAATATAATTTCCATTCTGAAAAATTATTTTCCAAAGTCTAAAGGAAAAAATTTTCAATTTAAATAACAATTTTTTCCACGTTCCTTTTTAATAAACTGATGAATTCAAATTATAAAAGGTTTTAATGTATTAAATCCATTATATTATATTTATATATGATTTATGTTTTAAAAAATAACTAATATTTGGTTGACCTTGGATATAGTATTTTGTTCTTCATTTTATTCTAAAAATACCCCTCTCCTCAAGTATAAATTACCCCTCTCCATCCCCTTGGGAAACCACACCTCCCAAAATTTATAAATTCAATTATATATCAAAATAATATCTATTAATATCTATAAAAATATCTAGGGTTAATTTTTTGTAATCATGATCAACTCATCAAGGTATCTTAGTACCGTAAAAAAGGAAGCAACACCAAGAAGGGGGTATGTTTTCATCAAATTTCTTTGTGTTTTACACATCTCTTCAACTATTTGTCTATAAATTTCAAAAATATACTTTAAGATTAATTATGATGTTTTTAACATTTTATTTATTATTTTAACCAACTGTAAGTATTATATTTTTTATATATTCAATTTTTTATTTCTCTTTCTCTTTATTTGGGCGACATTCCCAAAATAACTGGTTAACTCCAAATGAGGATGTTTTAGACTTATTTCCTTATAAAAATATTTTTGATTGGATAAAATTAATTATTAATTATTTATCAATTTTAAATTATATTAATTTTAATCTCCTATAATTTATTTTAAAAATGTATAAATTTCCATGAGGAAAGTAGAGAAATCAAATTGGAGTGGGGAATTTTTAATGAAAATGCGGCATGAAAATACTTCAAATTCAAAAATGAAAATTAAGTAATATAATAAAATAATTATAATTTATAAAAACTAACATAAATTGACACAATTCACTTTAGTTTTAATGTTTTAATAAATTTAATTGTTTTTATTCAGGAGGAGTAAAAGTGATGAAATAAAGATAGATTTAAGGTAAGGGGTTTCTCGAACCGAACTCCTTTTCATTGGGTTATCCCTATTTCATGGAATATCCAGTATGATATCCATATAATATTACTTAAATATCATTTAATTATTATTCTATTTTCTTTTCAGTGATATATATATTTCCACCTGTATTTATAATCCAAATACAATTTTTTTCCATAAAGATGTTTCTTTACAAAACACATATTTGACTCATCTTCAGTTGTTTCTTCTTCCTTCAACAATAACGATGTTTAATAAAAATATGTATTCCATTATTCATTTGGGAACCCTAATTTTTATTCATGAAAGCATTATTTTTTCAAATCCTTATGAATCCCATTCCATTCCATGAGTTATTTCAAGACTACAATTGTTATATATTTTATATGGAATGCATGATTATGAAAATATTATGATGTGATAGGTGGGCCTGAGATTATATACTCCTCAATGTAGTGGGTAATGTAACATATATCATGAGATTATATCAATATAAATGAACATGATTCTATCTTTGTTCAAAATGATGATGTTGTGATTTATGCACATATGTTATGCATGAACATGATGCTTTCATTGTTTAAACCTATGTGTGGTATTTGACCTCTAGGATATGATGATTCATTTTTATGCATTTCCACATTCCATGATTTTATCAAATGTATTTTGCATGTGGTTTATAATGATCATAAATTTATGATATGATGATGTTGATTATTCTCACCCATGTATTATTGACTCATGTTCCATATTCCTCCCTTTACTAGGCTTGTGACTCACCCCATTCTTTAATTTATATCCTCATGTGAATATATGTAACAAGAATAAAATGATATTTTATAAGGATAAGGATGAAGGATATAAATAAATTATTAATTTTTATATTGTAAAATTTATGCATGTGACTAATTTTTCCACGACACTAATCCTTTGGATCCTGTATAGTAATCTTAAAATGTTGTTTGTCTTAAGAATGATGTAATAGTCATGTAAGAAAAAGTGGGGTTGCTACAGTAACTATTAGAGAATGTTTTAGTTAATTTGTGAATTTGGATTATAAAACATGAGTGAAAACCATAAGTATATGTTTAACTATAGGTAAACATATAATGATCTTTATAATAGAATAATTATAAACAATGGGATACCCTAATATATGATTTTAGACCTGATTTTCACTTCGAAGTAAATTATGTATTCATGATTTTATGAGTTATGTTATTTTAAAACCTTATATATTTTATAAAATAGTGGAAACTTGGAGAAACCAGGCCAAAAACTGATGCAGGGGACAATTAAATGATTGTACAAATGACATCCTCAACACCATGGGAAGTGGAGTTAAAATCATTATAGTGATGCTTACCTAGGGTTTATAGGATATGAATAATAACCTCAACAATGGGGAATTTCATCCTTCACCCAAGAAGAAACATCATGCTATTTATTTATTTATGGGGAAACAAACATCAATGTTTAGTGTGTCTTATGATATAATAATATTGCAAAGTGGGTAAACTCAAAAGATAATATATTTTTTGTTCTCTATAGTTATGAGTATGAAAATATAACTTTGTATATCTAATGATTAGATGGAAGTTTTGATCAATAGTGGTAGTTTATTAAAAACACCAAGATAAAGGATGAGATAGAAGTGATTGAGAGAGAAGAATATAAAAAAATATTTCTTAACATGTATTTCCATACAACTTATCAAAAAAATATGGATAGACAATTAAAAGATCTTCCAAAAAAGGAAGGTGAATATATAATGAATTTTTGGGAGAAAATCACTAGGATTTCTTGATATGTTATAGGTATTTTTCAATAATTATAGAAAAATCGATAGATTTTTAGTGGATTAACACCAAAACTTTGAATGGATCATTATATTGGAGAATTTGTCAATTAGGTAGAAGTATATCAATATGACCTCAACGTAAAGATAGAGTTTAGTGAGTAGACCCATGGTTAAGGAGATAAGAATATAAGAATGGAGTTTCAGGCTGGTGGTAAAACAATAAAGGATGAAAGATGATCTTACCACCAACATGTTACAAATTTGATAAAAAAATCAGGGTAATTACATCAAAGGGATTAGAAAATTGTTTATGGTTGGGGGAGAAGGACCCCATGCTCATTAATTTCAATGAGACATGAAGATACCAACCTACATGATGGAGGGACGTAATTCACCTATAAATGAATTGCCTATGGTTCAATGCTTAAACTATAGGAAGAAATGGAAACATAAATTCTAGTGTAATAAACCATGGGTCTATGAGGGTAATTAGCATTAGTAGCCACCAATTCCAAAAGAAAAAGGGAAACTAATGACATCACTACTTCTGAAGTGGAGTGTGAAAATGAATTTTTATAAGGAAAACTTTCAATTCACTCAAGAATGTAAAAAGATTTTCTTTATTCTAATTTCACGCATTCCTTTATTTCCTGCATGTTTTCTTTAACTATTGAGAGAAATCCCAAAAAACATGAAGTAAAGATTTTTTTTTAAAAACCTACTAGCATGATCATTTCAAACCATGTGTTGGACTTTTATCTAATTTATGTATGTGGGAGTATTAATTCTTTTTATATTACAATACTTCTTTTAGTGGAATTTAATGTGATATTGGGAATGCATTGTCTCTCATTAAATATATAATAGATTAATTTTAAAGAAAATTACATCTCTTTTTATATTTTTGAACCACTCCATAAATCTCTAAACATGATATTAATATCCTAAATCTCTTTTGGAAAATAAATAACTGGTTTGGGTGATGATACCCTATGATGATGTAATGTTTTACAATATGGTTGAGTCAAAGGAAGGTATCAACTTGGAGGAAAATTCCCTTGTGAGGTAATACACGAAAACATTTTCCCCAGAGTTACCCATAATTCCCCCAGATCATGTGGTACGGTTATCAATAGAAGATAAATGTGGAGCCACTCATATCTATAAATTCCCCTATAGGATATCATTGATTTAACTGTAAGTATTAAAGAATCAGTTGCATAAGAATTTTTAAAAAGGGTTTATATTACCTAGTGCATCCCCTTGGGGTGTAATTGTTCTCTCTTTAAAGATAAATGATGGATCATTTTGGCTATTTATATATTACAATAAACTAAAAAATATTACTATAAAGAACACATATACTATACCAACGATTTATGACTTATTTGATCAACCATGAAGAGATCAATACTAATCAAAAGAGGACCTTAATTCTTGATATCATCCATTGAATGCGAATACATAATATATCCAGAAGACTAGATTCTATATATGATATGGACTCTATGAGTCCATAGTTATTTCATTATAACTTACCAATTTCCCTAAAATATTCATGGATTTTATTAATAGTTTCATTTGTTGACTACCTCAAAAAATTTATGATAGTGTTTATCAAGGATATTCTCATTTACTCCAATAGTAAATAGAAACATGAAGAGAAATTAAGGATTGTACTAGAAACATTAAGGTAGGATAAAATGTATTCTATGTTCAAAATGTGTGACTTTTCAATGTATCATGTCACAATATTGGGGAATGTGATCATAATTTAGGTTATTTATATAGACCCTTCATTGATAAAGGAAATTAATGAAAAGTCTAGACCCACAAATGTCATGAAAATATTTATTTTTATTTACTTAGCAAGGTTCTACTGATGTTTTGTGAGAAATTTCTCATGATTTTCTAGCCTAATAAATATGTTAACAAGAAATTGGGTAAAATATTTATATATAAAAGAATGTGAGTTAAACATTAAGGATATCAAGAAGATGCTAATCATTGTGCCTATACTCAGCTTACCATCATGTGCAGATGGCTTTGTGACATATAATGATGTATAAAATAAAGGTTTAGGTTGTCTAATCATAAAAAATTATAGTGATACCCTATGCCTTATGACAACTGAATATCCATGAGAGAAACTATTTGATGCACGATATAGATCTAGAAACTATGATCTTTTCCATAATGATTTTGTCGCACCACCTATAAAGTGATAAGTGTGACATATATATTGATCATAAGTGTTTAAAGTATATATTCACATAGAAGATAAAAAATTATTCTAAATAAGATGTTTAGTGATACTAAAGGACTATGATTTCAATATTCATTACCATTATGGAAATGAGATGATGGGAGGTGATGCTCTTAGTATAAAATAACTACTACTCTATACATGATATAGATTGAGAAGGACCATATATCCAAGGATTTTAAAATGATGGATTTGGAAGTCATAATAGAAGGGAATACATCATAAATTTTCTAAATTAATGCTAAAAATATATTTAACAGATGTCAAAGGAGTCAAAAATACATGATTATGAGCATTAAAAAAATAGTGAAATCTGTAATGGAAGATACATAACATGAGTTCCACATCAATGAGGATTGTTTTACTCAAATTGGAACTATAATTTATGTTCCATCATAACATGAGATAAAGAAGGATCTAATGCATGATGCACATATCTCTTATTTATACAACCATCCTCGAAGTACCAAGATGTATCATGATATTCGAGAGAAATTCTACCTGGATGGAATGTAGAAAGATATTTTTTAGTACACCTCAAAGTTTTTGTTATGTCAGAAAGATAAATAAGAGTGATAAATTATAAATGGATTATGTAACCCTTGACTATACCAATGTGGAAATGGTATAATATAACTTTGGACATTATCACTAGTGTCTCCAAGTAATCCAAAGTAAATAATGTGATATGGGTTGTGGTGGATCAACTCACCAAGACTTACCACTAAATTACTATTTGGGAAGATATCTCACTTAAACAACTTTCCATGATATATAAAAATTAAGTGGTTAAGCTACATGGTGTTTCACTTTCAATCACATATTATCAAGATCCACGTTTCAATTCTAAATTTTGGAGTCATCTTCAACATAATCTTAATATTGAATTGAATTTTAGTATGACCTATCACCCCCAAAATGATGGCCAATCTGAGAAATCTATTCATACACTTGAGTAAATGATAATATCCTTCTCATAACAATTTAAAGAAGTATGGTATCATCATATCACATTTTATGTTCTCTAAAATAACAATAGTATAAACTCATGTATTTATGTGGTTCTATATGAAGCTCTGTATTGGAAGCAATGCAGAGTCATACATGTTGTAATGTAGTTGGAGAAAAGAAGCTACTTGGATTAGATATTGTGAGAGAGATGAAATAGAAAGTTCAGTCCACACACACATATATATAATATTCATAGAGTCGGTAAAATATCTATTTTAACAACCATAAAATGATTTTGTTGTTTGAAGTTGGAGGCAATTTTTCCATTTAATATCACTCTGAAAAAAAGTCATGTTGTTTGGAAATAAAGGGAAGCTTAGCCCAAATATCACTGTCTCCTTTAAGATCCTTGATCTTATAGGATTAGTGAATTAAATTTTTGAACATCCACAAAATATACCTTAATATAATGATGTGGTCCACTTATCTCTCTTGAGGAAGTACATTCTCGATCTGTTACATGTACTGAATCTAGAGGTGGTATAACTGGGTAATGACTTCTCAAATGAAGATCAGCTGATGAAGATCTTGTAAAGTAGGGAAAAATATCAATGAAACAAAAAAATCACATTGTCATTGTTTTTGTGTGTATCCATAAGTATTAATAGGTGACATGGAAAACAGAGGAAAAAATTTAATAGATGTTCCCGCAAAATTCTTAACTGAGAAATGACTTGAAAAATTTGGTATTAAAACTCTAATGGAGGGAATAATTTAACAACCTATGTTTTATAAATGATATTTTTTCTTAAAATAATTTTTTCTTATATTATATTATATAATATTATACACATATGACACATATATATTCCAATAACACATTATTTCATTAATTAAATTCTTCACATTAATCAAATACTAATCCTAATAAAATTAAAAATATTATAAGGGTACAAAAAAATAGAAAATATAAAAACTAAAATGTATAAATATGAATCACCCAAATATACTAGAAACATACCTTATAAGAATAGAACTATAGAAAATAAAAAACAATAACAAACCAATAGTAATTATAAAAAAGGAAATAAATAACCTCGAAATTAATTGTGTTGAGTATTGAATTAACGAATTTAAATGTTTTTATTGGAGTTAATGTGACCGTTTGAATAGTAATGTGCCATTAGACTAGTAACCTAATCATTGGTAATAATAACATGAATATTTATAATAGTAACATAACTGTTGGAATATCAATTTGACTAATAAATAATAAAATCTAATATAAATAATATTTATCATGAGTAATTTAAATAAAAATAAATATTATAATTCCAAAAAAAATAAATATCATTATTATTGAACTTAGTGAAAATATAATCACATTCTTAATAAATTGTATTTTAAATTATTGTATAAAAATAATAATTATTATATTAAAATTTAAAAATAACTTTGGTATAAATTTATTATGGTAAAATTAATATCATTTTTTAAATCAGCAAGAATAATTTTTCTAGGGGTTATTTTTTTGTCAATTTTCTGAAATACTTCAATTTTCATGTGAATAGTAAACAATTAATTTTCCTCACAAACAATGTATACAATATTACACCACTCATGTTGTAATGGAAAATAATAATTTATAGAACATAAATTTCTACCAAAATATATTTAATTTCATAAATGAGTCATTAATATAATACGAACATAATTTATAATCCTAAAACCATTTTCCAAACACTAAATCCAAAAATGGAACCTTAAAATAATAATTTTTTATTTTTAAATTCACATTTTTTTAAACTAATGAATATAAATTATAAATATGTTTAAATTATTAAAAACATTTTTCTATATTGATATATGATTTATATTTTTAAAAACCCACTATTACAATATTTACACTGGATATAATAAATTATTCAATAATTTATTCTAAAAATATCCTTCTCCTCATGTATAAATAACCCCTCTCCCTCCCCTTGTAAAACCACCTCATCCTTTAAAAATAAAAATATCTACCAAAGTCATCTATATTTAGACTCATAAATTCCATTGGGTTATTATAGAGTAATCTAACTCCAATCATAAAGGGATCCTAATGTCGTATAAGGGAAACAACACCATGAATAGGGTGTATTTTCATCAAATCCTTATTGTGTTTTCCTCTTCCATACCAATCATTATCAATCAAGTTCAAAAGAAATATTCTATGATTAATTAATAAATTCTTTAAATTTTTATTAATAATGTTAAATAACTTTAAAAATTATATTATAGATATAGTTGTATTTTATATCTATCTTTCTATTCTTTTGGACAACATTCCCGATAATGATCGGTTAACAACCAATGGACGTTTCCAAATTATGTCCTCATCAAAAACCTTAAATAATGTAAAAATAAATAATTTATTTTATTGGAATGTGTAAATATATGAATTATATTCTTCTATAATTTATTCTACTTATGTATAAATAACCATGAACAAAATAGGTAAGTTGAAACCAAACATGGAATTTTTAAGGAAAACATGATACGAAAATGCTTCAGCTACAATAAATTAAATTTATAAATATAATAAAATTATTATATTTGATAAATATTTATATATATTAACATAATTATATTTTTTATTAATTTTTTAATAAATATATGTTCATTATACAGTAGGTGTAAAAGCGATGATATAAAGGGGGATTTAAGGTAAGTGGATTCTAGAACCAAACCATTTTTTGGTTTATCACTCTCATTAAATATTTGGTATGATATTACTATAATATTCCTTAAATATAATTTCACTATTCTTACCTTTTCTTTTTTGGGATATATATGTTTCCAACATTATTTTCAATCCAAATAAATGACATCTAAAAATACCTTTCTTTTCAAAAACAAATTAAACACACTTGAGTTGTTTCATCATTTCTCAAGACTGATGATATTTATAGAAAATATTTTTTCCCTTATTCATTTGGGAACCCCAGAGTATATTCATTAAATATGTCTTTTTTAAATCCTTCTGAAACCCATTCCTTTATGAGGGTAATTTAATCACAATGATTTTTATACACTCTATGTGGCATGGATGATTATGTAAATATTAGGATGTGTCATGTGGCATAAGGATTCTATTTCCCTAACATGGATTGGTTAATATGATATATCTCATGATATTTTGTGCACTCTTTGAAAAAATGATTCTATATTTTTTCAAAGTGATGAAGTTATTATTTATGCTCCTATGATATGCCAGGAAATGATGTCATCTTTGTTCCCAACTATGTGTGGTATTTGACCATTATGACATGATATTTCATTTTTATAAATGTACTAATTCAATGATTTTATAAAATGTTTACCTCATGATATTGATAATGATCCTATGTTTATTATAAGATAATTTTTATTATTCTCACCCATCTATTATTGATTCATGTCCATTATTCCACCCCTTATCGGGATTTTATCTCACCCCATTATTTGTTGTAAATCATTATGTGATTGCAGGTACTAAAGTTAACCTATGAATTTAGAAAGATAAATAAGAAATATTTAAATAAATTTTTCTTTTTTTGTAAAATTGGTGTATGGGACAAATTTCCCCAAGACATTAAACCATTGGATCGTGAATTGTAATTATATCATGATTTTTTTCTTAAGAATGATGTAATATTCATGTAAGGAAATGTTTTTTTTAAACTCAAAATCCTAAATGAGGGTTATATATATATAATACTATTTAAGATTCTTCTCCCTCTATCCCTATAATTTAGTATATGTTTTTATGAACTATATTTATAGTATATTGAATTATGGTGGTGATGTGATGATGAGGTTGTGATGTAGATAAGTATTGATAAATTGTGATGGATATGATGTGTTATTGGGGTTGTAGTTATATGGTATAGGATCTTTTGTGATAATATGGTATGATATTTTTTTTGATATGGCATGGATTAGGGAACCAGTGCATATGTTATTAGAGTGAGATGGTGAATATATTAGTCTGTAATTTAGTATGAAGTACCTTTCTAATTTTTTTCTTGATATCATATTACTTTATTTGTGTGTGGGTTTTTTGAGTAAGTCTCAATGAGGTTTGGTGGTAGATATTAGGAAAGGATTTGGTTTCATTATTTAATAAATGAGGATTTAGTAAACATATATCACATTTATATAAGAGATTATTTGAATGAACATTCTATGTATACTTATATGTTCTCATGGATCTTCGATAACACATTTTTACAAATTTATAGGACATTATTACTAAACAATTTTTGAATGAATAGCTTGTTTTAATTTCTGTAGTTAGAATTGAAACCATAATTGTTGGTTTAACATTTTCATTTTTAAATTTTGTATGAAACTAATTCATTATAATAACATATTTTTATATTATATTTTTTAGTTAAAGATTATTAGTGATTTCATTCCTATTTTTATTTGGATTTATGTGGGAAATTCCTTAAAAATGTATGTTTTATACTTTCAATGCTAGTATTCATATCATGTTCTATTTTAGGTAAGGTTATTTGGTCACAAATTGTTTCATTTCTATCCAATTAGGGGTTCTAATTGGGATGATAAATTATA
Organism: Viscum album; assembly: GCA_963277665.1. Classification (NCBI taxonomy): domain Eukaryota; kingdom Viridiplantae; phylum Streptophyta; class Magnoliopsida; order Santalales; family Viscaceae; genus Viscum; species Viscum album. The sequence continues at coordinate 1,186,910,298 of OY728156.1, read as the reverse complement.
TCTCACAATTCATTTCACATTTCTGTCATTTAAGGATTAGGAGAAAAGAACTATATTGGAGAAACGGTCCACTAGAAGTGTTCAATGATTCCTAGGGATAGTGGATACATTTGGATGAATCAGCCAATGTGTTTCTACTAAATAGATAAATTTAAAATCACAATATATTACAATTCAGTATAAATATTGATTTATAACACTTTTTTTAATTTAATTCTATTTATTTCAATCTAAGTAGATATTTAGAGTAAGATTTGTGTTTTTTTCTATTTTTTATGTTCAAATATATTTCCTAAAAGATTACATTAACTTAAACTGATGAATATTCAAAAGAAATTTTTAGGTTATTAGAGGACATTTTGTAGGAATGTGTCCTTAATATTTTAATTTCAAGGGTTTAAAATTCTCTAAGACATATGACCACCTCAGAATTGAGTTGAAATATATAAATTCCTTACATGAATTCCCCAATAACCAAAGGAACAAAACTTATGCAAAGGGGTAGAATGTATTCATTGGGTAATTATTTTCCTTTTTAGAAAGGAATTAAATTTATTTTATATGAAATTAATTTTTTTTAAACAATAATATCTTGTAAAATTTTTTAGTAAAATAAATGTACTAATAATTTGGTAAAAATAAATATCTATATAGAGTGAAATATCAAAATTAATAATTGGATTATGAAACTCTACCCATCATGGTTTTTTCATATTCTTCAAAAATGCATATTTGAACACCGATATATCTCACCCTGTATACAGCTACCATGACACACCAATAAGGTTTCTTCTCATAAACTTAAACAAGAGTAAAATAAATATGTATAGATATAATGATATAACGACAGGGGTGATTTTCACAATACTAAATATTATTTCCCAAAAAATTATCATGAGTTCACATTTTTAATTAATTCATCACTATAAATATAATTTCATTAAGAAATAAATAAATGAATTTATATAATAAAAACATTAAAAATTGTTTAGTATAAAACCATTCCATTATAATAAATAAGACTAACCCAACCTAGATTACACTTAAATTTTGGAGAACCATTTTCGATATTAATTTTCTTTTACATGTGAATTAATAACCAAGTTACCATATTAAAATATAACTATGATCAATGAATAACTCTCTTTGGATTATTGTCCATCCAAGTGATTCCCAATTCACAACCACCCAAAAATATTAAAATATATATAACTACTACATATCATTATACTACCCAATAATTTTTATTAAAGAAATCTTAATAAATTTTTGAATCAATATTGTGTAATATGTATATGAACCATGACTAAAAGAAAAATAATTTATGCATTATTTTCAAAACACGTGACACATTTATGATAAACTGTATTACTTATTTACCTTATTCAATATCATGAGAAGAAACATAGGTATACCTAATAATAATGAACATGTTTATTATACAACATAACACAAGGAAAAACATGGAGAAAAAATAAATGTTTTACTTAGGATATTAATGAAATTAGTTTCACCATATGTAGAAAAAATGAAATGAAAAAAATGATGAAAATGTGATCTATCCATAAATAAAAAAACCTTGTTATAAACCTATAATTTTTCATACACATCCAATCCTTTAATCATTTTTCAAATTATTTATCCCAATGGGTGAGAATTTGAAATTATAGGTAAGGATATGAGAATAATGGAACCAAAGATAATTCTGTAAGGATATGTTTCTTAATAATTATCAATATATACAAAACATTAACCATTTTATATTTATTGATATCATTTGGTACATGAAAATTATGTATTTAAGTTACATTCCTATTTATGGTAGATATTTACCAGCATATAATAAACACTGATATCTATATAGTTAAAAAAGTGTCAGAGAGATCCTAAATAAAAAAGCATCACCTAATGATTAATCCTTATCTTAATATTATTCATTATCCTATGGGTCATAATTTGGGTAAATTACAATATCAAACTCATGTTTTATATTCATTATTATTCCTGATAACATTTTAAATATCTTATCTGTGTTACTATAGTATCTATATAACTTGGATTTATCAATATTTGAATTCACTATAGAAACTAATAGGTCACCCCCAATATTTTTGAGTTGTATAATTCATTTGAAATTAGTTTTAATGGAACCATTAACATATCCTTCCTGATTTACTTCAACCTCATATTTGGATAACACAAAGTATTTATACCCATATGAATAATTAGATCATGGAAATGTTTTTCCATAAATGAAAAAATTGGTATTGATTAATGAAAAGTGTTACAAGATCCCATTATATCAATAAATTTTCCATTATTATATTATGAATCATCATGAATATAAAACTCACAACCATAAAATTGATTTGTAAGGACATATCTAGAGGAAATCAAAGTCAAATCATTTTCTTCAATATAAGAATACCCTAAATTAGTACTATCCCAGGAATCTCCAACTACTAATTTATTAGGATCATGATTAAGAAATAAAAAATAATTCATTTTTATAACAACTTATAACATTATATAATTTAAAATCATTATCCTTCATTATTTAACTCTTGGAATCCTATGAATCATGTATCCATAAAAAAATAGAGTTATAAATTAATTTTTATTCAAATTTATTTTCCATATAATCCTTGAAAGATTATAATTATATAAGGGATTGATAAAAATACACCTCAACACATACACAATCTTGGATATGATGTTTACTAGTATACATAATATGATTAATTGAATATAAATTTACAATTAAATTTCATGCGATTAAAGGGTCACTTGGTAGAATTATGAAAAAGGGAAATCTATAAAGCCTGGTCCACATCATAATAATAGATGAATATAACCTCTTATTAAAATTTTAGGATAGTCCTTAGATAATAAATTGATGGGAATTAAAGTATTGCTTCACTCTAGAACAACCTATTACCAAATCATCCTCATGAGACAGATGAATCAAAATTCAGTGATGAATAAGACATGGAATATTTCCCTTTATAATTCAATACCCACTCTATATTCATGTTTTTATTAATGTAGTTAATTGATGGTATAAATTCTCTAAATTTTATTACTAGACTGAACACATGAGATGCATAGAATTCCCCAAACTCTAATGAAGTGAATCTAATAAATGGATAAAAATAATTCCATTGAGGCACCAAGAAATTAATCAAACCATCTGACATCAAATGAGTTACTGAAAACATTTTAATCTTTGGAAATTAGAAATAAAAATCATTATCTTTTCAATTTATGGTTTTAGATGTCAATAGAACCTACGACATCCAAAACCAAGAAAAATCTAATGGTAGAAAAAGGGTTTATGACTTCTCCATCCACAAATGGGATTTTAGTTAATAGAAACCCCTTGAATTTCTATTTATCAACACATACAATTACTTTATAAAATATATGGTTCATTTATTTATTTGAATGAAATTTCCAATCTAAAATTATTTTCCGATCACTTAAAAAACATATATCATAAAATAAATTATTATTAAAATTATAAACATAAATTCATTCATTTTATCAAATTCCCATGGGTTTCAAAAATAAAAAACATTCCCTAAGTGATGTTATTGGTTTTGAAAATATAAAAACCATGTAGTTAATCAAAAAACCCAATTTTCATTCAATAAAATACACTAAAAACATTGTAATTTTAATAAATAAATTTTATATTTCAATTTCTAAAAATATAAATCAAGATTAAATAATTGAATTAAACAACAATCAAATATTAATGAATTATAATCAACAGTCAATTGAATAAGATCCACCAACTTACGTGGGTTCTTACTAATTTACATATGTATCTAAATAATAATCTTAATGAAGAGATAAAAATAATATTATCATGAAAATACATATATGAATTAAAATTTATAAATATTATTATTAAAAAATATTATTAAATTTAATTATCCTATAGATTAAAAAATTTTCACAACCCCTTATGATTTTCCCAGGAACCATTCAAAAATATAACACACATTTATGATGCTTTCTGGATTGGACTACATAACCTAAAAGAAATGACATAAACCTCATTATACTTATTATAATCCCTATGTAATACATTGGTTTATGTTATAGATGATGAATGTAGAAAAGAGATAAACCATGTATGTTGGAAAACGCCATGACCAATATTTTTGACATTATATTAAATAATTTTAGAGGTAAAAAGAAAAACTTAATTCTCTTAGAGTGCCTGGATATATTATCTACGAAATTATTTATGTTTTATAAAATTTGTAATAATTCATAAACAAAATTAAAATTAATTCAAGGGTCTTCTATATTATCAATATTTTTCACTATTTCTACAACCAATAGGAAACTAATGATTTTAACAAATTGAAATGGATGGAAGGTCTAAGGCCCTAACTATATTCATAATCCATTATTGTATTTTCATCATTAATTTTCCATATGTATCTCTAAAATTAATGAGTCATATATCTTTATATTGCATATATCTATCATCATTATACTCAACAAAAAATAAATATATATTAGGCCACCTATAAAACACTAAATCAATTTATATCTCTTAAAACTCTATTTACCACTATTTCCTTAATTTATATCCATGATTTTGTTTGAATATCATGAAAATGTAATAAAATATACTCTATAAATTTATATAATTAAAAAATATATAACAATATATTCCAAAAAATCAATTAATTTCATAAGTAAATAATAATATATGTTATTTAATTATCCAATAAAATACATTCTTTAATAAATGATATCAAGTCAACATCCACATCCCTTCAATGAACCTAAAAACATTAATGGGAAAATTATTCCTGCAATAATACATTTCATTCTAAAAAATCAATATGTTACATAATTACAGAAAATTTTAAAGATACTATTGTTTCATATGGAGTTATCTCTCCCAAGACTCCTCTTGATCCTACCACAATTTTCATAATAAATTTACTATTGGAATAAAATTTCCTCTAAATACATTATCATTATTATAAATTATATTTATTATCCATTTTAAATAGTTCATATCAGTTTCCAAATTAATATATTACAATTTAAAAAACCAAAAATAGGGGAATTTTAAATTTACATAATAGTGAAAACTATAAAAGCACATGGATAATAATATAAATTTTGTGTAATTACAATAATCTAATGAAATGATTATACTTAATCGTAAAGGCATAAAATCCATTTTTTCTATGCCATCAGGGTGCTAACTAAAAAATCATATTTAAGGAAATTAGAATAAAAAAAATTAAAATATTCATCACCAATAATTACCATAAGACTTCAACCATGTTTGATATTTCATTATTCCCTTTTAATATTATAGAAAAATATTCCATCTCTTACATTATGTTTTTTCCTAGTGATGTTTTCCACCGCTTTATTCAAACATATCATCAATTATTATTATCTTCAATAAATATAATAAAAATGATACTTATTAATTATATAACCATACATATTTTTATAGTAACATTCCACCATACGGATATAATCCTCCCATGATCTCCTAAAATATATAAAATAAGATTGAAGAATACCCTCCAAACTCAACATGGTTTTTCAAAAATGTCCATCTTTCTAGTAATGATATTACATATATTTTGTTAAGTACCCATCATTTTATATATTCATATCCTAAATAATGATGTCAATTAAGGTACTATATCCAACACGATCGATGAAGAAACTCCATAAGTAGTTATTCAGATTGTTCCTCTTATAATTAATGCATCACCAACATCACTAGAATGATCAACAATTGGCATCAATAATCATACACTAATCTGAATTAAATTATTATATCATCCAAAAGACCACTATTAATGTTTTAGGAATCTTTTCATTGATATGGATTATATGGGATATTAAAAATAGTATAATTGGTCACACTCGGATTAATAACCAAGAAATTTAATGCTCACACTAACTCATAAAGATCCTCTTCAAAATAACATTTTCATATACCCTCAACTACTGATATTTTGATCACATGTTTGTCATTAAATTCTATTTCTATCTCTTAAATTAATAAATTTGATCTTGATTGAACGGTAAAGGGTATTTATATTTTTAGTAATTCTTATTATGGATGTCAATACACAATATCATGTTACCATTATAATGTTTATAAAATAAAAATGGTGTTTTCCAAAGAGATACACATGTTTGAATAATCCACTTAGCCTTTGAATATTCCTAATAAATATTATGTTCTAAACATTATATAGGATCCATGAAATATATAGGAAGAAATATTTGAATTTTTTCAAGAAATAAGTAAATAGAAAAATCAACATCTCATTGATTGTAGACCGAATATTTCTTCTTGAAACCTATATATGAAATCATATACAAAAAAATATACTATTGTTTATCTATTAATTATAAGAATCCAATAACCACTTTACAAACTATAATTTTAAATATCTATGGCCTCAAATATTAATTCCTTTTCATCTACAATTAATATCGCACTATCCATTAAAAGAGATAAAAATACCATCTAATGATAAAAAAGAATCTCTATGACCATTGTCGTTAACTTAGTCCTAAAAATTCATAATCCAATATTGTCTTATAATTATTTCATATATATTGAAATTTTGGAATTTTAAGCCCTATGTGATTTTAATATTAGTAATTATAATGGACTAAATAGAACCTTTAAGTCCTTGTTTTATATTCTCTTAAATATATTTTTCAATCCTCATATAATAAGGTTTCAATTATTTATGAAAATTATTCTATTATACTACATTATGGATACAAAAAAATAAGATCCGACCATATGATACATTTTATAGATCTTATTATATGAAATATTATATATATTTATACTATCATAGGTCATTCATAAGATTATTTTTAATCACAATTCATAATAAACAAGTTAAATTAGTTCTTTTTAGTCTTCCCATATAGATTATTTTAAGCTAGAATCCCTTATAAATGTAACATCCCAAGTAAATAAATAATATTATATTTTCATATTTATTAATATTTGTGAATAAAATATAAATATTACTTTAAAGTATATTCTAAGTTCGATGGGATACCCAATACGCAACAACGAGTTTCTTTGAAATCTTACGTTTCACACTAATAATATAATTATTTTAAATGGTAGTTGACACCTATCCATTGTATTGGAGGGAATGAATAAAACTAAGAAAAATATGATTATAGATGTTGGTTAAATGTATTTACCTTTTTTAAAGGGAAAAGCCCAGGATTATTATTAAAAAGAAAGTCCAAAAGAGGTAAAAAAAGGAATGAAAATAGATAAACTTATCACCCATTTTCAGGGGCGCCAAGCTTTTTCCTCAGCTTGTCCCCAATGATACGTTCTTTATTTCGCATCTCATTCCAAAGGTTGATGCTATTACGTCCTCTTCCTCTTCCTCTTCCTCCAAGATATGTTTCCTCAATATCCTTGGATTGTTGTAGGAGCGATTCTACATCTTCATCAGAGCTGTCCAATAAAATTTAGAGGCTTTAAATGTAAATGAATCTAATTTTAAGCATAATTTACATTAAAAGGAAGATATACCGCCTTTTGGTGGCGAAACCTATTTAAATTCAGTTTTGGTCTCTTTCATATGTTCATTTTGACATAATAAAATTCTTATTTAGATTCATATCATCAAAATTTACTTTGAGTAGATTTTTTGTATTTTTTATGATAAAATTCATTTTTAATGAATAGTGAAAAATACTGTATTTTATTTCAAAAGTGCCTTTTAATCTAATTTATTTGTCATGTTAGATTATATTTTTAATTGGTTTTAAAGTTTAATTAAAATATATTTTTACCATTTAATCCAATGGTGGTTATTGGAATTAATTTCACTATGGAATTGTTCATAAACAAGTGTCAATCTTCTAATAGATATTGTTTCTTAAAAACACGGTATTTGTTTTGACAGCAGGAATTGATTATAAAAATAATTAATACAACTTTTATGTTTTTAATTTATTAAAATGGACATTATTTTTGAATTTGGAATATCAAATATAGCTTGGGGTGAATATTTGGTATATTTTTGAAAAACATCAATTTTTGATGAATAGTGAAACCACTAAGTGGTAGTAAAAAAACTGCTTTTTCATTTAAATGAAATTTTAGTACCTATGTGATTTGAATTTCAAAAAACTGACATACATGGTTGTCATTAGGATGTAAAAATTGGATCAATGCGATTAAATTAATTTTTGGTGAATAGTAACTTTTACGTTTTATTAATCGCGATTAAAGGTAATTAGTGTAATTTAAGGTAAATATAATGATTTAATAATTTGAAATTACCTTTACACTTGTCATACACTTATTCGATAAGTCATGGCCGACCATGAAAATCGATGGGTCAACTTGGGGACCCCTTGAAGCCACTTGGGTAAGAAAATGACATTAATAACTTTTTATTTAAAGTAAAAAAAAAGTGTCACAAACATGTATTGATTTACTAATACCATTTTTACATGGGGTTATACAAGTGATAATTTTGAATATAAATATTCATTGGAAATATAAAATAATTTCCTACATCATGATATTTTTTTTAATTTTTAGACATTAAATAAATTTATTTATTTATGACACCATGATGATGTAGTGATTACCTCATTAATGAACGATTTAAATAAAATGAGAAGATAAGATAAAATCTAAGACATAAACATGTCATTTTTAGTGTTAGTTATAATAGATAATCTACCATGTCAGCCATCATGGAAAATATGAAAGTGATAAAACATGAAAAAATCAGATAATCTCACTCAATAGTGAACATGATATTCTTACCACCAACATTGAAGAATTCAACATTCCTCTATAAGAAATAAATAATAGATTATAATAAATAAATACAATCAATTACAAGGATAATTTCAAATGATTGTATATAAAAATGGATGGAATCTACTGAAGAGAAACCTATCCCTAACGTCATCTCTCTACCTTTATGAAAACTAGAAAAGAAAGCTGAACCTCCCAATAGTATAGTCAACCCCATGGTAATTATATGCCTCTCTAACTCATGTTCTAGATCCTAGAATATAGTAGGTGCCATGAAGGATCATGTAAATCCTAAATCAGAAAAATAATACATATATAAATAATAAAGGACAATCATACCATGTACTATGTTTATACCACCCATCGAAGGATTCTCAAAATCATGCAGCATACGACATCCTTCTCTATGACCTATCTGACTCTGATGATGACTACTTCTGCGATCTATCTCAACTCTCTATCCATGAAAATGAGGGATGATAGGGGGATATAATCAACCCATTATATCTCTTTGTGATTACCCATACCTAGAGCACCTTAGGACTATTATTTTTGGCACCTCATATGATATTATTGCAAAGGATATATCTAAAGTGGATTGCTATCCCCACACTGACTACTGAGGAAGCTCACATACTCTAGATTTTTATGGTCATGCAATATACTTGAAAGCGAACCCCGTTATGGTCTACTATTAGTGACTTGATATCTACAATCTATAGAGAAATATTTTGAAGAAATAATATAAGGTCAACTCCTTACAAAATTAAATTTTAACTAACCAAAAAACCGAGAACCTACAGTTAAATATTTTATCTATGAAATGTCCTAACTATTAACCTCATAAAAATTTCTATACAGTCCAATATCCTTCTTATAACCTCTTCATTATCCATCAACTTGATAAATATTAACAACACGAATAGAGTGACCATGTGATGGATATTTGGATGCAAATCATCATTGAAATGATTCTCTCTATAGCCTATTATTCATGAATGAGATCATAATCATATTTTAAATGATTATTCAAATGAATATTGAACATCTGTGTAAATTAAAATCCCAAGAAAAATAAAATAATCTCATCCTAGAGTGCCACTCCGATGGTGGAAGAGGGAAACTCATCCTAAAACTCAGAATGAAATTTCAGCCATGATATATCTCACTTTTCATGATCACAATGACATGAAATCCAATATGTATGGGTTTTTCCCCACAATATATTAACATCTAAAAAAATCCAAGTTTCCTACATATCTGAAATCAAAATAATGTAAATATTTACCACATCCCACCAAGGCGTAGTCTCTAGATCCAAAATGAAACCCTCTTGTTTTTGCAAGCTTTGGTGCTGGAACAATTGAAGCTTCTACATCCTTGAATCATTATCATCAAAATTATACTAATAATGATCTTCTAGTGAATGTTGAAAAATATTAGTAACACATATATAGTAGGGATTTCAACCTATATCAACAAATACAATATACGAAACAATTATGGGATCCTAAAAACATAATATTGGAAATATATGATTAGTAATTTAATATTTATCCTAGTTCCCATTAAATATAAAATTAAAAAACAATCATAAATAATCATGATGATATATCCTCATTGAGGTCCCTATATCACAAGAAACATCACTTCACTTTTTATATATATTAAACTTAAGGTTCTCATATAAGACCAAAGAGGTATCTAGAATCGCATATCATAGCTAGTATCCCATTATTACATGACACACAATTTCTTACAAATACCATTCCCCACCTATGCATGAAATCCTCACTAGTGAAATCCATTAATGTTATTTTATCAATCATCCATAAACTTGGATATAACTCTATAATGACCTTCCTATAATGGTACCCGTTATGGTCTAGTAGAAAAAAAGAGTGTGACACCCGAACCCCACCTCCATTATTCCACATATTGGTGACTAGAACATTGTGTATAGAATATGAATTAATGATTGAAATTACCCACAATATACCTAGAGAAGATAATAAAACACCAATCAATTACATATAAAAAATAAAAAAACATGCACTGTTCTTTAATATAATGTCATACAAGAGTAAAAAAATGAAAATTATAAATAAACTTAGAATCAATCCTTTGGTAGCATCTCCAAACTAGAACAACTCACAATCAGCATAAAAAACTAGTTATGCATATCTCAATCAAAAAATCTTTCCAATAGACCTAAAAACTAGATATATATATATATATCAGAGTAAATTTATACTTACTATGATCCTCCCTAAAAAATATTACCCTTATTTGGAAAAAATGATACTAATTATTGAGTTCAAAAATAGTGGATCCATGTAATGACCTAGAAATTTCAAGGAAATTTTATATCTTAAATTCTTTGGAATTTTACGAGTCTGCAGTTTCTGACGGTGCCTGATTCTGAGGCCCGGTGTTCCATGAATCAATTTTTGAAGTTTTGTTCGGGTACGTTCAGTAAACGTATGTGCGTGTTTTTCTATTTTTTGAACGGGTGCACAAAATGGAAATATGAGGACACCGTTGAACTCGCGGTGCTGGTTTTTGCTTAAGAAGGGTTTCACCACGACGACAGATGATCAGGTTTGACAGTTGGTTTTTGGGATTCATGTGGATTACAAAAATAAAATAAGTAACAACTTATTTTAGTTTAGTTGAACTCACGCCATATGTTAATGATTTTTAAAAGCTCCACATGGGGCTTAACCCCCATTTAATTTGGAGGGAGAGGAAACCTCACAACCATTTCATTTAATGATGTGTGTCAACATAAAAATAAAGCTATCAATTAATTTTATGTGCCAATATAAAATTAATTGTTGTCAATTAATTTTATGTGTCAACGTGAAATTAAATGTTGTGTGTCAACATAAAATTAAAACTATCAATTAATTTTAGGTGTCAACATAAAATTAATTGCTTCCAATTAATTTTATGCGCCAACGCTTTTAATTCGCTTGACCCCCTTTTCATTTTAACTACATCATTGGAATTTGTGAATGTTCCTAATAAATGAACCATCATAAATTCCACAATAGTTACATACCTCTCACCCTCTCCTATATATAGAGATCTTGGGAGGAGGATTTGGGACGGCTTCACCAAGCGACGAAGTGATGGTAAAATGACACGATGCCCAACACTTGGAGGATTATGCATCCTCCGACGAAGAACACGAAGACGCTGACAATGGAAAATTCTTCCTCAGATTCTTCCTCGGAATCCACTTCCGACATGGGATCTCTTCAATTCCCCTTCTTCCTTCCTCTTCACCGTCAACAGGCCAACGCACAAGATCATAAGTGGAAGCATACGACAAAATACGACAACATAGTCTTCCCCCGCGACGAACCAAAGACAGTCGATTAGAAAGGTAGGGGTGTGTTTTAAGATGTTTAACGCTTAATCATCTCTTATTAAATCAAATTCTAGAGCTGCTTGATATCATTCTAACATGGAGGGTTTAGGCCGCACGAACACGGACCGACCCCTCCACAACCTTTATGGTTTCAGAACCTTAGATCGACGGCGATGTAACCATGGCACGACAATGTGGTGATGATGACGAAGATGGCGAATAGAGGTCGCGCTTCCCATGACCTTCGTGAACACTGCCGCCGGTCGAGCGGCGCCAGACCAACATACCTGCGCACTGCCCGGCACGCGACCCAGTCCGAACCGCGGGTAGCTCAGCCGCCGGAACCCGGCCCGCGCACCCCGCGCACTACCAGCACACCCCTCACCTGCCCGTTTCCCTGGACGCCCTCCTCGAGCCTTACCGGCACTCAGGATGCCTTCCCGGCATCCCCCTGCCCCACCGGCACCCCGGCTGCCTCCCCAGCGCCCTCTCGGCGCCTGCTTAGAGCCCCCTGGCGCCTAGGCCGCCTGCCCGGTGCCCTCACGGTGCCTGCCCAGCGCGCCCCGCACCCTTTCCCGCACCCCCACATCCTGCCTGCATCCCACACGGCCCGCCATTGGCCTCTCGGGCTGATCATCCCGAGCTGCGCCCCTCGCGGCGCCGGCTAAACCTACCACTGGCCTTCGGGCTGAGTCGCCCACGTGGTGACTTCGGCTCGAGTTGTCCATGTGGTCCGTTGGGCCGGCCCCAGCAAACTGAGCCATGCTTAGCAGGCTGACCAACCCAACGTGCTGAGTCAGACCCAGCAATTCAGACTGGGTCGACCCATACTGGGTCGTCCCTGGTTGTGTTGGGCTGAATCGATCCGACCGGGTCAGACCGGACTTAGGCCCACTTTTGACCCTTTTCTTACGTTGGCCATATCATTGTCACCAGACGACCATTTGACGAACCATCAGCAGCACTCGTAATATCAATGAGAAAGGATCCCTTAAAAAATACCCCATGGGAATTTGGGGTAAGTTGAGATATAGTCGGGTCGGTTCGTACACGAAACCTACCGGGCCCCTCGGATAAAAAGACTAATAACTCATAGACCGGGCGTTCGAATGATGTGATGTCTGTTGCGTCGAGACCCTTATGACGTGGTGGACTTTTGAGATACTTCTTCATGGGACTTCGTGACACTTAGAGTATCAGCTTGTTGCTCGTGGAACGGATCCTCCCGGAGACGAGTGAGCAGACTACGGAGACCTAGAAGCTGGCTGAGACCTGATGACTGCTTGTCCGATTCATTCGGAGTGACTTGACTAGCCAAGTGGGGAGAGCTACTGTGTGAGGTGGCAGACCCATGGCGGAGGAGCGCTACTGTGTGAGTCGGCAGACCTACGGTACTCGACAGGAGGAGTACCTCTGATGGCTATTAGGGGGATAACTACTGTGTGAGGCATCAGACCCATGGCGGGGAGCACTACTGTGTGAGGCAGAAGACCTTCGGTACTCAATAGTAGGTGTAACTCAGCAGTATAAGGTTAGTGATTAGCCCCTCAGAGTCGCGATAGGACTACTATCCTCAACAGAGGAAGATTTCTTCAGCAGTCGTGTATTCATGAATAAAAATCCTAGTTTGAGCTGAGTCAATGACCTTTTTGATTTTCCTCATGATTGAGATGGGTTACATGATAACTTAGGTATATTTATGTTCATATACCTATGTTTTGGTTAGCCGTTGAATTTTATGCTTTGTGTTTTATCCTTGTTAGATTTTATGAGACTTTTAGGGTTTTGGGGTCCCTACTGAGTATCATTATACTCACCACTGCACGGGCTATGCCCGCACTACGTTGTGTTGGATGAAGATGACAGACAGCGCTGACGGAGTCCAAGAGCGCCAGGACTGGATAGTACACAAAGGAGGACCTTACGACGTATCACTACACGGTGGAGTCTGATAGATGTGGGGTGCTGAGGAGTCCATCTATACCTACCCTTCATGTAGGAACCCCGGAGGAAGATCCATGAGTTGCTTTCACCTTCCAGCTATTTGTCCCTTTTTTATTTGTACTTTCTTTTCAGTTGTAATTTACAGATGGGCTTGTTTTCTGGCCCTTTTTCTTTCCTGCACTTATTCTATATACAGTTTATTTTGCTTAGTGTTTTCCTCTGCTTGTACTCTGGTTGTTTAAGTTTATGTTTTGTAAAGGCAATGCCTTCCCAGTTTTAGGGGATTATGCCTTTGGTGCTAGTCGCCAGCCCCTGGCCTATGGAATGCGGTCTTGGGATAGTCACGAAGCGGGCCCTGGGGGATGGGTCATGACAAATCGGTATCATAGGACATCAGTTTTACCACAGAACTTCAGACTCTGATATTTTATTTTATGTAAATCAATAGTGTTAAGGGTACTAAGTTTGGGTTTCAGTTCAGGGAGTCCAGTGTTGGTGCGGGCGGCCGACGTATCCATACACTAGGACCCTAACATATGATCTCCAACTCAGTGCACGAAGACACTAATTGCAGGTGTGTTTTACAAAAGTTTTCTTTAAGTCATCTCAAACCAGGTCTGCTAACCAGGTATAGTCTTTTGACCGTGTCACATCTATTTTCTTCAGAATGCCTCCCTGTGGAAGACCAGCTAGAGCACCGAGATTTGTACATACTGATATCCTGATGAGCGATGAGGCCTTAGTACATGGCCCTCTTCTAGTTGAGGCACCAGTGGAGGCACTAGCAGTACTACTCCTCGTTGGGCCACCGATGCCACCAACCCCAGCAGCAGACGATGCACGCCGTTTGAGCGCATTGCATGAGTTCCAGCACCAGAGGCCACCCAGGTTCCAGGGAGAGACAGACCCACAGGTGGCTGAGGATTGGTTGGAGGCTATGGTGAGAGTCTTCAGGCTAGTAGGGACACCAGAAAACTTAATGGTGATCCATGCGGCCAACATCCTGCAGGAAGCAGCAGGCAGATGGTGGAGCCTGATGATTCAAGTCCACGACGAGGTAACACTGCTCTTGGAAGACTTCGAGAGCCTGTTCCATGCAGAGTTTGTACCAACCACACTTCGAAAAGTATGGATACAAGAGCTACTACATCTTCACCAGGGTAGCATGATAGTGGCGCAATACTCAGCGAGGTTCACAGACCCCTCATGCTACTCCACAGATATGGTACGAGACACTTTCTTCAGGGACCAGACCTTTGAGTAGAGACTTAGGTGAGAGATTAGAGCTTCATTTATCTCTCACAGTATTCCGACGCAGATGGGGGTGTTGGAGCGAGCCCCCCTAGTGGAGAGTTTCCTTCCGCAGTTGTCTCCAGCAGCGAGACCTACCACTAGCTGACATGTAGTGGAGTCTTCTGCAGCTAGCAGTATACATATGATGCAGAGGTCCAAGAGGACCAGACCTATAGGTGGTCGACCGAACGACTCAGGATATGTAGTGTGGGGCACCCGTAGTGGTGGCAGAGCTAGACCTATCAGGCAGTGTTACTCATGCGTCGGCCAGGATCACATGGATTGGGACTATCCAACCCGCCGCACGGACTATCGACAGTAAGTTGAGGGACCTCCCATGCATAGGCAGAGTTTTGATCGAGGAGGTCCGCAGGTCAGAGGAGGACATGGAAGAGGAGCTTGTCTTTCAGCTGGTGGTGGACGAAGTTACGAGGTGTTTCCACCACCACCACCAGGAGGTCCATCCCGACCATAGGGAGTGGGTGGATAGGGCAGAGCCCAGCTTCAAGCAGCTGAGTCCTACAATCACGGTGCTCTAGAGATGATTCAAGGTATGATCTGTGTCTACTCCACCTTAGATTTAGTTCTTATAGACACAGGTTCCAGTCACTCTTTCATTGCCACTTCCCTCGTTCGGAGCTCGGAGATTCCGAAGGAGTCGTTAGTTTGGTCCTTATGGCTAGAGACTCCTACAGGAGCTGATTCGACAATCACACACTGGTTCCGGAAGTGCGAGCTTACTCTAGGAGGTGAGATCTTCGACTGGGATCTCCTAGTAGCAGCGTCGAGGCCTTACGACGTCATCTTGGGTACAGACTGGTTATCTACAGTCTATGTTCAGATTGACTGTATTGGGCACAAAGTGCGGTGTGTCCACACGGATGGGACTAGGTTTACCATCACCGGTGATAGGGGAACCTTTGCAGTGCATGACAGACTTACTCGGAGGAGGATGCAACGGATCACTCTCGAGTTGGATTGTCTTACCCTCGGAGTAGTTGATGTGGAAAGTATTACTTACCCTGTAGTGGTAGACTAGTACCCGGATTTTTTCCCTAACGACGTTCCAGGACTACCTCCTCGTAGAGAGGTAGACTTCTACATTGACCTGTACCACGGGAAGACACCGATATCTAATCCAAAAAATCATACGACTCTCGCTGAGCTTCGTGAGCTATGGGTATAGCTGGAGAACTTGAAAGAGAAGGGATTTATCCGACCCATTGTTTCACCATGGGAATCTCCGATTTTGTTCTCTAAGAAGGCGGATGGGAGCTTGCGACTATGTGTCGACTACCGTCGCCTGAATTAGGTGACCATTAAGAACAAGTACCCACTCCCGAGGATTGAAGACCTCTTTTATCAGCTCATGGGAGTATGATGTCTCTGGAACATAGACCTCGGATCAGGCTATCACCAGATAAGGGTTTGAGATGAGGATGTGCAAAAGACGATCTTCAGGTGTTTGTATGGCCACTATGAGTTCTTGGTTATGAACTTCGACATATCCAACGCTCCAGCAATGTTCATGAGTCTCGTGAATAGGATAATCCAGCCATACCTTGATCGCATTGTCATAGTCTTCATCGACGACATACTGATTTACTCAGCTACTGAGGAGGAGTATGCCTACCATTTGTGGGTGGTACTAGATACACTCTGAGAGCACCAGCATTATAATAAACTCTCAAAGTGTCAGTTCTCGATTTGAGAGGATTACTTATTGTGACATGTCATCTCAGAGGATAGAGTTGTAGTGGATCCAGCGAAGATCGAGGAAGTACTTGCTTGGGAGCCACCCAGGACTGTGTCGGAGGTGCGGAGTTTCCTGGGATAGGCGGGGTGCTATCGGAGATTTATTCAAGACTTCTCTAGAGTTGCAGCACCGATTTCAGCTTTGACGAAGAAAGGGAAAAACCTTCGTGTGGTTAGAGAGACGCTAGTGGAGTTTCCTGGAGATGATGTAAAGGCAGAGTAGTGCCCCCATATTAAGGCTTCTAGAGGAAGGCATAGGGTATGTGGTTTATTGCGACACATTAGGGACCAGACTCGGGTGTGTCCTGATGCAATAGCGAGGAGTGATCGCGTATGGTTTACAACATTTGAGATAGCACGAGAAGAAATACGCTACCCATAAACCAGAGTTAGCAGCATTGGTCTTCTCCTTGAAGATATGGCAACACTATCTTATGGGAGAACGTTTTACCGTGTACTCTGATCACAATAGTCTCAGGTATATCTTCTCTTAGAAGGATCTGAACCCGAGACAGTGGCGGTGTCTTGAGTTCCTCCAGGACTATGACTTTGAGATAGTCTATACTCCTAGGAAGGGGAAGATAGTAGCGGATGTGCTTAGTAGGAGATCGGGCATTTATCTGCTAGGATAGGTGACAGAGCAGCTGGCCACATTGCAGATATTCTTTGTGGATAGGGATGGAGTAGCCTATCTATAGTCTCTGATAGTCACGCCCCCACTTCGTCAGTGAGACAGGGAGGCGTAGCTTTGGGATGTTGACTGCCACACACGACGTGATCAGATATCCACAGGGCATGCACATCATGGATTTTTTGAAGGTGGGGAGTACATCATCCTCTTCAGAGGACGTACCATAGTACCAGTTGCACTAGAGGAGGAGGTGTTGAGAGAGTTCCACACATACCCTCTAGCGGTACATCCAGGAGTGGTGAAGATGTATCAGGACCTCAGATGATATCACTAGGGCCTAGGTATAAATAAAGTAGTAGCTGAGTTTTATAGCATCCTGCCTTTTTATTACATAACATTTCATTACATTTTACAAACAGAGGATCTTTAATGTCTAGTGTTTTGGAAATTAGGAACATAAAACATGAGAACAACATATAACATTCTTCTAAAACAATTTTAAGGCTTCTTCATTGATCATCCTAATTTCATTACGAAATTTCATAACCTAGGAGAATACATCAAAGTAAAGGGTGAGCAGAAGGCCCAATAAGGGAATCAAGATAAACATTTTACCTGTGAACTTGAGATACATCAATGAAGTCATGATAAATAACTTTAAGGCCCGAGAAAGAGATCATGCGGCATATCATAATAAAAATAATGTGTTTCATAACATGAATATGTGGCTATAAAATTTAACATAGACAATAATTTCTATATCACCAAGGACTATCCCCAAGGTTTTATTAAAAAAAATTACCAAGGTTATTCCCCAAGGTATCGTTAAAATGGTCATATCTAGAGATAAAGTCTTTAACCAATGCATTGGAGCTCTATCAGGGCGCACCCTTAATTTGTCTTTATTATCATGTGATCCACATAAATCATCATCAAACATTTCATAAATAACCCATATATCATAAAAGAAATGTGTTTCATTTCATAATCATAACATTTTAAAAACTACTTTAAAGACATGATCTTTATGTCACTTTAATCCCACGGAAAAGGAAAGCGGGTTTTGTGTATGTACATCCCAAAATTAAAATATAACATTTTGATATATATGTTAATACCATTGTATAAGAAATATATTATAGTATTCACTTAAAAAAATAATAGAATTTGAGAAAAAGAGAAAGACATTTTGAGACGAAAATTTTGCGGCATAACGGCTATGTTACAGGGTTTTGGAAAATATTGAAAAGAGAGGGGACATGGGTCACCCACACATAAATAATCCATAAAAAAATATTGGGATAGAATATAAATAATATAATAACATGGTAATGATCTTTTTAATACATACCATATAAAATGAAAACCATTGAAAGAAGACAAAAATAAGATTTGTCTTATGAAAATTCGGCAGCCAAACGACGTCACTTAAAACTTCAAAAAATGAATTGATGAGATCAAATAGGGTATATAATAATATTAAAATAAAATAATAGTATGATGAATATAGAGATCATACCCCAAAATAATAAAAATGAACTTGAAAGACTTGACAGGAAAATAGACCTTGAAAAAGAGAAGGGTGAAAGAATCCCTTACAAAAATTTGGCAGCCTAAAGGCACCACTAAAACATTATTAAAATGAATTGATGAGAGAAATAGGGGGTCTCTAATCATATTAACATGAAAATTGAAGTAGGATGAATATATAATTACATACCTAGCATAAAACATGGAGCTTAAAATAAATGAAAAAAAGAAGAATACATGAAAAGAAAGAGAGAGGTATGATCCTTTACCATGAAGTGTAACTTCAAAAGCATGAAGGTCGGGAACTTGGGAGGCTTGAGTGAAAATTGGGAGGACTCCTAGGGAGGTAAAGAGACAATAACTTCATTGGGAAGGATTTGGAAATGAAATGAAGGAGGGAAAGGCTTGGCATTTATAGGAGATGTGCGGGGACAAAGCATTAATTGCCAAGGGACACCTCATCAGTGGTATTGGAAAAACTATGGGATTACCCATGGTATTGGGCACTTGGGACACATCATACCTTATCTTATTATTCATAAGTCTACCAGAATTATTTCATAATTATTACATCCTTAATGATGTCATTATACACTCGAAACACAAAAACTGTATTTTCACTATTCACCGAAATTGCAACATTCTCAGAAAAATCCCAAAATTTCACCTTTACCAAATATAGATGCTGTGATTTAAAAAATGCTCTCCATTTTATGAAAATAATTTCTTAAATATATTTAATTTAATTTTTAAATAAAAACACTATTCACTGAAAATTAGACTATTTCAGATAAATCCCAAAAATTCACCTTAACCAAATAACGACGCTCTGATTTCAAAAATGAACTCCATTTTATGAAAATAATTTTCTAAATATTTTAATTTAATTTAAAAAAACACTATTCAACTGAAAAAACTAATACATAACCAATAATTTCTGAAACAATTATTTACCTATTTTCTTGAATCAGATTACTTAATCAAGGTGCCTAAATTTTATTAATACTTTCTTAAGTAAAATTACTTAATCCATTTGGTCACATTACTAATCATAAGCATAAAATCACTATTCATAATTTACTATTCATAAAAAATTAAGTTGATCTTATCAGACTCTAAATTTCTTACTGAACATAACTGTAGAAGACCATTTTTTGAAAATCATTAAACATTATTTATTATTTAAGGTTTACATAAATATTTTTAAAAATAACCATTTTCTAAAATTCATCAATAATATGCATACTATATTTATCCAGACATTTGAAAATTCACAAACTTCACCGTTAGAAGACATCACAATTTTTATTTAAATCAAAGGATTACCCAAGGCAGTTACAGTCTTGTTATATAACCCCTTATAACACCAGCATAGTACCTAAGAGTAAGGTGTGCTATGGTGATAGAAGCTTGGGGTGGCTCGGCCAACATTACCCAAGTAGTGATTTCTATCAGCTCGAACTTCTCGCGAAGGCGATTCCATTCCAGCTTCACACGATGATGCTCGACATGGGTTTGGTCTAGAGAAAAGCCCAAAGGTGCTACCTCCTTCCCGAGTTCCTTCATATGGGCTTCGATCGGCCCGATACTACTAGATGGGGCCATCAAATCTTTTTTTCTATATTAATTAATCAAAATCACTTGTATTTATAGACAATAATTGCAACATTTAGTTTCTAACAGTCATATTTACCAACGGTCATATAACAGTCAAAACCCAATGATCTTATTTTAATTATACTCATTTTATTAAATGAATTTTTTTTCTGAGTATATAATAAAATAACACACAAAGTTAGGAAACAAAGTTTATTCAAAAATACATTTCCTTACATGTTTGTCTCTCGATGCCTCACTTGTCAGCAAGTGAAGGCGGAGCACCAAGTTCCAGCAGGCTTGGTTCAGCCCTTAAAGGTCCTAGAGTGGAAGTGGGATAGGATATCCATTGATTTTGTGACGGGACATCCACGTACATCTAGAGGACACAACTCTATTTGGGTGAACGTAGACCGACTCACCAAGTCGGCCCACTTTCTACCAATCATAGAGCAGGGCTCCGTAGAGAGTTTGGGATGCCTCTACATTCAAGAGATTGTATGGCTTCATGGTGTTCCATCAACTATCGTCTCCGATCGAGATGCTCGTTTCACTTACCGGCTATGGAAGGGGTTGCAGGAGGCTTTCGGGAGGCAGCTTCGCTTGAGAACCGCTTTCCATCCACAGATGGATGGTCAGACTGAGAGGACCATTCAGACTCTCGAGGACAGGATCTGTGCATGTGTCCATGACTTTGGTCGTATCTGGGAGGATCATTTACCCTTTGTGGAGTTTGCGTACAACAACATCTACCACTCCAACATCAGGATGGACCCTTACGAGGCCCTGTACGACTGACCTTGTAGATCGCCACTGTGCTGGACAGACCTAGGGGAGTCAATACTTGTGGGACCAGAGATGGAACGAGCTACCCCAGAGAAGGTGCAGGTCATCCAAGAATGTATGAAGACTGCACCGAGAAAATGGAAGTCCTATGTTGAAAGGAGGCGGATACCACTGGAGTTTGAGGATGGCGACCACGTCTTCCTACGGGTCTCACCTCGATGAGGTCTACGGAGATTTAGCCGAGGTGGAAAGTTATCTCCGCATTTCATTGGGCCATTCCAGGTCCTCGGTAGAGTAGGCGAGGTGGCTTACTGCATGGCCCTTCTACCTCAGTTTCTTCGGGTGCACTACTTCTTCCATGTATCTCAGCTGAGGAGATATGTGCATGACCCATCACACATCATCGACCATGGGGAGCTAGACATCGATGATGAGGTGACATTCACGGAGGTCTCGGTGGAGATTGAGGATCTATAGGAGTATGTCATGCATGGACGGTCGATTCCTCAGGTGCGCGTTCACTGACAGCATGATAACCTTCAGGAGAGCTCATGGGAGTGGGAGGCTCAGATGTGTGTTCAGTACCCCTTTTTGTTTCCCTAGTGTGAGTTGTAGCTTTACGGGGACTTAAATACCTGATGTTGGGGTAATGTAAAGACCCAAAAATTTCAAGGAATTTTTTTTCTTAAATTATTTGAAATTTTATGAGTCCGCAGTTTCTGACGGTGCCTAGTTCTGAGACCCGGTGTGCTTGGAATAAATTTCTGAAGTTTTTCTCGGTTACGTTCAGTAAACGTACGTGCGAGTTTTTCTTTCTTATAAATGGGTGATCAGAATGGAAATCTGAGGGAAATATTGAACTTGCAGTGCCGGTTTTCACTTAAGAAGCGTTTCACATCGACAGTAGATGATCGTGTTTGAGAGTTGGTTTTTGGGTTTCACGTGGATTAATAAAATAAAATAAGTAACAACTTATTTTATTTTAGTTGAACTCACGCCATGTGGTAATGTTTGTTAAAAGCTCCACATGGGGCTTAACCCCCATTTAATGGGGAGGGAGAGGAAACCTCACAACCCTTTGGTTGTGTGAGTTTAAGTTTTGTAAAGAAAATGCCTTCCCTGTTTTAGGGGATTACGCCTTTGGTGCTAGTCTCCAGCGTTAGGCCTATAGAAGGCGGGTTTGGGGTAGTCACAATGCGGGCCCGGGTAGGTTCCGGGGGCGCCCCATGCCCTTCCCGGCACTTTCATGGCCTGCCCACCCCTCGTGCAGCCCACCGTTGGCCTCTCAAGAAGAGCCATCCGATCCGCGCACCTCACGGCGCCAGCCGGACCTGCCACTGGCCATCGGGTCGTGTCACCCACGTGGTGACTTTGGCAGGAATTTTCCACGCAGTCCGCTGGGCCGGGGCCAAAGGGCTAGGCTAAACATAGCGGGATGACCCGCCCAATGGGCCAAGTCATACCCAGTAAGTTTAATGGTGTCGACCTAGACCTGGTCGGCCCAGACTGGGTTGGGCAGAGTCGGTCCGACCGGGTCGGACCGGACCCGGGCCTACTAACGACCCATTTCTTACTTTGGCCATATCTTTTGCACCGGACGTCCGTCTGATGAACCGTCAAGGGCACTGGTAAACTCATTTAGAAACGGTCCCTTTGAAAATACCCCATGGGAGTTCGGGGTATAGTTGAGATATGGTCAGGTTGGTACGTACATGAAACCAACTGGGCCCCCGGGACAAAAAGGCTAATAACTCACGAAATGGGTGACTGATTGACGCACCGTCTGTTGCGTTGAGACCCCTGTGACGTGTCAGAACTTCAAGATACTTCTTAGTGGGACTTCATGAAACTTGGATTATCGTATTTTAGCTCATGGAGTGAACCCTCCTGGAGATGAGCGAGCAGACTACGGGGACCTAGTAGCTGGCTGAGAGCTGATGAATGCTTGTATGATTCATTTCGGAATGACTTGACTAGCCCAGTGGGGAGCGCTAATGTGTGAGGCGGTAGACCCATGGTCGATGAGCGCTACTATGTGAGGCAGTAGAACCTTGGTACTCGACAGGAGGAGTAACTCTGTAGTCTCTTAGGGGGAGCGCTACTGTGTGAGGCACCAGACCCATAGTGGGGAGCGCTAATGTGTGAGGCGGTAGACCCGCGGTACTCGACAGGAGGAGTACCTCAGCAGTCTAAGGATAGAGAGTAGCGCCTCAGAGTCGTGATAGGCCCACTATACTCGATAGATGAGGAGTTCTCCAGTATCCATGGTTTCGATAATGAAAATCTTGGTTTGAGCTGAGTCAATGACCTTTGAGTTTTTCCTCATGATTGAGAAGGGTTACATGATAACTTAGGTATATGTGTGGGAATATACCTATGTTTTGGTTATCCGTTGAATTTTATGCCTTGTGGTTTATCCTTGTTAGATTTTGTGTTACCTTGAGGTTCTCAGGGTCTCTACTGAGTATCATTATACTCACCCCTGAACGGGCTATGCCCACACTACATTGTGTTGGATGCAGACGACGAACATCGCTGATGGAGACTGAGAGCGCCAGGACTGGACGGTACCCGAAGGAGGACTTTATGAGGTCTTGGTACTTGGTGGAGTCTAAAGAACGTGGAGTGCTGAGGAGGCCATCTGTATCTACCCTTTAGGTAGGAACCCCGGAGGATGATCCAGGAACTGCTTTCACCTTCCAACTGTTTGTCCCTTTTTTATTTGTACTTGCTTTTCAGTTGTACTTTACAGTTGGGCCTGTATTCTAGACCTTTTTCTTTCCATCAATTCTTCTATATACAATTTCTTTTACTTAGTGTTTTCTTCTCCTTGTACTCTAGTTATGTGAGTTTATGTTTTGTAAAGGCAACGCCTTCCCTATTTTAGGGGATTATACCTTTGGTGCTAGTCACCAGCTCTTGGCCTCTGGAAGGCGGGCTTGGGGTAGTCACGATGTGGCCCAGGCCGCCTTCCCGATGCCCCTGATGCCTAGGCCGCCTGCCCGGTGGCCCCCGGTGTCTACCCGACGCCCTAGACCGTTTTACCGGCGCCCGGCTGGCTGCCCAGCGCACCCCGCGCCCTTCCTAGCATGTCCGCCCCCCGCGTGGCTGCCATTGGCCTCTTGGGTTGAGCCGTCTGGGTCGCGCCCTTCGCGGCGCTGACCGAACCTGCCACTGGCCTTCAGGCCGAGTCTCCCACATGGTGACTTCGGCCCGAATTGTCCACACAGTCCGCTGGGTCGGGCCCAGCGGACTCGGCCAAACATAGCGGACTGACCCGCCCAATGGGCCGAGTCAGACCCAGCAAGTCTGACCAGGATGACCCAGACCAGGTCGACCCAGAAGGGGTTGGGACGAGTCGGTCTGACTGGGTCGGAATAGACCTGGGCCCACTAACTACCCACTATTTACTTTGGCCATATCTTTGGCACCGGATGTACGGTTGATGAACCATCAGAACCACTGGTAATCTCATTGAGAAATGGTCTAATTGCAAATACCCCATGGGATTTCGGGGTATAGTTGAGATATGGTTGGGTTGGTTCGTACAAAAACCAACTGGGCCCCCAGGACTAAAAAGAAAATAACTCACTGACCGAGCATCCCCTTGGCGCGCCGTCTATTACGTTGAGACCCCTGTGACGTGGAAGACCTTTGATATACATCTTCGTGGGACTTCATGACACATGGAGTCTCGGCTTATAGCTTTTGGAGCAGACCCTCCTGGAGTTGAGTGAGAAGACTCCAGAGACCTAGTAGATGGCTGAGACCTGATGACTGTTTGTCTGATTTGTTTCGGAGTGACTTGAATATCCTAGTGGGGAGTGCTAATGTGTGAGGTGGCAGACCCGTGGCAGAGGAGCATCACTGTGTGAGGTGGCATACCCAAGGTACTCGACAGGAGGAGTGCCTTTGTAGGCTATTATGGGGAGTGCTATTTGTAAGGGTTGGTTTCCTCAGAACCAACTATTTGGTACTTTGATTACATGAATGTTCACTTATTATATATTGTTCATAGTTCATCATGACTATAATATAATAATGTCCTGGAATATTTGTTGCATTAATAAGGTTATAGCAGATCCCCGCTATGATGAGAACCTTGAAATCCTATAACAATATTTTTAAATAAAGTTCTATGGTTGGATAAAATAATATGATAGGACACATAGTATACAGACCATCATGTGTGAGTACTCGTATGAAGACGAGACTCTCTCTCATGGAGTTCTCACTTGGTAATCTCTAAGATGAGAGATTATGAGAATAGAACCACTAGTAGTAATTCTGCATGTCTTGGTGTCATCAGATATTTCTATCTGCGAGTTTGTGTAATGGTCCTTAGACTGGAAGATTATCATTAACTCATTTCATGACTCACGCACTTAGATTTACTGACGAAAACCGTCACGCAGACAGTTGGTGGAAAGTAGGGTATGATGGGTGCCTCACGAGTGAAATGTTGTTAATGGATAAGTCGATGAAGGATTTGTCCTTTCTATTTATGGAAGTTTATATCTCGTCCCTTTGATTGAAATAGAACTGTCGCATTAAATTCCATGGACATGGTGTAAAGGACGAGTTTATTTCAAGTAGTCAAAGAACAACGGATCAAGAATATAGGTTTATGACACTGCCATGAAACCTAATTGATGAGAAATCGAGACAAATGGATTAAATTACACAGTATGCGTTCATATGAGGTGATACGTCAATACGGCATCAACTTCTTTCTCTTGGGTGCCTTGACCCATTTCTAGACAGTAATCTTAGACTTTAGGCAAGCCCGCCTAATGCCAACGAGAAAGAGGCCTAGAGGGTCACACATTAAATGTATCCAAGTATCTCAAGTTGAATAAAGATTATTCCCATATGTGGTTTAATAATTATTCAATGAAGCCTAAGTTGTTTTAAATGATGGAAGAAAAATAAAATAAAACAAGTACACGTCGTGTATTATTAAATGTACACGCCGTGTAGTTTAATTTTGGAAAGGAAATGAATAAATGAAAACAAGATATACACGCCATGTACATTTAATGTACACGCCATATAGTTTTCAATGAAAAACAAGTACACACCGTGTATTTATTATTACACGCCGTGTAGTTTTTCCAATCAGGATTTTGAGGATATAATATCGTTTTATTAAATGATATTAATTATAATCAGCGTGAGCACATGTCAAGGAATTAATTATTTTCAACATGGGAGTTTTCAATAAGATTTAATGAAATAAATGAAACACGTAACACATTTATTGTTTGTCATAACTCTACAACCTCAAACTCGATTATAAATATCCTTACAACCCCAACTCTTTTCCTACATAAGAGAATCGTTGTGCACAACATCTCTGGAGAATTATTTCAAGGCCGAAAGAACCTCTTCATCCAAGAATGTTCTCAATACTGAGAGAGATCCTCTTACATCAGATCAAAATGATGTAAGGTGGACAACGAAAGCAGAGGCTTCTCCATGCTAGCACCTTTAGAATCCTTTGGCGACGTCCAGAGATACGAGGTACACGTGTGGATCACCGCTAGAGGGAGTCTACACATGGCTTCTGCGACGCAACGAGGGATCACATCGACAACGTGATCAAGAACATCAACGAAGAAAGAACACCCAAAAGGTATTTCTTTATAATTAATTAAATTAATTATAATCAACCTGTAACAATCCTTGTTTGTGTTTCCGGGACAAACCATCTTCTTTGTCTTTTTCTATTATTTGATCCATGGAGACTAGCGTTTATCGTCGTATTGATCCCAGATTGATCATTGATAATGACAAAAATCCAAGTGGGCACATCCACCCACGCGCTTCCGCTGCGCCCAGAACCTTGAAATGGTATCAGAGGGAGGTTACAACATTGATTATAGTTATTTAATTTTCATTGATAATTTACGCATTTATATTTGATTCAATTCGAAATATATCGTTCTATTAATCTGAATAAATGAGATCTATTCTTCCACCTTTGCTTCTCGATTCATATCACAGAAATGAACTTTTAATTTGAATTTTAATTAAAATAAAAATGGGGAATTCATCCGGAGGAGTCGCTCTTTCTGTCTGTAAAACATGGGATTACATGGCATGTAATTAAAACTACATGCCGTGTACTTAGGTTCAATGAACCGGAACTGGTCTGCCAAACGATGCCATGTGAATTGATTATGCCTAAGTATTAATCATGCCATGTTGACCAGAATTGAACGACGCGTGGGAACCGGAATACACTTCATGTATGTTGGAACAACACACCGTGTAGTCCAATCCGGTCTAGGTGAAACCGTGTACAAAGAGAAGCAGTGTTCCGTATACATGGGATTGCCAAGCTGATTACTGCGTAACAAGGAAGTACACGCCATGTATGATTCATCTACACACCTTGTACTCCAAAATTTCAAAAGTATAGAAAACACGCCAAATCCCCGGAGTGTACTTTGGAAACAAGGTGAAAATATATACAGGACGTGTTAAAATGAACTACACGCCATGTACTTTCCAGAAATGTAATTTAACCAGGTTTCCTTCAATGTACAATGACCCATACAAGGAATATGGATGAGAAGAATCTCAAGGAAATTCAAAAAGGAATTTAAGATAAAGAATTGATTAATTATAAGATCATAATTAATTGAATTTGTGTACGAAATATCTTAAAAGGAAGAGTGAGTAAAAGAATTTTAATTCTACATATGCGTAAATGTTGTTGCATGCTGTGGATGATCATGAGATAGACCAAAGACCCTTTGTATGTGTATGGTTTCATTTAAATTTATTTAATTTAAATTTGTTGTCCTCCGAGCCTTCGTCCAATAAAATTTAGGGCCTGCATGCCCATGGTTTCTTTAATGTAAACCCATGTAGTGGAGGATCTCCCAAGCCAGAGGAGACTGTTCAAATCCCGAAGCTGAGGCGAAACTGACGCAAGAAGATACAAAGGTGGACAGGTGGGAGCTGCAAAACATGAACCAATAGGTTCAAGGTGTTTTCCCTAGGTCAGGGTTAGCTTACCAAAACAACTAGATAAGCTAACCAATAGAAGCTCATAATCATGCCATCTTATTTTATTTCTGTCTGATTTCACGGTTTATTTATTATTTATGTGTTGTCGCGATCACATAATTAATAAAATGAACAAGCATGCAAAGATGGAATAAAATAAAAACTGGACTATGCGTAAACATTATCAGAACATGGTTAATCAATTAAGAAAGCATCACATAATATTAACAAGCATGTAATAATGCAAAACTATGAATAAAGACTAAAATTCCTCAAAACCATATTAAGTCAGAGCATGCCTTCCGTTACCTGATTAAGGGAAAGACTCAATAAAACTATGTATTTGACTAACCCTTTTTGGGACACTTACTTTTATAAAGGAAGCCCTTATGACAGGTTTCGGGTTGACTTAACCATATTAAATCAAGAGAAGTAGCCCTTGCTAGAATTGATGTAATATTGGAGGCATGAGTTGAGGAAATCCAAGTCAGGATTTCAAGATTGGGGAGTCCACTCAACAGATCAAGGAACCATAAGCTCATAGTTGGAAAAGACATGCCTACCTAAATACCTTCAAATAGCTTGACCAACCCTTGTTGGGGTTATGCGAAGGGAAATATGGGTCCTTGTCACTAGAATGTCAAAGCAACTGGACATTCCGAGTTCAATGGTGAGGGCCATTGGGACGTGATAAAATAGTGGGAGAATTAATTCATTCATTCATTATTTCTCATAAATTTTAATCAAGAAAGTACTAATAAATCTGATCTTTTAAATTGTAGAATCAAGATGAAAAATTCATCAACCACATTTTCTCTGCGATCAATACTGTATAAAGACAATATCCTCACCGGCAGTAACTTTCAGGAATGGTTTAGGCACCTTCGGGTTATCCTACGCTATGAACGAAGGTTTTATGTTCTGGAGTCCTCACTTCCTGATTCCCCTACCCCAAGGGCGAGTGATGAATATTTCGTATTCTATGATCAACATTTGAACGATGCACTCGACGTTCAATGTTTGATGCTATCATCAATGTCCAGTGAGCTCATGAAGTCTCATGAAGATAGTGATGCCTATAGCATGCTCGAGCATCTCTGTGGTCTATACCATGAGAGTGAAAGACAGGAATGGTTTGAGATATCCAAGGCTCTATTTCAGAGCAAGCTTAGAGAGGGTGCCCCAGCCGAGCCTCATGTAGTCAAGCTCATTGGCTACATTGAGCGCTTGGATGTTCTAGGGTTTAAACTCCCCGAAGAACTGGGTACCGATCTCATTCTTGAATCACCCCCCCAAGAGCTTCTGAAACCTTTTTGTGAACTTCAATATGAACAACATTGAGAAGTCTCTGTCTGATCTTCTCATCCTCATTCGCCAAGTGGACACTGACATGAAGCGTGAAAAGCCTTCTATCCTCATGGTGATTAAAAGGAAAGGGAAGGCGAAGAGCTTTAATCAAAAAGCTTCTTCAAGGACTTCCTAGAAAAGGAAGATCAAAGGGGAGGCAAAGGAATAGTATGTTGTTTGTTTTGCATGTGGCAAGAAGGGCCACTGGAAGAAAAACTGCACCCATCCAAGGAAGCAAGGGGAAGCTTCAGGTGCGTTTGTTATCGAATGCAATCTATCTGTTTCTACTAATTGGGCATTAGATACGGCTTGTGGTGCTCACATCTATATCCAAATACAGGAACCAAGTAGATTCAGGAAGACTGATCGAGGGGCATTAGATCTACGAGCAGCCAACGGAGCCAGACTTGCTACTGTAGCTGTCGGGGACTACCACCTCACATTGCCTACAGGGATGGTCTTGGTTTTGAAAGGATGTTATTATGTACCCTATGTAACCAAAAACATTATTTCAGTATCCAGATTAGATACTGATGGATTCATCTTCAAGTTCTGAAGTGGATGTTGGTATTTTTATAAAGATAGCATTTGTTTTGGTAGGGCACATTTATATAACAGCCTTTATGTGTTAGACTACACAAACCAAGTAATGGAAATCGATAAAAAAGTTAAGTCACACGACTCATACCACACCCAACTTTGGCATCACCGGCTAGGTCATATCAATGAGAAACGTTTGACAAAATTACATCATGATGGGTATTTAGATTCTTTCGAACTAAAACCGCTTGGTGTATATCATGCGTGTCTACAAGGAAAAAAGACCAAAGCCACATTTAGTGGGAAAGGTGAAAGAGTTAAAGAGCTTCTAGAATTAGTTCACACAGATTTGTGTGGACCATTTTCAGTTGAAGAAAGGGGTGGGTTCTCATACTTCATAACTTTTTCTGATGATTTTAGTAGATATGGATATATATATTTAATGAGGTATAAGTCAGATTATTTTGATCGGTTCAAAGAATACAAGAATGAATTTTAGAACCATCTTGGTACGAAGATTAAGAAAATATGCTCAGACAGAGGAGGAGAATATCTTAATCAGGACTTCATTGATTTCTTACGGGAGTTTGGGATTCTATCTCAACTCACTCTTCCTTACACACCACAGTGGAATGGTGTAAGTGAAAGGAGGAACCGCACCCTGTTGGACATGGTGAGATCAATGATGAGTCATGCGAGTCTTCCATTATCCTTTTGGGGATATGCATTACAAACAACAGCGCACATACTAATCCAAGTACCAACTAAATCGATAAATGGTATTCCATACGAGTTATGGAGTGGATGCAAAGCCATGTTATCGAATTTACATGTGTGCGGTAGCGAAGCATTTGTTAAGGCCTCTTCTGGTAAAAAACTCACTGCCTGAGGCACAAAGTGTATCTTTATAGGATATTCCAAGGAAACAAGGGGATATTACCTATACAACCCCTCAGAAAAAAAGGTTACAGTGGAAAGACATGCCATATTCCTTGAGAGGGAGAACGTCTCCAAAAGAGATAGTGGGAGCGAGATAGACTTCGATGAAGTCGAGGCTCAAGATACACATGAGTTGGTACAAGAACAGATTCCACAAAGCCCCGTGGAAGAAAAATTTGTTCCAGAGACATAAGAACTACGTAGGACCACGAGAGAGGTGAGAGAACCAGAATGATATGGTTTTATTGTCACCAAGGATGGTGACTCATTATTGTTTGACAATAATGATTCTCTTACTTACAAGGAAGCAGTTGAGGGAACAGATGTTGCCAAGTGGCAAGAAGCCATGAATTCTAAAATGGATTCCATGTACCAAAACCAAGTCTGGATTTTGGTAGATCCTCTAGTTGATGTAAAGCCTATTGGTAATAAATGGGTATTCAAGAAGAAACTGGACATGGAGGGTCATGTCAGCACCTAAAAGGCATAACTGGTTGCAAAAGGTTTTTGACAGCGTCATGGAATTGACTATGATGAAACCTTTTCACCGGTTGCCATGCTGAAATCCATCAAAATCCTATTGTCCATTGATGCATACCAGGACAATGAACTTTGGAAAATGGATGTCAAAACAGCTTTCCTTAATAGGAACCTCCAGGAAGATGTCTATATGACACAACCTGAAGGTTTTGTGACTCCAAAGGATGACAACAAGGTATGCAAGTTGCATAAATCCATTTATGGATTAAAGAAAGCATCAAGATCATAGAACATTCATTTTGATGAAGTATAATGGAATTTGGATTTGTTAAGAATGAATGTGAGCCTTGTGTCTACAAGAGGTTTAGTGGGAGTGTAGTCATTTTCCAAATAGTATACATTGATGACATATTACTAATTGGAAATGAAGTACCTGTCTTACAGTTAGTTAAGGCATGGGGGCATAAATTCTTCTCCATGAAAGACTTGGGCGAGGCGGCATATATTCTTGGGATCAAGATCCATCGTGATAGATCTGAGAGAATGCTGGGCCTGAGTCAAAGTACATACATTGACAAGATACTGAAGAGATTCAGTATGGAACATTCCAAGAGGGGATTGTTGCCAGTGTTACATGACATTCATCTTTCCATGAAAATGTGTCCTCAGACACATGAGGAAATAAATAGAATGGTAAGGATCCCATACGCATCCGCGATTGGGTCAGTCATGTATGTTATGTTATGTACACGGCTAGATGTTGCTTATACATTAAGTGCGGTAGGAAGATATCAAGTTGATCCAGGAGACCTCCATTGGATGGCAGTCAAGAATATCCTTAAGTATCTGAGGCGTACTAAGGATATGTTCCTGGTTTATGGAGGAGATGAGGAACTAGTCATTAGAGGACATGTAGATGATAGTTTCCAGACTGATCAAGATGACATGAAGTCGAAGACTGGATACATCTTCAGTCTGAATGGAGGTGCAGTGAGCTGGAAGAGCTCAAAACAAAGTGTGATGGCTGATTCTACAGCGGAGTCCGAGTATATCGCAGCTTCTGAGGAAGCTAAAGAAGTATTATGGATGCGAAGCTTCGTCCAAGAACTGGATGTTTTACAGAGTAGTAAAGATACTATCACACTCTATTGTGATAATACTGCAGCGGTGGCACATTCAAAAGAGCCAAGGTCACATCAGCGGACAAAGCACATACTTCGGAAGTATCATAACTTGAGTGATTTTTCTCAGAGAGGTGAAGTTGCAGTGAGCAGTATTTCCACAGAAGACAATGTGGTGGACCCATTGAATAAAGCCTTGACTCAGTAGAAACATGATCATCATGTGAGGTCTAGTGGACTAAAAGTCGTAGGCAGTTGGATCTAGTCCAAGTGGGAGTTTGTAAGGGTTGGTTTTCTCAGAACCAACTATTTTTTAATTTGATTACATGAATGTTAACTTATTATATATTGTTTATTGTTCTGCATGACTATAATATAATAATGTCCTGGAATATTTGTTTTATTAATAAGGTCATAGCAGATCACCGCTATGATGAGAACCATGAAATGATATAACAATATTCTTAAATATAGTTATGTGGTTGGATGACATACTACGATAGGACACATAGTATACAGACCGTCATGTGCGAGTACTCGTAAGAAGACGAGACTCTCTCTCATGGAGTTCGCACTTGGTAATCTATAAGATGGGAGATTATGAGAACAGAACTGCCTGTAGTAATTCCGCAAGTCTTGGTGTCATCAGATATTTCTATCTGTGAGCATGTGTAATAGTCCTTAGACTGGAAGATTAACATGAACTCATGTCATGACTCACACACTTAGATTTACTGACGAAAACCATCACGCAGACAGTTGGCGGAAAGTAGGGTACGTTGGGTGCATCACGAGTGACATGTTGTTAACGGATAAGTTGATGAAGGATTTGTCCCATCTATTTATGGATGTTGATATCTCGGCCCTTTGATTGAAATAGAACTATCACATTAAATACCATGGCCATGGTGTAAACGATAAGTTTATTTCAGGTAGTCAAAGAACGACGGATCAAGCATATAGGTTTATGACACTGCCATGAAACCTTCTTGATGAGATATCGAGACAAAGTGATTAAATTACATAGTAAGCGTTCGTATGAGGTGATACGTCAATGCGGCATCAACTTCTTTCTCTTGGGTGCCTTGACCCGTTGCTAGACAGTAATCTTGGACTTTAGGAAAGCCTGCCTAATGCCAACGAGAAAGAGGCTTAGAGGGTCACACTAAGTGTATCCAAGTATCTCAAGTTGAATAATGATTATTCCTGTACATTGTTTAATAATTTTTCAAGGAATCCTAAGTAGTTTTAAATGATAGAGGAAAAATAAAATAAAACAAGTACACACCGTGTATTATTAAATGTTCATGCCGTGTAGTTTTATTTTGGAAAGGAAATGAATAAATTAAAACAATATATACACGCCGTGTAAATTTAATGTACATGTTGTGTAGTTTTCAATGAAAAACAAGTACACGCCGTGTATTTATTATTACACGCCGGTTAGTTTTTCCAGTCAGGATTTTGAGGATATAATATCGTTTTATTAAATGATATTTATTATAATCAATGTGATCTCATGTCAAGGAATTAATTGTTTAAAATGGGGGTTTTCAATAAGAGTTAGTGAAATAAATGAAACGCGTAAGGCATTTATTTATTGTCATAACTCTACAACCACAAACTCGATTATAAATATGCTCACAACCCCAACTCTTTTCCTACAAAATAGAATCGTTGCACACAACATCTCTGGAGAATTATTTCAAGGTAGAAAGAACCTCTTCCTCCAAGAATGTTCTCAAGACCGATAGAGATCCTCTTCCATCGGATCAAAACAATCTAAGGAGGAAAACTCAAGTAAAGGCTTCTCCACGCTATCACCCAGAGAATCCTTTGGCGACGTCTAGAGATACGAGGTACATGTGTGGATCACCGCTAGAGGAAGTCTACACTTGGCTTCGGCGACGGAACGACGGATCACATCGCCATCATGATCAAGAACATCAAGGAAGAAAGAACACCCAAAAGGTATTTCTTTATAATTAATTAAATTAATTATAATCAACCTGTAACGATCCTTGTTTCTTGTTCCAGGACAAACCATCTTCTTTTTCATTTTCTGTGATTCAATCCGTGGAGACTGGTGTTTATCGTCGTATTGATCCCGGATTGATCATTGATAATGACAAAAGGACAAGTGGGCACATCCACCCACGTGCTTCTGCTACACCCAGAACCTTCACTATTGTGTGAGGCGGCATACCAATGGTGGGGAGCGCTACTGTGTAAGGCGGAAGACCCGCAGTACTCGACAAGAGGAGTACCTCAGCAGTCTAAGTACAAAGAGTAGCACCACGGAGTTGTGAAAGGCCCACTGTACTTGATAGAGGAGGAGTTCTCTAGTAGTCATGGTTTCGATAATGAAAATCCTAGTTTGAGATGAGTCAATGAATTTTGTGTTTTCTTCATGATTGAGATGGGTTACTTGATAACATAGGTATATGTATGCGCATATACCTATGTATTGGTTATCCATTGAATTTTATGTTTTTTTGTTCATCCTTGTTAGATTTTGTGAGACCTTGATGGTCTCAGGGTCCCTACTGAGTATCGTTATACTTACGTCTGCACGGGCTATGATCGCACCATGTTGTGTTGGATGCATATGACGGACAACATTGACGGAGGTCGAGAGTGAGCCAGGACTGGATGTTAACAGGAGGTGGACTACTAGGAGAGACGATACATGGAGTGGACCGATAGATGTGGAGTGCTGAGGTGGACATCTGTACCCACCCTTCAGGTAAGAATCTCGGACGATGATCCTGGAGCTGCTTCTACATTTCAGTTGTTTTCCCATTTCTTTATAGTTATATTTTATTTAGTTGTACTTTCCTGTTGGGCTTGTATTCTGGACCCCTTTACTTTCATTACACTTATTATAATGTTTTTATTTTAATTAGTGTTTTCTTCTGCTTGTACTCAGGTTGGGTGAGTTTACGTTATGCAATGGCAATGCCTTCCTGTTTTAATGGATTACGCCTTTGGTGTTAGTCTCCAGCCCCAGGCCTATGGAAGACGGGCTTGGGGTAGTCATGATCCGGGCCCTGGGGGACAGGTCGTGAAAAATGTAAACCTGGTCCCATCCGTGAGGACACACTGCACATTGCGCCTAATACAGTCAATCTGAGCATGGACTGTAGATAACCAGTCCATACCCAAGATGACATCATAAGTCCTTACACCGCTACTAGGAGATCCCAGCCGAAGCTCTCGCCTCCTAGAGTAAAATCGTACTGCCGGAACCAGTGCGTGATCTTCGAATCAGCTCCCATATAAGTCTCTAGCCGTAACAATAGAACTAACGGTTCCTTTGTAATCTCTGAGATTCAAACGAGGGAAGTAGCAATGAAAGAGTGACCAGAACATGTGTCTATAAGAACTGAAGCTAAGGTGGATTAGACACAGATCGTACCTTGAATCATCTACGAAGCACTATGATCATAGGCCTCAGCTTCCTGAAGTTGTGCTCTGCCCTATCCACCCACTCCATGTGGTCGGGGTGGACCTCTTCCTGGTGGTGGTGGAAGCACCTCGTAACGTCATCCACTACCAGCTGCATGACCAGCTCCTCTGCCACGCCCACCTCCGCTATGAGGACCACCTTAGTTGAACCTCTTCCTCTGCCTGGGAGGTCCCTAAACAGACTGTTGATCATCTATGTGGTGGTTTGGATAGTCACAAGCCATGTGACCCTGGGCGCTGCTTGAGTAACACTACATGAAAGGTCTAGCTCTATCTCTACTCTGGGTGCCCAACACTACCGATCCTAACTCGTGCGGTCGACCAGCTATAGGTATGGTCCTATTATACCTCTACGTCATCTATCTACTTCCAGCTGTAGAAAACCCCACTGCATGTCAGCTAGTAGTGGGTCTCGCTACGGGAGACTGCTCAGCAAGGTAACTCTCCATTAGGAGGGCTCGCTCCAATATCCCCATCTGCGTTGGAATGCTATGAGAGATAAATGAAGCTCTGATCTGTCACATGTTTCCCTGCTCAAAACGTAAACTCACACAACCAGAGCACAAGAGGAAACAAACACTAAGTAAAAGAAACTATATACAGAAGAAGTGCTGGAAAGAAAAAGGGTTTTGAATACCTGGCCAATTTTAAAGTACAACTAAAAAGCAAGTACAACTAAAAATGGGAAAAATGGCTGGAAGTTGAAAGAAGCTAATGGATCATCCTCTTGGGTTCCTACTTGAAGGGTAGGTACAGATTACCTCCTCATCACTCCACATCTGTCAGACTCCACCGTGTACCGATATGTCGTAAGGTCCTCCTCTGGGTATCGTCCAATCCTGGCGCTCTCGGTCTTCGTCAGCAATGTCCATCATATACATCCAACACAACGTAGTGCGGGCATAGCCCGTGCAGGAGTGAGTATAATGATACTCAGTAGGGACCCTGAGACCCTCAAGGTATCACAAAGTCTTACAAGGATGAACCGAAAAGCATAAAATTCGGCAAATAACCAAAACATAGGTATATTCCCATACATATACCTAAGTTATCATGTAACCCATCTCAATTATGAGTAAAAACACAAAGGTAATTGACACAGATCAAACCAGTATATTCATTATCAAAACCACTACTGCTGGAGAACTCCTCCTCTATCGAGTACAGTGGTCCTCTCATGACTCCGAGGTGCTACTCTCTAACCTTAGACTGCTGAGGTACTCCTCCTGTCAAGTGTCGCGGGTATACCACCTCACACAGTAGCACTCCCATCCATGGGTCTTCTGACTCACACAGTAGCACTCCTCCGCCATGGGTCTTCAACCTCACACAGTAGCATTCCCCATGGGGCTAGTCAAGTCATTTTGATACGAATCAGGAAAGAAGTCCTCAGGTCTCAGCCAGCTACTAGGTCTCTGTAGTCTTCTCACTCATCTCCATGAGAGTCCACTCCACGAGCTACAAGAAGATACTCCAAGTGTAACGAAGACCCACGAAGAAGTATCTCGAAGGTCTGTCATGTCACATTGGTCTCAACGAAACAGACGACGCATCAATCGGACGCCCGGTCCGTGAGTTATTAGTCTTTTAGTCCTAGAGGACCAGTTGGTTTTGTGTACGAACCAACCCGACTATATCTCAACTATACCCCGAACTACGATGGGGGTATTTGGAAAGGGAAGATTTCTCAAAGATATTACCATAACCTGCTGACGGGGTTTCAAACGGATGTCTGGTGTTAAAGATATTTCCAACATAAAAATGGGTCATCAGTGGGCTCGGGTCCAGTCCGACTCGACCCAACCTAGTCTGGGTCGACCTGATCAGACTTCCTGGGTCTGACTCGTCCGAATGGACAGGTTAGCCCGCTAGGTTTGGCCTAGTCTGCTGGGCCCGGCCCAGCGGACTGCATGGACAACTCGGGTCGAAGTCTCCACGTGGGTGACTTTCCCAAAGGCCAGTGGCAGGTCCGGCCGGTGCCGCAAGGGGCGTGGCTCGAACGGATTGGCCCAAGAGGCCAATGGATGGCTGTGCGGGGCACGGGAAGGCTGCGTTCATGCTGAGAAGGGTGCGGGGTGTGCCGGGCAAACGGCCTAGGGCGCCAGGCAGGCACCAGGGGGGGCCGGGCAAGGGGCCTGGGCACATGGGGCATCGGGTAGGCGTCAGGGGGAGGCTGGGGCACCGGGATGGAACCAGGTTGGCGGTCGGGGCACCGGGGGGGGGGGGGGGCAGGCGGCCTCGGCACTGGGTATGCGCCGGGAGGGTGGCCGGGGCACTGGGCAGGCGCCGGAAGGGCGGTCGGGGTGCTGAGCAAGTGCGTGAGGGCGCCGGGCAGGTGGTCGGGGCACTGCGCAGGCGCGGGGCACCCGAGCAGGGTGCCAGCAACCAGTCTGGCTAGGGTTTTGGCCAAGGCATGCATCGGGCAGTGTGCGGGTAGGTTGGTCGGGCGCCGCGCGACCAACTACGGGTTTCACAGAGGTCGCATGAAGCGTGACCTCTATTCGCCGTCTTCGTTGCCGTCGCCACATTGCCATGCCGATGTTACGTCGTCGTCGATCCAAGGTTCTGAAACCATAAAGGTTGCAGAGGGGTCGGGCCATGTTTGTGAGGCTCGAACCCTCAACGTTAGAATGATATAAAGTGGCTCAAGAAGTTTATTTAACACGTGATGATTAAGTGTTAAACAACATAAAACAAACCCCTACCTTTTTTTCAATCGACGGGCGTTGGTTCATCGTGGAGGAAGACGATGTTGTTGTCGTTCGTTGTACACTTCCACTTCTGAGATCGTGCATCGGTCCGTTGACAGCGAAGAGGAAGGAAGAAGGGTTTTAGAAGAGATCCCACGTCGGAAAGGGGTTCTGAGGAAGAAGCCGAGGAAGAATTTGTCGTCGCCAACATCATCACATTCTTCATCGGAGGAAGCACAATCCCCCAAGTGTTGGGCTTCTCGTCACTTTACCAGCGCTTCTTCACTTGGTGAAGCCATCCCAAATCCACCTCCCAAGCTCCTTATATATAGGAGAGGGGGAGAGGTATGAAAGCATTGTGGAATTTATGATGGTTCATTTATTAGGAAGCTTCCTAGATTCCAACGATGCGGTTAAAAGAGAAAGTGGGTTCAAGTGAATTAAAAGCGATGGAGCATAAAATATATTTTCAGCAATTAATTTTATATTGAAACATAAAATTAATTGGTAGTTTTAATTTTATTTTGACACACTACATTTAATTTCAGGTTGACACATAAAAATAATTGGCAGCAATTTATTTTAGGTTGAGAGATAAAATTAATTATTAGCTTTAATTTTCTGTTGACACAAAACATTAAATGAGAGGGTTGTGAAGTTAACTCTCCCTCACCATAAATGGGGGGTTAGGCACCATGTGGAGATTTTAAAAAACATAACCAAATGGCATGAGTTCAACTAAAATAAAATAGTTTGTTACTTATTTTATTTTATTAATCCATGTGAAACAAAAAAAACAACTCTCATACCCGATCATCTGCTGTCGAGGTGAAAGCCTTATTAAAAGAAAATCAGCACTACAAGTCCAACGGTGCCCTCAGATTTCCATTTCGAGCACCCGTTCAAATGTTATAAAAACCCACACGTACATTTACTTAACGTAGCCAAAACAAACTTCAGAAAATGATTCTGGGCACACCAGGCGTTGAAATCAGGTGTTGTCAAAAACTGAGGACTCGTAAAATTATAAAGAATTTCAGAAAAAAAATTACGTGAAATTTCCAGGTCATTACATTACCCCCACCTCAGGGATTTATGTCCCCATAAAGCTAAAACACACACTAGGGAATCAAAAATTGGGTATTGAGCATGCATCTGAGCTTCCCGCTCCCACGTGCACTCATGGAGGTTCTCGTGCTTCCAACAAATGCGTAGTAGAAGAATCGACCATCCACGTAGGACCCTCTCCTGTCAATCCTCAATCTCCACTGGGGCCTATGAGAATGTCTCCCCATCATCGATGTCTAGATCCCCGTGGTTGATGATGTGGGACGGGTCGTGCTTGCATATCCTCACATGAGATACATGGAAGATGTCGTGCACCTGGTACAACTGAGGTGGAAGGTCCAGGTGGTAAGCCACCTCTCCTACTCTGTTGGAGAAAAGGAGGAGTGACTTTAAGAGACTGTAGATAGGCTGCACCATCTCTATCCACAAAAGTTATTTGTAAAGGAACCAGCTGCTATGTCACCTCTCCAAGCTGCTGAATACCAGTCCTCCAACTGATCACATCCGCAACAACGTTCCCCTTCCCATGAGTATAGACTATATCAACGTCATAGTCCCAGAAGAACTGAATCCATCACCATTGTCTCAGGTTCAGATCCATCTGAAAGAAGACACAACTGAGACTATTGAGATTATAGTAAACTGTAAACTGTTATCTCAATGAACTATGGGTGATACTATCCAATTATAAGAACTCGACTTCACCCTTATTCGCCTACTTTCAAGAAGTACTGCTAAGATTTATCCTTTTTCGAAAAGGTAAATCTGGTCTCATCCCCTGGATGAACCATGTACTTTTCTTAATACAGTCAATCCTGACATGAACTGTACTAATTCATGCCATGGACAACGTCGCAAGGCCATGAGGCTACTACCAAGAGATCCAACCGTTACTCTTGCCTCCAAGGGTTGAGTCCCACTATTAGCATTAGTATGTGGTCACTGGGTCTCCTCCAGTAGAAATATCGACTGTGAGGGTCAAGTCAACAGTTTTAACCAGAACCTCTTAGTACTAACCACACAAAAAGGCAGGAAAGAAAATGTCACAAGGAAAAGTGACTTTTATTACTACAGCTAAAAGTAAAAAGACACAAATCAACCACAAATAACGACATCAACGAAGCTAGAATCATCCTGATCAAAGACCCCTATGTCTGGAACTAGACCCACTTCTGTCCACATCCTTCTGGAACTCCATGGTCGTATGATTCAGCTGCCTGAAGCTGTTCTCTCCCCATTCCACCAACTCTGTGCGGTCGGGGTGGACCTCCGGGTGGTGTTGGTGGAAATACCTCGAAGTGTTTTCCACCACCAGCTACATGGTCAGATCGTCTACCACGTCTGCCTTCGTCCAGCAGACTGCCTCGATCGAACCTCTTCTTCTACCTGGGAGGTCCCTCAACTGACTGTTGATCGTCTGTGCGGCGGGTTGGACAGTCACGAGCCATGTGACCATGACCACCACATGAGTAACACTACCTGACAGGTCTACCTCTATCTCCACACTGGGTGCCCTGCACTACTGATCTTGAGTCATGCGGTTGACCACATATACCTCTGATCCTCTTGTACCTCTACGTCATCTGTCTACTACCATCTGCAGAAGATTTCTCTGCATGTCGTCTAGTGGTGGGTCTCACTACTGTAGATTGCTCAGCAAGGAAACTCTCCAC
The DNA here is from genome assembly GCA_963277665.1 of Viscum album. Taxonomy (NCBI): domain Eukaryota; kingdom Viridiplantae; phylum Streptophyta; class Magnoliopsida; order Santalales; family Viscaceae; genus Viscum; species Viscum album. The sequence goes on along the minus strand of OY728156.1, from coordinate 1,186,868,220 downwards.
TAGGAGGGCTCTCTCCAACACCCCTGTCTGCGTCGGAATGCTGTGACAGATAACTAAAGCTTGGATCTCTTTCTTGAGTCCCTGCTCAAAGGTATGGGCTCTGAAGAAAGGGTCAGGTACCATATCTGTGGAGTATCGTAAGAGGTTGATGAACCTCGATTAGTACAATGCCATTGTCATTCTACCATACTATAGTTGCAGTAGCTCTTGTATATGCACCTCACGAAGGGTGGCTAGTAAAAAATCTACCTGGAACATGCTCTCGATGTTTTCACATAGAAGTGTCGCCTCGTCATGCATCTGAAGCATCAGGCTCCACCATCTACCAGATGCTGCCTGAAGGAAGCTGGCAGAAAGGATCACCATGAAGTCGGCTAGTGTCTCTACTAGTCTGAAGACTCTCACCATAACCTCCAGTCAATCCACAATAGCCTGTGGGCCCATCTCTCCCTGGAACCTGGGTGGCCTCTGGTGCTAGAACTCAAGAAACGCACTCAAGCAGCATGCATCCCCTACTACTAGGGCTGGTGTCATAAGTGGCCCAATGGGGTGTAGTACCACTGGTTCCTCCACTGGTGCCTCAACTAGAAGAGGGACCTGTACTGAGGCCTCATCGCTCAGCGGGCTATCAGTACGTACAACTCTCAGGGATCTAGCTGGTCGTCTGCGGGGAGGCATATTGAAAGAAAAATGATTCGACATGGTCAAAATACTATACCTGGTGAGCTGACCTGGTTTGAGATGACTTAAAGAAAACCTTCATAAAACACACATGCAATCAGTGTTTTCGTGCACTGAGTCGGAGATCAGATGTCAGGGTCCTGGTGTATGGATACATTGGCTGCCTGCACCATCATTGGATTCCCTGAACAGAAAACCACACTCAGTACCCTTAACATTATTTTTTCACAAAGTGGTATCATAGGACGTTGGTTTGGGTGGGGTCGAGTTGTCACAATTGGAATTAGAGGACATCAGTTCTACCGCAGAACATCAGACTCTGATATTTTCTTTTATGTGATGCAATAGTGGTAAGGGTACTAAGTGTGGTTTTCGGTTTAGGGATTCTAGTGTTAGGGCGGGAGAATGACGTATCCATACACTGGGACCCTGATTTCTGATCTATGACTCAGTGCATGAAAACACTGATTGCATGTGTTTTTACAAAAGGTTTCTTTAAGTTAGCTCGCCAGGTATAGTCTTTTTACTGTGTCGCATCAGTGTTATTTTAGAATGCCTCCTCGCTGAAGACCAGGTAGATCCCTGAGAGTTGTATGTCCTGACATCCCACCGAGTGACAAGGCCTCAGTTCAGGGCCCTCTTCCAGTTGAGGCACCAACTGAGGCACCAGCGGTACTACTCACTGTTCGGCCACCGATGCCACCAGCCCCAGTAGCAGACGATGCATGCCGCTTGAGTGCATCACATGTGTTCCTGGGCCAGAGGCCACCCAGGTTCTAGGGAGAGAGAGACCCACAGGGGGCTAAGGATTGGCTGGAGGCTTTGGTGAGAGTCTTCACCAAGTAGGGACACCAACAGACCTCATGGTGATCCTTGCTGCCAACCTCCTTTAGGTAGTAGTAGTTAGATGGTGGATTCTGATGCTTTAGGTCCACAAGGAGGTGGTGCTGCTCGGGGTAGACTTTGAGAGCCTGTTCTAGGAGGATTTTTTACTAGCCACTCTTCGAGTGGTGCAGATACAGGAGCTAATACATCTTCAGCAGGGTAGCATGAGAGTGGCGGAGTACTCAGTGAGGTTCACCAACCTCTCTCTTTACTCCACAGATATGGTACGAGACCCTTTATTCAGGGCCCAGACCTTTGAGAAGGGACTCAAGAGAGATATCAGAGCATTATTTATCTCTCATAGCATTCCGACATAGATAGGTTTGTTGGAGCGATCCCTCATAGTGGAGAGTTTCTGTGCTAAGCATTCTCCCGCAGCGAGACCCACCACTAGCAGACATGTAGTGGATTCTTCTGTAGATGGTATTAGATAGATGACCCAGAGGACTAAGAGGACTAGACCTACAGGAAGTTAACCGAACGACTCAGGATCGGTAGTGCGGGGCACCCAGAGTGGAGGCAGAGCCAAACCTGTCAGGTAGTGTTACTCATGCGGCATCCAGGGTCACATGGCTCGTGACTGTCCGACCAGCCGCACAGACAATATAAAGTCAGTTGGGGACCTCTTTAGCAGAGGTAGAAGATGGATCGATGCGTTTCATAGGGTAGAGGTAGACATTGTAGAGGATCTGGCCATGCAGCTGGCGGTGGATGACGTTACAAGGTGTTTCCAATACCACCACCAGGAGGTCCACCCTTACCACAGGGAGCGGGTGGACTGAGCAGAGCACAACTTCAAGCAGCTGAGGCCTATGATCACATCACTCCAGAGATGATTTTAGGTAGGATCTCTATATACTAAACATTATCTATAGTTCTTATATAACTAGGTTCTAGTCACTCTTTCATTTCCACTTCCCTCGATCCGAGCTCGGAGATTCTGAAGGTGTCGTTAGTTAGAGCCTTACGGCTAGAGACTCATACGAGAGCTGATTAGAAGATCACGCACTGGTGAAGACAGTGCGAGATTACTCTAGAATGTGAGAGATTCGGCTTGGATCTCCTAGTATCTATTTCAAGGCCTTACAATTTCATTTTTGTTATGGATTGGTTATCTACAGTGATTGACTGTATTAGGCGCAAAGTGTGGTGTGTCCACATAGATGGGACCAGGTGTACCTTCACCATAGAGAGGGGAACCTTTGCAGTTCAGTACAAACTTAGTCGGAGGAGGACGCAGCCAATCACTAACCAGTTGACTTGCCTTACCCTCGGAGTAGTTGATGTGGAAAGTCTGACTTACCCAGTATTGGTGGACCAGTACCCAGATGTTTTCCCTAACGATGTTCCAGGACTACCTCTTCATAGAGATGTGGAATTCTACATTGACCAATACCCCGGGATGACACTGATATCTACTCCAGCATATCGGATGGCTCCCGCTGAGCTTCATGAGTTGCGGGTACAACTGGAGGACTTACAGGAGATGGGATTTATCCAACCCAATGTTTCAACCTGGGAATCTCTGATTTTGATCACCAAGAAGGCGGATGGGAGCTTGAGAATGTGTGCCGACTACTATCGCCTAAATTAGGTGACCATGAAGAACAAGTACCCACTTTCTAGGATTGACGACCTCTTTGATCAGCTCAAGGGAGCACGATGTTTCTCGAAGATAGACCTTAGAAAAATCTATCACTATCTTAGGGTTCGAGATGAGGATGTGCAGTAGATGACCATTTCATGTTGGTATGGCCACTACGAGTTCTTGGTTATGCCATTCGACATAACCAATGCTCCAGAAGTGTTCATTAGACTCATGAACATGATCTTATAGACATACCTCGATCGCTTTGTTGTGGTCTTCATCGACGACATACTGACTTACTCGACCACTAAGGAGGAGCATGCCTACCATTTTCATGTAGTACTAGATACACTCTAAGAGAACCAGCTTTATGGTAAACTCTCAAAATTCCAGTTCTAGATTTGAGAGTTTCACTTCATGGGACACGTCATCTCATAGGTTAGAGTTGTAGTGGATCCAGCGAAGATCGAGGAAATACTTTCTTGGGTGCCACCCAGGACTGTGTCGGACGTGCAGAGTTTCCTAGGATAGGCTGGGTACTATCATAAATTTTTTACAGACTTCTCTAGAGTTGCAGAACCGCTTTCAGCTTTGACAAAAAATGGGAAACCCTTTATGTGGTCAGAGTGATTCCAATAGTGTTTCTAGGAGTTGAGGCAAAGGCTGACTAGTGCCCCCATATTGGAGATTCTAAGGGAAGGCTTAGGGTACGTATTTTACTACGACACATCAGGGAATATACTCAGGTGTGTCCTGATGTAGGAGTGAGCAGTGATCGCATATGGTTCACGGCAGTTGAGACAACAACAGCAGAACTACACTACCCATGACCTGGAGTTAGCAGTAGTGGTATTCGCCTTGAAGATGTGGCGGTAGTATCTTATTGGAGAATGTTTTAGCATGTACTCTAATCACAAGAGTCTCAGTTAAATCTTCTCTCATAAGGACCTGATTTTGAGACAGCGGCGGTGACTTGAGTTCCACCAGGACTATGACATTGATATAGTCAATACTCCGGGGAAGGGGAACGTAGTAGCGGATGTGGTCAGCAGGAGATCAGGCATTCTGATACTAGGAGAGGTGATAGAGAGGTTGGCCACGTTGCAGATATCCTTTGTGGATAGGGATGGAGTATCCTATCTACAGTCTCTTATAGTCATGCCCCCACTTCTTCAATGAGTCAGGGAGGCGCAGCTTGGGGACGCTGACTGCGAGATGCGACGTGCTCAGATATCCACAGGGAATGCACCTGATAAATTTTATGAAGGTGGGGAGCACATCATCCTCTTTAGAGGATATACCATGGTACTCATTGCACTACCAGAGGAGGTGTTGAGGGAGTTCCACACTTCCCCTCTAGAAGTACATCCAGGAGTGGAAAAGATTTGTCAGGACGTCAGACGATAGCACTGGTGGCCAGGTATGATGAAAGCAGTAGCGGAGTTTCTCTCTAGATGCCTCACTTGTCAACAAGTGAAGGCGGAGCACCAGGTTCCAGTATTCTTGGTTCATCCCTTAGCAGTCCCAGGGTGGAAGTGGGACAGGATATCTATGAATTTTGTGATGGGACTTCCAAATACATCTAGAGGACACGACTCTATTTGGGTGATCGTAGTCCGACTCACCATGTCGGCCCACTTCCTACTGATCAGAGAGTAGGGAACAATAGAGAGCTTAGGATGCCTCTATGTTCAGATGATTGTATGGCTTCATGGTGTGCCATCGACTATCGTCTCCGATCGAGATGATCGTTTCACTTCTCGGCCATGGAAGGGGTTGCAGGAGGCTTTCGGGATACAGATTCGCTTGAGCACTGCCTTCCATCTACAGACGGATGGTCAGACTGAGAGGACCTTTCAGACTCTCAAGGACATGCTCCATGAATGTGTCCTTGACTTTGGTCACACCTGGGAGAATCATTTACCCTTGGTGGAGTTTGTGTACAACAAAAGCTACCACTCCACCATCAGGATGTCCCCTTACAGGGCACTGTATGGCCAACCTTGAAGATTCCCACTGTTTTGGATAGACCCAGCGGAGTTATCACTAGTGGGACCAGAGATGGTACGAGCTATCACAGAGAAGGTGGAGATCATCCAGGAACAGATGAAGACTGCACCGAGCAGACAGAAGTCTAATGCTGATAGGAGGCGGAGACCACTGGAGTTTGAGGACGGAGAGCACGTTTTCTTATGGGTCTCACCTCGACGAGGCCAGCGAAGATTTGGACGAGGTGATAATTTATCTCTGAGTTTCATTAGCCTGTTCCAAGTCCTCGGTAGAGTAGGTGAGGTGGCTTACCGCCTAGCCCTTCCACCTCAGTTTCATCGGGTGCACGACGTCATCTACGTATCTCATCTAAGGAGATACGTGCACTACCTATCCCACATCATCAACCATGGGGAGATAGACTTCAATAATGGGGAGACCTTCAAGGATGTCCCAGTGGAGATTGAGGATCGACAGGAGCGGATCCTACGTGGATGGTCTATTCCTCTAGTGCGCATTCGCTGGCAGCAAGGGAACCTATATGAGAGAACATGGGAGCGGGAGGCTCAGATGTGTGCTCAGTACCGCTTTTTGTTTCCCTAGTGTGAGTTGTAGGTTTATGGGGATGTTAATCCATGAGGTGGGGGTAATGTAAATACCTATAAATTTCAAGAAATTATTTTTCATAAATTCTTTGGAATTTTACGAGTCGGCAGTTTCTGAAGGCGTCTGATTCCGAGGCCCGGTGTGTCCGGAATCAATCTCTGACATTTTTTTTAGGTAGGTTAAGTAAACGTACGTGCAGGTTTTTCTATATTTTGAACGGGTGCTCAGAATAGAAATTTGAGGGCACTATTGAACTCACAACACCAAATTTCTCTTAAGAAGGGTTTCACCTCGACGACAGATGATCGGGTCAGAGAGTCGGTTTTTGGGTTTCACGTGGATTAATAAAATAAAATAAGTAACAACTTATTTTATTTTATTTTAACTCACACCATGTGGTAATGTTTGTTAAAATCTCTACATGGGGATTAACCCCCATTTAATGGTGTGGGAGAGGAAACCTCAAAACCCTCTCATTTAGTGCTTTGTGTCAAAATAAAAATAAAATCTGTCCATTAATATTATGTTTCAAGATAAAATTAATTACTGTCAATTAATTTTATGTGTCCACATGAAATTAAATGATCTGTTTCAACATAAAATTAAAGCTATCAGTAAATTTTATGGGTAAACATAAAATTAATTTCTGCCAATTAATTTTATGCACTAACGATTTTAATTCTCTTGACACCCATTTTCTTTTAAACTGCATCGTGGGAATTTAGGAAGGTTCTTAATAAATGAACCGTCATAAATTACATGATGGTTACAAAACTCTCCCTCTATCCTATATATAGGGATCTTGGGAGGAGGATTTGAGACAGCTTCACCAAGCGAAGAAGCGCTGGTAAAGTGACGTGATGCCCAACACGTGGAGGATTACGCTTCCTCCAACAAAGAATGTGAAGATGCCGGCAAAGACAAATTATTCCTCAGATTCTTCCTCAGAACCCCCCCCCCCTTCCGATGTGGGATCTCTTCGACGACCCTTCTTCCTTCCTCTTCTCTATCAACAGTACAATGCACGAGCTCGAAAGTGGAATCGTACATCGAACGATGACAACATCATCTTCCCCCGCGACGAACCAATTCCCATCGATTAAAAAGGTAGGGGTGTGTTTTAAGTTTTTTAACACTTAATCATCTCTTGTTAAATCAACTTCTTGAGCCACATGCTATCGTTCTATCATAGAGGGTTTGGGCCGCACGAACACGGCCCGACCCCTCGGAAACCTTCACGGTTTTGGAACATTGGATTGACGGCGACGAAACATCGGCATGGAAATGTGGTAATGATGACGAAGACGGTGAATAGAGGTCGCGCTTCCTGCGACCTCCGCGAACACCACTGTCATTCGAGTGGTTCCTGACCAACCTACCCACGCGCTGCCAGGCACGTGCCCCAGCCAAAACTGTGACTAGACCGGCCACCGACACCCTTATCGCACGCCCCGCACTTTGCCGGTGCACCCCGCGTCTGCCCGACGCACAGGCTACCCTCCCAGCGCCGGGACGTTGCCCAGGCCGCCTACCCGGTGCCCCAGCCACCCTGGTCACCTGCCTGGAGCCCTCTTGGTGCTTTCTCAGTGCCCTGGCTGCCTGCCCGGCACCCCACGCCCTTTCTGGAACACATACGTCCTGCTCGTGCCCCATGCAACCCGCTATTGGCCTCTCAGGCTGAACCGCCCGAGCCGCGCCCCTCACAGCACTAGGTGAACCTGCCACTGGTCTTCGGGCCTAGTCGCCCATGTGGTGACTTCGGCTCGAGTTGTCCACGTAGTCCGCTGGGCCGAGCCCGGCGGACTAGGCCAAGCCGAGTGGGATGACCCACCCAACGGGCCGAGTCAGACCCAGCATGTCTGACCGAGTCGACCTAGACTGGGTCGACCCAGGTTGGGTTGGGCCGAGTCAGTCCGACCAGGTATGACCGGACCCGAGCCCACTTTTCACCCTTTTCTTGCATTGGCCATATCATTGGCACATGACGTCCGTCTGAAGAACCGTCAGTGGCACTGGTAATCTCTTTGAGAAAGGGTCCCTTCAAAAATACCCCATGGGAATTTGGGGTACAGTTGAGATATGGTCGGGTCGGTTCGTACATGAAACCAATTGGGCCATTGGGACAAAAAGACTAATAACTCATAGACCTGGAATCCGATTGATGCGATGTCTATTGTGTTGTGACCCCTATGATCTGGAGCACCTTTCATATACTTATTTGTGGGGATTCTTGAAACATGGAGTATCAGAATGTAGCTCGTGGAGAGGACCCTCCCAAGGACGAGCGAGCAGACTACGAAGACCTAGAAGCTGGCTGAGACCTGATGACTGCTTGTCCGATTTGTTCGGAGTTACTTGACTAGACTAGTGGGGAGGGATACAGTGTGAGGCGGAAGACCCAAGATACTAGAAAGGAGAAGTACCTCTGTAGGCTAATAGTGGGAGCACTACTGTGTGAGGAGGCAGAACCATGTCGGGGAGCGCTACTGAGTGAGGCAGCAGACCTGCGGTGCTCAGCAGGAGGAGTACCTCAGCAGTCTAAGGTTAGTGAGTAGCACCTCGAAGTCATGATAGGAATACTATGCTCGACAGAGGAGGTGTTCTCCATAATCCATGGTTTCATGAATAAAAATCATAGTTTGAGCTGAGTCAATGGACTTTTCATTTTTTTCTCATGATTGAGATGCGTTACATGATAACATAGGTATATGTATGGGCATATACCTAAGTTTTGGTTATATGTTGAATTTTCTTCTTTGTGTTTCATCTTTGTTAGATTTTGTGAGACCTTGAGGGTCTCTGGGTCCCTACTGAGTATCATTATACTCACCCCTACATGGGCTATGCCCACACTACATTGTGTTGGATGCAGATGACAGACAATGCTGATTGAGACCTAGAGCGCCAGCACTGGACAGTACTCGGAGGAGGACCTTACGACCTATTGGTACACTGTGGAGTCTGACAGACGTGGATTACTAAAGAGCCCATATGTACCTACCCTTCATGTAGGAACCCCAATGGAAAATCCAGGAGCTGCTTTCAACTTCTAGCTGTTTGTGCCTTTTTTAGTTGCACTTGCTTTTCAGTTGTACATTACAGTTGGACTTATATACTTTCCCCTTTTTCTTTCCAGCACTTCTTCTATATACAGTTTCTTTTAATTAGTGTTTTCTGCCACTTGTACTCTGGTTGTGTGAGTATACATTTTGTAAAGGTAGCCCCTTCCCAGTTTTAGGGGATTACGTTTTGGTGCTAGTCTCAAGCCCCTGGCCTATGGAAGGCGGGCTTGGGGTAGTCACGATGCGGGCCCTGGGGGACGGGTAGTGACATGAAAACTTTTTAATTAAATAGGTAAACAATATTTCAAGCCTGACCAAGGCTTACTTACTATGTAAGACAACAAAATGTAATATAATAACGACGCATGTATATAATAAGGGTACCCAATATCCATTTTCCACTAAACCAGTTTCCTTAAACCCCAACAACATGTATCATTGAGCTCCCATACACCTCAAAAACCACACCCCACATCCATAAAAATACATTACAACCAAAACAACAAAAAATTAGTCCATTCCAACATAACATCCCCATACGTTAATACCGATATCCATTATAGAACAATATTTATATAAACTATACCTTAATTCATTAAATCACTTGAATTATTAGACATTTAATTTATGTATGTGGTTTATTCTTCTGATTTCATAGCACACACACATATTTATAGAATAACCCAGAGAAATTATATCATGTATGGGTACAAAACCAATATGAAAATCCACCATAGATTGACCATGTACACATACTCGGACCTATTCATAAGGAAATAGTTATATGGGGGAGTGAAAACAATATATTTACTCATAAATGAGATATTGAGAAACACCCAGAACCCATGGTTAATATGGGTTTCATCTACCTCAATCATATCATGTGGAAGAATGTAACAAATCAAATAACACACACACACATAACATAAAACCAAACTATTAAAAACTAGTTAATCCCAAGATTCCTTCAATATCTAGTTCCTCAAAAGAAAAACCATCTACCATCACTATGGGCTTGATAGTATAAAATGATATAATGAAAAGGTTCAATTTTCTTTAAATATTTCAATCAATATTTTATTTATTTAATTATTTTTAATCATAATCCAAGATTAATATTTGTATTCATTTATTCATTCCCCAATAAAAATTATCTATTATGATTACAATGTATTTTATTCATTTCAACAATCTAGTTTCCATTTAATTCATCAATAAATTATCATTTAATAATTCAAGGCACTAATAATTACATTAATTTATCTTGAATGATATATATATAACCAATGAAAAATTAATAATAAATAGTAATAATATATATATATTCATTAATATTGGAAAGAATAATTAAATAGTAATATGTTTATCAATCTAAGATATCAATATGACATCCACATCAATACCTTCCATGAGTATCCACACTATCGAACATCCACCACAACAAGCTTCCCACACATAAATAATATCAACATATCATAACCCTCACATTTCAGAAAACAATATTTTCCCAAAAAATCAAAGAAAGTGTATGAATATTTTAAATAAATTAATTTTAAGAAACTATAATTATTGGGAAATTTTTTTACTAAATAAAAATTCAAAAACTAACTAAGCACACAAAATATTATTAACATGTTGTGAACACATTATTACTTTAGGTATTTAATTCTGCCAAAAAAATTTGTTTAAATTTTACCAGCATAAATTAGTCAATTAATTAATGAGATTTTTATTTTCAGTCATGAATAAAATTATTGATGGTTAACATCAATTAAAATTATATTAATATATTTCAAATGACGAAAAATAATTATTTCATTAATATTAACCATTATATACCATATTCTATTTATCATTTTTTATGAGTAGGTTCTAGTAAAAATAGATTCCCAATATCAATATTTAATTTACATAATAAATATGAAATATATTTATTGTCATATATTTTTTAATAGAAACAATGATGATAAAAATAATATGAACAAATCTATGTCTAACCATGTTAAGAAATACCTAGAAAAAAATATTATTCTACAATGATCATCACTTATGTATTTCCATGATTTACTATTTTAATTAAATTAAATATGATTATTAAAAAATAAAAATAATGGATTGAATTACCACCCATCAATGATATCCCAACACCCAATTTACTAAACCTATATTATTATTTAATGAATAATATCACTCTATTCATACCGAATTTATAATCACACTTATTTTAATATATTTAATTTTCTTATCAATTTTCATAAATATACCATATATGACATAACATGATATAACAGAGTAAAATAAATTAAATTTTCGAGAATATAACCTGAGTTAATATATAAGATAAATTCATTTGAATATAATATAATTTTAATTTTTATTCTATGTTATTATATTCATAAAATTTATGATATATATTTACAATCTAGAAAAGTAAAGTTTGATAATTCCACACATAAAAAATATAAGAAAATTAAAGGAATCCCATACATAGTGAGAAGAGTATGTGTATTTAATCGAGTGATGGGGAAGGGTGTCACTCACTTACAGTTCAAATGGTGATCTACACATGAGAAGCCCTATGCCCATACCGTAAAATATGATTCTAAAAACACTCATTATATAGAATCATTGATATTAAATGAGGTGAACCAAATCTAACCACCCATAATTAAAATATCAATAACTATCATTGAGTTATTTATATACTTATTATTTTTTAGGATTAGAGTTTTATAGAATTTAAAAATCATTGGCATAGAGAGCCGATATCTTTGACATCAAATTTTTTTTCCCACTATATCAAAATATACATATGTCTTAATGTACGATAAATATCTGTAAAAATGTTCTCAACCCTTGATATCCATCTTGATAAATCATATAATATAAATCTCTATAACCATTTGATATAGAAACATGAGAAGGGTGATCTCAAACACTTGGTAATTTTAAACATGTGAATTGATAATTTGAGATCTAAAGTGAGTATAAGATGATCATGAGGGTATAAGAACATAATCAATGTTCATTGAAATAAAAAATATTTATACAGAATAAAACATATATCATAAACCATGAGTATTTTAATAAATATTTTTCATGAATAAAGGCATTCTTAACAAGAGAATCATCAACCAAGATCCATAAAATAATGACATAAGCATAATTATATCAAATAATAAGGCAGTATATAAGTACTAATCGATTTATTTTTAAGGATATCTTCCAACCTATCATCACATAGTAGATAGTGTCCCATAGTGAATTAGGTTTACACATTACTCCCATTGAAAAATTGGTTGACAAAGTCTGTTAGTGGATTAGGTCTCATCCCCAAATTTTTACATGTTATCTCACGAGATATAAATATTTACACATAGAATTTAATGTGTATATATTTTTTTGGTTAATTTTTCACATAATGAAAACTATATATATGTGTTCGAAAATAACATAAGATCATTCATAATTATTTCAAAGCTAAATTATCCCACATAAATGAACCCTAATTCTTGATAATTTCCATAAAACAACATCATATTCCTTAGATATAAATAACATGGATGGTATCATTAAAATATATCCCCATTGTAGGACTATAAAAAATAAAGGTTGTTGAACGAAATAGAAAATATATGGAAATAATATAAGTTATTTAATATTTATTATGATATAAATAATTTAATTTGATGATACCAAATATTAAACCATCCCAAATATGCATAACATTAGTTAATTATTTATTAATTTCATCATAGGTGATACATTTTTAAACCTAAATAGAAAATTGATGAAAATATATAAAAAGTAATTTCCTTCTGTTGGTCGGAGTGGATACTCAAGAGGGGGTGAATTGAGTTCTAAATAAAATTTCGGTTAAAAATATTTCTATAAAAATCCCCCAATTAAAAACTAAGTTAAACTGTAGTGAATTTATAAAACTGTGAGGGTTTGATTAGGTTCTCAAAAGATTGATTAGGTCTTAGTTAATTTAATTAGAAGATTAAATTAGCTTTTGAATCTAACCTACTGATTTCCAATAGTTACAAACACTTGCTAGATTAACTATCAAAGTAACTTTAAAATAAATTGTATGTCAAAGTAATTACCAGCAGAATATTCAGAATATGCTAAAACAAAAATAAGTAAGCACAAAATTTTAAAAAAGAGGATCAGTCTAAAGAAAAGACTTAGTCCTCTCAAACAATTTATATAAATTTGATCCACACCCTAGATCGGGGTAAACAATAGTGCTAAGACTGTCCAGGTACTATGACATCTACCCCAATTCTATGTGGGAAAACAAAACAATAGCACACTGGCTGTCCAGGTCTTACTTGACCTCTACCACTATCCACAGTGGGATACAAGAGAGTGTTATGGAAGGTTTGTGTGAGGATTTAGAAATCCTCCAGTTTAGTACAGGAGATAGTGTGTGTATAAAATATACAGGTTATGCACAATGATCAAAATGTAAATAAAAGAATCACTGAGAGAGTAGATATGAGTTTTAGAAATTTCTAGTGATGTGAAGTGCAGCTTTGGACTTCTTTGATTGACCTGAAATGGTTTTGAGTCCTTCTCTTGTTTTTTTTCCTGAAAAACAGAGGGTCACTTTTATCATGTTCAGTTTGATTAGCTTGAGTGTATGAAGAGCTTGTTGTAGTTATTCACTTCTTGGATAAGGTGCAGCTTGTGTTCTCTTCTAGAATGAATGGCCCCGTTTATGTACAGTGTTCTTCCAGTATGGATGTAGGCTTTCTTTTCTGTTTGTATGCACCACTTTTCAGCACTCTTCATCCCTTATTTCAGACACTTCACGCATCTTCTTATTATGTTCTGCCTGGTCTTTGTCCTTCCTTTTATTGCATTCAGCACCAGCAATGGGAATGATTACATTTTAATGGTACGAGGTATGGTTCCCTGACATGCCAACAACTATCATTAAATAAAATTAATTGCAGTAAAATAATAAAATATGACCGTTTCTTAATAAAAAAATAATATTGAGAGTATAGAGTTTTAAGTAGAAATGACTTTTAAGTCTTTCATCAGTAGCCTTCTGTCGGTAGATATGTAATAGTGGACTTTGTATAGCGGTGACCTCTTATCGGTATCTCTTTGTCCGTGTACCGGTAGCTCCTTTTATCAGTAGTTTTTACTCTGTGTATCAGTAGATCTATATACCAGTGACTCCTTCTATAGGTAGCTTTGGTCTATCGGTAGCTTGTCTGTATCGATAGCTCGTTTGTATCAGTAGCTTGTTTGTATCGGTAGCTCGTTTGTATCAGTTGCTCATTTTTATCAGTAGAACCATTAAGTTCCAGTGCTAAAGTGCATATCGGTGGACTTGTGCATCAGTGAACATTCTCTAACCATATACTTGCATATCGGTAGACTTTATGTCATCAGTTTGTGCATACTGGTAGCTCATTTGTACCAGTATCGGTAGCTCGCTTCTATCGGTAGACATGATCTATCAGTGTCGTGCATACCGGTAGAAATATACATACCGGTAGCTCTATTCTGTTTTAGTGACTATCTATTTAGTCTATCAGTACCCATTGTCTATCGGTAGACTAAGTACCAGTAGGTATCTATTTGTCTGTATCAGTAGCTATGTGCATACCAGTGGACTTAACACTTATATGTTCTATGAAACAGATATTCCGATTGATTTAGAATTATTTCAAAGTTCATACACACATAGATAAACATTTATTAACATATTTCAAATATTATTTTAATATTATTATCAACATGATAATATAATTTCATATATTTAATGAATTAATATATATATAAACATTATTTTGGATTATCAAAGTATGTGAAAGCATAATTGGGATTATCAAAACAGGTGTGGTCAACAATCTCCCCTTTTTGATAATCAAAACTTATGATATTATAATCCCAGAATAAATAGTAATGTATTAGAGGATATTGAATTAAATCTAATTATATCAGAGAAAACAATATATTATAAAACAACATGTACTAAAGATAAAATATAAAACAAATGTACCAGAGGGAAATGAATTAAACACAGAAAAGATAGTATTTATCCCCCCTTGACATAAACGATATTATTTCTCCACCAGATATGTTTCCCTTAGATTTCAGTTCTCCAACTTAGTGATTAGAAAAAATTGGGACAAAAAGGAAATATAGGAGAAGAGAGGTAACAACGAGTAAAATAAAGTAACATCATATATATTCCTCGGAGAAAACAGATAAAAATAAATACATAAATGAAACAAAAATAAATACAGGTGATTACAATCAAATATCCTAGCCACGGATCAATCCGCATCCTCAGAATGAGATTTCCCCTTGGGATCAGAAGAGGACTCAGGTGTGGTGGATGAAGGTGGTGGCATAGGAACACCAGAAATGATCAGAGGCGGCTGAGCTACTGAAACTCTTCCAACCCTGTACTATTTAGCTCTCTGAGTGATCATAGGAGTAAGGCTTCAGATAGCTTGGGCTGGAGTCATCTGAGTAGGAGAAGTAGCAGAGGTAGAGGTAGGTAAAGCTGGAGGTATAATCACTGGTCAAGCATCAACATGCAGGAAGGGAAACAAGAGATTTCTAAAATCCATAATGATTCCTCCTCCTCTTTCCATGGACGAAATGAAATCATCTTTGTTTTCCATGAATTTGTTCAGTGCTGGGGTCAACTCTCTGAGCTTGCAGACTTGTTCTCTAAAGGATTGATTGAATAGTGGTAGCTTCATGTATTCTAACATAAGCTTGAAATGATTATTGAGTTGATTCTTGGTGTAAACCCTTTGGAAATAGTAATCTACCTTGTCTTTCACTTCTTTTTGAGATGTATATGCTTCTCTCATATAATATTGAACAATATTCATTATATCTCTAGTGGTAGATCCCATTTGGGTCATGTCATAGGAGTCCACATAGCTACTGGTTGAGGCTGAACCAAGCTCCTCCTTCATCAATGCTCTAATTTGATCCAATTCTATTGAAGGCCTAAAAGCAAGAGAACCAATAGAAAAGGTTACAGTTTCCTTGAAACTCTTAGTTATCCCACTAATAATATTTTTCACTGTAGAATCTTGGGCACCGATATGATTCTCCACAGATTTTTCTATATACTTCAAAAACTGAAACCATCTGGCTCACCAAATTCTTTACATAGGACAAATCCTTGTCTTCTTGAGATTTTGAACTCATATAGGATTTTAGAGAGACAAAAGATGTATTTAGAACTTCAAAATCCTTTTCCAAGCATGACATCTGATTCGTGAAAGTTGTGACTTCATATACTATCTCTACCACAAAGGATGACACATTACAACCAAGAGAGAGTTCAAAAGGCTTTTCCAAATTTCTCATCTCTTCAAAAAAATCGATTCATTAACTCGACAACAGAAGCGCTCAGAAATTATTTCATCTCAGCCTTCAAAGATGCTAAGTCATCCCTGGTGACTATATTAGCAGGCACAACAATAAGTGCTCTTTCAGATACTATACTGGTCAAAGACTCATCCATAACTATCTGAATTGATGACACTAGGGAAGCTTACATTCTCCTTAATTATTCCACATAACTGGATTTAATATCAGTCTTTAACTTATCCATATCATGTATTCTTACTACATCTTCAGGTAATATCTCAGACTGAATATCATCATTGATTTTTGTTCTCTGAAGGGATGTCTCATTATCAGAATCTGGGTAATCCAATCCACAAACTACAAACTCTGGGTCCTCTGCCCAGTCTTCAAGCTCAAAATACACTGAAACCCTGCCAATTCTGGTTGGATTCTCCCCCTGAACTGGTGAATTCTCTTGTAGAGAAATGACATCCTCAGAAACTCTTTCTTCCTCAGAAGAATCCTTCACAACCATCTCTATTTCTGCAACAACAAGAGGTTCCTCAAGAATAGGTAAATGACTATCAACTTCATCAAATTCCTCAACAGGCACTAGGGAATTTCCAATTAGTTGACTATGGATCAATCTAACAGAAACAGATGCTTCACTTGCATGAACTTCTTCTTCATTTTCTTGAGCAGCCTCTTGCTGATCTGATTTCTGATGGACTTCCTTTTCTTGTGACACAACTTCAGGAGTTGGGCTAGGAGGCAAGTCAGGATCTCCTCCATTTTCTGCAGAGTATTCTTCCTCTTCTAAATCATCACTATACTGTGGCTCTTCTTCATCAGGTCCCAGAAATGGATCCCTCACATCCTTAGGCCTTGAAGGATGATCCACAGGATTGAACTTATCATATAACTTCTTATCATCAGTAACTCACTCTCCTCTCCATGGGTTCCAGTTTATCCTCATGTACATACATAATGTGCTTGTGATACAGAAGTTGTTTCTTACCACTACTATCTCATCCTGAGACTCAGCTACTTATTTTACCTTAATCATCTTTGAGATCTACTTGGAAAAGAACAAGGCATTGGCCTTTGATTTTGGCCTGATCATATCCTCCATTTGAATAATTAGCATCCTACACAGATTCACCTTCACACCATGTCTCAAGAGATGTAATAGATAGATATATTGATATCTCACATTTGGAAATTCCCATTTTCTTGGACTTAGCACATGTTTCACAAATTTGAACAAAATTATGTTTTCTCCATCCATTTCAGCAGCCACCACCTTTCTCTGCATGCCACTACCAGTGAGCTCCTCTAAGTCAGTCTCATAATCGAATATGTCACTTGTAAGTGGTACTGTATTCGATGAAAATCCAAAAACTCTTTCATGTGGTACTCTCAGGTACTCATCCCACTCAAGAGATTAAAAGGCTATTTCCTTTCCATTTACACATGAAACCATTCTGTTTTCTTCATCAGATTTCTCAAAACTTACAAAATCATAGAACTATTTTACCAGCTTCGGAAATTAGGGGCCATTGTTGTTTGAAAATCATTCTACCCACTTCTATTCTTCCAACACCTCTAGAACTAACGATTTACTAGACAAAAACCAATCCATGCATATATCTTTTTCGATCACAATATCTCTATTTTGTAAAAGTGGGTTCACTATTCACCTCCCTGACCTTGTTCTACTAACACTACTACTTTCTTATGGCTCTGTCTTCTACTTCATCTCATTCGGCTCATCAATTTCATCTTTAACAGTTGGGAGTTTGGTTTTTTCCATCTCTGGTTCGAGGAACTTAGGGTTTTCGTAGGATTCAGGAGCTAAGGCTTGAGAGTAATGGAAAGGTTCAGTGGATTGGGAAGTAACTAGGAATTCGTTTTATCATTTAGGAATCACAAAATAAATAATTAAAATATAATTACTAAAGTATAAACGATATAGATTCTGGTGGCAGACAGATGTTTAAAAAAGCACATACTTAACGCTAGGGTATATCGGTGAGAATTCCTAACGGTGAGATCCACTAATCAGTGAGGTATATTACTGATTTCCATACTGGTGAAGTATAATGGTGAGGTATCATACCGGTGAGGTATAACAGTGAGGTTTCATACCGGTGAGGTATAACAGTGAGGTTTCATACCAGTGAGGTATAATAGTGAGGTTTCTAATGGTGATCTGTCATTCCTAATTCATGTTTAATGCAACTTAACCTATCCGAACATAACTGCTTTGTGAAAATATTGGCTAATTGATGTTTCGTACCTTAAAATTCAAGATTAATATCACCATTTTGGTAATGATATCTTAAAAAGTGGTTCCTTACATCAATATTTTTGGTCCTAGAGTTAGACACAGAGTTATTTGAAATATTAATTTCACTCATGTTTTCATAGTTAATAGATACATTTCTAAATCGATATACATAGTCCAAAAGTGTGTGTTTCATCCACAAAATTTGTGCACAGCAACTACCAATATCTATATACTCTGCTTTAGCAGTAGAAGAAGCTACAAAATTCAGTTACATACTATGCCAAGATACTAAGGATTTTCTCAATAAATGACATGTTCCAGATGGGCTTTTTCTATCCAACTTTCAACCAGCAAAGTCAGCATCTGAAAAACTCATTAATTCAAATGATTGTCCTTTCAGATAAAACAAACCCAAATTTGTAGTATGTTTAAGACACTTAAAAATTCTTTTAACAGCAAGAAAATTTGATTCTTTGGGATTAACTTGAAATCTTGCACACATAACCATACTAAACATAATATCTGGTCAGGAAGTAGTAAGGTAATGTAAGCTTCCAATCATACCTCTGTAATGTGTTTGATCCACTGGTTTTGCAGTTTCATCTGCATCCAATTTACAGATAGTACTCATAAGTGTATCACTTCTCTTAATATTATCCAAACCAAAACATTTTGAAAGATCCTTTTTATATTTAATTTTATTCAAAATAATACCATTTTCATTTTGAAAAACACGAAATCAAATATAATATTTGAGTTCTCCCATTAAAATCATTTCAAATTCATTTTGAATACTCTTTAAAAAATCAGTACATAAAGAATGTTTAGAATATTCAAAAATAATATCATCAACATAGATTTTTACTATCAAAACACCTTTATAAATTCTTTTAAAAAAAGTGATGGATCAATAATACCTTTAGTAAAACCTTTCTAAATAAAAAAATTACTAAGTCTATCATACCAAGCTCATGGATCATGTTTCAAACCATATAAAGTTTTCGATAGCTTGAAAACTAAATTTGGAAAATGACGATTAGGAAATCTAGGTGGTTGTTCAAAAAAACATCTTCAATTATAAAACCATTTAGAAAATCACTTTTAACATCCATTCAATATAACATGAAATTCAGATGAGAAGCATAGGCAAGTAGGATCCTAATAGCTTCTAATCTAGCAACAGGGGAAAAGTTTTCCTCATAGTCTATCCCTTCCACTTGACTATACCCTTCTGCAACTAACTTAGCTTTGTTTTTAACTATATTTCCAGACTCATCAACTTTTTTTCTAAAAACCCATTTAGTGTCTATGGTCAAAGTGTCCTTAAGTATGTCAACTAATTCCCAGACTTTGTTTCTTTCAAATTGATTTAATTATTCTTGCATATCCATTACTCAAAAGTCACCATTGATTGAATCATTGACATTTTTAGGTTCTAACTGTGAACGAAAGGTTTGATGTTCAACCTAGTTTCTTAGAGAATCTCTAGTCTGTGTCCCTCTATCAAGATTACCAACAACAACATCTAAATGATGATTATTTAGAATCATAGTTGATCTAGTAGAGGTGGGGCTTGAAATTTCAGGGTCTTCTCTAAGTTTGGGTTTTATAGAAGCAGATTCTAAAATATGTCCAGAACAGGTTGTCTTTACAACAGGTTTATTGATTTTATCATTAAGGTCCAGAACAGACAAATCTTCTTAAAGATTTTCAAGAGGAGACTTTGGTTCATGTGGATCAGTTTCATCAAACATGATATGAACAGATTCTTCCACACATTTGGTTCTTTTATTGAAAACTCTTATATGCTTTTCTATTTAAAGAATAGCCAATAAAAATTCCTTCATCCCTTTTGGATGAAAACATTCCATGATTATCCTTTTTGTTGAGAATAAAGACATTGAAATTAAAAACTCTGATGTAATTAACCTTAGGATTCCTATTGGTCCACAACTCATAAGGGGTATTATTGAGAACGGGTCTAATCAAGACTCTATTGATAATACAACAAGCTGTATTTATAGCTTCAGCCCAAAAATAAATATGTAGGTCATATTAATTAAGCATAGTTCTTGCAATTTCTTGAAGGGTTCTGTTTCTTCTTTCTACAACACCATTCTGCTGAGATGTTCTAGGGGCAAAAAAGTTTTGACTCTGGCCATTGTGTGAGCAATAAGATTCAAACACATGATTTTCAAACTCACAACCATGATCACTTCTCAGGGTCTTAATCTAAAGTCCACTAAGGTTCTCTAAAGACATGGAATATTTTATAAAGTAAGAACAAGCTTCACTTTTGTGAGCTAAGAAGTATAACCAATTATATATAGATTAGTCAACTACTAAGAAATAGATATAGTGCTTCCCATTGAAAATAGAAACTCTAGAAGGTCCAAACAAATCCATGTGAACCAACAAGAGAGGTTAAGAAGTTGAAACATTGTTATTTGATTTTAAAGAAACTTTATGTTGCTTTCCCTTTTGAAAGGGATTTAAAACATTGTCTATTAGGAATTTATGTTTGGGTAGGTCTCTAACTAAGTCTTTCGTAGAAAATTTTCTAAGTGAATGAATGTTTCAGTGTCCTAATCTTCTGTGCCATAGACAAGACTCTTTATGAAAAGCATTTAAGTAATTAATGTTTTGTTTAACTAAAGAATTAAAATCAATAGTATAAACATTTTCATTTCTCAAAGCAGAAAATACTAAAACATTTTTACAATTAAAAACATTACAAGAATCATTTTCAAATTTAAAATTGAAACCATCATCACACAACTGAGAAATACTAAATAGGTTATACTTAATTTCATCAACTAATAAAACTTTAGAAATTAAAACTGAATCAGTGTTATCAATCTGGCATAGGCCGATGATCTTTCCTTTAGAGTTATCACCAAAGGTGACATGGCCTCCATCATATTTTATTAAACTTTTGAATCATGAGTAATCTCCAGACATATTCCTTGAACATCCTCTATCCAAGTACCATACCTAATTCTGAGAACTCTTCATGCAAGTCTCCTACAAAAAATGTTTAAACAGAAAATGATTTTTGTACCCAGATTTTCTTGGGTCCAGAAAGGTTAGCAATCAAAGTTTTAGGTACCCAGATTTTTCTTATGGGTCTCAAATAATTTACAAAATTGATATATTTTGAAAGATAACCATTATTTGATCTATAACCATATGAATAACTAGTTAAATAATATGAATTTCTAGAACTAGAACTAGCAGCATTCTGTTTGGATTTTGGAATAAAACTAGTTTTAGCAATCTGTCTTTTTCCAGAATGATATCCAATTCCAGTAATAAATTTTGGCGCCACTTGTTTTCCTAAAATGTGTGTATGTTTATCTTTTCCATTTTTGAATTTCTCAAATTCCTTCCTTAATTGCTCATTAGATAATTTCAGTTCCGTATTTTGCATTAGTAATTGAGCATTATTTTACTTCTTTATATCAAGGGCAGATTTAACAGAATTGGTTAAAGCTTGCTATTTATTTAAAGCATTATACATGTCCTTCAAATCATTATAGGTTTCTGTAATCATATTTCAGTATTAAAATAACTATTCACTAGACATATTTTCATATTCATAATTAGAATCAACTCCAGAATAATATGAATTTAATGCAGGAGTGTCTAGTGTTACCTCAGATGTTTTTGTCATAAAACACATGTTAGCCTTTTGAGATTTTTTATCTTGAGTAAAATCAGAATCATTTGTGCTGTCTTAGAGAAGCACTCCAAGTTGGTTTTATAGCTTTCTTATACATATTGTCCTTGTAGTCATATTTCCTCTGGATTTCCACTTTGGACAGTCTACTTTCACATGTCCTTTCCTTTTTTATTCATTGCAGTCAATCTCATCACCCTTATCAGGATTTTTCCTGTCCTTCTTCCAGTGACCTTTGTTGTCATACTTACCTTAATAACTTGATTTTATGAAGAATTTCATCTTCATATAGAACTTCTTAAATCTCTTAGCTATTTGAGCCATCTCATCATCATTGTCAGATGTACTCTCACCGCCACTTGAACATTCAGTTTGTATGTGAACTTTCTCCTTGTCCTTGCTCTTTGAGGAAGATGTCTTGAAGGCTACTGAATTCTTCCTTGGTTCATTGTCTTTTTTCCTTGTTGACCTTTAGTTCTTCTTCATACATCATAATCCTACCAATTAATTCCTTAACAGGTAATGTACCAATATCACAGGATTATCTAATTGAAACTGATGTGCCAATCAATTTGTTAGGCAGACATCATAATATTGTCATGATCTGTTATTTTGCAGGAACAACTTTTCCAAGTGATATCGTAGTGTTGGCAATCTCATTGAACTTAAGATACATGTCAGAAATAGGTTCATCATACTTAATTTTAAAATTATCATACATTATAGTATATGTTTTCAATATCATTTCCATAACATTGGTTGTTACCTCATGAGAAATAGCCAAAGTGTCCCAGATTTCATAAGCATTTTTACAAGAAGATATGCTATTGAATTCTTCATCTCATAAAGCACAGTATAAGGAATTCATGGATTTACAGTTATTATTGTAAGCAGTTTTAGTAGGTTCATCCCAAGTAGTTCTTTCAGATTCTAGAATCCTATATTGAGTCTCTATAGTAGTCTAGATATCCAATCCTATACTCTCTAATTGAATTTTAATTTTAAGCTTTCACTGATCATAATTTGTACCATTAAAGAACGGTGGCATATTGGTAGCATCACCTTCAAGTCTATTATCCATAATATAATTTTAGAAAATATATATTTAAAGAGATAAAATTTAGAACTAACAGAAATTTAATATCTATAAGATACAACTAAAATCATAGTTGAAAAACAGAGTGTTACGAAAACCATTAATAACAAACAACCTCTGATACCAAATGTTGGTCAGAGTGGATACTCAAGAGGGGAGGGGGGGGGGGGGGGGTTAATTGAGTTCCAAATAAAATTTCTGTTAAAAATATTTCTAAAAAATCCCCCAATTAAAAAATAAGTTAAATTGTAGTGAATTTGTAAAACTGTAAGGGTTCGATTAGGTTCTCAAAAGATTGATTAGGTCTCAGTAAATTTAATCGGAAGATTAAATTAGATTTGGAAACTGACCTATTAATTTAAAATAGTTACAAACACTTGCTAGATTAACTATCAATGTGACTTTGAAACAAATTGTATTTCAATGTAATTAGCAGTGAATATTCAGTATAATCTAAAACCAAATTAAGTAAGAACGGTAGTTTTAAACAAGAGGTTCAGTCTCAAGAAAATACTTATTCCTCTCAAACAATTTACATACTTCTGATCCACACCCTTGATCGGGGTAAACAATAGTACAATGACTGTCTAGGTACTGAGACGTATACCACAGTTCAACATGGGAAAAGAAAACAACAACACACTGGCTGTCGAGGTCTTACGTGACCTCTACCACTATCCGCAGTGGGATACAAGAGAGAGTTATGGAAGGTTAGTGTGAGTATTTATAAATCTTCCAGTTTATTACAGAATATAGTGTGTGTATAAAATATACAGAGTATGCACACTACTCAAAATATAAATAAAATAATCACTAAGAGAGTAGATATGAGTTTTAGAAATATCTAGTGATGTGAAGTGCAGATCCGGACTTCCTTGATTGATCAGTAATGGTTCTGAGTCCTTCTATGGTTTTTTTCTGAAAAACAGAGGGTCATGTTCTTCAAGTTCAGTTTGATCAACATGAGTGTATGAAGAGCTCATTGTAGTTCTTAAATTCGTGGATAAGGCACAAATTATGTTCTCTTCTAGAATTAATGGATTCATGTATGTACAGTGTTCTTCCAGTATGGATATAGTCTTTCTTTTCGGTGTCCATGCACCACTTTTGAGCACTCTTCAGCCCTTATTTTGCAAACTTCACGCATCTTCTTATTATGTTCTACCTGGTCTTTGTCCTTCCTTTTATAGCTTTTAACACTGGCAGTGGGAATGATTACCTTTTTACAGGTACACAGTTCAGTTCCCTGACATGCCAACAACTATCATTAAATAACATTAATTTCATTAAAATCATCAGATATGACCATTTATTAATAAATAAATAATATTGAGAGTATAGAGTTTTATGTATCAATGACTGCTAAGTCTTTCATCTGTAGCCTTCTCTTGATAGATATTTAAAGGTGGAATTTGTATAGCAGTGACCTATTATCGGTATCTCTTTGTCCTTGTACCAGTAGCCCTTGTATCTGTAGCTGTTACTCCATGTATTAGTATCTCTATATACCGATGACTCCTTCTATCAGTTGCTTTTGTCTATCGGTAGCTCGTCTGTATCGGTAGCTCGTTTGTATCAATATCTCCATTCAGTTCTAGTGCTAAAGTGCATATCGGTGGACTTGTGAATCAATGACCTTTCTGTAATCGTAGACTTGCATATCAGTAGTCTTTGTATCAGTAGCTTCTACATACCGGTAGCTCGTGTGTACAATAGTGGTATCTCCACTTCTATCGGTAGACTTGATCTATCAGTGTCATGTTTACCGGTAGACTTATACATACTGGTATCTCTGTTCTGTTTTAGTGACTATCTATTCAGTTTATTGGTAACCTTTGTCTATCAGTACACTAACTACCAGTATGTCTCTGTTTGTCTGTATCAGTAGTTATATGCATACCAGTGGAACTAACACTTATCTGTTCTATGCAACACATATGTCTATTGAGTTAGAATTTTTTCAAAGTTCATACACACATATATAGACATTGACTAACATATTTCAATGATTATTTTAATATTATCGTCAACATGATAATATAATGTCCTAAATTGAAAGAATTAATATATTGATAAACATTATTTAGGATTATCAAAGTATGTGAAAGCATAATTTGGATTATCAAAATAGGTGAGGTCAATACATTCAATTAATTTATATTATTTAACTAAATTTATATATATCAAACAAAAATATTTTCAATTGTCAAAGATACATTTTAAAAATTATTTTATAACTATGATCCAATAATGAAATAATAAAAATAACAATTAAAAGATAAACAACTATGTATAAGAATATTAAAATATTCCATTGTAAAATAAAACTAATTTTAAATCTAATAAAAAAGTATATACTATTTACAAATAACCATTTATGAAAATAAAATAATCATATAAAATTTGAAGTCAATAATACTTTTGAAAAGAATAAAATCAATGAAAAAATTAATCATATTGTATAATGGACATAGTTACAAGCCAATGTGTTCATTCAAATAACATTAGAAAAACATTATTTTTAGAATTTTATAATGATAGTAAAAAAATGTTCAATATGAAGAAATTAAAAATGATTCCTTTTTAAAAAAGAAAAATAAATGGAAATGTTATAATAATATTTCATTTATAAATCACTTATCTATATAGAATATCATTTTAATATAATGAATATAATCATGTACATGAAAGAAAAAGATTATCATCGTTACAAATGAGATAAGGCTGCATCCTCTTATAAACATTATATTAAGAGATTTATAAACCAGAAGTTATGGAAATGGTAAAAGGAATTTTAAAACCAAAAAATAATAGTGGAGAAAAAAATATGTTTTACTATAGAAATAGAAAAAAATTAACTACTGGAAATTTAAATTTAAATATCCCCCATTAAAGGTGAAATTGGAAAATAAACAATTATGAAAATGGTAATTTATGAATCAAAATCAATTTAATGATATGGAATTAAATTTTCCATAAAATGAAATAAATAATGAGAAAAACTGGTGATAAATATAGAATTGGTATTATATACACTATATCAACAAGAATATGTGAATATTAATAAATATATATAACAGAACAAAAATTAAGTTAAAGAAACAATACTGCATTCTTATCATTTTAATCAAAATACATTTAATGATTGAATAAGAAATTGAAATATAAATATGAAAAAAAATTAAATTATGCAATTTTATTTAATATGTAATTTCATTGACCATATAAAGGCAAAAAGGTTTACACTATGAAACATGCATGAAGGATTTTAAATCTTGAATAAGAAACCCTAATCTCAGACTTTATCTTGGCTGAACACACTATAAAATACAATATTATAAATTTATATTTATTATAAAAATATATGAAACCATATTTCTATTTATATTTCTTACCACTATTCAATTATAATTTATTATTACCCACTTAGAAATGATTGCTTTTTGAAATCAATTTTTTTTGTTAACTAATAATGTTTTTACTCATGTTTCTATAATGCAGTTCTAGTCCCTACATATTATCCATGGATTCATCATATCCAAAATGTTAACAATGTAATAAATTATGTTTTTGAATTATTTTTGACTCTTTTGGTAATTTCACAAAACTTATTGTGATGATTTTCATGGAAGTATTAATAATATATATATTTTTAGAAATTTAAAACATATAAAAATAATAGATTTTATTAGTAAATAATTTTTTTATATACCCATAAAATAATCATTAAAAACAAATTAAATTCAATAATTTGACAAAATTATTACCAGCATCTAATATCACCTAATAATTTATGAAAAAAACATTTTAAAATTATTCTTATTAGTGAAAAAAAAGACACAAATAATGGCATGTTAGAATGACTGAATGAGTATGAAAATGATATTTTATAACAATAGTAATAGTAATAATATTTATAATAACAATAATAATAAGAAAAATATATATCTATTAATGGATATTAATTTATTTATTTTCTAAAAAATTTGATAAATGAGATATGAGGTATATTATATGAATTATATATTGGTAAAAAATCAAGAATAGTATATCACTTATGTTTAGATATTGAATATAATCTTGAAGGACCTATTAAAAATGATAGGTTTAGGGATTCTTAATGGTAAAAAAAGAACAATATCATGTGAGTTGATTTTTAGGGACTAAAATTTGGTAGATTATAAGGGAGAATTTGATTTTTTTATAGCATTGAATGGTTGGATGGAGGATCCTATTATAAGCCAGAAAAGTGATACTTTTATAAATACTCCGAAATTTAAATAAAAAAATGTAATTATCAAAGGAAAGTGGCACCAAATTAGCCAAAATTCATAGAAAATATAGTGATGTCCTGAATAACACAATATTATCCATTATAGTGATCAGTTTTGGGATATTTGTGTCTATATCATAGAGTTTTAACACCTTTTAAGCATTTAAACCTTTGGTGAGGTGACTAACATTTACCATAGAAACACATTTTTATGAAAAAAACGAAATGAAACTTATTATAAAATTTCAAAATGATTATTCAAAATTTTCAAAAGAATTTACAAGTTTAAATTCTTATAGGTGTTAAATATTATGGTTAAGACAAGTAACCTTAATGAAAAATAATAGTTTTTAGAAGAAAATTCTATTTTTAAAATAAAATTTTGTAACAAAAAATACTATATAGAATTAACTCTCATGAAAATTAATGGTTTGCGAAAAAAAGAAAAGTGTTTTTTGACAATAAAATAAAATTAAAATATAATGTATGATTATTAATACACATTTAATTGGAAAATGTACTATTTAATTAGCAAAATATATACATTTGGATACAAAAAATAAACATTAAATTAGAAGTTTTTAAAAATTAACTATAAATGCATTATTTTTTTACCTAAATTAAAATTTTGTTGGGTAAAAATTTTTATATGTTTTTAACTCAACATTATATAATGCTGATGTCAAAAATTTTATGGTATTTGTAAAATCAATAATTTCTCTATTTCTTTAAAAAAAATATTTTATGAAAAATCATAAAAAATCACCCTGAGATAAAATTTCTTTATATATTCAAAAAATTAATTTATTTTTTAAAAATTCAAATAAAAAATTTTATAAATTATATATTAAAATAAAAATTTAAAATATAAAGTAAAAATACTTTTATAGAAAAATGAGTTATTAATCTTTAACTTTTATTAATATTATTTCATATCAATTTCGATTTAATTTTTTTATATATATTAGTTTATATATTTATTCATTAAATTTAATACCAATTATATTATAAAAGAAAATAATTCAATTTTTTATTGTAATGTCAGATATTAAAAAAAATTCCTTGTTTTTCATTGAATTATTTCGATCAGAGAAATTATTTATCACTAATTTCTATAATTTCATTGGTTTTATATAATAATAAAAATATTAATATATTAAAAATAAATTTTTTCAAATTAATTATTTTAATATATTTTTTATTTACTTTAGGATTTATTTTTATTATAAGTTTCCTAACATCATTTCACATTTTATTATCTTAATGTATTAATTTTCACATTGCATTGTAATAATGTATATCATGGTTTGTTTTAATATAGTGTTTCATTTGATACAAGATTTTCAAAAAAGTATTTATTTAAAGGAATTAACATACTAAAAACTTAGGGTGTTGAATTCTAACACCTCAAATAAATTATTCCGACAATGATTTAATTATCAAATACTAATGGAAGTAGATAAGGGAATAATGAAGGTAGTCAAGAATTGTGATATAATTTCTAATGAGATATAAACCAAAATATCTTTTCAAAGTCTAAGAACTCATCTTTTCCACTTATAAAATAAATAACCTTGATATTGAGTTTCTCCAAGACCATTTGAACTAAATGTCCCCATTATAAGGTATTAAAACCCATATAATGGATGCAATTCCCATTCAGATTTCATATTAATCTTTTAATTGATAGAAAATCATAGGTTTTTTGGGACATAAAATGTGACTTCTTTACCCCATTAATTGATTTAGGATAAATTTGAGAGAGAAAAAAATTTCCCAAAAAAACAATCAATTTCACCAAATAGAGAATAATAATATTTTTAGGAGGCATAATCTTATAAACATATATTATAATGTGTTTATATTTCTGGTATAATGTCATCATTATAATAGGAACATTAATTTAAAATTAATTACATAATAATTATTGTTGATATTGGATTCCCTTATAGAATGTTTCATGTATAATGTAGTGGGTAAAACTAAAATCAATTAGGGTTTTTCGTTATTGAGTGGTTGATGAGTGGGCCATTCACCACATCATTATCATGAAAAACCTTAGTAGTTTTTATTTCATAAACAATATACTTGTTCCAAGGTATAGGGGGTTTCGATTAATGATTTTTGTCATTAAACAATTATTGAAAACACTTTTTGGAATTATGTTAAAAGTTATTATAATTGAAGCATTGATTATTGGGTGGAACTTTGGGCCAATAGTGTCTTCCTAATATTTTATTAGTTTTCTTATTTATGTCACCATATTATTCATGTTCTTGATGTACTTCTCTTATAAACATGAATCATTTAAATGTTCTTAGATGATAAATTACATCATACTTATTCTAACATTTTCTAGATGCTGGATGATGAATTTTCATTACACTATGGTTGGTATCATTTGAACATCCATAAAAATCCATTTATCTAATTGGTGATTTGTTTAAATGATTGATAAGGATAAGGTTATTAATCATAAATTGATATATATGGAAAGGTATAGGCACATTATTTTTCATTATATCTACAATGTAATTTTCTTTCTCCTAAGGGATGTCGAAACATTGTCTATAAAATATATTGTCAATGTGATTACTGATAGTTTAATTCATTGACTAAAAAATTTTTGTTTTTAACTAATGAAATTATCTAATTAATATATTTTATAATAACACAAATCAATTTATAATTTCATAAATTACAATAAATATATTTTGGCCTATGATATTTTAGGTTACTCCATCATTAATTTTAACATAACTTTCTCAATTTTAGGTATAATCCCCATTTCCATTATAATGAAATCCTCAAAATAACTAAGCTAAAAATTACCTAGATCATAATATATTATGATCCAAAAAACATTAATATTTATAACCCTTGAATTAAAAATAAACTTTATCCAAAGAGAACATTAATCTCAGACCAATAAATATATAAATTTATCATATATACTCAAAAAATTATACCAATATAACCTAAAATAAATTAAATCTCCTTTAGGTAAAATTTTATTTTAATCCCTAAGTTTATATATACTACTCCAATTATATTTAAAAAATAAAATTAACTCATTATCCTAATTAACTATAATTACCTCAATAAGAAATCACATATTACCCCAATGAGTTATCTAATCCTTAATCATATATTCATAAAAATATCCAACAAAAATAACTTAAACTATTAGTATTAACCTTAAACTCAAATAACATAATTTCTAAACATATATTTCTATACCATTGAACTTAATATTGAACTTACACATATCAACCCATATTTGTATCAATGAATCTTAAATTTCTATAACTCATATATTAATTCCATAAAGATAATGTTATCTCAAAAAAATATGATACCAATTGAGACTCCCCAATCCCAAAAACTAGAATCTAGTGCTAAAAACATAATCATTACACAATAAAATGGATTCCAAATAAAGTAACTCAAATTTAACTATCAATAATTTAAATACCAATTACCAACATTGAGTCACTTATAATCTAAAGTACTTATTGGATTATATTTTTGGAGAGTTATAAAAGTAAATTAACTAAAAAACTATATCTTATCATATAATAGGAATTTTTCAATGATACCAAAACTTATTATTTCATAATTATTGCTGAACATCTCCTATAATATTCTATACACATTTTAACTTTCTAGAAAAATCAAACATATATCATTCTCTATAATCAATAGAAATGAAAAAATAATATAGTTGAGCTGAAATACTCTATAGGGGTAAACATTGGCATTAAAGATCGAATATGATAAGAGATCATGAGATGATTATGTGGGTTATGAAAAAAAATTAATGTTCATGTGTAACGTCCCAATTCCAGGTGCCACTCAACGGGTGCCCCGAACCCGGTTCACCACGTGACCTCAAGCGCATTTCCCCAAACGCTAGAGGCTGTCGACTAGCAGTGAGGGACTAGGTCTGATAGTGGAGAAACTATGCCCTCATTTGTCAAAGTACAACGTAACGTAATAGATAAATAGAATTTAACAAGAGGAAACGGTAAACAATATGTTTAACAGAAATGGATAACTGATAATAATTGGGAAACCAACAGTCATATATATATTTGAAAATGCATCATGTCACTATTATATAAAACAGACAAAACATGTTACACTGCAACACAATACAACTGAAGTACGAGTATAGAAAAGCAGAATAGAACAGCCAGTGGCATCGTGAGCCCAAGCATGGTCCCATGCTCCCATACTTCCCATAAACAATCAAGTACCTATATAGGGACCTTTCCCTTATCCACACCTGCATAATCGTAATCTATTTGGGATGAAGACATGACCCAAATAGGGTGTGAGAAAAAATTCCTAGTAGGCACCCACTAAAGTCTCGTGCCTAACTGTGTGAAAATATGCAACAACAGTGTGTAGTAGTAAAATTCAATAAACAAAGTAGTAATAAAAAGGAACAAACTTTACCAGTTATATTGCCATTTTGTTATTCTTTTAACCATTCAATTTAAGATATCACCACAATGAATATTCTAAGTAAAACAGCTAGTGTCCTCAGACTTATAAACCATTACCCTCAGGTAAAGAGAATCCGAACACAAGAATCTACCAACAGGCATATCGAATATTTCCCACAGGCGTACGAGGTGTCTCCCATAGGCACAGAATCAATTGCCCACAGGCATGGAAGAATTTTCCCAGAGGTTAAGTAGTACATTAACCATAGGCTAATCACAACACTCTCCTTAGGCTAAACAAGTAATCGGGCCATACCCAACATGTAACAAGAAATAAACATGCATTTTTTCTCAAGGAAATTCTATAATCAATTTTATAAAGGCATACCCTCAGGTATCCTGGCCAAACGGTTAAATAGAGGAATGCACCACTAGGGTGGTCCTGGATCTAAGCAGTTATCCCAAAAATAGTTTACTATAACATTTAAATTACCTATACAATTCAAGGTATTTAATTCAATAAGGCCTCAGCCATACGACACCCCATTCATGGGCATATATCACAATGGTAAACAAAACGCACATCAGTTGGAAATTAAACACCATGCCACCTACCTTAAACACCCCTGAATGGTCTACACGAACGAAGATTAAAGAAATGTCCAAGAACGACGAAGATCTGGGATAAGAAAATTCCCATTCAATCATAAATAACTTCCGCTCGGGAAAGAATTGGTAAGAACTACGCAAGGAGAGGAGAGGACATACCTGTGCGGTTCCAGGGAGATTGATGGTGTAGAAAACAGATTCTCAGTAATTGATCTAGAGCTCCTTGAAGATCTAGTCATCCCTCCCAAGCCTCCCACCGGTTCTAAGCTCCCTCTGTGAACAGAGGAGGCTACTGTCCATTTTAAGCAAAAAAAAACAAAATACATGACGTGTACTCTCATGTAAAAGGCGTGTACTTTACATTTTTTAACTGTTCCGCTGGCGGCTCCTCACCAGCGTGGCACTGTTCATCTGTCGACATGAGTAGACGGCATGTATGCCACTATACACTGCATGTACTATCACCCAGCTAGCCACCGTCTTACTATTCGCCTGTCGACTGACTACACAGCGTGTAAATATCCACTACACGACATGTAGTAAGTTTTTACACCCTTCGCCGCCAACATGGAAATACACAATGTGTACTCATCCCACACGGCCAAAAGTACATGACGTGTGGAAAAGTACACGACCTGTACTTCCAAAATTTTGGGATTTTCCCCCAATTTCCTAATTTTCTAAAAAACACTTAAGGAAATGAGAAAAGAAGAAACTCATACCTCAAGAATAAGAATCGGGTTACAACATCATGGATAAAATATAATAGATTCATTCCCAAACAAAAATCACAATCCACGAGTCATGGTATAAAGATGTGGTATATAAAAATCTATGAGCCATAAATTAATTATCAACCATGGTGCATAAAAATAAAAAATAGGCATAAGAATATGGAAAAAAATTTGGAACATTCATAATAACAGAAAATTATTTACTCTAATAAGGATCACATCTAATACTATCATCACAAAGTGGACATAGTCCCATAGGGAATTGTGTTTACTCCCTGTTCCATTTAAAAACATAAGAGAAATAGTTCATTAAGGGATTAGGTTTACAACCCAGTTCCATACATATTATTTCATGACATATAAAGGATTATTCAATTCATTTGATATATATTTATTTATAACCCAACTAGTGACATAATTAAAAACATATATATGTTCTATAAGGACATAAGAGCATTCATTATTTACTTAAATCTTAATTAACCCATTGAAGATAAATGTGTTTCGATATAATTTACCTAAAACATCATCATGATACATAGATATAAATAAGGTATATCATATCATTAGAACATATCTCAAATGGATAATGATAAATAATAAATGTTATTAACATATAGGAAATTCCCATGGAATGAAAATGATTTTCATAAAATTTTCATATGATATCAAGAATATGATGAGTTGAAAACAATGATTCCGCCATTCCAATTTTGTTTATCATAAGAGCGTTGAGGATTGATAATGTCATAGTTTATTAAACACTATACATATATTGAGAATGAATGTGAAACCATAAAATAAAATCAACATAAACAGTATAAATTTTATTATAAATCATATCAAAATATCTTTTCATGAGTTGTAAAGAAAACCATAAAATGGATTATAAAACATAAGTTTTGAAAAGAGAATATTGAAAAGAAACCATGATTAGATAATAAAATGTGGAGTGAAATTTAAAAATACCCATTAGTGAAATATAAAATTTAAAAATATTATAATAAATAATAACAATTTCCCTTAATTACCTCATAAGAAAAAGAAAAATTTAAAGAACAATTCGAATTGAGATTACTTTGGAAAAAATTAAAAAATTAAAAATTCTGACACCTCCACCTTGATGTATGAATATTTTAAATTTTTATATATAAATTTGAGGCTATTTTTATGTTTTTAGAGGTAGGATAGTGACTAAATGGAGGATTGAATTAGGATTATATAAGGTTACTAGATGTGATGTAACTTAATAAGTTATTATGGTCCTATATGCTAGCCAATGAGATGCCACTGACTAGCCACTAAGGCTCCTGTGAAGAGGTAATTATACCCAAAATCCTCTGGATAGCTAGTTGAAACCACTAGAAAATCTATGGTTATCTTAAGAAAAATTAAATTTCTTAGAATCAACTAGGTAGACTATAGTGGCCACTAGTTATCCAGTGGGATTTGAAAGAGCCCACCCGAGACATTGATTTTATAGGATTTTTATAAAACATTTCATTCATCAACTATTAGTTATTCTATTAGGAACCATTAAAATCCCAAAACATTAACAAAACTTCTATGGGGACTTTGAGTCCCCTAATCCTTTTCCAACTTCTCCATTCAATGGATGAACTATGGATCAATACTGTGTTATTAATCTGGCGAGTTCTTGTTTTCTATAGAGGAATTATATTTACTTCACCTAATAAAAAAAGTATATAAATTTTTTTTATCATATATAATGGTTTGGATATATTATAATGATGGTTTTATTTATTATTGATTCAATTGGTGCCATGATCATGGGAATTGGTGTCCGGAAAACCTTTGGACCAAGATAGTTGTCAGTAACAAATTGTATCTGGTATGTTTGACCTTGAACGACATTTATGTAATAGATTCTTATCAAAAATTATACTAGGATTGTAATTGTGTTAATTCTGAAATGGTTCATGGATTAAATGGTTCTTTTTGGACTTGAATGGGGACCCTTACCATCGATAATCATTACACCTATTGTAAGATACCCTTAAATTTATTTAATGATTTATGTAGGATATTGGAATGATTTTTGGTGTGCATGTGTATCCACATGAGACCAATGATGACTCTCAATCACATTATTTTAGACCTTTTCATTTGTTTTTTTTCATTTTCATTATCATGATTAAGACACCATCTTGATTTGAAATGATAATTGATCTATTATTTGTATCATGTAACATATATTTGTGTTGTTCTTCTTTCTTCTATATTTGGGAGTGGAGGTTGATCATAATTGATTATCCCCTAGAGGGATGTGTGAAATGATTATTAAATATTCATCAGACTACCCCTTTTATGGGGATTTGTCAACCATGTTTTTGGACTATCCCATCTAGGGGGATTTGTCAAGCTACCATTATACATTCCTTCTGGTATGATGATGAAGCAGACAAATATAGTTTGTGAGGCCCTTGATTATGTATTGTTATTATGTGATATAATTTCTACTCATATATCTTTACTATCATTAAATATATTCTATATATATTATGTGCTCATGTTAAGGGTCATTTGTGGGATCAGACTGATTATTTCACTTACACACTACATGAGAATCACAATTAAAATGTTGATTTCCTGACTATAGATCAAATGAAGGGAAAAGGACATATGATGGATTGTTACGAAGGTTTGTAGGAGGATAATGATGTTGGTTGACAATGTTTGGTTTGATATCACAAATTTGTTTATTTTATAGTATTTTCATTATAATTTGGATATATTGTTTAG
This sequence comes from Viscum album, assembly GCA_963277665.1. NCBI lineage: Eukaryota > Viridiplantae > Streptophyta > Magnoliopsida > Santalales > Viscaceae > Viscum > Viscum album. Next base: position 1,186,832,173 of record OY728156.1, on the reverse strand, counting down.
TTTTGGTTATGTATATGACATTTTTTATAGTTACATCATGGGTCAATTTTATATTTATATGATTATACTTTAATGGTTATTAATTAATTATTATTTATATTTTTTCTATCAATTTCATTATTATATTTTGATTTTTACCAAGTACCAAGTGTATAGTATCACCATGATGTTCCATTGACTATTGACACTAATTGGAAAGCTCTTGCATATGGGGAGGTCCACATGAGATCATGTGGAAACCATGACCAAACTTGGTGGTTTGAATCAGGGAGTTACAAAATTGTATCAGATCCATGTTCACTAACATTATTCTTCCCATTACCTTGATTTGGGATAGGGTAGACTGGAGATTGGATGTTTGGGACTCAGGCTGAGGAACTATCTCATTACCTAACCAACAGTATTTAGTAGACCTCTATGTTACCATGAATATGGTATTTTGTACTCTTTTTCTTTGAAGTTATCATTGATTAAATTGATCTTTACTGATGCATGTGGGGTGGGTATAATGATTTATAGTATTTTTTATGTGTTAATTAATTAATTTAGGAACATAGGATCACATTAAATATACAAATTTTTACTATTAGATTGAGTCCAAATAATTAAATTCATCTTCAATTATGTTATCTGTTTTAGTGTATTAGGTCATGCATTCTTTTATTTACTTTTATCTTCTATTATTTATTGTATATGTATAGATATAACAAACATAGATGTACTAGATGATTTTCTTTGGCTATAGGTATTTCTTATGGGGTTATTCCTTGTTATCTTGGGTATCCTTTTTCATTATCCTTATTATAAACCCTTACATGTTTCTATGTTTTTTATTTGATTATATCTGTATGTTTTTTGATTTATAAAAGGATTGTAATGTATTTTTTCAAAAAATCAACCTTTAGATATACCACATATCTAGTTTTACTTTTTATTGCGATGCAGAATGAAATCGAGTGTATTTAGTTAGTTTCTATAATGGGATAAAAAATAAAAAATGTCCACCTATGAATCGTTTGACTAGTTCCTTTCCAGGATAGAGGATCCCTCAATAGTGGGATGACCATGGTCGAATCCATTATCAACATCTTGCTCTATAACACCCCATATTTATTGGGAACTGGAGCCCCTTGGTATAAAGAGGACTGGATATGGTTCATTGAGTGGATTTCCAACATGGTAACGACCCCATAAAATTAAAAAGTGAAGATTTCAGTCTTTATGCTTGAAGGAATATCTGGATGATGGTGGGATGTCATGTTGTTAGCTAGTATAAGGATGGCGATAACATGGTAAACCTTCAAGGACATATTTTATGAGTATTTCATTATAGATGCTCATAAGTTGGGACATGCAAAGGATTTTATGGATATCTATTTTGGGAAAATGACAATATACACCTAATTAGATCATTTCGTAGATATGATTCACATTTCATATCATATAGTGGGTAATGAGGCTCAAATGGCCAATTTGGATGAGATAATTCATTACCCAGAGATGAAGTGATTGGTCAGAGACTTCTATATGATGACCGTTATTTTAGTACATCATAAGGAACTGAATATATAGAATGGTATTGGGAAGGATATATCTATAAGTATTTTCCAAACTCTCAATGGATTGACATGTACTTTCTCAAGTGTTGTTCAAGTTTACTATTATAGAAATAAGAATAAGAATTCAGAGAATGGATGATAGGGTGCTAGTCATCAGTCAAAGTAGAGTTGAGGATCTTTGTCTCCCTATGCAGGATATAACTCTACCATGTAATATAATTAAAGGGTATGTGAAATTATCTTTGGTAATATACATATTCAATCATGAATTTTTACTAGTATGGTAATAGAGGGAATCTGAAGCAGTTATGTTATCAGTATTAATTGATATACACACCTTGAGTAGTAACATTACATAAAAAAATTATACAAACCCTTCAAGGGTAAATAAATTAGTAGATTCATGAGAGTTGGGGCATCATGGAGTGGTGAATTGTTTAGAATATATAGTTTATCAATATTAAGAAGCTAGTGGAGAGGGACCTTCCACATTTCTAGGTATGATCCTAATTTCTTATAATATATTTATTTTATTATCTGACATAGGAACATCCCATTAATTTATATTGGATAAGGTAATTAAGGGGTTATATTTGCAAGTTAAATTCTTTTTTGAGATTATTTCTATCATTATACCCCTAGGTACGAAAGTGGATTGTATTCATATCTTCTAAAATATTCTAGAGGAGGTCTATATCATTATAAATGCTTGGAGATCCATAATTCTAGATATGATAAGCATTAATGTGATCTTTAGAAAGGACTGGTTAACCAGTCCCTATGAAAAAATAATTTTTAATCTACGTCAAGTGACCTTTTCATCTCCTATGATGGAAATTTTTGTGTTGACCTGTAAACACGACATAGATGTAGGAAAAGTGGTACTGGACCCTAATTAGATAGTAGTTTTTTTAGAATAAGTGGATAGTATGATCATTGCAATGGATTTAGTGGAGACTACCTCCCCTTTTCCTCCAATGTTAAAATTGTATTAAGATTTACATCCAAAGGATTTCTCAAGTATTCTTATATAAACATGATTTGAATTTGATATCCTGTTGGTGCTTGGTGTGTGTCCAATATATTTCCCACTTAATCACATGGAATAAACAGAGCTAAAAGAGATAAAGGTACAGTTGAATGATCACAGCTCGAAAGGATTTATTAAACCAATAAATTCCTCTTAGTTTTATCCAATGAATATATCCACGAATAAGGATGGTAGTATTTGACTTTGTATTTATTATTAAAAGTTGAATCTGATCACTATGAATACTATGTACCCATTTCCAAGAATAAATGATAGTTTTGAGTAATTGAGGGGATCCCATTTGTTTTCTATTATTTATATATTAATATGATACAATCATATTCAGATCATAGAGTAATATATAATAATAATATCATTTTTGACTAGGTATAATTTGTATGAGTATCTCTAGATGAATTTTGGGCTGATGAATTCTCTAAAAGTGTTCATGGATATCCGGAATAATATCTTTCATCCATACTTGGAATTCTTTATCTCTATGTCTTTTGATGAAAATTTATATATATTCAACTACATTAGAATCACAGTTAGACACTTAAATATCATTTTGTGTATTCTTTGGACACATAATATTTAAGAAAATAACTCAAAGTTCCACTTAAAGATATATGAGTTGTTATTCCTTAGAAATGTTGATTCTCAAGTGGGAATATAATTTAATCTATATATTTATAATGTCTTCATGCCTTTGTAATAAACAAAAAATGTGTTCAAGATACAATGTTTTCTTGGGTTGGGTGGGTACTACATGAGGATGCAATAATAGTTTTCTCATCTAGCATCGAAAATGAATTCAAAGACCAAGAATGTAGTCACATTTGAATAGGAAACATATTGTGAAGTATTCTTATCAGATATGAAGAAGATGTTTACATAAACATCGATCTTGATTCTTCATGAGCCTAGAGTAGGATATGTAGTGTATTCTGACACATATGGTGTTCGCTTAAGAGTTTTTCTTTTGCAGGATGATAAGTTAGTTACCTATGGGAATCATAAAATATGAACCCATTAGATAAACTAACATATACATAACATTTAGATGGAAATGGTGGACGAGGAATTGAAATTTTGGTTACACCACAACTTTGCTGATATATTTATCATGTAAAAGACCATAAGAGTCTAATCCATATCTTCTCCCAGTGTGATTTTATACTTCATTAGAGGATTTGGATAGAGTACATGAATATGTTCATCTATGTGATTAATTATTATCATATTAAATGAAATTTAAATGTAGATTCACTAATAATTAATCCACAGAATGTTTGAGAATAAACATTAAAATTAGAATAGAAACTCATAGGAATTCTGGTAGACTAGAATGTGGGTGAATAGAGAACCAAGGGGTTGTGACTTGTGCACCCTTAGTGAACACATCCTCATTGATAAATCTGGTGAAGACTAATTATGATATTTATCCATAGTGTATAGAAACACACTCTAGGTTGTTTGTATGTTGATCTATATTAGGTTGGGCTTTGGATAGATGTGAAGTGATTCTGGTTAATAGTAGGATGATGGATCCATATTATATAAGAGGGGATCTGATGAGGTCCTCTCATGATTTATTTTGGGATTTTACCATGGGTCCACCAATATGTATTAGAATTTCATGTAGTTGTTACGGTGTAATGACATATAGCGTGACATTTTAGGTTTTATTTACTATTGTGTGATTTTTCATAAAATTAAGGCCAAGCATGGGAGACCAAGAGGGTTTCTACATTAAATTCTAGGACAAATGTAGAATTGGGATGAGGTTTTTATAGTCATCATTATTAGGTTTCCTATGGAATCATGTGGTCATGGTACATTTTGGGTTGTAGTGGATCAGTTGAAAAATGACGATCACATCATACTAAACCAATAGATGAACTTAGTGGATGAAATATACAAGATCAATTACATATAGATCATTCATATACACCAAGATACTTTGATAATGGTATCTAATATATATTCTTGATTTACCTAATGTTCTTTTCAATTATTATACTAGGAAATGAGTACATAGATAAAGGTGAGTCAGGTCTTTCACCCTCAGAATGACGAGAAGATAAAAAGAACAATCTAGACATTAGACGAAATTAGTCGATCACGTATTCTAGATTTAATAAGAGAAGCACATGATCAATTGTATCTATAATATTTCCCATACAGTAACATATTCCAATTTGATATTTAGATGTAACTATTTTAGGTTTTGTATAGTAGATCATTTCATTGACTACTATGCCAGCAAGGGGTAGGTGACTCTTCCGTAATTGGTCCAATTTTGGTTCAAGAGACCTTAAAGTGGAGGATGTTTATTCATAAATGACTGGTTATAAAAAAAATAGGAAATATCATATGCCAAACAGAGGATACATACCATGAATATTTCTATGGTTGAAATGTTTTTCTTACAAGAATCCCCTCAGAATTGGAAAACACAATTGACGAGGTATGGACAGATTGGATTTTGGTATATTGGTCCATTAGAGATTATAAAATACATCAAGAAAAAGGAATATTGGTCATATCATTCTATATGGTATCAATTTTTTCATAACTTATGCCACATGTATCACCTTCATATGTAAAAGATTAATCCAACGCATGAGCTCGACTATGTGTATGTTGAGTTGGAGAAACATGCATATTTTTTAGAACGAATTATTCAGATAGTGGAATTAATTAATAAAATTATTTAAGGATATATATTTCCTCATATTTTAGTTTTAGGAAAGCATAGATAATTTCCTAAAGAAACATGGGGGTAGGAAAATATCATTTGGGCACAGTGGCCTGAGTTTTATGTTAAGACCCTCGAGGATACTTCTCAAGGAAGTGAAGTCTTCAGAGGTGGAGAATTATGAAACCATTACCATTAGGTAAAACCCTATTAGGTTTATATGATGTTTTTTGGGTTTTAATATATGCGTTTATTTGTGGGATAAAGGAATTAGAGAGGGTAAACTAGGCTAAGTCATAGTTGGTGGATGTGCTATATTTTGAAAAGATATAACATTCCCATCAGCCTTTCAGTGGGAAGCCACTAGAAAATCAATGAAACTCATGGGAAGAGGCGATTATTCTTAAGGGATAGTATGCAATTAGTGGTTCTCCTAGAATATATAAATCCTCTTAGGGTCCAGTAGGTAGTTGTTGGAGTCTATCGACTTGCAGGTGGCATATGGAAGAGTTCACCAAGTACACTGATTTTAAAGGTGTTAAAAAAAGAACCCTCAAATCACAATTAGTTATTTTATCAAGTCCAATTCAACTATGAACATCCTAGGAACATTATATTACAAATTTTTAGTGGTAAAATCCATTTCTAACTCCCCTACTCAAATCTTGAATGATGGATTGATCCAACATTCTTCATATGGGGAGTTATTATTCACTCTGGATCAATTTCATTATCATCTTCTTAATCAAAACATAGCATATCCATGAATTGTTTCTAGATCCAATGGTCTGGATATGTCCTAATTATAGATTCTTGGATAATTTATATAACATGAACTAAAATTCATGGAATTGGCATCTGTAAAACTTTTGGACCAAGATCATCATCAGTAGAAGATCTTATCATGTAAGTCTAAAATTAACCTATCATTAGGGAATTCTGTCTTCTCATTACTGATATTAGGAATATTTTTTTATCCTATAGTAGTTATATTATTTAATTTTTCTTTTAGATTAGATGGTGACTCCTTCCATTGTTAATTGATGGACCTAATGTAGGAATCCATTAACTGTAGCACATGGTTTAGTTGAGTTATTATCATTATTGTCCACGTGCATGTATAGCCCTATGAAACCCATGTTGATTAATTTTCACATGATTGTTGACCTATGAATGTGTTTCTTTTAGGTTTAATATTGTTATTGGGATACCTAATTGATTTTATGTGATTATAAATATTATATTTGTATCCTCTTTCATACGTTTATGTTATTCTTATGTATTCTTTAGTTGAGTATGTAGGTTGATACTAGTGGACCATCTTTTAAAAAGGATGTTTCAGATGATTTTCAACACATATTTGACTATCCCATGGAGAGAGACATGTAATCCATATTTTTGTAATATTATATCAGGTGGGATTTATGGGTTTACCATTTTACAATATTTTTAGTGTTGTTCTAAAGCCGGTAGAGTTGGTCTTTGAAGACTCAACTTTTGTATTGTTCTACTGTGATATATTTTATATTGTTATTTATTTACTATCCTAGAATTAAATTATATATATATATTATTCTCTTATATTACAGTAAATTGGTGGTGTCCTACTAATTTATATACTCAATCCAAATCTAATAATTTTAGTGCTCTTGTAGATTTCAGGACTGTAGATCTAGTTAAGGGAATGTTCCTTGTGGTGTATGATCGATAAGGTTGGTAGAAGGATTTTTATTTTATTATCTTGTGTTAAAGACGATCTTGCTATAAATTTTATTTTACTTGATGTTACTCATACATTGGACCCTTTTTCTAGTTTTGATTACGTTTCTATCACTCTATATTAATATTTCATAGGATTTATTTTTATGTGATTCTACATTGATGGGTATTTATTTATTCATTATATTTTTATTATTTTTACCTCTTTCTTTATTGTTCTATGATATTTACCTAGTAATAATAACATAATTTTCCCATGATGTTTTACATGCCCTCAACCCCGGTCAGAAACTACTTTGGTATTGGGATATATGCATGAGTTCTTGGGGAATCCTAACTATGTCCAATGGTTTGGGTCAAACAATTATAAAAAGGATGATAAATAATTATATAAGGATTTTCTGTGTCAATATGTAACAATGTATAAAAAATTAACACCATTTTGACGCATTTATAATGAAAGTGAATACAAATCAAAATGTAAGTATTTTAAAAATATTCCTTTTAAATTTGTTGAAATGAAAGTAAAATATATCATAAAATTAAATTAAGAAATAATTTTTTTATATTAATGTTCACTCTTGAATAATAATTATGAACATGTAAATTTTTTATTATTATTCTCATCTAAATAGAATAGATAATGCTATATCCTCTTACAAGAATTCATTCAAATTATTATTGGATAAATGGAATGAACTATTATTAAATAATGAAAACAATTGAAATAATATGGGGGTACTAAAATGTATCATATTTAATATATAATGAGAATAAATTTATAGAAAAAAAATTTAAATATAAATAATCAGGATTGAAAAGTAAACCATTACAATATTGGTAAATTTTTAAATGAATTACATTTGAAGTGAGAATGAGATATGGATCCTAAAATATAAAATATAATTGGAAAATGGTGAGATATATCAAAGAGTAATTATATTGACCATATAAACCAAAATAGGATAATATCATCAAACATGTGTCAAAGAAGAAAAATGAAGATGACAAACCTTACCAAAATGGTAACATTTATTTCAGAATCTTCAGAGAGTGAGAACATAAAATTGAACAATAAAAAACAAGAATTAAAATAAAATCATTATATCTTTTTCAATGTGTAATACATTAACATTGTGATGGAAAACATGGTGAAAAATATGAAACATGTCTCAATTAATTGATACTGAGACTTCGAAACCCAAACCCGAAACATATAAGCAATTAAGAAAATATAAAGACCATTTTAAGAAACATATATTTATTATAAATATATATTAATATGATATATATATTTATCTTACTAGATACCATTCATTTAAAAAAATTATTATCCACATAATAATATTTTTTGGTTAAAATAATTATTGTTTTTTGTTAGAGAATTGATTTTTGAACTATTACCCAGTTTTTTAAATTTTTTCAAATCACCAGAGACATGGTTTAATTATATCTAGAACGATAATTAATGTATTTTTTAGGTTTTTAATATATTTATAGTGTCCCATGGTCTTTTTAATGATTTCATGTATATAATTTAAGAATATGATTTTTTTCTAAATTTCAATTCCCTTAATGGAATTTTTTATTTAGTGGTTAAAATTATTTATATGACCATTAAAGATCCATTAAAATATCTAAAATACAATTATTTTATATAATATTACGAGTATCAAATATTAATTATTTTTTCATGAAAAAAATATATAATTATTCATGTATGTGATAAAATTGACCCAAACAATAGTGTGTTGTAGAAACTAAATAATTAAGAACATTTAATTTCATAAATATAATGTAACTTTTAAAAAATATTAATTCTTTGTAAATCATGTAAAGAATTTTATAAAAGTTATTTTTTAATTTTTATATGTATATAATATTGAATAAAAATAAAAAATAATACACCACATATATTAAGAGCATGCATCATTTATTGAAAGGCCTCTTAGAATTTAGTGAATTATGTCCATTTCATGGGACTAGAAGATCAGTAAAGTGGTAGAATAATTTTTGGTAAGGATATAAGTTAAATTATATTAGATATTTATTATTTATGGGTTTTTAAGGGTTATAGGATAGATCATTTTATCAATTTATGGAGTGGATCATTGGTAAATAATAATTAATATAAATAATATAAATATCATTATTAATTGAAAGTGTAATAAAATTAGTATAATATAAAATATAATACATATTAGTTTATAATATACTCATCCAATAAATTATAGATAAATTTTATGGAATATTTTTTTATCTTTATAACTTTTATTTAGCACTGTTTAACCATTTTAATCGTTCTAAGACAAGTAACTTTTACTAGATATCTTATCTGTTAGACTAAAAATGAAATTTACCTTATTACCCAATTTGAACATAATGTATAAAGATTTTAAAAAAAATTGATTCATTTCCTAGATGTACAATTTCAACAAAGTAAACACAATGTAATAAAAAATGTTTTTTATGAAAAAATCTATTTTTAAATGTAAAAAATAATTTACACTATAGTAATATATATAATTGACTCCCATGTTATTTATTTATTTATATATAAGAAATAAAAGTTATGTGACATTAAAATTAAGGAAAATTATATTTTTCATGTAAAAAATTAATTAAATGAAAATGAAAAAATTTAATTTTTTAGAAAAAAATATAACAGATGTTCAAAAAATTTAAAAAAATCTAAATTTTTCATTTTAATTTTCATTGTATAATTTTAATCTATAAGCACATATTTCGAAAAAAAAAATTTATAAATGTTTAATTTATGCATATTTCCTGATGATTCCATAAAAGTTATGTTATTGGTTAAAATTTCATAAAACATATTGGTATAAGAGATCCACTTAATTAAAAAAGAGAAAATACAAGAATGAGAGGACATGGGCTTGAAAATAGGGCATAAACCCATTTAGATTATAAACTGATAGACAAAAACAATAAGAAATTAAAAATCTTAATATATATTATTATATGATTCATTATCCCGACACCAATCAGAGTTAAACCTCATTATCTGATGAGATCTTGTTATCATAGTTGGATTTAGGTTATAATTAGCTTTATACAGTCTAGATGATCTAGGAGGAATCATTTGAAACCCCCATCATCAATTATGTTCATCATTCATTCAAATAAATTCACTTAATATAAATCATTCATTCAGGATTCGTCATATTCCTTGTCAGTCCAATCACTCCGTATTCCTTGATTTTTTTTTTGAAATTCTAAATTTCACCCCTAAATTATTAAATTTTATGTGCATTACTCCTCCTAATATTTGAACTACGAGATATCATACCACACTAAATCATATTTCCCTATAATATTCATTCTTATTGAGAGATTCTAAACCATAATTTGTCTATAAATTAAGTTGAAAGCTGATAACACATCTCTTCTACACATATGATAGGTGTCTATACACTAGAACCTTCTCATCCTTGCACTTGGTGCTTCACAACTTAACCAAAATGAAATAAAACCATAATTATTAATATACATTTAGTACATTTTCCTTGGTTTAAGCCACCAAACCTCATCATATGGTGACACCCTTAAGGATTTCCAAATACTATACTGAAAGAGTCAATGAAAAATGATCATTGGTGTATACTAGAGAATCCCCCAATATACAGTAATATTTATAGATTATTTTATATCACTAGATTCTCGGATTTATGAAAGTTTCTATCCTTAACACACACATGCCAATGAGAAATTGAACATATAATTGCTTGTCCAGACTAGAAGATTCCATTCAATGACAATCACCGTAATTCAAGACCCATGATTTAATAATTATTTCCTATTTTTTTATAAACCATTTTAAGCCTCGTGTACTCCTTTAACTAAATTAGAAATTGTATTATCATTTTTTGTAAACTAATATTCCATCATTTTATTTATATTTATATAATTAATTATATCACGTCCCATGAGAGAGTAGTGGGAACAAGTTATAGTTCTAAAACACTATCCTTATCTTGACCAATTGTAAGACACAACAAAAAAAATACTATTAATTTTTCATACCCAATTCAAATAATAAGGTAATTATTTAGTGTTTTATAATAACATTAATAATTATAATAGAATCAACATCAATTTACATATTTAATGTAACAAATAACCCTAGACAAGCAACCATAGTTTCCATATCTATTTTACATTGAATGACTATAGTAGATACAATGTCGTACATTATACCTAGATGTTGAAGAAAAAAATCAAGACCAATAATCATGATCTATACATGAACCTTGGTGATTCTATGTGAGAGTGGATTAATGTGAATATCCAATTCATCAAGACAAATCATTCATATTTTTATAGTAATTTATCCCAAAACCCATGAACTAGGGTTGAATTCATCTGATTAGATGATGACATGGTAATAACCTCACCCCATTATAACCCACCTCTAATTAATTAAACCCATGATTCTATTAAAATATGGACTAACTACTCTATATTATATAGATTCTCACCAAAAGGAAAAATTATTTTAATGATAATCATGTGTTTACTTACTTTTATCTTATCTAGGACAACTTCTTGATTTGAAAAAACGTGATTTACGTATCTCTTTTAAACAATCTAGAATTAACTATAACTTTTTTAATGAGGAAAATTATTTTTTGATAAGAATCCCCTTGTTAACTATTTTAAGGTTCTAATATAGCTCCCTTCCCGTTATATCTAACAAATTTTATGCTAGTGAACATGGAATGATCACAGCCAAAAAATGTATCAAGACTCAAATCATGAGTTAAATCTATTATGTTGTTTGAATAAAAAATTTTATGTTCACTTAATCAGATTAAAATTCAAGAATTTTCAAATATATCATCCAAATAGAAATAAAAAATTATAAAGAAAATCAAATTTATAGAAACTTAACCTTTTGGACATTTAGTGTTCTTAATATTCATTGGTAACAATTTATAATTAAATAGATTTTAATCTATTTGATTGTATTTTGAAACATTATATTTTATCATTCTCATCTTAAAAATCTAATCTCTTTAATATATAAATATAAATACAAAATATTGTAAAATATTATTCTTTGAAAAATTTAAGTTTTTATCATTGTATAATTTTAATAACCATAATTTTTTATCATCAAAATTAATCAATTAAATAATTTTAGAAAAAAATAATAATATGTAAGTAATTATAATGGAGGTTTCTATAATAAATAATTTTAATATACATTTATTTACATGATGTTGTATGCTTATCTAAATTTTTGTAATGACATGTCACATTTTATACTAATAAAGTATTAATGTTTTCCGTTCATTATAATTAGTTATATCATGGGTTTTTAGTTCAATGTTTTTTCTATTCATGTTAAAAAAGAAGTATTTATTTTAAGGGAAAAAGATAATAAAATAATTGGGTGTTACACAACCTGGTTTCAAAGCCAGCTACATTGGTATATGAAGTAGAATATAGGTTCAAAAGTATAGGAAACACATGAAGTAATCTCATATATATTCTTCTTCAAATCACACTATGCTTCTAATGTATGGAATATTCTCCTATGACCAACCTGGATATGAATCATTCAAAGGAATAGAATGCCAAAATCGAGGAGCCACCCCTAAATTTATGAATTCAGTTGTGTAAATTTATTCAACAAAAAACCCATATAAGTTATATAAAAATAATTATAGACACGACACATTAATATTATCCATTGTGGACCACCTATAATCATATATAAATTCACGTAGTTAATGGGATGTGTTCCAAAAATGAATATTTATCCACGATATTAATACATGGGAAACACTTTTTTATATATTCCTTGTTGAACTCAAGGGGGTTTCACCCATTTATAATATCAAAATACACATTGTATTTTTACTGTGATTCATAGTAAACATTTTGACTCTTTTTAAAAAATGAAATTATTTTTCATGATTTAACAAGTAAAACCCCTCATTTCTTCTTAAAACCTTTTAATCTATCTGATTATTTTATTTATTTTTTCTATTTAATTCAATCATAATTTCTTATAGACATCCATGTTATTCATTTTTTATATGGTTTATATTTTAAAAAATTATTTTCCTTCTATGAAATCTTTTAATAACATGTTTTCATTTTTAAAATTATATAATAATTCTAATTATATATATACATTAAAACCATATGTATGTATATATATATATATAATGTTTATTACGAAAGCATTTTTAAATTTTCTAAAACAAAAAAAATTTTATGTAACATATTTTTTATGGGTAAAAGTATTTACTGGTAAAAAAATGTGTAAAAATTTATATGATACGTAATATTATTTTTTGGTGTAACATATTTAAAATAAATGTGTAATATATTTAAATAAATACACAATAAGTATATGAAACATGTCTTAAATTATAACTAAAATGTAATATTCGACACCTTGCTATTTTTTTTGAAAATTAGTATTAAAATCATATATATTTAAGTTACGAAAACATGATAAAAATTTTCCAAACCACCAACACCACTAAAAAACATACCAGGACTCCATTTACACATGATAAATGGTAAATGGTTCATAAAATTATGAGACCTTATAATAAATCCTATAGTGATTTAATCCAATCACAATTCAGTATTCTCATAAAGTAATAGAAATAATTTTAAACAAATTATTTTTCAAATCAAAATATATTTTTTTTTGAAATAACATTCAAAACAAATTAATGGTAAAAAAATTATTAACTAAAATGTACATGTTTTTCAAGTCTATGATCACATATCATGAAGCCTCAACATGTTTTTTATCGTAACCAGTCATGGCTATAAACAATTATAGTTTACAACATCTCACAATAGTTCTTATGATCACATAACCTACTCGGTCTCCCTAAAAACTCATGTCACTTTATGAATTTTTTGGTTAAACATTTTTAGAAGAAAATATTGAGTTATGATAATCCTAATCACATTATCTATTTGATATCCAAAAAACAACCATTAAAATTAATTTTCATACATATTTTAGTTACACACTAACCGATATTAGGTTTTTAGGATGCATAGAAAAATGATGCATGTCCTCAAGTGTGTTCCATGACCTATATTGGATAAAAAATAATCAAGGTGTATAATATAAAAAATAGTGAAATATTTTACAAAACAAAATATGATGATCTGAAAATACTTTTATAATAAAACCCAAAATCATATTTATAAAAAAATTAAATGAAAAAGTTTATAAAATATAATGTGGAAAAACAAAAAACCAATTCACAACACGTAATAATAAATATGTCTATGAATACCTTCTAAATGTTTTGTAAAACAATTTTTATCAAAAAAAATTCATGGTAAAACATTTAATCATCTCACCATGTACACAATTAAATTTATAGATTACCAAAGAATATAGTAAATTTGTCTTTTCTTAGATCTTGATAAATAATATCAAAACTCTCATCGAGTCGTTTTTATAGGGGTTTCTAACACAATACTCAGTAGGATTTACCCAAGTCATTCCAGTGAATTATCATATAAAATTACATTAAACCATATAATCAATTTCATTTGGAATGAAATAAAACACCATATAGAAAATATGAAAAAGATTTTAATGTAAATTAAAGCAATCATATAAACAATGTCCATTTATATAAAATTACACTTAAAAAAGATCAAAATAATTTATTAAAACCGTGATCAATAATAATCAATATAATAGATCAATACATACCTATGATTATACAATCGCTCACCATTGATTAACACATATTTGAGTGTTTCCAAATTTACAACCCACACATATTGGTATTAAAAACCATGGATCCACTATCAATTGTTACGGGGCTCTAACATCTAATTTTACAAACTCTCTAATAATGGAATATATATTGGCTTCATTTTCTTCATTTAAAACCAATTTATAATGAAAATTATTTCCCAAGTTAATATTAAAAAACAAAAAATATTAAAATAAAATCTCATTAAAGATGAAACCATTTTTTATCCTTTAAACAAAATATCAATTTTATAAGAAAGGTAATAGAATTTACATAAATCTAATTCCATTACATGAAAATCTCAAAATATGTGAATTTTAATACATATTTTTTCCATTTTTCATAGATATAGAAAATTTAAAAGTTTTATTATTTAATTTCACATAGTAATTTAATAAAACAAAAATAAATATTTAACATTTGGAAAAAATGTCAACCAATTCCTATGGAATTATAATAAATTGAAGGAGGAATATGAGAGATATGACGTAATATGTTTTTAATTATACATAATCTTATAATACATCATCTAAATGGAGATTACAAGTGATTCGTATCATCAAATATTCTCTGCATACTATATTTCCTACAAAAATACAAAACCACAAATTCATGCTTTCCCATGCTCCAAATTGAATTTTTCCCAACCAATGATAAAATATATACACATATTTATCAATGTGTGTTAGAGTAAACAATATTCTTGTGGGTTATTTGATCTTATTTCCACATGAAAAATTATCTTTTAAATATACAAGTTAACATGTTATATAAATAAATTTCATCAAATTAAATACTAGAATGTTCATGGTACCCCATTTCATTTCCAAACATCCAGATACAAAATAACATAAAACACATGTTAATATATTTTTTTATAGTAAAAATGAATGTAATAGTATTAGGGTGAAATGATGAATTATATAAAAAATTATT
Source organism: Viscum album (assembly GCA_963277665.1). NCBI lineage: Eukaryota > Viridiplantae > Streptophyta > Magnoliopsida > Santalales > Viscaceae > Viscum > Viscum album. The sequence continues at coordinate 1,186,816,456 of OY728156.1, read as the reverse complement.
CATGTTTTAGATAGATAAATGTAATTCAAGAAAATAGAATGAAAAATTATTAAATGCCCCTATCCCTAAATATTTATCCCAAATATTCCCAACTTGAATAGAAAACTATAAAGTTTAATTAAGAGAAATATTGGAAAACTATGAGGAAATACATTAATCCCTAATTCATTTCTCTATTTGTATCATTGAATATCCATGTAAATTAACCAGTTCGATAAATATACTATCTCCTTCTCACTAAGATCTGTCATAATTAAATTATCCTTACTATACAACCATTATAGACAAACTATAAAAAAATATTAAAATCACATCTATTAATCCTCTATTTCCCACAGTATCAGTAAATAATTTACAAGTAAAACATTTCATCTCATTAAAAAATACTCCACTATATTATTCATATCAGTTTAATTAAACTATCATACATGTAAAATTCAAATAAGATATCCATTAATTATAAAATTGATTAATTTCATCAATAATTTATTTTTATTATATAATAAATTGTTTAATAAATGAACTAAATTAACATTCTACATCAATTAAATGAACCCAAAATGTGAATTTATTTTTGATAGACAATTGGATTTAATAGATTTCTGTTAAAATAGTAGTTATCAGCACTAATATAGATGGAATCTCCATATGTTCTTTATTATAGGATTTGTTACACTCCTTTAGGATGATCAAAATTAAGAGATTTAATGATTGTTGAATTTATTGTCATATTGAGTAAATTGGGTAACATTCTAATGATTTTGAAATGGATGGGTATATTTCATTATTGAAAATAGTTTTATATAAACCTAAAAAACCCATAATTAGAGATTTCCATCAAGGTTATAGTCTTATTAAATGTTTTATTAAGATTGGGAAACTATGAATTGAGAATAAATATAAATTTTGTACTACTATTTTTTAACATATTTTATATTCTAGAGATTATTGGAGAGGGGGCATGATTTCTGGTACATAATCCATAATATAGTGCATTGTATAATGTTTTTCAATGTATTGAAGCCCTAGATATATGATCCAATCCCCAATAATGTAGTGTCTGTGGATGATTTTATATTATAGGTGTACGCATCATTTATGGAATGGCCAATATGTGTTGTAGATCAAATTGAGGGGGTATTCTAATCAAATATGGTTTATCTAGTATACATGAAATCGATAAAAAATCCTATTTGGGAGAAGATGTGGGAGGAATTGGTGGTCATGAGATCCTAGTGGATATAGTTATTTAATAAGGACCCACAAAGGTGCTTTATAAGGATGATATATACATTAGTTGGGGAGTTTTTTTGTGACCTCGAATTCATATGTATAATTTGTAATTAACTTATTGTTACATGGATAATTCAATATAGGTTGGTCGAATTTAGATTAATATATAAATATTTTAAATAAAATAGTGACGTTTTGGATATAATTGTGAAGTAGACAGTACTATGTATCCTTTGGGAGGTAATATATACATTATAGTCTTCTAGAGGGGTTTGGAAAGCTACTAGTATATCATTAAGTGGTGAGTGATAATTTAATGGGGAAAATAAATTTTTATGATATTAATTTCAGTAATATAATTTCTATGATTTTTTATTTATAATAAATATGATTTTTTATTAATCATTGGATACATGTAATAGTGATGGGGAGTTCACTTTCTTATGTTATTATACATCACATTGATTGAGAAGCATGAATTATTTATTTTTAGACTCAGTAATCATTAGTTCGGTTGATATCTTAAAGAGGAGGATATGATAGTGTGCACCATAATATTTGATTTAGTATTTTTTAGGTGGATAACCTCTTTAAATACTAAATATAAGAATTTTTTCCTATTTTATTTACATTTATCAATTGTGTATGATTTATAATACGAAAATTAAAATTTTATGTTATTTTTATTAATGATAAGTGTTCTTTGTCCTTATTGGAAATTTTATATCTGTTTTATGTGTAATGTGATATGTAGGCTAGGGTAGGAGGGTACAAGATATTTTAATGAGAACATAATATTATTTTAAATAACATAGAGCTTAATTGAGACCTATTTTAACCAAAACATATTTTTTAATCATTAGATATTGATTTTAGATTGTCTAGGTCAGATGGTTAATTTTTTTAGCATTGGATTAAATAGTATGTAGCACCTAGGGAGGTTTAAAAGAAATGTGTTTCGAATTGAGTGACCTTCAGGGGACCCATGTACTGATTAATGATGTTTCATTAAGGAGAGTGAGATACATAATGGAGAGGTGATGGTTCACTTGATGGTTATTATACGAGATGGGTGAAATGAGTCATGGGTTCATTTGGTCAATATGAGAGATGTATAATTTTCATTGTGGGTCATGTTATGGGTAGTTGATCTATGTAAATGGTTTTAAAGGGTGTAAATTGTATGACTTGTGGTTGGTTATCAAAAGGATATGCATGAGGTTTTATATCAGTCCATGATTATTATTTTTCATACCAAGAGATGTGTTATCGAATGTGATGAATCAATTAAACATGAGATATATGTGCACATGTTTTACTCATTCTATTAAAAGGATATTTCCTAAGGATTGATCCATATACAATACTCTACTATTTTGAGGATTTATCAACTACTAGATATGAGAATGTGACTTATATATTAAAATAAAACTGTGATAGGGAAATATAAAAGTTTGACAACCAACACTAATGGGTATTATTTTCAATGGTTAAAAAATATATACACCACCGAAGTGATTAAGAAAAAAAAAATTTAATGAAACACATAAGCCTACAATGATTGATATAACAATACCAGGCCTTTTATTTAATAATATATATGGAAAATCATCTATAATAATACTATTCATTCATATTTTATAACAAAAAGTTAGGGTTGTGGTTCCCTCATGACACATGGAATGTGAAAATGGGATAAGTAGTGTGGTTCACTAGTGTCAAAGGAAGAAGTAATTGTTAATCATCAGAGTGGATTGGTAAAATTAAAATAATGAAAATTGGGATACTTATCTTTGTTATTAATTATTAAAAATTATATTATATATTAATCTCTTATCCATTTTTTATATCCATAATAGCCATGATTTTGATTATTTTAGGGGCCTGTTAGTGTTGCCTTATTGAGTTTTCACTCAAAAACTACATGTACTTCATAATATATGTGTAGACGTTATGTATTGAGTTGTAGGTATGGTAAAGGGATGTATGATAAATGGTTGAATAAAAGAATCTTTATATGGGATATTGAAAAAATATTTAGTTAAATACTTTGAACATTATATTATATCCTTTACTCATTTATTCACGAGCATTTATCATGTATATGATCGAAATTAGATATAGTGACCATCATTAAATGTGTTAGTATTTTTTAATTTCTTCATTACAATAATTAAATGATGAAAATTATAATTTAAGGTAATTTTATTTTTAATTGTATTGGAGTTATAGGAGGGTGATATAGGAAGAAAAAATGGGATGTGGTGTTGTAATGTATATAACTTTTGGTGGATATCATTAGAAATCCAGAGGAAAATTTGAAATCATTAGAATATTGGGTAATACTCACTAATGTTACTGTACATTTTAATATTGTTTTAAATTATTGGTCATGATTATAATTATAATTTTCAAATATAAATACAAAATCTTTTATGATTATTCTTCATGAGCATATAAAATGCACTCTTTTGAGTTCTTCATTTCTTCTCCTTTGCTTCTATGTGATATTATTCATTGACCATGATAACAAATTTTTTAAATGGTTTTAAGGGATTTAATTTTAAAGAATAATTATAATGGAATCATTTATCCTCTAAATTTATATATTCATTATTTTAATAACCTTAATACCAAATCCTATCTCATCTCATGGATTTTAAATTAATCATTTATTATTATTATTATTTCTCTAAGGGGTTGTAGGGGACTTCCTGTACAATGTAGAGGTTATATTCATTAGCTTTCCCCTTGATTTAAATTTCTTATTAGGGATATAACATATATCCAAATTTCATATATCCAATGTTCTATAATGACTGAAAATGGAATAATATACTATTTCCTTTGTACTTGAGGATTTAGAAAAAACCAATTTTGATAGGTGACTGATCAATAATATATATTAATAGTATATAGAATTTTAATGAAATAATGTCCAGTGTGATGAAACATATTTTTTTCAAAAAATAAATAGTCTTATATAAATTATTTTATGTTAGGTTTTTTGTTAGAATTTATAGAATACCCATGCTATTATTTTACCCAATTTTTCCATGTATCTTGTCATTTAATACTATTTTATAATATTTTATCATTTAGAGTGATAACATAAATTTTATTATCAATTTTTTTATATTATTATTATGTGTTTAGACTATATAATACATTGATAGTGTCGTTTGTTTGAATATAATGTGGTAAATAGCTCACACATGTGTCTTATACCATAGAAAATGGTTATTGTCCAACATAATGATTTCCATTATCTTATTGATATATTTTTGTGTTTGATACCTTGTGTCTATAAATATGTTTTCATATATGTATATCGAATCATGTATTAAAATGGGAATGAATCGTATATGTTATTGTAAACAGTGTTAATGGTCTTCATTCCGTAAAGTAGAAACAATGTTTACGAATGGGTACTGTTAGGACCCGACCCACTAGGGGCCCCACCTGAGCCGACAATAAACCAAGAGTGACACCAAAATACCACCTTTATTTGGTCCAAGGGGAAGTGAAAAGTTTTCAACATGATTAATATTAAAATGGGAGGACTTATTATAATGTACCTATAAAATTCACACCCAAACTCCTTGCAATTTTGCAGTTATATAACAAAAATGAATCCTCTAGAGAGTAAATAGTGTATGGAAAAATATCTTGAAAAATACATCATGTGTGGTTAGGTAATGTAAAAGTAAAATGGAAAAAATATATTACAAACCAGATATAATGGATGCCCCCACATAACAATAACAGAAAAAGGGTAAACAGAAGTGGTAATAGATCATAATCTCTTAGAATGTCAACTGAAAATGGTTAACACCTCCATGTATTACTTACTCCCTCGATATCAGGTCCACCAATGTCTATTTCAATCTCCATGTAATCTTCAAGAGAATAAAGAAATATGGTAGAAATCCATGAAGGGGTGAGTATAAAAATACTCAATAAGAAAACTAGAAAAATATGAGTAAAGTAATAAAATAAAATAGTCTACTCAACCCATAAGCCAAAAAGGGGAAATGATGACAACATCAAATATTACCATTCTAAAACAATTTTTAGAAAAGGATGGTAAATTCATCATCCACAACTTAGTAAGGATGATTGGTCTTCATGCTACTCCACTGGTCCCTTATATAATGATAGGTACCCCATACAACCTCACAATAATCCAAATGGTGGGATCTATACTCACTTTTTTGTATCATATCCAATGTTGCACAGACTCTATTTGTGGTAGGAACCACACAGAACCTCCCAATAATCTAAATAGGCTATCCAATCCTTGATACTATATATCATATCCATGTGAGTATAAAATACATTGGAGGAAATACTATCCATTGTATCTTGATGAAAGGGGAGAGCTAATTCTTATATAGAGGACCATTTACCTCCAAGGTGGGGAAGTACCGACTCTAAATATATAATGGATATATGGGATTTTCACCCTGGGGATTCAGAGGAGTACCAACCCTGACATCTCTCTAATGATCAAACCCAATCACCCCCATAATCAATGAACCACTAGAATAAGTGCCTTCTCATGTCACATTACATCCTATATATAATGTCAAAATGAATGCAACTATAGTTTCTTATGTGAAATTATAATTTTAATGGGATACACAAGGGCCTAAATCTATGTCAAAAATAAGGATGCATGAAAGTAAGAATTTCTGGTAGAAGTACACAGTGTGTGCATATGAGAAAATGACTTATATAATATCTTGATGACTTGTTCATGTTATTCCTTATACACATATACACTAGACAGTTTTATCCAAATTTTGTGTTTCTATAGGGAAACAACATGGAAGATCACTTAAAAACATAGTTGTGTTCTCTTGACACACATATTGATTACATGGGTACTATCCTAAAATATGTAGGTAGAAAAACATGGGTTGGGATATTTAACTTGCACTAAAACCCAATATTCCACATGGAACGGAGGAAAACAACATGTGTTATTCTAGATTATATAGTGTGTAGTCATGATTTTCACAAGTAGGGAAGTCTCATCTCATTGTCTTTATAAACATTATAAATTTTCTAAATACACATCAACACTCACCTTAGTTTCACCATTTCCAATAATATAAAAGGGAGACACCCTTAATGATCAATTACATACCTTTAGTGGTATACAATATAGATTCTTAATGCTCGATCATTATTTTTCATGACCTTTGTCACCAAAATGGGGCCTCGATACCAAAAAACATCATTTGACACCTATTGTTCAAGGTTGCTCCATTGGAAAACTATTGATCCTAGGGCAGCGCACATAACCATCAAGAATTCATAGGTTCAATCATACTTGAACTAGTCTATCAAATGTCAAATCACAGAACCCATGGTACAATGATGAAGAACATGAATAATATATATTGGAGTGGCATAATAACAAAGGGATATTATAATTAGTTATTGCAAACCTAAAAAATGATCATAATCGTGAAAACTAGAAGTGGAAATGATAATCATGATCAAAAGTGCAGATAAAATTTTTGGTCCATGTAGTTAAGATGATTCAAGAAATTATGAATATATTCAATCCAAGAACAATAATAAATAATATAAGGGTAGTATTTGAAAAAAAAACTCACTAACTCGATAACTGATCAATCGATTATGAAGAACGTGTTTGCTGATGATGTTGTTGAAAATTCCACTATGTTTTTCATTCACCCCTAAAATTCCCCAATTATTAATCACCGATCTTCTATCTCGTGCTCGTCAATGACAATGTGTTAACTGATCTTACTCCTCTCTAATCTTGGAGGGTTATAAGGATAATAGTGTAGGTTTTTTATACCTATTTATTAAAATAGGTGAGGTTTATGTTTAGATGTTAAATGCATTAGATAAATTAATCATTTATATTATTTAATTCTCCTTAAAATGACTACACATCAACATAAATTTCATCACAAACTAAAAATAGATCACTAATAGGGTTAATCTAACATTCTAGAGGGAACCTCGGTCGTATATTTTTAATTCTTTGTTTCGGTTAATGGGAAAACCGTTAATACCAAAAATATTTTTTCAAATTCCAAAATACATATAAAATTGTAAATATTTTATTTATAGGGACATACAAAAGACAAGAAATAGTGCCAAATCAAAGGAAAATACATATATATTTAAATAAATCTTCAAAGGATCAAATTATGTTAACCATAGTTGAAACATTCTATCAAAATTAAACTATTTACAACCTAGAATATAGAATCTACCTAAAAAGGTGATGATAGTAAGACAATATCTACATATTTTACTCCTAGGATCTCTCCAAGATATTCTAATGTGAGAAAATTAATCAAACCAAGAGAATTTTCCATCAACACGGGGTTATCTCCTATCAATCCTTGACCACTATTGGGTACTCTAAGAAGGTACCTCCATCCTCAATGACATGATTTCTCCATTAAAAAATGAGTGTAAATTGATGAATGTATCTCCTCATATGACATAAATTAAATACTTCATACACAAATACCATCAATGTGGGTATGGAAAATTGGTAAGAAACCTCAAAAACCCTAAATTGAATCTGTAACTGCCCGATGAACATCATGGATATCTAGATTTCTTCGACAATATCTTTACAATCATCAACCTAGGAAGAATATCTAGAAGAAATGGATTCTTGTTCTCTAAATTCAATCGTATACAATATCAATATACATAATATTTATGTGAACTATGAAATTTACTCATATGCTTGTAGATCACATGAACTATCTCTGTCATTTCCTGCACCAGTTTTGGATGGACAAGATATGTCTCTCCTATCTTTGTCTAACTTAAAGGTGACCCGCAAGGTCTTTAATGAATTTCCTCAAATATATCCATGATTATAGTGTATTGGTAACTATAATTATAGGTAAAATATATAAATCATATGTAATCTATCCAACTCTAGAAAATTCCAAACACATAAGATCACATCATATCATAAAAAATCTGGGCGGTTGACTGCAACTAGCCATTCTTCTGGGGGTGAAAAACTTTTCTCATCTATAAATGGGTTACCAAATACACTTGGAAACCTCTCCATAAAAATGATGTGAACAAAGAATAATAGATATAGATTATTGTTGTGGGTACATAATGGAATATATTATGATCTTCATGTTTGGATTCCTCAAACATTAAACCTAAAATCTTCTCTTAGATAATAAAAAAGTGTGCTATCTTGTTAAATATCTCAATAATCACCCAGATTGCATCATGGAATCATATTCTCTATAGAATACACATCAAAATATCTATAGATATTATATACCACTTTCTATCTATTATCTTAAGATGACGAGTTAAACATAATGAATCTTATAGATCAGCCTTTACAAACAAACATGTGAGGTATTGATATAGAAAATCAGTAATAATCCACCTCATTATAGACCACTAGAAATACCACTAAATTTCCCAGTATATATTCTCCCCTATAGGATGTAATACTATAGGGGTGGTATGAAACTCCTTTAGATCCTCCATACAGAAAAAAACCAAAAATACACTCCAAACATAGTAAGGGATGGAATTTTACCCACCTTTAGGTTATAAATTTGTTGCATCTTCTAAGGATATCTGGTAGCATAGAAATTCATAGTCAACAAGACCCAAATAAGCCTCTTCCACATGTTGAAGAACCAGACGAGTAACCACCATCAATTGTAGATAAGATGTCCCATTAACCACCACCAAGGTTAACAATATAAACTACATCTTATCTAATGCGTCCTTCACCAATATAAAATGTAATTCCCTATTATGGTCACCTACTACCATGTATCCATTCCATGAAGTATATACTATCTCTAAGTCATAGTCTTATAGGATATCCAACCAATAACTATATCTCATGTTGAGGTATCTATGGGTAAATATGTACTTGAGACAGTGGTGGTATAAAGAAAATTAAATTCTACCCTTAATGATAAAGTCTCTACATATTCACAGAAAATACTACCATGTAAAATTAAAATTTATTATTAACATTATTCTGCTCATGGGTTCTTAACCACCTTAAACCATAAGTAAACACTGTCTGACTCTTCATCAACACACATCAAATTAAAACTCTAGAGAAACCCAAGAACACCATATTATAGGGACCTTCCTCTATAAGTGTCTACAGAGGAGAACTGTTCATCCTCTACGAAAGCGCTTTTCATGATCTCTTATTCTACTCAGTCAAGGACAAAATTTAACATTTCTACATCAATGTAGTCCAAAGGGATTTATTATTATAAATGTATTCAAAAAACATCTGATAGTGCTCTAGTAAATTGTTGAAACTTCACACCAAATACAATAATTTATGTGGAACCCATGTGATCAAGGAAACTACCGATACTGGTTCAACTATTACACCATGTTCATAAGAGACATGTCCTAGAATGTCAATGTACAAATCCAAAACGGATAATATGAGTAATTAATAAATAATAGATGATACCATAGTTAGACTATGAACATCATCAAATTATTTGTATGATCCTCTTTAAATGTAGAGTAAATGAAAATGTAAGCAATAAATACAACCATGAACCAGTACAATAAAGGAATAAAGATCTTTTTTAAGTTCCACGAACAGAGTATGGGTATTCTTCACCCCAAAAGGATCACCTAGAATTCATAATCACTATAAAAAATAGAATTAAATCTTTGGATTATCATCCCCATGAAAATTAAACTAATGGTAGACAGATCTGATATCATTCTTTAAGAACCATATCATGTGATTCAACTAGTCAAATAGGTCATTGATCCTCAAAAAGGGTACTTATTCTTGAATGTCACCAGATTTAGATGATAATAATCAACACTAAACCTTATGATCCCACATCCATTCATCATGAACAACACTATAGTTTATCAAGGGGACACAATATGTCTAATTAAACACATCCCATAGAGATTTTAAAATTGTACCATCCACTCTTGGAGATTATCAAAGGCCGTATGATATGCTGAAAAATATGTTGTTGTGGAATCTGTCTTAAATTCAATATAGACGTTGATCTCATTCCTTGATATATGTTCCAAAACATATTTAGGTAATACATCCATATAATACTTTATAATTATCAAAATCTATATGTTCAAATATCCTACAACACCAAGGGCTAGACTCACCAATTATTGATTATAGGTTATTGTTTCCTCATCATAATCCCCACTCATTCTTTCAATAGTTATTTCTCACCAGTGATAGAGAACCAAATCCCAACATCCTATTGGAATCTAACTCCACTATGATGACAGACCATCTTGTCATGCACTAAGGAAAACCATCCCACATCCAAGGGACATCATAAGGGTTTATCAAAATAGTCATGTTGTCCCATGTATAACCCTATCTAATGATAGCCAACTTGCACTTTTGTAAGATTTGATATTTATATAAATAACATAATACAGGAACAAATACACAACAATAATAGTTGAAAGACTCAACAAGAATCTATATCTCTCATATGTGGGATATATAGATGAAGGAATGACTCACATAGTGTCTTCATGTACTAGAGTTAAATTAGAGAAGACATAGATCATACCATATATAATATATTTCATTGAATTTTCATATTCCTCTGTATCACGCAACTAAAAATTCCATCTACAACCATCCCTATGATCCTGGAGTGTGACACATCATGGTGATGGTCGATGTTGGTCATAATATTATCCTACAATGACATCTCCACTATTTGGGGATCTGTATGCTTTGTCTCTAGAAACACCTCTCAGGGGAACACCCTGACCATTCCTGAGAGATCCCTAATCATGATTATACATCTTACATAGAGATATATCCATTGTCTTCCAAACATGTACAAAGCATTAGGATGAGAAATCATGATCCATGTGTCTTATCCCATCATAATCATATAAATTCCCATATTCAAACTAATTTGGCCATATGTACTATCCATGCACTACATATCCCCATGTCCATGTTTTGTAAAATGTATTCCTCCAACATTGAGACCTCGACAGCTCAATACTTCATGATGATACTAATAACTCAGTCATGTGATTTGCACTATTTTCTCAAACTCCCTGAGGCATCTTTTCGATGAATCTCTCTCCCACCAAGGCGCACTCTAACACTCTAGCATAGGTGAAAATTCATAAGAATACCAAACAAGATATAATTTATATATGAAGTCACTACTATAACATCCATTATCATAAGTATCCATGTCACTACATATTTAGAGAGTAGAATATTAGCTCATTAAACCTTGATGCGTACTCACTAAATTACATATCAGACTACTATTGTAAATAAGGATCCTAGATTCGCATAGAGTGAATGTTCAAAATAAATACATGTCATGAATAATTAATAAAATCCTATCTATGAGATAATTTTATCATCATGGGTTTGAGTGATTAGTCCCCACTAGTGCCCTACTTCTCAAAGAATAATGTTGGTCATAACCATCTGATTTCTTGGGGTTTGCACAAGAAAAAAAACTCATACAACTAACTTATGCTAATCCTCCACAAATGTGAGGGTATATATATCTATGAAACATAAGTATTATCCACCAATGGAACTATTAAAATGAAGAAATATTGTTACCACCATTAACATGACCATCTAGAGATACTGGGTTCCCAACATGTAGTTGATCATATTCTTGAACTACTGGAGGTGGGTCCTTGGGATGCCCACTAGGTGGAATCACAACAAAATTCTCTCTTATAGGGAACCACAGAATAATTGGTCAAATTAGTGAGGAATTATTTCTTAACCAATTGTTATCATGACCCTATATTGGAATCACAGTTTGTTTTCAAAATGGTAGAATCATTAAAATTAATAAGACATTCCACGGTTTAATGAGAATATATATGGACATGACTCTTAAAGGACATTGAATTCAAACTATAAAATCCTATATGATGAATATTCTAATAGTTTCCCTAAAACAGGTTACTTAGTATGCTGAGTCGATAGTAGTTTTTCATATTTGTGTTTTGTGGATAAGTTAGTCACCACTCCACCACTAGGATCTCTATCATGAGAGCCAAACATGAGACACTTCAACAGCAATGCCTGAAGCTCTCCAACCAATCCTCATGACATGTCTAACTCCAAAGAACATAACATGTATTATCCAATATTGATACCACTCTATCATGACCCAACCCATCAGGTCCCCACCTTGGTAAAAGAAGACACAAGTGACACACCATTCCCACATCCAATAAGTTAGGGGTTGGTAACACACACTGAGCATGCATACCACTAAAATAGGTGGTCTTATCTTATTATACCTATACACATTCACATGACAATATCCATGAAAATACCTAGAGATATAATAAAACTGAAACCTCTAGAGTGTATATAATGCATGAGACAACCTCTATAAAAACACATTATGTGAATAAAGGAAATACAAACATATAAGAGGAAAAATAAAATGAAAACAATATATAATATAGGTCATATCATGAAAAAAATGTAAAATGGTAACACATAAGAGATATAAACTCCCGATGTCTAACACTAACCACAAAAAACAACTAGTTTTTCTTAATAATTATATGCTCCACTGATATCAGGTCCTCCAATTTTACCAATGATCTTACATTGGATTTCACAAGATGTGGCAGATGTTGGAAAATCCCATTTAGGTGTGATTATAAACATACACTATAAGATTCCCTAAAAACCATGATGCATGAAATAGAATAAAATATCATGTTCTAGAAAAATATCAATTTGGTAAAAGTAACCAAACATCACATATTATCATATTGAAAGCACAATAAAAAAGAGAGGTTTCCCAATGTCCACTACCAACTAATTATGTTGAATATATATGCATCTTCAGAGGTCCTATATCCAATGTAAAATACATTGTAAAACCTCTAAAGAACACGAATAGAGGGACCACTCTAACTAATGTGTACCATATGTAAGTGATTAAAAACATCAATAGACCACACAATCCCCCCCCGAAGCCTGATTATGGGGGAGTACCACTCCATTGATATGAGACCACAATATAATCACCAATAATTTTAATACATATATATTAAATATTATTAAATTAATATTAAATACATAACATTACAATGTATTCTATAATAAGAAAGGTATATTATATTTGATAACATCGATACATAAAAAACTGGATCATAAGTGTACTACATCATATCCAATGGAAATATTCATAACTATCACCCATCCTAGACATATAATACTTAATAAATTTTTTATATTTAGGGGAAAATGAAACATTTGAAAGGGTGAGATAATAAAATCAGTAAGGGTGAACAAGGGAGATATAAATGCAATATGATAATAAGGTTATATAAACATGGTAATATCATTTGAAAAACCATACACTACATATAATAAATCATAATGTTGAGTGATGTCATAATTTATGGTAGTTCATAAGACATGAATCATAAGTAATAAAAAAATGATCCATGAGAGCATAACGTTGGCATATGATTGGTGTTTATGATATTCCCATAAAATTGAAAATAATTTCATTTTCATCACATGGAATACAACCAAGAATTTATTAGTGGATTGGGTTCACTCCACATATCATCACAGAAGTCAGGGTTCACTCCCAAGACTATCATTGTGTACACATCCCTTTACTGAATTGGGTTCATTCCCAATTCTGGTATTGTTATATCTTGAGATATAAATATTTACCAAAGGAATTAGAGGGATAAATAATTTCACGATCACACATCACATAGTAAAAATCATAAATATTTGTGCCATAGGATCATAAAAAATTCATAATATCTGAAACGACAAAAAAATGAGTTTCATAAACATTTTAAAATTGCATAACCCAGATAAATGAAACGGGTTTATTGAACATTTCATCAATTCATCATAACATAATCTAATGATAAGAAATAAGTTTCATAAACATATTGCAATAATAAACATAAACCATCCAGGTAAAGAATAAATATGGTATCGTTGGATAATTTCCCCATTAAATAATAGTTGAAATCGATTTTTATTGTCTTTTATTAATAGAAACACCACTAAAATATCATTAAATCATTATTGAAAAAAATAATGTTTCCAAATTGAAAATAACTTTTAAAGAACTAGATAATTACAAAATATTGTGAAAATTATTTTCTTTGAAATTTCTATTAGAAAATTATTATATAATCTCTAGAGTATTGATAATTAATGATGGCCATAAATTCTTTGCTAGCCATATAGTTTAAAATAAAAACATTCATTTCATATTTTTATAAAAAGTAAGAAAGTGTATCATTTAGAAAATGAAAAAAATGTTCATTCTAAACCAATTTAAATGTAAAAAATGTGTAAATTACTTTAAAAATAATTTTTTATTATAATAAGAACTCTGTATTTTTTTATAAAATAAGGACATGGAAGAGAAAGGATTTTCAACAGAGGAGAGAAATTATGTTGGTTTCCCTAAATTTTCTAGACAATTTGGGAGGCACGGAACAAAACCAGATGGGAGGCCATCCCCTCGTCTTCTCTTCTACTAATGCGATTGAAGGGGATACTACATGAGTTAATGTCTTTATTGAGAGGGGCTCGACCATCTCTAGGGGATCTATTCCTATGTAGGTTTCGGTGTGCCGCCTGAAGTTACAGGGGGGTTGGGTGAGATGGCATGCCCCTAGCATCGTCCTTGAATTGAATGTTAACGGGTCATTCATGAATGGAGCTATGTGCGGTGGGGGTCTGGTTCAGGATAGTCGTGGATCGGTTTTACTGGCATATAGCATCTTACACGGTCTGGGGAATTCAATGGGGGAAGTGGTACGGGCATTACATACTGGTGTTATGCTATGCAAAAGGTTCTCGCTGATGATCATGGAAGTGGAGTAGGACTCGAATGTGATAATTCGGGATCTCCAAGGCAGAGGTGATATCCCTTGGTTTTGGACTTACTTGGTTCGTGCATGTGGAATATAGCTTTCTAATGATTGTGGTATCCATCATATCCCAAGAGAGGCCAACTTTTCCGTAGATGCTCTTTCCCGTGGAGGTAGTCTTGACAACCATTTGGTGATTTTCTCTACTCTAGGATCTCTACCTCAGGAATGTTTAAGCTTTGTGGTAGGGGATTATTTGGGTCTCCATCATTTTAGATCTCCGTGATCTTGTAATGTATTGTTCCTCGCTTTGAAATAAAATACCAAAGTTCAGTCAGTCTCATAAAAAATCCCGATAAATAATGAGAATGAAACATAAAACAGTTACCACTTTTGTAATATTTGATGCATATGCACTATAAAATAAAAAAAATCCAACATGGATATTTTAAACCCCATAAATTTTAGAATAATTGTCATAAAATAAATTAATGGGTATTATATGCAACTCATAAATGAAATAAGTGGTGAATATTGTATGTGTCTCACAGAAGTAAAAGTGAGATGAAAATCCATTACCTCATGTCTGAATTCCTTCATACATGTTTGAACCACCAAAATAATAATTATAGATTTTTTATAAATATATTATAGAAAAATATTCATATATATGAAATTATATATGATTTACATATAACATTTTATCAGAAGTTTAATTGAAATTATTTATTAAAATTACAGTTTGGGGTGATATCTACTTTGTTTTTCATGTCTGTGTTGGTTAGATAGTTTTGGTAATTATACTTTGATCATGATTTCATAATGAAAATAATTTCACCAATGAAATAAATATCATATATATACATTATATACATATTTATAATCATTCATTAAATATAGTGATGGAAAAAATGAATAACAACTTTTATGGAGATGGTAGGATGTACATATGTATGAACACAGTCTTCACTTTGGTAGAGATGAAATGAAATAACGGTAAATAATAATGAAACATTACTGAATCATTATTATATCATATAAATGATTTATATTAATTAAATCAATCCTTATTACCATCTATGTGAAATGATAACAAAAAAATCACATCGCTTCCTAGAGGTGGTAGCCCACACATACACACGAGTGACACATTTATTATCTAAAATATAAGAAGGTTTAAAGTTAGATATCATATTATAATTAAAAAATTATAATTTTTTGACAATAATAATATATAATCATTAATCCCATAATAACAACCATCCATAAAACATGGTGGAGGAAAATTAAGTGTATCACGACATGAAGACAATACACCGTACGTATGACCAAGTGATACATTCACTTCCTATTTGAATGGAAATAATGTTGATAATGGTGATTTCATTATTATAATGAAATTGAAATATATATTTTATATTTAAGTTATTATTTTATGGTAAATAAAATATATTTGTTGGAGGTATAAAAGAAGTAAAAAGAATGTGATTAGTGAAGGTGATTACCACTTATTTGAAAGAACTATTCTAGATATCTTCTTAAGGATCCTAGGGTTGGCCTTTTGTGAATAAAAGAAGCTATAGAATGTTTCAAATGATGTTAAGAAGCTATTTATTCAGGGTATGGTTGAAATCTATAATCAATGTGTTGTGAAGAACAGAAAGTATGGGTTCCCTTTTATAATTAGGGGAGGGGAACTCTTTTTATTTATTAAAATATTAAAACAAAATAAAAAAATAATCTATAAAATTCTTCTTATATGTCCTGAGATTCAAAGATAGGGTATTAAAATTTTTAAATACATTCAAGTAATAAAATAATTTTCTTTTTAAGCTTATATTTTTTGTTAACTACTTGGTTAACCAATTTTATCCTTAACAACGATAATATGTTTTTACTCTTAAAGGGTTATAATTTTACATATAAGGAAACAATTAGGTCCTAAATGGATAAGGTCTAACAATTTAGAAAATATATTACCACATTATCCTCTTTCAGGATTTTTATGGTTAATAAATAATTTACATAAATATTTTTTTGATAAAATATCATTAATGACAATTTTGGACACAATTCAATTAATTTGACATAAAAGACATAAATACATAGTTAAAATTTAAATATAATTTTTTTCACATAAATAATATTTTATATTTATCTAAAAAATCCTCAAACACTATAAATATCTCTAATTATAACATTTTTCTATTTTTCAATTCATTTTCAATTTTCTTTTAATTGATCAAATACTGTATTAGTTTTTTCATTATAATTTAAGGTAATTACTTAATCAGTAAAAATTATAAATAAATTAACATAATTAATATAATTTAATTATACATAATTTATACATTTATATTCATTAATAACATACTATTTTTTCAATGTCAGTGCGTAAGAGATATTTATAACTAAGATAGATACATTTTGAAAGTTTCTTTGCATTAAATATTATAAAAGATATTTTCATGAAAAAAATAGCCATTTATAAATAAATATCAAGACTAAGATTATAAGTGTCAACATAAATTCATCCAATAATAATTAGGATTAAATAATATGGCTTTGTCACTTAGTTTTAACCTAGATTAACCCCATTTATATTTTATAGAAACAATAAATTTTACCAAGGTTATTATTCATAATTAATAAAAATAAATGTGCCATATTTACCAAAATTGGATCTCCTAAGTACAAAAAAATTCAAAATTCAGTTTATATAAGTGGTAGAAATTAATAAAAAAATAATCATGTAGAACCCGATGTAAACTGTTTTTTAGAAATATACATTATAAAGAATAAAACTAGATTTATTCTAATCCTATGAATGAAAAAATATAAAATTATTGTTCAAAAATATGAATCAATATATATTATACAAATTTTATAAATATAATTCACTTATAGTAAATAATTTTATATATTAAGATAAAAATTATTTCATTCGATAAATACTATTTTTTCAGAAATACATATTTTTTATTTTCAAATGTTTTTTTCTTCTAATTAAATGAAAAAAATTACTTTAATCATTTTGAAACGATATTATTTTAATAATTTTATTATTTATATTCATATTCACTAATTTTATTGCTTTGTTACAATATTATACTCTATTACGGTCCAATTAGACTCAGAGTAGTGTGCATTGATGTTATGGATAAAATATCATTATTTCAAAAGAAATATATTATAAAATATTAGGGTGTTACATTATACCAACCATAAAATTAATTTATGCCAAAAAATTCATCACTCCAATATTAAAAAATGTGGATATATATGTTTCATTATGTCTTGAAGTTCATAATCACCTTCCTTCAAATTTTTTTCTTAAGATTTCTGCCGGCTATTCCTTATAAGAAATATCATTATCTAAGGATAAAAAATATTTTTTCATTAAATTTGAAGGATTAGGTATGTAATTATTTATAATAGATACATTAATGATTTCATAAACTTGATAGAGGTTTTCAAGAAGATCATAGTGGTTAGCTACCATCCCTACCCAATCAATAATCTCAAAAGGGCTAATATACTTTGGGGTTAATTGTCTCTTATTTATAAATACCACAACTATATTCTATGAAGAAATTTATAGAAAAAAATTCTCACCAAAATCAAATTATAGAATATTATGATGACTGTAAACATATATTTTCTTTCAACTCGTTGAAACTCATAGGTTTTGTTTAATGAATATGAATTTTCTTCCAATTTCCTCTATAATCGTAGGTCTCAATATCTTTCCTTCTCAAAATTTATCCCAACACATTGGATTCATTAACATATTTCTATATAAATATTCATAAGGATCAATTTTAATGATATATTTAATTCTATTGTTATATAAAAACTCAAACAGAGCAAAGTGTTGATAAAAAATCCTTTGAAATCTAGGGAACAATGACTAAACATATCATCCAGGGTTCGAATTGTTCTTTTAGACTGACCATATTTATAAGGATGATACTCTATACTAAAAATAAAATATATATCTAATTAATTATGAATAATTTTCTATAATTTTTAGTTAAACCTTAGATGCTAATTAGAAATAATATAATGTGGTTCTCCATAAAACCATACCACTTCCTTAATTTTTTCCATCAAAGCTGATCAAGAGAGAAATATCATCTAACTGTATTGTAGAGTAATAAATTAATAAGAAGATCGACTAAAACACAATTTGAATTATGGACCTTATATATTTTTGGGAGTGTAATGATAAATTCCAGGGTGACATTTTCCCATTTCCATTCTATTGTCGATAATGGTTGTAACATCCCCTAAAACTTTGGTATCTTACCCTTTTATTTATAACATAACAAGAAAGAAGATACATACTTAGAAATATCTCTCTCTATGATTCTCCTCTATGAATACTCTTTAATAACTCTAAAATTCTTCATAATTAGAGGATGAATATATAACGGTGAACTCTGAGCCTCATTTAGCAGTTCCTTCTTCAAATACTATATGGGAAAAAACATACATGATTCCTCAAACATATCATTCCATTGTAATAAATATTAAATTTTGGAACATTTCTCATCATCTTTTTTAAATCTATATATAATTATTTGGTGCCTATTAAATATTCACTTGGATATATGTGTGAACACAAATTTTTTAAATATATGATTTCCCCCTTCCATGAAGATTTAAATATCCATCTATTGTACACCTATAAATAGTCGATCTTTTGTGATCCTTATAATCGATAATCTAGTATGATCCTTTTAACCCAGAGCATCTTCCACCTTGTTTGATTTCCCTGTGTGATAATGTATTGAGATTTCGTAATCATTAATTATCTCTAACCATATTCTTCAAAACATATTCATCTCTTTCTAAGTGAATATATACTTTACCATTTTGTGATAATTTTATATATCACAAATATTTCCATAAAGATAATTCCTCCATATCAATTATAAAAATTTATAATAACTGTATACAAATCCTGATTAGGGTAATTATTCTCATGATCCTGATACATAAGCTATCACCATATCGTTAATCATGAGAATTCATTACAATAACTTTTTTGATATGTCACTATATATTACAAACCCTTATCTAAAATAGGGAAAGTTTTTTCAAACTTTACTGACTAAAATTTTCATGAGTTCCTTGATATTTTTTTAAAATTAATCTGTTAAAACGAACACAACACCTTTATGAGTTAAACTAGAAAGTGCATTAGATAATCATAAGAAATTCTCTTCAATGAACAGATAGTATCTATATAAACCAAGAATTCTATATGTCTTTGTCATAGTGGTTAGTCCAGGCCAACATATAATAACATCTATCTTTGATGAATCCACCAATATAGACTCTCTTTAACTTATATGACCCAATAATGAAACATTCCATATTTATAATTCCTAGTTGGTTAGTATTTCATAAATCATATCCTTAATCAGGGTCTTCATCATAATACTCAAATGATATTCATGATCTTCCTTTCTATTTTAATATATAATAATATCATATATAATTACCAAAACAAACCAATCATGTTAATTTCTAAAGACACTATTCATTAAATCTATGAAGATATCTAGTATATTTTTTAGACTAAATGGAATCGCTATAAATTCATGGTCTATATACCTTGTATGTAATATTTTCTTAGGTATATCCTCATTATTGAACCTAAATTGATGATTTCCAGAATAAAGGTTCATTTTAGAATGTATTGAGATCCACACAATTTCTCAAACAAGTCATCAATACAGGGTAGAAGATATTTTTTCCTTATTATGATGTTGTTATGTTCTTGATAAGCAATTCATAGTCACATTGATCCATACTTCTTATTAGAAAAATAATAGGTACACCAAAAGTAGATTCACTTAGATTAATGAATCCCATATTAATATTAGCATAGAGTTGATTCTTCAATTCCATCAACAAAATCAAGTCTATTCTCTATGGTGTATTTCAAATAGGTGTACCACCATGTATGAGTTATATAGAGATCATAACTTCATTATTCAATGGAAGACCAGACAATTAATCAATAAACACATCAACAAACTCCCATATAATAGGCATATCATTAATGTTGGATTTATCCACATCCAACTAATGTTAACATCTGATTTGAATACGAATCATAACATATTTAATTTATGTGATTTATATTAGAGGTTAATATTTATAATTGCATCGATAAAAAATTATAGGTTAGATAAAAATATTAAATTTTATATCCTTTCCGCGGTAATTGATGTGGTATTTATGTTACTAAAGCTAATTCATGACTATAATAACACAAAATTAGACCCTATGGATAATAAAAACACTTGTATTATATAAATAACCCAAACATCAACAAGAATAGAATCATATATTTGAGAAGTGGTAATTATAAAATTAGAGGGTTTCACTTATAATTAAACATCTAATCATTTGGGTGGCATTTTGATATCAAAAAAACTATTTAGATATAAAAGAGTGGGTAAAACCAGAGTCAAATAAGGCATTAATAGTTCTAGAGTGTGTGGTAAGTGTATCATTCACCAGGTTTTTATCATAATAAATATTAACAATAGTGATCACATGATATTTTCTTTAGCCTATATGATTAATGTGTTACTAATGTTGTTCTTCATCATTAAAATTTAGGTTTGAACACTGGTTAGCATAATTCCCATACTCCTTAAATTTAAAACACTAGAGTCCGGGTGTAGCATTTTGGTGAGATTTCTCTCTATTTTCATAATTATCTATATTATTCACATCAACATAGTATTTTATTTCACACTGACCTTCCATTCATCAAATCAAATATTTAACAGTCCCATTATGATAATTTCCACCATATTTTCTTCCACAATTAGAGCATAATGTAAATCTTATCATCTTAACTCTATGATTTTTATAATTCTATTTTAATTAATTATTTTTTTCTTATGAAAAATATGGAATATATAGGTAACTAAAATATCTATATACACCTTGATAACATATGAAATGATTTATTCGTAGCATCAAAAAGTTTCTTATTTCTAATTCCATTCAAAAACATAGTTATAATGTGCTAATAAATCAATAAAAATTAAATTTAGGTAAAGTAATAATACCTAAAGATTACATAACAAGTCTCATAAAATGTTCCTAATAATTTCTAGTGGATTAATCATCCTTCTTCTTTAGATCAAGGTATTACTTATCTACTTTTATATAATGAATACGAGGAATGTAATTATTAAAAAACATGATCTTAAATTCATACCACACCATGGAGCCAATTTCTTTATGTTTCCTCTTATTTTTGACAAGAGTACCAAATTAATATACTAATTCATCCAAATTATAGGCAACCAAACTTATTTTTCTAATATTTAAAATTGGAGAATAGAAAATAAATTTTTAGTGGTACTTATCCGTTTCTCACAAAAATTGGATTATTAGAACCACTAATATATGGTATATTATATCCCATAAATGACACAAAAAATATTCCCCTAATTTTATGATTTTAAAATTCATCATTATTCATATCTTGAGAAATTTTTGTCATTATAAAATGAATTTATCATTTCAACTCATATAAAATTTTGTTTCTCTAGAGTAAAATAATTTCATTGTCCATTCTATTATACAATAATATGATTCCTTCATGTTTTATCCATAGATTAAAACCAATAATAATGGTAAGAAAAAAATAAACATAGTATAAAAGCATGTAATAAACAAAAAATCATTTATAGTATGACTAAATCAAGATTCGTCCTTTTTAATTTATGACACAATTAGTTTCACCTGGGTTATATATGATCATTACCAAAACATTAGGTGGTTATCCTATATTAAGACTTATCCCCAGGGTTCTGACTAATGTTTTCTCATCCTAGTTTCCAAAGGTTAACTGAACCTCACTGTGATACAAACTATAAAAACCCCATAATTTTCATTCATAGATATTACATATTATTAGATATATATTTAAAACATAAATTAACAATCTATTCCAGAATCATATATATTTAACATCATTGAAAAAATGAAATCTAAACAAATGGTTCATAATTGTACAAGATAATATCTCTCAAAAATATTAATAATGAGAACACTTGTCAGACAAATCATATTTAATATCTTTCATCATAACATGGTGAAAATGAGCCACAAAAAAGGGTGATCTTAGATGGCCAGTAAACATAAACAAGTGTGATATCAACATAACCTGATTATAAGGTAATGAGATCATGATCATAACATTTTAAAAACCATACCTTGTATATCATAGATCATAAACATGGGTCATGGAAAAAATCATGGTAGTTTTTTATATGAATCATAAATTAATAAAATAACATGTTCTATAAGGGCATAACATTGGATTAAGATATATGTTTGTGGCATACACCCAAGAATAGAAAATAACTTCCTTATTAGTCAAGGATTACTTCCAAGAATATAAATTTGGATTGGTCTGAATCTCTAAAGAATCATAGTAGAACAATTTTACTCCTAAGAAAATCATAGTAGATAGAGTTAATTAACAGGCTTCACTTCCCATTTCAGTCCTATTTATCTCATGAGATATGAATATTTAGAAAATCCATTTGAGAGAGATATAATTTTGGGACCACCCATCACATAATCAAAATTGAAAATATGTGTTCTAAAATATCATAAAACATTCATTATATATGAATCAATAAAAATAAATGGGTTTCAATAAAATTTCATTATAATATAAAACATATAGAAGAAACTGGTTTCGAAAACATTTCATCATTTCGTCAAAGAATAACCTATGGAAAAGAAATTGGTTTCATAAAAATATTTTCATCATAAAAATAAAACACCCAAAAAATTACTAGGATGGTATCATTGGATCATTTATTCAGTAAATAATAAGTTTAATCAAGGGGTTTTATCATTGATGAATAGAAATACTATTAAAATAAAATTAAAACATTCAGGAGGAAAATACCCTTTCCTATTTGAAAAGAACTTTAAAAAAAATCACTTAATATATTAAATATAATTTTCTTTGAAAATATATTGGTAAATTTATAAATGATGTTTTCCAATATTTAGTGGTCATGATAGAAGAATTTTCTTCATCTCATATGAGTTAACATAAAAAACATTCCTTTCACATTTTTTGAAAAATTTAAAATGTACCTCATTCAAAAAATGAAAAAATGTTTACATAAAAATGATTTTTTAGAAATTAAAACATGGGTAAAATTTACTTTATAAAATAATATGAGAATAGTTAAATCATTCATGAAATCATTTTTTGAAAACTTAATCTTCAATAGAATTTAATTTTGACTAAAGGGATAAAAAATTATGTTTTACTTAAAAATTTTATTTTCTTATCTTGATACATAATGTGATGAAATTAAAAGGATAACATTTATTTTCAAATAATAATTAGTGGAAAAAGAAATTCATGATTATATTGAAAGGTAGATGATTATATTCTATCATTATAAACTTAATCATAAACAATCTTGATAAATAATAAGATTATAACATAAAACCTTTAGCGATTAGGTAACATTTGAAATGTAATCCAAATGAAATAAAGAAAAATATATAAATTTAAAAATAGCCATAAATTTCATAATAAGTTATATAAAATACATTCATGTATAGTATGTACACTACATAAAATAAATCAGTGATGAATATGGTATGTTTCTCAAAATATAAAAGTGGACAAAAATCTATTATATCAGGTATGAATTCCTTAACACATGTTTAAACCCATAGTATAATAAATTTAAATTTATTATAAATATATTATAGAACCATAATCATGTATATCAAAAAATAAAAGATTTACATATAACATTTTTTCACCCATTTATTAAATATTCAATATTAAAATCTCTATTTTGGATGATATGTTCTTCGTTTTTCATTTTTGTTTTGTTTCAGTAGTTTTGATCATTGTACATTGATCATGGTTTTATCATATAAATATTATAATCATGATATAAATAAAATATATACCCATAGTATAAATATTTATAATCAATAAAAAAATATAGAGATCAAAAAATCAATTACACCATTCATGGAGACAATAGGCTATACATATGTATAAACACTATTTTAAATTTTTGATATATGTAATTAGAGGAATGAAAATAATAATTTACCTTTAAATAATAATTATTATATAACATAAATAATTTATATTATTATCTTTATTTTCTTGAAATATATAAAAATCCATTTTCATGGGAAGTATTCCAATAAACAAATCAATTTATTGAATAATGTGATAAAGGATGAATTAACTTCATTATATAATTATAGCATTATCACATAGTTTCAACCTAGACTAAGAAACTTTCCTCTTTATTGGGGTGATAAATTTTACATTGGTTATCACACATAATGCCTAAAAATAAATGGGACCTATTTAGTTTTTTTACATCATATCTATAAATAAAGAATAAAATTTTTAGGATTCAACTTATATATATATAGAATAAATTAATTAAACAATAATCATAAAAATGTGTTGAAAATTTATTTTTATAAAAATACATTTTCAAGAATAAATCTTTGTTTATTCTTATCCCATGCAAAAAATGATAAATTAATGTTATATTTTTTGTTAAATATATAATATTTAAATTTCATTAAATTAATTCACCAATAGTGAGTTATTTAATTTATTAATATAAAAATACTTTGTGGATATTAATAAAATTTCCCAATTTTTTTTTGTTCAAATAGTATTGATTTATAATTAATTGATTACAAAATAAATTATTTTAGACTTTTGGGAACCATATAATTTTCAAACTTTAGTATGTCTGGTTCATAGAAATGAATTCAACTACTAGGTTACAATTTTATACTATATTATGATTTGTTTTGACTTAGGGTAAAATGTATCACAGACTATCATGGAAATAAAATTATTTAAAGAGAAATATATTATAAAATATTTATTCATTACACACATCCTATATAGTAGTATAGAGTACAAAATTTTCCTATATGTTGGATATATAGGACCCACTCCTTAGTTTTTTAGGAGAGTACCAAACCTAAAAAATATAGAATAATCAAAATTGATCAACACTATTGGCTATGCAATGCTGTAAGAATCATGACACTCATATCAACTCACATTGTATCTATGATATCAATAGAAGGCCACCATATAATCCTAGGAGAAATTTACTCTGAATTGGTTTCCCATATTACTAAATATTATTCTCAATGAAGAAGATATGCAAGGTATTACATTCTCAGAGAATTAAATGTCATGTGAATCAGGGAACACGAGATGTGGAACTTCCAGAGGACCTAGGCATGTACCTCACTGTCCAAAATGTGACTAGATAGCTTACTCCAAAAAGTGTGTTCCTACTGGTATATGATGCATCTGATATCCTGATACCGTAGTCATGTGCACTTGTCACATCACTTGAATACCTAGGTAGCATCATATGATATGTTGGATTTACCACATGGCATGCGATATTTAACATGATATGAACCCCTAGTCACCACATTGAACCAAGAAACATCCCATGTGTTCTTCTATATTACATTGCACTTAGTCATAATTTTTATAGAAATTTATTTTTGGTCTCCCAATCATCATGAAATTTTTATACCAACCAAATATACTAAAAACCTAATCATATCATCACCCCATCAATATAAATTTAATGGAAACACCGCTGATTATTGATTCCCAACCTCCAGTGGTCTGAAATTAGGAATCATTGACCATGCTTGAACTAGTCCAAAAATGATGAATCATAGATCCCTTGGGCCAATGATGAAGAATATAAAGAACTAATATGGGAGAGTCATAATAAAATTGTTAGATTATCCTTTTTCTTTTGAACATATCCAATGATCATAATCCATGAAATCAGAATATACTTAAAAAATGTGTTCAATGAAAAAAATAATTAGGATCGAAATCACTAATTAGATTTATAGGTCATGAAGAAAATGTGATTCATGAAATTAAACAGATATTCAATCAATGCTAAAAGGAAATAATAAAAGGGGAAAATATAAAAAATAATATGGCCTACCTTAATAATTGATAAATCATTTGTTAATAACATGTTGACATGTGATTTCTTTTAATTTTTTACTAGGTTAATCATCCATCCCCCAAAACACCTCTATTACTCATAATTGATCCATAATCATGGGATTATCAACACCAAAACTGCCTATCCTCCTCCTCCTTTATAATCTACAAGGGTTTTGCTGTTAAACCAATAGGTTTTAAATAAAAATTTATTTAAATTGGGGACTGATAGGTTTAAAAATTTAATAAAAAATCATTTAATTTATTTAATCATCCTTCCAATGACTACACTTCAATAGAACACCGAATAATAATCAAACTTATGTTGCATCTAGGGGAAGGCCAATATACTGAAATCAACCACTCTAAAATTTTTCATACATGTTTTTGATCAATGAGATAACCACTAATTCAAATATATATAAATGATTAATTTAATATATATAATATTTTTAATATTTTAATTCTGGTATCCTATAACTCCCAAAACACTACACTAACTTTGATGAAAAATATAGTGATGCTTAATGAAATATTCAAAGGATCCCAATTTGAAAACCATAGTTTTTACAAGTACTAAAACAACTGATAATCATATTTACAATAGTTATATATATATATTATGGGTATTTGGTAATCGGAATATTTTTATTAAGATAATCTTTTTATTTACCTGAAATTTTCTTTGAAATGGATTTTGATCTATTTTATGTAGTATAAGACCCTAAATATTATTAATTAAAATGGTCAATATTTTAATTTAATAATTTCACACTGGAACCATGTTAGTTATTCTGAAATATATATAAAGATTTATTGGTTCGCTTTCTTAGAGTTATAGTGATAATCAAAGAAGGTATTATTGGTTTACATGATGGCTTATTCATCAAAAAATAATTATCCTGATTTTATTGTTACTTATTTTTAGTAATCAAATATGTTATAAAATAAACATGATATTTATATTTCCTATATTATCAATATTATTCTTATAATGAATGAAATTTCATTTATGAAACATTGATAAGAAATTTTTGTTACAAACTACAGGGCGTGATGTAGTTACACATGACCCAAGTATTTTATGATTTTTGTGGAAAAGGTTTTATGAGGTCTAATTAAATAGAAATTAAAACTGCATGACTATTTTTAGGGTTGTATTATGGGATCTTAGTGAAACATTTTCACCTTAAAGTCCTTAACTTGGGAAAGATGATTGAGTATATTTTTCATTTTTTACATTTTTTCACCCTTAAACAGATGAGGACCTAGAAAAAAAAGTCTTAAAATATAATTATAAAATTAATAATAAATTTTATGGATTAAAAGGGGTTTAATAATTTTAGGAAGTAATCACACACAACATGTATTCCTCAATCAATGATGATCATTGATCATGATTCCAAAAGTACTACATCGATGTCATCTCCATGATCAACCAATTTTACAAAGTATCCATAACAATGTTGGATTCCATTTATACATGTGAAGCCCTCTAATTTAGATGGAAAATTTCCTAGATTAAATCAATCCATTGAGGTAATACTCAAAATGGTACTTTACTAGGACATACCATTAGGGAATAAAAATACAACTGAGAATCAGATCTGGTCCATATATGAGTCCATCTAACACATGGTGCATGTTTGATAACATAGATAAAATCTCATGATTCATTTTCATATGTAGTTAGACTACCAATACAATTCATGAAAAATACCTTAATGAACCCATAATGGGTGAGAATGAAAATTCCACACCCTAATGGACTTGGTTCACTAAAGGCCGCACCATCAACATTTACCTTAATGCATAAGGAATAAAGGTTTTAATTATTCATTATATAAATTTATTTTCATTTATCAATGTATGAAGAGGTCATTTTGATTTTATAAAAAAATAACTTCATATTTTGAAAAAATATTAATTATGGGAAATCACATTCAATTATTCCCCCCTTCATCAATATGTTTTTATACCTACCTCTGTGATTTGGGAGTGTTCTCATGGTGTAATGGTTGTCTCGATAGGATCAACATGTGATCTATGTAATTTAATTATGATCTGAAAATTACTTTTTTCATTTTCAAACTCTTTTGTGGGGAAGTGAGGACCCATGTCAGTACAAAAGAACACAACATCAGACCTCAAATGAGATAGATGATGCAATAAAATCATGTTTGAGACTTTTAGACGTATTACTCCTATGTTGTTCCCAAAAATACCAATTTACCTCTAAATTTGGATTGTATTTGATGAGGTCCTCAAACCGGAGAGGAAATATGACTGACGTCATTATGAACTCCTCCATGTTGACATTCCCTGCATTATATTCTTTTTAAAAAATATGAAATTTCTTGTTGATCCACTCTGTCTGCACCTCACTAGTGTCCACCCTAAGTGTTCTCTCAGACATCATATCACCATCCTCTTTCGAGGAGTTGAATGGAACCACTTTCTCAAACATATCTTCCTCAAAATAGATGATAAATTCACATATCTCCCCTTTTCCCTGCTATTCAAGAGGAAATATATCCACATTACCCAATGCCACCACTTCTATATGTGGTTGAATCTACCCGAACTGAACCTCCAACCACTCAACTACATCCCACGAAGGATTCACCAAAAATGTATGAGCTATTATCAACCTAAGAAAACTCCTTACTATGCTCTGGTGACCCAGGGTCTCTAACTTGTTGGGCCTCCTCACATACCACTGTCTGAACCTCATGTTCATTAGGTCTACCACATGTTTTGGAAGACCAAGTCTCCATTGGACCAGGGAGATATGAGTAGAATTTGTGACCCTTTGGTTTCTATTTCTTAGAAACAATGGAGTGCCCTAGGTTCCTATTATTTTTACTTCCATTTTTTTTCCTAATGATATGTGGGTCTTTATTGATGCCTCTTATAACATTATCTTTCGATATTTATCCACCGCTTTCAGACTCGGATTCTGAGGGGAAAAATTAGTTGCATTCAACCCCTCTATCAGAACTCAAAACCTCAAGGAAGTTGTTTGAATTTATACATGACATAGGTTTCCCTAGATTATTACCATGGTTGGGACTTAATATCCCACTTTCTTCATGCATAAGCACCTCCCCCTTCATACAATCCATATAGATTCCATCAAAATTACTTGGGCACACTGCACTAGGATGAGCAGGCCCCTAGTTGCACATAGATGCATCACGACCATGTACCTAATAGACTATAGTGCCACCACCATTAAAAATCACAACTACTGCATATGAAAGGGGAGACAAATTCCTCCACTAAGGTCCCTCGGTCTAATCCCTTGAAACTAAATTAACTCCAAAGTCATGTCTCAACCGATTTAAATTATCAACAACCTTAGGATCCAAAAGCATGGCCCTATCCTTCATCCAGATGGAAAGAGATGTCCTCACATCATTGGATCTCGGATCCACCATCGCTATGTAAGTGGTAGCCAAAAATACATTTCCACTCCCCAACCCAGCCTATAGAGGGAGTCCTTCACTCGAGATATCCGAGGGATGGTCCACCTGTGGGAAGCCAGAAGATCATTTCCAAAAATGATGGAATCATGCCCAATACGTTTATAAGATGAACGAAAGTGAACCCATGATTCATAATAAACTCATTGGTACCACCGTTGTTAACCTTCAATCTTGATTCCAACAGTGTTCAACGGTTGCATGGAAACGTCAACTTTGATACAAATCGTGGTATAAATTGGGCGGTGGATCACTCGAGTGTGCTGGTACGAGCATAGAAATCACCCCAGATGATTACCATCCAGATGAAGGATTTCCGGTTATTGAAAGAGTAGGGCAAAAACAGAAAGCAAGATCAGAATCGCTATTGTTGGGGGATCATGCTTCAAGTGAAAACCAAAAGACAACTAAAAGAGGGAAAAATAAAAAATTGTGAAAACATGAGGAGCTTTATCCCAGGCTGGAATTGGACCATCTTCCCATGAGAAAAAACTAATATATATTTGGATTCAAAGATTCATATGATCAGGTGTTCTTGCAACTTCCACTAGTTAGTTATGAATCTATTGTAGACGTCAATTTCGGGTCGTCTCTTGTCGAAATGAGCGACCAGCGAAAGACCCTCTAGCGTAGAAGCCTTTGTGAACTCCAGGGATGAAATCAGAACCCTGGGAACCCTATCCATGCATGAGTGAACTTTAGGGAAAAATTCAATATAGGGGAATCTTGGGAGAGAATAAGATCTGTAAAAGGAGAAAAGTGAGAAGGGAGAGTTGGCAATGGAAGAGGATGAGAACTCACCTCTACCCCAGCCGAAGAGGGTCAAGGAAGGGGGTCGGTGATGAATCCATTACCTAGGTCATCCGAGACATGGAGACAATGTGTGGAGATTCTCCATTCCTCCCTCAATATCCATTATCCCCTATGTAATTTAATTATAAAATTGTGTATGAGATTCCTATTTGTTCTTGGGATTGAATGCGGTAAGAAGATATGACTGTCCATATTTATAATGTTTCATTGAAATATGTATATTAAAAATAATTATGAAAGATTAACAAGTTATTAGTGGTAGTATAAGTTGAGACTACTCTCCTTGTGGAAATAATTTTTTTATTAATGTCCAAATAAAAATGAGTATGTGTATATAGGTAGGAAATATAATAATTGAATATATGTTAAGTGATTTTGTGTCTTCAATTAAATTAGTTATTGGAATGAATTATAATTTATTATTAACTATAAAATATTAAACTGATCAATAATATTTTATAATTTATTTATTATTTATGACCAGGATAATATAAATTATCTATATATTAATTTGATTAAAACCCCATTCTATTTTCTTTTTTTGTTAATCATTTCATTTATATATATGATATATTTTTTTAGAAAGAAATTTCATAATATGATTTAAGGAATATAAAACACGATAAAAATAGAATAAATGACTATGAACTTAGGGGTTTTACCCATTTTCATTATGTTTATCTTAATTATATAAGTTTCCCATTTATAGAAGGGTAATCATATCTTATTAAAAAAAATATAAAATATTTTTTCCCATTATCCAGCACCAACAATACATGATGGTTTTTAGGATATAAATCATGTTCTAGTCATATTATTGATATGTAGATCCATGAAGGGATTTCCTAGGTACCTCTAGAAATATTTCTAGGAGAACCTCAATTAACACCCATGTTAGTGATTCCATGTGGGATATATAGTTACATCCCCAAAAATATTGGGTTGATATTTTAATAATTTATTTTAATGGATTTGGTATATAATATCAATCAAATATTCAAGATACTATTGATTTTGTAATATAAGATGAATTTCATATATATCCTTAGTCATAAATGTGTTTTCTATCCATGGTTTGATTTCATTATTGAGGAAAAATGCATTAAGGAATAACCAAAAAAATTTCATAGAAATTTTTTAATGAAAAATAATATACATTTAATTTATATCGACTCAATTGTTGGGAAATAATAATTTTTAAGAAATTTATTATGTGAGTGATGGATTATGAAACTATATTTACTGATATACTTCACTATTCACCATAATTAAGTGGGGATGAGGTGTCTAATTACTAGTTGATTGATATTCGTTTGAGGGAAACTCTATAGAACCACATGATGATGTCAAATATTTCAAATTTATCATATGTGTAATGGAAGTAAGTAATAGTTAAGATATGTTATAAGATACTTATTAGAATTGGTTGTTCTATTCTAAGATATTGAACTCGTGAGGGATAATCTAGTGGATGTAAGAGGCATGAAGAGAATATTAATAAGAGTTGGATATATCATGTTATTAACTATGGAAACAGAACTCCTTCCCCAATATTCAGAGGCCATTAGTGATATGTCAGTATTGCGGGTGCCAAAAATATTAAAAAACCAATAATTATATTAATACCATCCTGACCAATCATACACTATATCAACTTTATTATAATTCCCCTAATCCTTAGGATAACCTCCCCACACACCCAATGTTACTAACTAGCAGTTATGTGTTATGGGGTGATAGTGGGTAGAATATACCCTATGAAGATAGATAACAACAACAATATATAAATAGATAAAGCATCACTCATTCAAATAATATATATAATAAGAAATTTAAACATCAACAATATCACAATATTCATATAGAATTAAAATAGATCGCCTATTGACTAATTAAAAATATATATGCACCAATGTAATCAAAATATAATACACATTTTGTATTAAAAAACTCCTTATCCAATATATTAAACAAAAATTTTTATCCTATTAAACACCTATACTTTTATCTATATTAGACTATTGATGATGATACTATTCCTGTATCCATGCAATGAACCATAATATCTAAACAAATTCTGAAGGGCTAGGGTAGGGTGTGAGTATGAACTCAGTTGGATACTATTGATAGTGTCCCCAAAAAATATCCAAATCTATACAAGTGTTTAGAAATTATAATAAATGAAAAAAATCACACAATCTATCCATCCAAACATGTGCTAGACTAGCCAAGATTGACCCTTTAACTACTTTGGACTATATTAGAGTGCGATAATGCTTCCCAAATATATCATATACAACGTTCCCATAGCCTTCTCAAAATTCCCATGCCATTTGGAATCACATAGCAATAATAATAAATATAACCATCCTAAATTAACCAAAACACCCTAAAGGTGCATATTTGTAAATCCACACGTCTTTCTTGGTTATGAATTTTAGGGTATATTTAATTTTTTTGTCTTAATAACGGGGTTTTTAAGAACAAGGATAATGATACATAATCAATGTGTTTGGGATACCCTAGATAATGTTTTCAAATAGGGGTTGTGTCATGGGTGATGTATTTGGTGCCTGAGAGTGGTATTTTGAGTTGAGTCATGGGTAAACCATCCTTATAGGGAAAACCCTCATATAGGAACACTATGTGGTGAACCTAATTGTGTCACCTTGACATGGATGAACCTTATGGGGATATCATTATGTGGACAAACCTTAAGGAAAAATCCTTAAATGGATGACCTCTATCAGGTCATCCCTATTAGGATGACCCTTATGGGGTAATCTATTCATGAATAACCCTTACATATCATACTTATATAGATGACTCTTTCAAGGTGTTACCCATGTAGATTACCCTTACGGGCCATCCTTACATAGAATACCTTTTCTAGGCCATCCTTATATGTACAATAATTGTGGTCTCATCCTTAATAAAATAAATCATTTTTGAGGACCCTTACATTGTGACCCTAACATGAATAATGTTTTCAATGTTATTAAAATGACAATCAAAAGGATAAAAATTGAACTTAAGGTATTTTGGGTTTGTTTTATGGACTCTATATAGTGGTCTCATGAGAATGGGGATCTCCACCTATTTTTATGTATTTGGAAGTATTTTCATCGATTGTTATTAGAATATAGTACCATTTTATTTGGAGGAAATATTGAGTTAAACCTAACACTCCAAATCGAGTTACACATGGTTTCATCCCTTTTTAAATTTACAATGTTCTACTTACCAGACTAGGGATTGGTAAATAATAATATTAGTTCATTGTGGAATCATAATGATATCAAATTGGGAGTTTTAACCATAGAAAATAGATCCCCATAGGATAATAAAACATTCATACATGTGGATTTGTAAAGGAATGTTGCTTCCATGATAAATTTGTTTCCATTTTGGGTCAAATGGATGTTTTTTTAAAGTAGTTAATTACAAATTTCGGTGTTAAAGGTAAGGATGGATACTAGGGGTGGTGCACACCCATTTTTTCTAGAATTAGTCCATAGAATATGACCTAATGAGTTATTATAAAATATATATAATTTGATAAATTTTAAGAATAATTATAAATTGATATAAGTGATTTAATTAAATGTTTTGGATTATGATATGCCATAGGGTTATGATAGAATCTTGATAATGAATTATATGATCATTTGAATGTGAGCTACCACATGTATATAAGGGAATAACTTTATAAATGAGGTAGGTTGTCCTTTTATAATACCACAAAGATTTATGAATTTTTTAGTTTCATGTGATATGTGGTCTCACCACTGAGGGAGGTCAAACTAGGATTTAAATATATTATTTCCATTAATTAAAAATTAAATAGCGTTAATAAATTCTCAAGGGATGAAAAATGTGTAAAGGGAGACAATGGAACCTTGTTCTCTTACACAGTGCCTTAACATCCGATGATTGTGGAATTCATTTAAAATATTAAAAATGAGATACGTCAACCTAAAGGGAATGAAAATTAATGTATTGTGTTGGAAAATATATTTTTTGAAATTGAAATAGCCTCTTAAATCTCTATATCATCCTGCCTTTTTATCACATAAACTTTCATTACATTTAACAAAACTGAGGATCATTAAGGTTTAGTGTCTTGGAAACCAGTAACATAATACATGACAACAAAAAACAACATTATTCTTAAACACTTGAAAGGCTTCTTCGTTTGTTCATCCAAAGTTCATCACAACATCTCATAACCTGGGAGCATACATCAAAGGAAAGGTTGAGAAAAAGGACCAGTAAGGGAAACGAGGGAAACATTTTACATGAGAACATGAGATACATCAAAATTCATGAAAAATAACATTAAGGCATGAGAAAGAGATCATGAGGAATATCATAATAAAAATAACATGTTTCATAACATGAAGATGTGGATACAACATCTAATATAGACAATAATTTCCGATTCACCAAGGCCCATCCCCAAGGTGTCATTGAAAATTTCCAAAGTTATTCACAAAGGCGTCGTTAAAAATGGTCTTCTCTAGAGAATAAGTCTTTACCCAATGCATTGGAGTGCTATCAGGGTGCACCCTTAAATTTTCCTTTATTATCTTCTGATCCACATATATCATCATAAAAAATTTCATAAATAACCCATATAGCATAAAAGAAATGGGTTTTCTTTCATAATCATATCGATTTAAAAACTTCTTTAAAGACATGATCTTTATGTCACTTTAAACCCACAGAAAAAGGAAAGCGGGTTTCATGTATTTAAATCCCAGAATTTAAAATAGAAATTTTTTATATATATGTGAATACCCCTGTAGAAGAAAGAGATTTGTGTATTCACTTAATAAAATAAAAGAATTTTAGAAAAAGAGAGAGGCATTTTGAGATGAAAATTCTACAGCATAACGACTAGGTTACAGGGTTTTAGAAAATATTGAAAAGAGAGGGGACAGGGGTCACCCACTCATAAATGATCCATAAAAAAGTAGAGGGACAGAATATAATGGATATAAGAACAAGGTAATGACATTTAAAAGACATACCATATGAATTGAAAAAAATTGAAGGAATAAAAAAATAATATTTCTCTTATGAAAATTCTACAACCTAACCGTGTCACGTAAAACGTAAAAAAAATGAATTGACGATATAAAATAGGTTCTCTCATCATATGAACATAAAATATTATTATGATAGATATAGAGATCATGCCCCAACATAATAAAAAGGAACTTGAAAGACATGACATGAAAATAGATCTTGAAAATGAGAAGGGTGAAAGAATACCTTCAAAATTCGGTAGCCTAACGGCACCACTTAAACATTCATAAAATGAATTGATGAGATCAAGAGGGGGTCTCTCATAGTATGAAAATGAAAAGGATAGAAGTATGAATATAAAAAAACATCTTCTAACATAAGAACATGGAGAATAAAATATATTACATAAAATAGAGTACTTGGAAAGAAAGATAGAGGTATGATCCCTTACCTTGAAGAGTAACTTCAAAATCGTGAAGTTTGAGACCCTGGGAGGCTTGAGGGCACCTTGGCAGGACTACTTCGGAGGTAAGGAGACCATAAATTAGTTGAGGTGGATTTTGGAATAAAAATAATGAGATAATGGCTTCGTATTTATAGGGAAAGTGAGGGGACAAGGCATTAATGGCCAAGGGACACTTCATTGGTGGTATTGGCAAAACAAGTGGTATTTCCTCATGGTATTGGCCACATGGGACACCTAATACTTTATATTACTATTCACAAGTCGACCATCCCTTAAAATATCTCATCACATCATCATGATGCAGTTATGATGTCATTAAACATACAGAAACCCTAAAACTGTATTCTTACTATTCACTGAAAATTCAACATTCTTAGAAAAATCCCAAAATTGCACCTTAACCAAATATCAATGCACTGATTTCAAAAATAAACTCCATTTTATAATAATAATTTTTCAAATATTTTTAATTTTATTTTTAAATATAACACTATTCACTGAAAATTAATTTTTTTCAGAAAAACCCCAAAAATTACCTTAACATAATATCGATGTTTTGAATTCAACAATGAATTCCATTTTATAAAAATAATTTTCTAAATATTTTTTGTTTAATTTTTAATTAAAAACACGATTCACCTGGAAAAACTAATTCTTGACTAATAATTTCTGAAACAGCTATTTACCTATTTTATTTAATCACAGTACTTAATCAAGGTGACTAGATTATATTAATACTTTATTTAAGTGAGATTACTAATGTATTTGGTCACATTACTAATCCTAAGCAAAAAATCACTATCCATAATTTACTATTCATCAAAAATTAAGTTGATCTTATTAGACTCTAAATTTCATACTGAACATAATTGTAGAAGACCATTTTATGAAAATCATTACACATAATTAATTAATTAAGGTTTACATAAGTATTTTCAAATATAATTTTTTTTAGAATTCATAAAAAATATGCATACTATATTTATTCAGAAATTTGAAAATTCACAAACTTCATTATAAGAAGAAATCACAATTTTTATTTAAATCAAAGGATTACACAAGGATGTTATGGTATCGTTACATATCCCCTTATAACCCCAACATAGGACCTAAGTGTAAGGTGTGCTAAGGTGAGAGAATATGAGGGCGGCTCGGCCAACATTGCACGAGTAGTAATTTCTATCAGTTTGAACTTCTTGTGAAGGCGATTCGGTTCTAGATTCACACGATGATGTTCATCTTGGGTATGGTCCAGAGAAAATCCCAGCGGTGCTACCTCCTTCCGAAGTTCCATTAGATGGGCTTCAATTGGCCTGAGACTACTGGATGAGGCCATCAAATCTTTTTTCTATATTAATTAACCAAGATCACTTGTATTTAGAGACAATAATCGAAACGTTTAGTTTCCAGAAGTCATATTGACCAACAGTCATATAACAGTCGAAACCCAACAGTCTCATTTTAGTTATACTCATGTTATCAAATGAAACAGTTTTGTTGAGTATAAAATAAAATAACACAAAAAATTATGAAACAAGATTTATTCAAAATTTCCTATCGTTACATTCTTCTCCCCTTAAGAAATTGCGTCCTCGCAATTTTTAAAATTGGGCTTGTGAATTTTTATTTAATGTCCCACATCAGAAAAAGAGTCAGTAAAACTATTACTTTAATAGAAAAAAATTGAAGTACGAAGGTCACCCGAGTTAACCCATACTAGGATTCCATGTAGAAAAACATGGATATAGAAGAAAAAACAAAGGATTAAGTTCTTAGGGAGAGTGATAGAAATCATTATTAGGAGACTGATAACCACAAGAAAATCACAATCTTGTGATGTGTGTAAGCGGTCATTGATTACTCAGTAGGAAACATAAACCAATATCGATTTTTTTACTGTCCTTTTAATAATTTTGAGGAATTCATTTACTACATAGAATAAGAACACAAGGAAATATACATACCTTAAAGTACGGTTTCATCCTTTAATATGTTTCTACCAAGACTAATATTTTCTCCAAACGATGAGCATTCAAAACTACATGGTCTCATCAAAGCACAAGAATCATCTTCTATAGAATCGCATAATCCACAAAATATTAACTATCTATATCTTCTATCTTTAAAAGCTATCACAAAAATAGAAAGGGTAAAATAAAAAAACTCGTCAAAAAGAAAGAACCCCATAGGTAGGGAAACTATATTAAATCTTCAAAATTCCACGAAACTACCTATAGTTCATCATAGACCATTCCATAAATAACTGTCCTTAAAATTCCACAAAATGAACAAAACTAATATTGAAACCCAAATACAAGAAGGATTTGATAGCATAGTATTCCAAGATAAACGTTACCATTCTTCTCCAAACAACATCAACCACTCCTAACATCTTATAACAAAAGTAACTAACTTAAACATATTTTCCCCAAGACAGGTTAATAATTTCCATAAGTAACCTAAATTACTATAAGTTCACCTTAAATTCATTTATTCTTCAAAATATAAGTCAACCTTAACTCCTAAAAGAGAATACCGTAGTAATCTATTTACCTCTATCATATAGGGTTCCCAAAATAGTGAACGTCTTCCAAAATAATAATCATCTTTTAATCCGATAATCACCCTTGAAGAAAAGCTTCACCACATCAACATGCGGATCATAAAAATAGATTTTTTACTTAATGATATAAAACCATTCTAGGTAGTGACTCGATGTTCTTAGAAAACATTAAAGATACACTCATAGGGCATGGACTAGAATACAACATGACATAGACAATTATTGTGAAGAAGTTGCATGTACTTTAGTCATCATGATCCATCTCAGCAAAGGAATTGCATTGTTCCCTTTCCTTGAAGATTTTTGATGCTCATCATGATTCTCATCCCTTCCAAGAGAAAATTTCCTTGAATAATGTCAAACTTCTCCACATTTATGACATTGAAAAGTATAAGGTACATTATGTAACACCCCCAAAATGATAAAGGGTTAAATGACTAAATGATATGACTCATGTTAACAAGATGCACCTTCCTTTTTAGGATCCTACCTGATTAGAACTCCACAGTTAAGCGTGCTTGGCCTGGAGTAGTGATCAGGATGGGTGACCTTCTATGATGTTTCTCAGGGTGTGTGTGAGTGAGAAAAAAGCACACTATAATGGAAAAGTGTTGGCCTGTGGGGAAAATCATTAGTCAGATGACCCGTTCAGGCATGTCAGTGGACCCTGGGGTGGGCCCCATGTGTCTAAGGGGAAATTGGTGGGAGGGGCCCAGATGTCACATTTGGTATCAAATGTAATACCCTGCCTTAAGTGTCGCACACTGCCTGGGTTTGAGGCTAGGGGTCCACAATGGGGGCGTTGTGCTCTAAAGGGGGGGGGTGATTGTAACACCCCCAAATGATAAAGGGTTAAATGACTAAATGATATGACTCATGTCAACAAGGTGCACCTTCCTTTTCAGGAGCCTTCCTGATTAGAACTCCATAGTTAAGAGAGCTTGGTCTGGAGTAGTGATCAGGATGGGTGGCCTCCTAGGATGTTTCCCAGGATGTGTGTGAGATTGTAACACCCCTAAAATGATAAAGGGTTAAATGACTAAATGATATGGATCATGTCAATAAGGTGAACCTTCCTTTTCGGGAGCCTATCTGATTAGAACTCCACAGTTAAGCATGCATGGCCTGGAGTAGTGATTAGGATGAGTGACCTTCTGGGATGTTTCCCAGGGTGTGTGTGAGTGAGGAGAAAAGTACACTAGAAATGACAAGTGTTGGCCTGTGGGGACTATCATTAGTCACATGACCCATTCAGGCATGTGGGTTGACTGTGGGGTGGGCCCCATGTGTCTGTGGGGCAATTGGGGGGCGAGGCCCAGTTGTCATATTTGGTATCAGAGGTGGTACCCAGCTTTATGTGCGGTGCCCGGCCTTGGTTGAGATGTAGGGCCCACAACGAGGACTTTGCGCTCTAAAGGGGGGTGATTGTAACACCCCCAAAATGATAAAGGGTTAAATGACTAAATGATATGACTTATGTCAACAAGGTGGACCTTCCTTTTCAGGAGCCTATCTGATTAGAACTCCACGGCTAAGCTTTCTTGGCTTGGAGTAGTGATCAGGATGGGTGACCTTCTAGGAAGATTCCCAGGGTGTGTGTGAGTGAGGACAAAGCGCACTAGAAAGGAAAAGTGTTGGCCAGTGGGGACTGGCATTAGTCAGATGACCCGTTCAGGCATATGGGTGGACCCTGGGTTGGGCCCCACGTTTTTGCAAGGCAATTGGTGGGCGTGGCCCAGTTTTCACACATTATATCAAACCTTATCTCTATTCATCACATTATCCATTTTTTGAAGCAATTGGATACTTTATGCCCTATCACCCCACAAATAAAACATCTCGCGGATCATTTGTGACATTCTCTTGGGTTCCACTTTGCGCACATTTTTACTAAATGAAATTGGGTCTTCTTTCCCTCACCAACATTATCAGATGAACATCCTTGAGACTTCGCCTTCTTCTTCCTTGATTAATTTGAGAATTCACCTAGGTACCAATTATTAATTGTGTTTTTGATAGCTGGTTTGGCATAATCAAAATATGTTCAACTTGATCTCTCATCATCTCTATAATATTAATAGGGAAATCTTCACATTTCCTATCAAATTGGTTTTTGGGACATGTTCTTCCATTTCACGCCATTAACTAAGAAACGAAAGTATAATTATGGGGCTTAAATACTTATCCAATAATCATAAAAAGGAAACACAAAGCATAGAATGATAATCTTGAAGAAGAGAAGTATACCCTAACTTGTGATCCCCAAGGATCCAATCTAGGTTATCCATGATCATATATTCTTATGTGAATATTTATTTTATTTAATCTTTGTCCCTTTAATAATGGTTCATAAAAAGCTTATGAATTTACAAAAGCATATCCCCTGGGAGTGTCAAACCAAGAGTGCAACAAGGCCCGTTGTCGTGAACCTGGTTACCCCGGGTCAAGACCGAAACACGTTGTCAGTGTTTTTACTTCTAGGAACATTTGTGACAGAGCTACCTCTACTTTTTCATATCCAGACAGGGATCTATTTGTTTGGTCCCACTTACTCAATACTCACCAAAATACCATGAATATTTCCTATATTTAATCTTTTCTATAGGGTTAATCCTAAAGTTTTCATATCCTAATTTCCACAAATAACTAAACCACCCATTGATGCCAACTATAGAATCCTGCCTTTTTATCACATAAACATTCATTACATTATACAAAATTGAGGATCTTTATGGATTAGTGTCTTGGAAACCAGGATCATAATACATGACAACAAAAAACAACATTCTTCTTAAACACTTAAAAGGATTATCTATCTGTTAATCCTAAGTTCATTACAACATCTGATAACCTAGGAGCATACATCAAAGGAATGGGTGATCAAAAGGACCAGTAAGGGTAACAAGGGAAACATTTTACATGAGAACTTGAGATACATTAAAAGTCAGGAAAAATAACATTAAGGCATGTGAAAGAGATCATGAGAAATATCATAATAAAACTAATGTGTTTAATAACTTG
Source organism: Viscum album (assembly GCA_963277665.1). Classification (NCBI taxonomy): domain Eukaryota; kingdom Viridiplantae; phylum Streptophyta; class Magnoliopsida; order Santalales; family Viscaceae; genus Viscum; species Viscum album. The sequence continues at coordinate 1,186,773,893 of OY728156.1, read as the reverse complement.
AAGATGTGGCTACAAAATTTAACATATACAATCATTTCTATTTCACCAAAGTCCATCCCCAATGTGTCATTAATAATTTCCAAGGTTATTCACCAAGGCGTCGTTAAAAATGGTCATCTCTAGAGATTAAGTCTTTACCCAATTCATTGGAGCGCTATCCGGGAGCACCCTTCAATTTTCCTTTATTATCATGTGAGACACATATATCAACATCAAACATTTAATAAATAACCCATATAGCATAAAATAAATGGGGTTACTCTCATAATCATAACGTTTTAAAGACATCTTTATAGACATGATCTTTATTTCACTTTAAACCCACAGAAAAAGGAAAGCGGGTTTCATGTATGTAAATCCCAGAATTTAAAATAGATCATTTATATATATATGTGAATACCCCAGTAGAATAAATAGCTTTGAGTATTCACTTAATAAAATAATAAAAATTTAGAAAAAGAGAGAGGCATTTTGAGACGAAAATTCTGCAGCATAATAGCTATGTTACAGGGTTTTAGAAAATATTGAAAAGAGAGGGGACATGGGTCACCCACTCATAAATGATCAATAAAATAGTAGAGGTACATAATTTAATGGATATAAGAACATGGTAATGAAAATTTAAAGACATACCATATGAAATGAAAAACATTTAAGGAAGACAAAAATAAGATTTCTCTTATGAAAATTCGGCAGCCTAACCGCGTCACTTAAAACGAAAAATAAAATAAATTGACGATATCAAATAGGGTCTCTCATAATATGAACATAAAAGATCAGTATGATAGATATAGAAATCAAACCCCATCATAATAAAAATAATCTTGAAATACTTGACATGAAAATAGATCTTGAAAACGAGAAGGGTGAAAGAATCCCTTAAAAATTCTGCAGCCTAACGACACCACTTAAACATTAATAAAATGAATTGATAAGAGAAAGTGGTGGTCTCTCATCATATGAACATGAAAAGGACATTAGGTTGAATATAAAAGAACATCCTCCAACATAATAACATTGAACATAAAATATATGACATAAAAGAGAGTACTTGGAAAGAAAGAGAGAGTTAGGATCCCTTACCTTGAAGAGTAACTTCAAAATCTTGATGTTTGGGACCTTGATAGGCTTGAGGGCACCTTGGTAGGACTCCTTCGGAGGTAATGGGACCAGAACATCTTTGAAGAGGATTTTGGAATGGAAAGAATGAGATAATGGCTTGGTAATTATAGGGAAAGTGAGGGGACAAGGCATTAATGGCCAAGGGACACCACATTGGTTGTATTGGCAAAACAAGTTGTATTTCCTCATGGTATTGGCCACATGGGACACCTCATTGGTGATATTGGAAAAACAAGTTGTGTTTCCTCATGGTATGGGCCACTTGGGACACTACATTCCTTATCTTAATATTGAAAAGTCGACCACCCATTAAAATATCTCATCACATCATCATGATGCAGTTATGATGTCATTAAACATACCGAAACCCTAAAACTGTATTCTTACTATTCACTGAAAATTCATTATAGAAAAATCCCAAATTTTCACCATAACCAAATATCGATGCGCTGATTTCAAAAAAGAAATCCATTTTATAAAAATAATTTGCAAAATTTTTTTAATTTTATTTTTCAATAATAACACTATTCACTAAAAATTAATTTTTTTTTCAGAAAACACCCCAAAAATTACCTTAACATAATATTGATGTTTCGAATTCAAAAATGAAGACCATTTTATAAAAATAATTTTCTAAATATGTTTAATTTAATTTTTATTTAAAAAAAACTATTCACCTGGAAATACTAAAACATGACTAATAATTTCTAAAACAGTTATTTACATATTTTATTGAATCACATTACTTAATCAAGGTGTCTATATTATATTAATACTTTCTTTAAGTGAGATTACTAATCCATTTGGTCACATTACTAATCCTAAGCATAAAATCACAATTCATAATTTACTATTGATCAAAAATTAAGTTGATCTTATTAGACGCTAAATTTCGTACTAAACATAATTGTAGAAGACTATTTTTTGAAAATCATTACACATAATTAAATATTTGAGGTTTATATAAATATTTTCAAATATCATTTTTTCTAGAATTCATCAAAAATATGCGTACTATATTTATTCAGACATTTGAAAATTCACAAACATCATCATAAGAAGAAATCACAATTTTTATTTAAATCAAAGGATTACACAAGGCTATTATGGTCTCGTTACATAGCCCCTTATAACCCCAGCATATGACCTAAGTTTAAGGTGTTCTAAGGTGAGAGAATTCGAGGGCGGCTCGGCCAACATTGCACGAGTAGTAATTTCTATCAGTTTGAACTTCTCGGGAAGGCGATTCCATTCTAGCTTCACATGATGAAGTTCATCTTGGGTTTGATCCAGAGCAAAGCTGAGTGGTGATACCTCCTTCTCATGTTCCATTAGATGGGATTCTATTCCCTCGATACTACTGGATGAGGCCATCAAATCATCTTTCTATATTAATTAACCAATATCACTTGTATTTAGAGACAATAATCGAAACGTTTAGCTTCCAATGGTCATATTGACCAACAGTCATATAACAGTCGAAACCCAAAAGACTCATTTTAGTTATACTCATGTTATCAAATGAAACAGTTTTTTTGAGTATAAACTAAAATAACACACAAAATTAGGAAACAAGATTTATTTAAAATTTCAGGTCATTACAATCTCCCCTGAGTAGGGAGCAGGGATAGAATAGGTAGAAAATCCTCACGTGTCACCATTGATTCTAGGGTAGACCATTTCAAACTTCTGGATCTGTATAGATATTGATCTAATTGTTAAGAAAATGTAGGTATTTTACTTTTCCACACCAACTTTTTATAACTTGGGTGAGTATACCATGGATAGATGTTTGATAATATTTTGAGTTTATTGACCAAAGATGACATTTGGAATTGAGATAGACATTATACCATATCGTTTGAGTATTATTGTTGTAAATTTTTCTATGTTCAAAAAAGGTATTATAATGATAATAATAACTTTAAGGAACATTATACCCTATATAAAATGGATTTTACTTAGATAAATAAATATATAAGTCGAGCATATATATAATTCCATGATTATGGTATGACCTAGGTTGTCATAGTAGGGACCTAGGGTCTCTATTAATGCTAGAGAGTGATAGTCCTATGCATCATGAAACATTTATTCAATGTGGTTCCATTGAACTCAATAATGGTTAAATATTATCAAGGTTATATATTTGGGGGATGAACAAAAAAATAGTTGGTATGAATGATGTTTGATGATACCTTTTGAAGATAGTTTGATTATAATGAACATGGGTGGATGCTGGCTATTAAACATATTTAATTCATGAGATATGATATTTTGGGATGAAAATTCAATGATATCAATATAGGTAATACAAATGATGTGATCCTAGGATCTATCGATGGATCCATATACCATTGGATACATGTGATGTTCTCCTAGGATCTAGATATGAATCCTAATTCCATTGGATGCCTAGTATGTGATTAGAGAATCCAATGATGACACATGCTAATATATTTGATTCATAATATATAATTATAGGATATTGTAATTCATCCTAACACTATTAAATTCATATATGAAACCTATTTTTTCCAAGATGGTAATGTCAGGTAAAGCTACACGAGAGTTGTAAATTGTTCTAAAATGAGAATTAACATTTTCTTCATGCCCAAAAGATATACTGATTAGAAAATAATTATTCTGATAAAAACCCTATTTAATGAAGCATGTAAAATTATAATAAATAATATTTCATGTTAATATTGAATAAATACTTATATTCATGGGGAATAAGGTGGAATGGAGAATGGGAATGGTTCCTTTTCCACATGATGATGCTAATGTTTGAAATCCATAGTTCTATTATGAATCAATGGCCATGCTTGATCCTGGGTGAGATATATACATGAAGAAAGAAATATAGAAATCAGATAAAGATACAAGGCTAGTTGAGGAACCTTCACATAAGATGAAAGTAGAACCAGAGCTAAAAAATTCTATTTCAAAATAAAATGTCATTTTGTTCGAAGAAGCGCATTATAAGTCTAAAATATCACAAGATAAGTCGTATACATAATCTGATATTGGAATAATTAAAGATGGTGGTTTATCAATGGATGAATATCTAATGTGTAATAATACTTTCTCTCTTAATCCATTAATTTTCTAGGCATGATCATTAGAGGGGTTCATGGGAGGTTCTTAGAGTTTTCAGTGGAATATTAAGGTACACCAAAGATGATATAGGAAATACACTTTGTGTATACCATAAATGACATAAAATGTGGTTTCCCTACTTCTTTAGGTCCGATGTAGGACATGGAGATGTTTGGGGTTAAATAATAAAAATGTGACACAATTTTTAGTGAAACTGTACCATGAGGATTACATGACCTAGAAGGGGATTACACATCACCTAAATTCATGATGTAGTGTAGTTTTAGAAGTTATTTTCTGGAAAAAATTTCATTCATTTGGAAATGGATTATTCTTCCTCTAATTTTTAGTGAAATTTAGGTTTCCCAAGGAGATAATAAATCCCATTTCCTCACATTTTGATATGTTGGTCCCAGTGGTTGTTCATTGGAAATTCGTGTTAAGCCCTTTCTTCTTCTTGGATAGTTTTCTCCCATTCTTTTTTTAGGGTTCTCTATAGTGCTATGTTTGGGTTTCAGTTGTGTATTTGGGATGAGTTTTGATTTTATTTGGTTGTGTAGTAGGTTTCTCTGTGTTTTCTTGTGGTGTGGTTGTGGTTTTGGGAGCATCTTCTTCGCCTTGAGGTGTGCATCAAGTCAGTAAAGCTTTTTTTGTGATAAGAATCCCTTATTTCTATTTATTTTGTATCATTCCGGAGGGGTTTGATTTTAATTATCTTTGGATTATAGTTTTTCTATCTTAATAGAATACAAATAATTGATGAAATTAAAATTGAATGCGGTAAATGGGGTTTGATTAAAAATCATTAACATCTTTGATATTATTTTTGATATTATGGATTGTATAGGTGTATGGACCTATTGAAAATTGTTTTTGTTCGGGGCATTGATTGTGCTTGATGATATGTGATGGGACTAACACACTTATTTTTATTTTTGTGATATCACCCTAAAAATATATTTCTTTAGCCACTAATATTTAGATAATGAAAGGGTTTCTCTCGGATTATGGAATGTGTGATAATACCCCTAATATAATGTAAACTGTTCCAAAAGACCAAATGAAATTTTCTAAAATTACCATGATGTTCAGTGATGATTGATCATGCTTTTTGGATGGTGATGTGTGGTTGGGGTATGTAGGGATGATGGTTTTTGGGATATTATTTTTTGAGTGGAGAGGTGGTTTGGGGGCCATGTTTTTTGGGAGGAAAGTTTGTTCATGGTATGTGCTTTTTGGGATTAAGTTGGTTTATCATTTGTTCTTGTGGGGCAACGAGGTGGATTGTGGGTCATGATTTTGCATAAATGAGGTGGTGGTTTCCATGTTAAAGATTCCCAAGTAGAGATTGAATATATGATTTATAATGACAGAAATTACATGGGTTGGTTTGGCTAATTGGATAAAAATTGTTAATGAATAATTAAATTTCGTTCTGTGTTGTTAAATATTGTTGTTGTTAAAAATTAAAATAATGATATGATTAATTAAAATTGGTTGGAATTATGAATGTGGATAATGGACTATTGTGTAGTGTTATCCATTTAGAGCTTCCAGCAAAAGTGATAGTGTTATGAGTTTGTTCTATAGTTTGTGATCCCATAGGTTGTGATTGAGTGTTTGATAATACATATATAATTTCATATTCTTAATATTTCTATAAACACCCCAGAGAAATTTAGATCTATGTGCTCACACCTTCATAGACATGTTGGATTTTTTTTAACATCTAGTGAGGAGGATAGAAGACTGTGTACCTGATCTTCCCACCTTTCTCTTCTAGGAGAGGTTGATATTGCATTAGTTGGGATGGTTGTAGGTATGATAGTGCATTAGATAAAGGTTTTGATAGCCCATGTGTTTTTGGGCGAGATGTGATTGTGCATGTTGGGTGGAAGCCCATGTGTTTTCGGGTGGGATGTGATATGATAGTTATTGTGGTGTAGCTTAGGTGGGGGACGTTCATGGTAGGAGGAGGAGACAAGGTTGATTTTCTACTTGTTCATGATACCCTAATAATTTTTTTATGGAAGTGGTTTTGTTGTTGCCTAGTTGTTTTTGGGTGAGATGTGTTGTGGATATTCTTACGGGGAAGTGAGCCCAGGTGTCTTCAGGCCAGTTGTGATATAATCATTCTCATGTGGTGGTCTGATATATAGAATATATGGGAGTTCCAAGATGTATGACATTTAGTGTGAGAGTGGAATAACAGTGGGAATGTGGTGTGGGATACCATTATTGAAATTAATCTTATTGTTTTATATTACATGGATTGTGTTATCTAGTGAGAATTCCATGGAGAAGTTGGGTTTGGTTAGTGTGATTGTATACGTGTTGTTTGGTTCTGCTATTTTCTCACAGGTGCATTAGTGAGATTCTATCACAAGTTTATGATAGACTTATGTTTTCATAATGAGTTAAATTTTATGCTCACCCAACATATATAAATTCGTTTTCAGGTTAATAGGACAATTTTGTAGACCGTGCTAGACAGTACTAACTCAAGAATTGGATATCTATCGTGTCACTACTTTATGATTCATTTTGGGTATTTGGTTTTGGGACATTTATTGTATTTGTTTCATTTATACATGCATTGTGGGATGGTTTGGATTTATTTTTACATTATTCCATGGTGTTTATTTTGTATTATTTATCTTATCTTCAGATCATATTTATATTATAGAGAAAAAAACAGCCCATACATGATATTTTTATATTGTTGGTGCTAGTCAACAACCCGATGCCTACTTCAAGTTGGACTTATGGGTCATTATCTATATCCCATCATTGTAGTATCTTCGGATGGAGGGGTCATGACCAAGTGGTATTGAAGGATTGGTTGATAGATTAGATCAGTTTTAGGGTTAGGAACAGTTAGTTTTTCAAGGGTTGGTATAGAAACAGTGTAAGTTGACCATGGTGCATGACATAGGTCAGGAAGACCATCTAGGAAATGGGATTGTAGGGCCTCCTATAATCCAGTACACAGACTATGAGCTTAATGAATCTCCATGTAAGATGGAACAAATTGTAGTGTAGAGACATAAGAAAGGAATACATATCATCATGACTGGTATTCTTGTTTGAATAGGGTTATTTTGGGATGATTTAAATGAAAAAAGTGAACTAAAAAAATATAAAAATTTCCATACTACCAGTATTAAGATGTTATTTTTTTCTTTATAGATACGGATCATGTTCATATTTCATGTGTGGATCTGGAATTTGAGGTTTAATAGGTTGATCTGGTTGACCACCACATTAATGATCCAATGGAGGACGATGAGGCTTGGCATAGGGTGTTGCGTGATTTGCAGAAGTAGGATTTGGGGAAGTATGAGGTAAGTGTTTTAGATGTGGAGAAAGAGAGATGGTTGGAGGAGCTCGATAATAGTTTCAGTTTGAGCCATCCCCCAATGGATAAATGGGTTCCTTTGGTTGTCAGTTTTATCTGGGGAGTTGTGCATTAGTGGTGGATGTTGTATCAAGGAGAGGAAAAGGTGGAAACTATTTTGTGTTTCAACTTCTATAAGGAGTTCTAGATAATGTTCCTTTTATCAAACATGAAGGAATTAAAGAGGTGAGATCTTATTTCCCTTCATAAGGGGATTATGTTAGTACTGGATATAGGAATTAGGTTCAAAAATCTTCTTAATTTTCCCCAAATATTTTTCCAGATTAGGAGTCTCATGTGAGAAATCTTGAGGTGGAACTCCATGCTTTTATCTAATATTCATTTACTTGTTTTATGTTACCAATGAATATGTAGGTTAAAAAATAAGGCATAGGTGATTGAGCATATTCAAGTTCAAGGAGGATTTCTATGAAAGGATAATTAGAAATATTCTTCAAGGATAAGAGTTATAGTGGTAGGTATCTATCACAAGGACCTTTGAGGATCTGATCAATTGGTATCTGGCCTTAGCAGGTTACCTTTCATCCTTATGGGTCTAGTTATTTCCATAATAATTTATAGAGAATTGTGCTCGTGTTTTTTTGTTGTGGGGTTCATGGAAATTTCTATAAATGGTTCTCATTGGTTCCCCAAGTTATTTTTGTGGTGGTTTATAGGTTTAGCACCAGTCTCAATAGAAATTATCAATGAGGACAGTTCAGCAGCTAGGGCATTAGGTTTTTTATCTAAAAATGGGAGATGGAGAAGGTAAAGGCTAACTTCAGTTTGGTCTTCTCATTTAGGTACCCGGGCCTGAGTGAGGTTATGGTGGTGTTTGTCAGTATACTTGTAGACTAGTTGATTGTGGTCAGTTATATACCATTGAGGCAACAGTTCCAGAGGGGCCAAATATTGTCATATGTACGGTCTGTAAGTTTAGTAAGTTTTCTTGTGCCTTATTTGATTCAGAAGCTTTACACTCCTTTGTTTAACCATCTATAGATTATTCTCTGGGAATTGAAATAGAGAGGCTTCCCATTACCCAGGTGTTAAATATTCTAGTAGGAGGTTAGGATAGCTTATTTTATATGTACTTGGGATGTAGTCTAGTGATGGGGCTGCATCAGTCCTATGGGGATCATTTTTTTCTAGATTTAGACAAATGATGTTTTCCTCGACATCGACTATTTTTATTCTATATGTGCTTTTTTCAATTACATTTTAAAGAGAGTAATTTTTACTGATGTGGATGGACAAAGAGTAGTTTTTGTTTGTGAGTGGGGTTATCAGGTGGGCAGTTAGTGTGTGAATCCCCTTCTTTTCTTTTTTGGAGGAGTTCTTGGTGGAATTAGTGGATGATGGGATAATAGAGGTTCCAAGGGTCATTGAGTAGATCCTAGAAATATTTCCCAAGGACGTTGTGACACTATCCCTTTAACATGATTTGAGTTTGGGATATAATTTTAGTTCGGTGTTTCTTTGATATTGATGGATCCTTATCAACTGGATCATAGATTGAGAGTTGGGGTATCAGATAGATGATTTGAAGTATACGGGTTTTATATAATTTAGTGTTTCAACGTGGGGTGTCCTACTTTTATTCTCAAGGAATTTAGATGGTAGTATGAGGTTGTGCGTAGTCTACCAGAGGTTGGATATAGTGACATTCAAATATGGTAACCCTCTTCTAATGAAAGATTATCTTTTCAACTAGTTAAGAGGGATGATTTGGTTTTCCATGAACATCCTATGGTCTTGATATCACTAGTTGAGGGTAAAGGAGGGTGATAGCATGAAGACTACCTTCTAGATATGGTATGTGAACTTTGAGTTTGTAGTTATTCCATTCGGTGTTACAAATACTCCCGTTGTGATCATGGCGCTTATGAATTCAATGTTGTGTGAGTTCTAGAATCAGTTATTCATTGAATTGGAAGATAATATCTTGATCTACTTGAAGTAAAGGGAGGAGCATGTCGAGCATCTTATATCTATCTTGTGGGTTCTTCAAAGCCACAATATCTATGGAAAGTTGTCCAAGTTCATGTTTTGGATAAGAGATGTGCATTCACATGGTCATGTGGTGTCTAAGAAGGGTGTGGAAATTGACACATTCATGTATGAAGAAATAGTTTCTTGGTAATCACACAAAAATGTGGTAGAGAATCATAGGTTACATTATATCACATGTTATTATCAATGGAATGTACACAATTTCACTTGATTCATAGCCCAATTGGAAACTTTTTTCTGTGAATAACATGGCTTTTTGTGGAGTGATTAGTGCCAAGATGTAGTTAGTTACCTAAAGGGGATGTTCGTTAGTGCTCTAGTGCTTCAGTTTCATGAAGAGGGGGTTATGTTTGAGGTGTTTTGTGATGATTACAACCTATTATTGGGATTCATGCTGATGTAGAAGTGGGAAATTATCTCTTAGGGGTATAGGTAGTCACATCACCATGCACATTACTATTCCACCAATGATCCTGATCTAGTAATGTTTGTGTTTGTGCTAAAGTTGTGGTGGCATTGCCTTATTTCGGAGCACTTTGTGGTCTTCATAGATCATAAGAGGTAAAGGTATATGTTTTTGCAATTTGATTTGAACTTTTAGCATCAGAGGTGGATGAAGTATCTTCAAATTATAATTTTGAGATCTCCAATACATTAGGAAAAAAGAATGTTGTGGCTGATGGATTGAGTAGGAAGTCATGGAAGGGCATTGTTCGGGAATCTGAGGATGCTTGGAGTATAATGTAGGAGTTGATATCATTGTGCATAGATAGAAAGGTAGCCAATGTAAGAGTCTATTTGTTTCAAATGATGGTATATTATTCCCTAATGTAGAAGGTGTGGGAGTATTAGGGGGGAGACTCAGAGGAAGAGTGATGCAAAATCATTTTGTCCATGGTAATGATCTATAGGGATGATCAATGGATGTTCAAAACCGAACGTTGTTTCGTGGGAGGGGTTTTTTGGTAGGGATGCATGGGGAATTCCTCATTGAGATTTATGACCCAATTATGGCAGCACATACCTGATTTTCCATGATGTATTGTGGATTTCAGATTCCATTTTGGGGTCCCATGATGAAACATGAAGTGGCAGAGATTGTAGAAAATATATTGGTTATTTATAAGGTAATGGATGAGAATAATTTTCATGGTGGTTTTTTTGTAGTTGTTATATCTTCTCAAGATGAAAAGGGTTGAAGTCATAGAGGATTTCATAATAGGGTCACATGGATGTTTGGGAGGTTTTGATGCTATCTGGGTGGTCCTGGATTAGTTGAATAAATCAGCCCACTTCTTAGCGATCATTGAGGTGGGTGAAATGGATTCATCGTATATGAGGTACATGGATTAGGTGAGGTGGTTTCATGGAGTTATGAGGTCCATTGTCTCATATCATGACCCAAGTATTACCTCGTGATTGTAGAGGGGATTACTACATTATATGGGCACTTACTTATGCCTCATCAATGATTTCCACCCTCAGACATATGGGAAGATGAAATAGACTATTGAGATGTTAGAGGATATGTTGTGGGTGTGTGTCTTGGATATTTGGGGATCTTGGTTATGAAACTTGACTTTTGTAGATTTTTCATTTAATTATAGCTATCACTCTTTAATTGGTGTCGACCAATTTTTGGTTTTGTATAGGATACAATGTCATTCACCTTTCTCGGGATGGAGAATGGGGAGGATTTCAATCTTTGTACTGATGTGGTGTAGAGAAAGATAGAGATAAGTCATCTTGTTTGTGAGAGGATGAAACAAATATAGGATTGACATAATTCTTATTTCGATCACTGAAGTAAGCCCTTGGTGTTCGAAGTTAGGGACCACATGTTATTGAAGGTTTCCTCTTGACATGGGAAATAGAGGTTTGGTAGAGGGAGTAAGCTTTCACACAATGTTTTTGGACCCTATGAGGTTTGGGGTGGTGGTAGATGTGGAATATCAGTTGGAATTACCACCATGGTAAGAGAAGATCCACAAATTCTTCCATGTCTCTAAACATCACTAATATCTTTACAATGAATCCAATATAATTGACTAGGGAGATTTGGATATTGAGGAATCTGTGATATTTGTGCAGTGACCAGTGGAGATCCAATATCATTAAGAGAAGGTTTTATGTGGATGGATGATTTTTTTGTTCATTTATAATGGAGGCATGATGTTCTAGAGGAGAGTACATGGGGGAGAGAGATGTAGTGCCCAACACCCATATTTTTTAGATTTGTTATTTTCATTGTCAATATTTGTGATGTGATTTTTGAAATCTTCTTATATTATTGGGTGAGTTATTTTCCTTTTGTTGTGATGTGTGTTGTGTGATGTGTGATAAAGTTCTGGAATATGGAGAGGGGATGACCATATTCCTAATCAAGACACATTTATTAATGTATTATTAAAACCATGTGGGAGAGTCGGTTCTACCCAGCGTGGATAGTATCTTTACATAGAGGATGAAATTCCTTCATTTGTGTGTTAGGAATGGTATAGTTGTTTATTATAGTGGTTATTGGTTTGGGATATGTTGGGGTTGTGATGGATGAGAAATGATTGTGTGGTAGTGTAGTTGTGTGAGAGGTGGCAGTATGTATTTGTGGTGATGTGGTTGGGTAATGTATTTTGTGGTCATTTTGGTTGGCATGTTTTTTTGGTGGCCTGATTTGAGTTATAATGAGATCCATGAGAGTTATCTCATGGGGTGTTTGTTTTGACCCCTTCCCTTATAGGATTGGTTTTGGAATATCAATGGGTAGAATCAATTAAGAGGTATATTATATAATTTTACATGGTATCCTAGTACATTAATATTTTATTTTTGAGGAGTATATGTGTTTTTGGAAGGTTCTATAAGTTTGAGATGGAAGGTGGAGGTGCCCATGGATATTGTAGGAAATACACATCATGTAAACCTTACCTGATATGATTGTTAGTTTTATGGATTGTCCATGGCTGGTTCAGAACATATAGATTTTAGGTGTTAAATTAAAATAAAGCCTATGTGTTTATTCTGTGAAATCAAACCTTGAGGATTACTTGATGAGAAATGGTATTACACATCATGTAAATCCCTAATGCGATATTGTTTTAAAATTCATTTTCTAGATGAATTTTCCTCGATTCTTTTGTGGATTATTCATCCTCTCATTTTGGGAGAACCATAAGTTAATTGGTGATTTATCTAATCCTGATTCATCCCTCTTTGAAATATTGGTCCTAGTGGTTATTCGTTTGAAATTCATTGTAATCCCTACCTCTTTCTTGGATATTTTAATCCCATTATTCTTCAGGGTTTCACTACGGTGGTTTAGTTGGTTTAGGTTATGTGTTTGTGATATAATTTAATGTTTTTTCGATGTGGTGTATGTTGTTCCATAGTATCTTATAATGTTTTTTAGTTTTCAGTTTTTCTTCTTCTCTCTATACTGTGAAGTGATTTGGTAAATCTTTATTGAGGTAGATAATTCATCATTTATCCTTATTATGTATAATGTAGGAGGGGTTTTAATTTTTTATGGGTTATGGTTGTGCTAGATTAATCAAAGATAAATAATTCGTTATATTGAAATTAAAATGATTAAATGCGGTTCGATTCACATTCTTTTACATCATTGATATTATTTGTGATATTGTGGGTTGTATGGGCATGGGGCCCTATTTAAATTTATAGATGTTAGGGGGATTTATTTATGCTAGATTATATGTGTTTTGACAATTTTACCAAATGTGATAGTTTTTTATATCACCCTACAATGGAAATTGGTTTACCACTTATATTTGGATAATGAAATGGTTTACCCAGGATTATGGCTTGTGTGATAACACCCATATAATAAAGTGGAATGTGCTGAACGACCCTTTGAAAATCTATAAAATGATCTTGGTGTGTTGTGATGTTTTCCCGTTATTTTGAGACAATGATGTGTGGTATGGTCATGTGGGGTTTATGGTTTGTAGGATATTCTTTTGGGTCGATGAGGTGGTTTTTGGGTCATTTTATTGGGGAAACGAGCTGGTTTTTTGGTTTTACTTTTGCAGAGGTGAGGTTGTTTGTCTGACATTTTTTGGGGTGGTGAGTTAAATCATGGTCCATGATTCTAGGGAGGTGAGGTGGTATTTCAGCCATGATTTTGGGGTGGATAAGTGTTTTGTGGGCCGTGGTTTTTGGGTAGTGAGGTGGTGGTTTCCATATGCTAGTGTCCAGAGTAGTGATGAAATACATGAATTAAATTGATTAAAATTACATGGGTTGGTTTGGTTTATGGGATGAAAATGGTTAATGAATTATTAAATTGTGGGTTTTTTGTCTACATGTGGTTGATGTTAAATAATTAAAATAATTATATAATTAAATGAAATTGGTTCAAAATTTGAATATGGATCGAGATATACTGTCTAGTGTGAATCATTTGGATGTGGCAAGAAAAGTGACAGTGATTTGAGTTGGTCAGTTAATTTGTCAAACCATATGTTTGGATTCACTATCTTATAATATATATATACTTTTATATTCTTGTTATTTCTATAGACTCCCAAACTATGTTGAGCATTATGCGACGACACCCTCATAGTCATGCGATGGGTGTTTTTGCTAAAATCATGTGAGGATGACAGATAAATGGGTACCCAATTTTTTCCTTCTCTCTCTTCTTGGAGAGGTAGTTATTTAATAGGCTTTTATTAAAAAAGGTAATTTAGTGAATTAGAAGATGTTTGTGATAACTGTGGTTTTTTTGGGTGAGACGTGACAATGCTTGTGGGGGGTAGACTAGGTGTTTTGAGGTGGAATGGGATATGACTGTGCTTGTCGGGAAGCTTTTGGTGGGGGTCATGCATGGTAGGAGGAGTAAATTAGGTTGATGTACTACATGTTCATGATACCCTACTTCTCAGGTAATGGTTGTGGTTGTGCTGTGGCCTAGGTGTGTTTCATTGAAAAGTGTTGTGGTAGGCTTGTGGGTTGGTGAGGCCAGATATTATCGAGAGAGGTTTGTTGTGACGGTTCTTGTGGGACAGTGAGGTATATAGATGAGATTGGAGTGACATGACGTATGACATTTGGTTCGAGAGTGTTATATGTAATGGCCCAAAATTTTATTAGTGAAAATTCAAATTGATCAAATTAAATGTCTTATTATTAAAAATTGTTTTATAAAACTTATTCACATTTTTGGTTTTATGTTTTGGATATTAAAATACTTTTAGGATTTTTTACCATTGCTAATATAGTAGTTGAACAGCGATCACATGATTTATATAAAGATAGGGCTTTAAAAAATCCTATTTACATAGACAAAGGAAGTTATGGCCTCATCCTGTAGAATTTATCCATACGAAGCCCATTTTTTAGAGATCGAAAAGGAGGTAGTGTCACGGGGATTTCCTCTAGACCAAGACCAAGCCTAGCTTCAAATAGTTAAGATTGAACGAAATCGCATATGGGAGAAGTGGAAGTTAATAGAGATTACCACCTGAGAGATGTTATCTAAGCCACCCCAAGAGTCTGTCACCATCATAGACCTTACCCTTTGGTCTTATGCGGGTGTTATTATGGGTTATGTTATAGGACCCTAGCACTAAGATTTTATCATTATTTTGTATAAATAATATACATTTATTTTGTCATTGTTACTTTGTATATGTTTTTAATGCTCAAATAGTATTTACAGATAATATTAAAATTCAATTAAGAAATTTATTTTGATGAATTGATGGATTTTTTAATTGAATAATAATTTAATAAATTATTATTACTTAATTAAATTTTATTATATATAAATGATCATATAATTTGTAGGAATAAAATTGTAATTTTTATTAATGTTTGGAAACTAGTTTTGTCCAAACCCATGAATTTTAAATAAATATAATTTTTTATTTTAAAATGAATATTAAAATATTTAGATAATTATTTAGATAAAATGAGTATCATTTTTGGATTCAGGATGTTGAAATTATCTAATGGTGTTTTTTTCATAATTTTCTGAAACAGCCAAATTTTTGGGTAAAAATTAAATACCGGTTTGATATATAATGAGTTTTATGACATCATAATGACCCAATAGTGATGTAATAAAATACTATAAAAGTTATTTTCTTCGAATATATGTTTTAAAACTAAAATAATGGGATTTTATATTTGTTTGATTAATTTTATCAGGCCTTAGTGGACCCTCCAAGACGTATAAGATATTTTAACATTTTAAAATGATTTCCTTGAGTGTGTGACTCACCAAAACATAAGAAAGACTCCTATTTTAATATGTTCTTCTATTGGTCAAATAAATTAATTTCAGTCAATCCACTTTTTAAAAAACCATAACACAAACCATGGGTTGGTTTTTGGTTTTAATTATTTAATTATATAGATTCTAAAACCTATATTTGTGAAATATTAAAGAATTTCCCTCTCTTTTCCAATATAAACCCACCCAAGATCCCACATATATTTTATCAAAACCATTAATGAATGTACCTACTCTTCCATCCTTTATCTAGAATCTTCTCATAGTGCCCCAAGATCCCAATAATCCTCCCTCCAACTTCTCTCAAGCCTTTGGGAACACACTACCAAGTAAAGGATCCTCACGATCCTCTCCTCCTTTCAAATTCATGAATCTAATTTGAATGTAGCTCTTGTAATTTTTAATGGATATAATCTGATTATTTTATAATCATTCTATTACTGTCCATTTTATATTATTTTAATGATGTATTATTTATCATCATTCATTTTTACCCTTACCTAAGTTGTTACTATGCTAGAATTTCATATGGGATTCCACTCTTAACATTTACATTCATGCTACTCTTTTACATTATGCTTATTAAGTAACATATTTATAGGTTGGGCTATGATTTCCCAATAAACCCATAATTTCCATTTTATTTATATATTATGATAGATTTCTTTCACTCTCATCAAGCCCCCCTATGATCCTTTAAGAACACCCGTTACATTGCCAAAATTCTGTAAGGGATCTTCCACCCTCCTCTTTTATCATGAATTTTTTTCATGTTATATCATTAAATTTATTTTATTCCTATGTTGGGATAAGTAATTATATATCTTTCTTACGTACCATTTGATGTATAATTGACGATATTCGCTCCCACTATAATTTATTCCTCTTATAAACCCTTATGTAAGCCTGTTATTATGTTGATTTTCGTAAGGGATTTCTTCCATTCTAATTTCTGTCCAAGTTTCTTTATGTTGTTATACAATTTTATTTTCAATTAAAAATGCTTCTTTATCATATTTCACCTCCCCCATACTTCCATTTTTATGTTTTATTGATGAGAGACCTCTTTCTCTCGATGTAATCCCTTCCATGTACACTAGTTACCATGCTTAAATTTCATAAGAATTATTCCATATCTCCTATTTCGTCAAGTTTCATTATTAGGTTTCGCCTTCTATTTAAAAGTTACATGTATTAGAAAATGTAACTACATGAACCCATTTCTGTCCAATTCATCTACATATGATGATATTCCACTTTATCTCTCATAAACCATTTTTATGAATTTTAATGTCAGTTCGTTATGCTGCCAAAATTGCACCACAATTTTCCAAGAAAAAATCATTTTGTATTAAATATCATATAGATTTCTCTATCATGGGTATTCACCATTATATACATATACATATTTATTGCAACTTACATGTTTTTATTACACATTACCTAATCATTTAATAACTTATTATGTTGAATGATTCCACGTTATATGATCTATGTGGCACACTTATGCATGAAATGAAATGTTTACAATGGGTGCACCCCGATAGTACTCCAATGCATTAGGTAAGAATAATATCATTATAAACCACGTGAAATGGTGGTTTACTCATGATAATTCATGTTCAATTAGGGTTTACTTATTCTAATTCAACTGCAATGAGGATTTACTCATGATCCAGGTGCAATGAGCCTTGTCTCATGATAATATCATGTTAAATGTTTGTGTTACATCTCAACGTTTTGATGAACATGATATATCATGTCTTTATGTTCATGTTTCTCTTATAATCCATTTATATTCCTATTTCCAAACATGTATTGTATTATTCATGATATTCCTTGTTTACTACCTTATTGGGATTTATATCTCACCATTTTCTTGTGTTTGTCCTCTGGCTATGCTATGCAATGATAAGTATGAATGAATGTTGTTGTCATGTAAAATAAATTTTTAATAAATATGTTCTATTTTTATGTCTTATGTTGTCTTGTAATGTTCGAAATTTAATAAGAATATAGACCACTCGATCATTAGATTTGTTTTAATTTGATCATTATATAATATATCATGTTTAAGTGTGTAATAGGGAGCAATGTTGTTATAGTTGTTATCAAAGGATATGTTTTGTTATTTTTGGGATTACGATTACAAATCCCTAGTGAAAGACTCTGGGATGAAACTATGTATAATAAAAACTTCCCTATATTTTGGTGAGTATATAGTAAATGGTTTATCAAGAAAATACATCCATGTCGGGATATGAAGAAGTAGAGGTTACTATGGAATAGATGTATCTAGGGTTAAAACCCAAAAACAGCACTTTGAGTTAGACTCGAACAAGAACTGGTTCACGACAACGGGCCATGCTGAACTCTTTGTTGCGAAACTCTTGGGGGATATTCTTTGGTAAATACATAATCATAGTATGAACCATTATTAAGGGAAATTAAAAATTTCTCTAAGAATATATGTTGGGAATTAGATCTTGGATAACATAGACCAAAGCCTGTAAATTCATATGTTAATGAAATAAATGTAATTTATACGTTATATCTTTTTGTATTTGGATTAACCTTTATTTTTTACCCCTAAAATTTATTTCCTTCCAGCTAATGGCTGGTAGTATGAGAAATCAGGCTAACAACCGATGGAATGATCAATGTGATGATTGTTCTAATCAGATACCCAATATGATGGGGGCAGGAATCATAATATTTTTCATGATACTCTCTCAGTTAACAAAATTTTGGAATAGAAACATAGGTCACAATGAACATTCACCCCCCCACCCACAAAGAATGAACAAGCCACAATTGAGAGCATCATGGGAAAAATGCCCCATATATTTAATGGATCATCTGATCCCTCAATCCCTGAACAACGGATCAACTCCATTGAGAAGATCTTCTAAATCCTTTAATGTTTCAAACAAAGGATTGTTCTTTCTTAAACTTATCAAGTGGAGGGTGAATCTGATCAATGGTAGACATTAATAAATAATACTAACCCTTATAAACATATCTAGGAATTGGAATGAAAGGATTTCATGAAAAGGTTTTTTGATAAATATTTTCATCTCACCCTATAACTTAAGAAGGAAAGGTACATCCATTACCTATAGTAATAAGACAATGAATCAATCAAAGAATACAATGAAAAATTTTCAAGGCTTGCATGATACGCCTCCATCATTGTCATTACCCACTAATGCAAGGATGAATACTTCTTTGGTGGGATAAAACCTAGACTATGAAAAGACCTGATGATCCATGACTTTAATAGCTATGAATAAATTGTCTGATGTGACTTAAAATTCAAAATGGAGATCTAAAAATATCAGTGGTATCATGTTGATAAGAAGAGGAAAGTGGAATTTAATTCTTGCAGTTCGATGAATAAATCAAAAAGTGCAAAAAAAATCTAGTACACTACATGCGAAAGGTGTCGAAAGAAACACCCCAGAAATTAACTGAAGGGGGTGTGGAAATGGTTTTGGTGTGAAAGAGAAGGGAAACTAGCCTTTAAATTTCAACAAGAAAAACCCATTACTACAATAGAGGGAAATAATGTTCTGTTCGACCCTCAATGCATTTTTCATTTCATCAACTGCAAAGAACTAGGGCACTTTGCAAACTAGTGCCCTAAGATAAGTGTTTTTAGAGGCAACCGATAACCCCAATGGAAGAAATGGAGAGACTTTTCCATCCCTACCACAGATGTAAAACCTGAAAATGAAGTGGTGACAGGTGTTCTAGTTATTCATTCATGAACAGATAATTTACCTTTTTATTCTGGTTCGATGCATTTTTTATATATCGAATGTTTAGTAAAACAATCCCAACACCACCACAAATCATGGAAGTAGAGATGTAGGTGAGAATTTAAAATGGGTAAATCATTAAAAATCATTAATATAACTCCTCCCCTATCAAAATTTGTGGATTGAACTTCCAGGAGAACCTCTTCATACTCCGTTTTGTGGAATTTGATGTAATTTTCGGCATGTATTGGCTTTCCCGATACAAAGATAACATAAATTGCCGTGAGAGGAAAATCCCTCTCCATATAGAGAATCGAACCTAGATTCTATACAAGTAAAATGAGGATGTTGAATCTTCTTTAGCACCATTATCTAAAAAATAGATATTAATTTCCTATAAGCATGCACATATTGCTCAGATTATTTTTTCTAAGGAAGAAATCATCCCTGAAGATGTGCCTATTGTTAGGGAACTCGCTAAAGTCTTTCTGGAGGAATTTCATGATCTTCCTCCTAAAAGAAATATTGAATTATCAATTTATCTTATACATGGGGAATTTCAAATATCCATGGATCCATATATAATGTCTATTTTTGAGCATGGGGAGTGAAATAAACAACTATAGTAGAATCCAGATAATGGCTTTATATGCCCCAAGTGCTTCACCATGGGGTGCACCAATCCACTTCTTCCAGAAGAAGGGTGGGTCAGTGTAACTTAAAATTGATTATCGTGGGCTCAAAAAAAATTATGATAAAGAATGAGTATACTCTACCACGAATTAATGACATGTTCGATCAGCTTTTTAGGGGCACAATACTTATCCAAGGTAGATGTTCGATTAGGATATTAACATGTAAGAGTGACTAAAAATGATATCTGCAAGACTTCTTTTCATACAAGGCATGGGAACTATGAATTCCAATTAAAGCCTTTAGGACTCCCTATTTCTCTATAAATATTCATGGACATGACGAATAATGTATTTAGAGATTACCTAGAAATTTTTTAGTAGTATTTATAGAAGATATTCCAATATACTCTAAAACCAAGGAGGAGCAAGTGGAGAATCTAGAAACATTATTAGGGACCTTTGTAAAGGAAAATCTCTCTATAAAGTACAACAATTGTGAGTTATTAATGAAGGAAGTATCATTATTGTGCCATACCATCTCATGAAATGGGATATATTTTGATCCCTCCAAGATAGATGCAGTTTATGTTTGGCCAAGGCCAACATCAGTGCCAGATATTTTAAGCTTCTTGGGATTAGAAAGATATTATTACAGATTTTTGAGAAATATCTCCCGATTGTCTAACCCTTTTACAATGCTAACCCGAAAGGGAGTCAGGTTTTCATGGAGTGAGGAATGTGATGATGGTTTCAAGGAGTTGAAAAGGGGGTTTTCATTGCACTTGTGCTGACACTACCAACAACTAGGTAACTTTCCATGGTATTTAGTGATTCTTAAAATAAGTTCATGGGTTGTGTGTTGATGTAAAATGAAGATTTCATTACCTTTCATTCAAGGTAATTAAAATTTCATGATAAAAACTATCCAACACATGATCCGAGGTTGTCTACAGTAATCATTACTTTAAAAATTTGGAAACATTACCTCTTTAGGGAGAAGTGTGAAATATATATGGATCACAAAATCCTGATATATATATTCACAAATAAAGATATGAATATTCTCCAAGGAAAATGGTTAGATATTATCAAAGACTATGACTACTCAATCCATTCCCACCCTAAGAAAGAGAACATACTGGTAGATGCTCTACGTAGAAAGGAACCATCAATTCTATCATTGATGAGAATTTAAAAATACATAATATTTTTTTATTTTGCAAAGATGGAAATAGAAATCATAAATAAGGCAACATCATCAATCCATTAAAAAATGATTTCTCAACAATATCTTTTGGTAAAGATAATGGATGCTAAAAAGGATGATGTGGGAATTGAGAATAATATTGAAACTATCAAAAAAGTAAAATCCTTGAAGTTCATTATTAATGAAAAATGAATTGTGATATTTGGGTCAAGACTATTTGTTCCATCAAATGTGGATTTAAAGAAAGAACTCTTGGATGATGCAAAAAGTTTGAAATTATCCATTCTTCTAGAAAACAGAAAGATGTATCAAAATCTATGAGAGAATTATTGGTGGGATAACATGATAATAGAGATCATTGAGTCTACATAAAGGTTCCTAGTATGTTAGAAAATGATGTCTGAGAGGCATAAGTATAATGGGATGATGCAACCATTACCCATACCAAAATAGTAATGGGAGAACATCACCATGAAATTTTTCACCAAACATCTGAAGGCATCCAAAAGAAACAATGATATATGGGTTGTTATGGATCTTATTATAAAGATTGTACACGTCATTGAAATTTGGTAGAAATTATCATTGGATCAACTAGAATGAATATACATCAGAGAGGTCAGAAGGCTGCATGGAGTACCACTATCTATTTTATCTGATCGAGATACAAGATTAACCTCTATTTTTTGGAAGAGTCTCCAACATGCTCTAATTACTGATTTGAACATTACTATGTCTTATAATCCTAAAAAATATGGCTAATATGAGTGGACTATCTAAACAGTTGAGGACATATTGAGACCATGATCAATTGACATCAAAGAAGGATGGGATCAACATCTTCCAATGGTTTAGTTCTCTTAAAATAATAGTCTCCACCCAATTATCCAAATATATCCTTATGATTTCATTTGTGGTAAGAGGTGAAGAACACCAACATGTTTGGTTGATGCTTTGGGGGAAAAACTCATAGTTCTGGAAATGGTCTAATAATTTATGGAGAAGGTTACGACCATCCAGTAGTAATGATATCTTCTCATAGTCAACAAAAGATCTATGTTGATAATTATCGACGAGACCTAGAGTTTTATGTTGGGGACATGGTATTTCTTCCACATATCACTATAGAAGAGAGTTATGAGATTTTGGATGAAGGTAAATCTTTTTCCAAGGTACATTACCAATTTTGAGATGTTTAATCACATTGGAGGAGTGTCCTGTCTCCTAACACTCCCACCGAACCTATCTATAGTACATGATGTAATCCATGTGTCACTATTGATGAAGTACATACTCGACTAATCGCATGTACTCAATCTATAGGTGGTACCATTGGAAAATGACATTTCTTATGAAGATCATCCGATGAATATCTTAGATCATAGGGAACAAGTTCTGCAAATTAAGAAAATGCCCATTGTGAAGGTGTTATGATGAAACCACAAAATTGAAGAAGCAACATTAGAATAAGAGGATGTCATGAAGCAGAGTAACCCTCATATTTTTTAGTGTGGGAAAATGAAATTTTGGGGGAGAAATTTATTAAGGGAGAATTCTATATCGACCAAAATTTTATTAATGAAAATTCCTCTTGATCTAATTAAACATCTTATTATGTAAAATTGGTATATAAAACATATTCACTTACATGGATTTATTTTTCTAATTTAAAACACAATTAATATTTTTTTCTATTGATAATATAGTTATTGAACAAATCATGTAAGAACAAAGTTTTTTCTATAAGAGACTTTGGAATTTTCTTGATGTTATTCCAGAGTAGCACCTTCAGACGGCGTACAATTCTGAGCCCTGGTGTGGCTGGAGTTAAATTTTTAGTGCGTTCACACTGGCCACACCACATTAATGGGATAACTTCTAAACGGTAATTCAGATTATAAATATGAGAGTCTGTATGGGTCCAAAATGGTGTATTTACCCTAGGAACGACATAAAACATGTCGGTGAGGGGCGTTGGGACCCCTCGCTCGCTATCGGAATGTGAAATTGAAAAATTAAATAATTAATTTATTCGTTAAATGGATTAACTCAAGTATCACTCTTGCTCGGATGAGAAAACCGAGGGCACAATTGAGTTTGGAGAGTGTCGTTTACCATAGGAGGGGTATATGTTTCGCGGGCATAAACCTTCTATGGAAAATGTCGCCAGGGGCAATTTCATAATTTAGTGGCCTCAATCGTTAAATTTTATAAATTTTTAACAGAGGATCAGATTAATATTCTAAGACCACTGTTGTTATTAGGAGGTTGGTTTTACCCCAGCGGAGGCTTAACCTCGACCCTACTGAGGTTTTGGGTACGGGACCGATGGGCGGGGGTTTAAGTGTTTTCAATATAAACACCACCCACACCCTTCTTCTCCCCCCTTCTTCCCAAGCGCACTCTCCCAATGGAGAAAGAGGAACCCCTCTCCTCTCCTATATCCCTCCGGAAAGGCGGTTACAGTTTTAGTGGATCGTCGTCGAGGCGTCGAGCAACACCCATCGAGGTAGGCTCATGTTTTATCGGTTTAATTCCCGAAATCTTCATTAAATTTAATTCTTTGTGTCGTAATGATGTCTGATTGTTGAGCGAAGCCCCTGGTTGCATAAGGCATAAAATTATCTTTACTAGGATCCTTTAGAATCAGAATTCTAAGTCCCGGGGCATCCGTGGTGGCCCTGGGATGTTTCTCGGCCGACTTCCTCTTTTTCTGGGGGTTCTTGGGTGGTCCGACAGGTTTCCGGTGAACCAGGACGGGGGCGAGCGGTGGCAGGCCTCGGCGATGGTTTCTGAATGGTGACTCGGTGGGCTCCGGGCGACTTCAGCACTGGTGCGGGGCGCCACATGCAGTCGGCAGTCTTCAGCGAGAGTGGCCAGGTAAGAGGCGTCGGCGAGCCGGGGCACACGACGTGGTCGGTGTGGCGGCGAGCTCGCGGGGCGCGACAGCGAGGGGGGTCGCGGCGCGCGACCCCATGTGGCGATAGAGTCCAGCGCTCATTGGGTCTCTGCAGAAGACCGCGACCAGCCCACATGGCCGGTCGGTGCTAGCAGGGACCGAGGGTCCATGGCCGGCCTACGCAGAAGAGTCGCGGGCCGGCCGGCGTGGGCCAACCCAGAATGGGCGGACTGGCCGATCCAGTCTGAGGGGCTCACCCACTCTGACTTCAGACACCCGTAATTTTCTCTACGGGTGTCCGTTTTGAGTGATGTCTGTGGCAGTGTCCTTCGGACGTCGAGTTGAAGCCTTTGTGATGGTTTTGGGGATTTTCAATTCCTGAAACATGGGGCCTTGGTGGCATGAAATGAATTTAAGTGAATTGAAGTTTTCCCGATGGGTTCTTGTTTTTGATGGTATGAACATATCCAATGTCCGATATTGGCGCCGTTAGAGGCATTGAGACCCTTTCATCGATATGAAGATTTCTAAAGGGTTTTCAGGCATTGAATCTAGAGTTGAGACGTGGACCCCATGTGCCATCTTTTAAGCTATGAACAACATTTCACAACTTTTTCCTCGGACATCCATTCGGGGCGTGCGAGCAGTCGATTCTGGGTGTTTTTCAGAGGGAATTGAAATGGTGCAATCCGCCCTCTTTATTTCTGCACGATGGTCCGGGCCCCACGAGGGTCATTTTGGGAGTTGATGGTGATTTCTAACTTTATCACCAGGTGTTTGTTCTGAACAAGTGATTAGTCAGTCTCATGTAATATTTCGAGAGGATCGCAATGGTGGGATCCGTTCGTTGTGCTTTGGGACAATGGTGCGGGACCCACGTAGCACCGCTCATGTGTGGCTTGGTGAGATGCATATTTTTCTTCCGATATCTGTTCCACTCAAGTGAGCAGTCAATTTGACATGTTTCCCCAAGGGGATCAATATGGTGCGACGCACCTGATGATTTTCAGGGCTGAGGTTCGGGATCATAGGATGTCGTTCAGGCGTAAAGTAGTGTTGGACGACATTTCTGTCAGATATTTGTTGGAGGTGAGTAAATAGTCCATCTCGCATGTTTTTTCGCGAGGATTACAATGGTATGATTCATTTGGAGGTAAAAAGACTCCTTCAGGATCTCATTTGAATGTGGAAATATGATAGGTGCTCTAGTGGCGGTTCTTCTTGCTGTGTTTGGAAGTGAAACCAGTGCGTGAGATCGTGTTCACTCTCGTGCGAGTGAAGTTAATGCTTAAGTATATGTGGTTGGTTGTGCTAGGGTCGTGGAGGATGAAGTTTGGCGATGTTACATTTACTCCCTTTTGCATTGACATTGGGTGTCATGTGCACGATATCCCTTGGGATGGAAATGAAGTATACTCCCGGTGTATACAGGAATTCTTGTGGGTACATATTGTAGTTTATACCTGAGAATGTTTGTGCCCTTGGTTTGGAGATGAGTTGGGGCCCCATGTTTGTGTCGTGTACTACATAAAATTCCTTTGACCTCTCTTGATGTAGAGGTTTCTTTGGTTAGCAATGTTTTGACCAGCAGGGTTGAGGGGTTTCCCCTGGTCCTGTTCTTGACAGGGATTGGCAGAGTTGTTTGGGTCCCCTTGTTCCTTTAGTCGTGTGGGCTTTCAATATCTCAACCCTTCGTGTTCCCTGGTAGGTTTTGGTGGATTCAGTGTGACCAATACCTTACGCAGACACTGATCCTCTACTCAAGAGGATGTTTCCAGTAGGGATGGCTAGATCAGTTCTGGGTTTACCCTCCAGTAGAGAATGGGCAGTGGGTTGATCATCAACTTCTTTGGGTTTACCCTCCAGCAGAGGCTGGGAAGTGGGTTGCTCAATGACTTCTTCGTGTTTACCCTCCAGTAGAGACTATGTAGTGGGTTGATCATTGGTTTCTTCAGGCTTACCCTCCAGTAGAGACTCGGTAGTGGGTTTCTCTTCGATCTATTCAGGTTTACCCTCTAGCAGAGACTGGGAAGTGGGATACTCATCGACCTCTTTGGGTTTACCCTCCAGTAAATACTGGGCAGTGGGTTTCTCATTGACTTCTTAGGGTTTACCCTCCAGTAGAGACTGGGTAGTCGGTTACCGGATGACCTCTTGCGGTTTACACTCTTGCAGGGCTGGGCAGTGGGTTACCCGACGACTTCTCTCAGACTATGTACTTTATACTAGGCTAGTCTGTGGATTATCTCCATGACTATCAGAGTGGGACCCCTAGTTGTATGGGTCACTGATGTGACAACTTTGACTTTGATGACCTCTCGACTGTGTGATAGTGGCGAGGTGTGGTTTAACTTTCCCTAGAACTATTAAGAACGAGGGGCACTTTCCCCACTGAGACACATGCTTGTGATGCAACCTAACAACGTGAGGGTGAGTCAATGCCTCCCAAAGCGGAGAGTATCAAGGAGCGGTGACTTGAGCCTCTTGACTTGCAGTTTAGGGCTGACGTGTGGGATGTTGGGAATCGATGGTGTTTACTTCTAGGATTGTTGGCGTCTCACTTTCTTGGGTTGAGCTATGGGATGGAGATCCCCTTACAATCTTGTCCAAGTTTCTTGATTGACTATATGGATATGTATATACCTTGTTCTAGTACCCACTCATTGGGTTTTGGTTACTCTTTTTCTAGGAGTGGCAAAGACGCGTGCGGTATGCCACTTTCATTCGATGTCTAGATTCACATGGTTGGACGAGTCTACTCTCCTTCTATATGTAGAGAATACTCGATTATAAGTTCATGTTCTCACTGTGTTTAGCTCCTTATGTTTGGACGAATCTACTTACTTTCTCTTGTTAAATTGAGCTATAATCATTACTAAACTCTCTATTGTACTCCTTTACTATTCTCTATTCGATATAATGCACACCTCTTCAGTACCTAATTTGTTGCTCCCTTGAGCCTTCGGGGCATCTTACTGAGTATTTTTATACTAACCCCTGCTTGGGATTTTCTCGTACTTGGTGTGCCCTTGCAGGCGACAGATAGGTTGGTCATGACTTCATCGAAGCATAAAAGTTTGGGATCTTGGACCACGTACGGTGGTTGTAGTTGGGTTCCAGGTGTGGGACTCTCCCAGGTGTTTACTTTTGTTTACCTATTGCCGGGTTGTGGCACTTTCCACGTTGGGCATGTGTTTTGCACTTTTCCTTTCAGTTTACCTTCAGCACATGCTTTGTACTATTTAGAGGTTGACGCACCTTTGTGGTTGTCTATAGAAGTTTTAATTTTACTTTAATTTTCTTTTTTTACGCTGCACTTCTGCATTGAGTTGTCTGCGTGTGTGTGTACAGGTACTCAGGAAAAGCCCCCCCCCCGAGTTGTTTAGCATTCGGGGCTTCTCTCCAGCCCCTGGCCTATGGAGGCGGGCTTGGGGTAGTTGCGGCTCGATCCCTGGTAGGGTCAGGTATTGAAAAAGTGGTATCAAAGTTGGTTCGTTCCTTGGGATGTTGTTCGGACGTCCCTAAAAAGGAATTGGTTGGGATCTAGGGCAATAGTGTCAACGTGTCTCGAGAGTGGGTCTCAGGCCAGGGAGTCCAGTGATGGTGCGGCGGTCAACGTATCCATTCACCAGGACCCTGATAACCCGTTTTTCGACTCGACATGCTAAGAAAATCGTTGCAGGGAAATTAGTTTTTGCATCACATAGGAATGAGTCTTTGACTGACCTTTTTGAGTCAGCTCCCCATTATTGTTACTGTCATGTACATATCTACTCATCAGATCGATGTGCTCCTTCATAACATTCAGGATGCCTCCACAGAGATAGCCAGACAGTATACCATCTTTGGTTCATGATGGCGACCTTGTGAGCTAGGAGGCCTCAGTCTAGGTACCATCATGCATGTCCCATTCTCCGGGTGGGCCGGTAGCAGCACCCCCACCTGGTGAGCAGCAGACATCTTCAGCAGGGAAGACTGAGCTTGAGCGTAGGTTGATCACACTCTGTCAGTTCCAGCAGCAGAGACAGCTGAGGTTCGGTGGTGAGATAGACCCTCAGGCAGCAGAGGTTTGGCTAGAGACACTGGTCCGCCTCTTCATGCTTGTGTAGACACCGACAGATCATAGAGTGGCTTTGGAAGCCAACCTTATTCTACAGTGTCGCTGGGCATTGTTGGAGTCTGGTGACTCAGTTTCTCGATGAGTCGTCTCTTTCGTGGGGTGAATTTTAGCTGATGTTATGTGAGGAGTTTTTCCCCTCCTGCTTACACTCTGTTCGGATCTAGGAGCATCCGCAGTTTCAGCAGAGAGGGATGTCAGTGACTAAGTGTGCGACTAGTTTCACCGACCATGCATGCTTTTGCCCGGACTTGGTCCACGATGACAACTTCTAAGCGCAAAAGTTCGAGAAGGGTCTCCGTAGAGAGATTCATGATGTCATAGCACCCTTGGGCATTTTCACATGTTTCGGGGTGCTAGAGCTGGCGCTGGTGACATATATATTTCTGTCACGCTCTACAGTTGTTGGTGGCAGCAGGCTTGATAGAGCCGAGACGTCTTCCGTAGCTAGCGGGCATCGGGTGACAGAACCTTGACGCTTGTGGGTTTACGATAACTGGACTTAGGGGCATGGTCGTACACCACAGTGGCACTGGAGGGCACCAATACATCCCAGAGAGAGTCGTTGTTATGCTTGCGATGGGTGAGGTCACCTGGCACGAGACTGCCCGACCATGCATGCTGAGAATATCGGTCAGGAAACGGGTGCACCACTACGATAGAGGCAGCACCGTGATCGGAGTAATCCCCAGAGAGGTGGTTCTAGCAGAGAAGCGAGTGGTGCTGGTAGTGGGGAACGACTTTACGAGGTCTTCCAATCACCATCAGGCGGTCCGCGTCAAGCTCCGAGAGCTGACAGTTGGGACCGCGGACAGCCGTGAACTTTGGATTTCTATGATCCTGCAGAGCATGAGGTGATAAGAGGTACAATCTACACCTCTTCTACTTTTTGTAGTAGAATTGTTAGGCTCTATTTGTGAAATGATTTTCTCCATGCGCCTTGTTTGAGTTGTTACCAGGGTGGCGCGGGGACTTGATATAACCCTATGTTGGTAAGATAAAAGGCATGAGACATTTTTATTTAGTCGATGGTGTCGACTCCTTCGCTCTTTGAGTGTGTAAGAGAGTCTGGGTCATGGGACATCAACTCTGAATCATTGCATGACCAGATATCCTTGGGTGTTCCACTATATGGATATTCTGAAGGAGGGAATCACCGGGCTTTATCCCAGGTCCAAATGGTGATTCCCGTCACGGCGTGCGATGTATGGGATGGGTCGGGGGGGTGAGATACCCCTGAGAGCCATCGGGTATTTGAGGTCGTGTGAAGGGATGTCGCAGTTCCCTACCACCTGGCCCTAAATCCAAAGGCTGGTTAGGGTGCATAGCGTCTCTCACGTGACTCACCGGAGAAGAAGTGTGCGTGCTCTTGTTCATGTCATTTACAAGGGAAGACCTTGCATGAGTAGATCAAATCCTTTGGTCTGTGTGCGGTGACGCGAGACTGTGCAAGAGTTCTTCTGGGTAAGAGAGTGCCAGGTGTGGGATTAGTACCCTGAGTTGTTCCCTGGTTTTGTTTTTTTAAACTTAAAATCTTAAAGGAGGGAATGATTTAAGAACCTGGTTTTTTCTATAAAAGACTTTGTAATTTTCTTGATGTTATTCCAGAGCAGCGCCTTCAGATGGCGTGTGATTCCGAGCCCCGGTGTGGCTGGAATTAAATTTTCAGTGCGTTCACACTGGGCACACCAAATTAATGGTATAACATCTAAATGATAATTCAGATCCTAAATCCGAGAGTATGGATGTTTCCGAAATGGGGTGTTTACCCTAGGAATGACATAAACATGTCAGCGCATGGCGTTGGAACCCCTCGCTCGATATCGGAACGTGAAATGGATAAATTAAATAATTAATTTATTCGTTTAATGTCTTAACTCAAGTATCTATTAATCAGTTGCTCGGATGGGATAACTGAGGGCACCGTTTATTTCAGAACATGTTGTTTACCCTATTAAGGTTATAAGTTTCGCTGGTGTGACCCTTCTATGGAAAAGGCCACCAGGGGTGTTTTTGTAATTTAGCGGCCTCATTTGTAAAATTTTATAACTTATGAACGGAAGCTCGGATTAAAATTATGAGACTGCCGTTGTGCTCTGGAGGAGGTGTTTAACCTAGTGGAGTCTTAACCTTGACCTTACAGAGTGTTTTGGTACGAGACCGATGTGCGGGGGTTTAACTGTTTTCTATATAAACACCACCCCACCCTTCTTTTCCCCCCTTCTTCCCTGGCGCACTCTCCCAACAGTGAAGGTGGAACCC
The DNA here is from genome assembly GCA_963277665.1 of Viscum album. Lineage (NCBI taxonomy): Eukaryota > Viridiplantae > Streptophyta > Magnoliopsida > Santalales > Viscaceae > Viscum > Viscum album. The sequence goes on along the minus strand of OY728156.1, from coordinate 1,186,743,125 downwards.
CTCTCCTCTCCTCCATCCCTCCAGAAAGGTGGTGAATACTCCGGAGGATTGTTGGCGAGGCATCGGGAAATGCCCATCGAGGTAGGATCCTAGTTTATCGGTTTAATTCCCATAATCTTCTTCAAATTAAATTTTTGCATCATATTGTTGTCTGATTGTCAAGTGAAGCCCCTGGTTGCATAGGGCATGAAATTATCTTTCCAATGGTCCTTTCAGATTCTAATTCCGAGTCCCAGGGCGTTCGTGGTGGCCCGAGGACGTTTCTCTGCCAACTTCCTATTTTTTCGGTGGTTCTAGGGTGGTTTGGCGGGTTTCAGGCAAACCAGGACGACAGTAGGCAATGCTAGGCCTCGACGGCGATTTCTGGATGATGATGCGGCGGGCTCCAGGTGACTTCACTGCTAGTGTGGAGATCCTTAGGTGGGCGGAAGTCATTAGTGGGAGTGGCCAGGTGGGCAGCATCGATGATCTGGGGTGTGCGACACGGTCGGTGCGATGACGAGATCACAGGGCGCGACGGTGAGGGGGGTCGCGGCGCGCGACCACGTGCGGCGACAGAGACTCGTGCTCGGCAGGTCCCCGCGGAAGACCGCGACCGACCCTCAGGTCCGATCGGTGCTAGTGTGGTCCAAGGGTCCGCGGCCGGCCCGGCCGGCGCGGGCCGGCTCAGAATGGGTGGACCGGCCGATCCAGGCCGGTCTAGTCCAAGGGGCTCACCCCCTCCGACTTCGGACACCCGTAATGTTCGCTACGGGTGTCCGTTTTGCGAGTCGTCTACTACAGTGTCCTCTATATGTCAAGAAGAACCCTTTGAGATGGTTTGGGGGATTTTCAATTCCCGAAACGTGGGGCCTTGGGGTCACGACATGCCTTTAAGTGAATTGACGTTTTCTCGAGGGGTTTGTGTTTTGGATGGTACGAACATATCCGATGTACGATTTGGGCACCGTTAGAGGCATTAATACCCTAGCGTCGAGATGATGATTTCCAAGAGGTTTTCAGGGATTGAATCCAGATGTGAGACATGGGCCCCACGGGCCGTCTTTTAAGCTACGAATAGCATTTCAAAACTTTTTCATTGGACATCCATTCAGGGCGTACGAGCTATCGATTATGGGTGTTTTTCCGAGGGAATTGCAATGTCACAATCTACCCGCTTTAATTATGCACGATGGTGCGGGCCCCATGAGGGCCATTTTGGGAGTTGGTGGTGATTTCTAACATTATCACCGGGTGTCTATTCTGGATAGGTGATTAGTAAATCTTGTGTAATTTTTCGAGAGGATCGTAATGGTGTGATCCGTTCGTTGTGCTTCGGGACCAGGGCGTGGGACCCACATAGCACCAGTCATGTGCGGCATGGAGAGATGCATATTTTTCTCCAGATATCTATTCCAAACAAGTGAGCAGTCAATTTGACATGTTTCCATGTGGGGATTGATATGGTGCGATGCTCCCGATGATTTTCATGGACGAGGCTCGGGATCACGTGACACCGTTCAGGCGTAAACCGGTGATGGACGACATTTCCATCGAATATCCATTGGAGGTGAGTAAATATTCCATCTCATATGTTTTTCTGCGAGGATTACAATGGTACGATTCGTTTGGATGTATGGAGACTCCTTCAAAATCTCATTTAAATGTGGAAATATGAAATGTGCTCTGGTGGCGTTTCTTCTTGTTGTGTTCGGAAGTGAACACTTGGCATGATATCGCGTTCACTCCCATGTGAGTGAAGATGATGCTTAAAGAGATATGGTTGGCCATGATAGAGACATGGAGGAAGCAGGTTGGTGAAGTTACGTTTACGCCCTTTTGCGTTGACATTGGGTGTCATGTGCACGAAAGCCCCTGGGCTGGAAATGAAGTATACTCTGAGAGTATATGGGAATTCTTGGAGGTACATGTTATAGTTTGTACCTGAAAAAGTTTGTGTGCTTGGTTTGAAGATGAGTTGGGGCCACACATTGTGTGGGCACCATGTGTGTGTCATGTAATACTTTACGTACCTTTGACCTCTCGCGATGTAGAGGGTTCTTCTGTTAGCGATGTTTAGACCGGCAGGGTTGAGGGGTTTCCCCAGGTCATGTTCTTGATGGTGATCAGTAGAGTATTTTGGGTCCACCTATTCCTTTAGCCATGTGGTATTTTAGTATCTCGTTCCTTAGAGTTCCCTAGTAGGGTTTAGTGGATTTGGTGTGACCGATACTTTACATGGACACCAATCCTCTACCCAGGAGGTTGTTTCCAATAGGGATGGCCAAATCAGTTCCGGGTTTACCCTCTAGTAGAGAGTGGGCATTGGGTTTCTCATTGACTTCTTCAGGTTTACCCTCCAGCAAAGACTGGGTAGTGGGTTCCTCAAAGACTTCTTCGGGTTTACCCTCCAGAAGAGACTGGGCAGTGGGTTGCTCATTGGATTCTTGGGGTTTACCCTCCAGGAGAGTCTGGGCAATGGGTTTCTCTTTGGCATCTTCGGGTTTACACTCCAGCAGAGACCGGGCAATGGTTTACTCTTCATCCTCTTTGATATTACCCTCCAGTAGAGACTAGGAAGTGGGTTTCTCATTGACTTCTTATGGTTTACCCTCTAGTAGAGACTGGGCAGTGGCTTACCCAACGACTTCTCTCATACTCATTCCTTTCTAATAGGATAGTCTGTGTCTTTTCTGTGTGACTATCGAAGCAGGACCCTTTGTTGTACGGGTCTCTGATGTGATAGCTTTGACTTTGAGGACCTCTCGACTGTGTGACAGTGATGAGGTGTGGTTTGACTTTCCCTAGAACTCTCATGAATGAGGGGCACTTTACCCACCGAGACACGTCCTTCTGACGTGACCTAAAACCGTGAGGGCGAGTCAGTGCATCCCAAAGTGGATCGTATCAAGGTGTGGTGACTTAAGACCCTTGACTTGCAGTTCAGGGCCGACGTGTGGGATACTGGGCATCGATGGTGTTTACTTCTGGGACTGTTGGTGACTCACATTCTTGGGCTGAGCTACAGGATGTATATCCCCTTACGATCTTGTTCGGGATTCATGATTGAGCATATGGTTATGTATATACCTTGTTCCAGTACCCACTCATTGGGTTTTGGTTACTCTCTTTCCATGAGAGGTGAAGACGCGCGGGGTATGCCACATGCTTTACATGTTCAGCTTTACGTGGTTCAACGAGTCTACTCTCCTGCTATATGTAGTGAAGACTCCACAAGAAGTTCATATTCTCACCGTATTTAGCTCCTTGTGTTTGGAAGAGTCTACTTCCTTCCTCTTGTTGGGTGGAGTTGAACTCTTTATTGCACTATCTGTTGTACTCCTTTACTATTCTCTGTTCGATCTACTACTCACCTCTTTAGTAACTCCTTTGTTTCTCCCTCGATCCTTCGGGGCATCTTACTGAGTATTTTTATACTCACACCTACTTGGGATTTTCCTGCACTTGGTGTTCCCTTGCAGGAGACAGACAGGTTGGTCGTGAATTCAGCGGAACATAGGATTTCGGGAGCTTGGACCGCGTATGGTGGTTGTAGTCAAGTTCCAGGTGTGGGACTCTCCCAGCTTTTTACTTTTGTCTACCTGTTGCTGGGTTGTGGAACTTTTCAGGTTAGACGTGTGTTTTTCCCTTTTTTCAGTTTACCTTCAGCACTTGCTTTATACTATTTAGAGGTCGATGAACCTTTGTGGTTGTTTATAGTAGTTGGCACTTTACTTTAATTTACTTTTTTACTCTGCACTTTTTCATTGAGTGGGTTGTGTGTGTGTGTACAGGTACTCAGGAAAAGGCATCCCTGAGTTTTTTAGCCTTAGGAGCTTGTCTCCAGCCCTTGGCCTATAGAGGCGGGCTTGGGGTAGTTGCGGTTCGAGCCCGTATAGGGTCAGGTTGTGACAGATCACATGATTAGTATAAATATAGGGATTTAACAAATCCAATTTACTCAGAAAAAGGATGTGATGGCCTCATATAGTATAATTGCTTCATATGAAGCCTGTTTTTCAGATATCATAATGGAGGTAGCGTCACTGGGATTCACTCTGGACCATGCCCAAGTCGATATTAACACATTAAACATTAACAAAATCACCTACAGGAGAAGAGGAAGTTAATTCTGATTACCACCTCAGTAATGTAATTTGACCCGCCCTAAGAGTTTATCACCATCACACAGCTTCTCCTTCAGTATTATGCGAGTTTTATAAGGTTTTATGTTAAAATACCCTAAAACTATGATTATGTGCATTATTTTTTATAAATAATATAAATTAATTTTATTATTGTTACTTTATAATTTTATTTTCATGAAAGAAATATTATTTTTTGTTAATATTTAAATTCAATTAAGAAATCTATTTTGTTGAAATAATGGATTTCTAAATTAAATATTATTTTAATGAAATATTGTCAATAAATTAATTTTTATTAAATATAAATGATAGTAATATTTTTAGTAATATAATTGTTATTTTTTCTAATTTTTGAAAACTCTTTTGGTCAAAACCCATGAATTTTCAATATATGTAAATTTTTATATCGAAAATAAAAATTCACATTTAAAAAAATTATTTATATAAAATGAATATCATTTTTTTATTCAAGAAGTTGAAATTATCTGATGGAGAATTTTTCATTATTTTCTATGCCAATTGAATTTTTGGGTAAAAATTGAATACTGTTTAAATATATAATGGGTTTTATGACATCATAATGTCCCAATAGTAAGGTAATAAAAAACTATAAAAGTGATGTTCGGCCAATATATGTGATACCTCTACTATTAAGTGATTTTATATTAGTTTTTAATAATTTATGATTCCTTAGTGGACCCTCCAAGACTTATAAAAAATGTTAACATTTCAAAATGATTTCTTTGAGAGTGTGAATCAATTCAACATAAGAAAGTATAATATTTTTATAAGTCTGTCCATAAGCCTTATAAAATAATTTTTTACACTCCCATTTGGAAAAAACTATGGGGAAAACCATGGGATGGTTTTTGGCTTTAGTTATTTAATTATATAGATTCCAAAACCTATGATTATAAAATATTATAGAATTCTCCACTCTTTTCCTAAATAATACTACCCCGGATCCCACTTATCTTCACTAAAATATCTCACATCATGTTCATACTCTTCCATACACTCTCTAGAATCCTCCCAAGGCACTCCAAGCTCCCATTAAGCCTCTCTTAGGACTATCCCTAGCCTTTGGGATCACACTTCCATGTACGGGATCCTGACTTTCCTCTCCTCCTTTCAAATTAACGAATATTATTTGAATGTAGTTATTGTAATTTATAATGGTTATAATGTGATTAATTTATAATAATTAAATTAATGAACGTGTAATATTATTTTAATGAGGGATTATTTATCATCCCTCATTTTTACCCTTACATAACCTGTTACTATGCCCCAATTTCGTAAGGGGTTTCACTCATCTCATTTCCATTCAAGCATCTCTTTTACATTATACTTTATAAGTTCCTTATTTATATGTTGGTTTATAATGTACCACGACCCCCACACTTTCCATTTTAGGTATATATGATTATATATTCCTTTCACTCTCTTCAATACCCCCACGATCCTTTATGCACACCCGTTACATTGTTGAAATTTCATAAGGGATCATCCACCCTCATCTATTATCAAGAATTATTTTCATGTGAGGTATTTATAAATATTTTATTCCTATTATGCTATATGTTATTATATTTCCTAATTACTACCCATTTTTTTAAATGGTGTTATCCTATTACACTCTCATTTATCTCTCTTATGAACCTTTATGTATACTCATTACCATGTCCAATTTTTGTAAGAGGTTTCTTCTTTTCTCATTTTTGTCCAAGTTCATTATTGTTGTCATGCACTTTTATTTTCAATTAAATATGTTTGGGTATTATATCAAAACTCCCCCATTATACTCTCTTTACATTTGGATAAATATTAACTTCTTTTTCTTTCATTAATTCCTCCCATGTACTCCTATTACCATGCTGAAATTTCATAAGAGTTATTTCATTTCACCTTTTTCATCAAGATTCTTTATTATGTTATGCCTTCTATTTCAAAATTTCACATTTAGGGACAAGTATCTATATTACCCCCTTACTATAAATTTAATTTACATATTATTATATTCCCCATCCACTCTTATCAACCATTTTTATGATATTTTATGTCACACTTTTATTCTGCTGAAATTGCACTACAATTTTCAAAGCCAAAAATCATTATGTAGGGAATACCATGTCAATTTTTCTATCAAGATTATTCAACATTATACACACATACATATTTAATGGTACTGACATGTTTTCATTCCACATTCCCTAATCTTGGAATAACTTATAATATTGAATGATTCCACGTTATATGATCCATGTGACACTCTTATGCATGAAATGTAATGTTTATAATGGGTGCACCCTGACAGAACTCAAATGCATTGGGTAATGAATTTTATCATGATACTCCATGTTCAATGTTGGTTTAAACATGATCATTCAAGTGAAATGAGGGTTTACTCATTCATATTAAATTTAAATGAGGGTTTATTCATGCTCCATGTGCAATGAGCCTTTGCTCACAATAATATCATGTTATATGTTGTTTCCACATATCCACTTTGTGATAATCATGATATATCATTCCATTTTGTAAATTCTTCACTTATTCTCTTTTTATATGACTATTTACAAACATTTATTTTTTATTCATGTTTTTTATTATTTACTCCATTATTGGGATTTATACCTCGCCCTTTTCTTAAATATGTCCTCAGGTTATCGCACACAATGCTAAGTATGAAGGAATGTTGTGGTCAGGTAAAAGAGGTTTTCAATAAAGATGTTGAATTTTTATGTCTTAATCTCTCATGTAGTATTCTTAATTTTTAAATAAAGTCAAACTCTCAATCCTTAGTGTTTTATTATGTGAATGTTTATGTAATAAATCATGTTTAATTGTGTTATAAAGATCATGGTAGTATAGTACACCTGTGGGAAACTGGTACATGGTGCCCTTATCGACATGATTCTTATTATATTATATAACTTGGCCTATGTTATTTGGTGTGGGTTCCTCGGTGAGGTTGGTTTTCATTTGTATTCTTATATAGGTTCTTTTTTTCCTGCTATCTTCTCACTAAAACATTAGTATTCTTCTATCACATGTGTTATGATAGACTTTTTTTTCCTACTGAGTATACTTTTATGCTAACCCTACATATATAAAAGTCTTTTCAGGGTTATAGGAATGGGATGTAATGGACATTACTATCTCAAACCGTTGATAGATATCATTTCACTACTTTAGTATTTCTTTTGGGTAATCACATTGGAGACTTTTAAATGTTTATATTTCATTTATACATTCATTGTGGAATGGTTTGATTTTCTTTTTATATTATTCCATGCAGTTTATTATGGATAATTTATCTTATATCCCAATATTATCTATATTATTGAGTGAAATTAATCCCATACATGAGATTTTTATACCCTCAGTGGTAGTCCCCAACCCTGTGCCTATTCAATGCGAGACTCGGGGGGGGGGGGGGTTATTATATTTGTCCCTTCATTGCAATATCAATGTAGGTAGGGGGTCTTGAGCTGGATGTCTTGAAACAATGGTTGGATAATTAAAAATATTCCCCTCTGGGGAGAATCTTTTACCTTAAAGGTGATAAACCTTGAATTTATGTGGATCAAATGTCCTATATTTTGTATTGATAGAATGGTCACAATTAGATATTGATAAAAATTAGAAATGATCATTTTTATTTTATTCTTGAGGAAAAGGAGGAATTTCACTCTTCCTAGAACATGGGTAATCTCAACATGAAACCCATGTTTCTTTGACTCTCTAAATTATATATCAACATCAATACCTTTAATCTAAACACCAAAATGTTAAAATTTGGGTCATATTTTATAGATTACATTGGTTATTTTGGTATCCAATGTTTAATAGTGATTATCTACATGCATTTGAATGCCTTTAAAGGTTGATCATCACACTATTGTTGGATACATTGGTATGTATGATAAAATCCTTGTGATATTAAATATATAATTAAAACCACATGATTTTATTACTATAATGGTTAATTATCAAAAAATTGAGGTTCAGGTTGAATGATAATTTATGCCACCTTACTATGAGATATAAAAATGGATGACCATTCTATTGCTAGATTCTGAGTGATCAAAAAAATTAGATCTCTAAATGAAGATAAATAATGGGACGATGTCAATTGAAAAAGGGAAAAAATATCTATTATATCTTTTGGATAATCCTATTAAGAAATATTACTCTAATTAATGGGTCAAGTTTGAATCCAAAGAAGCAGATTATGGTAACTCTTTGGTTGATCTTGTTCAAGAGGAAGAAAATGAACACAATCATCCTAATATATTTGTGAAATTTGATTAATTTAATATGAAAAATAAAAAAATACAAGGAAACATTATCTATTTAAGATAATGTTTACATGATCCTAGATGAGGAGCTTTCACAAGATATTAATGAAATGGTGATTTTTTACATTCTGATGAAAGGAAAAACTACTAAAATCATTTTCAAGAATGTGGGACATAGGGAAATTTAGAAAAATATGAGGATATTGATTGAATGGATGAGATAACCCATGATGTTACCAATTTGGTTATCTCAATACATGCTTGATAAACATAGAAAAATTCATCTATAGTTTTTATCAAACTATATCACATGGTGATTCCCCCAAATAGAACATGAATTTCACTAAGGATCTCATTGGTTATAAGGTGGATCACTTATCGTTTAAGGATAAAACTATAACTTCATAATCTAGTTTCTCAATTTAAAAAATTAGGGAAGAATTTTTTGTACAGAATCTTTTAGTGACACCCTTGAATTTCTAAGGTAAGTTTGAAGTTACAGAGGATAACTTTGAGATTAAGGGACTCAATAATACTGAAACTTATTCTAAAAATAGCGATGAGATTAGAAGTTCAGGTATATTGATGAAATTGAGTGAGAAAAATAGTGGGGGATTTATCCTTCCATCCAAATTAAAATGATAATATTCTTTGTAAATTTAATTGAATAGACAAACTAACTCAATTTCATATCTATGGATATTATTATAAAATTATAAGCATTTCCTAATATGATTGGAAAAATTGAAAAGTGTTTTATCTAATAGATAATTTTTTGTTTTGAAAAAATGTGGTTTTAATTTGGTTAGAAAGTCTCACTCGGATCTAGAATACCGGTGACACTCGATTTTAGATCACTCTAATGTTGAAGATATATTTATTTACAACACTTACTAACAATAGGTCACATGAAACATCAAATGGGAGAGTAAAATTTATTTCAATTATTTATTTCATTCTTTTAATAGGAATCAAGATAGAAGACCTCTTTGGATGGAAATTGCATCACTAACATTATCTATCAAATACCCGTTACTTATGATTGGTGATTTCAAAACCATTATAAATACATATAATAATTTGGGATATATAAAAACTATGACACCATCTAATGTAATAAAATCCTTCATAATGTGTTGTAAATTTTTTGCAATTATCTTTTTTGGAGATAAATTCACATGGAATTGAAAAGTCCTGAATAGAATAGTGGCTAGTAAAATTCATTGAGATATATCAAATGAAGTTGCATTGAATGTCTGTAATTATATCTCTTGTGAGAAATTTTAAGGAATTAATTTTGATCACCAACCATACATCCTATATTTCATGGGAATAAAAGTTAAGACACATTTTTCTTTTGGATTTAACAATGAATGTGCATTAGATTATTATTGTATTAATATTTTTAAAAATAAGTGGAACTTAATAGACTACAAGAGTAATTTAATGGTATGAATTTACAAGTTAAAAGTTCCAAATAGGAAGATCATAGAGTGGAGTAGGTCATTTATATCTGATAAAGACATTTATATTTCTTATGTGGATTCTATATTATTGTTTATACAGGAAAAAATCACGTTTTATGGATTTCCAAACAATCATGAAAATGAGTTTTATGAGTCTAACAAGAAGAATAATTTACTAAATCTCATGGAAAGGATTCAAAACTATTCCATAAAAATCATGTGGCTAAATTATGGTGATATAAAATCTACTTTTTAACTCTAAAAAATGTTAATGATGTTTAACCATCCTCTTTCACTTGTGAAAGATGGAGAGTAAGTGTTAGATTATAGAAAATCTAGTTCTGATCATGCAACTTCTTTCCATATGAATCTTTACAATGATACCATATACAATTCTGAATTATTAGAGGGATTTTTTTCGAAAATGATGTGTTGGGGATAATTCTATGATAATTTCAACATTTTAAGAGATTAAAATTGAAGATGAAATCATTGGACAAAATACTGGAATTGCTCCTATCCCAGATGGTTTCTCTAACGTCTTCATTCAATGTTTATAGGACATTATGAAACATGATTTTTGAAATCTGGTCGATCATTTTTTCAAGGGTGCCTCTCATTAAAGTGGAGTAAATTCCAAATTTATAGTTCTGATTCCAATTAATGGTAATCCAAATGACATAGGATCTTTCATGAATGTAGCTATGGTGAACACAATTTATAAACTTATAGAAAAAATCTACGTAAATATGTTTTCAAGAATATAAAGTAAAATTTTTATATGGGTTCAATTTAGTTTCATCAATGGAAAGAGATACACGATTTAATTATTATGTCTTCAGAATGTATGAATTTATTAATAATACCTTTCAATGAAGGAACCGTTTTATTAAAACCTGATATCAAAAAAACCATTGACATAATAGACTAGGGATTCAGTTGTAAAATTATCATCAGTTTTGGTCTGGACAAAAAATTCATTTACAGGATCAATAATATTTTATCCCCAAAACACATATCCATCCTCATCTATGGATATCCGGTGGGTTAATTATAATTCTCATGAAAATTTAGGCAAGATGACCCAGTTCCAGTCATTTTTTCACCATTGTACAATACTATCTCAGTAGTATTTTTCTCAATATTGTGCTGAATGGAAATTTAATGACTATTAATGATACTAGATATTTGCTTTCTCTTTAACATTTTTATATACTAATGATATTATTTGTTTCACCAATGGGGACATAAGGAACATTAAAACATTAAAAATGTTCTCCTCCCCTTAGATAGTATCTTAGGGAAGGTTATAAACTAAAGTAAATCCTTTATTTTCATAGGGAACAAATATGTGGTGGTAGAAAATTGGATATTATTAACTATCTGGGTATCAAATAAAGTGGATTTCCATTAATTATGTTGGTGTACACTATTTTGGGGAAGATCAATGATTCTTTTTTTAACAACATTTTTGGTCATGTTAAAATGATCTTGACTTATTGGAAAGTTATATCTCTCTCAATGGGGGGAAGAGTTTTCATTATAAAGAATAATATTCTTTCAATATTTATTTATAATTTAATGGTTTATAAATGGCCCATCACCTTACTTAACAGTATCAACCCAAGAATAATTTATTTTTCTAGAGCAAATCTATCCATGGATGTAATGTTGTAATCCAAACTCACTTGAAGGTCCTAGAATAAAAAACAATGAAAGATTTATTAATACCCTACAAGATAATTTTATATATAGAAAAATAAGTGAAAATAATGATTCTCTTGGATTTCATAATGATTAATTATTCATCATGTTAAAACTAAAAATAATGAATTATCTTAAATATTCAAGTTAGCCAATATTTAGAATTTTTTTCAAGAATTGATGTTAACCCACACGGGCTTGTTATTGAGAAATCATATATGAATTACTAATTTTACAATTGGATAGGGAAACTACTATTGGATTTTATTAATTATGATGATTATAATTTTAACATAAAAATCTCAATTAATGACCAAATGAAAAATTTGGATAATCATCCTGATGTTTTTAAGCGGGATGTGACTAATTACAACTTTATCAACAAAGAAGAAATTTATATTTGGTAACTAGGATTGAATGGTATGATCACTTAATTTTTTTTAATGAATTATCAATATTTTATACGTTCATAATTGGATCATCAGATTTAACAAAAAAATTGGTGAGACCCACCAAATTCACACTAATGTATATGATTTATTTTAACAAGATACTGGTCGGTAATATACTACAATATGTTGAGGTATCATTAGGTTCAAGAAACAAACTATGTCATAAACATAAGGAGGATTTCAATCACCTATTTTTATGATTAAATACTTCTTTTACTTTTTGGAGGATGATACGAGATCTATTTGAGGTTGGCCCACTACAATTTGAATCGATAAAGAACCAGATTATTTCCTGCAATAATGCTCCACTTTGAGCATAAATTAAAAATCTTTATATGGTGTCCATTTCAGAACACATCCATGTCATTTTTATAACATGAACCTACTAAGAAATAAAGAAATAATAAAGAACATTTATTATAACTTTTATAAAATTATAGTGTTTACCTAGGATACTAATGCCATTCAAATTTGTCATTTTATCAGTTCTATTCTTGATTTTACAATTTTGAAATGATTTCACACTACAGGTAATTACTATCCTATAAATGAAACATAGGTATTTATTGGGAATTATCCTTTCATGGGATAGAAAAAATGCAACACTGGCTATGCCTCCTGAGGTAACCATGGTCTGACCAACTATGGTGTTGTCTTCATAAAACATAACAAGATGACCATGGGTTTCATTTTTTGGTAAATGTAAAATAAAATCATATCTAAAAGTGGAAATTCTTAGATTTATCAAATCGATTGATATGGAATGAAAAAGTGGGTGTAATAACATATGGTTTGAATGTGACTCTAAAATTATTTTCCATGATATTATAACTCAAACTATTCATTTATCTTGGAAGATAATAGCCTAATAGATTAAATTCTTAGATACTCTATCAGGTATGAATTATATCATTACACATGTCTTTTTGATGAAAAAAAATCTGGAAGACATCCTTTCAAATAAACGGGTGAACTGTGAGAATCTCATCTTTTCTTTTCATCTTCCCAGATATTGGTAACTTTTCGTTCAAATAGATTTCTATAAAATTCCATCTTTCAGACTATTTTAACAATCCTTACGACTTAATGAAAGTTATTTACCAATAAAAAAATACTAATATGATTTTAAATAATATCTTACAAAATATGTAACCATATTATAATTTTAATTTTTTATAATTTCAAGAAAATTTTTAATATTATATATGGATAACATGTATATCATAAAATTTAATGAAACATGAACTACTAGATTACACTCTAAATACTCATTTTATAGACATTGAAAATATATAATGTTAGCCAATGTGTAAATAGGATATTGAAACATGATCCAAGAAATCATTTGTTCATATCCCCATAATCCATCATCATAAACCCATCAAAATTTATCTTTTTCTAATTATCACTAGAATCCTTCAATCAATATGACCAGAATAAGTACTGTCATTAGATCCCTGAGAATTCATACATAAAAAGGGATTGTAAAAAAAATTAAATTTTATATACGGATAACTTATTCATTATGAAAAAATATAATTAAAATAAGATATAATATCATTATAATGACATCGTTTCAAAGTGGAACAATTAGTAAAAAACTAAAAATGAATATTTAATTTGAAGAACTCTCTGGAAAAAAATTTATAAACATTATGTGATTATATGATATGATGGTTTCCATTATAATATCCACAAATCATTAATGTTTTATCCTTTTATAGATGAACTTGTAAAAATATAGAATATTTGAATTAAATATTCTTCAGAGTGCGTTGTAACTATGTGAGAAGCTTCATCATCATATTCTGATGAACATAGAATTGCATTCCATATTTTGGTAAATTCAGTAATGCATTGAAACAATTATTTTCCATCTAGTGAAATTAATATTTTTACAAAATCTTAGTACACCAAATTTTTTTCATTCTCATAAAATAAAATTGTGAAAAAATTTAATGTTACAAAAAATTCACTAAAAATATAACATAGATTTATGAAAAAAATGACATAGAAGTGTAATTGTCTTAACAACCCCTCCCACCTTTTGGAAATAATAAGGCACAAAGGAAAATATTAATGTTTAAGTGAAATGAACTGAGAATAATTTACTTTTTAAAATAGTTAAGAATGTTAATTTGTATTATAAACTCATTGAAATACATTTCTAACATCAAAGAACATTATTTCCAACATAATATCCTAAATTTAAACCCCAAACATTAAGTTATCTATATTGAATGAAATATAGTGAAAAAATAAGAAAAACATAGAATTTCCTATAATTCCATGTTTGTTTATTTTAAAAAAATTCACCCCCTTAAAAAAATATTTGTATATAAAGTTGAATATTTATTCTCTCTATATTTTAATTATTATAAAATTCTTCCCCCCATTGAGATGAAATTAAATAATATTTTTTAAAATTATTTTATTATTATTTTAACATGAATAATTTTATTCAAATAAAAAATAAAGCATAATGTTTCTATTTTCATGTATTCCTAAAACCATTTGATCATTATTTGTTTTGGATTCATTTAAGGGTTCTTTGGGGGGAATTTTGAAATTTTTGAATGGCTTTTGGACAACACTTATTTGGAACATGGTTTTCCCAAAATGTGCACCCTACTAGTCAAAACGATGAAAAAAGAAAGTGAGGGTTTTCATTCTTGGTGTATGATTTGAAAAATCATGAACCCATACAAGAGAAACCATGAAACCCAAAATCATGGTATTCATGGTTAGGGGGAATAGTTTTTCTTAACATATAGCCCTGCCTATCTAACAATTTTTACAAGATTTAATTAATTTAAAAATTATTTTTAAAATATTAAAACACTTAGTTTATGTTCCCAATGGGTTTGTACGACCCTAATATTATTTCTTCATCCTTGGAGGCTCCAAAGTGGTTATTTTGGATACTATAAACCAAAAATATGTAAATAATACATTGGTGAAGGACATTTGATCCCTTTCGAGGTATGTTTCCTCCTTCCTTTATTTATCTCATGCTTTCTCCCATCTCCTTCATTGGTTTTAATAGATCTTTGTGTTGTTGGATGATTTAATCCATGATGTGTAATAGATTGAATCAAAGATTTATTCTGGGATCACTATATCAAATGTATTTCATTGGAGATTCCCACTTAGGTCTTTGTGTTTCAAGATCCATAAACCTCAAGGTAGGTGCTTATGTTTATGATGTCTAATTTTACAAACCCTATATTGTTTGATTTAAATTAATATATTTGTATTTAAATATAATTTCCTTATAATTGGTTTATTAAAAACCCAATTACATTGAATTAGGAATTTAAAACAGATTTGACTTGAAATTGGGGAAAACCCCCAATTCCATGGAATTTGGGTGTGTTTTTATTTGATATAAAATTCTATAAATTTAAATTCTTGAGTTTAAACAGTGAAATTGTATTTTAAAATTGATTTTCAGAATTGATTTCAAATTCATATTTTAGAAAATTCCTTAAAATGGATATGATAAAATCCCCATGGTTTTATCTTTGAAAATGAATAATATGATTAAAATACCATGTTTTGGTTTTGAAATGTTAATTGGCATATTGAAATGGAAAATGGGTCAATTTTTTTTGAACAGATTCGAAATAAACTTACCTCTATTGAAATGTTGTTAGAGCACATGAAATCCAAGGTTGTTAGTGAGTTATTCTAGATATAACTGTCTAGATTCTTTACAAAAATAAAAATAAATATTCAGTAGGTTACATCCTTGATGGGATGATGATGGGTTCCTCTTTGACTAGGGTTTGAGGGACCTATGTACACATATTTATTTGATAACTATTAAAGTGGTAGGGAATCCCATAACCAGATACTATCCAACCAATTGGATGATGACCATGTTTTTTGTTTGTGATTAATTGGAATATCTGTCAGTGTTTTTAAACTATTTTACACATTCCTTATGAATATATATAATATTTTATTATAAAATGTTTACTAATTAATTATTTTAAAATTATTTCCATCAAATGAACTATAAATCATGAATTGTTTCAAATATCATTTTGAGATTCCACGATTTTATATTTAAAATTCAATGATTTAATTAGTTAATAAATTATGGAATCCTTAGTGAGTCCCTACTGGGATATCATATCACACCCTATATGGGACTTCAGGTGTTTGTATATTATCTCCTTCTAGGTTTGAGAAAGGGTAAATTGCCACTTATAGGTGGTTTTGGTTGTTTATCCTTGGGGTTGGATAGTTGTGTCAGCTCTTAATTGCATTTTTATCCTATTTTATGGAACAGTATAGTAGTACATTAGCATTTTATAACTATTTTAATTCTAGTATAGTTCTCCTTATGGTGTTCTCATGTACTCTTATGGACTTGTTTATCTTGATTTTTTTTGTGTTTGTTGAAAATTCTTTCCCACATTAATTTAATATGATTCGAAGAGCTAGTCGCCAACCCATGTGGATTTAGAATTCTCATCGGGTTATGTCAACACCGGCCTGATTATCTAGGTTCAAGGGTATCCAAGCTAGTTCAAGAAAATAAAAATAAACTAAGAAATTGATAATGAATATAAATTATTTACATTTATATATTATCATTAATATTAGGATGTATAAAAACTACAATTTAGAGAACTCTCCCCATTTTAATATGAATTATATGTTAATAAGAAAATATAGAATCAAAAAAACCTTTCTCTCCATTATAAATGAATATTTTAAATAAAAACAAAATATAAAACAAGGTAATGAAGATTAATTTGAATCTAAGATGTTATAATATGATTCCTATGAATTAACATTTTCACTTTTATATTGTTTTAGTGATATTTCAAAACATATTTTTTATGAAATGTTTCATTTAGATAATTTCTTATGGATCACATATAGATAATTATTGATTTAACTGAAAATCAATAACAACATAAATTAACACATAAGTAATGATTGAAATAGATAAATTATATCCTAATCATTGGATAAATATTAATTTAAAAGTATTAATTTTGATGATAATAACTTCTATTATATCTACTTTACATGAAATAATTTATTTAAACGATTATAAAATGTAAAAATAAACATAAAAAGTTTACCAAAATAAAAAAAAGAAATTTGGAAAATATTTTGAGGATTTATTCATTATCAAGAGATAAGATGACCAAAAATTTAATTTAATACCACTTTTAATATACCATTTCAAAATTCTGGTTAATATATTTGAATCTTTCTGAAAATATATTTTTTAAATTCTTTTAGAAAACTAGTTATCTATTTTGATAAATTGATTATAAATATTTATTTATGTCTATGATCCTAAAGAAAATGGTTTCTTACATATATTTTCTTTTCTTTTTTGTGAATTGATAATTTTTAGATAAAAGAAATTATAGTGGTGTTTTTACATTATATTGGAGGTTGAGTAAAATTCAGAAAAATATTTGAGAGTGTGTGCTGCCTCCAAAACAAATGAACACAATAATTACAACTAAATCATATTTAACATTAGTTGTTTTGAGTTAAACTTTGTGTTTCATTATATTAGACTATGTATCTAAATCATGTCCTAGGAAATAAAATGTTTCGAAAGTACTATTCTTATATAACCTACAACATAAAATATCCAAATATATTTAAATATTGATAGTATAATATGTTATAAAAGAATAAAATAAACCATATCTGGATAATCCTTTCATATAATATAAAACTCATTAATAAATTTTAAATGAGATTACTTTGAGTTTTCTAGAATCTAACACGTAAAAATAATATTTCTTTTTAGTTTACTAGAAATTTAATGTAGTAATATTTTGATCATACCTCTACATTGTTTTTTATCAAACTATTTCTCAGACCCATCAAGATCATGTTTGACAAAAAAACAATATAGTGTAATAAATATATAGGTATTTTTTATTTTCATAATAAATATCAAATAAAGTAATATTTATTTAAAATTTATCCTTATAGTTTTGAGCTATTTGAAGTCAAAAAAAATTTGCAGTTGACCTATCATGCTCATTTCAAATCACTCTTAATATGTTTCATCAAATTTTCAGCGATATTTTTTTTATTTGTTCCAAAAATACAGTCATCATCATAATTTTATAAAATAAAAGTTTCATTAAAATAATTATATATGAAATATTTAGATCCAAATTCACTTTTAATAAATATTTTGAACTAAAAAATTTTGTAAGAATATAATATAAAGCACTTGGAGTTAATGAAATACCTAAAATGATTTCCTTGGTTGAAAAACAATCTCTCATAATTATATATTTTCAATATTAAAATTTTTTTATGTAAAAAATGATCTTCAACATAATCTTAATGATATTTAATTTTCATATACATTTGAAATAATGTAATATTTAGATCATATGTGATGCTTAACTAGATTCATATGTACTTGAGAAATGATACATTTCCAAAATCATCACCACAATATTTTCCTTCCTTAATAAAGTAACACTTAGTACCAATTCTACCCTTATTCTAATAAAGAATTCAATTTTTAGAACATTTTTTTTCTAATTTATTTACTGTAATCATTGAAAGTTAATTAGGCCATTTATCCAAAGTCATGAATTTATTACATTGAACATGATTAAGAACCTTATGCACCACCATTATCAAACATTATCAATCTGACGAATCATCTTTTTTAGGATAAAATTTAGATAGAATGAATGAATATATTATTTATTAATTATGAAATTTTTAGTTTTGATAATTGGAATCACGTATCTAATAATATTATCTATGGGTTTATTTGTTAATATTGACAATTTTTATTTAAATGGATCTGTTTTTTGATAAATATTTATCAGGTATCTTCCATTGTATTAGATGGAGGGTGTTGAAAATCTGTTGATCTAACTATTATAGAACTAAATATTGGTGGTTGTGAATTTTATTTCATTAAATACACATAATATTTTTTTGAAAAAAACATTTAGAGTATTAAATTATCAACATTTTACATAATCAAATAAAATATTTTATTTATATTTTAAATAAAATACTTCCTAGAAAATATTAGTTAATTTATTAAAATAAATATGCAATTTATTATGTTTTATAATAACCATGACAAATTACATCATCAACAATAGGATAAATTTTTTGATGTTACTATTTAGAATTCAAAATGAATAGTTTACTCTCAAAGACATAAAATAAGAATGTTTTGAATTTAATTATATCCATAACTCAAAAAATATATTAATAAATGGATTATGTAAAATTATTGGAGTAGTATAAAAAAATTCTTATAGTTGTCCTAGATTTTTTTATTGTGTTAATATTTTCTCAATATGAGTTTATTCATTTCATAAATAATTATATTTCTTTATTTAACTACTTCATTTTGTTGACCTGTTTATTATGCTTAAAAATTATGATAAATGATTTTATTATAACATATTGTTATAAAATATGAATTTAAAAACTTACAACCTTGGTCATTGTAGATTAAAATCAATGGTATTATTTTTTCATTTTAACAAAAGAAATATAAATTTTGAAAACAAATGATGTTTCCATATTTTTTAGTGAAAAAATTTGTTCATGTAAATCCAGTTTAATAATCGAAAATAACATACATATAATTTTTACCTAGAGCCTTCAAATTTATATAGAACTAAATAGTTTCTCATGCACTATCTATAAATCTTCAGAAGAAGAGACATCACTAAAACTATTAAAATTATATTTTTTTGGTTTAGTAATTGAAAAGGATCAGAGTATTTGGTTAAGATAAACTTATGTTCTTGTCGATACATAAAAATATGTTTTCTAGAATGTTTTTTATAATGAATAAATGTTAAATTGGCATCAAATTAAATTAAAAAGCTATGTAAAATCATTAACATCACATAATGAAAATAAGCAATAGTTTCTATTATATTTTTGGTCATGTGTGAAAATATTCTCATGCCCATCTGTAGATATAGAAAAATTACCATTCGAACATTATAGAATACATTTCTCTTTTTAGATGTTGAAAAGGAAATTTTGATTAAAACGTTTTATTATACTGATAATTTTTTTCTAGAATCATAAATAATACAAAACATTTGACTTTAATGATTTTCTCTGAGAAGATACAATCCTTATATTGGCAATTTCACCATTTCTATTTCCCTTAAAAGAAACACAAACACTATTTAACATTTAATTTTTTTTAATATGGCCTTATCTCCAATAATGTGTCACGAAAAACCACTATCCATGTACCAATTATTCCATCTATTGTTTCTTAACCTCTTTTCATGAATATTTTAATACTATTTTCTTGGTAGATAAAAATTATTTGGTCCAAAAAATAATTAAATAAAATTTTAGTGAAAAAAAATTTACACATTATTTTATATTGAATAGCTGACCATTTATTATAATTAAAATAATTATTAATTCCAAAAGATTGAGAAATAATAATAATAAAATTTCTTTAACGAACATGGCAATTTCATTATTTAAAAACGGTTATATTTTATTTGTAATGTAATGTTTTTAAAAATTATATTTATTAAATGTATATCTAATTCCATTAAATGGTCTCGATGGTTTCAATTATTCATAAATCATTCTAAAATTTTATCAACTAGTTTTATAATTGTAAACATATTTCTTTAGATTAATTACAATAGATTTAATTTTGTATGATTAAATTCTGATTATAAAAAGGACTTTTCAAATAAGATTTAGACACTAATTTCTATGAATTTTTAGTTATCCAAGTAGTTTGATTTTTGATTTTACAATTTTTTTATAAAAAAAATCCTTATCGTTGTCATAGTTAATATTTGATTTTTTTATTTTTATTTTAAACAATAGTTTCATATCGAAAAATTTATATATATATAGGAAAATCATCATTATAATCTATTGAATTGACTTTATCGTCATCTTATTAAGTTAAATTTTCATCATCTAGTGAAATTAAAAAATCATCATCCTAAGTATATATAAATTTGTAATTAATGGTATTATTTGTATGAATTTATATAGTTACTTTTTCTATATTAAATCTCTAATCTTATGGAATATCATTATAGAATCTAAAATCTTTTAAATATATCTTCCACTTTCTTATAACGAACTATAAGAGAATGTGACTCTAATAATTGCACATCATGTATCATTGGATTTTCATTTTCTTATTTCCCATTTTTAATAATTTATTATTTATTTTCATTATTTATAATTTAATATCAGAATATCTATTATTATATGATATTTATTTTTTTACATTCATATGAATAAGGTTTAAATATTATTTCATCTCGTGTTTTACCTTAATTATTTACAAAGATCATATTGGATGTTCTCACTATAGACAATATTATTCATTCTCCTCGATTACTAGGAATATTCATCTTCACTAGATTTATCTTTACTAACATCTAAGGTCCCATCATATTTCTCATTTCAATGATTAAATCCAAAAACAATATATGGATGAAACATTACTAGAAGTGGATTCAAATGCAACTCTATTATTTCTCTTATCATTATAAACATATCTTATATAATCTATACTCATATATCTTGAGAGTTACAATCAAATCTTTAAGATATATGTTAGTCCAATTTTTTATATAATCAATATTTATATTTTTATATTCTTACTCCTTAAAATTAATTACAATAAACCATTAAACATAGATATAATATACCCTCTCATTCTCACCACGTTATTTAAAATTGTTGACCATACTCATAATTTATTGATATTAATGTAAAAAATAATTTCTAGGAATTAAATAAAATTCTTCATAATATGTATATAAAATTGCACTTATGGTTTCAATATCATTTGATGTTCTAAAATGAATAAACTCTAGGTTTTTCAAAATTCCACCAACAGTTTTTCGAGAATACATTTTACTATAATTGTTTCTCTATATTTAACATAATAAATCATTTAAAACTTTATAGTTAGACTAATACTCATTGTTCTTATCTATATTGAATACAAAAATATCCATATGGTGAATTTCATAATTTATAGTCCATAAAAAATAATTCTCCACCCTATTAGATATTTCAAAAGTATATCCAATCATGATAGAACTCATTGTCATTTCTGTTAAATTTTTTATGTTGAATTATTTTAATATTATTGATAAAAAAATAGAAAATCAATTTCAAAAAGTAATCCAAACAAAAAAATCAAGAAAATATATAATACTAAGTATTTTTCTAGATATTAATAGCTTGAAAAGCTATAAGAGTGTGTTGAATTGTAGTCTAGAAGGAGACTTAAAATTTTCATCCATATTAATATATAAGTTGGTTAAAAAATAAATATTACAATAAAAAATAAATTAAATAGAGTAAATAAAAGGATATAAAAGTTACCAAAGGTTTAATGATGATTTGAATACTATAGTAAAAAAATGTGGAAATATTGTTTAATATTAGTTCAAATAATCAAAAAATTATATGTAAAAAATTTACACAACATGAAATTTCAAAAAACATTGAGTAATGAATTTCAATAAAAATAATCAACTAAATGATATTTTAAATACACTCATTTATCTAAATTATAATAAGTATATTTAATCCAAATCTCTGTTATCTATTCTATAAATCCATGAAAACCCTTGACGTAAACCAATAAGAAGTTTTATCCATATTCTTTTCCCCTGAATAATTTGATAATGAAATTAATATCATTATTTTTTTTATAACTATAATCAATGTATTACAATGATATAAAACAAAATGAACACAATAGAAAGTGTTTATATATTTACAATTAATGCCTCTACAAGTAGGCCACCATAAAAAATCCCATTTAAATGAAATAAAATCTAAATAACTCTGTAGAAAATAATCTATATTATACATCAAGAAATTTATAGCATAATATGTGTAAATTAGTGCTTATAATAATAATTAATGATATAGCCCATTTACATATATTATTTTGTAAAAACACAAAAATTCAAATTTTGTAGTCTCTATAATCAGTTTTTACTGCCTCAGAAGATTTTTTATCATTTTTTTGATGAACATAGTATAGGTCTCAAAAATATAATGAAATCAATAATTCAAATCTAAATTTTTTGAGAAACTAGTGAAGGTAATTTGGTTATAAAACCTTAGTATTATATATTTTCATCATGTATAATGAAAAAACTTTTGAAGATAAATTAAAATCAAATAAAATTATATTTTGATTTCTAAAATAAATGAATCAAAAAAGGCATTGAATTGATATCATCATTCTATTGGATGAATATGGTATTAACTTAGTATATGGATATGAAACTTGATACTATTTTATACCTAGGTTGCACTATTAAGACCAATAGTTTATTATTCATGACAATATTGATTCATATTATTACCTCCTATGATCCAAACATTACTCCTGATAACTATTCAATACCTTTGATTTTCTCCTAACAGAAAATGATAAATCTTGAATAAAATTAGATTCATAGGATTTGGACCTAGAATATAAATATTACACCTCATAATAATTAGATTCTTAGTTTGTTCTCCTAGGATACAAAAATTACACATGAATACTATTGAATTCCTTGGGTGAGCTCCTAGGACATGAAATTTACATGGGATGACTAATGGGTGCCTAGGAAGTTCTACCATATCCAAAAATTATACCTAATGAAAATTTTATTACTAGTTTATTTCCTAGAATCTTGTGATTATTCATAAAAACATATTGTATAACACCACATACATTTTATGGTTTGTTTCTCTTAAATACTATGAATTCATTTGATAGACTGTATTTCATAATGAATTATGTCACTTTGAAAAATAACTTTGTTATTTAAGAGATAGTCATAACTAAGCCATTAAATATAAATTTTCTACTTCTGTGTCATGAATTTTGATAAACGGATATACACGGTTGTGATCAAGGTGATATTTGCAGTATGATAGAATCAACATAATTTTTAGTGAATAATAACTTACACATATTAATACTAACATACCTTTATTAATAGTAAATTATCCTTATAAATATTAATATGACACTTATTAAAGGTAACCTTACCCATGAAATTATACATAAATTCAGGCACCTAAAAAATATAGATGAATATTTTATGTGTTGGTATTTTTTGATTAAAAAATAAATTAATTTATAATTATATTTATCATATTTAGAAAAATATTTTTGAAAAAATTAGTTCATTATTGGATTATACTCATCTAAAAATGTTTGGGGTGAATTTTTGGGATTTTTCGGAAACACTTAAATTTCTGGTAAATAGTAAAATATGCTAATTTATGAAATATTCTAAATACATGAATTTATGTGTCATGCTTGAGTCATGTATGATGTAAATGAAAATTGGTTTGAACTAACATGCCCTTTTAAATATTTTTGGTCATGGAATCGTCACTATTTCTTGTTTTAGGGAAAAATAATAAACTAATGATTAAAATATTAAGAAATCCCTCCACCCTTCCACTGTATAAACCACTCATCACTCCCTCTTCCTCCCACAAATTTCAAGATTTGGACCTTACCTATGTTCTTCCAAATACCCTTTTAAATCCCTCCTCTAAATCTAATACCTTCTAGTATCTCTTGAAATCGAAACACAATGGTATTAAGTTGATTCTCAAGGAGGAGTATTCAAGAGGTGAACCTCTCTTCCTTTTTTTCAACTTCTATTACAAGTTCCATTCTTTTGATTCTCTCCCATAATGAACCCACATCCAAATTTTATTATAGTTACAATACATTACATGAAATATAATTTTATTATGCTAATGGAATATTTTTTCATCAAACTTCTTTCCCCCCTCCTCTTATACTAAAAAAGAAAACACCATCCGAGATGTTTTAATTTATCACATTCATGGATAACAAGTTTTCAATTTCTATTAACATCTTCAAATTGGGTAATGAAATAGTTTTTATTGTTGAAACATATCATAATATATATATATATTATCGTGTTTAATGTTCTATAATACTTACACACTAATAATATAAAATAATAATATGAATCAAGTTCATTATGAAAAAAATAGCCTAGTTAATCTATATATACTTTCTTTGTTTAACATTATATTTAAACAAGATCCACACAAAACATGAGAACATAAATATAATTATAGAGGTAACTTTGGGAATTAATTACATAATCTTGTAACCCTCTTGGCTACCATATAATTTGTAACCATCACAATTGCCTTACTATTTGTGTAACCATTGCAGTTACACTTGGAGTAACCATACGACTGACCTCCAATTTAGTCATACCCAATGAATTTGAGGGAGATATAGGCCCCACCCATCATCATAAATAATTCCCAATAACTAGAACATAATCATAATACATGAATAATTCCTTAAAACATTGCTTTGGAATTTTTTAAAACTGAATTTAAAAAGAGGATTTTTTAAGAAAAGACCCTTATAAATATCATACAATTGAAGAGAAACTTAATAGAATGGTTGGGGTATATATATATACTATAAATACACATAATAAAACATAATATAAATACAATCTCTCGCAAAATAAATTTAAATATAATATAAATAATGAATTAGAAGGTTAACCCAAACAATGGAAATCAGGTTAAGAATTCCCTTACCTCAGGCTTTTCTAATGTCAAACTTGTTTAAAATTCTTATATAATGGTTAAAATAGTGTTATTAGTATTTTAAAGAAACATTTTCTGTTTATATAATATTATATGATCATTTCATAACATCATTTCACCCTTTAATTGATAGTATTTTTCTCCTTTCACTGTTTTTGGGTGGGTTCTTTACCTGATTTCCATGATTGGTTCATGGTGGATGTTCTTGTCGATTGGAACTGAAACGCTATAATTGGAATTTAGTAGTATATACATATACACAGTAAAAAAAATTATACCATTTATTATTCTGAATTCTTATATAAGGATGATTCATAATTTTCACCATTAATGATGTTCTTTTATATCATTTTAGTTGTTTTTTTAGTATTAATGACCTTATTTCATTTTATAAATTAAAACAATGATTACAAAATAATTCCATATTCATGGAATATAAATAATAAATATATTATAACATTGTTCAACCATAAAAATGGTTTCATAACCATACTTTAAAGAGTTAATGAAAATTAAAATCACATCATCCACGATGTCGGTAATTCGACACATCACGAACAATGTTTTAATTCCTTGAATAAGTGGAAGAGGAGAAAAATAATTATGATAAAATTTCCATGAACATGAGAACATCTAGAATATAAAATATTTATGGAGATTTCATGCCACTTGGTTAAGAATAAATGAAGATAGAATGAGAAAGTAACTCAAAATAAAAATAACAATAGAGATATCCCGTACAAAAATTCTCCATTCAAATGGCTACAAAACATGGTTTTACAAAATAATAAAAAGAGAGGGGACCACGGTCACCCATCCAGTAATGAATCATAATATAGAGTAATATCTATTTTATCTAACGATTCATCCTCATGTTATATAACCAAAATCATTATAATATAATTTATATATTTTTAATGTTATTAATAATATTTATCAATAATTCTGGATGTGTAACCTCATTTCACACAAATATCCATTCATGATTACAAGTAAACCGATCATGAAAACTAAAGAAGAAAATTCTTCCAAAACAATAAAATTGAATCTCATAAACCCACCGAAAAAGGTCACGAATGAATTTAATAATGTTGTACTAAATCAATTTAATGTTAGTATATGTTTTTTACTTGCTAATTAATAAAGTTAAATTTGGTAATTCTGATCATTAAGATCAATTAAATAATGCATTTGTACATAAGGTAAGTGGGTTCTCATCTCACTTTTATTTCGATGAGATTTCTATTATTCGCCACTTATTTCTTGTATGTGGTTTATGTTTAATTCCATTTGTTATATAACATCATTAATACCTTCATATTCATGGTGTTATGTGATTTACCTGATGATTATTAACTCGATTGATTACAATATTGTAAGGGAATTTCCTTCAGTTTCCATTTCATTTTGATTTACTTGATGTTGTGCACTTAATAATTCTTATGTGGTGTCCCTAATACCCATTTAAGGTCATTTTTTCATTTTAAATTGTAAATATATTATATATTCATATTCTTGATTCATGGATATGATTATTTTCTAAATATGTATACCCATTTACTTAGTTTTTTATTTGGAATGTTGGTTTAACTATGTAAATATTGATGAATTTGTATCCTATACACTGTAAGGATATTGAGAAGGCATACTATATATGTACTAAATCTATATATAATGATTTATTTGGACTGGTAGTGATGGGTGAGGCCCTCTATAGCCATTATATGCATCGAAAGATCTCATGAGAAAAGTTAGTTGGAAATAAATGGTTTGAGTTTGTTTCCAAAACAAAATCAGATGGGTGTCTACCCAGAAAAATTAAATAATTTTGATAGTGTAATGGTATCATGTTCCAGACACATGATGCACAATTCATAATAATTATCATTATTCATCATTTGTTATTACTATCAATAAGGTTTTCACTATGACAAAATCTACGGATGTATTTTCATTCTCATTTTATTAGTGGCCTTTGTTTTCCATTTATTCACAATGAAATAAATACTTTTACAATTTTCTTATGATTGAGTTATTGTTGATCCTTGATTTTGATATTTTCAACCCTTATATATCATTTGATCCTATCCCATTCATTTTTTACCTTTAATAGGTTTTGGAGAGGAGACCATTTATGAGTTCTCATGGATGAATATTATTAGTTTTTTTTCAATGTAATTCATTTTGTTAGCTTCATCAATGTATTATGAGTTACATATATGTATCAAGAATCTTGATTACTACTAAACTGATCATTACTTTTAGATTTAATTCCTTGTAACCATGAAAATTTAATAAATAATGCAACATATTTGGGAATCTGGGGATGGGGAGTGGCAGTTGGTAGTAGTGGTATTTTAGTATAAAACATGGATACCAAATTTAGAAAACATTGATTAGGGAACAAACCCCTACGATAGTATTTACGGAAAATCATACAAGAAATTCCTAGAATTTTGGTATGGAATATATTATGTAAATGTTTTTATTATATGAATCCTTGTATGAAAACAACAATAGGAATTAATTCTGACACAGATGTACATAAGAGTGAAAACATCAACAAGGATTTTCAGGCTTGACCCGAGGTATCCTTGTACATGAAAATGATTATTATTGTGTACCTGGTTTGACATTCCCATGGGATATTCTTAGGACTATTAAAATTTTCATTAAAACCCATTATGAATGATTTAAAAGTAAATATAAAAAATGTTTATGATTATGAGATTAGTTGTGATGAAATTTTCAGATTATCTTAAGTGTTTAATAATTATAAATTATAAACTATGACATAATTTAGTTTATTCCATTATTTTGTGACAGCGCCTAATGGAAGGAGGGGAATCAATACCCATGGAAAATGTAGGGATTTCCCCACTGAGAAAATAAACATAGTCAATGTTGTAGAAGATCAGATCATGTCTATATTGATACAACTTACTCAGGATGTGATTAATAACTATGCTACACCTGTACTGGATCATTTCATGTGTGCAGAATACCCCATAATTTAGAGGGACTACTAATCCTATGGTATATGAGTAATGTATCAAATCTGTTGAAAATATATTTCTATCATTATGATGAAATGAAAACTAAATGTTATTTCTGGAATTATATTTCCTCATGGGTGATGCAGATCAATGGTGGTACATGATCTATAATACCAAGGGGGAATAATAAATACATGATAGGGAATGGTGAACTATTAAAGAAAAATTCTTCGATAACTATTTCCCTCGTAAAAAATGAACTGAAATGAATGGTAAATTCTTTAGCCAAAAGCAATGGGAAGAAGATAATGTTGCAGAATATGATTTGACCATCACAAGATTATCCAGGTATGAGATATATTGTGTGTGTGATTTGGAGGACAATATTGACAATTTCTTTGAAGGTCCTAAACCAATTATTCAAAGGGAACTTTCTTCTGAAACATTATTATCCTATGATGAAATTGTATTACGTGCCATCATAACAGAGAATTAATTTTCAAGATTAAATTTGTTTATGGGAAATCATGAAAAGAATATGCATTCTAATAACCACAAAAAAGATGAATACCCAATGAATAAGAAGTCAATGATGCTGTTTTCATTTTTCAAGAACTGTAGAATAAATCATCCTGGGAAATGATGGAATGGAATATGAGTTTTCAGTATGTATAGAGAAAAGGTTCATTGATCAAGAGAATATAAGGGGAAAAGACTAGTCAATTATGTTCAGTGCTATAATATTAGATATATGGTACACTTTGAAAATGAATTTCTAAACATCCAAGGAAATTTGAATCAGAAAATGCCACAAGAAAAAGGGAAAGTATAAGAAAATTACAACCATAGATGTTGATGTTCCTATTGACGTGGTGGAAGGTAAAATAATAGTTTACTGAAACTTTTCCAATTCTTGATTTGATTATGTATCATCACATTCATTTATAACTTCCCATTTTGACAAGAAAATTAGACATGTCCAAATTGATTAAATAAAGGAGGTGTGAGTAAAAAATATTAGGGGATGTATC
This sequence comes from Viscum album, assembly GCA_963277665.1. Lineage (NCBI taxonomy): Eukaryota > Viridiplantae > Streptophyta > Magnoliopsida > Santalales > Viscaceae > Viscum > Viscum album. Next base: position 1,186,713,425 of record OY728156.1, on the reverse strand, counting down.
ATTGCAACAAAGATGTGTTGATCAATCCCCTCATGAAACATAAAAATTATTTGGTTTCTAACCTTATCACCATACCAATTATTGAGTTTGATATAATTATTGGTATAAATTTTCTGTCAAATTATGTTGCGATTATCTATTTCAAGAGAAAGGAAGTTACAATTTTTAAGAATAGTGTTGAATCCCTTATCATTTGGGTAGAAACATTGCCATCTAATTCTTATCTAAATCCACCCAAAGAATCTCTATAGAATGAAAATCATGTAGTGTAAGTGAACTAAATTTCTATGGGCGAGGAAAGAAATATTCAAATAGAATAAGTACCTGTTGTGAAATAATTAGTCTTTATACTTCCAAAGGATTTACCTAGACACACTCTAGTGAAATAATATATGTTTTTATTGATATAATTCTAGGGTAATAAACTATATAAAAGACTCCCTATATAATAGATATTGTGGAATTAGTATATCTAAAGAAAAAACCAGACAAATTTAGTGTCAAAGGATTTATTCAACCAAGTGTTTCCCTATAGGGAGCCCTAGTCCTCTTTGTCAAGAATAATGATATATCCATGAGGCTATGAATTGGTTGTAGGGAAATCAATGCTATTAAAATAATGAAAAGTATCATATGAAAAAAATTTATGATTTATATGAGAATCCTCATGGATCTTAATATTTTTCAATGATTTACGTTTAATATGGATATCATCAGCTATGTGTGAGGAAGGAAGATAATCCAATGAAAAAATTTTGTACTAGGTATGCAAATTATGAGTTTACAATAATGCATTGTGGACTGACTAATGTACCATCTATTTTCATAGATCATAGAAATTTAATTTTCAATGAATATCATGATAACTTTTTTTGTGGTAATTATCACTGATATCCTCATATACTCCAAAAGGTACAAAGACCAAGAGAATCACTTTCAGATTTTTTGGATAAACTCTTAGAAGAAATGAACTATATAGGATGTTTAGAAAGTAGGGATTTATGGATTCAATCAGTTTCTTTTAATGGCTATATTATCTCTACAGATGGAATAATAGTTGATCATTTGTAGACAAAGACAATCCATGAATGAACAATGCCAATGAATAAAAATGAGGTGCATAGTTTTATTGTCTTTATAGGTTACTATCGGCATGTCATTTGGAATTTCACAAGACTGGCTAATCTTCTATCCAAGCTCACATATAAATGTGTTAAGTTTGTATGGATAAAATAATGTTCATAATCTATCGATGAATTTAAAATAATATGGGTCAATGATCAAATTTTTACTCTTATATGGATTTGTGATATATAGGGATGCATCCAAGAAAAGAATGAGTTGCGTCCTTATGAAAAAATGTAATGTTATTTATTATGCATCAAGGTTGTTGAAGCTTCATGAGAAAAATTACCCAACACATGATATTGTGTTACAACCGTAATATTTTCTCTAAAAATATGGATACATTATCTCTATTCTGAAATATGTTAGATATATACGGATCATAAGAGTTTGAAATGATTTTTAAACAGAAATAACTCAACAAGAGGGAAAGGAGATTGCTCGAGTTACTCAAGGATTATGATTTTTCAACACAAAACCACGTAGGAAAGGAAAATAAGGCGTACGATTCATTAATTAGGAAAGATCATAGACATCTAACACAAATGTGTATTGAGAGAGATCCTATATTCCTGGATCTATGATAGATGAATATGGGAATTTTGATGGAAGGGTAAAAAAATACTCTTTCAAATGATTTCTAACCATCATTACATGAGAAGATAAAAGTCTCTTAATATGATTATGAGAATATACAAAACAAAATTATGTTGTTATAGATGGATGATTTTAAAACATTGTGTATGTGGATGGTGTTCTGAAATTTGGGAAGAGGTGATGTGTTTCATCAGAACCTGAGCAAAAAATGTAACTATTAAATGATGCTCAAAGCTTACATTTCTCTATACACACTAGTACCACTAAGATGTATAGATATCTAAGGAACATTGTTTTTGGGATAACATGACGTGATAAATTTATGACTATGTGTCAAGGTGTCTAGTTTTTCAACAAGTGAAGCCTAAGAGACAACATCCAAGAGGGGTCATTCAACCATTATATATTCCTATGTGGATGTGGGATGAAATTATGGTGGATTTTTTCATAGGACTACTGAAGACATGTGGATATATTGATGCAATATGGGTAATTGTTGATCGTCTGAAAAAATTATCTTATTTCCTTTATATAAGAGAATATTTTCCACTTCAGTTCCTGTAAAAGGCTTTATATTCATGATGTGGTAATAATTCATGGGGAAACTCTATTTATTGGGTCTTATCAAGATCCATGGTTTACATTATATTCTAGAAAATTCCCTAGATGGAATTGTATACTAAACTTCATATGAGTACTACATATCACCCCCAAACTGACAGATAGTCTGATAGGACTATTCAAACACTAGAATAAATGTTGAGATCATTCTACATTGACTTTCATGGTATGTTGGATCAAATCATGCCTTTGGTGGAATTTTACTATGATAATAGTTTAAATTATTGCATTCAAATAGAACCAAATGAAGCATCATATAGAAAGTTTTGTCGAACACCAACATGATTGGATGATGTTTGTGAGTGGAAACTTATAGGCCGAGATCATATCAAAGAGACAACTGTAAAGGAAACAAAAATATAGGCCCATATTAAAGAATCAGAATGTAGGAAAAATAGTTATACTGACATCCCGAGAAAGGATTTAGAATTTCATATAAGAGATCATGTCATTCCAAATGTATCTCTGTGGAAGGGTGTCTTCAGGTTCAGTAAGAAATGGAAAATGAGCCCTAGGTAAATTGGACTTTTCAAAATTATAGAATGAATTCGAGATGTAGATTACCATTTTAAAATGACACCAAGTATCTCCAAAGTTCATAATGTGTTCCATGTGTTGTTTTTAAATAAATACATGTTAGACTCGATGCATGTACTCACCTATGAAAAAATAGAACTGGAACCTAATTTTTCATAATGTGAAGAGCCTATCAAAATTTATGACCCAAGGAAGAAGGTACTGAGAAATTAGACAACTGGACTAGTAAAAGTTCTTTGTAGAGGAAATAAAATGGAGGAAGCAACATGAGAACCTAATTATGTTATGAATAATAACCAGCCACATATTTTTAGAGGGGTTTATACATGAATATTTTGAGGCTTAAATTTCAGAAGGTGAGAAACATATAAATCCCCTTACATTTTATGATATGTTTCTCTTAAATAATTTCAATTCATTTGATTTCCGATATTTCATAAAGCACCGAGTCTCTTTGAAAAAACTCATTTTTTAAGGTTGGGTCTGAAGCCTTATTTAATATTTAAAGAAAAGAAAGGACCTCTTTAAACTGGGTAGAGAGACCCACTACATAGCATGAGGGGCCAGTGGGCATTTATCCCATTACATAGCCTGTAGGCCAAAATTTTTGGCCCAAGGCCCATTCTCCTACAACTGTACCTCACAGTATCCGTCGCTGCTACAGTACCTTGGACATTTATGAGAATCTAATAACCAAGCCATTAAACTTAAATTTTTAACATCTGTGTCTTGGATTTCAAAAAATGGATATACACGGTTGCGATCTGGGTGATATTTGGAGGCTGATAGAATCAACTTAATTTTCAGCGAATAGTAAATTACCCTTATGAATAGCTACTTAGCCTGATGAATTGTAAATTACCCTTATGATTATAAATATGACCTTTATAAATTGTTACATAACCATGATGGTATTAATAAATGTTGGAACCTAAAAAATAAAGATGAGTACTTTATGTGGTGGTATTTTTTTTATTAAACACTGATTTTAATTAAAAATTTAATTTATCATATTTATAAAATTATTTTTGTAACATGGAGTTCATTTTTTCATTGTACACATTGAAATATTGTAATGGTAAATTTTGGTATTTTTATGAAATACATCTATTTTTAGTGAAGTGTAAAATTTTATAATTTTTGAAATATGCTAAATATATGATTTTTTAATCATTCTAGAGTGTAGGATGATCTAAATGGATAGTGGTTCGAGCTTGCATGCACTTATTACTATTTTTTTTCATAGAATCATCACTATATATTGTCTTAGAGAAAAATAATAAACTAATGATTAAAATATTAAAAAAAATCATGACCCGTCCCATGGGCCCTAGACATTACTTGTAGAGATCCAAATCTTGACATACATAGATATTACATTACATTTGTGGAATATCTAATACATAAAAAAATAGACACCAAAGGACCATAATAGTTTAGTGTCTTTGGAAACATGGAACATAATCTTCTAATATTGGTGAATGATCTTCAACATCTCCCATAATGATCTTCCCTTTTTTTCTTACCCAAAACATTTATTTATAACCAGGGGATAAGAAATCATATAAAGGGTGAGCTCAAATTCTAAGTAAGGGTCATCATGGAAAAAAATTAAACAAACCATATACATTTGAAATTCAAAACATGAACATAATGTTTAAACATCAAAATATTGAGTTGTGAAAAAAATCCTGGTAGTACGTAAGGCATAGATCATAAAGGAACATAAATCATGATAAAATAACATGTTATTAAAACATTTAATTTTGGAAAAACATTAATCACATGATATGATTTCCATATTAGCCAAGGCATTGCTTCCATGACCATCTTAGTGGACAAAGTCCCATTCTGAATTGAGTTCACTCCTCATTCCAGTCCTGTATCACTGAACCGGATTAACATGTTGTTCCATCCATGTCTGCATCATGAGATATAAATCTTTACCCAATGCATTGGAGGGATATATAGTTCCCACCCTTCTCATAATGAAATCATTCTTACTTTTTCCACAAAATAAACTTAAAACATTCATCATAACCCCATGAATAAAATGGGTTTCATAAACATAATCCCATAATCATATAATCCATATAAAACAAATGGATATTTCATCATAAGAAAAGTGAAACCATGTAAATCATAGAGACATTATAATTGAAACACACACATATGAAATAATGTCATCTTATATGGAAAATGGTTTTGATAAAACACTTGAAATGAATTCTTGAGGAAAATATCCTTTCTTCTTAAAAAACAGTTTCTTTTCACAATATTCCATGAAATTTTAAAAGAAATGTATTTTGTTGAAAATAGTCATAAAATATTGTAGAGTAAGATTCATGAAAATGGGGCGTTATGAAACCGTAAAAATCCATTCATGCCATATAAGTTAAAAATAACATTCTTCTTGTACTTTTTTCAGAAAAGTCAAAAAGTTCCCCATGTGGTAAAAAAAGAAAGATTCCTTTCATAACATGTGGTAAATTTAAAAAATAGGTAAAAATGACTTTAAAATTACATGGAATTTTTTTTGAAAAACATGGGCATGGATAATAATAATAACCCCAATAAATACTTATGAATAACAATCTCGGATAAGAACAAGATTAAAATAGTTATCCCTTACTTTAGCTCTAATATGCTTCCTATGTATCTGAACCTCCTGTATAATGATTTAAATAATGTCATTGACTTATTACTGAAACATATTCATTGTTATGATATCATATATGGTTCACTTATGACTTTATATTACCCTTTCTTTTGTATGTTCCATGTTAAAACAGTGTTTTGGGTGAAAATCGTTTTGTTTGTCGTGCGTGTTTGGACTTGTTGTTCTTCATATTATTATTACTTATATCTTGATTTACATACTTCCAGAATTTAAATCATGATTTATATATCATATATATATTCAGTATATATATATAATGGATATATAAATGAAATTAAATGCACCGTTCATGGAGACGGTAGGTCGTACGTACGTATGAACACTGTTTTCATTTCCTTATTGAATTAAATGGAATTAAGTAAATGAAACATATATGTACATAAATCCAGTATCATTATTATTTAATATATTTCATGATTATTTATTATATATACTTTATAATCATACTTGATGGTTAATCATGGAAAATGAATCTCATCATGTTCGTGGAGACGGTAGTCCGTACGTACGCACGAGCAATGATATCATTACCATTATCGTGGAATTGTATTGAAGTGTATGCATAATATTTCAGAATCAATATCACATTACAATAATCATATATAGTTTTTTATTTACACCATTATACCCTTCCAAGTAAGGTGGTGGTGGAAAACAAATTACACCATGACGTGGAGACGGTATTACGTACGTACGCACACGCGGTGTTTTCATTTCCATAGGATGGATAGTAAATGAAATTGGATTGTTTCATATATATAATAACATATAAGTATATGATTGATACTGATGTTATTAATTTATAATGAAACAAATAAAGAAGAAGAAGTAGGAGAAGAAATAAATTGGAAAGAATCTGTAAAGGATATTACCTCTTCTTTGACGCGCCTCTTCCTAACCACCTCTTAAGGCACTAGGTTTGGTCTTTTTAGGATTCCAGAACATCTATAATGTTTCAAGGGAAGATTAGAAGGGAACAAGGTAGGGGTTTTCCGAGCTGCAAGGCTCAAAAGGGTGTGAAGAGAAGAGGGAAGGGGTGCCCTTTTTATAAGGGAGGAGAGGGGTACCTTAGAAAAAACTTAAAGTATTATTTTATAATAAAGTCATATTACGGTTTTAATAGCTCCAAAATGATATATTTCGAAGATAAGGTTGGGATGGGTCGCAATACTCTCAAACAATAGTTTTTAGACTAGTTTAGGTTACTATTTTAACCTTATCATTTAGATTTAACTCTAAGTTAAATAATTTAACTTTTACCGTGTCTTTTTGTTTTCTTACAATATATGGTTAATAAAATTACTATAACAAGACAAAAGAAACCCATGTGGTTAATTATTAATATATATAACCCTATATAAGTCATTTTTATGATCCTTAGATTTTTAGGAATAGAATAACAATTAATAATATAATATTTGTTTTAAAAACTAATTTATGTCAATTTTGACACTATTTGGTACTTGATTTTTGTGAAACATATTCCAGTATGATTAGTTCAAAAAAAGCTAATTAAATCAATAATAACATGTCATATTAACTTATAAAATTAGTTTAATTCATAAAAAGTATCAAATTACTTTTATTTGGGTATTTAAAATATCAATTATTTTAATGATTCATTATTTAGATAATTACAGGATCACCATTGTGTCATAAATAAATTAAATTATTTAATGTCTAAAAATTATAAATAAACTACCATTATTTAGGAAATCTATATATTTTTATAATGAAAACTTATAGTCAAATTTATCTTATGTATAACCCTATATTAAAAATGTTTTAGTTATTAAATTTGGATTTTAACCATTTTAACTCATCTTTAAAAAAAATAATAATAAATGTCCTAATCTAATCCAAGTGGACCTAAAGGGTAATATTTTATTCATAAGGTTGTTTTTGGTATAATTAAATTTATCAATTACAATTATAAAATCTGGTATCACTACTATAAATAAGGCCATTAGCGACCGCCATTGGCGGTCGCTATAGAAGGCCGGCAGATCGGCCTTCAGCGACCGCCTATGGCGGTCGCTATTCTAAAATTTTTTTTTTATTGAATTGAATATAAATATATATATATATATATATGTAAAAATATTCATATATATACTATTAAATACAATATTTTAAATATATATATATATATATATATATAATATATTTTAAATGTTTTAATATATATTTAATATATATATAATATCGAATCATTGTGCTATAATAATTTAAAAACTTCAATTCAAGAAATAATTTCATTTCAGGTCGTTCGGAGCACGTTTGCTCCGAATGGGACCGCCGCACGCCGTTTTGGTGTTTTATGGCGCCGAAAACGCGTTTCCGGCCGCCGCGGTCACAAGGAACCACCGAATGAGGTTCCGTCTGGCCAACCATTTCACAATTCACGCCCCGGATGTTGTCGTACGGTTTCGTGGCATTCGGAGGTCATTCGGGTGGTTTTGACCCCCCAACGCGCCATTTCAGCGCGCGCCGCGCTGCTGAAAACGACACAATCGGACGTGCCGCGAGCACCGCACGTCCGATGGACGTTCGGCCTCCTCCTGCATCTTAGGAATAATATTTCTATCATTCTCGTGCAGTTTCAGGTGGTTCGGAGCACGTTTGCTCCGAATTGGACCGCCGCACGCCGTTTTGGTGTTTAATGGCGCCGGAAACGCGTTTACGGCCGTCGCGGTCACACGGAACCTCCGAATGAGGTTCCGTTTGGCCGACCATTTCAAAATTCATGCCCCGGATGTTGTCGTACGGTTTCGTGGCATTCGGAGGTCGTTCGGGTGGTTTTGACCCCCCAACGCGCCATTTCAGCGCGCACCGGGCTGCTGAAAACGACACAATCGGACGTGCCGCGCGCACCGCACGTCCGATGGACGTGCGGCCTCCTCTTGCATCTCAGGAATAATATTTCTATCGTTACCGTGCGGTTTCAGGTCATTCGGAGCACGTTTGCTCCGAATTGGACCGCCGCACGCCGTTTTGGTGTTTTAGGGCGCCGGAAACACATTTCCGGCCGCCGCGGTCACACGGCACCTCCGAATGAGGTGTAGTCTGGCCGACCATTTCACAATTCACGCCCCGGATGTTTTCGTACGGTTTCGTGGCATTCGGAGGTCGTTCGGGTGGTTTTGACCCCCCAACGCGCCATTTCAGCGCGCGCCGCGCTGCTGAAAAGGACACAATCGAACGTGCCGCGCACACCGCACGTCCGATGGACGTGAGGCCTCATCCTGCATCTCAGGAATAATATTTCTATCGTTCCCGTCTGGTTTCAGGTCGTTCGGAGCATGTTTGCTCTGAATGGGACCGCCGCACGCCGTTTTGGTGTTTTATGGCGCCGGAAACGCGTTTCCAGCCGCCGAGGTCACACGGCACCTCCGAATGAGGTGCCGTTTGGCCGACCATTTCACAATTCACGCCCCGGATGTTGTCGTACGGTTTCGTGGCCTTCGGAGGTCGTTCGGGTGGTTTTGACCCCCCAACGCGCCATTTCAGCGCGCGTCGCGCTACTGAAAACGACACAATCGGAGGTGCCGCGCGCACCGCACGTCTGATGGACGTGCGGCCTCCTCCTGCATCTCAGGAATAATATTTCTATCGTTCCCGTGCAGTTTCAGGTGGTTCGGAGCACGTTTGCTCCGAATTGGACCGTCGCACGCCGTTTTGGTGTTTAATGGCGCCGGAAACGCATTTCCGGCCGCCGCGGTCACACGGCACCTCCGAATGAGGTGCCGTCTGGCTGACCATTTCACAATTCACGCCTCGGATGTTTTCGTACGGTTTCGTGGCATTCGGAGGTCGTTCGGGTGGTTTTGACCCCCCAACGCGCCATTTCAGCGCGCGCCGCGCTGCTGAAAACGACACAATCGGACGTGTCGCACGCACCGCACGTCCGATGGATGTGCGGCCTCCTCCTGCATCTCAGAATAATATTTCTATCATTCCCATGTGGTTTCAGGTCGTTCGGAGCACGTTTTCTCCGAATGGGACCGCCGCACGCCGTTTTGGTGTTTTATGGCGCCGGAAACGCGTTTCCGGCCTCCGCGGTCACACGGAACCTCCGAATGAGGTGCCGTCTAGCCAACCATTTCACAATTCACGCCCCGGATGTTGTCGTACGGTTTTGTGGTATTCGGAGGTCGTTCGGGTGGTTTTGACCCCCCAACGTGCCATTTCAGCGCGCGCCGCGCTGCTGAAAAGGACACAATCGGACGTGCCGCGCGCACCGCATGTCCGATGGATGTGCGGCCTCCTCCTGCATCTCAGGAATAATATTTCTATCGTTCCCGTGCGGTTTCAGGTCGTTCGGAGCACGTTTGCTCCGAATTGGACCGTCGCACGCCGTTTTGGTGTTTTAGGGCGCCGGAAACGCGTTTCCGGCCGCCACAGTCACACAGCACCTCCGAATGAGGTGCCGTCTGGCCGACCATTTCACAATTCACGCCCCAGATGTTTTCGTACGGTTTCGTGGCATTCGGAGGTCGTTCAGGTGGTTTTGACCACCCAACGAGTCATTTCAGCGCGCGCCGCGCTGCTGAAAAGGACACAATCGAACGTGCCGTGCGCACCGCACGTCCGATGGACGTGCGGACTCCTCCTGAATCTCAGGAATAATATTTCTATCGTTCCCGTGCGGTTTCAGGTGGCTCGGAACACGTTTTCTCCGAATGGGACCGCCGCACGCCGTTTTGGTGTTTTATGGCGCCGGAAACGCATTTCCGGCCGCCGCGGTCACACAGAACCTCCGAATGAGGTGTCGTCTGGCCGACCATTTCACAATTGACGCCCCGGATTTTGTCGTACGGTTTCGTGGCATTCGGAGGTCATTCGGGTGGTTTTGACCCCCCAACGCGTCATTTCAGCGCGCGCCGCGCTGCTGAAAACGACACAATCGGACGTGCCGCTGGCACCGCACGTCCGATGGACGTGCGGCCTCCTCCTGCATCTCAGGAATAATATTTCTATCATTCTCGTGCGGTTTCAGGTCGTTCGGAGCACGTTTGCTCTGAATGGGACCGTCGCACGCCGTTTTGGTGTTTTATGGCGCCAGAAACGCGTTTCCGGCCGCCGCGGTCACACGGAACCTCCGAATGAGGTGTCGTCGGGCCGAAAATTTCACAATTGACGCCCCGGATGTTTTCTTACGGTTTCGTGGCATTCGGAGGTCGTTCGGGTGGTTTTGACCCCCCAACGCGCCATTTCAGCGCGCGCCGCGCTGCTGAAAACGACACAATCGGACGTGCCGCGCGCACCGCACGTCTGATGGATGTGCGGCCTCCTCCTGCATCTCAGGAATAATATTTTTATCGTTCCCGTGCAGTTTCAGGTGGTTCGGAGCACGTTTGCTCCGAATTGGACCGCCGCACGCCGTTTTGGTGTTTAATGGTGCCGAAAACGCGTTTCCGGCCGCCGCGGTCACACGGCACCTCCGAATGAGGTGCCGTCTGGCCGACCATTTCACAATTCACGCCCCGGATGTTATCGTATGGTTTCGTGGCATTCAGAGGTCGTTCGGGTGGTTTTGACCCCCCAACGCGCCATTTCAGCGCGCGCCGCGCTGCTGAAAACGACACAATCGGACGTGCCACGCGCACCGCACGTCTGATGGACGTGCGGCCTCCTCCTGCATCTCAGGAATAATATTTCTATCGTTCCCGTGCGGTTTTAGGTGGTTCGGAGCACGTTTGCTCCGAATTGGACCGCCGCACGCCGTTTTGGTGTTTAATGGCGCCGGAAACGCGTTTCCGGCCGCCGCGGTCACACGGCACCTCCGAATGAGGTGCCGTCTGGCTGACCATTTCACAATTCACGCCCCGGATGCTGTCGTACGGTTTCGTGGCATTCGGAGGTCGTTCGGGTGGTTTTGACCCCCCAACGCGCCATTTCAGCGCGTGCCGCGCTGCTGAAAACGACACAATCGGACGTGTCGCGCGCACCGCACGTCTGATGGACGTGCGGCCTCCTCCTGCATCTCAGGAATAATATTTCTATCGTTCCGGTGCGGTTTCAGGTCATTTGTAGCATGTTTGCTCCGAATTGGACCGCCGCACGCCGTTTTGGTGTTTAATGGCGCCGGAAACGCGTTTCCGGCCGCCGCGGTCACACGGCACCTCCGAATGAGGTTCCGTCTGGCCGACCATTTCAAAATTCACGCCCCGGATGTTGTCGTACGACTTCGTGGCATTCGGAGGTCGTTCGTGTGGTTTTGACCCCCCAACGCGCCATTTCAGCGCGCGCCGCGCTGCTGAAAACGACACAATCAGGGGGCTGTACGGGGGTGCGGGGGGCTGTACGGGGGTGGCGGGGGGCTGTACGGGGGTGCGGGGGTGTACGGGGGTGCGGGGGGGCTGTACGGGGATGCGGGGGGCTGTACGGGGGTGCGGGGGGGCTGTACGGGGGTGCGGGGGGCTGTACGGGGGTGCGGGGGGGCTGTACGGGGGTGCGGGGGGCTGTACGGGGGTGGCGGGGCCTGTACGGGGGTGGCGGGGGGTAGTACGGGGGTGCGGGGGGTTGTACGGGGGTGTGGGGGGGCTGTACGGGGGGTGCGGGGGGCTGTACGGGGGTGCGGGGAGCTGTACGGGGGTGGCGGGGGGCTGTACGGGGGTGGCGGGGGCTGTACGGGGGTGCGGGGGGTTGTACGGGGGTGCGGGGGGGGGGGGGGGGGGGGGCTATACGGGGGAGCGGGGGGCTGTACGGGGGTGCGGGGGGGGGGGGGGGGCTGTACGGGGGTGCGGGGGGGGGGGGGGGGGGGGGCTGTACGGGGGTGCGGGGGGCTGTACGGGGGTGGCAGGGGCCTGTACGGGGGTGGCGGGGGGCAGTACGGGGGTGCGGGGGGCTGTACGGGGGTGCGAGGGGGGGGGGGGGCTCTCCGGGGGTGCAAAGGCCATCCCATTGATTACAAAAGTGAAAAATAAAAGTGATAACATCAGGGGGCTGTACGGGGGTGCGGGGGCTGTACGGGGGTGGTGGGGGGCTGTACGGGGGTGCGGGGGGTTTTACGGGGGTGTCAGGGGGCTGTACGGGGGTGCCGGGGGGCTGTACGGGGGTGGCGGGGGGCTGTACGGGGGTGGCGGGGGGCTGTACGGGGGTGGCGGGGGGCAGTACGGGGGTGCTGGGGGTTGTACGGGGGTGCGGGGGGGGGGGGGGGGGGGGGGGGGCAGTACGGGGGTGCGGGGGGCTGTACGGGGGTGTGGGGGGGTGTGGGGGGGGGGGGGGGTGGGGGTTGGGCCGTACGGGGGTGTGGGGGGCTGTACGGGGGTGGCGGGGGCCTGTACGGGGGTGGCGGGGGGCAGTACGGGGGTGCGGGGGGTTGTACGGGGGTGCGGGGGGGGGGGTGGGGGGGTCTGTACGGGGGTGCGGGGGGCTGTACGGGGGTGCGGGGGGCTGTACGGGGGTGGTGGGGGGCTGTACGGGGGTGGCGGGGGGCAGTACGGGGGTGCGGGGGGCTGTACGGGGGTGCGGGGGGGCTGTACGGGGGTGGCGGGGGGCTGTACGGGGGTGGCGGGGGCCTGTACGGGGGTGGCGGGGGGCAGTACGGGGGTGCGGGGGGTTGTACGGGGGTGCGGGGGGGGGGGGGGGCTGTATGGGGGGGGGGCTGTACGGGTGTGCGGGGGGCTGTACGGGGGTGCGGGGGGGTTGTACGGGGGTGCGGGGGGCTCTCCGGGGGTGCGGGGGGCTCTCCGGGGGTGCGGGGGGCTCTCCGGGGGTGCAAAGGCCATCCCATTGATTACAAAAGTGAAAAATAAAAGTGATAACATCTAATTAATACATATTTTTTATCGATACCATACAGAAATTTATAAAAAATATATTGGATAATACATAATCTATAATATCAGATTTATTGATCTGTTGGAATTAGTTCGACTTTTTCAAATGTAGAATCATTCAAGATTATCTGATGAAAAACTCAATATGTGTATAAAATATTTAAAAGACCACCATGGATGGTAATAATGCATTACTTAAATGAATAAATACAGTACATCAATGTCAACCCTACCAGTAAAAACACAAAACATATCTCATGAATATATGGTGCGTCACGCATTGCCATCACTGCTACCTCCTTCTGGTGGGCCAGGTGCCTACAACAAATAAACATTATAAATATTTTAATAACAAAATTAATTTAAATTAAATAAATAAATAAAGTATATACCTGCGTCGTATGATCCCTTGTACCATCAGCTCGACGCACATATTCCCGCAGTGCTCTAACCTCAGCTGTCAATTGCGCATTTGTCTCCTCGGAAGCGCGCAGCCGTGCCTCAAAATCTGACATCTGCTGTGTCATATGAGCAACAGCAGGACCGACAACCGTAGCGCGTGACACTACAGAACGAGGAATCCCTGCTCTATAGGTCAAACTATAGCCAGGCCCGTCCCGACCAATAATGCGATGAAAGATCTCATCCCGTCACATGGGAAGCTGTCGCTGGTCCTCTGGCAGATGTTCTAACTCAGCTTCAAATTGATCCTGTGAAATATTTAAATATATATAACTATATATATGTTAATATATATATTTATGTAATTATTGGTATGTACAGACACTTACTATCAATGCTGCAACCTCTGGATCATTGTGATCATGAGTCCTTATCCACACCGACATTTTATCAGCTGTTGCACCTTGCCCTCGCAACTGTATATTAAAAGAATATAAACACAAAACCATATTAATTAATAAATTAAAAAATGAATAATATATACCTCATGTCGGATCTGAGACACCTGACGAGTCCCGAGCCTGTGAGCTGGTCCCTGCAACGCTCGATTCTCTGAATGGCGTGTTGACACCTCCTATATTCAATTCATTCAAATTTCAAAAAAATCACATATTATTGAAAATATATATAAAACAAAATAATTAATATACAAACCGCAACACCCTCAGTAGACCAATATACAACCAAGTCACGCCACTGAGCCGGGAGGACACCTCTCAGGACTTTTTCCAAAATGTCAAGGGCACCCACATTTGGTACCCAGTGGTCCCTCTTCACTTTGCCTTTATAATCTTTCCACAGCTTACGACATTTGCTCATACACACGGGCCGAAACTCTTCAGGGAATACTTTCAAATTTTTCTATAATGAAAATAATCAAACATATTAGTATTATTTATAAATAGAAAATAAAGTAAAATTATTTTCTTACCTGAACCTCCCTCCATAGACGATCTAATGTGTCCTGAGGGATAGAAGCCCAATCACGCGTGGTCAATGGAAATCGATGTGGGTCACGTATGATATGACCCAGCTGACGAATAAATGCCAGGGCATTCGGTCCCACGGGATGAAATACCTCATCAAATGAAACATCTATCGTCGTGTCAGAATTCCATGATAATATGCCACGACCAGGGCCTCTCCTGCGAGAGGAAGAAGCAGCCGAGTCTGATCCTGTTGAAAACAATTTTATATATAAATTGACAAATGTTATATATATATATATATATTTCAATTACATAAAAAATATAGACAATGACATTCAAACATACCTCGACCCTGAGACGTAGATGCCTCAGATGGATGATGTGGATTTTCTTCCTCTTCCCCTGACATGTCTGCAGTCATACAAAATACCAGTAATGAGTCCAAAGTGTTTAAAAGATAAATTGGATTGTTCATAATAAATCAAACTTGTACAACTGTTAATCAAACCAAAAATGGATTGAATAATTAGTTGTGAATGAATTTTAAAAAATCAGAAAGTTAATCAACCTAAATATTTATGACTGAATTAACTTACAAAAGTGAGGATTAAAACTTATAAGGATTTATAAAATGATTAGATAATTTATGATATCCTAGGACATTCTACTGAATAGCGGGAAAACAATTATACCTTTCATTAAGCATGAAAATCGACCGTTTCTCCTTCAACAGCCGCTCTGACCCAATAAATATCTTCTTCACGTTGAACTACGGTATGTTGATCAAGTTGTTGGTAAACAAACGGAACAGTCTCGGGTTCATCTTCTTCAAATAAAAACAATCCTCGCCGAGACATTTTGACAACAACTTGCCAACTTGGATCCGAAGGCAAAGTAACGAAGAATACTTGTTCCGCTTGTGATGTCAAAATGAAAGGTTCATTCTCAACTCGTTCATTATTTCTGTATAAGATATAGTTAAAATTCACCAATTAAAACTGATATTGATCGACTTTACATCCACGCACTGGATCAACCCAATTACACTTTAACAATATGTACTTCAAACCGTGTGTGTATACAACATCAATGATGTCTATCAATTGACCATAGTAATAACCAGAATCGACAAAGGGACAACCGATGCCACTGTTTTGTGTTGCTCGTTTGTCGTCAACATCTTTAATGCGAAATCGAAAACCATTAGCATCAATAGCTTTATAACGACGAGCCGTTATAGATGGACCCTCAGCCAGTTGGATAAATACTTCAGGTAGCGTGGGGTCCCCTAACTCCCTCATCTTACGAACCTACATAATTTATAAAAATCAATACTGATATATGCAGAAAGAATTAGTTTAATACTTCACTCATAATGAAAATCAATTTATACATACATAATCCTTGAACCAATCATGAAATGCCGCATAATGAGATTGTTGAATTTGCAACTCAGTCGCACGATGCATCTCTTCTTTTATCTCATTAATGTGTTTCCCGCAAATGATAACGCGATGTTTAAAAGATCAACTTATGCAAAGAAAACATGTAAAAGTTATACAAGCACATTGATAAGATACTTACTGCATTAATGGTGCAACTGATGGAGTATTGAACAAGATATATCGATGTTCTTGTATCCACTCGATGTTGTCCATATCAAATGTGGTTCCTTCTCCAACTGGACCATCATGAATCCGAGAGGGCTTATCTAATTTTGTTTCAACATCCGTATGATATTCTGCACAAAAGGTAGTACACTCATCCATCAAATAACCATTGGCTATTGATGCCTCTGGATGAGCTCTGTTGCGTACAAATCTTTTCAATGTACTCAAATACCGTTCAATAGGATACATCCACCTGGATTGCACTGGACCAACAGCCATTACTTCATCAGTTAGGTGCACTGTCAAGTGGACCATAACATCGAAAAATGAGGGGGGGGGGAAGTTTCTCAAAGTGACAAAGCGTAAGTACAATTCGGTCCTGCAAACTTTTTAAATCACTCATTCGTTTATTTCTTAAACAAAGCTGTCTAAAAAAATTACTCATCTCAATCAAGGGATGAACAACATTGGGGGATAAACAATCACAAATTGTGATTGGAATCAACTGCTGATGTAATATGTGATTGTCATGACTTTTCAACCCTTGCAATGTCTTGCTCGTCAGATTCACACACTTTGAAATATTAGAAGAGTAACCATCAGGCACCATGACCATCTTCAAAATGGAAAGAAATGTCTCTTTCTCCTCTGTAGTCATCGAATACTGTGCAGCAGGCATATATGCGTTGTTTCCCTCAGCTAACTGTAAATGCAACTGTTTCCTTAAACCCATTTCTTCCAAATCACGACGTGCATTAACATGGTCCTTTGACTTTCCACTGACACCTAAAATGGTCCACAATATGTTATCACAAACATTTTTTTCAATGTGCATGACATCCAAATTATGCCTCAACATGTTAGTTTTCCAATACGGAAGACTATAAAAAATACTTTTCTTTTTCCAATTGTGACTGCGCTGCCTACCCGCAGCACGAATATTACGTACTGGAGGAGCCACCAAATCCTGAATTTCATATACTGTGCGGATGTTTTCTTCCTCAATATGCGATAACATTTCGACTCCTGTCATGATCTTTGGTGCTGGGCTGAACTCTCTAGAACCATCAAATGCCACTCTGTCCTTTCTAAACCTGTGCTGGGGAGGGAGAAAACGCCTGTGACCCATGTATGCCCATTTTTTGGAATGTTTAAGCCATACAGATTTTTTACTTTTATTGCAACAAGGGCAAGCAAATTCCCCTTTCGTACTCCAGCCTGATAAATTTGCATAATCTGGGAAGTCATTGATTGTCCACAATAAAGCAGCATGCAGTTTGAACATTTCATTCGTTTCGCAGTCATAAGTCATCAGACCATCGCCCCAAAATTCATTCAACTCATCAATCAATGGCTGAAGGTAAACATCAATCTTATCCCCCGGACATTTAGGTCCATCAATAAGAGTGGAAAGTAATATAAATTGTTGCTTCATACAAAGCCACGGAGGAAGATTATATGGAACCAACACCATGGGCCATGTGCTATGAGTTGCACCAATCATAGACTTGAATGGATTGAAACCATCTACTGCCAATCCCAATCGGACATTACGAACATCTTTAGCAATGTCGGGATGTCTCTTTTCAAAATCCTTCCATGCATGAGAGTCTACCGGGTGGGTTAACATGTCACTTTCATGAACTCTTTCTGCATGCCATCTCATTAAATTAGAAACTTTAGATGACATAAAAAATCTTTTCAACCTCGGTTTAAGGGGAAAGTAACGCATTTGCTTTACGGCAATCGGTTTCCCCTGTATCGCAATCTGACTTTGATGAGTCTTATTTCCCCTGTTCTCTTTCCACCTGGAAGCGCCACAAACCGTACAAATATCCAAATGAGCAGTTTCATTTCTAAACAACATACATTTGTTTTCACATGCATCTATAGTCTCATATGTAAAACCTAAGTTCTCTGTCAACTTACGAGCATAGTAATACGACTCAGGAATCTTAGCGTCGACAGGAAGAACTTTTTTCAATAAAACCAAAAGCATGTCGAATGATGTGTCTGACCAATTATTCAAAGTCTTCAAATGCAAAAACTCCACGATAAACGACAGTTTATTGTAAGAAGTACATCCAGGATATAATTCTGTTTTTGCATCACCAAGTACTTCATAAAACCTCCTCGAATCACGATCTGCACCAGAGCGAAGATTTATCTCACCGGTCTAAAGATTCTGGATGTCAATGCCTTCAGGATCAAACCCACGTACCATTTCAGTAAGCATATAATGCATTGGATCAGTCATCCTTGCATCAACATCCATCTGAGCTGCATCTGTATTTTGACAACGAACATATTCTTCTCCATGACGAGTCCAACTCTTATAATTTTTCAGAAATCCATTAATGAAAAGGTGCTCCCTCACATTATCTCGTGTGAATTGATATCTGTTAGCACATTTTCTACATGGACAACTAATATAGTCACTTTCAAATCCTCTCGTGAAGTCAATAAACTGCATAATGCCATTGAAATATTCTCTAGACGTTCGATTTGGAAGATCAATCCAACTCTTATCCATAATAATATCTGTATAACAAACTTTTACACAATACTTATTACATTTACATTTTTCAAATCAACTATATTCAAAATAAATATTAACCATTTGTTTATGAACCATTGATAAAATAATAATGTAACTGAAAGCTCATGTTACCTGATTGAGCTACAAACCTGAAAGGGAGGGGAGCCGAAAGCGGTGTTGCGAGGGAGAGGAGGCAGCGAAGGGGAGCCGGAGCCAAAGGCGGTGCGGCAAGGGAGGGGACGGGCGGCTGCGGCGGCGGGGAGCTGGAGGAGAGGAGGCGGTGAGGGGACGGGGGATGGGCAGCGAGGGGGGGGGGTGTCCGGGGTCGGGGGCGGGGGGGGGGGGGGGGGGGGGGGCTGTCCGAGGTGCGGGGAGGGGTGTCCGGGGTGTCGGGGGCCTGTCAGGGGTGCAGGCAGGGGTGTTCGGGGTGAGGGGGTGTCCGGGGTGCGGGGGAGGGGGGGCTGTCTGGGGTGCAGGGGGGCTGTCGGGGGTGCGGGGTGGGGTGTCCGGGGTGCGGGGGGCCTGTCCGGGGTGCGGGGGGGCTATCCGGGTTCGGAGGGGGGGGGTGCCCGAGTGCGGGGGGGGGGGGGGGGCTGTCCGGGGTGCAGGGGGGGGGGGGGCTGTTCGGGTTCGGAGGGGGGTGTCCGAGTGCAGGGGGGCTGTCCGGGGTGCGGGGAGGCGTCCGGGGTGCGGGGGGGCGGTCCGGAGTGCGCGGGGGGGGGGGGGGGGGGGGGTTGCTGTCCGGGGTGCGGGGAGGCGTCCGGGGTGCGGGGGGCGGTCCGGAGTGCGCTTCGGGGGCTGTCAGCGGTGCGGGTGCCGTCCAGGGTGGGGGGGGGGGGAGGGCCGAGAGGCCGGAGGGCGGCGGCCGGAGGCCCGAGGGCGGAGGGCGGCGACCGGAGGCCGGATGGCAGGCGGCGGGGGAGGGCAGGCGGCGGGGGAGGCCGGGCGGCGGGGGAGGGCGGGCGGCGGGGGAGGCCTGGCGGCGGGGGAGGGGTGGGCGGCGCGAGGGAGGGCGGCGAGGGAGGGAGGGGGTTAGGGCGGAGGGAGATCGAGGGCGCGGGGGGGGGGGGGGGGGGGGGCGCAGAAACCCCCCGAATTTTTTTATGCAGGTTAGCGACCGCCATTGGCGGTCGCTAATGGTTAGCTATAGAGACCGCCAATGGCGGTCGCCCGAGTCTGGGGGGCTCCAATGCCCCCTTTTCTAGTAGTGTAGGGTAATATTAATATCATTTTTAACCTTAATTACCCTATTTACTTTAACCGTGGTAAATAAAAGTAAATATTTACTATTCAAAAAAATTATTTTTATCCTATTGAACCAAATTTTACTCCTTGATATTAACCATGTCTCTTCTATTTTTGAAATTCCACTCACAGAAGCGGTAAAATTATGTTTTATGTAAATTTTCAAATTTTCCTATGAGGTGGGTAAAAGACGGTGAAAAGTTTAATAAAATTTTTATATATCTAAAATTATTCTAAAATGACTCCAATGAATTACATTGAAATTACATTGGTAATATGTATCTATTTTGACCAAAAATAAATTTAAATAGAATAAATAATTATATAAATAAAAAGTCAGTTTTTAAATAGTAACTTAGTGTTTTCACTATTTATAAAAAATTGGATGTTTTCAGAAAAATACAAAAACATCACCCTAGGATAATTTTGATATTCCGAGTCCAAAAATTAAGTACATTTCGAAAGATAAAATTTATAAAATTTCAAAAAGTGGGTATTACTATTCATAACGGCTAGTTTATATAACATATCTTTGTTTAGAGAAACTCGGTATTGCGTACAACACACGCTATTGTGGTAGGTCGCAATTGTGTGTAACGCATGCCAAGTCAGGGATGCATGTAGTGAAATATCCTTTTGGTTTAGCAAACAACACAATACATAAATGAAATTAAAAATAATATTTTTCATAAAATCTCGGGATGTTACATTCTACCCCCCTTAAAATGAATTTCGCCCGTGAAATTCGCCGTGGTTATAAATTGTTTACTACTCAAAAGTTTCTTTAATATAAACCCACATCGTAAAAAGGAATACCAAAACTTATCTTTAAAAACTAATGTTTGAAACATAATGGTTACCCAAATTAACTAATCACCGGGTTTCCATATAGGAGAACATAGGTGAAAATATGGATATGGAAGAGAAATCTAACCATCATGTTCTGATGGAGAGTGGTAGAGAACATGGCTATAAAAAATCCAACAATCAAAAAGCCATAAATTTTTGATGATCTAAGGTACCATCTGATTCATCGGATATAAGGACACTATGAAAACATTTTTTTGTATTCAATATCATTTCCCTAAAGTTGAAGAAATTGGAATTAGAATAATTACTTTCTTGATTTTGGTATAATCTCACCATTGGTCGTTCCTTGGACAATTTCCACTTAATCTCTTAAATAAATGAATTTTAATTTGTCATTCATGAAGTGTTAGTAGATCATGTGATAGAATGATGGTTCATTCCATCTGTCTCAAACAAAAGGTTAGAAAAAGTAATCAAAAATACATAAGTCCATCTATATAGAGATATTAATCATATATGGTTCCTAAAATGGACTTATACTTCATATATCATACTGCTTAATATAATAAATCTAGTTTCTACTAACCAGGGACTTCCTGTAGGCTAGTTGTAGGAGATAAAGGCATGTCACACTTCGTTTTTGGGTTCGATTCCCACAGCCTTGTCCGAACCGACGGGTTGTCACCTGTTCTGCATGTTGTCCCTTTTCTTAAACTACACTATTATAACAATCCATCAATAATATTGAAAAAAGTTCTAGCCTTAAACAATACTAAATTATGTTCAACATAATTCATTCCAATATTTAGGATTATCTAATATAATTTTATCCAATCTCATAGTATGAAGAAAACGATTACTAGAAAGGTCACATAAGAAGCATGTGAATACCATCATTTATCCCTCATATATCACAAGATATATCTTGTTAGTAATATTCCAAACATGTAAATACCTTAATCGGGTATTCTCTTGAAAAATGAATACCCATTGAACCTTAGTGAAAACATGAATGCAGTTAAAAGTTAACACTTTGCAGATAACAAAATCCGAAAAATTCTATATACTCAAACCATTATATCACTTAGTCCTTATATCAATCATGATCTCATGAATACTATCAAACATATTATTTTCTCTTTATCCATTAATTATGCACATATCATATGCTTTCTAAAGTATTTGAATCACTTTTCATGGTTATCGGTACCATATAATTATTGGAAACCAATACATAGATATTCCAAAATCCCATGATGCCATAAATGGGATTCCATGATACTATTTTTAAATCCCATTACATAAACACTTAATCATTACACAAAATCATCGTCATACTCAACATCAGAAATAGTGATCATATGTGACTTCCCTTAATCCTTTTCCTTAAGCGGTTTCTCACATTGATCATCATTAACCCTTGGATTAGGGAATTGATTAGCATGTGCCCCATTTCCTTGCACTTAAAGCATTGAAGTGTTGGTGGTGCGTTCTCTGCAGTCATTTCTTTATTCACATCATTAGAAACCCCTCTTCCATTACTTTGACACTGAGATTATCGATGAACTTCATTTCCACACTTAAAACATTTTCTAGTCCCTTGAAGACATTCTCCACCATGATTCTTTCCACACTTTGAACATAAAGAAACATTCATCTTCTTTTCACCATTATTCTGAGATTTCTCCTTGAACTCCATCTTTCGTTTCTTGTCAAAACCATGACATGGATATGTAACACCAACATCCATTTATACCTTGATAGAACAATGCACAATTTCTTCATAGATACTGAAGGATCTTATAGAAAATTCCCTTCGAAGACTTGGTTTTAAGCCACTGAAGAGTCGACCGACTTTACTATCAGGTTGGATGATAAAGCCAGACGCATACCGTGCAAGCCTTGTAATATTCGCTTCGTATATACCAACAGATTCATCATCCTTTTTCTTAAGCTCAAGGAAATCCTTTTCCATCTTTTTTCAAAGAATACAAGGGAAGTACTTATTGAAAAATATGTTCTTGAACTCATCCCATTCTGTGGATTCAATTTCTTCTCGGGGCCTCATATTCTTAATTAAATTCCACCATTAATCTGCTTCACCTTCTAAACGGTAAATAGCAAGAATGACCTTTTCATGTTCCAAGTAGCGAAGTATGGAAAATATCTTTTCAATGGTACTGATCCATTGTTCAGCAACAAGTGTACCAGAAGACCCATTGAAAGAAGGTAGATGTTGCCTCACGAAAGACACGATGGAATATTGTACCCTTCACTGATCATTTGGAAATCCAGAATGATTCATATTTGTGTAAGTATAGCAGTAAGATTTTTTACTCCATCTCCCATCACATTTGGTTGTTTAGGATGAAAATCATTGCATTTTCCATTACATTGATCAACACGATTCCTTCGGGTTCCAACCATCATCTAAAACCCAAAAAGAATAGCATGACAGGCAAAAATCATGCTAGGGAGAACAACATAATAAAGGGCGAGTACCTTAATTATATAACATCTTAGAGTTAATTCTATGATTGTTACCGTAATTCTAGGACTATAAACTATACTTATAATTATCCTTAGGGACATCCCTAGAAAAACCTTAGCAATATCAATAGGGATCTCACTAATGTTTTTGCATCATAGTTTCCGAAGGTTAACTTAACCATTCCTCTGATACCAACTATAGAGACACAAATCTTGACGTACATAATTATTACATTACGTTTTCAGAATATTTAATACATAACAAAAAAATACACAAAAGTACCATAATAGTTTAGTGTCTTTGGAAACTTGGAACATAATATTCTAATCTTGGTGAAAGATCTTCAACATCTCCCTTAAAGATCTTCCATTTTTTTTCTTACCTAAAACCTTTCTTTATTTCCTGGGGAAATGAAAACATATAAAGGGTGAGCTCAAATTCTCAATAAGGGTAAGCATGGAAAAAAATAAAAAAACCATATACATTTGAACTTCAAAACATGAAAATAAAGTTCAAACATAAAAATCATGAGTTTTGAAATAAATCATGGCAGTATGTAAGGCATAGATCATAAATGAACATTAATCATGGTAAAATAACATGGGAATAAAACATTTAATTGTGTCAAAACATTAAACACATGATATGATTTCCATAGTAGACAAGGCATTGCTTCCATGGCCATCTTAGTGGACAAAGTCCCATTCTGAATCGAGTTCACTCCTCCTTCCAGTCCTGTATCACTGAAGCGGATTAACTTGCCATTCTAGCCATGTTTATCTCATGAGATATAAATCTTTACCCAAGGCATTAAAGGGAGATATATTGTAACAGCCCAAGATTTTATGAAAAATATTCTTTTTAATTTCACTAATGTCTTGTGTTGTACGCTACACCAAAAGAAGCTTTCACAACACGCATCCTTGACTTGCCTTGCATTACACGCAATCGCAACCTTCCTCGATAGCGTGTGTAGTACGCAATACTGAGTTTCACGAAACAACGATATGCTATTAAAATATTATTAAAACTAGCCGTTATGAATAGTAATAACCACTTTTTAAAATTTTAGAAATTTTAGATCTCAAAATGGACTTCATTTTTGGATTCGGAGTATCGAATTTAGCCTAAGGTGAAATTTTGGTACTTTTCGGATAACTTTCATTTTCTGATGAATAGTGAAAATTACTAAATTATAATTAAAAACAACTTTTTTAATCGAAATAATTAATAGTGATAAATTATTAATTTGAGTGGTTTTAAAGTATATTTAGAATATATTTTTACAATTCAATACAATGTTGTTCCTTGGATGTAATTTCACATTTAAACCAGACATAATCAAGTGTCAATCTTTTGATAGATATTGTTTCTTAAAAAAACACGCTATTTGTTTTAACAGCGGGATTTAATTATAAAATTAATTAATGCAACTTCTATGTTATGAATTTGGTAAAATAGACTTCTTTTTTGAACTCGGAATATGAAATATAGCTTAGGATGAAATTTTGGCATTGTTCTGAAAAACATCAATTTTTGATGAATAGTGAAACTACTAAGTGGTAGTTAAAAAAAACTGAATTTTTCATAAAACTTAATTTTACCGCTTTTGTGAATGGAATTTCGAAAATCCGACAGACATAGTTGATATCAGTAAGTAAAATGTGGTTCAATGAGATAAAAATAATTTTTGGTCAATAGTAACTTTTTACTTTTTTTTTACGACGGTTAATAGTAAATAGGGTAACTAAGGGTAAATATGATATTACTATTACCCTAACACATGTCCTAATTCTATTGGACAAGTTTATCTCGACCAAAAACAACCTTAAGCGTAAAATATTATCATTTAGGCCCACTTGGATTAGATTAGGACATTTATTATTATTTAATTCAAAGAAGAGTTAAAAGAGTTAAAATCAAAGTTTGTTTACTAAAACATTTTTAATATAGGGTTGTACATAAGATAAATTCGATTGTAAATATTCATTAGAAAGATAAAAAGATTTCCTATATAATGGTATTTTATTTGTAATTTTTAGACATCAAATAATTTAATTTATTTATGACACAAAGATGATGCAATAATTATCTTATTAATGAAATATTGACATAATTGATATTATAAATACCAAAATAAATGTAACTTAAGACTTTTTATGAATTCCACTAATTTTCTAGGTTACTATGATATATTAGTGTTGATTTAATCAACTTTTTTCGAACATATAATTCCGTTATGACTTTCAAAAAAATCATATATCAAATAGTGTCAAAATTGACACAAAATAGTTTTTAAATCTAATATTATATTATTAATTGTTATTTTATTCCTAAAAATCTACGGTTCGGCCAAATGAATTAGATAAGGATATATATATTAATAATAAACAATTTGGGGTTCGTTTGCCATGTTATAGTAAGTTTATTAACCATATTGTGTAAGAAAACAAAAAGAGACGGTAAAAGTTAAATTATTTAACTTAGAGTTAAATCTAATTGATAAGGTTAAAATAAGAACCTAAACTTGTCTAAATCCTATTGGTTGATATGATTTCGACCCATCCCCACTTTAGCTTCGAAATAAGACCCTTTGGAACCATTAAAAACCGATTTTGACTTTAATAATAAATAATATTTTGAGATATTCCTAAGGTGCCCCTCTCCTCCCTTATAAAAGGGCACCTCCTCCCCCTCCTCCTCACACCAATTTGAGCACTCAAGCTCGGCCAAACTCCGCCAAAATCCCTTCTCCACTTCCCTAGAATAATCCTAGAGGTCCTGGTTTTCTTCAAAGACCAATCATAGTTCCCTAAGTGGAGGATTCAAAGAGGCGTTTCAAAGAAGAGGAGGTTCGGACACTTGCAAAGCAAGTCAGACCTAATGTAAGGGAAATATCACAATCTCACTTTTATCTGAGATTGTTTTTACTTTGGTAATTACTGGGGTGTATTTTATCATCCACATCCATGTTTCCTCAATATGTAATATTATTTCCATCCAACTACAATTGTTTAAATCCAATTTTACCCTTCGGTGAGTTTTTAGTAAAAAATATGAAAGGAATCTTTTGACGTTTTTCATACGAGGTACTTTTTGACTTTTCCGACAAAAGTACGAAGAATGTTTTTTTAACTTATACGGCATGAATGGATTTATAATAAATTATTTCCAAGAAGCTTCCTTTACAAGTATTCATGTTTATTTTTAATCAACTTCTTTTAGTTTAAAATTGTATGACATGTTAAGAAAGGAAAAGTGTTTTTGAAGTAGAAAGGATATTTTCCTCAAGAATGAAGTTCAAGTATTTTATCAAAATTATTTTCCATCTAAGATAATAAAAGGGTTCTGTTTTTATCCCTATTATTACATGGATTTGATTATGTTGTGATGGAAACATTTTTATGAATTCCTTTATCTTATATGAATTGTTTTATGATGTCATGTTGTTTAAGAATCCCATTTTTATTACATGGGTTATGCGATGATGTATGATTTATGATTATGTGGCACAGATAATAAAGGATTCATTATAAGATGGGTGGGACCTATATCTCCCTCTAATTCATTGGGTAAAGATTTTATATCTCATGAGATAGACAGGACTGGAACGGTAGGTTATACCGGTTCAATGAAACTGGACTGAAACGAGGGTTACTCGATTCAGAAAGGGAATTTGTCCACTAAGATAGACTTGGAAATGAGTCTTGACTAACAAGAAATCATTCTCTATGATTATGTGTGAATGCCAAAAAGTTTCATGTTTTAGGTTATGATTATTGTGATTACATTTCACTTCCATGATTTACCCCATGTTATGAAATTATGATCTCTTTTGAAGGTTAAGATTTCCAAAAGTTATGTGCTTATGTATATGATGTGATTGATATTTCTTTTGTTTACCCTTACTGAGCATTTGAGCTCTCCCTTTTATGTTTTCTTTTCCCCAGGATATAAAGAAAGGTTTTAGGTAAAAAAAAGGAAGATCTTTATGGGATATTTTGAAGATCTTTCACCACGATTAGAAGATTATATTCCGAGTTTCCAAAGACACTAAACTATTACGATCCTTGTGTGTGTGTTTTTTGTTATGTACTAAGTATTCCGCAAATGTAATGTAATGTCCATGTACGTTAAGCTTTGGGTCTCTACAGTTGGTATCAAAGGAAAGGTTTAGTCAACCTTTGGAAACTAGGATGCGAGAACTTTAGTGAGATCCCTAGAGATATTTATAAGGTATGTCTAGGGATTTCCCTAAGGATAAGTATACGTATAGGATACAGTCCTAGAACTATGGTAACGATCATAGAATTTGACCTAAGATGTTAGATATTTAGGATACTCCACCTTTATTATGTTGTTTTCCCTAGCATGATTTTTGCCTCTCACACTATTTTTTTTGGGTTTTAGAAAATGGCTGGAAAGAAGATGATTCACGATAATGGAGGATATGATGGACAATGGAATGATATTCTTCATAATGAAATGGGATTTGGAAGTCCAAACATCATTATTATGCCGAATCAGCAATCTCATAATATGATCAATAAAGTAAAATTTGGTAAGATTCCTGACTCGGCTAATAAGAGAAAGATGGAGTTTCATGATGATCATAGAGGAAAGAAAGTTCAATTTCCCCTATGTAAATCATGTGGGAAGAGGCATCAAGGAGAATGTTTCAAAGGAACTGGAAGATGCTTTGGGTGTGGAAAATAAGGACACAAAGCAAGTAAGTGCAAAGGAAAAGGTTCAGTTAACACCATGGATGAGGATAATGGTATTTCTACGACATCAACAATGGTTAAATGTTTTAAATGTGGAATGTACGCGCATTATGCAAACCAATTCCCTAAGGGAAAGTCTCATGAAGATAATCAGTATGGTCGTATGGGAAGTATTTATGATGAAGAGACTACAAATGATATGAAAGAATTGTTGAAGCTCGGTCAATGGTTTAAGAATGTAGTGGAATGATTACATGTTTATCATGTGTAATGTTGTATAAGAAATCTCCTGGTACTATGGAATAAAGAGACATCTAAGGATTGTTACAATG
This sequence comes from Viscum album, assembly GCA_963277665.1. NCBI lineage: Eukaryota > Viridiplantae > Streptophyta > Magnoliopsida > Santalales > Viscaceae > Viscum > Viscum album. The sequence goes on along the minus strand of OY728156.1, from coordinate 1,186,684,939 downwards.
TTTTCTTTCCTTGAGTTATGAAAGTGTATGATTAATGGTACCACTATCCATGAAAGGTTATTCAGATATTTTTGGAATTTAGATGATATGCGCATAATGAAGGAATAATAAGATAATGAGGTGTTTTATTGTATTCATGAGCTCATGACTGATATAAGGAGAAGTTTATATCATGGTTTGAGTATAGAGAATTTTTGGATTTTGGTATGTGGAAAGAGTTAACTTTTAACTGCATTCATGTTTTCACTAGGATTCAATGGGTATTCAAGAGAATACATGATTAAGGCCTTTGAATGTTTGGAATGTGACCAACAAGACATATCTTATGATATATGGGGATTAACAACAGTATTAAATCTCTGGTAATCGTTTTCACTATATTATGAGAGTGGACTGTAGTATTATGGATAAGCCTAAAGATTAGAATGGATTATGTTGGACATAATTTAGTATTGTTTAAGGATAGAATATTTTCGATATTATTGATGGGATGTTATAATAATGTAGTTTTAGAAAAAGGACAACCTGCAGGACGGGCGACAACCCATCACTTCGGACAAGGCTATGGGAATCGAACCCACAACCGAAGTGCGAATGGCCTTTATCGCCTACCACTGGCCTACATGAAGTACCTGTTTAGTAGAAACTAGTTTTATTATATTAAGCAGTATGATATATGAAGTATAAGTCCATTTTAGGAACCATATGTGATTAATCTCACTATAGATCGACTTATGTATATAATTTTTGCTAACCTTTTGTTTGAGACAGATGGAATGACCCGTCATTCTATCACATGATCTGCTAACACTTCATGAATATCAAATTCAACTTCATTTATTTAAGAGATGAAGTGGAAATTGTTCAAGGCACAAACAATAGTGCGACTGTACCAAAATAAAGTAAGTATTTATTCTAATTCAAATTCTTCAACTTTAGGGAAACGATCTTGAAAACCAAAAAAAAAATGTTGTCCTAGTGATCTTATATCTGATTAATCGGATGGTACCTTAGATCGTCACAAATTTATGGATTTGTGATTGTTGGATTTTCCATATCCATGTTCTCTACCACTCTCCATCAGAACATGATGGTTAGATTTTTCTTCCATATCCATATTTTCACCTATGTGGAAACCCAATGACTAGTTTATTTGGGTAACCGTTAAGTTTCATACTTTTGTTTTAAAATATTGGTTTTGGTATTCCTTTTTACGATGTGGGTTTCTATTAAAGAAACTCTCGAATGGTAAACCATTTATAACCCCAATGAATTTCGAGGGCGAAATTCATTTTAAGGGGGGTAGAATGTAACAGCCCAAGATTTTATGAAAAATATTCTTTTTAATTTCACTAATGTCTTGTGTTGTACGCTACACCAAAAGAAGCTTTCACAACACGCATCCTTGACTTGCCTTGCATTACACGCAATCGCAACCTTCCTCGATAGCATGTGTAGTACGCAATACTGAGTTTCACGAAACAACGATATGCTATTAAAATATTATTAAAACTAGCCGTTATGAACATTAATAACCACTTTTTAAAATTTTAGAAATTTTAGCTCTCAAAATGGACTTCATTTTTGGATTCGGAGTATCGAATTTAGCCTAAGGTGAAATTTTGGTACTTTTCGGATAACTTTGATATTCTGATGAATAGTGAAAATTACTAAATTATAATTAAAAACAACTTTTTTAATCGAAATAATTAATAGTGATAAATTATTAATTTGAGTGGTTTTAAAGTATATTTAGAATATATTTTTACAATTCAATACAATGTTGGTCATTGGATGTAATTTCACATTTAAACCAGACATAATCAAGTGTCAATCTTTTGATAGATATTGTTTCTTAAAAAAAACACGCTATTTGTTTTAACAGCGGGATTTAATTATAAAATTAATTAATGCAACTTCTATGTTATGAATTTGGTAAAATAGACTTAAATTTTTAACTCGGAATATGAAATATAGCTTAGGATGAAATTTTGGCATTGTTCTGAAAAACATCAATTTTTGATGAATAGTGAAACTACTAAGTGGTAGTTAAAAAAACTGAATTTTTCATAAAACTTAATTTTACCGCTTCTGTGAATGGAATTTCGAAAATCCAACAGATACGGTTGATATCAGTAAGTAAAATGTGGTTCAATGAGATAAAAATAATTTTTGGTGAATAGTAACTTTTTACTTTTTTTTACCACGGTTAATAGTAAATAGGGTAACTAAGGGTAAATATGATATTACTATTACTCTAAAACATGTCCTAATTCTATTGGACAAGTGTATCTCGACCAAAAACAACCTTAAGTGTAAAATATTATCATTTAGGCCCACTTGGATTAGATTAGGACATTTATTATTATTTAATTCAAAGAAGAGTTAAAAGAGTTAAAATCAAAGTTTATTTACTAAAACATTTTTAATATAGGGTTGTACATAAGATAAATTCGATTGTAAATATTCATTAGAAATCTAAAAGGATTTCCTACATAATGGTATTTTATTTGTAATTTTTAGACATCAAATAATTTAATTTATTTATGACATGAAGATGATGCAGTAATTATCTTATTAATGAAATATTGACATAATTGATATTATAAATACCACAATAAATGTAATTTAAGACTTTTTATGAATTCCACTAATTTTATAGGTTACTATGATATATTAGTGTTGATTTAATCAACGTTTTTCGAATATATAATTCTGTTATGACTTTCAAAAAAATCATAGATCAAATAGTGTCAAAATTGACACAAAATAGTTTTTAAATATAATATAATATTATTAATTGTTATTTTATTCCTAAAAATCTAAGGTTCGGCCAAATGACTTAGATAAAGATATATATACTAATAATAAACAATTTAGGGTTCTTTTGGCATGTTATAGTAAGTGTATTAACCATATAGTGTAAGAAAACAAAAAGACACGGTAAAAGTTAAATTATTTAACTTAGAGTTAAATCTAATTGATACGGTTAAAATAATAATATAAACATGTCTAAATCCTATTGGTTGATATCATTTAGACCCATCCCAACTTTATCTTCGAAATAAGACCCTTTGGAACCATTATAAACCGATTTTGACTTTAATATAAAATAATATTTTGAGATATTCCTAAGGTGCCCCTCTCCTCCCTTATAAAAGGGCACCTCCTCCCCCTCCTCCTCACACCAATTTGAGCACTCAAGCTCGGCTAACCTCTGCCAAAATACCTTCTCCACTTCCCTAGAATACTCCTAGTGGTCCTGGTCTTCTTCAAAGACCAATCTTAGTTCCCTAAGTGGAGGATTCAAAGAGGCGTTTCAAAGAAGAGGAGGTTCGGACACTTACAAAGCAAGTCAGACCTAAGGTAAGGGAAATATCACAATCTCACTTTTATCTGAGATTGTTTTTACTTTGGTAATTACTGGGGTGTATTTCATCATCCACATCCATGTTTACTCAATATGTAATATTATTTCCATCCAACTACAATTGTTTAAATCCAATTTTACCCTTCGGTGAGTTTTTAGTAAAAAATATGAAAGGAATATTTTGACGTTTTTCATACGAGGTGCTTTTTGACTTTTCCGAAAAAAGTACGAAGAATGTTTTTTTAACTTATACGACATGAATGGATTTCTAAAAAATTATTTCCAAGAATCTTACTTTACAAGTATTCAAGTTTATTTTTAATCAACTTCTTTTAGTTTAAAATTGTATGACATGTTAAGAAAGGAAAAGTGTTTTTGAAGTAGAAAGGATATTTTCCTCAAGAATGAAGTTCAAGTAATTTATCAAAATTATTTTCCATCTAAGATAATAAAAGTGTTCTGTTTTTATCCCTATTATTACATGGATTTGATTATGTTGTGATGGAAACATTTTTATGAATTCCTTTATCTTATATGAATTGTTTTATGATGTCATGTTGTTTAAGAATCCCATTTTTATTACATGGGTTATGCGATGATGTATGATTTATGATTATGTGGCACACATAGTAAAGGATTAATTATAAGATGGGTGGGACCTATATCTCCCTCCAATGCATTGGGTAAAGATTTTATATCTCATGAGATAGACAGGGCTGGAACAGTAGGTTATACCGGTTCAGTGAAACAGGACTGAATCGAGGGTTACTCGATTCAGAAAGGGACTTTGTCCACTAAGATAGACTTGGAAATGAGTCTTGACTAACAAGAAATGATTCTCTATGATTATGTGTGAATTCCACAAAGTTTAATGTTTTAGGTTATGATTATTGTTATTACATTTCACTGCAATGATTACCCCATGTTATGAAATTATGATCTCTTTTGCAGGTTAAGATTTCCAAAAGTTATGTGCTTATGTATATGATGTGATTGATATTTCTTTTGTTTACCCTTACTGAGCATTTGATCTCACCCTTTTATGTTTTCTTTTCCCCAGGATATAAAGAAAAGTTTTAGGTAAAAAAAAGGAAGATCTTTATGGGAGATTTTGAAGATCTTTCACCACGATTAGAAGATTATCTTCCGAGTTTCCAAAGACACTAAACTATTACAATCCTTGTGTGTGTGTTTTTTGTTATGTACTAAGTATTCCGCAAATGTAATGTAATGTCCATGTACGTTATGCTTTGGGTCTCTACATATATGTCCCACCCATCTAATAATGAAATCATTCTTACTTGTGCCACAAAATAAACTTAAAACATTTATCATAACCCAAAGAATAAAATGGGTTTCATAAACATCATCCCATCATCACATAATCCATATAAAACAAATATATATTTCATCATAAGAAAAGTGAAACCATGTAAATCATAGAGACATTATACTTGAAACATACACATATAAAATAATGTCATCTTAGATGGAAAATGGTTTTGATAAAATATTTGAAATGAATTCTTGAGGAAAATATCCTTTCTTCTTGAAAAACATTTTCTTTTCACAAAATTCCATGAAATTATAAAATAAATGTATTTTTTTTAAAATAGTCATAAAATATTATAGAGTAAGTTTCATGAAAACGAGGCGTTATGAAACTGTAAATATCTGTTCATGCCGTATAAGTTAAAAATAAAATTCTTCTCGTACTTTTGTCAGAAAAGTCAAAAAGTTCCCTGTACGGTAAAAAAAGTAATATTCCTTTCATAACCTGTGGTAAATTTAAAAAATGGTTAATATGGAATTTAAAAATACATGATTTTTTTGAAAACATGGGCATATATAATAACAATAACCCTAGTAAATACTTACAAATAACAATCTCAGATAATAACGAGATTGGAATAGTTATCCCTTACCCTATGCCTGATATGCTTGGTACGTATCCAATCCTCTTGTATAATGATTTAAATAATATCATTGAATTATTACAGAATCATATTAATTGTTATGATATCATATATGGTTCTATTATGACTTTATATTACCCGTTCTTTTATAAGTTCCATGTTAAAGCAGCGTTTTGGGTAAAAATCGTTTTATTTGTCGTACGTGTTTGGACTTGTTGTTCTTCATATTATTATTACTTATATCCTGATTTAATTACCTAAAGGATGTAAATAATTATTCATATGTCATATATAAATATATATTCATTATATATATATAATAGATAAATAAATGAAATAAAATACACCGTTTATGGAGACGGTAGGTCGTATGTATGCATGAACGCTGTTTTCGTTTCCTTATTGAATTAAATGGAATTAAGTAAAATGAAACATATATGTACATAAATAAAGTATCATTATTTTTTAATATCATTGATTATTATTTATTATATATACTTGATAATCATACTTGAATGGTTAATCATGGAAAATGAATCTCATCGCGTTCGTGGAGACGGTAGTCCGTACGTACACACAAGTGATGATATCATTCCCATGATTGTGGAATTGTATTGAAGTGTATGTATAATATTTAATAATCAATATCACCTTACAATAATCATATATAGTTATTTATTTACACCATTATACCCATACAAGTAAGGTGGTTGTGGAAAACAGATTACACCACGGCATGGAGACGGTATTCCATACGTACGCACGCGCGGTGATTTCATTTCCGTAGGATGGATAGAAGATGAAATTGGATTGTTTAATATATATAATAACATATAATTATATGTGTGATACTTATGTTATTAATTTATGATTATACAAATAAATAAGAATAAGTAGAAGAAGAAATAAAATGGAAAGAATCGGTAAAGGATATTACCTCTTCTGTGACGCACCTCTTCTTAACCTCCACTTAAGGCAGTAGGTTTGGCATTTTTAGAAGAAAAAAACCTCTATAATGTTTCTAGGGAAGATGATAAGGGATATGGGCAGGTTTTGGCCGATCTTCAAGTCTCAAAAGGGTGTGAAGAGAAGAGGGAATGGGTGCCCTTTTTATAAGGGAGGAGAGGGGCACCTTAGGAAAAAACATAAAGTATTATTTTATAATAAAGTAATATTCGGTTATTGATAGTTACAAATTGATTTATTTCTAATATAAAGTGGGGATGGGTCGCAATAATCTCAACAAATAGGTTTTACACAAGTTTAGGTTACTATTTTAACCTTATCATTTAGATTTAACTCTGAGTTAAATAATTTAACTTTTACCGTGTCTTTTTGTTTTCTTACACTATATGGTTAACAAACTTACTATAACAAGAAAAAAACCCCAAGTGGTTATTTATTAATATATATAACATTATATAAGTCATTTGGACGAACCTTAGTTTATTAGGAATAGAATAACAATTAATAATATAATATTTGTTTTAAAACCTATTTTATGTCAATTTTGGCACTATTTGGTACATGATTTTTCTGAAAATTATAACAGCATTATTAGTTCAAAAAATTTAATTACATAAATAATAACATGTCATAGTAACCTATAAAATTAGTGTAATTCATAAAAAGTCTCAAATTACATTTATTTGGGTATTTATAATATCAAATATTTTAATGTTTCATTATTTATATAATTACTGCATCACCATTGTGTCATAAATAAATTAAATTATTTAATGTCTAAAAATTATAAATAAAATACAATTTTTTAGGAAATCTCTCTAACTTTCTAATGATTTTTTATTGTCGAATTTATCTTCTAAATCCCTATATTAAAAATTTTTTACTTATTAAACTTTGATTTTAACCATTTTAACTCTTCTTTAAATAAAATAATAATAAATGTCCTAATCTAATACAAGTGGACATAAATGATAATATTTTATTCCTAAGTTTTTTTTTGGTCTAATTACACTTATCCAATAGAATGAGGACATGTGTTAGGGTAATAGTAATCTCATTTTTACCATAAATTACCCTATTTACTTTAAACTATGGTAAATAAAAGTAAAAAGTTACTTTTCACCAAAAATTATTTTTATTTTATTGAACCACATTTTACTCCTTCATATTAACCGTGTCTCAATTATTTTCGAAATTCCACTCAAAGAAGCGGTAAAATTATGTTTTATGTAAATTTTCATGTTCTCCTAGGAGGTGGGTAAAAGACGGCGAAGAGTTTAATAAAATTTTTATATATATAAAATTATTATAAAATGACTCCAATGAAATAAATTTAACTTATATAGATATGATGTATCTATTTTGACCTAAAATAAATTTAAATAAAATAAATAATTATTTACATAAAAATTCTGTTTTTAAATAGTAACCTCGTGGTTTCACTATTCATCAAAAATTGAATGTTTTCAGAAAAATACCAAAAATTCACCCTAGGCTAATTTTGATATTCCAAATCCAAAAATAAAGTCCATTTCGAAAGATAAAATGTATAAAATTTCAAAAAGTTGGTTTTACTAATCATAATGGCTAGTTTATATAACATATCGTTGTTTAGCGAAACTCGGTATTTCATATAACACATGCTATCGAGGAAGGTTGTGATTGCGTGTAATGCAAGACAGGTCATGGATGAATGTTGTGAAAGCTCCTTTTTGTGTAGCATACAACACAAGACATCAATGAAATTAAAAAGAATATTTTTCATAAAATCTCGGGGTGTTACATTACTACCCCAAGACCGCTTTCCATAGGCCAGGGGTTGGTGAATAGCACTTAAATTCTATTCCTAAACAGGGAAGGCATTGCCTTAGAGATCTGTACACACTCAAAATGAGAAACTGAATTAAACAACCAAAAAAGTATGTTATAACCACTGGAGTAAAGTACATCCAAAAGTACAACTGTAAACTAAAAATAGTGTGCCATAATAAAATCCCTAGAAACTAAAAAAAAGTAAATTGATGTCATATCTTCCCTAGAGCTCTACCTAGAGGGTAGTAACTATAATTGTGATGTCAAAGAAGAGGATCTCGTCTGCTATCATCACACCTAGTTCTACTAATTCCTAAACCTCCAAAGTTTTCATCGGAGCATCATTAGACTGCCCTGGACACACACGTGCGGGTGGAGCCTATGCATGGGTGAGTATAACAGCTCAGTAGGGGACTCCAAGACACATGAAGGTCTCTCAACAATCCACAAAGGAAAACATAACATGAAATACCACAAAGGTAATATGACAAGTATGATCTAAATCATGACGAAAAACAAAAAAGAGACAGATCACTCCAACGGTATAACTTCAAGGTTACTACAATATGGATGACTTATCATAAAGACAAATCATCCTATCCATAGTAACTCTACTGCGGACCCGTATAGGTCACTTTAGGTTAACCCATATTGGTCACCATATGCTAACCTGTAATGGTCGCTGGTGCTCACCCATATTGGTCGCTAGTGATGACTAGTATTGGTTGCTCGTTTTGACCCATATTGTTCACTGGTATAGAGGTTGGGATGATTAGTCGTGTTGCTAGATCATCCCACACTAGAATTTCTAATGCTGACCTGTATTGGTCACTCTTCTTCTTCATGTAACAACTAGCAACTGCATTCTTGTAGGAAGAAAACATGATCTCCTGAAGATTCTGATTCTCAAGGCATCAGTCATATTTCTACTAGTATGAGGTCCCGTAAAATTTATATTCAGGAAACTGCCCAGCCAAGGGGTACCAACATGACAGATGGTCCATCAATCACGACACTCGGTCTGTGAGATGTGGGCACTTTTTGTAAAAATGTCCTGGTTGGATTCATGTCTGTTACAACATAGGAGACATGTCAAACTCTATAAAAAATCACATAGAGAATCTCCAATGGACTGCCTTGCCACAAGGGTCCTTATGCCACAGTTGACCATCGATTGGAAACTCAATCTATTAGTTACACCCCTTTCTGTAAAACGGGGGTGATCACATCTTATTCTAGCTAGGCTTGGTCAGCCCCCCCAAAAATTATTCCAAAGGGAGCACTTCCCAAAATGGTGTCCCAATTCCACTGATGTCCTACCAATGGACACTCAGTTCGTCAGTTATTGGTGTTTCTTTATTCGGGGGCCAGTTGGGTTTAGGCCATATCAGACTCGGTCAGGTCGAACCAACACAACGGGTCCTGGGGCCAACCAGACACTGCCTGTGTCTGGCCCATCGGGGTCACCCCGGTTTGTTCATAGGCCTGGGCTTCAGTTGGCCCGGACCACCGGGTGGGGCTCGACCCACCCATGCTAGCCCGCAGGGCCGTGGGTCATGCTCGACCCACTAGGCGGGTCTGGCCCGTTCGGCCAGCCCGCGTCCAACTCAGTCTACCCAAAGATGGACCATGTTTCTATTAGGCCATGTGGACGTGGGTCAATTCATTTAGTTGGTGGGGTGCTGCCCCACTTCATGCAACGGTTGGCCAAGTGGCTGACCGATCTCCATCCAACGCGGTGTGGCTTGGGGCCGTGACGCCCCCTCCTACAGCGGTCCACTGGCTGCGGATGTTACAGCTGTCGACGCCTACTGGTGCCAACCTTATCTCATGCGGCTAGCTTGGGATGCCACCTCTAGCCACTGTGGCACACCACCTTCCTACCGCATGTGGCCGTTTGTCACAGGCTTCCACGAACCACCACCATCCACTGCCAATATGGCACACCAATAGTTCTTTTCGCGGGCCACCAGACATGCTACGGTGGTCTGTTCTTGGTGTCGTCTATGCCTACGAGCCTCCCGAGTCACTGCCGCCACTATGTGACCCATATCTCCGCCATTTCGTCACATTTCTAAGTCATGCACTGGAAACACAAGAACAACATGATTGGCGGAGGGTTCAGGCCTTCTTCGTATTGGCCCATTCCCTTATGCGTTAGCATTTTAACAAGGGGTGTTAGCAATAATAAGAGAATTTAGAAATAACTCCCGACTTTTAGCCCCACATCAACCTCATGTGTTTAAAGAAAAATCTGTTGGTTTACCCATTGGTTGTGTGATTTTCATTCTTCATATAAATCAAGAACGAGGAAGGAACAAGATCGCAATATCAAAAATAAAACCACCTACCTGGATGAGGCATCCACTGGAGACGATCAATAGAACCTCCTTTGTCGTTGTCTTCGGTTTGTGATTCGGTGGCGCTCGTCCCTGCTCGCTAAAACCTATCTCATCCTAGAGGTGGTTCTTTACTGACATCTGTTGTTCTTCGTAGAGGAAGAAATCCCTTGATGTTCATTCGGAGGTTCTCTCATGTTTATTCCATTCGTTCACCAACTAATAGTTGTAATTAAATATAACCCTCCCAATGCTACGTTCATTAATGCAGCACATTAATGAACTACAATTAATATGTTTCCATAACCGCACAAGCATTTCAGTTACGTCGTCAAAGGGTAACATGTCATTTATTGACCCGTAACTATTTCGTTGCTAGACATATTTTACACCGGGTTTCCTCTCAACGGTTATAGAAAATAAAATAAGTTTATTTTATTTTTTTATAACAAAAGGTCAGAAAAAATATCTTTCCAGATCGACCCTCATCGACGAATATTAGTCCCCACATAGGAAAGACCCAATATTCAAGATACAACGGTGCCCTCATATTTTTAATACGGGCACACATTCAAAAGTTTTGAAAAACCTATTTCACGTCCATTTAACGTACTTAATGAAAGTTTGGAAATGTATTTTAGGCACCCCAGCACTTGGAATAATGTGTCATCTTAGAGCCTGGTCTCACATTCACTTTAACAAACAACAAGATTTTTTATTGATAATTACAGGTTACTACATTCTCCCAACCTTGTGGATTTATGTTCTCAAATGACAAACAAATCTATACAAACAAAGAGGGGTACTGGGAATGCATTTGAGTCTCTCACTCCAATGTGATTTCCTGGAGATTCTCATATAGCCATAGAATGCACACCAAAGGTATCGAACCCACACAAAGGATATCATCATTTTGATCCTCTATCTCAACCGGGTACACTAGAAAAATTATCCCCATCATCAATCTCTAGCTCTCCATGGTCGATGATGTGAGATAGGTCATTCACGTGTCTCCTCAGCTGGGACACGTGGAATACATCATGCACCTTCTCCAACTATGGTGGCAGTGCCAAGTGGTACACCACCTTGCCAATCCTACAAAGTATCTGGTGTGGTCCAATAGACATCTATGAGAGATTGCCGCCTCAGCCAAATTTCTGCAGTCTCTATAGAGGGGAGACTCACTAGAATACGTGGTCCCCCTACTAGAACTCCAATGATATCCATATCTTATTATCATAAGACTTAATCGGCTCGGTGTAGTCTTCATCCTCTCTTGAATGACCTTTACCATTTCAGTGGTATCCTGTACCATCTATGGGCCCATGAGTGATGGCTCCCATGGATCAGTCCCACATAAGGGAGCTCTCCACGATCATCCATACAAAGATTCAAAAGGGGTCATACCAATGGTGGAGTGATAGTTGTTGGTGTATGTAAACTCCACCAAGTGTATGTGGCCCTCCCAACTGTGACTAAAATCTAGGACACATGCACAAAGAAAGTCCTCCATGGTCTAGATGGTATGCTATGTCTGACGATCTGTGTGTGGGTGAAAAGTTGTTCCTAAGCGAAGCAGAGTCCCAAAAGCCTCCTGAAATCCTTTCCACAACTAGTATGTGAAGCCTGCATCATGGTCTGAGACTATTGTGGAAGGAACCCCGTGAAGTCTCATGATCTTCTAAATGTAGATACTTCCCAAGATCTCTACCGAAACCTTCTCTCAAATAGAAAGGATGTTGGATTACATGGTGAGTTTGTCTATGATCACCTAGATGGTATAGTTCCCTTCATGAATAAGTTGTAACACAATCACAAAGTCCATCAATATCCCTTCCCACTTACACTCTTGTATCACGAGGGGTTGGGTCATGCCTGCTTGTACCTGGTTATTGGCCTTTAATTTCTAGCAAGTGAGGCATCAAGAAACAAACTACACGACAATTTTTTTCATCCTTGGACACTATTTGTGATGCTAGAGGTCCTGATACTTCTTCAATAGGCATGGATTTAATTTCATGGGGGATGTATGGAACTCCCTTATCACCTCCTCTTGTAGCACCACTAGTATAACTGTACGTTCTATGAAATGGATAGCATTCTTCTGGCATTCAGAATATCTGACAGGTGCATGGCATGAGGTCATCTAAGAATGTATAGTCTCGAACTTGCTCTCTCTGAGTTTCACCACCCTTACTCGGTTAAGGAGTGATGGGGAATATACTAGTGAATAGAGGTAGACTATCTCATCTCTATCCACGTAGGATATATGAAGTGAGACTAACTGCTATGAAGCCTCGATAATTAGCTGTGAACTCAATCACCGAATATAATTCCTCCAGAACTATATATTTGAGGTAGTCTATACTCCTATGAAGGGGAATGTATTTCCCCTTCATAGAAGTATAGACTACCTCAAATATCTCTAACTCAGTTTCATATCATTCTATCTGAACATATATCTGAGACTCTTCTGGTATGAGTAAAAAATGAACCTCTCACCCATCAAATAGTGTCGCCACATCTTCAGTGAGAATACTACTACTAACAACTCCACGTCTTGATTCATATAATTCTGGTCATGATTCCTCAGTTTTCCTGTGCCATAAGCAATAACCGCATTAGCCTGCATCAGGATGTAATCGATTCTAGTCCATGATGCATCACAGTAAACCACGTAGCTAGTGCCCTCCTCTAGAAACCTCAAAATGGGAGTGCTAGTCAAGATCTACCTTACCTGGTGAAAGCTCTATTGGCATGTATTTGACAACAAGAAGGGTTTCTACTTCTTCTTCAAGGTAGTTATAGGTGTTTCTACTCTAGAGAAATGAGGAAAGATCCTCTGATAGTAGCCTGATAATCCATGGAAGCCCCGCAACATAGTAACACTCTTGGGAAGATTCTATGGATGTAATATCTCAATATTTTCTAGATCCACTGGCACTCCATATTCTGAGATGACGTGTCCCAAGATAAATACCTTCCATATCAATAACCCACCTTTTGAGATCTTCCCATATAAATGGTGCTCCCGAAGTGTCTCTAGAACTATCCTGAAGTGTACAACGTTCTTTTCCTCAGATGATGAGTACACCAAGATTCCTTTGATTAAGAAAATAATGAAGAGATCGAGGTATGGATGTTAGATCTTATTCATGATCCCCATGAACACTTCTAGAGCATTGGTCACACTGAAATAAATCACTAAGAACATTTAATGGTCATACAGACAACTGAAGGTTGTCTTTAGTATGTCCTCATCTTGTACCCTGAGCTGGTGATAACATGATCTGAGGTTTATCTTTGACTACCAATGAGCTCCCATCAGCTGTTCAAAGAGATCATTGATCCTTTTCAGAGGATGCTTGTTCTTCATGGTCACCTAGTTTAGGTGCCGAAAGTCCATGAATAGCCTCAAAATTCTGTATTATTTCTTGGGAAACAAAACTGGTGATGCTCATGTAGATACACTGGGCTATACGAATCACTTCCTCTTAAAGTCCTTCAAATTTATGCTCAGCTCCCAGAGCTCTATAGGGGCCATCTGATATGCTGGTGTAGATATCAGCATTGTTCTTGGGTAGAAGTCAATGTGGAAGTCTACCTATATACGAGGAGGTAGTCCTCGTATATCTTCGAGAAATACATCTTCATACTCATCCACCACTACTAAAAATTGAGGATGTGCCTCATCAATCATGTTGAAGTTCATGCAAGCCAACTGATAAGTAATCGACTTCACCCTACTGAGTGAAAGTCCATATCAGGTGGCTCTATTTTCTTTCCCACCAACAACGGAAAACTGTCCTATATCTTTGTGCGTACATCTCATTGAACATCTCAAACAGTCAATCTGTGCATGAACTGCTGATAGCCAGTCCATGCCTAGAATGGCGTCATAGGGATTAAATGCCCCTACTAGAAGATCCCATCTATAAATATATCCTCTAAAAGTAATATCACATTGTCTTCACTAGTGTGTGACTACTGAATCTAATCCCGTAAGAGTATCAAAACGCAATGGTCAAGCTAAAAGCTCTGTCGGAATCACAGAGTCCCGAACTAAGTACACAACAAGGAAAGAATAACTAGAACCTGGGTCTATAAGAACTGCTTCTAATGTAGGGAGGACACAGATCATACCTAGAATCATCTCAGGTATTTCAGGATCGTGAGCCTCTAATACCGGTAGATGGGCCAGTCCCCACCCACCTACTCCATGATCTCGTGGTGGACTACCTGAGGGTGGTGCTCGTAGTTCCTAGTGACCCCGAACACCTCCTTCTACACGTCCTTCCCCCCTGCCTCATCCACTGAATGGCTGACGCTCATGCTCATACTGTTGTCACTTCCTTGGTGGCCCCTCCACCATCTTCCGATCATCCACATATGGAGTCAAATGATCATGAGATCTGTGACCCTGTCCCCCACATGAAAAATAGATCATGCCTCACTAGAGGCTACCTCAGCCTATTGAGCCTCACCCCTATGACCCTACGTACCAGGGTGTCCCTCTGAATGTTCTAGACTGCTTGGAATTTTGTGTCATCTATCTAATACCAGCAGCAAATGACACTACTAACAGTTGTCTTGTCAGGGCTCTCACTATCGGTGCCTTCTTGGTATGGAATCTATATATCAGAAATGATTTATCTATCACCCCCACCTGTGTTAGGATACTAATAGAAACTATCATAGCACATATATATTTTCAGAGTCCCTACTCAATGGTTCAGGCCATGAAGTAAGGGTCTCGTACCATATCAGTGTAGTATCAGGAGTGGTCAGTAAATATCTCCGAGTGCAAAGCCCCAGTCTGTATGCCTTGAAGCAGATGCAATAGCTCTTGAATACGTATAGAGCATAGTGTTGCTGGTAGAACTCCGCTCTGAAAAGTCTCTCAATGATATGCTCGGTGAGGGATGTATCCTCACGCACCTAGAGTGTTGATCTCCCCCATTGTTATAACGAGCCCTAAAGAAGGCTAGTTTCCATGATTTCCATCTACTCGGTGGGTGTGTCTAATAAAAGAAAGTCATGCCAAAATAACTCAATCTAGTCTTTTTGTTTCTTATGGGTCCTTCTTTCCTTGAAATCTCAACGGCCACTGTCTCTAGAACTTGTGAAAAATGCTCAGCTGGTGTGCATGATCCACTAGTAGCATCTGCTGATCAATTGGAGAAAGTGATGCTGGTACACCAATAGAAGGTGCCATCACTATGAGTGGTCCCTATACTGATGCCTCAAAGCTCTGTGGGCCACTATCACGAACTCTAATTGAAATATTGGATAGCTATCTCCATGGAGGAATCCAATAACAAATAGATGTAACACAGTCAATAAGTTATAGCTGGTGAACATTATCTTGAATGATATAGATAAATTTTCAAAACACTAGCAACCAGTGTTTTATTGTACCAAGTTTCAAAATAGAATTCAGGGTCCTAGTTTATGGATATGACGGTCGCCGCACCAAAATTAAACTCCCTGTACTGAAAACCAAACTCATGACACATTAAAACATTGCCTCATTAATAGTATAATCTTTGTTCTTTGAGTAGAACCAACCGACCTCTAATACCAATTGGTCACGATCTAGACCAGGGTGCCTAGACGTGACTACACCAAACCCGCATTCAATAGGCCTGGGGTTGGTGACTAGCACCTGAGCAATTTTCCTGAATAGGGATGACATTGCCTTAGATATATGTACACACTCAAAATTTGAAACTAAAGTAAAAAACCAACAAAATTAAGGTATAAACACGAGAGTAAACTACAAAAACAAGTAAAATAGTAAACTAAAAATAGTGGGCCAAAATATAAGCCCTAGAAACTAAAAAGAAAATAAATTGTTGTCACATATTCCCTAGAGCACCACCATGATGGTAGTTATTGAAAATATGATGTCGAAGAAGTGGATTTCGACTGCTCCCATCGCATAAGCTCTACCATGTATCGAACCTCCAAAGTCTTCCTCGAAGCATTATTAGTATGCAACACACACACATGTGCCAATAGAGCCCATGTAGGGGTCAGTATAACAACTTAGTAGGGGATCTTTAGAACCCCGAAGGTCTCTCGGTAATCAAAAATGATAAACATCACAAAAAATAACACTAAGGTAATATCACAAGAATGATCTAAATCATGAAGTACAATGTAAAAGAGATAGCTCACACTAATGGTATAAATTAAAGGTTACATAAATAGGGATGAGTTTTCGTAAAGACAAATAATCCTATCCATAGAAACTCTTCTACTGGCCTATATAGGTCACTGTATGATGACCCATATTGGTCGCTGGATGTTGACGCGTATTGGTCGTTGGGATGACCCATATTGGTCAATGGTGCTAACCCATATTGGCCACTGGTGCTGATATTTATTTATCGTTGATACAAAGGTAGGGATGATTAGTCATATAGCTAGATAATCATACTCTAGAGATTCTGATTCTGACCTGTATTTGTTGCTCTTCTTCTTCAGGTCACTGCCAGCCACTAGATTCCCTCACGAAGCACGCCTGATCAGCAAAAGATTCTACTCCTCAAGACATCAGTCATTTTTTTAATATATTTACGTCCCAAAAAAATCAAACCGAAGGGACCATCCCGTCATTGGGGTCGCAACATGATAGACGGTGCATCGATCTTGCGCCGGGTCTATGAGATGTGGGAACGTTTGTAAAAAGGGCCCGATTGGATTAATGTCTGATCCAACATAGGTAGCACATCAAAATATGTCAAAACTCACTTGAATTATCTCCAATGTACTACCTTGTAACAAGGGTCCTTATCCCACAAACGATACATTGATCAGACACTCGGTCTGTTAGTTACACAACCTTTTGCAAAACAAGGGTGATCACACCTCGGTGTGGCCCTCCAAAATATGCCAAATGGACCACTTCCCAAAAAGTGGTCCCAACTCCACTAAAGGAATGTAAAAGGGAATTTGGTTCATTATTTACATGAATTTAATTATTCGGGGGGTCGGTTGTGTCTTGTCCCAGTCCGACCTGGTCAGGCCGACACGAATCAACGGGTCCCGAGGTCTACACGACCTAGGCTAGGTCTAGCCCGTCGAGGTCGGCCTAGCTAGTTATCGGGCCTAGGTCACAGTTTCCCTGACCTTCCTAATAGAGGAAAATATTTCTAGAGGGCCCCATGGATGTGGGGCCATTTCATCCTGCCAGTGGGGCACTACCCCACCACGTGTAATAGTCATCTAGCTGTTCGACCGGTCTCTAGCTGATGGGGTGCAACTGGGGACAACGTCGCCCCCTCTTTTCATGGATGCTACTGTCAGCCGCGCCTATGAGCATTTCCCTTCTCCTGTGCATCTGGATCAGGCCGACGGCCTTTGGACCCTGATGTGCGCGATGGCACACTGCCTTACCACCACCTATGATAGGTTACAGCAGGCCTCCTCCGGCCACCGTCGGCTGCCACTGGTATGGTGTACCGACAGTTATTTCTACGGGCCACCAGACGTGCTACGATGGTCCGTTCTTGGTGTCATCTGCATCAATGAGCCTCTCCGGTCACTTTTTCCACTGTGTGACCCCAATATCTTCCTTTATATCAAATTTCCTAGTCGCGCACAAGAAACACAAGAACAACAAGATCAGCGGAGGGTCTGAGCCTTCTTCGGATTGGCACACACACTCTGAATTAGCTTTTTAATGAGAGGTGTTATAAATAATCAATGAATTTAGAAATAACTTCTCATTTATAACCCTGTATCAACCTCCCATGATTAAAGAATGATCCATAGATCAACCCATTGGTCGGATGATCTGTTTTTTTCATATATATCCAGAATAGGGAAAGAGGAATATCATAATATCAAAATCAAAACCCCATTTCAAGATGAGATGTTTGATGACGACGATTGATGGAACCTCTTTCATCATCTTCATCAGTTTGGGATTTTTTGGCACTCGTCACCGCTCATTGAATATGGTCTCATCCTCTAGGTGGTTCTTTATCAGTGTTTGTCGTTCTTCATTGAGGAACAAATCTATCGGTGTTTCGTCGGTGGTTCTCCGACATTTATTCCATTAATTCACCGAATAATGGTTACAATTAGAGAGATCCCTCCCAAAGATGATTTCATTAATGCAATGCATTAATGAACTGAAATTAATACGGTTCCATAACTACACGAGCGGTGCGGTTATGCAGTCAAATGGAAACATGTTACTTATTTACTCGTAACTGTTCTGTCGCTAGACATCCGTTATGCAACGTTGTCACTCAGTGGTTATAGAGAATAAAATAAGTTTATTTCATTTTTTATAACCAAAGGTCTGAAAAAATATATTTCCTGGTCAACCTTTTCTGAATGATGTTAGGCCCCCCTTAAGTGAATCATAATATTCTGGATTCAATGGTTCCCTCAGATTTTCAATCTGGGTACTAGTTCAAAAAATAAAAAAACTCCCCCTCAGATCCACTAAATATACTTAAAGAATTTTTGGAAAAGTATTCCGGGTTCCATGGGCCTTAGAATAATGCATCGTCTCAGAGCCTAGTCCCACATTCACTTCAACAAACCACAATTGTTTTTTGAAAATTATGGGTTATTTCAAAACCCTTCTCTCTTCCACTATATAAACCACCCCCACCCCTCTTTATCCCTCAGAACTCAAGATTTTGTCGATACCTATGTTCCACAAATTACCCTTCCCAATCTGTCCCCCACATCCAAGACCTAGTGGTATCACCACAACACAAAAAAATAGAGGCCTTTAGGATATTCTCAATGAGGAGTACTCAGGAGGTGATCCTCTAACCCTTTTTATTTCCACTTCTTTTACATGTTCCATTTTTTTCTCTCTCTCCTCATATAACCACATCACAATTTTAAGATAGTTTACGTACCTTAAATTAATTGGAATATTATTTTTCTAATGAAATATTTTATCAACATCTCTCTTTTCTCTATCCTCTTATACAAATAATAAAATCATCGTACAAGATTTGTTAATTTATCACAATCAAGGATGACAGGTTTTCAATTTCAATTACCATATTCAAATATGGTAATTAAAATTTTTTTATGGTTGAAATATATTAGAATATTTTTATATCATCTTTTTTAATGTTCTATAATAATTACACACTCATAATAAAAAATAATAATACATAACAAATTCATTATGCACAAAACCAACAAGTTAATCCAAACATTTACTATTAACATTAATCTAATGAGTCATCGTCATGTTATTTAACAAAAATCATTATAAGATAATTTATTTCTTTTCAATGTTAGTAATAATATATATAAAAAATTATGGATGTTTAACATCACTTCAAATGAACATCCATTCATAAATAAAACTAAACCAATCATGAAAACCAAGGAAGAAAATATTCCAAAACAATAAAATTAAACCTCTTAAACACAACAAAGAGGTAACTAATAAACCTAATACGGTTATAATAAATCAATTAAATGTAAAATAGTTTCTTAAATTATTAATTAATGAAGCTAAATTTGATTATTCTTGTCATTGAGATCAATCAAAGAACACATTTAGACATCAGGTAAGGGGTTTCTCATCTCACTTTTATTTTCGGGTGATTTCCATTGTTCGCCACTTATTTCATTTATGTGTTTTATGATTACTGAAAATTGATATATAATAAAATTACTCTATTTATATTTATTGAATTCAGTGATTCACATGAGGATTATGAACTCGATTAATTCCAATGTTGTAAGGGGCTTCATTTTGAATTCTATTTCAATTTGATTTACATGGTATTTCACAAATAATAATTAATATGTGGTGTACATACTACCACATTTAGATCATTTTTCATTTTAAATTATAAATATAATATATATTTATACTCTCTTTTCATGGATAAGATTATTTTATTAATTATTAAACCCTTTTATGTATGGTGTTTACTTGGAATGTAATTTTAACTATGGTAATATTGATGAATCTATATCCTATACTCTATACAGATATTGGGAAGGAAAATTGTACATGTAATAAAGCTATGTAGAAAGAATTATTTAGACTTTTAGTGTTGTTTTGGGTCCACTATATCCCCTATATTCATCCACATGTCTCATAAGATATGTTAGTTGGCGCCAAACTCTTCGAGTTAGTTTCCAAAACAGAATCAGATGGGTATCTACCCAAAGAATTAAAGCTTTTCGATGGAATAGTGGTATCATGTTCTAGATATATGATATACAATTAATAATCATTATATTTAATAATTTTTAGTCATTACTATCCATTAGGTTTTCACAATGAAAAAATATATGGTAGATGTTTCATTATCAGTTTATTTATGGAGGGTGTTTTTCATTTATTAAACATGCCATATTTACTATGAAAATTGGTTTATGATTCAATTATTTTTGATACATGATTCTGATATTTGTAACCCTTAGAGAGCATTCGAGATCACCCCTTTAATTTTTTACATTCAACAGGTTATGGAGAGGAGACCATTTATTGAGTTCTCATGGATGTAGTTTAATAGTTTTGGTTATTTTTGTTATATTGTTACCTTTCCCAGTGTATTATGAGTTATATGTATGTATCTAGTTTCTTCCGGACTACTAATGTGATCGTTCAATTAGGATTTCATTCCCTGTAATCTTGCTAATGTAATAAGAAATTCACTATCTTTGGTCTTATGTGGTCGGAGTGTTACATATTATGCAAACAAACACTTCATTACTAGTAGATTCTAATATGATCAATTATGGGTGCTAGCTTATAACTAAAGGATCATCAATGATTATTTATTTGTGATTTTGTATAAATTTATTCCTTTATATATAGGATAATACTTGTGGGTCCAATGAATTTTTTGGTTATGTTAGGGAACCCATTGGTTATACCCAAAAAATATTTACACCCAACCTAATCAGGTGGGAAATGCACAGGGGTCCCCAATCATACGTCATGAATCACAGGTTTAGGGTGGGAAGGGTCCCATTATATCAAGATTATCCTAGAATAGCTTGTATGGAGTCTATATACTTGGATGAGGTATGGATTAGTGATGGATATAGAGTATATTCTATGTATATTATATTTTCCACTTGCTTATTTTGTGTTCAGTATTGTTGGTGACGAGTTGGGTTGTATGATTATATTCTCATGAAATCATTTATTAAATAATTGATGTTTTATTGGATATTAAAATATTGATTACTATGATTGATTCTTATTAATTAATTTCCCATTGTTTCTTTCTCTAATAAGAGGGTACAATATCCCCATGATAACACTATAGAACCTATTTTCTTATTAGAAGCCTCTAACATATGAAGAGTGAGCCTCAGAACTTTTTGTGACTACTAGTTTGTCCATTGTGTAGTTTTTCCAAGCTCTGGGGAATTATAAAGTTGTATGATTGAATTTTTTATTATATTTTATGAATTGGTAGACACGTGATGTATGAACATGTAAGATCTTATAATGGAACCTGGGCAGGGGCTTCCCTCATACCTTTTAATTGTGAATTAAAGGTCATAAAAGATATTTCATTGTTTTTCTTGGTTTTTCTATTATGGTTGAGATGGTTTTTTAAATACATTGTGTATTTTTGTGTAAGGAATCATCCTTAATAAATACATATCTTTATTTGATACTGTTAAATGTGAACTAATATTTTTTCCACAAAATACTACAATATTAAATAGAAATATTATACAACTAAAATACCTAACAACATTTTAGGTTTTCAATTTTTGAGAATTAGGACAAACGCTAAATAAGGTGGATTCTTAAACAACTGTTTCATAAATATCTATGTCATATCCCATAAAATTGTATGAATAAGAAACTATTATATTCAAAAATATTTTATCACCTCTCTTTATAACATGGGGAAAATGAAACATAATAATGATGAGATCAAATTCTCAATAAGGGTAAATCTAATCATTAACCATTTAATTTCCTCAATGAGAATAACATGAGCATAAGGGTATGAAGACATAATCAATGTGTGTGATAATATCCAAACATAATTTATACCCAATGATACATTGATTATAAATAATGAAAAATGAGAAAAGTATTTAACAAAAACAAGAGTCATGTGATTCAATAATCATGAGCTATGTGATGTCAATATTAATTAAAGCAATCATTAAAAAACATCGCTTTTCACCACTAATAAGTACAAAAATAAATTTCATTAAAGATAAAATCATTTTTAAACCTATATAAATGATAAAATTACAATAAAAAACAATGAAATCATAGATAAAAAATATATGTATCTTGGGACATCATTACCAATGTCACTCTTAAAAATGGAATAACCATACGGTTGGCCTCTATACATGTCACTCTTATAAATGGAATTACTATATGACCAAATTTCATACCCAATGCATTAAGATCTTGTATATAACCAACCAATATTATTTTATAATGGAAATTCCCACTATCAAAATAAATCCCAAGAACTATACATAAACATAAATCATGATATATTACTTCATAAAAACATTCTTAAGGAAAATAAAAATTTCAGTTTTAAATATATTATTTTTTAGAAAAAATTCTTCATAAAAGTGGTAAATTTTCATTAAAAATAACCATTGAAAATTTTAAATAAATATCCAAATAATTAAAGTATCAAGATAGTATAAAATCCACTCATTCCATATAATTTTAAAAAAAACATTCCTTCAATAATTTTGTATTAAATTTCATAAAGTACCTCATTTATAAAATAACATAAGGATTATAGTTGATCCATTTTGTAAAAAGAAAAACATGGGTAAATGTAATACCCCGACCCTAGAAGGCCAGAGATAGTGCACTATTTTAAAACATTGGCATGATTACAAGGAATCATGTCCTAATGAACCGATCAGTTTAATAGTCATGGAAAATAGATTACGTACATGGAGATTACATTACAAATTCAAAAATAAAACACAACAAAAATAATACATTTAGAATTCCATTATTCCTCTAGATTATCTTTGTATATCAATAAAAAAACTTCATAAAATCCTAGTAAAACAAAACATAAGAAACAGGTGAGCACAAATGCTGAGTAAGGGTAAATAATTTAGTGGAAGCTATAAACATTTAAGTCAAGATGTGTAATAAAAAAACATTCTTTTAAAGATAATCTTGAAAATAATATGGGAAAAATAAATCTAACATTACCATATTAACATGCGCATGGATATTATACTAGTCAAATAATCATATGTAATAAATAATTTCCAAATGAGGGAATGCATAAAGCATGACATCGTAACCACATAGTCATGACTCAAGCCAAGACTACAAATAATTTGTTTTTCAAGGAATTATGCCAAGACACTAATTTGTCTCATAAGACCTACCCATGCATCAAGGGGCTGTAGAGGACCCCACCCATCACTTACAACGGGTGATGCATTCCTCATATGAATAGAGTGAAACAGAACCTAAACATTCATATTTAAACTAGAAAACGCAATTTCAATACGTTAACCATAAACCATGAATGGTATAAAAACACATCCAGAGTCAAACATATAATAACTCATTAAAACAATATAGAACATTGTATTATAATTAAAAAGCATCAATCATGAATAATATCTATTAAAGGATGTTGACATTGTTGAAAATTATCAGTAAAACTATTTGAGAAAAGTATCAGTTTTTCATGAAATCATTTAAAAGTTACACAATTTAGAAAGGAAGAAATTAAAAATAAATTTTTGATTCAAAGTGTCCCATAAAACATTGAAACTTTTGAAATGAATTTTTATTTTAAAACATTCATGTCCATATAATTAAATCCTTAAAACCATTTTGAAAACATGGACATTAGTTAGAATGATTTAGAAGAATAAATATTTAAACCATTTAAAATAGTGTTTTGTTTAAAGTGTGGCTTAAAAATAATCCTTTTAAATACTATTTTATTAAACACAGTCATAGATAATAAATATGTCACAATAAATACTTACACATAAACAATCTCGGATAATAACGAGATTGAGGAATTAAACCTTACCATGTACTTCTTTTTATTCCAGGGTACGTTTATCTTCTTGTATAATGAGAATAGTATGTCATTATAATACATAACCATATTAAAATTTATGATATCATATATGATTTATTTATGACTTTATAATACCCATTTAATAATAATTTCTTTGTTAATGTAGCATTTCGGGAAATAATCACTTTTTTCTATCATACGTGTTATAACTTGTTATTATTGATTGTATCATTTAAATAATTATTTACAGAATTCCATAATATATAACATGATAAATATTTCATATACATTTAAAATATAAAGATTTATAATAGATAGATTGATGATATGGAAAACATTAGTTATGGAGATGGTAGGCTGTATGTATGCAAAAACGATGTTTCTGTTTTCATATCGTATTGTATGTAAGTAAGTTAATGAGATATATGTAAATTCATACACACACACACACAATTATATATATATATACACATATATTTCCAGTAAAATTATTATTTTATATACTAAGTAATTATTTATAATATATTTTTTTATAATCATCGATTAATGCTGTACATGGAAATGAATTTTATTGCGTCTTGGAGACAGTAATCCGTACATGCGCACGATGGACGATATCATTATATTGATGGTGAGATCACTTGTAATTGGATGATATATCACATATATAGAATTATTAACCTATTATATTTATTATTTACATCAATTATACTCATTATTATACCCTTACCAATAATGAAGTGTTGAATAACAAACTACACCACGACGTGGAGACGAAAAGCCGTACGTACACACATGTGGTGACATTGTCATTCATATGATGGATATAATAATGAATATGGTGATACCATATTTATAACAAAATTTATGTATGTATAAGTTATTTTATTTATTATTTTGGTTTGGAAACAACAAATAAAAAGGATATGGAAGAAGAAAAGAACATTGAAAGAGGTGATGATATAATTACCTCTTCTTCGGGACCTTCCTTTTTATTTGAAAAGAGGTCTCCTTAGGATGGCTTTCTGATCAAAGTAATGCCTCTATTATAATGTGAGGGTTCTTTGGAGAATATTTGTGTAGGGGTTCTCCGAGCCAAATGGCTTTGCAGGTGTGAAGATAATAGAAGGGGATGTACCCTTTTATAAGGGGGGCGAGGGGAACTTTTGGAAAATATTTAAATATAAATTTATTATAAAATTGTTTTCAGTTTCTAATAGCTCAAAAAGAGTTTATATCATGGATAAGGTGGGTATGGGTCTAAATCAATTCAAAAAATATGTTTTGGACAAGTTTAGGTCACCATATAAACCATATATTTTAGATTTAACTCTTCGTTAAATATTTTATCATTTACTATATCTTATTGTATTTCTATATTACACAGTTAATAAACATACTATAAAATCACAAGATAACATAAAGTGGTTAATTAATCAAATATATATCTTTATCTAAGTCATTTGTAAGAACTATATATTTTTACGATTTTAATATAATTTAATAAAATATTATTTATATTAAAAACTCATTTATTTCAATTTTGACACTATTTAATAAATGATTATTTGTAAATTCATAACAACTTTATGACTTAGAAAAAAATACATTGAATCATCTATAACATAATATATTCACCTATAAAATTTGTTTATGGCATATAAAGTCTCAATTTACATTTATTTTGATATTTATAATATAAATTATTTAAATCATTCATAAATTAGGTAATTACCCCATCATCATTGTGTCATAAATAAATTTAATTATTAAATGTTTAAAATTTATAAATAAAATAAAATTATGTAGAAATTATATTTATATTTATAATTAATATTTATAGTCAAGTTTATCTAAATATAATTGTATATTAAAAATTGTTTTGTCAATAAACAATGAATTTAAAAATTTTAACTCATCTTTAAATAAAATATAATAAATATTCTAATCTATCCCAAATAGATCAAAATGATATTATTTTTTTCCTAAGGTTGGTTTTGGTATAAATAAACTTATCCAATAGAATAATGAACTCTGTTGGGTTAATTGTAATATTATTATTACCTTTAATTACCTTATCTACATTATACCCGGGTAAATAAAATTCAAAAGCTACCATTCAAGAAAAATTATTATCATCCTATTGAACCACATTTTACATATTGATTTCTACCGTGTCTCTCAGATTTTTTAAATTAAATTCATAGAAGTGGTAAAATTATGTTTTATGCAAATTTTAAAGTGTGCCTAGAAGGTGGGTAAATTTTCCTAAAAGGTGGGTAAAAAGGCATTAAAATGGTTCAATAAAATTATATATATATATAATATTATTATAAAATGACTCCAATGAATTAAATTGAAACAATATATTTATTATGCTTCAATTTTTACTTTAAGATAATTTTTTAATTACAAATAATTATTTAAATGAAAAATTCAGTTTTTATCTACAACGAAGTATTTTTACCTATTAATCAAAAATTGAATATTTTCAGAAAATTACAAAACATTCACCCAAAGATAATTTTGATATTACAAATTCAAAAATAAGTTCAATTTTTCCAAATTTAATAAATTAATGTAGCATTGATTAATTTAAAATTAATTTCCATTATCAAAACCAAAAAGAGTGTTTTTAAGAAGTAAAAACATTCAAATGATTTACATGTTTTTATGTACACATTAATTGTGAAATTACATACAACGACCTAAATAATATTAAATTATAAAAAAATAATATAATGATACTAAAAATCAACTCAAATGTATAATTTAACACTATAAATTATTTTGATTAAAGTAGTTGTTATTAATTAAAATTTAGTATTTCTTCCCTATTCATCAATATATGAAAGTTATCAGAAAAGTACTAAATATTTTTCAAAACTAAATATTTATTTACCACTTCACTAAATGAATTTAATTTCATTGAATTGCATATATAAAAGGGAAAAATATCAGATTTAAAAAGGGTTCTCCATTAAAAGGTGGAAAACTACATTTTTTGAAAAATAATTCTTTTATATGAAATATTGATTTTTTCATTATATTATGTCTACAAAACACATAAGATGGATGTAAAAAGGATATAGAATATATAAAATTAAAAATGAAGTTAATACTATTCATAACTTTATTTTAAATTGATAGTTTGGTAAGTTGTGTGCTCAAACTTAGTGTTGTGTGTGGCTCAAGATATTGAATAACTTTAAAGAGAAAATGTATTATGAAATCCTCAGGTGTTATAGTAAAAATTAAATAAAAAAATTATATAGACTAATAATGAAAAAAAATCAATTTTTTAGAATATGCATACATGAATGAAAAAGGTACTTTTAAGGGAAATATAATAAAGATAATTTTTAAAATAATGTCCCTAACCACTTTGGAAACATTTAAATCATTAGATCCATTAAAGAATATAATTCAACACAAAATTAAATATCATGATAAAAGATAAATTAATTATATAAATTTTCAAAGGGGTTGTACATACACCTCATAAAATAATATAGATTCCTAAATTTGAAATATGCCTTAATGAAAGATGATTTGAGAAGAAGCCCCTTACACAAAGTCTGAATCATCATGTACATACATTCTGATCCTGAATAAAAAAATTAGATTAATTTATACTTTAATAATATATTTTTTGAAATTATATAATTCTTATAGTATCACTTATTATATTTTTATATAAAATTACGTAATCAATTAAATCCATATCAAAAATTTTGATGACATTCGGTTCAAATGTCCATCATGACTACGTTAAGTTGACTATGGTGGAAGAGATCATCGTTCTACCATCTATAGAATAATATTCATCCCATAATTATATATTTTATAAATAAATTAAAATGTTAAATTCAACCATTATCAATTTTTATGAATAAAATAAACTATGTTACAATCATGCAAACAGTAGGTCGTTTTTATTCATGAGTAACATTATCATTTTTCAATGATAATTATGAAAATAAGGAATGTATTATATTATATTTATATAATGAAAATAATATAATAAATATTATATTAATTCTTTAAATATACTTCTATATATAATCTGTTTGAGTTGATGATGAAAAATGAAGCACATCGCTCCAGATAGGTGATAGTTCACACTAATGGATGAACGAAATTATCGTTTTTATGTTTATGGAAAGGTAATAACATAAATGATATATTATCATTTAATATTTTTAAATATTTAATAATTATATTATATAAAACTTAATTACACCATTATAACTAGTCTTGAGGGATGGTGGTGGAAAACAAATTATATCGGTTCGTGAGGCGGTAGTATGTTGTACACAAGAACGATGATTTTTTTTATATTTAATAGAAGTGGAGATATAATATGTCATTAAACTAACATAATGACATGTTATATTATGTATTGTATTTAGTTTTTTGTTTTATTAGGGTTTATGATGGTTTGTTGTATGTGATGAATAAACAAAATAGAATGTCTAGATTAAAAAACGACACCTCTTCTTCGGACAATCTTCTTTACATAACACCTTTATACCACTAAGGGTGGTGTAATTCCTAAAATAGGACTTATAAAACGTGGGTATGGATTATATAAATGTATTTTATTAGGTATTGGATGGTATTTTGAACTGTAAATAAATGGGAATAATAGGTTCCTTTTTATATGAGAGGGGAGGGGTATTCTTGTAATTTCTCGGAATATTAAAATATAATAAAACTATTCTAGAAAAAAGTGATTAAAATGCCTATAAATGTATAAGGGAAGACTTTTTAGACCATATATCATCCTTTATAGAATTATTTAAAATATATAATATTTTTCAATAATTTAATAAAATATTGTTCTTATAAAATATCATTGTTATCAATTTTGATATTATTCATTACATTGACATTAAAATCGCCAAGACCACAAGTAAAATTATAAAAAATATGTTATAATATCTTAAAAAAATAAATTTCTTATATATAAATTAGGTATCCCCTCAAATAACTAATATTATATATATTTTAATATTTTTGATATCAATTATTGTATTTTTCACTTAATTGAACTATTACTACATCAACGTTCAAATGTATTTAATGGAATATTAGTTTCCTAAAGATTAAAAATGAATTAAAATGACAATGATAACTCTTTTATATTTTAAAATATTATTTATAGTAAAAATTATAATCGAAAAAATACAATATTAAAAATTTGACCATTAATAATAATAAAGGAATGGCATGTTTTACTTTTCACTGAATAAAATAATATATTGGTCATAATATCACCCAAATTGAATTTAATGGTCATATA
The DNA here is from genome assembly GCA_963277665.1 of Viscum album. Lineage (NCBI taxonomy): Eukaryota > Viridiplantae > Streptophyta > Magnoliopsida > Santalales > Viscaceae > Viscum > Viscum album. The sequence goes on along the minus strand of OY728156.1, from coordinate 1,186,655,219 downwards.
ACCGAATATTTAATGATTATTAATTAATTGTAATAATACAATAAAATTGGTCCAACTGTTTAGACCATTTTATAGTCCTTATCATTTTATTTTTACTTTTACTTATTAATATATAAATAAAAATTACTATTCATACTATTCAAACTGTCCAAAAATAAAAGGGATCTATTTGAAAAAAAATTATCATAATTTTAATTTTGGAATCTATTTTATAAAATTCGAAAAATAGAATTGGTGTCATTTCATTTAAAATTAAAACCACAAAGCACAATGAAAAATTGTTTTCTTAAAAAGTGGGGGTTTAAACCAAAAAATAAACATATACCAAATAAGTTATAAAAATGATTAAAATTAAATTAAAAAGATTATATAAAACTAAATAATAATTATTTTACCTCATTATCAAACTTATAACATAATTTGAATTTATTAATGAAATGAAAAACAGTTTTACAAAACATTCAAAAAACGTTATTTTCACTCTTCACTGAAAAAAACTAACTTGGTGAAAAATTTAAAACATTTTATCCTAATATAATTATTAAATTATTAATTTAAAAATAAAATTAATTATTTAAAATATATTTTTAAAACATTCAAAAATTATTTATAATATTAATTCATAAAAAATCAATAAATATCATTTTAATAAAAAAAAATATTTTTAAATAATATAATGACAATAGTAAAAATATAATAATAATTTAAAAATATTTATTCAACACATTAAAAAATACAATAACAATTATATTTTTTAAAAATTATTTAATTCTATTCATTCCCACAAATTTAATAGCTAGGTTATAATGGTTAAATATAAATAATAAGTTTTTTTTTCTTGTTTATGATCAATGTGGTGTATCTTGTATGCTATCAAACATTAAGTATTATCATAAAATATCATGATGTTAAATTCTTCCTGATTATAGAAATTTAATCCTCAATAATTTAACATAGGATAAAAACTATGGGTTTGGTGTTTTAAAATACATATTTTGAAAACCGACATCGTAAAAAGAATCAATAAATCTTTTTTTAAAGAGAGAAATGAATGTAAGAGGGTCACCAGAGTTAACACATACTAGGTTCCCATGTGACAAAACATGGAATTGGAATGGAAATTCTAATACATAAGGAGTTATATAGAGTGAAAAAGAACATGGTCATGAGAAATTTAACTTCCCAAAAACTGTAAATATTGGATTGTTGAAGAAGACATTTATTTCAATGTATGGAAATTAAATAAACAATGTTTTTATTTAAAGATATTTTACTAAAATAAAATTAACTATTTTTTCATACATAATAAGTTAATAAAGAAATATGATTATAAAAATATTATAATTTCATCCTCTAATCAATTTCCAACATAAACTCATCTATTTCTCTGAATGAATAGTACTGATTGTTCTCCTTCTTGAAGGACAAGAATTGAATTAAATAAATCATAAAATACATAGATGTAAAAACATATTCCCATTGTATTTATGAATTAACTAATGAAAAAATGGGTTGTAGAAGATAAGATAATTAACTAATAAGAAAAAAAATTACTGTGAGGAAAAAAACATTAATATCCAAAATTCAACAGTAATACACAATGTTCATCATAGATACCCAATAAATAACAATCCCTAAAATTCCTCAAATTATTTGAGACTTAGAGTGAAACCCAAAAATTAGAATTATTTCATCACATAGACTTCCATGAATAATTCTAACAATTATCTACAAATAACATCTATTACTTCTAAAGTATCATACAAAAATATAATTTCAAAAACCAAATAATCTCCATGATATGATAAATATTTCCATAAAAAACATGAATCACTATAATTCAAAAATAAAATTGTATATGATTCCAAAATAAAATTCATCTATTATTCCTCGAATAAATTTCCATCATATTCTATTTAGCTTAATCATATAGGGTTCCCAAAATAATGAATGTCTTTTAATATTACATTGATCGCATAATCACCAAATTATTTTCAAATTTTATGGTCATTCGATAAAACATATATTTTAAAAACCAAATTATTGTTCGTTCATAAAATCATTTAAATAACAATAAAATTTGATACTGCTAAGGAATTCACATATTCCAGTGGTAGGTTTGGAAACCATGCCACCCTTTGGTTGTGGGTTCATTCCTCATGATCTTTCTAGATGTGACACACAGGTCATAAATACTAGGGGTTTCCTTTTTTCTGAAACTATATTTATATAATAATTATAAAATTCATGAAATGTGAGAAATATCCTAAGAAATAACCTTAATATATTAGTTATTAAATAAATGATTTAACCTCAATAGTTATCTCATAACTTTCAATTTTTGTCCCAAATAATAATAACGCATAATTATCTCAAAAATAAATGTCTTTATAAAATACCCTTATCCACATTAAAATTTCCAAACATAAATACTAAGAAGGGTTTTCGATGATATTGAAAATATCATATAACATAAAACTATAAACACATGATGGTATCCATAAGTATTAATAAATCCTCATAATAAAAAATCATAATCCACAAGATTTATATTAACACTCCTCTAACACCAACTATAAGGACCAGAACATAATCACTGCATATCTGGATTTGATACCTATAAATGTGCCATAATTGTTTTCCAACCATATCATACAACATTAAAAGGAAATATTGGATCACTTACATACACAACGACAATTTATGTTCATAGTTATTGGGAATTACGATAAACTCCTAAAAACATAAGTTTATAAACTAATGGTTAATAAATATCTATATCATCCCCCATAAAATTCCCTACATATGAAACAATTCAACAAATTGATTTTTTTTTCACTACTCTTTGACTTGGGGATAAGGAAACAATAGATTGGTGTGATCAAATGATCATTTTGGGTAATCATAATAATTATCAATTTAATGTTATCAATGACAATAATACATGCATCAGAATATGATGACATAGTTAATGTGCATGAGTTTATCATAAGATAATTAATACCCATCAGTACGTGGATCCTCAATCATGAAATATAGAATATGGATTTATCAAAGAAACAAATCATAAAATTTAATAATTCTGATCTATGTGAGGCCAATCTTGATAAAAGGAATCATTAAAAAATCATAGCATTTTATCTTTAAGAATTACAAAATAATATTATTTAATCCTGAAATCAATAGTTTACCTTGAGAAACTATAATAATCATGTAGCAAAATATATAAATCATTTATAAAACAAATAGGTATTTTGTGACATCATTACCCACATCACTCAAAAAAATGGAATAACCAAACAGCTGACTTCTATATAGGCTACTCTTAAAAATTTAATAACCTTATGGTTTAATTCCATACCAAAGGAAATGAAGGTTATAATGAAAACACCTATACATAGAATATCTTGGCACCACTGTTTATTCTTAAAATTCCCATGAACTAACCATAAGCATAAATCACAAAATATTTCATCATAAAAACATTTTTAAGGAATATAACCTTTTCATTTAGAGATCACTTATTTTTTTTAGAAAAATAACTCACACACAAAAGAAAAATACTTTATTTAAAAATAATCATTTATAAATTTAAGTATATATTCAAATAATTAAGGAGTCCTGATAGTGGAAAATATTTTTCTTTCCTTATCAGTTAAAAAAAGGATTCCTTTTGTATTTTTTTTGAAAAATCTACCAATACTTGCTTTGGAAAATGAAAAAAAAATTATTTAAATAAAATTTTTTAAAAGGAAAATAGGTGTAAAAGTTAATATAAATAATCATATAATAATAATAATAACATTTTTTATTTATTTGAAAACGTGGATAAAGAATAAAAATATAATTTTAAGGGAAATATTAAAAATATATTTTTTAAAGAAAATCCCTTAAAACTTTGGATACATTTAAATCAAAAGACCCATGAATGAATATCATTAAAGAAAACATTAAAGATCAAGAGAGTATATAAATTCATTATATAATTTTTAAAATAGGATTTATATACACCTCATTAAATGATATTGGTTCATAACATCAAAATATAGTTCAATGAAAGAATATTTGAGATGAAGTCCATTACAAAGAGTCCGACTCACCACGTAAATAATTTTTCATCTTGAATAATATAAATAGATTAATTTATTTATTTTAAAGAAATTTTTGACATTTTATTATTCCTTTTATACCACTTATTATCTTGTTATACACAATTACTTAATCAATTAAATTCACATCGGATGTTTTGATTATATTCAGTTCATAAGTCAAGAATGACTTTGATAGATTGAATATGGTCAAAGAGATAAGAATTTTATCATGTCTAGAATAATATTAATGATATATTTATAAATTTTATTAATTAATTAAACATTTAAATTCTATAACTGAAAATGTATAGTAAAATCTTAACTACATTTCAATCATGTAGACGGTAGGTCTTACGTACGCATGAGTAACATTTTCAGTTTTCAATGATCATTATGAAAATAAGGTATGTATTATTTTATATTTCCGAAATTTTCATAATATCATAAATATCCAATTTTTTAAATATATGTTTATATATAATACATGGGATGTGGTGATGAAAAATGAATCACATTGCTTTATGATAGTGATAATTAAGACATACTCACAAACATGATTATCATTTTTATACACATGGAAGGGTAATAAATTAAATGATATATTATAATTTATGATTAATAAATAAATCATTAATATCATATATAAATAATAATTAAATATTTATAACCAGTCATGAGAGACTGTGATAGATAATGAATTACATTAGTTTGTGGGGCGGTAGTCTTCCGTACACCCGAATGGTGAATTCTCTTCAAATTTGATAGAAGTGGAGATAGATATAGGTAATTATGCTAACAGAATATCATCTAAATATATGGAAGACTATAGATTTCTTATTTTCTCATAGTTGGTGAGGTTTAATGGATTTATAGGAATAATAATAATTGAAATGCTCGATTAAAATGATATTTCTTCTTTGTGTAATAATCTTTTCTTAAAACATTAACACACAAAAGGTGGTGTTATAACTAAAAAATAAAGCATGAATGAGGGGTGGCATTTTAGGAAGGTATATGGGAAATTATTTTTTTTATAAAAAAATGTGTTTATTAATTTTGAATAAATGGGAAGAAAATGATCCCTTTTATAAGAGAGGGGAGGGGTACTTTTGGAATTTTTCAAAATTTTAAAATATAATAAGACTATTATAGATCCATGTGAATAAAAAGGACTATAAATGCACATTGGGTAATTTTTTGAAAAGATATTATCCCATATGTGATTACTTAATATATTTAATATACTTTCACAATTTAATAAAATATTGATCTGATAATATATCATTACTGTCAATTTTGATACATTTCATTACTTTGACATTACAATCATCAATAAAACATGTAAATTTTGTACCAAATATTTGATTATATCCTAAAAATGTTATCATCATATATAGAATTTTTGGGCCACCTTATATATCTCAAATAAAATTTCATTTAATATTTTTAATATCATTCATTTTTAATTCTCATTAACAGAATAATTTCTAAATTAGTGTTTTACAAGCATTTAAAATAATCATTTCTGCATTAAATATAAAAAAATTAACATGATAAAGATAAATATTTTATATTTCAATATTATATTTATAGTTAAAAATATCCTAAAAACACTATATAAAAAATATTACACTTATTAAAAACAAGAGGATGACATGTTAGAGTTTTCTTGGAATATATTAATTAAGTTCTTGACTTTTAATGTTTGAATTTTCATAAAATAAAGTTATATAAAGGTTAATATATAATCCAAATGGAATTACAAGGTCATATAACCAAACCTTGAATGATTATGGATTCAAATTATACATAATATAAAATTTTGTCAAGTTTTAGGGTCATTTTCTAGTAATTTTCATTTTATTTATAACCTCAATTTATCAATTTACCCTTTATTGTGGTAATAAAAACTACTAAAGTTACTATTCAAAGTGTCAAAAAAGGAAAGGTTTGAATTTAATAAATTTTTACCTACTCGTTGAAAATATGTAATCTTCTTTTAAAAATTAAAACAATAGTTCCGTGATAATTTATTTTAAAACTAATCATGAAAAACACAATGAAAAATATTATTAAAAATTGTATATTTAAATAGAAAAACATATATCAAAATAAGGAATAAAGATGATTTAAATGTAATTAATTAAGTTATCTATAACTAGACAATACTAAAGATTCATTAAAATCAAATTCGTGAAACAATGCTACATTATTGAAGAAAAAGAAATGAAAGTTTTAGAAAAAACCATAAAAATTGATATTATCACTATTCACTGAAAAATTTCAGTTTTTAGAAATTTATAAAAAATTCATCTGAACATAATTTTTAAATTCTGAATAAAAAATTGAAATTTATTTTTTCAAATAAATTTTCAAAATTATCTAGAAATTAATTATAGTATTTATTCATAAACAAACAGTAATCATAAATTACTTGAAAATGTATATTTTTTAAGAATAAAATGGATTTAATAAAAATATAATTATTTATAAATCATTAATTAATACATTGAAAATTATAAGAACCTTGATATATTTCATAATTTGTTTAATACTATTCATTTTGACAAATTTAATTGTTAGTTTATAATGACTACATTTAAATAATTTGATTCTATTATTCATTTATGCTCTATTTGGTGTATCTTCTAAGTAATCGAATATAGTGTTTATAATTAAACTATATGGGTATTAAATATTGAAATATATATTGCTATTTTGGATCTTGGACCATAGTGAAAATAAGTTATTTTTGTATCAATCATATTTGGATCATAGAATTCATATGAGATATACATGTTTTCATGTGATTGACATTAATGATGACATAATATTTAGGTATATAAAGTTACAAAAAAACGTATATTGATTTTTCATATATAAATTGTTGGCGACATCCTAATCATCTAAATGATGATTTATTCTTTTCTGATGATAGGTCATACCGATCCTATGTTAACATATTCATTTGATAATTACTATGTGGTTCCTCTATATAGTGGTTGTATAGCGACCCATAGTGGGTCTATATATGCCCTTGGGGTCTTGGATATAGTTCCAAAATTAAATGGGATCAATTTTATATTATTTCTATAAAAACCTATAAAACAGTTTACCAAATGATTCTTTAGTGGAATTATTCTCTGCCGAACTATTTGACTATAGTTATCTCGATATAGATTTTCTTATAGAAATGTCATTATGCACTGATAGATGAGAAAATGGTCCTTGAAAGGGTAGTGTTTTGTGTAGATACCTAATTAGAATCAATTACATTGATGGTATTTAGGATATTATTTAATAATTGATAAATGTATTTGAGAACTCTAGGGTGGGAGTGTTTTAGTAGATGAGTAGCCCAATGATGTGTGAGTTGGGAATAAGGATGTTCCCATGAGTTGTAAAATTTATAAGAGATATGGTTATGGGATAGGTGGTGGAACCTAATAAGATTGAGATACGACTAAATATGTCAGAAATTAGATTTTTATGATCATGTAGTGGGGTGTTCTTCCCTTCTACCTTTGAGATGTGTTTTAGTGTATAAGGGTAACACGATAAGTAGTCACATCTGGATAGTGAATTCCCTTAGTTATATGAGGAATTGGTAAATGGATTGTGATTAATATTGATCCATGAGAAGTGATATTAGTTATGTGGTGAATGAAGTATAAAGACTTGGTTTTTCGTTAGGTAATTCACTATAATTTCTAGTGATATTGGTATCATTTCTATAGTTTATGAACAGATTGGTTGCATTCCTATCCCTAGTGATCCCGAGTATTGATCCCAATGAGATTTTTTATTATAATCCTATATGGTAAGATCTAGGATAGATAATGAATTGTTAAAGGGATATGTTTTTTATATGAATCCATAGTATAGTATAAAGAAGTATATATCCTAGAGATGAGTGAAATTTTTGGTTTGTTGGAAGAGCAATTTGAGGATTCCTCTAGATTGATGGGTTTGAGATGTTGTTATAAATGGTATTTGTTGTAGTTACATGATCCTAGGTAAGATGACGTGAGACTCATTGGATCATGATTCATGTTATGCGATTGAGTTATACTAGAGAATCTACCCATTAAATTTATATGAGATTGAGGTCGTTAGAGGATAATAAAATGTAAAACATGTTCTTCAGGGGATCAGTCTACCTCATTAGAGGATGAGTAGTGAGAAGGGTATTTATCGTCATTTTTTGGGGTTTTAACAATAGTTTTTGATGTGTCTTCACTTATATAAACATTGTAAATATATTTTTTAACATCAATTTTTTTTAAAAAAGTTTAAATATCATATATTTTTTTATCTAATTATGAAAATATAATTATATATAAATTCTTACATCAGTTTATTTTAAAAACAATATTAAATATTTCTTGTCACATTATTTTTTAAAAAAAACGACATGAAAATTGTTAATTTTTTTTAAAATTTTGAGTATGAACCCAAAAATTAAATATTCTTTTTCATAGAAATAATGACTAAATTACAACTAAATAATCACTTAGAATGTATTATTCCTATTTGAAATGATATTAAAATTAGATTGAAATTATAGAACTAAAATATCAATCATGAAATTATCATAATAATTGAAGTTATAACAAATAGTGAAGTGAAATATAATACAAAGAAATGTAAAAGGAATTATCTACGCATTTTAACACCATATAATACCATGGATGAAATCTATTTCTTTCACCATTAGTGCTATTATTTAAACCACATTTTATTCAATATTGTAAATGGATATTTTTTATGATTTAGAATATATAAATGAAGAACAACATGAGAGGAAAACATGGGAGAGAAATCATATGAGCATGATATATCAAATTATGATGGATGATATGAATATTTGTGATGGAAAACGTAAAATAATTTATAACACAATTAAATTATATGTGTGATGGAAAACATTTGTAGGCATGATCCGAAAATGTGAAATATGTATATATATATATGTTTTTATTGATATATTATAGTTCAAAATGTAAATTTTTGTTGGAAAATTATGAGAAATCATATTTTTTGGGAAAAATAGGGGTTTTCTATCATCAGTTATTTAAACAAATAATGTTAAAACCCATTTATTAAAGGTTTTGGAAAATTTTTATTTAAATAACTATGGTCAAAACCCAACTACGATCATTACTTTTAATAATAATAAAAATCGAATGTAATAGAATATGTTTTGATATCTATTTTTTAAATAATATCAAAAATATATAGGGAAGATGTTTAATGTCAGTATGACTACAATAGAAGGAAAAAGTCTCTTTGTGTGCATTATAGCATTAGTTTTAGAATAAATGACTTCAAAATTCCCATGCATAATTATAATCTTGTACAATTGGAGTATAAGTGGTGTAATGTATTTTCATGAAAAATATAAATATATTGGTAAAATTTCATGCTGATTACGTAGAATTCATGTTTCCTTATGGATTAGTGAGTGACCAAAAGTAGGATGAGGATATATGGATATGAATTGACTCTAGTTGTCATGGATGGGTGTTTGTTTTGTTATAATAAGTGATATCCCCTCGTGCTGAGATGTGTAATCAGTGATCTATTGAGTTATCATGGTATATACGACATAATATTGTTATTGAACATTACTTTTTTTTGATGGAATTATATTTTAAATTTATAAGGCACTACACTTTACGAGTTGTAAACAACATTTTTATGGTGGATAGTGCACCATTGGTCTTTTGAGGGTGATACCATCATTATGAATTTAATATTAGTGGGTACTGAGTATGAAATTCATGATGATATTTGAAGTGGTTAAGATCGATTATTCATGATAAAAAAAGTTGTGAGAAGGATGGTTATTTATAGAATTTACATCTTGTAATAGATATGGTATAGTATATTTAAGTACAACCCTGATGTAGTGGAGTTTTGGGTGTGATCAGACCAATTAGTGGGCAATTAAGATGGTTCCATAATCCCGGTGTCTAAAAAATTCATCTAATAACTACTTAATTGTGGAATAACATATTTTAAATGTGTTTTTACTGAGTTTATACACTAAAAATGGGATTATGATGGATTTAATGGGATCTATGGGATAGTTTCATCAGATGTATGCCAGTGCTCAGGATGAAAACATGATGACCTATGGACATAGTTGCTGATATAACCATGAAATTACACTAAGTGTCATGTGAAATGATCAATGTGGTTCATTTTAAGATTCTATAATGTCTCTAGGTGAAAAGGAATCATGATCAAATATTGATATGTTGTATCAGTGGGTTTCATCTATCTTTTTAAAGATAGGGATGCCCAAGGAATAATGATGGGGTTTTGGTGTATAATTTGTTGTCGTGTGGTGGAATATATACTAAGTAGGTTTATAGACCACTAAGAATGTATTTTCAATAGGATATTTATTTTTTTGCGTTCACCTTTAGTCTTAATCAAACATTACATTCAGATACATATTTGTGGGGGGGACTACTTGAACATGAATGGACTGGTTGATTACACCATTGTGGATGGGAATAGATCGGTGTGAACTATCTTAGTGATTCATTAATGGTGGATATTGGCAGTTCAATTTTTTATGAATAATTCATTCTTTTGTTAGATATTCTTGGAATAAACTATATTTTTATTCCATGGTACAACAAGGGGATTCAGGGATGAAATGATGAAAAAGATAGGTTGGGATTAGTGGTTCATAGATCAATAGGGCCTGTCACAGATGATAAGAACTATGGTGAGGATACTGTATAGTTCTACATCTTTCAAGGTTGTTAATTATTGTATAAATTCGAATTTTTGATCACTATGAGGGGGTTGTTTTGAGAAATGAAAAATGGAAAATGAATCTGAGAGTTTGGGATCCCCTTAACAATATTTTTTCAGTTTGATTATGTATTGTGTGATGAATTTGGTTTTTTAGAGTGGTATTTTAGACTAATCCACGTGTTTGACACATTTAAGGGGAGGACCCTTATATGAACCCCCATTGTAGTGACCCTCACAGGGTTACCTTTATATGGATGACTCTTACAAGTTCATCCTTAAATGGATGAACATTATATGGTTATCCTTTTGAAGATGAACCTTAAGGGTAATATTTGCACAAATGACCATTGTGAAGTAATTTTTACATGGATAGACCGTAAATGGTTATTATTAAAGATATGGCCCATATAGGGTCATCCTTAATTGGGAGATCCTTATGGGATCAAATTTAAAGGGATGTCCGTAATGTGATAACCCATATGTAATGAACCTCACATTAATAATGATTCCATTTTTTAAATATAAAAAATAGTAGAATAAAAAAAATTATTTGAGGGAATTTGTATAATTTTTCATTCCTCTTCTTGGGATTTTTAGAATGGGTATATCGATATTTATTCATATCTAGGGGAGTATCTCCCTATATTCTTTTCATAATCTTATATCGATTGATATAGACTAAAGTTTTTTGTAAATCTAATGCTCTTCATCAATTTATCCTTTGTTTATTCCCTAATATTTATTCTGTATTATGTGACATATACTAATGATTAAGAGATATTTCTATTTGATCTTGGCAGAATATTCTTGATATAAATTTTACTTTTCTCATCTTATCTAATGGATACCCATAGAAGATGATCACATACAATTATTTGTGGTTTTGAAAAGTTACATCACTGTAATGATATTATTTTATGACTTTTTCTCCTGGTTGAAAGGAATATATTTATTGAAATAGATAATTATTGGTTTTATGTGTTAAATATATTTATGGATATCAGTGGTGGGAAATTTCCCCTATCTCAGTGATTGGATATCATTAAATTGTCCCAATGATTTATTTTGTGTCATGGATAATTGGATTAAAATATAAAACAAAACCTGAATTTTTTATAATTGATTTATTTATATGATTCGACTTGATATAAGGCCTTGAGTGATGATGTGAGCATGAGATAAGCATGTAAAAGTTTTGAAAAGGGGTATTAACAATGTAGAAAAGGGAATTACTCCATGAAAAAGGTATGTGTTCCTCTGACAATACCACTTTTTTCTATTAAATTAGTTATATATATATAATATGTAGCTTCAACACCGATATAAATTGACCATAAATTTTATTAAATTGTTTCTTTGAAAATAGTGTAATTTTTTATTAAATTTTTAAGGGTTGGACAATGTTTCAATGGACATAGTGGGACCTTTGATCACATGCCTAGTTTGTCACCAATTAAGGGTCAAGGACATCATCCCAATTTTTTTATAAAAGAGACATGGACTTATAGGGTTTTAATTGAATGAAATGGGATAATAAATCATTAATAGATATAGATATAGGTTCCTTTAACTCAATCGAGAAGTGTGTAGTGATGGACTAGGTTTGAAAAACATCAGGTGTAATTATAAAACCTATATATAAACTTTTTGGGTCTTAAGGTGACTTATATTTTTCTTGATAATTGATATGAGAATGGGGAGAGTGTCTTTTTTCTAACTATAATGTTATAAATGCTGTGGTTATACCTTCAAAATATGTGTGACATGTTGGATGAGAGGTCTGAAAAAGACATTTGGAAGTGAAATGGTAGTTCAACCATCTATTTCATGTAATGCAATTATATACTACCTTATATGTCATGTTAGTATATAATGTTATCATAATGAAATTGATAGATGATATTTCCTACATGTTATAATATTGTGATGAAAGATAATAAAATAAAAGTATATCCCTTGTAGGGTTCCGAGATTATGGTATGACCTAAGGGATTTAGTGGGGTCACTAGTGCATTAGTTACCACACAGAGGGGTAGTACATATATTATTGAAACTTGAATTCCTAATGGAATTATAGAACATTGTAATTAGAAAAAATGGTTGAATATGTTACCAGTGAGTCCAATCTAAGAGGTGGGTGGGAGGCACAATATATGAACATCATTTATGAATACAATATAATTTAGAAGAAACTGATAAGATTCTAGACCCTAGATATATTTTATCTAGAAGAAATTGATGATATTCAGTTCATAAGTCATGAATTACATTGATTGGTTTCATTTTTTCAAATAGATCAGAATTAGATCCTCTAGAATAATATACATGAAATAATCAAAACTTTTACGAATAAATTATACCATCAAATTCAACCATTAAAAATGGTTATTAAAATCTAAAATACATTACAATCATGTGGATGGTAGGTTGTACGTACGCATGAGAAACATTTTCATTATTTGTTGATGACTATGAAAAGAAGTTATGTATTATTTTATATTTTCAAAATTATCATAATATCATAAATATCATCTATTTTAAATATTTTTTTCTATATCATTCAAATGATGTGGTGATGAACAATGAATCTCATTGCTTCATGAAGGTGATACTTAAGACATACACACGAACAACATTATCATTTTTATGTGTACGGAAAGGTAAAAAATTAAATGATATATTATACATTAAGATTAATAAATACTTCATTAATATCAAATATAAAAAATAATAAAATCCTTATAAATAATTCATGAGATACTATGATTGAAAATGAAATACATCGGTTCCCAAGGTGGTAGTCTTCTATACACACAAATGATGAATTATTTTCCCAATTGATAGAAGTGGAGATGGATATAGGTAATTAAACTAACATAATAATATCTCAATATTTGGAGGATACTAGAATTATTATTTTTTCCTAGTTGAAGAAGGTTTTAGTGATGTATATGAATAATAAAATAGAAAGGATTGATTAGAAATGATATATCTTCTTTAGACAGTGTCCTTTTCTTAACACCTTAATACAAGAGAGGTGTCACTAATACAGAAATAATAAATCTAGAATGAAGGTTGGTATTAGAGGAAGGTATTTGGGTAATTATTTTATAAAAAAAATGTGTTATTTAATTTTTAATAAATTGGATGAAAAGGATCCCTTTTATAAGAGAGTGGAGGTGCACTATTGTAATATTTCAAAATATTAAAATATAATATGACTATTCTAGAGCCAAGTTCAACAAAATGGACTATAAGTGAACATTGGATAAAATATTTATTGGTATTATCCAATATGAGATGATTTATTATATTTAAAATATTTCTAAAATTTAATAAAATATTGATCTCATAAAATACCATTATGTTCAATTTTGATAACATTCATTACTATGAAAATACAGTCATTAATAAAACATGTAAAATTTTAACCAAATATTTTATTATATCCTAAAATTTTCATAATATTATATAGTATTTTTGGACAGCATTAAATATCTAAAACTATATGTAAAGACCTTAATTTTTAGATTTAATTATATTTTTAAAAAATGGGAATTTTACGAGTTTGTAAAAATTTGCACAGTACCAGATTCCATCACCCAGAGTGCCCAAAATGAATTTCTGAACTTTTTTTCAGGTACGCTCAGTAAATGTGCGAGAAAGTTTTTATAACATTTACACATGTGCTATGAATTGAAATCTGAGGGAAAAGTAGAACTCGCAGCACCAATATTCTCTTAAGAAGACATTCACCTCGACGACAGTTGGTTGTGGGAGAAAGATAATTTTTTGGGATTTTCATGGAAATAATAAATCAAAATAAACATATGTTTTATTTTATTTTATTTTTTAAAACATCCAAGTGTAAGATGAGGTGTGGGGACCACCAGACCGTAACCTCCCATGAGAGGTTATGGTGGTGGGGACTACCCAAACCTAACCTCCCATGTTAGGTTATGGGTGTGGGGACCACCCGAGGCCTAAACCTCTCAACTCCCACTATTAATGAGAGAGAGAATCTTCAAAGCCTCTTACATTAACTGTGCCAACCAACCCCCTTTAATTAATTGTGCCAACTCTCCCTTAATGAATTTAACCATTTTGAATATTTTTTACCAATGACTGAATAGATATTATAATATATTATCTTGATTTTACATTTCATTTGTTGGAAAAGGGTTGGAAAATGAGGATTATGAGCTCTTGGGAAAAAACTCTCCAATTAAGAATTCTCCATTAGAGAACAACACCGACCCCTTTCGATTTTCTTCCTCGGAACATCCTTTGATGTAGGATGTGTTTGTGTACAACGAATCGACATCCATATTTTTGTACAAACATCAACCAAAAATGACCAAGTAGGGGTTTAATGCTGTTTGATTATTACTTCACAAGTACACCCATTATTTTCTTTTGTGGGCTGGGAAGAATCTTTGCAGGACGGTTTGATGTGCTTTGTTCTTGTAAACCTCTTACTACCGTTCTAATGTGGAGAGTTCGGGCCAAACTAACAAGGTATGTCCTCTCTATAACCCTTGTGTAATTTTGTGGTGTTCATCAAAATGGGGGAATGCGAAGAAGGCGATGAAGGAAACGACGCTGCAACCCATGGCCTCTGCGGCCCACGCTGCCCACGTAGTGCTTTAGCCTCCCATCGAAACTGGTATCGCGCCGCTGCCAGCCAAACTGGCCTTGGGCCGCGCCACGCCCCGGCTGTGCAGCACCCTGCACTATGCCACGCCGCGGCCACACATCATCCAGGCTAAACCGACCCCCGACCAACCCAGACTCCTAGCTGAACCGGCCCCCGACAACCCTGACCTACAAGCCGAGCCACCCCGGCCGCTCCGGCCTCCCGACCAAACCATCACCGGCCGCCCCACCTTGACCACTGGGATGAGCCACTGCAAGCTGCACCCATGTAGCACTCCGAGCTTAACCAGATCCTCCCTACGGGCCGAGAAGTCCACATGGAGCTCTCCGGGTCAAACCGCCCTTACGTCGACCCATGCCCAGTCAGCGTCCTCGCAGCCGGTCCGCGTCCTCACAGCTCTTCGCGGCCCCTCGTGGCCAGCTGGGTGGGGCCCAGCGGGCGGGTCTAAACCCAACATGCTGGCCCACCCAACGGGCCATGCCGGACTTAACGAAATACTGGGTTGGCCCGAACCAGGTCGGGCCGGGTCGGACCAGACCCGGGCCAACTACGACCCATTTATGCTCCATTCAACCAAATATTTGGCCTCATATGTCTTTTTGACGAACCGATAGTGGAGTTAAAAATCATGGAGTGTGAGGGTCTCGTTGAGTACACCCCACTGGAGTTTTGGGTATAGATGAGATATGGTCAGGTTGGATCGTGCACGAATCCAACCGGGGCCCAGGACTAAAATGCTAATAACTCACAGACCGGTTGTTCGATTGATGTGTCGCCTGTTGTGTTGGGACCCCTATGACATGGGGGTCCATTGAGATACTTTTTCATGGGACATCGTGATAGTTGCAGTATTGACCAGTAGCACCTCAAGCAGACCAATCCCGAGATGTGCAACAATAGTACAGAGACCTAGTAGCTGGCAGCGACTTGACAAATACTGATCATTTTGACTTAGAGTGACTCTACTAGCCTAGTGGGGAACACCTTGGTGTCATGGAAGACCCACAGTGGGGGCGTCTTGGTGTCACAACAGACCCACGATACTTGACAGGATGAGTACGTCAGCAACCTATGAGGGGCATCACACTCGGTGATGCGGTAGCCCATGGTGGGGAGTGCGCTTGGTGACGTGGCGGATCCACGGTACTTGACAAGAGGATTACCTCAGCATTCCGAGGTTAGTGTGAAGCATGCTTAGTGTCGTGGTAAGCCCACTGTACTCAGTAAAGGAGGAGTTCTCTAGCAGCCGAGGTTTTGACAATGTGACTGGGGATGTTACTTGATACTACCCATAAAATAAAATCCTAGTTTTAGTTGAGTCACATTATCTGTGTTTTCCTCACGATTGATATGAATCATTTGATATCATAGGTATTTGTATGGGCATATACCTATGTATGGTTATATATTGATTTTATACATTGTTGTTTATCCTTGATGGATTTTGTGAGACCATGAGGGTCTCGGGATACCTACTGAGTATCGTTATACTCACCCCAGCACAGGATATGCCCGCATCTTGTTGTGTTGGATGCAGATGATGGACAGTGCTAACTGAGGCTAAGAGTACCAGGACTAGATGGTACCCAGAGTTCGACCTTACGATTAGTCCGTACACGGAGGTGACATAAAGACGAGGTGTGATAAGGAGGCGATCTATACCTACCATTCAGGTGGGAACCTTAGATGAAGACCCATTTGTTGTTTTTATTTTTCTTCAGGTGTACATGTACTTTCAGTTTCCTGTAATTTTCTGTTGGGATTGTGTTCGTGCCCCATTTTATATTCATTAATCTTTTATTATGCAGTTTTACATGGTTTTTAATCTAGCTATGTGCTTGCTTGTGTGTGTGTGTGTTTACAAGCTATAAAGGCAATACCTTCCTAGTTTAGGGAATTACACCTTTGGTTCTAGTCACCAGCCCCTAGCCTATGGAAGTAAGGCTTGGGGTAGTCATGACATGGGCCTCAAGGGGAAGGGTCATGAAATTTTTTTATCAAAGGAGTCGGTTCTACCACATAACTAGGACTCAGATCATTTCGGTGAAGCAATAGTGTTAAAGACAATGAGTTCGGTTTTAAGTTCAGGGAGTCCAGTGATAGTACGGTGGCCGACTTATCCATACACCAGGACCCTGACATCTTATTTCCGACTCAGTGCACAAAAACACTGATTGTGTGGGTGTTTCCAAAAGTTTTTGTTGTGATCTTTTGACTCAGATCACTAGGTATAACATTCATCTCCCCATGTATAACTTATTTACCATGGCACACCTGTTTCTTTTCAGGATGCCTCCACACAGAAAGCCAACTACGGTTCCAAGAGTTGTACACAGTGATAGCCCACCGAGCGATGAGGCCTCAGGGCAGGGCCCTCTTCCTGTGGAGGCACCATCAGTACCATTCGTTGTTGGGCCACCGATGGCACTAGCCCAAGCAGTAGATGGTGCATGCCACTTGAGCGCATTGCACATGTTCCAGTGCCAGAGGCCACCTAGGTTCCGGGGAGAGACAGACCCATAGGCGGCTGAGGATTGGCTGGAGGCTGAGGTGATACTTTTCTGAAAGTTAGGGACACTGACCAATTTCATGGTGATCCTTGCCACCAACCTTTTATAGGTATCAGCGGGTAGATGGAGTATCTTAATGTTGTAGGTTCACGAAGAGGTGAAACTTTTCTGGGAATACTTCGAGAGACTGTTTCGGGAAGTGTTTTTTCCAGAGACTCTTCGCGCAATGCACATATAAGAGCTTCTTCATCTACAGTGGGGTAGTTTGACTGTGGCTCAGTACTCAGCAAGGTTCACATCCCTTTCACGCTACTCCACAAATATGGTGCAAGACACAATCTTCAGGGCCCAGACCTTCAAGAAGGGACTCAGGAAGAAGATAAGGGATTCTAAAATCTCACTCAGCAACCCGACACAGGCTGGGGTGTTAGAGAGAGAGCCCTAATACTGGAGATGTTCCTTACTGGGCAGTCACCATCAGTGATCCCACTACCAGTCATCATGTAGCAGAGTCTACTACAACTGGCAACAGACAAATGTCACAGAGGTTCAAGTAGACTAGATCTACAGGTGGATGATTGCATGATTCAGAGTTGGTTGTGCGGGGAACCCTAAGCGGAGACAAACATACAAGGAACATGAATTGTAACACATGCGGCAGGTAGGTTCACATGGCTTGTGACTATAGAAACCTCCATACGGATGATCAGTAGATGGTCAAAAAACCACCCAGGCAGAGACAAAGATTCGATTGAGGAGGTCCATAGGGAGCAGGCATACATGGCAGAGGACCTGGTCGTTCAACTAGCGGCGGGTGACGAATAGAGTTATTACTACCACCGCCTCGAGAAGGTCCACCCCGACCACAGGGAGCAGGAGGATAGGGGAGATCTCACCTTCAGGAAGCTGAGGCATATAATCAAGGCACTTCGGAGATGAGGCGAGGTATGATCTGTGTCTACTCTACCTTTTCTATAGTACATATAGACACAGTTTCAGATCATTTTTTTATTTCCACTTCCCTTGTTCAGAGATCAGAGATTCTGATGGAGCTGTTGACTCAATCTTTACATCTAGAGACTTATACAAGAGCGGATTAGACAATTACACTCAGGTTCCAGCAGTGTGATCTTACTCTAGGAGGCGATACCTTCAGCTGGTATCTCCTAGTAGTAGCGTCGAGGTCTTACAACATCATCTTGGGTATGGACTGGTTATCTGTAGTCAAAGCTCAAATAGACTATATTAGGCGCAAGGTGAAGTGTGTCTGCATAAATGCGACCAATATTACATTCACTAGAGAGAAGGGAGCCTTTGCATCCTGAGATGGAATTACCTGGAGGAGAGTGTAGCCGATCACTCATTAGTTGGCTAGCCTTACCCTAAGAGCTTTTTATGTAAAGAATCCAAGCTATCCTGTAGTGGTGGACCAGTACGCGGATGTTTTCCATGATGATGTTCTAGGTCAACCTTTTTGTAGAGAGGTGGACTTTTATATTGACATGTACCTCAGGATGACTCCAACATTACACAAGCAAATTGAATGGCTAACGTGGAGCTCCGTGAGTTGTGGATATAGCTGGAAGACTTGAAGGAGAAGGGATTCATTCAGCCCAGTGTTTCTCCTTGGGTGGCCTCGATTTTGTCCACCAAGAAGGTAGATGGGATCTTGAGGCTTTGTGATGACTATCGGTGCCTGAACCAGGTGACTGTGATGAACAAGTACCCACTTCCGTGGATTGACAACCTCTTTGATCAGCTGAAGTTAGCACGGTGGTTCTCAAAGATAGCCCTTAGATCAAGCTACCACCAGCTCTGAGTTAGAAATGAGGATGTGCATAAGATGACCTTCAGGTATCGGTATGACAATTACGAGTTCTTTTTTATGCAATTCGGCGTGACCAATTATCCATAAATGTTCATGGGACTCATGAACATGATCTTTTCACCATACCATGATCACTTTGTAGTGGTCTTTATCGACGACATTATATTCTACTCGACTACTGAGGAGGAGCATGCCTATCATTTGAAGGTAGTATTGGACACAATCATAGAGCACCAGCTTTATTATAATCTCTAAAATTTCTAGTTCGTGATCCGAGAGGTTCACATTCTGGGACAAGTTATATCATAGGCTAGAGATGCAGTAGTTTCAGCAAACATTGAGGTGGTACTTTCTTGGGAGCCACCCAGGAGTGTGATGGAGGCACAAAGATTCTTGGGGTTGTCTAGATACAACCAGAGGTTTTCCAAACATCTCCATTATTGCAGCACCACTATCATCCTTGAAAAATACGGGTCAACCCATCATTTGTTCAGAGAAATTCCATCAATGTTTTCAGGAGCAGAGGTTGAGGTTGAATAGTGACCCCATCCTGGAGCTTCTAGAGGAGGGCATAGGGTACGTAGTTTACTGAGACGTATTAGGGACCCGAATCAGGTGTGTCCTGATGCAGGAGTGAGAATTTATCACATTTGGTTCTCGATAGCTGAGACATCACGAGCATAACACCACTACCCATGACCTGGAGTTAGCAGTTGTGGTCTTCACCTTGAATATGTGGCGGAATTACATGATGGGTGTGCATTTAACAGTGTACTCTAATCATAAGAGTCTCGAGTATATCTTCCCTCAGAAGTCCTTGAACCTGAGATAGCGACGTTGTATTGATTTTCTCCTAGACTATGACTTCGAGATAGTCTTTACTCCTAGGAAGGGGAATGTTGTTGCAGATGCACTCAGCAAGAGGTTTGGTATACTACTACTAGGTGAGGCGATGGAGAAGCTGGCTACTTTATAGATATCCTCTGATGATAGAGATAGATCATCTTTTTTACAGTCTCTTACAATCACTCCCACGCTTCTTTAGTGATTTAGGGAGGCGCTATGTAGGGACACTAACTGTGAGGCACGATGTGCTCATATATCCATAGGATGGACACTTGATGGATTTTCTAAAGGTGGGGAGCATGTCATCCTCTTCAGAGGACATACTATGGTACCATTGTCACTTTAGGAGGAAGTGTTCATGGAGTTTCATGCATCCCCTCTAGCGGTACATCCATGAGTGGAGAAGATGTACCAGTACCTCCAACGATAGCACTGGTGGCCAGGAATAAATAAAGTAGTTGCAGAGTTTTTCTCTCAGTGCCTCACTTTTCTGCAATTGGAGGCGGAGCATCAGGTACCAGAAGGCATTGTTCAGCCTTTTGAGGTCCCAGAGTGGAAGTGGGATGGGATATCCAAGGACATTGTGATAGGAATTCCACATACATCCAAGGGACACGACTTGATTTGGAAGATCATCGACTGACTCACCAAGTCTCCCCACTTACTACTGATCAGAGAGAAGAGTTCGGTAGAGATATTGGGACACCTCTATGTGCAGGAGATTGTGCGGCTACATGGAGTACCCATAACGATTGTCATTGATCCTGATGCATGTTTTTCTTCCTCTCTATAGAAGGGGTTGCAGTAGGATTTCGGGACATAGCTTTGTTTGAGGGCTTCCTTCTATCCTCAGATGGATGGCCAGATGTAGCGGGCCATTCAGACCCCCAGGGACATGTTGCGTGCATGTGTCCACGACTTTGATCACACCAGGGAGGATCAATTACCTTTGGTGGAGTTTTCATATACAACTGATATCACTCCACCACAGAGATGACACCTTTTGAGGCATTATATAGATGACCTTGCAGATCACCTTTCCGCTGGACTGACCCAGGGGAGTCAGCACTCGTGGGACCAGAGATGGTTTGGGCTACCACCGAGAAGGTGCAGATCAACCAAGAGAAGATTAAGACTTCACAGAGCAGGTAGAATTTTTATACCGATAAGAGGAGGAGACCTCTATATTTCAAGGATGGTGACCACGTCTTTCTATGAGTCCCATCTCGACTAGGTCTACAGAGATTTGTCCAAGGCGTAAAGTTATCTCTAAGGTTCATCGGACATTTTCATGTCCTCAGTAGAGTTGGCGAGGTGGCATGTCATTTAGCTCTTCCACCACAGTTTCACCGATTGCATGACCTCTTCCATATATCCCAGCTAAAGAGACACATGCATGACCCTTCTCATATCATCGACCATGGAGAGATGGATGTCGACGATGGGGAAACATTTATAGAGGTCCTAGTAGAGATTGAGGATCGAAAGGAGCGGGTAATTAATGTATGGTTGATAGGTCTAGTGCGCGCTCACTGGCAGAATTAGAGCCTCTAGGAGAGCACATGGGACTGGGAGGCTCAGATGCATGCTCAGTACCCTCACTTGTTCACTTAGTTTGTGTTGCGGCTAATAGGGATGTAAATCCTGAGTTGGGGAGAATATAAAAACCCAAGATTTTCCATGTATTTTTTTTAAATAAATGGGAATTTTACAAGTCTGTGAAAATTTGATGATGCTTAATTCTGAGTCCCACAGTACCTAGAATAAATTTCTGAACTTTTTTTCAAGTATATTCAGTAAACGTGTGTGCGAGTTTTTATAACTTTTAAACTAGTGTTCAGAATTGAAATCTAAAGATATTGTTGAACTCGCAGCACCAATATTTACTTAAGAAGACTTTCAACTCGACAGAAGTTGGTCAAGGGTGAAAGATAATTTTTTGGGGTTTCCATGGAAATAATAAAATAAAATAAACTCACATTTTATTTTGTTTTGTTTTTTAAAACAGCCAAGTTGATGTTTAGGTGTGGGTACCACCAGACCTTAACCTCCCTTGAGAGGTTATGGGGACCACCCGGGGCCTAAACCTCTCAACTCCCCTAATAAATGAGGGACAACCTCTTTAACTCCTCCTACATTATGTGTGCCAACCCACCCCCATTAATTAACATTGACAACTCTCCCTTAATCAATTTAACTATTTTGAATATTTTTTGCCATCAACTTAATAGATATAATAATAAATTATCTTAGGATTCCATTTAATTTGTTGAAAAAGGGTTGAAAGAGGAGTATTAGGATCTCTTAAGAGAAAACTCTCCAACGAAGAACAATCCACCGATGAAGAACACTGACCCCTTTCGATTTTCTTTCTATGAACTTCCTCCGACGAAGGACGTGTTCATCTACAACGAATCAATGTCCTCATTTTCACACCAACATCAACCAATAAAAAAAGTAGGGGTTTAATTAAATTTGACTATCACTTCACAAGTACAACCCTTCATTTCATTGGCCGGTTAGGAAGAATCATTGCGGGAGGGTTTGATGTGCTTCGTTCTAGGGAACCTCTTGCTACTGCTCTAATGTAGAGAGTGCGGGCCAAACTAACATGGATCATACTCTTTGTAACACTAATGTTTTTTGAGGTGTTCTTTGAAACAGAGGAAGGTGACAAAGGTGATGAAGGCAATAGCGCTCCCCCCACGGCCTCTACGACCCACGCCTTCCCCGCGGGGCTCCAGCCTCACGGCCAAACCGGCCCCATGCCGCCTCCGGCCAAACCGACCCCATGTTACGCCTCGCCATGCCCCAGCCGCATCGTTCCCCAGTATAATCGTCCCCCAGTCACCTAAGCCTTCAGGCCGAACTAGCCCCCAACAACCTCGGCCTCCTAGTTGAGCCACCCCAGCCACTCCGGCCCCTCGCCCGAAATGGTTGTGCCACCTCGGCCCCCGGGCTGTGCCACCCCGACCCACCCCCCTGCGTCCTTCCGAGCCGAACTAGCTCTGACCTCCAGGCTGAGCCACCCACACGGCACCCTCTGGGATGAACAACCCTTGTGCCGACCCGTGGCTAGTCAGCGACCTCACAGCTGGTCCCTTCCCTTGCTGCTCTCCGCAACCCCTCGTGGCCTGCTGGGCTAGGCCCAGTGGGATGGGATGAAACCAACGGGCCAGGCCAGACCCCATGGGTCCGACCGAGTTGACCCGAAGAGGGTTGGCCTAGGCTGGGTCGGGCCAGGTTGGTTCGATCGGGTCATACAGGACCCGGGCCCACTACGACCCATTTCAGCTCCTTCGGCCATATCTTTGGCACCAGACGTCCATTTGACGAACCGTCGACGGAATTAGACTTCATGGACTGTGACGGTCCCTTTTAATATACCCCAATTGAGTTTGGAGTATAGATGAGATATAGTCAGGTTGGATCGTGTATGAATCTAACCGGGCCCCCGGGTCTACAAGGCTAATAACTCACAGACCGGACATCCAATTGACGCGCCGTCTATTTCGTTGAGACCCCTATGATGTGACAGAACTTTGAGATTCTTCTTTGTGGGACATTGTGACCATTGATTTATCAACCAGTAGCTCATGCATCATAGCCTTCTAGAGACAAGCGACCGTAGTGCAGAGACCTAGTATCGAGCTTAGACCTGACAACTGCTGATCATTTTGACTCACAGTGACTATATAAGCCCAGTGGGGCGTGCCTTGGTGTCATGGTAGACCCACAGTGTGGAGTGAC
Organism: Viscum album; assembly: GCA_963277665.1. Classification (NCBI taxonomy): domain Eukaryota; kingdom Viridiplantae; phylum Streptophyta; class Magnoliopsida; order Santalales; family Viscaceae; genus Viscum; species Viscum album. The sequence continues at coordinate 1,186,630,763 of OY728156.1, read as the reverse complement.
TTGGTGTAACGGTAGACCCACAATACTCGACAGGAGGAGTACCTCAGTAGGCTATAAGGGGGATCGCGCTCGGTGATTTAGCTGACCCATGGTGGGGAGCGTGCTTGCTGACGTGGTAGATCCATGATACTCGACAGGAGAAGTACCTCAACAGTCCATGGTTAGTGGGAAGTGCGCTTGGTGTCATGGCAGGCCCACTATACTCGATAGAGGAGGACTTATACAATAGCCAAGGATTCAATAATATGACTGGAGATGTTACTTGATACTCCCCCTAGAATAAAATCTTGGTTTTAGCTATGCCAATTTTTCTATGTTTTCCTCATGATTAAGATGGATCCCTTGATAACATTGGTATATGTATGGGAATATACATAAGTAAGGTTATCTATTAATTACATACTTTTTAGTTTATCATTGTTGGATTTTTGAGACCTTGAGGGTCTTGGGGTCTCTAATGCATATCGTTATACTCTCCCTAGCACGGGCTTGGAAAACAACTTGTTCTGTTGGATGTAGTTGACGAACACTACTAATTAAGGATGAGAGTACCAGGACTGGTCGGTACCCAGAGGATGACCTTACGATGAGTCGGTACATAGAGGAGACAGAGAGACAAGGAGTGCTAAGCAGGCAATCTATACCCACCCTTCAGGTAGGAACCTTGGACGACAACCTAGTTGTTGTTTTCCTTTTTCTTTAGTTGTACTTGAACTTTTAGTTTCTTGTACATTACTATTGGGCTTGTATTCCGGCCCCTTTTACATTCAGTGCTCTTTTATTATACAGTTTTACTTGTTGTTTCGTCTAGATTTGAGCTTTCTTGTGTATGTGTGTTTGCAGGTTATAAAGGAAATGCCTTCCCAGATTAAAGAATTATGCCATTGGTGCTAGTGGCCAGCCCCTAGCCAATGGAAGGTTGGCATGGGGTAGTCACAACACGGGCCTCAGGGGACAAGTCGTGACACGAATTTTTTTCTAATATTATTAATATCATTCATTTGAATTTTACATTAATTGAATAATTATTAAATCAGTGTTGAAAAAGAATTTATAATAATTATTTATTCCCTAAAATTCACAGATAAATTAACATGATAATGAAAAATATTTTATATTTCAAAATTATTTTTAAAGTAAAAAATATCCTAAAAAATTATATTAAAAATATTAAACTTATCAAAAACTGGGGAATGAGATGCTTGAATTTTCATGGAATATATAAATTAGGTGCTTGAATTTTCATGTTTGTCTTTTCATGAAATAAAATTATATAAAGGTTATAATATCATCCAAGTGGAACTAAATGGTCCTATGACCAATCTTTGAATGATTATGAATGCAAATTACAGATAATATAAAATTATGGCAAGTGTTAGGGTCATTTTATAGTCCTTTTCATTCTATTTTTTTGTCACGACCCGCCTTCACCAAAAGGAGGGAACGGTCAACAGATTGACGGGCCCTACCATCTTTAAGTTGAAGGAGAGATAATGACCCCAAGACCCGCCTTCAATAGGTCCCGGAGTGGAGACTAGCACCAAGGGTATAGAAATTACACACAAATGGAAGGCATTAACCTTTTTTTGCTTTATAAGATCGGGAGATAAGATGGTGAAACCCAACAACACCAAGGAAAAAAGAAAATTAAAGCCAAAGGTAATCCATCCCCACATGAATGTTCCAAAAGTAAAAGACACAATGTACAAAAGGTGACTACAGGGTAAGTACCAAAAGAAGAAAAACAACAACTGCAACTACCCCAATGGTCCGAGCTAGTATGGTCCTGCGCGATCCAGGAAGTCCTTCTGGAAACCTGAAAGCAGTTTTATATACATATGGTGAGCATACAAGTACACTTAGTAGGGAAAAAAAATACTATCATGGACAAGTTGGGAATGTACTAAATTCCCGTGAGAAAATGAGTAATCCAAACACCTATCAAGGTAAACTATCCATCCAAGCCTCACCAAGGCACACTCCCCAAATAACGCTAGTCAAGTAATATATATAATAAGAGCACATCGATGTTTGGGCCCGTGCCACTTTCCCACTGGTTATTGAGACATCCTACACATCGAACCAATCCCGCCATTCTCACCATAGTCCCACTGCCACACCCGACCGCACACACCTGGGCCATAACCACATGAAGTCCAACAGCCGAATCCCACCCACAAACACCTGTGCCCCAACTGTCACACGTAACCACGCCTGCAAAAACCTAGGCCAGAACAACCGTCACCACGCCCGAAGACACCTGGGCTAGAAGATCCACTACCATGCCCGAAGACACCTGGGCCTCATCCCGAAGACAATGGGAAACCACCTGCCACAAACACCTGGTTAATCTCCACACTACCCTGCCCAAAGGTTATTTGGATAATAATGGACCTCATGCCATCACAGCCTGCCAAAAGATACTTGGGCTATCCAGAAAGGGAGCAGAAAAGGAACTAATAACCAGCCACTAAGGATAGTGTTGGGAAAAACACCCTCCCCATGAAATAGGGGTGTTCGACACTAAGTGCGCATCTTGGGTGGGGCGCGAATAAGAAACACAAAACTACAAGTATATACATAGGTAAGAAGCACTCACCCAATGTTAGGTTTTTCTTCAGACAACCTACAGATCACAACAGCACTCAAGTCCATGTCACGACTCTTGCCAACAAAACTCGTTTGTCCCATTATTTTTTTCATTTTCAGTAATAACCTTTAGATAAGTTCAAGAACTATTGGGAAACTAAACCATAAACATAACCAAGGAAAAAAACCATCCAAACATCAATTAATTATCCACACCAGGTTCTCTTGTAAAGTCCCAACAACAAAGGAAAAGTGATATCCCTCGAAGTACTGGAACAAAATACAACCCCGAGACATTGCCCCGTGTCCCCTCCCCCAAAAAGGTTTTTCATCAACAGAGGATCACACCCCAATTCGTGATATAAACAAGGTAACCACCCGGTCTTAAAACTCACAACCACCGATTCTATAATAACAGGGGATCCCATCCCCAATTTCATAAACACCGAGAGTATTAAAACATGGGATCCCATCCCCTCCCACATTCCCACTAATGGGCTCATGAAAGAAAATAACCAAACAACTACCACCGACACTAAGCAGGGCCATTCAGGTATTTTCATATTTAAAATATTTTACATGCTCCATGATTTCAATTTCCTTGTGCTTTAACCGGGGGTTATCACAGAAGGATTGATCCTGGTGCTTTCAATTTATTTAGCCGAGTGTACGTGATTAATTCCTTTTTACAGCAGGATCTCACAACCACAAACAAACCACCAAAAAACCTCACGAGGGGTTCATTAGTGCACAGAGAAAGACCACCAACGACCATGATTTTCAGTAGGTGTAAGCCCACACAATTCAGAAAGAAGATCATAATATAAAACAGCATCAAAGATCACAAACCTCCCATTATTTCTTCATATAATCAGTTCATTATTTTTATTTAGGTCTAGTTTAACCAATTCTACAGAACCAAAATCACGCCCACCCCACGTGATACAAAAAAGAGAGAGAAGATGAAATTCCCTACTTGTTGGATAAATGATTACGCTGGGGCAGGTGGCGGATCTTCATGGATAACGATGCGGCTCGCCCGATGCACAAAAATCCGCTCGTCTGGACGAAAGTACTCCTCGCAGAGGGTGATCGAGAAAAGAAGAAAACCACAACTAACCCTTTAATTATAAGGGTCGGGGGTGGTTGAGATAAGAACATGGAACCGCGTGATCCACGGGGTTGTGGGTTGACTACGTGGCCCCACACGTTATTAAAGGGGTTGGGTGGTTTAAAATGACACACACACCAGGTTAATTCATTAAATAATTAATTAAAACATTTATGGGCATTACAAGGCTTTAAAACACGCTTAAAGGAGTAAAAATAGGGTTTAAACCCCTATTTTCCCAAAAAGGAGCCCTACTGGCCCGCGTGGTAGGCCAGATCCACCGGTAGCTGAGAGCTACCGGTGGGTGACAGCTACTGGTAGCCGCGCTACTGGTAGGCTCCATCTAGCAGTAGGCCGAGCTACCGGTAGGCTGCAGCTACTAGTAGACCAAGTTGCCGGTATGCTGCAGCTACCGGTAGACCGAGCTACTGGTAGACAGAGCTACCGGTAGGCTGCGGCTACCGGTAGACCGAGCTACAGGTAGGCCTGCTACCGGTAGGCTAAGGCTACCGGTAGGCCTACCGTTACGCCAACTTCAGCGATATTCCCAAACCAGAAAAACCAACATGATATTTTCACAAAGTAATGGACCCCAAAAACCTGGGTCATTACATTTTTCCCTTAATTTATCGATTTAGCCATCATCATTGTAATAAAAATTACCAAATTTAGTATTCATAATATACAAAAATAAAATTTTCATATTTAATAAAACTTTACAAACTGATTGAAAATATGAAATCTTTTTTTTAGAGTTCAAAAAATAGAACTGTTATAATTTAATTTAAAATTAAACATGAAAACACAATGAGAAATAGTTTTCATAAAAAGTGTATATAAAAAAACATTTATCAAAATAAGGAATAATGATGATTCAGATGAAATTAATAATGTTATATAAAACTAATTAATATTAAAGTTTCATTAAGATAAAATTCATGAAACAATGCTATATTATTATGGAGAAGAAATGAAAGGTCTACAAAAAAACCATAAATATTGGTATTTTCACTATTCATTGAAAAATGAAACATTTCATAAATTTATTGTAAATTTATCCTAAGGCAATTTTTACATTATAAATTTAAAATAGAAATTATGTTTCTCAAATAAAATTCCTAAACCTTTAAGATATTAATTATAGTATTAATTCATAAGGAAACAGTATAAATAATGTAGAAGAAAAAGTATATTTTTGAAGAATAAAATGAATTTAATAAAAAATCATGAAATTATTTAAATTTCATTAATTAATACATTAAAAATGAGAAGAACCATTATATATTTCATTATTTGTGTTATACTATTCATTTCCACCAATTTAATAGTTATTTTATAATAACCACATTTAAAAAATATGATTCTATTTTTCTTTTAAGCTCTATGTGGTGTATCTTGTAAGATATCAAATATATTGATTCCATATAAAATCTCAGGTTATTAAATTTTAAGAATATTAATCCGGTTTTGGATCTTGGGCTATAGTGGAAAGAGGTTTTTTTGTCAATAATATTTGGATAATAGGTTTCAAAAGATATATACATGCTTTCATGTGATTGATATCAATGATGACATATGATTTTGGTATATAAAGTTCAAAAAAAACATATATGGTGTTTCCAAATATAAATTGTTGGTGAGATCCTAATCAGATAGATGGTGATTTATTCTCTTCTAATGATAGGTCATGTGGATCCTTTGTTGAGATATTCATTTGACAATAACTATTGGGTTCCCCTATATAGGGGTTGTATAGAGAAGCTTAGTGGGTCTGTATATTCACATGGGGTCGTGGTACTAGTTTCAAAAGAAAATGGGATCAATTTTATATTATGTTAGTAGCAACCATTATAATATTTTACCAAATTATTTTTTGTGGAATTCTACTTAGCCAAATTGTCTGAATACTATTTTATAGATATAGACATTCATAGGGAAATGCCATTATGTAGTGATATATTAGAGAATGGTCCTCTCTAGGGTAGTATTGTTTGTAGATACTTAATGAGGGTCAATTCCCAAGATTGTTGTAATGATATTATTTAATGATTGATAATTGTATTAGAGAAATCATGGGTGGGAGTGTCTTGGTAGATGAGTATCCATTTTATGTATGAGTTGTGAACAAGGATGTTACCATGAGTGAGGAATTTTATAAGAGATGTGGTTATCAGATATGTGGTGAAACCCAATAATCATGGGATACGACAAAATATGATAGAAAGTAGATTTTAATGATCAAGTAGTGGGGTATTCTTCCCTAATACCATGAGATGATTTATAATGTACAAGGGTAACAAGATAATTCATCATATCAGGATTGTAAACTCCCTTAGATATTAGATGAATGGGTATATGGATTGTGATTGAGATCGATCCATGAGAAGTGCTACTAGGTATGTGGTGAACGAATTATGAAACCTTGGGTTTTCATTTGGAAATTCACTCTAAATCCTAGTGATTTTGGTATCAATTCTATATTTTAAGAACACGATTGGTTGGATGCCTATACCTGGTGATCATTTGTGTTGATCCCGATGAGAAATTTTTTATGATCCTCTATGGTAAGATCTAGGACAGATAATTCATGGGTTGAGGGATATGGTTTTGTAAATAAATCCATATTAGATTATAATTATGTACTTATCCTTGAGATGAGTGAAATTTTTGGTTTGTTGGAAGAGAGAATCGAGGATGCCTCTAGATTTATGGGTTTGACATGTTGTCAAAAATGGTCAGTGGTATAGGTACATAATCATAGGCAAGATGGCATGGGACTCATAGGATCATGATTCAGGTTTTGTGATTGGGTTATACAGGATCATCAAACCATTGCATTTATATGATATTGAGGTTTTTAGTGGATAATAAAATTTGAAAAATGTTTTTATAGGATCATTCTACCTCATGAGATGATGAGTAGTGAAAAAGGTCATTTTTATCAGTTTTTTGGGGGTTTTAACATCAGTTTTTGAGGTGTCTTCAGTGATATAAACATTGTAAATATATTTTAACATATATTTTTTTTAAAATAATCATTCAATATCATTTATTTAGTAAAATAATTGTAAAAATATAATTAAATGTAAATTTTTTACATCGTTTTTTAAATGAATATTAAATAAGTCCTTCCACATATTTTTAAAAAAAACTAACATCAAAAGTGTTATTTTTAAAAAACATTGAGTATGAATCCCAAAATCTATGAATTTTTTTTCACAGAATTAATGAATAAATTATAACTAAAAAAATAAATTATAATGTATGATTCTACTTTAAAATGATAAGAATATTAGATTACAATAATTAAACAAAAAAGTCACTCATGAAATTATCATAATAATTGATGTTATTATAAATTGTGAAGTAAAATAAAATAAAAATTAATGTAGAAGGATTTATACAAAACATTTACCATTATATAATACCATTTATGAAAACTATTTCTTTCATCATCTGTTCCATTATTTATATGCCATTTTATTCAATATTATAAATGGATTTTTTTATGATTTAGAATATATAAATGAGGAAGAAATTGAGAGGGAAACATGGGATAAAAATCATATGACCATTATATATAAAATGGCAATGGATGATATGAATGTTTGATATGTAAATGAAAAAGAAGTTATGGAACGATTACATTTTATGTGTGATAGAAAACATGTGGAGACATGATCCAAAATGTAAAATATTAGTATTTCAATTGATAAATTATAGGTCAGAATGTAAATTTTTGTGGGTAAATGGAGATAAATCATATTTTTTGTGAAAAAACGTGTTTTTTTCTCATTTATTTAAACAACTATTTTAAAAACACATTTAGTGAAGGGTTTAGACATTATTAATTTAAATAACAGAGGTCAACAGCCTACTTAGATCATTAGTTTTAATATTAAAAAATTCAAATGTAATTTTTTTGTGATATCTATTTTTTAAAAACCAACATAAAAAGTATATAGGGAATAATTTAAATTTCTGTTTCATTAAAATAGATTTTTAATGTGCATTTTTTTTTCATTATAGCCTCGGTTTTAGAGAAAGCAACATCAAAATTACCATTCATAATTAGAATCTTAAACTATTGGAAGGTTAGTGGTTAAATGTATATTCATGAAAAGTATGAATGTATAAGTAATGTTTATTTCTAATTAGGAGGAATTCATGTTTTCTTATAGATCAGTGAGTGACCACATGCAGGATGAGGTCGGATGGATATGAATAAACTATAGTAGTCATGGTTGGGTGTATGTTTTATTAGACTGGGGGATATCCCAATGTGTTGAGATATGAAATAAATGGTCTACTGACGTATCATGGTATATAAGACCTAATGTTGTGACAAAAAATTAGTTATATATATTGAATTATATTTTAAATTCTTCAGGAACTACACATTATGAGATCTTTAAAATATTTATGGTGGGGTGGGCACCATTGATCTTTAGAGGTTGAGACCCTTATTATGAATGTAATATTAGTGGTTATTGAGGATGACATTCGTGATGATATTTTATGTTGTTAAGATCTTTTATTCATGATAAAACATATTTGTGAGAGGGATGATCATCTATATAATTAACATGTTGAAATTGATATAGTATATCCTATATTAGAACAACCCCTATGTAGTGGTGTTGTGGGTGTGATCTGACCTATTAGTTGAAAATTGGCATGGTTCTATAAGCCCAGTGTCGGAAAAAAGCCTCTAAAAAATAAAGATTTATAGAATGAAATATTTTAAATGTTTTTTAATGTTAATGTAATGAAAATGGGATCATGATGGATTTAATGTGATCCAAGGGTGAGTTTCGTCAAAGGAGTACCAATGTCTGGTTATAAAACATGATGACCATAGGATATAGTTTGTGATATAACAATGGGATTACACTAAGATTCGTGTTAAAGGATCAATGTAGTATCTTTTACGATTCTACAGTGTCTCTAGGAGAAAATGCATCATGGTCTGGTATTGTGATGTTGTATCTGTGGGTTTCATCTAGTGTTTTATGTAAAGGGATCCCCAAGGAAGAATGATGGGTTTTTTGTGTGTATAATTTGTTGTGGTGTGGTGGAATATATACCAAGTAGGTTTATAGACTAGTAAGAATGTATTTTCAATAGGATACATAATGGATGGGGTGCACCATGAAACTTAATCAAACTTTACGTTCAGATTACATGGTTTGGGGTGAACAACATAAATTGGAATGAACTGGTTGATTACACCAGCATGGTTGGGGATAGATTGGTTTGAACTATCTTAGTGATTCATAAATGGTGGATATTGGCTGTGATTTTTTTTGAATAATTCATTTTTTATGAGATTTTTGAAAAAAAACACTATTTTAATTCCACAATACAACAAGGTGATTTAGGGATGAATTTATGACCATGATAAGTTGGGAGTAATGAGTCATAGATCAATGAGGCCTATCATGGATGATAGTCACTATGGTGAAGAAGGCGTACAATTCTACATCATTCATGGTTGTTAATTATAGAATAAAATTTATTTTTTGGTTATTATGAGGGTGTTGTTTTGAGAAATGGGAAATGGATTATGAAATCGAGAGTTCGGGATCCCCTATATAATATTCTTCAATTAGGATTAAGGATTGGGTGATGAATTAGGTTCCTTGGAGCAGTATTTTTGACTAATCCATGGGTTGAACACATTTAAAGTTAAAAACCTTATTTGACCACCCTATGTAGCGATACATACTGGGTCACCATTATGTTGGTGATTGTTACAGGTTCGTCCTTAAATGGATGAAAATTTAAGGGTCATCCTTGTAGAGATGAACCTTAAGGGTAATAATTTCTCAAATGACTGTTATGAAGTCATCATTACATGGATGAACCATATTGATCAATCTTACATGGGTGGACCTTATAAGGTCATTATTATAGATATGACCCTTATGAGGTAATTCTTTATTGGATAATCCTTATAAGATCAAGTTTACGTGGATTCTCTCAATGAGATAACCCTTATGCAATGAACCTCACACGAATAATGATTTCATTTTATAAAAAAAATAAATACAACATTAAAAAAAATTATTTGATGGATTTTTTTAAGTTTCCAAGCCTCTTCATAGGATTTTTAAAATGGGGATATAAATATTTATTCATATCTATGTGAGTATCTCCCTAAATTCTTTTTTTAACCTTGTGTCGATCGATATGGAAGAAATATTGAGGTATATTTAACACTCATCATCGATTTATCCTTTGTTTATTCCTTAATTTTTATTTGTTTTTATGTGAATTATACTTGGGATTAGGAGATATTTCAATTAGATATTGGAAGAATCTTTCTGATATCAAGATGAGTTTTCTCATTTTAGCAAATAGATATCATTAGAGGATGATCTCACTCAGTTATGTGTGGGTTTTAAGAGATTCATTACTATAATGATAATACTTTCTATATTTATTTCTTGATCAAAAAAATTATTTATTAAAATGGATAATTATGGATTTGTTGTGTTAAATTTATTGTTGGAAAATAGTGATGGGACATTTCCCATCTACGAAGGATTGGATATCAGTAAATGTCTTAATTATTTATTAGGTGTCATGGATAATAGGATTATAATATGAAATATACTAAATTTTTTTTATGGTTGATTTATTTAAATGACATGACTTGATATAGAGTCTTGAGTGACGCTGTGATCTTGATGTAGTTACAGAAGTGCTTTGGAAAAGGGTATTGTGCATGCACAAAAGTGAATAACTCCATGTATTATGTTTGTGTTCCATTGACCATACCAATTTTGAAAATGAAATTTTCTATATGAATGTAATCTGTGGTTTCACCCCTGAGATAAATTGACAATAAACCGTAATAAATTAATTCCTTAAATTTAATGTCAATTTTTTTAAATTTTTATTGGTTGTACAAAGTTCTAATGGACATAGTGGGACCATTGATCACAAACAACGTGTGTCGGCTATTTATGGTCAAGGTCATCATTAAATTTTTTTTCTAAAATATACATGGACAACATGGGGTTCTAATCGAATAAAATGGGAAAAAAAATCATTCGTAGAAATTTATATATGTTTTTTTAACTCCCCCAAGTAGGGAGTAGTGATGGATTAGGTACGGACAACATCAGGTGTAATTATAAAAACTATATGTAGACATGTTGGTTCATAAGGTGAATTATTGTTTTCTAGATAATTGATATAAAACTTGGGAGAGTGTTGTTTTTTTAAATATAATGTTATAACTCAGGTGGGTATACCTTAAAATGACGTGTGAAAGTTTTTTTGAGAGGTCCGACCAAGGTATTTGGATGTGACATGGTATTTCTTCCATCTCTTTCAAGTAATGTGATTATATATTATGTTATAATTTGTGTTAGTCTATGAGGTTATCATTATGAAAATGATTGGTGATATTTCCTCCATTTTATTGGATTTGGATGAAATCTAATAAAATAATAGTTGATCCCATATAGGTTATCATTATTATGGTAAGACCTATGGGAGCCTTAATTGGGTCACTAGTGAAATATTGACCATATATAGGGGTAGTACATAAGATCTTGATACATTAATTCCTATTAGATCTGTAGAACATGGTAATTGGAATCAATGGTTGAAGTTATTACTGGGGATTCTAATCGAGGATGTTTTTGGTAGGCACAATACATGTCAACAATTTATGAATACATTATAATTCAGATGAAACAGAGTGGATTCTAGAACCTAGATATATGTTATTTCATGAGATATTACATAGAGGGATTCTATCCAATTTATTTTACTATATTGGATTCCAATGATATTTTCCCAGGATATTATAATGATTCTTGATACAGATGGATTCCTATAATTTTATCCTTGGATTAGACAATGATTAATTATATTATTGTTATGATTCTTGAAAATGAATTTCATTCATAGTATGAGCTCCAAGGATCCTGTGATGGAGACTAATTTTATTGTAATCCTATGATGTTATCTTAGGATCTAAAAATGATTCTTGATATAATAGGATTCCAAGGATATTCTCATAGGGTCTAGAGATAATATCTAGTGACTATATGAATGTATATGATTTCCACCTAGGATCTGATGAATTTTATTGATGAATATTTATTCATTAGTATGTGCCCCTTGGATCTAGTGATTACTTATATTGACTATAATATTCATAAATTTTTCTCATAGAATCCAACATATTCTCCCAATGACTAATTTATTACTTGGAGATTCACATGGTCCACATTTATTATGAAGAATGCTGTTTGGATGAGAAGAATATTTCACAAAATCTTTCGATTACACCTGAGGAGATATTTGACATAAAAACACTCTAATAATGGTAAAACCAGGCATGTTCAATATCATGTGTCACCATAGAACACAAGGATAAATGATGATTATTAATTTTTGATACTATTATAATTTATTCATTTTTATAAGACCCCATGAGTTTACACTTATTTAGTGATTATTTTAGGGACACCATCGCTGGTTCCCAACATAATTTTACTCACAACATTCTCAGGTAGGCATGGGACATAGATACCCAAGGAGACATCACTAATTATAGTTTTAGGTTATTCAAGGGAAAAATATTACATGATTGGGATGAAGTAGCATTGATAGAGTTTGAAGAAATGAATTATTTGAGTGTTAGTTATTGAAGATGATATTCTTCTATGTTATAATCTTTTATTTCTTTTTTATTCTCCGATCATCCCAGTTGGAGATCAGTTGGGATGTATGTCTACATGTTTTTAAATTCATTTATGAAATATTATTTGTTTTTTTGTATTATATATACTATAATTATTTTTTGTTAGTATATTTATTCTTTATATGATTTTTTACTCTGATCACATTGTGTAGTCTCTCCATGGTAATACTCTAAACACTCAATACTAGTTCATCACCATTTCTGTATGAGGATTCACACCTGAGGTCATGTTACGATCATTAGTTTATGAACTGTTGAGTGGTCTAGGTCAATGGGGGGTTATATTCCACATATCATATCAGAAGTCCCATGTTCATCTGAACCCTAACCATCCAATGACTCAACAACATGATGAATTCCAATTCCTAGTGGAATTATTCCTTTAATAAGGCCATATAACTGTCTTCAATATATATAATTAATATAGTGAGCATCAAAATCTCATAATTCGATCGCAACCCACAAAAAATATATTATAGAAATATAAATTATATCCCATAATCATAAATATTATCAACACCATCACTCCAATGTTTCTCAATTTATAGTGGATACCACCAACAACCAGTCCTTAGAATCACCTCATGGGCCTGAACTTATATACATAATACCACAACAGCTTCATTGCCATGGTGGGTAGAATTCACTTACAATGTATGGTAATTACTTGCTAAATGTATTACTCCACCCACTACAATAGTTAAAATAATCCCTAACAAACTATTGAACAACAAAATGTTACATTGTTAGGGTTAACACTATTCAGATAACATCAATGAACTATTTTACCCCATTACTGGTTATCAACAATAGATCCCACAATCTCAAGTGTTATTACCATCACGTTCCAAATAAAATCCCTCAATCACAACATCATATAAAAAATTATATACTATATGAATAAAAATTTCAATAAAACTCTCAAACCACAAAATAATTAATGTTGATATTTTTATGGAAACACCCATCACATTCCATAGGAGACTACCCTATGAATTTCGTACGAATAATGTGAAATTTTTTTCTCTATTCCCATACCCATATATTTCACTACACTCTTCCATTTATTTCATGAAATATACCACATATATAGATTATGTGTATCTAGGCACTACCCATCGAGATTTAGTAAGGCAAAACTCATCAAGAAACCCTATATTATTTTACTATCACATGTGGAAGTAAAATAATCTAGAAAACACCTTTTTTTACAAAAAATATAAAAAAGGAAATTGAATGATAAAGCATGATTTGAAACCCATGTTATGAAATCCTTAGTTGTAGAAAATCACTAGATATTTATTTTATCTAATTTGTTTGATATTTTAAAAATTTTAAACATAAGGAACATGAATCATTGATCCCCAATCTCATAGTGTGATTCCTCCTATATAACCTCACACTAAATATTGTATAATTATTGATTAATCCACATGTATCACTAAATAAACCCCAAAATATCATTATATCAAACATTATCTTTCCCCAAATCAACCCTAATGTATCATCAGATCAACCAATACTTATAGAATACATTAACATTATTATGACCCTTATGAATTAGAAAAATACTTACATACCAAACAATTAAACATTTTTATAAACAAATTCCAATAACCTTTATAAATGATAGGGTGGTTCTTACTCATAGCTTGAATACCAAGATTCATCACTAGGTGACCATTACACAGCATGATTTTATAATTTTTTTTGGATGATTATTAGACCATTATGCATGATGAATGAGGAACATAATGAAATTACCAATATATTTAATGTGTTATAAAAAATTATATATGATGAAATATACATGAGGACATTAGAAAATGTTATAGCGTTATATACTCTTACAAATGAGTAAATTTATGTTTAGAGAAAAAACTATTTTTGTAAAATATTTCCAAATACCATCCTATATTTCTTAAAACAAATCCAAAATTATTTTTAATTGTAATTAAAATTATAAGTCATTTAATAATAGAGTTATAGTTTTCTACGGATAAGGTGTTTCCTTGATTAACCCCTTACTACATCATGATACCCAACCTCCATTTATTTTTACTAGAAAATCATTGAAAGAAGACAAAGCCAAGCCATATGAATTGATTCATAGCCGATAGTAAAAACCAAGATACACTTTAATATATAGACCACTACATCCAACCAACCATATTATAGCTCATCCATAATCTATTTTAATCCACATAAAGACCTTCTCTTACTAAAACAAAAGTTCCATGATCTCTATATTATTTAAATACTATGATAATTAATATCCCATTCATAAAATATGAAATATCCCAGATCAACAAAATAAAAAATTAATTTATTTCTTTTTGTAGTAACCACCACAGTAATAACCCACTTTGTTACATCAAAGAGAATTAAATGATATAATTATGGCAAAACCGTCTTCCAGCAACCTGGAACACACACATTGAAACCATCATACATTATTATCCTACACCATACTAATTCCCAAGATCATCCAAAATCATAAAAATTCCAACTGTCCTTATGCATCATAATATATTCCCACATCATTCCTCATCGTTCTAGATACTCACTATCATACTTCACCAAACCAGATTCCCACATAATCTCATATCAATCCCAAATAAAATTTTGTAGTGTTTTAATGCACCACAAACACATCAAATATGACTCCCAAACCACAATCCACGAAAGGTCGATCAATTTATCACATATTCACATCATAAAACAATACCCATCATACAAAAAATAAACAACATGCTCATGGTGTACCATTTTATATTGACATCTCAATGACATTTCTTGAATTGATTGGCATGATCACAAGTAGATAAATCAAAATACTAAATACAAATAATTTTGTCTAAAAATAGTCATAGAAATAGTCATGAACTATGACAACGTTTGGGAATACTGTGTAGTGATAGGACATGAACATGTAGAAAAATCTTGGATACTCTCTCCCAATACCACACATAGTCTTAACATGAATACAAATGTTTTTTAAACCCATGAACACTAAATTATGAAAATTTATACAATATAACTACCCATGATTTCTCATCACAAAACATGCGTGGAGATTAATTAGCAATTCATCACAATGTTATTGTCATTTCTTTATCTTCCACCATTTTATGACGACCCACACTAGGTAGGCCTAACAAAAAATCAACTCTAACCACCATACCAACCCTATAATGTATTCTCATGTACCTAATTACATCTATCTAGAGAACTACTTCCTATCTAACACAAAACAACAATCCAAATTTGTATACTAACATCTATGTGGTTCTGTTGCATTATGAGTTATTATTTCAATACAATTGATATTGTGTCTAATAGTAATATAATTAACTGCACCCTGATATTAATGTCAAACCATCCTCAGATCACTCCACTTTGCTGATCACATCTCCAACCAATGTCAATTGAATCAATAAGAAATATGTAAACCTCAAGGTATACATCCTGAATGTGGTGTATCCATGAAATAGGTTTATAAATTCATAGTTCCTAATGGATGTATGTGCCCTAATTAAAACATTACATATTCTAGTGTCTTTAGATGATAATTCTATTTTATTATATCAAATGATCTTTATGGTTTAGATTATTACAGAATTTGGTCATAACTCATACAAAACAGAACCATATCATAAAAACAAGACCCTTCTAATTAGTATTTAATTTTCCAATAATATAAAAAATTCATAAAGATCCATGTTTTCTTTTCATGAAAAATCATCTTGACAATCAGCATGAATAATACTTTTTTTTACACATCCATGAACCCTATGAAAGACATTTTAAAACATGGGATGAGAAAACCCCATTTTAAGTTATATAATAATAATAAATATGTAAACCCATTAAAATCCTTAAAACCATAATTTTTTTTAACATTATTAGATTATTATTTTAGAATATGAATGAAATCATTTACACCTGATAAACACCATCTTTTTTTCAATGAAAACCATTAATCCACATACCATGAAAATAAAAACCCTTTTTTCAATGTAGAGTATTTTATTCAAAACCCATTATAGAAATAACCTGATCCTAGATAAATACTTTAGAGAAAACACACCAGTTAACTACCTTAATCTCAACTATAAAAAAAGGAACATTACTAAATGAATTGTAACACTATTTGGGCACACCAATCATATAAGCTATATCAAGCTGAACCATCATATATATTGTAATAGTATAACCCATTTAATAGGATTTATTTAGATCATATATCATTATCTATAATTCCCATGTACTAAACAATGAATAAAATGTTTTTATGATATAATATTTTATCAAAAAAACCTTCTAAACCCACATTCAAAAAACTTTTCGATATTGAAATACCCTTTGTTTCCAAAACCTATTCTAAAAACTCAAATTCTCAAAAGGAAGGGAAAGTGGGTATTTATTTGAAGAATAAATGAAATCTCACAATGGAGTCAAAAAATAAAATAATGGTTATAGTGGTGGTAAAATTCATTATTTCTATAAAGATAAAAATAAAACATTTAGTTTTCCCTTCGTAATGAATGTCAAAATATTCCATATAAAGAATCCTAATGAAAACCATTGAAAGAATGTAAAAATTGTTATAAAATTATCATTATTATAAATTGATTTCCATATAAATAAATCCATAATTATTTTTAAAAATATAGACCTTGAATAATAAGTGTTAGAAGATAAACATTAAAAGATTATTTTTTAAAAGAAAATCCCTTGCCTTGAGTCCAACCCATCACATAAATTCTTTATCACTCGGAATAATAAAATTATATTAGTTATTTGCTTTCATGAAACTAGTTTTCAATTTAATTATAAATTTATATTTTATTCCTTACCATGTTATATTCCATTAAATAATGATTTACATTTATGTCAAATGTTTTCAGGATATTAGGCTAATATATCCACAATGAATTGAACAGGTTGAAAATGATAAAAATTGTAATTTTCATATCATATATAGAATAACAATCATAAAATAATAATCATTCTTAAATCAATTATTCTTATAAGAATTTATGAAATATGTTTTTAAAAAATTAACCTCATCACAACCAAAGAGATGGTAGGCCACACGTACACCTGAGTGTCGATTCCATTTTTTAACGATCTTTATAGAAAAAATACAAATATATTTTATCTTTATATAATTATCATCAAAATATAAGTATTGTATTTTTTCTTTAAATTACATATATATATATATATCATCCATGTCAAAAGGTGATAATTAATGAATTACATATATTTCTGGAGTTCGTAGTCCACACATAAACATAGAAAAAAATATAAATTTTTAGTGAATATATTGTAAACAAAATAAATTATATATATTGTGTTTATTATAATAAATATTTCATGAATACAATATATAAACATTAAATCCATTATTACAATCATCAATAAGAGGTGCTTATAGAAAATTAATTACACAGATTGTGAGGACGTATTCCTCCATACTCATGAACAATGGTTTCATTTCCCATTTGGTGGAAGATGAAACATATATAGTTTATTAAATTAACATAATAAAATATTAGAATATTTAGAATATAAGTGTTATTGTTTCATCATGGTTGAATAAATTATTATGTAGATAGAATAATAAATAACATGAAAATTATTGATTAAGAAATAAACATATTCATTAGACAACCTCTTAAGTTTTACACCGAAAGATTTTTATGTTGGGGTTTCTAATCAAACAAAAACCTCTCGGATTGTTGGGAGGGAAGTTTGTAAAATATTTGGATAGAGAATGACTGAATTTTTTTATGTGTGAGGAAAGGTGGAGAAGAGGTTCCCTTTTTTATGAGATGGGTGGGGAACTCATGGAATTTTTCTTATATTACTAATCTATTATCAATTAATTTTCATATCCTCATAGAACCAAATTTATAAAATTAGAATATTGGGTAAGGATGACTATAATTTTTCCCAAAAAATAATAATTTTTCATAGTTATGTTATATTCTCACCAATATCATTTTGTTTTAACCTATGTTAGCAAATTTTTATAATTACCATTTTATTAATATTTTTAAAATTTAGGGGTCAAGAAAGCTACTATAAAAGGGAAATAGGCCAACAAACAGACTAATTTTTATGTTATAAGACATATTACATTTACTTATTCTATGAAAATATTTTTTATAAATTAGAATAATTTAAGAAAACATCATTTATTATGAAAATAACCCTAATGAAAATTTTAACACTATTCATTATATTTAAAATAATAAAATATTTAAAAATATGGAATTGAAATATATACCTTTCAAACACACCAAAAAATGTAAAGTTATCATAAAATTTTGTGTAAAGAATAAATCATTCAAATTATATAACTTTTAATACTCTCAAAGTCATTTATTTTATTTTCATTTTAAGTAAGCAATTATTCCATCAACATTGTGTACGAATTTAATGTAATTATTTAATTAGTAATAAATAGAAATAAATTACAATTAAAAAATATATTTATCATTAAAATAAAAATTTAAAAATGAACATAATTTCTATTTATCCCTATTAAAATTTTAAATTAATGAAAACAAAGAAAATGACATTTATTAATATTCTGTAACAAAGTATTATAATGGTTTGAATCATGCACTAATAGAAACCAATGTTCATATATTTGAATATTAAATAATTTTGGTAAAAATATTCAATCTTAATAAAATAAGTTTAATTTTTAGAGTAACATTTTAGTCCATATCAAATTATTTTTATCCTTAATTAACACATTTTACATTTACCGTGACAATAAATATTTACTTTTGGTACTATTTATAATGATTAAAAAAAATAGAGAAATATTTACCAAATCTGGAGATAAGGATTCCAAATATGGAAAAACTTTTTCAAGATTAAAATCATACATGTAGAAGAAATGAATTTAAATTATCATCGACCAAACATGATGAAAAAATGTTTTTTCTCAGAAAAATTACATTTGAATTGAAAAATATTTTTTAACCAAATTCATGTATAAATTAGAGTTTTTAAAATATAATAGTAATTTTAAAATACACTA
This sequence comes from Viscum album, assembly GCA_963277665.1. NCBI lineage: Eukaryota > Viridiplantae > Streptophyta > Magnoliopsida > Santalales > Viscaceae > Viscum > Viscum album. The sequence goes on along the minus strand of OY728156.1, from coordinate 1,186,611,275 downwards.
AAATAAAATAAATTTTTCAATAAAAAATAAGTATACTTCACTATTCATTAAAAATTCATACTTTTCTGAAAAATCAAAAAATGTCACCATATGTCAATTTTGGTGTGATGATTTAAAAAATGATATATTTTTTATAAAATAATATTTCCAAAAGCTGAATAAATTTACACTAGGGGTAAAGGGGTTTATTGTGACAGGTTATTTGCGACGAGAATATGTCTCGTCCCAATAGGTCCGATGAAAGTAATATTTGCGACAGGGACAATATCTCAGTCGCAATAGGTTTGGCACGAATTTTGCACCATAATGTGGGTAAAGTATTTGCGACGGGTGGAAACTACTGGTCGTAAATACCCTGGCGTGGTAAATACTATTTGCGAAGGGCAACTCCGCCCGTCGCTAATGTTATGTCGGCAGGTAAGTATTTGCGATGGTTCCCGTCGCAAAAGACTTTTTAAACGCTGACCGTAATTAATGTCGGCTACGAGAATTTGCAATGGGTACCCGTCACAACTAATCACATCGCAAATAGTGTTTACAGTGTCAGGGTATTTGCGACGGGAAACCCCGCCCGTCACTAAAGTTATGTCGGTAGGTATGTATTTGCGACGGTTCCCATCACAAAAGCCTTTTTAACCGCTGACCGCAATTAATGCGGGCGGCGAGAATTTGCGACGGGACCCGTCCCAAATAATCCCATCGCAAATACACCAACCTATATATACCCCCATCAGTTTCATGTTTGAAAACCATCACATCTTCTTTCTCTCCTCTCTTCTTCTTAAAGCTTCAGTTTTAAGAATTTTTTTTCTATTCTCTTTGCAAGACCGTCTAAAGGCAATCAAAGGGGTCCATACCTTCAAGATTTCAAAGGTATTTATGTTTTATTTAATTTTATATTTATTTCATTTTTTTATATTTATTTTAATTGTTTTTCTAATTAAATTTGATTTAAATTAACATATTATTAATATTTATTTTTATTAATAAAATGATATTATTATAAATAATTATAAATAATAAGACATAATATTTTCTGTATAGTTAGTATAGTTTTGTTTTATCAATCAAATAAATCCTTATCTGGACAAGAACAAGTAGAGGCAGCTCTGGCACAGATGTGCCTAGGAGTAAAAACTCTGACAAAGAGTTTCGGGCTTGACTCGGGGTATCCTGGTACACAATAACGGGCCTTGCTGCACTTTTGGTTTGACACTCTTAGGGGATATTTATATGGAAATAATTAGATTTAATTATAAATTTACAAATAATTAAAATAGATTTATTTAAATAATTAGATTTATTCAAATAATTAGAAGATAATTAAAATAAATAGCGATTTAATTCAAATAATTAAAATAATTATCAAATAATTAAAATAATTACCAAATAATTAAAATAATTAGAAAATAATTAATATAATTATCAAATAATTAAAATAATTAGCAAATAATTAATATTATTAGCAAATAAGTAAAATAATTAGAAAATAATTAAAATAATTAGCAAATAATTAAAATAATTAGCAAATAAATAAAATAATAAGCAAATAATTAAAATAATTAGCAAATAATTAAAATAATTATAAAATAATTATTATAATTATAAAATAATTATAATAATAGGAAAATAATTAAAATAAAAAGCAATTTAATTAGATTTATTCAAATTATTATCAAATAGTTAATTAAAATAATTAAAAAAGTTAGCAAATAACTAAAATAGTTATCAAATAATTAAAAAAATTAGCAAATAATTAAAATAATTAGAAAATAATTAAAATATTTAGTAAATAATTAAAATAATTAGCAATTAAAATAAATAGCGATTTAATTAGATTTATTAAATTATTTATCAAATAATTAAAATAAATAGAGATTTAATTCAAATAATTAATTAAAATAATCAGCAAATAATTAAAATAATTATCAATTAATTAAAATAATTATCAAATAAAATAAATAGTGATTTAATTCAAAAAATTAGGAATTAAAATAATTAGCAAGTGATTAAAATAATTATGGATTTATTTAAAATAATTAGGAAATAATTACAATAAATAGAGATTTAATTCAAATAATTAATGAGGAAATAATTAAAATAAATAGTGCTTTAATTCAAATAATTAATTAAAATAATTAGAAAATAATTAAAATAATTAATTAAAATGATTAATTAAAAATAAAAATAATAATTAAATAAAAAATAAATATTGATTTAATTCAAAAAATAAATAAAAATAATTGGAAAACAATTACAAAAAATTAATTAAAATAATTAGCAAATAATGAAAATAATTATCAAATAAAATAAATAGTGATTTAATTAAAATAATTAGGATCAAGTGATTAAAATAATTAGTATGTGATTAAAATAATTAACAAATGATTAAAATAATTTTCAAGTGATTAAAATAATTATAAAGTGAATAAAATAATTATCATGTGATTAAAATAATGAGCAAGTGATTAAAATAATTATAAAGTGATTAAAATAATTTTCAAGTGATTAAAATAATTAGCAGTAAACGTGATTGACCACTCGTTCATTGAAAAATCAAACGTGATTGACCACTCATCCACCTCATTTCTCTTTTCATCTATGTGTTGATGCTTGATAGGAAGATTCTGTCTCCACATGTAATATTTTCATTCAATGTCAAAATCAACCTGTCAGTGAATGTGAATATTACATGTGGAGATAGAATTTTTCTGTCAATTTTCAACACATAGATGAAAAGAGAATTGAGGTGGATTAGTGGTCAATCACGTTTTCTTTTCCATTGAACGAGTGGTTAATCACCTGGTCTCTGCATATCTTACCAATACTAATTTGTAACATAATTAGTATATAAATAGTATATAATTAGTAACATATGTTATTATTATATGATTAATATTTATGAAAAAATAATATTAATATTTAGGTCATGTTCAATTAAAAATTTGTGCCAGCTGTGTCCAATGTAAACTCTATAATTTTATTTGCTTGGTTGACCACCTCGTGTGTAGCGTTGCAATAACACGATCCAAGTCATGTCTTTCTCATCTAATAATCATATCACATGACCCTTTATATACCATTTTTCCTTGAAAATTTATGGGATTAAATTTTTAAGGAAAATGATTTATGTAAACTGTAATGTGAGATGACTCTTAGATACATGAACAACATGACTTGGGTTGTTTTATTGCAACGCTACTTACAGGGTGATCAACCCAGAAAAGACAATTATAGAGTTTACATTATACATGGATACCAGAAACTTTTATTGATCATGACCTAAATATTAACGACCCTTTAAGATATGAACATGTTAAGAATAGATCAAATCATATTTCTAATAATTATCAGTAATTACCAATAATTACCAATAATTAGCAGGAATTGGCAGTAATTTCACTAAAAATTGTGTCTCTCGTAAGTAGTGGTAATTATTAAAGAGTAGTTCTAATATCTTCTATTTTTGGGGATTTTTCTAGGTTAACATTATACATAGCTGACACAAACATTTTATTGAGCATGACCTAAATATTAAAGACCCTTTAAGATTTGAACATGTGAAAAATATTTCAAATCATGTTGTGAATAATTATCAGTAATTACCAATAATTAGTAATAATTACCGATAATTACCAATAAATAGTAATAATTACCGATAATTACCAATAATTAGCAGTAATTTCACTTAAAATTGTGTCGCTTGTAAATAGTGGTAATTATTAAGAAGTATTTCTAATATATTATCTTTGAGAATTTTTCTAATATCAAATTATTCAAAACCAGTAATGCTTTAATGTTTTGTAGAAAAATATGGAAAAACGAAGTCGACAATAGTCATTATTAGAAGACCGTGTATGGATAAATCAACGTAGAAATCCAAACATTTTGGGATTAAAACCTATATATATTGAGGGTGTAGAGACTTTATTATCATTTGCATCATCAAATCCAGAATTTGTTTCAAAAGTCACATTAAAATATCATTGTAAAAAATGTGCCCTGAAAATGTTTAGCACATTTGATAAAGTTGGGGGACATCTCTTGTGCTTTGGTTTTCAATCGGATTATGTTTTTTGGTATCAACACGGTGAAAACAGTTCCAGAGAAGGTGATACTAACTTGATTCTGGATCCATCGTGGTTTTCAAAATTTAGTATATGATGTTGCAGGTGCATCTATTCAACATACCAAAAATCAGGATGATATTGATTCAACTCTTGAGTTGGAACCATCTGAATTTTATGAGTTGCTAAGATCTAATGAGGATGTATTATATCTTGGTTGCAAGATAAGCAAGTTAGAAGCAGTTGCAAAATTCATGGATATCAAATTAGATAATGGAATGTCAAATGACTGTTTTGATCAGATATTTTCTTTGGTTAAAACACTATTACCCAAAGGAAATGTTTTTCCTGCAAATTACTATGAAAGTAAGAGGCTAGTTCGGAGTTTGGGACTTAGTTGTCAGAAGAATCATGCATGTTCAAATGTTTGCATTTTATATTCTGTTGAAAATGAGTCGTTGGATAGTTGTCCCACATGTGGACAACCGAGGTACAAAGAAGCTCAACATGGGATGTCTAGTTTGATTCTTGTAAAACAATTGAGATATTTTTAGCTTACATCCAGACTGTAGAGTTTATTCATGTCTAAGAATATAGCGACAATGATGTCATGGCACAAAACAAATATTTCAACCAGTAAAATCTGGAATCATCCAGCCGATGGTGATTCATGGAAACATTTTGATAGAGTGAATCTGTCATTTTATTTAGAAGCTCAAAATGCGCGACTTGGTCTTTCCACTGATGGTTTCTGTCAGTTTGGATCTTATGGTAGTCAATATTCATGTTGGCCTGTCTTTAAAACTCCATACAATTTACCTCCACAGATACTGATGAAGGAGCCCTATATCTTTTTGACCTTATTAATCCTAGTACATCTGAAGAAGAAAATTGGTGTATATTTGAGACCATTGATTGATGAATTAAATTTATCGTGGAGTATTGGTGTCAATACATATGATGTTGCTGCGAAACAGAATTTCATACAAAGAGCAGCACTGATGTGGATAATTAGTGACTTCCCGGCATATGGCATGATATCTGGCTGGAGTACACATGGACCGAAATCATGTCCTTTCTGTATGGGAGAGAACAAAGCATTTGTGATTTTCCATGGAAAAAAACCTTGTTATTTTGACTTTCATCGCATATTTCATCCAACTGATCATCCTTTTCGGAGGAACTAATATCATTTTAGGAAAGGTATAATTGAAAGAGATGGAACTCCTAAAATTCTATCAGGTATTGAGTTAAAATCAGTTTTATTTTCTTTACCTCCCATCACATTTGGACCCATAATAAACCAAAAAAAAATTCTGGCTTTGGGAAATAACACAATTCGATAAAAAGGAGCATTTTTTTGGGATTTTCCATATTGTTATGATTTTTGGTCCGCCACATGCTGGATGTTATGCATATTGAGAGGAACTATTTTTATAATTGTTTTCATACAGTTTTGGATACAACAAGTAAAAGGAAAGATAATATAAAGTCATGATTAGATCTTGCCCAAATTTGCAGGCTCCCAGAACTCGAACAGTTTGAGAATGTCAGAACACAAAGGTTAATGAAGCCAAAAGTAGCTTATACACTGTCCAAAAAATGTCACTTATTATTTTGTTAGTGGATTGCAGATTTGAGAATTCCCGATGGTTGTGCTTCAAATTTGGGTAGATGTGTAAAGAATGGTTATATTAGCAGATTAAAAAATCATGATTGTCATGTTATAATGGAAAGACTTATGCCAATTGGATTAAGAGGTCTATTGAATTCCATGATTTGGGATTTGACAATAGACATGTCATATTTTTTTTTCGAGAAACTTTTGCAGCGATAATAGATTTCGATGTTCTAAGAAAACTTGAAGAAGAAGTTGTTGTAATTATATGTAAATTAGAAAAAATATTTCTGCCATCATTCTTTGAATCAATGGAAAATTTGAAATTACATTTTCCACATGAAGAAAAGTGTGGAGGTACAGTACAATTTATATCATTTATGTTACAATAAGTAACGTTAATTTTTTAGGTTATATGATAATCATATCAAGAAGCATCTTCCACAAATTACAGCAGCTGATCTCTAAAAATGACGGCATAAAAAAGTTTCTCTGTGGTTTTAAAAACTGGTTACATAAATTCTTCATGTTTTAACATCTCATTCAGTTTATTGTTTATTATATTGATAATTATTTTACAAATTTTCAGGTGCATCATCATGCTGATAAAATTGACAAACGTCTGTGTATATTGAGTAACCCACCATCAAAATGGTTAAATCTTATAATGCATATATGGTGAATGGATTTTGATTTCATACACATGCATATGGGGAATCAAACAAAAATGAACAGTGGGATTTTCTTGAGAGGATATCATCATAGAGAAAATGAAGTTGACTTTTATAGCATGCATGATGAAATTATCGAACTCTGTTATCTAGGACATTATTACATAACGATGATCAAATTTTGGTGGTTGGATACTGAGAGAGGAGTTTGTGTTCATCCTACTCATGGAATCATCGATATTAAATATAAAAGTAGTCTTGCAGTAAATGAACCATTTTTATTGGCTCAACAGGCACATCAAGTTTATTATGCAAAGTACTATGCTACGTCAAGAGACCTGAGTGATTGGTGGAGCATAATAAAAATCAAAATTCCAGACTATATGTTTTCTCAAAGTGAAGCTTGTTTGACTGAAGTGCAAGGAATTGATGTTTTTCAAGAGAAAACTCAAAATCCTTCTTTTTCAAAATGAAACATGAGTATCGATGATGACATCCCACAATTAAGATTCGATGGCGACGATGATTTTAATGATGTCACAAATGAATTTGAAATGGTAAGAGATGATGGAACTAAAACTCTAATGGATATCGATGATATTGAGGAGGAATATGAAGATGACATCGTCAGATATGAAGATGATGATGAAGGTGGACATTAATAAAATTCAATGCTAGTTATATATAATCATAACTTATATATATGTATATATAATAATAATTTTTAATTATTTCCTAATAATATTCATTTTCTGTTTCAAATGAACGATGATCTATTTCGTCAGTTGTCGAGGGCTGACCTACCTTTGGATGAGGATGATTTAGGGACATATGACCCTCACCCTACTCACACATCAAGGAGTATGCGGAGGGGGCATGGTCTTGCACAATTGATGATCCCTGACCCCATCCCTGAGCGACGTCCGCGACTTGGGTTCGATCCATGCACGTGTAGGTATGATAACCTGTGCATTTTATTAAGATTTCATTAATTTATTTACATAATAAATTTTTGATTATTTTTTTTACAGTTTTCCGCATTTAGAAGTCAGATAGGGCATCACTATTTTGTGAAACTATTTTTCTCAGTCATGAACCATGTGGGAACAGATTCCCATTGATGTGTAGCAGGCCATGTTCGGCCATTGGTTGGTACGTAAATAAATAGTTTTTATTTTTAAATTTTTTCATTTATAACTTGATATTGTACATTATTTGAAGGATTTGTGGTATCAGATCGATGATACCATGCGTGACGCCATCCATGAGGCATGGGAGGTGGTGATGCGTCAGCGATTACGTCATTTTTTACCCAATTTCAGAAAAATGACCATGAAAAAAGCTGGAGTGACTGTGTTTTATGGGCCCTGTAGAGCCCACCAACCAAAATAAATTTCATCCCATGTATGGGATGGATTATGTTCACACTGGTTGAGTGGTGGATTTCATAGGAGATCATCGTTGGGGAGGCAGAATCGGTGGATACAAGGGGTGATTCATCGAGCTGGGAGTCGTACATTTAGTACGCATAGACATCATCTGGTATGTACAGTTTTTAAAAATATTTTATATAACATTAAATATTAATAGTTTATTTTATATTATTATAGGCAGTAAAGCATCCCGATATTACGGAGTTTGACGTATATCGGAAGACGTATAGAGATCCAGTTACTGGGGAGATTAGAGGTGATCACCAGCGTCAGATTGTGGTCAGTATTATTTGTTTTTCAGTTTGAAAATTAACTGCATATAATATATTGACAATTTTAATTTCAAATTGCAACTGAAGGAGTCATATGAGGCCGCGACGTCATAGACCCAGGCTGAGGGTCAGTCCGAGACATCTGATCAGACCAATGGCCATCATTTTGATGAGGGTGCATGGATGCAGGCTACCCAGTATGGCTTCGAGAAGGGATGAGTAGTTTGTATCAGCTCTCAGTGGACTCCTGTGGCTTATTTTTCTAGTGTTGTGATGTCAGTTTCTAGCTCGAGAGGAGCCCGTGCATCATGTTCCACATCATAGTATGAGGATCAGTTGCGATCAAAAACTGAGATGATAGAGATTCTCTGTAAGGAGCAGGAGGAGATGCGTCAGAAGCAGCAGCAACATGAGGAAGAGCGCCGACGACAGCAGCAGGAGCACGAGGAGCAGATGAGTTGGTGGCAGCAGCAGCAGATGGAGTACATGCGTCGTCTGACTTATTCATTAGGGATAGTGTTTCCTCCACCAGCTCCTCCAGATCCTCCAGCTCCCCCCTCCATCGGACCAGTGACCAGCTCCCCCTCTCCTTCGGACCAGTGATTTATTTTGATGTTATAAAGTTTCTTGAATTCAAAATATGAATTATTTTCTATTTATAGTTTCTGTCTTTTTTATATTGGTCTCAATGTTGCATTATTTAATTCATATTTATTTTTAATAGTTTATTATTTATTATTAGTATTATTTTTTTAATTTTTCTTTATTTTATTAATAATAATACTACTCTTACTATTTTATTAATTTTTTATATTATTTTTGTTGCACATATTGATAAAAAATTGTGATTTATTATTTAAAAAAATTATGATTTATTATTAGTATTATTTTTTTAATGTTTTTATATATATATTTTTTGCAAATATTGATAATTTTCATATTTTAATTATTTTATTAATATTAATAATAGATTTTCATAAATATTAATAGTAATAATAACATTATTATATTATATAATATAATATTTTTTATATTATCGTATTAATATGATTGTTAATATTTTTTAATATTATTCATATTTTATTATATTAATAATTTTAAATATATTTAAAATTATAATTAATTATATTGTTTTAGATATTGGAATTATTTTCTATTTTAATATTTGATTGAATTATAAATTTATTATTAATATTAAAATATTAATTTTTTTATTGTATTATTATTTCAATTTATTAATATTTTTATACTTATTTGCGACGGGAAAAAACACCCATCGCAAATGGTATTTGCGTCGGGCCAATCGCGAATAGATATTTCGAAATAACTATTTGAAACAGGAAAAGAGGCCCGTAGAAAAAGTTGTTTGCAACGGGTCATCACAAATAGGGTTTTTTTAAAAGGTATTTGCGGTGGGAATAGGTGCCCGTCGCAACAGGTATTTGCGACCGGCCCGTCGCCAATAGTTATTTCGAAATAACTATATGCAGTGGGAATATACACCAATCGCAAATAGGTTTTTTAAAAATAACAAGAGAAGTATCCGCGACAATAATATTTCCTATCACTATTAATATTATTAGCAACGAGACCGTCGCTAATAGTTTTAATTGTGACACAGTTTTCAGCAACGGGTTATTTAAGACGGGTTCCCGTCGCAAATGGCCTTTTGCGACGGGATCCCGTGGCAAATAACCCGTCAAAAATAATCTGATTTCATGTAGTGTTATTATATTTCCCACTCATTGAATGTAATAATAAATAATTAAAGTAAAATGTATTTTTAAAGCATAAAATGTCCTTACTAAAAGATGAGTGATTATTCATTAAGAATTAATCACTGTATTTTTATTGATTTGGAACATTATATATATATGTCATGATTTTTTTAATCATATTCATACCCACTAATTCAATAAAAATGTTATAATAATATCATTTAAATAATAATATTTCATGGTTTTTTTAAGCTTAGTGTTTTGTGTCATATACACTATCGAATAGAATTTAATTATTTTTTAATCATAGGGTGTTAATTTCCCCCCCTTTAATTAATTTCTTCAACAAAATTTGAACTCGATCTTGGTAATTAAAGGTTTTATATTTTGAAATTCCATTATTTAAATCATATATCATAAAAATGATTAATAAAACATCATCTTGAAAAATGGGAAAAGAAAATATCATAGTCATATGGTGTAATAGATAAATATGATTACAAATAAAATATCACCAGTGGGAAGTTAAAATATAGACATAGTGAAAAAATGATGTCCAAATAATGATAGTGGGTGAGAGAGCTCACTAATAACATGAATGTGAATGATCATGGGAAATTTATTGACTAAAAACCAAAAACCATATATCTTTGAAACATAACAAATATACAGTGGAAAAGAATCTAATAGAATAATTTTTTTTATTAAAAGACGCTTTTCTCAGAGTGGAGGCATTCCTTTACTTACTAGAAAAAAAATATATACTAACATGGTAAGTAAAATTTCATCCTTTAGTCAATTTCCACCACAATTTTATCTTTATCTCCCAATGATCATTATTTAAGAAGATTAGTTTAATTATAAAAGCACTAAAATCAACTTCTCAATAATAATATAATTTGACCAAATAATCACATGTTATTCTTCTATTAAATAAATATCTACATAAACAAAAATGGTTAGAATAAGTTAAGATAATTAAAAAAATGATTAAAAACATTATATAAGGAAATACAACACTAATCTCCAAATTATAAACAATAACTCCCAAATTTCCACATATTTCATTTTATTTATATCTAAACATTAAATTCGAAAAAATATTCCTGATTATGTTCCAAACCCAAATATTAGAAATATTTTTTCACATATTCTACCAAGATTAATTTCTCATTTATCACAAATAAACATTTGTCGCTCAAAAATAAATATATCCAAAAGTTCATTTTCCCTAATAATTTAATTTCTAAAATATTATATTCAATTCCATAAATAAATAGAATCAATATAAATACACATTTAAATAATAATTCTTCAAAAAGACAATTCAGTATTTATTCCCAAAATAAAATCCCATCTTATCAAAAAAAAATTCTATTTACCATAATCATATAAGGATCCCAAAATAGAAAATTCAAACAAAAAATAAATTAAAAAAATAAACAATAAATTACTTTTAAATATCATGGTTATATAAATGATAAAATATATATTCCCAACATCAACTTAATATTTATTTAAAATGGCACACTAACAAGGACATCACATAGGCTCATGGAAGATAGTGAACCCTTTTCACCCATGGGTTGTGGGTTGAATCCCCATAACATGTATAGATGTGGAAATTTTACAATTATACTAAAAATAACAAAATATAATTCCCATAACACTCTCGAATAAATAATGAATATATTAAAAAATTCCATTAATCATGAAATATATTTTGGACCACAATGGTTTTTTATATCGATCATTCATCCAAAAAATAAAATAATATTAATTGAATATATTTTACTTGACCTGAATCACCTATTAACCCATGGGATTAATTATCCCTCTATTATATATCCTTAAATGAGTGTCACAAAAAATTATAACCTTTTTGTAACACCACGCCTCAATGTTATCAATTCAATCTATAACAAGTTTCAAATTTTTAAAAAATAAGGCTACATTATCTATTCTCATAATTATCATAATATTTAGAATATTTTATAATAACATTGATAAAAAAGCCTTCATTAAAAAAAATTTCATAAACCATTAACCATTTATTTTTAGCCAATTCAATTATATGAAATAATTAATTATGATTTTTCAATATCTACTAATTAATTATTCATAGATAGAAAATAAGAAAATAATTCATACCTTAAATCCAGACATTTGGAACTTCCTTTATGATATTGGTATCCCTTTTAGGTTTCATCATGTAGTCCGTATATCAATAAAATAAAATACTCAAGTCCTTAGTATTATTTACCTTTTTGAATGAGATGGATGAGTTGAGATTTTGAAATAAAATAAACAATACAATGATCTATAGAGATTTTAAAGAAATGTAAAGGTGTTGGATATACCAAATACTTTTAGCTATGTGATTTGGTAGTTCAAAAAGATTTAAAAATCATTTGAATATTATTTTTCCATGATAGTGGTGATTATATCACCTAAAATGGGTAAAAACTTCATGTGATATCCTTTTACATCCATATTTATAAATGATATTTAGTCTAAATAAAATAATAACATAAAAATATTAAATGAATTATTTCATTTTAAAATGAATTATATCATTACAAATATAATAACCCTTGAAATATATACTCTATAACCCATAAAATCCTCCAAATTACTATAATAACTTCAACATTAATGAATATTTTAACCCAAAGGTATTATCATACCATTCCAGTTACATCCCAAAAAATTTAACAAAATTATTCTGAGATGATCCTTCACATTAAAAATACATGTTGCATATACCTAAAGCCAATAAAATGTTTCCCAAAATATCACTAATCACCTAAAAACCCCAACAATTAATACATCAAAAAATTTTCTACGCATTTGACCATATGTAAAAACATAAACTTATTATCCAATGACAATATAAATTACTCTTAAATTACGATAATACAATAATCCTAATCTCCAAATATATCTAAAACATACATTGATACCTATTTTAAATTCCATTCTTTAAACATTACATATTCTTTGTACTTTATACTAGAATACATATTCTTAAATAACTGAGGATCTTTACGATTAAGAGTTTTATGGAATTAGGTCCTAAATAATACAAATGGAAACCATATCACATTAAGTGGACACATATGATTAGTATAAAATTTCCCTACAAAAGGAAACCATATCACGTTAAGTGTATCCATAAAATAGGTTTATAAATTCATAGTTCCTAATTGATGTAAAAACCCTAATTAAAACATTTCATATTCTAGTGACATTAGATAATAATTCTATTTTATTATATCAAAAAATAGTTATGGTTTAGATTATTATAGAATTTTCTCATAAATCATACATAAAAACACCATATCATACAAACAAAACCCTTCTAATTGGTATTTAATTTTACAATAATACAAAAAATACATGATGAATCTTGTTTTCTTTTCATGAAAAATCATCTTGACATTAAAGATGAATAATTCTTTGTTTTTACCCATCCATGAACCCTATGAAAGACATTTTAAAACATGGGATGAGAGAATAACATTTTTAGTTATATAACAATAATAAATATTTAAACTCATTAACAACCTTAAAAACATATTTTTTACATTATCAGAATGTTATTTTATAATATGAATGAAACTGTTTCCACCTAATAAACACCCTCCTTTTTTTTCAATGAAAACCATTTATTCACATACCAAGAAAATAAAAACTGTTTTTTTCAATGTAGAGTAGTATATTCAAAACCCATGTTAGAAATAACCTGATCCTTGATAAATAAATTGTAGAAAACTCACCAGTTAGCTACATTAATCTCAACTATAAATAAAATGAACATTACTAAATGAATTTTAACACTATTTGGGAACACCCATCATATAAGCTATATCGAACTTAACCAACATATATATTATAATAGGATAACCCATTTAATATGATTTATTTAGATCACCTATCATTATCTATAATTCCCATGTACTAAACAGTGAAAGAAATGTTTTTATGCTATAATATTTTATTAAAAAACCCTTTAAAACCCTTTTAAACCCATATTCAAAAAACATTTTGATATTGAAATACCCTTTGTTTTAAAAACACATTTTAAAAATTCAAATTCCTATAAGGATGGAAAAGTGGGTATTTATTTGAAAAATATATGAAATCTCACAATGGGGTCATTAAATAAAATAATGGTTATGGTGGTGGTAAAAAGCCTGATTTCCATAAACATAAAAATAAAACATTTCTTTTTCCCTTCTTAATGAATATAAAAACAATCCATAAAAAAAATCCTTATGAAATCCATTGAAAAAGAAAAAATTGTCATAAAATTGTCATTATTATAAATTTATTTCCTTATAAATAAATCCATAATTTTTTAAAAAAATATAGACATTGAATAATAAGTGTTTGAAGATAAACATTAAAAGATGATTTTTTAAAAGAAAATCCCTTGCCTTGAGTCCAACCCATCACATACATTATTTATCACTCGAAATAATAAAATTATATCAGTTATTTACTTTCACAATACTAGTTTTCAATTTTATTATAAATTTTTATTTTATTCATTACCATGTTATATTCAATTACTTAATGATTTACATTTATGTCAACTGTTTTCATGTTATTAGGCTCATATATCCAAAATGAATTCAAGAGGTTGAAAATGATAAAAATGGTAATTACCAAATCATATATAGAATAATAAAAATTAAATAATTATCATTTTTTAAATAAAGTATTCTTATAATAATTCATGAAATAATTTTTTAAAAAATTAACCACATAACAACCAAAGAGATGGTAGGCCACACGTACACTTGATTGTCGATTCCATTTTTTTAATGATCTTTATAGAAAACATAAAAGTATATTTTATCTTTAAATAATTATCATCAAAATATAAATATTTTATCTTTTCATTAAATACACATATATGTATATATATATATCATCCATGTCAAATGGTGATAATTAATGAATTACATATCTTCCTGGAGTTCGTAGTCCACACATAAAAATAGAAAAAATATAATTTTTTAGTGAATATAATTTAAAGAAATTAAATGATATATATTGTTTTTATTATGATAAATATTTCATGAATATCATATATATACATTAAATAAATCATTATAATCAATAATAAGAGGTGGTATTATAAAATTAATTAAACAGTCTGTGAGGCCGAAGTCCGCCAAACACAAGAACAATGGTTTCATTTCCCATTAGGTGTAAGAGGAGACATATATAGTTTATTAAATTAACATAATAAAATATTAGTATATTTAGAATAAAAGTGTTATTGTTTCATCAGAGTTGTATAATTTTTTATGTATGTAGAATAATAGATAAAATGAAAATTTTTAATTAAGAACTAAACATGTTTTTTTAGAAAACCACTTAAGGTTTACACCGAAATATTTTCATGTTTGGGTTTCTAATCAAAATACAGCCTCTTGGATTTGTGGAGGGAAGTTTGTAACATAATTGGATAGGTAATGACTAAATTATTTTTATGTGTGAGAAAAATTGGAGAGGAGGTTCCCTTTTTTCTGATATGAGTGAGGTACTCATGGAAGTTTTCTTATATTAAAAATATATTATCAAATAATTTTCATATCCTAATTAAAAAGAATTTTTAAAATTATAATATAGGGTATAGATGACTTGAATTTTTCCCAAAAAATAATAATTTTCCATAGTTATGTTATATTCTCACCATTATCATTTTGTTCTAACCTTTGTTAACCAATTTTTATAATTACCATTATATTAATATTTTTAAATTTTTGGGGTCAAGAAAGTTACTATAAAAGGAAAACAGGCCCACAAACAGACTAGTTTTTATATTATAAGACATATTCCATTTACTTATTCTATGATAATTTTTTTTAAATTAGAATAATTTAAGAAAACACCATTTATTAAAAAAATACCCCTAATTAAAATTTTAACACTATTTATTATATTTAATATAAAAAAATAATTAAAAATATGGAAATGAAATATATACATTTCAAACACACCCAAAAATTTAAAGTTATCATAAAATTTTGTGTAAAAAATAAATCATTCAAATTTTATAACTTTTAATACTCTCAAAGTCATTTATTTTATTTTAATTTTAGGTAAACAATTATTCCATCAATATTGTGTATGAATTTAATGTAATTATTTAATTAGTAATAAATAGAAATAAATTACAATTAAAAAATATAATTATCATTAAAATAAAAATTTATAAATGAACATAATTTCTATTTATCCCTATAAAAATTTTAAATTAAAGAAAACAAAGAAAATGACATTTGTTAATATTCTCTAACAAAGTATTATAATGGTTTGAATCATGCAATAATAGAAACAAATGTTTATATATTTGAATATTAAATAATTTTGGGAAAAATATTCAATCTTAATAAAATAAATTTAATTGTTAGAGTAACATTTTAGTCCATATCAAATTATTTTTATCCTTAATTAACACATTTTACCTTTACCGTGGAAATAAATATTTACTTTAGGTACTATTTATAATGATGAAAAATAATGGAGAAATATTTACCAAATCTGGAGATCATGATTCCAAATATGGAATAAAATTTTCAAGATTAAAATCATACATATAGAAGAAATTAATTTAAATTATCATCGACCACACATGATGAAATAATGTTTTTTCTCAGAAAAATTACATTTGAACTATAAAATATTTTTAAACCAGATTCATGTACAAATTAGAGTTTTTAAAATAGAATATTAATTTTAAAATACACTAAAATAAAATACATATTTCAATAAAAAAGTTTTCTTCACTATTCATTAAAAATTCATAATTTTTTAAAAAATCACAAAATGTCACCATATTTCTATTTTGGTGTGATGATTTAAAAAATGATATATTTTGTATAAAATAATATTTCCAAAAGGGGAAAAATTTATTATATTTCCCACTCATTGAGTGTAATAAAATATATTTAAATAAAATGTATTTTTAAAGCATAAAATGTCCTTACTAAAAG
Source organism: Viscum album (assembly GCA_963277665.1). Classification (NCBI taxonomy): domain Eukaryota; kingdom Viridiplantae; phylum Streptophyta; class Magnoliopsida; order Santalales; family Viscaceae; genus Viscum; species Viscum album. The sequence continues at coordinate 1,186,594,486 of OY728156.1, read as the reverse complement.
ATGAGTGATTATTCCTTAAGAATTAATCACTACATTTGTGTTGATTTAGAACATTATATATATATGTCATAATTTTGTTAATCATATTCATACCCACTAATTAAACAAAAAATTTATAATAATATCATTTAAATAATAATATTTCATGGTTTTTTATGCTTAGTGTTGTGTGTCATTTACACTATCGAATAGAATTTAATTATTTTATTATCTTAGGGTGTTAATTTCTCCCCCTTTAATTAATTTCAAAAACAAAATTTTAACTCGATCATGGTAATTAAAGGTTTTATATTTTGAAATTATATTATTGAAATCCTATACCATAAAAATAATTAATAAAAAATCATCTTGAAAACTGGGAGAAGAAAATATCATAGTCATAGGGTGTAATAGATAAATATGATTTAAAATAAAATATCACTGGTGGGAAGTTAAAATATAGACATAGTGAAAAAAGGATGTCTAAATAATTATAGTGGGTGAGAGAGCTCATTAATAATAGGAATGTGAATGATCATGGGAATGTTAATGACAAAAAACCAAAAACCATATTTCTTTGAAAAAGAACACATATTCAGTGGAAAAGCATCTAATAGAATAATTTTTTTTATTAAAATACCCTTTTCCAAGAGTGGAGGTATTCGTTTACTCTCTAGAAAAATAATAATATAAAATATACTTACATGGTAAGTAAAATTTCATCCTTTACTCAATTTCCACCACAATTTCATCATTATTTCCCAATGATCATTATTTAAGAAGATTAGTTTAATTATTAAAGAACTAAAATAAACTTCTCAATAATAATATAATTTGACCAAATAATCAGAATTTATTATTCCATTCATTAAATATCTACCAAAACAAAAATGGTTAGAATAAGGTAAGATAATCAAAAAACGATTAAAAACTTCATATAATGAAATAAAAAACTAATCTCCAAATTATAAACAATAACTCCCAATTTTACACATATTTTATGTTATATATATCTAAGCATTAAATTCCACAAAATATTCCATATTATGTTCCAAACTCAAATATCAGAATGATTTATTCACATATTCATCCGAAATTAATTTATCATTTATCACAAATACACAATTTTCACTCAAAAATAAATATATTCAAAAGTTTTTTCCCTAATAGTATAATTTCTAAAATATTATATTCAATTCCATAAATAACTAGAATCAACATAAATACACATTTAAATAATAAATCTTCAAAAAGATAATTCAGTATTTATTCCCCAAAAAAATCCCATCTTATCAAAAAAAAATTCTATTTACCTTTATCATATAAGCATCCCAAAATATAAAATTCTAACAAAAAATAAATTAAAATAAATAATCAATAAATGACTTTTAAATATCATTGTTACCTGTATGATAAAATATATATTACCAACATCAACATAATATTTATTTATAACCACACACTAACAAGGACATCACCTAGTTTCATGGAAGAGAGTGACCACTTTTCACCCATGGGTTGTGGGTTGAAGCCCCACAACTTGTATAAATGTAGAAATTTTACAATTATACTAAAAATTACTTAATATAATTCCCATAACACTCCCTAATAAATAATGAATATATTAAAAAATTCCATTAATCATCAAATATATTTTTGACCACAATGGTTTTTTATATCTGCCATTCTTGCAAAAAATCAAATAATATTAATTGAATATATTTTACTTGACCTGAATCACCTATTAACCCATGGGTTTAATTATACCTCAATTATATTCCCTTAAATGAGTGTCACAAAATATTATAACCTTTTTATAACACCACTTCTAAAAGTTATCAATTCAATCTATCATAAGTTTCCAATTTTTTAAAAATAAGGCTATTATATCATGTCTAATAATTATCATAATATTTAGAATATATTATAATAACATTGATAAAAAATCATTCATTAATAAAAATTTCATAAACCATAAACCATATCTTTTTATTCAATTGAATTATATGATATAATTCTTTATGATTTTTCAATATCTAATAAATAATTATTCACCCATGGAAAATCAGAAAATAATTCATACCTTAAATCCATACATTTGGAACTTCCATTATGGTATTGGTATCCCATTTAGGTTTCATCATTTATTCCATATATCAATAAAAGAAAATACTCAAGTCCTTAGTATTATTTAACTTTTTGAATGAGATGGATGAGTTGATATTTTGAAATAAAATAAAAAATACAATGATCTATAGAGATTTTAGAGAAATATAAAGGTGTTGCATATATCAAATACTTTTAGGTAGGTGATTTGGTAGTTCAAAAGGATTTCAAAATCATTTGAATATTATTTTTCCACGATAGTGGTGATTATATCACCTGAAAGGGGTACAATGGTCATGTGAGATCCTTTTACATCCATCTTTATAAATGATATTTAATCTAAATAAAAGAATAACATGAAAATATTAAATTAATTATTTCATTTTAAAATGATTTAAATCATTACAAAGACAATACCCATTGAAATTATATAGTCCATAACCCATAAAATCCTCCAAATTACTATATTAACATCAATATTAATGAATATTTTATCCCAAAGGTAATATCATACCACTCCATTTACATCCCAAAAAATGTAATAGAATTATTCTAAGATGATACATCACATTAAAACTACATGTTACATATACCTAAATCCAATAAAATATTTCCTAGAATATCAGTAATCACCTAAAAACCCCAACTATTAATACCTCAAAAAAGTTTCTATGCATTTGAACATGTGAAAAAACATAAACTTGTTATCCAATGACAATATACATTACTCTTAAATTATGATAATTTAATAATCCTAATCTCCAATTATATCTAAACCATACATTGAAACCTATTTTAAATTCCCTTATTTAAACATTACATATTCTTTTTACTTTATACTAGAATACACATTCTTAAATAACTGATGATCTTTATGATTAAGAGTCTTATAGAATTATGTCCTAAATAATAAAAATGGCAACCATATCACATTATGTGGAAACATATTATTAGTATAAAATTACATAATCATTTAAGTTTATGACATATGTTTTTTTGATATTTGGACCATATGTCCAAAATGACATTGATAGGTTGACAATGGTCAAATAGAACATTATTAGATCCCATAAATAATAATAATAACTGAATAATTATCATTTTTATTAATAAATTATACTTCTAAATCCAATAACAAAATAAGGGTTTAAAAAATGTACTAATTTACAATCATGAAAGAAATAGGCCGTGCGTACATATAAGTAATGTTTATATTATTCAATGATCGTTATGGAAAGAAGGTAAGTATTATTTTATTATTATAAATTGATAATCTTACCAAAAGTTCCATATTATTGCTTAAGATATATATATATATATATATATGTTTATCATCTTTATGAATTGGTTATGAAGAATGAATCAAATCTCTTCGTGGAAGTGGTATTTCATATGTACACACGAATGTCGTTATCAATTTTCTATGAACAAATATGTAATAATGTATATGATATAATAGCTCTATATAATAATAAGTATTTCATAGATAATATATGTATAAATATATTTAAATAGTATACCATTATAACTAACCATAATAGGATGTGATGGAAATCGAATTACATCGCTTAATGATGCGGTAGTCCTCTATATACACAGTTGATGGGTTTTTACCATTATGTGAAGTGAAGAAAGATATTTGTTATTAAATTAACATAATAAAATATAATATTATTTATAGTAATTGTTTTATTATTTCATCATTGTTTATGATATAATTAAGACAGGAGAAGAATAAATAAAACAAAAATACTTGATTAAGAACAATATCACTTCTTCAAAAAACCTCTTAATGATTAATCCAATATATTTAGAAGGATAATTTGGTGATCAAACTAATGCCCCTAAGAATTTTGGGGGGAAGAAATTTATCTACATTGGTATATATTGGCCGAAACAATTTTATTAAACAAAATAAATGAGGATGTATACTTTTATATGAGAGGGGAGGGGCACACTTGGATTTTTCATTATGTATTAAATTAATATAATTTTTTTTATATAAAAATGTTTATAGATAAATAAGATTCAATGAAAACATACATATGAATATAAATACTCTCATAAAATAAAAAATGGAAGGTTTAAGTAGTATATTTATTATTATATATATTTTTAATCATGTGTAATCTGTTTTTAATAATTATGGTATTATTAATGTTTTTACTTGTTAGGGGTTAAAAAAGTAACTATAAAATGAAATATGGAATATAAATAAGACATGGTTGATATAATTAACTATATCAAATTTAGATAGATGAATATATGTTTTTTAGTAATTTTATATCATTTTATATATCATTTTATTATAAAATATCATTAATATCAATTTTGATACTATTTATTAAATTTGACGTTAAAAATGACATGAAAATATAAAAATAAAATATTTCCATGTCAAACATCCATAACATGTTATAAATTATTTTAAATTTTTTTACACAATAATTCATTCACTTTATATTGTCTTCAATATTTTGAAAAACATTTATTTTATTTTATCTTTAATTAAAAAATTATTTTTTCAGCCTTTCCTAAGCATTTAATGTAATAATTTCATCAATAAAAATTATAAATAAATTACATTGCTAAATAAAAATAATTTATATTTAATATAACCCTTTATAACCAAACATACATCTTTTTTCCCAATGTATAAAATCTAAAGTTTATATAACAAAGAAAATGACATTTTGGTGTTTTTATTACATAAAGTATTACAATGGTCACAATCATTGGCCTATGAAAAAAGGTTATATATTCTAATTAATGACTATTATTTAGGAAATATATCCATAAAATAATATTATATCAATTATTAGTGTTACCTTATAGTCCTTATCAAATTATGCTTAACCTTAATTAACTCAATTTACATTTAGCATGACAACAAATATATACTACAGTTACTATAAATAACCACAAAAAATAAAAGAGTAATATTTAAAAAATTCAGAACTCATAAATCCAATTATGGAATTTATTTTTCAAGACTCAATGTATTGAATCATGAAAATTTATGTTAAATTTAAACCTAAAAATCTGATGAAAAATAGTTATTTAGGAAAATGATATTTTATGTAAAAATATTTTTATACCAAATTCAAGTATAAAAATCTTTAAAAATAATTTAATTGGATAATAATTAATCAAACATAAATAATTTAATTTTTAATGTTATAAATAATTTAATTTTTTTTCAAATAATTTAATATTACATTTAGTATTGAATAAAAATATTTATTTTTAACATTTTTTGAAAAATAAAACAGTTCAAAAATATCTAAAAATTTCACTATAAGATAACATTGACATGATTATTTAAAAAATGACTTCATTTTATAAAATAAAATTTCAAAATTGGTAAACATAAATTATATTTTCCACTCAACAAATGGAATAAAAATAATATATTGTGAAAATTTATATTTTATTCATAAAAATAGTTGACTAAAAATTTTGGTATTATTACTTAAGAATTAACAAATGAAATTTTATTTATAAAGACCTATATATATATATATTTCATAATGTTGTTAGTTTTATTTATACCATTAAATTCAACAACTATGTTATAGTAGTCACACTTAAATAATAATATTTCATGGTTCTTTTAATCTATCTGTTTCATGTCATATTTGTTATCTAACATAAAGTAATTTTAAGACATAAATGTGTTATAATGGAGCTCAGTATCTTAGTAAAGAAAAAAAAACGACATAAAAATAATTCTAATATATCATATAACTCATGGAGACTTATATCTATATATCCAAAAATCATTTCATTAGTCCATAGAGAATATACATTAATTGCTTTACCCTCTGCCATGCTGGAATATTGATATCATCTAAGGAAATGTGCACTATCCTATTTCATTTATATACTACCTTGGGTCTACCCTCGATAATGAGTATAGGATGTTACTATTATTGGAAGTCTCATGTAATGTATGTCATGGATGAATCAGATATGTGAGATCCTCAATTAATGTTGAGGATAACTCACAATGGGATCCCTTGGAGAAACTTATCCAATAACTACCTTAAATCCTCTAATAATTATTACCGGTATACCTACATTAAGCTATCTATCATTGGATCACAATCACCTTTTATCTCAGGCTCTAATATTTATCATGAATTATAATAACTATATCATCACCATCCTGATGTACTAAGGAGGTTTTCTATAGGTAATCTTGCTGTATACTATATACCACCCCAATAAAAAATTATAGTCTAAATATAGGATGTTAAGAATGTTGTAGTAGGGAGTGAAATCCAATAGCCCTTAAAATTCCCTACCACACCCATGTCACATACCATCCATTTGTAAGAACATTCTTACATGTATGTAGGTATGGTTTGATATATATATATAAATATATTAATATATATAAGATCCTCATAGATATTCACACTAATAATTAAATACTTTGTTTCACTATGCATAATTCCACCATGAATCAATATAGGAGAAAATTATATTTTTATTACTAACCCTATAAATATCCAAACCATATTCCATTAATGAACTAAAATTGAAATTAAAATCTGGAAGAAGTATTTCATTTGATCCAAAAAGAGCAATGTTTTCCTGTGTATCACCTCTTACCTCTCTGTGATATGTGCCTATAATAAAAATAAGCATATAAAAATTTATCCAAATAAAATAACTAAACTATACCCACGAAAGGGAAATTTTCAATACCATTTTACATATTAAAATTGAATTTAATTTCTAATTACGTTGTTTAGGCTTAGAAAACAACAACTATCCAAAATTCTTACACATCCCTAAAACTCCTTGTACTACATTATAAATAGGAAAACCAAACCCAACAGTATTATTAACCATGTCCTACAATGATACCACTTTGTAATTTCTTAATATAGATCACTATATATTAATTAGATTAGAGTTCCAATATACCTCATTCAAGACCCCCTATATTCCAAATGATACTAACTAGTAGTGAGGATCAATAGGGTGATAATGGGTAGAATTTACCCTATAATGATAAAGAATAATACCAATAAAACAATAGTGAAAGTGATAATAGATATCATGAAACAATAAATATAAAATACATATGTCAATTAAAGCATATTACTATAACATAATATCAATCACAAAAAAATCCAACTGATCACCCATAAGGCAATCATATACATTCATGAACAATAATGACAAAAATAATCTAAAATTTTAGGACCAAGGAATTACCCATACCATTAAAAAAAATCATCATTTTCTAAATGAAAAATATACACTTATATCACTACTAGAATCCCAATGAAGAGGCTTTTCCATTACCATTTCTACAAACCATCAATCTTACACATTACCTGGAGGGCTCAGGTAGGTTGTTTGAATTAAAATAGTATCCCACCATCAAAAATGTCCCTATTTATTATCAATAAATATACAAGTGTATGTAATGTTAAATTATTTGAAAAAAGAAAATACCATCCAAAATCCCCCACTCATGCTCGACCATCCTTGTGTTAGCTTTTACATTCCTATTATAGTGTTATGGTTGAATTATTTGTTCGTAGTAGGTTATTCTTGAGATTTTTTCATTCTTTTAAACAATTATATGATACATATCATCACACTTCCACCATAACTAATTTGACCATACCTATTCAACCGATATGACTTGAAAGAAAATCAACATATCCTATCACATGCCCCATGGTATTATGATCATTTATCTAATCATTGGCTCAAAAACATAATGAAACCCCGCATATAATGAAACTTATACATTACAAATCCTTTATCGTTATGATAAATATATTTCACAAATATGGTGGTTATCATTCTCATATCATATAATCTCATTCACCACCTTGTTTTTTTGTTAACTTATTGTGTATCTCTTAACCATATTAATGGTTAACATTTCCACCCCTAACACACTCAAATTATTTAGGATATCACAAATAAAACATGGTAAAAACCACCTCATTATACTTTCCCTTTATATAAATGAACCCAATATCCTTCTCCCCATGACGAGTAGGAATTAACAATAACCAATATTAATAGTATGGTTAAACTCCATCACACAAGAAGAAATAGAATACACCATCCACATTAGACCATTAAACCACATCACTACATAAAATCATTATAAACACTATACACATTAATTCAAAAAAATCCATCACCCAATTCTAGGTGATCAACATCATTCATATAAAAAAATGATACGACCATCACATTCATTGGAAACCACATTAATAATCACAACACAAGAATAATTTTCAATAACACAGGGCATTATTTTCATCAGACCCTCAAACCATATCAAAAATAATGTCAAGACATATGAGGCAACACCCATAATCTTCCACATGAGACTACCCCTTGGTATCTCTTATAGACAAGATAAGCCAAAATTTTCTCCATTATCAACCACATTCATGACCATATACTCATCCATTTTTTATATGATTAATATAAAATACAAAATATAAAAAATATATAGGAACCACCTTCATACTGTTATCCACACTCCACTCACTAAAAAAATTTATTTGATCAGACTCTAATCAAAATAAATATAGTAATATAGAAATAATCATTGATTTAAGTTAAAAAACATAAAATAATGATACTATGATACATACGATGACAAGACACGCATAGTCAACTATAATTTATCATGGTTACTCTATAATAAATGAAAAAATCAATAAACAAAACAAATAATGATCTCTCAAGAGGGATGAATGAGAGAGAGAGAGAGAAGTGAGTTTGGGTGTTTCCATTATAATACTAGACCAAATTGAGATTCCATAATTCAATTAATTATTCAAAAATTATATTAATAATTCTAAAAAATAGACATAAGGAATATTATGGAATTAACCCAAGGATAACCAATTGATCACCCACTCCAAACTGTGAAACATAATTTTTTGAAATGTTTGGATCAACCATTTTATATCATCAAATGAATAGTAACATATTATTTAAGAATCCCTTGTATATCATCAAGTCATCGGATCAAATTTTTCATATAATAATATCAAACCTTATGCACTAACCTCTTTTATTCCCTACTTGTCTTATTCAATAATAAATTTCTATCAATTACATATCCTAATTACACTCAAGAGGAGGGTGAATTGAGTTTTCAATTAAAATTTTAGTAAAAAAAATTTAAAAGTAAATCCACCAATATTTAATATAATCTATCTTAAACAAAACTATAGAGTTATATAATTTCATATTTACAAAATTATTTTTATATGTTAGATCACAAATTGGTTTTAAGTATGATTGAAAAACGTTTTAACATTAAAATTAAATTTTCTCATATCACACATGATATATAAATAACTTGTTACATCAAACTATTAAATTAATTATTTTATTTAATTTTTAGAAGAAAGACAGTAGTATAGTTTAAAAAATTAAAAAAATAGATAAAATAATATTGTGAATAAAAAATTTAATTTGTCTCAAGATGTTAACTGATCACATACACATGGAAATCATATGATACTAAGCATTATATTATAAAATAAATTGATCCAAAACCTTGTCTGGGTTTAAAAAAAATGTACCCAAATATTATAAGTTATACTGATCCTATTTCATTGTTCTTCATGGGATTACAAACAATTTTTTTTTACTTAGAATGTTTATAACGCTCTAGTTTAGTGAGGGAGACTGTGTTTTACAGATAAACTGAGAAAAAAAAGCTTATAAATTAAGCTTAAAAAAAGAGAATATAATAACAGATATGAATATTGAATTAATCTCAATATCATTAGCTTTATTTTTTTCTGAGTCCTTGATTTTATATTTTAAAGGGATCAATTGGGTTTTTCCAAAAAAGTGTAGGAAAAAAGTGTGTCATTACAATTTTTGAGAATCCTTTATTTTTAATCTGCTAATTGGTCATTGTTTTTTGATACACTTGTGTATTTCAGTATCTCTATTTCTAGTTATATATGTATGTCTCTCTCTATATCCTAACAAATATGTGGTTCCTATAAATTTATTTCATTATAGCTAGTTTATTTATCGATTTTATAATAATACTAGATGAAGATTAATCCTTATATAGAGAGATATATGTAGAAATTCTATCTTGTATTTAAAACTTTTGTAAATTTGTTTAAGAATAATAATTATTAAATATAAACACATCTACCTTTTATTCAATCCCTTAATCAATATATTAGATTAATTAAATATTTGTAATTAATTATAAATAGTTGTGACTGTAAAAAGAAAAATAGTTTCTGTTTTTGTAGTAAAAGCTACTGAAGGTTGATGTACATAGAATTCACATAATTTGATGGTAGAATATCTTAATGGTAGTTTCTTGTAATGATGGTAGAATTATCTCATAGATATAGATGCTCTGATGGTATCATCGTTGATCAATAAATGTTCTAAAGGTAGATTCTCGAATGGTGTATGGATTTCCAGTAGATTCTCTAGAGAAAAAATGTATGATAGTTTCTCCTTGAAGTCATATATTTGAACAAACAAATGTTTTTTTGAACTTTTTGTATCTTATATATGTAGAATGTTTCCACTAACGGTAGATTCAAGACATAGAAAATTTTATTATTTTTTCCATAATATAATTAACTATCATAAATCATAGAACATATTTGAAATATAATAAACATGATTTGTAATCTTTAAAATGATAATTTTTTTAATAAAAAAACAATTTACCCCTTTTTGATGATTAGGAACCAGGGCATTCAATAATCATGAAAAACAATTTAAATGATAGACAAAATCAATACATTATACTTAATATTCAATGTACATAGATAATGAAGTGTCATGAATCATTCTATACAAATTCCAAACCACTTTATCCCCCTTTTAGAATTTTTATGAAGATATAAAGAATAGTAAAGTTACAACTTTGCATATGTATAATGATAAAATACTATATTTCCATTAAAATTAAGTTTATTATAACAATTTCATAAAATGATAATTTAAAAAGTCAATTCTTATAAAATTCTAAAAAGGGTAAAAAAAGTATCCTCATTGAGGATAGAGTTATAGTACAGTAGGTCTCTTCTATCTAAATAAACTAGAGGAAAAAAATTGGATTTAGTAGGTCGTGTCGTTGGTTAGAACCCAATGGAAGAAGAAACATGCCTGAGATGCCTCACTGATTCAATAGGTGGAAGTCTAGAAGGACTAACGAATATTGATGTGGTCTTCCAAGGTACTAAAAAGATTGAATTGATGGAGGGAGTATTTGGAATAGTTAGAGGTTATATTAAACATATCATAGTATAATAGATATATGTCTCCATTAGATATTTAAACTAGGTTATAACCCTACCACTATGATCCATAAGTCTAAAGAAATATATAATTTCTAACATTAAATTCTCGAGAAAGGGTAATAAATTATTCAACTGATTTACTTACATTTGAAATCCCTAGTAACATTTTTTATACTTATATTCTTATCTAATAACATGATGTGATAATTATGTTCAGTCATGGTAAAAATAATAGAGAGATAATACCTAATATCCATAATGATTTTTTTCTGTCACACCCACCGCATTTGAATTTTCAATTTTATTAATTTTCTTTGGGTTGTGTAGTCCGGGTTAAATCCCAACATGAAATTTTCAGTTTTTGTAATGTGTGTATTAGCCTTGATTGCATCCAACTCACCGTGGTCGAAGCCGAGCTGCCTCACCTAGGTCGTCGCGCGACCTCGCCCGGTTCACCGCAGGCCATGCTCGATGGTAAACTAATCAAATGAGATGTATTAAGAATGGTTTAAATAATAGTAATAATATTTATGTCACTTGATAATAAAAATAACATTATTAGTAGTGTTGAGAATAGAAAAAAAAATTATTAAGTTGTTAATATTGTAATAATAATTATTATTGTTAATATCAAAAGGTTTGTGTCCTTTATTATATTTTATTTTATTTGGCTTTGAAATATTTGGATGAAGTGTAGGAAGAGTGTGATTAATATCTTGTGTTTTGGTGGTAAATGATGGTTCTAGGGTTTTTCATCCCTCAACGCATGATCATGGCCCGAGTGAAGTAGCGCGGCATCGCTAACTCTCCTTGTGACTAGCCTGGTGCAAGATTAATTAATTAATTAATGAAATAAAGTAGGAATTGTTTTGATAAATAAAATAATATTGTTATTATTTAAGATTATTATTATTATTATTATAGTTAATATTTTATCAAGTTATTTTCATTTTTTTACTATTTTTATTATAAATAGAATTAATATTATTATTATTATTAGTGTTAATGAGATGAATTTTTTATGTTATTATTATTAACCTCAACTAGATAATAACTATTATGATTATTATAAATATTATAATTTTTTCATTATTAACTTATATTTATTTATTATTATTTTAATACATTTCCCCTTTAATTTGGCTATGGTTTAGACCCCCTTCCATTTTTTTCTCTTTCCCACAAACCGCCGGACCCCTTGGTTTAACTCTACCACGTGTCACCCGCAACCCCTCCTGACTGCCCAACTCACCACCCTCCCCTCCCATTTCTGGCGCTGAACCCCTACTTCCAGCTCATGCCGCTACATGGACCCCACTGACGACTCCCCTCGACCAGCCTTCAGACCAGCCGGATGGCCTTCCCCTCACGCCGCACCCCTACCCTCCTCGCCCATGTGGTCTGCCTGACCAACTGCCTCCCGATAGGAATACTCAGCTCGCACCGCCACACGAACCCCCATAGGTGACTCTCCTCAGCCAGCCTCCAGAAACTCTGACCCGACGACCTCCTCCCTCCGGTGAGACATTTCATCCAGCTCCCTCTCTTCCCCTTCTAGAAAGTCCGGCCAACACCTCCCACACCTCTGATGGCCTCTTTAAGCCCCAGCCAGCCCTCAAATATTCACCACCTGACCACCTGAACTCATGAAGTGGCCTTCCGCTCCCTTAGCCACAAAAGAGGACCACCCGAGTAATACATTCCCTCTCCATGCCATGGTTTTGGTCAGGATCGAATGGGGTTTTTGTGTTCTCATCATTTAGGGTGGTAATTGGGGTCTTATTGTTTTACTTATTGTTGGTTCTATTTCATGTTTAGCATTCGCCTTTAGGTTTGTTTGAGGTGTGGTTGGCGTGCGACGGTCTTTGCGCACCATGTTTGTGAAGTCTTCTATGAAAAGGTAGGTGGTTCTACATCTAATTATTATTTGATGAAATAATTTTCAAGCTCAATTTTCTTTTATCATATTATGTAATTAATTTTTGGAGCGCAAAGTTGGTTTTCATTGAAATCTGATTTGCATTGAAAATTTTTTAGTAGGTTTTTTATATTATGTGTGTGTTTTCTGCTGAGAACTCTAGTGATTTTTAAATTTTGTGGTTTTCTTATTAATTTGTACATGTGGTGCGAACTATATTATTGTCATTGCGTCAGGTGAATTTGATCTTAAAGGATGTTTTTTCTTGAGTTTATTGGGTAATTCCAAATGATTATTTTTAATTGCTTTATAATCTTATACATTTTTCTTATTAAATTATGTGGTTTGTGAAAATGTGTTTTACATATGGTTCAAGGTTTGGCATAAAACTATTTAAGTGGCGCATATCACATTTTATAATTATATTCAAGTGCGTGTGATGTTGGAATTCATTTTAATGTTTAAATTGTTACATTGGTGTGTGTAAAGCCATGTGACATTCTTTTACTATTTTTTATAAGTTTTTTATGGTTTATTAAATTATGTCACTAGTGGGAAATATGTCTGAAAAATGTTTTAGTGTGCCTCTTATTTCAAAAGGGTATTCATGTGTGTAATTGGTGGTTTGATTAAAGATAAGTGACTTTAAACCGTGCATACGGTTTAATTGAGTATGTAACCTATGAAGATTATGTTTTGAAATGACTTTTGAAATGTGTGTTGGTTTAAAAGTGGGTTCGAGTGTGAAAATGGTGATTTTCCATGTGTAATTACCATGTTGGTCTTTCATGCATATGTGTGACATGTGACATGAAATTGAAACTTGTTTGAGCACAAACTGGGAAGTCCGGGTAGCTTGGAGGGTGGACTAGACTCGTGGGTAGTGTTCCAGATGTGATTCAACCCTGTTTCACTAGCCGGAATGATGATTTCAACACTAACTAAAGATATTCATTTCTATGGGTCGTGGCATTCTATTCCACGTTTTCTTAGTGTCATGGCATTCTAAGACATGTTTCACTGAGACACAAAGATCTAATAGCCCATGCTAGCTAACACCCATGAGGCCTCTCCCATATATGGTGATCATTGGTTACTTTACGCTCATTAGTGTGACACATTGGTGATTTTAAAACATTAGTGTGTGTGTTTTAATTTATGTTGTTCCATTTGAAACTGTTTTCCTTAATTCCGTTTCCTTTTAAACTATTCAATCATTTATTTATCTTTTTTAGTTAATATTGTAAATGTATTTTTTATTTAATAATTATCTGTGGAACCTTTTATTCGGTGACTTACTACTTCGATTTTTCCTCACACACTACATACACCTTTGGGTGTATGTAGTTTATTTTTCTTTTGTATTCCTGGTCGAAGCGTTGAACTCATCGATGGTGGTTTAGGTTGAGTTTGTCTTCTCATGCAGAGTGGTGTTGTGGCCTCTCTTTTGATGGGAGGATTGATTCCAAGATTTAATTTCCACTGTTGTATTTTATTTTTATTTAATAGATCGAAATTTAGACCAATAAATTTATTTTTAGTTTAAGGGTCTATTTGGTTGTCAGTTCATAAATTTATTTTATTTTTCTTGTTAGTGGTTTTGTGTTTACTATTTTGGAAAAATTGTACCCACATGTTACTCTTGATACCCGGGAACTTATGCTAGCTCAAGGGGATTGGGAACACCCTTCGACCTGTGTTATGGACCGGGTCAGGTTCCAGGTCGGATAAAGACCCAACCTGATTCGTGAAAAAATGGTACATGCGGCGGTTTTCTCTTTTGGGCCGTGTTCCTTTGGGATTGAGTTATGGTAGATCAAATTTAAGGGTTTCTTAACTCGACATTCTAGCTACGAGAAAAGTGCCTGTCCAACACACCTCATGGAAGGACTCGAGTTACCATAGTAAGTTGAGTTTTTTTCGAGTCTTTGGTCCTTGTGGTTAACCCTGTTTAGGGGAAATGAAAAGGGAGTATATTTAGTGGTCCTAGTGATCTCTCAAGGCCTCAAAAGAAATGAGATGCTGGGGACACTGTCCTAAAATACACTCTATGAAAGTGGCGTGACTGGAATATGGCCTCTAACCATATGTTCTAATCACCCACTGACACTAGTTTCCCCCCAATATTGTCTCTCACCTCTTTGTATTAGATTCGCAGAAATATGTTTTTTATGTGAAAAAATGATTTGGTCTTGCAAAATGTTATGAAATGAATTTATTTTAAAATAAAATTGTGTGTATGTTTTGGAATGGGTGGGTTTAATGTTTTGGTTTTAGAAAAATGGGAAATATTTGGTTTTGGTCCTTGGTGTTCTCTTGGGAAACCACATGCATGAGTGTATATGGAAAAAGAAATGGTTAATGGCATGAGAGAATGAATTTCACTGTGGATTTGAGGTGGTTTCTAGTGTGGAAGGAGAACATGCATGTGCAAGGCCCATGGGACAACATTGGTGTTTGTGAAACCCACTAGCTTATTTTCAAAATGTTTTGTTAAATGGAAATTTTGTGTTTTAGTAATCGATGATTGCGTGGTGTGTCCTTGTGTTTTTGAAATGTTGTATGTGAGGTATTTTGATCCGATAATCTTTTTTAATTGATATTTGTCTTGAGTTTGAATTTTTATTTGTATGTTGGTGTGCGAGCACATAGTTAGTGAATTATTTTGAAAAGCGCTTCAGAAATCCCTTTCAGTGGTTTCCCTTACACATTAATTGTTCACTTGCGATATGTCTTGGACATTGGACAAGTTTGACTGGGTCCATGGTTTTAATTATTAACTAGTGTATACCCATATAGAGCATTAACATGCAGTTGATGTTCGACCACATGTAATTGGCCATTAGACAGCCCTCCAGTTGTTAAAACATGGACTCTACCTTTTGAGTGATAGTGAAAAGTGTATTCATTTTTTATTTTTGATTAAGTGGATCATATCACAGTGGGATGAGAGGTGCGAGCGAAATTGGTAGGATCATTTGTCTCTTTGAGTTATCTTAGTTGTCGAGAATGATGTTTGACATCATTACATCTGAAGGTTTCCCCCTATAAGTGATAAATAGAATTCCGATAGGGAAGGGTGAATGTGATTTAGATTTATCAGTGTTGACTAGTTTCAGGAAATGATTTTTTGTACTTTCATTGGCTACAAGGGTCATGTTTGGTGACATCTTACAGTGTGAGTTTTCTTGAAGATGAAAGGTGGATTTCATAGAACCCTTTGAGAATCCCTGTTTTTCATAGGAGTGAGTCCTCCTCTAAGGGAGTTCTAACTTCTCTATTCGGAGGGGCGTTTTCTTCACGCATCTTTCCATATTATGTTCTTATTTTAAGTGAAGAGGTGATTCTTGTGCATTGTCTAATCAAATGTTTTAGTGGATGATGTCGCGAGGGAGTATTTGATTATCGAGGTATATGGTGGTTGTTGGCATTGTCTCGATTGTAGTGTGATTTCATGCATCACCAAAGGGAGAAGCTCCGTTTGGGAGCCTTCAAAACCTGACTGTGAGGCAGGAGATGCTTAAAACATCAGAGATCTATCCAAAGGCCTCGGACTGAAGCTGGTGAGTGGTCATTAATCCCGAGAGTTTATGGGACCTCGACCTTTTTTCTATCATTGGTGTTAGAGGTGAAGGTAGTTTAAATTGTTTTCTGTAGCTGTTCCACCCCGAATGACACGTATAGGTGTGTGACGTCTCTTTTGGCTATGAAGAGGTGTGGTCGTCTAGTTACCTTAATGTCTCGGGGGTGGCATCTCACTGAATGCAATTTCATTAAGTGGTCCTTTTGGGGAATATTGGGTAAATCTGTCACAAATAAGAATAGTGATCATCTAGGGTTGTAGAGATGTTGTTCTTGCTACGGTCATTGTTTTTTTACTAGTCGTTGGGACCCTCCCTCCACACCCCTTAGGGGGGGGGGTGTTTCATCATTGTTAGTAAATGTTTTAAAATTTTTGTATCTTACTTTTTTTCGAAGGGTGGAGAGACCCACGATGGGTCTTGTACAGTTGTCTTGGGAAGGAATCAGTGTTGGACTTTATTCAAAATGGTGGGGAGTCTTCACGGGAATCCCCATGTTGGTTATCCAATTTTGTCTCGGCGTCATTAAGTTTTAAATGGTGGGGATCCCATTTAGGCTTTCCCTAATTGTTCTTTGGGTTATGTTTCAAATGATTACTTTGTAGTAAGTAATAAGAGTGCTCTTAGGAAATGGTTGGTCTAGTTTGTTCATTCCAGTCTAATGGTGTGGTTTTCGTTTAAGGGTGCTTGGGGTGTTCTGATTTGTGAGGTTGGCTCTTGTGACTATGAGAGTTCATATCCATGATTAATCAACATGGGATGTTGTAGCTCTTTGGGGCGGGTGACACATATATGAAATACTTTTTACGCATATTTTGAAGTTGTCATTGAGTTACATTCTATGATCACGATGAGTTTGAATCTTTTCTCTACTTTTCATAGGGATCCTCTTTGAACCGTAGGGGGTGTCATTTCCTACTTTGGGTCTCTACCTTAGCTGTGACTTTCAGGGTACTGAGAGCTTTATGGTGGGGAGAAGTTTCACTCCCAAAACATTTGAATTTTCAATTTTATTATTTTTCTTTGTGTTGGGTATTCTGGGTTAAATACCGACTTAAAAATTTTAGATTTGTTTAAATGTGTGTTTTAGCCTTGATTATGTCCATCTCACTGCGGTCAAAGCTGCACGACCTCGCCTGGGTTTCCACGTGACCAGGCCAAGTTCACCGCATGCCCTACCCGATGGTCAACTAATGAAATGAGATGTATTACGAATGGTTTTCATAATAGTAATAATATTGATGTCAATTTAGATTATTATTATTATTATTAGTTTTATGAATAGAAAAAAATTATTAAGTTATTAATATTTTAATAATAATTATTATTGTTTATATCAAAAAGTTAATGTCTTTTATTTTATTTTATTTTAGTTTTCTTTGAAATATTTTGATGAGGTTTGGACAGAGTCCGATTAATATTATGTTTTTTCGGTTAAAATATGGTTTTGGGGTTTTTCATCCCTCAAGGAACAGGCGTGATATGAGTAAAGTCGCGCGACATCGCTAACTCACCTTGCAACCTGCCTCGTGCATGATTAATTAATTAATTAATTAATTAATAAAATGAAGTAAGAATGGTTTTGATAATAATCATAATATTGTTATTAATTAAGAGTATTATAATTATTATGGCTAATATTTTATCAAGTTATTATCAGTATTATTATTGTTATTATAAATACCATTAATTTTGTTATTATTATAAGTGTTAAAGAGATGAATTATATTAAGTTATTATTATTAACCTTGTAAAAATAATAACAATTATCATTATTATAAAAATTATAATTTTTTTATTAATATCTTATATTTATTTATTATTATTTTATTACATTTTCCCTTTTCTTTTGGATAGGGTTTGGACCCCTCCCATTTTTTTTCTTTCCCATGAACTACCGCACCCCCTGGTTTACCTCTTCCTTGCGTCGCCCGCAACCCCTCTCGACTGCCTAACTCACCACCCTACCCTCCCATGTCTAGTGTCGCACCCCTGCTCCATGATCAGGCCACTGCACGGACCCCATCGAAGACTTTCCTCAGCCTGTCTTCAGACCAGCCGGCTAGCCTTCCCCTCATGCCACACCACTACCCTTTTCGTCAGTGTTGTTCACCGAACCAACTACCTCCCAACCAGCCTACATGGCTCATGCCACCACATGAACCCCCAACGGAAAATCTCCTCGGTCATCCTCCAGAAACTTGGACCCTACGGCCTCCTCACTCTGATGTGACGTCCTGACTAGCTCCCTCTTTTCCTCTTCCGACAAGTCCGGCCAACACCTCCCACACCTCTAGTGGCATATTTTATGCCCCAACCGGCCCTAAGTCATTCACCGCCCGACCACCTAAAATCATGCAGCGGCCTTCCCCTCCCTTAGCTGCATGTGCGGACCACCCATGTAATCCCTTCGTTCTCCTTGCTAGGGTTTTAGTCATGCTCAGTTGGGGTTTTTTGGTTTCTGGCATTTAGGGTGTTAATTATGGTCTTATTTTTGCTTATTGTAGGTTTGATTTCCTATTTAGGGTTTGCCTTTGGGTTCTTTTGAGGTGTGGTTGGCATGCGATGGTCTTTACAAACCATGTTTGTGAAGTCTTATACAACAAGGTAGGTGGTTCTGTGTCAAATTATTATTTGATGAAATAATTTCCACGCTCAATTTTCATGTATGATATTATTTAATTAATTTTTGGTGTATGAAGTTGGTTTTCATTGAAACATGATTTTCATTGGGAATTTTTTAGTTGGTTGTTTATATTATGTGTGTTTTTTCTGCTGAGAACACTTTAGGGATTTTTAAATTTTGTGGTTAGCTTATTAATTTATACATGTGGCGAGAACTATATTTTTAGCATGGATTTGGGTGTGTTTGTTCATAAAATAAGTTTTTTCTTATTTTTATTGGGTAACACTGAGAGATTGTTTTAAATTATTTTATAAGCTTTTGATTTTGGCTTATTAAAATATCTGGTTTTTGAAAATTTGTTTTACATATGGTGCATGGTTTTGCATAAAACTTTTTATGTGGCACATATTACATTTTATAATTTTATTCAAGTGTGTGCGATTATGGAATGAATTTGAATGTTTAAATTTTTACTTTAGTGTGTGTAATTCCTTGTGGCTTTCTTTTACTATTTTTATACGCTTTTTTGTGTTTTGTTAAATTTTTTCAGTAGTGGGAAACATGTATGAATTTATTTTTAGTTTACAAGCTTATTATGTGTCTGTTTTCTGTTGAGAACTCTTTAGTGATTTTTAACATGTGTGGTAAGCTTATTAATTTGGACAAGTGGTGTGAACTATATTTTTTTCTTGGTGTCAGGTGCGTTTGTTCGTAAAAGAAGTTTTTGATTGAGTTCAGTGGTTAATGCCATTCAATTATTAAAAATTGTTATATAAGCGTGTATTTTTGTCTTATTATATTATGTGGTTTGTGAAAATGTGTTTTACATATGGTGGAAGGTTTTCCATAAAACTATTTGTGTGGCACATATCACATTTTAAAATTTTATTCAAGTGTGTATGATGTTATAATGAATTTTAATGTATAAATTATTAATTTAGTGTCTGTAAAGCCACGTGAAATTCATTTACTATAGTTTTATATGTTTTTTATGGTTTATTAAATTATATCACTAGTGGGAAACATGTCTGAAAAATGTTTTAGTGTGCATCTTATTTCAAAAGGGTATTCTTGTGTGTAAATGGTGTTTTGTTTAATGATAAGTGTCTTTAAACTATACAGATGGTTTAATTGAGTATGTAACCTATGAAGATTATGTTTTGAAATGATTTTTGATGTGAGTGTGGTTTTAAAAGAGGTTTCAAGTGTGAAAATGGTCATTTTGCGTGTGTAAGTACCTTGTTGAGATTTCATGCATATATGTGATGTGTGACATGAAATTGAAACTTGTCTGAGCACAAACTGGGAATCTCATGTACCTAAAAGGGTGGACTAGACTCGTGGGCTAGTGTTTCAGAGGTGATTTGACTTGGTTTCACTGGAAGGACTGATGATTGCAACACTAACTAAACATATATATTTTTGAGGTTCATGGCCTTCTATGCCATGTTTTCTGAGGGTTGTGGCCTTCTAATACATGATTCACAGAGACATGAAGATCTACCAGCCCAAGCTAGCTAACACCCATGATACCTCTCCCATATTTGGTGATCATTGGTTACTTTATGCTTGTCTGTGCGATACATTGGTTATTTCAATAAGTGAGAGTTTGTGTTTTAATTTATGTTATTCCTTTTGATAATGTTTTCATTAATTTCATTTCCTTTTATACTATTTAAGAATTTATTTCTTTTCTTCAGTTAATATTGTAAATGTATTTTTCATTTAATAATTATATGTGGAACCTTTTATTGTGTGATCTCTAACTGGGCATTTGGCTCACACCCTACATACACCTTTGGGTGTATGTAGTTTCTGTTTCTTTTGTATTCTTGGCCGAAGCATTGAACTCATCGATGGTGGTTCAGGTTGTATTCTTTCTGCTCATGCAGAGTGGTGTTGTGGCAATTCTTTTTCTAGGAGGATTGAGTCCAAGTTTTGGTTTCAATTGTTGTATTTTCTTTTTAGTTATTGGATAGAATTTTATACCATTAAATTTGTTTTTAGTTTAAGGGTTTGTTAGGTTGTCAGTTCATAGATTTATTTTATTTATCTTGTTAGTGTTTTTGTGTTTACTATTTCTTTAAAATCGTTCCCACATGTTAATCATGATACCCGATAACTTGTGCCAGCTTGTGGGGATCGGGAATGCCCTACAAGCCATGTTACAGACCTATTTGGGTGTCAGGTCGTATGGCCACTCAGCCTGGTTTGTGAAAAAATGGTATTAGAGGCAGTTTTCTCTTTTCGGTCGTGTTCCTTTAGGATAGAGTCAGGGTAGATCAATTTTAAGTGGGTCAGAACTTGAAGTTCTAGCTACGAGTAAGGTGCCTGCCCCGCACAGCTCATGGCAGGACTGAAGTTAACAGAGTAAGTTGAGTTTTTTCTGAGTCGTTGGTCCTTGTGGTTAATGTTGATTAACAGAAATGAAATGGGAGTATGGTCTGTGGTCCCAGTGAGCTCACAGGGCCTAGAAAGCCTTGGGGAGCTGGGTAAACTGACCTAAAATACTCTCCGTGGAAGTGGGGTGACTGGCATATGGCCGCCAACCAAATGTTCCAACCACCCACTGACAATAGTTTTCCCTGCATTGTTCCACATCTCATTATATTGGATTCACATAAATATGGTTTTTGTGTGAAAAAAATTATTTGGTCTTGGATTTTTTTTTGAAATGAAGCGCTTTTAAAAAGAAATAGTGTTTATGGTTTGAAAAGCGTGGGTTGAATATTTGGGATTTAGAAAAATGGGAAATGTTTGGTTACAATCCTCGGTGTTCTCATGGGAATCCACATGCCTGAGTGTATATGGAAAAATAAATGGTTAATGGAATGAGCGAATGAATTCTTGGGTGTCATTGAGGTGGTTTCTAGTGTGGCATGAGAACATGCATGTACGAGGCACATGGGACGACATTGGTGTTTGTGAAACCCACTAGCTTATTTTCAAAATGCTTTGTTAAATGGAAATTTGGTGTTTTAGTAATCGATGATTGAGTGGTGTGTCCATGTGTTTTTTAAATGTTGGATGTGAGGCGTTTTGACCCGAGAATCATTTTTGACTAATTTGTGTCTTGAGTTTGAATTTTTATTTGTAAGATGGTGTGGAAGCGCGTAGTTAGTGAATTATTTTAGAAAGAGCTTTGGAAAGCCCTTGTAGTGGTTTCGCCTTATCATTTAGTGTTAACTTGCGGTATGTATTGGCCATTATACCAGCTTGACTAGGTCCATGGTTTTCTTTCTTATACTTTGTATTCCCCTATAGAGCGTTTACATGCGATTGAAGTGCGACGACATGAAATTTTCCATTGGCCAACCCTCTAATTGATTAAAGAAAGCACTCTCCCTTTGGAGTGATATTGCAAAGTGTATTCCTTTTTTATTTTTGGTTCAGTGGATCCTATCACAGTGGGATGACAGGCGTGACGGAAATTGATAGGAGTTTTTTTCTCTTGGAGTTGTCTTTGTTGTCGGGTATGATGTTTGACATCATTTCATCTGAAGGTTTCCCCCTATAAGTGATAAAAGGAATTCCAAAAGGGAAGGGTGAAGTCGATTTATAATTTTTAGTGTTGACTAGTGTCATGGTGAGATTTGTAGTACATTCATTGGCTGCACGGGTCATGTTTGGTGACGTCTTACAGTGTGAGTTCTATTGAAGAGAAAAGGTGGATATTGTAGAACCCTTTGAGAATCCCTATTTTCATAAGAGCGAGTCCCCCTCATTGGGATTTATGACTTTTCTATTTGGAGGGGAGTGTTCTTCATGCATTTTTCCAACCTATGTTCCTAGTTTAGGTGAAGAGGTGATTCTTGTGCATCACCTAATCCTTTGTTTTAGTGGATGATGTCCCAAGGGACTATTTGACTATCATGGGATGTGGTGGTTTTTGGCGTTTCCCCGATTGTTGTGTGGTTTCATGTAGCAGAAAAGTGGGAAGCTCCATTCAGGAGTCTTCAATACCTGACTATGAGGTATGAGAAGCTTCAAACATCAGGGAGCTAGCCATAGGCTGAAGAATTGAAGCTGGTTCATGGTCATGAATCTCGAGAGTGTATGGGACCCCAAACTTCTTTGTATCATCAGTGTTAGAGGTGAGGGAAGTTTAAATCATTTCTTGTAGTTGTTCCATCCCAAACGAACCGTCTATGTGTGTGAGGTCTCTCGTGGTAATGAGGAGGTGTGGTCGTCTTGTAACATAAATGTCTCGGGGGTGGCATCTCACTGAATGTAATTTCATTAAGTGGTTTTTATGGGGTATGTTGGGTAAATCGGTCACAAAGATGAATAGTTCTCATTAAGGGATTTAGAGAAGTTGTTCTTGTTGTGGTTGTGGTTTTGAGGCCACATTAGTTGGACCCCTCCCTCCACGCCCCTTATGGGGGGCTGTTTGGTCATTGTCGGTAAATGTGTTAATTGTTTTGTATATTATGTAAGTTATAATTTTGAAGAGACCCATGATGGGTCTTGAACATTAGTCTTGGAAAGGAATCATTGTTGGACCTTATTCAAAATGTTGAGGAGTCTTCCTAGGCCACCCCATGCCGGTTATCCAATTTTGTCTCAACGTCAATAAGTTTTAAATGGTGGGGAGCCCTTTTGGGATTTCCCCAGTTGGTCTTTTGGTTGTGTTTCTAAATATGGTTTCGTGATAAATGATAAGAGTTCTCCTAGGACGTGTTAAGTCTTGATTGTTCGTTCCAGTATAATGGTGTGGTTTTCATTTAAGGGTTCTTGGTGTGTTTCGGTTTTTCGTGTTGGCTCTCGCGAGTGTGAGAGTTCTTATCCTTTAATAATCAATAGGGGATGTTCTATCACTTTGGGGAAGGCGACACAAATCAGAAATTTTTTTAAGCATTTTGTGAAGTTTTATTTGAGTTACATTCTCTGAGTATGATGTGTTTTCCTCTTTTCACTTGTTTTCATAGGGATCCTCTCTGAACCTTAAGGTGGTGTTATTACCTACATTGGGTCTCTGCCTTAGCTGTGGCTTTAGAGGGACTGAAAGCTTCATGGTGGGGATAATTGTCACACCCATCGCATGTGAATTTTTTATTTTATTAATTTTCATTTTGATGGGTAGTCCGGATTAAATACCGACCTAATATTCTGAGATTTTTTTAAAATGCATGTTTTAGCCTTGATTGCATCCATCTCACCACAGACGAAGCTACACGACCTCACATGGGTCACCACGTGACCTTGCCCAGTTTGTTGCACACCCTGCCCGATGGTCAACTAATGAAATGAGATGTATTAAGAATGGTTTTCATAATAGTATAAATATTTATGTCACTTTAGAATATTATTATTATTATTAATAGTGTTATGAATAGAAATAAATATTAAGTTATTAATATTGTAATAATTATTATTATTGTTAATATCAAAAGGTTAATGTCTTTTATTTTATATTATTTTTTATTATTTGGATTTGAAATATTTTGATGAGGTGCGGGTATAGTCCAATTAATATAATGTATTTTTCTGGTAAATGATAGTTCTGGGGGTTTTCATCCCTCAATGCATGGGAATGACATGAGTGAAGCCGCACGGCTTCGCTAACTCACCTTGAAACCCGCCTGGTGAACGATTAATTAATTAATTAATAATTGAAATAGAGTAATAATGGTTTTGATAAAAATAATAATGTTGTTATTATTTAAGAATATTATTATTATTATGGTTAATATTTTATCATGTTATTATCATTATTATTATTTTTATTATAAATATAATTAATTTTATTATAATTATAAGTGTTAAGGAGATGAATTTTATTAAGTTATTATTACTAACATTATAAAAATATTAACAATTATCATTATTATAACTATTATAATTTTTTTCATTATTATCTTATAATTATTTATTAATTTTTTATTACCTGTTCCCTTTTCTTTTGGGAAGGTATCGGACCCCCTCCCATTTTTTTATCTTTCCCATGAACCACCACACCCCCTGGTTTACCTCTTCCTCACGTCACCCGAAACCCCTCCCTACTGCTCAAATCACCGCCCTCCCCTCCCATGTCCAGCGCCACACCACTGCTCCTAGCTCGGGCCACTAGACAGACCCCACAGACGACTCCCCTCTGCCAGCCTTCAGACCAGATTGATTGCCTTCACCCCACACCACACACCTACACACCTCGCCGATGTTTTTTGCTGGACCAACTACCTCCCGACTGGCCTACTCATCTCGAGCCATTGCACAGACCCCCACCGGAGACTCTCATCAGCCATAATCTGGAAACTCAGACCTGACGGCCTCCGCCCTCTGGTGCGACATGCTGACCATCTCCCTCTCTTAATCTTATGGAGAGTCCGGCCAACACCTCCCATACATCCGGTGGCCTATTTTAAGCCCTGGATATCCCTCGTACATTTACTGCCAGACCACCTGAAATCATGCAGCAGCCTTCCTCTTCCATATCCATAAGTGAGGACCACCCAAGTAATCCCTTCCTTCTCCTTACTAGGTATTTAGTCACGCTCAGTTTGGTTTTTGGGTTTCCTACATTAAGGGTGTTAATTTGGTTCTTATTTTTCCTTATTGTTGGTTCGATTTTGTGTTTAAAGTCCACCTTTGGGTTATTTTGAGGTGTGGTTGGTCTGCAATGATCTTTGCACACCATGTTTTTGAAGTCTACTACAAAAAGGTAGGTGGTTCCGCATCTAATTATTATTTGATGAAATAATTTTCATACGCAATTTTCTATTATCATATTATTTAATTAATTTGTGGAGTGCGAAGTTGGTTTTCTTTGAAATCTGATTTCCATTGGAAATTGTTTAGTAGTTTTTTTATATTATGTGTGTGTTTTCTGCTGATAACTCTTTAGTGATTTTAAATTGTGTGGTTAGCCATTTAATTTGTTCATGTGGTGTGATCTATATTTTTGGCATGGAGTTGGGTGTCTTTGGTGGTAAAAGATGTTTTTTCTTGAGTTTTTTGGGTAACGCTAACAGATTATTTTAAATTTTTTTATAATCATTTACTTTTTTCTTATTAAATCATGTGGTTTGGGAAAATGTGATTTACAAACGGTGTAAGGATTTGCATAAAACTATTTATGTGGAGTATATCACATTTTTTAATTTTATTCAAGTTCATGTGATGTTGGAATGCATTTGAATGTAGAAATTGTCACTTTAATGTGTGTAAAGCCATGGTACATTCTTTTACTATTTTTTATAAGTTATTTTCTGTTTTATAAAATTGTGACACTTGTGAGAATCATGTCTGAAAAATGATCTAGTGTGCGTCTTATTTCAAAAGGGTATTCATGTGTGTAAGTGGGGTTTTTTTAATGAGAAGTGACCTTAAAATGTACAGATGGTTTAATTGAATATGTAACCTATGATTATTATGTTTTGAAAATATTTTTGATGTGCGTGTGGTTTTAAAAGAGGTTTTGGTTTTACAAATGGTGAATTTTCATGTGTAAGTACCCTGTTGGGCTTTTATGCATATGTGTGATGTGTGACATGAACTTGAAACTTGTTTGAGTACAAACTGGGAAGCTCGTGTTGCTAAGAGGGCTGACTAGACTAGTGGGATAGTGTTCTCGAGGTTATTTGACCCAGTTTCACTACCAGGACTGACGATTGCAACACTAACAAAACATATTTGTTTTTTAGGGTCGTGGCCTTTTATGAAACGTATTCTGAGGGTTGTGGCCTTCTAATCCACGTTTCACCAAGACACGAACATCTAGGGGCCCAATATAGCTAACACCCATGAGGCCTATCCCATATTTTGTGATCATTGGTTACATTACACTCGTCAGTGTGACACATTGGTTATTTTAAAATGTGAGTGTGTGTGTTTTAATTTATGTTGTTCTATTTGAAACAATTTTATTTAATTCCATTTCCTTTTAAACTGTAGAAGAATTTATTTCTTTTCTTTAGATAACATTGTAAATTTATTTGTAATTTAATAATTATGGATGGAACCTTGTATTGGGTGACGTCCTATTGGGATTTTGGATCAAACCCCATATACACCTTTAGGTGTATGGAATTTCTATTTCTTTTGTATTCCAGGTTGATGCGTTGAACTCTATGTTGGTGGTTTAGGTTGTAGTTGGTCTTCTCATGTAGAGTGGTGTTGTGGACTCTCTTTTGCAAGGAGGTTTGAGTCAGAGTTTTGGTTTCCACTATTGTCTTTTCTTTTTAGATATTGGATCGAATTGTAGACCATTAAATTGGTTTTTAGATTTAGGGTCTCTTTGGTTATGAGTTCACAGATTTATTTTATTTATCTTGTAAGTGGTTTTGTGTTTCCTATTTCAGGTAAATCGTTCCCACATGTTACTCTTGATACCCGGGCACTTGTGCCAGCTCGTGGGGATCAGGAACGCCCTTTGGTCCATGTTGCGAACTGGGTAGGGTGCTGGGTCGGATGGGAACCTAGCCTGGTTCATGAAATTTTCTGTATCATTTCTAGCTTCATTTATTCATTCTCTAACATGATTTTAAATATGATCTCTCAATGATTTTGTTTGAAAAATATCATACCGAGGGAGGTAGATAAATCCCCCAAAATAGCATATATCTCATCTATAAAAATATATATGATTAGATCTATATCAATAGTGATAGGGGTAGAGGGATATGAGGCTCTAGATGAAGAATTTCTATTATTAGTTAGCGATTATAGCCTCCATAGAAGAGATAACTCTCTATGTGAGAAACTGCATCTCATATCCTCTCTGTTTGAAAGAATATTCTTCATCTATTCAAAAATATTTATGTTATCCATTTCCATATTTCCAATTTTTATGAAGTGTATGGTTTAGAGATAAGCCTCCCCTAAATATAATGTCAACATGGTTTCTTCTTCACATAGATTTTTATCACGAAAACAAGAGGACCTGTGCCTATCAATATGATTAAATTACAAAAAAATACTAAATGCATCCAGATCATCACCTATTATAAAAATTGAGTGAGGAAAATAAATGAGGAGTTGAAAAAATATATTCATAGAATATTTTTCTTGACTAGTTTACACAATAAGTACTCATGAAGAAAATGGTTCCAAAAGTATTATCTCTTCAATTTGGTATACTGCGGATCTCATATGGTCTTTTAGAAACAGATATCGTAGGATCAACATGATCTAGTGGGATTAACTTAACATCATCATCAACACCCTCAGAGTCAGAGCAGGAATAAGTGACTCCTAATATGGCAGAGATTGGGGATTCCACCTATATGATGCACCATCCTTAATTTTTTCTAAAGAAACTGGGTCAACATGGATTCATGATGCCTAAATCAATGAATAATGTTTAAAAAACTATTCAATTATTAACTATATTGTTAATAGAATTATATATTTACTAAATATGATTATATTTCTCATCCTTATTTCCTCAATAAATATCATCCAATGAGTCATTAGAATGATCAATTACTTATTTCATGATCTATGAATTATATCATTAAAACTAAGAACCATTTGAAATTTCGATTTATTGATTATTATTCTTATTAATCAAGAAATAATCCATTGGTTTGAATAAATATAGGTGAGTATATAGGTCCAAATGATACATTAAAACTCGTGAAAATGTGAGATTAACTACCTTTTTCTATTAACCTTGGGACAAATTCCTCTACATTATCTATAGATTCATTTTGTTTAACCTCAGTACATACAACCCCATCATCTTCTTAATCAAAAGAATAATCCACTAATTTCTATGGATCCATGAATGGGTCAACAAATTTTATATTTCAATAATTAATTTCTACTCGGTTAAACATCTAATATAATTTTATTTTACACTACCAAACATTACATGCAATGACTCCTAATTACCATCATCTTCATATATGTTACTTGACTAAGGAAAAATCCAGCACACATATTTACATTTTCCCTCAAACTCAAAACAAGATCTCTATCTATTAATAGAGAATAAATTATCTTTTATTTGGAATGATAATTATATATAGAATAATGTATTTACTTATCCTGTATGTGAACCATTAAATACATACATATATTTTATTTATATAGTATTTTAAATGAAAAAAATACAATGTTTGAATACCTAATTATAAGGAGGCCCCCATTCCAAAGAAACTAATTTATACTTAATAAACATTAAGAGAAACCTAAATTATCCTCCCAAATCAACTGCATCAAGTATTTTCATAGTAGAATTCACAATGAGCTCAGAAAGAGCATCCTAGATAACAAAGTTCACACGATTTATGGGAATGGAAACATGAAATTCTTCAATGATACCTTTACAACTAAAAATTTTGGAATTTATCCCATTATTTAAAAGATAATAATATCTATTTTTTATCCACCTATATTTTGATAATGTAACAGCCCGAGATTTTATGAAAAATATTCATTTTAATTTTATTAATGTCTTGTGTTGTACGCTACACCAAAAGGAGTTTGCACAACACACATCCTTGACTTGCCTTCCATTACATGCAATCACAACCTTCCTCGATAGCGTGTGTAGTACGCAATACCGAGTTTCCCTAAACAACAATATGCTATTAAAATATTATTATATCTAGCCGTTATGAATAGTAATAACCACCTTTTAAAATTTTATAAATTTTATCTCTCAAAATGGACTTCATTTTTGGATTCGGAGTATCGAAATTAGCCTAAGGTGAAATTTTGGTACTTTTCGGATAACTTTCATATTCTGATGAATAGTGAAAATTACTAAATTATAATTAAAAACAACTTTTTTAATCAAAATAATTAATAGTGATAATTTATTAATTTGAGTGGTTTTAAAGTATATTTAGAATATATTTTTACAATTTAATACAATGTTGGTCATTGTATGTAATTTCACATTTAAACCAGACATAAACAAGTGTCAATCTTTTGATGGATATTGTTTCTTAAAAACACGCTATTTGTTTTAACAGCGGGATTTAATTATAAAATTAATTAATGGAACTTCTATGTTATGAATTTGGTAAAATAGACTTCATTTTTGAATTCGGAATATGAAATATAGCTTAGGATGAAATTTTGGCATTATTCTAAAAAACATCAATTTTTGATGAATAGTGTAACTACTAAGTGGTAGTTAAAAAACTAAATTTTTCATAAAACATAATTTTACCGCTTCTGTGAATGGAATTTCAAAAATCCGAGAGACACGGTTGATGTCAGTAAGTAAAATGTGGTTTAATGAGATGAAAATAATTTTTGGTGAATAGTAACTTTTTACTTTTATTTACCACGGTTAAAAGTAAATAGGGTAATTAAGGGTAACAATGATATTATTATTACCATAACACATGTCCTAATCCTATTGGACAAGTGTATCTCGACCAAAAACAAACTTAAGTGTAAAATATTATCATTTAGGCCCACTTGGATTAGATTAAGACATTTATTATTATTTAATTCAAAGAAGAGTTAAAAGAGTTAAAATCAAAGTTTATTTACTAAACAATTTTTAATATAGGTTCATACATAAGATAAATTCGATTGTAAATATTAATTAAAAAGCTAAAGAGATATCCTACATAATCGTATTTTATTTGTAATTTTTAGACATCAAATAAGTTAATTTATTTATGACACAAAGATGATGCAGTAATTATCTTATTAATGAAATATTGACACAATTGATATTATAAATACCAAAATAAATGTAATTTAAGACTTTTTATGAATTCCACTAACTTTCTAGGATACTATGATATATTAGTGTTGATTTAATCAACTTTTTTCGAACATATAATTCTGTTACGACTTTCACAGAAATCATATATCAAATAGTGCCAAAATTGACACAAAATAGTTTTTAAATCAAATATTATATTATTAATTGTTTATTTATTCCTAAAAATCTAAGGTTCGGCCAAATTACTTAGATAAGGATATATATATTAATAATAAACAATTTGGGGTTCCTTTGGCATGTTATAGTAAGTGTATTAACCATATAGTGTAAGAAAACAAAAAGACACGGTTAAAGTTAAATTATTTAACTTAGAGTTAAATCTAATTGATAAGGTTAAAATAATAACCTAAACTTGTCTAAATCCTATTGGTTGATAGGATTTCGACCCATAACCAATTTAGCTTCTAAATAATACCCTTTGGAACCATTATAAACCGATTTTGACTTTAATATAAAATAATATTTTGAGATATTCCAAAGGTGCCCCTCTCCTCCCTTATAAAAGGGCACCTCCTCCCTCTCTTCCTCACACAAATTTGAGCCTTCAAGCTCGGCCAACCCCTGCCAAAACCTCTTCTCCACTTCCCTGGTATCATCCTAGAGGTCCTGGTCTTCTTCAAAGCCCATCCTTAGTTCATTAAGTGGAGGATAAGTGAAGGCGCGTCAAAATGAGGTAATATCCATTACCGATCTTTTTCAATTTCTTTCTTCTTCAACTTCTTCTTCTTTAGTTGTATCACGATAAAGTAATAACATCACTATTTATTATATACTGATATGTTATTATAAATATGAAACAACTCTAATTAACCTTCTATCCATCCTACGGAAAAAGGAAATCACCGCGCGTGCGTACGTACGGAATATCGTCTCCACGCCGTGGTGTAATCTATTTTCCGTCACCACCTTAATTGGATGGGTATAATGGTGTAATGAGTAACTATATATTATTATTATAAAGTGATATTGATACTGAAATAGTATACATAAACTTCAACACAATTCTACAACCATGGGAACGATATCATCGCTCGTGCGTACGTACGGACTACCGTCTCCACGACGCGATGAGATTCATTCTCAATGATTAACCATTCATGAATAATTATAAAGTATATATAATAAGTACTAATGAAATATATGACATAATAATGATACTTTATTTATGTATATTTATATGTATTTCATCTACTTAATTCTATTCAATTCAATAAGGAAATGAAAACAGCGTTCATGCGTACGTACGGACTACCGTCTCCATGAATGGTGTATTTCATTCCATTTATCATTATATTATATATATGTTTATTCTGAATATATATGATATATAAATCATGTTTTACATTCTGGATATAAGTAATCATGATCCGAGTAATCATATTAATAATTACAAGTTAAAAAAACCTACGATAAATGAAACGATTATACCCAAAACGCTTCTTTATCATGAATTTACAAAAGAACGGGTAATATAAAGTCATAAGTGGACCATATATGATATAATAAAAATTAATATGATTCGGGAATAAGTCAATAACATGATTTAAATAATTATACAGGAGGTTCGGACACGTATAATGCAAGTCGGACCTAAGGTAAGGGAAATATCACAACCTCATTTTTATCCGAGATTATTTATACTTTGGTATTTACTGGGGTGTATTTTATCATCCACATCCATGTTCCCTCAATATGTAATATTGTTTCCATCCAATTATAGTATTTTAAATCCAATTTTACCCTTCGGTGAGTTTTTAGTAAACGATATGAAAGGAATCTTTTGTCGTTTTTCGTACGAGGTAATTTTTTGACTTTTCCGACAAAAGTACGAAGAACGTTTTTTTAACTTATACAACATGAATGGATTTTTAGAAAATTATTTCCAAGAAGCTTCCATTACAAGTTTTCAAGTTTATTTTTAATCAACTTCCTTAAGTTTAAAATTGTATGACATGTTAATAAAGGAAAAATGTTTTTGAAGAAGAAAGGATATTTTCCTCGAGAATGGAGTTCAAGTGTTTTATCAAAATTATTTTCCATCTAAGAGAATAAAGGGTTCTGTTTTTATCCCTATTATTACATTTATTTGATTATGTTGTGATGGAATTATTTTTATTAATTCCTTTATCTTATATGAATTGTTTTATGATGTCATGTTGTTTAAGAATCCCATTTTTATTACATGGGTTATGCTATGATGTATGATTTATGATTTTGTGGAACACATAAGAATGGTATCATTATGAGATGGGTGTGACCTATATCTCCCTCCAATGCATTGGGTAATGATTTTATATCTCATGAGATAGATAGGGCTGGAATGGTAGGTTATACTGGTTCAGTGAAACAGGACTGGAACGTGGGTGACTCGATTTAGAAAGGGACTTTGTCCACTAAGATAGTCTTGGAAATGAGTCTTGACTAACAAGAAATGATTCTCTATGATTATGTGTGTATTCCGCAAAGTTGCATGTTTTATTTTATGATTATTGTGATTACATTTCACTTCCATGATTTATCCCATGTTATGAAATTATGATCTCTTTTGCAGGTTAAGATTTCCAAAAGTCATGTGCTTGTGTATACGATGAGATTTATATTTCTTTTGTTTACCCTTACTGATCATTTGAGCTCACCCTTTTATGTTTTTTCCCCAGGATATAAAGAAAGGTTTTAGGTAAAAAAAGGAAGATCTTTATGGGAGATGTTGAAGATCTTTTACCATGATTAGAAGATTACGTTCCGAGTTTCCAAAGACACTAAACTATTACGATCCTTGTGTGTGTGTTTTTGTTATGTACTAAGTATTCCGCAAAAGTAATGTAATGTTCATGTAAGTTATGCTTAGGGACTCTACAGTTGGTATCAGAGGAAAGGATTAGTCAACCTTTGGAAACTAGGATGCGAAAACGTTAGTGAGATCCCTAGAGATATTTCTAAGGTACGTCAAGGGATGTCCCTAAGGTTAAGTATACGTATAGGTTATATTACTAGAATTACGCTAACGATCATATAATTAAACCTAAGATGTTAGATATTGAAGGTACTCCGCCTTTATTATGTTGTTTTCCCCTAGCATGATTTTTGCCTCTCACACTATTCATTTTGGGTTTTAGAAATTGGCTGGAAAGAAGATGATTCACGATAATAGAGAATATGATGGACAATGGAATAATATTCTTCATAATGAAATGGGATTTGGAAGTCCAAACATCATTATTATTCCGAATCAGCAATCTCATAATATGATCAATAAAGTAAAATTTGTTAAGTTTCCTGACTCAGCTAATAAGAGAAAGATGGAGTTTCATGATGATCATAGAGGAAAGAAAGTTCAATTTCCCCTATGTAAATCATGTGGGAAGAGGCATCAAGGAGAATGTTTCAAAGGAACTGGAAGATGCTTTGGGTGTGGAAAAGAAGGACACAAAGCAAGTAAGTGCAAAGGAAAAGGTTCAGTTAACACCATGGATGTGGATAATGGTATTGCTACGACATCAACAATGGTTAAATGTTTTAAATGTGGAATGTATGGGAATTATGCAAACCAATGCCCTAATGGAAAGTCTCATGAAGAGAATCGGTATGGTCGTATGGGAAGTATTTATGTTGATGATGATGAAGAGACTACAAATGATATTTGAGATGAAAGAATTGTTGAAGCTCGGTCAATGGTTTAAGAAGGTAGTGGAATGATTATATGTTTATCAAGTGTAATGTTGTATAAGTAATCTCATAGTACTATGGAATAAAGAGACATCTAAGGATTGTTACACTATTGTATTTCCTATGTTTTTAAAGTGTATGATTAATGGTACTAGTATCCATGAAATGTTATTCAGATATTTTTTGGAAAGTAGATGATATGCGCATAATGAAGGAATAATAAGATAATGAGGTATTTGATTGTATTCATGAGCTCATGACTGATATAAAGAGAAGGTTATATCATGGTTTGAGTATATAGAATTTTTGGATTTTGGTATGTGGAAAGAGTTAACTTTTAACTGCATTCATGCTTTCACTAAGGTTCAATGGGTATTCAAGAGAATACGTGATTAAGGCCTTTGAATGTTTGGAATGTGACCAACAAGACATATCTTATGATATATGGGGATCAACGACAGTATTAAATCTCTGGTAATCGTTTTCACTATATTATGAGAGTGGATTGTAGTATTATGGATAAGCCTAAAGATTAGAATGGATTATGTTGGACATAAGTTAGTATTGTTTGTTTTTCGATGGGATTTTATAGTAATATATTTTTAGAAAAAGGACAACCTGCAGGACGGGCGACAGCCCATCGCCTCGGACAAGGATGTGGGAATCGAACCCACAACCGAAGTGCGACTGACCTTTATCTCCTACCACTAGCCTACAGGAAGTCCCTGTTTAATAGAAACTAGTTTTATTAAATTAAGCAGTATGATATATGAAGTATAAAGTCCATTTTAGAAACCATATATGATTAATCTCACTATAGATCGACTTATGTATATAACTTTTGCTGACCTTTTGTTTGAGACAGATGGAATGACCCGTCATTCTATCATATGATCTGCTAACACTTCACGAATAACAAATTCAACTTCATTTATTTAAGAGATGAAGTGGAAATTGTTCAAGGCACGAACAACAATGATATTGTACCAAAATAAAGTAAGTATTTATTCTAATTCAAATTCTTCAACTTTAGGGAAACGATCTTGAAAACCAAAAAAAATGTTTTCCTAGTGCTCTTATATCGAATTAATCAGATGGTACCCTAGATCATCACAAATTTATGGCTTTGTGATTGCTGTCTTTTCCATATCCTGTTCTCTACCACTCTCCATCAGAACATGGTGGTTAGATTTCACTTCCATATCCATATTTTCACCTATGTGGAAGCCCAGTGATTAGTTTATTTGGGTAATCGTTACATTTCATACTTTAGTTTTTAAATCCAAGTTTTGGAATTATTTTTTATGATGTGGGTTTCAATTAAAGAAAATTTTGAATAGTAAACCATTTATAACCCCGACGAATTTAGAGGGCTAAATTCATTTTAAGGGGGGTAGAATGTAACAGCCCGAGATTTTATGAAAAATATTCTTTTTAATTTTATTAATGTCTTGTTTTGTACGCTACACCAAAAGGAGCTTGCACAACACACATCCTTGACTTGCCTTGCATTACACGCAATCATGACCTTCCTCGATAGCGTGTGTAGTACGTAATACCGAGTTTCACTAAATAATGATATGCTATTAAAATATTATTATAACTAGCCGTTATGAATAGTAATTACCACCTTTTCAATTTTTAGAAATTTTAGCTCTCAAAATGGACTTCATTTTTGGATTCGGAGTATCGAATTTAGCCTAAGGTAAAATTTTGGTACTTTTCGGATAACTTTCATATTCTGATGAATAGTGAAAATTACTAAATTATATTTAAAAACAACTTTTTTAATCAAAATAACTAATAGTGATAAATTATTAATTTGAGTGGTTTTAAAGTATATTTAGAATATATTTTTACAATTTAATACAATGTTGGTCATTGGATGTAATTTCACATTTAAACCAGACATAAACAAGTGTCAATCTTTTGATAGATATTGTTTCTTAAAAACACGCTATTTGTTTTAACAGCAGGATTTAATTATAAAATTAATTAATGAAACTTCTATGTTATGAATTTGGTAAAATAGACTTCATTTTTGAATTCGGAATATGAAATATATCTTAGGATGAAATTTTGGCATTGTTCTGAAAAACATCAATTTTTGATGAATAGTGAAACTACTAAGTGGTAGTTAAAAAACTGAATTTTTCATAAAACTTAATTTTACAGCTTCTGTGAATGGAATTTCAAAAATCCGAGAGACACGATTGATGTCAGTAAGTAAAATGTGGTTCAATGAGATGAAAATAATTTTTGGTGAATAGTAACTTTTTACTTTTATTTACCACGGTTAAAAGTAAATAGGGTAATTAAGGGTAACAATGATATTAATATTACCCCAACACATGTCCTAATCCTATTGGACAAGTGTATCTCGGCCAAAAACATCCTTAAGTGTAAAATATTATCATTTAGGCCCACTTGGATTAGATTAAGACATTTATTATTATTTAATTCAAAGAAGAGTTAAAAGAGTTAAAATCAAAGTTTATTTACTAAAACATTTTTAATATAGGGTCATACATAAGATAAATTCGATTGTTAATATTCATTAGAAATCTAAAACGATTTCCTACATAATGGTATTTTATTTGTAATTTTTAGACATCAAACAAGTTAATTTATTTATGACACAAAGATGATGTAGTAATTATCTTATTAATGAAATATTGACATAATTGATATTATAAATACCAAAATAAATGTAATTTAAGACTTTTTATAAATTACACAAATTTTCTAGGTTACTATGATAAATTAGTGTTGATTTAATCAACTTTGTTCGAACATATAATTCTGTTATGACTTTCACAGAAATCAAATATCAAATAGTGTCAAAATTGACACAAAATAGTTTTTAAATCAAATATTATATTATTAATTGTTATTTTATTCCTAAAAATCTAAGGTTCGGCCAAATGACTTAGATAAGGATATATATATTAATAATAAACAATTTGGGGTTCGATTGGCATGTTATTGTAAGTGTATTAACCATATAGTGTAAGAAAACAAAAAGACACGGTAAAAGTTAAATTATTTAACTTAGAGTTAAATCTAATTGATAAGGTTAAAATAATAACCTAAACTTGTCTAAATACTATTGGTTGATAGGATTTCGACCCATACCCACTTTATCTTCGAAATAAGTCCCTTTGGAACCATTATAAACCGATTTTGACTTTAATATAAAATAATATTTTGAGTTATTCCTAAGGTGCCTCTCTCCTCCCTTATAAAAGGGCACCTCCTCCATCTCTTCCTCACACAAATTTGAGCCTTCAAGCTCGGCCAACCCCTACCAAAACCTCTTCTACACTTCCCTAGTATCATCCTAGAGGTCCTGGTCGTATTCAAAGACCATCCTTAGTTCTTTAAGTGGAGGATAAGTGAAGGCGCGTCAAAAAGAGGTAATATCCATTACCGATCTTTTTCAATTTCATTCTTCTTCAACTTCTTCTTCTTTAGTTGTTTAATGATAAAGTAATAACATAAGTATTTCTTATATACTGATATGTTATTATAAATATGAAACAACTCTAATTAACCTTCTATCCATCCTACGGAAAAAGGAAATCACCGCGCGTGCGTACGTACAGAATACTGTCTCCACGCCGTGGTGTAATCTATTTTCCGTCACCACCTTAATTGGATGGGTATAATGGTGTAATGAGTAACTATATATGATCATTATAAAGTGATATTGATACTGAAATAGTATACATACACTTAAACACAATTCCACAACCATGGTAACGATATCATCGCTCGTGCGTATGTACGGACTACCGTCTCCACGACGCGATGAGATTCATTCTCAATTATTAACCATTAATGAATGATTATAAAGTATATATAATAAGTACTAATGAAATATATGACATAAAAATGATAATTTATTTATGTATATTTATATGTATGTCATCTACTTAATTCTATTCAATTCAATAAGGAAACGAAAACAGCGTTCATGCGTACGTACGGACTACCGTCTCCATGAATGGTGTATTTCATTCCATTTATTGATATATTATATATATGTATATTCTGAATATATATGATATATAAATCATGTTTTACATTCTGGATATAAGTAATCATGATCCAAGTAATCATATTAATAATTACAAGTTAAAAAAACCTATGATAAATGAAACGATTTTACCCAAAACGCTTCTTTAACATGAATTTACAAAAGAACGGGTAATATAAAGTCATAAGTGGACCATATATGATATAATAAAAATGAATATGATTCTGGAATAAGTCAATAACATGATTTAAATCATTATACAGGAGGTTCGGACACATACAAAGAAAGTCGGAGCTAAGGTAAGGGAAATATCACAACCTCATTTTTATCCGAGATTGTTTATACTTTGGTATTTACTGGGGTGTATTTTATCATCCACATCCATGTTCTCTCAATATGTAATATTGTTTCCATCCACTTAAAATAGTTTAAATCCAATTTTACCCTTTGGTGAGTTTTTAGTAAAAGATATGAAAGGAATCTTTTGTCGTTTTTCGTACGAGGTACTTTTTTGACTTTTCCGACAAAAGTACGTAGAATGTTTTTTTATCTTATACGGCATGAATGGATTTTTAAAACATTATTTCCAAGAAGCTTCCATTACAAGTTTTCATGTTTTTTTTAATCAACATCCTTTAGTTTAAAATTGTATGACATGTTAGGAAAGGAAAAATGTTTTTGAAGAAGAAAGGATATTTTCCTCAAGAATGGAGTTCAAGTGTTTTATCAAAATTATTTTCCATCTAAGATAATAAAGGGTTCTGTTTTTATCCCTATTATTAAATTTATTTGATTATGTTGTGATGGAATTATTTTTATGAATTCCTTTATCTTATATGAATTGTTTTATGATGACATGTTGTTTAAGAATCCCATTTTTATTACATGGGTTATGCTATGATGTATGATTTATGATTTTGTGGCAGACATAAGAATGGTATCATTATGAGATGGGTGGGACCTATATCTCCCTCCAATGAATTGGGTAAAGATTTTATATCTCATGAGATAGATAGGGCTGGAACGGTAGGTTATACCGGTTCAGTGAAACAGGACTGGAATGACGGTGACTCAGTTCAGAAAGGGACTTTTTCCACTAAGATAGTCTTGGAAATGAATCATGACTAACAAGAAATGATTCTCTATGATTATGTGTGTATGACACAAATTTTCATGTTTTATGTTATGATTATTGTGATTACATTTCACTGCCATGATTTATCCCATGTTATGATATTATGATCTCTTTTGCAGGTTAAGATTTCCAAAAGTCATGTGCTTGTGTATACGATGAGATTTATATTTCTTTTGTTTACCCTTACTGAGCATTTGAGCTCACCCTTTTATGTTTTCTTTTCCCCAGGATATAAAGAAAGGTTTTAGGTAAAAAAAAGGAAGATCATTATGGGAGATGTTGAAGATATTTCACCATGATTAGAAGATTACGTTCCGAGTTTCCAAAGACACTAAAATATTACGATCCTTGTGTGTGTGTTTTTGTTATGTACTAAGTATTCCGCAAAAGTAATGTAATGTTCATGTAAGTTAAGCTTAGGGTCTCTACAGATAACATCATTCATATCATTAAACTAATATCCAATATAAAGTTTGAAATCATAAATCAAAAAAATTTTATAATGGTCTATCATTCTATGAAAACCATTATACCCATCCATTATCTATATTAACATTTTAAACATGAAAATATATTGATTATAACAAAGAAGTATCAATTTCCTTCTTTTAAATAACATCGTTAGACACATGTTGTGGATTTTTAAATTTGATATACTAAATTAATTATCCCCTATATTTATTTGAGGGATGCAAATGATAAGTACATCCACTAGGAAACATTACACTCTCCATTATCTCATTATTGTGAGGTTTTGATGTTTAAGGGATTTGTGTTGAGATACAAAATATAAGATGTTTCGAAAGGGAATCTGTGATAGAAATTAGAATTCATATAATAATTGGATGATTTGTATTATATAAGGATTCAAAAATAAAATTTACTTAAATTAAAATAGATAATAAAAATTCATTATAAATACTATCATTAAATGAAAATAGATAGAATTGGTTGAAATTGGAATGGTATCATGAAGAATGGTAGTTCTTAGTAGTAGTATACAATGGTTTTATGTAACCATTTTATGGCCACGATTGTAAGAAAATGTTAGATCCTTAGGGATGAAAGGGTTTATAACATCATTGGTATGATATATAGGAAAAGGTATATCCTTATAGAAAAAAGAGTTCATGATTTACCTCTACTATAATATAAGTAAATTAAAGGATAAAATACAAACCAAAATTTATCATTGCATGTTTATGTCTGATATTGTTCATTCTCTCAAAATTTGATGGATTTGTGAACTCTTTATCAAGATTATGTAAAGTAAAAATTAATTGAAGAGGTATATCACCTTATGGAAAACGATATCTCAAAATGTGAATCCCTATATCAATATGTTTTCATTATAACGAGACACATTATTATTGAAAATATTATTAGCACATTTATTATCATAATTTATAAGTAGATATTGAAATTAATATCCAAAATATAGTAATGTGTGCTTCATCCATAGAATCTATGCAAAAAAACTACTTATTTTTATGAACTCAAATTTAGAATAATCTAATTCAATACAATTATATTTCATTCTAAATAGATAAACATGAGATTTACCCAAAAAGATACATGTTCCTGAGGTTTTTTAAT
Organism: Viscum album; assembly: GCA_963277665.1. Taxonomy (NCBI): domain Eukaryota; kingdom Viridiplantae; phylum Streptophyta; class Magnoliopsida; order Santalales; family Viscaceae; genus Viscum; species Viscum album. The sequence goes on along the minus strand of OY728156.1, from coordinate 1,186,552,861 downwards.
ATCTACCATACAACCACAATAAGATGCATCTGAATAAATCTCATAATCAAGTTTATTTTTTCTATATTAAAATAATCATATTTTTTATATTTTTTATTTAATTTCTTTTCAAATCATGAAAATGCGATTATATTGGGTTTTATTATGAATGTTGACACATGAACACATAAAACATAATTTTTTGTTAAATATTAGTTGATTATATTAAAAATAAAATCATACCTCTGTATGTGGTTTGATCTACTAGTTTACCCATTCCATCATGATCAAATTTTTATATTGTACACATCGGAGTATCACTATATTCAGTAATATCCATACCAAAATTTTCTAAACGATAATTAGGGTAATTTCTTTGATTAACATAATTCCTGCATTATTTTGAAAAAAATAAAAAATCATGGAATAATTTTAACTCACCCATAAAATAAATTTCAAATACATTTTTCATAATTTTTTAAAATTAAATAATAAAATAATTTCTTTAATTAAAAAAGATAATATCATATACATTAATTTTTACCACTAATGAATATTTTGAGATTATCTTAATAAATAGAGTAGGGTCATCTATTCCATTTCAGATAACATTAAAAATAAATATTTGATAATCCATTCATACCAATCACTAGGAACACATTTTAAATCAAACAAAATCATTGTTAATTTAAATACATGAATTTGAAAATAAGTGTTTTCAAATCCAGTGGTTATTCCACAAAAACATCCAAATTACACATCCATTTAGGAAATATCGCTATCCATCATTTGATGTAATTTTAAATTCAAATGAGCTACATAGAAAAGTAACATCTTGATGTCTTTAAATATATCATCTAGTTCAATGGTTTACTCATTTCCAATAACATCTTCTTGAAAATACACTTATTTAACATGTATTTCATTATTTCTCAAAATAGTTCTTGACTCATTTACATTTTTTAAAAATACCCATTTTGTACCAATATTCATAAAGTGGCTAGGTTTATATTCTAGTTCCCAGACTCTATTCCTCCCAATATAGATCAATTTTTCTTATATTTTTATAACCAATAATTCATTATTTATTGAATCATTGATGTTATTACGTTCAAGCTATGAAAATAAATCTTGATGTTCTATATGATTTTTATATCAATTTCATAGAACTATCACAAGGCTTAATAGAATAATTGATATCTAAATTTGAATGTTCATCCTCAAGATTATATAAAGGGGTATTAGTCTTATGCGGAACTATTTTATCTTATTCTAAAAGTATATATTATTCTATAATTATGGACCTTTTATTGAATACCCTAGATGATCTACTGAATGTTAAAAATGTAAGGAATATTCTATCATCACTATTTGCTGAAAAAGTTTATAAATTCTCATTTGTATTGAGTATAAAGATTTTACTACTGAAAAATATAATTTATTTATCTTATTGTTTTATTTCATTTCATTTTTAATATGAGGCTTTCATTAAATTATGTGTAACTACATCTCTATTAACAATTTAGAAATCTATATTAACATACATTTTCTAAAATTAAATAGGATGGTTATACTCATTCCAAATGAACCATAAAATATCTTTAGGATTATAGTTTCTTCTTTATAGAACAAATTTATATTATTGAGTGCTAAGAGAAGAAAATTTGTAACTATAGACATGTGGGGGAATATTGATTCTAAGTAATAGTTTTAAAACTTATTAAAATGATCAATTATTAGTGTTTATATTGTAATTCCATCGAGTTTTTCTATAGAACTAGATATAATGGAAAAATATTAAATCACTCTTATATTATGAGAACGGAAATAATACACATATATTAGGAATAATAATCTACTATAATATAATAATAATATTTTATTTTAAAACAATAAACTCTAGAAGTTCCCAAAAAATATAGTTTAATGGAATCTAAGGGTTGAGATGTTAAAAATTTATTCTTTTATTTGAAGGTTATTTTATACTTCTATCACTGTTAATATAGATCATAGACTTTGTCTATTGGGAATTATAGTTTAGGGATACCATTTAATAATGCTTTCTTAGTTATATTTATAACTAAATGTATATTTAAATTGGATAATGAACTATTCAAAATCCTTTATTCTTTGTGTAATACACTTAAATATTATTTTCATAGATAATAAAAAATTAAAATCAATGGAATAATAATTGGCATGATGCAAGGAAATAAAAGATAAATCATGATTGGAATAAAAAAATCAATAAAAATTTTCAAATATAGCATGATTAACATCATAAAATAAAAATTATATTTCAAGGATATGATAAATAAATTAATATATAAATAAAATATTAGGCTTGAAAATTGTATTATAGTTATCGATTTGACTAAGGCCAATTATTTTTCTTTTAGTATTTTCCTGAAACTTTTTATGTCCACATTGTACTTTGATAAGGTTATTGATGCTCGAGTAATCCCCAATCAAGTAATTGGAATGTACATGATCCATAATATATTGATTTTTATAGGAAATATTCACTATGGTTCACTACAAGAATTTTAAAGAATGAAATCATTTTGGTACCCATATTTTATTGTTTCCATAAATGTTTACAATAACTGACTTAGAAAATCAAAGTTGTTTAATTGGTTTCCTGTAAATAAAATTAAAAATTTTATAAGTAAATATTTTTTAGTTCCTTAAGAATAATAAAAATTTACATAATTAGAAGAAACTGATCTAAGAGAATATTTGTTCTCATAAATTATCTTTTGTCCCATTTGGTTACCAATTCTATTATAATATTTTGGAGTAGTATTCTTACTAAACATATCAGAAAGAGTTTATTTACTATATTCGATCCTTCCATTTTTTTTAATTTTTTATTAGATATTATATATTTTGTGTTTTATTATAATAAATTATATTTTTTTTACTCTTCTAAATAATAGTAATATTTAATGTGCGGAGATATATCATGATGATTCATTAAACTATTATATTCGTCATTATGTTCATTGAATGTTTCCTCTATCATGTATTAGTACTCAAATAAATCATCACTAAATATGTTCTAATTATTTTTTTCACTCTTAAAAGGATTTGGAATATGTATAAAAAATACTATAAAAATATTTGATCCCTCAGAACTATTTTTCAGGAAACACATATTGGTCCAGTCATTTTAATCTCTTCTATTTGAGTCAAATTCACTTGAGTTTTCATATGAAAACCTCTAGGAATATTTCATAGATTTTTTATACTATTTTATTTTTTCCATATATTTTTTATTATAATTTATATTTGGGAAATGAATTTTTACCTTTCCATTAGTTTTACACTCACATAAGATCCCATGACTATATTTATTATCATTTTTTCTAAGTTCCTTTTCAATTATAATTTCCTCCATATCTCAAATTTTTGATGAATTTGATAATGTAATATAATATTGTGAATCATGATGATAAATGATCCATTTATTCATCACTTTCAGTTTGTAATTCGTCATCACTTGAACTATCATCTATGATATTTTCTATAACATTGAGTTTGAAGTCTTGAAGGTTACATACTTCTTCATGGGTTTATATCCTTCCATTTTGTTTACTTGTAATTAATCATTGTACACAATAATAATTATTATAAAGTCTTTCAGGGAAAATTTTCTAATGCCTTAGGATTCTATGATGGGAACTAATGTTCTTCTACACCTATCAAGAAAATATCTTAGTAGTATCATATCATAATAATTATCAGCAACTACATTTCTATCTGCAAGAATTGTGCACACATTGTGACTAAATATTTGATATATATTATAAATTTATTCAACATGTTTTATCTTAAATATATAATATTAAATATTATATAAATCTAAAAAAATATTTTTCATTTTATGATCCCTTATGATATACTGAGAGGGTATCCAATATTTTAAAAGAAGTAGAACAAGTAAATATTTTGTTAAATTATTATTTTACTAATACACAGTATAATACCTTAATTTTATTATAGTCTGAATAATAATTGAGTTTTATAGTAGCATCCCATTTATATTCTTTAATTTTTGGTATTTCATATATGTTCCAAATTTTAGTAAAAATGTCAAATATCATGCTCTCAATCTTATTTTTCCTCTTGATATTACATTGAGGATAATTTGTTCCATTAAAATAAAAAGGCCAATTATTGATTTTACATTATGATTATTAGTATACATAAAGATATAAATTAATAATTAAAATAAATTTATATCATTAGTAAAACAATATCACAACAAAAATATATTTAAATATAGCTCTGATACCAAATATTCATCCCAGTTGAACGCTCAAGAGGGGTGAATTTTGTTTCCAACTAAAATTTATATTAAAAACAATTTAAAAATAAATATACTATTTTTTCAAAGACACCAAATTAACTAAAATATTATGGTTATATAATTATATCATTTCCAAAAGCTTCTCATAAATTGGATAACAAATCAGTCAATAATACATTTTAAAACTCATCTTAAATTTCAAACCATATTTAATAAAATAAAGTATGGTATATAAAAATATGTTAAAGTCATCTATCAAAGTAATATTTTACTTAAATGTTTATAAAATAGATATTGGTGTGATTTAAAACAAATAAAAAACAAATAAAATAACATTAGGAATATACCAAGGATTTAGTCTCAATCCAATACCAAATCCTCTACACTTGGAAGTCACCTAATTTCTTGTGGTTTATTATAAAATAAACTGATCCAAAACCTAGATATGGTTTTTAAAAAAACTATACTTTGATGGTTCAGGATATAATGAGGCACATCCAAACTTCTTCAGGGTAGTACTAACGAAAATATTTAAATAGAGTGTCTAACACTATCTATTTTATTACATGAGAATATGTTTACTATATAAACATAGAAAAAAACAAAACTAAAAATTTATGTCAAAAGAGAAAGAGAAATATTATTGAAGATGAATATTTAATTCAGATTAGTCTAATAAACATGATTTTTTAGGAGTCCTAGAATCTATATTTAAAAGGGATCAATCATATTTTTAAAAATATGTCATGGAAAATGTGTTTCCTTGGTGTCCAAGAGAATGTTTTGTTCATAGTCCACCAATTTATCATTTTTTTTCACAAACATGTGTATATATGTATATACGTGTGTTAGAATATATATTTTTATATCTATACATATTTATGATTGAAGGGTTTTTATGAATTTCTATCCTTCTTGATGGTCCAATTATCCATTGCAGGAAAACTATAGAATTATTTGATCCCTTATAAAGAGAGATAGATACGGAATGTTTGAAAGATATTTTAATATTATTTTGTGTTTTTTAGAATAGTCATTCTTAAATCCTTGTTCATATGAATTGAAACTAAATACATAATCATTAAATTATAGGAATTAAATTTGAACACAATTTTGATTTTTTTTTTGTATAAAAAATTATGGTGGTAGCTCTTCTAGAAGTAGAAACATTTTACGATAGTTGTACTCGATACTAGCATCACATGGATATAAATGTTCTTAAAAGTACCTTATTGTACTGTATGTATTGCTAAATCCTAGTATTATATACTCTAACAATATCATCTTTTAGCGATATGTGTTCTAATGGTAAATTATATGATGGTAGACTCTCTGATGATAGATATTATGATGGTAGCTCCAAGTGGTCAAATATTTGAACATACAGAAGTATTTTGAACTAATGGTATCTTAGAGTAGAAATATATTTCAACTAAGGGTATATTCAAGACATATACAATTTTATTATTTGGGATATAAAATTGTTTCCTATCATAAAAAATTTAATATATTAAAATCACAATAAATATTATTTGGGATCATTAAAATAAGGATGTGTTGGATGAAGAAAACACCTTTTGCGTTATATTCATTAATGATTTTTTCCCCATACATATCATAATAACCATTATTTCCCATATAAGTTAATATTTTTATAATCCAATTCAAGAATCTCTTTACATATAATACGGTAACTATTATGTCTCATAATGTGTCTCTTACACATTATTCCATAATAAATATTTATAGATGAGATACGTACCCTTATTCATGAATGACCTACTATGTGATGAATTTAAAATTTTTTAGAATATTTATATACACTTATGCATGAGGAAATTACATATTTAATGAATGAGTTATATACCTTTATATATACGTTCCCTAACAAAAGATGAATTATGGACTTTTTTAGAGATTTACAGGCATCATCACAATAGTCTCAAAACACCTCTATCCATCCAGCTAAATCAATTCATGTAAAAAAATTAAATCAATAGTTCATTATTAACTATACGTCCAGGTTCCTCATATCATATATGAGATTCTTGATTATCCTTTCCCCAATATTAAATTTTGTAAGTTAGGGAATCGTTTTATGCTCTCTGAATAATTCGAACAATAAACCGTAGCCAACAACCCAAACATGATTCTTGCCCCTATTATGACACCCCAAATGTATGTCATGGTCCAAATAGACATTTTCAATTTAATATTGTACCCTCAATTAAACATAAAAATACTTCGGCCATTACATTGTTAAAATTAATTAGTTTTATTAGAATGGTTATATTTATAATAATTTGATTTTCTATAGGACTATCGAATCATAAATCATCGATCAAAATCCTTATTAGAAGAAATAATCTAATTCATTATTAGGTTTTCAATAAATAAGGGTATTTTTTCCCTCGAGGTAGGCCTATTTGGAGAGGAATGTCTGTGGACATGGTTGAAAATTAACTTCACATTCTTCTAAGAAATGGTTTAAAGAACATGGTCAACCTAATGTTGTTTATATAAAATATATATTTGAGTATGGTTGAAAAGATGATGGTGAGGTTTCTTATATAGTGATATATATTATTTAATTATATTTATTCTTGAACATACACTATTTTACACAAGGGCCCCACATAATTCTTTAACTGGACAATTTATTCCTCTCAAATGTGTATGAATCCTAAAAGATGATATGCATTTTGAATAAATTTCAAAATAATTTCAAACAACATAAATATTTTTAAATTATGTTGTTATATAAGGTATAAAAATTAACATATGATATTTTTATATCCCTATTTTAATTTTTTGGTGTTATTTTGGACATGTATTGATTGATCAAGTTTTCAGATCATGTTGGACACTATCAAATTTATTTTTTATTCCATTGCTTAAATGTTATAAAATATATATTTTTTAGTGAATGAGAATTACATTAATATTATATAATAAATAAAATTGTATATACTACTCTGGACATAGAAACAATGTCAAATTGGGTAGTTGAATATAATAATCTTAAGTCATTACATCATGTTGTAGATTATTTTCCCACTGTTTTTCTGATATACATTTATATAAAATCCTTAAAAGATGTGTATAATTATATATAGAGGTGTTTCCATGAATATAATTGTTTTTCTATTAAAAAATATCATATATATGTTATTGAAGTAAGAGAATTTTAATTTTAGTTATAGGAGCTTTGGGCAACATGTTTTTAGAGATTATAACCATCCTTGTAGTTGTCTAGTTTTTCAAATAATGTGTGATTGAATTATATATTTATGATTGTAATAAATGAATTTTAACAATTTATCTGGTAATAATTATTATCAAATACTTATTATTGATGATATACTTAATAACATTACATGGGGATAAGTGGTTTTTAATTTATGGATGACATTCAGATGTCATTTTCTCAAAGTAAGAGTAGAGGGAATTGAATTTATTTTTTTTCAAATATAACATAAATAATCAGTATATTTAGTCATACAAATTGGTTTGATGAATGATCATGGGTAATTTAAAGTAATAATTAATTATAATATCATTTATTATTCCGGTCATTTATGGTAAAAAAATATTTTGTGATATTTTTATGTATTCTAAATCTCATGATGATCATTTAATACATTTTGAAATTTTCACATAGAACCAAATTAAACCTTAAAAATATTTTTTACTCTCTAATTTTTAATAATTTATTTGTGATATTAAAATTTTTACGGTGGGCTTTTCATTCAAATTTTCCAAATTTATTTTTGAGATTTTTTTTTATTTTGTGACATAATTTTTATTATTATTTCATTTGGTATTTTTACATGATAGATACTAAAAATATAATTTTAACAAATCATGGATTAAAACGTTTTTATTCAGAAAAATGAGAATTGGTATTCTAAGAGTTCAATAAATGGTATAGTGTCGTATTTTTTAAAATCATACTTTATTTTTTTGAAGGTTTTTAGGCCTGTTATGATACCACATCAGTAGTCCAGATCTATGTTATTAGAAATGATAATTTTATAGTAGCTTATGATTCATTGTAGGTATAGGATCAAGAATGGAACTACAAAACTCATGTCCTTGAATTAGATAATATTGTTCATATTTTATGGTATTGAAGGCCCTAAATTTACAATAAAATAGTCATGGTAAACACTTGCCACATAATCCTAATGTATGCTTTACATAATGATAAATAAATTGGAGGCAAAATCAATGGGATGAAATCATATAGTATCTCAATTTTTTATTTCATATACTATATTTAAGGGACTGTTTACTATCAATTAACGTTTTCGAAAATCTCATCCTGAGTGAAGCATTAGGAGAGATGAGGTTTATGTCTCTAATGGTTATATTTTAATTAATTATTTCAATGATAAATTATAAAAAGAATTTATTTCTAATTTATTTTAAATAATCATACATATACCATGATAAGGATTCATAGTTGTTTCAACATGAAGGTATAAATATTTATGGAACACATGATAGTATGGGGATCATATATGGTTTTTCTTAGAATTCTAATTATATCATTTATATTTTTGATAGATAAGTGTTTCAGACTTCTGTAAAAATTATTTGATGAGATAATATTTTTAATTCATGTAGGTCATCCAGTATAGTATTTTAAATATGTATCGTGATATCTTGTTTTAGTGTTATTATCCTTATAAAATTAAGAAATCCTTATTTTTTGTTCGAGTTTTTTACATTCTAGTAGGTGAATGTTGAAAACCAGTGGATTGATGATGTCCAACAACCACTTCCTCTCTCTATATATAAATTGGATGAAACCATGAAGTTTTTTATACTTTTCTTGTAAATATTTATAATGATTTAGGATAATATTTGGGTGATCATAGATCATATGATAAATCTATCTAATTTAATTCTAATTAAAAAATATTCTACTTTTAATGATCAAGGCATGTTGTTTTTTGAGGAAATCATGTAGTGTATGTTCCTAAAATTTATGGAGTTGAATATGTGTATATTTTTTTAAAAAAATACTTGATTATGGTTAATGAAATGGTTTAAGGGTTTATTCTATGTTTAATTGGTGTATCATGAGTTTTGGACATGAAATATGGAAGAAATGGCCATGCACTGCATGTTTAATTGTTATCACATAGTTAGTAGTAACTATGCACCATAACCATGTAGGAAAGAGAATATATGTTCCTGGTTTTGAAACCATTTAAGGGGGAACCTAAAATAGTGTGATCTTGGACAAATCCATCTTGTATGGATACTATATGGATTTATAAACTGTGTAGGCTTCCTAATAAACTCTGAGACCCAATCTCCTCTTTGATAGAGGAAGTAGCATGGTTGGCACATTATTTGGCCATCTTTGAGGATAAACAGTACGTGCTCTAAAAATGGGTTGGGGGTGGGTGGGTTAAAATTTTCCTACTTGGGGTTTAGGTTTTCTACCAAACAATTATCGTTTATTCATCCTCTAACATATTGGGTGATAAACCAACCTATTATAAACTTCTAAAAGGAGATTCCCCTTATATTCTATCCTATTTGGAGTATCGTTGGGTGTGGATTGAATATTTGTGTGAGTCTATAGCTGCTCTTCATTCTATTATCTAGAATAGAGTTTAGGGAATTGTTATTCTCCTTAAAAATACCTATAACTTTAAATTTTAGTTGGTTCCTGGTTGTTTTGGTTTGAATCAATGGATTATACTTCACTTACTTGATTCAATATAAGGTATTTTTTAATGTAAATTAATTTTGGAATTTGATTGAGGTGCAAGACCTTACAAGGAATGGACCTCATTGGGTTCATTAATGATGTGATACCAAACCTAGGGCTACTTATGGTGTATTTAGAACCCCAAAAATAGTAAATTAATTTGGTAAGCATCAGTTTAGGGTAATTTCGAAAGTAAATGGGTGGTGAATTGTAAATTGGTATATGGTATTTGTTAAATAATTGATATAAGGGGTTTTAATTGGATATATTGAAATTCCAATGAGACTTTTGAAATGGTTTGAATTATGTGTTTTGTATTAATTCCATTTTTGGTATTAAATAAAAATAATGATTCTTGAATGTGGGAATTGTTTTAAAAGAAAGCATTCGCCTCAAAGTTATGTAGAATGTTATCTTATTAATTGATTTGAAATGATTATTTGAAATGAGGGTACAATTCCCTTTTTTTGAAAAATCATAAATTAATATTTTTAATGTTTGGAAATATAAATGTATGAATTGGGGCCGATTTTAGTTTTTCAAAGAGGAAGGCCCATTCTTTAATGGGTTTCTTCAAGATGAGTTTAAATGAGTATTTTTGACTCAAGTGTTATCTAGGAATGTGAAATAAAATTGATGCTAATTATTGTATACTTGTTAATTTTGAATATGCGGGTGTTTGGTATAATGGTATATGTGGTTAATGATTCATGGTTTTTAAATGGTATATGTATTGAAATGTGTAAATTAATATAAAAGGAAAATATGTAAAAAGGTTAAAAAATCACGTTCACATGTCTTAGCGGTATGATGTATGAGAGGGGTATTAGAATGAGGATATACTCCCACGAGTGGGGCTAGAATGATTCTGTAGACCCTACTGATGCATTGTTTGAATATGGATGTTGTATTGAGGCTCTATGATTATATCATATTGACCGAGGATCTTTTTTTTTGGGGATGGACTGATTCTCTTAGCCCACTGATGTACTATTTGAGTTAGGATATTTGACAGAGGATCTATGCACCTATGATATAGATTGAAGCTTCTTGTTTGGGTTCGAATGGACAAAGGCACTAGTACCTACACTTTTTTTCAACATTGGACTCGAGACTGATGATCTATTTTCCTAAGTATTCTTTGGTAAGAATTTTTAACTGAGGCTCTATGAGAATAATGATGGCATGGTGTGGGATGTCTGACCAAGGCTCTATGCTCCCAAATATATGGACATGTCTTGATTATAAGATAATGCTCTATGGTTAGTTGATAAATTGGTTTACTAGTTAATTCCCCATTGTGAGTGAAATCATGTTCCCCTTTTTATGTTGTTACATAGACTCCTGACATGAAATGAACTAATTGGTGGGTCGAATGAAACGATGGAATTTAAAGGATAAAATAGCTGATTAGTAACCTATAAAAATTTTAATAATACCTTCCTTGATGCTTTTTTATATTTTTCACCTTTATTACTTTCATACATAGGTTCACAAACAAGTTATTTATTTATAAATCATTGGTGGTGGACTTTTGAGTTGTACTCACACCTTACCTAGTCTAACGTGGTACTTGGGTACCTTAGCAGATGCTACCAGTTTTTTGGTACAGGTTCAGGACAGGGACATGATGTTTGGTGTATGCATGGGAAAGTAGGATGGAGCATGGGAAGTTAGGTCAAGGATGAGACTCATGACCGTGTTATAGATATTTATTGTTTATGGTATTAGAATTATTATTTTTATAACAACCTTACATGTATTGTATTCATCTTATTTTTATATCATGGGCTACTTGGTGACTTATCTGGTTTCGTTGTATGCTATCCATTTATTGTTAGATTGGTTCTTTTATCTATTTATATTATTTATTTTAAGGTATTACTCTAAAAAAATGGTATAGTCTTCCTTACATATCTCTATAGACTAGTGCTATAAGTTGTAGCCTCTGGAATATGGGGAGGTGTGCCAAAATTCATGGGATGACTTGGATTAGGGCATCATATATAGTGGATAACAGGTCAGAGATGTTATAAAGTGGTATTAGATCTGGTTTATTTTTTATTACTATTTTGGAATTGTAGATATGATATTAGGATATTTTCAGGGCTTGTTAATGATCTCATACCTAGGTCACTTTATCCCCACATGCGATGGAAAAAACGAGTTTCCAGGGGTGGGAATTAATTTTCTGTTTTGTTAATTGATTGTTTGTGGATATCCCCCACAAAGTGGTTTACATGGATGTGATTTTATTGATTTATAAGGCTTTATCTATTCTCCTTGTATGGAAATAGAGGGTATTGGAGTTCAATAATCTTTCTAGAAATATAGAATTGGTAGGTTATCCATACGTCTATTATTATTGACAGTTCTTTGGGACTCACATGTTAGTAGTTTACTTTTCTACACATTAAATATGACTATTGATCATTCCTTTAAATATTTGATAATGATTTTTTTAGATTTAAATTTGAACAAAGGAGTATTATTTTCAAATTTGGGTTTACCAAAATTTTTTGTAAAGATTAAATTTATAGGGGTTTTATATGGGAAGTTTTGAAATGTGAATTATCAAGAATTAAATAGTAGTGTTGATTAATGAAGATTGTGAAACTGTGAAACATTTAGGTACATTGTAGGTGAGTATGCCTTGCATTGGTTGTCGAACATATGTATGGGTGGTTTTTCTATTGAGAGTGCCATATTTTTGAGACCTTTATGTATTAGGATATGGTAAAATTTTGATTATGGTTATTGGGAAATTAGTTAGTTTGTGACCTTGATGTTTTGAAATGATGTCTAGTAAAGTGGTTGTGGTGACTCTTGTGGGTTGAGACCATGTGAGTTTTGTTTTCGACCCTAGAGTGGGTGTTTTACATTTATTTTTTTAGTGTATTTATAGTTATGATTGGTGTAATACCATGATTAAATGTTCAATAGTGTGTTTTAGATGTATCATGTCTTGGGATGGCAGTAGGAGTGCTTCCTATGAGAAATGAGTTGTTTGAGGATTGATATGCATGGATTATGGAGAGATCCCCTAGTCCTTTCTTGATGCAACTCTATATGAAATATTTATTATACATTTACATTCGAGGTGACCTATGAGAGGGGTTGGATAGGTTTATCATAAATTTGGTTTTTATATAACACCAGTAGAAATTTTAGGTTTTGAGAGAAGCTAACATAGTGTGATGTCTAGTCCAGGTCTGGCCTAGAGTGCTAAGTGGTAATGTGAATTGTTTTGGAAATATCACTTGAGTTGTGTTTAGGAATTGGTTATTTTTGTTTTAAATCGACGGTAACAACTACGTAATATATTCAATTGTTGCATGTGCCTTGGAATATAAAGAACATTTGGGTACTTTGGTGGTGGAATCAATGAGTGATATGTTCCCTTGATATTGAGTAAAAGTGAATGTTTATGGATTGTTTTCATTCTCAAAGAGACATCTTGAGTGTTTGGGTTTTGTTGTAAGTGTAGTTTTTAAGGGGGAATGGTAACTCCAAATCTGAGTCCTATGGCCTCGATTGTGTTTTATGTGGGAATTAATGTTTTCTTTGGGTAGACAAGGAAAGTTTAAACTAATCTTAGAGGGAATATTTTTTTATGGAAGTGAATCCCTGGGTTATTGGTGTTGATGTGTTTGGTTTTATTTTTAAAAATGATTAGGGAATTAGATTTGAATGTTGATAATTCCTCAAGTCCAATGAGGGTTTTGGACCACCAGGTATGGTCAGATGAGTAAGCGAGTGTTTGGACCTAGCTACGGTGATGTACAGATCAAGTGATCTAGATTAGGGTTTAGTGTTTAGTTGCATGAAAGTGTGATACCTCAGTGGATCTAACGAGTGACAAATGGTCTCACCTACTGGGATGGCATGATGCCGATGGGGATGGATGAACCTGTGGATCAGGATAAGTGACTATCATTTTCTACGTGATCACAAGGGAAATAATATGTTATGTGTGAGACATTTGGGTTATGTTTCAGTGTGGAGGTAAATTGTTTTCCTATAATTCACCAAGGTCATTCTGTGAAAACTCAAGTGAGGTAATGATAATGGTTTCAAAGGGAATTTTTTTTTCAGGACCTCATGAAATAGGGTTGTATAGTGTTGGTGCATTTTGGTCAGGAATCCCATTTGAGTTGGTGTGATTGGGTGTTGATGATATCTCTATGGGAAGGGAAGCCCAAGACATTCAGTAGGTTATGGAATCTCTGTAGTGGGTGGTCCCATATAAGATGGATATTTTATGGTGACATTCATCTACAAAGTCATTTCATATTTTTAGATAGTAGAAATCATGCCCAATATCTTGACATCATCCTAGGTTCACTGAAAGAGATTAGGATTTACACATAGCAATGTAAATGAGCTTTTTTAGGATATATACACTCTTGGAGGACACAATCCTGGATTAATATATGTGGAGTGATATGGTGGGAAGTACCCGATTAACTAGTTATTGGAGAGGCCCTTAGTATTGACCAGGGGTTAGTGAATTCCATGGTTGTCATTATTGGAAACTGAGAACATGTAACATGCGATGTTTTTTTGTTATTATGAGAATATCTAGGGCATATTATATAAGTTTTGGTGTTCAAAATGTGATTTAGGAATGAACCATGGTGGTTTGAATTGATTGAGTAATGTTGTGAAAACAACACTACTACGGTGGAGATTTGTATTTATGTTTGGGATGTGTAGAGAATTCCTTTTAGTGGATGTGGTATTATTGGGATACCAATAAGAAAACTATGTGGAACATGTTTGGATTCCATTGGAAAGGCCAGGTGGGCCTTTTTTGTGTATTTTTACCAATCTAAGAAATTTCTTTGGGATTGGGGAAATTATAAATGAATTATGATATACCTCTGTTAGAGTCATTGATGGGCCTAATAAGGTATGGAAAATAGTACTTGGCTATGCTGGTTTAATGGTTGAACCTCATCGAATGTAATGAATGAACTCGTAAAGGTGTTTTTGGGTGACCATATAATTTATCTAAGTGTGAATGCTTTATGGTCTTGTTAATAAATGATTAGAGAATAGTGAAGTGGGATATTATGAGATGATACAGCCATGGATGACTCAACATGATCTGAAAAAGGTATGAAAGTGGTGAGTTTTAAATCACATTCTACGGGTGTTTTGGAATGGAAAGCATGTTTTAAAAATCGGAATTTGTTTTTAGGAAAGGCATAGTCTTATTTAGTCATTTTATGAATGAAATAGGTTCTTGTTTTTAGAATGTTTATGGGTGCAGTTGAGTAAATTGATGAAATGGAATGTGATGATGCATTGATGGTTGAATTTTACCAAAAGTCAGGGTGTGACTCCATCAGGTACATCAGAATATGGTGTTGTTTGTATTTTTAGAATGTGTCATGGGAATGTGAATGGAGTAACATGTCAATATTAGAAGATGGGTGTCATAAAACTGGCCAGTCAAGAATTTTCTGACACAAAATGGTAAGAATAATGGTTGTTCTAAGTTGTAATCCACCGCCATTTTGATGTTTTAACTTCAATTATATATTATAAATGATTGAATGTTTGTGAGAGGTCATTTTTTTCTTAGTCTTTGAATAAATATTGGATTCATGTCCATTATGATTGGTTTTTATGGAAATGCTAGATGCCAGTGTTGGATGATTTTCTCATAGATTTGTTTCTTTTGTGATTTGGGAAACACACATGGCAAGGTGTGAAATTTTATTTTATGTTATGATGGTCTTTTTCATCGATGAAAAAAATTTAGTGAGATAATGTTTATGGTGGGAGTATCCATAGTGGGAAATTGGTCATTTGATTAAATGAGCAATGGTATAGATTGGATGGGATTTGGTGAGTGCCATCTTAGTTTTTTTTAAGGTTGGGGCCGAAGCCTCATTTTTATTGTTAAATCAAAGTAATGTCCTCTTTTAACTTGGTAGAGGGAAACCCATTACATAGCCCGAAGGCCCAGTGGGCTTATAGCCCATTACATAGCCCGTAGGCCCAAATTCAAAGGCCAATTCACATTCTGTGAATAGTAACCTACTGCTACAGTAATACACAGTATCGTCGCCGCTACAGTGCCCTGCCGCCGCTACAGTGTCCTGCCGCCGCTACAGTACCTGCTGATGAACAATGCCATCGCTGCTACAGTACTGCTACAGTAACCTGTGCCCCATGGGTTTTGTACTTCAGATGTTGATATATGGAATGAGGTCATTTGTCCTTGAGTTGTGGACAAATTTTTGTTAGGAAATATGGTTTGAATCTGTGTGTTTTCCTTCATTTTCGGAGAGATTTGGTCAAAATTAGGATTTTTAAAACTGGGTGAGATGTTTCAAATAGATTTAGCACATGAGTCATGGAGAGTATTAGACTAAAGGTTTGTCATTTGGATCTCCCTGAGTAGTGTAGTTATTTTGTGGTACACTATTTCATGTTGGGTCAGTGATGTTACAATAAATATTCTCTTGTGTTTGATGTTGGTAATGGTGATTTTGAGGTGGATGTGTCATTTGATGAGCATCGGGTTCATGATTGTAGATCAAAATGGGGGAAATTTTCTTTTTGGGAGGACTATATCTTTGTATGGTTGTGGTGATGGACTATTCATTTTAATGAGTAAGTGTGAAAAATATAAGTGGAAGGCTAGGCCTCGTGGCCTGACCTTTTGTTTTGGAGGATTTTTTATGCTTGGGAATGTGGCTCGAGGACGAGCTGTTATACGATGGGGAGTCTGTAAGATCATAATAATTAATGGAGGTGAACCATTGTTTAGATTTCAGTTCAAAACCAATTATTATAGTTAATGAAATGGTTCCTAGGTGTTTGAGAAGCTTTAGTGTTGTCCATGGAGTTCAAGACGTGAAAAAGGTATGAAATGTCCATCTAAGGAAGGTTGCATGGTTGGAAAATAGTTCTTTATAACCAAGGTCCATAACAGTGACGGCTAGGGAAGATAGGTTCATGGTTTGGAAACTATGTATGGGGGGAGCCTACAACCATTTCTACTTATATATATCCATCATACATAACTTCCACATAGTTATCCACACCATCTAAACATCCTTGGAAATTTGGGAACCCGGCTCCTCTTGGACAGAGGGACCCTCATGGTTAGGGAAAAGTTTGGCCAACCCTAAGGAAAAAACATGTGTGATATTAAATTTGGTTTTTTTACAAGTTCCTCCATGATTATTTTAGGTTTGTAATATAACATTATCCCATATTCTTCATCCAACATCTTGGGTGACAAACCAAACCATCCTCGACCTCCAAGGGCTTAATTACAATTGATTTTAAGATGTTTGGAGGGTCGCTGATTATAGATTGATGCTTCAAATGAGTCTATCTCTCCTAATCCTTCTATTACCAAGAATTAGGATTTCATAAATTCTCTTATCCTTATAAATCTTGGAAAACAAACTTTTACAATAGATTTAAATTTGGGGCTTCAATGGTTGTATTAGTTTGAATCAAGGGTTTCTATTGGATGATCATTTTTGGATGAACATAAGGTAGGTGTTCTTAATGTTTTTTTATAATAGAAAATATGATTTATATGTGCATGTATTTTTGATACATTTCATCATTCATGTGTTTTAATATTATTGGTAATTTAATGTAATTTGTGACTTATTTGAGGTCAAATACCTTTCGCATACTCCTTTTTGTTATTGGATGATGTGAGACCAAACCTAGGGCTACACATGAGTGATGCTGAACTCTTGAAAATGGTAAAATGAGTTTGTAAAGAAAGGGTTAGAAAAATTATGATAGTAAATGGGAAGTGAATGGTAAATAATATATGGTTTTAGTTAATGGAACAATTAAATGGGTATATTTTGGATTTTGTGAAATGGATAAGAGTCATGTGAAATGGTTTGAATGGCGTGTTTTAGATTTTGATCCAGTTGTGGTTTTAAGTGAAGATTATGATTTTTGAAAGTGGGAAATATTTTAAAAGGAGGAGTTGGCATCAAAGTCCTCTAGAAAATTTTCTTATTTATATTATTCAAATGATTATTTTAAATGAGGGTGTTGTTCCCCTTTTTGTAAAAATGATTAAATGTGTTTTTTGAATGTTTGGAAATGAAAATGTAGTCCTTGGGGCATGTTTTTTTTCCAAAGGGTATGGAACTTGTTTTAGAGAGTATTAAAGATTATTTTAAATGTGTAATTTTGACTCGAGTGTTATATTTGACTATGAAAATAAATTTAATGTAATTATAGTCAAGTTATTAATATTAAATAAGGGGTAATTTGGTATATTGGTATATGTGGTTAATGTTGTTTTTTTGTAAATGGTATATGTGTTGAAATTGGTAAAATCATTTAAAAGTTAAATATGAAGAACAGTTAATGAATCATTATCACATTTATTATTCGTAATTCGTATGATTTGGGTATTGTACAGAGGATCTACTACCACGGTTTGGGGTAAACTTATTCCGTAGGCCCTACCGAGGTATTGTTTGTGTTAGGATGTATGATTGATGATATATGCTATGAAATTATAGACTAGGGCTCATTATTTTGATTGGTATGGATAGATTCCCTAGCCCCTGATGTATTGTTTGAGATCAGTTGTCATACTAATGCTCAATGCTCCAAACTTATTGGTTCAGGCTCTATGTTCGTGTTTTGATGGACTGATGCTCAATTCCCCACTAATGTATTTTTTATGTTAATATATTTTACTAAGGATCTATTCTTATATGTTTTCCATAGATAGGATTTTCATTTGAGGTTCTACGATTCTATGGGTGGAATGTTTTATGATTTTAGACTGAGGCAATATAATCCCAAATATATGTACATGGCTTGATTATCAGACTGATGCTCTGATAAATATTGATCAGTTGGTTGGTTAGTGAATGAATCTTTTTGACTAAAAGAATGTTTCACTTTTAATGGTAAGGATTAAAATTCCATCATGAATAGAATTAATTGGTTGGTTGGATGACGTGATAGAACATTAAGGATAAAATGGGGGGGGGGGGTCAATAACTTTTAAAAATGTATAGAAACATACGAAAATATTTCACGTGAGAATGAAAAAAGAAAAAATTTCTAATTTTATATTGAAATTTTTAAAATTTCATATGTTTAAATGAAAATGAAATTTACTAAATAGGATACTTTAGCATTTTCCAGTTCCAAAATGAAAATGGAAGAATATATCCTTGGATTTACTAGTGGTATTATGATAGACTTCTTAAGGTAATAATATGATTTGGGAAACTGTTGATGGAAACCTAAGTCTTCCCTTAATTATCTAATTTGAGATAATATTTCAATATGATAGATTTCTCAAATTTATGATAAATATATAATTAGATTATATAGTGTCCCTCTATCAATTATATATGATTGTGATCATAGTTTCACTTCTAATTTTTGGAAAGGACATTAAAAGTTATTGGGTACCAAATTAAATATTAGTATTGCCTTTCATCCTCAGAATAATAGATGGCTTGAGAGAATGAATTTGAAATTGAAGGATATTGTTAGTGATTAATCAATAGAATATCAGTGATGTTGGGATAAATATATAACATTGTTTGGGTTTTATTTAATAATAGTTTTTAGTCAAGTATATATATATATATATCACCTTTTGAATCATTTTATGGCATGTGGTTTCAGACTCTAGCATGTTGGGATTAATTAAGGGAAATAATGATTTTTGGGCCTAAATTTATAGAAGACATGATTCAATACCACACATGGATAGCTTGGATTGGAAATTACATTTATGTAGATAATCGAAGAAATAATCATTCATTCGAGGTAGAAGATCATTTATTTATTTAAGTATCACCATGAAAATGTGTTGTCTGTTTTATTAAAAGGAAGAGTTGTATAAGTGGTTCATTATAGAAAAAGAAATTTGGGATATGATTGTAAAGGTTATCTATTGATTGGCCTTACCCCCAGTTTTTTCTTAGTTAAAAGATGTATATCATGTTTCTTTATTAAGGAAACATGTATCAAAAGCATATAATGTTTCGATCCCTCAAGTAGATTAGTTGGAAGAAAACCATACTTATAAGGAAAATCAGTATAAATTATTTTCTCTAGAGATAATGTGTTTATTAAAAAATTGATTTGTTGGGTAATGGTTTTTTTGAAACTACCATATGATATAATAATCAACATGGGAATTATAAAATGATATGACAGAAAATTATTCCCACTTGTTTAATAACATGTAAAACTATAAGGATGTAATTTCTAAAAGGAAAAAAATGTAAAATTATAATAAATGTTCATTTGAAATAAATTTAAAGACTTATTAATAGTCATGAATTATATTTTATAGAGTTATTTTAAATAAATTAATAAAAATTAATTATTCAATTAAATAGAAAAATGATATATTACTAAGCTAATTGCTATTTTTTTCATTACATGGATTTATTTAAAATCACCATTTCAAAATTATAGAATTTTAATATATAAAATGATCTTAACTATTTAATTTATAATGAAAAAAAATCATAGGATGAATTTTTGAAATTTTTCTAAAATGTTTTATTTTTCAATGAATAGTAAGAAATCTAATTTTGATTGAAAAAATCATCTTTTAAAATGTATTTAGAAATATATATAATATAGTGTATTAGTTTCAAAATATTGTAAATAAATATTCTTAAAAATAATATAACAAATTTTATTGGAATCAATATCATACTAAAATATTTGGTAAAAATATTTTGTTAAATAAAAAGTTATTTATTCTGAAAAAAAATCATCAAGTTTTTAAGGATTATTTATAAATTAATTTTATGAAATTCTGTTAATTAAATGTATAAAAATGGATTCAAAATTCATAATTATTATAATTAATATTATTGAATATATTTAACTTTTGTTTTGGTCTTGATGTAGCGTAAAAACATTAAAATTGGTATGTGAGACAATCCTTCATGCGTGTGGAGGACTACTACCTAATTAAATGATATAATTAATTTTCCACCAATCCCTCTCGAGGATTGATATAATGATATATTTAATTAATATATTTTAAATTAATAGAATTATTATAATTTTGGAAATAAAACATATCATTTATTTTTTTACCTTTCAATCTTTTGGAAAATGATAATTTCATTCATGTGTACGTGTGAATTACCACCTCTATAAAGAAATGTGATTAGTTTTTCACCAGTAAATAACATGGATGTAATATTTATGATTATTTAAAGTAAAATATTGTATTTATGATATTTTAATAATTTTATAAATGTAATGCTATATTTACCTTATTTCTATCATGCTCTTTGAAAAATGAAAATGTTACTCATGTGCATATACATCCTATAATCTCCATGATTCTATGATAATTCTTTTTTCATAACTATATTTCATGATTAGTCTTAAAAGTATAATTAATGTAAGAAAATGATAACTATTTTATAATTATTACTCTAGATATGAATAAATAATTACCTATTTTACCATAGAAAACAAATGAATGATTTTTGGATATATGATCTAAATATCAACAAAATTTATGGTGTGAACATAATTCCTCATGTAATTGAATAAAAGAGAGAATGAAATAAAATAAAAGGAATAATAATAATGAGAATTGTTATTTATAAATTAAATAATATACATAATTTTATTATTTAGGAAGATAAAGAACAGTTGTGATGAGTCAGACATTAGGTAAATGGAACTATTCTTGAAACCCACATTTTTAAATATTTTAACTATTTATATTCTAAATATTTTTATTAAATTTCCATATTCTCAATAATTATTTATGGATTTATATATATGGAAATAAATGAATTCTAATGTAAATTATATTTCTAATTTTAATTTCATTCCAAATATTTCAAAAGGAATATTTTTAACATATTTTATATGGATCATTTTGATAACAAAAAGTCAAAAGTAATGTTATATTTTAACCTATATGACATAAATAAATTTTATATATCCATAATCGTAATCTAATTTTGGGATTCATTTAAAATATTCCATCTTTTATTTCAAACAAAACCCTATATTTTTTTTGATTTGACTGTTTTTTAGTAATAGTTTTAACTGGATTGTTTATTATGATACAAAGAGGTAAATTCCCCAACCCCAGTAGCCAAAACCTAGTGGTTAATTTATGACATTGGAATAAGATACCATTGACCAAATCCTAATGGGTTCAATAGTTTAGTAGTGTTGGTAAACTAGATAAATAAATTATTCCAATATAATATTTGGAAACCAAAATTACAACATATTTTATTGATAATATTATTATTCCCTCTATAATATCCTTGAATATATTTCATAGTACACCACTTGGATTCTAATGAAAGGAAAACGTTTTGAACTAGGATTATATTCTTTGAAAGAGTTATGTAATTTGGAAGCTATCATTAATATATAAGAAAAATTAAAAATGATAAGGTAATCAAATAAACAAAAATTACATTTAAATAATTTCACTATCGTGATAAGATAATTCATAACGAATACTGAATGCTAAACAACTGAAAACACAAGAAATTAAATCAATAAAATGATTTTCTTTAATATAAAAGGCAGAATAAATAAGTAAAGATAAATTTTTAACAAATGTACTATTTAATCAGTATCTTGACCATCATAATTCGATAATTGATAATCAACATGGAAAGGTATATAACTGAAAATGCATAAAATTTAATCAATAAACTGAGAATAAAATAAATATAGAGACAATGAAATTGAAAATAATGTATAAAAAAATAAATTCTTAATAAAGAAAATGGTCAATTATTAGTCTTTTTTTCTCAGGCCTCATGATACCTCCACAATTAGTACCATTCAAAACACATTTTAAAACTCATAGGTATGTATAGAAAGGAAACCAATTAAAATAACTCTAGAGAACTAATTCATCAAATGAGACAACTAATGCATCAATATTATATCTATAAATGGGTTCCAGCTATATATTCATCTCAATTTAATTTCATATATAACAAATAATTTATTAAATTCATGAATAATTTGTCTTATCATCAAATATTCATATTTAGTTTAGAATAATGATTTATAAATATTTACCTAGATAATGAAATAAATTTAAATGTCGAACCAAATATGTATAAATTATATACATTTAAGTAATAAATATATCCATGATAAATAAGATTTAAATTTATAGGAAATTCATTGTTCTATGATTATACGAAAGTGGATATTTCTAGGAAAAGTTAATAACTTCAAAAATGAATGAATAAAGTGAATTCAATTACTTTACATGGTCAAAATTATTATAAATCATCAATAACCAGAATATGTATTTTGTAAACAAGTCATAAAACTTATAGATTATATATAAAATATTGTTTTTTTCATTGAAAAATATAAATACCATAAAAATTTCATTAAAAATGTTCTTGAGGAAAATATATTTTTTATTGTTTATTTAAAATTGAATGTTAAAAAAATATTTTTAAAATAATTTTACTTTAAAATAACATTTTAAACATATGCATGAAATTTTAAAATCATTGGGTGGCCATGATAGCAGAAAATTCCATACATATTGTACAGGTTTGAAAAATATTTCTCTTAAATTTCTAGTAGAATCCAAACAAGCCTTTTTTGAAAAATGTCAACAATATTTTTTTTCAAGCATTTCATAAAAACTAAAAATGAGTGAAAATTCCATTAATAAACGTTTTAGATAATTTTGAAATCATTTTAATAAAATAGGGTTTTGATGAAAAATGATTTTCCAATGAAGTGAGAAATAAAATCAAATGTTATTAAAAACATTTCACAAAAATTTTATGTACCAAATTGTGGGAAAATGGTAAAATGACTGGAAAATTTCATGAATAAATAGAGTAGAATAAAATTGATTATTTTTAGAATTTAATGATAAATTAGTTTACTTCAATAGAAACTCAAGCCTAAAAAATCCAAATTAAAATGAGATTATGAAATAAACACTGATAAAATCATAATTTTGATGTGAGAATTAACCAATTAATTAGTTTTGGGTATCAAATTTAATTAATAATTTTAACGGACCAGAATTTCTATGTATTTTTTTTAATTATATGTAATTTTTACGAGTCTGGAAAAATTTAAGTCACATGATTCCGAGGCCCGGTGTGCTCGGAATGAATTTATGAACATTATTTTAGGTACCTTTTGTAAACATATGAGATGTTTTTTGTAACTTTTAAAATGGTGATCGGGATTCAAATCCGAGGGCACCGTTGAACTCGTAGTGCCGATATTCTCTTAAGAAAACCTTTTCCATGACCATAGTAGGTCGAGGATGAATGATAGATTTTATGTTTTCTATGGAAATGAAAAATAAAATAAAATAAACTTGAATTTTATTTTTTTTGAAACCTACCATGTCAATGTTATGGAGGTGGGGACCCCCGAGCCTAAAACCCACAATTTAGAATTTAATAGGGGGACCAACTAAACCCTCTTAATGGGGGAGAAACCTCTCAACTCCCCATTAATTCATTTATCCCATTTAATTGAGTCAATTAATAATGCCAACATGGTACAATAAATAGTGCCAAAAATTATATTGATAGACATAATTTAAATTATTGGAACCTTTTTTCTATTGAGGATTGGTTGGTGATGTGTAGAGAATTGGGAGAAAGCTGTTGATAAATTAGACCACTCAAATCAAGACCATTTCCTCCAAATGAAAAATGCCACGAAAGAACATTCTTCGTAATCAAGAAAGAGGACGACGCGTGAGCCAACTTTTGAAGCGTGATTTCGGAACCAACGAACATTGGCACCTTATTATCCATCACCATTCTTCATCATGCGACATATCAAAAAACTTTGAGGTAGGGGTTTTGTTGTTTTTTGTTGTTTGACTTGAATTAATCCTCTTGATCCACCTACTACCATACTAATGTGAAAGGTACATGACAAATGAACATGGCCTGATCTATCTGCTATTCTTTATGGATTTTGTATTCTTCAAGGTGGAGAAAGGAGGCAGCTGCCTTCGGGGTAAGTCGCACAGAACAGGGGCGGTGAGTGCCCATGTCAACGGTAGAGGAATTGAGAGTGCAGAGGCCAAAGGGCTGCTGGCTATTGTCGGCCGCATCGGAGGACAGAGGGCGGCCGGTGTTCGGCTGACCACGGAGGGGCGGCGCACGATGCACTCCCGTCAGAGCAAGGGGCCGTAACCCTCCTTGCCACCACAAATTGCGGATGTCGGTCGGTGTTCGACCAACCGCAGAGGGTCGTTGCATTATTAGCCACCGAGAGGACAAGGGCCGATCATTTTGGTCGACCGAGTTGGATTGAGTGGGTCCTGCATGCTGTGGGTGATGGAACGGCCGAAGTGTCGGTTCCGGGCACAACGGAAGCGCGTTAGTGGGTTTGCCCAACTTTAATTTTAACATTAAACAACTTTCAATCCGAGATCTGTCAGGATATAAAACGCCGAATCTTTAGAATAGAACAAAGAACAAAAAGAAAAGAAGAGTCCCAGAACCCCTGAGGAGGATTATCATATGTTGATTATAATTAATTTAATTAATTCATAAGAATTACCTCATTGGAATTATTTCTTCGTTGGAGTCTCCGGTCATGATCCAGTGATCTGTACTTACGTCGTAGAATCCAAGTATAGGATTCCTCTAGCAGTGATCCACACATGCTTCACGTATCTCTGGATGTCGCGGAAGGGATCTCCTGGTGCTAGCGCAGAAGAACCTTCGCTTGCGATATCTGCCTTCTACTGCCTTGATCCGGTGGAGGATCTTTCTTTCCTAACATGAAAGTGTTCTTGGTGGAAAGGGAATTATCTCTTTGCTTGAGAGTATTTCCAATCCTTTATGCACAACCAAAATGTCTAACCTTTTTTTTGAGATTAATGCAATTGGGGTTTATAATACTTAGAATAATAAAATGAATTAATTTCCCAAAAAACTTTAATTATTTCATTTAATTCTTAGTAATACACCATGTCTTAATAATGATAGTGGACCATAATTATTACTTGACATGCATCCAATGTATTAAATTTAATATCATTTAATTAAATAAACAATATTTTCTCACGAATCCCAAAAAAACAAACTACACGGCGTGTATGTATAAACATACACGGTGTGTACTTTTATTTTTCCAATTTTATTTATTTTTCTCCACCTCATTTATTAGACCTTGAGTAATGGCTATTTATTTCTTAAATAAATGTAACTGCATTACTCGCTAATAAATATATATTATTTCACCCACAATATATTCTCTTGAATAACTAGTGTCGAAATAAATGCGATCAGGCATCCTTAAATAATTATTAAACCACAATCGAGAATAATATTTATTTAACTTTTTAAATTAATATTTAACTGAGATACATGGTCACACTTAGTGTGTGACCCTCTAGGCCTCTTTTTCAGTGGCATTGGGAAGAGCCTGCCTAAAGTCCAAGGTTAGCGTCTAGCAACATGCCAAGGCAACCATAGAGAAAGAAGTTAATGCCACAATGACGTGTCACCTCCTATGAACGCTTACCGCGTAATATTATCCCTTTGTCTCGATATCTCCAATCAAGCAGGTTGCATGCTAGTGCCATCAACCCATGTGCTCAATTATTATTTCTTTTACTTCCCAGAATTGAACTTGCCCATACCTTACCATGGCCATGGATTTATTTAGGCTATATCAATTCCATCAAAGGGCCTGAGATATCTACTTCTGTTATGGAATAGAAGGGACAAATCCTTTATCGCATTATCTATTAATGCAGTATTACTCATGATGCACCCAACATATTATACCTCGGTGCGAACAGTGTGTCGTCATAGTTTTAGTCAATACATCTAAGTGCGCGAGTTGTAATACCCATTAATAATAATCTTAAAGTCTATGGACCAATACACATGTTCACATATAGGAACATCCAATGACAATATGAAATGTTGATTTCCTACTGGAGGGTCTCGTTCTCATAATATCCTCCTAGATACTACGAAGGGCGCACACCATGAGAAGGTGCCTCAAAGTTTTATGAGTCCTCACCCCTAATGGCCTGTATTATTTGTGTCCCTCAAATAACATCATCCGTCCATAGAACATATATTCAAGAACAATGTTATGGAACTTCTGGGTTCTCATCATAGCAGGGATCCGCTATGACCCATTAATGCAACAGCTGTCCTTAGGACATTATCACATGAAATTTCACGCAGAAGAACAATCAATATGTGATAAGGCATTCATTAATGAATAAAGTACAAAGTAGTTGGTTCTACGCCAGAAACTCCAACAGACTCCCACTTGGACTAGAGCCAACTGCTAACAACCTTTAACCCGCTAGCTCTCACATGATATTTATGATTCTGATGAGATAGGCCTTTAGTCATGGGGTCCGCCACGTTCTCTTCTGTTAACACTCTACTCACTGCAACTTCACCCCTTTGATAGAAATCCCTCAAGAGGTGATACTTCCGGGGTATGTGCTTTGTCCGTTGATGTGACCTTGGTTCTTTTTCAAGATCCAACATTGCAGTATTATCACAATAGATTTTAATGTGATCTTTACTACTAGGCACCACATTAAGATCCTGGACAAAGTTTCGAATCCAGACAGCTTCCTTGGCTGCATCAGAAGCCGCTATATACTGAAACTCCACTGTAGAATCGGCGAAAGCTGGATGCTTTGAACTCTCCCAGCTCACAGTTCCTCCTTTGAGACAGAAAACATATCCAGATTGCGACTTCAGATCATTCTGATCTGTCTGAAAACCAGCATCAACATACCCTCTTATTACAAGCTCCTCGTCTCCTCCATGCACCAAGAACATATCCATAGTTCTTCTCAGATACTTAAGGATAGTCTTAACAGTAGTCCAATGTTGTTCCCCTGGATCTGCTTGATATCTTCCCACCATACTTAGTGCATAGGCATGATCAAGCCTGGTTCATAACCTGGCATACATGATAGATCCTATTGCCGAGGTGTATGGTATCTTTCTCATCCTATATTTCTCTTGTTGTGTATGAGGACACATTTTCGTAGAAAGATGTAAGCCATGTGGCACTGAAACCAATCCTCTCTTGGATTGTTCAATACTAAATCTCTTTAGTATCTGGTCAATGTATGTACCCCGACTTAGTCCAAGCAGCCTCTTGGATCTATCCCGAATGATCTTGATCCCTAGAATATAGGCTGGTTCACCTAAGTCTTTCATGGAGAAGCACTTGTTCAACCAGTCCTTAACTGACTGTAAGGCTGGTACGTCGTTTCCAATAAGTAATATGTCATCAACATATAATACTAGGATAATGACCGTATTCCCATTAAACCGCTAATAAACACATGGATCACATTCATTCTTAATGAAACCAAATTACCTTATGGATTCATAAAATCGAATGTTCCATGACATGGATGCTTGCATTAATCCATAAATGGATTTTGGCAACTTGAAAACCCGTTTGGCTTCACCTGGTGTCACAAAACCTTCTGGTTGTGTCATATAGACAACTTCCTGAAGGTTCCCATTAAGGAATGTTGTTTTGACATACATCTGCCAAATCTCGCAGTCATGGTAAGCTGCTATGGAAAGTATGATTCTTATGGATTTAAACATGGAAACTTGTGAGAAATATTCATTATAGTCAATTCCTTGACGCTGTCTGAATCCTTTAGCCACTATCCTTTCTTTATAGGTGCTATCTTGACCTTCTATGTACAGATCTCTCTTGAATACCGATTTGCATCCAACAGGCTTTACATCAACTAGCTCATCGACCAGAACCCAACCATAATTCTGATACATGGAATCCATCTCTGAATTCATAGCTTCTAGCCATCTTGCATCTTCTGAACTTTCTACTACTTCCTTGTAGGAGAGATTTTAATCATTGTCCAACAATAATGATTCACCATCCTCGGTGAATAGGAAACCAAATCTCTCTGGTTCCCTTACCTCTCTTGAGCTCCTATGTAGTACTTGTGTTTATGGAACTTCTTCCACGAGGACCTGTGGAACTTGTTCCTGTACCAAATCATGTGTATCTTGAGCATCAACTTCGTCGAAGTCAGTCTTGCTCCCACTATCCTTCTGGAGGATGTGCTCCCTCTCAATAAAGACGGCTTGTCTGGTGACAATCACTTTCTTGTCTTGAGGGTTATATAGGTAATATCCTTTCGTTTCCTTAGGATACCCTATAAAGATACACTTGGTTGTCCTGGGTTGCTATTTTGTTGCCTGAGAAGGCCTTAACAAACACCTTGCATCCCCATACACGTGTATACGACAAAATGGGTTTCTTTCTATTCTATAACCCATAAGGAATTCCATTTTCCTCCTTAGTTGGTACTCGGTTTAATGTGTATGCTGTAGTTTGTAATGCATATCCTCAAAAGGATAATGGAAGATCCGCATGACTTATCATCAACCTCACCATGTCTAACAAGGTGCAGTTCCTCCTTTCACTAACACCATTCGACTGTGGTGTATAAGGAGGAGTGAGCTGAGATAGAATCCCAGACTCTCGTAGAAGATTGATGAACTCCTGGTTCAGATATTCTCCACCTTGATCCGATCGAAGCTTCTTTATCTTCTTACCAAGCTGATTATCTACTTCATTCTTGAATTCCTTAAATTTCACTAAGGACTCTAACTTATACCTCATTAAGTAGACATAGCCATATCTACTCAAATCATCAGTAAAAGTAATGAAGTAAGAATATCCACCTCTAGCTTCTACTGGAAATGGTCCACACACATCCATGTGTACCAATCCAAGAAGCTCTATAGCCCTTTCACCTTTTCCACCAAAAGGTAGCTTTGTCATTTTTCCTTGTAAACATGTGTGACATCTATCAAGTGGTTTTAGCTTAGTATAGTCTAAATATCCATCTTGGCAGAGCTTTGTTAAGAGCTTCTCGTTCACATGACAAAGGCAGTGATGCCATAGCTGGGTTATATATGAGTCATGTGAGTTTGTTTTGTTATCAATAGCCAACACTTAGTTTTCGTAATTTAATACATACAAACCATTATTCAAATGTGCTATACCATAACATATGTTGTTCTTATAAAAGAGACAACCCTTATTTCCGAACTTGAAAATAAATCCATCCATATCCAAACAAGATATATAAATTATGTTCTTGGTAACACTAGGCACATAATAATAGTTTTGTAAAACCAAAATCATCCCAGTCGGCAATGAGAGATGGTAGTCGCTAATAGCCAATGCAGCCAGCCTTTCCCCATTGGCAGCTCGAAGATCCACCTCTCCTCTTCAGAACTTTCTAAATCTACTTGGTTTCGGCATTTTAATACAGATGTGAGCCCCACAAGCTGTATCTAATACCCAATGTGTAGAAATAGAAAGATTGCACTCAATAAGGACCACAACTTTAGCATCCCAATGCTTCTGGGTGAAATTCCTCTTCCAGTGTCCTTTAATGCCACATGAAAAACAAACTACCTCTCGTTCCTTGACCTACCTCTAGATCTTCCCCTTCTTAGAGGGACGATGCTTGGGGGATTCAGACCGTTTATAAGTCTTTGGCCCCTTTGCATTGTCCTTCCTTTTCTTATTCACCATAAGGGCCGCGGTTTTGTCACACCCCATGTCCTTCTCTACCTGGAGAATCATGATCAGAAGCTCCGATAGACTCTTCTCATTGACGCTCATATTATAGTTGACAATGAAGCTAGAGAAGGTCTTGGGAAATGATGATAGGATGAGATCTGTACGCAACTCATCCGAGAATTTAATCCCTGAGATGTCCAGGCGTTCAATGTAGCCAATAAGCTTGACTACAAGAGGCACAGCTGGCGCAGACTCTCCAAGATTCGTGGTGAACAAATCATTTGATATCTCATACCTCTCATGTCTAGCATTCTCTTGGCAGAGATCCTTATGGTGCGACATCATGCTATATGCATCCTTGTTTTCATGTTGCTTCAAAATCTCATTATACATGGCTGATATCATGAAACACTGGAAATATGTGGCATCATCCATGTGTTTCATATAGAGAGAAAATTCCTCATCACTGGCCTCTTTCCCAGGCACAACTAGAATAGGATCTTCTAGCACATATAATTTCCTTTCGTGGCGAAGGACAACGCGTAAACACCTCTGCCACTCTTGGAAATTGGTGCCGGTGAGAAGGTTTTTCTTCTCGAGTATGGTGCACAATGATATGTTTGAAGTCATTTTCTTGCCGTTTATAAAAATTAAGATGAGAAAATGTTTAGTACTTTATTACAAAATTGAGAGAAATAAATAAATTAATACTTATTAGTCTCCCACTATTTTATCGAAATCCAATAGCCCTCACCATTGATTTCAGAATATTCTATTGCCTGAATATTCTAGTGGCAAGGATCCATATTTCCCTTCATATAACCCCAAATAGGGTTGGTCAAGAAACTTTAAGGGTTTTAGGTAGGCATTCTAAATTCCAAATGCATTAACTTTTAGCTCCTTGGTCCGCTGAGTGGACTCCCCAATCCTGAAATCCTTATATTTTGGATTTCCTCAACCTTTGCCTCTTGGTCACACAAAGTCCTATTGTGGCAGTCAACCCTTGATGTGAACCAAGTCAAGTCAACCCAAAACCTTGAATTAGAATTCCCTAATAATTGAAAGAACCCCAACTAGGGTTGGTCAAGAACTTTGAAATATGGTTCGATTCTAACCAAGATTATGGAAGGCTATGCCGACTTAATATTTCTTTTGATGGATTTTATCATTACACATAAATTTCCATATTATTATCTTTGATTAAATTCTTGTTAATGTTAAGTGGGATATACTTAAGTGATTAACCATGTCTATGATAATATTTACGTATAAACCGGTCTTATTTTAGTTCTATCTTGCATGCTTGTTATATTCATTAATTGTGTGATTGTGACAACACAACCACAATAAATAAACCATGAAACTGACAGAAATAAAATAAATGGTATGATCATGAGCTTGTTCTATTGGTTATTTTATCTAGAAGTTGATAAAATAACCCAACACCTTGGGGAGAAACACCTTGAACCTTGCTGGTTCGTGTTTACAGCATTCCTCCAGTCCACCTTCGTATCTCTTTGGATTGGTTTCACCTCAGCTCTTGACTTAAGCCACCTCCACTAGCTTGGGAGCTCCATCCATTATATATGCATTTATCTCACACGCAAGAGAGGGGTAAAAATGATGTTTTACATAAAATAATCCTTGGGCACACCGGCCCTACATATTAATGAGGAGATGGCTTGCATGCCAACAAATTTAATTTAAATAAATTAATTAAAAGAAACCATTCACATACAAAGGACTTGGTCTAGCTCACGATCATCCACACCTGCAACGATATTTACGCATAAATAAAACTAGAATTCAATTCTTTAATCTTTCTTGTTTAAGATAAATCACACTCAAATCAATTAATTATCATTAATTAATCATTCCTTTTATCTTAAACCATTTTCTGAATTTCCTTGAAATTCTCATCCATCATAATTTTAAACAAATAAATTCATTTAAAATTATCCTTGTACGTAACTTGTACCTTCGAGGAAACCCGGTGAATTCCCTTTAATTACAAAGATTTTAATTTAAACACATATATATAAAACATCTATCACGTGTTGTGCCTCAGCTTTATGCCTGCACTATGGTATACGTCTCAAGGGTTTGTATGATATAATAATTAAATTTTAATAAATCTGCGTAATTTGGGTGGGTACACGGCGTGTAGTTCCGACTACACGGCGTGTAATTTTCTTCACCGTCCATCCGAAGTACATGCCTGGGGACATGGCGTGTTAATGTACTTCAGAAATTTTCGGAGTACACGGTGTGTTCTTTTGGACACACACCGTGTAGTTTCCGCGTTACACGGTTTCTAGCCAGGCAAGCCATGTACAAGGTACACGGCCCAAACCTAACCTAAAAGAACTACATGCCGTGTTCAGTTAGACCACATGATGTGTAATCCGGAAACCCTGTGACACCTATTTCCAGTCAACACACGGTGCCATAAATGACCTCAATACACGAACTGATTTGTTGGATCAGTAAATGCATTGAACCTAGACTACACGGCATGTACTTCTCAATAAATGCCGTGTATTCTGGTGTTGTACAGCCAGAAACGTTTTTCACCTCCAGATGAGTTCCTCTATTTTATTTTAATCAAAAATAAAAGAAAAATTCTTTTCTGTGAGGTGAATGAAAACGAGGGAGGAGGAACAGATCTCAATATTCATATTTCTAGAACGATTAAACTTGAATTGAAACAACTATAATATTAAATGCATAAATCACCAATGAAAAACTAAATAATTATAATCAATGATATGATCGCTCTGATACAACTTGTCGGTTCCGAGAGCAGCGGAAGCACGTTAGTGGGTTTTCCCAACTTTAATTTTAATGTTAAACAACGTTCAATCTGAGATCCTTCATGATATAAAACTCCGAATCTTCATAATAGAATTAAGAAAAAAAAGAAAAGAAGAGTCCTGGAACCCTTGAAGAGGATCATCATATGTTGATTATAATTAATTTAATTAATTCATAAGAAATGCCTCATTGGAATTCTTTCTTCGTTGGACTCTCCGGTCATGATCTTGTGATCCATCATTACGTCGTATAATCCAAGTATAGGATTCCTCTAGCGGTGATCCATACGTGCTCCACGTATCTCTGGATGTCGCCAAAGGGATCTCCAGGTGCTAGCGTAGAAGAACCTTCTTTTGCGATATCCGCCTTCGATCGCTTTGATCTCGTGGAGGATCTTTCTTTCCTAACTTGAAAGCGTTCTTAGTGGAAATGGAATTCTCTCTTGGCTTGAGAGTATTTCCAATCCTTTGTGCACAACCAAAATGGCTAACCTTTTTTTAGAATAATGTAATTGGGATTTATAATACATATAATAATAAAATGAATTAATTTCCCAAAAGCATTTAATTATTTCATTTAATCCTTAGTAATACCTCATGCCTTAATAATGACATTTGACCATCATCATTATTTTACAAGCATCCAATGTATTACATTTAATATAATTTAATTAAATAAACAATATTTTCTCACGAATCTCAAAAAAAAAACTACACAGCGTGTATGTATAAACATACACGGCGTGTATTTTTATTTTTCCAGGTTTATTTATTTTTCTCCACCACATATATTAGACCTTGAGTAATGGATATTTATTTATTAAATACATCTAACTGCATTACTCGCTAATAAATATATATTATTTCTCCCACAAAATATTCTCTTGAATAACTAGTGTTGAAATAAATGCGATCATGCATCCTTAAATAATTATTAAACCATAGTCGGGAATAATATTTATTTAACATGTTAAATTAATATTTATCTGAGATACATGGACAAACTTACTGTGTGACCCTCTAGGCCTCTCTCTCAGTGGAATTAGGAGGAGCCTGCCTAAAGTCCAAGGTTAGCATACAGCAACACGCCAAGGCACCCATAGAGAAATAAGTTAACGCTGCAATGACGTGTTACCTCCCATGAACTCTTAACATGAAATATAATCTCATTGTCTCGATATCTCCAATCAAGCGGGTTTCATGCTAGTGCCATCAACCCATGTGATCGATTATTCATTCAATTACTTTTCGAAATTGAACTCGCACATACCTTACCATGGCCATGAATTTATTTAGGCTATATCAATTCCATCAAAGGGCCTGAGATATCTACTTCCGTTATGGAACAGAAGGGACAAATCCTTTATCGCATTATCTATTAATGCAGTATTACTCGTGACGCACCCAACATATCCCACCTTGCTGCGAACAGTGTGTCGTCACAGTTTTCATCAATACATCTATGTGCATGAGTTGTAATACCCATTAATAATAATATAAAAGTCTAAGGACCAATATACATGTCTGCAGATAGGAACATCCAATGACACTATGAAATGTGGATTTCCTACTGGCGGGTCTCCTTCTCGTAATATCCTCCTAGATATTACCACGGGAGCACACCATGAGAAGGTGCCTTAATGTTTTATGAGTACTCAACCCTAATGTCCTGTATTATTTTTTTCCCTCAAATAACATCATCCGGCCATAGAACATATATTCAAGAACAATGTTATGGCACTTCCGGGTTCTAATCATAGTAGGGATCCACTATGACCCATTAATGCAACAAATTTAATTAGGACATTATCACATGCATTTTCACGCAGAAGAACAATCAAGATGTGATATGGCATTCATTAATGAATAAAGTACAAAGTAGTTGGTTCTAGGCCACCAACTCCAACACGAAGGTCATTTGGTTTTTGAGAATGGGGGCCCTTGACTCCCCCCGCATGTAGCAAGGCTGGGCTGCTGGGCACGGGCCTAACCTCCCAATGTAGGCCATGTTACCCAACATGGGCCGGGGTGCCCAGCATGGGTTGTGCCACCCAGTGTGGTCCGGGCCGCCCAGTGCGTGTCAGGCCGCCCAGTGTGTTGGGCCGCCCTGCGTGGGTCGGGACATCCATTATTGGTCTTGCCACCCAGTGTGGGTCGGGTCGGACCCAGCAGACTGGGTCGACCCAAAACGGGTCGTGTGGGCCCATGTCTTGTCGGTCCGACCAGGTCGGACCAGAACCTGACATGTTTCAACCCACTCCATACTTTTGGCCATAACATTGGTACCAGGGGTCCGTTTGATAAGCCTTCTACGGAAATGGAGACCTTGGAGAAAGACAGTCCCGTTGGTATACCTCACTAGAGATTGGAATAATGTTGGAGTATAGTCAGGTTGGAATAATAATGAATACAACTGGTCCCTCAGTACTTAAAGGCTAATAACTTACAGACTAGGCATCCAATTGACGCACCGTCTATTGCGTTGAGACCCCTATGATGTGGTGGTACTTTGGGATATTTCTTTGTGGGACTTTGAGATAATTGGTGTATCGACTAGTGTCTTGAGGAGCGGACCCTCTTAGAGACAAAAGAGCTTAGTGAGGGAACCCTATACCTGGATGTAATGATATACTAGGATCCTGTATGGGTCTAACGACATACTGACTATGTACTAGGATCATGTGTGGGTCTGAAAAAGTACTAATGATGTACTAGGATCTTGTGTGGGTTTGACGATGTACAGAAAATATACTAGCATCCTGTGTGGGACTAAGGACTTACTGAATATGTACTAGGATCCTATGTGGGTTTGACGACATATAGATGATGTACTAGGATCCTGTGTGGGTCTGAAGACTTAATGACGATGTACTAGGATCTTATGTGGGGCTGAATATGTACAGATGATGTAATATGATTTTGTCTGGGTTTTTACGATGTACTAATGATGTACTAGGATCCTGTGTGGGTCTAACGAGGTACTAGGATCCTGTGTGGGTCTGACGATGTACTACGATCCTATGTGTGTTTGATGATGAATTAGGATCCTTCGTGGGTCTGACTCTTAATAGCGTAAGATGAATTAAAGTTACATCTAATCATCTCTATTACTGTACCTAAGTTATACCTGGCGGGAGTTGAGTCTTTACATTTTTGGTATTCTTCTGTGTGAGGTACCTGTGTGGTACTTACCATTATGGTGATACTGTGATGGTATTATTCAATGTGGCGTACCTCTGTGGTACGTACCATCGGGGTGACTCCATTGTTGTATCCGTCTGTGTGGAAAATTTTTACGGTACTTCCTTTTATAGTGATAAAGTGGTGGTATTATTCTGTGTGGTGTTACATTTGTGGTAGTTACCTTTGTGGTGTTACCTTTGTGGTATTCCTTCCTTTTTAGAACAGTTGAGCCTTGGGCAATAGATTGGTCCTTGTGTTTCCACATGAATGAGATGGGTATACTTGATAACTTAAGTATATGTATGGTAATATTCCTAAGTAGGGATGATATTTGTTTTTATGCTTTGTGGTTTATACTTTTTTGGATTTTGAGAGATCTTTAGGGGGTCTTGGGATCCCTACAGAGCATCGTTATACTCACGCCTGCATAGGCTATGCCAGCACATTGTTGTGTTTGTTGAAAACAAAAGAAAGCGCTGAATGAGGACGAGGGTACCAAGACTGGAGGTAGCTCAGCGGTGGAAATTACATGAGGCACACCACAGAGACGATCATTCGAGAGTTTTACCTACCCTTTAGGTAGGATCATTAGCATATGCCCACAAGAGATATTCCAGTTTACTTGTACTTTTCACTTTCTTGCACTTTCCAGTTGGGCTGGTATTCTGGCCCCTATTACTTACTATACTCACTATTTTTACTATTCTATTAACTCATGTTTGTATTTGGATGTGTGCTTGGTTGTGTGTACTTATAGGATATAAAGGCAATGACTTATCAGTTTTAGGGAATATGCATTTTGGTGCTAGTCACCAGCCCCTGGCCTATGGAAGGAGGGCCTAGGGTAGTCACAGAATGCTCTTTGAGGCACAGGTTATGACTAATTGGTATCAGAGGAGTTGGTTCTTGTAATGACACATAAAAATCAATGGAATTTTTTTTTCTTAATTTTATTTGGGATTTTACAAGAACACAGTTTCTGACGGCACCAGATTCCGAGGCCCGGTGAGCAAGGAATCATTTTCCGAAATTTAGCTCGGGTACGTTCAGTGAACGAATGAGTGGGTTTACCTAACTTTTGAACCGGTGCTCGGAATCGAATTCTGAGGGCACCGATGGAATCGCAGCGCCAGTAATTGCTTAGGAACACCTTTTCCGTAGTTGCGTTTTCTCGGGTGTGGTTATTAAACTTTTGGGTTAAGTAAAGAATAAAATATAATGGTGCAACCAATTATATTTTTATTTAAAGTTGTTTAACCTAAGCTATGTGGTTGGAGTGGGACCCACTATATCCTACTCCACTAGGTAGGATATTTGTGGGGGTTGGGGCCAACATGAGCCCCACCTATTCAACATCCTCAAACCCCCTCTTTTAATTAGGTAACGCACCCGCACCCCAATTAATTGAAAATTCAACTCTTAATTAATTATTTGATTAGGATTCAATATAATTAATTCTTAGATTCATTTTGAATTTGAAATGAAACTTTGGATTGTGGGTTAATTAAAAAAGACAAGTGTTATTTCATGAGAGGTTAGTCCATTGTGCGAGAAGATTTGGGGAGGAAAGCTCTATGTTCGGAAGAATGTTCTTCCTCCTTGAAGAACGCGAAAAACGTTGACCTCCGATGATGGATGATGAAGAACGCCGAATCCTTGGAGATCGACAAAGCGACTCTGTGTACCGCAACGCTGACGATTCTCCTCTCCGTGACACCAACGCACCTTCCTTCGTTTCTTTTTCCCGCAACAAAGGAAGGGAGACACCGTTTCTCCTCGGACGATCTCCATCAACGCGTACGGAACCCTCTTCCGCGACGTTCAATTCCACAACGAACCTTCGTTCAATGATTTCATCGAGGTAGGGGTTTGGTTTTATGTCGTGAATAATTATGGGAATTCACTGATTAACTTTTAGCAGCATGATATCGATTAACGGGAGGGGGCTGGACCACACAAATAGGGCCGACCCCCCTCCCTTATTATTGATGTCCTTCATTGTGGATTGGAACAGATATGGAATGGTTTCGTCGCACCGCGTGGAAAGGAGATAACCGTGGCAATGGAGCGCAGCGCCGTTGCTCCACGTCGGGGAACCATGAAGACACCGCGACCGAAGCAGGGCCGTGGTGCCACCGCACCGCGCCGGTCGGACCAAGGCCACGACCAAAGGCCGCGACGGAGCCGGGAGTGTCGGTCGGCTAC
Organism: Viscum album; assembly: GCA_963277665.1. Classification (NCBI taxonomy): domain Eukaryota; kingdom Viridiplantae; phylum Streptophyta; class Magnoliopsida; order Santalales; family Viscaceae; genus Viscum; species Viscum album. The sequence goes on along the minus strand of OY728156.1, from coordinate 1,186,514,076 downwards.
CGGCCACCGGTGCCGGAGCAGAAGGGCGGGACCACGGGGTCCCGTGGCAGCAGCACGGCCGGCTAGCCGGGCCGGCCGAACGAGGAACCGGGGGTTGTAACCCCCGGCCGGCCGAAGGAGCGGCCCACCCACATGGGGGTCGCAGTTCGCCAAACGGGGGGGGGGGGGGTGCAGCGCCCCCCCCCCCCTTCCGCTCGACCATTACGGCCGAGCCGCCTGGCCATGCCGGCCAGGCTGAGTGCACCAGGCCAGGCCGCCAAGCCGGGCCGTGCCCTAATTGGCCGGACCCCGACCCAAGGGGCATCGGGCCGGGTCGGACCGGGCCCGAACCCCCTATTCACGGACTTCTTCCATTCTTTTTCCCATAACATGGGATACAGACCTCTGATCGATGCACCGTCAGCTGAAATGCGATCCTTGGATCGAGACGGTGGTTTCGGTATATTACACTCAAGGTATCAGAGAACTTTGGGTTCGATAGGGTTGGTTCGAACACGAAACCAACCGGGCCCTCAGAGGGGAAACACTTATAACTTGAGCTCCGGACGTCCGATTGATGTGCCATCGACTTTGATGGATTCCTCTTAGTGAGACATACCATTTGGATTACTACGCTCGAGGTTTGGATGTAGTTGGAGTATGGCCGGGTTGGTTTTGACTTAAAAACCAACCGGGCCCCTGGGACGAAAAAGCCAATAACTCTCAGATCGGGCGTCTGATTGGCGCGCCGTCTGTCTCGTTGAGTTCCTGTTGACGATACGGAACTTTGGGATACATCAACTCTGGACTTCATGTCAGTTGATGTATCAGCCCCTCGGATCATGGAGCGGACCCTCCCCAAACGAGCTTGCTGTCTACGGGAACCGTAGAGCTGGCTGCGACTTCGATGACGATGACGACCGTACAGAAATAATCCGTGGATTCGAAGGCGATGACTAAATCCCTCACCGATCCAGTGTGTATCAATGCAACTGATCCTGATTGGGTCAGATCTTGTGTGGGTCAGCGCTCAGTGGTCCTATGTGGGCTAGCGCATACCGATCCTATGTGGGTCAGATCTTGTGTGGGACATTGCAGGGGTTAGTACCTATCGATCCTTTGTGGGTCATTGCGGGGGTTAGTACCCATCGATCTTGTGTGGGTCTGATGGCTTAGATGAATCAGTGGCTACATCTTATCATCTCTATCATCTTACGAATAAGTATACCTGTGTGAGCTGAGTCTTGACTTTCAATCCTTATCTCTGATAAGATTGACTTGATATCCTGTGTGGATTACGTTATGTGTTCCTGTGTGGATTGGGCTTTGTTTTCTTGTGTGGACTGAGTTTTACTTGGGCTCGGATGTTGGAGCCAAACCAGAATTGATGACTTAGGAATATGTATGGGAATATACCTAAGTAGTATCAGATGTTACTTCCTGATCTTATTTTTCCTTTGTGGATTATCATTTGTGGATTCTGGGAGACCTTCGGGGGTCTCGGGGTCCCAACTGAGTAGCTTATACTCACCCCTGCATGGGCTATGCCCGCACTACGTTGTGTTGGATGCAGACGACGGACATCGCTGATCGTGGTAGAGGCTAGAGGAGCAGTCGGTACCTGGAGGTGGACCACTGGGCGGGACGTACACGGAGCGGACGGCTGGACCCCAGGTGCTAAGGTGGCCATCTGTACCCACCCGTTAGGTGGGACTTCCAGTGGACGGCTTGACGTTGCTACTTTACTTTCAGTTGTTGTACTTTCTTTTCAGTTGTACTAACTTTCAGTTTGGGTTTTTATTCTTTCCCAATTACTTTCCGCACTTACGTGTACTCAGTTTACTTGGTGTTTACTTCTACTGGTTTACACTGTGGTGCTTGTTTACTTTATAAAGGCAATGCCTTCCCCTTTTTGACGGGATTTACACCTTGGTTATAGTCACCAGCCACTGGACTATGGGAGGCAGGCTTGGGGTAGTCACGAAACGGGTCCCGAGGACGGGTTGTGAAAAATTGGTATCAGAGGAGTTCGGTTCTACCACAGAACTAAGGACTGTGATCTTTTTCTATATGAAACAATAGTGTTAAGATTATTGAGTGTGGTTATCAGTCCCGGGAGTCCAGTGTTGGTGTAGTGGTCGAGGTATCCGTACACTAGGACCCTAACTTCTGATTTCCGACTTAGTGCACGAAAACATTGATTTCATGTGTTGTTCAAGTTTTATTTGTGATTACTTTGTGTCAGCTCACCAGGTATACTATTTTGACCATGGCGCACCTGTCTCTTTTTAGGATGGCCCCATGATGGCAGCCAACTAGTGTTCTGAGTTTAGTACGTGACGATAGCCCACCGAGCGACAAGGCCTCGGTGCAAGGCCCTATTACTGCGGAGGCACCGGTGGTACCACTACCCGACGATCCACCGATGACACCAGCCCCAGCCGGTGAGAGTGCACGTCGCCTTGGTGCACTGCATGAGTTTCAGCATCAGAGACCACCCAGGTCCTGCAGGGAGACTGACCCTTAGGCAGCCGAGGATTGGATGGAGGTAGTTTTACGAGTTTTTTGATTGGTAGGGACACCAGCAGACCTCAAGATGATCTTTCCAGTGAGTCTCTTACATGCGGCAACAGGAAGATGGTGGAACATGATGATCCAAGTGCACAACGAGGCATCACTCCTTTGGATGGACTTTGAGAGACTCTTTCGCTCAGAGGTCGTCCCAGCCACACTCCATGCGGTGCACATCCAGGAGCTACTACAGCTGCGGTAGGGCAGCTTGACAGTCGCCCAATACTTGTTGAGATTTACCGATCTCTCGCGTTATTTGACGGACATGGTACGAGACCCATTCTTCTGGGCCCGGACCATCGAGCAGGGATTGAGGCATGATATCAAGGCATCGCTGATCTCCCTCAGCATTCCGACACTGGAAGGGGTACTGGAGCGAGCCCTTCTTATTGAGTGCTTTCTTGCTAAGCCTACACCAGCAGTGAGACCTACCGAAGGGCGACACGTAGCAGAGTCCTCTACAGCTGAAAGAAGACAGATGTCATAGAGGTCCAAGCGGACCAGGCCATCAGGTTGACGACCACAGGATACTGGCTCGGAGGTGCGGGGCACACGCAGTAGAGCCAGTCTTACGAGTGGAAGACAGTGCTATGCATACGGCGGGCAGTGCCACTTCGCTCGTTACTACCCGACCCACCATGCAGAAGGGCATAAGATGGTTGAGGGACCACCTAGATAGAGGCAGAGGTTCGACCATGGCGGTCCACTTGGAGCAGGTGGACGAGGCCGAGGAACTGGTTGAGCGACAGGTGGTGGACGACGTTTTGAGGCTCTACCACCACCACCACCAGGAGGTCCTCCCCGACCATCGGGGAGAGAACAACTTCAGGTAGCTAAAGCTTACGATCATGGAGCTCCAGAAGCAGGTGGACAAGTGCAGGACTAGCTCTAGGCATGGAGGCCTTTTCCCATTTTTCCTCTAGCTTCTTTGTTTGTGTTGCTTTGTGTCCTTGTACTTTGAGTTGATGTAATAAAAGAAACATGCAATAGTGACGTTTGATTTATTGTCTTTTTTATGTTAATACTAAGAGGTTCCAGTTAATAACTGTTGACTTGACCCTGACATACGAGATTCCTACTAGAGGAGACCCAGTGACCACACACTAATGCCGACAGTGTGACTCAACCCTTGGAGGCAAGAGTAACGGTTGGATCTCTTGGTAGCAACGTCGAGGCCTTACGATGTGATCCATGGAATGAAATAAATAATAATGACTGTATTGACTGTATTAGGTAAGGAACGTGGTTCATCCAGGGGATGAGACCAGATTTCTCTTTTCGGTAAAGGAGAAATCTTTGTGCTTTACAGTCTACTCTGACCACCAGATTCTTAGGTATATCTTCTCGCAGAAGGACCGAAACCTGAGACAGTGGTGATGGCTCGAGTTCCTCCAGGTCTATGAATTTGAGATAGTCTATACTCCTGGAAATGGGAACATAGTAGCCGATTCTCTCAGCAGAAGGGAGGGAATTCAGATACTTGGGGAGGTGACAGAGCAGCTAGCCTCTTTGTCGATATCCTTCGTGGATAGTGGTGGAGCAGCCTTTCTATAGTCACTCACTGTCACTCCTCCACTTATACAGAGGGTCAGAGAATCATATTGTGGAGACGATGTCTGTGAGACACGGCGTGCATAGATATCCTCAAGACAGGCACCTGATGGATTCTATGTGGGAGGAGAGAACGTCATCCTTTTCCGATGACATTCCATGGTACCAGTTTCTTTACAGGAGGAGGTGCTGAGAGAGTTTCACACTTCCCCTTTATCGGTACATCTAGGAGTGCCAATGAAGTACTAGGATCTTAGACGAAAGCACTGGTGGCCGGGTATGAAGAAGGATGTGGTACAGTTCATTTTTCAATGACTCACCTGCCAGCAGGTGAAGGCAGAGCACTAGGTACCAGCGGGCTTGGTACATCCCTTGGAAGTCCCAAAGTGGAAGTGGGATGACATATCTATGGATTTCGTGACTGGACATCCACACACTTCCAGAGGTCACGACTCTATTTGGGTGATTGTCGAACGACTCACCAAGTCGGCCCACTTCTTACCCATCAGAGAGCAGGGCTCAGTGGAGAGCATGGGACGCCTATATGTTCAGGAGATCGTACGACTTCATGGTGTTCCATCATTTATCGTCTCTGATCGAGATTCTCACTTTACATCCCGGCTTTGGAAGGGGTTGCAGGAGGCATTTAGGACACAACTACGTCTGAGCACTGCCTTTCACCCTCTGAAGGATGGTCAGGCGGAGAGGACCATTCAGACTTTCGAGGACATGCTCCGTGCATGTGTCCTCGACTTTGGTCAAAGATGGGAGGACCACCTAACCTTGGTGGAGTTTGTGTACAACAACAGCTACCAATCCACCATCAGGATGACACCATACGAGTCATTGTACGACTGAACTTGCAGATCACCGCTGTGTTGGACAGACCATGGGGAGTCAGAACTTGTGGGACATGAGATGGTCCAGGCCACGACAGAGAAGGTACAAGTCATCCAGGAGCAGATGAGGACAACTCAGAGCCGACATAAGTCTTAGGATGATAGGAGGCAGAGGACACTAGAGTTCAAGGATGGCGACCACGTATTTTTTTGGATCTCACCTCGACGTGGTTTGCAGAGATTTGGCCGAGGTGGAAAGTTATCTCCACGCATCATCGGACTATTCCAGGTTCTCAACAGGATTGGTGTGGTGGCTTATCTTCTGGCTCTACCACCTCAGTTGCATCGGGTGCACAACGTCTTGCACGTATCTCAGCTGAGGAGATATGTGCACGACCCGACACATATCATCGACCATGGGGAGCTGTACATTGATGATGGGGTGACTTTTGTGGAGGTCTAGGTGGAGACGAGGATCGACAGGAGCAGGTCCTACGTGGATGGTCGATTCTTCTGGTGCGCATCAGATGGAAGCACGAGAACCTCCAGGAAATCACTTGGGAGTGGGAGGCTCAGATGCGTTCTTAGTACCCACATTTGTTTCCCTAGTTTATGATTAATATTTACGGGGATGTAAATCCCTGATGTGGGTGTAATATAAAGACCCGTAAAATTAAACGGAATATTTTTTCTTAATTTTCTTTGGGATTTGACAAGAATGCAGTTTCTAACGGCACCTGATTCCAAGGCCCGTTGTGCCCAGAATCATTTTCTGAAGTTTAGCTCTGCTACGTTCAGTGAATGAACGAGTGGGTTTTTCTATCTTTTTAAACGTTGCTCGAAATCGAATTCTGAGGGCACCGTTTGAATCGCAGCGACAGTAATTGCTTAGAAACACATTTTCTGGAGTTGCGTTTACTCGGTTGTGGTTATTAAAATTTTCGGTTAAGTAAAGAATAAAATAAAATGGTGCAACCAATTTTATTTTTATTTAAAGTAGTTTAACCTAAGATAAGTAGTTGGAGTGGGACCCACTATATCCTACTTCACTAGGTAGGATATTTGTGGGGGTGGCACCCAAATGAACCCCGCCTATTAAACTTCCTCAAACCCCCTCTTTTAATTAGGTAATGCACCCGCACCCCCATTAATTGAAAAGTAAACTCTTAATTAATGATTTGATTAGGTTCCAATATAATTAATTCGTTGATTCATTTTGAATTTGAAATGAAATGTTGGATTGTGGGTTAATTAAATAAGAAAAGTCTTATTTTGTGAGAGGTTAGTCCATTGTGCGAGATGATTTGGAGAGGAAATCTATAACTTCCGAAGAACATTCTTCCTCCTTGAAGAACACAAAGAACGCGAACCTCCGACGAAGGACGATGAAGAATGTCAAATCCTTGGAGATCGACGATGCGCCACCATGTACCACGATGCCGACGATTCTCCTCTCTGCAACACCAACGTGCCTTACTTCATTTCTTCTTCCAGAGAAAATGGAAGGGAGACACCATTTCTCCTCGGACGATCTCCGTCGACGTGTACGGAACCCTCTTCCGCGACGTTAAATTCCGCAATGAACCTTCGTTCAACGATTTCATCGAGGTAGGGGTTTAGTTTTATGTCGTGAATAATTTTGGGCATTCATCGATTAACTTTTAGCCGCATGATATCGATTAACGGGAGGGGGCCAGACCGCACAAACACGGCCGACCCCCTCCCTTATTATTGATGTCCTTCATTGTGGATTGGAACGGAGACGGCGCGGTGCCGTCGCACCACGTGGAAACGAGAGAACTGCGGAAAAGGAGCGCAGCGCCTTCGCGCTGCGTCAAGGAACCACGAAGACATCGCGGCCGGAGTGGGGCCACGGCGGAGCGGCGCGGCGCCGTCGCGCCGCGCCTGTCAGACCAAGGCCGCGCCCTGTGGCCACGACGGAGCAGGGACCGGTGGCCGGCTACCGGCCGCCGGCGCCGAAGCAGGAGGGCGGGACTACGGGGTCCCTCGGCAGCAGCATGGACGGCCAGCCGGGCCGGTCGAACGACGAACCGGGAGTCATAACCCCCGGCCGGCCGAAGGAGCAGCCCCCACATGGGGGTCGCGGTTTGCCAAACAGGGGGGGGGGAGCGCCCCCCCCCCCCCCCCTTCCGCTTGTCCATTACGGCCGAACCGCCTTGCCAAGCTAGCCAATCCAAGCGCGCCAGGCCGGGCCGGGCCCTAATGGGCCGGACCTGGACCCGGGTCGGGTTAACTCGGTTCGGGCCGACCCAGGGGGTATCGGGCCGGGTCAGACCGGGCCCGAACCCCCTATTCATGGACTTCTTCCGGTCTTTTTCCCATAACATAGGCTATGGACCTACGATCGACGCACCGTCAGCTGCAATGCGATCCTTGGATCGAGATGTTCGTTTCGGTATATTACACTCAAGGTTTCAGAGAACTTTGGGTTCGGCCGGGTTGGTTCGAACACGAAACCAACCGGGCCCTCGGAGCGGAAACACTTATAACTTGAGCTCCGGACGTCCGATTGACGAGCCGTAGACTATTATGGATTCCTCTTTGTGAGATGGACCATTTGGCTTACTCCGCTCGAGGTTTGGACGCATCTAGATTATGGTCGGGTTGGTTTTGACTTAAAAACCAACCGGGCCCCTGGGACGAAAAAGCCAATAACTCTCACACAGGGCGTCCGATTGACACGCCGTCTGTCTCGTTGAGTTCCTGTTGATGATACGGAACATTGGGATACATCAACTCTGGACATCATGTCAGTTTATGCATTAGCCCCTCAGCTCGTGAAGCGGACACTCCCCGAATGAGCTTGCTGTATGCGGGAGACCTTGAGCTGGCTGCGACTGCGACGACGACGACGACGACTGTACAGAAATCCTCCGTGGATTCGACGGTGATGCCTACAGCACTCAGCGATCCTGCGTGGATTAGTGCTACCGATCCCATGTGGGTCAGATCCTGTGTGGGTCAGCGCTCAGCGGTCCTGTGTGGTCCAGCGCATACCGATCCTATGTGGGTCAGATCCTATGTGGGTCATTGCGGGGGTTAGTACCTATCAATCCTTTGTGGGTCATTGTGTGGGTTAGTACCTATGGATCCTGTGTGGGTCCGACGGCTTAGATGGATCAATGGCTACATCTAATCATCTCTATCGTCTTACGAAGAAGTATACCTGTGTGAGCTGAGTCTTGAATTTCAATCCTTATCTCTTATATGATTGACTTGTTATCCTGTGTGGATTAGGTTATGATTTACTTTGTGAATTGGGTTGTGTTTTTCATGTGTGGACTGAGTTGTATTTGGGCTTGGATGTTGGAGCCAAACCAGAATTGATGACTTAGGTATATTTATGGGAATATACATAAGTAGTGTCAGATGTTAGTTCGTGATCTTATTTTTCCTTTGTGGATTATCCTTTGTGGATTTTGGGAGACCTTAGGGGGTCTCGGGGTCCCTACTGAGTAGCTTATACTCACCCCTGCACGAGCTATGCCCGCACTACATTGTGTTGGATGCAGACGACGGACAACGCTGATCGTGGTAGAGGCTAGAGGAGCATTCGGTTCTTGGAGGTGGACCACTGGGCAGGACGTACACGGAGCGGATGGCTGGACCACAGGAGTTGAGGTGGCCATTTGTACCCACCCTTCAGGTGGGACTTCCAGTGGACGGCTCGACGTTGCTTCTTTACATTCAGTTGTTCTACTTTCATTTCAGTTATACTTTACTTTCATTTTGGGTTTTTATTCTGGCCCATTTACATTCCAGACTTACTTGTACTCAGTTTACTTGGTGTTTACTTCTTAAGGCTTACTCTATGGTGTTTGTTTACATTATAAATGCAATTCCTTCCACTTTTTGTCGGGATTTACGCCTTGGTGCTAGTCGCCAGCCCTTGGCCTATGGGATGCGGGCTTATGGTAGTCACGGAACGGGTCCTGAGGACAGGTCATGATAGTTCTACCATAGAACGTAGGACTCTGACCTTTTCTGTGTGACAATATTGTCAACTATTATGAGTGTGGGTTTCAGTTTGGGGAATCCATTGTTGGTGCGGTCATTGACGTTTCCATACACCAGGACACTGAATTCTAATTTCCAACTAAGAATCCGAAAACACTGATTGTGTGTGTTTTTAAAAAGTTTAATTTTCAATTTCTTTTAGTCATCTCACCAGGTATTACATAATGACCATGATGTACCATTTACTTATCAGGATTCCACTGTGTAGAAAACTAGCTAGGATTCCTGAGAGAGTACATGATGACAGGCCCATAGCAATGAGGATCTGGTGCAGGTCCCTCTTACTATGTTGGCACCTTCGGGTGTTGTACCAGCACCACCACCACCTATTGGGTATCAATTACCACCTGCCACACTAGCAAAGGGTTCACTCTGACTGGGCACTTTTCACGTGTTCTAGTGGTATATGCCTCCTATTTTTTGAGGTGAGATAGATTCCCATGCAGCTGATGGCTGGATAGAGGTGGTTTCTAGAGTTTTCCGCCTAATTGAGACACCAGAAGAGAAGATGGGGATCTTAGCCCCTAGTATTTTCTAGTGAGTGACCATGAGGATGGTCTTCATAGTGATGAGGCTTTGGTAAGTTGACCATTATCCGAGATAGTAACTTCAGGTAGTATGCCAGCTATATCATTTCTCATTGGTCAGTAGTGACAACCGGCGTTATGGGTAGTGGATAGATATAGGATTAGTGCCTTACAGGTGATTCAGCATCAGATACCCCTCAGGTACTGAGGTGAGACCAAATCATAGGTGGCTGAGGACTGGCTTGAGGAGGTGGCTAATAGTTTTGTAGAGCTTCTACAGGTTCGGCAGGATGACATGTCAGTTGATGAGTTTTCATCGAGGTGTATCGATCAATCCTGATACTCGATGAATATGATACAATCAGTGCTTCAGGGATCGAACATTCGAGCCTAGTGTGTTTAAGGATGTCTGAGCCAACAATATTACTCTATGCATTCCAACATATGTTGGGGGAGGTAGAGAGTACCTTTATGGTTGAGTGCTCTTTAGATCAGAGGATACAACAGTGAATTATAGAAGTGGGAAAATAGGAAACTAGTGCGAGTATCAATGACATGGGTGGGAAAAATGTTTTTGGAAGAAGAAGTGTTAGGGAAAAGAGAATCTGCATGGTTTCATACATGGAAGTAGAGCTAGGGGAGTAACATGAGGCGGTTTACATTTAGATATATTACAACCACCCCCATTTTGTCACCCCCACCAAGCATAGGGAGCTAGAGGGAAAAGGAAGGGAGTATATGGATGTGGTCAAAGAGTGTGGCCCAAGGTCTCCAGGAATGATTAGAGGAGCAATCTATGTCTACTAATTTCTACCATATCTATAGACATAGGTAGAATTCATTTATTCCTTCCACGAATCTTTCCAAATACTTAATGTTTTTGGATAAACCATTGACTTGACCCTCACGTCTATAGATACATTTGGGAGGATACACGATAATCACACTTACACTGGCAGTGTGATCTTACCCTTGAGGCGAGAGTTTCGGTTGGAACCTCTTGGTGGCAGCGTCGGGGCCTTATGATGTTAGTTTGGGTATGATTGGATATCCACAATTGATACACAAGATTGACAGTATTACGCAAAAAGGTTGTGGTTTATCTACAACATTGGGATGAGGTATTCCTTAGTCGGAGAAAAAGAAAACCCAGGTAACACAGTATATACTCATGCATAAGAGGGTGCATCCAATCACTCTTGAGTTGGCTAGCCTTACCCTCGTGGTAGTAGGAGTTTTCAGTTTTCAGTTCTCAATGGGAGTGGCTATAGTTCCTACAAGACTATGAATTTTAGATATTATATACTCCTAGGAAGGGGAACATGGTAGAAGATGTACTCAGTATAAGGTCTGGCCTACAACTGCTGAGTGAGGCGACAGATCAGCTAACTGCTTTACAGATATCGAACATGAATCGAGATGGAGCAGCTTATATTCAATCATTTAGAGTCACTCACCTACTTCTTCAATGAGTCAGGGAGGCGTAGCATTGGGACACAGACTGTGAGGCTCGACGTGCTTAGATATCTAAAAGATAGGCACCTCGAGGATTTTCTTCAAGGTGGGGAGCATGTCATTCTTTTCAGAGGATGTACCATGATACCAATGTAAATTTAGGATAAATTGTTGAGGGATTTCAACACATCCCATCTATTGGTACACCCAAGAGTGGAGAATATATACCTAGATCTCCGACGACAGCACTGGTGGTCGGGAATGAAGAAAACAATTGTAGAGTTTTTCTCTCATTGCCTCACTTGTCAGCAAGTGAAGGCCAAGAATCACGTACCTGCAGGCATAGTTCCTCTTTTAGAGGTCCCATAGAGGAAGTGGGATGGGTTATTCATGGACATCGTGACAGGGATTTCACATACATCCGGAGGTCATGATTTTATCTGGGTGATCGTTGACGGACTCACCATGTCAGCCCACTTCCTACCGATTAGAGAGATGTGTTTAGTATAGTGATTGGGATGCCTTTCTGTGAAGGAGAATGTGTGGCTACATAGAGTACCCTCGACGATTATCTCTGATGGTGATACACATTTTACTTCCCAGTTATGGAAGGGGTTGCAGGAGGCTTTCAAACGTTGCTTCGTTTGAGCACTGCCTTACATCCTCAGACGGATGGCCAAACTGAGTGGACCATTTAGACCCTTGACGACATGAAGCATACTTGCGTCCTCGACCTCGGTTGCAAATAGAAGGATCAATTTCCTTTGGTGTATTTTGCGTACAACAATAGCTATCACTCCACCATTGAGATGTAACCTTTTGATGCATTGTATGGGTGACCTTGCATATCACCTTTGTGCTTGACTGACCCTGGGGAGTCCACACTAGTTGGACTAGAGAGAGTACATGATAACATGGAGATTGTGAAGATTATCTAGGAGCGGATGAATGTTGTACAGAGAAGGAAGAAGTCTTATGCCGATAGAAGACAAAGACCTCTGGAGTTCGAGGATGGTGACTATGTCTTTCTATAGGTATCATCCTAACATGGTTTTCAGATATTTGGTCGTGGTGGAAAGTTACCTATGAGGTTCATTAAACCCTTCTAGGTCCTCATCAGAGTTGGTGAGGAGGAATACCCCAAGCTCCACCACCTCAGTTGCACTGGGTGAATGACGTCTTCCATGTATCCCAACTGAAGAGATACGTGCAAGAACCTTCTCACATCATTGACCACAACGATCTGGATGAAGAAGATGGGGAGACATTTACATATATTCCAATAGAGATTGAGGGTCAACATGATTGGGTCCTTCGTGGGTGTTTGACACCTCTGGTGTGCGTTCGCTGGTAGCACAAGAACCTCTAGGAGAGCACATGGGATCAGGAGGCTCAGATTCGGGCTTAGGACCACCACTTGTTTTCCTATTTTTGTGATGTAGATTTCGTGGACCCAAATTCTTGAGGTGGGGAGAATTTAAAGGCACAAAATTTCCATGTAATATTTTTAAAATATATGGGAAATTTATGAGTCCGTGAAAATTTACAGTTCATGATTCAGAGGCCCAATGTTCCTGGAATGAATTTGGGAACTTTTTTTGGTTAAGCTCAGTAATCATATGAAAGGGTTTTTGTAACATTTAAACCGGTTCTCAGAATTGATATTTGAGGGCACATTTTTACTCACAGCACCGATATTCACTTATGGAGACCTTCACCTCCACTGCAGTAGGTCGAGGGTGAAATATAAATTATGTGTTTTTCATGAAAATAAAAAAATAAAATAAAAAAACTTCTATTTTATTTTTGTTGAAACCTCCAATGTGAATGTTATGGATGTGGGTACCACCGAGCCTAAAACCCCAAAATTTGAATTTAATGGTGGGGACCACCAGAACCCTCTTAATGGGGGAGAAATCTCTCAACTCACCATTAATTCATTCCTCCCATAAAATTGAGCCAATGAATTATGCCAACGTGCTACAATTAAGTATGCCTACAATTAATTGTGCCAAAAATTAAATTGATAGACTTAATTTAAATTATTGGCACCTCTATTCTTTTAAGGATTGGTTGGTGAAGTGTGGAGAATTGGGAGAAAGCTGTGGAGAAATCCTACCTCTCCAATGAATAACTATTACTCCAAATGAAGAACACCATCGAATAATATTCTTTGGAATCAATAAAGAGGATGATGCGTGAGCTGACTTCCGAAAAATGACTTTGGAAGTGATGAATGTTGGAACGTTCTTCGTCTTCCCCATTATTCATAGTGCGACACATCAACGAACCTTCGAGGTTGGTGTTTTTTTGCTTTTCATTGTTTGTGTTGAATTAATCCTCCAGGTCCACCTGCTACAGAACTAATGCCGTGGGTATGGGAAAAATGAACATGGCCCGATCCCTCCGATATTCATCATGGATGTTGTATTCTTCATGTAAGAGAAAGAAGGTGACTGCCTACAAGGATCATTGCACAAAATTGGGGCGGTGTGCACCCATGCCTCGACTAGAGGAAGAGAGCGTGCAGTGGTCGGAAGGTCGCTGACGATTGCTGGCTGCAGTGGAGGACAGAGGGCGGCCAGTGTTCGGCCTACCGTGGAGGGGTGGTGCATGACGCGCCACCGTCAGAGCAAGGGGTTGTGGCCCTCTTGGGCACAGGGTATAGCAGAAGGTGGCTATCCTTCGGCTAGCTATGGAGGGAGAGGCACAATGCATAGTCGAGAGGATATAGGCCAGCCATTTCGGCCGATTGAGCTTGACCAAGCGGGTCCTGCATGCTGCTGGCGACCAAACGGCCGATGGGAGTTTGGTGATTGAGGTAGTGGGCGCACGACACCACCCCTTCATGCGTCCAGGCTGGGCCACCCAGAGAGGGCCGAGTCACACCCTTCGGGCTAGGCCGCATCAGCCGGCTAGGCCAGACCCAGTGGGCTGGGCCATACCTAGCAGACCAGGTCGACCTGAACCAGGTCTGTTCGATCCGACTCGGTCGAACCGGAACTGGACAACTTTAAGCCCATTCCTTACTTTTTTCCATAAATTTGGCACCGATTTTCCGTTTGATGAATGGTATATGGTGCTGGAAACCATGGAGTGAGACATTCCATTGGTATACCCCACTAGAGATTTGGATAATGTTAGGGTATTGTCAGGTTTGATAGAGAACAAATCCTACCAGGCCCTCTAGACTAAAAGGCTAATAACCTATAGACCAGGCGTCCAATTGATTCTCTATCTATTTCGTTTTTTCCCCTATTACATGGTAGTCCTTTGGGATACTTCTTCATGGGATTTCATGATGGTTGGATTATCAACATGTGGCTTGAGATGCATACCCTCTTAGAGATGAGAGTGCTTATTGCGAGAACCCTATAGATGGTTGTGATGATGTATTAGGATCGTCTGTGGGTCTGATGATGTATAGATGATGCATGTCACACCCTGATTGATGCTATATTTTAAATCGATTATTTTTGGTTTCTTTTGCGGGCACATGACCTTGTGCGGCGACCGTGAGCGCGACCCTGCGTGCAACCGGGCACGTGACTGTGCATGTGACTATACGTGATGTCCTTCCTCAATATATAATTGTAATATATTGGTTGATTTTATTATTTTCATGTTACTATTAATATTAAATTTAGAATTTAATAGGATATTAATTTGTCCTTAATTTTATTTTTTTTTTATTTTTTTTATTTTCTTTTCCGTTTTTTCTTTCCTCTTTTTCTTTTCACTTTTTTTCTCTCCCTCTCATTCTCTACCCATCTCTCATGAAGGGAATCTCCTCCCCTAACCCTAGACGCTTCTCCCTTTCCCTCACGGGACTGCTTACAACCTCCGCTCCCTCTCCTAGACTGGTTCCACCCTGCCCTCCTCCTCCATCTCCGGTCGGCCACACGGCCCGCCTCAACTTGGGCTCCCCCGCGATGCCCCTGCTACCTTGCACAACCAGAACCATGCCACACCTCCCTTCCAGCCGATTTTCCAGTGCGAAGCACCTCCGACCTCGCTTCCCGCTGCCCAGTTTGACATCTGCACCTTCGTCTCATGTGTGTTTACCCTTTTATTGATTTTTTTTGTGGATTTGGGGATTTTTGGGATATGGTTTTTGGTTAACTTTGTTTTTATTTTGATTCAATGGGTTTGATACCTTGTTTTTAGGGTTTCATTGTATTTCTTGCGGTGCGATTGATGTACGACGGGAGTTTCGTGCCATGTTTGCGAAGTTTGCTACATGCCGGTAGGTGGTTTGATGCATAATTTTTATTTGATGACTTAATATTCAGGCTTAATCTGTTTATCATATTATTTAACTAATTTTTGTAGTTCCATGTTTTTTTTCTTTGAAATTTTATTTGTATTGAAATTTTATAGTAGGTTGTTTATATTATGTGCTCATTTTCTTTTGAGAACTCAGTTAGTGTTTTTTAAAATTGTGTAGTTAGCATATTAATTAGTAAATGTGGTGCGAACAGTATTTTTTGACATAGCGTCGTGTATGTTTGGTCGTAAAAGAAGGTTTTGTGTGAGTTTAGTGGGTAAATCCAAGTGATTATTTCAAATTATTTTATAAGCTTTTACTTTTGGCTTATTAAATTACGTGGTTTGTGAAAATGTGTTTTACATATGGTGCAGGGTTTTCCATCAAACTAATTGTGTGGTGCAAGTCACGATTTAAAATTATGTTTGAGTGCGTGTGATGTTGGAATTAATTTTAATGTATAAATTTTTAATTTAGTGTGTGTAACTCCATGTGACATTCTTCTAATATTTCTTTATAAATTTTTTTAATGGTTTATTAAATTATGACACTGGTGGGAAATGTGTTAGCAAAATTAATTAGTGTTCATATTATTTAAAAAGAGTGTTTATATGTGTATGTGGTGGTTTGTTTAATGATAAGTGACTTTAACTTTTGCAGATGGTTTAATTGAGTATGTAACCAATGAAAATTGAGTTTTTAAAGATTTTGGGTTTGGTGTTTAAAGCAGTGTCATGGTCTTTAAAATATTATTTATAAATTTTTATAATTTTTTTTATTAAATAATTATTAAGGATGGAAAATTATATTGTTTGAGTTCGGAAACAGTTTCTAGTTTTAAATGTCTTGCGGTTGTTGCAGCGTGTCGTCAGTAAAAGTCTATGACACTGCGGTTATCGGGTTGTGCGTGCTTATGCACAACTGCAAAGCGAGTCGTGTTTACATGATCGAGTGGCGAGTCTAGGTAGGTCGCCCACTAAACTTGCCTTTAAATTTATAATTTATTAATTACTTATTATTTCATTAATTTTTAATAAATGAGAAACAGTATCGAATAATTATTTTTGGAATAATTAGTCGATGTAAAAAAAGAGGTGTTTATTCTATACGCAACACTTGAAATATTTTATTGCTGAATTGATGAAAAATAGTGAAAGAATGACTATTTTTCCTTTGAACATAATTAAATTGAATTTCAAGTATAGTTCTACTTTAATGATAAATTTTTTCTTCTGTTGTGTGAGAAAGTGTTTTGGTTCTCTTGAGAAATGAGGTTTTTTTCTTTAAAGCTTGTTAAGGCCTGTTTGACACTTTAATAAAATAAAATATTTGAAAAACCACTTTGGAGTGGCTGGGGGGTGACCTTGTTGTGAATGTCAGCTTGGTGTGTGTTGTACATGATGCTTCTGCATCGTGACTATGATGGACTTTGTTGACTCACCCCCCTTTTTTATTACACATGTTGACATGGGAACCTGGCATAATAAGTGAATTTTTGTGAACGATGTTGAACTAGATTAGATTATGCACTGCCTAGTTGCCCCATAGTAGGGGAATACTTTGTTATTGCTGCTATGGGGATTGGGCCCCTCGTTTAGGCCATGCTGGGCTATACCGGGTAGTAGTAGGGGCGTTATGACATTATCGAGTTAGGGCATGCCTTCAGGATGAGTCACATGTATAGTACGTTCTAGATTGTTCACGAGATCCTAGGTTCGGCCAATGTCTATTTGGCTTTTGTTGCTTGTAGTAGTGATTATGATGCATATATGTATACCCAAATTACCCTTCCTGTGTGATTTCATTTGTGCATTTATGGTGTATTGTTCTCCATGGAAAGTGGTAAACTAATTTTAATTCGGTTTCTAAAAATGGTTTTCAAATGAAAGTGTTTAATCCTCTTTGTACAAATTTGAAAAAAAAATTATAAACATCACTTTCCCATTCTAAAAAGCCATTGACACAATTAAAATAAATCTAGACTTGAAAATGGTTAAGGGAAATGGTTTGTAGTTTTCTTTTAAGAAAAATATTTAAAAAAACATACTTTTATAAATTTTAGTTCAAACTTGAAATTAGTAAATTCTTTATTTAATTTTGTGTGCGTTGGAAATAGAATTAGTTGAGCCTACATACTGAGTTATAACACTCATGCCTATAGTGTTTTCCTGTTTTTAGTTTATGCTACAGTTTTGACACGAGCTTTTTTGCCATGGGCATGACTTGGTTGTCATTTGGAGAGTGACTCTCGAGGTCATGAGGAGATTTTGGTTGTGGTCAGGTTAGTACATTGATCTACCATTTTTATTGCTGCATTATTTTTTCGCATTGGGGGAAATAGTTCCCTCTTTCCCTGTGGATGCCCTGGTGCTTGTCGCCATCCCGGGAGGATCAGGAACGCCACTCGAGCCTTACAGCAGACCGGGTCGGCGCTGGGTCAGATGGAGACCCGACGTGGTTCCTAAAAAAGTTGTATCAGAGGAGGTTTTATTCTTGTTATTTGGGGTGTCAGGTAGATCATAGATAGTATCGTCGGTACTCGAGGGGTAGGTGTGAGAAGAGCATCGCGAACGCTTTCTCGTTCCGATACTCGAGTAACCAGGGGTAGTCCTGGATTTAAGTTTTTTTATTTTCTCTTTATGGAGGGGGGATGAAAATAGAATTAAATCGGTACTTTGCGCAGTCTTACATGGAGTAGCGACCCATTTGATGCCCAAGAGTATGGTTCGACACTCCTTGTGGTTGGTGCTTTCCTAGGGCATGGTCTGCTATACCATGTCGCCAGATTAGACATGACCACTAGTCCTTTGTCTAGGTGCTTTAATGTCTGTGATGTCTTTCCTCAGTTTAGGGATTGGTGTAAAAAAAATTTCTTTAAAAAGTGAAGCGAACTTTGTCATTTCTCTTATTTTATTTTGGTGTGTGTTTTTCATGATTTTTGGGGTGTATTTCTCTCAGAACCTGTTTTTGGAATTTTGTGTTTGATTTGTTGAAATTTAATTCCTAAAATAACGTCTTCGGTTATCAGAAATTGAAGTGGTTAGCTTTGTAAATGGAAAGCATTCTGTAAATTTTCCTTGAATTTTTGGAATGGTTTTGTGAAAATGGTATTTTCGGATATTGAGAATGTTTTGTTTTGAAAGAGGAGTAGGCTTGTTTCTTTCTAGCGGTGTTCCTATGGGTTCTCGCATGTGCATGTGGATTTCATTAATGGATAGTTGATGTATCATGTGGATGCGTGCCTGAGTTGAATGAAAAATTCATATTTGGGAGGCATCATGGAATATCGGTGGTGAGTGATTGACTTTCAAGGCTGTATCTTGTTTCCAGGAAAGTGGGTTTTTCTCTAAAATGGTTTTATGTGCTTAAATGGTTTTTGAAATTTTGAAAAATGGATTTTAGTCTGGAGTGAAAGCTATGAGTCCAAAAGAGTTATTGGGTTTTATTGTACCGTGCATGGTTTTTTCAATCGGGTGATTTTGTTTAAGAATGAATTGATGTTTTAAATTGGAATTACTGAAAATTTCATCTAAGTTGTGGATGTTGTTTTGTAATGTGTTTGGATTTTAAAAATACATTCCTATGTTTCTTGTTTGGGATATGCCCCTAGAAATGTCCCATGGATTCCAGCAGGTCTCTCTCAGTTCTTGGCCCGACCGAGACTCTTAGTGGAGTGGTAGAGCTGGGTTTTTCTCTTTTGTGTCGGCCTTTTGTAGATGTCGAGGTCGGTTGGACAATGTGGAATGCTTTGCGATGTCATGAGTGTCTCTATTTTTTGAAGAACTCTAATAGTTGTGTGGGTGTTAGTTATCTTGAGTATGTCTGGTGGAGCGGTGCTAGACCGGTAAACAGGGATTGTTCCGTTTTAGTTGCGAATGGGGATGTTTCCAGTGATCCTCATGAATAATCTCATTTTGTAGTTGTGCCTAAGGAAGTGAAGGCGGGAGAAATTTGGTGGATCTCGTAGGTGCTCAACCAATCAATGAGTGGATATTGAGGTGTGTTGACCTTTCTAATGAGTTAGTTTTATGTTCCGCCGAAGTATTGTGGAGTAATGAGTCTAAAACACATAATAGTTATGGTATTGATCATATTGTGGTAACTGTGGGTCACACATATGATGAGGGGTGTGAACCAAAGGGGATTGTTCTTAGAGTTCTCCTTCCATTATTTTGCGCATCATGTTTGACAGATTGCTCAATCTATTATCTCCCGTGTGGTCAGTCGGGAGCTCTAAGTCGTTCGCTGCAATTCTTATTTGGTATGTTGACAGAGTGTCTTCTTGGTAGATGAGGAGTAGTATGCAGGTTTCTTTTCCAGCGAAGGAAGTTTCAGTCATAGATGGTCAGCTTATGACTCCAAGGCGATAGATGATTCAGACATCAGGGCCCCAGCCATAGGTCTCGTGGTGAATCTTGCACGCAGTCAAAACTCATCAGATGTGGTATGAGTTTTGTCTGAATTAAGTCCGCAGTGATGGATGAGGACAACTTAAATTTTCTTATTGCAGTACCGCCTATGAAGGCTTCATGTTTTTTAGGGGCATAAAGGACTTGTCTCCTTATGGTGGTATTGACTTATGGAAGTTCCCCTATGGATTTCAAGAGGTTAGGAGAATCCCTCTTTCAACGAGTGCACTCTATGACCCTTTTGGTGGTCGACTATGAATCAAAATTGTACTTGTTTTATAGATGCTCATGTCTTGTGGGATTTATGCACGTATGTCTAGTTCTTCTCTTGGTTAGGGGTTTCCGCTGTCAAAACCCTCCAATGTGGTGGAGTATTGGTCAGTGTGGGAATCGTCTGTGTGGGTCAGCCCATGATGGTGGGTTCGTTGTCACGACCCGCCCTCGGGGTCCGTGCCGTGACTACCCCAAGCCCGCCTTCCATAGGCCAGGGGCTGGCGACTAGCACCAAGGCGTAAATCCCAGTAAAAAGGGAAGGCATTGCCTTTGAAAAGTAAACAAACACCACAGAGTAAGCAAGCGGAAAGTAAACACTAAACAAAAGCAGAGTAAAACTGAAAGTGCGGAAAAGTAAATGGGCCAGTATACAAACCCAAACTGAAAGTAAAGTACAACTCGAAAGGGAAAACAGCAACTGAAAAGTAAAAGCTGCTACACCGAGCTGTCCACTGGAAATCCCACCTGAAGGGTGGGTACAGATAGCTCCTTTGCTCCACGGGACCCGCTGTCCGCTCCGAGCACGTCCCGCCCAGTGGTCCACCTCCGGGTACCGTCCCGCTCTGCAAGCCTCAGCTAAGATCAACGCTGTCCGTCGTCTGCAACCAACACAACGTAGTGCGGGCAAAGCCCGTGCAGGGGTGAGTATAAGCTACTCAGTAGGGACCCCGAGACCCCTGATGGTCTCTCAAATCCACAATGGATAACCACGAAGAAAGGAACAATCACGTAGTAATAACCGACATTGCTTAGGTATATGCCCATACATATACCTAAGTTATCAATTTCAAATACGCTCCAACCTACGAGCCCAAGTACAACTCAGTCCACACAGGAAAGTAAACGTATTCCACACAGGAAAGCAAAACGTAATCCACACAGGAAAACAACAGGATTCAGCTCAAACCAGGATTTTCATTAACGAAACCGTAACTGTTGAAGAGCCCCATCTCTGAAGTGTACAGTGGTCCTGTCACGACTCCGAGGTACTGCCCACTAACCTAAGACCGCTGAAGTACTCCTCCTGTCGAGTACCGCGGGTCTGCTGCCAACTACCGGGCGCTCCGTCCGCTGAGGGTCTGCTTCCAAATACCGGGCGCTCACCCAGATAGCCTACAAGGGTACTCCTCCAGTCGAGTACCGCGGGTCTGCTGCCAACTACCAGGCGCTCCGTCCGCCGTGGGTCTGCCGCCGAATATCGGGCGCTCCGTCCACTGGGCTAGTCGACTCACCCCAAGTTGAGTCGGTTGAGCAGTCTTCAGGTCTCAGCCGGTTTCACGGTCTCCGAACTCTGTACGCTCGTCTCCAGTATCGCAGGTCTGCCGCTACAACCGAGCGCTCCACTGCCAAGGATATGCTGCTACAACCAAGCGCTCCACCGCCCAAGGTAAACAGAAGATTCAGCTCACACAGGTTCGGTAGCACTGTTCCACGTAGGATCGCTGAGTGCTGTAATCGTCGTCGTCGAATCCATACAGGATCTCTGTACTGTCGTCGTCGCAGTCACAGTAGTAGTAGTAGCAGTAGTAGTCACAGTAACAGTCGCAGCCAGCACTAGGGTTCCCGCACACAGCAAGCTCGTTCGGAGGATCCGCTCCACGAGCCGAGAGGCTGATACATCAACTGTCACAAAGTCCAGAGTTGATGTATCCAAAAGTTCCGTATCGTCAACAGGAACTCAACGCAACAGACGGCGCGTCGATCGAACGCCCGGTCTGAGAGTTATTGGCATTTTCGTCTCCGGGTCCCGGTTGGTTTTTAAGGCAAAACCAACCCGACTGTACTCCACCTGCGTCCAAACCTCGGGCGGAGTATGCCAAAAGATCTGTCTCACTAAGAGAACCACAACACGGCTGACGGCACGTCAATCGGACGTCCGTAGCTCAAGATATGAGTGTTTCCGCTCCGAAGACCCGGTTGGTTTCGTGAACGAACCAACCCAGCCAAACTCAAAGTAATCCGAAACCTTGAGTGCGATATACCGAAACGACCGTCTCGATCCAAAGATCGTGTTTCCGCAGACGGTTCGTCAATCGGAGGTCCGAGGCTCAAGTTATGGCCAAAAGACAGTAAAAGATTCGAAACGGGGGGGTCCGGGTCCGGGCCGACCCGGCCCGACCCCCCCGGGGTCGGCCCGAACCGGGTCGCCCGACCCGGGTTCGACTCGGCCCGGCTGACCGGCCGGCTGGCGGCGCGGCGGCCTGGCGGCAGGCAGGGCGGCCCGGCGGCAAGCGGGGCGGCCCGGCGGCATGCGGGGGGACAAAGCCCCCGCTGATTGAGGGGCGGCGCGGCATATAACCGCGCCCTTTCTGCAAACCGCCCCCCCACGTGGGGGGCTTGATTGGGATGGCGGCGCGGCCTTTGTGCCGCGCCCTTTGCAAGAAAATGGCCCCCACGTGGGGGCCGGTTTGGAGGAAAACCGGGGGGCTGCTCCTCCCCCCCCCCCCCTTTACATGGAAACTGCCCCTCTCTTAAAGAGGGGGGGTTTATGCGCTGGCCGGGGGATTAATTCCCCCGGTTTAACGTCATCCGGCCGGCCAGCTGGCCGGCCGGTTTTCTCCAACGGGACCGGAAATTCCGGTCCCCTCTTCGGCTTCCGACGCCGGCGGCCCGGCCGCCGGTCTCCTCGTTCCGTCGCGGCCCAGAACCGGCCGCGGTCTTCGTCGTCCGGCGCGGTGTGACGACACCGCGCCCCTCCGCCGTGCCTTGATTCCTTTCAACGCGGCGCGACGGCGTCGCGTTCTTGAAGATTCTTCCTCGGCGTGGCACGACGGCGCCGCGCAAAATAATTGTATGATTATCCGCATGGTGCGACGGCACCACGCTACTTTGCTTCCACCCGCAAGAATAAACAACAAGAACGATGGAGGGGGGGTGGGTTCGGCCGTGTTCGTGCGGTCCAACCCCCCCTCTCGTTAAACAATAACACTTATATAATATATTCAAAAGCCTCACGTAGACATGCGAGATCCACGATCAAGAATAAAAAAATTTAACAATAAATAACAACCCCTACCTTGGGTATAAGTTCGAGGATTTTCCAACGTCCGCGGAAGTCAACGTCGCAGAGAGCGGGCGTCGCGGTCGTCGTTCGTCAATTCCGTTGATGAAGAGATGCGTCCGATGTGATACGTCGTTGGCGAAACCTCTTATGTCGATGAAGGGAATCCGAGGAGAAAGCGGCGTTCCCTCTCGTTGACACGGAAGACGAAGAAGTGCGGAGCGGCGTTCTTTGTCGGAGCTTGAGTGTTCTTCGTCAAGATGAGCGTTCTTCGTCAAGATGAGCGTTCTTCGTCAAGATGAAGAAGAAGAAGAAAAACTCCCCAAAAGCTCTCAAGGTGGACAAAGTGTTCTAACCCAACCAAAAAAAATAAGAGCTTATTTTATTTACAAACCTAACATAAGAAATTCAAAGGTTTGAATTTCAAAAAGATTAACTCCAAAATTAAAAAACTCAAGTCATTTAAAGTGGGGGTTAAGGGAGTTGGGAGAAGATGAAAGGTTGGGAGCTTCGTGTGGGCCCCACCACACTTAATCCTCCCAAGGGAGGTTAAGTGGATGTGGGTCCCACTTCCAACTCCCTTTGATAGGATTTAACAAGTTAACATAAAATTTGTTCTTCACAAATTTTATTTAACTTAAACCTAAAACCCAAAAGCTAACTTTCAACCCGCAACAAACGCAACTTCCGAAAAGGTCTCTTTAAGCGAATATCGGCGCTGCGAGTTCATCGGTGCCCTCGGATTTCAATTCCGAGCACCAGATCAAAAGTTAGAAATTCCCGCTCATTCGTTCACTGAACGTACCCGAGCCAAACTTCGGAAATTAATTCCGGGCACTCCGGGCCTCGGAATCAGGTGCCGTCTGAAACCGCACTCTTGTAAAATTCTAAAGAAAATTAAGAAAAAATTTTCCTTGAATTTTACGGGTCTTTACATTACTCCCACCTCAGGGCTTTACATCCCCGTAAAGATACATCAAAAACTAGGGAAACAAATGAGGGTACTGAGTACGCATCTGAGCCTCCCGCTCCCATGTGATCTCCTGGAGATTCCCGTGCTGCCATCTGATGCGCACAAGAGGAATCGATCGCCCACGCAGGACCCGCTCCTGTCGATCCTCTATCTCCACCAGGACTTCCGTAAAAGTCTCCCCATCGTCAACGTCAAGCTCCCCATGGTCAATGATGTGCGTCGGGTCGTGCACGTATCTCCTCAGCTGAGATACGTGGAAGACGTCGTGCACCCGATGCAACTGAGGTGGTAGAGCCAGGCGATAAGCCACCTCGCCAACCCTGCTAAGGACCTGGAAGGGTCCGATGAAGCGTGGAGATAACTTGCCGCCTCGGCCAAAACTCTGAATACCACGTCGAGGTGAGAACCGCAAGAAGACGTGGTCGCCATCCTCGAACTCTAGTGGCCTCCGCCTCCTGTCAGCATATGACTTCTACCGGCTCTGAGCTGTACTCATCCGCTCCTGGATGACCTGGACCTTCCTTGTCGTGGCCTGGACCATCACAGGTCCCACAAGAGCTGCAAGATTTCTTCTTTTCCAAAAAGAGAAATCTGGTCTCATCCCCTGGATGAACCACATTCTTTGCCTAAAACAATCAATCCTAACATGGATGATACTAATCCATACCAAGGATGACGTCGTAAGGCCTCGACGCTACTACTAAGAGATTCAACCGTTACTCTCGCCTCCAAGGGTTGAGTCACACTGTCGGCATCAGTGTGTGGTAACTGGGTCTCCTCCAGTAGATGTCTCACAAGCGAGGGTCAAGTCAACAGCCAAAACTGGAACCTCCTAGTAACATCACGAAAGAGGGCAGGAACGAAAATATCACAAAGGTATGCGTCTTTTATTATTGCACCTCATAATACAAGACGCTACACAAAAGAAACAAGGAACCAGAAGTACAAAGGATGTATCCACTAGTTCTGCTCCTGTCCATCGGCTCCCAGAGCTCCATGATCGAAGGCCTCGACTGCCTGAAGCTGAGCTCTCCCCTGCGGTCGGGGTGGACCTCCTGGTGGTGGTGGTGGTAGAGCCTCAAAGCGTCGTCCACCACCTGCTGCTCGGCCAGCTCCTCTGCCTCGTCCGCCTCCTCCCTGCAGACCGCCACGGTCGAACCTCTGCCTCTGCCTAGGTGGTTCCTCAACCGTCTGCTACTCCTCTGCATGGCGGGTCGGGCAGTCACGAGGCATGTGACCAATCCCGCCACAGGAGTAACACTGTCCACTCTCGGCACGCCTGGCTCTGACTCCACCCCGGCTTCCCCGCACAACAGAGCCTGAGTCGTGCAGTCGGCCACTGGTAGGTCTGGTCTGCCTGGAACCCTGAGTCATCTGTCGGCTACCTGCTACCGAAGACTCCGCTACGTGCCGCCCTGCGGTGGGTCTCTGTGATGGTGTAGACTCAGCAAGGAAGCTCTCGATCAGAAGAGCCCGCTCCAGTACTCCTGTCCGAGTCGGTATGCTGAGGGAGATTAGCGATGCCCTGATCTCGTGTCTCAAACCCTGCTCGAAGGTCCGAGCCCGGAAGAAGGGGTCCCGTACCATGTCTGTCGAGTACCGAGAAAGGTCGGTGAACCTCGCCGCGTACTGAGCGACCGTCATGCTGCCCTGCCGCAGCTGTAGAAGCTCCTGGATACGCACCGCACGAAGGGTGGCTGGGACGAACTCCGAGCGGAAGATGCTCTCAAAGTCCGTCCAAAGTAGAGATGCCTCATCGTGCACCTGAAGCATCAAGCTCCACCATCGTCCTGCTGCTGCGTGTAGTAGGATCGCAGCGAGGATCACCATGAGGTCTGCTGGTGTCCTCACTAGCCTAAACACTCGTAACACTGCCTCCAGCCAGTCCTCTGCTGCCTGGGGATCCGTCTCCCCGCGAAACCTGGGTGGTCGCTGGCGCTGAAACTCATGCATTGCGCTGAGGCGACGTGCATCGTCAGCGGCTGCTGCTGGAAGCATCGGGGGCTCGGCGGGTAGAGCTACCGCTGGTGCCACTGCTGACAAAGGGCCCTGTACCGAGGCCTCGTCGCTCGGTGGGATGTCGTCACGCTCGACTCTCGGAACCCTAGCTGGCTGCCGTCGTGGGGCCATCCTGAAAGAAGACAGGTGCGCCACGGTCAAACAGAATACCTGGTGAGCTGATATAAGTAATCACAAAGAAAACTTTGAAACACACACGCAATCAATGTTTTCGTGCATTAAGTCGGAAATCAGAAGTCAGGGTCCTGGTGTACGGATACGTCGGCCGCCGCACCAACACTGGACTCCCTGGACTGATAACCACACTCAATACGCTAAACATTATTGCTTCACATAGAAAGATCAGAGTTCGCGGTAGAACCGAACTCCTCTGATACCAATTTGTCACGGCCCGCCCTCGGGGTCCGTGTCGTGACTACCCCAAGCCCGCCTTCCATAGGCCAGGGGCTGGCGACTAGCACCAAGGCGTAAATCCCAGTAAAAAGGGAAGGCATTGCCTTTGAAAAGTAAACAAACACCACAGAGTAAGCAAGCGGAAAGTAAACACTAAACAAAAGCAGAGTACAACTGAAAGTGCGGAAAAGTAAATGGGCCAGTATACAAACCCAAACTGAAAGTAAAGTACAACTCGAAAGGGAAAACAGCAACTGAAAAGTAAAAGCTGCTACACCGAGCTGTCCACTGGAAATCCCACCTGAAGGGTGGGTACAGATAGCTCCTCTACTCCACGGGACCCGCCGTCCGCTCCGAGCACGTCCCGCCCAGTGGTCCACCTCCGGGTACCGTCCCGCTCTGCAAGCCTCAGCTAAGATCAATGTTGTCCGTCGTCTGCAACCAACACAACGTAGTGCGGGCAAAGCCCGTGCAGGGGTGAGTATAAGCTACTCCGTAGGGACCCCGAGACCCCTGAAGGTCTCTCAAATCCACAATGGATAACCACGAAGAAAGGAACAATCACGAAGTAATAACCGACATTGCTTAGGTATATGCCCATACATATACCTAAGTTATCAATATCAAATGCGCTCCAACCTTCGAGCCCAAGTACAACTCAGTCCACACAGGAAAGTAAATGTATTCCACACAGGAAAGCAAAACGTAATCCACACAGGAAAACAACAGGATTCAGCTCAAACCAGGATTTTCATTAACGAAACCGTAACTGTTGAAGAGCCCCATCTCTGAAGTGTACAGTGGTCCTGTCACGACTCCGAGGTACTGCCCACTAACCTAAGACTGCTGAAGTACTCCTCCTGTCGAGTACCGCCGGTCTGCTGCCAACTACCGGGCGCTCCGTCCGCTGAGGGTCTGCTGCCAAATACCGGGCGATCACCCAGATAGCCTACAGAGGTACTCCTCCAGTCGAGTACCGCGGGTCTGCTGCCAACTACCAGGCGCTCCGTCCGCCGTGGGTCTGCCGCCGAATACCGGGTGCTCCGTCCACTGGGCTAGTCGACTCACTCCAAGTTGAGTCGGTCGAGCAGTCTTCAGGTCTCAGCCGGTTTCACGGTCTCCGAACTCTGTACGCTCGTCTCCAGTATCGCAGGTCTGCCGCTACAACCGAGCGCTCCACTGCCAAGGATATGCTGCTACAACCAAGCGCAACACCGCCCAAGGTAAACAGAAGATTCAGCTCACACAGGTTCGGTAGCACTGTTCCACGTAGGATCGCTGAGTGCTGTAATCGTCGTCGTCGAATCCATACAGGATCTCTGTACTGTCGTCGTCGCAGTCACAGTAGCAGTAGTAGCAGTAGTAGTCACAGTAACAGTCGCAGCCAGCACTAGGGTTCCCGCACACAGCAAGCTCGTTCGGAGGATCCGCTCCACGAGCCGAGAGGCTGATACATCAACTGTCACAAAGTCCAGAGTTGATGTATCCAAAAGTTCCGTATCGTCAACAGGAACTCAACGCAACAGACGGCGCGTCGATCGGACACCCGATCTGAGAGTTATTGGCATTTTCGTCTCCGGGGCCCGGTGGGTTTTTAAGGCAAAACCAACCCGACCGTACTCCACCTGCGTCCAAACCTCGGGCGAAGTATGCCAAAAGATCTGTCTCACTAAGAGAAACACAACACGGCTGACGACACGTCAATCGGACGTCCGTAGCTCAAGATATGAGTGTTTCCGCTCCGAAGACCCGGTTGGTTTCGTGAACGAACCAACCCGGACGAACTCAAAGTAATCTGAAACCTTGAGTGCGATATACCGAAACGACCTTCTCGATCCAAATATCGCGTTGCCGCAGAAGGTTCGTCAATCGGAGGTCCGAGGCTCAAGTTATGGCCAAAAGACCGTAAAAGATTCGAAACGGGGGGGTCCGGGTCCGGGCCGACCCGGCCCGGCTGACCGGCCGGCTGGCGGCGCGGCGGCGCGGTGGCCCGGCAGTAACGCGGTGGCCTGGCGGCAGGCGGGGTGGCCCAGCGGCATGCGGGGAGGCCCGGCGGCATGCGGGGGGACAAAGCCCCCACTGATTGAGGGGCGGCGCGGCATATAGCCGCGCCCTTTCTGCAAACCGCCCCCCCACATGGGGGGATTGATTGCGATGGCGGCGCGGCCTTTGTGCCGCGCCCTTTGCAAGAAAACGGCCCCCACGTGGGGGCCGGTTTGGAGGAAAACCGGGGGGCTGCTGCCCCCCCCCCTTTACATGGAAACTGCCCCTCTCTTAAAGAGGGGGGTTTTATGCGCTGGACGGGGGATTAATTCCCCCGGTTTAACGTCATCTGGCCGGCCAGCTGGCCGGCCGGTTTTCTCCAACGGGACCGGAAATTCCGGTCCCCTCTTTGGCTTCCGACGCCAGCGGCCCGGCCGCCGGTCTCCTCGTTCCGCCGCGGCCCCGAACCGGCCGCGGTCTTCGTCGTCCGGCGCGGTGCGACGGCACCGCGCCCCTCCGCCGTGCCTTGATTCCTTTCAACGCGGCGCGACGGCGTCGCGTTCTTGAAGATTCTTCCTCGGCGTGGCGCGATGGCGCCGCGCAAAATAATTTCACGATTATCCGCGTGGTGCGACGGAACCACGCCACTTTGCTTCCACCCGCAAGAATAAATAACAAGAACGATGGAGGGGGGGGGGGGGGTTCGGCCGTGTTCGTGCGGTCCGGCCCCCCCTCTCGTTAAACAATAACACTTATATAATATATTCAAAAGCCTCACGTAGACATGCGAGATCCACGATCAGGAATAAAATAATTTAACAATAAATAACAACCCCTACCTTGGGTATAAGTTCGAGGATTTTCCAACGTCCGCGGAAGTCAACGTCGCGGAGAGCGGGCGTCGCGGTCGTCGTTCGTCAATTCCGTTGACGAAGAGATGCGTCCGATGTGATACGTCGTTGGCGAAACCTCTTATGTCGATGAAGGGAATCCGAGGAGAAAGCGGCGTTTCCTCTCGTTGACACGGAAGACGAAGAAGAGCGGAGCGGCGTTCTTTGTCGGAGCTTAGGTGTTCTTCGTCAAGATGAGCGTTCTTCGTCAAGATGAGCGTTCTTCGTCAAGATGAAGAAGAAGAAGAAAAACTCCCCAAAAGCTCTCAAGGTGGCCAAAGTGTTCTAACCCAACCAAAAAAAATAAGAGCTTATTTTATTTACAAACCTAACATAAGAAATTCAAAGGTTTGAATTTCAAAAAGATTAACTCCAAAATTAAAAAACTCAAGTCATTTAAAGTGGGGGTTAAGGGAGTTGGGAGAAGATGAAAGGTTGGGAGCTTCGTGTGGGCCCCACCACACATAATCCTCCCAAGGGAGGTTAAGTGGATGTGGGTCCCACTTCCAACTCCCTTTGGTAGGATTTAACAAGTTAACATAAAATTTGTTCTTCACAAATTTTATTTAACTTAAACCTAAAACCCAAAAGCTAACTTTCAACCCGAAACAAACGCAACATCCGAAAAGGTCTCTTTAAGCGAATATCGGCGCTGCGAGTTCATCGGTGCCCTCGGATTTCAATTCCGAGAACCGGATCAAAAGTTAGAAATTCCCGCTCATTCGTTCACTGAACGTACCCGAGCCAAACTTCGGAAATTAATTTCGGGCACTCCGGGCCTCGGAATCAGGTTCCGTCTGAAACTGCGCTCTTGTAAAATTCTAAAGAAAATTAAGAAAAAATGTTCCTTGAATTTTACGGGTCTTTACATTCGTGATGAAGAGTTCAGTCTGTGTCCCTCAAAGAAAACTGTGAATGCACGCACGAGAGACATGGTGTTAGGAAAATTCTAAAACGGTGGGGAGACACACTATGGGTCTTGCCAGTGTCTCCTCTTCGATCGGTTTGGTTCATCTTAGGGAGCATAGAGGGTCAAGCCAGTGTTAGAGGTTTTGTTCAGGTTTGTGAATCGTTTTGGTTTGGAGAACCAATATTTAACCAGGATCTTAATATGGTGGGGAAACCACCATAATATTAACTTGTGGAAAACTTTGTCTTCAAAGTGCGCATTGTAGGATAATCCCTTACTTCTGCTCCACCTGAACCTGATCATTGTAATTAGTTCTCTTGGGCAGTGGGTCACCTTGCGAGTGTTCTTGGAGGTTTTGAGCGAGCCCTTGTGTTTCCTAAGTTATAGGTCAGAGTGTTCCTTGTTGAAGTTGTGTTTGGTGGTGATCTTCTTGCTATTTTTCTTTTCGCTTGGTGATTATTGTTTTGAGATCTATGGAATTTCATGTTATGGGTGTCTTAAATTCTCGGTCTTCGAGCGATGATGGTTTTGTTTAAAATACCTTCCGGTCTTCGCAGTCTTTCTTGGAACCTTTGGTTAACCAAGTCTTTTTGGGACTTTCTGGGGGTAGAAAGTGTCATGGTGGGGAGAATTATCACTCCTCGACTAACGCTTTATTTTAAATTGATTATTTTTCGGTTCTTTTGTGGGCACACGACCATGTGCGACGACCGTGCGCGTGACCCTAAGTGCAACCGGGTGCGCGACCGTGCGTGTGACTATAGGCGGTGTCCGTCCTCAATAAATAATTTTATTATATTAGATGATTTTATTATTTTCGTTAAATTATAAAAATTAAATTTATAATTTAATAGGATATTAATTTATCCTTATTTTTATTTTTATTTTATTTTCTTTATTTTATTTTCATTTTTTTCTTTCCTCTTTTTTCTCTTTTTCTCTCTCCATCTAATTCTCTCGCCCTGTCTCGCGTGGGAATCTCCCCCCTAACCCTAGACATAGATCCCTTTTCCTCAGTAGACCACTCACCACCTCCGTTCCCTCTCCTGGACTGGCACCGCCCTGGCCTCCTCCTCTCTCTCCAGTGGGCCATGCCGCCTGCCTCGCCTCGTGCTCCCCCACGTCGCCCCTGCTACCTCCCACAACCAGACCCACCCCACACCTACCTTCCGGCCGATTTTTTGGTGCGACGCACCTCCAACCTACCTTACCCTCACCCAGTTTTCCATCCGCACCTTCTCCGCAGGTGGGTTTTCCCTTCGTTGGGTTGTTTTGTTGATTTGAGGATTTTTAGGTTAGGGTTTTAGGTTGAATTTGGATTGATTTTTATGCAATGGGTTTGATACCATGTTTTTAGGGTTTCGTTTTATTTCTTGCGGTGTGATTGATGTGAGAAAGGATCTTTGATCCATGTTTACGAAGTTTGCTACATGTCGGTAGGTGGTTCCATGCATAATTGTTAATTGATGAATTAATTTACAAGCATAATTTTTTATCATATTCTTTAATTTATTTGTGTAGTGTGTAGTTGGTTTTCCTTGAAATATTATTTTTATTGAAATTTTTTAGTAGGTTGTTTATATTATATGCGTGTTTTCTACTGAGAACTCAGTTAGTGTTTTTTTTAAATTGTGTTGTTAGCCTATTAATTTATACAAATGATTCGAACTGTATTTTTTGACATGGCGTCGTGTGAGTTTGATCGTAAAAGAAGGTTTTGTGTGAGTTTTGTGGGTAACACCAAGTGATTATTTTAAATTATTTTATAAGCTTTTACTTTTGGCTTATTAAATTATGTTGTTTGTATAGATGTGTTTTACATAAGGTTCAAGGTTTTCCATTAAACTAATTGTGTGGTGCAGGTCAATGTTTTAAATTTTATTTGAGTGCGTGTGATGTTGGAATGCATTTGAATGTATAAATTGTTAATTTAGTGTGTGTAAAGCCGTGTTACATTCTTATACTATTTCTATATAATTTTTTTAATAGTTTATTAAATAACTTCATTGGTGGGAAATGTGTTTGGAAAATTCTTTAGTGTGTGTCTTATTTCAAAAGGGTGTTTATATGTGTAAGTGGTGGTTTGTTTAATGATAAGTGACTTTAAATTGTGCAGATGGTTTAATTGAGTATGTAACCTATGAAAATTGAGTTTTGAAAGATTTTTGGTTTGGTGTGTAAAGCAATTTCATCGTCTTTAAAATTTTATTTATAAAAATTTTTAAAATGTTTTATAAAATAATTATTAAGGATGGAAAATTATCTTGTTTGAGTTGGGTAATGGTTTTCGGTTTTAAATGTCCTAGAATTATTATAGCGTTTCATCAGCAAATATCAGTGACACTGAGGTTATCGGGTTGCACGTTCTTATGCCCAAGTGTGAAGCGAGTCATGTCATCGCGATCGAGCAGCGAGTCGAGGTAGGTCCCCCATTGCACATGCCTTTAAATTTAGAATTTATTAATTACTTGATAATTCATTAATTTTCAGTAAATGATAAATATTATAGAATAATTATTTTTGGAATAATTACTTGATGTAGAAAAAGAGGTGTTTATTTTATACGCAACATTTGAAATATTTTATTGCTGAATTGATGCACAATAGTGAAAGAATGCCAGTTTGGCCTTTGAACATAATTCAAATATTTTCAAGTGTAGTTTTGGTTTAATGATAAATGTTTTCTTCAAATGTGTGAGAATGTGTTTTGGTTCTCTTAAGAATTGTTGTTTTTTTATAAAGCTGGTTAAGGCCCGTTTGACACTTTAATAAAATAAATAACTTTGAAAATCCTCTTTGTAGTGGGTCGGGGGTGACCTTGTTGTGCACGTCGACTTGGTGTGAGTTGTGTGAGATGTTTTTATATCACGACTATGATTGAATTTGTTGAGTCACCCCATTTTTTATTACACACGTTTACATGGGAACCTAGTATACTAAGTGAATTTTTGTGAACGATGCTACACTAGTTTAGATTATGCACTGGATAGTGGCCCCATAGTAGAGGAATACTGTGTTATTACTGCTATGGGGATTTGGACCCTTGGTTATCCCATGCAAGGCTATACCGTGTAGTATTATGGGTGTTATGACTCCATCGAGTAAGGGCATGCCTTCATGATGAGTCACATGTATAGTACATTTTAGATTGTTCTCGAGCACCTAGGTTTGACCCATGTCTATTCCGATTTTGTTGATTGCAGTAGTTATTATGAGGCATATATGTATACCCACATTCCCCTTCCTGTGTGATTTTTTTGTGCATTTATGGTGTATTGATCTCTTTGGAAATTGGTAAACTGATTTTAATTGGGTTTCTAAAGATGGTTTTCAAATGAAAGTGTTTAATCCTCTTTGTAAAAATTTGAAAAAAAATTAAACATTACATTCCATTTCTAAAAATTCATCAACACTAATGAAATGAATCTAGATTTGAAAATGGTTAAGGGAAATATTTTGTAATTTTCTTTTGAGAAAAACACATAGAAAACATACTTTTATAAGTTGTATTTCAAAATTTAAATTAGAGAATTATTTATTTAATGGTGTGTGCGTTGGAAATAGAATTAATCGGGCCTACCTACTGAGTTTTAATACTTATGCCTATAGTGTTTTCTTATTTTTAGTTTCTGCTGCAAGATTGACATGAGCTTGTTCGCCATGGGTGAGACTTGGTTGTGGTATGGAGAGTGACTCTCGAGGTCACGAGGAGTTTTTGGTTCTGGTTAGGTTAGTACGTTGATCTACCATTTTTTTTGCTTCTTTATTTAATTTAATTTGGTGAAATCGTTCCCTCTTTCCCTGTTGATGCCTTGGCGCTTTTCACCAGCCCGGGTGGATCGGGAACGCCTCTCGGGCCTTGCCACGGACCGGGTCAGTGCTGGGTCAGATAGCGGCCCGAACTGGTTCGTGATAATGCACTACGATCCTATGTGGGACCGACGACGTACTGACAATGTACTACGATCCTATGTGGGACTGACGATGTACTAACGATGTACTAGGATCATGTGTGGGCCTGACGACATACTAATGATGTACTAGGATCCCGTTTCTGTCAGACTATGTACTGACGATGTATTATGATCATTTGTGGGTCTGACGATGTACACACGATGTACTAGGATCCTGTGTGTGTCTAACGACTTACTGACAATTTATTAGGATCCTATATGGGTCTAACGAGGTACTAGTATCATATGTGGGTCTGACGATGTACTATGATCCTCTGTGGGTCTGATGATGATTTATGATTTTTGTGGATCTCCCTCTTAACAGAGTAAGTTAAATTAATAGTTACATATAATCATCTCTACTATTGTACCTTTGTTATACCCAGTGTGAGATGAGTCATTACCTTTGTGGAAATCTTCTGTGAGGCGTACCTCTGTGGTACTTACCTTCCTGGTGACACCTTGATGTTATTCTTCTGTGTGGGATACATTTGTGGTACTTATGTTCATGGTGATACATTTGTGGTATTTATCTGTGTGGCACGCCTGTGTGGTACTTTCTTCATGGTGATACCATTGTGGTATTATTTTGTGTGGAGTTACCTTTATGGTACATACCTTTGTGGTGTAACCTTTGTTGTATTCGTTCCATTATGGAACAGTTTAGCCTTGGGAAATGGATTTGGACCTTGTGTTTACTCACGAATGCGATGGGTATACTTGATAACTTGGTTATATGTATGGGCATATACATAAGTAGGGCTGACAGTTGTTTTCATGTTTTGTGGTTTATCCTTTGTGAATTTTGAGAGACCATTAGGGGGTCTCAATGTCCTTATTGTGTATCGTTATACTCACCCATGAACGGGATATGTCTGCACCTTGTTATGTTTGGTGCATACCAAGGACATCACTGGCTCAAGAAGAGGGTACCAGGACTAAAGGTAGCTCGGTGGTGGAAATTAGACGGGGAATACTGTAGAGAAAACCATTCGAGAGGTGTACCTACCCTTCAGGTGGGATCCTTGGCGGGTGTTCACAGGAGTTGTTCTAGTTTAATAGTACTTTTCAGTTTCATGTACTTTCCAGCTGGTCTTGTATTCTGGCCCATTTTACATACAATACTCACTCATTTTACTATTCAATTTACTAGTGTTCCTATCTTGGTATGTGCTTGGTTGCGTGTGGTTACAAGATATAATGGCAATGCCTTCCCAGTTTTAAGGAATATGCCTTTCGGTGCTAGTCGCCATCCCCTATCATATTGAGGGCATGCTTGGGGTAGTCACAGCATAGGCCCTGGGGGATGAGTCATGAAATAAATAAAAAATTGTATTTAAAACATAAATTAGTAAAATATAAATGCACATGTAATCATAGAATATCAAATACAATGAATATTTCATATAACACATTGAAAAGATATTGGGTTAATAAATTTTTTTCCTCTTGGTAATTTTCATGTAAAATAAACATTAATTAAATAATTCCAATTGAAACAATAAATTAAATTTAATTATTAATTATTAATGATATTACATGTCAATGGGTTAGTTTATACACTATAAATAATAAATTAAGTGCATAACATTACAATATGCCTCAATAAAGGGAAATTGAGACGTAGTCTCTTACCTCAAGTTTCCATTTATTTGAACGTCATTTAACCTCATAGATAAATGATTAACTAGGTCATTAATTTATATTAGGAAAATATTAATATTTATAGTATCATATATCTTCCTATTATAATACAATACTGTATGTTTGTTAATAATATTTCATTATATTTATTGTTTGAGATGTTAATTGACTTATTTTCTCATGCATGATTTTGTTTGAAAGTTATGGTTATTGTGAAAATGATACAGATAAATCATATTCATAAAGATAACAGGGTAATGAGTATAATAATTACTCATTATATAAAATTTTATAATCATTAATGAAGTTTGGGAATGGACAGTGGATCAAATCACTTCATGGAGATGGTATTCATTATGTACGCATGAGAGATGATATAATTTATTAATGGGTGAATGTTTAAGGAATTGGGTGATATATTAATTTTATAAAATCATTATAATTTCATATGTATCACATATATTTATTAAATTTATCCTAATTACCATCAATTTAATGTGAATGTGGAAAATGAATCACATCTTTCTGTGAGGTGGTAGTCTTCCGTACACACGAGTGAAATTATCATATTTTAAAATAATTAAAATTAAGATGGTATATGTGATATTATAATTATATATTTATAATAATACAAATAATTATATTTATATGCATTAAATTCATCATTATTTACAATCAAGAGATTTTTTGATGGAAAAAATGATAAATTAGTTTGTGAGGTGGTAGTCCACTATACATATGATCAATGATTTCATTTCCCATTTGATATAGGAAATGGATAGATATAATGAAAATAAAATAATAAAAATAAAATTATATTTTATATACTTGTGTTATTATTTGGTAATTTTTAGTCAATAGTATGAGGTGGAAAATATGAACAAAAAAAAATATTTTTTAAGACAATTATCTTATTTTAGTGAAACATTCTTTGGATCACCCATGTATGACACTACGGATGAAATTTTTTGATGAAATTATTGTTTATAACATTTTCAAGGATTCCGGGGAGATATATAAGTAGGTTTTGGTTGCTCCAATGGGTGTGATAGTTGTCAATAATTGATGATAGGGAGTGTCCTTTTATATGTGGGGGAGAGAACAGACAAGGGGTTTTTAAAGAGGTGAACGATTAAAAATACTACTAACTAGAGAAAAACATCTAGAATTGTCCATTATAGAAAATTAGGGATGTTAAATCTAAATATTTTCATGAAATTTATCTTGGAGTTGTTTTAGGTTATTTTTCACACTCATGTTATATGTTTAACCAGTCAGTATTCTCATTTTCGTCATAACCACAATAATTATGTTTTACTAATTTTTCAATTCATAGTAGATTAAAATTAATTTTTTCCAAATTAGATAATATTATCTTTTTGACTAAAAATATGAAATAAAATTTTTCTAAATTAAATTTATATTAGTCACCGAATTATAATTAAAATGTAACATTTATATGAGTAAAAAAATGAGTTTTCTAATGAAAACTGTTCAAAAGTGTAAAAAGTTTTTTTTATCAAAATTCAACAAGAAAATGATTTAAATGTTATATATTATTTAAATTGTAAAATAATATATGTAATTTTACATTAAAAATAATTTAAAAATATAATCTAACAATTTAAATAACATAAATGAAAATGTAGTATTTCCAAAAATCCATATTTTTCATTATTCATCAAAAAATTAATCAATTCAAAAAAATATTAAAAATTAACTCAAGGATAATTTCAACAT
Organism: Viscum album; assembly: GCA_963277665.1. Lineage (NCBI taxonomy): Eukaryota > Viridiplantae > Streptophyta > Magnoliopsida > Santalales > Viscaceae > Viscum > Viscum album. The sequence continues at coordinate 1,186,476,661 of OY728156.1, read as the reverse complement.
TTATATTTAAAAATTATTTTTCTAAATGTTTTAAAATTTTCGTTAATATAATGTGTGCACAAAATGACTAATCAATCTTTTATAATGGTAGTGTTTTCAAAACCCATTTCTTTTTTTCTTTAAAATGATTATTATTTTTTAAACAATAAAGATATATCCAAGGCATTTGTTATAAATTATTAAATCATATATTTTTAATAATGTAGTTATTATTATTAAAACCCACCACATTAACGACTATGTTAAATTGTTCATGTTTTAAATTTTATTATTTTAATAGAGTATTGTGTTTTGCGTAAAACCCAATGTTGCATGCATCAAAATATTTTAAAGAGATTGAATTTATTTTTTAAAATATATATATCATATAATATTATGGTGTCACATTATCATTTAATATTGGTTTCACATTTCATACACACCATCCAACCCAATATTCTTTAAAAATATTGTGGTGTTATATTTTACACCCTTAAATAAATTGTGTCCTCAAAATTTAATCTTGATATAAAAAATTAAGGGCCCATAATATGAAAATATATTTTTTTTGGAAACCCACATAATAATATTTTTAAATAAATATTGATCTTGATAAGAGAGAATTGAAACAACAATGGTCATTTTGAATAAAAAAATTACTATGTTTCCACGTAGGATAACATTTGTGGTCAGTGAGGATATGGACATAGTCGAGTTGTGTAAATAATTATAGAGAGTGATAGAGGCCATTGATCACAATAATGTAATTTATCAATGGAAATTTATAGAGATCAAAACCATAAATATGTGATGATTTAAAAGATCATTTAATTTATCGTATATGAAGGTAAGAGGGTAACATCTTTATTTTAATTTCTTTACTCCTAATGTTGAGGAATTACATTGCCCTCTTGAATATGAACATGAGGAAATATAATTATATGATATAATTATATTTCATTGGAAAAATTTCATCCTTTGGTTTTGATTATATCTATTTATAATTTATTTCTTACACTACAAAATGAATATCGAAAAGTTAATTTATTTTATAAAGAACGAAAATTATATTTTACCATATCGTATGATCCATAAAATAGTATTGAGCCCTTCCTCATATTTTAAAATATTTTCAAAAACCAATTTGGTTAGAATAAGTTATCCAATATAATACATTAGTCTCTTAACCTTAACATTAACAACACTGGTTCATCATTATTATTTATTCACCAATTTTTTAAATTAATAATAGTGACATATTAACTAGAATATCACACAGGACAGTGGTAGAAGTTAATCCCTTATCACCCTTTGGTTATGGGTTAAATCCCCATGATATTTTTGGATGCAACATGTGGTCACCCATCATGCGGGTTATCCTATTTCCAAAAATATATTAATATATTTTCTATAATGCTTAAAAAATGCGATGAACCATAAATACTGTTAAATAAAAAGAAATTTTAAAAAATTAATGATTACCCGTACCATTAATAATAATTCCAAAAAAAAGGAAAAGTGACTATTCCCCAATGATATTTATTACATTGTAAACCAATGGGATATATTCACATGAGTGTCCTCCAAAAATATCCTCAATCAGGTTATTTTTCAATTAAAATTACTATCAATTGGGGTTTTCAATACATTAATGTTATGATCAACAATAATCTAAAAAACCCATGACTGTATCCCTATGTCTTAAGATAACGAAGACATACAAGATTCTAAATGATTACACAATGATTAGATGTTTCATGATTCATATCAACAACATACAATTAGTAAGATAATTCTACCATATAATTATATATTCTTAATACAAAAATACTTCATGTATTTTATTTCAACATATGTTCTACCATGGTCTAGGGGATAAAATTTAGAAGAGGGAATTTGATCAGTTATTTCCCAGGTTCCCCATATTTAATTCAATGAACAATAATTGGTCCCAACGATGAAATTTATTTTTTTTACATCCCAGTATGAATTTTCCCTAAAAAATCATAAATTTATTCCCATACATTCCGAAAAAACCTTTTACCATTCCAAAAAAAATTCTTATGCTTCTCATTTCACATTTCTAACATAAAGAACATTATTCCTTCATTCCTCCATAGTCTCCGCAATTTTTTCTCTTAGTGAACTCCATACCCCAATTCAATGGAGATTCTAGGATTTAGTTAAGGTATATTGTATTAATAAAATATTTGGATAAAATATTAAGAATAATCATGATATATTTAAATCTATTCATAATCCCATTTAGTTCGCATAGTCACCATATTTTCTATCATATAATCTTGAAACACAATTCATATGGGTTCCTGCCATTGAATAAAACCATAAATAATAGTGTGAGTAGAAATAATCCTAGTGGGAAACAACATAATCATTAATAATATGATATGTAATTTCAAATTAACGAAACCATATTATTAATCATTTAAACCTTAGGTTTATCATAGGACATTTATTTATATTATCTATTCAAATCCTTTATAATATCTTATAAAGAGGATGTGAATTATCCAATGAATATCACCCAAGAGTGTAAAACATGTGTGTTGTAAGACTCTATTTTATATAATAGGATATGATCTAGTCAAGATAGGCATTAATTTTCTAGAGTTATTACTCCTAGGAACATATATTTCAGAACCAAATCCACTTGTAGTTTCCAAAATTGGATGTATCGTTAAAGAATTCCAAATAATCTATAACTTACCAAAACATCATGATGTTTTTCTATACATAACATTAATGTTGATAACTATTTTTTGTTCCCTAAAATATTATTTCCTTAATCTGGTCCCCATTTTTTTCAGTAAATTTAATCTGATAACAATTATAAAGACCCTAATAGTAGTATCCTGAAGATAGTGGTTACTTTACTACTTTGGAATAAGATACAAGAAACCAAATCTGGATGGACTAAATAGTTTAGTATTATTTTTAGACTATATATATAAATGATTCCCATGTTACATTGGAAAATATAAATTAAAACATAATTTCTTTCAAGAATTTCATTATTCCGTCTAAAATATAATTCATATTAAACCTCTTGGATTCTTGGGAAATGAAAAAAAATAAGGGGGATTAGATTTTCAATAAGAGATGATTAATGTGTAATCTAACGAATCATAATGAATAATCCACATTCCAAGGTAGAAAAAAAATCTATTTCAATAATTTTACTATGATGAGTAGATAACACATAATAAATATAGAAAGGTAGACAACAAAAATACATTCCATTTAATCAATCACTTCACTATCATGATTATATAAGGAATAATAAATAAGACAAGGTAAATATATTTCTATATATTCTATTTAATTATCAACATGAATAACATAATTTGATAATGAAAATTCAATATGTCAAGGTAAACAACAAAAAACACATACCATTAAATCAAATAACTAACATTGAAATGAATCCTCAGATAATGTCATGGGAAAAATATAATGGATAATAATTAATGAATTATTAAAAAAAGGAATATATTAATTCTTTTATGGAATAGTATCATACATCATGATACCTGTACTATCAATACCTTTCACAAAACAGTTTAAAATGGATGGGTAGGTATATACCAGATACCCAATTAACTATGTCTATCCAACTGTTTCATATCATGAGACTACCAATTCATTGAGGGATATGTATAACTAGGCTCAACATATATATTTCCTTCCAAATAATTCCTCATATATAAAATAATATATTTAAATATTGAATAATTCTCCTTATCATAAAATATTTGTATTGAGTAATAAATATGTATTTATCAACAAATCCCTAGGAAATCAAAACAAACATTCAATGTAGAACACCTTATATTGAAATAATATGTTTTCTAATCAATAAATAAGTCTATGATAAATAATATGGATATTTAGGGGGAATAAAATGTCCAATGATAACATGAAATTAAATATTTCATTGGAAATTTAAGGACTACAAAAATGAGTCAGGAAAGAGAATGTCAAAAGATTACATTGTAAAAAATAATCATAAACCATACCAATACACAATAATTATGATATCAATAAAACATATCCCTAGTAGAGTATAAAATACAAAAAATATATAATTATTGGATGTTTATTATTCAGGGGTCTAATAAATATTTTGAATTAAATCTGATAAACAAATATAATACAGTGGTAATTTGATGGAACTACAACTTTATTTTTTTTAATATTTTATGATGGGTTTAATTAAACTACCACTAAATGTTTTAAATAACAAAACTCATTCCACTCCCTCACTCCCATTGTGTAACCCCAACCCCTTTCTACACATCCCTAAGCCGAACTCCTCTTCTCCCATCCTCGGTGGCAACCCCAACCAACAACCCCCATTCCCCCCAACACTCTGCCTACCTCCTCCATTGTCGGTGGAGACATCTACCCCCGAGACACCAACCTATAACCCCACACCCCAACGACACACCCCTAAGACCCCAATCCCCACTAAACCCTTCCGAAATCCCTCTTATAGTCTCGTATCCCCTCTTTAGAGGTTATGGAGACACCCATCATGTCCCTCTCCCCAGAATAGATCTACTTCCTAGCAGGAACACTGACTCCCCTAAATGATTTCATAATCCTCACCCTAAATCTCTTGTTGAGTAGAATTTTATGGAAAATCATGGGAGATAAAAAGAGTATATAATTGGTTTATTAAAAATTCAACATTAATGTTTATATCTAATATTGGGTTGTAACGTGTTATTTGGATTTTTCAGTGATTTTTTGGAGTTAAATTAATAATTAAATTTTTTAGATGTTAGTAAATTAAAAAAATTATTTTATGACATAATTCAGTTATGAAATCTAGATCATTCATAATTTCATGTTTATTACTTTATATTAATTAATTACACTTGTTTTTTATGTATTTTAATCCCACCAATTTTCAATATATATATAATTGAGAAAATATTCTAAGGCATGACCAATTGGTGGTAGGGTTTTGGGTCACACATGGTTTCATTACCATCCTTGGAAAGGATGGAAACGATAAAGGATTTGAAAAAGAGATATTAGATCCTTTTCTAAATTAATCAATATAATTCATGTTTTATTCATATGTAATGCATCATTTAGTTAAATAAAATCTATCGAATAATGATATAGTAGTTATTTTTATGTTTTACATGCATGAAAATAAAATAGTAGTTATGGTAACTGGACCAACCATCATATTTTTATGGATTTAATTTTAACAAACATGATTTTTAAGAGAACTAATTATAGTGTGTAGTTTGTTTTTTTGAGTGAAATGACTATATTTATATCATTTTAGGAGAAAATAATGATACAATTTTTTCAAAGTTGTTTTTAAAATAATGAATTTAATGATTATATCAAATTGAAGGAATATCCAATTATATGTTATGTGAAGAGAGTTGATATATATAATTCATGGGATAATATGAAGTCACACTAAACCAGTTCAACAAAAAATAGATATATAGTGTTAAATATTTTGGATATGAATATCATATTGTGATATCCAAATAACGGTTAATTTGCATTCATATTTTCAAATGGGTTCTCATGGTTTTAGTTAGATAATGAGAAATTGATTATAATAAGCCCAATTTGATAAATTTTCAAAGAAATAAACTATACTTAGTTAAAAAACAAGGGTAGAATATACGATTATCTTTCGATCCCATAACAATTATATCCTCTAATTATAAAACATCAAAAACCGATACATATCTATCATCTTTAATGTAATTTATACTTTCCAAAAATCCATCATTACATATTAATTTTTCACGATTGTATATCACTTGAAATATATTTCTCTTAAGTCTTATGATAACCCATGTAGATTCCTATTTAACATAAATATTTTTATCTTTACCGAGAAAGACACATCATCTTCCAACTATCATTTTAAGAGGAAAAATCCAATATCTATTAAAATTTTCATGGGTTTACTTTGTTCTAAAATGAGATGGTAAAATATTTTAAATCATTATTCATATATATTTATGATAAAAAATAATTTACTTAATTCATAATTTTTTATTATAGGTTTTGTAAGAAAAATATCACTATTAAATTCATACCATTTTCCATTATTGTTGTCATGGAAGTGTCAATCGTAATGTTAAGTGATATTTAGTTTTATTGCACCTTTTTGATTAAATATTTAGATCGTTATATCTGAATGTATGTGGAGAATAAAACCCAATGACTATGGATATAAGATGGCTTAATTTTCCTCAAAACACACCTCGATATACCACGTGTTTGGAAGAATTTTTACTTTATGAAATTGTAAATCAATTAGTGGATAGTTGAATAAAATTATCATATCCTGATTATAAATTCAAGCAATTATTGAATAGAAACTATGTATATGATAATTTTATATTGAAATGGATTCTTATTCAATATGTATTTTAGATTTGGTATGCTGAGTCTAATGTTATGGAAATTCAAGACTATGACAACACTGTCTACAAACTAAATAGTGACCTGGAAGAGGTGAAATCGGTTTATAAATTTGTTATGAGGAACATTTGGTTTTGTAGAATAAAATTTCTGAGATTTCAATTGATCAAAAATAACATCAGTTGATCTAGGGTTGGTTAAACTTTTAAGAACATAAGTGACTTAAAAAATGATTTTTATGCATTAGTTGAAGACAGACCAAAAGAACAATATAAAGGTTGTTCTATGTATTTGAAGTTGTCTTTTTCTATATAAGTAGTACCAAATAATTTGTCTTTATTGAATAATAACAATGATATTTCCATGATTTTAGAGATACTTCATATTTCATTTAGTGAATCACTGTTCCTTGCATCATTATATAAGATGAAGAATGTCATCAACAAACTAGGACATGATTATAAAAATATACATGTTTGCCTTAATGATTGTATGATTTAACGGGGAGATGATTTTGATAAAGAAGAATTCATATGATTTAATAAATGAATATTGAATTCAATGAATGAAAATAATAGTACAAATAAATTAATCCCCAGGAATAAATAAAAGTTTAAATATCCTATATAGATTTTCCGTTACTTTCTACTGAAAGAACAATTGTAGGGATTATACATTTCCTCTAATATTGCATATGACATGAAGTGTTATTCTCAGGATAGTAATGATGGCTTAATGAGAGATTAAAAAGATTCAATATCATGGACGATTATTCATTCTTTATATCCATATTTTTTTAGATCATAGGATTGTGCATTTGGGATCGACTTCTAACATTTTTACCTCTTTTTGTATATTATTTACTAAAAATATCTTTTGGATAGTTGTTATAATCCCTTATAATATATCTCCATGTATGTGTATGGAAAATAATTCTTCAATTATTTCAATGATTATTCGTGGAATGAAAATTCCTATAAATGACATCCATGTGTTCATTCAACCAATGATCAAATAATTTTGAGAATTTTGGATGAATTCAAAAAAACATATGATTATTCAATGAGACAACTATTAAAAATTCATGATTATTTAATGTATAAAATTTTAATCTTTTTGGACTAGGAAATTAATATGGATGGAACAATCATACTAGTTTGGCTTGTATAGTTTTATGTTTTATTTTGATCCATAACGATTACCTCATTGTAGAATATATTGTTTTATGCGGCATATTATATTCATGATGATTCTCCCAAATTCATATTTAACATGAAATGATTCGATGAAGATATTTGAATGTGAATGTAACTGGGGTGTAATCTAGTCTAGAAATATTTGGATAGTCAATGAATTTCACTAAAGAGTTTGGAAGATGTCACCAGCTCAAAGGAGGGGTGAATAGGGTATAAGGTATAGTGTTCGAAGAAGACAACAGAAAACAATGAAAAAAAAGAGAATATTTTTTAAAATAAATTATTAAGTGTTTATTTTGATACATCAAAATCATGATGTAGTTCATTTTGAGAAGAACCTATATGACATTGTAATATTTAAAGTGCTTAATGACTAGAGTAAATTGAATGATCACCTTAATTCTAATTAGGATTTAGATAAAATGAATATTAATCATAGTTTTTTGGAAAATGAGAATGTAAATAATCATTTCTCATATTTTTGAAGTTAACAATAGTGATAAATATGTATTCATTAAAAAATTAAAGAATCTAAAAGTTTCAGATTGATATGAAAGGAACATATCAATGTGTTTTGACATAAAACATGTAAACATACATGGATTGGAAATAATGTAATTAGTTATTTTGATGGAGCAGTTGTAGTCATTGGATTTGAATAATACATTATCTGAAAACGTTACTATGGTTCTATTTGAATTTTGACCTTTCTAAGAGTTCATGTGGGGAAAAATTCTAAATTAAACTTATTATGATAATAATCAAGAAAGATTTTTTTGAGAATTGTAATTTAGAGATGTAATATGGACTTTCATTATTTATAGTCATGATTCATTTGACTATTCATTTTGTAGGTGAATATAAACTTAGTGGACTGGTACATTGATATATATATTTTTTAATTTTATTATTGAATTTGATTGTATCAAATAATTGAATAATTTTTTTTAATATTATTTTCATTTTTTTCATCATGTACTCAGGTCATATGAAATCATATATTAAGAATAAATGTCAAAAACAATGTTCTATTACTTCAGGTTACATAGCTGAAGAGTTATTGACCTTATGTTATAGGTATTTGGATAGGGTTGGGACTAAATTAAATCATGAATGACCTAGTGATGAAATCTCCACTAATTATCATTTTGAAAATAATCAATCAGTATTTCGAACTACTAGATAACCAATTGGAATGGGGTAAAATTTTACACAGATTGAACTGGAGTTGCTATAATAAAATATATATGTTCTACTCAATTGTGATTTGAAGATTAATTCACATCAGAATTGAGACAAAAAATAAATATGGGACAAAGGGGCTGAGAAAAAAATTAGTTGGAATTAAAAAAATCTATTAATAAGGATCTTGTCAAATGGTTTTATTGTCATGAAAGTATATACTCATATTACACTAATTGACTTATTTTTGTTTTTCCCATGATTAAAGTTACAAAAAATATTTTTTTTCAAGAAAATTAACATCATAAATCTAGATAAAATATAGAATGATTTCATGTTTTTTCTCAAGGTCCTATATTGATGGATAAGAGATTTGATGCCTACAATATTCTAGGCTTCATGTTTTACACAATTTATCATGAAGAAGAATTGAAAACTCAATATATTGGTGTATTTACATTTTCATTTGTTGGATACTATGGGACGATGAATGATATAATTTAATTAAACTTTCATGGCTAGTTTTCAGTTTTTTATTCACATTCAAGTTAGTCCGCATTGATTGTGGAATAATGAATGGTTCATTACATTTTAATTATATAATCTTCTCTTTCTTGACAAATACCAGTGAGCTTGCTGGGAATGAAGTATTCATCTTTTATTCATAGGGTAATATTTTTATTATATGGATGATGAAATACATGAATGTTAGAGTGTTGTTGTACACTTAATGTAGAGAGACTTATAAGATATGGGTGATGACGACCAATTGGTTTTTTTATCTTCATAAGAGATTATTTTTATGTCCCTAAATACATTTCATGGCTAGGGAATTTGAAAATATTATGTAGGGTATGTGGAGATTTTAATTGGAGATTATGGAATCAGTTCAATAGAACATCGAAAATCTCATAAAAAAATATATGATAATGTTCCTGAAGGAATTTTTCACGGGTAATGGAAGATATTTTTCAATATAAATAGAGATACATATCAGGAGGTAATTTTATATTATACAATATTCTAATAACATAATAATAATAAAATTATTATTTATATGAATGTTTCTATTTTTTAGACAATATCAAAAAACAATGATTATTCTTGAGAACGAAGTCATTCGTCGTATATTAGAATCTCACAGTTTTTTTAGAAAATGATGAACAATTGTTTAATATTTTATTCATTATTATTTATATAATTTTATTATAATATATGGTTTTTTTCTAACATGCTATCACTTCTTTAATAAAGTAAAATTAATTAGGTTACTTTATTGGATGAATGAAGATGTGGTTTATTGATCAATAGAAACATGATGGATGTTTTTTAAATTACCTACCAAATATGTTGGAGTACATACATTTCATTACCATTTCATATAATTTTTTTATAACAAAAAGTTAAAAATGAATAATATATTATAAAACTAATATAACATTAACATAATTAAACATGGCCAACTACATGGATTAATTTATTCCAATTTGGAATCATTTAATACATCTATTTAGCACCATTTAAATGGTTTTATGTAATGATTTTTTTCTTTAATATAATTTCCATTATTATGTTTTAATATTTTTGAAATAAAAAAAAATAATAATTAAAAACTTATTAATTAGATAATATTAGAAATTTTATATAATTTTAAAAATCATTTTAATATTGTTTGTATTAATAGGTTGAAATTCAATAAGTCTGGGATGTGAAACCTTAATAATCATCAACAGTTTTCAAGTATGATTCAGTGGGAATAGTATCTAAAAATGAGTATCTATGATGTGTATGAGTGATTTGTTATAGTCAAAATCCATCGGTTGTCATAGGTTTGGCTATGTTATCTATAACTACTACATAGTTTGGGTTTTCTAGAAGTGTCATTGATTGGGAATCACAAAGAGAAATTGAAAAAATGAAAGAAAAAGAAAAAGAAAAAGAATCTTATAGGTAAAAAGAGGATCAATGGTGGTTGGAAATGGAAAATTATTTAGTTACTATATTTCGATGGATGAATGACATAATCCCCAAGTGAATTTCCAGCCATATAACTCATGATGTTGAGGTAAATTCTAGTTTACATTGATCATTAACACGTTTGAAAAGAACACATAAAACAACCATAAATGAAACTTAAATGGAACTTTTTTATAGAAAACATGAATTTAGATTAATACCAAAAAAATCTTATTCCATATTGACATTTGGTTATTTCATACACATATGAAATAAATTATAGATCATTATCCATATGTTTGAAATAATCTAAATTTGTATTATTAGTTTTGAATTAATATACTCTTCTGAAAGGTAATCAAGCCTATCAAAACAACTACTAAGGGGTAAAATTTGGAAAAAAAAATTTATGTTGAATTGAAAGAAAGGTAAAAAAACCATAGATATATCATCAAAATGTAAAACCTAACAACACATCATTTTTATTTATAGATTTTGGTTGTGGCCGTAATTGTGTTTTTAGTATTTTGAAACACTAAATCATGTATATAATAGTCAAACATATATAAAATGACCTTAGATATATGTTAAATAATGGGAAAATCACTAATGAGTTTTTTTAACTTGTACACATAGACAACACGTGAATCCAACATTTGGTGTGGCTAGAATTACTCAGTATACACTTCTGAATGGTACCAAAGTCATTAAAAAAGAGTCTGAGGGTCAAAACTATGAAAACAAAGTCACATTTCTCTGAAATCATGGAAAATGGATGAATAATTAATTTTTAAATGTACTCAGCACCAATATATCATTCAGAATTTCAATTTTCTATTTAGGTAGTAAATACATTTTATGTGTTTTAAAACGCTAAAATGATCACGGAATAGTATAAATCATATAAAACCACTCCGATTGATGTGAAATAAAAGGAAATATACTACATAGTTTTATTTATGTTTACACAATGAACATAGGTCAATTCAATATGCGGTGTGGTCAGAATTAATTGGTATACACTTCTGTAAGGTACAAAAGCCATTAAAAACAATTATTGGGGAATAAAAACTAATGAAACAGTTTCATATTTACATAAAATCAGGAGACAAAAACATTATATTTAATTTTGAAATGTAGTAACTGGAAACATGGAATTCAAGATTATAGTTTTTCATATTAGGATGGTAAACATATTTTTAGTGTTTTGAAACACTAAAACATCCACAGAATGGTTAAAAACATGTAGAACAGACAAATATTAATGTGAAATTATGGGGGAAAAACTAATAATTTGTTTTTTTGTGTAATCATAGAAAATATTTCATATGATGTGCAGTGTTTTTGGAATTACTTATTATAAACGTATAAAAGGTACAAAGGCCTTTAAAACCAAGTGTGTGTGTGTGGGGGGGGGGGGTGAAAAGATAGAAAACAATGTTGGATTATCCTAATAGAATGGTAAAATCCCCATATATTTAATTATGAAATGTTTTATTGGAAATAATTTCATTCTGAATTATTGTTTTTTTCTGTTATGGACCTAAATGTGTTTTTATTGTTTTTAGACAATAAAACATGTGTGGAATATACAAACCCATAGAGAACGACCTCGTTTTGAATTGAAATCATGGAAAATCCACGAATGGGTTATTTTGATGTATATTTAGATAAAACACATTAATATGACATGTGTTTTCATAAAAATTACTCAATATACACTTTTAAAAGGTAAAATAGTTTTTAATACATGTTTCAGGGGGGGTCAGAACTCAGAAAAGGATGTCAGATTGACCTAAAACCTGAGAAAAAAACTGTAAAATTAACTGTGAAATATATGGGTCGATGGGATTCCATTCTAAATTATAGTGTCCCTTTTATGGATATAAACATGTTTTTAGGGTTTTAAGACAATAAGAAATGCGTGAAAAGATCAAACCCATATAAAACAAACTCATATTTATATTCAATCATTTTAAATCCACTGATGAGTTATTTATGATGTGTCTGAATAGGAAAAACATCAATCCAAAACGTGTTTATGTCATAATTTCTCAAAATACACTTCTAAAAGTTAAAAAATTTATTAAAAACAAATTTGGGGGGGGGGGGAGCTAGAAAATGATGTCATATTTCCCTGAAATCATGATACACAAACTATAGATTTAATTTTGAAATTTTGGAACTGACGACATGCCATTGCGAATAATGGTTTTCCAGTTATGGCCGTCAAATCATATTTTTTGTTCTAAAACACTAAAATGTTTGAATAATGGTCAAAACCACAGAAAAAAACCTCATATTGATGTGAAATCATCGAAAACCCACTATTGAGTTGTTTTGGATGTACATATATAGACAACATATCAATCTGATGTGCGGTGTGGTCATAATTACTCAGTATACACTTCATAATGGTATAAAGGCCATTAAAAACACATGTCAACGTGTTTAAACTTGGAAAATTATGTCATAATTTTTTGAAATCACACTAGAATGACCATATATTAAATCTTGAAATATAGTAAATAACAGAATGTCATTTTGAATTACGGTGTACATTTTATGGAACTAAAATGATTTTTAGTGTTTCAAAACACTAAAACATGTGTAGAATAGTGAAAACCATAAAAAATACCTTATATTGAAGTGAAATCATGGTATACCCACAATTGAGTTATTTTTAAAATATAGGACATTCTATGATATCAAATTTATTTAAATTTTGTAATTAATTAAATTTCAATCATATCGAATGCCGCTTTTTAATTAAATATGAATATTTACTTATCATTATTCAATTTCAATTGTTAAATCCTATCATATTTTTTTATTTTTATGTTTTTAACATTTTTTTGATAGATATATTTTCTTCTATGTGAAAATGTATTCTTTTTTCATTACAAAAGTTACTAATTTTATGTGTAGCATTAAGAATATATTTTGTGACTTTACTCTTTCTCATTTCTTTTCTTAAATGTTATATTTTACAATATTAGTTGTTGATGGTGATAATAGGTAGGATGTATACAATTATGATCTATGTAAATCATCAAAAGTTTGCCTTTATTTTCTTAGTTTTAATAATATGATAAAATTTCAGCAATTATTAAAATGAAATTTCTATTTATTATGTTTTGTTTTTATTTTTTTCTTTTATGTTATTATTAGTGAGGTGATGTAGTCCATTTCAATTGATGAGACAATATGGTGTAGGAGATATGAAATTTATTTTTTAACATGGATATTTATTCATAATGTTTTATTGTTGGACATATGTTATATGTATATTGACAAATTTATTGGTCGGTTGAGATTCAGGTTATGATGACTAGATGTTTGTATATCACTACAGGTGTATGATATATGTATGATGGGAGTATTATATATTTATTTTTTCATTTATTTTATCTCTGTTTTTATATTTATAGTTTTTAATTAAATATTTTAAAAATTAAACTGATTTATTGTTGGTTTTATGTAACCAATGGAAAATAAATTACATGTAATGTATTTAACTGTTGTTACAATTAATCGTTTCTAAAGGAAACCACATCTAATATATTCAATGGTGGATTATTTTATATTATATATATTTCCCGCTGATATATTTTTTTAAAATAATTTCACCACTATATTAACAAGTAACCGCTAATAAATTCTCTAAAAAATGAGACTTAACAAAAGAACCACGAAATTAAAAAAACAGTAGCTAAATGACTAGCAATCATCCAATACGTGGTGGTTTTAATAACCACCACTAATCTATTACATTTCAATTTAAACCACTACTAGTTCAAAAATATAACAAAACAACTAACCTTTTTGTACTGATAAGTAAAATAAAGGGAAACTCTCATTAATGAATATAAACACAATAAATATGACATTGAAAATTTTTTTGAGGAAACTTTTATTTTTTTAAACTGAAAATACATTTAAAAATAAAACTATACCAAATAATTTTATAATAAGCTTATTAAAAAAAATTGATTCTTATAATGGAAGGTTGAAATCATTGAGTGGTTTTGACTTGTAGAAATTATCTATATGTCATAAACAATAAAAAATATACCATTCATATTTTTCTTAAATTACAAATAGATATTGTTTTGAAAATGATATGAATATTTCATTCAAAATATTTTTGGAACAAATTTTCACAATTTATTTAATAATGAATTTTTATAAGTACAGAAACATTATTATTATTTTTTATAAAACTTGTATATAAATGAAAAAGGATTTTCGTCCGATGAGAAAAATATGTAATATTTTCAAGAAAATATTTCGACAATAATTAAAAAAAACAAATATTGAAAAAATTATAGAATTTCAAATAAAAATGAATAAATATATGAAAATAAAATTTAATGGTTTGTTATCAAATTATAAAATAATTACGTTCATTGGAAATTAATTATTAAACAATCCCAATAAAAATGAGATTGTGAAATAAACTATTAGAATGATCATAATATTGAGGAGAGAATTAACTAATTAATCAATTATGTGTATATAATGTAAAAAAATAAAAATTAAGTTGATATAAAACATGAAATATTTAAAAACTGATTCAAACATAATCATAGAATATCCATGAAATTGATGAAGTAATATAACATAATGAAAAGAAATTGAGTTATGAAATTCTTTACTACTTGATATTTTTCATGTAAAATAAACTTAGATGAGATAATTCAAATTGAAACATCGTATAACATGAATTAATAATTTTCTTGTATATACATGATATAAAAGAAATTAAAAGCATAACATTACTATATGCCTCATTTGAGGGAAATTTAGAAGAAGCCCCATACGTTAAACTTTATTTTGGTTGAACATGTTGTAAACTCTAGTATAATGGTTTTTCACATGTTATTAATTTATAATAAAACCAATTTAATATTTATAATATCATATATGATCCCTTCATATCATCTTACTTCCATTTTCTTATAAATATTTCATTATATTTATGGCTTCAGGTGTTACATGACTTATTTTCTGATGTGTGTTTTGTCGTGAATGCTATGGTAATTATGAATTAGATATATATAAATAATATATATAATATATATAATTATTATAATTATATGAATATAATATTTACACAATATATACATTTTGATAATTATTTAGGATGTCTAGACACGGAAAATGAATTGAATTGCTTTTTGGAGATGGAAGATAGTATGTATACATGAGAAACAATATCATTTAATTATGAGTGAAAAGGTAATGAAGTGGGAGATGTATTAAATTTTTGATGTCCATATCATGTAAAATATATAAAATTCATTCATTAAATTCATATTTATTACCTTCCATGTAAATTATTTGTGATAAAAGAATCACATTTCTTCGCAACGAGGTAGTCCGCCTTACA
This sequence comes from Viscum album, assembly GCA_963277665.1. Taxonomy (NCBI): domain Eukaryota; kingdom Viridiplantae; phylum Streptophyta; class Magnoliopsida; order Santalales; family Viscaceae; genus Viscum; species Viscum album. The sequence continues at coordinate 1,186,460,527 of OY728156.1, read as the reverse complement.
CATGAGTGATGCTATTGTATATTAAATGAAATGTAAAATAATATGATATATGTGATATTATAATTAAATTGGTATAATAATATAATTAATATTATATATACATTAAATATATCATTATATTATATAATGAGATACATTGATGGAAAACATGTTACATTGGTTTGTGTGGTCATAGTTCGTTGTACACATGATTGTCGACTTTATTTCCCATTTTATAGAGGGGAGATGGGTAAATTATTTACCATAAACATAATAAAATATAATTATATTCATGACACTGTTTTTATGATATTTTATATTATAACACATAATTTTTGGATGAAAAATATAGAAGGGAATGGATGAGATTTGTTAAGATAATTACCTTCACATAGAGTAACTTCCTTTAGATCTCTTATTAAGGATCCAAGGGTGGTCTTTTTAGAAGAGGATCAACTGCATAATATAAATAAGGATATTGGGGAGGGATTTTTTTGGGTTTTTCAAGAAAATGGTTTTTATTGGATTGATTAAATGAATGATGGGGTGTCCTTCTATAATTCGGGGAGAGGGCACACATGGATGTTTTTTAAAAGAATAAATTGCATGTTCAGTTTGAACATTTAAAAAGGGAAAAATGAGAAAATATAATAAAATATAGGTTATAATATATATATATATTTCTACAAAATGGTTCTTGGACATATTTTAGGTTATTATTATACATTATCTTCTTAGTTTAAGCCCTAGTAAACCAGTTTTCACCTTAACCATGGTAATTAATTTATACCACCTTTAATATTTATTATAAAAAAATACATTGAAATTATTATATAAAAAATTTATTATCATACAAAATATGGAATATATTTTCCCAAATTCAATTCACTTATGTGAAGAAATTTAGTTTAAAAATAAACATGTAGACACATTGAAAAATATGTTTTCAAAGGAAAATATCCAACAAACTAAATTTTATTATCATATTTTAATATGTAATTGATAAAAATAGCATAAATTAGTAAATTTTTTATATAAATCAACTATAATTAATTAAAAAAAACATAAAATATAATTTATCTTTGCAAGTAATTAAAATTAAAAAGATGTTTTCAATAAAAATCAGTATTTTTCACTTCCATCAAAAAAATTTTCTTTTCTGAATATTATGAAAAAGTTACCAATGTATAATTTTTAAATATAGATTTTAAAAATGTATTTTATTATATCAAATAAATTTTCTAAAAGTGGTAAAAATTTATTTTTATTTGTACATACAAAAAACAACATAATCACTTTTTAGAAAAGTAATGTTTTGTAGAAAATATTTCGTTACCTTTAAAATGATTCTTATTTTATTTATATTCAATAGATAAAAATTATGTTTTTTATATGTGGGTAAAACATATATAATTAATACTTTATTTAACTCTATTCATTATTTTGCACATAATGACTAGTTTATCTCTATAATGTTTAAAATAATAATATTTTAATATAGTATCATGTTTTGTTTAAACGTGAGGTTGCATGCATAAAAAGCTGTAGATGATATTGAATTTATATTAAGAGAAATATATCATAAATTATTATGGTGTTACATTCTCTCTTATGCACATTTCTAAGTTTCATATACACTATTTGACCCAAATTTCTTCTTTTAAAATATTATGGTGTTAAAATAGAAATGTTTTTTCTAAAGAGTGAAAAGTATATTATTATGAGTATAATAATAGGAATAAAATATTTAGTCTATTATTATTATGTTATAGTTATTATGAATTTTTAATGATTATGGGCGATACTAATATATCTCATAATGATGGGTGATCCCACTGTAGAGACCCGAAGCTTGAAGTACATGGACATTACATTACATTTGCGGAATACTTAGTACATAACAAAAAACACACACACAAGGATCGTAATAGTTTAGTGTCTTTGGAAACTCGGAACGTAATCTTCTAATCGTGGTGAAAGATTTCCAATATCTCCCATAAATATCTTCCCCTTTTTTTTACCTAAAACCATTCTTTATATCCTGGGGAAAAGAAAACATAAAAGGGTGAGCTCAAATGCTCAGTAAGGGTAAACAAAAGAAATATAAATCTCATCGTATACACAAGCACATAACTTTTGGAAATCTTAACTTGCAAAAGAGATAATAATTTCATAACATGGGATAAATCATGACAGTGAAATGTAATCACAATAATCATAACTTAAAACATGAAACTTTGTGGCATTCACACATAATCATAGAGAATCATTTCTTGTTAGTCAAGACTCATTTCCAAGACTATCTTAGTGGACAAAGTCCCTTTATGAATCGAGTAACCCTCGTTTCAGTCCGGTTTCACTGAACCGGTATAACCTACCGTTCCAGCCCTGTCTGTCTCATAGATATAAAATCTATACCCAATGCATTGGAGGGAGATATAGGTCCCACCCATCTTATAATGAATCCTTTCTTATGTGTGCCACATAATCATAAATCATACATCACCGCATAACCCATGTAATAAAAATGGGATTCTTAAACAATATGACATCATAAAACAATTCATATAAGATATAGGAATTCATAAAAATGTTTCCATCACAACATAATCAAATCCATGTAATAATAGGGATAAAAACAGAACCCTTTTATTATCTTAGATGGAAAATAATTTTTATAAAATACTTGAACTTCATTCTTGAGGAAAATATCCTTTCAACTTCAAAAACACTTTTCCTTTCTTAACATGTCATACAATTTTAAACTAAAAGAAGTTGACTAAAAATAAACTTGAATAATTGTAAAGGAAGCTTCTTGGAAATAATTTTTTAGAAATCCATTCATGCCATATTAGTTAAAAAACATTCTTCGTACTTTTGTCGGAAAAGTCAAAAAGTACCTCGTATGAAAAACGACAAAAGATTCCTTTCATATATTTTACTAAAAACTCACCGAAGGGTAAAATTGGATTTAAAAAATTGTGGGTGGATGTAAATAATATTACATATTGAAGAAACATGGATGTGGATGATAAAATACACCCTAGTAAATACCAAAGTATAAACAATCTCGGATAAAAATGAGATTGTGATATTTCCCTTACCTTAGGTCCGATTTGATTCGTATGTGTCCGAACCTCCTGTATAATGATTTAAATAATGTCATTGACTTATTACAGAATCATATTCATTGTTATGATATCATATATGGTTCACTAATGACATTATATTACCCGTTCTTTTGTAAATTCCATGTTAAAGAAGCGTTTTGGGTAAAATCGTTTCATTTATCATAGGTGTTTTGACTTGTTGTTCTTGACATTATTATTAATTATATCATGATTTACTTACTTCCAGAATATAAAATATGATTTATATATCATATATATTCAGCATATATATATAATAGATAGATAAATGAAATGAAAAACACCATTCATGGAGACGGTAGTCCGTACGTACGCATGAACGCTGTTTTTCTTTCCTTATTGTCTTGAATGGAAGTAAGTAGATGACATACATATATATATATATATACATAAATCCAGTATAATTATTATGTCATATATTTCATTATTACTTATTATATATACTTTATAATCATTCATGAATGGTTAATCATTAAGAATGAATCTCATCGCGTCGACGGTAGTCCGTACGTACGCACGAGCGATGATATCATTTCCATAGTTATTGAATTGAATTGGAGTGGATTATACAATATATCAGAATCAATATGATGTTGTAATAACTATGTATAGTTATTCTTTACACCATTATACCCATCCATGTAAGGTGGTGGTGGAAAATAGATTACACCACGGCGTGGAGACGGTATTCCGTACGTACGCACGCGCGGTGATTTTTTTTTTTCCGTAGGATGGATAGATGGTGAAATAGGGTTGTTTCATACTTAAAATAACATATCAGTATATGAGTGATACTGATGTTATTACTTCATAATGAAACAACCTAAGAACAAGAAGTGGAAGAAGAAATAAAGATGAAAGAATTGGTAACGGTAATTACCTCTTCTTTGAAGCGCCTCTTTGAGACCTCCTCTTAGGGCACTAAAATTGGTCTTTGAGGAAGCCCAGAACCTCTAGGATGTTTCTAGGGAAGTGGAGAAGAGATTTCGGCAGGGGTTGGCCGAGCTTGAGTGCTCAAATTGTTGTGAGGAGGAGGGGGAGGAGGTGTCCTTTTATAAGGGAGGAGAAGGGCACCTTAGGAATATCTCAAAATATTATTTTATATTAAAGTCAAAATCGGTTTATAATGGTTCCAAAGGGTCTTATTTCGAAGCTAAAGTGGGGATGGGTCGAAATCCTATCAACCAATAAGATTTAGACAAGTTTAGGGTATTATTTTAACCTTATCAATTAGATTTAACTCTAAGTTAAATAATTTAACTTTTACCGTGTCTTTTTGTTTTCTTTCACTATATGGTTAATACACTTACTATAACATGCCAAACGAACCCCAAATTGTTTATTATTAATATATATATCCTTATATAAGTCATTTGGACTAACCATAGATTTTTAGGAATAAAATAACAATTAATAATATAATATTTGATTTAAAAACTATTTTGTGTCAATTTTGACACTATTTGATATATGATTTTTCTGAAAGTCATAACAGAATTATACGTTCGAACCAAGTTTATTAAATCAACACTAATATATCATAGTAACCTAGAAAATTAGTGGAATTCATAAAAAGTCTCAAATTACATTCATTTGAGCATTTATAACATCAATTATGTTAATATTTCCTTAAAAGGGTAATTACTGCATCATCGTTGTGTCATAAATAAATAAATTTATTTGAAGTCTAAAAATTATAAATAAAATATCATTATGTAGGAAATCTTTTTATCTTTCTAATGAATATTTATAGTAGAATTTATCTTATGTATAACCCCATATTAAAAATGTTTTAGTTATTAAACTTTGATTTTAACTATTTTAACTATTCATTAAATAAAATAATATTAAATGTCGTAATCTAATCCATGTGGACCTAAATGGTCATATTATATTCATAAGGTTGTTTTTGGTCGAATTACACTTATTCAATAGAAATAGGACATGTGTTAGGGTAATAATAATATCATTTTTACCCTCAATTACCCTATTTACTTTTAACCGTGGTAAATAAAAGTAAAAAGTTACTATTCACCAAAAATTATTTTCATCTCATTGAACCACATTTTACTTACTGAAATCAACCGTGTCTCTCGGATTTTTGAAATTCCATTCACAGAAGCGGTAAAATTAAGTTTTATGAAAAATTCAGTTTTTTTAACTACACTTAGTAGTTTCACTATTCATCAAAAATTGTTGTTTTTCAGAACAATGCCAAAATTTCATCATAAGCTATATTTCATATTCCGAATTCAAAAATGAAGTCTATTTTACCAAATTCATAACATAGAAGTTGCATTAATTAATTTTATAATTAAATCCCGCTGTTAAAACAAATAGTGTGTTTTTTTTAAGAAACAATATCTATCAAAAGATTGACACTTGATTATGTCTGGTTTAAATGTGAAATTACATCCAATGACCAACATTGTATTATATTGTAAAAATATATTCTAAATATACTTTAAAACCACTCAAATTAATAATTTATCACTATTAATTATTTCGATTAAAAATGTTGTTTTTTAATTATAATTTAGTAATTTTCACTATTCATCAAAATATGAATGTTATCCGAAAAGTACCAAAATTTCACCCTAAGCTAATTTCGATATTACGAGTCCAAAAATGAATTCCATTTTGAAAAATAAAATTTACAAAATTTCAAAAAGTGGTTATTACTATTCATAACGGCTAGTTTTAATAATATCTTAATAGCATATCGTTGTTTAGCGAAACTCGGTGTTGCGTACAACACACGCTATCGTGGAAGGTCGCGATTGCGTATAATTCAAGCCAGGTCAAGGATGTGTATTGTGAAAGCTCCTTTTGGTGTAGCGTATAACACAAGACATTAATAAAATTAAAAAGAATATTTTTCATAAAATATCAGGCTGTTACATTCTACCACCCTTAAAATGAATTTCACCCTCGAAATTCGTCGGGGTTATAAATGGTTTACTATTCGAAAGTTTCTTTAATAGAAACCCACATCGTAAAAAGGAATACCAAAACTTGGCTTTAAAAACTAAAGTTTGAAATGTAACGATTACCCAAATAAACTAGTCACTGGGTTTCCACATAGGTGAAAATATGGATATTGAAGAGAAATCTAACCATTATGTTCTGATAGAGAGTGGTAGAGAACATGGATATGGAAAATCCAGAAATCACAAAGCCATAAATTTGTGACGATCTAAGGTAACATCTGATTCATCAGATATAAGATCACTAGGACAACATTTTTGGTTTTCAAGATCGTTTCCCTAATGTTAAAGAATTTGAATTAGAATAAATACTTACTTTATTTTCGTACAATCTCACTGTTGTTCGTGCCTTTAACAATTTACACTTCATATCTTAAATAAATGAAGTTGAATTTGTTATTCGTGAAGTGTTAGCAGATCATGTGATAGAATGACGGGTCATTCCATCTGTCTCAAACAAATGGTTAGCAAAAAAAATTATATACATAAGTCGATCTATAGTGAGATTAATCATATATGGTTCCTAAAATGGACTTATACATCATATGTCATACAACTTAATATAATAAAACTAGTTTCTACTAAACAGGGACTTCCTGTAGGCCAGTGATAGGCGATAAAGGCCAGTCGCACTTCGGTTGTGGGTTCAATTCCCACAGCCTTGTCCAACGCGATGGGCTGTCGCCCGTCCTACAGGTTTTCCTTTTTCTAAAACTATATCATCCCATCAATAATATTGAGAAAACTTCTATCCTTAAACAATACTAACTTATGTCCAACATAATCTATTCCAATCTTTAGGCTTATCCATAATACTGCAGTCCACTCCCATAATATAGTGAAAACAATTACTAGAGATTTAATACCATCGTTGATCCCCATAAGATATGTCTTGTTGGCCACATTCTAAACATTCAATGTCCTTAATCATGTATTCTCTTGAATACCTTAGTGAAAACATGAATGCAGTTTAAAGTTAACACTTTCCACATACCAAAATCCTCAAAATTCTATATAGTCAAACCATGATATCACTTAGTCCTTATATCAATCATGAGCTCATGAATACTGTCAAACATTTCATTTTCTCTTTATCCCTTCATTATGGGCATATTATCTACTTTCCAAAATATTTGAATCACTTTTCATGGTTACTGGTACCTTAAAATTATTGAAAACCACAATAGACCAATACATAAATATTTCAATACACCATAAAAGTACCTCAACAACATTATTACTGAATACCAATACATAAACACTTCAGTACATCCACTTCAATGATTGTCCTGGAAGAAGTCCTTCCTTGATTTAGAAGTAACTTTTTAGGTCCGGGCATTGAGTTGGGTAATGCCCATGTTCTCCACAAATAAGACATTGAACTCCAAAATAGTCTGTTACTCTATGACCCTTTTCTCCACACAGATAACATCGGTCCCTCCATTTGAGGTATTCCTCAAGGTTCTTCTTCCCTTCTTTAGAAATCTCAGTCTTCCTTTCATTATGCTCCTCAACATGCGAACATGAATAATAGTCTATCTTCCTGTTCTTTGATGAATTATGCATACCACTAAATTTCACCTTGTTAATCATATATAGCGATGACTGATTCGGCATAATCACAACATCTTTCTCTCTAGGCATTACACAATTTTGTTTCTCATAGTCACCAATTTGTCCATTGGATTTACTGTTAACCGAATTCCTTTTGGTTCCCTCCATTAACTAAAACACAAAAATAATTTTGTTAGAGGCAAAAATCATGCTAGAGAAAACAACATAGTAAAGGGGAAGTATCCTCAATATCTAACTTCTTAGGTTAAATTCTATGATCGTTACCGTAGTTCTAGGACTGTATCTTATACGTATACTTATCCTTAGGGACATCCCTAGACATACCTTAGAAATATCTCTAGGGATCTCACTAACGTTTTCGCATCCTAGTTTACAAAGGTTGACTAAACCTTTCCTCTGATACCAACTGTAGAGACCCGAAGCTTGACGTACATGGACATTACATTGCATTTGCGGAATACTTAGTACATAACAAAAAACACACACACAAGGATCGTAATAGTTTAGTGTCTTTGGAAACTCGGAACGTAATCTTCTAATCGTTGTGAAAGATTTCCAATATCTCCCATAAAGATCTTCCCCTTTTTTTACCTAAAACCATTCTTTATATCCTGGGGAAAAGAAAACATAAAAGGGTGAGCACAAATGCTCAGTAAGGGTAAACAAAAGAAATATAAATCTCATTGTATACACAAGCACATAAATTTTGGAAATCTTAACCTGCAAAAGAGATCATAATTTCATAACATGGGATAAATCATGGCAGTGAAATGTAATCACAATAATCATAACTTAAAATATGAAACTTTGTGGAATTCACACATAATCATAGAGAATCATTTCTTGTTAGTCAAGACTCATTGCCAAGACTATCTTAGTGGACAAAGTCCCTTTCTGAATCAAGTAACCCTCGTTTCAGTCCTGTTTCACTGAACCGGTATAACCTACCGTTCCAGCCCTGTCTATCTCATGAGATATAAAATCTTTACCCAATGCATTGGAGGGAGATATAGGTCCCACCCATCTTATAATGAATCCTTTCTTATGTGTGCCACATAATCATAAATCATACATCACCGCATAACCCATGTAATAAAAATGGGATTCTTAAACAACATGACATCATAAAAAAATTCATATAAGATAAAGGAATTCATAAAAATGTTTCCATCACAAAATAATAAAATCCATGTAATAATAGGGATAAAAACAGAACCCTTTTATTATCTTAGATGGAAAATAATTTTTATAAAATACTTGTACTTCATTCTTGAGGAAAATATCCTTTCTACTTCAAAAACACTTTTCCTTTCTTAACATGTCATACAATTTTAAACTAAAAGATGTTGATTAAAAATAAACTTGAATACTTGTAAAGGAAGCTTCTTGGAAATAATTTTTTAGAAATCCATTCATGCCGTATAAGTTAAAAAACATTCTTCGTACTTTTTTCGGAAAAGTCAAAAATTACCTCGTATGAAAAACGACAAAAGATTACTTTCATATATTTTACTAAAAACTCACCGAAGGGTAAAATTGGATTTAAAAAATTGAAGGTGGATGGAAATAATATTACATATTGAAGAAACATGGTTGTGGATGATAAAATACACCCCAATAAATACAAAGTATAAACAATCTCGGATAAAAACGAGATTGTGATATTTCCCTTACCTTAGGTCCGACTTGCTTCGTATGTGTCCGAACCTCCTGTATAATGATTTAAATAATGTCATTTACTTATTACAGAATCATAATCATTGTTATGATATCATATATGGTTCACTTATGACATTATATTACCCGTTCTTTTGTAAATTCCATGATAAAGAAGCGTTTTGGGTAAAATCGTTTCATTTATCGTAGGTGTTTTGACTTGTTGTTCTTGACATTATTATTACTTATATCATGATTTACTTACTTCCAGATTATAAAATATGATTTATATATCATACATATTCAGTATATATATATATATATAATAGATAGATAAATGAAATGAAAAACACCGTTCATGGAGACAGTAGTCCGTACGTACGCATGAACGCTGTTTTTCTTTCCTTATTGTTTTGAATGGAAGTAAGTAGATGACATACATATATATATATATATAAATAAATCCAGTATCATTATTATGTCATATATTTCATTATTACTTATTATATATACTTTATAATCATTCATGAATGGTTAATCATTAAGAATGAATCTCATCGCGTCGTGGAGACGGTAGTCCGTACGTACGCACGAGTGATAATATCATTTCCATAATTATTGAATTGAATTGGAGTGGATTATACAATATATCAGAATCAATATGATGTTGTAATAACTATGTATAGTTATTATTTACACCATTATACCCATCCATGTAAGGTGGTGGTGGAAAATAGATTACACCACGGCGTGGAGACGGTATTCCGTACGTACGCACGCGCGATGATTTCTTTTTTCCGTAGGATGGATAGATGGTGAAATAGGGTTGTTTCATACTTAAAATAAAATATCAGTATATGAGTGATACTGATGTTATTACTTCATAATGAAACAACCTAAGAAGAAGAAGTGGAAGAAGAAATAAATATGAAAGAATTGGTAACGGTAATTACCTCTTCTTTGAAGCGCCTCTTTGATACCTCCTCTTAGGGCACTAAAATTGGTCTTTGAGGAAGCCCATAACCTCTAGGATGTTTCTAGGGAAGTGTAGAAGAGATTTTGGCAGGGGTTGGCCGAGCTTGAGTGCTCAAATTGGTGTGAGGAGGAGGGGGAGGAGGTGTCCTTTTATAAGGGAGGAGAGGGGCACCTTAGGAATATCTCAAAATATTATTTTATATTAAAGTCAAAATCGATTTATAATGGTTTCAAAGGGTCTTATTTAGAATATAAAGTGGGGATGGGTCGAAAGCCTATCAACCAATAAGATTTAGACAAGTTTAGGGTATTATTTTAACCTTATCAATTAGATTTAACTCTAAGTTAAATAATTTAACTTTTACCGTGTCTTTTTGTTTTCTTTCACTATATGGTTAATACACTTACTATAACATGCCAAACGAACAAAAAATTGTTTATTATTAATATATATATCCTTATCTAAGTCATTTGGCTGAACCTTAGATTTTTAGGAATAAAATAACAATTAATAATATAATATTTTATTTAAAAACTATTTTGTGTCAATTTTGACACTATTTGATATATGATTTTTGTGAAAGTCATAACAGAATTATATGTTCGAACCAAGTTGATTAAATCAACACTAATATATCATAGTAACCTAGAAAATTAGTGGAATTCATAAAAAGTCTCAAATTACATTCATTTGAGCATTTATAACATAAATTATGTTAATATTTCCTTAAAAGGGTAATTACTGCATCATCGTTGTGTCATAAATAAATTAATTAATTTAAAGTATAAAAATTATAAATAAAATATCATTATGTAGTATATCTTTTTATATTTCTAATGAATATTTATAGTCGAATTTATCTTATGTATAAACCCATATTAAAAATGTTTTAGTTATTAAACTTTGATTTTAACTATTTTAACTATTCATTAAATAAAATAATATTAAATGTCATAATCTAATCCAAGTGGACCTAAATGGTCATATTATATTCATAAGGTTGTTTTTGGTCGAATTACACTTATCCAATAGAATTAGGACATGTGTTAGGGTAATAATAATATCATTTTTACCCTTAATTACCCTATTTACTTTTAACCGTGGTAAATAAAAGTAAAAGTTACTATTTACCAAAAATTATTTTCATCTCATTGAACCACATTTTACTTACTGACATCAACCGTGTCTCTCGGATTTTTGAAATTCCATTCACAGAAGCGGTAAAATTATGTTTTATGAAAAATTCAGTTTTTTAACTACCACTTAGTAGTTTCACTATTAATCAAAAATTGATGTTTTTCAGAACAATGCCAAAATTTCATCCTAAGCTATATTTCATATTCCAAATTCAAAAATGTAGTTTATTTTACCAAATTCATAACATATAAGTTGCATTAATTAATTTTATAATTAAATCCTGCTGTTAAAACAAATAGCGTGTTTTTTTATGAAACAATATCTATCAAAAGATTGATACTTGATTATGTCTGGTTTAAATGTGAAATTACATCCAATGAGAAACATTGTATTAAATTGTAAAAATATATTCTAAATATACTTTAAAACCACTCAAATTAATAATTTATCACTATTAATTATTTCGATTAAAAAAGTTGTTTTTTAATTATAATTTAGTAATTTTCACTATTCATCAAAATATGAAAGTTATCCGAAAAGTACCAAAATTTCACCCTAAGCTAATTTCGATATTACGAGTCCAAAAATGAATTCCATTTTGAAAAATAAAATTTACAAAATTTCAAAAAGTGGTTATTACTATTAATAATGGCTAGTTTTAATAATATCTTAATAGAATATCGTTGTTTAGCGAAACTCGGTGTTGCGTACAACCCACACTATCATGGAAGGTCGCGATTGCGTATAATTCAAGCCAGGTCATAGATGTTTATTGTGAAAGCTCCCTTTGGTGTAGCGTATAACACAAGACATTAATAAAATTAAAAAGAATATTTTTCATAAAATCTAGGGCTGTTACACCCACTATTTCTCATGATGATGGGTGATCCTGATTTAGTTCTTCAATGCATTTCATAATGGGAAAGATTTAGTCGGTTATATTTTTATACAAACATATTTATAAAATTTACATTGTTGGTTATTCTATTTTCTAGAGTTACTATAAGAGTGATAGTAAAATTATTTTCAAATTAAGCTAGATGATTTATCTATTATATCTATTGGTTTTTATGGAAATATTATAATTTCACAAGTTAAGATAATGATATTATGTTTAAATGGATGTATACGATACAACATAAGGGTGAAATGTATAAAATCTTGAAAATGTTTTAATGGGATTTGATGATTGAAAATAATCCCTTATGATTTTTTTTCTTCCATTAATATTTTGCATGAGAAATTATATATAAATAATTGGCCATAGAGGTTTCTTTCTTTGGTAATAAATTTTTTATTTTGATATCAATGTTTAATATAAATGGGAAAGTTATTATAACGAGTATTCATGGACTAATGAGTTCATTTCATTACATTTATATTTACCCAATTTATTCTATTGTTCTAATCCAACATTAACCATTTTTTCACATGGATTTAATGATATGTAGTGACATTGATGTGTTCATGAGAGAAATAATGATAATATTTCATTAAAACTAATCTTTTTTATTTCTTAATCATTTTGTATAGTGAAAAAATGGATAGAAAATGGTATTGTTAATTATGTGGTGAAATATATACTTATATAAGGGTAATGATCTAATTATAAAAAACATTAAAACTAAAAGATTTTAGGAATATTGGAAAATGATTTCTTTTCTAATGATTTTATTTAAAAACTCATTATGGTTGGGTATTTTTAATACCCATTTGTAACAACATTGAATTACAAAAGAATGCAAATCATGTTTTTTACAGATTACCATATCTATAAGGTAACATTTTTATTTTTTATATTTATCTCCATTATTTATCCAAAAAACCTAAAGCATAATTCAGAAAAAAGAAAACATAAAATTAATATGCTTATTTTTATTTTATAATGATATTACACACATCCTAAACCATTCTAACCAATCTAGATATAATGTGTTCAGGTTTGGGTCTGCTAAACTACCTATTTGAATAATTATATACTTCTCCATCACGAATAACTATAATAACTAAAATATTAATGTTATTATTAGTTAATAAGAAATTGATGATTTGGTTTTATTTCATGAATTGTAATATTATGTATTTCAATTGAAATTAAAATATCATACTTGATAGCTAAAATTACTGAACTAATACCACACTGAAATAAATTTCAATGAAACATGTCATTACCCTCACCTCCCAATGTTTACCTCTATTAGACTAGAAATGAGAGAAGTGAGATGGTGACTAACAATGTCCAGCCTCTATTTGGCCCCAAGTTTAAAACTAGCACTGAGGGTATAATAATCAATCATATGGGAATGATTACACTCTAAGAGAACATAAAGAAGAGAGAGATATGAAAAATACACCAATTAAAACATGATCTTATATATATATATAATAACAAAATGTATACATGAAATGTGATATAGTAATAAAATATTGATAAATAAACTAAAAGTAACAAAAGGTAAATTCTGTGTTACTACAAAACATAACAAACTACTATAAAATCATGTTATATTTTTTCCCATCTAGTATCCAAACATCCATGTATAACCTTAAAAATAGTTTATATAAACATATTGTGAGAACAAAAGTATACTAATTAGGATCCTTCTATGATCGTCTCATGAAAAGTCCTTGAAAGCATACTAATGCACAATGTACAACAATGAAAGTAACTCTTCACCTAAATAGGTACAATATGTTCCCAAAAACCCATGGATAAATCTCACCAATTATCACATTTTATAGATCCTATATTATAATAATGAGGCATAAAGGGTACTGTGATCCCACTTCCCAACTAATTTTATAATATTCCACATTGTTTCACGCCCAGATCCATATCTCTCAAAAATCAATCTATATCAAAGACACCTAGGAAAGGAATAAAAAAATTCACCACATGCATCATAGAATCACATTATCCCATATGACATGCCCACATTTAGAAACCAGGTAGTTTATGGGAGCCACCACACCCCATTTAAAATGTATCATTCATCTTGTACTATACATTAATCCATCAAAACCCATACACTGAGTAAGTACTTCATCTTATCACAACTTATACATATAATAGCTATACTAATCCTTTAGATACTATATTCGGGGACAAATGTGTTTAAATAAACACAATCCATCATAGATATCAACATAAATATATGGAAAATCTAACCAAAATTTCATACCATCATGAGTGAATACAAAGATAATAGAGTGGGGCCAAAGTGGGTAGTCATCCATCCATAAAACCACTAATATGTTAGGGAAAACACACTCTGAGAGCCCAATGGGTGTAGGGGTCCCTATCATACATCAGTAGGGAAGCATATGAAATAAAATAATTTACAAGATATAATATTTATCACAACCTCACTATGTTAATAACCTTGTCTTAAACTCAACTATATCTAATGTTACCTAGACTCCTGACTTTCACTAAAAATACAATATATCTTATGAGAAAACAATGATTTAATGAGATAAATTAATAAAATCATTCAGTTTTATCAATTTATTTCATTCATTAATTTATTTTTTATTAAATTAACTATTCTTCATTATTTCAAGAAACATTAGATTAATCGTTAGAGTAAAATCTTGTCCCTTTAAGGATAATCCAAATTGAGTCCATTGTTTTCATGTGTATCTTATTTTCACCATTTTCATTCCATCATCACAAACTATTTGGGTTAAAAATTGTTTATTCATTATTATAATTATTTCATAATCAAGATACACTAGGAAAATATCCTAAGATTCTATCAAGAAGAAATATAAAACCAATCACACTTATCCCCCTTAATTGTTAGTTAATGGAATGTAGAAAAAAAGAAACCTAAAAATTTATTATTAAATCGATTAATGTCAATTATGAATCTAACTTTATCACATCAATAGGTAAGACTAGCTTTAACTAATTCCATCATCTCTAATTCCATCCTTGGAGCCCTTATGGACACTCTAATTTATATCACCATCACATGTCTCATGTGTTTCCACGTAATATGAGCCTCATCACCCTTATATAAGATAAATAATCCCAATTTCATCCTCCCTAGGCTGATATCATATTTTTTCTCCCCTCCCCATACCAAATCACATATAAATTCTAACACCTATATCACATCAAAAGGTAAAATAAATAAAATAAGAATAATAAATAGGGAAATATAGGACCTAATAAAAGAATTTATACATTACACAAAATGAGCTCTGATGGATTCAAACTCAATGAAATAAACCATCTTAAGAAGATGAGAAACTTAGTACCAATTAATTTTATCTATCGGAAAACTATTTCCTATTCTTTCTTGAATTAACCAACCCATTATTCAAAGGTTCCTACTGCAAGAAACCTACGGTATTGATCTATAACATGATATCAATAGCTAAACATGAACATATCATTAAAACTAGTGTAAAAACATAGAGAAGTACCAATTTAATCAACAAGTATTTTTTTATTATCAACAATAAAATTTACATGCTTCACATTATTTATTAATTTCATTAATCACATGGAAGATCAATTTCAGTTATACATGCAAATTATGTCAATTTGATTATCATCAAATTATAAGAAACACACTATTTGATAAAACACAACTCCTCTTTAATTCATTAAAAAAATTTCAATTAATTATAGATTTACATTATTTATAAATTTATATCACAAAAAATATTCTAATACATATCATAAAATGTGATGCTAAGAAGAATAAAATAGATAGCACACAATTTATAAAATCAAGATGAAAACCATTTTCGTGGTATAATGATAATCAGCATGAAATATATAATCAATTCATTATTAAAATGGCTCAATAGTTATTACGTTATATCAACATCTATCTGATGGGATAAACCATTCTATATTTCATATTACACCTAAATAAATAGGACAAGAATAGAAATCTCCCACCATAATCAAATTAATGTTCTTCGCAAGAGAATGGAGTAATGTTGTAGAACTCAATCACCCCTACCACCCAAGATTCATCTCTCCAAGGATAATGATCCATAGAAACACAAAACATAAACCAATAAAGCTCCATTAAAATGATGGATGTCAACCACCATTATTTAGAATGATTAAGAAGGAGAATCCAAATCAATTAACTATAAGAGAAAAGGTAGATCATACCACATATACTCATATATCGAAGATAGAAGGATGGGAATCTATCCCTATCGACAGTATTCTGAAATTATTGGAGAGAGTGTTGTAGTTATCGTAGAAATCAAGAGATAATCCATAGGGTTTGTTGAAATATGAGGCAGTTCAGCTTGTAATTTCATGCTTCACATTAGATTTTCAAAGCACGAAACACGATCACATCATGAATGTATTGTTTTTTTGTTTCAATGAATAACATGTCACCTAAAAAAATTTATCAATGATTTAATTCAAGTTGGGAAGAACCTAACGAACCAAAATCACACCATCCATTGACTACCTATTCATGATGTGTAGCCCTTAATCTGCACAAGTTCTCCCTACTTCTACCTTTTAGAAGTCAAACTACTCGTGACATGATTTTGGCCTCCTCTGAGCATCTTTGTCTTTAAAAACAAAAAAACTATTGTACTACAACAATCTAGTCCTTAAATTTGATACCTATCAAAAAAAAAACTCATCCTTACGAATATATATCCAAATCTAGAGATAAAACCAAATGGGTTCGTCAGAACAGACTCCTGATGAGATAACTCAAAAGGATCTTTCCAACACAAGAGCTCAACCACCTAATACTAGGTACCAAAAAAATCTACCTGATGACAACAAACAACTTATAAACATGATTTTTGGGGAGATATATATCAAATGAGATCAATGATACAAATATGAAACAATTTAGAACCATCCTTTAAACCAATAAGGTCAGCATCCACCAAAATATTAATGATACAAGGGAAGAGATTAAAATAAAATATATCTGCGTACAATGTGAGCATCTGCGACTAACATTTCCAGGTACACTCCATGACACAAATTTTATTCCAGAAGACATGAACCATGAGAATAGAACACCATTGAAACGCCTTCCCTTGGTAGTCCTAGATCTACATAGGGCACTCCTCGATGGTTTAATCATTTTCAACATTGATACCTCCCCATTTGATGACATGAGAGTCATCATGAAGATGAAAATGAAGCTATGACTTGTGAAAAACATCATGAATTATTCTCATCTTTTAAAAAAGATCTATTTGATATTCCATGACTCAAACAAGAGTCAACACCTTGAATGACCCAAAAAACTGGAGAGAAAGCATACCCAAATAACCAAAACGTCACTTTATATAATGAGGATCCACCTTTAAGAACACTTGATCTCCATCAACCTACTCTAGAGGTCTCCTCCTTTGATCAATATAATATTGTTTATTATCTTTCACTTCTTTCATCCTCATAATAATAATAGTAACCATCTCTATCATATTTTGTACTATTTCTGAGCCTAGAATTGGGGACCCTCTGACCCTAGTTCAACACAATAGAGAGAGGCATGTTTCACTGTTTAAATTATTAAATGGTTTCTATACTATTGGTGGAGTAGAGAAATTATTATAAGTAAAATAAATTAAGTGAATGTTCCATTTCCATGAAACATTATAATCTATGACATATGAGAAAAACATGTATTTCAGAGTCTCGATTGACCATTTTGTTTAAACATCCATTTATGGATGAAAGGTATTGGTAGGAAAAAATTAAGATCCAATAACATGTGGGATTACTCTCCACACCCTGTATGTAAAAAAAATATTCCGATTAGAGATGATCATACTAAGAACTACATGGTGTTCACCATCTGTTTCAAATATTTCCTCGAATGAACATCCACCGATATCAACTCATTGATGACTATAATGTGGGATGATTTCAGAAAATGATCCACTACAACCTATATAGAACCATATAATTCATAGGATCCAGGAAAAATCATTTAAAAATCCATAAATATGTAAAACAAATTTCAACCAATAATATATAATTTCTTGAAAAAACTATCAATAACTCTTTTATCATCCTTTACTTTTTGACCGAACAAAGATCATGAATAAACTCTATAACTAAGTGAAAAAACCCTGAACAAAAAAATGTCCTCTCAGATCACTGTAAATGTTCATCATGTCATGATATAACACAATTGGTGAGTAATGGAAATCATGGGGAACTAATCACACATCATCGAAGGAAAAAAATCCTTCTCTAGAAATACACCTGATCCTGCCCACCCTTAGACCAATCATTAGGGGAATTTCTAAAAAAACAAGGTCTCTATATAACTCCACCTAAGAATACACTAACTAGGACTCCTCCATCTACCAAAAATATTACAACACCATTATCATGAAATGAAAACCTCTTCCTCTATCCTCTACTATATCTAGATTCATTATTGGGAGTTTGTCCAACACTCTCCATGAATCCCCAAATTTATTCACAACATCACTATGGGACTTTCTACTCTGCACATCAGCTAAAACATTTTCCTTTCTCAATGTATAAGAAATATCAAAGTCATAATATTTTATGAATTCAATCCACAGAAAATGATGCAATTTCAATTCATGTTGGGAGAAGATATAATACAGGATCTTTAGGTTAGTAAAAACCAAAATATTCTCACAGATGGGGTAATGTAACCACTATATAAAGAAAAACATAACTACCACCAACTCAAGATCATTGGTAGAAAAATTATATTCATGGGGATTTAAACTTCACAATATATAAGAAAGAATAGATAATACTACTTTAGAACTTGTAAAAACCCAAGATAAAAAGCATCTTATAAAAACACAAATTGAACTCCCTCCACTAACAATCAAAGTACTGGTGTGCTTACCAACATCTTCTTTAGGCTCTTAGAATCTTACCAACATTGGTCAATCCACAAGAACTCCTTTTCCTTTTTTGAAAGGATGTAAAATGAGTTATAAACTGAGAGAAATATACTAAAAACCTCTATCAATATCCATATCGAGCAAAGATACTATACACATATGCAACTGTATTGGGTGCTTCCCAAGACACAACCACCGTTATCATTGAAAGATCCCTAGATACATCTTAATTAGATACAACATAACCCATGAAACATACATTATTAGAACATAAATCACATATAGAAAGCTTATTTAATAACTTTTCATGAATAAGATCTCCCAAAATGAAACATTAATGACATACATGCTCCTCCTCAGACATAGAGTATACAGGAAATATATCGGTGAAAACCACCACAAACTTATCTGTGAATTATCTGAACACTTAATTCATCAAAATCATGAACATGAATGGATAATTAGTCACACTGACCAAAATGACAACAAGATCCTAGTTCCCATGAAAATAATGGAAGTTAGTATTCGTAATATCCTCATCCTTCACTCGCATTTGGTGATATTTTGACCACAAATCTATTTTTGAGAACAAAATTTATCGGTTCAATCGATAAAATAATTCGTTAATACATAGAATAAGATATAAGTTTTTTATCGTCACATGGTTCAAACAATGATAATAGACACAAGATAATAGACTTCTATAAGGCTTATTTGAAAAAAACTGCGGTGCCCCAAGGAAACAAACTCCTCTGAACATAAACTCATTGAATCATATCATCTAGATTTACTAATATCTATTGTAACTCAAATGGAGCCGTTTTATATGAAGACATTGATATAGGATACAATCCAAGATGAAACTTGATTCTAAATATTATCTCTCACCTAGGGGTAAATCTATAACCACCTATTTAATGACATCCTGGTACTATTTCACAACCCTAGGAAACAATAACTACTGAACTTTGGATGAACTCAACATCAACACAACCATAAAGGAAGATATGAATGGAACATTCCTCCGACCCATTTGAGGGTCTTGATCACCAATGAACACCACTATCTTTCCATTAGCATCATAAAACACAACCTTTATCCTAAATGAATCCATGATACCCTACACAAAAAAATGAATATATGTTCAGGATGAGGTCATATTGTTGTATCCATAATCATAGGAAGTCACACTAAGAGCTATTCTTTTCCAACACAAGTTAATAAACACAACCCTAAAAACATAATTATTGAATTTAATAAGATAAATATAGATTAAGGGATTTTCATCAGACCATCAGGGGCCTTAAATAAACATCTATATTCCGATCTACCCTGTTTACATTTACCAGTAAACTTAGTGGACACCATTTCCCTACCAGCCCTTTCAACCTCACCTATGAATACCTCTAAAAATACATCCTATACCATAAACTTAATCTCTAATACTACAAGATATGAATGCCTTATCCTAATGTTTACCCCTCTTATGTTTTTAATGAGATAATATAATTTTGAGTCCCACCTCTAATAGGCCCAGGGTTCGAAACCAACACTAAGGGTATAATAGTCATACATATTGGAGAAATTACACTCTAAGAGAATACACAACAGAGTGAGATAAGATAGATAAACCAATAAAAACCTATTTCAAAATATATATATAAATAAAATACCAATTTCATATATTTAATTTCATACAGTACTAAAACAACTGGAAAAGAAACTACAAGTACTAAATGTAAAAGGTGGTAGTGATTATAAAGCCCAAACAACTCATATGAAACAACAAACAAGTAATATCCAACCCGATATCTAATCTACCCAAGATGACCAAAAATATAATTCATATATCCATAGGGTGAGTATAATAGTACACCAATTAGGATTCTCCCTTGATCCTCTCATTCAATATATAAAGAAAGCATAAAAAAGAACATTGTAAAATTCCAGATCTATCTCATCAAAAAATAGGTACACTATATTCATAATCTCGCCATGCATAACAATAACTAAGTATCACATTAAAGATATAATGTAATATAATAATGATACATCATTTTTAAACCATACAAATTCCCAAATGTTTTATACTCTTCCCCAACATTTCACATCCTGATACATCTCTCTCCAAAAGTAAGACATAAAAAGACAACTGGGAAATACATCACAACATGCACCTCATGAATCAAATCATTACATAATCCCTAATAAAATCACCATATATAGTAAACATGTATTTTACAAGACCTAGAACATGTCGTATGACATGTATCCTACATTATGTATTATTCTTGAAGCCACCATAGCCCACACACTAATTAAGTAATTCAATCCATCATAGCCAATACACATCATACCTATTATAATCCCTATGAGACTATATCTGGAGAAACATGTCTGTGAATAATAACAAGACATAATATCCCTCAACATTCATATATGATGAAACTAATGACCATTCATTTGAGCACAATTAACTACCACGAGTAGAGAGAGGGGCTAGAGGGTGTAGTTAGCCATCCATCATCCCATTGGGATGTTGGGGAAAACACCCTCCTAGAGTCCTTTGGGTGTCAAACACCTTTACCAATATAGGGGAGGTAGTGTATAAAATAATAGAATATATAGGATATAATATAGGTCCAAACCAAACTATGGTAAAAACCTAGTCTTAGACTCAACTTCAGCTAATGTTTCCTGGACTCGCGGCTGACACTTCTATGAATATATATCCTATAATCAAAAATCAATTTTAAAGAGGTACATTAATTACTTCATTTCATTTTATCATTTACATAGTTTAATAAGATCATTATATTTTAAATTGGCAGCATATAATTGTTTCATGATACACTAAATTAATCATCAATGTAAAATCCATTACCTTCAGGTAAAAACCAAACAAAGTCCATAGTTTCTCAATAATAACATCTATTTAGAATTTTCATTCCCTCAACACCAACCTCATAGATTAATATTATTTTTTTATTATTAGAATCATTATGTAATCCAAATTATATAGGGGAAACATCATATGCTACCTATAAGAGTAAACATGTAATTGAGAACATCTATCTGCCTCATGGAATGTGGAATGAAATAAAGATAGAATAATAAACTGAACCTTTAACCATTAAATATATTCAAGATAAGAAAGCATCCAATTTTATCACATCAATCGGTAATCCCAAAGTCATCACATTCTATCATATTTGGTTTAATCTATAGTACTCTCATGCTTATCCAGATGAATCTCACGATCATAGTCATCAACTACTTCAACATAATCTAGCACCTACCTATATATCACATCATCCATCACATAATCAGTATTTTGATGCTCATATAAAATTAGGGCCTCCATACCCATATCACAGCACATAAAGAATATCACACCCATAGTACATCAAAAGGAAGAAAAAAAATCAAAAAATAACATAAAATGGAGAAATATAGGACAAAAAAAGGTGTACAGTCTTTACAAAAAAAGCGCTCTAACAACACTAACCCAAGGTACTCGACCCTCTTATGTAAAAAACTCAGGCCCTATAAATTATCTTTATCACGCATCTAGTTCTTATTACATCTCGAATTGACCAATCCATTATTCATAGGTTCCAACTATGGGAAACATAAGTCGTCTAACAATACAAATATTTAAAAATATAAAAATAATATTATTATTTAAACTAAATTGAATAAATATAGAGATATACAATTATCATAAAAAAGAATTTTTAATTACTATCAACAAAAAAGATCCTAATTATTTACATTTTTTTCAATTAAATTAATCACATAGAAGATCATTTTAAATTAACCACATAGAAGATCATTTTCAATTAACCACATAGAAGATCCATTGAAGATTATATTACATATACGAATTTATTTTCTAAATTTTCACCCAGTGACTTATTTCTTATTCTACATCTTGTTTTACTTGTAATTATGTGTCTAATACCCTTCAATATTTTTAATCATGACCCAATTAGACATCATAATATTCAATTTTATATTCAATTTTATTTCTCTCATGATGTTTTGAATAATTTTTTTTAAACCCATAAAGGTTTCTATCTCTATCAAACATCATTGATACATGTTTTGATATTATGTAAAAATCTCATTTGGTATACTATAAGCACTAAACCTTGACATTTAATATCTGGAGCTATAGTAGATCATGAAAACATCACATCCATTCCTTATATTCCTTACTTCACACTAGGATTTATATATTCCCAACAAAAGGGTATTTTTTCATAAAATTACTTATTTTAATGAGTTATATTTATTATCCTTGAGAGTAATAATTTATTTAATATTTTAGTCCCTTT
Source organism: Viscum album (assembly GCA_963277665.1). NCBI lineage: Eukaryota > Viridiplantae > Streptophyta > Magnoliopsida > Santalales > Viscaceae > Viscum > Viscum album. The sequence goes on along the minus strand of OY728156.1, from coordinate 1,186,436,877 downwards.
TTATATCCTAAAATATTAATTTTATATCAAAATTTTAATTATTGAGAAATTGAAATCATTTTTGAAAAATACAACTTTTTAAGAATAAGTCACATCTTATTAAATAATAGGTTATCATGCATGTCACTATTTTCCTGTCCCCACAAATATATTACATTAATATTTAGAATACAAATATTTTTTTATTTACATTTTAATTCTTACTTCTCCTTATACAATTTCAGAAATATTATTTTATATTTTTTCATAATATTTTTTTTAAAAAATTACACATATAAGGTTTTTTCTTATTCTTCAGATTCAGAGTATTTATATATAATATAAAAAATATTATGATAAAAAATTATATTTCATTAATGAATATCATTGATGATTATTTTAAAAATAAATATTATTATAATATTTCACTTCACCATTTAGAAAAATAATTTTCAAAATTACCAATGGAATCATAATTTATAGAAATGTTATATGTGATATCTAAAAAACCCTTTACACATTTTCATAAAGATTCCCTTTTTAATATGATAAATTAAATCACCCTTGTCGGTTTTTTGACTTTAATATTTATTTACATGATAATTGTTTTTAGAAATCAAACTCATGATATCAAATTTTTCTATTTCATCATCTCTTATGTGATAATATTTGAATCGTTATTTTTTCAATGATGTTTTTGATTCTCTTCTAAAATTATTATATATTTCTACTGTTTAATTGAGAAATGTTAATTATAAACCATAAAACATATAAACTAGGTTGGTTTATGGTCATGTTTTTTAGATATAATAATGAAACCTATTTCTTCATTAAGTAAATATTTATTTATTAAAATTATGATTTATTTCTTATATGGAACACTTATGCACATAAATAAAATGATTTGATGGATTATTCTATAATTTTATCATCCTTTTATAAAATAGATAAAACATTATTTATCATGAAATGTTATTAATGGGAAATTAATGTAAATATAAACTAACATGTAGATTTTTTAACTAACTGATGATAGTATTGGGAGTGAACCATGACCTATGTTAATAATTCCATGAAATAAATTGTGTTACAAATATTATAATTACAAGATCATTTGATTTTATTATCTTTGTACTAAATACTCACACTATGATTCTAGAAACATTAGTTATTTATTATATGCTCTGAATTCTATATCTTTTATTAACATTAATTTTTTACATTATCATATCAATATATTTATCTTATTATTACATAAAATATAAAAATACCATCACTTATACTCACCCTTAATAAGAATTTTATGTCACCCATTCTTTTGTTTAATTTTCCATAAGTAAAGAAGCAAAATAATACATGTGGTGTGCCTAGAAGATTATTCGGTGATAATTTTTTGTGGGAGATATTAAAGAGTTATTGTAGATTAATTACTGTCTTATATAGTGGAAAATAATTGTTAGTTGAAAAATATAAGGGTTTTATTGTAAATTTATTTTTCATAATTCTAAAAAACCGTAAAACTAAATTATCTTTGTTATGTATTGTAATGAAATATTTTATTCATGTTTGTTAATTTTATGGTCACATACTATGGGGCCAAAAAAAAATTATTTTGGTATAATATAACTATCATATAAGAATACTTATATTATTTAGATTTTATTATATTACTACGCTATATTTTACGATATTTGGAAACCAATGAAAAGAATATAGTGACAAATGAAACCCAACAATTTTCAGTAGGATGTAGTGTAATCATCCACATAAGAAATGTGTTAATTTTCCATAGAACATGAGAAATTTTTTATGTGGTTCCAAATTTAAAAATATTAAAAATGTTATATTTTCAATAATGGTATATTAAATATTATATTAGACTCTCTCATTAATGTTTTGATAAAATACCTAGCATATATTTCATGGTGGACATAGCATGCACATATGCATGACGACATGTTAAATTTCAGATTTCTTTGGGGGATGGAAGAAAATGAATATTATATTTTTATAGTAAAATTTTATTATACTAGAAATTTTGATTTTATCATGAATTTCAGGATAGAGTAGGTTAGATGGGGTAGTAGAAGAAAAAGAATGAAAAGGGAATAAAAAGTGGAATAGGGAATATTTCTATTCTCATTAAAAGAGATCATTATCAATAATAATTAAAGATATTGAGAGTTATAATAACTCAATTATGTTTATAAGAGTGTTTGGGAGTTATTTGGGTTTAGATTTCACAAATCATAAAGGATTGGGATTTAAAGAGAAGGGGATTGTTGATGAATCCTTTAAAAGTAATATAAGTGACATTTTGTGATATATAAAAGGTAATGTAATTATTAAATGGTCAAAAGGATTCAGTAATGCACAATAATATATTGGGGGAATGTTATGGTTGATTATTCCTCAAACAAATTGTTTCACACATGTTTTTAATTATTTTACTCTAAAAATTATAAATTTTTTGGTTTTATCTTTTTATATTGTAAACCCATTTTACCAAATTAATTTAAATTTAATAACTATATATAAAAAAGGAGTTATAAATAATTTTCATCAAATAATTAAAAATTGTAATAAATTTTTAATGAATAAAAATATCTATTTAATAAAAATTAATTTTATCACTAACATATATAACAAATATATACCCATTTTGGAGAAAGTTTTCTTTTAAATATAAAGTTAATGTTTACAAAAAAATTATCAGTATTTTATATTATATAGTAAATAATGGGTTTATTATTAACCAATTTAATGTGACATTAATATTAAGTTAAAAACATAAATATATCTTATGAAAAGCTAATTCTAGGAAAATGATGGATTTTTTTTATTTAAATAAAACAATTTTTAATTTTCATAATATTAAAAATGGGACTTATAAATTCAAAATAATATTTATAAAGTTTTTATTTAAATAAAAAAAATAATATTTCTCTTTTTAAAAATGTTTGGAAAGTTTATAGCGAATTCATAATTTTTCATATAGTCATAAATTATATGCTATTCATAAAAACAATATTTTCATTATTTTCTAAATAATTATTTATTTCATTTAGTCCAAAAAACATATATTAATATAATAATAATATTATAAGTTTAAAATGAATATTATTTTTTGAAATTAAAATTCTGAAATTTTTTCTTTAACAAAAAAAATGTAGTGAAAAATATTTAATAGGAAAATAATGTTTAAAAAATCTAGTTATTATTATTATAAATTTCCATCAATTAAAAATGATTGTAAATATAATTTTATATAGAAAATATATTTACATTTATTTAACTATTTTATATTTAGATCATTTAAATTAAAATACAACAAACATAGAAAACCAATTTTAGAAGAAAACAAATACATTGTTACGATTTAAATGAATTTATTCATAATACATACCAAAAAATAAATATAGGATGAATGATACCTTATTTACTTTTAAATATTATATATTAATTTCATAATAATCATTCATTATAGAAGTGTAGTTAAAAATTCCCAAAATATAACAAAGTGTTCTTTAAATATATAACTTTTATATAAATTAATCCTCACTAAATACTGTTATTATTAATTATTAAATTTCAAAAAATTTAATTATACAGATCCAATGATATTAATATATTTAATTGAGTTTTTTGAGATATATAATTCATAATTTGAAAATGATAATATTAATAATAATATGAAAAAAACACACACACATATATAAAGATATAATATTATAAAATAATTTTTTTTAAATATTTACTATTCATCAGTTATATTATTTACAATTTACAATAATCATTTCTCAATAATTTTATACCTAATATAAACATGTATATTAAAAAACCATATTTCTCATGACCATATTTCGAACACCCGTATTTAAAACCACCATATTTATAACAATTAGATTTAGTTCCATTATATAGCCTTACTAAACTCATCCATTCTACTCACACTATTCAATTCAAACATCTCAATTTCGTATTTTAGATTTTATATCTAACCATATGATTCTCCAGTTTTATATTATGTTAAATTTTGGGTCATATTATCCAAATTGTGATTCTTAGTGGATAAGGTGTTCCAATAGAGTTTTTAATATAAATGATATTATTTTTGGTAGGTATTATCCCTATTTAATTTTTTATTTATACTAGATGTTATAATACATATTGTATAAAACTTATTTTTGTGTGTTTTTTATATAATTTTTTACAATGAATGAATAATGTGTAGTAATTTTAACATCTCTCATGTTTGAATTATTTATAAATATTTTTCACTACATAGAAGAAATATAATAAAATAGTTTTTAATTACTAATATATATCTTATGGAAAGTGTATGCTTCCAAAAATCCAGAGCATCACATTTTTTCACTTCAATAAATTTGGACCTCACAATTTTAATTTTCATTTATTATGAAAAATATATCATTGTTTCTAAAATATAATCATGAATCAAATATAGCCATTAAATATGTACAAAAATTTCCACCATAGGGAATACTAAATAACAAATACTTTTTACTCATTAAAGGAATATATAATGATTCTAAATTATTAATTTGAAATAAGAATCAATATTTAATTATTTTAAGTATCTAAAGTAATACCTTAAACAACATCATTTTTATGATCTGTTATCCAACCAAAATGATTATAGTGGTATCCCATAAATTTAATTTTAATGATCATATGATTTTAAAAACTCAATCCAAATATATCTTCTCCAAGGAAGCCTTCATTTTGGCCTAAGATTCCTTTAGTTAAACTATTATATAACAAAATCTACATATAACAAACATAGTTTATCCATAGTTATCCATAGTCATATTTTAATTGGGTTCTCAAATATATTCAAATCCATCTAATATTTCATAAAGTGTAAGTGAATTTAAAATGCATATCCCCCTGGAGTATCAGTCTAGGTGTGTAGACATATACCCACTCATATTTTTCTAAGTCATTAACAACATAATACTAAATCATCCCTTTTTAATGTGAATATTCCTATATTTATCATTTTCATATCGATAAAAAAATTTCATTACATGAATAGTGAAATAATTTAAGGAAAATTATATACACCAAAATCTATCAAAATTATACAATTTTATCCAATAATAAGAACCATACCTAGGGTATTCAATAAATCTATCTAACCTTAATCTACATAAACAACTAAAATATTCCACAAAATTAACCAAACCTTTCTCTGATACTAACCAGGGATCCCTAGACACTAATCTTCAATCTAGTGCTAATTTTTTTTAAATATAAGATTGATAGAATGTGAGATGAATTATTCTAAATATACATATATTTCAATTATGTAAACATAAAATCTAAAAAATAATCCAAAAATACCTAGAATAAATGTTTTAGTATCATTAAAAGTGTGTTAGAGAATTAATTTATTTTACAATTTTTGAGATCATTTCACATTAATTATTCAACATTACATTCTCTTCTAATATCATAATAAGTGGTTCATATATTTGGAACATGATTAATATAATCATAAGAAATAGGTGACTTAAATCTCTTAGTAATGGAACACTCATAATCCTATCATTAAGAGTTAGATAATAAGCATATGAAAAAATGTGACCATGGGAGAAATTTATATTTAAAAATTACATGGAATAATAAGAGTTTTAGATAATTATTAATATATGGATATGTATTCTCTATTAAATAAAAATGATTCATGATAGAAAATTGTTATTTAATGATTATTATTCATTGATCAAAATCATAAGAATATAACACATATATTTTGTATAATAATCTCTATTGGAATCTCAGCATTGTGGATCAAGCATAACATCCTATTTCTCATAGTGGGTCAAACTTCAAAACCTCTTTCCCTAGGTAAAACAAGATTCACACACTTTTTCCTTAAGGGAATAGGAATCCCTAAGTCTTTCTATTAGTGTATTGGACTTCATAACTACATTACCTTAGTGGATCAAGCATAAAAACTATTTCCCTTAGTAGATCATATTTTTCTACCTTTTTTCATTGGTAGAATTAACATCCCAACACAAATCTTAATATTATCTCATAAAATGTAAATATCGACCCAATTTATTGGCATGTTATATTGGACCCCTAATAACATAATAATAACCTGTATATATATTATATGAAACTATTCATACACAACACACCATGTAATTATCACATAGAAAAGAGAATGGTTTTCTAAAAAACAATCCAACAATATTAGTTATTCCATCTAGGGAAATAATTTCCAGGTTAGTTTAAAATTATAAATAGTATAAAACAAAGAGATTTAATGACATTGACCTAAATTAAATTAAACATATTATGATATTGGGATAAATCACATGAAATATGAGTGGGAATAATTATTTTTTTGAAATAATTGAAAAATATTTAACATTGTTTTATAAATTAATAAATCATCTAAGAAAAAAAATTTAAAACAAAAAAATGCATTCAAAAAATAAAATAATATAATTATGGCTTCAAAATATAACTATTACAATACATATATACAGTGTTGAATGAAATAAAAATAAAGAAGAGCCTTTAAATAACATTTTAAAATCACTAATTCTATTAAAAATTGTAATTTTACTTTCAAAAGAATATTAATATTTGATTTTATAATCAAAATCAGAATGAAATAATATCATTTGGATAATAATTTTATGAAATGGAAATGAAGGTTTTAAAATCTTAATTTTCATATGGTGAGTGAAATTATAAAATATATTTTAAAAACATTTGTTACGATGCTCGTAATAGGAAATGTTTGGCTCAGATTCATAAGTTATATTCAAAAAGTTCAATAGAAATTTTTTGAATAAAAATTACATGTAAATGTTTATTCAATAAGGGATCCTTAAATTTTAAATAATTATTTTAGACAAAATGAGCTATAGAAAATAAAAAAGTTGCCATTACTGTAAAATAAAACTTAAAATTTTAATAATACCTTTATTGAAACACAAATAATAAATGGGGTAATAAATATTTATCTTGAAAAGTGGAAAAGAAAAATGTAAAGATCAAAATTGATAAAAAAATAACAGGGTCTCCAAAAATAAATTATAACATTGGAGGGAATAGAAAACATGGATATGTAATAAAAATAGCTTATTTGTGATAAATGAGAACAATTTTCAAAAATTTCATTGGTTTACATGGAATAAATTCATGAATAATAAATATTTAAATGAAAATAATTATTATTATGAGTGATAAAGTGAGATTTCAATATAAATTCATATTCAAGAATAACGAAAACATATAGATATGGAATTCAAGATTAAACATTATAATAGAAGGAAAGTATATATATGTTAAAAAACCCAAACATAATCAATATCATTCAATTTGAAATACCATGAAATAAAGAAAATGAAATTTAATTTTTAATATATATTATTTAAAATAATAGGACCGTATCCTTTAATATTCTACACCAAATACAATTAATATTTATAATTATATATTATAAAAATTTAATTTTATAATCCCATACATATTAATATATGTCTAGTAGATTTATAAATATATCATATCATATTTATACTTTCTATATTAATAATAATATGTTTCATATATATATATATAATAGTTAATATTAAATTATTTAATACATTTTTTATTATTATGGAATTATATTATTTAAATTTAAAAATTAACCATACTCAAATTCAACATTATAATTGGAAAATTTTACATCCAATGAATATAATTTTGAATACCATATAACCAATGACATTTTTTATAATTAGTAGATTTTATTCCAATATAAAGACTTAATAAACCCATTTATTCCAATCACACATCTTATATCACACTTATAATTTCCATTGTATTCATTTTAAATATCACCGTATGATTTATTCATTCAATATATTCTTTTTCATTGTGGGGTTTTATAAAATGGAAATTATCATAGGTGAAGGTAGTATAGAGAAATTTATTGTTTAAAATATATATATTTTTCTATTTGTTATACTCTTTTGATTTTTACACATACAGATTATGTAACAACACAATATGAGTATCAATTCTTTATGTATAATAAATATATTAATGTGATCCTATTTTAGAGTTTTACTATAAAAAAATAAAGTGTTTTTATTTTAATTTCTATATTGTTTGTCTTTTTTCCTAATCTATTCCAATGTAGTTGAGAAAGAAAAATTTATTTTAAAATATTAAAATTAAAAATTATGGATTGAGAATTATTTCTAAAAACCTAGGGATATAGGTTAATGTTATTATGTTAAATTAAAATTAATAGTGTTCTTATGTATGTGATTAATGAACCATAATTAATTTTTCTGAGAGTTAGAGATCATCTAACTAGGTGGAGATCCATGGAATGGTTTTTTTTCCCAATGTATCTTTTAAATCATGGGTTTTCTGTTAAATTTATATAGGGATAATTTTTTTCCATTATCTAAAAAAATCCATATTTTTTATCATTTATATATTTATAATGTTTTACATGTTTTACTATCATTTCAATTCCCTTGGATTTAGAAATCAACGGAAAGGATTCTTTTCAATTGAATTTATGTTATCTCTCTTTTCAGCCAGAAACCATTTCTCTCCATAAAAATATTCGTCATTATTTTTAAAAACATCATTTAAAATTATTATATTATTTCTTCAGCTTATTTTATATTGACTTTGAATTTCATCTGAAAATAATTAAATGAATTTGTATTTCTTATTTTATATATAAGTTATTTTCTATTTTATTTGTATTTATTAGTCAAGGAGTGAAATTTATCCTCTTTAACATTCATAGATTAAATTCATTTTCCTACCAACATCTTCATTTTTCATTATGATTTTTCTTGTCTATGTTGTGATGGATTGAAAATATAATTTCTTTTACAGTTTTTTTTATTAATTTACTTCGTTTAAAATAATTTTTTTAAATATCTAAATGATATTTCATCATACATTTCAAAATATCTTTATAATGATAATACAAATGTGTTTTCAATCCATGTAAAAAACCATTAATGATTCTTACTCATAATTATTGATATAATTTAATGATTCCAACCATTTTATAACTCTAAATAGATTAAAATCATGTATTTTCGAAGTTTTAATTAAATTCATTTATTCCAAATTGGATAATTATTCTATTAAGGTGTTTTTAAAGTTATCTTATTCATGTGAAACATTGATGTTTTGTTTTTATTATATTACACGTGGTCCCTGTTTTTTATTTCTCTCCACATCATCAGGTATAGGGTAATAAATCTTGATATGACTTTTAAAGGAATGAGGAGTAAACTGAATCCACTACATGACTCTATCCACTATATTAATGGGAATGTGGAGTTAATAAAATCCAATATGGGATTTTAACCATCATGTGATAATTTTCTTTGTAGAGATCATTTAAATAAGAAATTCTTTTCACTGCTTATTCAAGTTCCACATTCTTATGCATATGTTACTTTTTTAGGGCTCATGAGTATTGACTCACAATCCCACACATCTATTATTAAGGTCTCATATTATCCCAAAAGCCTTATTCCATGAATATTGGGTTATTGTCTTTTTATTCTTGGGTATTATTCTCCTAGTATATGATCTTAAACATTGATAATACTTTAATACCCATATTCTCATATAATTATCGATTATGATCATTTATTATTATCTCTTATTTTAACACTTATCTTATGTTTTATTTATCACATTATTATGTTTCCTTACAATGATTATGATGAATATTATTATGTATAGTATCTATAGAAATATATAATGTGTTAATAGTATTTATAGGAGAGGTTAATTATTTTATAGAATTATTTAGTCATATATCTAATAACCAATGACACTAAAAATAAATTTTTGGGGTATTATTTTTGTGTAATTTATTGAGTATTTTTTTAAAATATATAATATTATTGTATGTTATGGTTGGGTCAGCTCACATTACATATTAAATATCATACTTTCGATGAATAAATGTATGATATTGTGTTTGTTTTTAATTTTTCTTTTACATGGTGAAGTGATTAATATAATTATAATATATTATTATTACCCATATTCATGGGTTTTATTTTTCAATATCTTGATTGTTATTTATTTTAAATATTATTTGTAATATGGTAATTTTTGCAATGTCCCAATGGTATAGTATCTAACATTCACAAATTTTTGATATCATCAAGTATATCAAGAGGTGCACCTATTGTGTTTTGGTATTCCCGTTTGAGCACATATCTATGTAAAATATGCTCTGATATTTTATTTATGTTATAATAAAAGGATTAAAATTTTGTGACAATGTCTAATGATCACTATTATTTATTTTAGACACCATATTTAATGAAATAGGACGAATTTTTATGAATTTAATAAGTAATAAGGTTGATTTTATAAAATTTTGAAAAAAGGTAATGATTTAAATTACAATTTTTTAAAATGAGGACAAAATTTAAAGTTATAAAATTCATAATACTATTCAAAATAATAACTAAACATCCATTTAATGAGAATAATTTATTTTGAGATACATAATTATTATAAAAAATGAATAATAAAATAGTTTGAAATGCAAAATAAATCTCTTACTGTGAAAATTAATTATAAAGAAGATAATAGAGTGGAAAGTAGAGTAAAAAATGATGAATTAATTGCTTGATCAAAATGGGATGAAACTATAATGGGCTATCATTTCAAGGCCAATTGATATAAATATCAATGGAAGAAAAATTATCTTATGATGGAAATTGAATGAGGATTATGAGATGATCTATTTAAAATAAATGTTAATAAGGATGTTTTACTGTAAAATTTAGGGTAAAAGCATTATTATATGGTATCATTATGCTATTGATTTATATTATGTCATTAATATTTTATAAATTGATTTGAAATGAGGACTTTTAATTTTTCTACTATATTAGGATGTTCACATCAACAAAACTAACGTGTTTCTCTTAACTATTATAAAACCAATGTTGATATTTAAAATAAGTATTTTTAATTAATAAATAAAACTCTAAGGGCATCATATTCAATAATAAATTTTTTCACAATGAATTAAGGATCAAAATTTTGATGACTTTATAAAAAATTATATATAAATATGTTGAATAAAGATAGATTAAGAGTGTTTCTCTAAGTTGGAGAAATAATTATCAAAGTCTTAAAGGAAGAACGTCCATTTCCTATGTCAATTTGAAATGGACAAAAAATATAGAGGATTTTAGAGATATTTGTTTATTCATTAAATGTTAATAAAATGTATGTTTCGATGTTTATTTACAAACCAAATTTTTTAAATAAGTGTTAAATCATTTTTATAAAGATAAATCATTCCTGATTGAAAAATAGTTATTAAATGAATAAATTTAAAATGGATAAAAATGTAAAGTAAAAGAAAGAAATAAAATAAACATGAATCTTTTGAAGTCAAATTTATCTAATTTTTAATTTACATGATTTTGTTTATACTCAAATAATATTAACATATTATAAAAATCTCAATTTAATAAAACTAGTTTAGACAAAATTCATTTCACTTTTAGGGATATAAAGAAACTATTAGTCATAAAATTTATCATCTCAAATGTTTTCAATCCCATTATATATTTAAAACTAAGTGTAGAATGATTAAAAATTACATAAAAATACACTCTCCAATGAAAAAAACTATCAAATACAAAAACCTCATTTTAAATAATAATTTATTCTCATTAATATTTTAGAAAAAAAAACACATGTTTTTATTTAACCCACAACTTTATATATATATATATAAACCTAATAATTATGATACAAATTTATTGACATGCATTTTATATACACATAATACAAATAAGACACCGAAATGTCATTGAAAATATCATGAATCCACTTGGGATACCCCTAATTTGGGCAACTGAGACATCATTTAACCTCTCTTGAGACACATTCCTGATCACCCAAGGTTAGAGAAAAGTGAAAAGGAATTATATATAGACATCATGGAATGATTTATCATTACTAAATAATATTAATAAAAAAGGAAAAATCACTACATTAATCTAGCATCATGAATCCATATATTATACATTATAGAAATAGAGAAATAAATTATTATTGATTGAAAGAAAAAATTTAGGAATCATAAAATACAAAATAATATCATATAATTAATACAAACTGCACTCAATTCAAATATATAATATAATGGTTGAATTTTACTTTAGAAATAAATTTCAAAATATAAACCAAAAAACATGACCCAATTTTTATATGGTTTTGAGTCAGAATTATCCAAAAAGTAAATGTGTCTTCATCATGAGAGATGAAGAGTAATAAACATATCCTACTTTAAATCCACTTAGTCAATAACCAAGTAGTGTTGTGACTAGTGTGTAATCCATTGATCATAGGGTTCCATTTTTGTTAATAAGTCAATATGTGTTGGTGGATGAGGTTGTATGACATTACATTCCATGCATGGACAATTATATATCTTTCTCATTGTCAATAGTTGAATTGAACTTCAATTATTTAATAAATGTACTAAGCAATGAATGTTTTTGAGTCAAGTTTGCATTTGACACTAGGATGATGAAGAACAAGTCGGATGATGCTGAATTGATTATGAAATAAGATTTAAATGGTGTCCATGTAAAAAATAAAAATCCATATTTTTTCATGATGAATTTTAGGAGGAATATGATATGTGAGATCATAATTGAAAATGGTTTAAATTATATGTTTAAAATAGAGAAATTTTATGTATCACATATGAATATGTATTTAATAAAAAAGAAGCATATCTGTAGAATCTAACAAGGGATATCCCCAAACCAAACATGGGGGCCCTGAGTGTAAAACCCATTAGAGTGCATGCCAAAGGAGTTCACACATGGAATTAGATGAATGGGAATGCCTATTTAAAAGGCCCACATGATCACATGCACAGAACTATAGGTGGGTCTATGTATAAATCCCTCAAAGGTGAGACCAACTTTGTTGGCATGACGAAGCTCGAGTGTGTGAAGAGGTGATTCGTTTTGACCTCCCATACCCAGCTTGGGAGTGTTTTAATGAGATTTGTGATGGATAAAGAAGAAAAATAACCACTCAGTCAACATGGGATGCATGAGACCCTAATAATATTACATTATCTTAAAAAATATGGACTAAACTATGGACTTCTAAAAGAAACAATCTTAGTCGTCAGATCAATACTGGACACCATCATCAGCCTTAGCCACATGAGGGTGGTCTATATGGGTAATTTTTTCCATCCCATGAATAAATAATCAACACTATAAGAGGAATTCACATATCTTTGTTGAGTAATGTCATATTTGTTTGATTAAAAAAATTAAACAGGTGATCATGTGTTTCCACCACCTTAACAGAATCATAATTTTCATTATATATTTCTCATGTATTTTACATTTATTAACATGAAAATGATATGAGAGTATCATATTATTATAAGAGACTATTCATTAAGAAGACATCACATAAAAAATGAAAATGAAAATTGGAATTTCAATACTATCTATGTTATCATTCAATCTAATCGCATGAATCAAGTGGTCTATTAAACATTTCTTAAGGACAAAAGAAGTTGAATGTTTTTGAATTAATGAGATCTAATTATATTTTGGAGTCTGAAATAGTCCTTAGCATGCAATAAAAATTAAAGGTTTGGAATTTCAACAAATACTATATAAAAATATTCATGGAAGAGTTAATAGAAATATCTTATAGAGATATTTTGAGAGCTCTTAAAAAGTGCACTTTCATAAGACAATCCAACACAGGACAAACAAATTCTTCATGATAAATTAATGAAAATGTTTATATCATGAAGCACTCCTATTATAACAAGGAGAATGAGTCTATTTGATCATATTACCAAGACGTATATATCACACACACTATATTTCTTCCTAAAAAACATTAAATTACCTAAGATGAAAACCAATTTCCATATGGGAATCATATAGGAATAAGAGGTTCTAATGATTTAATCTTAAGAAGATATCTTGTGAAGAACATATTTCATTCATGAATTTGAACTTTAAAACATCTGTTTCTATATGGATTAACACATAATAAAACATATCATTTCACATGAAGTATCATATGGGAAATAGTTTCTATTCACATGAACGATCATATAGACAAACACAACTTTTCTAATTAATGATAGAGGATAACCTACAATCCTTAATTTTTTTATAAAATGTAATACAAGATATATAGTGTGGAAATTACATAGAATCTCAATGAAATTATATGACAAAAGATTTATTGAAGTAGTAGTTCATATTAATTATCCTGGTCAAGTGATGGATGAAGAAATACAATCGCATGATCCCTTCTTGGTCATGCAAAGTAGGAAGGAGACATTATTTCTTATAACCCATGATTGAAATGAACCCTATTTAACAACGTTGAATATATTCAATGACATAGAAGAAAAATACAAGAAGATGATCATAGGGTGATTGAGTTATTTTGATATTAAATAATATATTTGATAAATAAAATTAAATGATGTTATTGATAAACAATTATTTCAATGTTCCGTCACCATGAATTGTTACATTAATTCGTGAATATATTATGAGACATAAGTCAAGAAGAATATCAAAAGAGATTATATTAGAGGTGGAAATATATTGAGATTTTTAATGTTGGTACTTTAATAAAGATATTCATCAAGATGTTTTTTGAATCAGTCTCACACATTAGTTTTGGTAGAGACTATAGTAGAAGGAAGAATCATCCTGAGTACAGTTTCACTAAGGAAACTAATCAGATATTGGTGATCATAGAAATTTTACTAAGACTAGAAAGCTAAAAAGTCACATTAATAGGTTCAGGAAAATGTGTGATCTAGAATGATCATGGGGGAAGATAAATAGATCATCCTACATTGCATCAAGGCTTGAAGAATGGGGGAAGCCTCTTAGATAATATTTTGAGTAGGAGATGACTCATGAGTGATTCAAGAGAAGTTTTCTATTTTTCAAATTATAGAGTAGGACAATGTGGTTTCTAGTAAGACTGTGGTATTAGTGAAAATAAACTCATATGAGGATGTAGAAGATATATGGTGGGATATATATCATAGTTCATAATTTATAATAATATTATAGTAGAAAATACATATTTGGGAGAATAGCCAACATGTTATGGAGAATGTATTTATACTAAATAGGTAAATCCTTCTGTTTTGTGCCTTTTATTTATATAATTATTCGACGTAAGGCTAAAAAACATAATAATATTGGATCAATAATTTTTCCAGCCATATAAGACAAATTAAAACGAAACAATTTGTAACAATAAAAAGGGATCAATGATTTACCCCACCCACTTTCAGTTGTCTCACATTAATCTGAGAACATTAATTTTTCTCAAAGGAAATTTAACCTCTATTAGAAAAATATTATTTTGATAATAAAGAACATGAATTTTGTAAATAGAAATGTTATTCCCATTTTAAATGGTGAGCACTATCATGGATAACAAATATGAGGATACCATATCTCCTATTACTTGGGGGTAGAGGTGAGGGATTCAGTTATAGAGGGACATCCACCCTATATTGACATTTCTCCTATGAATTTTAATGATACGATGAACCTGGATATGGACCATAAGGATCAGAATTAAATATTGATGGCCTTATCAAGAAATGTGTAAACCAAAGTGATGTGTCTAGAAAATGATATGGAAATCTATAATAAAATATGAGGTTGTTGTGAAGGAAATTTTAATGTCCATGAAACTAAGATGAAAATATTAGGATGTAGAATTGAATATTTAAAAATGGGTGATAATGGAATTCTTTAATATTATTTTATAAGAGTAAATGTGAGTTATTATTACAATTTATGGTTTTGGTGATATTATGGATGTTCCATCAATTGTGAAGAAGTAGCTGAGAAACATTAACGATATAATTGATAAAATGGTTTCTACACTATAATACTGAGAAGATCTATTGCTGTAATTTTTCCATAATATCCTAATAACATTGGAAATCAGAAAAATAAAATCATTTAATAATGATAAGAAATGAGATTTCTATTAAATCTATTGTAAAATATAAAGATGGATATGATGAATAACCATAATCAATTGATTATGAAGACATGAAATGTGAAGGGGAATATAGTCAATTGAAGGTTGTGTTTACAAGGATGTATAATAGAGACAGGAAATTAAAAGGGAATAATCCTCTAAATTGATTTAATTGTAATATGTTTGGAGAGTTTTTATATGATTTTTACAATTAATAATGAAAATGTAACCGAGTATGATGAAGAATAATAATACATCAAGAGAAAATATATAAAACCCAAAAACGGTGACTGTGAGAGGAAAATTTATATTTAATGAAGAAAAAACAATGAAATATAATGATTAGGGAAATTGATGAATCTACATCATCGAGTAGTTGAACAAAAGATGAAAGACCTTATATTAATCATATTTTCTTAATGGGAAATCAAAAAATAGCTAACGACACATTTGGAGGTGTAAAAGGTAAATGAAGAATGGATCTAGGAAACTACTTGAAAGATAATCTATATGCAACTATTCATAATAACATGAATCTCAAAAAGGATTAAATTAAACTAATAAGGGAAAATAAATAACATGATAAGAAATAATATACACATATTAATAAGATAAGGGAATAAGTGAAGAATGTAGCCAAGCTAAAAAGTAAAAAAATAGTATGGATAAAATTCACCTAAAAAAAATAATTCAACAATGGGGAAACATATTTTATTAAAGAGAAATAAAATGTTTAAGATAACTAAACATGAAGATATAGTGAATGATCATGAACTAAGATTTACTAATATAGAGGTATAATAATCAATGGTATAATCTAGGTTCTTTTCATCTCAAATTTATTTTATGATGATGATAAAATATTACACCAAATATAATTATTTTAAACATGAATATCCTAAAATACTATGAATAAGGGTCGATATGAAATAAGTTGTTTCTATACAAAATGAATCTCAATGTAAATTCATTACTTTTGAAATTGATGGTCTGAGAGAAAAAAATTAATATAAATGGATAAATAAAGAGAAAACATCTTTCAAAAATTAAGAGTGGTATAATTATAACATAAGGTATCCTCCTAAGTAGAAACACCCACAATGATTGAAAATAAATAAAATAATATATAAAGGTGAATTATTTTATGTCTGGACGATCAGGTTTAGATGATACTGCAGTTATGTAATGTGTTTGTTCATAATGACAGTCCATATTTGTATGAAATTTCATAATCAAAGTAGTAATTTAAATTATTAATTAGAAATAGAATAGATGTAATGATTTCAAGGAGGCTTAATGTAATCAATGATGAAGGTTTATACTCAAACAAATTCAACACATTTAAGGGAAATTTATTATAGTATATAATAAATAATATTGGGATTACATTAATTTTCTCTTTCAGTTGAAGGTGTCCTAAACCTAATCACCTTCTCACCAGATGTGATTTAGGCCTTCTTGATTATTGATATGCTGGATACTTTTTTTGAGATAAATAATAGAACATGGTGGATCTTACCTTCCATGAAGAGAGTTAAAAATTATCAAGGACTTAGTTTCAATTTCATTGATGGATATATTAGAGGAATGGAAGATCTCAAACCCATTAAGAAAATCCCAAGACTTTTCCCTAATAAAATAAACCCGCCCATATATTATAATAAATTTCACGACCACTAAGCCTTTGAAATCCCAGGTAGCACCTCCCATTCCCATGATATCATGGATACCATATCCATCTATGTTAGTTTTGAGGGAATTTTTAGGGGATTCTAGTATGACCACCAACCCATTCCAAACATCATCTGCAAAAAAAGGTGTGTTTCTAATTCCATTCCTGAATATCATCATTGTGTGAGAACTAATCCATTATTTCAAAAGAGATCATATATCGACTACTAGGAACATGGATATATTTTTCGGGGGTGTGTTTCAACATGGTGTGCTTTCGATTAGAATTTTTTTTGGATATCCAAATTCAGCAAAATCCTGCCAAATTGGGAGTGACAATTGCTTTTAAGTCTACTATTTTTTCCTTCAATCCCTAAAACTATTATTGAATAATCACAATTTAATTTAATTTATATCAATCAATGTTATTGACACTCAAAAAACAACTCTACATTTCTATTACCTAGACACTCTCAAAAAATAGTTGACCAACCAACTCTTTTTTAGATATTTGAAATCATAAAGACATAGAAATAAGAATAATACCTTTATTTAAAACCACCATTTAATTTGATATAGGGTAATACCAATGTTTAAAAACTAGTAAAACAAAATTAATTCGGCATTTACTTTCAATAGACGATCCTGTTCTTTCTAACATTGAGACCTTCTAGACTAGACTCCTTTTCTTGAGAAATTTCCATGAAGACCTAGTGAACATAAGTCTATCAGGTTCTAATGATAATATAATATTGTTAAAATTCCATGTTTATGGTGATTGAGAGTGGATTGGATAAGAGTTGTAAACGAGCAAGCATGAGAGAAATTGATATTGGGTGTGAGACTTCTTTGGATTCTAATGGATACACCTACCCTACTATCATTCAGGTATCTAATATCCCCAAAACCCATTTTCCTCCATGACCAACATTTGAGCTCTAGTATAAGATTACAAATTAGATTCTATAGGTTAGAAAATTTCCCTTTCATGTTATAAATAAATGGAACTATATTTCAACACAATAATTTCTTCCCAATGTGTTCATCTCTCAAGAAAATCCTACAGTACCTTAGCATCAAGATCTTGAATGATATTATTGACTTTTTTAAGAATAATATCACATATATCAACTGACATATCTACTATATCCTAAGAATCATAGTGGAAATGACCATACATTTGATTGTACCAATCAATTTATGTCATGATTATCTCAATGCTTCAAATCACCAATTTTGGTACATTAAGAATAGATAGAGTGGACATTGGATTGGAATTTAGAACACAATTAACCATAGTTATATCTCCCTTGACTAAGAAGAAATATATCATCTAGTTATTAATATAAAAAATGATTTTTGTAACCAAGATATCATAGTTGTGGATGTAAAGGCCTCACAGATAAATTAAAGCTCATAAATAGTGCATGGGAAATCCCTCTCTGCTAATTACTAACAGATCCTTAATTCTTTTGCCTGGTGATATGATCATGATTTAAGAATATAAAATCCACTCTTATCATAGTTGATACATTTTCCACTTCACTGTCAATAATCATCCATATGATTAATGATGCCTTGAATTTATTTTCTACTACCAATAATTAATTGAAGGTTCTTATCTATAAAAAGAAGGTTATAGATTCCATGAAAGTTAATCCTACAGTAAAGGTACTAATACATCTACCATGAATAATGAAGAACACTAGTTTTCTCAAGGAATATTATTTACAATAAAGATATAGGGAGATATATGATCTCTCCATCATAGAACTCAAAAAGATTTGAAAAACCCACGACTTGTTCGTATAAAATTAACGACAATCCAAGGAGTGGTATAACACCTTATGACCAAATAGGACACCCAACTAGAAAATCCTATTCAAGATATCACCGTCCAAATGAAAATACATTCATGTGTGTCATATGATTTTCCCATGTCTATTTTAATATCATTATTGGAACAAAGATTCATCATATTAATTTCTTCAATAATCTCTTATGAATGCACAAGGGAATCCTAGATGGAAATCCCATTATAAATCCATGATGTTCTTTTGAAATACATAATTTAAGATTAAATGAGAGCCTCCTTTTGATAACAAATGAAAGAACCATGTATGAAAAATTAAACATATTAATATGTCTATAATATTTCATACAAGAGAGGTACCTCAAATCTGGAATAAGAATATACAAAGTTTCGTTTACCACGTGAGGGAAAAAACCTTTTAAAAATTAATCTTGAATTAAATACACCTGGTCTGTTTGGACAAGACCCTAAGTATCCACAAAATGATGATATTTTAAAATTGTTTCAACTGAGAGATATTTCATGTTGAGAGAGGCCACCGCATCCAATATCCCAACATCATCATGAAATCTCTCAAGACCCTAGTTCTAAACATCTAATTTTATATTAGTAATAACATCAAATAAAATTGTTTTCTCCCATGGATATCCCTCATTAATGACTACGTTTAAACCCGAAAAAAGGTTTTAAAATAACATCCCCTACGTTCCTCAAAAAATTAATGTCATTGGGAAAGGACATATCCCCCAAAAGAATATTAGAAGAAAAAAACGCCTTATTCCATTTGAGGTAAGAATTAAAATATGTCATTTTTCTATCCCCATAAATCATTCAATTATTTTTGGAATTCTCTCGAGAAATGAAATCCTATTTCAAAATCATCATAAATAATTGGTTACATTTATCAACATGATCAGCGAAAAATTCAGGGTCACAATGTACTTACAAGTTGTACTTTTCCATTTCAATATCATGTTATACTAACTTTTAATCCTAATAGCTTAGAAAAAATATTATAATCAATGGTAAGATTTCATCCTTGAGCCAAAATATTTTGTGTGTATAATACAACCCATGGTAAATCATGCCTGGGTTTGATCCAAGAATAATTCAAAACAAAAAATACTCAAGATCTATATTTTAGTTAGCTGACACTAATATTTGACTACGTTAAGAAAGTATCAATTTTGGCAAGGTATCGATCAAGTCTACAAAGCATATATTTTTTTTATTTTTTTATTTAACCAATAAAATTTTCCCTAACTAATAAAATGTCTAATAAAATTGTATTTTTTGAATAAATAAAAATTTCATGAAAGCCCATTGGCTTGCATAACCCTCCACCCTTTTCTTAGATGGATCCATGATAATGTTGAAGTCACCTACCGTCAACCAAGAAATGTTCCATGGATGAAATACGTCATGATACCACTATAATTAATCTATATCTCTTGGGTCACATTTAGTATAAATGATTGAGATGAAAAATGAAGAGATCCCAACAACATTGTTCACCATGATATTCTACTAATACATTAATAAATGATCTATTTAATGATATTTTTTTGCAAAATAAACAGATATGGTGATTTAATTGTTTTCCATCCATGATGTTTTATAGACCCATCCAATGAGTTAAAACAAAAAATATTATGGATCTTTTTGGGTTCAAGAGACGCAACCATTGAGGTATTATTAATGGACTGTTATGTGGATAAGAAGTCCATTTTCACCTATGTAACTAGGCTATAGATAATCAACAAAATTAAAGAGAACATGTAGGTAGCGTAAACATCATATAGTCCCCATGAATTGAATGACTCTTATGTGTATCGAGGGACAAGACACATCTTTCTTGAGTCAGAATCTGGTACAGAATTCAGGAAGCATAGTAGTGGGGGAGGGTTAAGATGTACCTCATCCTATTATCTAAACTATGTAGATACCCAAAGATTGACGTACATGGAAATTACATTACTTTTTTGGAATACTTAATACATAAAAAAAATAGACACAAAAGGACCGTAATAGTTTACTGCATTTGGAAACTCAGAATATAATCTTCTAATCTTGGTGAAAGATCTTCAACATCTCCCATAAAGTTCTACCCTTTTTTTACCTAAAACATTTCTTTATATCATGGGCAAAAGAAAACATAGAAAGGGTGATCTCAAATTCTCAGTAAGGGTATGCATGGATAAAATAAAACAAACCATATACATTTGAACATCAAAACATGAACATAATATTTAAACATCAAAATCTTGACCAATAACAAAAAACATGGCAGTACATAAGGAATAGATCATAATGGAACATCAATTATGATAAAATGGCATGGGAAAAAGACATTTAATTATGTAAACCATTAATCACATGTTATGATTTCTATAGTATCCATGGCATTGTTTCCAAGACCATCTTAGTGGACAAAGTCCCTTTCTGAATCGAGTTCCCTCCTCGTTCTAGTCCCGTATCACTAAACCAGATTAACTTGTTGTTCCAGCCATGTCTGTCTCATTAGATATAAATCTTTTCCCAATCCATTGGAGGTAGATATAGGTCCCACCCATCTCATAATGAAACCATTCATATGAGTGCCACAAAATCATTAATCATACATCATAACATAACCCATGTAATAAAAATGGGATTCTTAAACATTGTGACATCATAAAAAAATTCATATAAGATCAATGACTTCATAAAAATAAATCCATCACAACATAATCAAATCAATGTAATAATAGGGATAGAAACAGACCCCTATATTATCAAAGATGGAAAATAATTTTGATAAAACACTTCAACTCCATTCTTGAGGAAAATATCCTTTCTACTTCAAAAATAAATTTCTCCTTTATTAACATGTCATGCAATTTTAAACAAAATTAAAATGATTAAAAATAAACCTGAAAACATGTAAAGGAAGCTTCATGGAAATAATGTTCTATGAAACAATAAAAATCCATTCATTTTGTATAAGTTAAAAAACATTTTTCTCGTACTTTGGCTGGAAAAGTCAATAAGTATCTCGTACTAAAAACGACAAAATATTCCTTTAATATCTTTAAAAAAAATTAAACAATAGGAAAAATTGGTTTTAATCAATTGTAGGATGATAGAAACAGTATTACATATTGAGGAAACATGGGTGTGGATGATAAATATGCCCGAGTACATAGCGAAGTATAAACAATCTCAGTTAAAATTGAGATTGCGAGATTTTCCCTTACCTTAGGTCTGATATGCTTTGTACGTATCTGAACCTCATGTATAATGATTTATATAATGTCATTGAATTATTACAGAATAATATTCATTGTTATGATATCATATATGGTTAACTTATGACTTTATATTAACCGTTCTTTTGTAAATTCATGTTAAAGTAGTGTTTTGGGTAAAATTGTTTTATTTATCATACATGTTTGGACTTGTTATTCTTGATATTATTATTAATTGTATCCTGATTTACGTACTTCAAGAATGTGAATCATGATTTATATATCATATATATTCTGTATATATATATATATATAATATAGATAAATGAAATGAAACACACCGTTCATAGAGATGGTAGGCCGTACGTACGCATGAACGCTGTTTTCCATTCTTTATTGACATGAATGGAAGTAAGTAGATGACATATATATACACATAAATCCAGTAGATTTATCATGTCATATATTTAATTATAATTCATTATATATACTTAATAATCATTCATGAGTGGTTTACATGGAGAATGAATCTCAGCGCGTCATGGAGACGGTAATCCGTACATATGCACGAGCAATGATATCGTTCCCATAATTATTGAATTTAATTGGAGTGGATGATATAATATCTCATAATCATTGTGATGTTATAATAACATTATATATTTATTCTTTACACCATAATAACCATCCAATTAAGTTGGTGGTGGAAAACAGATTACACCATGTCGTGGAGACGGTTTTCTGTACGTACGCACGCGCAGTGATTTTGCTTTCCATAGGATGGATAGAAAGTGAAATGGGGTTGTTTAATATTTATAACAACATATAAATATATTAGTGATACTTATTTTATTACTTTATAATGAAACAACGAGAGAAGTAGAAGTTGAAGAATAATGAAACTTGAAAGAATCGGTAGAAGAGATTACCTCTTCTTCGACACACCTCCTTTAAACTTCTTCTTAGGGCACTAGAGTTAGTCTTTTTAGAAGAACAATACCTCTATAAGGATTATAGGGAAGTGGGGAAGTGAAATGGGCAGATTTTGGCCGATATTCAAGGCTCAAAATGGTGTGAGGAGGAGAGGGAGGAGGTGCCCTTTTATAAGGGAGGAGAGGGGCAACTTTGGAATTATAAGAAATATTAATTTATAATAAATTACAACCCCAATTAAAAACCTCCAAAATGACTCAAATAAAAATCTTAGAAGATATAGGGTTGTAATATCATCAACCAATATAGTTTATACAAATTGGGAATTTATTTTAAACATTATCAACTTGATATATCCTTATATAGTCTATTTAATTTTATTTGTGGTAATAATATTCTAAATTTTAAATCTTTATAAATAATTACTTATATGTTGTGAATTGTCCATAATTGTATGCTTTATTAAATTTTTTTACCATTTAAATTTTAATTTATTAATTTTAATTTTTTTTGATTTTTAAACAATTTTATAATACGTCATTTTTATAAAATAACAATAGTGTCAATTTTGACACTATTTTATTATTTGAATTTAAATGAAATATTTACAAATGATATGTTCGAACTAGAAGATTTAATAGATTCATAACATGTAACTTTTATCAAAAAATTATTGTATTACATTAAATAGTTCATGTAATATTTATTTTAATACCATTAAAATCATTTATTTGATATTCCAATCAATAAAATAATTTCCACATCACAATTGTGTCATAATTAATGATATTTATTTAATCCCTAAAAATTATAAATAAATTCATATGATGTAGATAATTTTATAATATTTCTAGGGACTATTTATATCAGAAGTTTTATTATGTTTATCACTAAATTAAAATTATTACACTTATAAGATTTAAGAGAGTGACATGTTGTCACTTTCTTGGGTTTTAATAATAATTATATTATCTCATGGTCAAAAGTCCATGAAATGAATCCAGTCCGACCCTTAGTTATATCTGTCAACTTTTATTCATCCAATAGGATTTTGGAAAGTGTTAGGGTAATTTTATTATCATATTTTTACCCTTAATTACCAGATTTACCTTTACAGTAGTAAATAAAAATTACCGTAGTTACTATTCATAATAAAAAAAAGTAACCTATTAACATAATTTGGACCCACTTAATAAAAATATGGAATCCATTTTTCAAAATTCAAAACACATAAGTTGTAGTAATTAATTGAAAATTAATTTCATTATTAAAAAAGCAGGTTTTAAAAGTTAAAACATTGAAAAAGATTGATTTGATTTTATATATGAATTTAATGTAAAATGAATGATAATGATATAAATTATATTAAATGGTAAAAATATATTCTATTTATACTTTAAAATCACTCAATATTATAATTTAACCATATAAATTATAAGGATGAAAAAATTTGTTTTTAATTTAAATATAGTGTGTTTTTTCTATTCATTAAAATATAAATATTATTAGAATAATAAGAAAATTATTTCCAAAGTAAATTTTTATATCCTGATTCCAAATAAGAATTTTAATTCATAAAATTGAACTTATAAACCTGTCAAAAACTAGATTTAATGTGGGTGTGTCATCAAAAGGTTGCAAAACTGCATTTTTTTAAAAATACTTATTTTACCTGAAAAATTTATTTTGTTCACATAACATGTTTTAGAAAATGTGTAAGATGAATAACAATGTTATAAAATTCAAAATGTAGTTAATAAATTTCATAGCGGCTAGTTCATAATAATATTATAACAATATATTGTTGTTTAGTGAAACCGGGTATTGCGTACTACACACGCTATCGAGGAAGGTCTCGATTGCGTGTAACGAAAGCCAAGTCAGGTTTGCGTGTAGTGAAAGACTTTTTTGTTGTTGCATATAACATAATCCAACCATATTTCATTTATACATTGAAAATATATATATACACTCAATGTTTCATAGAATAACTACTATCAAACGAACTTGAAATTATGTGTAACATAATCCAAGAATAGTGTTGCGTATACTGAAAGCTAATATGGTGTTACATATAGCTCAAGATAATCTTGGTGTACTGTACAATAGAAGATATAAACTAAATTAAAAATAATTTATCTCATAAATCTCGGGGTGTTACATTCTACCCCCCTTAAAATGAATTTCGCCGCTGAAATTCATCGGGGTTATAAATGGATTATCACTTGAGAGTTTCTTTCATAGAAACCCATATCGTAAAAAGGAATACCAAAACTAAAACATAAAAACT
Organism: Viscum album; assembly: GCA_963277665.1. NCBI lineage: Eukaryota > Viridiplantae > Streptophyta > Magnoliopsida > Santalales > Viscaceae > Viscum > Viscum album. The sequence goes on along the minus strand of OY728156.1, from coordinate 1,186,410,890 downwards.
AAATTATGAAAGGTAATGGTTACCCAAACTAACTAATCACTGGGTTTCCACATAGGAGAACGTAGGTGAAAATATGGGTATGGAAGAGAAATCTAACCATCATGTTTTGATGGTGAGTGGTAGAGAACATGGCTAGGAAAAATCCAACAATCCCAGAGCCATAAATTTGTGATGATCTAAGGTACCTTATGATTCATCATATATAAAAGCACTAGGAAATTTTTTTTGGTTTTCAATATCATTTCCTAATGTTGAAAAATTTGAATTATAAGAAATACGTACTTGATTTTGGTACAATCTCACTATTGTTTGTGCCTTGAACAATTTTCACTTTATCTCTTAATGAAATGAAGTTGAATTTGTCTTCCGTGAAGTTTTAGCAGATCATGCGATAGAATGATAGGTCATTCCATCTGTATCAAACATAAGTTTAGCAAAAGTTATAAACATAATTCCATCTATGATGAGATTAATCGTATATGGTTCCTGAAATGGATGTATACTTCGTATATCATACCAAATAATAAATTGAAACTAATTTATACTAACCAAGGACTTCCTGTAGGCCAGTGGTAGGTGATAAAGTCCTATCACACCTTAGTTTTGGGTTCGATTTCCACAGCCTTGTCCAACGTGGTGGGTTGTCGCCCGTCCTGCAGGTTGTCCCTTTTTCTAAAACTACATTATAATAACATTTCTGCAATAATTTCGAAAATTTTTCTAGCCTTAAACAATAATATATTATGTCTAACTTAATTCATTCAAATAATTAGGCTTATCCAAAATACTTCTATCCATGTTCATCATATAAAGAAAACAATTACTAGAAATGTCATCTACTGAGCATGTGAATACCATCATTTATCCCCCATATATCATACGATATATCTTGTTGGTCACATTCCAAACATGTGAATACCTTAATAATTTATTCTCATGAACCACATTGAAAACATGAATGTTGTCACACGGTAACTCCTTCCACATACCAAAATCCCAAAAATTCTATTTACTCAAACTATGATATCACTTTGTCCTTTTATGAGCTCATTAATACTATCAAACAATCCATTATCTCCTTATCCCTTCTTTATGCGCATATTATGTGCTTTCCAAAAATATCTGAATAACCTTTCATGGTTACCTGTACCATTCAACATATACTTTCAAAAACATAAGGAAAACAATAGTGTAACAATCCTTATATGTCTCTTTATTCCATAGTACCATGAGATTACTTATACAACATTACTCTTGACAAATATGTAATCATTCCACTACCTTCTTAAACCATTGACCGATCTTGAACAATTCTTTCATCTCACATATCATTTTTTGTCTCTACATCATCATCAACATAAATACTACCCATATGACCATTCCTATTCTCTACAGGAGACTTTCTCTTAGTGCATTGGTTTTCATAATGCTCGCACATTCCACATTTAAAAAATTTAATCGTTATTGATGTCTTAGAAATACAATTTTCCTTGTCCATGGTGTTAAATAAACATTTTCCTTTACAATTACTAGCTTTGTGTCGTTCTTTTCCACACCCAAATAATTTTCCATTTCCTTTGAAATATTACCCTAATGCCTCTTCCCACATGATTTACATGAGGTAAATTGAACTTTCTTTCCTCTATGATCATCATGAAACTCCATCTTTCTCTTATTAGTTGATTCAGGAAACTTACCAAATTTGAGATTATTGATCATATTATGAGATCGCTGATTAGGCATAATAACGATGTTTCTCCTTCCAAATCCCATTTCATTTGGTTTCTCATGAAGAATATCCTTCCATTATCCATCATATCCTCCATTATAGAGAATCTTCCTGTTTCCATCCATTTTCTAAAACCCAAAAAGAATTATGTGAGTGGAAAAAATCATGCTAAGAAAACAACATAATAAAGGGGGAGTACCTTAAATATCTAACATATTAGGTTTAATTCTAGGAATCTTACCATAATTTTAGGACTATAACCTATACATACACTTAACCTTAGGGGCATCCCTAGACATACCTTAAAAATATCTCTAGGGATCTCACAAAAGTTTCTCACATCTTAGTTTCCAAAGGTTAACAAAACCGTTCCTCTGATACCAACTATAGAGATGCATGGCTTGACGTACATGGACATTACATTACTTTTGCGGAATAATTAATACATTACAAAAATAGACACACAAGGACCATAATAGTTTAGTGTCTTTGGAAACTCGGAATATAATCTTCTAATCTTGGTGAAAGATCTTCAACATCTCCTATAAAGATCTTCCCAATTTTTTCCTAAATCCATTCTTTATATCCTGGGGAAAAGAAGACATATAAAGGGTGAGCTCAAATGCTCAGTAAGGGTAATAATGGAGAAAATAAAACAAACCATATACATTTGAACTTAAAAACATGAACATAGAAATTAAACATCAAAATATTGAGCAATGACATAAAACATGGAAATACATAAGGCATAGATCATAAGGAAACATCAATCATGATAAAATGCCATGGGAATAAAACATGTAATTATGGAAACCATTAAGCACATGTTATTATTTCCATAGTAGCCAAGTCATTGTTTCCATGACCATCTTAGTAGATAATGTCCCTTTCTGAATCGAGTTCACTCTTCGTTCCAGTCGTGTATCACTGATCCGAATTAACTAGTTGTTCCCTCCATGTATATCTCATGACATATAAATCATTACCCAATTAATTGGAGGGAGATATATGACCCACCCATTTCATAGTGAAACCATTCTTATGTGTGCCACAAAATCATAAATCATACATCATAACATAACCCAAGTAATAAAAATGGGATTCTTAAACATCTTGACATCATAAAACATTTCATATAAGATAAAGGACTTCATAAAAATAATTCCATCACAACATAATCAAATCAATGTAATAATAGTGATAGAAACAGCACCCTATATTATATTAGATGGAAAATAATTTTGATAAAACACTTGAACTCCATTCTTGAAGAAAATATCCTTTCTACTTCAAAAAACATTTTTCCTTTCATAACATGTCATAAAATTATAAACTAAAAGAATTTGATTAAAAATAAAAATGAAAATTTGTAAAGTAAGATTCATGGAAATAATGTTCTATTAAATCATAAAAATCCATTCATGCCGTATAAGTTAAAAAACATTTTTCTCATTCTTTAACTGGAAAAGTTAAAAAGTATCTCGAACTGAAAACAAAAAAATATTCCTTTCATGTATTTTAATAAAAATTCACCAATAGGTAAAATTGGTTTTAAATAATTGTAGGAGGATATAAATAATATTACATATTGAGGAAACATGGATGTGGATGATAAATATGCTCCAGTAAATACCGAAGTATAAACAATCTCGGATAAAATTGAGATTGCGAGATTTTCCCTTACCTTAGGTCTGATATGTTTCGTATTTATACGAACCTCCTGTATAATGATTTAAATAATGTCATTTAATTATTTAAGAATCAGATTCATTGTTATGTTATCATATATGGTTCACTTATGACTTTATATTATCCATTCTTTTGTAAATTCATGTCAAAACAGTGTTTTGGGTAAAATCGTTTTATTTATCGTACATGTTTGGACTTGTTGTTCTTGATATTATTATTACTTATATAATGATTTATTTAATTCCAGAATGTGAATAATGATTTATATATCATATATATTCAGTATATATATATATATATAATATATATAAATGAAATGAAACACACCGTTCATGGAGACGGTAGCCCGTATGTACGCATGAACACTGTTTTCCTTTCCTTATTGACTTGAATGGAAGTAAGTAGATGAAATATTTATATACACATAAATCCAGTAGCTTTATCATGTCATATATTTCATTATTATTCATTATATATAAATAATAATCATTTGGGAGTGGTTAACATGGAGAATGAATCTCATCACGTCGTGGAGACGGTAATCTGTACGTACGCACAAGCAATGATATCGTTCCCATAGTTATAGAATTGAATTGGAGTGGATGAGATAATATCTCAGAATCATTATGATTTTATAATAACTTTATATAGTTATTATTAACACCATTATACCATCCAAGTAAGGTGGTGGTGGAAAACAGATTATAGCATGGCGTGGAGATGATATTACGTAGGTACGCACGCACTGTGATTTCGTTTTCCGTAGGATGGAAAGAAGGTGAAATGGGGTTGTTTCATATTTATTATAACATATCAGTATATTATTGATACTGATGTTATTACTTTATAATGAAACAACTAGATAAGTAGATGTTTAAGAAGAAATAAATTTGAAAGAATCGGTAGAAGAGATTACCTCTTCTTCGACGCACCTCCTTTAAACTTCTTTTTAGGGCACTAGAGTTGTTCTTTTTAGATTACTAGTACCTCTATAAGGTTTCCAGGGAAGTGTGGAAGTGAAATGGGATGATTTTGTCAAGATTCAAGGCTCAAAATGGTGTGAGGAGGAGAGGGAGGAGGTGCCCTTTTATAAGGGAGCAGAGAGGCACCTTTGGAATTAGAAGAAATATTAATTTACAATAAATTCAAACCCACATAAAAACCTCCAAAATGACTCAAATAAAAATCTTAAATGAGATAGGGTTTTAATATCATCAACCATTAAAATTTAGACAAGTTGGGAATTTATTTTAAACATTATCAACTTGATTTATCCTTATATAATATATTTAATTTTATTTGTGGTAATAATATTCTAAATTTTAAATTATTATATATAATTGCTTATATGTTGTGAATTGTCCATAATTTTATGATTTATTACATTTTATACCATATAAATTTTAATTTATAATTTTTAAATATTTTTTTGATTTTTAAACAATTTTATAATATGTAATTTTTATAAAATAACAATAGTGTCAATTTTTACACTATTCATTTATTTTAATTTAAATAAAATATATACAGAAAATATGTTCGATCTAAAGATTTAATAGATTCATAACATGTCATTATTATCATTAAAATTAGTGTAGCACATTTAATAGTTCATATAATATTTATTTTAATACTTTTAAAATCATTTATTTGATATTTCAATCAATAAAATAATTTCAACATCACTATTGTGTCATAATTAATGATAATTATTTAATCCCCAAAAATTATAAATAAATTAATATGATGTAGATAATTTAATTATATTTATAGATACTATTTATATCTAATGTTCTATGATGTTTATCACTAAATTAAAATTATTACACTTATAAGATTTTAGAGAGTGACATGTCGTCACTTTCTTGGGTTTCAATAAACTTTATATTATTTCATGGTTAAAAGTCCATGAAATGAATCAAGTCCGACCATTAGAGATATGGGTCGACTTTTATTCATCCAATATGATATTGGAATGTTTTAGGGTAATTTTATAATCTTATTTTTACCCTTAATTACGAGCTTTACCTTTAACTCCAGTAAATAAAAATTACCGTAGTTACTATTCATAATATCATAAAATTAAAAGCAAACTATTAATAGAATTTGGACCCACTGGATTAAAATATGGAATCCATTTTTAAAAATTCAAAACACAGAAGTTTCAGTAATTAATTTAAAATTAATCCCATTATTAAGAAAATAGGTTTTAAAAGTTAAAACATTGCAAAAGATTGAAATGATTTTACCTATGAATTCAATGTAAAATAAATGATAATGACATAAATTTTATTAAATGGTAAAAATATATTCTATTTATACTTTAAAATCATTCAATATTATAATTTAACCATATAAATTATTACGATGAGATAAGTTGTCTTTAATTAAAATATAGCCTGTTTTTACAATTCATTAAAATATGAAAGTTATCAAAATAATATGAAAAATTTATCCAAAGTAAATTTTTATATCCTGATTCAAAATAAGAATTTTATTTTGTCAAATTTAACTTATAAACCTATCAAAAACTAGATTTAAAGTTGGTGCACCGTCAAAAGGGGGCAAATCTGCATTTTTTGAAAAAAACTAATTTTACCCGGAAAATTTATTTTGTTCACATACCATGTTTTAAGAAATGTGTATGATGAATAATAATGTTATAAAATTAAAAATGTAGTTAAAACTATTCATACCATCTCGTTCGTAATAATATTATAACAATATATTGTTGTTTAGTGAAACCTGGTATTTCGTACTACACACACTATCGAGGAAGGTTGCGATTGCGTGTAACACAAGCCAAGTCCGGGTTTCATGTAGTGAATGACTCCTTTGTTGTAGCATATAACAGAATCCAACCATATTTCATTTATACATTAAATATATATATATATATACACTCAATGTTTCGTAGAATAACTACTATCAAACGAACTTGAAATTGTGTGTAACACAATCCAAGAGTAGTGTTTCTTATTCTGCAAACTAATATTGTGTTACATATACCGCTAGATAATCATGGTGTAGCGTACAACAGAAGATATGAAAGAAATTAAAAAGAATTTATCTCATAAAATCTTGGGGTGTTACATTCTGTATTGGATCATATGTTTTTTAGATGCATAAAAGAGAAATATCTATGGCTCTTAGGTCACATAAGATGATTACGAGAGACAAATCATCCTGGAATTATGATGAAGAGATGAACCATCTCAATGGGGATTTATAAAATCACCCAAATGTAAATAGATCGATGTAGGGGAGAGCATGGGTTAGAGATTCTAGTGGGACGATCTCAATTCCATGAAGATGGAACATATCCCTAAACCCTATCCTAACAGGAACCTCACAGACCTGAGAAATAGTAGAAATTATTGTCCTGAACGAAACCAAAAACATTCATTGTTTTAGGATAAAAAGACATGTATTTTATATGGGTATGAAAATTGATAATGTATAATTCATCATGAGATGAGATAGATGGTGATTTATGGATGTTTTCTAAAGGATCTATAAACATCGGGTCATTAATTAAAGGATACTGATCAGTAAAAAATGATGATGATGACATGAAACTGATCATGGTTTTCGGATACAAAATCTCAAATAGATTCTCCAAATTCATTATAAATTGTCACAAGACAAGATCATGAATGCCACAATATGAGTAAAAGTGGGGATAGCTAGGATTAGAAAGGGGTTTCAACCATTAAGACTCTCCTTTTATATGAAATATAATTCTGGGTGAGGGTGTTTGAGAGAGTTCCATTGACACACCGCTCTAAAAAACTATGGTTTCACAAATTTAAAGAGTTCAGTCAACATAACATATAAACTACCCTATTGTTCCCACAATCCTTTTAATAAAGCCAAGGTAGGGGAAGGGGAATGAGATCCTAGGAAGCATAACTCCTAGTACAACATGTAGATAATCACATCCATGATGAAACACCATGAACCACTAGAAAAGGGAGAAATTCTATAGACCAATGGACCGTGGACTCTGGTAAAATGACCTAATGAATCTTTACATGATGGCATGGATGATTAAAAATTACTAGTGATTTATCACTAAATCAATATGTCACGAACCCACTCGGGTCGACCCTGAAAACGTTACAAGATCCAATCCATGACATGGACAGAAGGGCGTTATCGGTACCCACAGGCTGCTAACTCATGCCAACCATTAACATATTAAATAGTTGGAATGATTTCTGCAAATAATAATTAAACTAAACAGATGGAATAAATAAATAATTCATATATAAACATATAAATAATCCCAATTGAGCAGCTCTTTATACAATGCTGAAAGTAGAAAAAAATTGAAAAAAATATACAATGATAAAAATAACATGATGAAAATAACTCTTCCATGTGACCCTAAGTTCACCCAATTATACCAAACGAAACTTTTTCCCACAAAGATTGATACCAAAATTAAAACATGGATCATAATTTAAAAACAATAATGAATTGTATGTTTGAATATTTAAACTCCCTTGTCATGCCTAAACAATCTATTCCTAATGAAATTCCTTTTTAATAAACGAAACAACATCCTAAAGTTTGAAATAAAATACATAATATGAAATTTTACACATTTTTTACCATGAAATAAAAAATAGTCGATTTCATGATTTAATTCCAATGTCATGTTAATTTCCATTAGTTAAACATCATAATTTTAAGGGGAATTTGATGATTTCATTTCGAAATGAAACTACATAGTATTAAAAACATTTATTTTAAAATTATTTATAATCATTTAGAAGGTAACTCATCACTTATCAAGAAAGAATGCAGACATGATAAATCTATAATAATCACATAATATGGGAAACAGAAATAATAAATCAAGATTTACTAGGTATCTCAATCATTACTACAAGAATCTAATTACTAACATACATGGGTGAATCTAGAATATCATGAATAATCCTGAACATACTACTACCTGAGTCCCATCCATAGAATCATTACTCACTTGATGAAGATTAGAGTGCCCTAAACACTCCCGACCACCCTAACTCCGGATAGGCTGAGGTGAAAATCCCATAGTAAGAAACTGAATATATCCAACCACTATGGGCCAATAGTAAGGAAAAAATACAGCCAGTGTAATAATTATTGTCCAAATATTCTATCATGATGCCATGATCCAATGTCTAACTTATAATGTAGGCGAGGCAATCGATGCCAGTTGAACATCCTATCACTTTCTTATATAAATATAATTCAACAAGAGGCATCACCCCAAGCCACATTAAGTATCAATATATTATTCATACAATGAATAAAGGAGTAAGTAGATCTCAAGGATTCCATACTAAGAAAATCAAATATATTCATATAAACTTGGAATGAAAATTATCTAAGGACTATTCTCATGATAAATAGTTTTTACTTCCTCCATGTATCCAAAGAAGTCTTAAGATCTTTTCAAAAAACCAAGATTTATTGAAGAACCAAATAACCTTTTAAAAAGGTGTATAAACACAGTATTTAAAATCGCACAATAATTTCTAAAAATTCCATTTTATAATAAATGTCACATTTTCACGTCAATCCATTTTCATTAAAATACCAAATATGTCGTCAATCACCACTCATACCATATTCACATTTCCTTAATATCAATAAAAACATTAAAAATTATTTCATAAAACTCACATAATAATTTCACATAACAAAAATATATTAAAAATACAAACCATACATTTGAGGTCACAAATCACACTTGAAGGAAAATAAGGAATTTTAATAAACACTTAGTGTGAAATGTTTTTTAAACTAAACCAATTTATGAAAAAAAGTATGATATAATAATCAATTCTCTTACCCAATAATTATTCCAAGGAACATATATCAATATATAATATTTATGGACTGTGTGGAAATAATGAAATAATTGAATATAAATTTATAAATTAAATTGAAATGGAAAAATACCTCAAATATATGGTACATCAATGACGCACACATGAAAACATACCACTAGGGTTCCCAGAGATGTGATTTATTAAGTGGAACCCTAAATGAAGAAAACCCCCAATTTCACAAAACCATAGTTCTGAAAATAATCCAAACATGGACTCTAGGTTTGGATTGGAAAGTAAAAATGGAATAAAAAAATGGAGAAAACGTGGGGATCCCTAACCTTTCAAACATGGTGAAGATTCATAAAGAAACAACGTTAATATCTACTTATAGGGTTCAATATGAGCCAAAACCAACAATGTGAGGAATTCTTGTTATAGGGTTCTAATGGGGGAGTATAAGGGAATAAAACCTAATTAAATAGATAGATAAAAGACCAAAATACCATTTCCCATGTGGGTTTTATAGTTAGCATGCATGGTTTTACAAACCATGTGGAAACTTTGAATTGAGCTAACATGTGGTGTTATATGGGATGAACAATTATGATACATAGTGAGTTAAAACATTCAATAAAATAGGATACCACATTAAAAATTTCCTTCATGATTAAACTAACCGTGCATCTTAGTCGTGTGACCTAGAAAAGGTCTCTAAAAAACACAATTTTTCCCCAAAAAACATTTAACTCAATGGGAAAAACCGTCCAAAAAACATTCCCTATAATAAGGGGAAATTAATAGTGTTACAAAATCATTTTAAAAGCCATATACTCCTTATAACACTCATGATAACCAATAATAGGTCTAAAAACCACAAAAAACCTAGAAAAATTTAAATTTAAATTTGGATCACCTGAATCTTGGGGGAAGATAAAGAGCCAATAGATAAGCCTGAACAAAGGACAAAAAACAAACATATGGGTGTGAAAATTATCCCCATCATAATGATGTAAAATTTTCGAATTCCATAACATCTTCTAGTTGATTGATCGATAACTAAGGACTTAAAATCCACATAATCCAACTTACTCAAACAAAAAAACATATCAACAATACCAAAAAAGCCTTATTCTATTTTTCTTAAAACAAAACAACAAATTAACCACTTCACGAAATGAAATTTGAAAACTCAAGCTACAAATTTCACATAATTTATTCAAACAAAAACATTGGGTACACTAAAAAACCCCAATGTTCTTCCAAATTTAATGGAAAATAATAAATCCAACAACTTCAAAAGAATTCCACTTCAATTGGAATATCACAAAAACAAAACCAAAAAAAATATCCAATAGGGGGAAGCCCAAATCGATTACATACTATTTGAGGAAACCTAGTACTGATTTCTCATAGAATAATTTTCAATGAGACCCATTGTGGGTATCCCCGCCATTAAGAACAAAATAGATTAAAGAAACTTGAAAACATCACCACACAAACCAAAAAAATCCTCCATAACGAGAGGGTAGGGGAGGGGTCCAATGATTGGAACACTAAAACCACACACATAAACAACCCTTGAATAATTACTTCAATATTATAACAATCCAAATATGAAACCAATTCACATGGGTCTTATATGAAAAGAAACTAATCTAAAACATGCTTCCATGAATAAACAATCTTAGACATTGCATGAAGGATAATTCCATCACATTATTCGCAACAATAGATTTTTTTACATGAAAGATATACCATAAAAGAAACGTAAGAATAAATTCAATGAAATGGTAGAAATTCAATATTGAAAAAACGTCCCCATACCCACATGATTCTTGACTACATGCAAGATTTAGTCTAAGGCCATTGGATAGAGCATATATATTTGAAGCATCCATTGCCTTGTAGTGATGAGCTCTTAATATCTAATAAGAATGCCTTATTTTTGTCCTACAAGAAGGCACACGACACTCCAAGAATTATCAAAATATCATGACACACTAAGAATCTCACTGTATAAAAAAATAAACCTTTTCCCAAACAGGATCATAGAAGATGCACACACCATTCATTCTAACTTTGAACAAGGAACAAAATGAGCAGGGAACCTGATGAAACACACAAATCATCATCGATCACAACTGCTATAATAGATATAAATAATTCAACAAGAAAGATCATAGAGTCAATCCCAAATAGATCTCAACTCTATAAAATTGTATTATTTATCCTTCAGATTGGTAGATTTATCTTATGAAACATGATAATGAATTTTTTAAGATGATCAACTAGAAATAATTATAATGGGGATCCACTCATACCCACACCACTAACATTATTCAAACCTATTTGGGGTAAATAGTAGGAAAAATGGAAACAAAGAGCTCTATCAAAACTTTTTCATGAACCAAAACACATATTTAACAAACACCGACATAAAGGGATGCCATCTTAAGGACTCATAAAATATTTTTAGAAACCCACTAAAACTGATTCAATACTAAGTCACATTAAAGATTTAAACATATGACACAACATGAAAATCACAACCAAATTATGATAATGAATATCAATAAACAACACTACCAAAACATGAAAAAAGCTACACAACAATATTCTTACAAACATGCCACAATTTACATCTTAAAAATACTTTTGAGAAAAAACAAACACGATGTATTTCTCAAAATCACCAACAATATTCCATTGATTATCACTAACATGAACATTTTCATTCTAATCCGAAAAAATATAAACATATAATATACCTAGAACTATCATCACACATCATCATCCAATGACTTACCACACATATCCTTTCAATTTCAGAACACATGGAATAAATCAATTGTCAAAACAAAACATTCTCATTTTCCAAAATATATCATATATCAAATCCAAAAAATTTATGAAATATTTCAAAGTACCACTAACCACAAAGTAAATTTTTTTTTTTCATATTCCATGTTTCAATCCATTGCATTATTTTCAAATATAAAATTCAATTTATATTACATTCATTTACTCATTTTTTTTACATAAAACAGTTTCTAGAAGCCCAAAAAATGTCACTCCATCAAAAATCATTTCATTAAAAACCGACTCATTTTCATTTCAAACAAATTCAAAATAAAACATCTTTATTCATACAAATATTTTCCATAAATCCCATTTTTTGATTATAAATGTTCAATATTGATGAATCCTTTCCATTTTACCCCAACGTTTCAATTGAAAAAAAAAATCATTTTCTAAAGCCTTCCAAAAGGTTAATTCTGAAAATAATTTTACCACATTCCAAAATCCATCCATCACCACTAAAAATCTATTTTCAAATTTCAAACACAAGAGTTTTTAAAAAAAATCATAATTAATGAATACTGAATAAACTCACATGGGGGGAACTAGCATTGATGGGTGACTGAACCATATGGTTGGAAACCATATTCTAAACACACCACCATCAAAGAGATTATTTTTAGACCATATCATTTTCTCTACATGGATTTATATGCTCTACAAGCTCACATTGACCCCTATGCCCACTCCCTTTTCGCATCCAATACACTAAAAAATCTACAAGAATCAAAATAATCCCACAAAACTTTACATTCAATGGAAACTAAAGGATCAGAACAAGAAAGAGTTCATTATTTCCTTATCATTACTACCTCTTGAGTACCGATAGTCCTACTCCATCAAAATTGAAATACCAATGTAACAAAAGGTTCTATGAAAATAAAGATCTTCTATAGATCCAACCTGCACATGATACCATTGTGTTAGAAACTGAAGGACCCCGGGACACCCTGAGAGGGGAGGGGTGAATCAGGGTGACAACTTTTTCTTCTTAATGTTGTGAATCTTGTTCCCAAGTTGGTAGGAACTTGTTGAACCTGTATGATGAAAATGATCAGAAAGAAAACATGCACATGCACAGAGAAGACACACCCCTTTTTACTTGGTTCACCACTAAGGGATACATCCAAGGAGCATATGCCGACAAGTTTTCGGTCATTCCTAAATCCACTATACTTCACTAGCTGTAGATTACAAAGGTTCAGGTATAGTCACTCTGTCCTAGGAACACTGCCTTCACAAAAGTTCAGGGATATATCACTGCGTCCCTCGAGTCACTCCCGTTGACTCCCCCTGGCTCACTGCCGTTGGTGAAGACTCACTCAGTTTATAGACGTGAAGGTCTCTTCAAAAGATAGACATGAAGGTCCTTGTCTCTTGTTCAACATGAGACTTTGCTAGCATTAGAGTCCTGAGTTAATGATCTGTTAAAGTCCAAATTCCAACCACTGATGAAAACCCCCTTTTCTCTTGTCCACTGGGTAAACAACCTTTGGAAAAGACCTTCACAAAGTACCCTACATCGCAAGGCTCCCATTTTTGCAAAGATCAAACAAGCCTTCACGGAGCCCCTGTTTTTCACGACTCTCAATCGCGAAGCACTCTCGTGATGCTCCATCCTTCGCAATTATTGGCTATCTCGGAGCTCCTTCCTTTTCGCGAAGCTCATCGAGCCAACGCGGGGCGCACGACCTTCGTGGAGCTAGAATAGCCGCCGCGAATCTCCTCTTTCGCGAATCACACTGGCTTCGCGTGAGACCTTTGCGAACCGGGAGAAAATGATTTTCTCTGAAATTCTCTCTACTTCTTTTGAGGGGGTCGGCCTCTATTTATAGGCGATTCCACCGACCCTCGACCCTTCCGCCCGAAGTCCGCGCCATGTCATCTCAAATCGCGGATCTCTAAATTTCCCGCAGAAAATCTCTCAAAATCACGAAGCGTAACGACAATTTTCCATTTGTGGAGCCCATCGTAATCGCGGAGTATCACCGTCATCATTCCTTCGCGCCTTCGCCGCGAAGCTCCCTCGCAAAGCCCTTCACCACCATGATGCGCTTTAACTCTGCCGTTCACGAAGATTTGACGTAATTGAAATGACTAACCGCCTCCATTCTTCTGGTATTCGCGATTTCCAAACCATGCATCATATCTTCGCGAAATTCAAGCCTTGTCCATATTTAATTATTATCATCATGAAAAACCACTTCTCACGATGCCCAGAATCTTCCAGAATTTGGACCCCAAAAATTTGGCAAACACTAGGAAACGACGCCACCTTCAAAAACTATTTTCTGCTTTGAATGGTATGATCTATTTACTGGTACACGATCCGAACTTCCATTGATGATTGACAACAAACAAAAACCATACTCCAAATCATGCACATAAGACCATGTTTCCAACAATCTCTCCCTTTGGGTTTGTTGGCAATCAGAAGATAAATTCAATAGATCTCCATCTATGTAAAAACCAAAACCGCAGGAATCAACTCAGCCATCACTCTAAGTCTACGTGAGCAATGCTCGGTGTAGAAAACCAGAGAGGAGGCTTGAATTGGGTTCCACTGTTTTCCTTCTCATTCTTCTCATCACAGAAGTTCACTGAATTTATTCCTTCTCTTTTCTCCCCCATTGACAATAAATCCAAAGAATAGTAAAATTTTTCATGATCAGCTCAAACCATACTCCCCTGGATAGTATCTCCACCATAAACATGCATCATATCCATAAACATATTAAAAAGCTATAAAAAACGGGGATAGGGGAATTTCGGAGCCTCCTTATGTAGTAGGAGGTGGTTAAACACCGAGGTTCAACCGATGCTTCTCAAACACATCCGCAGACAGTGGCTTGGTCAGGATATCAGCCACTTGCTCATCAGTTCCAACATGGTCAATTCTAATCACGCCTTGTTCAACCTTTTCTTTGATAAAATGATACCGTATTTCAATATGTTTTGTACGAGAATGCTGAACCGGATTCTTCGTAAGATCAATTGTGCTTTTGTTATCACAGTAAATCACCATTGGTTGCTGCACCTTATCAACAATATCTATTAGTTGCTACTTCATCCAAAGAAGTTGAGTGCATGCCTTTGTGGCAGAGATATACTCAGCTTCAGTAGTACTAAGAGAAGTACTATATTGTTTCTTGCTCAACTAGACATCACATTTCTGCCCAATATAGAAAGCTCCACCACTAGTGGAATTTCTTTCTACTACATCACCAGCCCAGTCAGCATCAGAAAACGCTGATAATTCACTGTCCCTGCCTGCAGCAAAAAATAACCCAAAGTTATGTGAACCTAGAATGTACCTCATGATTCTTTTTATTGCTACCATATGTTCCTCCTTTGGATTACTCTGAAAGCGGGCCACAAGGCATGTTGCAAAGACAATATCTAGCCTTGTCACTGTCAGGTACAGTAGGCTTCCAATGATCCTCCTGTATATAATTAGATTAACAGAGTTCACATCCTCATGCTTTCCATGTTTTGTTCCAACTGCAATCAGAGTTGACATTGGTTTGGAGTCTTTCATATTGAACTTCTTCAGTAGCTCTCTTGCATATTTTTCCTGAGAAATGAAAGTGTATTCCTTCTTGTTGATCACTTGCATCCCCATGAAATATGTGAGCTCCCCAATCATAGACATTTAAAATTCTGATTTCATGTGGTTGGAAAATTCATCCACTGATTTCTGCCTGATTCCACCAAATATGATATCATCAACGTAGAGAAGAACCATGAATTGATCTTTTGGATAATTCTTACCATAGAGATTTTGATCAACTCCTCCTATTTTGAATTCCAACTTCTTGAGATATGAATCCAGTCGTGAGTACCACGCCCGTGGTGCCTGCTTCAAACCATATAGAGATTTCTTCAGTTTGCAGACCTTTGTTTCATCAGTACCCAAAACAAAGACCATTGGTTGTTCAATGTAGACTTCTTCTTCGAGTACACCATTCAAGAATTCTGTCTTGACATCCATTTGATATACTTTATATCTTCTTTGGAGTGCCATGGAAAGGAAAAGCCTGATTGACTCCAGTATAGCCACTGGAGCAAAGGTTTCATCAATATCAATGCCTTCAATCTGGGAGTATCCTTTACATACCAGTCGTGCCTTGTTTCTGATGACACTTCCATGCTCATCAAACTTATTTTTGAAGATCCATTTGGTACCAATCCCATTGTGACCTTCAGGTCTCTGGACAAGATCCCATGTATGATTCTTGTCAATCTGATCTAATTCATCATTCATGGCTTTCAACCAAGATTTATCTTTTGCAGCTTCTTCGAATGAGGATGCCTTTACAACTGATAGAAATGCAGATTGCGTGGTATTCCTCATCCTTCTTCTTTGAGTGGGTGCACTCCTATCCCCAATTATGATGGATGGATCAATCTCAGCTCTCTGATTTCTCCTGAGAGGTTCAATAGTATTCTCTTCAGCCATAGTTTCTTCTTCAGATTCTTCTTCTGAGTCAACATCATGATGTGACTGCTGAGTGTTTTGAACAGCTTCCTCTATTTCTGCATTTGTATTTTCGTCACGTTCACATTCTTCCTGACTTTCTATCACATCAGCATATGAAGTCCTTGAAGCATTTGTGGTTTTCTCTTCAATTATCATAACATCACTTCTTTCCACAATCCTTCCCAAAAGCTTGTTGAAACAATTGTAGGCTTTTCTGTTCATGGAGTAACCGAGGAAATTTCCTTCATCTGCATTGTCACCATATTTCCCTTGATTTCCTTCTTCTTTACTGATGAAGAATTTACTTCCAAAGACACAAATGTATTTTAGAGAAGGCTTCCGTCCATGCCACAATTCCAATGGTGTCTTCGTCTCACCCATATAAAGTCCTGTTGGATTCTGAATGTACACTGCAGCTTGAACAACCTCTTTCCAGTAATGTCGTGGAATACGACTCTCAATCAGCATAGTTCGTGCCATGTTTTTCACCTGTCAATTCCTACATTCAACAACTCCATTTTGTTGTGGAGTTCTCAAAGCAGCTACCTCATGTTGTATCCCATGCTTCTCCAGATAATTCTCAAATTCAATGGACGTGTATTATCCTCAATTGTCGGATCGCAACACTTTTATTGTTCGTCCAGTATCATTCTCGGCGATTTTTCGATATGTTTTCATGTAGTCAAGGACTTTTCATTTCCTAGGAATGACCATCACACATGCCATTCTACTGTAATCATATATGAAAAGGACAAAGTACCTTTCTCCATGAGTTACGACAACATTTATTTTCCCACAAACATCTGTATGAATAATATCAAGAAGGTGAGATGGCCTTTTCTTCTTTGGACTATATGAACTGCAGACCAGCTTCCCGCAAATACAAGCATCACAAGATTTTTCACGCTCACCCTTCAGGTTGGGAATGTCCATGAAAATTCTCAATTTTGATATTTTCTCCATGTCTTGTTGATTGATGTGACCCAGTCTCCGATGCCACAAATTGTTTTCTTCTTCAACAGTCATGTAACACACATTTTCTTCACTATCAACCTGATACAAGTTGCCTTCTGTTCTGCATCCCTTCATAAGTGAATTTCTAGTATTTCCCATGATAGTGCAGCCTTTCTGATTAAACGTAACTATAAGTCCTAATTCACAGAGTTGACTCACGCTGAGGAGATTATGACGTAGGCCATCTACATAAAGGACTTCAATATTCTTTAGTGCTCCACTAGCTAATTCGGTACTTCCACTCCCTTTGATTTTCAGAGTCCCATCATTACCGAATCATACTGTACCATCGACATTCCTTATGATATTCATTTGTAGGCCGACATTACCTGTCATATGAGATGAACAACCACTACCCAGAATCCAGGTACTATTGTTCTTTGTAGCATTGAGGGCCACCTCTGTAAGGTTGGATTTCTCAATCTTCTTCCTTTCCTTCCATGATACATTCGATCGAGTATAAAGAACTAATGGCCTTCCAATTATCTCTTCTGCATAACCTGGTTATTCATAGTCAATGTCTTCTTTGAGTGGTGAAAACCTATTTGAAAGAGCCACACTGTCTTCTTGACGAGACTTGACTTGTATTGAACGTCGGTATGAGGGGTCCATGTCCCTTATCTGCCTGCAATTAGCGGCCTTGTGACCAAAGTTAGAACAACAAAAATAATATCCATAGAAATTATTTCTTCTATAAGAATTAAGATATGAAATTTTTCTCCATTGTGAGCTTCTATATCTTCTCCATTCCGATAGCTTCTTGCCTCTTCAAAGTAAGACATGGTATGGCCCAGATAGCCACAGAACATTCACTTCATGAGATGAAATGTCTTCTCACTTGAATTTCTCCTCTTACCTTCTTCCTTGGGAGAATAGTAAGACTGTCTTTCATTTCTGAATGTTTGAGGATAATTTTCAGGTCTCCTTTTAGTTTGGATTGAGGGTTCCTTTTTTGGCACTATAGGTAACATTTCAACATGTTCAACTTTTATCTTATCTTTCTTTTGGATCTTTTCAATTCCAAAAGTTGATGTCTCAGCCTCACAACCAATTCCACTCTTTCCCATGGAAGCGGGTCTTTGATCACTCAATATTTTTCCAACCCCATCTGAACCACACTTGGCTCTTTCTAGTAAGTCCGCATCTGAGAATATTCCAAACTGTATTTTCTTCCTCGATTCTTTTGGAACTGATTCAGTCTATAGTTTACTCCTTAGAGTAACTACTTCCTCCTCAAGACCATCAGCAGTCTTGGATTTTTCATCCAGTACGGTGGTGAGGTCATTGATGAACTTTTCCTACTCTTCAATTCTCAGCTTATGATCTACTACATCATAATTTATTTCAATTATTTTAGACTGTACCTTCACAAATTCTTCTAGTCGTTCAATTTCATCTTCAATTTGATCAACGTATTCAGTTGATTCTTCTACAATTGATTTCCACTTATTGCAGCTCTTACATTTTATCTTAAGCTTTCTAACCGCATCCTTAAGTTGCATCTCAGGATCTACCAAAGTTCTCAGTTGTTTTTCTCCATCAGTATCTTCTAACGTTTCAACAGTGGCCATCATAGAAGCATGGTTCCCTATTTTGAATTCTGGTTCTTCTTCATCACATAATTCACTATCATCTTCTTCCTCTTCACAGACAAAACTCCTCCTTTGCATTTTCTTACCAGATTTGAAGTCTCCCTTTTTGAAGAACCTTCTCTGAGGCCTCTTGAAGTTTTCATCCTCACTATCTTCATCATTGATCATTTTTAAGCACTGAGAGGCAATGTGCCCAACTTTTCCACAATGGAAACACGCGAGAGGTAACTTCCCTTTGTATTTCCTTTTCCCCTTCTGGAACATATTTGCAATGAGAGAAAGAATTTCTTTTTCTTCATCATCTTCACCGCTACTATCCTTTGAAATTTTCATTTTATCAATGGCCTTGAATTCCATTTCCTTACTCACCCGAGTCGTAGCATCTTCTGGTTTGAATCTCATTTCATATGCTACCAAGCTGCTCAGTAGATCATATAGAGAATGTTTGGAAAGATCTCTTTCCTCAAGGGCTGAATCCTTTGCATTATACAGAGATGGAAGTCTTCTCAATATTTTCTTTATGATATCAATGTCTTTGATTTCTTCGCCTAGACCCCAAATTGCTCCAACCACTTCAGTGATTCGATTGAAGAAAGAGTCTGCATTCTCGTCTGGATGCATCTTCAGATCATCAAACCGATTGTGCATCACTTTTAGTTTCTCCTCATTCACTTTTCTATCTCCTTCATAAATATTATCATGTTTATCCCACATGTATTTTGCTGAGGTGAAATTCATCACCTTTAGGTAGATCTAATCAGAAAGTGCTACAGTGAGTGCATTCTATTCTCTAGCATCTGCATCAAGAAGTTTCCTGTCTGTTTCATTCATAGCTAGGGCTGTTGGATCAGTGACTTGTATTCCTTGCACAGTAGAAAATATAACTTCCATTCCATGAAATATTAGATGAGATCTCATTCTATTCATCCAGATTTGGAAATTGATTCCATTGAAGGGAGGGACTCCCCTGACATTGACCACGTTTTCCATGATAAAAATGGTCAGATTCCACACCAGCAACCTTTACCCTCTGATACCACTTGAAGGACCCCGGGACACCCTGAGAGGGGAGGGGTGAATCACGGTGAAAACGTTTTCTTCATAAAGTTGTGGATCTTGTTCCCACATTGGTAGGAACTTGTTGAACCTGTATGATGAAAATGATCAGAAAGCAAACATGCACATTCATAGAGAAGACACAACCCTTTTTTACTTGGATCACCACTAATGGCTACGTCCAAGGAGCATACGCCGACAAGATGTCGGTCGTACCTAAATCCACTATACTTCACTAGATGTAGATTACAAAGGTTCAGATACAGTAACTCTGTCCCAGGCACACTGCCTTTACAAAAGTTCAGGGATATCTCACTGCGTCCCTCGGGTCACTCCTGTTGACTCCCCCTGGCTCACTGCCATTGGTGAAGACTCACTCAGTTTATAGACGTGAAGGTCTCTTCAATAGATAGATATGAAGGTCCTTGTCTCCTGTTCAACATGAGACTTTGCTTGCATTAGAGTCCTGAGTTAATGCTTTGTTAAAGTCCAAAGTCCAACCACTGATGAAAACCCCCTTTTCACTTGTCCACTGGGAAAAAAACCTTTGGAAAAGACTTTCACAAAGTACCCTACTTCGTACGACTCCCAATTTTGCAAAGCTCAAACAAGCCTTCGCAGAGCCCCTACCTTTTCGCGAAGCTCAATCGCGAAGCACTCTCGCGATGCTCCAGCCTTCGCAATTCTTGGCTATCGCGGAGCTCCTGCCTCTTCACGAAGCTCACCGAGCCAACGCAGGGCGCACGACTTTCCCGGAGCTAGAATAGCCGCCACGAAGCTCCTCTTTCATGAATCACACAACCTTTGCGAGAGACCATTGCGAACCGAAAGCAAATGATTTTCTCTGAAATTCTCTCTACTTCTCTTGAGGGGGTCGGCCTCTATTTATTGATGATTCCACCGACCCTCGACCCTTCCGCGCGATGTCCGTGCCACGTCAGCTCAAATCACGAAGCTCTGAAGTTCCCGCCGAAAATCTCTCACAATCGCAAAGCATAATGGCAATTTTCTGTTTGTGGAGCTCGTTGTAATCGCGGAGTATCACCGTCATCATTCTTTCACGCCTTCGCCGTGAAGCTCCCTCACAAAGCCCTTCACCGCCGCGATGCACTTCAACTCTACCGTTCATGAAGCTTTGACGTAATCGTGAAAACTCACCACCTCCATTCTTCTGGTCTACGCGATTTTCAAACCATGCATCCTATCTTCACGAAATTCATGCCTTTTCCATATTTAATTATTATCGTCATGAAAAACCACTTTTCGCGATGCTCAGCAACTTCCAGAATTTGGACCCCAAAAATTTGGCAAACACTGGGAAACAATGCCACCTTCAAAAACTATTGTCTGCTTTGAACGGTATGATCTTTTTGCTGGTACAAGATATGAACTTCCATTGATGATTGACAAAAAACACAAACCATACTCCAAATCATGCACCGAAGACCATGGTTCCAACAGAAAAAACCCCGGGTGGACCCCAAAATGGTCACCTGAGCTAATCCACAACATGGATCAAAGGGTGTTCTTGATCCCCATGGGCTGTCAACATGTTTTGGGCATCAACATAGTAAACAGATTGAACAATTTCATCAAATTTTATATAAACTAATCATATTTAATAAACTAACAAGACCAATATATACATATACAACATTGAAATCGAACATCTTTGATACAATGTGGTAAATACAAAAAAATTGGTAACAAAAAATACAATGACCAAACAAAACCTGATGACTACAATGCCTCTATGTGACCTTGATGTTCACCCTTTGATACCAAACCCAACCTTCAACAGGAAAATTGATACAAATCAATTAACCTATCATAGAATCTAGAAACAATAATGAACTCTATTCATGAGTATTAAAACTCAGTAAGTGTGCCAGAATATTATATTCCCAATGAAATATAATTTAAATAAATAAAACACAAACCTCACATTTGAAATAAAATATATAATGTAGGATTTTCAATAATTTTTTACTTAATATAAAACATGTTCCATTGCCAAATTTTATTCCAAAAGTAGGTTTGTTTCCAATAGTGATACACATAAAATATTTAGAGAAATGTGGTGCATTCATTTTAAAATGGAACAAGTGAGTATGAACATTATTTTAGTTAAATCCTTGTTTTAGAATCCTGAGGATGCAAAAAATCACTTTCCATGAAAGAGACCACATATTAGAGCCCTGTAATACTCACATAATAAAGGAAATGGAAATAAAAATGTGTGACCATGTATTTCAATCATCAGTGAAAGAAGTGAAGTACTAATATACATGAGTGAACATAGGATATCATGAATACTGTAGATTATACTAATACATGAGACCCATCCCAAGAATCATTCCTCACACGATGAAGATCAAATCACCCTTAACACTCCCATCCATGATTATTCCGGATATATCAATGTGAAAATCACATAGAAATAAACAAAATATATATCCACCTACTATGGACCAACAACTAGTGCTTGAATCATTCTAAAAAAAATTCTCCTACTATGCCAGGTTCCCAGTCCTCCAATATAAAAAATGCTAGCCAATTGATGCCAATCTAGCATCCAATAACCTGCCTGTAAATCATTTTTTTCCATTTTCTAATTCCGGGTTAAAGGGGACCAGTACCCCAACGTATAACATGCATACATAGACGAAACTTAAACAAACCAGAATAACACAACATTACACATCATAATAGACATAATCGTCTCCAAAACCCATGCAGGATTGCTCCTAACCCGTAGCCGACTCCCACTTTGGGTTCCTCTTATAGTTGGCACTTTGAACCCTACTTCTAAGCTGCTCCAGAACAGACAGTTCAGGTGAGGCCTCGATGGCCACTTTTCCCTTTCTCAAAGCAATCACCACCTCTCCACTCTGCTTAGAAGCTGATATGGTCCTCAACAGTGGTGGAAGGTGCAACTAATCCTTCCTCACCCTTATTATTGATTGAGTAGACATAGGCCCAACACTTGTGTCCATCTTCTATGTCCTTCTCTTGACAATATCCCTGAAATAAATCCCAGCCAGATCACTCAAAGTTTTTTTCCTCCCCCAGTGTTCTCCTCTCCTCAACTATGTTGCTCCCTCCAAACAGAAACCGGGCATTCAAAATTATCCATCCTCTGATCTGTATTGCTGATTTATACTAAAGGGAGACGTCCATCTTCATTCGGATCCTTTTCCACTACACTAGACCAGGCCACATTCCCTTTACTATCATTGCTCATGCTCTTGCCCCTCCTTCTCTTGGGAGAGGTATTACTTCCATCCATGCATAACTCCTTGGCGGCCTCCACTTGACCTTGATTCCCGATAGAAGTCTCCTTTCTTGTTGTTTCCATACCCTCCTCCCCACCTCTGTAAACACTATTAAAAGCCACTTCAACATCACCATTACCAAGGAATTCAAACTTGTTGGATAAAGAAACAAATGGCTTGGCCATTGGATTTAAACCTCTAGCCCCTTCTGTGCAGGGAACCTACAGGATAGGACTAGTACTCGCATCCCCCACAGTCTGAACCAAATCAGCTCTGCCTCCAGCAAGCATCCAATCCACCGAATCCTTAGCACCTTGGTTGTCCTCCTCTAGCACCCTACTGACCTCAACCACCATCCCATCCACCTCCGGTGCCTGGGAATCCAAATATTCCCCTTTTATATTCATCTCCTCAACAACAGGGGCAAGAATCTCCTCAATATCCGCCTTGGTGGCCTCTCCTCGTAGACTTTCCACTCCTACAGATTGGGAACCCTCCTCTTCACCAACAGGACCAGGCTCCCTCTGCTCACATCCCACCCTCAGAGCCAAATCTGATAGTCTTCTCCTAGCCTCTCCATCCCCTCTACTGGGAACATGTATTCGGTCCTTAAAAGCTCCATTCCTACGACAAAACTCCACATCATGTCCAAGGTGGTGAAAAGAAGAATAGAAACCCATCCAGTTCTTGTAAATGAGTAAATGGTTGTCCTAGATTCCATGATGATGAAATCCCAATAATTCAAAGAAACTAGGAAATATAATTATTTAAGTATGTTTTTAATGATAAAAAGTTTCCACTTTCATCAAGGTTCCAAACAGGTCTCATGATCTTTTTTACAATCAATGATTTATCATAGAACAAAAAAAATTCAAAATGGGTGTAAACACAAAATTTACCATTTCAAAATAATTTCATAAAATTATCTTTTAAGAAAAAATTCCACATTTTTAAGTCAATCAATTTTCATTAAAATTCCAAATGGGCCATTAGTCACCACACATACCAAATATACATTTTTTTAAATCCAAAACCACTCTAAAAACTCATATATGGAGCTCAAATAATAATTTTAGATATCATAAATATATTCATAAATAAAACCATGCTTTAGATGTAACAAAATACTCGAAAAGGCCAATCGGGCATTTCAACGAAAACATAGTGTGGAATATTTTTCCTAAAAAACCTATTTATCCCCAAAAAATGGTTCAATAACCATTTCAAACACCCAATAATTAATTCAAGTAACATATATAAATATTTAATAATAAAGGAATATGAAAAAAATAATTATATCAAGGAATCTAAAATTATAAAGTAATGCGAAAGTGAAACCTACCTCAAATCCATGGTGCATCAATGATGTACAACTGAAAATGAACCACCAGGGTTCCAAGAGCAAAGATCAATCAGGTGGAACCATAAAAAAAACAAAATTTCTCATTACATTAGGTATGAAATTTGACCAAACATGGACAATATGTTATATGAGAAATAGAAAATGGAAGAATAGAAAAAGAGAAAGAGAGGGGAACCCTAACCTTTCAAACCTGGTGAGAATCACCGTGAAATCATTTTAAATCCACTCATTGGGGCCTAGAAGTGCAAAAAAACATTATAGGAGGTTTTTTTTCATAGGGTTCTATTAGGGGAGGTTGAGGGGTGAAACCCCAATTAGCAAGAATGATAAAATCCAAAAATATCCTTTATAATGTGCGATGGATGGTTTGATTTCACTATTTATCAAACATTGCGAAAACTATGAAATTATCCAATATCCAGTGCTTCGTGGGCTACAAAATTAGGTTTCATTATTAGCTAAACCATTCGCTAATTGTGAATCACATGGCACACTTACCTTCATAATTGTCGTAATAATGCGCCTTAACTATGCGACCTGCAAAAGTCCCCCAAAAGCAGCCTTTTCACCCCAAAATCATATAATTATTAGCGATACACCATCAAAAATTACATACCCCGTTATAAGGGGATTCTAGGAGTGTTAAAAATCATTTTCCAAGCAACATACTCCTCATACAATTGATGTTAATAATTAATTGGTCCAAAAAACACAAAAAAACACGAAAATAGAAAATTTATATCTATAACACATGGAACTCTAGAGAAAAACCATTATCCAAATGATAAGCCATAACAAAGAAATAAAACAAGAATCTAGGTGTGACACAATATATGAGGGCTCCAATCCATAGAATCCCAAAAACACATAGAACATCTCATGGGAAGGCATATCCATACTAAATATCACAACAAGGGTCTATTTGAGAAGGTTTAATGGCACCTTGAATGATGATCCCTAGTAGATGAGAGTGGGTGAACCCTCCATTGTTTAAGATATAACCTTTGATAAATATTTAATACTCTATGAATATGGAATATATAAATAAATTTAGAAAATTATAATTTGCGTTGTGATAATCACACATTCATCTATTTGTAATTATATTAATCATATCAAAGATGGGGTAGTTCTTTGTTGACGATAAGATAAAACAACGGGGGAGATAAATGTTTTATAATTGAACTATGTAATGTGTTTTTTGAAGTATAAGATGAATTTATATTTTAATTGATAAATATTTTTATTTACAACCCCCTATAAAATTATTTCAAATATATTAGCATGATTTCACATGCATGGTATTTTATTGACATCTTAGACATACTTGGTACCATCAATCGTATTTTTTACATTGTGTTAAATAATGTATACATAACATTTATTAACTAAAAGATATTTTATAGGGGAACCATGTGAGATCACTGCTCTAATTAATGTTATCAAGTAATTTTATTATAAAGGAAATGATCATGCTTTTGAGAAGAAATATTCATTGGGAAGACCCCATATAACATTTTCATATTTATTATCAATAAGATGGAGAAATTGTTCACCACATAATGAATTGAATGATATGATTTGATATTGAAAAAAGATGAATACTATTGAGATCGGGTTTCATTTGTTTTCAATAATTCAAAATGTGTTGGTGGATGAAGTGTCATGGAATTATATTTCATGATAGGAAAATTAATAATGATTTAAATATAATGAATATTGAATAGATATAAAATGATTTAACACATGTTCTAAAGAATTCACAATGTTGCTTCATGTGGAAATTCCATAATTGGATGAAGAGGAACCCATCATACAATGATGAAATTATTGAAGAATATTTCAAGCTGGTCATTAAGAATAGAAATTCATATTTATTTTTTATGAGGAATTTGAAGAGGAATATGATCTGTGATATCATATTTGAGAATGGTATTAATTAAATGGTTGACATGGACAAATTATATTTATTTTATATGAATTGGGATTTATTAAAAAATAAGGTCAACCAAAGAATCCCTTAAGGGTTATCCCTTAACCACACATGGGGGGACCTCAGGTCAACCCCCATGGGAGAGTTTTCCAAAGGACACAACACATACCAGAAGAGGATTCCATAGGTCTGTGTATAATAACCCTAAGAGAGCACGCTCATAAGCATAGATAGACCCTTTTAAAAGGCTGCTAGATGTAGGATTAGATATGTCTGTGGACCAATGCATATATGTGTGACGGTGTAATAGGTGATTATCCACAATATCTTGATCAATAGTGTTGTTATTGGAGTTTTCATTAATGGATGTAAATAATGACCACTCAGTTTATGTGGAATATAGGATTCCACATAACTGTTCCTCCATCTGTAAATATATAGACAAAACAATGGTTATCCAATGGAGCAGATCAAATCCATTCTATCAATATGTAATGTTTTCATCAAAATTGGCCATTTTCGGGTTATCTATATGAATAAAAATTTCTCATTACCTAAATTATGTATCGACACCATATGAGGAATTCACATATTGTAATGGAATTTCACGTTATTAATTGTATTTTATAAATCAAACAAACATTAATTTGATTCCATCACATGAAAATGAACATAACATTGATTACACATTATTCTTCTACATTACATATATTATCACATGAATAATATGTGAGTATCATATGGTTATTAAGATATTTTCCAGTAAGAATCCACTTCATCAAAAATTTATAATCAATAGGGGTGTTTTTTGTTCAATTATGTGGTCATGATATGTAATCACAGGAATCGTGTTATCTATTAAATTTTTGATGATGCTCAATAAAGCTAAATGTTTCTTCATTAAAGTGAAACCGAGATCATCATGAATTTGAAGGAGTCCCCACCATGAAATAAAAATCATTGGATATTCAATTCAATTCATCCTACATAAACATGGGAAAATACGATTTAAGAAATATTACCTATGGATACATTGTAAGAGATATAGAAAAAGCACTTGCATGAACCATTCACCTGAAAGAAAAAACAAATTCCACCGGATTTGGTCACTCAATGGATTATCTCATAAACCTGTCCAGTTAAGCGAAGGGGAATGAGTTCATAAGAACCACATCAAATACACTACATACTATATTTCATCCTGAAATATATTTCATTACACAAATAAATTTAGAAGAAACCCATAATACATTTATGTTTCACCTATACAGAATAGGTTCACATAATTTTATCATGTCAAGCCATCTTGAAATCCACTTCTTGTATATGTGAGGGTGAAAATACATACATCTCTAGTCACATGAATGAACTAGAGGAAAAAAATAAATTTTTATGCAATGAAACACATATAAAAACATCTATTATCTTTTTAGGTGACATGGGAATAAACAAAATATTTCCCATTATGTAAGTAGGATAACCCACAAGCCAAACATAGATTATACCAAAGCGAAAAAGATAAAAAACATGAACCTCGTGTGGTACCCGAACCACTTATGAAAATGTTGTGTGATGTAAGGAGAATTTCTCATGAACCTTCCATTTTCACATGAGTGTGGTATAAATACAATCACACAAACTATTCAGGGACACAAAATGTTCATAAAAGACATGTTTTCATGAAACCCTTTTGTTCAGTGAACCATATTTAACAAAAATGAATTACTTCAATAACATGAAAGGATAATTCAAGAAGAATATCCATGGGTTAATGAGTTATTTTTAGAATGAAGAAGTTTTTTGATAAATGACATGAAAAATTATAATGATAAAATATTATGTGAAATTTTCATGTACCATATATTATCACATGTAAGCAAGAATAAATCTCAAGGATGAATTTGGGAATAAGATCAAGAAGTGAATAAATATGAATTGAATGTTTATTGAGATTTTGGAAGATAATTATTATATATATATATTATGAATTTTTGTGAATCACTTCCACAAATTAGTTAAGGTCATAAATTTAGAATAAAGAATAATCAGCATGAGTATAGTTTTACCAAGAAGAGTAGTCTAATATAGGTGATCAGAAATATTTGAGAATGAAAAAAAGACTAAAATGGTAATTCAATAGGTAAATAGTGAATTTTTATCCAATATGAACATGGATGATGTAAAATATATAACAATATAATGAATCAAGCCTTCTAAAAATGAATAACCCTCTAAATTAATGATGGGAGAAACAGAAGTCTCTTATGTGAATTAGGAGAATTGGTTTATAGTTCGGATTCTAGTTACACTATGGGAAATAGTATAACGAATCTCTTAAAAGGATTCAAGAGTTATATGGTGTTACTCTATATCATCAATAATAATTTATAAGAAAATTATATTTCATAATATGTGTTAGGGAGAATATCCATCATGGTGAGAAATATGTATTTATACTAAACCATCTAAATACTTCTATTCTAATCCATTTATTTTTGACATAATTATAGGTATGGATGAGAAATAAAAGAAGAGTGTATTGAGGATTTAATCATCAATATAAGTTTAATTTAAAGGAAACATTTTGTAAAAAAATGGATAACTAATTAATGTCTTCCCTCTCTCAATGATCTCACCCTGATATGAAAACATTATAAGGTACAATCTCAAAAGGATTTCCACAAGTATTCAATGAATTGTCTTTTAAAAAAAAAATTAGAAAAAATATGTAATAAATTAATGGAATACAAGGTATCCCTTCATTTGAAGAAACATAACTGAAGAACATTTTCTAGACCACCTTAAAACCTCAGATAACATTGAAACATCAATGGCTTTATTAAAAATATTATTTAGAATATAAAATTTTAAATAATTGATGTAATTATATGTCATTAAAAAAATATAATGAAAAAAATTAATGAATCTATAAAAAAATGAGGAATTATAACAAAATATAAACCGCAGAACTGAAATTCTGATTGGATGAAAATGTAATCAAGTCATGTTGTAAAAAAAATACATTGAATCAAAAGAATAATCCTTGGTAGTGAAAATATATAACATTAATGTTTGTGTTTTCATATAAACCCCATATTCATCCCATTAAATGATTATTTACATTCTTACGTGGAATAAATTGATGGCATAAGGATTCATTCTTTGTCTATAACCAACCATATTTTCTCAACTAGCCTCATAAGTGGTAGTCCCCGGAGGACTTTGTCTATGTCATAAAATGGTAGATCACTTCTATATCATAAATAATAGATATAAATCATATCTTTATACTTCAATACAATTATTTTCATACCAATACTTCTTGAGATAGAGGTCGGGGAAGGATGTGTTTCATAGTATGAAAACATCGATAAAGAATTACATAGAAACCATACTAAAAACATAACTCAATTGATCCTCATATATCATTCTAACCTAATTAAAATTTCCAATCACGTAACTAATCAGGAAAATTAATTTAATTCAATAAATAATTTCATGTAATATTCCATAGGTCTTAGGTTATGGGTATAGTGTGTCATTGGAAAATTAATTAATATAAGTAGCTTCTTAGTAATTGATTTTTAAAATAATAATATGATTCCAAAATATTTTTGAAATTTCATTTCCAAAATAGTATCATCTAAAGTAATCATTTATTATTCTATGAAATCCAACGATTTCCAAAGAAATGGTCAAATATATAGGGTTTTTATAATTATGTATATATATAAATATATGTGTGTGTGTGTGTGTTTATATATATATATTCATATATATATATATATTCATATATTATCAAATACCCCAACACATATACACATGTATATATGTTAAAACTATATTCAAATATCAATATTAAATCTTATGTCCTTTGTTATCAAAATATAATTCACTGCCAAAAAAAATCTTTTAAAAAAACTTATAATAATGAAACATAAATAGTGAAGGAAAAAAGATCATTTAAAAATTAAATAATCACAATAATCATTAATAATTTATAAAAAAGTTAATTTATTTCATGTCACAACCATAATCCCACTTAAATTTATTTCTCAAGAAAAAATCCTTTTAACCCATAAAATTATACTAAGAAAATAATGAATTACTTATAAAAACACTAATTCTATGAATAAATAATTTAAGGTACCTAAACAATTACACATCATACATAATTATTGAGGTAAATGAATTTAGGAAGCCCAAGTGAAATATAGATTTCCAATAAAAGGGAATATTATGGAAACACATAATTTGGAAAATCATAGATGAAGAGAGTCCTTAAATGACAAAGAGAGGGAGCCCAAAAAATGAAAAAACACAAAAAATAGACTACATATTTCTTTCGACATATATCTTATATTAGGTTTGGAAAAATAGATTCTATAGTGTTAGAAGAAATAAAAATAGGGACATTGAGAATGAAATACGCAAATGGAAGAGTGAACTATGGATAACCCAGGAGGAACATATCAAAAACTAGATAAGAATGGATATATTTTCAATAAGCTGAGGAGGAGGCCACTTAGAGATCCCTTAGTGTACCAAGATTATATGAGAATAAGATATGTATGTTTATAGTTAATAACCTAATTGATATGTTTACACATTTTATATTTTAAATTTTATCTATAATATATGTAATTTTTTCAAAAAAATTACCAAAATATTCACCAACCATATGACCCTAACTAGATAAAATAGAATTATTTACATTATTCAATTTTATGGTTTGGAAAACCATGCACTAACCGTGTAAATAAGCTATATTAAAACTATATAATCTCTCAAAAAACCTCTATATGGTTTTTGTTAACCATGTGAAAACTGGAATACATGTAAGTTATATTAAAATATAAATATTTTAAAAATAAAAAGAACTATAAATGAATAAAAAGTAAAAGGACAAAAAATTGATAAAAGGATGTGTCAGGTAGAATGTAATAGTTCTCCCCACTCTAACACCTGTTACACTAATATTTTCATCTAAGTCATATAGGAATAAATGACGATCAAATCCTAGAAGATAACTTTAAATTATTCAATATTTTAGAAAGAAACCAATTTAAAAAGATAATATAACACCCCCTCAACATGAGAATCAAGTCACTAAGAAGACATCCAAGGGAAATAATCAACATGAAAAATTCACAACCTGGGAATTTTAATAGGTATCCAATTTATATAAGTCTTAAACATATCATGGGTGGTCAAAAAGACATGAATTACTTAGGTAAGACACCAAAAAGAACTTTGTACCCTTTTAATCATTGGGTCATAAATGCAAAATTAACCTAACACACAAACTGTAATATCATCAAAATTAATAAAACCTCTCAAAATTGGAACATGGGACCATTAAACTAGCTAAAATGAATTATATGAAAAATGAGATAAAAATAAAGGAATGACCACATGAAAAGACAAAGATATAATATGATAACTATAAAATAGGGAATAGGGAAATGTAGATGAAAAGAAAAAGAGTAAAGAGAGAGAGAGGTGCACTTAAAATAATCCCATATCAGGACACAACATAGATTCATAATATTAATGTTCAATTATTTTAAATTATAAATTTAACTCAAAAAACAATAGAGGTGGTAGTTTATTAGAGAAGGATATTTAATATCTATTTTTATGCAATAGAGCTTGATTCTAGAATAAAATCCTTATTTTATATCTAATCATGAATGGATAAGGCCCAATGAAACCATTTCATAATTTACTATAGGGATAAAGCACATGAAATATAAACAAATGAGAAGTAAAAAATTTTCTATAAATGATCTAAACATCATGAAGATAATCACTCTAAAACCTCACATATATTATGTGTAGTGTAAATAATTATAAATAACAACAGTTGAGTTATAGGAGACATGATTATAAAAAAACACATGTTTATAAACTCTATGTTTTCATGGGCCTCTTTTGGGGGGATCATACTATAAATAAAAAATGAAAGAATGATACTAATATATAAAAATTAATTTCAAATCAACATATTAAAAAGGGACCCATGAAAGTAAAACTCAACACCACATTGAAATCAAACAACATTAATTAATGTTCATATAACCCCCTTAAGACACTATTAAAAAAAAATTAATTTCACTTGAAAATTTGTTTTAAGGAACATTTTATTTTTCCAAATTCATTTCACATAACAAAAGAACAATTTTTTATTTTTTTGGTAAAATTTAATATCAATTTATAAAAACACATCTATTTAATTTTACAATATTTATTCATCTAAAAAATACAATTAAATTAAACCAAACAACTATTACATACCAAAAAATCACTATATTCAATACCAAAAATAACGTAGAATATAAATATAAATTATAATAGTGGAGAAATAAAAAGGAATATTTTTCAAACGGTTTATTGGAAATGCATGGTTTTACAAGATGGTTTGGAAAATAATGTGACAACCCTGAAACTATTAATTAGATGCTCCCATAACCATGTGCATTAGAAAAAATAGTCTAGTTGTGAAGGGAAATTATGAGACACAATTTATCATTCCATTTTTACTAGAAATCTCAAACAATTATTAAAAAAATTAAATATCCCATGAATACAAAATTCATCAGTTTGAACAATAAGTATGAGGAGTCCGAAAATAAAAATCTAAATTCGAATTCAAATCATAAAATCCCTGGTAAAATGGGTTTCATCGTAATAGCTAGTTTTATGGAACCAACACATTATATTTATTCTAATCTTTTCCAATACTATATATCATCTATAATTTATCCGAAATATAGGTGAATTTTATAACCCAAGACCTTCATATGATCCAAGGATCTAGTACCAATATTTCATGAACAGAAATAATACACCACTAATTTGAGATCCCAAGTTGGCCCATGATATTCCCCGAGCTACAATATCAATCTCCCCATGATAGTGATATTCACTAAGGCCCCAGTCATAAATATGAGGAAAAAAATTTATCATAAATAACTAATATTGAAAAAATATTTTATTTATACTATAAACTCATTATAGTGAGTCCTTAGATTATAATTACTTATAATAATAAAATTAATAGCTTAAAAAAGAAACAATCCCTATTAGGTATATAAAATAATAAACATCATATAATAATTAATAAAAACCAAACCATATTCAATGATATATACAAATGATTTATTTTTTGGTACTGGCATAATAAAAAATATAAATCCTAAATACATAATAGAATCTGCCTAAAATTCAAAATAACCATTATCCCAAAACAATCATGACCAATCAAAGAGACATTTATTGTCATAAAATTTACCAGTATGAAGGTTATATGGTTTACAATCACTGAGTGTTGTGAATAGGGTTTGAGTTAACTTCCTTGTAAGATATCACTAGGGATTTATTGAATTTATTTTTTCAAAACATTTGTGAAATAATAAAATGAAATGTAATTATTTAACTTATGTTTTTCTATCATTTTTATGAAATATAAATAATGAATTTTTTTTAAGTAATTAGAAACCACAAAAAACATTGAATCATTAATGATATTACTAATAAATTAATTTAGAAATGGACCTATCTAATAAAAAATTTAAAACCATATCCTTAAAACTATTTTACAAAGAACCCAAATAAGTATTCTAGGAATAATAAGTTAGTGATAAATGAAAAACATAACTTACAGAATCCAAATATTGGTATATCTTAAATTCTATCATGAAAATAAATAATAAAAATAATTATGTAAAAACATCAATAAGAATTGTGAATAGATAGAAAATTAAGGTGTATATAATCTTGAAAAAAACCAAAAAAAAACACTATAATGGTCCTAGAAATTTTTAGTAAGAATTATATATAATTCAATTGATGAATTAATAGAATATATCTAATTGAATTATCATAACAAGACTCACCCATGACACTCCCCTAGTCCTTTTCCCATTCTATACCATGGTGTATCTTGTTTGAATCATCAGAATTAAATTTTAATTGTCTACTGAATTATCTTTAAAACGAACAGGGTCCACATTATACTAGCGATATAGGGGGTTTGGGGGAAAAATGTATCTAAGCAGACAAAAATCAATGAATAATATTATATAATCCATTCCAAAAACAAATATCATCACACTCTCTAACATACTTTTTATACAATACCCATTCCAAACCACACAACCAATTAAAACAATTATCATCACATTATAATAAATTTCCATCATAATTTCAATGATCTTAAAAATATGTGTGTGGTGAATATTTGTAAATATTATTAAAATAATGTTCCAAATGAGTGATAAATTTGAAACAAATAACATTTTTCCAAAATTATATTTGAAAATCCATTTCTAAAATACTGTTATTTGAAGTCACCATTAAAATTTTAAAACATACCTTCGATTTCCAAAATAATAGTTACAAATGTATTTATATAAAATAATGTCTGCATACTAGTGTATATAAATATACTTGAATATATATTTACATAGGGAAAGGATCATATAAATATATATATGTGTGTGTGTGTTTATATATATGTAATTTATTGGAAATCCAATTTTAAATCTTACTGCCCTTGGGAAAACATTTTAATTCAAGGAGAAACCCCATCATTTAAATCAACATAGAAAAATGAATAATAGAACAAAAATGGAATAAATAATTAAATAATTATATAAACACCATAATAATTGTTAACATGAAAATAATTTAATGGTATTTTAAGACACGTTAGTAAGCCCACTACAAATTGAAATCTCATGGAAAAAACGCTCTGTATCACATGATTGTCATCTAGAAAACCAAGAACTTCATTCCCAAACAATAATTACTATAAAAAAATTCAAGGAATCTATGAGAATACCTAGATTAAATTACTGTTTTATGGAAATTAATATGTAAAATCCAATAAAAACATATACTTATACTTCAATGGTGGAATAATGGAAACACTGATATTGGGAAAGTGTTGATGAAGTGACAAAAAAAGAGTGGAGTCCCCAAATCAAAACCCACACACCATATACATCATAGGAAAAAATTATACCTATCAACATCTCTGGGTTTAAGAAACATGATAAATAATGTGGGATGAAAATAATAGGATGTGAATAAAAGGAATATTAAAATAAAATAGTTAATTGTGGTAAAATTAAGGGGATATTTTGAGTGATTGGAGAAGGAGAGATAAAGTTCAACGGTGGCATGGATCAATACACCTAGGACCTAAATAGAATCATGATCAATCTAAGAATATATAAGTCTAGTAAACGTTAAACAACTAAGAGAGAAGTATATTAATTTCATATTTAAAAATATATAGGAAGGTCACATGTTTTGGCCACCCAATTTAGAAACCGGATCACCAGTTTTTTATCAGTCAATGGAAACTCAATTATAGTTTTCCATATTATTCCACATGGTTAGGTAAAAACATCTACAAAAAATAAATAATAGTTTTTAAAAATAAATAACATGTCACATGATTCATCAATTTATTAATCTATGAGTGTGATGATATAGTGTTTTGCATAATTTCTTAAAATATTGGATATTTTTAAATAAAAAAAGTGTAATGAATGGTTTAAGAAAATTATGTATGAATTAATAGAAAAATTAATATTAATAATAGAGATTGTGATTTTATAGGTATTATTATAATTTTTTTCAACGTTAATGTTATATGTAACTTTTGAATTCAAGCATCTAGTTTCCCTGAAAGAATATTGAAAAATCATAGAAATATATCTAAAAACAAACCCATTTTTCATAAATGAATCATTGGATATCCTTAAAAATAAATAATTATATTAAAAAACATCAAGGAAAAATTATAGGTTTTTATAACATTATCTTTCAAAAACACTGAAATTTCATAATGTAGACTACCATTACGAATCCAATTAAGTCACCACTAAACAAAGTTTTTATCAGTAGCTATACTGTCTCTTAGTGACTGCTAAAGTTGTTGAATGTCTACCCTATTTTATATAATTTTATCTACAACTATATTTTCTATTTAATTGTGAAAAATTAATCATAAAATGAAATTAAATCTTATATTGATGATTATAAACAAAAAAAATTCAATATACTATTGGAAATTGTAAACAGACAACACAAATCATCATAATCATAAACATATAACTAAATTATTATATCTTTTTCAATAGAACCATAGTAAGTACAATACAAAAATAAAATATTTTATTTATCTTTAAAAGAAAATTAATAACCATTCCTCTAACATAGTTTTTTAGCATCCTGAATATGGTTCACTCATTAGTAACTGAACCCGATTATAAAAATAACCTCAAGCAAGCCTCCCCATACAATAGAGGATACTTACTAGTATCAATGGTCTATTATGGTACAATGGAGAGAGTATAACCTCATGATTAGAGTTTATTCACAATGGTATTTATTATTATTTAGAATAAAAATAGTAAAAATTAATAAATAATTTAACAATAATAGCTTTTCAAATATAATGTATAAGAGGAAGCTGTAGTAATGTTCTATATCAAAATGTCGATCATTTCATAGTACTAATCAAATAGGTATAAATATATAATAATAAGGTAAAAAAATATAAATTATCCTATTAACAAATTAAAGGCCAAAAACTACCTCCACTTGCCTCAAAAGAAAATGACCAGTCCTTTGCTCACGTACTCCATGCTTGGATAATAATTGAAACATGGAAATCATGATGTTTTCATTTGTCCCTACCTGAAACCAAATGATCTATTTAGGTACTAATTAGTGTCCCAAATATTATTTGGCATATTATCATTATCCAAAAAAACGTGGTGCCGAGAACTACCCAATCTTTTCACATAAGATAAGATGTTTGCAGGTAATAAAAAATGTAAGACAATAAATAAATATGTCACATCGGAGTGAGTCCATAAAAGAACACCTAACCATCACTACCTGATTCAGCCTATGCTGGATGTCTCCAAAATTTTTTCACCCTTCATGCACATTCATTTATAACTGATTTCATGTATTTATATGAATCATATAAATATAAATATATATGTGTATATAAATATATGTGTAGAAAAAGTCATCACTCGAGATGCAAACCCAAGGCACCCACAATTACTTATAATCTATTTTAAAACTCGCTCGGAATATGAGCATGGATATATAATGGAGATGTCATTTAAGACCAATATAAACGGTTGATTGAACTCGAGAATGTTTTTTATATCGGGGAAGATATATGTATCTTTAGATTAATTGGTATCTTTATCCCATCCATGTTTTTATATATAAGGAACCCATTTATCGCCCATGGTGCACTAATAAATCCACCACCCTAAGAGTCTATCCGAGACTTCCATATAATGACCCATGTACCTCTCTTGTAAAGTAATGAAGCATGTACCTATGAGTCTATTCATGGTATACCACATTGGTAAATGGGTATCACTTATGATGTTTTATGGTTGTAATGCCTACCATGCCCTTTTGAGGTAACCCACAAGGGAAAAAATATCACTCATGGGAAGAATAAACACATCTTCCAAGTGATCCCATCCATTGTGTTCTATAATGAAGCAATTATTACTATTGATTTTCTAAATTCAAATAAATCTTATATTTATTCATCTTTTAAATCCCATCGAATACATCCTTATTTCAGATTCTTTTTTCCCCTCATATAGGTATAAAAGAATATCCTTATACAAAATAAAATATATACCATTCAACAAATAATTTTAATCAGGATGAATACTTTATTTTGTATCATTATTTGAATATATTTAATTAATAAAAGGGCTTATATGTATGACCTTCCATTTTCCATTGGATTAATTTTAAATGTGCATCACATTCATAAGGGGGATTAAATACATTTCTAAAGGTAGTTCAAATTAATTCAAATGAAAGGGGTAGATATAACTCTATAGAAAACACACCAATATGGGTTGCTCACATCGAGGTTTTCCACCTCCGAAATTGATTTTTTATAACTATATAATTATATTAATCTTATAATCATCATTTAATATTATAAATTTTAAATTTAAGAGGATTTAACATAATGGTATCATCCACGACACAACATAGCACCATAAAACATCAATACATTAGTTAAAAATAACTAGAACAACTACCTTAGGTTGTAAGAACTCACCAATTCCGTTATCATCCATTAAATAAATATATAATTGAAGAAATAATAAAAATTTAAAAAATACCATAAAATAATGAATATTATCTCACAAAAAAGTTGTACCAAATATGGAGGGATAAACCGTGAAAAGAAAGATACTGAATGAATCTATTTCCAATACGTATCCAATGAATGTAACAAAAATGAACTAGGTGGTTTGATAGAAGAGGGGGACCATATTATAGCTTTAGGTGTGGAAGGAGCTCTTCATGTGGTTGTTTCTTGAGAATTTAAGGGGATATGTTAAACGTTGGGGTTAGACCCCTTTCTAAAAATTGGTTTGAATGTATTCATGATGTGAATGGAATTCACAACATGAATTCCTTAAGGTTTATTTTCCTTCTAGGAATAACATGCTCACAAAATTTATATAATTTATGGTGTTAACTTAATTCACATCATTTAAAAAAATTCATGGGGTCTATCTAGAAAAATACATGTTGTGAATTGAATTATTATTATGATTGGTTTCTATATCCATGATCCAGCCCCATCTAACATTTTCCCAAAATCCAACCAACTATCCTAAAATCACAATTACATTGGGGTAAGACAAACTAAAAATATACTGATAGTATAACTGTATTGAAAATAATATGAACCTCTCTGAAAGGTCAAGACATTAAAATATCCCCTCTTTTAAACAACTTTTCCCCAGGACACCCTTTTGAGGGTGGTAAAACAATATATGAGAAAAGTTCCAGCCACTGAGAATGTGAATTGGCCTCTCTCTCCCATGTCAATTCCTATATGTGGTCAAGCTTCCATAGAATCCATACAAGAGGAAATTATCTAACATCCAATAACTTCATTATATGATCAACGATTTTTAATAGATCCTCCTCCAAGGAAGCATATTATCATATTTCAGTATCATTAGGATAAAATCAATGAGATATAAATAATAATATTGGTAAAGCTATGATACATTGAAGATTTTTTTCATAGTCCAATACCTTTTTGTTAAATTCAATCAATTGGAAATCATTAATACTCTCTCCAATATCTCAAAAGATCTGACATAAAGAGGAGATACATTTCTATATCTCTAAATTCGTCTATGAACAAATAATGGAGAAACTCATATAAATAACTAATGTCCCACATCAAATTCTAGAGGCCAATATTCAAAATTGTTATAAGACATATTCCAATACTATGTTCATCTTTATGATTCTAAATAATCTATACCTTCACCGAACTATCCTGAATGTGGTTTTGTCTCAATTGTGCTGCCACACTTACCTATAACTGGCATAATGTAGAATTTCATGACCGACCATATTGGTCCACAAAGTTATACACTTTAATAGTTTCAAAAAATATATTTTTAATCGAAAACACTATTAGATGTTGGGTATTTTCCATAGATCCTCAAAAACCAAGGATGCATGCACATATCATCTTATCTATAACCCGTATTATATACCCCGACTGACTATCAGTCTGAGGGAGGAATGATGTAATGAAATTCACCTACGAACTATGTACTTTATATAACCCTGATGAAAACCCTATAACTGTATCTGATATGTTATAATGGATAACACCATGAAATCATAATTTCACTCAAATGTTAAAACCCCCAATATCGTCTATTGAAAATTTCTCATTACTCAGTAGAAAGTGAGCAACCTTGGTTAACCATTAAATGATCAGCCATAAAATGTCACTATCTTGAGGGGATATTCGAATTAACATTATGAAATCTAGGGGGATTTCATCCCATATACACTCATGAATGGCTAGAGGCTGAAAATTTTATCAGGCCACTGGTGTCTGGTTTCAAAAACTAATAGGTGGAACACTATGTGATAAGACATATAATATTACTCTTCATACTTGGCCACCAATAATGTATACGTATTTCTTAGTACAAATTAGAATTCCCATGGTGTACATCCCAATCATATGCATGTGAATCCCATGTTAACAGTTCCAGTATGTCTCAAGGAACCCACGTTCATGTATAGATGTGTAGAACCTCATCCTCATAGGTAACCCTACAAGATGGTGGGTCCTCTCCCAATACACACTTCA
Source organism: Viscum album (assembly GCA_963277665.1). NCBI lineage: Eukaryota > Viridiplantae > Streptophyta > Magnoliopsida > Santalales > Viscaceae > Viscum > Viscum album. Next base: position 1,186,369,863 of record OY728156.1, on the reverse strand, counting down.
TTGTTACTAAGCCCCTTATATTTGATATATTTTTCATTCTTTCCTATACCATAAGGTAATATGTCACTTCTAAAGCTAAAAAAATTTCTACCAATGATATTCCTAGAACTGCCAGCACATCATAGAAAATAGAGCCATAAATTTCCAATCACTAAATGGATCATATAATTCTTGTGTCTAAGAAATATAGTTCTAGGTGTTAGCTACTGCATTTAATTTTCATAGTGTATAATAAAGATTAATGTTGAATGAATACAGGTGATCCAGCCAACTATAATGCACATGATTCAAATCATTCTCTTCGTAAATGTATTTGAGACTTTTTTGTCTCTTTAAATGATGTAATACTCCCCTAGTTGATAATTCCTATAATAGGAAAAATCCTGAACCACAACTGCTATCTCAAGGTCATGTTTTGGGAAATTACACAGATGAGGTCTTATACAATGAGTCACATACGTCGCATCTTAATATCCCTCTATATGAATTCATATTTTCCCTTTTTGGATACATCCCAATAAACTATATTTTTTTCATGAATCTAAAAAAATCAAGATCATAGTTGGAATCATTATCCCTTTCAATAGCTGAAATATTGTCTGACATATTTTTGACCATAAACACATAACACCATTTTTAGTAAATATTTTTAAAGGTAAAATAGGAATGAAAAATTCATTAATAAAATCTCTATAATTGACAGAGAACCCCAAAAAATGAATGTGTCAATGATATTCGTGGAATTATCCAAAGAAACTATGGTTCTCACCATATCTAGGTCAATGAACCCTCTTTTTTCCTATATGACGTGACCCAAGAAGTGAATCATATCTATTAAAATGTGGAATTTGGTGATCTTAGCATAAATTTGATTCTCTCTCAGTGTATTTTTTATGATTTCAAAATTTTTTTATTATCCATGTAGAGTGTGAGAATACAGCATGATATTATCGACAAGGAACACAATAAATGAGTGTAGATATGGGTGAAAAAATAGATCCATTAGATACTTGAAAAAAACAATCACATTCCGGAGACCGAATGGCCTAACAAAATACATGTTCTAGGCATATCTACTATTGAATTACATTCATGTTATGTCTGATGGTATCACAAGAAACTAATATATAATATGATTTTTAATGTTATATAAATTCAAAATGTGCTTAACATTATTCCAAACTGCTAGTTTATATCCTATTAAATAATAATATTATTTATGATTTATCATTGTTTATTAAAACTCGGTATTGCGTACAATGAAAGCTATCAACGGAGGTTCCCCTTCTTGTGATGAAAGCTATGTAAGTGTTATATCTAGTGAAATCACCCTTTGGTGCCGGGTTTAACATAATCCAAACATATATCTTTTATAAATTGAACAAAATATATACATAGTGTGGGGTAATATGAAATCTATCAAAAGAACATAAAACTATGTCTACCCAAAGCCAATAATGGTTTTGTACATACTTCAAGATAATACGGTGCTGCATATAGCACAAGCTAATGTTGGTGTAGCATATAACACATGATATCAAAGAATAGTTTTATATATAACATAAATTTTAATGTCATATTAAATTAAAAATGTGGTTAATATTATTCATAAATACTAATTTATATCCATTTAAATAATAATTTTTCTTGATTTATCATTGTTTAGTAAAACTGGATATTGTGTACAATGAAAGCTATCGAGGAAGGTCACTTCTTCTTGTGATGAATGCTAAGTGTTATGTCCAGGGAAAGCTTCCTTTGGTGTCAGGTTTAAAATAATCCAAAAATATATATTTTATTAATTGTAAAAAATCTATACTTAGTGTGGGGAAAAATGAATTCTATCAAAAGAACATGAAACTGTGTCTACCCCAAGCCATGAATAGTGTTGTATGTACTTCATGATAATACGGTGATGAATATAGCCCAAGATAATCTTGGTGTACCATAAAACATATGATATCAAATAAATAAAAATGTATATATCTTATAAAATCTTAGTGTGTTACATTATACCCCCTTAAAAGGAATATTTCCATTGAAATACGTTGGGGTTATAAATGGTTTACTACTTTGAAGTTTATTTCATGGAACTACACATCACCAAAAGCGATACAAAAATGTAATTTAAAAAAGGATGTTTAGAAACATAATGATTACCCAATGTCACTCATCACCTTGATTTCATGTTGGAGAACATAGTTGGGAAGTGAAAACATGGATACAGATGAGAAATCTAACCATCATGTTATGATGGATAGTGATAGAGAATAAGGATTAGATAAAGTTAACTTCCATAAATCCAAAAATGATTGAGGGTTTAAGGGTCCACTAGATTCATCATGTATGATGGTGCTATGATAACATTTTTGGTTTCAAGATCATTTTCCTTAAGTAGATGAAATTTTTCATGAGGAGAAAAACATACTTGATTTTAGTACGATCTCACCATTGGTCATCCCCTGAAAAACATCCTCTTCATCTCTTATTTAATTAATTGAAGATGAATGGGTTATTCTTGAAGTGTTAGAAGATCATTAGATAGAATGATATCTCATTCCACCTGTCTCATACAAAAGGTTATAACAACTTAAAAAATATGCACAAGTCCACCTACAGTGGTAAAATGAATTAATTTAACAAAAATCAATTGTAATATAACTTATACTATCCACAAATGAGTTAAATTACAATCCATAAAAAACCAAAAATTTGAAACATTAGAAATAGGTGAACTAAATCGTCATAACACTTATATCTCATATCTCATAAGGTAATTCATTATTGTTACATTGTGAACATGTGAATACCTTAATAATGTATTCTCTTGAAACATGATAATAAAATAAATTTCCATAGAACCATAGTGAAAAAACTAATTCTATCAAAATTACCTCTTTCCACGTACTAAAAATAACCAAAACTATATATACTCAAAACATAATATCACTTTGTCCTTATATCAATCATGAGGTCATTAATACTATTAAACATATCATTATCTCAATTTCCCTTCATTAAGTGCATATCATGTATTTCAAAAAATATTTCAATCTCTCTTCATGGATACTCGTACCATATACTTATGGAAAACCACAATGTACCGATTCATAGATATTATAGTATTCCATAATACTATAAAATAGATTCTAAAACACTATTTTGGAATCCCATTACATAAACACAATATCATTCTTCCACATCGTTTTCATACTCAACATCACTAATAGTGGTCCCATGTGATTTTCCTTTTTCATTGGCCTTAAGTGGTTTTTGGAATAGATAATCTGTAACCCTTGGAATGGGGAATTGGTTATCACAATGCTCCATTTCCTTGAAATTGTAGCATTGAAGTGTGGGCGGTGCGTTCTCTGTACTCTATTCACTATTCACATCATTAACAACCTTTATCCTATTACATCATCACTCAGCTACATTATGACTTTATTTTACACCGATAAAAAATTTTATTGTCCATTTAATACAATATCCACCATGATTCCTTCCTCACATTGAGAATAAGGAAATATTCATCTTCTTGTCACCATTGTTTTGAGAATTTCCATTGAACTCTATCATTCATTTCTTATCAAAACCAAGTGATTGATATGTAAAACAAACAACAATATCTACCATGATTTCACAAAACAAAATCAAATAATATTAAATTAATTATATTATATATAATTCCCTTCAAAGACATGGTTTCAATCCATTGAATAATGGATCATCATTGCTTTCAGGTAGGATTATAAAACCAGAACCATACCTTGTATGTCTTATAAAATTTGACTTATAGATACGAAATAATTCATCATCTATTATCTTAAGGTCATGGAGATCTATTTCCATATTTTTTTGATGAATTTAGGGAATTTCTTATTGAAAAATAATTTCTTGAACTCATCTCATTCTATGGATTCAATTTTATCTTGTAGTCTTGTATTCTTTATTAAAGTCCACCACTTGTTTGCATCACATTATAAATGATAAACAACCAAGATGAGGTTTTCATGTTCTTGAATAGTGAAATATGGAAAATATATTTTCAATGGAACTGATCCATTGTCAGAAATAAGTGGATCAGATGTCCCACTAAAAGAAGGTGGATGTTGCCTCATGAAGGACTCAATATAATTTTGTTCCCTTCTCTTCTCTTTTGGATGAAAAAAATTATTTCAATCTTATGTAAGTACATAAATATAATTTTTATTCTCTATCTCATAACATTTGTTTATAGAGAAGTAAAATAATTTCTTTTCTCAGTGCATTGATCATTAACACGGTTCCTTCATGTTCGTACCATTATTTAAAACACAAAAATAATAGTGTGAGAGGAAAAATTCATACTTGGAAAACTACATAATAAATGGGTTGTGATTTCAATATATAAAATCTTAGGTTTAATCCCAATTTATTCAAGATCCTTAGTATAATTCTTGGATTTTAACCTATAGTTATACTTAACCTTAGGGACATCCCTAGACATACCATAGAAATATATATAGAGATCTCACTAAGGTTTTCGTATCCTAGTTTCCAATGGTTGACTAACCCTGCTCATTAATATAAAATGTAGAGACTAATGGTTTTAATACATAGACAGAAAATTAATATTTCATAATACATAATACATGAAACAAATTGATTCCTAACGACCATATTAGTTTTGTCTATTTGGAAACATAGAACAAAATCTTCTTAAATAGTGACAGATCTTCAATATATCCCACAAATATCTACCCATTATTCTCTACTTAAACCATTCATTATATCCTAGGGAAATGTAAACATAAATAGGGTGAGCTCAAATGATCAGTAAGGGTAAACATTGAGAATATAAAACAAGCCATTAACATAAGAATGTAAAAACAAGAACATACTATTTAAATATCAAAATCATGAGTCATGAAATAAATATTTTTAATTCACAAGGAATAAATCATAGATAAACATGACCATGAAAACATTGAATTGGAATAAAACATGTAATTATAGAAAAAAATATTAAATTTTTTGATTTCTATAGTATCTAAGGCATATTTCTTAAGACCATCATTGTAGACAATTTCCTTTACTGAACCATGTTTACCTGACATTCTAGACATGTATTAATAAACTATATTTACATTTAATTCCATCCCTATTTTACTGAACCAAATTTATTTTTCATTCTATCCATTTTTATCTCATGAGATATAAATATTTACCAATGCATTAGAGGGAGATATAGGTCCTACCCATCAAATAATTAAATAATTATTATATGTTTCACCAAAACATAAATCATTCAACACAACATAACCAAGGAAATAAAATGGGTTTCTAAAAACATCATTACATCATAACATAATATATATAATATATCATTCTGTAATTAAAATAAACAAATCATAGTAACAAAATGGAAAGAATCATATCCCTATTTAAATATCATAATCGTAGATGGAAAATAGTTTTGATAAAAAATCATGAACTTATTTCGTGAGGAAAATATAATTTATTCTTCAAAATAATTTTATTTTCACAAAATACCATGAAATATGAAAAGAAAATAATTTAGTGAAAAATAAACTTGAAATATTATCCAGGTAACTCTATTAAAATAAGGTGTTATGAAAGAGTGAAATATTTTTCATGCTGTATAAGTTAAAAAAACATTATCCTCGTTCTTTTACTAGAAAAGTCAAAAGTACCTCATATGGTAAATGAAAGACAGATTACTTCAGAACAATGTACTAAAAGTCCAAAATTGGTAAAAATGAATTTAAACATACATATATGAATAGTACACATTTTATGATTTTTTTTAGAAATCATAGACATGGATGATAAATATATACCAAGTAAATACATTAGTATAAAAAATCCTAGACAAAAATGAGATTTCCAAACAATCCCTTACCTTAGGTTCGATTTGCTTCATATGTATGCAACCCTCATTATAACACCCTGACCCCAGTTACCTAGAGTCGGTGCATTATTTTAATACATTGGCATGATTATAAGGAATCAAGTCCTGAAAGACTGATCAGTTTAGAAGTCTCGATAAATAGATTACATACATGAATGTTACATTACACATTATAAAATAAAAAAACCCATAAATTATCCTTTGAGAATGCCATTAATACACGTGCTTAACACTACTTATCAATCATTATACACTTATTGGGATCCTGGGAAAATTAAAACTTAGAAAGGGGTGATCTTAGATGCTCGGTAAAGATAACGAGAAAGCAGAAACATTCATAAATAAGCATAAACATTTAAGGCATTGTATAAGACTAAAACAAAAGCCTTTTAAACTTAAAACTTAGAATATTATTGAAAAATACAATAAAATAATTCCATTTACTTATTAACATGCATATTATACTGTTCGAATAATCACATGAAATATCAGTATCTACATTCATAATGATGGAATACATAATGCTAGACTTCATAACCACATAGTCAAGGCCTCGTTCGAAGACTACAAATAATAATTTTCCAAGGCCTTGTTCAAAGACACTAGTTTGTCTCATGAGACCAACTGATGCATAGAGGAGCTATAGCGGGCTCCACCCATCACTTACTAAGTCCAATGCATTCTTCATATGAAAAGGTATAAACATAACAAAAACATTTGTATTAAAACTTTCATACGAAATGTCAATGCATTATCTATAAACCATGAATGGTATAAAAATAACACATCCACATTCAAACATATCACAAAACCTTCAATAAAATATGGAAGATTTTTATCATAATAAATCAACTTCAAACAAAATTAAAAACCTATCCAAGGATGTTAACATAGATGAAAATGGTTTGTAAAACTATTTGAGAGAAATAATATCTTTTTTCATGAAAACATTTAAAAGTCACAGAATATTGAAATGGATGAATTTAAATAAATTTTTGAATCAAAGTCTCTCATACAACTTTGAAACTTTTGAAATGAATTACAATTTTAAAAACATTCATGTCCATATAAAAAAAATCCTTAAAACCCATTTTGAAAACATCGACGTTAATGAGAATGATTTAGAAGGATAAATATTTAAAACATTTTAAATGATGTTTTAGTAAAAGAGTTACTTAAAATAATCATTTTTGAAATGTCTTTTATGAATCACAAGAATGGATAATAAATATTTCATAGAAAATACTTACACATAGACAATCTCGGATAATAATGAGATTGAGGAATCAACCCTTACCTTGCACTATCCTTTGGTCGAGGGAATGTTTACTCTCCTGTTTAATGACCATAATATGGTATTAAATTATACCAAAACCATATTCATATTTATTATATCATACATTTTTCATTTATGACTTTATACTACCCATTTAATAATTATTTCCATGTTAAATTAATTTTTTGGGTAATAATATCTTTCATTATCATATGTGTTTTAACTTGTTATTCTTGATTGTATCATTTTGATCATGACTTAAATACAGTGAGAATTTAAAAAATTATTTATATATAATATATATTTTGAATATAAAAATGTATAATATATATATATATATATGTAATGGAAAACACCGTTTATGGAGACGACATGCCGTACGTACGCATAAACGCTGTTTCTGTTTTCATATCCTATTGAATGGATGTAAGTGAATGAGATAAATGTATATATATATATATATATATATTTCTAGTATAATTATTATTTAATATATTACACACTTATTAATAATATGTATTTTTATAGTCATCGTTAAATGGAGAACGTGGAAATGAATCTCCTCACATCGGGGAGACGGTAATCCGTAAGTACGCACGAGGGACAATATAATTCTATTGATATTAAAATCATATATAATTCGATTTTATATCATATATAAATAATCCTTATCATGTTATATTTATTATTTACATCATTTATACTCATTATTATACCCATCCAAAAGATGAAGTGTTTGAATAACAACGTACACCAGGACGTAGAGACGGTAAGCCAGGCATACGCACGTATGTTGACCTTTTCATTCATATGATTGATTGAATAATGAATATTGTTATAACATTTTTATAAAAACATCAAATTATATAGAAGTTACTGGAGTTATTATTTTATAATGGATACAACATGGAAAGAAGAAGTGGAAGAAGAAAAGAACTTGAAAGAGGTGATGAAATATTTACATCTTCTTCGGGTTATTCCTTTTGATTTAATCAAAAGGGCTCTTTAAGTTGTCTTTATGACTAAAACAATGCCTCTAATATGAATTTAGGAAAATGGATAAGATATTTGGGCAGGGTTTGGCCGATCCAAATGGCTTTAGAGGTGTGAATTTGAGAAACGGGGACGTTCCCTTTTATAAGATGGTGAGGGGAACTTTAAGAAAAGATTAAAGTATTAATTTATTATACAATCATATTCAGTTTATAATTGCTCAAAATTAATTTAATTCCATACTTAGGTGGGTAGAAATCATCTCAACAAATAGTTTGTTTGACAAGTTTAGGTTACAATTTCATCCTTATCATTAATATTTAACTCTTAGATAAGTAGTTTAACTTTTACCGTGTCTTCTTGTAATTTATATTATATGGACATTAAACATACTATAAACATTTAAGAGAACCCCATGTGGTTAATTAATGATAAAACTATAATTATATAATTCTTTTGGCAGAACCTTTGATTTTTAGTATTATTATATTAATAAATAATATAATATTTTTTAAAAAAACTAATTTATGTCAATTTTCACACTATTTGGTATTTGTTTTTTTAAATCATAAAAACATGATTACATAGAAAAATATATATTTAATAAACTCTTAAATTTTATATTATCCTATAAAAGTAGTGAAATACATAAAAAGTCTCAAATTACATTTATTTGGATATTTATAATATCAATTATTTTTATATTTTATTAACACCGTAATTACTGAATCATCATTGTGTCATAGATAAATTTAATTATTTAATGTATAAAAATTATAAATAAAAAAAATCATGTAGGAAACTTTTTTCCTTTATAGTGAATATTTATAGTCGAATTTATCTTATGTATAACCCTATATTAAAAATGTATTAGTTATGAAAAATTTAATTTAACACTTTTAACTCTTCTTTAAATTAAATAATAATAAATGTTGAAATATAATCCTGGTGGACCTATAGGATCATATTTTATTCCCATGTTTTCTTTTGGCAAAATTAAAATTATCCAATAGATTTAGGACAGGTGTTAGTGTAATTATAATATCATTTTACCCTTAATTACCCTATTTACTTTTAACTGTGGTAAATAAAAGTTAAAAGTTACTATTTACCAAAAATTAGTTTCATCGTATTGAACTACATTTTAATTACTGAGGATAACTGTGTCTTTTGGATTTTTTAAATCCCATTCACAAATGCGGTAAAAGTAATTTTTATGCAAATTTTCAAATGCTCCTAGAAGATTGGTAAAAGACGGTAAAAAGTTCAATAAACTTTTTGTATATCTAAACATACTATAAAATGTCTCCAATGAATTAAATTGATATTATATAGGTATTATGTATCTATTTTGACATAAAATATATTTAAATCAAATAAATAAATATTCATATAAAAAGTCGATTTTAACCAATAACGTAGTGTTTTCACTATTCTTAAAAAATTGACGCCTTTCTTAGAAAAATACAAATATTTCACACTAATCTAATTTTGATATTATGAATTAAATTTTCTTGTCTATTTTACCAAATTCAAAACCTAGAAGTTTCATTTATTAATTGAAAATAAATTCCCGTTGACAAAACCAAAAAGCGTGTTTATAAGAAATAATAACTATAAAAATATTGACACTAGTTTTTGTTTAATTTTAAAGTAAAAATACTTGCAATGACCATAATTGGATTAAATGGTAAAAATATAATCAATTTATACTTATAAACCTTTAAAATATATATTTTAACACTATAAATTATTTTTATTAAAATAGTTGGTTGAAGTTAAAATATAGTATTTTCATTATTCATCCAAATATTAAAGATATCAGAAAGAAACAAAAAAATTAATTGGAATGAAATTATTATGTCTCTTTTATAAAGAAAAAATATATTTTGTAAAATTGAATATATAAAAGATTCAAATATTGTATATAAAATGGTTTCTTCATTAAAATGTGGTAAAAATGCAATTTTCATAAAAATAGTTCTTTTATCTGATAAAAATTAATTTATTCTTCCATTATATCTAAGAAACTCATAATATGGATTCTAGAATTATAAGGATTATATAAATTTTATAATTAAGTTAATATTATTTATAACCTATTTTGAACGACTAGTTTGGTAATTCGTGGTGTGCTTGAACTCAGTGTTGCGTGTAGTGAATGTTATTGAATTACATTGAAGAAATAACATACTATGAAATCTTGGGGTGTTAAATTATCCAATATTTTAATAAGTTGCATCCTCGCAATTTGAAATTTTTCTTCAAAAATAATATGTTGAAAATAGAAGATTCCTTTGTGGGAAAACCCACATTGTAAATTGGATTAATAAAGTTTAGTATTAATAAGAGGAAAAGGGATATAAAAGTGTCACCACCAAATTATGAGCTCGATTAAGAGAAAATTGGTGGAAAATAGAGAAACATTATTGGACAAAAATGTAAATATTTATCAGAACTGATTTAGGTCATCAATCATAAACAAGTGTAAAATTGAGGGTCCCAAATCCATCAATATATATGATGATTTAAAATACCATATGTTCAAAAAAACATAACGTATTAGGATAACACATTTTTGGTTTTAAGATACCTTACATAATGTTTATGAATTAATTTACCCATAGAATAAGACGAAAAAAATTATATATATATATACTTGACAATTATAGTTTCATCCTTCAACAAATTCTTATGAAAAACTAATATTTCATTCCAAAATATCTCAAAAAAAATATTTTATTTATCCTAATCATATTGGGTTCCAAAATTAATGAATTTGTAATTCACCTATCATACCATTTAAAAAACTAGATTATACAATCCAGGGACTTCATGTAGTTCAATGGTAGGCAATAAATCCCAATCCCACTATGGTTGTGGGTTTGATTCCCATAGCTTTGTCCGACGCGACGGATTATCAAACGGTCTGTGTGTTGTCTATTTTATAAAAATCCAAAAATAACCTTAAAAATAGTATCCAATATCAATCATAATCCATTCCAACAATTAGACTTATCCAAAATACTTTTATCCAAATTCACTGTCCAAAATTTATAAGGATTTTAAACACAATGATGATCCTTTTTTCCACATAATAACATGTGAACACCTTCATCATGTATTATTTTAAAGCACAGTTACAACCTAAATTACCATAAAACATTATTGATTACATTCTTGATCCATTATCCTTTATATAATTCTAGATATATTCCCTATATCCAAAAATTTGGAATATTCCAACAATGATTAAATAAAAAACTATTAATCACTTCCAAGGAAGTCAAGAATATCCAATATATTTTATCTAAATCAACCATCTCATATTCCAATATCACAACCTTATTATAAAGACCATTTGAAGTATTACCATTCCATAAACCATGTATTTTCCAAAAAGTGTATCTTTCTATTATTTAACTTTAACTGGAACCATATAATCTGAAATCTACAATCAAATAGTACTACAATACAATCCTTATTTATCTCCATAATTCATCTAACCAGTATATTGTTAATAAAACACTCAAATTAAATAATTCTATAAAAACAACATTAAAACACTAGTCTTTCCACTTCAGCAGCAGTATTATCAGAAATTGATTATTATTCAATAGCATCATTTGTGGTATACCTTGATGACATGTACATTGATTCACCTAGTGTCCCAGCTCCTTACAGTTGAAGCAATGTACATTTGAATCCTTTTTCTTACACTTTTATTCACGTACTTGTTGTCCTTTTTATCCACACATATCACAAACTCACATTCCATTAAAGTATTTACCAAGGTTATTCTTTCCACAATTATCACATATGGGAAAATCCTTATTTCCCTTTTTCCCGATATCTATCTTTCTCTCTAACATCCTTTTCTTCTCTTGCTTCCCTTGAAATCCATAGGACTCAGATAATTCTTTACTTATCCTATTAACACATGATATTATTTCATCATATGTTGAGAATACGTGGGAGACTATTTCCCTTATAAATGTATGCTTAATACCATGAAATATATGATCCTTATTACACTTTGGATCATACGTATTGCTGGAGTTCTCATTCCTTCTACTGGACTCCATTTCAAAACAATGGCATACAATAGATTAGTTTATAAATCGTATTGAATAATTCCAAACATGTAAAATACCTATATATAATTGAACAGTTTATGGATATAATCCATAATCATAAAAATGTTTTCTTTGTAGAATTATTTAATACTAAATCCTTCATAATGGCTTGTAATGAAAATGTGAATTATCCAAAGCATATCCCCCAGGAGTGTCGTAACCAAGAGTGTTGAAAGGCCTGTTGTCATGCACCTATTCCCGTTCGATTCTAGCTCAAAGTGGTGTTTTTGTGCTTTACCTATAGGTACTTCTGTTCCAGAGCCGCCTATACCTACTCATATCTAGACAAGGATTATTTTCTTGGAAAAATCATAAAATCTCTACATTACCAGAATTCTATGAGATTCTTGTATATTAATCCTCAAATATATCTTAGGGTAATGTGCTCTAATCAGAGTTTATATAAATCTAGTTTCCACGGTTATAGCTAAACTTCCTCTAATACCAATTGTAATGCCCTGACCCCAGTTAACTAGAGGCGGTGAATTATTTTAATACATTGGCATGATTGCAAGGAATCATGTCCCGAAAGACCGATTAGTTTAGTAGTCTTGGAAAATAGATTGAATACAATAATGTTACATTACACATTAGAAAATAAAACACAACATAAATGATACTTTGATAATTCACTTTATCCTCGATCTTAACCCTGCTTATCAATCATAATAAAATCCTTGGAATCCTGGGAAAAATTAATACATAGAAAGGGGTGGGATCATAAGCTCAGTAGGGATAACAATATAGCAGAATCTTTCATAAATAAGAATAAAAATTAATGCATTGTATAATACTAATAAAAATCCATTTAAACTTAAACATTAGAATAATATGGAAAAGATTCAATAATATAATTTCATTTAGTTTTTCACATGTATATTCTACTAGTAGAATAATCACATGAAATATCAATAGCAACTTTCATAATGATTGATTGCATAGTGCCCAACTTCATAACCCCATAGTCAAGGCCATCTTCCAACACTAAAAATATGATTTCGAATAGGCCTTATTCCAAGAGACTAGTTTGTCTTATTAGACCTACCGATGAATTGAGGAGCTATAGCAGGATCCACCTGTCACTTACTAAGTCCAATTCATTCCTCATATGAAAAGGTTTAAGCATAACATAAATATTCTTATTAAAACTAGTATACGAAATATCAATACATAATCCATAATCGAGGGTATATGTAACCTTCTGTATAGTGAACATAGTATGTTATTAAATTATACCAGAACCATATTCATATTTATTATATCATAAATTATTAATTTATGAATTTATACTACCCATTTAATAATTATTTCCATGTTAAATTAACATTTCGGTTAATAATGGATTTCTTTATCGTACGTTTTTAACTTGTTATTCTTGATCGTATAGTATTGATCATTATTTAAATACTTTCAGAATGTAAAAAATGATTTATATATAAAATATATTTCAAATATAAATATGTATAATAGATATATATATATATGAGTTGGAAAACACCATTTATGGAGACAATAGGCCATACGTATGCATACACGCCATTTCTGTTTTCATATCATATTAAATAGAAGTAATTTAATTAGATATATATATATATATATATATCCAGTAGAATTATTATTTAATATATTACATTCTTATTAATAATATGTATTTTTATTTTCATCGTTGAATGGTGAAATTCAAAATAAATTTCATCGCATCGTGGAGATTGACATCCGTACGAACACACGAGTGACAATATCATTTTTTTTAATATTAAAATAGTATATAACTGGATTTTATATCAAATATTATGAATTATTGTCATGTTATATTTATTATTTACATCATTTATACTCATTATTATACCTATAAAAAGATGAAGTGTTTGAATAACAAACTACACCACGACGTGGAGACAGTAAGCCGTTTGTACGCATGTATGGTGACTTTGTCATTCATATGATAGATAGAATAATTAATATGGTTTTTCCATTTTTAAAATAACATCACATTATATAGAATATTCTGGAATTATTTTTTTATAACGTAAACAACAAGGAAAGAAGAAGTGGAAGATGAAAAGAACTTGAAAGAGGTGATAAAATATTTATCACTTCTTCAGGTTCTTCATTTTGTTTTTATCAAGAGTCCCTCTTAAGATGGATTTTTGACAAAAGGAAGGCCTCTAGGATAAAGGGAGGATAGTTTATAGGATATTTGGGATGGTTTTGGCCGGGAAAAAATGGTTTTGGAGATGTTAATTTGAGATAATGGGAAGTGCCCTTCTATATGATGGGAGAGTGCAACTTTAGGAAAAGATTAAAGTATTAATTTACTATACAATAATATTGGGTTTATAATGGATCCAAATGAATTAAATTATATTATTAGGTTTTTATGGGTCGAAATAAACTCAACCAATAGGTTTTAGACAATTTAAGGTTACAATTTAAACCTTATATTTTTTATTTCACTCTTAAATAAACAGATCAACTTTTACCGTGTCTTTTTGTATTTTTATATTATATGGTAAATAAACATACAATAAACATCATAGAGAACCCCAAGTGGTTAATTAATGATATACCTATCATTATATAAATCTTTTGGATGAACCAAATATTTTTAGAATTATTATATCAACCAATAGTATAGTATTAGTTTTAAAAACAATTTTATGACAATTTTGACACTATTTGGTATTTGTTTTTTGTTAAAATCATTACATCATGATTACTTCGAAAAAAATTGATTGTATCAACCCTAAAATTTTATATTAACCTATAAAATTAGTGTAATTCATCAAATATCTCAAATTACATTTTTTGGGTATTTATATTATCAATTATTTTAATCATTCCTTAATAAGGTAATTACTGAATCATCATCATATCATAAATAATTTTTATTATTTAATGTATAAAAATTATAAATAAAATACCATTATTTAAGAATTATTATTATGATTCTAATTAGTATTTATAGTCAAATTTATATTATGTATAACCATATATTAAATATGATTTAGTTATGAAAACTTGAATTTAAAACTTTTAACTCTATCATAAATTAAATAATAATAAATGTCCTAATCTAAAAATAGTGGACCGAAAGGATAATATTTTATTCCTAAGGTTGTTTTTGGTAGAATTAAACATATCCAATAGAATTAGGACATGTGTTATGGTAATTATAATGTCATTTTTACACTTAATTACCCTATTTACTTTTAATCGTGGTAAATAAAAGTCAAAAGTTTCTATTCACCAAAAATTATTTTCAAATTCTTGAAACAAATTTTATTTACTAATTTTAACCATGTCGCTCGAATTTTTTATATTACACTCATTAAAGAGGTAATATTATGTTTTATACAAAGTTTCAAATGCTCCTAGAAAGTTGGTAAAAGACGGTAAAAAGTTCAACAAAATTTTTATATATCTAAACTTATTATAAAATGACTTCAATGAATTAAAATGAACATATATAGGTATTATAAATCTATGTTGACCTAATATATATATGAATAAAATATATAATTATTTATATAAAAATTCGGTTTTAACCAATAACGCAATGTTTTTCACTATTCGTCAAAAAATGAATGTTTTCATAAAAATACCAAAATGTCACCATAAGAAAATTTTTTGATTCTGAATTGAAAACTAAATCTATTTTTCCAAATTCAAAACATAGAAGTTTAATTTATTAATTTAAAATTATTTCCCATGTTCAAAACCAAAAAGTGCATTTTTTAGAAATAATAACTCTCAAAAGATTGATACTTGTTTATGTTCAATTTTAATGTGAAATTACTTCCAATGACCAACATTGGATTAAATTTTAAAAATATAATATATTTATATTTCCAATACATTAAAATGTATAATTTGACACTATAGATTATTTTTATTAAAAAAAATTTAATTAAAATGTAGTATTTTTCACTATTCACCCAAATATGAAAGTTATCAGAAAAACGAAAAAATTAATTGAAACTAAATTATTATGTCAAGAATATAAATAAGAAGTTTATTTTGTAAAATATAATATATAAATGTTTCAAATATTGGATTTAAAAATGGTTCCCCATTAAAAGGCATTAAAATTTCAATTTTTTGACAAAATACTTCTTTTATCTGAAAAAATGAATTTGTTCTTACATTATGTCCATGAAACACATAATATGAATTCTAAAATTATAAATAATTTTTAATGTTTGTAATTCAGTTAATACTATTAATAACCACTTGTGAACGACTAGCTTGGTAAGTCGTGGTGCGCTTGAACTCAGTGTTGCGTGTAGTGCAAGTTATTGATTTACTTTGATTAAATAAAATATTATTAAATCTTGGGGTATTACACTCATATATAATGATTTTTATAATGTTAATGGTTTATCCTATAATAATAAAATAAATTATTATAAAATTTATGATTATATTTTAATCTGTTTGTTAGTAACATTTCATTATTACTTGTTTTTCGGGTATTTACTACTTTACGTTCTCATACAAGTACTTTCCGATAATTTATTATTTATATATATTTGTTATAGTTATATAATTTATAGCATGTCATTAGTATAATATATATAATATTCATTCATTCAATTCATTTATATAATCATGCTTTAATATAGATTATGTATAACGAATCAATCCCAATGTGGAGACGGTAAGCCGTACGTACGCATGAGGAATGGTATCATTCCCATAATTGTTGAATTGTATTGAAGTGGATTGTTTCTATTATCTCATATTCAATATAATTATATATTACTCATATATATATTTATTAATTCACTCATTTTACCCATCCATGTTAGGTGGTGGTGAAAAATGGATTCCACCATTGCCTGGAGATAGTGAGTCGTACATACGCACGTGAGATGATTTCATTTTTCATAGGATGGGTAGAATGATGAAAATGGTTTTTTCATAATAATGATAAATTTTCAGTATAAATTCAATACATGAGTTATTACATTATACTTAAACAACTCATGAGGTGGAAGTAGAAGAAGAAATAAGTATGAAGGAATCCGTAAATGATATTACCTCTTATTCGACGTGGCTACTCTAAATCTCATCATAGATCACTATATTTGGTCATCAATAATGACCATGACCTCTATAATTTTACTAGGGACGTTTATAATCCAAATGGGTATGGTATGTGTTTATTTTAAGGCCCAAAAATAAGTGATGAGTTGAGGGAGGAAGTGTTCATTTAGAATTTAGTTGAGCGGAATTTTGGAAACATCAAAAATATTAATTTATTAAAATTTGAAAAATCAATCCAAATACCCAATAAATGAAATATATTCAAATATAATATATCATAATATTAACATCTCATCAAGAAAAAAAATTTATACAAGTTTTAATGTCAATTTAAACATCATCATTTTAACTGACAATTAGTTATTCTATTTAACTTTAATTATGATATCAAATGCTTCAATATTAAAAGGTTGAACTATTTTTTTATTTGATATAAATAATACCATAAATTCGAAATTTAGAACATTTTATACCATATAAAAATTATTATTTATTTTTACAAATTTTTTATGAATTTATCTAATTTTATAAAACATTATTTTAACATAATATCAATTGTGTCAATTTTGACATTATTCATTTCATGGATTTTTTTTAAATATGAAGATAAGGTGTTATCATATAATAAAATATTTTATTATATCTATAATGGTTCAATGTCATCTATATAATTTGTTATACAAATTATTTACCCTAAATTATATTTTTTTTTAAAATTTTTAATAACATTAATTGGATATCTTTATTATAAAAAAAATCACTACATCAATATTGTATAATTATTTAATTTAATTACTTTCTGAATAATATTTTGAAATAAAATAATATTATGAATAAACGTTTACTATAATTAATAATATTACATGTAGTTGAATTTAATTTCTAGGAAATCCATCATTAGAATTCCATACTTATTAAAGTTAGAATGTGAAAACTTTAACGTCACATAAAATAAAATAAAATAAATGTCATAATTTATAATATAAAGCTCAAAATGGTCACATGATCATAAA
The DNA here is from genome assembly GCA_963277665.1 of Viscum album. Taxonomy (NCBI): domain Eukaryota; kingdom Viridiplantae; phylum Streptophyta; class Magnoliopsida; order Santalales; family Viscaceae; genus Viscum; species Viscum album. Next base: position 1,186,351,482 of record OY728156.1, on the reverse strand, counting down.
ATGGATGCTCGTGGTAGAGATATACTTGGCCAATATATTTTTTTGATGTGTTTATTTCTTTTTTTGGTTATCAGTATTTTAATAAAAATGTTTGTTGGAATTCGCATGAATTAATTAATTTTTACATCGTCAAGGTATACATATTTTATGTAATTATTAACATCATAAAAATAAATAATAATTACCCTGATGTAGGTATTTAATTTATATTTAATGTAACTATTTATGTTCTAATAAATCACCTGGTTATCCCAATATTTAAATTATTTTACTTATAAGAAATGTGAGTTTGATATTTTGTCACTTTCATTGGTTTTATTAATATCTATGTCATTCTTATTGTCATGTGGCCATTAAATGACTATTTTTAAAACCTAAGATGCCCAAGGTGAAATTCTATTCATAATAAATTAGTTTTTATGATTTTGGATCAATTTATTCTCCTTTTGTTATCACTTGTTACACTAATTTACCTGATTTACCTTTATCCGTATTAAAAATAATCACGTAGTTACAATTCATAATATCCAAAAATAAAAAATAAATGTAACTTACTAACATAATTTGGACCCATTGATTCATAATATGGAATATATTTTTCATAATTCAAAATAAAAAATTGGATGAAATTAATTTAAAATTAATTACCATTATCAAAAACAAAAAAGCATATTTTAAGAAGAAAAAACATATCAGAAGGCTGTCATGTTTTTATGAGAAATTTTAATGTAAAATTACTTCCCATGGAATAATTGGATTAAATGAGAAAAACATAATTGAATTACACTTTAAAACCAATTATAAAGACAATCTAACTATATAAATAAATTATATGAAAAGTTAGTTTAAAATTAAAATGTAGTATTTTTTACTATTCATTAAAATATGAATTTTATCAATGAAATACAAAAAATTCAACAAAAGTATTTTTTTAATTTATTATTCTAAACTAGTAGTTTATTTTCTCAAATAGAATAAATATATGTTTTAAAAAACTATATTTAAAATGTGTGTGACATCAAAAGGTGCCAAAGTAAAATATTTTTGAAAAAGCACTTCTTTTATTTGAAAATTTTGATTTTGTTATTATATCATGTTCTAGATAATATATAAAATTAATATTAATATTATATAAAAATAAAAATGTGGTTAATATTATTCATAACTTCTAGTTTATATCCCATAAAATAATAGTATTTTAAAAATATATCATAATTTATTGAAAATTGATATTGTGTACAATGTAAGGAATCGAGGAAGGTCTCTCTTGCATGAAATGAAAGCTAATTAAGTGTAACATTTAGTAAAAGAATCATTTGGAGTTGGTTGTAAAATAATACAAACAAATTTATTTTATAAATTGAACAAAATATATACTCAATGATGCATGAAATTAATTCTATCAAAAGAACATGAAACTCTATATAACATAGGCCAAGAATAATGTTGAATATAATATAAGATAATACATTGTTGCATACAGTGCATGCTAATCTTTGTGTAGCATAAAACAAAACAAATCAGTGAAATTAAAAAGAATCTAACTCATAAAATATTGTGGTGTTACAATAATAACGTGTCAATGTCATATAAAAAATGAAGATCACATCATAGTACTAATGAAATTTTATACATAAATAATAACTACGTATTGTTATATATAACATTTTACAAAAAAGAAAAAAAGAAAAAAAAATCCCAACTATAATCATACGTATAGGTCCATTCATCTTCTTTCATATTACATCCTAGGATAGAAAGTCAAACATTTGATGCTATATGATTACCTGCATCCCTTCTTGCAACCATAAGGTCAGTTCGAGTACAAACAGATGAGCATGATGTGGGATATACTCAGTATTTCACCACCAACAGTGCTTATAACTATCCAGTCTATGAATATATGATATGTAGTGTACATGTAATAATAAATGAATGATAGTAAATAAACACATCACTTCATACTGGGTTTATCATGGAACACCCGACTGGAAGTACCTTCTTGGGCCTAAGATGGATGTCTCTAAATAGATGTCACCATACATGTACATTTGAATATATGTCTAAAAAATTTATTTATATTCCTCATATACATATACATAAATATGTGTCTATAAATCGATATGTAGAAATGGTCAGGACTGGAAGTGTAAACCCATGGTATCCACCATTACATTTGAGGGGATTCACAACCCACATGGAATATGAGAATATTGATATAGTAGAGCCATCATACAAGACAAATAAAAAAAGAGAGTAAAGAAAACCATTTTATGTTTCATGGTGAACACATCCTTAGTTATAGAGTAATTATTATCATGATCTTGTCTAAATAATTTTGTATAAGAAACCTTGTATCTCACCAGGTACACTAATAATCCATTCTCTATAGGAATACATCCATATTTTCCTAATAAGGACCCTTGTATCACTCATGGTATGATATAAATATTTTATGCATATAATTCTATACATGGTGTACCACATAGAGAGGCAGGTATCTCTCATAGAATAATATAGAAATAATTCCTACTAAGACTATACAAGGTAATCCATGAAGGAACCATGTATTACTCATAGGAAGCATTAGGACATTTACTAAGTGTGCTGGTCCATGGTGTTCGGTAAAGAACTCATTTATCACTCCCAATGTACTATAATTATCTAAAAATTATATTTATTTATTTGTCCTTCATATCCTACCTATGGATTCCATAATTTAGAAAATTTTATTTCCTTCATCTTGGTGTAAAAATGGCTATAGATTTTATAAAACTTATGCCATTCAACAACATATTTTAATCTTATTTTTAAATCACATAAATTTTTTTAATTAAATATAAAACAAGGATCTAAGGGCCTATACATTTTGTAAAACATTTTTTAATTTTCCAATATTTAAATCACATCAAAATCACCTGGGTAAAATATATACACTTCAAAAGGTAGTTCAAATTAATTCAAAATAATCAAGATCCTATGCCTTTAAGGAAGGCCCACCCTTAGGGGTGGATCACGTTGAGGTGGTCTTACTCTGATGGTGATTCATGAGTTTCTAGAATTATAATAAACATGTAAGGATCATTTAATTTGTTTAATTTTTCCATTATCAGGCCTTATTAGAAGGGTCTAACACATGAACCAATGAATCGCTATATAAATCCTCAAGTCTTGTGGTAAAAATAAAAAAACCACATACCCTAGGTTATTATAACTCCCATCACACATTAACTTCCTTTAAATTGATATTTAATGAAATATATTGTAAAAAATGAAAAAAATCCATGATAATAGGGCATAATAGCTCACCCCAAAATACCAACAAATATGGAAGGGTAAAATGAGAAAAGAAGGAAGTGGAATGAAGATATTACTGATATGCATCGAATGTAATTAACAATGAGGGAATTAGTAATTTTATAGAATATAAGGATCAAAAACTATATTTAGGCATGGGAGGTTCTCTTCACCGAACTATTGCTAAATAAAATAAGGGGATATGTTAAAATGTGGGGTTCTGACCATTTTTAAAAATGGTTAATGACATATTCATGATGTGAATGGAATTCACATCATGATTTCCTAAGGATTTCTTCTTATTCTTGGAAAAAATAGTTCACATCCAGAATTTTATTCATGGATTAAATTAAATTCATATCCAATATTAAAAATTAATGGTTTATGGACATAGAGATTCTCATCTTTAATTGGTTCTGTAGCTAGTCTCTAGCCCCGTAAATCCTTCATCTCTAAGCAAAAAAAACCATCCAAAAGACAATGATTCCAAGGTTAATTGTAAAAATATAAAATATCAATGGTTTAATGGAATTATAAAAATACACAACTATATGAAAATTTAGGATATTATAGGTACATTTAAAATTATTAGTGAAATATATTAATAGATACACACATCAAAAAAATTCAATAATTATAAATCATGATACTACATGGTGCAAGAGATACAAGGCCCATCAAATTCTACCATGGCCATTGTAGGTCCTCTCATAACCACACATCAAACTAATTTGTTCATAATTGGATAACATTGAAACCTTCCAAATATCATTAGAAACACTAGTCTCGCAATATATATGTAATAGAATAAATTTTATAGCTTGAATCCCATCCCATTAACCATCGATACCTACAGGACCCTAAAAAAACTAGTCAGATGAATTATTTTTATCTTTACTGCATAATTTTTTCACTCAAATGTGATCATGATAAAAATTTCATTGTCACATAACTCTTAGTTTCATAACCCACCCACATAAATATATGAATTTAATTTAAAAATTATTATTATTATAGTGAATTTTTATCCATATGACCCAATAGTTAACATAGAACATCCAAAAAGTAACATAAAATGATATAGTGTATCTAAATGCATTTATATAAATACATAGAACATATGAACAAATAAAAACCTACTAAAAAATAATAATAATACCAATAACAAAAAATACAACAACAAACCCATCCATCACTTGTATCAACTAGTAATATTATATTATGAAATCTGATCTGGTGATGTAATGATCCCTATAACCAATAGATCAATAAAAATATTACTTGCATGTGTATTGCGAAGTACATTTTGGGTTAAGGGTAAATAATTAGTTCAATATCCATGATGTCATATGTATACCCCATCCATGTAGAATCCATTCATGAAAATAAAAATCATTTCACAAAAGAACAAATGAAACCTAAAATAACAATATTTTCAAGAAAACAATATCTCAAGGTAACATGGATGCATTTTTCAGTTGATTGTGTTTGTTGACAAAGTGGATTTATATGGTCATTTTTGGAGTTACCAAGATACGTTTTACAATATATGTTATAAATGTAGTGTGATGAATTGGATAGACACTCTGGAGGTGGAAAACAATTATCATATATAAGGTGGCACCATTTTTTATTGATTTCCAATTTTTTGTGTCTAAAAATTAGATAATATAGAATAGTGTTTTTGGAAATTGTTGTTTTATGAAAGTGTTAATGAGGGTTTAAATATTGTGCACCAACCATTTTTTTAATATCAGAATATCAATAATATGTAAAAGTAAAGAAGGGTGTAGAAGTTATGGATTTTTCATGCACGGTGTGGTTTCATGTAGAGAGTTGGGTGAATGGACATACACACTTGGAGAAATATTATGAGAACTGCACATAGGTTCCAAAAATATTCTTTTAACTAGCTGGATACCCCAATAATTTGAAAAATATCAAAACCTAGAGAGAATTTTAGATATAGATAATGAATGTAGTTAGTAATAGCACATGAATGAGTTTCTGTATAAATAGGGTGTTGCATGAAAGATGGTAATTGAAAACAAGAATTACGTTTTAGGGAATAAGTGTGTTTCCACAAGTAATGAGTTCTTATTAATAGTTTCATGAAAGTTGTAAGTGGTTCAAAAATTTAATTTCTAATATGAGGGAAAAATTGGTGTCTAAGGTGTCAGAGTGGAGTGCTAGTACCCCAATGGTTGAGCGAAAGTTTAATGTATCCCATTACATATGTGGTATAGAATTATTCATCAGTTGATAAATGTTTGAATTCAAATTAATATCTAAATATTGAAGATGATGCATTCATTTGAGATAAATAAAGGTCCTACATGTCCATAAACTATGAGTGGATCCCTTCCAAGAGCTGTGATTAATGAAAGGGGAAGACGATGATGCTTTTCACTAGTAATGAGCTAGAGAAAGAGACATAGGGAGTGACCCTTGGAAATGATGTGAGTAGACTCTAAAAATTATAATGGTAGTGATCATGGGACTATAAGTGAACTATCATAAACATTGTTACTATTAGTGATCTTTTGTGGATTTGGTAAATCATCACATCACCGATGTAAGATTTTTGGAGATAACCCACTGAGGGTGAACCATGTAAAAATTTTGTTTCATGAATATGAATTAATTTATTTTCATACATTGGTAAGGTATAAAAAGGAAATTTTTTTATGATGAAATAACAACCAAATGGGTATCAGTTTTAAAAATAATTCCCTGATTCACCCACCTTTCAAGGTACCTGACCAAATGGACCAATAAGATGGTATCAGAGGGAATGTATAAAAGATAGAGAATCTCTCTCAATAAATGAAATGGAGTTTTTTAGTCACAAAGATATTCCGATAATCAAGGGAAAAAGTTTTTAACTATGGTATAATTAGACACATCAGTACTTACGATCATTCAGAATTGATATATTTACAATAGATATGCGTGGAATATCAACTAATATCGATAGTGGTGCTCTATCATATTCTGACCATAGAGAATTTGATACTAATTCTAATAAAATCAATGACATAGGTGGATCCTTATAAAATTATATATATATGAAGGTGAATTCATATATGTCATCACATTCTATGTTTGAAAATATAAAAAATATTTATGAGGGAGACTCAAAAGTTAGAGAATCAAATATTTAGTTTTGATGGAACGATTATGAGGATCTTAGAATTTACCCTAATGAGTATGTTGATACATTATTTTAACTGGTAAACATTTTTTTGGAAAAAATTCATGGTCATGGATAAATTATTGATGAAATAAATACTATTATGTGCATCCTGAGAAAATATCCTCCTTAGTTTATCAAGAATATTCTATTTTGGAGGATAATGACGTGAAGGAGAAAACATAAAGTAGCTTGCACAATTATATTGTTTCATATTAAATGAGAGATAATGATAGGGAGTTAGTAGAAAATTGGATATATAAAGACGTGGAATTAAAGGACATGAATAAGATTACCATTTATGATGATCACCATGATGAAGAAACAATTCTGGTGATGTCATTCAATTACTCAAATATTCAAATAGGAAAAGGAATGGTCATCGGGAAACTTACTATTGTATGATTTTGATGTGGAATGGATGGACATCTTGCTCAATGGATTACTAAGAAGTTTAATAAAGATAAATAAGTAGATGTTTAAATTACCACAATGAAGTCCTCAACATATATAAAACGCATGAATTTTTTTAAAACAAATTCATCCAATGAAGAGTCTTCTTTGTATTGAAGACGCCGGATTAGAAGAATCTGATAAAGAAGACATAGTGGACAATAAAGATCATAATGCAGATGATATGGTAAAAATTTTCATTAATTACTAAACATGGGATAAAAGTGACAATAAATTAGAGGACATCTAAGAAAGAGTTGACCTTATACTTGAATTAGAAGTTGCAAATGATGAAATAGATGTTCGGAGAGAAAAAATAAAGAATGCCCACAAATTGAATTATAATGAAAACCCTTATATGAAGCCACAAGAAGAATAGAAAATTGAGTTTAATTAAAAATGTGAAAACTGATTTCATTCATTGATGAGAGATCTGAAAATGTTATTGAGTTCAAGCTCATGATTACTGAATAGAAAAGGGAAATCGATAGTTTGATTAACACTATAAAAGGTCAAATCAAGAATATCGATGAACACAAAGAGGAATTTTTTGTCCATTGAGGAAGAGTTAAGGATAATGAAAAGCACTAAATTTTCAGTATGATATTAGTTAAGAGGATCATTATAGAAATAAGGAATATAATTATGGATCATATAGATCTATGAAAACCAATGAAACTGTCAAACACAAATGATAAGTCTAGTAAGAGGTTGATAAAAAACAAAGAGGTGTGATGATTCATGTAAGACCATGGGAACCCACTCCAAATGTGATAATCAATTTGAATAAGGATCTGATTCATAATTTTTAATAATCACAAGGGATAACTATTGGTGCATATGTTATACAAAAGAATTCACATTGCGTATGGTGTTTTTGTTGTGGAATGTTGGGACACTCAAAAATTTTGTGTTCCATATCCAAGAGATATTTAAGGGAATAAGAATATCATTGTCATAAAAAATAATTAAAATAATCTATAATATTTTTCAAGGGACATTTTTTTTGGTGTGGAGGATTTAGAGACATGAAAAGATAGTGTAGATTAAACATATAGAGGAATGTGTGAAAGTAGAACCAAATTGGTCAGAATACGAATTTAAATGAACTATCAAGAATGGTGAAAATGAAAAATCAATTTATAGTGTTTTAAGATTAATTTTTTTCCATAATATACTATGGATGATAAATATTATCAATCCATAATGGGTTTGAAATCAAAATCATGGATAAAGAATAAATTATATGAGAAGGAAGTCATTTCATAGATTTATTTTAATGCATCAAGTCACACTGGAATATATATTTTTGATATTGGATGCATATATCATATGAAATTAAACAAGGATTTGATAAACAAAGTATGGTACGATTCATACTATATTATATGATTTGGTAATGATTAAGGGCTGAAGAATTTTTTTCTCATGGAATGAAAAGGTTGGGGGAACATGAGATAGGCTGACGTTTTTGGTTATTTGAGGTATTAGTCACAAGATATTATGTATCAGTCAACTATGTGACTTAGGATATGGAACATGTTTTCAAATAATTCATGTATAATTATGAAAAAATATAGTGCATTTGTTTTTTAGTGAATGAAAACAATGGGAAATCATTAACCTATAAATGGAGAAGAAGATATGTTCTTTATGACAAAGGAAGAAGAAATTAAGTTATGGGATAAACATCTTAGGAACATGAGCCAATATTCCATAGAAGATCTGGTGAAATATTATAATTCTTGAGATTTACCATGATTATAAAATTATTGTACTCATACATGTGATTCTTTTCAACATGATAAGATCATTCTAAAGACATATAAGCGAGAAGAGAAAATTTCAACAAAATTTCTTGAACTCGTGCATATTGATGTGTATGTACCTAGTAAGCCCTGATATATTGATGGGATGAGATATTATGTACTTTATTTATGTTTTTAGTATAATATAATAGGTTTCAATCACTACCCAACAATATGAGGTGTTCAGTTGCATAAATACTTATCAAACTAAAGTAGTGTAGAAGATAGGTAACACAAACTGAAAGATCCAAACAGATAATAGAAATGATTTCAAAAATTTACAAGTTGAGGATTATCTTGAGAAACAAGGGATATGATATCATGTTTCATCTATATGAAGTCCACTAAAAAATTAATAATTTTAGGGAATAAATCAGATTACCATCCACATGGTTAGAACAATGATCATTGAGAAAGCCCTTTAAGAGTAGTTTTGGAAGGAAACCATCATCAATTCATTCTACATATCAAATATATCTTCATTTTTTTCAAAAGTGGATAGTACTCCATATGTGATTTGATATATATTTAAGACACTATTGATGTAATTTCTAGTTTTCAAAATTAAATGATTTATTCTCAATAAAGACAATCCACATATATTTTGATCCTCGTGGAGATGAAGGTGGATTTATAGGATACTAAAAGAAATCCAAAGCATATAAATTTTTCAATAAGTGGTTGGTAATGTAAGTTGAATGAAATCTTGTAACTATTGAAGAGAATGAAAAAAATAATTAAAAAATACATGATCGGACTCAGGAGGATAGTGATGAAGAGATAATAAGATACATGGATGATCTTATTCTAGAGTACAATTCATAAGAATACTCAGATAATGATAAAAATGGGAATAAATCCATATATATTTAGAAACCAATGGGAAGAGCTAAAATTGATATAAATAACAAAATTGTGAGCATACATATCCAGTGCAGACAAGGAGGATTGAGACTCTACAACAAGCGCCATAATTTTCATAGGTAGAGCAAAAATGTTTTGAGGAAGCATTTGTAGAGGAGAGTTAGGATCAGGCTATGAATAATTATCTTGACTAAATTGATAAAAACCAGACACAGGATATTGATTCTATAGTAACAAATAAGAATTTAATTGGTGTTAAATGATCCTTTCACAAAAAAATAATAAAGATTATGCAGTAATTATAATGAAAGAACGAATAGTGTGAAATGGGTAGTACCAAATACAGTGTATCAGAATTGATGAACCATTTTCACCCACATCAGGGCTAGAGACAACTCATTTAATTTTGGACAAATTAGTGCAATGAATGTTCAAGTTTTTATAGAAGGATTTCAATTTGGCATTTGAGAATGGGGTTTTGGAAAAAAATTACATTGTGTAGCCAAATGTTTTTTTCATTCATAAAGATGAGAACAATTTCTATTAGCTGAAGAAGGATTTATATGGGTTGAACCAAGAACCCCGAGTATGATGTTCAATGTTATATAATTTTATAAAAAAGATCTATTTTCAGTATGGAGGAGTTGATTTTAATCTATATGTCAATAATGATAGTAATCAAAGGATGATGGTGTTAGTATATGTCTATGAAATAGTATTAGTTAGATTAGAATAATAATAGTGCTGAAGGTTTTCCAAATTCATGAAAAGTGAGTTTTAAAATTCAATTATTGTTGAAATGATGTTACTTCATTATGTATAGGAAACCCAAGGAAATAATGTAACATTCATTTCTCAATATAAATATTTCATGTAAATTTTTTTGGAAGTTATAACTCCAATTAGAAGATGACTCTAGGGGCTACCCGGATGAAACCGTCATGGGATGTTGAAGGCCAAGAAACAAATGTTAAAAAATATCAAGAAATAATTGGTAGTCTGTTAAACGTAATAGCGACAAGACCTAATATTTTTTTTCCACATTCCAAGCATCAATGTATCAAAGTAACCCCAAATAAATTCACTTTATTATAGTAATAATAATTATTGTGTGTATAAAGGGAATGGTGGAATTCAGTTTAATTTATAATGAAAAATATCATCCAATTTTATTGGGATATACAGATGTAGATTATGCCTATTTAGTAGATGAAATAAATTCAAAATCAGGTGGTGCATTCTATCTTGGTGGTTGGTGTATTTCCTAGCTAATCAATAAAAATTACTTAATTTTATTAAGCACCATAGAAGAAGAATATATTTTTTCCACTCAAGCTCTCCCATAGTTATTGTGGATAATGAAGTAGATTAATGATATGGGGGTTAATGTGATGTCTCCAATTATTATCCATTTTGATGATTCAATTGCTATAAATATGATCAAAAGTATATATCATCAAATGATGATAGATCACATTGAAAGATAATATAACTTTATCACGGAGAAGGTGGAGCATGTGCTTGGGAGGTTGGAGTCTGTGCCTACAAAACTACATGTTGAAGACATTTTCAGAAAATACATTCACAAAGAATTGTTTTAGAAGCATCAACTAGCTTTGAGGGTTCATTCGACTTCCCACACATGGAAATGTGTAGACGTGGGATCCCCTCACCTAGTGGTTTTTTGTGTTCTTCCTTAATGTATTGATATGTTTTTTACCCTATTACAGACCACAGTGAAATGATCATCATGTTTATTGATGAAGTGAAATTCAGGTTCATTGATAAAGGGGGATAAATTTCCTTTATAGAAGGGAGAAAATGTATTAGTAAATACATTGGGAGAATATGATAGGTGGATTAGTGAGATAAGTTGGTTCAATCAAGACAAGTGGATAATATGATAGGGAAATAACATTATAAAAAATATTCAATGTTTTTGAGAAAATAATCAGATCTTAGCTTTGACATATATAAGAATTCCAATATATGAGATCTCATGTAGTGACATAGGGGGAGTTTCAAATTTAGCATGATAATGGTGATGAATCAAAGGATAAACATCACAACCGATGGATTTGGTGATGAAAGTAGTTGAGAGGATTGAGAATGAAGTGTTTCATTGATGAGCATTGCATTATACTCTCATTTCACCTTCTTTGAATTGCTCATGTGGGTATAGAGTTTTTGGTGAGTAAGTATTTTATCTCTATATTAATCATGAGAAGTGAATGGTGGTATAATGTTAAAGAATCTTTTGAAGAGGTTTCAAAATTTGAAGAGTTGTCATGAAATCCAAACGTGGAAACAATTTGGATAAAATCCCTCTAGGTAACAGTGATGTATTTTTTGGTTGATTATATTTATTAACAAGGAAGGTTTCCATGGTCATTTGTGGAGTTCAGGATATACATTTGACATACTATGTTGAGAAAGAACTATGAAAAAATAATGGATACTCTGGAGGTGGTAAAAAATATCATATACAAGGTGACACTATTTCCTAGTATTTGTTGAATTTTTTTCTCCAAAAATTAGAGAATGGGGAAAATTGTTTCTGGAAAAAAAATTGTGCTAGTGTTATGTAGGTTTGGAATGTTTAAGCCCGTCATTTTTCAATAATAGTAAATAAAAATATATCAAAGTAAATAATGTCATGTAAGTTATGGACTCTCCGTGCGTGGTTTGGTTGCATGATAGATACATACATGAATGGAATTGCGTGCTTAAAGAAGAGTTGCATACGCTATGCGCAAGGTGAAAAAAACACATATAAATAGGATGCTACCCCCCTCATTTTAAAAAGGTTATCACTAATTTAGAAATCATGCTCTAGACCATTCATGTAGTGAGGTACACACAAGTAGGGATTTTCCGCGCATGAAGGGAGTTTTGTGAAAAGTCGTAGTTGAGAGCATGTAGTGGGCTCCACGCATGATCTAATTTTTGTGAAAGTATTGAGTTTTGCGTAAGAGTTGGTGCAAGTTATAAGTGGCATGCATGTTTAGTTTATGGGATGAGGGAAAATTTTCATGCATGTCATTGGAGTGGCATATAAGTAACCCAATAGATGCATGAAAGATGGATGATTCCTATTATATCAGTTGAAAACCAGTATTACTCAGTGGATGAATGTGGGACTTCAACAGAGAATATATATATATAGAGTAAGATTCATTCATTAGAGATAATTAAGGGGTATACAAGTCCATAATCAATGAACGGATCCCATCTAGGAGCAGTGAGAAAAGTAAAGGGAAGACAATGATCATTTCCACCGATAGTGAGCCAGAGAAAGAGAAATAGGGAGTCACCATTGGGAATGTTGTGAAAAGACCCTAAATATTATAAATGAATTAATCACATTCCTTGAATTAATCAAGGCCAAACCTTGTAATTGGAAGGGATATTTTTTGGATTTGGTACATCGATACATCATTGTTGTATGCTTTTTGGACATATCATAGTGAGGGTGAACCATGAAAAATTTCTATTTCTTATTCATGATTTAATTTCAGTTCATACATTTCAATGTTATAAAGGGAGATGTGTGATTGATTTAACTACGACACCAGATCCCAAGGGGATGTAGTTTTAATCTATCATTTGCTAATACACCCCCTCTTAGGGTATTTGACCAAGTGGATCTAACTGTTATTATTTCCTTGTAATCAGAAAATGAATACATTATTTCATCCTACCAAAGGTATCATGACCCATCATACCAATGATCCTACAGTGAAGGAAGAGAGATAATGATCCCTCGATTCTCCCATCATATTGGTCTCAGGATGGAGTCTTACAACAAGGGTATGAAAATATCATAAATGGGATGCATTAACCTATAATATAATACATAATTTAGAGATTGGATAAACAACCACAATGAAAATATAGTTTATATATATAAATGGAATCCAAAACCATCCCACAATTCATGAACAATTACAATTTCATCAAATAAAAGACTCCAAAATATATATACCAAAAGGCAAGTCATACAGAAGTAACAAAAAAAACCTCCAACCTCAGCATGATAGGTTACGATCAGTCCCCAATGTCATCTTGGAAAAAAAATATTTTTTATCTATGTTGGATGAGAATAATAGGTATACTCAATAGGGAATAACCATGGACATAACTATTCATGGGAAAATAGAATTCTAATGCACCAATAAATAAATATAAGAACCAACAAACACTCATTCATTTCAATTACGTAATCACAACATCACCATTGATTGTCCATTAAATATTTTAACCAATATTGTAATATATAATCAAAATCAATACAAAACAAGGTTCCCCACTTCTAATTCCCCAATGAGTTGTTTCTCTCATGCCACAATGTCAAACATCATGTGATCTTATCCCTTTAATACAAATAATATCACATAATATCCATATATGTTGTGGGTCAAGATACATCCTCACCCACCCAAACATCTGAAGGTCTATAATATAGTGATAGAATCAGGGATGACCCAATCCTATATAATAACATGATAATTATTGGATCATGAATGTGAAAGAAATCAGCCTCACTATCTCCTTGCACCATGCATGACACCACCACTTATCACATATCATCACAACCTTATCACCTCACACATCACCTAAAAACAATTTGTCCATCACTACACATCTCACATATATACACACATATCATCATTATTGAATGAAGAGTGAGCCAGAGGGGGTATCCATACATATGTATCACCATTATCTTTGATGTTATGGAATGAAATTAGAAACCAAAACGTCTGAGTACTGGAATGGTTATCCAACATGGGTGGGGTGCGTATATAAATAATATAAATTAAATTAAATTTATAACACACAATACATATACTATGCATTTAGGTTGACTACACTAACACTTAACACAACACCACCGCTTCAAAAAAATAACCAGTACAACCGCTACATCCACTATATGCAATACACAACCCACCAACCATGAAAATACAAACATTTCAACTTCCATTTAGAATACAACACTAATTTATATTCAAATGATTCTCACTCAAATTTACGAATCCACTCAAATATTCCACTCATTTATTCATTTCATTCTAGATCATCATATATTTCATGGAAAATAGAAGAACTAACACAACCACACTACATCAAATCTCGCCCATCTCACATCAACTATCATTTCCATGATAAACTAACTAAACCGACTCATCACAACAACCAAATGTATCATCCCCCACACACTAAAAAAATATTTCATCACAGCCATGTCTTACAACATTTCCAAACAATATTACACCACCACACATCATCAACACTACACATCAAAACACTATGCACCACAACCACTATACACCCTAACTACCAAAAAATACTTCACCACCCACATCATCCCCACCACACATCACACCATTATGAACCAAAACCACTAAAGACAATAACATCCTCACACTATAACACACAAATTACCACATCATATGTATGCCATCTAGAAACCACATCATAGTTGCACATGCCACCCTACCATTCCGGTCACCACCATCACCACACTACAACCCAAACAAATGGAAAACACAAAAAATAAGCCACACACAAGAGAAACACATACCAAATTACACAATTTATTCCCAATATTTTTTCATTAACTCATTATTTGGTATGGGTAATACCACAAAAAACACATTTCTAGGATAAACCAATTTATTCACCATTTATACGTTCATTAGCCTTTTATTTTGGTTGAGGTAACAAAAAAACAAAACAAAGGTCTCACAACATATCGTATGCACTGAGAAAAGACTCCCAACATCAATTTATTATGGTATTGGTAAAAATCATGCACAATATCATCAACAACATATATCAAAGCAGTTTGGCATGAAATATATACCACAAACCAAACAATTATAGTAATAAAAATTAATTAACATTCTATTTTTAACCTTGATATCAACCTAATTGAATGAAAACTTTTATATTCCCAACACATATCCCAAAATGTGGTGTAAATAGGACTCCCTACCTCGAGGAAGATTTTTTGACTCACTATTCACTACACGTTGAAGAAGAAACAACCCAAAAACCACAATTACACAAGGAATCTGTGGATCAACCAAAACTACCTCAAGGGACAATAAAAAACATATCCAAACACCCTCCGATCAAAAAAACACAACATAATATAAGATAATATAACAAGGTAAAACAAGGGGATATGGAGAAGAACACAACACTATTCCCCAACGACCAACAACTGAAACCCAAGATCAAATAAATAGAATTAAAGGATGATATATCTTCCAAACTTACTAGGCTACATCTAAAAAATAAACCCTGTAGTAGCCAAATATTAATAGAGTTTGTTGAAAAAATATTTATACAGATTGTTTGTAGGATACATTACAACATAAATACATCATTTTCATTGTATGTTCCATGGGATAAGTTATTAAACATTATAAAACCCACTTTTAAGCTGTGAATCCATTTTATTCCCAATAATTGATATGTGTTCTTGATAAAACTTATTTTAAAAAACAAAGTCATAGGACATAAAACAATTTCATGTTATACCCCTCGCCACAAAAAATACATAACTGGATAGACACATAATATTTCAACCCCCATCTAATGTCATAACTGCCTCTTTTAGGGAATAAAAACCTTTTGAAGTACTTTTGAAGCACCCATTCCAATGATCATCATTTAACCTCCTATGAACACTTCAAAATTCCTCAAAATGGAAAATTAATTGGTCCGGAAGGCACAAACTATTATAATAAATACCTATAAAAATATTATCTTCCTTGAGAATCCAACCCATTCATACATAAAAGATATGGGTTCAAATGACCACCTAATAAGATATCTGTCATGGATCACATTTCACATCAAACACTACCAACATACATACACATTAATCCAATATGAAAACAATAACACCACACCACCCAACCCCACATATCCCCCAACATAATACCACATCATCTGGTACCAGAAACGAGCCACAAAAATTCCACACAACCATCTCAACCTCCGTGTTTCCCAAAAAAAATACAATTACCAAGAACACATAACCCTTCCTATGAACTAAAAAAAATAATTCCATCTTCCATTTATTGATATTATCTATTTTTGGAAACAATGACTCTCCCATGTAGTTTTAATCATGTCATAGTATAATGAGTATTGATTTGGATTCCAATCCTACCATTTTTTATATGTCAGAGGATATATCACACATCAAATGTCTAAATAAAAATAATACCTCTCATATGAAAACATGATTAAAATATATTGTCATAATAAAACTAGATAAGATCAAAGGAAAAGTAAAAAAATCGAAGGATACTAGGGGACATCTGTTTATCTATCTCACATGTACTCTCCCCCAAGCCACTATCCCTACACAACCTAGCAACCATGGAAATTGATCATCAATGCATAACCTTATCTTGTTGATCCTAGATCTATACTAGTTTCTTATCAAATTTCACATCATATTCAGTATCCTAGTCTACTCAAGCAATGATTTGGGAGTCATCATAAAGATATTAACAAAGATGAGAGACATTAAAGATGACATGTATCCTCTTTAAAGCTATGCTGATAAAATCAATCTATTTGAAAATGTGAACAAAAACATTGAAAGGAACCAAAAACTGCGGAAAATTCATACTCTCCCAATGAAACATCTACTAACCCCTACGAGGGGTGACTCTCAAGAACACATGGTCTCTAAACTCAATCTTCATCAGCATAAAATTATTATCAACATAGGCCTTCTGATAGTCTGGCACCACCCTCATCCCTTCTCAGACAAAATATATCTTCTTAGTCATGTTATATTCTATATCACAACAATGAACTGCTGATTCCCCAACCTCTATCCCATATAACATTGAATGATGATACATTTCTTAAAGTGCCGAAAACAGGTCCATACTAATGGATGAGATATATATATTATACATAGAAAAATCAAATATTGTTGGGGTCTTACATATAATCCCCCAATTTCTAGAATTATAACAAACATAATATCTTCATTCATTTGGATGTTTTGATCCATCTTCCCATCTGTCTGAGGGTTGAATGTAGTGCTAAGGTGAAACTGGTAGCCAAAAGCATGATGCAATGGCATATATAATCCATGTGTTAAATGAGTATAAAAGCTAGAGAAGATGATCCTAAATACTCTTTGAATCCCATCGAAATCATCCATATATTATGTTTCCAAATGAAACAGGATGCATGATGGATAGATCACTAAAAAATATGTTAACATCACAAGTTTTCCCGTTATCACCCAAGTTTCATCACTACCTTCCTGATCCAAGGGTTACCTCATAAATAAATCATTCAATATGCCTTTATATTTCTACTAAATAATATATTAGGGATACAGAAAACCAAAAAAACATTATACTATAATTTCTCTAGTTGAGAATGTATAAAAGTTTCAAAAAACTCTACCATTAACCATTTCTTCCATGACCACAAAAGTAATCTCCCAAAGCTACAATGCCTCTCTTTCATACAAGTGTATATAACTATATTTTACCTATGAAAATCATAGATAAATCTCTCATAAATTACTTATTGAATGAAAAAACAATGACCAAACAACACCCTATTCGGATTATTTTCCAACCACCCCTCAGAAGAATCACCATGTGAAACATGATAGTGCATCACTTATAACTCTATGTCTCCACAATAAGACTCCTATATCTATAACATAAAGGATTAATCCACATTTATATAATAAATAAAAATATGTCCACTACTATTTCCAATTTCATGATGCATCACTTCTTGTTCATCCAAGAATTTACAAACATTGGTAGATTTATGAACGACATCTCATTGGGAAATCCAACACAAAAATTGGATACCACATCCCAGTTTCATAATGTTTAAGAGAAATAAATATCACAATAATAAATAAAATAAATCCACCTCCAATTAAAGATATTCAAATCTTATTGATTGAAATTATATTTCATCTTTTAATGGTGTATGAAAAATACAATGCACTCACTGATGAGGTAACACATCCACAACATCTGTGAATACTTAACATCAGCTAGTTCTATATCATTGGTGGCATAATTATGATTATGAGAAGGTAATGTAATATACCATTAAACGATCAATGACCTCTTACACATAGACACACATGTCAAACCCATATAAAACACATCTTAGAAAACCTCAAACAAAACACACTCTTATTGAATCCAATGCAGTAAATCATTGATCGACATCTCATCTAGGTAAATGAATTATTCCTAGTACTAATAATTTTAGAAAAAAAATTTATCCATTCTAATTATTTCTATTATAGTTTATATAACTCATGATAAATAAATAAAAATCCTTCTATAATAGCTTGATGGACTAAGGGAATCTTTAAACATCTTACTTTTTCTTGGGTTCTACCCACGAAAAAAATGACATGATCATAAATGGGTACACTTACAAACCCTTGTAAAAAACAAATGTATTAATAAAGAGACATTTCTTCTAAAAAAATTCAATTGGATAACATCTTTAAATGCTTGTGATATCATTGAACATATAGATTGGCTCTGAGGTTCTCGACATGATCCTACTACATCATTGAGTAAATTAAGATATCATTGTCGAACTTGATGAATAACCAGTCTATGAACTCTTTGAAAATATATTTCATTGTCCTCGTGAACATTAATAGTGTGTTGAAAACACATAATGACATGACTATGAATTCAATTGTTCTATACATTCAATTGAAGGTAATAATTGAGATATCCACATACCTCACCATCAAATGGAGAAATCCAAACTGTACAAAAATCATAAACAAACTACTAGAACATATTAACATGTCAAAAAGTTCGTCAATTATCATGATAGGGTAGAAATTATTGATAGTCATCTGAATAAACCTCCCGTTGTCTGTACAAAACATTAAACAACCATCCATCTTCTTAGATAATATTAGTGGAGCTCCCTAATGAGTAACACTTGGTCTGATGAAACCCATCTACATTCAATATTCCACCTATAACCTCATCTCACACATTTTAATAGTTTTTATTTGATAGGGAGCCATAAAAATTATAGATATTATTGATTTCAATTATATCCTAAAATCAACATCACATCATATGGGTAACACCAATAACACATTTGAAAAAAATGAACTTATCAATAACTCTAGGAAAATCCTCATCATATTAATACACCAAAATATCAACAAAATAAGACTAAAAGTTCTCTTCTTTCATACCACCTATCAGATACCCTCTATCTCCAACAAACGCCACTCACTAGACCTCCACATCAAAACCAACATTTTCCTATTGAAGTAGTCAATGACTGCACCCAAAAAATTCAAGTAATCCATTATAGGGAAAACATAATATGGAAATATTTTCTAATAGAGGAAATATTAAAATCACCGGTGCTTTCCCATCACCAACCTATATCCTTGGAACACATCAAGAAAAGCATGTTGAACTCCATCTGGCATATATAACACTAGTTTCACTCAAATACACTTCATGCCATGTCCCAAATTACACTCCAATTTAGGAGAAAGAAGGAGTTCAAGGATAATAAATTATAAAAAACACAGTCAATATAAAATTATAAATGGATATTACCTTTGAAAACATGTGGTATTGTTTTTATATCTACCTCTAACATGTCCAACTAACCACACCCATCTCATCTACATATGTGTTATTATACTCAATGTATGTTACTTAGACTAGGTGCCCATGTACATGGACTATTATGAGGCATCCTTATACCAGCAACAACTTCCCATGGCTTCTAAATAATCGATGATCGTCTATACCGCTGAAGTTATCATGGATGAAAATGTTGTAGCAATTGAAAATGGGATAGAAAAACCTCCAGAAACTAGCTTCCATGAGAAGTTCTAAACTATAATTGGTAGTTCCCATGTACTATGTACACATAAAAAATTTAG
This sequence comes from Viscum album, assembly GCA_963277665.1. Classification (NCBI taxonomy): domain Eukaryota; kingdom Viridiplantae; phylum Streptophyta; class Magnoliopsida; order Santalales; family Viscaceae; genus Viscum; species Viscum album. Next base: position 1,186,330,904 of record OY728156.1, on the reverse strand, counting down.
GAATCCTCTGGAAGGTTATCAATAGACACCTGACGTAGATGGATGGAATGATATCTCCCAATGTCAGTTGTCCTCTAGTCGAACCATGGAAACCAAAAAAATTGTTACTCACTACCTAAAGTTATTCCCCTCTTGATTCCCTCATAGACACACTTTCATAGAAAAAATTTAAAATAAAGAATTTTCTCAATTTCCATAGGATTTTTATACTTCTCTAGATACATAGGAATCTTATGTGATGTGACCATAAACCTAATCACTGAGTGAAAATCATCCTCCATATTTCACGCTCTGGACTCTTTATTAGTGGAAACATCTTGTGAAAAATTGTTCTAGGGCCTTGAAATTGATCCCAAACTCACGTTTAAATAGAATACCCTACTTAAGATAGATAAACTCATTCCTGTTCACTACCATTATTGTTAATGATATGAATTATAAAAGTAAATTCTTCTAAAATTAAATTATCAAAACATATTCCTCATTTCGGTAACAAATTAATAGTGCCCTACATTGAAGCATATCACCCCACAATTAAATAAAGTGAAATTACACCAAGAAATAATCATCAGAAAAATTCAAAACAAAATCTATCTCAATCTTATACAACTAGTTCTTCGTGTCCATATCTAATACACTCCCCTCATACATCCCCATAGTCTACTGTTTAAAAGCATGTATGCACCACTACCAAACCAAATCATCCACTATTGATTCGATCATTTGATGGTCAACCAAAGAATCCTACTAACAGTAAAATACAAAATCCACATGAAGATGATGAAAATAAAAAATTCATACAAAAATGATACATCAAAATCCCAATATCATGGATTTTATAGATGATTATTTATCTAAATCTGTTTATTTTATCCTAACAAAAAAATTCAGACCCGAACACTATCAACCATGATGTTATTTCCTTTCCCATGTATCTACATGGAAAATAGGTCCACCTCAATTTGTTGTTCAATAAGAATATAGATTGTGCACTATATCACATGGGAGTGGGGGATACAATTTGGTGTCCCAGCCACTCTCTCTGGCCTACTACACACACCAAGAACAACCAACACTATTTACTTACCATTGCATGAAATCCTCACTGTGCCTAACCCCAAACCCCTTCTCATCTTCAACCATCATCCTTAATACCAATACATCACAATTCCCTCCCTCCAATGATATCTCAATTATGGAAGAGAGAAAATGACCCCCATATCCCAACTCTCGTTGATCACTAGTATTTGACTAGTTCCAAGGGTATAAAAATCTCACAAAAGGGAGGAACTACCCTATAATAGATAACAAGTTCAGGATATTGGAATGATAAACACTATCAAAATCCATCATATATTTGAATAAATTAAAACCATAACCATCCAACAATACATTTACAATTTTATTAAATATAAATGAACTATCCAATATATATATATATACACCAAAATACAGGTCATATGGCAGTGAGTCCATAAATTCTCCAACTGAAGATATTAATGTCTATATTGGTCCCAAAGTCCATTTAGAATCCAAAAAGTAGATTATATATGTAGGATAAGTGAAAAAAATATATTCAGCAGAGAAAAACAAGGTTAAATGTTCACATGTGAAATGATAATGCTAATGTGAAAGTGAATATACAACAGAACCAACAAGCACCAGTATATCTGAACAAACAAATCCCACCCTCGCTATGGATTTTTCATCAAATATTGAATCCAATAAGTAATATAAAATCTAAATATTAGAAAATCAAGGAACGTGTATTTTTCTTCCCATGTAATTGTAAACTTTCATGCCACAACATTGGACATCCTATGCTCTCGTTACATTAATATATATCCCATAACATATCAACCATCCCTATTTTGGTGGGGATGGATCCATACATTCCCACCATCACCTTACATAGAATCAGGTGCTATCATCAAGAGTCAACACATATCATCTCATAACCAATGAAGTAGGGTATCATGAAAGTGAGGGAGATCAACATAATGCCTGCCTCATACTATGAATGAATAAACCACATATCACCTCCTATCACAAACTAATCACATCACACATCACCCAACAACTCCAAGGACATCTCTACACATCTCACCCAAGGATTTATAGGCCATCACTACTGAAAATGAGAAGGTAAGAGGGGGTATATATCATTTCATATCACTATCATCTTTAATATTTTGAAAACACAAGGAAACAAAAACATCTATGTTTTTGTAAAGTTATCCAACTTGGTTGGGATGCATGTAGAAATAGCAGAAAATATATGATATATATAACAAAAAATCCCAAATTATATATTCATGACAACTATACTATCACATTCCACAACACCACACTACACCCAATTTCAACCATTATAATCTCTACCACGACAATATGCAACACACCTCCCAACTACCCGAAAAATCTATACATCTCCACTTTTATTTACAACAAACCAATAAAATTTATTCATAAGAATGTCCCTAAAATTTACACCTATAACTGTCATATTTAATTAATTTAATCATTTGATTCAACATTATCATATATTCCAAAGATAATTCAGAGTCTAACACAACCCCACCATATCATAGAATATCTTTTCCAACACACATTATCCACCATTTTTGAACCACACCTTCCAGAAAAAAACACCAAAAAACAACATGTATCTTCCACCAAACACAAAAACCATGTCCCTATTAAACAACATAGAAATAAACCTAAACAAAGTAGTACACCACCACACATCTTCACTATCATGAATTACAACACTACACACCACCACGACTACACAACATAACCACTACACAACAATACTCCACCACAAATCTTTACCACCATGCATCACACCACTCATCACCACAACCACTACACACCAGGACCACCATGTACTATAACATTCAATTTTTTACATTTTATCAATGAAGAATATCAACTAAATCAATAAAATTATTGATCCAGAGTGTGGATGAAAACCACTAGTAGTACAATACAACCTATAACACATAAAAAAATTCAAAAAAGAAACCACCCACAATAGAAAGACATCCCATATTTGACGATTTAATAAAGGTATATACTTAATTTCTTATTTATATAGAATTATTATTATCACACAAACTATATTTCCATGAGAAACCAATTTATTATGAATATATATATTCATTAACCTTTTATTTAAGTTGAGGTCCCACAACAACATAGTAAAGGTCCCACACCATATCAACTATAACACAAACAAGGACCCCAACAACTGTTATTTTTTATTAGAAACAAGAATTTACAATATCATCATGAACATGTGTCAACGAAGTAAAACATGGTATACCATTCCCTTACCCAAAAAATTTAGTTATTTTAATAAATTAACATTTTCTGATAAACCATACTACATACCCAAATAAAAGAAAAATCATGAAATCCCCACATCTATAACATAAAGTGCTAAGAAAGTGAATACCTTCCTTCAATGAATCATTTTTATCATGATTGAAACCACATGGTGAATATGAGATAACCCAAAAAAATCATTAGTAAAATGGAACACTTGATCAACCTAAACCACACTAAGGTATACCAAAAAAAAATCCCAACACAACCTGAACTAAAACCATCATCATTGAAGCATATCATTGACAGAAAAATGGAGGAACATTTTGGATAAAGTGAAGAACTCCCCACTGATCACCAATGACTAACCACCATAACCCATGATCAACGAAGGAGAATGTGATGTTGTGATATCATTCATATGTGCTAGGGTTCACCCACAAAACATGAACATGAAAGACAAAAAAATAATATAATAATCCTATGAAATGATATATTTTTTATTTATAATTCACATAATATACGGTGTGAATCCAACATTTATGTTACCAATTCCACTAGTCTACTGATTACACTCCTTAAAAACATCTTTTTGTATAGGAATATCTTTCTCAATACGAAACCGTATTCCTCATGTTGTATTAATCATATGTCATAAATCAATATCTTATAGTGTAAGAAAATTTCTTGGTGTACCCCTTGATAGAAAAAATCCAAAAACAATGTAGTCACACGATAATAAATCACTATATTATGACATAACTACTTATTTTACGTTAAAAAAACATGTTTTAGTTCTTATAAAACTCCAATTCCAACGAACGCCCTCTAGCCTCCTCTGAATAGCAACGACTACCTCAAACATGAAGATTAATGGGATAGGAAGTCACAAAATAGATCATATGGTAATAATTATCCTATGTGAAAACTATTTTTTTACAATTACCAATAAATAATAATTTATATTCGAAAAAATTCTATGTATTGTTATACTCACAAGTCATTCCAATTTTATATTATCTTTTATGAACACATAATCATGATCTCGAAACCGTGATAAACACTAAAAAAATACCAAATCAAATATCCAAAATATACATGTAATAATATATCATCATAAATATACATAATTTTTCATAACCAAAATGATATTGAGTCAAAACCCAATTTTCCCGAAAAGTTATATTTTTGTTAAAATTACTCACACACATAGAAAATTAATCAATCATTTAATTTAAAATTTCATATTCTAAAAAGGCATTATAGTTCATAAATCAATCTTCATAAATCGTTTCCATCCAATTTTTATATTTTATTTTAAAATTTAACGTGTAATAAAAAATCATCTAAAACATACTAGTATCTACAAGAATAAACCTATATAGACAATGGTGATAGAGAAACAAAGAAACTTTATGGACTAATATATAGACATTCTCCAATATTAAACAAATCAAAATCTAAAAATCCCCAATTTATCAAACTAATATTTTTATATTTAACCAAATACTAAAGGTTAGGGTCCTTAAATTGAAATAGTTGATAATAGTTAATGAAATAGAGGATATAAAAAATGTATATAAGGTTTTATAAAAAAATGATTGATAAAATACAATAAGATAGGGACATAGTGGTTTAAAATATTAAATGAAACATAATTATAAATATTGAATTAGAATATGTGAAGAAATATAGATTTGGGTGTTATAAATTTAAATTTTTGTGTACTTTATGAAATTAAATGTTTTATTTCATGGTTAGAGATTGAGTATAACTAGGAAATAATTTCTATATACCTATAAAATATAGGAAAATAATCATGGTCTCAAGGATACTATGAAAGTATCTACATATTCCACTACTTCTTGTTTAAACAGAGTTTAAATAAAAACAACACCAATCCCTCTTCACATTTTACAATAACACACGTAATCCACTCAACCAATGTTTCTAATTCCTCTATTTTTAATCAAAATATATCCATAAAACTTAATTAAAAAAATGATCGTCCCACCACAACATTGTATAGTGTCACAAGAACATTCCTTAACAACTAACACTACCTAAAAATGATTTATCCCAAACAGAACCAAATTTGCATCTAGAACCCAAAATAAGTGGTATTATAACTTCTCAATGCTTTAACATAATTTATCCATGAAAATATATTGAGGGGTCAACCCATCTAAAGTAACATCAAAATAGGTTGTTTTAAAACTCTCTTGATAATCATGATTTTAACTCTTAAGAAGAATTATGAATAACAAGTCAATAGTTCTCATCTATCACGAATAATTATTCCGTATACACTACCTATTATTCAAAACATGTGTTAACTAGATAAAGGTTATTAATAATGTAAAACTATAATATTAATGATGATAAGTATTTAAAATACCCCAAAATTAATACCATTTCTTTGTGATACTCTACCATATTATCCTTGAAAAAATAACTAATAAAATTATTCCACAGTAATCGTTTTTCCAATAATACCAATTCCAAAAAAAATGTTTACATGTAACCAATATTTACAGATGAATCAAGAATGTTCTTCAATTTTAGAAATTTAGAAATTTATCAAAACAAAAATCTGAAACTAATATATCACATCACAGGGATACCTTTTCCCATAATCCTTATGCCATCGTTGCTCAGTTTTTAATGCATGGTTCAATTGAAATAAGGAATATATATATAATATTCTTATATACTTGAAACTACACCAAGAAGTATATATACCATAAATCCAAGAACTATTTATATGTGAAGTGTCTCAAAATAATCCTATGTTTAATCCCTAAGCTACACCACATGTTTCAACATAATATGTTAAACACATGGAAAATGAAATGAATCACGTAACGAACTAACTAACCATTAATTTAATTAAAATAGAATACATTAATTCCTATTAAAAATGAAAAAAATATTAATTCACATCTCGAAAAATATTTGATTAACCAAAAGCTCTCAACTAACAACTAATAACCCAGATATTGAAATCAATATCCTGAAACATATCTACGGTTCATTAGTCCCTAAAACAATAACTATATAAGAATGGTTCTCCAGTAATTAACAGTAATAAGAACAGACTCAATATCAATAATTTTATACCAAAAAACATAAAACCATAATGAATTTGGATATAAATAATAATTCATATAATATGTTTTATTTCCATGGAAATTGTTTATGATGTCATAAACCTATAATAATTCTACTATGCGTTTCATTTCTATAGTAGATCACATAACCCAAGGTACCTTGTAACACCGTTAAAATTTTGCAGTGTATCAAATTATGTATCAACATATATATAAAAACCACTCTGTTTCAAAATATAATTCCATTTCCGAAATTTTGACCCCTTATACCCGTTATTTACACCAAACAATATTGTAACTACACCATGACAACCAATGATAAATCAACCAATTATTACTCAAATATCATTACAACCTATAGAAAGAAGAAACAAAATACTAATATACAACTTTACAGTAATAGGAAAATAATTTTATATTACTATATATCAAATAAGTGATTCTAATAAACTCTTTACAATATAATCCAAGGTTACACCAGCTAATATGAACCAGAAGACCAATTCATTTCCCATGGATTAGAAACAGATAAGAAATCATGTTAAACACCCAACTCATCCACCTATAATGTATTTATGACACTAAAATAATGGATAACCAATTATTTAAAATTTCCTTGATTAAATTTTTTCCCAAATATTTTGATGAATAATTTACTTTCAAATATGATAATATACTATGTCATGATACAAATATGTCAGCAACCATCCACTATGTGATCCCTCAATGTTACCTCTTACCCAATGATAAAGTGATATCCCATCTCCCCCTTTTTTCATCTATGATACACTTACCAAGGTTTAAACAATTTGTATTGTCCTTCTATCTATATATTCAATTTCAATAATACACAAATAATGTTTCATGGTTTATATACCTTCAATGTCTCCCCTATTATAATTGTAATTATATGGACCAATTATGTGAATGACCTATTCAAGGATATAAACCACAAAATTAGGGACTATTATATCCACTAGCATTATATATCATTGAACTAACAATGGAATAACCAAAAAATATATTTTACTATTCACTCATCAGACATATCCTAGAAAACCAACACCCATTACTAATCAAATTTTTTAGAGACCATCTTTTCTAAAATGAATGTTACCTAATTTCCAATGAATTAATGATTTTATAAAAAAATTAAACTCATTATATCATGACAAGAATGTCAAACAATTTTATTTTTTAATTTTTTGAATCCACATGCATATCAAAAAAAATTTATTTTGAAATCTAATCATTTAATATGTTTCAACCAAAACCAGTAATATAAAAACTCTAAATTTATATCTAAAATACAAAACATTAATTTATATATTTTTGGGAAAATATTTTTCATAACCATGTTAAACAAAATTCAAAACTCCAAATCAGTATCACCCAAAATATTAAACATGAAATTCCATGCATAAAAAAATTTAATACCTCAAAAATATATAAAAACATTTGTATATAAATGTTAAATTCACTAAAATACCCCTTTACTAGCCAATATTATTCAGTGAAACACCATTTATAAAATAAATGATCATTTTTAAAAAATAAAGAGGAAAATCACTAATATTTTTTTGATTATAATAACTATTATAGGAAGTTGGGCCAATATATAGATTTTTTTTAAAACCCATTATCACTAAAATTAAAAAAGTGTACTATGAAAATAGAAAATATAATGGTTGAACCAATGATAATTTTTCAATTTACACCATATTTTTTCATTTATAGTAATTTATTTGAAAATATTGATTGAAATAAATTTTAAAATAGCATGAGTGTAGAAATGTAGAAAGAAAATTTTTTATACAAATGTTTTTTATATAATTCAGATATGATAAACTAATTATAGAGAATATTCTTTATAGAATAATAAAATTTCACCGTCACAAGGAATCACATGAATTAACTTGTTTCTAGATTCCTTATTGATAATTAATCATCAATTTTTTCATTCACAAATATACTAACATTACTTTTTCATTTTACAATAGTCAAAGAAAACATGTGGAACTAAAGAGTGATAAGATTCAATCGCATATGAAGAAATAATGAAGACCGCTCCAACCATCCCATATTACATTACAACCTTGTGAATCTTCAAATAAATTTCATTTACCATGAATAATAACAAATGGATGTGGTAAAATTTATTCAAAAAAATAAACTTAGATTAAATCCTGAAATCAACATTAAAATATTGTCATTAATGTTGTATCATCACCCCTAATCATTGTCTTCCATCCATTGAAGTATAACACAACCATGATAGAATGTAAATCATTCATGAGTAATGATGTAACCTAAAGGGATTGATATAAAATAAACATAATATAGAAAATAAAAACATGTATACAACATATTAATGAAAAATTTATTTAAATTTAAATATATAATAAAATAATCCACATCATAAATTTATTTATCATAGTTCCCTAAAAGAGTTTAATGATCCACACATTATCCAAAATATATTAAAAATACCCCCCAAGAGTTGTAAACACAAAAAACTTATTGATATAATTCTAGTGGTAGACAAATGGATAATAAACCCCGTAATCCTTCATGAAACCCATTATTAAATATTCGGAGAGAAATATTTTTGGGTTACTATAGACGTTTTGTAGTAGGTACAGTAGCGATTACTATAAAATCAAGAACTATTCATCCAATATGGTCCTTCAAGACACCGGTTCGAGCCTAGGAACCCTAGTGAGTTTAGGAAACCATTATAATTTTTGTAATAAGGGCCTTTTGGAAACCTCATGCCTCCAAGATGTGGGTTTTCAGGCCACATGGCCTAAATCCATGAAGTAAATAAGTCAAACCCAGTAAGACTGGGCCCTATAAAAATAATAAGAGTAGTAACAACGAACAATGTAGAGTTAACTAGATTAGTAATGAGTGACCGAGTATGATAATCACTATTACTACTAGGAACCATGTAGCTTTGCATGGGGAAATTCTAGATGAAAAAATATGATAGGAAGGGAGACTGGATCAGTCAATGAAATAGATGCGGGGGAGGGGTACTTCTAATGTAGTCAGGTCTTTGGTATTTTTTCACATACCCGGACTTGTGAATTTGGGCCAACGGGTCACACATGGGTTCCCTCTCAACCTATTGAAAAAGGAGATTATCTAATAAATAAATAAATAAATAATTCCTTTGGACTATTTGGAACACAATATTTAAATACCTTTGAAAATTCAAGGCGAAACATATAAGTTATTTAATGATTTATTAAAAACCATATATATCCATCCATGATTTATTACAATCATTCCATTGGTGTAAGGTATATAATATGATTTTTATATGTCTCCCATCACTATATTGATCCTCTAAAAGAATAAGGAGTGACATTGGAATTCTCTTATGTGGTTTGAAACTCATATAATATACCATTGATATATTTATGAAGTTGTTGATTCATTTAATCACGAACTTTGATCAGTCCAAATCCAAGATCGCAACCACGTCATGGAACCTTATAGTGTAATGAGAACTCCACAACACAGTTTCTTCACTTCCTTCTGGGTTTATTAAACCCATATCTTGATTATAGTATAAGAGAACTAGTTACAATATAATATCCTTAAAACACTATCTCACATAATAAATGAGATTGTGATTGACACCTTTATAAAATCAAACGAATGTTGGATTACCTTTTGAAATATTTGTTACTATGTGGTGTTTGTGTTGGGCCCTTCATTGTGTTGTAGGAACCTCATACTACATTGTGCACACAATCCACTGATAAAAGGTATTCCCATAATCCAGGTTATTCATCACGGTCCTCATACTAATTCTTTATCACCCTATTATTATATTTATGGTTCATAAAATTCCCTACCATAGGGTGTACAGAACCCATGTTGAATTTACATCTCTCAAGCCTATCATTTTCATCTCTATAAGTCCATTGTGGAGTGTCATATTCATTATATTATATTAAATATTTAAAAAAATATATCACTATGTTTATTATCCCATTTAACCTCCCAATAATGGGTTTCTGTATTCCCATCATGATGTGTTACTTCTATGTGATTTTTCTTTAAATATCACGAGTCATTGAGCTATTAATCTATTAGGTACACATCTCTATACCTTATATCATCATCACCACAAAGTAAGGGTAGTGTTTTTGGCTTGAAATATATAATGATCCATTAATTTATGATTGAATCTCTATATTTACCCAATTACACTTTTTTGTCAAAAATTGTTATTGAAAATAACATTGGGTAGTATATAATCAATAAATAAACTAAAATAATGTATATATGATATGTTTCTAATCATTAAAATTCATCAATTAATGAAAACATTCATTTCAATTGAAATGTACTATTTTAAAAAAAGGGGAAACAAATCATTTTTTAAGGAAAAAATAAAATCAATAAAAAAACATAATTTATAATATAATATTTCAGAAGAAAATAAATTATCTAATATAGTGTTACAATAATTATAAATCAGTCAATCTAATTTAAAAAATAATAATCCCTTTCCTTTAAAATTAGTCTAACTGCCCCTATTACCCCCAAGACATGTGATTTAATATAACAAATTAATAAATCGCTCACAATTAGAGGTCATTTTATTGAGAATTATTTTTAATAAAGTGCATAAAATTAGATCCTTTTGACTCTCTTACCACCTCATTAGAGTGAAAATTGGTTTTCTATTTTTCTTTTTTCACACTAATATAGGTAATAAAAATTTTCATTTTCACATAGGAATATGTTTTTATATCCAATAATTGCATATATATATATATATATATATAAAATTAGAATCCATGGAAATTCTTACCCATAATGATTTGTATTAAGAAAGACATCAAATAAAAAAACAGGATACATAAAATGACATAAACAATTTATAATGACCCAATAAAGTGTATAGATAAAAATACTGATTGTAAAATAAAAAAATTTGAGCTTTAGAACCATGATAAAGAAATGAATATATTGATTGGTAAACGAATATCATGAAACACACATTCTTAATAAAAAAACTCGAAAAAGGGGTTAAAATAAGATTTGGAATAAGAGTTCCATTATCAATAGAGAAATCCAAAATAAAAAGACAAACATCAAAGTTAGACCAAACAAAAAACTGGATACCTAAAAAAAAGAAAGGCAACACCGAACTCATATTTAGAAAAATAAAAACCCTATGATCAATTTCCAATATTTTTTATTTTATTATTATATCATTATTATTAATAATTTAATTTCATTAAAAAAATTATTTATATATAATTTATCATAGTTTTATAAAAACATGTAATTTTATAATATAACCATAGCTCAAAATTTTCTAAATTCATAATCTTTTATAAAATATAACATAATTTATATTTTATAATGAAACATATTATCTATTAAATTATTTCAAATTATATAACATTATAATTATAGTAAATTATAAATATTAATAATAACATTACTTAAAATATTTGACATTACAGTATTACAAATTATAATAATTTAAAAACAATTTTTTATTTAATTTTCTCAAATTATTATAAAACATATTAATATAAAATACTTAAATTATATATATCATGGAAAAATAATTTATTTATTTAAAAATAATTCAATATGATTATAATTTTATAATATAATATACTCAAAAATAATTATCATTTTTATTTAATAAATTAGTTATTTAAATTGTCATTATTTTTATAAAATAAATGAAATATATATATTTATATAAAATGAATCCCTTGAACAATTTAATATAATAAAACATTTTTTTATATTTCAAATTTAAAATTAATTTTAAAACTACAAATTTTTAATTTTAAATATTATTATCATTTAACCAGAATAAATAAAATTCTCAATGTAAATTATTTCTATTTAATAACATAGTTTATTTAAAATTATAAAAAAATCATTTAATAAGAAATGATTATTTTAATCTATTTGGGTTATTACAAAACATTTAATATAGGGTATAATTATACTTTTACATGACCCAAATTAATAATTTTCCCTACATGAATAATCTAGTTTAGTGAGATAGAAAGAAAAATATAAATTAAAAACAACCAATATAATAAATCAATATAATGAAAAAGAAATATATTTCACTGTTTTTTATTATGATTCATTCCATGAGACATGACATAATTGATTTAATTGACATACATTATTTTTTAGTGATCGTTGATGTCATATAGAAAATGAAAATTGGGCAAATGCAATAATTTGAGTAAAAAAAGATATATCAATACTGTTGTGAGGAATCCAAAGTATGAAATTAGTGAATCCTTGTATTTTTAAATGTTTTACAAAAATTTTATAGAAGGATAAAAAATATATATGTAAAAAATAAAGAAAAAATAGGGTAAAAAATAATGACCACAACTAATCAAAATGGGTGAGGTAATGCCCTAGGACTCATCATTTTGCACCTATACGATTCCACCAACCCCCTATAGTTCTCTAAAGACCCTCAATGTTACATACATGTTGATATTTTCTACAATAATGATATATAATCAACATTGATGTTGTCAATAGTCTATGGGTCTTGTCCCATAACCTATATTGTATTAGAGTTATTTTTCACAACTATTTGATTGAAATGATTTACTACAAACGAATCCTTTGCCAATAATCTATGGGTCTTGCATATCAAAATTTTCATTTTTTTTCATATTTATTATTTTTTCCCATTGTAAAAAGTTTAATTCTAATGGATATATTAATAATCTAAATGTAATGTTCTTAATAACCTAATAAAGTGATTCCATTTTAAATTCTATGGTGCATGTGTTTCATATAATACAATATCACTATGTGACAAAAACACAAAAATTCATAATTTAAATATTATTTATAGATTTCTAGGTTGTTCTAGGTATCACTTCCATTTCATATTCCTTACATTTTATAGCATATTATCGTTAAAAATAAATATTATTTTCCCGATTCTAATTTTTCTAATGTAAGTTGAGAAAGAAAAAGACACACACCCTTTAATTTCATCCCAAATTATAAATTAACAGTCACAATTAGTCATCTATGGATACAAACTAAAAAATATGGAATAAAGAGGGGGAGGTGACCAGTTAAATGAAAATCTAATGTAATCAATTTATTACAATTGTTCTCTCTCGTTTTCAAAAAATTATAGAGGATCCACGTACTATAATCTTAAAATATATTGTAATACAAATTTAAAAATATCCATTGATCAATCCCCACTTTCTCTATTTACACACAATGCTTTCAAAAACATAAGTATACAAACTAACACTATTTTTAATAATAATTCCAATAATTAATTTATATAACATAATTTGTATATTAAAATGAAATTATCTTGTAATATGGAATCTGATATGGTAACTTATAGTCTCTATAAGTATTTAAATGATCAATTGTATTTTATGACTCAAGCACAATTGGGTTGGACATTTTTAATTGATAGCCTCAATAATATTGTTGTTGTTTAATGACATCATAATCTGATAAAATAACTAAATATGATATCTTACTCACTCATTTCATGAGAGTCACCAATGCACGAGTGCATAAGAATTTAACATGACAAAATTTATTTAGAGTACCTATTATGAATGGGAATTAAATATATCGATTAATAATGCCATGAAATAGAAAATAATGATAATTATAGTAAACGAAAATTCAAAATAAAAATAATTATTTAGTGAAATTATATTATTTATCATATTGACAAAATTCTAAATTAGGATGGGATTGTAAATTTATATAATTTCAACATATTAATTTATTATTTAGAAGCATTGTAAATAAATTTTATTATCAGTTCTGTTTTTCCTTAATTGATGTTGTTTACTAGATTAGTGTATGTGAAACATATAAGAAGAAAAAACTGCACATTTGGATTTAGGGCTAAAACATGGTGTGTAATTTTCATTATAAATGAAATTGAATAATTACCAAAAACAAATTTACAAAATCCAGTACCGTTTTTGGTCTAGGAAATTGAGAATTAAAATAAAAAATTATATTTCAAATAAATAGTACAAAATATATTTAAATTAATTGAAAAGTCTCCAATGAGATTCCTCCTCATAGAAAAATTCATGAAAAATAAATCTACTAAACATTAACAAAAATGAATTTAAAACCATATGGTGAGAGTTTAATATGATCGGTAATGGGGTATTAAAATTATAATAATGCAATTTAAAATATTTTATTGATATGAATAAATATATGTATATATATTAATGTGAATTTCTAAAACATTGAAAAATTTATAATTTAGAAAAATTAATTTCATGGAATAATTGTATTTGAAAGTATCATTGGGATTTATCTATAAAAAAATTAATAATTTTTGGGTAATTTATGATACATGGAAGACCATAATAAAATTTTAAGGTAGAATTTAAAAAATCATAGGTAAAAAAGTCCCCTTAAACTAATTGGGTTCTCTCCCCATAACATAAAATTCATTATAGTAGTGGCAGTTTTTAAAAAACACTTATTATGGATTTTCCTTTATCAATAATAACCCAAAACCATTCAAAACCACATAAAGAATGTTATTTTCATTTAATAAAAATAAACCTTTTTATAACCTATCCTTAACATAATCTTGAGATTTTTCTAAAATAATTTTTGATTACAATACCATGTGAAAAAAATTCTATAATTATTTAAATGTGATGAATACAGTTCCTAATAATATATGTCTACACTTTATTTACAATCCATGTAATTATGTTTATGATTAAGTTAATTACCATAACTAATTATGCATGAAAAACAAGGGGATGCATTTACAATTTCTCAAATGAAATAATTTATTTTTCAGTCACAAAAAATTATAATTATTATCATTTAACATATAAATATTAATAATAAAATGATAGATTAAGAACAAATTTCAAACCTGTGTATATAGATCGTGAATAAAATAATAACCCATCTTTAAAAATAAATTGATATATATATATATATATATCATTATATCTTATAAAATGAAAAGTGTTTTGAAAGCATATGTGTTCCCTTTGATTAACAACACTCTTACAATATATAGGCTTTGGGATAAAATTAAAAGAAAACCTTGATCTTATAAATTCTGTAAAAATAATATTATATATACAATTATCAATACATATATATATATATATACATATATAAAAATATCATGTAAACAACCAAAATTTTTCTATAATAAAATTAAAACAATACAAACGATAGGCTTTAAAATAAAATTTATATCATCATCCCTTATATTATATATTCTAAAAATAAATAGACATATACATTCACATATATAAACATATACATGTCAAATATTCTAAAAAAGAAAATTTGATTAAAAAGAATAAACCCTTTCATAAATTCATATGAATGATGGATTTATAAGGAACACCTTAAAACATAAATTTAAAATAAATATTTTTAATAAAAAATATGAATGCACCAAAATTAGTATGTATATTTCGGTATATATTTATATATGTATTGGTTAAAATAAAACAAAAAAAATTGAACCCCTTCTAATTTCAAAAAACTAGAAAAAGTAGTAAATAAATATATTCAATAAAAACCTTACCTAAAATGCATAAAATTAGATCCTTCTGACTCTCTTACCTCCTCATTAGAGTGAAAATTGGTTTTCCATTTTTCTTTTTTCAAACTAATATAGGCAATAAAAATTTTCATTTTCACATAGGAATATGTTTTTATATCCAATAATTGCATATATATATATATATATAAAATTAGAAACCATGGAAATGTTTACCCAGAATGATTTGTATTAAGAAAGACAACAAATAAAAAAACAGGATACATAAAATGACATAAACAATTTATAATGAACCAATAAAGTGTATAGATAAAAATTCTGATTGTAAAATAAAAAAATTTGACCTTTAGAACCATGATAAAGAAATGAATATATTTATTGGTAAACGAATATCATGAAACACACATTCTTAATAAAAAAACTCGTAAAAAGGGGTTAAAATATGATTTGGAATAAGAGTACCATTATCAATAGAGAAATCCAAAATAAAAAGACAAACATCAAAGTTAGACCAAACTAAAAATTGCATACCTAAAAAAAGAATGGCAACACCGACCTCATATTTAGAAAAATCAAAACCCTATGCTCAATTCCCCATATTTTTTATTTTATTATTATATCATTATTATTAATAATTTCATTTCATTAAAAAAATTATTTATATATATTTTATCATAGTTTTATAAAAACATCTAATTGTATAATATAACCATAGTTCAAAATTTTCTTAATTCATAATCTTTTATAAAATATAACATAATTTATATTTTATAATGAAACATATTATCTATTTATTTATTTCAAATTATATAACATTATAATTATAGTAAAATATAAATATTAATAATAATATTACTTAAAATATTTGACATTACAGTATTACAAATTATAATAATTTAAAAACAATTTTTATTTAATTTTCTCAAATTATTATAAAACATATTAATATAAAATTATTATATTATATATATCATGAAAAAATAGATAATTTATTTAAAAATAAATCAATATGATTATAATTTTATAATATAATATACTCAAAAATAATTATCCTTTTGATTTAATAAATTAGTTATTTAAATTGTCATTATTTTTATAAAATAAGTGAAATAAATATATTTATATAAAATTAATCCCTTGAGCAATTTATCATAATAAAACATTTTTTTATATTTCAAATTTAAAATTAATTTTAAAACTGTAAATTTTTAATTTTAAATATTATTATCATTTAACCAAAATAAATAAAATTCTCAATATAAATTATTTCTATTTAATAACATAGTTTATTTAAAATTATAAAAAAATCATTTAACAAGATATAATTATTTTAATCTATTTGGGTTATTACAAAACATTTAATATAGGGTATAATTATACTTTTACATGACCCAAATTAATAATTTTCCCTACATGAATAATCTAGTTTAGTGAGATAGAAAGAAAAATATAAATTATAAACAACCAATATAATAAACCAATATAATGAAAATGAAATATATTTCCCAGTTTTTTTATTATGATTCATTCCATGAGACATGAAATAATTGATGTAATTGACATAATTTATTTTTTAGTGATCATTGATGTCATCTAGAAAAAGGAAATTTGGCAAATGCAATAATTTGAGTAAAAAAAGAAATATCAATAAAGTTATGAGGAATGCAAAGTATGAAATTAGTGAATCCTTGTATTTTTAAAAGTTTTACATAAATTTTATAAAAGGATAAAAAATATATGTGTAAAAAATAAAAAAATAAAAAAATAGGGTAAAAAATAGTGACCACAACTAATCAAAATGGGCGAGGTAATGCCCTCGGACTCATCATTTTTCACCTATACGATTCCACCAACCCCCTATAGTTTTCTAAAGACCCTCAATGTTACATACATGTTGATATTTTCTACTATAATGATATATAATCAACATTGAGGTTTTCAATAGTCTATAGGTCTTGTCTCATAACCTATATTGTATTTGAGTTATTTTTTACAACTATTTGATTGAAATGATTTACTCCAAACCAATCCTTTGTAATTGGGGATTTCATGTAACCTTTTGCCTTTATAATCAATGTCATGGATTCAGAGATTGAACTGGATGTCAAATTAAATATTGTTTTGATCATCCCAAATAAATAAACTAGATGTTACTTTATATTGGAATCAAAGGCTAGTGTATCATTGGGATGTTATTCTCTATTGGTTAGGGAAATTGTGGAAGCATCTGTAGTGAATTAATGATTAGTATTGTCAGATTCTAGATTATTTATTATTCATGAGGAGGTTATATTGACTAATTTAAATTCAATAATGGGACCTCAATGAGTTCACCACTCAAATTTCACATTCCCTTATGATGGGTATACATATTTAACTAGTATATATATCTAATAATATATAGAAAATTTAATATCACATGAAGAGTACAAAATAATGAAGTACGATTCATTTGATAGGATTTTTAAAATTTAATGATAGATGGGTGCTGCTAAGCATTTGATACCTTGGGATAATCTGAAAAAATGGTGTAAGTATGAATATAGGGATTATACCCTAGTTGAGATTATAGGATGGAGAAGAGTGTGGAATGGATTATAGCTCTAGAGGCGGAACTGGGGTTTTCTTGAATCAATTAACATCCTAAATTGTTTTTAGATATAAAATTTTTATATATTTAAAATCATCATAAAATTATTTATTCAACTTCTCTATTTTAACTGAGAGTAGTATTTCATGATATGATTGAGGAGATATTGTGGTAGGTATTACCCTAGATTAAAAATTTCTTATATATGAAACTCATTAATGTCATAATTTATAGAAAAATAATAAAAAACTTAAATCCACAAGTTGTAGTTTCTCTTATTCGTTAATAGACACATTGTTGACATTAGTAGTAGTTTGAGGAGATAAATCATTCAAACATTGGAACTGGAAAAATATTACTAAAGATAATAAATGTATTTCAAAGTGGGTAAAAAATTACCAAAAATTATGGTTCATTTAGTCTCCTACCCTAACCATTATAAAACATAAATAATTTTCATTCTATATAGACCTCCATCAGAATAAAAATAAATATCAATAGAAGAACATCCAAAAAACTTACTGTTCATTGGAAATCAATATTAGTAACAATGGAATAGATTATGGAATGATAATAAGTCTAGAAAAATGAACCCTTTAATTTCATGATCACTTTTTGTGAGGTATATTGGGCACTCTATGGGTCCTCTTCCTAGTTAGATAACATAGTCTCGGTATACGGCTGATTAGCCTATAGTTCTATCCCCAAATAACATTCCCTCTAAAAAAAGTGTACTATAGAATCTGAAAACCATTAAAATCATCCAAATATAATATCCAATGCATACTTTCGAAACAAATTGCAAGATATCAAATTCCATATCCACGGTTGATTAAAATTACAAACAAACAATCAAATTAACCTTCTATTGAACATAAATGAATTTCACAAAATGTATGTTTTTAAGACAAAATTATATTATACACCGTCAAAATATACTTATTAATATGTATTTATGGGTTTTTATCCACCTAATTTATATATTCATATATACTTTTATTTGGGGTAATTTGTTTTGTAAGGGTTGTGATGTCATTGGCACAATGATGGTTCCTAACTCGATGATGATTGTCGTGTATAATAGTTTTTAATTTTATATGTATAGGATATATGTTAGGATGTTATTTTTGATGGGATATAGGAGGGTATAGGTGAGGGATCTTTATATTGTGCTGTTTTTTACATGATTCCTTTATTTTCTCAACTGATTTTTCTCTAATCATTGAAGTAGTTGTTTATTTTGGGTTTGTAAGGGGTCAATATTCTTGTGATAAACCATGGATTGAGTGATAATATTTTGGAGTATGTAAGGATTTTTAGATTTTTTTTGTGGTGGTTTTGGTGGATTATAGAAGGTGTGTGATGGTTTTATTGGATAATATGAAGTTAGAGGGTAACCACAAACAAATGATTGAATATAGAGATGGGGAATGATTTGGGAATGAAAATGAATTAATCCACCTAAATATTAGTTGATAACATTTGGATGATTAAAGGGAATGTATCATTATTTGGGTGATATTTGAGTGTCTCAGTAGGTGAAAAAATATAGAGAGATACTTGGGTATAATGCCACATTATAAACAATTATTTTCATATAGTATTTATCTAAATTTTAGAAATTATAGTAATATATTTAGGAACTAATTGTCTTTTGTTAGGAATTTGATATTCACTTTTTTAGAATATAATACCCATGACAATTAATGTGATGGATCTTACATAATAGTGAATAAATTATATCAACATACTAGGGAGGTGTCTTTTGTGTATTTTTATGTAATAGACATTTTCCAATATAAATTTCTTGAAACATTATTTCACAGTGTGGACATCAAAATTACATGAATTGTTTTTCCATTTTCATGATACTCTGAGGTTATTACCATATTATTGGGCTATAGATTATCATTTATATGTATTCCTATTATAATACTTGTTTTATATGGGTAACTAATCTTTATCCTATTATATAGTTCCTTTAAGGGGTCTTCTATGGTGTTTCTAATTATTCCATTCCCTTATCACATTTAGGTAAACCATGAGGTGTGGAATATTGTATTGCATAATTTTGGAGCTCCATTGATTTTTTGACCCAAATAGCCTTATGGAATAATATATTTTCCAACAACATCATTAATACTTATAGAAATTAGATATAATATGTTGTGATATTTCTTATTAGGTTAATTTTTATTTTAGATACCTTTTAGATTTCAACCATTCCCATTAATATCTATATCCTTTCACCTAGAAAGAATTATCACATTATTTTAATCTACCATAAGGGACTCTATTTGTGAATTTGATGAGATGTCTTCCACATAATTAATGAAAATCACATCTCTTAATGAAATGTGTCACCTAAACCAATAAAAATAAATAATAAACAATCTAAAAGGAAATGAAAAATTGTTTTATCCTGTTAAGAATTATATATAGACTTGGAAGATCATGATTATAATGTTTATAAATAATACTGTCGGAAATGAAACATCCCTACTGAGAATACATGATAGAGTTATTTTTCTGGAATTTTTCATACCCTTAATAGATCTTTTTTATTCATTATTTCCCATGATTTAAATAATAATGATTTTGTGACCAAGAAATGTGCTGACCATCTTGACATGAGATTCTTAAAAAAGAAAATCACATATGAGGTGAATAAAAACACCTTTTTTCCCAGGTGAAACACATTTTATTGAAAATTTTATTCCTGAATCATATTAGACATGTCAATGAATATAATCTATTTTGAATAATTTCCCACTAGACAAATTCAATATCATTAACGCTAATAGTATCATCCTACCATATTTATCTTTTTTTCTTGTTCATATAATTAACAACCCAATTTGATGTTTGTGAACGCTCGACCAGGTAGTGGAATTGTTTCATGTACATCAATTGAACTAGAAGAATTAAAAATGGTGTCTTTTATACCTCCCCATAATCCCACATAACATTTTTTATTTAATAGATTTGGTATTTTATAATTATAATAATGTTTTTCTAGATAAATTTCATTAGAACTAATTTGGGTAGATATATTTTTCCATTTGATTATAGAATATATATAGTACGTGTTTTGTAATATATATATATAATTTCAAAATTCTCATATAAGGTGGTTTAAATAAGGTATTCTTGGATCAATATCCACTAAAATGTTTAATATAAACCTATATATGATTTTTAACATCAAAAGAAATTTCATCAACCATATCAATATTTGCTGTGGGGAATCCCGATTCAACCAATTTTGGGAAATAATAAAACATACAAATATGAGTTTTTGGAAAAAAGTGTAATTAAAAGGACGCATGAATTAAATCATCAATATACTGAAAACATTTACTTATGTGATTGGTTATTATGGCATGTCGTCTCCACTAAGAATGTTCCTAGAATTTTTTCATTTATAAAAATTTCTCATAAATCACCATATAACCACATAAATATATGTCTAAAAATGTCCACATTATATTATTTTGACCCATTCTATCTAAATCATGGTTTCCTCTTATTGATGAGAATTAACAAAACTCAAGAACATCCATCACTTAGCATGTTTATACAGCGATGAAGAAACCCATCTCAACCTTACTTGAAAATTAGAGGATCATTTAAAATGTAATTTAAAACATCAGTTTAGAGCTTGTTCCTCACTTACTTTGTGAAAAAAAGTATATTATAAATTTATTCAAATAATTAATTAATTTGGATAATTTTTTAAATTTTTTAATTTCAAATACAAATAGATGTTCATTAAGAAATAATTTTTTCATTTCGGTATCATTTTCCCAACTCATGTTGGGAAAAAATATTTATCATAGATGGTTACTGAAACTAATAATATGATCTACCTTTTTATTTCATTTTCAAATATCTAGAGAAGATGGATTCTCCTAATTATGTCAGTTTTGTATTCTTTATTCACGAGGAAACACTTAAACGTGTTATTACCACTATAAAAAACAACATTATAGGTGATAAGTTATTATTTAATATATTCAAAATAATAGGGAACTTCTAATAAATCGTTATCCATATCTATGTAATCCAATTGTTATACTCTCAGGGCCCAGCTTCATGGTATATTGGGTGAATGAACATATCAAATATTTATACACAATCTATAACATCAACACAATATCTTGCATCACACATCAGATCCGATAGATCTAACCCAATTATGGGTATCATTAATTTTTTAATGATCAATATTGATATCAAATAGAAGAAATATAAATTAAATCTTAAACCAAAATTAAATTCCATTATTTTTTTTAAATAAGAGCATGTGGATTAAGTAATCTATGAGTATTATTTCTTGAAACTTTAATATAAACCCAAAATAATATGGATAATCCATGCATACTTTATCATTATTGAATCTAAATTAACTTTTACCTTGTTTATTTTTGTGTTATTAAGATCCATCACAACCATTAAAATTTAATTTCCAGACATGATGTGAAATTTCACCATGAAGAGAAACT
This sequence comes from Viscum album, assembly GCA_963277665.1. Lineage (NCBI taxonomy): Eukaryota > Viridiplantae > Streptophyta > Magnoliopsida > Santalales > Viscaceae > Viscum > Viscum album. Next base: position 1,186,307,798 of record OY728156.1, on the reverse strand, counting down.
TATCTTTAAAGGAATATGAATAATTCATCAATAATATTCAATACCAAGTCATGTTTTGTGAAACATATCAATAAATGTCATCAATAAATTGAGAAAACATCCATAAAGAAATCATGAAACTCCCCCAAAATCATTTGAATAAAATCATTCATGCACTATTGAATCCTTGGGGGTGTATTACATCTATTTAATTACATAAATTTTAATATATATTATCATGTAAATGCACTACTTTCTACAACCAAAAATTATAATTTATTTTTTATACCAGTAATATCCATCCAAAAAGTAATAAAATATGTTCAATGATACTCATTCCATCATTTAATTGATCAATTGAATTGGTAAATAATTATTTTTTTATATAAATATTATTTTTGGTAATTGACACAATGTTTACACCCCATAATTGTTCTGGTGGAGATTATCTCAAAATTTTTATATTCACATCCCTTATTTGTTAATCATTATATGAAATAGTATGTCCATTTAAGATCTAAAATAGTTTATAAAATCCTTACATTATATAGAATCAATATCTCATTCATCACTAAATTCACAAATGGATGTGTCAAAACTCATAGTAGCTATATCATTGAATTTTTATCCTTCTCAAGTCTTATATTATATATATATAATGTTATGGGTTGATATAATTAATATACAAAAAATTCTATGTAATGTTCATAGTTATTTTCTTGTAAACATAAATTCAATGGTTCTCTTGATATTTTTAATTTATGAGGTCCACTATCAAAAATTTATCTTCTCATTCCCATAAACATAATTATAATAGTTTTCAATGGTGTTTTTAATTTTTTGGCATTAATCGGTTCATGATTGAGAGAACCTACTCAAAAAATGAATCACTTAAATATACATATAGTACTATAAATCTTTATTCATATTGTAGATATTTTTTAATGAATTTAACTTCATTTCAGTTCACCAATGATTGGATCCATTAATATACTTTTATTTAGATATCATCAATAAAATTCTATATTTTTATTCAGCAAATATAATGTCATGCCAATCCACATATTCAGAATTTTTAATTCAAAATTGTTATGTGTAAAAATTATTAATTTTGTTATCTATACTAAGAAATAATATTCTCATGATTAATGTTGATGGTTTACATTCATGTGTATTGGAAAAATAACCCTAGAATAATTGGTATCTCCCTTTATTCTTCAATACGCAAAATAAGAACATTATAGGGGAAGAATGATTTCCATACCATCTGGAAAACTTTTTTTGGGTGCAATCCAAATATATATCATATTGGTATACTATTTAGATATAAAAAAATTTAGGACTCATATTTCATTGATCAATATCATAGAATATAATTATTTTCCAAAAGTAGACAGTAGAACAAAAATCTAAAAGATCTATCATGAAAGGGCCTAGTTGAATTGTGCATGGTGTAATGTCTTCATAATTAATTGAATATTCTCCTTTACCAAATAATATATCATATTCTGTCTTCTAAACACTATGAAAAACAAAAAAAAAAAAATTTAAAATATTAAACATGACCAGTATAACTTTTCTCTTAAAATAGATGCTATAAATTGAATTTACCATATTGAAAAATCTATAATTAATATAGGTATAAAGGGAATCCAAAATCCTAATAATTACTAAAGAAACCCATTTTCACGAATGTATAAGTGTTGTATCATCACTAGAATTTTCTAAGGTCTAATTCAATTATAAAATTGTGAAATTTTGGTTTTAGAAAAACTATATATGGGTGAAGATCAAGATCATGGATATTTCCATGATATCTATACTAGAAGAGCCAGCACCCAAAAATATTATTTTAGAAACATAAATACATAAAAAGAGTAAAATGAATGTAATATTACTATTTTCATGAAATAACCATATGAGAGAAAATTACTTGTGTTTTTTGAGATATATATCATTAGAAATAATTATTGCAATCTTAATCGTAAATAGACCCAATTAACAATGATATTGTAACATTAAACCTTTGTCAAATTGGTGTCTATTGAAATATAAGACCCATAAGAAAATAATATTATATGGTTACTTATATCACATAATTTTCATAATAATAATAATAAAAGGAATTATTGGGAATTATATACACCACACAAAAGAAATAATTAGGGAATTTGGAATATTCCCCACATAAATAAAAGTGAGACACAAAATCCTTACCTCATGTCTGGAATTTGATAATAAGAATTCAAAACTTCTATATAATTAATATAGTTGTATTATAAATATATTATATGACCATAATAATTTTTATCATAAAATATATTATTTACTTATAACCTTTTATCATTAATTTATTAAATATTCTTCTTTAATATCACTATTTTGGGTAATAACTAATTTGTTTTTCGTGTATGTTTTGGTTAGGTATTTTCAGTATTTTTTATTTTTAAATTTATAAATAATATAAATAATTTAACTATGAAATAAATATTTGAGATATTAATTATATATGTAATCATATTAACCAATTAATGTTAGAGATAGAAAATGAATTACCCCATCCATGGAGATGGTGGGTCATTAGTACACAAGAATTTTATTTCTATTTTCTCAATAGATGAAATGAATGAAATGAAAATAATATATTACCATTATTTAATAATTATTATATCATATATATTAAAAAAATTAGCGATGATGGGAAATAAATTTCCTCAGTTCGTGGGGAAATAGTACGTTGAAAACATGATCAACAATTTCATTTCCCATTTTATGGATGATGAGATGGATATATGTTATGATATTAATATAATAAAATATAATTATAAGGGATAAATTTATGTTATTATATCATTAAATTTTATTAATATATTTGGGAGGTGTAATTAGAAATAATATAAAAATTCTTGATTAATAATGATATATATTATTCAAAAACCTCTTTAGGTTTATACCTAATGACATATTTGGAGGGTTTCCCAATGAAAATAAAGACACAAAGACATGGGGAGGAAGATAAAGAAGGGATTTGGGTAGCTATAGATGTTATAAAACTATTTTGGAGAGTGTAGGGGAGAGGAGAGGGGGTATCATTTTAGTAGTGGGAGAGAGGACATACATGGAATTTTGGGAAATAAAAAAGTGAATGCATATTTTAAACAAGAAAAAGCACTAAAATATCTCATTAATGAACCTAAAATGATATGAGGCCAAAATTTGGGCATAAATAAGAATTGGAAAAAAAATTTTGTCATTTCAAAAAAATAATATTTTAAATTAAACCCACAGACTGGATAAAAAAAAGGTTTTCCAAAGAAACAGTTTTCGTAACAATTGATTTTTTTATGAATAAATTCAGTACAAAACTGATTCTAATTGCCAAAATTGGATTAATAAATATATATTTTTACAAATTTTACTCATATATCCTTAAAAATAATTAAAATAAATCATGTATATTCTTTGAAAGAAATGGTGGCTTTTCATAAAAATCTTTATTTTTTAGGATTAATCAAAAAAATTTATTTTTTTAAAAAACTATCAATGATTCACTGAATGAGAATTTTTTTCTTTAGTTTTAAATAAATTTATTTTAAATTTTATTATAAATTTTCTAAAAGTGTAGAAAATTAATTTCTTTATTTGTTCCAAAAATGTATAAAAATTAAATTTTTGTGAAAAATATATTTTTGATGTATATAATGAAATTACAAAAATTTAATTACATTATTATCACTAGATTCTATTTATATAACATATAAAATATTATTTTTCAAAAATGTCGTTATTACTATTTAAAAAATAAATTTAATGCCGAGGATTTAATGTTAATTTTTATATAATAATATTTTTAATTGTCCATTTTGGTTTGTTTGGAAATGGTGTTGCATGTAATGAAAACTATCAATGAAATTAAATTAATTAGAAAAAAATATATTCCATAAATAATCATGGTGTTAAATTATAACCTAATTAAATTTAATTTATCGATATAAATCTGTCACATATATATATAAAAATTAATATTAATTTACCTCATCAAATATTTAGGTTCCCATATATTTTCATTAAATTAGAGGTTTTTCAAAAAACATTGTCTTGGTGAGTAGTATTGATTCATAAAACATTATATCTATTACACAGAATATCCAATATTTTTTTTCTAGTAATTAATATCTACCTATATTGGTATGACATCTTATATTTTTAAGTGTGATGGTTCATGTATGCACTTCTTCCAGAGATATACATGAAACACATCATGAGCATGAGAGTGGTTTAGTTAAATAATTAGGTAATAAAAATCTATGCCTACTTGTTTAATAATATCAATTTGGAAAATATACCCAAACCTCTGATTTCATTTCATACCAAATCTCACAAACTTATTCCGTGAATAAATTCATATAGAAACCTTTTCATCAACTTCAATATATTGAGAACAATGATGATTTTCAGCACAAATTATCTATAAAAACTAAGCTACATTGATGTGTCGATGAATGGATATAACATTACATACCATTACTATAGGTGCATCAAGTCCAATTAGCATTATTTTCCCAAATTTATCCCAAAAAATAGTATTACTATACTAATTTCCATAGATACCTTCATAAGGTTCCATATAAATGCTCGAGGGAAATTTCTTATTATATGAAAACACTACTAGATGAAGGTGTTGATCCAAAAAATGCTTTCAAATCCATATAATAAGATATAATATTATACTCTTTGGTTTTCATTTTTATTTAAGAATATCTATATTGTTATGATACAATGTGTTGAAACTCAGTATAATATCATGAGCTTACTGAAATATTTTCTAGAACATTGAGGTAAACCTATAATCCCAATCAGTTACAATTGCCTATTGTCCTACATGAACCCTTACCACATCATTAATGAATATCATAAAATGGTAATTTAGAGAGAAATATTCTGTGATATAATTTAATTGGGTTGAATATGTAAGGAAATAAACTACAACCCATATAACATCATTCCCTGAAGATGTTTTTGGGTGTATAATAAAGAAATTATCAGTGTTGTATTCCCACTTCCATTCTGGTATCGGTAATGGGTGAAACAATCCCATAGTATTTTTTCTCTCATCCTTAAATTTCAAAAATAACTAGTAATGTGGTAAAAATTATACAACATATCTATACATTCCATTAAACTAGAAATACTCATTCATATCTCTATACATAAATAGAATTCTAGGATGAATAGTAAAGGATGAACTATGAGCCTCCACTAACAGATCCTTATATAAATATGGTATGAATGGAACACATAAATGGATTATCAACCTTATCATTCCTTCACAATCGTGGATAAACATGGGAACACTTTTCACCTTCTTCTACTGTACTAAATCATCTTTCTATGCCACTTTAATAATCACATGGTTAGGTTGTTAAATACTCATTTGAGAAATATAATATTTCTCCCCTTCCTTCATTATTTCCAAATTTAGCCTTCAAAAATACATAAATATTGGATTTTTTCATTGAGTTAATTGATATTATGGAATGATATTTTTGATACAATAAATTGCAAACCATTATCCCTTTCCAAAGGTGGTAATGTATTTAGATTTTATAATATTTAATCATGTCCAACCATTTTCTATAGTGAATTTTAAACTAATTATATGTACATATATAGTCCAAACGTTTACCATCATCATATATATCTAAACTTTGTCGATGAATATAACACCTAGATAACATTAATGAAAAAATTACTATAGCTAACTCTAAATCATGAGTTGGGTAATTTTTCTTATAAATATTCATTTTTTATGAGGAAAAATTTCTAACCATGTCATTATACTATTGGACACATCCCATTACTTTTTTGACTCATCACTATAGTTTCTAAACCCATGTCCACTATAGGGTAATGTAACCATAGGTGCACTAAATAACTTTTTATTTATTTCCTTGAAATTTTATTCACATTCATTACTCCAAAGGATCTTGGTTCACTTTCATTTTATCTAGGTGTCTGGAATATATATTTTTAATAAATTATTCACAAAATATCAAAAATATGAATCTATAAAATGAAAGTTATATATCATAGTCATCATTGTTTGTCTGAACAATGTTAAATAACCATATTCTTTGGTGGCTCTATCAATACACCTTCTGTTGAGAATATATAAACCATGAATGAATATTTCTTCATCCCAAATTTGCTCTAGGTAAATTTTTGAGATAGATTCTCCTTCTTAAGAGTATTTATTTCCTTCATAATGTGATCTTAAATAACTTTCGTGATCTTGGAAAAGAAAAGAATATCATCTATAATGAATATAGAAAAACTAATAAAGGTAATCCATATTTATTATATTCATTAAATCCATAATGATAATAGGCGAATTAGTAGGACAAAATAATTTCACTATATATTTATAGTATCTATACCTTGTGAATTTTTTTTGGATATATCTTCATTAACAATAAATTTATGATATGTAGAATAATTCTTAATAATTTAAAAGTAATAAACTCTAAAAATTTGATAAAAATTTTCTCGATATGAGATATCATGTACTTGTTATTACTTTTTATCTTGTTTAGTTCCACAAACTCTACGGAAAGTCATGTAAATTCATTTATATTCTTAATAAAAAGAGTAGGTTCACACCATGGTGACACACATGAACAAATGAATAAATTTCTAAGGATTCTCTTGGAGGAACATCAATAAATTATGAAACTTAATAGAGGAAATTATATAGGGAGTCTGTGAAATACATGTAGAATTATGTATGAGTTATATTTAGAACACAAATATAAAAATTGGTATAATACACGTAAACTCTACTTGAAAGGCATTAAAAAATAAAAATTTATAAGTATATCATCGATGTTGATTTTATCCCCAAATATATAAGATAAAAACAATTTTCAAATGGGGATATGGACCCATATATTGGATGTGATCTCTATTATATGTTCATACATATCATCACACCGATTGATGATCATATGATTGTTTGGAATATCAAATGTGACATCCCATACAAAGAAATTGATGTAGGATTTATGTAGGGAAATCTAGTACATGACTACGATGACATAAAATTAAATGAGAGGGAGAATAAAAATATTTGTAGGAAATACAATACCAAAAAAATTTATTAGAGAAAAATAATATAATTGAGTTGTGATAATCATACCATTAGGGGGTTGACTTCTAATTCAGTTTATAATTATTTGGGATAGGAAATAATATACAATGATAATATTCCTAATATATGAGAATATATGTGACTAACATAATATAAGATAATTCAATATTTGAGCATATCGGTCACCACCCCAACTATATTGTTCACTCCTTAATCCCATTTTAATACCAAAATAGTTATCATAACCATGAATAATCATTAATTAGATTTATTAATCATTAAAAAAAATTCACAGGATGTATAAGAAAATGAAACAATATATTTAATATATTTTACCTTAAGTTTAACACAGGTCATTCAAGGCCATCATCTATTCATATCCCTATGATAGTTTGAAAATGTATTTTTGTTTTTAAAAAATATATCCATTGGTAATATAGAACTAGGTGTGGATCAAGGCCCATTTTCATGCAATAAGGATGATCAAGGAAAATACCAATGTACCCTTTTTAGATTTATTACCCCTATATACATAATTTTTTGAGCCAAATCAACTTTTATTATCAAGATATGGATATAATTTTTTAGAAAGGAATCACTTTATCCTTCAACAAAATTCTATGACATTTTCCTATATGTAGACTATCCAAATGGTTATCACTAAATTTTTCTCATCACATTTTCCAAAGGTTAACTAAACCATTATATAACACATATAAATAAAACCAAAAATTTCAAACCTCTATATTATATATTATTATATTAATATTTATTAAATAACACAATGATCCATTCTATAATAATATAGGATTAGTGCCCTTGGAATCCTATATACAGAAACAAATGATTCAAAAGTGTACTGTATAATCTCCCATTATGATTTCCATCTGTAGAACCCTTCATAGAAATATCATACACAATACCATTATAAATTACCTAGGAAAACTAAATATAAGAAAGGGTGAGATCATATTCTTATTATGGTTATGCAAGAGTAATATAAAATTAACATGATCATAAGTGTAGGTTATCCTGATAAAAACATTTGAAAATTGTACCCTATGTATCATATATCATAAAATTCACTAATTTAATAAATCATGGAAGTTCAAAAGACATAAATAATAATGTAATGAAATAATATGAGCCATAAAAACATAAAAATGTAATAAAAGATAGATTTTGGGTACACATATAATTTTATAAAATCTTATTATCAGAAGACAATGATCACATCCAAAACAATTAGAGTGGATTTTTTTCAACACCAAACCATCATAGTAGTCAAGGTTCACTTACAATAATAAAATAATAGATCAGTTTTACTTTTTAAACAATTATAGTAGTCAAAATTCACTCCCAAGACTATTGTAATGCATAAATTCCCATACAGAATTCGGTTCACTCTCTATTAAAACACTGTTTAACTCAAGAGATCTTTATTATTACCTGATGCATTAGATGGAGATATAGGTCACCCCCTAAAATTATGAAAATAATATATATTTTACCAAAATATAATAAAATATATATCATATTATAACTTATTAATATTAAAAATGTTTCATGATTTATTTTCATAGCATAATCCTATGAAAAGAAATGAGTTTCATAATTATTTCATCAATTTTTATAGCATAAACTATGGAATATGAATGGGTTTCATAATAAATTTTTCATTATAATAATTAATCATAGATCTAAATAATATGTATGGTATAATTGTAACACATCTCCAATAAATATTAGATAAATTACGAGGATGTTATCTTAGTTGGAATGTTATTTGGAAATATCACACTGATGATTTGTTGAGGAAAATATAATTTCGACTTCGAAATAAATTATGTAAAATAAAAAAATTATAAATATAAAGGAGAATTGTTTTTATAAAATATCCTTGTAAACATGTGAGGGAATATTTCAATAATTTAAGGGGATTGATTGTGTAAAAATATTATCAATTTCGTACACATTCCAAAAGAACTAGTACACATTTTCCTTTAAAATTCTAAAGTTCACAATTCAAAAAATGAAAAGAAGATGAATTTTAATCCATACTGTATAAATTCAAAGATTGGTAAAAATTTATTTAATAAAACAATGTGTATTATTAAAATAAATTAAATCATTTTCAGAAAACATGGACTTGAATTGAAAAGTGTTTTTAATCGAAGAGAAAAATAAAGTTTATTTTTCTTAAAATATTATTTTAGAATATTGAATACATAAAGAGTTGTAAAAAAAATTAAATCATTAATTTTTTTGAAATAATGATAAGAGAATAAAATAAAGTGTTTATTGTTAGATATATCATGAAATTTCATCATAAAAACATAACAATAAACAATCATAATAAACAATGAGATTATAAAATAAAATCTTTACACCTTTCATATCTTTGGGATCATAAAGTTCATAAATGAAATAAATTTATAAGGATATATATATCCCAAAATTTTATTAAAAATAATATTAAAATTAATTCATAGTATGTATATACAATAATAAGATAAAACAAGTGGTGAATGTGGTATGCATCTCTAAAGAATAATGTGAGATAAAAATCCATTGCCTCAAGTCTCATATTTTTTAATACACATTTAGAGATCTTATATAACAAATATAGGTTTATTATACATCTATTATATAACAATAATAATATTTATCATAACTTATATGATTTAAATTTAACCTTTTATCACCAATTCATTGTAGATTCGTTGATAAAATCCCTCTCAATGGTAATCATTGCTCTGTTTTTCAAGTACGTTTTGGTTTAGTATGTTTGGTCTTTTTAATTTGATTATGGTTATATAATCTAACCAATGAAATAAATTATAAAAATATTCGTTATATTTATTACATATCTATTTATACTAATCGATTAACATTATAGAAAGAAAAAAATTACACCGTCCATGGGGACGGTAGGATGTACGTACACATCAACATTGATTCCATTTTCTCAATGAATGAACAAAAGTAAGATAAAGAATATATTATTTTTCCCAAATCGATATTATAAATTTTTTTCCTTATTACCAAAAAATTAAAACTGAAATTCAAAACAACTCACACAATTTTCTATGGTAGTTGACCACCATATTTACAACAGATATTATTGTTATCTGATGGTTTATATGTTAAGAATTTATATGTGATATAAAAAATAAATACTTTTTAGGCCATTACTCTAATAAATATACTTTAAATCAATTGTTATATAAATCTATGAGAATATGTGATGTAAAAGAAACTATATCTGACCATAAGGTAGTACTCCTCTTACAGATAATAGACAGTTTAATTTCCCATTTGACGAAAGAGAAAATAGGTATAGGTAGTGATGGTAACATAATAAAATATTATTATATGGGAGATATTTATGTTATTATATCATCAAATTTAAAGACTAATTTAAGGATGTGGAATAAGAAATAAAATAAAAACGCTTGAATAAGAACGATGCATCTTCTTTGGAAAACACATTTAAGAATTTACCTAAATCATTATTAGGAGGATTTCATAATAAAAATGAGGCTTTTTGGGATTTAATTAAGTAATTTTGGTAGTTATTGGATGAAAAAATTACTTGGTAGTGTAAATTGGATTGTATAGGGTGTTTCCATTTATATGTGAGGGAGATGACACATATGGAATTTTTGAAATGAAAACGGTGAACCCACAATTTTAAAATTCCACATGTCTCTAAAATAAATAAATATAAAACATTATATAAGATGAGGTTAAAATATGTACATAAAATAAGAATTTGAAAAAAATTTAATGTCATTTTTACCATTATATATATAGTTTAACCCCCTAGTAAACCCCTTTTAACCATAATTGTGGTAATAAATATTTAAATTTTTACAATACATTCTGAATAAAATTCTGAACTTATTAAATAATATTATTTTATATTAATACATATACGAAGTAATTTTTTTAAAATTCCATGTATAAATGTCTCTAAATTTAATTTAAAATTAATCACGTAGTCATGATGAAAAAATATTTTTAAAAAAAAATTGGTGTATATAATGTTTTAATATCATAATTCAATATGAAATAGATTAAAATTACCAAAATTTGACTAATAAATATATAACTAAACTAATTTAATTTTGAAAACAAATATAAAAATAAAATTAAATGTATTTTTTAAATAATTTAAATGAAAAATAGTTTTTTAATAAAAATATGAGTTTCAATACAATTCATTGAATATGTTATTTTTTCTAAAAATTCACTCGAATTCACTCAAATATAATTTTGGAATGTAGAATTAAAAAATAATGTCTATTTTTTTAATAATTTTCTAATAGTTGAAAAACATAATTCAATTATTTTCATTCAAAATGTAATTTTTTTAGGAAAATAAATTTCTGAAGCTTATAAGGTATTTACCAAAATAATCGTACATATATATCAATATATTTTATTTATATTAAAAAATTCACACTCAATATTAAAATTTTGGTTATTCCTATTCAGACAAACAAATTTTAAAGCAAGGCTATAACTGTCATGTTTAACTAATCATATGTTTAATAGTTTATTGTAGTTTCTTATGACATTTTGTTTTTTGTAACCTATGTAATCAAAAAAAATTAATTTTATATAAAAAATATCATAAAATATCATGGTGATACATTAACCTATATGTAATAGAGATTATATATGTTGTGATGTGAAAGTTCTAAACCCCCCCTTCTCTTTTAAGTTTCTCTATATTTATTTGTTATTTCAGAAGTTACAATACATTATATGAAAATTATAAAAGTAGTTAAAATTATATAGTGATATTTTATTATAAATATTGAAGAATAATTATCCAACCTTCCCTTTATTGGTTAATAAATGAAAAAAACGAAATTCATGTGTTTGTGAGAACTACCGCCTCTACAAAGTATCATGTTTAATTATCCAAAACCACATTATCCCAAATGGTTCTAATATTGAATTTAATAAAAAATTATTAAATTTGTGGAAATTTTGTATTATTAAATTAGAAAACATTTTATACATTTCTCTTGTTTTCATGAAAAATAATCTTCAACCACATGTATGTGTAGACTATAGACTCCATGGAATAACTAGTTTTCATTTTTCTATTCATCGGTTGCTTATGAGAATGATATTAATAGATATATACTTGTTTTTATTACATCATAAAGTGGTTTCTAAGGAAAAATTGGACATCCTATTAAATATAAGATCAACTATGGATAATTTTAAATTGAACTATTTAAAATATGAGTACTAAGTAGATGCAAATTTATTCATTTTATGTAATATTTTTTAATTTTTTTTTATAATTCTAATTGCATTATAATTATGATATATGAAAATACTAAATTCAGTATTTTATCATTATTCTACTAGTGTAATGATATTTTATCTAAATTTTATAATCATAAAAAATCTTTTTATGTTCTTTTCTGGGCCAGTTTGAGCACCTACTTAAACATTGCTATGAAATTATATCATAAATGATTATGAAAAAAAATTAATTACAAAAAATGATAAAAAAATTTAAATTATGATTTTTTAGTGATACATCAGTTTTGAAGTAATTAATTAGAAAAGAAAAATACATTGGTTAAGATAATCACAAAAGTATTCATTTTAGTGATTTCTTCTTCACAGATAAAGAGTTAATAACTCAGAAAAAAAATATTTAATTTTTTTAAATAATTAATAAATTACAATAACTTTTTTAATCATAGAATGAATAAGTATTTACTAATTAAAGATACTATAACTACTCCTTTGAAACTAGTAAAAATGTTTAAAACAATAAACACCCAATGTAGAAAAATTGGGAAAAAACAACTAACATGTATATATATAGATAATGATAATAAATAAAATTACCAAAAGTATAAGTCATAAATATGTTTTTAAAATTGAATGTTAAGACAATTATTTTTTTATAAGTGGTCTAAGAGTGCATTAGACTGTCCAAGAATAATTCTTTCTTATTTTAGTGACTCAATTATTTTTTAGGTCATAAAAACTCCACTTTGACAATTATATTTCATGATTGATATATTCTAACCTATGATAATATTATTTCTCATTGAAACATTATTTTTTGTGTAAATCATTTTTCAAACAATTTTTTTATTCTTAATGAATCAATTATTTTGTGAAAATTACTTTTTATCATGAATAATTCCATGTTCTTATAATGTATTTAATCACCATATCCATGTTTTTACATCCCTCTAAGGTTATCAACTACATAGTGTAGAGAACGAATATTATCTGTAATGATCATTTTCCTCTGATTTTTTTTTAAAATGTTTCGTCATACATTTAATGATGTTTTCAATAATAAAATTTCATAACATTTTAAAGGATTTTATTTACCTTGATATTATATTTTTCCTTTTTACATCAATTGTTTTCTTATTATTTATAGCTTATCATGGGATATTTATGAGAAATTTATTTTGAAGAAGTGTTTTTAAAACATTTCTCATCATCTTAAAATCATTTTAATGTGAATTAAAAGTCACATATTCTTCAAATAATGTTAGAAAACATTTTTTAAGATTAAACCATTTTGTAACTTCTATTCCATTTAGTGTTATTTTATTTAATGGAGTAATGATTCATAAATAACTTTATATGGGATCTTCATAAATAATAAGTTAAGGAGATTATATTATTGTATCAAATGATCCCAGTTTTTATATTTTAAAATTTAGAAAATGTATAAAACCAATTTTTTTTCATGGGCTATATATGATAAGATGAATAATTTTTTTATAGGAGAAGTCATATATATGGATGCTGATGGGTGAGGTTTTATATCAACATGTAATTCATGGGTTATAATTTTATTTCTCATGAGATAATAAATCATGGACATACATAGTTTTTTCTAAAAAACTATTGTACAGAAATACATGGATATGTTGACAAACTAAATGGTGGAAATAGTTGTATTATTTTACTAAATAAAACTATGAATGTACTAGTACTTGTTAATAAAATTTCTCTATTATTATATTTATACAAATACCCTAAAATGAAAATTATTTCCATGTTATGATATATTTTTAAGATAGTATAAGATTTAATGATATTTGGATTTATTATGTATTGATTTAATATTTGGTTTTTTATTGGATTCTAAGATAATTTTATGACCTTTTCATGGTTTTATGTTCCTATTCAATTATCCTTAATGTTGAATCATGTTTTCTGATTTTAGTATATGAAATATTTGTCTTTTAAATATTTATTTATCCCTTACTCAAGTATTTTTTTTATTTTTATATTCTAAATATTATAAAAAATTGATATGATTCCCATACTATCATTGAAGGTCATACATTTACTATGATTTGATTCAATGGGTTATGAAAATAATTATTTCACATAAGATATCTATAGAAGGGTCTAACAAAGAACTGTTATGGTGAAATTTATCAAGTGTTCTAAAATTAGATGTAAAAAGGGCTGGAAATTAAGACACTAATTGTCACGACCCCCTTCCCACAAAGTGTACCCCTCCTGGGCCGGCAATGTGTGAAGAAAGATAATGACCCCCGAGTCCCGCCTCCAGTAGGCCCCGGGTTGGCGACTAGCACTGAGGGTATAATAAACACACAAATGGGAGGCATTGCCCTCTAAGAGAACACATGCAGAAGAGAGAGATAAGATAGACACCAAACAACTCCAACTCAGAACTGAAATATAAAAGAATCCCAAGTACATATATGAAATGTCATGAAAAAGTACTACAACTAAATGGGAAAACTAAAAGTACTCAAAAGATCGTAAAATGGCAGCGACCACAAGTCTGAACAGCTCCTCCAACCCCAAGCTAGTAGTAACCACCTTGATCTTCAACCTGCTCCAAGTGACCAGAAATAAAGTTTATATATATATAGGGTGAGTACAACAGTATACTCAGTAGGATCCTCTCCAAGACTCTCGTGAAAAAGTGAAGAATGTATGGTAAAGAACAGTGAACAACAAGTGAAACTAACTCTTCACCTAAACAGGTATACTAAGTTCCCAACCTCACCATGGCTACTCTCACTAAGTAATGCATACAAGAATATAGAATATAGTAAAGAATATAAAGGGTACCCCACTACTACTTCCCCACTAGTTTTACGCTTTTCCCCAATGACATACGTCTTGTGCATCTCTCTCCGAAGGCTTGCCCACAGACACCTGGGCTAAACTCCACAATCTACACCTCGTGCACCACAAAGGCTTTCCCGCAGACACCTGGTCGAAGCACCACACCATCCTCACAACAAAGAGTAACCGGGTATGTTCCAGGAGCCACCACAGCCCGTATAATGCGTATCATGCACCGAGTATTATACCTCAAGCAATTATAGCCCATACACTGAGTAGGGATCCTCAAGCCATCACCGCCTATACACGTTACACCTATAGTAGTCCATAGGATACTATATCCAGAATATATGTGTGTGAAATAACCACAAGCCATTACAACCCTCTACACACGTATATGGGGAATCTAACTGTTGTGCCATTTGGCACATGTATCTACCAACAGAAGAGAGTGGGGCCAAAGGGGGTTGTTAGCCATTCGTCCTCCCAACAGAATGTTGGGGAAAACACCCCCTAGGGCTCATAATCCCCGGGGTGTCAGTTGCCCTTACCAAAAGGGTGGAGTAGCGTATAGAAACAAAAAAAGTACAGAATATATATATAACTCACATCCACGTTATGGGAATTACCTAGTCTTAGATACAACTGCAGCTATCGTCTCCCAGACTCCAGGCTGCTACTTCTAAGACTAGGTATCCTATAAGCACACAAACATTTGAAGAGTTTTATCAGATTACTTCATTCTCATTTTATCAGTTCCACTATACGTTAATTAATTCTTTAAACATTAATTAACCATGAACAATTCCACATTAAACTGAATTGGCATCACATTCAAAATCTACTACTCCTTTTAAGATTCACATCACCTTTAAATTCTAGTATCTCCATCCCCGTGGATTTTCAACATTTAATCGAATATTCATTATAGAATTACTTTCCTATATTCCCAGGCATTCTAGAAAAACATTCTATGATACTAAGCACAAAGGAGGCTCAACACGGTGAGAAGATATACTACCCTTCCAGTCTTTGCCGCCCATAGAAAGAGCATAGACCCATTCACCCTCGAGAGGCTAAACACGGAAAGCATGTGGCATACCCCGTGCGTCTTCGCCTCCTTCGGAAGAAGGGTAATCAAGACCAGCTGCCTTGAGCAGTGGGTAAAAGAAAAGAAGATAAACATTCAAATAATACACAAGCTTCCAACAACCACATACATCCCATTCCATCACCGCTGGTGTCCTCCCCGACACCCACATGCATAAACTGATGCATGTCGCCACTCTAGGCGTCATACACTGCCACAACCACAAGGCCTTCATGTCTCCACATATCACAACACCCCTCCAGGGTCACATCACAGCACAAGCAGCAGGAAAACAAAAATCACAACCATGATCTATTGGCCCTTTAAGAAACAAGAGGGAAACTCAGAACCCTATTAGAAATTATCAAACAAGCGATCCTTTAATCCATAATGAATTAACAGATTCAATCCATTGGTTCCAATTCCGGAAAAACTAATCAGTAAGCTGTCAAAAAAGATATAACATGCTTACTATGCCAATTTGATTATCATCAAATTAGAACAACTACAACAACAGCAAAAACATGATTCATTCACATGCCTCTTTTTCTTAGCCAATTAATTATAAATTAACTCCGGATTTACGTTATTTCTCAATTTCCATCAAGAATGATCAAATAATCAAGAAACCATTGATATCACTCTATCTAGAAAAACATGAGGCAAACCGTTGTCACGGTTTAAAGCAAAAACATGCGATCAACCAATTATTTTAATCCGGTTCAAATATTTAATTAGGTCAATTTCATTGTGATATAAAGGGTTAAATCATGCTAACTCTATGATTTCCATAAACAACTATAAAATCCACGAATCCATTACCTAGAAGAGTTCTTGACGTCCTTTATCCACACAACAGGTCACAATCCTCCTCTCACGACAACTGCGTCCATCAAAGGATGCCACGATATGACAGTACCAACCAACCCCATGAAAAATCCATTAGAATCATGGAAATTACATGGTATAATATGGAAAGGAGAACAAGATAAGATAAACCCCAAAATAATGATGATACAATATACCTTATATGGAAGATTGATCGACACAACTTGGTTGCATCAAAACAGAGCAGAACCAATCCTAGGAGTAAAGTTTGATTTTGCAACTCCTATGTGAAGGATTTAAAGGGTCTAGTGTCTCATAGCTATGAAAAAAGTGAAAGAACAATGGAGAATGATATCTGGTTCCTTTTTGAAGATTTAACGAGGCGACGGTTTAAGATCCGATTATTTCTCCATAAAAAACAGATCGGATTAACCCACATGGTTTGACCAAGTAAAACATCCTGAGCCATAAGAATAATTAATATAGGATTTATGGAATTTGAATTGTCCTTAAGAGTCCTTAAAATAAGGCTTTAAATGTATTTTATGGCAATGGAAATGTCAAAGGGGAGAACTGTAGGAAGCTGGAAACACTTTTCAAGTCCACTGTTAGAAGGTCACTGTTAGAAGGTAACCGTTCTGGAAACATTGTTCAAGTCTACCGTTATAAGGTCACCGTTACAAGGTTACCGTTCTGGAAACATTGTTCAAGTATACTGTTATAAGGTCACAGTTAGAAGGTTAACATTCTAGAAACACTGTTCAAGTCTACCGTTATAAGGCCACCGTTAGAAGGTTACCGTTCTGGAAACACTTCTCAAGTCTACCGTTATAAGGTCACCATTAGAAGGTAACCGTTATAGAAACACTGTTCAATTCTACCGTTATAAGGTCATCGTTAGAAGTTTGTTGTTTGGAAAAAACTGTTCAAGTCTACCGTTATAAGGTCATCGTTAGAAGGTTGTCGTTCTGGAAACAGTGTTCAAGTCTACCGTTATAAGGTCACCGTTAGAATTTTACCATTATGGAAACAAGGTTCAAGTCTACCATTAAGAGTCCACTGATAGAAGGTTACCGATAGAAACACTGTTCACTGAACCTCACCGATAGAAACACTGTTCACCTTCCGATACTGTTCATAAAACATGAAACACTGTTCACAGAACAGGAAATTTGGGAATGTGTTGGGGATAAGTCACCTTGATCTCCCGGAACACCTCCAACACCACATTTTCACAAATTAATGGAACGGAGAGGTCCAGGCCATTACATTAGATACCTCTCAAAACATTCTCGTCCTTTAGAATTAAAAACCAACCCAGAAGAAAAGAGGGATCCGAACAACCACCCCATAAGATACCTCTCAGGGGAAAAACCACCATGAGTTGTTCGAAAGCAGGAACAAAACTACGACATCCGAGAGTATGGGAACAAACAATCCATATCCAATCAATTCAATCATAACATCACATCAAAGGTATATAAATAAAACATGAAAGGGATAACCATAAAGGAAACATCATTATATGAAAGGAGTTAAACATTAAAAAACTATGGGTACTGAGCACATATCTATGACTCACGCTCCCAGGTACTCTCCTTTATGCCACCATGTCACCACAAGACACAAACTAAGGGGATATAACGCCCACGGAACACCTTCTCCTTGCGGTCTTGGATCTCCACAGGTCGCTCCTCGAAGGTTGAATCATCATCAATATCGATCACTCCCCAATCGATAACATGAGATTCATCATGAAGATAACGACGGAGCTATGATACATGGAAACATCATGTATCCGACTCATCATAGGGGGAAGTGCTACTCGATACGCCACAACTCCAAAATGAGCTAACACCTCGAAAGGCCCAACAATCCGGGGAGAAAGCTTACTTACACGACCAAAACATTGCTGCCCACGACGGGGAGTCACCTTCTGAAACACATGATCCCCAACATTAAACTCTAAGGGTCATTTTATTTGATCAACATATGATTTCTGACGATCTTGCGCTGTCTTCATCCTCTCAAGAATCACCTGAATCATCTTGGTTGTATTCTGCACTAGTTCCGGTCCGAGGATTGCTGACTCTCCGACCCCAGTACAGCACAACAGAGAACGGAATGGACGACCATACAGGCTTCAAATGGCGGCATACCGATGGTAGAGTGAAAAATATTATTGTAAGTAAACTCTACCAAGGGTAAGTGCTTCATGCATGAACCTCCAAAATCAAGAACACAAGAGCGCAACATGTCTTCAAGAGTCTGGATGGTTCGCTCTGTCTGACCATCCATTTGAGGATGAAAAGTAGTGATAAGGCACAGTTGAGAGCCAAAAGAATGCTGGAGACCTCTCCACACCCTAGAGGTAAAACGAGGTTCTCGATCAGAAATGATCGTCCTAGGTACTCCATGACGTCTCACCACCTCCTCCAGATACTTCCTTGACCAAACATCCACTGAGCTCGACTCCTTAATCGCTATGACGTGGGCCGATTTTGTTAACCGATCCATTACCACCCATATAGCATCATGTCATCCCGGAGCTCGAGGTAAAACTATAACAAAGTCCATTGAGATTTCCTCCCACTTCCAATGAGAAATCTCTAATTGATGGACAAGACCACCAGGAACACGGTGTTCGACCTTTACATTCTGGAAGACTAAACATCGAGACACACACTCTACAACCGCACGCTTCAGCCCAAGCCACCAAAACTGACACCTCAATGATCGGTACATATTTTTCACACTAGGATGTACTACCAAGGGTGATCTATGGAACTCTTAGAGAATCGTCTCACACATCGCCAAGGGAACAAAAATCCTGCCATGATACAACACTCGGTGTTGTTCATCCTCCGACCAACCATCAGGGGCCTCACCACAAACAACTATGTCTCTCCAAACTTCCACATCTGGATCACCCAACTGGGACTCTTCCACCTTCTGCATTAGGGATGACTAAACTATCATATGGAAAAGACAACCTCTACCTCCAACCTCTTTCATATCAAGATGCAAAGCTGACAGTTCCTCCATTACTCTCCAGGAATCACCAGATTCACGCACATGATCATTACGTGACTTTCGGCTCAGTGCATCAGCTAAAAAATTCACCTTTCCAGGTGTATATGATATTTCAAAGTCGTATTCATTCATGAACTCCATCCACCAACGCTGCCGCAAGTTCAAGTCACGTTGGGAGAAAACATACCTCAAACTCTTATAATCGGTGAAAACCACAATGTGCTCACCAATGAGGTAATGTCTCCATAACTCTAGAGAAAACACCATGGCTACCAACTCAAGATCATGGGTGGCATAGTTGAGTTCATGGGGACACAACTACCAAGACCCATATGAAACAAATGACCTCTGCTGCATGAGAACACAACCTAGCCCTAGGTGTGAAGCATCACAGAAAACATCAAACTGGACTCCCTCCGCTTGAAGAAAAAGGAGTGGAGAACTTACCAACTTCTTTTTTAGATACTCGAAAGCTTCTTGTCATTGATCAGTCCATATGAATGCTTAATCCTTCCTGGTAAAGGCTGTCAAAGGATTCACAACTCGGGAGAAATTGGCTACAAACCTCATATAATATCCTGCGAGCAAGAAAACTTCGCACCTCTGGCACGGTCTTGGGGGCTGCCCAAGACACCACTGCTTCTATCATCGACAGATCCACAGATACTCCATATTGGGAGACAACATGCACCAAGAAACGATCTTCTAGAGACCAAAATTCACACTTAGACAACTTCCCAAACAACTTATGTCGGCTAAGAACTCCCAAAATGGCTTGTAGATGCTCTGCATACTCTTCTTCAGATGTGGAGTACATAAGGATGTCATAGATAAAAACCACAATAAACTTGTCCAGAAATTCATGGAACACAACATTCATCAACCCCTTGAAAACAGTTGGAGCATTCATCACACCGAATGGCATTACAACAAACCCGTAATGCCAATGACGACAATGGACAGAATGCTTCGGGATATCCTCATATTTAACATGCATCTAATGATATCCTGACCGCAAGTCGATCTTTGAAAATGAACTTTCACACTTCAGTTGATCAAATAAGTCATAAATCCGTGGGATAACATAACGGTTCTTTATTGTCACTTTGTTTAATCGACGATAATCGATACACAACCGCAAACTGTTGTCGTCATTTTTCATAAATAAAATTGGTGCACCCCACGATGACACACTTGGCCGAACAAAACCGCAATGAAACTGACCATCAAGCTGTATATGTAGCACTCGTAACTCATAAGGGGCTATCCTATACGGAGAAATAGAGATAGAAGACACTCCTGGCTATAGCTCGACCCCAAAATCCTTCTCTCATCAAGGGGGTAACACTAGAACCTCTTTTGGAAAGACATCAGGGTACTCCTCTATGACCCTAGGAAACGCCAACTACTGAACCTCTGAAGAACTAATCATCATCTCATCCATCATGGATGATAAGGATGGACCTCTTCTATGACCCATCCGAGGATCTCTCTCACCAACAAACACCACTTACTCTCCATCTGCATCGAAGAAAACGACTTTATTCCTGTATCAATCCACAATATCCTGCACCGAATACAACCAATCCATGCTGAGTATGACATCATATGGTTGTATTCGTAAACATAGGAAATCTCCCCAAGAGCGATGTTGCCCCAACACTAGCTCACAGTCTCTACATACATCAAACAAGTCAGCTCGACCTCCAACTGGCGTATTCAATGCCAAGGGAACTGGAATCCTCTCTACCTCAAGTCCCAAAGCATGGGCAAGGGTAGGCGATATGAAGGAGTGTGTTTCTCTTGAATCAAAAAAGGTATAAACCAAGTTAGAAAACAAGCATAGGGTACCTCGAACGACATCTAGCTCACCTCGGGCTGGCAACGCTAGAGCATGAAGCTGACCACAACCTCCTCCACGACCACTCTAACCCTGATGATGACCACCACCACGGCTACACTATGCACTCTGAGGACGGGGAGCGTCATGGGGTTGTCCTCTACATGCTCCATCTACCCTCTGATGATCTAAATCTGGTGCAACCTACTACTGTTACCTTTGCTGGAACTGCCTCAACGGAAGAACCTGGAGCAGAGTGACCGGTGAACGATTACTAATCTGAAAAGTCGGGCACTCCCACTGCTGATGACCACGAACACCTCAAGAAAAACAAGCACCTGATCCCTTGGCATAGGCCTGAGAGTTGCTGCCTATGAAGAAACAAGAAGGGAAGGGCTGGGACCTACCCCCAGGTGAAAAGAATCTCTTCTTCCCTGAATACCAGGATCCCCGGACCACAGCTTTGCTTCTTGAGGAATCATGACGCTTCCCCTCTCATGAGGATCTGGTCCTAGACAAAGTCCTCTCCACAACCTCTGCCCTCTCCAGCACCTCAAGATATGTCTTTAGCATAAATGGGGTGACTTGGCACTGGATCTCTCTATGAAAAGCCTCCTCGAAATTCCTCGCCCTGGCCTCCTCATTTGGTAACAGGTCTGAAGCATATCGTAGAAGGTTCCTGAAACGGATTCCAAACTCTCGAACACTGGAGCTCCCCTGTCGAAGGGTAAGAAGCTCCTGGAAATTGGACACCTTTGAAGTCGAAGAAAGAAACTCGACTCTAAACCGGTCTCGAAACTCCTCCCATGAGATCACTACCTCCTCACGATCCCCAAGGATCATGAACCACCACTTCCTCGCTGCTCCACACAGCATCATCATAACCATGGACACCCAGTGTTCCTTCCGAGCACGAATCAAACTGAAGCCTATCTCGACCTCCTCCAACCAGTCTTCTCTGACTGCATCTGAAACAGAGCCCTCATAATTCTGTAGTCTATGGCACAAAAACTCTCGGAGTGTCTTCCTCCAAGTGTCATCGTCGTCAACCCCTACCTGACGACGATCTGCTGGAACAGCCTGCTGGACATCTTCTGTGCAAACCTGACGAGGACATCGACTATGAGGTATACCTGTAAAACAACAACTGTTATAGATCCTAATACAAGAATATGGAAGACTCAATATTAATAAATTAATTGTTTTCTTTTATTAATTTTATGTTAACCTATCCCAAGGTATACCCATTCAAACGCAGGCACAAGGATGAATGATGGATGATCCTTTCCTAGGTCTCTACCCTCCAACTAGTATCACTTTGTTTAGTAGGCATTGTAAACATAAAGGTCTGTACGTCAAATCATAGGGGCCCCTAAATGCCTATGTCTCAGCTGGTCTCTAGTGTTTACCTCACTTGCAAAACATGAATTACACAGTTTCCCTACCAACCCATGCAATATCACGTGTGCCTAACTCCAAAATCCATCGTATCTGTCAACCAGACCTCTGATCCCACTCTGTCATGACCCCCTCCTCACAAAGTGTAACCCTCCTAGGTCGGCAATGTGAGAAGAGATATAATGACCCCCGAGTCCCACCTCTAGTAGGCCCGGGGTTGTCTACTAGCACCGAGGGTATAATAAACACACAAATGAGAGGCATTACCCTCTAAGAGAACACATACGGAAGAGAGAGATAAGATGGACACCAACCAACTCCAACTAAGAACTGAAATATAAAATAAACCCAAGTACATATATGAAATTTCAAGAAAAAGTACAACAACTGAAAGGGAAAACTAAAAGTACCCAAAAGAAATTAAAACGTTAGCGACCACAAGTCCGAACAGCTCCTCCAACCCCAAACTCTTAGTAACCAGCATGATCTCCAACCTGCTCCAAGTGACCCGATAAATAGTTTATATATACATAGGGTGAGTATAATAGTATACTCAGTAGGATCCTCCCCAAGCCTCTCATGCAAAAGTAAAGAAAGCATGTTAAAGCCTAGTGAACAACAAGTGAAACTAACTCGTCATCTAAACAGGTATACTATGTTCCCAGCCTCACCATGGCTACTCTCACTAAGTAATGCATACAAGAATATATAATATATTAAATAATATCAAGGGTACCCCACTACTACTTCCCCACTAGTTTTCTGCTTTGCCCCGACGACATACATCTTGTGCATCTCTCTCCAAAGGCTTGCCCGCAGACACCTGTGCAAAACTCCACAATCTGCACCTCGTGCACCACAAAGGATTTCCCGCAGACACTTGGGTGAAGCACCACACCATCCTCACAACAAAAAGTAACCGGGTAAGTTCTGGGAGCCACCACAGCCCGTATAACGTGTATCATACATTGGTTATTATACCTCAAGCCATTATCACCCATACACCGAGTAAGGATCCTCAAGCCATCACAACCTATACACATTACACCTATAGTAGTCCATATGATACTATATCCAGAATATATGTGTGTGAAATAACCACAAGACATTACAGCCCTCTACACACATATATGGGGAAACTAACTGTTGTGCCTATTGGTACATGTATCTACCAAGATAAGAGAGCAGGGCCAAAGGGGGTAGTCAGCCATTCATCCTCCAACCAGAATGTTGGGGAAAACACCCCCCAGGGCTCAGAATCCCTGGGGTGTTAGTTTCCCTTACCGACAGGGTGGAGTATCATATAGAAACACAAAAAGTACAAAATATATATATAACTCACATCCACACTATGGGCATTACCCAGTCTTAGATACAACTGTAGTTAATGTCTCTCAGACTCCAGGCTTCTACTTCTAAGACTAGGTATCCTATAAACGCACAAACGTTTGAAGAGATTTATCAGATTACTTCATTCTCATTTTATCAGTTCCACTATAAATTAATTAATTTTTTAAACATTAATTAACCACGAACAATTACACATTAAACTGAATTGGCATCACATTCAAAATCACCTGCTTCTTTTAAGATTCACATCACCTTTAATTTCCAGTATCTCCATCCTCATGGATTTTCACCATTTAATCAAACATTCATTACAGAATTAGTTTCCCATATTCCCAGGAATTCTAGAAAAACATCCTATGATACTATACACAAAGGAGGCTCAACACGGTGAGTAGATATACTACCCATTGAGTCTTTTCCTCCTATTGAAAGAGCATAGACCCATTCCACCTCGAGAGGCTAAACATGGAAAACACGTGGAATACCTCATGCGTCTTCACCTCCTTCGGAAGAAGGGTAAGCAAGACCAGTTGCCTTGAGCAGTGGGGAAAAGAAAAGATGATAAACATTCAAAGAATCCATAAGCATCCAGCAACCACATCCATCCCATTCCATCACCCCGGGTGTCCACCTCGACACCCAAATGCATAAACTGATTCATCTCGCCACTCTAGGCATCATCCACTGCCACAACCACAAGCCCTAAATGCCTCCACATATCACAACACCTCTCTAGGGTCACATCACAGCACAAGCAGCAGGAAAACAATAATCACACCCATGAGCTCTTGGCCCTTTAACAAACAAGAGGGTAACTCAGAACCCTTTTAGAAATTATCAAACAAGTGATCCTTTAATCCATATTGAATTAATAGATTGAATACATAGGTTCCAATTGCAGAAAAACTAATCATTAAGCTATCACAGAAGATTTAACATGCTTACTATGCCAATTCGATTATCATTAAATTAGAACAACTACAACAACAGAAACAACCATATTCATTCACATTCCTCTTTATTTTTAGCCAATTAATTATCAATTAATTTCGGCTTTATGTTCTTTATCAATTTTCATGAATAACGGACAACTGATAAAGAAATCATAGATATCACTCTATCTAGAAAAACATGAGGCAAACCGTTGTCATGGTACAAAGCAACAACAATCTATCAACCAATTCTTTCAATCCGGTTCAGGTATTTAATTTGGTCAATTTCATTGTGATTCAAAGGGATAAATCATGGTAAATCTACGATTGAAATAAAAAACTAGATAACACAGGAATCCCCTACCTCGAAGAGTTCTTGACGTCCTTTATCCACACAACAAGTCACAATCCTCCTCTCATGACAACTGCATCCACTAGAGGATGCCACCATACGACAGTACCAACCAACCCCAAGAAAAGCCCATTAGAATCATGGAAATTACATGGTATAATTTGGAAACGAGAAAAGGAGGAGATCAACCCCAAAAGAATGATGATACAGCATACCTTATAGAGAAGATTGATGGACACAGCTCGGTTGCATCAAAACAGAGAAGAACCAATACTAGGAGTAAAGTTTGATTGTGAAACTCCTATGTGAAGGATTTAAATGTTCTAGCATCTCATATATGAGAAAAAGGGAAAGAACAAGGGAGAATGATATCTGGTTCCTTTTTGAAGATTTAACGAGGCGACGGTTTAAGATCCGGTTAATTCTCCATTAAAAACGAATCGCATTAACCCACGCGGTTTGACCAAGTAAAACATCTCGAGCAATAGGAATAATTATTATAGGATTTATGGCATTTGAATTGTCCTTAAGAGTCAATAAAATAATTCTTTAAATGTATTTTACATCAAAGGAAACGTAAAAGGGGTGAACTGTAGGAAGCTGGAAACACTGTTCAAGTCCACCGTTAGAAGGTCACTATTAGAAGGTTACCGTTCTGGAAACACTGTTCAAGTATACCATTATAAGGTCACCGTTAGAAGGTTACCATTATGAAAACACTATTCAAGTCTACCGTTATAAAGTCACAATTAGAAGGTTACTATTTTGGAAACACTGTTCAAGTCTACCGTTATAAAGTCACTGTTAGAAGGCTACCGTTCTGGAAACACTGTTCAAGTCTACCGTTATAAGGTCACCGTCAGAAGGTTTCCATTCTGGAAACACTGTTCAAGTCTACTGTTATAAGGTCATCGATAGAAGGTTACCGTTCTAGAAACACTATTCAATTCTACCGTTATAAGGTCACCGTTAGAAGGATACTGTTCTGGAAACACTGTTCAAGTCTATCGTTAGAAGTCCACTGATAGAAGGTCACCGTTAAAAACATTGTTCACTGAACCTCACCAATAGAAACACTTTTCACCTACCGATACTATTCATAAAACTGGAAACACTGTTCACAGAACTAGAAATTTGGCAAAGTGTTGTGGATATGTCACCTCGACCTCCCGGAACACCTCCAACACCACATTTTCACAAAGTAATGGACCAGAGAGGTCCATTCCATTACACTAATCCTTTATGACCTTTGTTTGTGTGACTATTTATGAGATGTATCAATTAATTCACATAATCATGGTGTTAACTATGTTTGTTTATCATGTGTCTTTTTAGTTTGTATTAAAGTGATGTTTTAATTATTTTTGTAAATTAATTTTTTACCTTTGGTATTGTGGTGAGAGAAACTTAGTAAAATCCATATAAATAGGGATAAGTATAAGATGATTTCCTAAACCATTGGTGAATTTTTGTATGGTTAGTTTTATAATAATTAAATCCCTATTGTTATACTATAAATTGTATGCAGATGTGCAACATATGCACTTAAGGTTAATCACTATAAAAATGTCTAGTTGTGCTTTGAGTTGATCATTACTCTAATGCCTGATTAGTGGGCCAAAGGAATCAGACATGGTGAGGCACTCTTGAAGGATATGATTTATTTAATTTAAATTTATTTAATGACATCAATGATGTATTGGTTTCCTAGTTACATTGTAATATTATGTTGAGAAATATAAGATAACCCATCATACAAATATATATGTAAAACTGAGATTGAAATAGTTTGAACTAAATGATCTATAAGAGAACATATATATTTAAATGAAAAATATGATAAAAGGTTAATTTCTATTTTTATTATTGTAATTACCCCATATTCTTATTTTTTATTCACTAATGTGAACTATTTTAGTTTTAATTATATCCCGAACTAGAAAGAACTATGTGTGTGTGGGAGAATGTTGAGATAACCTCGATGATAAACCAATCAATATTTTTTTGGAGTGAGAAACCAAATTATTATTCTATATCTTCAATCAAAAAATGTCATTGATAATGTGAACATATTCAATGTCACAGAAAAATTAAGATAAATATGGATAATCATGGATGGTAATGTGAGAGAGTCATGGAAGAAAAGAATGTATCGTGTCCCTTATGTAAAAAATGTGGAAAATTCGTCACACGAATTTCCTCAACAGGTCTGGAAGGTGATTTACATTGGGAATCTGTGTTCATTGAGAAATAAACATCTATTTTAAAATGAAGTGGATGGTTAGCATGATGGGAGGGAAAAATGTGAATTCAAAAACACCATTAATGGTCCAATGGCTTATTTTTGGAAAATATGGACATTATACTTCATAGTTACATAATAAGAAGTATGGTAAAGATTATATTGATAAAAACCCACCATAAAAGTGGGAACAAGGTTGAACCTATTCATTGAATATCAATGATAATGATTTTGATAACTAAATTATATGGTTCAAAATTGTGAATCAGGGAGCATTACACTTACAACTCTATGTTTCCTAGATTACTTTTTTATGTGTACCTCCCTTATGTTTTTTTCAAATAAAATATTTAATTTCACAGTTGTATTATTTTAAAACTAATGTTTATAATAATATAAATAATATAATGGTCCACGTATATTGTTTATTCATAATCATTATAATGGATTAACTATTTCCACATGGACCCCTCTTCACTGATCATCGTTAGATTATCCATAACATTCTTAATATTGATAAAATGGGTGGGAGTGCAAATAATAAGTAAAATCCACTACAAAGGGATAATAATTTCTCAATAGTAATATATGGAAACAATTAATTCTCTTATTCATCATCCATCAATTCACCACATTAATCTGTAGCCCCAAATTTTCATAATGTAGTGAAAAGTAATATTCCAATAATGTATGTAGATTAAACCCATGCCCACTAACTCTATTATAATAAGACCTGGTGGTTAGGTGAAATGGGGGGTGTCTACCACATGATATTAGGCTTTAGATTTGTTTTAGATTTAAGTTCAATTCCACATAGAAATGGGTTCTAAAAAGGATCTCAAAAATCCTTGTGTTGAGAAAAAGAAATCACCAATGACGTTATTTTTTAATATCAAAAAACCACTAACAACGCAATTTTTAATATCCATGGGGGATGAGAAATATGTTTTTTTATGTGTGTGTTCTATGAATTATAATGGGGGATCATATTTAATACCATAAACCAATTTATGATAATAAGTCACTATATGAATGCACAATTATCTCACGGAAAAATAAAATAGATATTAACATCAAATGATGAGAGGAATTTTACACAAATGGTTACAGAGAAATGAAATATTTTGATTATTCTTATTGAAATAAAAGAGATGTGATCAATTCTTCATTGAAATTTTTTTATTTTGGGTCGTCCTATAGATACCATTAGCTAATATTATTGGTATGTAATAATTAATATTTGGGGGACACAATTAATTTATGACGGGGGGGTGTATTCACTTGATAATTCACATTATATTATTCTTAATAATAATGTATATTAAATTATTTATTTCATACATTTTACCAAAATAACATGAAAAGAACAGGCTATATTTTTAATATTAATTATCACAATTAAAAATTTTCCGTTAAATTATACTTTATAAATTACAGTGACCAAAATAAAGAATTAATAAAAAATTTAGGATGAAATGGTATCTATAAGAATAATTCATCCATACTAAGACACTTTTTTTGATCTAGAATGGGAGTTAGATTCTATTGGTTTCTCGTTAAACAAAGTGTATAATAAAATATAGTAATTGTAGTGTATAGAATTATATATATGTGTGATGTTTAAGCTCTTATAGAATACCAGATGATCCATTCTAGGTGAAAAACCTCCTAAAACTACAACCATTTCTTATTGAATTCTTATGTCTTTTCTAGATATCATATAGATTTATATATGAAGAAATTATTATTATATCAATAGGTAATCCAATAATTATATGTGTAGATATTTTATTACTTTTTCTACGATTTGAAATGTCAATTTTTTTCAATTCATGTTATGATTAAGTAATGTATTTTCTTAAAATTGTAATTTTATTTCACAGAACATCATTTATTATGATTGAATAATATAAATATATATTGATATTATAAATAATATGTTAACACTATAATAATTATTAATTTATATGAAAAAAATAGTTAATAAACTAAAGTTGTTTTCATGTTAAAAACATTTGGAAATATTTTATGATTATAGGTATATAAAAAATAATGAAAATTTATTGGATATAAATTGGAAACTGTTGACATCATATTTTGATTTATCATAGAAAATTTATTATTTGATAAATTTTCATCTTCAAAAAAATTATTTTTAGGTGAACAGTGAAATATATCATTTTTACTGACACTACATCATCTATCCCTTTTTTAATACATACGTATGACATAGGAAATTTCAACCCATTATCATAATAAAATATGTATTTTATAATTTAAATTATATATATAAAAGATTTAATTTAGTATACCAATATATTATCAAAATATCTGGAGCCAAATAATATTTTTTGAAAATTAATTTTATTAAATTATAGATTTTTATACCTATTTTTTTTATAATTTTAAATATTTATCTAAAAAAATTACAAATTTACGCTCATTCATTGAATAATTTATGTAGATATTAACATTATATTAAGGCATAATTATGAATTCACATTAGGTAATAACTTCTTATAGTGAATGATAAAATCGAAAAATTACAATTCTCGGGGTATAGGGGTTGAATCTTGTTTAAATAATGTGTGACAAAAGAAGTTTTAAGAATATATTAACCATATATATACCCCACAACATTTTTTTTAAATTTTTATGTGATTTATCCTTGATAATTACTTCTTATGGTTGAAAAGATGTGGGTTTTTAGATAAACTATCATCTCTTTTCTATTATAAAAGGTTCCCCCATTACCTCACACCCCCTCACACCAAAACACCCATTTTTAAATCCAATCATTGACTAACCCTTTTTTAAACACTACAACCCACCTTAATAATATTCATATCATTCAAAAATATCACCCCATAACCGATTAACCTACTTTGGAAAGGAGATCACCAAATAAGTCAGGTATAAATTCTTAACCTCACTTTCACATTCTTATTTCTTTTTTTTTCACTTCTTTATCCAAAAATTTAAATACACAAACATAAATTGATAATATTAAAATCAATATTATATACAGATATATTATTATAACAATGTCACCATTATTAACAATGATTATATCTTTCCACTAAGAGAAGAAAAAAACAACATTCTTGTGTGTGGGTGTAGAAAGCCACCTCTAAAAAGATTAATGTTTCATTTTCCTCAACCAACATAAATAAATGCTAGTGAAAGATCCTAAAATTTTCTTGAGTTATCTCTGGTTTGATTATAGGTACTATTTGGTATTTAATTATTACATTTTGTTTGAGTTTTGACTGGGGTGTGATTGCGTGAATTATGAGAAAAATTGAAAGAAAGTTTGTTGTTTACATTTGTTTCTAGGTTAGAAAAATACATGTTCCCCAAACTATAAAATTGTACAACCCTACACAGTGGGGGGGACACATAGATCGAATAGTGTTTGTCAAACCATGAATGCTTTAAAGAGAAATTGTGTACACCTAAAAAATAAATGCATGGTGAAGGCACATGGTTAGTTAAATCCATGCCCTCCTACAAAGGAAATCAAACATTATACTTTATGTGGATTTAAAATTATTTTTTATTTCCTAAAACCATTGAACCTCACAAATTTCCACCAAAAATCGGAACCTATAAATTTTTACTGATTTCAGTTCCTTCTGGAGGGATTCCAATGTCTTCCAACTTCCATTATTCATGATTCGAATCCTATATTAAAGATCTACACTTATCTGGTAAGAGGATCCAATCCAACATGCTTTCTTTTTCATCTTCAATCCTTATCTGATTTGTTAAGGGTTTTTATTCTCCGTTTTTTGTTATATCTATACGCAAATATTTTTATTCTAGATCTAGTATTGTAGATCTAGATATAGAATAAATGATATAAAGATTTTGTTAATTTTGATTTAGGTTTTTGGATCCATATCATTATCTATGTCATTATGATGTTCAATTTTTTGAGAATTCCATTGGATCATTTTTCATTGATGATTTGAGGTAATACATTTCATAATGGATTATGAGATTTAGGAAGTGTGATTTAGACAGTTAATTAGGTTATTAATTATGTGATTTTTTTATCATGATTTGAGATAACTGATTGTGTGATTAATTATGTGATATTCATATCAAAGACTGAGATAATTATTTTTGTAATTAATTATGAAGAATAGAGATTGAAAATTATATAATTAATTATTAAAATTAATTAGTGAATTTTCATCATTGAGTATTTATTAATTAATTTTTGAATTAACTAATAGGATTTGCACGCTTAATTAATTGAGGAATTAAATGAGGTAAATTAAGTGGTAAACTAATTATTAAATAAATAATGAAATTTGATATATTAGTTAATTGTAGAATATATTAATATTATTGATTAGATTAGTTAATATTTGGAGTAATTAATTCAATTATTTATTTTAACTAAATGTTTAATTTGGAATGGAATTATTATGGATAAATAATTATCAAATTAATTATGTGTTGGTGAATGGGAACATCTGTTTGAGCCAAGGCTATTTGTTGATTACAATGTATTTCAGAATTATTTGTTTTCAATCATCACATATATGACCAAAGAGTTTTCATGGAATGCGGTCTTACTATTGAGGTTGAAATCTACATTTCATGTGGTGTTGTTTCCTAGTGTTTTCTAACTTTTGGGCTTCATAATTGGAAATTTTTTCATAGGAGTGAACAACATGAAGAACGGTGAAGAAAATTGGAAAAGGAAGGGAATAGTGTAGACCGAGACATGGAACACATACCATGTCCATGAATGGTTCAAAGACTGTATATGAAACAATGAGAAAGGTACGAGGATGAGTTCGTATAACCAAAATTTGATTACAAAAAATGTTTGAGGATGGAGGCGTTCGGTATGAGGAAGGATGGAGGTTCGTGGGATAGCTACAGTTTGCGAGACAAGAGTGGTATGTGGTGGAGGCTTTACCAAAATAAAATATTCACTAAATCTTGGATTAGCGGATTTTTTGGATACTTTTTTTCCTATATTAGGAGAAATAATCCACTTCATCAAAAAGGTGCTTTTGAGATTTTGAAATCTGGGTGGAATTTGGTGGATTTTAGAGATGTTTGTGGGAATAACACTATGCAAATAAAGATGTGACCTACATAGGAGAAAAAAATACATGAAATAATGTGTGGTTTTTGTTGGAAGAATATGGTCAGCAGAGCAAGGTAGTCTGCCAAGGACAAACCATGTTGGTAGGCAGAGCTATTGAGGTACGAAGAGAAGGATGAGATGAAGGAAGAATGAAAATGTAGTTTGTAAAGGTATTTAATGGAGGAAGTTTGCGGAGGAGGAATATAGAGGTGAATGTTGGAGAGATAATTCGCGAACCATACTTGCTACACATTATGTAGAAGAGGTAACATGGTACACTAAATACCCAAGGAATCTGGAAAAGTGACCAAATCAGTTTGGGAAATTAATATCCACAACATTTTACTGTGCATGAATCAAAATTTCATATGTGGGTAAAAATGGAACTTCATAAGAGGATCTACTTATAGACTAGGATGCATGATTTAATTATAAACCATTGAATTAAACATCAAGATAATCAACTGAGGGATGATTCGTCCAACACAGTTAATAAAGGGGAGTCAACAGAATTGATCTGTGGGATGAAATGTTCTATCCCTAAAACTGTGCAATGGAAGTACACCTGGCACATATGATTGTGATAAACAATTTTAATACCCAACTTTTAATGATTAGTGGTTTTTGTACAACCATAACACTGTCGGTGTATGCTCCATGGATGCATCCGATAGTGCTGAAACATGTAAAATTGATGTGTCATTACTTTGCATGTGATTGATTATCTTCTAAACTTCTTCTTTATACAAGATTAATAGGTTCCAACCAACATGGGAAGAAGATCCATCAAATTAAAAGAAAAATTTGACACCCTCATTTACTCCTCCACTTATAGGGTGTCATGTGTTCATTAAACTAGTATAAAAGGATAAAGGTTATTAGTATTAAATCAATCTTTCTTTGCTAATATGGAAAATATAGATAATTTTAAGGGATTTCTTCTGTTGGATGGAAGTTACTTACATGTGTGAAATAACATGATGAGATCTCGTCTAATATCTATTGGAATGGATTCCCTTTTTCCACTACATAAAGAATATCGATCACTTATCAATTAGTTCTATCTATGACTGGTACTGATATAAAAAGGTTGGAAGGTGATGCTAAATCCCAGAATAACCTATATTATGAAATTTCTAATCGAATATACATTAATGTGATGAATTTTACATCAATGAAGTATATGCAGGAGAAAATTGAGAATATTTATGAAGGTGGTGACCCAGTGAAGGAGGATAAAATCCATGTTAAACCTAATAGGTTTGATGATCTAAATATGTACCCTAATGGAAATGTAGATTCTTTCTTAAATAGAATTACTAAAGATGTATGGGAAATTGAAGGGTTTGGTGAAGAGATACAAAAACATTGATATTCTAATGGAAATATTAAGAAGAATTGTTCCCCATCACAATGAATCAATTTTAGCTTTTGAAGCAAAGGATCATTCCAAAAATTCTATGGATGTTCTGATGATCATCCTGGTGGAATATGAGATGACTGTCAAACCAAAAGATGCAACAACTCGTTTATGAAAAAAACGGAATTCAAAACCATTTAAATATTTGAAATTTCAGGAGATAGTGTTGGTGGATATTTTGATGAAAAATAAATTGTTTCTCTCATTTATTAGAAATTCAAGAAGAAAACAAGGAAATTTGAATTAAAGCAACCTATGGAATTCTTTTTCTATAGAAGAGTTGGACACATTTCCACTCTATGCCTACGAAGGTTCATTAATGATGAAATAGAAGATGTGGACATTTAAAATCAATAGAAGGTTTTTTTTAAAAAAAGAGAGACTTCAAATCTGGAAAGAAATTTCAATAAAAGAGTTTTCCTTATGAAGATGAAGATGATGAAAGTGAACACTTCGAGGAAGAGGAATCAGAATTCAAATATGGGACCCATGCATCCATGATGGTTATAATTGAAAAACAAGAACCATCAAAAGATAAGGATGGTGATAATTAGTTGACCACTGATTCCAATACCAAGCTGCAATATTAGGATACTTTTGGTATTCTTAAGAATAAATTAAAGATATAAAATGAGTGGAAAGGAATTATGGAAGATTCATCAGAATATGATGATCATTTGGAATCATAAATTGAAAAACTTGAGAATTTTTTGAATGTGTAATCATCAATCCTTTAAAGCATAGAATGTGTTGTGGAACAAAACATATAATTGAAAAATAAGGAAAGGTCATAAATGACCTTTCCACTAAACTAGAAGATAAATCCAAGACTATTAAGGGTCTAGTGGAAGAAGTTGTTCTTATGAGAAGTAAACCCAAAAGTGAATCAATTTCAAAATAACCAAAGAAGAAAATATAGTTTGTAATATTCTAAGATGTTGAGTTTATAGATATAGCAATTAAAGGTGTCGATGGAGTTGAAAATATTCTAACTGACTATAGTCATATGTGATTTGTTAACCGTGGAATCTTTTTTGATGTTGAAACATCAAATGTTGGAAATAAGATGAGCCAAAATAATGGAAACATGAATTATGGATAGGTTGAAAATTCACCTAAATATCTGAAAAAGAAATCCTCAATTCATGATGAAAGAAAAACTGATAATTATCCTTATGCTTGAAAAAATTATTGGTGTCCAGAATATTTTCCTAAGGAAGGGGACCTGAGGAGGAATCAAAGATAGAAGAAATTTCTTCTCATGAAGCATCAATTATGTGGCAATCTAGTCCATACCATGTTATATTGAAAATATTCAAGGAGGTATTTGAATTTAGATGATCTAGGATGTTAATAAGGGAGAATAATTTCATATCATATATCTTATAGAAGAAATAATATCTATGGATATTTCTTTCACATTTCTAAAATTGGCAATAATTCTATATATTGCAGGAATATTTATTACAATAGAAATTCATACAATGCATAGATACATGTCAAAACATAACAACTAGATGGTGTTTCTATTCCATTTTGGTTATTTCCTTATAAATAAGAGTATACATATGATGAACCATTTTATAAGAAATATATAATTAAAAACCCATCAATGACTTTCACTCAATCTAATATATCATGGAAGTAGAAGAAGAAAATTATGAAATATATCTTTCTAAAATTATCTCTCAAAAAAACCAAGAGAAAAAACACTTGGATTAATGATAGTGGATGTCCATCCCTTATGATGAGAAATTCATACTTGTTAATTAATATCATAAAAAAGGTCAATGGAATAATGAGTTTCGGTAATGATGGTTTTATGTAGATTAAAGGTAGTTGAAATACTGAACTTTCTAATTCTGAGTTGAAGAAAATTGATGATCATTATGTGTATGGATTTCATCACAATCTCTTGAGTGTGACTCAACTCTATGAATTGGGTATTATAGTGACATTCCAAAAAAAAGGATAATGTATAAAAAGAAATATAGGCAATTCTCTCAGGAAAAGCTGCAGAAGAGATGGAAAATTGAATAAGGTTTATAGTAAAGAAAATATTTTCTATATGACTTTTGAATAAGAGAAAAACATATGGCAACAGATATTGGGACACATCAATCATCAACACATGGAAATATTATCTAATATGATGATTGTCATGCATATTCCTAACCCAAATCAGGAGAGAATAAAGGATAGTGATGCTTGCATATGTGGAAAGCTGGTCTGTAGTTCCTATTGGGCATAGAAGAAAAGGGAATGAAATATTCTTGATCATATCCTTAATGACCTACATGGAACAATAAATGAATCTAAATCCCATGGATAATGGTAATTGATTCTTTTTCTATATGATTACAATATAATGTCATGTGTGATGGTTATTCATAGAAAATTACAAGTGATTAATTGCATGAAAAAATATAACCAAAATTCTTAAAATGATATTGTACAGACAATCAATGTTCTACGGTACGACAATAGAGGGGAATATACATCAATTTTTTTTTTTGAATATTACTGAGATAAACATGGAATTCCACATCAAAGCGAAACTATGTTACCCCCTCACACCCAGCAAAATGGAGTTGTTGAGCGTCAGAATTAACTAGTGAACAGTATGATTAGAACTGCGCTGATTGAGAGTTGTATCTATCACCATTATTGGAAAAAGGTTGTTCAATCTATAGTATATATTCAAAATATAATTGGTATTAACATGTGTGAAACCAAGAAACCCTATGAGTTTTGGCATGGATGAAATCCCTCTTTGATAAAATTCCATATTTTTTGATGTAAATGATTTATCAAAAATAAAGAAGGAAATCCATGAAAGAATGGGGATGCGATAGTTGAGTGAATATTCCTAGGATATTCAATGAATATAAAAGTCTACTAAATTTTTAATAATCATCTTGAAAAAATTGAGGAAATTATAATTGTAATGATCATTGAAGATAAATGAGATGTCACGGGTAATTATTATAATGATGCAATAGGAAACGAAGAAGAATGAGGATGGGAAATAGATACAAGTACTAAGGTTGAGGGTGGAATAAAACTCTCTCTGGAGTCAAAACATGATGTTGAAATTGAAGAAGAATCAGAAGAAGAAACCATTGCTAGAGAGAATTCAATTGAACCTTATAGAAGAAATTGAAGAGCATAAATTGTTTAGTCAACCATCATAGTGAACTTCACAATGGCCACAAATACAAGGAGAATGGTAAATACAAAAAAATCAATAATCATGATAGTTTTGGAACCATCCTCATTTGAAGAAGAAACAATGGATGAATCATGGGTTAGTTCCATGAATTAAGAGTTGGATCATATTGATAGGAATGAAACTTGGGATCTAGTTAAAAGACATGAAAATCATAATGTGATTTCTACAACGTGTATTTTCAATAAAAAATTTGATGAACATAAAATGTGATCGTAAACAAGGAATGAATGGTGTGTAAAAGATTCTAACCATATTGAAGGCTTTCATGTTGAAGAAACAATTCTTTAGTTTCTACACTAGAGTAAATTAAGCTATTTATTAGCATGTAAATCCAAATAGTATATAATGTATATCAAATGGATGATAAGACAACTTTCATAAATCGTGTTCTTGAGAAAGTAGTCTAAAATGAAAATCCAGTGTGTTTTTATCATGCAAATGATGAAATTAAGGACTTCAGATTATATTAAGCACTCTATAGACTGAATCAAGAACCATGAGTATGATACTCTAAACTATAATCATTATTAAAAATGATTGAATTCAAAATATGAGGAGTGTATCACAATATATATGTGAATAATTCTTATAAGGATCAATTCATTATATTGGTGTATGTTGACGATGTTATTTTTGGTGAGAGAAGGCATGGATTAGTGGATGAATTTGGGGCATGGATTAGTGGATGAAATCAGAATTTTAAATGTTGATGGTTGGTGAGATTACATAATACTTGGGGCTATAGGTGATACAAAATAAGGATTAAACATTCATTTCTCATTAAAATTATGCATCAGATCTGTGGAAAATATTTAATATGAATGATTCAAAAACAATGTTGACTCTGATTACAGTTAGAAAAAACATGTATATCATGAAAATGGAAGTAATATGGATCCCAATATGTATAGGAGAATCATTGGTAGCCTATTGTACCTGAGACTGACATGAACATATATTGTCTTTTCTATATACTTAACAGCACACTTTCAAAGTAATCTGAAATAAGAACATATGATGGTAGTGAAAAGAATCATAACGCACATTCATGGTACTCACAATTATATATTATTTTTCTACCAGAATTAACGGTGAAATATCAGTGTTTTCTAATGATAACTGGGATGGAGCATTCTATGTTTGGAAGAAATGTGTGGGATAGATGAGAAAGAAACAAGAATCTACTTATCTTAGTTCTATTAAAGTTGAATATATCTCAACAACAAAATCCTGCACTCAACTACTTTGGATGATGCTTCAACAAACTTAAATAGGTTATGTGGGGAAACAACCAATGGTGATTTACTATGATAACATCTGTGCAATTGATTCCATTAAGTATCATGTTAAACAATCTCGTATGAAACATATTGAAACCACATATCAATTCATCAAGGAGAATTTTGAAGAAGGTATGATTAAAATAGGCCATTTGTGAACTATTGAGTAAGTGGATAATATTCTAACCAAGCCACTGGAAGTGGCTTGGTTAGAGAAACATCAATTTAACCTTGGTATCCAACCACTTCCTACTACATAAGGATGTTCCAAATGTCCCCTCTCCCTAGTTTCATTAAATTTTTTAATCTATTTGAGGAAGTGGTGTAGGTTTTTAGGGGAGATACGATCTAGGAGGAGTATGTATTACGCTCTCATTCCAAAATATTGTTCTTTAATTCTATTTCTATTTGGATATACTAGATAAATTCAATGGATCAAAGAATGTGAATTTATTTTCTTAATAATGGATAGATGAAGAATAGAGAAAGTGAAAAATTAAACTATGGTTGAGAGATGAAAAAAATGATAACTCAATCCATGTCCCCTATCATGTTATCTACACTAATCACTGCTCACTTAGACATAGAGTGATGATTGAGTTTTTTCCAGAGGATGTAGTTTTTTATTGTGGTTACTGATATAGCGAATTTATTTTTAGATTGCGAACATACCCAAATGCTTAATTGTTTGAAAAAAGTATATTTATTGAAAATAATAGATTATGGTTTGTTTTTTTCTTCAATATGCACATGAATGTCCAGGGATATTTCATGGAATTTCGTTTTATGGTTGTGGTTGAATGTAGTATTGAAGGTGGTTCTTTTTCCTAGTGCATGGAAATTTTTGGGATTGAAAATCAGGAGTAAGATTATATGAGTGAAAAAAAGAAGAACGGTGAAGAAAATTGGGAAAGGAATTGAACCACGTAGTTCCAGACATGATACACATACCATGGTTTGGGATGGTTCATATACCAAATAAGGAATTGTTAGAATGGTACGCGAAGCGGTTCGCCGAACCAAAATTTGTTCACAATAAAGGTCTATGAATATAGGTGTGAAGTACACGGAAGGATGGCGGTTCATTGATTGATGTTGTTCACGAGACAATAGTGGTATGTGGTGGAGGCTTTACCAAAAATCAATGATTTGGTAAATCACTCATTAGTGTATTTTTTGGATCCATGCCTTCCTAAATAAAGAGCTGTAATCGCCTTCATCAAAAAGTTGATTTTAAGATTATGAAATCTGGTAGGAATTTGCGGAAGTCAATAACTATTCATAGGTAGAAAACTACAAAAAATAATAGGTGTTCTTTTGGAAATAAAATAGTCCAAAGAAGAATGTGAGGCTTGCGTATAAATAAAATGGTCCATGGAGATAGCTGTATGCAGTGGAGAGACCAGGGTGATACGCAGAGCTATTGTGGTATGCTAAGAAAGAGTGGATAAAGGAAGAATGCAAAGGAAGTTTTAGAAGGTGGTTCATCGAAGATGATTTCAAAGGCAGATCG
Organism: Viscum album; assembly: GCA_963277665.1. NCBI lineage: Eukaryota > Viridiplantae > Streptophyta > Magnoliopsida > Santalales > Viscaceae > Viscum > Viscum album. Next base: position 1,186,266,940 of record OY728156.1, on the reverse strand, counting down.
TGGAGGCGGTTCACAGAGAGGTGATTTGTGATCCATTCCCACTACAGAGTACGTGAAGGTTGTATGTCGGTGCACGACACACCCATGAAAGCCACACAAGAGACCAAATCAATTTGGGAAATTAATTTCCAAAAAAATCAATGTACAGGAAATTAAATTGCATATATGTGTTAAAACAGTGCATGAAATGGAAATACATTTATAGTTGACGATGAATGATATGATGCTAAAACATTTTAGCTACAATGAAGTTAATAAACTGTGTGAATATTGATCCAATGATGTGAGCAAGGGGGAGTTAGTGTATGTGATATAGGGAATGTAGTGTGGTATCCCTAAAACCATGTAAAGGATGTTATCCAGGTATAGAGTGACTATGTTTGACTCTTGTAATCCACAATATGTAATGATTAGTGGTTTTTGGTAAAATCAACACACTATCAGGTTATTCTCCTTAGATGTATCCATAGTGGTAAACCAAGTAAAATTGTTTTGACATTTCTCTGCATGTGATTGTTTGTTTGATACACATCCTCTTTAGATAGGTTTAATAGCTTCCTAAAAATGTGGGAAAAGACCCATTAGTTTAAAAGAAAATGTTGACACCCTGATTCACCCCTCCCCTCTCAGTGTTTTCCAAGGTCCTTCAACATGGTCATTATAAAGTGTGGTGTGTGATTGGTAGCATGGTCATTCATGTGTGAATTAAAAAATGAAATCATGGTTCTAATGTGTGATGTTTGAATGGAAACATGATCATTAAACAATGAATTAGATCGTGGGAATATGGTCATTCAAAATATTGATGTATTAATGGAACCATGGCCATTCATGTATGAATTAATTAATTGAAACATGGTCATTATATTTTGTTGATTATGAATGGTGACATGAGCATTCAATGATGAAATGACTATCATTAAAAAAAGGAACTCTGAGATATGAACTCATTTAGGAAAACATAGGGATCATGCATGAGATCAAATGGGTATTGAGATATGGAATCTCCTAGGAATACTCTGTGCTATCGCATGAGCCGAATTAGGTATTATGATTTAATACTACCTGGGACCACATCAGGCTCTGACATGAGGAGAACTGGGCATTGAGTTATGTGGTTCCTTAGGAATCCATGATTTAATGTTATTAAGTAATGAATAAATGATAATTTGATTACTATTTACTTGTGCATTGTAATTATTTCTTAATACAACTGTATATACTTTTATTGACTGAATTTTGTATAGACACAATTTGTTTTGGACTATTGAGTTTTACTCAAACCCTACATAGGACTCTTAATCACTACCTGAATAAACATTATTTATGTAGGACATGTTAATGGAAAAGGACATGTGTTAGACGGATGAGATAGGATAGATCATGGATGAGGGAACGAGATGTTTTTCAGGACCCTCATGGGAATCATTGGTGTCTTTAATTTGAGTTTATTTTTAGATAGTTCACACATACATTAACATGAAATTTTTCTTCTTTATTTGGATACATTGTTTTCATACATTGATTATCCTTGGAATTAGCAATGATTATGTTTATATATGAGGTCACTATTTTTTGGTTTTTTATGATGGTTTCTAAATTTGATAAAAGTGGATATAATTTCCTAATGATTTAAATATCATACCCTTGATTCTTGTCTTCAGCCTTGGGAATATGTGGAGGTGAGATTGAGGTCATGGGACCGAACAACTCGGGGCCCCGATGCATGGAACTCAGGTCATGATGTTATCATGTGGTATCAGCATGGTTTTATTTTTTATTTATTTGTTATTACTTTTTGGGTAATGGTATAAAGGATAAGAGGGAGACTTGGGGACACAACATGAGCTCGTTTATAGGAATTAAAAACAAATGTATGGGGAGAAACAAAATTAATTAGGGTGGTATTTTCATTGTTACTTTTGGTTGATATAGTTTAATATTATTTTACCTTGGGTGACACACTAATTTTGTGATATGAAAATTAATGCTTAGATTTTATGAGTATTGAATCGTGTCATGAAATGGATCAATATATGAGTATTCTGAATCATTCTAGAAACTCTGAATTTTTTTTGGACATGCATCATTTGAGGCATGCATAGGAAAAGAGGTTTAGGGTATGTTGTTGAAAATAGTCTATATTTTCTTTCTTGGGAATTTGATATGACAATTGATGTTCAATTTTAATTTAAAATGATAAAATAATGAAAAATGTTAATAAATGAGTGTCTAATGTGAATATTGATGAGATAATGAGAAACCCTTTAATAACAAAGAACTATGTGTAATATGGTTATTGGTAGTGTTTGCACCCCATTTTTAATCATATGGAATGATATGGGGAAAATAATTGTTGTGGAATTTTATTATTTTCCCCATTATTAAATGTGTTGATGTTTTGTCATAAATTCTAAGTCATTTGTTTGTAATTATAGATATAATAATCTAATATTAATCTTGTCAAGTGGGATAAAAAATGATATGGTTGGTAATAATCTACCACTTGGGTTACCTGAGGCCCTAAGATTGAAAGGTGAGGAATGAGGGGAGCAGTTCCAAGTGAACATTTCTCAATTTTTACAATATGTTGAAAGAGAGATAGGTTGTGTTGTAATGTCATGTCTGAAATGATGAGGGATTTGTAGTTTCACCACCCTCTATGTTTTACTCAAGATTGCGGACTTGAGGGAGATTAGTTCTAGGTTTAGTCCACTGAGATGATACTTGACCATTTGGAGCCACCTATTGAGAAGAGATTCAATTTGGATGTTTATATTCTACTAGGATCAACAATGTACTGGTGGGATGTCCGAGCATGAATTTTACAGATATACTTTATGTTATGTAAGGGATTCATAGAGAGGTTCTTCAAGAACATTTATTCAAAGACATCGAGTAAATAGAGAGTAGTGGTTTTCATATTCCTTACTCAAGAGAGCATGTATGTGATATATTATACAAGATTCTATAAAAGTTTTTATATCATTTAAAAAACTTTTATTGAATATAATATAGCTTCGAAAATATGCTTTTGGGATAGAATAATGTGTGACATTAGTTCCCAAGTTATCCTATTTCAATAAAAGAACATTGCTGATTGGTGTATCAAGCATTCTTAACTGAGGGGATCTTGAAGTAGGATTCTAATGTTAGAGATATAGTTTCAAATAGATGATCAGGTGGTGAGACTTCTGATACTTGGAATTGACATCATGAGAACTTTAATGAGGTCTGTGGGAAGCAGTGTGTGCATATACATGGATGAGTTGCAAAAGACCTTATTTGAGTAATCTTCAATTAGTGTGATAGGCCATTACACTATCGCCGATACTATCTGCATCCACCAATGAATTTAATATATTATGGTAATTTATGAAATATGTCGATATTATTTAAGATATAGAGATAGATGGTAACAGAGGGATGATCTAGATAGAACTAGGGTGAAGGAAGGGGATATTCTACACCATATTAACTGGGCAGCAATAAATATACAGGCAAAGGTGATTGAGGTGGTGGATGTGGTGTTTCTAGGAAATATCACTCTTATTAATAGAGTGGAGAATGTTTGGAAAGTTACACCACATCCCATAGAATAGGGGTTGGAATGTTTCATGCACGTAGCCTATCATAGTGGATTGTGAGGATGAGCCATTGAAAGTGAGGGGTGATGTTCTTGTAGCTTCTACTTCATTTGGGTCTTATTTTACCAAGGTGCATCTCATTCTTTTATTTCTGAAAATCCTATTAATGGTTTGATCATGGTTGTGGAGTTCTTGATACGGGTAATGACTATAAATACATTGTTGGTAGTATGAAAGATATATATGTCTCTACAAGGTATATTCCATTGAAGTTAGAGAGTATCACATTCTATGGTATATATATATATCTAAATGAAATTTGAGGATTCAACATTATTATGGTTATTTACTAGATAGTCACATAAGAGTCCCACATTGATTGTTACCATAAGAGAGTAATGTTTTTAACTCCAAGGGTAATCAATATATTCTCTTCGGGGAGTGGGATATCAATGAAGGATGAGTAGCGAGGATTATTCTGAAACTCAGAGATATCACATCATAGGTTGTTAGTTTGTTTCTTGATTATGGAAGAGTAAATCAAGATATCTTTCATCCAGTGTTGGAACGTCTTCAAAATTCATTTCTTCAAGACATTTCTAACCTACAACTATAGAGATATGTGGAATTAACTAGTGGGGTCATTCCAGGAGTTTAGTGATTTTCTAATCCACCGTAAGTAAGGGAATTTATAAAGTTTCCAGAACTCTAGACTATGCTAGAGGAGTTGGAGTGTTAGGTTTTTATCCATCCAAGTATGTCTTATTGGGGATCCCTGGTACTTTTTTCTGAGAAGGATGATGTCATGACCCGTCCCTAAGGGCTCGAGCCTTGACTACCCCAATCTCGCCTTTCATAGGCATGTGGCTGGCGACTAGCACTGAAAGGCGTTTACCCTAAAACTGGGAAGGCATTGACTTTAATCTGTACACACACACAACCAACCACACACCAAGATATGAACAAAAGTAAACTGTATAGTAAAAAGAGTGAATAAAGTAAGTAAAATGGGCCAGAATACATGCGAAAATGGAAAGTAAAAGACAACTGAATGTTCAAGAAAACTAGAACAGCTCATTTGAACACCTTCCAAGGATTATACCTGAAGGTTATGTACAGATCATGAATAGTCGTCTCTACGGTACAGCTCATATAATGTCCACCTCCGATCTACCTCTAGTCCTGGTACCCTCGTCCTCTGTCAGCACATTCCATAATCTACATAAGACACAACAAGGTGTGGGTGTAGCTAATGTAGGGGTGAGTATAACGATACACAGTTGGGTCCTGTAGACCCTCAAATGTCTCACCAAAATATACCAAGGATGAACCAAAACTCATGGAAACAACTGAGAACCCTACTTAGGTATATTCTCATACATATACCTAAGTTACCAAGTATAACCAACACATTCATGAGAAAAAAAAGGTCCAACTAAAAAGATCAAAGCTCAACTATTACCCGGAGGAATGGTTTCCATGAAGGTAACACTCCAAAGGTAAGTACCCCAAAGGAAACACCATACATAAGAATACCATAATGGTATCACCCTGAAGGAAAGTACCACCAAGGTAACACCACATAGAAGAATACCACAAAAGAATCACCACAATGAAAAGTACCACATAGGTAAGGACTCAGGTCACACTAGGTATAACTTTGGTATAGTAGAAAAGATGATCAGATGTAACTACCGAATCATATCACACTATTAAGAGGCAGAACCATGTAAGATCCTGTATCATCAGACCCACGTAGGATCCTAACAAAACACACCCACACAGGATTCTATACTCATCCCACATGTATTCTTAGAGACGATATAGGTGAGACTCTCAAACACAGACCCACGTAGGATCCCAAAGCATAGACCCACATATGATGCCATTGTCATGTTATAGCCAGCCATAGGGTTCCCGAACTAAACTCACTTGATTCCAGGAGGGACCGCTCCTCAAGCAACATATAAGTACTCCAAATACCACGAAGCACCATGAAGAAGTATCCCAATGGACCACCACATAAAATCGGTCTCAATGAAACAGATGGTGCATTAATCAGACACCCCGTCTATATGTTATTAGCCTTTTTGACCCGAGGGCCCGGTTGGATTCATGTTTGATCCATCCCAGATGTACCTCTACATTATCCAAGACTCATGTGGGTAAACCAAAATGACCTTCTCAATCAAAGGCTTCTGGCACAAAATATGTTTCGTCAAACAGACGCACATAGCTCAAGTTATAGCTGAAAGAGAGAAAAGGGTCATAGTTTGTCTGGGTCCAGTCCGACCAGGCTAGGGCTGACCCGACCCAGTTCGAGTCGACGCAGCCTGACCCACTGGGCAGCCCACGCTGGGAGGCCCACGAATAGATGGCGACCAACCCTCCTCTACGATGTGGTCGCGTTCCGTGCCACCACCGGGGCCCAATAATAAGCCGACTACCATCCATTGTCACAACAACCTCATGTCACGGATCTTGCACGCCAACTGCATGGGCGCGCGCTGCCAGATCCCCTTTACATGGCTGCCCATACATCGGCCACCGCCTCTACTCTGCCGCGACTGATGGGCCTCGACCCCCCACCGGCAGCACGGTTGCGCCACTGCCATCATCGTGGCGAACCTATGTTCCATCCACCGCCCTTGAGTCCTACCATCGCCAGTCGCTAGTACCAGTCATCATCCTCCTCCATTTTGAAGAACGCATCAAAAACAACAAAGGTTGTAGAGTGGATGGCTAGTTTTGTTTGGCCCACAACCCTCTGCATTTGAGCAGTAGCAAGCGGCTCGTGAGGGGAGATTCAATGTAAAATAAATTAACGAAGATCAATAAAATTACACCCATTCCATGTGGTTTGTTAGAGGAGTCGAGAGGTATTAGTTGAAGTCATTTAAGAATGTTGGTTTTTTTTCTTCTGCAAAGCGCTTTTGATCCAGGCCCAAGGTCAGTTCCTTGTTCTTCATTAGAGAGGGAGTTCTTCACTGGAGGAAGAGTTTCTCTAAAGTTCTCCCTTTTCCAACTATTTACCCCAGGAAATGAGGATCCATAAAATGTAAATAGGTTTATCAAAATAATATACATTGGGAAAATTATTGTTGGCTCAAATAAATGGCACAATTAATTAATTATAGAGTTTAGAGGTTTCCCCCCATTAAGAGGGTTTCAGGTGGTCCCCATCACCATGAATTCAAATTGGGATGTTTTTATAGATTGGGTGGTCCCCACCTCTATAATTTCAAAATAGAGGTTTCAAATGAAAAATAAAATGTATATTATTTTATTTTTTTTATTCCATGAAAATGTGAAGAAATTTCTTCCACCCTCGACCTACTAAAGTCAAGGGGAAAGTATTTTTAAGCGAATATTGGCCTTTTGAGTTCAAAGATGCCCCCATATTTCAATTCCAAGCAACGGTTCAAAGGTTATAAAACCCGACTCCCCCATTTACTGAATGTACTTAAAAAAAGATCGGAAAATCATTCCAGGCACTCCAGGCCTTAGAATCATGCACAATAAATTTTTCCAAACTTGTAAAATTCCCATAAAATTAAAAAAATTACATGAAAAAATCCAGGTTTTTACATTCTACCCACCACTTGGATTTACATCCCTAAATTCCACAACATAAAAACTAGGAAAACTAGTGGGGGTACTGAGTTCGAATCTGAGCCTTCCACTCCCACATGCTCTCCTGGAGGTTCACGTGCTGCCAACATACATGAAAAAAATGTATCGATCACACACAAATGATTCTCTCCTGTCTATCCTTAATCTCCATTGGAACCTCTATAAAAGTTTCCCCATCATCGATGTCAAGCTCACCCTAGTCAAAGACGAGTGAAGGATCTTGCACGTATCTCCTCATCAATGATACATGGATTAATTCATGCACCCAGTGCAGCTGAGGTGGAAGAATAAGTGGTAAGACACCTCATCCACTATGCTAAGGACATGAAAAGGTCTAATGAACCTCAGAGATAACTTGCCACCCCAACCAAATCTCTGCAAACCTCATCAAGGTGAAACCGATAGAAAGATGTTGTCAACAGCCTCGAACACCAGAGGTATCCTTCTCCTATCAGCATAAGACTTATTCCTAATTAGTGTAGTCCCCATCCACTCATGTATGATCTGAAACTTCTCCATGGAAGCTCGTACAATGTATAGTCTCATCAGTGCTGACTCCTCTGGGTCAGTCTAGCACAATGGCGCTTTGCATGGTCGGCCGAACAATGCCTCGAGAGGTTCCATCCTAATGGTGGAGTGATAACTATTGTTGTATGAAAACACCACCAAAGGAAAGTGATCCTTACAAATTTGGCTGATGTCGAGGATGCCAGAATGCAACATGTCCTTGAGGGTCTGAATGGTCTACTCAGTCTCCCTATCCATTTGAGAATGGAAGGCGGTGCTCAAATGAAGCTGTGTCCCAAAACCCTCCTGAAACCCCTTCCATAGCAGGGAAGGGAAATGTGCATCACGATCAGAGAAAATCGTCAAGTGTACTCTATGTAGCCACACAATATTTTTCACATAGTGGAGTTTAATGATCTCTACTAAACCCTTTTCCCTAATCAGTAGGAAGTGGTTCGACTTGGTGAGTTGGTCGATGATCGAACAAATAGAATCATGATCCCTCGATGAATTTTGAAGTCCTATCACGATGTCCATGGATATCATATCCTACAAAAAATTTGGGACCTCTAAAAGTTGAAATGGGAACGATGGTACCTGATATTCCGCCATCACATGTGGACAAGTGAGGCACTGAGAGACAAACCCTGCTACTAATTTCTTCATTCCTAGCCACCAGTGCTGCCATTGAAGATCCGGGTACATCTTTTACACTCTTGGACGTACCGTTAGAGGGGATGTGTGGAACTCCCTCAACACTTTCTCCCGATGAGACACAGGTACCATGGTACATCCTCTAAAGAAGATAAAGTGCTATCAAAATTCATAAAATCCATCAAGTGCCTCTCCTGTGGATATATGAGCACATCAAGCCTCATAGTTCGTGTCCCCGCACTACACCTCCTTGACTCGCTAAAGGAGTATGGGAGTGACTGTATGAGACTACAGAAATGCTACTCCATTTGGATCCACTAGGAATATATGCAAAGTGGCTAGATGCTCTGTCACCTCCCCTAGAAGATGTGTACCATATCATCTGCTTAGTGCAACTGCCACAACGTTCCCATTCCCCAGAGTATAGAGAATCTCAAATTCATACTCTTGGAGGAACTAAATCCAATGTCTTTGTCTCAGGTTCAGGTCCTTCTGGGAGAAGATATACCTGATACTCTGGTGATCAGAGTAGACTATAAAACACCAACCCAACAGTAAGTGTCACCACATCTTCTATGTGAATACCATTACTGCTAACTCTAGGTCTTTGTTAGCATAGTTTTTCTCATTTATTCTTAACTATCGAGAACCATAGGTGATAACTTCTTTCTCATGCATCAAGAAACACCCCAGCCCGGTCCCTGATGCATCATAGTAGTCTACGTACCCAACACCCTCTTTCAGAAGCCTCAAGATTGGGGCACTCATAAGTATATACCTTAGCTCCTAAAAACTCCACAAGCATTTCTCCGACCACATGAAGGGTTTCCCATTCATCGCCAATGCTGTTAAAGGTGATGATACTCTGGTTAAATTTGTAGAATCCTCCGGTATTATCTGGACAAGCCCATGAAACTTCATACCTCCATCACAATCCTAGGTGGATCCCCAGAAAGTATCTCCTCGATCTTCACACGATCCACCACAACAGACACCTTCGAGATGACATGTCCCAAAAAGTGAACCTGTCAGATCCATGACTAGAACTTTTAGGGCTAACCATAAAGATGGTTCTCTCGATGTGTGTTCAGAACTTTCTGCAAAAGATAAACATGCTCCTCCTCAGTAGCCGAGTAGATCAGAATGCAATCGATGAATACTACTACGAGGAGATAAAGCTATGGATGAAAGATCATGCTAATGATGCCCATGAACATTGTTGTAGCATTGGTCACATCTAATGGAATAACCAAGAACTCATAGTGGCCATACCAACATCAGAAAGTTGCTTTCTGCATGTTCTCGTATCGTACACTAAGTTGGTTATAACTTGATCTGAGGTCTATCTTCGAGAAACACCGTTCTCCCTTCAGCTTATCAAAGAGGTCATCAATCCTCAGAAGTTGGTACGTTTTCTTCATGGCCACCTAGTTTAGGTGTCGATAGTCAACACAAAGTAACAAGCTCCCATCGGCCTTTTGGGTGAACAAAATCGGAGTTTCCCACAGAGAAATACTCGGCGGGATGAATCCATTCCCCTGCAAGTCCTCTAGCTATACCTGTAGCTCACAAAGTATCCTGGGAGCCATCCGATATACTAGTGTAGATATTAGGTCCATCCCGAGGAACATGTCATTATAAAATTCCACCTATCTGTAAGGAGGTAGATCTGAAACATCATCAGGGAAGACATATGCATACTGGTCCACCACTACAGGATAACTCAGACTTTCCGCATCAACTGCTCCGAGGTTAAGGCTAGACATCTAATGAGTGATCAGCTGCACTCTCCTCCAATTTAGGCCATCAAATGTTGCAAAGGCTTCCTTCTCACAGGTGAAGGTAAACCTAGCCCCATCCTCATGGATACACCACACTTTTAATATAATACAGTCAATTTGATCATGGAATGTAGATAACCAATCTATAAAGAAGACAAAGTCGTAAGGCCATGATGCTGCTACTAAGAGATCCCAGCTGAAGCTCTTACTTCATCGAGTAAGCTCACACTGGTTGAACAAGAGTGTAATCATTGAATCCTCTCTCGTAAGAGTCTCTAAATGTAAAGATCAAGCCAACAGCTCCACCTGAATCTCTGTGCATTGAATGAGGGTCAGGGAAATATAAGAATGACTGGAACCTATAAATATAATTACTGCAACTAAGGTGGATTAGACACAGATCATACCTCATATCATCTCCAGAGCATTGTGATCGTAGGCCTCAACTACCTGGAGCTGAGCTCACCCCTATCCACCTTCTCCCTATGGTTGGGGTGGACCACCTGGTGGTGGTGGCAGTAACACCTCGAATCGCCTCCCACCACCAGCTGCACTAACAGCTCCTCTGCCACATCCTCCTGCTCACTACAGACCACCTCGGTCGAACCATTGTCTCTACCTAGGCGGTCCTTCGACCATCTTCTGATCATCCGTACAGTAGGTCAGGCAGTCTTGAGAAATGTGACACTGCCCACTGCATGTGTAACACTGCCTGATCCTCACATGACTGGCTCTGTCTCTGGTGCCCTTCACAACCGACCATGAATCCTGCAGTCGTCCTCTTTTAGTTCTAGTCTTCATGGACCTCTGTGACATCTATTTATTTCCAATTAAATAAGACTCTACTATGTGACTCCCAGTAGTGGGTCTCACTTTTGGTGTCTACTCTGAAAGAAAAATCTTTACTATGATGGCTCACTCTAACACCCCCACCTACATCAGGATGTTGAGAGAAATCCTTGAAGCCTTGTTCTACCACCCAATTCCCTACTCCATGGTCTGGGCCCAGAATAATGGGACCTGCACCATATCGATGGAGTAGCGTGAGTGGTCGGTGAACTTCGCTATGTTCTGAGACCCAGTCATGATTCTCCATAGAAGATGAATAAGCTCTTGTATGTGTACTACTCGAAGGGACACTGAGACAAACTTGGCCCGAAATAGGCACTCGAAGTCTACCCAGAGAAGTGTCACCTCATCCTGAACTGAGAGCATCAATCTCCACCAATTTCCTACTACTTCTTGTCGAATATTGGCAGAAAGGATCATTATGAGATCAGCTAGTGTTCCTACATGTCCTAAGACTCTCACCATAGCCTCCAGACAATCCTCAGTCACCTGTGGGGCCATCTCAACCCTGAACATGGTTGGACTCTGGCGGTGGAACTCATGAAACACGCTCAAGTGGAGTACACCCTCGGCTGCTAGGGCCGGTGGCCTCAATGTCCCAATGGGTAATGGTACCACTGGTGCCCCTAATAATAAAGGGACCTATACCAAGGCCTCATTCCTCATTGGGATATCATCGCATACTATACCTGGAACACTTTCTGGCTATCTGCATGGAGGCATACTGAAAGAAATAGGTGTGCCATTGTCAATAAGTTATACCTGGTGAGCTGACACAAAATGTTCACAATGAAAAATTTTCAAAACACACACACAATCAGTGTTTTCATTCACAGAGTCAGAAATCAGAAGTCAGGGTCATGGTGTATGGATACATCAGCCAACACACCAACACAAGATTCCCTATACTGATAACCAAAATCACTACACTTAATACTATTTCTGGTAAAAAGATTAGAGTCCAATGTTTATAATAGAACTAGATCCTCTAATACTAATTTGTCACGCATGTCCCCTAGGGTCGGTGCAATGACTACCCCAAGCTCGCCTACCATAGGCCAGGGGCTGACGACTACCACCGAAAGGTGTATTCCTATAAATGGGAAGGCATTGCCTTTAATTTGTACACAAACACAACCAATCACACAACAACATACAAACACAAGTAAAATTTATACTAAAAAGAGTGAATATAGTAAGAAAAACGGTCCAGAATACACGCCCAACTGGAAGGTTCAAGAAAACTAAAAGTACACATAAACTGGAATTGCTCCTTGGAACACCCACCAAGGTACCTACCTGAAGGGTAGGTACAACTTTCAAATGGTCGTCTCTACGGTAAGCCTTGTCTAATGTCCACCTTTGAGCTACCTCCAATCTTGGTATCCTCATCCTCTGTTAGCGCTATCCATCGTGTGCATAAGACACAACAACATGAGGGCCTGGACCATGCTAGGGTGAGTATAAAAATACTCAGTAGGGTCCCCATGACCCTCAAAATACTCACAAAATTCCACCATGTATGAACGACAAAGCATGAAAACAACTGACAACCCAACATAGGTATAAGCCCATACATATACCTATGTTATCAGGTATACCCATATCAATAATAAAGTAAACACAAGGTCCAACTCAAAATAACAAAGCAAAAATTTTCCACAGAGGAAAGGTTACCACGAAGGTAACACCTCAAAGTTATGTACCACAAAGGTGACACCACACAGAAGAATAACACAAAGGTATCACCATTAAGGTATGTACAAAAAAGGTAATGCCACACAGATGAATACCAAAAAGGTATCACCATGAAGGAATGTACCATAAAGGTATGGACTCAGCTCACACCAGGTATAAATTTGGTATGGTAGTAAGGATTATTAGATGTAACTACTGAATAATCTTACTCTGTTAACAGGTAGACCCACATAGGATCCTAAATCATCTGACCCACATAGGATCCTATCACAGTAGGCCCATGTAGGATCCTAGAGTAGTCCCACATGGATTCCTAGAGCAGATCCAGGTGGGACTCTCGAACATAGACCCACATAGGATCCCAAAGCATAGACCCAACTAGGATCCCTTTCTCATATTACAGCCATACATAGGGTTCCCTCACCGAGCTCACTTGATTTCGGGAGGGACCAATTTTCAAGACATAGTTCAATACTCCAACGGCCACCAGTTATCATGAATAATTATCCCAAAGGACTGCCACGTAAAAGGGTTTTCAATGCAACAGATGATGCGTCAATCAGACACCCAGTCTGTAAGTTATTGGCCTTTATGTCCCAAGAGACCAGTTGGATTCTTGTTCGATCCAACCCAAACATACTTCAACTTTTTCTAAAACTCGTGTGGGGTATAAAAAATTGACCATTTAAATACATGGTTTCTGTTGCCACAAACCGTTCATCAAACGGATGCTCGTAGCTCATGTTATCGCAGAAAGTGTGAAAAGGGTCGATGTTGGTCCAGGTCCAGTCTGACCTGATCAGACCGACCCGGGTCCGGAAATGTGTCCCCACCTCATCCATTGGGTCTAGTCCAGCCTGCTAGGTCTATCCCAACCCGCTCGGTCAGGCCTGGCTTGCCGGCATGGTCGGACCCGCTGGGCGGACCGTGGTGTCACTTGTGCTAGACGGACTGCGGCCGGAAGAACGACCAAACCTCCTCCATGGTGCAGTGACACACCGCTCCACCACTAGCAGCTGGTAGCGAGCTAGATGCCCTCTTTCACCGCTATAACCCCGTGTCATGGACACTGCATGCAAGTGGCATGGAGACGCATTGTCGGCTACCCTTCATGCGGTGAGCTGGGCGCGAGCTGCTGCCTCAACTCCGCCATGGCCGATGGGCCGCGACCCTCCATCGGTTGTGCGGTTGTACCGTCGCCATCTTTGCGGCCAACCGTTGTGCCGACCGATGATCTTGATTCCTACTGGCACTATTCACCGGTTCGAGTCTTCTTCCTCCTCCATTGTGAATAATTCCTCAAAACCACAAAGGTTGCGGAGTGGTCGGGCCATGTTAATTTGTCCCACATCCTCCACAATAATGTTGTAGCAAGAGGCTCCTGGGGAGAGATTCAACGTAAAAAAAATTAAATATTATCAATCATATCACACCTCTACCATGTCGTTTGTTAGAGGATTTGAGAGGTAGAAGATGAAGTCCTTGATGAACGTCAGCATTTGTTGCTTCCGCAAAGCACTCTGATCCAGGCTCGGTTCCTCGTTCTTCATTGGAGAGGGAGTTCATCATTGAAGGAAGATTTTATCCAATGTTCTTTCCTTTTCCAATGATTTCCCCATTGAAATAAAGATTCAAAAAATTAAAATTGGTTAATTAAATTAATTTACATTGGCACAATTAATGTTGTCACATATAAATGGTACAATTAATTAATTAGAGAGTTAAGAGATTTTGACGCATAAATAGGGGCTCAGGTGGTCCCCACCACCATGAATTCAAATTGGGAGGTTTTTCTAGCTTGGTTGGTCCCCAAATGTATAATTTCAAGAAAGATGTTTCAAAAGAAAAATAAAATATTAATTATTGTATTTTTCTTCTACAGAAAAATAGTGAAAAACTATCTTCACCCTCAAACTACTACGGTCGAGGTGAAAGTCTCTTTAAGTGAATATTGGTACTAGGAGTAAAATAGTGCCCTCAGATTTCAATTTTGAGCACCGGTTCAATAGTTATAAAAATCCACTCGCACGTTTAAAGAACGTATGTAAAAATGTTCATAAATTCCTTCAAGCACGCTGGGCCTCAAAATCACTTGACGTCAATTTTTTTGGACTAATAAAATTCCAATATAATTAAAAATAAATTACATGAAAAATCTAGTTATTTACAGGTGATTTGACTCTACATTTTTTGGTTCTTACTCAATGTTGAACTAGATGTGTATTGTGAACCAATATCAACTTCTCTGTATTGAATATCTATTTTACTAGTCGATAGTGTATTTAGTGTTCACAATGACTTACATGACATGGAGGTTTTATCAGTCGAGGGTTTAGATAAATGATATAAAAAGGACATACTTAAGATGAAAGTATGACCTAAATGAGTTTTTCGTAACTTATTTTTTGGGTTGATGAATTCACCCATAATGTTTTGGGCCTTGATTATTAGATTCTTTCATCAATGTCTTGTTTAGTTTGTTGTAGTTCATGTCGATGAAATATTTGTGTACTACATTACTCCTAATTATCATGCCCAACATGTTGAAATCATCCTGAAATCAGTGATAGATAATTAGATATTCTCTAAGTGCTATACAAGTTAGTTTTGGATTTCTCAGGTATACTTATGTTGTCACATCATATCGGAGGAAGTTGTGTCTATAATCCCATGAAATATAAATGAAGTGGTTTCTGGTGTTCATCCAAATATATTGGCCTATATATATAGTTTCTAGGATTTTTAAGATATTATTTGAGATCCATCCAAGGATATTCCCATTTGGAAGTGTAACTATATGGCTTGACCGAAAAGGGGATAATGGTTTCTTATTCCGAATCATGTGAGAATGAATTCCTATATTTAAAGAAGTGATTAACATCAACACTATTCTTAATCCTACCTGATCTAGGATATGAGTTTACACTATATTGTGATACATCTGGGATTGTACTTAGAGCTGTGTTGATGAAGGGAGAATGAGTCCTAGTGTATGGGTCTCAGTAGCCGAGGCCACATGAATGGAACTACCTTAAAGATGAAATCTAGTTAGAATCTATGGTTTATGAATTTAATTGTTGAAAGAAAAATATTCTTGGAGAGGTGATTATATTGTTTACCAATCAACAGAGATGGTGGTAAATCTTCTGAAAATGAGACTTAAATCCCCGATATTGGTGATGGTTTCATTATTTGAGCTCATTTTATATTCATATAGAATATATTCCTGGTTGAGGAGATAATGTGGATGATGATTTCATAATGAAAACCTAGAGTCATATGGTTCAGTAGCCTTGTGCTAAATGGATTATGATTCCCTTTCTATATGAGATGCATGTGGTGGTTCATAAGAGTTAGAAGGAGATGAAACACATATCAGATTAAGTGGAGTCTATACTTTTGAGCTAAATTAGAGACATGAATTATGATGATCTGAAAAGTGTAACCATGATAGAAATCCTTGAAGTAGAGTATCCACATTTAGATAGGAATATAGATGGGGATGATACCACATATGGCACAAATCGGGTAGTTGCTCCCATGAGTATGTATGAATTTCATGCCTCATAGTGTGTGGTACATCCATGTGTAACCAAAATGTACCATGACCTATGCCGACATTTTTTTGGGGTTTTGAATGAAATATACTATAGTAAGTTTCATGAAATGATGTTACACCTGTCAGTATATGAAAGTATATATTCAACTACATGGAGGTTTTCTGCAAGCGTTTCCCATTTAGGAATGGATGAGAGATGATGTGACTATGGATTTTGAGGTTGCTATTCTAAATAGGCCATGGAAGGATGATGGTATATGGGATATTGTGAATAGAATAAATAAATAAATACATTTCTTCCTTATATAGAAGAAATTATCAGTGGAACAACAAGGAGATTTGTATATTCATAAGATATCCCATCAACACAGGGTACCAACGTCTATAGATTCATATCATAAATCATAATTCCCTTCACAGTTATGACATGTATTGTAGTAGGTTCTTGGGACATTTGTATTATTGAGTATGGGTTTTCACCCATGTAGATATGGGTAGTCAGAGTGTACTATTCAGGTCCTTGAGGATACGGTATGGGTGCATGGCCTTGATTTTGTTGGATCTTGGGAGAAACACCTATCATTGGTGGAGTTTTAATATTTCAATATTTATTATTGAACAATAAAAATGGAACCATATGATGATCTTTATTTATGTACATGAAGATAACTGCTATACTGGATAGATGATGGTTGGTGACAGTTTTGGGGATCATGTCTCTTGCATGAGACTTTAGAGAAGGTACTGCGGATTTGGAAAAATATGTATACATCTCAAAGTAGAAAGAAGTTGTTTGTGGACATAAGTAAAATAAATATAGAGTTTGTAGTTTTTTATCATGTATTCTATCGAGTGTTTCATAGTCTCGGTCACTATAGGATATGAAGACAGGGCCAGTTTGTGCCCAGGTGAGTCAGATCATTTGAGGTTGTTGAGAGAGTTGGACCTATGGTGTAACAATGGGCTCTCCCATAAAAAATTAGCTCTATGAATTATGTTTTCCATGTATAAAAAAATTGTAAGTTTCACCCAGACTATTCACATTTAATCATTGTGGATGATGTTTACCATGAGGTACATGTTTCCTTTTAGGAACATCTGATATGTGTGTTGGATTTTAGTGATAAAGTGTAGGAGGGAATGACTATACTAATAGTCCATGTGTTGCGGAAACATGGTTGAGTACAATAGGAGGCATGGGAAATGAAGCCAGTTATGTGGGACCATGGGCCTAATATTATTGTCACAAAATCATAATGATGATTAGGAGTGTAGCTCAAGGATGGGTTTTTATATGGTGGGGGCGTTATAGGATTTTGACCTTTTGGGAGTTATCATTGGCCTGATTTAAAGAAAAATTTTGAATTTATTTTATTGGGTTTTTGTTTTTTAGGAATTGGGGTCTGATTTGGTGAATTTTGAGAAATAATGAATAAATGAATGTTGTTCTTGATTGGAGAATGGTAAGAGATAGTTGAGTGACCCAACCCAGCAAGCCATGCATCCCTAGACATGTGGGTTTGGCATGGTAGGTGCATCTTTTTTCAAACCTTGTGACCTTAAAGGAGAAACCATGCACCCCTAAAAAACATCTATACAGTTGATGAACACAATTTTGGAAATCCATGATCCCCTACCTAGGAAATTGTGCATGATTTTTGTTGCGGCTTGAAAATTTATTTTTAATTCAAAAATCCCCCAAAACCACACATTTGACCCATTATTAAACCCATATGATTTATGATTATTTAAAGCATTATTGAGGGATTTAAATGCCATCTAATCTCTTTTCATCACGATGAAATATCAGATTGATGATCTGAACCTCTAGCAGTAATAGGATCATATCTCGCACGATTTCTAGTTCACCTACATTCCCTATGGATTAGTCTAAGTTAATTTCTTATATGTTTCCATATATATCTATAACAAATATTCGATTTCTAGATATAGTAATGAATACATTGAACTATAATAATTAAATCAAGAATTTTTTAATCTTGATTTCGGGTTTTTGACCTAGATCCTAATATCCATTGTTGTGCTTCACAATTTTTTGGTATTTTCATTAGGTGACTATTCACTGATGATTTTCGGTAGGTGGTCTCATACTAGATTCCCATAGTCATTATTTTGATACATGTATGAACATATTAGAATTTAAAAATTTATTTATCAATTTTAATTTCAAAATTTGGTTAATCAATGTTTCCAATTGATTAATAGATGTATTTTTGAATTGGATAACTAATTTGGGAAGTCAATATAGGATTTAGTGATTTTGATTTAGAAAAGTAATTGGGGAATTTATTAAGTGGTGTTCATAACATGAATTGAGATAATTAATTGTGGGATTAATTATATAATGTGGTTATCAAATATTGAGATAAATAATGGGGAATTAATTATGAATAATTGAGATATGGAAAGAGATAATAAATTAAGAAAATTATTTATGGTATTTAGAGCTATGAGTATTGATTAATTAGTTTTTAAATTAATTAAGGGGTTTGAAATAATTAGTTGCATAGAATATTAATAAATTGAAATTAATTGATTAACTCATTATTGGATTGGAAATGAAATTGGAGTTACTAATTAATTATTTAATTTATTAATATTATTATTATGGTTTGTTAATTACAAGATAAAACAATTGTTATATTGTGCTTAAATAATTGTTGAATTTAGAAATTAATGAATGTGAATAATTAATTTTTTAATTAATTATGTGTTGGTGAATTGGAAAATGGCCATTTTAATGTGTGATGTGTGAATGATAACATGGTCATTCAAGTGTCAACTAAATAATAAGAACATGGTTATTCTAGTGTGTGATGTGTAAATAGTGACTATGACATTCTTGTGTGAATTTGAGAATAAAAAATGGTCTTTCATATTTTTGTTATATAAATGGAGAAATGGTCATTCATGTATGAATTAATGAATGGGAATATGCTCACTATACTCTTTGTGGCATAAATTGTGACATGGGTATTCTTGTATAATCAAACGAAAAATAACAAAGGCACTCTGAGATATGGCATCACTGGGGAATAAATCAGGCTCCGAGCAGAGATGAAGCTGGTATTGAGATATGATATCTCCTTATGCTACATTGGGCTTCTCTTGAGATAATGCAAGTATTAATATATGATATTACCTATAGACACTTCGGGCGCCTATATGAGATGATGAAGTCACTGTGGTACGAATGTCCTTGTGAACATGAGAGTTAATGTGGATATAAAAAAAATAAATTATAATGTTATAAATATTTACATATACAATGTACTAATTTCTATTTACAATTTTATTCAATTCTATACACTAGATTTGTTTTAGAAAAAATTGTTGGTGGATAAATGAGTATTACTCATATCCTACTCAGGAAACCAGATCAATACCTAAATGGACTTTATTATTACATGATAGGATAACATGAAAGGCCATGTGTTAGATGAATAAGTTTGTCTGGATCATGGATGAGGGATGCAGACTTGGTTCGACCCAATCTTGGGCTTATTTTCAATTTTTATTTTAGGCACATGACTCGTAAATTATCATGACTTGTTTTTTTTCATTAGTTGTATATTTTATTTTCCTACATTGCTTAAATTGAGTCATTATTTTTTTATGGTTATATATGTTTTCTCTTTTGATTATTAATTCTTTTGGTGTCATAAATTGATAAAATAGGGTATAGTATCCCTATGTTCAACTTATCAATCTGTCATTTCTATTCTGAAGCCTCAGGAGTATGGGGAGGCATACTTGAGTTCATGTGTCCAAGTGTCTCATTGTATGAGTGAGTTGCACCGAGGCTGGGACATGATATGAAATAATGATGAATTTAAAATATTAGTATGATATTTTTAATATATAATATATTTTTAAATGATATAACATTTTACATGTTTATCATGGTCAATGGTAAATAAAATTGCCAACAATGTGTACGTATAGAATACCACCTCTAGAGAATGATTCAATTCTGTTTTTCTTTTCAGCACATCCTTACATTTATGGACATGAAAATGTGTTTAAAAAAATTTGATTTTTATGATATAATTATATTTTATTATGATTAATGGAACAATATATTAAGTATTGATGAACAAATTGTCATCATTTTTGTGATCATATAATAGATTCATACATAGAGGATAATATTCTATTACAATTATTTAATTTTTTGAAAACCTATAATTATTGTTAGGTTACATTAATTATTATTATATATCACACTAAATCATAGTAAATGAAATCAATACTCTACTAGAGTAATGATATTATTACAAAATACCTCATAATCATCCGTAATCATTGTATATTTAGGTTTGGGTCAGTTTGACCACCTATTTGAGAAATGATATAAACTTATATAAAAAATCACTATGAAAAAAATATTGAATTATATAATATGATATAAACATTGAAATTATTATGTGATTTTGGTTATGGAAAGGATATATCAATGTTCAACAAAATATTTATGAAAACAGTATTTGTTTATTTAGAAAATTACCAAAGTATGCTTTTTATCAAATTTATATTCTAGGATAAAGAGTAAAGAACTCCTGAAGGGAAATTAAAACATTATAAATCAATTTAATTTTAACAATAAATTAATTTTATTTTATTTTTATTGATTAAATTTGGATGAACATTGAATATTAACACTAATACGATGAACTTGTATAAATGATCAAAACTATAAACAATTGATGATGGAAATTAAAACAAATTAACTAATATACATGAAAATAAAAACATTAAATGAATGTTATAAATATTATAATGTATTAATATGGTTCTTAAATATCATATAATGTTAGATACGTTTTATATATGAGGTTATAGCACATTCATCTATGTAAGAATATGTGTAAGGGGTTTTCATGACTCTAATACTTTCCATGGGTCATAATAATTCATATTTGACTACAATCCATCAATATTTATATATTATTACATATAATAATGTTATTTTATTTTTACACCATATGTTTTGGTCAAATCATGTTTTATAAAAAATAATTATTCTTTGATGAATTCACAGTTTTCTGAAAATCTTATTTGCAAACAATAATTACTAATTAATTTAACCTAATTTTACACTATATATATTTAATTCCATAAAAAATTATAATTTATCTGTTGTAAAAAATAATATTTTATTTAAAATGAATCTTTTAATCCCCTGTAATTATTTTAAAATAAAAGTTTAATTTATCATATTTATGATATTTTCTATAAAGGCATTTTAAAATATTTAAGTATTGTTTCATTGTGTTGATCTTATATTATTCAGTTATACATAACATTATTATATATGTTATATTTATTATCAAGGAACCTTTATTAGAAGTTTAATATATGTTTTAAATAAATTTTCTATTTATTGTTAAAATAATGATTTTTATAATGTTACAGAAAAATAACATATTTTTAAAATGAAATTAAGAATTTTTTTTTGGAAAAATAGTTATTTTGATTTCCCTTCATTTTTCATGGTATTTTTATTTAAAATATTGATGGTTCATAAAAATGTCTATATTTTATTTTATAAAATAATAATTTTGGGAGATTATTTTCTAGTATTAAAGGATCACGTTTTTTATGTGATACCACATGAAAAAGTTATGAAAACCATTTTATTCTGTTGGGTTATATATGATTAGATGAATGATTTGATATTAATTTGAAATAATATATTGGTATGATGATGGTAGGGATCCTATATCAACCTCCAATTCATTTTTTATGGTTTCATTCTTTGTTCGATTTCAACTATTTGTTTCTAATACATATTTTAGGACAATTCATTAATATTTTGTTTTGATAGTAGCTTAATTAAGAACAAATAATGTTTTATGATTATACATTACGATCCCTTTATCATTTTATCTATTATTTCTCCCTTACTCATGTTCTACATCATATTTATGATCTAAATATTATGATTAGCTAATATATTCCCTTACCGAGAGTTCGATTTCACCCTATTATTATTTTTTCCATTCTCTATATTATAATGATAATTATATAATTCGAGATGTCTTGAATAAGGTCTAGAGGAGCACAATAATGGGTAATTTTTAACATGTTTTGAAAAATTACATGTTTATATAGTTATCCTCCTAGAAAATAAACCTCTACATCCTCAAATTGATTGACTATTTATTAGATGTACAATTCTAAATTTGTAATAAATTTAATTAATATGCATGTTTATATTTTGTCACGATACATCGTATAGAAAAGATACCTATCTCTTAATGATTTTATTGGGTACGTGATTATGAAATATCTAAACATTCCACACATTAATATATCACACCCAATTCATCCAATTTATTTATTTTTTAGATGAGTTTAAAAATGAAATAATTTTTATCAGCATATGTTAATTACCCATATTTAATGGGATGTTGATGACTTTTTAAAATTTCCTCTGTGATATTTTTTTATTTCTACTCATCTTTCACTTTGAGAAACTTTTTGAAAAAGGAGTATTAGACCCATATGGTTACACCGAGGGATCATTATATATATTATTTCCATTCATCTGAACACCCATTACCCTTTCTTTGGTTTCTATCTTTATATGCTCCTTCCCTTGTTTTATTCCTTCATATTATCTACTTTATCATTATTTTCTTCATAATTTTACTTCTATGTGGTTTATTACTTAAACACCCATCCACATATCAAAATTATCAAATTCACTACTACTCAGGGAACCTTGAATTTACCATGAAATGTAAGATTTTGTCTATTAGATAGTGATTAAAAAATTAATCATAGTTTATTGTCAATGTTTTTGAGTCTGTACTACCAATTCGATATGTAGGTCACATTATTTTGTTCATTTTACACATCTTTAGAACCTAAAAATAATTTTAATTGATATTATTTATAACAGATTTTATAAAATAGAGTTTCATAAGATGGATTTTTTGATGAAATTGGAATTTCATATGATACACATAAAATTGTATTTAGGATTTAAATTATTTCCCAAGGAGTGTAAAGGTTTTCTTTATATGGGGATAACCTGGAGGAGCTTGGTAAATATTCATATTCTTCCATTATCTTTTATTGAATTTTGTTATTTGGGAATTCCTTTCCTATTTTCGTAAAAAATGGATTATATAAATATGTTTTTGAAATGATATATATAATAAAAAATTAATCAATGATCACATTATATTCCATACTATCATAACTATCATTTGAGATATGTGTACAACCATACAACTCACATGAGAGAGAATTTTGTCGATTAGGTGGTAGTTCTTAGTGTTCTATTGAAATCCACAACTCCATTTTTGTTGACATTTTTTCCATCTGAGTATATCTTTATATTGTCTAATCGACTAGATGAAATCCTCATTCAGTTGTTCCTCTTTCACCATTATATGATTAAATACTCTATTTAATATATACCACACTAATACACTTGTATGTAATTCATCTTTTTAATTCCACCCCCAACTATTGAACCGACAACTGCATGGTAATTATTTAATAAACCAATATAAATTATTTACAATTATTTATATAAAGACACTCTATTTTTTGGGGAATATGTGTAATAGATCCTTATATCAATAATATACCATATATGCATATCATTAATATTTTTGAAAAAAATAAACTTTTCTTCTCAACATCACAGTTTTCTATACCTAGGAATACTTCCCAAAAAGTATTCATTCATTATAATACTAGGTTTTGAGGTAACATGATGTTATAGAATTCAAATATTATTTAGTTAGTATGATCAATGAAAACAAAATGTATTGATGTAAGATCATATAACTGATGAACCCAATACTCATGAATGTGTCACATATCTTATGAAAATTTGGGTGGTGGATATGAGGGTCATCATTTTTAAATACTAAATACCACCCCGTTTTTTGGATCATATATAATATTCTTGAATCCATGTCATGTATATTTTAGGTCATGGTGACCATGCATTTGTCATAGAAGTTTCATTGGTGAAAAAATGTTTATACTCAATCAACATAATCTCATGAGGTTTTGTGGGATTGACTGAAATTTTTTTCGATATATTTAAATGTGGCATAAAATACTTATTTTTCATATTACTACTCTATAAATATTAAAAAATTTAATCTAGATTCTCTTTTTGATCCCAAATGGCTCAGTGAAAATTAAAAAATTTATCATGTTAGTGGGGGTATGGATCATGTACCTAGAAACTGTGAAGTAAAAAACTATCAATCCAACGAATGTAAAAATGAATAACAGATAAAAAATTTAAAAAAATAATTTAATTAAGAAACCAATAACAAATAATTCATTTAGAAACCATATTCAAACCATCCAACACTCCTTATAAGTATTTAAAAATATTATTGGATTTTTTATTTCAATAAAATGTGAGCATCATATGCTCTATTTAATACCCAATTTGTGTGTATATATAAATATTTCCTTCAACAATGAACACACATGATGTTTCCCTTTTCTTCAATGACTTGGTCAAGCTCTCCAAAAAGTGTCCCAACTTACCACATGAAAAACATAATGCCTCATTTTCCTTTTCTAATATTTGTATCTTCATTATCATTGATGGATGGGGCTCAAGGCTTTAGTCATATAAGGTTTCTTGGGTTCATTTTAATCATTGTTAATTTTTATTCACCATATAGACTGTAGGGATTTTGTACCTAGTTCCCTTATAAACATGGTGAATTTTTTTAAGGATATTCGCAAGATAATTTATACATATTATTATATTATAATTAACAATAAAATTAGGGAAGTTATTTGGTAGTGAAAAAACAATAAGATATGTCGGCATATAATATGGGATTCTTAATCGTAATATTTCATAGTGATCAATTTAGTTGATAATATTTACAACGTAAGTATTAGTTGGAAATTAATGTCTAATATTTTATTGGAAAAAATGTATTAGGGATATTAAATCTCACTTATCTCACTTTCACTTGATAATGACCCTAAATGAGATACATGATGCTACACACATCTATTTCCTTGTGTTACTCTAAATCACTCTAGAAAATCAAAATAGAATAAATCATTGGAATTTTGTTGCATCATCCAAGAGTTTCATGTAACGTGGTTATTCAAACACACTAGCCTCTTTTCTAGGTGCATCATAAATAGGATTTTCCAGCACATATAAATTTTTTTCATTGAATCGTATAACGTATGAATTCCTATACAATCTTAAGAAATTCAACTTGATAATAAGGTTATACTTCTTTAGAGTATATCATAATTACATAGTCTATGTTTAATGGGTTTATATTTCTGTAATAAATAATCGAAAAATGTAGTACTGCACTTGGGTTAGTAATTTAGATAATAAAGTTTAAATTAATTTGTATCACACTATTTTCTTAAAACATTATGTCCATCATAATTATTTTTAAAATAGCCTACCAATGGATATTCGATTGGAAAGGACAAATATTCTGATTCACATAAACAGGAATTGTACTATACAGGTTATTTGATTGTTTTTTGGTAGGTGTATCTTTCCAACTAGATTACCTCATAGATCCTTGATATCATTGTTGGACTCCCAAATCCTAACATCATAGAAAATAATTTTATCTTTACATTTCCTCTTAATTTGAAAAAATCCTACTTGGAAAGTCAAACATTTATTTCAACAATGTTGGTCCAACCGATTTCCTGAAGAATAAATAACCCAATAATTGATATAAACATTACATGTGACAATCAAACACTTGAAACTATGGATTTATTTTAACACAGATAGGGGAAGGGTATACCAACTTAATAAATAATTTAGGGTACATTTATATTTTTACGTAAAATATCTATTTTATATTGTTACATGATTGTTAATATTATGTTTAATTTATGTATGTGATTTACCATGTCTAGATAATGTTTACTCATATCGTACTATTTATTTGTACTCCATCATATGTTCTTGTTAATTAATTAGTTTATTTATGTAGACATCCATAAATAATTAACCTCCAAATTGATATAATTCCCATAAATAATGTGTAATGACTATGAGAATATCATGTTGTGGGGTTTTCTATAGTATGGAAAACCAATCCTTAAAATAATAGAATTAACTCATAAAACACATCAAATTTTGAATATAATTATTCTACAGATGATCTTGTTTACCGCCTCGATTGGTTTCTCCACGGTTTCAATCTTGAACTGCATTAAATTTTTAAATATATATATCAATTAAATTATATTACTCCCACATAGGTTATGGGAAACACATTATTATTTAAATGGGATTATATAAAAGGAATCATCGTAACTTAGGCTCTAACATAATAACTGTGTATAAATGACTCTCAATATTTTTTTTAAACCACGCAATAATTAGAAAATAAATAAACCAATCACATAGAGTGTCTAGTATAAGAACATGGTAATCCATATAGATGTAATGAAAATGAAATTGTGAACTAGTATGTTTACTTTAATTCATTCATTTTTATAAACATAAAAAAACTAGAACTTATTAAATTAATTAAATAACTTTTTTTATCATAATGTCCATTAAAATCCAAATAGAGTTTTCCATAATATATTTTATATGTGAATTATATAGCAAGGATTGTAATTACATGGAATAATTTGATCATTTATTAATTCTGATAAATCCACCACATAGGCAGCACATTGGATGATAAAATCATTATTAGGTTTTTAATATTATAATAATTTTAACTTTATGTAATTTAATTTTTTTTCTTTACTAGGGGACTATGAAATCTGTACTAAATTGATAAGAATCATTCTCCTCACATTCCTTGTATATAAGATATACATATAAGGACTCTACATATATCTTTAATGGGTTACATGGAAATTAATAATGAGCAAAATTTCATGTATTCTACTATCCATGTAACCCACTCCTTGACCTATTGTGTTATTTAGGTGGGTGTATTAAAGAGTCACATGGTTAGTATGATTGATACACAACACGTATCACAATAAAGATACAACATTAATTATCCCATAGACTTATTTCACATATTTGACCACACAATTATAACTAGTTTATCCATTAAACCATGTAAACTATGTGGCGTGTACACGAGTTAGATGTGGTGTGGCCTACCACACCATTTGTGGTATTATATCAGTAAAATTATAACGTGAATTAAATTCATGGTGTCATATTACTAATTGATGAATCATTTATCCCATGTAATATCTAGGTGTAGCGAATATGGAACACAATTATTAATTTCGGTTACACATCATGTATCCCAAACAACTTGCCAGACTTCTTAGCACATCCTGATGGAATATATGATCATTCACCAACTATTATAAATCTTTTTATGATGATATAATACTTTAATTATGTGGGTTTATATATACAAAAAAAATTAATCAACATCTAAATTAAATAATGAATAAATTGTAAACAAAAACTAAAAATTATTGCATATAATTGATTAACTGTTAATAAATAATTATATATACTCATGTGACCACTTCATACCACCTGAGGGTTTCATCCATAGTGGAAGATTTCGGTCTGTTGGGACCAATTTACTTTTTTCACAATCCATGAATAATGATGGATTTTCATGATGAAAAATTTTCCTTAAAAATGGATTAAAAATATTATTTATTAAAAAAACTCCATAACCAAGAAGAGCGGATATTTTCAAATTAAATTAATAAATAATTCATTTAATTAAATAGTTAAATTTCATTTAATTATTTCATAATTATCGATGATCTGATGAAAATCACTTGTTCTTCCATCACTGTGTTAGAGAAATCAAGGGTAGATTCCTTATATCGGTTATCCACATGTTCCTCATAAACCTCCACGTATCACTGTATAATCCTTTCAGTACAAGGGTAGATGGTTCTAACACTTGTGGTGATTGATTTTGAACATCATAAAATCCTTTAATTAGATGGTATTCACTCTCATAGAGAAGGAGAAATGATATTATTTCTTTAATGAATTCTATGGGAGAGTTTTCTAGGTCTTTATAGAATACTCTCTAGAACTCATTATTCACAATGAATTAATGTGGACCTCCCATTTATATAATTCCATTATTTATTTTTAATAATGTTAGGGTAAGATGATACTAATTGTTTACGGTTCATGATATTTTTATTAATCCCTAGTGAAAAACATGTATTATTAATAATTATATTATTATTATTTATAAGTGAAACTCTAATATCGTAGATAGAATAAACATTATTTTCCACGAATATAATAATGAATAATTATTCGAATAATATTTAATATGAAATTACATGTTGGACCATTAAACAAGGATCTCCAATAATCCACAATATTCATCTGGCCTTGAATAACTAATGTTTATAAAATTAATAAATTTCAATTCATTATTCACCATAAATATAGAAATATTATATTGTCCAAAAATTAGTGAATAAATATTTCTTAAATATTCACATATTTAAATATATAAATAATAATTTTATAAACGAATAAATTAGAATAAATTAGGTTTTTCTATTTATTTAATTTAATAAATAATTACATAGTAAATAAATATTTATTAACTATTCAAATAACAAATATATTCCCTAGAATTAATTGATTGAATTACTGTGATCAAACTGAAATGAATAATTTCTTAACCATATAAAGGAATAATATTCATCCATTAAATTTCATTTATATGGAATTTAACTAAGGATCGAAGTACACATACTCAATGACCATATAGTCCCCTTTCTCAGGGGCATTGGGCTACATTGACTAAAGATTATGGTTATAGTCTAGAAATACTGAAATGATCCAATTGAGAAAGAAGATAATATTCCAATGAAATGTATCCTCATATGAATTGTGAAATATAATAAATTTTTAAAATCTCAATATCTCTTATGAGATAGATTACAGGATTTTCTCATTAACCTATATGCTCGATACATCTCTCAGTGAATTTCTATAAATGAATATGATGATAAAACATATATAAACATAAACATAATCATGTATTTATGTTCCCATTAAATTACCTTAGATATGAAGTTCCTTTAATAAAAAGGGAAAAATATTTTCTCATGTTTTTATTTAATGCAACATCACTTGGGACACAACCAATGTATTCAACGTCACCAAGAGTACACATCAACATAGTTATTATCAATACATTATTTCACACGACTCATGACATGAATTAATAAAATATTAACTAATAAGTATCATTAGAAATGTTTGAATATTAGAATATACACTAATATATATAAATGTGGGTTTCTTATTGACTTGTCACGTTGTCATAATCTCAGGCACAGAATATTACTATCAGTGCACTACATGAGAATTTTTTTCAAAGTCATATGATCCTCCACCCTTGATATCCTCCATAATTTTCATCCCAAAAAATGATATCACCTAGAAGTATAAATTATATTTATAAATACTTCTATTGAACATCCAGGATCTTATCAAAGGAAGGAACTAATATGAATTTTCAGTTTGACAAGTACACATAAGAAATTATAATAAAATATTTCAGGAAAAGAACATAAATTATGTTATAATCATTTTATTAATATTAAAATAAAAAAATATAAATATAATGTACATAAAATATGGTTCCATGGAACAAACTCTAATAGACTCTCACCTGCACTAGTGCCAAATGCTAACAAATTGTGGTCCACTTTCTCTCACATGAAATTGTTGATTTTTTTCAATATAACGCATTACTCAAGTGGTCTACCAAGTTTTCCACTAAAAATATTAAACTCAAAATTAAATCACACCTTTTATAAAAATCTACCAGGAGGTTATTTTAAGAGATTACATGGTTCTCATATTTATGTGACCATGTATCCTTTTTGAGAGCCACCACTATAATATTTTCACAACACAATGTGATATGTTTTATAATACTAGACACCCCATAATGATCTTGTAAAATTTTAAGAATCCAAATATCTTATTTATCTACATCATAAGAAACTATATACTAGAATCTATTATGGGATTGTAAATAATTCACTACATTGATCTCATCCACCTCACAGATCCTCAATTTAGATAGAATACTTATCATAACTACAAATTCTAATCATTGTTATATATTTGGAAACTAGAATCAATATATCATGTAATAATTATTTTTGAGTCACATCCATATATACAAATATCCAAAAAGAATTTATGCCTTTAATACATACAGATTTACTATGAAATATACTCAATTATTAAAGGGAATGAATATTTTAAATTTAATCTAAATATCTTATTTTTTAGAGTGGATGATCTCAAATGTTTAAGTAAGGGTTCAAGAGGACATATGTATTTCTCAAAGATTTATCCTCTAGGGTTTTTGGAAAAATACTATGAGGTGTATTATTAGTGTACAATTATTAATAACCATGTGGCCTAATCATGTTTTGTAGAAAAAGGATGTGAATTCTTAGTTTATCTTTGCATTGGAAGCTACATGATAGCTTGTGGTGTTACAATAAACTATAGATGGGTGAAAATTCTAGATCTCAAAGTCTTGGTCCTATGAGATATCATTTTGGATAGGTAACCTCCCCCTATTTGGATTGTTGATATGGACATGATCTTATGCATTAAAGGGTGTGTATTGGTTCCAAAAAATATACATTAGGATTTTATATGAGAGCCATATAAAACTTCTTGGTAAATATATCATAGTCTTACAAATATGTACCTTGACATACACAACCATTATTGATGTTCGGGGATTAAATGGGAGATCATGGATTGGGATACTCAGAGCTCCACCAATTAGTAGTTGACGGTGAAACATTAGGGTCTTGTATGGATTTTACATCCACTAACAATTATTTAGTAAAATTGGGTTGATATATCTATGTATTCTGTGATGGGATTACCTAGGTCACCTCTATTTGGTGATGCATTATAGGTGGTCATATAAAGGTGGAAAATTATTTCTTACATCTTACCTATCTAATTGAATTTCTCAATGCATGAAATAGAGAGGCTATAAGTCAAAGAAATCATGTGACTCCACAATGTTCCATGTACTATCATATGGTAAAGCGATGATCTGTTCACATTGCGGTTGTAGAAATTTTTTTTGAGGTATTTTTGTTCACATGTACAAATGATTACAAAGGATCAACCACAAATTGATGTTTAATCTAAGCATAGGTTATAGGTGTTAGAGGAAATCATCCATGCATGATTCTTTGATTTTAAATGATCTTGAGAGAAATAACTTCTAATCATCATATTGGATTATAACAAAATTCAAGAGACTATACAAATTGCTCGTTATGAATTCCTATACAAAACGTTTTGTTATTCACCCCTGTGTAGGTTAGTAGAATAAATTGAAACACTACTAGGACCTTGTATCATACATGAGTATTTGGAGAAGGTATAGATAATAAAAATATATATGGCTATAGATTAGTATAAGAATAAGTCTTATGACTATTTTCATCGACTACATATGGCGTTCTGGATCAAGAGTTGGGTTTTCTTGAATGTTTCATCTAGACTGGGTATAGATGGTTTAGACACAACAGGAATATAGAATCAAGTTTTATTGGACCCTTTGAGAACCTTGAGGGAGCCAGGACTATAGAATATCCGATGTAGTTATGGTATATGTTCTAATAGATACATAAGTCTTCTATTATTCATTTCTACTCTATTATCATTCATACCCATCTCACATCTTCCATCCTGATGAGATTGATTTATAGGTTGGTTCTTATTTTGAAGAGTATTTGATGTATTTTTTTATAAAATAATGAATCATCTATGAGGAATCTCTCTTCCTATGGTGTCAGTTTTATGGTAGAATGACCACATACATGACAAGACTTTGGATAGAGAGGTTGATGTACCTTCTGAGTGTGTAAATCATCTCTCATATAATGTCATACTACCATTAAAATGGTAACATGATGGAAATTTTTTCTAAAATGGGGAGGTTGAAAAATACATGATTTTTGATGACGTATAAATCATTGAATTTTTTGTATAAATATATTTTGTTTTCTTTACTGGAGGTGATAAATGAATTAATTAATGGTTAATGAGGGTATGGGGCTTCTTCTAATTCTAGGCCTCCTGATTTTGGAGAAGAAAGGTGCTTGGTTGGAAAATGGTTATTAGTAACATCATGGATCAACCATAAAACTCAGTAAAAAGTGGTGGGTGGTGTGGTTAAAAATGCACTAGAGGAATCACATCCATTTAGGGATCTATAATATAATGTAGAGATTCTCATAGGCTACACCTGGTTTGAAAATACAATACAAATAAACTACATATATTGTTCCACTTACGCATCAGAGCTACACAGTTGGTGCACAGTTTCGCCAAACCATGAGAACCCTTAAAAAGGGTGAATCTATGTTCTTACCCTTCATTTTTTAATGATTAATCCATATTTTATCCTCCCATTAATAAAAAATGATCCAACACACATGAATATCTCTAATCACCTCGCCTAGTAATTTGGATAACTCTTTCATTTTATCATAGAAACAAATTTCATTTTTCATATTAGATCCAATGAGGTAATATATTCTGTGAATTCTTGAAAATGATTCCCCTAAATTATGGATCGAGCGAATGGGCTACATGGAATCTAGCATGTTTCCCCATATTCAAGATTCTTACAAATAACAATGATGTTCTAAGGTGGTATAGTGAAGATATTATAATCTCACTATCATATTATCACAATAGTGAAATATTGTATAAATAATGGAATCATAATTAATATCTGTAAAATGATTGTAATTCATCCCGCAATAATAAAAAATAAAATTTCACATAAAAATGATTATATGCAAAAAAAAATTCAAAAGAAGCATGCATGTGTCGAAGCATGCATGAAAAACACTACACATATCCAAAGAAAAAAAATCTAAAAATTCAATATCTAATAACATCACGACCCATATATCATTCATGTTCTACCTTCTACCACTTTTAATGAAATTAATATATAAATAACTATGTATTTTATCTATCCCAACTTGGATCCACATAATCATCCTAGGTAACATCAACGAAATGGATTAGATGTGAGATAAACTCAGTAGTCCCCCAAAAAAGGTTTCTATATATACATCCCTTCATTTCATATTCTATTAAAGTGTGAAGATATATATTAATAATAGGCAATAATGATTAATGAAAATGGGCCATCTATGGTTCTTGGAAGTTACCAAGCTAACACTATCAGTTTCAGCCCACAAAAGATAATATTTGAATAATTAACCATGTGGATACATATATATGGATAATATATATATATATATATATGTTTTTTAATCCATATTTGTTTCAACTACTACTATAATAGTCCTGAGGTGTAACTTATGCTTCCATAATAAATATCAATAGTCTCATGAGTATCAAGGTAAGTAGTTCCTATAATAATAAGAATATGTTTCACCATGCCCAATATCATTGTAGTAGGGTCACCTTAACTAAATCATAATAGTAAGGTCACTATGACCAGTATCATATCAAGTAGGGTCATTATTCTCATATATAATATTAAGGGTCTTCATAGCTGGATAACAATTGGGTCTCCATTCCAAAACCATAATAGGGTTACCATACCCATATATAAAATATCATAATGGTTGCAATGGACATTATTTTTCATTTATAAGGGTCTCCATGCTGAATAACCATTATAGGGATTCCATGCACTTGTCACGTTATATGGATTCTATTATTAAAAATCATTAATGAAATTCCATGACCAAATCACAATTATAGGGTCTCTATGCCAATGTATAATGGGAAGGTTCAACATGCCCCTACATAACAACAAAATATGGGAATCCATGATTTCTTATCATTATGCATTGGGGTAGTCATTCCAAATTTACAAAATAATTATATTTAATCAAATGATTTGATATGAACTGATCAGTATTCATAATTAAATATCATTTTTCTTTCAACAAGGTAAAAAATATTTTCCTACTTAATTATTTGACAAGGTAATACCAGTCACATCAATTAATTTAATTAGATATTGATAAGTTGGTTATCCAGGATATACCTAAAAAAATTATCCATTTCATTTAAGATTTCACAATTTGATGTCATGCCAAAACACTATAGAATATGGTTTGGCAATCATAACATTTATTACAATAATGGAAATTCTTCGGCTCACCTCGAGGGGTGTAAAAAATAGAATCTGGCCTAATCCATTATATATCAATGTATTCAATGATTATTATATCATTTATATTTAATTATACATGGCTTATGGATTTCAAGGAATCACACGATGAATCTGATGTGCAGAATTATGACACATTATATAAAGAATCACAACATTGAGAGGTAAATACTGGAACACATACCATTGTCTTATTGAGAGGTTCTTGTCCAATATCAGCCATTGTTTTGGTCCAAAACATTAGAAGATCAAAAATATATGAACTATCGGAAAATGGGGCAAAAAAATGCACCAAAATAACTCCATCGATTGAAAAATAAAAAATAGCATAAGGTGAATGAAGATATAAAAAGTATTAATCCAACCAAGTAAACAAAGATAAAATTTGAGTCTAAATTGATTTAGTATTCTTGATCCAAGGTACTAATCAGAAGGATCTCAACTGGGATAATAAGATTCCATTGATCGATGTAATGAAGAAACATGAGGCTAGGTAAAAGGTTATAAGTAGTTATGGAAATTTTATAAAATATATAATGTCTTGGATTTTCCATGTATTATTTTTTAATCTTTTATTTATTATTTTAGAGACTATGATCTAAAAAGGCATGCAATGCAGTGGACTGATGTTCTATGAATAAGGTTTTAAAAAATATAAATGTACTTAATATCATTCGAACACATTATTCCTAAAAAAGTTGAATAACACATAAATTGTTTCCCTAATAAAAAATCAGCAGGAACCGTTGAGATAGAAATTAGGGTCTTACACTAGAAATGACCAAACATAGGTTAATGTGGGTCTTTAGTGGAAAATCTACAATGATCAGAAAACAAATAATACAAGTTAATTATTTTATGGATGCAGTGACACAATGACTTGATCCTTTAAATTTATCATTCTGTTTGAATTCTAGGGTAAACTACATAACCCTAGATGTCATAAAGGATATTGGAGAGAGAGATTAGGGAACCCTTTCTGAAGTACAACAACAGATTAAGGATCTATTAATGACAATTATGTGGCAATTTTTATTTGTCAATGATCGATAAAACTCCAGATAGGATGATTATGTAAAATATTCCTCATTTATAAATTTTTTTATGATTTCCAATAAATCGAGTAATGGGATGACTTTCGAATTGATAATATTTTGGGATGGGTTTTATTTTATATAGTTCATTATGGAGAATTTATGTGAATCTCTTTATCATTTATCATACAGTAATAAAAAAGAATGACCAGAACATCGATCAAGGTTAATTCGACTTATTTTTTGTGATTTTCTAACGTGATTCCTTGTTTATCACGAGAATTATTTTTTTGGAATATAACTCAACTATTCTATATCCCTCAATCATTATTCACTCATTTCATGGAGATATAGTCTTATATGATAGATATTGGATCGAAATGGGATGAATAAGGTGTAATGATTGAAACATAGTGATTCAGATGACATATGATTCTTGAATTTGTGTTCTTCAATGCACAATGATGAATGACAATTTGATCAATCTTGTGATGATATGTTATGTTGGAGAACATTGTTTGATGATTTTGAGATATGAAAAATCCTATATCTATGATTTATTTATATTTCTAGAATAATATTATAGATAGGGGTTCATGGAAGTAGATGTAGTGGCGGATGGTGCATGCAATGAAATACAGTGGTGCACGGTGGCACATGCCGTTATCAGAGGTGACCAGAACCATGGAAGGTGGAAGACATAGAGTGGGATGGGCTAGGTAGGTCAGGATGGTCCTATGGGCCTAGCTAGGTGAGTTTGACCGAGGTATAATCTGGGTCATACCCAAGTCAGTTTCGGGGCAATCTGGGTGGAGACTGTTTGTAGTTGACCATAGTCATCAACCGTAACAGTTGACCATGGTTTCATGATAGCATGAGAGGATGCAAGTGTAAACCTCAAATGATGGTCATGGGAGGAAGGTGGATGAACCATTCCCTTGAGTCCCTAGGTGGAAAGTCTGTATGGTAAGAGGACAAATTGCAGTAGCCGACAATGGCGGTAGATCTATAGGCTCATAGTAGGTCTGCAGGGAGTATCTTACAAAGTACCATAACTCATAAACGGATTGTCCATGTGATGATCCATCTATGGAATTGGGACCGTAATATTGAGATATTTTTTTGTGAAGAATGATGTGTTTTAATTTGGACTATTATATGTTGTGTGTGTTCCCTCGGTTCATTCTTAGGGGGTGTAGTGCGACATTACTACCACATCAATGGATTGTAATCCCCTCTAGAGGACGAGTCTCAAATACTATATGGTATCCCTCCATGAGACTAGAGTGATATCATCTAGCACCTATAGATGAGTTTTTAGAATTGGTGTATTCTCCCTGAGTAGGTTGTTGATCCTCCATCTAGAGGACCACATTGTTAGGGTTTGTGTAATCATTGGAATATGATCCCTTATAATGTAGGTTGATCCCAATTGGGTTTGTGGGGTCCCTAGTGGTTATGGGAATGGCCCCTATCTATGTATCATGCTATTATCATACTAATTCATTATATTTTTGTGGGACCAAAATTAAATATTCCTCTTCGATGATTGTTTTTAATTATATCCCGTCTCATGGAGTAGGATCTCCTAAAACAAGAATTTCTACATACTATATTCAATGTCTAGGAGTTGGTCTTGAATGCCTGATGGTGTGGAGTCTCTCCAGAGTATATCTGAGTGTTTGTTTCTCTCTTATAATATATTATACATAGATTGTTAAATCTAGTGTTTAGATGACTACATGGTGCTTCATGTTTTGTTTTTTCATGGTGTCATACTGAGTATTGTTATACACATTCATTCGTAGAATTTCAGGCACATGTCACATCTTTTGAATATGATGACACTTGTTTATGGTGTCTATTGTGGACCGAGAGTAGGGGGATAGTACCTTGATCTTGGAAGACTAAGAGTTTTTTTAGAGTTTACCTTTGAAATAGTACTCGCACATGGAATAGGTTGGACTCCTTTCAGTATTTCTTAGACTTGTTTATAGACTCTATGTGGTGGGCTTGTATTGTGGGCTTGTTTAATTTTAATGTAATTCCCATTGTACTATGTTTGTTGGATCATAGTTGTATGCAACATATTTTCTATTGTTTTAATTTTAAGGTTTTTATGGCTTAGATATTTGTTCATGTGTATAGGTACATTAGGCTAATTCCTCCCATTTTTGGGATATGTCTACTTGGTGCTAGTCACTGGCCAGTAGCCTATTAGAGGCGAGCTTGGGGAAGTCAAAAAATGGCACCCTAATGAATGGGTCATGATAGAGTGGCATCCTAGAGTGGTCGATTCTAGTTTGGATTAAATGTCCATGAGATTGGTTTTGGGAAATAGGTTTAAGTGTTTTGAGTTCAGATTTCATACCAGGGACTCCAATGTTGGTGTAGAGGCTGACATATCCATACACCAAGACTATTATCACCTTCATTTTGACTCTGAATATAAAACCACTCATTATAGTGAAAATATGGTTCATTCATCATATTATAATGTTTATGTATTATATTTCATTCTTGTGTTACCTCCCCAGATATACTCTACTAATTGTGGTATATGAGGTTTTATTTTAGGATGTTCTTATGTGGTGTACCAACTGGGATTCCCCCATGTGATAATGATAATGATTTTCTAAGTGTAGAGGCATCAGTATATGTATTTATAATAAAGATAAAACCTCTAGGTGGTGCACCATCCATACCACTACATGAATAATGGCATACAATACCCACCATACTAGCAGATGAGGTGTGTGGGCTGAGCATGTGTCACATGTTACTATAGTAGAGACCCCATATGTTATGTGGCGATGACAAAAAAACACAAGGATGAAGGAGAGATTCCGGATATACCCAATTTTCATATCCATTTTGGAACGAAGTAGATTAGATGGTGGTTCTAGGTACGAGTCTCCAGTACAACTTAGCAAGATGACGGTGGTGTGTAGTTACCCAACAATACAATGAGGTGAATCATCCATGTAAAAGTTATAGAACTCTTTAAAATAAGAGTTCTCACCTTATAATCTATGTGATATGTGTTTCTAGGATACTCTATAGCTTTAGAAGGATGAAATGTTTGTATCTGTGTTTTCATCAAGGCATAACAACCACTCCCAGTAATCGATTTATATGATACACGACCATTATGTCTGGTCTCGTACCATCATGCTCGGACTATGTAAGGAAGTACCATATTATGTTCTCTATATGATAATTAATTCTTATTATGGGGTTCATGTCAATGATATTTTGGTTAGAAGTTTCTTATCTAAGTAGATAAACCAGTGATTGTCAGTAGTGGGAATGTATAAGTAGAGACGTTGATAGTAGGAAAATAAAATTTGACTTAGAGACTTGTGTGTTTGAGGAGTTTCAAGAGGATGTAAAGGGATATATGATACATAGTTTAGGATTCATAATGAGGGTCCATTCATCCTAGAGAGATATAGTTATATTCGTGTGACAGATGGGGAAATCTTGCTCACGATTTCCCAACCCACCATACTGCTAATAGGGAGATTGTGGATAAACCACCATAGAAGAGATAATGATAGGAGAAAATATATCTATAGGGTGGTGGATTTGGTACAGGACCTGCGAGAGTAGTAGGAGATGGTTGATATTTTAACATGTTACCAGCACCACCCACAGGTAGTCCGCACTAGGATTAAGGAGCTAGAGGACAGGGGAGGGGACAACTTCATGCAGTTGAGGCATATGACCTAGGGGACACATGAATGATTTGATGTATGATCTATGTATTTTATACTCTATCTAACATACTGATAGACATAGTTTCTAGTAATTCTTTTCATGACACAAATCTTGTTTTAGACTCGGAGATTCTGGTTGGACCATTGGCTTGACCATATTTATTAGTAAAAACTACTAGAGGAGACCCAATGGTCACATACTGGTGCTAAAAGAGTGTACAAACTCTTAGATATGAGAGTTTTAGTTGGTATCGATTAGTAGCAGCACTTAGGCCTCACAATTTCATTCTCGGTGTGGACTGGTTATCTATAGTTAATGTTTAGATTGACTATTTTTTGTGAAGATTCTAGTGTGTTCTTAGTGATGGAACGAGGTTTTCTTTATCCATGAAAAGGAAACATAGGAAGCAGAAGATGGAATCACGCATAGGAGGGTCAGGAAAATTACTTTTCAATTGGATAGAATAACCCTCTATGCAGTGGATGTTTTGAGTCCCTATTTTCCAAAAGAGGTGGGGGAGTATTACGATGTATTTCTAAAGATGGTTTAGGTTTAAATCCCCATCATGATATGGAATTATGATTTAATTTACAACTATAAATGACATAAATATATTCCCCAACATATCGGGTGGCACCCACAGAGCATCATGAGATTACGGTTTATTTGGTTGGATTTAAGAGCAATGGATTCATGAGAGCTTGTGCTTCACCATGGGAACCCCGATTTATTATTTACAAAAATGAATATAGGAATGTGATGTTGTGTGTGGGTAACCAAATTTTAAACCAGACAACCATTAAGAACAATAATTCACTACTGATGATTGATTAGAAATTTTATCTATTGAAGGGGGCATGATGGTACATGAACATTGACCATAGTTCCATGATTTCCGGAGTTAAGGATGATTTGGAAAAGTGCCTGGATATTGTGTTTTCTAGAGGAGGGTGTCGAGTACATGGTGTTCTATGATGCATTAGGGACTTGTATTGGTTCTGTCTTAATGAAGAGGCAAACATTGATTGCCTATGGTTCACAAAAATTGAGACCGTAAAAGAATACAACATGACCCATGATCTAGAGATCATAGTGGTATTTTTCACATAGAAAATTTGGAGACCCTACCAGATTAGATAACCATTTATTTCCTAATCCTATCATAAATTTCTCATGTATATCTTCTCTCAGAAAGATAATAACACGTTGCAATGGTGACATCTAGAGTTCCTCTAGGTCAGTGACATCATGATTATCTATTAATTTTTGAATGATAACATTGTAGAAGATTCTATCTAAAAGAAATATAGTTTTCAGTGCTGGATGAGGTATTCGATTAGTTATCCTCCTTATAGTTATCCTTTTACAATAAAAATAGAGCATGTTACCACCAGTCAATGGATGTCAGCCCTATACTCTTACAACGATTCATGGATGCAAATCATGGGGATACTGACTACGAGACCCTACATGTAACACCCCAATCATCCACAACACGCTTCTCTATGAATAATACAGTATTGTGTGTTGTACGCAACTTCGACTTCTAGCACACACCACAACCAATCAAACTAGCCATTATTAATAGTAATAACCACTTTTTGAAATTTTATAAATTTTATCTTTCAAAATGGTCTTCATTTTTTGATTCGGAATATCAAAATTAGATTAGGGTGATTTTTTAGTATTTTTCTGAAATCATTCAATTTTTGATGAATAGTGAAAAAACATTAAATTATAGTTTAAAACAGAATTTTTATTTAAATAATTATTTAGTTTATTTAAATTTTATTAAA
The DNA here is from genome assembly GCA_963277665.1 of Viscum album. Taxonomy (NCBI): domain Eukaryota; kingdom Viridiplantae; phylum Streptophyta; class Magnoliopsida; order Santalales; family Viscaceae; genus Viscum; species Viscum album. The sequence goes on along the minus strand of OY728156.1, from coordinate 1,186,225,922 downwards.
GTCAAAATAGATACATAATACCTATATATGTTCAATGTAATTTATTGGATTTAGTTTAGAATAATTTTAGATATATAAAAATTTTATTGAACTTTTCACCGTCTTTTACCCACCTCCTAGAAGAATTTGGAAATTCACATAAAACATAATTTTACTACTTTTGTGAATGGAATATCTAAAATCTGGCAGACACGACGAACATCATGGTGTAAAATTTGGTTGAATAATATACAAATAATTTTTTGTGAAGAGGAACTTTTTTCTTTTATTTACCACGGTTACAAGTAAATAGGGTAATTATGGGTAAAAATGATATTCATATTACCCTAACACATGTCCTAATTCTATTTGACAAGTTTATATCGACCAAAAAGAACCTTAGGAATAAAATATTACCATTTATGTCCACATTGATTAGATTAATACATTTATTATTATTTAATTCAAAGAAGAGTTAAAAGATATAAAATCAAAGTTTAATAAATAAAATATTTTTAATATAGGGTTATATGTAAGATATATTCGATTATAAATATTCATTATAAATCCAACATGATTTCCTACATAATATTAGTTTATTTATAATTTTTAGACTTCAAATGATTTAATTTATTTATGACATAATGGTGATGCAGTAATTAACTAATTAATGAAATATTAAAATAATTGATATTATAAATCTCAAAATATATGCAATTTGAGACTTTTTATGAATTACACTAAATTAATAGGTTAATATGAAAAATTAGGATTGGTTATAAAATTTATTTTCGAAGTAATAATGCTGTTATGAAATTATCAAAAACAAAATACCCAATAGTGTCAAAATTTACATAAAAGAGTTTTTAAAACAAATATTATATTATTAATTGATATTCAATTCCAAAAAATCTACAGTTTGGAAAAATGACTTATATAATGATATGTGTATCATTAATGGACCACTTGGGGGACTCTTGGAGGTATATAGTATGTTTATTAACTATATAGTATAAAAATAAAAAGAGACATGGTAAATGTCAACCTATTTAACTAAGAGATAGATTTAAATTATAAGGATATTATACTGACCCAAACCTGTCTAAAATATATTGATTGAATGGATTTAGACCCATATCCACATTAACTATTATATAATATACTTTGGAGCCATTAGAAATCGAATATGAATTTATTATAAAATAATATTTCTAGCTTTTCCAAAGGTTCCCCTCACCCTCTTATAAAAGGGAACTCTCCCTTCTCTCTATTTACACCTTCAAAGCCTTTTGGATCGGCCAACCCCTGCCCAAATATTCTCTCAACATTCCCCTATTCATCCTAGAGGCCATAGTTTGATCAGAAAGCCAACCTATGGAGCCCTTTTTTTCAAATCAAAAGGAAGAACCCGAAAAAGATGTAATGTTTCCCCCGCCCTCTTCCAAGTTCCTTTCATCATCAACTTCTTCTTTCTTTGTTATTTCCATTATAAAAAAATAACTCCAATATATTTTATATATTGTGATGCTATTATGAATATGGTACAACCATATTCAGTGTTCTATCCATCCTTTTAATGGCATGTCACCATACATGCGTACGTACGGCCTACCGTCTCCACGTCGTGGTGTAATTGTTATTCAATACATTATTATTTGGATAGATATAAAAATGATGTGTAATTCATGTAAATAATAAATATAACATGATAATGATTTATTATATATGGTATAACATCCAATTATATATTATGTTAATATCAAAAGAATGATATTGTCGCTCGTGCCTACGTACGGATTACCGTCTCCACGAACGCGATGATATTAATTCCCCATCGTATCCAATCAAGACTAAATTTTATTTGGTGATTAAAAATAATTTTTAGGGAAATTATATGATTCTGGATATGAATAATATACATTCCATCCATAACAAATATTTCTCACATAACAAAGAATATAATGGAAAACGAATTCGTTAATACCCGAAATGATGATACTACTAAGATATTATTAACAAATCAATGTTGAAAGATCATATATGATATCATATTAATGTATATGATTCTTGTATAATTTAACAACTATTATATATCCATTATATAGGTAGTTTACATACCCTCAACCAAGTAAATGTACAAGGTAAGGGTTTATTTCACAATCTCCTCATTATCCGAGGTTGTTTATACGTAATTATCTACTGGAACCTCTTTATTATCCACATCCATGTTCCTTAAAAATGTATTTCAAATCATTCTTAATATTTTATAGACTATGGGTTAATGTCATTTATAGATTTGATGAATTTTTATAAGAAGTTTATAAAGGAATATTTCTGTCATTTTGCAAACATGGTCCTTTTGAACCTTATCGACAGAATTATGGTAAGAATGTCTTTTTTAACATATACGCTGGGTGCAACTATTTTCCGCCGTTATAAAATCTCTGAAGCTTCCCTTATAAGCTTATAAGAATATTTTCAATGTAAATTTTTTATTTTATAATTATGTTACATTTAAATGATTTAAAAAAGTGATATTTCTCTTAAATAATTTTGATTTCATCTATGTCAACATCCTTTGATGAATTATAAGCTTATTTGAAGTTGATTTATTATAATACAAAACATCCATATTGTAATGATGGTTTTGTGATATGTTTTATTGTGGACGTGTTATTTTTATACCATTCATGGTTTATGGATTTATATTTTTCATTTCTTATTCTAGTTTTAATACAAATGTTTATGTTATGTTTAAACCTGTTCATATGAGGAATAAATTGGACATAATAAGTTATGGGTGGTGCCCACTATAGCTCCTCGATGAATCAGTAGGTCTCATGAGAAAAACTAGTGTCTTGGAACAAGGCTTTGATAAAATCTTATTTGTAGTCTTGGCACAAGGCCTTGACTATGTGGTTATGATAGTCTTATATTATTCTTTCCATCATTATGAAAGTGGTTATTGATATTGAATATAGTTATTCGACTAGTAGAATATTCATGTGAATAAGTAAATTGTATGATTTCATTTTACCTTTTACATATTATGTTTATGTTCATGTTTAAAAGGATTTTGTTTTAGTTAAACGTTTCCTTAAATGTTTATACTTATTTATAAAAGTTTCCACTATATAGTTATCCTTACTGAGTATTTGATCTCACCCCTTTCTATGTTATATTTTTTCCCAGGACGTGAAGAAGTATTTTATGAATGACCTACAGGGATAGAATAAGGGGATATGATTGTGGAGACAAGATGTTATTGTAGATTTCACTTTATGATGTAAATGCAAACATTATGAATGTATCTAGTGATTCCAACGGTACTAAACTAATCGGTCTTTCGAGACATGATCTTTTGTGATCATGCCAATTTTATGTAATAATGCAATGACTCTAGGTAACTGGGGTCATGGAGTTACAGTTGGTATCAAAAAATGTTTTGTACAAACCTTGGAAACTAGATTTAGATAAACTCTGATTAGAGAACATAGTCCTAAGATGGAATTTGGGGATTAGTATAGAAGAACTTCCTAGAATTTTGGTATTGATGATATTTTTTAGTTTTCAAAGCAATACATCCCTGTCTGGATATGAGAAGGTAGAAGTGTCTCTGTCACATATGTACCAAGGGGTAAAACCCGAAAACACCGCTTTGATCTAGACTAAAACGGGAATTGGTGCACGAAAATGGGCCTTACTGCAGTCTTGGTTACGACACTCCCAGGGGATATCCTTAGGATAATTCTCATTTTCTTTACAAACCATTATGAACGGTTTATGAGTATATACATTCTCAATGAAAACATTTTTATGATTCTGAATTATATCCATAAACTGTTCAATTTATGTTAAGTGTTTTATAAGTTTGGATTTATATATTGCGATTCATAAATTAATCTAGTGTATTCCATTTTTTAGAAATGGTTCATAGTGGAAGAAATGGAAACCATATCAATGCACGAACTCCATGTATGGATTTCCCTCATGCTCAAGATAATTACAGAAGATCTAGTGATGCAACTGGTGCTGATCAACTAATCACTATAATGCGACAACTCACTCAGGTTATGAATAATAACCTTAACCGTATGGAGAACCCTGATCCACAACATGGAGGATCAATTATAGAACACTTCATGAGGCAACAACCACCAAAATTCAATGGGAGTACAAATCCCTTAGTAGCTGAGAAATGGATAAATTACATAGAGAAAATATTCCATGCCTTGGAGAGTAGTGAAAGGGAAAAAGTTATCATGGTACTTTACCGCCTCATTGGAGATGCTAATAAATGGTGGTCATTAATTCAGAATAAAAAGGAAGATGATGCAGTATAAAATATGTAATGGAGGGAGTTCAAAGAGTTTTTCTTAGAATATTACTTTCCTTGTGACCATCGAGCAGATATGGAGAGGCAATTTCTGAGTCTGAGACAAAAGGAGGATGGGAATATCGCAAAGTATGAGGCTAACATCACAAGGTTAGCATGGTAAGCTAGAGATTATATACATAACCCAAGAAGTAATATTGATCATCTCTATGATGGGTTAAAATCATTTCTTTTTCGAGCATTACTGTCACAATCCTTCTCTTCGTATGAAGATATTGTCTCATGTGCTATCAATACAGAAAAAGAATTCTCTAAGTCTTATGACTTTAAAGCAAAGAAAAAGAAGAAGAGATCTGTTGATCACTTTGGAAATGGAAATAAAGGGAAGAAGGGAAAAGTTGATTATCCATCTTGCAGTAAATGTGGGAAGAAACACTCTGGTACATGCTTGAAAAGAATGGGAGTACGTTACAAGTGTGGCGAAAAAGGCCACCAAGCTCGTGATTGCATGGGGAAGAAAGAAGCTACCGATGTTCAATGCTACAACTAAAAGTCGATGAGACATTTATGCAAATGAATTTCATAATCGGTAGGGTAACATATCTCAGAAAAGGCCAAGGGATGAAGGCCAAGCTTATGATATCACTACTGCTGAGGTAGAAGCTCCAAAAGACGTGGTGCCAGATAATTTAATGGTTTCCTCAAGTTTAGAAAATGCATTATTTGATTCTGGATCATCCCATTATTTCATATCATCCCAGTTTGAAAAGAAAATTAGATATTTCCAATTTGATTTAACAAGGGAGTTGTCAGTTAAAACTCCTAAGGGAAGTATCATTGCTACAAAGTTCTGTGGATCCATCCCCATTAGAGCATATAAATGTTCTTTATCTACTCATATCATCGTCATACCCATGATTGAATTTGATATAATCCTAGGTATGGATTTCCTTCTAGACCATGATGTGAAGATTTATTGTAAGAAGAAAGAGGTTACGATTTTTGATGACGATGATAAGGAACACCTTATCTTTAGAGTAGAATCGTCACCACCTGATTCTTACCTGGATCCACCCCCACTTGCTCAACTAAATTCTATTATTGGGGAGGAAGAGAATGAAATAACTATGGGTAAGTAAAGGAATGTTCAAATAGAGGATGTAATAATTGTGAGAGAATATGTTGATGTGTTTCCAGAAGATTTACCTGGACATCCTCCTGAACGAGAAATTATGTTTTCCATTGATTTAATTCCTGGTTAAAGGCCTATATCGAAGACCCCTTATAGAATGGCCATTGTGAAATTAGTTGAACTAAATAATCAACTAGCAGAATTGAGTAATAAGGGATTTATTATCCCTAGTGTTTCTCCATGGGTATCCCATGTCCTTTTTGATAAGAAGAAAGATGGATCTATGAGGTTATGTATCGACTACATGGATATCAATGCTATAAAAATAAAGAACATGTATCCCCTAACTCACATTGATGATTTATTTGACAAAGTTCATAAAGCTCAATACTTTTCAAAGATTGAACTTTGATCTGGAAACCATCAGTTGGGTGTGCAGCTGGAAGACATTCTGAAAACATCATTTTGAACTAGGTACGGGCATTATGAGTTTACAGTAATGCCTTTTGGGATGACTAATGCACCCTCTGTTTTGATGGATCTAATGAACATAGTTTTCAATGAATATCTCGATGATTTTTTAGGGGTATTAATTGATGATATCTTGGTATATTCCAAAATCTATGAAGACAATGAAAATCACTTGAGAATTAACCTGAATACACAGAGAAGACATGAATTATATGGGAAATTTAGTAAGTGTGAATTATGGTTTCAAGAGATATCTTTTCTTGTCCATATTGTCTCTAAGGATGGAATCTCTACTGATCCTTCTAAGACCATGGAAATCCAAGAATGGCCAGCCACGACGAGTATAACTGAGGTACACAGTTTTATTGGATTAGTATGTTATTATCGGTGTTTCACCTATAATTTTTCCCAATTGGATAACCCATTAATGAAGCACACACGTAAAGGGGTTAACTTTGTTTGGACAAAAGAGTGTGAAGAATTTTTTGAATAAATTAAGAGAAGAATATTTAATGCTCCAATATTGACTCTACCATCAGGGAATGATGGGTTTGTTATTTATAGTGATGTATCGAAGAAAGGAATCAGTTATGTCCTTATGCAGAATGATAGAGTTATTGCCTATGCATCACGATAGCTGAAAATTAATGAGAAAAACTATCCTACATATGATTTTGAGTTAGCAACATAAATATTTTCTTTGAAGATATGGAGACATTATCTCTATGGTGAAAATGTGTGATTTATACTGATCACAATATATTGAAGTATATTTTCTCACAAAAATAACTCAACATGAGGCAAAGCAGATGGCTTAATCTTCTCAATGATTATGATTGCATGATACACTACCACCAGGGGAAGGCAAATAAGGTGGCAGATCCTTTGAGTATAAAGGATCATAGATTTTTGAAAATGATGAGAGTAGAAAAGGATCCTATATACATAGATCATGTAAATATGGATATGGGAATCACTGTGGAAGGGGAAACATCAATTATTTTTCAAATGGTTGCCAAAAAATATTTACTAGAAAGGATAAAGAGTTCTCAAATCGTTGATGAAGAGTTTAAAAAGAAGATTAAATATGTGGATGATGGGAAATTGAGTGACATTGTGTATGAAGATGGAATTTTGAAATTTGAGAATAGAATTTGTGTTCATAATATACCTGATCTAAAAAGTGAAATTATTGGACGATGCTCAAAGTTCCAATTTATATATACACCCTAGGAGAACAAAAATGTATAGAGATTTGAAGGAACATTTTTGGTGGGACAATATGAAGAGGGAGATTTCTGATTTTGTGTCACGATGTATGGTTTGTCAACAAGTGAAAGCTAGAAGGCAATATCCTGGAGGAGTCATGCAACCTCTTCCCATACCTGAGTGGAAATGGGATAATATCACAATGGACTATGTCAAGGGTCTACCAAATGCTCCTAGAAGGAACGATGCAATATGGGTCATTGTTGATCGTCTTACTAATTCAGAACATTTTCATGCTATAAGGGATGATTTAACACTTGAACGTCTAGAAAGACTATATATTAATAAAGTTATGAGACTTCATGGAGTACCCATATCGATTTTTTCTTATCGTGATCTAGGTTTTACTTCATGATTCTGGAAAAGTGTTCAGAAATCCCCAGATATTGAATTTCATTTGAGCACTGCCTACCACCCTCAAACTGATGGACAATCAGAATGGACTATTCAAACCTTAGAAGACATTTTGAGATCATTCTCACATGACTTTCAGGGTATGTAGGATCAATATTTACCTCTGGTGGAATTTTCTTATAACAATATCTTCCATTCAAGTATTCCGATGGCACCATATAAAGCGTTATAAAGAAAGAGAGGCTGCACACCAACCTGTTGGGATGACGTTGGTGAAAGAAAACTTATAGGCCCAGAACTGGTGGTGGAATCGATGGAAAAGGTAAAGGTAATCCAAAACCACATCAAAGCAGCTCAAAGTAGGCAGAAGAGCTATGTCGAAAACCGATGGAAGGATTTGGAATTTCACATATGAGATCATGTTTTATTGAAGCTATCTCCACTAAAGGGAGCTATAAGTTTCACTAAGAAGGGTAAATTGAGTCCTAGGTAAATTGGAACTTTCGAAATTCTAGAATGAATTGGGGCTGTAGCTTACTGTTTGGAAATTCCGCCAAGTCTCTCCAAAGTTCACGATGTGTTCCATGTATCACTATTGAGAAAATACATGCCTGACCCAATGCATGTACTCACTTACGAGGAATTAGAACTGGAACTCGATATGTCTTATTGCGAAGAGCCCGTCTGGATTCTTGATACTAGAGAACATGTGCTGAGAAACCAGACGACTCATCTGATAAAAGTTCTATGGGGAAACCATAAGATATAAGAGGAAATGTGGGAACCCGAGGAACTTATGATGAAGAACCACCCGAGTCTTTTTATGAAGTAATATTCTATAAATTTCGACGATGAAATGTTTTGAAGGAGGGCTGAATGTAACACCCCAAGATTCCACGATATGCCTCACTTTGAATAATACAGTAGCGTTTGTTGGGCGCAACTTCGAGTTATAACACACACCACAACCAATCAAACTATAATTATGAATAGTAATACCCAATTTTTGAAATTTTATAAATTTTATCGTTCAAAATGGACTTCATTTTTGGATTTGCAATATCTAAATGAGCTTAGGGTGATTTTTTGGTATTTTTCTGAAAACATTCAATTTTTGATGAATAGTGAAAAACACTAAGTTATAGATTAAAATTGATTTTTAAATAATTATTAATTTTATTTAAATTTAATTAAGTTTAAAATAGATACATAATACCTATATAAGTTCAATTTAATTAATTGGATTTAGTTTAGAATAATTTTAGATATATAAAAATTTTATTGAACTTTTCACCATATTTTACCCACCTGCAAGAAGAATTTGGAAATTCACATAATACATAATTTTACCCCTTATGTGTGTGGAATTTCAAAAATCTGAGAGACACGGTTAATTTGAAGAAATGAAATGTGTTTCAATAAGATAAAAATAATTTTTGGTTAATAGTTGCTTTTTTAGTTTTATTTACCACGGTTAAAAGTAAATAGGGTAATTAAGGGAAAAAATGGTATTAATATTATCCTAACAAATGTCCTAATTCTATTGGAAAAGTGTATATAGACCAAAAACGAACTTAGGACAAAAATATTATCATTTAGTTCCACTTGGATTAGATGAGGACATTTTTTATTATTTAATTCAATGAAGAGTTAAAAGAGATAAAATCAAAATTAAATGACAAAAACATTTTTAATATAGGGTTATACATAAGATAAATTAGATTATAAATATTCATTAGAAACCTAAATATATTTCCTATATAATGGTATTTTATTTGTAATTTTTAGACATTAAACAGTTTAATTTATTTATGACACAATGGTGACGTAGTAATTACCTAATTAATGAAATATTAAAATAATTGAAATTATAAATATCAAAATAAATGTAATTTGAGACTTTTTATGAACTAATATAATTTTAATGGTTAATATGACATATTATGGTCAGTTATATAATTTGTTTTCGAAGTAATAATGATTTTATGAAATTATCAAAAACAAAATACCCAATAGTGTCAAAATTGACATAAAAGAGTTTTTAAAACAAATATTTTATTATTAATTGATATTATATTCCTAAAAATAAATGGTTCGGCCAAATTACTTATATAATGATAGTTTTATCTTTAATGGACCACTTGGGGGTATTTTGGAGGTATATAGTAAGTTTATTAACTATATAATATAAAAATACAAAGAGACATGGTAAATGTCATACTATTTAACTAAGAGCTAAATATAATTGATAAGGTTAATATATTTACCCACACCACTCTAAAATCTATTGGCTGAAAGGATTTAGACCAATCCCTACATTGGAATTTAAATAATCCACTTTTTAGCCTTTGGAAACCGAATATGAATTTATAATAAAATAATATTCCTTGCTTTTCCAAAGGTTCCCCTCACCACTCTTATTAAATGGCACTGCCCCTTCTCACTAATTTATACCTTCAATGTCTTTTGGATCGGCCAACCCCTGCCCAAATATTCTATCAACATCCCTCACTTAAACCCAAGAGCCTTAGTTTGATCAGAAAGCCAACATAATGAGCCCTTTTGATAAAATCAAAATGAAGAACCCAAAGAAGAGGTAATGTTTTCACCACCCTCATTCAAGTTTTTTTCTTCTTCAACTTCTTCATTATTAGTTATTTCCATTCTAAAATAATAACTCCAGTATCTTATAGATACTTTGATGTTATTATAATTATTGTACAACCATATTCATTAATCTATACATTCTTTGAATGATATGTCACCATATGTGCGTACGTACGGCCTACCGTCTCCATGTCGTGATGTAATTGTTATTCAATACATTATTATTTGGATGGGTATAATAATGATGTGTAATTCATGTAAATAATTAATATAAAATGATATTTATTATGTATATATGTTATACCATTCTATTATATATTATTTTAATATCGAAAGAATGACATCGTCGCTCGTGCGTATGTACTGATTACCGTCTGCACGAACGCGATGAGATTCATTCTCAATCGTATCCATTCACGACTAAATTTAATTTGATGATTAAAAATAATTTTTAGATACATGATTTCAGTCTGGATATTAATAATATACATCCCATCCTTAACAAATATGGCTCACATAACAAATAATATAAAGGAAAACAAATGCGTTAACACCCGAAATGATGATAATACTAAGATATTATTAACAAATCATTGTTAAAAGATCATATATGAAATCATATTAATGTATATGATTCTTTTATAATTTAAAAACATTTATTTAACCATTATACAAGAGGTTTACTTACCCTAAACCAACGAAAAGTAAAAGGTAAGGTATTTTTTCACAATCTCTTCATTATCCGAGATTGTTTATACGTAATTATCTAGTGGAACCTCTTTATCATCCACATCCATGTTTCATAAAAATATATTTCAAATCATTCTTAATATTTTATAGACTATGGGTTAATGTCATTTATACCCTTGTTGTCTTTATATATGATGTTTATAAAGGAATCTTTTTGTCATTTTCCAAACAAGTTCCTTTTTAACCTTTTCAACAGAATTAAAGTTAGAATGTCTTTTTTAACTTATACGATGGGGGTGACTATTTTAATCCATTATAAAATCATCAAATCTCCCCTTACAATATTATAAGAATATTTTCAAAGTAAATGTTTTATTTCATAATTATGTGACTTTTAAATGATTTTAAAAAAAGAGATATTTCTCTCAAATAGTTTTGATTTCATCAATGTCAACATCCTTTGATAGATTTTATGATTATTTGAAGTTGATTTATTATGGAAAAAAACATCCATATTGTATTGAAGGTTTTGTGATATGTTGGACTGTGGATGTGTTATTTTTATACCATTCATGGTTTATGGATTTATAGTTTTCCTTTCATATTCTTGTTTTAATACTAATGTTTATGTTATGTTTAAACATATTCATATGAGGAATGAATTGGACTTAATAAGTGACGGGTGTAGCCCACTATAGCTCCTCGATGAATCAGCAGTTATCATGAGACAAACTAGTGTCTTGGAACAAGGCCTTGACAAAATATTATTTGTATTCTTGGCATAAGTCATTTTCTATGTGGTTATGATAGTCTTGCATTATGCATTCCATCATTATGAAATTGGTTATTGATATCGCATGTGGTTATTCGACTAGTATAATATCCATGTGAATAAGTAAATGGAATTATTTCATTTTATCTTTGACATATTATGCTGATGTTCAAGTTTAAGAGGATTTTTTTTAGTTATACATTGCCTTAAATGTTTATGCTTATTTAAGAAAGTCTCCACTATATTGTTATCCTTACTGAGCATCTAAGATCACCCCTTTCTATGTTTTATTTTTTCCCAGGATGTGAAAAGTATTTTATGAATGACCTAAAGGAATAGTTTAAGGGGATATGAATGTGAATACCATATGTTGTTGTAGTTTTCACTTTATGATGTAAATGTAAACATTATGAATGTATCTAGTGATTCAAAGGATACTATACTTATCATTCTTCCGAGACTTGACCTTTTGTGATCATGACAATGTTATATAATAATGTACCGACTCTGGGTAACTAGGGTCGAGGCATTACAATACATGCACATATGTCCATAATTCATTCCCCTAATGGATACTCAAAATGTGTGGAAAAATTTAATTCTTTTCAGTGGATGCACAGTAGTACCTGTGACATAGCAGGAAGTAGTTTTGAGGTAGTTTTATAAGTCATCTTTAAAGGTACATCCATGTGTGGTAGAATAACTTAAATATATAATTGATTTAGAAAAACATCCACTTTTATATTTAAATGTGTACATATGTCTATATTCTAGGGTTAAACACAAAACCCTTGAACTTCTTGAGGATCATCGAGAGAGATCACTGGGAAATTTTTATGACAAACAATGACAAATAATGTATTGGGGAATGATGATGACATAATAGCCATCCTCTATTAGAGAATGATCCAAAATCCAGGTAGGATGTTTTGAATGTGGATTCTTCCCCATTCTAAAATTTTTCGATGAATGAAAATCAATCAACGAATGGATTTATTTTCACATAAGTCACCTTTCAAGATGGGTTTTATTTTGAGATTTATATTCAGGAGTATTTACATAAATCTACTTATCTTTGAACATATGGTATCAAATCAAGATCTACATGAACATCAATTTAGGTTTATTACTCTCATTTGTTTCTGCACTTTTCTCCACTGATTCCTCATTTGTTTTGGATACACTTCATTTGTAGTGTGAATCGACTATTCCAGATCAACTGATCATTTCTCTCTCGTTTCCCGATGCAATTATATTATATAGTATATTTTGGATCAGCATTACATGAAGAAGGTGCAACGATGGAGATGAATTTATTTAGAAAATAGAAGATTCCGAAATTATAATTCTTCTGTTCAAAACTAATATTGTTGATTTGATCCTTCATATGAGAATATATGAGGGCAGGATGCTTTGTTTGTTGACGATGAGAGTTGTATGAGCTCAGATCAATGATCGTTTAATATTTTAGGCATCATAGAATACATCGAGTCTTATGGAAGTGGAGGAAATTAGGGCAGGTGAAGGCGGTAGTGTATTGTGACACGCGACAACATGGGTGTGGTGGAGACAGACATGGGATGGTGGAGGTGGATACAGAGTGTGCTGAGATAAGAGGGCCAGTTCAGATAGGTGGGTCAGGCTAGGAATTGTGGACCCAAGTTAGACATGGGTCAGATACATGTTAAGCCTATGTTTGATCTGGGGAAACTAGGTTGGGGGGTTTTGGTGTCTCACCTGCTCAAGCTGCCTCAGGGTATAGTGATAACATAACAGGTCTACAGCGGTGGACCACAGTGGCTGTTCTAGCATGGTATCTGGACTGATTTTTCCTGTTATCCCATAGTTTTCCCATTAGCATGGTTGTTGGATTGACTGTAGTAGTTGACCACAACAGTCGACCATGGTGGTAGGTAGACTTAGGCATTTGTTAGGTCCACATGCCCCCAGTAGGTCTACATGTAGATTCATTCAAAAATACCAAACTCCAAAACAGAATATCCAATCAATAATCCGTCTATGGAGTTGAGAATCTAATGTTGATAATTTCTTATTGAGACCAATGGTTAGTTTTTAGTTTAGCCCAGTATTGGTTTAGTGTGTTCCAATGGTCCATTCCTCAAAGGTGAAGTGCACCATTACATCCACATCACTGTATTATAATCCCCTCTATATGTCAAGTCTCAGATAGAGTATGGTATTTATCTATGATAATGGAGTACAATCCTCTACCACCCTAGAATAGTTTTTGGAATTGGCATAACATCTCATTGAAATTCATTGATTCTCCATCAAGAAGGATGCATTCGTGGGGTTTCTAGAATCATTGGCATATTCCACCATTTTTAGAGGGTCAGTTAAGATAAGGTCTAGGGTGTCCCCCAACGGTTATGGACATGATCCCATATCATTGTATCATAGTCTTTTCTGACTAATACACCCACTTTTGAAAAATACCAAATGATATATACCTATTATTCGACTATACCTAATGATATCATGACTCATTGAGTGGAATATCCCAAAATGACCATTGCTTTGAACATAGTCTTATGGCTATCAGTTTGTTACAACATCCTGATGACAAGGAAAATCTCCTTAGTATAATGGGGTGTTCTCTTTCCCCTTAGAATCTATTATAAATATTTTGTTACATATTTTAAGGAGATTACTACATGGTTCTTCATGTTTAGTGTTTTTAGGTTGTGATATTGAGTATTATTATACTCCCCCTACCACAATCATTGCATGTAAGAGTCATGTATTGTGATGATGAGAACCATTTTGACAGTGTCCCAGTAGATTAGGAGTAGGTGGATCATGGCTATAGTAAGGTAGAATAATGTGTCTTCTAGGAGTTTAACTTTTGTGTAATCCTCACCATTGGATAAGGTAGTACTATTTTCAGTTTTAGATGGACTTATGTACAAACCCTTTAGGGTGGATTTGTATTCTGGCCCGGTTTACATTTCTTGTACATCCCGTTGTACTCGGGTTGTGGGAACATAGTTGTATGTATGAATCCATTCTTTATTTTTTTACTTTTACCACTTTGTGTCATAGAGATGAGTGCATGTGTACATGTACATTAAGTTAATGCCTCACATTTGTGTTATATTACTACTAGGTGATAGTCCCCAACCCCTGGATTATTGGAAGCGGGCTTGTGGTAGTCACAGGATGGGAACCAATAGCACTGCTCATGAAATGAACAACCTAAATTTTGTGGGAACATGGTTTTGATGGAACCATGGTCTTCTATGCATGATTTTGAGTATGATTTGTGTTATTTGAAAATCATAGTGGAGTTTCAGAATGTGTACCGGTAAAAAGATCATATAGTTCATGAAGACAACAGTATTGAAGGTGGAACCGTTTCCTAGGGTTTTCCAAATTTTTGGGCCTGAAAATCGACAAATGGAGAAAAGTGTTTTTGGAAAAGAGACTTGCACTCCATGTACTTGATGATGATGAAACTTTCCTGCCATATGTTTTCCAAGATCAGAATATAGGAAATTGGCAAAGGGATAAGGGTCGCGCATGTTTTGGGCTAGTCGCGCAAGTGACCTGCGCGCCATGAAGAGACATGCATGCCGATGCCTAGGAGGACTGGAAACTTGCGCGCCTATTGTTTTTCAAGATCATAACATCAAAATATGGAAAAGGAAAGAAGGTTGCGCCAGTATTTGTGTGGTCATGCAAGTGAGTAGCGTGATAGAGGCTAGGGAGGATGAGCTGCGCGCCCAAACCTGCGCGCCAAGGGAAGACTTGCGCGCCGCTGCGCAGGGGGTCCAGTTTGCCTATAAATAGATGACACCCTCCTCATTTGCAACGAAGTTCAAGGCTTAGAGATTTTTGGAGCTCTCATCATGCAATTTGTTGAGTCGTGCAAGTCGTTTTTGGGTCGCACAAGTAGAGGCTGCGCACCGACTATTGGATGCGCGTCCAATGTGATTTGGGATTTAGAGGCGCTGAGTTGCGAAAGTTTGGAGTTCAAAGAGGTAGCGTCACAAATGTTTTTTGGAGTCACCTGTGCACTGAGTTTGTACTACGGAAGTAACTTGCGTTCCATTCCTGAAACATGCACACCGGAGATTAGAGAAGCGCGCCAGGGTTGTTAAACTATATCCATCCTTTTGAAGCTGCAAGAAAGCTAGAGGATCATCCGGTACCCTCAGCGCAAAGTGAGATTCATCTTTCGGTGAGATTTGGACTTCAATAGAGAATATACATACAACAGAGGATGGATTCTTATGCAATGATGAAGAGACCTTCACGTCTATAAACTGAGTGTGACTTCACTAAGGGCAGTGAGCCAGGGGGAGAGTGACCCAAGAGAAGCATTGAGCTATCCCTGAACCTTTGTAAAGCTAGTGAGCCTGGGACAGAGTGATTGTGCCCAAAACTTTGTAATCCACAGCTAGTGAATATTATTCAAATTTTGTACGACCGAAAACTTGTCGGCGTATGCTCCTTGGACATAGCCCTTTGTGGTGAACCAATTAAAAAGTGACGTGTCTTCTCTGGGCATGTGAATGTTTGCTTTCTGATCATATTCATCACACAGGTTCAACAAGTTCCTACCAACATGGGAACAAGATCCATCACATTAAAAGAAAAATTTGTCACCCTGATTCATCCCTCCCCTCTTAGGGTGTCCCAGTGAACTTCATGTGGTATCAGAGGGTAAAGGTTGTTGGTGTTGAATCTGTCCTTTTTCATCATGGATAATTCAATCAGTGTCCGGGGAGTCCCTCACTTCAATGGAAGTAATTTCCAGATCTGGAAGAATAGAAAGTGATCTCATCTAAGATCTCTTGGAATGGAAGTTCTCTTTTCTACTGTTCATGGAATACATTTCACTGATCCAACAGGCCTGGATATGACTGAAACAGACAGGAAAATTGTTGATGTAGATGCTAAAGGACAAAATTCCCTCACTACAGCCCTTTATGATCAGATCTACCTAATGGTTATGAATTGAACCTCAGAAAAATCCATGTGGTATAAACTGTAGAACATTTATGAAGGAGATTGCAAAGTGAAGGAGGAAAAACTACATGTTCTACAAAATCGATTTGATGATCTGAATATGCATCCAGACGAGAATGCAGACACTTTCTTCAATAGAATTTCTGAAGTGGTTGGAGCAATCAGGGTCTAGGCGAAGAAATCAAACACATTGATATTGTAATGAAAATATTAAGAAGACATCCACCTCTGTACAATTCAAAGGTGTTAGCCCTTGAGGAAAGAGATCTTTCCAAACTTTCTCTGGATTATCTACTGAGCAGCTTGGTAGCATATGAAATAAGAGTCAAACAGGAAGATTCTACGACTCGTGTGAGAATGGAAATGGCATTCAAGGCCATTGATAAATTGAAAATTCCAAAATATAGTAGTGGTGAAGATGATGAAGAAAAATAAATTCTTTCTCTCATTGTAGTGAAGTTCCAGAAGTGGAAAGGGAAATTCAAAGGGAAGATACCTCTCACATGTTTTTGTTGTGGAAAAGATGGACACATTGCCTCTAAGTGCTTAAGAAAGATCAATGATGAAGATAGTGAAGATGAAATCTTTGAGAAGACTCATAGAAGGTTCTTCAAAAATGGAGACTTTAAATCTAGAAAGAATGTGCAAAGGAAGAGTTTTGTCTATGAAGAGGAAGAAGTTGATAATGAATTCGGTGATGAAGAAGAACCAGAATTCAAAACTGGGAACCATGCTTTTATGATAGACACTGTTAAAAATTCAGAAGATACTGGTGGAGAAAAACAACTGAGAACCTGTGTAGATCCCGATATGCAACTTAATGATGCAGTTAGTAAGCTTAAGATTAAATGTAAGAGTTGAAATAAGTGGAAATCAATTGTAGAATTATCAATTGAATAATTTTATCACCTTGAAGCTAAAATATAACGACTTTAAGAATTTGTGAAGGTAAATCTAAAATAATTGAAAGAAATGATGATGTAGTTGATTTGAAGTTGAGAATTGAAGAGCAGACAAAGGTAATCAATGCCCTCACCTCTATACTAAATGAAAAATCCATGACTAATGAGGGTCTTGAGGAGGAAGTTGTTAATCTAAAGAGTCAACTTGGGATAGAATAAATTCCAAAAGGTTCAAGGAAGAAAATACAGTTTGGAAGATTCTCAGATGCAGAATTACTTGCAAGAGCCAAGGGTAGTTCAGATGGGGTTGGAAAAATCTTGAGTGATAAAAGACCCGCTTGCATGGGAAAGAGTGGAATTGGCTGTGAGGTAGAGACATCAAATGCTGGAAGTCAAAAGATCCAAAAGAAAGATAAGATGAAAGTTGAACATGTTGAAACATTTCCTAATGTGCTGAAAAAGGAACCCTCAATCCAAACTAAAAGGAGAACTGAAGATTATACTCAATTATTCAGAAATGACAGATAGTCTAACTATTCTCCCAAGGAAGAAGGTATGAGGAGAAATTCTTATGAGAAGACATTTCATCTCAGGAATTTTCAGTTCTGTGGCTATCTGGGCCATACCATGTCTTATTGCGATGAGGAAAGAAGCTATCTGAATGGAGAAGATATAGAAGTTCAACAAAGAAGAACAAATTCATATCCTAATTCTTATAGAAGAAACAATTTCTATGGATATTTTCATCGTTGTTCTAACTTTGGGTATAAGTCAACTAATTGATGGCAGAGAAAGGACATGGACACCTCATACCGATGTTCAAGACAAGTCAAGTATCGTCAGCAAGACAATGTTTCTCTTTCAAACATGTTTTCTCCTCTCAAAGAAGATTTCGACTATGAAGAACCTGGGTATGTGGAAGAGATTATTAAAATTCCATCAGTACTATATACTCAATCCAATGTCTCATGGATGGAAATGAAGAAGATTGAGAAATCCAACCTTGTAGAGGTGGCCCTCAAAGCTACATGGAAAAACAGTACCACGATTTTGGATAGCGGTTGTTTATCTCATATGACAGATAATTCCAGCCTTCTAACTGATGTCAAAATAAAGGTTGATGGTGAAGTAAGATTTGTTAATGATGGATCTCTAAAAATCAAAGGGAGTGGAAGTACCAAATTAGCTAAATAAGAACTAAATAAGACTGAAGTCCTTTACGTAGATGGCCTACGTTATAATCTCCTCAGTGTGAGTCAACTCTGTGACTCGGGACTTATAGTTACTTTTAATCAGAAAGGTTTCACTATCATGGGAAAGACTTGCAATTCAATTATGAAGGGATGCTGAACATGAGGCAACTTGTATCAGGTTGATAGTGAAGAAAATGTCTGTTACATGACTGTTGAAGAAGAAAAAAATTTGTTGCATTGGAGACTGGGAGACATCAATCAACAAGACATGGAGAAAATATCAAAATTGAGAATTGTCATGGACATTCCAAACCTGAAACGTGAACGTGAAAAATCTTGTTTTGCTTGCATTTGTGGGAAGCTGGTCTGCAGTTCATATCGGCCAAAGAAGAAAAGGGAATCTCACCTTCCCAATCCAATTCATACAAATATATGGGGGCTGATAAATTTTACTGGAACTCATGGAGACAAGAACTTTGTCCTTTTCATAGATGATTATAGTAGAATGGCATGTGTGATGGTCGTTCACAGGAAAAGACAAGTCATTGACGACATGAAAACATATCGGCCAATCGCCGAAAATGATACTAGATGAACAATTAAAGTGTTGAGATCTAACAATGGAGGAGAATATACGTTCATTTAATTTGAAAATTATCTAGAGAACCATGGGATATGGTATGAGGAAGCTGATGTGAGAAATCCACAAAAAATTGGAGTTTTTGAACGTAGGAATCGACAGGTGAACAATATGGAATGAACTATGATGATTGAGAGTTTTATTCCATGACATTACTGGAAAGAGGCTGTTCAAGCTGCAGTGTACATTCATAATAGAACATGACTTTATATGGGTGAGACGAAGACACCATATGAATTTTGGCATGGATGGAATCCATCATTAAAATACTTTCATGTCTTTGGAAGTAAATTCCTCATCAGGAACAAGGAATGAAATCAAGGGAAGTATGGCGACAATGCAGATGAAGGAATTTTCCTCAGTTACTCAATGAATAGAAAATCCTACAAGTGTTTCAACAAGCATTTAGGAATGATTGTGGAAATCAGTGATGTTATGTAATTGAAGATAAAACCACGAATGAATCAAGGACGTCATATGCTGATGTGATAGAATATCAGGAAGAAAGTGAATGTGAAGAAAAAAATGCAGAAATAGAGGAAGCTGTAAAAAACACTCAGCAGTCACATAATGATGTTGATTTAGAAGAAAAATATGAAGAAGAAACCAAGGCTGAAGAGAATGCAACTGAACCTCGCAGGAGAAATTGAAGAGCTGAGATTGATCCATCCAACATAATTGGGGACAAGAGTGAACCCACTAAAACAAGAAGGATGAGGAATAACACGCAATCTGTATTTCTATCTGTTGTAGATCCATCCTCATTCGAAGAAGCTGCAAATGATGAATCTTGGGTGAAAGCCATGAATGATCAATTAGATCAGATTAAAAAGAATCAGACATGGGATCTTGTCCATAGATCCAATGGTCACAATGTGATTGGTGACAAATGGATCTTCAAAAATAATTTTGATGATCATGGAAGTGTCATCAGAAACAAGGCACGACTGGTATGTAAAGGATACTCTCAGATTGAAGGCATTGATGTTGAAGAAACCTTTGCTCCAGTGGCTATATTGGAGTTAATCGGGATTTTCCGTTCCATGGAAATCCAAAGTGGATATAAAGTATTTCAAAGGGATTTCAAGACATCATTCTTTAATGGTGTACTCGAAGAAGAGGTCTACATTGAACAACCAGTGGGCTTTGTTTTGGGTACTGATGAAAAGAAGGTCTGCAAACTAAAAAAATCTCTATATGGTTTGAAGCAGGCACCACAGGCGTGGTACTCGCGGATGGATTAATATCTCAAGAATATGTAATTAAAAATAGGAGTAGTATATCACAATATCTATGTGAATAATTCTCCAAATGATGAATTCATGGTTCTTGTCGACGTTGATGATATCATATTTGGTGGCAGCAGGCAGAAATCAGTGGACGAATTTTCCAACCACAAGAAATCAGAATTTGAAATGTCTATGATTGGGGAGCTCACATATTTCATGGGGCTAAAAGTGATTCAAAATAAGGAATACACTTTCATTTCTCAGGAAAAATATGCAAGAGAGATGCTGAAAAAGATTAATATGCAAGATTCCAAACCAATCTCAACTCCAATTGCAGTTGGAACTAAACTTGGAAAGCATGCGTATGGGGACTCTGTTGATCCCACCATGAATAAGAGGATCATTGGGAGCCTACTATACCTAACAGTGACACATCCATATATCATCTTTTCCACATGCCTTGCGGCCAGCTTTCAGAGTAATCCAAAGGAGGAACATATAAAAACAGTAAAAAGAATCATGAGGTACATTCAAGGTACATGTAACTTTGGGTTATTTTTTTCTGCAAGCAGGGACAGTGAATTATCAGCGTTTTCTGATGCTGACTGGGCTGGTGATGCAGTAGACATAAAGTCCACTAGTGGTGGAGCCTTCTATATTGGTCAGAAATGTGTTGGCTGGTTGAGCAAGAAACAAGAAAGTACTTCTCTTAGTACTGCTGAAGCTGAGTATATCTCTGCCACAAAGGCATGCACTCAACTGCTATGGATGAAGAAACAATTAATAGATATTGGTGATGAGGTAAAGCAACCAATTTTGATTTACTGTGATAACAAGAGAAAAATTGATCATACGAAGAATCTTGTTCAGCATTCCCGTATGAAACATATTGAAATAAGGTATCACTTTATCAAAGAAAAAGTTGAACAAGGGGTGATTATAATGGATCATGTGGGAACTGATGGGAAAGTGGATGTTATCCTAACCAAGACACTGTCTGCGGTTGTGTTTCAGAAGCATCGGTTGAACCTCGGTGTTCAGCCACATCCCCGTGCATAAGGAGGTTATGCAATACCCCTCTCCCCGATTATGATAACTGTTTTTATCTGTTCATGGATGTGATACAGGTTTGTGGGGGAGATACTATCCAGGGGGAGCATGGTTTGATATGAAAAATGAAAAAATAACCATGTTTCGGGTTTATTGTCAATGGGGGAGAAATGAATAAATTCAGGAATGTTCAGGCATATAAAGCTCCTATGACACAATGTGAATTCAGTGTCACTGATAGGATGAGAAGGATAAGAAGGATTTCATCGATCTTGTAATGATTCTTGGGATCCATTGAGAATTACAAAACATTGGAAAGCAATTCAAGCTTCCTCTCTTGTTTTCTACACCGAGCATTGATCACGTAGACTTAGAGTGTTGGCTGAGTTGATTCATGAATTTTTTGGTTTGCACAAGGATGAAGATCTACTGAATTTATTTTTTGATTGCCAACAAACCCAAAGGGGGAGATTGTTGGATCCATGGTCTTCTATGCATGATTTGGAGTATGTTTTTTGTTTTTTTTCAATCTTAGTGGAAATTCAGAATATGTACCAGCAAAGATATCAGAATATAGGAAAATGTCAAAGGGATAAGGGCAGCGTATGTTTTGGGCTGGTCGGGCAAGTGACATGCGCGCCGTGAAGAGTCATTATCGCCGATGCCTAGGAGGACTGGAAACTTGCGCGTCTATTGTTTTTCAAGATCATAACATCAAAATATGGAAAATGAAAGAAGGACGCGCATGTATTTGTGTGGTACTGCAAGTGAGTAGCATGACAGAGGCTAGGGAGGATGAGCTACGCGCCGGAACCTGCACGCTGAAGGAAGACTTGTGCGCCGCCGCGCATGGGGTCCAGTTTTCCTATAAATAGAGGACCCCCTCCTCATTTTCAATGAAGTTCAAGACTTAGAGATTTTTGGAGCTCTCATCGTGCAAGTTGTTGAGTCGCACAAGTGGTTGTTGGGTCACGCAAGTAGAGGGGGCACACCGGCTGTTGGCTGTATGTCCAAAGTTGGTTGGGATTTAGAGGCGCTGAGTCGCGCAAGTTTGGAGTTCAATGAGGCAGTGTCGCGCAAGTTGTTTGGAGTCACCTGCACTCCAATTTTGTACGGCACAAGTGACTTGACCTCCATTCCTGAAACATGCGCGCCGGTGCTTAGAGAAGTGCGCCAGGGTTGTTAATGTAATTCGTCCTTTTGAAGCTGCACGAAAACTGGAGGATCATCTGGTACCCTCAGCGCAAAGTGAGATTCGTCTTCAGGTGAGATTTGGACTTCAATAGAGCGTCTACATACAATAGAGGATTCATTATTACACAATGATGAAGTGACCTTCATGTCTATAAACTAAGTGTGACTTCACTAAGGGCAGTGAGCCAGGGGGAGTCAACAAGAGTGACCCAAGGGAAGCAGTGAGCTATGCCTGAACCTTTGTAAAGGCAGTGAGCCTGGGATAGAGTGATTGTGCCCAAACCTTTGTAATCCACAGCTAGTTAAGATTAGTGTAATTAGGTACGACCGAAAACTTATCGGCGTATGCTCCTTGGAAGAGCCCTTTGTGGTTAACCAAGTAAAAAGTGACGTGTCTTCTCTGTGCATGTGAATGTTTTCTTTCTGATCATATACATCATACAGTTTCAACAAGTTCCTTCCAACATGGGAACAATATCCATCACATTAAAATAAAAAGTTGTCACCCTGATTCACCCCTCTCTTTCAAGGTGTCCTAGGGTCCTTCAGGATTGGCCTTAGAATTACCCATAGTGTGAACTTACTTACCTAAAATCCATATCACATGGTTAATTCACATGGTTTGGGGAACCATGTGAAAAGCTTTCTTTTCACTTCTGTTCTGCTAAAAAATACAACCATTTAGCATGATTCTGCGGTCTTGAGAACATTTCTATGGAAAATCATGAACCCGATTCTACCCCCTAAAATTACCAACATGATTTTAAGAAACCTTACAGGTTAGGTGGCGTGGATTATACTAACCATGCATCCATGTGATAACATTCATTTACAGGTGTTCTGGGCTCTGAACAAGACCAACAAACCCTTGATTTATTCTTTTCCACACTAGGAATCAATATAAGGTCAAAACTATATATTTAAACTAGAAATTAATTGATTGGACCATATAGAAAATATTGTTTTTTACACCTTAAATACACCTCTTTTCTTTCTTCACTTATCTTTCTACATGGAATACTGAATTTATATGAGATAATGTTACTTATAATCATTGTGGTCTTAAATTAATTTCATTTAAACCATTAATGTCTTAATTAATTTCCAATAAAAAATGAAGAAAGTATTAACCGTCTAAAGTATCTTGTCTATACCATTTACCTTAATTTCTTGGAGTCTTATATCTGGAACTATAGTCCCACATACTGAACACTATGTGTGTTTCCTCTAAAATTATTAATTAATTAAATTAATACAATTAAAACATGTTTGGACACTAAAGTACCCTATTTGAGATTGTTGGATGCCATCCACCTTATCCCTAAATAACCCTTGCAGCGAGTTCCACTAAATGCAGATGAATATGCCACCCCTTTGGGTAATATGAACATTCCTATAATGAGTGGATTCAACTTTTTAATCAAATGTATATAATAATGTTTGAATACCTCTTATAGAGACATGTCATTTTCATGGGAATGGGGAGATGAAAATATTTAATTTTAAATTTTAAATGTGAAGGATGATCTCATTGATTATAACTGTGTGTTAACTATTGGTAATGAGGCATGGAATATAACATGGTCACTCTTTATATCAATTGTTATTAAACTCATCATTGATCAGTTTTTGGTGAAGTTAATTGGTCAGTAGGGAATGGAAACTAACATGTACCCTATTTTAATCATTTTAATGTGAATCGATTAATCAAATAGATGTGAAAAGATTAATAGATAATGTTCATGGACACTAACATAACCCATTGATCCCATATAAAATATATTTTCTCTGAATAATTCTTTATAGATATGAAATTTCGATATGGAACTGACATTGCAGTATGACACCAATGACATATCATATTGGACTCCTTGTATTATTACCTTGGATCAGAATTTCTTGGAAGACCTTGGACATGATCCTTGTGATCTTCCAAAATATATCTTCATTTTTCTATAGATGAGATGTATATAATCAAGTAGGGAACCTTAGATAGTGGCCATAGTTCATAACCTATATAGTTGTATATATTATTGAGTTTAGTATGGATGATATACGTGTACGTGAATAGGATACCTTGGTTATTGACACTGGGTCATAGCCCTCATTGTTCTGATACATGATACACACGAAATATGACAAAGTTTATGGTCCCTATTACATAAATATTTTCCTTCATTTATAGAATAATAGTTATAATATTTACTTTCTAATTGGGGAATATCAATTTATCAGTTGTATATTTATTAATATTATACTAGAACACTCTTAAAACTTATATGCTTGTACTGGTTTTGTTGTAAATATCATTTGAAGTGTCATATTAAGTGTATCTTACACCATATCCATGCCACTGATTAGCACCCAAATAGACTTCATGACTGTACAAAGAGACATGTGGAGGGTTTCAATTTTTTTTCATGATTTTTAAAGGCTATTACGGATTATGAGAACATAGGACTAAGATTATGCTTATGATTGTTCTGGATAATGTTGTATATGTTTATATATATAATTACCCTTGTATCTCCTTATTTTGTAAATCATTACATAATTATCATATTTGTATATGATATTGGAATTTTTTTATCCATTGTTATGCCCATCTTCCATTTGTAATTTTATCATTTACATTTTTTTGTGTCATTAATATATCTTTTTCTACTATTTATCATATTATTATACCATTGTGCTTCACTTTTAACCTAGGTTTATATTCATCCCAGTATATTATTATAGATCACCAATTCTAGTATGAATCATATAGTATACGCAAAGGCATTCGTTAGTCTAGGTGAATCATAGGATCGGTTACCTGTTAGTGAATCATACCAAGGGTGTGACAACCTAAGGGTTTGACCATGATGTTCTCATATATCAAATTGATATCCATCAACCATGAATAATGAAATGTAAATATTAATCATATAAAACAAGATGTAAAATAAGATAGGTCATATTTTATATGTGTATTATATTCCAGTCATTCTATCGATCTCTATATTGATGTCCATGGAATGATTTTATTAGAGAGAAATATACCATCTGATAGTAGAAACAACCACATTTTGGATTGTTTGATAATAAAATCATTAGTATTTTGTAAATTTATGTAATTTGATATAGATAAAAAATACACTTGAATCAATCATAGAATATCATTAGTCCAATGGTATATGTTTTTTCACCTATGTTTTTTATGGAGAATTATATTCATAAATAGTATATAAATAATTATATGGAATTTATGTTTTTTGATATGTAATATGAAATAATCAAAAACCATTATGAATATGAAAAAAATTCGCTTGAATGACTTCTAAAAATATTTTTCACATTCATTCTTCAGGAAACAAAATTATCATATGGATTCATCGAACCATGTTATCCATGATTTATATTTTTTTAACCTAGATATGGTTTTATACCAATGAATATCTTATTTAAATTTCACAGAGTCATAAATCCTTTTTGTTGTGTAAAATAAATATATTTATAAATATTTAAGTTAAGGAAATATTTTTTACATCTATATTATAAATAACATACGCTGGGAAAAATGATATGGAATATAGAATTTTGGTGGATTTTAAAATAGAAATAGAAGAAAATATCTTACTTTACTTAATGAATTGACAATATTTAAACCATTTAGCTCTTATGTTTTTTAAAGGTATAGACTTTAACTTCCTTGATTATTTTTATACTCAATTACCTCTTGCATCCAATGATCTTTTCATCAAATGGTATATAAATAAGAACCTAAAATTAGTTATAATACATGGAATCCATCCCATAATTCATCGATTCTTACAATATATTAACTTATGTGTTACCTATTTCCTCCTTATATGATATAAGATCATTATTTTCAACCAAAAATGAGTCACCATATTCAAGGACTAGAGAACCATATCTTTTAAGTTCACTAACCTATCTTTCACTCATACATTGTATTTGGGTTTCTACCACAAAATATTCCATAAGGACCTATAAAAGTAATTTTTTACCAAATATTTTTTATTATCAACATCATATTCAATAAATTCAATCCTTATCCCACTATTATTCTTTATATTGTACACCCTCTTAAGAAAAATGGATTATCACATGACATTATACGTCTTTTCTGAGGGATTGTATAAATATACTATCCTATTGTTTCATGGGTATACCCTATAAAAATACACTTCAAGCATCAGGGTTAATGTTTTTTTAAATATTTATCATTAATAAATTCCTCAAGATTCATTCATGAATATGTGAAAAAAAATCATTCCAATCCATAACACAAAATGAATACAATTTTCCACTATTATGGGTACAATGTTTTGTTGTGTGTTTCTTAATTCCAAATTAATAACCACATAAGGATAATAAAATACATTCACGTCTCATCATAAATAGTAAAATGTCAAAAAAATAAATTATTACTTTATTCCCTAACATAATTCCATATTTGTATATAATGAAAATTGAGTATGGGGTATAATCCCACATTCCAATGTAATACTGGTGAATTCTTAATTAAGATACACACCACCTTAATCAAATAAGAGATTCCCTATATTCTTATGAAGTGGATTATCTTCTTAATTATTGAATTATTTAAACTTCTCAAAACACATATTCTTATACATCATTATATACACATGTCAATATCTACTTAAATCAACATTTAAATATCATTATGTAAGAACAAACACCTCTATCATATATGATAAATGATCCACAAACATTAGTGCATTGAAATTTTAAAATCACTTTAGTTTTTGTGACATTCAAATGAAAAGGTTTTGTGGTTCTTTTATTAACTAAAAAATTGTTTCATCTTTCATAAGGTTTCATGATAAATGGGTATAAGAAGTTAACTCGATATAACTTTGTCAAAGGCCTTTCATTTATATGACTAATATGGTGATTCCAAAAGTGGAAGTGAAATGAGTCCTCCAAATGTGAATTGATTATAAATTTCAAAATACTTTTTTTATTTAATATATAATGTCTATTATTTAAATGTTCTATTCAATAAAATATGTTTTATTTACAAAACAAATATATAATATTTATAAAATTATATATAAAACTATTTTTACTTAGGAAGGATGTAAAAGTTATATCATTGGTAATATTTCATATAAAATAACAATCTATTAAAACAATAACCATACATGTGTAAAGCGAAGGAGGAAGTCTATTGTAGATATATTAGTCTAACTAACACCATTATTCTCATGTAGATCCACCCACTCTATAGGAATCATTAAAAATATACCTACGTCTTTCATTTGAATAAATATGTAAGAACTAGATGTTTGATCTAATACCCCATAAATTGATATACACTGATTTAACATGATAATAAATTCAACTAAATCATAACCTTTCTTATTTAACTGGGTTCAATTCATCTACCATTAGACCATATTTCCCTAGGAAAAACATAATTTATCCTTATACATTTCCAAACATGGATTATTTCATTTCATGGAAGGATGGTGATCAGGAGCCTTATACATGAAATGAGTCTTGGGCACCATATCCTTGGTCATTTTATTATTCACTATATGGATTATCAGTTTTCTAGACAACATTTACATTTCAATTAGGTTAATAAATATATGTTTTTATGGAATAGACTAATCAGTATTGTTCAAATTGTAATTTAAAATAAAAATGGATAAATACTTAGGTTGCATGAAAAAAATGTGATATATAAACAACTCATTAATGAATTTAAATGCCATTATTTTAAGAAAATTAACATATCCAATCATATTGAGTACATGAGGCTTATTTTTCACAGTCTCTACATGATTTCATGTTAAAAATTCATTCGGTATATCATATCTGAGTTTTATATTTATTTATTAATAAATATACTCAAGGTGATACATGATTATACACATATCCATATATTCTTTTTGATTTAAAATATATTTAGAAATTATGAATAAAATCAGACACTAGACATATATGGAATCATCTAAATGATAAATATAGTGACATATTTTTTTCTTATTAGCCTCTATTCTCGAACCACATGGAATAGTGTTTTCTATAACATATAATTTCAATTAATAGAGTAGTATAGCATGTAAATACCTATACCATTTCTATAAATTCGAGATATTGGGGAGGTTATCCTAATCATTACTGTATTGAAATTAAACAGTCGGGGTTGCGTGGGTTTACATGTATACATTAAATAGGAGATTAATATTTTTACTTTATCTAGATTACTAAATTTAGTAATAATTTTTAAATTTATTAGTCTATAATAATATGATTGATACATAACATCCCTAACCAATAGTTTTAGAATATCTCATTTCATGGATATTTAAGAGGAAATAACCCATATACCCAGGTTCATAACCCATACTTCTGTTAAACAAGATATTTATATAGTTTAAGGAAGGATTAAATTTCTTATATCATTAAATCATAGCTAATTATTATATTTCATGGGCTCCCCAATTCAAAAATCAAGGATAAAAATTTTCTATAAACTTTTTTTATAGATAAATCATTTTTTATTATGTGGTCATCCATTAATGTGAACTATGTTATATCCAACTAAAAAATAAATTCAAAATTTCATGATATTAAAAGAACCCTACCCTGGGTCAGTCAATCACATTATGATATGCTTTTATTTTAAATTGGTTTGTATAAGGATGTACATAAAAAATATTTTATTTCAAGAGATTTATATTTATGTGAAAAATAAGTATTTTATCATGATACATGTTTGTTAATATTATGTTGATTTTACATAAGTGATTCACTATTTTCAGAAAAAAAAAATTAAAAAAATTAAAATACATATGTCAACTACATCATTCTTTCATGTTAATTAATAAGTTTAATGATTTAGATATTAATAATTAGTTAACAATGAAATTGATAAAAATAAAATAAATAATGTGAAATGGTAATAAGATTCTATAATGTATGGTTTATCTTTGTAATGATAATCTAACCAGGGATACCATGGAATAAACTATTCAAACCATTCCTTGTTTGAGTCACATCATTCAACCTTCAGTGCATTGTATTGCCAAGATTGGTTTAACCTTTTTTTACATCTTGAACCACCTCCACTCACATGGGTCCTCCAACCATTAAAAATGTTTATTCACACTATCATTTAATTTATTATAATATTAAAAAATTTATTGAATAATAACTAATTAATTAATATATTCACATACATAGGTTAGTCTACAAACATGGTCATCATTGTACACTCAAAAAACCCATAAAACTTTAGTATATATAATTAAATAAATTCATTATTTATTATTAAGATGAAGACACATGATTTAACCCAATTAATTAATTAATTCCATTAATCTCAAAATCCAACATAATTCTATTGGATGTATACATCATAAATGTAAAAATGAAAATAACTACCTGGATTAGTATTTTTAGGTAATTGTATAGAATTAATTGAGAAATTATTAATTACAAATACAATATTAAATTGTTTACACATAACCTAAAAACCATGTAATTAGGTTTTTATAGTGCAATAATTGTTTCTCAATAAACTTTATTCATGTACTTTACTAAATGACTTTATGGTGTGTACTAACAAAATATATTTTGTGATAACCACATCTTGTCTATCTGAGATAAATTTCTAGGGATAAAAATGTATTTCAATCAATAAACATGTCATTTTCTAATGATTAACACTTCACATGTTCCATTTTTTCTTGTATCCCAGAAACAGATTGACTGACTTGACGTAATATTTGGATGTTGGGATTAAGGAGTCATATAGTGTGTAAAATAGACTTTCAATATAGATATCATCAATTGTAATTACTTCGAGTCACATTTATCAATATTACATGTATTTGAGAACATTTTTAGCTACAATTTATCTACAAAACCATATACCCCTCATGAAGTGTTTTCCATTTACATGTTACGTGGTCTAAAAACCCATGTTCCATGATGGCCGAGCCTATATGCAATATGAATTAAATTAGTTTTTTTATTATTGATCAATGTGTAATGTCTCCCATGACATGTATGTGTGTAGTGATGTCGGGTACAATACATATACATTTAGGTATATGTTGGGTATCCATGTTTTCTCTCCAAGATCCTCACCACCCACTGATGAAATATCTGATCCTCTTTATCATTTAATCTTTTTAGGATTATATAAAACATTAACTAAGATATTTGATTTTTTAGAAACATGTAAATTAAAATATGTAATAATGAATTAATCAATTATAATTATAAGAAAAACAATTGTTTTTTATCATTGATCAGTGAAAATTTAATAATTTTAAATTATCATGTGACCCTTTGAAACCGGTTGTAGGTTCCCAAAATAGAGGATGCATGAAAAAGGCTATAACAAACTAGGTTTTTATATAATACATGTAAAATAAATTATTCATAGGTAAAGTAATATTTATGAAAATTTAAATTTAAATTATTATTTATTGAAAGGGATTGATTACCAATAAGAGAGGATATTTCTGTATATATTTTACAATTAGTATATCAAATTAATGAATTATACTTTCTTTAATTGTTTCATCATTATTGATGATTGGATGAAGTTATTTTATAACACAGTAATATAATCAGGTAAATGTTATTTTGATCCCCACTAGAGGTGATCCACGTGTTCTTTATGAATCTCCAATCACCATTGTAAAAATCCTTTGGTGCTAGTGTGGATTGTACTAATACCAGTGGATATCGATGTTGATTGCAACCAAATAATTAAATTTAGAAGGGATGTAATCTAGTTGATGATGAGAAAATCAATTAATTTTTATACCATTCATGGGGATATCACTCTTGTCCATGAGAAAATCCTCTATAGAATTAATTGACCACAACAAAATAATGTTGTGCTCACATTTTTGGAATTTCATAACCTAGTTTTAATATTACTAGAGTTAATGAATATCAATTAAACAAGGGACCTTATTATATTTATCAATCACTAGAAAGCCAAATATATACATAATAATGTAATTATTATTATTTACATGACAAGTGAAAAGTCAGAGATTAAATAAATATTAATTTGATAACAAATAACGTAATATTTATTCAAATAAAATTTAATATAAAATAAGTTGTTGTACCATTAAACTCAGTTTTTCTGTTGTCCCCAATATTTGTTAGAATTTTAATAATAATGAATTAATTAATTAAATAAATATATTTTCATAATTCACAAATAAATACATAAATTTTAAATTCATCCAAATTAGTGAATAAATATATATTAAATATTCACATATCTAAATAAATACATATATTTCTACATTGTGAATAATCCATAATAAATTAATATTTTAAATTAATGTAATTAGATAAAAAATTATCTTGCTAATAGACATTTATTAAATATTAAACTCACATAAATATTCCCATGAATAACTAGAGATTGGATATTTGCTGTCAAACTACAATGTATAATTATAAAACTTGATGTGAGAATAATATTTATCAAAAATATAATATTTATATTGAATTTGACAATGGTTCTAAAGACACATAGTGTCTGACTCACTATTCCCCTTTCTCAATGAAATTTGGCTATATATCAAAATACATATAGTTAACATCCTACAAAAATTCTAAGGTTCCCATAGAGAATGAAGTTAATGTTGTAATGGCTTGTAACCTCATATATATATATATATATTATCCCATTATTTAAATATATCTAGTCATGAATGTTGTATACCAGTGTCATCAACCTTTGTGCTCTATATCATTTCCCTTGACTACCCAAAAAATAGTTTCTAGCAGCACTTCTTTGGAAATGGAATTAATTAGGTAGTTCAAATCCCATTAAATGGATTGATATATAAATATCATTTAAAAAAGTGAAAAATATATTATCTCATTATTCATTAATACAACATTCATTATGATGTACCCAATGTATCCAACTACACCACATGAATACTACATCATATATTTCTTCAATAAATCAAATTACAAATAACATAATATATATTAATAATTTCATTAGTTTTAAGGGATCACTAAACTCATCCAAATATAAGATTATTTATTGACACATATAAATTTTGATCTCTTATTAGTGGTATATGTTCTCATAATATCTTACATTGATTATTACTAAGGGTGTACACATTGATAAAGTCTCATAAATTCCTATGTTTCTTATCCCTTGATATAATATCTCATTTTATCATATATTTAACAACCCTAGTCTTGCATTTACAGATATTATGTATTTTAATTTGAATAATATTTTAATCCATGCATGAAACAAAAAGGTTTAGAGTATTTAGGGATTAAGTAATCAATATTCTTATTTAATGAATGATCTTTAATGTTTTCATAGAGATATAACTACATGGTAGTCTTCATAGTAATACATTCTAATGACATTCATCATATCCTAAGAAAGAGAAATATT
Source organism: Viscum album (assembly GCA_963277665.1). Classification (NCBI taxonomy): domain Eukaryota; kingdom Viridiplantae; phylum Streptophyta; class Magnoliopsida; order Santalales; family Viscaceae; genus Viscum; species Viscum album. Next base: position 1,186,192,668 of record OY728156.1, on the reverse strand, counting down.
AGAAAAGGACGATCTCAGAACCTCAACAAGGGTAAACATTGGTGATATTTATAAAAACATGAGTATAAGGATATAAAAACATGAATACTACTTTTTAAAATTGTATCTTGTAAAACATATATAAAAATATTGCATCTTAGAATAAATCTTGGAAGTTCATAAGACATAAATCATAAAGGACCAAGATATATGTGAAAATAAAATTGGAATAAAACATTTAATTTTAGAAAATGAAGAAGAACATAAAATAATTTCCTTAATAGTAAATGATATTTTTTAATACTATCATAGTTTAATGGGTTCAGTCCCTAATCAATTGTATTATTCAAGTTTTACATCTAAGTCTATCATGGTGGACAAAGTCCCTTCCTGAATCAAGTTCACTCCCTATTTCAATCATGTCTATCTAATGATATATAAATCATTACTCAATTATTTAGTAGAAGATATAGGTCCCACACATTACAAAATGAAAACCATATATATGTTTTCCACAAAAATATAAAGATTTCAACATTTTGGAACACATAAAAAGAAATGGGTTTCACAAAAACCTCATCATAAAAAAATTCATGAAAAAAGTAATCAATATAAACCATTTAATCATAAACATAAACAACTTACAGAGATAATAAGAATGGTATATTTGGATCATACCCCAATAAAAAATAAGTAACATAAAATTATTTTTTCATATACAAAAATTGAGTTTGAAATTTAACTTGAAATAATTATTGATGAAAATATCCTTTCATGTTTGAAATTAATTTTTTAAAGTCATGAAATTAAAATGGAAATAAAATTAATTGAAAATAAACTTGAAAATTTGTAATTGAAGCTTCAAGACATTAAGTCATCATGAAATCAGGAATATCAGTTAATGTCATATAATATTAAAAAAATTATTTCTTATTTTTTAGGGAATTCACATATACTTCTTTAGAAAACATAAAATATATCCTTTAAAAAACATTTCTAAAAATATAAAAAAGGTAAAATTACTTCAAATAATAATAATATAATTTTAAAAACATTTTTGAAAACAATTTTATTGAAACATTGATATGAAATGGAAATATAACCCAATAGAGTCTTAAACATAAATGATCTAAAATAATGATAAGATTGTGAAATTAACACTTTCATAGTGTCTAGAATTTCATTATTCAGATAAAAACTTTTATATAATAATCATTAATTTATTATATAACCATAAATATTTCATATCCAATATGATAATAAAATTACCCATTTATTAATTGTTTTTTATTAAAATAAATATTATGGGATATAACTCTTTGGTTTTCCAAGAATGTTTTAATTTAATAGTTCAAATAGATATAATTTTATCACACACCCATAATTTTCACTATGTTAACAATGGTTTGAACGTCCTATATATTAATTAAATACATATTTATAATCACTCATTTAAATAAGAGATATTAAAATGAAATAACTGTACATGAAGATGGTAGTCCGTACGTACCTATAAATGATGTTTATATTTTTCATATAATGAAATAAAATGAAGGTAAATATTACATACACAAAACCTGGTGTACATGTACATTACATCAATTCATTTTAATACATACATGATTATACATAAAAACATATAATGACCACATTGTCTTAATTCCTTTAGAAACAGCGAAACATAAATCAGGATACATAAGTGAACTTCATTAGCTCCCTCTAGGTTATTATCTACTAGAAACCATATTAAACACATCAACCATAATATTTATCATCATAAATTATGGCAAAAATCATAAAAAGGGTGAGATGAGATACTTAATAAGGGTAAACAATGGAAAGATGTAAATATAAACAATGGAACAGTGGTATGAAAACATTATCATAGAATTAAAAGATTATAACCTACATATGAAATATCATGAGAATTAATCATGGAACAAATATATACAGTTCATTAGACACTAATCATAAGGAAACAATGAACATACGTTTTGAAATCATAACATAGGAATAAAACATGGAAAACTAGTAAACATGTATTCATAAAATATGATTTCCATAGTAGCCAAAACATTATTAACAAGACCTTATTAGTAGTATGGGTTCATTATACATAACATCTTTGTAGACATGGTTCACTCCAATGGCCATCTTAGTAGAGTTATTTTACTCCACATACCATCTTGGTATTTCAAGTTCACTCCCATTACCATATTAGTCTCTCATAGTAATTGAGAGAACCATGGTTGATCCACATAGAATGGAAGGAATACAAAACTAGTGAATTATTTAAAAATTTCAAACTATTGATCAGGAGTGAAATAAATTTTATCATAAAATTAATTTAGATTTTGAATCAATAATGTTTTTGGACAAAATTTTTTTAATCTAATACGGGGATGGTAAAATAATTTCATTTGGTTATTGTAGAAAAATGTTGTTTCACTAACTTATGTAAGGAATTGAATTTAATTGATTATTGATTCTTTATGGATAATTAAATTTGATTTCCCTAGTTCTTATTTATACAACCATGTCTTTTCCCATTTCATATGGTCATAGAAACATAATTAAACTATGGTCTCTTTTGATCCAACTATATAACAATTATAAAGATGATTACTATAATCTTAGTCTAATCTATACCTACAACAATTGAGGTCATCCCCTATTATTCACCTCTCTATAAGAAATAATGTATAATTAGGTAAATAAATTATAACTATGATAATTAAAAAAAATATTCAATATGAAAACTAAACCAATAATCAGATATAGCCATCTTATTACAATTTAAAGAGAAACAAATAATTGTATACTAAATCATGACAGATTGAGAATCAATCTTGAGTGATGAAGCGATCTCAATGTATGGTGGAAGCAGTCTCCTAGAATTGTAAATCAAAACTAATATAAAAAATGATTAACAAAACATATATAAAATTCAATGAAATATTACAATCATCTAAAGAATGAATCCCCATATCACGGTTCTGTCAAAAATAGATCAGTGTCATGAAAAATATTGATTTTCTATTCTACACACACCCATGAATTATAAACATATAATATTAAATTTTATAATAATTATTGAGGTGAAACATAAATTTTGTTTCATGAATCACTAAAATCATGGGATTTTTCTTTTCATTTGATTATTTTCTAGGAAAAAGGGAAGTGGTTATGGTGTGAATCATAAATTTTCCCATAAATTGTTTTACAAACCAAGGGATCATGTTGAAACATATAAATTTTTTGGTTAGGGTCTAAGTCTCTCTAATTATTTCTATATGTAATTTGAGTCACTAAAACATCATTTATTTGTGAACTTTCATCAACAAGAATCATTGAACTCAACAACATCATGGATTCTTGGGGAATATTGAGATATAAATCACTCTATATCCTAAAATCATTTTGGTATTATATTACACATCCATTAACTATTACATTAGATAATAGGATGTGATTTATTATGGGGTGCCTTCTTCCCTACATTAGAAATGTGATTGGGAGGGGCATTGATTTAAATTTTATTATATGGTGGAAAAATTCACACGTTTATGTTATTTTCATGTGGTTTTATAATGTTATACCACAAATTGTGGGGATCTCCTATTTATTAGTGTATAACATAGACCATTTCTATATATTTTATTTAGAAATTCCATTTCTTGTATGATTCCAATTCATCTTTATATACCATAAGCATGTCTACATATAGCGTGAATTACATAAATTTGGTTGACTATGATATGAGTCATCATAGATTAGATTTATCTCAATATATTTATACCAATATAAATAATTTTTTTCTAAAATATAACTAGTAGTGAAATAAAAAAATTTATATTTTCATCACGAAAATTAATATATTAATATCCACATTATTACATAATCTCAAGCCAAAATATATAAGGGTTCATTCTTCTATTATTTAAAAGTTTCTTCAATATTAGAGTTGTTATTTGATAGTGATGAATAGAATAATAAATCATTTATATATTCTAATTTTGAATGTTTCTTAGCAAAACCATACAATAAGGATATAGTTTGTAGAGTGTAAAATAAAAAATTCCTTAAATTATTCACCACATCTCAATAATTCTCCAATTTTAACAATTATATAAACAAAAACATTAAAACATTATAATTATGTATTATTTGATCAACGTAAACAATAAAATACTTGAAAAATGATACAAATATTCTATGTTTTCACATAATAAATGAATATATATGTTAAAAAATATTATTTGTCTTTATAAAACCATAAAAACATGACAAAATATAAGGAAATAACCATTCAACTACCACATACTAGAAAATGTGATTTTTTAGAACAATATTTAGTTAAATTTTAAAAACCTAGACCAATTAATCACATTTAAGTTTGAACATCTAGATTTCATATGCAAATACCATCCCAAGATAAATCATATTTTCTCAAAAAATCATTCTTCCAAAAATTTATTTTAATTTATTTTTAATTTTTTAAAAAAAAAGTGTTAAAAATTATTCATTTAATGATATGAACTAACAATCAAAGGAAATTAAATCTATAAATCATATTACTGAAATTGAACCAATTATGATACCATTGACTGAACCATATAGCTATAGCATTATATTACATTAGATATTTTCAATCAAATTTTATATTTAATCTAATTTATAAAATTCTAGCATCAAAAAAATTTCAATACTATAAATAATTAAATCCCATAATGAAATACATACTCATATCCTATATCCTAAAAACCCATATTTTTAATCTATAATTAATTTTTAGTATGAGATATACCTTTATATAAATAAAACCCCAAAATTATGAAACCTTCTTGTTTTTTATGCTATCACACATTGAAAAATAAAAATAAATTAATTCCTTTCCTATCATGAAATAATAAGTGAATAATCATTCCACTAATCAATTTATGTGATAATTTATATCCTAAACATATAAATAAGTGAACACTTTCAAGATATTTATTTAATGCATTTTCATGACACTATATAATATCTAAGGCCTAAAACCATTCATTTTTCACTATATCTAAACACCTCATCACATAAAAAGGTTCAACACTAACTTATTCCATTTATATTTACACCTCACCATCCCAAACAACCCTTTGAGATCAAGTCTCATAATAAAAAAAATCTGTTTGGAGTTGTTATATTATGACTCCATTGTTTGGACACATCATATATAGATGCCCATTGAAACCTGATTGAACAAACGTAATGTATTATATATTATACCATCCATATTTGGAATCCAATACTAAACCTCAAACCAAATTATTATATTTTTCATCTATTAGTGTTATACCTAAATCACCAAAGACAAGATATATACATTCAAAAATAATATAATCATTATGTAATTGGTATATATTCAACTCATATGAGAACACGAAATTCTAAAAAAACAACATATAATGAAACCATGAATTTTAATGCATAATCATGATTCAAAATATAATCATAAATAAAATATGTAGTATATGAAAAATAATTTACCCACAAATAATAATCTATCCACCAACTAATCCCCTATCAGTATATACTATCCATACTTCGGTACTCAAAATCAAATTAATCCAAAATTCCAATATCCTTGAAATGAAACAAAACATTATCTGTATTTGCACCACGAATCATATAATGTGGATGATTAAAACAAATCTGACGGATTTCCATAATGAATTCCCATAAAACCCATATTTATAATAACCCAGAGGCAAGTTTCACATTTTTAGAACATTCAAAATACATTTTAATGAATATAATAAACTAATAAATATTAAATAAAAAATTCAGAATAAAATCAATTCATTGAACAGGTAACCAAATATACCATAACATCAATATTTTAGAAAAATTAATTATCATAATTCATACTAACTTTAAAACAAGGTTATTGTTATTTCATTTTATAAAAATTAGGTCAACCCCTTTTGAAATATTTCCCTTATATTATTAAAAATAACATAAAATATTTATGGACTCACAATTCCTCATTGTCTAACTTGAAAAGGTCCCCATTTTAAAGGAAGACTCATAAATATTTTTTTGACCACATAAATTACTTATTAAACACATAGAAAAATATTCTAATAAAAAATCAACAAAAATATATATAATGATTTAAAAAAAATTATATTGAATAAAATTAAATTCCCATAAGATTTATATTTTTTTTAAAATAGTCACCACCCAAGAATATCAACCATTATATTTAATTTGATTGAATCTCACCAAAAAATTTCTACAATTCATAAATCAACATTAATAATTTATTATAAATTGATTTATCATATTTATTTTAAAAAATAATTACAAATCCATAATTGTTTATTATAAAAAATTTTATAAGATAGTCTATCCACCTCAATCCCCATCCTAGAGAGAAATAAATATTTTATTTAACCATGATCTATTGTCTGAACACCATTAATTATACCCCAACAAAAAATGTAAAAATCTAACCAAACACACTACCATTTATTTCATGATAACCCTATGGATATTTGACACAAGTCCCTTTAAACTCATTAAAATTTAATTATTTATAAACGTACTAAAAACTAGTATCAAGGTGAGTTGGTGTGGAACCAAAAAGAAGGATATGTAACATGAACAAAAATAATTCAAAAAACCAGGTAACATATAACAAGGTGAATTTATATAATAATGTAGATGAAATGTTGTTTTATTAGGTTATGTGATCTATCATTAATTTTGATAAGTGAATGTGAAGGAAAAATTGAAAAAAAAATGATTTTAGGATAAATATGATAGTTTGAATTGATTAAAAAATAACACTATGCATTCATAAAATCATTATCGTAGGTGGAAAATGATATAAAAAATGTGTCATTCCCAATGGGAACTACAATGGACTGATATTTATACCAAACCCGTGGGATAAATATAATAATTCTGTGAGATGGAAAAATTTTAAACTTTTTCTAATTGAATTAATTTGTTTAATGTTATCAAGGATTATGAATTTCATACACATCTGCGGTAATTTTTTTTATTATTGAATAATTTATTTCAAACCAATATATACACTAGTTGTAGTTGAAAAATTATTAACATCTTGAAATAATTCCACAAATTTATCTATTTAATGTGAAGTAGGAATTGATTTTCTACCATTGAATAAAATATTCATCTCTAACTTCATCTATCAATGCACGACTGGATAATGAAGAAGTACATGGTGGAGAAAATAAGGAAGATCATAAAACACCAATAATTTAACGAAGCATGGACGTGTAAAAATATTCAATTAATTCTATTCAAATTTCACTAAAATATATAATTACACATAACTAGAGAAAAAAAATATTGATTTCAAGAAAAAAAATCAAGGATGAAGATGAAAAGACCTACAAAAATAGAGAACGACATATTCTATATTGATGATGATTTCCTATATCTTCTGAGAATCAACTAGTTCATTATAGTTTTTCTCCTACTTATGCTCTCCCTCCATTATCAAAGTTATTTGTTTAAGTCTCACCATCAAAAATATCTCTTATTACCACAAAATACATTAGTAAATTTAAAATATGGTGGGTATTATTAAAATATATCTAAAAGGGTTATTAGAATTAAATTTCTAAAATATATGAAGTAATTTCAATTAAACTGGTTCATTATTCTTTTTAAGACTTTGTGGAAAAGGGGTGTGAGGTGCATAATTATTGAGGACTAGTTTATTAATCTCCTCATCCTCTAAACTAACCTTTATCTTTACTTATATAATATTTTTCGCACATTATTTTTTTCATTGAGATTTTCAATTAAGTATTCAACATTTATTTATACTGTACAATACAATCTACATTTCAAGAATTGCTGTATCCAAATTTGCATTTGATGATTCATATTTTTCAACTATTTTAACTTCTCTTCATTGTTTCCTATATAATTTTTGATATTTAAAACCTGACCTAGTAGTGAAATCCAAAACTATCTCTATACATATATGAGATATTGTTCTAGGAAAATTCCCCTTGTCCTTATATTTTAAATCATAATAAACATGTCCCATTTAAAGCCCAATGTTATGGTTTTTTAATATGTCTCTTTTTGTACGGAAGAAACATTACATAAAACATTATAAATTATTCTCTTTAACCTCCCTTGAGAATTTAATGGAATGGATTGATTAAAACATTTAAATAGATGTGTATATTGTGGTTGGTGTCTAGTGTAAGTGGAAGGCCATAATATTATTTACTCATTCCAATATATGTATGGGTGATTACTAAAACATTGATTGTATGAAATGGAAAAATTATCATTGTTACACTAATTTCAGGTGAATTATTCAATAAATAGGTCAGTCTCATCCTTCAAAATTGGTATATAAATTCATGTTCAACAACTCATAAAATTCCCAATCATAAGATAGTGTAATCATTTTTCTCAATGTTCGTAATCATTGATAGAATCAAAATGATAATATAATTCATTTCTATGGAGGGATCATTTCATTGTGATTTTATATTGAGAGTAATGATCCATTTTTTATTGATTTCCATCATCCCTCAGGTTGTTAAATAGATTAGAAGCCACCATATAACCAAAAAACAATATTCTAGTTGTATGGAGTGAGATCATTAAATAAAATTTAAATTAGAAGGATAGGATCAAGATGATGGTTGGTACATTTCCTAAGTGTTATGATATATCTATCACATGCTTTATAATGGTTATATCTCTCATATTTGATGAATGAATTTATTTTCAACCTCACCTCGATAGCAATATTTCTAGAATACAATTTCTCTTCAAATGAGTTAAATAAATGGTCCCAACTATAAAAATTTTCATCATGAAGGCCTTGAAATCATATAATAGTCTTTTTTTTCTAGAAAAAAGGAAATGTTATCAACCAAATATCCTACTTAGAAATCCCATGCATTGTAATTATTTTAAACACTCCATTAAAATATATAATGAATTATAAATAATCTATAATTAGTTATCGATTGAAGGAGGGTAACATTGAGATATATGACTGTTTCATTTCAATGTTCATTGTCCTTGCGGATATCCATTTTTTTTATTTCATAAAAAATTTGATATTTCATAGTCTCTTAGTTTATGTCTCTAGAAAATATTATTCCTAGGTTGAGTATTTTTATGAATTTTATTTTCATATTCAACAATTACTCTTTGAATTTTAAAATTATGAATTTAAATTTTATATTTGTTTCTTTGTTAAAGACAGAATTTTTTAAATATATTATTTAATGATGTTCAAATTTTGAAATTTCCCTTCTATGTATAATATTTCATGTTATAATTGTTTTAAAATGTATATAAGAGTTAAATTCAGTCATATTTTTATATTTTTTTATAAACAAAAAACATGTTTTATGTTTTTTTTAAATTTTGTCCCACATTCCATATTAAGAAATAATGAAATTTTATGATATAATTTTTTATGTACTATCAATTATAGATTTATATTTTTTTTATACATTTTATTGTACCTAACCATGGGGTATTTCTCGAGGATGTAGTTTACTTATCCGAGTGATAGATTTAAATTATTTTTTGTCTACTTATAATGTAGTAATAAATGTGAATAATTCTATGTGAATAGAAAATGAAAATGAGTACAATGGAAATTTAAAAGTATAAGATAAATAGAAAAAAGAAGAAGAAAACAATGATAGTGACAATGAAACCCATTTTCAGACTGATCTACTCACTAATACCATTTAGTTTATTAAATAAATAAATAGGGACCACTCAACATCAGTTAGTGTATAACCTATGTCATTAGAAATCACATATCTCTCCTAAAATTGTCAAAACCCATGCATGTAATTCCTTATTTTACACGATCACTCTTCTAATTTTGAAAAGAGTGACATGTTCTAATCACCTTCTTATATAATGACTTCCAAAAAAAGTTACCATATAAATTTAAAAAACAATCACAAACTCTATTTATATTCAATATCAAATTTATATGAGAATAAGTGTAAAAAAATAGGGAATATGAATGTATATAAAATTTCATGTGACTGAGTGTGTGGTTGAATACCCTCAATCCTTGTTCATAATTTTATATGGGGGAGAATAATTTTGTAGTAAGATTGAATATTTGATCATTAGTAAGTAATTATCCACACCACCACGAACTGTATAAATGAGTTAGTCCTTAATTTATGGAGGTTATATAACATGATGAGGATAGAAAAAATGCATCAAAGGATTTATTTAAAAAATAAGTAATAAAATATTGGAGGAGGACAATAAGGGAGATAGTCTATCAAAAACATAATTCTAGAGATATCATGTTAATCATCTAACCCATGAACTATTTAAATGTAGGATATAATAAAAAAAACTTAATAAAACATTTGAGTGGAGGAAAAAATTTGGAAAACATCAACACTTACTATATTCTTCATCTAACATGAGTAAATTCCCCTCAATTAATATTTCTTCTCCCATTGGAAAATGAAACAATTATCTAAAAGAAGAATCGAGATTTTCTGCATTAATAAATATTCATGATAATTTAATAGATATTTATAAAAATTATAATTATTATCCTAAAAATAACAATTAAATTCCTTTCTTCCCCTTGTAAAAAATCCTCCCAACCTCATAACTGTATTTTAATTACTACGTACATATTTTTAAATGGGTTTTTTATTTTTTTCACTAGTTTGGTTTACATGAATTGTTATTATCATAATTTATATATGTTTATGAGTATCAATATACTATCCCATCCAAGTTCAAGGTCATCTTCAGTAGAGAAAAGAATATTTTCATCAGTGTTAATTCAATAATTCCCCTCAATCAGGTTCAAGATCCAACGAGCCCTAGTAATGTAAAAACGAGTAGAACAAGAACCGATTCTGAGATTCCACCACTGAAAGAATGAAAATTCATTGAAACATTTCTTCAAACTCCAGGTGAAAAATACCAAGAAAACTAATTTCAAAAAATCAATAGGGAAGAATCCCATCCACCTTCAAAGAACCTTCAACAATAAATCGACCCGAAAAAAAAATAATACAATTCACCTCAAAACATGCCTTATAAATTGTGACTGAAAATAACATCAGTCAAATAACCACATCATCAAAAAAAACTCTCAAAATATCTTCATATTTTTTCATCAATATATACCTGATGACCTTTGATTCATTATTCAATGTGATATATCGATATTTTTCACACTAGTATGGAATAAAAAATTTAAACACTATATAATTTCCGATTTCAAACATTGATTCACCGAATCCCATGGAAAAAATCCATGGGTAATTATAATAAAAATTAGATATCATCATTCTCATCAGGATAAGCATGGGAACCATTTTAATTTTTTTGGGATAGTCCTTGGATTTAGGTTCAACATCTACATCAAAAATCAAAAAATTACTAACCATGTTTCTAAAAATCAGCCACAACTCAACATCATCATTGGATAATTAGTTGATCTTGTTTATACTCACAGTCATCCATAGATTCATCTTCTCTCATATTATATTTTTATGTTAAAAAATGTTGTTAGTTGAGATCAGTGAGAACAACATCGTTAGGTGCATTGGGGAAATCAGGTTTCACTCTAGATATAATCATCTTATATTTTTCAATGGAACTAATCTAGGATTTAATAGATCAAAACATTCAACAACATCTGATCCTCATCGAATTTTATTTGGATAATCTCAATATAAAACATCCTGATATTTGACTTGTTGGAAAGTATTTATTATTTAAAATTAATTTCAGAAACCCTCAACTTTTATAGATCATTTTTATCTTAGTCAAAAACATATTTTTCTATACAAGTTAATTTTGGTTGTCTATACGGATCCTTTGACTGATTATATGGTCATCATCATTTGAAATTGGTTCTTAAAATTTATTTTGAGAGATTTCTTGATAAATGGAAATGAGGATGAAGATGGTTCAATTTCACATTAGGATACCTGAGTATTTATATCCATTTTAGTATTGATAAATGAATTGGATGAATGTATTAATAAACATGGGTTCTCAAAAAATTATCTATGTGATCTGGGCATCCAAATGGATACATAGAAATTTGGGTATATGAGAAAAGAAGAAGAAATCACATGCATAGAGTCGCAACATTCAGAATCCCATACATTGGTAATTTTTTACACTGAACACATAAAAACCAAATGTAAAATAAAATGTGAAGTCATTCAATAAAAAATTAAAATACAATCATTAAAAAATAGAAATCACCAACACAAAAAATGTCCAAATAATATGTATTCATGAAAATGTTAAAAATTTAAAAAATATATTTATATCTAAAAATTGAAATTTACATAAACATGAAAGATCAAAATATTGAATTTTCTAATATCCTAGAATAAATTATCATTAAAAAATAATATTTTAAAATAAAATTCAATACAAAAATTTAGAGATTAATATAATTAATAATACAGACATAAAAATACACATTAAAGAAGGAAAATAAAAAATTTAATATATAAAAACTAATTGAAATTTATACTATAAATAGTTAATAAAATAAAAAATTTAATATTAAAGACATTTTTAATTCCAAAAAATAGATGTGGAATAAGGTTTGAATTAAAGGACACATCATTATTCTTCCTAGAATAGATGATATAAAAAGTTGATAGGAACTAGAATAGTTATTACATACAATTATATGGTTTATTGGAAACTTATGGTCAAAATTAAATTGATGAGAATAATTGTAACGCCCCGACCACAGTTTCCCCGAGTCAGTGCAATATTACATTATATTGGCATGATCACAAAAGGTCAAGTCTCGAAAGACTGATTAGTTTAGTAGCCATAGAAGTACTAGATACATTCATAAGTTGTACATTACATTTTAAAAAGAAGAACTACAACAACATAGTCTCCATAGGACACCATCATTTCCATTATATTACCCTAGTAGGTCAATAATAATATACTTCTTTGCATCTTGGAAAAAATAAAACATAGAAAGGGGTGATCTTAGATGCTCAGTAAGTATAACAATATAACAGAAACATTCATTTTAAATCATAAACATTTAAGGAAATGTATAAGAATAAATTAAAATCCATTCAATCTTGAAATTCCTCATAATAAAGAAATATTATAATCAAATAATTCTATTTAGTTATTCACATGGTTATTCTACTTGAAAAATAATCCCATTAAATATCAATATCCACTTTCATAATGATGGAATGCATATTTCTAGACATCATAACCACATAGTCAAGGCATTGTACCAAGACTACAAATCATATTTTTTCAAGGCCTTGTGCCAAGACACTAGTTTTTATTTTGAGACTAGTTGATGAATAAATGAGATATAGTGGGCCCCACCAGTCACTTACTACGTCCAATGAATTCCTCATATGAAAAAGTTTAATCATAACATAAAAATTCGTATTAAAATTAGAATACAAAATGTCAATACTTTATCCATAAACCATGAATGGTGTAAAAAACACATCAACAGTTAAACATATTACAAAAACATAAATACAATATGGACGTTTTTTATCATAACAAATCAATATCAAATAAGCATAAAATCCATCAAATATTGTTGACATAGATGAAATCCAAAAACAATTTAGAGAAATATCACTTTCTATTTTGAAATCATTTATAAGTCATATTGTTATAAAAGGAAACCTTTATTTTGAAAATATTTTTTAAATCTTGTAAGGGAAGCATCAGCAATTTCATAATGGTGGAAAATAGTATCACCCACCATATAAGTAAAAAAAAACATTCTTTTCTTAATTTTTCAAAAATGTCAGAAAGTAACTTGTTTGGAAAATAACAAAAAGATTTCTTTCAAAACATATAGGGTAAAATAAGGGTATAAATGACTTAAACCCATTTTATAGTAAATATTGAAAATATTTTGAAATACATTTTTTATGAAAACAACGATGTGGATGATAAAGTTGTCCCAGTAGATATTTACGTAAAAACAACCTTGGATAACAAAGAGATTGTGAAATTAACACTTACCTTGTACATTCCTTTGGTCGAGGGTAGGTTAACCTTCCATATAATGTTGAAATCATTGTTATTAAATTATACAATATCTATATACATTAATATGATGTTATATATTATATTCTAATATTTCATTGTTAATGATTTTTTAGAAGATTCATCGTTCCAGGTGTTAACTGATTCATTTTCCGTTATATTATTTGTTAAATAAGTAATGTTTTTTATGGATATTATGTATCTTATTAATATTAATAATGATATTGAGTCTTTAGAAAATATTTTTAATCATCAAATGAATATTATTTTTGAATTGATACGATGGGGAATGAATCTCACGCGTTCGTGGAGACTGTAATCTGTACGTACGCATGAGCGACAATATCATTTTTTTGATATTAAAATTGTATGTAGTTGACTGATATATCTTATATACATAATCATTATTTTGTTATATTTATTATTTAAATCATTTATACTCATTATTTTACCCATACAAATGATAATGTGTTTTAATAACAAACTACACCATGAAGTGGAGACGGTAATCCGTACGTACACACATATGGTGACTTTTTCTTTTAAAAGATGGATAGAATAATGAAATGGTTGTAAATTTTTTATAATTACATCATGGTATATAAAATATACTGGAGTTTTTTTTATAATCGAAACAACAATGAATGAGGAAGTGGAAGAAGAAATGAACTTGAAAGAGGTGATGAAATATTTACCTCTTCTTCGAGTTTTTCCTTTTGATATGATCAAAAGGGCACCTTATGTTGGATTTATGACTAAAGTAAGGCCTCTAAAATTATGGTAGGATAGTTGAGAGGATTTGTTTGAAGGGTTTTTCCAAGAAAAATAGATTTGAAGGTGTGAATTTCGGAAAATGGGAAGTGCCCTTTATAAGAGTGGTGAGGGGCACCATAGGATAATATTAAAATATTATATTATAATTAAATTAATTTCAGTTTCTAATTGTTCCAAAATGATTTATTTATAGGATACGGTTGGGATGGGTCGAAAAACACTCAACCAAGAGGTTTTATACAGGTTTGGTTCATTATTAACCTTACCTTTTAGATTTAACTTTTAGTTAAATAGTTTGAAATTTACCATGTCTCTTTGTATTTTTATATTATATGGTTAATAAAGTTACGACAAACTATCAAACAGATATCAAGAGGTTCATTAATGACATATATA
Organism: Viscum album; assembly: GCA_963277665.1. Classification (NCBI taxonomy): domain Eukaryota; kingdom Viridiplantae; phylum Streptophyta; class Magnoliopsida; order Santalales; family Viscaceae; genus Viscum; species Viscum album. The sequence goes on along the minus strand of OY728156.1, from coordinate 1,186,177,443 downwards.
ATATTATTTATGCCTTTTGGAAGAACCTTATGTTTTTTAGGAATAGAATATAAATGAAAAATGTAATATTTTTTTTAAACGCTTTAATGTCAATTTTGACACTATTTGGTATTTTTTTAAATTAATAATAACATTATTAATTCGAAAAAATTTCATTTAATCAACACTAAAATGTCATATTAATCTATAAAATTAGTGGGATTCATTAAAAGTATCAATTTTTTTTGTTATTTTGATAATTATAATATCATTTACTTTAATCTTTCATTAATAAGGTAATTTCTGCATCAGCATTTTATCATAAATAAATTTAATTATTTAATGTCTAAATATATTAAATAAAATACAATTATGTTGGAAATATTATTATTTCTAATGAATATTTTTTGTCTAATTTATCGTATGTATTACCCTGTATTAGAAATGGTATAGTTATTAAACATTGATTTTAACTCTTTTAACAATTCATTAAATAAAACTACAATAAATTTCATAATCTATTCCCAGTCAACCAAAGGGGATAATATTTTATTCCTAAGTTTGTTATTTGTCGAATTATACTTATCCAGTAGAATTAGGACATGTTTTAGGGTAATTATGAAATCATTTTTACCATTAATTACCCTATTTACCTTTAACCGTGGTAAATAAAATTCAAAAGACAGTATTCACAAAAAAATATTTTCATATTAGTGAACCACATTTTTCATACTGATGTCAACCATGTCTATCAGATTTTTGAAATTTAACTCACAGAATCGGTAAAATTATGTTTTATACAAATTGGAAAATTCTCCTTGGAAGTGGGTAAAAGACAGTAAAAAGTTCAAAAAAATATACATATATATAATCTCATTAAAAAATGACTCCAATTAGTTACATTGAACTTATGTGGGATTTATTTATCTATTTTGACCTAAAAATTGTAAATAAAATAAATAATTATTTAAATAAAAAGTTGATTTTAAACGATAACTCTGTGTTTTTAACTATTCATCAAAAATTGATGGTTTTTAAAAAAATACCAAAAAATCAATCTAAGCTAATATAGATATTTTGAATCCAAAAATGAAGTCCATTTTAATAGATAAAATTTATAAAATTTCATAAAGTGGGTATTACTATTGATAATGTCTAGTTTGATTGTTTGTAGTGTGTTTGAACTCAAAGTTGTGTAAAATAAAAGGCATTGTATTATTCAAAGGGAAACATACTGTGGAAGCCTGGGGTGTTACAAAAATAAGGCTTATAAATCTCCCAAATTACTCAAAAGATTACCTTATCTACACTTTTCTTAAAAATAGTGGGGAATGTGTTTCGTGGGAGTTATAAGTGAGGTGTCTATGGAATTTCAAAAAATATAGTATCTTGAATAAATGTTTTTAGAATGAAAATTTCATACCATTATTTTACAGTATATAAAAAGAAAAATGAATAGTCTTGGAGGGACTATTTTAGAACATAGATTTCCCACGACTTAATGTTTCACTGCAATTTGCATCTAAACATCGCGAACCACCTCCCATCATTAAAAAATAAATTATATTCTTGATAAATCCTATCAATCCAATGAAAAAAACATTAATACCATAATATTATTCTATAATATATTCCAATAGTATCCTCAATTACACATAATTTGTTCTCCAAAATTAACACAATACTAAGTAAAATTCCTTCACACCCCTCGTATAAACTCACATATACCTTCATAATGTACAAGAAATATCGAAAAATTATATAACCCAATCATTTGAGAATATTTCTTTTCATCCAAATAATAATATCCTTATGGTTTTTGAAATGTTCTTATTAATATGAATGCATATATAATATTAATATTAATTCCTTACTGATTTGATATAAAATTAAACAATTATAAAATAATGATTTGGAATAGTTGGTGAATGTATTAGATTATTTACTGGGAGAAAAATATTAGAGGAGACTGATGATGAATGATTTATTAAATGTAATTAGAAATATGTTAAAACCATGTATTAAGTAGTATATGAGTTAAATATAATTTCATTTCATGGATTATTATGAAATTATTCTATTTTACCATATTAAATTCAATACATATAACTCATGTGAACATAAAACAAATTATAATAATTCAAACCCTTTTTCATTTATGATAAATGATTTATTGAAATAAATTTCTAAATTCATTTTAATTCATGTATAATGCCAATAGAAAAATTATTTTAATCCCAATATACTTGATTATTGATCAAATATATGGTTTTTGAAATTTATGTTACATTTTTAAAATGTAATTAAATGGAATATTTATATAATTAAAAAAAGATTTGGAAGGATTTCGTATTTCAGTATTATATTATATAGTTTATTTGAAAAAGGTTTAAGAAATGATGATATATTGTTTCACAATAATTTTGGTTTATATGTGTGGTATAATATTTTTTTCAAAATAAATAAAAATAGTTTATTTTTTTTCAATATTGGACTAATAATTTTTTTTCCGGTGAAGCTTTTTATCAAATTGCATTCCACAAAGGTGGTAATTTTCATGGTAGATAATAAAGGAATATATATATGGAATATATAATATATGGATGATTAAACCATTCTATATTTCCTAGTGGATATGATTTTGATCTGTTTTTCTAATTGAAATGTATGAAAAAGGAAGAAATCATTGAGTAGAAAGAACCAGTAAAACATAGTTTTAGAATATAATTATGTTACAAAGACTAGGTCAATTGAACATCTAATTTTGAGTTTTATTTATCAATTAATGAATTCATTTATTTTTTGTGTAATATGAGAAGAAACTATAATTTTTTAATGATTGTCCAAGGCACACAATTACTGCCAAGCTTGTCTAACCATGTCGCTTACCAAACGAGGATGATATAGTTTTTTACACTGGTGTTTTACATCATTTGACCATGATTTCTTGAATTCTATGACACCACATGGGAATCCATGAGATCCATTTTAGGTTAGTTGTATTATCCTCAGGAATCGAACATAGTTGTATTAACCATGTGGTCAAAATATGTTAAATATCCATGTCATAAAAAAGTAATGTTTTTACAATTTTCCCCTATCATTATAAGGGATTTTGACCCTCCTTTTCTTATTTATCATTCATAAGCCCTCTTCCTTGGAATGAAACATATTATTCTCTTCCATGATGGATTTATCTTGGAGATATTTGTGTTTTGGATTGAGGTAAGTTGAATTATTTATGGTTTCTACTTTTTTCCACTTATTAGTCCTTATTATTCAATTTCAGTGGAATCATGGAACCATGGAGGTGGTTTTGGTTCTATATAGGGTACATTATATGGTTTTCAGTTAAAATTATTGTGTAATATTTATGTGAGGCCTTATTAATCCTCTTATAGGTTATTATCATAAAGGTAATGGAGTTTTAGACTGAATCCATGGTTTGTATCTCTATTTATGGGTTTTTATCATCACTTACCTTCAAATTAACAATCACATTTGGTTTTTGTAATTTCAATTTCCATTAAAAATAATTATTCTTATTGTGTTTTATATTTTTATGATTTTCATGCGTATTTTTGAAATTTGATTCTTTATATGGGGTTTTCCAAATGGGTGTGGCCCATATGCACCCCAATTTCATGATAAAATTGTTCAATATAGTTTTATGAATTTAAATGGATTAAAAATGTGTTTTTAGATAAGGGTTTACATTGTAATGAGGTTTTATGATAAAATGAAACCTGTTGACTTATGAAATAAATATTCAATATCTAGATTCATATAGAAACTTATTTGTGAACATGTTAGAATAGAGTATCACATGAGTTAATTGAGGTGTGAGTAAAGGGATTGTTAGAGGGGCTATGTATGAATTTGGAGGGACAGAAATTCCAGATTATATTATTGTTTTCCGGAGTGATATTTGATCCATCACAGGGAGGACTATGTGAGACATCAGTATGGTTTCCAATGGACTGTGAACGCCTTTGCGTAAGAAAACCATTTAATATCCCCTGTTGGGCCTAGGGAAAACTATGATGGCTTCTATTTTGTTAGATAAATAACATAATTGTTTACTTACACATGATATGCCTAATGGTAGAATCCATTGATAAAAATTACTCTTGTAGGATTGGTTTTTATGATTTATTCATATTATTAGTGATATTTTGATTTGATGAGATGTTATACCCATTTTTTATTCATTTACACTAATATGTTTGTTCACATTGTTGTTATTCTCACCCATTGTTTTAATGATTATTATTTTGATAATGTTATACCATGTGGATATGTTTATTTATTTTATAATAGATATAAATTGAATAGGAGAAATTTTTTTGTTTAAAATGCAATTCCAAAGGGAATTAAAAGGACTATTTTAAAATGCAATGTTTAAAATGATTTTTAGTTTTGAAAATATTTTCAAACAAGTTTTTTGTTTTTCATGTGTAGCATCCTTAAGTAAATTAATGTTGATATCATAATGTACATCATGAATTACACCCTTTATGGGCCCATTTGGCATTTGTAGATTTCAATTTTTAGGAATGAGGTAAAATAGAGGTCAACCAGATCCAGGGTGGTTCTTTTTTATTATCATCATAAACTGTTTGGTAGAGGATATGATGTCTCGTAAGGATTGTCTCTTATGGATTTTTACTTTTATTTTAGAAGTTTTGGGTTGTATGTTTGATTTTTTTAGAATTCCACCCCTCCTTTTGGGGTTTGGGGTTAATTTTGGGATACTATGTATATTTCCTATTTTGGAATGCTTGTATTACTATATATCATTTTTTTGTATTTGCATCTATTTTGTTGTTGAATAAGATTTTTGGGGTGGTTATCCTTTTTTATGGACGGTTCATACTAGTTTACTTGTGGTTAACCATTCCTAGGTGATAATTATTCATGCATGGTGATTTCCTATGGCCTATGGTAAAAGAAAATGCACTTCAAGCTATGTGGAAGGATTTATTAGAAGTTTTGTTATGTAGAATCAGGTTGTTGAACTAAAAATGGTATTATAGGAGGTTGTTATATGGGATTCGAAGGTAGACTATATCTAAGACCATTGAGACTCAAGAGGTAGGAACATGCGAGTTCATGAACAGCTCTTGTTGATGTCGATCCTCGAGTTTCCATTAGTTGTATGAGAATATGGTTATATTGTGATAAAAATTACTTTTTCATTGACAATGATTAAATAAATTTTTCATTTTTATTGTCTTTTGGTGTGTATGATGCTTGATGATACCCATATTGAGATTTGTTTTGACGCTTCTAGTATGTATTGAGCATGAATTGTTATTGATGAAGATGGTGTTTTGTGTATGGTATAAAATACATCCTTTAAGGACCTCATCTAGGAAAAGAGTTTATGAATCATAGAGTACACAGTAAGAGTACCCTCTTATCAATATGTATTTTGTTAATTCATTGATTCATACTATCCAAACACTGGGTCTAGTGGTTGTTCATGGACAAATAGAAAATTTAGAACATATTGATGTGTTTATGAAGGAAAATAAAATATTATTACATGGAAATAGGAATTCCAATGTGCCAGGGTAGTGTTTTGGATAATATTGGGAGGACATATGAGCTCAGGAAAACCTTAGAGACAACTAAATAAGGTTTTTCCAACTACGTTTTTGATGAATCTGGTAATAAGTTATGGGAGTAAATGATGATTTTTAGGATGAAATAGGATCTCTCATAGAAAACATTTATGGTAGATTTTAATAATCATTTCTACATACATTTTTTGATATTTGGAAAGTCCAATGATTTCTTAAAACTATAGTTGTGTGATCCTTTAGTGATGGAGTATGACTCCAAATATAATGGTTGGATAACGTTTCTTAGGATCTGTTTGTGAAATATTACCTCAAGGATATATGTTTTGACACAGGTTGGAGGATATAAATCATATATATATTATTATTTATCTTGGTATACATACATATAGAGACTCTCTAGATATGTTTTATATAGTAGATCCATATTTTAATAGTAAGATAGGTATCAAGGGTGTTTATTTTCCACAATCTAGATTTTATTTTTAGTGAAAATGTTGATGTTCGAAGTGTCTCATAGGGGCCATGGATAAAGTATTAATTAAATGATAGGGAACTACAATGTGGTAAATAAAAAGGAAAATAACACACCCTTTTTGTTGTAGTGATTTTAAAATATTATGAACATTTGTTATCCTCTAGTCACTATTTATCGAGGGACATCAGAGGGTATGTTGTTAGAGGCAAATGATTTCCTAGTGGTGTCTGGAGTAGCTTAGTCGAATCGATTCTCAACTCTTTCATACTGTGGTCCTCTGTTTGTGATCTCTTTTAAGGATGATCTCTATCAGCCTCTAGCCTTCAAGGAATTAAGGGTGATCCTTCCCCAAGGAGTGGTTAGGGTAAGTGTGCTCCCTGGATGATGATTCTCACATTCATTTCATATTGGTGGAATCCTACATAAAATCATTATCATATATCAAATCATCTTTCATTTTACGATTTGGATGAGTTAAATCAATTCATATGTTTTTTAATTATTTCATGGATTTTGGGGATCTAACATACCCATCCATGGTTTCATTGATGTATCAAAGGACCTTCTACAATTTTATATCCTCCAATGAATATTTCATCAATTCTTGGAGCTTGAGACCTATATTCATCATGTGATGGAGGTTACATATGTTTCACTGGTCAATGGAGACCCATTTTGGGAATGATTAGTTGAGATCAGTATTTTGGATTTCACTTTCATTCTTACCGTTACCATTTCAGAACATCGACTTCCTATGGGGGGTCATAAATTATCAAGGGATATTCCATTTAATTAAAAAATGTATTTTCCATATTTAAGAGGTGGTGGTGGTGTGAATATTAATGGACATGGATCTGGATCTTCCCCTACTATGAAGGGTTTTTATATGGGTGGAGGGAATGAAGGCTTGGACTCAATCATTGGGTTATCCATCAATATAAGATTTCAGTGTAGGATGTCAACTATAAAGACAAACATTGAAAAACATCTACAGTTTTCATTAGGTTTTGTCAAAAGGATTTCAATCAAATATTCGTCAACCTGATTGATATTTAGAACCATTGAACCATTATAGTACACAATGGATAAATTCATTGGGTGGTGAAGGATCACATTGGGAAGTGGGGTCTCTGGGGGTCATTCCTTAGGATTCCATCTAGACCTCCATGGATGATGTTCTTTATTGTGATGATAAAAATTTATTCATGAATCAAGTCATATACAGTCAACCAACTTTTGAATTTGACTCTCCCAATGTTTGATATCCATTCTCATAAATACATCAAAGATAAATAGGTAATAGTGTATTATTTCCAGAAAAATGGTTATACCATGAATGTTACTGGTAGGGGTATATTGTGGGTTAAATTTTTACACTCCCTATTTTTGGGGAACCTATTTTTCAGATTGAAATTTCATGTGATCTCATATAAAGACAAATTTCCCTAAATGGATCTCCCTCTGCAGAGCAGTTAGGGGATGATAAGGAACTCAAGCATTTTTATACTACTTTCACCAGTCATTTACATCCAAATTATCATTTTTGAACGGGGTGTCATAAAATTATAAGTCTTGGGATAGAATATCATCAAGTGGATATTACTACATACTTTTTCTCATCACTAGAAATATATATTTGTTTCAGTGCTATGATGTAGGCTTTATAGGAACCTTGTTTAGAGGCTCATGACTTATCATATACATAAATGTATTTTGTACTAGGTATTATGAAAAAAATATCTCTAGTGTCTCTTATAATCATACATATGTATCATCAATTCCTGGGGACAATACTATGTGCTCCCATTTATAATGACATTTTTCATCATCTAGAATGCAGGGGGCTTAGGGGTATTGCAGAAGACAAATTTTATCCTATCAAAACTCTAGAGCTCCAAGGATTAAGTAGTGGTGATCCTCGATCCTAATAAAAAATATATTTTTGATATTGTACATTGTGTTTATAATTGGCCTTTATGGATTCTTCTATGGAAGGCCTATCAACCAACATATATGGTTGTTTTGGAGGAACAATATTATTGTGGATTTTTTCGGTGCATCTAATCAATGTGTATCGATGGTTATTAAAAATAAAATTCAACATTTCAAATTTTTCTTTTACACAACAAATTCATGGCTATGAAATTGGAATCATTATAGCAAGAATTGGTTTTTTTTATCTGAGATGCCCAGGGTTTTTAGTAGGGGGTTTAATACCATTCATGTTTCATCAGGGAAGAAAGGAGGTGGAGTTGTAAATGGAATGAATCAGTTGTAATTTTCACCATGTTCTGCATGTAATGGTCTTAAATTCATTGAATATATATGTAAAAAAATCACTTGGTGGAATAACCAGATGGTGAATCAGCACACCCGTTTTAGGATTCCCTTATGCTTTGATAATCTTTAAGAAACTTCTTATTTTCTAAATGCATGGTCCAAGAAACTAGTGAGGGTTATTTAGGATTATTTTCTCTTACTCATTCATCTGTAGCATTGATAAAGGTATGGAAATTATTTTCAATATTCTAAATGATGGGTGTTTGAACCAAAATCAACACTAAGGTTTGGTAGTCCTGAGAAATCATATTTGAGATAGTACATGGGTGTGTTTTTATAAAAATTTAGGTATACTCAATGGTGATATGCGTTATTGGGATATTCACAAACCAAATCATTTTATTAACATGGAAGGGATCATGTAAGAGATTGAACACATCGAAGTGATTCTAAAAGGAATTGGGATGAGGAATTTTTGCCTAAATTGTTGGAGAAACTAAATATGTTAGCTGAAACAGTACTAAAACAAGAATGAACCACCTATTATATGTCTTGGGAAACTTGACTATAGGAGGGGTAATGGAATATGAACTCCTTTTAGGTTTTAATAATTTAAAGGAAGGTTGCCATTGTTCTTAATATATTTCTAAATGAAATAACATTCACAAAATATATAGAGATCATGAGAGCCATGGATACTCACTATTTTAAATTACTAATGGATGATCCAAATCCTTGTATTCTTGGTGGATGTTTGAGTTTGAAAACTGAAATATTTGACGATATTTAAAATTTGTTGTCTAATGGGATCAAAATATTTTTTGAAAACATTAGTGATAAATTTGAAATTTGGTAGGCATTATGGCCTCTTAATTTAGTGAGTTATTTTACGATTAATGGGTTTTTGGGATCCTTTGGTATATCATTCTATGATCTAGTTAGAGGAGAGCTAGTGGAGGTAATTCAATACATCTTTAGAAGTGGTATCATTAAGTGGGGTTCTTTTTCATTGATTTTAATCATCATTCTAAAATTGAATGACCGAACCTTTCTTAATAAATATAAGCCACATAGTATATTTAATTTTACATATAAATTAATTACAAATATTATCAACATAAGGAATGTGAAGTGTCTACTCCAAAATGTCTCAGAGAATCAACAAGTCTTTTTTAAAGGAATACCAACTCATTAATCCTTAGTCATGGTTCCTAAAATGGTCGAGGACAATAAAAAAATACACTTGTCCCAACATGGTGATTATGGTTTATATTAAAAAATCCTAAGAAAAAATGGAGTGGAATTTTATCAACAAGGTGTTAAATTGCATGTCTTTTCCAAGATGGGTTGTGGATATTTTATTTAGAGTAGTTATGTCACTATAAATTGATATTTTGTTTATGGGGAAAAAGTGTTGTTTCATTTTTTCAGGGAGATCCTCTAAATTTTAGACACTTAGTCATGGTATACAACACTCATAGAAAATTTCTAGATAGTTTGCAGTTGTGGAAACCTACGGCCTTACTTTGGTATAGGAAATACATGTGTTATTTAACACATTTTTTTACCGATAAAATGATTTTTTTTCTGAATGGTAGTAGCTAATATATTAATGAACTCAACTGAGTCATAGAAATATAATATATTTACGGTGTCCAACCTATCAATTAGGAAAGTGTAGTTCTATCATTTCTAAAAGTTTTTTAGAGAGGCATGAGAGTAGAATTGAGGATGTTCTAGGTATGAAAAGGAGAACATTTCACATGGAATATCATGGGGCTCTTGTGGCGATAGAGGGGATTCAATTAAATAATTTTTATGGGATAGTTAATAATATTACAACTCTCATTAAAAATTAGATGAATTAGTTTCTTTCCATCATGGGGAATGTCACTCTTGACAACTATTTTCTATCTTCTATTCTTATGTATGTGATTTTAGTGATCAACGTTCCAAATATAGTTTTGATTAACATTGAAAAAATTATTGTAATATTTATTTGGGACATTCATAATATAGGTATATCATTGGGTATCTTGTAAAAATATATATGGGAGGATGGGTGATTGTTGTATCAACCTCAAGTGTGTCAAGGGGAAGATAATTAACATTCAAGTCGAATATGAGTGGGACTTCCTAGAGGGGAAAATTATTTTTTCTACATTTATCTCCAATAGATATAGAAATAATGTCTGCCAATAAAAAGGGGGATCTTATCATCTTTGGAATGATATTTCTAGTCATTTACTTATTTATTGGATCCATTCCCAATGAATTATAGGCTATGGTAAAACTAGCTTATGGATCAATATTTTGCCTGGTATAGTGACTGTCATCCTTGGCGTCCCAACACCAGTTATTACCTGATCCCAAAATACATTATTTGATAATTTAATTAATATGATTTTCAATAGTCAACAACTATAGTTCTTTAAAATTTTAGAATAAATGATTAAATATACAAATTCAATGTTTCAGTATTAGAATAAGGCACATCCTCGGAAAATGGATATTGCTAAGTGACACAAGCTATGGGTGGATATGATGTGTGGAATGAATCTGTCTAGTGAAATGAAATACCCAATAAATTCAACTTTTTTATGGTTGATTTTTCACTGGACCATTTTTTTGGATGATATGTTTAGAAATAAAATCCATCATGTCTAAAAAATTTTGTTGTAGGAACTCTAAAGAAGAATATACAATGCCTATCTTCTTTAAAATTGAGTTTGAAAAGGATATCTGTAATGAAATGGGTGATTTCACCATTCTAGGGAATAATGGTTATATCTAGGAATCATTTTTCAGGATTGGATTTAGTGATTGCGGATAATGATCTTGAGAAGAAGGTGAAGTAGGTACTCGTTGCGGTTGGATTTTGGACAAAATAGAGTATATGCATTCCAATTCGGCATACATGAATCCCTACCTAAAGGATGACATTGGTTTTTAAGTATAAAAAACAACGGATCACCTAGTCATACTTGTAAAATGTTGAGAAGGCCCATCATTGCTGAGGAAAACCCTAGACAAACAATTAAGAAGGTATAATCCACGAAATTCAACCATACATGGAACATGAGTGAGGTGGAGATCCCATAGTAGTGTCTTTATAATCAATATAGATGGATCTAGTTCCTTAAGGGTCGCGCGGGGGGTGTGGTGGGTTTTTGACCCTAATGGCGCGGTTCTTTTTTATTTTGACACTATTTTGGAATGGGGAGTACCATATAGAAACCGCCAATGATATTTTGAAGTGTATTGAAATAAGTCAGGAATCCAAAAACATACTAATATATGGTTAAATGTAATTGACTACGATCCATGGATTATTTCACGAGAAGAATAAAATTTCATGTTCTATCACATATCTCATCCTACAGTGAAAAAAACTTCCCCATCCATGGGTGGAAATTAGTTATACTTGGTGTGAGAGGTTTCAGGTGGTGTTATTCATGGCTTCCTGGGTGGCCACTGAGGATCAGTGATTTTTATATTCTATCCTGGGATCTCTCCCACAAACCATTGGTAAAATTTATAGGTTATTTTCACTCATTCTCCATTATATTATACAACTATGAACTAATTCTTCTTTTGAAATTCATTGACCAAAATAAAATTAGTACATAATAACAGAAGTCAACCAGATCAGCTTTTATGGCTCCTCTAGGGAAGAGGCCAGTTTTTTTTATCAGTGAGGAAGCATAGGACACACCAGTATAATGTTTCTAGTGACTCTATGTATGTGCTACTATTGTGTGTAGTTAGGTCGTATCCAATGCTTCTATCAATTGGATTCAGGGAGGATTAGTGTGGGATCAAATTTATTAAATGGATATCTGGGGGATTTATAGGTTTCCAAATGTAGAGTATATCTCCCTCAAGTAAAGGTAGATTATCACTAGGGGATGGAGGAAAAATTGGGTAAGATCTAGGTCATCTCCATATAGTATAGTTCATACTATAGGACTCTGATTCCATGATGGCCACCAATAGAGCTAGGGTGTTTATTTCTTCAACAATGGAATACGTTTTATTTTAAAATACCAAACCCCATTGTTTCATTTAAATTAAATTTCTATATTATTTTGTTATTTTAGTTTAGTTTATATCATATATTATTGATTTTCGTTCCCTATATTGAAGGAATAAATAGAAAAATTTCAAGTGTCCTGAGTGTCATCTTGGGGTAGCTAGTGTGGATGATGTTTGGGACTTCTATATTTTGGACATGGACATATTAAAAATAATTATTGTAAGGTATTAGTTGATTTCAATCTATTATCTGGTGAAATATTATCACCGTAGGGTCTAGTTCATTAATCTAGATGGGAGAACACATGTCTTTTAATGTGTGTGGGATGTCGATTTAGGGAGTGCATGATTGGGTTCTATGAATTTGGGGTTGATATCAAGCCATTTTTTCATGTTTTTTTCTTGTAACATGTGTAGGGATTAATTGGTGAACTTATAGTTGTCATAGAGAGGTACCAAAAAAACATTGAGATGCTTTTTTATGACTTCCTCCCCTATTGGAGGATGATTTTACTATCAATCTACTCATTTGGATGATCCTAATTTTCCTTCCATCATACCAAATGGCTCTTTCCATGTTGAGAGATTTAAAAATTATTTTATAGGGTCTTTATGTAAAGGGTTTTTATCTATGAAAAATTCTCAATGTGGTCTTACTTAGCGCTATTCTGGAATAATTTGTATGGTAGACATTGAATTTTCATTGGCAATTATAAGAATAACTAGGTGAAAATAGATAATAAAAAATTATTTCCCACAATTTATGAACAGTTTGATCATATTAGGGGAGGGAATTGGTTTTAATAGAATTCTCGTAGATTAAGGTACCACATAATGAGGGTTTGGTTGGAGGATATTCCAAATATCATCTGTTGAAGCTGTTAAGACAACTATGAATATTTTATTATGAAATTTGGACTTACAAATTCGGTAGTTATATTTATGTCACCAATGAACATGATATTCAACTTAGATTTGGTATCATTCATAGTGGTGTTCTTGGATGATATATTTGATTATTAAAAGAAGAATAAGAATAATAATGAACATATGGAATCCATTTTGGGTGTTTTGAGAGATCGTTATCTATGTTACAAGTTTCCCAAGTTCATGTTCTGGATCCGATAATTAATGTTCTTGGACCATGTAATTTAAAAAGTTGGAGTTTTACTAGATTATGACAAAGATCAAGCAGTCATGTATTGAGAGTACCCTAATAATGTGTTCAAGATTCAGTTATCTCTGGGATTATGGGGGCATTACAAGAATTTCATTCTGGAATTTTCTATGGTAACTTCTCCCTTGATGACCTTGACACATAAAGGTGTGAAGTATTAGAAGGATAAGAAGTTCCAGAGTGATTTTTACTCTTTTTTTACCCTTCTAACATCTGTTCTAGTTTTGTTTATTTCATATCATGGTATATATTATGATTTTTATTATTATTATTTTAGTATTGTTTTGGCGAATCCTATAATGTAGGATGAAAATTTTGTTTCTTGTACCTCACATAATCTACACCAACATGATTGGAATTGGGTGAATTTTATAGTTTTTAAAATACTAAGAATCTGATGTATATTTTCTCCCAATGGGACATGAACCTAAATATTAGACACTGGGTTGAATACCTTGAGACCTTTCAATTTGGGATTTCATATACATAGAGAAAGGTGAAACCATTCAGCAATTCATTGAGTAGGAAACTTCTATCCTTGGATGCTCAGTTCTTAGTAGATGAGTGGAGCCATATGATTTTGTTAATTAATATATGTCTGGATGTGCAGGGGGTGGAGGGAATTTATTATTTTCTATTTTTTAGGTTACACCATCTATCATTCATAGGGTGAGGATTTAGCAGGTATAAATCCTTGGGTTCTAGCATACATGAATCACCTTAAATGGTTGATATTCCTCATTTGATTGGTCTTTGTCTCTTGATTAATCAATTCTCTTCTGAAAGAAGATGGTTATTCCTTTTAGACTGAGGTAGGAGGATATGTAGGAAGTGCATTATTCTTGTTTGGATGTTCACCCATGGGTGAACATGATTCTTTATACCTTAAGAGGCTTGTATTGGTTTCTTGGGATGGTACATATACTAGTAGACTGTTTTCTATATGAGAGACCTTTTAGATGATCACATCTAAGGATTATAGCCCATCTAGGATGTTGTATCCAATTCATATGTCAAATTGAATTTGAGATGAGATCAACATGGATCTCATGATTCATATACACATACACCGATATAAAATTATGACATATGGGTGATTATACATCTTCTTATGAAATTAGAAAACTTTATTCCAATCAATAAATTGATGAAGGTAGATGACCTTAGACAGTTTGATGTTTGATTGGTTATTTAGCTTCATGGAGTTACCTCAATTATTGTTTCTAATTGGGATTACCGTTACACATATCACTTTTTGAAGGGACTCCACAATACAATGGGAACCAGGATGAATATGAGTACTATGTATTAAAAACAATTACATTGTTAGTATAACCAGACCATATAGACCATCAGGGATATGATGTAGTCATGTGTGATATATTTAAGTGGTTCACGGTATATGGTGTTTAATTTGGAATAGTTTTCAAATAAAAACAATGGAAAATTATCAATCATGATGGACATATTAAATGGATTATAATGATGGCTATACCATTCCCCAGTAAGTTTGGATGAGGTAGGCGAACATTACCTGATTAGAATAATCCCCATCCAAGAGATGATTGAGACAATGTATTTGATTCAGAAATAAGTAGATAAATATCAGAGTCATTATAAGTCATATGATGACTGTCATCATCATCTGTTATAGTATTAGTTTAGTGATAATGTGTTTCTATGATTTTTTATTTAGTAGGGACACCATCATTTGAGAAAGAAAGGGAAATTGGTATCGTGTTTTATCTATCTGTATTTTCATGTAGAGATTCTAGGGGAATGTATCATAATGATTGGATATACAAAAATGGATGATATCAATCCATGAATCCTTTCATGTTTCACTGCAAAAAAGATACCATCTAGACCCATCTCCCCTATTGGAGTTTGAATATTTTGGGTAAAATCCTGATTCCACAATTATGGATCTGCCTCTTCATATCATACATATTTTAAAAAAAATGTTCTCCATGGGATGATGATCCAATTGGTTTGTGTGCTTATCCAACATGGTGTAACTAGCAGGGAGACCCGGGAGATGGACGGTTGGGTGAGGGGTAGTGGTATCACCTATTCTCATTTAGAAAATTATGAAAACATTACGGGGGAAGATATAAGAATTGTGGAAATTAGTGAAACTTTTCAAATCACAATTATAATAATTCTGAGTTATATATATTTATATGCATTTTGGGAGATCCTATAAATCAGTGGTTGAAACAAGGTGATTTTCTAAGGACATACCATGGAACATGGTTGGTGCATGGTTTCTATAACCATGTAGATAACTATATGTGGGTGATGTAGTTTTATATAGTGGGGTTTGACATTCATGGATATAATTTTTTCAAACCAATATACACCCCTGGGGAATCTATGTAACCCAATTTGTATTGAAATTGTCATCCCCATGTTTCATGCATGGTTTTCCAAACTGTGCAACCAAACCATGCAGCCTATCTATTCCACATAAAAAATGTGTTTTTACAATTTTTCCTTATTATTTAATGGGGTTGACCCTCATAATCTCCCTAATGAGGCATATCCCCTCTCCCTTTACATGGATCTTTATCAAATCCTTTTTGGATTATTCATGAATATCAATATTTTTTCCATGAGGTATATTTATTTCTCAATGGTTTATTCTTTATTTCCCCTTACCAAGTCTGGTTCAACATTTTCATTAGATATTTGGAATACTAGGGGTTGTGTTGGATTCATATCGGTCACATAATGGATTTTTTAGTTTGATTTCTTGGGGATATGGTGTGTGAATCCTTGTTTTACCTCTTATGGGTTGTCATCCTCATGGACGATGAGTTTATCACAAAATTCACGAAATGTCTCTATAGTTTTGCATATTTTCCATGAGTGAAAATTAAATTACGAATAGCTTTTAGGTATTTCTTGTTTAAATTTCTAATAAAATGAAATATTCTTGATAGATATTTCAATATTGATATGTTTCATGGATTATTTGTCATTTTGGGGGTTTAATGGGTTTCTTCTAAATAAGTTTTGCTTTTATAAACCCCATGTGATAGTTAAAATGGATCAAAGGGGTTTTATGGATTTAACTGTATTTTTTAAAGTGGTTTTAGAAATTTTTTTTACTTTTAAATTGGTGATTGGATAAAAAGGTCTTGTTTGTTTATGTAATGTATTACACTATAGATTTATTGATATGGTTAGTAATTTGTGAATGTGTTGGAATAGATTTGAACATGGGTTAATCGTGGTGTGAAAAAGGGGCTTGTTCGAGGGACCATGTTAGCCTTTAGAGAGAAGATAGTGTGAGCTTCCATAATGGTTTTTTCAGTAATCCATCTGATACATTAAAGAGAGGACCCTGAGAGACACCAAATTGGTTTCTAATGGAGTGTCAGAGCCTCTAGGTATAATGACATTATGAGATTCCATGTTGGACCCATGGAAGACTATGAGAGATTCTATTTCCATAGATATCTAGAATAATTTTATACTCACTCAAGATAGGCTTGCTGGTTAGATCCCTAGTTTTTCATTACACATTATGGATCTTTTATATGACTTATTGATTTTATTAGGGATATTTTAATTTTATGAGACTTTTGGCCCATTTTTCTTTCATTTCCATTTATATGGATGTTAATATTATTGTTTAACTCAGATATAGTTTTTCATATTTGTTATTTTTATCATTTTATTCCTTGTGGATATGTTTATTTTTTTCCATGTTGGGATTTATTTTAGAAGAGAATTTTAATTGAAAATATAAAACTAAAGGAATTTCAATGGTTTATTTGAAAATGTAATTTTTTTTAAAGTTAAATATTTTTGAAAAAAATTCAAACTATTTTATTGGTATTCAGCGGTACAATACTTATGTATATTCATGGTGTTAATTTAAAGGATTTTGGACTCACACTATTTTGGGTTTTTGTGCATTAGATGACTTCGTATTATAGGAAACATGTAATTTTAAAGAATCATGTTCAAGGGTGTATCTTATTGATTATAGTCATCCAGTTTTTTGTGGTGGAGACATGGTCTTATGGGGATTAGAATTTTTAGTGTCATTATAGTATTTTGTACCTTCTGGGTTTTATGTATTTTCTTTGTTTAGAATTTACACTTTCCATTTGGTGTCTTGTGTTCAAATTTATATACTATATTATTATGGAATGTTTGTATTGTGACATATGTTCTGGTTTATAGTATCATATTATATTTTTATATTGATTTTGATTTTGGCTATCGTGGACTCATTTTATGCCTGGTTCATACTTATTTACAAATGGATAAACTTATCCCAAGTGATAATTGTCAATATCGGGTGCTTATCGCTAGCCTGTGGTGACTGAGAACATGATTTGGTCCATATGACAGGCTAACTCTGGTGACGTGTTAGGTCAAACTGGGTTCTTTTCTTAAAAATTATAGGGAAATTATTCAGATTATTTAATTATAAATTGTTTAACAAGTGAAAATTATAGTTAATACATTTTCCCCAAAATATATTGTGTACCTTTTCATTCAGTCTACACCAAAATAAAATGGGAACCATGATACTATAATAAATAATTTTTTAAATATAATAAAAAAATTATAAACTATTACTTAGTTTGTATCAATAGAGGTATCCATGTTTTTTAAAACTTTGTAAAAATGTATACTAATACATTGGTCAATTATTTTTTTTAAAAATAATTTGGTCTTCTGCATGTTCTTCACTATATTAAAAACTATCTCCAATAAAAATTATAAATTTTATTAGATAATATTTGCATAAATAATGATTTGAACATATAAAAATTAAATGAATTTTAATTTTTTTAATTTTATAAAATAAATTAATTAAATGTGAATAATGAAAAAAATATAGTTCTTACAAAATAGATAGCACTGATGAATATATAAAAAAGTTATGATAAAATTTAAAAACAAATAGAAAAATAATGAAAATAATATATTTATGGAGTGAAATTCTTTATTTTACAAAATTTAATGAATTTTTAACACTATTGTATAGAAAAATAATAATTTGGCTATTTTTATAGTTAAAATGTATATTTAGTATTTCTATTTTAGTTGTGTTTTTTATGTGAAATGATGATTTGGAATTTTTTAAATTAATATCACACTATTTTGGTTTAAAAAATAATATTAATTTCATTATAGTCAACAGAATTTATAATATCTGTAAATAGATATCATTTATTTTTAGTAATACATTTTTTATAAAAACATGGTTTTACATGTCATATAGGCTAACTTAAAATTTAATTTATTTATAAATAGACATTATTTTTGATAAAAGGGTTTTAATATTTATAATAATTAGTTAATTTTTTTAAATTATTCTTATTATATTAGTAGATATATAAAGTATATTACCTAAAAATGTAATTTGAATAGTAGAAATTATAAGGCCCCAGCCTTAAATAATCCATATTCATGAATTAAATGGTTAATTCACATTGAGGATCTTTTCAGGTTTAGTGTTTTAAATAATTAGGTCATAAAATTTACATAAAAATATGAATATTACATATAGAAAATTTTACTTAGTAACCATTTCTTTCATAAAATAAAAATTCCTGAAAAAATAATCATGTCTAGTTCCATGTTTTAGTGTTAAATACTTTTCCTTGATCCCATTATTGACCCTGTTCATCATTATGTCCTGTGAATTTTTTTTCAAAACATGGGATGAACAAAAAAATCTTAGTAAGGGTTGTAAAATAAGAAAAATATCATTAGTCTACCAATACATAAAAAATATAAACTCTTTTATTTACCTCATAAAAACTTAATATTTAATAATGACATAATGTAATCACAAATCATAAAGGTACTTATGGCCTTCATATCATACTTACATTGTAGCTATCACAGTTACATATGGAGTTATGTTGGAATAACCATCACATTATATTCCCTAAATCTCTTAGGAGAAACATTCATGTTAACCTCCATCTTGTTACCCAATGAATTAGAAATATATCTTGGGCTCACCCTCCCTAGGATTATCATGAAACCACATGTATATGTGACAACACCCATGAACCATAACATATTCGTAACACATAAAACTAACATAATGGAAAGAAAAAATTTCCACATTTCAATCAAAATGTATTATTTAAATGTATTAACATAAAATATCCCTTATACAAACCATTTTCAATACCAAAATACGTAAAAATTGTATATGGTATTTATTTTCCTTTAAAAAACATTATGACTTGTTGAGGAAGCCAAAAGATCAAATAATACTCATGGTGGCGGAAAAAAGTTGTTTTCATCACTTAGATTAAAAAAACATTCCTTTTGTCATTTAGAAAAATGATTCGTATAATAATATTACCTTTAAATGAAATGAAATTTCAAAGGTGATTATACACCATATAAAATAAAGTCGTGTATAAAAAAAATATGCCTCAATGAAAGGAGATAAGGACGAAGTACCTTACCTCATGTCCAACTAGATTCGATTGTTCTTTAATATCCTGAATGATAAAATAAATTTAATATCTACTTTCATAAGAAATTTTTTTATGTTTATTATTCCATTTATACCACTTAGTACAATGTTTTAAACATTATGTAATAATTTATGTTAATAATGTTCGTTTTGTCGATATTTGGTACTTGAGTCAAAAATGGACTTATTATAATTACAAGTGGTTCACATGGTCAAAATGTCATTATATTAAAATTATATTAATGATTTAGATATCATATATATCATATATATCATGTATATACATGTATTTATAATAGTACGGAACATTTAGAGGTAAGAAAATAAATGCACCGTTCGTGGAGACGTTAAGCCGTACGTACGCATGAACGCTACTTTCAATTCAATTTATGATTTTAATTGAATTAAAACATAATTATAAATATTTATATTATAAATAAACTATAATATAATATAAAAAATTATTAACTCTACCCTTTATGTGTCCCACATATAGAATTAATGAGTCGTATCACTTTGAGGGGGCAGTAGTCCGCACTTCCTCAAATGAAATTATCACGTTTACCCATTATGGAAACCCTAAAGGAATGATATAAAATTAAAATAAAGAATCATAAAGAAAACATAAAAATAATATATATAATATATAACTAGAGTTCTATCTTAATGGGCAATATGAGAGGCGGTAAGAGATAATTGAAAAATCATCATTTTGTGAGAAGTTAGTTTTCCATTCACAAAAAAATTATGTTCCTCACCCATTAGATGGAGGTGTGTGTATGTGTAGTTAAAATAATTATGATAACAAAATCATAGTATATTTAAGATACTGGTGTTGTTATAAAATAAAGGAATAAAAATAGTTTATGGGATGGAGAAGTAAAATAAAAGAAAAGAAGTTAAGAGGAACCGTTACATTTAATTTGGGTAACTCCCTTAGGTTTGAACCCAAAGGAATTATTGAAGTACCTTATACATATGGTAAGGAATCTAAGAGGTGGAAAGGGATATTTAGAGCTTATTTGGGAATTTTTTGGATGATCCAAGGGGCCTGAGAGGTGTAACGAATGATTTATAAGGGAGGACTTTTTATAAGGGGGGAGGGGATCTTTCAGAAAGTGTGAAAATATTTTTTATTATATAATGATATTAAGTTTATAAAGGTAAAAAACTAATTAAATTCTAAGATAATATGAATCATGGTTGAAATAAAATCATCTAATAATAAATGGAAAATATTTGGATATTGTTTTAATATTTATAATCTTATTTATTTAAATCATTTATTAATGAGGTAAATACTGCATCATTATTATGTCATAAATAATTTAATTTATTTGAGTTCTACAAATTATTTAAAAACAACATGATGTAATATAACATTTTATCATAAAAAATAATATTTATAGTAGAAAAGATAACTCATATAACCCCATGTAAAAATTAATTTACTAAAATATATTTGTTTATGAAATTTTCGTCATTACATTAAATTAATTAATCTAAAGTGTCATAATCCTCTCATGTAGCTCCATGGGGTTCCAAACCCGACCCAAATATTCCCAGGGTCGTAAATGATTCAAAAAATAAGTTTAGGACTAGTTTTAAAGTAATTTTTTATTATTATGCTACTCTTTTTACCATTAATTACCCTATTTACCTTTAACCGCGGTAAATAAAAGTCAATAGTTACTATTCACCAAATAATATTTTCATCTAATTGAACAAAATTTTACATACTAATAACCTAAAATTATGTTTTATTGTTGAAATTCAATCCACAGATGGGATAAAATATCAATTAAATGAAAATGTCAGTTTTAACTACTACT
Source organism: Viscum album (assembly GCA_963277665.1). Lineage (NCBI taxonomy): Eukaryota > Viridiplantae > Streptophyta > Magnoliopsida > Santalales > Viscaceae > Viscum > Viscum album. The sequence continues at coordinate 1,186,155,611 of OY728156.1, read as the reverse complement.
TAGTGGCTTCAATATTCATTGAAAATTGAAATTCTTCAGAAAACTACCAAAAATTCAGCCTAAGATATATTTGATATTAAAAATTCAAAAAATATGTCTATTATACACAATTCAGACCATAAAAGTGGGTTTTTTTAATTTAAAATTAATTCCTGTTGTGAAAACCAATAGCATGTTTTTATGAAATACTAACTGTTAAAAGATCGACACTTGTTTATGACCAATGTCAAAGTGAAATTAATTACAATGACCAAAATTTGATTAAGTGGTAAAAATATATTCTAATTACACTTTACAATCAAATAGAAATAAATATAAACATATAAATAAATTATATTAAAAGGCACTTTTGAATTAAAATACAGTATTTTTCACTATTCATTAAAAATGTACATTATCAGAAAAATACAAAAAATTTACCCTAATTAAATTTTTATGTCCTGATTCATAAAAAGAACCTTATTTTGTCAAATATAACATATAAAAATGACAAAAAATAGATTTAAATGGGGTTCTCCATCAAAAGGTGGTAAATCAACCTTTTAGAGAGTATTAGAGTATTTATGCTTAAAATTAGATTCAATCATATTTTAAGACCATAAATTTTATTGGATAAATGTAAAAATATTTCAAAAAAAATTATAATCATATTGTAGTTAGTTATATTCATTCCCTATAATACAACCACTAGGCGTTAACTACCATTTAAAAAAAATTATATTATATTATTAGAGTGCAACATAAGATTTCATTGAAACTTGTTGTTGTGTATTAGGTAAGCCATCAAACATAGCCTCCCCTTTAATGTTAAATTAATATTTAATTCAAAAATATTAATAAATATGAAAATGTATTATTCTTTATTTATATGGGATGTTACAAAATGGAAAATGCTAAATGTGTAAAATTATTGAGTAAAATACTAAAAAAAGTTTATGACATGTGTCAAAATAAATTATTGAATTATTTTCAACCATATATCACACTAAACTATATAATTTTTCAATTTTAATCCATATTCCTTGTGAACCAATATATCTTTTTATAATAAACATTTATGTTATAAAAGAAAAAAACTTTTCCTTTACATATTTAAGTATCCCAACTCTACATCATTTATCTACTCAATATGAATATTTATATCATCCCAAAAATATTACCTACTATTTTTTAAACTGTATCATCAGTTACAAGAATCCATTTTATTTCCAAAATACCACTCTATCGGGTCATATGGTATTACTTAATGTAATTCTTCAAAAGAGAGAGGTAATATTCTCAATTAATCCCTCTCAATTATTTTCTATTAAAAAAATACAACCTTATATATCCCTAATGTTTTTATAACCTTATAATTAGTAATACTATAAAATGTTATTATACTCATGGAATGCCAATTTTATAATTTCCTTCAAAACTGTTCAAAAAATGAAGATGTCTCTATCTGTACATACAGACTACAACCTCTAATAACTACATACTTAATTGATAATAACCACATTAAATGGATGGCTCTATAATAATATTTAAATTCATAATATGATATTTATTATATTATTATGATTCTCAAATTATCAAACATTCACTATTTTCTATCTGATATATGGAAATTTAATGTGTCAGTCACCTCTATTAAAGTTGCATATTTAATTTTGTACTCTATTGATTACTTATATAGAAAAATATATTATGTTTCATTTCATAATATTTACTATATATAAATAATATTTATTCTTCTATGATAATTTTATTATTCTAAAATAAAAAAATCCTAAACAGCACTCCCACATCGAGTATAACATCGCCTAGTTTGGGTTTGTTTAACCATCATCATTGATGATGGAATGAATTTATATCACAGATAAATAATGAAATATATATTTTCTTTTTATATTACAAGAATAATAAAAAAATATTATTTTTTTGGTTCAATAATTTTAATAATAATACCTAACCTATTATTATCATATCACCCCTCATTCATTAAAATTAAGGAAAAAGTCACCATAGACCTCATCATCATAAATCAAACCATAAATTCATGGTAATTGAAATTTTACCGTAATTAATTACTATTATAAATATGAATATACCTATTTAGGCCTATTAATATTGAAATTTTAATTTAATAATGTTAATAAGAACCACTATATGATACTAGTATTGAATCGATAATTGAAACTAATAACATCTGATGATGAAAATAAAATATAAATAACTAATAAATTGGTAGTAAATTATTTTAAATGATGCTTCTAAAAGATGATATTTTTTAATAAAGTTAAAATACAGGTTATTGATTTTAAGAAATTAAATAAAGTCATCTTAGGATAATCTTTATTGATGATAAGGGGTTTTTCATCTCAATCATCTTTCTTTTTGACATATTTTATATATATTAGTTATAACCTTTTTTGTAGATTATATACTTCCAATAAATCTATTTTCTCTTTATATAATGATTATCAAATGGGTTATTGATCCATACCAAGTTATATCTCTTAATGGACTTCTATTTAAGGGTTACCATGTTCATACAATTTATTTCTAATATCATTTTCATGTTGAAATTACTTATAAACTATTGTCCCTATAGGTAATATTTTTCCTATATTATTATTTTTTATATGAATTATATTATATATTCTTTAATTATTTCATAATGAATATTGGAATAAACATGAATCCATTTTTAAATAGAAATATATTTTATATTTTTTGAATATGTTAATTTTTTACAACCATTGAAATTTTTATATTATGTTAGGGGAATATCCATTATAAATAGTTTCCGTAGTAAGGTATTTTAGTACCGCCTTCATTGGATCTCTTTAAAATAAATCCTCCTCAAATTTTTATTCATTAAATAGATAATTTGGATTCCCCTATTTTAGAAAATTTTTATTTAAAGTGAAAAAAATCATAATGTGTATTTACTCATTTCTCCATTAGTATTATTTAAATCCCTTAACAAAAATATTATTCATTTATATAAACATATTCTAATATTCTTGGTATTTATCAAAGGGGTATTTTCTTATGATATGATAATTCATCTATATCCAATTAGTTTATTTAAATTTATATAAATAATTTTATGAAAACCATATATTTTCCTCGGGATTACTATGTGATGATTGAAATAGAAATGTTATATTTTTTTCTATCACACATATGTAAGGTATTTTATTATGTTACAGAAGAAAAATATATATACATCCAATTTTTTAGTAATTATTTATATAACATGATACAATAGAAAACATGTTATGATGATCGATCTAGAATGTGGAACATGCATTGAGTCCTGATCCGCTTTGGGAAATAGGTAGTTACACTTCATCCACTAAGGGAAACATTTTTTGATTCCTGATTATATATGTTTTGATTGATATCCTTACGATTAATTCACATTAATAGGTAATTCCATGTAATCTTGTTATAATAGATCATCTATTAATAATTGTGTTTTATTTTTTATGTTTTCCTATTATCATGTTCATTGTTCTTGATTTGTCCCTCATACCCACATTTTTATGTTTTAATCACTTATTATTGTCATTATTTATCTCTTATATTCCCCTAACTAAGAATTTAATCTCACCCATTATCTTTTGTTTGTATTCCTTATTTTATGAAGATGAACGTTATGTAAAATATTTTTAGAATGGGGTTAAATTTTTTATGATTTCAGTGAAATATTCATAAATATTATAAAATAATTTTTTCATGTAGCTAATATCTCATGAAACAAAACCATTAGTTCTTCTAATTATGAAACTATTATTATGATTACATAATAATTTAAATAAAATAATTAATTCTCAGTATTTATATATCTCGATACATATATTTTATTATTAGAGAATGTATTCTTTAATTTTGGGATTAAATTAGTTATTTTGGGGGATTAATATTTAAAAACTATCATGAAACCCCTAGGATTAGATTAAATATTGGATATCATGCTGATGATTTTCTGTGGTATGATTTATATTGTTCTATATAATAATACATACTTTTTTGGATACTATGAAGTGGAAGTGGGCATGGAAACAATGTACCATGTCTAAATCACCCAAAATAATCCCGTTAGGTTATCAACTCGGATATCACATACTGAATGATGAGTGGTCCTAAAAATGCAAGCATTTCTAGACACAACAATGATATATTATTTTGTTAATCTGAAACCATATTAGGAACCATCATGAGTGGTTTTAATATAATTATATTAGATTAACTAATAGTATGTTATTGTTAAACTTTGATTTTAATTTTCATCATTTTCTCAGATTTATTTTTTGATCTCAGTTTTCCCCTTGAGTTTTGGATAGGTCATGTTTCTAATTTCGAGGTGTTCCATTATTAAATATGGATCCCATGGTTATTATTCTATTTTACAATAGTTATTAAAAAAATGTGGATTTTTGAACTTGGAAGTAGAATGTATATGGTTTGATCATGGTTATGGAAATAATGCAGCCTTTTCCATGTAACAATGCTTCTTAAGTGTTAGTGGTAGAGGAATGTCACACAACATGTACATAGTTTCTCAAACCATGTGGAAAGAATGCGGGGATGTTTTGTCTCAGGACAGTGGCATTTTGCATGGTTGGGATGGTGTTTGGAAAACATGCGGCCAACTCATGTGAGTGCCAATGTTTGTATATAATGCATCATGTGATTTGGTAAACCATGTGGCCTAAAATTTTGAGACGCTTATATCAAAACAATTTTAAAATACCTAAACTACCCATATGTAATTTCAACCCCAAATCCTCCCTATCCCCCCTATATATGGTATGCACAACCCAATAATTTCCCCTATTCTTTACGAATTATCCTTCATCACTTGGTGTGGTTCTAGAATTTATTAATGGTTTTGGGATATATAATTAAGGTAATTACCATTATTATCCTACCTCATCCAACTTATTACATTTTTTGTTGAGTTATTCTTTTCCCATGGTCTTTTAGAAATATGGTTCATTTTACAATTGGTTTATTACAGAGTTTTGTTTATTTTCAAGGATCCTCATAGTATATCATGGCCATTGGAACTATCGTGTGGTGTTTTTGGATGTGTGTTGCTGAAACACCGTGTTTTTGAGGTAGGTTTTTCTCAGAACATGCCTTTATAATTTATGATTCATTGTATTCATTCTTTTTTCAACTCCTGTGTTTGATAAATAATTATTTGTTATCATTTTAATATATTTTAGTGTTATAAATGGTGGTCTTATTCTTGTTATAAAGCATATGGCATTTTTTCAATGTTTCAAACCAACTATTCGATAAAATTCATGGTTGAGTTTAGAAGAAATTGGTTATGTATTAAAAATTGTTTGTATGTTTAAATAAATTTGTGACATGTGGAATGATTAATTTGGTTTCTTGAAAACCTTAACATGTGGTTTTGGGTTTCAAAGTAGTGTGTATTTTTATTTTATAAGTAGTTTGACATGTGAAAATGGATTATAGACCATTTTTAGTATTTATTAAAATGGATATTGATTATAAATGGGTGTGAGTTCTTCAAATAAATTCAATTATAATAAATTTTTAATTGAAAATTTTTTACTTGTGCATTTCTAAAAAAGTGAATATTTAATAATAAATGCTTGATGCCCTGTTTGTAATTTTTATGAAAGTGGTGAAAATGATAATAATGAAAACTCTTAGTGGTTAATTTTATTTATGAGTATATATTAAATGGGTGGAATATACTCACTATGGAATCCTCATGACACATTTATTTAGTGTGGAATATGAGGTCTTTAGTGGGGGTTATTTGGTGATATGTGTCTAGGGGAAGATATTGATATTTCTGGTTATTCGGGGGGGGCTTCATGTTTTGAAAATTATAATCTATAATCTATACGATTAGGATTGGTTTCGTGATTTTAATCAGTTATAACACCACTTTTTATATACTACATGTCATAGGGAGCATGTTATAGCTATTTAAATTTCTAATAATTACGGATGCATTATATAAGTTACGCATCAGCTAGCAGCCCATAACCTGATGATATATCAAGTTTTATTGCTATGGGATTATGCCCCTCGGTCTTTACCATGTGTTGAATTGCTGATCAAGTGAGGTTATTTTGATATTATCAAATATGGCATTCATTATGATATTTTTCAACCAGTATTAGTATGTTATGGATTATTCACAAGCTCCTAGGTTCCTCCCTTGTCACTAGAAACATAGTTACATATTTTGGTTGATTGATATGCATTATTGTTTGGTTATTATTGAATAATAATTACCATTTTCATTTTTATTTGATTTTTGTGGTTCTATAATGTGTGGATTCCATCTTTGGAAAGTGATGAGTTGGTTTTCAATGTCGTATGAAAAATGTTTTAAATAAAAAATGATTTATACATTCATATTTATGTTTTCAAATGAAGGAATAAAATTTTCTTTTAAAATGTTAATGTATTATTCTTGGAAATGTAAACCGGGGTTTGGAATTACAATGGTTAATGGATTGTGTTTTTTATATTAAAAATAATTGGAAAAGCTATTTTTTTATATTGTATTTAAATTGTGTATTCGATGATTGTTTTATTTAAAAAGAAGTGAATTGGGAATAGATTATTTAAGTAATTCCTACAGATTTCTAATACTGATGTACATTGTTCTTTATTATTTTTATCCTCTGATGATAGTTTTGGATTGATTTTTTTTGTCATGGGTGAATGTTAGTATTGTTATTATGGAGTGACCCTCATTGTCACATGACGATATGGTCGTCGTCTAGTTCAGTTTGAGTTCAATGATCAAATTGTATTATTTTTCAATTTATTGTATAAAATATATACATTGTGGTATAATTTTTATATATTTGGGATGGCCAACATATCTTTATTCGATTAAGTTTGTTTTTTAGTATTGTGTGAAATCTTTCCCTTCGATTACACTTTTGATTCTTGACACTAGTTTCCTAACTTTGGGGATCAATAATTTCCTTTACAACATGTCTTAGGCCTGGTCAGTTTTTAGATTAGATGGGGTCCCATATTAGTTCATTTAAGAATGGTATCAAAATAGTTTATTATTTAGAGGAACTAGATTTTGAAATTCCCTCTATTAGTTTAGGAATGTCAAGGTAGATATAAGAGGATTGTCAGATCTTCGGGGTGTAGGTCTGATAGAGTTTCTTGTTGAAACATTCTATTCCAAGCTATTACTTTACATTACAATTTATGTTTTATTTAATTTATTGGATCTTTTGGTTCATTTTGGGATATGGATATAAAAAAAAGTGTTTTACTAGTAGTCATAGTGAGCACACAGGGCCTTGTAAGTCATTTGAGGGTGGGGAATAGGTCTAAGAATACACTTCATGATGGTGGTGTGATCAGTATGCTTCAACCGACCATATGGCCAAGCCACTATACTAAAATAGTTTTCCCTCTGGAGATATTTTGGGCCTTACTTGTGATTTTAAATTTTTTGGAGAAATAATGCTATGGAATTATGAAAATTGAAATTTGAAAGGGAAATAATTTTATTTTGGGAAAATGGAAAATTAAATTTAAGAATAAATTTAAAAGAATGTTTGTGATATGGATTTCTATGAGGTGGTTTTTGGTTAATATAGGAAATGGTTTATTGAGGATGGATTTTTATTAATAAAATATGGATCATATAAAATTGTTTTTAGGAAATCATAAATTATTTTAAATAAAGATTGCAATATTGTTTTAAATAATAATAAATGGGGGTTTAATCAAATGTTTTTCGATATAATGAGACTAGTATTTCTTCTAGAAAACATTTTGATTGGAATAAGTTGGATTTCTATATATAAATTCATGGGGTTTTTTATTGATCATGATGAAATGGATAGAAATATGGAATTTGAAAAATAGTATTTAACATGGTAGTTGGTGATCTATTGAAAATTGTAATGAATTATTATATGAAACTTCCTTGAATGTTCTAATATGGGGTGAATTTTTTTGTTTTGGTAAGTGAAAATGTTTTTACCTTTGGTGTTTCCTTGGGTGGACACACGATTATATATGTATGGAAAGTGGTATAATGATGATGTGGTGGATGATTACATGGTATAGAATGTGTTTATATGTTAATGGTTTGGATAATACACATGTGAGTGTGAATATATGGAATACCACTGGTGAGTGTGAAAACCATCAAGTTTTCATTCATTTAAAAAACATTAAGGGGAAATTTTTTTTTGTTTTTGTATCCAATAGTTGTGTGTCTTTTCTTATTATGTTTTGGGAATGTTAAATATGATATTTTTTGAGTATAATAACTCATGCTGATGAGTTTTTTTTATTATGATCACGGGATTTCCTATTTCTAATAGTTCCCCCCCCAAATGATTAGATCTATGTTTTTTGTGAAACTATAGGTGGTTTCCCATTAGAAGAAATTCTAGTTGATCAACCTATGGATTTCATTCTCGAGTTTTAAAATTTAAATAAACCTCTACAAAGGAACCCAAATCCCATTTTATATAGTATAGAGATATTTGGGATTTATTTAATGTTCCTTATTATTATAATGTTTCTTTTTATTGTGGTGGTTCTGCATGGTGGTGTCCCTCATTGTTGAAATATAAATGAGATATTATGAATATCCTGAGAACATTTGTTAAAATGAATGCGGGTATTACGTTTTAGAAATCATAAAAATTCAGTTGTTCTATTTAGTGGTGTATTTGGTGTGTCCATATAATATGTATTTATTTGGGTTATTATTCCTTGTTAAATAAAGAGACTTTCATGGTGTTATAATATAATGCTTCTTCATGGGGTTCTTTGTGGATGATTATAGAACCAAAAAAAGGATTACTGATCAGGGATTAATAGATCATGATTGCATGGTATGTGATTCTATATACATTAGGGTTCCATCCAAATTCCTTGGAGTGATGTTGGATCAATTTTAGGAATCCTCATGGTATATGGAGTTTGGATTGGTTCATGTCTCCACAATTGAGGTGAGGTAGTTTTTATGTTCCATTTGTGGTCTCTCTATCACTACAAATTCCAGATTTTTGAAATTAGTGTGTTGGAATTATCTAACATGTAATGAATGTTATTGTTCCTTTTTATATTCAAGTTTCTCGTTAGTTGATCTTTCATAGAAGTCCCATTTTAATCAGTTGTGTATTTGGATTGTGTCCAACATGTAGTGAGGAGTCATGGGATTGTAACTATTTTGATCAGTGTTCCATTCATTAGGCTACTCCCATCCATTCCCCTTATGGTGGGGGGGGGGGAATCTTGTCCATGTAAGGAAGTTTATCAGTTTTTAAGCATGTTGGGTATTATTGGTGTGGACACCCACTATGGGTATCATTGTAATATCCTATGTGAGAAATCATTTGTAGATGTTTTCTTGTAGCAGGGAGTTCTTTCAGGCCTCCCCATATTGATAATAAAATTTTGTTTCACCTCTGTCTTGGTAGTGGGTAGTATCATTTAGAAGTAACTAATTTCAAATTCCTCCATTTGATAAACATTGGCTTTAGGGAGATCCTCGTGGTTTTGTTGATGCAAGGATGTGGAAGTGTTTCTTGAGAAGTGGTTTGGGGTCATTGGTTCATCTCATGCAAGATTTTCATTTTTGGTAAAGGTGTTGTTGAATTGAATCATTTGATCATGTGGTAGTAGAAATCTGTATTCTAGGATGAATTAGTTGGAATTGTTGTGGTTTTCTTGAGGAAAATCATTAATATGGGGGGGGGGGGAAATTTTCACACTCAGTTGTTTATTATCATCATTTTTCCCGATTCATTTTCATTAATCAATTTTTATTTTGTGTTCTGGGTGTGAAATATTTTTTATTTTTAGATATTTTTTTGATTTCTATCCTATGACTGTTATTAAATTATTCGATGAGTTTTTGTAGAATAATTTTGTTTTGATCTTTTAAGATACCTATGAATGGTTGGAAAACGTTATTATCAATGTATATGTATATTTAATCAATCATTTTTATGTTAAATACTAATTTTTCATTATTAAACTAAAAATGTAATTATTTAAATGGACTACAAAATTTTATAAAATATTTTTTAGGACTATATTATATCTTCATATTTTCTAGTATTGATAATTTTACATTTTTTACCATTATTTAATGGGAATCATTTGGGTATCACATTTTCATTTAAAATATTCCATGTGTGTCTACTTCCCCATATATAAAAATACACCACATTATTCTTTACATCACACTATAATAACATTTTTATTGTAAAATACCTATGAAAGTACCTTACTTAAATTCCTCCCCATGTCTTATAAGCCTTATATTTATTAAAATTAAGATATATTAAATCCTTAGTTATAATCATAATGTGGTGGTCCAAAGAAGAGGTGTTGTTCCTAACGAAGTATTTTAAGAATATTATACATCCTTGAATTATTATTAAAAATTATTATATATGAAATTAATTATCTTAACTATTCTATGATTTATTTCTGTTAATTTAATAAACTAAATCTTTATACTCTTTCATATAATAGGAAACACGGCCATTTTTCATGTGTTCGGCAAACTACCCCGACACGGATCAATCTAATTTTATTCCATCAACGCATTTCAAAACATTTTATAATGATGGATTTAATGTATATATATATATATGATATTTTAATAATAATTATTATTATTTAATTATTATATCAAATATTCCTTTTTACTTTCCTTTCCATAGGGATGTGATAATTTTCCTCGTGTGTACAATAGAATACCACCTTAAGAAGAGATGTAATTAGTTTTTCACTAGTTATTATAATGAATGAAAAAATATAATTTTTGAAAGAATATATGTGATATATATGTCACAATAATTATATTAATTAAAATTTTAACATTTTTTTTAAAATATTTAATTTAATTCTTACCTTACCACTCACTAAAAAATGATAACATGATTGGCACATAAATGGGGTCTTTGTAGAGACCCGAAGCTTAACGTACATGGACATTACATTACATTTGCGGAATACTTAGTACATAACAAAAAACACACACACAAGGATCGTAATAGTTTAGTGTCTTTGGAAACTCGGAATATAATCTTCTAATCGTGGTGAAAGATCTTCAAAATCTCCCATAAAGATCTTCCTTTTTTTACCTAAAACCTTTCTTTATATCCTGGGGAAAAGAAAACATAAAAGGGTGAGCTCAAATGCTCAGTAAGGGTAAACAAAATAAATATCAATCACATCATATACATAAGAACATAACTTTTGGAAATCTTAACCTGCAAAAAAGATCATAATTTCATAACATGGGGTAAATCATGGCAGTGAAATGTAATCACAATAATCATAACCTAAAACATGAAACATTGTTTCATTCACACATAATCATAGAGAATCATTTCTTGTTAGTCAAGACTCATTGCCAAGACTATCTTAGTGGACAAAGTCCCTTTCTGAATCGAGTAACCCTCGTTTCAGTCCTGTTTCACTGAACCGGTATAACCTACCGTTCCAGCCCTGTCTATCTTATGAGATATAAAATCTTTACCCAATGCATTGGAGGGAGATATAGGTCCCACCCATCTTATAATGAATCCTTTCTTATGTGTGCCACATAATCATAAACCATACATCATAGCATAACCCATGTAAAAAAAATGGAATTCTTAAACCACATGACATCATAAAACAATTCATATAAGATAAAGGAATTCATAAAAATATTTCCATCAAAACATAATCAAACCAATGTAATAATAGGGATAAAAACATAACCCTTTTATTATCTTATATGGAAAATAATTTTGATAAAATACTTGAACTCCATTCTTGAGGAAAATATCCTTTCTACTTCAAAAACATTTTTCCTTTCATAAAATGTCATACAACTTTAAAATAAAATAAGTTGATTAAAAATAAACTTGAAAACATTTAAAGGAAGTTTCTTGGAAATAATGTTTTAAAAATCCATTCATTCCGTATAAGTTAAAAAAACATTCTTCGTACTTTTGTCGGAAAAGTCAAAAAGTACCTCGTACGAAAAACGACAAAAGATTCCTTTCATACATATTACTAAAAACTCACCGAAGGGTAAAAATGGATTTAAACAATTGTAGGTGGATGGAAATAATATTACATATTGATGAAACATGGATGTGGATGATAAAATACACCCCAGTAAATACTTACGAATAAACAATCTCGGATAAAAATGAGATTGTGATATTTCCCTTACCTTAGGTCCGATTTGATTTGTATGTGTCCGAACCTCCTGTATAATGATTTAAATAATGTCATTGACTTATTAAAGAATCATATTCATTGTTATGATATCATATATGGGTCACTTATGACATTATATTACCCGTTCTTTTGTAAATTCCATGTTAAAGAAGCGTTTTGGGTAAAATCGTTTCATTTATCGTAGGTGTTTTGACTTGTTGTTCTTGACATTGTTATTACTTATATCATGATTTACTTACTTCCAGAATATAAAATATGATTTATATATCAAATATATTCAGTATATATATATATATATATAATAGATAGATAAATGAAATGAAAAACACCGTTCATGGAGACGGTAGTCCGTACGTACGCACGAACGATGTTTTCCTTTCCTTATTGTCATGAATGGAAGTAAGTAGATGACATACATATATATATATACATAAATCCAGTAGCTTTATAATGTCATATATTTCATTATTATTTCTTATATATACTTTATAATCATTATTAAATGGTTAACATGGAGAATGAATCTCATCGCGTCGTGGAGATGGTAGTCCGTACGTACGCACGAGCGATGATATCGTTCCCATGGTCGTGGAATTGTGTTGAAGTGTATGTATACTATTTCAGTATCAATATAACTTTATAATAATCAAATATAGTTACTCATTACACCATTATACACATCCAATTAATGTGGTGGAGGAAAATAGATTACACCACGGCGTGGAGACGGTATTCCGTACGTACGCACGCGCGGTGATTTTCTTTTTCCGTAAGATGGATAAGAAGGTTAATTAGAGTTGTTACATATTTATAAAAAAATATCAGTATGTAAGTAATTCTGATGTTATTACTTTATCATGAAACAACTAAAGAAGAAGAAGTTGAAGAAGAAAGAAATTGAAAAGATCGGTAATGGATATTACCTCTTCTTTGAAACGCCTCTTTGAATCCTCCACTTAGGGAACTAAGATTGATCTTTGAAGAAGACCAGGACCTCTAGGATGTTGCTATGGAAGTGGATAAGAGATTTTGGCAGGGGTTTGCCGATCATGAGTGCTCAAATTGGTGTGAGGAGGAGGGGGAGGAGGTGTCCTTTTATAAGGTAGGAGAGGGGCACCTTAGGAATATCTCAAAATATTATTTTATATTAAAGTCAAAATCGGTTTATAATGGTTCAAAAGGGTCTTATTTCTAACCTAAAGTGGGGATGGGTCGAAATCCTATCATCCAATAGGATTTAGACAAGTTTAGGGTATTATTTTAAACTTATCAATTAGATTTAACTCTAAGTTAAATAATTTAACTTTTACCGTGTCTTTTTGATTTCTTTCACTATATGGTTAATAAACTTACTATAACATGACAAAAGAACCCCAAATTGTATATAATTAATACATATATCCTTATCTAAGTCATTTGGACGAAACTTAGATTTTTAGGAATAAAATAACAATTAATAATAAAATATTTGATTTAAAAACTATTTTGTGTCAATTTTGATACTATTTGATACATGAATTTTTTGAAAGTCATAACAGAATTATATGTTCGAACCAAGTTGATTAAATCAACACTAATATATCATAGTAACCTAGAAAAGTAGTGGAATTCATAAAAAGTCTCAAATTACATTTATTTTGGTATTTATAATATCAATTATGTCAATATTTCATTAATAAGATAATTACTGCATCATCTTTGTGTCATAAATAAATTAAATTCTTTGATGTATAAAAATTACAAATAAAATACCATCATGTAGGAAATCTTTTTATATTTCTAATGAATATTTATAATCTAATTTATCTTATGTATAACCCTATAGTAAAAATGTTTTAGTAAATAAACTTTGATTTTAACTCTTTTAACTCTTCTTTGAATTAAATAATAATAAATGTCCTAATCTAATCCAGGTGGGTCTAAATGATAATATTTTACACTTAAGGTTGTTTTTGGTCGAGATAAACTTGTCCAATAGGATTAGGACATGTGTTAGGGTAATATTAATATCATTTTTACCCTTAATTACCCTATTTACTTTTAACCGTGGTAAATAAAAGTAAAAAGTTACTATTCACCAAAAATTATTTTCATCTCATTGAACCAAATTTTACTTACTGACATCAACCGTGTCTCTCGGATTTTTGAAATTCCATTCACAGAAGCGGTAAAATTATGTTTAATGAAAAATTCAATTTTTTTAACTACCACTTAGTAGTTTCACTATTCATCAAAATTGATGTTTTTCAGAACAATGCCAAAATTTCATCCTAAGCTATATTTCATATTCCGAATTCAAAAATGAAATCTATTTTACCAAATTCGTAACATAGAAGTTTCATTAATTAATTTTATAAATAAATCCCGCTGTTAAAACAAATAGCGTGTTTTTAAGAAACAATATCTATCAAAAGATTGACACTTGTTTATGTCTGGTTTAAATGTGAAATTACATCCAATGACCAACATTGTATTAAATTGTAAAAATATATTATAAATATACTTTAAAACTACTCAAATTAATAATTTATCACCATTAATTATTTCGATTAAAAAAGTTGTTTTTTAATTATAATTTAGTAATTTTCACTATTCATCAAAATATGAAAGTTATCCGAAATGTACCAAAATTTCACCTTAGGCTAAATTCGATACTCAAAATCCATAAATGAAGTCCATTTTGAGAGCTAAATTTTCTAAAATTAAAAATTGGTTATTACTATTCATAACGGCTAGTTATAATAATATTTTAATAGCATATCATTGTTTAGTGAAACTCGGTATTGCGTACTACACACGCTATCGAGGAAGGTTGCAATTGCGTGTAATGCAAGGCAAGTCAAGGATGTGTGTTGTGCAAGCTCCTTTTGATGTAGCGTACAACACAAGACATTAATAAAATTAAAAAGAATATTTTTCATAAAATCTCGGGCTGTTACATTCTACCCCCCTTAAAATGAATTTCGCCCTCGAAATTCGTCGGGGTTATAAATTGTTTACTATTAGAAAGTTTATTTAATAGAAACCCACATCGTAAAAAAGAATACCAAAACTTGGCTTTAAAAACTAAAGTATGAAATGTAATGATTACCCAAATAAACTAATCACTGGGTTTCCACATAGGTGAAAATATGGATATGGAAGAGAAATCTAACCATCATGTTATGATGGAGAGTGGTAGAGAACATGGCTATGGAATATCCAGTAATCACAAATCCATAGATTTGTGATGATATAAGGTACCATCTGATTCATCAGGTATAAGATCACTCGGACAACATTTTTGGTTTTCACGATAATTTCCCTAAAGTTGAAAATTTACATTAGAATAAATACTTACATTATTTTGGTACAATCTCACTGTTGTTTGTGCCTTGAACAATTTCCACTTCATCTCTTAAATAAATGAAGTTGAATTTGTTATTCGTGAAGTGTTAGCAGATCATGTGATAGAATGACGGGTCATTCCATCTGTCTCAAACAAAATGTTAGAAAAAATTATATACATAAGTCGATCTATAGTGAGATTAATCATATATGGATCCTAAAATTGACTTATACTTAATATATCATACTTCTTAATATAATAAAACTAGTTTCTACTAAATAGGGACTTCCTGTAGGCCAGTGGTTGGTGATAAAGGCCAGTCGCACTTCGGTTGTGGGTTCGATTCCCACATCCTTGTCCGACGCGATGGGTTGTCGCCCATCCTGCAGGTTTTCCTTTTTCTAAAACTACATTACTATAACATCCCATCAATAATATCGAGAAAACTTATATCCTTAAACAATACTAACTTATGTCCAACATAATCCATTCCAATCTTTAGGCTTATCCATAATACTGCAGTCCACTCTCATAACATAGTGAAAACGATTACCAGAGATTTAACACCATCGTCGAACCCCATATATCATAAGATATGTTTTGTTTGTCACATTACAAACATTCAAAGTCCTTAATCGTGTATTCTCTTGAATACCTTAGTGAAAACATGAATGCAGTTAAAAGTTAACACTTTCCACATTCCAAAATCCTCAAAATTCTATATACTCAAACCATGATATCACTTAGTCCTTATATCAATCATGAGCTCATGAATACTGTTAAACATTTCGTTTTCTCGTTTTCCCTTCATTATGCGTATATCATCTTATTTCCAAAAATATCTCAATTAATTTGAATACCAAATTAGACCAATACATAAATATTTCAGTACACCATAAAAGTACCTCAACAACATTATTCTTGAATACCAATACATAAACACTTCAGTCCATCCACTTCAATGATTGTCCTGGAATAAGTCCTTCCTTGATTTAGAAGTAACTTTTTAGGTCAGGGCATTGAGTTGGGTAATGCCCATGTTTTCCACAAATAAGACATTGAACTCCATAACAATCTGTCACTCTATGAACCTTTTCTCCACACAGATAACATCGGTCCCTCCATTTGTGATATTCCTCAAGGTTCTTCTTCCCTTCTTTAGAAATCTCAATCATCCTTTCTTTATGCTCCTCAACATGCGAACATGCATAATAGTTTATCTTCCTCTTCTTTGATGAATTAGTCATACCACTAAATTTCACCTTGTTAATCATATATCGCAATGACTGATTCGGCATAATCACAATATCTTTATCTCTAGGTATTACACAATTTTGTTGCTCATAGTCACCAATTTGTCCATTGGATTCAATGTTAACGGAATTCCTTCTGGTTCCCTCCATTAACTAAAACACAAAAAGAATTTTGTGAGAGGCGAAATCATGCTAGGAAATATGACATAGTAAAGGGAAATCACCCTCAATATCTAACATCGTAGGATAAATTATATGGTCGTTAGCGTAATTCTAGTACTATAACCTATACGTATACTTAACCTTAGGGACATCCCTAGACATACCTTAGAAATATCTCTAGGTATCTCACTAAAGTTCTCGCATCCTAGTTTCCAAAGTTTGACTAAACCTTTCCTCTGATACCAACTGTAGAGACCCGAAGCTTAACGTACATGGACATTACATTACATTTGCGGAATACTTAGTACATAACAAAAAACACACACACAAGGATCGTAATAGTTTAGTGTCTTTGGAAACTTGGAATATAATATTCTAATCGTGGTGAAAGATCTTCAAAATCTCCCATAAAGATCTTCCTTTTTTTTACCTAAAACCTTTCTTTATATCCCAGGGAAAAGAAAACATAAAAGGGTGAGCTCAAATGCTCAGTAAGGGTAAACAAAAGAAATATCAATCACATCATATACATAAGCACATAACTTTTGGAAATCTTAACCTGCAAAAGAGATCATAATTTCATAACATGGGGTAAATCATGGTAGTGAAATGTAATCACAATAATCATAACCTAAAACATGAAACTTTGTGGCATTCACACATAATCATAGAGAATCATTTCTTGTTAGTCAAGACTCATTGCCAAGACTATCTTAGTGGACAAAGTCCCTTTCTGAATCGAGTAACCCTCGTTTCAGTCCTGTTTCACTGAACCGGTATAACCTACCGTTCCAGCCCTGTCTATCTCATGAGATATAAAATCTTTACCCAATGCATTGGAGGCAGAGATAGGTCCCACCCATCTTATAATGAATCCTTTCTTATGTGTGACACATAATCATAAACCATACATCATAGTGTAAACCATGTAATAAAAATGGAATTCTTAAATAACATGACATCATAAAACAATTCATATAAGATAAAGGAATTCATAAAAATATTTCCATCACAACATAATCAAACCAATGTAATAATAGGGATAAAAACATAACCCTTTTATTATCTTAAATGGAAAATAATTTTGATAAAATACTTGAACTCCATTCTTGAGGAAAATATCCTTTCTACTTCAAAAACATTTTTCCTTTCATAACATGTCATACAACTTTAAAATAAAATAAGTTCATTAAAAATAAACTTGAAAAATTTTAATGGAAGTTTCTCGGAAATAATGTTTTAAAAATCCATTCATTCTGTATAAGATAAAAAAACATTCTTCGTACTTTTGTCGGAAAAGTCAAAAAGTACCTCATACGAAAAATGACAAAAGATTCCTTTCATACATATTACTAAAAACTCACCGAAGGGTAAAAATGGATTTAAACAATTGTAGGTGGATGGAAATAATATTACATATTTATGAAACATGGATGTGGATGATAAAATACACCCCAGTAAATACTTACGAATAAACTATCTCGGATAAAAATGAGATTGTGATATTTCCCTTACCTTAGGTCCGATTTGATTTGTATGTGTCCGAACCTCCTGTATAATGATTTAAATAATGTCATTGACTTATTAAAGAATCATATTCATTTTTATGATATCATATATGGTTCACTTATGACATTATATTACCCGTTCTTTTGTAAATTCCATGTTAAAGAAGCGTTTTGGGTAAAATCGTTTCATTTATCGTAGGTGTTTTGACTTGTTGTTCTTGACATTGTTATTACTTATATCATGATTTACTTACTTCCAGAATATAAAATATTATTTATATATGAAATATATTCAGTATATATATATATATATATATATATAATAGATAGATAAATGAAATGAAAAACACCGTTCATGGAGACGGTAGTCCGTACGTACACATGAACGCTGTTTTCCTTTCCTTATTGTCATGAATGGAAGTAAGTAGATGACATAAATATATATATATACATAAATCCAGTAGCTTTATAATGTAATATATTTCATTATTATTTCTTTTATATACTTTATAATCATTATTAAATGGTTAACATGCAGAATGAATCTCATCGCGTCGTGGAGACGGTAGTCCGTACGTACGCACCAGCGATGATATTGTTCCCATGGTCGTGGAATTGTGTTGAAGTGTATGTATACTATTTCAGTATCAATATAACTTTATAATAATCAAATATAGTTACTCATTACACCATTATACACATCCAATTAATGTGGTGGAGGAAAATAGATTACACCACGGCGTGGAGACGGTATTCCGTACGTACGCACGCTCGGTGATTTCCTTTTTCCGTTGGATGGATAGAAGGTTAATTAGAGTTGTTCCATATTTATAATGACATATCAGTATGTAAGTAATACTGATGTTATTACTTTATCATGAAACAACTAAAGAAGAAGAAGTTGAAGAAGAAAGAAATTGAAAAGATCGGTAATGGATATTACATCTTCTTTGAAACGCCTCTTTGAATCCTCCACTTAGGGAACTAAGATTGATCTTTGAAGAAGACCAGGATCTCTATGATGTTTCTAGGGAAGTGGAGAAGAGATTTTGGCAGGGGTTGGCCGAGCTTGAGTGCTCAAATTGGTGTGAGGAGGAGGGGGAGGAGGTGTCCTTTTATAAGGGAGGAGAGGGGCACCTTAGGAATATCTCAAAATATTATTTTATATTAAAGTCAAAATCGGTTTATAATGGTTCCAAAGGGTATTATTTCGAAGCTAAAGTGGGGATGGGTCGAAATAATATCATCCAATAGGATTTAGACAAGTTTAGGGTATTATTTTAACCTTATCAATTAGATTTTACTCTAAGTTAAATAATTTATCTTTTACCGTGTTTTTTTGTTTTCTTTCACTATATGGTTAATAAACTTACTATAACATGCCAAACGAACCACAAATTGTATATTATTAATACATATATCCTTATCTAAGTCATTTGGACGAACCTTAGATTTTTAGGAATAAAATAACAATTAATAATATAATATTTGATTTAAAAACTATTTTGTGTCAATTTTGACACTATTTGATACATGATTTTTGTGAAAGTCATAACAGAATTATATGTTCGAACAAAGTTGATTAAATCAACACTAATATATCATAGTAACCTAGAAAATTAGTTTAATTCATAAAAAGTTTCAAATTAAATTTATTTTGGTATTTATAATATCAATTATGTCAATATTTCATTAATAAGATAATTACTGTATCATATTTGTGTCATAAATAAATTAAATTCTTTGTTGCCTAAAAATTAAAAATAAACTACCATCATGTAGGAAATCTTTTTAGCTTTCTAATGAATATTTATAATCGAATTTATCTTATGTATTACCCTATATTAAAAATGTTTTAGTAAATAAATTTTGATTTTAACTCTTTTAACTATTCTTTGAATTAAATAATAATAAATGTCCTAATCTAATCCAAGTGGTCCTAAATGATAATATTTTAAACATAAGGTTGTTTTTGGTCGAGATAAACTTGTCCAATAGGATTAGGACATGTGTTAGAGTAATATTAATATCCTTTTTACCCTTAATTACCTTATTTACTTTTAATCGTGGTAAATAAAAGTAAAAAGTTACTATTCACCAAAAATTATTTTCATCTCATTGAACCACATTTTACTTACTAACATCAACCGTGTCTCTCGGATTTTTTAAAATTCCATTCACAGAAGCGGTAAAATTAAGTTTTATGAAAAATTCAGTTTTTTTTAACTACCACTTAGTAGTTTCACTATTCATCAAAAATTGATGTTTTTCAGAACAATGCCAAAATTTCATCCTAAGCTATATTTCATATTCCGAATTCAAAAATGAAATCTATTTTACCAAATTCATAACATAGAAGTTGCATTAATTAAATTTATAATTAAATCCCGCTGTTAAAACAAATAGCGTGTTTTTAAGAAACAATATCTATCAAAAGATTGACACTTGTTTATGTCTGGTTTAAATGTGAAATTACATCCAATGACCAACATTGTATTAAATTGTAAAAATTTATTCTAAATATACTTTAAAACTACTCAAATTAATAATTTATCACTATTAATTATTTCGATTAAAAAAGTTGTTTTTTAATTATAATTTAGTAATTTTCACTATTCATCAGAATATGAAAGTTATCCGAAATGTACCAAAATTTCACCTTAGGCTAAATTCGATACTCCGAATCCGTAAATGAAGTCCATTTTGAGAGCTAAATTTTCTAAAATTTAAAAAGTGGTTATTACTATTCATAACGGCAAGTTATAATAATATTTTAATAGCATATCGTTGTTTAGTGAAACTCGGTATTGCGTACTACACACACTATCGAGGAAGGTCGCGATTGCGTGTATTGCAAGGAAAGTCAAGGATGTGTATTTTGCAAGATCCTTTTGGTGTAGCGTACAACACAAGACATTAATAAAATTAAAAAGAATATTTTTCATAAAATCTCGGGCTGTTACAGTCTTTCACTTCCACAAATCAATAAGATTCTTTTTTCATCTTCACATAAAATGGTTGATATATGTATACATATGTATATGAATTTATTTTTCATAAACAAAAATGTAATTTATTACCTATTTATTATTGTGGAATTAAAAAATGATACATAACATATTTCTGAAATGATCGTTGAAAATTTGAATCGTTACCCATGCCTACATAAGGACCATTTTCTAAAAGATTGTATCATAGTTAATTTTTTATAATTTTATTAATGCTTTTTTATAATTATTAATTATTAATATATTTTATATTAATTTATATATTATTATTCTGTATATGTTGAAATAATGACCTCTTTGACATCGATCAAAAGTATGAAATAATGGATCCAATATCCTCAAAACACCTAATGTGGACTTAACAGATTAAAATTTTAAATATGTAATTAAATAAAATAAAATAAATGATTTATTAATATGTTATTAAAACTAATATTTTTTATTAAAACCCAAGTAAAATATATATGTTTGTTATACATTAGTTAGAGGACTAACATGGAATGTCTGGACACGGTGTAAGGGGTTTTTGTCTGAATTATCCTTCATTAAATAATTTTTTATTTGAGGAACCTAATTTATTTTATATGGTTTATACATTCCTCCTTTTATATGTTATATAATTCATAATTCATAACTCATGGGTTTATAATGATTATTATTTTATCCATGTCCATTTTACTAGAATATAACCATGTGGTAATGAAATTCATGACAAAATTTATATTCAATTGGTTATATTACTTCTTCATTATCATGGATATTACAAGATTATATGTATAATGTATTTTTATTATCATATATTATATATATTATTATTTTTAGTTGAATTATATTGGATACACATAATCAGTTCATTAATTAATTTTCACTACAATGTTTTTATCATTGTAGGGTTTCTCATCTCAAATTGCATTATTTGGGACATATGGTTTGTTATATTGATATATTATTTAATTAGGTGTATCAAATACCCCTTTGATATATTGTGTCATGAATGTAATTATGTTGATGATATTTAGTGTTTCATATAATCTTATTATTTAATTGGGTTTATGATTAAGCAGTTACCAAGGTGGAAAATGATTTATAACACAATCTCTTTTATTATCAGGATTAATTATGTTGAATGTTATTTTAGAGGAAATAACATAATCTTATTTACATTAACCATTTATATTTTTTATTCCATATTTATTAATGTGGTTCACATGTTTAGTTTCCATTACCTCTATTATTGATTTAATAAATTTGAAGAATGTTTTTTGTAAGTGATATCAATCATGTATCATTATTTTATATTCAAAATCATTCTCTTCCATATAATTTTTATTTCTAAAAGGCTTTAATACATTTTCATTTATAAAAATAAATTATTTCCTAAAACTATTTTTTTATAATATTTTACCTTGTTTTAAAATGTCTTAAATTGGATATTTCTAAATATTTTTTGAATTGTAAACTTTTACTCCATTTAAAAAATATTGGAAAAGAATGTTATTTTTAACATTTAAATCATTAATAGATTATACAACCATCATGACTGATAAATTATTTATAGCCTATTTTTTATTTTTATAAGGGTTTTTTAAATAATATTTTTTTATGTAAGTGTTGATAAATATTATGGTTTTAAAGAAATTTTTATTCGAAATGGAAAGTATATTTTCCTCAAGGAACCCATTTATTTTCCCAGTGTTAGTCTCATTTAAAAGGTATTTTCATTGAACCCATTTGGTATCTATTGGTTAATAAAATTATAAAAGGAATAATGGATGTCTATATAAGTTTTATAATGAGATTCAAGATCTATATACCTTATTTATTTTAGGGTGATTTGCAACTATTTAAAAAAGATTGATCCACATTAAATCTCAATAGTGAGACAAATATAGAATATATGAAGGGTGTTCATAGATAGCGCTCTAACGCATTGGAGAATTATATCAGAAGTTAAATGTATAGTTATTTATATTTGTAATGGTTCTGTAACTATTTTATGGTTTATACGAACAAAAAGATTCAAAATACCATTGGATTTTTTTAATTATATCTATAGGCCCTTAATGATTCCTTTATCATGATTAATATAACATACATCATAATTATGGCTTCTAATAAATCCTTCCTTTAATAAATATTTTTCCATGTTTTATGATTTATGATCTATATATATAGGGATATAATTTCTATTATTTTATTCCCATGTACATTTATTATGTCATCATGCCCTTATTCAAATCATATTATCACAAATGACGGACATCTGTTAATGCTTATGTTTAACCATAATTAAATGTTAATCTTACTCTTTGTATGTTTATTTTTTCCCAGGTGATGTAGAATTATGTTAAATGATTTGTGTTGAGAAATGATTCGAATACGTAGAATTTTTTTTGGTGATGTTGACAACATAATATAGAATATAAATTTAAGGGTACAATGTGAAAAATAATCACATAAATTCAAGGGAATTATTTATTGAAGACTCCTTACTAAATCTATAAAACTCTAAATCTAAAAGGTCCATGGGTGTGTATTGATTAGATATCTCATTTTCATGTTTTAGTGTTTGGATGGAAAGAATTTAGTCAAATTTATTGGTATCAAAACCCTAAATATAAATCTTATGTGTTTATCACCAGATAAAAGTGTTTGGGTCACTGGCTGTTATATTTGGTATCAGAGTAGGATTTAGAAAACATTGGATATTAGGATTTATTTGTGAGAGGTTATCTTAAGAGATATGGATTACATCTTCGGTTTACATGTTTATTATAACTATGTGTTAAATTTCTTAGACAACCCTTTGGAGGTTTTACGTAATATATTTTGGAGGCGATTAATTAATTTTTGAGAGAATTGTTTTTGATATGGGGTATATGATACCCTTAAGTTCAGATTGAGAAAATTTTAATTAAGGAAAAATTCACTTCACAAATTTTGGAAATATATTTATATTTATTAATATTCTTTACGTTTTATATGATATTTTATTATTTAGATTAATTTTACGATGTTCATCATATCTGTAAGAAATTTATATGAATTATATGATTGTGAAAATAGAAAAACCCACATGTTGTGTTAAAAATCATCAAATCCTGGAAGGCCATGGGGATTGAACCCACAAATAAAGGGGGAATAGGGGTTAAAAGCATATAATTGGCCTCTGTGATGTCCTAGTTAGTATTCACTAGAAGAAATAGTTATTTTTCACATCGGGTTTTTTGTACATAAATATGTTTTTCACCATTATTATTTCCAATGTTGTTAAAAGTGGGTATTCTTAATTGACTAATTATAGACTATAATGTCTTTATATATCAAATTTTATTAAAATAAAATGTGGAAATTATTTATGATTCGATTGATTCTACTCACATCAATAAAAACATGAGGACCATAAACATACAATTATAGACCCTAGATAATAAGACAACATAAAAATTTGAATTAATTTTAATGATTTTGGTAGTATCCATATAATCTATATGTTTTTTGTTTTTATTTATCATATTTTATAGAAGAAATAATTTGATAAAGAAAGTGGATACCAAAATGATATTTTAACATCGGTTGTTGAAACATATGGGGAATTTTTATCTTCATTAATTGATATGTAAAATTCCTCATCATCATAAGAAAATTTTTCATGATGTTTATCCATAATACAAATAATAATAAAGAAATTAAATTATGATATTATGTAATGGTTTGGGATTTCCATAATTTTTCTATTTAAATGGGAATTTTACGAGTTTATGAAAATTGATAGTGTATGATTCCGAGGACTGGAGTGCCCGGAATGAATTTCTGAACTTTATTTTGGTACGTTTAGTAAATGTATGTGTGTGTTTTTATAACATTTGAACCAGTGATCGGAATTGAAATTTGAGGTCACATGTTGAACTGGCAGATCCGGTATTCTCTTAAGGAGACATTCACCTCAACGGTAGATGGTCAAGGGTGAATGTTAGAATTTGGTATTTTCGTGGAAATAATAAAATAAAATATACTTTGTTTAATTTTATTTCGAGATACAATATGGATATTTCAGTTGGGGTCCACCGGATCTAAACCTCCTTGAGGAAGTTGGATGTGGGGTCCACCAGACCATAACCTCCCTTCAGAGGTAAAGGTGGTGGGGTCCACCCTAACCATAACCTCTAATGTATGGTTTTTGTGGTGGGGACCACCCGGGGTTAATCCCCCTTGAAACCACCTTTAATAGTGAGAAATCCTCAACTACCACAATAAATGGGGGAGAGCCTCTTGACCTCCTCCACCTTAATTGTGCCTACACAGTTACCCTTAATCTTTCCAACACACCACTTAATTGAGGGAAATTAATTTAATCCAATTTTAATTATTCCAATAATTAAATTGGGGAAACACTTTTTATTACTGTCTAGCTCTTTTATTTGGTTGAATTGGGTAGAGGAGGTGCTCTTGGGATAAGGAATATCCAACAAAGAATGATTCATCCATGAATAACATCGACGACTTTGACATTCTTCCTTTGAAATTCCTTAGATGTAGGATGTGTTCGCCTACAACGAATCGACGTCCGCCTTATCACGCCAATGTCAACCAACATCCAAGAAGGTAGGGTTTTTAGTTAAGAATGATTTTATTCCCATGATTGTTTTCTTCTAAGAGAAAATAACACTTATCAACTTATTATCAAGTTGATCTGTTGATTTTTTCCTTGCGGGTTGGGAATAAATTGTTGTGGGAAGCTGTAGGAATTTATTCATTATTTTATTAACACTTCCCAAGTTCTCCCCTCTTTTTCCATTGCAGGGTTGGGAATAGAAGTTATCGATGGATTATAGGAATTGATGTTTTAAAATATCTTACAATCTCGTTCTTTGTTTATGATATTAAAGAACTGCTAGCTACCACTCTAAATGAGGAGGGTGAAGGCCAATCAAACATGGTTCAACCCCCCTCCGTTCTTCTTTGTGGTATTTTTCTAAATGGATGAAGGAAAAATGGCGTCAAAGTTGACAAAGGAAATGGTTGCGCCACCCATGGCCTCCACAACCTGTTCATCCCTCACGATGCTTCGGCTTTTTGGTCGAACCGTCACCGAGCCGTGTCGCAGCCTGGCCCCGCCGCACCCCAGTCGCGCTGCGCCCTGGCCGAACTAGCCAAACTGGCCCCGGTCGCACCTCACCCCGGCCTCCCAACTGAACTAGCCACACCACCCTAGACCTGGGTCGTGCCACCCCGAGCCGCGCCCCCAGAGCCCTTTGAGCCGAAATGGCCCTTGTAACGTTCCGACCCGGCTTACCACTAAACCAGTGGCCAGAACGGTCACCAAATGATCTCAAGCACGCCTCCCCATATGCCAGAGGCTGCCAACTAGCAGCGAGGGACTAAGGATAGTCAGTGGGGAGACTATACCCTCATTTTAGAGTTCAAAATAAGACGAAGGAAATAAATAGCCAAAACGTTATAATAAATGAATAAGTAGGGAAAGAATATTTTATAAATATTGTACAAAACAAATGGACAATTCCAAATTATACAACATATGCATGCATGACATGATAATGATACAAAATTAGAAAACAGTGAATAAAATATCATTCTTTACATTTAAATGCACAAATAAATAAAGAATGACTCAAAGCCCCATGGGTGATCTCCTCGATCATCTCAAGAATCCGCTCAATCCTGTACTCCTAACTCCCAAGTAAACACAAGAATCATAGTCCTACAACCAAATAGAATCTACTCAGGTACCCAGTGTAATGGCGGCCTGAGTAGGGTGTGAGATATAAATCTCAGTAGGCCGGGACCAGCAGTGTCTACCCCAAACCAGACATTTAATAAATAACTTATAACATGTGAAGGAATTCATAAATTAAGTAAAATGTACAATGTAACTCTATAACCATGTACCTGCTTTTTCCCTCAGCTGGTGTCTGAACCAGCATTATACATTTTTCATACAAACTAAATATTCATTACATCATCATTATTTTTATTAATTAATCCAATATTAATAAATTATGAAGGTATTTAGATTCGGCCTATTCCCAACATCTCCCGTATAAGTCAATCACCACAGATGTCTCTAAAGACCATATAAGTAATCAAAGTAAAGACGGAATCCAAGATTGTTCTTTGGAATATATAACGTGTCAAAGTTATTCAATTCAACCTTTAATATATTAATTCTGAGCCCATCCACTAAAAGTTGATCACCCAATTCATAAAATGTACATACCCTTTCTCATAATCAATTCACAAATCATTATGTCACAACAACCTTCATTAACCATTTTACTCATTTCATGCACAAACAATTGGACCCATAGTACAATGTTAATTAATGGTTGTAGAACATCATGTCAAGCACCCTCATGAGTATTTGGATCATCAGTCCATATCTCACAACCCATTGGTATTTGGAGCATCAGTCTCTATCCAAAAAAAACATTGCTTGTAAGCTGGGTGTAGAACTTCATGTCTAGAACCCCGTGAGTATTTGGAGCATCAGTCCCTATCTCACAACCCGTTTATCAATAATACTTATATATTTATCATTGGTGTAGATCTCTATGTCTAACAACCCACAACCATGCATTAATTATTTCACAAATTAATTAATCCAATATATTAATTAATTAAACAACTAGTTAACAACATAAATCTCCCATCAAAATCCTAACCTTAATTAACCACTAAACACCTCAATAGTAAATAATTAATTAAAAATTATATAATCATAGGAATCCAAATGAATAATTAACTCAACATTTAATTATCCAAATTCGTTAACAAGTCTGAACTTATTCACTCAAATAGTGATTCGTCCCGGACATTAACAATTTACATGCACATCATAATCATCACAAACCATACTATACAAATCCCATATATTTTGCAACAATCTCACGCATCATCTCATAATATAAATAAACTCCATCCAAGAAAACTTAATGCATCGAAATATAACATGTATCAGAATGGACCCTTGGCCAATAGTCATAACAAACAATCAATTCACAATCTTAATTTTAATGCATGCAAATTAATTAACTCCAAAATTAATTAATTAAATATTATATCTTTAAACAATCATAAATTAATTAACCATTTAACATTTTAACATTTAATAATTAATCCATCCATTAATTATTACCAATTTCTAATTTATGTTTTTGAACATGTTAAATATTCAATATTCCCAATCATCAATAAAAGCCATAATTTTATTCCAACTCATGACTTGATAATTAATTCTACAATTAATTACCCTATTACACATTCTGCTCATTCGTGTCATTTAACTGTTTAATCATATCACCTTAACCAAATTAGAAAAACATGCTTAAAATAAATAGAAGTTTATGCCATCATTAATCTTACTTCAGCGACATCATTTAATAATTTCAAAAGTCGTGTATCAACATAATATATGTCATATTTCGAAATTTAATCAAACTTACTAAATTTAAATTTAGATGAAATACAATATAAACACTTCATAACACAAATTAAATATCCACAAAAATGATGAAAGGAATTTATTAAAGTATTTATTAAAGTTTAACACACGGGAAGATACCCTGCCATGGGGTGGAAACATTTTAAAAACCAAAATGATTTAATGTACATGGTGGAAAACAATCCACAATTGGTCTGTAATCGCATGCACGTACACCTTTATATATATATATATATCTGTGTGTGTGTGTGCATTTCCTATATTGATCAAAAAATATTTAATATACTAAACCGGTTACCAGAATCAAAGATGTGAGGAACATCGCACCCCTAACTTGGTACAAGGAACTCATAAAAAATTAGTAGGCCTTAATATACCTGGTGCAAAACCAAACAAAGGGTTTAGAATCTTTCCCAAACTAATGGAGGTAAGACAATTCGAAACCACCCTCCTTGCCCTTGGTGGCACATTCCAAATTATAGACCAATGGGTCCCTAGTCAACATTTTCATATCCAAAAATAGAGTAATGCAACAATCAGATTAAACCTGAAACATCTCATTTTAGCCAAGAAAACAAGGAGAGAGAGACAGGTCAAATGATTGATGCGGCTCACGAGTTATATATAGAAGAACTCAACTTGACGAGGTGGAAAATATTTGTGAAGAGTCTGATGGGAATCGTCACGTGCAAAGTCATGTTTGAGAGAGGGGGTGGTGCGCCTCTAAGTATTGCTCGGAGGGGGGTCGCGCAACGGAGGTTGCACGCTGCAGGAGCTCCGGCCGAGTGTTGTGTTGCTCCAGGGAGGGTCGCCCAGGGGTTTGTGTGCCTCTTGGTTACAGTACAAGAATAAGATCACATCGATGAGGGAGCTCGAAGGAAGGAGGAAGGGGTTTTTTCATGGGGTGCACTACTGCGTGCATGCTACACCTTGAGCGTAGCGACGAAGAAGAGGGAAATTTGATTCCCTTTATTTTCTTTTTCAAACCCCTAAATTAATTTCCATTAATAATAGTTATTATTTAACTCTTAAAAACCAATAATAATACCACAATTAATGATATAATAATAATAATAAAATATAAAAATAATACTCATTTTATTATTATTATTATACACATTAAACACTTATCTAAAAAGTAAAAAACTCTCCAATTAAACCATCTTAAAGGAAATGTTTCATTGATAAAATAAAACTCCCCTTTACTCACTCAATTAAATTAAATTCTCTTTGACTTCAAAGTAATAAAAAAATAATTTTTCCCAAAATTAATAAAATTCATTTTTCCTTGAATTTAATTAATTAACATAAATAATAATAAAAATAATTAAATCATCATCATTATTATTATTAAGACATTCAATTTTTTAATTCCGACCAAAACTCCCCAATTCGTTACTATTATTATTTTTAATAATAATATCCATAATTATCAATAATTATGAAAATCATAAAACCAAAATAATTAAAATATCATTATTATTACTCAAACATTTGATATAACCCAACACCTTTATAAAATAACATCACTCCTTCATTAAATTTGAAATTGCTTATTTTATTAAGCGTTTATTTGAGATACCCAATAGCGTCATTAAATTCACATATGTAATACACCCCATTTAACAAAAACAGAACTTTGATAAACCCCATAATTCAATTATATGAAAAGAAACAATAAAACCATGATTTTGATTATGTCCAACCTCCGCATTTAAATCCACAGTAATTTTCTAATTCATTTTAACCATCATTTATTTTTCTCTAAATAAATGTTTCAAAGTTAATTATAAAACTCCCTATTAATCATTAAATTATTTTAACATTTATTTAACAAAATAACCACAAAATAATAATAACATCATTAATATTAATATACAAACTTTCATTTACATAAAAACCCCAATCTCCTATTTATTACAATCTAATTATTACGATTAAAACTACAACCCATAACCCCTAATTTAATTAAATTTTACTTTGAAAATATCAAAATTCACATATAATTCTCATAAATTATACACTTATTTAACAGGAAATTAAAATATCAAAGTATCGAAATAATTTGTTATTTCATAATAATAACAATGACATTATTATTATTAGCACATTCCTCAATTTAATAATAAATGGTCCTTTATTAATTCTGAAACTCTTTATTTAAATAAAATGGTTCTTTGATAAACCCAAAAGCCACATCCATAACTTCAACTTCTATTTAATTAATTCTTTAACATTCAATAATTTTAACAACCAAAATAATAGTAATAATAAATTCAATATTATTATTATTATTATTAAATCATTATTTTAATTAATCCAAATCTATCAAATAATAATATTTAATTAAAAATAATAATTTATTAAATAAGATAAACTATTGAGGTTGGACCCCAACCATGCACTACTAATGGAGATCCATTAAAGTGTATTTTCAGGATCTGGTGCATCCAAGACTCATCGGGACACCAGCTAAAATTTATCAGGTAATTATGCAAGTCCAAAAATGACACCATTAGGTCTTCTAACACTTAGAATAAAATTCTATAGCACATTTAAAAAAAACTAACCGTTGATAAATTGAAAAAAATCGAAAACATTTATATTTTAACTCGGTTAAAAAACACGAGACTTAACAATATATCCACCACACAAACTTCTCACCCCCGAGAAGGCATTGGAAACCACTAAGAGAACTATCGACCTATATAGTTCATTAAGAAGATTAGTCATATTATTTCCAGACAGCATTATTCTAAAATATCGACATCACTTGCTGACACGTTAATTGATAATGATGCAACAATACCCACCTTAGTATTTTCCATGATGTCACATGAAATGATCAGATGTTCACCAGCATGATATTTCTGAATTCCTTAACACATGCGTGTGACATTACTCAAACCATGATCACCATGTCAAATATTGACCATAAAAGTTGTAACATATACCTATCAGCATTCCAAAATAGTCGAGTCCTAAGAAGTCCTCCCGAGCAGTGGGACATACTTAATTTAATAGCCTGAAACATTTTATGGGTACTACCTACCATGGGTTATCCCCTTTTGATCATTAATGTCGACCCTCTCTTTTGGTCACACAAAACTGAAAACACAAGATTCAAAATCCCCTTTCTTCATTTTTCCATTTTAATTAATTCATTTCAACATTTCTTCATTTAAATGAATATCAAAAAACATGCAAGTACTTTTTTCACAACAATCCACTTGGTTTTTAAAATAATAACCTGCCGAAAAAATAGGCATGTTATCACAAAAATCATGTTTAAACATTTATCATTTAGTATTATTCAAATATAAATAGGCAATTTAGCATCTAAATTCATTTCATCGAAAAGGTGATCTCCTAAAGTCCCATTTATTTAATCTGAGTTCTTCAAAATCAACCCCACAACGGTTCATTACAATCAAAACTTAGCATTTTTACATTTATAACCATTTTCAACCATACTATGGTTATATAAGGTTAAAACACAAGAGTGGTCGTCTACTAATCGATAAGGCACCCATACACCATACCACTGGCATTTGGATCCCATTTATAACATTCAGCATTCAATTAACATTTTAGCTTTATCATCCATTTCATATATAAAAAAAACTCTAACATATTAGCATAACTAGTAACACAATAACATGCTATAACATGGAATCATGTCACAAAAACAAAACCTGCTAACAATTGAGGTAGTATGGCATATAATCATTCATCCATGTCAAATATATAATCGAAAAATGCTATCTAAAGAGGCGTGCTAAAGCAAGTCAATCATGGCTTTTCACCCAAGGAACACAATCCAAATTTGCAGGCATCCTACTAATGCAACTACATGGCACGTTATATGCATAACATGTAAATCTCTAAGTGCCTAAGATAATGCATATCTGAAAATTCCTTGCCATATAAGGACAAGAAAATTATTCTTTTCAAAATTCTCAATATAAATAATCAACGAAAAATACACCAGCCACTCAAAGTGAAATCACATCAACTGTAACCTCTAATAGTACAAATATCAATTACCATCCATGGAAACTTGGTCATTTCCCGTACATGAGGTGATCAGTCCCAGGCACAACTATTAACCCAAGAAAAGAAGCATTCCTAGTATCCTATCTACCATCCCCAAAATAGAAAGACAATGCAAAATAAAGAAATCCTAAAACATTGATACAAATTTGTAAAATCCCGACCTGGCTCACCACTAAACTGGTGGCCGGACCGGTCGCCACATGACCTCATGTGCGCCTCTCCATATGCCAGAGGTTGCCGACTAGTAGCGAGGGTCTAAGGATAGTCAGTGTGGAGACTATAACCTCATTTTACTGTTCAAAAATAGACAAAGGCAATAAATAGAAGAAAGGGTATAATAAATGAATAATCAGTAGAAAAAATATTTTATAAATATTGTACAAAACAAATGGCCAACGCCAAATTATACAGCAGATGCATGCTTGGCATGCTAATGATACAAAATTAGAAAAAAGTGAACAAAACATCATTCCTTAAATTTCAATTCATAAATAAATAAATAATGACTCAAATCCCCATGGGCGATCTCCTTGAGCATCCCAAGCCTCCACCCGGTCATGTGATCCTAACTCCCAAGTAAATCCTACAACATACTCCTGCAACCAAATAGAATCTACTCAGGTACCTAGTGCAGTGGCGGCCTAAGTAGGGTGTGAGATATAAATCTCAGTAGGTCGGGACCACCAGTGTCTACCTCTAACCAATCATTTAATAAATAACTTATAACATGTGACGACATGCATAAATTAAGTAAACGATACAATATAAATCTATAACCAAGTAACTACTTCAGCCCTTAGCTGATATCTGAACCTGTATTATACATTTGTCATACATACTCAATATTCATTACATAATAATTAATATTTTATTAATTATTCCAATCATAATAAATTATGAAGGGCTTGATATTTTTCTTATTCCCAACATCTCCTATATAAGTCACTCAACACAGATGTCTCTAAAGACCATCTAAGTAATCAAATTAGAGATTGAATCCAAGCTTGTGATTTGACTTGAATAACATGTCAATGTTATTCAATTCAACCATTAATATTTTAATTCTGAGCCTTTCCACTAAAATTGGTTCACCCAATTCATAAAAATTTTGAACCCTTTCTCATAATCAATTCAAAAATCATCATGTCACAATAGCCTTAATTAACCATTTAACTCATTTCATGCACGAACAATTGGACCAACAATCCAATGTTAATCAATGGCTGTAGAACATCTTGTCTAGCACCCTTGTGAGTATTTGGAGCATAAATCTATATCTAACAACCCATGGGTATTTGGAGTATCTGCCCTGTCCAATAAAAGAATATTTTCTTGCAAGCTGGGTATAGAACTTCATGTCTAGCCCCCCGTGAGTATGTTGAGCATCAGTCCCTGTCTCACAACACATTTATCAATTATACTTATATATTTATCATTGGTGTATATTTCCATGTCTAACAACCCACAACCAACCATTAATTATTTCATAAATTAATTAATCCATTCTGTTAATTAATTAAACAACTAGTTAACAACATAAATCACCCGTCAAAATCCAACCCTTAATTAACCACTAAACATCTCAATGGTAAATAATTAATTAACAATTATTTCGTCATATCAAGAAAAATAAATAATTAAATCAACATTTAATTATCCAAATACTTTAACTATGAACCCGTTCACTCAAACAGTGATTTGTCCATGACTTTAGCAATTTAAATTCACGTCATAATCATCACAAAACATGCTGTAAAAATCCCATATATTTAGCAACCGTCTCACGCATCATCTCATAATATAAAACAACTCCATTCAAGACAACATAATGCATGGAAATCGAACATGAATAAAAAAGGACCCTTGGCCAACAGTCGTAACAAACAATCAATTCACAATCTTAATTTTAATGCATGAAAATTAATTAATTCAAAAATTAATTAATTAAATATTATTTACTTAACCAATCAAAAATTAATTAACCCTTTAACATTTTAACATTTAATAATTAATCAATCCATTAAATATTACCAATTTCCAATTTATATTTTTGAACATGTCAAATATTCAATATTGCCACACATTAATAAAATCCAAAATATTATTCCATCTCATGACTTGATAATTAATTATACAATTAATTACCCTATTACACATTATGCCCATTCAAATCATTTAACTGTTTAATCATATCACATTAACCAAATTAGCAAAACATGCTTAAAATAAATACAAGTTTAAGAAATCATTTATCTCACTTGGGTGACATAATTTAATAACATCAAAAGTCATGTATCTACATAATTTATATCACTTTTAGAAATTTAATCAAACTTACTGAATTCACATTTAGATGAAATACAATATAAATACTTCACATCACAAATTAAATATCCACAAAAACACTACAAGGATTTTATTTAAGTATTTATTAAAGTTGAACAAATGGGAAGGTACCCAACCTCATGGTGGTAGCATTTTAAAAACCAAAACACTTTAATCTACATGGTAGAAAACAGTCCACAATAGGCCCATAATCGCACGCGTGCACACATTAATAAAAATATATATATATATCTGTGCGTGTTGCCTACATTGATCAAAGAAAATTCAATATACTAAACTGATAACCAGAATCAATGTGGTGAGGAAGAACTTACCCCTAACATGGTACTAAGAACTCATAAAAAATTAATAGGCCTTAATATACCCAGTTCGAAACCAAACAACGGGTTTAGAAACTTACCCGAACCAATGGGGGCAAGAAAATTCGAAACCACTCGCCCCGCCCTTGGCGGAGGATGCCAGATTATGGACCAATGGGTCCTGAGTCAACATTTACATATCCAAAAAAAATAGAGGAATGTAACAATCAGATTAAACCCGAACCTTCGCATTTTAGACGACAAAAAAAGGAGAGAGACAGAAGTCAAAAGATCGATGTGAATCACGAGTTATACACAGATGGACTCACCTTGACGAGGTGGACAGGATTCGTGAAGAGTATGAGGGGAATCGTCGCGTGAAAAGTGGAGCTCGGGAGAGGGGGTGGTGTGCCACAAGGTATTACCCGGAGGGGGGCCGTGCCACGGAGGTTGAACACTGGTGGAGCTCCGCCAGGGTGTTGCGCTGCTCCAGGGAGGGTCGCCAGGGGGTTCCCGTGCCTTTTGGTTGCAATGCAGGAAGGAGATCACGCCGAGGAGGGAGCTTGTAGGAGGGAGGAAGGGGTCATGTCCTGGGGTGTGCCGCTGTGTGCGTGATGCACCTTGTGCATAGCGAGGAAGAAGAGGGGAATTTGATTCCCTTTATTTTATTTTTCAAACCCATAAATTAATTTCCATTAATAATAGTTATTATTAAACTCTAAAACCCATTCATAATACCACAATTAATGCATTAATAATAATAAAATATCATAATAATAATCATTTTATTATTATTATTATACACATTAAACACTTTTCTAAAAAGTTAAAAACTCCCCAATTAGACCTTCTTGAAGGATATGTTTCATTGAAAAAAATCAAAATCTCCTTTACTCCTCAATTAAATTAAAATATCTTTGATATGAAATTAATTTAAGAAATAATTTCTTTCCAAAAATTAATAAAATTAATATTTCCTTGAATTTAATTAACTAACAAAATAATAATAATAATAATAAAATCCTCATTATTATTATTTTTAAAACATTCATTTTTTTAATTCTAACCAAAACTCCCCAATTCGTTAATATTATTATTTATAATAACAATATCCATAATTATCAATAATTATAACACTCATAAAACAAAAACAATATATATATAATTATTATTACACAATCCTTTTATATAACCCTACACCTCTGTTAAATAAAATCACTCCTTCATTAAATTGGAAACTACTTATTTTATTACTATTTCCTTTGAGATACCCAATAACGCCTTTAAATTCACATAAGTATTATATCCTATTAAAATAAAATAGAACTTTGATAAACCCATAATTAAATTTTATTAAAAGAAAAAATAAAATGATCATTTTGATTTTTTTCATCATCCCCATTTAAATCCACAATAATTATCTAATTCGTTTTTAACCTTCATTAATTATTATTGAAATAAATTTTTCATAATTAATTATGAATCCCCATATTGATCATTAATTTCATTTAACATTTATTTAACAAAATAACCACAAAAATAATTATAAAATCATTATTATTAATATTGAATCTTTCATTTATTTAAAAACCCAACCACCCAATTTATTACAATATCATTAATATGATAAAAAATCCAACCCATAACCCCTCCTTTAATTAAATGTTCCTTTTTTGAAGATCAAAAGCCACATTTAATTCTCATAAATGATACACTTCTTTAATATGAAATTAAAATCTCAATGTATCAAAATAATTTGTGACTCCATAATAATAACAATGAGATTATTATTATTACCACATTCCTCCATTTAATAATAAATGGTCCTTTAATAATTCTGAAACTCTTTATTTAAATAAAATGGTTCTTTGATAAACCCAAAAGCCAGGTCAATACGTTCAACTTCCATTTAATTAATTCTTTAACATTCAATAAATTTAACAACCACAATAATAGTATTAATAACTTCATTATTATTATTATTATTAAAAATTTATTTTAATTAATCCAAATCTATCATATAATCAAATTTAATTAAAAAATAATAATTTATTGAATAAGATAAACTACCCTGGTTGGACCGCAACCACGCGCTACCAATGCAGATCCATTAAAGAGTATTTTTCTGGATCCGGTGCACCTGAGACTCATCGGGACACTAGCTACAATTTGTTAGGTAATTACGCAAGTCCAGAAACGACACCATTAGGTGTTCCAACACTCGGAATAAAATTCCAGAGCTCATTTTAAAAAAATGAAGCATTGATAAATCAAATTTTTTTTCAAAATCATTTATATTTTAACCAGGTACAAAAACACCAGACTTTAAACCCTCGCCCCCTGGGCCGAGCCGCCTATGTAGTTCCCTTCCGGACGAACCTCCCTCGCACCGACTAGTGGCCGGTGCGCGCCCTCACGGCCGGTCTGCACCATCACAACCCTCTGTGGCCCCTGACAGCAGACTGGGATGGGCCCAGCGGGATGGTCTGAATCCAATGGGCTGGCCAACCCAACTGGCTGGGTCAACCCGAACCGGGTTTGCCGAGGCTGGGTCGGTCCAGATCAGTCTGACCGAGTCGGACCGGACTAGGGCCCACTACGACCCATATATGCTCTTCCGACCATATCGTTGGCACCAGACGCCCATTTGACGAACCATCAACGACGATGGAAATCATAGAGTGTGACGGTCCCTTTGAGTATAACCTAGGGGAGTTTTCGGAATAGTTATGAGACGGTCAGTTTGGATCATGCACGAATCCAACCAGCCCCCCAGAACAAAAAGACTAATAACTCAATGATCGGGCATCTAATTTACGT
Source organism: Viscum album (assembly GCA_963277665.1). NCBI lineage: Eukaryota > Viridiplantae > Streptophyta > Magnoliopsida > Santalales > Viscaceae > Viscum > Viscum album. The sequence goes on along the minus strand of OY728156.1, from coordinate 1,186,117,138 downwards.
GTTGTCTGTTGCGTTGAGACCCCTATGACGTGGAATAACATTAAGATACTTATTCTTGGGACTTCGTGACAATTGGTGTATCGACCAGTAGCTCGTGGAGCGGATCCTCCCAGAGAAGAGAAAGCATAGTGTAGAGACCGCGTTGCTGGATGAGACCTGACATCTACTGATTTTTTGACTCAGAGTGACTCTACTATCTCACTGGAGAGCGCCTTGGCGTCACGGCAGACCCATGGTGGAGAAGCGTGCATGGTGGCATGGCAGACCCACGGTACTTGATAAGTGAAGTACGTCAGCAGGCTATGAGGGGGAGTGCGCATGGTGACACGACATACCCACTATGGGGAGCTCCTCTATGTGACGCGGTAGACCCACGATACTCGACAGGAGAAGTACCTCAGGAGTCCAATGTTAGTGGGAAGTACCCATGGTGTTCCGGTAGGCCAACCGTACTTTATTGATTATGAGTTCTCTAGTAGTCGAGGTTTTGATAATGTGACCGGGGATGTTACTTGATACTACACCTAAAATAATATCATTGTTGAGCCGAGTGAGTACTTTTGTGTTTTCCTCGTGATTGAGATAGATTTCTTAATAACATCGGTATATGTATGGGAATATACCTATGTAGTTTTATCTGTTGATTTCTAACATAGTGGTTTATCCTTGATGGATTTTGTGAGACCATGAGGGTCTCGGGGTCCAAACTGAGTATCTTTATGCTCACCCCTGTACGGGCTATGCCTGTAATTCATTGTGTTGGATGAAGACGACAGTCAACACTAACGTGAGCTGAGAGTACATGGCTGAATGGTATCCGGAGGTGGACCATACATCATGTAGGTACCCAGTAGAGACAGATGTATATGGAGTGCATAGGAGGATATCTGTACCGACTCTTCAGGTAGTAATCCTCGAGGATGACCCAGTAGATGATTTTATTTTTTTCATCAATGGTATTGTTTTTATTTGCACTTGTACCTATACTATTAGGCTTGTATTCCAGCCCCTTTTAGTTTCTTCACTCTTTCATTATATATTTTACATGGTGTTTCGTCTAGCTGTGTGCTTTCTTGTGTGTCTGTTTACAGGTTATAATGGAAATTCCATCCTAGTATTGGGGAATTACATCTTTGGTGCTAGTCGTCATCCCCAGGCATCTGGAATGTAGGCTTAGGGTAGTCACAACATGGACCACGGGGGGTGTTTCGTGACAAATTAGTATCAAAGGTGTCAGTTCTAATAAGAACATAGGACTCTGATATTTCTTTTCTATGAAGCAATAGTGTTAAGGGTTGTGACTATGGTTCTCAGTTAAGGGAGTCCAGTGATGGTGTTGTGTTTGACATATGCATACACCAGGACCCTAACTTCTGATTCCTGACTTAGTGCACAGAAACACAAATTTTGTGTGTGTTTTAAAAAGTTTTCTTTCAGTAAACTCAACCTTTGTAACAACCATAGATTTTATAAGATACATTCTTTTTAATTTAATTCATATATTCTATTGTATGACACACCAATATTATCTTTCACTATACGCAACACTGTATTAGCTTGCAGTATACACAACACTTTCATTGGCTCTTGTTACACACAATTTCAAGTTCGTTTGATAGAAGTTATTCTACGCAACATTGAGGGTATATATATATATATTCAATGTATAAATAAAATATGGTTGGATTCTGTTATATGAAACAACAAATGAGTTGTGCACTACACGCAACGCTGACTTGGCTTGCATTACACGCAATTACGACCTTCCTCGATAGCGTGTGTTGTACGCAATATCGGGTTTTACTAAACAGCGATATATTATTATAATATTGTTATGAACTAGCCATTATAAATAGTGTTAACTAAATTTTGAATATTATAACATTATTATTCATCTTACACATTTCTAGAACATGCTATAAGAACAAAATAAATTTTTCGGGTAAAATAAGTATTTTTCAAAAAATGCAGTTTTTCCGCCTTTTGATGGCGCACCCACATTAAATATAGTTTTGACATGTTTATAAGTTCAATTTGACAAAATAAAATTCTTATTTTGAATCAGGATATAAAAATTTACATTAGATAAAGTTTTGATATTTTTCCGATAACTTTCATATTTTAATGAATTGTAAAAACACGCTATATTTTAATTAAAAACAACTTTTTTCATCGTAATATCTTATGTGGTTAAATTATAATATTTAATGGTTTTAAAGTATAAATAGAATATATTTTTACCATTTAATATAATGTATGTCATTAGCATTGATTTTACCTTGAATTCGTAGGTTAAATCAATTAAATCTTTTGCAATGTTTTATTGAAAACCCCATTTTCATTCAACAACGAGATTAATTTTAATTTAATTTCTACAACTTTTGTGTATTGAATTTGGAAAAATGGATTCCATATTTGTAATCAGTGGATCCAAATTATGTTAATAAGCTACTTTTGTTTTGGGAATTATGAATAGTAACTACGATAAATTTTATTTACCATAGTTAAATGTAAATCGGGTAATTAAGGGTAAATATAATATTTTAAAATTACCCTAAAAAGTGTCAAAATATTATTGTATGACTAAAAGTCGACCCATATCACCTAAGGGTAGGATTTTATTTATTTAATTAAATTTTATCAATGAAAATAATTTAATTATTATTAAAACCAAAGAATGTGACAACATGTCACTTTCTTAAATCTTATAAGTATAATAATTTTAATCTAGTTATAAACTTCACGAAAATTCAAACATGAATAGTATCCATAAATTTAATACAATTATCTACATCATAGGAATTCATTTATAATTTTTAGGGATTAAATAATTATCATTTATTATGACACAAAGATGATGCAGTAATTGTCTTATTAATGAAATATTGACATAATTGATGTTATAAATGCCCAAATAAATGTAATTTGAGACTTTTTATGACTTACATTAATTTTATAGGTTAATATGACATGTTATTGTTGATATAAGTAACTTGGTTCGAACTTATCATTCTATTATGAAGTTCATAAAAATCATGTCCCAAATGGTGTCAAAATTGACATAAATTAGTTTTTCTAAAAAAATATTATATTATTAATTGTTATTTAATTCCTAAAAATCTAAGGTTCGGCCAAATGACTTATATAAGGATAGATATATTAATAATAAACAACTTGGGTTTCGTTTGTCTTGTTATGGTAAGTTTATTAACCATATAGTGTAAGAAAACAAAAAGACACGGTAAAAGTTAAATTATTTAACTTAGAGTTAAATCTAAATGATAAGGTTAAAATAGGAACCTAAACTTGTCTAAATTCTATTGGATGAGAGGATTTCGACCCATCCCCACCTTAGCCTCGAAATAAATCAATTTGGAGATATTTAAAACCGAATTTGACTTTATAATAAAATAATAGTTTTTGTTATACCAAAGGTACCCCTCTCCTCCCTTATAAAAGGGCAGCTCCTCCCTCTCTTCCTCACACCACATTGAGCCTTCAAGCTCGGCCAAACCCTTCCATTTTCTCCTCTAAACTTCCCTAGAGACATCCTTGAGGTCCTGGTATTCTTCAAAGACCAATTTTAGTGCCCTAAAAGGAGGTCTCAAAGAAGCACTTCAAAGAAGAGGTCATATCCATTACCAATCCTTTCCAATTTATTTCTTCTTCAACTTCTTATTCATTAGTTGTTTAATTATGAAGTAATAACATCAGTATCACTCATATACTGATATGTTATTATAAGTATGAAACAACCTTATTTAACCATCCATCCATCCTACGGAAAATGAAATCACCACGCGTGCGTACATACAGAATACCGTCTCCACGCCATGGTGTAATCTATTTTCCGCCACCACCTTAATTGGATGGGTATAATGGTGTAATGAGTAACTATATATGATTATTATAATGTGATATTGATACTGAAATATTATATATACACATAAACACAAGTTCACGATCATGAGAACGATATCATCGCTCGTGCGTACGTACGGACTACCGTCTCCACGACGCGATGAGATTCATTCTCCACATTAACCATTCATGAATGATTATAAAGTATATATAATGAATAATAATGAAATATATGACATGTTAAATCTAATATATTTATGTATATATATATATATATTTATGTCATCTACTTACTTCCATTCAAGACAATAAGGAAAGGAAAACAGCGTTCATGCGTACGTACAGACTACCGTCTCCATGAACGGTGTATTTCTTTCCATTTATCGATCCATTATATATATGTATATTCTGAGTATATATTATATATAAATCATTTTTTATATTCTGGAATTAAGTAATCATTATCTATGTAATCATATGAATAATTACAAGTTAAAACACGAACGACAAATGAGACGATTTTACCCAAAACACTACTTCAACATGGAATTTACAAAAGAACGGGTAATATAAAGTCATAAGTGAACCATATATGATATCATAACAATGAATATGATTCTTTAATAAGTCAATGACATTATTTAAATCATTATACAGGAGTTTCGGACACTTACGAAGAAAATTGGACCTAAGGAAAGGGAAATATCACAATCTCATTTTTATCCGAGATTGTTTACACTTTGGTATTTACTGGGGTTATTTCTATCATCCATGTCCATGTTTTATAAAAGTTTTTTCATGTATGTTTAAAGTCCTTTTTACCCATTTTTAATTTTACCACATGTTATGTAAGGAATCTTTCTTTTGTTTACGTTACGAGGTACTTTTTAAATTTTTCGACAAAAGTACGAGAAGAAAGTTTTCTTATAACTTATACGGCATGAATGGATTTTTAAAACATTATTTCCAATAAGCTTCCTTTACAAGTTTTCAAGTTTATTTTTAATCAGCTTCTTTTAGTTTAGAATTTTACGACATGTTAAGAAAGGAAAAGTGGTTTTGAAGCAGTAAGGATATTTTATTCAAGAATGGAGTTCAAGTGTTTTATGAAAATAATTTTCCATATAAGATAATAAAGGGTTCTATCCCTATTATTACATTGATTTGATTATGTTGTGATGAAATTTTATTTTTATGAATTCCTTTATCTTATATGAATTGTTTTATGATGTCACGATGTTTATGATTCCCATTTTTATTATATGGGTTATGCTATGATGTATGGTTTATGATTTTGTGGCACACATAAGAATGGTATCATTATGAGATGGGTGGGACCTATATCTCCCTCCAATGCATTGGGTAAATATTTTTTATCTCATGAGATGGACATGGATGGAATGGTAGGTTATACCGGTTCAGTGAAACAGAACTGAAATGAGGGTGACTCGGTTCAGAAATGGACTTTGTCCACTAAGATAGTCTTTGCAATGAGTCTTGACTAATAAGAAATGGTTCTCTATGATTATGTGTGTATTCCACAAGGTTTCATGTTTTAAGTTATGATAATTGGGATTTTATTTCACTACTATGATTTATCACATGTTATGAAATTATACACTCTTTTACACGTTAATATTTCCAAATTGTTATGTTATTATGAATATGATGTAATTGATATTTCTTTTGTTTACCCTTACTGAGAATTTGAGCTCACCCTTTTATGTTTTCTTTTCCCTAGGATATAAAGAATGGTTTTAGGAAAAAAATGAAAGATCTTTATAGGATATGTTGAAGATCTTTCACCACGATTAGAAGATTACATTCCGAGTTTTCCAAAGACACTAAACTATTACGATCCTTGTGTGTGTGTTTTTGTTATGTAATAAGTATTCCGCAAAAGTTATGTAATGTCCATGTACGTCAAGCTTCAGGTCTCTACAGTTGGTATCAGAGGAAAGGTTTAGTCAACCTTTGGAGACTAGGATGCGAAAACATTAGTGAGATCCCTAGAGATATTTCTAAGGTATGTCTAGGGATGTCTCTAAGGTTAAGTATACATATATGTTATAGTCCTAGAATTGCACTAACGATCTTATAATTTAACCTAAGTTGTTAGATATTGAGGGTACTCCCCCTTTACTATGTTGTTTTCTCTAGCATGATTTTTGCCTCTCACAGAATTCTTTTAGTGTTTTAGTAAATGGAGGGAACCAGATGGAATTCGGTTAACATTGAATCCAATGAAAAAATTGGTGACTATGAGAAAAAAAATTGTGTAATTCCTAGAGAGAAAGATATTGTGATTATGCTGAATCAATCATCGTGATATATGATTAACAAGGTGAAATTTGGTGGTATGCCTAATTCATCAAAGAAGAGGAAGATAAACTATTATGCATGTTCGCATGTTGAGGAGCATAAAGAAATGAAGATTGAGATTTATAATGAAGGGAAGAAAAACCTTGAGTAATACCTCAAATGGAGGGACCGATGTTATCTGTGTGGAGAAAAGGGTCATAGAGTGACAGACTGTTATGGAGTTCAATGTCTTATTTGTGGAGAACATGGGCATTACCCAACTCAATGCCCTGACCTAAAAAGTTACTTCTAAATCAAGGAAGGAATTATTTCAGGACAATCATTGAAGGGGATGGACTGAAGTGTTTATGTATTGGTATTTGAGAATAATGTTGTTGAGGTACTTTTATGGTGTATTGGAATATTTATGTATTGGTCTATTATGGTTTTCAATAATTTTATGGTACCGGTAACCATGAAAAGTGATTCAAATATTTTGGAAAGTAGATGATATGCGTGTAATGATGGGATACGGAAAAAATGAAATGTTTGACAGTATTCATGAGATCATGATTGATATAAGGACTATGTGATATCATGGTTTGAGTATATAGAATTTTGAGGATTTTGGTATGTGGAAAGTGTTAACTTTTAACTGCATTCATGTTTTCACTATGGTTCAATGGGTATTCATTTTTTTCAAGAGAATACATGATTAAGGTATTCACATGATTGGAATGTGACCAACAATATATATATATGGGGGATAAATGATGGTATTCACATGCATGGTTGATGACATTTCAAGTAATCATTTTCTTTATACTATGAGCTTGGACCGAAGTATTTTAGATAAGCCTAAATATTGGAATGGATTATGTTGGACATATTCTAAGTATTGTTTAAGGATAGAACTTTTTTTGATATTACTGATGGGATTTTATAGTAATGTAGTATTAGAAAAAGGACAACCTGCAGGACGGGCGACAGCCCATCGCTTCAGACAAGGCCATGGGAATCGAACCCACAACCAAAGTGCGACTGGCCTTTATCGCCTACCACTGGCCTACATGAAGTCCATGTTTAGTAGAAACTCGTTTTATTATATTAAGCAGTATGATATATGAATTATATGTCCATTTTAGGAACCATATATCATTAATATCACTATATATGGACTTACGTATTTTTTTTGATAACTTTTCTAACCTATTGTTTGAGACAGATGGAATGACCCCTCATTATATCACATGATCATCTAACACATCATGAATGACAAATTCAACTTCATTTCTTTAAGAGATGAAGTGGAAATTGTCCAAAGAACGACTAACTGTGAGACTATACCAAAACCACGAAAGTATTTCTTCTAATTCCAATTTCATCAACATTAGCGAAATAATCTTTAAAACCAAAAATGTTGTCCTAGTGATCTTATACGTAATGAATCAGATATTAACTTAGATCGTCACAAATTTATGGCTTTGTGATTGTTGTCTTTTTCATAGCCATGTTCTCTACCACTCTCCATCAGAACTTCATGGTTAGATTTTTCTTCCAAATCCGTATTTTCACCCATGTTCTCCTACGTGGAAACCCAGTGATTAGTTTATTTGGGTAACTGTTACGTTTCATACTTTTGATTTTAAAGATTGGTTTTGGTATTTCTTTTTATGATGTGGGTTTCTATTAAATAAACTTTTGAATAGTAAACCATTTATAACCCCGAAGAATTTCGAGGGAGAAATTCATTATAAGGTGGGTAGAATGTAACAATCCGAGATTTTATAAGATACATTCTTTTTAATTTCATTCATATCTTCTATTGTAGGACACACCAATATTATCTTGCGCTATATGCAACACTGTATTAGCTTGCAGTATACGCAACACTTTCCTTGGCTCTTGTTACACACAATTTCAAGTTCATTTGATAAAAGTTATTCTACGAAACATTGAGTGTATATATATATATATATTCAATTTATAAATAAAATATGGTTGGATTCTGTTATACGCAACAACAAAGGAGTTGTGCACTACACGGAACCGTGACTTGGCTTGCATTAGACGCAATTACGAACTTCCTCGATAGCCTGTGTTGTACACAATATCGGGTTTTACTAAACAACGATATATTATTATAATATTGTTATGAACTAGCCGTTATGAATATTGTTAACTAAATTTTGAATATTATAACATTATTATTCATCTTACACATTTCTAGAACATGGTATAAGAACAAAATAAATTTTTCGGGTAAAATAAGTATTTTTAAAAAAATGCAGTTTTTCTGCCTTTTGATGGCGCACCCACATTAAATCTAGTTTTTGACATGTTTATAAGTTCAATTTGACAAAATAAAAATCTTCTTTTGAATCAGGATATAAAAATTTACCTTAGATAAAGTTTTGATATTTTTCCGATAACTTTAATATTTTAATGAATAGTAAAAACATGCTATATTTTAATTAAAAACAACTTTTTTCATCGTAATTTCTTATGTGGTTAAATTATAATATTGAATGGTTTTAAAGTATAAATAGAATATATTTTTAGCATTTAATATAATTTATTCCATTAGCATTGATTTTACCTTGAATTCGTAGGTTAAATCAATTCAATCTTTTGCAATGTTTTAATGAAAAACCCGTTTTCTTTCAACAAAGAGATTAATTTTAATTTAATTTATGAAACATTTGTGTATTGAATTTGGAAAAATGGATTCCAGATTTGTAATCATTTGATCCAAATTATGTTAATAAGCTACTTTTTATTTTTGGGAATTTTGAATAGTAACTACGGTAAATTTTATTTACCATAGTTAAAGGTAAATCGGGTAATTAAGGGTAAATATAATATTTTAAAATTACCCTAAAAAAAGTAAAAATACTATTGGATGACTAAAATTCTACCCATATCACCTAAGGGTCGGATTAGATTCATTTAGTTAAATTTTTTCAATGAAAATAATTTAATTATTATTAAAACCAAACAATGTGACAACATGTCACTTTCTTAAGTATTATAAGTATAATAATTTTAATCTAGTTATAAACTTCATTAAACATTGAACATGAATAGTCTACTGAAATCTAATACAGTTATCTACATCATAGGAATTTATTTAGAATTTTTAAGGATTAAATAATTATCATTTATTATGACACAAAGATGATGCAGTAATTGTCTTATTAATGAAATATTGACATAATTGATGATATAAATGCCCAAATAAATGTAATTTTAGACTTTTTATGACTTACATTAATTTTATAGGTTAATATGATATGTTATTGTTGATATAAGTAACTTGGTTATAACTTATCATTCTGTTATGAAGTTCTTAAAAATCATGTACCAAATGGTGTCATAATTGACATAAATTAGTTTTTTAAAACAAATATTATATTATTAATTGTTATTTAATTCCTAAAAATCTAAGGTTCGGCCAAATGACTTAGATAAGTATATATATATTAATAATAAACAACTTGGGGTTCGTTTGGCTTTTTATGGTATGTTTATTAACCATATAGTTTAAGAAAACAAAAACACACGGTAAAAGTTAAATTATTTAACTTAGAGTTAAACCTAATTGATAAAGTTAAAATAGGATCCTAAACTTCTCTAAATTCTATTGTATGAGAGTATTTCTACCCATCCCCACCTTATCATTGAAATAAATCAATTTGGAGCTATTTAAATCCGAATATGACTTTATAATAAAATAATAGTTTTAGTTATTCCAAAGGTACCCCTCTCCTCCCTTATAAAAGGACACCTCCTCCCTCTCTTCCTCACACCACTTTGAGCCTTTAATCTCCACCAATCCCTGCCATGTTCTCCTCTAAACTTCCCTAGAGACATCCTAGAGGTCTTGTTCTTCATTAAAGACCAATTTTATTGCCCTAAAAGGAGGTCTCAAAGAAGCACTTCAACGAAGAGGTAATATCCATTACCGATCCCTTCCAATTTCTTTCTTCTTCAACTTCTTCTTCTTTAGTTGTTTCATTATGAAGTAATACCATCATTATCACTCATATACTGATATGTTATTATAAGTATAAAACAACCCTATTTAACCATCCATCCATCCTACGGAAAACAAAATCACCGCGCGTGCGTACGTACAGAATACCGTCTCCACGCCTTGGTGTAATCTATTTTCCGCCACCACCTTAATTGGATGGGTATAATGTTGTAATGAGTAACTATATATGATAATTATAAAGTGATATTGATACTGAAATAGTATACATACACTTCAACAAATGTTCACGATCATGAGAACAATATCATCGCTCGTGCGTACGTACGGACTACCGTCTCCACGACGCGATGAGATTCATTCTCCACATTAACCATTAATGAATGATTATAAAGTATATATAATGAATAATAATGAAATATCTGACATGTTAAATCTACTAGATTTATGTATATATATATATATATGTTTGTCATCTACTTACTTCCATTCAAGACAATAAGGAAAGGAAAACAACGTTCATGCGTACATACGGACTACTGTCTCCATGAACGGTGTATTTCTTTCCATTTATCGATCCATTGTATATATGTATATTCTGAATATATATTATATATAAGTCATGTTTTATATTCTGGAATTAATTAATCATGATCTAAGTAATCATATGAATAATTACAAGTTAAAACACGAACGACAAATGAGACGATTTTACCCAAAACGCTACTTTAACATGGAATTTCTAAAAGAACGGGTAATATAAAGTCATAAGTGAACCATATATGATATCATAATAATAAATATGATTCTGTAATAAGTCAATGACATTATTTAAATCATTATATAGGAGGTTCGGACACTTACGAAGCAAATTGGACCTAAGGTAAGGGAAATATCACAATCTCATTTTTATCTGAGATTGTTTATAATTTGGTATTTACTGGGGTTATTTATATCATCCATTTCCATGTTTTATAAAAGTGTTTTCATGTATGTTTAATGTCCTTTTTACCCATTTTTACTTTTACCACATGGTATGTAAGGAATCTTTCTTTTGTTTATGTTACGATGTAGTTTTTGACTTTTCCGACATAAGTATGAGAAGAATGTTTTCTTATAACTTATACGGCATGAATGGATTTTTAAAACATTATTTCCAAGAATATTCCTTTACAAGTTTTCATGTTTTTTTAATCAACTTCTTTTAGTTTAGAATTGTTCGACATGTTATGAAAGGAATAGTTTTTTTGAAGCAGTAAGGATATTCTCCTCAAGAATGGAGTTCAAGTGTTTTATCAAAATTATTTTCCATCTAAGATAATAAGGGTTCTATCCCTATTATTACATTGATTTGATTATGTTGTGATGAAATTTTATTTTTATGAATTCTTTTATCTTATATGAATTGTTTTATGATGTCACGATGTTTAAGATTCCCAATTTTATTATATGGGTTATGCTATGATGTATGGTTTATGATTTTGTGGCACAAATAAGAACGATATCATTATGAGATGGGTGGGACCTATATCTAACTCCAATGCATTGGGTAAAGATTTTATATCTCATGAGATAGACATGGCTGGAATGGTAGGTTATACCGGTTCAGTGAAACAGGAATGAAACGAGGGTGACTCGGTTCAGAAATGGACTTTTTCCACTAAGATAGACTTGGAAATGAGTCTTGACTAATAAGAAATGATTCTCTATGATTATGTGTGTATGCCACAAGGTTTCATGTTTTAATTTATGATTATTGGGATTTCATTTCACTACTATGATTTATCCCATGTTATGAAATTGTGCTCTCTTTTGCAGGTTAAGATTTCCAAATTGTTATGTTTTTATGAATATGATGTGATTGATATTTCTTTTGTTTACCCTTACTGAGCATTTGAGCTCACCCTTTTATGTTTTCTTTTCCCCGGGATATAAAGAAAGGTTTTAGGTAAAGAAAGGAATAATTTTATGGGAGATGTTTAATATCTTTCACCACGATTAGAAGATTACATTCCGAGTTTTCCAAAGACACTAAACTATTACAATACATGTGTGTGTGTTTTTGTTATTTACTAAGTATTCCGCAAAAGTAATGTAATGTCCATGTACATCAAGCTTCGGGTCTCTACAACCTTGTCAGCTCACCAAGTATAAATTTTAACCATAGTGCACCTGTTTTTTAGGATGACTCCATGAAAATAGCCTAATAGAGTTGTGAGAGTTGTACACACTAATAGCCCACTGAGTGACAAGGCCTCGGTGCGGGGCCATTTTCCAACGGAGGCACCAATGGTACCACTACCCATTGGACCCCCGATGCCACTAGCCCTAGCAATAGATGGTGCACAACACTTGTGAACATTGAATGTGTTCCATCACCAAAAGACACCAAAGTTCAAGGGAGAGATGGACCCACAGGCGGTTGAGGATTAGCTGGAGGATGTGGTGAGGGTTTGTTGACCGGTAGGGATATGAGTAGACCTCATGGTGATACTTGATTCCCACCTTCTATAGGCAATAGTGGGGAGGATGGTGGAGCTTGATGCTCCATGTTCACAATGATGTGACGATTATCTAGTATGACTTTGAGAGGATATTTTGGGAAGAGATTGTTCTGGAGACAATTCACATAATGCACATATATGAGCTGCTTCATCTACAGCAGGGAAGCATGACTGTAGCTCCGTACTCATCGAGGGTTACAGAACTCTCACACAACTCCACCGATATAGAACATGAGCTATTCTTTAGGGCCAAGACCATCGAGTAGGGGCTCATGCAAGAGATCATGGCTTTTTTGATCTCACTTAGAATCTCGACGCAGGCAGGGGTGTTTGAGAGAGATCTCTTGGTGGAGAGTTTCCTTGCTGAGCAGACACGAACTGTGAGACCCACTACCAGTCATAATATAGTGGAATCTTATGCATATGGCTAGAGACAGATGAAATAGAGATCCAAGAGGACCAGACATACAGGTGGACGACCGCATGACTCAAGATCGGTTGTGTGGGGCACTCGATGCGGAGACAAACATGCCAGGAGTGGGCTGTTTTATAGTTGTGGCGGGCATGGACACATGGATCATGATTGTCCGGCCCCTCATTTGGATGATCAGCAGATGGTCGAAGGACCACCTAGGCAGAGACAAAGATTCGATCGAGGTGGCCCATAGGGGGCTGGCAGAAGTGGAATAGGAGTTGGCCGCATATCTGGTGGTGGGAGACGAATCGAGATATTACCTCCACCACCACCAGGAGGTAATCCTGGTCCATAGGGAGCTGGTGGAAAGGGGAGAGCTCAGCTTTAGGCAGCTGAGGCTTACGATCATTGCACTCAGGAGATAATACAAGGTACAATCTATGTCTTCTCCACCTTAGCTACAGTTCTGATAGAAATAGGTGCCAGTCATTCTATTATTTCCACTACCCTTCTTGGGATCTCAGAGATTCCAACGGAGTCGTTGGCTAGATTGTTACAACTAGAGATGCCTACGGGAGCAGATTCAATGATTACACACTGGTGCGGGTAGTGAATGCTTACTCTAGGCGTCAAGAGCTTCGGCTGTGATCTCATCGTAGCATCGTCGAGGCCTTATGACATCATCATGGGAATGGATTGCTTATCTGCAGTCTATGAATAGATTGACCGTATTAGGTGCAATGTTTTGTGTGTCTCCATAGATGGGACCAAGTTTACCTTCACCAGTATGAAGGGAGATTTTGTAGCACCGAATGGAATTTCATAGAGGAGAGTATAGTCGATCAGTAATCATGTGGCTATCCTTACCTTCAGAGATATTGATGTGGAGAGTCTGAGTTATCCTGTAGTGGTGGACCTATACACATATGTTTTCACTAATAATGTCATATGTCGACCTCCTCACTGATAGGTGGACTTTAATATTTACTTGTACCCTGGGATGACACCGATATCTAACCCATAATATCAGATAGCTTCTGCAGATCTTCTTGAGCTGCAAGAAAAGCTAAAGGAATTGTAAGTGAAGGGATTCATTCGGCCTAGTTTTTCACCTTGGGTAGCCCCGATTCTGTTGGCCATGAAGGAAGACGAGATATTGTGGATTTTTGTTGACTATCAGTGCTTGAAACAGGTGACCATGAAGAAAAAGTACCCACTCTCAAGGATTGATGAACTATTTGATCAGCTAAAGGGATCATGGTGGTTCTCGAAGATAGACCTCATATCAAGCTATCATCAGTTCAGTGTTCAAGATGAGGATGTGCAGAAGACAACTTTCAGATGTTGGAATGACCACTACGATTTCTTGTTTTTTCCTTTTGGCCTAACCATCACACCAACAGTGTTCTTTGGACTCATTAATAGGATCTTTCAGCCATTCCATGATGTATTTTTCATAGTATTCATCGATGAAGTTCTGATTTAATAGACTATTGGGGAGGAGCATGCCTAGCATTTGCAGGCAGTACTGGACAAACTCTGAGAGAACTAGCTTTATGGTAAGCTCGTCAAGTTCCATTTCTGGATCCGAGAGGTTCAATTTATAGGACATTTCATCTTGGAGGCTGGAGATGTAGCGGATCCAGCAAATATTGAGGCGGTACTTTCTTGGGAGCCACCGAGGAGAGTGAAGGAAATATGGAGTTTCCTAAGATTGGCTGGATACTACTGGAGATTTGTGTGGGATTTATCACGTTTTTCAGCACCACTATTATCCTTAACAAAGTAGGTTAAACCCATCGTTTTTTAGGAGAAATGCTAGCGGTGTTTTCAGGAGCTGCGGGAGATGCTGACTTGTGCCCCCATCTTAGGGCTTCTAGAAGAGGGTGGATGGTACATAGTCTACTGCGATGCATCATCTATCAGACTCAGATGTGTCTTGATGCATGGTTAAGTAGTGATCATATATGGTTAATGAAAGCTAAAAACAACATGAATAGAACTACACTACCCATGATCGGGATTTAGCAGTAGTGTTCTTCGCCTTAATGATGGGGTGACACTATCTGATGGGAAAACATTTTACAGTGTAGTCTGATCACAAGAGTCTCAGGTATATCTTCTATCAGAAGGACCTGAACCAGAGAAATGATGTTGGCTTGAGTTCCTCTAGGAAAATGACTTCAAGATAGTATATCCTCCTCGGAAGGGTAATGTTTTTGTAGATTCACTCAGCACGAGGTCAGGTATACAACAACTAGGTGAGGCGACGGAGCAGCTGGAAACTTTACAGATATCCTTTATGGATAGAGATGAAGGATATATTCTACAGTATCTTACATTCACTCCCCAACTTCTTCAGTGACTCAGGGAGGCACAACGTGAGGATGTTGTCTACAAGGAAGGACATGCTCAGATGTCCATAGGGCAGACACGTGATTTATTTTCTAAAATTTGGGAGCATGTGATCCTCTTCAGAGGACGTACCTTGGTACCAATGTCACTTCAGGAGGATGTTTTGAGGGATTTCAACACATGACCTCTAGCATCACATCCCAGAGTGGTGAAGATGTACCAGGACCTTCGATGATAGCAGTTTGGGCCTGGAATGAAGAAAGAAGTTGTAGATTTTTCCACTCGATGCCTCACTTGTCCGCAAGTGAAGGCGGAGCATCTGGTACGAGCAGACTTGGTTCAGTCTTTAGAGGTCCTAGAGTGGAAGTGGGATTGGATCTTCATGGAATTCATGATGGGACTTCCACATACATCTAGGTGTCATGAATCGATTTGGGTGATCGTCGACCGACTCACCATATTGTCCCACTTCTTACCGATCAGAGAGTATGTTTCAATTAAGAGCATGTGGAACCTCTATGTGTCGACGATTATGCATCTACATGGAGTAACATCCATGATTTTCTCCTATCATGATGCTCATTTTACTTCCCAACTATGGAATGGGTTAGAGGAGGCTTTTAGGATGAATGTTCATTTGTGCACTGCCTTCCATCCACAGAGAGATGGTCAGACTGATCGGACCATTTAGACTCTCGAGGACATGCTGTGTGATTTTTTCCTCAGATTCGGTCACAATATTGATGATCGCATACCTTTGGTGGAGTTTTCATAAAACAACAGATATCACTACCCCATTGTGATGGCAGTTTTCAAGGCATTATACAGGAGACCTTGAAGATCACATTTGTGCTGGACTGATTGAGGGGAGTCAGCACTGTTGGGACCAGAGATGGTATATGCCACTACAGAAAAGGTGTAGATCATCTAGGACGAGATGAAAAATGCATAGAGTAGGAATAATTCATATTCCTATAGAAGACATAGACCTATGGAGTTCGAGGATAGTGACCAAGTCTTTCTATGGGTCTCACCTCGGCGAGGATTGCAGAGATTTGGCCGAGGCGGAAAGTTCTATTCGAGATTCATTGGACCTTTTCTGGTCCTCAGTAGAGTAGGCGAGGTGGAATATCATTTAGATCTTCCAACGTAGTTTCACCTAGTGAATGACATCTTCCACGTATCCCAACTAAGGAGATACGTGCAAAAACCTTCTCACATCATCGACCATGGTGAGCTGGACTTCAACGATGGGGAGACTTTTATGGATGTTCTAGTAGATATTGAGTATCTATAAGAGGAGGTCCTTAGTAGATGGTTGATACCTTTGGTGCGAGTTTACTGGCAGCATGGGATCCTCTAAAAGGGAACAAGGGAGGAGGAGGCTCATATGCGTGATTTGTACCCCCACTTGTTTACCTAGTTTGAGTTCTGGCATATACGGACATTGATCCCTGAGGTGGGAATAATGTAAAGACCTGAAATTTCCATGTAATTTGTTTTAATTAAATGGGAATTTTACAAGTTCATGAAAATTTACAGCATGTTATTCTAATGCCCAGAGTGCCTAGAATGAATTTTTGAACATTATTTTGGATACATTCATTACACGTATTAGAGGATTTTTATAACTTCTGAACTGGTCCACGGAATTGAAATCTGAGGGCATTGTTGAACTCACAACGCCGATATTCTCTTAAGGAGACTCTCACCTCGATGGAATATGGATGAGGGTGAAGGTCAGTTTTTTTGTTTTTCATGGAAATAATAAAATAAAATAAACTTCATTTTATTTTATTTTGAGCTTCCATGAGGTTATTTCAGGTGGGGTCCACCGGAACTAAACGTCCATGTGGAAATTGGAAGTGGGGACCACCAGACCATATCCTCCTAGGAGAGGTTAATGTTTAGGGGAACACATAAACCATAACATCCCATGAGAGGTTATAGACGTGGGGACCACACGAGATTAAACCCCCTTGATCCCCCCCTAATTCGGAGAAACCCTCAACTCCCACAATTAATGAGGGAGGGCCTCTTGACCTCCTCCACCATAAATGTGCTAACACACATACCATTAATCATGCCATAACAACACTTAATTGAGCTAATTTAATTTAATCCAATTTGAATTGTGCCTATGATTACATTGGGGAAACAAGTTTTATTATTGGATATCTCTTTTATTTGGTGGAATTGATGAGAGGAGGAGAACTTGGTAGAATGATTATCCAATAAAGAACACTTCCTCCATGAAAAATGTCGAAGACATTGACCTTCTTCCTTGTAACATCCTTCGACATAGGATGTGTTTGTCTACAACAAATCAACATACGCCCTCTCGAGCCAACATCAACCAACATAGAACAATGTATAGTTTTTAATTAAGCATGTTTTTATTCTCTTAATTCATCAATTCTAAAAATAATGACTGCGGATCAACTTAATATTAAGTTGATCCGCATATGTTTTCCTCGTGGGTTGGGCATAAATTATTGTGAGAAGTTTTAGGGGATTATACATTATTTGATATAAACTTCCCATGTTATCCCCTAATTTTAATTTTTAGGGATGGGAATAGAAATTATCAAGGGATCATGGGAATTTTTGTTTTGAAATATATTCAATGCTAGTTCTTTTATAATGTTCTAGACGAATTGCTTCCTACCACTCTAAACGCGGCGGGTGAGGGTCAAACAAACATTTCCCAACACCCCTCTATTCTTCTTAGTGGTATTATTCAAAATGGAGGAAGTAAACAATGGAATTGAAGGTGACAAAGGCAGTAGTCGCACCACCCATGGTCTCCATGACCCGCGTCGCCCTCGCAACACTCTTACCATCTGGCCGAACCGAACATGAGCTATGTCACACCCCGGATGCACTACACCCCGGCCTCTCGGCCAATCCGGCTGCACCACCCCGTCCCCTTGTCCAAGCCACCCCGTGTGGGGCCCCCACGACCCTCGGGGTCGAACATTCCCCTCGCCCCAGGCCGAGCTACCCACGTGTTACCCTTTGAGCGGAACCTCCCTCGCACCGACCCATGGACGGTCTGCTCCCTCACGACCCTATGCGACCCCTCGTGGTCGGCTGGGCTGGGCCCAGTAGGTCAGTCTGAATCCAATGGGCTGGTCCACCCAATGGGTCGAACCAGACCCAAAGGGTCTTTCTGGGTTGACCCTAACCAGGTAGGCCTAGGCTGGGTCAGACCAGGTCTGTCCAACCGTGTCGTACCAGACCCAAGCCCACTATGACCCATTTATAATCATTCAGCCATATCTTTTGTACCAGATGCCTGTTTGACGAACCATCAGTGGCGCGAGAAATATTAGAGCATGACGGTCCCGTGGAGTATACCCGACTAGAGTTTGGGGTTTAGATGAGATGCGGTTAGGTCGGATCGTGCACGAATCTAACTGGGCCCCTAGGACTAAATGGAAAATAACTCATAGAACGGGTGTCTGATTGATACGCCGTTAGTTGCGTTGAGACCCCTATGATTTAGAAAACCTTTGAGATAATTCTTCGTGGGATGTTTTCAATGTTGGAGTTTCAACCATTAGATCAAGGAGAGTATTTTCTCGGAGATGAGCAAGCATAGTGCGGAGACCTAGTAGCTGTTTGAGACCCAACAACTGTTGAGCATTGGACTTTGAATGACTGCACTAGCCCAATGGGGATCTCCTTCAAGTCTTGGCAATCCCATGATAGAGGAGCATGCTTAGTGACGCGGCATACCCATTGTAATCGACATGAGAAGTACCTCAGAAGACTTCGAGGGGGAACACACTTAGTGATGTGGTAGACCCATGGTGGGGAGATCCTTTGTATGAAGTAGAAAACCCACGGTACTTGACAATAGGATTACATAAGAAGTATTAGGTTAGTGGGAAGCGTCCTTGGTATCGCAGCCGGCCCACTGTACTCCATTGAATAAGATTTATCTAGTAGCCAAGGTTTTGATAATGTGATTGGGGATGTAACATGATACTACCCTGAAAATAAAATCCTGGCTGAGCTGAGTCAGTACTATTGTGTTTTCCTCATTATTTGGATGGTTACTTAATAACTTAGCTATATGTATGGGAATATACCTATGTAGTTTTTCAATTGATTTCATACATTGTTGTTTATCCATGATGGATTTTATGAAACATTGAGGGTCTCGGGGTCCGTAATTAGTATCATTTTACTCAACCCATTATGGGTTATGCCCGCACTTCATTATGTTGGTTGTAGATGACAGACAATACTGACAGAGGTTGAGTGTACCAGGACTGGACGATACCCAAAGGTGGACCATACAATTTATCGGTACCCGAAGGCAGATGGGTGTGGAGTGCCGAAGAGACTATCTGTACCTACCCTTAAGGTAGGAATCCCGGAGGACTACCCAGTAGCTTCTTTTCTTTATTTTTTTTCAGTTGAATTTTTTTCAGTTGTACGACTAACTCTACTGTTGGTCTTGTATTCCGACCCCTTTTACAATCAGAACACTTTTTTTATACAACTTACTTACTATTTTGTCTAGCTTTGTGCTTTCTTGTGTGTGTATTTATAGGTTATGAAGGAAATTCCTTCCCAGTTTTAGGAAATTACGCATTTGGGGCTAGTCACCAGCCCCTGGTCTATGGAAGGAGGGCTTGGGGTAGTCACAGAACGGACCCCGGGGGATGGGTTGTGACATATTATATAATAATTTAAATTATTCATTAGAAGATGAATTCGATAATTGATCATATAAGTCAAGTTTATTTAAATAAACATATTTTGGGTTTATATATTGTTAATAAGAATATTTATAGTGGATATGTATTAAAATTTAAGAGGGTTTGAATGAAATAAAATGTGTATTGGTAGAAAAGTTTAATTATGATGAAGTATGTTTGAAATTTTACTGTTATCATTTTGTAAATATATCAATGAACATAAAAACATTCTGTTATCAAGGTTCTGACATCAGTTTAATAATATATTGATGTCGAATGTAAAAAATAAATTTGAAGTGTAAATTTAATGATAACCTAAATAAAAATTATGAAAATAATATTATTGTCCATTTTTAGTAAAATTATATTAAAACATAAAATATATGAATAATTTTTCATAGTTTTTTTTAGTCTTTAATTTGAATAATTATGGAGCTCAAATGGACTTACGGATCAAAAGATATGGTCTTTGAATGTTATACTTCCCTATGACCTCTCTAGGTGAAGTGAATCTTTTGATGAACATAGATTATGAAAAAGTAAGTATGTTTCATCTCAACAACAAGTCAAACAAATTAATGGAAAATTTACTAAAAATTGTAAAGATTTTTTACATTGGATTCCTGAAAAAAATGATTTAAAAGTGTAATTTTAACTTCTGTTCCTAAAAAAGAAAATGATAAAAGTTATCTATGTGGACTTTTAATACATTTTTTTTAAGGATCCAATGCTAAAACTAGGCATTTAATGTTTGTAACAGAATATATGACTTTAAAATTCATCTTTGATGACTTTTCAAATCGAGTTAATAGAAACAATGTTAAAACACTGATGTTGAAAACCATATTTATTCGTGTGATGTAATAATTATTTAATTGTTTGAAATATAATGATTATATTAATTCATAGAAAATATATTTTATCTAATGATAACCATGATAATGAATATATATTTAGTTATTAGGTGATTAATTTTATTTTAGAATAAGATTAATATATTTTTTGTTATTTTAATTAGAAATGTATGGGATACCTTTTGAGGTCAAACAGTCATTAATGTTGAGGTTATTAAGGATTTTTTGAATTTAGGGATATTCATTTATTAACTGATTTAGTTTTAACATTCAGTGTTACTATTCTATTTTGAATATTAATTTACTATTTCCTCAGATTAATGTTTAATAATTTCGGAAAACATTTTAACATATGATATCCATTTTGGTTTTTGTTGTTTTCTAAAGATAATAATAATATATATTAATCCATGTTGGGGATTATATCATCCATTTGACGATAATAATATTTAATCATACATGTGATATTATTTTTGAATTCTCACAATTAGTAAAATAAGAAGAGACTATGGGGGAAATTGTTTACAGATGAAATTATTCTCATTATTTATATATAATATCCTTATATTCTTATTCTAGATGGTAATAAATTAATTAACTCTAAGAAAAGGATCTTGAAAGTTAATATTTTTTCTTATTATCTTTATTTTTGATGATATGATGGTCATTTTCACACCTATATGTATTATGGATTTTTGGTTATAAACTTTCTTTCGGTCAGTTAATTTCTTATGATCAATGATCTATATCACTATTCAAAATTATTCAGGAAATACGATTTTATTACATGTCCATATCATTACATCAAACCCATAATTTCATAATTAAAATCCTATTTATGTGTCATTATAAATTGCCTTCATCCATCATAATCTACCTTGACAAAAGGATGTTTTATTAACCCTTTTTACAATGTGGTTCTTCAAGAAAAGAATTTTCTAATGTCCCTATTTTGATTAAAGAGATAATTTTAAAATTGATATGAAAAAAATTATTAATGGGGATATAATATAATACCTTGGGATCTTAAAAGAATAATATTATGATTGATAGAATATACAACATAAAAAACTGAACTAAAATGTCACATAAAACATAAGACAATAATATCATAGTTTTTAAATTAGCAGGTATAAATAAAATTAAAAAATTTATCAAATATGTATACATGTTCTAATAAATATTAGTTTACGTATGAATTCTTAGTAAATTATCATCTCATTTTTAGTAATTACATTTTATATCTCAAAAAAATGTTTTCTTCAAAAACTGATTTTATTTATTTTTGTGTGAAAGAATCATAATAAATTTCTAGATATTTTGTGTAATTTATTTTATAATATGAATTTAACTTTAAATCACAATATGAAAATTTAAATATTTATATATTTATATATTTTTTCATAAAATATTAATTTTTTATTTAATGAAGAAAAATACTGGTTTTCCTAAAACATTCATTTCATTTCAATAAAATAAGTAAACTAAAATTTCTATTTTGAATTGTATATGATTAAGAGTAAATAATGTTTATTTGATTAATATTAAATTAAATTAATTACTTCTTAATCACATTTATATTGTATTTTATTATAAGTTATTTTGGTTGGTTTGAAAACACATCATTGTAAGAAATATTATGATGTAAACAATGTTCCTCAATTTTTATTTAATTAAAATATTCCCTAATGATTAATTATTTAAATTAAATTAAATATATATATAAGATTAAATAATAATTTAATTTTTTTAATAATTATAAATCATCAATGATTTTTTATAAAATCATCTTATGGTGGAAAAGTTCATTTCATGAAAACCTTATTTTTCATCGCATCTGTAAGTTTTATTTTAAAGTAAAGTATACCAATTTTTTAATTTAGTTTCTTAAAATAGATTAAATATATATAATCATAATAATCTATGGTATATAAAATGGAAGAATTAATTTTCATTCATATTTAATAGTGAAAAAAGAAAAAATTCTTTATCGTGGTTTTGGTAAAAATGGTCTTACTATGGTGTTAAAGTAAATAGATAAGGGATAAATTTAAATAAAACCAAATATGAAATTTATTTTTTGACCTTATTTATAACCTATCATTTCTAAATCTCAAAAATGGTATATTTTTATTCCTTTTTCCAAGGAAATTTTTTTTATCACTTTTTCTTTTCAAGAAATCTGTTTGTGTCCTTTCCCACACTTATAATAGGCAACCACTCTGCTCTTATATTGAAAGTATCAAAAACATTTGGATTATAAAATATATTCTAAAATTCCTTACTAATGTCACTCACTATGACCAAAACTATTTCTTACAATAAAGACAATCTGGGAAGGATTTAGGTATAATCCTAAATAGATTGTTTGAAGAATAGTCATCGTTCCAAAAAAATCGTTATTGTTTTGTTTCATCTTAAACCACATCAAAATGTTATTTAGACATTATTATATAATAAAACTATTTTATACCATATAAATATTTGTTATTTTTGTTTATTTTAATAACCTAAATCTAAAGTCTCTTCCATTAAATGGTTAATAAAACCATCATTCCTATGTACGAGAGACTACCTCATGATAGAATGGTGTAATATATTATCCTTCATCACATCTCATAAATTATTATAATAAATGATTTAATATATATATATATATATATGATATTTCCAATATTATTATAATTTATCAATTATTAAATAACATATACCTTTGATATTTCCTTTCCATAAGTAATATGCTAATGATTCTGGTGTGTGTGACGAACTATCACCTCACGATGCGATGTGACTTATTTTTTCAAAAAATGGTTTTCATATAAGGGATACGATAAATTTAATGAATATGTTTGTTATATAGACCATGATTATGATATTAAATTAAAATTTAAAATTATTATAATATAATATATCATTTACTTTTTACCATTCAATTCTCTAAAAATGATAACGTCGTTCATGTGTGTGTGTGGACTATCTCCACCATGAAAAGATGTGATTATTTTTTCATCACTAAATAAAATGGAATATATATAAATAATGAAATAATATTTTATTAAAATTTCAATTATCATTTTTAATGATAAAATAGTACTTCACTTCTTTCTATATTGATTATTTGAAAAGTGGGAATGTTACACATGAATATATATGACATACTAGATCCATGAATGTAACAAATTTCATTTTAAAAACCATATTTCATTATAGGTTATAAAATTATAATTGGTGAATAAATATTATAAATATTTCATTATTATTATTTTGGCTATATTGAAACAATTACCTCTTGGCCATGATAAATACATTGATGTTGTTTTGAAACAATAAACTGAACATAATCAAAACAAATAACATGAAAATATCTGATAATCTATTATAAATTTAATTTAAAAAATAAACTTCTTTACTTAATCCAGATATATTTAAAAAATAAATATTTATTAAGAAATAAAATTACTAATATAAGTTTATTATAAATATGTTAAAGGGCCTATATTGAATATCTTAACTTGATGTAAGGGGCTACACCACTATTTTCTTTCATTGATTAATATTTTAAATTTACACACCTTGTTTATTTTATATTCGGAGAATAATACACCTTTAAAATGTAATATAATTAATATTTGATATTTAATAATATTTTAATTTTAATTTTTATTTATTTCATCCATGTTTATTTGACATAAATGTTTTCTTGTAATGGAAATTTTCATTACTCAATTTATTTTCATTTGTTTATATGTCTACATCAATGTATTTTATATTCTAAGATTATATATTTAATGTATTTTAATATATTATTTTTTTCTTCCACATGTTTAGTGTTCATTTAAATTTGATACATGTAATTGATTCATTGATATATTCTCTCATCTATGAAATTATCATTATAATTGTTTCATGTCTTAAATTTTATTTTTTGGGACATAGGTTATGTTAGGAACATATCTTTGTTTATGAGGGGTATACACAAAACTATTTTTTATGTTTTATCATGAATTTAAATATTTTAATGATATTTAATGTACTATATGATGTGATTCATTCATGGGTCTTATGATGAAGATGTCACAAAAGTGGAATAAACATTTTGATATAATATTTTTTCTTTTTCGGAATTCATTACATTAATGGTTATTTTGGGGAAAATAATATAATATTATATTTCTTGAACCATGTAATCATTCATGTTCAATGGGAATTAATGTGGTTCACATGTTTAATTTCTATTTCCTCCCTTATTTATTGAATAAATAACATGATTTATTTCATGTAATACCCATATTGTGACATTATTTTATAATTGGATAAGTCTCTTCCATATTAATGTAATTTAAAATGTTTTTTAAAGGTTGGTTTTAGAAAACTAAATTATTTTCTAATGATATTGGTCATTATATTTGATAATCTTATAAAATATTATAGAAAATAAATTTATTAACATTTTAGAAATTGATCACTATGAATACTTTTTGTAAATTATTGAATAGAATTTTTATTATTAATATAGACAACTTGAATGGATTTTCCTAAAATTATGAACACATAATAGTTTAATGTTTTATTTTAATGTTTTAAATGCCATTCTATGTTAAAATTAATTCTTTAATATTTGAGAGTGTTTTAGGTTTTAAATAACGGTTTAAAAATGGGAAATATATTTTCCCTCAAAAATGTTGTATGTGATATATAAAAATAATTTTCCATCTAAGATGACATCATTTGAGGTTATCAAAAGTGGTATGTTTATTTTGATCAATATTTTTTAAATGATATTTTAGTGGTATCTCCATTCATTAATTTCATCAACCCTTGATGTTATTTATGCCTCATTAATGATAGTTTATAATGATACCATCATCATTATTTTAATATATTGATTATGACCGTTTCAAAGATATTTTCATGGAACCAAATTATTTTCCATGGGATAATTCTGTTTAAAATATATTTGTGTGGAACCTACTTTATTTACATGGTTTATCAAGTTATTAAATAAAAAATAGATTCATCTATGTGTCATATGATGATATGTAATACAATGTAAATTGTATGTGTTGTGGTGGTTGGAGACATTTTACGGAGGGTTATATACCATATCATTCATACATGAGACTGATATAGATTATCGTATTAGTGATCCTATGAAGAACTCTAATGAATCCAACAATTATATAGGAAGATAATTGTATGTTTGTTAAAATTTTAAATGGTTATGTAAGTTTTTTTTTAAGATAATGTTACAAAGAGACCAATACATTTTCTTTATTCTTCCTATAGTGTATTAATGAATCTTTAATCAAGATTTAAAAAATATGGTCCATGATCATTGGTACTTAGGAACCATTCATTTGATAAATTTTTATTCCATGTATCGTAATTAATGATCCATGTATTTATGGTTATGATTTAACTTACCTTACGATTATTCACCTATACTATTTCATCATACCCTTATGATCATCTTATTCTCACTAATTATAATAACATGTTAGTGATTACATTTAGCCTTATAGATAATTTGATCTCATCATTCTTATGTTTCCTTTTAAAATGGTTATAATGAATTATGTAAAACTATTATTTGTTGAATGTTTAAAAATGTGCACAAAATTGTGGGGTATTATATAGACTTATTATGAAATATGAAAATTCAGGTATAATTTTGAAAAAATCCCTTTAATTTATTGGTAATGTTTATGTAAGAGTCTTTCCTTATTCTCTAAATATATAAACTTAAAATTTCATTGGGTATATAAATAATCAAAATTTTATTTTTGATTTCATAATTTTTGGGTGAGAAAAAATATTTCATGTTTTTTGTTATCAAAGAAAAAAATATAGTCTATGTTTTCTTCATTGGATATAGATGTGTGGGTCGAAGGCTATTATAAAAGTTATTGAGCAACATCCATGGACGAACACTTTAACTATGATCCTTAGACTCTTTGGATATTATGTTATAATCAACTATTTGTATGAAATTTATAATTTATATAAAATCCATCAACAATATTAATATGTAAGGGAGTTAATTTTCATGGATAGTGGATTGTGAAGAAATTTTATGGAACTAAATATGAGGTGTATCACTGCTCTTATACAAACATTATCCGATAATTTGAATTGTGTTTTAATATAATTTAATTCTTTCAAAAGGTTCTTGGGATATTTCGTTTTGTATAATAATATAGTAATTTCCTTTTCCACATGAAAACTAAACACTCAAAATATAAATTACCCAATATAATATTTGGAGCTAGAGAATGTGATCATTGTATAATTTTTTCAGAATTATATCTATGGGAAAAAGGTGGATATATATACGATAAATTTTATAAAAATTTAAAATCACAATAAAGGATTTTAATGTGCTCTAATAAATATGCTTATAATTGATAAATTTTTATGAATAGTCAATATATTACCACCCATTGATGAAAAATGGTGGTTGATGCTCTTATAATAAATGATCATGCTACATTTTCCACGATTAAAATTAAAAAAAATAATCATTGATTTATAGAGAATGTATCCTTATGTCCTAAGATTAATGGATAAATATTATATTTCCCAAATGACTATTCAGTCATTCATTTAGTTTAATATTAAATTTGATTATAAAAGTGAGAACAAGATACCAAGAATGAAGTATGTATTCTAGAGGTGACCATTAATAATTAGGGATTTATATAGTTTCTAACTGAAATATGTGTCCAATCAAAACACAAATTAAATGTGGACTTTTTTTGATAATTATCTCAACATATCATTTTCAATTTAATCTGGAATCATTGAAATTTATATATATTTAATGAAAAATAAATTTGATAGGATTACATTAAGAGGTATATTCTTGATTAAATATCTTGATTCTTGGTGATCTAAAATGTTAAGGATAAATGAATGATGTCAAATGGATTATGAATAAATTACATATACCATTATGGAAATAAAAAAACAACACTAGAGACATTCTCATATGACTCCCCATTAGATCTGAAGTACCTAATACCATTGGGGTTTTTGTGGAGCATCTAACGTTGTTATAAAATTTTATTTCTATTAGAGAAGTATACATTCTTTTCAAAAATGGCATGATCTACATAAGGGGTGTGGTAAGGATGCATGCTATAATAATGTCCTAATTTTCAAATGGAGATAAGAGGGTATTCTCTAGTTTTTAGAGATTTAGTATTTGATAATTTGAGATAGAAATGATTTTCACTAATTTTTATCAAACTTATACATATAATATCTCTGAAATAACAACTCCAAATATTAAGGATATATGAGATCATATTCAATAGATTTTTTAGTTTGTTAGAATCAATACTATACTATGAAATTAGGTTGTATAAAATTCGTTCCCATGCTATAATTAGTATTATTGCATATGAGGCTTTGTATTGGAGGATATATAAGAATCCCAAAAACAATAATTTAGTTAGAGTGAAGAAGTTTATTGAACATTACCTCATAAAATAAATTATGGACAATGTTCACAGTATTCAGTATCACATAAAAGAGTCATAAGTAGATATGCAGGTTATACGGGTAATCTTCAGTGATATTTTGTGTTTTAATTTTGTAACATGGTGTTACTCTGTATATCTACTTAGAATTTTTCCATGATAATTTGTAAGAAATAAAAGTTGTTCCATATGTATATTAGTACCTTTGATATTATTCATAATTTTAGGGATGTAACTTATTACACAACACTCCTTCTAGGACACTCCCATTTACATGATGTATATTTTGTATAACATTTGTAGAAGTACATACAAACCGTTTAATATGGACTAAACATTAATATTTGGTGAAAAGTATATCATCTCTCATAATAGGAATAAATAATGGATGTTCTATATAAGGTTCGATGTTCATCTAGACATAAACATTGAGACGAAATTTTAATTTTATCTATCATAATTCTGTATTGGGTAAAATGGTCTTTCCCCCTGTAAGATGATCTCAGATATTTTTTTGACAACTCGATTTGTCCTGAATTATGATTTTTATATTGGGATACGTGTTTTGGGGAATTATAAGCCGTTCAAATTTTAGAAGAAAGATTAATAATTAATATAAAATAAAATCAATATTAAATTATTCATGAAGGTTTTTTCAATCATACCATTTGAATGGAGTTTCGTATTGATATTTTGTCTCAACATTTCAGTTCAGAATGAGTAGTTTTTCCTAGGTAGGGAACAAACTAATGTTGGTCTTCAGGATCAGGCCGAACCCACTTTTCATTTTTTTTCATACATATCTTTTCATTATTTTTTCATTTCCTTCCGTGTCTTCGGACGTACACCACTACAACTCCTACTTCATCAGAATGAGAGAGAGGAGAGGGTGGAGGAGTAATAGGGGTGGAAAAAATATGGATCTCTATAGAGCTTGAGATTTTGAAAATCTTATTTTGGGAACCATGTACTGTAGATAATGGATAAACATCTACGAATTCCACTGAAAGGTAGAATGAATTTATTTTTCTCCATAAATCATCCATAATTTAATATTTTTTATATTTTTAATACCTTTATAGTCGTTCTTATGGACCATTATAGATAAATCTAGTTATTTTTTGTGTGAAAATGGATGTGCCAAGTCGATTTGAGGGTATTCCATTTAGGAAAACCCATGTACACGACATGTGGTTTAAGGATGAAAAACTGTGTGTTATTACTTTTTCAGGATGAAAAACATCAGAAGTACATTTCATGTACTAGTACAAGAACATGTTGCCTGTTTAGGGGCACATAGTGTTTATATTACACAGTCATACCCCAAGTTGGCAGCACATTGTGTAGTATTACACAGCTAGGAAAAATCCTGGCTCAACCATGTTAGGTACACATGAAGGTATCCAATTTATGGAAAATGTCATGTACATGGCTAACACACCATGTAAATGGCGTTTTACCCACCATGTCCTTCCAGAGTACACACCCAGGTGGCGATTTGGGAGTACAAACCACGTGCTGAGGGATAAATTTCATATACTTAACTTTTCCCAACAATTTTCATATTTTTCTTATCATTCACCAAGGTGTCAGAAATTAACCTATGAATTTCCCATTATATGTAGTTTTGAAAATATATAAACATGGTCAAACCCATGAGGTTTATTAGGACTCATAAGTGGCATTTAACATATTTTTTTAGTAGAGAAGTTAAACATCTAGCTTTCATGTTCAGTTGTCTCATGAGAGTGAGAACCTTGATCTGAGATAATCCATGACATATCTATCTCTATTAATACATTGTAGAATTCTATTGAGGATTTATCCCTCATGAGATATTCCCTTATAGAAAAAGAGGTTGTATGTTACATAGTTTTTTGGGAACCCCTAAAATATTCTTCTTCTTATGTATTGACTATGTGGATCATGTGTAGGATTCATATATCTTCATTCCATACCAAGGGTCCCCTATGGGATGGATTTTCTTAAATTTTTACCTAGGGAATACGTTTTTGGATCCCTTGATTATTTATCATTAAGATGATCCCATGTAGGATTTCTTTTATTTTATTATCGGTTGTTGAGGGTCCACCGAAGGATAATGTTTTTAATGTACTATCATGAGGATACCCTATAGAATGTCTTAATTTTCCATCCATTCGAATGTTATGTGTAGTATTTCTCATATTTTCCTTTCAACGAAGGAACCCGATTAGGATTCTTTCACTTGTGTGGACCTTGAGGATATCATGTAGGATTCCTCCTTTACCAATTCAGCTTAGGATATCACTCTTGTGTTTGACATGAGTGGTATTTTGGGTACCCTACTGTTTGACCAATCAAAATCTACTATGTCTAGTCAAGGTAGGGATTTTAATGAGTGTCACCTTTGAACATGTTCCCAACTTCTACGACTCTGGGGTTGTGGATGTTGTTCTGAGATTAGGCATCCATCCATCCTCAATCTTCTGTTTATACAATCACCTATTTTATGGTGATGTAGCAACGATTACCAGTGGTGCATCATGGTTGATGGTTGATGAGTCTGACAGAAGAATTATTTATTTATCTTTGGGATGCCTAAGATTTTATTTTGGGATCCCAATTATGATACATGTGATATCCTATAGTTACTGGTATACCCATATGTACTAGATGAGACTTTTCTATTTAGTATATATATTTTATTATTTGACTATTGGTATTTCTGTAGGTTCTTTTGGAATGTTGTTGTTGTGATTTATACTATGATGTATGGTCATGAAATCCTTAGTAATCATATTCTTGGATGATTGTGCTCTACTGGGTGATGAGGTTGATTATGCTCTCCTCAGATCATGGGTAAAATTAGGATGATTATGATCTTCCCAACCCTGAGTTATTGGTTGATGACTACGCTCTCATGAACTTGTGATCTATAGAGGTGGATCATGCTCTCCTGGACCAGTGTATTAGGAAGTATGACTACACTCTCCTTGATTTTTCATATGATAGGGATCTCCACAAAATATAACTCAAATTAGGCTAATGATACCTTTTAATCGTTGTAGTGATGTAGCATGGAATCTCACACCTATGGTTGACATTCACATTTGGATCTCAATGGGTGGGCATAGAATCTCACAGGCGATATCTCTTATAGATTAGCTATAGGATAGACCATTATGATTCACATAATATGTAATTTACTGACCGCGTACACATTTAGACCTTTGGTTTATAAATTAGACTATATTTACAAGGAATGACTAGTATGACATTAAGCTCAATGAACATTTACTAGATGTCCATACATATATCCATAGAATCCACTGTTACTGTGATTGGAGTTGAATGTGAGTGAACATAGTTGCAGGACGAGTATCCTACTATGGTGATATAGCTTGATTAGAGAATTTTATATTTTTGGATGAAGTAGGTACTTTTCAATTGGGATTACATAACTAGATATCTAATTTATTAAATATGTCTTGAGGGACAAGATGTTCAGCTCTATTCCCTTACACAAGATGTCTAGGTGGTCAGGAATTCAAACCCAAAGGTCTAATGATGTTTTCATTTATGTTATTTAATTCACCTTCCTCAAGAATATTAATATATAGGTATATATATCTAGCTATGGTATAATACATGTATACACAAGGTGGATGTTTCCCTGTTGACTAGGATTATAGACATGCATCTTGAATGTGGTCTCTCATTATTGTAATTACTTGAAATTTTTGTTGTTTCATGGATAGGATGAGTATTCCACTTGTTCAAACACATACGACTGTATATTTTTATATGTTCATAATTGGGGTGTATTGATGAGATTGTTT
This sequence comes from Viscum album, assembly GCA_963277665.1. Taxonomy (NCBI): domain Eukaryota; kingdom Viridiplantae; phylum Streptophyta; class Magnoliopsida; order Santalales; family Viscaceae; genus Viscum; species Viscum album. Next base: position 1,186,084,840 of record OY728156.1, on the reverse strand, counting down.
CTCATTCATAGACATTCACCTTGGTTTATGTGTAAACATTATCTCCCCTTTTCAGATTGAGCATAGATTTATGGTGGATATGTATGAATCCTAGAGATACATGTTCGACAGATGTTGTTCTTGTGGGTCGTCTGGTTGGGCTGCTATAGATTAAATGTGTCTAGAGACCAGGTATGTAGTTTTGCTCAATGTTTTTGGTAGAGCCCAATAATTTTATTTAATTACTTTTTAAACCCCATATCAATATGGTATGCCCAGTGGGTGACCAGTGGTTTATGTATTACCTAGATGTTTGGGATGTTATATATTTTTCATTTAATATTAAAAAATGTTATATTTTAGTTTATTTATTGGAAATGCAATTTGTTTATTTTTTGGTTCTTACATATTTCTATTGTATTCTTAATGTAACATAAGGTCATACTCTCTCCTATATCACACCTGAGGCCCTCACTACTTGTCCAAAGCTTCTGACATATGGGGAGGTGTTTTTGATGAATCCTAACCAACCAACTCATAGAACTGTTTTAATGTTACATAGGTCTGTAGGTTACAAAGTGATATTAGTGATATATTTTCCATGTATTCACTATTTAGGATATAGTAGAACATAGTATTATCAAGGTTCTGTAACCTATAATGGATATCAGGATGGTGCATTGCGAATGATTATTCCAATAAGATGTCATGGTTTCTAGGGGTACGCGATTACTATTTTAATCAGGTATTTAATATTTGTGTATGATTTTTACATTAATTTATTCATGTGTCGTGAGGATGTTATGATTTTTTAGGATCTCATGCTCATGGAAATTGTAAAGAATAATGTAATGGATTTGGACTCTTAGCTAGTAAAGGCATTTGGCAACTCAATCATCATATTAGAAACATAGGAATCCCAACCTATAGGTCGACTAGTTGTTGAATTTTTTCTAAAGCCTATGATCTATTCAATTGGGCCTACATTCATATACCTGTATCTAATTGTTATTGAAGGTTTTATTGATATACATTGTGGTGTTGATGTGAGGCTAATGACATTGTCTCTAGTATGGGAGTTTTGGTGACCACAATAGGTCGATATGGAACATTATTATCTTATGTCGTATTCCTTTTAGGGTGTTGTTTCTCATTTCATGTTTATATAGTTAGATAACTATGTACTATAAAAATGGATACAAGAAAATTTCCTATGAATTGGTCCTCAAGGGGGTATTATACTGTATGAATTCATGATAATTTTCAATTTTTTTTCTGCATTAGTATCATGACCTCCAAAGATTACCTACATATAAGGATACACATTGACGATTAGGCCATTGTTGGCCTTGTTTTCAGTAATAACCATCATCGGTTATTATATTTTTCACATATTTATCAAGGTTTATATTTTGGTCTTAGTGATTACACCTTGAGACCATGTTGTGAGACTAGATCATTAGGTCTAAGTGGGATACATTGAGAAATGTAGTATTGACTCAATACCCTATTGGAGAGTATCCATTTTATTGAAGGAACCCCGTTAAAGATGGTGTCCTATGATTTATAATTTATTTAGATTATGATTTTGGATATTCAATTAACTTTTAGATCAATTCATGATTGGTGATTGAGTATTTAGAAGCATTAATTTTGTTGAATTCATCTTTTGATAAGCACATTGGGTGATTTTCTGTCAAAAATAGATTCAACATGCAAGATTTTACAAGGGCCTACCTGGTTGAATTTTGTTTCTGTTGTTGGTAATGTCATCAGAGTGTGCGTAGATACTTGTGAATTGAATAACTCTGTGTGACTGGTGGTCGTGGAATAAATATTGGCATAGTCAAGGATCCCAATTTTCAAAAGGAGTTACAATGGTTCATTGGGAATAATGAAACAAACATGTTGTGTAGTACAGTCAGCTTAACCATTGTAATATATGACTCCCCTGACTATGATTTAGGTGAAAAATGTATATGCAGTTTGAGTGTGGTTTCGTTAAATCATAAACCAGTGAGTAACCATGTGAAAGCTAATGAGAAATGTTTCCAAATCGTTCTATAAGAATTTTTTACTGAGGGTAGTTGTTAATGTGAAAAATGCATTTCCATGGTTGATGATACATTTTAAATGACTGGGTACAGCAACATTGTCAACCAATGGATGTACTGGGAAATTCATTGTAGGGAGACGTGGTCTTTGGTTTTGGATAAAGGCAAGTATTCCAACATGGTTTAACCATGGATCAAAAGAGTTATACACACCATTACATGGAATCATAGTGAACACTTTGTTAAAGACGATGATGGTTTTTCTTGAAATCATCTTCAATACATAGAGAGATTGTTTTTCATATCCTGAGATCTATTTCTTTTCAAATTTTTTCAATGGTTGAGGTGGGGACCTAATGAGGGTTTTCTCATGAAGTGATATAAGGTTATCCATATAGTGGGGAGTAAACCATATACTGCTTTGGTTTGGTAAACCCCATTTTCATTTGTAATATGGCATTTTTCATGAGTCGTTAAGCTCATATTCGATTTTGAGAAGACCATTAGAGTATTCATATAGTAGGGAGTATCAGACCTGTCAAAATTTAGTGTCTCCCATGTAAGATACAATAGTTGACTCTATAAGGTTAGTCATTAGAAAATCCAAATGATATGGTTTTTATGATAATCAGGATTATATAATGGCTACTAGTCATACGAGTAGGCTTATCGGGGATGAGAACATTTATGGTAGGTATATTGAAAGGTCTCATGTTTTTTCAGATGTGAATTTTGTGTAGAAATTTTACATTTTTCTATCATTTTCATTTAAGGGGTAAAATAGTATATTCCCATAAAATATGACCTTTGATAAATTTTTTGACCTCCATGTTGGTATGGGGATAATTTTTTTACCCTATGACTCGGGTTTGGTGTAATTTAGATCCCTTAAAATTTTGAAAGAACTATTAATATTTTATATTACCTAAATTTATTTTTAATTTATTTGTGCATTTTTATTCAGTCATATCATTAGAAATAATCATTCAATTGAGCTTCTATTTCTTCTATTGAATCAGTAATAATAACTTTTCATTATGGGGAATAAAATCATCTTGGGCCTGAGGGAAATGTTGGAAACCCTTTTACTTTTATTTTCATTTATATTTTATTATATTTTTATGATGTTTTTCCTTTAATGGCTTCTCACACACACCCCTAAGGCTTCCCATTCACTTATATGGTATATAGAAGATAGATAAGAGTATATATATATATATATATATATCTGTATCATTGAAGAACACCGAGCACACCAGAACATCATGTGACAACATTAGACTCCAAAAATGGGGAAACCATCATTGGATTCCACCCAAATGTTTTCCATTTTTAAGATTCATCAAAACTCCTCTTATTGTAGAAATTTTCTATTTTAAATATTTTTATATGATTTTGTATGGACCTTTATATCCAAATATGTTTTTTTGTTAAAACAAGGGTTTCAGGGGAATTCGATGGTTTCATGTTTCGTAAACCACATGTACCCAGCATGTGGATCAGGGAACACAAGCCACATGTTATTTATTTTTGGCGAAGAAGACATTTAAAATCTAAACTATATGTATGGGATTTATAAACAATATTCTAAGAATCATCCATGTAGTAGATTACATATTATGGTATCTCATGTAATGGTACATGGCCATGTGGATTACATAATTATACACCATTTATGTCAAACACCATGTAGAAGTACACGAAAATGAAAAATACATGTATTGGCTATGGAAGGTAAACAATAATATACCCAATTTAGGGTATAGACAATTTTCATGTCCAAAACACCTTGTACATGGGATTTTAGTATAAAAATCTAGTCAGAGTACATGCCTACGTGGGGTATTGGGAGTACCAGTTATGTGATTGTTGAGACATGTTGTGTACTATCCATGTATTCAATCTTTCACAGTTTTTCAATTTTTTCCACCCAGGAGGCAGAATTTGGAGCATGAGTTTTCCATTATTACCAGTTTTAATCATTGGTCATAATGCTGAATCTATTTAGGTGTTTTTAGGACTCATAAAAAGTTTAGGAAGTGTTTTAATAATGGAGTGGTTATGGATACAATAATCCAATTTAGTTTCATTCCGAGAGTGAGTCTATTGATATGATATAAACCATGATCTATCTATCATGAAAAATTCCTTGTATCCTTCCCTTGAGTAAATCTCCATACTGAGATGATTCATTCTATCATAAAAGGCAGTGAGAAAATTTTTCCGAGGATCCCCAATAAGATTTATCTTCTTATGTTTTGATCTAGAGAATCTCTTGTCGGATGACTATATCTTTTTTCTCTACCAAGGGTCCCCTTTGTGATTACTTCTCTTACATTATAACCTAGGGAATCCATTGTAGGATCCCATGAATTTGTATCATTCATTGGATCCCATGTAGTATGTATCTTCCTTTGAATGCAGTTGTTGAGGGTCCTGTATAGAATTCCCAAATTGTTGTACTTTCATAAGGATCCATTATATGATGCCTCTATTTTTTTTATTCGAGTATCCCATATATGATAATACCTTTTATTCTTTCTACTATGGATCTCAAGTATGATTCATTCGCTTGTGTAGTCCTTGAGGATCCCATATTGGATTCATTATTTACCTTTTCTATTGAGGATCCTATGTAGGATGCATGTTTTGGGATGGAATTGGGGGAACCTATGTGTTATTAGTTGTTTGACATACCCCAATCGATTATGTCAGGTTTGGGTGGAGATGGTAATTATTGTATCCTTAGATTCCGTTCAGAACATGTAAGCCCATGGGGATGTGTTAGTTGTGTTGGGTACATTAACTCATTCACCCTAACTATTTTATTTTTGAACTAAACAATTTCATAACAATGAAATTATGTTTTCTAGAGGAACTTCCTAGTTGTTGGAAAATTATCCAAATACGAGGTTTCATTCGTTCTACTTTTGGATTCCTAAACATTATTCCTATGATTTGGATTTTGATGCATATTATTTATTATTTTTACTAGTATACTAGTAGTTACTACATGTAACATAGATATTTATCATATATATTTGATTATTATATTATTGGGATATCCATAGGTTATTCCTAGAATCCAACTATTGTGCCAACTACTATGATATACTATTATGAACTCCCAAATAATAAGAGTCCTAGATGATTCCAATATCCCTAGTGTTGAGGATGATTACACTCTCATTGGATCAATGGAGAAATGTGGATGATTATGGTCTCCTAAACTCGGGGATGTTGGTGGAGGGTTATGCTCTCTGTGTCTTGTGGCCTATAGTGGATGATTACACTCTCCTTGACCTATGGATTTTGGAGGATTGTAATTTTCTCCTAAAATTTTCATTTTACATGGATCTGTATATTTTTTATATGGAATTAGTATTATCAGGCATTATATTATTTAGGGTGGTTGAGTATGGAGACTAACATTTATGATTCACATTCACATTTGGATCTCGATGGGTGGGCATGATGTCTCACAAGTGAGCAATCATATAGATCAAATATGTGTTAGACCCTTAATGTTCATTATAGTTGCATTGTTTAGACTACATATGTACTATGACATTGGGATCTAACATTTTATTGGGTTTAAATACAATGATAAGACCAACATCTAGTTGAGTGACCATTTACCGGATGTTCAAAAAATCACACATTAAATATATTCTTATAGTTTTTGGAAGAAATTTTGAGTGAACCAATGTTTAGGATGGGTGTCCCCTTGCAAAGATGAAGCGTTGTATGATTCATTTATGGTAATGGATTAATAAAGTACGTTTAATTTGGACTAATAGAATCAAATATCTACTTCATTATACATTACTTGTGTGGCATGACTTCCGAATCAATTCCCCTACACAATATAGTGAGGTTCATGAGAATACAGACCTGAGGATAAACTGCTGTTGGTTTTATGTTATTTAATTTATCATGTTTGTGGATATTAATATATATGTGTGTGTGTGTGAGAGAGATAGAGAGAGAGAGAAAGAGAGAGTTTGAAGTTATGAAACTACACATGTATACATACAGAGATATGGACATACATTGTGGCATATTCCCATATGACTGGGTTTACAAACACAGGGTTTCACTCTAGTCTCAAGTTAATATTTTTACATATATTTTCAGTTGTTTCTCATCTATGATGATCATTATACATTTTCATTCACTTAAAGAAGTATATTTTTATGCATTCATTATTGTGGTGGACTACTAATAAAAATTTTCACCCCTGCACATGAACTAGGGTGTTTGTTTGGAACATTTCTATTTTTTCAAGATAAGAATAGTTTCATTGTAGATGGTGAAGTGGTCCAGAGTGGTATGTTCAATTAAAGAAACACATGTGGTTTCTTCTGGTCGATTTGGTGCATTAAAAAAAATTGGAGACCGGGTATCTAGTCAGTCTCAATGTTAGTAGAATATCCACGCACATTTATTTCATTTTATTTTGTACTCTTGGATTTGTATGGCTTCCTGAGTGGGTGACATGTGCTGTATATATGACATAGATGTAAGGTATTTTATATAATTAACCTTTATTAATCTATAATTTTCTATATTATTTTAATTTTTTTACTTGTGGAATATTTTTATTTATTACAGTGTATGATACATAGTTATTTACATTGTTTTCTTACACTCAAACGAGTACACATTCTACCCTCTGTCACACCCTAGGCCATTTCAGTTAGATTGATTCCTCTAAAACATGGGGAGGTGTTCTTGAGGCCTTAAAACAAACTAGATCGGACAACCATTTTAGTTTCATCAGGGTCAATAAATTATATTCTCAACATAATAGTTCAATTATGTAAAATAAGACCACTCTCATCGTCAATGTATTAAGGTAAAATTTAAAGTTTAGATAAGATTCATGGGAACCGAAGGATGTGATGAGTAAAAATACCATAATTTTTTTCATTTCCTTTTATTAAAACATTCTGGTTGTATTTTTTATGTTGAAAGAATATAATGAGCCACCACTTTAAAAATAATATGTCCATAAATAAAACGCTAAGTATCATTTCTTGTATGGACTAGATAAATAAAAAAACATCAGGGTAATTTAATAATATCAAATTATTAAATAGTAATGATATATTATTTCCCTATAATTATCCTATACAATAAACATAACCACAATATGAAAACTAGTTAAATATTAATATTAAAATAGAATCCATTTCAATAAGTTAAAAATAGTTATATTATATATATAAAAATTATTTTCTTATATTCAATATATAAAATATTTATAACTAGAAACAAATATAATTATCTAATTTTTTTAAACAAAAATATCTAAATAACCATAAAATTAAATTTTCATAATTTATGAAATAATTTATTTTTAGATGAATAACAAAAAATATAATGTTTTACTAAAATATATAATTTATGACTATATTAATTGGTAATTATAACATATAAAAATATTTTCATGAAAAAAGTATTTTTGGAGTAAAAATATGCACTCAAAAATACTATATTAAATTTATAAAATCAATCTTTATGATCTCAACAATTAATTTTTTTTCTTTAGATTTTAGTTAGGTTTTCAATAAGAGAAATTATGTTACATATTTATTTTATTGTTCCATAACTATAATTTGTTAAATTTTAATCAAACATAATTAATAAAAATCAATAATATTGATATGATTCCCCAAACATGATATTTACTCATCAATATATAATTTTTAAAAAATAGCTATTTATGTGTTATATATGATAATGTTAAAATTATTTTTTAAAGAACATAAAAATTTTATTTTATAAAATATGTTATATATTTTTTATTAGAATGTATAAAATATTTAATAATTACCATTTTATTTCAATTAATTAAAAATAAATATCATTGATAAAAATTACTTACCACGAAATGACTAAAATGGTAAAAGTGAAATTACTTACAGTATCTAAAATAACAACATTTTTAAAACCTATTTAAAAATTAATTATTGAAGTATAATCAACCTTTTATTATCCCTAAATCCTATATATTTAAATTTTTCTCTAGATTACATTTGAGACATGTAATATTATATATTTAAAAGTTATACTGAAAAAACTGCACTTCCCTTCACCAATAAAAGAAACTTACATTAACCCCATTTATCCATGAATTATAAATATTTTTGTTACCCAAAAACCTAAATTAGTCTATTCGAAACTACATCCCCATACTCAAAATATATTTTATATTGAATAATCTATTCTAGGGGTATTAATGTGTGGTTAATGGTAGAACATCCAAATTGAGGATAATGTTGACAATTGAGCCATGTTAATTATTTTCTTCTTATTCATCCTATATCCTACTATATACTATAAATTATTATTCAATATATTTTAATAATATTCCTAAAAATTTTATACTGATAGAATATATATTTTCACTCTTCCTCTTAATCCACTCTAAAGAAGATGATTTCATCACATTTACATGAGGACAACATCCTCTATGAACAACATGCAAGATTTTTCATCACCACCATAAGTGGATGGTTTTAAAAGTATACATAAAATATTAATAGTATATCTATAATATTTTTTATATTCTAAATGATTAGACCATTCCTTATCTTTTTTACAGTCTATGGAAAAGGAATGGGTCTCACATGCATATTTGTACACTATCACATTATAAAAATTACTATATTTCACTTTTACTAAATTTTTATCTTTTATATACAAATCTCTTCCAATATTGTTAATCTCTTTAATAAAATAGAAATAAAATCATTAAATTTCATATCTAATTATTTTATGAAAATGAAAACAACTTTCTTAACCTTAACTTTTCATCAATTAATAAGAAAAAAAACTAATCTAGATATTAGACAATAATAATTATTTAATGTTATTTATTTTTTATGGAAGGTTAATAGACGTATCTAAACTCTTATTAAGATACCACTTATAATTCATAAAAATTACCGAAACATGCTCAAAATTGGCCTCATAATCAAAATTATATTACAAAAACATATTAAATGACAATAGAACATGAAAAAGATTTATAAAAAATACATTCCAATGCATATAATTATATTGGAATTATATAATTTAAATCTATAAACAATATTACACATGACCATTTTGAAATTTGTACTAAATATATATTTGAAAAATTAAAACCTGGTGATGAAAATAAACTATCTCAAACAAATATATTTGGTACAAATGATTTTAAATTATAATTATTATATTTTATAGGTGTTAATATGGTTATATGATAGGTTGTGACGATGTTAATTTATTTATTCATGAGGTTAGTGCATGTTCAACAATGTGAGACAACAGTTAATGTTTTCTCATATTAATCATAATTATGTATTGCATAGGTTATGAAAATTAATTTTTTTAATTTATGATTTCAATATAGTGATCTTGGATATATTTTAATAATGCAGTAATTTTAATCCCATGGTCTATTGATCCATACCATGTAATATCAATCATGGTCTTTTGGATCACGTTTTACCTAATATATAATATTTTATTCCAATGGTTTATTCAAGTCGATATTGATTAATAATGATTATCCATTAAATAATTTTTTAGGTACATAACCATTACTTGTTTAGGAATGTTATTATATATATATATTTATGGTTTCTTATGTACTTTTTCAAAATACATAACAAAATTTTTAAAAGGAATCCTTTTATATGATTTTTATAGATTTGTTTTTTCAAAAACATTATATTTTACTAAATGTTATACAAATATTATTTACAAACATCTTACATTATACCAAATTTTCCCCCAAATGGTTTGGATCAAATGATGAAATTTCCTCTCAACATTTTTATACTAACACAATGATATATATAATCGTTGGATCAATAAATGTCATCCCAGATGTGTTTAAAAACATAAAGTGTATTTTTTAAAATTTAAATAATTTTTTAAGATCTTATAGAAGCTATTTTATATATATGTTTGTATCAATTTATGTTACACAAAATTAATTATTGGGTATGTTCTTATACTACCACTGACTTTCCATCTCTTGGTGTCTTATGAAAAAAATTATTGATTCGATCTTGAAACCTATTTCTACTCTTTGGGTTAATTTATAATGATGTAAAATTGAATGTTTTGATAGTTTTTTATATCATATATTAATATTGGTTTTCACTAACTAATGAATGAGACCTATATATACCTCCAATTATTTTTGTAAATCCTTATTTACATTAAGATAATTTTATAGGATATTTGATCATAGATCCACTAAATTTTTTTTTATTCAATCATAATGCATAAAAAAATAGATAGTATCACTTGAAACCCCATGGGAAATATGTTCTGAAAATAAATCCAATATGTTATGATCCACATGTTTATGTTTCGTTGTCATTATTATAATATACCATGAACTCATATTGTAATGGTTCTTGATTTATGGTTTATGTTTTATCTCTTTATGTTTTCCAAATTTTATACTTGTAGATCATCATTATCCTCTCAAACCAAAGTTATTATCTCCTCCTAATATATGATAATCATTGGTTATATCATATTTTTTTAATTAGATACCGAGCTAAAACATTTATTATGTTTATATTCCTCATGTTATACAAATGAGGATTATTAATGATATTAATATAAGGGGGTTTGGAGTTGTATGATTATAGAAAAATGAACATAAATATTATAATGTATGTTTTTTATATTACTAATCTCAAAAGATTAAAAATATTTGGATCTTAGTATTATGAATATATCTATAATATTAAAGGATTTTTTATGGAAAATAATGAATTAAGTGTGTTTTTTATAAATTTAGTTTTTTTACAATTACATTTTATGTCATAAAAATTATTTCATTAATCTTAGATAAAATTGAAGGAATGTATTTTTATCATGAATGTTTTCATGTGTTTAAAAGTTATTTGACTAAAAATTTCAATGCATTGGTATGAATCAACAGATTAATGGGTGAATCGTTAAATAATTTTATGAAATAGTTATTATTTACTTATTATTGTTATATTGAATATATGAATTTATCACGATAACAATTGAATTTATTTTGAAATTATTTCTTATTTTTTAAAAATGTATAGAACTATGCCTCAATAAATAGTACATGTATGAGGAAACAACAGTGTAAAATAAAACAACCAACAATAAGAATATTTACTATTTAATGTATATTTTGGAGTTTTATTTTATTAATTTCAAAACTAAATAATCTATATAAGGATAAACATATTCTATGGATGATAAAATGTAACTATGTGTGACAAAAAATCAGTATGTATGATCTTGTGTAAGACTAAACTAATTAAAACAATTGTTACATAAGATTATTATTGTGTTTCAATATGTGATGAAAAAGTATAATAAATCATATGTATGTGAATATATATTTAATTTTACATATATGAAAATCCTAAAGACTAATTCATGGTTCAGATCACGGGAGATAGAAAATAATATTTCTAAACAATATTTACAGAGTTTTAAATATAAAAATAATTAAAATTAAGGTGGATCCTTGACATGGTATTATGGAAGATATATCAAGATATTTATTTTCATTTATGTAATTATTTGAATAAACTTGATTTATTTAGATAATTAAGAGGGAGAATAAATTGGATTGATATTAATGAGGAGTTTATTTATTTGGCATAAAAATGCAATAATAAATATAAAATATATAGAAGATTACATTGAAGGAAGTGATATTTTAATTAGAATATTATTTAATGTAATATATGGTCTGTAAAATTATTTATTCTGTTTTAATTTAAATATTATTTTGAAAATATTAAATTTATTAATCTTGATGTTTTTCTAACTATAAATCACACTTTTAATTTAGGAGTGATTTTTTAAAATCTTTTCTTAAATTATATAATGTCTATAAGACTAATCATAAGGGGTTTTCTCCAAATCATTTGTAAATATATGAGGGTAGTAGTATCAATTCCTAAAATATAGGTGAACTATGTGTATGCAAGTTTGATATTTGAAAATTATGGGGAACTATTTGAATATGTTGTTCCATATTTTTTTTCTTTTTATATATGTGTTAAATTTGATGTGTGTGTGAAAAGTTATTGAACAGGTGGTTCCTCTAAAAATGGATGAAGATATTTAAATTTGAGACATGTTTTAATAACAAAATCTATCCCACCATTTGTCTCAGTCTATTATAGTGGGAACTTGTAACCATCATGTGGTAAAAAGCTATAAGGTCATTTAATATATAATATTGTATAGGATAAGGCTACTATTATTGATAATTTATTTAATGAATGATATGTTATTATATTTTGTTGATTCAAAATTATTATCATGAAATATATGATGAACTAAAATATTAAATTAATTGGACTTGAAATTAATGAATCTATTATATATGCAATTCAAATTATTTATACTATAGAAATTGATTTATTGAGTTAAATATGAAGTTTCTAAATAATGATTCTAAGATATGAAGTTCATTAAATAGATATAATTTATAATATATATATATATTTGAAATTGAATTCTATAAATCTATATGGTGATATATATTTAGCATTTATTATGGGGACAACAAGTCTAATGAATAAAAAATATTATGTTGAAAAATATGTATTATCATTTGGGAATTACACCATGTGATTTTGGGTATGGTTTATTCAAAAGGATTGATGATATGGTTTTATTAGTTAATGAAATTTGATAGAGAATTGAAGATTTTTATATTTTAAATGAAGAAAATAAGATGGTTTAATCAATTTTACTGTTCCAATGGATATAACAATTAATTAAATGGACATAAATCATTTTTATTCAAAGACTATTAGTGTCCATTAGTAGATTATGAGAAGATAGTCAAATAATATGGGTATTTTTTCCAATAAGTCGGGTTAAAAACATTATATTATTAAGAAGACATAAATATAAATAAATTTAATGTTGAAGGGGAAATTTATCAAGAATTATGAAGAGATTTAATGGAATATTTAAAGAAAAACTACATTTTATCTGTTTTAACTTTTTTATGGTTTGTAGATTTTTCTAAATTTGACCATAATAGAATAAATAAATAATATACAATGATACTACTAATGAAGTATCAAATTGAATTATTCAACGGATGAATAAACATTCTCTTATAAATTCAAAAGGGTAAAAACCTAATTGAGAGGATAATACTTGTTAAAAAATAAAAGAAATGATGTGTCTCAAAATGAATAAGAGTGAAATGTGTTATAAATCGATGAAGATTCGATAATTGTAGTTTTTAATAATGCTGATGATGAATAGAAAAAATATTTTTTAAATATAAAATGTTATATTTATGTTTATTTTAATAATCTTAATGTATAAGTGAAAAGGAATAAAAAGAATGTAATTTTATTTAATGAATAATATTTATATGTGAATAAAATAAAATAACAATTTACAATGTGGGAAATATATTATATAAAAAAAGTCCATGTCAACAAAAATGAAGGCATCGTCGTGAAGAGTGTGAACTGGAAACTCCATGAACGATGAGTTATATTTTTCAAATACAAATTAAATTGATGAGTAGAAGAGTTATATATTGATCACAAATAACATTTTCTAAATGAATAAGATTATAAATGATATTTTATTTTATTCTTATACCCCTCCCTTTTATTTAATAATGAAATTATCTTTGATGTACACGTAGACTACCGCCTCCAACAAAAAATGCATTTCATATTCACATTACTTCTAAACATGAATTACATTCAAAAAGGTACCTAAGGAATATAAATTATATATATTTTATAGATAATATTATATAATGATAATATTTTAAAATTTACAAGTAAAAGTAATAATAATTTGTTATAAATAATTTACTTTCATTAAATGAACATCTCTAGAAACCGTTTATAAATTGAGTCCATTTTGGAAAACAATGGAACTATAAATATTTTTTCCTAACGGAATAATTAAAGACCAAAAAATATTTTTTTTTGAAAATATGAATTCATTTAGGAAACTATTGACGACTGTTAATATACTGAGGTTGTTTTAGAATAATTGACTGGACAACCACAATAAAAATTCCATGAATGAAAATTGTATATAAAATTTTTTATATGTAGAAGTAGATAGACTCTATGATGTAATATATATTTTTATAAGTATATAATTAAATTATTTAATGTACTTAATTTTATTATCCATGATTCGTGACACACACTAAAAAAAGTAGTACCTAAGTTAACAATTTTTTATCATAATTTTTATTCATTGAGATGTGATTCATATTCACCACTTGTTCCACTTTTTATTATTTATGTTCAAGACATGTATTTATTTTGATTTTAATATCCTAAAATATATAGTATTTTCCACTCCATCTAATGTACTATCATTAAGGGAATTTTAATTTTAATGAATATAATTTTTAAGGGGTTTTATTAACTCACAACCACCTTCTTCTAGTTATAATATTTTATCTTAAACATATTCCATATAAGATTTTATCCTTCCATTGTATGACTATATGCTGAAATTTATATATCTGTATTGATTAATTGATGTTTTATTCATATATTCACCCTCATTGAATTTATTTTGCATAAAATTATTCTATTTTTAATATAAATTTCCAGTCTCACTAGCAATCATTTTTTATCCATGACTACATTTTCTATTCCCCCAATTTTTATGATTTATATTTAGAAATATATTTATGTGTATCTCATGTGAAAATTATATATAAATTTTTTTTCTTCAAAATAATGATTTATTACCTCTTTTTATGATGAATAACATTAACAATTGTGTTATGAAATATAAAAATGATATTCTGAACCACACTAGTTACTTTTCATCTACCGATTAACTTTATTTTTGTTTTTCTTCTATTGTATAATTACCTAATATTTATTATATTATATATATATATTCCTTATTTGTATACATCGTTAAATTTCCTTAAACTTGGGGATAATAATTATGATATGTTCCCTTAAAATTTTAAACGTTTATGTAAACCCAACTTAATAAAGCATTACAATTTTTTTTGGACACTTGTCACCTTTATAAAATGTTTTCAATAATTAATATCATCTAAAAACAATAATTATTTTATATATAACCCTCATCATTAAATTATATTATATTGTAAGATAATACACCCTTTAATTGCATAATAGACCGGTGACTCATTTCCAAAAGCATCGCTTATATGTCTCTTTTTTATTCGTTCTTCCACATGATCCTTTTGATTATTTTTTATCCTATATTGGAACCCAATGATGATGAAATATTCCACTTTATTAAAATTTTAACATCTAAATTTATTTAACTCTATCTTCTCTTCAGAATCCGCATTATATAGACTTTAGTTATTCTTTGAGACAATATTAAGAAACCTACTTATTTGTTTTAGGTTTTATCATGCTTAAAATTTATGTGTGGTTACTTTTCCACATTTTCCACACATATTCATATACATTGTGTGTTTTAAAATAGGTTAAAGGTGGTACAAAATTTATCTATCTATCCAATGAACTGGGTAATGTTTTCATATCATGGGATACCATATATGGATCATGATAAGTTATCACAAGAACAATATTTTATGTGATGGGTGGGGAAAAATTTATATAACCTCAAACTCATTGGATAAAAATTTACATATCTTTAGAAAACAAAAAAGGTATTGAGGGAAAATCCACTCTACCAAGGGACTCTATCCACTATGTTTATGAGAATAGGGAGTGAACCCAATAAACTATTTGACTTTGTCTACTATGATAACCTTATTACGTGGATTTGAAATAAGATTATTATTTTTAGTTTCTTTTACTCTCATATATTTTTCAATTTATGATATTATGATATCATTTCCTTAAGACATTTTCCAGGATTATATCACAATCTAATGTGATGGTACATGTTATTTATTTTTAGATTAAATGTATTTACTTTAGGATAAAAGGAAATAATATTATTTTCATATGTACTTTTTAATAAGACTTTTCACCTTTATTAGGTTTCATGGGAGTATTATGGACTAAAATTTGATGAGATTTTGTTATTTTTCCCTTACTGAGATTATTATCTCACCCAATTCATATTTTCCATCATCTAGTTTATAATGATAAATATAACATATAAAAAGTATATAATGTGGAATATAAGCATTTGATATATATAAATGTTAAAAAAAATTATAAAACAAGATACCTATTTGACTAGTCCTCAAAGACACTAATCCAGAATGTCATATGACCCATGTGAGATCATTATGAGAAATAATTCATACCTAATGGTAAGTATGTAAAATAAAGATATGTTTTACTTGAATCGTTATATTTTTATCAATATGATTTATAGTTTTGTTTGGGATGCTATTCTAATTATATTTGGGGTTTATGAATAGTGAAAAATAGTAAAAATATTATGGATTTGTAGAAGGGATAGGTCTATGTAAAAGGTATCCTCATGATGTTTTGGTAAAATTGAGATTGTGATTTTTTTTAAATATCATGTATATATGGATAATAAAATTAGATGCAGGATATTAAAAATATGTAAATAAGGTAGGTAACAAAGAGTGTGTCATATTATTTATTACCTTAATTGTCATATGGTGCATGAATAAGATGTATAAATGCACACCATGTTTAATATTTTTAAATAATATTCTTTAGAAATTATGATTCTCTCATAGATACATTATGTGAAATTTATTATATGAAGGTGATACTTCCAATAGTATGATAGAACCCAATAGAATGAAACAAATAATAACCATGATTTGATTAGTTTCGACTAAAATTTTATAGTTTTTTCAAATAGTAAAAAAAATTAGGTTATATTTTTTCATAAGAACACTTTAGATAATTATTAAAGAATGTTAATTATACATGGTTCACATTAACCCATTTTGGTTTTTGTAATGGATGGATCATGAAAGCAGAATGTCAACAATAAATAAGATGGAAAATATAAGGTTTATCCTAATATGAAACTGAATAGGATACGAGCTCAATTGAAAAATATTTTGATTATTCCAAACCATATGTTATGAATTTTAGTTTACAATTTATTTTTAGTCGACTATCATAACAACAAAATGATAATAATAAAGAAACATATAATTTTAGATGTTGATGTAATAGAATTAAAAATGATTAAATTTATTTTAGATTAAAAATTTGGGATAAGGAACCTGATGAAATATATTAAATGAAAATTATATGATTTATATGTGGTAAACGGGGATATTTAGAAAAAATAGGTGGAGAAAAATGAATAATTTATTTTAAATAATGGGTAAAAATAATGTTCTTCTTAAGGATCCTTGACTAATTATATGTTTTATATGCGATGAATTTTGAATCATTGAAATCATTTGCATTAGCCTATGAGATTAAAATAAAAATCAAAAACAACAACTTCCTTGACCTTGGGAAAAAGGAAAGGCCTATACATTATATACTACTAATGTCGATAGTGATAGATATGTTGTGATAGGTTTTTTAGCGCATGATTTATGGATGTTTTATATCATTAATATTTTCACTAACTATTATTTTTTGAGTCATAAATTGAAACACATACATAAATCAACATTAATTATTTTGTATTTGAATATCCTTAATCATTTGTGGGATTATAATTCATTCAAGCCTAAATATCAACCATTTTGAGAAATTTTTCAAGATTTATGAAATGTAATAGCTATCTTTATATAGACTCCATAGTAATCAAAGAGATAGGTATTATTTCATATATAAAATAACCAAATGATCACCTGTCACTATAAGGTTGATGATAAAATATCATGGAAAATATGTTCCAATAAATATAAGATAACCATAATCATGAGGATTATTTAGAATAAATTTTTAGATTGAGAAAACATATTTTAATATATATGTTTGGATGTAATAAATAATTTACCTTAAAATACCCAAGTTACTAAGTTGGATAACTCGTTAGAAATAGAATTGTATGTCGGGTCTTACTTATGGATATTCTTAAATATTTCATTAGTGAGTTGAAATTAAAATTTCATTAAATATTATAATTAATGTGACTAGAATTATACTCACTAATATTTTAGTATTATTAATTTTCAAGTGAAATAAATACTATTTTTAATAAATTTCTTCACATGCAACATAAAAGCTAAAAAACCACATGAAATTATATAACTATTATGATGACGTTGTTACATTGGTTGGTTTAATAATAGGTAACCGATTTATAAAATATATGTATAAAAAAATATAATTTGAATTTCTATCGCATTGATAAAATTGAATTGGTGTATCTAGAAATTGAATAATATCACCTTATGAAAAAAATTTAGTTCTTATAATATTATCATTTTATGCACATAATACTTTGAAACAAAAAATATATTATTAGGGAATATTTTTATATATAAAATAAATATTCATATGAAAAATATAACAAAATTATTTTTATTTGTAATTGATGGGAGAAAATAAAAACAATGGTTAATACTTTCAACAAATATTTTCCTATAAAAAGAGATTTTCATTATTTTTTTGACTTTATTTAAAAGTAAAATTATAATATATTAGATTAAAAATATGAATGAGTTTAACTCATTTATGGAAATTTAATAAAAACTTCATCTTTGAAATAATGTTTTAGGTTTTCTAATGTAATAGATTTTTAGTGAATAGTTAAAAAAAATCCAAATTTGATAAAACTGTAAATATTATCACATTATAAAAAAAGTCAAATATTTTTTATGAATATATTATAATATATATATATAAGTATAAATAATTTTAAAATACTATTTTCTATTTATAAATTGAATTTTTATCATTATTGAAAACATGTGTAATATTTTACTCTAAGAACTATTTTATTTTCTTATGTTAAAAATTATATTTCATCACTTATAAAAATTAAATACAAAAAAATTGACTTTCTATTTTTGATAAATACATTCTTAATGTGTAATAAGTTTCATTTTATAATTTCTCATTAAATAGTGATTAATAATATTAATGTTAATGATAAATGTATTTTTAAAAGTGTTATTTTCCATGAAATTTTTTATTCATGTTGAGTAATTTTAATCGATTAAGTTAAATAAACAAATATATATTATATAATTACCTTTAAATTTTATTTATACTTTTAAAAAAATATAATATTAATGTTTTTATAATTTATTACTAATATATAAATAAGTAACACTAAATGGTAAAAACAACATTTTTGGTACATGATTGTCTCTATATATTATAAGATTTAATTTAAAAGATAATTCCATCATATTTATAAATTTAATTTAATTTAATAAATATTAAATTTTGGTTCACCACACCCAAATATATTATGAAGGGGCTCTTTATAAAAAATTTAAAAAATAAATCACTTAGTAAAATACATGTTACCATGGTAAAAACCAAAAGAGTAAGTGTAAAAATATAATCCTAATAAAAACAAAAAAAATTCTCAAAATTCCTTATTAGTGATTTATCAACCATGAAAACTAAATTACATACCTCTTTTAGAAAAATTGACCCCAAAATTTTGTGATAGAATCAATGACATATATTTGGTAATTAAAAGAGACCCTATTTCCTCTACTAGTAAATAGAGCCTATCAGTACCACATCAAGACCACTCAATTATATCATTTTATCACGAAAATATTTATAATATATATAACTATATGTATCATTTACTTTCAAATGTTTTTGGTATATAAAAAGTATCATATTCCAATAAATTGAAATAATACATTTAAGAGAAATGTTTTGTTCACCACTTGAGTAATTCTTTTTTCCTTCATCATTTCTTCTTAAAATTCCTCAACAACTCATATTTCCTCTATAAAAGAGCACATCATTTCATCAGTAATTCTTAAAATTATTAGAATTAAAATAATAATTTATATGATATTTCTAACTCTCTATAAAACCATTCATAAATTAAATATGTGCCAAGTGTTGTGTGGACAAATGCCTCCCTTAATAGAAGTATCTATTATTCATAAAATTTATACATAGATGATGAAAATAATTTATTTAATGATTAAATATATAATATTTAACATCTATATAAATAAAAAATAATATATTATTTTATTTTTATACCCTATCACATTGTATATAAATTGATTGTATAGTCTTTATATAAGCGGACTACCACCACCACAGAATGAAACATTTCATATTCCTAATAATGCCTATCACAAAATACATTAAAATAAGTATTTAATTTATAAATAATATTTTTATAGAACTATTAATATTTTTTATTAATTTTATTTTAAAATATGTATGTAATATTTTTTATAAGTGGTTGTATTGAATTATACCTTTAATGACATGGAATTTCCATGTAATCTTTAAAAAATATATGGAAATTTTACTAGTCTGCAAAAATTGACGATGCGTGATTCTGAGGCCTGATGTGCTCAGAATGGATTTCTGAACATTCTTCAGGGACGTTTAGTAATCATGCGAGTGGATTTTTTTATCTTTTAAATCGGTGCTCGAAATTAAAATCTGAGGGTGCTGTTGAAATTGTTGCACTGGTATTTGCATGAAGAGACATTCACCTCGACCGTAGTGGGTCATGAGTTAAAGATAGTTTTACACCGTTTCGTGGAAAAATATATAAAATTAAATTATTTAACATTTTATTTTTATTCTTGAAAACACCTTTGATTTATGTAGGTGGGGACTATAAGAGTTTATTCACAAATTGAATGCTTGGTGGTGGGGACCACCTAAGACTAAAACCTCCCGAAATTTGATTTTAATGGAGGGGACCACTCGAACCCTTTTAATGGGGGAAACCCCTTGAACGTCCTCATTAATGAGGAATTAACCCATGGACTTCCTCTCCATTAATTATCCTCTACATTAAGTATGCCTACAATTCCTGATTAATGGTTCCAAATCGAATAAATTAAATAAAACCTAATTTTATTTATATTGGCTATTCAATTGTTTGGGGAAGTGTTGGAAAATCACTTAGAGAAACTATTATTCTATACAAAAAAGAACACCTCCTAATGAAAAAGGACAACTAGAGATCGAATAATGTGGACGCCGACCTCGAGCCGATTCGAAAGCACCTTGAAGAGGAAAACAACGTAGGACGCCTTCGACGACAATGAACAAAAGATCTTGGAAAACCCGACATCACCGACATCACCAATTCCAAGGTCAATGAGAAATCAAAGTAGGGGTTTAGTTTTGTATGATTATATATTTCCATGTTCTTCCCTTCTAAAACCAAGAACACATATCAACTCTCTAACTAGTTGATTCACAGATATATTATTTTGCTGGTTTAGAAATAATCATTGCGGGAGGTTGTAGGGTTGTTGTTTGAATTTCTTCCCCTTAACATTTTTTGATAATTCATAATAAAATCAGGAAGAGATTATAACTGCTTGCTACCACTCTAACAAGAAGAGTCCCGGCCAAACAATCATGGTCCAAGCTCTCCGAAAATCATTGGTTTAATTGTTGTGTTCTTCACAATGGAAGAGGATGGAAACCAACCTCAGTGGTGAACGAGAATGGCGGTTGGCACCACCACCGACCCTGATGAAGGAAAAGATGCAACGACGCCACCCCATGGCCACCGCCACCCCAAAACCTTTGTCACCCTCATCCTCGGCCGCCCCGCGGCCTCCGCTACCTATGGACAACGCCACCCCCGCGGCCGCCGCTACCCTACGTCCTCCGCCGCCCCTTGACCTGTACCGACCCGCGGCCCTCTGTGGCCCCTATGGCCTCACCGCCCCAGGACCTCTCCACACCAAAGAATATCCTCCTCATAGCCTCGCCGCCCCACGGGCCTCTGAGGCCACTGTGGCCTCACCTCCTCACGGCCTCGCCGCCCCCGCGGCCTCGTTGCCCTCGTGAACTCGCTGCCCCGACGGCCTCACGGCACAGGCACCCCCACAACCCATGTGGCCCCCGCGGCCTTGCGGCCCCCACGCCCTCACGGTCCCCATGGCCACACGACCCCCACACCCTAGCTGCCACCCCTGCCTCACCACCCCCACGCCCTCGCTACCCCCGCCGCTATGCTCCCCACGCGGTGTCCCCGCCCTCGCGCCCTCGATGCCCCCAATGCCTCCCCACCACTGCAGCCTCGCTACGCCCACGTCCTCACTGCCCCTGCGGCCTCGCCGCCCGTACTGCCTCCGCGCCGCCCCTGAGGCATACGCACTGCCCAGAATGGGCCATTCCAAATCCCTCAGGCCGGATTAGACCCAGTGGGTTAGGCCGTCCCGAATCGTGTCGAGTCGGCCTAGGCCATGTCGGGCCAGGCCGATCCAAACTGGTCAGATCAGATCCAGACCCACTTCAATCTTTTCTCTCAATCAGCCATAACTTTGGCATCGAGTGTCCGGTTGACGAACCACCTGCAGCGATAGAAACCATGGAGTGAGGAGATACCTTTGAGTATACCCCACTACAGATATGGATAATTTGGAGTACGTTTAGGTTGGATTGATCAAGAATCCAACCGGTCCCTCGGGACTAAATGTCTAATAACTCACAGATCGGGCATCTGATTGACACATTGTTTTTTGAATTGAGACACCTATGTTGTGGCGGTCCATTATGATACAACTTCATGGGAATTCATTGAAGTTGGAGTATAGACCAGTGTCTTAAGGAGTGGACCCTCCTGGAGACGAGAAAGATTTTTGAAGGAACTCAGTAGTTGGCTGTGAAATGAAGAATGAATAACGATTTTGTGAGGGTAAGCACTGAGCGATCCTGTGTGGGTCAGCACCTAGCGAACCTGTGTGGGTCTGCACTGAGTGATATTGGGTGGGTCATGACGGAGCTATCCTTTTTGGGTCAGTACCGAGTGATCTAGTGTGGGTCATAACAATGCCTCTTTATAGTGTAAGATGATTTAGTAGTTATATCTAATCATCTCTACTATTGTACATAAGTTATACATGGGGTGAGATGAGCTGGTACATTTGTGGTACATTCCTTCATGGTAATACCTTCGTGGTATTATTCTATGTGGTGTTCATGTGTTGTACTTACCTTCACGACATTCCTTCCTATGTGGAACAATTAATCTTTGGGCTTTGAGTTGGACTCTGTGTTTTTCTTCATGATTGAGATAAGTATACATGATGCTTAGGTATATGTATGAGAATATAAATAAGTAGGGTATTTAATTGATTTCTTGCTTTGTGGATTATCATTTGTGGATTTTATTATACAAGTAGGGTCTCGAGGTCCCTACTGAGTATCAATATACTCAACTCTTCACGAGATATGATCACACCTTGTTGTGTTTGATGTATATAACCGAGAGCGTTTATTGAGACGACGAGTACCAACACTAGACTCTTCCCAGAGGTGGACCATATGGCCTGTCAGCACGTAGAGGAGACATGTGGACGTGTAGTGATGAGGAGTTGATCTGTACCTACCCTTCTCATGGGAATCTTGGAGGATGACCCACCTGTTGTCTTTATCTTTATTTATATGTTTTTTATTTTAGTTTTACTTGTACCTTTGCTGTTGGGATTGTATTCCAGACCCTCATACTTTTTAGCACACTTTTTTCTATACTGTTTCACTTGTGATCGTAACTTTTTGTGTGCTCAGTTTTGTGTTTTTACATGTTTTAAATGCAATGACTTCCCGGTTTTACGGAAATGCACATTTCAGTGCTAGTCTCTAGGAAATAGCTAATGGAAGCAGGCTTGGGGTAGTCGCGGAACGGGCCCCAAGGGACATGTCAGGACAAATTGGTATTTGAGGATTTGGTTCTACCGTAGAAAATATGACTCTAATAATTATTTTTAGCAACAATAATATCAATTTTTTGAGTGTGGTTATCAGTTTAGGGAATCCGGTGTTGGTGTTGTGGTCGACGTATCCATACAACATGACTCTGACATCTGATTTCTAACTCAGTGCACGAAAACACTGATTACATGTGTGTTTTAAAGAGTTTAATCTATGATCTCTTTGAGTCAGATCACCAGGTATAAATTTTTGACTGTGGCGCACCTGTTTCTTTTCAGGATGCTTCCACCCAAACAGCCATTTAGGGTTCCAGATATAGTACACAATAATAGGCGACCGAGCAATGAGGCCTCGGTGTAGGGCCCTCTTCATGTAGAGGCACCAGAAGAGGCACCAGTGGTACCATTACCCATTGGTCCACTAAAAACACAAGCCCCAAAAGTAGAGTGTGCACACCGCTTGAGCGCATTAAATGAGTTCTGGTGCCATAGGACACATAGGTTCAAGGGGGAAAAGGACCCAAAGGCAGTTGAGGATTGGATGGAGGTTGTGGTGAGAGTTTTTCTACAAGTAGGGACACCAGCTGATCTCATGGTGATCCTTTCCGCTAGCCTTCTATAGGAAGTATCAAGCAGATGGTGCACCTTGATGCTCTTGGATCACGATGAGGTGACACTTCTCTGGGCAGACTTCGAGGGCCTTTTTCGAGCAGAGTTTGTTCCAGTGACTCTTTATTCAGTGCACATATATGATACTATTCATCTGCAGCAGGTTATCATGACTATAGCTTAGCACGAAGCAAGGTTCACTAACGTCACACGCTGCTTCCCTGATATAATGCGTGACCCATTATTCAGGGCCTATACCTTTGAGCAGGGGCTTAAGTGGGATATCATGCCTTCAATGATTTCTCTTAACATCCCGATGCAGGTGGGGGTGTATGAGTGATTCCTCTTAATGGAGAGTTTTCATTCTGAGTATTCACCAGCAGGGATACCCACCACTGGACATCATGTAGTAGAGTTTCTTGCAGTTGACAGTAGAAAGATTTCGTAGAGGTCTAAGAGAGCCAAACCTATAGGTTGATGACCGCATTATTCAGGGTTGGTTGTGTGGGGAACCGGAGGCAGAACAAGTCATTCCATGAGTGGGAAGTGATATGCATGTAGCAGGCATGGTCAAATGGCTCATGACTATATTACCCACCATACGGATGATCAGAAGATGGCCGATGGACCTCCCACAAAGAGGGCGATGTTCGACCGATGAGGTCTGTAGGGAGATGGAATATGTGGCAGAGAAGCTGGTCCTACAACAGGCAGTGGGAGACTATTCGATATGTTTTAGAAACCCCCATCAGGTGGTCCACCACGACCATAGAGAGGAGGAGGACAGGAGAAAGCTCAGATCCAAGAAGCTTAGCCCTAAGATCACGATGCTCCTGAGCTGATGTGAGGTAAAACCTATTTCTAATCCACCTTAGCTGCAGTACTTAATGAAATATATGTGAGTCATTGTTTTATTTCAACAACCCTCTTTCAGTGCTTGAGGATTCCAACAGAGCAATTGGCTCAATCCTTACAGCTAGAGATTTCTACGGGAGTGGATTCGATGATTAGGAAATGGTGCCAGTAGTGTGAGCATACTCTAGGAGGTTAGAGCTTCAGCTTGGTTCCCTTAGTAGAAGCATCGAGGCCTTATGAAGTTATCATTGGTATGGGATATTCATCTACAGTCCATGCTCATATTGACTGTATTAGGTGCAATGTGTAGTGTGTCCGCACTGATGGGACCAGGTTTACCTTCACAAGTGAGATGGGAGCCTCTACAACAAATGATGGACTTACCTGGAAGAGGGTTGCAGCCGATCAATCATCAGTTGGCTAGCCTTTCCCTCAAAGGGGATGATTTGGAGAGTCTGATCTATCTTGTAGTTGTGGATCAGTACGAGGTTTCCTTCCCTGATGATGTTCTGATTCTACATCCTCATAGAGATGTGGAATTTTACATTGACATTTACATGGGATGACACTGATATCTACACTAGCATATCGGATGGCTCCCGCAGTGCGTCATGAGATGCAGGTACAACTAGAGGAATTACAGGGTAAAGGATTAATTCTCCGCAGTTTTTCACCTTGGGAGGCCCCGATTTTGATTTCCATGAAGGAATATGGGAGATTGAGGCTTTGTGTTGATTATCAACACTTGAACCAGGTGATTTTGATAAACACATACCCACTCCCAAGGATTGACTATATCTTTGATCAGCAGAAGGAAGCACGGCTGTTCTCGAAGATAGACCCCAGATAAGGCTATCACCAACTCAGAGTATGTGATGAGGATGTACAGAAGTTGACTTTTAGGTTTAGGTAGGGCCATTACGCGTTCTTGGTTATTCCCCTTCGGTGTAACCATTGCTCCAGCCATGTTCATGGGACTCATGAATATGATCTTTTATCCATAGCTTGATAACATTTTAGTAGTCTTGATCGATGACATTATGATCTTCTAGGATAATGAGGAGGATCATGCCTATAATTTGCAGGTAGTACTGAACACACTCCAAGAGCACCAGATTTATGGTAAGGTCTCGAAGTGCCAGTTCTGGATCCAAGAGGTTCACTTTCTAGGACACGTCATCTCAAAGGCTGAAGTTCCAGTGGATCTGACAGGTTCACTTTCTTGGTTTTGACCAGATACTACTGGAGATTTATGCCAGATATCTACAAAGTTTCATCACCTTTATCAGCATTGAAAAAGAAGGGGAAATCCTTTAGGTGGTTGTAGAGATGCCATCGTGGTTTTCAGGAGATGAGGCCGAGGAAGACCAGTGCCCCAATCGTGAGGCTTCTAGAGGAGGTCATAGGTTAAGTATTCTACTACGACACATCAGGGATAGGTTTAGATGTTTCTTGATGTAGGAGCGAGAATTGATTGCATACGGTTCTCGATAACTGAGACAACTTGAGCAAAACAACGCTACCCATGACCGGGATTTTGCAGCAGTGGTCCTCGCCTTGAAGATGAGGCGACATTACATGATGGTTGAAAGTTTTACTATGTACTCTAATAACAAGAGTCTTAGGTATATCTTCTCTTAGAAAGACCCGACCCTGAGATAGAGACGTAGGCTTCAGTTCTTATAGGACTACGACTTCGAGATAGACTATACTTCTGGGAAGGGGAACATTGTAGTAGATCCACTCAGCTGAAGATTTGGTATATAGCTGCTAGGTGAGGCAATAGATAAGTTGGATGCTTTGTAGATATCAATTGTGGAACATGATAGAGCAGCTTTCCTTTAGACTCTTACAATCACTTCCCCACTTTTTAGAGAGTCTGGGTGGCACAACATTGGTACACTGACTGTGAGACTCAACGTGCTCAGATATCCATAATATAGGGACCTGATATATTTTCTAGAGGTGGGGAGCACATCATCAACTTCAGATGAAATACTATGGTACCAGTGGCACTTCAGGAATAAATATTGAGGGAGTTCCACAAATCCCCTCTAGTGGTATATTAGGGAGTGTCAAAGATGTACCAGGATCTCTGATGACAACATTGGTGGCCGAGAATAAAGAAAGAAGTTGAAGAGTTTTTCCCTCATTGCCTCGCTTGTTAGCAAGTGAAGGTGGGGCATTAGGCACCAATAGGTTTGGTTCAACCTTTAGATGTCCCAAATTGGCAGTGGGGTTGGATATCCATGGAGTACATGACAGGACTTCCACATACATCTAGAGGTCATGAATCAATCTGGGTGATTGTCGACTGACTCACCATGTTATCCCACTTCCTACCGATCAGAGCGCAGGGTTCAGTAGAGAGCTTGGGACCTCTCTATATTTTAGAGATTATGCGGCTACATGGAGTACCCTCAATGATTTTATCTAATCCTGATACACATTTCACTTCCCACCTATGGACGGGTTTTAGGAGGCTTTCGAGATGAACCATAATTTGAGAACCACCTTCCATCCTTAGACGGATGACAAGACTGAGCGGACAATTTATACCATCAAAGACATGCTGCGTGCTTGGATCCTGGACATAGGTCCTAGTTGGGAGGATCATTTTCCTTTGGTGGAGTTTTCATAGAACAACAACTATCACTCCACCATTGGGATGGCATTTTTTGAGGTGTTGTATGGGAAACCTTGCTGATCAAATTTGTGTCGGACTGACCCAGTGGAGTTAGCACTCATGGGACCAATGTTTGTTCGGGCTACCACATAGATAGTGCAGATCATCCAGGAGTGAATGAAGACTACAAAGAGTAGGGAGAAGTCGTATGCCAATTGGAAACCAAGAACTCTGGGGTTTGAAGTTGGAGACCATGTCTTTCTATGGGTCTCACCTCGATTAGGTTTCCTGTGATTTGGTCAAGGCGGCATGTTATTTCATAGGTTAATCGGACCCGTCCAGGTCCTAAACAATGTCGGCGAGGAGGCTTACTACAGAGCTCTTCCACCTCAGTTACACCTGGTTCACAACGTCTTCCATGTATCCTAGATGAGGAGATACATGAATTACACATCTCACATCATCGAACATGGTGAGATAGACATTGACGATGGGGTGACGTTTACAGAGGTTCCAAAGGTGATTGAGGATCAACAGGACCCGGTCCTTCGTTGGTGGTTGGTTCCATTGGTGCATGTTTTCTGGCAGTACGAGAACCTCCATGAGAGTTCATTGGAGAGGGAGGCTGAGATGCATGATCAGTACCCCCACTTGTTCCATTAGTGTGAGTTATGTTATATGGAGATGGAAATCCCTATGGTGGGGAGAATGTAATGAACTAGAATTTCCATGTAATTTTTGTTAAATATATGAGAAATTTACTAGTCCTAAAAAATTAATGGCGCGTGATTCCTTTGACTGGTGTTCCAGGAATGAATTTCTGATTTTTTTTGGTATTTTTAGTTAACGTGTGTGTGGGTTCTCTTAACTCTTAAACAGGTTCTTAGTATTGAAATCAGAGGGTACTTTTGAACTCAATGTGCCTATATTCTATTAAAAACACCGTCACCTTGACTATAGTGGGTTGAGAGTGTACAATAGTTTTTTTACTTTTGCGTCGAAAAATAATACAATAAAATTATTTAAAAATTTTTTATTCTTCAAACCTCCATTGATTTATGGAGGTGGGAACCACAAGAGTTTACCCTCTAAATTGAAATCTCGGTGGTGGGGACCACCTGAGTATAAAACCTCCCCCAATTTTAATTTAATGGTGGGGATCACTCAAATCCTCTTAATGGGAGAAGCCCCTTGAACTTCTTTATTAATGTGGAATTACCCCATAGTCTTCCTCTAAATTAATCATCATCCTCATTAATTATGCCAACACCTCTTGATTAATGGTGTCAATTCAAATTAAATTAATACACCCTAATTAAATTTATATTGGAAATTTATTTCTTAGGAATAGTTTTGGAAAAGCACTTAGAGAAAATTTTATCTTATCCAATGAAGAACACCTCCCAATGAAGAACGTTCACCAGAGATCGAATAATGAGGAAACTAACCCCGATCTGAATCAGAAGAACATAGAGGAGGAAACCAATGTAAGAAGTCTTCGAATACAATGAACCGATGATCGAGAAAATTACTACATCACCTACTTCACCCCATTCAACATCAACGAGCAATCAAAGTAGGGGTTTAGTTGTGTCTGTTTATATATTTCCATGTTCTTCCCTTCTAAAACAAAAAATGCGGATCAAATCTCTAACTAGTTGATCCGCGAATGATTTCTTTTACGGGTTTGGGAATAATCATTGCAGGATTTTATAAGTTTGTTGTTTAAATTTATTCACCTTAAATGTTCTTGACATTTAATCATAAAATTAGAAAGAGATTATAGCCACTTTCTACCGCTCAAACGCGGAGAGTGAGGGTCAAACAAACATGGCCCGACCTCTCTGCAATTCTTTGTGTTTAATTATTGTGTTCTTCACGATGGAGGATGATGAAAACCTACCTCAGAGGGGAATGACAATGGTGGATGACACCACTATCGGCCACGAAGAAGGCTCTAGCACAACAGTGCCATCCCATGGCCCCCGCCTCCCTGTGGCCTCTGCTGCCCTTGGCCTCCACCGCCGCACAACCTCTGCCACCCGCGACCACCACCTCCTGCAGCCCCCACCACCCCGTACCCCTCACCACCCCGCGACCCTCATGGATCTGTAGCCCCAGCGGCCCACTGTGGCCCTTGTGACCTTTCCATCATGTGGCCTCACCACCCCCAACCGTTCGCGGACTCACCGTTCCGCAGCCCCCACGGCGTTGCCGCCCTCACGGCCTCTGTGCTGCCCTCGCGGCCTCACCGCCCTCATGGATTTTGCACCACCCACGTGTCCACGCTTCTCTTTGCGGCTTTTGCGCCACCCAACATGGGCCAGGTTGTTCCGACCGGGATGAATCAGACCCATGACGGCAACAGACATTTTGCTCTTTCAGCCATAACATTTGCACAAGGAGTCTGATTGATGAACCACTAGTGGAGTTGGAATCCATTGAGTTAAATGGTCCCTTTCAGTATACACCTCTAAATATTTTGATTGTCACGAACCAACCCGGGTCGACCCTGAACCGGTCTCCCGAGCCGGTCCGCGGCAAGTCCCGAGGGGCGTTCCCGATCCCCCCGGGATGGCAACCGGTGCCGGGCATTAAGACTTGATCATTGGGAACGATTTCAGCCCAAAACAAAAGTAAATAGAACAGAATAAATAAACACTAACAGCGGAAAAGAAATAAAAAACCACACAACCACGTACCTCCATGTGACCTCTAAGGTCACCACCCAACTAGAGAGCAACCTCGCTCCAACACTGAGCGACTCAAAACAGAAGTCCTGCGACTGAAATGGTAAAAGATAGGCGTGAGCACAAAAGTACTCAGTAGGTGAGCCCAATAACAAGTCCCAAAGCACTGCCAATAAATATAGAATCTACATAATCCAGGTTTGAACTATAATGTATAAAAGTAATTTTTCATAATGTTTTACTTGAAAAACAAACACGAGACATTTCCCTTATTCTTTTTCGAAAGTTAGTTCCACTTCATTAGTTTTAAAGTCATTCTGAAAAGCAAAGTGTTACATTTTCAAATCTAACCCAAAGCGAATAAAGCATTTTCATTTGAAAACCATTTTTCTCAAAGTCTAACAGTATAGGCTGTGAAATATGACTGAAGGAAAACAAGCAGGGAAAACAAGTGCAAGTAAAGGTAAACAGGTAAGGAAAACCAAGTGCAAGTACAAATAAACCAGAAGTTATCAGCAATAACCATGGGTGATCCTGAACATCCCTAGAAAACCCCTGGACGTACTCGGGTTCAGACTACCTGCCGGCATGGTACTCCATAGTCAATAACCAACTGGCCGCCCTAACAGCCAACCAGTGGCACATCCCTCCTGGCCTATTTGTAACTCCAGGGGGTACTAACCCGTCTAATCAGGGTTAGCAAGCAACCGTCACTCGATAATCTACAAGACGCCCAGGAACCCATAGTAGTTTTTGTAACACTGTGTAAGTGGGAGACCCTCGCACGCGTGACTCATCTCACCGCACTTGCCAACCCCTTACACGGACATCACTACACGACAACCCTCGAAGGGAAGTCCCCCTGTAGAAATGCCCTCACAAGTACGTACATATATATATAATCACTTCACATTTGATAAAGTGCCAACCGGGCCGTCATGTCACTTAAATTTTGATCATTTAAGACTAAAGCGTTTTTAAAAAGGGATGACACACGCCATTTCCTTGAAAACCAGAACGCACTTAGAAATTTAATTAAGAAATTCAGATCAGCATCTTAAACCTGGAACACATTTGTTTCACAAGTAGAGTCACTTTCTAATCACCAAACGCACCCCACTTTTATCAAGAGCCAAACGGGCCTTTAATCATTTTTTTTAAAGAACACCATTTCCCAAATGAAATTCAAACTTTTGTTCGCATAACAAAGGAAGACATCTTTCATCAACCAAGAGCCACACATAAAGTTTCCAAAACAAGTTCAAAGGTCACACGACGTTTTCTCTAATCAAGGTTCTAAGAAAACACCATTTTCCATAAACAATACATCTACAAGTTTACACATGCCAAAAACATTTCAAAACACAATTTAACATGACTTTCATTATTCAGGAAGAACCAAGCACAAAACTAAATCCAAGAAGAACACTTTTAATGAAATGCTAGAATTAAAAACGGCTTTTATCATCAGCAGATCACCACACTATAAAAACTACTAAATTTTTCCTTTAAATTTACTGAAATTCAATAAAAGGCAAGGAATAAATAAATTCTTAATTTAAAGGCGAGTGCAATGGGAGACCTACCTCAAGATCCAAGCGCGACGGTAAAACGACCTTGGAACCAAGGCGCGATGACACGACGTGTGTCCGAAGCCACGTGATAAAGTCCAACACTCTCGAAACTGAGGCGCGGAGACGGCAGAACCTCGGAAACAAGGCGCAGCGATGGCGCTCTCTCGGAAACGCCCTACGCGGGTCCTAAAACAGAAGACCGTAGAACGGGTTCAACGATCAATAATAATAATATAATAGCAGTAACCAATACATGATGTTAATATCAGTATTAATATAATAGAAATAATAATATAGTCGTAACAATGACAATATCAATAATAATATAATTAGCATAATAATAATATATCAATAATAGCAATAATAATAATATCATAATATTAATACAATAATAATAATGGGAACAATGCTAATTTAATATAATAATAATATATTAATAATATAATAATGATAATAATATAAACTAATGTTAACAAAATAATATTAATAATAATAATATAATGACAATAGCATAATAATAATAATTTAATAATAATAATAAGAATATCATAACATAATAAAAATAATAAAAATAATATGATAGTAATAATAATAATAATAACAATAATAATATAATAATAATAATAATAATAACAATAATAATAATAATAATATAATAATAATAATAATAGTAATAATAATAATAATAATAATAATAATAATAATAATATAGAATTAATAACAATAACATAATAATAATTTTAATAAAGATGTAATAATATTAATAATGATATTAACATAATAACAATAATATTGATAGTATAATAATATTAATTGTAATATAATAATAATAATTATAATAAAACAAAACAAACAAAAATAGCAAATAAAAAAAAAGGGGAACTCACGCAGGGGGGGACGGATCGGCGAGACAGCGCAGCGACGAGGCAGGGGAGGTGCGGCCGGGCAGAGGAGCAGGACGGAGCGGGGCGTTCGGCTGGTGGAAGGCCGGCGCAGCGAGCTCGGAACGGCGAGCAGGGGGAGAGGAGCGGAGGCTGGGTGTAGGGCGCGAGGCGGGGAAGCAGGGGAGAGGAGCGACGAAGGCGGCGCCGGAGAGAGCCGGGGCTGGCCGGTGCAGGAAAAACGCAGGGAAAGAGAAGCAGGGGTCGGAGGGAGGTGTCGGCCTAGAGCAGGAGGGGTGATGCAGGGCGGCGCCGGACGAAGGAGAGGCCGGAGGTGTAGCGTGGCCGGAACAGGGGGGCGCGGCGGTCGGGTGAGGCGGAACGGGAGGGAGTGCAGGGGAGAGGGCGGCGCGGAGCGGGGTAAGCCGGGAGGTGCGCAGGACGGGGAGCAGTGGCGCTGGTGAGGCGACAGGTCGGGAGGCCAGGTCGGCGCGGCGGCGACGCGCAGGCGAGACGGAGAGGCTGCGCAAGGGGAAGCCGGGGAAGGGAAGCAGGGTCGGACAGGGGGGGTTGCCGCCGGAGGGGAAGCCGGGACGGCGTCGGGGAGGCGGTGCGCAGGGGGAGATGCAGGAGGCGAGGCCGGGACAGGAGGAGGACCAGGCGGCGGTGCGGCCGGGGCGGTCGGGAGCCACGGGCTGCGGTGGTTGGTGTGGCGTGCGACTGGAGGAGCGCGGCGAGGGAGGCCGGGCGCGGCGAGGGAGGCCGGGCGCGGCTCGGTGCGGGAAGGAAGGGAGAAGGGAGCGGCGGTCGGCTGGCGGAGGAAGGGAGAGAGCGCAGAGGGGCTGCGGGAAGAAAGGAGAGGGAGAGGGTGAGGGGGGTGGCGGCTACGGGGAGAATAGGGTTAGCTAGGGTAGGTTAGGCTTAAATATATATATATATATGATAAAAATAATAATTATAATTATAATAATAATAATAAAACATATAATCTTAATAATAATAAAACTTATATAATAATAATAAAACTTATGTAATAATAATAAAACTTATAATAATAATAATAATAAAATGTTATGATAATAATAATTGCTTTATAATAATAATAATAACAAACCTTCATAATAATATTAATAATACTTTATAATAATAATCATAACAATAAAATAATTAAAGTAAATAAAAGGTAGTTAATTATAATAATAACGCAACTCAATTAATAATAATAATAAAAAGTCAATGTAAAAACTTTAATATTTAAAACGCCGGGTGGACACATCGTCCCCCGGGCCGAACGCACGACCATCGCTAGCGATGCGATGACCGCGCACCGGCACGAAACCACCAATCACAATTAATCTTCGAAAAATTTAAACCGGGACCAAGAAAAGAGAAAAAATTATGGACGTCCGCGGTCGAGGTGTGACAATTCTCCCCACCACAGACACTTTCTGCCCCCAGAAAGTCACCAGGTCACAAGTCAGCCAAAAACCAAGTCTATGCCCAGACAGAACTAAAGGAACTGAAGAAACTGAGGTTCTCGGGGATGACCTTACTCTACACAGGTCACACCCGACCGATTCAAGAGAAAACTGGGGTCCGAGATTGAGGGGAGAACACGAAGGGGTTCTCCCCACCACAAGAACTCAACTAGTGCAGAAAAGATGACCATTCAAAAAGAAAACCCCAGGAAGGGGGGGGGGGTCGACGCGGGAACTCCCAACCAATTCACCAACTCTTATAACACGATTACTACAGCACCTCTGTCGAAACCTTGAACCCAAGACTAGAGTCAACAACTTCAACACCAGGAAAAACCCATAGAAAAACAATTAACCAATATCAAATTGGAGACTTGATCCACCGAAGTCCACAAAACGTAACCACATCGACAACATATCTAAAACGAGGTCAACCCACACAAGAGTCAAACACACTTTTAAGAAGGACACACGCTTCAGAATATTACATTCTCACGACAAGTCCGCTTAGTTTTATCATAGAACAAGTCCATTGCCACTTTTTAGAAAAACAACACATTTACATAAACCAGACTACTTGGATTATAATAGAACAAGTCCATGATAACCGCATGTTAAAACAATGAACATACAACTACGTCAAAACTTAACAGCAGAAAAACAAGTACTAAAAGATCTTGATTGTTCCACTGCTAACACGGAACACAAAACCTGGACCAAGGCTTCACAACCCTGGGGACTCCTGACTGTGCGCGAGCTTCACCCCGAGACTTGTGGCTGGGGCTCTGATGGCTGAAGCATCTTCTGCCTCACAGTCAGGTACCGACATTCTCCCATCGCAACTTTCTCTTCAAGCAACGCTTCTTGCAAAACTTCTCCAGATGACCCAGACAACCACAACGATGACACGTCTTCGGAGGGTTGCGACAAGATGGTTTTAAATGCCCGAAACGACCACACTGATAGCACACCATCGAACGATCTGATGAACTGGAAGCTGGGACCAAAGGGGATAACTCATTAGGAACAGGTATCTCTGGCGCCTTTTCCTCACCAGAGGGGGAACTCTTATGAACAACAAGGGATGCTGAAGTATTTGCCACCCGCACACCGGAAACCAACTCATCCAAGAAAGCTTCCTCCACCAGCTTCTCGAAACAAAGGTCTTTAGAAGGGAGGACACGCTCCTTGATCTCTGGACGAAGACCTCCAGTGAAAAGAGAGGCCTTCATGAGCTCATGCGACGCTACATCTGGAGAAAAGGAAATCAGTTCCTTGAAATGGTCAACATATGCCTTCACCGTCTGTTGGTCTTGTTGAATATGCACAAGCTCTCTCTTTTTCTCCAGCTTCACTTCCTCAGGTACAAACCATTGGATGAAAATGATTCTGAAGACATCCCACGTCATTTCACCTTGCGTTGACTGTGGGGTAACCACCTTCCACTGGTCCAAAGCTGGACCCTCGAACAACTCCATAATTACACGAACCTTAACACTATCGGGAGTTCCCAATATTCTAAAGACATGTTCCACTTCCTCGAGCCCTTCCACTGCCTCTAACGGACCCTGATCACCATGGAGAACAGGCAAAGTCTGAGGAGGACTAAAAACTGGGCATGACATATCCGAATCCTTAAAGACCTTTCTGGGCGGCATTTCCTGAGCGACATATAAAACACAAGGCCAAAACCCACATCAAACCAAATCAACATCAAATCGAAGCAACATCAATAAAAGCGCCTTCATCAAAACAGTCATCACAAGGACCAAACAAATACAACACAACCCAAAACAAAATCTCCTCTTTAAAATTTCCTTTTTATTTTTATTTTTATTTTTTTTTTATTTCAAAACCACCCTTTCTCAAGATCACTTTCCAAAAACCAATCCATTTTCAAACCGAAAACTTTCCAAAACCATTTCCTCTTTAAAACCAATTTAGAAAACAAGGTCAAGCCATTTATTTCAAATACTCACCCAGGTACTCCCATGACCCGTTGCACATGTCTTTATTCACATTCCATTCATACGTGCATCCACACACACTTTCCATGCATTCTCACACATGTGCAAACGTTCATA
The DNA here is from genome assembly GCA_963277665.1 of Viscum album. Classification (NCBI taxonomy): domain Eukaryota; kingdom Viridiplantae; phylum Streptophyta; class Magnoliopsida; order Santalales; family Viscaceae; genus Viscum; species Viscum album. Next base: position 1,186,048,241 of record OY728156.1, on the reverse strand, counting down.
AAGAGGAACCGAGGTTTCAACTCAAACCATTCTTATCCAATTCCAAGAAAACAACAGATTTCCAAATCAAGAGATTTCAGTTTTAAAACCCATTTTATACATTTAAAGTCCTTTAAAAGAAACCAGTCAAATTTTCAAAAACCCTTTTTCATTTCCAACAACGCACTCACACAAACCAAAACGAAAGCAGCAACCAAATTTGCATCAATCACAGAAATGAGGGACTAGTAGTCACACTCAACCTGGCGACATGGTAGTGGGCCATGTCCCAAGTCAGCGTTGACCACTAGGAGGAATTCAAACCACGTACTCGAACTCCACATGGGTCACTACTCCATGTGAAATTACGACGTAACATCGGCTTGCCTCCATTGTCATCTCTCAATCCTAGACAAACCAGAAAAGACAAGGACACAATTCCCGAACTACCCCTGGTAACTCGAGGATCAGTGCGAGCAAGAGTTCGCGACGCTCTTCCCGTACCTACCCCTCGAGTTCCGACAGTCCTAATCTCCTTCTACCGGACAACCCAAATAACAAGAACCACCTCTGATACCATTTTGTCACGAACCAACCCGGGTCGACCCTGAACCGGTCTCCCGAGCCGGTCCGTGGCAAGTCCCGAGGGGCGTTCCCGATCCCCCCGGGATGGCAACCAGTGCCGGGCATTAAGACTTGATCGTTGGGAACGATTTCAGCCCAAAACAAAAGTAAATAGAAGAGAATAAATAAACACTAACAGCGGAAAAGAAATAAAAAACCACACAACCACGTACCTCCATGTGACCTCTCAGGTCACCACCCAACTAGAGAGCAACCTCGCTCCAACACTGAGCGACTCAAAACAGAAGTCCTGCGACTGAAATGGTAAAAGATAGGCGTGAGCACAAAAGTACTCAGTAGGTGAGCCCAACAACAAGTCCCAAAGCACTGCCAATAAATATAGAATCTACATAATCCAGGTTTGAACTATAATGTATAAAAGTAATTTTTCATAATGTTTTACTTGAAAAACAAACACGAGACATTTCCCTTATTCTTTTTCGAAAGTTAGTTTCACTTCATTAGTTTTAAACTCATTCTGAAAAGCAAAGTGTTACATTTTCAAATCTAACCCAAAGCGAATAAAGCATTTTCATTTGAAAACCATTTTTCTCAAAGTCTAACAGTATAGGCTGTGAAATATGACTGAAGGAAAACAAGCAGGGAAAACAAGTGCAAGTAAAGGTAAACAGGTAAGGAAAACCAAGTGCAAGTACAAATAAACCAGAAGTTATCAGCAATAACCATGGGTGATCCTGAACATCCCTAGAAAACCCCTGGACGTACTATGGTTCAGACTACCTGCCGGCATGGTACTCCATAGTCAATAACCAACTGGCCGCCCTAACAGCCAACCAGTGGCACATCCCTCCTGGCCTGTCTGTAACTCCAGGGGGTACTAACCCGTCTAATCAGGGTTAGCAAGAAACCGTCACTCGATAATCTACAAGACGCCCAGGAACCCATAGTAGTTTTTGTAACACTGTGTAAGTGGGAGACCCTCGCACACGTGACTCATCTCACCGCACTTGCCAACCCCTTACACGTACATCACTACACGACAACCCTCGAAGGGAAGTCCCCCTGTAGAAATGCCCCCACAAGTACGTACATATATATATAATCACTTCACATTTGATAAAGTGCCAACCGGGCCGTCATGTCACTTACATTTTGATCATTTAAGACTAAAGCGTTTTTAAAAAGGGATGACACACGCCATTTCCTTGAAAACCAGAACGCACTTAGAAATTTAATTAAGAAATTCAGATCAGCATCTTAAACCTGGAACACATTTGTTTCACAAGTAGAGTCACTTTCTAATCACCAAACGCACCCCACTTTTATCAAGAGCCAAACGGGCCTTTAATCATTTTTTTTAAAGAACACCATTTCCCAAATGAAATTCAAACTTTTGTTCGCATAACAAAGGAAAACATCTTTCATCAACCAAGAGCCACACATAAAGTTTCCAAAACAAGTTCAAAGGTCACACGACGTTTTCTCTAATCAAGGTTCTAAGAAAACACCATTTTCCATAAACAATACATCTACAAGTTTACACATGCCAAAAACATTTCAAAACGCAATTTAACATGACTTTCATTATTCAGGAAGAACCAAGAACAAAACTAAATCCAAGAAGAACACTTTTAATGAAATGCTAGAATTAAAAATGGCTTTTATCATCAGCAGATCACCACACTATAAAAACTACTAAATTTTTCCTTTAAATTTACTGAAATTCAATAAAAGGCAAGGAATAAATAAATTCTTAATTTAAAGGCGAGTGCAATGGGCGACCTACCTCAAGATCCAAGCGCGACGGTAAAACGACCTTGGAACCAAGGCGCGATGACACGACATGTGTCCGAAGCCACGTGATAAAGTCCAACACTCTCGAAACTGAGGCGCGGAGACGGCAGAACCTCGGAAACAAGGCGCAGCGATGGCGCTCTCTCGGAAACGCCCTACGCGGGTCCTAAAACAGAAGACCGTAGAACGGGTTCAACGATCAATAATAATAATATAATAGCAGTAACCAATACATGATGTTAATATCAGTATTAATATAATAGCAATAATAATATAGTCGTAACAATGACAATAGCAATAATAATATAATTAGCATAATAATAATATATCAATAATAGCAATAATAATAATATCATAATATTAATACAATAATAATAATGGGAACAATGCTAATTTAATATAATCATAATATATTAATAATATAATAATGATAATAATATAAACTAATGTTAACAAAATAATAATAATAATAATAATATAATGACAATAGCATAATAATAATAATTTAATAATAATAATAAGAATATCATAACATAATAAAAATAATAAAAATAATATGATAGTAATAATAATAATAATAACAATAATAATATAATAATAATAATAATAATAAAAATAATAATAATAATAATATAATAATAATAATAATAGTAATAATAATAATAATAATAATAATAATAATATAGAATTAATAACAATAACATAATAATAATTTTAATAAAGATGTAATAATATTAATAATGATATTAACATAATAACAATAATATTGATAGTATAATAATATTAATTGTAATATAATAATAATAATTATAATAAAACAAAACAAACAAAAATAGCAAATAAAAAAAAGGGGAACTCACGCAGGGGGGGACGGATCGGCGAGACAGCGCAGCGACGGGGCAGGGGAGGTGCGGCCGGGCATAGGAGCAGGACGGAGCGGGGCGTTCGGCTGGTGGAAGGCCGGCGCGGCGAGCTCGAAACGACGAGAAGGGGGAGAGGAGCGGAGGCTGGGTGTAGGGCGCGAGGCAGGGAAGCAGGGGAGAGGAGTGACGGCGGCGGCGCCGGAGAGAGCCGGGGCTGGCCGGTGCAGGAAAAACGCAGGGAAAGAGAAGCAGGGGTCGGAGGGAGGTGTCGGCCTGGAGCAGGAGGGGTGATGCAGGGCGGCGCCGGACGAAGGAGAGGCCGGAGGTGTAGCGTGGCCGGAACAGGGGGGCGCGGCGGTCGGGTGAGGCGGAACGGGAGGGAGTGCAGGGGAGAGGGCGGCGCGGAGCGGGGTAAGCCGGGAGGTGCGCAGGACGGGGAGCAGTGGCGCTGGTGAGGCGGCAGGTCGGGAGGCCAGGTCGGCGCGGCGGCGACGCGCAGGCGAGACAGAGAGGCTGCGCAAGGGGAAGCCGGGGAAGGGAAGCAGGGTCGGACAGGGGGGGTTGCCGCCGGAGGGGAAGCCGGGACGGCGTCGGGGAGGCGGTGCGCAGGGGGAGATGCAGGAGGCGAGGCCGGGACAGGAGGAGGACCAGGCGGCGGTGCGGCCGGGGCGGTCGGGAGCCACGGGCTGCGGTGGTTGGTGTGGCGTGCGACTGGAGGAGCGCGACGAGGGAGGCCGGGCGCGGCGAGGGAGGCCGGGCGCGGCTCGGTGCGGGAAGGAAGGGAGAAGGGAGCGGCGGTCGGCTGGCGGAGGAAGGGAGAGAGCGCAGAGGGGCTGCGGGAAGAAAGGAGAGGGAGAGGGTGAGGGGGGTGGCGGCTACGGGGAGAATAGGGTTAGCTAGGGTAGGTTAGGCTTAAATATATATATATATATGATAAAAATAATAATTATAATTATAATAATAATAATAAAACATATAATCTTAATAATAATAAAACTTATATAATAATAATAAAACTTATGTAATAATAATAAAACTTATAATAATAATAATAATAAAATGTTATGATAATAATAATTGCTTTATAATAATAATAATAACAAACCTTCATAATAATATTAATAATACTTTATAATAATAATCATAACAATAAAATAATTAAAGTAAATAAAAGGTAGTTAATTATAATAATAACGCAACTCAATTAATAATAATAATAAAAAGTCAATGTAAAAACTTTAATATTTAAAACGCCGGGTGGACACATCGTCCCCCGGGCCGAACGCACGACCATCGCTAGCGATGCGATGACCGCGCACCGGCACGAAACCACCAATCACAATTAATCTTCGAAAAATTTAAACCGGGACCAAGAAAAGAGAAAAAATTATGGACGTCCGCGGTCGAGGTGTGACATTGATAATGTTGGAGTATGGTCAGCCTGGATCAAGCATGAATCTAACAGGGTCCTCATTACTAAAAGGCTAATAACTCACAGACGGGGCGTCTGATTGATGCACCGTCTATTGTGATGAGACCCCTATGGCGTGGTGGTCCTTTGTGATACATCTTCGTGGGACTTCGTGGAAGTGGGAGTATCGAATAGTGGCATGATGAGAAGACCCTCTTGGAGACGAACAAGATTAGTGCGAGAACATAGTAGCTGGCTGTGACGTGAAGAATGAGTTGTGATCCTGTGAGGGTTAGAACTGTGCGATCCTATGTGGGTCAGCACCTAGAGATCATGTGTGGATAAGCACCGAGCGATCTTCTGTGGGTCAGCAGTAGAGCCTCTTAATATATTAAGATGATTCAGTAGTTACTTCTAACCATCTCTACTAATGTACTGAAGTGATACCTAGTGTGAGATGAGTTCATACATGTGTGGTACCATCTTTCGAGGTAATACCTTGGTGGTATTCTTCTATGTGGTGTACCAATGTGTTACTTCCCATCATGGTATTCCTTTCATTGTGTAACGATTGAGCTTTGTTCATTGAGTTGGATTTTGTGTTTTCTTTATTATTGAGATGGGTATACTTGATAACATTGGTTTATGTATTGGAATATACCTAAGTAGGGTTGTTAGCTGATTTCATTATTTCTAGTTTATCTTTTCTGGATTTTGTGAGACCATGAGGGTCTAGGGGTCCCTACTAAGTATTGTTATACTCACCTCTGCACGGGCTATGCCCGCAGATTTTTGTTTGTGTAGATGACAGATAGCATTGATCGAGGCTATGGGAACCATGACTGGATGATGCCTAGAGGTGGACCATATGACATTTCAGTACGCATAGGAGACAGGCATACATGGGGTGTTATAGAGCCAATCTGTACTTACCCGTCCGGTAGGAATCTCGGAGGATGACCTAGTAGTTATCATTCTCTTTGTTCAGTTGTATTGTATTTCAGTTGTACTAGTACCTTTACTGTTGGGCTTTTATTCCGAACCCTATTACATTCAGCAATAATTTTAATATACATATTTACTTGTGATCAAATCTCGATGTGTGCTTGGTTGTGTGTGTTTACAGGTTATAAAGTCAATGACTTACCGATTTTAGGGAAATGCGCTTCTAGATGCTAGTATCCAACCAATTGCTTATGGATGTTAGGATTTGGGTAGTCACGGCATGGGCCCCGAGGGATGGATTGGGACATTACCGCATTAAATATACATTTCAAGGGACATTTTGTAATTTGAGTTCATTTTAGATTTATATAGAACTATAGGTATTTTCACCTAGATGTAACATTTAAAGGAAAAAAATCATAAATTATAGATATTATTAAGATATTTTAATAAAATGATTACCATTTTCAACAATCTGAAAATGTTTCTAAAAAATCGACACGTGAAACTCAACTAACCGGTATCAAAAAAAACTATAAAAAAAAATAAGAACACTTAGAAATATATAGTCCATGATATATGAAATAGAGATGAATAAATATCTACATAATTCCTTTAATTTACATTATTTTATTATATAGTATAGAACGATTACACATAGAATAACTCTGAACCATTATTTTTGGGCTTGGATCTTTATTTTATTTCATTAACATATGACTTTCATCAACCAGTCATACCATTTTTAAAAGTATATATATTGTACATGGATTTTATTATTTCATAATTTTTATAAAATATAATGGATTTTAGAATAAGTCTCATATTCTATATTCTTTATATTTTTAAAATTTTAATATTCTAATGTTTTAAGGGTTTTTATTAAATCAATCCCCCCTTAATTTATGAATAATTTTTTTCTATTTTATTATTTCATATCAAAGATCTTCCATCGAGGATTAGATTATTCCAACAAAATATTTTATATTAAACAACTATTTCTATTCGAACATATTTAATCTATTGATTCGTATCTCACCCCTTGATGAGTTTCTTCCCCATTAAACAATACCATTGTTAAAAAATTTATCATTCTCTTTTACAATGATTATTTATCCTCATCCATATTTACCCTTTCCTCTAATGTTCTCATATATGTTTGGAGTACACTATTTTTTAATCACATGAGAATTCAATATTTCTCTCCCCTTTATACAAAATATTATTTTATTACCACTAAATATGATGTCTCAATTAAAAAATGGTTTTTTAAATCATTAAAATTGATCTTGAGAACGAAACATGTTACTTTTGAGTTACAAGATAATTTCTTTACTTTATCTTTTCCTCAAAATTAATCAGATGAATATTTTTATACATTATATATAAATCTAACTAAAATATTTTCAAATTTTATTATATCTTTATTTTAGGTATAATACATGTATTAAATTCCCTTCAAAATATCCACGTTCAAGTGATCTTGAATTAATGTAACATTATGATTTATTATTTCATGAAATGTGACAGGTCTATAATATATTTTTAACCATAAATAGTTTCTAAAAACAATAATTATTTTATATATAACCATCAATGCTCAAATATGGTCAAATATAAAATAATATATCATCCCCTTCATTAGACAATCCTTTATCGCATTTAAACGCATCACCTATGTAGTTCATTTTTATTATCACTTCTCTAAGATCCTTATCATAAATATTTTCTATTCTAAAACATCATATTAATGAATTATTTTTCATTATACTAATATGAACATTTAATTTTATTCAATTATTACTCTCAGATGGCAGATCGAATAATAGAAAAGAGGGTATTGAAATAGGTTTCTGAAAAAATTAATCAGATTATATAATAGTTTTGTAGTAAATACAGTGGGAATAAAAACAAATAGGCACATGTGATTTAAATTGTAGTTCAGATCCAATTTATCCCACTCCACTCTTAACCCCTCTCAAACACAAGGAGATATTTCACTGAAAAACTATTGATTCATACACCAAATTTTTCACAACATAATTAAAAACCAAATTATAAATCATTTTTCACCAAAAATAATAATCCAATGTTTAAAATACCTTTTTCACCCTTGATAATGATCATGAATATTAATTACTTTTACCCAAGAGGAATAACACAAATTTGTTTCATCATGGAGTCACTACCAATACATATTTATGTTTTAAATGGATATTCTAACCCACACATTCTATGAAAAAATTGAATAGAAATAATTTTAGCATCATAGAAAATCAATTGAACTAATGAAGCCTAAGAATGTCCAAATAATCCAAATCACAACAGCAAATAATATTTCAATAATGTAGTCTAACAAAGTCCTCAAATATGTAATGTGTAAATGATGTTAATTAATGATATAATACATCAATGTTCTTATATCTTACAAATTACATATCATTAACTAGTAATTTCATCTGTATATAAAAAGAATTTTTTAGGGACAACATAATTAAAATTTGGGGACTGTCATATCATTCCTTTTCGCAATGAAAAGGTTGAACATGTGAAACCAACAAAAAACATCAAAGTTGTATATTCTTATTTCATATATAATGTTCCACATATAAATCATTCCTAAATAAAATATAAAACTATGATATATTATTCAGGATACTCATCAAAGAAGAATAACTTTCATGTTAGTAGATTACATTTGAACCATTAATTCAGTAGTAGATAATGAATATTAATATCCTTGTAATGTTTCGATATATCATGCATGATTAACTCTTCATATTTCATACAGTTTAAATTTTAAATTCATATTTTCAAAATATCATCAAGAATATCGATTAAATATTATTACCATATAAATCCAAATTAATTTAGCACACAATAACAAAAAATAATATTCTTATGTAATACATATTATTATTTATTACTATTAAGAATAATTAAAAACTAAGAATATTCAAAACAGTCATGCATCAAATTGATATATCAAAATTGTGAATAAGTAGAAAATATTTAAATATTTTGAAAAAACCATAGAAACTAACATATTTTTTTTATTTTCATATATAAAATTATATCATATAGAAAAATTATCCTTATAACCATAATTTACATAGAAAATTTGTATGTAACTGATTTTCATCACATTAGTGAATTTTCATATGAAACAGACTTCATATAAAAAAAACTCATGTAGCCAATTTTTATATAATAAAAAAATATCTATAATACAAAATATTCTTATAAAAAAATAATCATGTAACAGAATTATTCAGGTATCCAAATTATTAGTTAATATAAAAAATATCCAAGTATATAAATTAATGTATCTAGATTTTCGATATCTACAAATAGATTGACATATAAAATTTCTACCCAAAATTAGACAATCTAAAAAATAATCATCCTTTGGTATTTTTAAATTATATTTCAAAATAATAAAAAAATTCCGTTATCAAACATTTATATATAATTTTATAAATAAAAAATATTAAAAATACTTTTTATAAAAACTAAAAAAATAATAGAAAAACAAATAGAGACCTCTATCATAATTTAAGAAACAATAATGGTAGATTTAGTATATTATGTTTTAAAAAATTTATAATGTTTTTATATATATATATAACTAAATTTTTTATCACAATATTATGGTTTCTATATCTAATATTATGATGAAAACACCGAAGGTAAAATATTATGTAAATTTGGCTACATGGATCATAATTGATTGATTTGGATCTTCATTTAACTATGTATATTATCATTTTTTATTTATGTTAATAGTACATTGGCTAGTTTTGAATAGTGAAAATCTTGAATAAAAGATTCTTCAATGTCCAAAATAACGTTTTTATAATGTTCATTAAACATATAGAACATTTTTTAAATAAATAATACATTATATATGAAGATAATTTAATCAAATAAATATAAGAAAACAAATCAAGAAAACATTAAACATACCTAAGATATAAAAATATGTATAAAAATTAATAAAACTATAAGAAACTAAAATTACTAAAATCAATTCATTGAAGCACATGTTAATGTGAATAAAATTGATAAAGTTTTATACTTATTAAAACTTAAAGCTGTCAAAGGATACAGTAAAAATTCTCACACCTTATGATAATTATAAAATGAAGTATAATTTCAAAACTACTCACCCTTTCCAAAATTATAAAAATTATTCCTTTTTAATCGAATCATTAATCCTTGGAAAATAATTCCCCCAATTATTTAATTATTCTTGAAATATATATACATTACATTTATAAGAATAATTATGAATATAAATATTTTACAAATAAAGTTTAATAAAAAATATAAATATAAAAAGCAGTCATAAACATGATTATATATAAAAATGTGTCAAGGATCCACTGTAAGTCCTTCCATTTATTGAACATTGAGTTTTATACTATATGAATACTTTAATATTTGTATATGAAATTGAGTAGTTGTAGAAATGATTATATTTTTGGAAATATTTTTTAATAACCTGAAATTTTACTCTTCTAAATATCATATTCTATATAATACTGTAATATTGTAACATATTTATGTAATCAACATTTAAATAAATAATTTCTTAGTATTAATTTTACAAATGTATCCTTTTTTATTTTCATTGAACAATACTGTTTTTTCTTAATATATAGTAATTTATATTAAAAAATTAAACATGCATTATATTATAACATATTTTAGATATCCTTCTTATATTATGTTTCAATACATAAAAATATAATGCTTTATAAATAGTAATATAATGTGGAATTATAACCTCATTGAATCCCTATAATAATCCTTTAGAATTATCACAAAAAGCAAAGTTACCTTTATCACTTTTATTAAATGACAATAAATTTAATATATCACTATTCATATGACATGAGAATACATAATACATAAAATATACATTATTTTTTATTCTTATGATTATCATTTCAGATAAAAATTTACGTAAGAATTTATTTCATTACCATGAATATATAGGTCCCATAGACATAGAATATGAATACTTTTCAATCCACAATGATTTAATATATTTGATAAAAAAAATTATATAAGAAGATAATGATTTTTAAATGCAATCCTTAGTATGTATTATAAATTATGAATACTTCAACGATTAATCATTTTCGTAATTCATATTCATTTTAATCCTAAATCATGTTACAATATATGTAATTCCATTATTTATCTTCACAAAGAACATTTTATTGATTTTGGGACAACTTTTTTAATAACCATGTCATGATCAATATTTTTTTCTTTTAATTAAAATTCATAATTTTATAAAATTATTCTGTACATGAAACCAAATATTCTATATTTCACATTAAAGATTTCATATAATTGATTATATATTCATTCTATTTAAAAATAAAAATAAAAATAATTACATCACCTTCATGGAATATTGATATCAAATCAGTTTATCCTTGTGATTTTTCATTTTCCAAAAGTGCAGTTTTTATATTTAATTTAGCATATTTCAAATATGTATATGAATATTTTAATTCTTCCATGATTGATTAATTTAGTTATTTATTCTTAAAAAATTCATATAATGAAACTTAGGGTTCTTTTATAAACTAGTTTTTTTTTCAACTTTATGATCATTCATTTTGAACTCTTTATGATATTCTTCTATAGTGGGATTTTTGGATATAATTTCGATGAAGAATAATAAGTAGAGTCACTTACTTTATTGGAAGAATCCATTTCTAATAGGTTTCTATATCAACTTATAATCTATATTTTTCATCAAAACATTAATCCATAGTGCATCTATAGCCAAATTCCTATACATTATTATGTTTTTTTATTTTTATAACACTTTTTTATTTCATTATTTAATCATTAGAAATAAGGATTTATGTTCCACTTTTTCTTCACTCATCACATATAATTTTTTAGAAAAATTATAAATAATTTTACATTTATTTTTCTTCTAGAAACCTCCATTAAGATAGTTTTTTTAAATCAACATGAATAAAATTTATTTCTTTTATATCAAGCATTTGTAAAAATTTATATATAATTACATCAAACACATTGAAATTTTGAATTAGAAGAGTAAATAGAAAAATTTCTTTTAAAATAAAATCTGAAATAGTTTACATTCTATAATTTATTTTGACATTAAATCTCTACCTCATATTCTTATAGTTATGTAATAAAATAATCCTTTTTATCATACATGAGGTTTTTACTTTAATATATAAATTTTTTATAATGCCACTTCATAGGAAGTTATCTATGAAATTATTCAATAAGAAAATGGTTATCAATACTATATCCTAAATTTATTATAAAATTTAAAATACTATTAAATATCTAGAAAACTTGTGTAATATTTTCATCTTCACCCATTTTAAATTCTTCATATTCATATTTTTACCTACCAAAAATATTTATAATAAGACAATTGAACCATGATTTGTAATTTTAATGATTTAAAATCTTCAACGAATAGTGTTACATGATTATATATGAATATACACATTTCTATTTATTTTACAATATAAAACATACAAAACCTTATAATTGATCATATACATTGCAGCATTATTAGAAAGTAATGATTTAGGATCAATTTTGGGTTATTTATATGTGTCTCCTTTTACTGTTCAGTGATCAGAGAAAAGTTGATTTTGAAATCATCAATCCATGTTATATTGGTGCAATAATATTTTCAATCAATATTAGGTGGTATTTTATTAATCCATACATCATCATAACACGTTCCTACCATCTCAAATAATTTTTATTCCCCTACATGGATAAGTTACAAAATGGTAAGAAAAAATTAAAATATACATTATTTTTGTGGTGAATATCTGATACTAAATGTTAGGCTTAAAGGGTAAATGGAAGAATAGACTAAAGGGAGGTTAATTGGAGTTTGAAAATAATTTTAAATATTATACCAATGATTCATATTTTATGCAATGGAAACAAAAATTATCTATTACAAGTAATTTTTATTGATGTTAAGACAAAATTGATTGTACTCTACTCTTCACCCATTACAAAAATAGAAGGCGATGACACACACTATCTATGTTATATTACATTGACATTTGTACACATATTGTTAAAACCCAATTAAATTTTATTTTATCCCAATGAATAAGTAACTAGAATAATTGACCATTTTCATCATCAAGGAACAATAAAAACACCCCTTCTCTTTTGTTTTGGAGGAACAAACCAACCCATGTTTTTTGGGGAGCCACAACCCGATATGTTTATATTTTAAAGGGATAATATTACCCAAAAATTCTATGGTGTACAAAATAATATAAAAAATTATGAATATATAGATAGAAGTTAAAAAAATTAATCTTGTGAATTTTTCGGTAGTATGGATCACATAATTAAATGATTATTAAATGATGATTTTCAATTAAGTGTTCTTGTATTCATTGACAGTATGGAGTGAATGAAACTTATAGGTATTCCTAGTCTTTTTATCCTTAACAATAAGTATATTTCAATTGTTTTATGAACACTATATATATAGTTTTGTTATAAACATCATCTTTAATGTATAAATTTGGTTTCATCCCTCCTTTTACCAAGGTAAGAGTTGGACATGTGATGTTGAAAAAATACATCAGAGATTTCTATTATTCTCTCAGAATTAATTTTCCATGTGTATATCTTTTATAAATAAAAAATATAATACTTTGAGGGTTATTCAAAACACTATATAAAACAAAATAACAACCAGTATTGTGAAATATATTATATAATTTAAAATCAAAATGAATAATGAGTATTAATATGATTCAAATGTTTTTGAATTTAATACATGCATAACTTTTCATATTTCAACTGTTTTAAATTTGAATTTTTAATTTTCTAAAATCTCGGAATTAATATATGAATCTATTTGGAAACAAGTACAATTAATCATTAATATATATCAAAAAAATTCCCATAGCTTCAAGATACTTAAAAAGTAACTTTAGAACAAATAAAACAATGTGAATGCTCAAAATAACTGTGTAGTAAATAGAAATATGAAATACAAAAAAAACAAAGCATGTTTCATGATTTTGAACAATATATAGATTATCACAAAATTAGGCTGGATAATTTGATGACATATATGATTTTATCATATGAAATATGACCATATGGGTGTAATATACATGAATGTTAAATATCTCCATAGCCTAAATTCACCTAAATAAATTATACTTATGTGAATTTTACCATATAATAACGTATTTCTATAAAAATTATTTCTCATAATAAAAAAACACAAAACTAGTTTATAAATAATTAAAAAAATTACAAATATGCAAAATATTCATCTTAACAAAATATTCTAATATCATAATTATTGATTTTATTAGATTAAATATTGTTGTAATTAGATGATCCATTTAACCAAAATCATATACCCCAAATTTATGAAATATGTAAAACATTTGACATATAATATTTCATATAGAAATATGAGTTTATATAATTAGAAATAATCTTTTAATATAATTAAATTATATCTTTAAAATTATATCATATTTAGAAATAATCATAGATCAAATTAATTAGACTTACATAACATATGTTTTCACAAAAATACTATAGAAAAAAAGTTATGAAAAAACTGTAGAATTTATTCTAAAATAATACAATGTCATTGAACATAATTTATGGAATTGTAATGATATATTAATAATTGTATATATCCTAATGAAATATCGAATTTTTCATAGATTTCTAACACAATAATAATAACTCAGTATGATATTCTACAAACCATTTTATGTATGAAATAAATAATGTAAAAAGATCAATAAATTTTGATACATGTATTATAATTTTGTAATATGTGTTTTAATTTGGTTAATTAAATTTCCAATATATAATTCTTCTAATAGTGCATCAGCTATGTGGGAATATTGAAAATCATCATTAAATTATATTTCAAGGTCCCATATGACATTTTTAGTAAAGTAAATCACTATTAATCCTTTTTGAACATGATTTAAATAAGAAAACCCTGAAATCAAAAGATAATTTAGGTAATGAATTAAAATTATATAATTAAATCTTACATTAAAGAATATAAAGTATAAGAAAACAATGAATACAATAAATAAAACTATAGAAATTATAATAAAAGAAATACATGAATTAAAACATATGATAAATTGAAAAAAAACATAAAAATTATGCAATTATTTGAAACTCAATTATTTTAAATAGGTACTCAAAATTAGTTTAATTTAATTTTTAGGAATCACATTTTTATATCCTGTGTTTTTTCTTTGTGAAAATATTAACAAACGCACTTATTTGTGCCATGTCTCATCATGATTAAGCTTGATATATGATGCATTTTCCTCGTGTTTTTAATGTATTCTCGTATATATAATCATTATTATTATGTGATTGGTGTTACAAGAACTAAATATCCCTATAGTGAATTTGGTAATTATTTTATCTCATGAGAAACAATTTATTATTCATAGGATGTTTTCATATGTATTATATGTTATGTAATGGGTGGTCCTAGAAATTTATAGCCCTACAATGCATTGATTAAACCATGAAATCTAATCAGATAATATGATATGGAATGTGTTGTAAACCCAATTCACCATGGGACTCTGTAGAAATAGTTAATGTGGATGGGGATTGAGACAAATCCACTGTTGAGATTTTTCCAATATGATGGTCATAATAATAATTATTGACTCTTTTTATGATAACATGTTGTATTGTGTTCACAAATATTTATTAGTCCATGATAATATGTTAAAATATAATTATTCCATGTTTTTATTCCTATGTAACGTTGTTATATAATAATATATGTTTTTTTATGTTTACATTTCAGGCCTTAAATATATTATTTCTGAGAAACATTAATTGTTTAATGTTCTTTTAAATAAAAAAATAAAATTGGCTCCAGTTTTCTAATATGCTAATGATCTAACCCATTAAAACCAGTTGATATGATTCCCCTTAATTATCATTTAATATAAACCATTTCGCATGGATCTCTTCCCTAGGTTATTAAGATAAGTAATACATATGATAATTGCTGAGGGGGTTTATGAGATTTTGATTCTTAATAAATGTACATATGTATTGTAATCTATGATTCCTATGAAACTGGTCCTAAAAAAACTAAAGATCATGTTTCAATAAGATACATGTGAAAATTATTATAAGAAATTTTTAATATATGAATCTATTGTAACATAAAAAAATTTCATCTTGGGTCATTATATTGAGGTATGTTGGTTATCTATTGGATGGTTATTTATGACGGTATGGGTTAAAAATAAATTGACCAAAAATTATTCATATATATTGTGAAAATACCTAGATATGTTTCTAAAACCCTGACATAGTATATATCGAAATTTGGGTAAACCACTCACTGTAATTATTAACCTTTTATATCATAGAGTCCCCACCCTCATGATGGCTTATAATAGTAGCAGTGATAGGCTAAGTAGTTGATTTAACCTTGTGACACATTATAATACCCATGATTTTCATCAAGATGTGATTTAAAATAGGATTTTTTACCTTTGAATTTTTTAGTATTGAATGATCTATGCATCCCATGTTTTTAAAGAGAAACAAAATTATTCATGATGATGATAATAGATTATAAGAACACTTTTATGTCAAAAACGATTCTTATATTATATTATATCATTATTTATATCCAATTTTTAATTCCCTACTTTTTCTAGAATCAGTATTGACATGTTTTATTTTCATTTCTCTTTGATTTTAAATTATTATATCTAATTATGATTATATAAACCCTTTCAAATGCTTCATTCACACACATGTTTTGTCTTTATAGACATCAAAGAGTTTGAAATATATATTTTTCTACTTGGAGATGGTGTAAAATGTTTGTTTTAAATTGTTGGTGATGAATGGTGGTTCATGATGGTAGTGATTGATACATTGGATGTGGATTGGTCTAGGAGTACCGAATAAAAATATTATCCATCTATTTTCTCATGTTTTTCATTTTAGATAAATTTTAATATTTACAGTTCCTATTGTGTATTTTCTTATGTATTGATGTTATTATAATACCTATTTTATTATTAACTTCATTTATTGGATATATGTGTCTATTTAATAAAGATATTGGTATACAGAACAATTAATTTTTATATTCCTTATCAATTATATTATCTAGTATTTTTTATATTAATGGTAGCTTTAGGGTGCACTTGAGCCTCAGCCCAGTTTTTGAGGACTACTTAAGTGCATCCAAGAGACGCGGGATAAAATCCAGGTGTGGGATAATTTTTGGTAGTGTAGAAGTACTTTAGAAGTACTATAGAAAATACTATATCATATATTGTAGAAGTTACTGTAGCGAGAACTGTAGCAGGCACTGTTTGGAACTATAGTAGTCGAGAATATTCCCCCATTTGGGCCTTCATGCCAGCGATTTGATCCCCGAATCCTTTAAGGCCTTCGCGCCACCTAGTCCTTTGGGTCAGTAAGGACTTCAGGCCACCTTAAAGTGCAGATGAAAACTAGAAAACCTACAAGGAACAAGCGTAAGAAGGAGAAGCAAGGATATTTCACCATAACAGAAGCTAAACGGATTGCAAGAATGAGAGGGTATGACACCTGCCTTCGGGAAAAGCCTGTGTATGCACAGGAGAGCCTAGCTAAACTGCCATGCGAAGGTGGAGAGATGATTTCATGATGAAGATGCTAGGGAGGAGCAGTTCCAAGTAGTTAGTCTGGGTTGTATGTAATTTTTGAATCCTACGGGAAATGAATTCCTCTAAGGCTTACGGGCCATGTAATGCTTACACCTACGGGCCTTGTAAGGGTTCCACCTCACCCCTTGAAAGGTGGATTATCAAAAAACAATAAAAAATGAAGGCCTTTGGGCCATTGGTGGATGGTAGTATTAGGGAGGAATATATAGATTATATTGGATTTTCCGGGACCTAGTGGGATGGGTCATGATAGAATTTTATCATAGTGGAATATTTTGTGGGATGATGTTTAGAGTCAGTAATCTTGTTGGGATAGTGTTTGGAATTTAGAGAAAATATTTTAATGTTTTATTTATTTTAGTTATTAATACATGGAGACTATCTTATATTACAATGTTGTTATATCCTTTTAGGAATATATTGATAACTTGTTTTTCCTCCTGAGAGTCCAATATATTAATTTTGACATACTAGACTATTTAAAAATGCATCAAAATGTGGAATATTATGGTATTTCATATAATCCAAGTGCTATATATTCCAAAGGTTACTTATTCCTTTCTAGTTCACCATATCAAATAAATGTTTCTAGTATTGATAGCTATAATGTATTCAAATCTAGAATGATGACATTCCCTTACTATTAGTTAGGTCTATTTCCACTAATTTATGAAAGATGATGAATTATATTAGAGAATCATCTAAAAGTTATATTTACCCATGGATTGATGTATATTCTACACTGTTTAAAAATAATGAAGGCCATGTCATTGTTTTGATGGTATTTCATGGTGATGGTAGCATTGAAATTACACAACTCATTATTATATGTGAAGATTCATACTGGGGAGTTATATTTGGAAGATTCAATGATTAATGTTATGTTGTATTTATAATATACCTCGATCCACTACCACAATCAATATTTTTGGTCATACCATACCAAGTGTAGATTATTGATAGATAATCTTATGGGGTGAGATATTTATGGGATGGTTATGGTCAATTGAAATTTGGTATCATTCAAGGTATGAGAAGTATCCAAACATTATAGATCATTATCCCAAAAAATAGAGATATTATTTATTCATCCTAAATTATATGGTTTGTATATATTTAATCTAATAAATCCATAAAATACCCCCTTTTAATATAGTAAATTCACATTGATGATGATTTTTTTAACGGATCCCATCTAGTGATGTTATATTATCAATAGTGGATAAAAGTGGTTTTTAATGATTCCAACATGTAGGATAAGAGATATTTTGTTACTAACCTGGTTATTGATTTTTCACACATTGTATGTACTATAAAATTAAGTAATGTAGTGTAAAAAAGTCAAGGTTGTCCAAAAGTAATGATTGTGATCACCTTGGGTGTGGTAAGAAACGATAATGCTCTATTTGAGAAAATTATGCTTTGTGTTCATATATATGGTTATTAAAGGATTTCTATTATATATTTGATGAATATATTCATTCATGAGATTGATATAACATAATATTTTATTTATTAAATATATTCTAATAAATTTATTGTAATCACTTAGGAGTTAGGTGAATATGAATAGACAGTATATGATTCTTGTTTTATTATATTATGTAATCATGACATATATGATCTAATCGGGACATGACATGATATATTTATCCACAAACATTGAATAATTTACCTGATATGAGAGGGTATTACTACAGATTTATTCATACAAAGATATAATGTTATCTCACTAGAGGAGAACCATTAAATAGTTTCATAGGATGTACCCTGATATTAATTATAGTGTAATGTGGTCACAATACAATATCAATTTTTTGCTGAGTTTCTTTAACATGATAGAGCATTTCAGTTAAAAAAAGAAAAGAATGAATCATGTTTCAATAGTGATTTTATATAGTTGAGATTATTGTGTTGAAATAGTGAATATATGAATATTTGGATATCTAAAATGAACCATGATGCCTATCATATGAGAGTTACAAGTCATTTAGTTTGGTAGTCCTATATAAATTATTACACAAACCAATGAATCCTAATAAAATATGTAGTTACGTGAATAAAGAATGATATAATACAGAAAGAACACTAATACCACTTGAGTGAAAAATGTGTGAAGAACATTATATATATAATTTATTGAGGCAGGCCACATTACACAAAAGACTCCCAGACATGATGAGTTTGACTAAGGAATACTGAGAAAAAACTCATTCATAAAATATTAAAATTTTATCACAAAATATAATAATCTCACTAGAAGGTAAAATAAATTATAACAAGTCATTCTTTAAAATCCTTGTGAATCCATATTCAATATCGTTTAGATAAAAGACTATTGATGTAGGTTGTTTTGTTTTTCTATAATACATATAATTTCATTACATTTATAAGTGAGTCATGTGAAAAAAAATAATATGAAGAAATAGAAAATAGATTCCTATTTGAGGGGTGTTCAAAGAGATATTAAGAATGATTTTGGTAAAATAATAATGGTTCACACTATGTCAGAAATTCAAAGGAACATTAGGTATTATAAGTGAACATATTTTTTTACACTGGGTTATTTTTTTGTAATCGTCCTTATTATCCTTTTACTTTCCAGATTACTATGACAATAAACAATCATTGAAAATTACAAGATAGAAAATAATACACACCATGGAATGTCCAATAGAAAATAATGTTGTCTGAACATTTTAAAAACAATTGTGATTATATTTTCTCTCACTCTCTCAACATATCATCATCCCATTATCATTATTTATATCTATTTGACATGAATTGGTAATAAATTTTATATAGTTTGTAATTATGTGTTGGTGTTTCTGGGTATCACTAACTGCAATCTACATCTTAATGGTTTCATAATTTCTTCAAGGACTATAAATTGGTCTAATATCTACATATATTTAAAATTGTGTTTCAATATTTTAATCATATAATACCTTTATAGTGGTATCATAGAGTTTTTGAAATTGTTCTATGTTTGATTTTTATCGATCTAATTTATTATTAATTTATAATATATTTGATCGATGAGATCCCTAGATTCTTGGAATACTAATAACAATAATGGAGTTCTAATGGTTGATGTTTTGGGATTCTAGATATTAATTTGATGGATGATTTTCTAACTTCTATAACATCAGCTAAAAGATTTTTATATCACCAAAAATGGTTTACATATCATAAAAATGTAAATGGACATTACATGTCATGTTTATATGAATATCATAGTTAATGGGAAGGAATTTAATGTGTTACTCTCTTCAAAATAAATGGTTTTGTTGAAAGTATTAATTTAAATTAATATTGAAAATAAAATTTAAATATATCTCTATGACATCCATGAAAGATACTAGAACATGAAAGAGTCATGGTTATAAACCCATCATGAATAATTAATGATATATAAATAGTGGATAATTAATCAGTGGATTAATTAATCATTTTACTGATCAAAATAGAAATATTGAATCCATGTTTTTGTAAAAACATAAATATTATACCATCATTAATATATGAATGAGAAAACCCACAGATTAATTCCATGTGAAGACTTTAGTCTTTAAGGATTAAGAAATACATGAGTGGACCATAAAAAATATCAATATTTCCTTAATATCTTATGACATGAGAAATTAATAAAACATATTTTGAAAATAAAATCATAAAACGACCACTGTATTATATGATTTTAAAGGATCTAATAATGTTAAATTGGAGAAATCTCTAGATGAAGTAACAGATTTATATTATTATTCATCTAAACTAAAAAAATTTATCTATTTTCCCACAAAAGGAATTTAATAAGAAAGCGGAAAATATAGATTCATGATTCGTTTAAATTTTATTAATTATGGCTTGGTTGGACACTTTTTATATGGTTTAACTAAAATTAAATGAGAGGAAGTGTATTTGTTTCGTCATAAATTATCATCTATCAGTATAATGATTTCTAGTGAATTGAATATGAAAATATTAATCAATGGAAAAAGAAAATCCAATATAATAATGAAATGAAAAATTTTATACCATCATAAATATATATTACCACATCAAAAAAATAGAACATAAAATGGTTAATCAGGGAATGGGAGGAAAATTACCATGATCAAATATTTAAAACATCATAATTGTCCCATTAAAAATAAATAATAAAATTATAAAAATTATTATAATACACTATTTATATCTCAACTATGATTGAAAATAATAGAATTCTATAATTTAAATTTGTGACTTGATGGAGAGAATAATGAATTGAAGTTAAATTATTAATTATTAAGGAAATAACTTGATGAGTAAAAATATAATTATATTATAGAACTGAAAATATATATCAGTTACTATTATGATATTACAATTAAATTCATGTATAATGTTTCAAAAAGATTTTGATTACCCATGAAAATATAATCACCATGTGGAGGATCATTATTTAGAGATAATTATAGTTAATTTTATTATGAAAATAAAATGATAAAGGGTTTTAAAATTTAGTAAAATAAGCTAGATAGATATCTAAAATAGTGGAAAAGGTTTCTAATACAACAAGGTATATATATTTTTTTGTAAATAATAATTTTCATTATTACTATTAGGAATCATATTACACTAGTGGTAGAAGTTGGAATGTAATGTATAAGGTTATTTTACCAAAAAAGGAGGATTAAATAAATTAAAAAATTGGATGAAGTATTATTTAAAAAGGAAAAGTGGAATTGAAAAATAATGGCACATAGGCCATCCCTACGGTCAAGATCATGTAGAGTGCCTCAAAGAATGCTAATATTGATGATTAGTAGTGTATAAGAAATCAATAAGAGCAAACTTGTGAAGATTTTTAATAAATAAATTTCCATGTACTCAAATATTCATTTGATGGATGATTTTAGTTATGTATAGTATATAGGATTAAAATAAATATTTATATTAATATTTAGTCAATACCCCTATAAAAATTGTTTTTGATTCAGTGAAAATTAATATAAAATGCCTTAAAGGTGAAATGAAATAAAATATAATGATAATTTATAAATACAAAACTCTATTGATTATATTAGAGATACATTATGGTGTGTGATAATCCAAATAAAACACCAATATTTTACTTAACATTCTACTAGATAAATGCATGAAAAAAAGAAGTTATTGAATCCTTTTATAAGTAGAATCAAAAAAATTAGGTATTTGTGGTAAATGTGGTCTTGGAGGATACTAAAGGGCATAAGTCAAGAATTCATTGTAATGGTTTCTCCTCAAACATGATTAAAATATTATCTCTTTAATTATATCTAATTATTTGATTGAGGTTGTTTCAATTAATAAAATGATAGTTCATTGTGTCTATAATGCATTCTATATACCTTGATTTGCAGGAATAATCAATTGGTGGTCTTTTGTTCATCAGATTAAACATAAAATCCATACTAGTTATCAACATTATGTTATTTTGATTGAGGTTATATTCTAGAATAATGAGTTTTTCAAAAAGATCTTGAATGTTGTTTGTAACATTGATGGGGTAGTGAATAGTAAAAATCATGTTCTAAATATTTGATGATCAAGATTTAGGTTTCATGAGTATAAATTTTTTGAATCTTCTTATCATGAATTATATACCATAATGGGGTAGAATATTATCTCCAATATTTTCAAACATGATGTTTTTATATACTATCGTATTCATGAAAATTAATGATGCAACACGTATTCTTCATTTCCAGAAGAAATTATTCGGTATAAGAGTCATTGGATAATAGAAATTAAAACTAAAAACCACTTAATTTAGTGAACTAATACGTGTGTTGACCATTGTCAATTATGCTAATAAATTATTTGTACTTTATGAATCATTTTTAATATTTTCATTATATAACATATTTTTTATTTTTTAAAGTAAACATTTTTTTACTAAAATTCATTTTTTAAGTATTATATTGAGCTAAAAAGGTTGTGTTACCAAAGGTTAGAATCTAATAATTGAAAAGATATAATGATTAATTAATTGAATCATTCCTTCATAATTATGAAATATCCCAAAAATTTAATTCTATATAAACACCTAGAGAAATTAATTATGTTATAGGATGAATAAAAAATTAAGGAAAAATAAAGGAAAATTTTATAAGAATATGTCTCTTTAAAAAACATTGTGTGATAGGAAACAACATTGCCAATAAATATTCATAATTGATGCCTACCATAACACAATTTGGTCTATAAAAAATATAATTTTTGGTTTCAAAATATTTTATTCTTAGATAATGTTTTTGAAATTTTATATCGGGAGTTATATAATGGTTAATGGGATTCATTTTGAAATATTTGATATGAGGGAAGTTGAAGGATTTTTTCATAGATATGAATTAAATGGAAATAATTATTTGGGATACAATAAATTATTTTGATTTATTGTTTATATATTTAATGACACTTTTTTGGGGAATAAAAAAAATTCCCAATAATAATTTACAATTGGTGATAACACTAAAATATTTAATCAATAGGACACAATACAATATGATAATATAATAGTTATTTTTGAAAATTTTTATAAAACTCAGCATAAATAATAAAATTATAATATTTATTGAGGATATTAGTGGTAAAAATAATAGTTATAAAGAAATAAAATATATTTTAAAGATAAGAAAATATTTAGAAAATGTTTTAATGGGTTATAATCCAAAAGAAACATTAGAAAATCTAATCACACTATTTTCAAATTCATGTTAGTATAATGAATGTGTATGATTCCATAAAAAATGAGTATTGAATATTAATGATAAAATATAAGCTAAACAAAATTAAAATAAAATATACACTTCTGAATTGGTTTCATGCGCAATAGAAAATTATGTTATTTGGGTAGAGGAGGTATTTTGGAAAGAGCAAAATGTGAAATGTGATGTATCATATAAAAATACCATCTTGTTGGAAAAGGGTATTACTAAATTGAGATAATTCCTTTTTTAGATTTTATTTTTAATTATCTATGTTTCAAGAAATGTAAAAATTTATTAGTATTTAGCTAAAAAAAGGGAAACATTATTCATGGAAATGATGTCTAAAATTTTTTGGGGTGATTTTCATGAGGTTGTCAATAATGAAAAATTAGAATGTTTTATCATTGAAAAGGATGATTTTGGACAATGAATCATAATGAAGGATCATTATTTGATTAAGAAGGAATGATGATAATGAAATTAAATGATGGAATATAGCATGTAAATAAATAAATTCAAGAAGGTTATGTGGCCTCGAATAAATATTACATGTAATAGGATAGAAAATAAATCATTTTAATTGGAAATATGAATGATAATTTTTTTAGATAAAGAAATATGGAATATTTATGTTATTTTATACCAACATATAGAGACTATTAAAAATTTAGTGTATTTGTGGGATGATATATTTAGTATTGGATGTTGATAATGATTTAGATTTTATTTTTCTCTCAATAAAAGAAAATTATACTTTGTTAAAGAATAAGTTTTCCATTGAAGAATAAAGAGACATTTCTAGTACTATTTTAAATGGGAAAATGATATCCTTATATTAAAATGGAAAGATTGAGAATTAAATGGAGTTTAGAAATTTCATTGGATTTCTACTCTATTATTCACTATGAAGACTATCAAATTTATTAAATTTAAAAATTTTAGACAATTATATTGAGTTTTGGAAGAATTTAACCATATAAATGGAAGTATGTTCATATTTCAAATCATGTTAAATCATTATTTTTTCACTAGATATTGAAAATCTATGTCATTATATCATTATTGATATACCGACTCAAACTAAGAAGGAGATATTAAATAGTAGATGTTTCATTCTAGAGGTATATTCTTTTTTAGAGAAAGATGTGTTACATGGAACTCTGGGAAACAAAATAAATTCAAATTAACTCATTGTAATGTGTGTATATATTTTCAAATAACATGTTAGTATTAAAATGATGTCGATAATGTTAAAAAGGAATACATGGGGGTTGGTGTCTCAAAGTGACTGATATTTGGTTGTGATAATGAATGTGCAGTCAACATTACAAAGAATCTAGTGCACTATCCATGATCTAAAAATATTAACATTATGTAAAATATCATTAGGGATAACATTTAATATGGTCACCACTAATTGAAATATATATCATATACAGATCAAGTTGTTCATATCTTGCTAAAAAAAATTTAATATGTATAACTTTCGGCACATGATTCTGTGTTTTAGTTTATATTCTATCCTAAAATCCATGTATGTCTTTCATCGTAATGTTTATTCTTTTATGAAAATAAATTTATTTACAAATAATGGGAAAAAATGGGTGTTTTATTTTAATTGGGGAGAGAATATGGTTTCAAAAATAGGTTATCCTATAGGTGGTGATAGGATAAGAATAAAACATTCAAATCTTGTAGAGATATGATATTGCCATGTAGTGTTGGGAAAAGAGTACATAGTCTAATTTTATTATTTTCCAAAAAATTAAAAGAGAAAATTGGAAACCAATTTTATCAATTGATTCAGAAAGAATACTTAAAAAGTTAATTGAAATTTGTAAATTTTGGTTGAGATAATGTTATCTTAACTAAGACATAATCGATACAGAATTTATCTTATATAAATCGATGCATTTTTCCCTAAATAAAACATTTATCATATGGTTATTTATTTTAATAAAAATAATATTTGTAGTAAGATTTGAAATATTTTTGGCAAAATATAATAATTATTTTAGGCTTAAATAATTTTTTATCCATTGGATACATGATCATGTATAACTCAAAATCCATTTATAAGTGAACTGAAGATACATATGAATGAATAAAGATAAGTCTACCAATATTTATAAAACCATGTCGTAAATGATAAATCACACCACAACATGATGGATTTATTCTAATGTAGGGAATACAATACATAGAGTGAACGGTAAGTACTTCAGAGTCATTATGATGTAGAAATAGTTTAATCACAAATGATTATCACTAAAATGGTGTCATTAATGGTTTATCGTAATTGTATTTGTAGATGAATTGGTTTAATAACCATGATAAATATTACTATTATTTTAATTTAATGATAGATAAGAGTTTCGTTGATGTGAAGATGGATGAGTTTGATGTGAATGTTGTTACACCCTTATTGATATTATTGTATAATTATGGTGTATTTAATGAGATAAAGATATGAGTCATTCCATGTGAGGACTATCCTAGGAGAGGTTATTTTCCTACAATTCTGAGGGATAATTGTAAAATTAAATAAAAACTATTTTTTCTCACTACAATATGTATTGATGTGAAGACGTTAACCATGAAATAGAGAAAACATGATAGTAAAACCAAGGAAATAAATATTTTATTAAATTAATAGTTTATTATTTTATATACATTCCATTCCATAATTAATCATTCATAATACAATGAGATTAAGTGATGAATGTTGTAATATTTTTTCATCTGGGAAAATCAACTATTCTATTTCATTGTTTTCCAATCACTAAAAAATGAACAATTAATGATATTTTTAGATATAATGAAATTCATGAGATTTACTTTTCAATATATTTTACATTAATGGTCATGATGTGGTAATTGTATTCATGAGTTAGGGATTGTTAATGAAATTACAGTTAAGTCATCTAGAAAAAATATTTCATGAGAAATAAATATAGTGATTTTCTATTTATGGAAATTATAAGAGGTATTGAGATAGAATTTTTTGAGGACAAAAAAGTGTGAAAAAATTATAAATTTCATAGTAAATTTTTGGTTCATAATGTATATTTAATTCAAAAAAATGATTATTATTTTTCATATGGTAGTTAATGTTCATAAAAATATTCACACCCCTTATAATATAAGATTAAAAATAAATTTTATTTATGGGTTTCTTCATTTCAATCACTAAACATCATTTATTATCCACATAATAAAAGGTTGTTTTAAACCTTGATAAAAACCATATTTCCATATATGTTCATTATCAGTCCACCAATAAATACCTCAACCCCAGTATCTATATTCTATGGATACATTAATAAATTAGTTCTAGATATAAGTGATCGCATACCGAATGACTTATGAGATTTGTAGTCTTAGTTAACAAGATATACAATTGAGTATTTAATTAAAATTGAAAACAAAAATTATATTATAGTGAATGAAAATATTATTAATCCTTGAAATCATACAATGATTTCTTTTTCATATATTGGGGATGGAAACAAGATAAATGTGAACAAAAATGCTCAGTAACAGTTATGTTCAATGGAAGCTATCATGAATCCACAAGGTATATAACACACCAATAATTTAATACTAATATATTACATTATAATATATGAATATTTATCACATAACATAATAGTACCATAATAGAATAAAATAGGTCTAATAACTTTGTAATCCTAGAAACATAAACAACTTATTCATAAAACATCTGCATCATATCCCTATTATTCCATTGTATTTAGATCCATTTTTGACACATAAAACATAATAACATTGTTCAAATCTTAGGGAAATGAATCATAATATTGTGGTGAGATTAGATTATCATTAACAGTAATCAAGGGATATAAAATAATAATAACTGAAAAAGAACATGAAATAACTTTTGAAAATTATATAATGTATATCAAAGATCTGGATATTGTGTCAAGGAATAAATAATAGAATTCAAAAAAGAATAAAATAACATATTCTATGAGAACATATCATAAGTCATGGAATTGTGTCATACACATATGCATAGAAAATAAATTCCATATTATTCAAGGGTCATTTCTATGACCATCATATCGGAAAACATCTATTACTGAACTGGGTTCCCTCCAAAATCCATCTCCGTATTAATGAACCTAGTTCACTACCCATTCCAGTACTATATATACCATATATATAAATCAATACTGAATTAACTACATGGAGGTATGGGTCCCAAATATCATATAATGAAAACCATACATATGTGAACCACAAGAACATAATTCATTGATCTTATCCGAACCCATAAAAATATATCAGTTTTATAAACATCATTCCATCAAAACATAACCCCAGTAACAGAAATGGGATTAAAAAATATTCTTTTTTCGAAACCAAAAAGCAACAAATAAAATAATAGGGACATTATCCATGACAAATATCATAGAATATTCTTATGGAACATGAATTGTAGTTATAATAAATTGAAAATAATTTGGAAATATCAATTGAGAATAATTATTGTGGATTATATACATTATGCTTTGAAATTTTTTTCTTTTCATAAAATACTGACAAAAATTTAGAAAAAATATTTTATATTAAATAACCTTGTATGATTTTAAAGGAAGATTCAAGGAATTAATTAATTAATCAAAAATTTAAATACACTCAGTTTTTATAAGTTAAAAAAACATTCCATTCATACTGTTTCCAGAATGGTCAAAAAGTACATCATTTGAAAAAAAAATATTTCATTCAAACCCTTTTACAAAGAGAAAAAAACATGGGTAAAAAAGAAATAAAATTTGGAGAAAAATAGAAAAATATTTTTGAATTTTTTTTATAAAACATGGGGAAGTAAGATAAATATCTCCCTACTTATATTTATATAAAACAATCCTAACATATAATGATATTGTGAAATTTTCCATTACCTTAGGCCTGGTTTACTTTTTATATATTTGTAAATCATGTATAATAGATTAAATAATATTAATAATTTATTCCCAAAAAATATTCATATTTATGATATTTTTTATGGTCATCATATACCAACACAATAACTAGTTTTTTATATTATTTAATATTTACCCTTCTCTTGCATGTTAACTGCTTCATTTTCTGATGCATGTTTTTTCATATAAGTCACTGTTATTATGAATAGAATATATTTACATTATCTCCATAATTATATTAATGTATTTTATATCATATTTATTTAGATACTAAAGTTATATATTCATTTTTTAATACTGAACACGGTAAATGAATCACATCGATTCATGGAGACTATAGGTCATATGTATGCATGAATTGTGTTATCATTCCCTTAAAATAAAAAAGGTAAGAAATTTGATGGTGTATATATTTTTAAAAACAAATATCTTGTTATAAATATTATATATATATATATATTTATATTATTTCTATGATTATACTCAACTAGGTAATGTAGTGATGAAAAAAAGATTTCACCATGGTGGGGAGATTGAAGTTCGTACATATGGACACACAATGCTTTTGTTTTTTGTAGGATACATCAAAGGAGAAATATGGTTATTTAATATGCATAATAAATTCTATGTATATAGATTATAATAGATTTATTAATTAAGATTTTAAAAATTTCCTAGAAGTATAAGAAGAGACAATCTCAAATGATATCATAAAGATGATTATCTATTCTTCAGCGATCTTCCATTTGATATTCTCTTAGGGGAAATATTGTTAGTATTTTTTGGATAGATGAACTAATAAATGTTTTTTAGTTATGTTAAAAATAGAAAATAGAAATGTATTTTCTATATTGAAGTATTAATTTGATGTGAAGAAGTGAAGGAGGAGGTGGCCATTTAGTATTGAGGTGAGGGGTACATTTGGAATTTCTCAAAATATTAATTTATAATAAATCCAAACACAATAAAAATACATATAAAATTCCATGAATTAAAATAAATTATGGGATATGTTTTTAATATCATAAAAGAATATATTTTATACTTATTTTGAAATTATTTTAAATATAATAATTTTGGTTGACCTTTAGTTTTCCTTTATTATTTATAAATAATCTTACTAATTTTTCATTATTTAATGGTTGTAATGATTGTTAGGTGATATAAATTTGGCCATAAATGAAAAACTAATATCATTTTATATCAAGTTATTTTTTTTTGGAATTTTTTAAAATGTATTATTATTTCTAAATAATTTAATAATATATTATTTTGATAAAATACCATTAGTCCCATTTTTGAAAATATTTATTACAGCGAAATTTTAAAATATTAATATAAATAGATAACTTATAAAAAAATATTTAATTATTTCCCAATGAGGTCATGTTCATCGATAGAATTAATTTATTCAATTAATCATTTAAAATTATATTTATTTTAATATTTATTATTACTTTTATTACATATCTCTATTTATTACGTAATTACCAAATCATTGTGGTTTAATTATTCAGTATACATATATGTAAACAAAAAATGAAAAATAAGATACCAAGATGAATATCAATCTCTGATTTTTTTGATAAATACCTGTGGTCCAATATATCTTTTAGTTAACTCAATATTCAAAATGATATAGTACTTTAACCATGAATGTGAAATTTTTTATTTTTATTTAATAAAATATATTAAATATAACAATTCCATTTAATTTGTTTAATAAGAAAAAACAATATCTAGAAAATTTGGAAGTTAAATTTAATATTTAAACTTACATTTGTTCATAAAAAAACTTTTTTATCAAATGGAAACATAAGGAATATTTATGAAAAAGGAAGTGATATTTTTTTAATTGCTTTTTTAAAAATTGTATATTCATTCTCATGGAAAATTTTCCATTAAATAACGTAATTTAGATCATTATATGTAAAGGGTAAAATTATCGTCATCCCATAAAATGTTTTAATGTGATAATGAAATTTTAATGTATTTTCTATTTTATTGTTAACCAAAATTGCTTAATATACTATATAATGTGGTAATTTTTTTTATCAATGACACTATTAATTTTGGTTATAATAAAAGGGAACAACTCACTACATTTTAAACCATATGAATATAATTTTTTTACATTTTTAAAAATTAAAATCCAGGAATATTTGATATTTTATTTTATAATAAAACTAATAAATTTCCATGAAATTGTTTTTTCAAGAAAAATGGAATTTTAAAATGGAACTTTTTATAGTTAATTATTTTATAAAATTATTTATAAAAAATCATTAATTGTTAATTTTATATTAAATTTAACTAATTAAAATTACAAAATAAACCAAAACACATTTTGTCCTAGTAAAGACTACAAAATAAAATATAGTTTACAATAAAATCAGTATATTTACTATTCCTTAAAAAAAATAATTTTATAAAATTATAAAAAAACTTATTTTAAGATAGTTTTGACATGATAAATTAATGAAATTAAATTAATTTTTTCAAATAATGTTTATAATAGTTTTTATAATTAATATTCATTCATAATATGATAAAAACAATTTATGAAGAAAACCAATTTTTTTATGAATTTATTGATATAACAAAATAGTGTGAAAATTTTATGAGAACTTACCAGTACATTCATGTTCTATTAGAGCATTATATTTATTTTGTAAATTAGTTATTCAATTTTTTCAATAGAAATTTAATGACAAGGTTATATTAAGAGTGTATCGTGGGTCATTTAAACTCATAGTTGAATGCAACACATACTGTTGAAGATTTTATAATTATTTAAATAAAATTAATTCATAAAAATATCTAGGTGTTACATTTTACCCCCCTTAATATGATTTTCATCGATTAAATTCATCACTTGGATAATCATAGATGATGATACCTCTTGGTCATCACATCCTTAGGTTCCAATGTAGCTTCCTCAAATTTGGGGTTCCGCTACAGAACATTATCCAAGCATGTGGTCATATTTCAAATTTTTTTTCTCTAAAATACATAATATAAATAATTCTTTATTCATAAGAAATATATTGATCATGTGGTTTTAATTATAGTTTTTTACATGTCAAGGACCAGGTATGTACTTTCTCAGTAGAGAAACCTGGAACACATAATGAACTTGAGAGAGATTCGATGGAAGTAACAATTGATAAGCTATCCTAACAAAATGACCAAAAATTACAAATTTACTAATATAAATATGTATTTGATTTATATTCTCTAAAAATAACATCACTCATTTATAGTGATATATTCAAAAAAATACCTTGTCACTGACTTAACACTCTAGGACTTTTTATTGAAAGAATGATTTTTTTGATTACTCTAAGATGCTTTTATTTGATATTGAATATATGTAACCATTTCATCCAATTCATTAATTAGATCATGAACCAATTGTTTTCATTCCACATACTCATTTATCATTTGGTAGTTCTATACATCTAATAATATAGGGATTCATATGGATTTATTAGAATACTAGAGTGAAATCTATTTTTATATGAAATTTTTTCCAAATGTAGTTTTCAATCACAACCAGGTTGAAATCCATAGAGGGATATCTCAACAGGACATGTAGTGTTTAAATTTTCCTCTCATAATTAACATCTATCTGGGGATGATAAAAAGTACTGAAGATTATTCTTGTATCAATTGTCTACTGAAGACTTATCTAGAACATTAAGGTAAACAACAGATCCTGATTATATATAACGGGCAATATACTCTAGGAAATATTAAAAATTCCTTAATATTTATTTTTGAAATATGATCATGAGATAAATATTCACTAATATTAATGAAGTTTATATAATTCATAAAGTGGACAAAAATAACCCAAATTACATTATGGTTTATAGATGTTTTGGGAGGTCTGATGAAAAAATCCATGGCATTATTTTCCTATTTCCTTTGTGGTATAGTTAATAGTTATCACATCCCAATAGACAGTTGCCTCTCAACCAAAATGTTCTAACAAACCATGTATCAGGAGACATACTCTGCATTATCTCCATTCATTACATCCCACCAAAAATACATTTTTCATGTTTCTATATGTCTTTGAGATTCCATGATTATTAGTAAATGATGTACTATGAACCATATCCAATATGTCGTTCTTCAATTATACTATTAGAGGGATTCAAACACTTTTTTCAAGGATTATTGTTTTTTAATAATAAATTCTGAATCCTGGAACATTTCTCACCTTCATTAGT
Source organism: Viscum album (assembly GCA_963277665.1). Lineage (NCBI taxonomy): Eukaryota > Viridiplantae > Streptophyta > Magnoliopsida > Santalales > Viscaceae > Viscum > Viscum album. Next base: position 1,186,014,999 of record OY728156.1, on the reverse strand, counting down.
ACCTCTATATGTCCTATCTGTGTCTCATTAATCAACACTTGTATATATGATAGAACATTAAATTGAGAAAGACAATATTTCTCCCCTTACTTTATGATATAAAAAACAATCCATTGAAAATATATAATTATTGTATATTTTTATCCTAATAATATATATGTTTTCATAGTCCTTTTTCCTAAAATCACATTCACCCTTGTTAGAATTCCCTGGGTGGTAATTTATTAAGCATTCATAATCATTAATTAATTCAAACCATTCTCTTGAGTGCATATTCATCACCTTTTCGATGAAAATATACATTTAAATTTTATGATATTTATATATCTCACACAATTCTCAATAAAAATAATTCCTCCATATCATTCATGAAAAAATTACTACACCAAACTCTAGATAATGAGTTGGGTAATTTTTATCTTTGATTTTCAATTGTCTTGACGCATAATCTATCACCACATCATTTCTCATGGGAACAAATCATGTCCCCTTCCCTTACGCATCATCATAGATTATAATACATTCTCTACAATATGGTGGTGTAATCACAAGTTCATTGACTAATATTATTTTTAGCTCCTTGAAATTATTTTCATGTTCCACCTTCCACATGAACATAAATCCTCTCCGAGTCAACATGGTGGTTTGATTAGATTGTCATAAGGGATATTTCCCAAAACATTGGTAATATATAGAAAAATAAAGAAACACTCTGATTGAAATTACCATTTATAGTCAAGGACAACGTTTAATAACATTTAGCATTGTTGGATCCATATATATCCCCTATCTTAACATTATGTGACAAAAAAATGAAACATAATGACGCCAAAAATCACAATTTGTAAATTTTTCATAAATATTTTCCTTTCTCAGTTTATATAGTACAATCCTCTAGTGATATTAACTTTATTCCTTTATTAGTGAATATAGAATAAAATAATCTATAAATACTACAAAAAACAGATCAATATAGTCACTAAATACTATACTAATTAAATCTATAAAGATAGAGGCTGAATTAATAAGAAAAAAAAGAATCACTAAAAATTTAAGTGTCCATACCTTATATAGAATTTCTTCTTGGGTATATTCATTTTTTAACCTCAATTAATTATATCTAGAATGAATATAAATTTTTAAAAGTTATTGATCTCCATGTAATTTATAATATAAGTGATCAAAACATGGGAGTGAATATTTTTTCTTCATAGTTATCTTATTATGTTATTAATAATCAATGCAAAATCTCATTCATACTATTTCCTTCTTAAAGAAACTTAATTGGTTCACCATAATGTGGAGTTTTAGGGTATATGAATTCATTTTCAACATTCTTTTTAAATTTCTTATTCAATTCCCACATCACAATTATGGCCATTCTATAAGGACTCATAGAAATAAGAATAGAATTAATTATGAGTTATATTGAAAATTCATCTTCATAATTCAGTAGAAGACCTAAAAATAAATCTAAAAATACATCATCAAACTATTTTAAAATAGGTGTATCCTTAATGGTGAGTTTCCCTCCACCTATCTCAGATAGACAACCTTTATTTATTAAAATGAAAACCCACAAGAGGTAATTAATTAACAATATAATTCATATTAATCCTTGCATCAATAGATGATCAATGATTCAATTTGAATATGAAATGTGACTTCCCTTAATCGCTAATTGATACAAACTATATAGAGTGAAAACCAATCCAATACAAGAATCACCTAAAATTCAACTGAGGAAATGATCACAATATATACATGATGAATATTCCGACAATGTTTTACCAAAGATTAATTATAAACTTGTGATTCGACTGTTGTTCGATTAGGATCTTTCACAGCTAGTAAACATATAATTATTGGGGTTATAATATAATACCCTTATAAAATTCACAAATATAAAATAATAAATGGATCCATTTCAAATGAAATATTCAATAATTTTGAGTGGATAGAAATTTTAACTTTCAAAAATCATTTTTAGACTCCATAATTCCATTAGTGATCATATGAGATTTTGATTTGTATTCTCCCATAAAAGGCTGATGATGTTGATCATCATCGATATCCCTCAGAATTTGGTATTCGTTTTCATAATGAATATTTTACTTACACATGAATAAATGAAGTTTGGTTGGTGAATTTTCTGCACCCATTTATCTATTAACACGATTAAAATTTTTCCTCATCACTTATGCATTCAATTTCCGGATAAATTTATTTCATACGCATAAAACATTTAATAGTTCACGTAAGAAATTTTCCCCCATGATTCATTCCACACACTAAGCATAATGAAAAGCTTATATTTTTATCCCTATTGTTTTTAGATTTTCCCTAGAAATAATATTATATCTTTATATCAATCCCATAATATTGATGAGTAACTCCAATATTTATTTAAACCCTGATAGCACATCGAAGTATTTCCTCAATGGTAATGATTTCCCTTATAGATAGTTAATTTAGAAAACATTATTTTATGTCACTCATGAATTGATCAACCTGAATTTCATGTTTGATGAAAATTTTACAGTCATACCTTGAATATATTGTATTTTGTTTCATATTTACCATGCGACCCATCATGATTTTACATAATCTCAAGGAACTCCATATCTATATTCTTTTGAATTAATAGAGGAAAATAATTATTAAAACATATGTTCATGAACTCATCCCATTCTATGGATTCAATTTCATTTTAATTACATGTATTCTTGATGATATTCTGTCATTTATATAAATAACATCTCAATATATATATGTAATTCCCACATCTTAGAAGCCTAGAGTAAGAGATTTTTGGCATGATTTCAAAGAATCATGTCCCAAAAGACTGATTAGTTTAGCAGTCTTGGAAAATAGATTACATACATGAACGTTAAATTAAATAATAAAAAATAAAACACAACATAAATGATTATTTGAGAACTCCATTAATCAATTATCTCAACCCTTCTTACTATTCATAATACACTTCTTGAATCCTGGGAAAATAAAACATAAGAAAGGGGTGAGCTCAAATGTTCATTAAAGTTAACAATATAGCCGAAACATTCACTAATAAGAATAAAAATTTAAGGAAATGTATATGACTAAAACACAAGATATTTAAACATTAATATCATCATGATTTGGAAATGATAAATCAAATAATTACATTTACTTATTCACATGGACATTCTACTTGTCAAACAATCACATGTAATATCAATAGCGAATTTCATAATGATGGAATGCATAATGCTAGTCTTCATAACCACATAGTAAAAGCCTTATGCCAAGAATACAAACAAAATTTTGTCAAAGGCTTGTTCGAACACACTAGTTTGTCTGATGAGATCTACCAATGCCTCGAGGAGCTATATCAGGCTCTACCTATCACATAAAAAGTCCAATAAATTCCCCATATGAAAATTATTAAGCACAATATAAATATTCTTATTAAAACTAGTATATGAACTGTCAATAAAATATCGATGAAACATTATTGGTGTAAAAAAACACATCAACAATAAAAAATATCATAAAAATTTCAATTCAACACTGATTATTTGTATCATAATGCATCAACTTCAAACAAACTTAAAATCCATCAAAAGGATGTTGGCATAAATGAAATCTAAACTTTTTTTTGTAGAAATATCTATTTAAATTTTGAAATCATTTAAAAGTCATATAATTTATAGATGAATTAATTGGAAATGTAGTTTTGAATGAAAGTGTCCCACACCACATTGAAACTTTTTAATGTAATTAATATTTTAAGACATTCATTTCTATAAAATTAAAAGTATAAAACCATTTTAAAAACATGGAAATTAGTGAGAAAGGATTAGAAGAATTAATATTTAAAACATATAAAATGATGTTCTAGTAAAAATTAACATATATATAATCCATTTCAAATATATTTTATGAAACATGGACGTTGATAATAAGTATTTCCTAGTAGATACATACGTAAAAACAACCTCCGATAATAAAGAGATTCTGAAATTAACCCTTACCTTGTACATTCCTTTGGCCGAGGGTACGTTAAACATCATGGAAAAAGACCGTAATATTTTACTAAATTATACCATAACAATATTAATGTTTAAAATATCATATTTGATTCATTTATTACTTTATACAACCCATTTATTAATAATTTCCATGTTAAATATTCATTTCGGGAAATAATCGCTTTCTTTATCGTATGTGTTTTAACTTTTTACTCTTCATTGAATAAATTAGATCAAGAATTAAATACTTCAAGAATATAAAACATTATATATATATCATATATTTTTATAATATTAATTTGTATACTAGACATATATATGAAATTGAAGACACCGTTAATCCAGACGGTAGGCCCTACGTACGCATAATCGGTGTTTTCGATTTCATATCGTATTGAAAAGAACTAAGTGGATTAGATATTTGTATGAACCTATATATATATATGCAGTAGAATAATTATTTCATATATTACATACTTATTAAGGATATATATTTTTATAATCATCATTGAATGGTAAACATGGGAATGAATATCATCGCGTTGTGGAGACGGTAATCCGTACGTACACACGAGTGACAATATCATGTTATTGATTGTCAAGTAGTACGTAATTATATGGTAAATCATATATAAAGATCATTAACATGTTATATTTATTATTTACATCAGTTATACTCATTATTATACACATCCAAATAATGACGTGTTTGAATAACAAACTACACCACGACGTGGAGACAGTAATCCGTATGCACGCACGTATGGTGACATTATCATTTATAGGATGGATAGAGTAATGAAAATGGTTATACCATTTTTATAATAACTTCAGTGTATATAAAAGATAATGGAGTTATTATTTTATAATATAAACAACAAAGAAAGAGGATTTGGAAGAAGAAAAGAACAAGAAAGAGGTGATGTAATATTAACGTCCTCTTCGGGTTCTTCCTTTTGATTTGATCAAAATAGCTCCTTATGTTGGATTTCTGACCAAAGGATGGCCTTTAAGATTAAGGTAGGTACGTTTGGAGGATATTTGGGCAGAGGTAGGCCGAGAAAAAATGTTTTAGAGATGTGAAATTAAGAGAAGGGTATGTTCCCTTTAATAAAAGAGGTGATGGCCACTTTATAAAATGCTTAAACTATTAATTTATAATATAATCATTTTCAATTTCTAATGCATCAAAAATAAATTATTTAGAGGCTATGGTGTGTATGGGTCCAAAAAATCTCATCCAATAGGTTTTAGATAGGTTTTGGTCACCATATTAACATTATATTTTAGATTTAACTCTTAATAAAATAGTTTGACTTTACCATGTCTCTTTGTATTTTTATATTATATGGTTAATAATTATACAATAACAAGCCTAAATAACCCCATGTGGTTCATTATTAATTTATATAACCTTATATAAGACCTATGGCCCAGCCTTAAATTTTTATGAATATTATGTCAATTAATAATATTGTATTTGGTTTAAAAACTCTATTATGTCAATTTTGACACAATTTAATTTTTTATTTTTTTGAATGCCATAAAAACATTATCACATAGAATAAATATAATTTAACCAACCATGAATGGCAATATTAACCAATAAAATTAGGGAAACACATCAAAAGTCTAAATTAACATTATAATGGGATATTTATAATATCAATTATTTTAATTATTCATAAATAAGGTAATTACTACATCATCATTGGGTCATAACTAAATTAAATTTTAAAATGTATAAAAATTATAAATAAAATACCATTATGTAGAAAATTTTATTAGAATTCAAATTATTATTTTTTGTCAAATTTATCTTATGCCTAATAATATATTAAAAATGGTTTAGTTATTAATCATTGAATTTTACTCTTTTAAATTTTATTTAAAGAATATAATAATAAATGTCCTAATTTAACCAAAATATACCAAATAGGATCATATTATATTCAATTGGATTTTTTTTGTCAAATTATACTTATTTAATAGAATTAGGACATGTTTTTGGGTAATTATGATATTATTTTTATCCATAATTACCCTATTTACTTTTAACAGTGGTAAATAAAAGTGAAAATTTACGATTCACCAAAAATTATTTTCATCTTATTGAACCAAATTTTACTTACAGATATTAACCATGTCTCTCGAGGTTTTTAAATTAAAATCATAGAAGCATTAAAATTATGTTTTATGCATATTTGTAAATGCTCCTATGAGGTGGGTAAAAGACAGTAAAATGTTCGATAAAATTTTATATGTCTAAAATTATTATAAAATGACACAAATTAATTAAATTTAACTTATATAGGTATTATATATCTATTTGTACTTAATAAAAACTAAAAAATAACTAATTATTTAAATAAAATGTTGGTTTTAAAAAATAATGAATTGTTTTTCACTATTCATAAAAAATGAATGTTTTCTGAAAAATACCAAATATTTACCCTCATATAATTTTGATAAAATAAATTCAAAAATGATGTCTGTTTTACCAAATTTAAAACTTTGAATTTTCATTTATTAATTTAAAATTAATTCCCACTGTGAAAACCAATAAGGTAGATTTTAAAAAGTAAAAAATATCAAAAGATTGACATGTGTTTATGAAAAATTTAAATGTTAAATTACTTATAATGACATAAATTTTATTAAATGATAAAAATATAATCTAATTATAATTAAAAACCTTTCAAATGCATAATTTAAATATATTAATTATTTCGATTAAAAAAGTTGTTTCCAATTAAAACATAGTATTTTTCACTATTCGTCAAAATATGAAAGTTATCAGAAATGTACCAAAAATATATCTAAATAAAATTATTATGTCGAACATCTAGAGAAGAATTTAATTTCATCAAATTTAATATATAAAAGTGTCAAATATTGGTTTTAAAAATGGTTCGCCATTTAATGGCGGAATGATTTCATTTTTTGAAAAATATTTCTTTTATCTAAAAAAATTAATTTGTTATTATATTATGTATAAGAAAAAATATATATAGATTTTAAATTTATATAGAGTATATAAGATTGAAAATTCATTTAATACTATTCATAACCTAGTTTTAAATGGTTAGTTTAATAAGTTGATGTGCATTCGAACATGGTATTGCATGTAGCGCAAGCTATTGAACTACATTAATGAGATAACGTACTATGATATATTGTAGTTTTACATTCTCACCTACTTCAATAAAATTAATCCTCACAATTTAATTTTTTTTTCAAAAAAAATTGGTTAAAAATAGAAAAATACATTTATGGAAAACCCACATCGGAAATTGGGTTAATAAAATTTACACTTTATAAGAGGGAAAGGGAAAAGAAAAAGTCTCAAACAAATTATGATCTTGATTAAGAGTACATTGGTGACAATTAGAGATACCTAATTGGAGGGAAAATGTAAATAATTATATGGGGTGATTGAGGTCATTAATCACCAACAACTGTAAAATTGATGTCCTCAATTCCATCAATCTAAGATGATGTGAAATGTCATCGGTTCAAAAAGAACATATGGTATTAGGATAACACATTTTTGGTTTTATGGTCCATTCCCTAATTTTTAATAGTTTTTTTTCATAGAATTAGAGGTACATGTATATTTATGTAAATGAAAAGTAGAGTTCCATCATTCAACTAATTTCTACCACAAACTCATCATTCACTCCAAACGATAATAGATTTCAAAAATATTTTATTTATCCGAATCATATAGGGTTCCAAAAAATTGAATTTATAATTTATTTTTCAAACTATTTAAAAAAACTACATTATAAAAACTAAGAAATAACATATTCTAGTGGTAGGTGATCCACCATTGTCACCCTTAGGTTGTGTGTTCAAGTCTCGCGGCCGTGCCAGACATGACAGGTTATCGCCCATCCTCCAAGTTGTCCTTTTTATAAAAATCCAAAAATAATATTAAGAAATTCTTGAACATTAAGAATATTATCCAATGTGAAACATAATCGATTCCAAGCTTTAAACATGGTCATAATACTTCTGTCCAAACTCATAGTCAAAACATTATAAAGAAGGTCAACACAATGAAGATCATTTTTTCCATGTAATAACATGTGAATACCTTTATCATGTATTCTTTTAAAACCCTATAACACCTTGAAGTACCATAAAACCTTATTGATTACATTCTTTCTCCCTTATACCTTATATATTACTCGATATACTCATTCTACCCTAAAATTTTTGGAACTCCAACAATGATGGAATATAAAAATCATTAATAATTTTCAAGGTATCAATAATATCCAATATAATTTATCCAAATCAATCATATATTATTACAAAATCGCTACCTCATTATAATAACTATATTATGTTTTATCTTTTTCTCAACCATATATTTTCCTAAAAAATTAACCTGTTATTTAGTCACTTTTCATGGTTCCACACAATCTCATGTACTTAAAGTAATAGTAATACAATACAATATTTTTATACTCTTTAATTATTATAACATGTACTTTGTTAATAAAATAAGGAAATGACAAAATAATTTTATAACAACATAAGAAATCAAATCACCCCCCTTCCTATTCAGTAGTATCATAACTTGATTATTATCCAATAGAAACATTTGATGTATACTCCGATGATTTGGACATTGATTCGCATAGTGTCCCAACTCCATGCAGATGAAGCATTGTACAGCTGAAACCTTTTTCGTACCCATAAAAAAACACCCATTACCTTAAATAATTTACCAATGGGATTCAGTCCACTATTTTCACATATGGGAAAATCCATCTTTCCCATAGTTCCTTTATCCATCTTTCTCTCATCCATCCTTTTATTCTCTTGTTTCCCTTCAAAGCCATATGACTCATATAATTATATACTTATCTTATTAACACAAGATAATATTTCTTTATATGATGAGAATATGTGGGAGACTATTTCCCTTTTAAATGTTCACATAACACCATGAAATATATGATCCTTCTTAATCTTTTGATCATGTGTATTGTTGTAGTTCACATTCCTTTTAATAGGAACCATTTATAAACAATTGTATATAATAGGTTAGTTTATGAATTGAAATGCATAATTCCAAACTTGTAAAATACCTATTGTAAATTTAAAAGATTATGCATATATTCTATAATCATAAAATGGTTTCATTGAGGATGTATTTACTCTTAAATCATTCAAAATGGAATTTAATGAGAATCTGAATTATCTTAAGAATATCCCTCGACTGTGTCATAACAAAGAGTACAGAAAGGCCCATTTTCATGCACCAGTTCTCATTCAAATATAGCTCAATGATGTGTTTTAGAGTTTTACCCCTAGGTAGGTCTGTTCCAGAGCCACCTCTATCTGTTTGTATCCGGAAAAGGATATATTTATTGGAAAACTCACAAAATCCATACAATACAAGTTTTTTTGGATGTTCTGCAATGTTAATACTAAATTCTTTCATATGATAATGTTACATAATAAGAGTTTTTATAAATATATTTACAACATTGTTTCTAAACATACTCTGATACCCAATGTGACGCCCCGACCCCAGAAGCTCAGAGTCAGTGCATTATTTTAATACATTGGCATGATTTCAAGGAATCATTTCCTAGAATACTGATTAGATTAGCAGTCTTGGAAAATAGATTACATACAAGAACATTACACTACAAATTACATAATTAATCACAACATAAATGATTCTTCTAAAACACAATTAATCCCCAAGCATAACTCTTATAATCAATAATAGTACACTACTTGGAATCCTGGAAAATTAAAACATAATAAACGGGTGAGCTCAAATGCTCAGAAAGGATAACAATATAGCATGAAATTTCACAAATAACCATAAACATTTAATGCGATGTATAAGACTAAAACACTAGATTTTTAAATAAAACAACATAATAATATTCCAATGATAAATCAAATAATTTTATTTACTTAATCACATGAATATTCTACTAGCCAAAAAATCATATGTAATATCAATATTCAATTTTATAAAGATGGAATTCATAATGAGAGACATCATAACCACATAGTCATGGCCTTGTACCAAGATTACAAATAAGATTTTTTTCAAGGCCTTGGTCCAAGACACTATATTGTCTAATGAGACCTACAAGATGCATCTAGGAGCTATAGTAGGCTCCACATATCAATTACTATGTCTAATTAATTCCTCATATGGAAAGTGTTAAACATAATATAAACATTTGTTTTAATACAAGGATTCAAAATATCAATACTTAATCCATAAACCATGAATGGTGCAAAAAAACACATCCAAAGTCAAACATATCCCAAATCCTTCAATATAATATTGATGATTTGTATCATAATAAATCCACTCCAATCTATATTAAAATCCATCAAAAGGATGTTGATATAGATGAATTAAATTTTTTTAATGGAAATATCTCTTTTTTAATTTGAAATCATTTAAAAGTCATATAGTTTATAAAGGATTTCATTTGAAAGATAGTTTTGAATAGAATTCTCCAATAACTATTTGAAACTTTTGAAAGTAATTAACATTTTAAAACATTCATATCCCAGTAATTAAATCCTTTAAACCATTTTTAATACATAGAAATTAATGAGAGGGTTTTTGAAGAATAAATCAACAAAAATTTTAAAATGATGTTTTAGAAAAAATTCCCTAAAATTATTCCCTTTGAAAAAACTTTTAAGGAACATGGACATGGATAATAAATATGACTAGGTAGATACTTATGTAAAAACAACCTCGGATAATAATGAGATTGTGAAAATAACCCTTACCTTGTATTTTCTTTTAGTCAAGGGTACGGTTAATCACCGGTATAAAGAATATATTATGTTATTAAATTATACCATAACCATTTTAATATTTGTGATATCATACATGATTCATTTATGACATTATACTACACATTTAATAATAATTTCCATGTTAAATTAACATTTTGGGAAATAATCACTTTTTTTATCGTATGTGTTTTAACTTGTTACTCTTAATTGTATCACATAGATTATGATTTAAATATTTCCAGAATATAGAAAATTATTTATATATATTATATATTTATAATATAAATATGTATACCAGACATATATATGAAATGGAAAACATCGTTTATGGAGATGGTAGGCCGTACATATGCATAAACGCTGTTTCCGTTTTCATATCATATTGAATATAACTAAATGAATATGATATATGTAAGAATATAAATATATTTATATATATGTCTAGTAGAATTATTAGGTCATATATTATAGACTTATTAATGATATATATTTTTACAATCATCATTGAATGGTGAATGTGGAAATGAATATCATCGTGTTGTGGAGACAGTAATACGTACGTATGCACGAGTGAAAATATCATTATATTGATGGTGAAATAATATTTAATTGGATGGTTTATCATATATAAATAATAAATAACATTTTATATTTATTATTTATATCAGTTATACTCATTATTATACCCATCCATATAATGAAGTGTTGGGATAACAAACTACACCACGATGTGGAGACGGTAATACATGAATACACATGTATGTTGACTTTGTTATTTATATGATGGATAGTGTAATGAAATTGGTTTTAAATATTTTATAATAACATCAAATTATATATAATATAATAATTTTATTATTATTTTACGTAAACAACAAATAATGATGAAGTGGAAGATGAAAAGAACTTGAAAGAGGTGACAAAATATTTACCTCTTCTTAGGGTTCTTCCTTTTGATTTGATCAAATGTGAACCTTAGGTTAGCATTATGACAAAAGGAAGGCCACTAAGATGAAGGGAGTAAATTTGGGACGATATTGGGGCTGGGTTTGGCTGATCCAAAACGCTTTTGAGGTGTGAAGTTAAGATAAGATGAAGTTCCCTTTTATAAGTGAGGTGAGGGTCACTTTTGGAAAAGCTTGAAATATTATTTGATAATAAAATACTTTTCAGTTTATAATGGATAAAAAATTAATTATTTATAGGATAAGGTGGGTTTGGGTCTAAAACCTTTTAACAAATATTTTTTATACAATTTTAGGTCATCATATCAAGCTTATATCTTAGATTAATCTCATAGTTAAACAGTATGACATTTACCACGCCTCTTTGTATTTTTATATTATATAGTTAATAATAATACTATAATAATCCAAGAAAACATGATGTGGTTAATTATTAATATATATAACATTATACAAGTCCTTTTTTCCAAACCATATATTTTTCAGAATATTATATCAATTATTAATATATTATGTGGTTTAAAAACTAAATTATGTCAATTTTGACAATATTTAGTAATTGATTTATTTGGAAGCCATAAGAACTTTATCACTCCAAATAAAATTTATTTATCCAACCCTAACATGTCATATTGAACTTGAAAATTAGTCGAATTTTTCAGAGTTCTTAATTTATATTTATTTGGATATTTATAATATCAATTATTTCAATCATTTCATTAATAAAGAAATTATTGCATCATCATTGTGTCATAAATAAATTAAATTATATAATTTCAAAAAATTATAAATAAAATACCATTATGTAGTAAATGTTTTTAGATTTATAATGAATATTTATAGTAGAATTTATCTTATGTATAATCATACATTTAAAATGTTTTAGTTATAAAACATTGAATTAAACTCTTTTAACTTTCCTTTAAGTAAAATTATAATAAATGTCCTAATATAATAAATGTGGGCCAAAAAGGATAATATGTTAGACCTAAGGTTGTTCTGGGACGATTAATACTTATCCAATATAATTAGGACACATGTTAGTATAATTATGATATCATTTTTACCTTTAATTACAATACTTACTTTTAACCATGGTAAATAAAAGACAAAAATTACTATTCACCAAAAATTATTTTGATCATATTGAACCACATTTCACTTAACGATATTAGCCATGTCTATCTGAATTTTGGAATTCATCTCACTGATTCTATAAAATTACTATTAATGCAGATTTGTAAATTCTCTTAGGAGGTTGGTAAAAGACGATAAAAAGTTCGATAAATCATAATAAATTTAAACTTATTATACAATGCCTCCATTGAATTAAATTGAACTTATATAGAAATTATATATCTCTTTATAATTATGATAAATTAATATAAAATACTTAATTATTTAAAAAAAATGTCAGTTTTAAAAAATAACGCACTGTTTTTAACTTTTCATAATAAATTGAAAGTTTCCAGAAAAAACAAAAAATTTACCCCAAGATAATTTGAATATTATGAATTAAAAATTATTTATATTTTACCAAATTAAAAACATAGATGTTTTATTTATTTATTTAAAATTAAATCCCATTATCAAACTAATAAAGTGGGTTTTTAATAGTTAAAATTAACAAAAGAATGACATGCATTTAGGGAAAATTTAAATTGGAAATTACATATAATTACCTCCGATATTATTAAATTATAAAAATATAATATAATTATACTTCAAAACATTCAAATTCATAATTTAACACTAAAATTATTTCGATTCTAAATTATGTTGTAACGCCCCGACCCCAGCTGCCCAGAGTCGGTGCATTACTTCATAACATTGTCATGATCACAAGAAAGATCAAATCCCGAAAGACCGATTGGTTTAGTAGCCTTGGAAACACTAGATATATTCATAAGTTTTACATTACATCATAAAATGAAAAACTACTACAATAACATAATGTCTCCATAATCCACACTCATATCCCCACATAATATCCCTGCAGGTCATTCATAACCTACTTCTTCACTTCCTGGGAAAAATAAAACATTGAAAAGGGGTGAGCTCAAATGCCCAGTAAGAATAACAATATAGCGGAAACTTTCATAAATAAGAATAAACATTTAAGGCAGTGTATAACTAAAACAAAATCCTTTTAAATATGAACTTTCAACATGGTATGGCATAAATAAAATGAAATAATGCCATTTACTTATTCACATGGATATTCTACTAATCGAATAATCACATGCAAAAATCAATAACCACTTTCATAATGTTGGAATGCATAATGCTAAACGTTAATTTCTTTGTCTAGGCCTCATCCCAAGACCTAGGGGTTACTTCTAACCGGAACCCAACCCGGAGTGCCTCTAATAACCGGACACCAACCCGGAGTGCCTCTAATAACCGGACACCAACCCGGAGGGCATACTTTTACCAGTCCCTAACCTGGAGGGCTTACTTTAACCAGTCCCCAACCTGGAGGGCTTACTTTTACCAGTCCCCAACCTGGAGGGCTTACTTTTACCGGTCCCCAACCCGGAACATACTTGTTTAGCACATTCATCTGAAGAAAAGTTTGAAATATAACATAAACATTCGGATTAAAACTAGCATACGAAATGTCAATAATTTCACCATAAACTATGAATGGTATAAAAATAGCACATCCACAGTCAAACATATCACAAAACCTTCAATTCAATATAGAATTTTTGTATCATAATAAATCAACATCAAATAATCTTAAAATCCATCAAAGGATGTTGACATAGATGAAATCAAAATTCTTTTTAAAGAAGTATCTCCTTTTATTTTGAAATCATTTAAGATCCATATAAAATAAAACATTTTCTTTGAAAATATTCTTATAAGCTTGTATGTAAAGCTTCGACGATTTTATAACGGCGGAAAATAACCGCACCCGCCGTATAAGTTAAAAAAACATTCTTACCTCAATTCTGTCGAAAAGGTTAAAAAGAACATTGTTTTGAAAACGACGGAAAGATTCCTTTATAAACCTCTTATAAAAAGTCAAACAAGGGTATAAATGACTTTAACCCATATTCTTGTAAATAGTAAAAATGTTTTGAAATACATTTCGAAGAAACATGGATGTGGATGATAACGAGATCCCAGTAGATTATTACGTATAAACAACCTCGGATAATGAAGAGATTGTGAAATAACCCTTACCTTGTACTTTCCCTTGGTTGGGGTAGGTTAACCTCCTGTATAATGGTGAAATAGTTGTTATTAAATTATACAAGAATCATATATATTAATATGATATCATATATGATCATTTAACATTGATTTGTTAATAATATCTTAGAATTATCGTTGTTTCGGGAGTTAACTTACTCATTTTCTTTTATATGTTTTGTTACATAAGCCATGGTTGTTGTATCTTATTCATATCCAGAATGATATACAGTCCTTAAACATCATTTTTAAATCATCAAATGATAATTATACTTGAATGGATACGATGGAGAATGAATCTCATCGCGTTCGTGGAGACGGTAGTCCGTACGTACGCACGAGCGACAATATCATTCTTTTGATATTAAAATAATATATAAATGGATGGTATATCATATATACAGAATCATTAACATGTTATATTTATTATTTACATGAGTTACACATCATTATTATACCCATCCAAATAATATTATATTGAATAACAATTACACCACGACGTGGAGACGGTAAGCCGTACGTACGCACGTATGGTGACAAGTTATTCAAAGGGTGGATAGAATACTGAATATGATTGTACCATATTTATAATAACATCACAGTATATGTGAGATACTGGAGTTATTATTTCAGAATGGTAAGAACAAAGGAAGAAGAAGTGGAAGAAGAAATGAACTTAGAAAAGGGTGGTGAAATCATTACCTCTTCTTCGGGTTCTTCCTTTTGATTTGATCAAAAGGGCTCCTTAGGTTGGCTTTCGGATCAAACTAAGGCCTCTAGGTTGTAGTGAGGGATGTTGGGAGAGTATTTGGGCAGAGTTTGGCCGATCCAAAAGGCTTTGAAGGTGTGAAGAAATGGGAAGGAGGAGTGCCCTTTTATAAGAGGGGTGAGGGGCACCTTTGGAAAAGCTAGAAATATTAATTTATAATAAATTCATATTCGGTTTCTAAAGGCTCCAAAGTTGACTATTCATAGGATGAGGTGGGGATAGGTCGAAAACAACTCATCCAATAGAATTTAGACAGGTTTGGGTACTTATATTAACCTTATCTTTAAGTATTAACTCTAAGTTAATTAGTTTCACTTTTACAATGTCTCTTTGTATTTTTATATATTATGGTTAATAAACTTACTATATACATCCAAGAGACCCCCAAGTGGTCCATTAATGATTAACCTATCATAATATAAGTCTCTTGGCCGAACCATAGATTTTTAGGAATTTAATATCAATTAATAATATAATATTTGTTTTAAGAACTCTTTTATGTCAATTTTGACACTATTCAATAGTTGATTTTTGTGAAACTCATAACAGATTTATTACTTCGAACAAAGTAAATTAAATCAATCCTAATATATCATATTATCCTAGAAAATTAGTTTAATTCATTAAAAGTTTCATATTATATTTATTTGGGTATTTATAATATCAATTATGTTAATTTTTTACTATTTTAGTAATTACTGCATCATCATTGTGTCATAAATAAAATAAATTATTTAATGTCTAAAAATTATAAATAAAATATCATTATGTAGGAAATCGTTTTATCTTTCTAATGAATATTTATAATCGAAAATCCAACATGTATAACCCTATGTAAAAATTGTTGTTCTAAAAGATATATGCTTGTGTCATTTTTGTATTCATTTTGACTTAATTAAAATAAAGTGTCATTATCACTTACAAGTGGATCCATGGGGTCCCAAAATAGACCCAAAGATGCCCATGGTCGACTATGTATCAACCAATAGGGTTAAGACACGTTTTAGGGTAATTTAGTATTATTATAATATTATTTTTTTAATCCTTATTTACCGGATTTACCCTTAACCATGGTAAATAAAATATTTACCGCAGTAATTATTCAAAATGTCTAAAAATAAAAGTTACCTATTTACACAATTTGAACATCCTGATTCCAAATATGGAATCCATTTTTCTAAATTCAAAACACAGAAGTGGCAGAAATTAATTTAAAATTAATTCCCGCTGTCAAAACAAAAAGCGTGTTTTTAAGAGATAATAACTACCAAAAGATTGACACTTGTTTATGTTCGGTTTAATTGTAAAATTATGTCCAATGACCAAAATTATATTAAATGGTAAAAATATATTCTAAATATACTTTAAAACCACTCAAATTCATAATTTATCAATATTAATTATTTTGATTAAAAAAGTTGTTTTTAATTAAAATTTAGTAATTTTCACTATTCATCAAAATATAAAAGTTATCCGAAATGTACCAAAATTTCACCCTAGGCTAATTTCGATATTCCGAATCCAAAAATGAAGTCCATTTTTAAATATAAAATATATATAATTTCAAAAATTAGGTATTACTATTCATAACGGCTAGTTTGATTGGTTGTGGTGTGTGTTAAAACTCAAGGTTGCGTACAACACACGCTACTGTATTACTCAAAGAAAGCGTACCGTGGAAGCTTGGGATGTTTCATTTTAAATTTTTGATGTCCCAATTTAGTCAAAAAGATTAAAATATTATATTTAAAAAGGTTTCACTATTAGAAGTTGATAATACTGAAAATGAATCTGTTCTTGCAATATGACTAAGAAACTCATAATAGGGATTCTAAAATTATAAGGATTATATAAAGTTCAAAATGTAGTTAATACTATTCATGAACTCTTTTAATGGTGTGATTGAACTCGGTGTTGCGTGTAGTGCAAGTTATTGAATTATTTTTAAGAAATAACACACTCTGAAATCCTGGGGTGTTACATATGTTTTCAATTAAAAGATAATATTTTTCAATATTCGTCAAAATATGATCGTTACGAGAAAAGTACCAAAAATTTATCAAAACTAAATTTTTATGTCCCGCTAATAAAGAATAATTTATTTCATTAAAATGAATATATAAAATTTTTAAATATTGGTTTTAAAAAGGGTTCTCCATTAAAAGCTAAAAAGATTGCATTTTTAAAAAAATACTTCTTTTATCTGAAAAAATCAATTTTTTATTATATTATATATAAGAAACAAGTAATATGGGTGTTAAAATTATTTAGAGTATATATGATTCAAAATGTAGATACTACTATTCATAACTTATTTTTGAACTGTTAGTTTAGAATGTTGTGGTGTGCTCGATCTCGGTGTTGCGTGTAGCACTAGATATTGAATTACTTTAATGGGATAACGTACTATAAAATCATGAGGTGTTACAATATACTTCCAAAATTTCATTCTCAGGTTATAAAAATTGGGGAACTGAAAATATCATTTTAGTGGTATTGATCTCTTGTGCAGCCAATAGTGGATCAGAAGAACCACTAAAATAAGGTGTGCAATTCATCATTAAGGACTAGACATAATATTGTTCTCATATTTTTTAAATGGAAGTCTTGGATTATTCATTGCTTAAGAAAGTTGTGGGATCATAGAAAAATTATTTTGTATTCCATCTCCCAAAATATTCAGATTCTCTAGAGAAAAATCATTTCATATCCTCTTGCATTCATCATTGATGCGGTACCTTTGGGTTCAATCTATTGACAAAAACCAAAAAATTTGTGTGAGTAACATTATTCATATATTAAAAAACACAAAATCAAGGAAAATCACTATAAAATTTTATTTCAGGACACCTCAGGTTTCATCCTATATTATATATAATTTTCACCATAAATTTTGGATTGTATCATATACTTAGACTTATCCTTAGGGTTTATAATATTATTTTCTCATCCTCTCTTCAAAATGATTACTAAACCATTCCATAATACCAATTATAATGGCCAACAACATTCAAAAATATATATTACATATAAATATATTAATAATATTTATATAAAATAACAATACCACTATAGATCCATATAGTTTTAGTTTCTTTGTTATATTCGAAACATAAATAACTTATTAATAGAAAAACTACATCATATCCTACTAATTATTTCATATATTTTTTTTGAAACATCTTATGTAAGACAATTATTCATATCATGGGGAAAATAATTATAATAAATGGGTGATAATAGTTTCATGGTATCGGTAATTAATGGTAATAATACCAGAAAATGGGTATAAGAACATGAAAATAACTTGTAAATATTATATCCAACATACCAATGAAAATGATATTTTGTCATGGAATAAGTCTTATATGTACATAAAGAATCAAATAACATATTTTATGAGATAATAACTGAAGAAAAGGAATTGTAGAATAAAAATAATAATATAAAACCACTTCAAAATTAGTCAAGCATCATTCCCAATACCATTTAAGTCGAAAATTCGATTACTGAATCTGGTTTAATCCTTTTTCCTGAAATATATAATTGAACTGAGCTCACACACAATTTTAGTATTGTCTATCTCATGAGATATAAAAACATAACCAATTAATTTGAGTAAAATATAGGTCCCACCCATCATATAGTGAATACGATATATATGTGTCCCATTATGAAATAATTTATTCATCATTTTAGAACCTATAAAAAGAAACAGTTTTAATAATATTTATTTCATAATAACATAACCCGATTAAATGGAAAAAAGATATATAAATATCATTCCATCATAAACATAAACCAAACATATAAAGAATAATAATATTATAAATGAAATATATCCCAAATAAAGCATAATTAACATCAAATAATGTAATCATAAATTGATAATAATTCTTCTATATCAATTAAAAACTATTCATAAGGAATAAATCCTTTCTTCATTGAATTTTTTTTATTTAATTCCAGAAAATTTTAATAGAAAAGTTTTATATGAAAATAAAACTGTATGTTTGTATGGTATTATTCAAGGAATTTAGTAATCATGAAATAGTTAAAATAATGTCATTCTCTACAAGATGAAAAACATTACATTCGTAATATTTCAGGGAATTTCACAGAGTACCTCATTTAGAAAACAAAAATATGATTACTTTCAAACCATTTTTTTAAATCACACATTGGTAAAAATGAAATTAGAAAATTGTAGATAAATTGTAATAAATATTTTTATTTTTTAGGAGACATGAAAATTGAAGATAAATACGTCGTACCAAATACATTCATATAATCAATCCTGAAATATATAAGGATTGTAAAATTACCCATTAACATAGCTTTGATTTCAATCATACATATCCAAAATTATTTTATAATTGCATAAAGAAAGCTAAAAATATATTACAGAATGATTTTTATATTTATAATATTAATTATGGTACACTTATATCCTTTTATCACTAGTTTGTTAATAATATTTCATTATTACCCTTCTCTTAGTTGCTAACTGATCCCACTACTGGAAAATAAACCTATCCCCACAGTTTTCACCAAAACCATGGGGATAGGTACCCCTAAACCCAATGTTTTTGAAAAATATGGGCATAGGTCAATTTTCATGACCTATACCCACTGTTATCCAAAACTGTGGGTATAGGGGGGGTCTATCCACATGGTTTTCCAAAATCGTGGGGATTGTACCTGAAAAGTCACATATACCCACTGTTTTCTAAAATAGTGGGTATAGGGGAACCTATCCCCACGGTTTTCCCAAAAACCCTTGGGATAAGTCTGGAATAAAATACATATACCCATGGTTATAAAAAACCATGGGTATAGGTTTCCCGTGTGTGTGCGGGAAATTTTTTTTTCCTGCGGGATGGATCTTTTTTAGCAGGAATCCTATACCCAAAGTTCTTCCCTCTATAACCATGATTTATATAGCAATATTTAACTAAATATAAATATATATACCCATTGGTGATGTTAGGTTAGTGGTTAGACGCGGTGTTTGCAGTGAAGAGGTTGTTGGATCGAAACCCGCCCCCTGCATTTTTTTATGATCTATACCCATGGTTTTGAACCCATGGGTAAAAGCCTTTGACACCATGGAAATTGGGTATGTTTCACTTACATGGTGGCAGAACACATATACCCACAGTTTTAGAAAATTGTGGGTATAGGTTGGGGACCTATACCGACGCCATTCCAACCCCCGATTCCCAGAACCGTGGGTTTAGCATATACCCACGGTTTTGGGGGTTATAACTACAGTTTTGAACCGTGGGTAAAGGCTGTTTTTCCAGTAGTGTATATTTTCATACGTATGTTTTCTCATAAATTATCAATTATTGTAAATAGGATACAGTTTCATCATATATTGAATTATCTGAATGTAATATATATCATATCTATTATTTATATACATTTATATTGTCATTATTGAATTGTAAACTTGTAAATGGAATTTCAACGCGTTGTGGAGATAGTAAGTCATTCACACACACGAGTGATGGTATCATCCCCATAATGGTAAACGTGTAAGTAAGTGGATGGGTTATACTATTTCTCATTAAAAATATTGTTTTAATTATTATATATAGCTAATATTTCCACCATTATACCTATCCATGCAAGGTCATGATGAAAAACCAATCATAACATGATATAGTGATGATAAGCCATACATACAGATGTTTGGTGCATTTATTTTCAAAAGATGTTTTAATAGTGAAATATGGTTATTAAATAATCATAATAATATCTAAAAATATATTTTATATTGGATTAATTACTTTATATAGGATGAAATAAATTTATATGATGTACAAGAATAAATAATATTGAAAGAGATATTAAAGATGATTACCTCTTATTCAGTGAACATTATTTATATCTTCTCTTAATGAAAATAGGATTTATATATTAGTGAGGAAAGAGCCTATAGATTGATTTTATGGAAGTTAATAAGTTAAAATTTTATGTTATAGTTAATCATGAAGGTACAATGTAATGTGATGTGGTGATGTAGGAGGTTCCCTTTTATAATTGAGGTGAGGGGAAATTTCAGAATTTGTCAAAATATTAATTTATTATATATTGAATCACAATAAAATAATTAAAATGAACAATAATTAGAATATCATATTACATAATGTTTTTATATCCCAAACCAATATATTTTAGACATGTTTTTTTATTATATTAAACATTATCATTTTGATTAACTCTTTGTTAACATTTATTAATTTAAACATAGGTAAGAACTTTCCCAATATTAAAAGGTTTTATTTTTTACGCATGTGGTATTATTTAGATCATAAATGAAAAATATATAAAATTTTAGACCATATTATATTTATTATTTATTTTTGATTTTTTTATAAATTTTAAATAATTTAAGAAAATATTATATTGATAAAATATCATTAGTGACAATTTTAACATTATTCATTACATAAAATATTAAAAAATCAAGATAGAAATTTAAATTGAAAAATAATTTATTAATACCATTTTGTGTTATTTTAATCTATAAAAATCATATATCACATTAATTAGTTCACATAATTTTTATTATAATATTTTTGGTAACATTTTTTATATATATGTTAATAAAATTATTACGACCTCAACATTGTGTAATTATTTAAAATACATATTTGTTCAATAGAAATTTGAAAAATTACACCATGGTGAATATAACTATTATATATTTGATAATATTATTTATAGTCTAATATATTGTTTTTGTTACCCTATATTAAAAATTATATAGTAATTAAAACATGAATGTGAAGTCATTATTTTTTAAATAAAATATTATAAAACCATATATACTGTAAGTGTCCCAAAAAGTCAATAATAAATTGATATCATTAAACAAAATTTATTTACTTAAAATTTTAAATTAATATTCATTCATTACATATGTTTATCCTCATGTGGACACATAATGGAAATAGAGGAAAAAAGTAACATTTTGAGACATTATTGGATTTAAAAATTAAATTAGTCATTTCCAAAGAATCATGTCCATTAAAAAAAATAATATATATCAGTATGTGTTAAGGTTGGAATTATATTAATCAAATAGAATTTTATCATGTGTTACAGTCATTTTATTTTTAACATAAATTGCCAATTATTCTTTGTATCTTGGTAACAAAATTCACAAAGGATATTATTCATTAAAAAAATGAAACGATTTACAAAAAATATAACATATGAATATATATTTTTAATCTAATTTCATATATTCAAAACATATGTGTTTAAAAATTTAATTAAAAATAAAATGGTAATATTTTGTGAACAACAATTTTTTGAAATAATGCCCCTTTAAATTATAAAATATTTTTACAATAAATTCTTATATAAAATACATATAAAACACATTATTTTATTATTTTTTACTAAATAAAACTAATTAAAATTAAAAACATATCCAAAAAATAATTTGACATTGTATGAATTGAATAGAAAATGCAGTTTTCAAGAAAATTAATAATTTTATTATTTCGTAATAATTAAATGTTTAAAAAAATAGAAAAAAATAAATATTGATAATTTTGAAATGATTATTTAAAAGACATAATTTTTTTTGTAAAAAAATCATATAGCCTCTAAAAATTATTATTCATTCCTAAGTTAATAAAAACTCATTTTTGAAAAAAAAAATATATTTTTTAAGAATGATGTGATTTTAATAAAAATGTATGATTATTTTATTATCAATTAACAGTAAATTATTATTCAGTTGGAGATTTATATTTCTTTCATAAATTAAAAATTCATATTTATTCCATCCAAATTAATAGCTAGATTATATTAACATTATCTCATGATTTGTTTATAATCATGGTTGCATGTAACACATGCTTTTGAAAAACAAAATTTATTTAAAGAGAAATATTTCATAAATTTATATTATTGTTAAAAGGAATAATCAATATAGATAGTGAAATAGATGAGAACCCATTCCATTTAATCCATAACATTACTATCATGTTTTGATAAGGAATAATCAACGTGGAATGATAAATAACTAAATCACATGTTATATAATCAAGAACATGAGAACAAAAATACAAGTGTGTATAATGTCAATAAATTAATCAAATCGATAATTATAATTGAATTTTAAAAGAATTATATTCTAAATATTTGTTTTTATTAACACACACATCATGCTATCTATACCATATTGAAATTTTTGTAAGATAGCTTAATCGATGGGCAGGCATACACCAAACACATTTAAATAAGTGTTTCCAACTAATTCATCACTAGATACTACTGATGCATTGTTGGGATATATAATCCAATGACCATTCTATCACTGTAATTCCAAACAATTCCTCCTATATCGAGGGATCAATTTATTTTTTAAATCAAATTCATTATCACAAATATATGTATTTCTTAGGGAATATGAATTCTTCAATATTTCCCTAATTTATCAAATAATTTTCAAAGTAACCACCATATGTATAAATGGTATATGGTTTAGAAATAATCATATCCATGACACAAATAAAATATTTATCTAATATAAATGTAACTTCTAATTTAAAATGATCATAATAAATTTATTGTATCCATAATATGTTAATAATACAAAATTAATTAAAAGATAGTAGGTGGCCTTCAGTTCATAAGGATTATATGTTTTTGAAATAAAATCATGTCACATTAAAAAATAGAAAGAATTGATATTAAATTATAAAATTATCTTTTTTGAAATCCCATTATTTATACAGAAATATAAAACTTATATATAAAGCCAAATTTTTTAATATGATTACAATTATAGGGAACTTTATTATCATTGTATATTTTAAAAATCATTCCTTTTATATTATTGTAAAAAATAACTCCTTATAAAAACAACAAAAATATTCATTTCAAAAAATTTAAAATTCATGTATAAATTTATAATGTCTTTAATAAATCATTTGATTCATCAAAAATTCTTTTGTACAATATTTTTTAAAACTTTGTAAATTCTATAAAAAATATATCTGAATAAAATGTAATTTAAAGTTATTTTTATTTTAAAAAATCATTTGAATGATTCAATTACAAAATATATGTGAATATTGATGAAAATATGGAAGCATAGTAAATATGTTGTTTATAAGAAAAAAATTGGATCTTGTGAAGTATAAATGATAATATTTCTTCAACAAGAGTAAAACCAACTCTAAAATAAAGTGATATTGTAAGATAAATTATTACCTATTTGGTAACATTAAAATTTGACTTCTTTGGTAGAATAACATTGTATTTAAATATAAAATTTAATTAATAAATCAATATTCATTTGAAATAAATAAATGGGGTAGTATATACACCATCGAAATGTTAATAAGTGTATATTAACAACTATGTCTCAAAGGAAATAAAATTGTGATGAAATAACTTACCATGAATTTATCATTAATTAAAAGTGATTTAACTACCAGTATTTTTGTGAACAGGTCAATAATTTATACCAAAACCATATTTTTGATATACAATTATATAAGAATGATTTTTGTGATTTAATTTTATCATATTGATATTTTTCATTTCATGCAACCGTGATTATTATTTCTGTTATATGATAAAAAAATATTATTATTTTGTATGCAACACCAAGTTGATCTTGTTCTACAAGCAACACGTATATTAGATTTTTCTATATTAAAATCTTTTTTTTAATGTATTTCATATACTAATAAGTTCTTTGATAACCTATAAGACACAAAATAAATAGTTTACTGAATTACAATTTAATACTATTATTAAAATAATATTATTATAATTGTCACCTACTAGTTGGAAGGGTTGTTATGAATTTTATTAATTAAATTATGAATTTATATATATATATATAAGAAGACTTATTTTGTGACCAATTAACTATTAATAAAGAAATCCCTTTCATAAATATAGGAATTATTTTTCAAGAAAACTATATTCTTCAAATCAAACACAATTTACCACAAAAAACAATATAAAAACTCTAGATAAATTATTTTTAAAATAAAATTCATTAAAATATTTATCTTCAATATTTTTTATATAAAACAGAGAATAATAAAAAAAATTTATGCATAAAGTTATATATATTTTCTAAAAAGTAATTTTACCACCTTTTATAGGTGCACCAGTTATAAATCTAATTTTTTAGAATCTTATATAAATTTTTTTGTTTGAAATATTTAACTATCATTTTTAAATTTAGAATATCGAAATTTACATTGCCACAATCTTTTGTATTTTTCTCAAAAGTTTAATTTTTTAATGAATACTAAAAAACAAAAATTTTAATTTGAAAACTAAATTTATATCTAATTAATTTATATAGTATAATTATTTTTTAAACTTGTGTTAAAGTAAATTTAGATTAATTTAAAACCAATGTATATAATTATGGTCATATAAAATAAATTTAAATTTGATATTGTATTAAAAAACATTTCAATGTTTTTAACACTTTCATAGTAAAAATGTGTTCTTTCGTTAGATTCGCAGGATTAATTTTAAATTAATTACAATCACTTTGGGGATAATAATTTAGAAAAATAAATTAAATATTTAGAATCATAATAATTTATAATAAATATTATACAAAAGATATTGTTTGAAAAAAAAATAATTATTTAATTAATTAAAATTATTTACAATCATAATTGTAAATATAAGTTTAGTTAGTGGTCAAACATTACATTAAGTGGCCAAATAACATATAAAAACGTCCAAAAAAAATATATCTATATCTCTACCATATCCTACATTTTAGTAACAATTTAAAATTATTTTAGCCACATGATATAAGGGACACCTCTCAATAGTGCTAATTGTTTTATATTAAAATGAATAAAAATCCACATCCACAATAAAGGGGAACTCACCCCCTGACTTATTCACCCCACTAATGACCTTTGGCTCATATAACCCTGATTAAAATAAGATAAAAACTACCCTAAATTAATAATATAGGCCTCAATTTGGGGCATAAATCTATCCAAGTAATCCCTTTGGTGAAAACACAAATGAGTTAGCCAATGAGTAGGTGGTTTGAAAATGTATGTAGAAAGTCTAGACATAATGTAAGGGGTTTCTCATGTAAGTTTATTTCATTATGATTTATGATATATTCATCAAAATTTCTTGTTGTGTCATGTAAATAATTATATACAACACATTATATCAAGAATTTAATTAATATAATAATATTTAATGTTTCAATTGATGTCATTCTTTCACAGATCTCACGATTCAAAAGTTACTCATGTAGAAAGGGGATTTCTCATCTCAAATTTATTTATTAGAGACAAATTCCATATTTTCCACACATTTCATTTTTCAGTGTATTTAATTCCCATTACTTAATAATATGATTATTGTACATAAATATGAGTGTATTCACATATACATTTTACGATCACTATTTAATTGGGTTTTAAAGTTCAAAAGTAACCAAATCGGTAAGGTAATTTTGCCTCAAATTTCAGTCATTGAGGCACATGTTTTTTATTAACCAATAATCTTTTATGAGTTGTATATACCTCCATTTTACCTTTTAAATTAGTAAGATGATTCTGCATTGATATTTTATGCACCATGAAAATTTAATCTTTCTGTGGGATTTTGTTTCATAATTACAAAATTGTAACAGCTTATTGATACAATATCATCCTTTACCAGGATTGTTTAAGTTTATGTTTCCATTGATGGAATATTATTATCCATATCTCAAAAATTACCATGATTTTTCTTATCCTCTTATTTTTATTGATATCTGTATGTATTGATTCCATTTCCCCCCTCTTTCATTCTTAAGAAAACTAATATTGCATTTTTAGAAAATATGTTCTTATATCTCTCTTTAGGAATATATTTTTATATTCAAAAACGTTTTTTAAAATGGAAATCAATTTTTATGTGATATTTTAATCTCATTTTAACTAAAAAAATTTCATTAATGTTTTATGTTTTAAAAATATTTTTATAATGGTTCTTAAAATATCCCCCAAATGCTATCAGTGTTATTTTCATAGAAAAATGCTTTCAAAATATTTTATAACTAAAAATGTATTTTTCAAATTAATAAGGATATTTTCCCCTAGAAATGTTTTATATTATTTTTATGGATTATTTTATAATTTTTCATTGTGTTTTTCAATGAAAATAATTTTGATGATGTTTTATTCTATAAATAGTGATTTTCATTGAACTTTTATATTCTTTATGTGATGCTAGAAGATATATTTTAAAATACTTCTCTAAATAAGATTATATATTTTGATATATTGTGTGATTTACTTAGGATATGATCTGTCTAACCCAATCTCTATCATTCAATTAATTGTATATGTTTAAGACGCCGAGTAGTTTTTGAATACATTTCATTACTATGAGTTACCCAAAGATAAAGTTCTTGTGAAACCTTCATTCTTTCATGGTTCTAATTAAATGAATATATAATGTTTCTATTTACAAAAGGTTGTGATATGGTGAAATGTTTATGATGCCAATTTCTATTCATGGTTTATGATATGATATTTATAACACCATTTTAATTTTTATGGGTCATGACATGGTGAATGCTTTTTTATCATGTGCAATTTGTATGTATGATTTTATTATATTATTGATGTGACCTATATCTCTCTATAATGTATTTTGTATTGATGAATTTTTCATTATATAATGATGATAAACAAGTCATATGGCTTGATCCAAAATTGGAAATTGGTCTTTCCTAATCAATAATAGGAAACATCTATGTCATGATCCATAATGTGAAATTAGTGTGTCTTGATCCCTAATTGGAAAGAGGTGCATCCTAACTCACAATGGGTAACATGTTCATATTTATCCACAAAAGGAAATAGTTCCATCCTCATCCACTATGTGTAAATAATTTTTCTTGATCCACAATGTTGATGTTCACAGTAGTTCAGCTTGATAGATGAAATAGTTTTCTTTATTTATGATGGTACCTTAGTTAAGTGACATGAGAATATGGTTCTTGATTTCCATATAGTGATTTACCATCATTATGAATCATTTATTACGATCATATAGAATTTTATTCATGACACATGTATATGATATTTTATATATAGGATATGATATTAAATTTTTTTTCTCAAGTTCTCTTACAATTATACTCATATTATTCTTATGCATCTCCATTATTTACACTTTTTGAGGATTTGACCTCCAAATTTCTTGAGTTTTATTTACCTAAGTTATAAATAAAGGTTATATGTAGTATTAAAAAATAGAAATACATTTATAAGAATCATTTATGATCGTTCAACAAGTTATAATAATATCTTGTAGGTTTCGAAACACAATAAACTATTAAAGTCCTCAGGCTTTTACTTTTGTAACGTGATAAATATTAATCTAAGATGTTTTTAATAATCATTTATGTTAATCCTGGGTCTCTATAGTTGGTATGAATAGAATGTTTTTGTCAAAATTTGGATCTAGGTTTCGAATGCACTAGTGAGATCCCCAGATATATTTCTAAGGAAATGTCTACGGATGTCAATAAGGATAATAATAAATAGGTATTAAATTATTGGAAAATATTTTAGATTCATTGTAAAGTATAACGATATTTTTTTCCTAGAGAAAATCTATATCTAGATTCTACAAGGGGATGTGGATATATAAAAAATTTACACAGATTTAATAACCCCAAAACACGATATTGAGTGATACTTGATCGAGAACTAGTGCACACCAATGGTACTTGTTGCACACCTAGTTTGACACTCCTAGGTGTAAGATTTTGTAATTCAAAGCATATTTATGAACTATAATGAAGGAATTAAATAGATTAATACTACGAATAACATTGGATAAGATGAATGTACTGTAGACTAAGTAATTTGGTTTCATGATTTACACATCCTAAAATTATTTTTTATACCTATGTGGGATTCAACAATAATAATTGATTCTTACAATATGGTCCATGGTTTTAGTCAATAGTGGTAAATAGAAGGTATTGGATTAAAATTGAATTTTTTTTGATGTGTAATGAATGAGAATTATTAAAATTGACGTCTTATGTGGAAATCTAATGAGAAAAATCTTCAAGATGGCACAATTATTGTTTATACTATGGAATATTAAAAGATAGTGAATGACATGATAAAGTATGGAATGTTATAATAGTATTTTTTTTACAGTAAATGATCAAGGATAATTAGATTTATGTTGAGGAACCTTAAGAAATAGTTCATATTTCACATTCACGGAAATGGTTATCAACGAATATGTTGACGAAGCCTCAGAAATTATATAAGAATAATGTTTATGATTGAATTCCATATTTTTAGGAATTCAAGAATTATGATATAAGAATCATGAAGGAGAAGTTTTCCATTCACCATTTCAGAAATATATTGAATGGTACTGGTGAACTAAAATGAAATTTAATGGAAAGGTGATATTTTTATTAAGGCAAGGTAACCCTTAATGTGATACTGATGTTGATAAAATATTATTTAGATTGGATAAGGAGATGAATTATATGGATAATGTAAATAAGATAGTAATAACTATAGTGGTACCTGTTAGTAACATATTGAAAAGGTGTTATATGCTATCAGTGATGATGATTAATTGTTTTCATTTTATGGAATATATACAATAATCATTGGAATAAGAAATAATTAATTTTATCTATAATTTTTAATTGTAATTTAGGTTAATAACAAGTATCAAAAGAAAAAAAGAAAAAAGTGCTCAGTTTTTGGTATGTGGAAATAAAGAGATACTTTATAATATATGGGGGATCAATTTTATGTTAAATTTGAGAAATTTTGGTGACCATAGTTCCTTATTTTTATTGTTTTATATTTTATAGGTTTATAAGGGTAACGATTAATAAAATGGAAAATTTTAAATATCAAATTCGATTTTAGAGATTAATGCATTATCACGCTATATAATGGATTATGAATATTGGATAATAGGTGTTGACCATTTTGTTTGACTGATAACTATAGAAGTATAAAATGACTTATCATCCTATTTATAGATTTCATGATCTGTTAGTAATTCAGATATACCAAATCCATCTTCATTTCATAGAGAAAGAGATGGAGTGAAAATTAGTCAAGGAACAACCCAATGGTGAGATTATGCTTATGAAATGGAATAAAATCATGTATGTGAAATTTCATTAAAAAGTTATTTAACATTAGGAATGAGAGATAAAATATAATATTGTCCCATAATAATTATTTTTTTATGATATCAATTCCCTTTTTAATCCTCATTTGTTTATGGAATTGTGATCATTTCCTTTATCATGGTCACGTTCTCTATCACTCTCTATCAGAATTGGATTGTTATATTTATTATCCATGTTAATGTTTTCTCATTCTGAACATGTTATCCATATTTAAAACCTACTTGTTATTTAATTTATGTAACTACGATGTTTCCAAATTTCCCCATATAATGGAAGTTTTAGTATTCAATTTTATGATGTGGTTTTCCATGTATGGAACATTTAATTTTTAAACCATTGATAAATTAATAAAATTTTTATAGATAATTTCATTTGAATTGGGGTATAATGTAAAACCCAATGATTTTGTTAATTAATTTTCATCAATTTAATTTTTTATTTTTAATATATTTCATTTTATGCAACAATGAATATTTCCCTTTCTATATGAAATAACCAAATAATTCATGTTCTATAAAAAACACAAAACCAATACTGGGATACACATAAAAATTATCATAGCTTATTGTACATGTAACATTATGATTATCTTATGTTAAACATAGTTAGGAATTTCTTTGATAACATGGGTGATGTGAAAGACTTGGTTTTACGATACTATATTGTAATACTAATTTTATTATTAAAATATTTTTATAGTTGTAATTTAGTAGATGGAAATGTGGATATGAATAGTATTATCTAAATTATTAATATATGGTTTACAAATTTATATGATAAGATATATTTGGTTATTAATTAACAAGAAATGAAAATAACACCCATTTGATGATATTGGAAATCATTTTCTGGAAATAAAAATATGTGAAATCAAACATGTTTTACCTTAATAAATTAATCAAACTACTTATCACAAATTATTTTAATGATATATATGTATATATATATATATTACATGAATTCAAATAATTAATTTTAATAATATTTTTTTTCAATACAATATATAAGAGTAAATAATTATTAATTCATAAAGATAAATATTTATCCAAAAATGCAATTTCCTTTATTTTTAGTTGAGATCATATTAAATATGTAATTTTTGAAATTTTATAAATTTTATTTGAAAATATAAACATTTTTTTAATGTTTTAATATCATTATTTAATATGGAAATTATTTTTTGTATTCTCCAAAATGTTTCGTTTTTTTATTAATTTTCCAAAACACATAATTTTAATTGTTAACTGTATTTAACATTAATATATTTTTATAGATAAGTTATATTTTAAATTTTATTATAGTATATTTATTATAATGTCACATATATAAATATAATGTAGTTAATTTGAATAGATATCACTTTTATATTGGATAAATACATTTCAATATTTTGAACTTTTTCATTTTAAAAACTCATCGTTTTATTCAATCATTGATTTTAATTTTTTATTATATTCTTCAACACATGATATTTTAATTTATAAACAGGAAAAATTATTGGAATCAGAATAATTTATAATTTCTATTTAGGTCAAGTTATTTTTTTTAAATAATATTATTTACTATAATTATGACTTATTAAGTGATTAAGGAGAAACGGGTTTACATAGTGTTTTATTAATATATTTAGAGGCCAAATACCCTAGAAATATGGCTGAAATACACTGGCTATCCAAATTTCGACTATATGCACCCATTTATATATAATTTACCATTATTGGAGGGAAATTATGTACGGGATGATTCTAAATAGTGTTTATATTTTTATTCTAACAAGAATGCCACTCATCCTCCTTTATAAATGGGAACATTCCCCCTCACTTCTTCACTCCTCTAAATCCCTTTGGCTAATCCAAACCATTCCCAAATAAGATCCCAATGACTATACCATCATCCTAGAGAATGTTTTTGTATAAATTAATTATATAAATCCCTCTTCTGAAATCCAAACAAGAGTTATCCAATTAAGAGGATGTTTGAGCATGTATGAAGAATGTCAAGAATTAATGTAATGTATTTCTCATCTGACTTTTATTTCTATAAGGTTTCTACTATATTCAGAGAATATTTTTTTTCTTTTATATACATCCCTATGACATGTTATTTAATTAATTTACTATATTTAATTAAATTATTAGTTTAAAATTATGTTATTATTTCATGGATTTCCTGATCCAGTTGTTATTCAAGTTGTATGGGGATCTATAGTATCATTTTTATTTATATGATACATATCCCACATTTAAAACCTGTAAAAAAATTTGGTTCATATAATTCACATGAATGTATTGTATGATTATTTTCCATAAATTCATGGGTATTCACATATTTATTTTTTGATATCCCATCAATTGAGTTTTATAGTAAAAAAGTTATGAAATCGTTAGGGTAATTTTGTAAAAATTGAACATCCTGGTTACACATTTTATCTAATGCAACTACATTTTGTATGCGGTTCATATACTATCCTTTTTAATTTTATATCATAAATATTCTTCTTCATGGTATATTAATCTTCATATAATGTTATTATTTCAATGGTATTTTGATTCACATTTACAAAAATAGTAAGAGTTTATTTCTTCGATATCATCCTTTAATAAGAATGTTTATGATTATGCATCCATTATGAAATATTATGATCCATATTTCAATATTTCTCATTATTTTTCTTACACATTAGTTTTATATAATATATTCATGTATTTGTACCATTTTTTCATACATTTATACTTAGGCAAATTAAAAAATTGTTTTTTAGAAAATCATACCATAAATCCCATTTGGGTCCAAAATTTATTTTATTCAAATAACATGTTATATAAATATTTTTTAAAAATATATTTACTCAATAATTTAAGATATCTTCCATGTAAAAGTATTTAAAAATGGTATTCAATTTTTAAAAAGTATTTAAAATTGTTTTCAAAATATCCATTATATGATTCCATGGTTATTTTCAAAGAAAAATGATTTTAAAATGTTTTATGATTTTAAATGTATTTTTAAATAAAAATGTAATTTTTCATCAAGAAATGTTTTATATAAATTTATGTATCATTTTTATTATTTTCAAAGTGGGTCTCAATGAAAATTAATTTGATGATATTTTTGCCTTTAAAAGTGATTCTCAATGAATGGATATTTTCCTTATAAAATGATACATGCTATATTTAAAAATCATTCTCTATCTAAATTAAAATATTTTGATATAGTTTATGATTTACTTATGATATGATCTAGTAACACTATTTTGATTATTTCAATGAATGGTTTATGTTTAAAATATCATGTTATTTATGAATACTTTTTCTTTTAGGTAGGTTATTCCCAGATAAAATGCTTGTGATTAATGCTTCCTTTCATGGGTTCGCCTATGATGAAATGATTACGAAACTAGTATATTTTCCATTGGCTATAATATGAAGAAATTTTTATGATAACCATTTACTTTCATGGGTTATGATGTGATATTTAAAAAACTCATGTATTTTTATGTGATGTGATATAAATAATGTTTGGTTATATTGAGGAACATGTGTGAATGATTTTATTATATTATTGGTAGTACCTACATCTCCCTACAATCCATTGTATAGTGGTTTATATCTCACGAGATAATGATAGGAAACAAATAGAATGACCAGATACACAGTGAAAAAATGGTGTGTCCTTATCCCCAATTAGAAACTTGTTTTTCATGATGTACAATGGGAAATAGGTGTGTCCTAATACACAATAGAAAAAAGGTGTGTCCAGATCCACAATGATAAATAGCTGTAATAAATACCCTGACCCCAATACCTAGAGATGATGCCTCACATTATTACAATGTTATTATTACAAGGATTTCATATCCCTAAGGACCAAAATGTTTAGAGTATTTTGAAAACCATATACAATCATTATATTTACATTACGACTAGAAGGGAAATACAATATAGTATTTACATTGGAAACTCCAAGAACTCCTAGATTATCAATTAAATTCAATCATAGTAATATGATTTTCATCCTATGGCATAATAAAACATAAGAACAATGTCCGAATAATTTGTAAATAAGGGATATCAGTATAAATTTTTTTATCAAAAACCTTAGGATTGGTGAAATACTAAAAACATTTGCCTTTAAAAATGGACTTTAGCATAATATTACATGAATGAAAGGTGAGTTAATATATCTATATAACTTATTATAAGATTATGAACCGTAATCATATATATTACACTAGTCAAATATCATATGTTTTATCAATTAATAATACCATAATTAGGGAATGTATAATTTCATACATCTGAAATATATCATCAAGTCATTTTCCAAGCTTTTAGAAAATATTTGGGTAAACCCTCAGCCAAAAATATATTTCTAATTTTTCTCATGTGATCTACCAATGCATCGAGGGGCTATAGTTATTCCCAAATGTCAAATTATATGTCCAATTAATCGATCATATTAATTTTAATAAATATAATACATGATCATTTTTAATCTAAATAACATTCTCCAATACGTAATCATTGTCACTATCCAATCTATGTAGAATGTTGAATTGTACCAGTAATGAACATCCACAGTCAAAACGATCATAAAACATTTAATAACATATTTAATACAAACATAATAAGATATCAATATCAAAATAGAACAAAATTATATAGATTTTTTTAAATAGTTTAAAATAATATAATAAAATCATCTATTAATTCTTGAGAGAAATTCCCATGATAATTACATATAAGAGTTCTTTTAAAAAAAGTACTCTAAATTTTCCTCATTATTTGTTTAAAATAATAAGTTAAGAAAATATTTTTCATGAAAAAATTATTGGTTTTATAAAAATTATTTGTTCTTAAAATAGATTATGTATTATACTTGAAAATGGGTAAGAAATAGAGATGTTCCCTTCAATCAGGCTTTCTTAATGGGAAGGATTTAAAAGAGAACCTTGAAAAAAATTGTATTTTTTTAAAAAATATTAAATGATCTTTAAAAAATATTTTGGAATGTTTGAAAATAATTTATAATAATTATATTAAAATATTGTTCAATTAAATTTGTGTATAGAGTAAGAAGGAATAACCTGAATTATTGTGCAGGTTTGGGCCAGAAACCCTTAATTTATGTCCAAATGTGTTCTGAACATGAGAAAAATGTCATAGATTAGAAAATTAAATAATTAAACAATAAATTCATAACATTATATACATTTATTTGGTTTATTATAATATTATTATGTTCATTTATATATTTTTTTGATGAGTTATAATATAAAATTTTGTTTCTCAAGAGTGTTCGTTTCCTTGGTTTTCATGAACTATATACTTGTATATGAGTATAGAAGTTCATGTGGAGGGTATATAATGTTTTATAGATGAATTTAAATTATTTTAATGATGGTAAAAATATGTCAATGGTAATATATATCATTTTATTATACTGAATGTGGAAGAATCATTTTATAATGCATTTAGTGATAATCATTTACATTATTACAGTGGAAATTGATCATAATAAAGTCATTTTGTTATATATTTTTTTTATGTAAATATCATACATCACAAAAAAATAATTTTTTTTGGTTCATATTTAATATTCCCTTTTAACCTTATAATTTGTTTCATTAACATCCTTGATGTGGAAATTAATGAGAGAAAATATTTCATCTACAAAGAATGTAAATCCGCATGTCTCATATTATGATTTCAAATTTAAAATAAAAAAGTGTGGGAAAAGTGTTTGTCTATGGATACTAATATAACATGACATAATTCGGGTATATATATGATAATTTAGTTTTCATGATAATGTGGTTATAGTAGGTAAGGATAGAATGTTAAAGGAAAAGAACATGCAAAGAAACTAAAAGGAAAAGGAAGATAATTTTACATGTTGAATACTCCTCCTTGATAACCTATTTAAGGGGATTGTTTTTTGTTTTTTTATGAGAACAAGTTCACCTAGAGGTGAGAGAATTTGTGAAAAGATATTTGAGATGAAATTTTATATTGGTCACTTCTTGCAAGGAGTGATGAGAAGAAGTGGTGAGGGGTGGTATTTATAGTGGAGAGAGGGGTGGTTTCTCATTATTTTATTCATTATTTTAAAAATTTTCTCATTGAAAGAAATAGTGTTAAATAATTTGACTAAATATACTAATATGTACATGTTAGTTTAAACCATGTGTCCTTACATCAACTAAACATCACTTATGACTCAAAAAAATCATGTATTTATCATTTATAATAAATTATCATTTATTACTTTTTACAAAAAAATTATTTATTTTTATAAAATCCAAAAAATTAAACCTAATAATTTTTTAAATGTAGAATTCAATATGAATTTTATTTTATGAAAATAATTTTATAATTATGAGAAATTTACCTTTTCATTATAACCATCATTTTCTTGAAGAATAATAATTTTATATCAATAAATAATTATATAATAGTTTTAAAAATATTAAAAATGTTTCATAAAATTACCCTAAAATCATAAGACAACAAAACATTAATTTTTAAACACGTTACACATCAATATATTATATTTTAAATAAATTTTTTAATTTTGGAATTTAATTAAATGTTTACGACTTAAAAAAGTACTAAAACAAAATTTGACAACTTTTAAAATATTAATTTACATATAATGTGAAATAATTATATGAAACATTAATTTATATGGGTCATATATTTTATATATAAATTCATGGGTGAAGATACAATTAATTAGTTTGATTTACTATTCAATAGTATAATATTAATATTCCTAAGGTCATTTTTCTACTTCATCAGTATAAGTTCCTTAATTTCAATAAATACCTCATATTACATTAATTATTCATTTATTATGTTTTTATTATTTTATGTATGTGATGTTATGTGATATATACTATATGGAATTAAAAAATAATGTAAATTTCATTGATATCATTGTTGGTCGTTACATTCTATTCTCTTACAGAAATTTTGTCCTCAAAATTTATAGATTGACACCGAACAAAATGTTTTGGGAAGTTCTTCATCAAAATATATTTTGGCTCCACATCACCTATTTAATATTATTATTTATCCAAAGTATCATTACCATTCGAGTGGAATGATTCCTTAAAAACATTTCAATAGTCTCCAGAATATAGAATGGATCATAAAAAAATGATAAGTCATTTTCCAATTCTATTCCTTCGAATGTGAGTATATGGGTTTGGACTGGCTTGAACATCCTTAACAAAGTGATGTGGAAGACATTTAGTACCTTTAAAAGGATAGGAATCATTTCCAAATTATAAGCCAATATTCCAATTCTATTAAGAATTTCAAAATGACTAATGTACGTGGGGATTATTTTCCCTTTCCTCCAAAATCTTATAACATTGTTCTATAGATTCAAATTCTCTAAAAAATTATCTCAAACATGAAAATTGAAATAATTCCTTAGATAATAGGAATATATCTTTTTCTTACATTGATTTTCTTTGATATGTGTTTGAATAGTATTTACCTTCACAGTTGTTTCCTTTACATGATCTTGGACTACAAGATCTCGTTCAACCACACCATCCCAACATATTGGTGTACAATATATCATTCCATATAATGTTTTATATAGTTCCAATTGAATACATGAATGTAATCTATTATTTTTGGAGAACTATACCAAAGAAAAATATTGATCCCACTTATCTCAAATTATGAGGCAGGATAATATCAACATGTCTTTTAATGTTTTAATAGTCCTTTATGACTTCCTCTTAGTTTGAGGGTGATAAGCAGTACCCAAATGAAGATTAGTATCCAAATCTCATGAAATACATTTGAATAATTTCAATGAAAATCGTCGACCATTATAAAACACAATAGAAATATATCTCCACGAAGTAATATAAAATCATAAATATAGAGTCGTGTTAGGAACTATAGTGGAAAATCCTCACTTATAGCAAAGAAATATGTATATTTGGTAAGTAGGTCAACAATAACCCATAGTTCATCATTACTTCTTAGTGTTTTTTGTAATAAATTTATAAAATCCATTCCAATTTCATCACATTTCCATGTAGGAATTGGAAGGGGTCGCAAGAAACCTCTATGATGTTGCCTTTCAGCAATCACATGTTGGTTAAATAAACATCTTGATACATAATCACCAATCTCCTAATTCATATCCCACAAAAAATATTTCTTCATATATTTATAAATCTTAGTGATACAAGGATGTATATAGAAATTAATGATGTGGGAATCATCCCATAACTCCATTTTTTTCTTGGTTATAGTGGGAACACATAATGTCCTCCGAAATTTCATAATTATATCCTCATACATAATGTGTGGAAACATCCCACCATTTAAATCATTAATTTTTTTAAGATAACTCTAAACATCACATTTGGAACCTTTAATTATTTCCAATAAGGATATTTGGGATACCAATTGAAAATGTGATGATGTTTCACAATCCTTGATAATACCCTTATAAATATTTTATAGATCCATGTACATAGGGTCCATGCTGATAATAATTTTGTTTAGAACTCAATGATCCCTCCCACTCAATGAATCTACTACCTTATTGGACATCACATAATGGAAGTGTATTGATCAATCACAATTTGTGAGTATAGTGATCCATAACCACTGCTTCATGTTGCGTTCATTTGGTGAGAAGATGTATTTTTAACACTTTTGATCTATATATTTATCATATCATCTACACTAGATATAGTGTATCTATATTTTCAATGTAATGATTAAAAACACTAACTGAAGATCATGATATGGATAGGTCTATTCATGAATTTTTAACTACATTGATTCATAGAGAATAACTCCGTCATTCTACAAAAGGATACACATTAGTTCTTTATTGGAAGCATCGCTACAAATCAATTATAAACTATTTCATGATGGTAGTTTCAAGATCAGTTATTTTAGTAATATCCTATTAAATTCGATAAAAATTCATCCTAGTAGTTTTTATATACTATCATATCCTATTTAAAAGTAGGATTTGTTAATTGGTTAAATGATAGAGTGATGTTCTGAACCACATTCCAATAGTAACATGTTAACCTAATAATAGAATGTACCTCAGTTATATAATTTGGTGTAGGCCATTCTTAAACCACTTTTTTCTACAATGAAATAATTGAGCTTATGTCCTTTAAGATAATATATCCAATAAATGAAACATATTGAAACCAAAATTCACACTTCATAAACATCTTACATAATTAATTTCATATAATATTCTTCATAACAATCTACAAGTAATTCTCATGGTCTTTGTAGATTTTAGATTATTCAATGATATGATCAATACATATCACATTAATTTAGTAAAGATATTACTTGTATTCTCTATTCATTAGATCCATGAATATGTTGGGATCATTGGTTAATCCAATTTACATTACTATAAACTCATAATGTTCATACCGAGTTGACAATGTAGCCTTTTGAATATCTTCCTTCCTCACATAAAACTAGTGATATCAAGATCGACGTTCAATCTTTGAAAAATATAATGATCTTTGAAGTTGATCAAATAAATCATCAATTTAAGGCAGGAGATACTTTATATTTATTGTAATATTATTGATTTCACTATAATAAATGCAAAGCCTCATGGATCCATCTTTCATCTTCATGAATAGGATAACAGATCCCCCTGGAGAAATACTCGTGTGGATAAATACTTTATCACAAAATTACTCTATTTTTTACCGTATTTAAATTATTTCATCATTTTCAATTTTATAATGATTTTATGAAATAAGTTGTTCAGTAAAAATTAAATCAATAAAAATTTAAACATCCATCTTCATAGGATATCTATGTAAGACCTTTATAAACACATAAACAAATTATTTCACACTAATTACATCATAAATTTGATTATTTATTTCTCACCCAAATATATTGGGTTATCTCCCTCCACATGAATTGAATTTATTAGAGCTTCTAGGGGTTGATATAGATGAGAATAATATGGTGATATTTCCTCAAATGATAATGAGTTCTACATAATCCTCACGAATCATAATTTCTTTCATCTTACAATAGAATTTTGAATAATATTTCATAATCCCATCCAAACACAAGATAAATTTAAATTTAATTATTGGAATGATGATATAATCCGAACATAATGCACCTTTATATGACATAATGGGAATTTTTTGACACATATTTATTGTAAAGAGACATCCCTTAAGGGTTATGACTGACACCTCCCTTGTTATGGAGAATAGGAAATATATAATTTTTAAAGTAAACCATTAAGATATAAGGGGAATCAATGATCTAACATCAAATAAATATTTATCTAAATTTTGTGTGATGATTAATATACATCCAACCAAATTAGTAGGAAATTAAACCTTAATAATAGTGATCACATAAGATTATTCTTGCTCTCATGGAATTTTACGAGGAATTTTTCTTTGATAATTTGGAAAATAATTTTCATAATGGCCTATATCATTACAATTTAAGAATTTAAAATTGGTAGCTTCTTTAATTTGCTTTCAATCAAGGGCTTGGTGGCCTTTTTCTCTAAACATGAAATAGACTCCTTTTCCTATTAAGCAGGTTATGTGGTGTTTCCATCTACAAGTATTACATGTGAAAAAAATATATTTATATTTAAAATTATCCACTCCCTATACTTAAATATCATTCCCTTAATTTCATAATTCTAAAACAATTATTGTGTTGTCTTGATAGTACATGATAATATATATTCGTAAGATGAGAAAATTTGGGTAAATATTTCCCTTTACTGATATAGTTGTAATGAATAAAATAATCAATCAATAATCCTACACGGATTACTTATGTAGTCTATATTATGACATTGTATCATTGTAAATTTGGCTATATAAATTTTAATTTTTTCATCCCCTTTTTATGAGCCATAAGAATTTACTTTTCAAATACTCTCATTATTCTCGAGGAAATAATTTTTCAAGGGTAATTTACTTAAAATACATCAAGTACATATTTATAATTTATATCTACTATGTGACTTGTATTAGTGACCACCATTGATATGCATCTCTGTATAGATGATACACTACAATGAAAACTATTTCTTTTTCATTACTTCGCAAAGTGAGAAATATCTTTTCTAGAAAACATATCCATTTGTAAAATACAAATGGGTTTCTAGTCCAATGAATTGATGGATGACGTTATCACATAATGAAGCATAATATTTTTACTCTATGTTGTTGATTGGGATTCTATATATGGGAAATGTTATTTTTCATAACATGAGTCAAATTCCCAATATAGTTATGAGTTTTTTACCACCATTCATAGGTCCAATATAGAAATCATTATCGTCCATAAGAGATATATCCATATATGGGATACATTCATTGATATGTCTTCCATTCCTTCCACTAGGTTCCATTTCTATTTAATGGAATAAACAAGAGTTGGTTATGAATTTTAATGTGAAATGCAAAACTATAAAAACACATAACCAAAATAATATATTTATTCATAACTAATATCATAATAATAAACATGGTTTTATAGGGACATCTAAAATTTTAAATTCTTCATACTGGTTTATAATAATAATGTGGCTTGTCATGAGCATATCAATAAGAAGTGTCAAACCTAGTGTCTAGTAAGACCAGTTTTGAATTACCAGGTTACTCCATGTCTGGCTCGAGACAACTTGTCAGAGTTGATAACCCTAGGTACATATGTTGAATAACCACATCCACTTGTAGTACCCAGAAAGCTCTGTATTTCATTGATGCTTTACATAATCACTAATTAACCAAAATTATAGGATGTTCTTCTATTATTTTATGAAAAGTATATCTTAAGGTTAAGTTCCCTAAATTATGTTATCATAAATATTATTTCAAAAGTATCTACTAATCACCCTTTCATACAAACTATAAGGTTCCCAAAACTAGGAGACCTGATCCATTAAATTACATTATTACTTTAGTATGATTACAAGGAAATCATATAAAAAAGTACCAAATTGTTTAGTACCTTTTTAAAACCATATATATATATATATTATTTAAATTATACCTTGGAAGAAAATAAAAGATATCAATTCAATTGGAAACATCCCTATATTCTATATTATCCATGTAATTCATTAATAATATTCTTCTTTATATCCTATTAAATAATAAAACATAAAAATTGAGTGATATAGTTTTCTCATTATGTTTATATAATACATAAAAAGTTATCATAAATGTTATCCATGTTTAATAACTAGAAACTAGTTCCTTTGAAAATAAACTTCAGTATTATATGACAGGAATAAAAGAGTAATAATCAATGATATATAACAAATAATTAGAATATGAATTTCAATCAAGAAAAATATAGTAGTAGAATGTCACATGGTTTATCAATTACTGATATCAGAATGAGTGAATGAATAATGTATGACATATGAAACATATCATCATGGCCATAAACAAGATGTCTAAAAAAACTAGGGTAAGTCCTTGGCCAAAACCCAATTCAGTTTTGACTCATGAGACCTACCAATGCATCGAGGGGATATAGAAGGGACAATTTTCACTTTATGTGTCCAATTACATACTAATAAAAATGGATCTAAACATAAAAAACATGAACATTTGAATTTTAAATATCTTTTTCGAATTTTTAATCATAGTCACAAACTAATCTGAGTAGCATATTGAATTGTTTAAAGATAGCATATCCACAATCAAATAGGTCATCCACCATTAAATAACCTATGGTAGATTAAAATAATAAGATATATAATATTAATAAATTATAAAATTAAATAGAGGTCTTCGAAGAGGTTAAAATTCAATAATAAAATTACAATGGAATTCATGATTGAAATATC
Organism: Viscum album; assembly: GCA_963277665.1. NCBI lineage: Eukaryota > Viridiplantae > Streptophyta > Magnoliopsida > Santalales > Viscaceae > Viscum > Viscum album. Next base: position 1,185,971,166 of record OY728156.1, on the reverse strand, counting down.
CGTTTTATATTTCAATGAAGAGTTCTTTTGAAAAAACACATTATTTGTCACAATTGTTTGTTTAAAACTAGTAATTCAAAAAATTATTTTTTCTTGAAGAATTTCTTATTTTATAAAAATAATGGTATCCTAAAATAGATTATGGATGATACTTGAAAATGGGTAAGAAATTGAGATGTTAGAATTAATCAAACGTGCATATCATGGGGAACTGAAAAGGGAACCTTGAAAAACATGTATTTCATATAAAAAATTTAAACTAAACAGTTCTAATTATTTTGAAATTTTTACATAAAATTTAGAATACGTATAAAAAAATAACGAGTAATTTGATTTCTGTATAGAGGATGAAATTTTAACCCAAATAAAAATCTATGTTCAGGCAGAATACACTTATCTTTGGTTTGAAAGAGTTCTTTACACTACCTAAATTTCCTATAAAATCAAATTAAATCCACTAATTAATTAATTCAATAACTTATCTACATGTATTTTATTTATTATTATTTTATTTAGTTTATTTATGAATTTTTTGAATAGTTATAAAATACAATTTTATTAATCATGGTCATTCATTTACTTGGTTTTGACAATCAGTATACTTGTATATATTTATGGAAGTTCATGTGGAATGGGTATTATTATTCATAATTTAATTTATATGATATTAATTTACTTCTAGAAGGGTAAATGGTTATGTATATAATTTTATTTTATTGTATAAGTTTTAATCACTATATATATAATTTAATGACAATAGTTTATATTATTACAACCATTATGGATCTTAACAAATTCATTTTGTTTTGTGGTTTAGTATTAAAAAAATAATTTACATATATAAGATTTGAGATGTTGTAATACATGTATAATAGTATATTTTAACCATAAAAATTGTTTCATTTCCATCATTTAAAGAGTAATTGAAGAGAAATTTTTTTCATACATTAATGTTGGAAATCGAAACATCTCAGATGATGATATAGTTTTTAAAATATAAGAGAGTGGAAAATGAGTTTTAGTAAGAATATTACATTAAAATTTTATAATTATGTTATATATATTATACTATATTTATCATTATAATTTAGGAAGAGGATGTGTGGAAATAATTATAATATAACCGAACATGAAAAGAAAGAAAAAGAAAAAAGCAATATGATTTTACCTCTTGAATACTTCTACATGATAACATACCGATAGGTCTTTGTTTAGGTCATTTGATGAGGGAAACAGATCACGGAACTAGGGGAGCGTCTTGGTAATATTTTTGGGTAGAAATTTTGCAAGGCTCTAATCATGGAATGTGTTATAAGAATGTGTGTTGAGTTTTTTTATTTATAGTGAAGGAGTAGGGTGATTTCCCATTAGTTTTTTCATTATTTTCTTTTGTTTCTCAAGAAAAAAATATTGTTAATTATTGGTACTAAATATTGTAATTTTTTCATGTGATTTTGAATGAAGGGTTTTTATGTCATCCAAACATAACCTATGACATAAGAAATCATGTATTTCTCATTTATCAAAAAATATCAAATTTTACTATTCACTAAAATTCAAATATATATAAAACATCAAAAAATAATTCGTAACATTTTTTTATGTGGGTAATTCCAAAATAAATTTTATTTTTTGAAAATAATTTTCTAAAATTGTGAATTTCAATTTGTAATTAAAATTATAATTTACTCAAAAAATATAAATCTTAATTCTATAATGAATATTATAACACTTTCGAAAATTTAATATGGTATCATAAAATTATCCCAAAATCATAATTAAAATATTTTAATTTATGAAAAAAATTATATCTATATATTTTATTAAATAATACAATTAATAATAAACTTGTAATTGAATCTTATTGACATACACAAATACATAAATTTAATTTATCAAATTTTAAAATATTAATTTACTTATAGAAGGATATAATTAAATGATGCATTCATTTATAAGGTGGATAAATTCTATTTATAAATTCATTGGGTATGTTAATATTCATTAGTCTGATTTACTATTCTTAAGGGTCATATAACTATTCCTAAGCTAAATTTACTATTCATTTGATATAGGTTCCTTAACTTATTGAAATACCTATTATATCATTAATTCATTATTTATGATGTTTGTATTATAATCTCTTAGTGATGCTATGTGATATATACTACATTGAATAAACATAACATGGGAATTTTCATTAATAGTGTTATGGGTCCTTATAAGTGAATCCTGATCAACAATGTGAAATAGGTGTATCCTAATCCACTATGGGAAACAGTTGTGTCATAATCCACTATGTTGATGGTCTTTGTAGTTAACCATGACACCTAAAATAGATTCCCATTTTTATTATGTTTTAATACATATATGACATTAGATTATGGATTACGATTTATTTATGATAACTTATCACCATTATGATTCATGTGTTATGAAAATGCAAATAACTATTTAATAACTCATTTATATGATCTTTGATATAGAGGATATGATCTACAAATGTTATTCTCATGTTCTCTTACACTTATAATAATGTTATTCTTACGTATGTTATTCACATATACAAACTATGATTCAAATATCACTATATATTATTTTTTTCATTCCCTGTGTTATGAACAATTGTTTTAAGTAGGGTGTACTAAATGGGACGATCATTGTGGGAAACATTGATTATGTTTCTACAATTTTACAGGTTGTGTTCCTTGTTTCTATAGACACTAAACTTTTACGGTTATTGAGAATGTACTTTTGTGATGTGTTTCAGATTAGACTAAAATCATGTTATATCTATTTATGTCAAGAAATAGATTCAATAACTTGTATATATTTTCTTCTTATAACATATTATTACTTCTTCATTAATACTATTTCATTATTACTATTGTTTCAGGAGTAGACTACTTTTTCATCATGAAAAACTAATTCAATGATTCTCTTGTTATTTTTCTTGTGATTTAGTTACATTATCATTATAATGATATTATTTGAACAAATATCATACTTATTCATTGAAAATATTTTTAAATCATTTATTTAATGTCAGCCATGAAAAAAAAATCACATCATTTCTTGGAGATAGTAGGACGTATGTATGCATGAGTGATGTCATCATTCCCTTAAGGGGTGAAAGGATAAAAAATTGGGTGAGATATTAATTTTAAATAATTATTATCATTTCAAATGTGAAATATAAATTAATTATTTCAATCATTTTATCTATTTAATCAAGTTGCTAATGGAAACCAAATTTCCTCAAATCGTGAGGTAGTTGTTCACAATACGTATGAGTGATGGATTTGTTTCCCATTTTATTGGGAGTATGTCGATTAATATTATGTAATAAAAATAATAGAATATAAATATATTGTATATATAGGAGTTATTATATTATAATTTTCAATACATAATTGATGCTGATAAAGATGAAGTAAAAGAGAAAATAAAAAGTGAAGATAATTACATTTTCTTAGAAGATCCTCCATTGGATCTATTATTAAAGACCATAAAGATGGAAATTTGGGAAGAGCTGTAGAAATAATATTTGGATTTGAGATGTTGGGGAGATATTTTGGTAGTATGTTTTCTATAATATTTTCTTTTCATATGCTAATAAGTGAGTGGAGGGAGTTCTATTTTATAATTGGAGATGAGTGGTATTTTTGTAAATACACAAAACTATTCAATAATTGCAAATCAATATCACCCCATGATCCTCCAAAAGTGATAAATAATGTAGTATATTAAATTTAGTGTTGATATACAAATCTAACATCAAAATTTTAAAAAAATCAAACATGTTATTCTTTATCATATAAGATTACTAACTTTTATCATTTAATTTCTCACTATAGTAATTGGTTATTTAACTGGGTAATTTTTCTTTTAAGGATAAAATTAAATCTAACTTATTTGATAATTTGGACTCCAAGATTAATAATATTTAATCGAAATTATCAAATAAAATTTCAATTTGGGTGTGAATTTATTTCTTACATAAGCGCATGTAACACATAAAACCATGTTTTGACCATAATCGTAGTAAATATATATCACTCCCTTTACTAATCAGTATAACCAAAAATTAATTTGAAATTATAATATAATATTAGTTATTATTATTAAAAATATGGAAAAAAAATTATGATATGAAATTTTTGGAATTGAATATAAAAATAAACCCATTAATTTTGGCGAAAAACAATTTTTCAATATATACATTTTTAAAACCTATGACAATCAAAAAGTAACTATATGAATAGTGATCATTATTATATGGATTAAAATTCATATATATAGATATAAAATCTATTAATTTAATTTAATATCTTTTTAATTAATGTTTATTATAATTAATTAAAATTGCAAATATTTAGGGATTTTAAAACTATTATCATAAAAATGTGTTTTGTATCCTAAAAATAAATATATTTACAAAATTGGGTATAAAAATGACTAAAATATAATTATTTATTTGAAATATTATTAAATAATAATTTTAATTTTATGTGAAATTCATTCCACAATGGTAATTTTATGTAACAAATTTTTTTGAAAAGAAATAACCACTTTATAAAGATCATTATTCATCACTATTCACTAAAAAATCAATCATTTTAGAAAAATTCTAAAATTCCCACATAAGATAAATATTATAGTTTCAATTAAAAAATTATTATTACTATTAAATAATATTTATAAAATTGGTATAAAATAATTATAATTCCCTAACATAAAATGTAATAAAAATTATTTTTTATGTGAATGTCTTTTGAAGCATCAATTGACTGTAGTAAAATTTTGAACGATTATTTACTAAGATTTAATAAATTTATTTTTATTTACTGAAAATACTTTATATATATATATATATATCATAATTCTGTTATTCTTATTAATACATCCATTCCTAAAATAGGTTATAGCAACCATATTTGAAAAATAGAATTCATGGGAAATTTATACTCATTATTATGTATAATATAAGATATTAAAGACAATAGTTTCATTTTAAAATAATATGTTGTAACATTCTCACCACCTTTAATAAGTTTTACCTTCAATATTTGTTCTTGTGCTAAAAAATAAAGTGATTTATATTTGAAAATACATTTATTGGAAACCCACATAACAAAAGATTTAATGAAACGTCTTCTTAAATGTAGGAATTAGAAATACAATGGTAATCTAGAATTACACATAAATAGGTCTCTAAGTAGGATATAATTATTGGGAATTAAAAACATGGAATACACTGAAAGGATTAATTAATTATGAATATTGATAGAGATCATTTATCATAGGAAATTGAAAGAACATTTGAAATTCAATGATGACAAAACTAGAAATATATGATGAGTTAAATGACCATTGATTCATCAGATATGACGGTAATAAGTTAAAAATTTTTGATTACAAGAACCATTTTTATTTTTTAAGGGGTTATTTAACTACCATAATAGAGAACACTATAAAATATATTTAATTGCAGTATTTTATTATTAGAACAATTTAATCCAATTGTTTTTCATTGAAAATATTCCACATCACCTCTTACTCTATAGAATGATCATCCAATAATAAAATATTTTATGCCCCAAGAAATAAATTAAAATTCTAACTGTTCATAAGATCAATAAAAGAGTGAAAAATATTTTTTTCTATCACAATTTTCCTACCAAAAGCACAATGGATTTAACAAGTTATCCAATAGAATAAATTAATCTCTAAAATATCAACAGTAACAACAAAATTTATGCTTATTATTTTTCTATAAAATCATTTCGGAATAAAAATTCATATTAACATGAATATTTCAAAACATTATGGTAGGAAATTTTCCCTATTCATCATCCAATTGTGTGTTCATTCTCGGAGGCCTTATCAGATGCGTCAGGATGTCTCCTAAATTAATAAATTTACATTTATATAAAAATATGAATATAATACCTATAATATTACCAAAAAAATACGAACATCCTCAAAAATAAAATTGGCCATAAAATCACTCATTAATAAAAATTATTTTCTATATGACATATGTTCTCATGAAATGAAATAATATTACATGAATATTATTACCTTAATATCAATGAGCATAATAAGACTAAAGTTTTCCCTTGAAATTAAATTTTTGTGAACAAATAATTTAATAATATGTCCTCAAAATCCAATATCACTTAATCATATTCCAAATCAAAGGGTTATATTAAAATAAATTTCTAACAAAAAAACCTTAATATTGTTAAAATCTACATTTCATAAGTCATAAAAATGGATGTTTAATAAATTTAACATATGATCAACCAGTATGTCATAATCAAATTTTTCTATACAAATATCTTAAGATAATCTTACATGACGAAATATATGCATCAAATATTAACACAATCCTTAGATGTTATGTGATTAATATAACCAAAACACTATTAGTAAAATTGAATCAACAATATAATTCTTGAAACCAAATAATAAATACTTCAAATATTTTAAATATTTAGTGGTCCTTTCTTTGTTTGGGAGGTAACCATTAAATGTGATAATTAACATGAATAATTACCATGCACCCAAAATTTGAGAAAATGTTCTATAAATGGGTCAATAAGATGGAATTTATTTATCTTTAATGATCTCTTCATTTTAATAGTTAATTCTTCTATCAATTACCATAAAATAGACACCGAAAACATTTTACTATTCCTTTGAGACATTATCCTGGGTGTCTCATTCCACATTTCTGAAGTAAAGGAAATAGATTTTTCTCTCATAAATGGTTTCAACTACTAAATCTCTTAGAGTAATCCTTCCATCTATTACGTAGCATGTCTAGGAGTTGGTTATGGGGTGGGTTGTCAAATATATATCATGATAATAGAATATGAATAAAATATTTATATATATTATCCCAATTTTCATCCCACTTGGATTCTCATAATAACCATATTATCCATCATATTCATTATTAACATGATTCTTTAATGTTCCTCTCATTAACAAAAAACAAAAATCATTGTGTAAGGAAAAAAATCACAATGGGAAACCATGTAATCAGTTATAGTGTGTTTAAATAATTTAACATTATTTTTCAATATAATAAACATTATTTTTTTATGAAAGTCATTCATTTCCATAATCTACTCAATTTATTAATAATTTTTTGTAATGAAAATATTAATTATCTAAATCATAACTCAAGGCAGTGCTAGAATAGGTTCACAATAAGGCTCATTCTCATGCACTGAGTGATGATTGATTCCAATTAAAATTTACCCTTTTTTGTTTATTTAACATAGGTAATACTACTCTAGTACCATGTATACATATTCAATATAGATATATATTTATTTCTACAAAAACCACATTATAATTTCCTTAGAAAAACATTTGGATGTTCATATATATATATCATCAATATTTATCACAAGTTTATGCTTCTTAATCAATGATTTACTAAATCTAGATCCCTTGGTTTCAACAAAAATTCCTTAGATACCAACAGAAAATTCACTGAACTTGGTAGCCCAGAGTAAGGGTTTATATAATTTCATTGTTGTGAGATACAAGTGATCTAATCCTAAATGGAATACTAGATATGTAGTCTTGATAAAAAAGTAACATAATTTATTATCCATTTTAAAACATAAATTATTTAATGGTGAATGTAAATATTCATAATCATTGATCTCTTTAAATATCCTGTCTTCATAAATTTGGGAAGGGAAATAATGTAATATAGAGCTCAAACATTATTTACGGTTTACATAAAATGGATGCTATAATGAATCAATAAATATTAATACATATATAAATGAAATATCTCAAGAGACAATCCATGCAATCAATAAATTGACTCTCATGGTTATATAAGTAATAATAAATATTTAAAGGTAAGTATTTTAGCCACATATCATTTAGTGAATAAATCGGTCATGAAATGTATACATGGATAATATTAATGTACTAATCACATTTATAATAGTAATATAATTATTAATAATGTAAATACTTAATATTTTATTTCTTGATATCATACTTCATGATATCTATATATCATCAAGACCTTTCACAAATATATATTAATTCATGGTTAGGTATTCACAAAAATATTTAAAAAAACTAGCCAACCAATATTTCACATGTTATTACCAATGAATCGAAGGACTATATTGTAATGTTTTATTAATTTCGTACAAGTATATCTTAACCCTTTTTATCACCATCATTTGTTTGAGTCATATATCTGGATTTTTTGAACATTATTTTGATAAATTTTTCATCCCATATTTATTATCTTGGCCAAATAATGGTTAGGTAAAACAATTTTGTTCAGCCTAAAAAACCATGTTGTCAAGAAGGGTATAATGGAAGCGGGTTTACGGTTTGTTCAAATTTTGTGAGAACCACTTCAAACCATTAACCTCTTGGATGATGTGTTAGGAATGGTTTTTAATAGTTGATGTTACCATGTGTCTAAATAATACACCCAAAAATTAATTTTTGTACAGGTTTTACATTTATGGTGCACAGTTATTCCTAACTATGAACCCCCATTACCGAAATGTGAGACATGACTTTTATTAAACAAAAATTTTAAATAAAAAACTATGAGGCCCAAGTTAAATAGCTAATAACCCTATTATATAATGTCTTACTGTTCTAATCATTCTCTAACTATCTATAGGATACTCACTTGGGATTCTAGATAGTTTTCTTTCATTCATGATGGATCATCTCGAGGTATATTTCACTTTATCGTGTCTGATCCATTTATATATAAATCATCATTATATCCCTTCTCCTCTATTATTATGGATATAAAAGGGTAATTTTTATTCTATATCTAAAGGGATTAGAATAAGATTTATGTTATTATTATTCATATAGGATCAAGACTACAAAATCTACTCTTTCATGGTCTCTATTTTAGTAGGAATGTTATTTTACCTCTTTTCTTCGGAGAGGAATTTCAATAAAAATGGTAAATTCTCTAATATTCTTTTTTATTTTAAATTACTCTATCTTGTTAATTAAAATTATTTTATTTGTGATTATAATGGATTTTGTTTGGGAAAATAATACAATTTTAATGTTTTTTTTCATTAAAATCATTATGTGTGCACCAAGAGTTTAATTAAATTATTGAATGGTGGTTCTGGTTTAGAAATGTGTAATCAAACACAAAATATGATTGTATTGGATTTGAATAAACTTTTATAAATCCTTGAGGGTGTTTTTGAATTGGATTTTGATAGTTGTTGAAGAATTGGAACCTTTGGTGCACTAAGATCATACTTACCACTCGTTGTGTTCATAATGACACTAGAGGTTTAGTGATATAAAAAAACTATCATGGAACCTGGTATCAGTTAGTAAAATAATATTCCTAGTTTAGTATTATTTTATTTCTAGTATATAATTTTATATAATACAACCCAATTCATAATTTTGTTTATATATGTTTTTTTTATCACATGGTGTATTTTTTCGTAGATTGTTTCTCAAACGTTTTTCACATGAGGTTGTATTACATGGTTTCACATGATACATTGTTTCATTAATATATGTTTAATTTCATAATTTATGGTGTATTGACATGATTTCTTATTTTATCACATAAAATATTCACATTATTTACTTTTTAAATATTAATAGAATTTATGAAAAAAATGGAATGATTTTAATTTTTTTTGTATTTATAAAAATTCATTGTAAAACTGTAATTTTTTAACCATTAAGATGCTAAATTCCTATTATTAGACCATATATTGAATATATGTTAGTTTTATACTATGACATGTACATACACCCTGCATTTCCCTTTAGAAGGTAGTAGACATTGTATTGTTGGATCCAGTTGAAGGGAAAGGTATCATGTAGCATGATGGCTTCTCATGTCATTATTAAATTTTTTTCTAGATGGTTTGGTGCTGAAAAATAGTCACATAAAAAAATGTTTCTTTTGCCCTGCAATACATTTTTTTTATCTAGTTTAGAATTTTATATAAGGATCTTATATGTATATCAATCTTTTGTATTGTACTCTAATTGTTTGAATTTTTCTTATTATAGTCAATAATTGATTCCTCTATCATTGATGTACCTCAACATCATGTATATAGGAACAAGTGGATGTTCTATTTTACATGGGTTGATTTATAAAAAATTTGTTCTATGAGAACGATCACCGTCAAGAGTTCCAACAATACCTGACTATTGTTTTTTTCATTGGTAGATGGGAGTTAGGACCATCAAAATGAATATAGTAGATGGAGGAGAGTTTCAGACAAAAATCCATTACCTTATTTTCTCGAGTAGTTTATCACACATAAAATTATTTTAAAAACTCCATAAATATATCCATAATATATTTTATAACCTTATTAATCCTTCTAAACCTTGATTATATTTCATTTATATTTATTTAATATGAAAAATTTTGTTTATTAGAGATTATTTTATAAATGGGGTGTTAATAATTCTAAATATCTTACATATGCTTTGTAATGTTTTTGTTGTTCCATGATAATTGATACTATTATAAATCAAATATTATATATTTTTCTATAATATAAATACAATTCTTATTTTTAATATCCAATTTTTATCGCTTGATATTTTTAATTACTATTATTTATGATAAAGTCAAAGACATTCATGTTTCAAATGTTTTTATGAATGGATATGATATATTACTAACATGTTTTGATATTATAATTACAACTAAAAATATTTAAAAATTTTAATTACTTATTATTACTCTTATATTATAGAATATAACATTCCTTAATCATTCAAAAAACAAATATTATATCATTGCTTAAGTAGGTGGTAAATTGACCAAAAAAAGTGTTCAGTAATGATTGAATGAGTAAGAATGTTCTATTATGTTACGTCAAAATAAAATATTAATGAATCCAATAAATATAATATAGATATATAATATATCTGACAAATTTATTTTTTATTACATTTTATGATTTCTAGTGTTATAAAATGAAATTCATCTTGTTGGGAGGTGATAGTCTACATCTATGGATGAATGAAGAACTCATTTTCAAGTGCTTGGATATTATGAATGTATATGAAAATTTATCATTTTATATTTATAATAATGATAGATAAATAATTTTAGGACATTAATTACCCTCATAGTTCCATCCAAGGTAGGTTGTTAAAAGAAACTACACACGTTGTTAATGGAGGCAGTAGTCTGAACATATGCCTGATTAACATTCTCATTCTTAAATAATTGATGGAATTCTTGTAATTATTAAAGGTGATAATTTTATAATATTATAAGTGATATAAAAATCATAATTATTCATCAAAATAATTCTTTATACCATACATAATAGGTGGTGATAATAAACCAGGAGTATCATTTCATCGATGTGGTAGTTTACATGTTTGCCTGATTAATGAATTTATTTTTCATAGATGATGTTATTGTATGAATTAATATATATTTTTTGAAATTAATATAATTTAATTTATGTATATATATGAATCCTAATTACTTATTTTAAAAATTTTGGGATTTTTAAGATGTGGAAAAATTAAAAATAATGACTAATTGTAGTGTATTACTCTCATTGAGAACATTTATTTTACATGGAATTATATGTAGAATTAAAGGGAATTTACTAACTATAGTTTTTCAAACTCTTGGGATCATGAGAGTGTGTCATAAGAGGCGTAAATTCATAGAGTTTTGGGTAGAAAACCTATGTAATGTTTGAACCTGGATTTGGTAATTACACCCCTTTTTAATTGAGGAAGGGGGAATTTTCCATGTAAAATTTTTTGAATAAAGGGTAAGAATTTAATGACAAGAATGTTAGGCGAGTTAGGTGAATGAAGGTTGCTAATTCATGTATTTAATTTTGTACAGATTTTTTTTCTAAATTATATAAATTTTAATTTATTTATGTTAAATTTTATCCACTATAGAGTAGTCATTTAACAACCTATTACTCTTAATTAAAAATTAAGGAGGTTAATCATATTTTTTAAAAAAAATAAGTAGAAAAATATTTCTAAATTGTGAAATTATGATTGAAACTAAATATTATGTATAAAAATAAAATTTTCATTTTTACCGGTTTACATGATAATAATTTATTTTAAAATGTTTAGAACCAAAACCCCTTTTTGTTATAAAATAAATCCCTATTTTAACTAGGTTAAGAGGAAACTCAAACATAGCCTAGATTACTAGTAACTAAAACACTAAATATAATATGTCCAAAATTCCAAGTTTCTTGATGGAAAAAATATAATCCAAAAGACCTATGTGAGATGTATTCCTAATTTCATATCTGTATTTTATCATAACAATGACCTCTATAAGTAATCCCAATAACTTGATCCCATTCTAAATGTTTCATCCCACAGCCTTCCATGAAATGTTTCTGCATGGTATAAATACATTAAGAAGTAGGTCACCCATCCATATATAGTGTGGGAGGAGGTCAAGATGTTGGGTGCTAAAACAACAATATCTTTTTTGATCCACCCACTTGATGATGAAAGCATGTCCCATGCAATAATCACCTTAATAACTCTCAATATCCTAATAAATGTCCAAAAAATAGATATTTACATTTCAGTACACACCTCCATCCCAGAATATTGGTCTAAGAACATGGAAGACCGATGATAAGGGTCATCATTGCAATCCATCTAATTAATGTAACCCAACTGATAGTGATATCCCACACACCCTTTCTAAATCATCGATTCATTCATCTAGTTTCTGTCATGTCACCTACTTATCAAAGTAGTTGGCAAGAAGTTCCACTAATTGTCTAAATAACCCATGACCATGAAACCAAAATCAAGGATCAAAATAAATATTATTGATGAAGGAAAATAAATTAAACTACCGCCCCATCAGTAACCACAAAATCCATTTACACTATAAGAGATTTCAATCATGCTAGATAGAATCCCCCGTTTGATTTCCCTCTTCACAAGGTCGTTTCCCCCACCCGTGGTTTCCACATATAGAACTTCATTCACACTGATAGTAAAATTATTTCCCAAAAAACTCTACTGATGGAATTATATGTCCCCATTCAAAGAGAAATTGTCATGCTTCAAGATAGTTGACTCACATCCTCCTGATCACCTGGATAGAATAAAAAATCCAATGTTGCATGGTTTGTTGAATAATAGTTTTTCACCTACCACCAAGAATGCCCCTCCTCTTTTTGTACCAGTACTATTGTCCTATTGTAATGACCCAGAAATTTCAAGGAATGTTTTATCTATTTTTTTTGGAATTTTATGAGTTTTCAATTTCTAAAAGCACCTGATTCCGAGGCCTGGTGTGCCCGGAATCATTTTCTGAAGTTTTTTACTCGTGTGTTCAGTAAATGTATGTGTGGGGTTTTATATCTTTTAAACCGGTGCTTGAAATTGAAATCTGAGGGCACCGATGAACTCGCGGCGCCGATATTCGCTTAAGGGGACCTTTAGGTAGTTTCGTTTTATGCGGGTTGAAGGTTATATTTTAGGGATTTATAGTAAATTGAAAAGTCTAGTTGTTTTATACAATTTTATTTAAGAAGAGGTTATTTCTTCCAAAGGGGAGTTCTGGTAGGGCCTACACTCCAAATAACCTCACATGAGAGGATTTAGTGTGGTGGGGCCCATACAAACCCAAACCCGTTCACCTCCCCTCAACTCCCTTTTACTCCTCTTATATTTTGACACCTCCCCTCACTAATGGTGGAGCCTCTCCACCTCCCTAATATAGTTAATGTTCCAACTCATTAGATTAATTAATGCCACTTAATTGATCCAGATTTGAATTAATTTGAAATGATTGGAAAGTTTATTTTATTGAGAGACTTTTATTTCATTTTTGATGGAAAATTTTATATTGGGTGAGGATCTGGAAAAATAGAAGGATAGTGTTCTTTGTCTCGACGAATAACATCATTCTTCAATGAAGAACATATCCGACGAATAACGTGAAGATCTTTTCCAAAGATGCACCCACTTCGGATGCACCCAGACGTCATCGGAATCGGCGTCCGTATTCCGCAAAGCACAACCTATGTTACGCTCGTCTTCTATTGCTCGTTGACATGAAAAATTCATGAAATCGAGGTAGGGGTTTTTAAATTTTATGTGAAACACTTTTACCCCATTCTTCATTGAATTTATGGATGTCTTCATCGAACTTCTATTGCCTAACGTGGAGGGCGCGGGCCGAACGAACACGCCCCGAAGACCCTACCTTATCCTTGTTTATATTCTCAATGGAGGTGGTGATGGAGAGGTGGCAGAAATTGGAGAGGACGACAATAGAAGGAGGTGACGACAATGATTGCCGCATGCTGGCCCGTTAGAGAACCGTGAAACAGGGTGTCGCGCGGGAGGAAGACACCATGGCCCACAACCGGGCCACCCTTCTAAAGAAGAATCGGCTGGGTATAGCCTTCCAGACAGGGGGACCACGGCACCATGTGGCACTGCGTGCGGAGGATAACGGCTTGCCTGAGTGGGAAGCTTGCATAGGGGAAGACGGGTCGGCTTCGGCCGGCCGGACAAGAGAGGTGGTACCGCTTGACACCGCCGTTTTGGAAGACCGGGGGCCGCGCCCCCGATCCGCTCTGCTTAGCTAAAATTTAATTATTACTAAAATAGAAATTGAATCAATTAATATATATTTATTATTTAAAATAATAATAATAAATATAATTGGATACAGGTAACTTAATTGATGGTCAAAATGAGCTATAAGACCCGTAATTTTTGTATCACAGTTATGAATAAAATAGGGTTACTTGGGCATTCAAAAATGAGACATGGGTATAAATACCATATAAACTTGTATAATAATTTTTTTTTGATATAATTAAATATTTATGTTATATTTTATTTTAATTATTTCATGTTTTTCCAAATTCACAAGAATGTGAAATTATGTTATCCAAATCTTTAATGTAATTACCTATGTGTCCTTCCTGTTACTTATAAAAGGGATCATCTTACACTACCTCATTTATAATCTTTGTGCCTTTTACCATATACAATACCAACTCCACAACAATATTATAGTACCTATTTTAATCATTTATTACATTTTATTCTCCAATTATTAATTTCTCTAGTATTTAGGAGTAATCCAATTGACATCTATTAGAAATATTATTAAACATTAAATATGATCATTAGATTTTATTTATTATTCTGCCTATATAAACCTATATTATCCCCAATAAATGTTTAATATATTATCATAACTACAATATGACATTATTATGATGATGTAAAAATCTTTTCCGACTAATTATCCATCAATTGTGAAATAGAAGTATGGCATATGTGTATTTGTTGACTACCACCTCTGCATAGAGATATGATTCATTTTCAATAACATGATTCCATTTTTGGTAATTATAATAGATTTCATTTCTATATAACATTTTTATGTTATAATTATTCTTACCTAAGTATAATATATTATTTTTTATCTTATTAACACATTAATTTGAATATGAAAATGTCGTTCATGATTTTGTGTGAACTTCCACCTCCATGAAGTTATTTGATTCATTTTTCATTTTATTTTAAAATGTATGGTAATAAAAACATTTTAAATGGATATATATTACATTTTTTTGATATAATAATGATTTTTTATAATGAATTACCATTTAATTTATTTTCATCTAACTATTGAATAGTGTAAATAGCATTTGAGTGTATGTACAAACTACCATCTCTTTGAAGTGTGGTAATTTATTTTTTTTCAAAATATAATATAAATTTTTATAAATGTGTATAAAAATATTACATATTATAATTATAAAAAATATTAAAATTTTGGACAATATGGAACCATGATATGTGTGAATGAACTGTAACTATTGAACCAAATCACTTATTAGAAACAAAACAATTATCTTATGGAAACACGTGTTTTAATACATTTTTTATGATAAATCCATGTTTTAATGTTATAAGTCATTCATATATGATTTTATAATTTTTGAAAGGGTTATATTATAGAATTTTAAAAAAAATTAATTTTTTTTACTATAGGGTAGTGTGCTCATGAATCATGTTAGATATACGGTATGAGTCGTTCGTCTTAATTTTGATTAAGTCATGTTTGATGTTATTCACATATTTATATTTTTATGGTGTATAAAATGGTCTATTGAGATATTTTATTATGATTATTTTTTAATTCAATAAATTTTTATTATAATTAACATTATTCCATTCAAGGGGATTTGATTTGAATGGTGAAAAAGTTGAAAGGGATTAACATCTGATATTGTCTTCTTTGGACAAATGACTTTTTATACACCTATATTCCTTAATGAGGGTTCTCTAATCCCCATTTCATGTTTTTTATAATTAATATAATTATTTTAATGGTATTTATTATTTCAATTTGTATTATTCCTTTCATGGGAATTACAATTTTTTACCAAATCGTATGGGGTTTACATTATAATATCACTTTTTATAGAGACTATGTATACATATATTTCTAATATTGAAATTATGTGATTTATATATATGTAAAATATTATTTATTTTCGTATCATATGACTATTAATTGATATTAATTTTTTTCTTCTAATTTTACACTATTTATGTAATCAATGGAATAAATTTTTTAAGGAAAACAAATTTTATTTATCTCTATAGTCACAAATATTTTTCATTAATATCCATATTAGAATTAAAACTTATTTAAGGTTGTTTTTATCTTTTCCAAATGGTTTTTGAAATGGATATTTACTGATTTTTTACTTTCTACTAAAAATTTTAAAATTAATTTTCTTTTCATTTTCCAAAAGAAGGATCTTTTACTTTTTACATAACATACAAATGTAATTTTTTAACAAACTTCATGAATGGATAATGAAGTTGTTTTAACATATTTTATTCTCTGAATTATTCTATTTATTTTTCCATTTTTATTTTCATTGAATTATTTTTCCTTAATAATTTTTGTATTTTTAATTTCAATAAGTTATTTAAAAATGAAAATGTGGTCTTCCCTATAGGTACCCACAAATAAAAATTACCTAATCTTGAGTGGAATAATGAATTAAAATTATTTAACTTTTCATGTTTATATTTTTATATAATTCTGAAAAACTATTATAATGTATACCCGTACATTACTTGTGGATATTAAAACTCAATATCAAATTTTTCCTCCAAAGGTATCCCTTTTAAAATAAAACAAGACTTGTTTTCGATACACATACTTCATTCATTTCTCATGAAATCCAATTTTTCCATACAAAATATTTAGAATAGTGAAAACATTTATAAACACAGGATGAGAAAAAAAATATTATTAATACACATAAAATAAATAAATAAACTATTAGACCATGATTATATTAAAAACATGAAATCATTTTCACAAAATCATACTTCTCAGGAATAAAAAATAAAATCTATATCTTACCTCAAAAAACATATTATTATTTTTAAATCTAAATAGAAATTATATATCACACAGGTAAATTTTGGGTTCAAATCAACAAATATTTTAGAATTCATAGCTACAAATATTGTAACCATCATGGTTACGTTTGGACTACCCTTGACAATATATTTCCTAAATCTCTTATATGAAACTATAGTATTTCACTTCATCTAATTGAATAATGGATTGAAGAGCTATAAAGGTCACACCTACCCTCATTTTATCATGGGATTACTTGTATATATAATCATTGAACAGGAACCATAACATAATCATAACACATAGAATATTCATAAATGAAAAATAACATTTCCATATTGTAATCAAATTTCATCATTACAAGCCACACACTCATAAATTAAAACACATTATTATAAAAAAAAATTATAAATGAGTAATGTGAAAATCAATACATGACACCAAAATAAAAGGGTGCAATTCCAGCCATGTATTTGTAAAAAAACCATTACGTGTTATTGAAAAAACAACCCATCCTTTAAAATCATTTAAAAAATTAAAAATAATGTTTTTGAATAAAGGTGTCCCTTACCACAAAGCAAACTTGTAAAGGAATTAACATTTTAAAAAATTCATGTCCATATTGATAAATCCTGAAAACTATTCTGAAAAAATTGAAATTAATGAGAAATATTTTGAATAATAAATCATTAAAACATTAAAAATAATATTTTAGTTAAACAGTCCCTTACCACATTAGAAACACATGAATAAAAAATCATTAAATAATAACATCTAAAAAAATTAGTTTCTTGATAATATGTTAATCCATGATATAACATATCAAAATGTTTTAATATACACATTATTGTATAATAAAGGTGAAATACATCAAGATATGCCTCCACAAACGATGATCGAGATGCAATACCTTACATTGAGGTCAAATCATCACGTACAATATTTAATTTCATGAATAATAATGTTAGTTTAATTTTTTACTTTCATGAGAATCATTTCCAAGATTTTTATTACTTTTATATCACTTATTACCATGTTATAGATATTATATTACTAATTATGTTCATTTCATATTCTCTGTTAATATTCGGTACTTGAGTAAAAAATGATGTTGATATGATTTCAATAGTCTTTGTGGTCATAATCCCATAATATAAAGAATAAAATTATTTAAATAATAATAAATTTTTTATAAATCAATTATACATTTATAATAATTAATTATTTATTGATAGGAAAGAAAAACAACGTTTAAATCATGGAGATGGTAAGTCGTATGTACACATTAGTAAAGTTTTACATTTTTCATTGATTGATATGGAAATAAGATAAGTATTATTTTACCTTTCCTAAATAATAATAAAATCATTAAAATCATATTAATTATTTAAATAAAAATATATATCTCATAAAAGAGATGTTGTGAATGAAAATGAATCAGATCGCTTCTTAGAGGATATTGTTTACAAGTATGTACGAATGATATAATAATTTTTATGTGCAGGGAAAGTAAGATCATAATGGATATATTATTATATTATAATTATTAATAATTCATTAAAATCACATATAGAAATTAATTTTATCAATATATTTTTTAATGAGAGATGGTTATGGGTAACCAATTATACCAGTTCGTGAGGTGGTATCCCGCCATACCCATAATGAAATTTTGTTTTTTTATTTGATGAAATTAGATAGGGATTTAGGTGATGATATTAGTATATTTTTTATAAAGGATTTAACATTTCATCATGTAGTATGATTATATGAAAGGCGATTAAGAAGAATCAAAATTGAAATATTGAAATCAAAATCATTACCTTTCTATCAGATGATCATGTTTCATAACACATTAACAACAATGAGGAGGATTCTCAACCTAATCAAATGTTTCAAGAATTTCGGGAGGGATTTCTGGATGGGGTTTCAGGAGATCTAGGCCGAACCAAATGATTTTTATGTGTTAGTAATAAACAATAGTTTGAAAATTTTATAGGAGAGGGGAGAAGAACCCTAGGAAACTCATAAAATAATAAATTAATACAAATCAATGTTTAACTAAAAATGAATCCAAATTGATTTAATTAGAAGATAAGATGAGGATGGTTCTATATCCTATCATCCAATAAAATTTATAATTATTTGGATTTTATTTTAATCCAAATATTTTTGTCTTACAATTTAATAATGAGTTTTAATATTAATTTTGGTAAAAATATTTTAAATATTAATATGCTATAAATTTTACCTTTATGTGGTCAAATTCTCATAAATAGTAATCTAATGAACCTTTTTACCTTATCATAGTCACATTGGATGATTTAAATATTTTTAGTTTTAAATAATTTAATAAAATATTATTTTTTTAAAATATCAATAGTGTAAACTATCACACTATTTATTTCATTCTATTCAAATATAATCCAAAAAGAGAGATAACATCAAAAACCCATTTACTAGAAAACTTGTATTTCATAGTAACCCAAAAAATTCCTGAAGTAATCTAATTATTTCAAACTATATTTATTTTAAAAAAATTAAAATAATTTATTTGATATTTCTATTAATAAAATAATAATTATATCACTGTTGTGTTAGTATATTTGGTAATTATTTAATCACAAATTATTTTAAAATTTTTTTAATGATGTAGATAGTTTAGTTATATTTTTTGATAATATTTATAGTCTTTTTTAACATATTTATCACTACATTAAAATTATTATACTTCTTTGAAATAAGAGTGTGATTGTTTTGATCCTTCTTGTCACTTTAATTTGTTTGAATAATATATATATAAATATATGTCACTTTCACGTAAAAATGTACATTAAATAAGACATTTCTGATACCTAGGTTTTAACTGTTAATGATTCTCATCCAATATGATTTTATAATGTGTCAGGGTAAACTTATTATCCTTATCATATTATTTTACACCCTTATTTAATAGATTTACCTTTAGCCGTGGAAAAAAAATTACTGTTCATACCATTCAAAATTAAAAAAAAATAAAGTTAACTATTAAAATAATTTGAAACCAGTAATTATCAATATATAATGAAGTATTAAAATTTTAAAACACAAAATTTATAGTAATTATATTAAAATTAATCTCATTGACAATATAAGAATGTCGATTTTTAAATGTAAAAATGATCTAAACATTTACACGTGTTTATATCAAATATCAATGTGAAATTAATTACAATAACAAAAAATTGATTAAATGGTAAAAACATAATCTCAATATACATTAAAAAAATAAAATAATAATCTAATGATACAAATAAATTATATAAATTTTTTTTAAATTAAAATGCACTATTTTCATTATTCCTTAAAAGATGAATATTAACAGAAAAATAATAAAAAATAAAACAAAATTAATAATTAATAACTATATTGCAATGAATAATTTTGGTTTGTCATATAAAATTTATATTAGTGAAAAAAAACTATTTCT
The DNA here is from genome assembly GCA_963277665.1 of Viscum album. Taxonomy (NCBI): domain Eukaryota; kingdom Viridiplantae; phylum Streptophyta; class Magnoliopsida; order Santalales; family Viscaceae; genus Viscum; species Viscum album. The sequence continues at coordinate 1,185,950,245 of OY728156.1, read as the reverse complement.
CCATCAACAATCATAAATATGCCTTTTCTAAAAAATACCAATTTTATTCGTAAAATTTGATTTATTATTATATCATGTCTTAAAAATAGATAAAATGTATTTTTACACATAAATTAAATATATTTCTTATGTATTTCATTAATATATTCCAGTAAGATATATTTATTAACTTATTTCTATAACACAAACTTGTGCACATTTAAATAGTTTTCAAGTAAAAATACAACATTTATATTTGATTGGTTTTTTTGATCCATTTCTAGTTACATTGAAAACAAATTAATCATTATATAATCATGTATAGACCATATTTTCATAATATAGTTGAAATTTTTCATTCCCACCAGTCTTATGTATATGTGCTAAACACCCTATTAAAAAATAACATTCAGTTGTCTTTTTTAATCAATGTGGATTATCATGTATTATATCGAACAAAGTAATTTTTTTAAGAAAAATATGGATATAACTTTCCCACCACCCATTGTAAATTGAATCATAAAATTTTAAATCTGGTGTCCATAACTGGGGTATGTTTTTTCAAAATTACTTCATTAACATGCCACATCAGAAAACGAGTCAATAAAACCTCCACATGAATTGAAATAAATTTAAGTATGATGTTCAACCACAATTACACATACTAGGATTAAATTTAAGAAAACATTGATATTGAAGTAAAACTAACCATCATGTTATGATGGATAGTGACATAAATCATTTTTAGTATAATGTTACCAATAAACAAACTATAAATTTTTGGTGGGTTAAATTATCATGGATTTCATTGTATGAAAAGTATATAGAAAAGATTTTAATTTTAAGATTATTTTAATAGAGTTGTGGAATTATATTAATACCTAAACTTGGATAATAACTAAATATACCTACTTGAAACGTATAGTTTCATCATTTAACCAAATTCACTAACAAAATCATCTTTCTCTTCAAACAAGGAGTATTAAAGATGATTTTTTTGTGCCTGAATCAACTTATGGAGATTCAAATAATTCATAAAATCATAAAAATATATCCCTCCTATATTTAGATATTAACAAAAAAATTGTTAGGATAATATAATATAATTTACCACAATTAATAAACATTTATATGATGAACATCTATTTCAATATCCAAAATTCAAAATTTAAAACCAACAATCAACATTGACAGTTCAATAAATAACTATCCCAAAAAGTCCTCAACATAAAAAAAACTGATATTGAAACCCTAAAATTAGAAGCATTACATAACATAGACTTCCAAGATAAATTTTCCCATTTATATCCCAATATTATCAATCATAGTTAAAGGATCATATCAAAAAGTAATTACCTTAATCACATGTTCTCCATGATAGGTTAATAATTTCAATAAATAACATAAATTTACATAATCCCAAATAAAATCATATATAAATCCAAAATATAATTGATCCTTTTCTCCCAAATTAAAATCCAATCATATTCTATTTACCTTTATCATATAAATTTCCGAAAATACTGAACTTGTTCTAAAACATCATTAATCACTTAATCCCAAAATAATTCCATTATACTAGGGATAAAATTTTTATACAACATAATTTCACAAAATCAAATTATTCATATTCAATAATCTAATTTAACTAAAAAATTAATAGTCATACTAACTAGTTACTTGACCTTGGCAAGTGGTAATTGATGTACCCTTTTCTCCCTTCAATTGTGGGTTCAATTCATGTAGCCTTATATTATGGGACAAGTTGTTACATTTTTTACAGGTGGTACTTTTTAAAAGAACTATATAATTATTATAACAGTCCCAATATAATATACTAAAAATAACCATAACTGTTTTTAACATCAATTTTTATCTCATATCATTTATTTTTCATCCCAAAAATTAATATCCTATAATTACCACAATGTTAAAAGTCTGCAAAAATACCATTAGTCACATTATAATTTCCTAAAATAAAGCATAAAAATGGATTGTATGAATGTAATTTGTAATCATACATAAAATTATATACTCATGAAGATATTCATAACTCTTGAAAAAATATCATAATCTAAAAAGATGTCAAAAATTTACTATGTTACAAAATATCATGACCATGTAATAAATATTTCATAATCACGAGTGAAATAAAGAACTATAATATAGGATATATTTAGGTCTAGAGATTTAGAGAATTATGATAAAATATTACAATGCACACCCCTACATTACACGTTGACAATTACACGCAGTATGATCATTTCCCACCAAAGAAATCACTTTTTAAATAAAACCTATCTTTCTCTCAAGACACATCTTAAATTATTTCATATTGACATAATCATTTTCCATTATAATAGTAAGTCCTATGAAAAACATGATAAAACATAGGATAAGAACAAAATCATCAATAGTGTATATAAATTAAAGAATGAAACTATTAGTCCATGAATATTTTAAACCCATGAATTTTTTTTCACAGAATCACAAATCTCTCCCATAAAACATAAAATATATATCTTACCTCATGAAACCATAAAATTACTATAAAATTAAATATAATTAATAAATCATATATGGAACATGTGGTATAAATATCATTCTTACATTTTACCTTTCATGACTACATATGGTATAACATTCATGGATATGTCTCGAATACCCATCACTGTATATTCTCTAATTATCTTAAAAGACACCATACAGTTTCACTCCACCTCATTACCCAATGTATTAAAGAGCTATCATGGGGTCAAGAAAATTTCATTTTTCATAGAACCGACCATATAAATATGATATTTCCCAAAATCATAACATAATCATAACACATAAAAAATCATAATGAAAAAAAATAACATTTCCATTTTAAAATTACTATTCATCATTATATGTTGCGCAATCATTAATGAAAACAAAATATTTTAAAAGAAAAGGGTTAAATTTTAAATCATACATCAATACATGATACTGACATGAAAGTGATAATTTCTATTAAAATATTTTTTAAATAACATTCCATGTTATTGAAATAATCAGTACATTTTTAAAACACAATTAATTTTTTTTTAGAGAATATTTTTAAAACAATGTTCATATCACAACAATAAATATTTTTAAAGAAATTATAAATTTAAAAAAACTAATTTCCATAAAAGACAAATAGTTAAATATATTCTCATAACATGTAAATTAATATGATGATTAAGAAGAAAAAATCATTAAAACTTTAAAAGTTATGTTTTTATTAAATACTTCCTTACCACTTAAGAAACACATGACTAAAAAATAATTAAAGAATTAAATATAATAAAATAATAAATATCCCAAGAATATATTATTTCATGATAAAAAATTTTAAAAGGGTTATATAAACACCTTATAATATAATAAAGGTGAAAATATCTTGATATCTCTTAATGAAAGGGGATTAGGAAGAAATCTCTTGTCGTGAGTCTTTCTTGTCTCGTACAATATTTATATTATTGAATAATAAAACTAGTTTAATTTAAAAAAACATTACATTTCTCATTATTAATAATAATATTATTATAATATAATATATTTCCATGTCATATAAATTACATAATTATTTATGTTCACATCGGATGCTGTGTCAATATTTGGTACTTGAGTCCAAACGAACTAGATATGATGTAAATAGTATTTGTGGACATAATTTCATCATCTCCAAAACAAAATTCATGAAAAAATTATTTTTTAATATTGCTTACACCTTTAAATCCATTCATTAAAATTGGATATGAAAATTAACATCTTTACATTTAGGTAGACAATTTTCCATACAAACACATGAGTAACATTTTCCATTTTACATTGATCATTATGGAAAACAAATATGTATAAATTTAACTATATAGAATGATAATAACATTATTAATATCATATTAATCATATAATTATAAACACACACACACCTATAAATATATAATATAAGTGTTGTAGTTAATAAAAAATATCACATCACTTTGTGGATGTGATAGTTCACATGATCGTATGAATGATGTTATCATTTTTACGTGCATGAAAAGTATGAAAATAACTAATATATTATTATATTATAGTGATTTATATTTCAAAAATATCCCATATTAACATTAATTCCATCATTATTACTAGTCATGAGAGACAGTTATGGAAAATGAAATATATCGGATTGTGGGAGGATACACTATCGTACCCACGTATGAAATCATGATTTCCTATTTCATTAAATTGGAGATGGATATATGTGATGATATTAACATAACATCTTAGTGTAGTTAAGAAATTGTATTCATTATTTCCTCAAGTTGGAATAATGTTTTAATGAAGATGAAGAATAAACAATATGCAAATACCTAAATGAAAAATTACATTTTCAATAGATGACAGCTTTTCGTGAAACCTTGACTCTTATATGGAATGTTCTATACCTAAAATTATGCTTCAAGAATATGGTTATTGATTTGATTAACTGTTTTTGGAATTTCATGGGAGAGAAAAATAGTTTTTTAGTGTTAGTAATATTTAAGAATTGGTCCTTTTATAAGTGTGGGGTCGGGCACATTTGGAAACTTCTAAAATATTAAAATAAATTAATTTAATTTTTAACATAAAATGACTCAAACTTGAGTTAATTAAAAAACAATACAAGGATTTTTCTAAATCCTCCCATCCACTAATTTTTTAACATGTATATAATTTTTTTGAAACCTTGTCTTTTCACTTTACCCTTATTTAATATATTATAATATTAATTATTGTAACAACATTTTAAATAGTATGTGGTAATAAATTTTACTTATATGGGGTGAATTTTCCATAAACTGATACATTATGAACATTTATTAATTATAATAGTCACTTTTTAAAATTTTAATTCTTTTTATCATTTAATAAAAATTCAATAAAATATTATTTTTAATAAATATCAATAATGTCAATATCAAAGTATTAATTTAGTTGAATTTAATTAAAATGAAATCAAAGAGATATTTTTTTAAAAAAATATTGAATATAATTATAATATGTCATTTTCATCAATGAAATGTTAAGATGGAAAGGGTTATTGAAGAAACTCATGAGAGAGTTCCCATGATTCTTGGTGTTGGTTTTTATGCGAAGGTAGTCTGATCACCTTTTGGAGGACATGTTGTGGCCACTATGATTCCATCTAGATCTGGTTCTATAAAAGAAGTGGAGAATATTGAGCTTGGAAATCATTTTTATGCTTTGAATAATGATGATATTGTGCAGGAGATTGAAACTGATTAGAGTAGATACACTATGGATGAGCAGTAGGCCCAGGGGAGAATTAAAAGTGATGGGGTCAAGAAGGGAATATCTAAAGAGCTCAAAGATACTCATATTTTACAACTCCCATTAAGACATGTTAGACGAAAAATGAAATTCCAAGAAGATGGATGATGATTCTCTTGATGAACCGTCATATTTACTAATGAGTTTGGATGAAGAAACATTTGAACAAGTTTAGTTTCTTAATGCTACTGAAGAAGAAGCTGTTGGAGTGATAGGAAGTTATTTGGGGATGAATCATATTGAGTAACAATATAACTGGATCGACAGACATGAATTTATTTTAGATGGGGGTTTCAAAAATGGGAAGATCAGCATTGTGGAGTACATTCAGACATGGGATAAATTGACATTAAGACTTAAAGATCTCTTAATGGATGAACAAGAAACTCAGGTACGCAATATCTCATGGATTCTATTTAGGGATCCAATTTCTAGTGTTCCTAAATTGTCTTTTATTGGATAATTAATATTATTATGCTTCTGAACATTGGTCTCTCACTTTTTCTCAAAAAATGTTTTGAAATAAAAAACAATTAATTTTTTGTCATATAGTTATTGTGTTTCAATTGTGTCTGTATTTATAGTAATTATTTAATCTATAAAAATTATAAAGAAATTAACATGATATATATAATTTTATTATATTTTTGTATACTATTAAATATTGATGTTTTTTCCAATTTATCACTCTATTAAAATTATCATATTTATTACATATAAGTGTGTGGAATTTTTTAGCATTCATGTAACATTCTTTTGTTTGAATAATATTTATATCACTTTCATGAAAAAAAATTCATTAAATGCATCAATTGAGATATATAGGTGTTAATGGTATACAGTTTCTCATCCAATAATATTTTTTAGATGTTATGGTGATTTTATTATCCTTATCATAGTATTTGTTACCCCAAATTACCCGATTTACCTTTAACTGTGCTAAAAAAATATCATCCTTTCTATTTATAATATAAAAAAATATAATTAACCTATTAAAATAATTCTCATAGAGTGACAAAAAATATAGAATAAGTTTTTCAAAATTTCATACATATTATTTTGACTAATTAAATTAAAATTAATCTCATTAACAAAATGAGAAAGAATGTTTTTAAAAGTAAAAAACCATTAAAAGATTGACATGTATTTATATCAAATTACAATGTGAAATACATTAAAATTAATAGAATTGTTCTAAATTATAAAAAAATATAAATATATTTAAAAAAATGTAGTGTATAATCTTTCAATAAAAATAAGTTTGATGAAAAATCAATTTTGAATTAAAATGCAAGATTTTTCGATATTCATTAAAAATTTACTATTATCCTAAAATTAAAAAAATTAAACCCAAGTTATTTTTGAAGCTATATAATAAAGAAAAATTTTATTTTTTAAATATAACATATAAATGTAAACAAAATAGATTAAAAATGTGTTCACCATCAAGATTTTTAAAATATGTTTTTTATACATCTTTTATTCATAAAAATGGGTTTGATCTTATATCATCTATAGAAAATATGTTAAATTAATATTAATAATTTATTTAAATATATCTCATATATATATAATTATTAAATAACAAAAATATCTATTTATAAAATTATTGGAATAATATACCCATTTTCAAATTTAAATAGATTGTCAGTAAAAATACATCTTCTGTATTCAAATGATTTTTTGATTCATTTGTAGTTAAATTGCTTACTAATGACTCATTGTATTAACATGTGTAAAAAATATTTTCATAATAATGTTATCATTATTCATTATCTACATTCTAATTTCTAGGTGAAGAATACCTTATTAAATAATAATATTTAGTTGTCTATTTATGATTGACTTGTCTTATCATGTATACTATCAAAAAAAGAATTTTTTTAAAAAAAATCTATGGATGTTACATTCCCCATGAAATGTTTTGGTGATCTTTTAATTGTATTTTAATTTATAATAATATCCATTGTTTTTATTATTATTTTAAAGGTATATGAACCAATGTAACCATATTTAACTTTTATCTGTATGGATTATTATTACGGTGATGAAATATTGAAAAACTTTTTTTCATGATTTTTGGTATGCTGAAGTGATAAATTTTTTTCATAGTATTATGTAATATATATGAATTTAATTTATTTATGTAATGGTTGAGTTCATTGTTTCCATCCAATTACTTGAATAAATGATAATTTTTTATAAGCTCAAGAGAAACACGAGGGGTAATATGATGCCCAAAAGAGTCTAAACAATAGGTTATACCAATGACAAAGTAAAGAATAGTTGAGGTTATCCCAATCCTAATAAAAGTACATGGGCTATTTTCCCAATCCAAACATTTGATGAATGTATTTTTCGGTAACACTTATATAACACTCTCAGAAAATTTATTTGAAATATGTTTTTATCTCATGGATCGTGATTTTTGATTCTGATATGATTCATTTGTTATGATCTACCAAATAATATTTTCAATGAATATGATCTATGAATTATTATGTATGATTTTTAAATGTTAATTTCATGTTATCATACCCTTATACACACAATAATCGTAAATTTAATCATTGATTACTATCTCTCATGCTTACCCTTATTACATATCTAAGATCTCCGTTTATTATTTTTATTTTTCGAAAGAAAATGGAAATAAATATTTTGTATGATTTATCTATAATGGGTGGTATATGTGAACAACGTAGTGGGATATGATGTAGAAATTTTATGTTTTAGTTGAAAATGAATCCATGTTTTACGAGACACTATAACATTATATTTTTAGAGTGGATTTTATAAAATATGTAAGGAATATTCAACTAAAATTATGTAAATTTTGTGAATTTAATATTTGGGTTGCCGAAATTCTCACCTTATAAAGGCTTAGTATTTTTGGAAACTATAATGATGAATTATTATTAAAAACCTATAGGACAGTCCTAAATATAGGATAATATCTTAATTTATGGTGAATAAGAGACAATGTTTTTACTATAAAATGTATCTGTATCTGGATAATGTTCAGATTATCAGGATTTGGATTATATGTTCCTTGTGGAAAAAACTCATAAGGGGGGTGTTTGATAATGAACATGATCACCATGGATGCTTGATGAGTAGACCTGAAACTACCCACCTGTATAAACACACCCACGGTATATTCTTGGGATTATTCATATTCACTTTAGGAATTATTATAATTTCATTAATTCATATTTATGGATAATGTATCTTAAAACAAAGGTGTTATATAATTAAAGGAAGAAGTCATGATATAGAAAAAAAAATGTTGTACATTTCAAAATTATATTGTTACTCACTATTATTATTGTTTCTCATTCTATGATTTTTGGTTTTAATCTCTAAATAGAACTAAGAGAAATCATGTAAACACTGAATGTTAGGGATGGTGAAATGATTTATATATTATAAACCATATGAAATGGAATATATAATTTAAATCTTATGATTATGACTATCATATATCTCAATATTTGTTGAACAACCTTAACATATAAAATTTGTTAAATGAAAAAAATTATGTAAAAGTGGAGTTTTATGAAGACCATATTGGAATATATTTTTAGCTTCCTATATGTTGAGGATGTGGGATAATGATCATAGGAAAATCTCTCAATGGATTGAGAAAAATGTTTATATGTGGGAATACATGGAATAAAATTTTAAATTTCAAAAGAAAAATGAAATATAGATTACCATAATGGATGTAAATAATGGTTCCCATATTTAATAATATATTTTTTAATGTTTTAAATGTGAGAATTATAAAAATTAAATATTTAGGAAGAATTATATAAATTTTAATAGGTTGTATTATATGATTAATGGATTTATTATTGATGATGAAGAGAAAACAAATGACATATGAAAGGAATGAATTATTTTTACATTATATTATTTGTTATATGTAAAAATCATTATTAAATTTAGATTGATGAATCTTATGAAATTATTTAGGTTCTATTTTGTATGAATTCATATTTCAGGAATAAGAAAATGAATCCTAGATAAGGGTTTTTAAATGATGTTAAATGATTGATATGTTAATATATTAGGATTAAAATGCAATTTAAAGAAGTATTTTAAAAATAATATTATAGTTATAAGAAAAATGAATCATATAAGTATTGTTCTAAAAAAATTATTTAATTATTTTCAATAATATGATAATGGGTAATAATAATGTATAAAAAATATTTAGTATTAAGGTGAGATTTAAGGAACAGAAGTCATTGAGTGATATGTAATCTTAAATATGTTTCCGATATTGGGATAATAATTTTTTAAGGGAAAAGAGTTGATTGATATTTATATTTTAAATTGGATAGTATTGGTGACCTTGATATGTTTTAGTGATTTAATGATAGCGCTATTTATTTTAAAATTAATTAAGTTTATTCCAATTTTTATTATGTAAAATATGTTAGATAGTTTTTTATTTTATTTATGGAAAACTAGTAGAGTTATTTTTTGGAATTATATATCATCTCATTGGGTACTTATTGTGATATTCATTTTTTTCAATGTTTTATGATAATATATGATGATTATGTTCACATGTATTGTATGTGACCTTAGTTGTTAATTTATGTTTTTTAGGGGATAATTTTTAGTTTAATTTTTAATATTTGCGACCTTATTTCAAATTTTCATTAATTTAATAAATACTATTTGAGATTGATTTAAGTCATTATTTAATATAGCTATTTGTGAACGGATTTAAGTAGATATTTAGGAATTATTATCCAAAGTATCGAGAATAATATTTCAAATGATACTTTATTAATATTAGTAATATTAGATGTTTCTACTCATTTTAGGTAATAGTGACTAAATAATGATAAAATAAATATATTGACATCCTTTTATAATTATTTTGATATATTATAATATTAATTTACTTATTCTGGCATGAATATTTCATATTTTTATTCATAATTGGAATATAGAATGAAAATTGGTGGATTCTAATTGAAACATTTACCCAAATAATGTAATTATGATTCAGAATTAAGAAAAATTATATAAGTATATTTTATTGTGTTTAATTATAAATGAAATCATAAACTCTATGAATATGATCTTGAAATTGAAAATAGTTTTCTTCTAACAAAAATTTCTAATGAATTAATAGTCTTCATTTTAATGTATATTTTTGGTTTTGAGGTCATTAACATTAACATATCAATATTATATATCACCCTCTTTTATTCTTTGGTCATTATGTTTGTACCAAAAGAATATTTTTAAAATTTATTATAATGTTATCTTTTTTAGGGACCTAATTGTCTTTTATTTTTGATCATCATTCTTTTCCCAATTCACATTGTTAATGTATTTTTAATTACCATATTTAATGTTGTGGGTTTTTAATAATGATATTTTAAAATATTTAACAATTTATTAAATTGATAATTTTTTTTGAGAATGTGTCTTATTATTAATTAGTATAATTTAACACCACAAAAATTTATTTTAAAATTATTATATTCTAGATATCATACATCAAACATAACACCAAGAATAATGAAAAATGTGATATTTAAGGATGATATTATTATCTAAATGTGACTATTATAACATGGACATTAATTTTGAAGGAATAAATATTAATAATCACATTTTTAAAAAATATTTATAAATTATCTAAATAATCAAGTTTTTTTTAATTTGATAATATGTATTTAATAAATTTTCAATGAAGTCATTTAACTCATCCAAAATATGTTTTCTATAGAGATGGGGTTTATTTAATTTTGTGAGTATGAGTTATATTTAATTTATTACATTTTTGGAACATTTATTTTAGTACATTAATATAATTTCTAAAATCACTGTGTTAGTATTACATTAGGGTGTACTTTTTAAATTATTTACAAATGAATTATTTTCCACTAGATAAAGAAAAATACTAATTTGAGTTAAACTGACATTTAATTTCAATAAATCAAGAAATAAAAACATACCATTAATATTGAATATAATATTAATATATCACAAGACTCCATTAATTATAAATATATAAATTAATTACATAAGAATAAAAACTATACTTTTTTTGTAGAAGGTGGTTCCTGAACATAAGACCAATGAAAATTTATTATAAAGAAAAGGTCTACAAAAGTCTAAAATATGGAAACATATTACAATATTTGCAATGAATGGGGACTATATTAGTGGGATAATCTTCGATCCACGTAATATAATGATTAATCCCATTATTCATTGTCACAACCAGACCTCGTACACTTATTTTTATATTATTTTATTCTTTTTCTATCCTCCATCGATTGGACGAATTTTAGTTTGAGTTTCGGTTTGAAATTTTGAAGCTTATTTTTTTGGGTCCTGGTCCGATGCGGGGGCACTGCACAATTAGTGGTGACCATGCATTTGGACAAGGTTACTGTGTCTTTTATGGGTGCTTAATATATATATATATATATTTGTTGATAATATTATAATTGTTATCATTATATTGTTATGATAATAATGATAAATAATATTTTTTTATTTTCATTTTTATCTTATATCATTTTTTATGTTATTTTTTATTTCTTTTTTTTATATTTTTTTTATTCCCTTATATTCCTAACCCTATACCCACCCCCCATCTCTTCCGCTCTTCTCTCATGGGCGCCCTGCCTCCTCCTTAGGCATCCCCTCCCCCCGGCCGTGCCATCCTCTGCCTCCCACTGCAGCCCGCCGCGCCGCCACCCAGCTGCCCGTCGCCACCCCACGCACCCTCCCAATTAAGAACCATACTTCACATACATGGTTATTAATTCAAAATTTATTCATACTTATTACAAAATATAACAAAACCTTGATAGGACCGTATATGTAAAGTGTCTTTAGAAACTGGGAAACATAAACAACTGGTTCATAAATCGTCTACATTGTCTCTCATTTGTTTCATCATATCTAGAGTCCCTTTTGGAATATCCTACTTAATACCCTTCTTCCAGACCTTGGGAAAAGAAATAATACAAAAGGGTGAGCTCAAATTCTTAGTATGGGTAAAAAAAATAAATATCAATCATATCATATTCATAAGAACATAACATTTTGAAAATCTTAACCTGCAAAAGAGATAAAAATATCATAACATGGGATTAATCATAGTAGTGAAATGTAATCGCAATAATCATAACGTAAAACATGAAACATTGTGTTATACAAACATAATCATATAAAATCATTTCATATTAGTCAAGTCTCATTGCTAAGACCTTCATAGCGGACAAAGTCCCTTACTGAACCGAGTTCTCTCCTCATTCCAGTCCTGTTTCACTAAACCTGATAATTTGTTGTTCCAGTCATGTACATCTCATGAGATATAAATCTTTACCCAATGAATTGGGGGGAGATATAGGTCCACCCATCTCATAATGAAACCATAATTATGTGTGCCTGAAAATCATAATTCATACATCAAAGAATAACCCATGTAATAAAAATGGGATTTGTAAACATCGTGACATCATAAAACAATTCATATAAGATAAAGGACTTTATAAAAATAAATCTTTCAAAACATAATCAAATAACTGTAATAATACGGATATAAATATAGCCCTATATTATCTTATATGGAAAATAATTTTTATAAAACACTCGAACTCTATTCTTGAGGGAAATATCCTTTCTACTTCAAAAAACGTTTTTCCATTCTTAACGTGTCATACAATTTTTAACTAAAAGAAGCTGATTAAAACTAAACTTCTAATCTTGTAACGTAGGATTCATGTAAATAATGTTCTATGAAATCATAGAAATACATTCATGCCATATAAGTTAAAAAAACATTTTTCTCATACTTTGGCCAGAAAAGTCAAAAAGTACCTTGTACGAAAAACGACACAAGATTCCATTCATATCTTTTAATAAAACTCACCATTGTGTAATATTGGATTTACAAAATTGTAGGAGGATAAAAATAATAATACATATTGAGGAAACATGGATGTGGATGATAAATATTCCCCAGTAAATTCTGAAGTGTAAACAATCTTGGATAAAAATGAGATTGTGAGATTTTCCCTTACCTTAGGTCCGATATGCTTTGTACGTATCCGAAACTCATTTATAATGGTTTAGATAATGTCATTGACTTACTGAAGAATAATATTCATTGTTATTATATCATATATGATCATATTCTTATCTTTTTCTTAGTAATACCTCATTGCTACTTGTTATTCGGGTGTTCATTGTTTTATGTTCTTATGCATGTTTTGTCGAATAAATTCTTATTCATCTTTTTAGGTTATAGATACCTCATTTCCAAAACGGTATTAGAGTAATATATATCATATTTACTCATTAAATTCATTTATATAATCATTATTCAATGAAGATCATGTAGAACGATCCGCATCACATCGTGAAGACGGTAGGCCGTACGTACGCACAAGACATGATATCATTCCCATGATCATGGAATTGTATTGAAGTGTATTTATATTATTTCAGAATCAATATCACATTAAAATCATAATATATAGTTATTATTTACACCATTATACCCATCCATGTATGGTGGTGGTGGAAAACAGATTACACTACGGCGTGGAGACAATATTCTGTACGAACGCACGCGCGGTGATTTCATTTTCCGCAGGATAGATAGAAGGTGAAATAGGGTTGTTTGATATTTCTAATGACATATCAGTATATGAGTGATACTTATTTTATTACTTAATAATGAAACAACTAAATAAGAGAATGTAGAAGAAGAAATAAATTTGAACGATCCGGTAACAGATATTACCTCTTCTTCGACACGGCTCTTTGAAACCACCTCTTAAGGCACAAAAATTGGACTTTGGAGAAGACCAGGACCTCTAGGATGATTCTAGGGAAGTGGATAAGAAAACATTGGCAGGGTTTTCCAAGAATGAAGGCTCAATGTGGTGTGAGGAGGAGAGGGATGAGGTGCCCTTTTATATGGAAGGAGAGGGGCACCATTGGAATTATAATAAATATTAATTTATAATAAACTCCAACCCCTCATAAAAACCTCCAAAAATGACGAAAATATGAAGCATAGACGAGATAGGGTTGTAATCTCATCAACCAATAAAATTTAGACAAGTTGGGAATTTATTTTGAACATTATCAACATGATTTATCCTTATATAATATATTTAATTTTATTTGTGTTAATAATATTCTAAATTTTAAATCACTATAAATAATTAATTATATGTTGTGAATGGTCCATAATTTTATAAATTATTACATTTTAGACCATATAGATATTAATTTATAATTTCTAAATATTTTTGTGATTTTTAAACGATTTTATAATATGTAATTTTTATAAAATAACAATAGTGTCAATTTTGACACTATTCATTTCATTGAATTTAAATAAAATATGCACGAAAGATATGTTCAAAATAAAAGATTTAATATATTTATAACTTGTCATATTTATCTCAAAAAATAGTGGAGCACATTAAATAGTTAATATAATTTTTATTTTAATACTTTTAAAATCATTTATTTGATATTTCAATCATTAAAATAATTGTGTCATAAATAATGATAATTATTTAATCCCTAAAAATTATAAATAAATTCATATGATTAGATAATTTTATTAGCTTTCGTGTGACTATTCTTGTTCGATGTTTCATGAAGCTTATCACTAAATTAAAATTATTATACTTATAAGATTTAAGAGAGTGACATGTTGTCACTTTCTTTGGATTTAATAATAATTATATAATTTCATGGTCAAAAGTCCATGAAATGAATCTAGTCAGACTCGTTTGGTGATATGGGTCGACTTTTATTGATCCAATATAATTTTGGGAAGTGTTAGGGTAATTTTATAATCTTATTTTTACCCTTAATTACCAGATTTACCATTTACTCTAGTAAATAAAAATTACCATAGTTACTATTCATAATATAAAAAAAATAAAAGTAACCTATTAACATCATTTTGACCCACTTAATCCAAATATAGAATCCATTTTTCAAAATTCAGAACATATAAGTTGTAGTAATTAATTTAAATGTAATCTCGTTGTTAAGGAAACAGGTTTTAAAAGTTAAAACATTGCCAACGATTGAAATGTTTTTACCTATGAATACAATTTAAATTTAATGCTAATTACATACAATATATTAAATGGTAAAAATAAATTCTATTTATAATTAAAATCATTCAATATTATAATTTAACCATATATGTTATTGCGGTGAAAAAATTTGGTTTTAATTAAAATATAGCGTGTTTTACTATTCATTAAAATATGAAAGTTATCAGAATAATATGAAAAATTTATCCAAAGTTAATTTTTATATCCTGATTACAAAATAGAATTTTATTTTGTCAAATTTAACTTATAATCTAGTTAAAAACTAAATTTAATGTGGGTGCACCATCAAAAGGCGGCAAAACTGCATTTTTTTAAAAACAATTATTTTACCCAAAAAATTTATTTTGTTCACATAACAGGTTTTATATAACATTTAAGATGAATAATAATGTTATAAAACTCAAAATTCTGTTAATACTATTCATAATGGATAGTTTATAATATTATAATAATATATTGTTGTTTAGTGAAACTCGGTATTGCGTACTACACACGCTATCGAGGAAGCTCGCGATTGCGTGTAACGCAAGCCAAGCTAGGATTGATTGTAGTAAAAGATTCATTTTATGTTGCATATAACATAAGAAAAAAATATACTTCTCATAAAATATCAGGGTGTTTCATTCTACCCCCCATAAAATGAATTTCTCCCTCAAAATTCGTCACTTAATAACAAACAGATTAGGATACCTCTCCCTCATCATATCCTCAAGCTCCCATGTAGCTTCATCTAGTTGGGGGTTCCTCCATAAAACTTTTACCAAGCGATTGGTCTTGTTCCATAGAAAGTTTTCACTACGATCTAGAATCTCTATCGGTTGTTCTTTATAAGAAAGATCTTGCTCCAGCGGTACAACTTCTGAGCATAGTACATGTGATGGGTCAGTTATGTACTTTCTCAAGAGACATACATGGAACACATCATGAACTTGAGAGATATTTGGTGGAATCGCCAATCAGTAAGATACCTTCCCAACATGATCCAGTATTATAAAAGGACCGATATACCTAAGGCTAAGCTTTCCCTTCTTTCTAAATCTCATTACTCTCTTTCAAGGAGATATTGGTAAGAACACTTTATCACCCACTTCAAACCCTAGGTCTTTTCTTCGGTTATCAGCATAACATTTTTGTCGACTCTAAGCTGCTCTTATGTGTTGTTGAATAGATCAGACTTTTTCTACCATCTCATCAAAATGATCAGGACCTTATAGCTTTCTTTCCCCAAGTTCAACCCAGCAAGTTGGAGTTCAGAATTTCTTTCCATATAAAACTTCATAAGTAGCCATTTAATTACTGGAGTGAAAGCTATTATTGTAAGAAAATTTCACCAAAGGTAGGTGTTGATCCCAATCACATTTGAAATCCATAGAGAAAGCTCTCAACATGTTTTCTAGAGTTTTATTTGTTCTCTCAGTCTGACCATCTATCTGAGGATGATAAGTAGTGCTGAAACTCAACTCTGTATCTAGAGTATGCTGAAGACTTCACCAGACCATTGAGGTAAACCTTGGATCCCGATCAAATATAATGGAAATTAGTACTCCATTAAATCATACCACTTCCATTACATATATCCTGGCAAGCTGATCCAGAGAGAAATCTTCTCTAATAGAAATGAAGTGTGCTGAATTTATAAGACGATCAACTATAACCCAGATAGAATTATTGCCTTTGGATGTTTTAGGAAGTCCAGTGACAAAGTCTATAGTGATGTTTTACCATTTCCATTAGGGTATGGGTAATGGTAGTAACATCCCCTTATACTTCTATCTATCAACTTTAACTTGCTGACAAACCAAGCATCAAGAGACCAATTCAGTAAAAACTCCTTTCATTCTATCTCACTAGAAATAGTCTTTCAGGTCCCTATACTATTTTGTGCTTCCAGTATGAATAGAGAATGAAGAACCATGAGCCTCATCCAGTATCCCCTTCTTTAATTCTAGGATGGGAGGAACACAAACCCGATTCCTGAACCTTATTATCCCATCACAATAAAGGTTCAATTCAGGAACATTTCTCACCTTCTTTTGTAAATCTATATCTTCTTTTTGTGCCTCTTTAATCGTCACATGGAGAGATGGTTGAACATTCCTTTGAGAAAGATATGATTTTCTCCTTCCATTATAATTCCAATATCTATCCTTTGTAATTCAACAAATATTGGATCATTTGTGATCATCAACATAGATAAGATAGCATGGTCTTGTCGACTTAATGCATCTGCCACCTTGTTTTCTTTCCCAGGGTGATAATGATATGAGTAGTAGTAATCCTTAATCAGCTCTGACCATCTTCTTTGGCGCATATTCAGCTCATTTTGTGTGAAATTATAATTTAAAATTTTATGATCAGTATAAATATCACACCTTTTACCATAAAGATCATGCCTCCAAATCTATAATTAAAAGATTAACGCAGATAACTCCAAATCATGAGTTTAGTAATTTTTCTCTTGTATTTTCACATTTTGTGTCGCATAACTATCACTATATTGTTTTTCATGTTAACACACCCCAGTCCCTTCTTGGATGCATCACTGAATATCACAAACCTTTCTCCACTACAAGGCAGTGTGAGCACAGGTGCACTGGATAACTTTCTTTTCAACTCCTTCAAATTCTCTTCACACCCTTCCTTCCACACGAACATAACTTTTTTTCGAGTCTACATGGTGAGTGGATTAGATAATCCTGAAAAATCATTCACAAAACGTCTATAATATCAAGGAAAACCAATAAAACTTTGGATCTCAGTTACTGTAGTTGGTATCGACCATATTTTGATAACCTATGTCTTTGCTAGATCTAAAGACATCCCCTCTTTTGAGATTATGTGACCCAAAAATGAAACTTTTTGAAGCCAAAATTCACACTTGGTTAATTTTGAATAAATCTTCTCCTTTCTTAGGGTCTTTAATACTATTATCAAGTGATCTTCATGTTCATCCTTTCCCTTTGAATAGACAAGAATATCATCTATAAAGACTACCACAAACTAATCAATAGAGTCTCTAAAGAATCTATTCATTAGATCCATGATGATAGTAGGGGCATTAGTAAGACCAAATTGCATCACTATAAATTTATAGTGTCCATAACTTTTACAGAAAGCCTTCTTTGGTATATCCTATTTTTTGACCCTTAATTGATGATACCCTAAATGAAGATTAAAAATGTAAATGTATTTAGCTCTGTGTAGTTGGTCACATAAGTCATCAATGCATGAGAGATGATATTTGTTCTAGATAATGATCTTGTTAAGTTCTCAATATTCAATGCAGAGTATCATTGATCCATCTTTATTCTTGAAAAACAGAATAGGTGCTCCACAAGGTGATGCACTAGGATGTATGAATCCCTTATCAAGATTCTCTTGGAGTTATTTCTTCAATCCATGGAACTCATTCGGGGCCATTCTATAAGGTGTATTTTAAATGGGCATCACACCTGGCATGACTTCTATTGAAAACTCAACTTCAAGATTTGGTGGAAGAACAGACAATTCCTCTGGAAAGACATCATCAAACTCTCATACAATGGGCATATTCTTAATTGTGTGTTTCTCTCCAACTATTTGAGATAAATAACCTTCATTTATTGGAATCAAGACCCATGAGAGGGATGAAATCTCCAATGGAAGGTTATATTCATCCTTTCATCGATAGATTATAGTAGATTGATCCGGAATATTAAATGTGATTTCCCTTATTTGAAAATTGATATGAGCCCCGTATAAAAAAATCCAATCCATGCCAAGAATCACATCAAATTCCACTATAGGAAGGATCACAAGATTTGCTGGAAGCACATTCCCAAATAAACTCAATCAGAGAAGAATTATAAACTTTTGATGCGACTGTTGTGCCATTAAGAGTTTTCACAGCTAGCTCAACATCTAATTTATGAGGTTGTACAGAGATACCCTTTGAAAATTCTTCAGAAATAAAGTGTGGGTGGATCGAGAATCAAATAAAACATTTTCTACCTTAAAGTAGATGGTAAGGGTACCTTTCCCCACTTCATTATCTTACTCCGAATCTCTGATAGTAATTGCATGTGAAATTCCTTTGTCTTTAGCCTTAATATTTTGTTGATGTCGATCATCATCAACAACCCTTGGATTAGGGCATTGATCGACATAATGCCCCATCTCCTTAAACATGAAACATTGAAGTGTTGGAGGTGCATTCTGTGTATCCATTTCATTGTTTTCATCATTAGACATCTTCTTATTATTATTTTGACATTCAATTTCCCGATGACCGTCTTTTCCACACTTAAAACATCTTCTTGTACCTTTAAGACAATTCCCGCAATGTTTCATTCCACAATTTGAGCATAAAGGAAAACTCATCTTCTTTTCAGTGTGTTATTTAGATTTCCCTTTGAATTCCATTTTCCTCCACTCATCAAACCCATATGACTAATGGATTACTCCAATCCCCATCTCATCCTTGGTAGCACATCGAAAAATTTCCTCGTAGCTATCAAAGTCTCTTATGGCTAACGCCCTTCGAAGACATGGTTTTAAGCCACTAAAGAATCAATTGATTTTACTCTTAGGTTGGAAAATAATTCCAGAAGCGTACCTTGGATGTCTTGTAAAATTTTCTTTGTAGGTACCAACTGATTCATCATCCTTTTGCTTCAGTTCATGAAACTCCTTCTCTATCTTTGTTCAAAGAATACGAGGGAAGTACTTATTGAAAAAATAAGATCTTGAACTGGTCCAATTCCGTGGACTCAATTTCATCCCTTTGCCTCGTATTCTTAATAAGATTCCACCATTGATCTGCATTACCTTCCAAAATATATACTGATAGGATGACCATATCATGTTCAAAACATTGTAGAACTGAAAATATATTTTCAGTGGTACTAATCCATTGTTCAGCCACTAATGGATCAGAAGACCCATTGAATGAAGGTGGATGCTATCACATGAATAATTCAACAGAATGTTTCTCCTTCCGTTTCTCATTTGGAAGTCCTGCGTTGTTCAAAGCTTGAGAATGTTGTGTGAGCATGGCTATAAGAATTTTCATTCCAGCTCCCATAATGTTCGGTTGCAAAGGGGGACAATCATTGCATTGCCCATCACATTCCGCATTAGCACGGTTCCTTCGGGTTCCATCCATTGACTAAAACCAATAATCATAGTATGAGAAACAATAATCATAATAGGAAAACCAATTAATGAAGAAAAAAATTTTCCACATAAGGTTATATCATAGGATATTCATGGCAATTTCTAAAACACTAATATTGTGTTCTATTCTTAGACATATCCTTGGGGTTGTTATTAAAGAATTTATATCCTAGTTTCCAAAAGTTGACTATACCTTTCCTCTGATACCAACTATAATGAACCATACTTTACATTCATGGTTATTACTTCAAAATTGAATCATACTTATTACATCATATAACAAAAATATTATAGGACCATATAGGTATACTGTATTTAGAAACTGGGAAACATAAACAACATGTTCATAAATCATCTACATTTTCTCCCATTTGTTTCATCATATCTAGAGGCCCTTTTGGAATATCCTACTTAACACCCTTCTTCCTGACCTGGGGAAAATAAAACATACCAAAGGGTGAGCTCAAATGCTCAGTAAGGGAAAACAAAAGAAATATCAATCATATAATATTCATAAGAACATAACATTTTGAAAATCCTAACCTTCAAAAGAGATCATAATATCATAACATGGGATAAATAATAGTAGTGAAATGTAATCCCAATAATCAAAACATAAAACATGAAACTCTGTGGAATAAACACATAATCATAGAAAATCATTTCATATTAGTCAAGACTCATTTCCAAGACCATCATAGAGGACAAAGTCCATTACTGAACCGAGTTCACCCCTCGTTCCAGTCCTGTATCACTAAACCGGATCAACTTGTCGTTCCAGCCATGTCTATCTCATGAGATATAAATCTTTACCCAATTAATTGGAGGGAGATATAGTTCCCACCCATCTCATAATGAATCCATTCTTATTTGATCCACAAAATCATAATTCCTACATCATAGCATAACCCATGTAATAAAAATGGTATTTTTAAACATAGTGACATCATAAAAAAATTCATATAAGATAAAAGACATCATAAAAATAATTCCATCACAACATAATAAAATAAATTTAATAATAGGTATAGAAATATAACCCTATATTATATTATATGGAAAATAATATTGATAAAACACTCGAACTCCATTCTTACGGAAAATATCCTTTCAACTTCAAAAAAACATTTTTCCTTTCTTAACATGTTATAAAATTTTAAACTAAAAGAATTTGATTAAAAATAAACATGAAAACCTGTAAATTACACTTCATGGAAATAATGTTCTCTGAAATCATAAAAATCAATTCATGCCTCATAAGTTAAAAACAATCTTCTCGTACTTTGGCAGGAAAAGTCAAAAAGTACTTTGTATGAAAAATGACAAAGGATTCCTTTCATATATTTTAATTAAACTCACCAATGAGTAATATTGGATTTATAAAATTGTATGAGGATAGAAATAATATTACATATTGAGGAAACATGGATGTGGATGATAAATATTCCACAGTAAATTCTGAATTATAAACAATCTCGGATAAAAATGACATTGCGAGATTTTTCCTTACCTTTGGTCTGATATGCTTTGTACGTATCTGAACCTCCTGTATAATTGTTTAAATAATGTCATTGAATTATTACAGAATAATATTCAATGTTATTATATCTTATATTATCATATTCTTATCTTTTTATTAGGAATATTTCATTTCTACTTGTTATTCGAGTTTTCATTGCTTTATGTTCTTATGCGTGTTTTGTCGAATAAATTCATATTCTTCTTTTTAGGTTATAGATACCTCATTTCCAGAATGGTATTAGTGTAATATATATCATATTTACTCATTCAATTTATTTATATAATCATTATTCACTGAAGATCATGTAGAACGAGTCACAATACATCGTGGAGACACTAGGCCGTACGTACGCACGAGCGATGTTATTGTTCCCATGGTCATGGAATTGTATTGAAGTGTATGTATATTATTTTGAAATCAATATCACTTTAAAATAATCATATATAGTTAATATTTACATCATTATTCCCATCCATGTAAGGTGGTGGTGGAAAACAGATTACACCACATCGTGGAGACAATATTCTGTACGCATGCATGTGCGGTGATTTCATTTTCTGTAGGATAGATAGAAGGTAAAATAGGGTTGTATCATATTTAAAATTACATATCATTATATGAATGATACTGATGTTATAACTTCATAATGAAACAACTAAATAAGAGGACGTAGAAGAAGAAATAAATTTTAAATAATCTGTAACAGATATTCAACTTTCTTCGACACGCCTCTTTGAAACCTCTACTTAGGGCACTAAAATTTGTCTTTGAAGAAGACCATGACCTCTAGGATGTTTCTATGAAAGTGTAGAAGAGAAATTTGATGGGGATGGCCGAGCTTGAAGTCTCAATGTGGTGTGAGTAGGAGAGGGAAGAGGTGCCCTTTTATAAGGGAGGAGAGGGGAACCTTTGGAATTATAAGAAATATTAATTTATAATAAATTACAAACCCACATAAAAACGTCCAAAGATAACTCAAATCCGAAGCTTAGACGATATAGGGTTGTAATATTATCAACCAATAAGATTTAGACAAGTTGGGAATTTATTTTAAAAATTATCAACATGATATATCCTTATATAATCTATTTAATTTTATTTGTGATAATAATATTCTAAATTATATATCATTATAAATAATTACTTATAAGTTCTGAATTGTCCATAATTGTATAATGTATTACATTTTCGACCATATAATTTTTAATTTATAATTTTTAAATATTTTTGTGATTTTTAATCGATTTTATAATATGTAATTTTTATAAAATAACAATACTGTCAATTTTGACACTATTCATTTATTTGAATTTAAATAAAATATACATAGAAGATATGTTCTAAATAAAAGATTAAATAGATTTATAACATGTCATATTTATCTATAAAATTAGTGGAGCACATTAAATAGGTCATATAATATTTATTTAAACACTTTTAATGTAATGTATATGATATTTAAACCAATAAAATAATTGTGTCATAATTAATGATAATTATTTAATCCCTAAAAATTATAAATAACTTCATATGATGTATATAATTTTATTATGATTCTGGAGACTATTCTTGTTCGAAATTTCATGATGTTTATCACTAAATTAAAATTATTATACTTATAAGATTTAAGAGAGTGACATGTTGTCACTTTCTTTGGTTTTAATAATAATTATATTATTTCATGGTCAAAAGTCCATGAAATGAATCTAGTACAACCCATAGATGATATGGGTCGACTTGTATTTATCCAATAGTATTTTGGAAATTGTTACGGTAATTTTATAATCTTATTTTTACCCTTAATTACCATATTTACCTTTAACTCTAGTTAATAAAATTTATCGTAGTTACTATTCATAACACAAAAAAATAAATGTAACCTATTAACATAATTTTGACCCACTAAATCCATATATTGAATCCATTTTCAAAATTCAAAACACAGAAGTTGCAGTAATTAATTTAAAATTAATCTCATTGTTAATCAAATGGGTTTTAAAAGTTATAACATTGCCAAAGATTGAAATGTTTTTACCATTGAATTCAATGTAAAATAAATGCTAATTACATTAATTAAATTTAATGGTAAAAATATATTCTATTTATACATTAAAACCATTCAATATTATTATTTAACCATATACATTATTGTGATGAAATAAGTTGTTTCTAATTAAAATATAGCGTATTTTTACTATTCATTAAAATATGAAAGTTATCAGAATAATATGAAAAATTTATCCAATGTTAATTTATAGATCTAGATTCCAAAAAAGAATTTTATTTTGACAAATTGAACATATAATCTTGTCAATAACTAGATTTAAAGAGGGTGCGCCATCAAAAGGCAGAAAAATAGCATTTTTTTAAAAATACTTATTTTACCTGAAAAATATATTTTGTTCACATACCATGTTTTAGAAAATATGTAAAATGAATAAAATTGTTATTAAATTCAAAATTACATTAATAATATTCATAATATCTAGTTTATAATATTATAATAATACATCGTTGTGTAGTGAAAATCGGTACTACGTACTACACACGCTATGGAGGAAGGTCATGATTGCGTGTAACGCAAGCCAAGCTAGTGTTGTGTGCAGTGAAAGATTTATTTTATGTTTCATATAACATAAGAAAACAAATATATACTTTTAATCAAATTTCAGGGTGTTACACCCCTTGTCGGCCACCTGTCGATGCCTCGCGCCCCACCTACTGGCCTCCCATTGCCGCCCGCCTACGTCCCGCGCCGTGCCCCCCCCCCCCCCTCCAGTTCTCCATCCCCACGCCACAACTCTAGACGAACCCACTTATGACATGCCATGCTGGCTCCACCACCTCTCGATCGCTGGCCAACAAGCGTCGTCATGCTCGTCGCGCGCCATACCTGCACCAACCTCCCGATGGACCTCTCCGGCGAGCCCCACTCCCGGCCAGCGGCCTCCATCCCCCTCCGATGACCTCCGACCGAGATCCGGCGAGCCCCACCTCCTGCCAGCAGCCCTATGGCCTCCTGTCTGACCTCCAACGACCCACTTCTCTGGCGTAAACCCCTCGCCGAGTGTGCGAAGTCTTCCTCAAGTCTCGATTCTGTGTATTTCAGCTACCGCTGCCGCAGGCAAGGTGGTTATGATCATGTCGGATTGCCTGCCATTATTCATGGGTTGTGCTTGGTCTTACTCACCATCTCCATTGAAGTTGAAAGGTTTATTATCGTGTGAACATTTATTTTAGTATCTCAATTGCGTTTAGGATTGCCTAATAATATTTTGTGCTATGTTGGTCCCCACCACTTTTGTTTCAGTGTTCGCCACTGAAGGTGAGTTGTTTGGGGTTGTTTTGGTTTGCTTGATGATATGTCGGGGTGAGGTTTGCACTTCTTCTGTTTTTAAATTTTTTAAACCAATGTTTTCGTGTTTTTGAGTCCTTGGTAATGTCTCTGCTCTACGTTGGTAATAACCACTGCCTTCATCTTGGAGGTATTTGTGCGCAAGCGCGAAGCGGGTCACGTCATCATGTTTGGACTGTAATTTGAGGAAGGTTTCCCCACTTCACATTCCGTTAAGTTTAAAAATTATTAATTTCTTGTTATTTATTTAATTTTTGGTAAAGTATAAATAATACATAACAATTATTTTTAGAATAATTATTTGATGCTAATGAAACTATTTATTCTTGTGCATTGAACTGAAATTATTTTTCTTGACGATCTATTGCATCACGGTGAAAAAGTCATTTGGCTTTTTAAAACTAATTTATGAATTTTCAAGAATGGTTTCGGTTTGAAGTGAAATGTTTCTTTTTGATGAAAAAAGAAGTTTTATTAAATAGTGGTTTGACATGTGAATGAATGTGTTGTTTTCACTATGAGAAACACTTAAAGGGTGGTTGGCAGTTTTAAGATGGTTCTGAAATGATTTAGATGAATATACCTCGGGGTGGGTACAACTAAAGGCCCGATTGGCATTTTGAAATAATTATTTTTGAAAGGTTGATGTGTGAAATTTATTGAAGGCCCGTTTGGTAGTATATACTGAATTTTGGTGAGACCCTTCTTGGGTTGGATCCCATGCCTATTGTTGATATATGTTACTCGGGGGGTCCTTAGTATGGGACCTCCTTGGTGAAATGAAAGTCGATTGCAAGGGACTACCCTTGAGGTGGACCAGGTGGTGCCAGTTTGTGTGGTGTATTTGGATTATATATATATGTATATATATTAATGAATTTTGTTTAAATTATATGGCACACCCTCCTTAGAACTATACATGGGAACATGGCATAGTAAATTAATATTCTGAGAATGATTACTACACTATTTTAGATTACACACTAGCTAGTGGCCCCATAGTAGGGGAATACTGATTTATTGCTATTATAGGTATTGGACCCCTTGGTTAGGCCATGTAGAGATACGTCGAGCATTAGGTAAATATGACATCTTCGAGTTAGCGAATTCCTTCAAGATGAGTCACATGTATAATATGTTCTGGATTATTCACGAGCTCCTAGGTTCGACCCATGTTTCCTTAAGTGCTTAATTGTTTTTGGAAGATAGTCAAGGTTCCTTGTTCGTTTGATGGCCCTCATGTGTTTCTTTTCCATTTCCATAGTTGTGTTCTATGTGTGGTTTTCCTCTTGGATAGAAAAAATAATTTTGGATTTTAAATTGGATGAGAAAAATGTTTTAAAAATATAATTCACTTTTCCCTTTTATCATTAAAACTTGTTTTTTTAAATATTTGTATAAGGGAAATGGTCTGTTACTTTCTTTGTAAATGAAAACTTTATGTGAAACCCATATTTTAGGTAATGTAGTTCAAACTTGATATTTATAGATTCTTTATTAAATGGTAGTTCTTTGGGAATAGATTTATCGGGCAAGCCTATTGAGTTTTAATAATCACGCCTATAGTGTTTTCTTGTTTTTGGTTCTTCGGCAGGTTTCAGCTTTTGTTGTTCTCCTTGAGTGACATTGGTTGTGGTTTTGGAGGGTGACCCAAGGGGTCACGTGGAGTATTGGTCATGGTCAGGTTATTAGCGTTGTTGGTTGTTATTTCTTTATTTTCATTTGTTTTATTTATTTTCTGCTACTTAGTTTATATTCATTTGGGAAAAATCATTCCCACCTGTATAATGTTGATTCCCATCACTAGTTTCCAGCCCGTGGGGATTGGGAACGCCCATTGGACCATCTCACGGGCCAGCTCGGGCGACCGATTCAGGGTCGACTCGGGTGGGTTCATGAAAAAATGGTATCAGAGGAGGCCCTTGTTATTTTGGGTGGTTGGTATATGGAAGTTAGGACTGTCAGTACTCGAGAGGTATGTGCAGGAAGAGCATCACAAACTCTTGCTCACACTGATTCTCGAGTTGCGATGTGTAGTCTGGGATTTGAGTCTTCTGCTTTTGTTTTGGACTGATTAATGACAATAGAGGCGAGCCAATGTCACGTCGTGACCTCACAAGGAGTAGTGACCCATGTGGAGTCCGATTTCATGGTTTAAGTTCATCCTTGTTGTGGTTCCGTACCTGGGCAAGGCTCACTACCATGTCTCTAGGTTAAGTGTGACTACTAGTAACTCATTTCGGTGCTTCGTTGTGGATTGTGTTTTGTTTCGATCGGTTTGGTGTATGTGTTATTTTGAAAATGAAAGTGTATTTTGAAATAAAATTGTTTCTATAAAATGTTTTTAAATTGGTAATGTGGGTTTTTAAATTGAAGGATATTTGGTTTTAATGTTAGTGTTTAGTTGGAATTGATAAAGGGTGGCTTGGTGTGACCCTTGGCATTCGTTATGGAGGATCACATGTGTGTGGGTATGTATGAAAAGTGTGTGAGGCACTTGTTTATGGATGATGTGGATGTACCCACATGTGATGATTCATGGGATTCCATGGGTGAGTTTTTGAAATATAATGTACTTTGAAATTGGTTTTCTCTGATGAATGTATTGTTGGCCTCTGAAAAGTGGATTTTGTTTTTGAAAAATGGTCATAGGATAAAGCAGTTTTGACATTTTAAATGAAAATAGTGATTTTAGAAAATGATATATTGGTTGTATTTATATTTTTTGACTTTTATGCCGATTGTATCGAATTGGGTTGTTTATTCAATTATTTTTTGGCTTGATTCCGGTTATGGTTTTATGGCCATTGCGTTGTTCCGAATGTGTCGCCCAGAAAAAAAAATCCCAAAAAAATGTAGTCATGCCCAAGTCTGGTTCCTATCAAGTGTTTCATGTTTATCGAGCTGATTCAAATCTGTTAGAGGCAGTTATGTGGTTTGATTAAAGCAGAGAGTGTCTTCGGGTTGTTGGGAACTCCCGAGGTTTTCACGATTGGGTTGTCTGGGGTTTGATTGAGGGTCCATTTTTGGATTAGATAAGGTTGGATGTCTCAACATAGTTGGAGTTGGGTTGACGTGGTAGGTTTTGAAGTCCGCATTCATAAAATGGATCATACCTGAGGATGTGAAGGTATGTGTCGGCAGCTTCAAGGAGTTGGCACCCGGAGCACAAGTGCTTGGAAAATCTATTGCCTCTCACTGTTCATGAGGGATCCCCATCTGGTGAGTGGGGCACACGAGAGGGACCTATCTATAAGAAGCAATTAGTGTTGGTTCTGACATTTAATTTGTTGGGACTCTTCCTAATGTACCATCGGTGTGGCCGGTTTGGCCATTCCAAGCTGTATTGTCGCATCCCTCTGAAGTCTTGCCATCGTTGTGACCGTTCGGGTCATTGGGTGATGTTCTATAGGAAACGTCATTTGAGGAAGTAGTTATGATCGGGGGATTATAGATCCTGACTCTAACGTAGGAAATGCTTCATCCATCAGAGCCCCATCCATAGGACTCGGGGTGAAGCTCGCGCATAGTCAGGAGTTGCCGGGGGTGTGAAGCCTCGGCCCGAGTTGTGTGTTTCATGTTGGGATTGAAACATTTTAAAATCTACTTGTTCATGTTTCTATGCCACTAAAGTTGTGTCATCATTGTAAGTTCACTATTTCAATGTAATAATGTGATGAACTTGTTCTATTTCATTCTAAATGGACTTTCTTCTCTAAATAGGGTCTTCTGAATCATACATTTCTCTTAAAGTGTGTTTGAACCTTGTGTGGGTTGATCATGGTTTAGTTGTGCTCGATTGGAGATGTTTGTGTCTTGTGGAACTGTGGAGTGTTGTTTCCTACTTGATGATGGGTTTAAGTCCTTATTGTGTGTTTTCATCAGTGTTGTATGTTTTTGGCTTGAGTCAAGAGTTCCATGTTTCAATAGAGGTGTTCCCTTGCTCGTGAAATGAAAATTGGTTTGGATCAGTTGGGAGTTCTCACAGTAACCCCCTCCCTGTGGTGGTGTATTTGGGTATAAATTTTCATACTAATTAGGTCCTTGTGGTGGGGAGAACCCTCTTGTGTTCTCTCATTCTTTTGTGTTGGGGTTTTTCCTGAGTTGGTCGGGTGCGACTTGTGGAGTGAATAGTCACCCCGAGGGCATTGTTTTGTCTATCGGTTTTGATCGAGCATGGACGCGAGTTTGGATTGTCCTTTGGCTTGCTGACTTTCTGGGGGAAGAAAGTGTCTATGGTGGGGAGAATTTTCACACCCGGACCTTGTATGCTTCTTTTTATTTTATTTTATTCTTTTCTCAGTCCTGCATCGGTTGGATGAATTTTAGTTTGAGTTTCGGTTTGAAAATTTTAAGCCTAATGTTTTTTTGGGTCCTTGTCCGATGTGTGGGCACCACACCATTAGCGGTGACCATGCGTTTGGCCCAGGTTACCGTCTCATTTTCGAACACTTAATATATATATATATACATATATATATATATATATATTTGATGATAGTAATATAATTTTTAGCATTATATTGTTATGATAATAATGATAAATGATATTTTTTTATTTTCATTTGTATCTTATATAATTTTTAATTTTATTTCATTATTTCTTCTTTTTATTTTCCTTTTTTTCTCTCTTCCTTTATTTTCCTAACCCTAGACCCCCGCCATATCCCCCTGTATTCTCTCTCATGTGCCCCGCCACCTCCTTCGGCCTCCCCTCCTCCCTGCCGCGCTGGCCTCCACCTCCCATTGTATCCCACCGTGCTACCACCTAGCGGCCCGTCGCCGCCCTATGTACCCCCCTAGCAGCCTTTAATTGCCACCCCGCACCCCCTGCTAGCCTCCCGTCACCGCCCGCCTGCGACCCACACCATTCCCCCTCCCTCCCGTTCACCTATCCCACACCGCACCTCCTAATGACCCCGCTTCCGACCCGCCGCACCAGCTCAACCTCCTCCCCCTCACCGGCCAACGTGTTTTGTCCCGTTCACCATGTGCCAGACCTGCACCAGCCTACCGGTTTCCCTCTGTGGCGAGCCCTACCCTGACCAGTAGCTTCTGGTCCCCTCCAGCGACCTCCGGCTGAGCTCCGGTGAGCCCCGCCTCCAGCCAGCTGCCCTCCGGCCTCCAGTCTAACCTCTGACGAACAACTGCTCTAGAGATAACCCCTCTCCGACTATGCAATGTCTTCCTCAGGTATCGATTATGTGTATTCCGGTGACCGCTCCCGAAGGCGAGGTGGTTCAGATCGCATCGGATCGCCTGCCATTATTCACGGGGTGTTCTTGGCCTTGCTCGCCATCGCCATTGAAGGTGAGAGGTTTATTATCATCTGAAAATTTATTTTAGTATCTCAATTGCGTTTAGGATTCCCTGATAATATTTTTTGCTACATTGGTCCTCACTGCTTTTTTTTTCAGTATTCGCCGCTAAAGTCTAGTTGTTTGGGGTTATTCTGGTCTTCTTTCCACTGTGTCGAGGTGAGGATTGCACTGCTTCTTTTTTTGAAATATTTTAAACCAATGTTTTCTTGTTTTTGAGTCCCAGGTTATTTCTCTGCACTGCGTTGGTACTCACCGAATCCTTCGGCCTGTAGGTATTTCTGCACAAGCGCGAAGCGGGTCACGTCATCATGTTTGACTGTATGTTGAGGTAGGTTCCAAACTGCACATACCGTTATGTTTAGAAATTATTAATTTCTTGTTATTTATTTAATTTTTGGTAAAGTAGAAATAATACGTAATAATTATTTTTAGAATAATTATTTGCTACAAATGAAACTGTTTATTCTTGTGCATTGAACTAAAATTATTTTTCTGGACGAACTGTCGAATCAAGGTGAAAATGCCATTTGGCTATTTAAAATTAATTTATGAATTTTCAAGCTTGGTTTTGGTTTGATGGGAAATGATTCATTTTGATGAAAAACGATGTTTTATTAAATAGTGGTTTGACATGTTAATGAATGTGTTGGTTTTACATTGAGAAACACTTACATGATGGTCGACACTTTTATGATGGTTTTGAAATGATTTTGATGAGTATACCTCGGGATGGGTAATGCTAAAGGCCATGTTTTCATTTTGAAATAATTATTTGTGAAAGGTTGATGTGTGAAATTTATCCCACTCCCATTTAGCAGTTTAAATTGATTTTTGGTAAACCCTTATTGGGTTGGTTCTCGTGCCTATTGTTGATCTACATGACTAGGAGGGTCCTCGGTATGGGACCTCATTGGTGAAATGATTGTCGATGGAAATGGACTACCCTTAAGGTAGAGGAGGTGGTGCCAGTTTTTTTGGTGTGTTTGGATTATATATACATGTATATATATATATATATATGCATGACTTTTGTTTAAATTGTATAACACACACTCCTTATAACTATACATGGGAACCTAACATAGAAAGTGAATCTGCTGGGAACGATTGTAGCACTAGTTTAGATTACGCACTAGCTAGTGGCCCCATAGTAGGGGAATACTGAGTTATTTCTACTATGGGGATTGGGCCCCTTGGTTAGGCCATGTAGGGCTATGCTGAGAGTTAAGGAGTTAGGACGTCATCAAGTTAGGGCATGCCTTCATGATGAGTCACATGCATATTATGTACTCGATTGTTCATGAGCTCGTAGGTTTGACCCATGTTTTTATTCAGGGCTTACTTGTTTGTGGCAGATAGTCGAGGTTCCTTGTTCAGTTGATGGCCCTCGTGTTTTTCTTTTCTATTTCCCTCATTGTGTTCTGTATGTGGTATTCCTCTTGGAAAAAAAATTAATTTTTTATTTTAAATTGGCTGAGAAATTTTTTTAAAAAAATTCACTTTAACCATTTAACATTAAATCTTGTTTTTTTAATATTTGAATTAGGGAAATGGACTTTTACTTTCTCTAGAATTGAATAGTGTATGTGAAACCCATATTTTATGTAATGTAGTTCAAACATGAAATTAATAGATTCTTTATTTAATGGTTGTGCTTTGGGAATAGATTTACTAGGCTAGATTATTGTGTTTTAATACTCACACCTATAGAGTTTCCTTGTCTTTAGTTCTACTACAGGTTCCAGCTTTAGTTGTTCTCCTTGAGCGATGTTGATTACAGTTTTGGAGGGTGACCCGAGGGGTTACATGGAGTTTTGGTCATGGTCAGGTTATT
The DNA here is from genome assembly GCA_963277665.1 of Viscum album. NCBI lineage: Eukaryota > Viridiplantae > Streptophyta > Magnoliopsida > Santalales > Viscaceae > Viscum > Viscum album. The sequence continues at coordinate 1,185,917,622 of OY728156.1, read as the reverse complement.
AGGGTTGTTGGTTGTTCTTTATTTATTTACATTTGTTTTATTTATTTTCCGCTGCTTAGTTTATTTTGTTTTGGGCCAAATTGGTCCCACCTATTTAATGTTGATTCCTGACACTAGTTGTCATCCCATGGGGATCAGGAACGCCCCTCGGTCCATGTTGCGGTCTGGCTCAGGTGACCATTTCAGGGTCGACCCGGATTGGTTCATGACATTCGCAAGTCCATCAGCTACCATGTTAGAATTGTGATAAGTATGAGTAATGATGTAGTTGCATTCATTAAGAGTATGAATACAGCTCATCCAGATAATGGTGATTTGCCATGCATGGTGAATCTCACCATTCCAAACGGATTGTAAAATGGTGGTCAAGTCACTCTAAATCCCAAGGTTTGTTCATCCATGTTTATTGGCAAAGGAAACATCATGAATCATGCTCAACATTTCAGATTCAAGAGAAGAGGCAGTACCACAACTCCCATAGAAGGACCCATGGATCTGACTATCATGATTCCTAAAGGTTCCTCCATAACCTATGGTTTCCCTCTAGAAGCAATATCCACGTAAACTATAAACCATCCATGAAAAGGGGAATGCCAGAAGACATCAAAAGTGTGACGCAGTTTGCAGTAATTTCCCTTAATACGGAGTCGCTACAGAATTTCAAAATCATGGACTGTGTTATGCAATGTCCCTTTTCGATCGAAGCCACTTCATGTATGACAATATGTATTTTCACACGCCCTGCATCGCGACTTAATGAGAAATTATTATGAATAAGAGCATTTCTATCATACCAGCTCTCATGGAAGAGCTCTACCACTGCAACAAGAAAAATATTTTTAATATGTTGAGATTTATCCTTCTATGTATATTTTTTTTATTTAGATTATATAGTGTCATGTATCATCCACATAAAACTAAAGATGTAAAAAATATAATTAAAAAGAGAAGAAGAATTGGAATAGGAATGAATGATATAATTCACATCATCTCTATGTTGGTTTCAGAGACAACATTTAGAAGAGAGTTGATTACCATGAAATTGAAGAAGATCATTAGTTGGGATCTTGTTGTGAGTAAGTCTCCAAATGTGGGTAAATCTTGAAGGTTTTATCCAGGGTTTTTCAATGTTCTGAATCCACCCAAAATAACTTTATGAGTTTTCTAGAAAGGTGTTGTAATAGTTTTTTGTGATAAGAATTCCATTGTAAGTGGTTTCCCAAACTAAGAAATCTTCAGATATGTTGAAAGAATATGTATCAATGACATTCTTGATGTTTTCAGGAATATGGGCATTTTGAGTGAAAAGGACATATTTGATGGATATGTTTGGGTTCTTAGGGTTCCACCCAATAGCGGTTCAGGAAATTTGGGGATTTCTAGTCCAATTATCCAACAAAAAGTTCATGTAAGAATCTCTAGAGACCATCCACTATGCATTATTCATAATGGAGGAAAATGACTGGATTATAGAAGGCCAGATAGAGGATGCAAGAGAAGATGATTTACATTTTTTATTCTTTTCAAGAAATATATTTTTATGAAAACTAATTGAATTATAATTATTATGAAGGAGATCCTAGGTGAGTCTGGCTTGAAGTGCCTCATTAAAGTGTTTGAGATTTTTTATGACAATGCCTCGTTTATCAATAGGTTTTCCATAGTTTGACCATTGTATGGTGACAAGTTTTATTTACATTGTTCTACCTATCCAAAAAAAATTCTTAATAGAGTTGTTTATTATCAAAACTATACATAATTTTATATAAGTTCAATTTTTAAATTAAAAACACATTATCCTAAACTCATTTTTTATGCCCTAAATTTGTTTTTATCTTAATAGATTAAATTAATTATTATTAATTAATCTTTAAATGAAATATATTGATTATATATTCAATCAAATATTTTAACGTTTATTTTATGGTTTCTACATGTCATGGAATATAGGTTAAATTGTGTTCTATTATTAAAAATTCATTTTAAAAAATGGGTTGTCATTGCGTATTACTTGTTTTCCTAAAATTAGATTCTACAATTTATAGAAAGTAAATCCATAGAAAATGGGTTCTATTGTTTGACTCATCATAATTAATTTAATTCAATAGATTCAACATTTTTTTTCTTAATCAAGAGGTATAAATAGTGAAAAAATTTAGAATATATGATGTCTTAATAGGTTTATGGGGTGGGGTTAATGAAATATATAATTATATTAATTCCTTATGAAAATTTATATTAATTATGTTTTTGATACATGAAAATTATATTATTTTTATTTGATTCATTGGAAATTTTTAAATGATCATGAATGTGGCCATATATTATTGAAATCATATAAAAAAATCCATGGGTGTCCCTCCCCTAGTCTTATCCTAAGACCAATCTTTCCTGCCTTAATGTGTAATCCTAAGGTGTTCTCTCAAATAACAGGTACAAATATTAACAAAGATCATTAAATTTTATTTATGATTATAAATTTTATAAACCTATTATATTCCAATAAAAATCATTAATCCATTATAATAAATATACTTAGATGATATTATGACTATGGAATGATCATTCGTCACTGGTTCTCTATCAAATGGGAAATGAATGTATCTCTCATGCCTCTGTCTGTACTACAGTTTCAGCATAGATACATGATTCATTTTTCATCACCATATTTCATGTTAGGATATTATGATGGAATTAATGATTATACATTATATTAATGTCATTATTATGATTATATCTCCATTATATATTATATATCTTCTTACCTTCCCATCAACTAGAAAACAATTATGTTAATCGTGTGTTAATGTGGACAACCACCCACATGAAGATATATAATTAATTTACCAATTTAATTTTATATTTTTTAAAATAAATAAATATATATATATAGATAATATATATGATATTTATGATATAATAATGATTCCATAATGGTGAATTATTATTTACCTTTCTTCCCTTCCATCCATCGAAAAGGGGAATCATCACTCATGCGTACGTATGGATTTCAATTTCAATGGTGTTTTCTAATTCATTTTCCATAACAACTTTATATTAATGGTTATAGAAGTTTTTATAATAAATTAATATGATACTTATAAAATTATTTGATTTATATATATAATATAACTATAATCAATGATAAAGTATTATAACTACTGAATCGAAAAATAAATGCAAAAAGGGATAATCCTCCAAATCCTCGTGGGGTTGGATGGACATTTTGTTGTGTTTGTAAAACAAAAATAACATTAGAGAAATAGAACCACTAACATTTTGTCAGTATTAAAATGAGGATTTTACTTGCATGGGAAAAACCCAATGGTCCTCATATTTGTGATGACTCATGAACATTCTTTCTAAAGGCATGTGCTTCTTGGGGATATTGGCCAACAACTCTTCAGAACTCACATTTCTCAGACGATGATAGGCCATTATCATTAAAGAAATTTTTGGGGAAAATTTTTACAACATTAGACCCTCTTAAATAATTATGATATGTCCACAAATCATTAATTAATTCAAAATAATGATGCAAGTTACTTATTAATTGACATTCACTTATTAGCATGAATAAAATTCAGAATCATGTATGAGTATCTGATGTTCTTCATTTTTGGACATATCGATATGTATCCAAAGATATCATTCAATGGTACCCCTTTCTGAATGGACTAGTGATTAATATGTTATTATTATTATGAAACTAATTTTTAGCAACACATTAGTGGGTTATGGATTGATTCAGCATCCATTGATATGGGGGTGAATTTTATGTTATGATCAGACCGATGATATGGGTTTACTATTTACCATTATTAATGTAACATGAAACAAAATAGTATGATTCCTCTTAATGGAAAATATTAACCATCTTATTTTTGTCTGATATGGACCAAACCATGTATTATAACATCACGTGGAAAGGAATCTTAGGTAAAGGGTGCCTCGTCAATGATTGTTGTGGAATATATACTAATGTGGAATTGGGTACTAGGAATGGATATTTGATCCGTGATTGGATAAGTCCATATTGGGAATGTGTAATGTCTTGGACCTCTGTGGTCCATTACATTGTGAAAATATGGTGTTTGATGTGTTCTGGGAGGCCAAGGTGGCTTGTCCCCAATAATGTTTTCCATGTTACTAATTCTGTGAATAGTTCCCTCAGTGAACAGTTCTATCAGTAACCTCTAATTGTAACCTCTATTTTCTTTTACAAATTTCAATTATGTGAATAATTCTATCAGTGAACAGTTCTATCAATAACCCATAATGGTAGCCTCTCTTTCCTTTGCCAAATTTCCAATACTGTGAACAGTTCCATCAGTGAACAGATCTATCGGTAACCCCTATCTGTAACCTATAACGGTAGGTGAACAGTGTTCTATCATTGATGTTTAGTGAATAGTGTTCTATCAGTGAGGATTTTGTGAACAATGTTCTGTCAATGTGGATTTAGTGAACACTGTTCTATCAGTGAGGATTTAGTGAACATCATTTTATCAGTGAGGATTTTGTGAACACTATTCTATTAGTGAGGATTTAGTAAACAATGTTCTATCAGTGGGGATTTAGTGGACATTGTTCTATCAGTGAGGATTGAGTGAAAAATGTTATATTAGTGAGGATTCAGTGAATAGTGTTCTATAAGTGAGGATTTAGTGAATAGTGTTCTATCAGATAAGATTTAGTTAACAATGTTCTATCAGTGAGGATTTAGTGAACAATGTTCTCTCAGTGAGGATTCAGTTAACAATGTTCTATCAGTGAGGATTCAGTGAACAATGTCTTATCTGTGAGGATTTAGTGAAAAGTGTTCTATGAGTGAGGATTTAGTGAACATTGTTCTATCAGTGAGGATTTAGTGAACAATGTTCTATCAGTGAGGATTCAGTGAACAATGTTCTATTAGTGAGGATTTAGTGAACAGTGTTCTATTAGTGATGTTTTGTGAACAGTTCTACCAGTGAGGTTCTAACAGCAGACTTCTAACAATATACTTCAAAGAGCAGACTTCTAACAGGGGACTTCAAATAGCTGACTTCTAACAGCGGACTTCTAACAGCCGACTTCTAATAGTGGACTTTGAACTGTGTTTCTGGCTTCCTATAGTTTCACCCATTTGACATTTCCTTTAACATAAAATGCATTTAAAGCATAATTTTAAGGACTCTATGGCTGATTCAAAGTCTATAACTCATATATTAATTATTCCTATGGCTTGGGATGTTTTTACTTGTCATACAGTGTGGGTTAATGTGATCAGATTTTAATGGGGAATTAAGCGTATCTTAAACCGTTGGCCCATTAAATCTTCAAAAGGGAAAAGATATCATCCTCCCTTTTTCTTCCTCTTTGTTCTCGGCTATGAGATGCTATAACCTTTAAATCCTTCCCGTAGGAGTTACATAATCAAACATTATTCTTCGGATTGGTTCCGCTCTATTTTGATGCAACTGAGCTATATCGATCAATCATCAATGTAAGGTATGTTTTATAGTCGTTCATTTGGGGATAATCTCATCTTTTTTCTCCTTTCCATGTTATATCATGTAATCTCCATGCTTCTAAAGGGGTTTTTCTTGGGGTTTGTTTGTTGCTATCGTAACATGGCATCCACGGGTGGATGTAGTAGTCTCCAGAGGAGGATCATGACCCATTGTGTGGATAAAGAACGTGAGGAACTGTTTGAGGTAGGGGATTCATTTCTTCTATTTCTATTAAATGAAACTATATTGTTAGCATGTTTAATCCCAATGGATGAAAATGTAATTGGCATAATAATTATTTCCACTGCATAAATAAATTTATATCGATCTTATGTTATTGCCACTTTTTTTCTAGATAGTGTGATATCTATGATTTCTTTGCTTAGATTTTTGTTATTGATAAAAATAAGTAAAGAACATAAACCGGGATTAATTGACTATTGTTGTCTATAGATAAAGGTGCATGAAAACGAATATAGTTCTTGTTGTAATTTGATGTTAATCAAATTAGAGTTGTAATCATGTTTATTTATTTGTGATAACTTTCTGGATAGGTTTCTCGAATTTGGAAGCAATGAATAATAAACTAGTTAACCCAAGATGGATTAAAGAACTGTTGGTTGTTAAAATATAATTGCTTGTAGGGTTCAGAGTTACCCTCTTGTTTGTTTAAGGGCCAAGATTCCAATTTAGAATATGTTTGTTTTACTACTGCTTGTGTTTTAATTTAAGCCTAAATAGTTGTGGTAATATGTGGATGCATGGAGGCAGTTTTGGTTGTTATAGAAGATGACGCCAAGAGTGGTGCAATACATCGGTTTATGCATGTTGGTGTCAGGGAGGACACTAGGGATGATGTAATGGGATGGATTTGATTTTTGAATTCTTGGAAATTTTTATTGGTTGTCCTTCTCTTTACTTTTCCCCACTAATCAGGGAAGCGGGTCTTACCTACCCTTCTTCCGAAAGAGGCGATGAAACGCAGGGTATGCCACATGCTTTCCGTGTTTAGCTTCTCAAGGAATGATGGGTATATGGTCTTTCTATAATCGGTAATGTCTCAACGGGGAGTACATCTACTCACCATGTTGAGCACCATTTTGTTTAGTAGCATATAATGTTTTTCTCTAAATCTTGGTAATGTGGGAAAGTATTTCTATAATGAATAAATTAATAAATGGAGTTAACACATGGCGATGGAGATAATGGAACATAATGATGAGGTTTTAATCTTTGAAGGAACAATTGACTTTGGGTGTGATTATATTGAAACGTAATGTGGAACTGTTCATGGTTAATTAACATTTTACGAATTAATTAACGTAAAGTGGAACTGATAAAATGGGAATGACGTAATATTATAAAGCTCTCTAAATGGTTGTGTGCATATAGGATACCTAATCTTAGAAGTAGCATCCAGGAGTCTAAGAGATGTTAGCTGCAGTTTTGTCTAAGACTAGGTTATGCCCATAGTGTAGTTGAGAGTTATAGTATATCCAATACTTTTTGTGTTTCTATACGCTACTCCACAAAGTTAGTTAGGGAAACTGACACCATGGGGATTCTGAGCCTTGGGGGGGGGGGTGTTTTCCCCAACATTCCTATAAGAGGATGGATGGATGACTACCCCCCTTGGCCCTACTCTCTTCTCTTGGTAGTTACTTGTGTTGGTAGGCACATTGGTTAGTTTTCCCCATATATATGGGTAGAGGGAAATAATGGCATGTGGTTATTCACACACACATATTTTGGATATAGTTTTCTATGGTCTACTTTAGGTGTAATGTGTATAGGCTGTGATTGATTGAGGATCCTTACTCATTGTATGGGATTTGATGGACTGAAGTATAATTCCCAATGTATGATACACGTTATGCGAGATGTTGTGGCTCCGAGAACCTATGTGGTGACATTAGTGTGTGGACGTGGTGGTTTTGTTGCACGAGGTTCATATTGTGGTGCTTCTCCCATGAGTTTGCAGGCAAGCGTTTTTGGAGAGATATGATCAGGATGTGAGACATTAGGGAAAAGTGGCATACCAGTGGAGAAGTTGTAGCGTGGTACCCTTAATATTCTTTATCATGTGATATATTATTTTATGCATTACTTGGTGAGAGTATCCATTGTGAGGTTGGGAACTTAGTATACATGTTATGCTTTTGTGTTCTTGATTTTGGAGGTTCATGGATGAGGCAATTACCCTTAGTGGAGTTCAGTTACAATAATATTTTTCACTACACCAACAATATAGCACCATTAGAATCCTTGTATGGCTAGCCTTGCCCTTCTCCATTGTGCTGGACTGAGTTTGGAGAGTCATCAATTCTCGGAACAGAACTAGTGCAGAATACAACAGGGATGGTTCAGGTTATTCATGAGAGGATGAAGATATCACAAGATCATCCAAAATCTTCTGTTGAAAAAAGATTGAGGCCCTTATAGTTTAATGTTAGGGATCATGTGTTTCTGAAGGTGACTCCCCATCATGAGAATTTAAGGTTTGCTCATGGAATTAAGCTTTCTCCCTGGTTTGTTGGGCCTTTCGAGTTGTTAGCTCTTCTTGGAGTTGTGGCGTATCGAGTAGCACTTCCCCCCATAGATGAGTTGGATACATGATGTTTTTCATGTATCACAACTCCATCATTATCTTCATGACGACTCTCATATCATCGATTGGGGAGATATCGATATTGATGATGATGCAACCATTGAGGACCGATCTGTGGTGATCCAAGAATGCATGGAGAAGGTGTTGCGATGGCATTCTATCCCCTTAGTTCGAGTCTTGTGGCGACATAGTGGAATAGAGGAGGGTACCTCTGAACGTGAGTCACAGATACGTGCTTAGTACCCAGAGTTGTTTTATGTTTAACTGTTTTCATGTAATGTTGTTATATTTGTGGATAGATCATTCATGTTTTATTTATGAATTTCTTTTATTTCTTTTTTGGCTTGCTCTCTTTTGAGAGGTATGTCGATTGGTGGTTGTTCGGACCCCATTTCATTTTTTGTCTCCTTAGGAAGATTTTGAATTCTCGAGGACAAGAATATTTTGAGAGGTATCTAATGTAATGGCATGGACCACTCCAGTCCATTACTTTGTGAAAATATAGTGTTTGAGGCGTTCTGTGAGGTCAAGGTGACTTATCCCCAATAATTATTTCCAAATTTCATATTCTGTGAACAATTCCATCAGTGGAGAGTTCTATCGGTAACCTCTAATGGTAACCTCTCTTTCCTTTTCCAAATTTCCAATTCTGTAAACAGTTCCATCAGTGAACAGTTATATCGGTAACCTCTAACAGTAACCTCTATTTCCATTGCGAAATTTCCAATACTATGAATAGTTCCATCAGTGAACAGTTATATCGGTAACCCCCATCAGTAACCTCTATCAGTAACCTATAATAGTATGTGAACAATGTTCAATCTGTGAGGATCAGTGAACAATGATCTATCATAGAGGATTTAGTGAACAATGTTCTATCAATGTGGATTTAGTGAATATTGTTCTATCATTGAGGATTCAGTGAACAGTGTTCTATCAGTGAGGATTTAGTGAACAATGTTCTATTAGTGAGGATTTAGTGAACAATGTTCTATTAGTGAGGATTTAGTGAACTTTGTTCTATCATTTAGGATTCAGTGAACAGTGTTCTATCAGCGAGGATTCAGTGAACCGTTTTTGATCAGTGATGACATAGTGAACAATGTTCTATTAGTGAGGATTTAGTGAACACTATTCTATCAGTGAGGATTCAGTGAACAATGTTCTATCAGTGAGGATTCAGTGAACAGTGTTCTATCAGTGTGGATTCAGTGTACAATGTTCTATCACGGAAGATTTAGTTAATAGTGTTCTATTAGTGAGGATTTAGTGAACAGTGTTCTATGAGTCAGAATTTAATGAATAGTGTTCTATTTGTGAGGATTCAGTGAACATTGTTCTATCAGTGAGGATTTAGTGAACTATGTTCTATCAGTGCGGTTTTGTGAACAATTATACACGTGAGGTTCTAACGGTGGACTTCTAACAGCAGAACTCTAACAACAGACTTCTAACAGCAGACTTCTAACAGTGAACTTCAAACAGAGGAATTCTAACTAGGGACTTCTAACAGTGGACTTTTAACAATAGACTTCTAACAGCGGACTTCTAACAGGGGACTTCTAACAGTGGACTTCTAACAGCGGACTTCTAACAGTGGACTTTGTATAGTGTTTCCAACTTCCTAGAGTTTCACCCCTTTAACATTTCCTTTTTCGTAAAATGCTTTTAATGCCTGGTTTCAAGGACTCTAAGGCCGATTCAATGGCCATAACTCCTATATTAATTATTCTTATAGCTCAGGATGATTTTACATGGTCAAAATGCGTGGGTTAATGTGATCCACTTTTAATGGGGAATTAAACATATCTTAAACCATCACCCTATTAAATCATTAAAGTGGACAAGATATCATCCTAAAATGTTGTGCCTCTTGGTTCTAAGCTATGAGATGCTAGAACCTTTCAATCCTTCCTGTAGGAGTTTCACAATCAAACATTACTCCTTGGATTGGTTCTGTACTATTTTGATGCAACCAAGCTATATATGTCAATATTTGATATAAGTTATGTTTTATAGTCATTCATTTGGGGATCATCTCCTCCTATTTCTCTCTTCCATGTTATAGCATGTAATCTCTATGCTTCTAATGGTGTTTTTCTTGGGGTTTGGTTGGTGATGTCGTACCATGGCATCCTCCGGTGGATGCAGTTGCCACGAGAGGAGGATCGTGACCTGTTGTATGGATAAGGAATGTGAGGAACTGTTTGAGGTAAGGGATTCATTGTTTCACTTTATTTTACATGAGACTGTATTGTTAGCATGTTTAATCCCACTGGATGATACTAGAATTGAAATAATAAATATTATAACAGGACAAATAAATTGATATCGATTGTATGTTATTGCCTCTTGTTTTTCTAGATAGTGTGATATCTATTCATGCTTTTCTTAGTAGTTTGTTCTTGAGGGAAATCGGTAATGAACATAAACTGGGATTAATTGATAATTGTTGGATAAAGAAAAAGAGGCATGAAAATGAATCGGGTTCTTGTTTTAATTTGATGTTAATAATATTAGTACAGTATGGATGTTTATTTATGTGTGATAAATTACTGGTTAGGTTTTCCTAATTTGGAACCAATGAATAATAAATAGGTTAACACAAGATGGATTAAATAACTGGTTGTTGTTATAAGATAATTGCTTGTAGGGTTTTGAGTTACCCACTTGTTTGTTTTAGGGAAAAGATACCAATAGTAAAGATGTTTTTTTACTACTGCTTTTGTTTTAATGTGAGCCTGGATGGTTGTGGTAATATTTGGTGGCATGGAGGTACTTTTTGTTGTGGCGCCACATAACGCCTAGAGTGGTGAGATTCATCAATTTATGCATGTGGGTGTCAGCGAGGACACTAGGGATAATGGAATGGGATGGATTTTATTATTGAATGCTTGGTAATTCTGATTGGTTATTTATTTTCGTTACATTTCCCCACTGCTCAGGGCATCTGGTCTTACATACCCTTTTTCCGAAAGAGGCGGCGTCATGCGGGGTATGCCACGTGCTTTCCGTGTTTAGCTTCTCAAGGAAGGATGGGTATATGCTCTTGGTATAAGTAGAAAAGACTCGATGAGTAGAACATATACTCGCTGTGTTGATCCCCCTTGTGTTTAGTAGCATATAATTTTTTTCTTAGATTTTTTGGGAATGTGGGAAAATATTTCAATAATGAATAAATGAATAAATTTTGTTAACCCATGGGGATGGAGATACTGTAACATAATGATGAGTTTGTAATCTTTGAAGGAACAATTGACATTGGGTGTGATGCTAATGATACTTTATCTGGAACCGTTAATGGATAATTAACGTTTGATGAATAAATTAACATTAAGTGGAACTGAGAAAAAAGGAATTAAGTAATATAATAAATCTCTTTAAATCGTTGTGTGCATATAGGATACCTATTTTTAGAAGTAGAATCTCGGAGTCCGATAGAATTTAGCTGTAGTTGTTTCTAATAGTAGGTTATTCCCATAATGTGGTTGTGAGTTTTAGTATATCCTGTAATTTTTCTGTTTATATATGCTACTCCACCTAGTCAGTAAGGGAAACTGACACGCCGGGGATTCTGAGCCCTCAGGTGTGCTTTCCCCAACATTCTGGTGGGAGGATGGATGGCTGACTAACCTCTTTGGCCCCGCTCTCTTCTCTTGGTAGTTACTTGTGCTGGCAGGCACATTGGTTAGTTTTTCCCATATATGTGTGTAGAGGGATGTAATGTCTTGGGGTTATTCACACACATATATTCCGGATATAGTTTTCTATGGAATACTATAGGTGTAACGTGTATAGGATGTGATGGGATGATGATCCTTACTCGGTGTATGGGCTGTGATGGCTTGAAGTATAATACCCGACGTATGTTACACATTATTTGAGCTATGGTGCCTCCCGGAACCTACCTAGTTACTTTGGTGTGTGGACATGGTGGTTTTGTTGCATAAGGAGGATATTGTGGTACTTCTCCCAGGTGTCTACGGGAAAGCCTTCTTGGAGAGGGATGATAATGATGTGTGACGTTGGGGCAAAGCGGCAAACCAGTTGGGAAGTAGTAGCGGGGTAACGTTGATATTCTATATTAGATGATATATTCTTGTATGAGTTACTTTGTGAGAGTAGCCATAGTGAGGTTGGGTACATAGTATACCTATTTAGGTGAAGAGTTAGTTTCACTTATTGTTCACTATGCTTTAGGATTCTTTCCTTTCCTTTTCACGAGAAGCTTTGGGGAGGATCCTACTGAGTATACTTTTATACTCACCCTATGTATATATAAACTATATTTGAGGACACTTGGAGCAGGCTGGAGATCAAGCTGGTTTCTACCAGCTTGGGGTTGCAGGAGCTGTTCGGGCTAGTAGTTGCTGCTGTTTTTACATTCTTTTGGGTACTTTCATTTGTTCACGTCCAATTGAAGTATTTTTTCATGACATTTCATATATGCACTTGGGTTTCTTTTCTATTCCAGTTATGGGTTGGAGTTGATTGGTGTCTATCTTATCTCTCTATTCTGATGTGTTCTCTTAGAGGGTAATGCCTCCCATTTGTGTGTTTATTATACCCATGGTGCTTGTCGCTAACCCGGGGCCTACTGGAGGCGGGACTCGGGGAGTTATTATCATCCTTCTCAAATTTCCAACCCAGGAGGGGTACACTTTATGGGGAGGGGGACATGACAGAATGTGTCCCAATGAATTAGCGATGACTTGGGGTATCGGGTTTGGACCACAAGGAGACTCTTTTCATCTCATTTGGATGGGAATCAATGACCACAATGTTCGGTTAATTGGTCCCATGCCTATGTTGGACATCTGAATGATTCTTTAATAGAAGAATATGGCCCTATGAGGGTATTAATTTTGGAAATATATCAAGTAGGAGGTCCTTATTTTGGATGGTTATTACATTTGAAATGTCACCTCTATTGTTGGGGTTCAAGTATCACACTGTTTATGAGGTTGTACTGGTATTTAGGATTTAAGGAATACATTGTATATGAGGATGCATTAGAATTTGGGTTCAGGAAGTTGACATGTACACCGCCATCTGATAAAACCATTTTAGTCATGTTCCATTTATGAAACAAGAGTATGTGGAAGATCATAGAAACCACAAAATCTTCTTTGTCAATGGGAGTATAATGTTAAGACCCAAAGGAAGGAGAAAAGAGAGTAGGATTTTATGTGCTCGTCCCCTCTGGTCGTTGTATCCATGACAGACATTCCATAATATCCATCTGGATATGGCTCGATGGTATGGATAATAAAGAAACAATTAAATAGGAGTGGACATGTTAGAAAGGAATTAGGCTTATTCCATGGGGGATTCATTATAAAATGTTCCTAGTAAATATAGGAGCATAATTTATAATTCCTTAAAGAGAAAAACCAGTGTGATTCTCACCCTCCCCACCTAGAACCAGATGTCTTTGTTATTTGAGATGACATGTTAAGGAAAACTCCTTAAACCCCGTAACTAAGACCAAGTGGTCTCAAACACATCCCCCAACATCAGGATCATCGTGAATATTTGAATTCATATCTTCATGCACATGAAAACCCTACTTGATAGGTATGACATGATCAGGATACCAACAAATGAATGAATGCATATATGAATGAGAGAAACAGTGGTTTTACTCTTACCATGGTCTTGCAGGTCTAAATACTATTGTGGGGGTTTCAATTTGGTCTCGGTAATATGGGGGATCCAAAGGAAGGGGAGCCTTACCATTAGGGGCATTGACGAGGGCTTCATAAGGTATCATTCTTCTCTAGAAATTTAAAGTAGGAGATTCTTCTTGCAAGACATGGGGGGAGTAAGAAGTGAATTTCACAGGGGGTAAGAATGCACGAGATGAAAGAACCTTATAAAATGGACCACATGGTAGATAACACATGAGATATTCCTTACTATATGATACAAGTTTCTCCTTAGGCATCCCTTAAAGGGTATCACAAATGTCCCAAATTTTGTATGGGACAATTATGTTAGTGGTTGTCAATGGGATGTGATATTTCCTCTTGAAGGTGCCTTGTGTTTCAGGCCTTGAAAATACATAGTTCAAACTATCCCCATTAATTCCATATTTACTCATGTTGAAAAGGGATACATGGACATTTTTTAGGCTATATGAAAAGGGGTTTTGTGACCATATCATTGGGGATTTTTTCAATTTTCAATTTGTCCAAATGAGGAGCCCTATGGTCCAATTTATTATTAAAAATGGGACCCTGGTCGAAGGGGTTCATCCAAATTTGTGCCCAGTGTAGGAACCCGGTGTAGGTACCTAGTGTTGGAACCTTGTTCACTGGTGGAAAAACTTAGGGGTCTTGATTGTGGGCCTGTACAGGGATTATGTTCATGGGTGGATGTGCCTACATGGCCTTGTAGGTGGTCATATGTGGGACTTTTCACATATGTTGGGTTTATGTATGAACACCTAGGGGAAGACACTAATCTATACCACTAGGGTCACTCCCTTTCACCCCTTCTCAGGATCAAGGTTACACTTCGTTCATAAAGGTTCGGTTTGGACCCTTTTCAACTTTCATTGACCCCCATGAAAAACTGAGAGTTTCACCGTGATCATTTAGGTCTGGGTCGATCATGTTTTGGGTTGGAATACATGTAACCCTACCTCCCATTCTAGATCCACCTGATACTCACAATGGGTTATTCTCACCACTATTCCATTGGATTGGGATATATTGTTTAGGATTATCCATCTCTTGGTGTGTGAGAATTATTGTGGCACATAGAAATAAAAACCACTCTTCCAGGAAAAATGACGATTTACTACTAAAACAAGACATTTGGTGTCTATGTGGGGAACACATCATGAAATCCATTTCAATGTTCATGGAACACATTTCATGGTGGAAAAAAATACCCCAATTATAATTAGATATGTTTGTAATTTGAAGAATCTCGTTCTAAGGTAACTGTAGGGAACATTGACACATTTCAACATCAAATTTTAGGATTTGGTACTATCTCAACTATGAATGGATTCTGGAAACATTGCCTAAGATTTTGGCCCTATAGATCATAGTTCAAATGTTTCATGAGTCAGGTTTACAACCCAATAGTCATTTTTTTTATCATCACCATGTTTTTGTACTATGTGTGATATGAAGAATACATACAGAATAAGATTTTTATTTTTCTTAGGATTCCCTTTTCAGGTATTTAGCCTAATTAGATTTGTTATTTATATCATTTAGTTGCTTTATTTTTTTCTAAACCTTGTATAACATGGGTCTAGTTTGGAGAGACTTGAATTTACTCAGGGTTCCCTTTTGTGAGTTTTCAATTTTTGAGTATAGTGTCTCTTTTTAATGGGTAGTATAATGTATTTGAAGTCCACATAATGTGACAACTATTTTAGTTAATAATTCATTGACCATGAGTTTTGGAATTATTACCCAATCATGGTTTTTTATCCAGGAATGTTAAGACATTCATTTAATACCCTAAGGTTAATTTAAGCCATGATTTATTTATTTCCAAATCTAAAAAATAATAGGATATAGGTATGTGAGGAATGGATTTGGATTGAGTTATAAAGGTAGTTTATATCACAATATTATATGGTCTTTGGGGAATAGAGCAGGTATCTACGGAAGAGGAATATGATGCTAGTGGAAAACCCTTTTTGTGGGATATTTTATGCAATGAAAACTGGAGAATATTAATTTCTATTAACAAAACGTAATCCTATAGATTATAATACATTTTGATAAGAAATGTATACAAATACAACGAGAACATATTTATATACATTCAAATAAAGATATACTCATGAATTATGAAACTCTACTACCCTTGGTCAGGGGGTTTGTGAAGATCCATATTTTTTAAGACTACTAAGGATGTTTTTTCAACAAAATCTGTAATAATTTCTTATATTTTCATGAAGGTAAGGATGGTTTGATTTACCATTTAAATCATTGTTTTAGTCTTTCATAAAGTGCGCTACATCCTATGGAAGGTAGATGATGTTCCTAGAGAAAATTTAAAACCCAGATTTCTAGAATATAAGAAAAATAACTAGGCCTCATGGTAAGTAGAAACCATTCATTCCAGACCGTATGGTTACTTCTAGCCATGATGAGATTAATTGAGGTGCGGTGGGAGCAACACAATTTTTCTAAAACCTTGAAAACCCAGGTATACAACCATCCAAGAAACTATGGATGTTTGACATATGAATTTTTAATGGGATGAACAAGTTTTGGGAATTCGTGTGCCATAACCGTGTGGGGAAAATCCTTATGATGTTACATGATCATCCTTTGTTCATAGTTTTTTTAATTGTTTACTTTAACCTTTCCAATTTGTATATTGAGGTTAAATTTCATATTTTCTTCATTTAATCATATAACCCAACATCTTTTTCCCCTCCTTCTTCCATATGAGGAAATGGGTTTCTTCTTTTATCGCGACCTCTCCTCATCCTCAACCTAGGAATTGAGGAAACTCAAACATATCATGTCTGATACACGATTGGAAATAAGAATTAGATACATTAATGTTTTTTACTATTTCAATGATATATATCATCTTAATTCAAATATAAGGCCTCTCTTAGATTATATGTCTTCAGCGGCCCACAACATCGTGGTCTTGTCTTTTTTCCCATGAGTTTTGGTGTTTCATAGATTTATAATGATTTTGCATGCTTGATCATTCCCTGAATCACCTTTTTACTGTTTTATTAATTTCAAATTGAACAAAACACCTTGACACATCCCTCTTATCATTGAAAAGTAGTTTAGAGGATGCTGACCTCACTTTTGGATGCCACGTTGGAGTGCATCAATGAAGGACCCTTTTTAAGTGTATTATATTGAGGGATGACATCTTTGCATTCGACACATATCATAAATTGAAATTACAATTTATATGTAATTTTCCGATGGGATTAATGAACATTCTTGAGGTGTGAAAAAACATATAAATGAGATTATCCTAGTAGAAAATTTCCTTCTTGATGATGTCAACATTTAAATGTATTGGAATCAAATAACTTAAATTTCCTACATTAGTTAACAGAATGGAATTTATTAAAGAGAATAGATTATGCATGTTGGATTTATTATATCTTGAAGTTCAATCTTTACTCTGAGCTATGTAAAAATCTTTGTAAATTATAGTTTTGGATCCAAAATATTCCCTTACTTGTACAATTTATATTTGTGTTCTCTGTTTTAGTAGGCCTAGAGAAACATAGTGATGTTGTATCTTGGTGGAAACCCAAGAATTACATTGATATTTTAGAGTTCTTGTGGTTAGGTTGATATTATAAGAACATCATCTATGATTTTTCTCATCTTACAGGGCTACTTATGGGCTTGTCTAGAAATGGTTCAAAATTTTTGTGATTAAAATATTTTGAAACGTATTTTAAAATGATTAATGGTTGTTTTACATCACCAATAATACTGATTCTTCAAGAGTAGCACATGAGTAAAACTATGCAATGATACATTTTAGGTATTGGGCATGGAGCTATTCTGATGTAGGAAAATTATGTCATTGCATACGAGTCTCATCAATTGATTCCCCACTATTGGAATTACATGATGAATGAATTTTATATAATGGATATGGTTAGGGATCTACACTATTGAAGAGACTATCTACAAGGATAATGTATTATTATATTAGATATTCAAAAAATATTTATCTACATCTTCACATAGAGGTAAATCAATATTCCATAGTGTTGGTGGTTTTGTGCCTATAGTGATTTTATTTCGATCTTGCATAGATTCATGTTAAATTGAATGTTTTACCTGATGATATAATATGATATAATTAGAATCTTGTGGTTTAGGTGTCCAATGGATAATAAAAACTCATGGCCTTATTCTTTGAGTTTCACATAGAGCATTTGGAGGATCATGGCAAGACTATCCTCACAACATGAGCGGTGAACTCAACTCTTCTATAATGAGTATGAATGAGGAAACTATCTTATCCTAATGGAATTTTACTATGTTATAAAATATCGTTGGATGAAACATATTTGGGTCAGATTATAGATAGGGATTATACATTACTATTCCATGGGTGTGTATGGGTCCCAACAGACATCAGAAAGGAGGTGGTGTGGGAATTCCACTACCCAACATGGGAAGTTATGCCTAGTATTTCCAAACTTTATTGGGATCTATAGAGATAGTATTGGTGGCCTATTATAAAATGGTATATTATAGTAATCATAAATCGGTGTTCCACCTATCAGCTAGTGAATGTGGGACATCATCAACAGTTATGTATTTTACATTTATTGTCCACTTATTAATGGAATTGTGATGATTTTTTATTGACATCATTATTGTTTTATGTAGACCACCTTGTGGAAATGATATGATGGACGTTTTAATTGATCATCATATGATAGTCACACACTTCTTAGCTATACAAGTGACCATCTTGGTAGATGATATAAAGAGGTTATATGTCAGGATGTTTAAACGCCATATTTGAGACCCTCAATCTGTTTTTACAGAAAGATATTCTCTCTTTATATCATAGTTCTTGTAGGTGTTCATAAGGCCTTGGGAATATAGGTAATTTAAAAAAAAACAATCACCCACAGACTGATTAGAATATGGAGTGTATGATTTAGGTTCTATTGGACATGATCTATGTAGGATTCCACAACATTGGGGGTTCCTAGTAGAAACACTTTCTCATTAATAAATTCATTTTTAATAATTGATTTCGGGATACAGTCGAAAAGGATCTTTTTGAAGACTTATATTGTATTCCATCCTACTCACCACTATGGTTTCTAGAGAAAGGGTAGAATGGTATGATTAAACCATGTCTCATGAAATATACTACAGAGAAAGTCAGATATATCAAATAACAAATGATGATAGATTAGATTAAATATCAATCCAACGCTAATAGATGTCAGGATCATCTTGATTTTGAGGTCCAAGAACATGTTTTCTTGAGAGTATCACCCAAATATTCACATAGATTTATTCAAATATATGTTCTGCTCTCACTGAGGTTCTATGGACACTTTGAGGGTGTTTAAAAGATTGAACATTTGTAATATTAGTTAGAAATTCCTCATAGATACTAGTCAATGAAAATTTTTGTTTTTGAGTCTCACCTATTAAAATATCAACCAAACATGTCACTTGTATTTATTCCTGATGAGGATTAATTTTATGTAGATACTTTCTTCAAGGATTATCCCATTAATATTGGGGATTTGAATATGATGAATCATCTAGGAAGGTAATTTTCAATAGGTATAGGTTTTATGGCAGAAAAACATGGTAAAGAATGGGACTTAGGAGTTGGAAGTTTATATATAAGGTTAGTGTCTAGAACTCTTTTCTGATGACACCTCTTTACCCTTAGAAAGAAAATATAGGGATGTGTTTTTTTCAAAGGGGAGGTTGTAAAAAATCATCATTTCATGATTTTAATGGGTTATTTAATTTAAATCCAAGATTTTATCTTGTTAAATTTTCACTACATCATAAGGAAAATCCTAGGGACATTTGCGGCCTATTTGGAGCCCAAGGTTAAAAAAATGGGAAAAATTACAAGGTTTCATTGTTATTAGAAAATATGAAGACACAAACACCCAGTTACTTCTAACTATGCATGGTTGAATATAGATGTAACATGAGTATCATGGTTTATCTTAGACTACATAAAACTGGTCTCATGGCCGTGTGCTAAATTGTATACATTTAACAGTGCGATTTGACATAATTTTTCAATGGTTTGGGAAACTATTCACATAAATCATGTCGAGAAAAAAATGAAATTAATTGAGAATAGATTGTTCATGGATTTGTAAATCATGCACCTAAACCATGTTCTTATGAATTTCGATGTAAAATTCCCCATTTCCACTTTAATCTTATAACCCTATTTATTTTCCTCCTTATTCCTCTAGAGATTGAAATTGAATTTTTCTTCTCTACCAGCATCTCCTCCCCATCATCATAGAATATTATGTAACATCCCTGTCATGTTTCTGACTGACAATCCATATGATTTGTTAGATAACATATGGTCCATAGATAGTTTGGGAAATTTTACTCAACCTACATGAAATATTATGCATCCATCAGATGAGGAGTCAAAAACAACCCTATGGTAGGGGGTCTCATCATTTTCCACTTGATTTTTGGTGTTTCATAGATATTCCTTATGATGCAACCCAACTTTTATTTATCATAATCTTTAATTGAATCATTAATATCAAATTGATCAACACATGATAATACACACCCATTGGCCATGGTCGAGTAGTTTAAAAGATTTGGACCTCACTTATGGGCACCCCTTGGTCGTGCCTCAATGAATGACCCTTTTTTGTTACATTTCTAACTTCCCATAATGCCTTATAAAATTCCATCATAGATCATAAATATAAATTTTATGTGTTTCATAATTGTTTAATGGACCTAACACACCTCGTAGTTATTTGTAATAACATATAAATGATATTACACAGGTATGAATTTTCCATGTTAACAATGTCACCATTTAAATAGATTTGAATATTATAACTTCAATTCCATATAATTTGTTTGTTGAATGGTAGATATTAGATGGAATTTCATGTGAATATTTGTTTTATTTTTCATAAATTATATAATTTATTTAAATGGAATGAATTGTAACGTATGGAAAGTCTCTACTAGCTAAATCATACCATATTAAATGATTCTTCTGAATTTTAATTCCACAATGGAATTGAACAAGAATAATTAGGTATAGTGGTATTCACTAATGTATTACATTATAAAAATATTAATACTTGATATAAGTATTGATATGATTGATTGGGTTATGATGGGAATGAATGTATCACACTCATTACATTAGGTGTTGATCATTATGTCTCACACCATTGACACTCGTTGGATGGTGGGATTGACATTACACTCCCATATTTTGAGTGTTTAAAGGATGGAAAACTCACCATATTGAGTGAAGACCATGTAGTATACCAGTCATTATGAGGTGTAAGAAATTTACTACAATTCATTAGCTTATAAGCTCGTTATATTAGTTATTGATGTTTAAGTATTTCCCTAGTCCAGCTATAAACTATTATTCATGGTTTATGGAAACTTATGTCTGCATTTCCTTGGTACATATAAGTTTATAAAATATATAACAAAGACACACACACAAATTTATATGTATATTATATTACTATCTATATAGTGAAGGATTATACTTCAATACCAACCATGAACCGAAGCAGGTAGAGCTGAAAATGTCCATTAAAAAGATATGCAGTGTATAATTTATTTATCAAAGTTTTTAAATTAATTTTTATAACATGAACACTATTTTTATATGAGCACTACTTGGGATACTTTTAAACAACATTGGTTGTGGCGTACTATGATTTTATCTCACACCATACTCAAGTTACCTTTTATACTAAGGATTCCTATTTTTCATCAGTTATAGATAAGAAAAAGCTATATGCTACCAGTGATTGATATGAACAAATTATATATAGATCATAGTTGTAGTGGAATGATATTACGATCGAGATTATAATGGGGTTTATTCTTGTTATTTTTTTTTTATTTTTGTATTATAAGAATGTATTTTTATGTACCTTATTACACTTTTCAGGTTATACATGACATGAATCCAGGTTGATGATACCTCCTACTGGATATTGAAAATATTATTCATATTTTTAGCAATTTATTCATCTAATAATTATATATTATATATATTTATATCTTATTCATCTCTTTTATGTTTTAGACTGTATCCACTAAGCCATAATTATATGAGGGTATAACTCCCTAAAATACCTCCATTATAGCCTCGCTGCTATTCGTCGACCTCAATCATATAAGGAGGTGAACTTGAGGCCATGTGACCCACCAGCTCGGGACAAAAGTTATGTGGACCCTAGGTGAGGACATTATAGATTTATATGAATAAAGAAATCTCTTTTATTGGAATTATCCAAGAATTAGAAACTACTTCTATATGGATTTGTATTTTGTAAAGGAGGGTTAGTCTTGTTAAATGTCCAATGTTAGTAGGGGAAGAGCCCACTCTAACAAGGGTTGAATCATTATGATATTTAATACAATGTTACTAGGAAATGGACAATTCAGATTAGCATCTTGTTACTAGGATTCCATGATATACTGCTTAATTTAATACTTCAAGGAAATTGCAACATATAATAAAAGGTTTGTTTATCTCTAAAAAAATGTTTACTATTAATCCATTTTGAGGTGATCAAGTTGAGGAAATTATTACATTTTTATGTATGAAGTTGAAGAAGTTATAATATATGATCTAGGGGATTTTAGATCCTAGATGTGATGTGAAAAAGGTATAAAAGATAGAACAATGATATTGTTTCTAATTTCAATTGAAGAGGCCTCCCTTGAAAAAAATGTGTTGCAGGTTGAAAGAAATAATTTGACTGTGACTTTATGAAAAGTCAATTGGGGTGTGTTACTGTCTATTAAAATAATGAAATCCCTTGTTTTGAATACCCAATTTGTCTATTATTTTATAAAAATCAAACCACTACATGTTATGGATTACTCAAAATTGAGGTTCCCTCATGTATTAGACATTATATTATCGGTGAATAAAAAATTATTATTTGGATATAGTTCTTCTTTGTCTACAATTTTTTGTTAATGCAATGAATCTTCTTGAGTACAAAAATATAATTCCCCTCCAAAATAACCAAGAGTTAGAGGGAAATGTTTCATTATGATGGTCTAACCCATACGCATGGTTGTGGGATTTTTTTACATACATCTATGCCCATGATGTTGGATTAATTTTCATTATACATCTCATTTTAATGAGAATCATTCCACTTATCGCAATTACGAGACCATGATGTTCATTAACATTAAAAATGGATGACATGGTGTCTTTTAGTGTTGGGTCTTATGGCACAAACCACAATGTTATAGAAAAAATTATTAGTATACGGATTGATTGACATGGATGTCTAGACACACTTTGTACATAAGGGAATGAAAAGGTAAACCAATATCATGGGAGTTATTGGAATAGGAAAAGTGATGTGAGGAAAGAATGATAGGGATTCCCACTGACCATAGTCAAATATTTGTTTGAAGAATGATGTCATCAAAGATTATGGAGATAGAATAGGCTTCTCCTAAGGACCAATGTGTCACTGGTTTGAAAACCAATTTTGTGGGATAATTTAGGGAAATACAATTAGGGAATGTTATAATAATATAAAAATGTGTCATCCTATAGTTTATAGGAATTTGGTCTGGGTAAATTATACAATTATAACTATTTCAGATTAAATCAAACTCAAAAAATGTATTTCTCAAGTATCTTTCATTCCAATGATGATGTCGAGAGAGATATTATGAATATAGAAATGTGTCAATATTAGTTGTATGAAAAGTGGAAGGGTTATGTATGAGAATAAGGTATTTAATTAGAATGATATTTTCTATGAAGTGTATTTTCACATGCATATATCCGAATTTTGTGTAGTAGGGGTAATCCTTCTTTCATTTCTGGACCCCTGAATAAGGGATCCCAGATTCTGATCTCCTATTGGGATCTTTGTATTTTTGTAGGTGGGGAATTTTTATTTACCCTATGGCTAGAACATGAACATGAGGTATATTTGACACTACATATCTCATTTGAATGAGAATCATTAAATATATAATTCTTGAAGGACCATGTAGTTTATAAAAATGTTTTAAGGACATTGGAAATGTATTTTAACATCCTATTGTAATGACAATGGTGACCCATCATGAAGAAATAATATTGTGTTTCGACACGGTTATAGGACATGAGTATCACTCTATATCGTATTGGATTAAACATCAAGATAGACATTATTCATGAATGTTCTCTTTTTCAGGTAATAACCATACAAAGGAGGGGAATTTTTTTATGGATGGTACTAGTATTGGAGATATGGGTGTCACTATGTATCATGTGTGGATAAGAATCCTACCACATGTAGTTCATAATAAAAACACTCCACACATGACATATCCATATGATGTACGTGGAATGATTCCCATTTATAATAATGGATGGACCTAGGATTGGATATTCTGGTTTCATTATATATTATGTGTTAACAAGATTCATTCCATGCATAGTTTTGAACATGCTTCCCCAGACAGACCATAATCTTGTAATGAAATGGCATTTTACACAAAATAGACTTTTAAATTGACGAAACCACATTGGAGTACACTACACCGATTGTGTCTATATACATGGGAGGGGAGTTTTTCCATATTTCATATTTGTTACTAAGAAATTGGTTGTAAAAAATCACTACTTATCCGATTTGAATGTGAATTATTCCACATATAGTTCTTTTGGAATCCTGCAATTTGTTATATGTTATGAGGACATTAGAATTATATATTAACATCTTGTGGTATTGTCATGGGTCACCTAAAGTGGAAGGGAACTAGTATTATGGATGTGCCCAATACAAGAGTTCTAGGTGTGACTACATATCCTATTATGGTAGGAACCAATCACAATGTAGTTTATTAAAATTGTAACCCACATCAATTAGGTTTTGACCTATGAAAAAGACACTTCGTAATTTTTCAGAATGATGGTTGGGATCAAAACATGAGGTCTAGGTGTCACTATGTATCTAATTTGAATGACAATAAATCAATAAATTGTTCTATAACAAGGGTTTAGTTGGTGACCAACACCATGAAATATGGAACACTCAAGAACAAATCAAAATGCAATGTGATTTTACATCACGTAGCAGGGAAGTGACCCATTGAGTTTTACATTATGTTGAAATGTATTTTTGTATAGGTTAACTTCTTAAGATTAGGATTTTGGTTATGTTGTTTACTTTCACATTTAATTATGTTGGTGTAATATAATTTTTCATGTTGTTACGTGAATGATATGTAATGATTTTTTAAGGTCATACCACTAAGACCGACTATGTCGTTAAATGTTTTATAGTTGAGACTTGTTTTTCTTTTGTCACAAAAAGTTTTTCTTTGGTAATTATTTCATAGTTAGGGGATGTAAGTATCTCCCAATCCATTTATATTTTTGAATAATCTCATTTATAGTGGACCTAATGTATATAATTGGGTCCCTCATACTTTATCTCAACAGTTTTCTTCATCTTTTCCTTGGTATCATAAGATTATTAAAGACCAAAAAAAGTTCTATGTGGAAGAGTGAACAAGAGAAGAACATGTTGATAGAGGCTTACACTATCCAATATTGATGGAACTCTAAATAATTATTGGTTGGATATATTTTCTCATCAATTCTCTATAATCTACGTAGATATATTCTAGATTTATATTCCTTTTCAATTTTATCACATATGGAATCACGAATAGATGAAAATGGGATATCAATGAGTAGGAATACTTCTATCACATAGACAATTGAATTTGGTGTTTCATGTGTAGCGATAGGAATTGTGGTTTAGTAGGCCCGCAAGGCGTGAAAGAGGTTAGCGGGTTAATAATTTTATATTTATCCACCACCTTCTTGACTATATTTGACATGGTCTCCTTAAAGGCCTCCATATTTCCATTATCACCTACATAATAACATGGAACGTGGTTTTATTAGATATTATACACTGGGTACAATATATCCATCACATACAAACAAAAATTGATGTTGTATTCCATAAATATTGTACGTGGTGAACCCAATCTAGAAATGATTTTTTCATTCATGAAGCTGATGATGCTTTGGGCCCTGACCTCTTTGAGGGGTATTTCCTTATGCCTTTTGGAGATGAAATTTGTTATAATATGAATGTATTTGAACATATTAGTTTTTGCAGGAGGATATAGACCTAAAACATCAGTTAACTATATTTAAAATGGATGTTATTATA
Source organism: Viscum album (assembly GCA_963277665.1). Classification (NCBI taxonomy): domain Eukaryota; kingdom Viridiplantae; phylum Streptophyta; class Magnoliopsida; order Santalales; family Viscaceae; genus Viscum; species Viscum album. The sequence continues at coordinate 1,185,891,602 of OY728156.1, read as the reverse complement.
TTTCAATATGTTGAAACATTGATAGTTGATGGATAAAGTTGGAATGCACCTACAGAGAATGCATGTTTTTGGTAAAATTAGTATAATATTGTGTCAAAGAGGTCTAGTAATACTCCATACTCTAGAATTGATTTGAAATATGAGACCCTAACTAGTGGATTCTATAGTCTCCTACATATACATATTTTATTAAAATATATATATCTTCTATCATGATACATCTGAGAGGAAATCCATCAAATCGTTATTTATAGGGGATTCTCTAGTTATTCCTACAATCATACAGAGTGAATTTGGTTTATTTTCAATATATTTTCTCATTTCTAGATTCTTCTAATGAGAGTACCCCATTATAAAGGTACTCCATGATGGTTATAATCCATCCAATGGTAGGCCCATATTAATATGGGTTAGTACTAATTTTATTCATATTTTCTATACTGACATGAGATAATAGTGATACCATTTAGTAATGTATAATTTCAGTGATTGTTTCATTCATGTTAGGAAATGCTAATGTCATAAAATCTTTTTACAATACTTCTTGTGAGGAAATTTGTGATTCTTGGATGGGAGTTAAATATGGATCAGAGGGAAACTCTCCCATTTACTATAATAAATTTTTAGGTAAGGGGAATAGTTTTTCTTTTCTAATGGAATAATCCCCATTGATCAATTTGATTACCAACTCTGAATCACCATACACCTCTAGGTGGACCAATTGTATATGGAGTTCCTATTCAGGGCATGCATTGACTGCCTGATATTTAGCCTCATTGTTTTTTCATTCAAGAACATGAGGTAGTAATGACAAATTTCAACTGTAGTATATATGAGCATGACCACATACAAATATTTATAGAGTTTATGTTATTCTATCCTTTTACAATTTGGGTTTCTAGAAGTTCCATTGAAATTAATTTCCCACATTTAGGGGAAATCATGAATAGAAAGGATATCTATATCGAGAAATTTAGTACTTAACAATATTACTTCTGCGGATGAGATTTCTACAAGAAATTCATCCAAAGCTGGATCTTTCATGGATTTTAGAGGAATGAATGATATATAAAATTGATATAGGATAATTTCACACTATGCCATGTATCCTATCAAAAAAGGATATCTGGGGATATATTTGGGTGGAAAATTAAGAGAGACCCGATAGACCCTATGCTTATATAAGTAGTTCCTCATTTTATAAACTACAAAGATTATCACAAGACAGCTCTTATTAAAATCCTAATAATGATTATCTATCTCGAGCATGGTTTTACTGATATAATAATGTCTATTTTGATTGTTTGAATCATTATATTTCACAATGTAAGGTAGTAATGATCACTCACAGTATATCATTTATAAAATAGTGGCTTCCCCTCAATGGGACATATTTCCACAGGTGGTATTACAAGATATTTTTTGAGGTTATGCAATGTTTTTCTGATAGTCACTAGTCCAATAAAATTTGACCCCCTTCTTTATCAATTTGGTGAATGGAAACCCTTTCTTACATGTTTTTCTGTGAAGATATGGATGTACAACACTTGTTTTTGAATTCCACAAAACACATTACGGTTTAGTGGGGGTTAAATGATATGGATTAATGTTTTCTTTCATATGATTGACTTCGTTGTCGCGATTCCATGTGACAAATCTGAGAAAATTTTATAATGTTACATCAACGAAATATATAAAGGGGTTCATCATCAGGTTTTACAATCATCAATTATTAAATATGGTCTCAAGATCAACTAGGTGTATAGAATTATGTTAATATATAACCACCTTCTCATCAATGTTGAATTAATCAAATTTTACTAGAATGGGTTTGAAGATGAGATGCATGGAACATTGTTATATAGCACTGAAAGATCTCAAGAAAAAGATAATTACCTAATAGAAGTACCCTCTTTGTAGGGAGATGAAGGAGGTCTCTTCTTCATCTCATTGGTCCATTCATATTGTGTAGTATCCTAAATAGCCATTTGTGAAGGAGATGGATTGATATAAATCTATTTCATTGATTTGTAGCTCATTGATTGTGTAACACCTCGAGATTTTATGAAAAATATTCTTTTTAATTTTATTGATGTCTTGTGTCGTACGCTACACCAAAAGGAGCGTGCACAACACGCATCCCTGACTTGGCTTGCATTACACGCAATTACGACCTTCCATGATAGCGTGTGTAGTAAGCAATACCGAGTTTCACTAAACGAGATATTATTATAATATTATTACGAACTAGCCATTATGAATAGTAATACCCACTTTTTGAAATTTTATAAATTTTATCAATCAAAATGGACTTCATTTTTTGATTCTGAATATCGAAATTAGCTTAGGGTGAAATTTTGGTACTTTTCAGATAACATTTATATTCCGATGAATAGTGAAAATTTCTAATTTTTAATAAAAAACAACCTTTTTAATCGAAATAATTAATAGTGATAAATTATTAATTTGAGTGGTTTTAAAGTATATTTAGAATATATTTTTACAATTTAATACAATTTTGGTCATTGGATGTAATTTCACATTTAAACAAGACATAAACAAGTGTCAATCTTTAGATAGTTGTTATCTCTTAATAACACGCTATTTGTTTTGACAATAGGAATTAATTTTTAAAATAATTAATGCAATTGATATGTTTTGAATTTGATAAAATAGACATCATTTTTGAATTCATAATATCAAATATATCTTAGGCCTAATTTTTTTTATTTTTCTGTAAACTTTCATTTTTTGATGAATAGTGAAACCACTAAGTGGTAGTTAAAAAACTGAATTTTTTATAAAACGTAATTTTACCGCTTTTGTGAATGGAATTTCAAAAATCCGAGAGACACGGTTGATGTCAGTAAGTAAAACGTGGTTCAATGAGATGAAAATAATTTTTGGTGAATAGTAACTTTTTACTTTTATTTACCACGGTTAAAAGTAAATAGGGTAATTAAGGGTAAAAATGATATTATTATTACCCTAACACATGTCCTAATTCTACTGGATAAGTGTAATTCGACAAAAAACAACCTTAGGAAGAAAATATGACCATTTAGGCCCACATGGATTAGATTAGGACATTTATTATTAACTTATTTAAAGAAGGGTTAAAATAGTTAAAATCAATGTTTAATAAGTATGGTGTTTTTATTATATGGTTATACATAAGATAAATTCGAGTATAAATAATAATTAGAAAACTAAAAATATTTACTACATAATGGTATTTTATTTTAAATTTTTATAAATTAAAATGTTTAATTTATTTATGACATAAAGATAATGCAGTAAGTATCTTATTAATGAAATATTGACATAATTGATGATATAAATAACAAATTAAATTTAATATGAGACTTTTTATGAATTCCACTAATTTTATTGGTTAATATGACATGTTATTATTCATTTGATAAACTTTTTTAGAACAAATCATTCTGTTATGATTTTCATAAAAATCCTTTACTAAATAGTGTCAAAATTGACATAAAATTGTTTTTAAAACAAATATTATATTATTAATTGTTATTTTATTCCTAAAAATCTAATGTTCGGAAAAATGACTTAGATAAAGTTATATATGTTAATAATAAACAACTTGGGGGTCGGTTGGCTTCTTATTGTAAGTTTATTAACCTTATAGTGTAAGCACACAAAAAGACACGGTAAAAGTAAAATTTTTCAACATAAAGTTAAATATAAATGATAAGGTTTAAATAGGAATCTAAACTTGTCTAAATTCTATTTTATAGGAGGATTTATACCCTTCCCCACCTTAGCTTCGAAATAAATCAATTTGGAGCTATTTAAAACTGAATTTGGCTTTATAATAAAATAATATTTTTAGTTTTTCCAAAGGTTCCCCTCTCCTCCCTTATAAAAGGGCACCTCCTCATTCTCTTCCTCACACCACTTTGAGCCTTCATGCTCGTCCAACCCCTTACAAATTATCTTCTACACTTCTATAGAAACATCCTAGAGGTCCTGGTCTTATTAAAAGACCAATTTTAGTGCCCTAAAAGGAGGTCTCAAAGAGGTTCATCAAAGAAGAGGTAATGTCTGTTACCGATTATTTCAACTTTATTTATTCATCTACTTCTTCTTATTTAGTTGCTTCATTATGAAGTAATAACATCAGTATCACTTATATACTGATAGTTTATTATATGTATTAAACAACCCTATTTCACTATCTATCCATCCTACGGAAAATGAAATCACCGTGCGTGCGTACGTACGGAATACAGTCTCCACGCCGTGGTGTAATCTATTTTCCACCACCAACTTACTTGGATGGGTATAATGGTGTAAACAATAACTATATATGATTATTGTAAAGTGATATTGATTCTGAAATAGTATACATACACTCCAATACAATTCCACGATCATGGGAACGATATCATCGCTCGTGCGTACGTACAGAATATCGTCTCCACGATGTGATGTGACTCGTTATACATGATTTTCATTTCATAATGATTACATAAATGAATTGATTGAATAAATATGATATATATTACACTAATAACATTCTATAAATGAGGTATCTATGACCTAAAAATAAGAATAAGAATTTATTCAACAAAACACGCATAAGAACAAAAAGTAATAAACACCCGAATAACAAGTAACAATGAAATATTACTAATAATAATCTAACAATATGACCATATATGATATCATAACAATGAGTATTATTCTGGAATAATTCAATGAAATTATTTAAATCATTATATAGGAGTTTCGGACGCCTACGAAGAAAATCAGAACTAAGGTAAGGGAAAATATCACAATCTCATTTTATCCGAGATTGTTTATACTTTGGTATTTACTGGGGTGTATTTTATCATCCACATACATGATTACTTAATATTAAATATTGTTTCCATCCACCTAAATTTTTTAAAATCCAATTTTACCCTTCGGTTAGTTTTTAGTAAAAGATATGAGAGTAATCTTTTGTCGTTTTTTGTACGAGGTACTTTTTGACATTTCCAACAAAAGTACGAGAAGACTGTTTTTTTAACTTATACGGCACGAATTGATTTTTAAAACATTATTTCCAAGAATCTTCCTTTACAAATTTTCAAGATTATTTTTAATAAACTTCTTTTAGTTTAAAATTGTAAGTCATGTTAAGAAAGGAAAATGTTTTTGAAGTAGAAAGGATATTTTTCTCAAGAATGGAGTTCATGTGTTTTATCAAAATTATTTTCCATCTAAGATAATATAGGGTTATGTTTCTATCACTATTATTACATTGATTTGATTATGTTGTGATTGAATTATTTTTATGAATTCCTTTATCTTATATGAATTGTTTTATGATGTCATGTTGTTTAAAAATCCCATTTTTTATTACATGGGTTATGCAATGATGTATGATTTATTATTTTGTGGAACACATAAGAATGGTATCATTATGAGATGGGTGGGACCTATATCTCCCCCCAATTCATTGGGTAAATATTTTATATCTCATGAGATATACATGGCTAGAACGGCAGGTTAAACCAGTTCAGTGAAACATGACTGAAATGAGGAATGAACTCGGTTCAGAAATGGACTTTGACCACTAAGATAGTCTTGGAAATGAGTCTTGAATAATAAGAAATGATTCTCTATGATTATGTTTGTATGCCACAAAGCTTCATGTTTTATGGTATGATTATTGTGATTACATTTCACTACCATGATTTATCCCATGTTATGAAATTATGATCTCTTTTGCAGGGTAAGATTTACAAATTGTTATGCTCTTATGAATATGATGTGATTGATATTTCTTTTGTTTACCCTTACTGAGCATTTCAACTCACCCTTTTATCTTTTCATTTCCCCCGGATATAAATAAAGTTTTTAGGTAAGAAAAAAAATGGAAGATCTTATGGGAGATGTTGAAGATCTTTCACCATGATTAGAAGATTACGTTACAAGTTTCCAAAGACACTAAACTGTTACGGTCCTTGTGTGTGAGTTTTTGTAATGTACTACGTATTCCGCAAAAGTAATGTAATGTCCATGTATGTCAAGTTTCGGGTCTCTACAGTTGGTATTAGAGGAAATGTATAGTCAACCTTTGGAAACTAGGATTCAAGAACTTTAGTGAGATCCCTAGAGATATTTCTAAGGTATGTCTAGGAATGTCCATAAGGATAAGTATAAGTATAGGTTACAGTCCAAGAATTATGGTAACGATATTAGAATTAAACCTAAGTTTTTATATATTGAAGGTACTCCCCCTTTATTATGTTGTTTTCCCTAGCATGATTTTGGACTCTCACACTATTGTTTTTGGGTTTTAGACGATGGATGGAACCCTAAGGAACCATGTTGATCAATGTAATGGACAATGCAATGACTGTCTTCCTGAACAGACAAATGTTATGGGGGATGGAGTGCAAAATCTTATTTCTATACTTTCACAAGATATGAATCATTCTGGACTTCCATATGAGCAGAGAAGAGAATAATATTCTATTAAGTCCTTCATGAGGCAACGTCCACCTTCCTTCAGTGGGTCTTCTGATCCACTTGTTGCTGAACAATGGATCAGTACCACTGAAAAGATATTTTCAGTTCTTCAATGTTCTCAACATCATAATGTCATCTTAGCAGTATATCATTTGGAAGGTGAAGCTGATCAATGGTGGAATCTTATCACGAATACGAGTCCAAGAGATGAAATTGAGTTCATGGAATGGAACGAGTTCAAGAATTTTTTTTTCAATAAGTACATCCCTCGTATTCTTCGAACAAAGATGGAGAAGGAGTTTCTTGAACTAAAGCAAAAGGATGATGAATCTGTTGGTATATATGAAGGGAATTTTACAAGGCTTGCAAGGTATGCATATGGATTTTTCATCCAACCTGAAAGTAAAATTAATCGATTCTTCAGTGGCTTAAAACCAAATCTTCTAAGGGAATTAGCTATAACAGACTTCATTAGCTATGAAGAAATTGTGCGTTGTGTTATCATGGTAGAATTTGAAGTTGGTTTTACTTATCCATCATATAGTTTTGACAATAAATGAAAGATGGAGTTAAAGGAGAAATCTCAGAATAATGGTGAAAAGAAAATGATTGTTTCCTTATGCTCAAAGTGTGGAAAGAAGCATGGTGGAGATTGTCTTAAAGGGACTAGAAAATTTTTTAAGTGTGGAAAATAAGGTCATCGAGCAGCTGCATGTCGAAGTAATGGAAAAAGGGTTTCTAATGATGTGAATAATGAAAATACTGCAGAGAACGCTCCACCGACACATCAATGCTTCAAGTGCAAGGAAATGGGGCATTATGCTAATAAATGCCCTAATCCAAGGGTTAGTGATGATCGACATGAGAAACCACTTAAGGCAAAGGACAAAGGGAAGTCACATGCAATCACTATTGCCGATGTTGAATATGACAACGATGTGGTGGAATGATTAAGTGTTTATGTAATGGGATTCCAAAATAATGTTGTATATAGTATCATGGAATATTTGAATATTTATGTATTGGTCTATTGTGGTTTTCAATAATTTTATGGTACCGGTAACCATGGAAAGTTATTGAGATATTTTTGGAAAATAGATGATATGCGCATAATGAAGGTATAAGGAGAAAATGAAATGTTTGATATTATTCATGAGCTCATGACTGATATAAGGAAATAGTTATATCATGGTTTGAGGATTTGGTTTGTGAAAAGAGTTAACTTTTGACAACACTCTTGTTTTCACTATGGTTTAATGGGTATTCATTCTTCAAGAGAATACATGATTAAGGTATTCACATGTTTGTAATTTGACCAAAAAGATACATCTTATGATATATGGGGGACAAATGATGGCATTCACATGATTCTTATATGACATTTCAAGTAATCATTTTCTTTAGACTATGAGCTTGGACTGAAGTATTTTAGATAAGCCTAAAGATTGGAATAGATTATTTTGGACATAATTTAGTATTTTTTATGGATAGAACATTTTCGATATTATTTATGGGATGTTATAGTAATGTAGTTTTATAAAAAGGACAACCTGCAGGACGGGCGACATCCCATCGCTTCGGACAAGGCTGTGGGAATCGAACCCACAACCGAAGTGCGACTGGCCTTTATCGCCTATCACTGGACTACAGAAAGTCCCTGTTTAGTAGAAACTAGTTTTGTTATATTAAACAGTATGATATATGAAGTATAATGCCATTTTAGGAACCATATACGATTAATCTCACCATAGATGGACTTACCTATATTTGATAACTTTTGCTAACCTTTTGTTTTAAACAGATGGAGTGACCCATCATTATATCACATGATATGTTATCACGTCACGAATAACAAATTCAACTTCATTTAATTATGTGATGAAGTGGAAATTGTTCAAAGAACAAACAACAGTGAGATTCTACAAAAATCAAGCAAGTATTTCTTCTTATTCAAAATTTTCAATTTTAGGGTAATGATATTGAAAACCAAAAATGTTGTCCTAGTGCTCTTATATCCGATGAATCAAATGGTATCTTAGATCATCACAAATTTATGGCTTTGTGATTGATGGCTTTTTCATATCCATGTTCTCTACCACTCTCCATCATAACTTTATGGTAAGGTTTTTCTTCCATATCCATATTTTCACCTATGTTCTCCTACGTGGAAACCCAGTGATGAGTTAATTTGGGTAACCGTTACATTTCATACTTTAGTTTTGATAGCCAAGTTTTGGTATTCCTTTTTTCGATGTGGGTTTCTTTTAAAAAAACTTTCGAGTAGCAAACCATTTATAACCCCAACGAATTTCGAGGGAAAAATTCATTTTAAGGGGGGTAGAATGTAACACCTCAAGATTTTATGAAAAATATTCTTTGTAATTTTATTGATGTCTTGTGTTGTACGCTACACCAAAAGTATAATGCACTACACGCATCCCTGACTTTGCTTGCATTACACGCAATTGCGACCTTCCACGATAGCGTGTGTAGTAAGCAATACCGAGTTTCACTAAACGAGATATTATTATAATATTATTATGAACTAGCCGTTATGAACAGTAATACCCACTTTTTGAAATTTTATAAATATTATCATTCAAAATGGACTTCATTTTTTGATTAGGAATATCAAAATTAGCTTAGGTTAAAATTTTGGTACTTTTCAGATAACTTTCATATTCTGATGAATAGTTAAAATTGCCAAATTTTAATTAAAAACAACTTTTTTAATCGAAATAATTAATAGTGATAAATTATTAATTTGAGTGGTTTTAAAGTATATTCAGAATATATATTTTCAGTTTAATATAATGTTTGTCATTCGATGTAATTTCACATTTAAACCAGACATAAACAAGTGTCAATCTTTTGATAGTTATTATCTCTTAATAACACGCTATTTGTTTTGACGATGGGAATTAATTTTTAAATAATTAATGCAACTGATATGTTTTTAATTTGATAAAATAAACATCATTTTTTAATTCATAATTTCAAGTATAGCTTAGGCCTAATTTTTGGTATTTTTCTGTAAACTTTCATTTTTTGGTGAATAGTGAAATCACTAAGTGGTAGTTAAAAAACTGAATTTTTCATAAAACATAATTTCAACGCTTTTGCGAATGGAATTTCAAAAATCCAAGAGACATGGTTTATGTCCGTAAGTAAAATGTTGTTCAATGAGATGAAAATAATTTTTGGTGAATAGTAACTTTTTTCTTTTATTTACCACGGTTAAAAGTAAATAGGGTAATTAAGGGTAAAAATTATATTATTATTACCCTAACACATGTCCTAATTCTATTGGATAAGTTTAGTTCGACCAAAAACAGACATTGGAAGAAAATATGACCATTTAGGCCCACTTGGATTAGATTAAGACATTTAATATTAATTTATTTAAAGAAGGGATGAAATAGTTAAAATCAATGTTTAATAAGTAAAGAATTTTTAATATAGGTTTATACATAAGATAAATTTGACTATAAATATTAATAAGAAAGATAATAAGATTTCCTACATAATGGTATTTTATTTGTAATTTTTAGACATTAAAATTTTTAATTTATTTATGACACAAATATTATGCAGTAATTATCGTATTAATGAAATATTGACATAATTGATGTTATCAATACCCAAATAAATGAAATTTGAAACTTTTTATGAATTCCACTAATTTTATAGGTTAATATGACATGTTATTATTCATTTAATTAACTTTTTTTGAACTAATAATTCTGTTATGATTTTTACAAAAATCAATTACTAAATAGTTTTAAAATTGACATAAAATAGTTTTTAAAACAAATATTATATTATTAATTGTTATTTTATTCCCAAAAATCTATAGTTCTGAAAAATGACTTAGATAACGTTATATATATTAATAATAAACAACTTGGGGTTCGTATGGATTCTTATAGTAAGTTTACTAACCTTATAGTGTAAGAACAAAAAAAGACACTGTAAAAGTAAAATTATCTAACTTAAAGTTAAATATAAATTATAAGCTTAAAATAGGAACATAAACTTGTCTAGATTCTATTGGATGAGAGTATTTTGACCCTTCCCCACCTTAGCTTCGAAATAAATCAATTTGTAGCTATTTAAAACCGAATTTGGCTTTATAATAAAACAATATCTTTAGTATTTCCAAAGGTGCCCCTCTCCTCCCTTATAAAAGGGAACCTCCTCCCTCTCTTCCTCATATCACTTTGAGCCTTGAATCTCGGCAAACCCCATCCAAATTCTATTATACACTTCCCTAGAAACATCCTAGTGTTCCTGGTCTTCTTAAAAGTCAAATTTTAGTGCCCTAAAAGTAGGTCTCAAAGAGGTGTTTCCAAGAAGAGGTAATGTCTGTTACCGATTCTTTCAACTTTATTTATTCTTCTACATCTTCTTCTTTAGTTTTTTAATTATGAAGTAATAACATCAGTATCACTCATATACTGATATGTTATTATAAGTATGGAACAACCCTATTTCACCATCTATCCATCCTACGAAAAATGAAATCACCACGCGTGCGTACGTACAGAATACCGTCTCCATGCCGTGGTGTAATCTATTTTCCACCACCACCTTACTTGGATGGATATAATGGTTTAAAGAATAACTATATATGATTATTGTAAAGTGATATTGATTCTTAAATAGTATACATACACTCCAATACAATTCCATGATCATGGGAAGGATATCATCGCTTGTGTGTACGTACAGAATACAATCTCCACGATGTGATGCGACTCATTCTACATGATTTTCATTGCATAATGATTACATAAATGAATTGAGTGAATACATATGATATATATTACACTAATAAAATTCTTGAAATGAGGTATCTATGACCTAAAACAAAGAATAAGAATTTATTCTTCAAAACACGCATAAGAACAAAAAATAATAAACACCTGAATAACAAGTAGCAATGAAATATTACTCATAATAAGATAATTATAGGACCATATATGATATCATAACAATGAGTATGATTCTGGAATAATTAAATGAAATTATTTAAATTGTTATAAAAGAGTTTCAGACACTTACAAAGCAAATCGGACCTAAGGTAAGGTAAAATATCACAATCTCATTTTATCCGAGATTGTTTATACTTTGGTATTTACTGGGGTGTATTTTATCATCAACATCTATGTTTCCTCAATATGTAATATTGTTTCTATACACCTACAAATTTTTAAATCCAATTTTACCCTTCGGTGAGTTTTTAGTAAAGGATATGAAAGGAATCTTTTGTTGTATTTCGTACGAGGTAATTTTTGACTTTTCCGACAAATGTACGAGAAGAATGTTTTCTTAACTTATACGGCATGAATGGATTTTTAAAACATTATTTCTAAGAAGCTTCCTTTACAAGTTTTAATTTTTATTTTTAATCAACTTCTTTTAGTTTAAAATTGTAAGACTTGTTAAGAAAGGAAAATGTTTTTGAAGTAGAAATGATATTTTCCTCAAGAATGGAGTTCAAGTGTTTTATCAAAATTATTCTCCATCTAAGATAATATAGGGTTATGTTTCTATCTCTATTATTTCATTTATTTGATTATGTTGTGATTGAATTATTTTTATGAATTATTTTATCTTATATGAATTGTTTTATGATGTCATGTTGTTTAAGAATCCCATTTTTTATTACATGGGTTATGCAATGATGTATAATTTATGATTTTGTGGCACACATAAGAAAGGTATCATTATGAGATGGGTGGGGCCTATATCTCCCTCCAATGCATTGGGTAAAGATTTTATATCCCATGAGATAGACATGGCTAGAACGACAGGTTAAACCGGTTCAGTGAAACCGGACTGAAACGAGGAATGAACTCAGTTCAGAAATGGACTTTGTCCACTAAGATAGTCTTGGAAATGAGTCTTGACTAATAAGAAATGATTCTCTATGATTATGTGTGTATGCCACAAAGCTTCTTGTATTAATTTATGATTATTGTGATTACATTTCACTACCATGATTTATCCCATGTTTTGAAATTATGATCTCTTTTGCAGGGTAAGATTTCCAAATTGTTATGTTCTTATGAATATGATGTGATTGATATTTATTTTGTTTACCCTTACTGAGCATTTGAGGTCACCTGTTTATGTTTTCTTTTCCCCAGGATATAAATAAAGGTTTTAGGTAAGAAAAAAGGGAAGATCTTATGGGAGATTTTGAAGATCTTTCACCATGATTAGAAGATTAAATTCCAAGTTTCCAAAGACACTAAACTATTACGGTCGTTGTGTGTGAGTTTTTTCAATGTATTAAGTATTCCGAAAAAGTAATGTAATTTCCATGTACGTCAAGCTTCGGGTCTCTACAGATTGGAACCAAGAATTCATCTTTCGGGCAGTGCAACATAATATATCTTTTGTAAATGAAGAATCTAATTTTCCTATTTATATTTATTTATCAATATGGTGTTGAAAAACTACATAAGATACCGATCATGTAGGATGAATTATTCTGTGATAATATTTTCCACATCATCCCTCTATTTTAGATTTTTGAGTCATGTGTGTCCTTCTAGCATCTTATATTCATACCTAGTGATTTTTTGTATATTCCATGTAATGAGTGGCCACCTCAATATCAAGTTATTGAATATCTATGTAATTTAAGGAAACCACATCCTAATATTACTTCTAGAAGGATGTGTATTTATATTCATCATTGGATGTCTTGGATGCACTAATCCGAGTGGGTCATAGATCTATTGTTTCAAACATATTTATTTATATAAGTTCATCTATTATTGTAGAAAAACATTCCTCAAATGATGAAGGGGTATTCATGAGGTCTTCCTCCTCTTAATATTTCTCCCTCTTTTCCACTTCCTCCTCTACCTTTCTCTTAGGGGCAGTAGATGAAGTTGAAAATTTCTCAGTGTTTAAGGATGAGTCGATATTTCAATGTTCAGTAAAAAACGTAAATACTTGTGATCCAACTAGTAAGATAATGTTTTTATGAAGATCATGGTATATATTGAGGGAATTCTCACTCATGTAGTCATCTCTAAATGGCGATTCGATGAATTCTGTAGAAACTCTAGGTTGAGTCTACTTGAATGACCTAATTAAAGTCATTAAACATGAACCTAATCATAGATCCATCCCATCAATTTGTTTGATGGGAAGCACATACTATATACTGAGATTCATGAATGAAATATCCGAGGATATATTCAAACCATTTTCGACACTGATTCAAGAAAACTTTTCTATAATAGTTTGTTTCACTTCCATCTGATAGAATCACATATAAATGTATTCGTGTTTTCAAGAATTAAATTGGTATTTATCACCATGAAATTTTACAATATGAATGTTAATGAAATATTTGAGGCATTGGTGGTACGATGATAGAATATCCACCCTCAAATTAAACCATTTCCTTCCTAGTAGAACAGTGAATTCCATATCATGATGAACTACCCTAAATTATGAATCTAATATGAGATCCCCAATCAATCTTCTAAGATATATTTTACCAAAGGTTTTTTATTTATCTTATTAAAACCCTCTAGTGTTAGGGAAGAGAGAAAGTGTGGGACTTATTGTAACCCAGCTGAAGAAGAATTTAGATCAGAATGAGGTTGTCCCATTAAAAATTCTTAATGAAGGATAATAGGATATATAAATCATTTAATATTACATAAATGTAAAATGGATTGATGTGTACTTGTATAATGGCATAATTTTTCTACTATGTGAAATAGATGATCGTGTGGAATTCTACAAAATCATTCTCTAAATGATATATTTATATTATAAAAACATAGATATCTTATTATTGGGGGCATGAAAATCATCTATGAATTCATACTAATGGTGTTTCGATATACCAAAATAACAAATGATTGAAACATGTCCAACACCAGGTCTAATTTCATAAAAATATCATACTTCTTTTCCAATGGTATGCACTTCCCAGTATAAGAATTTTTTTTACAACCACTTTATGAACTGATGTATTTTATATGTATGGACCCACCTTATGATATGACTTGAAGGTGATTCTGACCATTATGAGTTAGTTAGACTATGTATACATGCACATCGAGGCAGATTTGGTGATGGAGTCCCCAATAGTTGATCATTTAGGACGAACATGTCATAGAATTCCCTGAAATTTGTGGGGGAACATTCATTCTCATGTTGAGCTCACTGGTTATCTCTGCCATTATTTTCAGCTATGTAGAAGTTTCGATTAGAGAAATGGCTAGAGTAGAAAATCCTATGACAACTATGTCTTACTAAATAACCACAAATTTTAAAGCCTCTTCCCCCAACTCCCCAATAAAATGTAATGAATTTGGGTTCGTATTTTAAATCATCGTCTAATAAGGGACCAATTTATTGAAAAAAGTTAATGAAACTAAATATTGACCCTTCTTCTATTGATTACTCCATCTAGTGGATCAACTGTAAAATTTAAAAATGATGGGGGTGGTGCCGTTGATTTTTGGATTGATTTCACGAAGTCCGATCAAGTAATAGAAAAATTCATCATTCGAATATGATCATATTCCAATGTTTTATTAATTCTATTCTATTCATGTCATTTTTTTGAGGATTGGATATTGGTGTATTATGATTCCAATGAATTTGGATGTGTCATAGTGAATGTGGGAAAGAGTGTAGTCAATTGTTTCAACTATGCTCCAAGTATAGTGTAGTCAATTAGTTCATATTCTTTATCATTCAATCACTGATCTTATGCATAGAATTTCTATCTCATTTCTAAAATTCACAATATTTCTCAAGATTAGTGCAAAAAATACCAACTACATATGTAGGTTTCATTCCTATCTTCACCATAATAGTTTCCACCATCTTCTACATAATGTCATTCATATCAAAAAATTCAAATATTGTGTTCTCCAATGCCTAGTGGAATGGGAAATATTTTGGGAAATATTATTAATGTTTATTATGATTTAGAATCATGATCAATATTTTCAAAAATTCCATGATGATGTATACATGGACATTGTATTTCAAATAGAATAGACATTTTTCTTCATGTCATCAAACTATTTTCACCTATAATCTATTTTATAACCCTCATTATAAAAGAAGTGTTTCTAGAAATAAAGAGGGGTCACCACACAATATGACACATGATTTAGAGTTGGAGAATGTTCTTTGGTATTCTTATGTGGAAGAGATGAAGCCACTAATTTCGTTTTCACATTCCCTCACATGAAAAAATTTCTCACAACATAGCCTTAGTTTTGGTGATAGAGTATCCCACTCATTGAGAAATTGTATCACGATCATAAAAACCTATTACATATTTCCCAAAAATAATTGGTGTTCATAAATCCTCGTAATGATTTTATATACAGATTAATAACATGTAATCTTAATGAATATATATGTTTAAGGAGTATGTCCACCCCTTCCATTGATTAGTGTAAGATGAAACCCTCTCATTCTCCGATTTTTCTGTATATTGACAGGTAGATGACCATTTTCTTATATATCATAAAGATGTATTAGAATAGAAACATCTATTATAGATCATCCAATATTATAATTGACTAACATTAAAAACTAGTATACAATCATATGTATGATCATTTTTTTATTGCAAAAAATCCTAAGTTTCACTAAATCTTATTTTTTGATTATCTCCATCATGTGATCACAACATAACAAAAAATGTGGTAGATGCTTCTTTGGGTCCACTGGTCCATTAAATTTTGGGAATGTATTGTTACCAATCTTCAGTGGGGGAAGAGTGTGATTTCCCAATTTGGGGTTGGGATTGTTTTCCTACTGTACTGACAAACATTATTACTCTATATATTCTAATCATTCCATTAGTGAATTAATAGTATTAATGATTCCTTAAGTAATATATCACCTATATGGAGCATGAGTATGGGATGAATTAGGTAGATCTAACTTAGGGGGCCATGCTGGTATCTTTAGTGGACAGAATATAGGGGAATTCCGATAAAGATGTATCTGGACCTTTTCTGATTATATATCCAAGGGATAGAATTTACACTCTACTAATACGTGATCCAAATATATTGGTTTTTTGTAACCACGTTTAGCGGATATTCCATCTCTATTTTAGTTTCAACAGTGAACCCTATTTTTTGAGGCACACTGATTAAGAGTATTATTTAAGGATATTATTGTAGAAAATATCTATAATAAGTTACGCCTGAGGGTTTTTATTTGTTGAGTTTTTTCAATTCAATTATATGTTCCTCTTGATGGGAGAATATTTCATCAATTGTGAGGGTTTCAAACTCTTTAGGAGGAAAGTGGGGCATAACATTTCCATTACCCTCTTCCATAGAAGATAATATCTAAGGATTTAATAATGGTGTGGTTGAGGGAGTTCCAAAATCTAGGGTAGGCCACTGGTTCTGGGTACGCACACATACATCAATCTTTTCACTGTTTATCTAATTATGAACTAAAACATCATACACAATATCTTTTTATTGATCTTTTATTCTACTGGGTCTGTAGTTTTATAGTTGTTAACATTCACTAATTTATAGTGTGTTTAAGTATTTTATTAGTGTCTTTGTGACATTTCCTTTTTCCGATCCTTAAAAGAGGAGTTTTCCTCTCCTCCACTAGTTCCCTTGGTTCCATTTAGTGTATAATAATCTGAAAAGAATCTCGAGATACATTAGTCATGTGGGTTCTAAAAGAGGATACCCAATCAAAGGATGTGGAAAAAATAATTATGTGTTATTTCGTGTTCCCCCAAATCCAGAGAAGGCTAACATCTGCTAAAGAGGACATTTTTAGGTAAAAAACTCACCATCAATAAATGATGGGATTGTTCCTTTTCCACATCAATAACCTTTTGAGAATGGATTTCTGATTTAGATTATTGTGTTGAAAAATACCACAACATAGCTTTCTAGGGTTTTTATTGGATTTATAATGATATTACATCCCTAGCTACCATTCTGATTTTACATTGTCATGTCTGATCATCGGTGGGGTGAATCATTTTTTTCACCTAAATGACCATCTTCGGAAGACCATTTCAATATCTGTGATATTTTCACAATCTTATACAATTCCTTATGAATCTTTCTTGATATTTTTAAATCCCTAATTAATTTTTTTCAATGTATTAATCTATTATAGTGTGAAATAGATGCCTTTTAGTTTGTGATTTTTTTTGAATATTTTTTTTAATAGAATCAATTTTTTTATGATAGTCGAAAACTATGACATTTAACTATTCCACAATTTGATGGAGTTTTTGATTGGTTATCATGGTGAAATCCAGCACTCCATGTTCACACCATCCACTTATATGAATAGTTGACGGGTACATGTGATAAGAAGACACAATTAGGGTACTAATCAAATACATTTATGCAGAAGGGCTCCTTGTTGTTTCCACAGTGTTATGTTTCATGTTCATAGAACATCCACTTAGTTAGTTAGGATTTATGAACCTTATATTACATTCATGTGAATTTGATACTCATCCTAAGGTAGTAACTTTGTTCTTAAGTGATGAATATTGTTCCATACATTGATGAATATGTCACGCAAAAAAATATTCTAAAAATTACTCTGGAATTCTGAACTAAAAAGTGGATAAAGTCTAGAACATATCCAATAAATCATATTTAGATATATTTCTTCTCCTCTATAATTTATCCTCTTAACCTTTTTCTATAGGATCTTCGACATGATCTGAATAATGTAAAATATTTACTGTAACATAATTGTTAAATTTTTGTCGACATTCTATATTACATTGGATTATAGGAAATTCATGTGTGGTTTGGAGAGTAACCATAAACTAGGGATTTATTATGAAATATAATGTATAATATTTATCATTGAAAATAAATATGACATGATTAGGCTTATTTTCCCAAGTGCTCATGGTTAGAGGCCTTTCTAATCACTAAATCATCAAGGGGAGGACCATTATGATGAAATAAAACAATAATACAGAGAGATAATTCATATCAAATCCCATCATGTGGAGGACTAGAATTATGGATTCACACACAAATATAATTAGAATTATTGAAGCCTATCCCCTATAGATATCCTTTATGGTAGATGATAGAAAGGGGAACACCCTGTTTTTGTTTGATCTTCTAGCCATACAGAGGGCTACCATGCCTGTCACCGGGAGATGTGATCTCACGAATTATAATATTATAGACATGAATAAAGACTTCTCAGTGAAGTTTCTATGATGTACCACTAGAATTTTTAATATTATACCCTTAATTTGGTACCATTATAGTATGTTCTTGAGCTACCATATATAAATTTTTGAGGATTTTAAGAACTCCAAAAATTAGATGAGGGGGATTGAAGATCATTTTTTAAATTTTCATCCATTTCTATTGTGGATTATTTTTGGATTCCATAATGCCAAGGGTCTGAAACACATTTAAGGGGATATGTTTATCTGGGATAGAATCTTGTTTGACTAGATCCTCGTTCAATACAGAAATTGTCGGACAATTTCTAGAATTATCGCAGGGTATTTTTCTTGCCTCAGAGTGTCCATTGGTGTATTCCAATTAACTCTAGTTGGTACAGGGATATGGACTCGATACAATGTTTCATATATATCCTTTGGGAATTTTCCCTAATAACATCCTATATGAGAGAAGTAGTGTGTGTATAATATAGAGTGACATGATTATAAGTCACCCCAATTGAAGGTAAAGTGTTTTGTATATTCCCAATACCACAATGGTCACTATTATGATATCATGTAAGGTCTATAAAATGTGGTTTGGAATACGTGTCTTCCCCTAAAAAAAATTTCATGATGTGTTTGATGAATTTAGCTGCAATAATGGGTATATATTCTCATTAAGATGCGATATTGGGGTGTTTCCCATCACTTATCCAGTATTTCTTACCAGTGGGTTTATAAATTACTAAGTTTTGTGGGATGATATTTTGTTCTACCCCCTTTATTCACAAAAACATTTAAAATTAATTCTCATGATACTACTAGATGATACTGTTGGTAGGCATGAAAAATCCTAGTATGTTTCGGTGTTTACTCATGGTTTTCTTAAAAAAAATGAATGCTAGTTTTTTTAACACTGTTAGACATGGTTGCTGGTAGGCTTGGATTAAGTGGGTATGTGTTTGCGCCTAATCATGGGTTTACACCAAATTTAACAGCTGTGATTATTCTATTAAGGTAAGTGATCATGCATTCTAATCATTCACCACCATATTTTGTTTGTGATCTTCTCTAAAAGCAGCCAAATAAGTCTACAAGAAGGATTCTTTAGTGTGATCTGGTATTTGTTCATGCTCACTATTTGCAACTGAATTTTATTTGGAATGCTTCAATGAAGGGTGAATAGGTGTGGCTCTGTTACATATTATCTGGCCTCTTCCCTTAGGGGTCTATCTTGAATTCCAAGGTATGAATGACCAACTTCCAATGATTGGTCCCTCATGATATTGATGATTCACTGCATCACAGTGTTGGAAAAGACGTTTTCTATTGGATTCCATTGAAAGGACTGATGTGTTTTATTGATGAAGTTTTTTTCCTCATTATCTACCTCCCTTTGATAATGTATTATCCGATTGTTTCATTCTAGGGAAAATATCCCAAAAAATTCATAGACGATTACTAGTGTCAACAACATCTGGGCAACCAACCATCACTATTTTGATGGCTAGTGGGGGTTTTTTAGATGGAGCACCTTTCAGATACCCTCTAGGGTCGTGATATTACCATTATGAAAGTTCTCCCAGGGAAATGCATTTAATACCCAATGTTGAAGATGATATGTTGTAAAAAGTGTCCCCAACAAGGATAAGGACACATAAAAAACTATAGTTGTGGAATACATATAAGAGAGTTTCTGTGACTCTATTTGTATTGATATGAGATCTTTTTGGATGTTCTATAAATGTAGGAAAATAATACAAACAAAAAAACACCAACAAATCATCATCTCATTAAATGATCACATTCATAGATGATATTCTTCTATCGTCTCATCACAATTTATGAGATAACATGGTATGGTCGTTTTGTAACACCAGAATCATGGATAAAAATTCAGAACAGGTTAACCATTTTTCGACCCTTCATTCCATGTGGGGTTGGAATTTCATTTTCTAGTTTCAGTGGAAGAAAATACACATCATACAAATACAACCATGCTCATTTCAAAGGGTTTCTGACATAGTTTATTCATGAAACTAGAAACACCAAACATTTATCACATATGTGATAACTCATAGACTTTCAATCCAATTTTGGGTTTTAGTTGTGTAATATAAAAAGTGATACTTCAAAACTCACATAGGCTGATAGAATATGAGGTTTGGATTATCAGATAATTGGGTAGATAAACTTTTCCAACACCTTTACATTCATAAATAATCACTCTATATTTTACAATCATTCGTTAATTCACAACTATGAATTGGGACACTCATTAATTAACAATAATTTAATAGAATTCATGGAATTTAGAATCATATTTATGTATTTAGGGATAATTATTTAATGCTTTATCTATATGTATCTGAGTTTCTCCTTAAATGATAATCTCTTATCAATAGATTAATGATTCCTATGCCATTTATTATTATCATTCTAGTTTTGAGCCATATATTTTGGTTCTCTAGAGTGATCCATCATCTAGTGAAATGGGTGTTTTTTTGTTGGGATCAAATCCATGAGACTTGCTTTTTATGTATCATTATTAATAAAATCACAACCTACCATGTTTTGTGTCACTTAAAAAGACACATCATGGCTTTTATGGTCATGTCATATTGACCAAACTATTCGAATTAACGTCATGTGGCAAGAACACCATGTCTAAGAGTACCTAGTTAATGTTTGGGGTGGGATCTTTATAAAGGTGGTCCAAGAAACTATGAATCATTGTTTGGTACTTGTTTATATATGTCCAAACTATGATTATTTCCCAATGAATGATATATTATTTGGAGTGTTGGGTTTGGAACACATTGGGGATTCTTATGTATCCCATTTGGATTGTAATGAAAGACCACATACATTGGATATGAAGAACCACACCAATAGAGGCCCTATGAAGGTTTGTCTCAAAGGGTAATATTTTCATTAGAGAGGATTGAGTTGAGGATTATACCACATAGGATCCCCTAGATTTGTAGAGGATTACATATGAAATTATTATCATGTGGTTGGGTTTTTGGGAAAAAACCATATAAGATTATTCTCTTTAGACGTGGTTTTGGGGAATACACTATATAGGAGGATTCTGTAGAATTTGAGATTTTAGGATGATTCCAACATGATCGATCTCATAGCCTTTGGGATTGATAAAATTTCATGATCATCTGCAATGTCTATGACCACATGATTCATGCTCGGTGTGGGAAAAGAGCATAAGTGATAGATTTTCGAAACCATAGAATCAGTGTGGTCTAATAGTAGACAAGACCATGACCCCAAAGATAGGTGAAATGGAGTTGGGTTTTATGTTCATGTATCCTCCCATAATTTTATTCTATATAGTCATGACTGACAACCAATATGGATATAGACCAAGTGTAGGTAGAATGAGGAAGTAATGAAGTAAGAGATGTCATGTAACAAAGTCTAGGGGATTAGTCCCAAGGAGAACCATAAAACTAGTTCTGGGGGAAGATATGATGATAACACACTAATAAATAAAGGGAATAGAAAGCATGATCCTCAGCCTCCCCTCTATGAGTTGGAGGTAACTATATTTAGAGACTGTGAGTTAAGGACGTGGCCTTAAACAACTTACCCAAGACTAGAAGGACCCTAACACCCCCCCATGATTAGGGATTATATGGGAATAAGAATGGATATATGAATGATTCTCAAGGACTCATTCCATCATGTTAAAATGGTGCGGGATTACTCTAATTGATGGAATAATTTTCTATGAGGAGACATTCTGGGGCCTCTTACCATTGTCTTGAATGTATAAAGGCTTCTGTAGAGGTTTCACTTGGTCCCTCCTCAAAGGAGGGATCTATAATAAGGGGTTCCCTACCATTGGTCGTTTAGAAGAGGGATCAAAATAGTCTTGGGAAGGTCTCATCTTCTTGATCAGGTGGTGCTTCAAAGAGGACATTTGTGGAGATGGAAACTCTTCGTGAAAGGAGTTAGAAATGTTTGAGTTGGTGGTTCCTTGGGAAATGGAACACAAGGGAAACCACATTTGGCAAGGGCCTCACTCTTGGAATGAAGGGCTTCATTATTTCTCAGTGGAATGCTCTCCTATCCGTCATGGGTTAGGGGACAGACCTCCTCTCTACTGGTGGTCAATGAGTTGGAATGGTTCCTCATGTAGCTGTCTTATATTTTAGACTACGAAGATAATTCAATCCCATTGTCACCATTAATTAACCCTTTTATCATGCTGTTGAGGTGTGCATGATGTATTTATGAAGAACTGTGCATAGGGGATGTATGTCCAATGTTTTCGGTGCGTATTCTAATTTTTTTAGTTGTCCAAATAAGAGACCCTAAGGTCCTATTTATAGTCTAACACGAGACCATGGTTGAAGGGGTTCATCTGTGTAAGTAATTGGTGCAAGTACCTTGAATAGCGGTGAAAAATAGGTTGGCCGCATAAGTGGTCATGCGTGGGAATTATTCTTAAGGGTGGTTGACCCTACTAGTCCATTTAAGAGTTCTTAAACTAGCCTTATGGCATGAATGCCAGTTATGAACAAGATCACCTAGATGAAGCATCTGAAAAAACGTTCAACTACATACTATGGAGGATTATCCCTCGCACTCATACTCGGGCTTAATGTGAGGCTGTGTTCAAGGCACATCAGGCTGATCCCTTCGCTACCATCAATAGCCTTTTGAAAAACTGTAGAGTCAGAATATATTATTTTATGTCCAGGTCGAAAACATTTTATTTTGTGATGATTCCATTTACACATCATACTGATAAAGGGTAGATAACTCCACCATTCCATTATATTTGGAAATATTTATGAGGATTACCCATCTCATGGTGTGAGATAATTCTTACTGAGAATAGAAATATAATCTTATACATCATGTATAATGACTCATTTATAATTATAATCTACATCTGATGTTGATGTGAGGAATACCTCATGAAATCACTCTCAAAGAGCATGGGACACATATCAGGGTGTCAATAGAATCAAAATATATATCACCCTAATATGATTATTTTTATAAATTATTCTTAACAATCTAGTGCATAAATTTAATTAGTGGATAATATATTATATTATAAGTGTGTTAATGATATTTTATTTATTTATAATATATATATTCTTATTATATATGTGGTTAGAGTGATTAATAATCATGTAAAACATAATGTAAGGGCTCTCCAACTAATTTTTTTCATTGAGACATGTC
Organism: Viscum album; assembly: GCA_963277665.1. Taxonomy (NCBI): domain Eukaryota; kingdom Viridiplantae; phylum Streptophyta; class Magnoliopsida; order Santalales; family Viscaceae; genus Viscum; species Viscum album. The sequence goes on along the minus strand of OY728156.1, from coordinate 1,185,867,703 downwards.
TGATGTTAGGAACCTATTTTTTTTATGTGGCTTATTTTTTCATCTTTCAATTTATTTTATCATGTCTATTTTGTAATTCATTGTATTTAATTGTTGAAATAAAATTATTTCCTCGAAGGGGATTTGAGTTCAATGTTACCAATGTGGAAAGTGTATATCATCTCAAATTGTCTTCTTTGGTACATATGATATGTTATAAAATAATCCTGATTTATGGGGAGTATCAAATACCCCTATGATATGATATATCCTGAGTATAATAATGTTTTTATTAGTTATTTTTAATTTTTTGTCATTATGTTTATGTGATTTATTACTCCAATGTATCATAAGTAGTAAGGTTTTTATATTACCATTATCATTTTACATTGAATTTTTATGAATAAATTTCCGGTGATGTAACTAAATAATCTTTCTCTCCAAAATAATATTTCATTTTTTTTCTTTTTTAGTTCTTGAGTTTATATGTTTTCCTTTCATTTTTTTCCTTCAACTAATCATGATACTGAATGAATGTTATAAGAAAAAATGAAATAATTTTTCTCTTTAGGCATTAAATATTTCTTTCATATCCATATTTTATTTAAAATCATTTCAAGAATGTTTTACCGTTCCATAATAATTCTATAAAGTAATTTTGTTCAATGTTTTAATTTTTATTAATTTTTAAAGGAATCCTATGGTGGTCTTCCAAATGAAGTACATCTTCCATTTTATTGAAATTTAGAAAAGCATTTTTCGTTCAATGTACACCTCATGAATAATTTATCCCACCATTATGAATTATTTTTTCTATGAAACATCATTTTCATGTAACAATTTCATAATTAAAATAAAATATTTTAATTAATATTTTTCAAATTTAATGATATTAAATATGTGATTCCAAAATGAAAATTATATTTTTATAAAGAAATATTATTTTGATTTTTAATGTAATTTTCTTCTATAACAACATCCTTTGATTTTTTTAATAGTAATATGACTCAATGTTACCAAATTTACTGATTCGTAAGACGGTTTATGATCATGATGATATAATTTTAATGAAACTAATTTTCATTTACTTGAGTTAATTTCTGATGAAAAGACAAATAATTTTATGATATCCTTCAATACATAAAAATAGATTATGATTATGTGAAATGTTATTTTATTATAACCCTTTCATTAATTGGGTAATGATAAATATTTTGTGAGATCAAAGGTAAAATGAGAAGTTATTTGATGCTCAATATAGGTTACATGGGAAGTTAGCACTAATCCAAAAAGGGTTTATTGGAGGTTATCTAGACACTTAAGAAAATATATAAGCCATTTGGGAAACCATAAACTGAGTTGAATGAATTTGTGCGTATCATTTATAAAACATTTTTATGATTATTATTATTCAATAAAATAGTTTATCACTCTATCTGACATGATTTTATACATATGTTGTGATATCACGATTTTCGATTTTTATCATTATATGGTTAATTTTTTATGATATTCCAATGAATTTTCTCAACATCATAATATTTGAATAGTTGGGTATGACTTTCAAATGTTAATATCTTGTTCTTATAATCTTATGCTTGTAATATTATTACATACCATTATTTATTAATATCTTCCATTATTATCATTTATTATTACATAAATTCAGCATTTATTATGTTTTCATTACCTAGGATATGATGAATGGTTTTTTTGTATGATATCTCTAATAATTTTTTTAGTTTTGAAGAAATTATTAGGAGATGATGTTGATCATTATTGTAGAAACTTTTATTGTATCCATCTTTCTGAAGACACTAATCCTTTATTATTATGTTATGTACTGTAATGATATATAATTACAATTGAGGAAAAATGATATAATATTTTTGTAATTAAAATTTGTGTAACCTCAGTTACTGTGTGTTTTTATACTCTCTCATTCTCTTTTAATTATATTAAAATAATCACGATGTTGTTTACTCTCACCAATGATAGAGTCAACTAGTTTGTATATATTTGTTGTTTTTTTGTTTTTTATTGATTCACATCTCACTCTTAGTGGTAGTATACTGTCATATGTGAATATACAAAGATAACTAAAAATAATTTGTGGACATTGTCACATAAAACTATAAGTATGTCTTTATAAACTATTGGTGTTGTAGAAAAATCACTTTTATTAACATTGAGGAATGCATGGATACAAATGAAGAGTAACTCATGTATTTTTCTTAAATAGTGTAGAGATCATGAAATATATTTACTTTAATATATCTATTTCATGTATTACTAAATGTAATAATGAATAAAATTTCTATGTTTACAAAAAATATAGATCAAAACCTTAATTTTTATCAGTTAATATATGTTACCCTGAGGCATTTTATGAATTATCATATTCATAATATTAGGTTAATGGTAGTGTATTTGACCATCATTTTTTGATTTTTAAATTCATAGAGTACTGGTCGCACTTCTTGGGGTTAAATGTATTGAATTTTTTTTTGATCAAAATATAAAAATAGTGACATGATAAATAATACACATGTATGTGAATCCTATGTTAGTTGAGAATGTGATTCATAAATAGATAGCCACAAATTAGATGATTCTTCATTTTAGAGGTATAAATTTCCCCACATTCGATCAATTCTAGTGGCCCCACACTCTTTCATTCAATAAGAGATGATGGTGATGATGATTTAGTGGTGTTTTCTGGCTAAAAAATATCAAATTATTGACATGAGTTTTTTTTTAAAAAATGGGGAGTAATTCATTAATATCCTTAGATTAGTAGTGGTTTTCAATTTATTATTATTTTTAATATCATGATTTAAATCCGATGAATGGACCCAAAGGTACAAAACATCCCACGGTGTTTTAATTCTGGTGAATCATTATAGATATTCTGATAACATTGAGGCACATTAAATCTATTTTACGAGTATTTTTCATGTAGGTTGTTATCCTTGGTCACTATAATGACCTGGCCCACCGTTTCATTCCAGGATAATAGTAATCCAAATGTTAACATCCGAATAAAACCTCCAATAGGATAAGGGGTATAGACAATGTTGTGATGGTATGTCAAACACATGGGATGAACTATCCAAATGTATCTATACTCACACAAACATATCCAAATACCCATACAATGTGGATTGATAAAATAATAAATAAAATACCAAAATAGATTAGTAACATCTAAACCATTTCAATATATAAAATAAATTACTTGAAATCATAATGGAAAAAAATAAAAGTCCATAAAAATGATTCATCAGTTCTACCTACGTTGAAAGTGGGGATGTTTTTCAAATGAAACACTATTATGAATCCTAATATATATATATATATATACCAAACTATTATCTACTTATTCACTATTCTACAAAGACTCCCTCAAAAGGACTACCATTTTAATATAACATAACGTGTGTTGAAATATCCCAAGTAGGGATGAGTATAAAAACACTAAAAGGACACCCTGATATCACCAAAAATAATTCCCCATTAGTAGTCAACTCATTTTAAAATAAGTATGCTAATCAGATATTAAATTTAAAGATTTTTATCCAAGATATAGTCCGCAAGAAGACCAAAATAAGTGACAAAAGGGGAATTCACCTCTTCCACCAAGCTAAGAATGATGAGTTAGCCAAAAAATCAAATATTATAGACCATGTATAATGTTCAAAACTATATCAGTGAACTAGGATTCTACTAGAGGATTCATGGTAACAATCATTCTGGGAGTAATCACCCTATAATACTTGAATAACTGATGTTGCTTAGCAGAGATGTCATGATTATCGGGTCCCACCCAAGAAGAACTCTTATATCATAAGGATATCAATACATATACATGGGATCATACCCAAGACCATTGGGAGATGAAAAAACACCAATTTTATATAACATAGTGAGTAGGGGATTAATTCATGTGTATGTCAGACATGTTGATGCCAGAAACATCACCCTTGGAAACAAGAGGAATGATAGAGAATCACACCCAAGATCATTAGGGGAAAATGAATTCTATCCAGTTGACATCTCATACAGCTAATCAATTCTTATGCTTGGGATATAATAACACACTAAACCACCATAGGGATAGGCCAATAGAACACACTCAAATAATATGGTTGCATACTAAATAAATTGAAGGACTTAAACTACCCATTCCAAATGTATATGAAATTTAATGGGGGTATATGATCTATTTCATCTACCATAGGTCTACTAAAGACTCAACATTCAATAAAGTTTGTAATTATCTATAAAAACAAATTTTACTCATTGGGTACACGGTATGTAGGGTGTTCGATAGTATTCTTATATCATCTAACCACTCCAATGTGAAGTAGTACATTCCCATGTACTATGTTTAAGATCGTATACCTAGCCATGTCCGAGAACTAGTCCTAGGTCATTTACTCTTGTCATTCCTATGTTCCTGATTGTGTCTGTGACTGTGTACATATCGTAATAAATGATGATATTCCATTGGGAAAAAAACATGTGACGCATGTTAAATGTCATGTAATATTTTTTTTCAATATATAAAACCTCAAAACATTTATAGAGTACTATATTGATTTTTTTTGAAACAATACGAATCGTGTAGTCATGATTTTTCTAGAAAGCCCATGTTGTTCTACGTTCCTTTCCCACAACACCACCAGGGTAGGATTCACTTCCAAAAAATAATATAAGAAAATTTATTTTCTTTAAAAAACCATTACAACTCTATTGGATAGAATCCATCCATCCATCATCTCTATTAATAACCAACATCACACAATGTTACCATCATGCACCAAAATAGGAAAATGAGAACAATTGGTCCAATATAAATCCTCCTATAATAATTTTATAGTATCATAAAAAATCCATCAAATAATCAATTTAGAACATCACTTATGGTATATATCTATTACAATAAAAAAAATATTCCCAGTGATGGATGATCATATATTCGTCAATCCATTGTCCAAAGAAATTACTATTGATGATTGTTTGATGAAACGTAGGAGAAAATAACAAAACCAAAAAATGAGGAACAAACCTTGATAATTTTTTGATGTTGCATTCAATTCATATAATTTATATCTATGAATGAAGAGAAAATAATAAATTGAGAATAATAATTTCTCTAAAATTCAGGTAAATAATCCCACCCATATAACACAATCAACTTGTGAATCAATCGCTTGGTTGATTTGATTTGTGTTAGTTAAAATATAGTTAAGATTGAACTAAATCACCAAGATTAATTTACATACATAGTTTATTATATATCAATGATGATAGTATGATCTTTTTTCAATTTTGGTGAGATCCAGAAGCCCTGATTGGAACATCGATCACTAATCATCTATTTACCTTTGTTAGTTTGACAATATTCTAAGAAAATTCATACAATGACTCCTCTCAATACGTAGTGTTATGTGGCTTACCCTATATACTAGACACAATATGATTATTATAAGGATTGGATTAGATCAATATGTTATTATAATAAAAAGAATTTTATTTTTAATTTTCCCATTAGATAACTTCATTGAAATAGTCGATGTCCAAAAATATTATGTTGCACCTAGGGTAAAACAAATGTTACAGACTCAATGGTTGTCTAGGATTTCCTATCCATGTCCCATTTTAAAATTTATAACTATTTTGGGAATGGTATGTTTTATTTAAATAAAATATATCCATTATTTTTATTATATTGTTTTTGAGATTATAGCCCTCTGAATCTCACATCGTCTTACCACATGAATCTAAACATATTCTATAAAATATTCCAAAACCATAAGAGAAAAAAACAGGGATTGTACATTATCCTCAATATCACGATTTTTTTCCCAATAATAACCTTTTCACAATTGATGATTCTGGAATCATCTATTCCTACCACTCTAATGAGCCCTCCTGAATGTTATCATGCTATAAAAAAACATGCACAAAAGGTAAATATATTAATATTAAAGGTATTATTCTATCTATTCTGAAACACCACTAGGAACCATGAAATGGAAATCCACCACCAATATCTATCTTATTTAAATTGATATAATTTAATAGTTTTTCATGTATATCCAATGCTGTGTTTTGTGGAAAACTCCATGAAACCATGTTAACAACAATCATAGGGAAAAAAATTATCATTATTTCCATAAATCCCAAATAAATCCCCACTAATAGAAAATTTTCAAACTCTATCCTCAATATAAACCTCACTAATTCTACAATGTGACAAACCATACAACCATGAGCCCAGGACATGGAAAAATATATGTGTAAGCACCCCAAGATCACCTCAAATTGGCTATGGTCATGTGATGTACACAATGTAGCCATATCTAACACATGGGAGGCACTAGACTAATAAACATGCTTTCAAACACACCTCCCCAAAAACACATAATATTTTTAAAGGATAAATAGTAAATTAGATACCAAAATTCATTCATAGAATCAATCCCACATCAATGTATAAAAAATTTCTTGGAAAGCATAAAGTGCCAAATACAATCCCACCATGACTGATACATGAGATCAACCCACTAATAAATATGGAACTACTATAAAATGAAACATCAAGATGAAACTAAGTATTTCTAGACTAATTTATGATTTTTTCTCCCACTAATCCAAGGACTCCTTCCAATGTTATGTTGTCTACATAAGACCCTACATGTGATAGAAGAGATGTTGAACTGGTGAGTATAACAATACATTGTACTAAACCCTCAAATCAACAAAATTAATCAAGCGTATTCATCTAATAAATATACATGTATATGAATCTAATATAAGAAATAATCATAATTGACCATGATATACACAATAATTATAAAGAGTGAAGATATAAACGATATACCATTATCCATGGCTTAACTAAGAATAATGAGTCATTCTTCAACCACAAAGTTAGAAACAATGTCTCAACGTCACAAACATATATTTATCCTTGTATAATACAAAAGGAATAATGGTAACCCACAATCTAGGAGTATATGCTCCATGAACCATGATATCACTAATGAAAATGATTTGAGAGGTCATGATCATTGGCCCCGACCCAATAAGTACACTCTGGATATCTAAGAATTCAATACACAGAATAGGGATACCACCGAGGACCGGTGGGGGACACCATAAACTCAATATAAAACAATACACTAGTTGGGGATTAATAACTATATAATTTGAAAATTTATAATCCAAAAACCCACCAAAGGAAAAAAAGGAATTGTAGAGGATCACACCCATGAAAAAAATGGGGAACCGTGATCTCTATGAAAAAAGAATACCATATAAGGGATAAAAAATTATATGTTGGTTACATAATGACACAATATACCATCAAATTGGGGGACCAAGAGAAAAAAATGAATTTATACTTGTCCATACTAAGGAAATTGATGGGATCAACCTACCCTAGAAAAAGTAAACAGTGTGTACTAGGGGCAGATAACTTGTATCGCCTACCCTAGGTCATCCCATGTGTCACTATTCTAATAGGAAAGTAATTATCAATAAATATTATGTATTCTATAATGGAATATGATGTGTGTAGGTAGTAAGAAATTATACCTATTATATCTAACCATTTTTGTGTATAACTGTACATGACCAAGTACTGTGGTTGTACCACTATGCTCGACTATGTTTGAGCACTACTCGTGGGCTCTTATACACATTCCATGACTCTATTATTGGCCATGTACCTGCCTTTCTATCCACCACGTTACAATCTGATCACGCAGTACTAGTCCACATGGTTTGTGATGCATTCCCAATAGTGTGTGAAACATTTCACATAAAATGTAATTTTTTTTCTTTGAGTAAACCAAATCATTATAGACGGAGGACTACAAGGACTATGTTCTTCAAACAACACGTTGTGTAGTTTGGATTTCCCCCAAAATACTAGGTTGATCAATGTGTATTACCCTTGTATCATCCACCATTGGATAAAAATACATCCATGTCGATAATCATGAATCAGGTATTGACTGAGCCTCATCATTGCTAGAGAACAAAATCATCCTCTCAATCCAAACGAATTGAAACTACCATCACAACATGTTTTTACTAAACATCAAGACATGAAAATATGATCCACTAGTCTTATTTTGATATTCCAATGGTGAAATACTACTACCATCTCATCTTCATTTGATCCTCGATCATGAACTCTACTCTCTGTATCGATATATTGTTTTGAAAAATGGTTGTGAACTGGTTGAATACTGGGTAAATGTCAAGCCATTGACCAAATGAAATTTTTTTGATGAACGTGTGAAGGAATAGGGAAGATGATAAAAAACCAAAAAATGAAAAATGAAACTTATCCATTGTTTTTTTCCTCCCTTCTTTTCATTATAATAACAAATACGAAAAAATAATGATAAAAAACTATTTCCCCAAATCATAGGTAAATAATCACACACTCACAACACATTCGACCAATGAATCAATGTATTAGGTGATTTGATTCTCATTTTTTGTGGGATGAAAAATCTATTATTAAATCGTAAAATAATAATTCCCTACCTTGGTTTTGGTTCAATCACTAGTGAATAATATAACTCATTTTTTCCATTAGTAATATCTATAATCATTAATTTTAAAACTGATTGCTAATCCTCGATATACCATTTTTCATTTGAGAATCTCTAAATAATGTCTTTATAATGGATTCTATAAAAACATTGTGTTATCTGGATAACCCTCGTTATTGTTATTAACTTCATATTTAGAAAATAAAAATATCAAACAACATGTATCATAGTGAACATGCCGTTTATTTTGAGTCCTATGATTCAATGCGTACATGGTATACCCACAAGTATTCAATGTCTACCATATATATCATGAGGTGGGATTATATTACATAAAATATAAAATATATCATTTTATGATAAGGGTATTCCTTTTTTCCTAGGACTATAAGACTGTTGTAATTGACAATACATTCCAAGTGTTCTCTAAGGCATCTCATTCTGGGTTCCACCACTTAACCAATGCATATATATATATGAGATCATCACATATAATGTGGTTAAACATTGACTATCCTCTATGACACACACACACACATAAAACTATATATAAAATTTAATGTTGGTAAATATCCATAAAACATGTGAACACATTACCTTAATAGACAAAACCAGACGTTCTACATTCCATGTAACCCAATAGTAAAAACCATGTTATTTTCAAGCCATTATAGATTTTTTATATCCTTTCCTTAGACTCATATTTTTCAATATTTGTTTTCCATCATGATAATTTATCCATATATAACATGTTAATACTCCATTATATGACAACATAAGTGATATTTTTTAAAAATTATAATTTTTTTGTCTCTTATTCTCTATAGGGAAAATTGAAATCATTGACATGACATTAAGAGTGTAAACATGCTTACGAAGTCCCATGGAGACATGATGATTATATGACATGGGTCCCAAAATTATTCATGTAGTTTGATAATATCTCACTGGCTTTAGGAATGGGTTTTAAAAAATAGTTAAGGGTGAATAATTTATTATCCCAAAAAAGTTGTGGGTCACCTACATTACCAATAGATGTAAAACCTCCAATTACAGGGAATGGGTAAACTATTCATGGAGTTGTGTAATTTCTTATGTGATGTATATTAATATAGAAGGCGTGGGACCTGAAATATAAATTATATGTATAAGGATGATTTAATAATGAAAAATTAATTATTAAATTAAGGATTAGATCTCCCATGGAAAATTATTTTTCCAGGAAAAGGTTCTGGTTACCTACTATGCCAATAGAACGGAGATTATATATATATGTAATACATGGAGTGGTATTCCCGAAATGTACATTAAAAATACATTTGGATCTATATAATATATATTGGTTTAGTATTTTTGATTATATAGGTTGAGTATTTCATATTATCTGACATTTTAAAGACATTTCACTCCTTTTTAAAGCCTTAGTGATATGACATAAAGTTGGGATATCATGATATGAATTTGTGAGCCATTAGTTTAGAAAAAATACCACATCACTAATTATACATGTTCACTAATGCAGTGGAATAAATTTAAAAATGACTTCCATATATCCTAGAGACATCTAGTAGTGGAACATATTGATATTTTCATTACCACTTTTTGGTTCTACTCTTTTTAAGGCATCCAACATCACATTTTATCTTTTCATTATTTTTTTACTAAATTTTTCTAAGTATTCTAAAACTCACATATACATGATATTCATTCCAAATTGGGTTCTACCTGTAATAATGATGGATATTTCTGAGATTTTTATTGTGGTTGTGGAGCTCATGTGGTTTTTTTAGTGTTGAGAAAATATGAATGTTGGAGGGGGTTACATGTTAAATATGTATGTGATACTTATTTATTATAGAGATAATTTTATGTTTATAAGAAATGATGATGAACATTGTAGTTCTATGTTATTTTTAATTCATATACATTGTCAAATATATAATTTTATAGGTGAGTCTTCATATATGGTGATTCACTTATCATTTGATGTCTCATTAATTGATTTTATATAATTTATATATTTTAAAATTAATTTATTATTTATAGTCATTTTATGTATTAATTATATTATCAATATAAAAGGTTGACATATTATATGTCCCCATATAATTTATGATATGCCTACTATGTGCTTATCACCAACCCTTTAACTATTTTAGGGGGCTTGGAGCAGCAGACTAAAAATAAATCGAACCATAGATGGGGTTTAATTTATTATTTAATCAGAAGATACCAAGTGTAAAAATGTAATTGTTCATTTCATAGTGTGGCATAATGTATGACCAATGTTTTTTATCATGAGGTTATATGTTTTATATTAGTAGCTACACCAAACAAATCATTTTTTTGTGTTATATATTTCATCAATTAAAGGGAAAATGTGTTTGAAAATTAAAATTAAATATATTTTGTAAAAAAAATATTATAAATATTATATTAATGAAGATTGAGTGAATATTAATACAGCAATTTGAATTTTCCAATGTAAACTGTTATCGTCACATTGTAATTCTCATGCCAATAAAACGATAACACTCCATATATGTGATTTCATGGACTTCTACATCAATTTTAAAAATAAATTATACCTAAAAATCAGTATGTACACTACATATACACTTCATCCATTTATATAAATATATAGGTATCCTTGGAATAATAATTCATATATCCTAACTTTTTAATTTGAAATCATGCTAATTTAACACAAAACCATTGCTGTTCTTTTATATGGATTGATAATCGAGTGAATGGAAAAAAATATTATAGACGAATATTATAAGACAAATAAAATAATAATGTAGAAGCACATTCCCCATTACCCATTTATGATAATCCCTATAAAAACATAATGTTGAAAATGAACATTAAAATATTAATGATAATGAACATGAGTTTATCACCATATTCATACTCAAGGAAAACCGTCAAGTAAAATATTCACCATCATTATAATTAGAGATTGATATGAAGAATAAATTAGAGGAGAAACTTGTAAGGGAGTGATAAATATAGAACCCTTATCATTGAAAATGATAAATAAAACTATAAGATAGAATACAACAATATAAAATCCAAACTATAATATCAATAGACAAAAAATCAGGGGTTTATGTAAAACCATTATCATCCAAAAAAATATTTTCAATGAGGGAAAAATTAATTGGTATATTCAACATAAATAATGGTCATATAAATTCATCTACATGTTCATGGGGATATTATCATTACATATAAAATTGGATCAAAGGATTTTTCAGCCTTTTTATAATGTTTTTTTATTTTTATTTACATTTAATTTAATTATATAATTTTATGATAAAATATTTAACTTATTCAAAATTTCCCATTAAATTTATATCAACGGATTACAATATTATTAAGAATATTTTAAATGTCTAAATGTTTTAGGAAGGATTCCACATTAAAATAATATGTTTGATTATTTTTAACCATGATTGTTATTGGTCATGTAAATCATTTTGTTAATATAAAAAAATATGATTTCATTACCCCATTGAAAAAAATTATTTTCTATGGTGTGAAATCATCAAAATTGTAAATTTCACTAAAACTGGCCTTATTAAGTGTCTTAAAATTCAATCAAGTGAGATTTTGTTCTAATAATCATAAAAATAATAGACCATCATGTATATAATGTTTTCCTATAAGTATTATAGCCTTATTATTCTTGAGAGTGTGGGACTCTTATAAATTATCTTGGTTAATTTTCTTTCTTACTAAATTGATGACAAATATTTGTAAAGCCTATATATCATATGGATCCCATGAATTTTCATGATCATTTTCACTAGCTCCATGAAAAATTTAATGTATCAACCAAAATCCTTTTATATAATTCATTCCATTCATAATTTCTCCTTTCATAGTTCATTTAGTCTTTTCGGTATTCATCCCATGAATAATATGTATTACAACACATTATCATTATCACTGATATTAGTATCTTCATCCAGATTCCTTCAATATAATATATATATATAATATTTCCAATAGCTTACCATTTAATTAAAAAGTTCATATTAATAATGTCACCAAAAATGAAATTTTATGACATATTTGATATAATGTCCAAAATAGGGATAAAATATAAATATTCTATAATTAACCATAAAATATCATAACATTAGAGATTAAATTAATGAATTATTAAAAAAAATAGTGAAAATGTCAGCATTGTCAATTCCTCCAGACACAAAATGATTTGTTAATGTGTAACAATTGATTCCTTGGTCAAAAAATCTCAATAAATTAATGAAATAACAATTTAATAGACATAAATATATAAAAACTATATTACCTACATGAATTTATACATATGAACTCATATCTAATCCTTATAAAAATTTTAATTCTATGCTAATCACAATGTAATTTTTATTCATTTCTCCCCAAATTAAAATCAATCTAAAGTATATGAATTTAAATTTATAGAATTGATAATTATTTTTTAAATCCATTATTTTTATAATATTATTAGGATAGAAATATCTATAATTCATAGATGTATGACAAATAGTTCTTTCATGAAGGATATAATTGGGTGGTTTTGTGACTATGTTCAACAATGGTAGAAATTTTAAAAGTTCAGTGGAAGAATGGGGAGGTTTCAGTCCAAAGTAATTTGATATTCATGAGGAAAAATTTTCACTCTTGAATAGAATACTCACTAAATTCACCTACTTATATTTACATGAAAACACCTTTACATTCTCATGGATCACCCTGATTAGAAGAATAATGTGAAAAAATATTTCTTCCATTTCATCTACTTACATCCATGATAATAGTTTTTCCATTTAGCATATAAATTTTATGAATATTTTGTTTAATAATAGTGATATGACCTTTTTAACTATAAAAGTAAATAAATACACATTCCATATATTTTAAAGATAATATATATTTTATTTTACACATTTTTTTATTAGAGAATGTGTAGTTTTTGTTTAATTTACCACATTGTAATGGAAGATCATTCTCTAACACATGAGATCATAAATAATAATGAAGTAACATATAGTTTTTAAAGGGAATTTATGATTTTAATATTTATATATGATAAAAATATTCATGGTTTTTAGGGTATTATTGAATTTTAGATGTGAAGGTTGTATAGGTTAGAATTAGACCAGACTAAATTGGATTTTTTTTAATTCAAAATAGTGACTGAAACATATTTCTGAAACATCATGAAATATAAAATGTTTTAAAAATATTGAAATAAAATTCAGATTATATAATTCAAAACCTTAATTATGAATCTATGTAAAAAATTATAATAATTTATTAACTTTTTTTGAAGTCTCATGTGATGGAATATATGATCAATTGAAAAAAACCATGTGATTAAAATTTTCTAAAAAATCCATAAATGTAAAAGTTTTTATAAAGATAATAAAATTCTTCATACTAATAACATAGTAGAATATAATCTAAAATAAATAAGTTTTATAAGAAAATAATAAGATGATCTGAATTTATAAATGTTGATAATTAGAATCAATGGATTATAAAAACATTCAAAAATTCAGTAATAAAAAACATATATTCATTACAGAAATCCTAAATAAATATTATGTAATCAAACCCCCACACACTAATCAATAATCTTCCCATAAAATTTATATACAGACTAAAAAACCACCATATTTTTTTAAAATTGATTTTTAATGTAAATTTAATCTCCTATATATTTTACCATTACAAAAAATATCATGTTTATTTTAACACTCATGTAATAATGACCTTGTATTTAGTTGCACATAAAATTGGTTTTATCTTGCGTTACATGAATTGTAATTTTTATTATGTGTTACACACTACATTGAGTTTCAACGATCAATAACAAATAATTAATATTATTATTTAATAAATGATCACTCTTACCTACCTATTAAATTAGTGGAATAAATTTAAAAAAAAATTCATATTATATTAAATATTTTTTTATAAAGGAGTAACATTTAATAAAAATTTATAAATTTTTTATTACGTTCATTCTATATTTTAAAATTACAATTATCTCAAAAACTGTTCATTTTATTTATTTATTTTAAATAATTACAAAATTAAATTTTGAATGTGTTATAAAATTATGTTGAAAAAATAAACATTATTCGTTAAATGATAATATTAAATATTTCATAATGCTAATTTTAGATAATTTTGGAAAAAGAATAATTATGTATTGAATTGTGAAAAAATACATAATTTCAATTGAAATAAGTAATTCCATTTAAATTATTTATAATGTAAAATTAAATTTTAAATTTGTTTTTAATTAATATTATTTATAAAATATATATAATAATAATATTTTCATCATTGTAATAGTTTTTATATTGAATTTTGATATAATTTTTTTTTTCTGTTTTGAAATTTTTCACTCTAAAACCCCACTTTCTCATCGCATAAATGGTATTTTTTTAAATTATAATAATGAAATATTAGTTTTGGAAATTATTATAATTGATTCCATATTTGAAATAATAAAAATTTATTTTATTTAATATGTTTATATTATATTTTTCCAAAAATAAATCAATTTTAAAAACATCAATATTTATTTAATGTTGTTAAGGTAAAATTGGTTTAAAGATAGTGAGACTAAAAATATAAGGGTCTTAAATTACCCAAATCATATCCAATAATCATTTATAAATATATTTATTCCTTATGAAATTTAGTATATAAAATAATCTATTTTGGATCATTTTGAAATAATTAAAAGGTGGGTACAGCTTTTTCGTTTAAAAATATTGCAAGTGTGTCACATACCTCACATATAAATAGCCACCCCATATCATCTCCTATTCACACCATAAAAAACATTTTATCCATACAATACCCACCTAACTTCTCAAATTCCATAATATCATCATATATGAATTATATTGGATATAAATGCATCATAAAATGTATTTTTTGGGGAAAAAATGAAGGATACCTGAAGAAGGGGTAACATTCATCAATAAGTGATTTTTTATTTCTCCCTCAAAATATATCAATTATAATTATAACATGATTTTATAAATAACATCGTATATAAAATATACACATATGTTTTTATGTTAATATCAGGACCTAAATCCACATCCACTTTCATAAAATTGGTTATGAAACCATCCTTCGTGTGTATGGGGGAATACCATCCCTGGAACCAATATAATTCATTTTTTGTCACATCCACTAAAGGTTAGACATAATGATTGTTTTATTTTGTATATATGATATTTATGGTAGTATTATTATATTAATATAATATAACAAATACCTTCAAGATCTCCATTTTTGGGAATACGATAATTTACGAAAGACTACAACCCCCCGATGTGATGTGATTTGTTCATGATTTTCATGGATGATAATACATAATGGTTAAATAAAAATATGTGATGTATATTATATAAAAATTATTCAATAACGGTAATATATTATTTACCTATATTTCATTACATACATTTATAATATAGAAAAAATTATCATGTGTATGTTTGGCCTACTGTCCCCATGAAGGCTTTACTCCATTATCCATATATTGCCTTTGTAATTTATAATAAATAAATTTATTACGAATATATATTAAATTGGTGTAATTTTTAAAATAATTAATATTATTTTACCATTATAAAATTAATAGGACTAAAAATAAAAAATCAAAACAAAAACTAAATACAAAGTAGTTAGTGCATGAAAGATGACGTTAACATGGAATTGTTTATAAAATAGTAAAAAGTTTCATATGTAAATCACATTTTGTAATATATAAGTATCTATGGTTTTCTAATATATGTATAATAAACATATATTTACTATAAAGGTGGTCTGAGTTTGTATGAAAGATGTTGAGACTTAAGGTAAGGGATTTCATTCATACATTTTACATCAATGATACACTTGCCAAATTCACAAGCAATTTGTTTTATGTAGTTTATATAATTCACATGAATGTATATTATGATAATTATCCGGAAAAATATTGGGGTTTACATATCCATTTTACAGTCGCTCTTTCATAGGGTTTACAGATCAAATGTTAACAAATCGGTAAGATATTTTTGTCTCGGTTTTAATTATTTGATACATAAGTTATGTTATGCGCCTATATTCTCTTAGTAAGTGTTTAAAAATTAATGTTGACATGTCATGTCATGAATTTAACTATCATATTATATTTTATACATCATTAATTGATTATCCTTCAATTTTCTCTCATTTCAATGTTTCTAATGTGGTAGAGATTTAATGTTACAATCTAATTGTTTATTAGGATTGTTTATGATTATGTTTTTTATGATAAAATAATATGATACATATCTCTGGAAAATCAAAACATTTATTATCCTACAGTTTTCTAGATATTAACATTACCATTTTTTCATTATTTTATACATAAAATAATTGACCAATTGTATTTTGTAAAATAAACTATTTTTCTATCTTCAGTCAGAAATAAGTTTTATTCTAAAACAATATTTTATAAAAAGCTTTTTAAAAGTGTATTAATATTATCCAATTCTATTTAGAAGAATTTTTAACAATTTTTTCAAATTTAATAAATATGATTTTGAAGTAAATTTTATGTTATTTAAAACAATTCCCATTTTGGATTTTAACTGAAATGTGAATGGAATATATATTTTTACATATGAAGTTAGAGTGAGTCATCCTATCATAAGGATCAATATTTTCACTGAAGATTCCTTTTTTTGTTTTCAATGTTATTTTAAAATAAAATTATATGAAAATTATTTAATGTTTTATAATTTTTTTTCAAATTTGGATTGATATATTCCTTATGAAATGTTTGAACTTATTTTTAGATATTCTATTATTATTTTTCAAGGTTATTTCCAAATAAAATGTTTTCTAAAATATTATATGATTAATTTGATTTAGAAAGTAATTTTCCATGAAAATTTATTTTCCTCAAGATTCATTATATACAATTTTCCTTTCAAAATAATTTTCTATATATATTGAAATGCATTTATGAATCATATGATTTTTTAGAGTACAAAACACGGATACAATTATTATTATTTCTCATAATGTATAATGTTTATAATAGCATGATGATTATGAAACCCATTTGTCTTCCATGGAATATACCTTGAAAATATATTTATGAAACCCACATATTTCTAAATGGGTCATGCAATGAGGAAATAATTATGAAACCTAACTCTTTTTCACATGTTATGATATTATAAAATGTTTCTAAAACTCATATCACTTAATGATTAATGACATGATTAATGATTTATGATCTTGTTGCACACATAAATATGGATTTCATTATAATATTTTTGGGACCAATATCTCTCTTAAATTAATTGGGTAAAACATTATATCTCATTACATAACAATGGTAACAAATTAATATTAATTATGGAATATGATAAATAGGTGTGTCTTAATATACTATGGGAAAGTGTTATGTTAAGATACACTATTAGAAATTGGTGTGTCATGATCCACTATGGTAAACTAGTGTGTCATGATCCACAATAGGAAATTGGTGATGATACTTTCTCTACATTGTTGAGGTTCTTGGTAGTTAAATTTTAAAAATGAAATGTTTATCAATTATTATGATGGTTCCAAGCCTTTTTGACTAGTGGACATGGTTAATTACATATTTATGATTATTTTTCACCCTTTTCATAAATTATAATGTTTTATGATATTAATCATGCTAATGATCTATTATAGGTTGGGAATGAACATGTAATGTTATGTTCATGATAACATACCCTTAGGATTATCTAATTATTTAATTGGATTATAGATTGTTATCCCTTATGTTTATCTTTAATAATAATGGATCTCACCCTTTCATAGGTTTTCATTCTCATGTTATGATGAATGGTTTGAGTAGATAATTTTTTAGATGAGTATTATGTGATATGGTTATTGTGGGAGATGAAGAATGTCTTTCAGAAAAATGGATGATTATATACCTATTTTCAAAAAACACTAAACAATTATGATCCCCTTCAGTTTATTTTGTGTAATGTACTTTATAATCATTTAGAAATATGTAATATTTTTTTATGAAATGTTTTCAATACAAAAATTTGTATAATTTGAATTATTATGTTTATATATTTAATCTAGGATGACAAAACATTAGTAAAATCCCTAGAGATATATATAATTATAACATTAAGGATATCAGTAAGGATATGTCTATGGATGATTCAATTTATATGAAAATTTCCTTTAATGTAGGTAAAGGATATCATGAGTAGTTTCCATGTTATTAAATCCATATCATGACACTATAGGTGGATGTGGCTTCTGAATAAAGCTATCTGAGGGTAATAACATCGAAATGAGAATATTTATTATGAATCAATCATCACCTAGTGCGTGAAAAATATGATTTTCAATACACCGAGTTTTACACTCATATGGGATATATATTTGATATTCCCAAAAACTATTAACCCAATCATGGAGGATTTAAATAGATTTTGGCACTTTATTAACTATTATAAAACTATGGTTTCATGGATATAAAATAAGGATTCATGATTTATACATCCTAAATGTAATTTTTCATGATTATGGGGTTTTTCACGGTGATTTTTTTCCATTACAATATACTTTTTGGTTTTCAAATATGGATGGAAAACAAAAAAAACTAATCTAATGATCAATAAAATAGAATTTAAAAATATTTTATTCTAGGGTAACAATTTTTAATTGGATATGTAATGAAAAATATTTTTTATATTGTCCATAATCATTCTCATGCTCCAAATAATGAATAATGTCTAAATGATAATATAAATAAAGAAAAATCCATTAAGTACATCATGAGGAATATTCTACATTTTTTAGTGATTCGATGGATCTATTAGTTTATATGTTATGGGTTAGTACCACTGAAAATATATTATCCATTCTTTAGTTTTATGATAATGAAAAATAATTTTGGATTTTTATAATTTTTTATTGAATCAAATAATTGGTGGAATCTTATTAATAGTATTGGGGAAAAATAAGAAATTGAATATATAGAGTTGGAAGTGTTTGAGGGGATATTTCATAGTATGAAAATATTTTATATTCTATGATCAAATATGGTGAATGAATTTCTTGGACATAAGGTAAACTGATGATGAATCTTTTCTTACCCATTAATATAGTTTTACAAGTCTTGCAAGGTATTCTTCTATTTTAATCATCAACCTCAAAATTAGAGTTCATTAATTTTTTTTTGACCTAAAACTGAATCTTCAAAAGTCCAAGGATATAAGAGTATTCCTTACCTATAAATATTTCATTTAATGTGATCATATGGAACAAATAGAAATTGTATGTTCCAACCATTCATATAGTTTTGATAAGAAAATATAATCAAAAATGAAGAAAACTAAAATGGGGTAATGAAATTCCATCCATATGTATGATAGAGATATGAGTAGAATCACTCAAGAGAAGGATTAATATAGAAAATGATATGTTTTGGGTGTGGAAAATAAGGACATGATTAATGTAACTAGAAAATAGTTTGGTTAATGAAATGGATGTGAATAATCGTCTTCTTAAGTTGTTATCAAGGTGTTAAAGTTTCAATTATGAAAATTATATTCATTATGAAGGTGAATTTTGTAGGGAAAATCTTGAAAATAGAATCATAATGGTGTTTTTATTAATTTTTATACTACTTATTATAAAGTGACCACAAATGGAATCTAAAAGTTATTGTCCATTTAAATAGTATCGATTACACTAAACATAAGAATCATTATTAAATTGAGTTTTATTAATTTTAATACATGATTCATATTTTATATTCTATGAAAGAGTTATTATGGAATTATATAATGAATCCTAGTTAATGGTTTAATAATAATATGGAATGATTGAAGTGTCTATGTGTTGGAATTCCAGAATTATGTCATGGGAATCATGTAATATACAAGTAATGTTCTATAAGTTATTGGAAATTTGTACCTAAATTAATTTAATGAATTGAACTAATGAATAATATATTTTATTTAATAGAAAGGTTAAAATTTATGGAAAACAATAGATTAAGGAGATCTATACATTAATATATCATGATGTTGAGATAATGATGTTGTTATAATGGAATTATGGATATGAAAAAGATAATTTGATACTAAATATTACCTTGAAACTAGTTAAGTATTTTTTGACTAATTGGTTTCTTCTTTCATTTATGTAAATTACAAAATTAATGTATTTAAGGAAAATATCCAATAATATATGTTTTATGTGACGCATAAATAATAATATATTTATTCGATAAATTTTTTATTAATTTAAGTTATAAAAATGTTTTAAAATAATACATGACAAATGTATTAATATATTTGGTATGTGAAAATGAAAATATACATTATGATATATTAGAGATAAATGTGAAGTTTATTTTTTGAAATTTCATGAACTTCTTTTTAAATTATTAATTTTAGACATGTTTTAATGTTAAAAAATTGTGGAATGATATAATTTAATCTTTGGACGAGGTTTTAGATAATAACGTATTACATCACTGTATAAATTTTTATTTGTATTAGATAATTAGGTTAATTTATTTTAGTAGAGATAAGAGGATTAAATTATCATTATTTGTGGATCTATTTATCAATTAGTGAATCATGCATCCAAAAATTCATATTTATTTCACGGAATAAAATATAATGTAATAATTGTTCAAAAACCACAACAAGATGAAATTGTGCATAGCCCTATGAATATCAGTCCCATTGAATTGATGATCATATCTATATTGTAGAATATTCATAGGTGCTTCCACATAACCTCATTCTGATTCAATATTTGTTCCATGTATCTCTTATGTGGAAGTACATACCGTATCAATCACATGTAAAAAACTCATTGGTCATTTCATTTGGGGAATTATATTTCTTATGCGGAATAACATGTATAGATTCTTGACAGAATATACAATGTTTTATGAAACAACACAACTGACATGGTCAATATTTAGTGGTCATACCACCGGCATTAGGAAGATAATTCTGAACATAATGATGTAATGGGGTATAATTATGCATAGTTATTGGAACCAATGTAATTAATTTAATGGGATAAATTCTTTTTAAGGGGGTAGAATGTGACATAACCTGTCTTTGGATAAAATTTTTAAATAAATTTATACTTTTTTAGGATTTTTATTATACAAAATATTGAATTTATCTTATGTTTCACAAAACAATGATTTTGAATTATATTACACATAACATGTGTTATATCTTTCATTATATGAAACACTATTTTTAGCTTGCATTACATTCAATATATAGATTTAACGTACAATGAAAAATATCTACTAATATTAATTAAAGAAGATTATTATTACATAGATAGTAAATCTGAAGAATAAATATTGATAATTAGATATTAAATACTATTTTTATGCATTTTATATAGATAAAACATATTGATACAAATAGGATTTATTTTTCAATAATTTATTTGTATATTTTGAAAATAATATTTTCTAAAAAATTAATCTTTTACTTATTTATGTGAAAAAAAATTGAAACATTTAAAAAAAGTAATTATATAAAATAATTTTTTTTTTAAATCACCATATCAAAAATTACTTAGGATATAATTTTGGTATTCTTTTAAAATGATTAAAATTTTGAGGAATATTGGAAAATACTAAATTTTCATTAGAAACTACCTATTTAATAAAAAAATTATCTAAAAATATAATTTATATTTAAGTAAAATTAGTTAAATTATATATCTATTTGTATTTTTTAATTAATTCTAATAATTTTCATATTGATATTATATATAAATATTTCATAAATTATTGTACATTTTCCATTCAAAAACTAACATTCTCATCGGATCTAAAGGATCAATTTTTAAATAAAAATTTACACTGACATTAGTGTTAATTGGATAAATTAATTCCATATATTGAATAAATTTTATTATATTATCTCATAATTTCAAATTAATTGTTAACCAAAATAAATATTAAAAATAGTAAAAAAAATTATTTAGCATAGTTTAGGAAAAAAGGGGTTTACCAAGGGGTAATGTAAAAACATAAGGATCAATTATGAAACCAATATAATAAAAAATCTATTTATCATAATATATTAATTTTCCCTTATTATATTAATAATACCCCATTTTTATCTAATATGCATGAAAAATATGTGGGTAAAACTTCATCTTTTAAAAAATGTACAAGTGTGACACACACCTCACTTATAAAATTCCACCACGTATTCACTTCTAGTCAAACCTTCAACACCTTTTGGTTACGATAATACATACCCAAAATCATTACATCTTCCCTTCAATTAACATTGAATCATTTTTTGGATATAAATCAATCCTAGATGTAATTTGAAAAAAACCCAAGGTGGATACTCAACGACAAGGTAAGTTTCATCAATGGGCATTTTAATTTAATTATTCTTCTACATCATTCAGTTATTATTTTACCATACTAATATAATAAATTTGGTATATTCCAAATACTAAGAATTTTTATATTGATATTAGGACCTTTAATAATCTCAACTTCCATTAAATGGGTTCAGAATTAATTGTTCTTATTTTTGGAGGACTACCTCATCGTGAACTATTGTATTTGATTTTTTCATTACAACCACTCAAGATTGGATATAATTATGTATTTATTTTTTATATATGATATTTATGATATTATTATTAATATTTAATTATTCTATCAATCATTTTTGATGTTCTCCATTCTCTAGGAATATGACAACACCACTCAAGTGTATAATAAACAACCACTTCACTAAGTGATATGATTTGTTCACACATTACAAGGAAGGTAGTAAATTTTTTTTAATAAAGATATGTGATAGACATGAAATAAAAATTACAAAATAATGATAATATATCATTTAACATTTCTAGAAAACGGAAACAACATTAATGCCCGAGTATGGCCAAATATCACCCCGAATGGTGTGTTTTATTTTTTATCTCTATCTTTTATATATTAATAAGAATTAATATATAATGAATATTTTTGATATTAGTATCATGGTTTAAATTTTTGAGTTTATAGAATTATTATTAACTTAATATCACCAAACATAAATAATCAAAAAAGACAGGAAATACATAGTAGTTTTTGCATGATATACAACTCTAACAAGGAATTACTAATAAACTGGTTATAAACAATCATAAGTAAATCAAATATGGTTTGATATATATATATATATATATATAATTCTTTCCTGTGTGATTTTGGTTAATAAATATATGTATAGTAAACTTATATTTTTTAAACTTGAGGTTTGAATGTGTACGAAGTATGTCGAAACATAAGGTAATGGATTTCTATTTTATTTTTTACTTACTTGAGACACATATCATATTCAACACATATTTTTTTTCAGTGAACATACTACCCATTGAGTAATATTATTATTATTATACAATGAAAATTTTGGGTTTTCATATCTATGTATGGACCTCCCATTCATGGGGTTTATTGTTCAAATGTTAACCAATCAGTTGGGGTTTTTGTCTTAATTATCATTTTATGAGACATATGTAATTTTTTGCACTCTATTATTTTATGAGGTGTATATAATAACCATTTGAAATGTAATATAACGAATTTATTTATATTTATGGTATATTATGTTTCACTAAATTATTTTTCATCATGGATCTGATGTTTTAACATTTCCATAGTTATAAAGATTTTATTTTACAATCTCATCATTTATCAGGATTTTTTATGATAATGATTCCAATGATAAAATATTATGATAAATATCACATGAAACTCATTTCATTTTTCACATATGGTTATTAAGGATATTAATAGTCACATTTCTTCCCTGTATTATACACAATATAATTGAGCATATGTTTTTTATGAAAATTATATTGAATTTCTCCCTCCAGTCAGAAATTTGTTTTCCTTCAAAATAATGTTTTAAAAAAATGTCTTTGAATGTGTTTTGATATTATCCGATGATATTTAAAATAAATTTTTTAACCATGTTTTAATTTTTACAATTAATAATTTGAAATAAATCTTCATGTAATTTTTCGAATAATAAACATTTGAATTTTATGAATAATATGAAAGGAATCATCATTTTAATGTGCATGTCTTGAATGAAACATTCCTTCGTGATGACCATAATATTAATTGAAGAATAATTTATATGTATTAGATTATATTTTTAAATAATATTATTTAAAAAAATATTATTTTGAAAATTATTTTCTCAAATAGAAAATGTTATTTATATAATGAAATATTTTAAATGATTATTATATACTCTATTATTAGTTTTAATGTTTATTTTTAAATAAAATTATTCCAAAAATATTTATAGAATTTTTTATATTAAAAATTATATTTTCAAAGAAAATTTATCTTTGATAATAATCATTCCAAGTTATTTATCTTTCAAAATCATTTACATATAAGATTATGTATTTTGATGTGACTCATTATTAATTATAAATATTAACCAAGAATAGAATTTTTATTATCTCTCAAAATAGTTTATATTTATATGGAATTATTTTATGAAACCCACTATATTTCATAGATCATAAAATGATAATATTATTTTGAATCCATACCCATTATTCATTCATCCTGAATTGATGAAATTATGAAATAATTATAAAACATATATCTTTTCAATGGGTTTTGGTATGATGGAATATTTGGAAACCCATTTTATTTCATGTTTAAATATATAATGAATGTTTTATGACCCTATAGAACAAACATGATTTTTTTTATTATGAGATGGTTAAGACTTGTATCTCCCTAAAACATATGGGCAAATCTTTATAACTCATGAGATAACAATGAGACACATGTTTATGAGAATGATGCCCTATGGAAAACATGTGTGTCTTTATCCACAATGTGAAGTAGGTGTATCTCGATGCACTATGGGAAATAGGGGTATCCTAATACAATATGGGAAACATGTTTACTTATCCAAATTTTGGAACATGTGATGATTATATATCCACAATTTTGATAGTCTTGGAATTTAACCTTGATATATGAAAATATTTTCAACATTTATGATGGTTCAACAAATTTAAGATAACATCTCATTGGTGATGATTTATTTAGGATGATTTATCATTGTTATGGGAAATATATTCAGAAATGATCAATTTTTATTCAAAGACTCATGTTTATGATGTATTGAAGGATTTGTAAGAATTTTTTATGTTATGTTAAGTATCACATACCCTTATGATTATCTTATTCAATCAAATTATCATAGAGTAATATTTCTTACCTTTAACCATACTGATCATTAGATCTCAGCATTTCTGATTTTAATATCCCTATTTTATGAATAATTATTTAGGTAGGGTATGCCTAAGAGGAGTAATATGTGAAAATATATTTGTGGGGGGTGTTGATGATATTTCTCAAAATTTGAAGATAGTATACCATGTCTCCAAATACATTTATTTATTATGGTCATAAGGTGTGTATTTATGTAATATGATGAATATTCATCTAAAATGATATAATATCCTTGTATAGAAAATTTAGGCCACTGTATTCACAAAACCTTATGAGGTGATTAATAAAACTGGATGGAAAAGATTATGACGTTAGATGATTTCCATTAATCTTCTCAACATTATAATATTTTTCATCTATTTGTTTCTATTATAATTATGTTTTGATGGAATCGGGTAGGTTTATAATCATATTCATCTTCTCTTTCAATTTCACAATAACATGGTGTTTTTTCCAATATCATATTGATATAATTTGGTGTGGATTATTCACCATCATTGATAATTGGAGAGTCATGTTCCAAATTATTTTAAAAAGTGTGGTTCCAATATGATCCCAATAACTATTGGTGTCCCACATGTGTTTTAAGATTATTGTATACATTATGAATAATTATAAGTATTGTATGATAGAATTTGTGTTGTATTTATGAAATCCCTTCTCTGTAATACAATTTAACTCATGATTTTTAAAATAATTATATACATAGTAAAACCCCATAAAATTGTGATGCCTATTATATTTAGGAAATTAGGTACCTGAGATAAATAATTGGAGAATAAATACAACATCAGTAATTAAAAACTCTGAAACATGCCCTTATTCTCCATGGAACTTCTAAAAATATATGGGATAAACCAGGGGAACATAATAAATTGGTGATCGCCAGATTCTAGTAGTATAATAAAAAAATATCATATGATAACATACTAAATGAGATCAAATATTTATATCATGGAAATATAATCTGGGTGAGAGTTGTAGTCTTGATCATGGAGGCATGATATTACATGACTTCATAAAAGAAACAATAAAATGTTGAAAAAAATAATGAATCATAAACATATTTCAATAATAACAACTAAAAAATATTACATGGTGTCTTTAGAATAACCTCATGCTCATCATACATGGAATATAATTATCCTAAAACATTACTAAATGAATTTTTGGGCCATATAATTTTGGGATGACCATTGAATTTCATATGATGTAAATGCATAAGTGTTCTGCATTCATCGTATAATATAAGGATGCATTCAATAATATTTAATCACATTTTTAATTAGTGTGAGATACAAATGTTGTATACCATAAAAAATTCTGAATCTTTTCATCAACTTGGATTCATTTTATTGTAAATGGAAATGGGAATTTATTATACCATTGTTTTGCATGAAAATTCATAAAATGAATTCGGTAGTATAAAAGTAGTATATAATAGTTCATTGAAGTGATTATTGATAGTCAGATGAGCATATAATAAATTTTAATGGATCATTAATATATGTGGGATATGTAATAACATAACCAAACATGAACATGTTGAAATTAGAGGTACAATACAATGATGTTTCTTGAATAAAGAGTAGAAGGAGAGGACCCCTTACCATGATAGGGTGTTATAAAATCATGAGATTATCTTCATAAGATATTGGGGGAATCATTGGTGGAATATAGATAGGGATAGGTGGGTTAATTTCACGATACATTGGGTTTTTATTGGAGATTAATAAGAGTATGGGTGGGAATATATAGAAAAAAAGATGATAATTATTTATTAAATTCCAAACTAATGTTTTGTATTCTATATGATAAAATAATAAAAAACAAAAACCATCCACTAAATTTTCCAAATATATTTATTAAATGTATTTTATTTCAATAATTTACATTTTTAAGGCTGATATCATTAAAATAATACCCATTTTATGTATAAGTGAGTCATGTTTAGAAATAATTGATTTTTAAATATTAAAATTGAATATTATTTTTGGGGGATTCATTAAGGGATACTAAATTTAATAAAATAAATTCAAAAACACATTATTTTATAAGTTATAAATTTATTTTGTCTTATATACCTTTATGTTATATATTACATCACTTTTTATTCATCATTATATAATTATGATTAAAATGTATTAAAATCTTATTTGATTTATACGTGAAAATTGGACTACAAGATCAAATTATTAAAAAATAAATACATGTAATTTTTTGGGTTAATTTAAAAAAGTGTATTTATTTTGGTGAAATTATTATTTAAATATAATAGTTTACACTTTTTAATAAAAAATCCCATTTATGGATTTTTCTTAAATAATAGTTTTATAACCCTTATTAATATTAAAAATGACATCATGAAGTTTTATTATGATTCATATTTAATAAATATTTTTTAATTGTAACATATTATTTATATACAATTTATTAATACAATTCTTAAATTCATCATAAATAGTGTCTTGATTGAAACTATATATTCCCCAAAAAATGCCTTTTAGGTTTCACAATATCATAATATAATTTTTATTAATCTCTTTGTTTTATCATTTCAAAATTAATATTAAAAAGGGATAAATGTAATGATTTATGAATTAAAATAAAATATAATAATTCTTACTATTAGGGTCTAGATTCATATCCCTTCATTAGACTACATAATTCCCTAATGGTAAGGGGTTATGTGCTGAGGTTTTCATTGAGTGGTTTAAAGTATATGGTTAGTGCTATGATCTCAATAATCATTAAATAATCATGAAAATGGTTTCATTCTTTCTTTAGATGTTTAATATGTTCTTGGTCTTAGTTATATTTAAATCCTAGATATTTTATCTCCCTTATAATCTCTATTAGATGCGATTCATAGGGGGTAATCCGACTAGTCAATTCCATTGACTCTTTTGTTTATGTCAATATAACATTATCATAATCCATAATATTTAAAGATTAGTAGTCACTATAAAATAGATATATTTTAAATATTTATTACTCATAACTATAATTTAAATATTATAGACTATAACTTTCCCAAATAATCAATTTAGCGAATTTGTTTTCTATAACATAATTATTTTATGACACATTTTTTTATTCAAGAGTCAATTTCATTTATAAATGTTTTGGTCATTAAATTATTTCATAAAATGATACCTTATCAGCCTCTTGAGTTACATAAATTTGAAATATAACGTGGTATAATCATACAACAATGGATCATGTTTTGTTCATCTAATTGAATATCATTTCAAATAAGGATAAACAATAATAAAAAATGTATATATTTCGTCATTTTATTCTCGTTTTCAAAAATCTTTCATAACTAGTATTTTTTTCACCATATTAAACACTTTTAACATACAATAACTAAATTTTATATTCATAATACGAATCTCCATGAAAATTCATCATGTTTTTGTTTTTGTTTTTTCATGAAAACCAAGAAATGTATCTATATTATCAATAATTAAATTATATGTGATTGAATGACTGGATCCATGGTAATGTTGTTGCAATATTTCACACAACAATTAGGCACTATGAAAAAAAATATTTTATTTTAATTTTAACATAGTGTAGAAATAGTGTTTTTCACAAGATGAACATGTTTTCGATCAACCACTATTAAAAAAATTAGGTATTTTTATATTTTATTAATGATTTTTAAAACTAGGGTTTTAAAATTGAATGCATTGACTAAATATAAACATCCTGATGCAATGGGTAGATAAAATAACGATTTTATAATATGAAATACTCAAAGTATAATTACCCTTTATGAACCAAAACATTCTCTTTGTTATCTCATAACTACTTAATTAACACGCTCAATCCTTAATGTGGTCACACATTTTTTCTCCAATTATGAATATACACTACCCTTTTTTATTTGCAAATTTACTTCTAATATACCTCCCACCACGTTTTCAAACTATTTGGATCCTAAATCTTGATTAAAATCTACCTCAAATTATTAGTTTCAAATAGAACTCATTCAATATGAAACAAAATAATCACAATTTTATGCTTTGCCGATCATGTGAATGGAGAGAGAATAGTAAAAATGAAAAAAAATTATCCCCTGACAACCGAAGGTATAACACTATATAACATTCATCACTTATTATTATCCTCATAATAACACCAATTACATATGAATATTTTTATTATTATTGATCTATGACATATTTTTTTCATGAGATTCCTTCGTTTATAATATCCCACTTGTAATTAGATCACTATCACAATTATTGGAGATAATGATAAATTAAGTGTGGGTGGAAAAAATGAATTTAGGGGAATGAAAATAATAATAATAATCATAAAATATATTATCAATATAGATCAAGGTAATTAGATTCTATACCCTTATTTTATGGGGATAAATGATATTTTGACATGAGATATGATTGGTTGACATTAACATGTTTCAATAAATGTATAGTGGAAGATTTATTCTAGGTATTATATACATAATGGGGTGTGTCCAATTTTGTTTCATGATTCTATATTTTTTTTCGTTATAAATTCAATATAATCCTCTCATGATAGTTATTTCATTATTCACTTTCAATATCACTTGATTTTAATTCATATGGTTATAAAAATATTTGGAAATATTTAATTGATCGCATGTATTGAAAAGGATTCCACTATTAAATAATACTATTGAATATTTCATTTTAGAGTTATAATTGGTTAGAGATGTATTTTTAATAATATTCATATTTGTATATTTATTTATCACCCATGATGTGACTGTATTACCCACAATATAGGACCCTCTAAATTGGATGTTTCATTGAAACTGACCAAAGATTCTTCATGGAATTCTTAAACATCAAAGGATGTGAACTGTAATTCTTTTGATATTATATAATGTATACTTTCTCATGTGTAGTGATTTAATTTATATATTATGGAATGCTTTTTTCATGGAAGAGCAGGTGTCTTACATATCATATTTGATGAATTTCTACCTTCCAACATATTTGACCTTGTATGTTGAGTTGGGGATTAAATGCATCATATGACTTTTCAAAATCAATCTCATCATATAAAAGAATAATTTTATCTGTAGTCTGAATTAAATTTATTTATTCACTCATTTTCAGTTTCACTTAAATATAATTTTAGCAACCTTAATAAATTGTATCATGGATTCATTTATATTCCAACACTTTATCAATTTTACCAATTTCAAAAGCGTCAACCAAGATCCCGCAAAATAAAATATCTACCGTTTATTAATGACATGAAATTTAATAAATAATTGAATAATAACATAATCATTTAAAATCAAATTTTATGTTATGTTTATAATAATATAAAAAATAATCGTATTTACTATATATGTGATATAATCCCTTAAAATATCAAAATATGGTAATCCAAATAATTATATTATAATATAAATTCGATGAAAATATTTTCAACACAAATTCGGTGATTAAAATGTTAACATTTCTAATTTTATATTTGGAATGAATAAAAAAATTGTTATATAAATGGTCGAATCAAATTTCATTAAAAAATAATTATATCAACTAGGTAAATTGTTAATTTAAATTTAAAATATTAAATTAGATAAATTGTGCAATTAATGAATAATGAATGTTAATATATATAAATAATGAAATGAATGATTTTCTGGGTAATTGATGTAATTATATTATAAGAGTGTCTATTTTTCACTTTCTTAATAATATGACAATTCTTTCACATGTTAGAGTGGGTATTAGAAAAATATAACTAATTCTCATCAATAAAAGGTGTCCTCCATCAAAAATTTGATGAAATTATAATTATTTCATTATTTATCCTTAATAATACAAAATTAGAAACTCATAATGAATATCTCATGTATGAA
Source organism: Viscum album (assembly GCA_963277665.1). Taxonomy (NCBI): domain Eukaryota; kingdom Viridiplantae; phylum Streptophyta; class Magnoliopsida; order Santalales; family Viscaceae; genus Viscum; species Viscum album. The sequence goes on along the minus strand of OY728156.1, from coordinate 1,185,835,935 downwards.
ATCCAATGTATCCTTAAATGATCCCAAATCAATATAAAAAGGAACATTTGAAGGATGACACTTGGGGGTCATGGTGGTATATGATGATTCATGTGCATTATCATCAATTTATCATTACATCCTTTTTCTTATTGTATTTTATTTACTAATGATATATTTTGTATATAATATCATTATACATATATACAAATATTTTGAAGAAAAATCAATCCATTAATTATATCATGTAAATGTTCATTTTACTTTATCTAGATATATGGAAGATTATATTCAAAATATCATTATGTATTATTATGGAAAGTTAAATACAAGTATGATAACTTATAATTGAAGAAACTATCATATTTTTAATATTATAGAATTATAAAAACAATATTGAAAAGTTTTTAGCTAGATTGAGATTTTGGGAAGATTAAGATGGGTCGAATTATCAAATTTAAAAATATTGATCAAATATTAAATTAAGAATTAAAAATGTTTCATTTTTAAGTGGAGATAAAGTGTTGAAGTGTATATGATGTGGAAAAAAATTAAAATACTAACCAGGGAATTTTATTAGTTATTCAGATAAATAGAATCTTATATTTAGTATTCACTTATCCTTACACTGATAGTGAAATGGTATCCTTTATTTCCATACTTTTGAATTGTTTGATAACCTTATTGCATATTGTTTTTTAACTAAGCCTATAAAAACCAACAATCATCCCCATTTTACATATGGTAAAAAGACTAGATAAACATATATTTTATTGTTGGAGAAAAAAACCCTGCCTTTTTAGTTATTCTATAACTAAAATATATTCCCTTTGACGTATAGTTTTAATGGTTATAGAGTTATTTTATGTGGGGGAATCCTAAACAATTCCCGATTAATAAAAATATAAAATAGAACCTATATAACTCAAAAAAGAAAATTTTAGAATATTGAATTAGATTTATCAAATCCTACAATGTGTTTTCACGATATAACTTATTTATTGATTTAGGATAAAAGAGCATAGTATAATAAATTCAAATTTACCAGATTTCTTTATTAAAAACCATGAACCACACTCATATCCCTTAAATTGTCCATTTCATTCTTCGCTTATATAAACAGAATTCTTAAATCGTTTAATCATTTAAATCTCATAAATATTGTTCAATGGTACGGTCAATTGGGGATTATAAAATGAATGTTGTCTAGTATTTATTTCAAATATTTTATTAATCAGAAAAAGAGTTCAACCCTATATAGGAATAATAAAACACATCCATGACATGAAGTGTAATTACTTATTAAATAACAAAAAATCTAAAATATAAAAAAATTAGTGTGAGGTAACTAAAATATATTTTATTCATCATTCTAATTATATATTCTCATCATATTTTGTTGTGATAAACCAATCAATTCAAATCACAAATAATAAAAATAATTATTTTAATAAGGGTGACATATATTTTTATTTATCCTAAATAATAAAAATAATTCAAAAATAACAATTCAACACATTGAGAAACAAGTAAAATCAATTTTATTTGCTTAATCATAATCCAAATATGTTTATAAAAATCATAATATACATTGAATGCATCATTTTTCAATTCATAAGTATGAGATAAAAATTGTTATTGATTTGTTTGTATGCTGAAAATAGTCAGATATTCAAAAGGTTCCATCACATTAAAAAAATTATATTATTATTTTATGAAAATATAGTCTTAGGGACATAATCAGCATGTTTTAAAATCATCAAAAAGCTATAGAAACATTTTATTGTTTTTTAAAAAATATCATATTCAGCCGTTAGAAAACCATTGGGTAGAAAATATGCATAGTCAAACCTCTCATTTAATAAATATCATTTGAAAAACCATAATGAAAATTTACTTTGTGAAAATTTGAAATTATGAAAATAAAATAAATAATCATAAAAATTATGTTTTTTTATAATAATAAGATACTTTTATAATCTTACATATCAGTGATGACTTTAGATCTTCATAATCTGACATCATGATTAAAATTTCATGAAATTCTAATCTTCAAAATTATGATGACATTCAATGATCATCATATGATATTATTGTTTTTAATAAGATACAGAAGTTCCATAGGATACTTTAACAACATAAATTATTGTATTCATAAGATACACATTCACATAAGATACATCATGTTTCTAAAGATCATTTTTGAAACTATATGATTTATTAGACTTCTTAATATTTGAAAATTTATAAGATATAAAATTATATATGATTCTTAAAATTCATGTATTAAAATTCATGGGTAGAAAAATTCAAATTATATTCTCAATAATATTCTTATTTCACATCTAATTATTTTATGATTATTAAACCATGTCAAATGTGTCTAATATGATACATGAATAGTAAAAATATATTGTGTATGATGTCAGACATTTCTAAAATATGGAAAATTATAATTTTAAAGGAGAATCAAAATGAATAAAATGATAAAAAAATTCATATATATGATGTATATGAGAACAATATTATCAATATAGTATAAAAAATATAGAATTACACGATTAAAAATATATATGATGGAAAACCAATGACAGTAACCATCATTCATAAAAAACCAATAATATCAAATAGTTCTTAATCATAATTTTTTACAATATATTTTTTTTAATATATATATCTTTAATTATCAAAATATATGAATAAAATTTGGAAGATTTATTTCCAAAAATCATATTTTAATAATCTCATAATTTTAAAAAATAACAAAATCATTTGTAATATAACACTTTATCTTTGTTAAATGTTTTGAAAAAAATAATGCAATGAATTTCATTCGCGTGGAAATTACCTTTAAATTTCAAAAATCTAACACTAGAAATTTTAAATCATTAAAACATTTGATTTTGTAAAAATGAATATTTTGAATCTGATTAACCCATAAAAAACTATCTATGGTCCAATAAATAATAAAGAAACAAGATTTGAACAAATAAAACTACAAAAAAAATGATAATCCATATAACCAATGAATAAACAAAAAATATAAAAAATAAATCTTTTTTATTAATATTAAATTTTATAATGGTAATAAGGTTTTTAAATATATTATTAATAATTTTAATTTGATTGAATTTATATAAAGAGAACATTTAAACAAGTTTTGGGTTTTAGTAAGAGGTTCTCATTGTCAATCAATTATATTATGATCGATATTGTATAATCGTTGATGATTTTCATTTATTTATTATATATTTTGTTAATTTTATGTATATTAATGTGCTTTTATATTATTTTATTTTATATACATTCAATTTTTTTATATTTTTTATTTATCTGTTATACTTTATAAATTATGAACATTGATAATTTTTTCACTAATAATTATACCTAATTTTGTTTTAATTTATTAATTTTCACCCTTTATTTATATATGTATGATATTATACACTGTGGGATTCAAATTTTAAAATTCCATTTGAATTTGAAAATGTTACTTACATATTAAAAATTTATCCTGGTTTTTATGTTAATATCTTATAAATTATGAATTTTGTAGGTGTTCCATTAATGTTCTATATTATTTTATGAGATTATATAATTTTAATAGTTATTTCAAGATAATTTATTCAACTTCCTTTTAAATACCAATATTTATAAATTTATTGTCATTTAAGGAATTTTAATTATTTTTTACTATTCTTATCTTCATGATTAAATCACCACCTAGACTGATACATGCGATGATAAATCATCATGATCAATTAATTGAAAAGATCAATAATTTCTATATCTTCAAACTATCCCATCTATTTATGACATTTTAAAAAATATCTGTCATACATAAATATTACATCTTTATATGTGAATATTCAATACATAACCTAATTATCCATGAAGGAATGATATAAGTATCATATCAATGTATAAATAGATTCATAAACAAATAGTTCATAATTGTAATACAACATCTCCAACAGAAATCATCATAACTAGAAACCTTGTTAGATATATAATACATTGTAAATTTTTTCATAACCATTGTAATGAAATCCTAAGAAAATGGTGATCTCAATTGCTCAGTAATAGTAAACAATAGAAATGTCAATGATATCTTATGAATAATATCATCTTAATGGTTTTATAACATTATCATAACATTTTCGAAACATAACTATCAGATTCTAGATCATAATCTTGAGGCATAACATAAATATTGGTAGTTCATAAGACATAAACCATAAAGGAATCAATGAAAATGTGTCCTAATAGATTAATATTTTCATAAGGTATCTATTTATGAGACAAATAATCATATAGAATAATTTCCATAGTAGAAAAGGCATATTTCAAAGTCTATCATAGTTTATTATTTTCACTCCCCAAACAATCTTAGTAGTCAATGTCAACTCTCATGAACATCTTAGTGGATGGATTCCCATACTGAACTAGTTTATATTCAAATTATAGTCCTCCTAAAATCATGAAATATCTATCTTTACACAATGCATTATAGGGGTATACAATTCATAGACCCCATGTCACTTAATCAAAATCACATATACATGTTTTGTAAGATTATAATATAATCTTTATATTATAACCCATGAATATTAAATTAGTTTTATAAATATTTAATCATTCCATGATATCATAAAAAATATAAAATAATCAAGTTTCATTAAGAAATTTTCATCATTATCATAAAACATATAGATAAATAATAAGGAAGGTATCATTTGATTATAAACCCTGTAAATGTTAAGAAATATTAAAGGTTTCAATATTAAAAAGAAAAATTATTCTAAAGATCACTTAAAAATTTCATAAATAAAATATCCATTTTATCATGAAATCACAAATTTAAAATAAAAAAAATTAACAAATATTTATTAAAAAAATTCCTTTAGAGGAAACATTTAATATTAAGCATTGAATAGTTATTACATTGTTAAATTCATATCATGTCACACAATTTAAATAAAAATATTCGTTTTAAACTATTGTAAAAATATAAAAAACACCATTTCCAAAAAATTACATGAAGATTACATTTAATTTATTTTTAAAATTTTAATCTTGGGTAAAAATTTCATTAAATAATCATTAGATAATTTTATAAAAAAATCATGAAAATTTTTTTAGATAACATAAAAATGGATGAAAAATGATATTTGGATGAAGGGAAAAATTATGTTGTGGTTTCCATAGAAATATTCATTCACTATATAGAGTACCTAAATAGAGGAAATTGAAATCAAAAAATATATGCTTAAGAAATTACTATTATAAAATAATATTCATTTGTTTCCCCATATATATTCTATATTATTTAATTAATTTTACTTAGTCATAAACAATCATGATTAAATAATGATATTGCAACATATAATTCATACTTCATTGGTAAGTTTTTAATTATAATACCTATAAACGAAAGTAGCTAAAATATGTTAATAAATTATAATAATTTGCAAAAAATTTCAATAAGAAAAATTCATGGATTTTATATACCCCATAGTAATGAATCATGTTATGAATATAAAATATGTCCCAATGATATAAAAGTGAGACGAGTAACCAATTTCGCAAGATACTCTTACATCAATAGCACTATAACCTCATGTATAATAAAATTAAAACTATTATAATTATATTAAAAATAATTTATATTCATAAAATTTCATATATTATTCTTTTATGACATTTTGACACCGATTTTTCAAAGATTCCTTATTTATATCATTGTTTATGGTTGTTAATATAATCATTTATCAAGAGTATTGATGTTTATTAGATTATGTATTTATATTTTATCATTATTACATCTAAAAAAATTTAAACAATGATATAAATATCATATATATTATTTATATATATTTGTAGTCATTCATCGTAATTATAGTTAGAATATTTAATTACATCATTTATAGAGAATGTAGGTCGTACATATGCATGTACGTTGTTTTCAATTCTTAATAAATGGAATAAAGGGAAGAAATATAATAATTAAACAGTAAATAATAATAATTACATTATATTATATTATATATTAAATAAATATATCATTTTTATATATCAAATAATTATATAAATTAAAAAAGAATCACATCACTTCATATATGAAGTAGTCCACACATAAGCTCAAGAATTATTATCATTTATGCATGGATTGGTAGGTGAAAAGGTACATTTGATGTTATAATTATATAAGTATACATATGTGAAAAAATCATACATAAACAGTAAATCCATCATAATTACCATCAATGAAATACTGTGGTGCAAAATTAATTGTTTCGCTACGTCAATACAGTAAGTTGTATTTATGTACTAGCGTTATTTTAACTTACCATAAAATGGGAATGAGGATGGATAATTGTAATTTCATAAAAATAATAACATTTTATGCAATGTAGTTTACAGAATTTAATATATTATGATAAATTTCAAATTTTTATTGGTGGAAAAGAAGATGTTAAATAATAAAGTTATCGATTAAAGTGATTACATTTACATTGAATTAACTACTTTATATCCACTCTAAAGGATATTATGTTTGGTATTTTGGGAAAACCATAACCAATATAATTTTGATAATGATGTTTATGAGAAATTTTCTCAGGGTTTGTTTGTGCCATATGGCTCATATTTTTCTATGTAAGAGTAAAGAGGGGTGTCCCTATATAATGAAGGGAGAGGCACACATGGAATTTCTTAAAATAATAAATAATAATAAATTCATTTCAATGAAAAATATTTACTAATAAACAAAAATTAGAATATTTAAAGTACCGGTTTTAATTTAAATTTTTAATTTAAATATATATTGTTTTTGGTGTCCTTTTAATCATTGACATTTTTATCAATATTTTTTTAATAATTTTTTACCATAACCACGATAAATATTATATCAATAACAAAGGTTAAATAATGTTACCATAAATGGAAATATTACTAATAAATGGATCGTGGATGAATTTTTAAAAAATATCATTAATGAAAAATCTTGAACTATTAAAATGATTTAAAATTAAAGAAACCAAGACCATCGTGAAATTGAAATAAATTCCTCTTAAATATATATATCATACTAAATTTATCTATAACATTCATGTAAAACTATAAATCACCCAAATTATATTATTTTTATCACTTTTAACAGAACTTATTATATGTTTCAATTAATTGAATAAATATCCTACAAGTATACCACTAAATTTAAGGTAATTATTTATTATTTACAAAAATAAATAAATTTACGTCATATGTTTTATTTAATTATTCAAATAAATAAAATTTATATTAATTAATAACATTATATTCTCCCTAGGTGAACAAATAATATATATTTAAAACCAAGACAGTGATGCTTTGTATCTTTGTTTGTTATTAATATATTATATATAATTTTAATATAAACTTGTCTCTATAAAATCAATATAATAGCCTATGGTGATAAGTTCTATCTTTAATTTGTAATATATTAATTTTTCTGAAATAATTACAACCTTAACACCCATTTTAAATCTTGGAAGTCTCTATTTACCCTATAATCTCTTGAGAAATCATACGACATTTACAATGTATATTAATAAAAAATTAAAGTGTAATATATAAAAAATTATAATATCCTAATTCAAAAAAATTAATAAATTATATAACATTATATTATTATAAGTGTAAGAACATTATTTCAATATAAATATGAAAAAATGCGTTGGAAAAAACTTCTGAACAATACTGTTTTAAGCATAATATTATATTTTTCTTATCCTAGGAGTACTAAAAATGTAAGATGAATTATAAGATAATATATTGATTATATAATATAAAAACTTCATTATAAAAAATGATATAAATTTACTAATATAATTTGTAATATAATAACACATTAAATGCATTAAATATTTTATTTATGAAAAAATCACTTCTAATTTTTCATTATTTTATATTTTATTTCTAATAAATATATAATCAAAGAATAATTCCTCACTTATGTAACCCATAAATGTTTTATAAATTATTTAATCCTATTAATTACCAACAATTTAATTTGAAATTTATACCATTATATTATATTACTAGTTATTTATTCTTGAGGATTCATGTATCGGAAGTTATATAAAAACATATTTGAAAGGAAATATTTATAAAATAATCAGGAATTACAATATAACACCATTAAAATTAATTTATCCCGTGAAATTAAATCACTTTGGTATATAAAAGTGGGGATGTTATTTTAATCATGTACACAAATTCCCATGTATCTTCATTAAATTTATAGTTTATATTTACAAAATTAAGAAGATAAGTAGTATAGTTCTATTCCACATTATCTATTATTTCCATAATTTTTAACCATTATTCCTTATAAGAAATAGAATAATACAATGCTAATGTATTTGAGATTAGTACATGTGATGGATTAGGTATTAAATTCCTAAGGTAATATACATCGAACACATTGTGAACGTCATAGTTTTTTGTTGGCAGTTTCAAGAGATAAGCTACCATACCTACTATGTTAAAACCTCAAAAGGAAAAATATACCTAGGGATCATATTTCCATATATTGTTAATCTCATAACCTTCTTCCATTGATAAATATACATAAAAAACAACTCACTAACTATAAATTCCGAATCATGAAGTTAGTTTTCATTAGAACTTTTATATTGAATATGATATACCTTGATGTGTTATTGAGTGGATATAACTTTTTCTATAATTTCATTAGGTATATTAGGCCCCTATAGATATCTTTCGAAATATTGACCCAAGGAAATTTACGTTCCATACTTTTTCATATTGTTTTATCTATAAGGATCCATCTAAATACTTATATGAAATATATTATTATAAGAAAACATGGCCAATGGAATGTGTTGATCCCAACCGGCTTTGAAATCCATATAAAAAGAACTCAATATATTTTATAGACTATGAATGGATCTCATAGAATAACTACTAGAACATTGATAATAAGTGGTATTAACAGATCCTTCTGAGTACTTCACCATATCATTTTTGTAATCTTCATATCCTAATAAAATTTAATAGAATTTGGTACTCCATGATACATTAGAACCTCTTTAATATATTGTTTTGAACGATAATCACGAGATAGGTCTACTATAAGGGTAATGGAGTGTGTTGACATTTTAATTTTATTGACTATAACAAAAATGGAATTATATCCATTACATGTTTTGGGGTATTTTACGACAATTTCCAGGGTGATGTTTTCCCATTTCCATTATAAAGAGGGTAATTGTTGTAATATACTCTTACATTGTAGATTTTTTGAACTACTTTTATAACATCCTATGAATCACGATAAATATTCAAATATATATATCTTCTTGTTGTTGCACCAAAAATACTCTTTTATGTCACTATACATCTTCATACATCTCGGATTAATATAGATTACGGAACTACTTGCCTCATCCAATAGATCCTTCTTAAAATATTTGTATGGAAAAAACACATATATAGTTCCTAAACATATTATTCCCTCCCAATAAAAGATAATCTTGGGAAAATTTTTAAAATTAATTTGTATCTTAACATTTATAATTTTTTTTGGAATCATTAATATTTACATGGATAGATGGTTGAACACAAATATGAGAAAGACTATATTTCTCCCCTTTGGAAAATATTGAAATATATAATATATTGAAATTCATAATTATTGAATTTTTTGTGATAAAAATAATTGATTATATAGATTGACGCATTTGACTATGAGAATCTTCTTACATGTTCACATTCCTTGTGTGGTAGTGTATTGAGAATTCATGATCATTATTCAGATACAACCATACTTTCAAGGTCATATCCAACTACTTCTATTTGGAAATATACATTATGATTTTATGTTTAGTATATATATCACACCATTCTATGTAAAGATAATTTTCCCACATCATAAATGTGAAAATTACTACAACTAACTACAAATCTAGATTTGAGTATATTTTCTTATGAAACATCAATTTCAATGAGTCATAATATATGGCCCTAGCCTTAAACATTACACATTACAAAATTTTCAATTATGTTAATAATTAACATTGAGGATCAAAACATGATTATATATTTTGAGAATTAGGTCATACTAATTACATTACATCTGTAATATTTCTAAGTAGACTCCTCTACTTAGTATCTATATTTTCATAAAATAAAAAATCATTAAAAAAACAAGAATTATTCTTCTGATATGAATGTTCATTAATTATTCCATTCACTTACTGTAGAGACTCGAAGCCTGACGTACGTGGACATTACATTACTTTTGCGGAATACTTAGTACATAACAAACACACACACACAAGGATCGTAATAGTTTAATGTCTTTGGAAACTCGGAACGTAATCTTCTAATCGTGGTGAAATATCTTCAATATCTCCCATAAAGATCTTCCCCCTTTTTTTACCTAAAACCTTTCTTTATATCCTGGGAAAAAGAAAACATAAAAGGGTGAGATCAAATGCTCAGTAAGGGTAAACAAAAGAAATATCAATCACATCATATTCATAAGAACATAACATTTTTGAAATCTTAACCTGCAAAAGAGATCATAATTTCATAACGTGGAATAAATCATGGCAGTGAAATGTAATCACAATAATCATAACTTAAAACATGAAACTTTGGGGCATTCACACATAATCATAGAGAATCATTTCTTGTTAGTCAAGACACATTGCCAAGACTATATTAGTGGACAAAGTCCCTTTCTGAACCGGGTCACCCTCGTTTCAGTCCTGTTTCACTGAACCGGTATAACCTACCATTCCAGCCATGTCTATCTCATGAGATATAAAATCTTTATCCAATGCATTGGAGGGAGATATAGGTCCCAACCATCTCATAATGATACCATTCTTATGTGTGCCACAAAATCATAAATCATACATCATTTCATAACCCATGTAATAAAAATGGGAATATTAAACATCGTGACATCATAAAACAATTCATATAAGATAAAGGAATTTATAAAAATAATTCCATCACAAAATTATCAAATAAATGTAATAATAGAGATAAAAACAGAACCCTTTATTATCAAAGATGAAATAATTTTGATAAAACACTTGAACTCCATTCTTGAGGAAAATATCATTTTATTCTTCAATTTTTTTTTCCTTTCTTAACATGTCATACAACTTTAAAATTAAAGAAGTTGATTAAAAATAAACTTTAAAACTTTTAAAGGATTATTCTTGTAAATAATGTTTTAAAATTCCATTCATGCCGTATAAGTTAATAAACATTCTTCTCGTACTTTTGTCGGAAAAGTCAAAAAGTACCTCGTACGAAAAACGACAAAAGATTCCTTTCATTTCTTTTACTAAAAACTCACCGAAGGGTAAAAATGGATTTAAACAATTGTAGGTGGATGGAAATAATATTAAATCTGTATGAAACATGGATGTGGATGATAAAATACACCCCAGTAAATACTTACGAATAAACAATCTCGGATAAAAATGAGATTGTGATATTTCCCTTACCTTAGGTCCGTTTTTCTTCGTAAGTGTCTGAAACTCCTGTATAATGATTTAAATAATGTCATTGACTTATTACAGAATCATATTCATTGTTATTATATCATATACGGTTCACTTATGGCTTTATATTACCCATTCTTTTGTAAATTCATGTTAAAGTAGCGTTTTGGGTAAAATCGTCTCATTTGTCGTTCATGTTTTAACTTGTAATTATTCATATGATTACATAGATCATTATTACTTAATTATATAATATAAAACATGATTTATATATAATATATATTCAGAATATACATATATATAATGGATCGATAAATGGAAAGAAATACACCGTTCATGGAGACGGTAGTCCGTACATACGCATGAACGCTGTTTTCGTTTCCTTATTGAATTGAATGGAATTAATTAGATGACATACATATAAATATAAATAATTACAGTATCATTATTAGGTCATATATTTCATTAGTACTTATTATATATACTTTATAATCATTCATGAATGGTTAATCATTGAGAATGAATCCCATCGCGTCTTGGAGACGGTAGTCCGTACGTACGCACGAGCGATGATATCGTTCCCATGGTCGTGGAATTGTGTTGAAGTGTATGTATATCATTTCAGTATCAATATCACTTTATAATAATCATATATAGTTACTCATTACACCATTATACCCATCCAATTAAGGTGGTGGTGAAAAATAGATTACACCACGGCATGGAGACGGTACTCCATACGTACGCACACGCGGTGATTTCATTTTTGCGTAGGATGGATAGAAGGTGAATTGGGGTTGTTTCATATTTATAATAACATATCAGTATGTAATTAATACTGATGTTATTACTTTGTCATGAAACAACTAAAGAAGAATAAGTTGAAGAAGAATGAAATTGAAAAGATCGGTAATGGATATTACCTCTTCTTTGAAACGCCTCTTTGAATCCTCCACTTAGGGAACTAAGATTGGTCTTTTAAGAAGACCAGAACCTCTAGGATTATTCTTGGTAAGTGGAGAATATATTTTGGCAGGGGTTGGACGAGCTTGAAGGCTCAAAGTTTTGTGAGGAAGAGAGGGAGGATGTGCCCTTTTATAAGGGAGGAGAGGGGCACCTTAGGAATATCTCAAAATATTATTTTATATTAAAGTCAAAATCAGTTTATAATGGTTCCAAAGGGTATTATTTCGAAGATAAAGTGGGGATGGGTCGAAATCCTATCAAACAATAGGATTTAGACAAGTTTAGGGTATTATTTTAACCTTATCAATTAGATTTAACTTTAAGTTAAATAATTTAACTTTTACCGTGTTTTTTTGTTTTCTTACACTATAGGGTTAATACACTTACTATAAAATGCCAAACGAACCCCAAATTGTTTATTATTAATATATATATCCTTATCTAAGTCATTTGGACGAACCTTAGATTTTTAGGAATAAAATAACAATTAATAATATAATATTTGATTTAAAAACTATTTTGTGTCAATTTTGACACTATTTGATATATGATTTTTGTGAAAGTCATAACAGAATTATATGTTCGAACCAAGTTGATTAAATCAAAAATAATATATCAAAGTAACCTAGAAAATTATTGGAATTCATAAAAAGTCTCAAATTACATTTATTTTGGTGTTTATAACATCAATTATGTCAATATTTCATTAATAAGATAATTACTGCATCATAATTGTGTCATAAATAAATTAAATTATTTAATGTCTAAAAATTTCAAATAAAATACCATTATATAGGAAATCTTTTTATATTTCTAATGAATATTTATAGTCGAATTTATCTTATGTATAACCCCATATTAAAAATTATTTACTTATTAAACATTGATTTTAACTATTTTAACTATTCATTAAATAAAATAATATTAAACGTCATAATATAATCCAAGTGGACCTAAATGGTCATATTATACTCATAAGGTTGTTTTTGGTCGAATTAAACTTATCCAATAGAATTAGGACATGTGTTAGGGTAATAGGAATATCATATTTACCCTTAGTTACCCTATTTACTATTAACCGCGGTAAAAAAAGTAAAAAGTTACTATTCACCAAAAAATTATTTTTATCTCATTCAACCACATTTTACTTACTGATATCAACCGTGTCTGTCGAATTTTTGAAATTCCATTCACAGAAGCGGTAAAATTAAATTTTATGAAAAATTCATTTTTTAACCTACCACTTAGTGGTTTCACTATTCATCAAAAATTGAAGTTTTTCAGAAAAATGCCAAAATTTCACCCTAAGCTATAATTGATATTACGAATTCAAAAATGATTTCTATTCTACAAAATTCCCAAAATATAAGTTACATTAATTAATTTTATAATTAATTTCCGATGTCACAACAAATAGCGTGTTTTTAAGAGATAATAACTATCAAAAGATTGACACATGTTTATAACTGGTTTAAATGTGAAATTACATCCAATGACCAACATTGTATTAAATTGTAAAAATATATTCTAAATATACTTTAAAACCACTCAAATTAATAATTTATCACTATTAATTATTTCGATTAAAAAAGTTGTTTATAATTAAAATTTAGTAATTTTCATTATTCATCAGAATATGAAAGTTATCCGAAAAGTACCAAAATTTCACCTTAGGCTAAATTCGATACTCCGAATCTAAAAATGAAGTCCATTTTGAGAGCTAAAATTTCTATCATTTTAAAAGGTGGTTATTACTATTCATAACGGCTAGTTATAATAATATTTTAATAGCATATCATTGTTTAGTGAAACTCGGTATTGTGTACTACACACGCTATCGAGGAAGGTCGCGATTGCGTGCAAGGAAAGTCAAGGATGTGTGTTGTGCAAGCTCTTTTTGGTGTAGCGTACAACACAAGACATTAATAAAATTAAAAATAATATTTTTCATAAAATCTCGGGTTGTTACATTCTACCCCCCTTAAAATGAATTTCGCCCTCGAAATTCGTCGGGGTTATAAATGGTTTACTATTCGAAAGTTTCTTTAATAGAAATCCACATTGTAAAAAGGAATACCAAATCTTGGCTTTAAAAACTAAAGTATGAAATGTAACAATTACCTAAATAAACTAATCACTGGGTTTCCACATAGGTGAAAATATGGATATGGAAGAGAAATCTAACCATCATGTTCTGATGGAGAGTGGTAGAGAACATGGATATAGAAAATCCAACAATCACAAATCCATAAATTTGTGACGATCTAAGGTACCATCTGATTAATCAGATATAAGAGCACTAGGACAACATTTTTGGTTTTCAAGATCATTTCCCTAAAGTTGATGAAATTGGAATTAGAAGAAATACTTTTGTGATTTTGGTATAGTCTCACTGTTTTTTGTTCATTGGACAATTTCTACTTCGTCTCTTAAAGAAATGATGTTGAATTTTTCATTCGTGATGTGTTAGCAGATCATGTTATAGAATGATGGGTCATTCCATCTGTCTCAAAAGGTTAGAAAAGTTATCAAAAAAATACATAAGTCCATCTATAGTGAGATTAATGATATATGGTTCCTAAAATGAACTTATACTTCATATATCATACTGCTTAATATAATAAAAACTAGTTTCTACTAAACAGGGACATCCTGCAGGCCAATGGTAGGCGCTAAAGGCCAGTCACACTTCGGTTGTGGGTTCGATTCCCACATCCTTGTCCGACGCGATGGGCTGTCGCTCGTCCAGCATGTTGTCCTTTTTCTAAATCTATATTACTATAACATCCCATCAATATTATCGAAAAAAACCTCTATCCTTAAAAAATACTAACTTATGTCCAAAAATCCTTAGGCTTATCCATAATACTTCAGTCCACTCTCATAATATAGTGAAAACGATTACCAAAGATTTAATACCATCGTTGATCCCCATATATCATAAGATATGTCTTGTTGGTCACATTCTAAACATTCAAAGGCCTTAATCATGTATTATCGTGAATACCCATTGAACCTTATTGAAAACATGAATGCAGTTATATGTTAACACTTTCCACATACCAAAATCATCAAAATTCTATATACTCAAACCATGATATCACTTAGTCCTTATATCAATTATGAGCTCATGAATACTGTTAAACATTTAATTTTCTCTTTATCCCTTCATTATGCACATATCATCTAAATTCCAGAAATATCTGAATAACCTTTCATGGATACTGGTAAAATTAATCATACACTTTCAGAACTCAAGCAGAGGAAACAGTGTAACAATCCCTAGATGTCTCTTTATTCTATAGTACCATGAGATTTCTTATACAATATTACACATGATAAACATGTAAGCATTCCACTACATTCTTAAACCATTAACCGAGCTTCAACAATTCTTTCATCTCACATATCATTTGTAGTCTCTTCATCATCATCAACATAAATACTTCCCAAACGACCATACTGATTCTCTTCATGAGACTTTCCCTTAAGGCATTGGTTTGCATAATGCCCGTACATTCCACATTTAAAAAATTTAACCATTGTTGATGTCGTAGCAATACCATTATCCTCATCCATGGTGTTAAATGATCCTTTTCCATTACACTTACTTGATTTGTGTCCTTCTTTTCCACACCCAAAGCATCTTCCAGTTCCTTTGAAACATTCTCCTCGATGCCTCTTCCCACATGATTTACATAGGGGAAATTGAACATTCTTTCCTCTATGATCATCATGAAACTCCATCTTTCTCTTATTAGCCGAGTCAGGAAACTTACCAAATTTTACTTTATTGATCATATTATGAGATTGCTGATTCAGCATAATAATGATGTTTGGACTTCCAAATCCCATTTCATTATGAAGAATATCATTCCATTGTCCATCATATTCTCTATTATCATGAATCATCTTGTTTCCAGCCATTTTCTAAAACCCAAAAAAAATAGTGTGAGAGGAAAAAATCATAATAAAGGTGGAGTAATGTCAATATCTAACATCTTAGGTTTAATTCTATGATCGTTAGCGTAATTCTAGTACTATAACCTATACGTATACTTACCCTTAGAGACATCCATAGACATACCTTAGAAATATCTCTAGGGATCTCACTAAAGTTCTCACATCCTAGTTTCCAAAGGTTGACTAAACCTTTCCTATGATACCAACTGTAGAGACCCGAAGCCTGACGTACGTGGACATTACATTACTTTTGTAGAATACTTAGTACATAACAAAAACACACACACGAGGATCGTAATAGTTGAGTGTCTTTGGAAACTCGGAACGTAATCTTCTAATCGTGGTGAAAGATCTTAAATATCTCCCATAAAGATCTTCCCCCTTTTTTTACCTAAAACCATTCTTTATATCCTAGGAAAAAGAAAACATAAATGGGTGAGCTCAAATGCTCAGTAAGGGTAAACAAAAGAAATATCAATCACATCATATTCATAAGAACATAACATTTTGGAAATCTTAACCTGCAAAAGAGATCATAATTTAATAACATGGAATAAATCATGGCAGTGAAATGTAATCACAATAATCATAACATAAAACATGAAACTTTGTGGCATTTACACATAATCATAGAGAATCATTTCTTGTTAGTCAAGACTCATTGCCAAGACTATCTTAGTGGACAAAGTCCCTTTCTGAACCGAGTCACCCTCATTTCAGTCATGTTTCACTGAACCGGTATAACCTACAATTCCAGCCATGTCTATCTCATGAGATATAAAATCTTTACCCAATGAATTGGAGGGAGATATAGGTCCCAACCATCTCATAATGATACCATTTTTATGTGTTCCACAAAATCATTAATTATACATCATTTCATAACCCATGTAATAAAAATGGGAATCTTAAACATCGTCACATCATAAAACAATTCATATAAGATAAAGGAATTTATAAAAATAATTCCATCACAACATTATCAAATCAATGCAATAATAGAGATAAAAACCGAACCCTTTATTATCTAAGATGTAAATAATTTTGATAAAACACTTGAACTCCATTCTTGAGGAAAATATCATTTTCTTCTTCAAAAACATTTTTCCTTTCTTAACATGTCATACAACATTAAACTTAAAGAAATTGATTAAAAATAAACTTGAAAACTTTTAAAGGATGCTTCTTGGAAATAATGTTTTAAAATTCCATTCATGCTGTATAAGTTAAAAAACATTCTTCTCGTACTTTTGTCGGAAAAGTCAAAAGTACCTCGTATGAAAAACGACTAAAGATTCCTTTCATTTCTTTTACTAAAAACTCACCGAAGGGTAAAAATGGATTTAAACAATTTTAGGTGGATGGAAATACTATTACATATTTATGAAACATGGTTGTGGATGATAAAATACACCCCAGTAAATACTTACGTATAAACAATCTCGGATAAAAATGAGATTGTGATATTTCCCTTACCTTAGGTCGGTTTTGCTTCGTAAGTGTCCGAACCTCCTGTATAATGATTTAAATAATGTCATTGACTTGTTACAGAATCTTATTCATTGTTATTATATCATATAAGGTTCACTTATGGCTTTATATTACCCATTCTTTTGTAAATTCCTGTTAAAGTAGCGTTTTGGGTAAAATCGTCTCATTTGTCGTTCATTTTTTAACTTGTAATTATTCATATGATTACTTAGATCATTATTAATTAATTATATAATATAAAACATGATTTATATATAATATATATTCAGAATATACATATATATAATGGATCGATAAATGGAAAGAAATACACCATTCATGGAGACGGTAGTCCGTACGTACGCATGAACGCTGTTTTCGTTTCCTTATTGAATTGAATGGAATTAAGTAGATGACATACATATAAATATAAATAATTCCAGTATCATTATTAGGTCATATTTTTCATTAATACTTATTATATATACTTTATAATCATTCATGAATGGTTAATCATTGAGAATGAATCTCATCGCGTCGTGGAGACGGTAGTCCGTACGTACGCACGAGCGATGATATCGTTCCCATGGTCGTGGAATTGTGTTGAAGTGTATGTATACCATTTCAGTGTCAATATCACTTTATAATAATCATATATAGTTACTCATTACACCATTATACCCATCCAATTAAGGTGGTGGTGGAAAATAGATTACACCACAGCGTGGAGACGGTATTCCGTACGTATGCACGCGCGGTGATTTCATTTTTCCGTAGGATGGATAGAAGGTGAATTAGGGTTGTTTCATATTTATAATAACATATCAGTATGTAAGTAATACTGATGTTATTACTTTTTCTGGAAACAACTAAAGAAGAAGAAGTTGACGAAAAAAGAAATTGAAAAGATCGGTAATGGATAATACCTCTTCTTTGAAACGCCTCTTTGAATCCTCCACTTAGGGAACTAAGATTGGTCTTCGAAGAAGACCAGGACCTCTAGGATTATTCTAGGGAAGTGGAGAAGGGATTTTGGCATGGGTTGTCCGAGCTTGAAGGCTCAATGTTGTGTGAGGAAGAGAGGGAGGAGGTGCCCTTTTATAAGGGAGGAGAGGGGCCCCTTAGAAATATCTCAAAATATTATTTTATATTAAAGTCAAAATCGGTTTATAATGGTTCCAAAGGGTCTTATTTCGAAGAAAAAGTTGGAGGGGTCGAAATCCTATCAACCAATAGGATTTAGACATGTTTAGGGTATTAATTTAACCTTATCAATTATATTTAACTTTAAGTTAAATAATTTAACTTTTACCGTGTTTTTTGTTTTCTTACACTATAGGGTTAATACACTTACTATAACATGGCCAAAGAAGCCCAAATTGTTTATTATTAATATATATATCCTTATCTAAGTCATTTGGCCGAACCTTAGATTTTTATGAATAAAATAACAATTAATAATATATTATTTGATTTAAAAACTATTTTGTGTCAATTTTGACGCTATTTGATATATGATTTTTGTGAAATTCATAAAAGAATTATATGTTCGAACCAAGTTGATTAAATCAATACTAATATATCATAGTAACCTAGAAAATTAGTGTAATTCATAAAAAGTCTCAAATTACATTTATTTTGGTGTTTATAACATCAATTATGTCAATATTTCATTAATAAGATAATTACTGCATCATCATTGTGTCATAAATAAATTAAATTATGTAATGTATAAAAATTACAAATAAAATACCATTATAAAGGAAATATTTTTATCTTTCTAATGAATATTTATAGTCTAATTTATCTTATGTATAACGCCATATTAAAAATGATTTACTTATTAAACTTTGATTTTAACTATTTTAACTATTCATTAAATAAAATAATATTAAATGTCATAATCTAATCCAAGTGGACCTAAATGGTAATATTATACTCATAAGGTTGTTTTATGTCTAATTACACTTATCCAATAGAATTAGGACATGTGTTAGGGTAATATTAATATCATATTTACCCTTAGTTACCCAATTTACTATTAACCGCGGTAAAAAAAGTAAAAAGTTAATATTCACCAAAAAATTATTTTTATCTCATTGAACAACATTTACTTACTGATATCAACCGTGTCTATCGAATTTTCGAAATTCAATTCACAGAACTGGTAAAATTAAGTTTTATGCAATATTCCGTTTTTAACCTACCACTTAGTAGTTTCACTATTCATCAAAAATTGAAGTTTTTCAGAAAAATGCCAAAATTTCACCCTAAGCTATAATTGATATTCCGAATTCAAAAATGATTTCTATTTTAAAAAATTCTCAACATATAAGTTTCATTAATTAATTTTATAATTAATTTCCGCTGTCACAACAAATAGCGTGTTTTTAAGAGATAATAACTATCAAAAGATTGACACTTGTTTATAACTGGTTTAAATGTGAAATTACATCTAATGACCAAAATTGTATTAAATTGTAAAAATATATTTAAATATACTTTAAAACCACTCAAATTAATAATTTATCACTATTAATTATTTCGATTAAAAAAGTTTTTTTTAATTAAAATTTAGTAATTTTCACTATTCATCAGAATATGAAAGTTATCCGAAAAGTACCAAAATTTCACCTTAGGCTAAATTCGATACTCCAAATCCAAAAATGAAGTCCATTTTGAGAGCTAAAATTTCTAACATTTTAAAAGGTGGTTATTACTATTCATAACGGCTAGTTATAATAATATTTTAATAGCATATCGTTGTTTAGTGAAACTCGGTATTGTGTACTACACACGCTATCGAGGAAGGTCGTGATTGCGTGAAAGGCGAGTCAAGGATGTGTGTTGTTCAAGCTCCTTTTGGTGTAGCATACATCACAAGACATTAATAAAATTAAAATGAATATTTTTCATAAAATCTCGGGCTGTTACACTTACCATTCCCTATACCATGGAAAAAACATTTCAAATACTTGGTATGTTCCTAAAAAGCTGATTATGGATTATAAAATAAAGAATGAAAACATTATTCCATCAATCCATTCAAAACATAAGTTCTATAACATACCTCATGAAATAATAAGTTTTATGACTAACACGTAGAAATAATAAAACATAAATTTATCTTGTGACATCCATGACATACTTACATTTTAGCTTTCACATCTACATATGTAGTTACATTTGGAATACCCATCACAATATATTCACTAATAATATTAGGAAATACATTAATGTTTACATTCTTTATGTTACCCAATGCATTAGAGAGCTATATAAGTCTCACCATATATAATTTTATCAATGAACCGGCCTTATACATAAACAATTCCCAAGAACCATGACATAATCATAACGCATAAACCATGCATAATGGAAATATAAAATTTCCACATTGTAATAATAATATATCATTTCAATATATTGACACAATCAAGAGAATCTCATTACCATTTTAAATACAAAAATACATAAAAATAGTATATGTTATTTATTTTCCCTTTCAAAACATTACGGCTTGTTAAGGATGGAAAATATCAAATAATGCTCGCAACGACAGAAAGGTAGTTTTCACCATGTACGTTTAAAAGAAACATTATTTTTTTCATTTAGTAAAATGATTTGTTGAGAAAATATTCCTTTTGAAATAAATTAAACATCAAAGTGTTTTATACACCATATGAAGGAACATCGTGTATAAATCAATATATTCCTCAATGAAATGAGATCGAAACTAAGTCCCTTACAGAAAATCTGCAGCTCAAATGTGTTAATTAAATATTCCTAAAATGTGTTGAAGAGAGAAAAATGGTATCTCATCACTTGAACATAAAATTTACATAAATATGGATATATAAGAACTTATCCCAACATAAGAAAATGGAAATTAAACGGCATGACATAAAAAAGAAGACTTCGTCTAAAATTGGTGGTTGAAAGGTTCTCTTACAAAGATCCTTTTTAGATATAATTTATAAATTACATGTATTCAATATAAGTAAACATTTTTAATTTATCAATACAAGATAAAGCATAAAATTTTATTACATAAAAAATCAAATCACGACATAATTTAATAGTATAAGATTACCCAAATGAATGGAAATTCGGTTAAGAAGTTCCTTTACCTCAAGTCTGACTTGTCTGGTATGTTCCATTTTCTTCCTGAATAATAATCATATATTTATGTATACATTATTAAATACATATTAATTTTTATTATTAATTTTATAGAACTTATTATATTGCTATGACAATTAGATCATTGTTTGTTTCATATCAGATATTTTTTTGATGTTCGGAACTTGAGTAAAAAATGAACTTATTATAATTACAAATTGTCCATCTGGTAAAAATTACATTATCTCAAGAATAATATAAATGATATATATATCATATATATCATATATATCTAGTATATATTTATTTAAAATAGTCCATATCTTTTTTATATATGAAAATGAGATGCACCGATAATGGAGACGGTAAGACGTACGTATGAATGAATGCTACTTTCATTTCTTTTTTCTTTTTTAATGGAATGAAAATGAAATGATATATCACTATATAATAACTCCAATATAATATATATGGTAAATATGTTACATAATTTCATTAATTCTATCCTTTATTTGATCCCTTTTATGCATGAAAGAGTCATATCAGTTTGAGGGGGATATAGTCCGCACATTATCATAGGAAAATATCATATTAATGAATTTTGGAAAGCATAAAGGTATGATGTAAATGAAAAATAAAAAATAATAGAGACAATATAAATATTATATATACCTTATATAAATATAGTTCCATCATAATGGCCACCGTGAGATGTGGTAGGACATAATTGAATAATCATCAGTTTGTGAGGTAGTAGTTTGTCTTCCACAGAAATAGTATGTTATAAAATTCCTTAGATGGAGGTTTATGTTAGTGTAGTTTGAATCCTTATCATAAAAAAAATTGTATATTTAGGATACATTTGTTCTTATGTAATAAAATAAGTAGAATAAAATATTGATTGTATAATTAGAATAATGGAAATGAATTTTAGAGAAGATGATACTTCTTAAAAAAAGTAACTCTCTTTGATTTGGGCTAAAGAATTTATTTAAAATACTTATATCTAAAGAAATAATTGTAAGTGGAATTGGGGGATGCTTAGAGATTCTCTTATCATAGTTTGAATGAGACAAGGGTCTATAGAGGTGTGTTTTATGTGTTAGAGGTGGTGGCCTTTTATAAGAGGGGGGGGGGTGCTCTTTAGGAATGATTGAATGTATTATTATATTATAAAATTATTTTTTGTTTCAAATGGTCTTAAACCGATTAAAATATAATATAAAAGGAATATAAATCGAAATAAAATCATCTAATAATAATTTGATAGATAATTGAATTTTTTTAATCTTTATCAATTTTTTTAACCCTTTTTTTCTTACTATTTTATCATGCATTTAACACACTAAGAATCAAAATAGTTACCAAAAAAATAAAAATATCCAATTAAAGTGTCTATAATAAAATATTATAATTATGATTACCATTTTGATAAATATTATATTTTTTGAAATTTTATAATATTTAATAAAATATTTAATATTTTTAAATATGAATTACGACAATTTTGACATTATTCATAACCATACTTTTAAAACAAATCCCAGACAATTTTATTTATTTTAAAAAACATTATTAATACAAATATGACATGTATTTATAATCTAGAAAATTCGTGGATGATATCAAAATACTTAAATTACATTTATTTTTACATTTATAATAACATTTATTAGAATCCTTTATTAATAAATCAATCACCCCATGACCATTATGTCTTACTTAAATTTATTTACAGACTATTTTGAAATTATAAATGAAATTCTATGATATATTAAATCCTTTTGGATTTATAATAACGATTTATTATAGGAAATATCTCATATATTACCCCATATACATTTTTTGACAAAAATATATTTCTTTATGTTATATTTTTCTTACCTTTAAATTTCATTTTAACTTACATGTGGCTCTATAGGGTCCCCAAATCTACCCATGTATTCCCATGGTAGGACATGTGTCCAAAAATATGTTTAGTACATGTGTTGGGGTAATTTAATATTATTATAATATTATTTGTTTACCTTTATTTACCAAATTTCACTTTAACCATGGTAAATAAAATATTTACCGAAGTTACTATTCGTTATGTCTAAAAATAAAAGTTACCTATTTACACAATGTTTACATCTTGATTCTAAATAAGGAATCAATTTTTCCAATTTCATATTGATGTGGTTTCAAAATATTAATTTAAAATTAATTCTCATTGCAAAAAAAAATAGTGTTTCAAAAATATAAAATGTACCGAAATATTGACATGTTTTTATGTCCAATTTAAAATTGAATTACGTTAAATGACCATAATTGGAATAAATTATAAAAATATAATCAAATTAAAATTTTAAACCAATTAAAATGGGATAATAATAATATAAATATATTATATTAAAAGGAATTGTTGAAATAAAATGCACTATTTTCACTATTCATAAAAAAAACTTATTTAGAAAAATACCTCATTTTGACACAAAGTAAATTTTGATGTCCCAATTTTAAAGAAGATGTTTATTTTGTCAAATGTAACATAGAAAAGTGAAAAAAAACTATATTTTAAAAGGGTTCTTCATCAAAAGGTATTACATCGACCTTTTAAAGAACATTAGATTATTTCATGCATAAAATTGGATTCATTCTAATTTTATTCCCCTAAAATTTATTGGATAAATGTAAAAACATTTGAAAAACATTTTTAGTCATATCGTAGTTTGTTCTATTCATTCCCTCAAATAATATTCCTAGTCATTAAATAACATTGAAAATAATAATAATATTATATTATTTTTTGGGATAACTCAAAGTTGTCTATGACATAATATTTCAATGAAAACCATTATTGTGTGTTTACTGTATTATCATAGATATAATACCTTTTAAAGTAAAATTAATATTTATTTTACAAATATTAATAAATATAAAAATTTCATATTAATTATTTACTTCGGTTGATACATCCTTCCCCCATTTAGGGAATTGCGTCTTCACAATGGTAAAATTGGGCTCAGAAATATCATTAAAAATAACACATCAAAAAAAGAGTCATTAAAACAATCACATTAAAAGAAATATGGAGATTTAAAAAGGTCTCATAAGATAACTTATACTATGATTCCATTTTGGAAACATGGATATGGAATATAAAATAACTGTCATGTTCTGATGGAGAGGGATAGAAAACAGTATTAGGATAATGTTAACAACAACAAAACCAAAAACCTCTAATGGGTAAAATAATAATTGGTTTCCCATTAAGAAAAATTGACCAGATAATTTTTTTAGTTTAATGTTCAATTTCATAAAGTTGGAGATTTTATTTATGAGATTGACTAAGGTCATATGGAAATATACCTACTTTTAATATATTATTTCATCTTTTAATAAGTTTCTACCAAAAATGAATATCTTTTTCAAACAATGAGTATTCAATATGACTTGGTCACACCTGAAGTACTAGAATCAATTTCAACATAATCACACAATCTAAAAAATATGTATAATTATTTTCCCCACTTTTATACATTAACAAAAACCAAAATGGTTAGAACAAGATCATATAATCTCGAAAATGGATAATCTTATATAAAAATAAATACGACTCCTAATCTCTATAATTGAACAAAAAATACACAACATTCCACAAGGACCATTCTATAAAAAATTGTTCTTAATATCCTTCAATATAGTCCAAACTAATTTTGAAACCCAATACTCTTAAAAATTTAATCACATAGTATTCCATATTAAATATTAACATTTATCTCCAAATAACATCGATTACTCATAAGGTCTCATAATGAAGTGCTACAAACCGAATACCAAATTCTCTATGATAGGTTAGTCATTTCAAAAAATACCCCAAATAACCATATATCTACTATAAAAACATAGATTCTTCCAAAATAAAATTTCAACCATTACCTAACAAATGAAATACTATAGTATTCTATTTTCCATAGGCATATTTTGTTTTCCGAAATGAGAGAACATCTTCCAAAATAACCTTTATCACAACATCTCCAAATCATTTTCCTATATAAAGGATATCCTATTGAAAAATAATAAGTCTTCAAAATCAACTTATTATTGATCAATAATATAAATTAACCAACAATAATTAATCATACTAACCATGACATCATGTAGACCAGTGCTAGGTGATAAATCCCAATCACACATTGGTTGTGGGTCTGATTATCACAGCTTTGTCTGATGTGATGGGTTGTCACATAGTTTGCATGTTTTCCATTTTCAAAAATTATATAATTTTTAACATTCCCAAAAAACTTATATTCCTCAAAAATAACCATAAAATATTTAAAACCACAAATGATATCTCATACCTCACATTTTCATCCCAAAAAGTAATATCCTATAATTTCCTCTAATTCAAGGATCATATAAACCCAAATTATTCTTTATAAATATATCCCCAAAACAAAAGATAATTATTACTTCTATAACATTTTAACATATCAATCATCATGTTTACATATTCTATAAAATTTCTGTCATAGTAATCCTATAATTAATTCATTTAAACATTTCATAATCTATAGATGCATCATAACTATTAAATCCCAAAAATGTAGACATAATAATCATAGAATATTTTTCTTGATCCTTTATCAATTTTTTTACATAATATTATTTTATAGTTCTTTCCTATGAACAAAATCATTCATAATGTCCTATGTTTTTAGTAATTTCAAAAACATGAGCTAAGAAATAATCTATATCTTTAATTGGGAATTTTTAGTTTCCCCATCTTCAATAGTAATGGAATTCAGAATTTGTATACATATATTTGTATGATCCTAATGATCCCATTACCAAACCCTCTTCATAAGGAATATATTTGTATAATGATAATGCACTCTACATTTAAAACATTCAATAGATTCCTTGGAATGAAATTTTTTCCCTTTCTGAGAGGCAACTCGATGATTCCTTTTTTAGGGTAGGTTCATGCATTATGACCTTCATTACCACATCTATATGATATTACGATCCCTTTGATGAATTTTCCATGGTGTTTCTTTCCAAATATTTGACAGTTAATGTTTTTAATATAATTTCCATTTAGATTATTACCTGAAAACTTGTAGGGATTTGTTTCACACATATATGATGCATTATAAAAATAATTCAGCTTCTGATGGTCAATCATTACTAAGATAGTATTTTGCGAATAACCACAAGAGTTCTCATTGTAGCTCACATTTCATTTAGATTCTTATTTAAAAAATTGTCACCATATTTTTCATGTACTTTTTTTACTCTGGTACCTGTTAGATCGAACCATTTACTAAAACCAAAAAGGTTAGTGTGAGTATATCAGTAAACTAATCATATACAATCTTATGAGGTGGGTAAAAACTAATATATACTTATTCTTGTTGTCTTAAACTCATTTAATTTATCTAAAATAACTAGGAAATTATCTAATATTCTAACTTGTACTATTTTATCACTTAGGTTTAACTAACATCATATCCTATAAAGTTGTCTAAATCAACCTCAAATACCAACTATAATGTCCTTCCTTAAACATTATATAATCTTAAATTAAGTTAATAATTCACCTTAGGGATCTTTTCAGGTTTAGTTCTTTTTATAATAAGCCCATAACTACTACATTACATTTCAGATATTTCAAATTAGATACTTATACTCAGTATCGATTTATTTCATAAAATAGAAACATATAAAATAAAAATAATAATTCATTTCTTCGTATAAATATTCTTGAATTATTACATTCTCTTACAATTCCTTATATCGTGGGTAAAAAACTTCAAAAACACAGGAATACCATAAAAATATTAGTAAGTATTTAAAAAAA
The DNA here is from genome assembly GCA_963277665.1 of Viscum album. Taxonomy (NCBI): domain Eukaryota; kingdom Viridiplantae; phylum Streptophyta; class Magnoliopsida; order Santalales; family Viscaceae; genus Viscum; species Viscum album. Next base: position 1,185,808,062 of record OY728156.1, on the reverse strand, counting down.
GATTTAAAACATTAGTACATCAATACATAAAAAAATATCTTTAACATACCTGATGAATTCATAATATTTTCTAATAACACATAGAAATCATAAATCATTAAGGTAACTTGTGGAATCTTTAACATACTTAAATTTTATCTTTCATGCCTACATAGGTAGTTACATTTGGAATACCCATAACAATATATTTGATAAATATATCAGGGGAAACATTATATTTTGACTCTCACATGTTACCTAATGCATTGGAGAGCTATCTCGGGGTCACTTTCCCCTGTTTATCACGCAACCACCCGTATAAGTAAACAATGCCCAATAACCATAACATAATTATAACACATAACAACAGCATAAATAAAATATAACATTTCCACATTGAAACCATAATATATCATTTCAATATATTGAAAATATAAATCCATTCTCAAAACCATTTTCAATACCAAAATATATAAAAAGTGAATGTGGTATTTATTTTCCTTTTAATAACATTATGGCTTGTTAAGGATGCCAAATATCAAATAATTCTCATAGAGATTGAATGATTTTTGTTACCGTGTATATTTAAAAGAAACATTATTTTTGTCCTTTGGTAAAAATATTCGTAGAGAAAAGAATTCATTTGAATGCCATTAAAGTTCAAAGGGGTTTATAGTCCATATAAAGTAATGTTGTGTATAAATCAATGTATTCCTCAATGAAAGAACGTTGGGTCAAAGTCCTTTACAAAAATCCTACATCCTAATGACATCACAAAAAAATTAAAAAAATATGATTATGAGAGAAAAATGGTATCTCATCACCTGAACATAAAATTTACTAAAATAAGGATATAAAATAAAATATCCCCACATAATAAAATGGTAATTAAACGTCATGACAAAAAATAAGTCTTTGACTAAAAGAGGAGGGTGAATAGTTCCCTTACAGAGATCCTTTTGAAAAAAAATTAATCATTTATTTTTATTCACAATATGAAAATATACATAATATATAAATACAATATAAGACATAGAATTTTATTTAATAAATAATCATATAATGGCATAATTTAATATTAGAATACAAACCGAATGAATAGAAATTAGGTTAATAAGTTCTCTTACCTCAACTCTGACTTGTCTTGTATTTTCATTGTTCTTTATAAATAATAAACATGACTTAATTTATAATTCTTTTAGAACATTTATCAATTATATTATTCAATTTATATAACTTTTTTCTTTTCTATAACAATTTTTTAATTATTTAAGTTCATATCAGACATTTTTCCGATGATCGAAACTTGAGTAAAAAATAAACCAGTTATAATTAAAAATTGTCCATATGATCAAAATTAGATTATCTAAAAATGATATTAAGGATTTATATGTCATATATAATATATATATCATGTATAAATTTATTTATTATAGTTCAAATCAATTGTATATATGAAAATGAAATGCACCTTTCATGGAGACGGTAAGTCGTACATACACAAGACCGCTTCTTTGATTTATTTTCATTAATTTTAATAGAATGAAAACCTAATTATAAATAAATATATTATAACTCTTTTATAATATAAATGTTATATATGTTTCATAAGTTCGTTAATTAAATCATTTATACATTCCATGTATATCATTAACGAGTCATATCACTTTGATGGGCGGTAGTCCGCACTTCCTCAAATGAAATTATCATATTTATGGATTACGGAAAGCATAAAGGTATGTTGTAAATGAAAAATACCTAATAATATAGACATTATAAATATTATATATACCATATATAAATATAAATCCATCATAATGGCCACTATGATTGTCGATTGGAGATAATTAAACAATCGTCATTTCGTGAGGAAGTTGTTTGTAGTCCACAGAAATCGTATGTTCTAAATCTATTTGATGAGGTGTCTATTAGTGTAGTTCAAATCATTATCATAAAAGTAGAATTGTATATTGAGGATACTAGTGTTGTTATCTAATCAAATAAAAATAATAGAATAGGGAGTGAATAAGTAGAATAATGGAATGGAAATTTAGGGAAGATGTTGCCTATTAAAAATTGTAACTCTCATTGATTTCTGCCAAAAGGATTTCTTGAATAGCCTTTTACCCAGTGAAAATCATCTAATAGGATTATGGGCATGTAGGGAGATTTTTGGAGAAGATTTTGGATGATCTAGGGGATTGAGAGGTGTCTGTTATGGGTTAGAGGTGGTGACCTTTTATAAGAGGGAGGAGGGGCTCTTTAGGATTGTTTGAAATTATTATTTTACTATAAAAATATTTTAGTTCTGAAAAGAAACACCTCTCATTAAATAAGAAAATAAGATTAATAAAAATCGAAATAATTTCAGAAAATAAAAATTGGAAAGGATTTAGATATTTTTTAATCCTTGTCCATTTTAATTAACCCTTTTTTACTATTACCATTTTATAATTAATTTAACACTTTGAGAGTCAAAATAGATTAAAAACAATAAAAATATCCAATGTAAGAGTCAAAAATAAAATTATATTGTTATTATAACTTTTTGTTCGAATAATAATTTTTAAGAATATTTATAATATTTAAAAAAAAATATTCTATACTTTAGAATAATAATTATTTCAATTTTGACACTATTAATATCATTACTTCTTTATAAATCCCAAACACCTTGACTGATTCAAAAATAATATATTAATACAAATATCACATGTATTTATTGTATAGAAAATTCATTAATGATATCAAAAAACAAAAATAACATTATTTTTAACATTTATAATATCATTGATTTGAATCCATTATAAATGAAGCAATCACTACAGCACCAATGAGTCCTAATTAAATTTATTTATTTAATGTCTATAAATTATAAATAAAATACCATGATGTTGGAAGTACTTTTATATTTCTAGTGACTATTTATAGTCGAATCTAGCATTATATAATCCCATATAATAATTTTTAACTAAAATATATATGTTTACGTTACATTTCCCTTGACATTAAATTAATTTTACTAAAAGATATATGTTTATTTTCTACTTATTTATTAGATTTACCCTTTAAAAATGGAATATAACATATTTACTGAAGGTACTACTCATAATTCTTAAAAATAAATGTTACCTCTTTATACAATGTGGACCTCTTAATTCCAAATATGGAATCCATCTTTCAAAATTCAAAATCCAAAACATACAGAAATAAATATAAAATGAATTCACATTATCAAAACTGAGGATCAAGTTTTATATGTGTGAAAACTAAAAAAATATTGACATGTATTTATGTCCAATTTACAAGTAAAATTACATTCAATGACAATAAATGGATTAAAGTAAAAACAATAATCCAATTAAACTATAAACCCAAATAAAATAACAATATAATCAGATAAATAAATTAGATTAAAACATATTTATAAATTAAAATGTATTATTTTTCACTATTCATCAAAAAATGAACATTGTCAGAAAAATACAAAATATTTAACCAAAGTAAATTTTTATGTCCCACTTCAAATGAAGACGTATATTTTTTTGAAATGTAAAATATAAATGTGAAAAAACTAGATTTTAAAATATTCTCTATCAAAAGGTTTTAAATGGCCTTTTAAACAATATTTGAGTATTCCATGATTAAAATAAGATTAATTCTTATTTTAAGTGAAGGAATTTTATTGGATAAAAGTTAAAACATTTGAAGAACACGTGTAATCATATTGTAGTTTGTTCTATTCATTTATGCTAATATAATGGCTATGAATTAACTACCATTTAAAATAAAAATATTATAATATTTTTTTTATATAACATAAAATTGTGTGCAATGTAAAATTTCAATGAAATTTATTTATGTGTGTTGAGTACACAATCATACATTGAATCCCATTGAAATTAAAAGTAATATTTAATTTACAAATAATAATAAATATGAAAATGTTGTATTCTTTATTTACCTCAAATGTTACACATAATCTACCACAATATCATTCTATATGAAAAAACCTCCAATTACCTTTATTGATTAATCACTACAAATTACATAACACTATTAATTATAGGGTGATGAAATCATAGCTGCACTGACTATCCATCTCATCCAAAAATTGAAATTGTCATCACATTCCTATGTACAATGGAACATGTATTTATTTAGAGTCAACATGGTCAGTGGAATACAATTTCATGAAAAAATATACACAAACCACCATTAATAGGTTTCCAAAAAAAGAAAACTATTTATCTATATAATGGTGGGTGGTCTGGTTTAATATTCAATAACATTTTCTGTAGAATTATCAACAAATATACTCTCATAAGATATTATATAACCCATGAATAAAACATCATGAATACAAAATTCACACTTAGTAATTTTTTCATAAACCTTAAACTTATTTGGGTTCTTTAATGTAATATTCAAATGATATTCATGCTCTCCAAATATATAATAATTTCATTTATAAACAATTCAAAAAACATATTAAAGTTATCTCGAAAAACACTATTGATTAAATCCATGATGATAGATGTGTAATTAGTTAGACCAAATGGAATATTAATAAATTCATTGCGTCAATTAATTGTATATAATTCAATATTGGGAATATCAACCTACTTGAACCTCCAATGATGGTATGAAAAATGTATGATAATCATAGAACTGTATTGAATTATGAACAGTTGATCCAAAAATTAATCAATACTTGGTTAATTAATCTTTTAATTGATTTTGATCTTGTTATGATCCTAGTAATAAATAAGTACATTCATTGATCCATATTTTCTCATAACTATAAGAACATGTGCACCCTAAAGAGAGACGTTTAACAGAATGAATCAATTATCAATATTATCGAAGATTTTATTTTCAATTATTAAAGAATGATTAGAGAATTTGATATAGACACAATGAAGTAGGTGTATAATTGTGCGTGAGTTATATTGAAAACTCAACTTAATTGTTTAGTAGATGAATAATAATTTGGCCGAGGAAGACATCATAAAATTCAAATAGACTAGATATATCATTGTTTCTATGTTTCTCCTAGACTGTTTGAAATAAAAATTCATTTTGAATAGTAATGAAGACCTATATATTGGATTTTATTTCCATTAGAGGTTCATATTTATTATTACACGAATAGAAAAATAATATTTTGGTTTGGAATATCAATCTTGACTTCTTTTCCATGAAATTGACATGAGAATTATGTAATGAAAACAATTCCATCCCCAAAATAATATCAAATTCAGCCAAAGGGATAATAATAATGTTTTCAAGCAACACATTCCTAGAAATTTCAACCATATAATAATCATTGATTTTAGATGTGATTATTATACCATTAGGGGGTTTCACCACTAATTCAAAATATAATAATTATGTTGGAATTTTGATACCTATAAAAATTATGTAGATATATATAATTGGTAATGCCAATATTTAAATATGAAATTAGTTTTTCATGAGTGGAATATAAGCATACCTTTCACTACATCTTTTTCATAACCCTATATAGAAAAATTCATTGCATGATATTTACCATTATTTCTCAACTGAAGAGGTTTCAAAATTTTATCATCATAATTATCCCTCATGTTTGCGTAGTATTATATATAATACCCACAATCCATTCATTTGAAATAATTTTATTTACACTTGAATTGAATAAACGACTACTTGACATTTCAATGATATAAATAATATGTTATAACATTACATCGATATTTAAAAATCACAGATCACATATTCTCTAAAATTGTAATAAACATTGAACTGAATCTAAAACAAAAAAATTTGACACAGATATTGATTATGGATTCCATTAAATGGGAATGGTGATGTATTGTTTTCTAGATTTACATAGAGTTGTTGACCAATATTCATATTTTTACTACATTTCATTCATAGAAAATTTGTTTCATTGTAGTAGATAGATTTTTTGAAAATCCAATGCCCAGTGGTATCATGGTATTAAATCTATGAGATGCTTCTTAAAATAACATATTTTTTTTGGAAGTAATTTCCTTAGTCATTTGGAATCATCTGTCTAAGTGAAGATTTAAATGTTTAATTTTTTGGACTTTTTTCATTTTCTGTAGCAGTTTCTTTTCGTGTCATGTTCTTACACATCAAAGAGTGATCTTTTATTTTTTGTCCATGAATTCATAGTAACCTGAAAGATGTTTAAATTCAATAATATTTACAATGATTTTAATTTTCTACCTCCCAATCGGTAATCTCATGACTTACATCTTGTTCAAATATATTTCACCCCATGTTATCACCATTTTTGCTACCTTTTGTTTTAATAAATATTTGTGGTATGTGTTTGGTAAAAACATAATCTCAAATCATTTTGGAATCCTTTAATTTGAGACACATGAGTATATATGGGGTATTATGTGGAGTATTATCATGATTCACATCATTATCAACTTTCTTCCCATCACCATAGTATTTTATTTCTCACTAACCTTCCTTTTTTTACATAAAACATTTACAAATAACCATAAGATAATTTTCATCGTGTTTCATTACACACTTTGAGCTTGAAGAAATTCTCATCTTTCTTTTCCCATATTTTTTTAATTTCATTTTAATTCCATAATGTTTTTATCAAAATTATGGGATCGAAAGTTAAATCCAATCCTAATTACTACCCTACTAGCACATGAAATGATTCATTCATATATAATTAAGTAAAATATGGATAAATTATATTATATACAGGGTTTAAAGATAATGATGAGTCAATCAAACATGCTTTTAGTATGGATGATAATATGTGATGCATGCATCATTTGTCTAGTAAAATCATCTTAAAAATTACAATAAAAATCCTTATCCATTTTCTATATTTTAATCAATTACATCACTATTTTCATATTAAGAACACAAGGATGGATCATATTAAAAAATATCATCTTAAACCCATTCCACTGAATTGAGTGTATTTATTTTTATTGCCTTGTATTCTGGACATGATACCACCCTAACTTTGTTTATCTTTCCAGAAGATAAACCACAAAAATGAATTTTTATTCATTTGTATACTAAATAAAAAAATATTTTACAATGGAAACAATCCATTATTTAGAAACTACTAGATCAGCAGAACTACTAAAATAACGGGTATGTTTCATCATGAATGTATCCACAACACTTAATTCACTTATTTTCTCATTTGATATTTTATAATGATTCATATCTTGAAAATGTTTTCTGAGAACATAAATTATGTCTTTCATAACATATCCATTGAAATTTGGTTTCATTGTAGGACAATAATTGAATTATCCATCTCATTCATCATTTGAACCTATTCCTTCTAGTTATATCCATCAACTAACAACTAAAAAATTAATGTGAGGTTTAATAGTCATAGTGGAAAACCAAATAATCTAGAAAAGTCATTTATTAGTTTCCTAAATCATGAAAAAATATTATATTTACATAATGACTTAGGTTTACCAAATTTATCCATGGTCACTACAAATAGTATAGTATGTAATTCTATACATAGTTATAGTCCTTGAGTTATTAAAAAATATTTTTCATCACAGTTTTCAAAGGTGACTAAAGAATTATATGATACCAATGTTTGTGACCCATACTTTTCATACACTTATTTTATATAATTTCATCATAATAATTAAAAATACACCATAATGTCCCATTCTTTAATCATATATGTATAGTTTCATTGTAAACCTGGATACATTAGAAATTCATTCATAAGTGTATTTCATAATTTCCTACTAAAAAATAAAAACTAGAAGCCTTCTTATACATACCATTATTACCACCATTAATTATAACCCAAATAATATAAAAATAAGAAGATTATAATCATTGATAATTCATAAGGGTGTCCAAGGGTGATATAAATTATAACATTATATTACAATGAGAATAATTTTATAAGAACTTGAGAATATCATTTTAAAATCATACCATGTATATCATATATAAGAATATTTTTTCATGGGATATTTTTTGGTAGCTCATATGAAATGAATCATATTGGCAAAAAATAACACGAGTTAATATTTGTATAAGAAATATTTTTTTCTATACACATGAGCATATAAAATCTTTTAATCGGTAGTTTTGGCTCATTTACAAGACTATCATAATGGATTTGGTTCACTCTCTATATCATTTTATTAGTCAACATTAACACTCAAAACTCTCTTAGTATACATAAAACCATATGTAATTAGTTCCAATCACCATCCAAGCCTTATTTTGTAACATCCCAATATTTTAAAAAGAAATTCAATATTTAATATCATAAATGATACGCCACATCGAGATTAAATGAAAAACTAAATATTCTTACGTAAAAGATACCGTAATAATATAGGCACTATAATAAAAGGTTTCAATATGATTAACTTAATTATGAAAATATGGTTTAATATTTATATTTTTTTTCTAATTTATTATAAATTAATGTAAAACCATTTTTATAATACAAGGACATTTTTTCTCAGAAAAAATATTTTCATGTGCATGAGTGTGGTTTATAATAATAAATAAAGAAATAACTATTTTTAAATTAATTATCATATTATTGATATAATATATTCAATATAATTTTTAACATTCATAATATTTTTTTTCTAAACATGATATAAGAAAAAATATAATTTTTTGCTTAAATGAAGAATTTTTCTAGAAAGAAAATTTTGTCACCTTTTAATAGAAAATATAATCTAAATATATATTTTTGACACAGTTATAAAATATATTTGAAAAAATGAACAATTTATTTGATATTATAACATCAATATTAAATTTGGTTGATTTTTAGGTATTTTGATGATAAGATACATGTTTTGGTGAATAGTGAAAAATTAAGAATTTTAATAAAAATAAGATTGTTATTATATATAATTTATTGTGTTAATTTATTTATTTTTTTGGTTTTAATTTATTCATAGATAAATTTTTTATCATTTAATCCAATTATTCCTTTTTAATCTATTTCAACTTAAATTTGGATATAAAAACATTTTAATATTTAGAGAATTTTTTACTTTAAAAACATGTAATCTCATTCATTCAATGAGATTATTTATAATTTTATTTTTTCCAATTATTAATTTTAAATTGTTAAAAGTGGATTCTATTTTTGGAATCATAATTTCAAAATTTAGAAATTATGGCTATTTTATTTTTGGCTAATATGAAGAGTAACGGTAGTAATTGTTTAACACATTTAATGTGATAAACCGGGTAATTAAAGGGAAAATTAATATTATAAAATTAAGCTGACACATATCCTAATTTTAATTTATGATTAATTGAAAAAAATTATCCATTAGTCTATTTTACGAGATCTTGGAGCCACATGGAAGACATTAATCAGTAAATATTATTTTAGTCAAGGAAAATTAAAATTGGTTATACTTTTGTTGTTAACAATGGATATATTTTTAATATGGGATTATATAGGGTGTTTTTTCAACTATTAGTTGTGTCACACCCTGTTTTTTATGATTTGTTTTTGAGTCCATCTGTTGTGAATCCTAGTCCCTTTCAAGGGTTCTAGTTGTGACATGTGTTGATTTTTAAAGATCATTATTTTTCAAATCAATCACTCATGGTTGGTCCCCAGATTGTTTGGGTGTTTTGGAGATAATGTTAATTTTTTTACAAGAAATGGACCTACACATAGTTGGTGTGTGGCTATGTAATAAAATAAGGGTAATCATTCAATATGTTAAATTTTGAGTTGTCACTGTCACATGGTATGGCGTATGGTTTAATAAACTATCCTGCCTAACTGTGATGCACTATCCAAAATAAAAAATTATAATTTTCAAAACATTCCACCATGTTATTTTTAGACCTTTTGTGTCCAAATAATGTTCTCAGATTCATCTAAACATATGTAGTCATCTCCCTTCACCCCTTATCCACTCCATTGTTTCATTAATGTGGATATAACAGACTATCTAGTTGGTATATGTTTTTAGGTAATTATCATCTCCTTTATCCTCTATCCTCCTCTTTCTTCCATTATATATTGGGTTTTTATTCTCTCCAGGTCACATTCATCCCAGAGTTTTATTTATTGATGGTTTTTTATTGGGGTATTTGATGTATAGGGTTTCTCTTCGTAAAAATGGGTTTTTTGAACCCTCGAGATGGGATTTCATGTGTGTTATTTTATTCCATAGGGATTTGTGGTAGGTGGGTCCATCTGTAAATTTTTTTTGTGAATTATCATGCTTGTTTAATTAATATAGCATTTTTTTTAATAAATGTGGTTTGAATGTTGTATTTGAAATTTTTTAACACATATTTTTTAAGTGACATGTTATTCTGAAATGAGGTGTGAATTTAGTGTAAATCCATGTTGTATCCCTTGGTGATGTATTATAAATTCTGAAAAAGGGTTATGAAAATTTCAAAGGGATATCCAAAGGGTTTTAATATGTTGATAGTGTGAATTTCTTCTTAGAGTGTATTTTAAGGGGGGTTTTGTGTGTAAAACAATGTGATACTCCTTTTAATTGTTAAAAAATTTAAATGGTTTAATAAAAAAAATTAAATGGTTAGATTTATATTTTGGCTTGGTTAGGATGTTTGTTTGTTATTATGGTGGAGTTTTGATATGAAATCTTGTTTGTTTTGGTGTAATCATTTTTGGTACTAATTTCAAGTGTTCATAAATTGTTTTATTGACCTATTTTATTTCAGCTGTGCTGTGAATGTGGTATTTGACATTACGAAGCGGCGACCGCTGGTGGAGCACTTCGACAAAGCAATCAATGCGGAGTGGGGTTTGAAACACCGTGCACTTGTAAGTATACTGGGACCGCGCCAATTCCTTATTTTATTTGCGGATGAGGAAGATTTGGGAATGGCTTGGTCGCGAAAGAGGATTCCTTTCTATGGCCTCCAATTCCACTTACTGCGCTGGTCCTTTGAGGCGCACATGAACCGGGACTTGTCTCACGCGGCAATTTGGATTCAACTGCCTGGACTTCCTCTGCCATTTCAGAATATTGGATTATTGAGATCGATAGGCAACTCGATATGGCGTTTTTTATGCAGTGATCAAAGTACAGCTTCCATGTCTCACCCCTTTTCGGCTAGAATATACGTGGAAATGGACGTTGCAAAAGTGCCTCCGGAGATTGTCTGGATTGTTATTGAAGAAGAGTACAGGTACGCTCAATCAATAGTCTATGAAGCCTGGATCCCTTTCTGCTCCTTTTGCCACAAGCAGGGCCATGATGAACATGGCTGTCGAAGGAGACTCCGGGGTGGTGGAAGCTTTGATGTGCTAGATGTACCAGCAGGTGTTCCCTCGGAAGGAGAAGTGGTCACCATGGGTACCGTGAAAGACAGCGATCAGTATTCACCTGCAGGCAGGCCTCAAGGTTGTCACGCTCCATCTAAATCAGTTGGGGACTTTGAGCCGATGGTCCAGGGGGTGCTGTCAGGGGAGGTGGATGCTCCATTGATAGGAGTACAGGCAGAAGTGAATGAATCTGGGGGAAAGGAGACCATATCAGGGGCTGTGGTGTCTACCCCTCTAGAGGTTTCTGGATTGGCCAACCGGGAGAATGACAAGCAGAATAATCTGAGCCTTGATGCTGCAACCAATATACAGGGCCGGGACATGAATGAGGAATGTAATCTCCAGTATATGGGCAGGGGACATGAGCTTCAGCAAGGCTTGGGTGAGCCTGAAATGCCAGAACAGAACACCTCAACAAGTCTGATTAAGGTGGGGGTGGATGAGGCTATCCCTTGTTCCCCAAACCGTTTTGCTCTGCTGGAAAACCCGGATGCTGTAGTGGAGCATGCTGGGGAAGATGAGCCAATACCTTTTCATCAACAGAACGAAGGTGATACAACTAATTGTGGCATTTCCCACGGAATGATGGCTAGCCAGCCTGGGGGTGGTGTGGCTGATTCGAAGGGAGTCATCAGGGCCGAACCAGATCAGGTGATTGAGGGGGCTCCAATTCAAAAGAATAGTATGAGCTGTAAAAAGAAGAAGGGGAAAAAAGATTACTCATTGCTTCCCCCTCCATTAGAGACCCGCTCTGTGAAGAAACTACCGGTGACAATGCCCAATGGGGTGAATCAGGCTTTAAGCAAGGGGAACATAGGTGAAATGGACGTCTCTACGGGGAAGATGGGGACTAGAAAGGAACCCATCCTTAGTTCCGAGGAGGATATGGTCGAGGAGTTCCTGTATGTGGACATTCCACAGGAAGAGGCTGACATGATGGGAAGGGCGGTAAGAGTGGAAGTCGATCACGAACAGGCAAAGTGGATTGACAAGCAAGACTTGATATTAATGAGAGGCTTCAATGACAAGAAAATCAGCAAAGAGGAATATATCTGCACTTGGGACAAAATGGCGAACTATTTGGAAGATGTTATTGGAGAAGATCCTGGGGCTAAGGTATGGATAATGCACTGGAATCTCTACAGGGAAGAAAGCAATAATAGGCTAAGGTTGTGTTTTGGTAACATTTCCTTTTCTTATGAGGCTTCACCCCCGGTTTGACTTGGGAAGTGCAGTTGTGGCTTCCTCATCGGGCTAGAGCACTCTACCTTTCCTTGGAGGGTCATTCGGGACATGGCTGATTCGGAGGGATGGCAACATCGGGAGGGACCATGCTTGCATGGGATCGTCGAGTGGCCATCTTAGGGATGGTGGTGTTGTTGTTGCTGGTATGTGGTAGTTTCTGCTCTTTCTGGTGTTTTTCTGGGTTTGTTTGGCTGCTTTGTTGAACTTTTGGTTTCTCACTTTTCCCACAAAAGTGTTTTCTTAATAAAAAAAATAATTGTCAGTCAGTGGTATTTGACATGATTAATAATGACTTCATTTTTAAAGTTGGATGTCTAAGTGAAATTGAGTATTTATCATGTGTAAACATTTTTTTCCATTTTATTTCAATTTATATTGAATGAAATTATTTCACTAAAATATGTGTGGGATGAAACTTGTGTTTTCATATATCATTGTTGTGAGTTTGCTTTTAAAGTGGCTCTTGTAAATGATATTTTGTGTTTTATGTGTAAACTCTTATTGAATTACATGGAATGAATTTATAACTTATGTAATTAGTTTATTATCTTATATAAGGGTTGAAAATATTATTTTGGTATGGATTTCATGTGTTTCTTATTTTCAAAGCAAAAAATGGGTATATGTTTTGGTGGAAAAGCCACGTTGTGTTTTGATAATTATTTTATAAATGTTATAAATTGTTTATTGAGTTGTATAAGTGGTTAAACCCATGTTTCCAAACTGTTTTTGTGAGCATATGACATTAAAATGAAATTTAGATGTGCAAGTGATGTATTGTGATTTGTGATTCTTGTTTGAGCATAAAATGGATGATTAGGTATCTAGGTGGGAGGACTTGACCTAGTATGCTAGTGATCTAGAAGTGGCTTCTGCTAGGTTTCACATTGTGGGATTGAAGATCACAACACTAACTAAATGATGATGATTAATTTGATACCACATGATTGTGGTTATGTTCTCTACTAGTGGATCATTCACAAGAACATAGCTGGTTATGGTTATTATTCAAAATTTCCCTGAGATACGATCTACCATGTGTCCCATTTGATAGCTAGTTCCTAGGGGTGTTTCTCATGACTATTACACAATAGTTATACTACACATAATATTGGAATACTATATGTTTGGTTTGTTATTTCATCACTATTTGTTTATTCTTTTAATTTATTTCTCCGTTAATGTTGTGTTCAAAAAAACTATTCATATTCATTGTTTTTTTCTTTAAAATAATTTTTATTTATTTATTTATATTTTAATACATGAAAGATATTTATAATTTACTATATAGTTCATGAATATTTTTATCTTGGTAGAATTCTACTGGGATTCGGCTCACAGCCTACATACACCTTTGTCTGTGTGAAGACCTTATTGACTATTTGTTTCATGTTATGGAAACTCATGAAGTGTTTTAAGATTGGGTTTCTAGTGGATCTATTTTTTGATTGGGGTGGAGGGTGCATGACGATGTTTCTCCTCTGGTTTCATGGTGGTTGGGGGTGTTTATAGTTAATATTGTGTCATAGAAATTTATTGATGTTTTGATTGTAAACATAAAATATTGAATTGTTAAAGGCTCGTTCATTTGGATTTTATAAATCATGATTTTTGAATATTTGATAGTTATTTTAATATGATTAATTAAATTATATCATTCCTCCTATTTTATTTGATACCCATGAACATGTTCAGTCCATGGGGATTGGGAACACCATTTGGTCCTTGTCGTGGACCTACATCAGTGACTGGTTCAGGGGTGACTTGGTCTAGTATGTGAAAAATGGTATCATAGGGAGGTTGGCTATTTGTATTACTTTTTTTCAGATCTCCCATTTGTACTAGGTAATGTGAACGTAGATGGCATAGGATTTTCAGGTCTTGAGGCATAGGTGTGGGAATAGAGTCATGAGCTCTAGATCATTCTGATCCTCATGTGTCCATGGGAAGCCTGTTTAATTAGTTTTTTGTCCATATATATTTTTTACTGATTGCGATATGACAATGTTAGTTGGAATAATGGTTCAGTGATCACACAATTCATGGAAAGAGATATTGATCCAGGTCATGTTCTTAATAAGGCTATCATTGTTGGTGGTGTGTTTAACATATAGTTTCCAACAATATGGTCATGTCACCCCCCAACACTAGTTCTTTTTTGCTGGTCTCTTGGACCATTCATGATTTCTATTTTTTTAATCCTTATTTTTGAATTGTGGAAATTGGGATGAAACGAGTTGTTCGATTTGGAAAAGTGGTTAATATATTTTAATAATTTACATTAAGAAATGGTTTTTAAATATGGTTTATTTTTGAATCAAATCTATTCGTAAATATGAATGGATTTAATATGATTTTATTTCCCATATCTAAACATTTGTTTTTTTAAAATAAAAAGATTCGAAATCATGGATTATTTTAAAGTAATATGGAAACATCATTTTAAATGGTATTAATGAGGATTTTGAAAACTGTATGATAATAATGAATCATTTTTTAAAATTAGTTTTGAGAAGATGATGTTGTTCTAAAAAGTATTTTGGTATTTATGGATGTTGGATTATTGAAATAATATTTATTGAATTTTTTAATATTGGAAATGGTTTTTTGGAATAACATGTTTTATTGAGAAATTAATTGAATGAAACAGAAATGAGTTTTACGTATACGGTTTTGGTGATATGATCTATATTTATTTGATAAAAAATGGATTATATAAAGAGAGAGGGGTATTTAGGAAGTCTATGTTGTTTCTTTTTTAATCATGGTGAAAAAAAATGTTTTCGGAATCTGAATATGATTTTTGATATGGTAGCTTTGTGGTCGTTGGAATGTAAAAGATTTTTCAAATGGGATAAATGATTTTTATTATAAAATGATAATTCTTGTTTTAGCGGTTTGAGTTTTCCTTGGTACTCACATGAATATTTTTGTATGGCATGGTGGATGGGTGCCCATGGAATCACAGAAACGTTCTTGTGAGTGAGGCTCGATGAAAAAAAATTAATGTGTGTTAAAATCTACCATGATTTTTTGTTTTCCAAAAGTGTTTTAAGGTGAAATTTTTTTGTTTTATGTAAACCATTGTGTATGTTTTCTCCTTTTATAGTTATTAGTAGTGTTTTTTATCTTTTATGCTTCCTCATGATATGGATGTGATAATATTTTTGTGTCTTGAGATGGAATTTTGTTTGTGGCTTTGTTTTGGAGCAATGTTCATTGGCATTCTAATGATTTGTTGGATGTAGGGAGTTGGACATGGATTTTTATCCTTTATAAATATTTATAGTTTTTTAACCAATTAATTCATTTAAAAATTTGAATCCACTACATCAAATGATGCCTCAACCCATTTTTTTGAATAGAGACTTATAAATTTTAATCTTTTTATGGTGATTCTATGATTTGTGGTAGTTGTGCTCATTGGTGTTGATGTGCTTCACCATATTCCTAGTTCATTATTATCCTCATTTAGAGTGAGGTAGAACGATGATGTGTATTTATAATTCCATGTATGGGTGAATCTGTCCAATTTGGGGAAATGAGTTTTTTTGTGTTATGTAATCTATTGTTTCTACCTTAGAGTGTTATGTGGCCCTATGTGGAATTGAGGGAAAGATATTTGGTAAGGGATTAGTAGCTCATTAATGTGAGTTAGTAGATGATTTTAAAATAAAGTAACTAGCCATAGGACTTGTAGTTAAGCTGGTGCGTATTCCAGAATCCCAATGCTATTGGAATTCGGTTTAAATTTCTTCGTGCACCATTTTGGTGAGGAAACTTCATTATTCTTATTTTGGTTTCTCAACATTGTAAATTTTTGTAGACATAAAATATAGCATTGAATTACTGCTAAAGAAATATTTGATATTTCTCCTTCTAAAAATAGGGTTTCCAATCAATGGCATTGTCTGGATCCCCCATATGAATTGGGTGTGTTATAGGTTTTATCTGATCATAGTTGAAGAGTGTTGGGTAGTTTTTGGTTTTGGTATTAGTAGTACAATCATTGGGACCCTTCCTTCCATGCCCTATTTTGTGTGTATTTTACTTCTGTGGGGGGAGTTTCAGTTAAGATCATATCCCCTCTAATTGATAGTGAGTGGTTTAAGTGTTTTTATTATGTTTTCATTTTCTTAGGTTGGTAGTTTTTATTGGAGGGATTTGGTGGGACTACCTGGGAGAGGATTAGTACATATTATCTTAGAATTGTCTTATGGTCATTGTAAGATGTTTTCTAATGGTGTAGAGACCCACTGATGGTCTCATATTATAGTGGTGGGGAGTCTTTTCCAACATCCTCTAATATTGTGGTCGTTAGGAGTGCTCTTTCGTTTGTGTGATCCTAGGATCTAGTGGGAGAAGGAAAAAACATTTGTTCTTGTGTTGGTTGTGGATAGTAATGTTTTGATCCTTTTATTGATTCTTAGGATATAAATGGTGGAATTTTCAGTGTTTCAGGTAAGAGTCATGACTTCCATTAATGTTAGATGATATTTCGTTGGCTTAAGCGGTTAGATCATGTTGATAAAGAATCCTTAGGCATTGATCAATCATCTAAATTTTTTTATGTATTTTTAGTGAATTAATTCATTAATGGTGGGGAGAATTTTCCCATGCGGTATTAAATTATTGTTTTTCAAAACAGTTCATTGGGAATCCTATTTCTTATCTTAGGTTCTAGGTGTGATGAGTGTTGATTTTTGATGTTCATTATTTGTTTAACCATTCCCTTAGGGTTGGTCCCTGGATTTTTTTGGTTATTGAAAAAAAAAGAATATTTGGTTTGAAAATCTCCTTTACATAGTGGGAACACAAATATGTGGTGACTTAGGTGTAACTATGAATTATATTAAATTTCAAGTCGTAGTTGCCACACAGTTCACCACAAAGTTTAATAAATCATACTGCGTAATCTTGCGATGCTACATATAATGAGAAAATTGTAATTTTACAACTTCTACACCTATGTATTTTTAGAAATTGGGTACCCAATACATATTCCCAAATTTCATCCTAACATATAGAGCCCCCCCCCCCTTGTTCCCCATGTCGTCCCACATTATCCTTTGATGTGGATCTATGAAACCCTTAGGTTTGGATACGTTTTCAACATTATTCTCCTCTCTAATCGCCTACTATCTCATACTTAATCCATTATTTCTTGTTTTTTATTCCCCATAGTAATTCATGTCATGGGAACTTGTTTTTTGAAGTTCATTTTGGGTTATTTTGGTTTTCTATGGTTTCTATTCATCGATTTTTCTGTTTTGAACCCCCGGGATTCGATTTCGAGAGTGTATTTCCACCCAACATGGATTTGAGGTCAGAAGTTACGTCTCTAAATTTTTTTGGTTAATTAAATTACTATATTAATTAATTTAGCATGATTTTTTATTAATATTTGTGGCGCAAAAGTTGTTTTTGAAATATTTTTGCATTTGTTTGATATTTAAGTGTCATTCTTATGGTAAATGGGCCGTTTTTTTGTTTTGAACCCATGTTTATCCCTATGTAATATTTTATGAATTGTGAAAAGGGGTTTCAAAAATTTTCAATGGTGTTTTATTTGGTTTAACTATGGTGTCAGGCTACATTAGGCCTTAAAAGAGGATTTCATGTGGGGTTGTGTCTTTAAAACCATGTGATACATTTTAGAATTGTTTTATAAAATTTTTATATGGTTTATATGGAATATTTTAATGGTTTAAAGTTTTTTTGGATTTGTTATGATCTGTGGTTGGTGTTAATGAGACATTCTGATATGAAATCAGGTGTCTTTTCTGGTGTAAATGTTGTGGTGCTAATTTCAGGTGATGATAAATTGTTATATTGATCTATTAAATTTCCTATATGGTGTGAAAATGGTATATGACGTGATTAAGCAAGCATAAAATTTTAATGTGTAACATATATGTGAAATTGAGTATTTGTTAGGTGAAAACCCATGTATTCCATTTGATGTCAATTTATAAAGAGTGCTATTATTTTATTAAACTATTGAGTCATGAAAAATATGTTATCATAGAGCATTGGTGTGCATTAGATTTTTAATGTGGTTCTTTTGCATGAAATTGGGTGTTTTCATGTATAAACACTTCTTGTGTTACTTTTCATTATATTATATCATTTGAAATTAGTTTATTATATTGGTTAAAGGAAAAAAATCATTTTTTATGGCGTTAATGTTCGATTAATTTTAAAAAAGAAATTTGGGTACATTTTTGAGTGGAAAATATTTTGGGGAATTGAAAATTATTTTATAAATTGACTAAATGGGTCATTGAGTTGTATAAGTTGTGTGAACTATGATTGAAAACATTTTTTGTGTGTGTAAGAATATAATATGGAATTTTTATTTTGAAGTGATGTTATGTGTTATGTGATACTTGTTTATGCACAAAAGGGAATCATGAATATCTATGTGGGAGGACTAGTACTAGTATTCGAGTGATTCAGAATTGGATATGGCCTAGTTCTACATAACATGGTTGATAATGAAAACACATACTAAGTGATGATGATTGATTTGAGAATAATAGGTTATGAGTATGTTCCCTACTATTGGCTCGTACATGAGAACATAGTTAGTTTTGGTCCCTGGTCCACATTTCACCAAGATACGATGTACCTGAGGACCCCTTATTTGCTTGTGCCTAGGGGTGTTTCTTGAGACTAATGATCATTGGTTATTCTACACTTACTATCGGTATAGAATATGTCTGGTTCAAAATTTCTACACCATGTGTTTTTTATTGAAATTTGTTTCTCGTTTAATGTTCCATTCATAAAAATAGTTTCCAATCAAAGTTGTATTCCTTAAAATTGTTTACAGTTATTTCTATTACTTTTAATACATATATGTTATTTATCATTTTTTTAATGAATGAAACCTTTCATCTTAGTTTTATTCTACTGGGATATGGATCACACTCTACAAACACCATTGGATGTATTCCAAACATGTTTCCTATTTGTTTCAGGTTAATGAAATTCATGTAGTGTTGGATGATTGGGTTTCTAGTGGAACTATTTGGGTATATCGGTGTAGGGAGCTTGAGTATGTTGTCTTCTATTTGGATGTAGGTTAGGTAAATGTATTTAGTTTCCCTTATTTCCGAGATATTTTTTGTCTTTTTGTAATTGTACCCATATATTTGGTAAATTATAAATTTCTTATTAGGTTGTATTTTTTGTATCTATGATTTTTGTATTTTCATTGGTTATTTTAATATGATTAATCCAGGTAAATCATTACCCCATGATTTATTCGATACCTAGGAGTTTGTTCCAATCCATGGGGATCAAGACTTCCCTTCGAGCATTGTTGTGGACCGGCTTATGTGACCAGTTTAGGGTCAACGTATGTATGTTTTGGATATGTAGTATTAATAATTAAAAAAAAGGTTAAATTAATTATGTTAATTTATTATTAATATTTAGGTACGAGATAACTAAATTATAGGTTTTCACAAAGATGAAACAGAAATTGTTTATTTAAAATAAATTCTTAGAAATGTACTTAAAAACATTAAAAAATATAAAATATTATATAAGTGATGTCATACACAAATTTTATAGAATACATTTAAATTTTAGTGAGGGTTTAAAAGAGTTGTTTCAAAAATATAATGTAGTTATGATATATTTAAAATGTAATGTAATGAATAATTTCAAAATTGACATAAACAATATTTTTAAATAAATAATATTTTATCAAAAGATATATAATTCATTAAAATATAAAATTTTCCCATTGATTGGGATAAATATTAAATATCACCAATGATACATTAAATGTTCTGTAGTAATTTTATAGTAAATATATTAACCTTCAAAAATTAAAAACACATGTTATCAATGTAAGAGATAAAGAGGTTATATATGTAATAAAGCTAATATATAATGATTAAATAGACATCTAAACTTATGTAATTTTCATTTTATGAATATATATCAACCACATAATAATACAATATTATAAATAATATAGTCTAGATGTAATTTAATGAAACAAATAATTCATCATAATTTATTGTTTTCAAGAATTCTAAGAGTTCCCCTCCCCTCCCTTATAAAAGGGAACCACTCCTTCTATTTTTTTCATACATAAAAAATTATTTTTATTAGTAAATATATAAATAAATACTTCAGTAGAATACCTACACAAAACATTGTGGCCTTATTTAGTAATAAAACCATTCATTGGGTTGTTTAGATGTTAATCAAAGGAGATCATCCAAACAAGTTTTATCTTTAGTAATAATGTATTTTTGCTTTACAGCTTCTTCCACATCCTTAAATTATTATTAAACCATGATAAAATAATTAATATAGTGTTATTAATATAATTTGAAGTTATTTTGGTAATATCATCACAGAAATCCATCTCCACTTCTATCAAATGGGTAAATAATTAATCATTTGTGTTTGGAAGACTAACACATTGCGAACAGATACAATTCATTTTCCATTACCATCATTCAAGACTAGGTATAATGATGTAATTGATAATTATATATATTATATTTATGAAATATTTATTTTTATTAAATCATATTTTATCATTATGTTCTTACCAATCCATGCACATAAAAATGATAACGTCTTTCGTGTGTACGTGTAAACTATCACCTCCATAACGCCATGTGATTCATTTTTTCATCATCAAATCACATGCATGGAATATTTATGTATGTTTAAATGAATAATAATATATTATTGATATTATAAAAATTTATTTAATGATAAAATAATACATACCTAATTTCCATAACATTCACTGAAAAATTGAAACGTTACTCATGCGTACATAGGACGTCCCGTCTCTATGATTGTACCATACATTATTTTATTATATACATATGTAATAGTTAAATATAAAATTATAAATTATGTATAAAATTGAATATAATTTCATTATTATTAATGTAGAAATTATTTAATAATGAACCCTTTTACTATTGACATAAAACCAAATTCAATTTGGACTCATGTACCAAATATCGTCAAAACATTCAACATGAACATAAATGAATAATTAATTATTTTAAAATGATAATAAGTTATATAAATGGAATAATAAGCATTGAAAAAGTTTTAATGAAATTAAATAATTTACCTATATTTATAATTATAAAAGATATATATTTTTTTTAAGTGTTTGACTCATGGTAATCCAATTTTTAAATAAATAAACCATAATATAAATGTTTTTTTGATTTATTTTCTAAATATTTCACTGTCATTTCCTTGTTTTGAAAATTATTTTTTTCAAGGTAGTAATATAGAGAAAAATATTTTAAAATGGTATTTAAGAATTTACCTCGATTATTTTCAAACAAGAATATTTTTATGGTTTTATGTACGTGAAATAATTTTAAAAATAATATTTTAATGAATCCCATTCTTCTCATTTAATAAAGGTAAAAAGAAATGTTTTTTAATATACTACATGATCAAAACATACTTCTTTCACAATGATTTAATGTTTAATATTTTAATTATATATATTCATAATTCCATCAACAAAAAATTATTTCATTATTATATGTGTGGTTTTTAGATTATAAAAGTGATTTTTACCAAAAAAATGTATTTTTTAATAAAAAAGATTTTTATAAATGGGTTTAAATAATTTACACGTGTTTTGTTATAATTTAGTACATGGACGTTATATACATTTAATTAGTCCCCTTTATATTGGATGGTTGAGATCTATAAAACTTTTATTAATGGTTGGTCACCAGTATAGATCATGATGAATGATTAGTCTTGATATAGTTTATATAGAGGGGGATCCCCATTAAATCACTCCAATGCATTGGGTGCTCTAGGGATAGAAGTAGATTGTTTTCTGATTCCTTTTGTAAGGGCGAATGTAGTAATTATATGGTAATTTTTTTCAAAATAACCTACATATTTTTTATTCTTGTTAATGAGTATTTAATAAATGGGATTTAAGGGGGTTTCATGATTTAACAAAACTAAATATTTTGTTTATATATGTTCCTTAATGAGATATTTGTGCACATTTTATGTGTTAAAATGTTTTTCAATAGTCTTAAATATCAGTAAAGAAAAAAAATTCATGATGAATTTATTAAAGATGATTCAAGAAAATGAACCATGTTTTGTTTCTAAAGAGTTCACTTTGGTGGGAAATTGGATTCTGAGTATACGTGTACACTAGTAATGTATGAATTTACCTTGTAATAGTTTTTCCTAAATCTATAAATCTATATAATAAAAATACCCTCATATCTGAATTATAGGACAAAATAAATAGAATATGTGATGCTTAAGGACCGTGCCTTAGAGTTGGTATCACAGTATGGTTCAGACATCATTGGATATTAGTATATCTTCTTAAGAGTTATGAATTAATTAATGGGTTTATAATTTTCTAGTTTATCATAAAATGAGTGTCTTATAAATATATTTTGAGGCACTATGTTATGAAATTTTAGGGTGAATAATGGTATTTTTTTATATTTTATTATGGAAGGTAATATATATAGATATAAAGGCTTTTTAGGTAAATGTATTATAGTGTTTCTATGAATAGTTTCTTTGAAAGTGCCATTTTTATTTTTACATTTTATAAAAAAATTCATGATTTAGATGATGTTATTTTTTTATTTGGAGCATAATTTATCAATATAGAAGAACATAGATATTTCAAAACAGTATTATTGATTTTGGATAATTTGATTAGTATAATTATTGAAAATGCATTTTGAAATTATTTTAATAGCATTATTACTATAGAAATAACCATCAAAAAATTGTTTGACTTATCTACCACCATTTATTTTCTCAAAAAAAATTGATGAGACATGCTATATATTTCATTTTTATTTCAAAATTTGAACCTAAAAGACACTATAAAAAAGTGAAATTCCATAATAGACATGAAAAATAACTTATTATAAATCATTCATCATGATAGATGATAATGGTGATATCAATGAAATCATGATGTCTCAATTTTAGGTATGAATTATTTGGTTATGTTCCACATATGCATCATTTTTTGGTTGATATTGACAAATAATTATGATATACCACACATATTTGATTATATAGATATATAATTTTGTAATAAGATAGAGACACATGGTTAATTGTTTTACAAAGAATTTGAATGACAGATTTATTTACATATTGATTTTTTATGTATTTTTGATATTGTGGTGTTTTATATATTTTATGAGAATCATGGGACATATTTTTATTATTTCGGAGTTGGTTTTTTGTTTCAAAAATATTGAAACAAATATTAGATGGAATAGATTCCATTTTAAATTGGTAAAAAGTTGAATATTTTTTTGAGACATTTATTAAGGTTATATAATTGTTTGATATAGATGTAACACATATGTTTATGATATGGAAAATGGTTATTTGGGAAGAAATTACATTAATTTTGTAAGAAATAAGTGTAATGGTATTGGTATCTTTTTTTATCTACATGATCATGGAATTTGATGAAATCATGGACTCTTACAAATTTGGAAAATTTGTTTTATTGGAAAATGATTTGGTTATATAGTGGTTAAGGTTTTTTAGAAGACATTCACTATTTTTTGAATGAAATAAGTTTTAGGTAAATAAAATATTTTTTGGAATAATGGTTGAATTTTATTTTGGAATTGAATATGTATCATTTTGTATTTATAGTGATTTCGGTTATTTATTTAAACGGTTAGTGTTTTATGAAGATTATTATGAACATTATATTTTGGTATAAGACTTTATGAGTAATTGATGTTATTTGGAGATAATTATTAAACATCATCTAGGATAAATATGTTATAAAATACTTATATAATTTCTATTATAATATAATTAAAAATACTTCATTGAAATTTTAAAGTTAGTTATTTAATGAATTATCTACGTTGAAATTTGGTTTTTATTGTGGAATGTTGCAGATTAATGCAATTTTTCGTCATATAATGGTTTCTTTATTTCAGGAATTATCCTATGATATCCTAATTTTTTTGATTAATTTATAAATATATGAAGAAAATATATTTTTTAGTTTTATTAATTTTTTGATCCATAAATATTGATTTTAATGTTTCATGAAGGAAAAATTCAAACTCATAGTTTGGAAAAAAAGATGAGTTTTGGGGGAAAATTAATTAAATGACGAAACTAGTAATTTTATGTATGTGTGTTTCCATATGTAATTAATACTGAATTTAAATTAATTACATAACATTATGAAATGTATTTTGAAACCAAAACCTTATCCGTTTAATTTTATCTATGTCCTTTTGACACATCACATATCATTTCTTTTTTAAAAGCTAATTTTCTGATTACCATGCTCTTTATCACTCTCCAACAGAAATTTAATTTTTTTTCATTTAGATCCACTTTTTCTAACATGTAAGTCTATTATGTGTCATATCACATGTCCTTTATATATCCCATTATTAATTTTCAAATGGATGTCGCATAAATCCTCTTTTCGATGTAGGATTAAAAAATGGTATTTTGAATAGTGACACCCTAGTTAACATGCCTAAGTTCATATTTTATGGATTTTATTTATTATAATGGGGGTATAATGTAAAATCCGTATATTTTAAAAAGTAAATACTATATTCGATAACTTATATGATATGCCACATTGAGTTTAAACGAACAAATAAATAATATTATTTTAATGTTACAAGTATATGTTATCCATTAAAATGAATTATATGGGCAAAATTAACTGAAGTATTGAAATATTTTTGACACATATATGTATAATTTATTGAAAAACTAATTATGAATCAATGTAGAAACTTTTATAATATAAATGGAAATGTTTCTCTGAAAAAACTATTTAAATGTGCACAAGAATGTTTTATAATAATAAACAGAAAAACTTCTCTTGATGAATTATATTAATGATATATAAATATGTACATATATATCATATTCAATATAATGCTTTAAAATCATATTTGTTTTTTTCTATAGAAGATATAATAAGAAATATAATTTTACGTTTAAATGTTGTATTTTTCTAGAAATTTATTTTTGCCACATCTTAATGGTGAAATTATTTTAAATATAGTTGTTCAAATTTTTATAACATATATTCCAAACAATAAACTTATTATTTTAAATATTAATATGAATATTTAATTTGGTTTAATTTTTGTTATTTTTCTGATAAGTTTCATGTTTTTATGGAGTGGGAAAAATATAATTTTAATGGAAAACACCTTTTTCATCCAAATAAATTATGGTATAAAATTATAAATTTGATTAGTTTTAATGAAAAATTACATATATTTTTTATGATTTAATATTATTTAAGACATTATAATAAATTTAAAAATTAATTTGGTTATAAAAACATTTCAATCATGTGAATGTTTTCACATTAATAACTCGTTTGCTCATTCTATTAACATGATTAATTGTAAATAACATTTCTCCATTTATATGTTACAAATTTATAAAATGTGATTCCATATATGAAATAATAGTGTCCATGTTTAGTAAATATTACAATTTTTATATTAGACAATATTAACAATAACATTGGTTTATTATATTTCATCAGTTAAAGATCAAATGGTTATTTTAGCATAAAACTAATATTAAAAATACGATAAAGTTATCTAAAAACATTTCATAATTTTATCATATGATATATTTCAAAAAAAAAATCATCCTTGGAAATATTTTGTGATACTTGGATACACTTGTATAACTTTAATCAATTTGTATTATTTCAATCAATAAAATGGTAATTTTTTTATTCTGTTGTTTTTAACAAGTGAAAGATTTTTAATGAACCGTAATATAGAGGATATATTGTACAATAATTTTTCTTTTTATATTTAAAAATTATATCGTTATCATGGTAATTTATTTTTTATTTTTATGTTTGATGTAATTAAATTAATGTCTTTCAAAATGATGATTTAATAATTTTTTAATGAATATAAATATAAAATAATTGTTTTTAAAAATATTAAAATAAATAAAATTTGATGTATCTAATGTCATTATTGTATTTTATTGATGGATATATGATTTTAGTGATGATTTTACAGTGTTTTTTAAGATATAATGTTTTAATGATAATTTTAAAAAATCAATTAATGAATAGTGTTGAAATTAACATTATTGATATTTTAAACAAATCATCATATCTTGAATTATATAATATTCATAAAAATATAAAATTCATCCTAATAATTGGAATAAATTTTATAATATAATAAATTTTTCATTTATGATTTTCATCATATTTTATAATAAATATATCAACCTTCAATGAGTAAAATAACATGTTATCATAGAAACAGTTAATAAGGTTAGAGAAGGGTAAAATATTATAGATAATGATTAAAATTACTAAATACTTATCAAATTTCATTTTGATTTATTTATTTAGACCCATAATCATCATATATTCGAAATAATTCAGTTTGGAGCCATTTTTGAAAAGAAATTAATTTATATTAATTTATTTTTTTGACGAATTACAATAGTTCCCACCCCACTCATATATAAGGACACTACTCTTGATATTTTATTCATAGTTTAAAACATAATTTATTCATATAAAATATACAAAAATACATTTAAATAATTCATGAACATGTTATAGAGTTCATATTTTAGGCAGAACACCCTTTTTATAGGTGTTAAGTTGTTAATCAATGGAGATAATCCGAACAAGATTTAACAATTTTAAACAAGTATTACTATTTTATTTATTCTTACACATACTTAAAATAATATTCATCCATGATGAAAAACTATAACCAGTATCCTCAATATAATTATATTCTATTATGGCAATAACATCACCCAAATCCATCTCCACATCCATCAAAATTAGAAAATAATTAATGGTGTGTGTGTACGGTGAACTACCATCTCACGAAATGATATAACTTATTTTTCATCATCATCTCAAAATAATTGTTATAATGATGGAATTAATGTATATTTATGAGATTCAAAAAAATATTTATCATTTTTAAATAAAATATTATATCATTCACATTCTTACCGTTCCATGAACATAAAAATTATTATGTTGTGCTTGTGTACATGTAAACTATCACCTCTTCGAAGCGATGGGTTTTTTTCATCACCACATCACATGGATGATATATAAAAGCACATACAAATGATTAATATAATATTATTATAATTATTATTATTTATAGTGATAAAATAATAATTACCTTCTATACATGATGATCATGAATAAATGGAAATGTTACTCATGCGTAAGTATGTCTTATTGTCCCCGTGATTGTAATGTTGATCATTTTATTTCATATTCATTTTTAATAGATGGATATGAATTTTTAATTTATGTAAAAAGTGATTATTATTTCTTTATTAATATTTTAGATATGACTGAACAAAGAATACTTTCACTATTGACAACATACCAATGTGATTTTTGGACCCTAGTACTGAATATCGTCAAAACTTCCAACATGAACGTAAATATTTAATTAATTGTTTTACCTTGGAAATAAGTTATATAAAAGGACTTATATAACCTATAAATTATTAAAATAAAGTAAATAATTAACATATTTTTTTAATTTATGTTGATAAATATTTAATGTGATGATCTAAGGTCATGGTTAGGGGAATTTTAAGTAAATAATCCATATATTAAATGTTTTAATGATTTATTTTGTAAATATTTATCTTTAAAATACATTTTTAAAAGGATTTTGATAAATATAATTTATAAAAATATTTTTTTAAAATTGTTTTACCTAATTTTTCTAAAATATTTTAAAAAATTAATCTTTTTAATGATTAATGAATTGAAATTTTCGTTAAAAAATTCACCATTAAATATACTTTTTTTCTCTTTTTGCAGTGGTAAAAATAATGTAAGTTAACATATATGGAATGAATGAAATTTCCCACTATCATGAAACATTAATTATTATTATTTACATTATATTTATTTATAATTTTTTATAATGGAAATTGTTTCATTTTTATATTTGTGGTTTTAATATTATTATAATGATTTGTACAAGAAACTGGTATTTTGATAATCTTAGGTGTTTTATACATGGGTATAAATATTCTTTATGGATTTATTATTGATTTTTTACATTAAAATTATATATTATGGGTTTATACATATTATTTCTCATGCGTGATCCGGGTATAACTTGTATTAATTGTATAGACTCAACATAGCTCATAAGAAACTGGTGAGACAAATATAGCTTATATGAAGGGTGAGCACCATTATGACACATTAATGAATTAGGCACTCCATAGATGGAATTAAATTTTATTATTATTCCATTTGTAAGGGAAAATGTAAAAGTTATTTTGTATTGATGACCCAAAGAACCGACAAGATTGTTTTATTCTATGTATTGTGTTTTTCAGAATGAATTTTAAGGGTTTTCATGATTTCACTCTATTAAATATTATTATTCATTATGTCATGTACTAATATTTTTCTTCTAATTCAATTATTATAATGTTTTTAATAGGTCTTAAATAATTTTAATGAATAATAATATGACATTATTAACGATTTTAATTTTTTCATGAAAAGAAGTCTGGTTTTATTTTTAAACTATTTCATTTGGTATAAAAAATTGATAATGAGTTTAATTGTCCACTTATAGTGTATTAGTATAATATTAAATTTTTTTTCCTAATATTATAAAATTATAAAATTAAAATATCTTATATTGTCAATTCTACTACAAAAACACTATTATATGTAATGTTTAAGCATTACACCATATATATTTATGTCATGAAATAACAATACCTAACTAATGCATTAGAGGGATATGTAATTCTAGGACCACCAATCATAAAATAAAAATCATATATATGTTTGAAATAATATTAAAAAAATTAATCCTATTTAAACCCATTAACATTAAATGGGGTTTATAAACATTTCATCGTAGCATAACCCCTGAAACAGAAATGATTTCCATAAAAATTTCATCATTTTATCACAACAAAAACCATGGAAAAGAAAATGGTTTCGTAATAATCATAAAATTATAATCACTAAATATAAATATAAATATAAATTTATGTTATCATACGATAATATTACTTTTGGAGGTTATGAATCATCAATTTCCATCCTTTTATGTAACACCCCATGCTTACATGGAATCCTTTCCTTTGAATAATACAATTGCATGTATTGTACTCAACCTCGAGTTCTAACACACACCTCAACCAATACAACTAACCGTTATGAATAGTAATACCCACTTTTTGAAATTTTATAAATTTTACCTTCATAATAGACATCATTTTTGGAATCGGAATATTGGATTTTGCCTAGGGTGATGTTTTTGTATTTTTTAGAAAACATTCAAATTTCGATGAATAGTAAGAAATACTAAACATTAATTAAAAACAACATTTTTTAATCCAAATAATTTATATTGATAAATTTTAATATTGACAGGTTTTAATTTATAATTAAAATATATTTTTCCATTTAATCCAATATTGGTAATTGGATGTAATTTCACATTTAAACTAGACATAAACAAGTGTCAATCTTTTAGTAGTTATTATTTATTAAAAAACACGCTCTTTGTTTTTAGAACAGGAATAAATTTTAAATTATTTTCAACTACTTATGTGTTTTGAATTTATAAAAATTTATTCCATATTTATAATTAGGAGGTCCAAATTGTGTAAATAGTTAACTATTTTTTTTAAATTTTTTAAATAATTACTTTGGTTAATATTTTATTTACCATGGTTAAATGGTAAATCCGGTAAATAAGGGTAACAAATTAAAATTATAATAATATTAAATTACTCTAAAACGCATCTTAACCCTATGTGTTGATACATATCCGACCATGGGCATCTTTGGGTCGATTATGGGACCCCATGGAGCCACTTTTAAATGATAATGACAGTTAATATTAATTAAGATAAAGTAAGTACAAAAATGACATAAGCATATATCTTTTAGAGAAAAAAATTTACATTGGGATATATAAGATATATTTTCAACTATTAATATTCATTATAAATCTAAAAGGATTTTATACATAATTGTATTTTATTTAACATTTTTAGACATTGAATAATTAAATTTATTTACGACAAAATAATGATGCAGTATTTTCCATACAAATAAAAGAATCAAATAATTAGTATTATAAATGAAAAAATAAAAATAATTTGAATGTTTTAATGACATCCACGAATTTAATTTGTTAATATGACATGATATAATTTATTAAATGAATTTAGTTATAATTAATAATGTTTTTATGACATTACAAAAAATCAATTATTAAATAGTGTCAAAATTGACATAAATGAGTTTTCAAAATAAATATAATATTATTAATTGATATTATATTTCTAAAAATTAATTTTTCAGCCAAAGGACTTATATAATGATAGTTGTATCATTAATGGACCACCTGGGGGTATCTTTGATGTTTATAGTAATATTATTAACTATATTATATAAAAATACAAAGAGACATGGTAAATGTCAATCTATTTAACTACGAGTTAAATCATGAAGATATAGTTAATATAGTTACCCCCACCTATATAAAACATATTTTATGAGTGGTTTACGACCTATAAAAACATTAACCTTTACATAATACACTTTGGAGCCATTAGAAACCGAATTTTAATTTATTATAAAATAATATTACAATCTTTTCTAAAGGTTCCCCTCACCCTCTTATAAAAAGACACCCCCTCTTCACTAAATCACACCAGAAAGTCAATTTGGCTTGGAAAAACCCTGCCCAAATATCCACTAAACTTAAATCACTTAATCCTAGAGGCTCTCCTTTATTCAAAAAGCCAACTTATGTAGCCATTTTGATCAAATCAAAAGGAAGAACCCGAAGAAGAGGTAATAATTTCACCACTGTCATTCAAGTTCTTTTCTTCTTCCACTTCTTCATTTTTGTAATTTCCATTAAAAAATAATAACTCATGTATAATCTATATAATTAGATGTTATTATAAATATGGTACAACCATATTCATTATTCTATCCATCCTTTGAATGAAATTTCACTATACATGCGTACGTACAGATTACTATCTCCGTGTCATGGTGTAATTGTTATTCAATACATTATTTTTTGGATGGTTATAATAATGATTTCTAATTAATTTAGATAATATATATAACATTATGATGATTTTTATTTAAGATATACAATCCAATTATATATTATTTTAATATCAAAATAGTGATATTGTCGCTCGTGCGTATATACAGATTACCATCTCCACGAACGAGATGAAATTCATTCCCCATCATATCCATTCAAGAATAAATTTCATTTTATGAGTAGAAATAATGTTTAGATACATTATATAATTTTGGATATGAATAATATACATCCCATCCATAAAAAATATGGCACACAAAACAAATAATATATTGTAAAATGAATCTGTTAACACCCGAAACAATTATGATACTAAGATATTATTAAAAAATAAATGTTTAAAGATCTTATATGATATCATATTAATGTATATTATTCTTGTATAACTCAATAAAAATTATTTCACAATTATACTAGAGGCTTACCTACCCTCGACCAAGAAAAATGTAAAAAGTAAGGGGTTTCTTATCTCACTTTTAATTCTATGAGATTCCTATTGTTCACCACTTATTTATTGAATGTGGTGTGTGTACTTCCCATGATTGTATTAATTGTGTAATATAATTTAATTTATCGATATTTAAATCATCATTGTATTATTCTTATTTCATGGGTGAATGTTTCGTAAGTTACTAATTTGATTAGGGAATTTGAAATTTCAATTTCACTCATTTGGCTTTACGCATACATTATTGATTATTTTACACAAAGACTATTTGTGGAATCACAATTCATTTTATTATGTCATAATTTCCACTCCCCTTTCTATGGAAATACTTTTTATACACATAATCATTCCATTTATAAATTCTCAAGTCATTGATATGAACATTACAAGTGTAATTTTAACTCAATCAATATTTGTTGAGTTAAATATCCAATTCATTGGTGTTGTTTTTACAATAAATATGCGTGAATGTCCTCTGATTTATTTAAACTGAATTTCTAATCATAATGAGTGTATTTATATTTGTCCCACATAATTATGTAATTGATTTATCCTTAACCAAAGGATATAGTCTTTATAAGAGATTGCATCTCAATTTAGATTCCATTGAGACTTATTTGTTGTTATAAACCAAATAACTTTTATATGGTGTATATAATGTACTTGGACATAGTATATCATGAATCCCTTTATTCTCATAATATTACAATGTTTTTATTACCTCAATTATTTGTATTCATGTGTCTCTCTTTTGGTTATGAAATATAACTAAAATATCATTTTAAAATGTTTTTATGATTTGTTATTATAAATATTTCTCTTTAATGTCCATGTTTGAAAAATGGTTTTAAGCATTTATTTATATGTAAATTAAAATTTCCAAATTAAAATTACTTTTAAAAGTTTCAAAGTGGTATGGGGAACTTTTATTCAAAAATTTATTATTAAATGGCTTCTTGACAAATCGTGTGAATTTTAAATGTTTTCAAGAAAAAGGTGGATATTTCTATCAAATAGTTTTGATGAATATTTTTATCTATATCAATATCCTTCATTATTCGCGATTGAGGTTAATCTATTATATTACAATCCTAAATATTGTATTGAATGAGTTATGTTTGCATGTGTATGTGCTATTATTTTTCCATTCATGGTTTGTGGATAAGGTATTGACATTTCATATGTTAGTTTTAATACAAATGTTTATGTTATATTTAAACTTGTTCATATGAGAAATGCA
Organism: Viscum album; assembly: GCA_963277665.1. NCBI lineage: Eukaryota > Viridiplantae > Streptophyta > Magnoliopsida > Santalales > Viscaceae > Viscum > Viscum album. The sequence continues at coordinate 1,185,774,655 of OY728156.1, read as the reverse complement.
TTGGTCTTAGTATGTGTCGGGTGGAGCCCGCTATGGCTCATCGATGCGTCGGTACGTCTCATGAGACAAACTAGTGTCTTGGAACAAGGCCTTGACAAAATCTTATTTGTAGTCATGGTACACGGCCTTGACTATGTGTTTATGATAGTGTTGTATTATTCATCCCATCCTTATGAAAGTGGTTATTGATATTTCATGTGATCATTCTACTAGTAGAATATCCATATGAATAAGTAAATGGAATTATTTGATTTTATCTTTTCCATATTAAATTGAAGTTCATTCTTAAAAGGCCTTAGTTCTAGACTTATACACTACCTTAAATGTTTTATGCTTATTTATGAATGATTCCTCTATAATGTTATCCTTACTGAGCATCTGAGCTCACCCATTTCATTGATTTATTTTCCCAGGATGCAAAGAATTATATTACGATAGACCTCCAAGGATAGTATATGGGATCTCAATATTTTCTATAGAGACAATGTTGTTTTAGTTTTCCATATTATGATGTAATGTAATCCTTATGAATGTATCTATAACTTCCAAAGATATTAAACTAATCGGTATTTAAAGACTTTATCTTTTATTATCATCCCAATGATATGTAGTAATGCACTGACTCTGGGTTTCTGGGGTCGGGAAGTTACAGTTGGTTTCAGAGGAATTTTAGTACCAACCTTGGAAACTAGATTTAGATAAACTATGATTAGAGCACATAGACCTAAGATAGACATTGAGGATTAGTATAGAAGAACTTACTAAAATTTTGGTATTGTAATGATTTTGTGATTTTTTCAAGCAATACATCCATATCTCGATAATAGAAGGTAGAGGCGGCTCTGGCTCATATGTACCTAGGCATAAAACCTAAAAACACTTCTTTGATCTAGACTCGAATGGGAACAAGTGCACGACAACCGTCCTTGCTGCACTCTTGGTTACGATACTCCTGGAGGATATTCTTAGTATAATTTACATTTTCCTTACAAAGAGATTTGATGTATTTTAATATATGATGACAATAAATAACCATGGTTAATACAAGGTTGTTTTTCATTGATAATATTGTCTGATGATATTTTCTCAATCCTTTTATTACTATTCTTACTCACACAATGTTTTCTGGTTTTAGTCAATGGCTTGATTCGAAGAAAGTCTTAGTTTCATTGAGAATGAAGTAAAAGGTGGGAACGATGGTGGAAATGAGAAACAAAATGGAATGTTGATAGTTGTAAAAGATATCTTGTTCATGCCATATCAGTTTTCCAAAAACATGATCAACAACATATATATTAACCAACTGCCAGACTCAATAAAGAATAGAAAAGTGATGAATGATAGAGCTCCAGTAGTGGAGAACATGGAGAAAAGAATCCTCAATTTCCATCATACATGATATGTGGAAGGATACACCCTAGAAATATTCTCAATGGAACCATGAAATGCAATATGTTCAGGAAAGGATGACATAAAGTGAGAAATTATCGAGAAAAAATGAAGTGTGCTATGGACGAAAATAAAAATGGTCCCAAGAATACATTTACAGTAATTTTCCATAAATGTAGGGGACATGACCATTACAAGAGTGAATTCCCTATTGTATAGGATATAATCTTGGTCAAAGAATAAGCTATGTTGAAATAAATTGTAAGATAAATGTTTAAAAGTATTAGTGCTCTTTGTTGATGGGATTACTTTGGAATAATTTTCTCTTGTATTTTTAACCCTGTAGTTTGTCATGTGAAAATGATATTTGTGGAAGACTTATCTTTTCTCTTGTGGATATAGTTATAAATAACCATTTGGTTTTATATAATCATTGGGATTGAGGAAATTACAAGTTATTATATTTTGTGATGGAAATGCAATGTACGAGATAAAATTTGTAGTTAAATTATGTTATGGTTATTTTGAGTAATTTATCTCATTTTGGAAATTTTATAAAATATAGTTTTTGAAAATGGACAAGACGCAGACCGTGTGACAACCCTCCATGTCAGACAATGTTTTCAAAATTGAACCCACAACCAAAGTGTGATTGGGATTTATCTCCTACCACTGGACTTTGTGAAGTCTGTGGTTATTGTGAATAATTATTTTTAGTTAAATGATTTTATTTATCAATAATAATTTGATTTGTGATGTAATGTATTATAAAATGAATACCCTTAGTATAAGAAAATGATTCGATGATTAAGTGATAAATGTTATTTTGGAAGATGTTCGCTTTGTTGGGAACTCAATATGCCCATGGAAAATAGAATAGTATGGGATTTCATATGAGGAGTAATGGTGGTTTTTTATCTATGTGTTTATCGTGGATTTATAGTGATTTGGGTTATTTATGGAAATGATTAACCAATAATAGAGAATATTTGATTACGTTAATTACATTTAAGTATGTGACTTTTAGAGTAGTTGATGTCATTTGGAGATACAATTTAACGTGGAAGACTACATAACCAAATTATTCTATGTTTTGGGTTTCAATATAAGTTTGGATTATATTGAAGGATTTTAAGGACAATTGTTTATTGAATGGTATTTATTTATCATTGGGGTATTGTTGGTTTAGTTTTAGAAAATATGATTAGTGTTTCTTTATGTAATAGAATATCCTTTTTGGGGATCATAAGATCTTATACTGAACATTTATGGTTTTGATTATTCTCTGAAGACAAGGTAAATATATATTTTATCCATCCTGGATCATGTGACTCTATAGAAGTTTATCTATCTCTTCTAGTGTGACCATGTCATCTTGAATAATCATCATTTAAAAAAATGAGTTAGTGGTATAAATTTACTAAAAAATGAATATCTACTTAAAAATTAAATATATCTCCTTATGTTCATGGTCAATCTTATAAATTAATTCCTCATATTTATGTAATGTAACTTAAAACAAAAAAAATGTTGTCTATTTACTTTTCTTACTGGGAGACAATGACCATTTACCCCATCACAAGTCTGTGGTTTTCTTGTTGTTAACTTTCTCCTGGTCATTTTTTCTATCCATCTCCATCAGAACATGAAACATAGTTTATCATCCATATCCATGATTTCCTACACGGATTCCTATTATGGGTTATCTTGGTTTACCTTTGTACTTCTATTTCTACCTTTTAAAGTGATAGTTTTATTGACTCTTTTTCTGATGTGTTAATCTCCATTATATCCCCAATCATAATTTTAAAAAAAATTCATGGAATAAATTATTCGAAGGATGGGAGAATGTAACACCCCAAGCATCCATGGTACACTTCCCTTGAATAATACATTAGCGTGTATTGTACGAAACTTCAAGTTCTAACACACACCGCAACTAATCAAACTAGTTGTTATGAATAGTAATACCCACTTTTTTAAATTTTATAAATTCTATCGTTCAAAATGGATATCATTTTTGGATTTGGAATATTGGAATTAGCCTAGGGTGATTTTTTGATATTTTTTAGAAAACATTTAAATTTTGATGAATATTGAATATTAGTAAACTTAAATTAAATACAACATTTTTTAATCCAAATTAATTTATATTGATAAATTATAATATTGAGAGGATTTGATGAATAAGTAGAATATATTTTTACCATTTAATCCAATACTGGTAATTAGATGTAATTACACATTTAATCTAGACATAAACAAGTGTCAATATTTTTATAGTTATTAATTTTTAAAAACATGCTCTTTGTTTTGACAGTAGGAATTAATTTTAAATTAATTCCTGCCACTTCTGTGTTTTGAATATATAATAATGGATTCCATATTTAGAATAAGTTGGTCCCAATTGTGGAAATAGTTCACTTTTATTTTTAGACTTTTTGAATAATTATTTCGGAAAGTATTTTATTTATCATGGTTAAAGGGTAAATCCGGTAAATAAGGGTAACAAAATAATATTATATTAACATTAAATTACCCTAAAACGTGTCCTATCACTATTGGATGATATATTTCCGACCATGGGCTTCTTTGGGTCGATTTTGGGTCCCCATGGAGCCACTTGTAAATGATAATGACACGTTATATTAATTACATTAAGTAAATACAAAAACGACATAAACATATATCTTTTAGAAATTTTTTTTACATAGAGTTATATATGTTATATTTTCAAATATATATATTCATTAAAAATCAAAAAACTATTTCCTACATAATGGTATTTTATTTATTATTTTTAGACATTTAATAATTAAATTTATTTATGACATAATAACGATGCAGTATTTTTCTTATTATTGAAATAATCAAATATTTGGTATTATAAATTTTAAAATAAATATAATTTGAATGTATTGATGACATACACGAATTTTATTGATTTATATTACATGTTAGTATTTCTTAAATTAATTTGGATGAAATTAAAAATGTTTTTAAGCCATTATGAAAAATCAGTTATTATGTAGTGATAAAATAGACACAAATGAGTTTTTTAAAAAATATTATATTATTAATTGATATTATATTCCTAAAAATCAATGGATTGGAAAATATACTTATATAATTATAGGTGTATCATTAATGTACCACTTGGGGGGTCTATTGAACTTATATAATATGTTTATTAACTATATAATATAAAAATACAAAGTGACATGGTATATGTCAAACTATTTAACTAAGAGTTAAATAAAAAAGATAAATTTAATATTGTGACCCAAACGTATATAAAACCTATTGTTTGAGTGGTTTCTACATAACCTCGCCTTAAAATTTAAAAAATCCACTTTGGATCCATTAGAAACCAAAATGTATTTTATTCTAAAATAATATTTCAAGCTTTTCCTATGGTTCCCCTCACCTCTCTTATAAAAGGGCATTCCCCCTACTCTCTAATTCACAACATCAATGCCTTTTGGATCGGCAAACCCCTTCCCACATATCATCTACAATTTCCTCACATCATCCTAGAGGAACTCCATTGGTCAGAATGCCAACTTAAAGAGCCCATTTGATCAATCCAAATGAAGAACCCGAAGAAGAGGTAATAATCTCCCCACCATATTTCAAGTTCTTTTCTTCTTCCACATCCCCTTTTATGATATTTACATTATAAAATAATAACTCTAGTATCATATAAATACTGAAATTTTATAATAAATAAGTTATATCCATATTCATTATTCTATCAATCCTTTGAATGATAAGTCAACATACGTGCATACGTATGGATTACCGTCACCACATCGGGGTGTAATTGTTAGTCAATATATTATTATATTTATGGGTATAATAATTATGTGTAATTCATGTAGATAATAAATATAAAATGATATTGATTCTATATATATGATATACAATCCAATTATATATTATTTTAATATCAAAAGAGTGATATTGTCGGTAGTTCGTATGTATGGATTACTGTCTCTACGAACGCGATGAGATTCATTCCCCATCGTATCCATTAGAGAATAAATTTAATTTGATGATTAAAAATAATTTTTAGATATATTTTATCTTTCTAGATATGAATAAGATACATACCATCCAAAAAAATATGGCTCACATAATAAAGAATATAAAGGAAAATGAATCTGTTAACACCCGAAATGACGATAATAGTAAGATATTATTATCAATTCAATATTAAAAGATCATAAATGATATCATATTAATGTATATAATTCACTTCTAATTAAATAAAATTTATTTCCCCAATATATCAATGGTTAACCTACCCTTGATCAAGGAAAAAGTACAAAGTAAGGGGTTTCTTATCTCAATTTTAATTCTGTGAGATTTCTGTTATTCACCACTAATTTATTGAATGTGGTGTGTGTAAATCCCATGATTGTATTAATTATATAATATACATTAATTTATGGATATTTACATCATCATTTTATGATCCTTCTTTTATGGGTGTATGTTTTTAACTTACCATATCGATAAGGGAATTTAAAATTTCCATTTCCACTCATTCGGCTTTACGCATACTTCATTGATTATTTTACTCCAAGATTATGTGTGGAGTCACTATTCATTTTCTATTGTCTTAATTTCCACTCCAATTTCTGAGGATATACTTTGGATACACATAATCACTCCATTTATTAATTCATAAGTCATAGATATAAACTTGATAAGTGTAATTTTAACTCAATCTCTATTTGTTGAGTAAAATATCCAATTCCTTGGTGTTTTTTTAACAATAATATGTGTGAATGCCCTCAAATTTACTTACACAGAATATCGAATCATAATGTTTGTATTTGTATTTGTAGAACATAATTACGTCATTGATTTATCCTTAACCTAAGGATAGGGTCTTTATAAGAGACTTCATCTCAATTTACATTCCATTGAGACTTCTTTGTTGTTATACACAAAATCTCTTTTATATGGTGTATATAATGTACTTTGACATCGTATATTATGAATCCATCATGATATTAAAAAGTTTTGATTATCTCAATTATTTGTATTCTATTTTCTCTTTTCAGGTTAGGAACTCTAAGTGAAATATATTTTTAAAATTTTGTAATGATTTATTATACTAAATCATTCTCTTTAATGTCCATGTTTTTAAAATGATTTTAAGTATTTATTTATATGGATATTAAAGTTTTAAAATTAAAATGCCTTTTTAAATTTTCAAAGTGGAATGGGACACTTTGATTCAAAAATCAATTTTTAAATGGATTCATGATAAATAGCGTGAGATTTAAATGTTTTCAATAAAATGGGTGATATTTCTCTCAAATAGTATTGATGATTATTTTAATCAATGTTAATATCCATCATTATTGTCAATTGAGGTAAATTTGTTACAATATAATCTTTCATATTGTATTGAATGAGTTATGTTTGAATATTTATGTGATATTATTATACCATTCATTATTTGCGGATAATGTATTGACATTTCATATTCTAGTTTTAATACGAATGTTTATGTTATGTTTAAACATGTTCATATGAGGAATGCATTGGACATAGTAAGTGATGGGTGGAGCCAGCTATAGCTCCTCGATGCATCAGTTGGTCTCATGAGGCAAACTAGTGTCTGGGCACAAGTCCTTGTGAAAATCTTATTTGTAGTCTTGGCATAAGGCCTTGACAATATGGTAATGATATTCTGGCATTATTCATTCCAATATTATGAAAGTGATTATTGATATTGCTTGTGATCATTAAACTAGTATAATATCCATGTGAATAAGTAAATGGAATTATTTGATTTTATCTTTTCCATGTTAGGCTGAAGTTCAAGGTTAAATGGCTTATATTCTATTCTTAGACAATGCCTTAATTGTTTATGGTTATTTATGAAAGTTTCATCTTTAATGTTATCCTAACTGAGTATCTAAGCTCACCCCTTTATATGTTTTATTTTCACAGGATGCATAGTAGTTTATTATGACTAGCCTCCAGGGATAGTCTATGAGATATCAGTGTTGTCTCTAGAGACAATGCTGTTGTAGTATTCTATTTTATGATGTAATGTAAACCTTTTGAATGTATCTAGTTGTTACAAGGATACTAAACTAATAAGTCGTTCGAGACATGATATTTTATGATCATTCCAATGATACGTAATAATGCACCAACTCTGGGATTCTGGGGTCAGTGTGTTACATCATAGATGGAAAATTAATTTATAGATCGCATGGAACATTTCTTGTGGAAAATGTTTTTTTACATTAAAATCACTTATTGGAAAATATAAAAATTATGAAAATATTAAAGAATATGTATAATTTGAAAAGTAACTTGTTTCATTATAAATAAATCCTCGAATCATATTATAATAAATATTTTTGGAAATTATGTTCTTATCATTCAACATAAAAGACAACAATCATTTTACTGGTTCATAAAAATAAAAAATTATTAGCTTCTAAAAATTACAAGACAATTAAATTTATAATTTTTTTAAACATTAAATAATGTCTAAAATTTTATTTAAAGATAATAATATAATATTATAAACATTATTAAAAACAATTTTAGAAAATAATAACTTATATGAAAAAAATGAACATCTATAGAAGAAGAATGTAAATTCAATTTTTTAGTAAAATATTTGTTTAGTATCTTTAGTAAATAAAGAGAGGAAAATGAAATTAAAACATATACTTTCAAAAAATAAATATATTATAATAATATTAATGAGTTTCCGGAGAGATATACAATAATAATTTGTCAATAGATCTTAATATTATTCGATTATGAATAAAGAATAGGATTTGACAAAAAATTATTACCCTTCTTGTATCTTTTGAATCATATTTAAATTGAAAGAAAAAAGATTTTAAATAATTGTAAATAAAAATATTTTTCCTGAAATAATAATAAATAGATTATATTGGGATTATATACACCTCATAAATGAAATAAGTTATCAATATAAATTGTGCTTCACAGAAATAAAAGTAATATATGAAAACCTGACCTCGAGTTGCACTTACTACAGAAGCAATATATAATTTATATAATAAATTTACATTATTATAAATATATATTATATTAATTTAAATACTTATAATAGATTATATTATCCATATATAACATTTCAACACCCAATTATCAAAAATTCATTATAAATTTAATTGTTTCAGGGTGTTTACTATTTAATTTATCTTGAGTGTTTTAGTTTAGTGGTTTCAATAATTATACATTGATTATGGTTACAACATATATAAAATGTTAATAATTATATAATTATCTTTATTATACATTATATGTATTTATAGTCATCTATAATAGTTATAGGTTGAAATTTTAGTTACATTGTTCATGATGATTGTAGGTGGTACACACACTAAAACATTGTTCTCACTTTTTAATGAATAAAAAAATAATGATAAATAAAAAATCATCCTTACTAAATCATTATATATCATATATATCATATATATTACTTCAATATATCATTATTACCAATCTTATTAAAATATAAATGATGAGCTAATCACATCTACCTTTATAGGTGGTAGTCCACACATACACACCAACACCATTATCATTTTCCAACAAATTAGAAGGTAAGAAGGTAGATAGGATATAACTATTATTTAAGTATAATTATTTCATAGTTATAATATATAATTATTAAACCCATATTTATAGAAAACCATAAAATATGGTTGTGGAAGATGAATTGTATCACTATGTGGATATGGTAATTTGTATATACACACGAGTGATACATTCACTTCCTAATTGATGAAAAGTGGGAGGCTAATTGTATTTTATAATTATAATAGAATTTTATTATATATAATATACATAATTTATTATTTTATAATAAATACCATATATTTATAGATATTATTGAATAATTTAAAATGAATGTGGTCGGCTAGGGTGATTCTCCTTTTTTCGAAGAACTCATTTAGATATAATCCAAAGGATATTAGAGTTAGTATTCTGGGAAAACCAATACCTCTATAATGTGAATAAGGATGTTTAAAATGTATTTTCATATGGTATAGATGATCTATATTTATTAATATTTTATAAATAATATTATAGAGGGATGTCTATTTTAAAGGGGGGAGAGGACACACAAGGGAACTTCACAAATGATTAAAATATAATAAAAAATTCCAAAGAAAAATACATCCAAATAGGCATGAATTCAAATAAAATGTTTAGATTAGAAATAACATAAAAACTGAAATTAATATTGGTTTTTGTGTTTTTTAGACCATATAGTTTTTATTAATCATATTATTACTTATTTTTTACCTTAACTGCAATGTCAACCAATTTATTTATAATGGGTTAGTAATGTTACCATATGTGAAAAAGTGACTCATAAATAGACCATGGATAATGTCTTCCACCATATTCAATTCATAAGGATAAAGGTTATATTTTTATGAATTTTAAATGACATAATAAATGTTTATTTATTATAAAATATAATTAATGTCAATTTTTGAACTATTCATTTAATTTGAGTTTAATGATACTATGAAAAAAGATGAAATTAGAATATAATATCTTTTAACAACAATTATAGGTTATATTTATCTAATAAATTCAACTGACACTATAAATAACCTAATTTTTATTAAATTTAATATTTTAAATTGAATCAATTTTTATTTCAATTAATTTAAAAAATATTGTGTTCGAATTGAATAAGATTTTCGGATAATTATTCAATTAATAAAATTTAGAAATAAATTAAAATAATTAAAATAATTTTATTATTGAATTTTTTATTAATATTCATTTTCAATAGTCATTTTTTATTACGTGAACACATAATATATATTTTATACCAAGAGACTAAAAATAATAATTTTCATTTCATTAATCATGAAATAGTACATTTTATGGAAAACAAGCTCTTAAAAATTTAAATTTAGAGGCAATAGTGATAATATTATACATACATTCATCAAATAAAAATTTAGTTTAAGAAAGATAACCATAATTAATAGTTTTAACCTAGATTAATCTAATTAACCCATTATTATTGTGATAAAATTTACCATATATTGGAAAAAGGGGGGCATATTTACCAAACATTTACCTTCATATTCAAATTATGAAATTAATTTTTTCATATTCAATACCTATAATTGGTTGAATTAAATTTCAAAATAGATGTTGAAATTGTTATGAACCCTCCTTTGGAACAACATAGTTTTAATGTATAAAATCATATTTACCCACATCCTATACTAAGTAAATTTATTATATTATTTTAAAAAATAGAAAGTAATTAATAATATTTAAATTTAATTAATATAACTCAATAATATTTTTTAATTTTATTTATTATGGTAAAAATAAATCGTGTAAATAAAAATTTTCATTTAGAAAACATCATTTTAATTATAAATGATTTCATTCTTTAATATCTATTCAATTGATAACAAAATAATTTATTTTTCCAATGTAAAAAAATAAAATATTCATAAATTATTTAATAAAATTAAAAAACTCCCATTTAAAATCTAGGTAATAATCGTGAACTATATTATTGTTTATTTAAGATCATGGTTCAATCTATAGTTTGTTATAATTTTTCTAAAATTAATATTTTATAAAATCATTGCATGTTACAAAAGAATGTGTGTTTGTAACTTTTTTTAATTTAATGTAATTTAATATAAATTCAATTTTCACTATTTTACATTTATATTGTTAATTCATATTTTTTTTTCAAACTATGAAAATACTAAAGTGGAATCTTCTAAATAGTCTATAAAAAATACTCTTTATCATATCAATAATAAATTTCATTGTTTTTATGTCTATAATATGTTATAAAGAATTTCAATTTTCTTCTATCAGTGTTTTTTTATTCCCTTTCATGAAAATTATATTTTCATAATTTTTATATATGTTATGTTCTTAAATAATGACATACATAATTTATAAATTATTTAAAATTTATAATCATCCACTAGAGGATTGATCTTCAATATCTATACTATATTATTTACATTACATTGAAAATTATATATATTATACACCCTCAATTTTTTAATCTATTAAAATTCCAATGAAATCATTGATTCCTCGTTTATATTCCCATGAATTTTTATTATGGTGGAAGTAATATATTTATGAGCTGATTTATCCCTATTTGTCGCTATATTACATTATCTAAAACCATACATAGTGTTATAATTTCAATAAATACCATCCTATAATGATTTTCTAATAGTCTCTTTTTTAATATAGTTGAATTCCCCAAGATATGCATATAGTTTAATTTATTAATAGAAAAATTTAGCTGACTATATAAACAATTCATAATTTTTAATACCTTTTTACTCATTATTCTAATTAGTGGTCATTTTCAAAGATTACAACTCTATTTATTTTAAATATTCTTATAACATATAAAATATCATTTATGACCAGTTTTGTTTATAATATAAAATCATGTTACGAATATAATTCATATTTTATTTTTTCCCATATGAAACACACATGTAAGGAAATAATATCATGTTATATGGGGGTCCAAAATTATATAACCCATTAATTCATTTGATAAATCATATATCACATTATTTTTGATTTATGGTAAATGAGTTTTAATCCAATTGCACTCCATTATGGGTTATGATAGGTTATCCAAGTCCACTATGCTCGTGGAAATTATTTCAATTAAGTAATAATAGGTGCGAAAAAAATTATTTAATAATGTTATAACATTTTATACATATGCAAGTGCAACAATATTTCGTGGTTCAATTCAACTAAAAGACAAATTTTTTTTGTGATGAATCCATGTGTGACCCAAAAATTCCACCTTTAATAGGACATGTTTTAATTAATATTACTTGGGGTATAAATAAAATAAATGGTATGGTTTACCCTCTATATAAAATGTTCAAACACACATATTGACTTGTAACCAACAAAATCATAAATTATAAAAAAAGGAAGTGATTTAATAATTAATGTATAAATAATTAATATCATAAAAGATATTAAAAATATATGGTTGGTGAAATTTTAAAAAATTTAAAAACCCATACTTTAAATCCAATCCACCCATACTCCTCAATGGAGCATGAAATAATCCCTAAAACCATCCACATACTTTTCTTTTATATCATTATGTAAATATTCCCTAACCAATTTACCATGACAAACCTTCAAACATATACAAAAAACAAAGTGTTAATAAAATACTATGAGAATTTTTTGATATCCAAATAAGGAATAATCAATTTAATATCACACATATATATTTAAAAATTGGTAAAATCATAACAATGTTATATTTTTTTATTTTGAATAAAAATTAGGGTAAATGAAGTCCACTAATTAACATTCGGTATCTAATATCGATATGTTTTATTATATAAATACATGAAACTATTTTATTCAAGTTTTACATGAATTAATTTAATTTTGTATAATTAATGGGCTTATTTTGTTCCCATTATCACCATAATATTCTCCCATAAAATAATAACATATGAATGATACTTTTAATGTTATAAACACATAATAAGGAATCTGTAAACCATTTCCCACCAACCAGAGGGCTAATAGCCTCACTTTTTTTGTAATTATTTAAATAACCCATATTTACTCCACATCATGAAAACATTAACAATATAAAATAATCATAACAATAATTACCATCATTACATCCCCCTTTCGATCATCATAACATCATATCCATATCATGATCAAATAAATATTTCTAAATGATATTGGATCTACTAGTTCGCCACCAGTCTAGTTTAGTAAATCACGGTGTGTTGGGTATTATTTGAGAAAACTGGACCCATGTTGTTTTCATGCAGATAATGCTATTCTAAATAATTAAAGAAATATATAAATTATAATAAAAAATATCTCAAAAAAATATTTTACCCATATTCAATGTACTAAGATAAGATAACCTGAAATTTAATTTAAAACCCATTATCAAATAATAAAATATCCACTTCACAAATGTGATATAAATTATATATGCATCATAATATATTAAATCTATAATATCACAATTTCATTGTTTCCATGTTAGTAATGATTGTTCTACCACTCATGTGGGCACATAATTCTATAGAAAAAAAACTAAAATCATTATAATCTTAAATATATTTCATTATGATATTTACATCACTAGGATTGAAATTCCCATGTTAATATTCTATGGTCTAGCATGATGGAAAATAAAATACTAAACTAGTTTTTATTACAACTTAATCATATATTCAGCATAATGAAAAAATAATAGAATAATTTTCACACCTATTAACTAACCACACTTTTAAAATATTACTATTATATATATATATAAAGAAATGCATAAGAATATTTACTACAACATATTAAGACTACCTAGGTATATAATTCTATTTCATGTCAAATTATCTCTTAATCAAGCACAATATATGTGTTAATCTTAAATTTTTTTATTTAACATGAAAATATCATAAAGGATATATATTTAATGTCAATATGTGGGTCAAAATCTTTAATTTTATTTATTTTAGTATCAGATAGTATAAATTATATTAACTACAACCAGGTTGTATCTTTTTATAAGAAACTGTGATGGGGTTTATTCCCATCATTAACATTGCATTATATTAATAAACCATTTTATCACAATTTCATTTTTTTGGAAATATGTTATTGTAGTTACACTCAATATTATGTCCCCAATCGGAGTTCAATTATACATTATGATCATTGGAAAATTCATTATCTTATTACATTCAAAGAGGCATCCAATTATTCTTTTAGAAATTTCATTATCCCAGAACAATGAAATCATTATATAAGGGAACCATTATGATCTACTGATGAATATATATTTAGAAGTTACCTCTAAAATTTTTGAATGAGTAATCAATTCTCTAGACACCTGAATATTTCAGAATGTCCAAAATTCTCCCACAATAAACTAAAACACCATTAATACTATATCTCTAGGATATATTAACAAAAATGATTGATATTAACCAATATATCATAAAATTCAACCATGAAATTTAAAAATAGCATTTTATTAAATCAATGACACAAGGGTTCTTAATGGGCGAGACTGTAGTAGAGTGGGGTAATCCCATAAATTAATGGCTTCAAATAAGATGTATGATTAGAATAATATTTAATTTTTCGTAAAGAATTGTGCCTTTTATTGAATATCATTAAGTGGACATGTTCATGGTCCATCAAACATTCGAAATAAGTATTAAAAGTAATTTCAATATTTCAATAGAAATATAATATTTTTTAGAAATATTAAAACCAAAAAACGAAAGAGTCTTAAAATATGAATGTTAATATATATATATATATAAACATATTAATAAAATAATATATATATATATATATATATTCTTATATAATATAAAAAATTATATATTATGCGGGCATAATATTGAAATAAATTATTCATGGTCTGTGAGCTTGTCCTCAAATGTTAAGGCTTGGGTGCTTAAGCCATCATTCATTTTTTTATTACCCATTTATAGAAATATTAAAAATAGATATTTATTATTATATTTAATGGATTATAAATGTATTTTTAAGCTATTATCCTGGTCACATATCCCATTATTCACACCTAATCTGAATGATGGGGGTATAATGTGGAACCTCTAATCCAAATCCATGAATCTTAAATGCCTATATTATAAGGTCCCAAATAAAGATTCACATTATTGTAAACAAAATTCCATAAAATGATCACTTATCTAACATCATGAAAATATAACATAATATTAATAAATTATTTTAACAATAAATATAATAATATGAATAGTATTATTATTCATATTAGAATTTTAATATATATTGTTATCAATATTTTGGGAAGGGGTTTCGACACCACCAATCATGGGTCATCTTTTTTTCATCATCACAACATTTTTATAGATTCTGATATTTTTTACATATTTTTTTAAATATCTTCAATGTTTCCTCTATAAACCTTTTATACCCAAGGCTTTTCCCCCAGCCCCCATTTTAAAATATTTTCATGCATTTTTTATAAGTTTTCTTCTCAAATAAATCAATAAACTCAACGTAATCCTCCATAACCACTTCACCTAAACTCTTCATTACACCATTATCAAGACACTAACCAGTAATACCTCATTACACTATCACAACCATTCTATTAAATTAAACTAACAACATATACCTGACACTCAAATGTTTATATTAGAAATATTAATGAAAGGGAATTATCCTGAGAAGGAATATTTAAACACACTATAGTTAATGATGGAATAAACTATGACCTATTGAGGTCCATTAAACAATGGTATTGCATATGGGAAAGCATGATTTTATATAATATACATGTTCAATTGATACTTCACTCTTATTGTTATCATACTAAGGTTTTCAATATATAATTATAATTTTCAGGGGATAATAATTTTATATGATTATTAAAATGATAGAAGATCATTATGTAGAATGAAATTATTTTACATAAAATTGAATATTTTGGAGGTTTATTGATAATTATAATCAATATAGTTAGTAAACTTAAGTTCACTTATTCCAATATAATTAGGATTGATCATAATGTTGATTTTTTTGTTTGGTGTGACTCCTGTCGAATCTCTTATTTATTGAAATTCATAGATCTAAATTATATTCATCCATCTTCCTGAGGTTATAGAATACCATGGATATAAATAGATCTTTATCGTGAATAATAATATTATTGTGACCACAGATAAACTAGTGATAAATTACCCATTAGATACTCCTCAATGACAAATATCACATGATTTTTTGAACCATATATTATAAAGTGTACTATTTTTTGTTTTTTATTCATTGCATTATTCAATAAAATGTGTATGATTTATAATTTGACATAATTATTTTATTTTAATTTATTTATCCTTTATTGTGATAATTATTACACAATATAAAAACCACACACTATATCAATGAAAAGAATAATTTTCATGACATGATCTTATGAACCTCAATTAATTACCATGTGACAATGTGTGGCCCTCTTCCCATGAGCTTTAGTATGAACTAACTGTGGTTATCTATCCAAAGAGTTATCGTAATGTAGTGCTTTGATATATTCATATATATTTCATCTAATACATTTTCATATAAAGAATTTAGATCCCACTACATATAGTGGAATCCCTTAAATCATTAATACATTTTTATTCTTTATTTAAAAGATAAAATAACTAGAAATAAAAGTTTAATAGGAACCATGTCAAAATTGAATCGAAAAAACAGATTTTTTACCTTTATTTCAGTCCATTGTAAAATATATATGGAAATTTTCCTGGTCCCAAAATATTTTTGAGACCACACCACAGTACAGAGTGAAATGGTTATTATTAGGTGGACATAAAAACCAAAGAAATCAAATAATCATTAGGTTATCCCACTATTTCGTGGTTTGATAGCTTAATATCTGAGGCTAAAGCCCAATATGATTTTTCCTACACAATAATCAATGTCAACCAATCCATTTTATTACCTATAATTTTAAACTCAAATATATTGGTTGAGTGAAATTAGTCAACCACAAAATATTAGATATCCACCAATATAGTCTCCAACTGCAATAGATTGTCTTCCACAATAAAAATCTTTTATAGATATATTTTTGATAATGTATATGGTAAAATAATATCATTAAATATTTTATTTGTGATTTCATGGTGGTTATAATTTTAAAGAAATCCCATTGTTTCAAAACACATAAAAACATTCATTATAGTAGGCATCAATGATTTGTTTTGATATTAATCTTCATCTTTAATCCAAACAAAAAAACTTGTATTTATGGTCCTCATATAAATTTTATATATATGGAATAAATAAGTTGTTATTTAATTAGAGTAATGTTTATTTATTATTTGATTTTATATATAAATATAATTTTTATATTACTAACTTTATTTGGAAATATATATAATACTTCATTTATATAATTAATTTTCAAAACATAAGAAATTATTATTATTCAACATTAATGATGATTCTAAAATATCACATATTCAGAATTATGATGGAATTTATATTAAGACAATTTAAAAATAATATGAAATGTTTATATTGGGTAAAATTGAATTGGTCATTTTTATCTATGCCAAAATTATAATTTTTCTATAATTTAGTTATGAAATATTCCTAAATATTTAATCTATTCTAAATTTATGATTTTTTTCATTCATTTAATTTTATACCCGTTCTATTTCTAGAAAATAATTTTTTCTTATTAATTCTATCATATGATTTAGTTAAAATTTGTTAAACCACCTAAATAATTTTGTATTAATGCTTCTACATTGTAACATACTAGGTATGATAATTGAATTACTATTCATCTACTTTGAGTGTTACATGAATTATTTTATGATCTTTTAATAATAATTTAGTTATATTTTATTCATTTTTTGTGCCTGAATTATGATAACATTATAATATTTCAATCATAAAGAATGATGTGTTTAGAGACATTGGGTCAGAGCACTCACATTCCTAGAAGCTTATTCCTTATCAATAATTTTTTTTGTAAGCTACTTATCACTCCATTATTACTCATATAGGGATTTATAAATTGACATGAATTTGTTCCTTTATATGAAAATATTTAAAATAACCTTTTAATTCGATGGATTTGAATAAGTATTAATATATTTTAATTTTAGTTTTTTTAGTAACAATATGAATGAGTTATGTTATGTGTCAAAAAACATTTTTAATTAAACGTGTTTTATTAGTTGAAGGAATAATTATTAAAAAATAAATCCTTAATAGACATAATAAGAAACAGTAATAACATGAGATAAGATAATGATATTAAATCCCATTCAATGTATTATGTGTTATATTCAATTTATATCAAACACATATCAAGACCTTCATCATCCGACATGTTCGAATAATTAAAAATAGGAGTGAAATTATATTATCAATTATATAAATATAATTTAGTGTAGTGTCTTTAAGAATATTGTACCCTGTTTTTTAACTTTACATAAGATGTAATTTTTTTGGGAACCATTAAGTAGGATAATAGAGGAATAATTTTGAGTTTATTGATATCATATATTGGGAATGTAGTTTTGTATACCTTCCATGGGTCATCTATGATATTACTGGAATGATGACTTACCAAAAAAATATTTTGATTAGGAGGTTCATACATTGTGTGGTCATTAAATTGTTAGTTATTCCATGGATCATTCTATGTTGAGATGATACAATTTGGTATCAAAGGGGTTTTCATCATTAATATCTATTTGGATATAAAATAAAAGAGATTAAGAATGTTTTGGAATTTTTTATAATAATTAATTAGGAATTATGGACCCATTTTTGGGGTAATGGTCAATTTTCATAAATTATAAATAGTATTCTACATTTTTCAATTACTATTGATATGAGTTCACTATTTGGTGATGTGCTTACAATAAAATTTAATTGATATTTATATTATTGTATTATGATTTCAACAATGTCACCCAATGAAATGATGGATATGAATTAGTCCATGCATCGTCCTTGTTAAAATTGGAGTAATATTAAATTCATTTTTCCAAGACACATTTAGTTTTAGTATACATTTTCTTATATCATGTTTATTATGCCTTGATATCTATTGAATTGTACTGACACATCTTGATGGAATTTGGAAAAATAATTGATATATAATGTTCCTTATTTAACTTAATTTTTTGTCATAAATATGATAAAGAATACAACTTATGTAGTCAATTATATCATGTTTATCTATGGACCATATTCACATGAGCTAAACATGTTATAGTGTGAGTTGAATGGGATCCATGCTTTGATTCGCAAGGATTATGTGCCCTGATTTGTTGTAAAATAGAAGACCATCTGATTCAATTTTTTTTAAAAATTTATTAAATGTTTAAATAAGAAAATTTTTACAGTGAAAATGATTTGTAAATAAATATTATCCATCTTTTATTTCCATAATAATGATGTAGTTTGGGGCCTGGTCATAATAGTGGGTAGTGTGTGTCATAAATAATTTTATGACAGATAAAGGGGCATCTCATCATTTATATATGAAATGGAAAATG
This sequence comes from Viscum album, assembly GCA_963277665.1. Taxonomy (NCBI): domain Eukaryota; kingdom Viridiplantae; phylum Streptophyta; class Magnoliopsida; order Santalales; family Viscaceae; genus Viscum; species Viscum album. The sequence goes on along the minus strand of OY728156.1, from coordinate 1,185,755,141 downwards.
AGTAGGTTATATAAATACATGTCCCAAAACATGTAATTAAGAAATAAAAATCATAACATAATAAATAATCTTGATGAAAGAGAAGAAATGGAATAACTCTTATGAAATTTCGGTATGGTTACAGGTGTAAATGAGATATATTAATGAGAGATAAAGAGTTCTACCATTATAAAGACATTCTAAGGGAGGTAGGGTGGAGTAAGATCATACCTTATCTTTTTTAATTTAATATAAAAGGGTGTGACAACATAGAGTAACTAGGATAAAAATGAGAAAGGTTGGAATATGAGGACCCCTTACGGGAATTCTGCATGGTAATGGGTGTACAAAAGGGATCATAAGAGGTATAAATGACAGTTAAAGTGGGTATTATATTTTATAAATAAAATGGGATGCTTATAGGATATTTAATAACATATACCAATGTGAGAATAAATGATATTAAATGGCATAACATGAAAATAATGCTTCATAAAAGAGGATGATGTAAGATCCCTTACCAAATTTCAGAGTGTTATCGGGTGTACACAAAAGGAATTAATGAGAAATAAAGAAATATATCAACATTAAAAAATAAGGAGGGTAGTATGAGGGAGGTGATAAATCATACCCTATCATTTTTAATTGAAAATAAAAGGGTATAACAATATGAAGAAACATGGATTAAAGAGAGAAAGGAAACCCTTACTTGAGTGAGTGACATCCAAAACTATAGGTGGGGCCTCTTTAGAGGTTGGGGGAATATGGAGGATTATATAGATAGGAAGAAATGTTAGATACTTTCTTATATAGATTTCGGTCAAATTATTAAATCAATGAATTTAAAATCATAATGTATATTATAGATTTTAGGGGATTCACTAAGGCTTTATAAAATACATAAAATAATTTTTAAATAAAATTTTATTTATGATAAAACATATATTGTGCTGATAATACCCATTATAGAATTTTTTCTATCATTTTTGGGTCATTATGATTTTATAGAAAACATATTTTATATATTACATATTTAATTTTTACCCATTAATTTGACTATCTTAGAAAATTATCAAAATTCAAATATGGTAAATTTGGAAATCATGATTAAAAAATAATATTAATTTTATCTAAATAATTTTCTATGATGTTTATTTACACTTTGAAAATTAAAACTAAAATTTACTAAAAATTCATAGGTTTTGAAAAAAAATGTTTTCAAACATTGATAAAAATTACATTAGACATCATAAAAGTAATATAATAATTTATTAATAATATAATAAATTTTATAATAATAATTTATTTAAATAATTGTTATTTAAAAAATTCAGTAATTAATTAAAATATATTCTTTTAAAATACACTATCTATTTTATCATACAAAAATATAACTCTTATCAAAATAATTACCTAACCATTCATAGATACAGAACTAATATAATGATAAATTATAAGAATTTTTATCTAATATTATTAATTAAAACCATAGTTTAATATAATTTATATATTTATCAAAAGTTCTATTTTAAATGAAAAAGTCAATTTTCCAAATTCTTCACTTTTTTGGAAAGACCATTTTAATAATGGAATTGATGGAATAATACTTTAATTATAAAAATTGATTGCACAATAATTAACTAATAATATTTGAAATAACCCCTTATAAAACATCCTTGGGGCATAAGGGTATGGTGTGAAATTTTTATAAACTCATGGAGTGGCTCAGATAACATTTCATGTGTGGTAATATCTGTAAATATGATCTTGTATTATAGGTGTTTCCATTCACATTTAACATGTTGAAGCTCAGCTTGGGCTTTTTCAAGAGAAATTCCTTGATACTCTACCTCATTTCCTACCTTGAACAAATGAGCTTTATATGTCCTGAGTCTATTTGATGACTTCATCGCCTCCTTTGAATGTGTCGAAAATATTCTCCTTAAAAAATGTATATTTATATAATTCATGTGATCACTATTTAGTAACTATATTATCATTTGAAATGATTCTAAATACTCTTTTAAACCGAAAAAAATCATTTACATGTTTTATATATCAAGAATGCATAAATATAAATGGAATTTTTTCATAAATGATCAGTTTGTTATAAAATTCCCATTTAATAAAATTCTCCCTTGAAATTTCCCTTTCCCACACTAATATAGATGAGCGTAACTCTTCCTCATTACTTCCTCTAGTTCCAACATTTCCTCTTCAAACATGTGGTATCACTATAACACTTAGATGAGGGTATCATTTTATTTCATAAGATTTTTTCTCTATGATCTAATATCTTCACTAACATCTCTTTATAGAAGTGGAAATTCTTAAATGGTACCACTTCTCGATTGAATACACGAGTTGGGTCAATTATATACTTCCTCATGAGTGATATATAGATTACACAATGTTCTTGATACAGGTTTGGGAGGAGTACTAGTTGATAGGCCACTTATCTAATGTAATCATAGATCTCAAAAGAGTCTATGTACTTTGGATTATGATTTCCCTTCATCCTAAATCTGAAAACTCTCATCCAGGTTGATATTCATAGTAATACCATGTCTCCATCATCATATTATAGGTCACATAGATGATTATCAACCTAGATCTTTTTTCAACTTTGAATAGATTTAATGTTCTATTAAATTGTATTGACCATCTTCACCATTTCTTTGACCATTTCTAGAACAATATGTTTTCACTCCCCGACATCTTCTCAACATGATGGTGTTTTGAACAAATCCAAATAAAGGGATCTATATAGAGCCATTTGGATTATTGAGTGTAAACTATTATTCTAAGAGAACTCCAAAAAAATGTTCATCCCATACAACTTTTAAGTCTTTTGAGAGAGCCCTAAACATGTCCTCAAGTGTCTGGATAGTATGTTAAAATTGGCCATCAGTTTGAGGATTATAATCCATACTAATGTTTAGCTCAGTATTTAGATTGTCTTGGAGATTCTTCCAAAATGTAGAGGTTAATCATGGATCCCGATCAGATACAATCGATAGTGGTACACCATACAACCATACCACTAATCTAATGTATATTCCTTCTAGTATATCTATTGATAAATTCACTCCAATTTCAATAATTTGTGCAGTCTTGGTAAGATAATTAACCAAAACTCATAGAGCATTTATTCCTTTGGATTTATTGGGTAATCTGGAGACAAATTACATGGTGTTGGTTTCCCATGTCCATATTAGTATGGTAAATGGTTTCATCATCCCCGTAAACATTATCCTCTATAATTTCATTTTCTGACATACCATCCACATTTATGTACGCTCAGTGATATCTTTCTTCATATTCTCCCACATATAATACTCTTGAAGATCCAGATATATATATGTGTTTCTTGGGTGAACAGAGAAAATCAAAATATTTCCATCATCCAAACATTCCTTCATTAACACTATATTTGATATAACAAAAAGTATTGACCAGAATATCACATTTCCCTATATATTAATATTGAACTCTACAGATTTAACTTTTCTGATAGTTTTCACTTTATTTTCAATTTCCACATCATATTTATTTTCATCCTATAACAATTCCTATTGATAATGTTGGGAAATAATTTTTGAAGGGAATGATGATGTTTCCTTCATTATGATTCCCCTATCCATATTCATCAAATCCAACAATATCTGATCCGTTTAAATTCTTAGGAATTATAGAATTTTTGGGTAATTCTACATATAACTTCTACCACCTTGTTTGATTTCCCAGGGTGGTAATAGATTGTGCATTTTTATTCCTTGATGGGATCTAACCATATTAATTATTGCATATTCATCTCTTTCTATGTGAATATTAATAATTTTGACTTTTATGAACCCTATATATTTCACACATCTCCCCCAAGAGATAATTCCACAAGATTTAAAGTTAAAATATCACAGCTGCTGGACCCAAATCATGTATGTGATTGTTTGGATCATGAATTTACATATTCCATGAGGCATAAGAAATGATCTTTTAATTTTACCTCATATTCCATATGAGGATGACAGATAATATTTTCAAGAATAACTTTCTCTCAAACATTATCTTGTGATACAACACTTATAGATGTTTTTTCATAATTATTTAATATAACATCTCTTGGGGACTCAATGTTTTTAGATAACATAAATGGTATACATATAGGACATAAAATGACATATAGTACGACATACAGTAATTTGATGAAGTTATTACATGCAATTAATTCATCATTATCAATATTATAATCGTATGTATCATTATCTTGTGATCATGGAGACTCTTGATGCTCATCAGGGTTCGGAGCCCTCACAATATAACATTTTCGTGTGTAATTCCTTACTTCTCAAAATATACATCATAGAACTGCATTGGATTAATTTTATGGAACTTGGTTTCTATTTGTCAAATTACCCATTTGGGTGTTGCAATTGGATACATTCATACCTTTTTTCCATAAATAATACATCAACTAGTCCTCTTGTGACATTTTCCTTGGTGTCCCTTTCCATAGTTGTTGTACCAATAAATTGGGGTGTAATTCCCTTATCACCTTTATCATATTCACTTTCATGATAATTTATATTCTTCATCCTTGGTGTCCTTGGGAATTAAATATAGAACCAATTTTAGATCATGATTTTTGTTAAATACTTTTGCATAATCACATTATGTTCTACATGAGCTCCCATTTGATTGGGAACCTCATTAGGACATTTAGCACATTTCCCTAAACATTTTTTGTTAAGGGAATTTAAACTATTACCACCCATTAAATAGGATAAAATTAAAATTTGGGATGATTTTTTAAACACATAATGGGGAATAAAATGTCCTTAAAGGAAGAATGTATAAATTTATCTTATCTCCTTAGCTTATAAATTTTTAGGCTTCAATCTATCTTAACTGTGATACATCTCCAAACGTATTTTCTTATGTGATTTTTTAATCCATTAATAATTGTTCATACTTTTATTTTATAAAATTCCAAATCATATCCATCGATAAGGTCGATGAAAGAGTGTTGTGAGGCCCGTTTTCATGCAATGGATCCCATTCGAGTCTAGCTGAAAGTGATGTTTTCAGGTCTTACCCCTACAGACATTTGTTTTAGAGCCACCTTTATAAGTTTATATCCCAACATGGATATATTTTCTTGATAATATAATTAATTTTTACTCACCGGTATTTAGGGATTATTTTCATAAGCTCATATTTATCCCTAGGGATTTCACTAGGGGTTTTTATCCTAATCCAAAAAATAACCAAACTGATCATCTTATACCAACTATAATGACCTTGGTATTTTTACACATTTAAAATTATTTCATACATAAAATTAGACTTATTACAACCCATAAGATAATGAGTTCTTGTGTATTTGGGCTTACGAACATTACTTGAAAACAAAATACAAACAAACAACATCATTATTGAAACCATCATTAACATGACCACACCATTCCATCTTATTTAACAATGCATGGGATAACCTTAGGACATACATAAGAAATGGGTAAGATATAAATCCCAATAAGGGAATAAAAAATACCTGAAAAATTCAACACATGTTATAAAATAGTCATATTAATGGAGCATAAGAGAAAAATGGACATAAATTCATGATATAACATGATTATCATAACATGGAAATGTGGGAATATAAAAATGATATCAGCATGATCCAAGGATCACTGAACATGTATTAACATGAGTAGACCCTTATTTCACATTAGTTTCATTAGTATACCATAATTTCAAATTAATTCTAATTATTTAACCCCCATTTAACATGGTGTATGATGATACTAAACATTACCCAATGCATTGGAGCACTATCTGGGACAACCCTTTATAATCATTTCATTTTCATGTCTAAGTGGTCCACATAGATCATACAACATGGATTCATTCAAAAACATAATTTTTTACACAATAAAAAAAATTAGAAATATGTACATAAATTTCTGTAATAAATAAGTATATGTGAATAAAATTGATTACCCTTGATTGGGAAATGATAATGGTATTCACTGCACAATGATTTTGGCATTGAAAATTGGGATGCAATTTCCGTAGACTAACAGCCGGACATAAAAAATCATATAAATGGTTGATGAGATATAACATGGTATATAAACACATATAAAAGAAATTGAAATTTATTTGATCATAAAAATACCATTCCCAGCAATAGTAATTAGTAAATAGAAGGAATACCATACCAATGAAACATGGAGAAATGGAGAAATGGAATAACTCTAAAAAAATGTCAGCATAGAAATGGGTGTACATGGGAGGGATTAATGATAGAGAAAGAGATATCCTATAATAGAAACATAATAACCGAAATATGGGGGAGGATAGAAAACATAACCTATTATTTTTAGTTGTAAATAAATTAATGTAATAATATAAATAATCTTTGATTAAAATTGGAATGGAAGGAAGGTAATGATCCCTTACAAAAATGAAGCATGGTAACATGTGTACATAAGGTTTCATAAGAAAGATAAATGAGAGTGAATGGGACTCTAATAATTTATAAATAAAATGAAATTTAATTATAATATGTAATAACATATCCCAATATAGTAATAAAATAAATTAAATGGAATAACATGAAAATAATTTTTATCCGAATTGAAGGGTTGAAGATCCCTTACAGAATTTCGGCACGGTAATGGGTGTACACAAAAAGAATTAATGAGAGATGAAGTGGTATCCCATCATTAAAACAAATTTAGGTAAATATTTCAGAGGTTTGAACTAATACCTGAACTTTTTAAATTTCCAATAAAAAGGTAAAACAACAGGAAGAAACATTAATAAAAATGAGAAAGGAATGAATCCCTTACTTGAGTCTCTAACATAAAAATCTTGAAGATGGTATAATTGAGATAATATGGTTCCTTGAAAAAATTATATAGAGGGGATGCTAGATTAAGGATTTGAACCAAGGATAATTATTGATTCTATGTGGTTGAATGGGTGGGTTTATATAGTAATTGATAGCTGAGTACATTAATATTTCAAAAACGCATGTTTTGGAATCTATTTAATTAAATATTCAGAAACACAAACCATTCGATGGTTTTTTCATATGTTTTTAAATAAAGTGGAGTGGAAAAATTTCTTTACCAGGCCAATGGCCAAAAATATTAAAATATTAGTCTTTCTTGTGTGGAGCTGAGTCTCATTATTAATAAAATGAATTTAAAATCCCAATGTATATTATGCATTTTGTATGACTCACTAAGGATTTTTAAAATAAGTAAAACAAATATAAAATCAAATTATTTAAATGTTAAAACATATATTTGGACCATAATACTTTTTATAGTATTTATTGAATCATTTTGTGGACATTATTATGACATAAAACACATATTTCATTTAGATGGTATTTAATTTTTACCAAAAAATTCAGTAGCCTAAGAATATTACAAAAAATAACCATTAGGTTATTTTAAAATCCTAATTCCCAAATTAATATAATTTTTATCTAAATAAATTTTTAAATTTGTTAATTTTAACTTCTTAAATGAAAACTGATATTTATTGAAAATTCATAGGTTTTGAAGAAAAAAACAATTTTCAAACAATGATAAAAACTACAATTGAATTAATAAATGTTATATACTCATTTATTTTTCACATAATTAGTATGATAATAATATTTTTTAAAATATTAGTCAATTAATAAAATCATTAATTCCATAAAATAAATTCTTTAATAATACACTTTCTGTTTTATTGTAAAGAAATGAAACTCCTATAAAACTGATTACATAATAATTTATAAATAAGGGACTAATATAAAAATCATTTTTAAAAATTCTTTCTATAAAATTATTCACAAAAAACCATAGTTTAATATAGGTTATATATTTGACAAATGATCTATTTTTACCTAAAAATAATTTTTATCAAATTAATCACCCTTTAAGAAGGTCCATTTTTATAAAGGAATTGATGGATTACGAATTTTATTTAAAAAATGGATTAATAAAATATAATATAAATCCGTATTACATAACCCCTTATATCCCTCATATAATCCCTAAGGCTATGGTGTGTGATGGTGATAAATTCTCAGGGCGGATCATATAACATTGCATGGATGGTAATATCTATTAAATTGAACATATCAGGTATACAATTCCATACAAGATTAATGTATTGAAGCTAGGATTAGGATTGGTCTAGAGAGAATCCCCGTGGGGCCACCTCCTTTCCACGTTCTGAAAATTGAGCATTGTATGGATCAAGTCTACAAGATGATGTCATCCTCTCATTATTATGTGTCAAATGGATGCTTTTTAAAAGAAAAACATTATTTATATCAGTCATGTGGTCATTGTTCAATGACTATATTATGCACGGTAATGATACATAACAACCATTTAAATCCAAAAAAGAGTGCATGTTTATGTATATTCATCAGTCATTAAAATAAAATTAATTTTATTCACAAATGATAGGTTCATTACATACTGTAAAGTAGCATGCTAAATATGGAATACTTTGATCATTTCACAGAGCTATAGAGATTCAATCATACTATAGATGATGATGATCATATGAATACTATGGTATTCAAGGATGGTATAGTCTACACCATTTAGACATAGGTAAATGTGTATAGGTTGATAACTATTTCTATTGTCATCAACTAGGCCCTGATCACAGAGTTAATTTAGAGGGATGATGATGGTGTAAGCTAGGGTGGTTCGAAAACAAGGGCATCAAGTCATTATTATTTTGGGATAAGGGTCATTATAAGACTACTCACAGAGGTAGTAATATCCAGGGTCCACATATTGATCATTTTCTTATCGGCCACCACAATGAGAAGTTGTGACACATCAGGTCGTACTGTACACAATATCTAATCGAGTGAAAAAGATGACGAATGATGGGAAATCTCGAAAAAATTATAAAAAAACATTCCCTCTAGTGACAAGCGAGTGGGGATCAGAACATACTCCACAATGATGAGTGGGATAGCTGGGGGACGCCATGTATGTAGCTATATTTCTACACGTCGATCTGGATGATGGGGTAGTCAAGGAATAGGAAGACAAACTATGTTTCTCAATTCCAGAAAATCTCACTTGATCTGAGAATTCAGGAACTGATTAGGGACCTTGGTACATGCTAGTTAGATGTAGTCCACCCAATTCTATAGAGGTAGAGTGCTGGACCTTCTATAGTTTGAGGTATGATTCTAGTTTTCTCCACATTATTGTATTCATTATTTGACACATACACACCTCACCTATTTATATATATGGAACCCAATAAGGGTATTTAAATTTTCATTTAGTACTGTCATGGTGTTATGATTCTATATATACCATTGGGTATCCATTTATAGGGTATTCTTTTCTCCCAAAATTTCCCCATTCAAATAGTCTGTTACCATTTAATATAGAATCTATACATCCTTGACATGACATGATCTATCATAACAATTGGGATGGATTAGTTATATCCATATAGATCTTGTATTAACAACTATCGTTGATACTAAATGGTTGTAAGTACATTCATAAGGGTGAAAGAGATATAAAAGCATCACGATTTTTACCTAAGCAGCATAGGTTGGGTAATGTGATAGTATAGATCGACTTACATTTACAGTATGAACATGGGTTCCAACCCACTATCTTACCTTTTTTATTGTAGAATTTTAATGAATTATTTCCTGAATACATCTCTAGTCTACCTCTGGGGGGTGAGGTAGAGTTTACTATTGATTTTTTATTAGGAGTTGCACCGATGAATATTTTTTTATAATACAAAACATATTGAGCTTCTAAAAGTAAAGATGAAATTAGATGATCTGGTGGCTAAAGGATTTATAGGCCATAGATCTTCTCCTTGGGGTTCATCAGTTCTTTTTTCCAAAAAGTTAGACAATACCCATAGAATCTGTCTGGATTATCAATGTTTAAACCCACTCATGGTAATGAATTAGTATCGGAATCCCTGAAAAGACGACCTATTTGATCAGATATGTGGTGAGAATTTGTTTTCAATAACATATTTGAGGTTAGGATATCATCATGTTCAGGTAAGGAGACCAAACATACCATTCATGACATTCAGGGGCATGTATTGCTTATACGAGTAGATGGTTATTCTATTTAGACTCCCAAATACTCCGATATTTTTTACGGTTCTTTTGAATCATGTTTCCAGCTATATCTAGATTCATTTGTGGTAGAATTTTTTGATGATGTATTGATGTATTCATTCTCTAGAAATGACCATGAATCCAATATTGATATTTTTCTAAATACATTGTTGGAGAACCAACTCTATATTAAGCATAGTAAATTCCACTTCTTAATCGACAGTGTCCACATCCTTGGTCATATCATCTCAGATTAAGGAGTTTCAGTATACGCAAATAAAGGGAGATATGTAGTTCATTGTGATCATCACAAGAATTTATTTGACATTAATAGTTTCATTGTTATTGCAGGATAGTATTGATGAGTCATGTAGGACTTCTCATGCCTTGCATCAATTCTTATTTCATTGAAAAATAGAAGTTTGAAATTCCTATAATTAGTAGGTTTTTATGCATCCTTTTAAGAGATGAATGGAAGACTAGAATTTACAGGTATACTTATTCTACATACTCCAAGAAATATATGAACTCTATTCTATAAAGACATTGGTTTTGGGGATGGAGCTATTCTGATACAGGATGAGTGAGATTTCGCATACGAGTAACATCAATTGAGGCCTCACGAGTGGAATTACCAAACACATGTTATCGATCTCACTGTTGTTGTGTATACCTTATGTTGTTGGAGACACTATCAACATGGATAGAATTTTTGGGTATTAACATATCACAAAATCCTTATGTATATCATTACATTGTGAGAACATAATCTCAAACTATATTGGTGTGTCAAGTACCTTCAGTCATTTGATTTTTAGTAATTCTATAATAATTTAAAAAAAATCAATAACTGGTGGTATGAGTCAAATGACTTTGACAAAGGATGTTCTAGACTATGGTGGTGAATTTAAGCTTCTATACATATTCCAATAGATTAATGTTAAGGTCTAGGAGGACCATGTTCATACAATCCTCACATCCTTAAATGTGACTTCAAAAATTATGGAACATGTAATAATGTGGATGTTATCAGTTCCCAATGGCCTTACCAATGGAATTTTTTATTAATGATGATACATCATCATGTTTTTTCAAGGATGGGGATGATAGATTATTGTTACATGCGAGATTCTGGTTCCCTTTAGAAATCATAGTGGATTTGATGATGTAATTTCATTACATAGAATGAGTGATACACCCCGGATTCTACAAAATGTATCGAGATCTATGGTGCCAATAAACATGGCATGTTATGAAATGTGATATTACTAGTATCATCACTCGATTATCCACCTTTTAGCGAGTGAAGGTGGAACATCAATCTGTGATATGTCATATATGGTCGTTGTCCATTCCGAAGTGGAAATGAGACAATGTTTTAATGGATTTTGTGACTTATTTTCCTTGACCACCTTGTGGAAATGATATAGTGTGGGCTATAAATGATTTTATGAATATTGATTCACAATTCTTACATGTGGTAGAGACCATCACAATAGATGCTCTAGCAGGGTTTTATGTTTGTGTGGTTGTACAAATTACTGGAGATCATCATTTTGTCATTCCTAATTGAGACTATCTTTTCACATTACAGTTTTGGAAGGCATTGCATAATGAATTGGGTACACGGGTACATATTATCATGGCCTATCACCCAAAGAATGATGGATATATTATGTGTATAATTTAGGTTCTTTAGGATATGATCCATGCATTTTTCCTTGATTTTGTGGGTTTTATGAAGAAACACATTCATCTCATAATGTTTAATTATAATAAAAAAATTTATGTCTACAATCAAGATGGAACCCAATGATGATGTATATGGGATGAAATTATGATTACCATTGTGATGGACAGACATTGGGGAAGAATCTCTTTTTGGACCATGACTATATCAGGATACAACAGAGTAAGTCTAGCTAATCAGAAACACCATGTTAATTGATCAGTCCATATAGTAGTCTTATGCCAACAAATGTTTTTGACCTCTTTAGTTTAAGTTCGGAGGCCATGTTTTATTGTGAGTATCAACCATTTTAGTGTATAGATGTATCCAGACAAAAGGTAAGATCCCATGAAGGTTCATTTGACCCTTCATGTTTATGAAATGGATCAGAATAGTGAATTACCAGTTTTTACTTCTTTATAGATACTAGTCCATGCCTTAATGATTTAATATATATCATCATAGTTATGATTATCTAGAATATACTCAGTCTTTCAACCTGAGGAGGTTGAATTGGATATGTATGATTCCTTCGACGAGTATCACACATATTTTTTTGATCATATCATTTAACACTCTAAGGTAGGAATGTGATATTGTTCTGTGTTTTATGGCAGTATGACTATATAAAAGATAAGACGTGCAAGTCGGAAGAGTATATAAAATCTTAGTGGATGGATCTCCCTACTGATGATTTCACTTTATGCTCATAAGTTCAACTAGTATATGAGCTACTTTGAAGAGTTATGGTTATAAACACTCATCTTTTCAATAAATGTATGGATTATTATTATTATTATTTGGATTCATTAAATGGATCTAGTAATGATGTCTATAGATGTTGTAAAGGTTGTGGGAGAGTTAAAGGCTCATTCAAACCTCCGAGATTTGAAATTGAAAAAACAGACTCGAGAACACGGATTACACAATCTTATTCAAACCTTATTTCTAACTATGTATGGTTCCTTTCTCTACATTCAGTCGTGCACAAGTTGTTTATAATATAATAACATTTCACTTAAATCCTAAAAATTGATATTTTGGGGTGAATTTTATATTTTTTCTCTCGCTTAACTATTAATAATTATTTCATTATTCCTTTTTCATATTATGGACCCAAACCCTATTACTTTTCTATTTGGAAATAATAAAAACCAACTATTGGAATTAAGCTAGATGCATAATCATGTGTCCATTATTAAATCTGTCAAAATTTTGTGGATCTATCTCGGTAAGCTCCCATAGTCTCTAAAACCCTATAATGTTTATCTTAAGATCCAATTCACTATTTTATTATATGATATTTTGACCTATTTATTGGGAAATGGATCATTTCTCATGTCTCTAATAACACCATTCTAATTTGAGGCTAATATCGAGAAAGGCATAATCAATGGCCTTAGGAAGGGGGTTACATCATTTTTCTAAGGATTTTTTGGTGATTCGTATTTGTGTTGTATTTACATATGAATTATTATTCTATAAATCTATATTATATTTATTCCTTCATGTATAATTGGACTTTTCACCTTAACAAATTTCCATCGAGTATTTTTTTTGGGTTACAGCTTGTACATACCTTATACGATCACCCCATGGGTGTGCCGCATAGAATTGGCCATTTTGGAAAATTGGTTCATGTTTATTGTAATTAAATTGGTCCTTAAACATTGTTCTTAAATTTTTGTACCCCTGATAAATTGGTATTACACGTGACCTAAGGAAACTATAAGGTTCTTAGCCCTATTACAGTTGGAATTTCATAGTTATGAAATTTCATTAATTCCCATAAAATTTTCTAAATGACTATTGAACATTTGGAAACTTTTTCCATGTCTTAATAAAATGATTGATTTAAAAAAATTGATTATGTCAAGTGGCTTATTCATTATTGATGGGTTTTTAATGGACATCTTAATTTTGATTGTTACCCAACATTAAATTAATTTTCTTAAATTAATGAATTCATATAATTAGAATTACGTATAATGGATAATGAAAAAATTCATTTTAATTTATTCTTATTGAATGATTATTTTGAATGACATTTCAGTGAATGGAAAACGATGTTGAATAGTGATATAAATAAGAGGTTATGACTTATTTAATGTGTTATAATTGGTTTTTCCATTCTTTCTTATGAATATTGTCCTGATAATAAGTTTCCTAAGATTTTATACCTATTTCCTTATTCTATAAATAAATATTCCTCAATTGATGTTCTACACAATTGTATGGGTTGTAGAGATTGTGGGATAATAACAGTCCATTGAATTGGGTGTTGAGTTAATGGTATGTCACACTAGTGATACTATATAGGCGAAGGGCAAAAGAGCCACATTCGATGATTAATGTGTTTCCATGGCAGTTTACAAGCCATCTTGGGTGTTGTTGCATCAAGTATCTCACTATATTAGGATGTAGGAAATATACCATATTTCATGAGATATTTTTCATATTAGATTGATATTTTATTTTTCTATTATTCCTCGGTACATCCACTAGTAGTATTCCATGTATAAGACCATTAGGCATCCTCACACACATGGTTCATGTAGATGGATTCAATATAGAACTAAACTATAAATATATATTAATACTATATAAATATAGCGACATGATTAGACATTCATTCTAATGTTGAGCTGACATTGGTAGACCCACCAGTTTTCCAATAAGAACCTATGCGGACAGTTATTAATTTAATTATCATTTCTTTACATTTCTAATAATACAAGCACACTTTTTAGTTATGACTACTACTGACATTTTAAGTGGACACCATTAGTGGTGGCATGAAGGTATATTTATCTAAAATACTACATGGGATACCTTTTCTACATGAGAATACTATTTTTCAATAGGTATTAACCTAGGAAAGAGAGGTTGTTGATTGCATACCTATTTGGAGAATAGGAGTGGAGGATTGGGCTTAAGCTGGAGATTTTCATTGATATGTTTCTTACTTTTTGTATTTTTTACTACATTGTCGCATATTTATTTCTTCTTGATCATGTAATTACTTCATCATCCCATCAATCATTTATCAGAATCTACCTTTTATTATTTTTTATATTGTATTCAGTTTTTTAGTTTATTTCTTTCCCCACATACATATTCCATTAGCTATTTTTGATTCCATTATTTATTGATTATATATGATAATATTCAACTTCTAATATTAATATTTTTATTATATTTATTATGGTATTGCGACATGGGGGTATAGTATCCCCACTATAAAACCCTTACACACTCATTGATGGTTAGGATCTTCTAGAGTATGGGGATGCATGTTTGAGGCTATGCGATCTAGTTGAGTGGGGTTCACCTTATGAGAATTTTGGGTTGGTACGTTACATATTTCATGTAAATTAGTGGAATTTTATATGGTTTTTTCCGTTACATGCATGTTTTAGTGTCTGTATAAAATAAAAACGCTTTTTAGTCATCCCACAAAAATGAAAATTCAGATTGAAAATTTTCCAATTTCTACATTTCCACAATCAATATTGAATTATTTCCTTTTGGTTTCACAATAATAAGAGGTTTTTTTCATATTTTTTACCAACATCCACATGTTTTTAAAGTCTAAAAATCCATAAAAAACTCTTTATTAATCGATTCTAAAAAACCACAAAAAAATGATGTGTCATAAACCACTACATGATAAAAATAATTTGAAGATAGTTATACTATGATTTAAGATCACTAGAGGTCATTTTCTATGGTTTAAAGAATCGCATTCAAGTTTATGTTTTCTAAAATACAGAAAAGTTTTTTATTCATCATAGATAATAACATATAAGATTAATGCATCATCAACCCCAATAATTCAAAAATAAATATACAATCATTTTCCTATGATTTCAAGTCCAAAAGGGGATATTTTCTTGGGTTTAACATCATACCACATTTTCTTAAAGGTTGTTAATTCCATAATAATATCACACCACATATTAATTTCACATTCCATCTTATTGCACACATCAAAAATAATTCGTGATAGATTTCCTATGATTACATATCAATATGAGGCACTTTACTATGTTTTTGGATTTGATATGTGTGTTTTAGTGTTTTAAATACCTAAAAAGGTGTTTTCTTTCATCCATAGAAATTGAAAAATTTTATTAACATGTCACCAATCCCAGCATTTCAAAAATAAATATAGGGTTTTATCAATTATTTCATGACAACCTTTGGTATTTTCTTGGGGTTTCCCCCTTCTGAAAGTTTCTATATACTATGAAATCTATAAGATCTACTTACATAGATATTTCAATCACCCTACATTCCAATTTTACACCGCCTCTAATCATACGCATAAAAAGTAATTGAAATTCAATTTTCCTATGGTTTCATAGTAATATATGATTATTTTCTATGGTTTTGACCATTACATACACATTAATGTGTTTTGAAACAATAAAAATTCATTGCCAATCATTTTGGGAAAAAAAACTTGGATAGATGTGTCATCAATCCCTAAATTTAAAATATATATACATATATGGTTTATTTTCAATGATTTCAAAAATATTAGACTATTTTAGTTTTGACCCCTTTTAGGAAGTTTTAAAAGGCTATTAATTCGTTATGAACTACTTATTTAGTCAGTCCATAAATAGTACACATTGGATTAATGGTCCCTCTACTCATACATCTCCCAATAAATGTGAATACTGTTTCCTAAATATTTAATATCAATTTGTGGTCTTTTTTTATATTTTGGACCATCACAAAACCATTTTAGTGTTTTGAGACAATAAAAATATTTTTTACAGTAATCCTTGATAAACAAAAACTCATACTGAGGTGTCATTGACATGAAAAGATAACAAATATATCGATAATTATTCAATTTTCTTTTTTGAATCCAATCCAAATATTTTTGTTTAGTTTTGACCCTCCAAAAGTGTGAGCTAAAATTTTTTGGGAAATAAAACAGATGAAACGATACATCATATTATATTGAGAAATCTGAGTAACCAATTAATGAATAATTGATTCCAATATATCATAAATTATTCCAAAATTATTATCATTTGTTTCACAATAATCCAATTGATTTTTCTTGTTTTTCATCCCTTTTATATGATTTTTCACATTAATACAAATGTGATGTAAATGAGAATGTTTTAACTTACTAAGAAACCTAGGTATTTAATTGATTTGTCGATGATTCCTACAGATTCTTAATTAATCAATGATATTGTTCTTATGTATTCACACTAATCTGAACTTTTTTTCAAAGTATTGGACCCTAATTAGGTCATTTTTCTTTCATTAACATATTTTAATAACATGAATGTATAATTTCATTTATTTTAATCAATTGGAGCATTGGATATAAGTGTGATTGATTGATATATATTTATATATAATTATCAGTGAATCTTTATATTGATTTTTATATCACTTGTAACTCGTTTTATAATTTTTAATGAACTAATGAGAGATATTTCATATTAATAAACATAAAAATAGTTAAATGGTTTTTTCATTCATGTCATTGAATATGTTCATTATATTAACATGGGGTTAAGTGGAGCATATAAAAAATGAATCTATGTCCATTATCCTAATTTCTTAAACCAATCCAAATATATTATCTTGATTTTAACCACATAGTGCATGATATCTCATTTTAATGAAAGAATAAAGGTTAAATGCATCTTTGGATAATACTGAGAAATCAAAGAATTTGATTGACACTCAGTTGGTTCGTATAGATCATAAATTTTTGGATGATTATTATATTATGTTTTCACACAAATCCAAGTGTGGTTTATTAGTTTTCGACCCCATTAATATGATATGTTACATTAATACAAATGTTTTGACAATACAATACTTTCTATCAGGCTGATTAATCCAGGTATCTAATTTTTTCACAGTTAATTCCTAAATATCATAAATGAAAAAAGATCATTTACTTTTGTTTTCCCTATAGTAAATGCTATTTTTTCTTTGTTTTGTCCAAAATTAGAGTGAATTGTCTTTTATTAAAAAAATTTAATAGGATAATATCATACATACTATTATACCAATCAATAGGTTCATCTGTTTGACGTGTGGTTGATTCCTATTTATTATAAATGATGTTAGGATCAATTTAGAATATTTTTACATCATTTTGAACTCATTTTCTAGTTTTTGAATTCCTCAATAGAGATATGTCATATTAAAAAACATATAAATTCTTAAATAAAATCATCATACCAAGCTATACTATAGTCAAATTAATCTAAAATTCATATTATAATTCATAAATTAACAACTTCCATTCTAGTATGTTTTGTAAACAACCCACATGTTTTTTCCTAATTTTTAACCACCAGATGGGTGATATGTCATTTTAATGAAATAAATAAGTTGAAAAGATACAATTAACAATAACGAGGAATTCATGTGTCTAATTAATGGATGGTTGATTTTTACATATTATAAATGGCTCGATAAAAATTATTCTAAATTTTCACGGCAATATTTGTGTTTTTTCATGGGATGGACCAATTTTATGTAATATGTCACATTAATACAAATGTGATGGATACATGACACTTTTTATCATAAAGAGGAAAACAATCATTGAATTGAATCATATTTGATAACTAAATTTCATAACTGAACCATTGATTAATTTCTTATGTTTTTAAAGTAATCCAATATGGTTTTCCAATTTTTGATATATACAAGGGAGATTTTTATTTTATTAAAAAGTTTTAATAATATAAAATAATACATTCCATTATACTCATAAATCTGGGCATCATTATGAGGCATGATTGAATAATATAGATAAAAAATTGATTCAAGGATAATTTTAAAAGATACTAATGTCATTAGAAACACGTTATCTTAGTTATGACACCCGTGATAGGATATATGTCATATTAATAAACGTATAAATGGTTAAATGGTGTTATCGATCATACCGAAAAATATAATAATCCGATTTAGGAATATTATACTCATATTTATTAGAAATTACATTAGGGAAATTTCCTAATATTTTGAAACCAATAAAAATATGTTTGATCAGGTTTTACCACGTGACTGATAATATGTTATTTAAATGAAAGCATATAGTTGAAATAATAATTTTGATCATTTTGTGTAATATTAGAATCCAATTGAATTAAAATTATTTCATATAGATCATAATTTTCTCAATGATCATTCTCCAATGTTTTCACACCAATATAAGTGCTTCTATTTTTTTGTCCCATTTTCTGTGGTTTGTCAATTTAATTCAAATACAAAGTCCAAACAACAGTATTTATCATCCTGATAAAATCATAAAACCAATTAATATGTTGTTTATTCCAAAAAAATCATAAATTACCCAATGATAATTTAATTAATTGTTTTTGATAATCCATGTTAATGTTATCATTTTCCACCAAGACATGTGTGATTTATCTTTTATTAAGAAGTGTTAATAATATAAAATCATCATTTTTGTAACAAAAAATCTATTTAATAATCGATTAATGGTGTGGTTGATTTCAACAGATAATAAATTATTTTAGGATCATTGAAATACATTTTTAGGTAATTTATTAGTCAATTTGTCGGGATTGACCCTATTGTGGGAGATTTTTCACAATGTTAAATATAAAATGGATAAATGCTTTAAATAATTACGAGAAATATTAGGATAATATTGATGTGCAATTAGCTCTTGTTGTACATAAATGACTTTATGATCTCTATCATATGTTATAAAAACAATATTAAATTTTTCACAATTTTTATTCTATAATAGGTGATATATAATATCAATGAATGTATAAATTTAAAATGAAAATGTGTCACATACTGAGAAATCAATGTATCTAATTTACAAACAATAGATTCCTACAAATAATTTATGGTTCAGTGACCATTTTCATGATTTTATATATCGGTAAAAGGGTTTTTTCATAGTTTTGAACACTTTTATATGATTTTTTTACTTTAAGGAAAATGAAATGGCCACACAATATGTTATATCATATCGAGAAAACTAGATATCATTGTAACATCTCAGGTAAATAAAGAATATAGTATTTTCATATTTATTAATATTTACGAATTAAATATTACTTTAATTTAAAGGGGAGGCTATGTTCGATAACGTACCTGATACGCAACAAAGAGTTTCATTGAAATCTTACGTTGCACACTAGTAATAAAATAATATTATTTTAAATGGTAGTTAACACATAGTAGTTGTATTGGAGGGAATGGATAGAAATAACTAAAATATGATTATATATGTTTTTAAATGTTTTTACATTTATCCAATAAAGGATAATTTCTTAAAATATGAAAAGAATGCAATTATAGGCTTTTATACCCTAATTTTCAATAAAGGTTCTTCTTATCGCCTTTTGATGGCGAACCGTCATTAAATATAGTTATGGTCACTTTTATACATTCTATTGGACCAAATAAAACTCTTTTTTAGAATCGGGAAATCAAAATTTACTTTGTGACATTATTACGATAAAGTTCATTTTTTTAATGAACAGTGAAAAATGTTGTATTTTAATTCAAAACCTCCTTTTAATCTAATGTATTTATATGATTAGATTATCATTTGAGTAGGTTTTAAAGTTAAATTAGTATATATTTTTACCATTAAATCCAATAGTGGTCGTTGGAATTAATTTCACTTTGAAATCGGACTTAAACTAGTGTCAATCTTTTGATACTTATTGTTTCATGAAAACACGCTATTTGCTCTAACAGCAGGAATTAATTATTAAATTAATTAATTAAACTTCTATATTTTTAATTTTTTAAAATAGACTTCATTTTTGAATTTGGAATATCAAATATATCTTAGGGTGAATTTTTTGTATTTTTCTGAAAAACTTCAATTTTTGATGAATAGTGAAACCACTAAGTTGTACTTATAAAAACTGATTTTTCATTTAAATGAAATTTTACCACTTCTGTGTTTTGAATTTAAAAAATCCGACATACATGGTTGTCATTAAGAACTAAAATTTGGTTCAATGGGATTAAAATAAATTTTTGGTGAATAGTAACTTTTATATTTTTAATCGCGATTAGAGGTAATTATTGTAATTTAAGGTAAAAATAATTTTTTAATAATATGAAATGTACTTGAAACATGTCCTACACTTATTGGATTGTCATGAACGACCAAGAAAATCCATGGGTCATCTTGGGGACCCCATGGAGCCACTTTAGTTGGAAAATGACATTAATATCTTTTTATTTAATGTTAAAATAAAAATGTCACAAACATGAGTTGTTTTACTAAATCAATTTTTACATGGGGTTATACAAGTCAGATTTATGACTATAAATATTCATTGGAAATATAAAATTATTTAATACATCATGATATTTTTTTTATAATTTTTAAACATTAAATGAATTAAAGTATTTATGACACCATTATGATGCAGTGATTACCTCATTATTTAACGATTTAAATAAAATGGAAAGATAATGTAAAATCTAAGACCTACACATGTCCAAAACATATTGAATTGGTCGATTTCGAACCCTTATCACCTTATCCTAGAAACACATCAATGTGGGACCATTAAAATCCGAAACTCATTCTATAATAAAGTAACCTTTCCTTACATTCCAAGAGTGCCCCTCCTCTCCTCTTATAAAAAGCCCCCACCTCTACCACCTTACCTACACATCCAAAGCCTTTGGCTCTGCCAAACCCTGACCATTTTGTCTCTCTGCATGCCTCTCTTACTTCTTGAAGACTCAAATTGTGAAAATGTCTTCCCAACGATGCTTTTGAGATCGATTCTAAGAGAGTTACCCGATTTTAAGGTAATGTCTTCACTTGTGTTCTTTTGTTTTATTTTGCTTCTCCAACCCCATAAACTCTTCGTATTCATTTCTTTTTAACAACTACAGTATATTAAATATACTAGGATGTTGTTATAAGAATAATTCTATATACACATACAGACATTTACATATAATGGTTAAAGAACATACTGTTTCTGTGGTTGGTGAATTTCTGCCTCACGAAACGATGATTGTTCAATCTTCATTTAAACACCTTTAATGGTGGCCATTAAGATGTCACCCTATTTATATATGATATATATTATGTTTATTTTTTCCTTATGATTCTTTATTTTTCATTTGTGGTATAACTTTACGGTTTCCACTGTGGGTAAACACGATAATTTAAATTTAGGAAGTGCGGACTACCACCCCCTCAAAGTGATTTGATTCGTTAATGCCATATGTGGGACGTATAAAGGATGGATTTAAAGTTATTATATATGATTTTATACTGGAATTATAATATACCTCTATATCATTTTTATTTCTTTCCATTAAAGTACGAGATTGAAATGAAAGTAGCGTTCATGCGTACGTACGGCTTACCATCTCCATGAACGGTGCATTTCATTTATTATCCCCAAATGTAATGTACTATTATAAGCACATATATATAATGGATATATATGATGTATGTTACATCTAAATGATTAATATAATTCTGGAATTAAAATATACATACCTATCATTTTGTTTTAATTCCATTAATATGACATAGATATGAAAGGAGCGTTCATCCGTACGTACGGCTTACCGTCTCCATGAACGTTGCATTTCATTTCTTACCTCTAAATGATTATGTAATATTATAAATTCATGTATATAATGGATATATATGATATATATGATATCTACATCATGAGTATAATTCGCGATATATTGAACCTTTGACCACATGAACAACATGTAATTGTAAGAAGTCCACTTTCGACTTAAGAACCAAATATCGACAAAAAAACATTATTAACATAATGATTACATAATGTTTATAACATGGAAATAAGTTATATAAGAGGAATAATAAGATTGAAAAAGGTTCTTAAGAAATTAGAAATTAACCCAAGTTTATTATTCAGGACGTTAAAGAACGATCAAGTCAAGTCGGACCTGAAGTAAGGGACTTAGTCTCAATCTCCTTTCATTGAGGCATATTTCGTTTTATACACAGCTATCTTTTATACGGTGTATAAACCACTTTGACTTTTACTTTTATAGAAAAGTAATCTTTTTCTACGAATCATTTTACTAAATGACAAAAGGGAATGTTTCTTTTAACATACGCGGTGACAACGACCTTTTCCGCCGTCACGAGTATTTTTTGGTCTTTGGCTTCCTCAACAAGTCGTGATGTTTTTATAATGAAATAAATACCATATACTCTTTTATGTATTTTGGTATTGAAAATGGTTTTTATAATGGATTTGTTATGTCAATATATTTGATTGATATATTGTGATCAATGTGTGGAAATTTTTTCTTCCCATTATATTTGTTTTATGTCTTATGATTTTAAAATGGTATTTGGACATTTGATGGGTGGTTCCGTGATAAACCATATGATGGGTGGTGCCGTGAATACTAGGACAGGTGGTTATGTTATAACTTCCAATTCATTGGGTATGGAAGTCGGCCGTATAGCTATTCCATTAAGTATGTATGGATGTTGGCCATATGGCTATTCCATTAAGTGATATGTGTGGAAGTCTACCATTTGGTTATTCCACTTAAGTATGTTTATGTCCCATGTTACCTTTATATGTTATGTTTTCTTTATATGGTTTTTATGGTAGTACATTGGTTAAAAAATGGTATGTAATGATATTTTATTCAGTGAAGAGTTTTTACTACTTCATGAAGGTGAAGGTATTACTTTGATAATGTATACGTGGTTTACTTGATGTTTGAAAAACTAACAGTTTTCATTATTTGTGTATCCCTTACTGATCTTTTTATGCTCACCCCATGTTTTTTTGAAATGTTTTTCATAGGAATTAATGTGGAATAGGGTCAGGGATGGGAGCAAGGGAAAGTGATGCTATCTAAAACATGGAACTAGACATGTTTCTTTTTAAGTGTTTTTATTTTATGGAAACATAGACTACCTTGTAATCTTTTGAGATGTAACAATTATGTCTTAATTCTCTAAAACACTAAACCTGAAAAGATCCTCAATGTGAATTATTAATTTAATTCAATATTAAGTAATGTTTCAGGTCGTGGCCTTATAATCATATTGACATAGAGTTGATTCAATCAAATCAAAAATTCCTTAAAAATAATTTTGTCAGGTTTCCACCATAATAAAATAATTTTTTAATTTTTTTGACCTCAATCGATGTTATATTTATTTTATTTAGAAGTGTTAATAATATGAAAGCATTATTGTTATCATAACGATCAATATGAGTAGTTTTTTATGAATAATATATTCCAATATATCAAAAAATGATTCAACGAATTTATTTCAATATTTTAACATCATTCAAAACTTGTTTTATAATTTTTTATCCCTCAATGAGAGATATTTCTTATTAATGAACATATAAATGGTTAAATGGTTTTTATATCACAATGTGAAATCAATAAATCTGAATAATGTTCCACTAACTCTTATAGATCATTAATGATTTGATTGTTTTTCTCAAAACTTTTTATAGTAATCTAAATTTTTTTCTCTATTTTGACACATATAAGGTTGATATTTTATTTTAAGGGAAAAAGGTAAAATTTTAATTATGATCAAATAGAAAAATCCACAAATTTAATTTATGTGCCATTTATTCTTATCTATCATTAATGAATTGATCTTTATCCAGCGTTTTCACACACATCCATGTGAATTTTTCCACATTTGACAACTTTTACATGATTTGTAATTTTTTTTAAATGTGATGGCCACACGACACATTCAAATAATCGAGAAAAATAGGAATTAGATTGATGTGTGGTTGATTACTAAGGAGAAAAAATGATAAAAAGATTATTATTATATGTTTTTATGCTAATAAAATATTTTTCCCTTTTTTGACCATTACCAAGTTAATTTTCATTTCATATCCAAGGGTTAGTAATATGAAATCATAGGATATGTAGTACTGATAAATCTAAGAAATTATTCATGTTTTTTTATTCCTATAAATAATAAATAAAACATGGAACATTTTTTTTATATTTTCAGATCCTTAATGAAACATTTTATTTTGACCTCCTGGTGGATGATTTTTCATATTGATAAATGTGTAAAAGGTTAAATGATGTATTTGATCATACTAAAAATATGAGCATAATATTGATGCATCATGGTATCTAAAACATAATAAATTAATTTATAATTGCTGCCTTATTTTTTAAAATAAAATGAAATTATTTTTTCTGCTTTTGAACACTTGATTAGTTACATGTCATTTTAATGAAAGAATAAAGTTGAAATGATACTTTGGATCCAACTGGGCATTATGAGAAGTTTATTTTTTATTTATTTATTCATATAGATCATAAATGACTCAACGATCAATATCAAATGATTTTTCAATAATCCATCGGCATTTGATCAGTTTAAACCCTCATTATGTGATTTATATGTTTTATATTAATGTGAAGGCCACACTATAACATCCAACATGTAGTTTTTTAGTAGAAAATATTGAGATCACATGATAGAACAAATAAATTTTGATTTTACTTTTTAAAAAAGTTGTATTCTATTATATTTTTAAAAAATTGAAATTTAATAAATTTTAAAGAAAAATTAATTTAATATATGTGTTAAAAATTACTTTGTATAGAATGTGAGAATTATGTTAAGCTATTTTTATATTATTTATGATATAAGTTCAAAATTAAATAAAATTTTAAAATATTTTAGAAAGGGACATAACCAATGAAAAAACAATTATGACCATCATACTTAGGATCCCAAGTCACATATCTAGAAGTTAATAAAAAAATTTATCCTTTATCTTTAAAAATTTATCCAACCTATCATAAATAATATTAAATTATGTATAATAATTGATTTAAACATCTCTAGTTCTGAAATTCTATATCCATAAATAATTAAAAAAATACTGAGAATCATGTATTTTTGAACATCATAAATTAATAAAAAAATCATTCCCACCCTATCACCTTATTTCTTGGTTTTGATTTTAGTTCGAACACACTGTTTAGTAGAAGTTTCATCAAATTATTAAAATAATTCAATATTTATTCATAATCTATAGATGAAAATAAATTTTTATAGAGAAGTTTCACCTATAAAGAAACCCAAATGTTATAAACAAGGACCCAAATAAAATAAAATTTGAGTTAAATAATGTTATTGACATTACTTTAAGGAAAACCAAAACTGAATGATTTATCCATAGATTACTCATATCATCAATCATCTTAGAAGATCATGTTTATCTTACCAATAAAACACATTTTTTATTTAATTCCTGAATTTAAATATAAGAAATATTGAGGGTAACCATGTTTTAATTAATGTATAATAAAAAATATCAGTGATAATATAAATCTCTTATAGATTGATTCACCCTAGAAATATGAGAGATAAATTTTGTGTCCATGCGTGAACAATAGATCATAATTCAAAATGTTCATTAAAATTAATTTTTCATATACAATTATTATAAAATCTTAGTTTCATATATATAAATGGAGGTAAATACAAAAAAAAGAAAATTCTACAAAAAGAAAGTAAAATTTAGAAAAACAAATTTTATATTCATCCAATGGAGAAATATTTCCAAAACACATCAAAAAATAAAATTGATTCAATTTTCTATAAAAAATGGATTTAAAAGATATAAAATTTTCACCATGATTCATGAAAAAATAAAAATATATTCTAAATGAAACATGATGTAATAATATAAAAAAATTAAGTATATTTGAATTGGTTTTCATGATTAGTTTTAATCATAGATGTGTGATTTATTTTAAAAAGATCCACCATGATTAGTTTTTACATTCATATATCAATAATCTATATATGATAATGAATTATGTTTCACTATAATATCATCATGTTATTTTAATACTTGTTATTTATGAGAGGAGATTATTTTCGGAGGTTATACCAAGTACTTAAAATAACCAATCATCTAATATATATATATAATATATAGTGATTGTAATGACACATATTGAAGTCATAAAAACTAATCATGGCTATATGAAACATATATTCAAAACAATTGTGTTAATTGAATGGTGTGTTCCCAATTTTTATAGGTTAACATGTTGTATCGACTATTTTAATAACATCAATATATTAATGTTAATGGAACATAATTTGAAAAGTTGGTAAACAAATTTCAATAATGGGGAAATATGAAATATCAATTAAATTATGATAATTATATTTCATGTGTGGTTGATCACTTAAATAAAGAATCAAGGTAAATTGGGATTTTTCAATCTATCAATAATATCAATTAGAAAAACATTAACTTGTAAAAAAAATTACATACAAACTACAATAAGTCTGTTTTATCACAAAAATTATAAACCAAATGTCTGGGTAAATTTAGTTTCCCACACATGGTTATCCACTAGTTACCATGTAGAATATTCCCTTCATATTTCATTTCAATCCATAACAAAAATCTAACCATTTGGATAAAAAGAATACAGCTATGAAATATTGTTTTATGTAAAAGTTCAGGTACCCACTTAATAAAAATTCATCAATATTAAAAGGCAATAATTATTTTATTAGTTCATTACTAATTAAAACCATTATTAATTGAAATGAATACACATTATGTATCATCAAACCCCATAAAATTATTTAATATGAAAATTTGTATTCATTCAGATAATATGACAAAAAATATTAATATATAATTATTAAGGGAATGAAGTTCTGGATACATTTGGTTTTCCCTCATTTTGATGAATGATTTAGAAATTATTTTTAAACATATTTTTTAGTATAATGATGTTAGGAGAGAACTCATGAAATTGGATTATAGAAAAAAAATATCTTTAATAAATTGAATTAAACAAAACTATATTTCAATATTGTATGTACGAAAAAATAGAACCACTTATTATATGTGA
The DNA here is from genome assembly GCA_963277665.1 of Viscum album. Taxonomy (NCBI): domain Eukaryota; kingdom Viridiplantae; phylum Streptophyta; class Magnoliopsida; order Santalales; family Viscaceae; genus Viscum; species Viscum album. The sequence goes on along the minus strand of OY728156.1, from coordinate 1,185,727,377 downwards.
TATGTTTTTTAAGAAGTGAAATTAAACAAATTCTTAAGAAATTAGGGAAGGGGAATAAAAATATTAATAGGTGTATAATTAGAATGCGAAACAAAATAATGTAAAAACAAGATAATTGATTCTATATTCATACTACTAACATAGAATATGAGGCAATATACTACTTCATATTTTCATCAGGCTTCACCCAAAAATAGAACCTAAAATAATAAAATGTAAGATGAAAAATTAAAAGAGATGCAATAAAAAGAACTAATCTACATTAATTAACACAAATAAAATAACAAATAAAATAAATATATAAGTAACAATACATAAATATAATTAAATATAACATACTAGCTTGTTCAATAGTTACACAAGGTGTCACAAACAAGAGGATTTCCAAATAATTTTATGTTTATAATAATTAAAATCATAAGATTCAATATAAAGGTCAAATTTAACAGATAATTATAATTATAATAGCATGGTAAAAAATTTGACCATTATAAATCATTAATTTGTTGAAACTTGTTCACACCAATATTGATATATGTGTAGGATTTGATGAAATGGCATGATGTGGTGGGTTAGATGTATATTTTTTTACTATCTCTCAAATAGATGTTGAATTATATCTTGGAGAATGTAATTTCATTTCATCCATGACAACATAATATATAGAGTCGCTAGAAAATGGATTTTGATTGGTAAACATGATGGATTTGATGAAAAATGAAAATGAGGGTGTATAAATCTTATAATGACGGTTGTTGGAGTTCATGTAATGATCTATTATGTATAGAGATGTTTTTTTAAATTCCGTGGTATAGTTCATTGAAGTTTTTTAAAAAATGTTTTTTTGTTATTGTTATATATTTATAAAATCCACAAGCATAAATCTATGGTTATAAATCTTTTAGAGTTTTACAAAAAAATCCATAATGACTAAAATGTACATTTTTAGTCCTCGATCAATGATATTTGATTGTAACTCTTATAAATCTTAGTGAAAATTTAATTAATTATTGAATATTAGGATTTTGAGCAAATAATAATTCATTATACTGAACGTATGCCTTTATCACATGACTTTATGTCAATCATAATACCATAATTATAAAGAATCTATAGTTTTTCGACATCTACCAAATGCTAAACATAAGAATTTGATTACAAATAATCCATCATTTTACGTCAATTGATCATGATACTTGGTGAACATAAGAAATTAAATTCATATGGCGAGTATAAGGCTCCAATATTTAGTAAAATTTCAGAAAAGAATCGATTGAAATGTTCAATCATCTATATTTTTTAACTGATCTTGGAGACTAAATCAGATGATGCCAGAACATTTTTTACGTAGCTCAGACATCATGGAAGATCATGTTAGATGTGATTATAATATGAAATTTAAGGAATCTGTTTTAGTGATTTTAGTGGAAAAAAATAAAATATATTCATGAAAAAAATAGAGAAGTTGTGTCATGAAGCACAAAAAGTAAATAGTCAGTTACTAAGAATATTCATTGTAGATGTATAATAAAGGTATATCAAATCTTCATTGGTTTCATTCCATGATACACACCATGAAAAACAGGATATGGAATTGTAGAATTTGTTATAGAATATAACAAATGAAAATTTTTAATACATGGTTTGATAGTGATTTTAACGAAGTTGAATTTCCCATATGTGTGGAAAATTTTTTAATTATTCTAAATATGTAACAAAAATTTAAAAGGGTTTGATGGATGATGTGATGGAATCAAATGATATAATCATATATTATTCCTATTAATAGTCGTCTTGAACATAAAAGTTGATAGAGATAAAGAAAAAAAGTTTTGATATATATTAAATATAGAAAGGTGATATCGAGATCATATTTATTCATATATATGTAGAACACGGTGAAAATAAATGATTCTCCTGAGAAAAATAGTTGACATATCAATATGAAGAGAGAGAGAGAGAGATACCCTACTAAACATATCAATATATTGGAAGTAAGAGGAGTAATTGTTTAATACAATAGTCGGAAGATGAAAAAATTAATGAAGTCCAAAGAGGGGTGTTTCAGATGGAGGAGAATTATACTATAAATCTATGTGAATAAGATCTTTCCCATTATGAAATTGGATAGAAGGTGTTCAGAATTTAATTGTTTGAAGAAGAGGAAATTTTTTCATAGAGGATTTTATAGTTGACCTATAAATGATCATCCCATGTAGAGACCCACAATAGATATATAACTAGTTATGGACACACCCATCCATGAATGTGATGTTTTCTATATATATATATATATATATATATATATATATATAATCTCAATCTGGTCTCCCCAAGGGATGTGATAAGTGGAGAATGATATATAGTAAACTATGGGTGTCCTACTATAAACCATTCTGTTAAGGATGAAGAAGTGTATTGAGCCATTAGAGACATTGAGCACGCCTAAAACAATTGTTAATGAAGTGATCCTGACTGTGGAGAAACCAAAACCTTTGTTCCCATCAATGTAAAGTGATAATACTGTTTTTTGGTTCATCCAACCATCACCGATAAAATTATACATGGACTACCCTAGTGTGATTGAACCACGTAAGAATTATTGTATCCCCATATTCTTTAATTTTAGACATATCTTCATATTATTTTTATGTGGTTTATTAAAAGATAATGGATTTAAGAACATTCCTAAAATAGTGGGAACGAGATCCATAATAGAAAATATGTGGGGATGGATAGAGAATAATTAAATTTTCTCACGCCTTCATTCACCCCTCCCCCATTCACTATTGTAAATTTGACAGATGGTCAGGACCCGATTTCTATATTAGCGATTCAGTAGGGAAATTGGCAACTTATATCCATAAGAAATCCATGACAATGTCTATAGGGTTTCATATTTCCATATTTATGAATAGGCAAGATAATAATTCTTCCCTAATGTTAATGGGAAAAATAGTCGTGGGAATTATCATGTAGTAATGATTATAACCCAACCATGGAAATAGGCCTTCCAGCGCTCTCAACATTATTTTTTCCCCATGGTAGTGAACTTATTTCCATGTTCGAAAGATGTACAAGGATATATGAAACCATATATCTATTCTTATGTTATATATATATATATATATAATTTTTAGTATATACTTATATATATATATATATTATAATCCAAAAAAACGTTTGTGCAATGGGACAGTAATACTCCTCGTATTGGATAGATATGGGATCAAATCCTACTGGATCCAATTTTTTACGAATAACCATGGTCCATGAACATGGATATATCCCCGCTATCGTGTGTCTATAGTCTTACACATGGATAAGGGATATATCCATGTTCAGTGACCATGGGTACAACCTTGTTGGTAGATTTTATAGCCATAGTTAATGATCATATCTATAGCCTACCATTCTAGTAAGAGATGTACCGAAGGAAAATGCTTGAAACTATATATCCACCTGATTATTGATATAAATCGAATTCTATTTCTATGAAAATAACCTCTCTGGGTATCCTGATAGTGGATATATCCTATTTTAGTTAGTTTTAAGGCTGCATTAAGGGTAAAACAAGTGATACCATATCAACATGTTTTAACATTTTTTTCTATAAAAGGAGTCGTTTTTAGAGTTCATACGTAGATCGATTCAATGAAAAAGATATCATATTACATTGGTATTGAGTTTCCGAATTATTAAAAAGTGATAATGAAATACATGGATGTGTGTATGTATGTCCCCTAATTTTTCCAGGAAGGGATTGTTTTTTATAAGTGATGGAGTTCTATTTGGGAGAGATTAATGATATATCGAAATTGATGTAACTGTGAAGAAAGAATTTAAGTGTGATCACAATGAATACATCTTCACGAATTTGTCTCAGGGAAACTTTCAAAGGATATATGACTAATTTCATAATACATAATGGAAATTAATATTTACTAAAATAAGAATAAAATTATCTTCAAGAGATACTAGATAATGAAAATGAGATATACCTCATGTGTTGAGGAATGAAGAAGATGACAAACCAAAGTAGGACACCCATGATGTATGAATATCCAAATGTGGTAGTTAACACTGAATATACTATTTTATATTTATTATAATACCAGTGTGGGATAATTATGTTTAATATATTTTTAATAGTCTCTCGTGGATCTAAAATAAAGGGTTGAATCTAGAAATAAAGCGGAAAAATATTGAATAAGTGAACATGGATGAGTTCCAAAAGTATTGAAGGTGATATATCATCCCCATAAGGAAGGTTGAATCTTTTAGTGAAGTGAATTATGTGGTAAAGAAAAAAAATCCCACAGAATATAAAATAATGATAAGAGAGGAGGTGTCCTTGAAGTTTGACATCATGATAATGGGAACATGAATAACATAATAATGTTCGATTCTGGAGGAAATGTCCCAAGAAATCTGGAAGAAAATAGAAAATTGAAATGAGTTGATGGAAATAATTATTCCATTCAAGACCCATCATAACGAATGAAAATAATTTTGGATGTAAGATTACTCATGAATGAAATTGACGGATTCCCATAATAGAGAAATTAATAACAGGATCATGAAACATAGGGAGAGGATAAAATATAATGATAAAAAGAAAAATATCATCCTATGAATTCCTAAATAAGTTAAAACAATAAAAAAAATTTATGGAAAAATGAATTTATGTTTAATGTCAAAAGGTGTACGTAAATCATTTAATAAATATATATTTAATTTATAAGAAAAGTTGTTTTTAGAATGAGAATCTTTTTTGGAATACTTTTTCCTATTATGAGCATGTTTAGTAGAGAAATAAATCCTCAATGTGAAGGAATATTTTTTGAAACCACCTCCTTATGGAGTCATGATCTTGAGATGTATATATTTAGTGTGATAATCATTATTTTTGATAACTATAGTCACATGGAATCACATTTAAATAGGATTAAATAAATGGTATTTATAAGGATATTCTTCACTCCTACGACACATAAGGAATCAAATTACCAAGGAAATAAATCTATTAAGCAATAAAAAGTTTCATTATTGTTGAAAAAATTGGATGATATTAAAATAGGATGCATCAAAAACCTAAATCACTGTACTAACAATATACTTCAATGATAGAAAGAAATTATCTGTGGAGAAATAGGAAGGAATTTTATCAAATTTTGAGGAAGGTGGAATAAACTGATAAGAATAATCCACCAAGGAAATCTATGATTTATGTCACGACCATCAAGGAATAATCCTACCCAAGTTGTCTCAAGAAAACCACTAAATGATATGAATTAAATACTAGTAAAAATTATATTCTATGGTGTAATAAACCTGAGGATAAAAGTTGTGGAAATGAATCGAAATGGGAAAATTTCACTATTGGGATTTTCTCTCAATTGGAAAAAATAAAAATCCACCAAATAATACCAATAGAAAGATATTTCAATATGAAATGCGTGTATGTGGAGTCACTAAACGGAGATAGAATTGCAAGGTGGTGAATAATATTACCATGGAGAGTGTTTTGGAAGAAAATGTTATATATAAGGTAATAGATTTTTATTCCCTAAATCTAAAAAATGGAATGTTATTGATAGAATATGAATTATTGGTTTCTAATGGACAACCCCATTCATTAATCTATGGGATATTTAGGTACCCCACATGTAACATACCAAGCTTCCCAGGTATATTTCTATTTGAATAATGCAATAGCTTTCATTGTACACAACTTCAAGATTCTAACACACTAAAACCAATAAAACTAGCTGTTATGAATAGTAATTGAAAAGACCCAGAATTTCCCTGAAATTTTTTTTCTTAAATACATGGGTATTTAACAAGCCCGCAATAAATTTTGGTGGTTTATTCCGAGGCCCGGTGTGCCCGAAACAATTTTTGAAGTTTTTTTGAGTATGTTCAGTAAACGTGCACGCAAGATTTCATAAATTTTGAACCGGTGCACAGAATTGAAATCTAAGGGTGCCGATGAACTCACAACGCCAGTATTCTTTTTAGAAGACCTTCACCTAGACAGTAGTTGGGTGAGAATGGAAGTTAGTTTTTGGGGATTTAATTAAATAAAAATAAGTGTGTAGTTTATTTTTATGGTGGTTAATACCTCCAAGAAATAGGGACCACCACACCATAACCTCCCATTAGAGGTTATGATGGTGGGGCCCACCCACACATAACCTCCCTTGGGAGGATATTTTAGGTGGGGTCCACCCAAGGATGAAACCCTTGAACTCCCCATTTATGGAGCTACCTCCCATTAATCAACCTGAACACCCTTAATTAATTTGGGCACACACATAATAATTAATTAAGTGGATCCCCCACATTAATTGATTCTCCATTTTAATTCATGCCAACCATTAAAATAATTGATTATCAATTATTTCATTTTTGTTGACAACATTCTTTCGGTGGAATGGAGGAAGTGGAGAGTTACGGAAAACCATCCTCCCAATGAAGAACATGAAGAACATCGACAACACTTATTCCTCGGTCTTCTTCCCCAGACATTTTCCGACACATGAGTTTGAAATTGGGAGTACGTGAAAAATGTGGAGAACGATGAATCAAATTTTTCCTTCCTCAACATTGTTAATGAAAAAAAATACGAGGTATGGGTTGTTTTATGATTTGTGTTTGAAATTGTTCTGTTCAACGTCATTTACTCAAGGGTAATGTTTTTCCAATTGATAACATTGTAACGTGGAGGGATCAAACTAGACGAACATGGCCCGAACTTCCCCCATAATTTTTCATCATTTGTTGACGACCATGATAGTGAAATGATGGTCTTCATTGGCCCTGCCATGGAGAAACCGGTGGCGCAAGGACATCAGGTAGCTGGAAGGGCGCAGTGTTGTCGCGCCACATGGAGGAGAAGGGGAAAGTGGCCAAGCCCGACCATGGCGGAAGGATGTGGCACCATCGCAATGCGAGGAGGTGAAGGGGGATGCGACCAGGACGGGCTTCCAGGGAAAGCTGCGGCGCGACCGCTCCATGAGGAGGAGTAGGGGGTAGCGGCCAGGCCGGGCCACGACAGAAGGGCATGGCTTTGTCGCACTGTGCAAAGGAGGAGAGCTACGACAAGGGTGGGCTGCGACGGAGGAGCAGGGAGAGCCGGTGTCGGGCTAGCCACCGGCAATGTGGAGCAGCTGGCTGCTCAACCAATCATGAAGAGCGGTACCCCACTGGGTCTCACATGAGTTGGATCAGCACCACCTATCGGCGGTTGGGACTGTACCCGAATGTATTTTTTATTAGGGAGGCATGGGCGCGTTGTTTCCCCCTTGATGTGGCTGATGTGGACCTCCACGCGGGCTGCCTGGCTGCCGGACCGGACACAGCCTGGGTCGGCCAGCCCTACGGGTCGGGCAACCCCCTCAGGCCAGGACACCCACTAGGACCGGGCCACCTCCTCGAAATGGGTTTGACCCACAAACTGGGTCGGGCCAGGTCGGTCCGACTGGGTTGGACCTGACCCGGAACCGCTATGTCCAGTTTTCACTTTTTTGCCCATAACATGCATTATAGTTGTCTGATCGACGAACCATCTTTGGATATGGAAAGCATGGAGAGAGATGGTTCATTTGGAATACTATACTTGATATTTAGTCATATATGGTGTATGGTTGGGTTGGTTTGAACCTAAAATCTAACTGAACCCCTAGAATGGAAATGTCAATAACTCACAGATGGTGCGTCTGATTGACGCGTCGTGTATTTCAATGATACCCCTATGACGAGACAGACCTTTGTGATTCTTCTATTTGGGACTTCATGACATTTGGAGTATCGACCAGTAGCTCGTGGAGCAAAAACTCTAGGAGAAGAGTGAGCGGTGTTCGGAGAACAAGTATCCAGCTGATACCTGACGACTGCTGATCTTTCGACTCATAGTGTTTCGACTATCACAGTGGGGATTTCCTCTGTGTGACGCTGCAGACCCATGGTACTCGACAGGAGAGTGTCTCAGTAGGCTATGAGGGGGAGCACCTCTGTGTGACGTGGCAGACCAGTTGTGGGGAGTGCCTCTATGCGATGCAACAGACCCATGATACTCGATAGGAGGAGTACCACAGTAGTCCAGGATAGTGGGAAGCACCTATGTGGGACACTGCATGCCTACTGTACTCGATAAAAGAGTACACCAGCTGCCGAGGTTTTGACAGTTTGACAGGGAGTGTTACATGTTCCCACTCCTAGAATAAAATCATGTTTTTGAGCTGAGTCAATGAATTTTGAGTTTTCCTCATGATTGAGATGGGTTACTAGATAACTTTGGTATATGTATGGGCATATAACTATGTAATGGTTATCTGTTGATTTCATACTTTGTGGTTTAACCTTGTTGGACATAGTGTGACCTTGAGGGTATTTGGGTCCCTACAAAGTATCATTATACTCACCCTTACATGGGTTATTCCCACACCTCGTTGTGTTGGATGCAGAAGATGGACATCATGGACTGAGGTAGAGTGTAGTAGGAATGGACAATACCCAGAGGTGGACCACTCGATGAGATGGTACATAGAAGAGACAGATAGACGAGAGTGATAAGGAGGCCTTCTATACCTACCCTTCAAGTAGGAACCCCGGAGGACGACCCAGTAGCTGATTTACATTTCTTCTATTATACTTTCTTTCAGTTGTACTTGTACTTTCCTCTTGGTCTTGTACTTCAAGCACCTGTTACTTTCCAGCACTTCTTTTTGTATACAATTATACTTAGAATTTTTCTTCCAGTTGTATATTCTATTGAGTTTTTTTCCCCTTATAAATTCATTGTCTTCCCAGTTTAGGAATTTACACCTTTGGGGCTAGTCTCCAGCCCCTGGCCTATGGAAGGAAGGCTTGTAGTAGTCATGATATGAGACCTAGGGAATGGGTCGTGAAAAATTGGTATCAGGGAAGTTGTCTCTACCACATAACATAGGACTCTAATATTTCATTTTTTGTTAAGAAATAGTGTTAAGTGTACTAAGTATAGACTTCAGTTCATGGAGTCTAGTGTGGGCGCGGGTGGCAGACACATCCATACACCAGGACCCTAACTTCTGATTTCCGACTCATTGCATGAAAACAATTATTGCGTGTGTGTTTCTGAATGTTTTTTTAAGTCAGCTAAACCAAGTCACCTCACTAGGTATAAATATTTTGACCGTGTCTCATTTGATTCTTTCAGGATGCCTCCATACAGAGCCCCAACAGTCATATGCTCTGACAGCCCACCGAGCGATGAGGCCTTATTTTAGGGACCTTTACCAGTGGAGGCACCAGAGGTACCTCTTCCCATTGGGCAACGGAAGCCACCAAACCCAGTAGTAGATGATACACACAACATGAGAACGTTGCACGAGTTCCACTGCCTGAGGCCACATAGGTTCAGGGGAGAGATGGACCCACAGGCGGAGGAGGATTGGCTAGAGGCTGCTGTGAGGGTCTTCAGGCTAGTTGGGACACCAGTAGACTACATGGTAATCCTTTCCGCGAGTCTCCTTCAGGCAGCAATAGGTAGATGGTGGATCCCGATGCTCCAGGTCCTTGACAAGGCGACATTACTCTGAACAGACTTCGAGAGCCTATTTCGAGTGGTGCTTGTCCCTGGAACCCTTCATGTGGTACAGATACAAGAGATACTAAATATACAATAGGGTAGCATGATGGTTTCTCAGTACTCGGCGATGTTCGTAGATCTATCACCCTACTCCAAAGATACGTTATGGGGCCCATTCTTCTGGTCCATGACCTTCAAAAAAGGGATCAGGAGAGATATCAGGGATTTGATGATCTCACTCAGCATCCTGATGCAGGAGGGAGTGTTAGAGTGAGCCCTCCTAGTATAGAGTTTCCTTGTTGAGCATTAACCAGTAGTGAGGCCCACTTCTAGTCAACATGTAGCGGAGTCTTCTGCATTAGGCAGTAGACATGTGACATAGAGGTCTAAGAGGACCAAACCCATGGGTGGACGACTGCATGACTCAGGATCAGATGTGTGGGGCACCTGAGGCACTGACATATAAGCTAGTAGTAGACAGTGTTACTCATGCGGCAAGCATGGTCACATGGCTCATGATAGTCCAACCCATCGTTCAAATGATCAACAGACAGTTGAGGGACCTTCTAGACAGAGGAAGATGTTCGATTGATGTGGTCTGTAGGGAGAAGGAAAACATGGAAAAATAGCTAGTTGTGTAGCTGGCAGTGGATGAGGTTACAATGTGTTACCACCACCACCACCAGGAGGTCCACCCCGACCATAGAGAGCAGGTGGGTAGGGAATAACTCAACTTCAGGAAGATGAGGCATATGACCACGGCTCTCTGGTGATGATTCAAGGTAAGATCTATGTCTACTCCAAGATAGTTGTAGTTCATATAGACACATGATCTAGTCATTCATTCATTTCCACTACCATCGTTTGGAGCTCAGAGATTCAGATGGAGCTGTTGGCTCGATCCTTACGGCTAGATACTCTTACGAGATCATACTCGATGATTACGTACTGGTGCCGATAGTGTGATCTTACTCTAGAATGAGAGATATTTGGCTGGTATCTCCTTGTAGAGGCGTCGAGGCCTTACAACGTCATATTGGGTATGGACTGGTTATCTACAATCCATGCTCAGATTGAGTGCATTAGCCAAAAAGTGTGGTGTCCCTGCACGGATGGGACCAGTTTCACCTTCACTGGCGAGAAGGGAACCATTGCAGCATAGGATGGACTTACATAGAGGAGGGTGCGGCTGATCACTCACCAGTTGACATGCCTTAACCTTTGAGTAGTTGATGTTGAGAGTTTGAATTTTTCTGTAATGGTGGACCAGTAAACGGATGTTGTCCCTAACAATGTTTGAGGACTACTTCCTTGCAAGGAGGTGGACTTATACATTGACATGTACCCTAAGATGGCACTGATATATACTCCAGCATATCAGATAGCTCCCACTGAGAGTCGTGAAATGTGGGTATAGGTGGAGGAATTTCACGGGAAGGGATTCATCCGTCCCAGTGTTTCTCCCAAGGTAGCCCTGATTATGTTCACCAAGAAGGCAGATGGGAGATTGAAATTTTGTGTCAACTACTGTCGCATGAACTACGTGATAGTGAAGAAAAAGTACACACTCTCCAAGATTGACTAGTTCTTTGAATAGATTAAGGGAGTACGATGGTTCTCAAAGATATACCCTAGATCAGGCTATCACCATCTCAGATTTCGAGACAAGGATGTGTAGAAGATGGCCTCCATATATCAGTATGGATACTATGAGTTCATTCTTATGTCATTCAGCATAACCAATTCTATAGAAGTGTTTATGAGTCTCATGAACATGAATTTTCATCCCTACCTCAATTTCTTTGTTGTGGCCTTTATTGACGACATTTTTATCTACTAGACTACTGAGGAGGAGCAATCCTAAAATTTACATGTAGTACTAGACACACTTTGAGGGCACTAGACTTATGGTAAGCTCTCGAAGTGCTAGTTTTGGATTCTATAGTTTCACTTCTTGGGACACGTCATCTCAGAGGATGGAGTTGCAGTAGATCCAAAGATGATTGAGGCGGTACATTCCTGGGAGCCACCCAGGAGCGTGACAAAGCAAAAAAGTTTCATGGGAATCCTAGATACTACCAGAGAATGGTTCCAGACTTCTCCAAATTATCAGCACCACTCTTATCCTTGAAGAAGAAGGGGAAACCCTTCATGTGATCAGAGATATTCCAGTAGATATTTTAGGAGCTAAGGAAAGGGATGACTACTACCTCCATCTTGAGGCTTCTAGAGGAAGGTGTATGGTATGTAGTCTGATGCGATTAATTGGGTACCTGACTCAGTTGTGTCCTAATGTAGAAGAGAGTTGTGATCATGTATGGTTCTCGGAATCTTAGACAGTATGAGTAGAACTACGCTACCCATGACCTGGATTTAGCTGTAGTGTACTTTTATTTAAATATGTAGTGGCACTATCTGATGGGCGAACATATTACCATGTTCTCTAATCACATGAGTCTCAGGTATATCTTTTCTTAAAAGTCCTGGAACCTGCGATAGCGGTGATATCTTGAGTTACCCTAGGACTATAACTTCATGATAGTCTATACCCTAGGTAAGGGGAACATTGTTGCAGATTCTATCAGCAGGAGGACTCGTATACAGCTGCTAGGAGGGGCTACAAAATAGTTGGCGGCTTTACATATATCCTTTACGGATAGATATGGAGCAATATTCCTATAGTCTCTTACATTCACTCTTCCACATCTTCAATGAGTCAAGGAGGCACAACGTGGAGATGCTGACTGTGAGATGCAACGTGCTCAGATATCCACAGGGTAGGCACCTGATGGATTTTCAGAAGGTGGGGAGCACATCATCCTCTTCAGAGGAAGTTCTATGGTACCTGTGTCGCTTTAAGAGGAAGTGTTGAGAGAGTTTCACATGTCCCCTCTAATGGTACATCCAGGAGTGGAAAATATGTACCAGGACCTTCAACGATAGCACTAGTGTCTAGGTATGAAGAAGGTTATGGCAGAGTTTGTTTCATGGTGCCTCACCTTTCAGCAAGTGAAGGTACAACACCAGGTACCAGCTGGCTTGGTTCAGCCTTTAGAGGTCCTAGAGTGGATGTGGGATAGGATATAGATATAGTTCGGGACAGGTCTTCCACGTACATCTAGGAGTCACGACTCGATTAGGGTGATGGTTGACCAAATCACCAAGTTATCCCACTTCCTTCCAATTAGAGAGTAGGGATCAGTTGAGAGCCTAGGACACCTCTATGTATAGAGTACCTTACTTGATTATCTCTGATCGTGACACACGGTTTACTTCCCAGCTATGGAAGGGGTTTCCGAAGGCTTCTAGGACACATCTTCTCTTGAGCACTGCCTTACATCCCCCGACTGATGGTCAGACTGAGTGGACCATTTAGACCCTCGAGGACATGCTCCGATCTTGTGTCCTTGACTTTGGTCGCAGTTGTGAGGATCACTTACCATAGGTAGAGTTTACCTACAACAAAAGCTATAACTCCACCATAGGTATGGCACCCTTTAAGTCCTAGTATGACCAACCTTGCAGATCACCCTTGTGCTGGACTGACCATGGGGAGTGAGAACTCGTGGGAATTTAGATGGTACGAGCTACTACGAAGAAGGTGCAGATCATCCAGGAGCGGATGAAAGTTGCAAAAAGCAGGATGAAGTCGTATACAAACAAGAGATGGGGACCTCAAGATTTCGAGGATGGAAAACACTTATTTCTACAGGTCTCACCTTGACGATGTCTATGGAGATTTGGCCGAGGAAGAAAGTTTTCACCTCAATTCATCAGACCATTCTAGTTCTTTATCAGAGTAGACGAGTGGCCTTATCTCTTATGTAAAGACCTATTCTTGAAATACATGGACATTACATTACATTTTCAGACTACTTAATACCTTCAAAAACAAACACACAAGAACTGTAATAGTCTAGTGTCTTTGGAAAATCGGAATAATAATCTTCTAATCATGGTGAAAGATCGTCAACATCTCCCATAAAGATCTTACCCTTTTGTTTTATTACCTAAAACCTTTATTTATATCTTAGAGAAAGAAAACATAAAAAGGGTGATATCAAATTCTCAATAAGGGTAAAAAATGAGAACATAAAACAATCCATAAACATTTGAATTCCAAATAAACATGAACATAAAATCTAAACATCAAAATCCCGAGCAAAGACATAAATATTCGAAGTATGTAAGGTATATATCATAAAGGAACATCAATCATGATAAAATATCATGGGAATAAAACATGTAATTGTTGAAAACTAGTATTCACGTGATATGATTTCTATAGTAGCCAAGGAATTGCTGCCAAGACCATCTTAGTGGACAAAGTCACTTTCTGAATCGAGTTCACTCCTGGTTCCAGTCTTGTTTAACTGAACCAGATTAACTTACTATTCTTGCCTTTTTTATATCATAAGATATAAGTATTTACCCAATGTATTGGAGGGAGATATAGGCCCCTCCCATCTCATAATGAAACCATTCTTATGTGTGATATGAAATCATGAATCATAGCATAACCCATGTAATAAAAATGTGATTCTTAAACATCATGCCATCATAACATAATCCATATAAGATAAAAGAACATGAAAAAAATAATTCCATAATAACATAATCAAATAAATTGAAAAATAATTATAGAAACAGAACCCTATATTATCTTACATGAAAAATTATTTTGTTAAAACACTTGAATTCCATTCTTGAGAAAAATATCCTTTCTACTTCAAAAACAGTTTTTCCTTTCTTAACATGTCATACAATTTTAAACTAAAAAATTGGATTAAAGATAAAATTGAAAACTTGTAAAGGAATATTCATGGAAATAATGTTCTATGAAATCATAAAAATTCATTCATTCCGTATAAGTTTAAAAACATTCTTCTCATAATTTGTGCGGAGAAGTGAAAAAGTACGTCGTACAAAAAAACGAAAAAATATTCCTTTAATATCTTTTACTAAAAACACACCAATAGATAAAATTGGATTTAAAAAATTTTAGGAGGATAGAAATAATATTACATATTGAGGAAACATGGATGTGGATGATAAATAATCCCCCCAGTAAATTCGGATTTATAAACAATCTCGGATAAAAATGAAATTCACGATTTTCCTTTACCTTAGGTCTGATATGGTTCATACGTATCCAAATCACCGGTATAATGATTTAAATAATAGCATTGACTTATTAAAAAATCATATTCATTGTTATGATATCATATATGGTTCACTTATTACATTATATTACCCGTTATTTGTTAAATTCTATTTAAAAGCAGCGTTTTGGATAAAATCTTTTTATTTATCGTATGTGTTTGGACTTGTTGTTATTGATATTATTACAACTTATATCATGGTTCAATTAATTCCAGAATGTAGAACATGATTCATATATCATATATATTCCTTATATATATATAATATAGATAAATGAAGTGAAATTAACCATTCATGGAGACGGTAGGCTGTACGTACACATGAATGTTGTTTTCCCTTCCTTATTGACTTGAATGGAAGTAAGATGATGAAATATATATATACATAAATAAATTATCATTATCATGTCATATATTTTATTATTATTTATTATATATACATTATAATCATTTTTTAATGGTTAACATGGAGAATGAATCTCATCGCGTCGTGGAGACGGTAATCCATACGTACGCACAAATGATGATATCATTCCCATAATTATTGAATTGAATTTGAGTGGATGATATAATATCTCATAATAATTATGATGTTATAATATCTATATATTATTAATCTTTACACCATTATACCTATCCATGTATGGTGGTGGTGGAAAAATAGATCACACCACGGTGTGGAGACAGTATTCCGTACGTACGCACGCGCAGTGATGTCATTTTCCGTAGGACGGATAGAAGGATAAATGAGGTTGTTTCATATTTATAATAAAATATCATTATATTTTTTATACTACTTTATTATATTATAATGAAACAACTAAATAAGAATAAGTTGAAGAAGAAAGAATACTTGAAAAAATTAGTAGAAGAGATTACCTCTTATTCGACACACCTCTTATAAGCTTCTTATTAAGGCACTAGATTTGGTCTTTTGAGGATAATAGAACCTCTATAATGTTTATAGGGAAGTTGATAAGGGAAATGGGTAGGGTTTGGCCGAGCATTAAACCTCGAAATTGTGTAAAGAGAAGAGGGAGGAGGTTCCCTTTTATAAGGGAGGAGAGGGGCACCTTAGGAAAAACATAAAATTTTATTTTATAATAAAGTCATATTTGGTTTATAATAGCTCCAAATTGATTTTTTTCGAAGATAATGAGGGGAGGGATCGTAATATTCTCAAGCACTAGGTTTTAGACAAGTTTAGGTTACTATTTTAACCATATCATTTAGATTTAACTCTAAGTTAAATTATTTAACTTTTACCGTGTCATCTTGTTTTCTTACACTATATGGATAATAAACTTACTATAACAAGCCAAAAGTACCCAAAGTGGATCATTATTAATATATATAACCTTATCTAATTCATTTTTCCAAACCATATATTTTTGGGAATTGACTAAAAATTAATAATATAATATTTGTTTTAAAAACTATTTTATGTCAATTTTGAACCTATTTAGTAATTGATTTTTTTAAAAATCATAACAGCATGATTAATTCAAAAAACAAAACATTAAATTAATACAAACATGTCATATTAACCAATAAAATTATTTGGATTCATAAAAAGACTCATATTTCATTTTTTTGTGTACTTATAACATCAATTATATTAATATTTCACTAATAAGGTAATTACTGCATCATCATTGTGTCATAAATAAAAAAAATTATTTAATGGATAAAAAGTATAAATAAAATACCATTATGTAAGAAATTTTTTTATATTTATAATTAATATTTATAGTCCAATTAATCTTCTGTATATCCCTATATTAAAAATGTTTTATTTATTATACTTGGATTTTAACTCTTTTAACTATTCCTTAAATAAAATAATAATAAGTGTCCTAATCTAATCCAAGTGGACCTAAAGGGTAATATTTTACTCCTAAGGTTGTTTTTGGTCAAATTAAACTTATCCAATATAATTAGGACATGTTTTATGGTAATAATAAAATCATTTTTACCCTTAATTACCCTATTTACTTTTAACCGTGGTAAATAAAAGTAAAAAAGTTACTATTCACCATAAATCATTGGTTTCCTATTGAACCACATTTTACTCCAAGATATTAACTATGTCTCTTGTATTTTAGAAATACAACTCAAATAATTGGTAAAATTAGGTTTTATGTACAATTGCAAATGCTCATAGGATGTGGGTAAAAGACGTTGAAAAGTTCAATAAAATTTTAATATATCTAAAATTATTAAAAATGACTCCAATGAATTAAATTGAACTTATATAAGTATTATGTATCAATTTTTACATAAAAAAATTTAAATAAAATAAATTATTAATTAAATAAAAAGTCAGTTTTAACCAAAAACTCAGTGTTTTCACTATTAATCAAAAATTGAAAGGTTTCAGAAAAATTCCAAAATTTCACCCTAGTCTAAATTCGAAATTCTGAATCCAAAAATGAAGTCCATTTTGAACGATAAAATTTATAAAATTTCAAAAATTGGGTATTATTGTTCATAACGACTAGTTTATATAATATTTTAATAACATATATTTGTTTAGTGAAACTCGATATTGCGTACAACACACGTTATCGTGGAAGGTCGTAATTGCATATAAGGCAAGCCAAGTTAGGGTTGTGTGTAGTGCAAGATTCCATTGTTGTTGTGTATAATAGAATCCAACCATATTTCATTTATACATTGAATATATATATATATAATCAATGTAGCGTAGAATAACTTCTGTCAAACGATCTTGAAATTTTCTGTAACACGATCCAAGATTAGTGTTGCTTATACTGCAAGATAATATGGTGTTGCATATAGTGCAAGATAATCTTGGTGTAGAATACAACACAATACATCAAATAAATTAAAAATAATACTTCTCATAAAATCTCAGGGTGTTACATTCTACCCCCCTTAAAATGAATTTCGACCTCGAAATTTATCGGGGTTATAAATGGTTTACTACTTGAATGTTTCTTTAATAGAAACCCACATAGTGAAAAGGACAACCCAAAAATAACATTTAAAACTAAATTATGAAATGTGACAGTTACCCAAATTAACTAATCACTGGGTTTCCACATAGGTGAACATAGGTAAAAATATGTAAGTAGAAGAGAAATATAACCATCATGTTCTGATGGAGAGTTGTAGAGAACATGGCTATAAAAAATACAAGAGTCACAAAGATATAAATTTGTTATGATCTAAGGTACCAACTGATTCATTAGATATAAGGGCAATAGGACAACATTTATTGTTTTGAAAATCATTTCCCTAAAGATGAAAAAATTCGAATTAGAATAAATACATTCTTGATTTTGGTACAATCTCATCGTTGGTTGTTCCTTACACAATTTACACTTCATCTCTTAAAGAAATGAAGTCAAATTTTTCATTAGTGAAGTGTTAGAAGATCGTGCGATAGAATGATAGGCCATTCCATCTGTATCTAACAAAATGTTAGCAAAAGGTATAAAATTTACATTAGTTCATCTATAGTGAGATTAATCATATATGGTTCCTAAAATGGACTTATAATTCATATATCATACCACTTAATAAATTAAAACTAATTTATACTAACCAGGGACTTCATGTAGGCCAGTGGAATGCATTAAAGTAATGTCGCACTTCAGTTGTGGGTTTGATTCGCACAACCTCATCCTACGCGATGGGTTGTCGCTTGTCCAAGGAGTTGTCCTTTTTCTAAAACTATACTATTATAACATTCCAGAAATAATATTGAGAAACAAGTTATATCCTTAAATAATAATATCGGATGTACAAAATAATCCATTCCAATCATTAGGCTCATCCAAAATACATCTCTCCAATCTTATAGTATAAAGAAAATGATTACTTGAAAGGTCACATAACAACCACGTGAATACCGTCATTTATCCCTTAAATATCATAGGATATATCTTGTTGGTCACATTCCAAACATGTGAATACCTTAATTATGTACTCTTTTCAAACATTAATTACTTTAGAACCATAGTGAAAACATGAATTCTGTCAAAAGTTAACTCTTTCTACATACCAAAATCCCAAAATTTCTATATACTCAAACCATGATATAACTTTGTCCTTATATAAGGAATGAGCTCATGAATACTATCAAACATTTCGTTATCTCCTTATTCCTTCATTATGCGCATATCATCTGCTTTTCCAAAATATTTCAATCACTTTTCATGTTTACCGGTACCAAACAATTATTGAAAACCAATACATTGATATTCCAAAATTCTATGATACTATAAATGAGATTCCATGATATCATTTTCAAATCCCATTACATAAACACTTAATCATTCCACAACATCATTTTCATACTCAACATCACAAATAGTGATCGCATGTGACTTCCATTTGTCATTTTACTTAAGAGGTTTCTCACGTTGATCATCATTAACCCTTAGATAAGGGCATTGATTAGCATAATGCCCAATTTCCTTGCACTTGAAGAATTCAAGTGTTGGTGGAGCTTTTTATTTAGCTGTTTCTCTATTCACATCATTAAAAAGATTTTTCCCATTACTTTTGAACTCAACATGTGACAACCGGGTCCCGATGACAGCACAACCACCCCGCCTTAACATGGTCGTCTGATATTAGGCCAGTGGAATGCATTAAAGTCAGGTCACACTTCAGTTGTGGGTTCGATTCCCACAGCCTCGTCCTACGCGATGGGTTGTCGCTTGTCCAAGGAGTTGTCCTTTTTCTAAAACTATACTATTATAACATTCCAGAAATAATATTGAGAAACAAGTTATATCCTTAAATAATAATATCAGATGTACAACATAATCCATTCCAATCATTAGGCTCATCCAAAATACATCTCTCCTATCTTATAGTATAAAGAAAATGATTACTTGAAAGGTCACATAACAACCACGTGAATACCATCATTTATCCCCTAAATATCATAAGATATATCTTGTTGGTCACATTCCAAACATGTGAATACCTTAATCATGTACTCTTTTCAAACATTAATTACTATAGAACCTTAGTGAAAACATGAATTCTTTCAAAAGATAACTCTTTCCATATACCAAAATCCCAAAATTTCTATACACTCAAACCATGATATAACTTTTTCCTTAGATAAGTCATGAGCTCATTAATACTATGAAATATTTCATTATCACCTTATTCCTTCATTATGCGCATATCATCTGCTTTCCCAAAATATTTCAATCACTTTTCATGGTTACCAGTACCATGCAATTATTGAAAACCAATACATAGATATTCTAAAATTCTACGATACTATAAATGAGATTCTGTGATACCATTTTCATATCCAATTACAAAAACACTTAATCATTCCACAACATCATTTTCATACTCAACATCACAAATAGTGATCGCATGTGACTTCCATTTGTCATTTTACTTAAGAGGGTGCTCACGTTGATCATCATTAACCCTTGGATAAGGGCATTGATTAGAATAATGCCCCATTTCCTTGCACTTGAAGCATTGTAGTGTTGGTGGAGCATTCTCTTTAGCCGTTTCTCTATTCACATCATTAAAAAGATTTTTCCCATTACTTTGGAACTCAGCATGTGACAACCGGGTCCCGATGACAGCACAACCACCCCGCCTTAACATGGTCGTCCCGTCCTGGCCCACCAGGTACCACCAGCTACCCTGCAGACACGTGGGGCCCACCCAAGGGTCCACCCACGTGCCTGAACGGGTCGTCTGACTAATGAATGTCCCCACAGGACAACACTTTTCCTTTCCAATGTGCATTGTCCTCACTCACACACACCCTGGGAAACATTCCAGAAGGTCACCAATCCTGATCACTCCTCCAGGCCAAACATGCTTAACTGTGGAGTTCTAATCAGACAGTCTCCCAAAAAGGAAGGTTCACCTTGTTGACACGAGTCATATCATTTAGTCATTTAACCCTTTATCATTTAGGGATGTTACAATCACCCCCCTTTAGATCACAATGCCCTCGTTGTGGGCCCTACATCTCAACCCAGGCAGTGAACCACACACTTAAGGTTGGGTTCCTCCTTTGATACCAAATGTGACAACTGGGCCCCGGTGACAGCACAATCACCCCACCTTAACATGGTCGTTAGGTCCTGGCCCACCAGGTACCACCAGTTGCCCAGCAGACATGTGGGGCCCACCCTAGGGTCCACCCATATACCTGAACGGGTCATATGACTAATGATTGTCCCCACAGGCCAACACTTGTCCTTTTCAATGTACTTTGTCCTCACTCACACACACCCTGGGAAACATCCCAGAAGGTCACCCATCCTGATCACTACTCCAGGCCAAGCACGCTTAACTGTGGAGTTCTAATCAGACAGGCTCTCAAAAAGGAAGGTGCACCTTGTTGACATGAGTCATATCATTTAGTCATTTAACCCTTTATCATTTGGGGATGTTACACAGCAGCTCGATGACCTTCTTTTACACACTTGAAACATTTTATAGTACCTTTTAGACAATCTCCTCCATGGTTTTTTCCACACTTTGAACATAAAGAAACATTCACCTTCTTTTCACCATTGTTCTGAGATTTTTCCTTCAACTCCATATTTTGTTTCTTGTCAAATCCATGAGATGGATATTTAACACCAACTTCCAGTTCTACCTTGATAGATCAACACAAAATTTCTCCATAGTTACTGAAGTCTCATATAGATAATTGCCTTCGAAGACATGGTTTTAAGACACTAAAAATACAATGAAATTTACATTCAGGTTAGATGATAATGCCTGATTCATACATTGCTAGCCTTGTAAACATTGCTTCGTATATACCAACAGATTCATCATCCTTTTTCTTAAGCTCAAGGAACTCTTTTTCCCTATTTGTTCGAAGAATATGAGGGAATTACTTATTGAAAAATAAGTTCTTGAACTCATCCCATTCCATGGATTCAATTTCATCTTGGGGCCTTGTATTTTTAATTAGAGTCCACCACCGGTCTGCTTCCCCATCAAACCGGTATACATCCAAAATTAATTTTTCATGTTCTAAACATCAAAGTATCGAAAATATCTTTTCAATGGTACTAATCCATTGTTCAGAAACAAGTGGATCAGAAGACCCACTGAAAGAAGGTGGACGTTTCCTCACGAAGGAATCAATAGAATATTTTTCCTTTCTCTCCTTATTTTTAAGTCCATAATGATTCATAGCGTGTGTATGTATAGAAATATGATTTTTCACTACATATCTAATAACATTGGTTTGTTCAGTATGAAAATCATTGCATTTTCTATTACATTGATCAACATGATTCCTTCGGGTTCCAGCCATTGCCTAAAACTCAAAAATAACAGTGTGAGAGGCAACTATCATGCCAGGAAAACATCATAATAAAAGGTGGATTACTTTTAATATATAACCTCTTTGTTTTAATTCTATGATTGTTACCAAAATTCTAGGACTATAACCTATACGTATACATAACTTTAGGGACATCCCTATACATTCCTTAGAAATATATCTAGGGATTTCACTAAAGTTTTCGCATCCTAGTTTCCAATGGTTAACTAAACCTTTCCTCTGATACCAACTACCGAGAGCCATTCTTGACATACATGGACATTACATTACTTTTTCGGAATACTTAATACATAAAAAATCATACTCACAAAGACCGTAACAGTTTAGTGCCTTTGGAAACTCGTAAAAACAATCTTCTAATCATGGTGAAAGATCTTTAACATCTCTCATAAAGATATTCCCTTTTTTTCATACCTAAAACCTTTCTATATATCCTAGGGAAATGAAAACATAAAAATGGTGAGGTAAAATGCTCAATAAGGGTAAACATAGAGAACATAAAACAATCCATAAACATTTGAATGAAAAAAAAACATGAACATAAAATCTAAACATAAAAATCATGAGCAAAGACATAAATATTCGAAGTATGAAAGGCATATATCATAAATGAACATCAATCATGATAAAATATAATTGGAATAAAACATGTAATTATTTCATACTATTAAGCACATGATATGATTTTCATAGCAGCCAAGGAATTGCTGCCAAGACCATCTTAGTGGAAAAAGTCCCTTTGTGAATCGAGTTCACTCCTCGTTCCTGCCCTGTATCACTGAACCATATTAACATACCGTTCTGGCCATATTTATATCCTGAGATATAAATCATTACCCAAAGCATTGGAGGGAGATATAGGTCCCACCCATCTCATAATGAAGCCATTATTATATATTCCACAAAATCATAAATCATAGCATAACCCTTGTAATAAAAATGGGATTCATAAACATCATGCAATCATAACATAATCCATATAAGATAAAAGGAAATAATAAAAATAATTCCATCATAAAATAATAAAAACAATGTAAAAATATGGACTGAAAATGAACCCTATATTACATTACATACAAAATAAATTTGTTAAAACACTTGATTTCCATTTTTGAGGAAAATATCCTTTCTACTTCTAAAACAACTTCCTTACCTAACAAGTCATACAATTTTAAACTAAAATAAGTTTATTAAAAATAATATTGAAAAATATTAATGTAAGATTCATAAATATAATGTTCTATGAAATCATAAAAATACATTCATTCTTTATAAGTTAAAAAAACATTCTTCTTGTAATTCGGAAGGAAAAGTCAAAAAGTACCTCATACTAAAAAAAGACAAAATATTCCTTTCATATATTTTACCAAAAACTCACCAATGGGTAAAATTGGATTTAAAAAATTGTTGGAGTATTTAAATAATATTACATATTGAGTAAACATGGATGTGGATGATAAATATTCCCCCAGTAAATTCTGAAGTATAAACAATCTCAGATAAAAATGAGATTACAAGATTTTCCTTTACCTTAGGTCTCAGATGCTTCGTACGTATCTGAACCTCATGTATAATGATTTTAATAATGTCATTGACTTATTAAAAAATCATATTCATTGTTATTATCTCATATATGCTTCACTTATGACTTTATATTACCCGTACTTTTGTAAATTCTATGTTAAAGCAGCGTTTTGGGTATAATCGTTTTATTTATCGTACATGTTTGGACTTGAGGTTCTTGATATTATTATTACTTATATAATGATAAACATACTTACAGAATTTAAATAATGATTTTTATATCATATATATTAAGTATATATATTTATAATTGATAGATAAATGAATTGAAATACACCATTCATTTAGACCGTAGGTCGTACGTATGCATGAATGTTGTTTTCCATTCCGTATTCACATGAATGGAAGTATGTAGATGACATATATATACATAAATAAATTAGAATTATCATGTAATATATTTAATTATTATTAATTATATATACTTTATAATTATTCTTGAATGGTTAACATAGATAATGAATCTCATCGCGTTGTGGAGACGGTAATCCGCAGGTACGCATTAGCGATGATATCATTCCCATAATTATTTAATTGAATTGGAGTGGATGATATAATATATCATAATAATTATGATGTTATAATAACTATATATAGTTATTCTTTACACCATTATACCCATCCATGTTAGGTGGTGGTGGAAGAACAAATTACACCACAACGTGGAGACGGTATTCCGTACATACGCACGCGAGGTGATTTCATTTTCTGTACGATGGATAGAAAGTGAAATGGGGTTGTTTAATATTTATAATAACTTATCAGTATATTAGTGATAGTAATGGTATTAATTTATAATTAAAGAACTAAAGAAGAAGAAGTTGAAGAAAACAACTTGAAAGACTCGGTAGAAGAGATTACCTCTTCTTCGACGCACCTCTTTTAAGAATCCTCTTATGGCACTAAAGTTTGTCTTTGGAGGAGAAAAGAACCTCTATAATGTTTCTATGGAAGTTTATAAGGGAAATAGGTAGGGTTTGGCCGAGCATGAATGCACAAAATTCTGTAAAGAGAAGAGGGAGGAGGTGCCCTTTTATAAGGGAGGAGAGGGGCACCTTAGGATGAAACGTAAAATATTATTTTCTAATAAAGTCATATTTGGTTTATAATAGTTCTAAATTGATTTATGTAGAATCTATAGTGGGGATGGGTCGAAATAATCTCAACCAATAGGTTTTATACATGTTTAGGTTAATATTTTAACCTTATCATTTAGATTTAACTCTATGTTAAATAATTTAACTTTTACCATGTCTTCTTGTTTTCTTAAACTATATGGTTAATAAAATTACTATAATAAGAAAAACGAACCCCAAGTAGTTAATTTTTAATATATATAACCATATATAAATCATCTGGATGATCCATAAATTTATAGTAATAGAATAACAGTTAATAATATTATATTTGTTTTACAAACTATTTTATGTCAATTTTGACACTATTTAGTAATTTATTTTTGTGAAAATCATAACAGCATAATTATTTTGAAAATAAATAAATAAATAATAACATGTCATATTAACCTATATAATTAGTGTTATTCATATAAATTCTCAATTTACATTTATTTGGGTATTTATAACATCAATTATGTTAATATTTAATTAATAAGGTAATTACTGCATCATCATTGTGTCATAAATAAATTAAATTATTTAATGTCTAAAAATTATAAATAAAATATCATCATGTAGGAAATATATATAAATTTTTAATTGATATTTATAGTCTAATTTATCTTATGTATAACCCTATATTAAAAATGTTTTAGTTATTAAACTTTGATTTTAACTTTTTTAACTCTTCTTTAAATAAAATAATAATAAGTAGCCTAATCTAATCCAAGTGGACCTAAAGAATAATATTTTATTCCTAAGGTTGTTTTTGGTCATATTACTCTTATACAACAGAATTAGGACATGTGTTAGGGTAATAATAATATCATTTTTACCCATAATTATCGTATTTACTTTTAACCATGGTAAATAAAAGTAAAAAGTTACTATTCACCATAAATTATTTTTATCTTATTAAACCATATTTTACTACTTGAAATTAACCGTGTCTCTTGGAGTTTTGAAATTCAACTCACAAAAGAAGTAAAATTAATTTTATGTACAATTGTAAATGCTCCTAAGAGGTGGGTAAAAGACGGTGAAAAGGTCAATAAAATTTTCATATATCTCAAATTATTATAAAATGACTCTAGTGAATTAAATTGAACCTATATAAGTATTAAATACCTATTTTTACCTAAAATAAATTTAAATAAAATAAATTAATATTTAAATAAAAAGTTGGTTTTAACCAATAACATAGTGTTTTCACTATATCATCAAAAATTGAAATTTTCAGAAAAATACCAAAATTTCACCCTAAGCTAATTTCGATATTCCAAATCCAAAAATGAATCCATATTCAATGGTGAAATTTATAAAATTTCAAAAACTGTGTATTACTATTTAAAACAACTAGTTTATATAATATTTTAATAAGATATAGTTGTTTAGTGAAACTCTGTATTGCGTACACCACACGCTATCATGGAAGGTCACGATTGCGTGTAATGTAATCCAAGTTCGGGTTCCATGTAGTGAATGATTCCTTTGTTGTTTTGTATAATATAATCTGACCATATTTCATTTATAAATTCTATATATATATATATATATATAAACTCAATGTTGTGTAGAATTACTTCTATCAAACGGTGTTGAAATTTTGTGTAACAGGATCCAAGAATAGTGTTGCGTATACTGCAAGATAATACGGTGTTGCGTATAGTGCAAGATAATCTTGGGGTAGCATACAACACAAGATATCAAAAAAATTAAAAAGAATACTTCTCATAATATCTCCGGGTTTTAGAGCATATCTCCTCCACCTCAGTTGCACCGGATGCACGACATCTTCCATGTATCTCAGCTGAGGATATACATACATGAAACTTCCCACATCATCGACCATGGAGAGCTGGACATCGATGACTCGGTGACTTTCACGGAGGTTCTAGTGGAAATTGGGGATCAAAAAGAGTGGGTCCTACGTGGAAGATCGATACCTCTGGTTCGCATTCGCTGGCAGCATAGGAACCTCCAGGAGAGAATAGGGGAGAGGGAGGCTCAGTTGCGTGCTCAATACCCCCTTTGTTCTATTAGTTTATGTTTTAGCTTTCAAGGATGTAAATACCTAAGGTGGGGAGAATTTAAAGACCCAAAACTTCATTGAATTTGTTTTCTTAAATACATGGGAATTTTACGAGTTTTTGAAAATTTACAACGCTTGATTGCGAGGCCCGGTGTTCCCGAAAACAATTTCTGATGTTTTGTTCAAGTATGTTCTATAAAAGTTCAAGCAAGATTTTATAAATTTTGAACCGGCGCAAGGAATTGAAATCTGAGGGCACCGTTGAACTCGTAGTGCCAGTATTCACATAAGAAGACTTTCACCTTGGAGGCAGTTTTGTGAGAATGCAAGTTAGTTTTTGGGTTTTAATTAAATAAAAATAAGTGTGTAGATTTTCTTATTTTTCTTAACGTTAAAAACTCCAAGAGGTGGTTAGTGGTGGGGCCACAACACTATAACCTCCCAAGAGAGGTTATGGTGGTGGGGCCCTCCCACACATAACCTCCCATGGGAGGATATTTTCGGTGGGGACCACCAGAGGATGAAACCCTTGAACTCCCCATTGATGGAGCTATCGCCCATTAAACCTCTTGAACTCCCTTAATTAAGTAGTTCCTACACACAAGAATTAATTAAGTAAAGCCCCCCCTCTATTTATTCTCTTTTTGAATTCATTCCAACCATTAAAATACTGGATAATATATTATTTCATTTTTTTTACAACATTATTTTGGTGGATCGGAGGATGAGGGAAGCTATGGAGAACCATCCTCCCAACGAAGAACGCGGAGAAGGCCGTCAAATATTCTTCCTCGGTCTTCTACCATGGACACTATCCGATGCATGAGCATGAAATTTGGAGTGTGTGACGAATACCATGAATTCCAAATCAATGTTCGCTTTCCGCAACATCGTCAATGAATAACAATATGATGTAGGGGTTGTTTTATAATTTGTGTTCGAAATTGTTCTATTCTACGTCGTTCCCTCAAGGGTAATGTTTTTCCAATTGATAACAATGTAATGTTGATGGATCTGACCACATGAACACCGCCCGACCGCCCCCCTTTGTTTTTCTTCATTTGTTGACAATCGCGGCGGAGCAATGACGGCCGACATCAGGCCGACTGCAGAGAATCCTGCAGAGTAAGGCCGCCGGGTGGCCGGAAGGGTGTAGTGTCGTGGTGCCGCAGGAAGGGCAAGGGGGGCACAGCCAGGCCGGGCCGCAGCAGAACGACATAGCCAGGTCGGGACGTGTCGGAAGGGCGTGAGCAAGACAGGCCGCAGCGGAGGAGCAGGGGAGGCCGTGTTCTGGCCGGCCATCGGTGGTGCATATCGGCTGGCTACTCTGTCAGCAGGGAGGAGTGAGACCCCGCTGGGTAACGCGTGAGCTAGACCGATGCTACCTGGTGCCGGTTGGGACTCTACATGAATGGCTTTGTCGTTCTAGAGCTATGGGCACACAGCTTCCCCCTTGGATGTGGCTGAGGCGGATCCCCCTGTGGGCTTGGCCGCCCCGTGGGCCGAGTCGCCCCCTCGGGCTGGGCCGCCCACTCTGACCGGGACACCCCCTCAGGGAGGGTTAGACCTGTAGTCTGGGTCGGCCCCTAGTCTGGACCTGGGTCGGTCTGAGTCCGTCCGACTGGGTCGGACCGTACCCGGAACCGCTATGTCCTATTTTCTCCTTTTACACCCATAACATGGGCTACATGTGTCTGATCGACGAACTGTCTATGGTGACAGAAATCTTGGAGTGATACAGTTCATTTGGAATACCTTAATTGAGGATTGGACACATTTTCTGTACATTTGGGTTGGTTGGAACCGAAAATTCAACTGGGCCCCTGGAACAGAAATACCAATAACTCACAGACCGAGCATCTTATTGATGCGCCATTTGTTGCGTTGAGACCCATATGACGATACAGACCATTGCGATACTTCTACATGGGACATAGTGACACTTAGAGTATTAACTAGTATCTCGTGGAGCGGATCCATTCGGAGACGAGCGAGCGGAGTACGGAGATCTATTAGCTGGCTGATACCAAACGACAACGGATCTTTCGACTCAGAGTGTTTCGACTAGCCCAGTGGGGAGCGCCTCTGTGTGACGCTGCAGACCCACAGTGAGGAGCGCCTCTGTGTGACTCGACAGACCCATGATAAGTGACCGGAGAAGTATCTATGAAGGATATGAGGGGGAGCGCCTCTGTGTGACGCGGTAGACCCACAGTGAGGAGTGCCTCTGTGTGGCGTAGCAGACCCATGGTACACGACAGGAGGAGTACCACAATAGTCCACGATATTGGGAAGCACCTCTGTGTGACACGGCAGGACCAATGTACTAAATAGAGGGGGAGTACACCAGCTGTCATGTTTTTGAATGTTTGACAAGGAGTGTTACATGTTACCAGCCCTAAAATAAAATCCTTTTTTGAGCTGAGTCAATGACTTTTTTTCATCTTGATTGAGATGGGTTACTAGATAACGTAGGTATATTTATGGTCATATACTAAGTGATGGTTTTCAGTTGATTTCATACTTTTTGTTTTATCATTTTTGGAGTTATTGAGGCCTTGAGGGTCTCGGGGTCACTACTAAGTGTCATTATACTCACCCCTGCATGGGTTATACCAGCACCTCATTGTGTTGGATGCAGATGAAACACAGCTCTGACTGAGGTAGAGTGTAGCAGGACTGGATGGTACATAGAGGTGGACCACTCGGTGAGATGGTAGACATAGGAGATGGATGGACGAGAGTGCTGAGGAGGCAATCTGTACCTACCCTTCAGGTAGGAACCCTGTAGGAGGACCCAATAGTTCCTTTACATTTCTTTATTTGTACTTGCTCTCAGTTGTACTTGTACTTTCCTATTGGGCTTTTGTTTCCAGCCCCTGTTACTTTCCGCACTTCTATTGTATACAGTTAAACATAGTGGTTTTATTCCACTTGTGTACTATATTGTGTTTGTTTGCTATTATAAAGGCAATACCTTCCCAGTTTAGGAATTTATTCCTTTGGTGCTCGTCGTCAACCCCTGGCCTATGGAAGGCGGGCTTGGGGTAGTCACGATAAGGTCCCTGGGGGGCGGTTCGTGACAGTAATACCCACTTTTTGAAATTTTATAAATTGTATCTTTCAAAATGGACTTCATTATTCAATTTGGAATATTGAAATTATCTTAGGATGATTGTTTGGTATTTTTTTTGAAAACATTCAATTTTCAATGAATAGTGAAAAACACTGCATTATTGGTTATAAAGGACATTTTATTTTTATAATTATTTATTTGATTTAAATTTATATTAGGTAAAAAAAGATACGTAATACCTATATATGATCAAGTTAATTAGTTATATTCATTTTATAATAACATTAGATATATAAAAATTTTATTGAACTTTTTACCTTCTTTTACCCACTTCCAAGAGGCATTTGCAATATTGCATAAAACATAATTTTATGAATTATGTGATTTGAATCTAAAAAATCTGAGATAAAAATTTATTATCATTATGTAAAATTTGGTTCAATAAGATAAAAATAATTTTTTTGTGAATTGTAACTTTTGATTTTAATTTACCACATTTAAAATTAAATAGGGTAATTGAGGATAAAAATGATATCATAATTACCCTAAAATAGTTACTAATTCTATTAGATAATTCTAATTCAACCATAAACAACCTTAGGAATAAAATATGATCCACTTTAGTCCACTATTATTATATTATGTCATTTATTATTATTTTATTTAAATAAGAGTTAAAAGAGTTAAATTCAATGTTTAATAACTAAACCATTTTTAATAAACGGTTACACAAAATATAAATTAGACTATAAATATTCATTACAAAGATAAAATTATTTCCTACATAATTTATTTTATTTATAATTTTTAGACATTAAATTATTTAATTTATTAATGACACAATGATGATCCATTAATTACCTTATTAAAGAATGATTAAAATAATTGATATTATAATTATCCAAATATTTGAAAATAGAGACGGTTGATGAATTCAACTAATTTTATAGGTTTATATTACTTGTTAGGTATGATGAAATAATTTTTTTTAAAAGTAATCATGTTGTTATGATTTTCACAAAAATCAAATACTAAATAGTGTCAAAATTGACAAAATTCAGTTTAAAAAAATGTTATACTATTAATAGATATAATATTGCTAAATAACTTTGGTTCAGCCACGGGACATAGATAATTATATATATATATTAATAATAAACCACTTGGGATTCTCTTGGAAGTTTATAGTATTTTTATTAACTATATAATATAAAAATACACAGAGACATGGTAAATGACAAACTATTTTTCTACGAGTTAAATTTAAAAGATAAGGTTAATGTGGTAACCTAAACCAGTCTAAAACCTATTGGTTGAAAGGTTTTTGATCCATCCCCACCATATATTATAAATAAATAATTTTTTAGAGATTATAAATCTTAAATTATGTGATTATGAAATAATACTTCAAAGCATTCCTAAAGTGACCCTCACCTCTCTTCTAAAAGGTAACTTCCCTTTTATCATAATATCACTCCTCCAAATCCTTTTGGCTCATCCAAACCCTTCCAAAATATCATCCAAACTATAAACTATTCATCCTAGAGGAATTACATTGGTCTGAAATCCAACCTAATGATCCCTTCTATTAAAATCAAAAGGAAGAACATGAAGAGTACTTAAATATTTCATCACCTCTTCCAAGTTCCTTTCTTCTTCGACAAACACATTATTTTGTTGTTTGCATTATAAAAAATAACTCTAGTATACTCTATATACTGTGATGTAATTATAAAAATTGTACAACCATATTCATTATTCTATCAATCATATGAATGAAAAAGTCACCAAACATGCGTACGTATGGTATACTGTCTCCACGTCATGGTGTAGTTTGTTATTCAAAAACATCATTATTTGGATTTGTATAATAATGAGTATAAATTATTTAAATAATAAATATAACATGTTAATTATTATTTATATATGATATACCTTCCAATTACATACGATTTCACCATTAATATAATGATATGGTTGATCATTCTTACATATGGATTACAGTCTCCACGAACGTGATGAGATTCATTCTCCATCGTAATAATTTACGAATTATTTTCATTTTATGATTAAAAATAATTTTTATGAACACAATATCTTTATTTATATGAATAAAATTCACACTATACTTAAAAAACATGGATTACTTAACCAAGAATATAAAGAAAATTGAATTAGTTAACACCCAAAACGATGACACTACTGAAATATTATTAATAAAGCAGTACTAGAGGATTATATATGATATCATATTTTTGTATTTAGTTATTGTATAAGTTAATAAAAATGTTTTAAATATTATATAGGTGGTTAACATTACATCTACTAAAAAAATCACAAGGTAAGTGTTAATTTCACAATCTCTTTATTATTCGAGGCTGTCTTTACGTAAGTATCTACTAGGACAACGTTATCATCCACATATGTGTTTTCTTAAAAATTAAATTCAAAACATATTTAATATTTAATATACTATGAGAAAATGTCACTTATTCCCTTATTTGACCATATATGTTTTCAATGTACTCTTTTCATCATTTTCAAAACAAGGTACTTTATGAAATTTTCAACAAAATTAAGGTAAGAATGTATTTTTTTTATAGATGGCTATTTTCTACAATTATATCATCATCGAAGCTTACCATACAATCATATAAGAATAATTTCAAAATAAATATTTTATATTTAATTATATGAAATTTAAATGAATTCAAAAAATAAAGAGATATTTCTCTAAAAAATATTTCATTTAATCTATGTCAACATCATTTAAGGGATTTAAAGATTGTTTTAAGTTGGTTTATTATGATAAAAAACCGAAATATTTTATTGATGTTTTTGTGATATTTTTCACTCTGGATGTGCTATTTTTACACCATTAATGGTTTATGAATAATGATTTGACGTTTTCTATTCTAGTTTTAATATGAATGTTTATGTTATATTTAAACCTTTTCATATGAGGAATTCATTGGACATAATACGTGATGGGTGGAGACCGCTATTGCTATTTGTTGCATTGGTAGGTCTCAAAAGACGAAATAGGTTCTTGGAACAAGGCCTTGACAGAATATTATTTGTAGTCTAGGCACAAGGCCTTGACAATGTGCTTATAAAGTCTGGCATTATGTATTCGATCATTATGAAAGTGGCTATTGATATTTCATGTTCTTATTAAACTATCATAACATCCATGCGAATTAGTAAATGTCATTATTTGATTTTCTATTTTCCATATTATGCTAAATTTCATGTTTAAAAGGCTTTTGTTTTAGTCTTATACATTACTTTAAATGTTTATGCTTATTTATGAGATTCTCTGCAATATTGTTATCCATACTGAGCATATGAGCTCTCCACTTTCAATGCCTTATTTTTCCTAGGATGTGAATACGTATTTGATTGTTGACCTGCACGGATATTCTAAGTTTGTGAATGTGTTTAAAAGGGTAAAAAATGTTGTTCATGTTTTTATTTCATGATGTCATGTAAGAATTATGAATGTATCTAGTTCTTCAAAGGATTTTAAACTGATCAGTCTTTAGGGACATGATTCCTTATATCATGCCAATCTTATTTAACAGTGCATCGTATCTAGGTATCTGGGGATGTGGGATTACTATTGGAAGCAGAGTAAGTTTATAACAAACATAGGATGCTGGATTTTGAGTAACTCTGATCAGAGAACATTACCCTAAGATAGACATTGAGGATTAGTACAGAAGAACTTCCTAGAATTTTGGTTCTGTATATTTTTTTTGAGTTTTCTATGAAATACATCTCTGTCTAGATACGAGTAAGTAGAGGTGGCTCTGGAATAGATGTACCTACTGGTAAAACCTGAAAGCACCACTATGTGCAAGACTAGAAAGTGAACCGGTGCACGACAACAAGCCTTACCGCACTCTTGGTTACGACACTCACAGGGGATATGCTGAGGATAATTCTCATATTCTATAAAAACCAATAAGAATGGTTTCTGAGTATATAATTCCTAAAAGAAAACATTTCTATGATTATGGATTATATAAAAAAACTGTTCAATTTATGTTAAGTGTTTTACATGTTCAGAATTACTTATTGTGATTCATAAACTAATCCAGTGAATGACATTGTTTAGAAATGGCACCTAGTAAGGAATGGAAACCATATCGATGCATGTAATCCATGTAGGGATTTCCTTCATATTCATGATAAGTATAGTGGAGATGGTGATGCAACTGGTGCTTATCATCATATCGCTATACATGGATAACTCACTCCAGTTAGGAATAATAACCTTACCCATATGGAGCACCCTCATCCACAAGTCGGGGGATTAATGATAGACTGCTCCATTAGGCAACAACCACCAACATTCAATGGGAGTACAAATCTATTAGTAGCTGAGAAATTGATAAATTCTTTATATAAAATATTTCATGCATTGGGGAGTAGAAAATGGGAAAACATTCTCATGGATGTTTATCATCTCATGGGAGATGCAGATCATTTGTGGTTATTAATCCAAAACAAAAAGGAAGATAAAGAAGTATCAAACATGTCATAGATGGAGTTTAATGATATTTTATTAGAAAAATACTATAGTCATTACCTTCTAGCAGATATATAAAGTCAATTTATGAGTCAGAGGAAATAGGAGGATGAGAATGTTGCAATGTATGAGAATAACTTCTAAAGGATAGCAAGGCATGCATAATATTATATATGTAACCCAAAGAGTTAGATTGATAGATTCATGGATGATTTAAAACCATTTATCTGGCGAGCATTAGTCTCACAATAATTCTTATTATATAAAGATATTTTCTTATATTGTATCAATACATAAAAATAATTCTCTATGTATTAAAACTTTGAAGAAATACAGGAGTAGAAGAGATCTGTTGGAAAATTTGGAAGTGGAAATAAGGGGAAGAATGGAATAGTTGAATATCCATCCTATAGTAAATGTGGGAAGAATCACCCCAGTACTTTCCGGATGGGAATGGGAGTCTATTACAAGTGTTGTGAAAAAGACAACCAAGCTCTTGATAGTATGGGGAAGAAATATGATATCAATGTTGTATTCTAAAACTATAGAGAAAAGGGTCATCAAGTAAATGAATTTCTTAAATTACAAGGGAACTTACATAAAAAATGACCAAGGGATAAAGGCCAAGCTTAAGTGATCACCACTGCTAAGGTTGAAGCTCTAAAAGAAATGGTGGTAGTTAATTAAATGGTTTCTTTACGTTTAGCCATTGATCTATTGAAATTTGGATCCCCAAAATGTTTCATATCTTCCCAGTTGTATAATAAAATAAGATATTTCCAATTTGATTTAATAAGGGATTTTTTAGTCAATATTCATAAGGGATTTATCATTACAAAAAATATTTGTGAATCAGTTCCCATTAGAGCGTATAAATGTTTTTTATTATTTGATCTCATCGCCATACCCATGATTGAATTGGATATAATCATTGGTATGGATAGGATTTCCGACCATGATTGGAAAAAATTATTGTAATAAGAAGGAGGTTACAATTCTTGATGATGATAAGGAGTACCTTATCTTTAGTGTATAAACATCCCCACCGAATTCTTATCTATATCCTCTCCCAGTAGCTCAACTAAATTAAATTATTGGGGTGTAATAGAATTAAATAACTATATGTGAGGAAATTAATGTTCAAATAGAGGATGTACCTATTGTACAAGAATATGTTAATGTGTTCTGAGAGGATTTACATGGAAATCCTATAGAACAAGAAATTGAGTGTTCCATTGATTTATTTCGTAGTTCACGACCTATATCAAAGACCCCTTATAGAATAGCCACTGTGGAAATAGTGGAACTAAATAAACAACTAGAGGAATTCAATAACTAGGCATTTATTCACCATAGTGTTTCTCCATAGGGATCCCCTATCCTTTTTGTTAAAAAGAAAGAGGGATCTATGAGGTTGTGCATTGACTATATGAAGATCAAAGCTATAACAATAACAAAAATGTATCCCCTACCTCTCCTTGATTACTTATTCGACCAAAATCATAGTGCTCAATATGTTTCAATGATTGACCTTCAATCTTGATATCATAAATTACGTGTGAAGAAGGAATACATTCTGAAAAAAGAATTTCGAACTAGGTGCTGGCATTAAGAGTTTACAATAATTCCTTTTGGATTGATTAATGGACCCTCTATCTTCATGGATCTAAACAATAGTGGTTTTAAAGAATATATTGATGACTATATAGTAGTATTTATTGATGATAAATTGTTATAATCCAAAATCCATGAAGATCATGAAAATCAGTTGCGCATTATTTTATTAACTCTTAGAAAAAATGAATTATATGGGATGTTAAGAAATTGTGAATTCTGGAATCTGAAGATATCTTTTCTTGGCCATATTGTCTCTAAAGATGGAATCTCTATTGATCCTTAAAAGACCATGGCTATCCAAGAATTTTCAGAAAAAATTATTATAACTGAGTTTTGTAGTTTAATTGTTTTTCTAGGTTATTATCATCGTTTCATCCATAAATTTTCCCAGTTGGCTAACCCATTAGCCAAGCTCACACAGAAAGTGATTAAATTTGTTTTGACAAAAGTGTGTGAATAATGTTTTGAATAACTTAAGATAAGGATATTCAATTCTCTTATCACGACTATACCATTACAGAACATTGGGTTTGTAATTTATAGTGATGCTTCAAAGAAAGGACATGGTTGTGTCCTTATAACGAATGATAGATTTATTTCTTATGCATCACAGAAGATAGAAATTCATGAACAAAACTATCTTACTCATGATATTGAGTTAGAAAATGTAATATTTTCTCTGAAAATATGGAGACACTATCTATATAGTGAAAAAATGTGATATTTATAATGATCACAAGATTTCTACGTATATATTATTACAAAAAGAGATCAACATGATGCAAAGGTGATAGAATAAACAACTTGTGTATTATGATTTATGTATACACTACAAACTGGGGAAGTAAAATAAGGGGGAAGATACTTCATGTAGAAAGGATCGTGGTGTTTTTAAAAAAGGTGAGAATTGAAAGGGATCCAATTTTTATCGATTTAATAAAGATGGATATGTGAATAACCATGGAAGGTGAAACATTAATTCCTTTTCAAATGGTAGCCCAAACATCATTACCAGTAATGATTAAAAGTTCTCAGACTGATGATGAGGTGTTTCAAAAGAAGAATAATCCTATGACTGACAAGAGAAAGAGTGACTTCATATATGAATATGGGAATTGGAAATTTTGGAAGATACTTTGTGTTCTCGATTTATCTAATATGAAATTGAATTTTTTGATAATGTTCTTTTTTCCAATTTCTATATACACCATGGAAGAACTAAGATGTATATTGATTTGAAGGACCATTTTTGTTGGGACAACATGAAGAGGAAGATTGGTGATTTTGTTTTAAGATGTATGGTTTGTTAACAAGTGAAAGCAGGAAGGCAACAAACATGAGGAATCATGCAACCTATTCCCATACTTGAGGGGAAATTGGATAATATTTCGAAGGACATTTTCATGGGGATACCAAATACACCTAGAAGGAATGATGCAATTTGGGTCATTGTTGATCGTCTTACCATGTCATCACATTTTATTTCTATAAGAAAAGATTTACCACGTGAACATTTAGCAAGACTGTATATTAATGAGGTGTTAAGTCTTCATGGAGTACCCATATTGATTCTTTTTTATCGTTATCCCCATTTTAGAATATCGATTCTAGAAAAGTCATCAGAAGGCCCTATATACTAAACTTCATTTAAGCACTTCCCACCACCCTCAAACTGATGCACAAACACAACAGACTATTCAGACATAAGAGGACATGTTGAGATCATTCTCAATTGACTTTCAAGGTACATGGGACCAATATTTACCTCTGGAAGAATTTTTATATAAAAATAGATTCCATTAAAGTATTTATATGGAACCATATGAAACATTAAATGGAATGAGATGTCTCACATCAACTTGATGGGATGATGTTTGTAATAGGAAACTCATAGGCAGCGTGCTTATTGAGTAATAAATGGAAAAGGTGAAAGTTATCCATTCCCACATCGAAGCATCCCAAAGCAGGAAAAATAGCTATGCCGATAAGCAATGAAATGATTTGGAATTTCAAGCAGGATACCATGTTTTCTTGAAGGTTTCTACATGGAATGGTGTTATGCGTTTTAGTAAGAAGGGTAAATTGAGTCCCAGGTACAGTGGACCTTTCGAAATTCTAAAACAAATTGGACATTTAACATATCGTTTGGAAATTACCCCATGTCTCTCCAAAGAGCATAATCTATTATACATATCACTGTTAAGAAAATACATAGTGACCGAACACATGTACTCACCTGTGATGAAATTTAACTGGAACCTGATCTATATTATTGTGAAGAGCATGTCAAAACTCATGATACTAGAGAAAAAGTTCTGAGAAATAGGACGACTCATCTGGTAAAGGTTCAATGAATAAATCATAAGATGGAAGAGGCAACATGGGAACCAGAGGAACATATAATGAAGAACCACCCAAATCATTTAATGTAGTAATATTCTAGAAATTTCCAGAATGAAACTATTTTAAAGTGGGGAGAAAGTAACACCACATGCTTCTATGGTATGTTTTCTTTTGAATAATTAAATACCATGAATTGTTCGCAACATCAAGATTCTAGCACACTACGGCTAATCAAACTTGCTGTTATAAATAGTAATACCTACTTTTTGAAATTTTATAAATTTTATCATCCAAAATCTATTTCATTTTTGGATTCAGAATATCAAAATTTTCTTAGGTTGATTTGAGGGTATTTTTTTGGAAAACATTTAAATTTGTAATGAATAGTTAAAAACACTGCGTTATTGGTTAAAACCAAAATTTTATTTAAATTAATATTTATTTTATGTAAAAATAGATATATAATATCTATATAAGTTTAATATAATTCATTGAATTCATTTTATAATAAGTTTAGATATATAAAAATTTTATTGAACTTTTAACCGTATTTTACCCACCTCCAATGAGATATTCCAAATTTACATAAAAGTTAATTGTTCCACATATGTGAATTGAATTGAAAAAATCCAAGAGACGTGGTTAATATTAGTAAGTAAAATTTTGTTCAATAAGATTTTTTTTGTGAATAGATGCTTTTGACATTTATTTACCACGGTAAAAAGTAAATAGGGTAATTAAGGGTAAAAATGATATCTTAATTTCATGAAACTTGTTCAAACTGTATTTGATAAGTATAATTATAAAAAAACAACCATATAAATAAAATTTGATCCACTTTGTTCCACTTTTATTATATTAAGAAATTTATTATAATTTTATTTAAATAAGAGTTAAATGAGTTAAATTCAATGTTTAATAACTAAGCCATTTATAATATAGTGTTACACACAATATAAATATGACTATACATATTAATTAGAAAGATAAATATATTTCCTAAATAATGTTATTATGTTTATAATTTTTCGACATTAAATAATTTAATTTATTTATGACACAATGATGATTCAGTAATTACCTTATTAAAGAAAGATTAAGATAATTGATATTATAAATATCCAAATAAATTTAACATGAGAATTTTGATGAATTAAACTAATTTCATTGGTTAATATGACATGTTATTGTTGATTAATTAATTTTTTTACATAGTCATGCAGTTATGATTTTCACAAATTTGAAATACCAAATAATGTCAAATTGTCATAATTGAGTTTAAAACAGATACTATATTATTAATGGATCTAATATTTCTCATAATATATGGTTTGACCAAAGGACTTAGATAAGGTTATATATATTAATAATGAACCACTTGGGGTTCGCTTGGATGATTATAGTGAGTTTATTAAACCTATAATATAAAAATACAAAGAGACATGGTAAATAACAAACAATTTATCTAAGAGTTAAATATAATAGATAAGTTTAATATGGTGACCCAAACCTATCTAAAACATATTCGTTGTGAGTTTTCCGACCCATAACAAACTTATAATTTATATAAATTATTTTTGAGCCCTTATAAAACTAAAATTAATTTATTAAAAAAATATTTCAATGTTTTCCTAAAGTGACCACCCCCACTATTATAAAAGGGAACATTCCCTTTCTCTTTATTTCACACATCCATAGCCTTTTGTCTTGGACAAACACTGCCAAAATATCCTCCCAACGTTCCTCTATTCATCTTAAAGGCATTCCATTGGTCATAAATTCATCCTATGGATTCCTTTTTATCAAATCAAAACGAAGAACATGATGAAGAGGTAAATATTTCATCACCTCTTCCATGTTATTTTCTTCTTCCACTTCATATTTCTTTGTTGTTTCCATTATAAAATAATAAATCTTGAATCATATATATATTGTGATGTTATTATAAAAATGATACAACCATATTCATTATTATATCTATCATATTAATGACAATGTCACCATACGTGTGTACGTACAACTTACCGTCTCCACGTTGTGGGGTTGTTGATTATTCAAAAAATTAATTATTTGGATGAGTATAATAATGATTATAACTAATATAAATAATAAATATAAAAATTTAATAATTATTTAAATATTATATTACCTCCAATTACATACGATTTCAAAATTAATATAATGATATTGTCGCTCGTGCATACGTATGGATTATCGTCTCCACAAACGCGATGAGATTCATTTTCCATTGCAATCAATCAACAATAATATTAATTTTATGTTTAAAAATTATGATTCTGAACATAATATCATTCTGTAAATGAATCAAATACATATTATGAATAACAAAAATTTCTTATGTAACCATGACAATAAAGGACAATGAATCTGTTAACACCTAAAACGATGATACTAATAAAATATTATTAATAAAGAAATATTAGAGGACCATATATGATATCGTATTTATTTATGTAGTTCTTGTAAAATTAAAAAAAAATGTTTTGATTATTATATAGGAGGATAACATACCACCGACTAAGGAAAAGTAAAAGTTATGGGTTAATTTCACAATCTCTTTATTATCCGAGGTTGTTTTTACATAAGTATCTACCGGTACCACTTTATCATCAACATCTGTGTTTTAATTAAAATGTAATTCAAAACATTTTTACAATTTTCTAAACTTTGGGTTAAATCCATTTATACCCTTATTTTACCATATATGTTTTGAAAGGAATCTTTCCGTCATTTTCCAAACAAGGTACTTTATAATCTTTTTTGAAAAAATTAATGTAAGAAATTCATTTTTTAACTTATATAGTGGGTGTGGTTGTTTTACACCATTATATCATTGTTAAATCTTCCTATAAAAACATATAATAATATTTTCCAAATAAATGTGTTCTTTATAATTATATTAATATTAATTGATTTTAAAATAGTAAGAGATATTTCTCTAAAAAAGTTTTGATTTCATATATTTCAATATCCTTTGATAGATTTTAAGCTTGTTTTATGTTTATTTAATATGATACAAAACATCCATATTGTATTGAAGGTTTTTTTATCTATTTGACTCTGGATGTGCTATTTTTAGACCATTAATGGCCTATGGATAAATTATTGACATTTTTTATTCTAGATTTAATATGAATGTTTATTTTATGTTTAAGCCTTTTGATATGAAAAATGAATTAAACATAGTAAGTGACGGGTGGAGATGGCTATAGCTTTTTGATGCATCAAAATGTCTCATGAGAGAAACTAGTGTCATGGCACAAGTCCTTGAAAAAAAAACACATTCGTAGACTTGGCACAATGCCTTGAATATGGGGTTATGATGTCTGGAATTATGAATTCTATCACTATGGAAGTGGCTATTGGTATTTCATGGGATTATTTGACTAGTAGATTATCCATATGAATAAGTAAATGGAATCATTTGATTTTATCTTTTCCATATTATACTGGTGTTTATGTTTAAAAGTCTTCTTTTTTAGTCTTATACAATGCCTTAAATGTTTATTTTAATTTATTAATGTTTCTGCTATATTTTTATCCTTACTGAGAATTTTATCTCACCCCTTTCAATGTTTTATTTTTCCCATGATGTGAAGAAGTATTTAATGGTTGACCTGTAGGTATAGGAAAGGAATATATGTGTGTGCAAAAGGAGACAACATGTTGTTCAAGCTTTTATTTCATGATGAAATGTAAAACTTATGAATGTTTCATGTACATCTAAGGCTACTAAACTGATCGGTCATTCATGACATGATTCCTTGTATCAAGCCAACATTATGCAACTATGTGTCGACTCTGGGTATCTAGGGTCAGGGTGTTACACCTATCTCCATGAACATGTATGGTTATTAAATATTTTTAATAAGTGATTAATTAAGGGATGACACAATCTATGGGGTAGTTGTGACATAAAATAACAAGAGAATAATATGAAATGTGTATCTATGTGGAGTTGTGAAAGATACAAAAAACTAGTGGGGTTATATAATGTTTAATGAACAAGTTGCGATATGACTAGAAAATGATCGAAAGGTTTAACCTTACCCATCCTGGTGTGTTATGAAATGGGTTTGTTCATAAAAATTAGATCTAAATCCCATCTTTCTAGATTTAAATACAATTTTGAATCATCTGATTGCAACCGAGACTATAGTAGGTCTTAAAAAATGTTTTCAAAGACTAATAATAATTATCCATTATTATCATGATAAATCTTTATTAGAAAGGGTGATATAATTCCATGAATCCTGGGTAATATATTTCTAAATTTTTTTGATAGATTTAATGAATATACTATGAAACTTATGAAATAGGGAAATGGAATTCTTGGAATCAACAGAATATAAAATAGGATATTTTGGTATAACTATAATTTATAAAAAATTAGAATTTTTTCTCTCTTATAAACATAATATTTGGTATCAGTTTTCTACTCTACACACGATTGTGAAATATTTTGTATTAAACTAGGTTTTCCTAATGAATTTTGTAACCAAATTGAGAAACCAAAAAATTATTTCATGATCTAAAATCTATGATGATTTTATGAAAAACATTCAAGGATGTTCTACCTTATCTGTGATTTTAGAATCCTATAAGGAACGGAAAATAATTTAATTCCAGTAGAATTTTTTGTTCAGTTATAAAAAGTTATTGTGTGTTTCTCAGACTCAATGTTTTAGTTCCTATTATGTATTTTTTTTGAATGTGTGATGAAATAACATGTTGTTTTTTATATTGAATTTGACAGGATTATTGATAAAATGACTTCAATGTATAACTTTTGTGTGACATGGACATATTTGATGATGTTCTAAAACACCCTTGTTTCCGATATAGAGCCTCATCTTAGTAGGCATAATTTTTTTTGAGTGCAATAATATTATGGACTAAAAGAACAAACTTTGTATCATTGAGTTTATGTGGATAATTTTTTAACATATTTTACAATACATGATTTTAAATGAATCATAAAAAGTGAATTTTAATAGTTAAAAAAATTAAATCATTGAATACCCAAAATATTAATTTCCATAAATTATTTTATTAGTGGAAAAAATGGGGATTTTATTCCTCAAATTTTTCAATAATAAATCCAATAAATCATAATTGTAACTTTTTGGGAGAATAAATTTATTTTATAATCTTGGTAAGGAAGCACCATTTTCCACAGAATAGATGGAACCAGATTTTAGTAGTGGAAAAATCATGATTAGGGGTTTATGCATGGGAGGGTTGGTTCTTTGAGAAGTGTGGTACACATATAGGTTATGGTAGTGGGGATTCCATGGGATGGAGGGTTCACAAAGTAGATGGTTTGGGTTATGTTCAAGGGAGTTCACAATAAAGTTCATGTGGGGACTGAGAAATAGGATTCAGTTAGGGTACATGGTCTCAAAGGGGAAGGAGGTATGAGAATTTTTTAGTGAATGATGGAAAGGTATATTTATTTCAATTTAGTGGATGTTATTATCACTAATAGGGGTCATCATATGATGGTCACTGAATTACCAATGCTTTAACAACTCCTTTCTGTTGTAGCATGTTTCAAAAATAATAAAAACTCATTATATAATTATATAAATTTAATAAAAATTAAAAAAACTGTATAAAAATTTCAGTCAATGAAAAATAAATTATTTTTCCAATGAAATATAAAATAATTTATAAAATTTAATATAAAGGTTATTTTTATTTGAAATATAAAAACAATAGAAACAACCATATAAAAATTATCAAAATTATTAAAATATGAGTGATACAATTAGACTCATCCTTATATGAACCATATATAAAGTTATTTGATTCCTCAATTCCAACCCAAATTTCCATTTTAATCTCTAATAAAAATCATATATGATGTTATGACACACTCTTTAAAATAATCAAGAATCTATTTCCCTATATATAACAACAAAAATATTTTAATGCCTCTATTAGGATAATTATTCCACTTGTTCCTTCATTACATACAATTGTCATATATTTATGTTTTAGATTCACAAGATTACTATAAAATAGTAAAATACAATATTTTATTTCATAATAATGTAAGTAGTAATTTATTATTATAATAAATTATCTATTTATAATGTTATAATTAATAATGATAATAATTTAATTTGTGTTTATTATTATAATAAATTATTAAGGAATTTATAATATATATTTATAAATATTTTATGTATTAATTAAAATTTTAATTAATATTGATATTATGTATAAATTTTATGTCTGTAAAAATATATTTTACAACTTAATATTTTTAATTATAATAATCTGTCTAATTTAATCATCTTTTCAACTCTTTTTTA
Organism: Viscum album; assembly: GCA_963277665.1. NCBI lineage: Eukaryota > Viridiplantae > Streptophyta > Magnoliopsida > Santalales > Viscaceae > Viscum > Viscum album. Next base: position 1,185,682,672 of record OY728156.1, on the reverse strand, counting down.
TGGGTACAGTCTATGTATTAGATAGAATATTTGTTTTATTTATACTTCATGTCAAATAATCATTCAAAGACACATTCTTGAATCATAATAAGGATTAAATTATGAAACATTTAAAGGAAACAATAAATTAATAGAGTAATAATTAAATTAAATATAGAGACTATAAAATAGTTGAATATAAATAATTTAGTGAAATAATTATAATTTTATGAAAAAAATAGTGTTTCCAAATATTTAATAATTTCTAACTAATAATATACTTTATTAAAATATAATTAAAAATATTGTGATTAATAATAAAAAATAAATTAATATTAATTAATAATATAGTTAATAATAATGTAATTTAATCAATTAAATTTAACAACCTAACATGGTTTCTTTAACAACAAATAATTATAAACGACATGAACCATGGATTTGTATTCTCATACTCATGGTTTAAAAATTATTATTAAATAAACATGTAAATATAAAATACTACATAGGGTTGAAAATATTCAAAATATGGAAAAAATAACAACATTATAATATATCATACAAATACATACCAGAACAACCATTTCATCCACCACACACATGAAAAAAATAATGAACCTACTTGAGTATTTCCTTAAGAATATCTATAGACATCAATGGTTAATCATCATTATTTAGGTCAACATCCAATGTTCCAATAATAAACCCTACTAGTCAGGTGTGGAACACTAATATTTTAAAATAACATTATAATCAATAGTGTATACAACATGCAACACTAAGAATAAACAATCAAATAAATATTATAATTTAAATACGGATGTAATAACCTCGAAATTTAAATTGTGGGTATAAATAAGAATAACCAAATTTCTAAATACGTAAAAATTCATACACAATATAAATTTATTTTGATTTATTATTATGAAATAAGTTCTCAACTTTTAGTAATGATATTTTATTCATCAAAATAAATTTTCTTAATGAATGATTTTTATTTCATTTTATAAAAAAATAATAAAATAAATTATAATCAATTTGAGAATTTTTTTTCTAAAATTAACTTTATTTATTTTATCCTAATTTCAAAAATATATTAGGTTGAAAATTTATGATTTTTTTGAAATGGATGATTTTTCAGTGAACAATGGTAATAATGATTTTTCCAATATATTCAAAACATCATGAAATTTAAAAGATCAATTATGTTTTGAATTTAATATTGATTTTACATATTATCCACTTTTTTTAAAATAATACGATTCATTCTATTATTAGTAATTATTATTTAGAAAAGTTGTTGATTTTTATTCTCAAAACACATTTTGATAAACTATTTGTCATTTCATTTTCCCATTTATATAAAAATTAATTTCTACGACATAGATTCACTAAATCTTAATAAATTTATACCATATTTTGAATAATTTGTTTCAATTTAGGAAAATATTTTTTTATTTGGTAATTATGAATATTAACCACGATAAATATGTATAACTTTGGAAAGGGTAAAATTGGTAAAATATTGTTAAAACCATGATATCACATCTCAAAATAAACCGAGAACCTTACATTTTCCTATTTGATGGATGGAGTTATAAAATATACATAAAAATATTGAATATATGGACACTTGGTTAAATTTTTATTTTATGATGATATTTATATTACTTTATAGACATAATAAATACAAAATGTCAGTCACTTCAATTTAAAATCTCCAAAAATATTATATAAGGTTAAAAAGTCTATAAGTTCATTATAATTATTTTTCCAATATAAATTACATTATTTTTTGTGTAAATAAATATATATTTATTTAATTTTTAGTTATTAAATAAACTTCTAAAAATTCATCGCAATACAGATATTGTATTAATTCATCTAAATGAAAAATAAAATAAATGATTTTAAAAATGATAAAAGTTATAAAATTTTTGTGAATTAGTGAGTTAGAAAGAGTTTATAAATAAAATATCATATTATAGATATTTTATAGTTTTATATTATATTTTTCTTCATTTGTTTAAAGTAAAATTCTGTGAATAGATCTTTAAGTTATATTAATATAATTTTATGATAAAAATATATAATTTAATTATTTAAAAATAATATAAATATTAAAATAATAATATTTTGATTATAAATGGCCATAATATTCAACCCTTTTTCATTCATGATCATTCCATATATGTAAAATTATAGTTTTTATAATTCAAATAGATATTACAATGGTTAAGATTAAAATTGGATAACTTAGGGGTAAAACCAGAAGATACAAATTAAAATGAAATAATAACCCATAATAATGTCATTGTATATTTATATAAATAACTTCTAAACTTTTTAGTTTAATATATTTCAATTTTAAACATTTTTTGATATTTACCCAATTATATTTTATGATTTTTATAAATCCAATCTATGTTACATCCCTTCCTTTTTTAATGGACATTATTTTTATCGATTCCTTAAACGAATTTGAGTCATATACCTAAATAAATAACTAAAAACTTCTCCAATAATTATACCTAGACATTAATTATATAATTTTATAATATTAAAATACTATTACGATATTCATTTGAAGGAATCTAAAGAATTACTGATAAAGAATAGGTAATCGTCTTTACCAACTGTTTCAAAATTATTTCTTCTTGTAATTCCTATAATAGTTTTGAAATAATACAAAAATAATATCTCTAGTATAAAAAATATAATAATAAGTTATTATTTCTATGGTATAACTATATTAATCATGTTTATATACATGGAAATGTTAAAACATTTCTCGTACATATGTACGACTTACTATCTTCATGTAGAAATGTAATTCATCCTTCATCACAACATTAAATGTGTGGATAAAAATAATAAATTAAATAATATAAATGATATTTATGAAATAATTATTCTTCTGGAAATATAATATTTTATATAGATTCCTTCTTTCTAATCCATTGTAAAACAATTATGTCACTTGTGTGTATGTGTGGACTATCACCTCTATAGAGCGATGCGATTCATTTTTCATTTACAGATTACATGGTTGGTAATAATGTTATATTGAAAGAATATATAAATAAATATATTATATATATTATATAATAATAATTTTAAAATGTTGAATCATTATTTACCTTTCATTTATTTCATCATTTAAAAAAGTGAAAACATCATTAATGTGTACAAATGGAATACCATATCCATGAATGGTGTAATTAATTTTTCATTATCCTCCTTCAATAGATGATTCTAGATATGTAGAAAATTAATATATATAATATTAATATCATAATTAAAATTATTTATATGATGGAACAATGATCAACATACAAGTACACAGACCACCGAACCAAAATATACCTAAAAAATGAAGAAGTAATAACCTAGAAAATTTATTTAAAAAATGAATTATTATTAAAAAAAATTTATAAAAGGTTATAATTAAAATATATATTAAATTATATATATATATGATAATAATTTTGGAATAGAATTATAAAATAATATATTTATTATCTAAGATTTTCGAATACATACGATGGAATATACAACTAAGGTAAGGGTTCATCATCTGAATTTTTCTTCTTTGAGACAAGTTTGATGTTATGCACCGATTTTTAATTCTGATATATATATATATCCCATTTTATGTGTTATATAACTGATCATATTTAATTCATTGTACATAAATTTTAAATTAAAATTATATCACCCAATGGGGTTTGATTTGAAATTTATCAATGTGGAAAGTGATTTCCTTTACAATAACTTTTTATCTTGGAACTGTTCATTTTTTAATTTCTAGTGAAGAAAATTAAATGATAATTATCTAATAAAATTATTTATTTTCATTGACTTCTATTTATTCATGTAAATTTCACAAGATAATATTATTTTTTTATAATGTGTACGTTGAGACCAATGCTTGACATACATGGACATTGAATTTCTTTTTCGGAATACTTAATACATGACATAAACAAATACCCAATGACTATATTAGTTTACTGTCTTTGGAAACATGTAACATAATCTTTTATCTTGGTGAAGATCATTCAACATCTTCTTTAAATATCTTCCCCACTCGTTTTCCTACATAAAAACGTTCTTTATCTCATAGGGAAATGAAAAAAATGGTGAGCTCAAAATCTAATTAAGGGTAAACATTGAGGAAATAAAACATAAGAAAACCCATTGAACATATAAACATGATCATAATGATTAATGATCCAAATCGTGAGTTATGAAATATATCATTGAAGTACATAAGGCATGGATAATAATGGAACATTAACCATGATAAAAAAAATCGGCATTAAAAAATTAATTGTGTTTAAATAATAGTCACATAAAATGTCTTCTATACTAGACAAGGCATTAATACATAGACTAACTACGTAAATGATGTCCATTACGGCATCATGATTACTTTGAATTTCAACCCAATATTACTGAAACAGATTTACTTGTAGTTCTGGACATGTATATCTCATGAGATATAAATATTTACCCAATGCGATGGAGAGAGATATAGGTCCCACCTATCTCATAATAAAACCATTCTTATGTGTTCCATAAAAATATTAAAACATTCACCACAACATAACCCATAAAGTCAATAGTATTTCTTAAACATCATTCCATGATAATTGATATAAAATTATTGGACATCCTAAATATAATTCTATAATAAACACAATAAAATAATAATAATAATTTTGTGATAAAAATAAACCTATGTAATCATAGGGAGAAAATAATTTTTATAAAATACTTGAGCTTCATTCCTGAGGAAAATATTCTTTCTTCTTAAAAAATGTTTTCATTTATCAAAATGTCATGAAATTTTAGAAGATCTTAATTGAGTTTAAAATACACTAAGAAATAAGTATAATAATCTTCATGAAAATAAGGTGTTATCAAGATGTAAAAATCCATTCATTCCACATATTTTATAAAATTACTCTCCTCATACTTTTACGAGAAAAGTCAAAGAGTACATCGTATGGTAAATAAAATAACGATTTATTCCATACCATGTAGTAAAGGTAAAAAAGGTAAAAATGACTATAAACATACATTGATGGATATTAAAAATTTTATGAAAACATTTTTAGAAAACATGGGCATGGATGATAAATATACATTTCGAAAATACTAACATATAAACAATATTAGATAAAAATGAAATTGAAAAATTATCTCCTACCTTATGTTCGATTACATGTGTACTTATCTAAAACTATTTTATTGTGGGTCTAAAAATATTATTAACCTGTAATATAACCATATTAATATTTATGATATCATATATGAGTCACTTATGACTTTATATTAACCATTTATTTTTCAATTCATGTTAGAGAAACCTTTTAGGTAAAAATCGTTTCATTTATCATACATGTTTGGACTTATTATTCATCATATGAATACTTAGATCATTATTTACTTACATAAATAATGTAATAAATGATTTATATATCATATATATATTCCTTATATAAATATATATTTTTTATATATTAATGGAATGGAATACACCGTTCATGGAGACAGTAGGTCATGAAAACACATTAATGTTTTTTTAGTTTCCTTATTAAATTGAATGGAAGTAAGTAAATGAAATATATATATAAATAAATATAGGTTAATTATTATTTCCTATATTTCATAATTGTTTATTTTATTTTATTTATAATCAATTGTTAATAGTTAACACAGAGAATGAATCTCATCGTATCGTGGAGACGGTAAGCCGTACAATCGCATTAGCAATGAAATCATCTGCAAAAATTTTCAATGGTATTGAATTGGATGGTGTATAATATCTTAGAATTATTATCATGTTATAATTATAATATATAGTTACTATTTCCATAATTATACCTATCCACGTAAGGTGGTGGTGAAAAATAGATAACACTACTGCTTAGAGATGGTAAGTTGTAAGTACGCACGCGCAATGATTTGGATTTTCAGTGGATGGACAAAAGCTGAAATAGGGATATTTCATATTTATAATAACATATCAGTATATGTGTTATACTGAAGTTATTAATTTTTAATTAAAAATCTAATGAAGATAATATGGAAGAAGAAATACATTTGAAATAATCTGTAGAAGATATTAGCTCTTCCTCAATGTGCTTCCGTATAATTTCTTATTTGGGAACTCGAGTTGTCCTATAGAGAGGACAAGAACCACTAAAATGTAAAAAAAAATATAATAGATATGTGAATTGGTCAGCCAAGCAGGAAGTATCTAAATATATTTAAGAGTAGAGGTAAGAGGATCTCTTTCTTAAGAGAGGACATGGGAACTTTACAAATGTTCCAAATGAATAATTAATTATAAATTAATTTTCAAACTAAAATGGTTTAAAACATATTTAATTATAATATAAGATTATTTTAGTTCTATTAACTATTATACAATAATTTTTTACATGTTTTGAATAATTTATCATCCTTATCGTTTTGGATTTACCCTTATCTTACCCTTTTTAATATTATCGTAAAATTATGTAATTTACACATTGGGGTTAATGAAAAAAATCATATCATGTCAAACGACCCAAAAAAGTTATTTATCAAATATTTTTACTTTTAATAACCATTTGGTAGAATCATTGTTTTTTGGAATAAAATATTATTTAATAAACTATATTATATTTTATGTTATGAATTATGTCAATTTTGGAAACTATTCATATTTTAATTTTTAATAAATTCATAACAAAGTGATTCAGTTGAAAAAAGGATTAAACACATCCCTAGTATGTTAATTTCATACAAAATAATATTTTATTTCATCAAAATGTTCATATTTAATTTATTATAATATTTATAAATACATTTATTTAAATCATTCATTAATGAAGTAATCACTACGTCATAATTGTGTCATTAATAAATATATTTACCTAATATAAAAAAACTATAAATAAAATACCATGGTGTAATAAATATTTTTATATTTATAATGAAAATATATATACATATATATTATTTACATAATCCTATATTAAAATAAATTTTGTAAAAGATATATATTTAGGATTTAATTAAATTTAGTTGAACATTATTTTATAAATGTCATTTTCACATCCATGTGAATCCAAGGGGTCCCAAAATTGACCCAAGGATGATCATGGTTGGAGATATCTAATCCAATAATATTAGGACATGTGTCAGGGTAGTATAATATTATTATAAAATTATTTCCATACCCTTATTTACCAAATTTACCCTTTAACCATGGTAAATTAAATAATTACTCATGTTACTATTCATGTAGTCCAAAAATATAAGGTAATAATTCAAAAAAATTGAAATATTTAATCCTAAATATTGAATATATTTTTCAAAAATACAAATACAAATGTTTAATTAATAAATTTAAAAAAAAATTATGTTTTCAAAACCAAGTGCCAGTTTTTATGAAATAATAATTATCAAAAAATTCACACGTGTTTATGTCCAATTTAAAAGTGGAATTACTTTAAATGACCAAAATTGGATTAAATGAAAAAAAAAATAGAATTACATGTTAAAACAATTTAAAAAGATAATCTAACTATATAAATAATTTAGATAAAGAGGCAGTTTAGAATTAAAATGCATTATTTTTCATTATTATATAAAAGATGAATTTATTCAGAAAAATTACATTTTCATAAATTAAAATTGTAAATCCCGATTCAATATAAGTTGGTTATATTGTCAAATTTATCTTATAAAATTTTTAAAAAATATATTTAAAATTGGGATTCCATTAAATAATGGTAAAAGTAATTTTCTTAAAATAATAATTCATTTATCTAAAAATTTATTTTTGTTTTAATACAATGTTCTATAAAATTTGTAAGATGACAGATAATTTTATGAAATATAAAATTTGGTTCATAAAATTCATAATGTATAGTTTTCATCCCATTAAATAATTTTATTTCAATAACATATCATTATTTTGTCAAACTCAGTATCGTGTACCACAGAAGCTTTTGATGAAGGCCCCTATTTCATTTAACGCAATCCATGTTAGTGTTTCATGTACTACAAAATTGATTTGGTATTTTGTATGACATATTAGAAACAATGTTCATGTATATATTGAAAAAATAATCAATACTCATTGTTGCATGAAATCAATTCTATCAAAAAAACCTTAAATTGTGTACTAAAGATGTGTTGTATATTGTTGTGCATACTGGGGGCTAATAAAATGATGTGTATAGAAAAA